>BSBN01001215.1:15000000-20000000 GCA_027924645.1 Cunninghamia lanceolata | reverse complement strand
CGAGTCATCAGAGGAAGATGGGACAGCAATAAGGAAATAGTGTTGTGTTATCATTTTCTGCATATGGAAACCAAGAAAACCTAGTGCATTTTCTTTTTTTACAACCTATTGCCTGAGGGTTTTATTTTATAAACCTTTATCATATTTACAAAAGGGAATATCAAAGCTCGAGCCCATTTTCCATGGCAGTTCGAATCAGACAGATAAAAGAATGTGTCGATAAAGGGGCACAGGGAACAGATAGCACCGATATCTCTATTTTTTTTGCAGAATAAAACAAAGAAATGATACTGAGCTTGAAGGGGAAAAGCCCTTACCATCATTTACTGCAAAAGAGCATACTTAAAAACCCTCGATATGGAGCTCAGCCTAGCTCCCATGACGGTCGACCACAGGCGTAACAAAAGGAAATGCAAACAACAAAATGCATCAGAAAATATACACGGTCGTGGCCCAATTATAATAGACCCATTTGGGGTAGTCATGCAATAAGACAACAGATAGAACCATTAAGGAGTTTTGAGTTCATATAAATAAAGTATACTCAGTAAACAAATGGAACAAGGTCGAGGGAGGATATTATAGTGTCTTCACAAAATAAAAGAACAGTCCCTTTATTTTTAGATTTTGTGCTTGCAATAAGCCTAGATTTTGAGCTTAATATACCTCAGAAATGAAGAAAGTGGTGACAGATGGGTAAATTACCTTGTATGCTTTGCATTTGTTTTCAAAACCCTCAAGGGAGCTCGAGCCAGGTTGATCATTCGTGGCGGCCTCAAAACACAAGGTGGTGACAAAGAGAGAAATAGAAGATAACAAAATCCATCAGGGAACTCATCATAGTCATGGCTCAAAGGCCAGAGTGTCCCTCCAGAATGAAAGAAAAGATGCAGAAAGTCAATTTTCTTGGGTCAAAACCCTAGTCTTGGCGGCAGTATACAGAGGCAGAGTTTTCTCTCCAAAATTGCAAGTGAAGAATGAGTCAAAATTTTAGGGCAAATGGTGGTTTTGTTTTAGGATTTACTTCATGCCCTAATCCTTTTGTGATATTTTATCACATTTAAATCAATTTTAAGTGCCAAACTAATGCTATCGTGGGGTCTTATACCCTCATTTGTTTGCCTAGGCATTTTACTTGCCTTAGTGCCATGAAACCCATTTTGGATCACCTTGAAGAAAGGTCACTTGCCTTAGAATTATTGCAGGATCACATAGGAGATAAGCCCTCAAAAGCCTTTTTTTTTTGCAAATTATATTTGATGCCTGGGTATATTTTATGATTTTTTATAGAAAAATCAAGTGCCTCATAATGTAATATACTTGGCAAAATAAGCCTTGTAATATTTTACAAATTAGAATCAAATCAGGATATAGGGAAAACTGCAATTATTGTAAAGCGGTATTTTAAAGCAATAATTTATAAATTGCTTTAAAATAAAAGCTATTTTAAGTAGTTAAAACAAGCAGATCTTTTTTTTGGGGGGCAAAGTTGATCAGATATGGACAAAAATAGGATATCTTGGAGCAGATATGGATGAGATGAGGTATGTTTTATTGGTACTTTTTGGTGGGACCCCTTTTGGATGAATTTGGCAGCTTTATTCTTCAATTTGGAGATAGATTGGGGGCTGTTTTTAAGGCTTTTTAGTGGAGCTCGGAAATGAATGTATATAGTAATTTTAGGAGCTTTTTTCCATCTATTCCAGAGAGATCTCTTGGCAGGGCATTTGTAGGAGAAAAACTTAGTTTTTTCTCAGTCAGTTGATACCATTTTCTTCTTTCTTGAGCATAGGCAGAGAGTTGTATACAGGCAGTTGACTCAGTTTGTTTTTGTATTGTACTCCTTCCAGTTTAATACAACAGATTTTCCTATTCCATTTGTTTGTCTTTTTTTGCAGTTTTGATTTGATATCTCATTGTGGTAGTTTCATGTCCTTTGTTATGTCTCTTACTGTAAAATTTGTTTTTGGTCCTAGTTGTAATTTGTGTTCAATTTGAACCTTATTACAAATTATTGTGGGATCAAATCTCATAGGTGGGGTTGTGAAAGTTTAAGTGTGAAGGGTTGTTTGTGAGTGAAGATATTCATTTAGATTAAATCTTAGAGTTAGTTTTTGCATTTCAGTTATTCTCTCTCCCTTTTCCCCTACAAGAAAATTAGATTAGAAAAAATTATAAGGAGAACCAGCTCAGTCTGGAGATTCACTCTCAATATAGATCACCCACAATCTGAGAGTGTTTCCATGTGTCAACAGATAGCTAAGGCTTCTGTAAGATTAGCATAGGGTGCATATCTAATTGATAACACAGCCAAAACAACATCAAAGATTAGTTACTAAGAAACTTTATACCTATATATTCAAATAGACATCATCGACCTGCTTATGTTGTGCTCTTGGAAGAAGTTGAAATTCTTAACCATTGCAAGTGAAAGAAAAGTCATTAGCTACATAAATCTACAGCATTCTAAACCACATAGGAAGTATTGTATGTTCATATTTGAATAAGATGAAAATTAACCTACAAGCAGGGCGATTATAAAGATTTTATTAAATTTTATATGGAAATACCATCCTAGAACAACTGTGAGATGCATTTTCTATTAATACCAACCATTTTCACCACTACTATCAGCCAAAAGGTATACAAAAGCCAATGTAAAAGTCATCCCCAGCTCCATATCTAATTTGTGTCTCTTTGTCCAATGAAGATCTACCTGTTCAAGATCTAACTTTGCAAGCAAACGGTATTATCAGTAAAACTTACTTTTTTTATCTACACAATGTATGATAGGAGCCATATGATACAACCATATGGCCGTACAAGGGGCCAAAAGGTCCTAGAACTTAAAAAATCAAAAAATGATAGCTTTTTTGAAACCCGTTATGTGATATATTTTTCTTTGCCTGCAAGTTACTCTGGAATCAACGGTGGAGTCATATTTTGGATAGAAGGAGACCTACAGAAGTTGACCTCCAAGACTCATTGAAAAACTCACTGAAAACCTGCACAATCTCAACAAGAATGCTTGGAAGCACGAATGAATAACGAGAACATATTCACGCCAGGTTCACCAAAATGTACACATTAAAATGCAAATCAAATAAAAGATTTAAACACAATACAAAACCTTAAATCTACATTCAATATGACCTTTGATCAAGCAAGAAATCGAAACATAAAATGAATAAACAAAACGAGATTACCCATAGTTTGATTCCTATTGCACCACGAGGGTGATGTGCTCAAATATTGACTGTGGTTGCTCGATTCGATAGCATGACGTTGCACAAATGATCGTTGATAGAAATGAACTCCGAATAGGTCAATTTATAGACCACCAAGAAGGAGGATTGATGGTGAGGATTTGATGAGAGATGAATGGCTAGGATTAAGTTGGTTAGGAAGTTATAAGATCAAGGGAGGAGGATAAAAGAGATTTATTAATTGATTTTTGGATTTTTAGGAGATGGTTATGAATTGGTTAGGGTAGAAAATTAAAGAATTTTAATTTCTTTTATTCATTTTATGAGAGAGAAAAAGGGGATTTAATTAATGAAAATTAATTAAATCATGTGGGAAAGGAAATTGAATAATTAAAGCTAGGAAATGGGTTTAGGACTTAGGGATAAATGACTAGGACTAGGAATATATGGGAATAATTAAGGATAATGATAGGCTCGAGTGCTTACAATTGGGCCAATTAGGCAAATATGATTAATCAGGACAATTAGGGAATAATTGATCAAAATTAGGGGATTTGAGATGGTTTAGGGAAATCAGGGTACAATTGATCAATTTTTAAGGAGAAATGGTCGATTTGGGGATAAAATGATTGATTTAGGGAATCATGACTTGATTGGGATAAAGTGATCAATTTTAGGTGTCTACAGTTTCCTTTTGATTATTTACTTCTACTAGAAAAATATCTATAAGTTGTCTTAATTGTTGTCCTAATGGTACATTTGTATCTCTTTGTGCATGGGGTAGTTTACTCTAAATTGCAGTAATTGAAGTCTCCATTTGCTCCATGTTCTCTACATGTTGCTTGAGAATACCTTTTCTTGTTGTACTATGGAATATATCTCGGAGGTAAAACTTCTATACATGGGGGATATATGTGATAGATCAACTTATGGTCCAAAAAGTGACAACTGAAATAGTTGTGGTGTTGCTATTGGTTGAGTTTGCTTTTGTTGACCTAGAAAATATTTTATTGGTGATGTGGAGGTGGAATCCATTACCCTTATCAAAGATTTAGGTGTCTCTTTCTACTAGAATTGATCCTCTAGTTGTTGTTCTTCATGTAGAGGTGCAGAGTCTTTATAATTTTCCTCTTGAGCCTTTTTCTCTTCCTCTATTAATGTCCATTACCCTTATCAAAGATTTAGGTGGATCTTTCTTCTAGAATTGATCCTCCAGTTGTTGTTCTTCATGTAGAGGTGTAGAGTCTTTATCATTTTCCTCTTAAGCCTTTTTCTCTTCCTCTTTTAATGTAAATTACCCTTATCAAAGATTTAGGTGGCTCTTTCTACTAGAATTGATCCTCCAGTTGTTGTTCTTCATGTAGAAGTGCAGAGTCTTCATCATTTTCCTCTTAAGCCTTTTTCTCTTCCTCTATTAATGTACCATAGGCATGTTTCATTACATCAATGGTCTCCTACCAAACCTTTGATTTGACTTCTTCACTTTGCATCATTAATGTATCCACCCTTTGTTTAGACCTTATCTCAATCCCCTGTAACTGTGTTAGTCTTGTTATTTGTGCAATAGACAGAGTCGAGTCAACTACCTCAAGTGCTTGTTTTGTCATCTTCTATATCTCTATTTCTTTCTCCATTTTCTACTTAATGGATGAGGTGAGATGGTTTGAAAAATTCTTAGTTATACTATCCAAGGTGGCTATATATGTCTTCTTCACTATTGCTTGATTCAATTATTGCTTTATTCTTCAATTATGTCTTCTTCAATGTCCAAGAGATCTTCTTTTTTCATTTCTTCCTCTCTAGTGGATGTGATTATGGTTTTGGTGGTGTTTATTTCACTACTTTTTTCTTCTTCTTTTGTGGCGCTTCTTCTTTGTGCACCTATTCCTCTTGCTCCTCCTTATCAGATTCTATATCTAATATCTAAATTATTTTTCTTTTGATCCCTTTCTTTTATCTGAGCTTTTTCTTCTTTGTACTTAGTTGTATGAGTGCTTTAATGGCCTCCTAATCTGAGGGTTCTTCCTATTGTACCTCTAGTGGTGGGGTCGTTGGTAGCTTTCTTTTTGTTTTCTCCATCATGCCTTGTTCTTCCTATTGCTTGGGGTCACTTATTTAGAATCCTGGGGATCCCACATTTAGTCTATCTAACCTCTTGATCTGAGGTGTAGATGTGCCCTCTTCTGGTGGTGAAGGTTTCGGAATGCCCCATTTTTTATGCAACTTCTTATTTTTCTCTAATTGCTCTTTTTCCTTCTTTTTACTCTACTTCTCCATGAATTATTTATATGTTCCAAACCTTTTTGTAGTGGGGTCCTTAGGTAAGGCCAATAGTGTTTTAGCATATATCAATTCATCATTAATTTCGTAAGGCAGCTATGGAATCCATGAGACCCCAGGTTCTATGACCTCTATCAAAGTATAATCTTTGTCCACCAGGAAAATGATATTGTTTGCATATTTATGGACCATGTCGTAAGATATCCTTTCCTATCTCTACATTTGTTTTTGGAAAGACTTGAAAAACCTCTAATATACTATGGTGTAGGTTGTGGCATCTTTGAAGTGATGCACATGCTCATTAACTTGGGTTTCCACTATTTTGTTCTTTTCCCATATCTTTCTAGAAAATGCTAGTAATGTATTCATGAAATAAAATGCTAAGCATATAATTAGTATAATTAGAGTGCCATACTAGAATTGGTAGTATGTATTCTTTATGTGTTGGATGTTTTCCAATATCTACTCTCAGAGTACCTCACACATGTTGATATCTTTGCCTTCAACCACCATCTGATATGCTATGTGGATGGAAGTATTGGTTGCAAAGTCCTCCCAGTTTGTGTAGTAGACCTTGTAGGCTATGCCCATGGTGGCATACTACATGGGAGGGTTTATGATTTTTATCACATCCAAACTTCCCCCATCATATGTAGCTCTGGTTAGCTTATTGACCTTATCATTTTTTATTGCTTTCTTTGAAGGTACTTCACCTTTTGCATTAACCCTACTATGGCCTGGATAGCTTGCTTTACGATTCAGTAGGGTTTATCTAGATGCATGTATTCATCTTGAATCCAACTCAAAATGTATTTTTTATCTATCTTTCTTCCTTTGAAAAATATTGGAAATTTCTCCATATGTCAAACTTCTTTCCAATCTACTAGTGATATGAAAAATATTGTTCTTTTCCTAGTTGTAGCAAAGGCTTTTAGAGTGATCCAAATGTTTTGTCATCAATCTTTGTGAGTTGCACGTGAATGTTCTACCTCACATCCTCCATGTAGATTACATATATTGACACCTTAGAAAGTGTGTCGTCGGGGTCTACCTCCACTATCTTGTATGGGAACTTCTTATATTTTGGTTGTGGCTTCTAAGAAATGTCAACCAATGTAGGGATCTCCATTATTCTTCTTTTAATTTGTTATCCAGTAGATTAATTTGTATAGGCTAGAAGCTTTATGAACAAATTCTCATAAGAGCTCACAACTTAATAATAAGAAAGTGTCATTTTTAATGGCTTGAGCTCCTTTATATATGCCTTCAATGGCAGGTTTTTCATTTATTATTTGTATTTGTTCCTAGGTTTCTTGCTTTTTCTTAGTCATTTCTTTTCATAATGGCTCTCATGACTTATTGCCTACTTTCAAAAATGATACATGCTATTTATAATACATATGATACAAGCTCTTTAATTGGCTAAGTGGTCTCATGGTAGGGCTTTAACCTTGCTCTGTTCACATACCTAGTTCATAACTTATCCTCCATTTTTTTTAGTCTCACTGTGCTTGAAGAAGAATGTTTTGCAATGCGGTATGGTAAGAGCCATCTTATTTTTAGCTTCCCCTATTTTTGAATTTACTATCATAGAGTAGAACCAAATCATTAATGTGGAATGTCTTGAACTATAAATTCCTATCATGCCAAGATTTTCAACACTTTCATTTTAAGTTTTGGTGGTATATCATTAACAATATGTTTTCATCCAATTTCATCAAATCCTCCAATCTTTGTTTCAAGGACTCCTCCTCATTCAATCACAAGGCAAGTGTGGTTCTTATGTTTGGTACAATAAAGTTCAATGACAGGATGGCATCAAGCCCATATACTAACTCAAAGGGGTAAATTTTAGTTGACCTATTGTAGGTTTTTCTGTAAGCCCATAACATTGTAGGAATTTTAGCATCCCAATTTGAAGTATTCCCATCACATGTTTTTCAAAGTGTGGTACATGTAATCTTATTTAAGTCTTCACTAGCTCTATTTTTCTAGGGATGGTGTGGATTGATTCTGTTGTGAGGTATCATAAAGTTTTCCAAAATTTCCACAATCACTTTATTGACAAAATTCTTCCCTTGATCACTGGTTATTCTTAATGGACAGCCAAATCTAGTGATAATATTTTTCTAAATGAATTTTTTGATAATCTTTGTAGTGTATTCTTTGGTTGGTTCAGCCTCTACCCATTTTGTGAGGTATTCTACTCCGATAATGATAAATATGGCTTTTGATTTCTTCACTAGTGGATCAATTGGTCTAATGAAATCTATGGCCCATTTCTTAAAAGGTACATGAGCTAAAATTAGTCATAGAGGCATTTCATCTTTTGCAGTAGGTTTCCCTACCCTCTGACATACATCGCATTGAATTACATGTTTATTGGCATCCTTAAATAATGTAGGCCACCATAAACCTGAGAACATTCTCCAAAGAGTTTGGGGCATTTTGGATTCTCTATCCTCATTCACAATCTTCCATTTCTACCAACATAATAGAGTGGTAGATTACTTGTCTAATCAAGGTATTGATGGCATTGATATTCTCATCATTAGTGTTAACATTAATGGGTGGCCTCTACTCAAAGAGATTTGGGATAGGGGAGGCATTTAATTATGGAGCTAGCCTCATCATTAAGCATCAAGTAGATCTCCCCTCAACTACTCCTCACTTAATACTAAAGACTCCTCACATGTGTGGCCATTTAATGAGGTTTATAGAAATTATGTTATATGATGGTTAACTTCATTTTAGTGCTTATCACCTACTTTTTCCATGAGCAAGGTGCTAACGAGATTAGGCAAAAATGGAATCATATATCAACTTTGGAGGTTGCCTAAGGCAAATGGAATTTCTAGGTGAGATCAAAGAATTGATAATCAAGAAATTTTTCTTCTTCTAGGGTAGGGACATGATGTAGGTGATTCAAGAGGTGCTAGGGTATGATTATATCAAAAGTATAGTTCACCATTGGGTAAATATGGAGATGGCCTCAATGTTTGTCTCTAATATTTTCATCATCACAAGTGATAAAGAATTCACAAAGGTGATAGGCCACCATTGTATTTGGGAGAAGTTGTGCCAAGGTATGAAGGATGCAGTGGACATGGCCATCCAAGTAAAATCAAGATCCCTCCCATTCACTATCTTTGAGTTTATAAGGATAGCCTCAATGAAAATAGTGCAAGGATTAGAATCAAGGTTGATGACATTAGTCAGGAAGTTGGCCAATATTCAAATTTTCCCAAAGGGACCTAGGGACCCTTATATACTCTAGCTAGAGATGATGACTCTTTGTGATATAGTTAAGTTTTCATCCCATCATGAGTGATTCAATGTTGTCAAGGTGGAAAATGTAATAAAATTTATATAGCATAGAGTGGGAATGATGACTCTTTGTGATCACACTAAATAAAATAAACACAAAAACATTAAAAATACATGATAGAAACACAAAAACATAGATACAATATTTGGTATCTAGGCTAAGAAAAGGCCAAAGATAGGCTAAATTGAGTCGATATGAGAATGAACTCTTAAATTGGAACAATTTGTAGTGCCAAAATTGCAGGGTATGAAACTTTTGACATTACATTGATAGGTTTAGGATTGGTGTCTGCTCTAGTGCCAAACAAGTCAAATTGAGCAATACATCAAGTTATATTTATGACAATGCTCAAATTAGTGTAAAAGTATAGAGTACGCATTTTTATCCCTTATATTTTTCCCTCAATTTCTTGTGCATGTGAATCTACACAAATCATGATTGTGAAACTAAAATATGTAAATCATATAAGCAAGCAAACCAAGGATATGGTACTGGATAATGTTTTGAGATCTTTGTGTGCCTATAGAAACATGCTATCTCCCACACCCATAAAAAAATCATTAGCTATACTTACATAAATAATGTTAAATACATAAAAATATAAAATCATCAACATTTCATTTCTATAAATATGAAGCAAAAAAGCATAAATTGGCAGGTGTATGCCATAGTATATAGTACATTATATAGAGTTGGAACCATTATGGACCCCATAAAGTGTACATATGGCTTGAAAATGTGGAAGGGGTCACATGATGCAAAAGGCAATTGTGCAGTTGGAATCAATATGGCTATCACAACATACGCAAACATTATCACATTGTAAAAATTGGTCTAGATGGAGTTATGATGCATAAGGCCATCATGGAGTTGGAAATGGTGTGGCCTAGTGATGATGTACGCAAGAATGAGATCATGTAAAAGAAAAAATAAAATTATAATGAATAAGGAAATCATATATTTTTAATTTTTGTGACCCCCATGGCGTATGCTAGTATAAGACCATGTACAAGTTGGTGTGAATAGAATTATGATGAATAAGACAATCTTGAAGTTGGAACTAGTGTAGCCTCCTTGATGTATGCAATCATAAAACCGTGTGAACTAAGAATGTTTTCATAGGGATTATATGCCTCCCCAAATTGAATGTGAGATATCATCAAGCATTTGATTTGACAAGAGTATAAATGTGTGTAAGAATGGAATAGTTGAATACTACATTGTAGTGGCCCTTGTTGGACTATTAAGAATTGCTACAACGACTTCAAGCCAAAAAAAATTGCTTAATGATTTTGTTTGTAACATGCCCCTTGTCATTTCACCAATAGTGTGGTTCTTTTATTTAGCCACTCCATTTGGTTGAGTTGTATCTAGTTGTTGTGAGCTACCTCTTAATGCCTTTACGATCACAATAATTCATGAACTTATTGGAATAAAACTTGAACCTCCATGATCAATCCTTAAACATTTTCTATAACCATGTTTATTCTCAACAAGAGGTTTAAATTTCTTAAATGCAACAATTTCCATAAAAATAAACCAACTTATTTTGAGTTTGCAACAATATTCCCTAACCCTCTTACCCAACATTTCCATGAAGGTGAAATATGAAGACTTGCACATAATTTTTGTTTGCATTGGACCATATATATATATGAATGAGTCATCTGAAGCAAATAATGGGCCCTCTATGTTTTTCCTTTTGAAATTTTTCTCTCACTTGTTTATCTTTAGCACAACCCTCGCATACTTCCTTGTGTTCCTCAACTTTTGGCAACTCATATACTAGCCCTTGTGAAGTTAATAACTTCAAATTTTGAAAAATCAAGTGACCATACCTTAGATGCCATAAATAACTCTTGTCTTTAAATGTTAAATTTACAAAGTTTTTGCCATTACCTTTAATCTTCAATGGGAAGATACTATTTTTTTGACATTGGAACAACTATAAGAACTCTATTTCCTTGATTTATATCACATATTACACATTGCTTGTCACCAAATATAACCTATAATTTTCTCACAAAATTGTCCAACACTTAACAAATTACGTTTTAATTTGAAGTGTAATAAATGTCATACTTTGATGATAACTATGCTTTTTTTCTTCATTGACCTCTTGCCACTTTAGGAATCGCTTCATAACATTTCTATAATAGAATAGACATAAAACTTGTGCTAATGGGGATGCCCATGCCATACAAATATTATTAATATAGCATGCAATATGTTGATGTACATAATTCATATGATTTGTTTGCAAAAGCTGTTGGGAAATGAGGTGTCTCTGAAACCTTGCTGCACATTTCCCGTAATAGTTATTTTTCATTTAATATTTTCCTACAGCTGTTATTACACATTGTCAGTGCTTTAAAAATTGGTTTATTAGGTGTCAAAAGATGCCCACATGGTGGTATATTATGGAAGGCTTGTTTTTAGGCATATTATGACAGATTCTATGACATCTGTAAAGGTCAAAAATAGGGGATTTCATTTTGGAGGTGAGAGCTTATTTTTAGACTGGGATCTTGGCTAAGAAGCTTCGCACGTGGTTTTGTAAAACCACAGATGGTTTCTTGTATAGTCAAAAGTCTATAAATTGGAGGCTTGAGGAGTAGTTTGTGTATGTTGATTTTGTAGGTATTGTTATGATGTCGGAATGCTGCCGGAATGCTTCCAGAGTTGTTTACTGGTGATACTCATGTAATAAACTTGCTCTGCAAGTGTATGTAATCTTGGTATTGGATTTGGAATACATTGAGCAGGCTTTTGGAGTGTGGGGTTTTTCACCAGAAAGGGTTTTCTCCACGTATATCTGGGGTTTTGTGTTTCACTGTTTATTTTATGTTTTGAATGTGCTTCTAAATTTTTTGTAATTGTTAGATCAATTTTTTAAAAAAATTGCATAATGTTTCTCCTCAAGATTGACGTAGGAAGTTGTTTCCGCTACTTTAACTTCCTTACAAAAGCTAGTTAATGAACAAGGAGATCTATATATGTGTGAAAAGGGGGCAGCCCCTGTTATTTGAGTTTTAGACACTTTTTAAACCTTGGCTTGCTGATAAATGTGACAAAAACGCCACTTTCGGTGATATTTTGATCGATGGTCATACCCATCCTGAAACTCTAGTTTTGCTGGATAGGCTGAGAGAAAGGTAGCAAAGGTTGTGCAGTTTGACTTTGAACCGACCAATTGCATTCGCTTAAATGACTCCAAAGAATCTTAAATAAATTAATTTTGAACATATTTATTTTGACTTTGAACATATCATGCACCCATTATAATTGACAACTTTTATAGAACTGCCTGACAACTTTGGGAAACCATCCTGACAACTTTAAGCAGAAACTTCGCCCCACTGCAACCTTTGTTATAAAAAAGTTAAAAACTTCTGGAGAAAATTTCTGATTTGAATTTTAAAAACATCCAATCCTTTGAAATTTGATAAAAATAAATAGAGATTATCTGTAAAAATGCTGACTGTGTTGGTTCACTGATTATTTGTGCATCCAATACAATGAGATGCTAAAAATCTTCGATTGTAACGAGGAGCGCTCTCGCACTTACAAACCCAATTAGATTGGTGTATCGATACATAGCAAAACAAGGCTTTATTTATCAACTGAAAAAAGATGAATAATAAAGAATAGCACTGTCCCTTCCCTGGCAAAAAGGCATTCCAGCTAAGCCAAGATGGCAGACATAAGAAGAGAGGCCGACAAAAAGAGCAAGACATCCTTCATCTGTGACACGTTTCCTGCACTGGTAGGCGCGGGGGCAGTGTTAGTTGAGGGAGTGGTGGGAGTGGTGGGAGTACCGGCTGAAACGGTGACTGCCACCTTCATACCGGCAGTGCAGTGGCCGGTTATTCCACAGATGAAATACCTTGTTCCCTCGGTGGTGAGTGAAATGCTTGTGCTTCCTCCTGTGTATTCCTTCGTTGGGTTAGTGGTGAGGCATGAATCGTATGCCGACTGCGATACCTCCAACACATTATGTGCTCCGTCTGTATACTTGAACTCTGTTTACCACACATTATGATCATTAACAAGCTATTAAGACATTATTATTAACATTATTAAGGAATGAATCTTTACACATCCCTAATATTTACCTAAGGTGTCGCCCACAAGGAATGTTTTGGTAGAAGCCCAGGTGGTGTAGTTGACGCTGAAACCCCACTGCTGGCTGTCACCCACCGTGTAGCTGCTCGCCTCTCCATAACATACAAACAAAACCATGAGCAAAGCCGCCATCGCTGTAATCCGAACTGCCATTTTTGCAAACCTTATTTTGAACAAAAGCCTCTCTTTCCACAAAGATTTTTTAATTCAATGTCTCCTCTTCCTTGTCTGCTTCTGCTTTGTGTGGAAAGAAGAGTGGTGTGGAGTATGAAGGAGAGGAGCTAATTATATAGTGTTTATCTTAACAAGGAAGAAGAAAGATTCAAATGGAGCCAGGTCAAAGATAGGTATGACGCTGGAATTTGCAGGAATGCTTCTTCAGTTTTTTTTCCTTTTTAAATACCAATTTTATGACTGCCATACTACTTATATTTAAAATACAGTGTTTGTGTTGATCGTTGAGTTCCGAAATAAAGCGCACGGGGTTTTATTTGAAGGGGTTACCGAATCAATTTTGGCGTGTTGGAAGACTCGGCGAGCTTGCTTTATTTTTCTGTATGTTTGGTGAAAAAAATTATATTATTTTTTTTAATGTCAAATTCCCTTTTAATACATTCTATTGCTCTTATTAATAAATATTAAATTTAAGATAAGTGTTAAGTAGTGATTAGTTCCTGTCATTGTAATATAGTTAAAAGTAGTATTGTTAAAGTTTTAATAATTATTAATTGAAAAAAAAAATCTTATTGTGACTACAAGGATTGTAAGCTATTGATTTATTTTTTTAATTAATAATTATTATTGTGACCACAAGGATTTAAACTATTAATTTATATATTTTTTATAATTTTACAAATCTAGCTACAAATTCTATATAAGACTATTAATTGGATAGCTTTTCATTTTGAAGAAGTCTGATTCTATTTTGTATGGATGTAATAGTAAGGACAATTGGAATTTGAATGATCATATTCTAAGCAACAAGTTATGTCAAACAAAGAATACAATCACACTAATTATAAAAGATTACCAATTAGGCACAGTACCATGCTAGACAAGACTAACAACAAATTTTTGTGGTATTACAAATAATATATAACACTGAATTGTGTTACTTAACTAATAGTTAAGTTAAGAAAGTTTTAGGTGACACAATGTGCTACATATAAGTATCAGACTAGATTTTTTTAATTGAAGATCTTATACCAATATATTCATAAAAATATTGTTTATAGTCTAAGTGGCCAAGAAGGCCATTGAGAGTCTTACATTTGCATTATCTTCAAATTCAAAAAGTACAAGCCAATTAAACTCTTCATAAAGCCTAGCTTGTTACGGTATGAGCGGTAATACTAACAACATTCATAACAAAAAAAGCAAAGATCGTCATAGTATAGACTCATCTATCCTACTATTCACATATTATTATTCAATCTTGTAGTTATTCCTGGTCTCTGCCAATACATTGAGCACTGTCTTTCTTGTTCATCAACTTCCTCTGCCCTTCTGCTCCTTCATCCTACCAATTCCCACTTAATTCCTGCCTCTCTGGATCGTGCCCTTCCTCTTCCATCTGTTACCTTCTCTTTGATATAATTCCTATTATCACTAACCTTATAGGAATCCAAGTCTTTGAATATACCCAAGGGAGGTGAAATATGTGAGCTACTTTTATCTTTGCCAAAGTTTTGAAAGGTGTTTTCCAAACCAATTAGTGCTTCATCCCTCCTTAATTCATATTGGTGTTGCTTAATGTGTTGGTTCTGGAAGTCAAGATATTACTTTTAAAACTTATCATCCACTTTTCTCAAATCATGTGACTAGAATTGTGCATATTTAACATCTGCTCTATATAGGGTGTTTGATCCTTCCTCAAGTATCTTCATGAATCTCTCCACTAGAAGCTCCAATGTCATCCTAACCTAAAACAATTTTTTTTTGGTTCAATATGTTCATACCAAATGACCTAAAAGGATTTAACCAGTTTTGTGTGATCAAAGTTAATATGCCAAATAGAGTTAATATGCTTATAAACCTCTTGGGATTCAGTAACCATCCTATACATTTTTTTAGGTTTCATCTCCACAAACTTTGTTCCTTCTTTCCAAGTAAATCTACTAAAATCCTCAAGATCATTAATCATTTTTACTTTCTTATTTGTTATTATCGTGGCCTTATTTAGATCAGAGTATGTTCTCTTCTGTGTTTCAAGGAGACCATACTTTGTTCTCAATTGATCCTAGCTTTTAAAATTTTCATTGTCAAATAGATCCTTAAAATTTATTGTCTTTCTTACTCCAACTCAGAACAGAGAAACCCTATAACTGAGCCAAGGGATTGGAATTATGCTCCAAATTCCACCATATGGACCTGAATCCATAGATTATATATCCTTTTTGTTGACAGCATCACTGTTACCCACATAATGCTTAATAGATTCCCAAGCTTTCCAAATACTAGAGAACACCACAAAGCCTGAAGATTTAGAACGGAATTTACAAAGAAGAATATCATGCACATGGAGATTGGTCCATTGTTTGTATTTTTTTGGTACTGCCTTCGTTATATTGTTCCTAAAAAGTACCTTCCATGGTTCATCCCCCTCCATAGCCTTGATGACCCACTTTGTAGCTAGTGCTACACCTTGGGTCTTCAAGTCATTTAAACCCATACCACCATTTTCCTTATTCAAACAACACCAATCCCACTTCACAGCATGCCAAAAGCACTTGGAGATCCATTTTCCTATCTCTCCCTACCTCTTTATTCTCATGGAAAAAGCACTTGGGAGATCCATTTCTAACTCTTCTCAAATCCATTGATCAAAGGGCATTAGTTTTGAGGTAGTAGAAGCTTTCACTCATTTACAGTTCACAAATGACATAATCTTGTTTGGGGAAGCTACTTTGTCAGAGGCTCCCACTATAAAAAAGTAATATTTCATCTTACACATTAGCTTCATGGCAACAAATCAATTTGAGCAGAAGTTGGAGATCTTTTTCTTTAATTCTCCTCCTCAACATCAACAAAGTGGCAAAAATTCTTGGCTTCAAATCATGGAAGCTACCAAGTAAGTATCTAGGGTTTCCTTTCTTTGTGAGAGATTTCAAATATTCTTTATGGATTTCTTTGTTGGAAGCATTCAAATTGAGGCTTGGTTCCTAGAGAGTCAAGTGGCTAACTTTCTCTAGGTGAGTAACTATGATCAAATAGGTTCTTTCTACTCTCCTAATTTACATCTTCTCTATTTTCAAATCACCTTATAATGTCGTCAAGCTGATCAATAAGGTTATAAAAGACTTCATTTAGCAAGGAACAAAAGAAACGAAGAAATTCTCACTGGTGGCTTGGGAGAAAGTGTGTCTTTCTCGAGCATGCAATGGAGTAGGCATAATGAAACTCTCCTTTTAGAGCCTATCTTTGGGAGTAAAATTGGATTGGACTATCTATGATAATCCTAAATTGGCATGGAGAAAGCTTATGAGGAAAAAATACCTAGTTTCTATGGAAAGCTCATAGATTTTCACTACACAAAATCTGCCTTTTGGCTCTCACATTTGGAATTTAATAATGAAGTGCAAGTCAGTAATTATAGATCATCTATCTTGGGAAGTGAAGAATGGAGGAAAGGATAAGTTCTAGGAGAAATCGTGGAACAATCATAGACCATTGCAAAAGAGAGGGTTTTAGTTAAATTTTATCAATACCTAGAAAGCAATTGGGGACCAAAGTGGCCTAGAATATGTTCATAGTTATTGGGTAGAAGGGGTGGAACTATACAACTGGAAAGACTTCTCTACTATCTTAGCCCCTTGAGTTCAATCAAGACTCTAATTGATCTCCTTGGAAGCTACGAAATCAAGCTCAATAAGGCGGATGATGCACTATGTTGGACCTCCTTTAAAAGTGAAAATTACTTGATCAAACTAGGCTATGCTTCTCTCATGGACCCCAAAAGACCAACATTGTCCCACCATAAATTGTTGGCGTCTAGGGACTACCCTCCAAAAGTGGACCTGCCTTTGCTTGGTTGACCATTAAGTAGAAGGTTCTTACTATGGAAATATTGAAAAAGATGGGATTGCAAGAACCATTTAGATGTGTCCTCTATGAGCAAGCTAAAGAAAATTGTGAGCATTTATTCCTTGGTAGTCCATTTTCCAAAAAGTTCTAGGATTGGTTGTGCAAGTGGTTGAAGAGGGATCCTCCAAAACCAGAGTCACTAGTATAGTTACTCAAGAAGTAGCCAATTCCCAAACCCAAGACAATCTTTTCCAAATTATGGATGGCCAACCCTTCAATTATTGTTTGGAATATCTAGAAAGAAACGAACCAAAGTATTTTCCAAGATTCAACCTTAAGTCAATAAACTTTTATCACCAAATTAAAGGTTGTAATGTCAAATCAAGTAATGTATCTATATGCTCAAAATTGTGACTCTGGTTGCCTGGGGTCGTTGGGTCAGATTTTGGCACGCACACGGACCCTTTCCCTCCTTTCCACGGGGCAATCTGCCACGTCACTTTCTCTCACGTGGAATTAGCCAACGAGAGGAGGCAAGACACAGCGGGGGTCTGGCTCGTTGGAGAGCTAGACTTCATGGAGAGGGGTCAGAAAGTACTGTGGCCTTTGTTGTTGTGTGCTTAGTTGTATGTTTCATTTGATTGTTGTTGTAGTTGAGATAACCCTATGACTTGAAGGGTCACTAGTTTCTCTTCTCCTATTTGGATTTCTAAGGTTCCACCTCTGTGTGGGTAAGTGATTGTTCTCATTGATGTCATCTTGTCTTTATAAGTGTTGCAAGAGTTCTTATTATATCTAGCATTGTCTAGTTTCTTCTAACAATAAGAGGATGAATGGGTCTCCTTGTGGTAGAACAAATGTTTCTTGTTGTGGTTTTAGATGGATCTCTTGGATCTCATCATGAAAAGGACTCACCCACTCTCCTCTCACTCCTAAGCACATTCGTGAATCAGGATAGAGGTAAATGTGTGATTACTAACCTTAACTAGATATGGGGTTTGACCTAGGGTTTCACTTGTGTTTTGACTCTATTTTTACCTCATGATGGAATCGGGGGTTTGCTATTTTCTCTATTCTATGGTTTCTATATGCATGCAAGCTAATTGATATGCAAAACATCTTTTTGGTATTTTTTAGTATTTTGGAAATAAAAGTGCTTTTAATCTATGAAAGGGAAATATGTATGCGATTCTATATGACTTTTCCAATGCAATGGTAACCTATGTTTTTTGTGTTTTCAATGATTTTAACATAATCTAATATAATGAAAAGGTAAAATTCTTTTTCTAACAATCTAGATCTAGAAATATGAAAGCGACTAATCTAACATGCAAGATCTAATTATCAAGGAAAAAGCAATGTTTTATTGTTCCAAGAGCAAATTTGATTCTCTAATTACTATTAATTGAATGAAAACAATGAAGGAACCTAAGAGAAATGGATATTTGTTGACTCCACTACCCTCATCAATCCTTGTAATAGGCAACCTCAAATCCTTTTGTGGCAGCAAGCGATCCTCTTGACATCAAAATGACACGAAGAAGCAAAAAGAAGCTTTGGTGAAGCTTGTATGAGCTCAATGAGAGCTTGGATTGAGCACAATGGCATAGAATGAAGCAACATGATGCCACTTGGTTGAACAAATAAAGCAAAAGGCACCTTCATCCTGTAAGAGCATTTGAATGCTAAGTTGTAGAGAAAAATTGGCAAGATCTGTGTGTACAATGAATTTGCCTCTGTGGAAGAGCTTTGAAGCTATGAAACAATGAAATATTTGAAGCTTTGGAAAACTAAAGAAAGAAATGAAGAAAGAGGCTCAAGGGCCTATGAAGAAGCTTGAAAAAGCTTGTGAAGATGAGAAGAGTATTCTCCAACTTGCTCAACTTGGAAAATAATGAAGAGGTGAGGGGTATTTATAGGTTAGAAGAAGGAATTGATTAAAGAGTTAATTTGAGATCAAATAGAGCTAATTATGCATGAAATAGTTAACTCTATATTAGGGATCAAAAACCATGCAAACTGGAAGAAAAACGGGTGAAAACAGAGCAAAAACGAGTGAGAAACTCAAGTTTTTCTGCGGATGAAAAAATGACAGGGTCACCCCTTTCACCAGATAGGGTCCCCCCTGGTCACCCAGGGGAGATCCGAGCTGGACAGGGTCAGATGCAGAAAAATGGGTTGGGAGATGAAAGAAGAGAAGAAAAGGAGGGGTTCTGCATCAAGAAACAGGTCAGTCATGTGGAATAATCCAAATCTCCACTTGAGTCAATAGGATCTCTTGGGGGAGATCTAGAAATAATAGGGGGACATTTGGATTGGTTTGACAAAACTGAAAACCGAAAGCGGGAGATGGATAAGGAGACCTCTAGAAGGCTTCTAGGAGGTGCACTAGATAAAAAACATAGGGGAGAGGTGAAAACTTACCTACAAGACACTCACAAGGCTTAGGAGCAAGGTTGAAAGCTCAGAAAACACAAGTCAACAAGTGTCGCAACAAGTGTTGAAAAGCGTCGCAAACGGGGAGAGAGGGAAATCGACAAGGAAGAACCAACACAAGACAAGAAAGAGGACACATCATCAAGAGGCTCACTGCTTAAAGGACTTTATTTCATGCTTACATGTACGTGACAAGGATTTGAATCATCATAGGGGTCCTCGTGGAGGTTGTGCATGTTTTTTGTGCTTATAGTATCATGCTATAATAAAAGCATAGAAGATTTTTCGTTACCACTTGGGATTGAGATATGTTGAAAGAATTCTAGATCTAGTTACACCCCTCACATTTATGGGTTTTCTAGGCTAAACCACCCCTCTATTAATAGATCTTAGATCAAATAGAATCCACCCTCAACAAGAGAACTCAAATTGAACTTTAAAAATGCTTCTAGGGGCAATCCAAGCCCATTAGGGGTTAGTTATGTAATAAGGGCTTCGCAAGGGAATTTGGTAAAAGTGGCCTCCATGAAACTCTAACTTGGTACCAATAATGAGGTGTAGGTGGAAGAATTTATCCTTGGCCTCATGCTACTAGATAAATGCAATATAATAAATATAAGAATAGATGGTGATTTGTAGGTTATAATCTTATGTATACATAAGTGGCATTCTTCTAATTAGAAAATAAATAAGATTTTCCAAAGATCTTGGGGCATTTTGGGTTCTCTATTCTCATTCATGGTCTCCCATTGCTACCAAGAACACAATAGGGTGGTGTGTTACTTGTCTAATAAAGGTATTGATGGCAATGATAATCTCATCATTAGTGATAACATTAAAAGTTGGCCTCTCCTTGAAGAGATTTGGGATAGGGGTGTCTTTAATTATGGAGCTAGACTCATTATTAATCATCAAGTTAATCTCCCCTTGACTACTCCTCACTTAATATTGAGGACTTCTCACATGCATGGCTATTTAGTGATCTCTAAAGAAACCATGTTATATGATAGTTAACTTCATTTCATTTCTTAAATTCTACCTTTTCCATGAGCAAGTTAATAACCAACTTGGCAACAATTGAGTCATATATCAACTTTGGCAGTGACTTGAGGTAGGTGACATTTCTAGGGGAGATCAAAGAATCAAGAATGAAGAAGGTTTTCTTCTTGCTGCATGAAAACATGATGGAGGTAATTCAAGAGGTGCTAGGGCATGATTATATTGAAATTGTAATTCGCCATTAGGTAAATATGGAGATAGCCTCAATGTTTTTCTCCAATATTTTCATCATCACAAGCAATAAAGAACTCGCAAAGATGCTAGGACACCACTTTATTTGGTATAAGTTGTGGTTTGGAATGAAGGACTTGGTGGACATGGTCATCTAGGTAAAGTTAGAGTCCCTCCCATTCACTGACTTTGATTTTAGGAGGGTCGCCTGAATGCAAATAGTGTGAAGGTTAGAATCAAGTTTGATGACATTAATCAGAGAGGTGGTTGATATTTAGATTTTCCTAAAGGGGATCAAGGGCCCTTACAAACCCCAACTAGAGGTGATGCATCTCTATGATCTAGTCAAGGTTTCATCCCATCAAGAGTAGTTTAATGTTTTCAAGGAGGTAAAGGCATTAAAATTTCTACAATATAGAGCAAGGCTAGTGAAGTAGGAGAATGATTCTTATGGTTTGTCTTTCATAAATACTGATCTTATCCAACTATTCTAGTCTTCAATTGGTATATAGGTGTGATGTAATTCTTTCCACCTAGCCTTAGGTTTTTGTCTTCTTGGTCTCTTGGGCTTGTCCATAACTAGTTATGTATTCACAAACATTTTGTCATCTATTGTCTATCATGTTTAAAGTCACCATGTAAGTTGTGTCATTTTAGGGAAAGCTTTTGTCACTACTATTGGTCTCAGTGATATGCAGTGGATGTAATAGTTGGTAAATTTGTTGTCTAACCTAAAAAAGGCTATCTCTGTAATATATTTTTTAACATGATATAATGGGAGATGGCCCTTACCCCTCACTTGAATTACCAAAAAAAATAGACTTAGGCAATACAAAGAAGGTCTGCCAAAATCATAAATATTAAGTGGAAAAGAAAGGAGATCTAGAAGTGAAAATAGAGTTAGAGATGAACAATATAAGTATCACCTTGTTATGAAATTTGTGAAGAGACTATTTAAGAATAGGAGAGAAGAAGTTTCCCTTGCTCAAGAAGATACCTCTTCAAGAAACTCTAGAAAATAGCAATGTAGAAGAGCATCAAATAAAATTCCTACAAGCTTCACAACATTTTAAAATAGATACAACCAAATGCAACAAAACCTAAAAAATGAAGCTCACAATAATGTTGGTATAACTAGAGTATTGTAGGGAGTCAAGATTGCATGAGGAAAAACTTGTAAATCATGTGAGAAGGCAAAGCATAACAATCTAACCTGTGGAAAAACCAAAATAATCCCCATTTCAATATCCTCCATCATCTAATTGCTATTTTTGGTAAGGGAATTAGGGAATATTGTTTTAAACTTGACAAAAGATGGGTGAATGGTGGTTACAAAAAATATTTAAAAAGTTTATATTGTTGTACTCTTAACAAATGAAATTGTGATTGTGAAGACATCTATGCAAACACATTTTAGTCTTAAAATAAATAAATTAAAAATAAATTACAAAATGATCACACTAGATAAAATAAATATAGAAACATTAAAAAATACATGACAAGAAACATAAATACATAGACAAAATATGCTTCATCCAAACTACAAAAAAGGCCAAAGATATGCTAAATTGATTCCTAGAAACATGCTACGAGAATAAACACTAAAATAGGAACAATTTTTAGTTCCAAAAGTGTAGGGTATGCAATTTTTGACATTACATTGATAGGTTTAGGATTGGAATGTGTCCAAGTGCAAAACAAGTCAAATTGAGCAATTGATACATCACTATATTTATGACAATGCTCAAATTAGTGTAAAATGAAGGTGTAAAAGTATAAGACCATATGCATTTTTATCCATAATAATTTTCCCCCGGTTTGGTGTGCACGTGAATCTACATGAATCATGTATGTGAGACTAAAATATGTAAAATAAATAAGAAAAGCAAGGAGACAATATTGGATAATGCCTTGAGATCTTTATGTGCCTATAGAAACATGCCATCTCCCACACTTGCATAAAGCTTCATTAGTTATACTTACAAAAATAATGTTAAGTGCACAAAAATATTAAATCATCAACATTGTATTTCTACAATTATGAAGCAAAAGAGTGTAAATTGGCATGTCGTATGCCATAATATATAGTATATTATAGATTTGGAACCATTATGGACCCCGCAAAGTGTACATATGGCTTAAAAATGTGGAAGGGGTCAGATGATGCATAAGGCAATTGTACAATATGGCTACCACAACATTGGAAATGGTGTGGCCCAGGTGATGATGTATGCAAGAATGAGATCATGTCAAAGAAAAAATAAAATTCTAATGAATAATGAAACTATTTTTTTAACTTGTGTGACCTATTGAAATATGGTGAGCACATACAAATTACATCATTACACAGGAATAACAAACAACATAGAATAATATATTATTGTCTTTGGATGATGTTGCAATACAATTCAATGGCTTTTTAAAGCCTTATTATTCCCGTATATAACTTCTTACGGGAAAGTAACTTCCCAAAACCTAACTTATAAACTAAAATTTATTTAATATGCATAAACTAACAATGTAATACTATATGACTATTATGCCAACATTCCCCCCTTATTACATTGTTCCTGCAAAAGTACTAGGGGACCCCCCATGAATGCTAACATACTCAACAAAGTTGATTACATAATATGAATACATATTTTATAGAAGATCTTCTCCCAAAGAACAAATCCTAAACCAAGCGGGGCTCCATCATGTTGTCTCGTCTACCCTCAGAAAGGCATAGCTTTGAGTTGTGTTCTTGAGCTTTTTAGTCCCAATCTCTCAAATCACAGAGTCTTGAATTATTCGACAATGAACCCTAAGAGATACGACAGATCTCTACCATTGTCTAGTGACTGCGAAAGCGTATATAATTCAAGATCATATACTCTTTGAATCTCACTGGATAACAATCCATATTGAGCTCAACACCAAATCCCAAACCTGTCTCCAAAACAAAATCTTCACAAAACATGCATTCTTCAAATTTGTCAGTGCCGTGAACATCAACAAAGAAAAATAAAACAACCAAAACCAAAAATGCTTCTCATGCAAAGCATCATCTCAAAGCGAGAAGTTGACTTGAGATGATGGAAAATCTTCCATCCTCCGATGCCGCCTGCCTCCAATATGACCCTATTACACTTTAACCAACTGATGTCTTGGATGTGTCTTTGGAGGCCTCATTAGGTGTAGTATAAATGGCCCCAAGAGCACAAGCAATGTTTGATGTAGTCATGATAAAATAAAATGAACAAGTGTCGGATTCCACCAAAAGTGCACCTTTTACAATATACTGTAAACACAATAATCCTTATTTCTCCAAGATATAAAAAAAATCAAATACTTGCAAGTTTGTGTATAAATAAAACTTGGAAGGTATAACGTTATATTTTTTCCATTTTAAATATTATTTTGGGAGGTATAACGTTATATAACTCATAACCTTCTCACACCAACTATTAATTCCTCCAACTCATCTATATATGAGTTACCTCCAACAATCACAATGATAGTTAAAATTCTAAGATTTGAACGTTTACTAAAATCCTTTCACTTCAAATACTGACCTAAAAATGTCAAATATCATGGATATTAACTAGTTATTTTCCTATACCTCTGCCCATTGTTCATTTCACACGGCCTCACACAGACTTCAATAGCTTCACATGGCTTCACACTGCAAGATTAAACCATGATTGAAGGCAGAAATTTTTTACTCACCGAATGCTGCAACTCGTGTTACACCCTTAAATCTCCTCACTGACGCCCATCAACCCAAGAAAGGTGGATTTCATCATATGCAGTAGCACATGCCAATCTCAGCGTCAAAATTTATGCAACAATACTTGGAATCTTCAAATAAGCATTTTCATCCTTCATGCTTGAATCACACTTATGCAATGCTTCAAACATAATATAAACTTATGTAATGGCAGCAAATAGTATAATGTTGCAATATACATAATATCTTCATATAGTGCAAATCCTCAGAACACCTCACTAGAAATCACCAGCGTGATAGGAACATCGATTAATAGTCTTTTATATGCAGATTTCAACTCATAGGCACAAGATTTATATTGCAGATCTTCATTGCCAATCTACTCGCTCCACAAAAATTCGTTGCCAGTCTACTTTCTCCACAAAAAAAAATTATGCTCTCACGGCACAGAATCGTGAAGATGTCTCAAGAAAAAATTTGCACAATTAAGAACATGCCATACGCCATAGTAGGAATGAAACTGTACCTTACAGGCTAGGAAAAAGGGGTTCAAGTATCTCATAAAAACTAGACAAAGCTGCCATCCCTTTCATGTAGCAGAGATTCAAGAATACCACATACAAAATGCTTCCATAATGTAAACACCTGCTCTAATACCATATTGAAATATGGTGAGCACATACAAATTACATCATTACACAGGAATAACAAACAACATAGAATAATATATTATTGTCTTTGGATGATGTTGCAATACAATTCAATGGCTTTTTAAATCCTTATTGTTCCCGTATATAACTTCTTATGGGAAAGTAACTTCCCAAAACCTAACTTATAAACTAACATTTATTTAATATGCATAAACTAACAATGTAATACTATATGACTATTATGCCAACATGACCCCCATGGCATATGCCAATATATGAACATTTACAAGTTGGTGTAAATAGAATTATGATGCATAAGGAAATCACAGAGATTGAACTAGTGTGGCCTCCATGATGCATGCAATCGTAAAACCATGTAAAACTAAGAATATTTTCATAGAGATTATATGCCCCCTCAAATTGAACATGAGATATCATTGAACATTTGATTTGACAATAATATAAAATGTGTGTAATATAATAGTCAAATATGACATTGTAATGCCCCTTTTTGGACTATTAAGAATATACACTATTGTTGCAATTGCTTCAAGACAAAAAGATTGCTCAATCCTTTTGTTTGTAACATGCCCCTTGTCATTTCAACAATAGTGTGGTTCTTTCATTTGGCTACTCCATTTTGTTGAGTTGTATCTAGGTTGTTGTGATCTGCCTCTTTACACCTTTCCTATCACAATACTTCATGAACCTATTGAAATAAAACTCACCTCCATGATGAATCCTTAAAAAAAAATATGTAACCATATTTATTCTCAATAAGAAGTTTAAATATCCTAAATGCAACATTTCCATGAAAATAAACCAACTTCTATTGAGTTTGCAATAGTATTCCCTAACCCTCTTGCCCAACATTTCCATGAAAACCGTTAATAAAAGTGATAAAATATGATGAATTGCCCATGATTTTTGTATGCATGGACCACATATGTATGAATGGGTCAGTTGAAGCAAATAATGGGCCCTCCATGTTTTTCCTTATTGAAACTTTTCTCTTACTTGTTTTCCTTTAGTGCAACCCTCACATATTTCCTTGTGTTCTTCAACTTTTGGCAACCCATAAACCAATCCTTGTAAAGTTAATAACTTGAAATTTTCAAAATTCAAGTGACCATACCTTAGATGGCACAGCCAACTCTTATCTTCAAATGCTAAATTTATAAAGTTTTTGCCTTTGCCTTTAAATTTCAATGGGAACATCCTTTTTTTTTTTACATTGGAACAACTATAACAACTCTACTTCCTTGATTTATCTCATAGATTACACGTTACTTCATCATCAAAATACAACCCTAGTTGACTCAACAAATTATGTTTTAATTTGGAATGTAGTAAATGTCATACTTTAGTGACAACTATGCTTTTCTTCTTCATTGACCTCTTGCCACTCTAAGAATTCCTTCATGACATTTCTTTAATAGAATAGACATAAAATTTCTGCTTGTGGGGATGGCCCATGCGATACAAGTATAATTAATATAGCATGCAATATGTTCGTCTACATAATTCATATGATTTGTTTGCAAGAGCTAGTTAACGAACAAGGAGATCTATAATATCTATGTGTGTGTGAGAGAGAAGGGGCGGCCCCTCTGATTTGAGTTTCAGACATTTTTTAAACGTTGGGTTGCAGATAGACGTGAGAAAAAACACTTTCAGTGATATTTTGATGGATGTTCATACCCCAACCTGAAACTCTAATTTTGCTGGATAGGCTCAGAGAAAGGTAGCAAAGGTTGTGCAGTTTGACTTTGAACCTACCAATTGCATTCCTTTAAATGCCTCCAAAGCATCTTCAATAAATTAATTTTGAACATATTTATTTCGACTTTGAACATATTAAGCACCCACCTTACAATTTGACAACTTTTATAAAGCTGTACAACAATTTTAAGAAACCATCCTAACAAATTTAACCAGAAACTTCGCTCCACTGTAACTTTTGTTATAGAAAAGTTTTGGAGAAAATAAGAAAATTTCTGATTTGAATTTTAAAAACATTCAATCCTTTGAAATTTGATAGAAATAAATAGAGACGATTTTTAAAAATATAGACTGTGTTGGTTCATGATTATTCATGCATCCAATACAATGAGATGCAAAAAAATCTTCAATTGGAACGAAAAAAGCTTTCGCCCTTACAAACCCAATTAGATTGGTGTGTCGATCAACAAGGCTTTATTTATCAACTGAAAAAAGATGAATAATGAAGAATAGCACTGTCCCTTCCCTGGCAAAAAGGCATTCCATCTAAGCCATGATCGCAGACATAAGAAGAGAGGCAAAGAGCAAGAGCAACACATCCTTCATCTGTGAGACGTTTCCTGCACTGGTAGGCGCGGGGGCAGTGTTAGTTGACGGAGATGGAGCGGCGGGAGTGGTGGGAGTACCGGCTGAAACGGTGACTGTAAGGAAATGAAGACCAACGGACACATCTTTTTCCACCAATTGCTTGTTCTTTCACATTCCTTTTGTGATGTATAACGAAGCATTATATATGCTTGATATCTCATTGTAAAACACAATTTGATTATCAACACAATTCCTCTGCTCAGTGTGGATGTAGCCAAATTTGGTGAACCACGATAAATCTGGTGTCTTATTTCTTTTTGCTTTCTAATTACATCTGTGCGCTGTTTTTACTTCTCTTTCTGCAATTGAGTTCTACTTTCAGTCCTAACAATTGGTATCAGAGCTGTACGGTGACGGTATAGCTGATTGCGAAAATCGGTGTTGGATTTTCGAGCCATGGAGGAACCAAAGATTGAGAAATTCTCCGATCAGAATTTTGGACTGTGGAAAGTACATATGGAGTCCTTGCTGATAAAACAAGACCTCTCACTCGCACTTGAAGGGTCAGCAAAGAAACCAAGCTCAATGACGGATGAAGAGTGGGACAAGATGGATAAGAAGGCAAGAGCTACGATTTTCCTCTCGCTGTCCAGCAATGTGTTGTTTAATGTTTCAGCGGAGAAGACTTCGAAGGAGTTGTGGGATAAACTTTGTAAGATGTATCAGATGGCTTCAACATCCAATAAAGTTTTTATCATGAAAAAGCTTTATAACCTAAAAATGAAAGAAGGCGGAATCATGTCAAACCATTTGAATGAGTTTAATACCTTACTTACCCAACTGACTTCGGTGGAGATAAAGTTGGAAGATGAAATTAAAGCAATCTTGCTACTATGCTCATTGCCCAGCAGCTGGGAAGGTGTCGTGATGGCCATAAGTACTTCAGCTTCAGCCAAAACAAAATTGGTGTTTGATGACATAGCAGCTACACTCCTTAGTGAAGATATGCATAGAAAGAACCAAGAAATGTCTTCCGGTGAAGCCTTAACCGCTGTTAGTAGAGGAAGGCCTCATAATAGAGGCAAAGACAATAACAGAAGAAGATCAAAATCAGCGAAGAGGTCAAAATCCAGAGGTAGAGTTGGTGACTGTTGGTTCTACAGTAAGCCCGGTCACACCAAGAAAAATTGTTATTCCTATAAGAAGGCGCAAGAGAAGGTTAAAGATAGCGAGGTCAATGCTGTTTATGACAAGGGTGATAATATTTTGGTTTTGTCCGTAAGTGAAACCACTTCAGATTCATGGGTTCTAGATTCGGGCGCATCCTTTCATGCCTCTTCTTGCACGAATGCCTTCTCTAATTATCAAGGAGGACAGTTCGGGAAGGTCTACTTGGGGGATAACAATTCATTGGACATCATTGGTAAAGGTGATGTTCTCCTACAATCTAAAAATGGAAGCAAATGGCTTTTGCAAGATGTTAGGCATGTCCCAAAACTGAAAAAGAATCTGATTTCTATAACCCAATTGTTCTCACAAGGCTGCAATACTACCTTCTATCCAGATTCATGGAAGGTTACTAAAGGTGTCATGCAGATTGCCAAAGGAAATAGCGAGGGTAGTTTATATGTTTTTGAGAATGACTCTCAAGTGGGAGCTGCTATGACAGTGACGGACAGCGAAACCGAGCTGTGGCATCAACGGCTTGGACATATGAGTAGAAAAGGTCTTGAAGTCATGATCAAAAGAGAACAACTACCGGGGTTGAAATCCGTGGATTTGGATTTTTGCCAACATTGTCTCTACGGCAAGCAGAAGCGGATCAGCTTCATAAAGACGGGTCATGAGAAGAACACCTCACCTTTGGAGCTGGTTTATTCAGATGTTTTTGGGCCAACTGAGGTAACTTCTCTTGGAGGTGCTAATTATTTTTTAACTTTCCTTGATGATTGCACTAGGAAAGTTTGGATTTTTATGCTTAATAAAAAATCTGAAGTGTTCAGCAAGTTCAAAATTTTTAAAACTCTAGTTGAAAATCAGAGTGGGCATAATATCAAGTGTTTGCAAACTGACAATGGCGACGAATTTTGTTCACTAGAGTTTGATAGTTTTTGTGCTGACAATGGTATTCGAAGAATCAAAGTTGTTCCTTATACACCGCAAGAAAATGGGGCTGCGGAGAGGCTAAACAGAACAATTTTGGAAAAAGCACGGTGTATGCTTTCCAATGCTGGACTGGGAAAAGAATTCTGGGCAGAAGCTTGCAACACAGCGATTTACCTCATTA
The DNA here is from genome assembly GCA_027924645.1 of Cunninghamia lanceolata. NCBI lineage: Eukaryota > Viridiplantae > Streptophyta > Pinopsida > Cupressales > Cupressaceae > Cunninghamia > Cunninghamia lanceolata. Next base: position 19,970,413 of record BSBN01001215.1, on the reverse strand, counting down.
ATCGAGCTCCCTCATCTCGGTTAAATCTTGACATTCCCGAGGAAATGTGGATGGGCAAGCGTATTTCTTATAGTCATCTACGGGTGTTCGGATGTGAAGCGTTTGCTCTTATTCCTCCTGAGAAACAATCCAAATTGGATCCCAAGTCGTAGAAGTGTATCTTTGTTGGGTATGGCGAGGATCAGTATGGATTCAGGTTGTGGGATCCTGTCGCCAAAAAGGTCACTCGCAGTCGGGATGTCGTCTTCAACGAAAGAGTTTTCCCAGGTTTGCATAGAGAAAGTACATCTTCAAAAGAATATGTTAATATTGATTTGTTTAACAATGGTGCTTCTTTTACACAGCCATTAAATGGTGCCCCTGTTGTGCACTCTACCCAAGCCCATATCAACTCTCCTCCAATGCAAACGCAGCCTCCCTCACACACAATAGCTGGTCATACACATCCAACGCAGCCTCCCTCACTGCCCACGCAGCCTTTAATTGGCTCTCAGCTCCCTGTTGCCACGCTGCCTCTGGCAATTTCCTCTCAGTCTCCTTTGGATGTTACGCAACCTCAAACTGGTGCAACGTTGCCCCCAAATAAGTGTTCGCTGCCTGTAGGTGAAATGCAGCCTTCCTTAGCTTCCATGCTGCCTCCTCATACAAGTTCGTTGCCTCTAACCTCACTACAGTCTTCTATAGTCACTTCGCTGCCTGGTCTTACACATCATACTCTAAACTCACAACTGTTTGAGGTTTCTTCTACACATAAAACGCCTCCTACGCAGCCTTCTCTAACCCAAACACAGCATGGTCAAACAAGTTCGCTGCCCTTATATGCTACGCAGCCTCATCTTACCAATTCGCTGCCTTTATCTTCATTGCAGCCCTTACTACATTCAACGCTGCCTTGTGTGACTGGAGGAAGTCACACGCAGCAATTGGTTGGTCAACCACAGCATATGAATAATAATCTACCTTGTATTGGTAGTTCGCACAGGCAGGGGATTAGAGGTAATCTACAGAATCAGGGATTTTTGCCTGAACAGAGCACTATAGGTGCACAGGAAACTCTAAATATGCAAAGGCAGCATATGGGTGAGATTGCACAAGGAAATGTGCAGGCACAGGGAAGTGTTCAAAGGCAGAGTCATGAAGACATTGTTCAGAATGGAGGTAATTTGCAAAATGACATTGCAAATATTCAAAACCAGTTACACAGAATGAATCTGGATGATTCAAATTTGCAAGAGGAGGTTTCTCAGTTAAGGAGGTCTACCCGGGAGAGGAGACGTCCTTCTAAATTCTCAGATTATGAATTGTTGTATTCAGAGGAGGCACAGCCAGAATCATTGATTTCTAATCAACCTGAACCAGCTACCTATAAACAGGCTTGCAGGGCAGTTGATTCTTCGAAGTGGCAAGAGGCGATGCAAGATGAAATGACTTCTTTGCAGGCTAATAACACTTGGGATTTAGTGCCACTTCTGCCTAATCGAAGACCCCTGAAGAATCGTTGGGTATACAAGTTGAAAGAGGAAGATGGAGGCAACAAGCGCTATCACGCTAGACTGGTTGTCAAAGGGTATGATCAACAGAAAGGCATAGATTTTAATGAGATTTTTTCACCAGTTGTGAGAATGAACACAATCCGGGCAGTTTTGGGTTTGGTTGCAGTTTGGGATCTTGAACTTGATCAGTTGGATGTCAAGACAGCCTTTTTACATGGTGATGTTGATGAAGAACTGTACATGGAACAGCCGGAAGGATTTAAAAAACAAGGACTGGAACATCTTTATTGCAGATTGAAGCGCAGCTTGTATGGGCTCAAGCAAGCCCCGCGCCAATGGTATCTCAAGTTTGATCGCTTTATGACTGAGCATAACTTCTTGAGATGTGAATCAGATCCTTGTGTCTATTATAAGCAACTTTCTAATGGTGAATTTGTCATTCTGTTGCTCTATGTTGATGACATGTTGGTAGCCGGCACAAGTATGAAGATTGTTTCTGAATTAAAGTCTCAATTAGCTAAGAGATTTGCTATGAAAGACTTAGGCTCAGCCAAGAAGATTCTTGGAATGACCATCACTAGGGATAGACAAAAGAAGGAGATCATGTTGTCACAAAAGGCATACATTGACAAGGTTATAGATAGATTTGGTATGGCTGATGCAAAGGTTGTTTCTACCCCTCTTGCTACTCATTTTCATTTATCTTCTGATTTGTGTCCAAAAACACAAGAGGATAAAGAGTTTATGCAAGGTGTTCCTTATACATCAACTGTTGGTAGCATTATGTATGCTATGATCTCCACTCGTCCTGATATTGCTCATGCAGTGGGAGTTGTGAGCAGGTTCATGAGCAATCCCGGTAAGCCTCATTGGGAAGCCGTCAAATGGATATTAAGGTATCTTAAAGGTACTTCTGATTATGCTTTGTGTTTTGGTGGCAATAAGGCACAGCTGCAAGGTTTCACTGATTCTGATCTTGCCGGAGATTTAGATAAGCAGAGATCTACTACTGGCTATGTTTTTATGTTTGTTGGAGCTGCCATTAGTTGGGTCTCAAGGCTGCAACATTCTGTTGCTCTTTCTTCTGCCGAAGCTGAGTACATGGCTCTTTCCGAAGGTGCTAGGGAGATGATTTGGTTACAACAGTTGTTTGGTGATTTGAAATGTCAACAAAGTGACTATGTTTTGTTTTGTGATAGTCGCAGCGCCATTTTTATGGCTCATAATCATTCATCTCAGCGCCGTTCTAAGCATATTGACATACATGCTCATTTCATTCGTCATGTAGTTGAAGAAGGCAAGTTACAAGTTGCAAAAATTGACACAAAGGTCAATCCGGCAGACATTTTCACCAAGGTTGTTCCCAAAGAGAAGTTCGAATGTGCCAGGACTTCTCTTGGTCTAGTTAAGAATAAGTAATCAGAAGTTTAGAGCAGGGGAATGATTGGCGAGTTGCAGCATCCGTTGACCTTCAAGTGGGAGATTGTAAGGAAATGAAGACCAACAGACACATCTTTTTCCCGCCAATTGCTTGTCCTTTCACATTCCTCTTGTGATGTATAACGAAGCATTATATATACTTGATATCTCATTGTAAAACACAATTCGATTATCAATACAATTCCTCTGCTCAGTGTGGATGTAGCCAAATTTGGTGAACCACGATAAATCCGGTGTCTTATTTCTTTTTGCTTTCTAATTACATCTGTGCGCTGTTTTTACTTCTATTTCTGCAATTGAGTTCTACTTTCAGTGCAGTGGCTATCAAAAGAAATAAGACAGGAGATGGAGCGGCGGGAGTGGTGGGAGTACCGGCTGAAACGGTGACTGCCACCTTCATTCCGGCAGTGCAGTGGCCGCTTATTCCACAGATGAAATACCTTGTTCCCTCGCTGGTGAGTGAAACACATTATGCGCTCCGTCTGTATACTTGAATTCTGTTTACCACACACACACACACAACACATTATGATTAACAATCTATCCATTATTATTATTAATATTAAGGAATGAATCTTTACACAGCCATATATTTACCCAAGGTGTCGCCCACAAGGAATGTTTTGGTAGAAGCCCAGGTGGTGTAGTTTACGCTGAAACCCCACTGCTTACTGTCTCCCACCGTGTAGCTGCTCGCCTCTCCATAACTACATACAAACAAAACCAACAAAGCCGCCATCGCTGTAATTCGAACTGCCATTTTTTGCAAAGCTTATTTTGAACAAGAAGCCTCTCTTTCCACAAAGATTTTATAAATCAATGTCTCCTCTTCCTTCTCTGCTTCTGCTTTGTGTGGAAAGAAGAGTGGTGTGGAGTATGAAGGAGAGAAGAGCTAATTATATAGCGTTTATCTTAACAAGGAAAAAGAAAGATTCAAATGGAGCCAGGTCAAAGATAGGTATGACGCTGGAATTTGCAGGAATCCTTCTTCAGTTTATTTTTTCTTTTTTAAATACAAACTTTATGACTGCCATACAGTCTTTGAGTTGATCGTTGCTTCTTTGCTTTCCGAAATACGGCGGACGCGTTTCTCTACCCTCAAATTTCGCGCGTGTTGTTGGACTCGGCCAGCTTGCTTTATTTTTTTGTAAGTTTGGTGAAGAAACTTCTACCGATCGGTGAAGGGACCTTTTTCGCAATGCTTCATTAGATGTATTGGTCCCTTTAACTAGGTGGACTAGAGAGGTTGTTCTTGTTGATGCTCACATGCCCTCTTTAGTGGGTCATCACACAAACATCATGGCTCCTACTTATCATGCAAGATAAGAGATTGCTTCTCAAAGACCCAGATCAGTGTACTAGAGGTTAAGAATGCCTTGCTTTAGGAGATGGCTCATTTAGGGGTTCACAGGTAGCCTTCATGAACTCAAACAATGGGTCCATCTCATTCACCAGTTCTTATATAGGTCCCTTCTTATTCCTATAGGACTCACAAAGCTTTAGATGTAGTGAATAGTTGGAGGAGACCTCGGAGCACGAGCCTTGAAGGTTCCATTGGTCAGAGTCATCCGTGAGGTCTTAGAGAGACCTAGCTTATTGCTGAGTTTTGACATGCCCCCTTGCATGGGGAGATTTGCATGCTTGAGTGCGCTATGTTTAGTCTTTCGAACTCCATTAGTGGAGTGACATATACTAAGACATCGATATGCACTATATATCATGACTTCGATTGGTTAAGTTTCATATATGATTGTAGTCAACATCTTACTTTGTTTATCTCTTGTGCACATGGATAGCTTAGAATTTTTATTATTTGTGTTCTAAGATTCACATATGGATGATACCACAATGATTATGTTGTGTTTTTGTATTTTTGAAATGAATAAGTTGCAATATAAAATGTATGAATGCAAAACACATACATGGATGCAAATGTAACACATCTTTCTACTTTTTACTTCTACACATGTCATGAGTTATTTTTTTATTTTTTTTATTATATGTATGCAGATGGAACAAACACTATGACTTCTCTTTAGTAATATTTTTAACTTAGGGGATTGCAAGTTGATCTAGTATAGAAAGACCTACTAAACTTTGGGATGGAACTTTATTAAAAATTCAAGTGGGGAATGGCAGGGAGATGGAACAATTTCTAAATTTAGCTTTGCAAAAGGCTAAATATTGATTCTTATCTAGAAAACACACTTGACATAATTTCAACTTAGACAAGTAACAAGTTTTATTAGTACCTTCTAGATTTAGATTAGAGATGGACAACAAGATAGACCTGGGGTAAAGGAAGGGCTCCAGAGCAAAAGATGGCCCTAAAAATAGTTAGACTCTTGGCTTTATCCAACTAGTGTAGGTGTGTTGTTTGTACCTCTTTTTTTATTTTCTTTGATAGATTGCACCCTCATGGCTTTAATCTTATACTTATCTCCACCTGAGAGTACAAACATCAACAATCTTATCTTTTCATTTTTTTCTATTTCTTTTTTTCTCATTTTTTTGTATTTTGCAACATCCTTTCTTGATTCTCTCTTTTTCTTTGCACTCTTTTTTTTGTATCTTTTTTGCTTTTGAATTTTTTATGATCTCTATCTTTTTTTGCACTCTTATTTTTTTATTGCTTTGTGGAGTTTTGATCCCCTGACATTTTTGACCAAGAAAGATAAGGGGCTAGGTGCCACCAAGAGCTTTTACTATCCAATCAAGCATCCCTTTCACTAAGGAGGATTAGGGAAGGTCTACTTGCGAGCTTCTATTAACTACCGTAGGTTTGAATACTCCCTTCACTTGGACTTAACATCACGATTCATTAAGATTGGGATCATTATAAAGCTAAGAGGTTGACTTTATTTTGAATTTGTTGGGAATGTAAAGAGGAATGATAGATGGTGAAGATGATTTTAGGGAATCTCAAAGACTCAAAGGGGTCTACCTATACCTAGGCAACCTAAGACTCCTTACTAAGACAAAAATTAAACAATAGCATATCACAAACAAATTCATGGCAAACATAATGAAAACTACATTCTTTTCTTCTTTTTGGATTTTGTAATTTTTTTTTGTATTTTGACATTTTTTCATTTTTTTGGATTCTTAAGATTTTATGATTTTTTTATGGATTTTTCAAATTTAATATTTATTTCTAGATGAAAGGCATTAACCATTTCACTAAATTCTTCACTCTCCATTGTGAACAAAAGGTAAGTGTTGTTTCTGACATCTTCCTTAATCATATACAGACCTTTCCAGTCTTCTTGAAATTTCCTTTTTCTATTGTGCTTCTTATTTGTAGTGCTACTATTTATGAGGACTATCTCGCCTACTCTATAAGGTCCTATTGGATTTTCCTATTCTGGTGGTATTTCTATGGTAACTTGAGGTAATGTGAGGTGAGCAAAGAACTCATATGCTTGTTCGTGAGAGGGGGTTCAATACAAGACTCCATCGTAGTTCAATAGTTCCATGAGTAAATCGAACCCATCTTGCATATAGACCTTGACCTCAGCTCGTTCTTGGATACTTTGTAAGAACTAAAATATTTCAAAGGGAGTTTGAGGCTCCCTTTTCTCTTGTGGGGGAACAAAACTTATACTTGTTTTCCCATTTGGTTCTAGTTGAAGGTCCATGGAATATCCTATGTCTTTTTCTAGTAAATTGAGAATGGTAGGGTCTTCTACCCCAATAGTTATTTGTGACCTTCATTCTTTTTGAAAATCTCCTTCACTGACATCATCTTTATGAGCAAATATTTTGATTATCTTGACTTGGACCTATGAGGCTTCCCATGTGTCGCTTGATTGTATCAAAGTTAAATTAGAATAAGGTTTATGGGAATTAGGAGATATGAAATCTCTAGATGAGGTATCAGGAGAGTTTGTAGACTCATTATCAACTAAAAAAGTATATTCATGATTTGCGAAGACTACTTGTTTCAAGGGTGTCCCAAGTGTATAAGTTTCTTTAGGAGGTGAAAGTGGTACATAATAATCACTTATTTTTAGGGTCAAAGGTGTGTAAGATTTGCTTGACGAGGTTTCCTTTAGTGGCATCAAAGTAGTAGAACTCTCTAATGATTCTTCTTCAGCGTCAACAAAAGCACCCAGATCTCTCTTTTAGATCAATCATTTTGGTTTGAAACTAATTTTTTGGTTTGGGCCATTTTTTCATAAGAGAAATTTCTCTTACACTTTGTTTTGTCATGGCAGGTTGACTAGGTTTCTCTTCCTCCATGTTAGAAACACATTGATGGTACACAAACATTTGGGGGAAACTATATAGGACCATCTCTTTCCAATAGTTCCATAATATTAGCTGTTGTTTATTTCAGAACAACTTGTCCTCGTTTTGATGATTCCCCCCTCTCAAATTTTCTTATTTATGTATTGTTGATTGTTTCAATTGGCTATTCTTTCTTTTTCAGACACATGGACTAAAGGGTCAGATTAGGTATGGTGATTTTTTTGTAGACAAGTCATAATTAATGGGGATGCCTATATTCTTTTAGGTTGCATCAATTATGGCCATGCTAAATGGTTCAGGGTCTCCTTTTGCAATGTAGACTTTTCCAAGATGTAAGAACCAAACTTTCTAAAATAAGGTTGAAGGCACTGCCTTCATTTTGTGAATGATCCACAACCTCCCTAGAAATAGGTTGTAACCGATATCTTTGTCAATGATGTAGAATCTATGGGAACCATCTTAGTGTTAGAAATGAAGGTAAAAAACTATCAATGGAAAATTGATTACAACTGTAATATATATATTTAACTGTGCAGAACCAAAATGGAGATGGTATGAAACCAACACAAAGAAATAACAGAGTACAAGATCAAACACATAACACAATGTTTACGTAGGAAAAAACTCCACACAAGAAGAGATGCACTAGTCTTTATTAACTTAAATAGAGTTTACAATACAACACTATCAATCTCCTCTTCAGTCTTCAATCCAATAGCACCTGTAATACCCATTCATAGCCATAATACAATGCCTCATTAAAAGAGTGTTGTCTTTTAGGGTAAAAAACCCTAACATAACCTCTACCGTCAGATGTGCAACCTAATGATGAACAGTCCAGATTAACTATGAAATTACAATATTTTACAAGGCAATTTTCTAAAAAAAACTCTGGAGGCAAACCCACACTAGACAATAGTGGGGTGCAAGCCCCCCCACATCCCCTTGTCAAGTACAGAACACTCCTCTCAATGAACAACTCATGTGTGGTCAGATGTAGGAGATGATAACCTTTCACACCATTTGGATACCCTACAAAGATGCAAATTGTGGACTGAGGTTCCATTGCCTTGCGATTCTGTGAAGGTATTTGTGCCATAGTTGGGGATTTGAAGACCTTGAAGTGCTCAACTAAAGGTTTCCTTCCTTTCCAAGCTTCAAAGGGTGTGATACCCTTCAAGGCTTTGTGACAAACTCTATTCTGAATGTAACATGTACAATTGATTTCTTCTTCCCAGTACTATAGTGTAAGGTCCTTGGAGTGTATCATGCAATTTTCCATCTCTTTCAAGGTTCTTTTCTTACATTTTGAAACTCCATTCTGCTGAGGAGTATAAGGAACTATACGCTGCAAGTTTATTCCCTCTACTGTGCAAATTGTACAAACCTATTATTAACATACTCTCCTCCATTACCTATTCAAAGAACTTTGATGACCTTCCTTGATTGTTTCTCAACAAGAGCCTTGAAATATCGAAAGTGGTCAAAGACTTCAGACTTCTATCAAAGGAAGTAGACCCATGTGTACCTAGAGAAGTCATCTATGAAGGTGAGGACATATCTAGCCTTAGTAAAAGATAGATGGGGAAAAGCCCCAGATACATCGATGTGAACAAGCTCCAAGATCTATGTCACTCTCCATGATTTGCCTTTGTCAAATATTTCTTCAGGATGCTTCCCAAGGGTACATCCCTCACAAAGACCCTTAGAGAATCTAGCTCTAGGCAATCTTGTAACCATATCATGTTGTCTAAGATGCTCAAGATAGTGGTAGTTGAGATGGCCAAACCACTCATGTCATAGTTTGCTAACCCCATCTGAATGAGTAAGCAATGCAGTGGAAGAAACATCAGGGGCAAAATGTGAGAAGGTATATAGCTTGGCTTGGTGATTTTCCCTTCCCAATGCTACTAAGTTGTTATGCAACTCTCTAATCTCAACTAAATCTGGTGTAAACTATACTCTCATGCCTTTGCCTATGTGAGTGATCTAGTACATAGATAGGAGATTAGATGAGTGAAGGTACACTGAGAACATTAGTGAATGTGCCCCTCTCAACTTCAACAGACCATCTCCCAACAACTGTTGTTGGAGTGTCTTCACCTAAGGTAATGGTGGACATGTTGTTGGGTTCTAAGGAAGTGAACTCAACCTATAAATAACCCATATGGTGTGAGGTACCAGAGTCAATGATCCATGAATATGTTGAAGATGCAACTACAAAAAGACCCTTGCTCTTGAATTTCTCTTTACCTTTTGACTTAGAAATTTCTTGGGTTGATGAGGACTCTTTGAAATATTTTGGTACACTTATGTTGTTCTTCTCTAGGAGATGATTGAGGTGATCAACCTTCTTCTTCATACAATTGTGATCATCATGCCCTGTCTTCTTATAGTAGGCACACTTTAATTTGTCCTTTTTAGTTTGCCCTTGTTTGGATGAAGTTTCTATGTGACTTTTAGAGGTCTCGGGTTTCTATTCTTTCTTTGTCTCATGATCCTTTTGAGTGTTATGTTTCTTTCCTTTGATGCTTGAAGCATGTTGTTGTTTACCATTTCTAGCTACTAGGGCTTGAGGTTTTGATGACTTCATAGTGCCCATGTGGATTAACTTATATGCTCTTTGGTTAAATCGCTAATAAATTCATCAAGAGATGGCATCTTCCAAGTACTTCCAAATGCTCTCTTCATGGAATAGAATGTAGACACAAACACATAGTATTCAAGACCTAGTTTGGAGAGAATCGAGAGAACAAGTTGATCATCTTTCTTGTCAATTCCACACTCATTTAATTGCAACCTGACAGATTTAAACTTGGTGAATAATTCTTCTAAGGTGGCAAATGTACTCGAACTTAGACTAATTAGTTCATTCTCCAACTCGTGAGCTATCATCTCATCGACCTTCCTAAAGAGTTTCTTGAGGGTGAGCCATACCTCATTGGGAGTTTTCAAGGATTCCATAATAAAAAGGAGCTCAAGAGATATACTTAGACACAAACATCCAATATCATGATCACATTTGTTGAACCACTACACCTTGGCATCATCATCAGAGGGTTATGTTTTAGTGCCCAATGTAACCCCGTATAAACCTTTATTTTTAACATAAGCTAAATTTTGGATTTCCAGTCATGATAATTAAATGGGGTTAACAGTGTAATAGCCTGATTAGAGTCCATGTTGCAATTGACCTAAAGAAATGTGGAAAGAGAAAAGACAAACCACACGATGTCGAGATAAATCTCTGTTATTATATGTGATCCCCCCTGATTTGGCACTTTATAATGAGTGTGTGAGCAAAAGTGAGTACAATTTTGGGTTAGAAATGACACTTTATAGAAATAGTGCAATCGAACCCAAATTGGTTTAATCCAATTTTTTTGCACTCAAATGAGTCACCAATTACAAGAGATTCAAATTCAACCTAAAAATAACACTACAACTTAAATGCACTTTAGTTTTATTTGTCAAAAATATATTTTTGGACAAAATAAAACTTTACAATGAGTTCAACTATTAAAAAATAAGAAATTTTATATTTAATTTAGCAAAAAAGCTTTTTAAACTAAATTTAAATATTACTTTTAGCCAAAAAAAAGCCCAAATTCAAAAAACATAATTTGGGGTGAATTTGGACAAAAACATGCCTTAGATGAGACAAATCTGCAAGCACAGAAAAAACACAGATAAAAATGGAGCAATTCACTTGTTTGTTGGGCATTTTTTATGTTGGAAGGAGTGAATTGCATATTTCTGGGTAAATTGAGGAAGATCTAGGTGTTTTGGATCAAAGGCAACCACGAAGGATCTAGTCTGGAGGTCATTTTGTTGTGTGCAGGTCTAAACACCCTTCACACTATTGAATCGGGCCTTAAACCAATGTTTTAAATGCCTCTAGGTTAGAAAGCAACAAGGGCAGCCTCCAAATGATACCAGGTCATGGAAAAATGCCCTCAAAATCTAGGCTTTAGACGCCCTTTATGCAGGTTCGTGAGGCTCTGCTTGCTCAAAAATGGCCTCCAAGAAATGGATCAGGCCTCTTGCAAGTCATTGCCACTCAAATCCTTCATGATTTGCTCTATGGATTGGCCTCAACACACAGAATAGATCTTCATGTCGAAACTGGCAGTAAACAACAAGATAGAAAAGATATGCTATGCTCAAAATCTTAACAATGCAAATTTTACCAGACTTGCAACCTAACCATTCCTGCTTTGATACCATGTGGGAAACAAGATCTATATTGGAAGATTGCAAGTACCGGCACAAGGAGTCACGAGAGATCAAACAATCACACATTCAACACAATCAAAAACATAAGCAATATGCAAAGCAAAAATAGATAAATGAATTAGCTCAATAAGCAAGTACATATAGGCATCCAGTCTCTAAGAATAGATGTGCTTGAATACGAAAAGCAAGCCTAAGAGTAGTAGTGGCCCAAAGATAAGCATGTAACCACTTAACTTAGGATAAGCTAACGTAGACACCTAGCTAAACATAGACGTGCTAATAAAAGCACAAGAACACCTAATCTTAGCATATGACCAATTAAGGAATGCACAGCTAAATATAGTCGTACCTAAGAGAGCTTAACTACACTAACAAAAATAACTACAACCATTTATTCTCCTTCTTCTAGAACCATCCCTATGACTATTTATCATGATACATTCGAAGCATTTGATCATGAAGTTGCCCTAGATTATGTCCCACCAAAGAAAATTTAAGATTTAGATCACCATTTGGCTGATTACCATAATTTTCTAAGTCATGAGGACATACTTGATGTTGTTGTTCCTTTGGTTGATGTTCTCCATTGCATATTAACTAGTCATAGTAAGGGTCTTGACTTCCTATGTGGCATCACACACATGTATTGTACACAACAATACTCCACCTTTAGCGAGCTACATTATGGAACCTAAAGACTCCCATTCTAATATAATAGGTAATCAATTGTTTGTTCCTCTTCCTTCTTCTAGCATTCATATTTTTACATCATTGCAAATGGCTACCATTGCTCCGTAATCTGGTAGTGCAGCTCAATTTGGTAGTGCAAGTATTGGTTTGTCTGGGGGTACAGTGAACCCCATAAATCAATATGGTAATGTTCTACCCTTAGTCTTTTTTCCATTTAATTTCCCCCTAGTAACCTCAGAGTCTCCCATCTAATTTCACAACCTATGGCTTTCGCTCTTCTTCCTCCACCCACTCATACTACCGATCTCATGATTAACCAACTTTTGTAAAGTATTGGTTCTCTACAACAACAACTCACCTCCTTATCCACTTCATTTGTGCAACCTATTATCCCCACTTATTACTGATGAAGCCCACTCTCACTTGCTATTCTATCCATGCCTTTCCTACAAGGCTTTGAGGTGCCTAGGTTTGATAAATATATTGGCAAAGGAGACCCACAAACATATATATCTGCCTTCACTACTTCCTACAATGATTTTATTTTCCAAGACACTTTGTTGGTAAATTTATTCCTACAATCCTTAAAGGACACTACATTGGACTGATTTTTCTTTCTTTCTGGCCACTCTATTTTATCTTTTGATCAGCTTGTGAATCAATTTCTTCAACATTTCCAAGCTAACATTGACCCGCAGGTCACGTTCACTGACCTCATCCACTGTTGGCAAGGACCCAATGAAAAAGTAACTAACTTCATCTACTGATACCAATCTCTATTCTCATGGATACCCTATGCCCTTCTGGACTTTGATGTGTAGTAAGTTTTTATAGGAAACCTACAACCATAGATTCAAGATCGGATTATGTAGATGAGATATTCAATTTTCACACATTTGTGCACTACACTTCATGATTACCAAGAGTCACTTAGGTAGTTCGAGGTGTCTCTCTCACCCTCTCTTGTTGTTCAATCTAGTGCTTCTTCTTCTTTAAATTCCAATTCTAAGAAAAATGAAAAGTTCATTAAAAATAATGCATAAACAGTAATTAGTACTACAGTGACTGAAACACCTTCCCAAGCTGCTTTAGCCCTCTCTACTCTGAAATCATTAAATAATCACAAGTTCACTCCTTTGAAGGAGTCTCTTTACACAATCATGCAACAGCTCCTAAACAATGGTTTAGTACAACCAGTCCCTATCCATCCTCTCGACACCTGTAAGCCTCTACCGCCTTCATATGACCCAAAGGCCTTCTGCCAATTATACAGAGTACCTAACCATGATACAGAATGGTTCTTGCATCTCAAGCACACTATGTAGGACCTCATCAACCAAAATATCATCTAGGTTTCAAGCATGAATGATAGAAGTAATAAATCAATGACTCCCTATAATCAGCACTTGCAGATTTACACCAATCCTATGCCCCATCATAGCTCTAATTTTTTTGATCTTGCTTCATCCTTCGTGGCACAGGTTTTGACTTCTAACATTCTCCCTTTTCCTTCCTATGTTGGAATGGTGGGTATGGTGGATGGTCACCCTCACTCTGCTTGAGTGCATTGCATTCCTCAACCCACCATCTCGTTCTCTTCTTTCAATATCCCTATAGGCACATATGATGGTCCTCTCTATTTCCACTGAGGTCAATGGTAATCTTGTCAAGGTTGTCTTAGTTGACCCTGAATGCATGGTAAATATAGTTACAGAAGAGATTTTATATGGTCATGAACTATAAAAAGATGTCTATGAGCAATAAAACATCTTTATCTGATGTCATGATGGGATGTCTAGACCTACCATAGGTTCGATCACCCTCCCTGTCCAAGTGGGACCTAAAACATTGGACATCTCTTGCTTGATTATTCCCACTTCTAATCACTTTCATCTAAAGTTGGGCTAGCCATGGCTCACTTCTATGAGAGAAGTCCCCTTGGTAGTTCATAGATGTCTGAAGTTTCCCCACAATGGTGCAGTGCATATGATCTACCATAAAGGATTTACACCTCTGGCCATGCGAGGAAATTTTTCCTTGGACTACTTTTGGCCTGCACCCACTAAGCCACTTCGACCCCACAATGAATTCTTGTTTCTCTCATATCAGAAGTTCAAAGTGAGTCGAATAGCCTAGTTATCTACTAGCCCTTCCTCCTCGTCTTCTACGGTTGTCTCCCCTTCAATGTTTATGTCTTCAGAGGATACTCTTGTTCCTTCCACTGTGATGAGGTACAAACAACCTCATTCTTATGATGAGATAAATACCCCTTTGTGTTCTTACCAACCACCTCAGCCATGGCAATTTTTTTATTTTTAGAAGCAATAATTCTCTACTTTTTATAAAATGATGTATAAATCTTTATTTCTCAATTTGATTGAATTAACTAACTAATGTTGATATAATGGTATAGACTTTGAGTAATTGTGCAGGATTTATGCATGGCCTATGGAAGGAGTGGGCTTCAAGCGGTTGAAGTCAGAGTGCTAGAAGTTTGGGCGCCAGAAATTTAGGCATGCATAGTGGAAGACTTTTTAAAACATTCTGTTAATTTTTGTTAAGACTATTTGAGACTTTATGGCTCCACTCAAAGCCTTTATTATGTTTTATGTCATGAACATTAGTTAGTTGTAATTCAGTTGTAGACTTTTTCAATGGGATATTTCCCGCCATCTGCAGATTAGGATTTTGTAGTAGTGCAATATATACATGTGTAGCTGCTGAAAACAAGGATATGTTGTTATAATGTTATTCTGAATACTGCTTATGTTCTATGTGTTGTTATACTTTTATGATACAATGAATGAATAAATATCATCAGATTGTTCAAAGTAATTTGTTCTGAGTAATGGAAGTGTTATGGATGGATTTACTTTGAAGCTACAAAAGTACTATATCTGATTTTGAGCTATTAGTAGGAACGCCCAAGAGCTGGCCACTCGAGGGATCTCGTAGAGTAGAGAAGTATTTTCATTGTTACATGCTATTTTTGTTCTATGTTGTTATTTATGTTCTGTGCATGTTATGATTAGATAAATGTTATTATGTGTTTAGTAGTATTGTGTGTTCCTACAGGTTGTGTTTTTAAGTTATTGATCTCTGAGTTTTTGTTTACTTAGAATTTCTAGAGCATCCACTATGTTCATGAAACTGTTGTTAGTTGTTGATTAAAAGATATTAGGTAAACTTTCAGTTAATAGTTAGTCATTAGTAGTTAGTCGCCTTTGTTTAAATTTCATATTTAAACTACAAGTGTTGATTCTTAGATAGTTTTCATGCTTTATAGAATAGGAACTTGAATGCTTTCTAGCTTAGATAATTTCATGCTTTTTTTAGTTTAATTTATGTTTTCAACCAATTCAAAAATTTAGAATATCTTACTAAGAGAGATGACCAAAACATCCCCTATTGTAGAAAACCTTTGGACACTACCCAGTTGACATATTATTTTTCAACTAAAGTGCTAGGACCTCACGACAGCCTATCACTTTTGGGCACTGTTGTCGGGGACATGATTCTTTTCTAAGTGTTAATAGGAGACTACTTGGATACCTCTTTTAGAATATATATAGATATAGATATAGATATAGTTGTCAGACTTCTTTTTCTGCATGGTCAGGAAACAAGGTCTACATAGAAGATTTATACCAAGAACCCCCCCAATAGTAGTTCCAACCATAAGTAGGAAGGTAGAAGTCTCAACTGAAGAACTTAGTTATGAATTGATTGAGTGGGATCAACCTGAGACCTCCCAAAATACCCCAGAAGTTCAACCATCAGACCTGACCTTTGAAGAGGAGATCATTCAACCAATAAACTTGATCTTTGAAGAGGAGAACATTCCTTTTAACATCATGGATGATAATAACAATAATGACCCTTTCAATCGCCGAAGAGAAAACAACAGAGATGGGAGAGCAAACCAAGGAGATGGTGACAACCCAAGAAGGGGAGCATGGACATTTACTTATCCTATTGCTCTTAATGAAGATGACGATGCACACATGAAAAATATTTCACCCTCCATTTTATCAGCTTTTAGAGGATTATCCTCTGAAGATCCTGACCAGTTCCTCTTCGAGTTCAAAGTTCTGTGTCAGACATACTACTACAAAAATGATAATCAGAAACTTAAACTCTTTCCCTCCACTCTAAGAGACGTTGCAATGCGTTGGTTCATGGGATTAGTTTCAAGGTCAATAACCACGTGGGATGACATGGAGACCATATTTTTAGACAAATACCAGAGTTAATGCAGAATTAGTGATAGGAAAGAGGAATTGTTCAAACTCAGATAAATAGAAGATGAGAGCCTGGAAGATTATCTTGATAGGTCCATCTTCCTAGGCAAATGATGTGGTGAAGAAGCCATAAGCCCAGAAATCCTAAAGACCATATTTCTCAAAGGACTTGATGAGGATGCTAGAAGAAGTCTAGACTTAATGGGAAAGGGAGATGTGTCCCAACTTGAACTCAGTGATATCACTGAGTTGTGCCAAAATTTCTCCCGTACTCGGGGAGGTATCCGTAAATCTAGTCTTTTAAGAGGTTCAAATAAAATAGGTAAATTGCACGAAGAAATAGTAAACTTGAAAACTGACATTCTTGTTCAATTAAACACCAGTCTGGATGGAATACAGACCAAAACACGTAATCCTGAAACCTTATCCATCAACTATCCTAGGTGTCAAAACAAACATCTGTTGAGAGAATGTCCTCTGGACAAAACTGACATTTGCCAAATCTATTAAAAGAGTCATGCCACTGATCAATGTGAGATACTGAATGCAATCAAAAATTCCAAGAAAAGGACATCTCACACTGAGGAGGAGGTCAATTTTGTAAATCAATGACCTAGAGGGAATTTCTCTTATGGCTAGAATTCAAATCCCTCCTAGCGACCTCCAAATAATTGGAATAATAATCAATGGATGACACCTTGGCCTCAAGTACCACCGAGTTGGGGACCTTGCCCTTGGGGACCACCTGAGTGGGTGAACCAATCTTGGGGAATCCCTCAATGGCCAAACTAGACTCAACAACAATGGTATCCTCAAAATCCAATGCCGCAATGGAATCAAGCTCCAAACTAGTTCTATCATGGACCAAGGAAGATGCCTAACCCATAATAGAACCTTGTGATAGCTCCTCAAAACCCTCAACAAAATGAACAGGTTAACCAACCACCATATCCAGTGCAACATGTCCCTAACCCAAAGAATAATCGTCAAACTGCACCAATATATTCCATGGAATAGGAAAACATGGCTGGAGTAAACACTATCTATTGTGGAAACCTACACTTGAGGTCAGGAAAAACACTTCAGCAGCTGACCATAGTTGAAATCCTTGATAAATCGAATGAAAAATCTGCTGAAGGGACCGAGACACCTTCAGATAAAAGCCTATTAAGTAATCAAGACAAGCCTCTTCCACAATCTTCACCTAGACCTTCCGAGTTACCTCAAGAAGTTGTCCAGCATTCTCAAGAAGTTGTCCAGCGTCTAATGGATCTTTTTTAGGAGGATCCCACTGTGAAAAAAATATCTCAAGCACCCTTTCCTGAGTGCCTCAAGGCAACTCCTTTGAGTAAAACTCTAGAAATGATTGTATCCACTGAAACTGCTTTAAGGCAATGGAGTTAGGCTTAGACCTCGACTAAGCTCAGGTAGAAAGAGTCTTGCAGCTTAGTGAATTAGATGAACTCCGCTTAGAAGCTATCCACCAGACTGAACTAGTGCAACAACAACGGAAGGCTTGGCAAGATAAACACATAAAAGCAAGAGAGTTCCACAATGGAGATTGGGCACTATTGTTTGATTCCCGTTATAAAGATCAAAAAGGGAAACTAAGGACTCATTGGTTGAGTTCATATGAAATTTTTGAAGTATTTCCAAACAAAGCAGTGCAGCTCAAACCTATTGATGGTGACACTCGAACTCTCTTAGTCAACAGTCATCGATTACGAATCTACCACAAACCTGTTAACAAAGAAGAATTTACGAGAATTGTAGAAATGCAAGGGGAAACCCAATGCATTGACTCTGCTGTGGTAGGGTTAGTATAATTCTGAGTTTAAAATTTTAAAAAAAAAATCTTGCATGTGTACGTACGTATAATCACTTTGAAACATTTTTATTGTATTACCATTCTTTTTGGACTTGTCTAAATTTTTTTTTGTTTTTGCAGGATTTCATTTTAAAGAGAATGCAAATTCCATCTTGCAACGATGCTTCAGAACTTATATGTCCAATTGGTTCCATTCCCCTATTATTCCTACATTCTGATGCATCTTTCAATAATGCTCCAGAACATGTTAAGTCTAAAAGTGTGTCATCCTATTCTATTCCCCCTGCATTCTAGCAGCATCTTTCAACGATGCTTCAGAATTTGTTCCTACATTCCAACTGCATCTTTCAGCGATGCTCCGAAATACACTTTGTTCCTGTGTTCCGGCCGCATCTTTCAACGATGCTCCAGAACTTTGTTCCTACGTTTCGGCCGCATCTTTCAGTGATGCTCTAGAACTTTGCTCCTACGTCCTGGACGCATCTTTCAACGATGCTCCAGAACTTTGTGCCTGCATTCTGACGGTATCTTTCAACGATGCTCTAGAACTTTGTTCCTATGTTTCGACCGCATCTTTCAACGATGCTCTAGAATTTTGTTCCTGCTTTCCAGCTGCATCTTTCAGCGATGCTCCAAAACTTTGTTCCTACAGTCTGGCGGCATCTTTCAGTGATGCTCTAGAACTTTGTTCCTGCATTTCGGTGGTATCTTTTAGTGATGCTCCAAAACTTTGTTCCTGCATTCTGGCGGCATCTTTCAGTGATGCTCTAGAACTTTGTTCCTGCATTTCGGTGGTATCTTTCAGCGATGCTCTGAAACTTTGTTCCTACGTTCTGACTGCATCTTTCAGTGATGCTCCAAAATTTTGTTCTTTTGTCTCGGCCGCATCTTTCAGCGATGCTCTGGAATTTTGTGATTTCCCTTTCTTTGCAATTGCTCTGACAATTCTAACAACATACCCATGACCATCACTAATGCTTTTCCACCGCTACCAAAATTCACCCCTGATACTGTCATAATAAATAGAAAATTATTGTGACCACTTTTTCTCATAATAGTTTGAACCCTTATTAGCCATCCCATCTTTATTCATAATAAATTCATTACCACCCTTCACCATCCCTCCGAATTTAATTACACCACAACCCATGATGCTATTACGTCAGCATAGGGAAAGCAACTTTCAAATAAATGACGAGACATGAGGTAGGTATGTACATCTTTTATTTTAAGTAGGTATATTATTGTGGATAAAAATAAATGAATTGGCATGTTCCACCATCCTTTCCAAATTTAGTAAATTGTGCAGACTGTACCTTCACTGGAGAGGTGGCAGCTCATGCACTCTATCCCATGCAAAATAATGATTCAAATGTAGTGAAGTCAAATGCTTGAATTAATCTATGTCCCATCAGTATTGTCAAAGTACGGGTGGCCATAAGATTGCATTCCCTTTAATTTGCATAACATCTTTGTTAAAACAATTTCCCACCATTAGAGTACCACGAATTTAGTAGACACTTAGTAGAATTGCAAGTCAAAAACAAAATGGGTAGGGCTAAGCGTAAATTAGAACCAACTTCCCCAAAGAAATTGTTGGCACTGAATAGTATTTCCGAACTGTTTCAGAGGATAGGTTGGCTTGAGTTTATGAAGAAATTTGAGGGGCACAACATGCAGCTGGTCAAAGAATTTGCAGAAAACTTCTCAGATGGGCAGACGATAGTACGTGGCAAGAAGCTTAAGCTAAGCCCTCGAATCATTTCTAATTTGTCTAACATTAAAAATGGCAGTGTGAATTTAACTGAGGCCACAAACATTTCTTATCAAAGAATGATAGAACTCTTTGTACGGGAGGGACAACCTCATCCTCTATTAGTTGTGAATACCCGTGGGCAAAATAAGGGCTTTTAGAGAATGTCCATTGCAGAGCCGTGGAGAATGGCGGTTGCCTGGATTATCAAATACTTTACATGTGAAGGGCAATGTGCCACCATAGTCAACCCCCCCTTCCAGTTACTCACTCCCCTGTGCCATGGCGCTGAAAACCTCGAATTAAGGGTCAACCTCCCTGCTTTCCTTAGTGATTCCTGTTGGCAAGAGACACTATATGGATTCATGGTTGTTGTCATTGATGGCAACAAAGGTCATCCCACATATCCGCAAGACATGATATGTCTCTACCGGAAGTCAGAATAAAGAATGTTGTGGTCCGGTGAAGAAGAACAGAGCATGTGGCAAGGTCCGACAGATTGGTCCGGACCTCTCAGAGGAAGTGTCTTGGTGCAGTGCGGATTTGGGGAAGTCAAGAGGACTACCTTGAGTGGTATATTCCAAGGATTTAGCCTCCGGTGATGGACAAGGAAAAAGATATGAATGGTTGAATACCGGATTCCTGAGAGACAGTGAAAACAGAGGAAGAACTGACTGGCAGAGTATCAGACTGCTTTCCGGATGTGTTACTATTGATGACAGAGGTTGTGAAGGCATGAATCATGTTTGGCCGACATGATTAATGATATCTACAAGTATATGCTTGATCCGCATTGCTTGGTGAGGAAGGATTCAGCCGACAGAATGAAAGTTTATAAGAAACTAGACTGTTCCGGATGCCGACTAGAAAGGTGATGAAATTACTTGTGCGGATATATATAGAGGATGGATTTAGTTGTGAAGGGTGTGTTGTTGTGGAGATATATGCGAATAAGTCTAGAAAAAGAGCAGAGGTAGCAAAAAGGATCCGGTATGTGAAAGATAGCAGAATAAAGAACAGAGGAAAGATGAAGTGCAGCAGATCAGTATACTGAGCCTAACCGGAACTGAACTCCAGCATATGCAGATGCTTCCAATCAGTTCAAGACTGTGATTCTCATCACTTTGTAGACAGTGTGTCTTCTTGTAGGCAGTGGGCCTCTTGTGAGCAGTGTGCTCGGGCAGTGAGCCCTAATTGGCAAGTGCCATCTTTGTAATTTCCTATTCTTCTAACAAAGAATAATTTTGGGTTAATCACCCCGTGGTTTTCTCCCTTAACAGGGTTTCCACGTCAAAAATACTGTGTCATGTGTTTCTTGTTTTATGGTTAATGTTTTATGTTTGATTTTATGCTGCATCAATTAAAGGGAAAGTTCAATAAAGGAAATAATTAGGATAACTGATTCACCCCCCCCCCCTCTCAGTTATCAACAATTGGTATCAGAGCTAAGTTCCTCCTAATAGAGCCTAACAGCTTGAGGAAGATCTGGGATTTCAAATGGATGCATATGGTTTAAGGGAGCAACTCAAGACTGCTCTTGAGGATCTTGAACAGTCGAATTCTG
Source organism: Cunninghamia lanceolata (assembly GCA_027924645.1). Classification (NCBI taxonomy): domain Eukaryota; kingdom Viridiplantae; phylum Streptophyta; class Pinopsida; order Cupressales; family Cupressaceae; genus Cunninghamia; species Cunninghamia lanceolata. The sequence continues at coordinate 19,948,917 of BSBN01001215.1, read as the reverse complement.
AAGTTAGTGAATTAAAGGAAAGACTCAAACAGGCTGATGAATTCATGAGAGAATTAAAAGACAAATTAAGTCTCTCTATGAAAAAGAGAAAGGAGCTGCTTCAACAGTTGGCAAGACAAAGTGAAGAAAGCAATACAAATGAAGAATTGACTGAGCAAACCAAGTTATGTGAAAAGTTATCAAAAGAAGTCATTATGTTAAGACATGAAATGGAATCAGGAACTATAAAGTTTACTCAAGAGATTGAAGAAAAAAGAAAGGCTGAAGACAATCTAAGACAATCTCTCAAAGAAAAATCAGAAGAATGCCACCAGATGGACAGGATTATCAGACATCTTGAATCTGATCTTGAAGATGCCAAAGATAATGAAGGAAAACTTGAGGATCAAATTGCCTCTCTCAAAAGAGACCTTCAAACAGCAAATGAATATAAAGAGAAATTTAAGATAAGTTCTGCTCAACTTGAAGTTCTTCTTGGAAGTCAAAAGAGGACAGATGACAAGTATGGCTTGGGATATGAGAAAGGAGAAAGCTCCGGATCCGGTCAGAAGAATCTTGGATCAGAAAATCCAAGAAGCAGGCCTAGAAGACCTCCGGTAAGACAGCCAAATGCTCAAAGATATCCATCCTTCAATGGATACTGCCACAGCTGCAACCACTTTGGTCACAAAGCTAATCAGTGCAGAATGAGAATGAATCAGATTAATTCATCCTTCTCCGGACAGTGCTTCAACTGCAAAAGGTATGGACACAAATCCCATGAATGCAGAAGTATGCAAGTAAACAAATCATTCAAAGGTAGATGCTTCACATGCAATAGAGTAGGTCATATGGCTAATCAATGCAGATCAAGAGGATATCAGTCAAATATGCAAAGAAATGTTATTTGCCAAATCTGCAATAGGTCCGGTCATAATGCTAAAGTTTGCAGAAACAAGAATCAGGACAAAAGAGGTCCGGTGTATAATCAGAATCAAGACAAGGGTAAACAAAAGATGAATGCGGATGAGGTTAGGAATCAGATGAGCAAGATTTGGGTCAAGAAAAGTTCAGAGAATGTAGAGGTTGGATCCGCACCAGACTCTGGTGCTGATATTTCTTCCGGAAATTAAAAAGTGAGCTCAGGCTCAGGGGGAGACTCAAAGAAAATCTTGTTCCCCCAGCCAAACAAGTGGTGCCGGATGTGGCACAAGATGCGGATCAAAGGGTTTGTAGATATGAGTCTTGAGATACTTCAGTCAAGTTTTCAGAGGTCCGCATGGAGTTATGAAGAAGCTGTGATCGATCAAATAAGACCTGTTCAGGGAGATGCTCCGGTATGATAAAGAATTACAAAAAGGTCCGGAAAGATCCGGAAATGCACTATCTTGTTCTGCGGATTGGACAGAGTGTTTGGGATGTTCTTGTAGTATGTTACCTCGATTTATTCATGATTGAAAGATCCGGATGATATCCACAGATCAGGACTAATCCGGGATACTCCAAGCTATCCAGACAAGGCAAACCGGAATGATGTAGGTGAAGCATTTATTGCAGACAGATATTAGGGTTCGCGGAGCAATTTAAGGGATTTCTCAAAGGACATTTGCTCATTCTACACTCGAGAAGAAGCGAAAAGTGGAGCTCTGCAACAAGGGTCATCAAAGCACACCAAGGATCTCCTGCCGAAGCTATTGCATAAAGAAATCAATCCAACCACTCCGTGCAAACCGAAGGCGCATAAGGTATTCTCCGTTTTTCATTACCTCACTGCAAATCTTTGAAGAATGGCTACTCCAAACATAGTTAAGATCTCTGATAGACCTCGCCCCTCATTCAAGAAACATCCCTACAAATCATTGGAGGTAGACCCACTAGGAGCCTTCTCTAGTGTTCCCCACGGAGTTTTACACACCGAAGACATTAGGGTTTACATACATGCAAACATTGAGGAATTTGGGGAATTCAAATTAAGAGACCTCTATCACAAGCAGCTGATTGACAATGCTTTTGAGCTTAAACCAGAGTATAAGGATATTCAGAAGAAACAATTTGAGTAATTTATTCATTTCCCCTGTTTTGAAGAGGATGAATGGGTCCGGTATGTACTGAGCAGGATGCATGACAACTTTCTATGGCTAGATAGACCCTGCAAGATCACAAAAGAGACAATTAGAGCAGTAACTGGCCTATACTCTTCCGGAGGAGTACCTATCCTCAAATCTGTCAAGAACAACATTGTAACTGAGGCCACCGGATCAAAATTTGACAAAAGGGCAATGACCATTGAAGACATCTCCGATCCGGATATCAAATATGCATCAATGATAATAGGATACAAGATCTATCACTCCAGCAGGGAGAATTCTGTATCCGGAACTCCAGTATACACTGCTTTTGAAATGCTAAGGAAAAATGCAGAATATGACCTCTGCGAACTACTGCTAAGCCAATTAATGGAAAATATATAGAAAATCAAGAAGGATAAGAAGAATTCCTTCAAGTATGGTACTCTTATTGTATGTCTATTCTTCTACTTCATGAATGAGCTACCCGGAACAAGTGGATGGGTATGGCAGAATGACAAACCTGTTGCAGTCCAGATAAGAGACTACTTGCATGGACTTGGGGATGCAAAAGCGAGAAATTCAGCTCTATGGGGATACTTCAAAAACTTTCAGAGCATGATGCAAGCAAGAGAGAGAATTCCCCAGTCTCTCATTGAGAAATACAAGGACTCAGTGTGCTTTATGGTTGACACTGATCAGTGCCTAATGGAGGCAGTGGAGCCAAGGACTGTCTGGATCATGCCCATGGGGTATGAAGTTGATGAACAGATAGTGGAGCTGCATGTTCAACACATGCTAAGTCAGCCCAAAGATCCTAAGGCAGAAAGGTTTGGAACCTTTGAGGAGCTGAGTGTAAAAATACATGTAGAACTCAGGGAACCTGAGATTAAAAGAAAGGTGAGAAAAGAAGTAGAGCACATTGCTCAAGGCCTAGGCATCTCAAAGGAGGCACTTGATGCCAGCCGGGAAAAGAGGAGGAAGGCCGAGGAAGAAGAGAAAAGTAAAGAAAGTGCTCCGGTTGGAGCTCCCACCCGGACCAGATCAACAAAGAGATCTGCACCTCCCTCAACCAAAAGTTCAAAACCGGAAGTCCAGGCATCCGGTAAGAGATCCAAGACAAAAGCCACAAGGGCTTATGGAAGCCAAAAGGATAAAGAGGAAACAGAATCAGATGAGGGAGTAAGAGAAGTAAAGAAACAGAAGAAGAAAGGATCCGGTAAGCCCTCCACAGGCCAAGACAAGGATGAAATGGCAGAGGTAACTGTTGAAAAGCCCACTCTGTCACTAGAGAGCATAATCAAGTCGGTCACGGTGGATGGAAACCTTCAACCAATGACTGAATCATATGATGACTTCAGTGAGGCCGACCAAAAGACTCTGCAGGAGGCCACAGTAAAATATCTTAACATATATAATAAGGCTTTCATTGAAATAATATCTCTTATTCCCAAAAGCCTAGAAAAGGAAATGGAAGTAAGAAAGAATAATGCTCATGCTAAAGATCTTGAGATCCGGGAGCAGATAGCTATTCAGCTATATCCTCAAATTGATCCCAAGACCATGAACATTATCTTCAAAGACTGCAAAGATGAGTTTAGAAGCAAAGCCAGGATGAATCAACTCATGCTTGGCGAGACTGACAAAGTGGCCCAAGAAACAGAAGAGATCCTCCGGAAGGCCTTCAAAAGGTTCAATCTTCCGGTTGTAGAGGATTTAGGTACAGAAACAGCTGAGGACTTGGGACCCTCTGCTCAAGAAGAAGTGGCTCATGAACAAACTAGCATCTCTCCTCCGGTTTCCCCTACAGTCTCCGGATCCAAAGAAGAAGAGCAATCACAGGAGAAGGAAGCAATGGTGAAAGATAAAGAGGTTGATAGTTCTAAGACTGCAGAAGAAAAGAAACATCTGTCTCCGGCAAGAGACACTGCACAAACTGTTCAACAGTTTTTGAGTAAAGAAACTTTAGAGATTGATGAACCGGAGCTTCTAAAAGGCCCATTTGATTTTGACTCTCTCTCTCCGGTACAAACAATGAAGATAGCTTCATTTGCAAATGCCAAGGCAAATGAAAAGCTCCTGAAGTCTCATATGGAAGACTGTGAGTTGATAGAGGCTGCTTCCGGAGTACTTGTGAAGATCATGCCATCAATCCAGATAGATCCGACAGCCTCCTCTTCCGGTAATCTAAAAACCTTAGTCAGCAGTGTTGATACACATTTTGATTCTTTAGAAAAATCAGCTGAAGAAAAGGTCCGGAAGGAATTTTTGGATAAAAGATTTTCAGAGATATTAGAATTAATCTCTAAAGATAGGAAGATTGTAAGCATTGGAATAAAGAGCTTAGAGAATGCTCTTAAGGATGGCGGTGACATCTATAAATTTTGTATATCCTGGTCAAAGGCAACAGCAGCATTTGACAAGAAAATAAAAGAGGAACAGGATAAGCTACAAAGCTTATCTCAAAGTTTTGATCCTCTCTCTTCCTCTATAATAAATCAAGAATGTCAAACCATTGCAGTCTTGAATGAAATAAAAAATCTTGAGAAGGAAAGGAAGAACATCACTAACCGGATGGGAGAACTTAGAAGGATTATAATCCCTAAGTTGGAAACCATGCATGAGGCCATCAGTGATGCTCAGACCACCGCCCAAACAAAAGATCCGACAGATCTCAAGCGGGCAGAAGCGTTTGCATTTTTGCTAAGTGGTCACATTTCAATTTTGGATAGAATGAAGCAAAGTTGGGCTACATAAATGATCCAATTGCAGACATCCTTTGCAGACATTCTTCAATATATGTGAGTATGTAAATATGCGGCTAAGTATAAGAAATTTTTGAAAATTTTGATATGCGGACCCTACCCTTTGCCATTGATGTCAAAGGGGGAGTGAGGAGCAGTGAAAAATGAGAAATCCAACTAAGGGGGAGTTCCGGAAATTGTATATAAAGACAGAGCATCAGCAAAGGGGGAGCACAGTGAAAACACTTAGTCATTTTTCACTAAGTGTTGCCATCAATGCCAAAGGGGGAGATTGTTGGCAAGAGACACTATATGGATTCATGGTTGTTGTCATTGATGGCAACAAAGGTCATCCCACATATCCGCAAGACATGATATGTCTCTACCGGAAGTCAGAATAAAGAATGTTGTGGTCCGGTGAAGAAGAACAGAGCATGTGGCAAGGTCCGACAGATTGGTCCGGACCTCTCAGAGGAAGTGTCTTGGTGCAGTGCGGATTTGGGGAAGTCAAGAGGACTACCTTGAGTGGTATATTCCAAGGATTTAGCCTCCGGTGATGGACAAGGAAAAAGATATGAATGGTTGAATACCGGATTCCTGAGAGACAGTGAAAACAGAGGAAGAACTGACTGGCAGAGTATCAGACTGCTTTCCGGATGTGTTACTATTGATGACAGAGGTTGTGAAGGCATGAATCATGTTTGGCCGACATGATTAATGATATCTACAAGTATATGCTTGATCCGCATTGCTTGGTGAGGAAGGATTCAGCCGACAGAATGAAAGTTTATAAGAAACTAGACTGTTCCGGATGCCGACTAGAAAGGTGATGAAATTACTTGTGCGGATATATATAGAGGATGGATTTAGTTGTGAAGGGTGTGTTGTTGTGGAGATATATGCGAATAAGTCTAGAAAAAGAGAAGAGGTAGCAAAAAGGATCCGGTATGTGAAAGATAGCAGAATAAAGAACAGAGGAAAGATGAAGTGCAGCAGATCAGTATACTGAGCCTAACCGGAACTGAACTCCAGCATATGCAGATGCTTCCAATCAGTTCAAGACTGTGATTCTCATCACTTTGTAGACAGTGTGTCTTCTTGTAGGCAGTGGGCCTCTTGTGAGCAGTGTGCTCGGGCAGTGAGCCCTAATTGGCAAGTGCCATCTTTGTAATTTCCTATTCTTCTAACAGAGAATAATTTTGGGTTAATCACCCCGTGGTTTTCTCCCTTAACAGGGTTTCCACGTCAAAAATACTGTGTCATGTGTTTCTTGTTTTATGGTTAATGTTTTATGTTTGATTTTATGCTGCATCAATTAAAGGGAAAGTTCAATAAAGGAAATAATTAGGATAACTGATTCACCCCCCCCCCCTCTCAGTTATCAACAATTCCATTGTCAACATGATAGAGAGGTTTAAAATTGATTCGGGCCCATTGAAACATCATGGTCTTATTCATCTAATTTGTAAACATCATTTCCTGAAGAAAAGAAAATCAAAAGAAAAATGGCAGAAATTTCTTCAGAAATTTAAAAACCTTGAACCCTTAAGACATTTTGAAGAAGTTGAGTCATCTAGAATGGTGGCTCAAAATGTAAAAGAACCTTCCCTTGTGCCTCAAGATTCCCCAATTCCTCAAGATGCTAGAAGAGCTCCTGACCGTGAATCGCCAAAAAATCCATCAAATCTTTTAGACCTGGAGGAAAGACCTAAACCACAAAGTGTATCAGAAACCCCAGAGAAACAAGAAAATGTGGATTTAGTGAATTTTGAAGATGAGAATACTCGGCCCCACAAAAAGGAAAAGAGGCCAAAAGTGAAATTGCAAAGACCTCCTCCTTTAAGGAGAAGCAAACAATTAGATACATAATTTAGTTGTCTTGGGGCTTGTGACCAGCCGCATGTTCCTAAAAAGAAAAGAAAAGAGAAGTAATTTCATGAAACTGTAGCTCAATCAAATGAGAATGTGACCCAGTCGTGTGGAAACATATCCCAGTAAAGTGAAAAACAAGCTCCGGATAGTAATAAGCCCCCTAAGTCTGAAAAAGAGGATGTCCCATCTGAAGCAAGACAAGGAGAAATGGAAGCACAATTACAAAATTATATACTTGTTGAGGATGAGTCTGTTGAACTACTTTCCCCTTCACAGCAGCCCTTGGAAACACAGGAAATTAATACAGTGCCCCCAAGTGAACAATTGTCTATCCTGGTTACCAATGACAGAGAATAGAGTCCATTGGAAGTGAATAATGCTGACCATGTGACTGACAGTAATGTAGAAATCTCTATTTTCCCCCTTCCACTGATACAAAAATTAGAAAAGATGATCACATAAAAATAGAATTAGAAGAGTTGAAGGCAGAGATTATTTAGTTAAAAGAAAAACTATAGAAAAAAGAAGAACTTATAAACAAGCAACAACAGGAAATAAACACACAAGCTAAACTTTTGACAAGAAAGGATCAAGAAATCACAGCTTTAGACACTCAATTAGAACAAAAGGATAAAACTATTGGAGAATTGCAATCCCAAGTGCAACAAAATGATGAAAAGGATAAAGAATGTTTGGCTAGGTTATCTGAAAAGGATAAACAGATTAAGAATTTAACTGATCATCTAGTACAATCTCTTCAAGCATTTGCAAAAAAATAGGAACAACAAACACTTGAACTCAATGCAGCTTTGAGCAGAACTATTGAACTAGAGCAGGATTTGTAGGAAACAAATGTGAAACTAATGATGGAATCAAAAGAAGTGCAAATTGAGCTGACTAAAATGGAATGGTTTCAAATCCACTTCCTCCAATGTTGACCAAGTGGATGGAGAGATGCCATTTCTTGAGGCAAGTAGGGGCAAAAAATGCCAAACTTAAGCAAGAAATAGTGTTATTAAAAGAATCATATGATAAACTCTACCAAGCTAAAACTGATGCATGTCAGATTGAAGAATTGTTACTAGCCTATAGAAAGTCATCCCGATTATATTCCATGTTTCTAAATGAACAGTTGTTAAGATGGAAGCTTTTGAGGATCTCCTGCAATTTACCCCATGACCCAAATGATAAACAGTTCTTAGAAGCATTCAAAGAAGCAGCCCCTGTTCAACAAAATCTACTATGTGAATTTTTCATACATAATTTATTTTTAGAAAAATATAGTGATTTCTTTATCAACCTTTTTGTTGGGGAGGTACAACTTAGAGCATTCATGTCTAATATGCAGAATCAAATCTAGTGGCAGGAAAGAACCAAGGAGTATTTGCAAGTTGAGAGAACTGTGGTACTCCAAATGAGATATCCTAACTAGAAGCCCTTTGCCTTCAAGGCTCAGTTTCGAAGGATTAAAAGCTATGAAGCCATGAAGAATAAATATAATGACAATATCTGGATTTGCTTTGAAAATTTCAAAGTTCATGGGCCACAGTTAATTGAAAGAGCATGGAGTGCCTGTGAGGAGCGATACACTCCCCTCCCTATGTATCTCAAAAGGAGGGAGATGATCTCCCCCACCAACCTAAGGTGGTCATACAGAAGGGCTGAGGCATTAACAGAAATATTACAATAGCTCAAGACCAAGTGGATAGGGATGCAATACATACCTCCATTGCTCCTTCAGCCACCCCTGCAGTTCTAATCACTGTCGAGCAAAATCCTAATGAGGGTCAAATATAACAAAGGTTTTCTTAAACACCCTAATCATTTGGATGAAGAGGCAGAAGACATGTATGATCTCAGCTCCAAGTATGATGAACTGAATAGGAAAAGGGATGTAGAGAGGCAGAGGACTTAGCAAAGAACAGGAGGACCTGCTCAGGCTTAGGAAGGGGAGGATGATGAGGTACAAACAACATCATTCTTATGATGAGCTAAATACCCCTTTGTGTTCTTGCCAACCACCTCAGCCATGCCAATTTGTTTATTTTTAGAAGCAATAATTCTCTACTTTTTATAAAATGATGTATAAATCTTTATTTCTCAAATTGATTAAAATTAGCTAACTAATATTGATATAATGGTATAGACTCTGAGTAATTGTGTAGGATTTATGTATGGCCTATGGAAGGAGTGGGCTTCGAGCGGTTGAAGTCAGAGTGCCGGAAGTTTGGGCACCAGAAATTTAGGCATGCATAGTGGAAGACTTTTTAAAACATTTTGTTAATTTCTGTTAAGACTATTTGAGACTTTACGGCTCCACTCAAAGCCTTTATTATGTTTTATGTCATGAACATCAGTTAGTTGTAATTCTGTTGTAGACTTTTTCAATGGGATTTTTCCAGCCATCTGCAGATTAGGATTTTGTAATAGTGCAGTATATATGTGTAGCTGCTGAAAACGAGAATATATTGTTATAATGTTATTTTGAATACTGCTTGGTTATGTTCTGTGTGCTGTTATACTTTTATGATATGAATGAATGAATAAATATCATCAGATTGTTCTAAGTAATTTGTTCTGAGTAATGGAAGTGTTATGGATGGGTTTACTTTGAAGCTACAAAAGTACTATATGTGATTTTGAGCTATTAGTAGGAACTCTCAAGAGCTGGCCACTTGAGGGATCTCGTAGAGTAGATAAGTATTTTCATTGTTACATGTTGTTAGTTTTGTTCTATGTTGTTATTTCTATTCTATGCATGTTATGATTAGATAAATGTTATTCTGTGTTTACTATTGTTGTGTGTTCCTGCAGGTTATGTTTTTAAGTTATTGATCTCTAAGTTTTTGTTTACTTAGAGTTTCCAGAGCATCCACTCTGTTCATGAAACTGTTGTTAGTTGTTGATTAAAAGATGTTAGGTGAACTTTTAGTTAATAGTTAGTCATTAGTAGTTAGTCACCTTTGTTTAAATTTCATAGTTAAACTGCAAGTGTTGATTCTTAGATAGTTTTCATGCTTTATAGAATAGGAACTTGAATGCTTTCTAGCTTAGATAATTTCATGTTTTTTTAGTTTAATTTATGTTTTCAACCAATTCAAAAATTTAAAAAATCTTACTAAGAGAGATGGCCAAAACATCCCCTATTGTAGACAGCCTTTAGACACTACTCGGTTGACATAATTGATATATTTTTCAACTAAAGTGCTAGGACCTCACAACAGCCTGTCACATTGCTCTGCCGGTAGTCCAAGAAAAGAATCCTATATAGAGCACACCTCCCCATTCCTACGCTCATGGCTTGTAATTTATGGTGCCACCTCTGGCTTCCTATTCAAGGCCTTGAGGTCCTCCTAGTGTACAACCTCATGTGCCACGCATCTCTAGGGCCCATCAGTCTCCCTTAGTCAGTTTTGTTCATCCTACCTCTTTAGCAGCATGAGGAAACTAGGAAGTACTAAGTGCTCCACTCCCCCCTCCTCCGGTGGCTCCCTGACCTTTGGTGACTACTTTTGTTCCTCTTACCTCTTCAATGGCATAAGGAAAGTATCTCGTGTCATGGGACCCTCTCCCTTCCCCCATAGTTATCAACCTTTAGAGGTTCTTTAAGTCTCTTCATGTGTCCATGTGGTAGTGGATGACATAGAACCATGTTGGAAGACCCCCCATCTCCATCAATAGAATCCTCAACTCACACCAGACATAACTAGCTTGCGATAGATCACAAGCATCGCCATCATGCTACAGCCTATGAGTGTGATGTTGATGTCTAGCCTCCCATTGAGTATCCTTATCCTATGTAGCCACCCTCTAATCATGTTCCTTCTTTGGCACCTCAGCCTTCTATTTTTCAACCTGTGTATCTTTTGTCTTTGACCCCTCCTTCTCCACAGTCGGGTCTAGATGAACATCACCTCCCAAGGGTGTAAGTAGTATTGGCTCCTTCCATGGAGGATCCCATCCCTTTGTCCATCCCTAACATTCCACCCTTTCTCGAACCCTTGGATATGCCTAATGTCAGTGTCTTTCCTAGCCCCACCTTCACCACTCTTGTGCCTTTCCAACACACCTATCACATCATCTTCCCAGATATCCTTCGCCCCACCACCATTGACATAAACATTCCCCATCCACTACCAAAGCACAAACCAGATCACTACCTCACCCCACAGTTCCATAAGCCTAAGCACATGTTTCCATCCCTGCACCCTCTAATCCCTTCTTCATCATATTTTCCAACAGTGGAGGACGTTCTTCCACCTGCATCTCATAGTGCTCTCCTTGTGGCTAATAGCATTGAGGAATTGCGGTTAGTACATTATTCTAAAAGAGACACTCATGATTTATCTCCTAAAGAGTGTATCATTGAGTCTGTCACCGATGTCTCCTCATTGTCTATGATCTTCACATGATCGTTGATAATTGCTATGTCGAGTGCTCCTGAGGATCCAGCTCCTGCTAGTGATCTGCAACACTTGATGCAAGTAGAGTTTGCTAGTACTGCTCTTGTTGTGGTCCTGTTTTTAGCTCTTCCTCTATCCCCGTATGCTTATCAAGATTGAGACCAAGATGATTTAATCACACATGATCCATGAGGGTTGTACCTTTGTTTCATGTGTTTTTGTGTCTGTGCTTGTTTGATTGTGATGTTTCCATGTGAATTTATTTTATGTTTGTTAGTTTTTCCTGAAGGACCCACAATGTCATTGTAGACACGTGGATACTGTTAGCACTTATTTTGACCTGGGGTTGATTTGTCATGATCAGGAGGTTTCTTCATCTGAAGCCTTCATCTTCTTGCCCAATTTTTCTAAGTGTTGGACCTCCTCAGCATTTTTCAGCTGCAGCATCATTTTTCTGAGGAGGAGGTCGTCATCATCATCTTGTCTTCGATGATGATCTTCATCAGTATGTTCTTCGGCGGTTTGTTTTTATCATCGTCATCATCATATTCCAACTGTCGGGTGATGTTTGGATATCATCCTGATGATACTGGTGAGCTACAGTGCGCCCTCAGTTGCTTGCGAGGGTGATTTTTCAAGTATCCGGTGATTTTCCGAATATCACCTTGCTCAAACATGATGACGATGTTGCCCCGATGTCCTGAAGGGGTTATTCTCTAAGTGTTCGACCTAACTTGTTTTTTCCTAAGGGTCGTCATCATCATGATATTTCCAGTTATCATCCTGCTGCTTGCGGAGGTCATCATATTTTTTGCCTTCATGATATTTCGCCGGGGTGATATTTTATCATCGGGTGATCTCGGTTATGATCATCCTGATGATGATGTTGAAGAGTTCTAAGTGCGACCCGATATTCACTAGGGTCATCATATTTTGAACGTCAGGATGATCTTAGTCAATATCATCCTGATGATGTTGTATCACTTCCTATTCTTTGTTTTGTCATCCTGATGATGCTGACGTCATCCGTATATCAGGGTGATATTTTTCTTTCTGCCTATCTGCATCATGATATTTCTGAAGGAGGGGGTGATATTTTCATATCACCCGGATATGTGTTTGCTTGAACATCATGATGATGTTGATATCAAGGAGATATCCGCCTGTTGGCTTCGCGCATTATCTACTGGGGGTGATCTTTTCAAGCATCATCATCATATTCAGTTATCGCCCCGATCTTATAGAGGAGCTACAGTGCAACCTGATGTTGGAACGTCAGGAGGATATTTCCAAATATCCGGTTGTCTTCCGAATATCATGATGATGTTAGTATGATGATGACGTCATCAAGGTCCGCGGAGGTCATATTTCTAACAAGTGATCATCTTGAAGAGACCTCCTGATATTTACAAACATGATGATGACGTCATCCGGATATGAGGAGGTGCGCAGTAGGCAGATATGATGATGACGTCATCAGGATGTTCATCGGCCAGATTTTTGTTTTAAGCTCAGCAGGAGGATGTTCCTCCGAAGGATCAGGTTGTGCCGATTATCATGAAGGTTATATTTCAAATATCATGATGACGTCAGGGTGATATTTCGAACAACAGGATATCATGCTGCTGGAAGATGATGATGATGAAGTCTATACTAGTGTCGTCAGGAGCAAAAGCACCGACGTGATATATGCTCATGACTTAGTATATAAAGTGTTATTGAGGTCATCGCGGGGTGCATGTGGGATAATGTTATCCTGCATATTCAAAACATCATGATGATGAGTCTCGGCGGGAAATGGTTGCGATTGCAGATTTGATGATTTTCCCAAGGCCGCGGGTTGGTGCGCCATTAATGGCGATTGTTGCAGAGGTATGGGCGATGGCGTGGGTCGATCCTGTACCCGACTGAAGATGTACATCAGCGGATGATGGCGCAGGGCTCGAGAAATCTTCCTGTCTCCTCTCCTACCTGCTGCATTCAAGTTTGGGCGCCAATCCGGTTGTGTTTGAGCGCCATTTTCATGATACTGTGTATCTGGCGAAATTTTGGTCAACCATTGTAATTAATTGCTGAGCACCTACCTGGCCGTTATAAGCAGGTGGTGTTGCTCATTTGAGAGGTTGTTGAAAGTTGATGATTTTGGCTCTGTAATGCATAACAAGCTGATCTGGTTGCTCTGTACAGCTTACCTGTGAGTTTATGTATCTCTTGTTGTTTGTTTTTGGCATGAACCCACTGATTTCATGATTAAACTTATATGAGAAATGTTGTCTAGCATGTGTTGTGTTAATTCTGTCTCCAGTATTGCATGTACTCTTCTTCTGAATCTGGATGTTTGGTAATGTTTAGATTCTAGAGCATAGAATTCCTATGTTGACTGTCTGATCTTCTAACTTCTACTCAAGGGGTAGATTAAACTGTTTTCAGGTTGAACATTGGGAAGAGTATACTGCAGTAGGGATACCATAAGTAGAGATAACCTAACACTTTGTATTGGGAGATGCCTGTAAGGCAGGTATCACACATATCCCCTTGAAATCCAGTTTTAGTTGTTCATGCTGGTCATTCACAAGTGTATGTCTACTGACTCCAGGCCCTGGATAGGCACCAATCATGCTTTGTTTTGTGTTATAACCATATCCAACTTTGCATCCACACTTAAACTCCAAAGCAAAATCTAAAACCAACATTAGGACTTTAGAGTTAGTTTTAGGATCCTCAGTCCTCTGTCTACAACTGCAAATAGGCCCAAAGCTAGCCCCTTTGCCCTTGTCTTTCAGTTTTGGTCTACTTACAGGAGGACTCATCTGCTTTCTGTCAACATCCCAGCCTTGCATGCATATCCTCATGGATGTTGAGTAGGGAATACACCCCTAGGTCTTGCAGAGCCTGAAGAAGAAGAGGAGATAAAATATAGAGTCTATCTCCTACACTGTTGACCCCTTGGCCCAGAGATCCTGTTGATCACTGATGGCTACCTTGTAGGGAAATCTGGGAATAAGCATCCAGTCTGGGAAAAAGTCAACAGAAATTGGCGACTCTACTGGGGACAGAGAAGTAAAAGTACTATCTAATCATCTCCAGTGATATATATGTGACCCATCTGAGTCAGCAACAGTAATCTACTCTGCTGGGGAACCTTGTGAAAGAACCCTGGTTTTCAGAAGAAAACAGTTCCTAGAAATAGGTGGCGACTCCGAAGTAATCTCCCAACCGGTCGAGGTAAATTTATATGCAGGGGAGAAGATCCCAACAAAATCCTCTATTTGAAGAGTTACCATTCACAAAAAGAATGATGTATAGAAGAAAAGGAACTGTCTCAGCTAGTCATGAGAGCTCCCCCAGAAAAAGTGATGAGGTACAAGATAACCCTAGGCCATCAGGACAGCATGCTCCTTATTTTTCAAGTGCAGAAGCTGATATCCAAGGTGCATATGAGAGGCAACAGGGTGGTAGTGTGAGAATGAGGTCAGAGGTGTTCCAAGAACGCCCTTTTCTAGACCCAAGTGAAAGGTTTGAAGAGGCAGAGTCCCTAAGGGATGATGAAGATGATGACCCAAATGGTATGAGACCATCTACCTCCAGACCTAAGGATGAGCAGTTGGCTGAAGAAATCAAAAGTCTAAGAGCAGAATTAGAATACCTACAAGCCATGAAAATCAGAGATGATATACAGCAGAAAGTGCAAGCCTTGAGGACTGCCCAAAATAATCCAGTTCCTACCTTAGAAAATGCAAATATGCAAAGACATCAGCAAAGATATGAAATGCATCATCAGCATCATGATGACAGACAATATGTGAATGATGCTAGGATACCATTGAACCATGCAGGAAACCAAAATGCAAATAGAAATATTAATATCAATCAGCCAAACAGACAGCCCATGCAGCTAGATAGATTCAGGCAGCTGGTGTTTGATGGTATTCCTGGGTATCCTAACCCCATTGACAAGCATCTGAGGCTGCAAGTGCCTAAGTTTTCAGGAAACAATACAGTGTCAGGAGAAGATCATCTAAAGGCCTTCCAAAATGTCATGGATAATTTTGAGGTTGAGCATGAGGATGTTTTCATGAAGTCATTCATGCAATCCTTAATAGATGAGGCAAGAGAATGGTACAGGAATCTGCCTGACCGGAGCATATCATCATGGGATGATTTTAAGAGGCTGTTCAAGGAGCAATATGGTGATAAAACTGACCCTGGCTTCTTTGTAAATGAGTTCACCAGTATCACAAAAGGGTCAAATGAGCAGGTTGCAGACTTTAATGCAAGATTTACTAAAGTGTTGAACAAACTGCCACATCACATGAGGCCAAATGAACCAATGTGCATAATCTTGTACATCAATGCCTTTGATGCAAAGACTGCATATGGACTGAGAGATAAAGGTCCTGCCACTCTCAGGGATGCTTTCAGAATTGCAGTAAATATTGAAAACAATAGGAAAGCATCAGGCAAGACTAATAGAAGGGATGATGTAAAAATTCTACAGAATCCAAATAAGCCTCAGAACACTCAAGGTAGTACATCTGCTCCTGAAGATAAGATAGACAAACTAGCAAATGTTGTTAAGGACCTGAGCTATAGATTAGCTAGAAGTGAAAAGGGAATGGGTCCTGATAGGCAAGTCTATCAAAGGCAGGAAAAGAGGCCATCACTACATGATATGCCTTATAACACCAATTGGCATGATGGTAAGCCTGTATATCCACGTAACAACACAAATCAGAGGGCTCAACATGCCAAGGAAACTCCTGATCCCCTAAAGAAAACTATAAATATTGCTGATGATGCTCCGTGGTGTATAATCTGTCAGATGCCACATTCACAGTCACAGTGCATGATTGCTCAATCCTAGTATGATAATGCTACATCTTGTAATGAGTGCAATGAGCCACATCATGTGCAGGATGATGATGTTAACATGATGTCCATAGGTAATGGATATACTCTGTATGATGCTGATGAGAAGACAGATCATCAGGTTCAGGCCTGCCAACAGTCCCCAGATGATGAAGATCATGAGGATAATTATGTGTATGCTCAGAACTCACACAATTTTCTGAGTAGCTTACAACGACCTTCTGATGAGGAAATTAGAGCCTTCACAGCTGCAGCAGTTGCTCAGGTCAAGAGCAACTACAATCTCAGAGGTAAACATCAAGTTGGCAGCCCACATCAGCCAGAGGATATTTCTGCAGGTCAGCTGGTGCATGGTCATAGAGGGACTGAACCACAAAAAAGGCAATGGGTAAATAATAAACAGAACTTTAGATACAGAGCAGGTCATGATTTTCAAGGACCAGAAGACAAAACCCCTCAGGCTGAAGATCAAAGTAGAGGTTCCCAAGACAAGAATGATGATCAGGGAACTATGAAAATGAAAACTAAATCAGCTCAGGATAAAAGCAAGATTATGGAGCCTGCTACAACTGTTGTACAAAACTATGCTCCATTTGATATAGCCCAGATCCTCTCTCAGGTAAAGGTCTCTGTTCCACTTATGGAACTCATGAAAGTGGAAGAGATCAAGAATAGGACAATATCCCTGATCTCAGGGGTACCTTTTCAAGCTAGACAAAGTGATCAGACCCAGGGTGAGAAACAGGTCATGTGCAATGAAGAAGATGAGACTCCTGAAGTCTATTTAGGAATGACCATGACAAAGTGTCCTTCACAGGTGGAACCATTTTATGTTTCCCTGGTTATAAATGGTAAAATAATTAGAAATTGTATGCTTGACTCTGGAGCATCCACAAATGTCATGCCTTTGGCTATCATGCAGCAAACTGGATTAAAAATTGACAAGGCATGTGGGAAGTGTTATGCTATGGATGCCAGAGAGGTACCAGTTATTGGAATCATGAAGGATGTAGATTTCAAACTGGCAGCATTTCCTGAAAAGAAATATAAGATGAATATAACAGTGGTTGACATCAAGCCACAGTATGGTATGTTGCTGTCAAGAAGATGGGCAGCACTAATAGGTGGAAGTATGCAGCTGGACCTATCATATGCCATGATTCCAATGAATGGCAGGGATGTCAAGTTAATCAGAGAGCAAAGATCATCAGAGACAGTGGAAGACCAAGAAGCAAATGAACAGATATGCTTTGTGGACACTGACTGTGATAACTTCAAGGTTGTCTCAGATGATGCAGAAGACAAAAAGAAAAATGTCTGCATTGAAGAGCTGGATCAGTAGGGGTTATGGACCATGTTCTTTGATGGAGCTTGTGCAAAAGAAGGTTCTGGAGCTGGAGTTGTTTTCCTCTCTCCAACTGGTAAGCTCCTCAAATCCTCTTTCTTGTTGAGGTTTGATTGCACAAATAATATTGCAGAATATGAGGCTTTACTCTTAGGCCTGAATATTGCTCTCAAACATGGAATTAAAATGTTAAGAGTATTTGGAGACTCTGAGCTGATTGTATCCCAAATCAGAAATAAGTATGCTGCAAAGAATAAAAGGTTGAAACAATACAAGCATGCTGTTTGGGATACTATTGAATTATTTGATGCATTTTCAATTGGCTGGGTAGAAAGGTCAAAAAATGTTATGGCTGATTTCTTAGCCAATGTTGCAATAAGGCCAGATGACATCACTCTGTCAGGTGTCACAGATGTAGAAGTTAAAATTAGGCCTGCCATACCAGAAAACATATCCAGTTGGCAAGTTTTTAATGATGATAGGGATTTGCTAAAATTTTTGCACTGCATAGATGAGTATGAGAATCAACAGATTGATTTCCAAGCTTTTGTGGAGACTGTAAATGGAAAAGAGACTCTTGTGGGGAAAGAGATCATTCAGTTGAGAACTAATAAAATCCCTAGAGGGTTAGTGGCTTTGGAAAGAGCCTTTGACAGTAGAGACAAAATGGTCACAAAGACATCCCCCACTAATAAGGAGGATTTAGAAGAAATAAACTTGGGGACATCTCAGGCCCCTCAGAAGGTATATATTGGCAAACAGCTCAAGCCACACATAAGAAGTATGCTGATTGCATTGCTAAAAAAGTATAAACATGTTTTTGCTTGGTCATATGAGGACCTAAAAGCTTATAGAGAAGACTTATTCCAGCATGAGATCCCACTGAAGCCTGAAGCTAAGCCATTTAGACAGAGGCAAAGGCCTATAAATCCTACCTTAGCTCCCAAGATGCAAGAAGAACTCAAAAGGCTCAGGGAGGCTGGAATAATTGTGCCCATCAGACATTCAACTTGGGTGTCTAACCTTGTCCCAGTCAAGAAAAAGAATGGTGATATTAGGTTGTGTGTTGATTTCAGGAACTTGAATGTATCCTCTTTGAAGGATAACTATCCACTGCCTAATATGGAGGCTATGTTGCAGAGAGTGACTGGTTGTGAACTCCTATCCATGATGGATGGATTTTCAGGATATAACCAGGTAAAGGTAAAGGAATCAGAACAATATAAGACTGCCTTTACCACTCCATGGGGAACATATGTGTATGTTAGAATGCCATTTGGACTAACAAACGCAGGTGCTACATTTCAAAGAGCAATGGATGTTGCTTTTGCAAGGCTGATTGATTCAATCCTGGCAGTATATCAGGATGACCTGACTGCCTACTCAAAGAAAGAAGAGCAGCATTGTTTGCATCTGGAGCAGATCTTCATAAGAGCACTAGAATATGGTATTTCTTTAAACCCAAAGAAGTGTGCCTTTGGAGTAGTTGAAGGAAAACTTCTGGGACACATTGTTTCCAAGGATGGAGTCAGGATAGATCCAGAGAGAGTGGCAGCTATTGATAGGATCCAAATGCCAAAAACTGTGAAAGGAGTTCAGTCCTTCTTTGGACAGATAAACTTTGTTAGAAGATTTGTTCCCAACTTTGCAGAAATCACAAGGAACATCTCCAAGATGATGAAGAAGGATGCAACTGTCAACTGGGAAAGGGAAGCAGCAGGATCATTTCAGAATATCAAAGAGGCAATCAAGATGGCCCCTGTTCTTAAATCTCCTGATTTTTCTAGGCCATTCCAAGTGTTCTCATTTGCTTCCTTTCATACTGTAGCTGCATGTTTGTTGCAGAAAAATGAAGATGGTTTTGAACAGCCCATCGCCTTCTTCAGTATGTCCCTGCAGGCCTCTGAATTGAAGTATGACATTATGGAAAAGCAGGCATATGCACTTGTTAGAGCCATCAAAAGTTTCAGACCTTACCTGGTAGGGTCATATATCATTGCATATGTACCTCATGCTGCAGTCAAAGACATATTCACTCAGCAGGAGGTGACTGGAAGAAGGTGCAGATGGATAAACAAACTGCAGGAATTCAACATAAACATACAAGTTACTAAGTTGATAAGGGGACAAGGGTTAGCCAAGATGATGGCACAATCAAACTTGGAAGCATGCCAAGTTAATGCAGTCCAAGATGAAAATGTAAGTGTATCAGGATCTGAATGGTACAAGGACATTATCTATTATTTGCAAAATCTGAATTATCCTTCCCATTTCAGCGACAATCAAAAGAGGACTCTGAAGCTACATGCAATCAGGTATGTTGTTGTTCAAGGTGAGCTGTACTGGAAAAATCCTGATGGTGTGCTGCTGAGATGTGTGGATAAGAGCATGGCTAACAATATTTTGATTGACATGCATAAAGGATTGTGTGGTGGCCATTATACTGCCCAAACAACAGCTCATAAAATTCTCAGGGCAGGATACTGGTGGCCCACTCTCTTTTCAGATGCATAGAGGTTAGTAAGAAAATGTGACCCTTGCCAGAGATTCTCAGGAAAGCTGAAGTATAATGGTGCTTTGCCCCTCAGAACTGTACCTGTGGATGCTCCATTCCAGCAGTGGGGAATTGATTTCATAGGGGAGATTGCAGACAAATCAAGTGGGGGACACAGTTGGATTTTGGTTGCAACTGACTACTTTACCAAATGGATTGAGGCCATTCCAACTAAAAGAGCTACAAGTAAGGTGGTGACAGACTTCATACTAGAGAACATCATCATCAGGTTTGGAGTACCATTTAAGATTATCACTGATAATGCAATGTGCTTCAGATCAGGTGAGTTTGTTGATTTTTGCAACAAGTATGGGATAAATCTGTCATATACATCACCATATCACCCACAAGGAAATGGTCAAGCAGAATCAAGCAATAAGAGCATCATGAAAATTGTCAAGAGGATACTGGACAAGAACAAGAGAGCTTGGGACTCAAAGTTGAACTTAGCAGTATGGGCTGACAGAGTGACAGTGAAAAGGGCTATTGGGAAGTCACCTTTTGATCTGGTATATGGTGCATCAGCTAGACTGCCCATAAACAATCTCCTACCAGTTTACAGATTCATTCAGGAATATGATGATGAGATTGAAAATCCCATGACAGAAAGAGTGAATCAGCTGGTTGCATTGGATGAAGACAGAAGGAGAGCCCACCAGATCAATCTCAGAAGACAATAGGATATGAAATATCAGTTTGACAGGAGAACTACAAAAAGGAAGTTTCAAGTTAATGATCTGGTGCTTATTTGGAATGCTAAAGAACAGGAAAAGGGTAAACATGGTAAATTTCAGCCCTTATGGATGGGCCCATATCAGGTTTGCAATACTCATGGGGAGGATTCTTATTTCCTCCAGGCCCTAGATGGTGAAATTCTGGAATTGCCTGTGCATGGCCAATTCCTTAAGTTCTATTTTGCATGAATATCTGGTTGCTGTGCACATTTGTAAAATATGTATGTAGTGTAAATGCCTTGTACAGCTCGCGTTTTTTTGCTTTTTGTCAGGTCTGCCCGGAGATCTGGTTCTCGCTGCAGGTTTTCACCTGCACGTCCCCATTCGGAGCCACTGTTAGCACTTATTTTGACCTGGGGTTGATTTGTCATGATCAGGAGGTTTCTTCATCTGAAGCCTTCATCTTCTTGCCCAATTTTTCTAAGTGTTGGACCTCCTCAGCGTTTTTCAGCTGCAGCATCATTTTTCTGAGGAGGAGGTCGTCATCATCATCTTGTCTTCGATGATGATCTTCATCAGTATGTTCTTCGGCGGTTTGTTTTTATCATCGTCATCATCATATTCCAACTGTCGGGTGATGTTTGGATATCATCCTGATGATACTGGTGAGCTACAGTGCGCCCTCAGTTGCTTGCGAGGGTGATTTTTCAAGTATCCGGTGATTTTCCGAATATCACCTTGCTCAAACATGATGACGATGTTGCCCCGATGTCCTGAAGGGGTTATTCTCTAAGTGTTCGACCTAACTTGTTTTTTCCTAAGGGTCGTCATCATCATGATATTTCCAGTTATCATCCTACTGCTTGCGGAGGTCATCATATTTTTTGCCTTCATGATATTTCGCCGGGGTGATATTTTATCATCGGGTGATCTCGGTTATGATCATCCTGATGATGATGTTGAAGAGTTCTAAGTGCGACCCGATATTCACTAGGGTCATCATATTTTGAACGTCAGGATGATCTTAGTCAATATCATCCTGATGATGTTGTATCACTTCCTATTCTTTGTTTTGTCATCCTGATGATGCTGACGTCATCCGTATATCAGGGTGATATTTTTCTTTCTGCCTATCTGCATCATGATATTTCTGAAGGAGGGGGTGATATTTTCATATCACCCGGATATGTGTTTGCTTGAACATCATGATGATGTTGATATCAAGGAGATATCCGCCTGTTGGCTTCGCGCATTATCTACTGGGGGTGATCTTTTCAAGCATCATCATCATATTCAGTTATCGCCCCGATCTTATAGAGGAGCTACAGTGCAACCTGATGTTGGAACGTCAGGAGGATATTTCCAAATATCCGGTTGTCTTCCGAATATCATGATGATGTTAGTATGATGATGACGTCATCAAGGTCCGCGGAGGTCATATTTCTAACAAGTGATCATCTTGAAGAGACCTCCTGATATTTACAAACATGATGATGACGTCATCCGGATATGAGGAGGTGCGCAGTAGGCAGATATGATGATGACGTCATCAGGATGTTCATCGGCCAGATTTTTGTTTTAAGCTCAGCAGGAGGATGTTCCTCCGAAGGATCAGGTTGTGCCGATTATCATGAAGGTTATATTTCAAATATCATGATGACGTCAGGGTGATATTTCGAACAACAGGATATCATGCTGCTGGAAGATGATGATGATGAAGTCTATACTAGTGTCGTCAGGAGCAAAAGCACCGACGTGATATATGCTCATGACTTAGTATATAAAGTGTTATTGAGGTCATCGCGGGGTGCATGTGGGATAATGTTATCCTGCATATTCAAAACATCATGATGATGAGTCTCGGCGGGAAATGGTTGCGATTGCAGATTTGATGATTTTCCCAAGGCCGCGGGTTGGTGCGCCATTAATGGCGATTGTTGCAGAGGTATGGGCAATGGCGTGGGTCGATCCTGTACCCGACTGAAGATGTACATCAGCGGATGATGGCGCAGGGCTCGAGAAATCTTCCTGTCTCCTCTCCTACCTGCTGCATTCAAGTTTGGGCGCCAATCCGGTTGTGTTTGAGCGCCATTTTCATGATACTGTGTATCTGGCAAAATTTTGGTCAACCATTGTAATTAATTGTTGAGCACCTACCTGGCTGTTATAAGCAGGTGGTGTTGCTCATTTGAGAGGTTGTTGAAAGTTGATGATTTTGGCTCTGTAATGCATAACAAGCTGATCTGGTTGCTCTGTACAGCTTACCTGTGAGTTTATGTATCTCTTGTTGTTTGTTTTTGGCATGAACCCACTGATTTCATGATTAAACTTATATGAGAAATGCTGTCTAGCATGTGTTGTGTTAATTCTGTCTCCAGTATTGCATGTACTCTTCTTCTGAATCTGGATGTTTGGTAATGTTTAGATTCTAGAGCATAGAATTCCTATGTTGACTGTCTGATCTTCTAACTTCTACTCAAGGGGTAGATTAAACTGTTTTCAGGTTGAACATTGGGAAGAGTATACTGCAGTAGGGATACCATAAGTAGAGATAACCTAACACTTTGTATTGGGAGATGCCTGTAAGGCAGGTATCACACATATCCCCTTGAAATCCAGTTTTAGTTGTTCATGCTGGTCATTCACAAGTGTATGTCTACTGACTCCAGGCCCTGGATAGGCACCAATCATGCTTTGTTTTGTGTTATAACCATATCCAGCTTTGCATCCACACTTAAACTCCAAAGCAAAATCTAAAACCAACATTAGGACTTTAGAGTTAGTTTTAGGATCCTCAGTCCTCTGTCTACAACTGCAAATAGGCCCAAAGCTAGCCCCTTTGCCCTTGTCTTTCAGTTTTGGTCTACTTACAGGAGGACTCATCTGCTTTCTGTCAACATCCCAGCCTTGCATGCATATCCTCATGGATGTTGAGTAGGGAATACCCCCCTAGGTCTTGCAGAGCCTGAAGAAGAAGAGGAGATAAAATATAGAGTCTATCTCCTACACTGTTGACCCCTTGGCCCAGAGATCCTGTTGATCACTGATGGCTACCTTGTAGGGAAATCTGGGAATAAGCATCCAGTCTGGGAAAAAGTCAACAGATACAAGCAAAACAAAAATGTTGTGACATTCTTCTATTTGTTCCTATATTCTTCTACTTTTTGTCTCTTTGTTTATTGTGACATTTTAGGGACGATGCAAAGCGTAGGAAGATTTAGCTTTCTTCCATGTTGACCCAAAAAAATTATTTTATTTTCTTGTGCCATTCTTCCATTGTGCTCGTAGTTCTACATGCTTGTGGGATGATGATAATTCATTCAATTGTCACTTAATGATTACCCTTCCCAATGCATACTGACCTCAAAGCACATAGATCCCTTAATGTGTTTAGTGTTGTTGGTTGTTTTTTCGTGACATGTGTTAGTGTTGCTCGGTGTCATACCATTCTTACACAAGATTATTGTGTATCATGCCTATAGCATCACCTCGATTGTCCCTCTTTGGGGGGCGTCTATTTCCTTTTGCTAGATGCTCTTTGAGAACATATCTTCCTATATATTTTTCTTCAAGCTATCTTCCCCTTTTCTACCTTAAAATCAATTGCATACAAATGCTTTATGCAATTATTTAAGGTGGGGGCATACTTTCTTGATTCACATTTTTATGCACACCACGTTGTGGTTCACTCTTGGCAGCACTTGCTCTGGTAGCATTTTGTAGCTTGTGGTTCTAAGCAGATGCACTTGCTTGGCCTGACCATGCGTTTCAACTCTTTTATGGCACCCTTTGTGAGTCACCTAACAACATAGTTTGTTAGCCCTAGTGTCTCATAAGTGTTTGGTATGGTTCCTAGATGTCATAGTGTTCTAGCTCTAGAACCATACTTAGCATTCTTCTAGCTCTCATAGTGTGCTAGAAATGCCCCTTTGGCTTTGTTTTCATGTGTTGTGTATGTTGTATGTGTTTTAGATAGTAGTAGAATGTGTATTAGATTATATAATTTGCTAAACCTTGAAGTTTGGGGCAAATCATATCCAATCTAATCCTCTTAGTATGATTTTATATATACATGTGGTTCTGACATTGCCTCTGTGCAGGTTTTATTGTCTAACACTATGGTTTTGCAAGTTCTTAGCCTAGGGGCTTCATTCCTTTGCTTGAAGAATCCTCTACATCCTCCATAGTATCCTTTTGAGGTAAAACTAGTAATGTTATCTTGTTTATTTTACTTTAGCTTGCATATTCTTGTAGTTGCATAATCCTACTAAAGTGGAGGCTAAATGTAATGTCAAAAATTGCATACACTTTTCACACTACATTTTATGACCATTTAGTGTCTGCCATCTTAGCATTATTTATAAGTGTGTTTTATGTTAATTTTTGTGTAATTTCATTTTAATATTTGTATTGTGACATCATCCTAAGGTGTTCCGTGTGACTAGGAACTAAACTTTCTTAGACATGAGTGCTAAGCACAGACGTCCGCACAACGCACTAACGTCCTGCGTCCGTTTGGTGCTAGGTGACCATTCCTAGGCACTATCAAATGCCTCCAGTGATGATTAGACTTTCTTTTAACACCCCTTCATGGCTTAGAATGTCTCCTTGCATAATATTTTGGTTTTATTCCTCTTTGGTGTTGGAGTTTTGAATCTATCTCTCATTCCCTCTCCTTTTTTGGCTCTCAATCTATCTCATTGTGATTTTGGCTGAAAGTATTATTGAAGATTGCTCTCTTGGTTCTCCATTAGTAGATATTAAGGATTTTCCATGCTTTATTGATTGGTAGCATCATCTTTGTTAGATCTTGGAGATTGTATGTTGTATCTTGGTTATTTGTGAAGGTTCTCCCTTGGGATTTTGAAGTTGTTTGCACCAAATTCTAGCCTTTGAAGATATGCAACCTCCTTCTTGCTATCTAGTTGGTAACATTATTCTATGTTGATTTGTATTTCATAGTTAAATTTTTTTTGTAATATAGTTTAGTTAACTTACTTGTTTGGTTTCATGATGTAGACCACCATTTGTTCAATTGCATGGTGTAGACCACCATCTCTTTCTTTCCTTGTTGCATGCTCAAGGGTTTTCTTCCTCATAGACTAGGAAAGTAACCTTTGTAGTTTATTTTCATTGTCACTGCTCTCAATTTCTAGACACAAATAGGATAGGAGCACATTTTTCCAAGTATTTCTACCATTCACTTCTTGTGGATGTCGAAAGACCAAACCTGAGGCATGCTCCTTAGCAACACAACCATTTTCTCTATTCTATGTAGGTATTCTTGGAGTGAAGACTTTCAAATGCACAGAGGTTTCATTCATCTTCCTCTCTTCGTTTTTATTTTATTTTTCTTCATTTCAATAGCATATTTAGTTTTATTTTCAATTATGTGTCACCTAGAGGCTGCTAGGTGTGTTTTGTGTTTATCTTTGTGTTGTGTAGACATCCTAAAGCTATACAGATTGAATCGTTTTATTCTTTTGGCTTTAAGGATGCTAGCACTTACCGCAAACATCCCCACAACACACTATCATCCAAGGCAATGAGCTTCTCCTCAGGTTTCAAATTCCATTTCTCTTGTTATTTCCGCTTCTGTGTTTCATTTTCTTGAGTTTTGTTTCCAATTATTCATTTTTCAGCATTTCAACAGTTCCCTTCTTTCTTGTACAAGCATCTAGTGTAGTTTCTCTATTGTTATTGGAATATAAAGTGGTTTTTAAAACCTAGAGTAGGTTTAGAACATCAAACAAAGCAAAACCCGAGTGTAATGTTAGTGAAAAAAATCCCTTAATTGACATATTTAGTTGAGGAGTGGTTTTTCCTGTGTTATAATAGGGTAAATAATTTTTGACATTACATTGATAGGTTTAGAATTGGCATGTTCAAGTGACAAACAAGTTAAATTAAGCAACTGATACATCACTATATTTATGACAATACTCAAATTATTGTAAAATGAAGGTATTAAAGTATAAGGTATGCATTCTTATCCCTAATATTTTCCCCTAGTTTGGTGTCATTAATCATGTATGTGGAACTAAAATATGTAAAATAAATAAGAAAACAAGCCAAGGATACAATATTGGATAATGCCTTGATATCTTTGTGTTCCTATAGAAACATGCCATGTCCCACACCTGTACAAAAATTCATTAGAACTTATACTTACAAAAACAATGTTAAGTGCACAAAAATATAAAATCATCAACATTGTAGTTCTATAAATATGAAGCAAAAAAGTGTAAATTGGTATGTCGTATTCCTTAGTAGATAGTACATTATAGAGTTGGAACCATTATGGACCCCACAAAGTTTACATATAGCTTGAAAATGTTGAATCTGGGTCAAATGATGCATAAGGCAATTGTGTAGTTAAAATCAATATGCTTACCACAACATATGGAAACATTATCACATTGTAAAAAATGGTGTAGATCTTGGAGTCATGATGCATAAGGAAATCATAGAGTTGGAAATGGTGTGGCTTGGGTGATGATGTATGCAAGAATGAGATCATATATAAGAAAAAATAAAATTCTAATGAATAAGGAAATCATATATTTTCTTAACTTGTGTGACCCCTGTGATGTATGCAAGTATATGAAAATGTACAAGTTGGTGTAAATAGAATTATGATGAATAAGAAATCACAAAGTTCAAACTAGTGTGGCCTCCATGGTGTATGCAATCATAAAACCATGTAAAACTAAGAATGTTTTCATAGAGATTATATTCCCCCTCAAATTGAGTGTGAGATATCATTGAGCATTTGATTTTCACAAGAATATAAAATGTGTGTAAAAATGTAATTGTTGAATACTACATTGTAGTGGCCCTTGTTGGACTATTAAGAATATACACTATTGTTGCAATTGCTTGAAGTCAAAAAAAAAATGCTCAATCCTTATTTTTGTAACATGCCCCTTGTCATTTCAACAATAGTGTGGTTCTTTCATTTAGCTACTCCATTTTGTTGAGTTGTATCTAGGTTGTTGTGAGTTGCCTCTTTACACCTTTCCTATCACAATACTTCATGAACGTATTATTATAAAACTCACCTCCATGATTAGTCCTTAAACATTTTTTTATGTAGCCATGTTCATTCTCAATAAGAGTTTAAATCTCTTAAATGTAACATTTCCATGAAAATAAACCAACTTCTATCGAGTTTGCAACAGTATTCCCTAACCCTCTTACCCAACATTTCCATGAAAAAACATTAATAAAAGTGATAAATATGATGACTTGCACATGATATTTGTTTGCATTGGACCACATATATACGAATGAGTCAGTTGAAGAAAATAATGGGCCCTCCATGTTTTTCCTTTTGGAAACTTTTCTCACTTGTTTTCCTTTAGCACAACCCTCACATACTTCCTTGTGTTCAACTTTTGGCAACCCATAAACTAACCCTTGCGAAGTTAATAACTTCAAATTTTCAAAATTCAAGTGATCAAATCTTAGATGCCATAGCCAACTCGTCTTCAAATGCTAGATTTACAAAGTCTTTTCCATTGCCTTTAAACTTCAAAGGAACATCCTATTTTTTGACATTACAACTATGACAAATCTACTTCCTTGATTTATTTCATAGATTACACATTGCTTGTAATCAAATACAACCCTATAATTTTTCTCGCAAAGTTACTCAACAAATTAGTGGCAACTATGCTTTTCTTCTTCATTGACCTCTTTCCACTTTAAGAATTCCTTCATAAATTTTCTTTAATAGAGTAGACAAAATTTTTGCTGGTGGGGATGTGATGCAGGAGCATCCAAGCGAACTGGCGATCAGCATCAACCAAAAACAAATTAGAGGTTTGGTTTTCAATTTTGGTGTGTCTTGGCTTTCTTTTGGCATCTCATGGATTTTGGAATGTGTGGCATGCCAAAAAGTGCAAGTTTCAATTTTATCGCACTTTGGATGTCGACACACAAAAGACAATCTCCACAAAAACAATTGTTCTGGAAGATTGGTGAAGTTTCATGATGAATCCTCTTACAAGCATATTCTTGAAGGAATTTTAGAAAATGTGCAAAAATAATCAAGGTCATATCTTTCACCATTTAAGAGAATTTAAAATTCTCTGATCGAAGCTGGCAATTTACAAAAAGTTTAAAATTTTAAAATCTGTGAAGGATGGAGTGAAATCCTTTTGTAGGGGACCTTGGGATGTTATTCCAAGCATACTCGCTGATTTTCGTGCAAAACGGAATAGTTTGAATTTTTTTTGCCTGTCGGCACCCGGTTCTGCACATCCAATGCACCAATTTGACCATTTTATTTTGGTAAGATAGTATGGAGATCATCAAAAGTAATTTCCTAGGTTTCCTCCTTTATGTTTCATCTATTCATTTCATAAAGATTTTGGAGGTATTCACTTTGGAAAATGAGTCAAAAAATTCATGAATTGGGCCCCGAAATGGTGTAAAATTTGTCGTAGCTCTCACCATATTTTCTTCGCCAAGTGGAAAGGCTGCTCCAGATATGTACATACAAGGAAAACTATAATTTGATGTCTTAATTACTATATGCTAAACACAAGGAGCTACCTAAAATAGGATATTTTTGTGTCAAGATTGAAGCAAATACCTTCAGATTGGGCATTTATTTTATTAAAAAATTCTACACTCAAAATTTAAAGCAAGTTGGTTGTTCAATGCCAAAAATCAGAAATTGAAACGCCTCTTTTAAGAGGTAAAACAAACCTACAAATGGACTGAAGCTTGCTGCATTTAAATTGAGAAAATGGTGCTCTAGTTTTCAATGCAACGCCTCTTGAGAGGCTAATTTATGCATGAGGCAAAGATGAAAAATAGAAACAACAGAAAATATTTAAAAAATAGAGATTCCAGCAAATGAATAAAGGTAAATTGGATGCCATATTGGAGAGGTTTTAACGCCTCATTCTTGAGGTGGAATGACAAAAGTTTTAACGCTATATTCCAAGAAAATGGAGAGACCTTTGTTAGAGGCTCTTGAATTGGTAGAGGAATACAAGAATCTCAACACAGAAGAGAGAGTGGCAGGGAGAAGTAAGAGGTTGTGTGAGGAAGAGAGGCACAGGTTTGTGGTGCCTATGGTGCTGAATGGAAAGAGGAATGTGATGCAAATTTTTCTTGTAGGAAGGAGGCCATGAGAGGCACTATTTATATCTTGTTGTAGATGTTTGGTTTGTTTTATTATTTGTAATTAGATTTTGATTGAAAATAATAAAAATGTTATGGTTTATTTTGTAATCCCTGGGATCTGAATTTGTGTTATGCCAAGAGTATAAGATTTCATGTTTGAGTTGCAGTTGTGTGTGTGTGTGGGTTCTTGTTTGCATCAGATGGTATCAGAGCTAGTGGTCTAGAGTACACAGCACCGAATGTGAGGCAGCCTATCCCAGGGCCTCGAGGTGGAGAGTGAAGCGGTTGTGAAAAGCTCAAAAGATTGTTGCAAATAGAGAGGAGTCCTAAGCAAGTGAGAGCTAGGAAGTCATGAAGAAAGTTGTGAATGCAAGTTGCAAAGTGTGTGGTAAGTGTTTGCTAAAATGTCAAAGAGGAAAAGTATGAGGTTGGCCTTGAGAAGACTTTTGGGAATTTCATTCCTTGTGAGAAGAGAGAGAGTAATGATGTTAGAGTTGGATAATCAACTACATGATTTGCGACAAGAGACACAACATATTCTGAGAGAAAGTATAGCGGAGATTAAGATGGAAAAGAAAATGGGTGAGGAGGAGTCCCATGTTTCTTCTAATGATGTTTTGTATGCAAGTAGATTTGTGTGTATAGGAAATGAGGACAGAGATGAAGAAAAAGATGGAGAAAAGAAACAAATTGCAGTAGAAGAAGTTGTAGCAGTTGAAGATGACGTGGTGGACAGCGAGGATGAAGAGATTGAAGGTGCATCGATGGAACATGAAGAGGTTGCAGTGAAGGACAAGGAGGAAGATGATTTGATGTTGCAGATTTTGGTGGTGGAAAAAGAGTGGTTCAAGCAGCTTGCCAATGGGGATGAGAAAATGGATGTTGCAGCAGTAAAAGAAGAGGTAATTTTTAATTCTTTTTAAATTTAGTAATGGAAGAGATGATTTGAAATTGCATAAGGAGTTAGTGCAAGTAGATGGAGAGAGAAATCGTATGGTTGCAGTTTCATATTTGTATGTAGATGCTGTATGTTTGCTTGTAAAAAGTGTAAAAGATGTTGCATGATTTTGGTGGAGGTGGACGGTTTGTGGTGGGTTGAATCCCACGAAGGAGGAGAGTAGAGTAAAGAGCTTTTGGCGGAGGAGGACAGCATATGGTGGATGCAGATCCACAAGCGGAAAAAAGAGTGATGAATGGAGTTGTGGGAGGAGGAGGATGCTTATGCCAGCGAAGTGTTGAAAAAAGAGGAAGAAGAAGTGATTCTGAGCACTCATGCTAGTGATAGAGTTCACTGCAGGTTGATTGCAACCTGAAAGGGTAGTTCAACTACTCAAATCCACTTTTTTGAGCCTATGCTCACAAATTTTCTACCCGATATGTCTAATGTAGGAGCATCTAGGCGAACTAGCAATCAACATCAACCAAAAATAAATTAGAGGTTTGGTTTTAAATTTTGATGTGTTTTGGCTTTCTTTTGGTATCTCATGGCTTTTGGAACGTGTGGTATGTCAAAAAGTGCAAGTTTCAATTTTGTCGCACTTTAGATGTCGACGCACAAAAGGTAGTCTCCACAAAAATATTTGTTCTGAAAGATTGGTGAAGTTTCATGACGAATCCTCTGACAGACATATTCTTAAAGGAATTTTAGAAAATGTGCAAAACGAATCAAGATCATATCTTTCACCGTTTATAAGAATTTAAAATTCTCTGATCGAGGCTAGCAATTTACGGAAAGTTTAAAATTTCAAAATCCGTGAAGGATGGAGAAAAATCCTTCTACACGAGACCTTGGGATGTTATTCCAAGCATACTCGCCAATTTTCATGCAAAATGGAATAGTTTGAATTTTTTTCGCCTGTCAGCACCCGATTCTGTGCATCCAAAGCATCAATTTGACCATTTTATTTTGGTAAA
Source organism: Cunninghamia lanceolata (assembly GCA_027924645.1). NCBI lineage: Eukaryota > Viridiplantae > Streptophyta > Pinopsida > Cupressales > Cupressaceae > Cunninghamia > Cunninghamia lanceolata. The sequence goes on along the minus strand of BSBN01001215.1, from coordinate 19,917,359 downwards.
ATAGTATGGAGATCATCAAAAGTAATTTCTGGGTTTCTTCTTTTATGTTTCATCTTTCCGTTGCATAAATATTTGGAGGTAATCACTTTGGAAAATGAGTCAAAAAATTCATGAGTTGGGCCCCAAAATGGTGTAAAATTTGTCGTAGCTCTCACCATATTTTCTTCGCCAAGTGGAAAGGCTGCTCCAGATCTACATACAAGGAAAACTACAGTTTGATGTCTTAATTACTATATGCTAAACACAAGGAGGTGCCTAAAATAAGATATTTTTTATGTGTCAAGATTGAAGCAAATACCTTCAGATTGGGCATTTATTTTATTAAAAATTTCTACACTCAAAATTTAAAGCAAGTTGATTGTTCAATGCCAAAAATCAGAAATTGAAATGCCTCTTTTAAGAGGTAAAACAAACCTACAGATGGACTGAAGCTTGCAGCGTTTAAATTGAGAAAATGGCGCTCTAGTTTTCAATGCAACGCCTCTTGAGAGGCTGATTTATGCATGAGGCAAAAATGAAACTAATAGAAACAGCAGAAAATATTAAAAAAAAATAGAGATTCCAGCAAATGAATAAAGGTAAATTGGATGCCATATTGGAGAGGTTCTAACGCCTCATTCTTAAGGTGGAATGACAAAAGTTTTAACGCCATATTCCAAGGAAATGGAGAGACCTCTGTTAGAAGCTCTTGAATTGGCAGAGGAATACAAGAATCTCAACACAGAAGAGAGAGTGGCGGGGAGAAGTAAGAGGCTGTACGAGGAAGAGAGGCACGGGTTTGTGGTGCCTGTTGCGCTGAATGGAAAGAGGAATGTAATACAGATTTTTCTTGTAGGAAGGAGCCCATGAGAGGCACTATTTCTATCTTGTTCCAGATGTGTGGTTGGGGCTGATTTTAAACATCATCCACTTCAACAGTCAAAAGTCAATTTTGGCCAATAAAAATAGGACAAATATTTAACATTTTTTATTATGGATGAGGTGTAAAATGCTATTGACTGTTTGACCATTGAAGTGGATGATGTTTAAGTAGAACCTGTGGTTTGCTTTATTATTTGTAATCAGATTTTGATTGAAAATAATAAAAATGCTATGGTTTATTTTTCAATCCCTGGGTGTAGATTTGAATTTGTGTTATGCCAAGAGTATGAGATTTCATGTTTGAGTTGCAGCTGTGTGTGGGGTGCTTCTCTGCATCAGGATGGCCCATGCCATACAAGTATTATTAATATAGCACGCAACATGTTTATGTACATAATTCATATGATTTGTTTGCAAGAGCTAGTCAACGAACTGGGAGATCTATATACATCTTAATCTATATACGTGTGAGAGAGAAAAGGGGCGGCCCCTCTGATTTGAGTTTCAGACTTTTTTAAAACATTGGATTGCTGATAGATGTGAAAAAACCACATGGATGTTCATACTCCAACCTGAAACTCTAATTTTGCCGGATAGGCTGCGAGAAAGGTAGATAAGGTTGTGCAGTTTGACTATGAACGTACCAATTGCGTTCCCTTAAATGCCTCCAATGAATCTTCAATAAATTAATTTTGAACATGTTTATTTTGACTCTGAACATATTATGCACCCACCTTACAATTTGACGACTTTTATAAAACTGCACAACAATTTTAAGAAACCATCCTAACAGATTTAACCAGAAACTTCGCTCCACTGCAACCCTTGTTTAAAAAAAGTTTTTGAGAAAAAAAAGATCATTTTTATTTGAATTTTAAAAACATTCAATCCTTTGAAATTTGATAAAAATAAATAGAGATAATCTTTAAAAATACGGACTGTGTTGGTTCACTGATTATTCATGCATCCAATACAAGGAGATGCAAGAAAACCTTCAATTGGAACGAAAAAAACTTTCGCACTTGCAAACCCAATTAGATTGGTGTATCGATACATAGCAAAACAAGGCTTTATTTATCAACTGAAAAAAGATGAATAATGAAGAATAGCACTGTCCCTTCCCTGGCAAAAAGGCATTCCATCTAAGCCAAGATGGCAGACATAATAAGAGAGGCAAACAGTAAGACCAACACATCTTTCATCTGTGAGACGTTTCCTGCACTGGTAGGCGCGGGGGCAGTGTTAGTTGACGGAGATGGGGCGGCGGGAGTGGTGGGAGTGGTGGGAGTACCGGCTGAAACGGTGACTGCTACCTTCATACCGGCAGTGCAGTGACCGGTTATTCCACAGATGAAATACCTTGTTCCCTCGGTGGTGAGTGAAATGCTTGTGCTTCCTCCTGTGTATTCCTTCGTTGGGTTAGTGGTGAGGCATGAATCGTATGCCGACTGCGATACCTCCAACACATTATGCTCTCCGTCTGTATACTTGAACTCTGTTTACCACACATTATGATCATTAACAAGCTATTAAGACATTATTAACATTATTATTAAGGAATGAATCTTTACACAGCCATATATTTACCCAAGGTGTCGCCCACAAGGAATGTTTTGGTAGAAGCCCAGGTGGTGTAGTTTACGCTGAAACCCCACTGCTTACTGTCTCCCACCGTGTAGCTGCTCGCCTCTCCATAACTACATACAAACAAAACCAACAAAGCCGCCATCGCTGTAATCCGAACTGCCATTTTTGCAAGCCTTATTTTGAACAAGAAACCTCTCTTTCCGCAAAGATTTTATAAATCAATGTCTCCTCTTCCTTGTCTGCTTCTGCTTTGTGTGGAAAGAAGAGTGGTGTGGAGTATGAAGGAGAGAAGAGGTAGTTATATAGCGTTTATCTTAACAAGGAAGAAGAAAGATTCAAATGGAGCCAGGTCCAAGATTTGACGGTGGAATTTGCAGGAATGCTTCTTTAGTTTTTTTTCTTTTTTAAATAGGCCTGCCAACTTTATGACTGCCATAGAGTCTTTGTCTTGATCGATGCTTCTTTGCTTTCCCAAATACGGCGGACGCGTTTGTCTACCCTCAATTTTGGCATGTTGGAAGACTCGGCGAGCTTGCTTTATTTTTCTGTGTTAGGTGAAAGAAACTTCTATTGATGAAGAAATTTATATTATTTTATTTCAATGTCAAAGTCGTTTCAATACAGCTCTTATCAATATATATTAATTTTAAGGTAAGATTAGTTCTTGTCATTCTAATATATTTAAAAGTATAAATAGTAATGTGCGAAAGTTTTAATAATTATTAATTGATTTAGTAATGTAGTTGTGTTCAAATTTGTATTGTGGTTCTCAGATGAACTTAAATAAAGATTTCAAAGACAAATTAGTATAAAATAAAGATTTGAAAGACAAATTAATATAATATTTAGATCGAAACCAAAATATAGAGGTAAAATATGTTAAGGAAACAAAACACAAAAGACTAATAGTTAAAACATAAAATTAGTATACATGTGGCTATATTAAATAAAGAAAGAAGAACATCATCTCATCAAGTTATGCTTCAATGACTACAAATTGAAAACAAAAAAAGGCTTATGTTATTGTAATCAAAAAGATTGTAAGCTAATAGTTTATTTATTTTTTCTAATTGTACAAAGTTGATTACAAATTCTCTAGACTATTAATTAGATACCTTGTCATTTATAATAAGTCTCATTCTCTTCTGGATGGATGTAATAGGAAGGACAATTTGGTTTTGAACGATCATGTTCTAGAACAAGTTATGTTAGACATGGAATATAATTACATTGAAATTATAAAATATTATCAATTGGGCACACTTTCATGCTAGAGGAGACTAACAACAAATTTTGTGGGATTACAAATAACATATAACATTGTATTATGTTACTTAACCAATAGTTAAGTCAAGAGAGTTATAGGTGACACATTGTGCTACATATAAGTGTCAAGATAGGATTGATGAAGAACAAAATGTTGTAATACTATTGTAGAAAAAATAGATATTCGCATTCTTATTTTCTAGGCAATGAAGGAACAATTTAATTGCCAAAACCAACTAGAAGAATAAAAAACTACCAATACTCAAAAACAAACAAAAAATGTGTGAACACAAAAGATTAACATGAATATTTACATTCCTCTCTAATCTAAAGGGGTTATATTTAAACCGAGCATTCCTCAAAAATTTTGAAACTTCTCTCTTCCAAGTGCTTTGGGGATAAGGTGCCATTAACCTTGTAAATCCCATTATTGTATTATTCCATTTATTATTTGTAATTACCTATAAGGGATGTACTAGTTTCATCGGTAGTGGTAAAAATTAGCATAAGAGATGGGTTCATGTGAACCACTACTCATGAAATATGGGTCATGTGTTTGACTCAAAAACTATGCAGTTAAACCCTGAAATAAAATATCATAATAGTGGTAAAAATTATTTACTGTCCACGGTAATTACAAAGTTATTGCACCGGTAAGTTTCAGAGTTACTGCGGTAGTTACGGGATATCATTTGCTATGGTAAAAGCTAATTGGTCAAGGTGGGGTGCCCATGTGGAGAATCTACTATTTTTAGCTTTTATGATGCATGTCATAATGTTTGGTGGGTGCATGTAAAAAATCTATGACAACTCCAAGTTGTCATAAGATTCTATGACACTATGACGCATATGACAGTTATTAATGTGTTGTAAGTTGTTATGTTTAGCCTCAGGCACCTATCTTGGGAAGGTTCTATTTTAGTGGTATCTATGACAGTTATGACACGTCATAAGATGTTGTAAGTGGCTATTTTTGGCCTTAGGTGCCTAAGCTTGCATGGGCATCTTTTTCCAAGTGTAGGATGCATGTATGATGACATTTATTGTTGCATAGGTGGAGATTCCAAGGTGGACGCCTATCTTGAGGATTGTAAATTATATATAAACCATGGCATAATAGATGAGTTGCATAACAGTTTACAGGTACCAATATTCTATCAGAGTGAAGGTTGAAGGACAGAGGAAGTGAATGTATTTGTAATCTCCTTTTGTGAAGATAATACAACTTGGCCTCTTTTCTTGGTGGAGTTTTTTACCCACAAAGGTTTTCTCCACGTTAAACATAGTGTTGTGTGCTTCATTCTGCTTCTAATATATTTATGTATTGTGGGTTTATTTTTCTGTGTTGCAATCTCCATCCCTAACACTGTGTTAAAGATCGTTAAATATTCATTTGAATCAAATTTCCATTGAATAGTTGTGCTTTCATTTCTAACATTTGGTATCAAAGCCTGGCCAGCTTTGACTCTTGGGTGGTAGTGTGGAAGCTGTAGCTGCAGTGGGAGATTTGGTTGTGTTTGTTTTGTAGATCTAAGTTAATATTATGGCTACATCCACCATTGCATCAACCTCTCATTTGGACATTGAGAAGTTCAACGAAACAGGGTATGAGTTGTGGAAGATGACAATGGAGGATTTGTTGGAAGAAAGAAACCAGTGGTTGGTTGTCCTAAAAGAGAAGAAACCCGACAATGTCTCTCTGAATGAGTGGGATAGATTGGATAAGAAGGCACGAGGAACCTTCCGTTTGTTTCTTTCAGATTATGTCATGTTGAATGTTGCAAAGGAAGAGACCACACATAAATTATGGAATCGGTTCGGTGAGATCTATCAAGCCAAGAGTATGGTAAATAAACTCTATTTAAAAAGAAAATTGTTTTCCTTGAAAATGAAATAGGATGAATCTGTCGCAGTGCATTTAAATACATTTAATTTGTTGTTGAGTCAGCTTGCTTCAGTAGATGTTGATGTTAATGAGGAAGATAAATATATCTTGCTTCTTTATTCTTTACATGAGTCTTGGGAGAATGTTATACTGGCTATCACTGCTAACCTCACAAATCCCAAGTTGGATGCCCTTGTTGCAGTTTTACTATCATAAGAACTGAGGAAGAAGAGTTTGGATAGCTCAGGGGATGCTCTCAGTGTCAGGGGAAGATCTAAGGAAAGAGGACTGAAAGGAGATCAGAAAGGCACTAAGGACAAGTCCAAGGGTCGTTTTATGACTCATAGGAAGAAGAACAGAGTTAAGTGTTGGAACTACGATAAAAGGGAACATGTGAAGGAGTGCAGAAACCTAAAGAAATAGTGAGAGAGTGCTTTTGATAAGTCCTCGAATGCAGGTGAAGATGTTTCACTTTCTGCATGTAATGTTATTTCTAATGATCACTAGTTGGTTGACTCAAGATACTTGTTTCATATGACCCCTGCATAAGGAATGGTTCTCCACATATGAAGAATATGATGGAGGTAATGTGTACCTTGGGGATAACTCTGCATATCTGATAGTTGGGAAAAGCACGGTACTATTGTGTTTCAGTGATGGGAGGATTAAAACTCTCCCTAGTGTTTATCATGTTCTTGGATTAGCTAGAAATTTAATTTTTGTTTCAAAACTGAATGATTTGGGAATGCATGTGACTTTTGACAAGCATGGCTGCAGATTGGTGAGAGTAAACTTGGTGGTAGTGAAGGGGAAGAGATTGGGAAACCTATTCAAGCTTGAAGCCACTACAGTTTGTAATGCCTCCTATGTATCTTAGGCCAGTACTAAAAATACATGTATGTTGTGGCACCGTAGATTGTGTCACACTAGTAATAATAGTTTGAAAACTATTAAGAATAAAGATTTTTTGGACAGTTTATCTTATTTTGATGAGCACTTTGATTTTTGTGAGCATTGTGTGTTTGGTAAACAAAACAAAAAATTATTTCCTTTAGGAAGCAATAGAGCAAAAGAGAAGTTACAAATTATTCATACGGATGTGTTTGGACCTATGGATAATGATTTTATCAGAAAATCTCATCATTTTGTCACGTTCATTGATGATGTATCTAGATTTACTTAGATTTATTTTATGAAACACAAATCTGAAGTTTTCACTAAGTAAGATTTTAAAGTCTTAGTAGAGAACCAATCGGGATTGAAGATAAAAATATTAAGATCTGACAATGGAGGGGAATATTGCTCTAAGGAATTTGATGAGTTTTGCAAGCATGCAAGTATTATCAGACAAAAGACAACTCCGTATACACCACAATAGAATGGTGTTGCAAAAAGGATGAACTGAACAATTATGGAAAAAGCTAGAAGTATACTGAGTGATGCACAATTGGATAAATGCTTTGGGCAGAGGCTGTGTATACTGCTTTCTACTTGATTAACAATTCTCCTTGTAAGGCTCTTGATTCAAAACCTTATGAAGTGTGGATAGGTAAGAAACCCTCTGTTTCACATTTAAGGGTTTTTGGCTGTGAGGATTTTGTTCATGTGCCTAAGGAAAAGTGATCTAATTTGGATCTTGTAATGTCATAAAATGTCCCCTTGGGGGTTTTTCCCTCAAAAGGTTTATTTCCTGAGTCTTTAGTGTGCATTTACGACATCTTACATCATAATTCAACATCTCGATGGAATGAACCCTGGGTATCATGATAAATGGGGCCTAGGGGGACCCCTTGAACCTAAACCTACCCAAAAAAGGGGGGAGGACTTGGGCACCCATGCCCTAGTCCTACCTTATTTTGGGTCAGGCCCAAATTTGAAGTGTCGGTTTATAACCGTTATTTGGTCCCTAGGCTGACACGGTAAGTTTGAATTTATGAAATCTTAGCAAGAATATTTGTAGTTGCATATATAAACATGTTTAGGCATTCATTTGTACACTAGATGATTACTAGCAAGCTATTGTGTTCTAAAGGTAATTCAAGGCTTTCATTGTGTTGCAAGAGCAGATTTGTGTTGTCTATGTGTTTGTGTTTGCAAATTTGAGCATCCATCTCCTCATGGAATGAAGAGCTTCTTCCTCCCATGAGATATTCACTACAGGTGACATCTATTGTGATTATTGAGCATTTATCATTTGGTTCTTGCCTCTGCCTCCCTAGGCACGCACTCTATCTGACAATGGTGTTCGGAAGACTTGAATGTCTCTCTGGGGCTTGACTAAGGCAAGCCTCTAAACACCACAACCCCCTCCCAAAGTTTTCATGATTGCAAGTTACAGTTTGGAGTTGCAGACAAAGTGAAGTTGCAGGAGGGTACAACAGAGTGTCAGGATTATAGATCAGTGAAGAAAAGGACACCCTAGACTTGGTGCCCGCTCATTAGTCCTCAAAGTTTTGCAATGGGAAAATCTCTAGTACGGCATATACAGGTTGCAGACCTTGTTTCCAGATCTTGAAAAAAAGCAAGACCTTGGACTTGGGTGCCCACTCTTTAGTCCCTGACTTTTCCACCTTTGGACCCCAAAAATAGGTGCACAGTTATTTGATATTTTACATCTTTCTGCAGAAGTATTTTCCGTAATTCATCCGTTTACTGTCGTATTTGCATAATTAGGGTTTTAAGGTCTAATTGAGCATAAAAGAAAGAAATTGTCAATCTAATCATAAAAATCCAAGTTTCCCTACATCTCAATAGTGACCTAGGGTATGATAGTACATTGCAACTTGACGCTAGGTCCTTGAATGTAAGGGTGAAAGGAGGATATACACCAAAACTACCAAAAAATCAAACTATCCAAAAATCACCCTTTACATATCCAAAAGTTGAAAAGTGTACATTCATTGGATATGGTGATAATGTCAAAGATTATAAGCTTTGGAATCCACTAACCTGTAAGATTATCTATTCTAGAGATGTTATTTTCAGGGAACTTAGAGCTATTTCTGAACCTGAGCAGCTAAAAGAAAAAGAAGAAAAAGTAAAGAGAGTGCACTTTGATTTAGAGCAGCAAGATACACCTCAGGAAGAATAGAATGATGGATTGCAGGTGAAGAAGAAGAAGATTCGAATGGTTCTTATGAAGATGAATCTGTTGTTACAGAAGAAGTTGGTATGGATGATCATACAGAAGAACAAGTTGAAACTCTTACTCCACCCTTGAGGAGATCCACAAGATAATGGAATCTATTTGACAGGTATAGCCCACCAGATTTTTGTTGTGTATTTGCTTTATTGAGTACTAATAATGAGCCTAGATCCTACAAGGAAGCTATTCTTTCAGATGATAGTGAGTCTTGGCAATTAGCCATGTAGGAGGAGATGATGGCTTTAGACTCTTGTAACACCTGGGATCTTCTTCGTTTGCCCAAAGGAAGAAAGGCCATAGGTTGTAAGTGGGTCTTAAAGAAGAAGTTTGAAGCAGATAGTTCATTAAAGAAGTTCAAGGCTAGATTGGTGGCCAAGGGCTACTCCCAGAGAGAGGGAGTTGATTTTGGTGAGATTTTCTCTCATGTTGCTAAATTGATTTATATTAGATTTATTTTATCCATTGTTGCAGCTTATGATTGGGAGACTGAGCAAATGGATGTTAAGACTACGTTCTTGCATGGAGATCTTGAGGAATACATTTATATGCAACAACCTACAGGTTTTGAGGTAAAAGGAAAAGAACATTGGGTTTGCAGGTTAAAGATGTCTCTCTATGGTTTGAAACAGTCCCCCAGAATGTGGTATCAAAAGTTTGATTCATTTGTGTTGAAATTGGCTTTTGTTAGAAGCGAGGAGGATCACTGTGTTTACATTCATTGTATTGATGATTCTATACTAGTTATTGCATTATATGTTGATGACATATTATTTTTCAGCAATACTAAGGGAATGATCAATGAGCTTAAAGCCCAACTTTTAGGTGCATTTGATATGAAGGATCTTGGATCTCCCAGGTATATTCTAGGAATGGAGATCAGGAGGGACAAAGGTAATAGAAAGCTTTGGTGTCACAAAGTAAGTATGTGAATACCATTTTGCAGAGATTTAGTATGCAGGACTATAACCCAGTTAGAGTTCATTTACCCATTGGTACTAAGCTTTCATTAGATATGTGTCCAAAGACTAAGGATGATCTTGAGGATGTGTCTAATATGTCATATGCTAGTGGTGTAGGGAGTTTGATGTATGCAATGGTTTGCACTAGGCTAGATATTGCCCAAGTAGTGAGAGTTTTGAGTAGATTTATGTCTAACCCTGGTAGACAACATTGTAATTATGCAAAGAGGGTGCTTAAATATCTTGCAGGTACTCCTAATTATTGTTTGGTTTACTCTAGTACTGATAGTGCTGATAAATCTTTGGACATACAAGGATTTTTTGATGCAGATTGGGCAGATGACTTAGATTGTCAAAGGTCCACTAATGGCTATGTGTTTACTCTATTTGGAGGAGTGAGTTAGATGAGTAAGAGGAAGCCCACATTTTCTTTTTCTACCATAGAAGCAGAGTATATGGCTGCTACTCATGTCTCTAAGGAGGCAATTTGGTTGAGGAGACTGTGTACAGGTATTGGTTTTGATTGTAGGATCATTCAGATTGGTTGTGATAGCCAGAGTACTATCTGTTTGGCCAAGAATCCTATGTATCATGTATCATGCTTAGACTAAGCATATTAATGTTCAGTATCACTTTGTTTGAGATTTGATTGCAAATGAACAGATTCAACTGAAGAAGATACACTCAAGAGAATGTTACAGATTCATTGACCAAGCCTGTGAGCATAGAGAAGTTTGTGTGGTGTAGAGAGGCCATGGGCCTTGTTTCTAGTGTCTGATTATTTTTTCATACTAATTTCCTATGGGTTGATTTACAATGCATTGTTGTATTAGGTCCGGACAACTGAGAGGGAGGGGGGTGAATCAGTTGTCACACATTTACAATTTTTTCTTCCTTTAATCTATCTTTACAACTTATGATCAAATTAATGAAATAAACATTCCAACATCACATAAGTAGAAACATAAATAACACATTTGACACCAAGATTTTTGACGTGGAAACTCGATTAAGGGAAAAACCACGGTGGGGGTTAACCCACAAGAATTAATACCCTGTTAAAAGTATTTTACAAATGAGAATGCACATGCATTAGGGCTCACTGCTCAAAAGGAGGCTCACTGCCTAGAGAAATATTACAATAGAATAATAGAGATCTTAACTAATTAAAAGCATCTACTTATGCAAGAAGTTTAGTTTCGATTAAGTTCAAAAACTGATCTTACACATTTCATCTTTGCTCTACTCTTCTTACTGTTCTACCTTCATTCGCACTTTAGATTTTTGCTCTTCTCACATACACTTTATTCACATACTCACACACACTAAATCATCCACTTTCATTGGCTATACATATCTGCAACATGATCTCCAATCATTCTATCAGTCGGCTTCATCAACACTTGGAACTTTTATGAAGCTCTTCTCTGTCAGCTAGGTCTATGCAAAATTTAAGGTGCGGACCAAAAATTGCCCTTGGAAATCATTACTCATGTTGACCACAATCACTGATCACGGTCATTTGTCCAACAAGCAACTTTTATACATCTGGAATCAAGATCTTCTACAGGGTCTGTCTGTTCTTTTGTTTGCTCTATCATACTGGAACCCAGTACTTAGATGCTAATATCTTTTAATCCTTCATCACCAGAGGACAAAACTCTGGATTTAGAGTGTCTTTGTAATTCTATCAACTACCTTAGGTCCGCAGCAAACCATGTATTTCCATCGGAGATATCTGGATCAAGATACCGGACTCTGTTACTACTCTGTTCTTTACTGCCCAGACTTAGACAAATTCTGATTCTGACTTCCAGTATGAACAACTTGTGTTATGCGGATGTTTGGGATGATCTTAGTTGCCATCAATGACAACACTTATCAAGTAAAGCAGAGTCTCTTGCCAATAATCTCCCCCTTTGGCATTAATGGCAACACTTAGTGAAAAATGACTAAGTGTCATAGCACAACTCCCCCTTTGTCTGTACACCTGTGCCCTTCACTTATTCCAATTCTCCACCTCAACTGAATTCCTCATTTTTCACTACCCTTCACTCTCCCTTTGACATCAATGGTAAAGGGTGGGGTCTGCAAGCCAAAATTCTCTAAAAAAGATTGTGTTAATACTACCGCATATGTACAACAAATCATCAAATCCTATTTACATGAACTTGAGAATGTCTACAAAACTAGTTTTTAATTGCACAAGTTTAGAGGCCAAAGTATTCTTCATTCCATCCAAAAGTGAGATGTACCCACTCAGCAAAAATGCATATGTTTTTGCCTTTGCCAAATCCGGGGGATCACTTGTCTGAAGTGCATTCTGGGCTTCGGATAAGGCATTATGCATGGCTTCCAACTTGGGGGCAATCAATCCCCGGAGTTCACACATCCTCTTCATAGTATTGATTTTCTATTTGTCAAGTCCCTTTATTTCATATGTCAAGCTAATGACCTGACATTCTTGGGTTATAGGAGAGGCAGTTAGAGGATCAAAATTTTGAGATAGAACTGATATTTTATGTTCTTGTTCCTTTATCTTCTTCTCAACATCCTCATTAATTTTAGTCCATGATAGGCAAAACTTATATATATCTGCTCCATCACTTAGAGCATTATGAATGTTCTTTATGCTAATGCCTAGTATCAACCTATCACTCTTTATCAGATTCTTAACTTGACTAAGTTTCTTATTCAAAAATTCTTTCTGAACTTTTGTCTCCGCAGACTTTTCAAAAGACTCAAAATGTGAGTTTACTGAACTTACAAGATTTTTTAGATGGCCGAAGGGGGAATCATTTTGATTCTTCTGATGAGTTGGCATTAATTTCTCTAGAATTTCGGTTGCAAGCCCAAGTAGCTCATTGTCCTCCATGTGTGATTTTAACATCTTTTCTCTAGCCTTTACTTGAGTGAATGATGTTATTTTCATCAGTTGAATTGGAGAGAGAGCATCTAGATTTGCTAGACTTTGGATTAGCTCAGGCTCATCAAGTTCAATCATTTCTTTTTCAAGAAGATCTTTTACTGCATCTGTAGTGTCTCTTGCAGCCATTTCAAAACCAATCTTTTGTTCATTTGATTTTTCAACATCTACTTTAGGTGTTTTAACATTTGCACCATCTTAGATTTTGCCTTATCATCCTTTCATTTTTCTTCCTCTTTCTTTGTTTTATTCTTCTCTGTGTTCTCACAAGAGGGACTCTTTCCTGTTTGTTCATCTCTTGCTACCTGATCTAGAGGGCTCTGTGTGGTGGCAATATCCTCTTCTTTTCCAGAGTGGTCAGGTGGTGAAGTAACCCCTACATCAATTATTCTGTCTACCATATCTATGTCCTCCTGATTGACTTGTTGCTCTCCCTGAACTTCTTGAATATTTGGATTTGATGAATCAAGTCCATCATTGGTCTCTTCATGGATTAGTTCTGGAGGATCTAGAGTAGTGCTTTGGTCATCAATTCTCTTGTTAGCTTCTTCTTCCAGAGCTTCTTGTTCTGAAGCAGGAGGATTGTCTTCTTCCACTTGTTCTTCTGAAACAATATAGTATTTATTTTTGTCCAAATCCTTTCTCAGAATTTCCTATGTTTCCTTTGCAATTTTCTCAGTCTCACCAAGCATTAGCTTGTTCATTCGGACCTTGCTTCTAAATTTATCTTTAACTTCTTTGAGGATTTTATCTACTTCTTTCCTGGTCATTACAGGGCACAAAGATGAGAGAATATACTCTCTGAGTTCTATGTCTTTACCCTTAGCTGATTCTTTCCTCATCTCCATTACATTCCTCAAACTCTGAGGAAGTTTTTGCAAGATTTCCAATAGGGCTCTATTGAATTTATTCAAATTTATGATAATGGTATCTTCTAAAATTTTCTTGTTTGCTTGATCAAGGTTATCATAGTAGACTTTGATAGGTTTCAAATTTCCATGAACAATGATTATTTTTACAATTTCATCAATAGTCATGGCGAATTTACCAGTTACTTTCTTTTTACTAGCCTTACTACTTCTGAAAGGCTGATCTTTGGAGGACTTTGAAGTTTTGACCTTCTTAGATCTTATTTCTTTCACTTCCTCATCTGTCTCTATTTCCTCATCATCTTGTGTGCTCTTGAGGGTTCTTGTTGCCTTGGTTTTATTTATTTTCCCTCTTTCACCGGATGGAGTGGCTTCTGGTTCTTTGGTGGAAGAGGACTTAGGTTGCTCAGTGAGATTTGCAGAACTCCTTGTCTTCCTTGAGGAGCTTGGAGGGACTTCCAGAGTGATTGTTGGCTTACTTTCTACTTTTTCTTCTGAAGTCTGCTTGGTGCTCTTCTTCAATTTTTTAATCCTTAATTTGTTCTCTCTCACTGCTTCTTTTTTAATCCCAATGCTTTCTGCATACATCTCCACTTGCTTGTGCACTTTTCTTTTTGTTTCCGGCTGCCTTAGTTCCACATGCAATTTTAAGCTTAGTTCCTTGTAGGTTCCAAATCTTTCAATAGAGGTGTCTTTAGGTTTGCTTAGAAGATGCTAAGCATACATGTCTAGAATTTCCTCATCCACCTCATAACCCATTGGCATTATCCATACAGTTCTTGGTTCTACAACTTCCATCAAGCATTGATTTGTGTCAACCATAAAACATATTTCATTTTCATACTTCTCTACAACAAAATTAGGGATTCTTTCCCTTGCATGCATTAGACTCTGAAATTTTTTGAAATAACCCCAGATTGCAGTCTTTTGTGCACCTGAATCTCCAAGACTATATAAGTTGTCTCTTATCTGGATTGCCACTGGCTTGTCATTTGCCCAGTGCACACCTTGCACTCCAAGCACTTCATTCATGAAATAGAAAAATAGGCATATAATCAAGGAGCCATATTTAAAAGAGTTTTTCTTGTCTCTTTTGATTTTTCCAGATTTTCTCTATTAGTTGATTCTATAGCAGTTCACACAGATCATAGTCTGCATTCTCCTTTAACATTTTATAAGCTGCATATATTGCAATTTCAGAAACTGAATTTTCCCTACTGGATTGATAAATCTTGTACCCAATCACCATAGAGGCAAACGTAACATCCAGTTCTATGATTTCATTGATGGTCATTACCCTTTTGTCAAACTTAGCACCGGTAGCATCAGTTACTGTCTGGTTTTTCACGACTTTCAACATGGGTAATCCGCCAGAAGAGTTTAACCCAGTTACAATTTTGATAACATCTTTTGTAATCTTAAATGGTTTCATTAGCCACATGAATTCATCATGTATTCAGCTTAGGATGTATCGAACCCATTCATTTTCATCAAAAGATGGAATTTCAATCATTTGCAGAAAATGTTTTCTTTCAAGGGCTTCAAATTCAGGTCTTAGTTGATAATTGTCATCTTTCATATGGTTCTTAAACAACTCTGTCAATTTCTAATTTCCAAATTCTTCTATACTGCAATGAATGTATGCCCTAATGTCTTCAACATAAAAAACCCCATATGGAACACTCAAGAAGGCACCAAGCGGCTCAACTTCAACAGATTTATAGGGATGCTTCTTGAATTTAGGACGGGGCCTCTCAGTGACATCAACAAGTAAAGGTGTAGCCATTTACAGAGATTGAGAACTCAAGAAGTTTCACAGAATATAGAAATACCTTGTTCCGCAGATTAGGGTTTTGCTTGGAGATCCTCTTCATGCTTCAATTTTTTGGGAATTCTCAGCTTTGAACTTGTTCACTTCTCCTCTTCTTTCTTTCTTCTGATGCAAAATGATCTAAGTGAGGAATGAATGATCTTTTATGTTTCGCGACACCTAATTTATCTTTGCAATAAATGCTCTGCCCTAATACATATGGTTGCTTTGTTTGTTGAACAATTTCATATAAATTACTCTACAATTTGTCATATCCACCTTTTTCTTCTAGAAATCCTTCCAAATGATCTGAAACAATTCAAAATACCTTTTCTCATTGTGCCAGAATCAAGCACGTAACTAATGGCTAGGGGAATTTGATTTACACAGCTGCTCCCCCTGAGCCAAAGCTCCTAATTTAATTCCCTAAGGAATTATCCACACCGGATTCCAGTGCGGACCCATCATTATGGTTCACAGTTGCTTTCTTCACCCATGTCTCACTTGTTTTATTTTGGATCTCATTTTCTTCAATTTTTCTTTTGCCTTTGTCTTGTCTCTGCTCATCTAGTTTTCTGTTTACCAAACCTCTTCCTTCATTGATCCTACTTCTGCAAAATCTTGCAAAATGACCGGATCGGTTACAATGGAAGCATACAACATTTATTTGCCCATTTGATTGATTTCCTATTGATTTGCACTGATTTTCCATATGTCCAAATCTATTGCATGCAAAACATTTGCCATTGAAAGATTTCCTATTTCCTCTATTAGAAGAGTCATTCATTATCATACTTCTACATTCATTGGATTTATGACCATACCTCTTACAATTGAAGCATTGTTCAGAGAAGGATGGATTATTTTGATTTACTCTACTTCTGCATTGAGTGGCTTTATGACCAAATTTATTGCACTCAAAACAATTTCCATTGAAAGATGGATACCTTTGAGCATTAGGTTGTCTTATCGGAGCTCTTCTAGGTCTATTTCTCTCATTCCTTGGTTGAAATTTTCTTTGACCAGATCCGGAGCTTTCACCTTTTTCATATTCAAGACCGTGCTTGTCTTCAACCCCTTTTTGACCCTCAAGTATTACTTCAAGTTTAGCTGATCTTATCTTGAACTTTTCCTTGTATTCATTTGCAACTTCTAGATCATGTCTAAGAATGACAATTTGCTTTTCAAGATCTCTTTCATTGTCTTTTCTTTCCTGTAAATCAAATTTTAGATGACCAGCAATGTTGTCCAATCTATAGTATTCATCAGTTCTCTCTCTTAGAGTTTGATTTAAATCTTCTTGAGTCTTCTTCTTTTGCTCAATTTCTTTGGTAAACCTTATTACCCTAGATTCCATCTCAACTCTTAGAACAACAACTTCTTTTGATAGCTTATCACACTCCTTTATTTTTTCTTCCAAGGCTTCATTCATGCTACTTTCCTCAGATAAATTGGATAATTGCAGAAACAACTCCTTATTCCTTCCCAAGGATTTCTTCAATTTATCTTTTAATATCTCAATGGTATCATCAGCATCCTTGATTTCATCTTTCAAATTATATATTTCTGCTTTGGACTTATCAAGATCTTTTAGAGCTAATTGAAGTTGTTCCTTAAGTGAACCCATTGAAAAATTTCTTCCAAGATCTTTCCTCAAGCTGTTAAGCTTCTTTTAAGGAACCTTGCTCTGATACCAATTGTTGTATTAGGTCTGGACAACTGAGAGGGGGGGTGAATCAATTGTCACACATTTACAAATTTTTCTTCCTTTAATCTGTCTTTACAACTTATGATCAAATTAATGAAATAAACATTCTAGCATCACATAAGCAGAAACATAAATAACACATTTGACACCAAGATTTTTGATGTGGAAACTCGGTTAAGGGAAAAACCACGGTGGGGGTTAACCCACAAGAATTAATACCCTATTAAAAGTATTTTACAAATGAGAATGCACATCCATTCGGGCTCACTACCAAGAGCTCACTGCTCAAAAGGAGGCTCACTGCCTAGAGAAATATTACAATAGAATAACAGAGATCTAAACTGATTAAAAGCATCTACTTATGCAAGAAGTTCAGTTCTAGTTAAGTTCAAAAACTGATCTTACACATTTCATCTTTGCTTTTCTCTTCTTACTATTCTGCCTTCATTCGCACTTTAGATTTATGCTCTTCTCACATACGCCTTATTCACATACTCACGCACACTAAATCATCCACTTTCATCGGCTATATATATCTGCAACATGATCTCCAATCATTCTATTAGTCAGATTCATCAACACTTAGAACTTTTATGAAGCTCTGCTCTGTCGGCTAGATCTATGCAAAACTTAAGGTGCGGACCAAAACTTTCCCTTGGAAATCATTTCTCATGTCATCCATAATCACTGATCACCATCATTTGTCCAATAAGCAACTTTTATACATCCAGAATCAAGATCTTCTGTAGGGTCTATCTGTTCTTCTTTTGTCTGCTCTATCATACTGGAACCTGATACTTAGATGCTAATTTCTTTTGAATCCTTCATCACCGGAGGACAAAACTCTAGATTTAGAGTGTCTTTGCAATTCTATCAACTACCTTAGGTCTGCAGCAAACCATGTCTTTCCACCGGCGAGATCCAGATCAAGATACCGGACTCTGTTACTGCTTTGTTCTTTACTTCTCGGACTTAGACAAATTCTAATTCTAACTTCCGGTATGAACAACTTGTGTTATGCGGATGTTTGAGATGATCTTAGTTGCCATTAATGACAACACTTATCAAGTAAAGTAGTGTCTCTTGCCAACATGTATAATGTCAAGTGGGAGAATGTTGGGATAAGGTGACATTAACCTTGTAAATTCCATTATTGTATTATTCCATTTATTATTTGCAATTACCCATAAGGGATGTACTAGTTTCACCAGCTCAGTGGTAAAAATTATTTACTAACCTATGGTAATTACGGAGTTATTGCACCGATAAGTTCTAGAGTTATCGACGGTAGTTACGGGATGTCATTTACTATGGGAAAAGGTAATTGGTCAAGGTGGGGCGCCCATGTGGAGAATCTACTATTTTTATCTTTTATGATGCATGTCATAATGTTTGGTGGGTGCATGTAAAGAATTTATAATAGCTGCAAGTTGTCATTAGATTCTATGACACTATGACATATATCATTGTTATTAATGTGTTGTAAGTTGCTATGTTTAGCCTTAGGCACCTATCTTGGAAAGATTCTCTTTTAGTGGTATCTATGACAGTTATGACACGTCATAAGATGTTGTAAGTGGCTATTTTTAGCCCTAGGTGCCCAAGCTTGCATGGGCATCTTTTGCCAAGTGTAGGATGCATGTATGATGATATTTATTGTTGCATGGGTGGAGATTCCAAGGTGGACGCCTATCTTGAGGATTGTAAATTCTATATAAACCATGGCATAGTAGATGAGTTGCATAACGGTTTAGAGGTACCCAGGTTCGGAGTGAAGGTTGAAGGACATAGGAAGTGAATTGTATTTGTAATCTCCTTTTGTGAAGATAATACAACTTGGCCTCTTTTCTTGGTGGAGTTTTTTACCCGCAAGGGTTTTCTCCACGTTAAACACTGTGTTGTGTGCCTCATTCTACTTCTAGTATATTTCTGTATTGTGGGTTTATTTTTCTATGTTGCAATCTCCATCCCTAACACTCTGTTAAAGATCATTAAATATTCATTTGAATCAGATTTTTGTTGAGTAGTTGTGCTTTCATTTCTAACAAGAGTATTAACTAGTTGATCTGTATTGGGACAATACTTGAGTTGTACACTATCATCTTTCAGAGGGTGTTGAATCAAATGAAATTTTGTGTTCATATGTTTAGTTCAATCATGAAAGACTAGATTTTATGTGATTTTGATTATTGTAGATTGATTGTCATCTAGGAGAGGTGTGGGTGAAACCTAGTGTTCCTGCAAACCTTCAAGAATCCTTCTAAGCCATAATATTTTCCCTAGTTGCTTCAAAAGCTACCAAATATTTTACTTCTATATAGGATAAAGCTACCATTGGGTGCTTCTTAGAGTTCCAATAAATAACTATCAACCCTAAATGCATTCAGAAATTTTAAGAAGATTTCCCATCTTCCAAGTCACCTACATAATTAGAATCTTAATAACCAATCAAGCTGAAATTTAATACCTTAGAGTCTTTGAGTACCTTTTAGATATCGAAGAAATCTTTTTGCTACTAACTAATGATTTTCTCTAGGTTGTTGCATGGATCTAGAGAGATCCAACAACTTCGTCATGTTGTTGCATAAATCAAAATTCTAATAAGCTATTGGTGTTTAGTTGCATCTACTAATGTTGCAAAGTGATCTAATGTTAGTTTCAAACTTTGCTCCATAGGAGTACTAAGTGGTTTGCGGTCAAACATGCAAAAATTGTTAGAAATTCACTAGTATTTTTTGATGGGTGATGAAGATAAACTTGGGTTTTTGAATCACTTGAATACCCAAATAGTAATGAAGATGTCCCAAGTTAGTCATTTCAAACCTTTGCTTCAATTCTTCTTTTATAATTGTAATATATTTTTTATTATTACCAGTTAGAAGTAGATCATCCACATAAGCAACTAGATATACAATTGTGCCATTAACCTTTTTGACAAAAAGAATGGCATCATAAAATTCAAAGTGTTTGAATTCAACTTCAAGACTTGTACTTCACTTTGACCCCATGCCGTTTACCTGTTTCATTCCCCTCGTTCCAAACTGAGATTTTCTTGTATCCTTCAAAATCTAGGACTTTGCAGCCATCATGTTCATGTGTTTCTATAAGAATGATAATGTCTTTCCCTTCTACTTTGGGCCCCAAGCTAGGTCCTCTTCTCCATGGGTAACATCTACAATTCCAACTTACAACATATAAGTACTCTTGTGGGGTCCCTAATTCCTTTTTCTTGTTTAATAATTGATTGCTAATTTGGGTTTTTCCATTCTTCAACCATACCGATTTTCCCTCATTTCTTGTTGTTTTCACTTTCTCCCATTCCTTCTTTTCCTCTTCCTATTGAGCAAAGGTCAAGTCTTCATCTAGGTAAATGTGTGCGCCTCTAAGAAACCCTCTATTCTTTAAGATCGCATTCTTGTCCTCTATATTTGTCATAATAACTCTTACATGTCTATCCCTTCATCTATTTTTTTTCCAATCATGTTCACTTGTTGGATGTACCCTGTACACCTCAGCTTGTCTTTAAGGAATTCCCTTGCTAAAATGCCAGTTCTCTCCTTCTCCCCAAAGTCCCTCAACCCTTTGACAATAATATTTACAGTGTTACCCTGCTTGTCCTTTTCTTCTCTTATTTGTATCTTGATTTGCTTCTCAATGATTTCTTTTTGCTCACTTGATGATCCACTTACAACTTGCAACCATGATTTGGCCTCTTCTATCCAGTCTCTCAACTGGTTTTCTTTCATTTCCATTTATGAGCTATTGCTGTTTGAATCTCCTTTAATATATGTATTGTGTTACCTCCTTTCATCATTTATTGCTTCTTATCTCTAACTATTTTCAGTTGTTCTAATTTTTTTTAGAGTAACCAACTCTTGTTGTCCTCTTTCCATGCTATTTTGCAAGTTTAA
Source organism: Cunninghamia lanceolata (assembly GCA_027924645.1). Taxonomy (NCBI): domain Eukaryota; kingdom Viridiplantae; phylum Streptophyta; class Pinopsida; order Cupressales; family Cupressaceae; genus Cunninghamia; species Cunninghamia lanceolata. The sequence continues at coordinate 19,896,432 of BSBN01001215.1, read as the reverse complement.
AATTTGTTTTTTAGCCAATAGGCTTTTATATGCAAGCATTCGTGCTCGTAAAATTATCTCACACTATTTTTTCCCATCAATTTAAAAAAATTGACACCGACAAATTTTCTAAACTCGTTTTCATGCCAGAAAAAATTTCATGTCGTTTAAATGTCCCCATCAATTTTTTTGTTTTTTTCAAAGAAAAAGGAAAGGGAAAATGGTTGAAAGCAAATAACTCAGGCGAGCATATCTAATTGCAAGATTTGAGGTGAGCTAAAGGGAGAGTGAATAGAAAACAAAAGAATCACCTTCCAAGGAATCAATCCAAGGCCGTAGAGGAATTTTTTTCTTCTTCTTAAGCTATTTGCATCAGTTTTTTTTAACACAGAAACTAAAATCTGTTTGCTACAATTCCATTAAGCACAAAAAAACTAAAACCCCATTACTGCCTTTTTAAATGTTTCGGTATATCATAGAGTTGGGAGTTGAAAAAAAGGAGTTTTTTTTTGGCATTATTTTTATTTTTGGGAAAGAATATAACTTTTTCAAGTTACAATTCATTAAATTTAGAAGACTTGCCTATAGTGTTGGCCTCAAATTTTAGATTTGTCGCATCGAAAATTTGCATCAAGAAAAGAAAAAAAATAAACAATAGATTGGGCATTTGCAAATTACATAATATCATTCAACAATGTGTGTTTACTAGAGAATCCATCTACTAGAACTAAACAATGGGCATTTAATAATAAACCTAAAAATTGTTGCGATGCATTCAATTGTTAGATGGGGGAGGGAAGTCAACCTGCAAAATTAGTTTGTCTTAGCTGAAGATCATGGAGAAGACAAGGTAATCGATTGGAATTTTTTGGGGGGTATAAACTGCTTTATGAACCATTCTCCGCTTATAATTCTTATCAATATGGTAATATTTGTTTTGTTACAAACATGGGATCATATATACCTATAGACACTTAAAGGAATTTCTACATAAATTCCCAAAAGACTTGGATGCCATAGATATTTAAATTCAAAATTACAAGTCTTGTAAAATTCTTCACAAACATTAGTACTGACAAGAACAACATGGCTCCATTAATTCACATCAAAAGATAACAATCCAATTTCAAAATGTAGCTAATTTTTCCTTATAAAAGACTTACAAATAGTGTATGTTCACACATAGTCCTATAACAGATGTTAACTGATAACGAATTAGCTATTATAAAAGGCTTGCAAATAGTGTATGCTCACACATGGTCCTATAAAAAGTGTTTAACTGATAACTGACAAGTAAAACTTACCAGTTTCTATTGCAAATTCTTGAGCTTAGAAAACTTGTAGTGGAATTTAATTGCTTAAATGAAAGAGCACGATAGTAAAATTAAGCATTTTATTTCTTCTTCTAAGTGTTAGTGTCAAAAAGAGAATAATGGTTTTCAAATGCTTTTCAGGTAGTTTCCACTAACTACCATAACAATTTATTACTGCTAAGAATATTGGCCTTTCTTGAAACAAAATCTTATATGTTTCCAATGTAGAAGGGAAGAAAGAAGTGGAAATTTGTCACACAATCAAACTACCATGACCTAAAAAGTAATTTATTACAACTAAGAATATTGGCCTTTCTTGAAACAAAATCTTGTATGTTTCAATGTAAAAGGGAAGAAAGAAGTGGAAATTTGCCACACAATCAAACTACCATGACCTAAAAAAAGTATATAAATGGAGATTTTGATGCCTATAGATGAGAGTATGTTGGTCATTTATAATAGTTTAGATGCACATTTGGGACACCTCCTATAATAATGAAATTTGAAAGACCTTTAGGAGTTTTCTATTGAAACTGCAAATAATAGCTTGTTTGGGGCATGCTAATCAATTTTAAACCCTTAGAAGAAAGAATAAGAGTAGAATATTTCCAAGCAAACATCTTGAAGGGTTAGTATGTAAGTAATTTGCATCATATAAAATTATTAGTTAAGTTAATAAAAGTGGAAAATATAAGTTAATTATTTTAGGAAGAGAGTGGACCAACTTTGATTTTTTTTATTCTAATTATTATTTTAAATTAAATTTGTTTTTTTTTAATTTTTGAAAAATAATTCTTATAAATAAATCTTAAAAATTATTGAATGTCATTTTTATTTATACTTATAGCATGTATAAATTTATTGTTATCTTACTATTTATGTATTATTCATTAATTCTTTCCTGAATTTCCTATGGGCGTGTCCCTTAACCTGCAAAGGGTGCAAGTGCTAGTTTATAAGATATGAAGGCTTGGGGTAGAATTCCTTGAAGCTGTCTGCATTCTGCGAGGAATATTCAAGCTCTTGAGAAATTTTTTATTATGTTAAAATTTCAGGTCGCGTTGATTTGAATAATAGAAATATTATGGAGTCTCCAGGAATTGTGTTTTTGAAGCACTATAGGTGGTTTATCAGAGCTCTGTATTGATAATCACATTCATTGCGTACGCTTTCTTTCATGCCTCGTGAAAGCCCATCAGCATTGCAAAGAGGGTGTTGAAAAGTATGTGGAATCCCTTTGATGGAAAGACTGTAACTGCCAGGTTGGGGGAGATCGATGTGTCATTGCTTTTAGTTTATTCTCTCGGGATGTATTTTGCTGTGGCTGTCTTGCAATATGGATGATGATGGTCTTTTCTTCTTCCTGGAATTCTAGTAGCAGTGGCAGGCATTATGGTTTATTTGTTTTTCTGTGCAGGGCCAACAACCAAGACATCAGAGCAAATGCCTCTATTATTTACGCGCTCAAGGCTGTCAATAATCGGCGGAGATATAGGTTCTAAAACCCTCCAAATCCCTGAACAAGAGTATGTTTTGGCAAAACGTGAGGTGCCTGAACTTTAGAATCCCCTGAAACTAAAACTTTTATGACTTTTGAACTTATTTTCAAAAGAATTTCGGGGATTCGGCAAAAACTAGAACTAATTCATATTTTAAATATCACTAAAAAATATATTTTAATTTATTTTAAATTTAAATTTATTTTTTTTATTGGTAAACTACTGTCTTGGGGGTAATTCCCTTTTGCATTAATATTAACAGTAATACAAAAAACTTTACAACTCTATATAATAAGAACATAGTATCAAAATACAGGTCTACATTTCATCTTGGTATAGTCTTTAAAATCTAACCCCTCCTACTAACTGAAAGTGATCTATCTTCCACCTATATCCTTTATTATCTAGTCTATTAAAGTATTTGCTATATACTTAAAAACAAAAACGAAAACAATGACCATTCATGCGTCTGAATCCACCTGGTAGTAAAAATTTAGAAAGTCTTGCTATCTTCCCCATTAGCTTCTTTAGGAAGCCCGCTCCCATTGTAGTTGTGCGCTTCCTCCCCTGCTCCACACTGGCTCTTGACATCGTTACAAAGGGATGTCATTCCACATTGTCTCCTGCTTCATTAACCCTACGGAAATCTATTGCTATAGGAATCCCTACACTCAGTTTTGCCACCGCCAACACTTCATCTAGTCCCACTACCCAATCTTTATACACAAATTCTCTCACCATATTTGGAATGTCTTCCTTTCTTTCGCCAATGTCTAACAAGGAACCCATGAACATTGCCACCATGTCGGAATTAACCCTATGCCTATTTGCCTCCATATATTCATCCCCTAAAACACAGTCAATGGCAAACAAGATTATACCACTCTTCGACCTGAAAATCTTCATCATTCTTTGTTTGGAAATCCCTCCACAGAACGACATTTGTCTTTTAACTCTCTTCAACATAATAGGAGTATCCATTTTTCTCCCCTCTATATCTTCACAAAGACCTATGGAAATGAAGAATGGTTTGCATTCGTGGGATATAACTATTCCCCCTATTCTACACACTTCCATCTCAAAATTTGTCCCTCCGCCAACTCTTCGCATGAGTAAACCTATTCCCAACTCTCCCTAATAATTATCAGTTAGCTCGGCAATAAAACATGCTGAAAAATGATTTCAAACCACCTCTTAATCTTCTTGTCGATCTATAGCTTCATTAGCCAATAGGTCCGCATCCTTATTACTTTCTCTATACACATGGTTAATGGTGTATAAATCCAAATTATTTAAAAGAACTAAAGCTTCATCTAGTGGCAACTTTAGTTTTCAGTTTCTAATACCCTGACTCCTTACACATTGACCACCAGCTGGGAGTCTCCCTCTATCTCCATCTTCCTTATGCCTAACTTCTCGCTAATTTGTAATCAAAGCTTGAAACTCAGCAGAGTTGGTCCCTAGCTCTAGATGCTTTGAAGCCTTACCCACTACTATACCTCTCCAATCCTTTATGACACAACCCGCACCTGAATCTCATGGGTTTCCTCTAGAAGCACCATCAAAGTTAAGTTTCATCCACCCCTCTTTTGGCGGAGTCCACCTAGAGCCTCCAACGCCCTTTTTTTGGCCTTATCATCACCAACCCCATTAACGGGGAATTTTAAATTTAAATATTAATACATATTAATTTTAAATATATTTCTATTTAAATTTTATCTAGTAATAAACATTTTAATATTAATAAAAAACATTAAATTTAATTTTATAATCCAAGAATATTTTAATATTCATTTTATTATTAACTTTTAATCTATAATCTTGAGGGTACTTAATTTGATTTACAAGCTAGTATATAAAATGATTATTAAATATATTAACTTAATAAAAAAAATTATGCATAGTGTAGTCTTACAATGTTCATGTCTAATTACAATAGAATCATTTACTTTATGATTACTTTCACATTAGAATTTTCAATTTATAAAACACTATGCTGGTTCACTAATGATTAATGAAAATATAGATTCATCTACACCTGAACATATAATTAATCTACATAAATTACAATTTTGCTGATGTACGTATCTTTCAATCCACACAAAATTTTACAAATTCAAAAATATTTATATAATATACTACTATAACAAAATAATCACTCATTATTTACTTATTTAATTCACTCATTATTTACTTATTTAATTTGTTCAAATATCTATATATTATATAAGTTATCAATATATTAATATTAATTGTATTATTTCTCATTGCAATCACACTAACTATTCTAATACATATTAATATTAATGTTACATAAAAAAAATCATTACCTAATACATACTATTACTACTACACTACAAAACTAGTAGGACTTGTTTTTATTCTCTCTCCCTAACCCTGTGTGATTTCATTTACACATTTGTCATATAAAGAAATATGATGGATCAGTAACCTACCGTGGATACTTTCCATGGAACAATCTTGTATAATTCCTCCAAAATCCTAATAAACGAGAATCTCAAAACAGACATTAAGTTTAAGCAGGCACACAGGCATATCACTGATCAATGATAAAACAGATTCACAAGTATGTAATAGTATTTCAATACAATATTTTTTTTAAATGATGGACATAAGATTTTCATGGTCCATAGATTTATTTAACAAGCTTCTGGAAGAAACTGTGTATATTTTTTTATACAAACTTTAGTCTTTTTATATTTTGATATAAAAGTATACACAGTTAATTCAAAAAGCTTGTTAAATAAATATTTTCTTAGCTTTCCACACTAAATATAAGCTACTTTGAAAATATTGCTTGGTAGATTCATGTGAGACCTCCAGACTAAAAACTGAAGTGCAGTAGCAATCAATATAAAACATATATGCAAGAAGAATTCGGTATTTATAACTAGCTCATCTCAAAGTTTGTCTAGAAGCTTCCACATATATATATACAGCAGCAACTATATGCAAGAAGAATTCAGTATTTATAACTAGCTCATCTCAAAGTTTGTCTCGAAGCTTCCACATATATATATATACAGCAGCAACTAGCCTCTCTTCTCCTAGAGGCATCTTCCTTGATTTGTAAATATGGCATTACAATTGTTCTAAATAAAATGTATCATTTTAGCCTAGCCCTCAAACAATCTTCCCAGGTCAAAAGCATTTACTACCCAGAAGCAGCTTTAGCCTCATATAAAGAAGCACCTAATTATTATCATGCTTACTGTTGCACAATAGACAATTGCATTACATGCATTATCTACTTGAAGACTGCACATACTGACCACCCTCGTTATTGAAATTACACATGTTAATAATTATTATAAGATTGGTTTGCTCCAAGATATAAACTGGTATTTCTCTAATTGTATGGCACATACAATATTTCCTCTTGAAGCTCAACACCAAGTTTCTGTCGTACTTGCTCTTTGACAATATTTATCAAGGAACACATGTCTGCAGAAGTTGAGTTCCCAACATTGATAAAAAAATTTGCATGCATTTCTGAAACTTTTGCACCACCCAGCATCACACCTTTCAGTCCTGCTTGCTCAATCACAGCTCCAGCAGACAGAGTAGTTGTTGTAGGGTTGCGAAAGACACAGCCAGCACTGCGCTCACCAATTGGTTGAGTCTTTTTTCTTCTGCTGGTCAGAAGCAGCAAAATGTTATATGGACCAAATACAAAGAACTTCAATTTAGAGGATAGCATCTCTGGGTATCCAGATTCTCTTCCAAGGTCTTCAAATTTCTCATTTTATATATCACATTCGAACATAGCAAGAGCTATCGATCATTATAAAAAGAAGGTTAAAGACGTAAAAAACAAGCTACTTTATCTTACCCCTCCAAGTATGATTTTTGCCATTGTCTTGAAGACGAAAGAGATGCTAACTCAAATGTTGCAGAGACAATGGCTGCAAAGTTTTGCATATGCTGGAAAGGCGATTTGCGATAGCTGAAACTGAGTTCGGATCTTTGGAATACCTTTCTCCTTCCATCAACCATTATAATCTCCACAGATTTCAGAACAGCTGCAGTCTCCTGATTGGAACCATAAAAAACACGTGAAATACTTTGTTATTGCTTTAATCTTAATTATTGGGAGTATGCAGCAATAACAAATGACATTCAACAAGCCACCAAAACAAAAGACAAAAAATTGAATCATATATATTAAATATTAGAAACTTCAGATTGAGAAAAACCTGTCCACCTGCTCCTGCATTCATATACACTGCACCCCCAACAGTCCCAGGTATACCAGTAGCAAACTCAAGTCCTGTAAACCCATCCTTTGAGCACTGTAAACCCAACTGATTGAATGCATAACCACTACCAACTCGATAGGTAGCTGGGCATATTTTTTCAACAAAATCTATCCGATTAAGCATAATGCAACCATCAAAGCCGCGATCATCAAAGAGACAATTGGAGCCTCTCCCAAGAATAAAAAAGCGTAAATTATGCTTTTGGCAATATCTGTCATGGTACTGCATCCATCAATCAGCTCTACAAAGTTCTAACACAGCAAAAATTATTTAGAACATAGCCATCCTTCTTCGTTAGTACATTCTTGCATACTTCCTGCTCATTATAAAAAGTGCAAATGCAGACAGATTCGGTTACAGGAAGAGGAACTGCACACTTGTATGTTGGGCACCCAATTAATAGATTACCCTTGGCGTACAAGATCGTCAGGCTTTATTAAAACTGACTTCACATACATGACTCAATTAGGAGCCACACAAAACAAACAACAAAAGCCTTAGCACTTCAATATGTGAGTCAAACTGCAGTAAACGTGAACTTCAATAACTTTAGTTTACAGATCCATAATCTGCAACAAAAATATAATCACCAGGCTATGAAGTTACAAGTATTACCTCCAAGAATGTAACACACATGATGAATAAATCGAAGAACATGAGTGATGCACGGGCATCTGGGGGCTTGGATCACCAAAATTGTTAATATTATTTCAATAATGTTTTGGCTTCTTCTAACCCTTCTATCCTAGGTGTGAAGGTTGGCTCCATTTTCAAATTTGAATTCATATTGTTTTCCCTCTCAAATTGGAACGTCCACCTTGGAGAGCATCTTCTTCGATCCTATATGGAAGTTGTAAGAGTCGCAATTTCCACGGGAGCTCTTGGGGTGGTGGGCCACTTGCATGTTGACCGTTCAATTTGCATGTATAAACCCCATTTGCATGCCATTGTCACTTATTAGGGCACTCATGGGGAGGGGCATTACTTTGGAAGTAGAATTTTGTTGACTAGGTGGAGATTACACTTAACTTCTTGGCTTTCCAATTAATCCTTGTTGGATGGCACCATATTGAGAAGAAGTTACCATTGGGAGGAGTTACAGGTTGACTCCTTGACTTGAATCCTTGACCACCTTGGAAGAATGGTGCCACATGATGAAAGAGAAGCATTTGGGAGTTACATGTTGACCTCTGAACTAGAATCTCCTAGTTGAGCGCCATATTTTGGAAGGAGATAAAAGTAGGAGAGTTGGAGAGAAGCAAGGTTAGCTTTCTCATTGTTTCTTGCAGGTTTAAGGTGGAGAAAGACTTGAAGGTTTCGTGTGCAAGTTTGGGAAGCTCTAGGGTGAAGACTATGACATTTGCAAGAACCAATTTCAATGTTATGTCTTTTGTGTAAGAGTAATTCACTAGTGTTGGTTTTCAGTTTAGGGTCATAAGAGAATGTTGCAATCAGTTGGATATCAGTCTTTTAAGGGGAAATACCGTCCAATTTTCCCAATGAAAATCAGATGTAAACTTCTTAACTTCATGAAATGAAAATCAGCAATTTCCTCATGTTGTTCACAATTTGTCTTGAAAAATCAGTGAGTTTGAGAGTAAATGAATGTTAATGCATTTCTGTTCTAAATCAGTAATTTGATGTGTTGTGAAGGTGGTCTTGATCTGCAATAAATCAGTAAACATAAATGTTGAAGGCCTCCAAAGATTAGTGTTGAAATCCAGCTTGCAAGAACCCTGGTTAAGTGACTAGTTGTTGCAATTTTCAGTCGAGGTTTCGACCTTGTAAGTCCGTCCTCAATGTTTAGTTTGCCTTGAGTTTTAGGACCCTTGTTGACCTTATAAAAGTGCGTTGTAAAGTCTTATTGCAAGGGAACGGTCACCATTCAGTTGGCTCCCTACACTTGGCTACATCAATGAGACATGTTATAAAATGACAGATTAAATGTATTCTCACCAGCAGATAATAATATCACTAAAGAAACAGAATATGAAGAAAAAAACATGCACATAGGCATTTCTGGCAAAATAAGGGAAGTATATACAGCCTCATACCTAAGCATACTTCAATAAATTGAGTGAAATCCCATCTCAGGAACAAACCCCCGTTTTTGCTAAATATGCCATTTGATAAAGTGTTACCGCATGTCTCCTTAATATAAAGTGTGTACGATACATTGTAACTGCCAAACAGACTCGATCTCAGATATCAGGCTATCTAAAGTCAACACAATAAATTTCTTTCCCGCAGTTGCACTTCAACAAGAGAAAACTGAGTGTCTCAGTTATTTAAGGTTTAAAAAGAGATAATGAATTCTTAGCTCATTCCCCTCTTTATCAACTGATAATTTTTTGTCTTCCCAAGGGATACTCCGTATAAGGATAATATATATCAAAGTCAAATGGTCTCATTATGGCTTTGTATTGTCTTTGTTTTGACAGTTCGGATTAGGCCCCATTTGGACTTTGGGTGTGACCTCTTCCACCCACTCTTTTTTTGTGAAAGTGTAATATTATCTTTATACAAATAATATAAAACGTTTATTCATCAAAATGTTCTTGTTATGTAGATGATGGCAGCATTAAAATGTCAAAGAGAAAGACTAACTCATTTAAACAAAGACCAATTTCCAAATTTGGGGCAAGTTACATAGATAATATGCACCAAACTAGAAACAGTGCATACCAACCGGAGACAAAGACCAGAAAGTATTTTCAAGTATGCAATAACTGGCAAAAAAGGCGGTAGTGAGATATTAGATCCTATGAGAATGCATATTGATGTGAGAAGCGAACTTACAAGAATTTGTATCTGATTTAATCAATAAAGAATGGATATAAGTCCATCAGGATGTGGTTTAGTGGCTGAGACAGGGCGGTGCCATGCCTAAGACCAAAGTTGAAATCCTGACAGGCACAACCCTTACTTGAATTGAGAAGCTTGACCCAACGATATTTCTGGAAAAATGAAACCAGGGTCATGTTGTGATGTTTTCACACATCACCCCATTGCAAATGGAGACCCACCCTTTTTCTCGCTTTCTATCTTCGTTTTGCTTTAGTGTTTTGGTTTTCTTTGAGTTTGTAGGTTTGGTAGTATTGATTTGTCCAAGTCTCGCTAAGTTCTTGCTTAAATCCATGAAGTGATTGAAGAAATTGCCTAAGGGATGGATATTCAACTGAGGAATCCATATGCTTTCACCCTAATACATGTCCCTGGAATCCTGAAATTGACTAAGTCTAATGTCTTGAAGTCTGATGTCCTAAACTCCTGAAAACTGACTAACTCTGAAATCTGGTGGATCCTCAAAAATCTAGAATTTGCATGTTAAATCCCATGGATCCAAGACCTATCTAAAACATCCTGAAAGTATATTTCAAAATATTTAAAGTTAAACATATACTTAAATATATTTTGAAATATATAAGATTTCAGGTATTGAAAAATGGCTAAGAAAAAATCGCAATTTCCAAGGGGTAGTGGAAATTGCGCAAAATGGTGCAAATTCTAGGCTCGTAAGGAAATTGCGCCTTCTCATGGAGACCCTTTTTCATGAAAATTTCTTAACTCTTTGCAAGGGATGGATTGATAATTGGAAATCTTGGTCTTTTATGTTCAATTTTGATTTCAAATTGCATATGTAAAAACTTGGAAAAAAATCATGATGGAAAAATTGCAATTTCCAAGGGGTAGTGGAAATTGCGCCTAGGGAAATTTGGCATTCAATCCTTGTAAAGTTTGAAAATTCTCCAAAATTGTTGAAGAAAACATCAAGAAATCCTTAGGAGAAACACCACCATGAAGTGGAAATGTCGCAAATTTTGATCACCAGTGGAAAAAGCGCAAATCTTGATGGGTAGTGGAAGTGGAAATTGCGCCACCTTGTGGATCTCAAAGTTCAAATGAAAATCAATAAATCCTTGAGCATCCATCGAAAATTCTTAAGGAAGGCGTCAAATTTCGTGGAGAAATCATGAGAGAAGCCAATGTGAAGTGTGAAGATATCATGAAAGTCGCAATTTCTACCATGAGATGGAAAAAGTCACAATTTCAAGTGACTAGTGGAAGTTGCACCAAAATCCAATTTCGCTCCTAAGCTCATGAAAATTAAAATTTGACTTGAAAATGTTGAAATCATCCTTGAAGAGCATTGAAAAATCATTAGAGGATCATCATTTGAAAAGAGAAAAGTCACAAATTTTGGCAACAAGAGAAAATCGCCATTTCTACGTACATGAGGAAAGTGCGCCCAAAAAGCACAATTTCAAGGGAGAGGAGGAAATGGCGACAAAGTGTTTATGATGAAATTCCATCTCAATCTTTTAAAAATCATCAAGACAAAACTCAAAATCTTGTGAAGGGATCATGAAAGAATCAATGAAAACGAACAAGTAGCATGAGAAAAAATAGCAAATTCCAAGGGTATGAGGAAAATGCGATGTGGAAGATCCTTAGGATGATGAGGAGTGTGCCAAAATTTATCCAAGCCCATAGGAAAAATGCGAAAATCTTGGGAGAGCTAAAATTTGCAACTTGAAATTTTGTCCTTAACTTATCAAAATGGGCAATATGAAAAAAACAAGCCACAAGGAAGTGAAAAATGTGAAATTCCTTGACCTATTCTAAATTGCGATGAGTAAAATCCACAGATGAGTGAGAATCGCGCTAGGAAATTTGTCTAGAAGGAGCTTGAAATGCGAAATCCTAAAGGACCTTGAAGTTGCAAAATCCAAAGAGAGATGAATCTTGCGACTTGGATTTATCCTTGACATCCTCAAATATGCGAAATTCCACAACCTAATTGCAAATTCCATGCTCAGCTAGAAATTGCGCTCAAAAGGTGCAAATTCCAGAGGTAAGTGGAAATCCCAACATTCATTTTGCATTGAGAAATCCGCCAACATCATAAACAAGTCGGCCTTAGGGAGAAGAAATTGAGTTTAACTTTAAACAAAAGAAAATCATTAGTAGGCCGACCTCCAATGAAGTGAATGTTGTGGGAGCGCTATAAAAGGATGACTTAACTCTTTATTTTACACATCAATTTGAAATTGAAAAAAGCAAACAAGCAGAGCAGATTTCAAGACGAATTTATGGAGAAGTAAAGAATTTCTTGGTGTCTAGTGTTATCTTCCTTCCATCTAGTTCAAGTTGAAAAGTTCTAATTCATGAAATGAAGTGGAAATTTTATGAAATTCAATCAATAGCTTTCAATTTCTCACATAAGGTAGAAGAACTTGACATTTTCAAGTACTATGACTTGTGAATTTTCATCTTGCAAATATTGGAGAATCTGGAGGCAAGCTATGCATCCAAAGAAGAGGAGCATACAGAGGATCAAGACATCATCAAGCTCATCACCTTGCAAGCTCCATCATCCGAAAATCCAGAAGATCACTTCCATGTTCAAGAGCCTTCCATTTCATGCACCAGAAGAAGATCAAGAGCAAACATCATGAGGTCTACTCTAGGAATTCACGCCCAAGTCATCTCCTCTACTTCAACATCCAATGTTAGAATTCTACACAAACATCACAAGAAAGAAAGACGAATGAACATAAGTATCAAGAAAATCCACAAATTACATCCAGAAATGTAAGGAATGCAAAGACAACGAGTGAAGAACAAGGACAAGATTCCCAAATTCAACATTTGAGGAGAAATAGTTCCAAAGAAGTGAAAATCCAATTTCAAGACTCATCCAAGAAAAGAAGATACAATTTGGGAAAATGCATCAAGAAGCATGAAAAATATTGAAAATCAAGCAAATTTGCTCAAGAAATGCTGAGTTGGCATCTATACATCATCAATCAATCAAAGCTCGCCATGTTACTTGTCCATGTTCAATGTACCTGCAACAAAGTCCAAGAGAAAGAGGGCACCCTATCTAGAAGATTCCCAAAGTTTCCAACATGTCATCCTTATCACCTTGGGAAACGTGCCTTCGTTGCCTTTGGGTTTTTATGTACGCGGATTGTGTCAACTTTTTCTTTTTACTAAAAATGGCTGGTTGTAACTAATCGCTGATGTGGCGAAATCTCAGCCATTGGTTGCTCAAATCAATCTTGGCCCTTCATTGTATTTTGAGGACTATAAAAAGGCTCATTCGCCTCATTTGTAAAGACATTAGATCATTATTGTTGTAGGAGAGTAGAATAGCAAGTAGAGTAGGAATAGAGTAGAGGAAGCTCTTCGAAAGTTGTTGGAGAGAACTTGAAATTGTTGTAATCACTTCCAAGATTAATACATTTCTCATTGAAGCTTGGTGACAACTGTGTTGTTTTGGATGGTTTCTTATTTCTCGAAGATAATCTAGATGTGTTTCCAAGTAGAAGTAGAGTAGATTAGAAAGTTCATTGATATAGTAAATGCATTGTGAAGATATTTGATGAATTCCTAGGTTCATAATTTTGATGGTTTGTCGCCGGCAAGTCATTGTGCAAAGTTAACCTGAACCTCCGTTTATTGCAATAGTTCGGTTGTCGATGCTTGTTTGAGTTGCGTCGGTTGTGGGTACTTGAATGTGTGTCTACAATATGAAAATCCTTAGTCATCCTTGGGAGATTGCACTCGTTCCATCTAGTTGTTGAATTTGTCATGGGGAAGTGGAGCTTGTTATAAGGAATTTGTCTATCTTGGCGTCATTCATTGTCTCATTGTCCTTAGAAGTAAAGTAGATTCTCTCTAAACCCTTGACCTTTTTGCATTTTCTTTGTAATACAATTGTGGAATTAGGAGGTTTCTTTCCATGAAAAGGAGTAATAAATCGAGTGAATTGAGAAGTAAGTTCAGTGTGAGTCCCTTTGTGTTAATAGCACATCACATCAAACTACTGAGTCTATCCATTGCAAATCATGAATAATGAACCTTGGAGTTGTCTCACTGGATCACATAGTTTAGCCTTTGAGAGACATCGTTCAAGAGAGGATGGAATACTTCGTATTTTATTTTGCAGGTTGCCTTGTGCATAAAAAACACATCAACAGGTCTCATAGCTCTCCCTCAGTGGAATTCAAATAATATAGAGGCTTTGCCTAATATCAAAAGATAAGGAAGAAAAGATACATGGATTAGATCTCTCGATAACTTTTTCATGTCATAAATCATAGATTATAGAGGATAACCATAATATTCAGTTATAAGTGCACCAGACGAGTAACTATCAACACTTCACACTATTACAAGCCAAACTAGGCTGGTGGCCTCAAGTTTGGTAGGCTCAATATTTGCAAGGTTGTTTTAAGAGCTAAGCTTGCCTGGCAGCTATGTTTGAAACCATAAGCATCTGGATCTTAGTTGCTCAAAAAAGATATCTTCCAAATACATTGTCTATTTTTCTTTCTTTCTTTCTACTTGGCAGTTGACAAAGTTGGGTTTACAGCTAGCTCATATATTTCAGGAAATTCTAGAAAGGCAATGGGTTAACTTTTCACATGATTCTTGGAATCAAAATACCACCCCTGCATCAAATCATCTCTTGCATCATTTTCAGCAATTACTTGAACATAAGAGATGGATACATGTCATTTATTGGAGTACAGAAGAACATTTTACCTATTATTGTGCATATGAGAAACCATTTGGGAAGTGAGTTTACATTTTAGTATTAACAATTGTCCATGACATTGGGTCCTCCATTCGAAATTATTGCCTTCAGCATAACAGACTCGGCTGAGGAATAAGTACTAGAAACTGTGCAATTAGACAAGGATATTTCCACCTTGTTAACCACTTTTCTGTTCTTCCTCAACAATATTATGATTACCAAAAGAAGTTGAGAGCAAAATACGAATATATCAAGGCAAGAAAAGTTGAATGACAGTGAGACTGAGTGTTCCTGTTTAGGCTCAAACTCATTATGTATGACAGAAAGAGCTGATCCGTAATTTGCACAAGCTATGCCTGTATAAATCTTCACAACAAACCTTTAATTTCTTATGTTGTTGATCCAATAGAAGAGCTCTTGAAATCTAGCATGCATAGGTTAACAATTGATGTGTGTCACAATTGTAAACTGCCATCTACATTCTTTATGTTGATTCCAACGTGTTCATGTCTCAAATACATCTACACAACTCAAAACAGGATGTATATATATATTCATAGGCTGATGCACACATTCCCATATCAAATATGCATGTTTAGACATCTGAAATAAATTATTTAAATGGATGAAATTTATTAGTTATTCTCAAACAATGCCCCCCATACCACTATGTATAATAATTATTCATCTTCTTGCAATGCTAGAATACCCAATCACTCATACCATCAACGTAGAACATCCCGTTCAAGGACTGATAGATGAGTCTAAAGAGTAAGAAAAACAACTGGAAATACCCTACAAAAGGTGTTAAGTTAAACTTTGATGGTACCTTGAAGGGTAATCCAGGTTTAGTAGGTGTTGGTTTTGTGATTAGATATGTACAAGGTCGTTTCTTGCTAGGTGGTTCTCAGTTTTTGGGTGGTGCCACCAGTAATATGGCAAAATGGTCTACCCTTCTGTTAGGCTTACAAGCTGCTATAAGTTCAGGTTACAAGGAAATAGAAATTGAAGGGGACTCACAAATAGTAGTGAATGCAGTCAACAAAGGTTCCTGTCGTAATTGGAGATTAAAACCAATGTTGGAAGAATTCTTGTTAGAGGCGACAAAATTGGACTCCTATACGATATCGCATTGTATGAGAGAACAATACCGTACAGCAGACCTCTTGGCTAATCATGGGCCTTGACAAACATGTTTCTCATCATTAGAAAGTTCTGATCCTAGTGCATGAGAATATTTGAATGAGGTGAATGACGATTGTAAGGGGCTTTAAATCAAGAAGTGTTGAAGATAGCAAAGATCTTATTATTTGTTGTGCATGTTTGTAATAAGAGGGATGAGTTGGCGAATGGCAGGGGATTGCATGTCTGTAATAGGAGGGATGAGTTGGTTGACGGCGAAGGCATATTTATCGTACCTTCTTTGCTTGCTTGATAATATTATGAGCAGTGGTGAGCACAAATTAATTATGACAAGACTAGGTTATATTCTGGTAGCAGGTTTATTGTGTTTATTCTTATGGCTGTGGCAGAGTAAGCTAGGGTTGGTTTGTCTACTGAGCTTGATGGTAGGGATATGTGTGATAATGGCGAGTAGGGAGAAGCGGAAAGACCCCTTAAGGCAGGGACCAGTGTCTAATGGAAGGCTCCAAAACATCTTTAACTGCTCCTCGACTGTGAACTTGTGCATAGTGAAAGCAATTCTGGGTCCAGCAGGTTTAGATGATACCATTTTGAAGGAATTCAAAGATAATCTGCATGAAATGGTGAATAATGAGATTATGCAAAAATGTATTATGGAAATACTGCTTCCAGAAGGGTCGAAGGAGGTGGATGCTATGCTGATTGGCATTGAGACAAGATAGAAGAAAAGCAGAAAAAGGGCCAATGGACCCTAATGAAATGGAGTTCTCGTTGAAGCAGTTGCATATGGACATGAAGGAAATCAGGATTCAGTTAGATGTTATGCAGAAATATTTGGAGGATATTAAAATTGTAATAATACATGGTTGTATCTGTTCATAAAGGCTTGGTGGATATTTCAAGTGACTACACAATGCCTTCTACAGAACAGGGTCTGTTAACAAGGGCAGTGAGAAGGGATTCTATATTACATGAGCTAAAATTTCATGGTCTTGCTCAAGCTGGGGAGCAGCCTGTGACCATGAAGGTGGAGCTGGTGCCAATCTTTGGTCTGGGTGTCTATAATCGTGCTTTTGAAAGATGGCATCACAGTCATTAGAGTGTTGGTGGTAGGAAAATGGGTTGATCATGTTGGTTGCAGGTTTTCTGGATAGGTTTATACCAGGTTTTTGGCAGAGTATGTTTGTAATAGTTATTTTTCTTTTGTTATTTCCTTTGTATAGGGTGGATATGGTTATATTAGGTTGAATGTTATGTAATAGTTGGTATAATTTTTATAGTCTAGGATGGGGCCCCATATATAGATTCCCAATATCTATATTTAAAAAAACATAGAACATAGAAGAATGAAAAATGGAAAGGAATGTAATGAACAAAATAAAGGAATCTCGTGAGAGAACAGAAGGATTTACTGTGGAGAAACTTGACACAGGAGAGAAAACACTCCAGACAAATTCATGCTTTATTCACCAATTGCAATACAAAGAAGATCCCTTTGAGCATGGAAGCTATCTATGCCTCCTCTCAACTATCAAAAGTGCCGCAACCTCTTTGCTTCTGGCCACTGGTGTTTTTTCTCTTCATCTTCACTATCCTCCATTTCTGGAATGGATATGTTTTCAATGCTCCGTATCTGAGTTGGGCTTCCAAGTTCTAACCTTCGTTTCTCATCGGTTTTCAGAAATATTAGTAGATCTGGACGGTTTTTGAACCTTTTGGAGTATCAAACGGACAAATTATGATCCAGTTTTCAATGGGTGATTGGCAATATGTGTCATGATGCTAATCTGAATTTCAGGTCATTTGGAACCCAAGTTATTACAAAAATACAGCGGGCTGTTGTTTTCCCTTTTTAAGGGTCAAAGATATGGGTTTTGATCTTAACTAGTGTGGACCTTGAGGAAATATGTGTCACCAACTCACCATGCTACAGATGAACATCCAAGTCAAGACTTTCCTTGACCAAAATACAATACGCCAATCTAGACTACAACTTAGCATGTTTGGAGGCTCATACATAGGATTTTGATTTAAACATAGGGACTACTTAAACAACTGTATGAGGATGCCCCTTATCAAGTTTCAAGCCAATATAACTTCAAACAAAGATTTTATAGCCATTTAGGAATATTGTTTTTCCAGTCATTACTTCGATCCATCTTGGATCAATAGAAAACTGTCAGACCTAGGTTAATGATATGTTAAATGAGGGAAAGGAGCAAAATAGAAAAACTTTGAAGATGAACAATATCTTATAGTAAAAAAAACAAAAGGATATGGAATTGAGTAGCTCAAGAAAAACAATTAAAAACCCCAACAATCTGTATCTTTGCCTGGAAGACTTCGTGTGAAAACAATGGAGCTTATAACTTTATGAGCACAATCTCAGTCTCCAGATATCCAACATGCTTCATTGGCATATGTGGAAGCTTGACCAATTTATTCTACATGGATGGCTTGGAAACACTTTGTAAGCACTTAGTTAGAAATAATGTTCATTTGGTGTTTATTCCATAAGTATTTTGTTATTGTGTAATTTGGGTAGCATGTTCATATGTTAGGTTCATATATTTATCGCTAGACTATAGAAGTTGTATGCTATTAATGTTTGTATTTAATGGCATGGGCCAAGGAGAACAATAAAAAAATCAAGAATCACTTGGAGTTCTTCATAAAAATGAAGAATTGCTGAAACGAAGAGTGTCATTAAAGCATTGAATTGTATATAGAAAATCTTGAGGAGCTTATTGTTGTACTATTCACCCTGTAAGAGTCAATAAAGCACTAACTCGTCTCCAAAATCTATCACAATGAGTGTATAATATATTTATAGCTGTTCCTCAATCAAGGGTTGTGAAAACAAAGATTTTCAAAAACTTATGGGAACTGCCATCCATTTCATGAATGAAAATAAACACAGGCGGCCCTTCAAAACACAATCTAGGAGTGGCAGGTGTTGAAGAACTTTGTCAAATCTCAACAAGTAATCAATTTTCAAGTTCTATTGGGTTTGAGGAGAAGCTTCCAATAATTCTGCAAAAGCTCTTGCAATTTTGAAAGGGCTATTGCTAGCTAACCAAGATAAGCTTCAAAAGGACATCGTGGAAACTGACTGACAAATTCTCATCTCAGCTCTCACCTCAAAAGCCAAATGTGATTGGAAGCTAAAGCAAATTATTGGTGACATTAGTAACCTTCTCAAAATGTTCCCATGCCATCAAATCCACCAAATTTTTAGAAAACCAAATTAAATAGCTGCTGCTTTAGCTGAACACTCCTCTCTTCCCAAGACCTCCAAAGAATGAATCAATAAAGCTACAAACCTTCCCCACATTGGGCTTAGAGCAAGCCTCTAGACAATTGTCGATGATGAAAGAACACAAGATTCATGAAGCAGTTGGTCTCTCCATAAACAACCACTCTCATCCTAGCAAACACATGCAAAATAGTAAGGGAAAATTAATAACAAAAACATAAAGGAATATAAATACCAAGGTGATCGACATTTTAAATATTTGCTCACCCTTGTTAAATGGGCAGATCTTCCACTTGCAGTGGTGGACATCTATGTTGTCCTCAATGCTCACCATCATTTCAATGATGAAGTTCCCTTCAAATTGGCAAAGTCAGGCATAATACCAACATACTCACATACATGAGGTGTCACATTCAAGTTAATTATCTTCAAAGGTGGAAATTTCAGCTTATTCATTGTATACTTGTCCCTTTTGATCCTCATTTGGATACCACTTTGGGTTTCATTCATTGTCTATACTTGGCTCTCAACTAAGCATTGCAACACCTTCTTGATGTATAGAAACTTGTAGCAGCATTGGGGTGCACTATCAAGCAACTGTGAGGATGTTCTTGCTCCAAACTCCAAAGTGGTGTTCATGGTCTATGTTGCTCTTGTTTCGTTCGGCTATCCTTCCATGCTTAAGCTCCTTTTCATATGTTTGTTGCCTTAGCCACATGTTTAGTGTCTTCCTTAATAATTCTACAGTGGGGTGTGTAGTTTTATTTTCTACTCGATTAATGCATTCCACGATGGCAAGGTAATACTCTACCTCTTCCCCTAAAAGATCCAAGAAAAACACCTAAAAAAGCCTAAACAAACAAGCTACAAAGTGTCCTAAGTCTAAACAACTTAAGTTGTCTGGCAAGCCACTCTATAAAGTATAAACCCATGCTCTACTATGAGGAATTTGGTTCTCCACCTCGGTGGTCTTCCTTTGTTACTATTACTTTGTGGGGTTATCCCCTGATTTTTACATTTATAATTGTACTTGTTTGGGGGGTTACACTATTTTAGGTTCACTCTCGTGTCCTAGCTATTCTCAGATTTTTCCCTTTCTTGCTCCATGTCTAGGGCCCTTTTTTGACCTCGTTATTAGTGTAGGTTTTTTATTTTCCTTAGTTGGATATTATGTATTTTCCTACACATTTAGTTTAGCTTGCTTAGTTGTAGTGAGTGGGTCATAATAAGGGCAGATGGCATCTTTCATAAGTGTAACTCTTGCCTATTTTTGGGTAGTTGGAGTTACTTTCTCATTGGTTGGTTTTGCCTCCCCTCTTCCCTATATGTATCCATTCCTCTAACTTGTTATTAATTCATGCTTTTGTGAGCTCTCATAATGCTATTTTGCTTCTTGAGTATTCGCATTTATCTTGTGGGAACTAACTCTATTCTACTATTTTGATTTCATATCATTGCTAGAATAGTTTTATTCGATTTATTTCTTGCACTAGGTTTTGGGTAGTTTCAATTTATTTCTAAATCTAACATGGTATCAAAGCTTGTTTTGCTAGGATAGATCTTTTAGTTTTTAGTTTATGAGATTTGGGAGGGGGGGCGAGGCCAATTTCTTGCATGCAGATTTCCTTAACACCCAGTATGCTCTTCTCTTACATCTTCGAATGATTTGGAGAATTTAAAAAAATCAATAATTCGAGCAACATTTCTTGTTGTTCCATTGTGTCCGGGAGGTTTGAAAAAGTTGGTTTTGGCTTTCATTTCTTCAAAATCAAAATTCGGGAAGCCAATTTGCAATAGAGGGTTCAAACGAGACCTCAGGGGAACAACTATTTTTCTAGGAGACCAAATGGACAATACCATCGCGTCTAGAAGGCTTCAAAACATATAAATCGAATATAAAATCTTCAAAGTTTGGCTTGGGAGCATTTGAGGCAGAAAAATTTTTCCATGTACATTGTATAGCCATATTGTACAATTGCGCAGGGTACTATTTTCTAAAATAAATAATTAAATAAATTTGGTCGGTCGACCTAACCAGAGACCTAGGTGTTGGAAACAAGGTGGATAACTGAGAGGGGAGGGGGGGTGACTCAATTATCTTAAACAATTTAACTTTCTGTTTTTCATTAATAATTAGTGCATCATCAAAGCATTTAAGCATGCATAACCATGAGAGCAAAAATAAAATCAATACACATAACACAATGATTTTGACGTGGAAAACCCTGTTAAGGAAAAAACTACGGGGTGACTAACCCA
Organism: Cunninghamia lanceolata; assembly: GCA_027924645.1. Taxonomy (NCBI): domain Eukaryota; kingdom Viridiplantae; phylum Streptophyta; class Pinopsida; order Cupressales; family Cupressaceae; genus Cunninghamia; species Cunninghamia lanceolata. The sequence continues at coordinate 19,875,157 of BSBN01001215.1, read as the reverse complement.
AGATTGTATTCTCTATTAAAAGAATAGAAGTACAAAATGGCACTTGCCAATTAGGGCTCATTGCCCGAGCATACTGCTCACAAGAGACTCACTGCCTACAAGAGACTCACTATCTCCAAAATATATAGAATGTAACCAGGTGTTTGAACTGATCAGAGGCATCCACATATGCTGAGGTTCAGTTCCGGTTAGACTCAATATACTGATCTACTACACTTCATTCTTCCTCTGCTTTAGTGTTGCTGTTCTGTCACATACTAGACTTGTTTTACTGCTTCCACACTTATCTCTGCCTTTCTTCGCACACTATCTCACAATCCACACTATTACGGGAATCCAAAACTATGAATGTATTGATTATCAAAAGAGTGAGTACTACACAATACAGTGAAACTGTATAAATAGAATGTACGAAGGCTAAAAATAGCCAAAAAGGAGAAAAAGCAAGAGAGATAAGATTCGACCATTAGAAAGTAACTGACACTAGTTTTAACACCCTCCCATAATGGTCAATCGGTCTACAACACCAAGATGCCCCCTAAATTTGACAAACTTATCCGGGCTTAGAGATTTGGTGAGAATATCGGCAGTTTGGTCCTCTATAGGAACATACTGCAACGCAACAAAGCCATCTTCAACAAGCTGGCGAATAAAGTGACAATGAAGATCAACATGCTTTGTCCGCTCATGAAAGACAGGATTTTTGGCAAGTTTCAGCACCCCTTGATTGTCACAATACAGAGGTGAAGGGCCTGCCGAAGACGTGAATGTGTGAAAGCATCCTCCGAAGCCAAACTGCCTCACAGGCGGCTTTAACCGCTCCCCTATATTTAGCTTCTGTGGAGAGAGCCACTGCTTGCTGCTTCTTGCTGGTCCAAGTGACTGCACCTGTGCCCAAACTGAAAACATAACCAGAGGTAGATTTTCTATCATCTACAGAACCTGCCCAATCTGAATCTGTAAAACCGATCAGCTGAGGGTCTTTGCTCCTGCCATACAGAATGCCAAAGTCAGAAGTGCCATGCACATACCGTAACACACGCTTGGCTGCAACCCAGTGTTCATTTTTAGGGGCTGTCATGAATCGAGAGATGTAGCTGACTGCAAAACTAAGATCGGGTCGAGTGGCAGTGAGATAGATGAGACTGCCAACTAGTTGCCGAAATGCTGATTCATTTTCTACAGGATAGTCTAAATGAGCAGAGAGTTTGAGGCCTCTCTCCATTGGTGTAGCAGCCGGTTTGCAATCTGTCATCTTGAATTTGTCCAACAGACTCCAAGCATACTTAGATTGGGAGAGAAAGATACTGTCAGATTGCTGCCATACCTCAATACCGAGGCAATAATGCAAGAGGCCCAAGTCTGTCATGTCAAATGTGTGGCTGAGATCATGTTTGATCTGATGAAGCAACAATTCGAAACTGCCAGTAATGATCAAATCATCAACATATACAACAATAAGGAGTCGATCATCAGCATACTGATTGACATACAGATTGGGATCAGAGGGGCTCCGCTGAAAGCCCCGATCAACAAGATACTAATCAATCTTGAGATACCATGCCCGTGGAGCCTGTTTGAGGCCACAGAGAGCTTTCACCAATTTGCATACTTGATGTTCTTTCCCAACAACCTTGAAACCAGGAGGTTGCGTCATATAGACTTCTTCCTGCAATTCTCCATTGAGGAAGGCACTCTTGACGTCCATTTGATGGACTTTCCACCCAAATTGAGCTACCATAACAAGAACAAGCCTGATGGTGCTCATTTTTGCTGTAGGAGCAAAAGTCTCCTCATAGTCAACACCTTCTTTTTGAGAATAACCTTTAGCGACCAACCTAGCCTTATATTTATCAAGAGTCCCATCGGCCTTGTACTTGACTTTGTATACCCATTTGCAGCCAACAGGTTTCTTCCTAGGAGGGAGATCAGACAAAACCCAAGTATTGTTCTTCAGAAGACTCTGATGCTCAGCATCCATAGCCTGTTCCCACTCAGGTACACCTTGAGCCTCAAAATAAGTTTGAGGCTCGGAAATGCTGTGAAGGTTGGCCATAAGAGCAAAATTGACCGAATTGGACTGCTTGCTCTTCTTCCGAGCAGATCTTCCTTCGAGGAGTTCATTATCATGAAGGTCACCAATGGTTTTGGCCCACCATTTCGGCCGGAGAGCAGTGGAACCAATATCTGGAAGAGGGACAACGGAATCATCATCTGAAGGAGTCGAAACAAGATCAAGAGGATCCAGAATATCCTGAGTTGAGGCAAGTGAAGATCCAGGCTGAGATGCTGGCAAAACAGTAGGAGCCCTCCCATCAGGTGAAGCTAGAGGAATGCAAACACCTAAATCTGAATCCGTCAAAGGCTGATCCTCAAGAGGAATAGGAGTAGATAGAAGAAAGGGCCCAGTAGTCTCATCAACGACTACATCACGACTGAATATAAGACGGTCAGTATCTATATCACTTAGTCTGTAAGCCTTATGATTTTCACTATACCCTGTGAACATGAGTTTCTAACTTTTGGAATCCAGCTTAGTGCGCGTGGCATCGGGGATCCAAACATGAGCAGTGGAACCAAAAATTTTCAAATGGTTGACACACGGCTTACAACCAAACCAGGCTTCCTCAAGAGTCTTCTTTCGAACGGCATAGGTGGGAGATCGATTCAAAAGATAGACGGCAGTGTAGACTGCTTCAGCCCAGAATTTCTTAGGAACACTTTTATGTTCCAACATAGACCGTGCCATTTCTGTAATAGTACGATTGCGACGCTCGGCCACACCATTCTGTTGAGGTGTGTATGGTGTAGTCAGCTGGCGTTTAATACCATGTGCAGCACAAAAATGAATGAAGGAAGAAGAACAAAACTCCCCTCCATTATCAGATCGAAGAGTGATTGTTGGACAGCCGGACTCTTTTTCTACCAAAGCCTTGAACTACTGAAATGTACTAAATACATCTGATTTCCTTTTGAGGAAATACACCCACATCTTTCTGCTGAAATCATCAACAAGTAGCAAGAAATATCTGCATCCAGTAATTGAAGGAGTATTCATTGGTCCACAGACATCAGCGTGAACTAACTGCAAAACTTTGGATGCTCTCCATTTATCACCAGTTGGAAATGGGGTACGATGCTGCTTGCCAGCCTAACATGCATCACAAACACCAGGAATGAGAGTCTGAATTTCTAGAAGACCACCAACCAGACCCTCTCGAGCGAGCTGAGAGAGATAGTACATATTGAGATGCCCATAACGTTGATGCCAGAGTTTGCTGATGGAGGTATTCCTGGCTGCCATGGCGTGCTTGTGAGAATCACCAGAGTCCACGTGCCTATAAAGACCATGATCCTCAAGACCCTTGGCAACAACAGTACATGTCTCATGGTCCATTATACTGCAAGTATGCATGCTGAAAACGACATCCAAATGAGGTGAATGTCGCATTATCTGACTGACAGAGAGAAGATTCAACTCCATTCCAAGTACGAAATATACATCGAGAAATATTAAATTTCTCCCACTAGACTGGATTTGTACGTTGCCTTTTCCAACAACAGTGTATTCTTCACCTCCACCAAAGATGACAGAATCCTGGAAAGGCGTGTACTCCGTAAACCAGTCTCGTCGATGTGTGAAGTGTCGAGAGGCACCGGAGTCAATGTACCAAGCAGAAGATTTGACATGATCTGCAGGTCGCTTGGCCATGAAGGCAGAGACCGCAGAATCGTTCTGCTTAAGAGATGCCATTTTCACGTTTTTCGAGGCACGAAAAACGGAATGCTTGAGAGTGAATAAGTACCAGACAGTACAGATGTCGAGGCAAACAAATTGACATATAAGGCTGGACACAAAGAAAAAAACGTCTACTGAGATCAGACATGTTCTGCACCAGGTTCAAAATAGATAGGGCCATCTTTTCTAGGTGTGATCCATACACCTCTAGGAAGAAGCAAAGTGCGAGCGGCAGATACTAGGGCCTATGTGTTGAAGGCAGTAAGTCCACGACCAGAAATGATGCCCAAACAAAAAAAGCGAGCAGAAAAAATCTTCAGACAAGGAGTCGGGACCACATTCCCGCCGAAACCTTTCAGAACAAGAGGTGTTTTCAGAGCAAAACCAGCGACCAAAGAGAAGGGCAAGATCCGCGTGAAGGGAATCACGACTTTCAGAGAAAAGATGCCGCCGAAAACTCAACAAGAAAAAAAAAAAACACAGCACCAGGAAAATGTCCTCACGGGCGATCACGAGAGAGCAGATACCAGAAGATGATAGTCGAAACTTAGGAAACGATGAGAGATAACATGCCTAGAGTCGTTCCATCAAAAGAAAACTGACGAATCCAGAATAGCGCTCCCAGAATACTCACCGTAAGAATCAAAAGCAAACCGACGATACCAGAAGATTTAATGTCGACCACAAAGATAAGCCGTAAATAGAGAGACGACCTCAACAAAAATGCAAGTCAGAAGGAATCGCGATGTGGGATTTCAAAAACCGCTAGCAAGAACAAAATGCAGAAACGGCGGCCATGGAGAAATCACGACCAGAACAAACTCGCTAACAACCCAGAGAGCTCACCCAAGCTCTGATACCATATTACGAGAATCCAAAACTATGAATGTATTGATTATCAAAAGAGTGAGTACTACACGATACAATGAAACTGTATAAATAGAATGTACAAAGGCTAAAAATATCCAGAAAGGAGAAAAAGCAAGAGAGATAAGATTCGACCATTAGAAAGTAACTGACACTAGTTTTAACACACACACCTTCATATCGAAATCCATCTGGTATATATATCCGCACCAAGGATTTCAACATCTTTCTAGTCAGCATCTAGAATACTCAAGATTTTCCTAAACTCTGCTCTGTCGGCTGAATCCATGCTTACTAAGTGATGCGTATCAAAGAGATAGTTATAGACGTCACCAATCATGTCGGCCAACCATGAATGATCCCTCAAGAAGCTTGATCACCATCAATTTCTCATCCGGATTAAAGTCTGATGCTCTGTCGGTTAGTTCTTGCTCAGTCTGCTCTACCTGTCAGGAACCCAACACTTAGGTGATCATATCTTTTCACTCTTTCATCACCTAAGGCTCAATCTTTGGAATGTGGCAGTCATGGTACTCCTCTTGACTTCCCCAAGTCTGCACTTTGCTAAGATACATCCTCCAAGAGATCCGGACCTGACTGTCGAACCTTGTTGCATGCTCTGTTCTTGCTCACCGGACCAAAATACTCTTCAATCTGACTTTCGGTATAGACATACCATGTGCTGCGGATGAGTGGGATGGACTTTGTTGCCATCAATGACAACACTCATGAAGCCACACAGTGTCTCTTGCCAACAATCTCCCCCTTTGGCATTGATGGCAACACTTAGTTAAAAATGATTAAGTGTTATAACAAACTCCCCCTTGGCTGATGCTCTATCGTATGTACACTTTTACCGAAGCTCCCCCTTAGCTGAATTCCACATTTTTCACTACTCCTTACTCCCCCTTTGACATCAATGGCAAAGGGTGAAATCCGCACACCAAAATTTGCAAAAAGTCATTCTATACATAGCCGCATAAGTATATACATGTTATACTTACATATACTTAAGAATATCCGCAAAAGTGGTTTTCAACTGGACAAATTCTGTTGCCCAACTCTGCTTCATTCTGTCCAAAATTGAGATGTGACCACTTAATAAAAATGCAAAAGCTTCTGCCCTCTTTAGGTCTGTCGGATCACTGGTCCGGGATGTGGTCTGAGCATCAGTTAGGGCCTCATGCATTGCCTCTAACTTAGGGATAATTATCCCTCTTAGTTCACTCATTCTGCTTATTCTATTCTTCTTCTCCTTCTCAAGCCTCTTTATCTCATTTATAGTGGCAATAGCCTGGCACTCTTGATTCATTATGGATGAGGTGAGAGGATCAAAACTCTGAGATAAACTTGATAGTTTGCCCTCTTGTTCTTCCACCTTCCTTGCAATGTCTGTTGTCACTGTGGACCAAGATAAACAAAATTTGTATAATTCTCCGCCATCTTTGAAAGCATTTTCTAGGCTCTTTATCCCAATATTCAGATTTCTCCTATCATTTGCTATGAGTCCTTGTACTTCGGAGAATCTCTTACCCAAAAACTCTTTCCGGACTCTCTTCTGGTGATTTCTCCAAAGAATCAAAATGTGTGCTAATAGAATTAACAAGAGATTTCAAATTACCGGATGAAGAGGCCGAAAGATCCTTTTGAAAGGATGGCATGATTTTCTTGAGCACACCGGATGCAATCTTTATTAGCTCACAGTCTTCCATGTGAGACTTCAGAAGCTTTTCTTTTGCTTTAGCTTGAGCAAAAGATGCTACCTTCATTGTCTAGACCAGAGAGGAGTCAAAATTGAGTGGTCCATCAACCAGTTCTGGTTCATCTATCTCCATTAGTTCCTTGGTCAAGAAATTCTTCGCTGCTTCTGCAATGTCTCTTGCCGGAGACTTCTTTCCTTTTGCAGCCTCAGAGCTGTCATCAGAGATCTTCTCTGTTTGTTCTTTTTCTCTTCCCTTTGTCTCCTCTTCTTGACTTGCTTTCTCCTCTTTTCTTGCTTCTCCTTCAGTTCCGGAGTCTGCTGAGGGATCTGGAAGAGAGATGTTTACTTCTTCATGGACTTCCTCTTCTGGAACAGAGGAATCCAAGTCCTTAGTCTTCTCCTCACCTATCTCCTTTGACTCTTCTGCAATTTTCTCAGTAGAATCTTCCTTTGATGCACTTAATCCTTCGACATCCATGGCAGAAGGTTCATCACTTATGTCCTCTATAATAGGAAGATTGAATCTTTTATATGCATTCCGGAGGATGTCTTCAGTCTCTTTTGCCACCTGATCAGTCTCTCCGAGCATAAGCTTGTTCATTCTGGCTTTGCTCCAGAACTCATCCTTGCAATCCTTGAAGATCATGTTCATTTGTTTTGGAGTGATGGAAGGATAGAGCTGAATAGCTATCTATTCCCGGATCTCCATATCCTTTTCCTTTTGGCATTGTCTTTTCTGAGTTCAAGTACTTTCTCTAAACTCTTGGGGATTAGAGAGATGATTTCAATGAATGCTTTATTATATATGTTTAAGTACTTAACTGTAGCTTCTTCCACGATCCTTTTGTCTGTGTCACTATACTCATCATAGAATTCTGTCATTGGTTGCAAATTCCCATCCACAGTAACTGCCTTGATGACATCATCAATGGAGAGTGTAGGCCTTTCAACAAATTCTTCTGCTTCTTCTTTGTTTTTGCCAGTAGATGATTCCACAGAAGTTTTCTTTTTCTTCTTCATTTTCTTAACCTCCTCATCTGTCTCTGTCTCTTCATCATCCTTTTGACTTATATAGGATCTTGTAGCCTTGGTTTTTGTTCGCTTTTCTCCCTTTCCGGATGTCTTTACTTCCGGTTTGGAGGATTTTGAGCTCTTAGAGGTGGTAGGTGCAGAACTCTTTGAGGATCTAGTCCGGGAGGGGGCTTGCACCGGATCACTTTCTTTTTTTGCATCTTGTCTCTCTTTCTCTGCTCTTTCTAGTTTCTCTCTATTTGCATCGACTGCTTCTTTTGAAATGCCATATCTTTTGGCAACTTCCTCTACTTCTCTTCTCACTTTTCTTTTCATCTCCGGTTGTCTTAACATGAATTTTCACACTCAATTCTTGAAAGGTTCCAAACCTTTTTGCCTCAAGGTCCTTAGGCCGACTTAGTAGGTGTTGGACATGCAATTCCAGAATTTTCTCATCCACCTCATAGCCCATTGGCATAATCCAGACTATTCTGGGCTCTACTGCCTCCATTAGGCATTGATCAATGTCTACCATAAAACACATTGTATCTTTATATTTTCAACTAATGTCTAAGGAATTCTTTCTCTGGCCTACATCATACCTTGGAAATTCTTGAAATATCTCCAGAGAGCTGTGCTTTGAGCCTTGGCATCACCAAGCCCATACATATAATCTCTTATTTGTATGGCAACAGGTCTGTCATTTTGCCATAACCAGCCACTAGTTCCAGGTAGCTCATTCATATAGTAGAAGAATAGACATAGTATCAAGCCACCGTAATTAAATGAATTCTTCTTATCCTTCTTTATTTTCTACAAATTCTCTAACAATTGGTTCAAGAGAAGCTCACAAAGATCATAATCAGCATTTTCCCTTGGCATCTGATAAGCAGTGTATATTGTTGTTCCGAATACAGAATTCTCCCTGCTGGAGTGATATATTTTATAACCAATTATGATAGAAGCAAATTTGATATCTAAATCTGTGATATCCTCTATTGTCATTGCTCTTTTGTCAAATTTTGATCCGGTAGCCTCACAGTTTGGTTCTTGACCGATTTAAGAGCAGGCAACCCACCAGATGAGTGCAAACCAGTTACTGCCCTGATTGCATCCTTGGTTATTTTGAAGGGCTTCAACAACCACATGAAGTTATCATGTATTCTACTAAGAACATACCGGACCCATTTATCTTCTGCAAAACAGGGGAAATGGATGCAATGTCCAAAATGCTTATCCCGGATGCCCTTGTATTGGGGTTTAAGTTCAAATGTTCCATCTATTAATTCCTTGTGATAGATGTCCATCAGCTTGGATTCCCCAAATTCCTCAATGTTGGCGTGAATGTATACCCTAACATCTTCTACATGCAGAACCCCATGCGGAATGCTAGAGAATGCGCCTAGGGGATCAACTTCTAGGGATTTGTAAGGATGTTTCTTAAACTTAGGGCGCGGCCTATCAGTGATCTTAACAACATTTGGAGTAGCCATCTTTCAAAAGATTCAGAGAAAGATATTCAAGAGCGGAAATACTTTTTTACGCTTCTAGGGTTCACGATAAGCGCCGAAAAGATCGTTGGTTGAATCGAATTCTGCGGTTGATCTTTGAGAGGGTTGAAGCAATATTGTTGCATAGTTCTTTCTTTCTTCTTCTCAAATGCAAATGTGCAAATGATGAACAAAAGAACCCTTATATTTCTGCGCAAACCCTAAATTCATATTGCAATAAATGCACACCTTAAGTCATTCCGATTCCCTTGTTCTGACCTTGTTCTGAGAGAGATCCTTCCGAATCACTGAGATACACTTATAATTATTCTTGGTGATAATTGACAATCTATCTTCCTTTCTCCAATCATTCCATTTATCTGCAGATCAAGATATTTCAATTTTGAATCATACCGGATCTAACTGTGAAAATCCTGCTTTTACCAAATGACTGTTAGACTGGATCAATCTTGAATGATTAACCTCTTCAAAACTCCTTGCGGATCTTTTATAATTTTACCAAGGGTTATTTAGATCTCTTTGAGAACTCTTCAATCCGCAACACTCCATGTGCCAATTTTAGGCACCAATTGACTGGTTGGGGGAAATTGTTTTCTTTTGTGACTCCCCCTGAGCCAAAGCTCATCTATTTAGTTTCCGGAAGGAATATCAGCACCAGATTCTGGTGCGGATCCATCCCCAACATTTTATGTACTCTTTACCCAAATCTTGTTCATCTCCCTTTGAACTTCATCCGCATTCACTTTTCCTTTTCCTTTGTCTTGATTTTGATTATGATGCACCGGACCCCTTTTATCCTGATTCTTACTTCTGCAAAATTTGGCAATGTGACCGGATCTATTGCAATTGTAGCAAGCTATATTTCTTTGCATATTTGACTGATATCTTCTTGACCTGCATTGATTAGCCATATGTCCCATTCTATTGCATGCAAAGCATCTACCATTGAATGAATTGTTTATTTGCATATTTCTACATTCATGAGATTTGTGACCTTACTTTTTGCAATTAAAACACTGTTCGGAGAAGGATGAATTAGTCTGATTCATTCTTCTTCTGCATTGATTTGCTTTATGCCCGAAGTTATTGCAATTGTAGCAGTATCCATTGAAGGATGGATATCTTTGAGCATTTGGTTGCCTTACTGGAGGTCTTCTAGGTCTGTTCCTTGGATTTCCTGATCTAGAGTTCTTCTGACCGGATCCGGAGCTTTCACCTTTCTCATACTCCAAGTCATGCTTGTCATCTACCCTCTTTTGGCTTTCAAGAAGAACTTCAAGTTGAGCAGAGCTTATCTTGAATTTCTCTTTGTATTCATTTGCTGTTTGAAGATCCCTTTTAAGAGTGTCTATCTGATTCTCAAGTTGTTCTTCATTATCTCTAGCTTCTTCAAGATCAGATTCCAGATGCCTGATTATTCTATCCATTTTGTGGCAGTCTTCTGACTTCTCCTTGAGAGAGTGTTTTAGATTATCTTCAATTTTTCTTTTCTCTTCAATTTCTTGGGTGAATTTTATAACCCCTGATTCCATTTCATGTCTTACCATAATGACCTCTTTTGATAGTTTCTCACATAACTTGTTTTTCTCATTCAGATCTTCATTTGTATCATTGGCTTCCCTTTGACTTGCTAATTGTTGAAGTAGTTCTTTTCTCTTTTTCATAGAGATACTTAGTTTTTCTTTGAGTTCATTTATGAAATCATCAGCTTGTTTGAGTCTTTCCCTCAGGTTATTTACTTCAGAGTGAGATTGCTCAAGATCATCTAGGGCAGACTGAAATTGTTCCCTCATACCATACATATCCATTGAGATTCCCAAATCTTCCTCAAGTTGTTAGGCTCTGTTTAGAGGAACTTAGCTCTGATACCAATTGTTGGAAACAAGGTGGATAACTGAGAGGGAGGGGTGAATCAATTATCTTAAACAATTTAACTTTTTGTTCTTCATTAATAATTAGTGCATCATCAAAACATATAAGCATGCATAACCATGAAAGCAGAAATAAAATCAATACACATAACACAATGATTTTGACGTGGAAAACCTTGTTAAGGGAAAACCATGGGGTGACTAACCCAAGATTGTATTCTCTGTTAAAAAATAATAGAAGTACAAAATGGCACTTGCCAATTAGGGCTCGCTGCCCGAGCATACTGCTCACAAGAGGCTCACTACCTGCAAGAGACTCACTGTCTACAAGGTATATAGAATGTAACCAAGTGCTTGAATTGATCAGAGGCATCCACATATGCTGAGGTTCAGTTCCAATTAGGCTCAATATACCGATCTACTGCACTTCATTCTTCCTCTACTTTAGTGTTGTTGTTCTGTCACATACTGGACTTGTTTTACTGCTTCCACACTTATCTCTAACTTTCTTCGCACACTATCTCACAATCCACACACCTTCACATCGAAATCCATCTGGTATATATATCCGCACCAAGGATTTCAACATCTTTCTAGTCGGCATCCGGAATATTGAAGATTTTCCTAAACTCTGGTCTGTCGACTAAATCCATGCTTACTAAGTGATGCGTATCAAAGAGATAGTTATAGAAGTCATCAATCATGTCGGCCAACCATGAATGATCCCTCAAGAAGCTTGATCACCATCAATTTCTCATCCGAATTAAGGTCTGATGCTTTGTCGGTTAGTTCTTGCTGAGTCTGCTCTGCTTGTCAGGAACCCAACACTTAGGTGCTCATATTTTTTCACTCTTTCATCACCGGAGGCTCAATCTCTGGAATGTGGCAGTCATGGTACTCCTCTTGACTTCCCCAAGTCCGCACTTCGCTGAGATACATCCTCTGAGAGATCCGGAACTGACTGTCAAACCTTGCTGCATGCTCTGTTCTTGCTCACCGGACCAAAATACTCTTCAATCTGACTTCCGGTATAGACATACCATGTGCTGCGGATGAGTGGGATGGACTTTGTTGCCATCAATGACAACACTCATTAAGCCACATAGTGTCTCTTGCCAACACTAGGCAGGTCGCTCACAGCCCATGTTTTAGGCTACAAGCCTTAGGAACTCAACCCAACCAACCTTATTCACATCCACCACCAACCTAGTGCCCTGAGGTCACCCATCGGCTGCCCTTCTACAAGCTACATGCCACTGCCTACACCACTTCCGTCAATCCATTGCCCTATCATTGCTCGAGTAGCCCTCATCCAAGTCACCACCCTCTAGCTGCCTACGCCCCGCCTGGCTGCCACCTCTACCAACAGTTCCACCAACCAATTGCCTACTAGCCACCAAGGGCAAAGACCCCCCTCCATTGAAGTTTTCAATCTAGGAGTGTAACTTCGAGAGGCTCATTCTCAATCGTACAAAGGTATTTTTTTTGTGCAATTTTTTTAAATGTTGCAGAATTTCATGCACTTTATAATGATGTGATTGGTTTTTGACTTGAACTTCAGTTTTCCAAAATTTGAGTTTTTTCACAAATCTTCTTGTGCAATTCTCATTTTGAGACCTTCAAAGGGCCATATCTTGTGCAAACAACTCCTCTTTGGATCCCATTTTTTGAAAGTGTTTTTTTTGTTTTTTTTGCATACTTTGCACTGCTACTCTCTACTTCTCATTTTGTATCTGAATTGTACTTTCAACATTTTGGCCACTTTTGGGCCCTATAAAGCTTTGTAAATCTGGTTTTTGCATTGTAAAATACACAAATTATAAAGGGTCAAACATTGTAATTGTTGGGGGGTCATTTCAACAATTAGTTCAGGGGAGTTGTCATGTGTTCTCATCTTTTTTGGGATGGACTTCAGCTTCGGATTTGCACTACTAAAGTCTCTTTGGCGATCTCTCTTAGTCTTCTTTTGCTCTACCAACCTTAGAGATCGTATAATATCTTGATCTTGACCACATTGTTATCTCTTCTCACCTTTATTGGGGTCTAAGGGTATGAATATCTTATATCGGACCCAATTTCTTTTAAGGCAACAACGCCAATGTTTACTCTTCTATCCGATAAAAACTTGAATTAATGATAGAAATAACAATGCATACCAGACAAAGGAATAAAAGTATATTGCCAAGAAGAACACAACCGTCTACCAACTGACTCCTATAACTACCCAAAAGCTGACAAACAATTAATATATAGTCGGATAACCATATTATCAAAACATAATAATAAGCATTGTACGCTGACTATAAGAGTAGACCCTCAACCCACAACTTGTGTGTTCTTAATTATTGTAATTTTTAATTAAAATTTAAATGCAAAAGTTAATTTTTCTTTAACTGTTAATTTAAAACTTAATTTGGATACGATTTTATTTCCACAAGTTTGATGTTCTAAATTTTTTTTAAAATCATTATTTGAACAAGCATGTCAACATATTTGTATATCATTATTTATCGATGTCTTTTTATAATTAATACCTGATGGTATCTATCTTATGAAAAAATAATGGTATCCATTGATAAATAATTTGTTGAGGCATAATGGTATCTTTCAATACAATAAATACATACCATTATTTATCGACGTCTTTTTATAATTTTTTAAAATTAACAAACAAGATTGGGAGGTAACTGGTAAGTTGAAAAATGGTAAGAACGGTCAGCAAGGGCATCAAATCTCATCCCTGGTTCTTGTTTACCTAGTCGGATGTTAGATGTATTCAGGGAAGAATCATATGGCAGCACTAACAGTGGATTCAAGCAACAAAAATGAAAAACACGACTGCATAAAGAGATGAAAAATAACCCACTGACAGATGCCAAAAAGTCCAAACCTCTGGTAGCGCTTCTGCACATGTCATTCATTGTCCTTGATTCCTTTTATGCAAAAAAAATCAAAGCTTTTTTCATGTTTTAGGGTTTTTTTTTAATTTAACCTAGATTTGACCCAGTTTTTCTAGGAAGCCGAATCCAAACGTATCTGGCGCGGTTCTGTATCCGCAGGAATACTAGGTATGTGAGGGTAAGGTGTTTGAGCCATATCTGAGCCATACCATGTACACCGGTACATATACCAGGGGAGGGGGTGACGTATCCTGCAACATTGTGTACAACCCTTGCATATATATCTCCTCGATTCCGATTCTGATTTCTTATTTCCAATAGAGGAAGTTTGACTAAGTATGCAGGAAAAGTTTGGTTATTGGGTATCGGGCAGCTACACCCTGAGATTAAAGCCTCTTGCTATCTCCTAAAACCAGGCAGACATCCAAAGCATCTATTTTAATACCAATATATATTTTAATACCATCCAAAGCATCTAACATTGTGAATGTAAAACAAATTTGAATAGCATAGAGATAGCATGTCAAAAGAAGAAAAAATAAATTGCACAGAGCTAGCAGGTCTAAGCAAGAAAATCAAGAAATTAACTAAAATTTCCTTGCTATACATGGAGAGTGCTTCTCTTGAATTTTCACTGGTTTGCACCAATATTGGACTGCTGTAGAGATAGTTGAGTCCTCGTAGATGGAAGAAATTGATATCTTCTAGAACCAAAGGCCCAGTGTAATAATAAGTAGCTTTACAGAAACGGAGACATGTTCAACGAAGTGTTCCGGATTGTTATAATACAACTCTAGAATTGTTTCTATTGATTTCATTTTTTTTCTTGTGGGTTTTCTTATTAACACAAGGCACATACTCTGAGGCAAAGGCGCCATACTTCACGTAAGACTAAGCATCTGCTCTGAGTGGTTCAAACTATGTAACTTTTAGGGTCAAATTTATTATGTTTTTCTTAAAAGCAAAGACACCTTCAAATATTCAGAAATACAAATGCAATAGATTAGACATATCTATTAAGTCTGGAAATTTGTGAAAGGCATGCAAATGATAAAAATTAAAATTAAATTCAAAAATATTGCACTGCTAGGCTGACAACAGTACAGTGTCTTACAGTGAAATTGCTTGGAAGGTACCAATGAAGTATAAAGCAATCAACATATGAAAAAATGTTAGCACATGCTTCCTCTGCAATTCAATTCCAGTTCACTAAACTGGTTTACTCAGGAACAGCCATATCACTTGAGCATATAGACCTGACTAGGCCCTTGCAAACCAGAGTTCGTTCCGGCATCAAGCTGATTTAACATAAGTAGTTCTTTGCATGAAGCGGGGACTCTTTTGGCTGTGCATCAAGGGCGATGGCATGGTATGATTCTGGCATTTATTCCATTCACATCAGACCTTATTACTGCTTCTCACCCCACAAGCAACAGAAGGAATTCCCCAAAAGTTTCCTTTGGTATAAATAATAGAAGTAGATTTCCTCAAAATGCAACATATTATATATGTTTTGAAGCTTCTAAAAATATGGAGACAGGAAGAATGGAAATGTTAGGAAAAGACATTGAAGGGTACAAAGTATAGATTTACAAATCTATAAACTAAAAAGGGGACAGATTTCCACAGATAATGTTTTCCATCTTATCCAACAGTGGAAATTCAAATTATGTTTCCGGAAGATGGAAACATGCTTAGGTGTACCAGGAAACAAGCCAGATGCAGTGATAAGATAGCACTGAAGTCTACATTATGACTTCATGCAGAGCATCCCGGGGATCAATCATCAAGCTCAAGGCTGTTGGTTGTATTAGGACCTAAAATATGGAACCAATGGGTTTTTTTGAGCCACATTATGCTTCCATGCGCTCATTACATGGGAACTGAGCCCCATAGCAATTAATCACATGTGTCACTAGATAATCCATCAGACCAAATGGGCTGCTTTAGAAAGCTACTGCACTAAACCAACAGTAACTCTTGGAGTCTCGAGTCTTAATTGTCACATGGTTACATTAAAGAGGGGGCATCAATTGCAAAAACAAAAGAAATTTATCCTAAAGGGAATTTAAAGCAATAGAGTTTTTCAATGAACCATATGCAGTCTTTTTATCAAATTTTTATGCTATAATTTCATGTTGGCAGCTAAAAACGTGGGTAAAGGGAAAAATTGCTCATATCTCTTTTTTTGGGTGTGACGAATTAAAACAGACATTTTTTTAAACCTCACGACCATGTTATTACATGCAAGAAGAAAATCAGAAGATTAGGAGAACTGAATGTATTCGCTGCTGATAGTGCCCTTCCAGAGATGTTTCACAGTGCAGAGTATCATTCATCAGCAATTACCAATAAATTTATACGTGTTGCGATGTAATCACACATCGCCCCATTGCAAATGGGGACCCCCTCTTTTTTTTGCTTTCTCGCTTCATTTTGCTTTAAAGTTTAGTTTTTGCTCTGAGCTTGTAGGGTTTTGGTAGTGTTGTTTTGCCCATGTCTCGACAGTTTCTTGCCAAGAGGTCTATATGCCTTCATCCTGATACATGTCACTGAGACCCTGAAAAAATGACTAAGTCTGATATCTTGAAAATCCTGAAAAAATGACTAAGTCTGAAATCTGGTGGATCCTCAGAAATCTAAAATCTGCATGCTAAATCCTATGGATCCAGGACCTATCTCAAACATCCTAGAAGTATATTGATAAATATTTAAAGTATAAGTCATATCTGACTTATACTTAAACATATTTTCAATATACTTCCATTCAGGAAATCCAAAATTTGACTAAGGCAAGAAATTCCTCACTCCATGTCCAAACCCGCCCTACCTGGGCGGCCTTGGCACAAGGTCATGGATTCAATGTCATGCACATGCACTTGTCCAAACAGACCCCTCAAATCCGCCCAAGGGAAAAGTTGTCAAATTTACAAGGTTTTGAGGACAGAGATGATAAAATTCAAAGAAATTTCATAAGTCTGAGTGATTCTAAGGCTTCACATGACACTATCCAAGCACTCCTTCCTAGCCCACCCAACATGGGCGGCCTCACAAGGTCCTCTTGGACATTGTCTTCACCTCCAGGAGAGTCAGTCCAGACGACACCCACAAATCCGCCCAATCAAAAATGGTTAAGTATTGAGGATTTTTCATGCACAGAGCACTGAGATGTGATGATTTGTAAGCAAGGTTTGAGTTTGAGTGAAGTCAAAGTTGCATTCCAAGTCACTCCTCAACCTGCCCTATCTGGGCGGCTTTGGCATATAGACATGGATGATGTCTTCATCACCACATCAACCTCTCTAGACACAGCCTCCAAATCCGCTTAAGGAGAGTTAGGACATTTTTAGGATAACTTTGTCAATTGAAGAGTTGGAGAGTAGTGGTTAAGTCTGGAAATTAAGTTAAAGTTCCAAATTTGAGAAGCATAGCACATTTGAAGGCAAAATCCACATCACCCTCTCAAACCCGCCCTACTTGGGCGGCCTAGAAAGGGAGTCTTGGATACAGTGACCATCATATGTCTCTTGCCACATAAGGAGAAGTTGATGAAGTTTGATGGAGAGGTTGCAAGTTTTTAAGAGCTTTTCAAGGTAAATTCCAAGCCTTCCCTCCAAACCCGCCCTTCCTGGGCGGCCTCAAGGTGCATTGATGGACAATGTCTTCACCACCTCCATGGCACATTCCAACCAACACTTACAAACCCGCCCTAGGAGAGAATGATCGACTTTTGAAGTGTTTCAAACATAAAGCACTAGAAGGTGGTGAAATTCTAAGAGAAACATGAAAGTTGGAGGCATCAAGTGAGTTTCAAGTTGAAATCCACATCATCCTCCTAAACCCGCCCCTACTTGGGCGGCCCCAAGAGGCCCTTGTGGACTGTATCACCTAACACATGAAGATCTCCAAACACTCTCTCCAAAGCCGCTCAAGATGAGGGATAACATAAATTGCTAAGTTTGTTTGATCAAGGTGGTACCAAGGAGAGGAGATAGTCAAGTTCAAGGGTAAGAAGTTTCTAAGTGTTGAAAATCCACATCACCCTCTCAAACCCGCCCTTCCGAGGCGGCCTAGAGAGATGAGCTCGGAGATATGGTGTCTAAATATTGCTCATCATCATGCTTCACATCCTTGAGAAGAAAATTCAAAGAGAGTGAAGTCTAAAATTGGCTAAGTCTTATGAAAATCCACACCACAACTACAATCCCGCCCTAGCATGGGCGGCCTTGAGCTCTATGCTTGGATAACTTTATCTCCTTCCACATCATTCACTCCAAACACTGCCTTCAAACCCACCCAAGGGGAAACTTACAAAGTTTGAAATATTCTAAGTTAAAATGCAAGGAGATCATGAAGTTTTGATGAAAGTTCATAGGATTGAATGTCTTTTGAGGCATTTTGAGGGAATTGTACAAGGGTCACCTCTAAAGCCGCCCTACCTAGGCGGCCTAAAGAGGTCCTTGTGGACTATGTCACCTGACACATGAAACACTCCAGACAATACCTTCCAAACCGCCCAGGGTGAAGAACAATGCAATTTGCAAGGTATGTTTGATTAGTATGATCAAGGATGATATCACAAGGAAAGGAGATAGTCAAGTTTAAGGCATGAAAAGTTTTCTAAGTGTTGAAAATCCACAACCTACTCTCAAATCCGCCCTACTTGGGCGGCCTAAAGAGGTCAGCTTCGAGTTTTGATGTCAAAGCAATGTAGCTACCCTATCTTGGCTCTCTAATCCATCATGATGCTTCACATCCTTGAGAGGATCATTCAAAAGGAGGAAAGTTTGAAAATTTGACTAAGTCTTAAGAAAGAAGGAGAGAGACATCTTCATGAGGAGAGGAATCAACCTTAAGTGAAGAAATCCTTATGCCTCTTCCAAACCCGCCCATGCAAGGCGGCCTTGAGCTCCATGCTTGGACAACTCCACCTCCTGCTTAACCCACTCAAGGAGAAAACCTATCAAATTTGCAATGTTTTGAGTTGAAGAACAATGAGATCATGAAGATTTAATGAAAGTTCATAAGTTTGAATGTATTTTAAGGCATTTTGAGGAATAGTCCAAAGGTAAGCCTCTAAACCCGCCCTACTTGGGCAGCCTCAAGAGGTGTCCATGGACTGTGCCTTGTCCCATATGAAACATTCCATACACTGCTTCCTAAACCGCACAGGGTGGAGAACAACATAAGTTGCAAGTTTGTTTGATTTCAATGATCAAGATCACACTCAGGAGATGAGATAGTCAAGTTGAGATGAGTGACAAGTTTCTAAGTACTAAAATCCAAGGCTCACTCTCAAACCCACCCTACGTAGGCGGCCTAGAGAGGTGAGTCTGGATTATGATGTCTAAAAACTGCAACTACTCCATCCTGACTCTCCAAACTCACTGTGATGCTTCATACTCATGCAAGATCACTCTAGAAGAGGGAAGTTGGTGAAAATTTCAAGTCAAGGTAAAAATCCAAACTCTATCACCAAGGCCGCCCTTCCTAGGTGCCCTAGATACCTGAGCATGGAGAGTGTGTTGTTCTCCTCAGGATCATTCCTAAACTCCTCCTAACAATGATGAATCAATTGAAAAACAAGGAAAATAATTAAGTCATGCAAATGGAGGAGGGAAGAGTGTCAAGGTTAAGATAGAGAGTGTTCACATTGAATAATCCTCACAACCCCTCCAAATCCGCCCTTCATAAGCGGGTTTCACCAAAACATGTGGATAGAATCATCAAACATCTTAAGTTTACCTTTCAACTTCACACAAACACCTTAAAAATGGCTAAGTCTTGATGAAGTTGGAGAGGAAGGACATCAAAAGGAGGAATGAACATTGAATGAAGTTTAAGTTTAAAATCCCTACACTACCTCCCAAGCGCCCATGCTAGGCGGCCTTGAGCTCTATGCCTGGATAACTTCATCTCCTTCCACACGACATCCTCCAGACAACACTCCTAAAGCCACTTAGAAGTGGAAACCATAAGTATGCAAGCATAAATCAATAAGATGAACATGTCAAAGGTGAAATGAGCAAGTGCAAAGTTGTTTAAGTTGAAAATTCCATGTGTCATCCTCCAGCGCGCCCTTCCTAGGCGGCTTTGACCTCTTTGCTTGGACTACATGTCCTCCACAACGCATATTCCATACACCCCTTCCAAAGCCGCTCAGCTTAGGCGGCCTAGAGCCTAGAACATGGATATCCACATCATTCACTCCATAAACTTCCTTCAAATCCGCCCATCCTTCTAAGGTTTTTCATCTCATTCAAGGAGGTCAAGTCATCATTGAAACAAGTGAAGAGGTCTTAAATTATCAAAGTAAAGCCAAAAAATGCTTAAGTCATGAAAATCCACACACAACCTTCAATCCCGCCCTTCCTAGGCGGTCTTGAGTACTTTGCCTGGACAATGTCATGTCATTCACAAGACACTCTCCGCCTATCACCTCTAAACCCACCCAAGAAGGTCGGCCTAGACACTCAAGCATGGAATTTCACGTTCCCACAGTCCAGACATGCCTTTCAAACCCGCTCAGGCTAGTCGGCCAAGAAGAGAGGTGAATTATCAAGTGAATTCAAAGTGTAGCTTTCCAAGTTTGATTTTGACAAGTGATGGATGCTTTGGAATGTCATTGTTTTAATCCCATATACATAAGGTGAATGTAATTTGTTGTTGAAAATCCTTTATATCGAGTCTTAATTTGATGTGTTTCTTCTTGTAGGTAATGAAGGATCTAAGGAGGTGAATAGCGAGAGCTCATACATGAGAAGTTTGGAAGGCAGAGGAAAAGTTGCTCAAATTTGTCATCGTCATCACATGGAGGAGAGCTCCAACATTAAGTTCATCTTACTTTGAAGACTTCGTAGACATCAACGCCATGTAGGAAGGGGAGCTAGTCTAAGATGATCAAGGTTACAAGTGTAGTTCATCATCAAGAGCATCATCCGTTCGAGGCAAGGATTAGTGGAAGGTTGTCACTTCACCACGCACATCTTGAAGGAGGTCATCATCCAGAAGCTCACATATCATGTGCTAGACAAGAAGAACTCTCATTACGCACTAGTCTACTGCATGAGTCCATGCAACTGTCCAGAGGCATGATCCTGCACAAGCACAACAACATCACAAGATGAGAGATGAGCATGATCATCAAAGCGATCCATGAGTTACATCAAGAAAACAAGAAGAAAATATTCTAAGTAAAGTGAACATGAAGTGAATCACACTAGTTCATTCAAAGATGCTGAGGTGGCACGTACACATCATCAAGCCAATCGCATTCTGCCATGTAAGAGGGGCCCACCATAAAGATACTCCAAAGATGCTTATCACATTGGAAATTGTGCCTTCATTGCCTCTTTCATGTTCTAAAAATAGTAAATTTTGTAACAAACTGCCTTGTTGTCTCAATCTCGGCCGTTGATTGCTAAATCAATCTTGGCCCTTCATGTAATTCTTGAGCTCTATATAAGGCTCACTACTCTCATTTGTAAAGGGAACATTATTAGAATTAGAAGAAGATCATTAGAGGGACATTAGAGGAGAATCATTAGAAGTAGAGATCAAGTAGGAGTAGAGTAGAGAGGGAGCTCTTCGAAGTCATGAAGAGAGACATGAGATTGTTGTAATCACACACTTCAAAAGTAATACAAGCTCATTGTTGTTGTTTGCATGGTGATCTTGTGGCTTTGAAATGTTAGCATGGTTTCAAGTTTTGACTATGACGGAGATGTGTTTCCAAGAAACTTAGATAGTAGGGTAGATAAAGTTCATTGATGTGATGTATATGCTAAAGATATTTGATGAACTTCTCCTTGGTTCATACTTTTGATGGTTTGTCGCTGGCAAGTCATCGTGCAAAGTTAGCCTGAACTACATTTGCTTAAGTCCGATTGTGAATGCTCGTTCAAACTGCACCAGTTGTGGGTGTTTGGATGGAGGTTTACAGTATGAAAATCACTGAGTTACTTTTAGAGATTGCACATGCTCCGTGTAATTGTTGGTTCTCATGGTGAAGCGGAGTAAGGTTACACGAGGAATTTATCTATCGTAGCATGTTCATTATATTATTGTTCTTATATTAGAATCCTCTCAACCCTTTCTCTTTTTTCATGTTCTTGTACTCAATTTAAGAAGTTCCATTTCATAAGGAGGAAGTAATTTGTTTGAATGGAGTGAGGTGACAATTCTACGTAAGTCCCTTTGTGACACAGCAAATCACATCACACCACTAAGGCTATCCGTTGCAAATCATGTACAAGGAACCTTGGAGCGTTCTTGTTTGCTCACGTAGTTTAGCATTCGAGACGCTTTGTTCAAGAGAGGATAGAGCACTTGGTGTTTTATTCTAATGTTGTTGTTGTCAAGAAAACATCATCGACAATACATAGTATCCTTCCAAATATGTTTCAATAGTTTTGGCATGTATACTTCCATAAATAAATTCTATGTCAAATTTTTGCCCAATTTTTTTTAGCTGGGAACATATTTCATGTTTTATGGATTTTGTTTCGTATTTTTACAAACATGGCTACTATGATTTTATGTAAAATAGCCATACTAGTCAAGAAGCTTAGAAGAGTAGTAGGATAGTCATAAAAACCTATATTGCATCAAGAATTAGAATGGGTACTTGGAAACTTCACCAACATGAGTATCAAAAGCAGAGACAGCTGGATCAGGACATGGAAGAAACTATAGGCAGATTTCTCGAGGAAATTGCAGAAACAGAAAATCGGCACAAAAATGTATCAGAAAAAAACAGGAAAATTATGAAATTCTTCGAAATGGTATTAAAAACTTCTGAAAACTCATGGAAAGAGTATTGGAAACATAGCAATATTCTCACAAGATGAATTCAGATACATGAAAATTCAAAGAGCTATTAATAAATGGTTGCACGACTATCATAACTTTTCTGAATTTTCCAGACTGTTTCCAGAAGTTTCTGTTCACTCTTTAGGAGTTCATGGAAGTTTCTGCAATGGAAATGTTTTGGAAACCTGAAAAACTGCTTTAGTTTACAGGAGAGAGTTACTGAGATTCAATAAAAAGAACTACTTGACAAAGTTAGAGACAATCATCCGCCCCACTTCCCCCTTCTTCGTTTATATGAATTTTGAAGATGATATAAATGGTAATGAAGACCCTGTAGGTGAAAGAGATCTAACTTCTAAGAGATGAGTTACGCACCATAAATGCTATCTATGTTCTAGACAAGGGAATTAATATCACAGAACTGAGGAAGATCTTCTAGAGGGTATGGAGAATTGGCACTTCAATATGACCTTAGGGCATTTGATAATCAAGTGGGTCTAAGTTATGATCATCAACTACATGAATTAAAGCCACTGTTCTATTTAAAAGGTGTCATTTGAATGGAGAAACTATTCTTAGAAACAAAATTATAAAACCTAAAGATAAAGGTAAACTTTTTAGGTCAGGGCCAATTAAGATACCAGTTTGGTTTATTAAAAAATGTTAGGCTTTCAAGATAAGTTAGGGACTAACTCTGTGAAAGAGGAAGCGGTAGATGAAGAGGAACGAGTTCATGACCATATATATATTTTTTTTATAGACCAGTTATAACTCCAACTTAGGACCTTTGTTTGCTTGGTTCTCTACCACTGAGCTACCAGCCCTTTTTGTGACTGGGTGTTTTGATGGGTTCCTTATTATAGTTTGGGCGTTCTCAACAATATGCTATGTAAAAAGCTTCAAAAGGCATCAACAAAAAATCATTTGGCAATGCAAGGATGGCCATACCTAAGTGCAGATAGTAGTTGGGTTTCACTGTGCACCTCAACAAAGTACTTTGCAGGCCCTCCAATACCCCATGTGCTCAATTCACTCAGAAGCTTCCCTTCACTGATATGCAACTCCAACTCTTCTGGTTCTATTTGTGCCTCCACAGCCAATGGAAACCCCTAGAGCCCTTTGTCTTATGATTTTTCTTGAATAAACAGGAGGGATCCATGATGAGATACGCGATGGGTGGGCTTGTGCATGGCTGGAACTGATCATCCATTTCGGTGAAGAAATGGGTAACGGGTTTTTAGATACAGAACTTGTTTGTGAGCAGAACAAATTCAGCATCCTGGATTAATAGGTGGAATTACCAAAAGAAAGTGACCTGGAGGAAGTTTTCTCGGACTGAAATCTCATGTCTATGGTACGTACTGTAACAGAGACTTTACGTGTTTGATATTCGTTGTATGCAGACTAAGGAAGCGATCCCATAAGTCTGCTACCTATAGGAACTATTTTTGTGGTGCACGGTTCCCGAGAAGAACGTTATGCCTACAGAATGAAATAGAACTTTATGCAAGAAAATAGGCAAGAAAATAGGAGCTCTTTTTTGAGAAAAAAAAATTTAGAGTGTGTCTAATGCTCACATATAAAAGCCTATGGGCTAATAATTTTTAAATTCTTCTCATAATTTTTTAGATTTAATTATATAGTTGTAGATTTAACTAGTATATTTATATTTAAAAAAATATATCTAAAGTACGCGTAGAGATATCCTTCTCCAGGCGCCTTTTTTTTTTAATCAATTTACTGCACTCACTTTAGCTCACCTCAAATCCTAAAATTTGATATGTTCATTCTATATCTGAAAAAAATAAGGAAGGAGACAATATAAATAGATTGAATGTGCATCTTTTCATATGCCATTTCCTAATGTTTTTTTCTTTCATCTTAGTGCATAGTGATGGCTTCTATGAAATTGCCATCCACCTTTCTTTCCGTCTAGCATTATTTTTATTTATTTATTCCTTTCACCTCCTTTTTTAGTTTTTTTTTAATTTGTGGAGTGACTATTTGGTTTTTTTAATAAAGATTCTAGATTAGAATCTTATTAAGTTTACATAGAAATTCCAGAATCTTTCAGCTCCCATTTGTGTTGTGAATGTAGGAACGCCTCTCGGCGTAAACTATAGCTTTAGCATTGGTTGTTGCTAGAAAGTAATTACTAGCAATCGCACCTTAGTGTGCAATGGGTACGCCGAAATTGAAAGAGTATTGGAATGGTTGACCGTAACCTCAAGTCTCACACAATGGAACATTTTTTGTCACTATGTTTATGCAGTTAATATTAGTTTTATTATCCCATGGTGGTTAATGATTTTATGTTTTAGGAAATGTCTTTTCAATTGTGATGGGTGTTGGGAAATGAGGTGTCTCAAACCTTGCATATTTCCATAATAGTTATTCTCATTTAATACTTTTCTACAATTGTTACACATTGTCGGTGCTTTGAAAATTAGTTTATTAGGTGTCAAAAGATGCCCACATGGTAGTATATTATGGAAGGACTATTTTTAGGCATATTATGACAGATTCTATGACATCTGTAAGGGTCAAAAATAGGGGATTTCATTTTGGACGTGAGAGCTTATTTTTAGACTGGAATCTTGGCTGAGAAGCTTTGCACATGGTTTTGTAAAACCAAAGATGGTTTCTTGTATACCCAGAAGTATATAAATTGGAGGCTTGAGGATTAGTTGTAATATGTGAGTTTGCAGGTATTGTTATGCTGCTGGAATGCTGTCGAAAATCTTCCAGAGTTGATTATTGGTGATACTCCTGTAATAAACTTGCTCTGTAAGTGTATGTAATCTTGTTATTGGATTTGGAATACATTGAGTAGGCTTTTGGAGTGTGAGGTTTTTCACCTAAAAAGGTTTTCCCCACCTATATTTGGTGTTTTGTGTTTCATTGTTTTAATGTTTCTCCTCAAGATTGGCGTAGGAAGTTGTTTCCGTTACTTTAACTTCCTTACAATGAGTGGTGAAGGTAAAATTATAAATAATTATTCATAGGAAAGTTATGCATGTAGCCATGTTCTCTACTTGAAATTGAAAGGTACTCTCTCATCTCTCTCTCTCTCTACATAACATCTTAAGGGTAAATTGATTAAGGTGGAAGATGTGCAAAATTTGACAAAAGAAAGACTTGATGAAATGATTAATTCAATTGGAGGCTTTGATATGATAATAGGTGGAAGCCCCTATAATAATTTAATAGGAAACAACAATATCTCTCTACATATGTTTCTCTCTCGTTTCTTTGTCTCTCTACCTCTCTTCTTTTCTATTTCTCTTTATCTCTCTTCATCTCTATCTCCCTCCCCCCTTCTCTCTCACACACTTCCTCTCTATCTGATCTCTGTCTCTCCCTATGTTTTTTGCATGTTTCTCTCTTCCTATGTTTTCAAAATAACACTCTTAGAAGACTATTGGTGCACCAGAGAGATTCCCAAAGAACAAGTCAATACTCTTACATGGATTTATGATGTCCATATTATTTCATCACTTATAGGAAAATCAAAATATTGTTTTCAAACACAAGCAAGTAAATTAAACTATTAGTTATATAATTCTATTAATAATGTACATATATAAATAATAACAAATAACAACACCCAGTAACAAGAAATTTCATCCAATCAACCTATACAATGACAATATCCTACTACTGTTATTCTTCTAGGTGTGTTGACATGAGTGATATCTTGGTTCTTTTCCCTTATCCCATTTGTTGCTTTTTGGTGTATCAAAACTCCTAGTTAATTCATTGATAGTCACATTTATTTATATCCCTGAATATTAAGAATCATCTTTTTCTTATGGGTTGGGACATTTCCTATTTTGCCCTGAAGACTTTTGTTAGCTGTGAAGAATTGCTTTGATTTAGTTTCTTTCAGGAAGACAAAGAGTGGAATAGAAGATCATGTAATATGCAAATGATAACCTATGTATCTAGTTCCTCCATTTATAGTTGGCTAGCAATAGATTTTCCTTTCTTTTTAGTGGAAACCTATATTTCTTAGAAGTATTTTCTCCATGACAATAAGTAGTTAGGAATTGAGGGGATCTCCTTTCCTTAAGCCTCTACAACTATTTACCCTTTTGGATATTTATTGTAATGGAGAATGAGGAGGTGCAAATACAACATTGTATCCAATCAATCATCTGTTTATTGAATCTAAACTTTCATAGTCTTTAGGAGGAAGTTCGAATCACACTTGTAAAATGATTTAGATATGTCAAGAATTATAACAATCCCTAATCAATGTTGTTTTGGTTGAGTGGATTTGTTGGCTAAGATCATGTCCTTCATATTGCATGTACTGGTTGTTTATCCACTTACAATAACTTTATAAATTAGTGAATGTTACGACTTCCTATCTCCATTTTTGTAGATACAGCATAATTGAGTGGTATACCCAAATGATGCAAAGTAACTTTTGCACCCCTAGTTCTAGAAAATAAAGAAAGGATTTTGATTCCCTTTAGATAAATAGGCTTCAAAACAAAAAGATGGTATCCTATAATGAAGATTTTTACATCTATGGAAGCTAGTTTTTAAATGTTTGGTTATAAAGTTTCTTTCATAAATCAAATGTCTGTGGTCCTAACCCTTGATCACATTAAATCAAGCTTGTTGTCCTCTATCGTGTGGTTGCCTCATTTATATATAAGAATAAATATATTTGGAAGACAATATAGAATATATTGTATTTTAATAATTTTAGTATAATATTTATTCTAAATTGAGTATTTAAATTATATTTATATATCTATATATATTTTGGAATTATGCATGACACATAAGTTAAGAGTAAACATATTTCTAATATAATATATAATATATTAACTTTACGAGCTCTCTCTCTATTCAATCCTTGCAAATGAAACTAGGGTTAGAATGAATATGTGTCCATATTTGTATCTCTCTCTATTTAATTTCTTATTTCTTCCCCTATGTCTCCTCTTTCTCCTCTTGCCCTCTCTTGATTCTTGATTAATTTGTATCAATCTCCCTCTCTATTATTCTCTCTTCCTCTCTCTCACTCTCTAGATCATGAATCTAGATCTATGTGCTTCATATTGCATGTATTGGTTGTTCATCCACTTACAATAACTTTATAAATTAGTGAATGTTCTAGCTCTTCCTATCTCCATTTTTTTAGATACATTATAATTGAGTGGTATACCCAAATGATGCAAAATAACTTTTGCACCCCTAGTTCTAGAGAACAAAAAAAGGATATTGATCCCCTTTAGATAAATAGGCTTCAAAACAAAAAGATCTCTCCTCTCTCTCTCTCTCTCTCTCTCTCTCTCTCTCTCTCTCTCTCTCTATATATATATATATATATATATATATATATATATATATATATATCTTATCTCTCTCTATAATATATCTCTCTTTCTATCTTTTTGTCCTCTCTATCTCCCTGTTTTGGTTGAGTGGAGTTGATGAATCTAGATCATGTCCTTCATAATGCATGTATTGGTTGTTCATCCGCTTACAATAACTTTATAAATTAGTGAATGTTCTAGCTCTTCCTTTCTCCATTTTTTGTAAATACAACATAATAATCGCTCATGGTATACCCAAATTATGAAATGTAACTTCTACACTCGTAGTTTTAGAGAACAAAGAAAGGATATTGGTCCCCTTTAGATAAATAAGCTTCAAAACAAAAAGATGGTATCGATGATGAAACTTTTTTACATCTATGGAAGCCAAGTTTTGAATGTTTGGTTACAAAGTCTCCTTCATGAATATTTAAAGAATACAAATTTCTTTTTAAAACAACTTATTCACAAGACATTTAGTTTGATATAATGCAATATTTTTTTCTCATAAACTCGTAGCAATGTTTTGAACTAAAACATTATTTAACCCTAAATTTGAAAGACAACCTAATACTAGATCTATCTCTTCTATCCAAATTGTCCCATTCATCTTGATCCATTGTTCATGTCTCTCTCCCTATGTTTCTCTCTCTTCTCTTTATATCTATCTCTCTACCTTTCTCTTTTTTCTCTATCTCAAGCTCTCTCTCTGTCTTCCTCTAGCTCTTTCTTCCTCTCTATTTTAAAATAGTCTCTAATTCTCTCTCTATTCACCCATCTCTATCTCTCTATATATATTTGTTTGTCTCCCTCTCTATCTATTTATTTCTCTTTGTCTCTTTGTTTTTATCTCTATACCTCTCTTTCTCTCTGTCTCCCTCTCTCTTATATCTCTTATCTCTATCTTTCTATACTACTCTCTATATATCTCTCCCTTTCTATATCTCTATCTCTCCCTCTTGCCTCCCTATGTCTCTCAATCTCTCTCTTCCTCTATCTCTTTCTCTCTTTTTTCTATCTCTCTTTCCCTCTATATCACTTATCTCTCTCACTCTCTCGTGTCTATTTTAAATTAGTCTCTAATTCTCTCTACTTACCCCTCGATCTCTCTTAATTTTATCTCTTCCTCCTCTCCCTTATTGGTCTCTCTCATTTCCCCCCTCTCTCTTCCTCTCCTCTCTCTTAGGTATATTATCAAGACCTTAAGCAAATGAGTGTTTCCCTAATCATAGCTCCCCCATGGACATGTAGCATCTTTGGATTGTTGGCATGAAACAGTTGATTGAAAGTTAGCCTCTCTTTTCTCTATCTCTCTTTCCCTCTATCTCTCTTTCCTTCCATCTCCCTCTCTCTCCCACTCTATCTCTCTTTCTCTATTTCTCTCTTTATCAATCTCCTCCTCTCTCTATCTATCTAATTCTCCCTCTCTCTATTTAACTCTCTCACTCTCTTCCTCACACACTCTCTCTTTCTATATCTTTCTCTCTTTTCCTCCTCTACACCTCTCTCTATTTCACTCTCAATTTTTTTGACATATATGTCATTTGTCACATATTTTTAGTTGATTGTCATCACATTTGTTCACTATTTAGCAACTTAGGTGATGGATTTAAGCTTTTTGTTAATGAAGCATGTTTGTTCTCAAAGCTAGTTTTTTAACAAACAGTAAATTTTGTTTAGTTGATGAGAATGATTGTTGTGCACCAACATTGTTGATTTTAATGGTCATTAAGTTAACTTAACTATCACAAATGTACAATTCATTTGTTTGGGTCAAGATTATGATGATTGATGTTCAATTCTTGGGATGAAAGATCTTCCACAAACTATTATTATAGAACTATCCAATGACCAGATCTCTCTCTCTCTCCTCTCTCTCTCTCTCTCTCTCTCTCTCTCTCTCTCTCTCTCTCTCTCTCTCTCTCTCTCTCTCTCTCTCTCTCTCTCTCTCTCTCTCTCTCTCTCTCTCTCTCTCTCTCTCTCTCTAACTCTATATTATATAATTTTGTTTTATAATATTATATTAGAAATATATTTATGAACTTATATTAAGTTTCATGCTTAAGGTCAACTGGTTTCATCAGTAAGTACTAAGAAATCATCATATGCTTTCATTAAAATTATGCCCAATACATTATTCAAACCGATGCATTCCATCGTCTTACATGCATTCACCTCAAAAAATAAATTCTATATCATATAAAATATATTATATTTGTATATATAATAAATATATCAAGTATTTAATATTTATATCTTTTTTATATAAATAATTTATATTATAATTATATTTTTTATTATATATTATATTTTATATATAAAAAAATCTATAATAATTATATTTATTATTATTTATTGTATTTTGTTATATATTATATTTTATTAAATATAAATATAGTATATAATTATATTATATAATTATTAAAATTTATAATATATGTATTATAATGTTAATAGATTGTATTATTTTGATATAATGCAATATTTTTTTCTCATAAACTTGTAGCAATGTTTTGAATTAAAACATTATTTAAGCCTAGATTAGAAATACAACCCAATAGTAGATCTATCTCTTCTATCTAACTTTTCCCATTCATCTTGATCCATTGTTCATGTCTCTCTACCTCTCTATTTTGCTCTATCTCTTTCTCTTCCTCTCTCTATCTCTCTACCTCTCTTTTGCTCTACCTCTATCTCCCTCTTTTCCCTCTCTAGATCTCTCTTTATCTCTTCCTCTCTATTTTAAGTTAGTCTCTAATTCTCTCTATTCACCTGTCTTTGTCTCTCACTATATATTTGTTTGTCTCCTTCTCTATCTCTCTATTTCTCTTTGTCTCTGTCTCTATACCTCTCTCTCTCTCTCTCTATCTCCCTCTCTCTTATATCTCTTATCTCTATCTTTTCTCTACTATATCTCTATATCTCTCCCTTTCTATATCTCTATCTCTCCCTCTCTATTTCTCTCTCTTTCCCTCCATGTGTCTCTCAATCTCTCTCTTCCTCTATCTCTTTCTCTCTTTTCTCTATCTCTCTGTCCCTCTATATCACTTATTTCTCACTCTCTCATGTCTATTTCTAATTCCCTCTTTATTCACCCCTCTCTGTCTCTCTCCCTTTTATCTCTTCCTCCTCTCCCTTATCTATCTCTCTCTCATTTCCCCCCTCTCTCTTCCTCTCCTTTCTCATATAAATTATCAAGACCTTAAGCAAATGAATGTTGCCCTAATCATAGCTCCCATGGACATGTAGCATCTTTGGATTGTTGGCATGAAACGGTTGATTGAAAGTTGGCCTCTTCTTTTCTCTATCTCTCTTTCCTTTTATCTGCCTCTCTCTCCTGCTCTAATCTTACTTTCTCTATTTCTCTCTTTATAGATCTCCTCTCTCTATCTATCTAACTCTCCCTCTCTCTATTTATCTCTCACTCTCTATCTTCCTCACACACTCTCTCTTTCTATATCTTTATCTCTTTCTCTATCTTTCTCTCTTTCTTCTCCTCTCTACCTCTCTCTATTTCACTCTCTCTTCTTCTCTCTCAACTTTTTTAACATATATGCCATTTGTGACATTTGTTCACTGTTTAGTAACTTTAGTGATAGATTTAAGCTTTTGTTAATAAAGCATGTTTATTCTCAAAGCTGATTTTTTAACAATCAGTAATTTTTGTTCAATTGATGAGAATGATTATTGTGCACCAGCATTGTTGATTGTCACAAATGTACAATTCATTTTTTGGGTCAAGATGATGATGATTGATGTTCAACTATTAAGATGAAAAATCTTTCACAAACTATTATTATAGAACTATCCAATGACCAGATCTCTCTCTCTCTCTCTCTCTCCTCTCTCTCTCTCTCTCTCTCTCTCTCTCTCTTCTCTCTCTCTCTCTCTCTCTCTCTCTCTCTCTCTCTCTCCTCTCTCTCTCTCTCTCTCTCTCTCTCTCTCTCTCTCTCTCTCTCTCTCTCCTCTCTCTCTCTCTCTCCTCTCTCTCTCTCTCCTCTCTTCTCTCTCTCTCTCTCTCTCTCTCTCTCTCTCTCTCTCTCTCTCTCTCTCTCTCTCTCTCTCTCTCTCTCTCTCTCTCTCTCTCTATATATATATATATATATAATATAATTTTGTTTTATAATATTATATTAGAAATATATTTATGATTATATTAAGTTTCATTCTTAAGTTCAATTAGTTTCGTCAACTAAAAATCATCATATGTTTTCATTTAAAATTTTGCCAATACATTATTTCAAACCAATGATGAAATGCATTCACCTCAAAAAATAAATTATATATTATAATATTTATAATAAATATAACAAATATTTAATATTTATATAAAAAAATTATATTTTATATATAAAAACATCTGTTATAATTATATTTATTATTATATATTATATTTTGTTAAATATAAATTATTAAATATAAACATAGTATATAATATATTATATAATTACGCCGATAGGCATTTCCTTAGTGAGCAGCACTACCTCAAATACATAGACAAATGGTCCAGATTAAAAGAGCTACCATAGAATCAATCTGGACCATCAATTTTTTTTAAATTTTTTATTATTTTTATTTGTGTTGTCTTTCAACACCAATGAAGCCAGCGCACTCTGACAATAAAGAAGCGCTTTAAATTTATTTAACTTTTTTCTGCTAAGATTTGATGGCAGGCAGGCCAGAAGACTCGAATCCAAGTTAAAGATATTTGTAGGAGCTTGCGTATGAGGTGTGCAAGAATTCCATACTGAAGCACACCTCATTCCCTATGGAAGTGATTCCCATAAAGCAGACTTCAGATATCCGCAATGGGGGTTCTACCGAGGCTCCAGGGATGGCACTGAGAGCCCCCACTTCTCCTTCAGATATTGTGCAAGGTCTACTACAGCATGTGGTTGGGTACCTCACCTTTGTGCCGAAAGTATGCGTCATTTGGGGGAGCCACCGCTTGTTGGAGGATTCCTCAAGCAACACTTGTAGTAACATCTGTGAGGCTCGCAAAGATATCTGTAGGGATGCTTTACCATTCACATGGATCAGTGATGATTTGTGGAGGACAAAACGGTCCGTGACAAATTCCTTGAGCAATCGTGAGGTGGTACGGCAAAGGCTTTCCACTTATGATGTTGAAATGGGTTGGACTCCTCACAAGGAGACAACAATGAGGGCAGGGAATGGCGCAGCTCCTTGAGGACTCTTGTTGCCCGTGCACCACTAAGCCCTAGGGGAACTCATGGGTTCGAGCCTCAGCAAAGCTTAAGGTAATGACCTCCTCATCCCCACCCACTTTCTGTCTCTTGCCATTCTGCAATCCCTAAGTAATATCCACAGCTTCTGTTTGCAGGGCGCCTACACCATCTCACTACCAGCTTGAAAATGTCCTGTAAACTGACGATCTCCCCCCAAATCATATGTCTGAAAACCCCAACTCAAAAAACCCATTAAGGGCTTCCGCCTCTGTCTGCTGTTTGGGCTTCTCTGCTTCCACTTTCTGCTGCTGTGGCTCTTCTACAGGAGGCTTTGTCAACCAAAATGATGGATCAACATCAACATTACTACAGTTATTATAGCTAGGATTCGCTTCATCCCCACACAGAACTCAAGCCCTTAGTAAAAGTGAAAGAATTCCTCACCTACTGCATCAAATTCCAGTTCTGTTGAACCAACTCAGTCGAACCCAACTCCACAACTCCATTAAGTGTCAGAATACACACCATAGTCTAAATCCCCAAATTGTTGGCTTGGCGAGCCCTATCACAGTTATAATCCTGGAGCCTCTCAGGGCCTATAATCCAAATGGGTATTGCAGTAAAAAATGCATGTCCAGGCACACCACATCCATTAACAAACCGACTGCATCATAGACACCAGATAGAACCACTCCGCATCCGTCACTTTCCCATACACTGTAGGTGAAACCTCCGTCACTTCCAACTCAGGATTAATAAGCTGATGAAGGCCATGCAGCACTTTCTTGCGCAGTTCTTGATCTACAGCTGAGGCATCAAAAGCAGAGGCAGAAGAAGAAGAAGAAACCCTATTTGACATAGTTTCCTCCTCCGTCAAGTCATGAGGACCCTTATAGTATCCATCGCCCCAGCCAAGAACCATTGTTCCCTCCGCATCTGCAGATAACTGCCAGAAAATGGCATATGTCCAGCTCTCTGAAGCTCCTTCTAACCAGACCCTGCAACCGCTTGCTGTAGTGTATCTTGATTAAATGACGGCGCAGGGGCCATCAAAATGGGCGTCCTTCTTTTCTATTGATTGTATTCATTTGTGGTTTGAATTTCATTGAAGATGGGCAAAGTGTAAGAGAAGTGGTGGCTATGCTGCCATTTTTACAGTGTTGATGCTTTTTTGTGTGTGTGCCTCCCTCTCCAAGCGCACACCACCAGAGGTTAAAGCCTACTTTTTAATACCTCTTAAGCTAAAGAAATATACATTCTATGAAATCATTCATAGCTTGCAAACTCAATTTTCTGCATCCATAATTATAGGGTAGATGTTTAGCTTAGGGTTAGATAATAATTCTTTTGTTTTGTATCAAAGCTGAAGTCAAATATAGTTTTAGCTTTGATGGGTCATTACAAACGTAACAATACTAATGAATGAAAGACTACTGCATTAGCTACTGCCTTCATACATATTATTATTTCTTCTAGCCATTTTTGTCAAAATAGGAAAGATGAAAGTGAACACAGTATTTTAGCTTTCCTCACACGCAAAACATACGTAGATGGAATGGTATACTTGCATTCATTGAATAACAATATTTCATATCTACCATTAGCTAATACAGATTATCTATCCAGCATTATTCAATTTGAAAAATTACAGATTCCAAATGATAATCAATGCAGAAGTTCTCCCTATTATTTTACATGTTGCAGCAAAACTTTCAATCCCAGAACTGGGACATCGTTATCGTTAGTGCCTAACAACTTATTTAATAAAAGTAGCTACTGTAAGCCACTGAAACACACCTTACTAGAAGCTTTCCAATGCTACACTCCAAGTCGTTTAACGACTAACAAGTTAGGTAACCCAAACACAATTGCCAATAACATCTGGTCCTTTCAATACTTTTTTTTTTTGTTATGTTTTCCTATGTCAAACACATTCACTCATTCTTTAAATATCCAAGCCTCAGTTTGAAACTACATCCAATCACATCTTTTGTTAAAGAAATCCTATTCTACAGTATACCCATCCTTGCCAAAACCAGCATCTATCTTTTGATCTTATTATTTCTCAAGGACACCATAGCAACTGAGCGAAGGAATGCATTGATAGCTCTGATGGTTGTGATTACAGCAGTAGGGAAGTGCATGGTGATGGCACAGACAAGCTAATCATCAAATTTTGGAAGCGTGTCCAACTCTGGTCAGTCTTTAGCTCTAGCTGTCGAACGTTTACTATGCCACCAATACCATTTATGTTCTTAATAATTTACATAGCCATGGGTTAGAGACAGACTACCAGATCGGATGCATGTAGGAGTGAATTACTTAATGATGTTGCGTGTCTTATTAAAATTCAAACATTAGCTATCATTCTATAATTAAAGTTGATTATTTTGCTCTCCATAAGCCTAGGTTTAAACCATAGTTAATATGCTTTGGTTTCTGATTCTTTTTACATTATCTCGAGGTGCAGAATTTTGACTGTGTTCCATTTGGGCATTGAATAAGTATGACCTTTATATTAACCATTATAATATGCTTCTTATGTACTATTTTTTCTAGGTTTTAAATTTATGATTATCAGGGTCACTTGGTTTTTAAAATTGGAGCTATGTCGAATTTTATATTTATTTTAATCTTTTCGTTGTTGGTTTTATTTCTGTAGATTTAGGTCTTATTTTTTCTTTCTTTATCTGTGAATAAAGCTTCTTTATTATGGCAGTCCTGGACTTCACAAAATACCGCAATGGCAAATCCGACTCTTGTCATTGGATTATAAAACTTTGAATTAGGTATAAAATAAATCCTCCATTTTTGTATAAAATTGTAAAATTTCAATGAGCATATGATCTCAATTGAGATAAAATCCCTACCAGATACGTTTAAGTGTATGTGCCAATCTTCAATTGAGTGATTATATTTGATGGAATTGTTTGTACCTAGTTGTTTTACCCATACCTCTTCATATGCACAATTTACTTCTTGGTTTTTCTTTCATTCTTGCCTACTTACAGTTAGGTAACAAACCATGATCATTAAATTGAATGCTAAAAGTAACTGGATGTGCATTCAGATATTGGGCCTCTTTTTCCTTGGGTTACTTTAGTGATCGACATGAGTTGTAATTACAGATGATAAGGTAGGTTATAAATATTGCTTGTGGTTGATAAGAATTCATTAACCTTTTGACTTCTCATTTACAAGAAACTCATATCACAGAATTCACATTTAATATCTAACCCTAGTTATTATGTAATTTGCCAAGAATTAGCAAATTGATATTTCCACGAGTAAAAAAAATTGATCAATATATCTGGATGTAACCATGCTAATTTTCCTTTTACAATTTGTCTAGTCTCCTTTGAGGCTCCTCTTATGGGAAATAATCGATCAAAATTTCTGTATAAATTGTCATCTAGCAAGTATGGGGTAAGTCTATGCATAAAAGTAGTATTATGTCCATTTGGGGAAGTTAATTAAATGCAAAGAAATTATTGACATGAAACATGATGTGGAATAAACCAAGGTAAATAAATGTTGTTAGATGATCTCTATATTTCAATTCCTAAAATATTTCTATGTTTGTTTTAATAAATGTTGTTAGATGCTTCGTATTTCAATTCCCAAAATATTTCCATGTGTTTGGGGGATTTGAGTGGGTGTGAATTGCCATGGTAATTAATTGTATTAGAAATTTGGTAGTTTAATTATAGGGTTTTTATGTTTTCTAGGTAGATGTGTTAGTGTGATGTTTCTTTGTTGTAGCTTATAGAAGTGTTGTTTGGTTTCAACTATAAAATTTGGGAGGACTTAGGTAAAGCCTTGTTAAATATCTTGTGAGTTTTTTTCCCTTCAATTTTAAATTATCATAAATTATTTAGATTAATCAAAAATATTTTTTGAAGTTTTAGTAATGTTTAAATATTATTTTTAAATTTTAGGGTAATAATAAGATAATTATTGGTGTACAAGTTTTTAAAGCCACATGTTCTTGCATTGATGTACAGGGTCTTTCAACACGTGTTTATTATTATTCTCACTTATAATTTTGAAGATGCTTCTAAAAATTGAGAGTTTATAGAGTTTATTGAGAGTTTTCACATAGAGGTTCTTGCATTCATGTAGAGGTTCTTTGAACAAGTGTCTTTATTATTATTCTCACTTATAATTTGAAGATGTTTCTAAAAATTGAGAGTTTATAGAGTTTATGTTTATTACACATGCATACATATTCTGTGAGACATATATATGTTGTGCACTACTTTATGTATACTACACACTTCATTTAAAGATTTAATAAAATAAAATAATTCTTAAATTAAAATTAAAATTTACCAAATGGGTAAGTGCAGGAAGATGGGGGGCCAAAAAGGGGTCTTAAGTGGCCACTTTTTTTCTAAAATCAGGAAATATTGGCCTTGGATGAGAAATTGAGCATAGCTACACTCAAAATTTGGAGATGCAACCAAAACAAGCTTTGTAGTGCTCCAAGTCTACTTTCTAAACTACTATTTTTTTTTTGAAAATGGCATAGATTAAGGGGTTCAAAAGAGGGAGCCACAGAAATTGGTGTTGTTTCTGTCAAAAATACATAACATAGCATGTTTTGTGGCTCCCTCAAAAGGTCAAATTTTTTTTGGTATTTTTAAAATCGCTTCAGTGAGAAATTAGCTAATAGCATGTAGTTTATGCCCGATTTTTCTGATAATTTTTTGATGAATATTTGATTTTTTAATAATTTTCAAAGTGGACACATCCTAAAAAATAGAATTTTGGCCGTGCTACCCCAATAAATTTTGAAAACTAATTGAAAATCATTTTTTTATTTTTTTAATATTTGTAGAATGGAGTCTAGTTTCTAAATATGTAATTTTTTTGAAATTTGAATGAATGGTTAGTTTACAATGAAAAAAAGACCAAACAGTGGTTTTTGCCTAAAAACGGACACACAAACAAAAGAAATTAAAGATGAAAGGCTTAACATTGTTAAAATGTGAAAAAATCACATAGTCAAATAGCTAAGAGAAAGCCTAACATTACCCAAGTGTTCAATTTGTTCGACCTTGAAACATGTGCAAATCTGAGGGTTAGCATGACGAAATTATGTGAAATTTTGAAGAATATAGAAAAACACGTCTGTGACTGTTCATAAGGCACTCCAAGCCTTTGGGTTGGAAATCCAAAGCAAATCCCAAGCCCAAGGCTTGGGATTCCCAAAGCAAGACATAATGCGAGCGTGTTAGTGTTATGTTTTGCTTTGCATTTTTCCTTTCCCACAAGTCTGTTGTTTGTCATGTTTGACATAATGCGAGTGCGTTATAACGCGCTCACGTTATGTTCCCCTTAAATTTTTTTACGTTCAAGGCTATTAATCATGAGGGTTAAGGGATAAGGGATAGGGTTGGAGGGTTTAGGGATAAGGGATTAGCGTTTAAGGTACAGTATCGAGCCTGTTGAGGGTCTAGGAATAGGGATAGCGTTTAGGGTTTAGGGATGAGGGATTAGAGTTGAGGGATGACAGATTAGGGTTTAGGGTTTGGATAGGGTTGAGGGTTGAGGGATCAGAGTTAAGGGTTGAGGGATTAGGGTTTGACATTGAGGGTTGAGGGTTGAGGTTCAAGGGTCAAGGGTTTAGGGATAGGGTTTAGGGTCGAGGGATTAGGGTTAAAGTAGAGTGTGGAGGGTGTAAGGATTAGGGATAGGGTTGGAGGGTTTAGGGATAAGGGATTAGGGTTTAAGGTATAGTATCGAGTCTGTTGAGGGTTTAGGAATAGGGATAGCATTTAGGGTTTAGGGATGAGGGATTAGAGTTGAGGGATGATGGATTAGGGTTGAGGGTTGAGGGATTAGGGTTTAGGGATAAGGTTTAGGGTTGACGGTTGAGGGATTAGGGTTTAAGGTATAGTGTTGAGGGTTGAGGGTTTAGGATTAGGGTTTAGGGTTGACAGATTAGCATTTAATGTCGAGGTTAGGGTTAGAGTGTCGAGGTAGAGGGATTAGGGATAGGGTTTAGGGTTGAAGGTTTAAGGATTGAGGGTTGAGGCTTTAGGGATGAGGGTTTAAGGCTTAAGATATAGTGTCAAGTGTTGAGGGTGTAGGGATAGGGTTAAGTTTTAAGGGTTAAGGGTTGAGGGATAGGGATTAGGGTTTAAGGTATAGTGTTGAGGGTTGATGGTTTAGGGATAGGGTTTAGGTTTGAGGGATTAGGGTTTAGGGTTGATGAATTAGGGTTTAATGTTGAGAGTTGAGGGTTGAGGTTGAGGGATAGGGTTAATGGTCAAGGGATTAGGGTTAATAAGAGTGTCGAGGGTAGAGGGATTAGGGTTTAAGGTATAGTATCGAGCCTGTTGAGGGTCTAGGAATAGGGATAGCATTTAGGGTTTAGGGATGAGGGATTAGAGTTGAGGGATGACGGATGACAGATTAGGGTTGAGGGTTGAGGGATTAGGTTTAGGGACAAGGTTAAGGGTTAGGGTTGAGGGATTAGGGTTTAAGGTATAGTGTTGAGGGTTTAGGGATAGGGTTTAGGGTTGAGGGATTAGAGTGAAGGGTTGAGGGTTTAGAATTTGACGTTGAGGGTTGAGGGTTTAGGGATAGGGTTGAGGGTCGAGGGATCAGAGTTAAGGGTTGAGGGATTAGGGTTTGACGTTGAGGGTTGAGGGTTGAGGTTTGAGGGTCAAGGGTCAAGGGTTTAGGGATAGGGTTGAGGGTTGAGGGTTGAGGAATTAGGGTTAGAGTGTGGAGGGTATAAGGATTAGGGATAGGGTTGGAGGGTTTAGGGATAAGGGATTAGGGTTTAAGGTATAGTATTGAGTCTGTTGAGGGTGTAGGAATAGGGATAGCATTTAGGGTTTAGGGATGAGGGATTAGAGTTGAGGGATGACAGATTAGGGTTAAGGGTTGAGGGATTAGGGTTTAGGGATAAGGTTTAGGGTTGAGGGCTGAGGGATAAGGGTTTAAGGTATAGTGTTGAGGGTTTAGGGATAGGGTTTAGGGTTGAGGGATTAGAGTGAAGGGTTGAGGGATTAGGATTTGACGTTTAGGGTTGAGGGTTTAGGGTTTAGGGTTATGGTTGAGAGATGAGGGATCAGAGTTAAGGGTTGAGGGATTAGGGTTTGACGTCGAGGGTTGAGGGTTGAGGTTCGAGGGTCAAGGGTTTAGGGATAGGGTTGAGGTTCAAGGGATTAGGGTTAAAGTAGAGTGTGGAGGGTGTAAGGATTAGGGATAGGGTTGGAGGGTTTAGGGATAAGGGATTAGAGTTTAAGGTATAGTATCGAGTCTGTTGAGGGTTTAGGAATAGGGATAGCATTTAGGGTTTAGGGATGAGTGATTAGAGTTGAGGGATGATGGATTAGGGTTGAGGGTTGAGGGATTAGGGTTTAGGGATAAGGTTTAGGGTTGAGGGATTAGGGTTTAAGGTATAGTGTTGAGGGTTAAGGGTTTAGAATTAGGGTGTAGGGTTGATGGATTAGCATTTAATGTCGAGGTTAGGGTAAGAGTGTCGAGGGTAGAGGGATTAGGGATAGGGTTTAGGGTTGAAGGTTTAAGGATTGAGGGTTGAGGCTTTAGGGACGAGGGTTTAAGGCTTAAGATATAGTGTCAAGTGTTGAGGGTGTAGGGATAGGGTTTAAGTTTTAAGGGTTAAGGGTTGAGGGATAGCGATTAGGGTTTAAGGTATAGTGTTGAGGGTTGATGGTTTAGGGATAGGGTTTAGGTTTGAGGGATTATGGTTTAGGGTTGAGGGTTGAGGGTTAAGGGTTAAGGGTTGAGGGTTGAGGTTGAGGGATAGGGTTAATGGTCAAGGGATTAGGGTTAAATAAGAGTGTCAGGGTAGAGGGATTAGGGTTTAAGGTATAGTATCGAGCCTATTGAGGGTCTAGGAATAGGGATAGCATTTAGGGTTTAGGGATGAGGGATTAGAGTTGAGGGATGACGGATGACGGATTAGGGTTGAGGGTTGAGGGATTAGGGTTTAGGGACAAGGTTTAGGGTTAGGGTTGAGGGATTAGGGTTTAAGGTATAGTGTTGAGGGTTTAGGGATAGGGTTTAGGGTTGAGGGATTAGAGTGAAGGATTGAGGGTTTAGAATTTGACGTTAAGGGTTGAGGGTTTAGGGTTGAGGGTTTAGGGATAGGGTTGAGGGTCGAGGGATCAAAGTTAAGGGTTGAGGGATTAGGGTTTGACATTGATGGTTGAGGGTTGAGGTTCGAGGGTCAAGGGTTTAGGGATAGGGTTGAGGGTCGAGGAATTAGGGTTAAAGTAGAGTGTGGAGGGTATAAGGATTAGGGATAGGGTTGGAGGGTTTAGGGATAATGGATTAGGATTTAACGTATAGTATCGAGTCTGTTGAGGGTGTAGGAATAGGGATAGCATTTAGGGTTTAGGGATGACGGATTAGAGTTGAGGGATGACAGATTAGGGTTGAGGGTTGAGGGATTAGGGTTTAGGGATAAGGTAAAGTCTCCTTGGTCTTCCTGCTAAAACCTCTAAAGGGTAACCATCTCAACAAGTGTCTCTAATCCCAAGAGAACTCTAGCCTCACCCAAGTCTCAAAGTATGTATGAGAACCTACAACCAATCAATCCATGTTAAGCTCCAAATGCAACACCACATTATCATGAAGCTCCCAAGCACGACCAATGTACTCAATACCAAGAGAACCAACAAGACCACTGTCAAAACTCTAGCTACAAAATTAGGTATCCAAACATGACATCATGATCTAACATCTCCTCCTAGAAGATCACATGCACCAATATAGACATCCTAGTCTCAAGAGAACTTGTATCATGCTAATACTCTAATCTAGAATCAAGAGTCCACCAAGACACACTACCAGACACCTCTAAACCAAGGATCAACATCTACAACCACATGAAGATAACCATCTCCTAAAAATAGTAGCCAAGATGTCAAAGCACTCTCATTACAAATAATAATCATAATCCAAGAGTTTGTCCATTACACCCAACCACTATATAAGATCATCCATCACTAGGTGACGAATACACATCACTATCAAAGCTCCCACTGAACCATGATATGAACTACACATGGCATTGTGATAACCATCTCCTAAATGAAGATCACCATGGTCCACACACACTCAACTATAATACTAATAACTCCAAAGTAGAACCAAGATCTCCAATCTAAGAAGATAAACCATCATTACTGTCAAAAGCTCACACTAAACTATGCAACTAAGATATCCATGACATCATGATAAACATGCTACAAGTCCCAATAACCAACTATCCAATCATTCTCATCA
The DNA here is from genome assembly GCA_027924645.1 of Cunninghamia lanceolata. Taxonomy (NCBI): domain Eukaryota; kingdom Viridiplantae; phylum Streptophyta; class Pinopsida; order Cupressales; family Cupressaceae; genus Cunninghamia; species Cunninghamia lanceolata. The sequence continues at coordinate 19,832,953 of BSBN01001215.1, read as the reverse complement.
TCCATCCTCTCATCCCAATGCAACATACCAATGCGCAAATGAGCATAGACAAGGAAAAATAACAAAGTCTACATCAACACTGAATCAATCCCGTGGATATAGGCAATATGCATTCAAGTCATCCCACTACAATCAATGAGGTGCGCATCCCAAAAAAATGCATAACTTGTAGATCCCAACCATTGAAAACATGCAAAATCATCATCACATTAGTAACTTCCAAACTGAGATATCAAATAATATAACTTATAGACATCACCAAATCAATCATAGATTCAACTTTCCAAACAAGTTTACAAATGAGTAACCATAGTCAAGGAACTAATCAAGCATCTAAGAGATAAGAACAATGTGCTAAAAGTAAACCACAACAGCACCTGTAATCATGAATCAAACATCATAACCCATACCTATCAACTACAAACATGGTCAAGTCTTGCCAATGCTCAAATGTACCTACATATCCATGACACCATAATTATCATCATTGCTATACCTATGCTCAAATCCCACTGAAACAAGACTCCTAGTCTCACCATGTATCAACCATGTCCTCAAACTAGAATATTACTGAGCCCATGGAGATTGATACACCCACTTCAATAGAATAGGCAATTAATGTACCTAATGTGTCTTCATTCAATAAACTAGTAAACATCATTTGCATTCATACTTAAACCAATCTTATTGTTGTGTTTGATGTGTCCTCTTTCAAACAACCATTTAACAAAATTTGAGTCCAAACAATAAACATTTACAACCATAAACATCTCAAAGTCCAAAATCCAAACATTCTATCATCCTTAATCATTTCCATCATAGACCCTTGGTTTGAAAAAGTCATTATGCAAGATAAAAACCCTATGCCTATTACCTTGTGCGAGGCTCATGCAAAACCCAAAATCACAATCAAAATAGGTCCTCAAACCATGCATCCTTTAAATGAGATCTTTATCCAAATCAATCAAAAAATCCCTTTGACAATGATGATGATGATGATAGTCTTGTAGATCAAGATGATATCAAGATGACAATAGCATTAACTATGAGATCATTACATGCAAACTTTCCATAAACCTTCATCTCCCACTCATGAACATGCAAGAATATTTCAAACAAGAAATGACTAGCACTAGCTATCATGCCAATCCTAAATACACATCTAATGGTCATCCTTATGGTACCTTTGGTAAGGGAAGAACCACTTTAGACCAAGGTCCTCATATTCAATTCATATCTCCAATCCCAACCGCATGTGAGAACTATTTATCCTATGTATCCTATTCAAATCCTCCATCTCATAATCCTTACATTCCAACTTATCCCATCAATCCAAACCCACTACATCCAAATCATCCTTTTTAGATTTCCTCCAAGGACTTCTAGTGGAGGAAAAATCTCAAACTAGAAATCACAAATTCAATTAGTGTACCTCTCCCAAGCCTATCCAAAAGTCACATAGTACCATGCCTATCCATCAAACACCACAATGCAATCAAAATCCTAACAACATGCCCATGATCCAAGATCAAGTGCAATCATGCAAAGATATTATCAATCACAAGCCTATTAAGAATGAACTAGAGTCTTCTAGTACCATACTTTTCCATCAAACAGCATCATATAATCCATGGCCTATCAAGCCTATCAAAGAAAATGCAAACATCCTATGTAATACAATCGGACTTTAAATATTTGAAGTAGCCATCTACAAATATCCATTCAAACGTGGATTTATAATGCAAGTATGGACGCCATCAATAAAAAAGATTTGTATTAACCAAATATCCATATAGGCATAAATCAATATCTATCAATACAAGTATAACATATATACAAAATAGCCATATAGGCTTACAAGAATGCCATATAGGCATACAATGTCAACTATGTACAATACAAAATACATGTCCACAAATGCCATATAGGCATACAACAAAGGAACACAATAAAAAGTCATTCCTCTCTGGCTGGTGAAGAGAATAAATCACGAGCAGCCTTTGATCTTCTAGGGGATGGAGACGCGCATGTGGGTGGTCTACTATGAACTCGAGGGCTACTCCTCCTATTTAGGTCTTCCTGCACCTTTACCTGTTACAATAAAAAGTATAGACATTAATATGGGTAAGTGCAAAAAGATGGGGGGCCAAAAAGTGGCCAAAAAATTTTCAAAAAAATTTAAGGCAAAACGCGAGCGCGTTATAACGCGCTCGCGTTATGGCTTGGCAATGACAGGCCTTAGGCTCATCATTGTCGAGCCATAACGCGAGCGCGTTATAACGCACTCGCGTTTTAAACTGTTTCTTATAAAAAAAAACCCCTGCTGCCATTTCATTTCATTTCATTTCTATGAGCTTTTCCTCCGCCCGCGGCATAAAACCCTTGCAAAAACGCGCTCGCGTTCTACAAAACACCGTTCAACACAAAAGATTTGTCGATTCATCGCCGAAATGCCGCCGCGACGTCGAGCACGCCAAAGGGGTGAGTTATCTTTATTTTTTTGTTTGAATTTCTTTCTAAATAGGTAGGTTTTTGTTGATTTTTGATGTATATTTTATTAATTGTAGGAAATGTTAATGCACCTCCTCCTCCTCCTCAAAATCCACAAAATCTTGAGGAAGAAATACATGCAGAACAACAACCTCCTCCATTCATTCCTCGACATGCCCCTGGAACACAAGATAATATAATGGGGGAAATTGAAAACAACAAAAAACAAATTGAAGATATAATTGCAAGGTTGAAAGATCCTTCCACTTCAACCTTGCATAGGTCCACGCTTGTCGAATCTCTTGAGTCTATGTTACCAAATGTAAATTCAATTAGCAAGCAAATAACTAGTTGGACCGATAAAAAGAGAGAGTTTAGAGATTACTATGCAGATAAATTATCATACCAAGATGTCAAAAAATTACAAATTACAAAAGTAGACTTGTGTTCAATTTTCACAAACCCACAAACAAATCAACCTCCACCCATTACATGCAAGAGGTTCCCTATCCATTGGTGCAACAACCAAGCGATAAGGGACAATTTCGGGCAGAGGTGGTGGATGGTTTTTGACCATCCTCCATGCAATAACAATGAGGTCCCGCAATACTTTTTGAGGAAACTCTACTCCGAGTTTGTTCTCAATAAAGTGCCAAACTATTTTGATATGCGGGACTTCCAAGGTAGAGGTGGGGGCTCAGCATAGGATAGACCAGGGGCACGTCTTGACCCACAGCGGGTAGTGAGACGAGTAATCAGCAGACCAGCCCACGAGCATGTTTCTATCCCTTCCATTGTGAAGGAGAGTGTTGAGGTCGATACACTGAGGTCGATTAGTGCCTTGACCCAGAGCATCATAGAGCATGCCGATCCTGCAACACAGAGTGGGTTGGGAGATAGTGCGAGGAGTAGGGTCCCACCGCATACTTGCCAGGCTTGCGGGTCAGCCTGTGGTTATGACCCCATGGACAGTCAGGACGCAGGTGCACAGGCTACATCTGCAGCTGAGCAGATGGTGATGACAGATACCCTCCTGAGTGAGACTTTCGGCCTTGATACTCAGGTAAATATTAGCAAGTTTATTGAATTTAATTTATTAAATTTTATTTTTGAAATACAAGATTAACTAATTTAAATTGATGATTTTAATGAAATTTCAGGGTCATAGCGTCGATGCAGTTTTCAGTGGTTCTCCACCTACATTTTTCACTAGATCATCTACTGTCGAGGTATGTAACTAGTAAACAATTATAAATATTACATGTGAATAGCATCGTTATATGAATGGTATTCTAATTTCTGATTTTGGATGTTGAATAGGTTAACACTGTAGATTTCATGGCAACACCTGCCAGCGGTGGTGGACTTCAAAGCTTTACGGAGGTAATAAAATAAATAGTTTAATGAATGAATTGTACTTACTAAATTTTTGTATGTGATTTGTGTGTTTTATTGTGTGTACTTCCATGTTTAGATGAGCGTGTGTGTATGTTAGGAGCCATGATTTGCATCACTATTATAGTTTTCGTAATTGAATAATGTTGTTTTATTTCCAGATGATGCAGGCTGCGGATACACCTCCCCATGTTCATAGGGCAATGGAGCAGGGTGTGGCCTCTGCGATTCATAGCTCTATGGCATTGACAGGGGTATGAGGCAGATTAGTAAATTTCAATTTACATTCATTGTTATAGTTGTCTATTTTTGAAAAATCAAAAGATTATTGATTTGAAGTTTAATTTCTATCTGGATGGTTTCTATAGGACATGACATCACCAGGGCCTTTTCCTGCTACTGAGGCAAGCGAGCAGACAGATTATATGTTAGCGGTAAGTGATTATTTTGTTAAATGTTTTATTTTTTTATAACATATAATTTCTATATATTAATATCTATACTTTTTTTTGTAACAGGTAAAGGTGCAGGAAGAACTAAATAGGAGGAGTAGCCCTCGGGTTCGTAGTAGACCACCCACATGCATGTCTCCATCCCCTAGAAGATCAAAGGCTGCTCGTGATTTATTCTCTTCTCTAGCTAGAGGGGAATGACTTTTTATTGTGTTCCTCTGTTGTATGCCTATATGGCATTTGTGGACATATATTTTGTATTGTACATAGTTGACATTGTATGCCTATATGGCATTCTTGTAAGCCTATATGGCTATTTTGTATATATGTTATACTTATATCGACAGATATTGATGTATGCGTATATGGATATTTGGTTAATACAAATCTTTTTTATTGATGGTGTCCATACTTGCATTATAAATCCACTTTTGAATGGATATTTGTAGATGGCTACTTCAAATATTTAAAGTCTGATTGTATTACATAGGATGTTTGCATTTTCTTTGATAGGCTTGATAGGCCATGGATTACATGATGGTGTTTGATGGAAAAGTATGGTACTAGAAGACTCTAGTTCATTCTTAATAGGCTTGTGATTGATAATATCTTTGCATGATTGCACTTGATCTTGGATCATGGGCATGTTGTTAGGATTTTGATTGCATTGTGATGTTTGATGGATAGGCATGGTGTAAGTGTAAGATACCCAACTAGTTCTACGAAAAATTTTCCTTACTTAAACACTTTTACTTGCTAACAATTCATCAACTACTTCAATAACATAAAGATATACATCAAGATAACTATTTGAATGAAACAACATTAGAGTTGGGTACTTGTCTTGTTACTTGATTCAATCAACTTGCAATGTCTTATTACATGGAAAATGCTTTCAATAGCATGAAGTACAACTCATTCAATGGAAATACAAGGACAGGCCTTGAAGCCTTGATGTTACAATGTCTTCCTTACTTGAGCAACATTTGAAGATTTGGAATGTTCAACTCATCACCTCACAAGGTAGGCGCATATTTGAAGGATTTACAGGTTTTTCTGACTTGGGCGCCAAGTTGAGGTGACCTCCTCCTGAAGTTGCGCCTTGTCAACATTAGGCGCCAATTAGAGTTATGGATGCTCTGGATTGTTTCCAAGAGTAGGCACCAAAACATCATCATTATGAAAGTGTTTTAAATGCTAGGCGCCCAAATGAGCCCTCTGGAGTCTAGGCGCTCCTTTCATGCATTCTGTGTTCTAGGCGCCAATTGAAAGGAGTGGAGAACAGGGCAAGCGCCTTCCAAACTAGGTGTTTCCTTGAGGTGACAAGGACTTAGAAAGTGCGCCTAAGGTGAGCGCCTTGAGTGAAAAGGTCTAACAAACATCTTTGAACCCCCTTTCAAGGTTAGGTGCATTCTGGAGGTGGAAACAAGTAGAAGGTGCGCCTTAGCTTCCTTTGTCAATTCTTGCAAGTCTTTGTTGATTAGGAAGGTGGAATGCTTCATTGTAGAATGAGCGCCTATCTTCTAATGTCCAAACTACTTCTTCTGGCTCACTCTGTGGCTAGGCGCCAGAGCTAAATTGTTCACACAAGGGAGCGCACCTAGACTCACTTGATGTTTTCTTACTACTTCAACCCCTGGAAGATGTTCCAAGGTGTTCCCTTTTACAAGCACCTGACCTCCCAAGTTTCTTCATGTGCTATTCCTTGAAGGCGCCAAAACTGAGCTCCAGTGCCATGGGATTGTGCCTAACATCTTTGAAGAGTTTCTAAGCCTTTTGCAAGTTGATATCCCAAACTCATCTTCTAGGCGCAACAGGAGCTTTCCAAAGGAGTTTCCAAGTTTTAGACGCCAAGCGAGGTCATGGGTGAATGGAACTGCGCCTTAGGAGATGATTGGATCCTAAGCGTCAGTCTGGAGTTACAGTGGAATTGATATGTGCCTCAACTAGCTTAGGCGCCCATTTGAAGTGATTCCTTTAACACTTCTCTGTCAATCTCAACTGCAAGGATGATCTCCTAATCCAATTTTGATCCTCTAGAGATGCAAATAGCTTTACGTTTCACTAGGCGCCATCAATGATGATCATCAACCAAAGCACATTTCAAAGGTGAGATAGGCAAGTGAGGCGCCAAACTAGTCCTTAAGACTTATCTCCTTCTATCAAGTCAATTTCAACTATGTGAGAGAGTTCTATTCTATTTGCACCTGGGCTAGGAATTCACCTAAGAGACATCACTTAGCTTTAAAACTTTCAATCTATAGCCATCTGGACTAGGCGCTCCAATGGAGGATCCTTGAACTCATGCATTGGCACCTTCTAGTTCTAGGCACCCATTTTGGATGATTCATCTTGATACTAGCGCCTAAAATGACTAGACTCTCTTCATCATCCAATTCACTTAGAAGACTCAAGTTGGAGACTTAGTTGTCTATCCATGTTCTCCGGAAGATTCATTGTACCTCTATGCACTATCTCCTTCAAGGCGCTCCTTAAAAACATTGGAAGTGCTCAGGACTTACCTTAGTCCAAAGCGCCACAATCCATTCCTTAAAGCACAAAGAATTCTCAAAGGCGCCCCTATTTACCTCTAAGCACTCAAATATCATTTAGATTCAAGGCGCACATTTAGCTCCAAAACGCAAATTTCCATCATCAACCCATCAAGGTGCATCATCTTCCCTTTGTATCCCCTTCAAGGCGCAGACATTCACTTCTTCACACTCAAACTCACTCTCTGGCGCCAGAATAGGTGTATAACTTCAAATAAGGTGCTAATCTTAGGTTTCTAAGTACTTAGTTTGATCTTAAGGCTATCCTTCCTCTAATCACTCTCTTCAACTCCCTCACTGAAGGCCCTCTGTAAGTTTGGGCGCATTTCATCCCAAGGCACTTCAACATCATCCAAGGCGCAAATTCACTCTCCAAGACAAGGTGCAAAAAACCCTATCCTAAGGCGCTCAAATCTTGCTTCTAGACCTAGGCGCACAAACATGAGATTAAGGATCATTCTGGCCACCATCACTTCCCTAAAGGCGCAAAATTGGTGTAGATACATTCCATTTATTAAGGATCATTCTGGCGCCCAAATCTTGTCAAAGCAAAGGATCAATAGGTTCTCTCTAAGGCGCACTCCAGGGTTTGATCTTGCAAGACTTCTCATGTCAAAATTTTGACCAAGACACTCAAGGCACTAGTCTTTATCATCTAACCCTACAGTGCACTTACTCATTATGATATACTCCTCAACTTTGTATTCAACCTTGCCCAAGGCGCATATTCACTATAAGGCATTCTCACTTTGTCAAGGCTCAGAGGGCTTCAACTTGCTAAAGGGTAGAGGTCTAGGCGCATATCTGACTTGAAGCTCAAGGCGCTCCAACCCTCTTGCTCTGGAATTCCTTTTAGGCACTAAGTGACTTCTCCAATTCCTTGAAAACATTTGAAGTGTTTTACCTTCTCAAGGTGCTCCTTCGAACTTGACTCCAAGGTGTTATAATCTCAAAGGTGCTGACATCATCTCAACCAAAGGCGCTCAATGATTCATCCCATATCTAGGCGCTAAAACACTTAATCAACCAAGTCATTCAAGGCGCCATTCAGTAAACTCATCTTCCATGATATTCCTATCAAGGCGCATATCACTTCTCTCATGGGCTTTAGGCGCTCAGTTGAGTGTTTCAATACTACTTAGGTGCCAAATTCATTTTAATGCACCAAACACCAAGAGCTTTCAAATACTGGGCGCTCACAAAGAGTCTTCCAACCTTGGGCGCTAAATTAGGTCTTTGCAACTATCCAAGGCGCATATCTTCGTTTGAACAACTTATGGTGCCAAGACAACTTCTCATTAGGGCGCTCAAAACACTTGTGTTTACATTTGAAGTGCTTTACCTTCTTAAGGTGCTCCAGACTAACCTGACTCCAAGGCGCTCCATCATCATCCTTAAGGCACTAAAAACATCATCTCCACTCTAGGCAAAAACATCATCCAACTCCTTAAGGCACTTCACTGTCAAAGTCTGAAGGCGCTCTACCTAGACCTTTCCCCTAGGCGCCAGAACTCCTAAGCGCTCACCAGATAACTCTCTTCTTCAAGGTGCAAATCTTCCTATACTATGATTGCCTCTGAAATGCCGATTAACGTGATGTGAGGGTGCAAAGGCTACCCCAATCCTCAGTGAGCGCCTAGTTTAAACAAGGAGAAATAAAGCATTCAAAACTATCCAAACGATCATCCCCTTCCTAATGTCTTCACTGCTCCGAAAAACCTTGGCCAAAATGACACATAACAACTCCTATGAGCGCCCTTATGCCCTAGGATCATCTAGTTTGTGCGTCTTGTAATGAGGAGTTCATGTAAGTTTGGAATGAGTGCCTTGAATAAGTGTAAACTAGCCTAGAGAAGGGTATGTGCGCCTTGAGCGCCTTGAGCATTCCAGAGATAACTGTGCGCCTAGAACAATATGAGCACTCATGATGATGATTAACGCCCTGATGAGACTATGAGCGCCTTGTTTAGGAGATACCTTGTTTGATCATAAAATGCGCCTTGAGTCTTGAAGGTTTTGAGCGCCTAGGTGATTTGGATGTTGGGATGTTGGTATGCGCCCAAGATTGAGGTAAGTGAGCGCTTGTAATGGAGGAGAGCAATGAGATGGAATGTCTTGTAGAGATTGGCGCCCAAAGACCCATTTTTGCGCCTTTGATGATGACCATTTTTGCATAAGAGTTTAGCGCCTTAGAGTTGTAAACTTTCTCTTTGGGCGCCCCTGAGTGAATGTTGGCGCCTTGGACAACTAAATACGCCTTTGATGGAGTGGAGCCCAGAAGGGGAGTAGGAGGAAACCCAATCTTCAAGATTCATCAAGCTTCAAAGTTTAGGTCAGAGGTTATCCACTTTATCCAAGGAAGGTGTTATCATCTACACTCCGAGAAGGTAATGTCAAAGGCCATCATGAAGGATCACTTCATCAACTTCAAGTCCTTCAAGTTCAAGTCCTTTCACCTAGCAAGTCCAAGAGAGATTTCTACTTCGATTCATGAAGTAAGCTTATATCATCCTTATCTACTTTGCAAGAAGAAGAAACATTACAAAGTCAATCAAATGAGTTACAAGTACCATACATCCAATTGCAAGGAGTGAACCACCTTAAGGAAAAATAGTTCTCTTGAAGTTACTTGAAATGTCAAAAGGTTTAGCGCCTCCAAGTAAGGTCAGAGGTGAGGTTAGAGGTGAAATGCGCCTTTGGACCATTCTGGCGCCTTGGATGAAGAACCTATATCTTGAGCCCAAGAGGTAAAATTTGCGCCTTAGTGGATTTGGAGAGTTACAGAGATTAGAGAAAAGCGCCTTGAAGACAGAGTTGTTCAAGGCGCATGTGTGATTTGGTCAAAAACAGGCGCCTAGAGTGAATAGGCTTTCATCCTGACTTAATACACTGCCTCCTTCTGACGATTTTTGGGGCAGCAGAAAACCTTTCACCACGGGCAAATGCCTCAGAGCTATAAAAAATCGAGAGAGGTTATTGTAGAGGCACTCTACGTGATCCCGTTGCCTCAGACGGAATGTTTTTAAGTGACACAGTTTTCGAGTAACATCTCGTCAAAGATTGCTGCCTTTTTGCACTTTGGACTCTTCAGGGATATCGTCGGTACAATGTAGCTCCGACTGTTTCGACATGTTTGGGTGAAAAATAGGACCATGCCTAGCATAAATGTACCCATTCAGACGCGTTGGAACGGTCAGTTTGGTCACATCAGGAGTAGGACGAAAGTTACACTCCTTTGCAACTTTACACTGCCTCCTTTTGACGATTTTTGGGGCAACAGAAAACCTTTCACCACGGGCAAATGCCTAAGAGCTATAAAAAACTGAGAGAGGTTATTGTAGAGGCACTCTACATGATCCCGTTGTCTCAGATGGAATGTTTCTAAGTGACACGGTTTTCAAGTAACATCTCGTCAAAGATTGCTGCCTTTTTGCACTTTGGACTCTTCAGGGATATCGTCGGTACAATGTAGCTCCGACTGTTTCGACATGTTTGGGTGAGAAATAGGACCACGCCTAGCATAAATGTACCCATTCGGACGCGTTGGAACAGTTAGTTTGGTCGTATCAGGAGTAGGACGAAAGTTACACCCCTTTGCAACTTTACACTGCCTCCTTCTGACGATTTTTGGGGCAACAGAAAACCTTTCACCACGGGCAAATGCCTAAGAGCTATAAAAAACTGAGAGAGGTTATTGTAGAGGCACTCTACGTGATCCCGTTGTCTTAGATGGAATGTTTCTAAGTGACACGGTTTTTGAGTAACATCTCATCAAAGATTGCTGCCTTTTTGCACTTTGGACTCTTCAGGGATATCGTCGGTACAATGTAGCTCCGACTGTTTCGACATGTTTGGGTGAAAAATAGGACCATGCCTAGCATAAATGTACCCATTCGGACGCGTTGGAACAGTCAGTTTGGTCGCATCAGGAGCAGGACACCAAAAATGCAAAAGTTGCTTTGTGCAACTTGACAACATTGACACTTTTTTGCAACATGACTCAAAGACTCAAACTGACCCCAAATGACTGAAAGTGACTTAAAATCACCTTGATTATAGAGGTCGAGGCACTCCTTATCATTCATTCATTATGAGCGCCTTGGGAGAATGGTATATAGGTCATCATCATGATTAGGCGCCCTGGATCCAGAGTGTTGGAGAGATCATCAAATGGTGTCTAGTAGGGTGAGTTATGAGTTTGGTCGCATCAGCACTTTGAACACCAAAAATGCATAACATGATGATGTAAAAATGTGTACATATGTGTAAAAATGCAGGAGGAAATAAAAAAAGACAAACCTTACAAATTAATGTGCATACTTACAACTCAATGTAACATAACTTTACAAAATCAATGTGAATACTTACAAATTAATCCAATGAACCATCTGGATCTGCTCTACTCTTTATTGTGTCAAGTATTGCTTCATGGTCAGACTCACGCACCTTCCACAATATTTTGTTCAAAGGTCTACCCCGATACTTTATCAAATGAACATTGGATGCCACGACAAGGTTCGAGTAATGAAGAATCTTTCGATGCATGTCAAAGTCCTGAAATAGCCAAATATTAACACTCTTATGTGGGTACCTTCTAAGCCATGTTCCAGTAATAACCACTGATCCTGTAGGGTATTCGATGTTTTCTCCATCTGTAACAGGGGCCTCCAATTTCTTTTTGGCCTCAACACAACGACATAAGTAATAATTTGTTCCCTCTTCATTATCTTCATCTGCAATAACTGCATATACGTGTCCTACATTGATATGTGTAGCAAATTAGATGAAATTAGTCAACATTACAAAAACACTACAAAGTAAGATGATATTACCTGGTTGAACTAGATGAAATTAGATGCATATATGTGCCCTATATTACCTGGTTGAACTAAATCTGATATGTGGTCAAAGTCAACTGACGATTCCATCTGTGTTAGTTCCAGTGCCGTCGGGGGTCGATACGTGTCAAGTGGGCTAAGATAACTTAACTGCCATTCGTCAACCCACTCCTTTGACTCGCACTCATCCCAGACTTGAATTGTACAAGAAGAACAAAAGCATGACATCTTTCGTGTATGGATACTCCATGAACCTGCAATTGAGCTTCTGAAAGAGTGCATCTCATTTGATCCTGTCAGTGTACAACAATCCTCATATGGTGCAATGTTAGTATCATCTATCAACCAAAAAAATCTACGAACTAAAGACTTACCTTCATTACCTGGACCCATGGAAGCATTACACCACTCGACAATCGATTTTGCATCTGTCAACTTTGCATTGTCTTTATACTTTAACTCTTCTCGTGCTATGGCTCTTTTGATACATGCTCCTGCACCATCATGCTCCCCCTTTCCATGCCCGGCCTCACAAAAGTTCCACATATGTTGAATACCTGTAAAATTATGCCTCCTACTCAGCCAATAGAAATTTCGCGAGTTCTTGAATTGTGATGCACAATTATCCGACCATATGATATGTTGACTGAACGATATGCCCCTTCTAGCCAAATCATTGTAGAACACCTGGAAGCAACCTTGCACGAACTCCGTAGAATGCGTGCGATCATCACTAATATAGAAATGATACTCCCTTATGATCTTTCTGTCATCCTCTGTACTATCATTCGCATGAATGAATGCGATGTGCACAAATATAGAAACCTATGTGGAGTTGTAATATTGTGATTGCACCTCACGCTGTGGCTGTAGACTGTAGTTCTCTGCAAAGTCGACGACTGAAACAATGCTACCAACCGGAATCCTTGCATAACTTGAATTGCAAGTCCAACCATCGAGCTCTATGGGCATGTCTTGCATACTCATACACTATGCTGTCACGAAATATAGGCATAAACTGATACACTGGAATCTTTTCAATAACTAATTCACACTTCTTTGCTTCTTTACCATCTTTTGTATTGTATGCCACTATTTTATACTTGCCAAACTCTACTAGTTCATTTCCAACCGCATGTGTTATTTCCATATGTTCACATATTGGCAAATGTTGCAAGCCACCGCAACGATGACATGTGCCATCCAAGCATAATTTCTTGTAGAATATTTGACCTTCCTCTCTTTCACATAAAATTCTTGATATGAAGTCTCTTGAAGATGTTGGTGGGGCACATATGGCACAACCCTGCAAATCATTGTTAGTATGCATATCTAAACATATAGACCTATAAGCATCAAAATGGTTAGAAAATTCAATATGTAATCTACAACAACAAGTAGTGCGTGTGTGATTTATCTTAACATAGAAAAGTTTTAGCATTTCAAAATATCTTTGACAAATTTTAATTTGAGGATACTTCTCTAGAAATTTACCATAAAACTGTGTTTGAGTCTCATCCAAAAAATGCTTTGGATGTGGCTCGCGGTTCTGACTACCAATTCTCCTTCTTACCACATCCCTTTGATTCGGAGATACCCTTGTGTAATTCTTCCAAAAGTCTTCAATTAGTGATCTCAATGCTTCAACAATTGGTTTATCTTTTCGTGGTAGTCTCCCCGAGAACACCCATAATTCATTGGCATTAGTGTCCTCAATTCTTTGGCGTCTTCCAACGGCTCTTGATAAAGTTTTCCTATTAATTCTCAATTTTTGACTTGTCTTTCTAATGAGACGAGCTTTCCTCGTTTGACTACTTACTATAGTCGATGTAATCACACGCCGTGTTGCATTACTATCTTTTGTGCGTGAGGTGTTACCCACACTCTCATACGCACTCATTAGATTCTTGACAATAGATTTTTCACTTGAAGCCTCTGATGTTCTCAACCCAAGAATCTTCATGATAGACCTATACTTTATACTTCGCATCATTTCAACGAATAGTTGACATCTTGCAGTCTCATTTAACTTTTCAAAGAACAATCTCCAAATCTTATTAGCATATCTTCTACAAGTGCATTTTGGAATCTTACCTTCCATTGGCTGCAAAATATTCTCATCAATATCAATCAAATACTTTGGCTTTCTATGCAAAATTCTAGGTGGTGTCAAGTTAGGTAAATTCATCTCAACATTAGGAATTTCATCAATATTTAAATGAGATGGGTTAGATGGCATACCTTCGATCGAAGATGGAATAGATGACATACCTTGAGGTTGAGGTGGGAACGATGGCGTACCTCCTTCATCACATGTGAGTGATGATGTACTCTCAACTTGAGATGTGGTAGATGGTGTCCCTACATGTTGTCTTGCGGTAAAGGATGTGTCTCCAACTATGGTATTCAAATCTCTCGTACCACGAAGTTTTTGCATTCGTTCTCTTTGTGCCGCCAATACCATATCTCTTTGTGATGGTTGTGGTTCCTCTTCAATTGGTATGTCTTCATTTATCGTGTCCAATTTCCTCTTCTCACGAAGTTCCCTCATAGCCATTGCTTTCTTTGCATTCTTAGCTTCTATCTCTTCCTGTGTTGGTTTAATTCTTGATCGTTTCCTCGGCATGACGGAGAATTTGTCTGTAGCATGATAAAGAGACCAATATTAGTTCCTAAGAAATGAATACATGATAATAGTGGGATTGTATTTTTTTTATGTTGTAAGGATTTATTCTTGTATAGTTTGACATCATGGTATGAACTAAGGTTTGTTTATTACACATAATTATTAAAGAGCCCAAGTGTAGAAAATATACATGGCATCATGTGAGATTGTAGGTTGCTTTCTTGATTGGGAATGTGTCTATTTTAAACATGTATGATAAAGCATGATAAAGTAATTCAATCCGAAATAAGGAAAATGTAAAGAACATGCATGTAAAGACTTGACATACCTAAAAAACAAAGATTTGAATGGAGAGAGTACCCAATTATGTAGTGTTTTTATCTTCTTGCATCAAACTCCTCAACAATTTGAGTTTTTCACCACTTGCTTCCTTTTCAATGTTAAATTCTTAAAATTGAATCAAAATTAACATTGCAATACTACAAAAATTAAAACTTGTATAGATATATATCAAATTTGGTTTGAAAACTATGTTATTTCCTCCTTCTCAAGTTGGCAAAGCAGAAAAGGTGGTGGAAAGATCATGCAAAGGTGGTACAATGTGTCAAATGTGCATGTGAACTTCCCAATAGCATGAAAGCACTTCTTTTTTGTCGGAGCACGCGCAGAATCAGTAAGAAAATAGAGCATGTGGGCCTGGATCACGGGGGTAACCA
Organism: Cunninghamia lanceolata; assembly: GCA_027924645.1. Taxonomy (NCBI): domain Eukaryota; kingdom Viridiplantae; phylum Streptophyta; class Pinopsida; order Cupressales; family Cupressaceae; genus Cunninghamia; species Cunninghamia lanceolata. The sequence goes on along the minus strand of BSBN01001215.1, from coordinate 19,817,884 downwards.
CTTTTTTACCGTTTCAATAGAAATATAAAACGCGAGCGCGTTATAACGCGCTCGCGCTATAACGCGCTCGCGCTATAACGCGCTCGCGTTTTGTCCTGCTATAGATCCCTAATCCCTAAACCCTCAACTCTGATCCCTTGACCCTCAACCCTCAATGTCAAATCCTAATCCCTCAACCCTCAACGTCAAATCCTAATCCCTCAATGTCAAATCCTAATCCATCAACCCTCCAACCCTATCCCTAATCCTTACAACCCTCAACCCTTAACTCTGATCCATCAACCCTCAACACTATACCTTAAACCCTAATCCCTTCAACCTCAACCCTATCCCTAAACCCTTGACCCTCGAAGCTCAGCCCTCGATGTCAAACCCTAATCCCTCAACCCTTAACTCTGATCCCTCATCTCTCAACCCTAACCCTAAACCCTCAACCCTCAACATCAAACCCTAATCCCTCAACCCTCAACCCTAATCTATCATCCGTCATCCCTCCACACTCTACTTTAACCCTAATTCCTCGACCCTCAACTCTATCCCTAAACCCTTGACCCTCGAACCTCAACCCTCAACCCTCAACATCAAACCCTAATCCCTCAACCCTTAACTCTAATCCCTCGACCTTCAACCCTGATCCTAAACCCTAAACCCTCAACGCCAAATTCTAATCCCTCAACCCTTCACTCTAATCCCTCAACCCTAAACCCTATCCCTAAACCCTCAACACTATACCTTAAACCCTAATCCCTCAACCCTAACCCTAAACCTTGTCCCTAAACCCTAATCCCTTCAACCTCAACCCTATCCCTAAACCCTTGACCCTCGAAGCTCAGCCCTCGACGTCAAACCCTAATCCCTCAACCCTTAACTCTGATCCCTCATCTCTCAACCCTAACCCTAAACCCTCAACCCTCAACATCAAACCCTAATCCCTCAACCCTCAACCCTAATCTATCATCCGTCATCCCTCCACACTCTACTTTAACCCTAATTCCTCGACCCTCAACCCTATCCTTAAACCCTTGACCCTCGAACCTCAACCCTCAACCCTCAACATCAAACCCTAATCCCTCAACCCTTAACTCTAATCCCTCGACCTTCAACCCTGATCCTAAACCCTAAACCCTCAACGCCAAATTCTAATCCCTCAACCCTTCACTCTAATCCCTCAACCTTAAACCCTATCCCTAAACCCTCAACACTATACCTTAAACCCTAATCCCTCAACCCTAACCCTAAACCTTGTCCCTAAACCCTAATCCCTTCAACCTCAACCCTATCCCTAAACCCTTGACCCTCGAACCTCAGCCCTCGACGTCAAACCCTAATCCCTCAACCCTTAACTCTGATCCCTCATCTCTCAACCCTAACCCTAAACCCTCAACCCTCAACATCAAACCCTAATCCCTCAACCCTCAACCCTAATCTATCATCCGTCATCCCTCCACACTCTACTTTAACCCTAATTCCTTGACCCTCAACCCTATCCCTAAACCCTTGACCCTCGAACCTCAACCCTCAACCCTCAACATCAAACCCTAATCCCTCAACCCTTAACTCTAATCCCTCGACCTTCAACCCTGATCCTAAACCCTAAACCCTCAACGCCAAATTCTAATCCCTCAACCCTTCACTCTAATCCCTCAACCCTAAACCCTATCCCTAAACCCTCAACACTATACCTTAAACCCTAATCCCTCAACCCTGACCCTAAACCTTGTCCCTAAACCCTAATCCCTTCAACCTTAACCCTTTCCCTAAACCCTTGACCCTCGAACCTCAGCCCTCGACGTCAAACCCTAATCCCTCAACCCTTAACTCTGATCCCTCATCTCTCAACCCTAACCCTAAACCCTCAACCCTCAACATCAAACCCTAATCCCTCAACCCTCAACCCTAATCTATCATCCGTCATCCCTCCACACTCTACTTTAACCCTAATTCCTTGACCCTCAACCCTATCCCTAAACCCTTGACCCTCGAACCTCAACCCTCAACCCTCAACATCAAACCCTAATCCCTCAACCCTTAACTCTAATCCCTCGACCTTCAACCCTGATCCTAAACCCTAAACCCTCAACGCCAAATTCTAATCCCTCAACCCTTCACTCTAATCCCTCAACCCTTCACTCTAATCCCTCAACCCTAAACCCTATCCCTAAACCCTCAACACTATACCTTAAACCCTAATCCCTCAACCCTAACCCTAAACCTTGTCCCTAAACCCTAATCCCTTCAACCTCAACCCTATCCCTAAACCCTTGACCCTCGAACCTCAGCCCTCGACGTCAAACCCTAATCCCTCAACCCTTAACTCTAATCCCTCATCTCTCAACCCTAACCCTAAACCCTCAACCCTCAACATCAAACCCTAATCCCTCAACCCTCAACCCTAATCTATCATCCGTCATCCCTCCACACTCTACTTTAACCCTAATTCCTCGACCCTCAACCCTATCCCTAAACCCTTGACCCTCGAACCTCAACTCTCAACCCTCAACATCAAACCCTAATCCCTCAACCCTTAACTCTAATCCCTCGACCTTCAACCCTGATCCTAAACCCTAAACCCTCAACGCCAAATTCTAATCCCTCAACCCTTCACTCTAATCCCTCAACCCTAAACCCTATCCCTAAACCCTCAACACTATACCTTAAACCCTAACCCTAAACCTTGTCCCTAAACCCTAATCCCTCAACCCTCAACCCTAATCTGTCATCCGTCATCCCTCAACTCTAATCCCTCATTCCTAAACCCTAAATGCTATCCCTATTCCTAGACCCTCAACAGGCTCGATACTATACCTTAAACCCTAATCCCTCTACCATCGACACTCTTATTTAACTCTAATCCCTTGACCATTAACCCTGTCCCTCAACCTCAACCCTCAACCCTCAACCCTCAACTCTCAACATTAAACCCTAATTCATCAACCCTAAACCCTAATCCCTCAAACCTAAACCCTATCCCTAAACCATCAACCCTCAACACTATACCTTAAACCCTAATCCCTCAACCCTCAACCCTAAACCTTATCCCTAAACCCTAATCCCTCAACCCTCAACCCTCAACCCTAATCCCTCATCCCTCAACTCTAATCCCTCATCCCTAAACCCTAAATGCTATCCCTATTCCTAGACCCTCAACAGACTCGATACTATACCTTAAACTCTAATCCCTTATCCCTAAACCCTCCAACCCTATCCCTAATCCTTATACCCTCCACACTCTACTGTAACCCTAATTCCTCGACCCTCAACCCTATCCCTAAACCCTTGACCCTCAAACCTCAACCCTCAACCCTCAACATCAAACCCTAATCCCTCAACCCTTAACTCTGATCCCTCGACCCTCAACACTATACCTTAAACCCTAATCCATATCCCTCAACCCTTAACCCTTAAAACTTAAACCCTATCCCTACACCCTCAACACTTGACACTATATCTTAAGCCTTAAACCCTCATCCCTAAAGCCTCAACCCTCAATCCTTAAACCTTAAACCCTAAACCCTATCCCTAATCCCTCTACCCTCAACACTCTAACCCTAACCTTGACATTAAATGCTAATCCGTCAACCCTAAACCCTAATCCTAAACCCTCAACCCTCAACCCTCAACACTATACCTTAAACCCTAATCCCTCAACCCTCAACCCTAAACCTTATCCCTAAACCCTAATCCCTCAACCCTCAACCTTAATCCATCATCCCTCAACTATAATCCCTCATCCCTAATCCCTAAATGCTATCCCTATTCCTAAACTCTCAACAGACTTGATATTATACCTTAAACCCTAATCCCTTATCCCTAAACCCTCCAACCCTATCCCTAATCCTTACACCCTCCACACTCTACTTTAACCCTAATCCCTCGACCCTAAACCCTATCCCTAAACCCTTGACCCTTGAACCTCAACCCTCAACCCTTAATGTCAAACCCTAATCCCTCAACCCTTAACTTTGATCCCTCGACCCTCAATCGTAATCTGTCATCCCTTATCCCTAAACCTTAAACGCTATCCCTATTCCTAGACCCTCAACGGGCTCGATACTATACCTTAAACGCTAATCCCTTATCCGTAAACCTTCCAACTCTATCCCTTATGCCTTAACCCTCATGATGAATAGCCTTGAATGTAAAAAAATTTGAGTGGGACATAACGCGAGCGCGTTATAACGCGCTCGCGTTATTTCTTGCTTTGGGAATCCCAAGCCTTGGGCTTGGGATTTGCTTTGGATTTCCAACCCAAAGGCTTGGAGTGCCTTGTGAACAGTCACAGACGTGTTTTTCTATATTCTTCAAAATTTCACATAATTTTGTTCATGCTAACCCTCAGATTTGCACGTGTTTCAAGGTTGAACAAATCGAGCACATGGGTAATGTTAGGCTTTCTCTTAGCTATTTGACGATGTGATTTTTTTCACATTTTAACAATGTTAAGCCTTTCATCTTTAATTTCTTTTGTTTGTGTGTCCATTTTTATGCAAAAACCACTGTTTGGTCTTTTTTTCATTGTAAAATAACTATTCATTCAAATTTCAAAAAAATTACATATTTAGAAACTAGACTCCATTCTACAAATATTAAAAAAATAAAAAAATGATTTTCAATTAGTTTTCAAAATTTATAGGGGTAGCACGGCCAAAATTCTATTTTTTAGGATGTGTCCACTTTAAAAATTAGTAAAAAATCAAATATTCATCAAAAAATTATCAGAAAAATCGGGCATAAACTACATGCTATTAGCTAATTTCTCACCGAAGCGATTTTAAAAATACCAAAAAAAAGTTGACCTTTTGAGGGAGCCACAAAACATGCTATGTTATGTTTTTTTGACAGAAACAACACCAATTTCTGTGGCTCCCTCTTTTGAACCCCTTAATCTATGCCATTTTCAAAACAAAATAGTAGTTTAGAAAGTAGACTCGGAGCACTACGAACATTGTTTTGGTTGCATCTCCAAATTTTGAGTGTAACTATGCTCAATTTCTCATCCAAGGCCAGTATTTCCTGATTTTAGAAAAAAAGTGGCCACTTAAGACCCCTTTTTGGCCCCCCATCTTCTTGCACTTACCCATATATAGAAATTACATGTTATAAAAAATGAAACATTTAACAAAATAATCACTTACCGCTAACATATAATCTATCTCTTCGCTTGCCTCAGTAACAGGAATAGGCCCTGGTGATGTCATGTCCTATAGAAACCATCCAGATAGAAATTAAATTTTAAATCAATAATCTTTTGATTTTTCAAAAATAGACAACTATAACAATGAATGTAAATTGAAATTTACTAATCTGCCTCATACCCCTGTTAATGCCATGGAGCTATGAATCGCAGAGGCCACACCCTGCTCCATTGCCTTATGAACATGGGGAGGTGTCTCCGCAGCTTGCATCATCTGGAAATAAAACAACATTATTCAATTACGAAAACTATAATAGTGATGCAAATCATGGCTCCTAACATACACACGTTCATCTAAACATGGAAGTACACACAATAAAGCACACAAATCACATACAAAAATTTAATAAGTACAATTCATTCGTTAAACTATTTATTTTATTACCTCTGTAAAGATTTGAAGTCCACCACCGCTGGCAGGTGTTGCCGTGAAATCTACGTATTAACTTATTCAACATCTAAAATCAGATATTAGAATACCATTCATATAACGATGCTATTCACATGTAATATTTATAATTGTTTACTAGTTACATACCTCGAAAGTAGATGATCTAGTGAAAAATGCAGGTGGAGAACCACTGAAAACTGCATTGACGCTATGACCCTGAAATTTTATTAAAATCATCAATTTAAATTAGTTAATCTTGTATTTCAAAAATAAAATTTAATAAATTAAATTCAATAAACTTGCTAATATTTACCTGAGTATCAAGGCTGAAAGTCTCACTCAGGAGGGTATCTGTCATCACCATCTGCTCAGCTGCAGATGTAGCCTGTGCACCTGCGTCTTGACTGTCCATGGGGTCATAACCACAGGCTGACCCACAAGCCTGGCAAGTATGGGGTGGGACCCTACTCCTCGCACTATCTCCCAACCCACTCTGTGTTGCAGGACCGGCATGCTCTATGATGCTCTGGGTCAAGGCACTAATCGACTGAAGTGTATCGACCTCAACACTCCTTCACAATGGAAGGGATAGAAACATGCTCGTGGGGTGGTCTGCTGATTACTCGTCTCACTACCCACTGTGGGTCAAGACGTGCCCCTGGTCTATCTTGTGCTGACCCCCCACCTCTACCCTGGAAGTCCCGTATATCAAAATAATTTGGCACTTTATTGAGGACAAACTTGCAGTAGAGTTTCCTCAAAAAGTATTGCGGGACCTCATTATTATTGCATGGAGGATGGTCAAAAACCATCCACCACCTCTGCCCGAAATTGTCCCTTATCGCTTGGTTGTTACACCAATGGATAGGGAACCTCTTGCATGTAATGGGTGGAGGTTGATTTGTTTGTGGGTTTGTGAAAATTGAACACAAGTCTAATTTTGTAATTTGTAATTTTTTCACATCTTGGTATGACAACTTGTCTGCATAGTAATCTCTAAACTCTCTCTTTTTATCCGTCCAACTAGTTATTTGCTTGCTAATTGAATCTACATTTGATAACATAGACTCAAGAGATTTGGCAAGCGTGGACCTATGCAAGGTTGAAGTGGAAGGATCTTTCAACCTTGCAATTATATCTTCAATTTCCTTTTTGTTGTTTTCAATTTGCCCCATTATATTTTCTTGTGTTCCAAGGGCATGTCGAGGAATGAATGGAGGAGGTTGTTGTTCTGCAGGTATTTCCTCCTCAAGATTTTGTGGATTTTGAGGAGGAGGAGGAGGAGGTGCATTAACATTTCCTGACAATTAACGAAATATACATCAAAAATCAACAAAAACCTACCTATTTAGAAACAAATTCAAACAAATAAATAAATATAACTCACCCCTTTGGCATGCTCGACGTCGTGGCGGCATTTTGGCGACGAATCGATAAACTTTTTGTGTTGAATAGTGTTTTGCAAAACGCGAGCGCACTTTCGAGGGTTTGCAAGTCGCGAGTTGAGAGGAGAAAACAGGAAAATGAAATTGGAAACCTTTTTTTTAATTTATAGGAAGTCATAACGCGAGCGCGTTATGACGCGCTCGCGTTATGACCTTTTTTTTTTTAAAATTAATTTGGCCACTTTTTGGCCCCCCATCTTCTTGCACTTACCCAAATTGAGAATTTATATTTATCACATTGGTGTAATTTTTCAAGTTAAAAGTTGAGAGTTTCTATTTATTACACAGGCATACATTTTGTTCCACACATATCTATATTGTGGACTACTTTATGCTAGCTAAATAGTTTATGTTTAAGTATTGAATTTTGAACAAAAATGGAGTCTTGGGAAAATTGAAATTAATAAAATTGTAGTTATAAGACATAAAGACATACAGATCAAATTTGGCTTTGTTTATTATTAGAAATTTTAAATTGAATATATAATTTATTTAATAATATATTTTTAATTGTAAATTTAATTTGATATAATTGTTATAATATCGATAGTATATAAAATTAATATAAATAATTGTATATAAAATTTATGTTATATTTTGAAAAATATATTTAATATATATATTAGAAAAACCCCCTACTTTTTGCAGTAATTTAATTATTTATAAATAACTAATTATGATATAGTTTCATTATATAAAATAAAGTTATAAATAAATAACAAATACATATAAATATTAAATATATAAATTTTTATTTAAATATAATTTTACAATACAATATTATATTAGAAATATATAACAATTTATATTATATAAAATATTGTATATAATAAATAAGCAATGCCCAACAAACAACCCACTAAACCAGCGCAAGCATACCAATGGAGGATCAAAAACATAATTAACAATCCACATCTAACTACACTATACATGCATAATAGATTCACAACCTTTCGTGAAGAGATCTTGGAGAAGTTAAAGTTTTTACTTGCCCAAGACTATTGGTATAGGTCAATAACATTTTACGGAAAGAAGAAGAGGACCATCTCAAAACAATGTCTATAGAAAATCCCAAAAAAACAAACTAATAAATATATATTTAAAAATCTTTTGTTTTGCCATTTAGGGCATGGTTGGGTGCTTAAGTCGATTGGTTATAGTGGCAGCCACCAAGGTTCCAATCCCATAGTGTTCATGCTTGGGGTTTGGGGATGAGGTCCAATGTTAACTATGACATACCATCTACAATTATTCATTGTTAACATGTTTATAATAAATTCATAGTACATCTAATAAAACTATTATATATGTTGTACTTAAATACTAGTATTTAAAATTGTATTAGATAATTAAATATTAAACAAAAATCAAACCCTAGTATTTAAAATTGTATTAGATAATTAAATATTAAACAAAAATCAAACCATTTGATATTTTGTATATAAAATTTAGAAATTTAATTCTCTCATTCTTGTATTTATATATATTAATAAAAAAATTCTTTTGTTGTATATATATTATTTATAAAATTGATATTTTAAATATTAATGAAATAATATTATTTATTATATTTTAATAATATAATGTATATTAAATTATTGATTATACAAATTAAGACAAATAAATCATATTAATGCCACAAGAAATTCTAAATCTAACTATATTTCAATATAATAAAAAAACTATCGGCGTGCCCATTGAAATTATAAAAAACTAGAGGTTCAATGGGCACGCCGATAGTTTTAAGAAGAAATTGTAAAAATTGTTATATTTTTTTAAAATTTTAGAAGTTATTTAATCTACTAAATTATGTTATCATCACTTTATATTCACTCCCTATGGAGAGATCACTACCTTATCCATATTGATCATTAGAAAAATATAATTTTCAATGAATGGTTTGATAATTTTTTATTAGAGTGAAATTTTGTTAATATTAGATAAATTTTGCATTGTGTTTTTTTGATTTATATGGGAAATGGTATTTATATATATATAATTAATTGGATTATTTTTAGGATGGAATGTTTCATGAAAGAATATATTAAAGTTTATTAAATAATGATTTAATAAATTAGCTCCATATATTAGCATAAATGTATTAGATTTATTGTTAGTAGTTTAATTAAAATTTCCCTATGTAAAAAATATGCTGACATGAATTTGCTTATATTTGAATGTCTTCTAAATTAAAGTTAAATATGAAAAAGTGATTTAATATATTAATTCAACCAACATTAAACTATTAATAATAAGGATTTTATCTAATATAAATGTTAATGTCAATCAATATTTCATGAAAGAATATATTAAATCATTATTAATATTTAAATTGACTTATCTAATGCTATTAGATAAAATATTAGTTTAATAATATAAATATAATAAATAATTAAATTATTAACAAACATATATATTATCAAAAATTTAAAGTATAATTTAGTGGATTAAATATATTGAATAGTATTTAATATAATTATATAGTGATAATGATCTATAATTTCTTCATAAAGTTTTCATTATAAAAAATATCTAACAAATTCTATAATTTCTATAATTGCTTAGAACTTGTTCATCTTTATATAATTTATAAAGATAAATAGAGTACAAAAGCTCAAATAGGATGAAATATCTTTATATAATTTCTAATTTATATAATTTCTATAAATACTCCAAAGATAGTGACCAATCTGAACTTACAAAAGCTGTCTAATTGGCCATCATGAGAATCATGAAGAAAAATGCCGTTACTAGCTTCCTCCATTGTGCAGGTTCAATTGATATCTCAAAGGGAGGGGGAAGGCAAGCTTCAAAAGAGACTTCCAGATTACTGACCACCTTTTTACGAAATTTGAGGAAGCTCCACATCAATTTTCTAAAGCATTTTGTTGTTTTGTAGACTTTAGGAAGGCCTTTCATTCTGTTCCAGGACATTAACTTTCCAAGAGACTTCATGATGTTGGTATTTCAAATTCCATTGACACTATACAAAATGGTTCTTGGCAAATCCTGGAACTTTTTATGGTCTATCTGATTTTGTCCATGGTACCAACGGAATCAAACAAAGATGTCCTCTACTATCAACCCACTTTGGTATCCGGACAGATGAACTTGAAGAATTTCTTAGGCAGGATACTCATGTAGACAATGGTTGTTAATAATATTATGTTTCGATTAATATATTGTTTTTTGAAACATGGACCTCCTCTCTCACACTCCTAATGCTATAATTATATCTTACCAGAATACCTTTCTATTGACATGCTGAGCAGTGGAATTCAATACTACAGGAAAGACATTAAACTGTTAGTGTTATTAGACTGGAAAATAGTATGAAAAAAATCTACAGGGAGCTGAGGTTAAGAGAATCAGGGTCCTTAAGACAATTGCCTGGAAAGACATGCGTGATGAAAAAGTGACACCAACATTAAACAATGTGTTTTATAATATATTCGTAAGTGTGAAACCCAGGTTCAATATTACTCTGCAGTAAGGCTATCCACAGAATAATCTCTATTGTGAAAGGAATAACATGCAAACTTATTAGAGGAATTTGACTGTCTATAGTAAGATATATCATTTATTGGAGGGTGTAAAAATAATAAAGGTAGCACAAATCCAAATAACTGGCCCATCACAATGTTGACAATAACATTACAAGATTAAAATATTTTAATGGATTACTGCAGATTTAAAACATACTAAAAATGTATTTAATTTTTTAATTTTTTCCATATCATCATTCATTCCTAGATAATAAAGAGATAAAAACTAATTAGTGGAAGAGGGTAAAAAATATTGGAAGAGGGTAAAAATTATTGGAAGAATCCCTTGCTATAAACTATGGCAAAGTTTGATAGTTACAAATAATTGTTGAATAAACATGGTGCTGGGCAATAAATGAGAATATTGACATGTTGAAATAAAAGACAGCCGGGCAAGTTGCTAAGTTTCCCAGATTAAATTTAAAGAATAGCCATAGTATTTATATTCAGTATAAAAGCTAAGATATAAGATAACTAAGAAACAAATCCTATAACAGTGAAAACAAAAAAATACAACAAACTTAAAGAGATGAGTAGAGAAATCTAAAGTGTTGATACATTTTTAAATCTTTGCAACCTTAAAACATGGATTTGTTTACCCCAGTTATGTACGGTTTATAAGCTCCAGGCGCTACAACTTCTCTCCCAAGTGAGAGCAATGGTAGAATAATAACTAACGAGCATTGCTTTTATAGATGAGTTCCATGCACTATTCAAAAGCTAAAGCTGGCAAAAAAATATTAAAGAGGGATGATATTTATGCATCTTTAAAGCTAGTTTTAATGAGGCATGTTGTACTACAGTTTAATTTCATTCAAAAGATTTGCCAGCGTGAAAATTTTTAACCTTACCTATTTACTCTTACTTCTACTGCAACCTACTCAGTTAATGCATACATAGCTGTATATTTACTTTGACAAGACAAAATTGGTGGTAAACTTTAAGAAGACACAAGATAAACTTCATAGGTGATAAATTTTAAGATTTTATCTATTTAGGGATTAGGAATTTTTAATTAAAGAAAAGTTATTGTGGGTGTGTTTTATCATTTGTGTTTCTCTACAAGCCTTCTGTTTCTTCCATACTATTAGGAAATCTACAATCTTGAAAGTTTCTCCTCACAATTTCGGATGTTTTCCTATTCCAATATGAAAATCTATCACTAATGAATGAGATTGAGTTAGTTAATCTAATTATTGCATGTTTATGGTATGCATTAAGGCGCGTGTTTTGTGTGTAGTACAACAGAAAGAAAACTAGAAAATGGTCTGTGCAGTATAGAAGAGAGAAAACTAGATAATGATGATCTGTACTAAGCTTAGCAAGCATGCCTTCCTAGGGTGTGAATTGGTAAAAAAAACCGATAAACATCTAATGGAACTAAGCCCCTAACTGGCATGCTCCTAAGTTGGTTAGTATATACTTGTGGTGATAAACTTAACCATTCAAGCCCTAATGGAATAAAATGTCATGCTATTTAGCCGGTCAATGAACACCTGTGGTGGTAACACTAAACCACTCAATCGCTAATAAAACCAAACCGCTAACTGTCATGTGACTAAGGTGGTCATCTTAACCTTATTGTATATATGTCTGCATTCGTGCATATATCCTTAGGTTTGACCTTGTGACAGCTTGTGAGTAAAATAGGGCCTAGACTGTTTGAGGTGATAAAATAGTTGAAATTTCTAGCCAAAATTTAACATTTGACCCCTTCAATCCGTGATTGAGTTTGAGATGGCAAGGCTTGGGGCTCAAACAGTAAACCACACCATTAGGTGGCCTGAGATGAGAACCCAACTGCAGAAAAATTCCCCAGTAGAGAGTATGCACCATTTGTTGGAATCCAAACAATCCTTGTGACCTAAGTATTGCACCAGATGACAAGAGGAATCACCTCAGCCTTGCAAATAGTAAAATCACAATAGTTATGCCTCTGTGTACCTTCCAGGAGTGTTTGCTCTACCTGATTAGTATATTGTATTGGCTTAGAGGTCCATTTTGTTCTTATCTTCATGGAGAAGAATGGATAAGCTTTAACTAGAAGCAAGAGAATCCCCATCATCATGCTGAAAACCTTGCCTGTCTGATGCATGCAAAGTGTTGAACTTTTATGGATATTAAATTGCCAAGTTATTGCCTAGCCTTATGTCAATTAAAAGTTAAAGTTAGTCTTTGCCTTGCCAAGTTGTTCTAAAGTTCAAACCATGTACTTTCTCCGGGATTACTGCTTCCTTTGGATATGAGATAAATGAATATTAATTTGGGCAACAGAGAACAAAAAGATATGTTGAGCATTTGAGACGGTCTAGTTCATCTCTGTAGTAAAGGTCTGCACTCTAGGATCTCTGTTACTATTTCATTAGTTCTTTTATATTAAATTTATGTTGGTAGCAATTGATGAAGTTGGCCATCTCAAGACTCAGATATTATGTGTATGCTGGCAATCTCATGGGTTACATATGTATATAATATATATGACATCGTTCATTCATGTCACGCATTTCGGAATAGCTCTTGTTTATTCTTGACCTAGTTTGTTGTAGAGGTAAGTTGAAACAAATTATATGTATGTGCATGGATACAAAAGCAGGTCAGCAGGTTCCAAACAGTAATTTACAATAGCTAATTATGACTGCCAAAAAGAGTTGGAGTAGGGGGAGGTGAGGGCTGAGGGCGGGGAAGGACAAGAGAGTGATTGAACTTAGAACTTTTTTAGTCAACTGACATTTTCGCATATTTCAGTTTTGCAACATTGCCAGTGTATGCCTGGCAGCATTGGTTTAGATGTAATCAAGGTGTTGTAGGCATCTAAGTGGGAGCTGTGGTTTTGAATATGAGAATCGCTGTTCACATTTAGTGTCGCAGCAGTTACAGCCATAATAGCCTGCGCCGCCATTGCTGCTACTAGAGCTTGTTGCATTTACCAATGTGGAAAGAAAGTGTCCTGATAAGGTTGTTTTAGACCTCAGCTAGATTTAGCGGGAGGTTATTCAGGTGAAATTCTATTTTTTTTTTGTAATATTGAAACAAAGCAATAAAATTATTTACATGAAATAAGGAGCAGTATAAAGCTGCCAAAACAGAGGCCTGAACAGCAACAGTTCCAAGGATGTTTGGTCTCTTCAGCGATGGCGCAGACGGAGGAGGAAGCAACATGCGGCGCAATAGTCTCTGAAATAGGCTAGGAAAATTAATGTTTTGTTTCTGGGTTTCGTCCAGGGTTACATATGTTTCCTCTGGACTTTATATTCCCTCCTCTAATAGCTTAAACCTTAACCTCATAACATGGGGTTTGCAGGAGATAGATGTGGCAGGCAGTTAGGCCAAACAAATCCAAGGACGTACAAGAACCTGGCTAGGAAATAAGTCGTTGTATGCAATAATCCCTTTAGAGATTGGATTTATACCGCAGGTGCCTTAGTGGATTGTTTCAATCTCAAAGTAAGAATAACTGCATTGGTTATATTCCTCAGATCTTTGTATCATAGCACTCTCAACTACAAAAATGTCTTAAAGATATATTATTTGCATATAACTTTGGTCTTTCCTGGTTAAGGAAAGATTTGAAGAGATTATTTGTATAATTTGTATCCTAAAGGTATGGAAGAGACAGGATGGAGTACTCCTTTCAATGGCATCAACAGGATCTGATGTGCGAGCAATGGCTGTAACTGAAGATTTCATTTACTTGAAATGCAGTTCATCTCCAACTAAAATTCAGGCTAGTGTTTACACAACATATGGAGACATATATACAATTATACCACATTGTGATCTTTTTCTAAGGTTTAAGCCTGGTGTATCAGATATGGCTAAGAGAAAAACTACAGAAAGTTACCAGCTGGTCAGTGAGCAGCAGAATCACAAGTCTCCTTTCATCAAATGATGTCATTTTCTGTGGCACAAACAATGGCATGATCAAGGTAAGTATGAAGTTTATTGTGAAAGGCTGCTTTACCGTTAGTCAACATTAAGAAATATATTTCCACCAACCACCAAGCAGTATGTACATTTATTTTTATTTATTGGGAACCTATCTTTTGCTCTGTATGGTAGGCATGGGTTCCGATCTAAACAACCAACCAATCCAAAAACTTTGAGACCATTTCTACTAATCCCATTGAATAAGAAAAATGGGAGTGCCAATACCTCACTTTTCTTTTCCCCTCGTATTCCTAAGCTTCTACAGGAGTTTAATTGCAGTGGCAGGGAAGTCACTTCTTAGTGCTCACTAAACAAGGGAAATGTACAATTTGTAAAGTTAATTAATATATTTTTCTTTTTATATAACTTAGATATTATTTTTTTTTCCTTTTATTAAAATTCTTTTGGGATATTTATTATATCAAATTTGGCAATTACAAATAGAATTATGCCACAATTAAAACTACCAGAATTACAACCATTCTTATCGACTGCAAGAGTGACCTGTTCTAGTGAGACACATCCAGGGACTGCTTTTAGAGTTTGAACCGATCTTTTTAATATTTTAAATGGTAATAAGTATAAAATATTATTAATCTTTATAAAGGAATTTTTTTTTGAAAAAGATTAACTCTCTAGGATCATTGGTTGTTGTTCCATAGAACTCAATAGTTGAGCTTGATCTAATATTTGTGAGAGTATTTAATTTTTTAAAGAATATTAGATGTGATTTTAAAATTAGTATTTTATCTAATGATTGTTTATCTAATAATTGAAAAGAAAAAATAAAATTTTCGTAGATATTATTGTAATAGTAAAATCTACATACCCATGTAATTTCTCATCCAAAAATGTATTGAATGGATTGGGCACAAGGAGGGGCATATATGTGCATTTTGTAGCATTGCTCCCTAACTTGTCCCCTTTATCTTGATGATCTCACAAGGCTACTTAAGGGAAATTACCCATAGTTGAGCATGTACCAATAATTGTGAATGCATTGGGGCATTAAAAGACTATATTTTAATACTATAGCACTATTACTCATCACTTCAAAGTTCTTGGTATTGATTATTATTACTACTAATTAAATGTGTAAAGGAAAATAATATTTCTTTAAGGTTAATCTAGGCTAATTAAATAAATGCATACAATTAGACACAAATTAAAATAGATTAAATCAATGACAGTTGGGAATGATAAAGCATGTAAAACAATGCTATTTTAGGAAATTGATTGTAAAGAGTGTATTTAGCTCTTGAATGAGGAGAAGGTATGAATGTTGATATCTTGATGAATCAATTTGTCATAAGTTCTAGGATCTTGTAATGCTTGTCCTCAAATTCAATGCAAACTTGGAAATTTGCTTAGGTCAATATGTTGAGACTTCGACACAAGCCACAATTGGGTTGCCACTACAATTGCCCCCTCCTTGATGGACAATATTGTTGCATCCATTGATTACAACTATTCAACACCAAAGAACACTATGCCAAATTTATCTAACTTTAACAAAATTGGAATAATTTTGGTTTTGTTGTCCAACATTACCTGAAATACCATCTACAATTATTCGTTGTTAACATGTTTACAATAACTTCATAATAAATCTAATAAAACCATTATATATGTTGTATTTAAAATTAAAAAATTTAAATTTCAAATTCTTGTATTTAAAATTTTATTTCATATGTTGTTGGGTGAAATCATTATCATTTTATCTTATGTCCATCCCTTTAATGTCATTGAACCTATATTTCAATATAATAATAAAACTATCCGCGTGCCCATTGAACCTATAGGTCCAATTACTAGTTATTAATATGTATAATATGTGTTGTAATGTTAATAAAAAAAAATTTTCTAAGCCAAATATGATAGAAGAGATTATATAAGAGATTAAAAAGCAAATGAGTTTTAGACATTCGTTAAGTACAAATGATTACAGTATTTAACATTGAATGTTGATTTTTTTTTAAATCTTTTGACTTTACTATCAACCAACCATCTAAACTATAAAATAGGAACGGAAAAAAAATGACTCCGCCGTTTTGCTTGCCAGTGCATGATAGATCGACGGTCAGGGGTCTTCCTTTTCTAATTAAACCCTAAATTTCTCTGCATCAGATTTTTCAATAAGAGATTAGGGAACATTTTGGGTGAGATTTTATGAACATTTTTGGCCAGAGTTTGGACGACTGAGATTGTCTGCTCTGCTGTCCGCTCATTTTAAGCTACAAAAATGAACAGAGCCGCTGAGGAAAAAAAGCCTTCCCTGATGACGATGCCAACTGTATACAGGTTAACACGCGGGCCAACAGAAAATTAAATACCCTTTACAGACTTGGGCGGTCAGGATTGATTCCATTGTCTTGCATCGTTGTAGAGTAGTTTCAGCAGTCGATTTAACACGCCAGGCGGGTTCACCTCATACAGGGCACGCCTTCGGCGCAATGAGATCAGTTGTCATTCATTAATTATTTTTAAATTCCCTATAATTTGTTAGATTTAGCTATATAGTTGTAGATTTAGTATTGGTTGTTGTTAAAAAATAATTATGAGATAAGAATGAAACTTTAGAGCTTAAAATTTTAAGCTTGTCCATTATTACAAAATCCATGGGACCACCTCCTTATGAAAGTTCTTAAAAATTCTCAGTGTTAATATATCCTAACTAATCTATTTCCTAGCTAGTTCTCCACTTAGGTTCTTTTCACACTGGGTTAAGTTTACTTAAGGAGTTTTTACACATTATCCCACATTGGTTGTCTTTTTAGTCTCATGGGTGGTATATCTTATATATGCTCACCTATAACTCACATTGTAATTATGCAAGCTTGTATGTTTTGCATTCATTATTGAATAGAGTACAATTTACTCTTTCAATTTTGATCTCTTGTTTATGTTGTCATTCAGTCATTTGCATTCTAGGTGGTTTCACAACTAAACCTTACATGGTATCAAAGTGTGGTCATGAGTTATGGGTTAACTTTTAGGAAATCTAGGAGTGCAGGTCTGTTATTTTCTTGAAGCATTGAGTATGCTCTTATATTGCATTCTCAAATGATCTAGATAATCAGAAAGGTGTGAGAAATATCATATTCTAGAGGGGTTCCTTTTTTAACTTGCCAGTTGCATTTTTGGAGCTTCCTAGAGAAAATTTGAGCTCACCATTGAGTTCAAAGCGGGGAAGAAAGTCAAATTCATCTTTCATTTCATTCCAGCTAGACACCGAAGGCCAAATTTACAAGTGTTTGAAGATTAGAGTTTTTTTTTCTACAAGATCTAACCAGCTACTCATTTCTAGGGCATTTTGAGGCCAAATGAACCTTGTCATTATGTCCAAAAGGCACGAGAACCCCCATTTTCATATAAAATTTGTCAATTTTGGACAAAATTACCTTCACAAGTAAAATAAATTACCCCAAGTCGTATGACCCTACCTACATCATATAATATGAAATCTTGAAAAGAAATCAAAAAAATAATAGCATGCACAACATGCACTGTAGCATTTCTGCCACTCACTGCACCTATCACTAATAGTGGCTTCCACCTATAGGCAATATGATCACTATCGCCACCTCCTGCACAAGCCACCAAGGTAGTGGCTCTCAACAACTCCACCAAATACACACCCATCGTCCTCCACAGTATATTAGTGCAAATATTCCATTTCTAAAACTGTGATTTTCCAAAATGCAGTTTTGTGCCAAAATTCAAGCAATTTTCAGCTTAAATTGAGTAGTATTATAGTATGTAAACAGTTTTACAACAAACTAAGGGGAATTTTGAAATCCAGACAGTCCAAAGAATATTTTAGAGGAATCCTTGAATATACTAATGATTACGTCATTATGACATCATGTTGACATCAACAAGTCTTTTGTAGGTTTTTGACCCCTCACTATTGTAGCTTTTGATTTTGTAGTTCAACTTCAAAGACCCATATCTTGAGCATACAACCTTCTTATTCAACACATTTTTTTTATTTGAGGTAAAATTTTGTGCTCTTTGCAGTGGTGTGATCATTTTTTGCTCAAGTGATCTCATTTTTCTAAAAAAACAAATTTCTCATCAGATCTAGTAGATAGTCCCAATTTTTAAACTTCAAAGCCTTGTAACTCTCACATACGATCTCAGATTGAGGTGATTCTTTTTTGAAAGTGATTTTTTTTAGAAATACACATTGGTGTTATTTTAAAGTTCTCATTCTAATCTCACATTATACTTTCAATATTTGGTCCATTATAGACATTGTAAAACTTTGGAAACAATCCAACATTGTACATGCACTGATTTATAAAGTGCCAAAATCATATTTTATTGGGGGGAATTCTTTGATGGAGTGAATTTGGGGGGTCTCTTGGTGTGTTTTATGCTTATCTTCTCTTTCCACTTGTGGTCTACTTTTCCTTCACAAATAGGTCATTTTAAGTTTTCATTCTCAAATAATGTTCAAAAAGGCCCACATTCTCAAATAACCAATGCCCCTAATGTAACAATATAATTTCTAGACAAATCAAGGTTATAGACCTCCTCTAATTTATGAGGGCTACCAGTACAGGTCTACATTTCAAACTAACAGAGTTCTTAGTTAAATCCCAAGACCAAATAGTTCATATAGAGCTTCCTCTTCAACAAATTCCTCACAACCCTATTAGAGAATTAACTATAATGAAAAATAACTATATAACATAAAATGTGAATATGAAAAGAGAACAGACTAACCTAGATTAGCCTATTCAATTAACATCTAATGCTACCTCAGATAGAGCTAATAAGGAATGCGTACAAACATATGAAGCTAAACTATGAACAACATGTGCAAACCTTGTTCTTTGGATGTGCTATTGATATTTGATATGTTGATTTCTCCTCAAAATGACAACATAACTTTGCATAATATGGAGACTTGAAAATGGCTTGGGTTGATGGTTATTTAAAGATTTTTGGATGATAGGATGGATGGCTAGGATTTAATGAGACAACCTTAGGGCAACAAAGGAGACTTCTAGGTCATATCCTTATGTGAATGATTGAGATTAAGAGGTGTAGTATGAAATGAGTGGTGGAGATGAAAAGTTAGTTTGGCTTTTGTGGGAGTGTCTAGGTTCAATGAAATCTTGTTCATAATTCCATTAATTAATTTTTTTAGATCAGCATATCTTGCAAGCCAATTATTCAAATACATGGTCTATATTCTTTAATGGATCGTCATTTATGACTGGATTAGGTGATGGCATTATTCTCACCCCACCCATAAGTGATCTTATACCTTTATCCTTTAGGCTCGAATTCGTATTCATAGATAACTTTCGTAAGTATCTCTCAAACAAGGATGAAGACTACCAACCGAAATCAAGGCCCAGGGAAGAACCCAACAATAAGTAGTGTTTTGACAAAAACCCTACAAAGATGTAGAAATTTGAAAGAGGATTACATAAGCTTGAATAATTTAATGTAATTCTATTGTATGCTATTAGAAAGCCAAGAACATTGCCAAGAATGTTGATAAGATTGATTCAAGAGTGTGGTAGAATGCTGGCGATAATAATGAAGATGCAAAAGTTCACAATATTTCCATAGATAACTTTCTTAAATAGTCATTGGCTAGGACTTGGCCATAAGTAAAAAACTTGCTTTAGTATTACCGTATGCTATTTATAGCTATTATTTCTAATTTGCTCTATAACCCTTCTTTGCTTCGTACAAAAAAAAGTATGAAGTTTTAATTGTTAGGTTATATGTTGTTTTATCTTTAGGCATCAAATCTATTACTATCTAATGAGACTCATGGTTGGTGGCACATTGAATCAATAGTATACACCAAACTAAAGAAATAAAACTTTTGTAATATCATAATTTGGCATTATGGTTATTAGATCACTGTGATTCTTATACCGTTGAGAATATTTCAGAGAAAAATATAATCAACACATAGACTGTATGGCTATTATAGCCTCACTAATGAATATTGAGGATTATAATAGTCACTTTACTTATTCACAATACAAAAAAGGTGACTACCCATGACACCAATGTTCACATATTTACCATGCTAGTAGGAGAAGAGTGGTTCATTAATGGCTATAACTACCTTTAGAAGGGGTCATTCTCTCCTAATTTCTCTAAGAATTCATGCATAGCATTCTTAAAAGGGATAGAAAATATGTAATCATTGCCAATGTAATTTGTTGTTGTATGTATAATGACTCTTTCTTAGATGTTTGATAATAAAATTTGACTCTAAGAATATTCCCTTAAAAATTAATTTTTTTCCATGAGCATGATCACTCCCAAATAAGTTATCTTAAGAAGCTTCATTCCTCAGAGGGCTAAAAAGAAGATTTCTAGAAAATAAATAGAAAGGAAATCAAGGCCAAACTATTAAAGATCCATCTTCCTCCAATCCCTTTTAAGCATTATCCTTAGAGGTGACTCCTATAGACAATTTATAGGCTTTTGAGAAGAAGATTTCTAATGTGGTAGTTTTGGAAGAGTGGTGGTTCAAAAGGAACCTAAAATACTAGGAAAGGGGACGTTCACTACTAAAAATTTGAAAATTTAGCACCTACCCAGAATGGTGGATGAGTATACTCTTTCCTCTCCTATCACTTGCTAAAAAGTTAAAGGAAGAAAGAATAATACAAAAATTAGATCCAAAGAGGCTTCCGAGAACTTAACTATTAGCAAACAAACTGCCCTAGATCCAATAGTTAAAACAAAAAAGAAATCGAATGATGGTAAACATTGGTGTGCAATCTCTAGTTTTTTGTTGATTTTATTCTCTTGTCATCTTGTATTCCCATTTTTGGGATGTATTCTATGTAATAATCACACTCTATATTAATAAAAATATATATATTTTTAGATCATAAAATGACTTTCACTAAACCACAAGGTATGTTTTGTTATGTTGTTATGTCCTCCAGTCTTAAGAACTTTGGAGCAACATATCAAAGAGCAATGCATCTTTGATGGCTTGATGCATAATATTTGAGAAGATTATGTCAATGACATATTAGGTAAATCCAAAAGAAATTTTATAGTCTTAATGACTTGTGAACAACCTTTGAACACTTAAGACAATACCAAGTAAGATTAAATCCAAAGAAATGTTCTGCGTTTTATACATATCAAAATATGCCATAGAAGTAGATTTTAAAAAGATTGATCCTATTATCAGTATTTTTCTACCAAATAATATAAGCTACCTTCAAAACTTATAAGGAAATAACTAGTCTATATAAGAAGATTCATGTCACAACTTATAGATCACACATTTCCATTCAAAAATTACTAAAGTAAGATGTTGTGTTTGAATGGAACAACAAATGTCAAAAAGAATTTGATAAAATGAAAGAGTATTTACCGCATCCCCTAGTTCTTATGCCCAACATTAATGACAAGCCATTATTATTGTATATTTTTTCTATGAAAGTGGCAATTGGTGGTCATCTAGCTTGACAAGAAGAGCATGGTAAAGAATATATAATATTTTATATGTCATACATTGGTAGAATACAAAACACATTATACTACCATGGAGAAACTTTGTTTTCCAGTTGTATATGCTTTTGAAAAATTGTGATATTATATGTTATGTTACATTTAGAAACTCACATGATTGTAAAGTTTGATCTCTTGAAATATATGTTGGTAAAATCTTACCTTTTAGGTCATGTTTCTAGATGGTTAATGCTTCAAATATATTTTAATCTTAAGTTTTTTTCCTAAAAATCAATAAAATCCTAGGAAATTATTGATCAATTAGTGTATGATCCCTATCTTGTTCATAATTCCATTAGTTAATGTTTTTTGGATGAGTATATCTTGCAAGCCAATTATTCAAATACATGGTCTATATTCTTTGATGGCTCGTAGTCTATGACTGGAATAGGTGATGGGCTTATTCTCACCCCACCCATAAGTGTCTTTATCCTTTAGGCTCAAATTTGCATTCATAGATAACTTTCCTAAGTATCTCTCAAACAAGGATGAAGACTACCAACCAAAATCAAGGCCCGAGGAAGAACCCAATAGCAAGTAGTGGTTTGACAAAAAACCATACAAAGATGTAGAAACTTGAAAGAGGATTACATAAGCTTGAATTATTTAATGTAAATCTACTATACACTATTAGAAAGCCAAGAACATTGCCAAGAATGTTGATAAGATTGATTCAAGAGTGTGGTAGAATGTTGGTGATAACAATGGAGATGTAAAAGTTCACAAGATTTTCATAGATAACTTTCTTGAATAGTCAACAACTGGGACTTGGCCATAAGTGAAAAACTTGCTTTAGTCTTACTATATGTTGTTTATAGCTATTATTTTTGTTTTGCTTTGTAATCCTTCTTTGCTTCATACAATTTTTAAAAAGTATGAAGCTTTAATTGTTAGGTTATATGTTGCTTTATCTTTAGGCATAAAATTTACTACTATATATAGAGACTCGTGGTTGGTGGCACATCGAATCAATGGTATACACCAAACTAAAGAAAAAAACTTTTATAATATCATAATTTGGCATTATGGTTATTAGATCCCTATGATTCTTATACCGTTGAGAATATTTCAGAGAAAAATAAACAACACATAGACGCTATGGCTATTATAGCCTCACTAATGAATATTGAGGATTAAAATAGTCACTTTGCTTATTCACAATACAAAAAAGTTGACCACCCATGACACCAATGTTCATATATTTACCATGCTAGTAGGAGAAAAGTGGTTCATGAATGTCTATAACTACCTTTAGAAGGGGTCATTCTCTCCTAATTTCTCCAAGAATTCATGCATAGAATTCTTAAAAAGGATAGCAAATATGTAATCATTGCCAACGTGATTTATTGTTGCATGTATATGACTCTTTCTTAGATGTTTAAATGACAATGAAAAGACCAATGCATTTCACGACGCCCATGATAACATTTGCGGTGGCCATTTTAGTGGTAAAATGTTAGTATAAAGTTAATTCACATGGGTTATTATTGGATCGAGATGTGTCATGCCCACATTTTCCATGCGGTCACAACACTCATCACACGTGTCATAGCCACATCTGTCATGTGGTTATGACACGAAACATCAAAAATTTTCTCACGCTTCCCTAGAAACCCCCTCGCATGCGTAAGCATGCTCGGTGGTGTACGCTCAAGGCGAAAACACTACAGTTGTCGGTGGGGTACTAAGTACAATTGCGTTCATCCAGACGCAAGTAGTCCAACAAGGGGGTCTCCACGACGCAGTTAACGTCGCTACAAGGTTTGTAATTTCAAGGTTCCCAACCCTAAATCTTGACAGATTTCGGCAACATAATGCCTCACGACGTAAGTGGGAATTATACAACACTATACTTCTTACGGGGTTCCCTGATAGATTAACAACTTCCCACGATGCCTTGTTCATAATGAACTTACACTTGATCTCCCTATTGGGTCATTTTTCAACAAAGCACAATTGTCTGTCTCCTCTCTCATTTCCTGAAATATACTCCTCCTTCAAACTTAGCATTCTCAACAAGGCAATTCATTTGCCCTCTCTTCCGTTTCTCTGGAACTTAATTTTGATTGTATTTCTATCGCGCTCATCTTTACTATTTCTCTGAATTCTAGTTTGTTTATATTTCGGTCTCTCTCTTTTGGTTTCTACATTTTCTTTATGTTTATCCTGTCCTTACTTCATGTTCTTCATCAATCAGAGTTATCACTATATTTTACATTACATTAATCCCAATTCCCGGGTGGACCTGATTACATAAACTGGTTTACTACTTCGCTGGACTCCGTCTCTGAGTTTTCTCCACTCTAGGGTTCATCTCTACGTTTGTATTAATTGTACAATTTTCTTGTTCCTAATCAGTACTATCGGAAGGGTAAATCCACTTAGTTCTCTTAGCCTAGTTTGGAAATGCCGCGCATTTTCTCTTCTATGTTTTCCAATGTTAGTTTTTCTTCTTCCTTCTCTCTTTCATTTTTTTCTCAATTGGACGTTTACTAACTACAGTTGAGTTTAAAATGGCCTCACATGGAATGTCTATGATGGCTTCTTTACGTTTATTTCCAGTGTTCTTTTTAAAAGGGTGACGCATAATTTTCCTCTTCATTTTCTTGGTTATTAAATTGCGTTGATCATTGAAACTTCCGAGAAACTCTTCCTGAACTATTAAATTATATCTAATTATGCTCTCTCTAAATTTTAATTATATATTTTTTTCGTCGTAAGAAAAACGGCCTCTCAAATAAATTTCTATCAATTAAATAATATATGTATGTACATACATATATATATATATAGGATTATATATACACAAATATAGTTATTTTATTGTTATTATTAGTATTGTTATTGTTTTAGTTATATAAATATATATATTTATTTATTTTTATTTTTATTTTTTTTCTAAAATATTAAGTCATCTCTTATAAATCCCATACAAATCTTTTTTTTTTTAGTGAAGGGCTGAAGCCCTAATGTCATTTTGCTATTGCAATGGTGCCCTAATTTTTTGTTTTTGGTTGAAGGTGCAGAGGTAAAGGAGGGCGGCGCTTGGTGGAGCAACCATGGCAGTGGTATTGGGCGGCGAAGTCGAACCAGGGAGGCGGAATTGGGGGATGGTCGCCGTGGGAGGCAAGGGTGGAGCGCGGGGTTGAAGGTCTGCGCGGGAGGCAGGACGTGGTGGGGGTGTGGAAGCCACGCAAGGAGCGACGGACGGGGTAATTGCAAGCGGAGGCGTGGTGCGTCGACGGAGGTCGTGGTTCCCCTGGCCGCAAGGGTGTGTAGAGTGATGGGGTGTGGGTGGGGGCTTCGCCCCCATCCCGCACCCTTGTTTTTGTAAGGGTCGGCGGTGGGTTTCAAACCCCACTGCCACCAAATTTTTTTTTTCTTCTCTATATAATAATCCCTCGCTGTGTATACCACAGAACAGCAAAACAAAACAGCGAGTAACAATTGTATTATCCGTGCAAATTTGATTTAATAAACGTTCTCAAATTTATTTATTTAAGTTATAGATATATAATTATATATATATATATATATATATTTATATATACACACTCCATGACTGTAAATCACAATTTCTTCATTTACATGACAAATTAAAAAAAAAGAGTTCAACAAAAACGCTAATTATATATATATATATTTCACGTTTTTGTTTTTTTTGTTCTTTTGAAATTATTCCATTCACCATTCAGTTAATAACTTGAAATTCTAAAATACAGGGAATTAAGTCTACAATCCTAGTTCATCCCATAGATGAAATTATGAATACAGAAAATTAAAAATAAATCTATTAAACTACCGTTTACAATTTTATGAATAAGTATATATATATATATATATATGCAATTTCTGAAATTTGACGTCATTCAAATAGTGTTAAACACGATTTTCTTTTTTTTTCTATTCACTCTAGTTTGCCAATTTCATTATTGCAAAGAGCTTAAATTACATAATGATTTAGAGAATGGGAAAAAAAAGTTAAAATTACATTGGTTCACAATTAGTTAAAATTACAATATCCAATAAAATTAACAAAATCCATAATTTCCTCCAAAGAATACTATAGATCAAATTTATCACCTTTGTCTAAATCAACAAACATTTTGCTATTAAACAAAAGTTACATCAAGTATATAAAATAAACTGTCAAAATTCATAACTCACAACACTGAAGGGGAGGAATTTCCCTCTTCTCACAAATGTTAATTCTTACAACTTCAGAGGGGGAACTCTCTCCACATTGAACTTAAACAGGATGAAACTTAATGAACTAACTCTCCTTAAAGTAAGGATGAGATACATTCTCCCTAAATTACAGAACTCCTCCACTCCTCATCAATAAGCTTCAAGAGGATACCTGCATATTCAACACAACAAAGAAGAAAACGCCACTCATCTAGCTCTCCTCCCTACCGTAGACCTGCAAGAGGGTCACCCCCGAGCTAGGGAGATCATACTCACACCTGGGTAACTCAAGCAATCCACTTCACAACAGGAACAACACCAAACCCAAAACTCACATACACCCATGGGTAAATTACACAACACGAAAACTCAACTACAGTGAGCTTTACAAGGGGTAGGAGAGTGGACACACTCGACTCCAGAGTGTCACCCTTACAGATAATATAACCAACACAATTTCTCTCGGCCTCAAGCCTAATTAGATAACAACTTCTCCATAGAGATCGTATTTGGACTCTCAAGCCAAATGACACAATATTTTTGTAAAGTCACACTACATATCACCAAAGCTTTCAACATCCCAAAAGAAGAAACCAGGTATGCACCCGAAGATGATCACTCCTCCCCTACCCCACACTTGATGAGCATTTCTCCCAAGTGGGAGAAGCTCTGTCAACAACCCGACAACAGTTCCCACAAAAACAAATCAAGAACACAAGCAAATAAACAACTTTCACACACTTTTCATACACCAATCAGATATACGAAAGAAAGGTAATAACAAACCAACCTTACAAAGCCCTTCAAGGATGAAGCTGATGTAGAGCTCCACTGAGATCTTCTCCAACCTAAGCCACCAAACTCCCTCTCCCTTTTCCTCTCTAAGTAAATTTTCTTGGTAAAAAAATAATAATAAAAGAAAACTCTCCAAAATTCAACTAACTCCCTCCACATCCCAAAATGGGATTCAAATAACCCAAATCCTTTCAGTTTAGAGGATTGGGGAGGTGACACTTGTCACCTCCTCACTCTTCCCCAAACCACTATTATGTCCCAAGGGATGAGTGTTGGCTTATGTCACTCACCCATCCCTAAAGTCCTCCTTATCCCTCTCCTCATGTCATTTCTCTTACGCATGGGAGAAATAAAAAGAGTTAAAGGAGGAAAAGACAGGTGACCCATGCCTCTTCTTCCTTCATTATGGATGACCCCACAACTCATGGGGAATCTCACTAATGGTGAGGGTGACTTCAAGTCAATTCCTCTATAATGGATGGGTTTGTAGTCATCTCTTACCTTGGGGATTGAAGAGGGATGGGTTTGGGTGTTGGTACAACCCATCCTATCCCCCCCATACCTCCAATTTTCGCCACTTAACTTCAGGGGGAAGTTAAGATGACCATATGGAGGTTACTCAAGAGTTACCCATGCCAAATGGGGCCCTGGACCCATGGGGTATAACCCAGGGTCAACTTTAACCTACTCAGGACACCCAGGGTCAGGGTAAAGCACAAGAAAAGGCCTCAAAAATTTAAATAAAGAAAGAAATTCAAATTTAATCTTTGTACAACACAAATCATAATATAGTGTTACAAGAGGGTAACCCTAACCCATTCGACCTTATGAAAGACCACATTACAACACCTCATCAAACACAGAGTGATCTTGGTTCCTCGTGGAACCAGATCGGCTTAACAAGGAATAACAATAACAAGGTGCAGAATGATCTCCGGAATCTGTGGTTTGATTAGTAAATCCTGCACACTAAATTACAAGGTCAGTTTCACATATAATCATCATAGCCGAAGCAACAAAAAAAAAACATGCATTACCATGACATAGTTCTAAATAGCATAAATGAAATCATATTACAATTTTCCATCATCACCTAATTAACTTTTCTGAAATGTAAACTTATCCAAACATCACCCAATTAGTTTTTCCGTTATCATAATAAAGTTTAATAGTTTGACAAATCCGGGAACTACTATCCCACAAATATAAAAAGTATCAGTAACAGTAATGTAAAGAGTCACAAGAACAGAAGTAAAAAGGGTGGTCCTCACAAGATGGAAAAGGATTATCATGATTATGTTAAAAATGGTCTACTCATCAAAGGCATGGTAACTTATAACATACAACTCAAGGGCTTGAATTGTTCATCTCTCTTGTCCATTGGTCGTGTGAGCATTTGATTTGGTAGGAAAAATAGCCCCACTTCATCAGATAGATATAATTTCATCATGATTGCTACCGTTACTTTACAAAATGGGTTGATGTTATCTCTTTGAAATCTACCATAACCTTCAGTATCTAAAATTTATTGATGGAAAATATCACATATAAATATGATCTACCTTTTGTCATTATTGTTAGGGTTTAGGCAGATCGGAGCAATAAACACTAGCAATTATATGCAGATTAAATAACCCAAACATAACAATGAAGAATAACACAAAAGAGATCAACACAAAATTTTAATGCGGTTCACCCAAAATGGGCTATATCCACAAAAACTTGGCCATCCTATGATTGGATTATCCAGTGCAAAACAGATTACAATCTCGCGGATTCTATACCAGGAAACATACATCCCAGCCGGTTATAACAAGCTTTTGGAAGCTTCTAGAGTTAGGGTTTTACAATGTCGTTTTTCCTTTGTTGGTTATCAAAAAATTAACTACCAACCTCGAACGTGTAAAAAGGGGAAAAAAATTAGGGGCTGCACCCCTGAACCCCACTAAGGATACGTTACGAGTGTATAGTATTTGCATGATCAGTCGCCACATACCAACAGTTATTACTACCAATGACACATGTTTTAAAAATTAAGAAACAATTTTTTTTAAAGTTTCATATAATTTAACAATGCTTCTCTTCTCCTTACTATCCATAAAACAATGGTCAATATGAGGGGCATCAATAAGATAATGTAGCAGATCATGCAAAAAAAGTGGATACACATGGAATGAATTGGCACATGTAATTAGTATCTATCTCATGGGCTTATTGCATGAGTATTCACATGCCCACAATCCATACTTCTTACCCATTATTTTGTGGTTCCAAGGCTATCATGTCTCTTGAGCTAGAGATTCCTTCATTGCAAGTCTCCTGCAGAGGTATTATTAATGTTATAACATATTTGGAACAACATTTATGATAATTAGAATTACTTGATGAAAGGAGTGTTAATGCTTTAGAAAACTTGAAAGTCTACCAAAAATGATAATAGACGTGATATTTCCACAATCCATGAGATTAATTTGAAAATGTTTCTAGTAATAATTGTGTAGATTTTTTGCATCGATGTTTTGGATCATAGTTATGTGATCTAAAATGTGATGTAACATAATTCTACACAATTGTTACCAGTTATGTGATTTGAAACGTTCATGCAAAAAAATCTACATAGTATTGCTAGAAGCACTTTCAAAATTACCGAAGACATGTCAAACACATCATGAATGATTGGTTCCTAGATAATTTTAGGTTAGAGACTTGGTTTTAAGAGAATATCAAATGAATCTAAATGCAAAAGATAGGCCTTGAGGAAAATTCTAGCCAAATTGATTAGAAACATACACCATTGTTCAAAATTATGGATCAAGTGTTTATGAGAACTATCAATGCCATGGATGGAAACTTACTTGAAGTTCCAGCTAATGTTATGTTGGGAAAAAGGTGTGAGGCCTATTTATTTCACTCTTATATTTTGCTTACATCGCATTTACATTTTGGATGACATAGACTTTGGGACTGTTGATCCTGTTTTACAGACCTTCTGGATTTATTTCTTATGTTATGATTGGATTAGATAGACTATGCTATGATGTTGATTATGGTTTACATGAACTAGATTTCATGTGAAATTATAATGTTATGCGATTATTTGATTTTGATGAAATTTAAATGTTAGTATTAAAGAATGAATTATTATGCAATCCTGATATTGAGTTGATAATTAGAAATGCAGTAGCTAGTAAATCTTATCGATGATGTTATGTGTTGTTTATTGAGGATTTGATGATTCTGCGACATTGTGTGTGTGTATGCTTTCTTTCACTTCGACTATGATATACATGTGTTATTGATCTATTTTCGTAAGTGTGCAGATGATTTTCCATGCCATGGAAAATCAGAGATCATCCCACACCCTTATGTGAATTCTGTGTAAACCGACCTAATCCCAGGAGGGACCAGGGTCATATGTGTATTGCATGATGATTTTTTGTAATGTCTGCTTTTGATGTCCTTTTGATTAGGTCTACCCTTTTTTAGTTGATTTAATTATGGTGTTGTGAAATATATGTTTGATTTGGCACATTTTAGTGTTTTTTTTAATTTTGATGGCCTTTTATGTGATTTTATGCTACCTAAAGTGTTTATTTTGGGTTAATTTTGATCCTAGGTTGTACCCCTATGGTCTAGGGCCCATTTGAGCATGCTAAACCCTAGGGTAACCTCTATCTAGTCACTTTAACTTCACCTTGAAGTAAAGTGACGAAATTCAAATTTGGAAGGAGTGATGGATGGGTCAAGCATTCAACCATGACTCACTCCTCCTTCCAAGGCTTTGGTTCCCTTGCCTTGAAGACTTGGGGAGTCTTCAAGACTCCCAAGTGTGTGAAACCCATCTCCAATGCTCTCACACATGTGTGAGAGCATCTTGGAGTGAATGGGATTTTTTTGAAGAATAGGACTATGACAAGTGTCGTATCTTATCCTCTTGGAGTCCACCTTGTGAGATTCCTCTTCTCCACCTTTGCTTTCACACATGTGGAGAGAGTGAGGCTTGGTGGGATGGGAGAGTGACATTTGTCACCTCCACATCCCATGGAGCTTGCAAGTGGGTTGTGAGGAGGAAGGAGAAGGTGACATGTGTCACCTTCTCATTCCTTAAGGCTCTTGAGAAGAGCCTATAATACTCCCTCTTTGAGAGAGGGAGAGGGTTATGTTGGAATTAGTCCAGACAACTGAGAGGGGGGGGTGAATCAGTTGTCACACAATTTAAACTTTTATGCCTTTAATCTTCTTTTACAACTTAAGTCAAATAAATAATAAAGCATTTCAACATCAATCAATAACACATGAGTAGAAACATAAATAACACACTTGACACCAAGATTTTTGATGTGAAAACCCGGTTAAGGGAAAAACTACAGTGGGGGTTAACCCACAAATATTATACTCTATTAAAATTATTATAATGGGGAATGCACATGCATTTAGACTCACTGCCCAGAGCTCATTGCTCAAATGAAGGCTCACTTCCTACATGAAGAGAGTTACAATAAATTTGAACTAATATTTAGCATCTATCAATGCTGGAGTTCAGTTCTAATTAAGCATAGAAAACTGACTTGACACACTTCATCCTTACTCTACTCCTTTTACTACTCCGCTAGCATCTGAACTTTTGATCTCTACTCTTTTCGCAATTACACCATAGTTAGAACACACACACACACCAAAATCATCCATATCCATTGGTTATATATATCCGCATCTTGATCTTTGATCACTTTCCATTCGGCTTCAAGAATACTTGGAGCTTTATTGAATACTCTGCTCTGTCGACTAGATCCATGCATAACTTGAGACGTGAACCAAAACTTGCACTCACAAATCATCAAACAGGTCGGCCACTATCATTGGTCATCACTACTTGCCCAATCAACAACTTCCATACATCCAGAACCAAGATCATTTACAAGTTCGCCTGTTCTTCTTCTGTCTGCTCTATCAAACTGAAACCCGATACTCAGAAGCTAATATCTTTTGAGTCCTTCATCTCCAGAGGACAAAACTCTTGATTTAGAGTGTCTTGACAATGCTTACAACTACCTTAGATCCACAACAAACCATGCCTTTCCACTGGAGAGATCTGGACCAAGATACCAGATCCTGTCACCTGCTCTATTCTTGACTGCCCGAACCTAGACAAATTCTGATTCTGACTTCCGGTGTGAACAAATTGTGTTATGCGGATGATTGGGATGATCTTAGTTGCCATCAATGACAACACCTATCAATGCAAATCAGTGTCTCTTGCCAACAATCTCCCCCTTTGGCATTGATGGCAACACTTAGTGAAAAATGACTTAGTGTCAAATACAGCTCCCCCCTACTCTATACACTTGTGCTCTTCACTAACTCTGATGTTCCCCCTTTGTTGGATACTTCATTTTTCACTGCTCTTCACTCCCCCTTTGACATCAATGGCAAAGGGTGGAGTCCACAAGCCAAAATTGTCCAAAAATTTGTATATAGGACCGCATATGTACAACTAATCATTAAGTTTTATTTACATGAACTTGAGAATGTCTGCAAGGTTGGTTTTTAGTTGCTCAAGTTCGGAAGCCCAAGTACTCTTCATTCCATCCAAAATTGATATGTGTCCACTCAACACAAATGCGTATGCTTCTACCTTTGATAGATCTGATGGAACACTAGTCTAAACTGCAGTCTGAGCTTCAGATAAGGCATTATACACTGTCTCTAACTTAGGGGCAATCAATTCCTGGAGCTCACACATCCTCTTTATAATGTTATTTTTTCTTTTAGCAAGCCTCTTTATCTCATTTGTTAAGCTAGTTACTTGACATTCCTGGCTTATAGGTGAAATTGTTATAGGATCAAAAATTTGAGAAAGATTTGACAATTTCAGTTCTTGCTCCTTTATCTTCTTCTCAATATCTTCACTAGCTTTAGACCATGATAGACAAAATTTGTACAACCCACTTCCATCATTTAGAGCATTTTGAATACTCCTTATGCTAATGCCAAGTATCATCCTATCATTTCCTATTAAATTCTTTACTTCATTAAATTTCTTATCCAAAAACTCTTTCCGGACGTTTGCCTCTGCAGATTTTTCAAAGGATTCAAAACGAGTATTTACAGAACTTACAAGATTTTTCAAATGTCCGGGGGGAAATCAGATGGAATCTTCTTGGTAGGAAGGCACTAACTTCTCCAAAATCTCAGTTGTAAGCCCTAGTAGCTCATTGTCCTCCATGTGGGACTTTAACAACTTTTCTCTAGCCTTTACTTGGGTGAATGATGTTATTTTCATCAATTGAATTGGAGAGAGAGCATTTGGATTGGTTAGACCTTAGAGTAGTTCAGGCTCATTAAGCTCAACCACCTCTTTTTCAAGAAGACTTTTCACTACATCTGCAGTGTCTCTTGCAACATTTTCTTAATCATCTTTTTGTTCATCATATTTATCAACATCTGTTTTAGGTGCTTCAACATTTGCACCATCTTCTTCTGCTTTGTCTTCTTGGTTTTCTTCCTTCTCTTCCTCTGCTTTATCATTTCTTGTATCACTTGCAAGTGAAATCTTTTCTCTGTCTTCACTTCTCACTACTTAATCCAGAGTGCTCTGTATAGTAGAAATATCCACTTCTTTTTCGGAAAGATCAGGTGGAGGAGTTTCTTCTGCATCAATTATTTTGTTTATCATTTCTATGTCCTCCTGATTGACTTGTTCCTCTTCCAGAATAGAGGTTTCACCAAACTTAGATTGCTGCTTAATGTTCTTTTCTTGAACTTCTCCAACATTCAGATTTGATGAATCAAATCCAACATTAGTCTCCTCATAGGTTAACTCCGGAGGATCTAGAGTATTACCTTGGTCATCCTTTCCTTTTTCAACCTCTTTTTTTCTGGAGCTTCTTGTTTCGGAATTGAAGGATTGACTTCCTCAACTTGTTCCTCTAAAACAATATAGTATTTATCTTGGTCTAAAGCCTTTCTCAAAATTTCTTCTGTTTCTTTTGCAGTTTCCTCAGTTTCACCAAGCATTAGCTTGTTCATCTGGACCTTGCTTCTAAATTTTTCTTTAACTTCTCTAAGGATTTTATCTGCTTCTTTTCTAGTCATTACAGGACACAAAGTAGAAAGGACATACTCTCTAAGTTCTAGATCTTTATCCTTGGCTGCTTCTTTCCTCATTTCCAGTACTTTCCTTAAACCTTTAGGAAGTTCTTGTAAAATTTCCAATAGGGCTCTATTGAATTTATTCAAATATATGATAATGGCATCTTCCAAAATTTTCTTATTTGCTTGATCAAAATTATCATAGTAAACTCTGATAGGCTTTAAATTTCCATGAACAGTGATTGTTTTTACAATTTCATCAATAGTCATAGCGACCTTACCAGTTACTTGCTTTTTATCGGTCTTATTGCTTCCGGAAGGCTGGTCTTCGGAAGTCTTTGAAGTTCTGGCTTTCTTGGATCTTATTTCTTTGACTTCTTTATCTGTCTCTATCTCCTCATCATCTTTTGTGCCCACATTCGTTCTTGTGGCTCTTGTTTTCTTTCTCTTACTTGCTTCACCGGATGGTCTGTCTTCTGGTTTTGCAAGTTTAGGAGGAATAGTAGCAGCAGTAGAGCTTCTAGTAGTCCTTGAAGTGGAGGAAGGTTCCACTGGAGCGTCTTCTTGTTTCTTGTCCTGTTTTTCCTTTTCATCCTTCTCAATTATTTCTTTGTTCTGCTTTACTGCTTCCTTGGTTAGGCCAATGCTCTCAGCATACTTTTCAACTTGCCTCTACACTTTCCTCTTGGTCTCCGGCTGTCTGAGTTCCACATGCAATTTTAGACTCAGTTTCTTGTAAGTTCCAAACCTTTCCATAGAGGCATCTTTAGGTGTGCTTAGAAGATGCTGAGCATACATATCCAAAACTCTTCCATCTACCTCATAACCCATAGGCATTATCCAAACTGTCCTTGGTTCTATAGCTTCTATCAAGCACTGATCTGTGTCAACCATGAAACATATGTCATTTTCATACTTCTCCACAATTATTTTAGGGATTCTCTCCCTTGCTTGCATTAAACTTTGGAAGTTTTTGAAGTAGCCCCAAATGGCAGTCTTTTGGGCTTGGGAATCACCAAGGCTGAGAAGGTGATCTCTTATTTGCCATGCTACTGGCCTGTCAATTGTCCAATGCACACCTTGAATTCCAGGTACTTCATTCATAAAATAGAAAAACAAATATATAATCAACAAACCATATTTGAAGGTATTTTTCTTATCTTTCTTTATTTTGCTTAGATTCTCAATCAACTGATTCTGTAGTAGTTCGCAAAGATCATAATCAACATTCTCCTTTAATATTTGATAGGCTGCATATATTACAGTTCCGAAGACAAAATTTTCCCTACTGGAGTGGTAAATCTTGTACCCAATCACCATGGAGGCAAATTTAACATTAGGTTCTATGATATCATTGATGGTCATTGCCCTTTTGTCAAACTTGGCACCGGTAGCATCAGTCACTATCTGGTTTTTCACAGCTTTCAGCATGGGTAATTCGCTAGAGGAATTTAACCCAGTTACAGTCTTGATAACATCCTTTGTAATATTAAATGGTTTCAATAGCCATATGAACTCATTATGTATTCAACTCAAGACATATCAAACCCATTCATTTTCATCAAATATCGGAAACCTAATGACTTCAAGAAAATGTTTGCTTTCTAGGGCTTTGTATTTTGGTTTCAATTTATGGCTATCATCCGTTAAGTAGTTGTTAAGCAAATCCAAGAGTTTTAGGTTTCCAAATTCATCCATGTTACAGTGGATGTATGCCCTAATATCCTCAACATGCAGTATGCCATGTGGAACTCCAAAAAATGCACCTAATGGTTCAACTTCAACTGATTTGTATGGATGCTTCTTATATATTGGTCAGGGCCTTTCAGTTACATCAACAACTAGAGGTGTAGCCATTTGCAGAGATTGAGAACTCAAGAGATTTCACAGAAAATAGAAAATACCCTGTTTCACAAATTAGGGTTTTTGCTTGAAAGTCCTTTTCGCGCTTTCAAATCTTGAGAATTCTTAGCTCTAAGCTCGTTCACTTCTTTCTTCTTGTTTTATCCTAATGCAAAGTGATCCAAATGAGGAATGAATGACCTTTTTAAGCTCCGCAGTACCTAATTTGCCTTTGTAATAAATGCTTTGCCCTAGCGCATCAGGTTGCTCTGTTTCTCATGAATCACTTCGTAATTTCCTATAATCACTTCCTTTCTTCCAGAAATCCTTCCAAATGTTCTAAATCGATCCAAGGTACCCTTTTCTCATTGTGCCAGATCCAGGCAGTCACTTACTGGCTGGGGGAATTTAATTTTCAATGCAACTCCCCCTGAGCCAGAGCTCCCAATTTAATTCCCTGAGAGATTATCTGCACCAGATTCCGGTGTGGACCCATTACTATGGTTCACAATTGTTTTCTTGACCCTTGTCTCACTTATTTCATTCTGGATCTCATTCTCTTCAATTTTTCTTTTGCCTTTGTCTTGTCTTTGCTCATTCAATTTTTTGTTTACCGGACCTCTTCTTTCATTAATCCTACTTTTGCAAAATCTTGCAAAATGACCAGATCGGTTACAATTGAAGCACACAACATTTCTTTGCCCATTTGATTGATTTTCTCTTGATCTACACTGAATGGCATATGTCCAAATCTATTGCATGTAAAGCATTTTCCATTGAAAGAATTCCCATTTCCTCTATTTGATGAGTTTTTCATTATCATACTTCTGCATTCATTGGATTGATGACCATACCTCTTGCAATTGAAGCATTGTTCAGAGAAGGATGTATTGTTTTGATTTACTCTGCTTATGCATTGAGTGACTCTGTGACTCTGTGATCTACACTGAATGGCATATGTCCAAATCTATTGCATGTAAAGCATTTTCCATTGAAAGAATTCCCATTTCCTCTATTTGATGAGTTTTTCATTATCATACTTCTGCATTCATTGGATTTATGACCATACCTCTTGCAATTGAAGCATTGTTCAGAGAAGGATGTATTGTTTTGATTTACTCTGCTTCTGCATTGAGTGACTCTGTGACCAAATTTATTGCACTTAAAATAATTTCCATTGAAAGATGGATACCTTTGAGCATTAGGCTGTCTTACCGGAGGTCTTCTAGATCTGTTTCTCTCATTCCTTAGTTGAGAGTTTCTTTGTCCAAATCCGGAGCTTTCACCTTTCTCATATCCAAGACCATGCTTGTCATCAGCCTTTTTCTGACCCTCAAGTATTGCTTCAAGTTTAGCTAAACTTATCTTGAACTTCTCCTTGTATTAATTTGCAACTTCTAGGTCATGTTTGAGAATGACAATTTGTCTTTCAAGATCTCTTTCATTATCTCTACTTTCTTGTAGATCAGATTTTAGATGGCTAGCAATATTGTCTAATCTGTAGCATTCATCAGTTCTTTCTTTTAGAGTTTGATTCAAGTCTTCTTTAGTCTTCTTACTTTGCTCAATTTCTTTGGTTAGCCTTATTGCCCCATATTCCATCTTAATTTTTAGAACAGCAACTTCTTTTGACAGCTTCTCACATTCCTTTGTCTTTTCTTCCAAAGCTTCATTCATGCCATTTTCTTCAGTTAAACTGGATAACTGTAAAAGTAGCTCCTTTTTCCTTTCCATAGATTTCTTTAATTTATATTTTAACATTTCAATGGTATCATCAGCATCTTTAAGTTCACCTCTCAGATTACTAATTTCTGCTTTAGACTAAACAAGATCTTCTAGGGCCAACTGAAGTTGATCTTTAAGTGAACCCATTAAAATTCCTTCCAAGATCTTTCCTTAAGCTGCTAGGCTTCTCAAAGGAACCTTGCTCTAATACCAATTGTTGGAATTAGTCCAGACAACTGAGAGGGGGGGTGAATCAGTTGTCAGACAATTTAAACTTTTCTACCTTTAATCTTCTTTTACAACTTACAGTCAAATAAATAATAAAGCATTTCAGCATAAATCAATAACACATGAGCAAAAACATAAACTGACGTGGAAACCCGGTTAAGGGAGTAAACCATGGTGGGGGTTAACCCACAAAGATTATACTCTGTTTAAAGTATTATAATGGGGAATGCACATGCATTCGGGCTCACTGCTCAAAAGAAGGCTCACTGCCTACAAGAAGAGAGTTACAATAAATTTGAACTAATATTTAGCATCTATCAATGCTGGAGTTCAGTTCCGGTTAAGCATAGAAAACTGACTTGACACACTTCATCCTTACTCTACTCCTTTTACTGCTCTGCTAGCATCTGAACTTTTGATCTCTGCTCTTTTCACAATTACACCATAGTTGGAATACACACACACACCAAAATCATCCATATCCATCTGCTATATATATATCCACATCCTGATCTTTGATCACTTTCCAGTCGGCTTCAAGAATACTTGGAGCTTTATTGAATACTCTGCTGTGTCGGCTAGATCCATGCAAAACTTGAGACGCCGACCAAAACTTGCACTCACAAATCATCAAACAAGTCGGCCATTATCACTGGTCATCACTACTTGCCCAATCAACAACTTCCATACATCTCGAACCAAGATCATTTACAAGTTCACCTGTTCTTCTTTTGTCTACTCTATCAAACTGAAACCCGATACTCAGAAGCTAATATCTTTTGAGTCCATCTCCAGAGGACAAAACTCTTGATTTAGATTGTCTTGATAATGCTTACAACTACCTCAGATTCGCAACAAACCATGCCTTTCCACCGAAGAGATCTGGACTTAGATACCGGACCCTGTCACCTGCTCTGTTCCTGACTACCTGGACTTAGACAAATTCTAATTTTGACTTCCGGTGTGAACAAATTGTGTTATGAGGATGATTGGGATGATCTTAGTTGCCATCAATGACAACACTTATCAATGTGAAGTACTGTCTCTTGCAAACAAGTTCTTCATTTTCACTTATTTTATTTTATGATGGCTTTTTGGGTAAGTAGCTAGATTTGAAGACTTGAAGGCAAGAGTTGGAAAAGGTTGGAAAGCTCTTCATCAAGTTTCTTCCATTTTTGGGCTTTCATAGGTAAGATTCAAGGCTTGAAGCCTTTCCCATGTATTTTAACTTCATTGTGTGATTGTGTTTTTGAGTGTTTGCATATTTTTGTTATGTGGGTTTTTGTGGGTGTTTGTATGAGACTTTCCTTTTTTGGAGAGCTCATCATGTGTGAGGTGGGAGAGGAGTGAACCTCCTCGAGGTCACCCTCTTAATCTATGTGA
The DNA here is from genome assembly GCA_027924645.1 of Cunninghamia lanceolata. Classification (NCBI taxonomy): domain Eukaryota; kingdom Viridiplantae; phylum Streptophyta; class Pinopsida; order Cupressales; family Cupressaceae; genus Cunninghamia; species Cunninghamia lanceolata. Next base: position 19,778,617 of record BSBN01001215.1, on the reverse strand, counting down.
CATTTTGATGGCTTTGAAAGCCTTTGGAGGAGTGTGGAGTTATTTGATATGGCATGAGTGCCCATGAGTTTATTTGAGAAGGCATGAGTGCCTTGGAGGTGTATTTTATTATTGTGGTGTTTAAGGCTTGAGGCCTTATTTTTTAGCATTATGATATTTTGGGTTTTGGAGTGCACCTCTTGAGTAGAGAGTTGTCCACTCTCCTACCCCCCCAAATCCATTCTTCATGGATTTCGTTGTGTGTAAAACTTGGTTGGGTGTTCTTGATTTTGAGTGTATTTGTTATTTGTATGTGGTGTGAATCTGGGTGAGGATGCTCTCCTAGTTCGGAGGTGACCCTCTTTCGGGTCTATGGTAGGGTGGAGAGCATTTTGGTGGCATTGGATAGTTTTCCCTTGTTTTGCAGGTTTGAAGTTTTGAGTCAAATGGAGCTTGAAGGGTGATATCATAATTTATGAGTTTGTGTTGTATGGCTATTTTGAAGCCTTGGCCTAAGAGGTCTTATTGTATTTTATAGAGAGAATCAACTCTCTTGTTTTCCATTGTAAACTGAAAATTACAGCTAGGTTTCATGTAATGTCAAAAAAATAGAGTGGTTGTTTTGCATTCCTATGTTTCTTTCAAAAGATGGAAAAATGTATTTTGTTATTTGTTATGTTGCAAAGGTTGTAATGAAAGAAAATGTATTTCTGTTAGTTTTATATTGCAATGGTTTATGGAAAAGAAAATGTTACTAAATTAATTTGTGTTTGTGTTCAAAACAAAATATATATTGCTGTTGTTTTATTGTGGCTCTAGTATCATAGAAAATGTGAATACATTTAAATTCAAAGGTTACTTAGGAGAAAGTTAGTGGACTAGTTGTTTCCTTTAAAAAAAAAAGAAGATATGAGTTGTTGTTGTAAACCTTTGTACAGTAATAATTTCCAAGAAAATTGCATGAGCTTGCTGTTAAACTTTGTCATAGTATTATGTTTCAAAAAAAAAGAATAGTATGAGTTCATTATAAAAAATAGGTCACACACACACACACACATATATATATTGTTGTTAAACTTTGTCATAGTATTATGTTTCAAAAAAAAAGAATAGTATGAGTTCATTATAAAAAATAGGTATTATCCACACACACACACAGAGATATATATATATATATATATCTGTGTGTGTGTGTGTGTGTGATTTTGCATTGTTGGTTTATATTTACCACAGAAGTTTATTTTTTTTAAATGAATAAATGATTGGGTAAATAAATGCACACACACACACACACACACACACACACACACACACATATATAAACCTTATTTTTTTTACTTTATAGAAAATGTGTGTATGTGCTGGGTATATATATATATTTCTGAATGCATATATAATAAAAATGATAGAGCTATAAAATAAAAAAAGAGGATATTAATAGAGTTCGTTGTATGCAGCAGAGCTGCGTAGGGTAAACCCTACAGGGAGGCGAGAGAGGGGACGGCGGCTGGGCTGCCACCCCTGAAGTTCTTTAATGGTGTGGCACCCCCCCCCCCCAATCTTTTAAATGTTAAACCAAAAAAAAGGTTCAACGCTTAAGCGCCCCCTGATATGTCGACCTGCTATTTTCCCTGTTAGCCATTGTTCCTCTCATTCGGCCCCTGCATCTTATGCTCAATCTTTAACTTATATATATAAGTTAAAGATTGAGCATAAGATGCAGATGCCGAAATATATATATATGTCATCTAGGTTTTTTTCCTCTCATTGTTATTCAAAAAAAATATGTTTCAAGATTTGACTTATTAAAAAAAACCCTCTTCTTTGTGTTCTACACAGAGATTTAAATGAAAGAAAAAAGAGGGCTTTCTGTGATTCTAATGTGTGTGTGTGTGTGTGTGTGTGTGTGTGTATAAGACAATATTGATTGACGAATCCATCTCTGTATTCACCTCTATGGTCTTTCTCCCATCGCTGCCATAACATGAACCTGTAAACAAAACAAAAGAAGTAGAGAGAAAAGAGAAAGGTAAAACAAGGAAGAGAAAAGAATAAGGTTTGGAGAGTTGAGAGGGAAAATAGAGAATAAGAATGAGATTAGGGTTTTTGATATGAGAGGGAATATTTTATTATATTAGTAAAGCAAATTTAGGGTTGTGGGAATAAATTAAAGAATGGAATTAAGTTTATTTTGTGAATGTATTTGTGCAAAGAATATTTATTTTCTTTCTCTACATATCCCTTATTCTTTTATCTTTTAATTGTGGGTAGAGTGTTTAGTGGGCTTTATACCCCTCTTTTTTTTTTAATGAAACTTATATTTTGTCTTTATTTAAGTTAGATGATTAGAAAATTTAAATCTAGGCTTTTTAATATTTTTCTTTAGTGGACTTTTTTTTTAAAGGGGGAAATTTTATTTTAAATGCTCTTCTGTGATGAGATTTATTTATTCTAGGGTATAGTCGAAAATAATATCGTGGGTATAATTAATTGAATTTAGTATTGAATTATTTTATTAAGGAGCATTTTAGGGCTTCTTGGGAATATAGAAATAATTTTATTATTAGCTTTTTAAAACTTGGGTTCACGTGAATTTTGCAATTTCCCTCTACTCATTTATTTTAACCTGGAATGTGAGAAGCATAAATTATTAGGCTTTATGACTTGCCTTTTGGGAAATTATAATTTTAGTCTTTATTTTTTTATTGCTATGGGTTTACTAGTTAAACGAGTTTAATTAAACCTAGGCCCTTTTAATTATTCTAATGGAATTTAGTGAAAAATTATGTTAGGGAAAAATTATTAATTTGAGCCCTTTTAAATTATTTGAATTATATTTAATTTTAAAGGATGAATTTTAATTGCTTGGTTAACATTAGAATTGGGATAAAATAATTAATTAAATTATCGTTTTGACCAAAAAGAGACGTTGAGATAAATTAAGTTTAGGAAGATAGATTTATATTTTAATTTAATTTCTCCTAAATGGCTTAGCTAGACAATTTTATTTAAATATTTTTCTGTGTATGTTGAAGAGGCGTTATGCTGCTAGATTTTTCCAGGTTTCTAGGAAAGTTAAATAAATAATTTATTTATGCGTTATTGCTTTACTTTTATTGTTTAATGCATTTGATTATGTTTCAAATGTAATTAATTAATCTCCTTATGTTATAGTTTTAGGGATTGGACTTCGACACATGTCAAAATCCCTCCACTTCATTTAGGTTAAATCTAGGGTTAGTTCATGGTTGGGATCTCGACCCTCTTAGCGACGTTTTCCACGTCGCACAACCCCCTTATTAGGCCTTCATCTTGCAGGGTTGTGAAAGGTATTCGCATTACCTTGACGCTCGAATGACATGTTTGCGCCTTTGTGCGTATGCCACCAAGCACGCTAATGCGTGCGAGGGGGTTTCTAGGGATGTGGAAAAGTTTTTGGTATTTCGTGTCATGACCACATGACAAATGTGGACATGACACGTGTATTATGTGTTGTGACCACATGGGAAATGTGGGCATGACAAAAGGTGTTGTTCATCTTGCATAACATTAATTAATTTAATTATGTAAAATTGTATACACCTAAAAATGGCTTGTGTCGAATTAAGTAAATATTTTAATATTTATCTTAATTCTTATTCTTCCATCAAATTAAATAAATATTCTAATTTATTTAATTCGTTCTTTATCCCATAATTAAATAAAATTAATTTATTTAATTAAATTCCTTATTTTCCTCAAATATCTCATCTAATTAATTAATTCTAAATTATTTAATTAATCCTAAATTCCTCTATCCTAAGTCCTAATTCCATAAATCCACCTCACCATTCCACCTCACCATGTTGCACATGTAATTAAATATTTTAATATATAATTAGCTAATTTCCCTCACCTACATGTCTTATTTATCCTCCAGTCAAAATAGTTAACTCATCAATCAAATATGTTAAGTAATTAGTCAATTGAGTTCACTGATCAATCTATTCTGTTGACTCCCCAATCAACCCAGTTAACTGATCAATCATCTCAGTTAACTCTTCAATCTATTCTGTTAACTCCCATAAACTCATGAAAGGAGCTTGGACACTTGTCCTCTTCTGATTCACGCACATTCCCTCAAGCTTCCTTAACCGTCCACCTCACAAGTAATTCTTCCAATCATGGATCTATTGACACTTGGATTTGGTCTTCCCTCAGCCTATATAAGCAAGGTCTTCACACCCATTTGCATCCATATAAGCTTAAGCAATCTTACTCTGCAGGAATCATTACAGCGTGCCTTTGGCAAAGTTATCTCCATTTGCATTTACACAACCTCATTATCACAATCATCATCCAATCATGTCTCCATTAATCAATATCCATTCGTATTGCATTTGTAATGTGATCTCCATTGCATTGTCCACCTATAGCCGTTCTACTCTTGTCATCTTCAGCAGCAAGGACGTGCATACTTCTGAGAGCTCCATTAGCATCAAGATCAAGAGGAGATAGGCGAACAATGGAAGCATAGAGGTAAAAGGGTCTTCGAAGGTATAATCTTTGTTTACTTGTATTTACATTAATTTTCATTAAGTTATTGGATGATTAGTTGTTTAATACTGTTTTTCACATTTTCCATTAACATTTCTAGCGCCCACTATGGGGCTTTGCCCCATTTTTAACTTCGATTTGAGTGTTTTGTGAAGGTTATGTCACAACGGGTCATTCCTATGCATACAACTTCTAGTTCTGCGCATTCAATCTTTTTTGCACCGCATTCAATCTTTTTGTGCATCTGACTTGTTTTGCTACGCATCTGACACGTGTTCTGCTGCGCTTCTAATCTTTTGGTGCATACAAAGCACAGTCCTGTGCATTTAATCATTATTGTAGCACTTTTGTAAATATGTGCATATGAATCGCAGTGTTGCGCATATGACCTGCAGATCTGTGCATATGATTTGTCAGAGAAAATTGTAATGTTTTTTATCAGATCTTCTATACTAACTCTCATTTACAGGTGTTAGGAGCTGGACTTAGTCATTTTAGCTACATTATTAAGCCACTTAGAACTAATTAGGAGAGAGTAACTTAATATGTTCATGCAAATCATCACATAGACATAACTAGGAGGAAAGTAAATCATTTTGTTGCATCACAACTTGCATCTAGTCCCAACCTAGGGGTTAAAACTGAACAATTTCTTTATATTTTTACTATCTTGCACTACAATCCATCACATAGCTTAATAGGGGAAAGTAACACTTGTTTATTTCTTCAAGCAACAATCTACACCTAGATTTGTTAGAAGGTTAAAATAAACAATTTTTTCCCAGTTATTGCTATCTTGTTACAAATTTATGTGCTTGGTAGAGTTAACACATTTAGTTATTTTTCTTTTAACTAGGAAGATAAAGGACCACTGTTCTCCGTGCTTGGAAATGATAATAGGCCTATGCTCTCCCCTTTCTTGGGTGACTAGAATGCGAAACTTATCATTTTACATGTGTAACCTTTAGAGAGGCCTGCCCTTGGAATTCCTTCCTTCCAAGTGGGACGACCATAACGATAACAGGCTAAAGCCAAGCCACCTCCAAGTCACTATAAATAAATTGTGTTTGTGACGAAAGTTGCAAGCAATGGGTGCTTTTGTGTTACACTAACCAATGTTTCCCCCAAAACCCTACGGAGCGTAACCTCTGTAGGCTGGGAAGCCTCCTTATCAAAGTAAATGGCCAGACGTGTAACCACCCGAATGGATGCCTTGACTAAAATCCTTTTGTTCTGGTAAGCCAAAATCCCATATTTGGTGACACAGGAGGAGGAACCTCTAGAGCCGTCCAACATCATACACTCATTTAGTGTGGAGACAGAAAAGTTCAACTCTTCAGAGGAACTGTAACTTGGTATGCGTGAGAAGTGAGTGCCGTGGAGGGGAGCCAATGCTACCAAGTTACTAGCTGTCCGCCTTTATGTAAGTGGCTGGGGTAAAACCCAAGTTGGAACTCATCAAATACTGTCCTTACCAACCTTAGGATTGTGCTTGCTTTTTGGTCAAAATTTTGTAAAAACACATGGAATCTTCTTGTTTGATGTGTTTTCTTGCAACTAATTGATACAAATCATCAGTGAAAATACCATACTTGCTTCAAGAAACATTGTGAAAACAATCCAAGATCGATAAAATTGAAACAAAAAGACAACACTACCTACAGTTATGTGCATTTAAACCATTCTGTTGCGCATATGACAAGTTCTGCTGTGCATTTAATCATGTTGCGCAATTGACCCATTCTGTTGCACATTTGAGACATTTTGTTGCGCATACAATACTTCTACGCATTTGACGAACAGAGCAGTGCATGCAAACCATAGTACTGCACATTCAAAAATTAGAGTATTTCAACTAGACCTATGCATTTGACCTGCATAGTTGCACATTTGACCATTGTTCCTGCACATTTGAAGCTGTGCACGCAAAATAGAGAGCTATTCCGTACACTTTTGAGAAAAATTTAACCCAGTTTGAGGTACCCATTATTGCATATACCTTGTTTATGATCTCAGGAAAACCATACAAATCCGTTTCGCATCCTTTTTTCAAAAACATTTCCATTTTCCATATCATCTAAAGCAAAAACATCAAACAAAACAAACCAAGTTTCCTACTAAGGTGTCATTATAATCTTCCAAAACTCAAAACAAAAATCTAGTTGGTTTCATAACAGGATATACCATCCTTCATCTCAGAACTACACTAGTGTAATCTTGATAAAAGTAGTCCATATCAATAGCGGTGATCAACTCTCCCTACTTTGACTATCGTTTACCTCAAGAGCACATTTGTTTGAGTAATCAATAGATCAAAATTCAAACCTTAGTGAAAATGTTGTCATCTCAACTGCACCTAAAACATCCATTCACAAGCGTTTTCATCCAACATTCACCCCCATCAAATAGTTTTTATGGTTGTAACTAGATCAAAATCCAAAGAAAATCAAGATATGGATCTTTTGAACAAAGACATACCATCTCCATCTCACAGTGATGGAGAGGAAAAAATCCCGTATGAGGAAGTACTTTGTGCTTTACAAGACTAAAAATTTCAAAAGATGATGGACAAGGTCCTAAACATGAACCCTCAAAAGTATTTCCTTATGCTAGCACAGCAAGGGACCAAACTTCTATCAGATTTTGACACCTCCACCTTAAAAGACACCACCTCTATGAACGACATGGAAAATCCCAAGATCACACAAGAGGTTCCCAAAACAGAGAAGGCTAAGGATACAATCAATCCCTTGGATATATTGACAACACAAATTCAAGCCTTACAACAATAGCTCGCAGACATTCAAACCAGAGCATCCACGAAACACTACTCTCTCGAGGATATTTCACCATATCCTTTTGACAAGACTTTGATCATGATACCTTTCCCCTTAAAATTTGAGGTACCAAAATTTGACAAATATCAAGGGAAAGGTGATCTAAGGGATCATATCAGAGAGTTTAGTGCAACATGTCTCGAAGTCACACACGATGAAACCTATCTCATGTGACTATTCCCAAGGAGCTCGGGAGGACAAGCTATGGAATGGTTCTCTCGCCTACCTCCCAGCATCCGAACCTTCAACGAACTAGTGGACAAGTTTGTCACTCATTTCTCCTATAACATTGAGCATGAAATCTTAATGTTAGATCTTTGTAACAATAAACAAAAGGTTGGAGAATCCTTCGCCTCTTTCTTACAAAGATGGAGACAACTGGCTAGCAAATTTCCATATCATATGCCAGAAAAACAAATGCTTGAAATGTTTGTACACAACCTAAATGCTGATCTAAGCTATCAAATATCAATCCAATGTCCTACTTCTTTTAGTAAGGTCATTGAGATGGGTTTTACTCATTGAAAAAGCTTTGATAGCAAAGGGACAAATAAAACATTACAAGGACACCCCTAGTGCAAATTTTAACATGGATAAGCCATGATTTTAGACCAAAAATAAGAACATCATGAATGATGGGGTGGTTGATGCTAAGAATGTTTCCACAAAACATCGAATCACGGTCTACAAACTTTCCTCCTCGAAGAAAGTTCACACCTCTAAGAGAAACACTAGAATCCGCCCTACGGAAGCTAATATCAAACAATCTTATAATGCTTCCAATGGCACGGGAATATGAATCGAAAGTTAAACCTCCTTGGTGGAAAGGCACATACTTCTGCGAATACCATGGAAGCAAAGGCCACAAGACAAATGACTGCCAAAAGCTTAAACACACCATTCAAGACTTGTTGGATCAAAAATAGGTATCACTTGATGGGCATGCCTCTAATGATGATCATATAGCATTCAAGAATCCACTCCCCAACTATGAGAAGGGAGGTCCTTCAAATCAAAACAAAAGTGGGGCTAACAACGCCAACTATATGAATGTGTCATATGATTATGTTGTAAACCACATTTTCGGAAGCGATTCACATATCAATGTGATCACTATAAATAAAACCCCTAATTGTAATGTAACCACTCAAGGTGGAAGGGTTACTCTTAAGGGAGCTCTATCCAAATCATCCTCTACATCCAACCAGTACAACATCCTGGATCAACTTCACAAGACACCCGCACACATTTCCATTTTTGAAGCCTAGCCCTGTCCCACAAAGCCATACTCGAACAAGCTCTTTCAAAAACCACTGTCCCAACCAACCTTGTTGAAGAGCAGTTTCAGACCATGGTAGGTCATCTTACCACACCTCATTTCCTATCATTCACTGAAAAGGATGATATGTCAATCACCCAACCATACAATGTGTCTCTCCACATCAAAGCCTTCATCCACAAGCATAAAATAAAAAGGGTTCTAATCGATGGAGGAGTGGGTTTAAATATTTGCACCTTAAAGCTAATCATTGCATTGGGGTTTTCAGAGAATGTTATCGATCCTAAAAATAAAATCACCATCAAAGCTTACGATGAAGAGGAAAGAACTTCAAAGGGAACCATTGTTTTGCCTATCAGAGTGGGACCTGTAGTAAAGGATGTAGTGTGTCAAGTGCTTGACATGGAGCTTGCATATAATATTCTCCTAGGAAGACCTTAGATACACGCAATGAAGGCGTTACCATCAACTTCTCACCAGTGTATCAAGTTCTCCCATGACGGCCAAGAGATCACCATCCAAGGCGATCCCAATCCATTTCAATATTGCAAATCCATACAATCTAAACCTGACGTTGTAATTCCCAATAACCGTGCCTCTGCTTCATCCTCATCCCGTGTTGACCCAATTTCACTCCCTTCCACATCCAAGGCACCTGAAATCAACCTCAAGCTCAAAGACAAAGGTGTCGGTGAATATACAATCGCATAATCCTTTTGCTTAGAACAACTACCTATATCCCCCAGATCCTATGGAAAGCCATCCATGAACGAACCCAAGCTATTAGAAACTCCTAAAGGTCTATTTGTAAAATGGGGAAGCCTTGAAGATGAGAGTGATGAAAAAGACATCTTACAATGGCTATATAAGGATGAAGACAATCTATCCAAATCACAAGACCATCAATCCACATTGCAAACTGAACAGTATGGTCAAGGATTCTCAATACTACAAAGAATGGGATATGAAGGTCATGGGCCCATAGGATTGAGGAACCTATCCAACCTCCTTCATTAACAGCCCGAGACACTACAGGGCTAGGTTACACTGGCAAAGCAAAGACCAAAGGAATAGACAAGCATAAAGGCAAACAACTAGAAACATCTACTACTAACCTAGTAGAGCAGATTCACCAACTACAAGGATGGAGTGAGACAGACTCCAATGAGTATGAATGGGATAGTCTCTCTGAACTATCTTGTGATGAAAAAGATGTTGATGTGGTCCATGAGTATGACCCTACCCATGCAACTCATAAGAGACAAAATTCACAGTCTAGACCTCTAGAGTTTGATCCGCATAATAGCGATAGTGAGATTCATGAGGAAAGAATGATGCCACACTTGACAGATCAACTTGTAGAGGGTACCATCGTAGGCATTGCCAATGCTTACATTAACCACACTAACTCCTCCATCTTGACCATCACTAGCCTCGAACCAGACCAATCTGATGACCCGTTACCACTATTGCATCCAGAACTCATAGATTGGGATTTGCAAGACTCTACCACTGAGCTAGATACCTTTCAAAACTGTGAAGCCATCATAGACTATCTAGAGCTTAGAGACCATATACTCGCAGGGGATCACAGAGCTGGCTATGCCATAGAACTCAATGATAGGGCTTATTTTGGAGAGAGTGCCAAGCCTTTCAGTCTCAAAATGTAAAAATGAAAGATAGATCTAATGGCGAAAACCGCTCTGTGGCAGTGTTAGATCGTGAAAATGGTAAAAATATAAAAGACGTATCCAACGGCAAAAACCTCTCTAAGGCACCGAAGGATGAAAGGCTTGACCCTCTTCCCAATCTAACACATCAGGAGAGATCCTCAATCTTGATGGAACCAGAAGAACAGATCAACGTTGGCACAGGAGAAAATCCAAAGATGATCCATATGGCAAAATCTTTAACTACACAAGAGAAGCCAGAGTTCTCTAAATTCTTCAAAAAGAAACAAATCAACTTTGCTTAGTCATACACGGATATGCCGAGTCTCGATCAAAACCTTATAATGCATCACTTATCGCTAGCTCCCAGAGCTAAGCTAGTTAAACAAAAACTAAGGAAGATGCACCCGCATATCGCACTCATGGTAAAAGAAGAACTGAAGAAGTTGCTAGATGTATGATATCGCATATCAGACCAATAGACTATCCAGAGTGGATTTCAAATATAGTGCCTATCACCAAACTAGATGGAAGAGTTTGACTGTGTAATAGCTTCAGGGATTTGAACAAGGCTTGTCTCAAAGATGACTTCCCTCTGCCTAACATTGACATCATTATAGATCTTACGACAAGGTACACCATGTTGTCTTTAATGGATGGATTCTCCGGCTATAACCAAATCAAGATAGTGCCAGAGGATCAGCATAAAATGACATTCACATGTCCATGGGGTACCTATTGTTGGTGTGTCATGCCATTCGGGCTAAAGAATCTAGGGGCAACATATTAGCGGGCAATGACAACAATCTTTCATGACATGATGCATACCATCATGGAAGATTATGTAGACGACATTCTAACCAAATCAAAAACTAGAGAAGGGAATCTACAAGTTCTGGACAAGATCTTCACAAGACTAGAGCAATTTAATGTACAGTTAAATCCAAAAAAGTGTGTTTATGGAGTCACATCCGATAAACTCCTTGGATATATCATATCAGCTAATGGAATAGAGGTGGACCCAGCCAAGGTCAAAGCAATCATGGAAATGCCGCCACCTAAGAATCTAAGTCAATTGCGGTCTCTACAAGGGAAGTTATAGTCCATAAGAAGGTTCATCTCTCATCTAGCAGATAAGTGTCACCCATTCATGCATCTCCTACACAAAAACATTCCTTTCAAATGGGATGACATGTGTGAGCAAGCATTTCAACATCTCAAGGAGTATTTGATGAATCCAACTGTCTTAATGCCGCCAATCCAGGGCAAGTCATTGCTACTCTACATTTCAGCCACACCAACAGCTCTTGGAGCGCTACTAGCACAATAGAATCACGAAGGAAAAGAACAAGCAATCTACTACATTAGCCAAACACTGGTAGGTTACGAGCTACAATATACACCAATAGAAAGAGCATGCCGTGTTGTGGTCTTTGCTTCACAAAAATGGAGACCTTACATGCTATTACATTCCATCAAGCTAGTGGCGAAGATCGATCCATTGAAATACTTGCTCAACAAAGCTACCCTAACAGGTAGAATATCAAAATGGGTCATGATACTCAGTGAATTTGACATCAAGTATGTAGATAGGCGAGCAATAAAGGGGCAAGTGATTGCAGATTAGCTGGCAAATGCACCTTTAATGGATGACAACCCATTAAGTTTTGAATTTCCAGATGAGTCTATCTTTCACATAAGAACAACCTGGAAACTCTACTTCGACGGATCATTTACTCAGCGTGCGTCTAGGGCAGGTATCTTGTTGATCACACCTAATGGAGACACCATTCCCAAGTCATACAGACTACTCTTTCCATGCACTAATAATGTGGTAGAGTACGAAGCCCTAGTCATTGGCATCAAGCTGGCAGTAGAATGGAAAATCACAGAACTTCATGTGTATGGCGACTTGCAACTTGTCATCAATCAAGTGAATGATGACTATTAGAACAAAGGATGAGAAGTTAATACCATACAAACGTATGGTAGACGACTTCAAAGAATACTTTGTTGTGATCTCTTTTGAGTAGATACCAAGGTTAGAGAACAAAGTAGCAGACACCATGGCAATGATTGCATCTCTCCTCGATATCCCTGAAAACCAATCACGTTATGAGTTCTTGGTAGAGCCAATGTCCCATCCTGCATACGACACCCCCGAATCCCACATCATTTTCCATATTGTAGGATCTGATTCTCCCTTATACGAAAAAGTATTTGCCTATCTAAAAGAGAATACCCTACCTCCTGATCTATCAAGTAACCAAAAGAGAACCTTCATCCGTCAAGTCTCCCATTTTACCATAATCGCCAACACCCTTTATCGACGAGGACTCGATGGTACTCTCCTGAGGTGTCTTGATAGTGAGGAATATCAAATGGCCCTAAGTGAAGTACATGATGGTATAAGCGGGACCCATTCTAGTGGTCCCACCCTAGCTAAGAAACTCATACATATGGGATGCTACTGACCAACTATGAAAAAAGACTCCTATCATTTTGTAAAGAGGTGCAAGAAATGCCAAATCCACGGGAACCTAATACATGCACCAGCATAGGAGCTGCAACTTTTAACGACTCCTTGGCCTTTCTGTCAATGGGGACTCCAATTAGTGGGCAAGATACACCCTCCATCATCTAGTGGCCATAAATTCATAATCACTGCCACTGAGTACTTTACAAAGTGGAGTGAAGCCATACCCCTCACCAATGTCATAAAACCAAGATGTCAAAGAGCTATGTGAAAAATTCCACATCCGACATTACTTTTCTACCTCATATTACCCCCAAGGAAACAGCCAGGCAGAGGCATCAAATAAAACCATCTTAAAAATCTTGAAAAAGACTGTCAATGATGTCGGTCGTGATTGGCACATCCAATTGAATCCTGCGCTATTGGCCTACCGCACAAGTATCCGCACTCCCACAGGGGCAATGCCATATTCTCTCATTTATGGCTCTGAAGCCATCTTGCCCATTGAAGTCAAGATCCCATCCTTGCGAGTATCGTTAAAAGGCCTCATATCTAATGAAGAGTATAAAGTTTCTAGACTTCAAGAGTTAGAGTTGATCAAAGAAAGAAGACAACTTGCCTTTAACCATCTCAAATCTTATCAACAAAGGATGTCCAGGAGTTACAATCACAAAGTCAAACCTCAGGTATTTCAAGTTGGTGACCTAGTCCTCAGAGAGAATCCCAGGAATCAGCAGGACAGAGAGAAGAAAGGTAAGTTTGAATCCAACTGGCTGGGTCCTTATGTCATCATTGCTACCTATGGATCAGGTGCTTATCAACTGGCTACATCAGAAGGTGAACTGTTTGATAATCCCATCAATAGCATGCATCTTCACAAGTTCTACACCTAAACCCCAATGCAAGGGAGTCAAACATAGCAAAAAAATAAAAATAAAAATGTAAAAATAGCAAAAAAACAAAAAATGTAAAAATAGCAAAAAAAAAACAAAAATAGCAAAAAAAATGCAAAAATAGTAAAAAAAATGGAAAACAACAAAAAAATCATCCTCTGGTGAAAACCTGGTAAACAAGTGCCTTGGATAGATACCATGATGAAAATCTGGCAACCAAGCGTCATGTGTATTTTAGCTTTCGTGCAAATAAAAATAAGTGGCGAAAACCTGGTAAATAGGTGCTACTTGTGATAAAGCGCCTCCTCCATCTTTTCAGACCTTGTTCCTCATCCATCCCTCATAACCACATCCATCCAATCACATTGACATACCTACTGTGGCTTGTTGTTCGCTCGTCCTTATCGCCTTCTTCCACCAAGGTGCCAATCTAGGTGTGTGTCCATCTTGTCATCCATCCTCAACCAATCCATTGAACCGTTGTCGAACTACGTCGCCTCTGAGGTATCATGTAGGCAAAGCCATCATTGATGTGCCCCGAGGCTCCTTTCCCATCCATTCCATCCCATGTCACCCATCCTTTTGTCCTTCCAATCCCATTATCCCATCACCTAGGTCCTAGGTCCACATAGTTTACACCCCAAAATACGTTGCCTCTACGTCGTCATGTAGGCAAGGCCATTTATCAATGAGCCCTCGAGGCACTAGGTCCGTCCCTTAGGGCCTGTTTCTTCATGTCTCTTGTCAGTTCATCCGCAATAAATCAATCCTTTACTTGACTGGGGGCAAATCCTTGACCTAGTTGGAGAGTTGGATTCTTGAATGTCCTGCACCGCAGAGGATAACAATAAGGATCCTGATACTATCGCCAGACAGCTGACAACATTACAAATGCACTTTTTCAACAAAAATGCTTGACGCAAGAACTAGACCTATAAACAAGACACAATGGACCTCAACCACCATGATGATTGTATCTATTTTTGTTGCAAGAAAACATAACTATGGCAAGAAAAATTGTGCTTATTAAAAAGGTTTAAGTCACTGAGTCTTTATTTTTTGTTATTATGTCTTTTTATGCTACTCAAGGATGTCAAAAACTAGAGGAGGTATGATGGGGGCATAATTATCTTATTTGTTTGTTGTTTGTGGATCAATCTTTAGTAATGTGACGACTTTTGTCTAAAAGACATTATTGGCAAAAGATCATTGAGGATGTTCTAGGTCTAAACATGAAACAGGGCAATCCTTGTCTGTTGATATGCAAGGAATACTCAGGTCATCTATATTCAATTTTGACTAGATGCTTGTATTAACTTGCTATATCAAAATCCATGTAAGAAATACTCAGGTCATCTCGGTTTAATTATAACTAGATGCTTGTATTTTCTTACAACATTTTAAAATCTCAATGATGAAACAAAGTACTTCAAATGCTTGCATACATGAAGATGACAATCCAAATATCCATATATATCACGTTGCATATCATTCCATTATAAGCATTACATCCTTGACCTACTTCCAAGTGTCGAAAGATCCATTTACCCATTTATCCAAGTCATTTCTTCTAAGTCATTCATTTATCCCAGTTCTTAAGTCCATTTCTTCTCAGGTGTATTATTATTAAGATTGAGTATACTTGGAACAACGAAAACAATTTATTTGCATATCATGAATAGGTGTGTCATCATATAGTATCATCACATACAATGCATTAATGGTAATAAACATTTAGATCATGTTTTGCATACAATGTTGTCATTTAGATGCATGAGTCACCATAACATTGCATTAACCAAAAATCTCACAAGAACATAGCTATCATCGCATTTGCATATTAGATCATCATCCATAAATAAAACAATGACAAACGACATAAGTAAACATCTAAGTTATCACAATGTCTGCATTAGATCACCATAGAATGTGAACATATAGGATCATAAACATGCATATAGATCATCATATCCATCAATAGTTCATAGAAAATGTTATCACTAGGAATTGCACCCGTATGCAAGGCTAGTAAAGCTCTGTAATTCTGTGTAACATGGGACTAATTTCAGGTTGTGGGTGCCCTATAACGAAATTAGACCTCCAGATTATGGGCTGGTTCCCTTCAAATGTTCTATCGAGCTGTATGTTTTTACTATTTTGGAAAAGGGAAGAAAGACTATGTGAATGTAAAAAGGTAAAATTTGGTGATGCACCTAAATTGGATAAAAATATGCAATCTGATCCACAATAGAACTCATAAATCTGACTTTCACACAATCCAAACTTGGCATAAATATCACAAAAGTGATTCTAAGGAAGGCTTGAAAACAAACTTTCTATGAAGGAAATGGTTTTTCACAACACAAAAGGACTACTTCCGATTAACACAACCTAAGACCTGTGATAATCATATGCTTAATACTGCAAGAAAAGAAGTGAGACAATAATTTTAAAGGTTTAATGATTAAACATAGCAAAATTTCATCAAAATCACTTCAATAATTGGCACTAAATGGAAAGGTAATTTAACTGATATCAAAGAAACAAAGGAAAACTCTGCAAAGAAGACAAAAATATAACATGTAACCTATCGATCTCTCAATAAAACTGTAAAAAATGAGCTACAAGAATTCTCCAATATGTCTGAATCAGAATGAAAATAAAAAACTAGCAAAAACAAACTTTTGCTTTACAATATATAGGTTTGCTCTCTCAAAGAGGCATGCCAAAAATGAACTTGTAGATAACTGCCTCTAAAAATAATCACTCCCGAGCAACCTCTAAAATCCTCAAAATTAGGGTCTAAAACTGCCACAAATTGAGCAAACATAGCTCCAATTTGGGCCTCTCCATATGCTTGACCAAAAAATTGACCAAGAACCCTAAAAATACTTCTAAAATCATGCAAAAACCTCCTAGGTGGCCTGGTTAACTCAACTAATCAATTTGCATGATTTTTGCATGAGCAAAATTGATTATAAGTAAATACTAAAGTAATAAAAATAATTACTTTATTATTAGTTACAACTTGTTCTAATTTTGATTTTACAATTTGTGGAAAATAATAAAGTAATTTGGAAAATATTACTTTATTATTTATTTACAATTAATATCTTTGTAAAATCATGCATGAAAAACTAACTCCTTATCACTCAAAATACATATGCCTAATTTGCATGATTCAAGCAAAAAAAATAGGACTTAGAGATAAATACAATCCTTATAACTCCTTGTGAGAAAAAACACCCTCTTACATGACAATATGCCTTAGGGGAAAAAAATACACTTACAACTCCATATTTGAAACAAGGAGAAAATAAGAAGCCCTTTCTGCCTTATCACTCCAAATACATACACCTTCACCATGCAAAACAAAACAACACTCTCAGTAGACCCCTACCACCTTGTCATATGCATCATCATGCAAAACATACCCTATTCTTTTTGCCACTTGACTACAATTTTTACCCCTCCACTTCACATGCGAATATACTCTTCATATATATCCATCAGTCACTTTACCACTCTGCCAACTCCTTTGTCTTTGTGCATATCTTTGATTTTTGATGATAACCCCACAAGGCATGAAGAATATCCATCTTGACCATATTCCTTTCCAGTGATCAACCACCATTTGAATCCAAACAATATGCAAGGTACATATTGGTCGGCCATCCCTTATAATGATCACTAGGATCTTTGTCAAGACAAGTCTTGACCTCGATTTGCTTTTAAGACAAGGTAATGATCCTTTTGAAACTGTAAAGTCAAAATCAAAAAAATGAATCATTGATTAAAAACCAAAAGGAAACCCTAAAAGATATTCTTGTATTTTATTTAGCATTCGAGCTACTTCAGCTCTGCACTTCTCCATGCTGCTAGGGTTTGATATCTTCATGGCCATTTCTGTGCAACTTTCTGAAAGCTCTCCATGATATTCTTTAGTGCCTTCAATAGGAAATGAAAGGTGAGTATGTTTGTCATTGTTTTGAGACATTTCTTTGACTTCTGTTGCAAAGAACTAACCTTCAGGCCCCGGCCATGGTTATTTTTTCTTCCTCATTTTGACTTCCTATTGTGGTTTTGTATCTTCCTGCGTTGGGCTGCCATATGGCATATGATTTGAGCTCTTTTTAAAGTGATAGAGGAGCAAACACCCGTGGCCTGTAGACTCCTTCTTTCTTCTACAATGAAAACAAGGTAATGTCTCCCTCTATCTTGCACCATACAAGTGCTTTGACTGTATTTCTCAATATATGATGAGGGTTTCAAAAAGATATAGGTCCTTTGATGTGGGTTTGCTTGAAAAGTTTAAAAGAGGTTCTAGCTGGCCACGACCATAGCCACTGTGTACTTTCTTTCACATATATCTCTTTCTAATATTCGAAAATACAAGGGTTTTGAACAAAATATATAGAAGGTTTTTTTATTTTCTTGAGAATGTACTCCTTTCTGCACATGGCCTGTGGCTTCTTATCCTTTAAGAGCATTCTTTAATGGTTTTCATGTCATGAAACTTGAAGTCTTCCATTTTTTCTATGAGGGTTTCAACACAGAAATGCATATAAATGCATTATATGCAAATGGCCATACTGGAACACATGTCTTTCTCTTCTTTGATTATTGTTTACATCATGTGACTTGCTGTTACAGTCCTTTAAGATTGCCTTTCAGACATTTCAATTGACTGTAGTAGCAAACTTACACCTCATTAACAATAAAAAGTGGTAAATATTTGTCTTATTTCTTATTTGTTCAATTGACTGTTTGGAGTAAAATACATTATAAAAGCTGAAGATACCCTTTGTTTAAGACTGCATTCTCATGATCTCATAACCCTGTTTCTCATATTTGACTGTCCAGTCATTATCCATGGCTGTTATACTCCTATCTCTTTCTCCTTCTAATAGCACCTGTAGCTGGTCTTTCTATGCAACCTCATATCCTGCACAAAAGACTGTATTGTTCTTGATATATGGAGTATACAAAAACCTTATGTCTTTCATTATTTGGTTTTAGATTGCCCTTTAAACAGGTCTCCATAGGACTGTCACTGTCCTTCAGTTTCTTGCTCAACAATGCATGACTGTTATGATTTTTCAATGTGAATGATGATATGCATCATTGACCATATATCATTTATTTCAATGGTTGAAAGTTCAATAGCAAATTTACACATCATTCATAACAAAGAGTAGTAAATATTTGTTGTGGATCCTACCTGTATGCTATGGTCTTGATGACTGATTACTATTTGATTCCTTTTGTTGTTCTATTGATTGATACTGGGACAGTCATAAAGAGCTACTTCTCTTTGGCTTGCTCTGCAAAATTGACCCTCTCTATCTGATAGTTACATTTAAATAGGAATTTTACATTTCATTCACAACAAGATGGTAAATGCTTGATCTATTGTATCCCATTTTTGTATACTGGCCACTGCATCACACCTTTGTTAGATGATTGTATAGCCTACCTAAAGAGGTGAAAGCTATATAACTGCATATTCATGTATTATTCATTTTGATAGTCAAACATGTCTTTGTGAACTGACACTTCATTTGCAACAAAGAGTTATAATACATACTTAAATGCAGTCTTCAAGACTACTCTCTGTTGCTTGTGGAATGGCATGAAGAATATCCATCTTTATCACTCCATCTAGTATGACTGTCCTCTACATAGTGTGACTGCTCCATATTGATTTGTCTTTCTTTGGATGACTTTCCCACCTGTTTTTGACTCGGCATACCTGTCACCTCATTGTACTCGATGTTGGACTCTTTATTAGCTGGTAAATGTTATTGTACTGCTGCTCCACCTTTGGTGAGACTGTACCTTCTCTTGTTGTTATGGTGGTCTTGTGGCATAATGTAGAGGTTCAGTTTGATCATTTTCTCTACACTACTGCTCCTTGTCACATTTGTAGCATCTCCAGTAGCTTAAATGTTCTTAGTGCCTGATCATTAAAGGCTTTGATGGGATTGATATGCTTCTTATGTGGCAGTAACCTTTGTACCTTCCTCGAGACTACTGTACCTACCCTTAACATTGTGGACTATTCTTTAATCTTTCAAGCTGTCCACATACCTGTTATATGCAATGTTGTTGTTGTGTTTTTTATAGTCCTGTTATCCCTTTTTCCCTCTGCCCAGAGTCAAATGTTTAACCTGGTATTTTCCTTAAAAATCCTTTAAAGAAGTCCCTATAAAGCCAAAGTGTCATTTTTCCCAAGAAACCTTGCCTAAAGAACCTTACCATTGGAAAGAGCTTGAAAAAATAGGCAGGTTCGCTTTTTACTTCACCCCGAGATTCTACCAAACAAAGAAGTTATTGATGGTCAAAGTTTTGGTCAACATACATTTCAAATGTACATTTGGCGGGCTTGCAAATCTCTATCGGCCTTAGGAAATGCTGAGAAAAGTAAGTTGTATACATTTTCTGAATGTATATCGGGCTCAAAAGGTGCATATACATTTAGGGAATCTTTCACAGGTTCCCTAGGAATATTTCCAGTTTGTATATCGGTGATATACAAGGAAAGATGCAAGTGAACATACAAGGTATAATGTACATTCATCGCATAATCCTCAAAGATTCCATGTTTGTATATGGGACGTTTGTATGTTTGCCTTTGTATTTTCAATATACAAGAAAATATACATTCGCTAAATGTGCAAGGCAAATGTGCATCGAGGATTCCCCAAAATATTTCACGCTTGCATGTCAAAGGCTTGTATATTTCTTTGTATGTTCACTATATACAATCGGATATACAATGAAAAGATACATTGCGAGCATATTCCCTGAAGATTCCCTGTTTGCATTTATGTGGGTTTGTATATTGTGTTTGCATATTTAACATACAAAGTGCAAATGTACATTTGCTACAGTGCCGCAAGGAAAATATACAAAGGCATTTGTATATCACCAACATGCAAGTGGTGGGGCCCGAGCATATACAAGGAGGATTGTATGCTTCGACATACAAAGAATCATGTGAACAGTGGCTTGTATATCGCGCATATACAAAGCGAATATAGATTGGCGATATGCAAGCCAGATTTCAAATGAATATCATTCTGGCTCTTTCAGGCTTCAGGTCTGATTTGTATGTATAGGTGTTTGTATATTTGCACATATGTAGAAATATACAAGGAAGAAGTGATACAAGGTGGACCCGACAGAACAATGAAATGCAATTGAGGGTCATTTTGGGGTCCGCGGCTTGTATGTTTGCATATGCAAAGAAGGAGATACAAATGGTGGGGCCCACATGATACATGGGCTTTTCTATATCGATGATATACAATGGAAACATACAAAAGGATATACAAGTCGGACTTGTCTCAGAATATAAAAGGGTTAATGATTTTTTAGGTCCGCGGCTTGCATGTGTGCATGTGATTATATGCTTGTATATATAAGGCGATATGCAGGGGGGAAATGCAGTTTTTCAGCGCCACTTCTCATACCTACTCAACAGCAAATCAGGAGGTGCCACGTGGCAGTAGCGATGCATATACAAAGGCTCTTGCGTATATAAGGCAGTTTCAAATGTATTTTTTGAGAGCGATTGCAGAGGCCTTTTGGCGCCAAAAGCATAAATACATACAAAGTTTTCAAAACATGCAAAGACAGGATCAGAGGTATCTTCAGAGGCCAATATACACACAGATGCAGAAGCGATATATACAGGTATTTGACCAGAACTTTGACCGCCCGTATCTTCCCCATTTCAACGAATTTCGATATGCTGTAAGAGGCAAAGATGCTTGTTTTTGCCTCCTCTTTCATTTGAGCAAGTTTTTTTTGGGGGGGGGATTTTCTAGTTTCCATTATTCGGATCTAGCTTTGCATGTTTGGGTCGATTGGACATTTCAGCGGCCGCCTTGAAGTTTTGAGGGGTTTTTCTCCGCACAGTGGCTCAAGTTGGTGAAGTTCTGCAGGTGCATTCATGGCGTATGGGCTCTTTGTCCTTCAGGACAATTTTTGGCACATTAGACGGCGACTTTAGAGGTTGTTTCTCTATCCCCTGTCCTATCTCGCGTCATGGTTGTCGTCTTCCGTGTTTTCTCCTGGCGACAACATGGTCCACGTCCCTTCACCATGCCTCTGCCCATACTCTCCTGCTTCTGGCATTTATGGCCTCGATTTTGTGAATCAGAGGCTCCACGCTTTTCTGGCAGGAGTCTGGCTTATATAAGACATGTAAACTCTTTTGCATAGGGGGGATGGTTGTTTTTGGGGCTGTTATGCTGCCGATTTTGTTTCGTAGTCAGAACTCTTAGTGTAATTGTAAGGGTATGGGAATGTGACTCACTGTGCCTGAATCTGGCCTCTGTTGTCTTCCTTTTATCCACCAATGAATGTAATTATCTATGTTGGTATACCCCTGCTATGAAATATTTCTGCATTGTAACAGTTTTCTGGACCTTCATGATTAATAGATGTTGATTTCTCACCTCTCTTATGTCTGGATTTCTGTGTTTTAATTGAAGTTATAGTTTGTTCTATGGGTAAAACGACTTCTCTACAGGTTTAACTTTCATACCAAATCCTCAACCAGTCATAAGTCTGTGTGAATCCCCCTTCAGCAGCAAAAGATCCATTGTCGTGTCCACACCTTGACCACCGTCGCTCACTAAATCTGGTGTATCACCCCTTTTCCCTTTCAGTTTTCCTTCTAACTCTTTCCCCTGCAAGTCGTTTAGCACTAGATTTAGTATCACTGCTCTAAGTAATAGGCTTAGAGAAAGGAACCAGCCTTCTCTAGAGGTCTGATCTCAAATCGCAAGGTCCCACACTTCGAGATCATTCCCATGTTACTCCAGATTTCTAAGGTCTAACAACTGCAGCAAAGGGTGCAAATCTAGGTGATAACAAGTCCAACCTCTCAGTCCTTGCATATTGTCATTTTCTTAAGTTTGGGTTGTCCTTTATCATGGCTGTCAACACAAGGTGTGGTTGTCCTCCTGAACTCACTGCTCTATGATGGGGACTATGGCTTCTTTCTTTGAAACTCTTCATCTACATACTTGACATCTCTGTCCCAACATACTGAGCGACTAGATGTTTTCTTGGTGGCTTTAATGAACAATCAAAGGATACTTACTATAAGACATATACATACTTCTTGTGTGTTTGAAGTAGGCTTTCTCTGTATGCTTATGCTCTGTATCCTGATGCTAGTCTGCTAGGTGTTGATCCAATGTTGACTATTTATCAAAGACTTGGAGGCTGTCTCATGCTTATTTCTTTCCTACTATCCTTGTGCACTGTACCTTCATGCTTTATTTTAATTCATTGTACTATTGCATACATGAATGACATATCTGAATAGCAAAAGAATATATCTCATTTATATCAAAAGATGAAAGTACCTTTCTCCTTTGGTCATTGTACCCTCTTATACTTCATAATGGCAGCTTATGGGATGTACCTTGGTTCTTGCATATCATTTGGAATTTGACCACTGATGAGTTGTTGGATGTAGCATAACATGTAATGGTATCACTTTGAGCATGCTGGGCTCGACCCTTGTGGGAGCCACATTTTCTCCACATGCTTAAAATGTCTTCAAATTAGCAACATTACTTTTCCTATACCTACACAGTGAACAAACAAATTAGCATAAAAGATATACCTGGTGGTATTGATTGGTCTTCTTTATGATATCTAACTTGTAGCACATGTCTGATCTGATCTTCATATGAATTGCATGATGTGATAAGTAGATGTATCTGTCTGATAAAAGCATGTGATAACTTTAAACATCCGGAGCACTAACAGGGTTGTCTCCAAAATTTTGCAGGTTCAACTGATGATGGAGCTAAAGTGAATACTAAAGACTAAAGATTTGAAGGCCATCATCAACAAACAACCTTCTTGCTCAGGCAATGATGGATGTTTCATTTTATCATGTGTTCATTTCTTTTCTTTTTATCAAACAGATGCATAGCTTGCATGCCTGCAATTGCTCAGTCTAGTTACTCCCACGGCTTGTGTGGGACACATTTGAACACTTCTTTTAAATGTGACCAGTTAATTTCTCTTATGCATATGATGTATATGTATTTCCTTTTCGATCAATGCATGAGATAAAGTAAGAGATACCTGAATGTATGTTCAAAACATGAAATGAAATAACAGTTCAATAAATATCTTTACTTTTTCCTTTCAAAACTGATTAACTAAATAATCAATCTAACTTATAACTCCTGAAAGATCAAACTGTGTTAGATCAACTGTATTTCTTGAATCTTTGATTTCTTGACAATCTTATTCTCTTGTCATGATAACTCATCAGTTCTGATTGCACTGATGGGCTATCCTGACAACTGGATATCCTTCTCTACTTTTGTCAAGATGTCAATAGTTTAATAAATGCATAACTTTGAAGTTTTCTTTTATTCCTTCTGAACAATGCACTTAGGTCCAACTAATTTTAAGTGTGAACAAAAAATTAGTAACAGAAACATCATGTCGCATAAACATAAAGTGCATCATAGAATCTAATAAACATATTAGAAGCATCACATACAACCATAATTATGTAAAGTCATCATATAGATCATCATGTCTATGGCATAAACATAAACATAGGCATCAAAGTCATAAACCAGATAGGTCATCTATAATAGCATATCATAACATCATAATGTAAGTCATGTCCATCGCAGTAGATCATAATCATAGTTAGTCGAATGATGATATCATATAATCATCATCAAAAAGAATAAAAGTGTCCAAGTATACAATGATGTCAAAATATCAATACATCTCGAAGTGTCCAAACCAAAGTGGTGTATACATGTCCAAATAAAGGTACTAAAACTTATACATGTCTTGAAACAGCTAGGAATGGCTCCCCCCCAGATGGTGCTAGCTGTGGCGGTGGGATACCTCCTCCTCCTCCCCCACCTGATGTCCCTGTCCTTGGTACACCCCCTCCTGGTGGTCTGGGAGGTAACCCCATAGGTCCCATCACCCCACCGCTCTCTGTAAGTGCCCTTTGTGATCTGATGTAGTAATTGGGGCGGTAACTGCCTGCCCTACTCTCTGGTGGCACCGCCTGCTCATGTAACCCTCGCTAGTAGAAGATCTCCTGGCCTGCCCTCACCATCTCTGTCACTGTCTAGCCGGTAGGACCCTGTCCCGCAATTAGCTATACCTGCTCTAAGAGTGCCTCCGCCCTTGTATACCTCTGAATGGTTGTATCTCTCTCTAATTGAGTGGTCTATAGGTCACCCTATAGCTGTATAATCTGGACTTGCATCTGCCCTGTCTATCCCTACTATTGTCCCATCATAGACTGCATCTGAGCCATTTGGGCTCATAATCTCGCCGTCTCTCCATCATCTAGCCCCTGTCCCTGTGGCGGTATTGGAGGCTAAACCTATCCCGATACGGTGAGTTGAGCCTGCTGAGTAGGGTCAATCCTCTGCCGAACCCTCCTCCCATCTCCATCATCCCCATCATGTCCACCATCGTGTCCACCATCATGACCACCACCTCCTCCTCCTCCTCTGCTACCTCCCCGTCCTCCTCATCTCCTGTGTCACCTCCACAGCCCCTCGTCGTCCTCCTCCCGATCATCTAGTCTCGGGGTTTGCTCTCCTAGACCGGAGTAGTGAGGAAAGGGGTGTGCTGCGAACTAGTCAAAGTAGTCGTGTGTCATACCCACGTCTGCCACTGCCCTGCGCATCGACCAAGGCTGATGTGGAATATGTAGAAACTTATCACGAGCTGTCTCATAGGATGGGCTGGGTCCCCATTGTCCCCACTCCTTGTGCGTACGAGAAAATATGGCATTACCCATGGGCATCCCTTGGATTCTACCAAACTACCTATACACACGTGACACAATGTGTCTCTCTAAAATGTAGGGTGTCCTCCCTATAAGTCATCTCGTCTAAAAGCAGAAGGGTAGCTCATGTGCATCCTCGTCCCATACCTCACAATCCAGGTATGGTCACCAAACAACTGAGTCAACATTATCAAAAGCATGCCTCCAGTACTCCAGCTTTCCCAACTTGGGCTGGGAAAGATTCTCCTAAAACATATACGAGTAGGGCTGATCCCTACCCCAAGTACTAATGCCAATAGGATGAGTAATCACTGTGTGAGTCCATGCCCATATCTGTAGCAGTGAAACTCCACAAGCTAAGCTGGAGGAACCATCATATATGAACTGGTGTAAATCATGATACAAATGTGCAAGGATGCAAACTCCCCAAGCATATCTAGTATCCTCAGTCACAATCTGCTCTAACACTCGACCCCATCCAACTACAAATCCATGAGAGCGTTTGTTAGGACACATAATACCTCCAATCAACCCTGCCACAACTAAAGGAAGTGGCTCATAGTACGCTAGCATGTCATCCTAGTTGATCTCAGTACCCTTGATGCTATCATCGTCAAAAACCCGTCTACACTCATCCAAACCTACACTAGTCTGCAGCTCATACTCCGCAAGCCCTCTATCAATGGGTATATAAAGGATCCTATGAACATCCTCCAGAGTAACTGTAATCTCCCCAGTGGGGAGATAAAAGGTTCCGTCCTCACTGTGAAAAAGCTCTAACAGGGCAGTCAGCATACTGAGATTCACACGAATCTCAGACATGAAGCAAACGAAAGACAATCTTGTCGATCCAAGAATAAGAAGATTAGTCTCCGTAAGCTGGGGCCTCAATAACTGTGTAACAGGATAATGCTCTCTCAACATGAGAATGTCATCTAGCTCCTCCTGCAATCAAGCAAGTGCGCATTAGTCCATCAAATCGACTACACTACAAATCTACCTATACAACATCAAAAACTTAGCAATTCTAACAGGAACACTTTCCTATCATCTCTCTGGAGATACAATCAATCTCGGAGATGACCCATCAGTTGACTAGCATCAATCGCATGGTCAACTTTATCAAATTTCTAAGTGTTTTGATAAGCAAAACTAGATGCGTTGTTCTGCCAATTAAATGAGCAGCTTTACCTTGTATGCACAGGTTTAACTCAAGTGCACAGTTTCAAATCATATGTGCAGCTTTAATTCACTTGTGCAGGACTGCACTTCACATGCGTAGCAAGATCTTGGATGCACAGTCAAATTTCAAATGCGCAGAAGCAGATTAAAAGCATAGCATCCCTAATTGTTTGTGCAAGGAGATTTTGTATGCGCAACAATATGCTTCATTTGCGAAGAAAGTCGCATATGCACCGATTCTGATGTCATATGTGCAACATTGCATCATATGCGCAGTTCTACCTTCCAGCACATATAAAACCTACAATTTTGGCCTACATTTATTGGTATCATTAATGACCCTAAGCTAGAAACGAAGTAGTACTTACCGGCGGCTCGTAGTCTGCTGGATGGTTGAACCGTCGAATCTGC
The DNA here is from genome assembly GCA_027924645.1 of Cunninghamia lanceolata. NCBI lineage: Eukaryota > Viridiplantae > Streptophyta > Pinopsida > Cupressales > Cupressaceae > Cunninghamia > Cunninghamia lanceolata. The sequence goes on along the minus strand of BSBN01001215.1, from coordinate 19,751,545 downwards.
TCAAATCGATGAAGCTTAAGAGGAAACTGCTGCATCTTCGCTAACTGCTCTGTGCTCAAATGGCTCTGCTCTCCACTAGGATCTCTCTCAAAGTCAAGGGTACAAATGAGTGAACTGTGAACCCAAACTCCTATACATAGTACATGGAACCCTAATGGGCGGTGATTGACATTGTCCATGTTGGGGCAATATTTTCACAGTCTTTCTTCTAGGTCCTCCATTTTCTTCACCCGTCTGTCTAGTCAACCTATTGCTCAAAACCTATCTCGTCGTGAGATCGTCTGTCATCTTGTCATCACATTCTTCCCGTCCAATCTCCTGAGGGGGCATCCTAATGTCATAACTTGTACCAAGGGCAAACTGGGGCATGTGTCAAATTGTAGAAAAAATTTATTCTTTGAAACAACGTGATAAAACACATTGTATCAAAGAGGGGCAAAATGTATACACCTAAAAATGGCTTGTGTCGAATTAATTAAATATTTTAATATTTATCTTAATTCTTATTCTTCCATCAAATTAAATAAATATTCTAATTTATTTAATTGGTTCCTTATCCCCTAATTAAATAAAATCAATTTATTTAATTAAATTCCCTATTTCCTCAAATTTCTCATCTAATTAAATAATCCTAAATTATTTAATTAATCCTAAATTCCTCTATCCTAAGTCCTAATTCCATAAATCCACCTCACCATGTTGCACATGTAATTAAATATTTTAATATTTAATTAGCTAATTTCCCTCACCCACATGTCCTATTTATCTTCTAGTCAAATTAGTTAACTTATCAATCAAATATGTTAACTAATTAGTCAATTGAGTTCACTGATCAATCTATTCTATTGACTCCCTAATCAACCCAGTTAACTGATCAATCATCTCAGTTAACTCTTCAATCTATTCTGTTAACTCCCATAAACTCATGAAAGGAGCTTGAACACTTGTCCTCTTCTGATTCACGCACATTCCCTCAAGCTTTCTCAACCGTCCACCTCACAGGTAATTCCTCCAGTCATGGATCTATTGAAACTTAGATTTGGTCTTCCCTCAGCCTATATAAGCAAGGTCTTCACACCCATTTGCATCCATATAAGCTTAAGCAATCTTACTCTGTAGGAATCATTACAACATGCCTTTGGAAAAGTTATCTCCATTTGCATTTACACAACCTCATTATCACAATCATCATCTAATCATGTCTCCATCAATCCATATCCATTAGTATTGTATTTGTAGCATGATCTCCATTGCATTGTCCACCTATAGCCGTTCTACTCTTGTCATCTTCAATAGCAAGGAAGTACATACTTCTGAGAGCTCCATTAGCATCAAGATCGAGAGGAGATAGGCGAACAATGGAAGCATAGAGGTAAAAGGGTCTTCGAAGGTATAATCTTTGTTTACTTGTATTTACATCAATTGCCATTGAGTTATTGGATGATTAGTTGTTTAATACTGTTGTTCACATTTTCCACTAACAAAAATAAACATTCTTTGGTGGTGCATCTTAAGTGATGTGTTTAGCCAGATTAAATATTTATTTTGTATCACTTGTAAATGTTGTATTTAATATTGGGAGACATAAGACAAATATTTATTATTTGTGTAAAATAACAAATATTGGGGTAAATGGTTTTGTGCTGATGGTTTTGAGTCACATTGTTTTTATCCAATACCACAAGTTGTATTTGTGTGAGCTTGAGTCCATAAAAGCAAGCACAAGGTTAGTGGTTAGGGTTGGCTCTTATTTTACAGGTTGTGTGAGATGCTATCATTGTATTGAGTTTTCTCTTGAGAGTGCATATTGTAAAGCATGGCATGGGATGTGTGGATTCATGCTTGGATACATGGAGGTTGTAGTAGAGGAACTTGATGTTTCAGAGGTGTTCATGAAGACTCTATGAGTGTATTGTAAATTCTAATTGCTAAATAATACATTAAGTATGGATGCTTTTGGAGGCTGGGTTTTTTCCCGCAAAGAGGGTTTTCCTAGGGTATATCTTGTGTTATCTTGTTGATTGTCTATTGATCTTTGCATTATGGTAAATCTGTAAGATTGTATGAATCATTATCTTCTTTGGGTTATGTGGAATTGGTTTGATCTACCTATATATTCCTAACATGTTACACTTATAAAATGTTATCGTGCCTAATTTTTATATCCTTTAAGTTTCTTCCACCTGCAATGTGAAAAGCCATAATACATTTTACAAATACCACTTCTCGAGGAAGACACTAGCTGATACATTATGCAACACTTATTTGATATTGTTCCAGTGCTTAGTGACAATTTCATTTTACATGGCACTTACACAATTGTTGTTTGCCACATCTATCACATGACACTTGATGAGGATATCATTCCTTAACTAATAATGACACGTGTGCTACACCAATTTGGTTGGCAAACTCCACATGGGGGCATGTATTATTTTTGTCTTTTAAGCCAACCATCTTGCTCTACTCTCTCTTGGCAGAAAATGGTTTGTGATGTACCACGCCTTTATGATCAGATCTTATACAATATATTTGCTAAACATTCTTGCATGATAATAATTTTATTGCATTCTTCCCATAACACTCACACAATGACACTGCATTCTTCATATAATATTTTTTTGTCATCTTCTACGATCAAGTTATACATGACATTGTTAATACATTGTTTCCCTTACATGCTCCATCTTTCATATCAAACTTGTCCTTGACATTTGGGGGAAAATTTGGTGGCAATTCATATTGTCTCTTACTACATGAGCTTTGGCGATGCTACAATTTTACATATGTTTGGGCCAAACACAATTGACAATGTTGGCCATTATACTCTCCTCTCCTCAAATAGAATCCACAATGTTATTATGAATCCAATTTGAGGGGGCCATATCATATCCTATTACACTATCAAATTTTTCATGAGTTTAGGCGTGCATAGATTTAGGGGGGCACACTAATTCCAACTAAAATTGTTTGTTGTTTTAATTAGTTTCATCATTAATTTAGCATGTGTAATTCATTTAGTTCGCATGAATGCCAAAGTGGGGGAAAAATGTAGATAAAAAAAGTATATACTTCATTCTTTTATCCCATCACTTTATAGTAATTTTTAACACTGCCTTGATTACATTACCATAATGCTCAATTTGTCCAATTTTGTGCATACACTAGCCCTATACCTAGTACTTACTCCCTTTATTGTGATTATCTTAACTATGGATTTGGATAGGTATAATCCCTTAGGACTTCCCCCCACCTAGATGCAATCACAAATGAGATTACATTCTCTAAACATAATCACAAATGTGATAGTGTCCCTATTTTCAATTTTTTAAAATTTACTGTTCTTGAAGCCAACATTCTCAAAAATTGACCATCTAGGGTTGTGTATTTAAAGAAAATCCATGAGATTTTAGAAGTATTTGAAAAAGTACCTTGAATATATGTTGATAATTAAAAGTTCATTTGAAGCAGTTAGCATTACATTTGCATTATCCATTTGATAAATATTGTAAATAAGCATCCTGCATCTTCTAATCTTTCATGTTTTTAATCTTGTGAAATTCAGAAAGGGGTTTGACTAGTAGGTAAGGAAGATTTAAACTTCAATCCCCTCACTACAAACCCCCAAAGGTGTTCGTTAATATCAGCTTGGTCCAAAGCAAATATCATTCATAGTTGGGTAGGTGTTAAGAGTCCATGACAACTAATGACACTTATCAATTTGAGATCGATTATTTATTTAGGTATGCTTACTCATTAATTTATGTATCATTTATCTGTGTGATGAAAAGTGACAAATCTTCCCAAATGTCTTGGGTAAATAAATTAAATTATAATAATTTAACAAATCTACCCTAGATATAGAGCTGGGATTGGTATTGATAAATAAATGTTGGGACTAGTATTGATAAATAAATATGATAATAAATGTGAGAAATTAAATTAACTACAATAAATGTACTTAGCTCTAGTTTTGATGTTGATATAATTGGAACAAATAGTGTAAAATGATTCATCCAAGTGTCAGGGCCTTATAATTTGTTAGATGATGTGTAATGTCCTCAACAAATATTTATGAAAATAATATTAGATTTGAAACCTCTCGAATTGCATTAAACAAATATTGACATTTCATGCACCAAATTTGCTCAAAAATAATCAACACATAATTGACAATTTTTTTATAAAACAAAGAGTGACTTCCCAAATATGTTGGAGTTGATTTGTATTGATTAAATATGCAAAAATAAGCTAAAATACAATATATATAACAACAATACAAGTGATATATAAATATGTAAACAAGTTCTGTATGCTGGAACTCCCTTCTACTTAATCCTGCAAATACACAACTAAAATATAAGCTAAAAATACAAACAATCTTTGAAGTGTAGAATACAACCTTTGTGCGAGATTATTGTTAAGACATCAAAGGGGTTTTGTCCTCTTATTTCCAAATTCAAGGTGTTTCATCCTCAAATTGATGAATGAACACAAGTGGTCAAACAATTTTGACAGTTTCGGTATGATAAAAAGTGGTGATAAAATGAAGAAACTTCATGTCATTTTATAGATGTTGAAGGCCCAACTTAGGTGCCCAAATTCCAACACCCCTCTCCTTTGTAAAAATAAATTAATATTATTTTCAATTCTCTCCCTCCAAAGATGCTCATTCAAAATCTTATCATAACCTCCATTGGATTCTTGGCTAAAATTAGTTGGTAGCTCCCCTCTTACAAGTTGTCATAGATTTTATCACTAAAATATCATATAATTAGTCATAATTAAGTAGCCACATGATCTTGGAAGTTACAAATTACTCCATATGGAATCCCATGCCCCATTTTTGGGTTGCCAACATTTAATAATCAATTAATATTTATTTGGCCCAATTTATTATCTTTGAAAAACATTAATTAACTTGTGCCCAAAATTAAATATTAATTAAGATTATTTCCCTGACACTTTCCCCTTAGCCCACAAGAAATATCAGAATGGGATTTTGGGACCCCAAATTGAATTGTTTAGAAAGGGGACATTATAATCCTGCTCTTCCCAAAATTGCTTACCCTCAAATAATGTAAATTTGGATGCTTCAAGATCTCGGGTCCTTCCTGTTGGCATTTCTTCTGAATCAGCATTAGGGTTTGCCACTTCTAATGCACAGGCAGATTCAGGCCAACTGAATACAGGAGGTTGCGTGAGCTCCTCCCCTTCACTTCTGGTTCTGCCGCACCAAGGGGGGTATCCCTATAACTCAAGATGTAACCTTGACTAGCTCAAAGATAGAAAGATCTAACTTGACAACAACAGGCAGAATACTCTCATGTATGGACCAAGATCTGCATGATAGATCACAAGGCTGGCAACATTCTTGGACATGATGTCTGGTTGGGTATGAGAGTATGCAGGGGGTTCCTAATCCTACTCCTACAACTAACAGGTGGAGGTATGAAATGGTTTGATATGAATTTGGATGCAAAGCTGGACATGGTGTATAACACAAGAACACAGCATGATTAGTGCCTATCCAGGGCTTGGAGTCGGTAGACATACACCTGTGAATGATCAGCATGAATAGCTAAAACTGGACTTCAGGGGGATACACATGATATCTGCCTTACAGATATCTCCCAATATAGAGTGTTGAGCTATCTCTACTTATGGCATCCCTACTGCAGTATACCCTTCCCAATGTTCAACCTGAAAACAGTTTAATCTGCCCCTTGAGCAGAGGTTAAAAGATCAGACATTCAACATAGGAATTCTATGCTCTAGAATCTAAACATCACACAAATATCCAGATCCAGAAGAAGAATACATGCAATACTGGAGACAGAATTAACACAACACATGCTAAGATAGCATTACTCATATAAGATCAACCATGAAACCAGTGGATTCATGCCAAGTCCTACAACAGGAGATACATAAACTCACAAGAAAACTGTACAGAGCAACCAGATCAGCTGGTTATGGATTACAGAGCCAAAAATCATCAACTTTCAACAACCTTTCAAATGAGCAACATCACCTGCTTATAACAGCCAGGTAGGTGCTCAGCAATTAATTACAATGTTGACCAAAAATCCCGCCAGACACAGTATCATGGAAATGGCGCTCAAACACAACCAGATTGGCGCCCAAACTTGAATGCAGCAGGTAGGGGAGGAGACAGGAAGATTTCTCGAGCCCTGCGCCTCTGTCCACTGATGTACACCTTCAGTCGGGTACCAGATCCGCCCACGCCATCGCCCATACCTCTGCAACAATCGCCATTGATGGCGCACCAACCCGCGGCCTCGGGAAGAACATCAAACAGTCGATCGCAACCACTTCTCGCCGAGGTTCATCATCATGATATTTCGAAAATGCAGGATAACATTATCCCACATGCACCCCGCAGCAACCTCCTTAACACTTTATATACTAGGTCATGAGCATATATCATGTCGGTGCTTTTGCTCCTGACGACACTAGTATAAGACTTCATCATCATCATCCTCCAGCAGCATGATATCCTGTTGCCCGAAATATCACCCTGACGTCATCATCATATCGCAATGTAGCCTGCATGATAATCGCCTTCATCGACACAACCTGATCCATCGGAGAAACATCCTCCTGCTGAGCCTATACCAAAAGTCTGGCCGATGAACATCCTGATGACGTCATCATCATATCCTGCTGACGTCATCATCATATCTGCCTACTGCGCACCTCCTCATATCCGGATGACGTCATCATCATGTTTGCAAATGTCGGGAGATCTCCTCAAGATGATCAGTGTTAGAAACATGACCCCCCCCGGGACCTCGATGACGTCATCATCATATTAACATCAGGATGATATTCGGAAGACAACCGGATATTTGGAAATATCATCCTGATGTGCAAATATCATGTTGCACTGTAGCTCCTCTGTAAGATCGGGGCGATAGATGAATATGATGATGCTCAAAAAGATCACCCCCTCTAGATAGTGCACGAAGCCGGCAGGCGGATATCTCCTCATATCAGCATCATCATGATGCTGGAACAAACACACACCCGAGTGATATGAAAATATCACCCCCTCCTTCGGAAATATCATGATGCAGATAGGCAGAAAGAACCGGATATCACCCTGATATATGGATGACGTCAGCATCATCAGGATGAGAAACAAAGAACAAGGTGATACAACATCATCAGGATGATATTGACTAAGATCATCCTGACGTTCAAAATATGATGACCCTAGTGAATATCGGGTCGCACTTGGATCTCTTCAACAACATCATCAGGATGATCATAACCAAGATCACCCGATGATAGAAATATCACCCCGGCGAAATATCATGATGCAGATAATATGATGACCCTCGCAAGCAACACGGTGATAAAAGGAAATATGATGATGATGACGACGACCCTTAAGAAAAAGCAAGTTAGGTCGAGCAACTCAAAGAATAACCCCTTCAGAATAACGGGGCAACATCATCATCACGTTTGCGCAAGGTGATAAATGGAAGATCACCGGATACTTCGAAAAATCACCCTCGCAAGCAGATCAGGGCGCACTGTAGCTCATCAGCATCATCAGGATAAAACCCAAACATCACCCGACAGCGAAATATGATGATGACGATGAGAAAACCGGTCAACGGAGAACATGATGATGCTGACCCTCATCGAAACAAACATGATGATGATGACCTCCTCCTCAAGAAAATATGATGATGCAGCTGAAAACTACTGAGGAGGTCCAACACTTGGAGCATTTTTTGGATACTTAGGGAGAGTGCCTGAATGAAAATTTTTCAAAAAACTACCAGTCAATTCAGGCGCTAACACTTCCCATGTAGCATCTTCTACAAGTAGATTCTTCCAACGAACCATATACTTTGAATGTTTATGTATCTCAATTTCTTCATCTTGGTATCAATAACTACATCAGGTACTGATACAAGCTTTCTCTCATCATCCAAGGGTGGCAAATCCACTAAAGGTGTGACATGTTGCCCAAGTGCCCTTTTGAGGCATGACACATGGAAAACATTATGGCTCTTGTTATTCTCTAGCAACTTCAACTCATGAGTAACTTCACCAACTCTCCTTAGATCTTGTAAGGTCCATAGAATCTGGGTTTGAACTTTTCAACCCCACTTCTTTTGATGGAAGATTATTTGTATGGTTGGGTGAAAGTTCAAAGTTGTGTCACACTTTAGGCCAGCTTATTAGCATAAATGAGCTTAAGCATTTCTATTGAAAGTCAATTTTGGTGAAATATGTTCTAGTTAGATTCATTCTAGCTAAATTAGATCTGAGCACAACTTTTTCAATTGGGAGTGTCCACTAAATACACACAAAGCATCACTTTGGGATTAATTTACCAAAAGAATGAAACTATTTAAAAACTTGATGTTCTAACAACTGCTACTCACATAAATAATATTTTTTTAATCTAAAAATACCCTTTTGTAGATTTATATTTGTAAAAACAAATATTTTTAAATATTTAAATTAGTGTTTATATTTTCTTTTTTATTTTTACTAAAAGTAGGTTATCGACAACAAAATATAATGTTGATTCTCCTCTTAAGAAAAATACTAAAGTTTATTTAAAAATTAAAAAAATGATGCACTAGAAGAGAAATTCCATGTCGAGATGATATATTTTTTCTATTTTGAATAAATAGTTAAGACAAAAAGTTACGTCTCATCAAAGCAGTTGTGTTTTCATTACACGTATCTTCCAAGATTTATTTAAAAATATATTTATCAAAATGAAGAAAAAATTAATCCATACATTATAGTTTCAAGTTATAAATATAAAAAAAAATTAAGCAAAAAAATGAAATTTACTATATAAAGAGTGATAGCCCACTTAACCTTATTTTTCAGCATTTTATTAGCAACTAAATTATAGTGTCAATTTTACAAAAAATTACTTTCAAATATATATTTTTAAATACAAACATAAAATTGCCGATAAGGGTGTGGTTTGGTGGTTAAGTCGCTCGGTTGTAGTGGCGGCCACCAAAGTTCAAACCCCCGCTGGGCCAATGAGCTCACAGGCTTTACACCTTCATTGGGCCAATGAGCTCGTGGGTTTGAAGTGTTCTTGCTAGGGGATGAGGTCCCCTGTGTTGTGGCCTCTCCGGTTCATTGCTCCGGGCAAAAGCGTTCGTGTGGAGCCGGAGAGCGTGTCGCACCAGCATCGCCGGTCACATTAAAAAGCTTACTAGGTGCATTATCTTTAAAAAATAAATACAAACATAAAATACACTAAAAAATCTACATCTTATTAGTTTACATCATTTCAAAATTTAAAACATATATGTCACTTTGTAGTGATTTAAGTTAAAAAGTTAGATCAGTGTTGGCCTTTTCCTTTATAAAAGTGTGACACATATTTAAACTTTCACTCGGTTACAATCTTAGAAAAAACATATCTCCAACCTTAAACATCCTCTCTGTGCAGTTCTAATTTGCATAAAACTTTTGTTGATTTTGAACTTGTTAAAGGTGATCTTTGAGTGATCTCAATGTGCCTTGACTATGCTTAACCAAGTCACTAGTTGCTGACACTACTATCTATGAACACTAAATCAACAACTTAGGTTAAAGCATCATAACCATATAATGCCATAAATTGATAGATACAAATAAACATGTGGTAGGAAGTGTTGTAGTAGTATTATCCCAAGTGCAACCACTTAGTCCAAGCTAATTGTTGATCTAAAACATAGTTCCTCAGATACCCCTCAACCCATTTATTTACTATTTCTATTTGTCCATCTATCTAGGGATGATAACTTATACCAGGAGTGAATTCTATCCTAGTCAACTGAAACAACTCCTACCAAAAAGAACCAAGAAATCTACTCTCTATCATTGACAATATTTCTATGTAATCCATGTATCCTAAACACTTATTTAAAAATAAATTGGCCACTCAAGGAGTTTTGAATTCTAAAGAAATACCAAAGAAGTGTGCATAATTAGTTAACCTATCCACAACAATATAAATGCAATCTTTACCATGTACCTTGGGAAGGTCTGCAATGAAGTCCATGAATATGCTTTCCCACTTCTAATTTAAGATAGGTAATGGTTGTAGCAATTTTGTAGGAAATGCTACGCCCTTAATATTGGTGTACATCAGGTTATGAATAGTCATTTTGTGGCTATATTAACTCCTAATTAAGTCATGTTATCATTATTATATTATTATATAGTTAGTTAGGTTGGCCTAGTGCTTATATAGGGGTGTGTCTATTTGGCCTAAGCATAATTAGGTATATATAGGAGGATGTGAGTCTTATTTCATCATCATATTGTGAAGTGTGTTCTCATTGGAGATATTTGGAGGTTTGCCCCCTCGAAGTGGCCTATTATTCTCAGTTATTATCAAGTATTTGCAACATATTTCATATCATCTTCTTCTATTGTGCAAGTTATTTCATTACAAGTGGTATCAGAGCATGATCTTGGCACCATAGAGGCAAGATTTTTTCTCAATATTGGAGGTGATTTTGGGAAGAGCATATCTTTCAGCTTTTAGCGATTTTTTTTTTAAAGGGTTTTATAAGACCATATTAAAGAAGCTACAGTCTAGATTTTAGAGGAATTGGAGCATAATTGAGTGAATTATTGCGGAATTAAGGTTTCTACACAATTTATTTGGGATCTACATATCTCTCACATCCTGCCGAATTGGAGCCTGATTTTTATTAGGTTTTTGAAGACATACTAAAGGAGCCTACAGTCCAAAATTTGGAGAAATTGGAGTAGAAATAAGTGAGTTATTGCAAATTAGGGTTTCCACAAAATTCACTCTTAAGGCTGCAAATACGCTTATTTCTTGGAGATTTTTCTAGGTGAGAGGTATTTTGGCCCTAGTAAGTTACAGTAAAAAATTTAGAGAATTTAGGTTTCATTTGTGTGATTTATTTCAAAATTATTGGTTCCGATCATGACGGGGCCTGCAACAAGGGGCAAAAAGAATGTTTCACACTAGGGAAGACTCCTGATAAGGATGGGGTAGCAATAGGAGATATTAATCATAATTAGGAAATCAGTAAGGTCAAGGAAGACATTTCCTCAATGAAGGTGGATATGTGTGATCTAAGAGGAGATATATCAGACATATGAAGAATGTTAAGCGCCTTTATGAATGAACCAAGAAAGGAGGTCTCAAGCAACCAAGGTGAAACTTCCAGGTCTACTACTCTTGACCCAAATGTTAATACTCCTATGGGATATAGGAATTTGATACCAACGGTGGATATGCACAAGTTTGATGGAAAGGATCCTCTAACATGGATAAACCAAATGGAGATTTTTTTTGAAGTACATCAAGTTCCGAATGGACAAAAGGTCACGATGGCTTCCCTATATCTAGAACTAGATCAATTCATTTGGTATCGTTGGCTTTGTACTCATCGAAAGAAGAAGGGTCTCACTATCTCATGGTCAATTTTTACAGAGGAACTCTAATCACAATATAGCAACAGTACGACATACAACTTCTTTAGCCAACTAGCTAAACTTCAACAAACAGGATCAGTTAAGGATTATATTCAACAATTCCAAAATCTTTCCTTAAGAGTGGATACAATTACAGAGGAGAACTTGAATGATTTATTCTTGGGTGGTCTCAAGGATCACATTCAACATGAGGTACGCATGTTTTGTCCAAATTCTATCTCTAAAGAAATGATTATGGTGAGACAAGTGGAGGAAAAAATTTTGGCTAATAGAAGGGAAGAATTACCTAGTAACAAAGTTGGCAAGGCTCTTGCATCATCATTTAGTCATCCTATTAGGTTGACACCTCAACTATTGGAAGAGAAAAAGGCCAAAGGGTTATGTTTCAACTGTGATGGAAAATATCATAAAGGACATAAATGTGATGAGAAGAAGTTGTTCTGCATTGAGGCTACCTATGATGAAGATAACGATGAAGAAGATCTAGTGGTGGTGGTAGAGGACTCTGAAGATGTCCAACCAACTATCTCTTGTCATGCACTATCAAGTATTAATAACCCACAAACACTCAAGGTAAGGGGTTTCTTTAAACAACAGATAGCGATAATATTGATTAACTCAGGGAGTACACATAACTTCATTAATAAGCAACTAGCAGCAAGGTTAAATTGTTTTGTCTATCCTACCCCTGAATTCCAGGTTATGATTGCAGATGGTGGTACAATCAATTGTTCAGGGAAATGCCATAGTATTAAACTCACCATGTGAGACTGCATGATAGATAGCCCTATGTTTTCTATACCCATGGTTGGAGCAGACATTATTTTGGGAGTTTAATGGCTTACTACCTTAGGCACAATTGAGATGAATTTCCAGGAACTATTCATGCACTTCTACTCTGGGGATAAAAAATATAAGCTAAGGGGTTTACGTGCAAAGAGTCCACAATTGGTAAGTGCACACCAAATGTCACTAAAAAAAGATGTGGATAAAAGTGTCGCTCAATTATTGTCAATGCAAGTGCAATAGCCAAAGATTCTTGCTTCACCTTTCAAGAAAGTAGTTATAGTTTTGGATCACAAGGGGGAACCTAATTTGTAAGAGCCTCATAAAGGTTCAAAAGGACTGACAACATAGACTTCAATTGGGATTACCTAAATAAAAAATCATATAACCTTTCTACCATATCTCTATCTTGGAGAATGCTAGTAGACTCAAAAGTCCATCCAAGACAATGTTACCAGAGCTCGATGAAGAAGCAAGAATCATATTGGAACTAGAGTGCATTCATCAAACACCCACAAAGAAGCTAAGTACTAGAACTCTCACTGAGTATCTCATCCAGGGGAAGAATCTACCGGTTGAAGATTCCACATGGGAGGATGAGTTCATTCAGAAGAATCCACACTTGATTAGAATTGAGGACAATGCTTCTTTGAAGAGGGAGGGCATGCTATGCCCTTAATATTGGTGTACATCGGGTTATGAATAGTAGTCTTGTGGCTATCTTAACTCCTAATTAAGTCATGTTATCATTATTATATTATTATATAGTTAGTTAGGTTAGCCTAGGGCTTATATAGGGGTGTGTCTATTCGGCCTAAGCATAATTAGGTATATATAGGAGGATATGAGTCTTATTTCATCATCATATTGTGAAGTGTGTTCTCATTGGAGATATTTGGAGGTTTGCCACCTTGAAGTGGCCTATTGTTCTTAGTTATTATCAAGTATTTGTAGCATATTTCATATCATCTTCTTCTATTGTGCAAGTTATTTCATTATAGGAAAGGTATGCTCTACTTTGTTTTGTTGAGAGGTTATGCATTCTTTGATATGCTAGGGATATCCTCCTTAAGCCCTTCCATGAAAATATCTTCTTGATCTGTTTATATGTTTTGTATTGTCTTGGATGCACTCCTAATGGTGTAGCACTGAAGACTCTCAAAATCTTCTCCTTTATCCTAGATTTTGGAATTAAGAAAATTATGTTCTTGTAGAGGATAAGACCATTTATCACTGTATGCCTATCATCTTTCATTCTCCCATTAAGGAGATTAGTAGAAAATGCATTTTAAATATATTCTACCATGATAGTAACCTTCCAATTAGCAAAAATAACATAAATTGAACATAGAGAAGGCATCTTGAAAAGTGCATCCACAACTACATTTTTTCCCTTTCATGTCCTCTATGTCAAAATCACAATCTTGAAGCTTACTCGCTCATTTTTGTTGTCTATCGTTCAGATCACATTGGCTAATGAAGAATTGTAAATTGTTATGATGTTGTCTTCACTATGAATCTTCCACAAACCAAGTATTTTTCTAACTTGACTAGTGCATGCATAATGGCCAACATTTCTTTATCATAGATGAAGAATCTTTCTTTCTAATTCTTTTAGCTTCCTACTTTCAAATGTTATAAGATGCCTCTTTTGTACTATCACTAATCAAATTCCTTCACCTGAAATATCACTCTATAACGAATGGTTGTGAGAAATTAGGAATGGAAAGTACTAGACATGAAGTCATTACCTCTGAGTTTATCAAAAACCTCTTGTGCATATTGGTCATATTGTTCAAGGGGCTGCTAGCTGATAAAAACTATTAAAAAGCCTCTTGTAATAGCTACAAAGACCAAAGAAGTCTCTCAATTGTGTCAATGTGGTAGGAGGTGGCCAATCCAAAATGGCTTCAAACTTTTGTTGATCCACATTAAAACCTTGAGCACTAATGATATGGTCCAAATGCATAATCTCTAGCACACCAAATTCACATTTGTATTCCTTTACAAAAATAACTTATTGCTCTAATATACCTAGAACTGTATCTAGATGCTTCAAATGATCTTCTCAAGTCTTGTTGTAAATCGAAATGTCATCAAAGAAAAATAAAGCAAAATTTCTCAAGTACTTACCAAATACCTAATTCATGCATGACTAGAAGGTGGATGGTACATTTGTCAAGCTAAAAGGCATGGACAAGAACTCAATCGTCCAAATTGACACTTGGATGTTGTTTTGTGTACATCCTTGTCCCTTACATGAATATGATAGTAGCTTGATCTCAAATTAATCTTTGAAAAATGCCAACCCCATGCAACTCGTTAATTAACCTGTTGATCTTGGGAATACGGTACCTATTTTTGATAGTCTTCTTGTTCAGATCTATGTAGTCAATACACATATGCATGGTGCTATATTTTTTATTCACAAGAACCATGGATGAAGAAAATGGGCTAGAACTAGGCCTAAAGTGGCCCATCTCCAAGAGCTCCTTTATGGCCTTTTCTACCTCCTCCTTATACATTCTTGGGTGGCAATAAGGAGTGGCCATAACATGCTTAGAGCCTAGTTCCAACTCTATGTTATGCTAGAATCCTCTATCAGGTGGTAGTCCTAGAGGCAAATCACTAGACACCACTCTATACTTATCCAAAATATTTTGAATATCAATATGATAAATGCATTTCTCACCATGGATGAATTTGTAGGCATCACCAAACAATTTGGTGCCCATGCAACTTGTCCCTTACAGAAAGTTCTCTCCATTCTTTTAGTTGTGACCACTCACAATGTTCCATTTGAAATACCTTTAAGCACCACATCTTACCCTTTAGATTTAAACTTAGGTTCCATGGATTGATAGTTTTGTAAAAACTAACCAAGGGGATGTAACCATTGTACACTCAAAACCATGTCAGTCTATCCTAAATCCATAACATAGAAATAATCACATACCTTATGATCTCCCACGACTATGTTGATTTGTCATATTATTTTGATGCAGGGAATGGTGAATCCATCAACAACAATGACATTAAAACCTTCAAAATCCTTAGATTTCACTCCTCTCTTAATCACCAAACATTCATCAATGAAATTGCGAGTAGCCCCACTATCAATAAGCATTGTGATTTGTTGTCTAAATAACACTCCTCAAACTTTGAATGGATGATATCTAGGAGCTCCTAAAAGAGCTGTAAGTGTGCCTCCATTCATGCATTTATCTTCCGTCTTTTCAAGTTTATGATCCTTTATAACTGTCTATGACTCAAGTTCCTCAAGATCTTACTCATCATCAAATATTACCTTAATGCAATAGACTTGGCCTTTGCCAAGGCATCTATGACCAGGTTCCCATGGATCTTTACAAGAAAAACAAATATTCTTCCTTCTAAGTTTATTTTTAGTGGAGTCCTTCGTCCTATTTATGATAGATGGTTGAGATACGACCTTGTGCAGAAATGCATGCAATCCCCCTTTTTGAAAAATTATTTTTTTGGTACAAAGGTAGGTGCCTTGGATTGATATGGAAATTTGCTCTTTAGCACATATGGCTCAAGTTCTAGAGCTCTTTTTATGGCTTCTTATAGAGTAGAGGGTGCAAAATCCTTAACAATACCTTTGAGGGGTTCAAACAAACCATCAACAAATAGGCAAGTGATCCTCTTTTCTAAAATATTTGGTACAATTACTACAACATGCTAAAAGTCTTCAACATGGGATTTCACTGAGTTGTGTTATCTGATTCTTGCAAGTTCTCTGAAATATTCATCTTCCTCTTTCTATTCAAAGCATTCCAAAATTCTTTGACTAAACTCATCAAAAATTTGTACAAGGCTACGTCTTTGTGTGATCAACCCATGGTGTCACCAATTATAAGCAACACCCTCTAAATGTCACGTGACAATCAATATGGCATCTTCTTCATCCATATGGATGAAAGTGAAATAATTTTACAATTTTTGTAACCAGATACGAGCAGAAATTTTATTGCTACCATTAAATGTAGGGACATTTAGCTTACCAACCTTTTGTTGCAGCACCTTCTTTTCATCATTTTTGTTGCCATGAAAGATTACTCCATTAGGATTTTTCTTTCCAAGGATGTCCAAATAACACAAATAAAATTTATATTTTTGCAATCTTCAAATTTACCTTGATATTCTTAAAAAAATATATCAATCTCTTCCGTGTGAGGGGCCTCTAGTTCTTTCTCCTCTTTTTATTTATTTTTGCAAGAACATAGGCTTAGATGGTTTTGGTATGGAATTAATTGCAATCCAATTAATTATAGATGTATTCCCTTCTTCTAGAGATACTTTGGGAGGATCCAGGGTTTTAGAATTTTGGGAGAGCATCATTTGTGCCATGAGGGCTGCCAAACTATCTTGTCCTTGATTAATTCAAATCAAAGTCTCATGGAAGAAATCTGCTCTTCCTTTATCTATTAACCCATGATTCTCTCTTCCTTCTTTTGCCATATGTCCTCTTTTATTAAGATTTTGTGCTTGTAATTTTTTTTGCTCTCTTCTCTGATACTTGATTTCTAATTCACTGGGAATCATCAACCATTTTATTAAACATGTAGGCTAGCAAGATCAAAGCTCTGATACCACTGCAATGTCCTCAACAAATATTTATGAAAATAATATCAGATTTTGAAGCCTCTCAAATTACATTGAACAAATATTAAACTTTCATACACTAGATTTTGCTAAAAATAATTAACGTGCATAATTGACAATTTTTGCATAAAACAAAGCGTGAATTCCCAAATATGCTGAAGCTAATCTACATTGATTAAATATGCAACAAAAAGCTAAAATATAACATATATAACAACAATATAAATGATATATAAATCTACAAACAAACTCTGTATGCTAGAATTCCCTTCTACATAATCCTGCAAATACACACAACTTGAATATATGCTAAAAATATAATATTTGAAGTGTAGAATACAACCTCTATGTGAGATTGCCCTCAAAAAATCAAAAGGGTTTTATCATTTGATTTCCAAATCCAAGGGGTTCTGTCCTCAAATTGATGAATGAATACAATTTCGACACAGTTTCAACATGATAAAAAAATGATGATAAAATAAAGAAACTTCATGCCATTTTATAGATATTGAAGGCCCAACATAGGTGCCCAAATTTCAATGCCCCTATCCTTTGAAAAAACAATAAAATATTATTTTCAATATTCTCCCTCCAAAGATGCTCATTCAAAATCTTGTCATAACCTTTGTTAGATTCCTGACTAAAAATAATCGGTAACAACCCTCTTAGAAATTGTCATAGATTCTATCATTAAACTGTCATAGAATTAGTCATAATTAGGTGTCCACATGATCTTGGGAGTTACAAATTGCTCCATAAGGAATCCCACACCTCATTCTTGGTTTGCCAACATTTAATAATAAATTAATATTTAATTGACCTAATTTATGAGTTTTTGAAAAAAATAATTAAATTGGTCCAAAATTAAATATTAATTAAAATTATTTCCCTAACATTATCCCCTTAGCCCATAGGAAATATTGGAATGGGATTTTTGGACCTCAAATTGATCATCCGAAATCATCCTTTAATGTGTGAAAATGATTTTTTGGGTTTTGTGATTTGAGAACTAGCTAGCCTTGCCTCCCTAATATTTGAATCTGGAATAATTATATTGACAATGTTGACAAAACACCTTCGAGGAGCTTGCTAAGTGAGGGTCATGTTCTCCTTAGTCAAATCCTTAGGTGGGTTGATTCAATTGCTCGTGAACAAAGATTGTAGACAACAAGCAACCATACAATATACTTATCTGTTGTAGAGTATGTAAATGATACTATGGCAATGAATGCAATATACCCATATTTTGCTAGACAATTTCCTAATGAGTTCCATATCTTATACGTGCATAATGAATTAGAGCCTTATCCTTTTATACAACACCCTACAATACAATTGGAACTCTATTCAATTTCATGTTGCAATTTTGATCTAAAGTGGGGAACAAAAAATCTAGAAGTTCTTCCCATGTAACAAATTGAAGCTCATGCAACTTACCAACTTTTATGCAAAATATCCCTCATACCCTAATTATTACATAAAAATTAATGAGACCAAAATAAATCTAAACTTAAAAAACAAAATATACAATTTTCACCCTTATAATTTGTTTTGTACGGGGCGCTTATTTTCCCTAAATACTAAAGTACATTAAAAAAATGTCTCTCTATCGACAAATGCAAACAAAATGGCATGCACTCAAAACCTAGCGTTCTCCCGCCACGCATCGTAACTTTGAATTAATTTCTCCCTCCAAACGGTTTCAATCTTCTTTGCCCATATTCATTTTACGCCTAAAAATCCAATACAAATTTTCGCCTCCACAATCTCTGCATTTTTATCATCTACATACACTTTTATTACTGGTGAGGAAATAGACTTTGGGCTTCATATTTTTCCTTTCAGTTTCGATCTAATATATATATTTTTTTTTTCTTGTTTTAGTTCCCGGTTTCATGTCATAAGCGGAAGAGATAACTTTTGCAAGCAATCCTTTACAATTTTTATGAATGTTTTTGAGCAGATCTCGATATATTTATTACAGAATGCAAAGAAGAGCCATTAAATTTAGCTGAAGGAAGAATTAATGGAGACGAAAAGTAAAACCAAGGGTTTAGCAGACCTTTCCAATGAAGATACAGTGGAATGCAGCAGTGAAGGCCAGGGGAAAATGTTCTACGGGGTTCGTTTTTTCTTGGTCGGGTTTGATCCTTCCGCGGAAATTCAGGTTCTGTGATTCGAACCCTTAAAGCCTTTATGCTTTCATTTCATGATAAAGAAAGAGAGAAATCAAGGAAAAAAAAAAAAACCAAAAACATAAACAGTTGGCGTGCCTTGAAACTTCTAAGGCATATTTTACATTTTCCAACATAACTAAAAAAAATATTGATTAGATAAAATTAAGTCAGTCCATGCAAAGAAAAACAATCTCCAGCACACTGTGAATGTTTCTTATACCTGTATAATTGTATTTTTTATTTAAAAATATTTAATTTATTTAATTAATTATTTTTTAAAATTTTGGTGTTTAATAAACTCTCCTTGCGGGGTTCCCTTCGGTTTAGATGCCATGACAGAATGCTGTATTTTTTTTTTTCAGTTAAGATGCCTCGACTCAGGGTTGTATTTTTTTTTTTGGTGCCAGCGAGTGTCACTTCCAGTTATGTTGACCTAAGAATTGGAGCTGGCCTTGTTTGTTGGATTTACCCAATTAAACATTCAGAATTATTTTGCACGGGCATTTAACGTGCCTCCTTGGGATTTGAGGATTTGAACAGGAGTTTCCACTAATAAAGCTCTGATATTTATCAGCTGAGCTCATTCCATTTCACCATTTATTTATTTATCCTTTGCAATAAAGGAATCTTACAACCATGTTCTGGTTGTAAGGAGAAATCATCTTACAGAGCTTATTACTTCTAGTTCTGGCCTATGTTAAAATTCGCACTAGTTTTCTTGTTGGATAAACAAGGGGGCTCTATTGGGGCATCTGTCCTTATAAAGCACAGCCACCAGAAAACTAGGGTTTGAAGACTGGAGCCCTGTCCCTGAACCAGTACCAACATCTCCATGTTTTATATATGATATAGCTGGATACTCATTCAGATATTCATTTATGCTATTTTAAAACAATGTCCTTGTACCTGCATCCTTTGTATGCTTGTGACACTTATTTTAAAAGTTTGATTTAAAATCACACTGAGAATGACCTGATCGGTTTTCTAAATTTGTAGCTTGAAAGTCACAAAGCAAGCTGTATCTAAATCTTAGACAAAGCACATGATACAAATCTTTACTGAAACCTTGAGAACGTAATACTTTGATCACAAAGCAAATTGCCTCTAAGTTTTAGACAAAGTACATACTTGGAGTTTATAACTAAGTTGTCGGTTCTGGTTTGGATCCTGGTTCGGGTTCACGGGTTTGTGGATTCGGCCATTTTTTTTTTTTGAGGCTGGGTTCGTTTTGGGTTCGATCATAAAATATATATATACCCCTGTTAATAGGGATCATCAGGCTGATCTGAATATCAATCCAAGAAGGATGGCAAGATGGAAACTGTCGGATCCTGGCTAGGCAAAATTGAATTTTGATGGAGCTCCTAGGGGTGATCTAGGTCCTGCGAGCATAGGATGTATAATCAGGGACGAAAGAGGCAAATTATTGGGAGCTGGTGTGAAAAGAATTGGCATTCATTTCAACAATGAAGCAGAATTTCAAGCCTGGGTAATAGGTCTCCAGTTTGGGCTTTCGCTTGGACTTCGGAAACTCCACATTGAGGGTGACTTCATGATCAAGATCAACACAATTCGCAACAGAACGACTCCTCATTGGAAATTGAACAATGTATTGATCAAAGGATTGAATTTGATGTACAAACTAAGGGATTATAAAGTCTCCCATGTATTTAGGGAAGCAAATAAAATGGCAGATAAGCTAGCAAACGTAGCCTTTAATGTGAGCGAAGATTCTAAGATAAGCGGTTTATGTAGAAATTAAGAGGATCATATCCCGGACTTAGAAAACCTTCTAGCCCAGGATTTGGGAGATAGCACTGAGACTATGTGGCTACTCTGTGTAGATGCTAATCTGCCACTCTTGTCCGAGTAAGCTCCTCTTCAGATGGCTCAGCCTACAGGATTGATGGGAAGTGGGAAATACTCATCCGAAGGTGGCAGATTGCAAGCTTCAAGTGTGCAGGCATAGATAACAAGTAAGATCAATATTGCCTAGCACTCCGCACTATGAGAAGTTAAGCGAAAACGGTTTGAAGGTATGTTGAGGCAATCATGAATAATTGGAAGAGATGGTTAGCCTGTGGGAAGCAACCATTAAATGGCAAGGTTGGAGATGGTTGTTCTCGCATTTCTCCTACAGTTTGTGTCCAGAGAGAGCTTCACTTTGAACATGGGCCATGGATACCACAATGTTCCTCATTGGGCGAAAGAGACATGGCGTTCTCAGGGGGCATCTCGAAGAGACGACTCAAGAAGGTATTTAGGATTTCTTCTCTTGTTGGATTGCATTCTATCGGGATGGTGCTTGGCTCAAATTTCATGGAAAACAAACAAAAGTATTTGGTGAACATTAGTATTGCATCCATATTGTCAAAGGACACGATGAGAGATGTCCAGAGCTCTAATTACGACAAACTGGAGAGAGAACTTGAAATCGGTTTTGGAGATGGTATTCCCAGGATTGGGATTCAATCCGGCGATTGGGACATGGCCGATGCTCCTTCAAGCCTACAACGACCCTTGGGTGTTGTTTATCATTCAAGCAGTAGGGGTCGATGAAATCAACCATAGACACGAAGCTAAATGGGGAGTTGAATTCCTTAAGCTCTTTGTTGGAGTGGCGGATGGGGAGGGGGTAGATTGGCTAGGAGAGGTGAAGATGGAAAGTAGTAGCAACGAGGAGATGACAACTGGGGATGGAGGAAACTGAAAAGGGATGAAGCCCTGTAGCTAGAATAATATGGATATAATACAAATAGATACAATATACAATACTTATATGAAATGTAAAAGAATAGTATGTAGTTGTAACAACAAACGACATAAATAAATTAGTATGTTTATATAATTTTGGCCCTCATTTGAGCAGCCTGGTTTGGTTTTTTTGATCTACCTTTTATATGGGGTAGGTGTAATGTCCCCCATACTCTAGATAGAGTTAGTTTATTATTGAGTTCCCATAGACTAACCAACCTGGTTAGGGAGCCACTGTTTGCGATGACTTGGATGGGTTTGTCTGTTTTTGAGTGGATGTTGGCATGGTTTCGGTGTGATCTTCAGTTGGCACTTTCTGGGGTGGATTTGATTGCCTAGGTCCAGACTTGCTATTTTTGGCAAATTAGGGTTTTTGTCCGTTTCAAGATTTTCAGTATTGGACATGAAGCGTCTTGGCAAGACCTTTCCAATGGTCTATAGATCACTAGATCTCGAGATCATTTGGGCCTCCGTTTTAAAGTCCGTAAATTATTAATGTTTAATTAATATTGGACTTTGGGTTATAATGGTTTAGTGTCAAAAATGAAATATTAAATAAAGTCACTATAGTCATATTATTGGGGCGCTCACCCTGGGATTATAAAAGTGACTTTAATTAAATATTACCTCCAAAAAGGAATCGATCCCCTTAGAGGAATTATAAAAAGGAGAAAAGGCAATTCATTTGTATGTTTGGATTATTCATTGCTTTGGCTTTTTGCTCTGGAAAGAGTTTTGACGGTTTTGGAGAGATTCAAAACCAAGGCTGTTGGGAATGAAAACTTCCATTAGTAACAACATTCCGCAGGTGTGAAAGATCGTCTCCGGGTGCTCGAAGAGGCAAATACACTCAGTGTTTGCATTTGTGCTTTAATGGTTGAATGCAGGTTGTCACAGAAGGTTTTTCATTTACATAGCTTTCGTTATTTGTCATGGTAAAAATGGGGATGCATTGGAGATTATTTTGTAGGTTATAGATTGGATTTTGGTGAAGATTTGCTATGCTTTAAGCTTCCTATACTGGCCGTATTGTAGCTATACTAGACCGTACCATTTTTCAGTAGGGTTTTATGTTTGGCTATGGAGTATGACTGACTTCTTTCTATTAGCTGGGCGTTGCAATGTGTAGAGCATATTAAGGTGTTTAAGCAGAGTTTAAAGGCAAAACTTCTTATGTTATTTGTTGTTATATTGTACTAGCTAGGCCGTACAGGGCTGTAGGAGGGATGTGGGGTTCGTAGAGCAAAACCGTTGCCTTTTGTAGTGGTTTCCTTATGTATTTGCATGGTTGGAGTCTTTAATGTCATATTCTATCAATTGTTAAAGGAAGAACTTGAAGGTTGATACTTTCTGAGCATTTTCATATTATGCCATTGCTGGTTCATGTACAATAGAGTTATCAAACTGGAGAAATGCAAATGGGTATGTGATTATAATTCATTATGTGTGCTTTTATGAACTGGGTCACTGTTACTTAGTGCAAAATTATCATGGTTTTTCTGGGTTATCATTGCATGTTATATATTACATTGTTATTTGGCAAAAACAATCGCATGCAAAACAAAAAACCCTTTCTGCAACTTCTGTCTAGTTTTGAAAGACCACAAAATAATAAAAAAATCATGATATACTAAACTAAAAAAATAGATAAACAAGGGCAGCACATTACAATAGGGCTCCCAAATGCCCAATTCATCCATAAAAAAAATATTTTTATATATATATATATATATATATATATATATATATATATAGTATTTATATATTATAATATTATATAAATACATATGATTATATATATAATAGTAGGGGCCCAACCAACATTAATAATATAATTATTAATATTATAATATATAAATATTAATAATATAATTATTGTAAATAAATATATATTAATAATATTTTTATAATATATAAATATAATATTATAATATAACCGCCCTTCTTTATATTGTGGGTGTAGACACCTAAAATTGACCATGCCTTGTCGATACATCACTTGAGACACTTTGTAACACGTTTTGACCTAGAAACCCTTTCATCACCTAATTACTTAAATAAATCATATTTATTTAACTAATTTCCATCATAATCCCATCTAATCCTATTTCAATCCCATTAGACAATTAATTAAATAAATTATATTTATTTAATTAATTCCCACCTTTTCCTCCCAATTAATTAAATAAATTAAATATTTATTTAATTTATTCCACATTTGTCTCTATCTTCACATGGCTAGAAGCTTCTAATCCTTGTAAGGTGGAAGCCATTTGACTTTAATTCCTCTCATTCAAACCCTCATGAGACACTTGTCACATGACTACAACTCTTTGTGTCATTTAATCCTAGCCATCCATTCCTATCCCTCATCTCCTATAAATAAAGCCTCACCCAAGCCATTTGGGGGCTCTTAAGGGAGGACATCCACATTTCATACATCGTTATGTTGTTGAAATCACTCTAGACCTTCTCATCCATCATCTTCAGACTAGTGTTCTGCTGTAGATTTGAGCAATCAACATATCATCCTATCTATCATTTATCAAAGAGAACAAAGCTAGTAGATTTGGGTGCATCTACTCCGTTCTATCACGTGTGGAGGACTTGGTTCGAAGGTAAAGGTAATTGGGTATTTGCATTATCTTTGTATTGTCCTTTGTACCAATTTTCTATCTACAGTGGGAATTGGTAAGTCGATTGACAAGTGGGATTGCCCTATGCTGTATTGACGTTGTCGTCCTGCTCCTCCCATGGAGCCTATCTCATGGAATCAATCGCGGGTCCTAGGGCATTTGAAACAATACTAGTTGGTTGCGGAAAGAGATGAACTTAAAAAACCTCCCAACGCTATGTATTGCTACATCTTTCCTCTGTGTATATCTTTAGTCATGAAACACATATAAAAATCACTTTTTTTGAACGAAATTCATTAAAAAATTCTGAAATTTGTCGCAGCAGTTTGAAATTCTGTCCAAATTCATTACAGGTTCACCCGGGACGAACCGAAACACTTTTTCTCGAACCTTGGACGGTTCAATCTGCCGATCGGTTCTGAATCCGGGCTGGGTTCAAATCGGACCCAGATTTAGCAGGGTTTTGAGCAAATCCGGTAACATAGGTTTATAATTTAATTAAAAAACAGAGTAGTTAGATCTAATAAAAATGGGCCAGCCTCATACAACAAGAGATTCAAAGACTGACTAAACATGTACAGAGACATATGCAACATTGACCATGTTATCAAGGCCAATAAGAAGATCCCAAATAACAGCTGCCTTGGATGAAGTACATGAAGTCCAAAGCGATTAAGTAAAAATTGTCAACAACAGATAATTTAAATTACACATGCCCTCCAATTCTGGCTTCCATAATAACTTTGAAAAACTGTGAATGTATGACATAGAATTCAGCCGACTCATGTTGGATCGGCATGAAAACTCTGGTGTGAGGCTACTTTTCATGAGGGTCCTCCTCTCGCTCTAGGGTAGCCAATAGGCCAGAGTTGGCCTTGCTGGTCAAAGCTGATTTCAAATGTTTGTGCAAAGAGAGATTGAATCCTTGTTTCATGGGCACATGTGTGAATGTTACTTTTCTATCTTTTGGTTGAAGAGGCTTTCAAAGTTTCTATATATCATTTCTTAACTTGATGTAGTTATTTGCTCCCTTAAGTAAAATATAAGATGGATTTCTCTAAAAAAACTGTTGTAGAATGGTTATATAATTTTAAGAGGAAAAGGGCATTGATAATGCAAATACTACTGGTTCAATAGTGACAACAGAGACAAATATAAAATCCTTTCTGCCGGAGAAAGAGTAAATACATCTTGAAAATGTAGATATGTGGTTCAGAAACATCGTTCACTAAACAGTGAGGTGAAGGCAAAAAGACCAAAGGGAGGCACCAAAATCATAGCTTCAGGTCCCAGTGAAAAAGAATTCCACATAATTATTCAAAACAATATTTTTATCTTCAGGAGCTTGTGAAAGTTAAAAACAGAAATATCATATAGTGTGTTAGAGTATTGTACTGCAGTTTGGCATCTATTCAATCAGCAATAGTCTAGAAGGGCCATTGAAAACACCAAAGTTCACTGCTATGAACTGGAACATGTACATTCAGTATTGTGAATAGATGAGGGCTGCTAGTTCTATGGCCAAAAGACAAAACTATGAGGCCATAAATTGAGGAGAAGGCTATTCCTCTTCTTTAGAAAACTTGCCCAGTTCAACACTATTATCCTGGTGTCCATACAGTTCTTCCTCATCATTAGAGTCAAGTGGAAATGTATTTGGAAGAGAGAGGGCGTTAGGAATGTTCACATTAATTTTGGTAAAAGGTCAATCAGCTCGTCATTAGTAGAAAGCTGTAGAGAAATTTTCTTAAGCAGACTCTAAATCTTTGTATGTTTGCTGCTGATGCTGCCTTCCATTGCATAATCTCTTCATTCAGTCTAAAGGATGTACTAGAATTGGTTAAGACCAACTCCGTGTCTATATTCTGTGCGACTTGTGCCAAAATGGAGTGTGCCCTGGGTTGGTGATGCAAGAGCATCTAGAGGTGTAAGAGCAATCTTGCATCACCCCAAAAAAATAAAATTTATGCTGTTTTATTTTTAGTAAAAAGCTAAAAATTGTAACTTGCTATTTTTAGAAAGTTTGCATTTGAGCACGTATGGACTTGAAAATTTACCCAGAGCTTCGGAATTGTAAAGTTAGCCTATGGTAAAAAAATTAGGTAAAGATCATTTGCAGATAGTTAGATATTAAAGTTTCAAGGTCCAAAAATCCTATAAAAAATATTAAAATTGAATTTTGAATTTTTAAATGATCAAATGGGGCTCTGATCAATGTGAAGAGATTTCCAACGCATCAAATGATTCGTCAATCGGGTACCTGGATCAAAAGTTATGGCCTCCAAAAGGTGGGCCTCCTGTATTGGAAAATGTGAAAATGTGTTGGACACAAAAAATAGCTGTAAGAGGGAATTATTAAAATAATATTTAGATAGTTTATTTAATGGTCAATATTGTAAACTTATTAGTTTAGATTGTTTCTAATTTTGTTATTTGTTAGCTTTAGTTTCTTTTAGAAACATCTGTATTGTACTTTTAGAAACATTTGTTTGTAACTCTTTAAATAGAACCTTTGTCTCTATTGTAAATATATCAATATCAAGATTTCACCATAACATGGTATCAGAGCGGGAAACACATTTTTTGAAATTTTTTTTGGCGCTCTTTGAATTCTGTACATTTGTATAGCCGTATCGTCCGTACAGGTCGTACCCTTGTCTTTGTCGTACCATCCTCAGCCTCTGCTTTGGGTTCGACGGTCTGTACTTCAGCTTTTGCAAAGGGTTTCAGTTTTGCTGTTTGGTCACAGCTTCCTTGGTCGTGGTTTTGCTGTGTGCGTCGACGGGTTAAATCTTCCGCTTTGGCTTTGGTTTTTGGTTTTGCTGTTTTAAATCCTTCAGCGGTTTATCCTCTGCGGTAAGGGTTTCATCAGGCGGTTTAAGGCTTGAATGACAGTTGCAGTGTGGTCGCCGTTTGTAGAAACCAGAGCTTCGGTGGTCGCCGTTTGTGTTAAGGGTCTCCGTCGGCAGTTTAACATCTGTAGGGTTCTTTGTGCCTTGGTCGCGGTCTTTTTTGGCTTCGCGGTTACTTTGGTTGTAGTCAATGGCATGGTCGCTGTTTGGAGGTGTTTGTTGTGGGTAGCGCTAAGTGTTCAATCCAGCGACAGTGACTAGCGGCTCTAGCCCTCGGTCACTTTAAAGGCCAGGCCTTAGCGCCAGCTCCCAGCCCGTGAGCACCTACCGCCAGGCCCGTAGCACACTCAGCCCGTGGTCTCATTAGGGACTAGCACCCAGACCCAGTCTACCAGCCCTCTACAGTCGACCTTGGTATTTGTGATGGCCTCATTGACCAACATTTTGTTGGAAAACAATGAGAAGTTCAATGGCCGCAACTACAACACGTGGAAGCAACGCATGATGATGATATTTGAATGTTGTTGCCTTGATAAAATCGTTCTGGGTATAGAATCTCGTCCTCCAATAGTCGGAAAAGACCAGGACATTTGATGAGCGCAACTGGGAAGCCGTAATGATTATCAAACTTTCAATCACTTATGATCAGTTGCCTCAGGTGCCGTCTGGCAAAACTGCTAAAGAAATTTGGGATCTTCTGACAGACCTTCATGAAACATCTGACAAGAGTCAAGCATTCTTTCTGAAGAACATGTTATTCTCCATCACGATGATGGATGAGAGGACAACTTTGTAGGAGCACTTGACAAAGATCAAGGATATCCGTGATCAGCTAGAGGCTATTGGTTGGAAAATGGAGGAAGATATGGTGGTCATAACTCATAACTCTGAAGAGTCTACCCAAATCATATGAACACTTATCGAGACGCTCAACATTACATCAACGAATGTTGACCTAAAGTTTCCTGATCTGTGCAACATACTTCTGTAGCAAGATCAGTGGAAACAACAGTTTTGGAGCACTGCTAGTTCATCCTTCACGAAATATGCATTTACTTCCAAGACATTTCAGAAGAATAAGGGCAAAAATCAGCCCTCTCAGCAAACTAGTCAAGGTCAATCCCAGGACATCTCTAAGAACTAGAATATTCAGTGCAATTATTGCCACAAGTATGGTCACATGAAGAAAGATTGTCAGAAACGCTTGGCTTCTGAACAGTCCAAGCAAGGAGAGTCTAAACCTAAAGCCCATGTTGCAAAGCACACGGAGCAGAAGGAGTCTGCTTTCTATGCCTTTATGGCCAAGAGACTAGCAGATCATGTTAAATCCTCTGCCTGGTATATTGATTCAGGTGCATCTTGGCATTTCACTCATTGTCGAGATTGGTTCACTGAGTACACGCCATTCAGAGATTCTGTTATCTTTGGAGGAGGCGAAGAGTATACTGTTGTCGGAAAGGGCAACGTGCAGATTCAATCTGGAGGGAGAAATTTAATAATTCTCAATGTATACTTTGTACTTGGCATGGAGTTGAATCTACTATCAGTTAGTCAGATTATGCGTAACTCTCCTCAGCTAGATATTGTTTTCAGTTTGCATACATGCAACATTGTTGATAGAAAGACTCGCACTACAGTTGCTAAGGGATTTGAGGATCATGGTCTTTATAGACTTGTTGATTCAGGTGATTCTCAAGAGCACGCCATGGCAGCTAGAAGTACTTCCATCAGCAACCTCTGGCATCAGCGTTATGGGCATCTAAATGTGCATTATCTCTCTTAGTTATCTAGGGAGGGTCTGGTTAGTGGTCTACCTGAGATTCAGACTCAGAATCATCTAGTTTGCAAAGCTTGTCAGATTGGAAAGCAGCATCGAACTCCATTCTCAAATGGTGACACATGGAGAGCTTCCAAGGTATTGCAGTTGGTTCACGCTGATGTATGTGGACCAATGAACACTCCTTCAGTTACTAGGTGCAAGTATTTTTTGTTATTTGTTGATGATTTTAGTAGGAGAATGTGGGTGTATTTTCTTAAAAATAAATCAGAGGTGTTCAGTATATTTTAGCAGTTTAAGGCCCTAGTTGAGAAAGAGTCAGGCTCTCAGATAGTCACTCTTAGGTCTGATAATGAGGGGGGGGGGAGTTTTGTTCTTTTGACTTCTCCAGTTTCTATGCTGCACATGGCATTAAGTGCCAACTTACCACATCCTACACCCCTTAGCAAAATGGTGTCGTTGAGCGTCGTAATCACACCATTATTGAAATGGCTCGTTCTATGCTGGAGCATAGAAATGTCCCTAAGAAGTTTTGGGCTGAAGCAGTTTACACTGCAGTTTATCTTCTGAACCGGTCTCCTACTCATGCCGTTAAGAAGATGACTCCTGAAGAAGCCTGGTTTGGACGCAAGCCTAAAGTCAGCCACCTGAAAGTCTTTGGCTCTACTACTTGTTGATGTGTTTTTTATGCACGTGCAACTTAGAATAAATTACTAAGGTAATCTATCCTCTCTTGAACAAAGATACCCAAAAGCTAAACAATGTGATCCAGTGGGTTATCTCCAAGGTTCCAGTATGTTGGTTCTCAACTTGCTCATAGGATAGCCTCAGTTGGTATGATGTGATATTGCTGTTTCCTCAAAGGGACTTACGTAGACTTCTTCTTGCTTCACTTACTTATTTCTCCTTTCAGTGTGGATGATGTATGCACGATGCCTCAATAGGCGGATGTAGCAAAGGTTATAACTCAATAATAAAGAAAAGGAAAAAAGATAAGGGTTTAGAGAAACTAATCTAATGTCAATGAGGCAATGATGATGCATGAATAGACTAACTCCTCAAATAAACTTAACTCCACTTCACCAAGAATGCCTACAACTACATGGAGTAGGTGCAATCTCTTAAGGTTAGCGAATGGTTTTCAAATCATGAAAGCTCATATAAGCACCCATTGGACGGCGTAGCTCAAACAAGCATCCACAATCGAACTTAAGCAAATTGTGATGAAGCTCAGACTAGCTTTACACAACACTCCACCAGCGATGAATGTTAAAAGCATGGGCTAGGAGTTGATCAAATATTCAATACATACATGCATTACATCAATGAGCTACTACTACTCTACTTCTAATTTACTTAGAAACATCTCTCCATTTCATCAAGATACAAGAAACCATGTTATTCCACAAGACAACACTTAGCACCAAGTGAGCTCCAATGTCTTTGTATTAATCTTGAGGAATATTTACAACAATTTTCAAGTACTCTTAGAGAATTTCAAGAGTCTCTTTCTAGTCTACTTCTAATACAAAACTACTGCCCACTAACTCTTACAAATGAGGCAACAAGGCCTTTATATAGAGTTCTAGAATTACAATGAAGGGCTTGGATTAATTCAAGTAGCCAAGGGCCCAGATCATGCCATCTCAGCAATTAGTTACAACTTGCTATTTTTAGTACATAAGAGAGGCAATGAAGGCACGTTTTCCAAGAAGATAAGAATGAAATGGAATCTTAGAGCATCTTCCACATGGGTGTCCTCTTTGACTTCTTGCTTGTTGTAGGTACAGGTACAATGTACTTAGACAAGGATGACTTGGCAACATTTGATTGGTGAGGATGATGCGCATGCCACGTAAGTGCCACCTCAGTAACTCCTATGGATTCCAACAGTTTATTCAATTTGCTTTTGAGCATATTCCCAAATTGTATCATCTGTGTGATGTCTTCGAATGTGATTGCTTTGATGAACTTGAATGTTTGGGAATGTATCCTTGCTGATTTTGCCTTGTGCCTTTTGCAAGTCGGATGTGTATGATACATGTTGCTCATTTGTCTAACTCTGTGATACTTCTTCTCCTTGCAGGGTATATGTCGATCTTCTTTGGATGCTTCTTCATAGAGAGTAGCGTAGATAATGATGCTTCATAACATGGAGTAGGAGACTTCTCTCAGAGACTTGAAAATTCAGGAAGAACTTGAAATTTGATGGATAAATGTCCTTTATGATGCAGATGATGAAGTGTACTAGCATGATGAACTTGAAGTGATCTCTTGCTAGGAATGAATCTTCTTATAATGTTTGCTTCTTGCTCGATGATTGATGCTTGAAGATGGTTCCAAGCGCCTTGCTCCTTGTATGACTCTTTAGCTCCATCAATTCTCCTGCAACACAAACCAAGAAACACATCAATCCATTGATAGGCATTTTGACCTCATAACACAAAGAAATCATTTTGAACATTTATTAGCCTTTCCAAGCCTAGGCGCACATTTAGGCCTGTGGAGATGCAAAAGTGCGCCTTCATCAAACTAGCCTTATATTTGCCATTTCTATGATCTCAAACAATTGGAAATGTCTTAGAATGTTTCTCTTTCTCAAGGCGCTCACTTCCTGATGTGAATTCATGTGCTTTTCTTGAGGCGCAAATTTAGGGCTGTAGAGATAGGAAAATGCACCCTCAACCACTTAGTCTAAATTTTGCAATTTTATAGTTTTAAACACTTGGAGGCATTCAATAATTGCATTTTCTCTCAGGGCGCAATATACTTGTCAAGGATTCATGTGTTTCTACTCAAGTACAACAATCTAGGTGCAAATACTAGCTTGCAGTGAAGCTAAAGTGCGCCTTGGTCATCTTAAGGTCTTAGGCTCCAATTTATGGTTTCAAACACAAGTATAAACCTTTGGAGAACCTTCTATCCCCTGGCGCCATCAATTTTTATAGTTTCCAACTCTCTTTCTTCAAGGCGCATAAAGGTGATTCTACAGATGCATACTTGCACCTAACTCCAAATATATGTGCTCTTCAAGTTTTATGAACTCAAGTCATCATAGATAGTTAAGGAAGTTCAATTCTCCTAAGGCGCCACCTAAGTTTATGATTTCAAACACACTTATACTAAGGCGCAAAAATGATGTTTTATAGGTGACAAAGTGTGCCTTGACTTGAAGATGGCGATCATGCTCAGTTTTATAGATCCAGACAAGTATACAAGTGTTTAGAAGACCTATTTGTTGGTGCTAACAAAATCCATGATTTCAAGCCTAGTTTATCTTAGGTGCAAAATGATGACTCTAGAGGTGGAAAATTGCGCCTAGACCTCTATGTGGATTTCTTTGAAGTTCTACCTAAGTTAAAATCCCTCTTTGATCTTGGATGCTAGAATACTGATGTTCTCCCGTGATGAATGTTAGGCACATCTATTGAGGTGCAATTCTATGATGATTCTACTTCCAAAACCTCAGGCACAGTCAGGTGATTCTTCAGGAGCAAAAGTGCGGCTAAGGTTCTCAGTCCATTTTCTTGCAAAATTTTCAATGTTTAGGCATTTTGAGGGTCAAAACATAAATTTCTATTAGGGCGCCATAGTTTGGAGTGATTATAATGATGAAAACCTCCTTCTAGATTAAGGCGCACTTTGCTCACTGGCAGACTCTTGAATTGCGCCCTGGTTTAAGCTTGCCACTTGTTGAGATTTTGTTTAAGTCCAGAACATGAGGTTGTCATTCACACACCACCGACTCCATCATAAAATAATCCTAAGACACCATCCAAGACTCAAGGCAAAGCACCGGAGCTCAAAAAAAAGGGGGGCCCCCATTTGCAATGGGGCGATGTTGTGTAAACGTCACAACACTACTCATGTGTGGATTCCAGATGCCAAGCACACCAAGCTAGATTCCAAGAGCCAGAAACTCATGTTCATTGGTTACAGTGATAATCATAAGGCATATAGGCTGATTGATGTAGATATAGGTCGTCTCATCTTTAGTCGTGATGTTGTGGTTGATGAAGCTAGTGGGCCCTTTTATTTGTCTTCTCCTACTGTGAGCCCTGAGGATTAGCCTCTGAAGGCTTCTAATTTGGGTGTTCGCCTTCCCCTAGCACCACTTGATGGGAGGGATTTTGTAGTTGTGGAGGCACCTCAGCATAATGTTACACCACCCGCCCCTCAGGACAATTTGGATCCTCATCCATATGACTTTGTTCCAACCACCCCAGTTGATGTTGTTCCTCCTGTTTCAAATGTTGGTACTTCTACACTTTGACCTAAATAGTGGGCTCAGACCATAGGTGATCTTCATGATGATGAATTAATTGAGGGTAGATTTGTTCAGAAAAAGAGCAAGTAGTAGAATACAGTTAATTTTGCTCTTATGGCCAACATTCATAGCATCTATGAGCCTCAAACATATTCAGAGGCTAACGGCATACTTGAGTGGGAACAGGCTATGGAAGCTGAACATCATAGTCTTTTGAAGAACAACACTTGGGTCCTCTCCGATCTTCCACCTGGGAAGAAGCCCATTGGTTGCAAATGGGTGTATAAAGTTAAATATAAGGCTGACGGAACTCTTGATATGTATAAGGCTCGGTTAGTAGCCAAAGGATTCTCACAGACAGAGGGCATTGATTATGAGGAGACTTTTGCTTCCACCGCCAAAATGAGTACCATTTGGATTGTCCTCGCTATTGTAGCCCAGTTTGGATGGAAAGTCCATCAAATGGATGTCAAGAGTGCATTCCTCAATGGGGAATTACAAGAAGAAGTCTATATGACGCAACCTCCTGGTTTCAAGGTTGTTGGTAAGAACACCAGGTATGCAGACTGGTGAAAGCACTCTATGGCCTTAAACATGTTCCATGGGCATGGTACATGAAAATTGATAAGTACCTAGTTGATCATGGTTTTCAAAGGAGTCCTTCTGATTCTAATCTGTATGTCCAACAGTCTGGTGATGATATTTATTTGCTTGTTGTCTATGTTGATGACCTGATCATTATTGGCAGCTCGGAACATTTGATTGAGGAGATCAAACATAATCTCAGTCAATCATTTGATATGACAGATTTGGGACTTTTGCATTATTGTCTCGGTGTAGAGGTTTGGCAGACAAATAGTAGCATATTTATGTCTCAATCTAAGTATGCATGAAGTCTACTTGATAAGTTCCGGATGAATGATTGCAAACCTGCATCTACACCTATGGAGAAAGGGCTGAAACTCAGCCAAATCAGATTCACCTGTGGAGAATGAATCAGCGTTCAGGCAACTAGTAGGCAACCTCATTTATTTCACTGCTACTAGACCTGACCTCAGTTTTGCTATGAGCTACATCTCTCACTTCATGACAGCCCCTAAAGCTGAACATTGGGTTGCAGTGAAACGTGTACTAAGATATATGAAAGGCACTTCCGACTTTGGCATTCTGTATGGCAGGTGCAAAGATCCTAAGCTGATTGGCTTTATAGAATCATATTGGGCGGGTTCTGTTGATGACATGAATTCTACTTCTGGGTATGTTTTCAGTTTGGGTACAGGTGCAGTTACATGGACCAACAAGAAGCAATAGGCAGTGGCTCTTTCCTCGACTGAAGTTGAATATCGGGGAACTGTTAAAGCAGTTTGTGAGGCAATTTGGCTTCGAAGGATGCTTTCTGACATGCAAATGTCTCAAGCAGGGCCTTCACCCTAGTACTGTGACAATCAAGGGGTGTTGAAACTTGCCAAAAATCCAGTCTTCCATGAACGGACCAAGCATGTTGAACTTCATTGTCATTTCATCCGCTAGCTTGTCGAAGATGGATCAATGATGTTGCAGTATGTTCTAACTAAGGACCAAACTGCAGATATTCTCACCAAGTCTCTGAGCCCAGATAAGTTTGTCAAATTTTAGGGGGCACCTTGGTGTAGTTGATAGATTGACCATTAAGGGAGGGTATTAAAATAATATTTAGATAGTTTATTTAATGGTGAATATTGTAAACTTATTAGTTTAGATTGTTTCTAATTTTGTCATTTGTTAGCTTTAGTTTTTTTTAGAAACATTTGTATTGTACTTTTAGAAACATATGTTTGTAACTCTTTAAATAGAGCCTTTGTCTCTATTGTAAATATATTAATATCAAGATTTTACCATAATAGGAGTTACATGTGTTGGTGTGTGTTTTGACACATCATAAGACATCTTTGATTGGAAATAATTTTGGTGCCACTTTTGGGTGGTTTTAGCTCATGGTTTTATAATTACCATTTGACAGTTTCATGTATTGTATCTCCTATATATCAGGTGCTTGAGATGGAGGTTGTGTGTCAGAGTATTATAGATGTGGAGTTGCCTCCGGATCTCTAGTTGGTGATACTTGTTGATGTTTGTTTTTGGACAAGTCAACAATAGAGTAAAACACTAGAGTATCGGATGCAGAGGTAATAGATAGTAGTTGATAAAGTTCACTCAATGAACCTAGATTCCAAAGCTTCCTTCAAGAGTTTATAAAGGTAATGTGATATCAGCCTACACAAGGCTACTCAGGAGATTGACCTAGCCTAGGACCACACCCTAGTGTCCACCACTCAGGCTACTCAACTCTCACTTTGGGAAGTCACTGTTCAACCCAAACTATATGCACAATCCTCCTTCAAGAACTCACAATCTACTATCAACACCTCTACCAACAAGGTCTTCATACAACAATTAGCATATGCTTGTCTAAGACATGAATAGAACAAGGTCTCTGACCAAAAATCCAAATTCTATACCAGTGCTGACAGAGAACAGTAAACTGTGTATGACTGTCCTAAAACAGTGTTTTAACATGGCTCATCCCTTGTAGCCCTAGAGAGTGACTAACACAAGGATAACTATTGAAATCCACAAAAGACTACCTAAACTCATTTCACATCCAAATACCCAATATGAACATGTGATCATTCACCCACATGCAGGTCCGTACTGTATCAGGGGCGTTCAGAGACAGCAGACTGTCTTTTCTAGGGAATTAGGCCTAGTTTAGAGGTTGTATGAGAGAAATACACCAAATCTGCATTATCAGGATTAGCCAAACATCTATACAGGTCTGTCCTCACCCCAAGACACAAAAACCAACATCCATTTGGTCTACCATATGACTGTTTTCAGAATTCATACTGTTCTTCTACCATTTCTTCTAACTAGTCACTGTAAGACTAGAAAGTATCATGCCAAACGCCTTTGGGAGAGGAGTGTAACTTGCCAAACAACAAAAAAAATAAACTCTAATCTACCTTCCTCCATCCCACCGAAAATGGATGATCAACTTTAGAGGACAGAGGAAAAATGATTCATTTTGTCCCAAAACCCTAGCTATGGAGGGTTTAAACCAGTTCACACAAAATGGATTGAAACAAATAGCAAAAAACGTTTCAAAGGCTCTAAATATATGCAAATGGAAGGTATTTCAAAAACCTAACATATTTTCCAAACCTCAGCTCTTGAACTGTCCGTACCTGGCCGTACTGTACGACTGTTTTCACAAAAAGCAGAAAAAAACTGTTTTTTCCTTCTAAAACTCCTCTCTTTTCATTCTGTTTTGGCATGTCATACATTCACTTCCTTATAGAAAGTTTTTGGCATAGTTACTTCACCTCCCCCAACCGTACAACTGCCCTCCAAGGGCAGAGAAAACGTTGGAGGTTACATTCTTTCAAGAAACCACATATTTCTAAAATGAAAAACATTGAAAGTAGACCTTGTTAAGACTCCATTGGACCATTTAATCAAAAATGAACTAAGTCCTTATACAAAACATGAGAATGGCTTCCAAAGCCTTAGAGAAAACCAAAATAACAAGACACAAAACATGATATAGCCAAAAATGACTAAAACTGGGAGCTCCTGCACCAGTATCCCACTCTCTCTTGAATAAAGCTCTTCAAAGGCTGAACTATGTGATCTAGTGAAGTAACTTCATGGTTCCTTTTTATGATTTATGATGGGTTAACTCAGTGATTACATGTGATCTTGCTGATAATCACAAAGGGACTTACGCAGACTCTTCTCCTTTCATTCAGCTTATTTCTCCTTCAGTGTGGATAATGTATATACAAGGTCTCAATGATAAAGAAATGAAAAAGATAAAGGTTAAAGGAACTAATCTAAGGTCAATGGGGCAACGATGATGTATAAATAGACAAACTCCTTGATAAACCTAACTTCACTTCGACAAGGGTGCCTACAACTACATGAAGTTGGTGCAATCTTCTAAGGTTACACGAATGGTTTTCAAATCATGAAAGCTTATATGAACACCCATCACATGACGCAGCTCAAACAAGTATCCACAATCGAACTTATGCAATTTATAAGGCTCAGACTAGCTTTACACAACACTTCACCAGCGATGAATGTTAAAAGCATGAGCTAGGAGTTGATCAAATATCCAATACAACATGCATTACATCAAAGAGCTTCTAATCTACTTTTAATCTACTTTGAAACATCTCTCCACTTCATTAAGATTCAATAAATCATGTTACTCCACAAGACAACACTTAACACCAAACAATGCTCCAATGTCTTTGCATTAATCTTGAGAAATATTTACAACAACTCCAAGCTCTCTCAGAAAATTTCGAGAGTCTCTCCTATTCTACTCCTACTTGTCTACAATCTATTCTATTCTGATCCATTCTATAATCTATATGATATATTACAAATAAGGCAACAAGGCCTTTATATAGTGCCCAGAATACAATGAATGGCTTAGATCAATTTGATAGCCAAGGGTCTAGATCGTGCCACCTCAGTAGGTAGTTACAACAACTTTCTATTTTTAGTACAAAAAGAAGGCAATGAAGGCATGTTTTCCAATGTGATAAGGTTAAGGTGAAATCATTTAAAACATCCTCCACATATGAATCCCTTTGGCTTCTTTCATTAAATGATACATTTAATGCTATTGAATTGATGCGGCTGATATGATTGGATGATGACGTGTGTCTGCCATGTAGGTGCCACTTCAACATATCTTGAAAATTGTATCATCAATGTGATGTATTCGATGTGATTGCTTTGATGATGAATACTTGAGATGTTTGGAAATGTATCTTGTTGATCTTGCCTTGATCTTGAATTGTAAACTGGATGTATGATAGATGTTGCTCCACTTGCATAACTCTGTATACTTTCTTGCAGGTAAGCTGATGTAGATTCTTCTTGAAGAGTGAAGTAGTGTAGTAGGAGATGATACTGCTCCTTCATGTAAGAGTAGGAGACTCTCTTGGACTTGAAATTGTAAAGTCTTGAAGTTTAGATGGATGAATGCCTTCGCTTGATGTAGAAGTTGATGAAGTGATCTTGCATGATGATCTTCGAAGTGACCCTTCGGAGTGTAGATGACAACACCTTCTTTGGATGTGGAGTAGATGACCTCTTCAAGGATACTTGAAACTTGATGAGTCTTTGAAGATTGGGAGAACTTTACTTGAAATTTGGATGAGTGAATGCCTTGTCTTTGAACATGATGCGACTTGATGAAATGCTTCCTTGGAGATGATCTTGAAATATTCCTTAAAATAGCCACATGATGACTCTTCCTTGAAGGTTGAAAGAACTTGAAGTAGAGTGGATGCCTTTGGAAGTCTTGATGAAGATGAAGACAATCCTTGGGAGCAGCTTCATGATGACTTAAGCTATGATTGATGAAGAAGCC
Organism: Cunninghamia lanceolata; assembly: GCA_027924645.1. Classification (NCBI taxonomy): domain Eukaryota; kingdom Viridiplantae; phylum Streptophyta; class Pinopsida; order Cupressales; family Cupressaceae; genus Cunninghamia; species Cunninghamia lanceolata. Next base: position 19,712,767 of record BSBN01001215.1, on the reverse strand, counting down.
AGTTGATACTTGAAGTGATCAAATAGGGTATCCTTGAACTTCTTAGAACAGTTACTTGATGTCTTCTTTACACACTGCAACTTGTTGACTTCACTCCTAGCATGAAGGTGGTTCAAGCTTCTTCTTCTTTGATGACTCCTTAGCATCATTCACATTCCTTGTTCCTGCAAACAAACAAAGAAACAACAACAATCTTCTTGAATACTTGATTTATAACATATAAGAATCACTTCATGCATTTCCAAGCCAAGCGCATTAGATGCCAAATTAGATCTTTGCTTAAAATTTCACTCTAAACCACTATTTTTTACTTCTTGTTCTAGGCGCATTGGATGAGGTGTTCAAGATCTTCCTAAAAATGAAATGTATATACCTTAGATCAAATTTTCACATCCTCAAAGGCTAGCGCACCGGTTGAGGTGTTTGAGATCTTCTTGTAGTGAGCGGATTAGATGAGGGTCTTTGAATCTTCCTAAAAACCTTATCCTCTCCTTCTCCTTTAGCGCATTGGTTGAGGGGTAAGAGATCTTCCTCACTAGATTAGGCACATCGGTTGCCTATGTTAGAATCCTCTAGCATTTGTGCTTTGGTTAAGGATTTCGAAATCCTCTAAAAACTTAGCATTTTTAAATCATCTTCTTCTTAGTGGCGCGTTGGATAGGGGTCTTGATTTCCTCTTAAAACTTAGCATTTTTTACATTGGGCGCTTTGGATAGGGTATTCGAAATCCTCTTGATGTTGGCTCGGCAGTTAAGGTAAGTGAATTCCTCTTGATTGGCGCGGCGGTTAAGGTAAGTGAATTCCTCTTCTTCTTCTCTCCTTTTGGCGCATCGGTTGAGGCCTTCAAGATCCTCTAAAATTGGCGCGTCGGTTCAAGGTTCGGAGATCCTCTAGCTTTTGTCGCACTAGATGGGAAATTTGCGCCCTCTCAGTACTTAGTCATTTTTTCAGGGTCCTTGAAGGTAAAGGTATATTGAAAAATATATTTAAGTTAAGTTACTTTAAATATTTTTCAATATACCTTTCAGGATGTTTGAGATAGGCCTCGAATCCACCGGATTTAACATGCAAAATCTAGAATTTGGAGGATTCACCAGATTTCAGACTTAGTCAATTTTTCAAGATTTTCAGGATTTCAGGCCACCAGACTTAGTCTTTTCAGGATCTCAAACATACATCAGGATTGATCTCATTGCTCATTACTTGGATGGAATTTAATCAAGACTCTTCATTATTGCAAGTTCAAACCTCCAGTTATAAAGCAAAATCTTCTATGAGAAACTTCTTGTTGGATTGGCAGAGGAAACAAACCTAAGGCATCATCCAAAACTAAATGCAAAGTATCAGAGCTCAAAAAAGGGGGTCCCCATTTGCAATGGGGCGATGTGTGATTTGGTCACAACAATACTCTTGTCAAAATCTTGCTTTGCAAGTATATTGTAATCCTGTTGAGATTTTTGAATAATTTATTGAGTTGTTTTCGAGTGTGGGTTTTTTCTCCTGAAAGGCTTTTCTCCACGTAAATCACTATGTTTTCCCCATGAGTTCACGTTCTCATTGGTTTGAAGTTTATAATTTTCTATTGTGAGTGAGTTGGGTGGAGTACACCCTCATCAGTTGGTTTTGTCAATTTTTTTTCCCAGCTTCTTACTTCTATCAATTTTTTTTGGAACCAAAGCATGATTCAGACAAGCTTATTGAATTTAATTCCCCTTCGTCTTTTGCATTTCTCATTATCTTCCTTTCTTCTTTCGGAGCTGCTTCTGATGTTTGGCGAATTCCCTTGCTATCCGCATCATCTGTTTGAGTGGGATTTTTGTCTCTCAGGTCTTCAAGGACATCTGCAAAACTCTCATCAAGTCCAACCTCATCCATAATTTCCTTCATCATTTTGTCTTCAGATGCCAGCATATCTCTGATTTTCTCACTTTGCCCTCATGTTGGCTTCCTTGTTGCTTGATTGGCATTTAAAAATATTTTTTCTCTTCCAAATTGGGCTTTTTGGAAGTCTTAAAATTTGGAAGTATTAAACCCATTCTGAGAATAGGTTATTGCTCTACGCATTTGATTTATAAATTGGAATGAGATAGTTGTTTGAGCAATAAAAGTTGTCATTTTCAGTCAAAAGCTGTCGAAGGCTCAAACTTAATTGCTGTGACGGTTTCTAAGCTAACGATCAAAGCTAACGATCAATTCTTAGTGATGAAGTTGACTTTGAGGTGATCTAGGATAATCTCGGGGAAGTCAGAAAATAGGGGAGCAGATAAAACAATGGAGTATTTTACAGTTGGTGTCAAAATTGCTGGTTGTTGTGGGGAAAGATGGGGGGTTGTGATTGCCCAGTGGTTTTCATAACTGCTGGTTCATGCAGGAGGTGATTTTGTAACTGTCCTGGTGGTTTTGTATGTGCTATGGCAGTTACATAACTTCCAGTCTACAGGAAGGGGTGGTTTTCTCTTCCACTTCTACTCGACTCTTTGTTGAAATCTGCCCGCTTGAAGATGCAAACATATAAAACAAGTGAAAAAAGCAACATGCAAGGGCTGGCACTAGTGAGATTCTTCTTTTTGAGTTCAGATTTTTAGAGCAGTAGGGTGAAGACCAGTGTTTTCATGGAGTTACAGGTACGGTGTACATGTGGAGCTCAATTCCTGTTCCAGTGGCATTCATCTGCCTGTAATTGATTGAAAATAGTGATTTGAGGAGCTGGAGTAGCTCACTCTTGTTAGAGTTTTTAGTATTTTTATCCATTAAGGGTTTCTCCATGGTAACTGTGTGTTATCTTGCTTGTTTTCCTTTCTATTTTAGTCTTACCAGCATTTTTACATGTTTTCTGTGGGTGTTCCAATGAACTAGATAAATATGTTATGCTCTAACATGGAGATTTCATCTTTTTGAAGAACTTTTTATGTGCTAGTGTGTAAAAAATCTGTAGTTGAAGAATTGAGAGGACTATCCTCATCAGTTTACAGATCAGTATTCCAGATTCTCCTGAAATACATATCGGCAGAACTGGATAAAACAACCCTGAATGGAAAAGTTGTATTGTTACACATCTGAAAACCACCTATTTTGATAGTGTATTTACAGAACTTCTGAGGAGATGAGAACATGCAGTAGAGTCTGGAGATTATCCCACTTATTATTACAGCTCACAAAATTTTACTTCCCTTCATCCCAATTTTTGGAGTTATCTGCACAGAGAAGACTAAAAAACTGAGGTCATTGCCCATGTCTTAGTTGCCACCAATTTCTGGCAGAGTCATATTTATAAGAGGCTATCCATTTATGACCTTAACCTTAGCTGCTGTTTACACCAAAACAAATATGTCGATATTTGGTATTTGTACTTTATGGTCCTTCCATCTCTGTAGACTGTACCTACTTCCATTTGTTATATTCACATTTTACTAAATATATTTGTTGGGTAAACCCTTTTTGCATTATACTATGATGATTCCTGAATCAAATTAGTCATGTTTGTTTTTTTGCAAAAAAGCTTTTTGCTTTGTCTTTATTCTTATATGTGGCTAAAGAAACTTATTAATTCAGTGCTAAAGTTTCCTAAAATTAATTACTGTTATCATTTTCTTAATATGCACATCTTTATTTTGCTGGCAAGACTGTTTTCCAGCATGCTATGCTTTCCTTGTGTTTCTTGTTTGTGGTGGTTGCTTTCCGGTGTTTTTAAATTGCCCTTATTTTCTTCCTAACATTTGTAATGGACTTATGTTCAGTATTGTATGGAACTTGAAAATGGTGGAGGATTCAATGTGGGACGTTACGATGCAAGTTGCACTCATGTCATTGTACACCATCTTACCTATGTAAGTGTTTTATTTATCATTTATCCTCTAATTCTTACCTACAAAACTCTGCCTGCTTATTGTAGCATATAAATTCCAAAATTATGTAAAAATGTATAGTTGCATTAAATGTGTCCAAGTGAGTGGGGAGTATAGTAGTTCTTTTATGGATTTGTGGCATAGAAATGCATCTTCGACTGTTTGGGAAGTTACTGTCTGTATTAACATTAAGGTTACAACCTACTAATTGGTACTGGTTGCAGTAGAGAATTACTCTTTGAGAAGCACACATGTGGTCTTGTCACTCCAGTAAGTAAAGAAAGGACCATAGGGTTGATCTAAGTTGTGATTCCAAGAATGACTTCAATTCTATAAAAGGATATTCCTACCACATTCTTTACGTTTAATGGTGGCCATACAAGAGGCAGTAGTTGTCATTGAACCTTTATGCAATATGCATGGCGTTGTAGGCACTTGATTCTATGTTTGAAGTTTCTGTCGCAAATAAAAGCTTGACAGTTTTCCTAATTCAATTCCAATTTTCTCTGCTGACCACCAGTTATCAAAATGCTTACTGTACTATATGTTGGTAAACTTTCGACAGAAATTATCTATACCTACATTATCCATAGACATGAAAGTGTTCATTTGGGTATTGTCAGAGTTGTATCTCAATATATGTTCTTGTGCTCTATAGGATGATCCAGTTTGTCTTACTGCAAGAAAGGACAAGAAGATATTGGTAACTGACTGGTGGGTTGCAGATAGCCTGGACATTGGATTGCCAGCTGACCCTGCAAGGGTATGCATATTTTCCTTCAAATATTCCCTATAATTAATTACTAAATGATTTCTTTGAAGTTTACAGTATATTTTGAAAAACTTCTATTTCTAGACCTCAAAAATTTTATTTACAATTTTACAGTAAAAATGTACAAATTATATTAATAACAAGGATTTACAGCAGGATATCAGTTTACTTTAGCCTCATATTCTTCCAGTTTCTGAAAGAGATAATAGAAAAAGGAAAAACCAAATCTAGTTGGGCTTTAAAATGTCCCTATCAAGCCTATAGTTAAGAGCCATAAAAGTGTTATAAATAGTCAACTTTAAACCAACAATGCTAAGAATATCTTCAGAAGAATAAATACTGTTCCATCTACAGTTAAAGCTATCCTGTCTAGAAATACTGCTGCCTAAGGCCCCAAGACAGAATTGAAAGAAGAAGAAAGCAAGAAAATGCTTTCTCTGCATCACAGTGCTTTCAAAGTGCTCCTTAAGCAATTTGCTATTCTTCCTTGTGTGACCAAAGCCATTCGACCTGCATAGAAACAAATCCCACTCCATTTTCCAGCATTTAGAATACTACTGGGGCTCTCTATGAAACAATCCAGTCAATTAGAAGACCTTCCAACTGCAAGGGCCATATAGTTGGTAATCTTTGTCCTTAGCTTCTCAGAGCTAACATTATCAGGGCTGTCAGTGATGATTTGCTTGATGATATTGTTGGTGTTGGGGATAGGCCACTGCATCCAAAGTTTTAACCACATCAAAATCCTTTTTAAGAGAAGTAGGTCCTTGGCCTTGGCTTTGTCCCTTTTCAAACTAGTTACACAATCTTCTAGAACCTGAATTTTAGTTTCTTTGGCCTGCATATTATCCTCAAATTCCTTGATCATTTTTTCTTGAGTGACCTTGATCTCATGAAGCTGCCTAGTGACGTTTTTAATGGCGGTTATCTCCTCCTCCAAGGACTTCTTGACTCTAACAAACATTTCATTCCCTCCAGCATATTTTTCAACTTCATGTTCCCCAAGGTTCAAAGGATGGTCAAATTTAGCATAATTAGAGAATCCAATGCTATTAGAAGTGAGCAAGGGGAGGGAAGTAAAGGATGACCACATATGGAGGAATTTTAACAATAATCATTTGAGCAGGTGAGAGCATTTGGGCTTGTTGCAACTCATGCAACACCTTGTTGACCGCTTCCTTGCTCACCATAGATGTATCTTTGCCCTATCCACTCAAGCCACCTTTCAATCCAACAAAGACCTTTATATTTAGAACATGCGTACCTCAATTTTATCTCCCATAAATTTATTAGCTCCTATGGAGACATATCTAGTAGTCTCATTGATGATTGGCTTTACTAATCACATTGTATGCCTTTGGTAGCGCCATTATTAGTCCAATCTTCCTACTTAATGCCCTGCAATTCCAACTTGATGTCAGCTTTGGCAGAAGCTTTTCCTCTTTGTTCTAGATTCTTGAGGCATTCAAGCCCTCCTTGATCATGCTTGAGCTTTTACTCACATTCCCATTTTTTGCTTTTTTGTAGAAGAGCATGTCCTATTGGGAATTGGGATATCTCTCACTATTTTAGCAATAAAGAGCAAACTAGGGTTATTCAAAATTGAGTGCAAGGAAGACAATAAGAGCCAACAATGGTGGATAAATATTGTAAATAAGAATCAAGGAGGATGAATGTTCAGGTTGTGAGTATGATGTTAGGATGTGCAAATTGAATGCCATGAAATGGCACTGACAAAATTGTACACCACCTCATGTACATGTTAGAGGCTTGTTGAAAGAAATTTGTGCGTGTTTGGAAAATCTAAATTTAGTCCCATCCTTGGTATTCCTAGTTATTGCAAAAATCATCAAAAGATGATACTTTATAGGAGTGCTGATCCATAAACATTGGGTTTATATCTCTAGTGTACATCAAGCAGATATCATCTATTGTATCTCTTAACAAACAACTCTCACCAACCACTAATCTCTACTCTAAATGTTTGGATTGGAAAACAGTAGTATGATATATTTGATATGAAAAAAACGATTAAGGAATATTAATAAACAAGGCACACACCATGACAAGAACACAACACCAATTGCTGTTGGAGAAAACGCTTCTAATGGGTGATAAACTCTAGGAAGAGTATGCTGCTAGCATCTCATCACTAGTTTTAACATCAATACATAGAGTTTACATCACCAACATGGTTAATTGGAGTTGTTCAACAATTCATAGATTCCTTCACCCCTTTGTTCTTGTGTCTAACAAAAACCTTGCACGCATTCCTCTATTTTCTTACCACATTTTCAAAATTTGCCATTTTCCCTGTCAATGTTTATGTTTCCTTAGTCTTTTATTGTCCGTCCCTTTTAAAAGTTCGCGGCCCTTCCTAAGAGTTTTTCCTTTGCAATCTACAATTTCGAACTTTTCGAAACTTCCATCGGCGAGTTCGAAGTTTCCAAAACTTACTGATTAGCCAACGCTTCCCCGAGTTATGAGTTAAATCTTCTTCGTCGGTCTTGTGTTTCCTTCACAAAGTTAAGTAACTCCCGATCGGTAAATTGCAAGTTCCCCAAACTTCCTAACCTTCGACTCGTTCAACTTAATGGTTCTTATATTTTGAAAATCACCGATTCCCCGCTTCAACGTCCAGTCCGCGTATCTAAAGCAAATCTTCCATTTATTGCTATGTACGGAGAAGAGGGACACCTGTCTCTTTGTTTTAAATACGAATTATTTTGAAAAGCTCAATCACACGTTTTTCATTGGAGATTTAAGGCTGCTCATTTATGAAATGTATTGTTGTACGCGCTATCATATTCAATGGGATTTATTAAGGTACTTCTATAAGAGCCGCCACCCTTGCAGACATTTCATTCCATATTGATGCTGGCGTGCTACTTCCGAGAGTTCTGGCGCAGTGTCTTCTACCAGCATTGTGCACGGGCCCTTCTAACTAGGTTAGCTGACTATAATTCTTTCTCACCTGTTTTCTTCTGTTGTGAATTTGAAGTTTCTTAGTATAGTGGAAAGAGCATTCATTTTTCGTGAGTTTGAATTGCTCATTTTCCCCAAATGTTCTGGGAGTCTGCTTGGTGCCCTTCGTAATCACAGAAGCTACATTTATTGGTTACTTAAGCTGGTGAGAATGAAATACAAATATCAAGGTTTTCCGTTAGCTTCTATTGTTGAAAACGACTTGGCTAAGGTAAGAGACATTGAGTTGGGGCACATAGATTTGAAAGACTTTTGGAATAGAATGGAGCAAAACCCCAGGTCGCCACTGGCTGAGAAAACCTTGACAAGTGGGTTAGCTCGCGTCAGGGGTTTTCTGCTAGCTGTGTCTTGCCTGGACCTGGTCTTCACCTGTGTGAAGAACTACCACCCAGAGTCTCAAGAGATAAGAGCCTATGACGGCTCTATGGTAACAAAAATTGATGCGGAAACCATCTCCCGTGCTTTAAGATTGCTTGAAAGAGAGGAGTTTGTTGAAATGTCTGTTGATATGGGCTGGAACTATTTTCTGAATATGAAAGATTGATGTTTAACCTCCATTGCAAAGAATTGATTGAAAAATGAGAAAAAAGGGGAAATCTCAAGTACCCTCTAATTTGAAGAGAGTGCATTTTAAGGAGGAGATACCAGATATGGTCACATTGCTACATCACGTGGTTGGTAATGAAGATTCTAATTCTTTTGAAAAATGGATATGTCAGTTCATTCTGGGTGTGTGTAGCAAGTCACAGTATATCGACTGGGCTAAATTGATAAGTGATCATCTGAATGACCAACTAGCGGATTTCCACCAAAAGAATTCTTTTTACATGTGTTCATAGATGTTTTATGTACTGGTCAGTAAAAAGGTTGTTTGGGCAGGGTTGAGAACTCATGGTTCTTTAACACCAGACACACCTGTGTACGAGTATTTTCCTCAATTGCAAAAAGATATTGGTGCTAAAGATTACCATCGTGTGAGTGATGCTTTTCTGATGTTTAATGTGAGAAGAATTGAAGGCAACCCAGAGGTAAGAATATCTCCTGAAGTTGCGAAATTAGTTATGAGGTATGGAAACTTTTACATCCAATTCGACAGATTTACTTATTTCAGGATTGGTGGGTTTGAATATGCCTCGTTGAAATTGGCTAGGTATGCTTGTGACTTTCATTCTTTTAGAAGTTTGTCCCCAGATGGCGTGTGTGAACAATAAATACCATGGTATGAAGAAAAAGGGTTATACCGTCCCTGTGTTTCTATCATTTTTCACATGGAGAACAACTGATAATGCCAAAAATGTAAAGTGGATTCTTGCTGAATGCAATTTTTGTCCTCTTTCAGTCAGATCATCCATTGACAGTAAGAATTTTGTTAAGAAGAATTTGTATGGAGGAAATCTATATGAGCATCAACCTCATCTTGAAGATTATTGGGAGGATTATGCAGACGAAAGGGAAGTACAGAGGAGAGACTGGATGAGATTGACTTTGGACCAAATTCGTGCCTTCAATTTGCCATTGCAGATTTCTAATGGAATTGATGATAATTCAGATATTATTGATGATGAGTTTCATGTTGTTGCTTCTAAACCTTTGCCAAGGATTCAATGGTCGGAGAAGGAGGTTACTGACATTAAGACTCGATCTTCTTTTGTCTTAGATAAGACTGAGAGGTGGCTCCAAGGAAAATTTCGTGAATGCACTGTGTCTTCTTCTGCACATAAGGAACCTGCAACAAAGGAGCAGGGGTCTTCCCATGCCTCTGAAAATCAAACGGCTTCAACTAGTGTGGAGATAACCCGACCCAGGGTTGGTTCATAGTAGGGTGGAGATGGGGAAGATCCCGAAGAAAGTAGAAAAAGGAAGAGTGTGTGTGAAGAAGATGGTGAACCGACATCTAGAGGGTCAGGATTGGAAAAGAAGCTTGATGTTTTGCAACAACTCCAAGTAGATCAGATGACCCCTCATGTGTCTCCCATGCTAGGTAATGACTCAATTTTCCAACAACTTGGTGAGGATAGTGCATTTCATAGTTTATTTGAAATTCAAGCTTCTCTTGTTTTGAATGAGATTCCTGTACATAATCTTAAGAGCTAGCCAAACAATGCCAGTTTAGATGCTAGCAATAATAGTGCAGTGTTACCATCATCTTTTTGGCTCAAGAAGGTAGTGGAAAAGAAGAGAAGTTATACTCCGATGACTGATATGAATGTAGACACTGTAGCTAAACTGCTACAAACCACACCTTAGCCTAAAAAGGGTAAAAGGATGTCGATGGTGGTCATGGATTCTTCTTTGGGACATCAAATTCTTGAAATTGCTGACCCCATTGGAGACAAAAATGAGCATGATGTTACAGAGGCAGATTTTAACATGAGTAAAGTTGATATGGGTTCTCCCACTTTAGAGGGAGATATTTATCATGCTAAATTTTCTGTGAGGATGTTAGCTAAAAGAGTTAAAGCAAAGAAGCAGAAAAATGTAAGATTACAGACTCAGGTGAATGCTCTAACCTATTTTATTCAATCTATTGTAAATGCTACTTCCCAACCCTCTGATATAGGTTCAAGTGTTATTATTGATGGAGTAGACCCAGGTATGTTACAACAGATCAAAAGGTATAAGACTTTGGCCAAAGCTACTGAGCAATGGATTGAAAAAGTTACTATTGATAGTCTGTTGTATATCGAAGGGGCTATGAAGTTATATGCTCTCATTTCAAATAAAAGAGTTGATTGTAGAATTGCAGGCCTTTAAAAAGGATGAGAGCGCTTTACTCATGGTGTCTAAGGAAATAATAAAAAATGATATTAATATTTTGGTGGCTGAAAAAGTTTTAAATGATCCTAAAGAAAATGATTCTGTCTCTTGGTTGGATGTAGTTGATTGGAAATTGTCTGTACTCGGACAATTTATTGGGGAAATAAGGAGATTTCTGAATGAATACCACACTCACCTGGTAGATATTAGGAAAAATTGTACAATTCTGGAGACGAAGATTCTTGATGAAAGTGGACAAAATTTGCTTGACGTGAAAGAAGTGAAGCAATGCTTCAAGAAGACAGTCAATGAAGAGATAGTTGGTGTTGATACTGTAAATGGCGCTTCATTGGGAAAGCTTGGTCACATAGCAATTTATCTCAAAACTTTCAGAAATGAAATCGATGATGTCAATAAGAAATTGGTGGATGCGGAGAGGACTATGAGTATGTGGACCTTCTCTTGTGTTTCTTTCTTTTCTTCAACTTCTTCCTCTTCTTCTATGCAAGCAGATTTATTTGAACAATGGCCTTCTTGTACATATGTAGGTAGTTGTATCTTCATCAACCCTCACATTAATACTTTCAACCACCTTTTGTAGTCTATTGTTGAAGCACTTGTATGCCTTGCTTCTTGATGAATAGCCAAGGAAGATACCTTCATCTGATCTTGAGTCAAACTTTCCTAGGTTATCATCATCTCTTTTGATATAGCACTTACTTCCAAACACCCTGAGATGTTTGACTGAAGCAGGTTTGCCTTTCCATAGCTCATAAGGAGTCTTAATGCTGTTTACCCTCAGCTGTCCTCTATTGAGAATGTATACTGCGGTGTGGATTACCTCTTTCCAATACCTGTCAGGAAGCTTTGCATCATTGAGCATAGTTCTTGCCATCTCTTGAATTGTCCTATTTTTCCTTTTAACAACTCCATTTTGTTGAGGAGTTCTTGTAGCAAATAGGTGCCTCCTTATTCCATGTTCTTCACAATATTCCTCAAACTCATTTGATGTGAATTCACCACCTCTATCAAACCTTAAGCACTTGATTCTAGAATTCATTTCATTTTCAACCATAGACTTGAAAATCTTAAACCTACTGAAAGCTTATGATTTCTCTTTCAAAAATGTAACCCATGTCATCCTAGAGTAATCATCAATAAGCAACATGAAATACCTCTCACCTTGGAGACTCCTTGTTTCGGTAAGACCACACAGATTTGTATGAATTAGTTCCAATGGCTTTGTAGAAGAATACTCCTTGGTCTTGAACCTTGTCCTTGTCTGCTTCCCAATTTGACATTCTTTACACAAGCTGCTTGCAGGCTTGGCAATCTTTGGCATGTCTCTTACTGTTTGTATGGAGTTGATTTTCACAAGGTTCTCAAAATTGATGTGTCCCATCCTTTTGTGCCATAACCAACATTCATTTGTCTATCTTAGAAGACAATTCCTTCTATTGACACCACTTAGGTTGTACAGGTTACTCTCTTGTCTTGCTTGCTTTTGCCAACAATTTACCAATATTTACCTTTTTGATTTCACATCCTTGTGCATGAAATATGAGGTTGTATCCTTTGCTGCACATCTGACTTACACTGAGAAGATTGTGCTTAAGACCTTCTACATATAGAATATCTTTGGTTTTAGATCTTCCATCAATACTTATGCTGTCCTTTCCACAAATTTTTGCAGTTGTATTATCTTCAAACTTGACTGATCCACCATTCCACTTTACAAGGCTAATGAATTTGTTTTTATCACCAGTCATGTGGCTTGAACATCCACTATCTATCACCTCGGGATTTGTTTGCCTGTGGACATGAAATGCTGTTCAGACAATCATTGAATTTTCCACCTCTTCATTTATTTTCCGTCTCTTGGATGTATCAGTCTCCTTCTCTTGCTCATTAATATCTGCCATCTGAGTTTTTGACTTTGCTAATCCACTTCTGCAATAGCTTGCTATGTGCCCAAAGTTGTTGCAGGTATGACATATCACATTGAGATCTCCTATAGAAGCAAGAGGATTCCTACTCACAAAATTTCTTCTATTCATCCTAAACATGCATTCCATAGCCTTATGACCATATTTATTCCAGATAAAACAATAACCAAAAAATGCATGATTGAACTTGTTTATGAAGGTTTGCCTTGCAATATATTCTTCTTTGAGACATGATTGGAATGAAATTTGCTTCTTCAATGCCATTCGAATTTTCAGGCCTTTTTCCAAAGTTGATATTTTTGTCCAGCTGATCATATACTTTCTCCAATTCTCTTCTGAGTGAAACAATATCTTCCTCAAGATTTGAACATTCATTTGTCTTGGCTTCAATTTGGGCTTTTTGTTCTTTGTTCTCTTTCCTTACACATTTCAAGTCTTCAAGAGCAGAAATAAGTTCACCTTCAAGATCAACTTTACATTCTTCTTCCTCAATAGTCTTGTCATAAATGTCAGAGACTTCCATAGCCATGAATAGGGATTCTTCTCCTCCATGATCTGATGAGTAGTGATCCGCTTCTTTCGAAGAGCTGTGGTCTTCTTTGGAAAGGAGATTCCTTTTGAAGTTGTTTCTTTTGAAACCTTTGTTGCTATTTTCATTTTCTCCAAAAGGACATTTAGATGCATAGTGACCAATCTTTCCACATTTAAAACATTTGAAAGGTAGCTTACCTTTATACTTGCTCGAACCCTTCTTTAGCTTTCTCACAAAGTTTGCTTCTTCTTCATCAGACTCACTGTGTGGACTAGATGTTCCTTCTTTCTTTGCAACTTTGAAAGTAGCTTCCCTTTTGGATGTATCTTTGACCTCATTTCTCATCTCATAGGCAGTGAGGGACCCAAACAGATCATCCATGGTAAATGTGTTCAGATCCTTGGCTTCTTCAATAGCAGAGACTTTTGAATCAAATCTATGAGGGAGAGATCTCAGAACCTTCTTCACAACCACTGAGTCTTTCACTTCTTCCCCTAGCCCTCTAATTCCATTGACAACATCCATTCGAAGCAAGTAGTTAGCAATGCTTTCCTCTTCTTTCCTTTTCAGATTCTCAAACATTCCTCTGTAAGTTCTTAGTTAAGCTTGCTTTACTTTGTCATCTCCTTCATAGAGATTTTTGAGTTTATCCCATATGTCCTTAGTTGTCTTGCACTGCATTACTTTGACAAACTCTATGTTAGACAGACCACTCAGGATAGCATTCTTAACTTTAGCATTGTTTTCACAAGGCTTCTTATTAGCCAGATCTGTGAGAGGTTGTGTAGGAACAATATAAGCATCGATCGCAGATTATCATACCCTAGAGAGGTAAGATAGGTTTCCATCCTTACACTCTAGAAGGCGTAGTTAGTTCCATCAAATAGAGGTGCTCTGTTTAGAAGCGGATCCTTCTTGAGCCATGTGTTCTAATCCAAGATCTACCTTCAGTTGTTAGGCTGCACTAAGGAACCTTGCTTTGATACCAATTGTTGAATACACAAAAGTACTGAGAGGGGGGGGGTGAATCAGTACTTATTCAAATTCTTTCCTTTTAAATGCATTCAATCTAAACTGAACATTCAAACCACATAAAGCAAATGAGCACATACACACATAACACCAGATTTACGTGGAAACCCAAGATGGGAAAAACCACGGTGAGCCAACTGCTTGGATCTATTGTCCAAATCCAGACTCACAAATAAAATGAAGAATTACAATGAGTTTTATGGGCACCAACCCAAAGGAAGCACCAACTCCTTAATACAAAGTTTTATGGGTTTCAACCCAAAGGAAGCACCAACTCCCTAATACAAAGTTTTATAGGCTCCAACCCAAAGGAAGCACCAACTCCCTAATACAAAGTTTTATGGGCTCCAACCCAAAGGAAGCACCAACTCCCTAAAGTGCTACAATACTTACAATACTTACAGGATGAGGCACCAACCTCTGTACCAAAACACTTGACTGATTATGATGGTTCAATCACCTCCGCAACATCATCTCCTTTGGCTCTTTGATATTGACTTATTCAGATAACCTCAACACCTCCGCTCTATCATCTCTGCTATCATGCATCATAGCCTCCAGAGTTACTTCTCAATTTCCAAATCATTCACCTTTTTTGCACATCCTTACACCTTGAAACAATCTTCTATCATTCATATATATCCTCCGCAATCCCTCTAAACATCATCTTTGTCGGCCTAAATGTAATGTGTAACATGAAACGTGTAACCGGCCTTGCTTCCCAGCTCCCAAATCATCTGTGGTAATGTAGGAGTGAAATCCCACTATGCGGTTCATACCAAGAGGTCTACTGGACCCATTTAATCTTCTCCCAACTTTTTCTGTTGGCGCATGCTTCCACACATACGGTGCAATCACTCAAACACACCATGTCAGAACTGCAAACACTTATCCTTTCATACCTTAGCTTCATACCCTATGCGGTATTAGAGAAGAGAGATATCATCATGCGGTTCATGCCACGAACACTATATGACCCGCAAAGCCTTCTCATACACTCCTCTTTCTGGTTTGTGCTTCTTCTTGTTGGCACAAGCAATCAAACACTGATGCCGATATCCCTTACACAGTTTGGTTACACTATCTTAACATAGAACGTTGAAAAACACACTTGCGGTGATCCAAAACACTTGAGATCTGAACTGAGCATATATACTAACCTTCTGAACTTGTCTTTCAAACAACAAAGCCAAACATCAAATTGTGGTGAAATGCAGTGGCTTTCTATT
This sequence comes from Cunninghamia lanceolata, assembly GCA_027924645.1. NCBI lineage: Eukaryota > Viridiplantae > Streptophyta > Pinopsida > Cupressales > Cupressaceae > Cunninghamia > Cunninghamia lanceolata. The sequence goes on along the minus strand of BSBN01001215.1, from coordinate 19,697,669 downwards.
CTATCTCTGATAACCTTACACAACAACATGATTGGTTCTCACTCTGCTAACTCTGGCTATCCTTTGCGGTACTTTATATCCTTTGAAAATTGAATATGTCATTATTGTATCTTTGCTTTACATAATCTCTAGACTGCCAAGTCATACATACATATGCGGTGAATTGCGACAACTTTCAATTCTGTCTTTGATGACCTTTCACAGGAACATGACTTGTTCTCACTCTGCTACCTCTGAAAAACTCTGCGGTAACTTTTATGCTCTGAAGCTTGGATCATACATACCTCATAGCTGTCTCTAGCTATCCTCCAAGCCGCAAGGCCATATCTTCATTTGCGGTACAATGCGATACAAACTCTTGTGCGTCTGGCACTTACAACAACTTAAATTTTTCACTACCAGTTTCCTTAAGCAACTCTTTCACCAAAAGACAAGAGACCACAATACCTTCATATAGCATGTCAGTATTGACAACATTCCTTCATATCATCATGCAATGCTTTTCAACAAGTAACAATGCAACAAGCATATCAACACTTTGACAACTTTCACCTATCCATGAACTTCAGAAGATAATGTACAACTGTGTACAGATACTGATCCAACATCATGCTCATGTCTCTCATCATCTCAACTCTTCTGATCATCACTCCTTTGACATTAATTCACATCACCACTCCTTTGACATTAATTCACATCACCACTCCTTTGACATCAATGACAACATATGCAACATTTAGGACATCGCTGGGCCCATATCTGGATGGTGAATCCTCAACACTGCTTTATCATGGTATCTGCATTAAACTGCATTATCACGATGCTTCTTTATCAGGGAGATATCCTCTAAGTGGCAGGCTATCTTAGCATGGAGTGGGATTTGAACTTGGGTCTCTCAAATATGAATGCATCCCATTCACCATTAAACCACTGGCATTTGGATTGTCAAGTTTCAAAATTGAAATGAGCTATTGTTTTTTCAAACTTGAGCTAGTTTGATGTTTATAATTTAATATTATATGGTCATCTATATTTTGCTATTCGTATGAATTTTCAGTTATCTAGTATTTCTATTTTGTAAAGTCTTCCCTATGCTAAAATGTTTCCCATTTAATATTTTGGTATTGTTAGAAATGCAATTTCTTTATTTGGTTTATTGATAACAATATTAGCTATGTGCATTATTTTTTTGGTTATGTACCTAGGTTTTTTCATATTGAAGAAATAATTTACACACAATATCTTAATTATTTTTGTTATGTTTGTAGATCTTGTACAGACCAGTAAAGGATTTCGGAGGCATTCCAGGTAGCAAGTCCCTTTGCCTTTGCCTAACAGGATATCAAAGTCAAGATCGATCAGACATTATGGTACGCTAGGCATTTTACTTAAGATTTTGTAATTTGTTCTTACTTTGTTTTTAAGTTGCAATAGCTTTGTATTTTTACTTTAATTTGTTTGCTTGGAGTTTTAATTTTTGCAAATATTTCAAAGTATAGCTTTAGTGGTCTTGATGTTGGATAGTTGTGTACTCTACAGAGGAGGAATAGGTTTGATTCTGAAAGGGTTTGGGTATGTATACCTTGTTGAACAATATATAAGCTAAATGAAAAACCAATCCCCTTGTGGGCTTCCATGAAGGAGGGCTCATACATAAAATTGGTTTCTCAGTTGGTGCCAACCTAAACAACTAACTTTACCTTACATTATAGCACATGTTTTTAGTTGTCTGCAACAAAATGATTTTCTTTCTATGGTAATTGGATACTGCATGCATTTTAATTGCATTATATTTGTTTCAAACAATTTGATTGCTCTGTTATACAATGATCAAAGGGATGAATAAATTAATGCAAAACATTTCTAAGTTTTTTGTGTGAGACTTACTAACGTTTTAAATTTGCCTTAATGATCCTAAACATGCATTTTTCATATTTTCTTGTTGAAAATTGGATCCCATATATAATTATTTCATTATAAAAATGATGTTTTATGGCGTTCTCACTATTTTTTGGTTTTAATTTATTTTAAGGAATTGTGGTTCCTTGTAATTTTTTTCAAGAGTGTCACTTTAGTGGTATTTATTTATTGATTAGGGCATATGTCTTGATTATTGTTTGTTAGATAATGTCACCCTAAATGAAAGATTGCTTTGAAGACAAATTAGATCCATAATTAATATTTTCTATATTTGATGCATATTCTAACTTTCATCCTATCATATGGTTTAACGTTTCTGAGATAATTATATGCTTAAGGTGAAAGTTGATTTTTAATGAAATTTATATTTTACAAATATTTTTTTCTTGTAATATAAACTAAATAGGCAAATGTGTCCATGATGCACCAGTAACAATAGGAACAATTTTATATCATGTTAAATATATTGTTTCCATATTAAAACTGCATTGATTGTGATGATCTAACTTTTGGTTCTTTGTTAGTGGTACAAAATCAAATCATGCAAAAGCTCAATCTTCTAGGATTTTGTCCTATCCAAGAGTTTCAGTAATAAATTATTTCAAATGTCAAAAATATTCTTATGCCCCTTGTCTTAGTTCTTCTGGAAGCTTGTCATTACTCTTTGTAATTGTTCTTCTCTCTTTGGTTATGGGGGGCAGAGCCATTCTCATGTCCGCCTTTGTACTTCTTATAGTATTTTTAATTTTATTCATATATAGATAGGTTGTGAGATCATTGTTATAGATCTAGTATTTGGCATTGCTCTTTTGCACTAAGTGATTGCCCTCCTAATTTGAAGCTTGATGCAAGAGCATCATGGGTATTAGTCAATCGGCATCAACAAAAATATCTTTTATTTTATTTTGCTTTGCTTGGGGATGTTTCCTTTCCTCTAGTAAAATCTCTTGTATTAAAAATTGTACTTATTAAAAAAGGGCTGTCATGTATTTTGGAACATTCCACTTGGAGGGAATCTTGGGATTCTTGTCTTGAGCCACTTGGAACCCGTTGTAAGAGAGCTATGATGCCTCATTGATTGGGGAGTGGGTGGCAGACTTTGACACCTTATTGAGTTTGTTACTTGTAAGGCATCTATTATGTGTCATTGAGTGTGAAGGTTACAGTCTTGTAGGAGTGGTTACATTCTTGAAGCATCTTTGACCTATCTTTGATGACCTTGAAGAGGGGAGCACCATTTTGAAGAATTACAAGATGGAAGGAAATAAAATAGCACATCATTTTATTTTTATAACTCCTTGGGAATCATGACCCCATGTGGCTGATTAGGTGGTGTTTGGGTCTTGGATGTGTATACTCAAAATACGGTATTGGAGGTTTGAGGGAGGGCTCTCGAATTTTTCTTTCATTTTTTTTGCAAGAGCAAGGAGGATAGACTTGGAGTTGTTTTGTTATGCAGAATAACTGTGTCCTTGTTTCAATATACTTTGCTAGGTTTATAAGCAAGGACTCCCTCTCCAAAAGAATCCTTTCTTAGTTTCTTGCTTTATTTTTCTAAAAGAGCACTCCTTGCTTTATTTTACTAAAACAACAAAACTATCTATAGCATTTCATGGCTTTATTTGCTTTATTCTATCTTCATAGTATTTTTTATATTTTTGTTTGTTTGTTTCTCTAAATAGCCTAACACTATATTCTCATCTTATTTTTGGGACAATTTTAGGCTCATTGCAATCCCCTTACTGAAATGGTTGGTCTTACATTAGAGTTGCAGGATACGCCTACCCCCCTCCACAGGGCACGCGTACTTGAGTATCCGGTACGGATGCGGGTATGGTATGATGTGGGAACCGTACTCGCCTGTGCCCTAAAATCTGTAATCTCCCAGCCGTGTCGGATACTACTGGATTCACGATTTTTGAAAAATCCTGCTGTATTTTAAACTCCAATGGTTAAAAACAATAAGGTTTTTCTACCGTATTTTAAACTGTGTTTTAATTTTATTAAATTAGCCGATAGGCTTTTATATGCGAGCAATGTAGTGCTCGAAAATTTGTAAAATTATATGTGAGCATTATAGTGCTCGAAAAATAGTCTCACGATGTAAAAAAAATTCACGCCAGAAAATTATATGCGAGCATTATAGTGCTCGAAAAATTGTCTCACGGTGTAAAAAAAATTTACACCGTGAGACAATTTTTCGAGCACTATAATGCTTGCATATAAAAGCCTATCGGCTAATTTAATAAAAAAATAACAATAAAAAATATAAACTTATGATATAAGATTTTTAAATTTAATAAATTTATATTTATATTTTATTAAATTTAAAAGGTTTGAATTTATAATTTTATATAATATAATAATTAATATTAAATATAATAAATTTTTAATATAATATAATATTTAATATAATAGATTATTTAATAATATATTTTTTAATTTGCTATATACATATATATTATAATTATATATATTTAAATATAATTATAATGTGTTCAAATTTTAATATTTATTTATATTATAATTATATATTAGTGTTTAAATTTAATAAGTTTAATAAACTAATATTTATTAATAATTAGAATATATTATTATAAAATAATAATTTATATTTTAATATAATGCATTATATATATATATATATATATATATATATATATATATATATATATATGAATGGTTGCCGTATCTGTATAGGGGGTCTTGAAAATTAGATGTATCCGTATCGGATACCGTATCCGTGTCCATGCAACATTGTCTTCCATCAATGTAAATAATGAAGGATGCTAAAATATTTCAGGTCCCTCCCCGGAGGCATCTTTTATCTTTAATCTTTTGATTGCACCAAATATCCTATAGGAACCTTGTTGCTTGGCGTTCTATCTATGGTAGTCAGGATTTGTTCACAAGATAGAACTTAGAATCAATTTTTCTTCCTCATCAAAGGGAGGCAAACTTAGTGAACCATCAAATTAGACACATGAAAGGGACGATAATAACTTGGATTTTGTTTCTTTGATGCCTTCTTAAGAGTGGTTTATTTATCCTTTTCCAAGAAGTGTTGGTCTACTTGTTTCTTCATCCTATCCTGAGTGGTCTTTAGATTATACTGTAGAATCTGCAAGGTCTGTTTACTCTCTAGATTGACATCTCAAACTGTTTTTACTTTGGTGCCTCAAGATGTTCAATCTTCCAGTGAAGGTAGACTATATCCATTAAAAACCTTGAATGGAGTCATACAAATCGAAACTTGATGGTGGTATTATACCAATTTTCTGCAAAACTGTAACTACCAAAGCCATATTTACTGTAAATAAGATACATACTTTTGTAATTAATACTCCAAGGTCGTATTTGCAATTTCCATTTGCCTATTAATTTGAGAGTGATGACTGCTACTGAAGGATAAGGTGGTACCGATTAATTAAAAAAAATGTTTAAAAATTACTAATGAATTTTGGATCTTGTCACTTGCAGTAGGTTGAGGTAGCCCTTGCAACTTATAAGCTATCCATAAAGATGAGGTCAATAGGAATAAGACATTCATAGTTGGTTACTTGGTCAACAACCACAGGGATGCAATCCTTACTGTTTTTTTTAGGAAGAGCTGTGCTGAAGTCCATGCTATTTAGTTCCCATTTTTCATTGGGAAAGGGTAATGGCTTAAGTAATCCAAGACTTTTAACTGTTTTTACTTTGTTTCTTTGGCCTTGCACACAAGGTGCTAGAAATTTGTGAACGTCTTTCTTCAATTCCTTGGATATTTAGCTTTTCCTTATTTAAGAATATGTTTTGAAGAAACCCACATGATCTGGCCAGTGGAGAGGAGTGGTTTTCAGTCATAGCCTTGACCTTAGATTTTGATTTGGGACTTAGAATGACTCTGTTGGTGATGTATTAGTTCATTGGAGAAGGAATACTTGCTTTCCTTAGGCTATAGCTTATGATGATACAATAATGCAATCAATCCATCATCCTTGACATACCCTGCCTCCATATCTTGCTGCTAATCTGGAATGGCTGCTGAAATTGACTGAACTTTGAGTTTATTGGATAAAGCATCAGCTACCACTTTTTGTTACCTTTGCCATATTGAATATCAAAATCATACACTTGCGATTTTTTCACCACTTAGATTGCCTCTCATTCAGGTCATGTTGGGATATGAAGTATTCAAAATATTATGGTCATTCCTAACAGTGAATGTACCTCAAACCAAATATTCAGAGTTTGGCCAATGCATGCATTACAACTAGTATCAACTTATTATAAATAGACAATACTGTTTCTTTTTATCTAAATTCCAACTCTTAAAAGAAGTAGGTCTACCTTGTTGCTATTAAGATAAGATAATGGTCATTCTTCTGCTTTTATGCTTTAGTTTTATTCTACTTTGTTAGCTGTTTAGTTTTTTGCTTTTCATCTATTTTTAGATGATGTAACTCTATATATTGAGCTCTTGCTCTATTGTAACATAATGTTAATATAATAGATATATTCTCTTTACCAATTACGTGTTTTGTAACATGGTATCAGAGCCAAAAGAGAGGGAAAATTTTTAAATTTTCTGGGCGCCTGTATATTCCGTACAACGTACGGACAAGCGCCGTACGGCTCCATTTCTTCTCCATTACCTTCAACGCCTTCTGGTGTCTGCATTCTGAAGGTCGGGCTCTTCCTTTTTTTGATTCTGCATTCTGCCGACTCGGGACTCTGATGAAATCGTGATTTTTGTGCGCTTCTCCTCCTTTGTCTGTGTTTCCTGGATTGGTCGCTGTGTTCTATTGAAAGACTCTCCTGTAGGTCTGATGGTCCCACACCTGTTGACTGGCCTTCAACAAAGCTCAACGAAATTCACGCTGGATAGTATTCTAAACTCGTCGATAGTTCCACATCGGAATTTCTAATAGGCGTTTTGAACAAAACGCGGGTTTTTGTTTTTGGCGCGGGTCTGAAGGCGTCGCATCTCTGAGGAGGTCGCCTCTTCCATTCTCGCTACCTTTGGAGAAGGCGCGATTCCTGTTTGTGGCTGTTTGGTGTTTTAGACCTTTGTGGAGGGTCGACGTTTTTTGGACAACCAATACACCATTCTTTGGTGTTTAAATCTGTATTTTTTTCATCTATGGATCACGTTGCAGATTCTGCGCGTTAGGATCTTTCTTTTTGTGCGGCGGGAGGATATCTTGGGTTTCGTCCAGATATACCGATTTCCTTGTCTTGCCCTCTGTGATTGGAAATTTTTTTTAAGCATTATGTCAACGTTCTCCATGAATTTTTTCTTCTCAAAATTTGTATTCGGATTTTTGAATCAGTTTTCTTATCTCGAAGCTTTTGCTGTATGTTATTTGTACCTCCTCCGGTATCTTTTTTTCGTGCCTCAAAAAGCGTGAGGATGGCGTCCGCTACCGCGCACGCTAAGTAGGAGTCTGCGATCTATGCTTGTATGGCCAAACGACATGCAGATTCTATCAAATCCTCAGCCTGGTACATTGATTCAGGAGCTTCACGGCATTTCACACATCGGCGGGACAGGTTCACTGAGTACAGGCCATTCACAGACTCTGTCGTCTTTGGAGGAGGCGAAGAGTATACTGTTGTCGGCAAAGGCACCGTGCAGATACAATTGGGCAAGAAAAGTTTAATATTTCTCGACATATACTTTGTACCTGGCATGGAGCTGAACCTTCTCTCCATTAGTCAGATCATGCGCCACTCACCTCATTTGGATGTTGTCTTTAGCATGCACTCATGCAACATAGTGGATCGGGAGACTCGCACTACTGTTGCTCAGGCTCTTGAGGATCATGGTCTATATAGACTCGTGGATTCTGGTGATTCTCCAACGCAAGCTTTGGCAGCCAGGAATACTTCCCTCAGTAAACTTTGGCATCAGCGTTATGGGCACCTCAATATGCACTCTCTCTCAGTTAGCTCGGGAGAGTCTGGTCGGTGGTCTTCCAGACATTCAGACTCAACTTCCTAGCGTCTGCGATGCATGTCAGGCTGGCAAGCAGCATAGGATTCCATTTTCCGATGATGACAAATGGAGAGCATCCAAGGTTTTGCAATTGGTTCATGCTGATGTATGTGGACCCATGAACACTTCTTCAGTTACTGGGTGCAGATGTTTTCTACTCTTCGTTGATGATTTTAGCCGAAAGATGTGGGTATACTTCTTGAAAAAGAAATTTGATGTACTTAGTATTTTTCAACAGTTCAAAGCCTTGGTGGAAAAAGAATCAGGTTGTCCAATCGTCTCTCTTCGGACTGATAATGGGGAAGAGTTTTGTTCCTCTAACTTCACCCAATTCTGTGTTGCTCATGGTATCAAACGTCAGCTTACTATACCTTATACTCCTCAGCAGAATGGGGTTGTTGAGCGTCGCAATCGCACCATTACCGAGATGGCACGTTCTATGTTGGAACATAGAAGTGTTCCTAAGAAGTTTTGGGCGGAAGCAGTCTACACTGCTGTCTATCTTCTGAACCGATCTCCCACTTATGTCGTCAGGAAGATGACTCCTGAAGAAGCCTGGTCTGGACGTAAGCCTTGCGTCAACCATCTGAAATTTTTTGGCTCCACTGCTCATGTTTGGATTCCAAATGACAAGCACACTAAGCTGGACTCCAAAAGCCAGAAGCTCATGTTCATTGGCTATAGTGAAAATCATAAGGCATACAGACTGATTAATATAGACACCGATCGTCTCATATTCAGTCATGATGTTGTGGTTGATGGGACTACCGGGCCTTTTCTGCTGACTACTTTTCCTGTTCACACTATGGATCAGCCTTTGGAGGCTTATGATCTGGATGTTCGTCTTCCTCTAGCTCCACCTAATGGGAGGGTTCCTATAGCCGTGCCCCCCACTCAGTCTGTTGTTCCACCGCCCTCCCCTCCTTTGGATATTCTGGATCCTCTTGATCTTGTTCCTGCCCCTCTTGGTGATGCTGCTGCACCTATTTCAGATGTGGATTCATCTACTCTCCGGCCTAAATGGTGGGCCAAAACAATTGGTGATCTTCATGATAGTGAACTCATCAAGGGCAGATCTGCTCGTAAGAAGAACAAGCAACAAAATACTGTCAATTTTGCTCTCATGGCTAATCTTCATAGCATTTCAGAGCCTCAAACATATTCTGAGGCTAAAGGTGTACCTGAATGAGAAAAGGCTATGGACGCTGAGCACCAGAGTCTTCTGAAGAACGATACTTGGGTCCTTTCTGATCTTCCACCTGGGAAGAAGCCCATTGGATGCAAATGGGTGTACAAAGTCAAGTACAAGGTTGATGGCACCCTTGACAAATATAAGGCTCTATTAGTCACCAAAGGTTACTCACAAAAAGAAGGTATTGATTATGAGGAGACTTTTGCTCCTTGTTGTACCCATACGAAATTTTTCGTATATGTGCCCAAACACACCTCCCTAGCACCATGTAGCCTTGTCATTACTGCTCTAACCCTGCAGGTACAAGACATATCAAAAGATGGAGAAGCAAGGCTCAAACGGAGGGAGATTCTGGTCAGCCAATCAGGCTTGAAGTAGTGAAAGAGCATCAAAAAAGAGGAAGTCAAAGTGGTGAATTGAAGGCCAAAACGACATAAAGGAACCAAGGGAAGCAATGCAAATACATCTGGGAAATCAAAATTCAATTTTGAAAATTTGAAAAATTTTGAAAATTTTTCCAAGGCATTTTTGAGCGTTCTTGGCTAAAATATGCTCCATCTTGGAGTATAGTTCATGGAGGAGAGGCTTCAATGAGAGCTTCATATCATATGAGCTTGGTTTCTAAACTTCAAGACATTTCGTCATCAGACGAAGAAGTTACGGCAAAAAGAATCTCTAGAGGCAGAGGCAAACGATAGTGATCCAAGGAGCCTCCGTCAAAATGGCCAAGGCAAAGTTCAAAGTTTTCCAAGGTCAAGAATCATAAATATGAGCCTTGAAATTGGCTAAGTCTGGTGTCTTGAAGCCTGATGTTTTGAGATCTTGAAAACTGTCTAAGTCTGAAATCTGGTGGATCCTCAAAAGTCTAGAATCTGCATGTTAAATCCCATGGATCTGGGACCTATCTCAAACATCCTGGAAGTATATTTCAAATTATTTAAAGTATATGCTCAATATTTGAGCATATACTTAAATATATTTTGAAATATACTTCCACCCAAGACACTCAAAATCAAACTTCAAAAGGCGCCCATTCTAGCCAAAACCCACGCCTATTTGCCACTCCTAAAAAGCACTCAATTTGGTCATATCTCACGCCTTTTTATCACCTTCTAAAAGGTGCTCATATTGAGGAAAACCCACGCCTTTTTCTAGCCAAAAATAAGCGCTCAAATCCTCCAAAAAGCACTCCTTTTATTACCTCCAAAAAGGTGCCTCAAACCTCAAAAACTCACGCCTTTTTGGCCTAGAGGAAGGGCGCCTATTATTGATCATTTGCACTCCTTTTTTAGGTGCCAAGTTTGCATGAGGATAGGCGTTGAAGAGAGAGAAGGATGACGCCTAGGAGAGAGAAAGGTTGAAGCTATAAATACACCCCTCCTCTATTCTTTCTTCATTCATTGTTTTTGCATGATTGGAGAAGAAAAGCAAAGCCAAAAATAGATGAAAGAAACCCTAGAAGGGTGGTGTCCACTATAAAGGAGGTCTCTTGCATAGTTATTATCACTTTCAAGGCAAGAGAAAGGTATTGGAGCTGCACTTCACACATGGCGGCCATTAATGGAAGAATAAAAGCTTGCATAAGGCGGATTCAAAGGCATTGAGGAGTTGATCTTCACATACAGGGCAAAGGCTACTCATTCTTGCATCATTCTACACCTTTGTATCACACTCCAAGGCATATTTGTTCACAGGAAGGCCATTACTTTGCCTTGGTGGCCATTGTTGAGGGGTTTTCAAGCTTTTTATTGCAGATTTGAAGCTTTTCCGGACCAGCAAGGCATAAAGAGGACAAATTGGTCACTTCTAGGCTTCTTTTTCTTCATTCTTTTCCTTCACAGGGTCCATCTTCATGCTCCTAAGGCAGCGCCCAAACCCAGGAAGCCATTTTTGGTGATTTTTCAAGGATTTTCTTCGCTGGTCATGACTGTTCATAAGCAAAATCACCACCTACAGCCAAAATAAAAGTGATTTTTGAGGCCTATATGTCCAAAATTTCTCATTTCTGGCACATACCCACCTCGACAAAAGGCATCTTCCATCATCCTGGACCATTTTGAGCTCAAATCTGTCAAATCTTTGAGGGTACAACTCCAAAAATTCATTTTCCAAGGGCAAAAATTTTAATTTTTTTCACAAAAAAATTAAATTTTGGATAGTGAAAAGAAAACTTGTTTTTCTTGGGCAGTGAACACACAGAAGTCCATATTGGCCATTTTCAAGGAAAAAAGGCATCATAACAAGCCCCCTTCAAGTCATCATGCAATTTTCATCAATCACCATTGAGGCTAAATCCTTGCTCAAACATGAATATTCCAAGGTCAAGGAAACAGACTTGTGTCAAGTCTCACCTGAGGGTTTTGACTTGGAGCCACTGATAAGCTTAGGCAATGCAACAACGAAAAATTTGAAGAATTCAGGGTTTATTCAAGCCGGATCATTCCCTATTGTTGCCCATAGTCTTGAATTTGTGCTCTCATGCATTCAACGCCACAATCCTGAATCAAGAGAAGTAAGATCGAGGGATGGAAGATTAATTGCCAGTTTGAAACCTGATGACATAGAGTTTGCCCTTGGCATCCCTCTTTTTGAAGAATCACTCGTCCTTGATCTAGAAGAAAGTGACGGAGTGTGGACCTCAACTACTGACAAATGCCAAAAGATAGCCTGCAAATGGCTAAAAGAAAGAAGGAATACACTTCCAAGGAATGTGGGTCGAGGCTAGTTCAAGGATGAATATGCAATCATGATCACAATGCTCAACCAGATTACAGGCCAAGCTGAAGGGAGAAGTTTTAGAACGTGGATGTTCTATGTCATCAGCACGATAGCCAATGGAAGTGCAACTTATGAATGGGCTACTCTCATAAGCGATTGTATCCATCGGCAGATCATGGAGTTCACTTGAACTCGCGAGTTCAGGATGGTGTCCTACTTGCTATTCATGGTGGCCAAATAGCATCATTTTGCCAGATTGAACTTTGTAGCCAAACAACATTTTGCCGGATTGAACTTTGTAGGCTCTCTGCAAAATACCAAAATTACCAGGCTATATCCTCAGCTGGAAATTTTAGAGTCCCAGAAGCACTTCTGCCGAGTCAACGACACATTTCTAATGTTCATAGTGCGTGACTTGGAGAACCAAATGCATGTCAGAGTATCAGAGGAGGCTAAAGCAGTAATCTTGGAATGGGCGGATTGGTATATTCAGTTCCCTACCTTTTCCTATATTCGAGTATATGGGTTCACATCATGTCCATATATGCTTCCAAGGTACCCATCCGACGAAGTGATCTTCATGGAGTTCCTACGTCAAATTGAAAAAGTGCATAGTTTCTTACGCAACAGGTATAAGACGGCGGTAAACTTCCCAATTCAGTTGGGCATCTTCAAATGTAAAAGTGCTTCGGATGCAAAAATAATTGGAGAGGAAATGTCCAAATTCGGCACACCTATGATCCTAAATAGGCGATGAAATCCAGACTCAGCAGCAAGTTCGCTCATGTACCTACTATGGAAGATTTCTGGGCCAACTGTGAGGATGAATATGAAGTTCATTGAAGGAGTTTCAGTTGCTTCACTTTGGAGTAAATACCAGTCTTCCTTGATGAGAGTGGCAAAGGCTTGCACGAGGACGGTTCGATTCTCTCCTCAAAATTCATCAAGGAGGGAATGGATTCACAACCATTGCCACAAATGGATTGGTCACTTCAAGAAATCACCTCCATTGCTGAAAGAACTCAAGGGGTCGTGAAATGAAGATGGATGTTCATCAATAGTCAGAGGAATAAAAGGACAACTACACCTAAGGACAAGGCATCTGCAGCAGAGCTGCCACCTTCACTTACTCACTTGACTTCACGCTTAAAATCCAAGGTAGTGAGTGGGGAGACCCAAGAAACCAACATCACCAGGAAGAACCCTTGAGGGTGACCTCGAAGAAGAAGGCTCAAGTCCTAGCACAGCAGCAACCAGTGGCACCCCCTTTGCCACCAGCTTAGCCTAGTTCACCTACTACTTCTATTTCTACTTCTTCATCTTCTTCAGAAGAGGGGAATTTACTTGCACCACAGAAGATACCTGAACATCACCTGTCTCCTATACCTATCGATTCTACACCACTTAACTCATCAGGAGTTAACAATGCAGGAGAACTAGAGGTCATGTAGGAAGTTGAGGTGGATACAATAATGGAAGTGGATCTAGAGTTCGAGCCTAACATAGTGTTGGAATTTGATCCTGAGTTAGCTATACATTTTGCACCTCCTGAGGTTGAAGTCACGCCAGATCCGAAAGTTGAGAAGAAAAATCATCCAGAGCCAAGGTTTCAGGAGTCTACTTCAAGTTGGCTTCACACAACAATTAAGGAGAAAAAGAAAAGGCCATCATACCAGCTAGATTTTAGTGCACTAACCAAAACTTTCAAAGAGCCCTCTATAAAGAAACTCAAAAAGCAGTCAAGGATTTTGAAGACTGGTGAAGGTGAATTAATCCTAGAGACCGTTATTCCTCCTCAAGACAAAGCAACTGAAGAAGTTGAGCCCGAAGATTATCACATTGTCAAGATAGGCTTTGGTCATAGCACACGACAGGCAACAGTAAACATTTTGGAGGCTGCTATTGATACTATGAGGAATAGGGTATTGAAAGATGGAGAGGACAAGGCTGCCCTCAAATCAGAAAATAAGCAGCTACATCAATACATTTCACAGCTCTTGCATTCACCTTCTTCGTCTTCACTCTTTTTGCCATAGGTGATGGAATCTACTGATGAGCAAAAGCAACTAAGTCAGCTGGTTGTATATGGCAAACATACTAAGGACTGGGTGGAGCATTTCATAGCAAAAAGTGTTAACTTTCTAGCAAAGTTAACGGCAGTGGTGTCTAATTCCAAGGATATTCTCCTGGGAATTCAGAATATGATAGAATGCATGGCAGACATGGAGCCTGTTTATGATAGGCTGATGGTTAGATTGCGTGCACTTGGCATGAGACCTATAACTGCAGAACAGAAAGCTACTATTTTCTCCTGGACCCATCAATACTCTTTCTTGGTTTACACCTTGAAGAATATAGCCATGGAGTTGGCTACGTGGAAAGAAAAGCTTTTGGGCATTGAAAAATATGCCATTAATTTTGTCCAAAACATTCCTTGCAGGTATTTCAGCGATGAAGGCGTAAATTGCCTTGTTCATATTTTGCAGGAGGAGTTCATTCGGCTAATCTGCGGAAAGTTTTGTGGTGATCCCCATGTAGACAAGATGTACCTCTTGGTTGAAATTGCATCAAAGTTTGCCAAGGCTGAAAAAGATTTTGAAGTTTTTGCAAAAATCACAGAGGATGCTGCCATTGACCTACAGATGAGGACGGTTCACCTTGATTCCATGATTATGCCAGATGAGGCTAGGATTGAGGAATTTGAGAAAATTCTCAATTCTCATACTTAGTCAAATTTTCATTGTTTGCAGAAGGGATTTATTTTTGGCAATAGGAGAGATTTCCAAAGCAGTTTCTATTTTGAGAATTGACTTTGTTATCTAGAGTTAAATTTATTTTTAGAATTTGCTTTTGGAAATCATGCAAATTATCTTTGAGTTGGAACTCGTTGTGTAATAACATTTAAGTTCAGTTAACTGAATTGCATGACAAGATACTTTTAGTTTTAATTGCTAATAAGCTTGCATGCTTCCCATGCAGCAATTAGATCTAGAGTGAAGAGTGTTAGTTAACTCTTCCTTTTATTTCCTTGCACCTTTGCTTTTTAGGTATAAATAAGTGTATTCTACACACTTAAACTATCTAATGGTAAATGTTGAGACTAATTTTTGCTCGCATTTTATTGTTCAAGCAATGTTATTTGTTCTTGTTTTTTGATTAATGAGAATATGCATCATGGTTTCTGAGATCTACTTTGTTGTCGAGAGTTGTGAAAATTGTTCATGACTTTGTGCATGAACAATTGTTGTAAAGTTATCTTTGTTTTGTTGTGTTGAAAATCTCCAAGTTGTTCCTTTGATTTCTTTATGCTCTGGATTTACTTAAAGAAATCGGAAGTGTTTTAAGATAGAGTTAGTCATTTTCTTCTGGAAAGTTTTAGAAAATCTTATAGCCTTGCAGAAGAGCTTCATAGCCTTGTGCTCGTGCCCTGAAAAACCAAAAAGATAGGTTATTTTGTAAACGTCTTTTTAATTTCTTTGTTGAGGGAGCTTCCCCTCCTAATTTGAAGAACAATCCTACTGTACACGCTGTCCGTTTCTCTTTCACCGAAAGGTGCGAAATTAAACGCTAACACTCCTATAGCCAAAATGAGTACCATTAGGCTTGTTCTTTCTATGGCAGCCCAGTTTGGGTGGAAAGTCTATCAAATGGACGTTAAGAGTGCCTTCCTCAATGGCGATTTGCAGGAAGAAGTTTACATAACGCAACCTCCAGGCTTCAAGGTTGCTGGGAAAGACCATCAGGTGTGCAAATTGGTGAAAGCTCTCTATGGCCTAAAACAGGGTCCACGGGCTTGGTACATAAAGATTGATAAATATCTCATCGATCATGGTTTTCAGTGGAGTCCTTCTGATTCCAATCTGTATGTTGACTAGTATGCTGATGATCGTCTCCTCGTTGTTGTCTATGTAGATGATTTGATAATTACTGGTAGTTCCGAGCCATTGATTCACAACCTTAAACATGATCTCAGTCACACATTTGATATGACAGACTTGGGTCTCTTGCATTATTGCCTAGGCATTGAGGTTTGGCAGCAATTTGACAGCATCTTTATCTCTCAGTCAAAGTATGCTCGAGGTCTGTTGGACAAATTCAGAATGACAGACTGTAAATCTGCACTTACTCCTATGGAAAAAGGGTTGAAACTCTCAGCTAATCCAGACTCTCCTATAGAGAATGAATCCGCATTCAGGCAATTAGTGGGCAATCTCATCTATCTTATTGCCACTCGCCCTGATCTTAGTTTTGCTGTCAGCTACATCTCTCGCTTTATGATAGCCCCTAAAGCAGAACACTGGGTTGCCGCAAAGTGTGTGTTGAGATACATACAAGGAACTCTTGACTTTGGCATTTTGTATGGCCGGTGCACAAATCGTCAGCTGATCGGCTTTACAGACTTAGACTGGGTAGGTTCTGTTGATGACCGAGAGTCTACCTCAGGGTATGTTTTTAGTTTAGGCATAGGAGCAGTCACTTGGACCAGCAAGAAGCAGTAGGCAGTGGCTCTCTCTTCAACAGAAGTTGAATACAGGTGCGCTGTTAAAGCCGCCTGTGAGGCAATATGGCTTCGACGGATGCTTTCAGATATACACATGTCTCCAGCCGGGCCTTCTCCCTTGTATTGTGACAATCAAGGGGTGCTCAAACTTGCTAAAAATCTCGTCTTTCATGAACGGACAAAACATGTTGATCTGCATTGTCACTTCATTTGCCAGCTTGTCGAAGACGGATCTGTTGTTTTGCAATATGTTCGTACAAAGATTCAGATTGCTGATATTCTCACCAAATCTCTAAGCCCGGATAAGTTTGTCAAATTTAGGGGGCTTCTTGGTGTCGTTGACCGATTGACCATTATGGGAGGGTATTAAGATAAGATAATGGTCATTCTTCTGCTTTTATGCTTTAGTTTTATTCTGCTTTGTTAGTTGTTTAGTTTTTTGCTTTTCATCTATTTTTAGATGATGTAACTCTATATATTAAGCTCTTGCTCTATTGTAACATAATGTTAATTTAATAGATATATTCTCTTTACCAGTTATGTGTTCTGTAACAGTTGCATCAAAACTGTTCCAATTCCAAATTCTGAAGCATCATACTTAATTATGAATAGCTAGTAAAAATCAGGGTGAGCTAAGATAGGAGAAGTACAAGCCATTTCCATGAAGTCCATCAAGGCTTGATGTGCTGAGTGTGACCATTTAAATCTGTTTTTCTTGGTCAAGTTTCTAAGTGGCAAAGCCAAGTGCAAAAATAACTTGATAAAGTGTCTGTTAAGACTACATTAACCAAGGAATGCTTTTAACTGGGATAGTGTCCTTGGTTTTTGTTAGGAATTCATAGGTTGATCAAACCAATTCCTACATAACCCTATGAGATAATATGGTGCATACAAGCTTCTAGTTCCATAATGCAAAGATCAGATAGACAAGCCACAAGATATACCATGGGAAAAACCTCCATAGGGAAAAACCTAGCCTCCAAAAGCATCCACACTCAATGTATTATTCAGCAATGAAACATTACAATACACTTACAGAGTCTTATGAACACTCTTGAAACATCAAGCTCCTCCGATGCAACCTCCATGTGTCGAAGCACGTAACCACACATCCCATGTCATGCTTCACATATGCACTTACAAGAGAAACCCAATACAATGACATCTTACTCAACCAGCCAGCCCAAACCACTAACCATCTGCTTGCTTTTATAGACTCAAGCTCACACAAATACAATTTGTGGTATTGGGTAAAACCATGTGACTCAAAACCATGAGTTACAAAACCATTGACCCCTCATTTAATATTTGCAACTAAGTTTTCACTTTATGATTCTAAGTTTTTCCAAATACCTAATAATGGCCACAAAAATTAAATATTTGCCTTATGTCTCCCACATATAAAATAGTTGACCAATGCTACATACAACTTTTACAAGTGGCCCCAAATAAATATTTAATGTGGCTAAACACATCAATTAAGATGCACCACAAATAAATATTTATTTTACATAATTAAAATATATTGTTTTTATGCAAGGTGTACAACACACCTTTTTTAACAGTTTTGACGACTTTTGAATTACAAAAGCTTGAATCATCCATTTTGACTCTTTCACTAGAGATGATATGCCCCAAATATAATAATTCACATGCAAAAAAGCAAACATGCTCTTCTGTTCAAATAATTTGTTAATCATCATAACATTCAAGACAATCTCAAGGTGGGCTAAGTACTATTGTAAATTATTTCTATACACCATGCCATCATCGAAATTCACTAAAACAAGCTTTTGATGTAAGGATGAAATATCTTATTCACAGTAGTGTTGCATTGGAGTGTCCAAAAGGCATAAGTTGGATTTCATAGTCCATGCTGTCTGCTGAATTTTGACTTGTTTGTATCCTTAGAACTCATTTTGATTTGATGATGTGATGTGCCACTACACCAAAAGATCGGCCTAGTGGTAAGGACGAGCATCGAAGGCGTTAAGGGTGAGGTTTTCGTCCCATCGGAAAGCCTCATCGTTAATGCTTGTGGTGCTCGTTCTTACCACCAAGCTGATCTTTTGGTGTAGTGGCACATCACATTGGTATCAGAGTTGAGGTCGAGTCTTGTGAAGTGTGGTGGGTGTAACCCCGATAGACATTCCTCCCTTGTGCTGGCCGGACATTCCTTTGGATCTAGATGGTGGGGCACCCCACATGTCCATCTCACCTTTAGGCTTTCCGATGGGACAAAAACCTCACTTGTAACGCTTGTGGTGCTCGTCCTTACCACCAAGCCGGTCTTTTGGTGTAGTGGCACATCACATCTGTAATGTCCCTATGCAGTTATTTGCTTATTAACTCAGATTTGCACTTGGACAATAATCAATTGCACAATATTATATTCAATTATCAACAACCAATAACTGTAGATAATATCAAACATAAGTGAATTCACACCCTCAATTAATGATAGTTTTATATGATTGATAAATAGCAATCCTTCACAAAGTTCCACTTACAACAAAGGTACAGATTTATATTGTTACTCAGAAACTACTGTCAATGATTTCCCATGCAGTTTGACTTACAATTTAGAAGGTTTGGATGACTACTGCTCAAGTCGTTGGGTTATGTCGTTATCTCGATTTGAAGGAAGCCCTATATGCGGCCTGTAGGTGCGTGATGGTAGATTTTTCCTTCTTGGGCTTTCATAGAGGGAAATTTGGTTCCAAAGCGGCATGCTCCAACTTGATTTTTGCCAGTAATCGCCTCCTCCAGTATACTCAACATCCTGGAAACGGTTGTGTCAAAGACACCTAATTGTTTCAATGTCTGTTAGACCCGCAAATATTGAATTAGAACTGGTTGTGACTGGCGTGAATCTCCAATATGTTGTATTTTGTAGACCTGCTCCATATGATGCTTGAGATTTGGCACAATCACTGATTGCCACAACTTGCTGCTTCCAGAATGAACTCGCAATCAGATTCTTGATGCCCTGAAATGCAAAGATCATTGGTTAACTCCTACAAACTTCAACAAGGGAGTGATAGTCAATAAACACTTCTCCAGGTTATATGTCCAAACAGAGGTTTCTTTCCTAGTTTGGTCGCTCCGATTGCAATTAGCAGATTTGAAAATGCATAAAATATCATACCTAAAAAATGGGAATGGTATCTCCTTTATACTTGCTCACCAAAATTAAAAAGTCCAAGTCGACCTTCCCAATTTAAATCTCAAGTCGGCACCTCCAAATTCGAATTGTTTTTATTATTATAAATATGAATATTATTATTAATAGTTATTATTATTAATATAATATTATTATAGTGTTTAAAAACACTTTTGTAATATTAAAATAATAGGACTGCTCTACTTAAGTGGTGGGACATGACAAATGGTGACTACATCTAAAACCAACTTTAGAAA
Organism: Cunninghamia lanceolata; assembly: GCA_027924645.1. Taxonomy (NCBI): domain Eukaryota; kingdom Viridiplantae; phylum Streptophyta; class Pinopsida; order Cupressales; family Cupressaceae; genus Cunninghamia; species Cunninghamia lanceolata. Next base: position 19,677,938 of record BSBN01001215.1, on the reverse strand, counting down.
AAATAGTTGCTTCATGCAACTCATTGATCAGCTCACCCATTTTAGGAATAGAAAATTAGTTATTTATATCCTTCTTGTGTATGGGACGATAGACAATACAAATACTTAAAGAACAATCTTTCTTCCTAACTAATACCATTGGTACAACAAACAGGCTCTTCCTTGGCACAATGTACTCTTTTCCAAGTTGTTCTTGTACCACCTTTTCAATCTCACCCTTAAACAACTTGGGGTCTCAACAAACATTGATTGTAATGTTTTTTCTACCTTTATTTGCCTCAATAATATGCTCTTGACCCCTATGAGGTGGAAAGTTCTTAGGATCACTGAACACTTGATAGGACTATAATATTGACAATATTAGCTGGATATATGTTGCACTAGCTAAGGTATGCAATCCCGTTAAGGTGCAATATTTGATTAAATCACCTGGATCACTTTGATTGCATCTTTTGAGCTGATACTACGGAACATTTAGGTGGTAATAGACCTTTATTTTCATTATTCTTATCTTCTTGCAATAATTTCAAATACATCTTGTTAAATTCCATGCGGGTTTTGTGGAGCCCATGAAGACATTGTATGCCTAATATCAGATTGCCACAACCCAAAGGTAATCTATAAAAATAATAAATAAGACCCTATCCTAAGGTTCAGACCCTTAACAATACTCCTTACAAGACATAGCAGTTTGGTCTGTGTTCTACCCATATGATTTTTTTTTGTATCATTCCACATTCCAAGCTTAACCCTTGACATTTCTTCAGTCTGGAGCCATGTTTCAAACTTTGTCATGGTGTCATCTCTCATTAGTGTCTTTGTAGGGCTAATAAAAAGAACTTTTCAATGCATCTAGTGAGGCAAATATTGGAGCTTGGATGACGAAGAAAGGGCAAAAATTAATCAAGTCACAAAAAGTGCAAGACAATGTAATGGAGTGTGCCATTGTGAAGATTGACAAGATTTTCACAAAGTAAAAGTGCAGAGTGTAATGAAAGGTCCATTGCATAACTAACGAACAAACTTTTCAAAAATGAAAAAATTGCAAGCCCATATAAGGGTGTGTGCCACATAATGGGCTAATAGGATTTTTACAAAGTAAAAATTACGTGTTTGGATGAGTGCATACCATTAGGAAGGGGACCATGAAGTTTCAAAGTGAAAAATGCACATCCATATTGAGGCATGCTTTTGATAGAAGAGCAACATAAAAATGTTCGAAGTCAAAATTGCACCATAATAGACCGACATGCGCTTGATTGAAGGACATGAATTTTTTAAGTGAAAAGTTGCCAAGTGTTTATATGTGTGCACACTCATAAGTGGAAAGACAAGTTTTTAAAGAAACAAAATTTGCAAGATTATAGATTGGCTTGCCAAAAGTTAAAATTGCTGGTGTATATTGTTGTACACATACAATTTTTTTTTGTCTTATGTAAAACCTCAAGTTAAATCCTTGTTTCTTTGGTGGAAACAAATGGTCATAATTCGAAGTTTTGCCTTGTTGGTCCGCTCCATGTTTTGTTGTTTCTTTTTGTATCTTTGCAGATTAGTAGATATGACTTTCAAAACAATCCATCAAAGGAAAGAACGGAGGTTAATTAAAGGCAAACTGAATTTCAAAGTCAGAAACACAACCCAAATGTTGAGTGCACATCTAACTGAGGGAGTGCACCTCTATGAAGGAAATGGCATTTCAAATCTAAGTTTGATATCCCATTCTTAGGGGTGCACCTATGTTAGAAAAATAAGTTCAAAATTCTTAAGTCCGAAATCCCACTATTAGGTGCATACCTGATAAGGTAGAATGAGGTTGACATGTCATATGGGTTGATTTCCATTGTTAGGGGCACACCTATATGAGGAAAAGTGACTTCTGAGTTTTTGAAAGACAAATGCTTTGTCAAGGGTACACTTGAATGAAGAAAAATCAATTTAAACAAGTTAAAAAATTGCTTGGACGGTTACACACCTTAGTAAAGGGGAGAAGAGGTCAAGTACCTAAATTTTCTATGTTCGACATTTCATACAACTTGTGGATGGCATTGTCATTCTATGTGGATACCTTGAAGACCATTGGACATATGACTTGAGGACACTTTTGGCTAGTTGAGTCTATGCTCAACTAGTCACGAGTTCAAGATAGACCACCATATTTTGTGTGGTGACATGATTTGCTTTCTATGCTCCTTTTGAGAAGTTAAGATTAAGAGCATTTGCTTTTATGTATCCCATCTACTATGAAATTAATGGCAAGTACCATTATTTGCAAATGAATTTTGGTTGTTCTTTCGTTTCTATTGCCATCTTGATCATATGCACTTGGGCCTTTTTATTCAAGGTATTGTCATTCTTAAGTGTAGATCCTTATATGCTCTCCAAGAGGTGCCTTCACTTCTAGCCATTGCCTTCCTTAAACCTAACTTCTTTGGTAATGGGTCTTCCTTTCACATGGAATTTTGTATTGTCTATTTTGCAAGATATCATTGTTTTGACGTGTTTATTGTTTATCCATGTTTGGTTTACCCCTTAATTATCTAATTAGCAATGGGTATTTAAGGGCGTAAATAGCTTGATGTAGTCAATATTATGATTGTCTTTCATTTTATCTTTGTTTCCAAGCTATTTTTCTTGTCAAGATCTGATAATGGTACTAAACATAAGGTGATATCGTCTTTAAAGTCTCAAACCTTCATTAAGCATTCATATGTTAATATTTTGGACAATTTTGGGTGCTTATTGGTTGAAATTAACTTTTTTGTATGTTGTGTTTGGAAATGTGGTATTGTAAGGTTTAAGCACTATTTATTGGATTGTATGCTATTATTCACATGTTTGATTGTGTAGCGAATGGTGGACATGATGGGAGCACGATTTACAAAGCCATTGATTGCGAAAGAAGTAACTCATCTTATATGCTACAAGTTTGAAGGTGATATTTATGTCAAATGTCTTCTATTTGTTAATTAGCAAACAAATCTTATGCCATTAGTTCATCATATATCATTCTGTGCTTTAACCCCTGTCTATACTCATTTGACATAACATTCTTTTGCATCTAAGTTTATCTTTGCTTTGTCTTTGTATTATTGTTATTGTGTTTAAATATCCCTGTTTGTCTCCATCTTACAGGTGATAAATATAAGCTTGCTAAACAAATGGGACTAAAGCTCGTAAATCATCGTTGGCTTGAAGATTGGTACGTGCATGCATTATGTCTTCGTTGTACTAGATATAAACAAACATAATGGTTTATCGAGTATATTTAGCATTTTTTTGATAGTCTATTGTTTGTCATCTAAGTTGTTGGTTTTGGTTCGGATCTTGGTTTGGGTTTGTGGATTCGGTTCATGGATCCGACAAATTTTTTCTGGGGGTTGGGTTTGTTTGTACAAAAAACATATAAAAATCATATATAAACAAAACCACATGGCATCATATAATAAACAAAACCACCATAAACTCGAATGTCATTTAAAACATAAATGGTAAATATTATAAAAAATTCATTGTTCAAACTTCAAGTTCAATATTAAAAATAATAATGTCAAGTTCAACAATTAGGTTTCAACATCATATGAGTCTTCAAGAATAGCATCATCATCATCATCATTAACATTAGGTGATGTAGGAACACTTGAAGAACCACAAGCAGTGTTGTTGTCGCTTGCACTAAAAGTGTGCTCACTATCTGGCTCCTCAAATGCAGCATGTTGGGAAGTGGAAGCATCCAAGTTAGTATAATTTGGTTCTATATCCCACAACCTTGTGTTGCCTTTTTAGTAGCCATGTTTGTGCAAAAGGAGGTGCAAGTTGGAATACACGTACAATAAGTCCTTTGCCTTTTTTGAGTGCAATCCGTTTTGCTTTACTGAGTGGATGAAGAAGTATGTGCTCCAATTCCTCTCAAATGCAGATGAACTAGCAGCCTATTAAGACAAAGTTAAAGAATTATAAAAATATTAAAAAATTAAAAATTAAAAATGAAACTTCAAAGATATATATTTTTTAATAAAACTTATTTGCGATAAAACTTTGATCACAAGAGGTTGTAAGTGTTGGAATTGTTGGCCATGGAAGTACCACCAATTGTGACCATCCTATTTGAACTTGTCACGAAGAGCTTCAATACTTTGAGCATTGGAGTGTACAAAATCAACGAACTCACTCTTCACTATATCTTGCAAATTAGGATTAGGCAAGAGTCTACGAAATGCTGCCTTGTACCTTTGGGTGACCAAAATCTCTATATGGGGCAATCCTCATTGACACAGAAAGAACTTCAGCAGTATAGTATTTTGGAGTCAATACGAAGGTAAGAAGATGTAGTAGAGTGGTCATTTGTATTCCATCTCTCTTCAGTAATTTTGTGCACTTGTTTGAAGAAAGTTTCTTTAGGATCTTATTCTTTCACATCTATGATGCTCTTCATCTTTTCAATCATTTAGTTGATGCCATCATATATTTCTCCTAAGTAAGGCTTGCCCATGTTGGTATAACGAATCATACTCAAAACGGGTTCAGTGAAACCAAGAAGATATTCCACACAATCCCGCCAAGAGTCATCTAGGATCATCTACATAATATTTTCTGCTCTCAGAATGTTGGCTTGCCACCATATGGAACAAGTTTTGCTAATGCCCAAAGTACCTCCTAAACCTTCACAAGTCGTCTCAAGATGATTGTGCTGGAGGCAAAACGGATCTCAACAATCTATTCGAAAATAAAATTAACATAATTAAAAACAAACTTAAAAGAAGAAAACATAATCAAATTAAGTTTACAAAAATCACTTTCTAAAGTAACTAAATTGAAACATAATAATTTATATTGCTTCACTTGCCTTCACCAGCTCCAATTTCGAAAATGATCAAAATATGCCCTACAACATGTCTTTGGTGATGAATAGTCAGATCTTTTTAGCCTTCACATACACCTTTTTGATCCAACCAATTTGTTGTCAATCTTTTGTAGCATAAGGGTGATGGAGTGGACAACACAAGGTGTCGAAAGATGTGTGAATAACGTTCCTCAACCAACAAACTAGCTGCTTTGTGTTGTTCGTTATGAATTGAACTATGTTACGAGGCCCCACTTTCTCAATGGCTGTGATGAGGATATTAGCAATAAATTGGCCATCCTTCACCTCCCCCTCATAGTGTATGACTCTCAAAAACATTGCCCCTTTAGGGAACACTACAAGGGTGTGTGCAAGAAGTTGAATCCACTTTTTGGCCAAAAAGTGGAAGTGTTTTTCTGATTTTCAGAATTTTTCATATTTGACCTAAAAATTTGAAGCACTTAAAGATTGAATCTTAAAAAAAGTCAGTAATATGAAATGTAGTACTCGGAGTCTAATTTTCAAATATATAATTTATTTTAATACCCAGATGATACAAATTGATTTTCAGTAGGTATGTCTAAAAACCACTGTTTAAAAGTCACTTTTTTTACCATACCATGCACATGTACGTCAACCATATTTTGACCTAAATAATTGTATATTTTTGAATCCTTTTGGGAAAAGATCTGTAACACACTGAAGATTGTGCACGATATTTTTTTGTAATTTTTTTGAATATTTTTTTATTAATTTTTTGTTGGCCGTAATTGCTGTTTTGAAAATCCCTCGTGTACGTCAGGCATAAGATGACCTAAACTTATCATTTTTTGATTTTTTTATAAATTGAAAAGAATTGTCTGAAGATTGTGCACATATAATTTGTTTATTAAAAAATTATTTTAATAAAAAGTTATTACAATAATAAGAAAACCTGATATTTCAAGTTTATGGACGAGTTGCATAAAAAATTATTTGAAAATAGAAAAATAATCTAATTGTAAAAAACTTACATATTTGGAATCTACACAATCTCATCTATATTGGGTTTTAATTTCATCAAAAAATTCTACAAAAAACGTTTTCAGACATATGTCTAAAGTCACTCTTTTCTAGTGATACTGACATGACCTTCAAGTTGCAAGTCAAAGCAGGTCCAAAGCTAAGGGTCGGCTCCCCAAGCCTTTTTTCCGACCTGAAACCCATAGAAAAAATTTGGCCGGAAATTGAAATTTTAAGAAACGGGTTCCTGTTTATTTATTTATTTTAAATTTCAACGCTTTATGAAACGGGATCTCGTTTCTAGAACGGGATCCCATTTCTAAAAAATGGAAGTTACTAGAAAACGGGATCTTGCTTTTGGCTCGGGGTCTCGAAGTGAAATGGGATCCCGTTTCATAAAAAGCGGGATCCCGTTTCACTTTTCCCAATTTCGCGTTTTTGGCTAAGTCTGAAACTTATATGAGAAGTGGACTCATCTTCTTGCTTTTACTGGCAATCACTTTGATCAAGGGCCAATTTTTTAGCATCCTTCCATCTATCGGAAACTATAAACACCATTGTCTCAACCCATGAACCTTTTATGGGCTTCAATGAATCTTTTACAAGCTTAACCTTCTTTTTCAATAAGGTGCCATGCACCTTCTCATAACTTGGGCTCTTGTACCCTCTTGGAGCCTCATTAATTTTTCTCACTATTTTTTGCCAATATGGTGAGTGGACAACATTGAAAGCTAACCCATTTGCATAGATACATCTTGTTATGTGTTGATCGGAAATCTCTTGAGACTCATTTTAAAATGCCATTTCCAAAGGTCTCTTTGGTTTCTTATTTGTAAGGGGTTGTTCTTGAGGGGTGGTAAAAAATGGGTGGCTCTCTACCACAAGACTAGGATTAGATGGGGTTAGAGGGGGCTTCATTCCTTGAGATCTTTTCTTTGCTGAAGAATGATTTGCTCTACGGCCTACTGTTTCATCTACTTGCGCTTGCTCATGAATATATGATATCACTTGCTTTGATGGCACAGGTACATGTAATGTCCCCAATTTTGAGAGCATCAGAGTTTGGAAGATTAGCCTATTATTTGACCTTTGTAGGCTAATGGAGTTGTTTAGAGGGTCCCATTTGGCATTTATCAGGGTGCTTCCTTCTCCGGAGCTCAGTTTGGTTTAGGTTGGGCCTTCGTTTGATGTCTCTGGACTCAGTTATACACTTACTATTTATAGTAAGTCACCATTTTAGAAGAGTCAGTGTTTCTATATATAGCAGGGCACTTGGACAGGTCTTGATTGCAGTGTCGATCCCTTACTCAATTGGTTTGATTAGGTAATGAGAGATTTACTATTTACAGTAAGACTGTGGTTATAGAGAGGGACCCTTGCTATTTTAGTAAGGCGGTTGGATGCACAGAGGGTACAATGGTTAACTCCCAGGTTCAGACGGATTGGCAAGATGATGATTAATAATGAAGTTATGCATTTTTAATTATTATTAAAATTGACTTTAATAATAATTAATGTATTTAAATGCACATGTTATAAAGTCACTTTATGACTTCATTTAAGTGGGGGCCAATTATGTATTTAATGACATAAAAGTATATTATAAAGTTATAATGTAACTTTATAAAGGGTGGGGGCCATTTTAAGTTAATGAGTAATTAATGCCTCATTGAAAAGCATGCCATTATGAGTTTATATTATAAAGTATTTACTAAAAACCTAAAAGTGGACTTCAAAGGCAAATTAGATACACTTCACTTGGAGAAGTTATAAAAAGGCATCAAGAGGAAATGCTTTTCATTATTGAATGAGCATTTGATATTTGCTTTTGTAATTTTCTTGGTGTTGGAGGAGAGAAACCTAGGGTTTCTGGATTCTAGAGCTTTCCAATCTTTGGGAACGAAAAATCCCATTGATTTGCATAACTGAGGTAGTGAGAGATCTACTGAAGGGTTGCACTAGCTGGAGGAGATATCTCAGTTTTCTGATTGTTACAAATTTAGTTGCCAAGGGCCAAATTTGTGGAATTCGATTGGAGTTGCTTTGGTGTTTTTGCTCAGTCCCTAGTGCTGCCATTATTCATACGACCTGCAGGTTGAAGCACTTCGAATTACTTGTGGAGGTCACACATTGCATCGATTGGGCTTGGGAGTTGGAGCGCTCCATTCTAGGAGCTAAGGCGCTGCTGTTTGGTGTGTCTGGGAGCTTAGAGAAGGTTGCAATTATTTTTATTTTGCAATCTGGTCCAGAACAGGGGTGGCTCACATGGAGGGTCGATTTGGGGTTTGTTGATGAGTATATGCATTGGATTTTGGCTACCACGACTTCTCAACTCAAGGGCAATTTGTATATCAGGTTCTACATTAAATTTACATCATTTAAATTGGTCATTTGGCATTGTAATGGTGGCTGTCATAAGGTAGCTGTAGATGCACATTTTATATCAGATTTATAATGTCACTTGTACTCAGACTTTAGGAGTTGCAAAGCCAAGAGTCTTGGCGAATTCATGCTAGCATTGTACTTGAGGATTGCATTTTAATAAGGAGTAATAAGTTGGGAGTCATATATTGAATGTAATGATCATTTTGATAGCATTATAGTATGCATGCCAACTGTTTGACAAAATGTCAATTGGCTGTAGGTGTTGATTTATACTTGCATAAGTCATCTATTGCATTTGGAAAATACAAAGACACTTGTATTTCATGCTATACTTGTAGTTTAGTCATTTAGCATTTATTTCAAGGCATTTGCATCATCTTATGTTCCAATTTCATCAAGCAAAGCAAACTGAAACTCAGAAACAACAAGAACATACTTTGTATGCAAAGTGTTTGACAATATTCCTTGAAGGGTTAAATCAGCAAATTTGCATCAGAACTAGCAAGGGATATTACAGTACACCACTCTTTCCAATGCAAGCTTTGATGGTTTGTCTTGGAATTCCACACAAATGGGATTTCATTTGATTGTATGAAACACTTGACACCACACCCTTTAGAAATTCAAATTTAGTCCCCACCGCTTGGAACCGGCTTTATCATATCAACATACTTCCAAATAGGAGAATTTGGGTTTGTTTTGAAGCGGGATAAACACATGGAGCTAGAACTAACTGCCATTGTAATTCCTATGGCAACACGTTTGATAAACAACACACTTGAAACAAATGAAAGAAACACACACACACACCCAACTCATTTAATATTTTAAACATAGTGATCCATTCATAGAAGAATGAAAAAACAAAAACAAAAAGTTGAAAACAAAACAAGAGAGTTCATTTGTAAAACAAAAAACCATTGGAAAAACTTTACCTCTTTTCCAAAAATCTTCTTCTCTGATCTCCTTGGTAGTGAATGGACTCTTGCACATGTATAGGAATAGCAATGCAACCACTTTGGAACTTTCAATGATCAATTTTCAGCTCTTTGTGTAATGACAAGCAAGAATCGAAGTTAAAAAAAGGAAAGGTTTTTGTCTTTTGCAATCAAAATGAGGTAAAATAAGTTTGCTTTAGTGTTTCAAATGGTTTAGATGGCACTTATAGGGTTAGGGATTCATTTTGGTGTATCATAGTCAAAGTCAAATGTGAAAAATTATTAAAAAAAGCAAAAAACAAAGTGTGTAAAACCAAACAGTTTCGTCGGGGTTCCTTTTGGGTTTACTTGGGTTCATTTGAGATGAACCTAGAGTCCTTAAGCCACCCCTCATGCAAATTTGCAGGTGTATTGACTTAGATCATTAATCCAGTTTGAACCAGACTTGGATATGGGAGCAAATTGTAATAAGCTGCCCTGATTTTTTTTTTGGAAAAGAGACAACAATACGGAAGTTAAGTGCAACAATGATTCTTCCACACTCTTTTGATCACCCAGATCCTGGTGTGGGAAAGGTGAGAGCATACAAGTGCTTCTAAGTTAGCATTCAAAACCAAACTAGCAAATAAAGAACAACTTCCACTTATTCAGTGGGCATTTGCTTATGCAGCGAGCATCCACTTAATCGTGGGAATGAAATTGAAAGGAAACATCCACTTATTTAGTAGGAATCAAACTGAAAGGAAAGGAAGGAAAACTAGGCACATCCACTTATTCAGTGGGAAGTCATTACAAAACCACTTATTCAGTGGGGTAAGAAAACCAAAGCATTAAACTATCTATCCCACTGGCGGTACTACGTTCTAGGGGTTACAATGAAATATTGCAACTAAATTAAATATTCACAATATAAATATAGGCCGCAATAACATTCAGTAACCCTGATTTCCGGTTTGATTGAACTGTTGAAACAAGTTAGCTCATGCAAATCACATAAATGATGAAAGGAAACATGCTAATTGATCAATATGAACACCAAAATATATCATACAAGAAACTATGAAAGAAGTTTTGATTGAAGTCCCTTTTGCAACTACTGTAACTTTGTTGCAGGTCTGAAAATACTATGACATCAATGAACAAAACCTCAGATTAGTCCCAAATCATAGATTCTCCACCTCCAATCTCATGACAAAGTCATCAACTATCAATGATGCCAGGTATGTAGATTATTATCCATAATATTTGCAAGGAAAGAACATATGACTTCAACCCAAAATCCAACGCCAAAATCACCATCAAACTCCACACACCAAACTCCACTGCAAAACCTCAAGACAAGGGCATCGATCTAGCTAAAGAGAAACAAATGCAAATCACAACAAAATCCATTCAGCACAAAGGCAAACTCTGTATGAGATTGCTCCAATAGCTCCACCTTCAACACAATGGTAGTTTTTGAATGAAACCACACCCAATCTACAAGAGGGTTTTCGTCCTCAAGAGAATTTGCAAGATGGTTTTCGTCTTCAAGAGATAATGGAAGAACTCCAGGTTCAATCCAGCAGCATAACAATATCAAATCCAAAGCATAACTCTCAACAATGAGCTCCAACTCCCTTTTATAACATTTTGGAGCCATTTTAGGAAAAAACGTTTTTTGCTTTTTCATTGCGTTTTCGAAAAAGTGTTTTTTGCTTTTTTGTTACTTTTTTGAAAAAGGACTTTTTGCTTTTTCGCTACTTTCCAAAAAAACACTTTTTGCTTTTTTGGAAGAACACTTTTTCCTCTCCAAAATACCTTTATTTGTAATAATATTTAATCATAGCAGCAAAAATCTTTTTGGGAAAAAATCGGCAAATCAAAAGTATAAGATTTTTTCAAAAAATCGTGAAAAAATGGGGAAAAAGTTGGATCTCCGAAAAACGTAGAAAAATACAAAAAGGAGAGGAAACTTGTTTTTAAAGGATATAAATTTTATAATAGAATAGTAAATATTATATTTTAATTTTATAATATATAACTATTAATAATATAATATATAAATGATTCTAAATTTTTCAGGTTGGAAAAAAAAGCGAAAATGCGAAGAAAAGCAGAGTGCCAACGACAAAGCTGCAATTTAGCCCGGAATAAAACTAGGGCAGAATACCCTCGCTGCGACTCGCACTGGAAAGAGAAGGCTTCTCAGGGGGGCTGGGCTCCCCCTCCGCAACAATATGAGGAACAGGGCTGGCAGATTGTTAAGAGTAGAAAATCGCAGAGGGGAGTTCGGGCAAATGTTGGTGGAGAAAATGCCCAAGCCAGGGCTTCCGAAATCTGGGCTATCCCAATTACCTCAACAACCCCAGCATTCGCAACTGGAGCTAACCGCACTTCGTTAGGCAGGGAAAGAAGCCACAATGCTCAACTACCCCCTGCGGTCTCCCACCCTTCCCTTCCAAGGCAAAGAGTTGCGGAGGGTTTATCAAAACCGGCCCCCAGGATCATTCATTTGCAGGAAAAGCCCTTGATAAGCAATATGTTGAATTCCAGAGCACCACACCATCGGCCAGTCTCTCAAAACCCTAAACTCGGATACACAGAGTATAACACTCGTGGGAGGGGCAACAATCAAGTAGTAATTCAAGGGCAGGCAAACCCCAGACCCCCATGGTTGAACCAACAAATAAGCTCAAGACATTATCAAAAACTGGAGGTCGTGGGGAAGAAAGCACCAATAAACATTAGCAACATTTACTCAAATGGTCTGGGGAATCATTGCAGAACCCACAGTTTTTTTATCCGATGGTGTGGGATAGGGCAACCTGCGAAGGTAATTGCGGAGTGGGTACAAGTTCTCCTAAAAAATCAGGTAAGTATCACTATCACTTTTGAAGATTTCATATTTGTTGATTGCAAAAATTCAGATCTCAAAAAAGAAATTCTAAATAGTAGAAGTTTGGTCTACAAAGGGCATAATTTCGAATATATAGATTGCCAACCGAATTTCGACCCCAGTAAATTAAAACTCAAATCAGCCAGAGGGGTAAAATTACCAAACCTCCCGGTTGAGCTCATCCACAGCGAAATCTTAAGGGAGATAGGTAATCACCTGGGAGAGTTCATAGGAATAGAAAAGGATTTCTTATCCCATTTTGATGTTCTCTTATTAGTAAAACTGAATATAAGTATGGAAACCCTCGAACCTCTTGAAATTAAAACTAATTGGGCCAATTACTGTATTAAGCCAGTATTTCATAAGGGTCCTCCCCACAGTAATTTTATCAACAGAACACCACAAACACATACTAATAAGAATCCCAAACCCCAGTCAGCGGAGGTAAACATCAGATTCAATGATAACAAAGGCGGATTTATAGTGGAATACCAAAGGACTAGCCTTCCTTCCCTTAAACAGCACCACAGTGGTAGAAGAGAGTTAACTGGACAAAATCAGAACTCGAGTATGGTAATAGCTCAGCCCAGAAAATGCCCTAAACCATCTCAAAATTCCAAAAGGAATACACAGAGGCAGAGTCATGAACTTACTATATAGAATATGAACCTCACACAGGAAATACCAGATAAAGGAACACCGGTAGCGACTGAGACTACAAAGAAGAGTTATGAACCTCAGATAGGCAAGGTTAGGATGGAGCTTGAGGAGGGGGAAGTCCTTGTAGAAGAGACTAGTAATATTAACCCCCAAGCAGGGGGAGGAAGCACAGATCCAGAGGTTTCAGAAACACCAGAATGGGTCCCAAACACTTATGAAACGGAGGAAAAACATAAAGAGAATGGGAATCATAAGAAACCCACAGATAAGGTCAGCCATAGGGACATAGAGGAGATTTGTAATGAGATCCTTGACAAGGCAATAGAGGAAGTAGTAATCGAAGAAGCAAACAAAGAGAAGGAAAAACTTATCACCAAGATCTTGGAACTGGAAGAACAGGAGATAAGGCAGGAGAATGGTAAAGAGGACCCAAAAGAGCAGGGAGATAGAGAGCTGAGGAAGCAGACCCATGGTTGGTAATCGCCATAACCGATTTTAGTAAAGAAACCCTAGATTGTGCCAAAAGTAATAAAAAAGGGGCAGGAAATCACTATTGGTACTAAGAGAGAAAGCAGGCGAGGCATTAGATCAGACTAAGATTACCACACTGTTTTATGCAGGGAAGGGGAAGGACCTTCCCACGGCGCCATGAGAGTATATACTTGGAATGTTAGGGGTCTCAACGCCCCTAACAAACAGCGAATCATAAAATGCTGTATAACCAACACAAAACCAGACATACTAATGCTCCAAGAAACCAAACTAAATAAAGATGAGATAGACACTCTAAATAGGAAGCTAGGAATATGGGAACTAGTAGGAGTCCCAGCAGAGGGTGCCTCGGGGGGCCTTGGGGTAATTTGGGATCCTAGAATGGTTTCATTTTCAGTAACAAGTTGTAAAAAGAACTGGATGGTGGGGAACGCCAGAAGCAATCTACACTTCTTTCTTATTAACATCAATGGTCCTTCCCAGAACCAGGACAAGAGATTAGTCTGGACAGAAATAGAACAATTCTTGGGAACCTTACAAGATTAGGTTTGTATTCTGGGCGGAGATTTCAATGCGATGTTAGACCCTAAAGAAAAGCTGGGAGGATCTGTCAGGTTATCCATAGCAGCAATTGACTTTAAGGACTGGGTTCATAAGAACAATTTATTGGAAATCAAAACTGCACAAGAAGGTTTTACATGGAACAACAGAAGGAAGGGCTTTAGCAATATTGCAGAAAAATTGGATAGATTCTTGATCAGGGGCAACTGGGCACAACTCTCTTCTATTCTGAAGGCTGAGATCTTACCATACTCGGGCTTCGATCACTACCTAGTCCAGCTAAGTATATCAGAAGACTGCCAACCCAAACGATGCCCCTTTAAATTTGAACAAATGTGGGTCAAATATAATAACCTTTTAATCTTAATTGAGCAATGGTGGAAAGAAACTAGAGTTTCTAGATCTAATCTTTTCTGTTTAGTATCCAAATTAAAAACTATCAAATGTAAGCTTCTTAGTTGGAATAAGACTTACTTTGGTAATATCTTCGAAATCAAATCTAAGTTAGAAGAGGAACTTGAAAACCTCAATAGAAGTGTGATAACTAAAGGCATGGACACAAAATCATATGCAAAAGAAAAACAGCTGACAACGGAATATGAAGATATCCTAGCCAAAGAGGAAATCTTTTGGCGACAAAAGTCTAGAGAGACATGGCTGGAAGCGGGTGATAAGAACACTAAGTTCTTCCACAACAGCACGAGAGCACGCAGAAATGTAAACAGGATCTTTAAAATTAAAGATGCGAATAATTTCTGGATCGAAGATCCTCAACAAATTGCATATGAAACGATTAGGTACTTTAAGGATAACTAAAACTGAGGTTGAACTGGCGATCTCTCTAATGCAGCCGGACAAAGCTCCGGGACCAAATGGCTTCCCAGCATTCTTCTTTCAGAAATTCTAGCACTTCATAGGAAATGAAATAGTTGATGCTTTAGAAGGGGTAAGAAATTCGGGCAGCCTTCTAAAAGAAGTAAATAATACTTTTCTCTCTCTCATACCTAAAAAAGAGAAGCCAGAAAATTTGGGGGATCTGCGGCCTATTTCTCTTTGTAATACTATATATAAGATACTCACTAAAACCTTAGCTAACAGGATTCAGACAGTTCTACCAGACATCATAAGTGATGAGCAAACAAGGTTTGTCCCAGGAAGATCCATATTTGACGGAATTATTATAGCCCAAGAAGCCATTCACTCCATACAGCAAAATAAAAAGCCTAGTATGTTAATTAAATTAGATATTAGTAAAGCCTACGACAAGGTTCACTGGCGTTTCCTTTGCAAAACTTTAGAAGCCTTTGGATTTTCTAAACAATGGATAAACCTCATTTATGCATGCATTTCTAACCCCAAGTTTTTAGTTTTAGTCAACGGAACCTCTGAAGGTTTTTTTAGTATATCAAGAGGATTGAGACAAGGGGACCCTATCTCCCCTTTTCTCTTTATTATAATGGCAGAAGTTCTAGGGAGAATGATCACCAAGGCAAGGGTGGAAGGAAAGGTTCAAGGAATCAAAATCACTTCGGGTGTAGATCCTACAACTCATCAACAGTTTGTTGATGATACTATGCTCTTTGGTATGGGATGCATCGAATAAGCTAAGGCGTTCAAAGAAATCTTGGACTGATACTGTAGGGCCTTTGGACAAGAGGTTAATGTTGATAAATCAACAATTTATTTTTTCAATACAGAGACGGAGACTGAAAGGGAAATCTGCAGAATTTTATCTTTTAAAAGAGGGGAAATGCCTTGTAAATATTTAGGTATACCTTTGGGTAAAAGCAACAAGACTATTGCTCTCTGGGACCATATCACTTCTAAGATCAGGAAAAAAGCGGAATCATGGAAAGGCAAGTGGCTATCATCAGCAGGCAAAGTTACAATGCGAAATTCGGTTCTCTCAGCTATCCCAGTATACCAATTATCCTGTATGATTTTGCCAGCAGAAAAACGTGAAGAAATCAACAAAACTCTAAGAACTTTCCTATGGCAGGGTTCGGAGGATAAGAAGAAAATGGCACTTGTTGCCTATGATAAAATCTGTAGACCAAAAGAGGAAGGTGGCCTGGGTTTGAAAAACTTCAAGGAGCATAACAAGGCATTAGGTGCTAAACTTGTATGGAAAATGTATCAGCAACCTAATTTAAAGTGGGTTAAAATCCTTAGATACAAATATCTTAGAGGTGAGGAACCGGCCTTCCTATTCAGAATGGCCAATCCCCCTAAAGGCTTTCGCCTCTGGAATTTCATGATGGATTGCAGAAAGCTCATTATGGACAAACTGACTTGGAATTTTGGTGATGGAAATCAAGCACTTTTTTGGGATGACTCTTGGGGGGGGGGGTTTGAGACGTTAAGTAGCTTGGGTAACTTAGAAAATGCCAAAAGAATCCTAGAATCCTGATGGGGAAAGCGAGTAAAAGATTACATAGAATTCCCCAATAATGGGGAGAGTCAGGGTTGGAATTGGAAATCCTTGGAAAATATGAACCTCCCGAATAATGAAAAAAGGAAATTGATTGACATCCTTAATAACAGGAAGGTATCCCTCAAATGAGGCTCAGATAGATTAGTTTGGGACGGGGCCAAATCAGGAAACTATAAAACTAAGGACGGTTATAAAATCTTAATCAAACAACAGCTCAGACCAAAATCAGAGATCTCACTGAGACTCTGTTGGGATAAGAACTGTCTTCCAAAAGTTAGGATGTTTGCATGGATGGCCCTATAGAAGAAAATATTAACAGCGGATAGGTTCACGAAGATGGGTTATGAAGGGCCTAGCAGATGCCCCCTATGTGAAAAGGAGCAAGAAACAACAGATCATATTCTTCTCTACTGTCAATTTTCTAATAAATGTTGGAACTGGCTAAGCAATAAGATGGGATGGATTATAGCCCTTCCTAATAACATATTAAACCTATTCCAATGTTGGCCTGATACGCACAAACAAAGCATTTACCATATGTTATGGAAAATTACCCCTTCGATCATGATATGGGAAATCTGGAAAGAAAGGAATAGAAGAATATTTAAAGATAGAAAATTGACTTTTGAATAGCTAATTAGTAAGATTGAAGCCGCTATCATAGAAATTGTCAATAGCAGGGTGCTTAGTAACCCTAAAAAAGATACCTCAATGTCTCACTGGGATGATAAGATGCACGGGAAATGGGTAGGATTAAAATTGCCCTCCTTTGTGGGTCCAGGCAGCCATAACACCACCAATAAGAGACAAGAATGTAAGTGGCAACCTCCTAAAGAAGGTTGGTTCAAGCTTAATTTTGACGGGGTGTCTAGGGGCAACTCGGGAGCAGCAGGTATAGGATGTATAATTCATGATTCTGAAGAGGGAGTAATCGCAACCTTAGTCAAACCACTAGGAGAAGCAACAAACAATATAGCAGAACTGACTGTTCTGATTGAAGGTCTGAAAATCTACAAAGACTTGAAAATTGAAAAAGTTGAGGTCGAAGGAGACTCCGCAATCGTCATTAACGCCTTACGTAAAGGGAGTATGCCTAATTGGAGACTAAATTCCCTTTTGACTATTGCCCTAGACTTCACTGCTTCTTTTAGAAGGTGCACATTTAACCACATTTATAGAGAAGGTAATAGTGAAGTTGACTCCTTGGCTAATAAAGGGGCAGATGGCATATGCCTTTCTACTAAAGGTCAACCCTAAAGAAGGAATTTTAAACTCCTTCTGAAAATCTGAAGGAGGGATGCTCACTTTTCTATTTTACAGTCTCATAAGATGCGTATACTTTTATGAAGCCAATAAGATCTTCACTAGTTCAATCACATATTTCGAACTAATAATAAAGACTTTTCAGTATTTAACGCTCTTTTCACATCCGGTTTATATATCTTATATGCATCCTTTTAACTTGTGCTTGTATATCGTTGTTTTTTATACAAGCCCGATATGCAAACGGTGGAGCCCACATCACTTTGCTCGTATCCAATTCTTAGATACAAAGTCGAATACATACAAACTCCTTTGTATATCGGGTATGTATATTATAAACATACAAGCACCCCGAACATACAAAGACTTTTCAGTATTTAACTTTCTTTTCGCATCCGATCGATATCTCTTATTTGCATCCTTTTAATTTGTATATCAACTTGTATATCGGCTTACATATTGGCTTGTATATCGCTGTTATTTATACAAGCCCGATATGCAAACGGTGGAGCCCACATCACTTTACTTGTATCCAATTCCTAGATACAAAGCCGAATACATACAAACTCCTTTGTATATCGGGTATGTATATTATAAACATACAAGCACCCCGAACATACAAAGACTTTTCCGTATTTAACTTTCTTTTCGCATCCGGTTTGTATCTCTTATTTGCATCCTTTTAACTTGTATATCGGCTGTTATTTATACAAACCTGATATGCAAACGGTGGATCCCACATCACTTTACTCGTATCCAATTCTTAGATACAAAGTATATCAGGTTGTATCTCTTATTTGCATCCTTTTAACTTGTATATCGGCTTGTATATCGTTGTTATTTATACAAGCCCGATATGCAAATGGTGGAGCCCACGTCACTTTACTCGTATCCAATTATTAGATACAAAGCCGAATACATACAAACTCCTTTGTATAGCAGGTATGTATATTATAAACATACAAGCACCCCGAACATACAAAGACTTTTCAGTATTTAACTTTCTTTTCACATTCGGTTTGTATCTCTTATTTGCATCCTTTTAACTTGTATATCGGCTTGTATATTGAATTATTTATACAAGCCCGATATGCAAACGGTGGAGCCCACATCACTTTTCGGATTGTATCTTCCGAAATGCAACAATACTTGTATCCGATTTTTAGATAGAAGTCGAATTCATAACAAACTCCTTTGTTTCACCTCTGCGGACTTATCGTTTTTATAAACCACAGTTAACAAATTTTTGGCTCCGCGATGTATATAAAGTGCATTGCATCTAGTCATGATGCATCATTTTACCCAAATTTCAACTTTCTTGAGTTTCGCATTGTATGTATATTATAACCACACATACAATGCTCGAAACATACAACATTAAAACCTCATTTCATATTCTTTCAGTTCCGCGACTTGCATATAGCTTTGTATATTGTCTTGTATCTTTTGTATATCGGATACATTTTCTTCTGTATACAAGAGAGGGCCCTACTAGGTTTAAGAAATGAATTGAAATCACCTTCGAATCCGCATTTGTATCACCTTCTTGTATATCGAATGCATGTGTTCTATATACAATAGCAGCACCCAGCTAAAATTCACAATATTTAACCTTTCATTCAAATCCGGGTTTGTATAAACTTGTTTTTCCACTGGAGATGGGGCCCACATAGGTATCTTTGGTATTTCGTGCATTTGTATATACATTTCCTTTGGTTCTCATATGCATTTGTCTATGTATCTTGTATACATACATCGCAATATACAATCACGGACTTAAAATAAAGTTCTCAGAATTTAAACTTTCTAACTGGGTTTGGACTTGTATGTCATGAGGCATCATTTTAACCAAATTTCAACTTTCTTGAGTTCCGCATTGTATGTATATTGTATAACCATACATACAATGCACGAAACATACAACATTAAAACGTCATTTCATAATCTTTTCGGTTCCGCGACTTGCATATAGCTTTGTATTTCGTCTTGTATGTTTCCCTTTGCCAAACTCAAAATTCATCCGTCAGACATGACCAATTATTTTATTTAAACTCTTAACTATGTCGGGTCCGGTTCTATGAAGTCATCAGGTCTGGATCTTCATGCATATCGGTGTAAGCCTCGCCGAAGCACTTTTCATCAATCGGTGAGACTTTAGAGTATCGGAAACTCCTTGATTTTTCTTTCCGATGATAATCTCCTGCCGATGACTGCTAGTTCCCTTCGCTCCACTGGCTGCTTCGGTGAGAGTCTTACCGATCTCCACCATTGGCATGATTTATACTGTCGGGATGGCTTGTAGAGTACTCGCCGATAGTGCCTCCCTATGCCGATCGGCGAGACCATGCATTTTCTCCCCGATGAAAGGTCATTGGTGCCACTTTCTCCATCGGCATCCTCCAAAACACTCTCTCTGATCCTTATTATCATGCCGATAGCCACTTCAACTAGTTTCTCATGGAGCATGGATTGGTATAACTAAAGGAAGGTCTTGCCGATGTTAAGAAATTGAGGCCCTTTACATTATTTGTGATAAGAGTCATGGGATAGATCAGTTGTTTATTCTGATTTTGGGCGAAATATTTTTTGGTTTGGTCGGAAATGGGTGAGTAAGAATACAGGAAAATTTCAAATTTTCCTATCCCAACAAGTTGCAGCATGCAGGAATTCGTCTATCATCTATATATCTATTGATATATATATATAAATTATATATATAGATAGATGTATAGCTATAGATTCAAGGCTTTCTAAGTTTGAACGACTTCCCTCAGCACGGGGATCAATACCCAAGCAGGATGAGTTTAAGATATGATCTGATCTCCATAATTGGTTAATAATGATATTATGCGCGAAGCAGGTTGTCTCAATGCTTTGATTGAAACTTGCATCACAAATATCATGTGAGAAGGCAGGTAATAAATAAGGCAATAATGAGGTCTCTAGACTATCAGGCCATCAGTTTAGCGCATTTGAGAGATTTGACAGGTAACAACGTTTTCTATGATGGGTTAGAATTTAGATGGAACGGGATATTTTGATTTATCAACATTATTAAGTGAAATGGTTGATCACTTAATTATGCCCACATGTAGATATATATATTAGTATATATATATATATATATATATATATATATATATATATATATATATATATATATATATATATATACACTAGCATATACAGTGGATCAGTCAACCAAAAGGGATGCCCCATATAACCGGATTTAAGTTAACATTGAAGCAAGTGTGTTGGATTAATTTTGATAAGCTTGGCAATAGCAAGTATTTTATTCTTTCATCTTAGGCAAAGGTTTTAAAGAACTAACAGATGGTTGTAGGAGAATGAATTTTATGTTTTTTATAGCTAACATGCGAGAAGAAGTGTTAGTTCTCCTGTGGTTTCAGGTTAGATAGGTATACTGGTAGGAGCAAGATAGAAGAAGCCCTTTTAACTAGATAATGGACAGTTGATCAAATGTTTTAAGCCATGGAGGTCATCCCAGGAGTCGAAGAACCAAAAGACATACAGCAAGAGGATATCAAAAGAAAGGCCATGGATAAGGGCGATGTCTGTATTTGTATCTCAGTAATTGTATAAGAAAATATGTTTCCTTGTTGGGCTTGACCCCGTTTAAGTTCTATAAATAAATAGTATGTACTTGACTGCAAAAGTCTCGGGCTAGACCGGAGGTTTTCTTCGCTCTGTTCTTTCCTACCGGTACCTGCACTGAACAAAGCTGTATTTTATAACTGATTTTACATATTAATGGCCTCGGCCTTTTACCAATCAAAAAATATATATATATATATATATATATAATATATAAATATAATAATATTTATAATATATTATTATATTTATAATACATATTAATAATATAATATATATAATATTATATTATTATAATATATTAATGTAAAAAAATATAGATTAATGATATAAATATTATAATAGAATAATAAATACAAATAATATATTATATATTAATAATATTAAATATTATTAATATTATATAATATTATATTAGAATAATAAATACAAATAATATATTATGTATTAAAATATTAATATTATATTTAATATTATAATATAGAACTATTATAATATTAATATTAAATATATAATATATTATTAGTATTTATTATTTTATTTATAATATTTATACATTAATTTATTATAATAATATAATATTATATATAGATTTATGCATTAATATATTATAATAATATCATATTATAAATTATATTTAATATTTATACATTAATATATTATAATAATATAATAATATAATATTTATATTATATTTAATTAGCCGATAGGCTTTAATATGTGAGCATTATAGTGCTCCGAAAATTGTCTCATGCGATAAAAAAACTCCCGCCGGAAAAATTTCTGAACTCGTTGGTTGTTCTCACATCGTAAAAAAATTCACATCGGAAGCTTTTCTGAACTCGTCGGTTGTTCTCATGTCGTAAAAAAAATCACATCGGAAGCTTTTTTGAACTCGTCGGTTGTTCTCACGTCGGGAAAAAATCATGTGAGAAACAGTCTCATGTTGTTTAAATATCGGTGGCTCAAATCATTAGCCGTAAATGAAATGAAAACAGGCGAAACGAAATGTATGAAACCATAAATGCCCGAAAATCCAGATAAAACACTGTTGAACTTGATTTATATAAAAAATCCCGATTTTTTGGGTAAAAAATCCCTAACTTGGTGATTCACGATTTTTTTTAATGTCCCCTATCCTGGTAGGGTTTTATGCCAATATTTTTTTGTTTCTCGCTGTTGATTGTGTTAGGGTTTGTTTTGTGTTTGCATATGATTGTTTTGCAAGATAACAATGAAATATATGGCATGTAATGATAACACATAAAAACTATAATGGATATGCGTAAAATAACAAAGACTCAGATCATAATATTGTTTAAAATGAATTACAGTGACATAGCCATTTGCATTTCTTCAACTTTGTATGTTTGTTGTACATGGACCAGCAATACAAGTACTATGAATCACCTCCAAATTGCATACAAATGAATGATCTCACTCAAACAGAGGTAGAAATGTGTTTTGTATCCATAGGCGCCAATAATGAATGAGATAGAAGCCATAAAGGAGGTCGAAACAGTCCAAAATGGAGCCCACTTTCCTCTAGCTGCTGTACGACCAAGCTAAAGGTTGTTGCAGCAGCGAATCCACCCTAAACTCTTGTAAAATCTCCTTCAAACTCACAAGTAAAGCCTGCAGTACACTTTGCAGTCCTCCATAATTATCATGGCAATAAACTTGAAATATATCTTCGAAATCCCTTCCGTGACAACCTGTGAATGCTTCCCATCAGCTCAATGTAATCCTTGAAATGAGATCACCCATAAATCCTTCAAATTGAAATAAATCTTCACAAATAAGTCCAATTGTGATTTCCCTAATGAAACCACCAAGAAATCCTCTAGATTGTATCTTTCAACAACGTAGAGAATGTTCCCTGTAAGGGTTTTCGTCCTCACAAACTTGAGATGAACCAAGTTCAATATCCAAAACCACAAGGGTTTTGATCAGAGAAATAGAATAATCTTCTTAATCCAAATGAGCCCCTCAAATGCCTTTTTATACTTTTTCCGCCAAACTCTCCAGAAGCTTCTATTTTAAAATTCACTTTTTAATTAAATCTATTTTAGCTCCGAAAAATACCTTTTAATTAAAATAATGATAATTTGACACACAAGGTCCTTGTTTAATGCATCCATAATTTAAAACATTTCATTCCGAATCCGATGAACTATAACACTAAGGTGCTCTCAAAATATTTTAAATAATATTTAGCAACCTTAGTAAAATAATTAAAATAAAGCCATTAATACACTTATTTTGTGGAAACTGTCGAAATGCATCGAAATCGAAAACTAATTGCATTGGAGTGATCTCGATGAAGAATAAAGATAAACGGACCCAGCCAGGGGACTTACTATAAATAGATGCTCTCTCCAAGATTCTTGGAGACACACCAAAAGCCAGAAATCACTCCGAAAAGCGGCATATGAGTCCTCTAGACCAACTGAGCTCATTGGAGTCCTTAAATAATCCCTTTGATAACGTTGACACACACCCACAAGGTTAGTGCCAACTGCACTGCAAGAGAACTTGAAAATGGGGACATTACATTTTTATAAAAATCACGATTTTTTGACGATTTTTGCTTCTATGATATTAATATTTCATGTGCAAGGTCCCCTTTTTAAGTGTCTTTAAAACACTTAATAACCTTTCCGAAGAGCTATTACACTTAAGTTATCTTTTGAAATATTTATGACATTAGACAACTTAACTGAATTTAATAACTAGTATATTTATATTTAAAAAAATGTATATACAATATGCCAAGAGATATCTTCTCAATGTTTTGTCTGTGCTTTTTGCATTTTCCATGGATTTTGTCATATTTTCCATTTTTTTTTTCCTTCAAATTTTTTGGTTTTTATTTTTATTTTGTCGAATTTCTTTTTGCGTTCCATAGTTTTTTGTGATTTTCTTATTTTCAATTTTTTTTTTGGTTTTTATTTTTTACTTTTTCCAATTTCTTTTTTGGTTTTCATTTTTTATTTTTTCCAATTTGTCTTTTGGTTTTTATTTTTTTATTTTTTGGCTATATATTTCCACGGAAAAAATGAATGCTGTAATTTCCACCCCGCTGTGATTGTAGAATGCCTCTCACTATAATTAATAGTTCAATAGTTCACCCAATTTTACGGAAAATCCCAAACTGAAGTGAATTGCAAAATAAATCATACCAACATGATCTTGAAGGTTTGGGATGAAGAATGATGCCAACTGGGTGACTTACTATAAATAGACATGATCTCCAAGAAGTTTGGAGAAGCCACCAGAAGTTGGAATTAACTTTTGAAAGTGTCAAACTAATCTATGATGCTTACTGCGCTCATTTCCAAGAACCAAAATCACTGCTAAACAAACCCAAGCACTCCAAGAAGTTTGGAGTTCTCCCCAACTCACTGCTACTGTCAAAAACTCAACATGAACAACCCAACTTTCTTGAGAAAATTGGAGTTTTCCCATGAAATTAGAAATGTCCCAAAAAGGGGACATTACACAAATACTAGCGAACCGGCAACATACATTGTCATTTGGTTGGCATATAGCATTGAGATCACTATATGCATATGATGCCATTTCAACTTGTTTATTGCTAGATAATCATCATTAATTTGATGTTTGGTGATAGCATGTCGTGTCTGTCATTGTCTTTGTAAATGTTAATGTTTGCACTTGTTAGCTAAGAGTAATTTGGAGTTGCTTGATTGTCTCCTAGTTGGTAGTTTATTGCTTGATTTGAATACCTCAATAGTGGTATTGCCATTTTCAAGTTTCCTTAAATTTTCCATCAATTTTGTAGCTTGGATGCTTGGACATTGCTTCCTGAAGACAACTATCAAAAAAGGTATGTCTTCTCATCATTTAGATCTAGAAATTGTTCCACTTTTTTTGTTGATTGCATTCAACATTTTGCCTTGTTCTTGTCTTTCATGATATAAATATGTTGAACAAGTTTTACAATTTTAAACTAATAAATTTCTACGTGAATACCTTGGAAGATGTTTAGTAAATGCCTTTTATCAAAAAAAAAAAAAAAAAAGTGAAAATGAAACATCTACCTAAATATTTTCGAAGATGTCTGTAAAGATTGAGTTATTAATTGGGAAGGAATATTGCCTCAGTTTTGTTTGAAGTTTTAGTCTAGTCTTGTCTTTCATGATCTAAATATGTGGAACAAGTCATTACAGATTTAATCTAGTTACATTGAGATGAGATGTCTACTTGAACATGATCTAATATGTAACAATGAGATGTCTACTTGAATATGTTGGAACATAACTGTCAAGATTGAGTTATTAATTTGTAAAAAATATAGTCTCAATTTTTTTAACTTGGTACCAAATCATTTCAGTTCCACATCTGATGCTCAATGCTTGTTTCTTTTGTCATTGGCTATTTGGACATCCATTTGTTTTTATCTAAGTAGCTGGTTCAGGTTTGGGTTTGCAGGTTTGGTATGCAGATTCAACATTTTTTTTTTGGAGGTTGGGTTTGTCCTTACAAAAACATATAAAATTCATAGATATATACATATTTGGAGCCTAAAAGCAGAAATTAAGTTCAGAATACCACATAACATCATACAATAAACAAATCCAACATAAAAATTAAAAATACTACTTAAATATCAATTAGTGAAACTCAAATTTTATGATAAATATTCATTGTTCAATACTAAAATAATAATGTCAAAGCCCTATGGGGCGAATTAAGGAATATTGTTGCTCTCTTATGACCATAATAGAGACTAAAGTCCATTTTAATTTATATTAAAAAACTAAGTCAAATTAAAAAAAGTGAAGGCTATTAGGCCATGCCATCAAGAATATGCCTAGTAAAATGTTTATTCCTTGCACTAATTGCTCATTCAAAGATGAGAAGGGTGTGCGTAGGAGAAACCCAAAGCGTAAAAGTTTGAATGAAGCAAACCCCATTCTTTATTGTTTAATATGCGGATTCCCATCGTTAATTGTGGGTATGTGGATTTGAGTGCACTGGACTTGGTTGAAAGACCAAATGGTCAATTCAACCCACGATCAAGTAAGAATAAATTGTCGTATTATCACCCATTTATGGTTAAGGACATGGTATGGATGTGGGATGGGTGAAAGGCCAAATAAGCACTGGTTAAACTCTTTATTGTTTGTTTCTTAACTTTAGCATTGATTTCAATTTTTGTTTATCACTTGAAGAAAGCAAAAAAAGAAAAACACATCAAACTACAATGGATTTGTCTTGGCTTCCACAAAATTTGTTCCGAGTTTGTTTGGGATGAACCCACAAAGGAAATGATATGCCTTGGCAGAATCCCCACCTCAATCGGCCTAGAATCTGAATCGGGATTGAATTGGACCTAGATCCAGGGCTTGCAAGACATGAACTGGCAATATAGGTTTTTATCTTTGTTTGTCCAAATTGTGACCTTACACTTAGACTGGAGAGTGATTGCATTCTTTTCATATGATGGGCTTGTTCTCTTCAATTAATAATTGCAAGTGTTCCAAATAATATTAACCAAGTTAGAGCATTGAATAACACATCATTATCCAATTATTATGTGTAAAGGGATGCATAAGAAGACAACTCTATTAGAATAAGAAGAATATGATCCTTATTTTGTTGTGATTGACTTGAAAATTGTAATGCAATGGTGTTAGTTATTCTAACTCTCTCTATATTCTTTTTAGGTAGAATAGAAGATTGTTATCTTTTGTTAAAGAACGACGGTTTTGATGATTTTGTTGTAGAGGCACACATCCATAGTCTTTTTGAACTTTGGCAATATGTTCCCTAGTTCATCTTGTTGGTAAATAGATTTTGTCACTTCAAAAATAGGTAATAAATGGTGACTTGCCCAATGAATGGTGACAAACTATTTACAACAGTTGGAGAGATCACCAACTAAATGATGATTTTCCTCTGCGTTGAGGGGGGCAGCTCCCTCGTATGATCTAACTTGGGTTTTTGGGGGTATGCTCTTAACCAGAAAGCAGGAAAGGAAAGAAAATTGAAATTGAAAAGAGAGAAAACCTAGATGAAAGACATAAGAAAAACACTTAGGTTTCCCAAGAACAGAATAGAATAAAAGAGTGAGCAGAAACAAAATATACAAATCTCATCAGTTTCTTGTTCAGGAATGGTAAATGAATATAATAAACAACTATCCTTTCCAACATACACAACAGGTCACACATTAGACATAAGAATAATACACAACCATCTCAGAACACAATGTTCTGTATGAAATTTAGATGCAGCCACACATAGCAGGAAATCATTGAAGAATGATTACAAATTGACACAAGAAAACTTGTAATCCAGAAGGAAATAGAACAGACATAACATCAGGAAATATCCCTTCGATTCTTCAATAAAAGAGAACATAATATCCTCCAGGAATCCCTGTACAATGTTTGTGCTGGAAAGGTGAACAATGTTGATAGAAGTTCACAGAAAAGAAAACCCTCTCCACCAAGCTCTCGCAATGAGAAGTTGGGAAAAAGATCTTGTACAATAGAAAATTACTGAATTTATATCTTTTGCCTCCCCTTAACTGCTTCTTGGAAAAACAATTATAAAAGAATAATACTTTTAACTTTCACGTGCACAAAATATTTCAACTTATAAATGAGATAAACATTATGAAAAGAACTTCATAATAAAATAATACTTCTTACAACTCCATCTCATTCATGTGGCTAGATTGTATACACTATTCACAAAATGTGGGGATTCATGCATTATGACAAAGCCAATAGGTCTGAGTATTCGGTCCATTTCTAGCAAAACGATTTTCATCTCCCACCTGTGACTTCTTGCACTGAAAAAACCATCAAGATGCAAGTGATCATAGGTTCTAGGACAGGTTGAAAATGCTTCACACCAGTCATTTATGGCACCAATTAATCCTCGGTCACAGACAACATTCAAGGAATTTAAACCATATGAGGAGACCACATTCATGACCCACACGGGGTCATTTATCAGTGCTGCAGCAAAACCTCCATAAAGGGTGTTCATGTCCATAATATTCCTTATCTTGTCTTTGCCAAGATCAGGCACCAGTGTCTTATAATACTTAACACGTTCAACCCATTTAGCTGTGTCCTGCTTGAATGCACCATCACTACCACCAAAGAATGTACGGACTCGCTTTGGGGCTATTTGCAAGCGTTGTGGCCACTTCGGCATTTGTCCCACTACCAAGCGCTTGAAGTTCGGGCTTCTTATAGCGATACAAGTCATCATAGGAACATACCATGTTGCATCTGGTTTAATGCTATCATCAAAATTTGGGGAATAAATTGTTTCACTACAGCTAGCATAGCAGTCATTGTGCAATGGCTTCTACCATACAACAATGTCATCCTTTTTATTGTATAGTGTATAGCACATCTTGGTTAAGAGATCTTGAAGGGCATTATAGCTAGCCTTCCGATCCTCTATAGTGCTGTTCCATCCTCACCCAATTCCGATTTGATTTTTCGTTATTAATCCATCCATAGGGAACATTCCTGTACTAACGCTCATCGTTGCTTGTTGGCCATCTAATAGGTAGCTTGTAACCTTCTGGCGGAGGGGTTAGGCACTCAATTCTTTCATAAAGTGGTGGGCAGCGTCGCTCGCTAAATGCCAACGTGTGCATATCATACTTCCTCCATCTCTGTGGGTCTGTGCATGGAGTATAATCTTGATATTCGTTGTGGCATTCTTGAAATGTCATTGCCTTCTATTCAACAGCTACGCAACTCACTTGTACAGGGGCATGTGAAACTTCTTAGTTCTAGAAGGTATCTATCCTTTTGATAGCAAAACATGGCCCCCAAGATAAAATGAAATGGCACATAAAGATAGGATACTTGGAATGCTAGTAACTTTATTAAATCTATCATATAAAACAGTCATTCTTGACAATTTGCTTCTTTTTTCGTTATGATCTTATTCCTGAGCTGCCATTTTGGCGCATACGGAGAGGGTGCTAACAAGTGTTGTGGCTTTGCACTTGTCAATTGCTTTTGTTTGAAAGTTTCTAAAACCTAATCCACAAAATCATTTTGTGCATATATTGCGGTCATTGTAGTTTATGAGATTAAATCTCTTTTAAGCCAATAAAATAGTTTTCTTGGTCCGCGTTTTTCTTCTTACCCCTTTCGAACATTCCCTATCCACAATAGTGCGCTCCTTTAGGAAAACACCACCAGTCTTGGTGAGTGCTGCCATTGCAATGTTGATAACTGCCACTTGCATTTGATTGAAAGTCTTTAGAATTGTTTCAACAAAACCGATTTGTGCATATTTACAATCATTGAAGTTCGTAAGGAAGTGTTCACAAGCCTCGTCTACACTTCCGCATCTAACATACATGTCTATCAGAACAATTCCAACTAATAATACCTGACAAAAACCCTCCTTTTATTTACCTTCTACACGTTGTGAGCGATGAAAGAGTGGACATTTCCTTGTGAAGGCACATTCCTTGCTAATACAGGTCTGCAATAATAAATTGCTAATATAGGTCGCCATTTAGGATTCTCAATGTGGTGCTGGCTGGGACAATAGTGACAGGTTTTAGAACTTTAGAATAAAGTTTTGTTAAAAGCTGTTTGAATGAGTCCATCTTGTGCCTCTACGCCTCCACATTCCGTATACCCATTTCTTTGAAGGTTTTACATACATTGTGTTCCATACTCTGTGTACATGTCTACCAGAGCATTTCAAACTATAATATCTGACAAAAACTCCATTTTCTAATGCTTTGATGAATATTTATAAGCTGTTCAAAACATAGTTGAAAAACTCGCCAAGCCCTGAAAAGACTTGTATTCTAGGACAAACAAATAAATGCCGACTGTGGCATAAAAGGATGGGGCACATCAACTTTGATAATTTGGTGAAGATCAACTCAATGCAAGCAGTAAGAGACATGTTGAAAATATGTGTCTTTCATCTCGGTTCATGATAAAGTGAAGGAAGTCATACCCCGAAAACTCCACAATCTTCCAAAACATTCTATAATACTCGGCAAAAACTCGTCAAAAAACTCAGCAACTTAAAAATTGCTCAAATTTCATTAAAAACGCATTATTTTTTGCAAAATTCAATGATAAGATGCATCCAATGAGTCAATAAATGAGTACATAAAAGAAACAAGCTAAGTCTAGTTGTATTTGATTGATCTGAAAGCAAATTGGGTACAAAATGGCATCCTCATGTGGAATGCGCTGATACTGATAGTCTGAAAGAAAATGAAAATAGCAAATTGTTTTTGAAAAATTGAAAGTAAATACTACATTAATATATTTTACAAATTTACATTTTCCTCTTCCTAGGTCTAGTGAAAACTAGGGTAGAGTTAGAACTAGACGGTCTAGTCCTAGGACTCTACTGTGGCTCCTCCATCCTCGACATGACACGCTGTGGCTCAACCTCCATCCTAGACTCCAGATATAAAGCAAAACCTTCTAAGGGAAACTCATTATTGGATTGGCAGAGTAAACAAACCTAAGGCATTATCCAAAACATCATGCAAAGCATCAGAGCTCAAAAAAAAGGGGGTCCCCATTTGCAATGGGGCGATGTGTTATTTGGTCACAACAGGACCTATTTTATAATGTCATCTATTGTAGCCAACATTGAAGGAGAGGATTCGCCCATGAAGAATAGGTCCAAGCAAATTCCAATGATTATCATATTTGATTGATTGGCATTTTAGATGAAATTTCAAGACGATCGATTGGTATTATGAGGTGGCGTTTCCATTGGTTCTTGTGTCATGAGAAGAATTGATGCTAGAAAAGAATAAAGGCAATTTAAATAATATTTGTGCATTCAAAGGAGAGCCAAAGTTGGAGCATTCACCAAGTCAAAGATATTCAAAAACAATTATTTTAAATGCAAATTTATTTTATTAAATGCTTGCATTTGGATAGATTGGTTTATTTAATGTATTTCATGAAGTGGTTAGTGATCGGCTAAGGCAAGGGTTTTATTAAATGCAAATATCATCATTTAATACATGCAGATGAGGTAGTTGTGGATCAATGCAAGTATAGAGGAGCATTTTAAATGCAAGTTCATAAATTGAATGCCAAATATCTAGTCGGTTATGTCAAGGATCAAGATTTTAAATGCTTTGAAGGATATTAAATGATTGCATGGAAGTTGTTGGGAGACGCCAAGGCAAGTTGTGAGAATTGTAAATGTAATAGATGTATCTCATTTAAACAATTAAAGATTGTTTTAAATGAGTGTGTTTTAGATGTAACTCATTCAATATTGTTCGAGTTCATTGCTCATCATTGGTGGAATTCAAGCTACAATTCAAAATGCCAATGAAGAAGGACGTTCATGCTTGAGGAGTTAAATAGTGGACTTGAACATCAATTTGCAATATATGATGCTATGGTATGTTTTCTTTCTTATTGTTTATGAATGAGAATTCCGATTTTCATTTTATTGGCGAGGTGATGACCTCTTGTTTATGTATGGAGATGACCCCATACTAGTTGTGAAGTGATTTCATACAGAATTCACTATTTGAGCTTAATATTGCAGGTTTAAGGAGCATTTGAAATGAATTTGACATTATTATAACCCTTGGTCATTGTGGATGTCACACCAAGGTAGTCGATTTGGAGAGATCATCATTATATGGAGATTTAACATATATTTTCAGTTCTGATTTCTTATAACAGCCAGCTGATAATGGTATTTCAGGGTTCTTATGCAAGCTTTGATTGAAGATATTGGCTTGGGAGCATTGTTGACACAAGATATTGCATCTAGGGTTCCATTGCTTGGCTTCAAGAGGAGTTTTTGTCATTGTTTTGATCTCTAGAAGATTTCTGGGCATATATACATTTTTTATCAGACATAACAGCAGTCAATATGATGTAATCAGTCCATTTTATGAGGCTGCAACAGTGATATTTGAAGTCTATATCCATTGGACATTGATAGCTCTTTCATGTTTTAGGGTTACAAGGACATTTGGTGGCACTTGGTTGACATTTTTATAAGTTGTTCAAGTCTGATCTGATTAATCAGCAGCAAACTTTTGATATCTTTTCATATTGAATCAATGATATATGCAATGGTGTTTCATGGTTACATATATGTATGATTGTATTTGAATGTTTATGTGGTTTTGTGCAAGAAATCTTATCTAAAAGTTGCAAAAATTTCAGTCATCCTAGAAAGGGATATTACAGTGGTATCAAAGCCTTCGTCTTGCCAGCCTATGGGTTTGTTTTGAAGGAAGAGCTGAAGCTATGAATACAAGAAGATCATATACAGTGGACAAGTCTAGAGAAGAAGACTTGACAGCCTTGATAAACAAATATGATGCTCTTACTGAGTATGTGCAAAACAGAATTAGCTTCAAAGACTACATGAAGTTCAAGAGTTCATGGTATGATGAAGAATCATTTGATAGTGATGAAGAGGACTACCAGGGACCAGCTAGCAGCTCTAGAGGAAAAGTTGACTTCATTTTCAGTCATATAAAATGAGTCTCTTACAAAATATTAAATGCACCTAGATGTACAATGCACCTAATGACACCTAAGTAAGCTTAAGTAGACCAGTGTGAAGAGGACCTAGAAATGACTAGCTAGGTAATATCTCTTTTTACACTAACAATTGTGACACCAAGGCATGTCCAAAAGCTAAAGAAGAAAAAAAATGAGAGATGCAAACACTCCTTGCATTGTTGGATGAGAAGAAACTAGAGAGGGCAAGGACACAAGTAACCATAGCGTTAGCCATTAATCTTGACATATTAGTAGAAATGGACGAAGATATGGTAGGCATTGTGGGCTTTACTCATGGTCCATGCATACGAAGCACATCCACCTCATCTAGTTCAAGCATGTAGGTACAAGGCTTTTTTCTACCAGGAAACCTGCTTGGAACACAACCTTTGTTGTAAGGTATAGAGTGGAACAAGGAGATGCACTAGGAAGCAAATAAGGTGTGTGTGAATTTTTGGTTTTACAACAACCTTCCCTTCAATGTGGTAAAGATCTTCGAGGATTTGGTGATAGCATTAACAGTTGCAGGGAAAGGGTACAAGGCGCCCTCTCCAAAAGACTTAATTGGGAAGTTGCACTAGAATGTTGTTGAAGATGCAAAGTTATTTCTGGAAGAACAAAAGAGGCAGTGAGAAAAGTTTGGATGCACTATTCTTTCAGATGGGTGGATAGATACCACACCCTTATCAATTTTTTCGTAGCTTCAAATGGTGAGATGGTTTTCTTGAAGTTAATTGATGTCTAACAAATTAAAAAATGCAAAAACTTTGAGCCTAATGTTGGAGCAAGTTGTCTTAGAGGTGGGCATAGAGAATGTGGTGCGAAATATCATTGACAATGCAACAATGTACATGGTGATTGGGAGATTGCTTTAGGAGAGGATTCTATCACTCTTTTGGGCCCCTTTCATGGCAGATTGCCTTGACTTTTTGGAGGACATAGGCAAAATTGTTTGGGTGAGATCGGTTGTAGAAGATGCAAGGAACATCACAAAATATATTTATAATCACCCTTGGGTTCTTAGCTTGATGAGTGGTCACACCATGGGGAAAGAGCTTGTGCGATTGAGTGTCACAGGGTTTGCAACTAAATTTCTAACATTGCAAAACATTATTAGTTTGTTGACACCGTTGAAGTAGATGTTTGTGAGTCAAGCATGGCTAGACTCAACCATATTCAAAGAAGGTTGGTAATGTCTTTGTGAAGAAAGCTGTAGAGATCGTCAAGGTAACCTCAAATTGAATGCCCTTTATTTTTCAAATTTAAAAGTATTCACTTTCATTGTAAATTTGTAACTTTAATTCGTTTGTACTTGTAGGTGTTGGAGCCCTTGGTGAATGTTTTGTGCTTGGTGGATGGGGATCAAAATCCAATGGGGTACATTTATGAAGCCATGGATAGGGCCAAAGAGGCCATCCAAAACTATTAAGGGATGATAGAGACATATTTGATCTCATTTGGGAGATCATTGATCGAATGTGGAACAATCGACTCCTACAACCAATTCATGCAACAGGGTGCTACGTCAACCCCAAGTTTTTCTTCTCTGATAGCTTCATAGGTCCTAATGGTGAGGTTTATTGAGGGCCTCTCAACATGCATTAAGAGGATGACACACTAGGTTGAGATGAGGGGCCTCATTATTTTAGAGTTTCAGAATTACAATCAAGCCAGGGCAAAGCTCTTTTTTTCAATACTAGCCATTCAAGGGAGATCTATCTAGAAACCAAGTAAAAAAATTGAAGTCTTTCTTACAAGTTACAAATTACAACTATTAATAAAATATTACTTGCTTACAAACTTATGAGTATCTTATTTGTAGGTGCTTGGTGGGAAGATTGGGGTGGAAATACCCCAAATGTTTAAAAGTTAACCCTTTCAATTTTATCTCAACCATGTAGTGCTTCTGACTGTGAGTTTAATTGGAGTTTGTTTGATGCCATTCACATGAAGAAGTGCAATAAGTTGACTTAATGGTGCCTCAATGACTTAGTTTTTGGCAATACAACACTTAGCTTTGCAAAAGAAAAAGGGTGGAGAACAAGTCAGAGGAGTTTATTGGTTTGGATGAGATTGATCCCTATAGTGATTGGACTGTGTAGGATGAGGAGCTTTCCTTGTTTACAGAGGACAAGATTGTTGATTTTGAGAGCTTGGCTATGGAGGATGTGGCTGCAATAGAAGTAGGAGATATTGGATTGTGTGACATTGATATTGTAGAGGAATCATTGCCATCTAGTAGTACGGTGGGGCCATATGCGTAGCTTTCTAAGACAAGCAAGGAGCCGTAGATGAGTGCTAGGACTAGAACTTCTCCCCAATTTTCACAAGAATGGGGAAGAGGAAATTGTAAAATCTTGTAATTTGTAACTTGTCTAGATATGCAATTTATGATAATGATTTTCAAAGAGAATCATCGTAAATTCCTAATAGTTATTAGCTAGCTATTATATCCGCATAATGATGTGATTTTGTACTCTATTTGTATTCAAGTCTAATAGAAAACATAGTTGAAAAAATTGGCGAGTACTTGCAAGACTTGCGAGTACTTGTTGATGAAAACACAAATGAGTAATCACCTATATAACTTGGGGCTGAGTTTTAGACAAAAATCGTTGAGTCTTTTCAAAAAAATCCCCTAAATCGCAGGAAACTTGCCAAAACTTGCATTTCTCAAAAATCTCGGCATGTGTTTAAATCACGATTCAAAGAATTTTCAATTGTTGTGAACAGCTACGGCACGATTCAAAGATTTTCCAGTTGTTGTGAATGGAGTTAGGGCACAATTTGAAGATTTTCAATTGCTTCGAATGGATTTAGGGTGTGATTCGAATTCCAATTGTTGCAAATGGATTTAGGGCATGATTTAAGGATTTTTCCCTTTTTGAATTTTCCATATGCATAGACTTTGCTTCATGCTTCGAGCTTCCAAGTTATAGCTTTCACCTTTACTCGTAATCTCTCATGTGGTGCTTACTGCTAGTTAGCTTCACCAATTTTTGCTTTATATAGATTGATGCATGTTCATAATAAGAATACATACATAAACAAAACAAAGACGTATTAAAGAAATAAGTATATGTAATAAATATGTACATTCTTGGCTAGTTTCACCAATGCTCACCTTAATATAGATAGGTCATAGATTCATATTCACAATGAGAAGAAATACATAGGCAATTAATTTTTTTTCCTGTTATTTGTCTTTTGCTAGGCTTTATTTCTAATTTTTGGTTTTCGAAAAATATATGGCATCTACAAGTAGGAGACTTGGCAAGCCTAAAGACTTGTTTTTTGGTCAATGATATGTATTGAAGTCAAATTTTGATTTATGTATGAAGGAAATTAGTAATATGTTCTACAAATTCAGTAATATGTGTGTTTTTGAAGATTTAAAAAAAAAATTTATGTATTTTTAAATATTGAATAAATTTGTCGAGTTTTTTTTGTAGTTTTTGTCAAATCTTATGTTTTTAAATTTTTTAGGTCAGCCAAGTTATTGCTGATTCCGAGTTTTTAAATTATGATAGAAAACACTTCCCCAACCTTTTATAGGCTCATTGGATACATTTTGTAACTGAAGTTTGTATGAATTTTGTGTATTTAATGAAATTTAAGTAATTTTTTAAATTACCAAGTTTTTGCCAATTCGGAAATTTTTGGTCCACCAAGTCCTAGTTGAGTCCGAGTATGCACTATGGTCTGTAGGACCTACCTAAGTCATGTATTTTCCTGTTTACACAATGTTTTCTATAAAGCTTTGTTTGATTGCCTTTGTTTAGCATTTCATAAACCAAGTTATAATTGCAAATATTTGTGTACTTATGCCTGCTATCATTTTCTAATGGATACATCAAGAGAATATGTATTTTGTCTTCTCTTTCTTTTAGTTTACACATCTTGCAGATTCTTTTTTCCCCGGGTATTTTCAGGAGTGTCTATCTAGAAATTTCACCATTAAGCTCATGTGAGTGAGTTGTTAGTTTTGTTATCATTGCTCCCTTTTTGAAGCTTACGACCTTATGTGGGTAAAATGGGTGCTCAGGTTTGGGACCAATGATGTTTTTAGATTTATAGTTTCTTCATCTTCGGGGCTTTGATATGAATTATTTTAGTTAAGGTTAAAAAGAATGTACCATACCAATATTCTGTGAAATGTAGTCTATTGTCCTGTTTCCTTGCTACCCAAAGAGTTCCTTAAATAAACCCCTCTGATTTATTTGATTGTGTCAGTTTCTTCAGTTGATTGAGAATGATAGTCTATAAAGTTGTGTGTATGTTCAAATAGATTAATGTAAAAGTGATTTAGGATCTCAGTCCTTAACTAGAGAATTTGGAATAGCATGCAATTTATGGAGCTCTTTCAAACACAAATCAGCTTCCTCTGGTTATTGGAATAGTCTTTGTGGATGCAGTGACATGCTTGGTTAGCCCATCAACTGGTTCGAACATTCAAAATACAATACTTATATTCAGATTTCAGTGAACCTGTGAAGGATTCCATAGACATATCCTTCCATTCCTGGTGAGAGTTTTGAGAGGATTGCAAAAGTTTAGGATTTATAGTCCTTAGCCCTTTGGCACATTACAAAGTCCTCAATAATTGTTTTGATCTTTTTCCTTATCCCAAACCAATATTAGTACTGTCCCACCTACATATATTTATTAAAAAGGTTTGAATAATCTGCATTAAAGAATGAATGACTCACTTCTAACACCTTAAACATAGAAGCAGAGAGCAAGAATATACATAATAGATCTCTTTTCCTCTTGTATTTGACTTCATCTTTCTCTGTTCCTTGCTATTCTTGAATATTTGATCTAAAATGTAACTGTTTTTACTATTATGACATGCTCAGATGTGGTATTTACCACCCAACTGCACTTCATATGGGCCTCCCAAAGCATTCTAAATAAAGCTAGTCAGTGACATCTTTCCTGTAATGAAATTAATCTGAAATTGCATGCAATTTATGGAGCTCTTTCAAACACAAATCAGCTTCCTCTGGTTATTGGAATAGTCTTTGTGGATGCAGTGACATGCTTGGTTAGCCCATCAACTGGTTCGAACATTCAAAATACAATACTTATATTCAGATTTCAGTGAACCTGTGAAGGATTCCATAGACATATCCTTCCATTCCTGGTGAGAGTTTTGAGAGGATTGCAAAAGTTTAGGATTTATAGTCCTTAGCCCTTTGGCACATTACAAAGTCCTCAATAATTGTTTTGATCTTTTTCCTTATCCCAAACCAATATTAGTACTGTCCCACCTACATATTTTTATTAAAGAGGTTTGAATAATCTGCATTAAAGAATGAATGACTCACTTCTAACACCTTAAACATAGAAGCAGGGAGCAAGAATATGCATAATGGATCTCTTTTCCTCTTGTATTTGACTTCATCTTTCTCTGTTCCTTGCGATTCTTGAATATTTGATCTAAAATGTAACTGTTTTTACTATTATGACATGCTCAGATGTGGTATTTACCACCCAACTGCACTTCATATGGGCCTCCCGAAGCATTCTAAATAAAGCTAGTCAGTGACATCTTTCCTGTAATGAAATTAATCTGAAATTTAAAAGCATTGTAGCTTACCTTCCTGCATTTGTTTAAAAACTAGAATCTTCATAGAGAGGAAATCCTATGAGCTATCATGATCAGCAAAAAAATTGAATGGACTCTCATGCAAACGAGTCTGCCATTTGTATTAATGCCTAGATGATGGCAAATGCTTGTTTATCACGGGTAATTAACTTTTCACAGTTTCAGTGGCCAACTTTGGCCACTAGTACTTGTTGATGTGTTTTTTATGCACAAGGCAACATGCAGAATAAAATACTAAGTATTCTATTCTCTCTTGAACAAAGTCTCTCAAAGGCTAAATTATGTGATCCAGTGAGACAACTCCAAGGTTCATTATTTGTGATTTGCAATGGATAGATTCAATAGTTTGATGTGATATGCTGTTAACACTAAGGGACTTACGCTGGATTTACTTCTTCACTCAGTCGACTTATTAGTCCTTTTCATGGATCGAAACCTCCTAATTTCACAACTAAAGAAAAAGGATAAGGGTTGAGAGAGAATCTACTCTACTTCTAAGGACAATGAGACAATGAACGATGTCAAGAATTCCTTCATAACAAGCTCCACTTTGCCATGATGAATTCAACAACTACATAGAACAAGTGCAATCTCCCAAGGATGACTAAAGATTTTCATATTGCAAACACACATTTGAGTACCCACAGCTGGTGCAACTCAAACAAGCATCAACAACCAAATTATTGCAATAAGTTGAGGTTCAGGCTAACTTTGCACAATGGCTTGGCAGCGACAAACCATCAAAAGTATGAACCTAAGAATTCATCAAATATCTTCACAACGCATTCACTATATCAATGAATTTTCTAATCTTATTCTACTTCTACTTGGAAGCACATCTCAATCATCTTCGAGAAATAAGAAACCATGTGACATTCCAAAACAACACAATTGTCACCAAGCTTCAATGAGAAATGTATTAATCTTGGAAGTGATTACAACAATTTCAAGTTCTCTCCAACAACTTAGAAGAGCTTCCTCTACTCTACTCCTACTCTACTTGCTATTCTACTCTCTCCTACAACAACTCTTATGATTACAAATGAGGCGGATGAGCCTTTTTATAGTCCTCAAAATACAATGAAGGGCCAAGATTGATTTGAGCAACCAATGGCCGAGATTTTGCCACATCAGCGATTAGTTACAACAACCAGCTATTTTTAGTAAAAAGAAAAAGTTGACACAATCTGTGTACATAAAAACCCAAAGGCAATGAAGGCACGTTTTCCAAGGTGATAAGGATGACATGTTGGAAACTTTGGGAATCTTCTAGATAGGGCACTCTTTCTCTTGGACTTTGTTGCAGGTACATTGAACATGGACAAGTGACATGGCGAGCTTTGATTGATCGATGATGTATAAACGCCACTTGAGCATTTCTTGAGCAAATTTTCTTGATTTTCAATATTTTTTCAATTTCTTGATGCTATTCCCAAATTTTATCTTCTTTTCTTGGACAAGTTTTCGAATTGGATTTTCACTTCTGGAACTATTTCTTTTCAAATGTGGAATTTGGGAACTTGTCCTTGTTCTTCACTCCTTGTCTTTGCATTTCTGTAATTTTTGGATTTTCTTGATAATCTTGCTCATTCGACTAACTTTTCTTGTGATGCTCGTGTAGGATTTTTGCTCTGGATTGATGAAGTAGAGGAGATGACTTGGGCGTGAATTCTTGGAGTAGACCTCATGATGTTTTCTCTTGATCTTCTTTTGGTGCATGAAATGGAAGGCTCTTGAACTCGAACATGGAAATGATCTTCTGGATGCTCGGATGGTAAAACTTGCAAGATGGATGATGACATCTCTCACTCCGGTGATGAAGTTCTCCTCTGGAAACAGGATGATGGTGTACTTGATGATGTCTTGATCCTCTGGATGCTCCTCTTCTGTGGATGCATAGCTCGCCTTTGGATTCTCCAATATCTGCAAGATGAAAATTTGCAAGTCATAGTACTTGAGAACGTTTAAGTCAAGTTCATAAATGCATATGAGAAATTGAAAGCTATTGATTGAATTTCACAAAATTTCTACCTCATTGGCGAATCTTTACTGAAGTAGGCAAGTATGAAGGTAGCGCAATTTCTAGTTGCACTTGGAAATTGCGATTTTTGGTCGCAATTTCCACCCTATCATGGAAATTGCGACTTTTGTTCCTTAGCTTAGATTTTTCACTTTCAAACTTCTCTACTTGCTTGGCATGGATTTTTGGGTGATTTCAAATGGTTTTTCAATGGATTTTTCATGAATTTTCAAGCGATTCTTAGAAGATTTGAATTGAAGTTTTCATTTTGAATCACAAGTATAAACCCTCATCTAGCACGATTTCAAGTTGTGCATGGAATGTCCGAGATTTTGCCACATCAGCGA
The DNA here is from genome assembly GCA_027924645.1 of Cunninghamia lanceolata. Lineage (NCBI taxonomy): Eukaryota > Viridiplantae > Streptophyta > Pinopsida > Cupressales > Cupressaceae > Cunninghamia > Cunninghamia lanceolata. Next base: position 19,637,355 of record BSBN01001215.1, on the reverse strand, counting down.
TTAGTTACAACAACTAACTATTTTTAGTAGAAAGAAAAAGTTGACACAATCTGTGTACATAAAAACTCAAAGGCAATGAAGGCACATTTTCCAAGGTGATAAGGATGACATGTTGGAAACTCTGGGAATCTTCTAGATAGGGCATCCTCTTTCTCTTGGACTTTGTTGCAAGTACATTGAACATGGACAAGTGACATGGCGAGTTTTGATTGATCGATGATGTATAAACGCCACTTGAGCATTTCTTGAGCAAATTTGCTTGATTTTCAATATTTTTTCAATTTCTTGATGCTATTCCCAAATTTTATCTTCTTTTCTTGGACAAGTTTTCGAACTGGATTTTCACTTCTGGAACTATTTCTTCTCAAATGCTAGATAGGGCGCCCTCTTTCTCTTGGACTTTGTTGTAGGTACATTGAACATGGACAAGTGACATGGCGAGCTTTGATTGATCGATGATGTATAAATGCCACTTGAGCATTTCTTGAGCAAATTTGCTTGATTTTCAATATATTTTTAATTTCTTGATGCTATTCCCAAATTTTATCTTCTTTTCTTGGACAAGTTTTCGAATTGGATTTTCACTTCTGGAACTATTTCTTCTCAAATTTGGAATTTGGGAACTTGTCCTTATTCTTCACTCGTTGTCTTTGCATTTCTGTAATTTGTGGATTTTCTTGATAATCTTGCTCATTTGACTAACTTTTCTTGTGATGCTCGTGTACAAATTTTGCTCTGGATTGATGAAGTAGAGGAGATGGCTTGGGCGTGAATTCTTGGAGTAGACCTCATGATGTTTGCTCTTGATCTTCTTTTGGTGCATGAAATGGAAGGCTCTTGAACTCAAACATGGAAATTATCTTCTGGATGCTTGGATGGTAAAACTTGCAAGATGGATGATGACATCTCTCACTCCAGCAATGAAGTTCTCCTCTGGAAACAGGATGATGGTGTACTCGATGATGTTTCGATCCTCTGGATGCTCCTCTTCTTTGGATGCATAGCTCGCCTCCGGATTCTCCAATAGCTGCAAGATGAAAATTCACAAGTCATAGTACTTGAAAATGTTTAAGTCAAGTTCATAAATGCATATGAGAAATTGAAAGCTATTGATTGAATTTCACAAAATTTCTACCTCATTGGCGAATCTTTATTGAAGTAGGCAAGTATGAAGGTGGCACAATTTCCAGTTGCACCTAGAAATTGCGATTTTTGGTCGCAATATCCACCCTATCATGGAAATTGCGACTTTTCTTCCTTAGCTTAGATTTTTCACTTTCAAACTTCTCTACTCGCTTGGCATGGATTTTTGGGCGATTTCAAACGATTTTTCAATGGATTTTTCATGAATTTTCAATGATTCTTAGAAGATTTGAATTGAAGTTTTCATTTTGAATCACAAGTATAAACCCTCATTTGGCGATTTCAAGTTGTGCATGGAATGTCCGAGATTTTGGGCGCAATTTCCACCCTAGAGTGGAAATTGCGATTTTTCCTTAAGATGTTTTTTCGCTTCCAAATTTCTTCTATTCATTGGTGTAGATTCCTTAGGTGATTTTAAACAAATTTTTAATGGATTCTTGCAAATTTGAATTGAATTTCATTTTAAACCAAAATCTTGAACCTAGATTTGGCGCATTTTCCACATGCCCCTAGAATTTGCGCCATTTTGGTGCATTTTCCTCATGTAGATGGAATTGCGATTTTCTACTTCATGCTCAATTTTGTGCCACTTTCATGATGTCTTTATGCTTTGCATTTGCTCCTCATGATTTCCACATTTTTTTGAAGTTTTCCTTAGGAATTTTCATTAGATATTCAAGAGTTTTTTTGATTTTCTTTTGAACTCTTTGAGATCCTCAAGGTGGCACAATTTCCTCTAGTGAGTGGAAATTGCAATTTTCCACTAGTCATCAAGATTTGCGCCATTTCCTCCTGTCCTTCCAATTTGCGCCACTTCCATGTGTGATCAAAATTTCCAATTTTCATTTCATGGTGGCATTTTTCTAAAGATTGCTCAATGATTTCGGAGAATTTTCAAACTATTGGGTGCCAAAACCTCCCTAAGCGCAATTTCCACTTACCTCTGGAATTTGCGATTTTTTCCAAGATGATGATTTTCTAAGTTTTCTCTAGATGGAATTTGAACCAAGATTGAACATAATTTCCAACTATCGATCCACCCTTTGTGAGGAATTGCGAAATTTTCATGATAAAAATGAGTCTCCAAGAGAAAGTGTAATTTTCTTATGAGCTTGGAATTTGCGCTATTTTGGCGCATTTTCCACTTGATCATGGAAATTGCGATTTTTGGATACTTAACCATTTTTTTAGTACCTGAAATCTTGTATATTTCAAAATATATTTAAGTAAATATTTTGAAATATACTTTCAGGATGTTTGAGATAGGTCTCGGATCCATGGGATTTAACATGCAGATTCTAGATTTTTGAGGATCCACCAGATTTCAGACTTAGTCAGTTTTTCAGGGTTTCAGGACATCAAACTTCAAGACATCAGACTTAGTCAATTTCAGGATTTCAGGGACATGTATCAGGATGAAGGCATAAGGATTCCTCAGTTGAATATCCATCCCTTAGGCAATTTCTTCAATCACTTCATGGATTTGAGCAAGAACTTGGCAAGACTTGGACAAATCAATACCACCAAACCTACAAACTCAAAGAAAACCAAAACACTAAAACAAAACTAAGATAGAAAGCAGAAAAAAGGGTGGGTCCTGTTGATGATTGTTTTTAGACAAGTCAACAATAGAGTAAAACACTAGAGTATCCCACTCTCTCTTGAATAAAGCTCTTTAAAGGCTGAACTATGTGATCCAGTGAAGTAACTCCAAGGTTCCTTATTTATGATTCATGATGGGTTAACTCAGTGATTATATGTGATCTTGTTGATAATCACAAAGGGACTTACATTAGACTTCTTCATACACTTAGCTTATTTCTCCTAGCAGTGTGGATAATTTATATACAAAGCTTCAATGATAAATAAAAGGAAAAGATACGGGTTTAAGAAAACTAATCTAAGGTCAATGAAGCAATGATGATGTATGAATAGACAAACTCTTGAATTAACCTAACTCCATTTCGCCAAGGATGCCTACAACTACATGAAGTTGGTGCAATCTCCTAAGGTTACGCGAATGGTTTTCAAATCATGAAGGCTCATATGAACACCCATTAAACGGCGCAGCTCAAACGAACATCCACAATCGAACTTGTGCAAATTATGAGGCTCAGACTAGCTTTACACAACACTTCACCGGCGATGAATGTCAAAAGCATGAGTTAGGAGTTGATCAAATATTCAACACAAACATACATTACATCAAAGAGCTACTAATCTATTTCTAATCTACTTGAAACATCTCTCTATTTTATCAAAGTACAAGAAACCATGTTATTCCACAAGACAACACTTAACACCAAATGAATTCCAATGTCTTTGCATTAATCTTGAGAAATATTTACAACAATCTCCAAGTCCTCTCAGAGAATTTCGAGAGTCTCTTCTATTCTACTCTTACTTGCCTACTGACTACTAGCTACTGTCTATATGTTACAAATGAGGCAACAAGGCCTTTATATAGTGTCCAGAATTACAATGAAAGGCTAGGATCAATTCACGTAGCCAAGGGCTTAGATCATGCCACCTCAGTAGGTAGTTACAACAACTTGCTATTTTTAATACATATGAGAGGCAATGAAGGCACATTTTCCAATGTGATAAGGATAAGATGAAATCATTTAAAGCATCTTCCACATAGGCGTCCCTTTGGCTTCTTTTATTAAATAATACATTGAATGTAGTCATATGATGTGGCTGATTGTGATTGGATGATGATAGGTACATGCCACATAGGTGCCACTTCAGCAACTCTTATGGATTTCAACAGTTAATTAAATATGCTTTGTGGGCATATTCCCAAATAGTATCATCTTGTGTGACATCTTCGATATGATAGCTTTTGATGATGAACACTTGAGATGTATCTTATTGATCTTGCCTTGTTCATTCTTCTTGTAAACTGGATGAGTATGATACATGTTGCTTCATTTATCTAACACTGTGATGTTTCTCCTTCTTGTAGGATACATGATGTTGATCTTCTTTGATGTTTCTTCATATAGAGTAGTAGGAGATGATGATGATGCTTCCTTCATGTAAGAGTAGATGATGATGCTATGAAGTAGAGATCTCTCTTGGACTTGAAGGTTGAATGGAACTTGAAGTTAAATGGACGAAGTGCCTTGCTTGATGATATGATGAGGATAAAGTAGTGCACTTGGCAAGTTGACCTTGAAGTAGCCCTTTGGAGTGTAGATGATAACACCTTCTTTGGATGTGGAGTAGATGACCTCTCAAAGAGACTTTGAAGCTTGATGAATCTTGAAGATTGGGAGAACTTGACTTGAAGCTTGGATGGATGAATGTCTTCGAACATGATGCCATTGATGAAGATGAAGTGTACTTGCAAGATATTCCTTGGAGAACTTAAAGCTTGAATGGATAGATGCCTTGAAGGAGTACACTTGAACTTAATGTGATCCAACATGATGTTATTGATAAAGAGTGTCAACATGTTAGACTTGAGATATATCTTGTTGTGACTTCTTGGGGCAGCTACCTCTTGATGGTTTTGAAGTGATCTCCAAAGGTAGCTAGCATGATGACTCTTCCTTGAAGGTGACTCCTTACTCCTCGCTTAAAGGTGACTCCTTGAACAACTCCTTAGATTTGTTGATGCTCCTACAAGACAAGACAATATATCAATCACTTCATAACACAAAGAAATAACTTTAAACATATGAATAACCTTACTTCAATCTAGGCGCCTATCTAATGCTATGGAGGTGCAAAGTGCGCCTAGCATGTATATCTTCATAATTGTGACTTTAAATGATTTCAAACAATTGTGATAGCTTTAAAAGGTCAATCTCCCTTAAGAGATTCGCTCAAAAGGTGTCTTTCAATGCAATTTCTTCCTTAGGCGCAAATCTAGATATCTAGATGATGTTGTTCTTTCTCCATCAACCTTAAGGCGCACTTAGAAGCAAAACAGACCTAAAATGGCGCCTAGTCTTGAATGACCTTATCCTTGCTATTTTGTAACTCCAAATGATCAATCATGTCTTGGAATGACTTTACACTTCAAGCACCCACTATCTAGTATGGATTGATGCATCTTATCCAAGGCGCAAATTGAGGTTATTCGAATAGAAATTGGCGCCTAGGCCACTTTGGTCTTAAACTTTGTCATTTTGATGATCTCAGTCGATCAAACATGCCTTAGAATGTTCTTTCTTAAAGTGTCCTCTTTTAAACATAGTTTTGAGCAGTTTTTCTTAGGGCGCCAATGTAAGTAGCATGGAGGTGAAAGGGCGCCCAACCTTATGAAGCTTTATACTTGTCATTTTTCATGCTTTAAACAGTTGTGAATGTTTTAGAAGGACTTCCCTCACCTAGGTGCCCACTCTTAGATGTCCTTGGATGCAACTTCAATCTAGGAAACTCAAGATGACTCATACACTTAGGTGCTCAAAGTTGATGGTACTAATGACAATAGGCGCTTAAGGTCAATTTGACTCTTTGAAAGGTGTTTCATGACTCCAAATATCTATTACTAGACTAGATTAGATGGCTTCAAATAGTTTGCATTCCTAGGCGCTTAGAGGTAATTGCATAAAGGGTAAAATGCGCCTATGAACTTAACATAATCATTCTCACTTGTGGGCGCCAAATGTGGTCTTGTTGAATCCCCAGGCGCTCATACAAGATGGTTTTGATCATGCAATGCGCCTATGAACTTAACAATTTGCTTACTTCAACTTGTTTTCCATCAAGGCGCATATTTCAGTGTTGCCTAATCTCCAAAATCCAATCTCCCTCTAAGGCGCTTATACAAGATGGTTTGAATTGAAATAGGCGCCTTCTTCTAGGATGACTTCTCCCAAGGGGCAATTTTGTTGATTGTTTGAACATGCAAAAGCGCCCAATCTTATTAAGCACTTTCTTGTCAGATTTTCAATGTCTAAGGCCTTCTATCTTCAATATCAATCAAGGCGCCATCTTTTAGAGTGTTTAAAAGTTGATTTTCGTCTAGGCGCACATTGAAGTCTCCACCTTAGGCGCAAAAACGATGTTTGCAGAAGTGAAAAAACGTGCCTAGCCTCCTAGAGTGAATTCGCGCCTAGAAGCGGAAGTCTCAGAGCGTAAGGTATATTGAAAAATATATTTAAGTATAAGTTGAGACTTTAAATATTTTTCAATATACCTTTCAGGATGTTTGAGATAGGTCTCGAATCCACCGGATTTAACATGTAGATTATAGAATTTGGAGGATCCACTAGATTTCAGACTTAGTCAATTTTTCAGTGTTTCAGGATTTTAGGCTACAAGACTTAGTCATTTTCAGGATCTCAAGCATACATCAGGGATTTCATACTCTTTCTTTCTAAGGCGCAACTTGGAGTTAGTTTAAACATCTCTTTCATGCCAAGGCGCCAAAATGAGGTAGTCTAATGCATGAAGGGCGCCTAGACTTGAATTTGCTCATTCTTGACATCTTTAAGGCTCTTCAACACTTGATTATACCCCTGTGAGACCACCTCATCCTTAGGCGCTATCTATCATTGATTTAAACTTCCTCCCACATCAAGGCGCCCAAAAATGGTGGATACACATGTAGAATGTGCCTAGACTTGAGGGATGAATTGGCGCCTAACTTAAGTTGTCTTATTTTTGTCAAATTTTCAATGCCTAAAGTCTTTTGGCAACTTTTTCCATCAAGGCGCCTTGATCTTCACTTCTCCTTGGTCAAGGCACAATTTTGAGTTTGTTTGAATGATGAAAGGCGCCCTTTGCTCTAGGCGGAATTTTGAAGTTGTGCAAGTTGGAGAAATGCGCCTATGATCCCAGAGCAAATTTGCGCCTAGAACTGAAAGTGCCTGAGGTAAGGTATATTGAAAAATATATTTAAGTATAAGTTGAGAGATTGAATTTCTTAGACTTTAAATATTTTTCAATATACCTTTCAGGATGTTTGAGATAGGTCTCAGATCCACCGGATTTAATATGCAGATTCTTGATTTTTGAGGATCCACCAAATTTCAGACTTAGCCAATTTTCAGGATCTCAAACATCAGGATCAGGTCATCAAGGGACTACAAGACTCAAACACCACTGACTTCATCATGAAATAGCTCTAAGACATCATCAAAACTTCATGCAAAGCATCAAAACTCAAAAAAAAGGGGGGTCCCCATTTGCAATGGGGCGATGTGTGATTAGGTCACAACAGGTCCCCATTTGCAATGGGGCGATGTGTGAAAATGTCACAACAGTACTTAAATTATATCAATGGCTAGAGCAAATGTAAGTTATCCGAGTTGAAAATGTAACTTTCTTGCAAGAGTAGGTTAAGTTTGATATCTCTTTGGGTTTATACATATGGTAGTGAACATGTGAAAAAAGCCTCATTTTTCTTCCAGTTAGAAGGTGTTTTATTCAATGTGTATTTCTATGCTGCATTATTGAACTATGGTTTGCCACTGTTGCTTAGTATAGATGCAGTAGAATTAGACCAGTATAATGTGACCTAGAACTGGGCATGATAAGAGACAATGTGCATGCTAGAGGAAAGAGAGATGGCTGAGTGTGGCCAAGAAGAGTGAATCCTCTGAGTGTGTGATCCATAAAGGGGAAGTGGGAGGCTACACAAAGATCTTTAATGAATGAGCTAAACCAAATCTCTACAAGGACATGCTACAGCTCACACTCTCAGCATCATGGTAAACATCTAACCATTGGGTATTAAAAAATGTTTAATAAATGCATGGATGAACAAGCTATGAGGATTCTTAGGAGCTAATGATTGTTCCCAATAAGTGAAAATCTTCACGAGCCAGAATAAAATGAAAGATCATTCTTAGGAACTCTTATTATTCAAAATGCTATAAATTAGATTCTAGAGTAAAATAAACAAATCTTCTGGAAAACTATGAATGAGATCTAGAAAGATCTTGTTTGATCAACAACAGATGCCATTAGAATGATTCAGAATTGAATCATGGAAGGAGTAATTTTTGTGAATAAGTTCAAGCATGGGTAATATATCTGTGTCTTTGAAACACAAGGAGTTGAATGAGGGAACATGAGAATCTGTAATCTGTATCAGATTCTCTTAAGGGTTCTAATTAAGCTGTAACCAAAAGAATCTTGAATGCTAAACAGATTAAGCAAAGCAAGTAGAAATTCTGTGGGTAATCTCTAGTGAATTGAAACCCTGAATTCTTTGAGAGTCCAGTTCTCTTTATTAGAATTTGTGGAAGCGGTATCATCCTGCAAGCCTGTGATTATTCCTATGTATTGAGAATACTCAATGATGTAGTTTGACCATTCTCTGCACTTCAAGGGTTGCAATTAAATTGTGAACACTAGAATTTAGAATTCTAAAGATTTCAAGTCAAGGAAACAGAAGTCTGTGATTGATCACAAATGAGGCATGTATCTGCTTCAGAACCTTGAACTCTTTGGAGCGCACCTCTTTTGATTAAAAGTTGTGAATTAGATCTTTCTCACAAGCTTTTGGTTATTGACATCTTCTTGTGCTGCAAGGAAGAAGTTCCTCTTTAATTTTATTATGAACTACGTATCATTACAGGTTTATGTGGCTCCTGCAATACTCTTAGCAATTTGTCACTCAGACATCACTGATAGATTGACCAGGAAAGGTTTTGGGTGAAGTCCTTTTAACTAGAGTTTGCAACTGCCATTCCATTAGACGAGAAGTGCTTGTGATTATGCAAATGTCTTATTACATTGAGGTTTAATAAAATTTGTATGTGAATTTACATGCTCACATTTCCATGTGTTTATCATATGATTTGTCATATTTTTATTTAGTAATAATTCTCATTTATTTTGGAATAACCTTTGGCTTAGTTGCCCTGACTGAAGGATATCTCTTCAATTAAATTTACCTGGGATCTGCACCTGGCTTTGTCTGCTGGGATTACACAGTGGGGAACTTGGATGTAGTATTTTATCGAATTTCAACACTGTAACATGTCTCTTGGGATTTGGATACGGGGCTTCGTTATGGAAAGTCTGATACTTGTTACCATTTGAGCTCATCCTAATTGATTAATTTATCATATGGTTGCAAGGTTGGACATTTCTTTCATATTTGCTAATCATTAAAATTAAAATATGTGGAATACGTGCAAAAATAACATGGTATTATCCTTTTTGAATATTTCTATCTCGTGTTTCTACTTTTGTCTTTGGGTAGCTTACAGCTACAATAAAGTTTCCTGTTTGATTTTGTTAAGCTTAATAGTCTATCTCAGAGCTTTAAGCTTTTTTACAGTCTATCTCATGCCAAACAATTCCAAAATAATTGGAGACAATTATAGATCAAGCTTTTGTTTTGCATCTCACCAATTCACTATCTAGTTTTTGTACTTTTTTAATTGGTTGTATTGCACAACAGTGGATGGGAGCTTGAGCTCTTGGAGGCAGAGGCTGGGGATTCTGAAGATGATGGGGTAGGTAAAATTGGGAGCCCCACTCCATCTAGGCAAACCATTAAGCCTGGAAGTCTTTTTAGGAGCCCCCGTAAGTCTCTTGGAACATTGAGTTCAACACCGTTGCAGGTAAATAAAAAGGAGAAGTTAAATACACCAAAATCTTTGCCCAAAGTTTGCTCTGAAGCAAATAGTGGTGGGGAGCAACATATAAACAAGGAACTCATAGGTGTGCAGAGTAAAGCAACGCTTGGTTCAACGAAGTGTGACTTGGGCTCTTTGCTTATAAAGAAAGACTTAATAAATGGAGATTCAAATGGAAAAGTGAATGGGGTGCATCTTAATGAAGTTCCTTGTGTAGATTTAGAGGTGCCATATCAGGAAGACGGAAAGAAGGAAAGAGATTACGTTGGAGGCATGGATTTGGCAGAGGAGAAGATTCCAACTTCAGCAGTTAGGGCCTTTGATGTAGCCGATTCAAGAAAAAATCATATAAGGACTGAAGCTAGTGATGTGATGGGAACAGGCAGGACTGAAATATCTATAGATTCTGCACAGGGAAGAGATATTCTAGGTGAAACAGGCAAGGATGCTGTCAAAAGTTTATTGGCAGTAGAACATAAAGCATCCAGTGCGGTGGTCCAACCTAGTAGTGGATATACTGATGAAAATGTCCAACTAAGAGATGGAGAAGGTACTGAAACACATGTTGATAAGAAACTTCTTGCCAATCCTACTATAGTGAGGCAGCACTTTGAAATTGACCTGGGAAGAAGAGTAAATGCAGATGGCCAATTTAAGACTTCAGAAAGGACCAAAACGCAGACATGTCAAGATGGCCTATCAGTTGGGTCTGATTCACTGCCCAAGAAGGTAGGTCTGTGTGATCTAAAATCTTTTTTTTTTTGAATTCCTTTGGTTGCTAAGCCTTGTCTGAATATTGAAAATTGTGTAGGTAAGGATGACTAGTGTTGGACCAGATTTGTCTAATATATCAACCAACATTGATGATGTTTTTGGCACTGGAAAAACTGTGAGGCCCGCTGAAGAAATCTCAAAGCAAACATTTGTCTCTAAGAATAATATCCATTTGGGAAATGATGGGGCTTCCAATATTGGAATTGTGAATCCAGTGGACAGTGTAGATATAAATGAACAGAAAACTTGTGATGATGTCAGCACAAATGAAGTTCTTTCATCTGGCATTGTGACACCAAATGCAGATTGTCGACAGGAATCGTCAGTTGGTGAGAAGAGGCAATATAAATCTAATGGTAGTGCTTCAAATAAAAAGAAGAAGACAGTGTCAGGTGGAATGCTCACGTCATTAGGCAAAACAATGCCCTTGAGATCAGAAATAAGTCATGAAGAAGAAATGCACGAATTGGAATTAAGTGCAGAAAAAGAAAACTTAGATGATCGGATGACTGAAAAGAACATTAAAGGAGAAAAAGGATTCAAGATGTCCTCCCAATTGCATGCTTCTGGGAGCCTGCTTTCCAAAGCTCCCAATGGTACTTCTTTGCAGTCTATACCAACAAATGACATCTCAGTTTTGCCTAAAAAAAGAGGCAGAAAACAGGGAACTAACAAGAAAGCAGTGGGTGATAAAACTCCTAGATTAGATGTTGGGATTCATACTTGGAAAGAGAGAGCAGGACATATTGATTTGAATATGCCAAATGGAACTGGAACTTCCTGTAATCTTCAAGAAAAGCTTCTAGCTGACGAAGATAATGGAGTTTCTCCAGACTTAATTTGTGATGCTGCTCAATTAAAGTCTGATGCTTTAGATGACCATCAACAGCAGGTAAATGAAGGGAGCAGTGCCACTGCAATTTCTAACCAAGAAATTGTTTCCTCAAGTATTTTGGCTGAGAAGTCTCAAGCCATAACAACAAATGAAATATCTCGGAAAAGAGGAAGGCCTTCTTCCAAAAAGGGGAAGTCCTTTGAAATGGTGGATAAGCTTAATCCAATGCCAAAGGATGCTGAAGATCAAGAAAAAGATAAAGCTGCCATGATTCAGGTTAGAGTTGATAATAGTATGGTTTCAATGTCTGGAGCAACTGTTTCTCATGTTGTAAGTCCTAATGAACTGTTGAAAAATGATATCTTGTCAACACCTAGGACTGCAAATCATGGAGCTCCTGATTCAACTAAACAGCTTAGTTTCAAAACTAGGCTGGGAAAGTTAGCATATGCATCAAATGTTCAACAGAGCAATGATAATAAAACTGTGCCTCAACATTCAAGAAACTTATATCCAGACAGCAATGGAACGTTTGATGTCGATCATAATTGTCAAGTTTCTGGCAATTTTGAAAGAAAGCTACTACTTGAAGTTGAAACAAAGGATGCAAAGCACTTTGAGTTAGAAACTCCACAAAATAACGTGGGTGACGCTCTGCAGATTAATCACAGTAACAATAACAGGAAAAATGCTGCCAATCGAAAGAGTGGAGCTTCTAAACAAAAAAATTTCAAAAACATTGCAAATATTACTGACACAAATGAGACAAATTCATTGAGTGTGGATGAAAAATCTCTGGATCTCATGCAGGATAAAAAGCAAAAAGCATCTACTGGGAAAAGAGCTCCTAAGGTTAAACTGGGAAAACTTGCAAAGATGGAGATACCCACTAAAGCTGCTAAGAGATTGCGACAGGATTATGAGAATGGTGCAGTAAAGAAAGATAAAGATGTCACTGAAGCGGCCAAACATGAAAACTCTTTGATAGTGTCCCATTCAGCGCCAAAATGGTTTTTATTGAGTGGGCATCGTTTACAAAGAAAAGAATTTCAACGGTTAGTAAAGAATTTAGGTGGGAAGCTGTTGAAAGATTCTCATAATTGGTCTTATCAAGCTACACACTTAGTGGTTCCAGAGCCACTTCGCAGAACAGAAAAGTTTTTTGCAGCTGTTGCAGCTGGAAGGTATTATTTTCTCCATTCATTTTTGAATTCAAGAAATATTTTTCTACTATAATTTTCAGATATTGTTAGGCATCGAAGAGAGATAAAAAGACTTGCAATATCTTTTATGCTTGGAAGTTTTTCAAGTTTCATATTTTGGTGATCATTGGTGCATGCTATGCAGGTGGGTACTTACAACAGACTATCTGACTGCAAGCAAACAAGCAGGAAGGTTTCTTGATGAGCAAGAATACGAATGGCACAAAAGTGGCTTGAATGAAGATGGTACAATCAGTTTTGAAGCTCCTAGAAAATGGCGTTTATTGCGTGAAAATACTGGTCATGGTGCACTTCATGGTTTTCAGATCATTGTCTATGGAGAATGCATTGCCCCATCTTTGGTAAGCTTTTTTGGTGTTTCACAATGATAATTTCATGATACTTATTCAATTACTAGTTTTGAATCATAAACCTGCATTATATGAACAGATTCTTCTATAATATGCAGGATACTTTGAAACGTGTGGTGAAGGCAGGTGGTGGATTCATTTTAGCAACTAGTCCTCCATACACCCGATCCCTTGCTGCTGGTGTACATTTTGCTGTTATTAGCCCAGGTATTTCTCAAGATGATATATGGATTCAAGAATTTTTGGGCCACAATGTTGCTTGTGTTTTGGTTGACTATTTAGTTGAATATGTGTGCAAGCCATCCTATCCTCTTGATAAGCATGTCCTGTTCAACACTCATGCGGCAGTTGAAAAGTTCTTGAAAAGTATGGAAATGAATATCCAGTCTGCACCATCTAACAGTATGCATCAGTCGACTCCCCAAGTAGATAGTGGGGCACAGATGAAAGTGAGGAAAGAGAAAGATAAGGAAGAACATGTTTCGGAAATTACCTGCACTGTCTGTGGATCTGCAGATAGAGATGATGTAATGCTTCTCTGTGGGGATGAACAAGGGAGGGGCTGTGGTATTGCAATGCATATTGATTGCTGCCAACCTCCTTTAGAGGAAGTTCCTGAAGAAGATTGGTTTTGTTTTAAGTGCAAGTCTTTGGCTGATCTCAATAATTCCTAGAAGGCCAAAGATCAAGAAATCCCAACCAATTATGGATTCTAGGACATTGAACTGTCACTAGTTCAATCATGTGAATAATTCTTCACCTGCTATTTTCTGTTAAATATAGCAGAGCAGAAGCTGTACAACTATATTTCTAGTGCCTATAGAATAAGTCTGTACATTGTTACCTAAAATTAAGCAGCGCTTAAAACTTTCAGAGGAATACATTATCTGAGGCTGTTTAGTTGCAAAAAATGTATGAGAATACAGCTGTTAACATCTAGATTACCGTGTTCTCCGTTTTTCTTACATCTAGAATCCTAATGTATAAGTATTTTAGTTATTCTTTTATTCCTATGTTTTCATTCAATTGCAATGTTTTATGTGCCACTATCATACTTGAAGTACTTGGTTTAATTTTATTTGCCATGTTTTATTAATAACATGTAATCAGTTTTAATTAATTTTAAATCAAGATGAGTCTTCTATACTAATACTAACTGTTTATTTTAGTGTAAAAATCAACACCGCTGGATCAACTGTTTTTATTTGAATATGATGAACTTGCTATACATCAATACAAAAATGTTATAGGTTTAATTTATGAAGGCATATCCAAAATGGTATCAAATTTTAACTAAATTTAATTTATACCGCTTGTTTGTTTGAGTCTTATAGTTGACTGGATTACTTTTGCTTAATCTAACAATCTTGGTGTCTTTCATTTTCTGCTTGAAAAATACAGGTGGGAGAAACTTTTAAAATCCTACAAACTGTTAAAACTAGAGTATCCCTATGCTTCATGACCAACTGCCACTGGGGAATAGTTGCAACTTGCAAGTCATATGACAACTTCCCTCTTGTTAGTGGGTACCTCTTGTCGGGTAACTTTCCGCCTGTTGGTGGTTTTCTGTTGTCTTAGACAAATTAGTCTTTTTAGGGGAGTTTCTCCAGAGAAAATTTTCCTCTTGTAGGACAAGTGTTTTTCCTTGATTGTCTTTCTTTTCTCTGCAGGTGTCTCTCCACATAAAACATTACTTGATTTAGATATCTTTTTTGTACACTGGTTTTATGACAAATTTGCAAACTTTTTACCCATAATGTGGTTGTAGGTTGGGTTTCTTTCATGCTTATACCCATATAAAAAATTCTACCTGTGCCCCTTTGGCTTGTACTAACAGAATGCTCTTGACCAATTACTAGTAATACAGAATACATGGCGGGTTCTCTTTCATTTTAAGTGTACAAAGATGTAGATTTCAATGCTGGTGAGATGTATAAACTCTTCTATAAAGATTGAAGATTAAATAAAAAGCTTAGACAAGTTGAGTGGACCTTTTTTCTAGAATTTTATGCTTATTTGACTCCTTTGCTGGAGTTCCAAAAGGTGGGATGGGTGGAGATTCTTTGGGTTCCTCTCAGCTACCAAACATGCACTATTGTGGGTTATAGATGTATCATCTCTGTTTATAAGTTGACACAATGGAATGAAATATTCCATATTGCAACAGTTGTTTGAATCCCTTCCAAGTGGTTTGTGTGAACTAACTATTTTTTCTTCCTAAATTGAAGTTTTGATCAACTTTCAAAGTTCAATTCTAAAACATAAAGTTTTCTTCAAGAACTTAATTACAATCTCGTCTTAAGATTTTTAGAAACCTTGATTATTTTACAGCCATTTCTTTTTAAAAGTGGCATGATTTTGAACAAGAGATTTTGTAATCTTGCGAGTATATGGTCAATCTATTAATGGCCACATCAATGTTTTACACATCCATTTGGGGTAGAAAGAATGACACACAATAAGAGATGAGGTTGGTGGGCATGGATGGAAAACAAACAATTGAGAGATGTGGACAGAAAGAGTAGTGATGGTGGCGTGGAAAGGAGGTAAGAATATGTCACGTACATGGATTGGGGAAAAGGACACGATAAAAGGGAATGAGGTGCAAAAATGAATGAAGATGACACGGAAGGGAAAGTTGGCACAAGTGCAACATATATTGAAGGAAATAGAGAGGGAAGAGGAAAACATTGGATAATGAGTAAGGATTTAAGTGAATATAGTGGTTGGCATATGTTGAAATGAATAGGTAGTTGGTAGACAAGTGCAAGTGTCTAACCAAGAAAAAACAAATGCATGAAGTTTTGTTGTAGCTAGTCAAGTTGTTAGTAGGATGCCAACATTCATGTGCAACAGGAAAGAGTGAAGGAAAGGAAAAATTAAGAGGCACAATGTAGGTACAACTAATGATCCAAGTTCAAATCTTGGTTTGGTAATCTCAAAGGTGAGTCTAGTTCAATTCTTGTTGCATCTCTCCCCCTTTGGAACCGATTATAGTGGAAGAAGGTTGGCAACTTAGGGCGCCTAACTTTGTTGTTCATAGATCATCCCTTACACTTAATAAGTCTTTGATTGGGAGGTTTTATGGCTATAGGCCAAACATAGATGTGGTCAGGAGATGGGTGATGAGGAAATGGTTTTTGGGTGGCCATGTTGGGATCTCTGCCAAGGTGAATGGCTTTTTCTTGTTTTCCTTCTCACTTCAAGAGGATTGCATTCAGCTTCTTTTGAGGGCCTTTGTTCTTGAGTAAATTGGGGCTGTCCTTAGTAAACAGATGTTAGGTTTTGACTTGGAGGCGGATCTTGTTTCTTGGGTCCCCATTTGTGTTAGGCTCCTGTTAAATCAGTACTTTCATGAGAATTTCAGAATTTTCCATCGGTTAAATCTCAAGAAATGATTTTTTTAGTCATGACTGGAAACCCTAGGCTGAATTTTGCATGTTTTCACATAAAATGCTCAAAAATACACAAAATATAATGAAATCTCTTGAAACCAAATGCAAATGAAAGAATAAAATATTTTCCATCTTCCCCAACTGGTTGCAGGTCCGTACTGTACCGTACAGGGCCGCACACCTGGGGTTTTCGGTTTGAACACACATAAAAATGCATGAAAATGTGTCAAAATTGATGTATTACTTCTTCAAATTCTTCTCCAACCCTTTGGGTTATGTTTACAAGGCATATTTATGCTATTCCAAGTATCTCCCAACTTCCAACCTACCCACAACTGTTTTTTTAACAAGTTTGAAAAAGTTGTCATTACAACATTGACAACATTTGAGCAACTTTTACATCTTTTGCCTAGATTGCCCCAAAATACTAAAAATGGTCCTAGATGACATAAAATGGTCTCAAATGACCTTATTTACACCAATCAAGCCAAAACAAGATAAAAACCAAAGTTGATCAACATTTGCAACAATGGTGCCCCTGCACCATACTCCCCAGAGGAGAAAAAAAGAGCTCAAGTTCCACTTGAGGTAAGGGCAGTAACAGTGTACCCATGCTTGAGAATGTCTTCTTCAGTCATCCATGTTGCATCTTGAATGGGCAGACCCCTCCATTTGACTAAGTATTGGAGATATGTCTTATTCCTTGTCTTTTTAAGTTCCTTGGTGTCTATAATGCACTCCAACTCCATAGGCCTGCTAGGTGGAAGGTCCTTGAACCAATCAACATCTGAGAGTGAAGATGAACCTGTTCCACCACCTGCAACATCCTTTCATCATGTAGTACAAATTCCAAGAATTTTGATACATTAATAGGTCCTTTCAAGCTATGGTCACAAAGTTACATTCCTAACAAGGTATCCTACTAATTTTGTCTCGTATTTTCTCTTAAAGGTTCAAGAAGTCTAATACGTCAAAGAATGAGTGTTGTTACAACAAATAACCAATTAGGCCATTGTTAAGGGTTTAAGGAAGAAACTTGTTTCTTTGAGTTCACCATTGCAAGCTGAGGTTTGAACACCTTCAATAGAGTCTTTAGAATCTGAAACATCATTGTTATTGTCATTTTTTATTTTCTCTGCATCATTTTTGGTATCAGAGCCGAAAGATCTGGGCAAGGGAAGTTTTTGAAAGTTTGTGTATTACATTTGACAGGTTGAAGTGAAGAACTGGATGCCAAAAGACTAGGTAGTGAGAAAAAAGAAAGAAAACCTAGGTGAGGTATCACGAAGACAAGATGAAAGACAACATGATAAGCCTAGTTGCAGAGTTTGATAGAACAATGACAGAGTTTGAATAACGTATTAAGCTTGTAGTACAATAGTATCTTGAGGAAGAATAGCAAGAAAATGTTTGGCATTGGTCAATAAGAAACAAGGTGAAGTGGCCCATAAAGATGATTATTTAGAAAAGAAGAAGGCAAAGGATTACTGCTTTGAAAATTGAAGGTGAACTACAGTTTCATGAAGCCTTGTAGAATGCTACAGAAGAAGGAAATGAAGCATACAAAAAGGAGGAGTTTGCAAGCAATGAAGTTAGGGAAGAAATAAAATCCATGCAGCAAGCCATTGAACAGGTAAATGGAAGTACAAATCTTGGTTTTGATCATGAATATGAAAAAGAGAATGTAGATATACAGGTTGATAGGGAAAAGAGCGAAGAGTGGTGTTGATGATGTTTTTGTGACAACACAATAATAGAATAAAATACCGAGTATCCTATCCTCTCTTGATCAAAGCTTCCTGAATGCTGAATTATATGATCAAACAAGAACACTCCAAGGTTCCTTTGATTTCAGGTCTTGACTTGTACGTGGATAGACTTAGTGAATAAATGTGATCTTGCTAATAATCACAAAGGGACTTATGCTGAATTCCTCTTTTCACGAACATGGATGAAATTTCTTACTCCTTGGATGTGAATGAATGGAACTTCTTCAATCAAACTCAAAAGAAAATTCAAAAGATAAGGGTTCAGAGAATCTATTCTAAGGACAATGAAATAATGAAATATGCAAAGATAGACAAATTCCTTGAAAACCTAGCTTCGCTTCACCATGAGAGCCAACAATTACACAAAGCCGGTGTAATCTCCAAAGGTAATCATATGATTTTCATATTGTAAACATTCATCCAAACACCCACAGCTGGCACAATTTGAACAAGTATTCACAATTGAACTAAAACAAATGTGGTTCAGGCTAACTTTGCAAAATGACTTATCATCGACAAATCATGAAAAGTATGAACCAAAAGGAATTTATCAAATATCTTCACATATACTCATTACATCAATGAACTTCTAATCGACTTCTATTCTATTTGGAAACACATCTCAATCATCTGCAAGAAGTTTGAAACCATGCTAATATTCCATAACCACACAAATCACCATGAAAACAACAATGAACTTGTATTGATTTTGGAAGTCTTTCACAACAATTTCACATGTCTCTTCAATGATTTCAAAGAGCTTCCT
Organism: Cunninghamia lanceolata; assembly: GCA_027924645.1. Lineage (NCBI taxonomy): Eukaryota > Viridiplantae > Streptophyta > Pinopsida > Cupressales > Cupressaceae > Cunninghamia > Cunninghamia lanceolata. The sequence goes on along the minus strand of BSBN01001215.1, from coordinate 19,618,551 downwards.
CTACTCTACTCCTACTCTACTTTCTAATGATCGGTCTTTCTAATGAGAGAAGTGAGCTTTATATAGTGCTCAAGAATTACAATGAAGGGCCCAGATTGATTTTGGAATCAATGGCCAAGATTTGAACAACATAAGGTAGTTACAACAACTTGCTATTTTTAGTAAGAAAACAAGAGCAATGAAGGCACACTTTCCAAGATGATAAGGATGAAATGGAATCTTTGAAGCATCCCAAGGTAAGTGCCAACCTTAGCCTATTTTTTGTTGTAGATGCATTGAATGTAGTCAGGTGATGTGGTGAACTATAATAGGATTGATGATGTGTACACGCCACCTCAGCCTATTGTTTGTTGTAGATGCATTGAATCTAGTTAGGCAATGTGGCGAACTATAATAGGATTGATGATGTGTACATGCCACCTCAGTCTGAAGCGAACTAGTTTGCTCTTCTCCGCGTTCACACTGCTTGAAATATTTTCCCAAATTGTGGATTTTTTGGAGTATCTTAGATTTTGGATTTTCAACTCTGGAACTTTGCATCTTTCAAACTTGCAAATTTGGGAATTTTGAATTTTTCTTGACGTCTTCCATGCCTTAGTGAAATTTATGAATTTCTTGACGATCTTTACTCATTTGTAATTTTGTGAAATTCTTCTCTCCTGTGCAGCCTGCAATGCTGGATGATGTAGGAAAATGTCATGTATGTGCATTCTTGGAGTAGATTTCATGATGAATGTCCTCACTGCCTAGCGCATGGAATGGATAACTCTGGAACTTGAAAATGAATCCCTAGAAATGCACTTCTGGATGGATGTTGTTCTTGTAACACTGGATTCTTGGACATGCAAGGTGGAGCGATCTTCTTCATCTTTGGATGATCGAACTTGTAAGATGATGATGAACTTCTTCCTTCACTCCGATGATGAAATTCTCCTCTGGAAGCAGGATGATGGTGAACTTGATGTTTCAACGAAGTGCAATATTCTTCCTCCACTTTGGTGATGTCGCCTTCTTTAGATGTAAGGTGAATGATCTTGATGATACTTCAATCTTCTGGATGCTCCTCTTCATGCTTGCCTTGGAATGCTTTGATCCTTCCTCTTGGCCTTCATCCATGTAGATTTGTTCCAAGTTGGTGTCCCTCCCTTCAACACTTGATGCTCCTTTAGCATACATCATTAACTTGCAAGTGAAAACACCTTAAGTTAGTATCATGATATAACATTTGATATAAAGGGAATTCAAAGACTATTTTAGCCCTCCTCATGAATGTGGGATAAATCAATCATGATTTTAAACACAATTATGCAAATTTTCAAAGGTGGAAATTTCTCTTTGCTAGGAAATTCACGCCTTAGCAAGGGCACAAATTTCTCTTTGGTAGGAAATTTCCCTCTTTCTTAATCTTAACACTTGGTCAATTTTGTTTGAAACTCTTTCAATTTTTCCTTGTCTTGGCGAATAGTGTTGGGATTTTTCTTGCAAACTTATGATATTTTAACAATTTTAGCATTTTCATGAATCCAAAACACCTCTCCCTAGGGCACAAATTTCTCTTTAGTGAGAAATTTCCCTGTTTGTAAGGGTGCAAATTTCTCTTTAGCAAGAAATTTCCTTCTTTTTCATTTGAACACTTAGAAACTTTGGACACTTTCTCACTTCTTCTCAACTCTTCCAAACAATTTCTCATTTTCCCTCATACAATTTCATGAATTTGACTAAGTAACATTAGATTAACTTGACTCCAAAAGAGACCTTCATTTGGGTGCCAATTTCTCTTTGATGAGAAATTTCCTTCTTTGCAACTTTGTAAATTTGGCAAATTTTTCTAAGTGTTTTAAGCAATTCCCAGTGAGTTATTCGATGCAAGATGATCTTCACAACAAACATGACTTTTCCTTTGTCAAAATTTCATGATTTGGCCTAGAGTGCATATTTCCCTTTGATGGGAAATTTCCACCTTTGCAACAGCGCAAATTTCTCTTTAAAGAGAAATTTCCTCATTTTTCATTGAAACACTTAGAATTTTTTTTCTCCTTGTAACATTTTCCTCTTTGGCCCACTTCACTTCACTACTTGCATGATCTTGCATTTTGTCATGATTCATTATTCCTTCTTCTTGGAGCACAAATTTATCTTTAAAGAGAAATTTCCTTCTTTGCACATAGAATATGTTTTAGGCTTCCTCCTCCAAACTCTTCTAGAATTGGTTTATTTTTGGTGAATTTCTTACTTTTCCATGAATTGAACTACCTTTTTCTAGGGCACAAATTTCTCTTTAAAGAGAAATTTCCCTCAATGTCAATACTTAGCCAAATTTTCCCAACTTTGATCTTAGGCGCATATTTCTCTTTGATGAGAAATTTCCCTGATTGTCAATACTTAGTCAAATTTTTGAGTTGAACTCCTCTGTTGCTCAAATTCAACAAAATTTCATCATTTTTTCCCTGGGTGCAAATTTCTCTTTGAAGAGAAATTTCCTCATTTTCCTGGGTGCATACTGAAAGCTCATGAGAAATTTCCACTCTAGGTTTCAACTTTTGACTTAGCCATTTTTTCAGTATCCTGGGTGGAAGTATATTTGAAAATATATTTAAGTATGAATATTTTGAAATATACTTCTAGGATGTTTGAGATAAGTCCTGGATCCATAGGATTTAACATGCAGATTCTAGATTTTCGAAGATCCACCAGATTTCAGACTTAGTCAATTTCAGGGCTCAGAACATCAGACTTCAGGATATCAGACTTAGTCAATTTTAGGAGTTCAAGACATGATTTGTCTTCACTTGCTCCCTGATTGAATCACTTGATAGATTTCATTTTGTCCAAGAGAAACATTGTCCAATTTGTGGAGGAGAGTTGATCTAATGACACTTCCTAAAAGACCCGACACGCTCAAAATTGCAAAAAAAAGGGGGTCCCCATTTGCAATGGGCGAGTGTGATTAAGTCACAAGTGGTATGAAGGAAAGGTCAAGAACAATGACTAAGGGATCACGATTGAACCATCCAATGATGAAAAGGTGGTATTGCAGCGTGATAGTCCAAGACAACAAACTAAAAATTATGAAGAAGAACCCAAGAAGATTGAAAGATGTCCAAGAGAACCTTGGAAGAACCTCGAGGAGAACACAAGAAAGATTAAAGGTGCAGACCAAAGGAGAAAATGAAGAGGAGGAAGAAATGGACAGCGACAATGAGGTGTATGACAGAGCAATAGAATCTTGGAGTCTTCAAGCAGAGAAGATGATAAGCAAGAGAAGATGCAAGAAGAAAGAGAGGAAGAAACGAGTGAACACGAAGAAATAGGGAGCGGATCAAGCCAAGCACGGAGAAGATCGAGAGGAGGTCAGAGGACAACTATGACTACAACATAATTGGAGGAAGCAGAAAAAATAGTTGATCATCATTTGAGATGGAACTCAAGTTTCTTTCCCCTGGGGAGTATGATGCAGGGGCATCCATTTGGGTGCATTTGTTGTCATTTGGTAAATCTTTGGTTTTGGGTTGATTTAGGTTGTTTTGTGCCAATAAGGTCATTTTGGACCATTTGGAGTCATTTTAGACCATTTTATAATGTTTAGGTGCAAAGTTGTAAAAATTTACAAAATATTATCAATGTTGTCAAACAAAAGTGCTTGCAACTTTGCATTTTTGGTTGATGGTAGTTAGAAATCAATTTTGGGCGGTATGAATGAATGTAATTGGATAAATGTGACATGCTCTCACGCCAAGAAAGGTTGGAGAAAGTTTGGAATGAGAAAACTTCATTTTTGCCATGTTTTTCCTTGTGTTTCTGTGTGTAACAGTCTAAAAATCTAACTTGTACGACCCTATATAGATTGCAAGAAAACATGTTTGTATGGACTTGTACGACCTGGTACGGTTGGGACATACATTGTAAGAGTTAGTGATGTAGGAACTTCCGGAGGTCATAACTTTTGACCCGGAGCTCTGTTGGAGTTGAAATTTGGTGGGCAGATGTGTCTCGAAGAGTTTAATAAAAAAACCCACTAAATTCGGTAGGTCGCTGTTTTGACACTTTTCAGGACCTTATTCGATCATCTCGGCCCTCAAAATGAGGTTTTAATGTTTTTTTTTCGAGATTTTCCTAGTTTTTTCTAAATATTTTCCTAGATTTACTTGCAATTAGATTAGAAAGTTGACGATTAGTCATTTTTTAGTAAGTTTCAAATATTTGGAAACTTTCATGGTCATACGGATAAGGATGCGAAGTTACCAAAAATGGCAATTTTAGAAAGTTGTGAAAATCTACCAAAAATGGTAATTTTTGTTTTTGTATAAATTTGATATTTATCTTTAATTGTAGCAGAATGGAATGGAGTAAGAAGAAATTTAAGAATATTTCTGAGTTTTGTGGGTATTCTTTTGTAATAATAGTGTTGAATTTTATGTTGTGAAGTTTGGTTACATCATCTGGTATCAGAGCAGGAAGATGGCTGGGAGAGGAAGAGGAAGAGTAGGTAATGCCCAGATGCATAGGGATATACAAAATCTACAAAGACAAATGTAAGAACTTGTAGGTATGATGGCCAATCAAGGATTGAGACCACAAAGAGATGATTCTGTTGAAGAAATAGGCCAAGGAGATGAAGATCAACATGTCAGAGCTGAAGAGGAAGCACAATTAGGGCACCTGACTTTTGAAGAAAGGATGCTCAGAGCATTAGAGGGAAAAAATGATGGGCTTAAAATTGAAGTTTCTGAGTATGCAGGCAGTCTCAAACCAGAGGAGTTGATAGATTGGTTGAACAAAATGGGGAAATTCTTTGAATGGAAGACTAGACAGAGGAAAAGAAGGTGAAGTTTACATGCACTAAGTTAAAGGGTCATGCAATGATCTGGTGGGATTAGCTGCAAAAGGAAAGAACTAGAAAGGGAAAGGATAAAATCAAGACTTGGAACGAAATTGAGAAGAAGTTGAAAGAGAAATTTTTGCCTATAGACTATGCACAAACTCTTTTTCGTAGATTTCAAAATTTGAAACAAAACTTATCTACTATGCAAGACTATACAAATGAATTTTACAAGTTGTCAATTTGTGTGGAGCATCAAGAAACTGATGAACAAATGGATGCAAGGTATGTAAATGGTCTACAATTCACTATTCAAGATGAATTAAGCATGCATAGGGTTAATAATATGGAAGATGCATACCAATTAGCTTTAAAGGCAGAAGAAAAACAAAGTAGACAATATTTTCAAAGGAATAGAGGAGCAAGGAGAGGGACAACATCTCCCTTGCGAGGTGCTCTAAATTTTAGTTGGGGAGAATCATCCCAAGGAACAGAGAAATCAGAAGATATCCGACAAGATCCTCAAAGTCAACAAAGAGGAAGAGGATTTCAAAGGGGCAGAGGTTACGATGGTGGCAGAGGATGGGAAGGCCCACGAAAACCTTTCATTTGTTATAGGTGTGGTGAAGAGGGTCACAGGGCATTTGATTGTCCAAACTTTCATATGCAAGAAAGGAAACAAGGAGAACAACCCAGGTTGAACTTGTCTCAAGTTGAGGATGAAGGAGAAGGGGTAGAATTAGAGGTTCCACCAGCTGTGGGTGAGAATCTCATGATGATAAGAGCAATGGTGATTCCAGAAAAGGAGAAAATACAAGGTTGTGATGATTCTTGGCTTCGAACCAATATTTTTTGAACCAGGTGCACCTCAGGAGGAAAGGTATGCCAAGTTATTATTGATAGTGGCAGTTGTGAAAATATGGTTTCTAGAGAAATGGTAGATAAACTGAATCTGCACTATGAAAAATATCCCCATCCTTATCGTATTGCATGGTTCAAAAAGGGAAATGAAGTCACTGTTGATAAGAGGTGTTTAATTAAATTTTCCATAGGAAAGACTTATAAGGATGAAATATGGTGTGATGTCATTCCAATGGATGCATGCCATGTGTTGTTGGGAAAGCTGTGGCAATACGACAGGAAGGTAATGCATGATGGAGAAAAAAATACATACACTTTTTGGAAAGAAGGTTCCAAAGTGATTTTATTGCCTCTTAAGGATGAAAGGAAGGTTGAGAGTATGTTGTCCACAAGAGAACTTATGAAGGAAATTAAGGTGACGGGGTTTTGTTATGCACTAGTAGTGAAAAAAGAAGATGATGAGGAAATACCAGTACTAGCAAAAGTAGCAAAAATACTGGAAGAATATGCTGATGTTGTGCCAAATGAGTTACCTGATGGTCTACCACCAAAGAGAGATATTCAACACCACATTGATTTGATCCCAGGAGCATCCCCACCTAATCAAGCAGCGTACAGAATGAGCCCTACCCACCATGCAAAACTCAATAGACAAGTGACAAACCTCATATGCAAAGGTACGGTGAGGGAGAGTATGAGCCCATGTGATGTACCTGTGCTATTAACTCCAAAGAAGGATGACACGTGGAGGATGTCACATATAGCAGTGCAATCGATAAAATCACCATCAAATATCAGTTCCCCATCCCTTGTTTGGACGACATGATGGATGTGCATGTAGGGGCTAAATACTTCAGCAAAATTGATCTATGCAGCGGTTATCACCAGATCCGGATTCGAGAGGAGGATGAATGGAAAACAACATTCAAGACTAGGGATGGATTATATGAGTGGATGGTTATGCCATTCAGGTTATCTAATGCACCCATCACCTTCATGAGGCTAATGAATACTATATTGCATCCTTATATTAGTAAGTTTGTGGTGGTTTACTTTGATGATATTTTGGTTTTTAGCAAGAGCAAAGAGGAGCACCTACAACACTTGAGGATCGTATTAGGTGTGTTGAGAAAAGAGAAACTCTATGCAAACTTAAAGAAGTGCAGATTCATGCAAGAAAGTTTGGTCTTCCCAGGCTTTGTCATCTCCATAGATGGTATCAAAATGGATACAGAAAAGGTCAGGGCAATTCTAGAGTGGCCTAGTCGAAGGAGCATAATAGAGGTAAGAAGTTTTCATGGGTTATCCACATTCTATCAAAAATTTATTTGAAATTTTAGCAGTATTGTAGCACCCATAACAGATTGCACCAAAGGAAGGGATTTTGTGTGGACCAAGGAAGGTGAAGAAGCTTTTAAGTTTTTGAAGAAGGTGACAGAAGCTCCTATTTTAGCATTACCAGATTTTGATAAGGTATTTGAAGTGGATTGTGATGCCTCACATGTGGTCATTGGAGCTGTACTTAGCCAAGAAGGTAAACCCATAGCCTTCTTTAGTGAAAAGTTGAATGAGGTAAGGAAGAACTATTCAACTTATGATTTAGAATTTTATGCAATTGTACAAGCATTGAGACATTGGAGGCACTACCTAGTGCCAAAGGAGTTTGTATTGTTTATAGATCATATTGCCTTGAAATACTTGAACACACAAAAAAATTGAATAGTAGGCATGCAAAATGGGTTTCTTTCTTACAAGGCTACAACTTTGTTCTCAAGCACAAGTCAGGAAAACAAAACCAAGTTGCAGATGCTTTAAATAGGCATGTTACACTATTGACAACAATGGAAAATGAGGTGATAGGTTTTGATGCCATCAAAGATCTATATGAATCTGACAATGATTTTTGGGAGATTGTGGAACAATTGAAAACCCCAGTAGTGGGCAGCATGGGCCACATTCAAGGTGAATATCTTATGCAAGATGGTTATCTCTTTAAAGGAAAGCAATTATGTATTCTAGTTGGGTCCATGAGAGAGAATATTATAAGAGAGCTTCATAGCAGTGGGTTGGTTGGACATTTTGGCAAGGATAAGACCATAGCTCTGGTAGAAGATAAGTACTACTGGCCAAAGATGAAAAGAGACATAACAAGATTTGTCAGATGGCTAAAGGACATTGACAAAATACGAGGTTGTATATGCCATTACCAGTACCTACTAAACCATGGACTGATTTAAGTATGGACTTTGTGTTAGGGCTGCCAAACACACAACGAGGTAATGATTTCATCTTTGTTGTTGTTGATAGGTTCTCTAAGATGGCTCATTTTATTGCCTACAAGAAAACTAGTGATGCAACTAGGGTGGCAAAATTATTTTTTAAAGAAGTTGTTCGATTGCATGGTGTTCCACAAACTATCACATATGATAGGGATACCAAGTTTCTTAGTCATTTTTGGAGGACCCTATGGAAAAATATGGGAACCAAGCTCCAGTTCAGCAGTGCTTATTACGCCCAAATAGATGGGTAGACAAAGGTTGTAAATTGAAGTTTGGGAAACCTGCTAAGATGCATCATTGGAGAGAAACCCAGATAGTGGGACTTGGCCTTATCACAACCTGAATTTGCCTATAACAATTTAGTCAATCGATCTACAGGTAAATCACCATTTCACATTGTTTATGGTAGGAATCCTAAGGGTGTTTAAGATTTGGTGCAACTACCAATTGGAGACAGGAATAGTGATGATGGAGAAGCGCATGTAGAACACATTCAACAATTACAGAAAGAGGTGAGGCAGAAGCTCCAAGAAAGTAATGAAAAGTATAAAACTACAGTAGATGCTGGTAGAAGACATCTAGTATTCAACGAAGGTGACTTAGTCATGGTTTATCTCAAAAGAGAGAGATTTCCTACCGAAACTTACAACAAGCTAAAATACAAGAAAATTGGCCCTTACGGAATTATAAAAAAAATCAATGACAATGCTTATAAGGTAGATTTACCAGAGCAGTTAGACAATTCTCTTGTGTTTAATGTTTCTAATTTATATGCTTTTCATAGTGACATTCCTGATGAAGAAGGTGAGGCTGAAGTAGATTGGAAACAACAGGTTCCGAGAAAGAAAAGGGAAGAGATTGCACAGATTCTAGACAAGAAGACAATAGACACTCAACAGAGTCAATACAACAATGTTTTGGTATAGTGGGAAGCTCTAACACAAGCAGCTAATACATGGATTCTAGAATGGGAAGTGAAGAAGCTAGATCTAGACAAGTGGCACAAGTTCCAGGAAAACAACTTGTAGGAGCTGCGCTTTTTTCAACCCGAGGAGAATGATGCAGGAACTTCCAGAGGTCATAACTTTTGACCTGGAGGTCCATTGGAGCTGACATTTGGTGGGCAGATGCATCTTGAAGACTTTAATAAAAAACCCACTAAATTGGTAAATTTGGTAGGTCGTCGTTCGATCATCTAGAGCCTCAAAATGAGGTTTTAATATTTTTTTGAGATTTTCTTAGTTGTTTTTTCTAAATATTTTCCTAGATTTACTTGCAATTAGATTAGAAAGTTGACGATTAGTCATTTTTTAGTAAGTTTAAAATATTTGGAAACTTTCATGGTCATACCGATAAGGATGCGAAATTACCAAAAATGGCAATTTTAGAAAGTTGTGAAAATCTGCCAAAAAATGGTAATTCATTTTTGTATAAATTTGATATTTATCTTTAGTTGTAGTAGAATGGAATGGAGTGAGAAGAAATTTAAGAATAGTTCTGAGTTTTGTGGGTATTCTTTTGTAATAATAGTGTTGAATTTTATGTTGTGAAGTTTGGTTACATCAATTAGGGCTCTGTTTTATGGTTCAAATGCTTTTGGTTTGGGTTCATTTGGAGCTAATTTGAGAAAGTTATGGCAAAAATGCTCTTGATAGTCATGTTCAAAAATTAGGGTTTCCTGCTTGAATAAAAAATTCATTTCTCATGATCCGTACGGTGAAAAATTCTAGAAACTTGTAAGAAGTTCTGTTTTCATGTCTTCTTTCAGATTTCCAAGCCCTAGTTCAAGATTTGATGGGCTGTGAGGTGAAATAGCTGACTGTGTGTGTTTATTGTAAAAAAAAAGATTGTTAAAACCATAGTCTTTAAGGGTTTAATGAAAAACACATTTCTTGAATTCACCATAGCAAAGTAAGGAGTTGAGTAGACCTAATGGAGTGTCTTAAAGGTTCAAGAAGTCTAATATGTCAAAGAATGAGTGTTGTTACAACAAATAACCAATTAGGCCATTGTTAAGGGTTTAAGGAAGAAACTTGTTTGTTTGAGTTCACCATTGCAAGCTAAGGTTTTAACACCTTCAATAGAGTCTTTAGAATTTGAAACATCATTGTTATTGTCATTGTTTATTTTCTCTACATCATAAACCCCTCTAAAGTCCAAGCGCACAAGGACTATGAGCATCATTATTCAAGAGCCTATTAGTGAGGATCAACCTATAGAGGAGCAACATCCACAAACACCTCTAGTGTAGGTGACACAAATAGGGGAAACACCAAATAAAGAGCCACCAACAACAAAAAGTACATCAACAATAGTTGGTGAAACTGATGTGCAACAAGTAACTAAGGGAATTTTGTAGTGTGATCAAGCATTTAGTATGTAGTTTGACAACAATTCATTTTTGGAGTTCACATTGCAACACTTGATAGATATACTTGTAGATAATGCAGAGGGTGTATCCCTTGAAATACCCAATGCAGGAGCACACATCAAGTGTGCGATAAATGGAGTTGAGGTTGTCATGCTAATTATAGAAACCATGTATGATGGGGACCTTGCAACTCTGATGCTTACCACTATGTTGGAAATGATCAACCACATGAATCAGGTGCACAATGGAGAGGAAGCAATGGAAATAAACTTAGTGCACCATATTAAGGAGTTGCGTGTAGTCACAATTACAATACAATAGGAGGTAGAGAAGATGAAGGCAAAATTAAATGCAATAAGGAAGGCTGTAGAGGAGAAGCAAGCATAGGCAGATTCCCTTCAAATAATCATAAACAAAAGGGATGCCCATATTTTCATTTCATAGATGACACGTGATTGGCACATGAAGGTGCAAGAGGATTTGCAAGCATAGATTTAGACTACCATCACACAACTATAACTATAATAGAAAATTATTGATGTATACAATGATATTTTAGGTGGAGTGGTTGCTTTGCCAATCAATGAATCCTAAAGAAACATTTTAACTCATTGTAAAAGTTATTTTGGCTTCTCCTCACTTCTGCACCATCATTGCGGAGCTAAACATAAACAATACCAAGTCTACATTTCTTTAGTTTTAGCTATGTGATGTGTTTAGTATACTTAAATATCAATTTTTTTCTTTTAGCAATGTCATAAGTATTAAAACAAGTGAATAAGGTTTATGCTAAGTACAAAACATTAGAGTTGGGAATTGAATGAAATTGTAAATGGAAGAGAAAAGGGTTAATAAATGTTGTCTATTTAGTTGTTTGGAGAAGGAAAATGGCTAGAGGAGGTTGCAAAAGAGTGTAGGTTCAGCTATTTGGAACAAAACAACAATCTCAAGAGCTCGTTTTGATATAGGGTGCACTAGTGACCTTTGGGGCATACTCCTAAACTTTGGGGTGAACTAGTGACCTTTGGGTTACACTAGTGACCTACAAACACTAGTGTCTTTTGCTCTCATCACTTTGCACCTTTCTAGAGTTGCTTGTCCAATTTTTTAATCTCTATTCTTTGTGCAAATTGTGGACATTTCTTTTGTGCTGAGATATCACCTTCTAAAATTTGAGGGGTAAAATGGTGACTTATGATTGGGGATAATCTTAGTTGGTCCCCTAAGATGGCATGTTTCAACCTCAACAATATTGGAAAGAGTGGAGAGTGTACTTCCTATTTGCAAGAGTGAATACAATGTTTGTAAGAGATGTAACTAGAAAACCCTAAGGGTCTTGCTTCCATTATGGCGGTCTATATAGTGCCATGGATGGAAGAGTAGGGTGATGGAATATCACTTAATGTGCCAAGGGAATTAATAATGGAGCTTGGATTTGAAACAATGGAGATCTATGGAGGGAGATGATGCACAACAGGGGTATAAAATGATCGAACACAACTAAATAACCACTCACAAGAACCCTAGGTCATTATCTTATTGGCTTTCCTTCTCAAACTGCCATTGATCCTTGTAGCCTTTCAAAAAGGCATTTTTGAGCATAACTTTTGGAGCATACCTAACATTCAAAAAGTGAGACCACTTTGAGATAACCTTTTGGCCATTACTTCACATATCCTGAAATGGGGTATGATTGCTTTGTATGGAATGACTCAATTTTTGATTGTCCTCTTTTCTTGTTAGGCCTAATAGGTTTCTTAGGCTTAATAGGTCTCTTAGGCTTGACAACCATCTAGTTCTTGACCTTAAATGGTATTTTATTTGTTCCTACACTCCTAATGCATCCAAAAAGATCCTAATACATCATTCGCCTATCATGAATAGTCCTATAAAGTCATATTCATTAAACCCTCTAAGTCTTCTAGGGTTTTTTGACTGCAAAATAGGGTAAAGGACAACAAACAATCCTCTTATTCTCCTTCACACGTGACAAACCAGATCTCAAATCTTGCAAGGATTTAGTATACCTCATGGCATAACTTATTACCAAGTTTTAGGGTTTGTTCATGGGGAAAACTCAAGAAAATGCATTTTTTGTCTTTCTAGAAACCCAAGGCAGGGTTTAGGAATGTTATCACCAAAATGCTCTAACTTCTACAAAACTTGATGAAATGACTCCAAATGAAAAGAAAAAGTTCTATATTTCATAAATATATCATCCACATGCCTTCCCTTTGCCATACATGGTCATAAAAATCTGTGCCAAACAAGTTTCTTGCTGTAAAACAGTACAAATCTGGAAATGGCAATCACTAATTTGATCATAACTTTCACAAAACATAATAAAAATCAGTCAAATCAAAAGCATTTGAATTTTTACAATTGATTTCAGACCAATACCAATCCATATCAGTTCGTACAAGGCAAATTACAGTAAGATTTCACAGGAATTAGAAGGAAAAGTAGTGAAAAATGATGCATCTCTTTCATTCCATCTTCTCCAACCCCTCCATTTGAGGTTACAAGGCTTATTTGATGTCTCCCAACCAAGTTACAACTAACTCTAACTATATTTTTTGGTTAAGGAGTTAACAAAACATCATTATGGCCTCTTGTTACAACATTTAGACAACATTGACAACTTTGACATTTTGCATTACCTAGTACCAAAGGACTCAAACTTAACTCCAACTGACCCAAAATGGTCTAAAAAGACCTTATTAACATGAAACAACCCAAAACAGAGCAAAAATCCAAACTTTGCCTCTTGGAGGCATATCAGGTCCTAAGGTGCTCCTGCACTAGGAGATTTCATAAAACTTAGTATGGAGCTTAAGAGGAAACCTTAGTATGTGCAAGAGAGGGTAGGAGAGATCAACGGAAGCAAGACTGCAATAAGAAGTTATAGAAATTAGGGTTTTAAATGAGTGCTAAATGTTCTTTTATAAAGTGACTAGCTATTAGATTAGGGCTTCATATGAGTGCTAAATGTGCTTTTAGAAAGTGACTAGCTATTAGAAAACTCACTTGGGTGAGAATCTAGGGATTTGGAGGGAAATTGAATTCAAATTTGAACTAGACACTAGCATGTGTACACTAGTGTTTTTGAGAAGAAAGTGGTAAAAACAATAGGGGATGGGTTGGTAACAACATAATGGGTTTGAGTTGATTTGTTTGACACAACTGTGATGCATTTTTGGGTTCAGAAATGGGTGGAATGAGACCTAATAACAATTAAAGATGGCAAAAACCAAAATGAGTACAAGAATATAGAGTGAAAAGTGCGTTTTTGACAATACATGTTGGGGGTATTGCCCATGAAACTTGAGAGGGAGGAGTTAAATCATAAAGTAGGGGAATGAGAAAGGAGAGTTGTAGAGGCCAAGTAGACAAAAAGATAGGAAGACAAGAGGGCTAGGGTCAAATACACACCAGAAGGTAACATCAAAATTCACTCTCTTAAGTGAGTTGTATATGCAATTCAATGGCAGGCAAAAAATATTTTGTTTGATGCCTCATAAGGACATCAATGGATGTGACTTGTCACTAAGGAAGTTGGACTTAGCACAATTCAGGAGACTCTTGTTGAAGAGAATCTCATGGATGAAGATGCAAAGAGTATAGATGCACAAGTCTAGGCATTTATGTTCAAAATTGAGCATACCCTTGCCAACAACATTGCTAAGCTAAAGGAGCCCCCTTAGATGTTACACACAACAATTGAGGAAATGGAAAATACTTCACAAGGTATGCAATCTTCATTTGGTTTTGGAGAGTCAACTCACAACACTTAAATTGAAGGATAATTACATAGTAGAACATATTGTCAAGGTTGTGCATGCCTTTGTTACAATCGTAATATTCTATATTCCTAAGTATAATAAGGATAAGCACTTGTGGCATGCTTAACCTTAATAGTTTTGTTTATTAGTTTTAGTTATTCCTTTTGAGCCGACTTAATTAGGATGAAGGGGTGTGTCCCACATTGTTATGCATATAAATAAGGAAGAGAGACTCTCCCAAAGGATCATAACTTTTAATATTGAATTCATATACTATTATTTCATTAGTGGAGGTCACCCTCTTGAAGTGGTATGCTATTTTAATGATTTTTGCATTTATTTTGAAGAAATATCATAACAAGTGGTATTCGAGCTTCAATTTGGGCCAAGAATTTTATTTTTTCCATAAATTACAAACCATTGCGAATTTGGATTTGATTTTTTCTGGGTTTTGATGTATGTAACAACATAAGGCTTAGGTAAAAAAAATATTTTTGTGATCATTTTTTTGCAAGTTATTACAATTTTAAATTTTTCCATTAATTGGTTCTACAGGCTATAAATTTTGGAAATTTTTGTGTTTTTACATTTTTGGAAAGCATGTGAAAAATTAGGTAGGGTCAATTCTTTATAGTTTGTTATTAGAGACAAAATAAATTCCATAATTTAATGGTCAAAATTAGGTCAAAATATTTTATTTTTCTACTCTACAGGCCACAATTTTTGGAATTTAAATTTTCTTTTACATTTTTGGAAAGCTCTTGAAAAATTAGGTAGGGTTAGCTCTTTATAAATTTTGATTAGAGAAAAGAAATTTATTCCATAACTTAGTGATCAAAGTTTGGTCAAAAGACGAATATCAAATTTAGTTATAACCCATGTTTTAAAACTGTTAGTTACCGTTGCACCAAAAGATCGACCTATTAATGCCCGATACAACCACTTGACTTAACAAGCATGGGAGGCGGTTAAGCCCTTGTCACAAACCACCGCAGCACAGCGCTGAACAAGGAGACCAAGGGCCACACCTTGCAACACTCTGATACCAACTGTTAGTTGCCGTTGTACCAAAAGATCGACCTATTAATGCTCGATACAACCACTTGACTTAACAAGCACGGGATGCGGTTAAGCCCTTGTCACAAACCACTGCAACACAACGCTGAACAAGGTGACCAAGGGCCACACCTTGCAACAAAAACTTTATGGTTAGAACTCACACCAGATACTTTCCTTCCTTAAAGAAAACCTAGAGTTCAAAAAACAAATGCATCAGAAGCCATGCCATCTTTAGGATTAGAGGACTTTTTTTTTATAAAAGACTAAATCCAAGGACTCTCTTTATTGTCCATCACCTAAAGTTGAGGGAAAAATTCCTCCAGGATGTGAAACAATAGTAAATTTTATTAAGGATAATTTGTTTGCCCCATTTTCATAATCTTTAAATGAGGTTTAGATAGATTAAACAAGAAATATTGTCTGAATTATAGCCCCAACAAAACCACCCAGGTAGGTACAACCTTAATAGACAAAATAAAGGGATAGGATGACCTTTTCAAGGTCTAAAGTTGAACCTACCCAAAATAGACATTTGTAAGTTTGATGGTACAAATGTAACTTCATTGATAAATCTCATCTAATAATATTTTAAACTTCATGATATACTGGATAATGCAATTGTTGACATAGCCTAGCTACATTTAGAATCAGAACCTTATTAATGGTACCAATAGATGATAAGTAACAAGAAAGGGAAAATGCTTAGTTGGAAAGAATTTAGTAATGACTTAGCAATTCACTATGAGAAACCATGGAAGGGAAGCTATTTCAACCAACTAACAAATTTATAACAATTAAGGTCTGTAGTTGAATATAATGTTAAGCATATGAGATTGGCGATTAGATCTTTGGATGTGACACCTTATCAAAGGGTACAAATCTACATCAATGGACTTAATGACCAAATTAAGCATGACATTCATTTGTTGGAACCTTGTATTGCTAAGAAATCTATGCAATAAACATTGCATATTGAGCAACAAAACTCCAATACTAGAAGCTACACACAAAGTCAAGCCATAGGATTGAAAGATAGAAACATGACTAGTCGTATCGACTTAAATGGGGACAACTTCTTTAATCCAAGACAAATTAGTAATCTTTCTCCTCAACAAGAGGTAGAGAAAAGAGAAAAGTGCCTATGATGGAATTGTGATAACAAATGGTCTAGGGGTCATAAGTGTGCTAATAGTGATCAAATACTAATGATTATTAAGAATGAGGTTGAATAAGAGGGAGAAGTAGCTACAAAAGAACCAAATGTGGAACTTAAACATGAGAATTCTAAGGAAGAAAAATGCATCACTATCTCCGTACATGCATTGAATGACACAAGTGCACCACAAACACTCAAAGTAATTGGTTATTTCAAAAATCAAAATGTGAGAGTGTTGGTTGATATAGGTAGTACACACAAATTTATTGATAAAAGATTAGCTAATGAGCTCAATTGTTTTGTTTATCCAATCTCTAATTTTTAGTCTATTATAGTTGATAGGAATCGACTTTCTTATGGTGGTAAATGCCATCATATAAAACTTAGATCAACGAGAAATTATCAACTAGATTAAGAAATGTTTTCTATCCCAATTGGGGGAGTAGATGTAGTTTTGGTGTGCAATGGATTAAACATTTAGGAACAATGTCTTTCAATTTTCAGGACTTATCCATGGATTTTAGTACACATGGGCAAAAGTATACACTTATAGGGACACAATCACTACCAAGTGAAATTATTAGCTCCCATAGGATGGAGAAATTACTTAAGAAAGGTTCTTATAACATAGGGACACAACTACATTTTGTAGAAGCACAAGATGTGAAAACTCAAGATCAACAAAAAATTCAAGGGATCATTCAACACCATCAAAAAGTATTTCATGATCCCAAGGGTCTACCTCCAATTAGAGAATGTGATCATGCCATTGAATTAATAGTAGGAAGCATTGTTCATCCCAACAAAAGTGCCTATTCATCCCCAATGATTATGGTTAGCAAGAAGGATGAGTCACGGAGAATGTGCCCAAATTACAAGGAGCTCAACAACCTCACTCTTAGAGATAAGTTTCATATTCCTATTATTGATGAATTAGTAGATGAACTAAATAATGTAGTTTACTTTACTAAGTTACATTTACATTTAGATTATGATCAAATTCAACTAAAAGAAGAGGATATACATAAGACTACCTTTAGAATAGATGAAGGTGATTAGGAATTCTTAATTATGCCATTTGGTATCACTAATGCCCAATCAAATTTTTAAATCCTCATAAACTCAATGTTCTATCAATTTCTTCAAAAAATGGTTTTGGCATTCTTTGATGACATCATCTATAGTAAAACACTGAATGATGAACAATTCATACAAAAGATTCTAGAGTTGCTAAGCATTGAGGGAAACACTTTTTTGAAGGGGATGTGAATGTTATGATCCTAAGTATAATAAGGATAAGCACTTGTGGCATGCTTAACCTTAATAGTTTCATTTATTGGTTTTAGTTATTTCTTAAGATGAGTTAATTAGACTGAAGGGGTGTGTCCCTACACAATTATGCATATAAATAAGGAAGATAAAGACTCTATCGAAGGATCATAACTTTTAATATTGAATTCATATATTATTATTTGATTATTATATGTCACCCCCTCAAAGTGGTTTGCTATTTTACTAATTTTTACATTTATTTCCAAGAAATATCATAACAACCTTGGAGGGTACAATGACTTATGTGAGGGCCTAATGATAGGATCCTTGCAGAGAAAATTTTGTTTGTTGCATTTGAGCTTTCTAATCTTCTTTCGAGTAGTCCTTAGAAAATGTATTATATAAAGTTTTGTGTGTTTTGAGGACAAAACATAGGATTTCATCAGGAGAATGTTGGTGCCAGTTTTGTATGAATTTGTAAATTTAGTGTCAATATTAGTTATTTTTTTAAGTAGATGTGCCAAGAATAGATTAAAAAACATATACGGATAGACTTTTTAGAAATTTACATTTTGGGTAATATCTAAATATGGATTTCTTAGGACATGATTTGTGGCTAGCTTTTAGGAGAAATAATAGAATTCTAGGCATGAGTGCTTTTTACAAGATTTTTTAGTAGTTGCATGAGAGTTGAAATAGAGTAAAACTAGATTAAATTTAATATGGTTGAGGTAGCATTGGGGATACATTCTATATAAACCCCATTATTGTAATCTTTTAAATACAAGTTGAATATATTGTAAAGCTTTTCTAGATTTTGGTATGACAATGTTTGTGTATATTGCATATTTGTTTAGTTTAATTCTACTAGGGTTTATCTTATAGGGTGCAAATTTGTTTGAGGATATTGGAACTCTCCCATGCCTTAGATGAATGGTCGTATGGATTTATATGTCGATGGACTAGAGTTTTAAGTGCTAGACATTAAGTCAATTGCACACATGGGGATTCAAGCTAACACATTGCTTCTCAAGGAGGAAAAAATTATCAAAGTGTAGTCTTGGACAAAATTATGAGAATAACAAACAAAACTAAGTCACTTTATCATGGACATAAAGTTAGGACTTCCAAAATCCACATAGGAAGGCCAAAAAATTGACAAAACAAATTTTAATACTGTTTCCCATATAATTGCCAATATCGTACTCCATATTTCCACTGAATTTGTTCTCATCCATTTATAATGGATAATTTATTTGATTCTCATAGTGGAATGCTTCATTTTTCCTTCTAGTATTTTAATTTCTTGAAGTGCTTGGTTGTGTATAATAAGACACTTCACTCGAAAGAGAGTAGAGTAGTTTCATAACCAAACATATCTTCATAGAGATTGCTTTCTTTATGTGAATGAATTTCATAAGTAAAAAATGTTTCATTTACATTGCAATATATCTTTGAGCTATTAGATTCCATTTCCTTTGTTAATATTTGTTAATTGTAAAACATCAATTCTTTGCAATTTAGTGTGTTGTCCCCTTGATTTCTAATAAAATCTTGTATACAAATGCTTTAGTTAATGCATGGGGATGATTTCTTGTCTTTGTCAAAGATAAGAAAGAATTTGTTTATGAATACACAAGTAGAGTCTTTCCTAATGACGTGAAGAAATGGATTTCTTCAAATAAAGAAATGTATGGTGTAATCAAATGTTTGAATAAGTTTTGTTTAAAACTTATGCATCTCAAGCACTTCATCATCCATACAAACTATAGTAGGTTCTTGACAATCAAAGATAAGTTGAGACTATGGATATGAATACATATACTTGTCATAAAGGTCATATGGGAGGCCTTCAAGATACTTGATTTTGGCATAATTTAGTTTACCAACCTTCATGTTGTAGGTTACTTTCCTGAAATTGTTAGAATATTCTTTAAAATCATGCAAATCACAACATTTCATAGTCATCATTGTTTTAATTTTTTGTAGTGCCCCTCATTTTGGCTGTTGACAGTTGATAGTATTTCAGTTGCACTTAGACATTTTGAGTCATGTGGATGATAGACCTTTTGGTTATGCTTAGTTTTGCTCATATTGGCTTATGGGTTATTGATGTGGTTGTTGACATTTGTTATGATCATTATAGTGACATTATTGATATTATAGTAGATGATGTGTTTTGGCATGTTCAGTTGATAGTTAGTTGTTCATGCAGAGTAGTGTTATCACGTTTTATGTATACTTGATTGATAATTAGATATGTTTATGTTTATTATCGTGCTTTCAGAGTAGGGACAGTGTAGTACTACTCATTACGAGCACCCCACTACGCTGCGATTCCCTAACTCTGTGTGGTTGTTATATTTGTATATGCTCGTTTACAACATCTTGTTTGATGCAGGTTGCAGGTACCGGGAATCGACTCCACCTGACTTAGCAGGTCTGAGCGTGCCCTTGCACCAATGGATAATGATGATGGGAGATATAATGGGGTTCCCTATGTCAAACAATGTTGTCAGTCATCATCACCCATGTGTTTCCAGTCTCGAGTATAGTTGTTGTTCAACTGGTACTTGTTTCCAGATTCTGGGTCACCATTCGGTATGTGATTGTCATTAATTGTTTGAATAGTTTATTGATGTCTTTTGGTTGATTCTTTTGAGTTAGGAATCTTTTTTTTGAAATAGTGTCATTACTAGATTTTTTGGTTATTATGTAATGGTAGTATATTTACTAATTATTACCATAATAATAATAATAATAATTAACAATGGCAAGCTTAAGTTCAATTATAATAGTTAGTGTTTTTGTGAGAGGATTTATGAAAATTAATCAAGTGGTTTCATGGTGTGTAAATTAGTAGATTTTTATAGTAATAATAATAATTCTATTTTCATACATGATTATTAGTTATTAAGAATATTAACTAGTTGATTTTTTTATATTAAATGTAATGAGTAGCTTTGGAGGCTAGGAATACTAACGGTATTGTTAATATTTAATAGGGAGATTTTATTTTATTTGGACATTAATTTTTTTAGGGGGAGTGAGTTGTTGGGGGTTTTTGAATAATGATTCTCTTAAAGGTGCTATGAAGGAAATTAATGGTGGGGATATGTAACAGAATATGGGGGTAGGTGGGAATTTTTGGGCCTTGTCTATTTTTGTAGGAGGGGAGTTTTTTTTAGGGGGGGGGGGGACTTCCTCTTCCTGGGGAATGCATGGTTGGTTTGGGGAAAAAGTGGGGAGATTAGTGAGGGTTTTGAAGTTCTTGTGTGAAAGCGTAAGCTGCGGGGTTGGATTTGGAAGCAGCAACGTCTCCTAGCCATCAAGTATTCGTATTTCAGGTTCTATCTCTGCATGATTTGATCTCTGATTTTATTTTATTTGCATGCCGAGATTATGGTGTTGTCTTGGTTTGATTCTGTCTAAGAAAAGTTTGTTTACACGATCTGTTTGCATGCAATGAGTGATTTCAGAATTTGATCTTTTGAGGAATTTCTCTCTGAATGTTTTGGGTTCAGTTGCTTGCTTCACTTCATATTTCTGCATGCATGTTTACCAGGTCTGTCTGTAATTCCACTCTTTGCAATTGCTTGCATGAACCTTATCGAGGGCCATGAGTCCATATTGTCCCATCTGCCAGATACCCATCTGTTGAATTTACTAGAACAAGATAGTTTATTTCTGAATATGTTTATATATATCATTGCATTCAGGAGATGGTGTTTTGAGAAGCCTAGGTGATTCTTTTATGCACTTACTGATTCGAGCCATCCGATGTGATCTTTAACCAGATATTATATTTCAGTTATGAATCGATTCCCTCAATTTAATTTTGTATAAACTAGAAATTTGTTGAGCGGCATGTGTGTCTTCTTCTCTTGCACTCTGTTGTCCAAGATCCTCGAGCTGCGATGTGGTCAGCTGCTCCTTGTGCTCTCAGCGACCCAAATTGAGTATGCACCTACTTAAACCTTCATATTTCTTTTATGTCTTCATCGCTTAGTCTCTTAGGGGCATCACCTCTCTGTAGCAGTCTGAATAGAACCCTCATAGCAAGTTTTGTTTTCCCATCCTTCATTTGTATTATACTGTTTCACTAGTTGTGCCTTTCGTTGTAATTGAAAGCTTGCTATGGGGGTCGAATGAATAGGAGCTAACGGGCGGTTAATGATATTCATCATTCATCTTATGCCCTGCATGTAATGATCGAAGGAGATATTCCTTACTCTTCCTCGTTTGAGACATTATCCTTCAGGAGGTAAACCGACCCTCTGTCCTAGCGCGACGCTGAACGCCTTCTTTCGTGGGTGGTTTTAGTCAAGTTTGAAGAGTGGAGCTCAGTTTTGCGTGTGTCGTAGATAGCGGCATGGGATCATGATGTCGCCATGGGATTGGTTGACGTTCGGTGAGGCTCTTAGGGATAACGAATTGATGTTGAAGATATTCTGTATATTAGGTTTTTTAAGAAAGTTCTATTTGCAGTTTTAATTTAATAAACTTAAGAGGCTCATTATGATGTCTTATAAGGTTTCCTTAGCCGATATTAGAAATCTTTTCATGCATTCTATAACATGTTTCTTTTTATATATTTGTTTTGATATAGAATGAATGCATCGTAATAAACATAATTAAGTTGATTAAATTTTAGATTGATAATGAAATGTAATTAATTTGAATTGAATTTGAATTAAATATATTTGTATGCATGTAGATACTGATTAGTTGAATAAAGCAAAAATATGTTTATAACATAAATGAGGAAGTGTAATTTAATTTACATTTGTTTTTGTTAATATAGGTTCTCCTTTATAGTTGTTAATTTGATGGATTGGACTTATTAAAATTAATTAGGCTTTAAGTTTTGACATAAAGCTTTTGTTTATCAAATGCCTTCTTGATAGTTAATGGTATGATTGGTTTAAATTAATTCTTCAGCTTTAATGTTTTATTAATATTGGTTCGTGCCGAGTGCTTTGGAATTTTGTTTTATCTTGTATGTTGTAATTGTCGACTTACTACTGATGAGTTGGTTAGTCCATTGGATTAGGGCTACTTATAGATAAATTTAAAGTTTTAATCATTTGGTTGGTTTTGAGTCAATAGATTTGAGAGGTTTTCCTTGTTGTTTTTCTTGAGTTTAAATCTTGTTGCACCAGCGGATTAGGGCATTTTGAACTTAGGTAATGATGTGAAGTGCATGAATTGTATTATCTCAGTATGAAGTTTTGATGTTTTGAGTTTTGTATTACCACCATGTTGATCACTTTAAAATAGGTATGTTCTATTGTTTTTTTTACTTCACTCCAGAGGCTTAGGATGTTTATAATCTCATGCATTGTGTTGGTGTCAAAGAAGAGATTTTTGATTCCTCCTATGATGTAGGGATCCTGTGTTTGGGTATCATGGGAAATGTAAAGAATTGCTATTGAGTCAATGGACTATCTCCTTATAAGAGGAGGGATACCTCATTTTGTCCTTATGTAATGTTTATTTTGTTATGGTTGGTAGGGCTTCCTAAGTGTAGAAAAGGGGAGTGGCCTTCGGTGTGGGGTCGACGCCCAAAGTGGTAGTCAGGGTAGCCCATCGAAGGTGAGTAATAAGTTATAATTTTATAATAATTGATTTAGGGGGAAAAGGGTAGACTTCACATAATCAAGATAAGTATTTCTTTCCTTCCCCACACCTGTAGTGCTAGTTTAGGCTAAGGGTGGGATGGGAGGTTTGATTTCCGCATGTGTATCCTATGGGGCCGGCGCCTAGAGAGAGGCTGTTAGGGTAACCATAGATGGGGGCTGGCGTCTAGAGAGAGACAGTTAGGGTAACAAATGTAGAACCATGCGATGATACTCTTTCTTACTACACTTTAACTTGCCCTATTCTCTTGCCTCTGGATGTTGATTGTGGTGTTCAATGTTGTCCGCATGTGAAACCTGAGGTATTCTTGTCTTTAGTTAGACCTTCTGTCTTTGTTTGTGTCAGGGGACCTCATTGTTATCTCCTAGCTTGGGGGGTGGACCTCAGGGTTCCACATGGTTAGGTGGAAGAGCTTAATCCATTGGTTATTCTTGGTCGTCTCGGTTCGTGATCACATCAGATGGGTTTCCAGTTCCAGTTTTGTACTTGCATCCTCAGAGCTGTATACTTCTATCAGAATTATATAATCTTGTTGTATATTGTAAACCGATGTAATCGGTCATGCACTTTTGTAATCGTGTAATCTTGTATTCGAACTTTTGTAACTATTCATATCTGCAAATGAATGATGCAATTCTCTTATGTTGTATCTTAATGTATATTACTTGTATCATTATGAACTTATGTTTATCTGATGCAGTTATGTTTCCCTAGAGGTGTTAGTTGATCATTTTGTTTAAATATTGTTAATAGTGATAATTTTTATCTAGTGTAAACACATTTACTTGCTTCAAAAAAAAATATTTCTGTAATTTTAGCACCTCTTAGCCTAACTCTCTAGGGTTGCATGATGGGGCATTACATTTTCCTTTCTCTTTTATTTTGCATAGATCAAGAATGGAATGGAGGGCATTGTTGTTTCTTGCACAACATGCCTTAATTGTTTGGAGAAAATCAAGGAACCTTTTTTTTGAATTTATAGTGGTCTTTAAATGCTTTGATTTAGTTTTGTATGAAACACTGTTGCATTTTGTATATGTTCATAGCCCTATTAATGACTGATTTGAACCATTTATTTTGGTTAATGAGTTTTTTTCTTGTGATTTTCAACAAGTGTTCAATGTCCATATTTGTCCCCTAGTTATGTTTTATGTTTCTATGGCCCATCCTTTTGTTTACATTTTAAATATGACAAGTGCCCTATGTTTAAACCTTGTGCCTTATGTTCTATTTTAGTGTTGACAAGTCTATGTTAAAACCCACACTCAAAGTTTAAGTTTGATTGTGCACCATTGGATTTTACCTTGGGGTGACATTGGAATTGAGGAACATGGCAAAATGAAATAGCTTGTAGATTTGTAGGCCCTTGTTTTTCCCCTAGCCTTTGATCTATCATTGATCATTGCTTAGATTGAGTTATATCTTAGTGAACCTTTCTTCAAGCCCACACTTTTATTCTATCCAAAGATTGAATTGTTGTAGGCAGTTTCCAATCACTTAAATAATCTTGTTATAATGTAAATGTAATAGTTAGTGGTTACTAGTTCTATGGCTTGTAGTTAATTGGGCCAATCATTTGCCATTGATTTATCACTGATCATTGCCTAGATTGAGTTATATCTTAGTGAACCTTTCTTCAAGCCCACACTTTTATTCTATCCAAAGATTGAATTGTTGTAGGTGGTTTCCAATCACTTAAATAATCTTGTTATAATGTAAATGTAATAGTTAGTGGTTACTAGTTCTATGACTTGTAGTCAATTGGGCCAATCATTTGCCGCAAGCCCATAATAATTTTCTTTATTAATATACATGGAAGACTATGTCTCACTTTTGATTAACTTCGGTAAAACAACTAAAGCCATTGGGGTATATCTTTGGTTCTCCCCATTTCATTACTAGCCATTGATTTCTAATTGATCAAAACAAATCGTACAATATTGTCACCTTTTAATAGTCAGGGTATGAGTTCAAAAAGGTAAGTAAAAAGATTTTAAGTACACTCAAATTGATGTGTCATGATTTTATTAGTCGAAGAATGTATGTGTAAGGACTCATGTGGGCTTGTAAGGTAAACGAATAAATTAAATGTCACCGCATGTAGTTAAAAGACATGATTGCAGTGGACCCATTTGATTCATTTAGCATATGAACATTATAAGTATCATGGAGCAATTTAGTTCTATGTGTTTCTATCAGGGTGAAACAATGTAAAGCAACAATGCACATCTTTAGGTTTAGCTATTAAACCCTTGACCATAAATCTTGTGATGATTAATTTGAGTTATTTATGATAGATTTTCCTAACCATCAAAGAGCTTTATAGGAAAGTAATAAGGAATGGAAGCAATGAATATGGATTGTTAATTAACATAAATGTCACGATCCTTAGTACTTAGGCAAAATGACAAAACATAATGGACTATAACTTTAGCTATTCTATTTCACCTTCAAGTGTAAATCTAGCTTTGATTAACCTACACCATTGGGTTTACACTGTAATTAACAAATTTAAAATGATATACTTGAGCAATTATTTCTTAAGGGATGCCTTTTTTTTTGGTCGATAAACCGCTGAGCGGGTATTCTATTAATATTATTTCAAAAAATCTTACAGATGAGGGAGCTATGTTCCTTGTATCTCATTTTTACAAAAAACTATCAGACAGGGGAAGCTCTGCCCCTTGTAATTCATTGTTACCAAAATTTTTTAGATAGGGAAACTGTGTCCCTTGTGTCTCATTTTTACAAAAAAAAAACCCTTGAATATCGTCAACTTACTTCAAGACCTTCGAGTTGGTTCGTTGATATTTACTACAAAAAGTCTAGAAAGAAGCAAACCATAGCTATGGAAAACCATAGAAGTCACCATTGATGACTAGCTCTACAAACCTCAACATCCATTCTCCATTTGGCACCATGTCTAGAGCACGGGAAAGCCATAGAAAGTTCCTTTCGATAGTTGCCCAATGGCGATGGTGCCCTAGGGCCCTGTCTGTCAAATTGAGGAGAAAAAGGAGCCTCTGAACCCTAGAGTCTGGTAGGATCATCATAGCTAGGTCTGTAGCTCGTGGGATACCCACTCCAAATTTTGCCTCCACCACAACTTCCAAATCTGTCCCCCGAAAGTCTGCCTTGAAGATTTCTCGCAGCAAGAGCAAAATCTCTACCTTGTCACCGCCAAGATCCAGCAAAGAAGCCAAAAACCAAGAAGCAATGTTAGAATTTACACGGTATCTATTTCTATCCATAAGGAAGTCCCTGCCCAACACCATTTTTATTGCTTCCATCTCCAAAGAGCAAAGTTGAACTATTCTATGAGGCTTGGTAATCTTCTTCAATCTCGAATCTGTAATGAAGCCTAGGAAGGCCATTTGCCTTCTAGCACTTTAAAGGAAAATGGGAGTCTCCATAATCTTTGTAGGCCAACTTTGAAATTGATATGAATAAAACCTTGGTGAGCTCTATTAAATAGAGCCATGGCTCACGCGTCCAACCCACCTGCATTAATGGCGCGAAAGTGAGCTCGGCTACCAGCTTTGTGAGGTTTGTCCAAACGTGCCAAAGGATAGGGGCTACTAATGCTTTTTGACTGGAAATCTTTTGAGATATGTTTTTTATTTTTGGAAATCCATTCAACTAGAATGCTTTTATTTGCAACAAATCTTCCACTAAAAAGGTATCCTCAACCCCATCAGCCCCTCTGTTTGCTAGGGAATCCGCCTCCCCATTACCTTCACGATAAATGTGATTTGTTGTAAAGGATTCGAAAGCTTCTAACATTTTTTGAGCTTGTTCTAAAAGGGAATTTAGCTTCCAGTTTGAAGTTTTGCCTGATCTTAAGGCATTTATGACAATTGCTGAATCACCTTCAACTTCCACTTTCCTAGCTCTGATATTTTTACAAAGAGACATCCCATGTAACAAGGCTTTGAACTTAGCTTCGTTATTAGTGCCTACCGAGAGAGGTGTAGCATAAGAAGCCAATGTTCTAGCTTGCCAATCCTTGATGATACATCTTGCTCTTGAGGGACCCGGATTGTGTCTTGCTGAGCTGTCAAAGTTCAATTTCACCCAACCTACTTGCGGTGCTTTCCACACAACCTGCTACCTCAAATCTATTCTACTCTGACCCTTTGAACTAGAACAATGGGGAATTCTCAATTCCCCCCAATGAAGTCTCACGCTAGCATACCAATCTGAAAAAACCACCTCCTTTAGCTTCATAGAATTTAGCTTACTATTGATTATTTCTACTATGCTTGCTTCAATCTTGTTTTGGAGGGAGGTGATGCTCATTTCCTTATCCTAGAACAATATTCTGTTCCTTTCCTTCCAAAGCTCCCAAATTAAAATTGAAGGGCTCACCAACCATAAACACTGATAAGTGGAGTGTCTTTTAATATTGGGCCAATATTGAAACAAAGACAAAATATCATTAGGAAGAGCACCTTTCTAGCCTAACTTTGTGCATAACCATTGCCAACATTCAAAAGAAAATTGAAAACTAAGGAGAAGATGATCCACTGTCTCCTCTTGATCTCTGCATAAAGGACATTGCGAAGGACCTTGAAAACCCATCTTTCTGAATCTTTCAGCTACTAGAATTCTTTTCTTCAAAGTTGCCCATGTAAATAAACCTACTTTGGGAATCCCAAATTTGTTCCAGCAATATTGAAGAGGAATAATGCTTCTCATTCCCCTTTGTGGCAAAGATAAACTCTCATACCCCAACTTAACAGAAAACATGCCAATCTTAGATCCACACCAAACTATGGAGTCTGTTCCATGTCTAAGAGTCAATGTCCTTTTCCTCAGTTCTTGGTTAAGGCACTCCGCCTCCTGGGGGTTAAAGTTAAATACTAAAAAGTCTGTCCATTTCCATCCGAATCCTTCTTCTACTGAGCCTTAAATAATATAATCTTTTAGCTTGGTCCCCCAAGCCCTTGAGAGACATTCCTTGATATGTGGAGTGTCTAGAATGTCATCCAATTTTGGATATCTTGCCCAAGAATCAGACCAAAAATTTGCTTTATTTCCATCATGGACATCCCAAGAAAGCAAATCTGTGATGACTAACTTACAACTGATCATGAAGTTCCATATCCTCGAACCTTTAGGAGTCTTACATGAAGTCAAAATCCCTTCTGGGGAGACATTTCCTAGATATTTACCACTCAAGATATGATCCCATTTACTATTGGGTTCCTTATACATTCTCCAAATTAGTTTGGCTCCTAAAACTTTATTCTGAATTGCTTGGTTTCTCATACCCACTCCACCTTCTTTTTTAGATATGAATAGCTTATCCCAAGCCACAAGAGCTATCTTATCCTTCTCCTCTGAACCTATTGGGATAAGGTGCCATTAACCTTTTAAATCCCAATATTGTATTTATTCCCTTTATTATATGTAATTTGTAATTATCCATGAGGAGATGTACTAGTTTCACTGGTAGGGGTAATTTCAGAGTAACTGGAGGTAATTACGGAGGGACTTTTACTATTGGAAAATGTAAAAAATCTAAGTAAACGAGGGTAGACATTTTCCCTTGAGGAATCTACTATATTTGGCATGTATGACAACTGTCATAATGTTTGGTAAGTGAATCTATGACAACTGCAAGTTGTCATAAGATTTTGAGATTCTATGATGCATATGACAGATATGTTAGTTGTATATTTGCTATATTTAGCCCAAGGTTCCTATCTTGGAAAGATACTCTTTTGTGGAATCTATGATGGTTATGACCCGTCATAAGATGTTGTAAGAGGCTAGATTTAGTTTTGGGCGCCCAACCTTTGCATGGCTATTTTTGGACAAGTGGAAGGTGCGTGTAAGATGGCATTTAATGTTTGCATGTTGGGAAATCTCATGAGAGAGAAGGTGAACTCCTAGGATGAGTTGGAAAACATTTCTATAAGTATTTTCCATGTATTTTGTTGCTGCAATATAGATTTTAAGTACTTGGGTGCTGCCAGAATGCTGTCGGATTGAAGACTGAAGGAGAGATTGGTGGTGTTGTTGTATTGTAAATCATTTTCAGATTAATACAAACATTGGGCCTCTTTCATGTGTGGAGTTTTTTACTCGAAAGAGTTTTCTCCACATTAAACATTGTGTCATGCATTCAATTTTTAGATTTTGCATTTCTATGAAACATAGTTTTGTTTCTGTGTTACAATCTCCATTAATAACACACAGTTAAAGATTACAAAAATTTATATTGAATTAGATTTCCATTAAAGTAGTGTTGCTTTCATTTCTAACATTTGGTATCAGAGCCTAGCCAGTTTTGACTCTTGGGTGGTAGTGTGGAAGCTGTAGCTGCAGTGGGAGATTTGGTTGTGTTTATTTTGCATATCTTGTGTTGTTATTATGGCTGCATCAACTGTTGCATCAGCCTCTTGAATGGACATTGAGAAGTTCAACGGAACTGGGTATGAGTTGTGGAAGCTGAAAATGGAAGATTTGTTGGAAGAAAGAAACCAATGGTTGGCTATTCAAAAAGAAGAAACCTGATGATGTCTCTCCGGATGAGTGGGAAAAACTAGATAAGAAGGCACGGGGAACCATCCGTTTGTGTCTGTCAGATTCTGTCTTGTTGAATGTCGTAAAGGAAGAGACTGCGCACAAGTTGTGGAAATGGTTGGGTGAGATCTATCAAGCCAAGAGTATGGTAAATAAACTTTACTTAAAAAGAAAATTATTTTCCTTGAAAATGAAAGAGGGTGGGTCAGTTGTAGAGCATTTAAATTCATTTAATTTGTTGATGAGTCATCTTGCTTCAGTAGATGTTGAAGTAGATGAGGAAGATAAATGTATCTTGCTTCTTTGTTCTTTACCCGAGTCTTGGGAGAATGTTATCCTTGCTATCACTGCTAACCTCACAGATCTGAAGTTGGATGCTCTTGTTGCAATTTTACTGGCATAGGAATTGAGGAAGAAAAGTTTGGATATTTTAGCGGATGCTCTCAGTGTCAGGGGAAGGTCTAAGGAAAGGGGACCAAAAGGAGACCAGAAAGGGGCTAAGGATAAGTCCAAAGGCTATTCTAAGACTCCTGGGAAAAAGGATAGAGTTAAGTGTTGGAACTGCAGTAAAAGGGGGCATGTGAAGGAGTGCAGAAACCCAAAGAAACAGTGGGAGAGTGCTTCTGATAAGTCCTCGAATGCAAGTGAAGATGTTTTACTTTCTGCATGTAATGTTGTTTCTAATGATCACTGGTTGGTTGACTCAGGATTCCTGTTTCATATAACCCCACATAAGGAATGGTTATCCACATATGAAGAATATGATGGAGGTAATATCTACCTTGGTGACAACTCTTCATATCCGATTGTAGGGAAAGGAAAGGTATTGTTGTGTTTCAGTGATGGGAGGATTAAAACCCTCCCTGATGTTTATCATGTTCCTGGATTAACTAGAAATATGATTTCTATTTCAAAGTTGAATGATTTGGGAATGCATGTGACTTTTGACAAGCATGGGTGTAGATTAGTGAGAGGGAACTTGGTGGTAGCGAAGGGGAAGAGATTTAGAAGCCTATTCAAGCTTGAAGCCACTACAGTTTATAATGCCTCCTATGTATCTGAGGCTAATATTAAAAATGCATGTATATTGTGGCACTATAGATTGGGCCACATAGGCAATAATGTATTAAAACTATTAAGAATAAAAATTTGTTGGATGGTTTCTTCTATTCTGATGAGCACTTTGATTTCTATGAGCATTGTGTGTTTTGTAAACAAAACAAAAAATCATTTCCTTCAGGAAGCAATAGAGCAAAAGAGAAATTAGAAATTATTCATACAGATGTGTTTGGACCTGTGGATAATGAATCTATTGGAAAATCTTGTTATTTTGTCACCTTCATTGATGATGTATCCAGATTTACATGGATTTATTTTATGAAACATAAATATGAAGTTTTCACTAAGTTTAAGGAATTCAATGTCTTAGTAGAAAACCAATCAGGTTTAAAGATAAAAATATTAAGATCTAAAAATGGAGGGGAATATTGCTCTAAGGAATTTGATGAGTTTTGCAAGCATGTAGGTATAATCAGACAAAAGACAACTCCATATACACCACAACAGAATGATGTTGCAGAAAGGATGAATTGAACAATTATGGAAAGAGCTAGAAGTATGCTGAGTGATGCACAATTGGATAAATGTTTTTGGGCAGAGGCTATGTGTACTGCTTGCTACTTGATAAACCAATCTCCTTGTAAGGCTCTTGATTCGACACCTTATGAAGTGTGGACAGGTAAGAAACCTTCTGTTTCACATTTAAGGGTTTTTGGATCCAAAGGATGAAAAGTGTACATTCATTGGATATGGTGATAATCTCAAAGGTTATAAGATTTGGAATCCACTAACCCGCAATATTATCTTTTCTAGAGATGTTATTTTCAGGGAACTTAGAGCTATTTCTGAACTTAAGCAACCAAAAGAAAAAGAAGAAAAGGTAAAGAAGGTGCACTTTGATTTAGAGCAGCAAGATGCACCTCAGGAAGAACAAAATGATGGATTGGGGGGTGAAGAAGAAGAAGATTTGAGTAGTTCTGATGAAGATGAATCTGTTGTGACAGAAGAAGTTGGTGCAGATGATCATGTAGAAGAATGAGTAGAGTCTCTTACTCCATCCTTGAGGAGATCCACAAGACAATGAAATCCAGTTGACAAGTATAGCCCACCATATTTCTATTGTGTATATGCTTTATTGAGTACTAACGATGAACCTAGATCCTACAGGGAAGCTATTTTTGCAGATGATAGTGAGTCTTGGCAATTAGCCATGCATAAGGAGATGATGGCTTTAGACTCTTGTAACACTTGGGATCTTGTTCATTTGCCGAAAGGAAGAAAGGCCATAGGTTGTAAGTGGGTCTTTAAGAAGAAGTTTGGAGTAGATAGGTCATTGGAGAAGTACAAGGCTAAATTGGTAGCCAAGGGCTACTCCCAGAGAGAGGGAGTTGATTTTGGTGAGATATTCTCTCCTGTTGCTAAATTGACTTCTATTAGATTTCTTTTATCCATTGCTGCAACTTATGATTGAGAGATTGAGCAAATGGATGTTAAGACTATGTTCTTGCATGGAGATCTTGAAGAAGAAATTTATATGAAACAACCTACAGGTTTTAAGGAAAAAGGAAAAGAACATTGGGTTTGCAGGTTAAAGAGGTCTCTTTATAGTTTGAAACAGTCCCCTAGAATGTGGTATCAAAAGTTTGACTCATTTGTTTTAAAATTAGGTTTTGTTAGAAGCGAGGAGGATCACTGTGTTTACATTCATTGTGTTGATGATTCTATACTGGTTATTGCTTTGTATGTTGATGACATGTTGTTTTTCAACAATACTAAGGGTATGATCAGTGAGCTTAAAGCTCAAATTTCAGGTGCATTGAGATGAATGATCTTGGTGTTGCAAGGTATATTTTGGGAATGGAGATCAAGAGGGATAGAGTTAACATAAATCTTTGGTCGTCACAAAGTAAGTATGTGAATACTATTTTGCAGAGGTTTAGTTTGCAGGACTGTAACCCAGTTAGAGTTCCTTTACCCATTGGTACTAATATTTCATTAGATATGTGTCCAAAGACTAAGAATGATTTTGAGGATATGTCTAATGTGCCATATGCTAGTGCTGTAGGGAGTTTGATGTATGCAATGGTTTTCACTAAACCAGATATTGCCCAAGCAGTGGGAGTTTTGAGCAGATTTATGTCTAACCCCGGTAGACAACATTGGAACTATACAAAGATGGTGTTTAAATATCTTGTAGGTACTCCTAATCATTGTTTAGTTTATTCTGGTACTGATAGTGTTGATAAATCTTTGGAAATACATGGTTTTGTTGATGTAGATTGGGCAGGTGACTTGGATAGTCAAAGGTCCACTAGTGGCTATGTGTTTACTTTGTTTGGGGGTGCAGTGAGTTGGATGAGTAAGAGGCAGCCCACAGTTGCTTTGTCCACCATAGAAGCAGAGTATATGGATGCTACTCATGTCTCTAAGGAGGCAGTTTGGTTGAGGAGACTGTACAGGTATTGGTTTTGATTGTAGGATCATTCAGATTGGTTGTGATAGCCAGAGTGCTATCTATTTGGCCAAGAATCCCATGTATCATGCTCAGACTAAGCATGTTGATATTCAGTATCACTTTGTTCAAGAGTTGGTTGCAAATGGAGAGATTGAGCTGAAGAAGATAGACAATCAGGAGAATGTTGCAGATTCATTGACCAAGCTTGTGAGCACAGAGAAGTTCGTATGGTGCAGAGAGGCCATGGGCCTAGTTTCTAGTGCCTAATCATTTTTATTTGATTTCCTATGGGTTGATTTACAATGTATAATGTCAAGTGGGAGAATGTTGGGATAAGGTGCCATTAACCTTGTAAATCCCAATATTGTATTTATTCCATTTATTATATGTAATTTGTAATTATCCATGAGGAGATGTACTAGTTTCACTGGTAGGGGTAATTTCAGAGTAACCAAAGGTAATTACGGAGTGACTTTTACTATTGGCAAATGTAAAAACTCTAAGTAAATGAGGGTAGGCATTTTCCCTTGAGGAATCTACTATATTTGGCATGTATGACAACTGTCATAATATTTGATAAGTGAATCTATGACAACTGCAAGTTGTCATAAGATTATGAGATTCTATGATGCATATGACGGATATGTTAGTTATAATTTGCTATATTTATCCCAAGGTTCCTATCTTGGAAAGATACTCTTTTGTGGAATCTATGATGGTTAGGACGCATTATAAGATGATGTAAGAGGCTAGATTTAGTCTTGGGCACCCAACCTTTGCATGGCTATTTTTAGACAAGTGGAAGGTGCTTGTAAGATGTCATTTAATGTTTGCATGTTGGTGAATCTCATGAGAGAGAAGGTGAACGCCTAGGATGAGTTGGAAAACATTTCTATAAGTATTTTCCATGTATTTTGTTGCTGTAATACACATTTTAAGTACTCGAGTGTTGTCAGAATGCTATCAAATTGAAGATTGAAGGAGAGATTGATGGTGTTGTATTGTAAATCATTTTCAGATTAATACAACAATTGGGCCTCTTTCCTATGTGGAGTTTTTTACCTGAAAGGGTTTTCTCCACATTAAAAATTATGTCATGCGTTCAATTTTTAGATTTTGCATTTCTGTGAAGTATAGTTTTGTTTCTATGTTATAATCTCCATTAATAACACACAATTAAAGATTGTAGAAATTTATATTGAATTAGATTTCCATTAAAGTAGTGTTGTTTTCATTTCTAATAGAACCTTGCCAGAAGAATTTTCTCATCAACCGATCCAGTTTACTCTCTACTACCAAACAAGACATGATATAAATTGGCATAGCTGAGATAACCGCTTTGATCATTGTCAACCTTCCCACCCAAGAGATCCATTTTCCTTTCCAAGAAGTTATTTTATCCCCCATCTTTTGGATCAAATTCTACCAAAAAGTTGAGGCTCTCAAGCCTTTTGTTAAAGGAAGACCTAGATAAGTGCAAGGAAGCTGCCCCTTTTTGAAACCTCAAATTTGCATTATGTCTTTTTCCATTTGCAAGTCTGTGTTGAGAAAGAAAACATAAGATTTTTCTTTGCTGACCTCTTGACATGCATCCAAAGTATAAAGATTAAGGAGATTTTTTAGGCATTGAGCTTCTTTACGCTTGGCTTCTCCAAACAACATAGTGTCATCATCAAATTGCTGATTAGAAACTGGCAGGAGTGAGCTTGTAACTTCCATCCCTAGTAGATTTCCAATATTGATTTGTTGCAGAATTGCTCTCCCCAAAGCCTCCGCCATCAGTATAAACAAAAAGGGGGACTGTTGGTTTTTGCTTCTGAATCAGCATTAGGGTTTGCCACTTCTAATGCACAGGCAGATTCAGCCAACTGAATATAGGAGGTTGCGTGAGCTCCTCCCCTTCACTTCTGGTTTTGCCGCACCAAGGGGGGTGTCCCTATTTGATAAAAGTATAACCTTGACTAGCTCAATGACATAAGGATTTAACTTGACAGCAACAGGCAGAATACTCTCATATATGGACCAAGATTTGTGTAACAAATCACAAGGTTGGCAACATTCTTGGACATGATGTCTGGTTGGGTATGAGAGCATGCAGGGATCCTAATCCTACTCCTACAACTAACAGGTGGAAGGATGAAATGGTTTGATTTGATTTTTGGATGCAAAGCTGGACATGGTATATAACCTCAACACAGAGCTGGATTGGTGCCTATCTAGGGCTTGGAGTCGGTAGACATACACCTGTGAATGATCAGCATTAACAACTAAAACTAGATTTTAGGGGGATATACATGATATCTGGCTTACAGATATCTCCCAATACAGAGTGTTAAGCTGTCTATACTTATGGCATCCCTATTGCAGTATACCCTTCCCAATATTCAATCTGAAAATAGTTTAATCTACCCCTTGAGCAGAAGTTAAAAGATTAAACATTCAACACAGGAATTCTATGTTCTAGAATCTCAGACATTCCTTGAATGCCTGGACTCAGAAGAAAGATACATGCAAAACTGGAGACAGAATCAGCATAACACATGTAAACATAGCATTATTCATATAAAATTGACCATGAAATCAGTGGATTCATGCACAAACGTACAACAGGAGATACATAAACTCGCAAGTTTTGCTGCACAGAGCAACCAAAACCAGTTGTATCTTATTACAGAGCCAAAATGTCCAGTTTTCAACAACGTCAAAAATGGTAACACAGTCTGCCTATATTAGCCAGAAAGTGTACCCGCAGCAATTAATTACATGGTCAAAAATCAAAAATCTGCCAGATACAGACTCCACAAAGGAATGGCGCTTAGAAGTTATTACAGCAATAGACAAGAGAAGCCTCGAGCCCTGCGCCGCCATCTGGGAGTCTTCACTCAAAAATCGGGCGACATGATCATGTGTACCATTGCCCATACCTCTGCACTGTCGCCATTAAAGGCCTCAACCACCCGCGGCCTACCTGGAAACCGTCACTGCATTCAAACAGAAGTTCCCACCAAAATGCACTTTACTGAAGTTTCAAATGTGCAGGAAGAATAGTCCCACATTGGTGCCGCGGAGACTCCTTCAATACCTTAAAAACATGGTCGCGAGCATAATAGGTGTCGAGCGCCTTTTGCCGCGCTCAACACATAAGCCTTCTCTAAAAGCCCATCACCAAAACCCAAGCCATCGGCACACCCCAGAATTCTCCTTCCGATCTCAACGGTCTCGCCGACCGCTACCTTCGCTTCCCCATTGGCCAGAGATGCATCATCGGGCCAACCATCCAAACCTTCACCGATCTCATCAGTTACACCGATGAAGCCACCGCAACCTCCTGTATTCAGTTGGCTGAATCTGCCTATGCATTAGAACTGGCAAACCCTAATGCTGATTCAGAAGCAAAAACCAACAGGGACAATGGATCCCCTTGTCTGATCCCTCTTGATGATTCAAAGAAACCCTCAAGAGATCCGTTTATTAGGACTGAGAATCTAGGTGTGGAGATGCATTGATATACCTAATTCAACCATTTTTTACTAAAACCAAAAGCTTCCATAGTCTTCAAAAGAAATCTCCAATCCACTTTGTCATATGCCTTCTTAATGTCTAATTTGATAGTCATCCTTGATTTTTTAGTTGATCTTCTTGAGCTATTATTACACCATCTAGAATTGATCTCCCTGGAACAAAACCTGTCTGTTCTTCCAATATGATGTCTGGCAGCATGGTTTTAAGTTGATCTGCCATTGCTTTGGTCATTACTTCATATAAAGTATTGCACAAAGAAATAGGTCTGAAATCATCTAAAGATGCAGCTTCTTATTTTTTTGGCACCAAAGATATAAAGGTATTGTTTAATTCTCGAAGAAGATGCCCTGACCTCCACACTGCATTGATGGCCTCTGTCATCTCTTTCCCTAAAATCTCCCAACATTTTCGAATAAATCTAGCTGGTCATCCATCTGGGCTGAGGGCCTTATCCAGGTGAAGTTGAAAGAGAGCAGATTTAATTTCATCCTCCAAGAAATCCTGATTCATAAGCCTATTTTGATCCTCTTTAATTAAGCTTGGGATATTCTGGAGCAACTTCCTCTGAGGGTGGAGTTGGGAACCCTCTGTTGATAACTGAGA
Source organism: Cunninghamia lanceolata (assembly GCA_027924645.1). Lineage (NCBI taxonomy): Eukaryota > Viridiplantae > Streptophyta > Pinopsida > Cupressales > Cupressaceae > Cunninghamia > Cunninghamia lanceolata. The sequence continues at coordinate 19,581,142 of BSBN01001215.1, read as the reverse complement.
GGGGGAGTGAATCAATTATCTAAATTAATTTAACTTTCTGTTCTTCTTTAATAACTAGTGCAGCATCAAAACAAATAAGCATCCATAACTATGAAAGCAGAAATAAAATCAATACACATGACCCAATGATTTTGATGTGGAAAACCTTGTTAAGGGAAAAACCACGGGGTGACTAACCCAAGATTGTATTCTTTGTTAAAAGAATAGAAGTACAAAATGGCACTTGCCAATTAGGGCTCACTGCCCGAGCACACTGCTCACAAGAGGCTCACTGCCTACAAGAGACTCACTGTCTACAAGTTACAATGAAAGTAACAAGATACTTGAACTGATGAGAAGCATCCACATATGTTGAGGTTCAGTTTTGGTTAGGCTCAATACACTGACCTACTACACTCAATTCTTCCTCTTCTTTGGTGCTACTGTCTTGTCACATACCGGACCTGTATTACTGCTTCCACACTTGTCTCTACTTTTCTTCGCACAACACAATACACAACACTATTCTTCATATCAAACTCAATTTGGTATATATATATCCGCATCAATGATTTCAATCATCTTTCTTATCGGCATTCGGAATACTCAATACCTTCCCAAACTCTGGTCTGTCAGCTGAATTCTTGCTTACCAAGTGATGCGTACCAAAGAGATGCTTATAGAAGTCATCAATCATGTCGACCAATCAAGAATGATACCTCAAGAAACTTGATCACCATCAATATCTCATCCGGATTAAGGTCTGATGCTCTACCGGTCAGGTCTTCCTCAGTCTACTCTGTCAAACAAGAACCTACCACTTAGGTGCTCATATCTCTTCACTCTTTCATCACCGGAGGCTCAATCTCTGGAATATATTAGTCATGGTACTCCTCTTGACTTTCCCAATTCTGTACTTTACTGATATACTTCCTTTGAGAGATCTGGACCTGATTGTCGGTCCTTACTGCATGCTCTGTTCTTGGTCACCAGACCAAAATACTCTTCAATCTGACTTCCAGTATAGACACACCATGTCCTGCGGATGTGTGAGATGGACTTTGTTGCCATCAATGACAACACTCATGAAGCCACATAGTGTCTCTTGCCAACAATCTCCCCCTTTGGCATTGATGGCAACACTTAGTGAAAAATGACAAAGTGTCACACTATACTCCCCCTTGGCTGATGCTCTGTTCTAATGTACACTTTTTTGGAGCTCCCCCTTAGCTAGATTCCACATTTTTCACTGCTCCTCACTCCCCCTTTGACATCAATGGCAAAGGGTAGGATCTGCATACCAAAATTTCCAAAAATAATCTATACTTGGCCGCATAAATATATATACATAGCATACTTACATATATTGAAGTATATCTGCAAAAGTTGTCTTCAACTGGACAAATTCTGTTGCCCAACTCTGCTTCATCCTGTCCAAAATTGAGATATGACCACTCAACAGGAATGCAAAAGTGTTTGCCCTCTTTAGATCTATCGGATCACTGGTCCGGGCTGTGGTCTGAGCATCAATTAGGGCCTCATGCATGGCCTTTAACTTAGGGATAATTATGCCTCTAAGTTCACTTAGCCTGCTTATTCTATTTTTCTTCTCCTCAAGCTTCTTTATTTCATTTATGATTGCAATAGTCTGACACTCTTGATTTATTATGGACGAGGTAAGAGGATCAAAATTCTGGGATAAACTTGACAATTTATCCTCTTGTTCTTTCACTTTCTTCTCAATATCCATTGTCACTTTAGACCAGGATAGGCAAAATTTATATATTTCTCCACCATCTTTAAGATCATTTTCTAAGCTCTTTATCCCAATATCCATATTTCTCCTATCATTTGTTATTAGCCCTTGTACTTTGGAGAATCTCTTTCCCAAAAACTCTTTCCGGACTTTATCTTCAGCTGACTTCTCCAAAGAATCAAAATGTGTATTAACAAAATTTACAAGAGATTTTAGATTACCGGATGAGGAGGCTGAGAGATCCTTCTGAAAGGATGGCATGATCTTCTCCAATACATTGGATGCAATTTCTATGAGCTCATAGTCTTCCATGTGAGACTTTAGAAGTTTTTCTTTTGCCTTTGCTTGAGTAAAGGATGCTATCTTCATGGTTTGGACCGGGGAGAGGGAATCAAAATTGAATGGTCCTTGAAGCAGCTCTAGTTCATCAAATTCCATCATCTCTTTGGTCAAGAAATCTTTGACAGTTTCTGCAGTGTCTCTTGCCGGAGACAGAGTCTTCTTCCCTTCTGCAGTCTCAGAACTATCTCCTGGGGTCTTCTTTGTTTGGTCTTTTTCCCTTTCCTTTACTTCTTCTTCTTGATTGGTTTGCTCCTCTATTCTTTCTTCTCCTTTAGATCTGGAGTCTGCAGGGGAATCCGGATGAGAGATATTTGCTTCTTTAAGGACTTCCTCTTCCGGAGCAAAGGAATCTAGATCCTCAGTTTTCTCCTCACCTTCCTTGTCTCTTTTGTAATTGTCTCAGTAGATTCTCCTTTGTCATCCATGGTAGAGGGTTCATCACCTAAGTCCTCTACAACATGAATATTAAATCTTTTATAAGCATTCCGGAGGATGTCTTCAGTCTCTTTGGCCACTTGATTAGTCTCTCCAAGCATAAGCTTATTCATTCTGGCTTTGCTCTGGAATTCGTCTTTGCAATCTTTGAAGATCATGCTCATTTGCTTTGGAGTGATGGAGGGATAAAGCTGAATAGCTATTTGTTCCTAGATCTCTACATCCTTTGCCTTTGCATTCTCCTTTCTCATTTCAAGTTCCTTCTCTAAACTTTTGGGAATTAGAGAGATGATTTCAATAAAAGCCTTATTATATATGTTTAAGTACTTAACTGTGGCTTCTTCCAAGATCTTTTTATCTGCGTCATCATACTCATCATAGAATTCTATCATTGGTTGTAAATTTCCATCCACAGTAACTGCCTTGACTACATCATCAATGGATAGAGTAGGCCTTTCAACAAACTCTTCTACCTCTTCTTCCTTGTTATGACCAGTAGAGGGTTCACTGGATGTTTTTTTCTTCTTCTTCATTTTCTTGATCTCTTCATCAGATTCTGTCTCTTCATCAGATTTTGTCTCCTCATCATCCTTCTGACTGATGTAAGACCTTGTGGCCTTAGTCTTAGTTCTCTTTTCTCCCTTTCCAGATGTCCCAACTTCCAGTTTTGATGCTTTTTGCCTCTTAGAGGTAGCAGGTGCAGAGCTCTTGGAGGATCTGGTCCGGGAGGGGACTTGCACCGGAGCACTTTCTTTTTCAGTTTCTTCCCTTTCTTTCTCTGCCCTTTCCATCTTCTCTTTGTTTGCATCAAGTGCCTCCTTTGAAATTCCATGCCTCTTGGCGAATTCTTCTACTTCCCTCCTCACTTTTCTCTTGATCTCACGCTGTCTTAGTTCAACATGAACTTTTACACTCAGCTCTTGGTAGGTTCCAAACCTTTCTGCCTTAGGGTCCTTGGGCTGACTCAACAGATGTTGGATATGCAGTTCTAGGATTTTCTCATCAACCTCATACCCTATTGGCATGATCCATACTATTCTTGGTTCCACTGCCTCCATTAGGCATTGATCAGTGTCTACCATAAAGCACACTGTATCCTTGTATTTCTCAACCAAAGATTTGGGGATTCTTTCTCTAGCCTGCATCATGCTTTGGAAGTTTTTGAAGTAACCCCACAAAGCTTTATTTTGTATCTTGGCATCACCAAGCCCATACAAATAATCCCTGATTTGTATGGCAACAGGTCTATCATTTTTCCATATCCATCCACTAGATCCGGGTAGCTCATTCATGTAATAGAAGAATAGGTAGAGTATCAAGCCATCGTATTTGAAAGAATTCTTCTTATCCTTCTTTATCTTCTACAGATTCTCCAAAAGTTGGTTCAGAAGGAGCTCACAAAGATCATAGTCAACATTCTTTCTTAACATTTCATAAGCAGTGTAAATTGCTGTTCCAGATATAGAATTCTCTTTGCTTGAGTGATATATCTTGTAGCCAATTATCATGGCAGCAAACTTGATATCTGGATCTGTGATATCCTCAATTGTCATTGCTCTTTATCAAATTTAGATCCGGTAGCCTCACTCACAGTTTGGTTTTTGACTGATTTGAGAGTAGGTAATCCACTGGATGAGTGCAATCTGGTCACCGCCCTAATGGCATCCTTTGTGATCTTAAATGGCCTCATCAACCATATGAAGTTGTCATGCACTCGACTCAGAATATACCGGACCCATTCATCTTCTGCAAAATAGGGGAAATGAATGCACTGTCCAAAGTGCTTGTCCTGGATGGCTTTGTACTGAGGTTTGAGTTCAAATGATTCATCTATTAGCTGCTTATGATATATATATCCATCAGCTTGGATTCCCCTAATTCCTCAATATTTGCATGAATGTATGCCCTAACATCTTCAACATGCAAAACCCCATGCGAAATGCTAGAGAATGCGCCTAAAGGATCTACTTCTAGAGATTTATAAGGGCATTTCTTGAATTTAGGGCACGGCCTATCAGTGATTTTGACAACATTCAGAGTAGACATTTTTCAACAGATTCAGAGAGAGATATACAAGAGCGAAAAGTACCTTTTTACGCCTCTAGGGTTCATGAGAAGAGCCAAAAAGATCGCCGGTTGACTTGAATTCTGCGATTGATCCTTGAGAGAGATGAAGCAAACTTGTTTATAGAGCTCTCCTTATCTTTTTCACTAATGCAAATGTGTAAATGACGAGCAAATGAACCCTTTTATCTCTGAGCAAACCCTAATTTCATTCTATAATAAATGCATAACTTAAGTTATTCTGGTTGCCTTATCATGAGAGAGATTTTTTCGGATCACTGAGATGTACTTAGAGTTATTTTTAGTAATGAATTTCAATGTCTCTACTTTCCTCGAATCATCCCCTTTATTCGTAGATCAAGATGTTTCAATTTAGAATCACACCAGATCAAACTGTGAAAATCCAGCTTTTACTAGAAAATTGTCAAACCAGATCAATCTTGGAAGATTAGACTCTTCAAATCTTCTTGCAGATCTTCCACATCTTTACCAAGGCTTCTTTAGATGTTTCTCTGAGAACCCTTTAATCCACAACTTTCCTTGTGCCAATTTCAGGCACTAATTATCTGGCTGGGGAAATTTGTTTTCCTTCTTGACTCCCCCTGAGCCAGAGCTCATCTTATTTAGTTTTCGGAAGGAATATCAGCACCAGATTCTGGTGCGGATCCATCCCCAACATTTTCTGTACTTCTCTTTACCCAAATCTTGTTCATCTCCTTTTGAATTTCATCCGCATTCACTTTTCCTTTTCCTTTGTCTTGATTTTGATTATGATGCACCAGACCCCTTTTACCTTGATTCTTACTTCTGCAGAATTTGACAATATGACCAGATCTATTGCAATTGTAGCAAACAACATTTCTTTGCATATTTGATTGATATCCTCTTGATCTACACTAATTAGCCATATGTCCCATTCTATTGCATGCAAAGCATCTACCATTGAATCAATTGTTCATTTGCATATTTCTACACTCATGAGATTTGTGACCATACCTTTTGCAATTGAAACACTGTCCAAAAAAGGATGAATTAGGCTGATTCATTCTTCTTCTGCACTGATTTGCTTTATGACCAAAGTTATTGCAATTGTGGCAGTATCCATTGAAGGATGGATATCTTTAAGCATTTGGTTGCCTTACTAGAGGTCTTCTAGGCCTGTTCCTTGGATTTCCTGATCCAAAGTTCTTCTAACCAGATCCAAAGCTTTCACCTTTCTCATACCCCAAGCCTTGCTTGTCATCTACCCTCTTTTGGCTTTCAAGAAGAACTTCAAGTTGAGCAAAGCTTATCTTGAATTTTTCTTTGTATTCATTTGCTGTTTGAACATCCCTTTTTAGAGTGTCAATCTGATTCTCAAGTTGTTCTTCATTATCTCTAGCTTCTTCAAGATCAGATTCCAGATGCCTGATTATTCTATCCATGTTGTGGCAGTCTTCTAACTTCTTGAGAGATTGTTTTAGATTATCTTCAATTTTTCTTTTCTCTTCAATTTCTTGGGTGAATTTCATAACCCCTGATTCCATTTCATGTCTTACCATAATGACCTCTTTTGATAGCTTCTCACATAACTTGTTCTTCTCATTCAGATCTTCATCAGTATTATTGGCTTCACTTTAACTTGCTAATTGTTGAAGTAGTTCCTTTCTCTTTTTCATAGAGATACTTAGTTTCTCTTTCAGTTCATTTATGAATTCATCAGCCTGTTTGAGTCTTTCTTTCAAGTCATTGACTTCGGAGTGACACTGCTCAAGATCATCTAGGGAAGACTGAAGTTGTTCCCTCATACCATACATATTTATTGAGATTCCCAGATCTTCCTCAAGCTGTTAGGATCTATTTTGGAGGAACTTAGCTCTGATACCAATTGTTGATAACTAAGAGGGGGGGTGAATCAGTTATCTAAATTAATTTAACTTTCTGTTCTTCTTTAATAACTAGTGCAACATCAAAACAAATAAGCATTCGTAACCATGAAAGCATAAACAAAATCAATACACATGACACAATGATTTTGACGTGGAAAACCTTGTTAAGGGAACAACCACGGGGTGACTAACCCAAGATTGTATTCTCTGTTAAAAGAATAGAAGTACAAAATGGCACTTGCCAATTAGGGCTCACTGCCTGAGCACACTACCTACAAGAGACTCACTGTCTACAAGTTACAATGAAAGTAACAAGATACTTGAATTGATGAGAAGCATCCACATATGCTGAGGTTCAGTTCCGATTAGGCTCAATACACTGACCTATTGCACTTCATTCTTCCTCTTCTTTGGTGTTGCTGTCCTATCATATATCAGACCTATATTACTGCTTCCACACTTGTCTCTACTTTTCTTCGCACAAGATAATACACCACACACTTCTTCATACCAAACTCAATTTGGTATATATATATCCACATCAATGATTTCAATCATCTTTCTAGTCGGCATCCAGAATACTCAATACTTTCCCAAACTCTGGTCTGTCGGCTAAATTCTTGCTTACCAAGTGATGCGTACCAAAGAGATGCTTATAGAAGTCATCAATCATGTCGGCCAATCAAGAATGATACCTCAAGAAACTTGATCACCATTAATATCTCATCCGGATTAAGGTCTGATGCTCTGCCGGTCAAGTCTTCCTCAGTCTACTCTGCCAAACAGGAACCTAACACTTAGGTTCTCATATCTCTTCACTCTTTCATCACCAAAGGCTCAATCTTTGGAATATATTAGTCATGGTACTCCTCTTGACTTTCCCAATTCTGCACTTTACTGAGATACTTCGTCTGAGAGATCTAGACCTGATTGTCGGTCCTTGCTGCATGCTCTGTTCTTGGTCATCGGACCAAAATACTCTTCAATCTGACTTCTGGTATAGACACACCATGTCCTATAGATGTGTGAGATGGACTTTGTTGCCATCAATGACAACACTTATGAAGCCACATAGTGTCTCTTGCCAACACCCTCTTCTACTGAAAGTAGATTCTTGAAAAAAGAGACTGCCATATCAACTATGTTAGCAAGAGACACTGTGTGGCTTCATTGGTGTTGTCATTTATGGCAACAAAGACCATTCCACACATCCGCAAGACATGGTGTATCTTTACCGGAAGTCAAATTGAAGAATATTTTGGTCCGATAAGCAAGAACGGAGCATGCAGCAAGGTCCGACAGTCAGGACCGGATCTCTTAAAGGAAGTATCTTTGTAAAGTGCAAACTTGGGAAAGTCAAGAGGAATACCTTGACTAATAGATTTCAGGGATTGAGCCTTCGGTGATTAAAGAGTGAAGAGATATGAGCATCTAAGTATTGAGGTCTGGTTTGGCAGAGTAGACAGAGGAAGAACTGACCGACAGAGCATCAGAATTATTCTGGATGAGATATTGATGGTGATCAAGGTTCTTAAGGTATCATTCATGATTGGCTGATATGTTAGATGACTTCTATAAGTATCTCCTTGATTCACATCAATTGGTAAGCAAGGAGTCAGCCGACAAACTAGAGTTTGGGAAAATATTGACTATTCCAGATGCCGACTAGAAAGAGGATGAAATCCTTTTTACGAATATATATAACAGATAGATTTGGATGTGAAGGTGTGTGTGGTGTATTGTGGGGTGCAAAGAAAAGTAGAAGAGCAATGTGAAGACAGTAAGACAGGTCCGGAATGTAACAGGACAGCAACACCTAAGAGAGTAAGAGTGAAGTGCAGCAGACCAGTATATTGAGCTTAACCGAAACTGAACCTTAGCATATGTGGATGCTTCTCATCAATTCAAGTGTCTAGCTTCCTTGTATAAACTATTGTAGGCAGTGAGCCTCTTGTGAGCAGTGTGCTCGGGCAGTGATCCCTAATTGGCAAGTGCCATTTTTGTGCTATCTTATTCTTCTAACAGAGAATACAATCTTGGGTTAATCACCCCGTGGTTTTTCCCTTAATAGTGTTTTCCACGTCAAAATCATTGTGTCATGTGTATTGATGTTATTTCCATTTCATAGTTATGTTTGCTTATTTAATTTAATACTACACCAATTGATAAGGAAGTTCAGAAAGCTGAAATAATCAAGATAATTGATTCACCCCCCCTCTCAGTTATCAACAATTGGTATAAGAGCCAAGTTCCTCCAAAAGGAGCCTAATAGCTTGAGGAAGATCTGGGAACTAAAATGGATGTGTATGGTATGAGGGAGCAACTTCAGTCTACCCTAGATGATCTTGACCATTCAAACTCTGAAGTCAATGAATTGAAGGAAAGACTCAAACAGGCTGATGATTTCATAAATGAACTAAAAGGGAAACTGAGTATCTCTATGAAAAAGAGAAAAGATCTACTTCAACAATTGGCAAGTCAAAGTGAAGACAATGGTACAAATGAAGATCTGAATGAGAAAACTAAGTTATGTGAAAAGTTATCAAAAGAGGTCATTATGGTAAGACATGAAATGGAATCAGGAGTTATGAAATTCACCCAAGAAATTGAAGAGAAAAGAAAAACTGAAGATGATCTAAGACAATCTCTCAAGGAGAAGTCAAAAGACTACCACAAAATGGATAGAATAATCAGACATCTAGAATCTGATCTTGAAGATGCTAGAGATAATGAAGAAAAACTTGAGGATCAAATTGACACTCTTAAAAAGGATCTTCAAACAACAAATGAATACAAAGAGAAATTCAAGATAAGCTCTGCTCAACTTGAAGTTCTTCTTGAAAGCCAAAAGAGGGTAGATGACAAGCGTGGCTTGGGATATGAGAAAGGTGAAAGCTCTAGATCTGGTCAGAAGAATTTTGGATCAGGAAATCCAAGGAACAAGCCTAGAAGACCTCCGGTAAGGCAACCTAATGCTCAAAGATATCCATCCTTCAATGGATGCTACCACAACTACAATAACTTTGGTCATAAAGCTAATCATTGTAGAAAGAGAATAAATCAGACTAATACATCCTTCTCTAGACAGTGTTTCAACTGCAAAAGGTATGGTCACAAATCTCATGAATGCAAAAATATGCAAATGAACAATTCATTCAATGGTAAATGCTTTGCATGCAATAGAATCAGACATATGGCTAATCAATGCAGATCAAGAGGATATCATTCAAATATGCAAATAAATATTGTTTGCCACAATTGCAATAGATCCGGTCATATTGCCAAATTCTGTAGAAGCAAGAATCAGGACAAAAGGGGTCTGGTGCATCATAATCAGAATCAAGACAAAGGAAAAGGAAAAGTAAATGTGGATGAAGTTAAAAGTGAGATGAACAAGATTTGGGTGAAAAGAACTACAAAGAATATAGGGGATGGATCCGCACCAGAATCTGGTGCTGATATTCCTTCCAGAAATTAAAAAGTGAGCTCTGGCTCAGGGGGAGACTCAAGGAAAAACATTTTCCCCCAGCCAGTTAATTGGTGCCGAAACTGGCACAAGGAAAGTTGTGGATTAAAGGATTCACAAAGGAACATCTAAATAAGCTTTGGTAAAGAGATGAAAGATCTGCAAGAAGTTTTGAACAGATTAATCTTCCAAGTTTGATCCAGTTAAATAGTCATTCAGTAAAAATGGGATTTTCACAGTTAGATCTGGCATGATTTGAATTAGTATCTTGATCTAAGGCTAAATGGAATGATTGTAAAAGGTAGATAGATTGCTAATATCCACTAAGAGTAACTTTAAATGCATCTTAGTGATCCGAAAAAATCTCTCAGGACAAGAAGAACAGAGCAACCAGAATAACTTAAGATATGCATTTATTGCAAACCAAAATTAGGGTTTGCAGAGAGATAAAAGGGCTCTTGTATTCATCATTTGTACATCTACACTCAAGAAAAGAAGAAAAGGAGCTCTGCAAACAAATTGGCTCAAGCCTCTCAAAGATAAATCGTAGAAGTCATTTCTTTCAACAATCTGATTCAGCTCATTCCGTGAAACCTAGAAGTGCAAAAGGTATTTTATGTTCTTGAACATCTTTTTGCAAATCTTCTTGGAAATGACTACTCTGAATGTTGTGAAGATTTCTGATAGACCACGCCTTAAATTTAAGAAACATTCTTACAAATCTCTAGAAGTGGATCCCTTAGGGGCTTTTTCCAGCATTGCGCATGGGGTTTTACATGTAGAAGATGTTAGGGTTTACATTCACGCAAACATTGGAGACTTTGGTGAATCTAAGTTGATGGACATCTACCACAAGGAACTGATAGATGAATCTTTTGAACTAAAACCTCAGTATAAGGCCATCCGGGATAAACATTTCGGTCAGTACATCCATTTCCTCTATCTTGAAGAAGATGAGTGGGTCTGGTATGTGTTGAGCAGAGTGCATGATAACTTCTTATGGTTGAATAAACCATTCAAGATCACCAAGGATGCAATTAGGGTAGTAACTGGTTTACACTCTTCCCGAGGGTTACCTATTCTCAAATCTATCAAAAACCAAACTGTGACTGAGGCCACCAGATCAAAATTTGATAAGAGAGCAATGACCATAGAAGATATCACTGATCCAGATATCAAGTTTGCATCTATGATAATTGGCTATATATATATCACTCCAGCAGGGAGAATTTAGTAGTCAGAACTGCTGTGTATACTGCTTATGAGATGTTGAGAAAGAATGCAGATTATGATATCTGTGAACTCCTTCTAATCCAACTAATGGAAAACTTATAGAAGATAAAGGACAAAAAGAACTCTTTTAAATATGGTGGACTGATATTGTGTTTATTTTTCTACTTTATGAATGAGCTACCTGGATCCAGTGGTTGGGTATGGTAGAATGACAGACCTGTTGCAATACAAATCAGAGATTACTTGCATGGGCTTGGGAATGCTAAGGCCAGAAATATAGCTCTGTGGGGTTACTTCAAGAACTTTCAAAATATGATGCAAACCAGAGAAAGAATTCTTCAATCATTGGTTGAGAAGTACAAAGATACAGTGTGTTTTATGGTTGACACTAATCAATGCCTAATGGAGGCAGTGGAGCCAAGGATAGTCTGGATCATGCCAATGGGGTATGAAGTAGATGAGAAAATTGTAGAGCTGCATATCCAACATCTACTGAGCCAGCCCAAAGACCCAAAGGTAGAAAGATTTGGAACCTTCCAAGAGCTGAGTGTAAAAGTTCATGTGGAACTTAGACAGCTTGAAATCAAAAGGAAAGTGAGAAGGGAAGTTGAAGAAGTTGCTAAGAGGCATGGAATCTCAAAAGAGGCACTTGATGCCCATAGAGAAAAGATGGAAAGAGTAGAAAAAGAAAAGGAAGAAGCAGAGAAAGAAAGTGCTCTGGTAAAAGCCCCCTCCCAGACCAGATCTTCTAAGAGCTCTGCACCTGCAATTGCTAAAAGCTCAAAAGCATCTAAACTGGAAGCAAAATCATCCGGTAAAGCAGAGAAAATAACTAAAACAAAGGCCACAAGGTCTTACATCAGTCAGAAGGATGATGAAGAGAGAAAATTAGATGAGGAAGTAAAGAAAATGAAAAAGAAAAGGAAAACATCCGATGAACCCTCTATTGAAGAAGTAACAGAAGAATTTGTTGAAAGGCCCACTCTGTCCTTAGATGATGTAGTTAAAGCAGTTACTATGGATGCGAACCTGCAACCAATAACAAAATTCTATGATGCATATAATGATGCAGATAGAAAGATCTTGGAGGAAGCCACAGTTAAGTACTTGAACATATACAATAAGGCTTTTATTGAAATCATATCTCATTCCTAAAAGCCTAGAGAAGGAATTAGAGATGAGAAAGAATAATGCTAGGGCAAAGGATCTTGAGCTCTGGGAACAGATAGCTATTCAGCTCTTTCCTTCAATCACTCAGAAGCAAATGAATATGATCTTCAAAGATTGCAAGGATGAGTTTCGGAGCAAAGCTAGAATGAATCAACTTATGCTTGGCGAAACTGACAAAATAGCCAAAGAGATAGAAGAGATTCTCTGGAATGCATATAAAAGATTCAACATTCCTATTATAGAGGACTTAGGTGATAATCCCTCAGCCATAGATGTTGAAGAAGAATCTATGAGACAGTGGTAGAAGAGGTAAAAGAGACAGGTGAACAAAAAGGTAAGGACTTAGATTCCTCTACTCCAGAAGAGGAGGTCCATGATCAAGCAAACATCTCTTCTCCGGTTTCCCCTACAGACTCCAGATTCAAAGGAGAAGAAAGAGTAGAAGAGAAGATCAGTCAAGAAGCAAAAGAAAAAGAAGATGACAGTAGCAAGGCTGCAGAAGGAGAGAAAACTCCAACAAAGAAGGCCACAGATGATAGTGGTAAGGCTGCAGAAGGGGAGAAAATTCTGTCTCTGGCAAGAGACATAGCAGAAGCAGTCAAAGAATTCTTGACCAAAGAGATGATGGAATTTGATGAACCGGAATTGCTTCAAGGTCCATTCAATTTTGATTCCATCTCTCCGGTCCAAACCATGAAACTAGCTTCCTTCACTCAAGCAAAGGCTAAAGAGAAACTTCTAAAGTCTCACATGGAAGACTGTGAGCTGCTAGAAATTGCATCCGGTGTGCTTGAAAAGATCATGCCATCCTTTCAGAAGGATTCCTCAGCTTCTTCATTCGGTAATCTCAAGTCTCTTGTTAGTTCTGTCAGCACTCATTTTGAATCTTTAGAGAAATCAGTTGAGGTAAAGGTCCGGAAAGAGTTTTTGGATAAGAAATTCTCTGAGTTACAAGGCTTAATAACCAATGATAGGAGAAATATGGATATAGGGATAAAGAGCTTAGAAAATGCTCTTAAGGATGGAGGAGAAGTATATAAATTTTGTATATCCTGGACTAAAGCAACAAAGGATATTGAGAAGAAAGTGAAAGAACAAGAGGATAAACTGTTAAGCCTCTCTCAGAATTTTGATCCTCTCACTGTATCCATAATAAACTAGGAATGTCAAACTATTGTAGTCATGAATGAGATTAAGAAGCTTGAGAAGGAAAGGAAGAACATATTAAGCAGGATGGGTGAACTTAGAGGGATGATTATCCTTAAATTAGAGGCCATGCATGAGGCCCTAACTAATGCCCAGACCACAGCCCGAACCAGCGATCTGATAGATCTTAAGAGGGCAGAAGCTTTTGCATTCCTGTTGAGTGGTCACATCTCAATTTTGGACAGGATGAAGTAGAGTTGGGCAACAGAATTTGCCTAGTTGAAGACATCTTTTGTAGATATACTTCAGTATATGTAAGTATAGCATGTATACATACTTATGCGGTTAAGTATAGATTGTTTTTGGGAAATTTTGGTGTACGGACCCTACCCTTTTCCATTGATGTCAAAGGGCGAGTAAGGAGCAGTGAAAAATGTGGAATCCAGCTAAGGGGGAGCTCTGGTAAAATGTACAATAGAATAAAGCATAATCCAAGGGGGAGTGTAGTATAACACTCAGTCATTTTTCACTAAGTGTTGCCATCAATGCCAAAGGGGGAGATTGTTGGCAAGAGACACTGTGTGGCTTCATTGGTGTTGTCATTGATGGCAACAAAGACCATTCCACACATCCACAGGACATGGTGTATCTTTATCGGAAGTTAGACTGAAGAATATTTTGGTCTGATAAGCAAGAACAGAGCATGCAACAAGGTTCGACAGTCAGGTCCGGATCTCTTAAAGGAAGTATCTTTGTAAAGTGCGGACTTGGGAAAGTCAAGAGGAATACCTTGACTGATAGATTTCAGGGATTGAGCCTCCGGTGATAAAAGAGTAAAGAGATATGAGCATCTAAGTATTGAGGTCTAGTTTGGCAGAGTAAACAGAGGAAGAACTAACCGACAGAGCATCATAATTATTCCGGATGAGATATTGATGGTGATCAAGGTTCTTAAGGTATCATTCATGATTGGCCAACATGTTAGATGACTTCTATAAGTATCTCCTTGATTTACATCAATTGGTAAGCAAGGAGTCAGCCAACAAACTAGAGTTTGGGAAAATATTAACTATTCCGGATGCCGACTAGAAAGAGGATGAAATCCTTTTTGTGGATATATATACTAGATAGATTTGGATGTGAAGGTGTGTGTGGTGTATTGTGGGGTGTGAAGAAAATTAGAAGAGCAGTGTGAAGACAGTAAGACAGGTTCGGAATGTAACAGGACAACAGCACCTAAGAGAGTAAGAATGAAGTGCAGTAGATCAGTATATTGAGCTTAACCGAAACTAAACCTTAGCATATGTGGATGCTTCTCATCAGTTCAATTGTCTATCTTCCTTGTATAAACTATTGTAGGTAGTGAGCCTCCTGTGAGCAGTGTGCTTGGGCAGTGAGCCCTAATTAGCAAGTGCCATTTTTGTACTATCTTATTTTTCTAATAGAGAATACAATCTTGGGTTAATCACCCCGTGGTTTTTCCCTTAACAGGGTTTTCCACGTCAAAATCATTGTGTCATGTGTATTGATGTTATTTCCATTTCATAGTTATGTTTGCTTATTTAATTTAATACTACACCAATTGATAAGGAAGTTCAGAAAGCTGAAATAATCAAGATAACTGATTCACCCCCCATCTCAGTTATCAACAAACTATACCTGAGGTAGATTCTTCCAGTGTGCCATCAAATTTTTTGAGGGAGGAGATTCAATTCACAATTCTCCTTTGTTTGGTGCTGTTATGAAAAAAATTAGTATTACTGTCACCCTCTTTAATCTAGACCTCTCTAGATTTTTGCCCCCAGAAGATTTCTTCTTTTCAAGGGACACCTTGTTTATTATTCTGCAAGATTACTTGGAAAAACATTATTATGTCATTCTCCAATTGCATCATTGAGGTGATTTAATCTACTGGTTCCTACAATCATAAAAGGTAATGAGAAAACATGTCAAGGAAGAGTCTCATTCACTATTGGATTGAAACATATAGTGTGATATCCATAATATTGGTAGAATGACAAAGTGATCTTGAAAGTAATAAATCTATACTAATGATCATTGCAAGAACTTAACATATAAAGCAAAATGCTAGGGGAATAAAGAAACACTACTATAGATGTACACATAGAAAAACTCGCAATCATATATCACATTATGTAATCAATGGTCCCTGCTCCTTTAGAAATTGTTATAACATTGCAAGAGTGGAATGTAGCGTGAACCCTTGGATTGATAATGGTCAACAATTTTCAATGAATGTAGAATGTCACATGGTCCTTGCTTGCTATGTACAATGTTATCCATACCAACATGACAACTAGATTGAAAGTACAAATAAATTTGACTGCCAACTTTTAAGTAGAATATGTTCTACGATGATGAACAAAATGGAAGTTTTTATATGAGTTATAAGCTATGAATTTGATTTGAGTTATGATCTTGGCCCTTAATTGTGATATTAAAACATTAAATCAATTTTGTCTGACATAAACATGATACAAAACCAAGATGAGAGATGAAACTAAAAACTCTAAAAGTAGAGAAAAAGTTTATAAAATGACAAGTTTTCTTTTTTAACCAAATGAAAGAGAAGTAATTGTTGATGTTCTACACTTTTGTATAAACTTGCATCATACATGGGAAGCCTACAAACATGGGATGTGGCTTGTTGGATGCCCTCTGGGATTGTAGAAGTTGACTCTTTGTAAGATTTTCAATGAACTCTTTTGAACCGATTGGAGAGAAAAGGGAGAAAGAAATTAAGGAAAATACTAAAATTGAAGTTAATCTAAATGAATAGTTGGAGACCATCAATTGGATAGGATTTAACATTCATTAACCATAGGTTTGGCACAACATAATTGAAATTGATTATAATTTAGCATTCACAAAACAAGTAAAAGGCTACCAAATGAATAAGAGAAGAGGGATGAAGATGATCATGACTTCATATATTAATCAATTGGCGGTGTACAATCATAGATTTGCAAATTACTAAAATAAATTTGAATACATGAAGGCTACCATTAACAAATATATGAGAAAATAACAAGTTTGTAGAGCTCCTATGACATGAGAATCCTTAGTACATTCTCCCAATCAAATGAGCATAAAGCTCTTATTTATATAGAATAAGTGCACAAAAAATCTATAAAGTAAGCAAGATTTGTAACAAGCCTAGAGTTCTACCAAATAAATTTTACTACATTTAACCCAAAAGTAAATAGTTCTTCATACCAACAATATGAGCAATACATTTTTTCTTTCTTTTAACATGATATGATGCACATTTGAAACATATTTCAAACTTTATCATTGCATAATCAAATTACATTTCAACATTCCAAGTATTGAATATTTCTCATTTACAAAATTCCATAAGATGGATACAAAGTTACAAACAAGTTTCAAAGAGCTAAACTGAAAGTAGAGATACAAATGGTTTTGATGTCCTTCATCAAATCCTGTCCACCAATTGCATGATGAGAAGCATCACTCAATCGCTTTTTTGTCTACCACAGACTAACTGTGGTCCCTCGCACATTTACCAAACTGGTAAATGACACTACCCTTCGATGAAGGGATTGGTATGGTAACCTCAAAGATTATCCTATTCTGAGAATGATGTTGTGTCCTACATAACTAGAGCTGTCATACTATGGCTGCAACCTACACATATGATTATCCCTGCCTAGTATGTAAACCTGGATCACAATGAACTGATAGTGTAAACAGTGGCTACTTACGCTACTTTAGCCAAAGTATTCATCACCCCCATTTCAGAATGGACGTCACACGTTCAACCATCTTCCTAGATCGATTTGGTATGACATCATTCTCTATACAAAGGTTACTCCCTTACCCATGGATCAATCAATCCCAGGATTAACCTCACTTAACAATTCCAAGTTTACTATGACACTTCTATCGAAGTAATACAAGTTGTAATACATAGTTTCCACAACTTAACCTTTCATAATGTAGCAATAACTATTCATACTTACCTTGATATAGTGCATAATTCCAATATAGATACTAATCTCTACTATGGAGATTATTCATACATTCAATACATAATATTTCCCATACTAGATATATACCTCTTATTGAACATATAAGAAAATATCCAATTCGATAAAGAGAAGCAACCCAAACTTATTTCCAAACAAATAATCAAAGAAATAATCTTTTCAAACATAAAATGCACAATGGAGAAGAAATTAGCATGCCTATTAATGCTATGCTCCAATAGTTCAACTGGATTCCTTGCTCTTAATTCCTCAAGCTGGCTAAATATCTCCTCCAAAAACAACTCAATTCCCCCTCTTTACTTCTTACTAATTTCCCTCAGAATCTCAAGACCAAAATAACAATGCATACTCAAACACTAAACTTAGAAAATTACAACAGAACAACATAGAGAAACTTCTATGGAGAATTGTGTACAAATGAATGGAAGAGCTCCTCTATTTATACAAAAATCTGAGCATGCCAAGGCTACAAACAAGCTCCCAGATTTGCCACAACTCCCACTCAGAAATTTGACTCAGTAAAACAAATTCAAGGTGGCAGCAAAAATCATTGCCCAAAGAACACATAAGTGGACAACAAGAACTAAATTCAGAAATGCAAGGAAACAAATCGACCTCTGTTGGCCACCTCACGCTTGACTAATTCCTACAGGAATTCAGAATGCAGATTTAAGACTCAAATTTGGTTTGCATTGCTCAATCATGGCGCTACCCAAACTCCACGCCTCCTATTTTCATGCTGGCAGTTTGGAAAGAACAGGTCAAAGCATTCATATGTTGGTTATTAGTTACCAACGCCTTATGGAGCGCTTCTCATAATTACCTAGTATTGCACTTTATGTGCTTTAATCCCCAAACATTTTAAACACATGCATTGCCTTTCCAGCGCCATAATCATAGCAAGTATGATGCGCTATAGTCTTATAACTATACACTATGTTTTAACATTTACTTTGGTTACAGCTACGTGCTATAAATCAACGCTTAAGAAATATTAACATTATATATATAAGCTATATTTAAAATATCATCTGATAATAGAATTCACATATTCATATTTGCGTATTCTATCATCTACATATGTTTACGTATATCGTAAGTGATTATATATATGTATGTAAATACAAATATATATATTAATATATATACGTACTACACACATATATAATCGTTACTTGAAAACAACATAAAAATCATTAACCCACATATCCACCGGCGAGGTATGTGTATGAAATACACATACACACATACATATAGATATCCCTTGTCCAATTGATACTCTTATGCCTACGAGCAATATGTTCATGAGCATGCGTAGATACATATACCTACGTATACTCATGCACACATTTTCTCATATGTATGAGTTTATCGTGGACATGTATGCGTATATATTCATTTCATGTTTATACCTTGTTGTTTGCAATTCCAAACTTATCAAAGAAGAATTCAATTGACACTCAAACTAAATCACACTCCTCATTCAAAACACTCATAAAATCATATCCCAATAAGCATTCAAGATCATTACCATAGATTACTTACTGTAAACGAGAAATTTGGACAAAATGAAAGATAAAACAATAAATGTATTACCTTTGACCAAACATTTCAAATACCTCAGATATCTTGAATGATAAGTGTATGCATGATTGATTGATATAACTTGATTTGATGTTGATTTCTCACTTTTGTAGCATAACGATTAGATGAAGATTGATGGAAGAAGATAGATAGAAAATTAGAGGATTGGAAGAATATTTCGACAGAGTAAGGATGTTAGAATAAGATTCGATCCTCAAATGGCTTGTGAGAGGCCATATTTATAGAATTTTTGATGTGGAGGGAAGAAGATTTGATTTTAGAGATAAGATTTGATAAGGATTTGATTTTTGATAAAAGAGGAAATAAAACAAGATAAGATATGATTTAAAAAGATAGAAAGAGATTTGATTTTATGTTTTAAAGGAAATAAATCCTAAAAAAGATGAGAGAGATAATTGGTGAATTATCTAATTAAATAAATTAATTAGATACACATGAGTTTAATTTTGGAAATAAAGCAAGAAGATATGTTTAAGATTTTATTAATTAATTAAATATTTATTTTATTTAATTAATTATAAGCAAATGGATAAATGACTAATTAAACAATTAAAAATAATTATTTAATTAGATGGGATAAATGGCCGTGAATAATTAAATAAATAAAATTTATTTAATTATAGAAGAAGGGATTATTGGATAGAAAGGGGTGAAATTAGTCAAATAAATAAGATTTATTTAACTAATTAGGTGATGACATGGGTACCTGTTGGTGATTGTTTTGATGCAATCATAATAATAAGTTAAAATTCACATATAATGAACTGAAACTATACTTGAAAGATAAGAAGGAATTGTTTAAGATTCACTTAATCCCAAGTCTACAGTGGTCAGGTCTTGACCTGTTGGTCAAATTCAGTTGGTCAATGTGAAGCTGTAATGTTCAAGGGGCCTTACGTAATTTAGGGTTTCTTTTTGGTTTACTGGACTCAAACTATGCAAAAAGATCATGAGATATGTCAATACTTTTTCATTCCTTTGCATAAAAGTGTTACTGTGCTGCAAAGCTTTAGATGGTTGTCTTGAATTATTGCAGCCTTCCTCTTTATATATTTATGAAAACTTGTCTGCTTTTAACTCTGTTGTTCATGCTTCTTCAACTATGAGACAAATTTCCTTCAAATTTCTACGTTTTCAGCTAAATATTTTAGATGGGTTGGGAAAAGTTAGAAAGATCTAATCTAAACCTCATTTACTCTACCGAAGGATCTAATTGTTCTGTTATGCACTATGTAAATCATATAGCAATTTGATCAAATCCACAGTAAAAACCTTAAATGTAAGTTCTGAGCATTTTCACAAACATACATTTAAAATTGCAAGCTCTCAAAGAATATATTTCAAAACACAAAGAAGAGCAGGAGAACACTCAGAAGATAGATGCAGAACTCCAGATTCTATTGTATTAGAAACAAACAGTCATACATGATTTACAATGTTGGAATGACTCTTAGTTTCATTGATCAAACTACAGAGAACTTACAAGCTTTACAGATACAATAAGGAAGCCAGATGTTCCATGCACTCCTTACTACAGACATAGGTGACCTCCTTCTTCTACTTCTAAACTAAAAGGTCCCTCTATTCTAAATGTTACTTCTACAAATTCCTGCTGCTACAAATCTCTATGTAGCCCCTGTGTAAGTATTACAATGTATTAAGGCACAATATATAGACTTTTTGATTGTCCTCAATACAACCCAAAACCCTAATGGTTAAGCAATGGTTCAAACCCTAGGTTACAACATTAAATGCAGGTGAACCAATTTCCCAAAAATATCTCCAAATATGTGTCAAATCTGGGCGAAAATATGCCCCTTTCTGAAACCCTAGCAGTTTAGAAGTAAATTCTACAACCTACCATCATTATGTTTTATCTGCATTTTGGGTCTTCTCATTGATGTCCCTTGACTTTCTGCACTTCATCCTCATCTTCTCTTTGCTTCTGAAATTAGATTCTCCTTCCAGGACGTCACTGCCATTAAGTTTCAGCTCCCTCCTCAGCTGCAAACCTGCAAAAATAGATCAACAATAAGTACCATTGATTATTAAACAACCACTTTCAAAACACCTGTTAGATCCAAGTGGGGTTGAGCAAAAATCATGGCTATCGGGTCAAAATCCACAAAAAATGCGTTCATACAGCACATACTGTGTCAAAAACTACCGGGTCAACCATCGCAGACCAGAAACGATGCATACGCAGGGTCAAAGTGTGTCAAAAACCCTAAAAAAACCTATCGCTAAATGCCCTGCGCCTATCGGCGCCTGAAAACCACATCGGCGGGCCCTAAAGTTTGCCCACTGACCTCCTGTGTCTGGCCGAAAAAATAGCCCCTTTATCTCCTTTTTACTTGAAATGGCGCCACAGAGAGTGACACGTGGCACGCTCCGCACAAGGGGCTTTGAAACTTTTACTTTATGCGGAAGGCGACACTTGTCACATTCCGCGCTTCCATTTGAAACTGTTAAGAGACTTATGAAAACCTTTAGATTCATGCGGAAGAAGACATGTGTCACCTTCCACGTCATTGTTAGGGGCTACTGAGAGCAAGCGGAAGCTCTCCCAAAACTTTGAGACTCTCGCAGAAAGTGACACTTGTCACTCTCTGCACGACTGTTGCAACCTTAAGAAACTATTTAGGCACTTTGAAACCTGTTGGCAGAAGGCGCCACGTGGCGTCTTCCGCGCAGCTATTGAAACTTTTGGAAACAATTACGGGACCTGCAGAGAGTGACAAGTGTCACTTTCCGCGTTGCTCTTGAAACTCTAAGAAACCCTTGGAAACTATTGCAGAACCTGCGGAGAGTGACATATGGCACGCTCTGCGTGACTGTTGAAACTTTAAGAAACCTTCGCGGAAGGCACCACGTGGCGTCTTCTGTGCAACCTTTGAAACTTAAAGAAACTTTTGGAAACTTTCGAAGCCCACGGATGGTTTTAAATTTTAAAGGGGCTCACTGCAGAAGGCGACAAGTGGCACGCTCTGCGTAGCTATTTGAAACATTTAGGAACATTTAATGAAAAATTTGAAACTTTGCATTATTTAAACCCTGTAGTGCATTTTACCAAAATGGGCATAACTTGCAAAATATGGCAAATTTTTAGATGATTCAAAAAGCAACCCGGCTCATTTTTGACAAGGAATCCAACCATACCATGCACTGGCACTCAAAATGCATTTTCTCACTAATTTTATCACAGTTTGCAAATTTCACTCTCTTTTCCCTTACCACCAAGGACAGACCCACAAAAACAAAAGCAAAAAGCAAAGCCACAACAGTGGTCCCTATTTTGCTAAGGAGTAAAATGGGGCATGTTGTGAACATCACAACAGTACCTAGGGAAAAACATGCTACAAGATGTAATGTTACAAGAGATGGACATTTTTGGGTTTCTACACTTACCTTTATCCACATAGACTCGACATAACCTAGACCAAGTAGGATAGTGGTGTGTGCTTGCTTAGTTTAGGCTTCTCTAAGGATTACCAGACCAAGTCCTTCTCCTAAGTGATACTTCCCCTCGTTTTCAGAGGAGTAACTTGCTCTTGCATTCAACTTACATCATCACAACAATAGTTAGCCGATCACAATATAATCATATGCTTTGTACATTTCATAACTAGAATCACTTATAATACATCACATTGCATCATTCAATGTTTTAACATATTCCATTCAAGATTCACAATACACATTAATGCAAAGATTCATAAACCATTCATTTATTCAAGAAAATTAACCAGTCAGGGTAAATAGTAAATAGTTAGAAACACACGGGGTGTAACATATTCCCCCCCTTGTGAATCATTATCCCCGATGATTTTTAAGTACAAAGTATGACCATAATATAAACAAGACATAAAAAGTATCATATCATATAACACATTGTTCTCAAGAGTTTTCAAAATTCAGAAAAACTTGCAGAAACTTCTGCTTCATTTCGGCATAATCTTCCCAAGTGGCAAAATCTTCTACATACTGATCCCATTGGACCTTGCATTGCATAACCTCTCTGTTATGCAAGCAAAGCTTACAAGTTTTGAGTACCTTGAGAGGCTCAATTATTACCACTCCTGGGTCCTGTACCTGTAAAGCATTCCAATCAATAACATGGTTATCCCCTGGAACATACTTCTTAAGATACGAGACATGAAAGACATTATGCATCCTGACAAGAGCTAGTGGTAAAGCAATTCTGTACGCATCAGGATTGACTTCCTCAAGGACCTCAAATGGACCTATAGAGCATGGAGCTAGTTTGGATGACTTTCCAAACTTTATAGAACTCTTATGGGGTTTTACTCTCAACAAAACCTTATCCCCAACAGAGAAATTCCTAGGAACCCGTTTGGCATCTGCATAGCTCGTCTGCCTATCATTATCTTCTGCTAGTCTCTGCTTGATAATCTCAACTTTCTCTTCCATATCTGATAACATTTCCGGCCCAAGACTTATCCTATCTTCGAGCTTATCCCAACTTATAGGAGTCTGACAATTTCTACCATACAATGCTTCATATAGAGCCATGTTTATTGCAGAGTGATACGAGTTATTGTATGCAAACTCAACCAAAGGTAGGTAATCCTCCCATTTGTATTGTTGATCCATGCAATACATCCTTAAAAGATCTTCTATCACTTGATTTACTCTTTCCATTTGATCATTTGTTTTTGAATGATAGGTTAAACTTATGTTTAGTTGAGTTCCAAGTGAAGAAAACAAGGTTTGCCAAAATCTAGAAGTTACACGAGCATCTCTATCAGGAATAATATTTTCAGGAATTCCATGCAATCTAAAACCATGATGGTATGCTTTTAATTCAAAGGGTTTTCCAAACAGATAGTGTCTCCACATCTATAAAGCATGAACCACTGCTACTAACTCCAAATCATGTGAAGCATAATTTTGTTCATAAGGTTTTAGCTTTCTTGATTCATGGGCTATGACTTATCCTTCCTGCATTAACACCCCACCCAAAACATCACCTAATTCATCCATGATAGCAACAAAGTTACTGATGCAGAGGCATCCACACTATAACCTTCGCATGTAGCATGAATGTCTGCAGACCAACCTCATCATCATCATCTTCGCCATCATCATCATATTCCCTAGAACTACCAACATCATCATATTTCGGCTTTACTCTGTCAGCATCATGTTTCTTAAAACCAACAGCATCATCATATTGCGGACACTCGCAATCATCCTCCTGCCGACTACTGTTCACCTCCGCTTTCCTTCTAACATCATCATCATGATGTTCAGCGGGCGCACACATCCTCCGGTTGCACTGTTCATCGGGCTCCGAACTCCATCGTCATCATCATATGCAACACTTCCTTCGTCAGCAGGATATTCAACATCCGGTTGTTCCAAATATCCTGATGACGTTCACCTTCAGCAGCTTACCTTCGATGCTCCACTGCCCGATGATACAAGCAACAGCATCATGATATAAATTATCCGGTTCTCTTCGAAACCTCCTGATGATGATGTTAACACAACTTCCTGCTACGGACTTCCGCCGATACCTTAGCACCTTACGACAGCAGGATGAACTCGCACAAGGGGATATCTCAATATCCTGATGACGATAACGTCATATCCTGATGACGATGACGTCACCCAATATCCTGATGACCTTCTCAATACTTAGTCAAAAATCCGAACTTTCTCTCCCGCATCTACTCGCGATATGCGGATGTTTGGCACTCCCAATATGATGATCCTGATGCTGATACACTCCTCGGCTCCTCCTGCTGATGATCACCCCGACGAACTCACACTTCATGCAATCGACAACATCATGCCGATCTTCTCCACTTATCCGGATGACGATGTCCGAACTGTCTGTAGGATATTTGCAGAAATATCCTGATGATGCCGTTTTAACAGACTTCTTCACTTAGCGAAATCTCACTTCGCCGATCCTCCAGGGATGACCCGATCCAACCTCAGGGTGATCTTCCAACTCACTCAGCTCGACCTAGCACATGAAGATGCTAGGCTTCTCAACATCTCTTGATCGCGATCCTGTACACCTGCATGCAAACAGAAAACAACCTACAATCTAACCTACTGTACATTGCCATTCCACCGATCAGACAGATCAACCGGTGGAATGGATCAGGAAATCCATGCAACCACTCAAACCAGCAAATTGATCAAGCAATGGAATGCAACAGAGGATGAACACAAACAGGAATACTTTATTCGATTTCAAAAGATTCAACTACAATATGATGTTCCTCTCGCTCTGTCTCACTCTCGCAAAGTCTGATCGATGATTTACAATCAACCGATCTCAAGCTTATAAAGATTTCCCTATGAGTACTACTGACCTGACTCCAAGCGGCTGGGAACTCTCCAGGCGGCTGGGAGATCCCACCGAACATACATCATGACAGCTGTTACAACTAACTATCTAAAAATA
Organism: Cunninghamia lanceolata; assembly: GCA_027924645.1. NCBI lineage: Eukaryota > Viridiplantae > Streptophyta > Pinopsida > Cupressales > Cupressaceae > Cunninghamia > Cunninghamia lanceolata. The sequence goes on along the minus strand of BSBN01001215.1, from coordinate 19,555,605 downwards.
GCAAAAGCCCGGTCAACATGATCTTATCCTGATCAGCATGACCTTATTACATGCATTTGGTCTAACAGACCTTCTTGGAAACATAAACTGGACCTAAACTACTAACTGCCTCATGAAGGCCAGCTGTCAGGTAGGTGCTCCTGCACCATACTCCCCAACAGAAAAGAACTCATGTCCCATGAGTTTAGCATGTGGAAGTCCTCCACCGTTACACTTTGCTTTGTCAGTCGTCTGACCTGCTCCCGCTTTATCTGCAGCTGTCTCTTGGCTGCTCCAAGACTTCGGAACTGTAACTTGCTTTCTGGCAAGTAAATCATCATGCCTGTTGATGTAGGCCTTCTTCTCACATACCCTGTGTTTGTCAGGTTGCCTAACCAGAACCTCTGGCTGAACTACCTCTTGAACTTCTGAAGTGTTCAAGTCTATCTTCCTTTCAACTCTGATAGGACAAACAATAGTCCCAACTATGACAACATCCTTGTCAATTCTCTGAACTGGTTGCTGTTTGCACCCCTGTTTCTGAACCTGCTGCTGACCTCTGTCAGGCACAACTGAAACTGTCTTCAGCTTGTTGTCTGTAACAACTCCTTGCCCTGCAGTGTCCTGAACTGCCTTTATGCCTGCTCCTCTAGGCATCTGCACAAACTCCTTCTTTCCCATTAAAATGAGTTGAGCTGCCTTCTGTACTACAGCTTTTGCCTGTAATGGCATCAACTTAATGATCTTCCCATCTTTCTGGATGGTGTAGGTATTAGCATACCCATCATACAGTACCCTTCTGTCAAATTGCCATGGTCTACCTAACAGTAGGTGACAACATTCCATAGGCAATATATCACACAAGATTCTATCCTGATATGGTCCAATCTGGAAATCCACATATGCCTGTTCAGAGACAAAAAGTGATTGCCTATCACTCACCCAAGATGCCTTGTAAGGGTGTGGATGTGGAATCCTTTCCAGCTTCAGTTTATCCACCATTTCCTGAGATACCATGTTGTCTGTTGAACCAGTATCAATGACAACTTTACATACCTTACCTTTGCTCTTGCATGTGGTTTTGAAGAGAGCTCTCCTTTGCATCAGATCCTTTGATGCCTGCAAACTAATTTTCCTTAACATCAGTGATTCTCCACTCTCTGGATATCCATAATTCTCAGGACCTTTGTTTGAACTCTGTGCACTTTCTTCTTCCTCCTCTTCTTGTACCAATTGTACTCTCTTATCACTTGTTCTATCATTTCTAGATGATGAACCCTTGTTTTCTGGACATTTGAAGGATGGATGACCAAACTCTCCACAGGTGTAACACTTTCCTGAAAATGTAGTAGAACCTCTACCACCTCCAAATCTTCCTCTATTACCTTTCCATCCACCTCTGAAATCAGACTGTCCCTGGCCTTTACCAGTGTCTTCTTGACTCTCATTGATTTGCTTTTGTGCAGGGGCTGCTCCTCTTCCCCTATTGTTTCCTCTTCCTCTCATGGACTTATCATGTCCTCTATTTAGCTTTTCTTCAATCCTGATTGCCATTTGATAACAATCCTCCACATTCTTAGGGTTAGCTAACACTAACTCATCCTGTATGTTAAACCTCAAACCAGCCAAATATCTAGCCACCTTTTCTACCTCATTCTCATGATGACCAGATCTCATACTTAACAGATAAAATTCCTCAGTATAGGCTTTCACATCCCTGTCTTTCTGCTTTAAAAATTGCAGCTTCTTAAACATCTGGATTTCATAATCCCTTGGCAAGAATTTACCCTTTATCCTTGCTACCATCTTATCCCATGAAGTGATCTTAGACTTCCCTTGTTTCCTTCTCTCAGATTGTACATAATCCCACCATACCAAAGCATGACCTCCTAACTTGGTCTTTGCAATTTTTACCTTCTGATCCTCAGCAACATCTTCACATTCAAAGTGATTATCCAGTGCAGCAATCCAATCTAACAACTCATCTTCATTCAAGCTTCCAGTATATTTGGAAACATCAACCTTTACCTTAGGTTTTTCACTCTGCACTGCCTTTAACAGTTTTGCCAACCTCTGGTCTTCAGCATCCAGATCTTCAGCTACCTCTTCATACTCTTCAACAGTATCTGCATCTTCTTCAGACTCACTGTCTTCTACCTCCCTTTTTTTGTTCTTTTCCAGGGCTGTCAGCCTGGCTTGAAGTGCTTCAGCAAGCTCCTTCATCTTCCTCATCTCTCTAGCATGTTTCTCCTTCATTTCCTGCAATTCCCTTGCAGTACCACTACCTTTAGGAGGCATTTTGTCAACCTCTCAATCAACACACAACACAATCAACTCTATCTCTACCTCTGCCCTTTCGGTGACAGAATCAACACACAACAGCCCAGACCTTTTGCTGAGCTCTGATACCACTATGATGCAGAGGCATCCACACTATAACCTTCGCATGTAGCATGAATGTCTGCAGACCAACCTCATCATCATCATCTTCGCCATCATCATCATATTCCCTAGAACTACCAACATCATCATATTTCGGCTTTACTCTGTCAGCATCATGTTTCTTAAAACCAACAGCATCATCATATTGCGGACACTCGCAATCATCCTCCTGCCGACTACTGTTCACCTCCGCTTTCCTTCTAACATCATCATCATGATGTTCAGCGGGCGCACACATCCTCCGGTTGCACTGTTCATCGGGCTCCGAACTCCATCGTCATCATCATATGCAACACTTCCTTCGTCAGCAGGATATTCAACATCCGGTTGTTCCAAATATCCTGATGACGTTCACCTTCAGCAGCTTACCTTCGATGCTCCACTGCCCGATGATACAAGCAACAGCATCATGATATAAATTATCCGGTTCTCTTCGAAACCTCCTGATGATGATGTTAACACAACTTCCTGCTACGGACTTCCGCCGATACCTTAGCACCTTACGACAGCAGGATGAACTCGCACAAGGGGATATCTCAATATCCTGATGACGATAACGTCATATCCTGATGACGATGACGTCACCCAATATCCTGATGACCTTCTCAATACTTAGTCAAAAATCCGAACTTTCTCTCCCGCATCTACTCGCGATATGCGGATGTTTGGCACTCCCAATATGATGATCCTGATGCCGATACACTCCTCGGCTCCTCCTGCTGATGATCACCCCGACGAACTCACACTTCATGCAATCGACAACATCATGCCGATCTTCTCCACTTATCCGGATGACGATGTCCGAACTGTCTGCAGGATATTTGCAGAAATATCCTGATGATGCCGTTTTAACAGACTTCTTCACTTAGCGAAATCTCACTTCACCGATCCTCCAGGGATGACCCGATCCAACCTCAGGGTGATCTTCCAACTCACTCAGCTCGACCTAGCACATGAAGATGCTAGGCTTCTCAACATCTCTTGATCGCGATCCTGTACACCTGCATGCAAACAGAAAACAACCTACAATCTAACCTACTGTACATTGCCATTCCACCGATCAGACAGATCAACCGGTGGAATGGATCAGGAAATCCATGCAACCACTCAAACCAGCAAATTGATCAAGCAATGGAATGCAACAGAGGATGAACACAAATAGGAATACTTTATTCGATTTCAAAAGATTCAACTACAATATGATGTTCCTCTCGCTCTGTCTCACTCTCGCAAAGTCTGATCGATGATTTACAATCAACCGATCTCAAGCTTATAAAGATTTCCCTATGAGTACTACTGACCCGACTCCAAGCGGCTGGGAACTCTCCAGGCGGCTGGGAGATCCCACCGAACATACATCATGACAGCTGTTACAACTAACTATCTAAAAATAGCAAAAGCCCGGTCAGCATGATCTTATCCTGATCAGCATGACCTTATTACATGCATTTGGTCTAACAGACCTTCTTGGAAACATAAACTGGACCTAAACTACTAACTGCCTCATGAAGGCCAGCTGTCAGGTAGGTGCTCCTGCACCAGTTACCATATGGATCTAACACTTTCAAAATTGGAGCCATGGTCAACTTCTCTTTTAGGAGATCAAATGCCTCTTGATATTTTTCAGACTATTCAAAAATTTTCCCTTTCCTCTGCAAAGAAGTGATAGGAAAAGCTATTCTAGAAAATTTTTCTACAAACTTACAATAATACCCAACCAAACCCATAAAACTTCTAACTTCAAGAACATTTTTTGGCAATAGCCACTCAAGCACTACTTTGATCCTAGCTGGATCAATTGCAATTCCTTCTACTGAAATCACATGACCTAGATACTGTACTTTCTTATGAAAGAAGGTACACTTGGAAAGTTTTCCACACAACTTACACTCTCTTAACCATTGAAGTACCATTTCTAAGTGCTTAAGATGCTCCTCTTCGATCTCTCCTAGACTCATTCTAGTTATTCTGAGAATCCTTTTCTCCTTGCTTTGGAAACCCTTTTACCTCATTTGGCTTCCTAGAAGCTTGATTGGTTTGAGACCAATTAAACCTCTTTCTATTCTTCTCACAATAATTGGTGGCAGACTTAAGCTTCTGCTCTTGCTTAAGAGATTTTTCATATACAAGATCCATAATGGTAGGACCATGCATATCTACCTCCCCAACTATCTGATTATTCAATCCCATGATGAACTTCCTAATACGGAACCACTCATCAGCTTGATACATGGGTACATATCTAGAAGACGTGTAAACTTTACCCAATATTCACTGATTGAAGAATCTCCTTGCTTGAGACTCTGAAAATTCAAGAGCTTTTGGACATAGAAAAGTTGGGGTAACCAATGTTTTTGAAATATTTCAACAAATTAAGTCTAGGTGAGCTTAATAGAACTAAGCCTTAGCTCCATCTTCTTACTCAAACACCAATTAGATGCTTCACCTGACAACTAGAAAGCTCCCCAAACTGCTTTGGTAACTTCATTGTAGTTTCTAATCTCGAAGTACTTTTCCATTTCAGTGAGCCAAGCCTCAGCTACATTCCCACTGGTACTTCCTTCAAACTTAGGAGGTGTATATTTTCCTCATGTCTCAGGATAGCTCTTTTACCATTCTCCTCCTATTGGTTCCTTCAAATCATGATTGAGATTGAGATTGTGACCTTTCATTCTCATGCTCACTATCTTGTGTGTGGTCATGAGAATTCTCTCCTTCATTCTCACTATTAGGGACTTCATTAATAATAGGAACGCCTTTATTGCTAGGTACTTCTTTTTCCACTCTATCTTTTTCTTTTTCTTTTTATTCCAAGTTTCCTACTCTCTTTCTTGTCTCATCCAACATTGCTAAGATTCGGTCCAAATTAGTATCCATGCTTCCGATCCTTGCCCTACTTCTTCACTTCCTCCAAGATAAGTTCTTGTACGAACCATTCTTTTCATGAAGTTTATATCTAAAGGTTTCCATTAAGATTAGATTCTACGAATGTTTACCTAATGTTCTTAAAACATTAAACATTTCAAATAGAATCATTTATTCTTATTTAAAACATTTGCCATAAAAGAGTACATATACACAAGTTTTTGATAAAAACACTTTCTTTTATTAATATCAATAAGGATTTAAATATCCTTAGGTTTACATAGAATGACTATTAAGATAGTCTAATGGAGAGTATCCATCAGATTCTCTCTTAGATACATAACTGACTGGAGTGTATCCCTCAGATTCTGGTTCATGATTATCATCATATGGATAGTAACCCTCAGACTTATCCTCTGACACATAATTTCAGGGAACATACTCCTCTGAATCATTAGTTGAGGAAATTACAACCAATTCCACCAAAGGAAGGATACGAGGGTCTCTAAACAACATGATGGGACTCACACTACACTCTGAGGGCATATCCCTAGATAGTGATAAGGATTCTGACTTGGTTGGAGTGACAGAAGGCAGACGGTTGAAGTTGACAACCTCTCTCATCTTTCTTTTCTCTTGACTAATTTGACTGAGGGCATGACTCAAGGTCTCCATGTCACTTAACCATATGTTGTTATCATCATTTGTTCCCTCAATGGTACAAACAATGGCTTCTCTCTCCTTCTTGGCCTTTAGGTAGCATTCATTCCCAATAACTGACTTCCTTGCAGTCATTTTGAGACGCACCATCCTGGCATAAGAATTCCAAACATTAGACTGTCAGAATGTTGGATGGGAAAGCATAGTGAGAACATAGGTTCCAAAGCTAAACCTGGTAGCTCTGATACCATGTGTAACAAGCCCAGAGTTCTACTAAATAAATTTTACTAAATTTAACCCAAAAGTAAATAGTTCTTCATACCAACAATATGAGAAATAAATTTTTTCTTTCTTTTAAAATGATATGATGCACATTTGAAACATATTTCAAACTTTACCATTGCATAATCAAATTACATTTCAACATTCCAAGTATTGAATATTTCTCATTTACAAAATTCCATAAGATGGATACAAAATTACAAACAAGTTTCAAAGAGCTAAACTGAAAGTAGAGATACAAATGGTTCCGATGTCCTTCATCAAATCCTGGCCACCAACTACATGAGGAGAAGCATCACTCAAGCGCTTTTCCACCAACTACGGACTAACTACGATTCCTCGCACATTTACCAAACTGGTAAAAGACCCTACCCTTTGAAGAAGGGATTGGTATGGTAACCTCAAAGATTAGCATATTTTGAGCATGATGTTGTGTCCTACATAACTAGAACTATCATATTGTGGCTCCAACCTACAAGTATGATTATCCATGCCTAGTATGTAAACCTGGATCACAGTGAACTGACAGTGTAAACAATGGCTACTTACGCTACTTTGGCCAAAGTATTCATCACCCCCATTTCGAAATGGACGTGACACATTCACCCATCTTCCTAGCTCGATTTGGTATGACATCATTCTCTATACAAAGGTTACTCCCTTACCCATGGATCAACTAATCCCAGGATTAACCTCACTTAACAATTCCAAGTTTACTATGACACTTCTACCAAAGTAATACATAGTTTCCACAACTTAACCTTTCATAATGTAGCAATAACTATTCATACTTATCTTAATATAGTGCATAATTCCAATATACATACTAATCTCTACTATGGAGATTATTCGTACATTCAATACATAATATTTCCCATACTAGATATATACCTCTTATTGAACATATAAGAAAATATCCAATTAGATAAAGAAAAGCAACCCAAACTTATTTCCAAACAAACAATCAAAGACATATAATTTTTTCAAACATAAAATGCACAATGGAGAAAAAATTAGCATGCATGTTAATGCTATGCTCCAATAGTTCAACTAGATTCCTTGCTCTTAATTCCTTAAGCTAGCTGAATATCTCCTCCAAGAACAACTCAATTCCCCCTCTTTACTTCTTACTAATTTCCCTCAAAATTTCAAGACCAAAATAACAATGCACACTCAAACACTAAACTCATAAAATTATAGTAGAACAATATAGATCAACTTCGATGGAGAATTGTGTACAAATGAATGGAAGATCTCCTCTATTTATAAAAAAATTTGAGCATGCCAAGACTACAAACAAGCTCCCAAATTCGCCACAACTCCCACTCAGAAATTTGACTCAGTAAAAGCGAATTCAAGGTGGCAGTAGAAATCATTACACAAAGAACACATAAGTAGACAACAAGGACTAAATTCAGAAATGCAAGGAAACAAATTGACCCTTGTTGGCCACCTCACATTTGACTAATTCCTACAGGAATTCATAATGCAGATTTAAGACTCCAATTTGGTTTGCATTGCTCAATCATGGTGCCACCCAAACACCACGCCTCCTATTTTCATGCTGGAAGTTTGGAAAGAATAGGTCAAAGCATTCATACATTGGTTATTAGTTACCAATGCCTTATGGAGTGCTGCTCATAATTACCTGGTATTGCACTTTATGTGCTTTAATCCCCAAACATTACAAACACATGCGTCACCTTTCCAACGCCATAATCATAGAAAGTATGTTGTGCTATAGTCTTATAACTATACACTATGTTTTAACATTTACTTTTGTTACAGTTACGTGCATACACACACACACACACACATATATATTTATATACATATCCTTATAAGCTATATTTAAAATATCATCTGATAATAGAATTCACATATTCATATTTACGTATTCTATCCTCTACATATGTTTATGTATACCGTAAATGATTATATATATATGTATGTAAATACAAATATATATATATATATATATATATATTAATATATATATGTACTACACACATATTATTGTTACTTGAAAACAACGTAAAACTCATTAACCCACATATCCACTGATGATGTATGTGTATGAAATACACATATACACACACATACATATAGATATCCCTTGTCTAATTGATACTCTTATGCCTATGAACAATATGTTCATGAGCATGCATAGATACGTCTACCTACGTATACTCATGCACACATTTTCTCATATGTATGAGTTTATCGTGGACATGTATGTGTATATATTCATTTCACATTTATACCTTGTCATTTACAATTCCAAACTTATCAAAGAAGACTTCAATTGACACTCAGACTAAATCACACTCCATTCAAAACACTCATAAAATCATAGCCTAATAAGCATTCAAGATCATTACCACAGATTACTTACCTTTACCCACACAAACTCGACATAATCTAGGCCAAGTAGGATAGTGGTGTGTGCTTGCTCAATTTAGGCTTCTCTAAGGATTACTAGACCAAGTCCTTCTCCTGAGTGATACTTCCCCTCGTTTCCAGAGGAGCAACCTATTCTTGCATTTAGCTTACATCATCACAACAATAGTTAGCTGATCACAATATAATCATATGCTTTGTACATTTCATAACTAGAATCACTTATAATACATCACATTGCATCATTCAATCTTTTAACATATTCCATTCAAGATTCATAATACACATTAATGTAAAGATTCATAAACCATTCATTTATTCAAGCAAATTAACCAGTCAAGGTAAATAGTAAATAGTTAGAAACACACATGCTGTAACAAGATCACTACACTAAAAAAAATGAGTACTCATCATTGTTTGCATGCATAACTACCACATAATTGCACTTCGATAAGATTTGAAATGAGTAGCTCCCAAAATCAACTTGGAAATTGATGACCACGATATTGGAAGTTTGTCATGACATCCCTCTTATTCTCGTTCCTTTAACTTTTGAACCTTTAGATGTGGTGCCTTCTTAAAATAGTGAGTGGATGAAGCAACACATCACTATCCTCTAGTAGGATTGGTTTTGGTTTTGGAAAGTGATGGTTGTTAGATGTAAAACCCCTAGGCGGTTGTTGGTAGGTCCATCTTTCATACTTCCCCTACCAATGATACAATGACATTGTGTTAACATTTTGGAGATACACACTAGGATGCCATGTGTCTTTCTCATGTGTTGGTTTTTCCATTTAATTACATATACATCCAAGGAATTACGGGGCCATCAACATTATCTACATGGATGAATGAACCAGTGGTACATCAATATTGAGTTGTTAGATTGACAACCACAATATGATGTGTAGACCATTGACCTTAGAAAAGATTGAATGGTTCTAAAGCACTCTTGTTATATGCCTTTATTTCATGGAGTTGGAGAGTGGAGGGGCTTGCTAGTGATAGTTTGTAAACATTGGCCAATGGTGCAATGATCTTTTATTGTTAGACTCACAATATTTTCGAAGCATAAAATCCTGCCATGTGGTTGAGTTGATGTCACTATCCCCTAGTTTTTATTTTTGCAAATGAAAGGGCCCACCTTATTGATGTGTTTGATGCTACCCAATGGCACACCAATATTGAGTTGTTAGATTGACAACATAACTATGATGCACAAACTATTGATCTTGGGAACTTTGATTGAATGGTTTCAAAAATTTTCCAACTTGTGCCTTCTTCAAAAACCAATACCCTGAGAGCTCAAAATCTTTGCATCAAGAACCAAAATCCCAAAGGGAAAGTGTCAGATGCTAATGATTAATAAGATCATGTGAAAACAACCGATCCTGCTGCATCTTGTGCAAGAACATCAAAACATAAACCAAACTAGAAGCAACACCAGAGCTACATGAGAAACACACAACAAAACCTTGCTTGTGAAGGAGAAGCCAATTGGTTTGTTTCGAGCATAGAGAGTCAATGTTCTATAGTTTTAACAACATTTCATGTGGTCCTTTCTTGTAAGGATGGACACATATGCTAAAATTCTAGGAATGGAGAAAAAGAAGAAAAAACAAAAAATTCAAAAAATGGTGCAAGGCACCAACCAAAACTTACAAATTTTCCAACGAATCTTGGAATGGCCTCCACTCTAGCATGGTCGGGATCTCCTTTATTCTGAAGGCATTGAAGCCTTTGTCCAACTAGATGGTATCTTTCTAGGAGATGTTTTGTAGGTTTTTTACTATGATCTTAACGTTTACTTTAAGTTGTACTAATGGGTTAAAAACTACCTAAAATTTTACAATGCTTGGTGTCTGGGAAAATCTCTAAAAGGTTCTTTGGTTGATTTTTTTTATGCTCAAGCAATGATTTGAATTCTTCTTCTTGAAATACCTTGCCATTTTCATTAAATGGGGATGAAAGCCACTACTACACCAAAGAGACAATGTACCCTCTCATTTCTTGCATAGTCTACTCTAGGATGGATATTCACACCTTGCACTTTTGAGTAACTTTGTCCTTACTAAGGATCTCATTCAACTTCATCTCTATAGTCCTCCTATTGTCTATCTCAACAATAACTAGCTTATCATTGGGTAGGCTATAGAGCTTGTGGAAAAAGCCTTATGCTTTGATGACTTTGGGAGAGAGTGATTCTAAGACCTCAACTTCAAATTTTAACATCTACATTGAGAGTTTGTGCAGTGTCTATGAATTTCAACATGGAACTGATCTCCATAGCCATTTGTGAGATCCTCATCCAATAATAGATGTACAGTTCTTGAATCAAGGGGCGTATAGCTGGCTGACTATCTAGTGATTCATATCTCCTACAGTTGTTAGACTGTATGCTGATTAGAATTGCTTCCTTCAATGATTTCTCAGACTCTATTAAGTAGCTCATTTTCTTTGGAAACTCTTATATATTCTATCTTTTTCACTTTATCAATTGTTTGCTTGTAGCTCTACAAGGTAAGATTGAACTTATCTAGCTCTGTTTGCAGACTCATAGATTTCTCCTTCTCAACTTGAACTTGGTCGATCATTACTCAAGGAGCTCTTTGTTTAGGTCCTACAACTATTGGTCCTATGATATCACTTAGTCCTGGAGAAATTTAAGGGTGTTCTTTGTGTTGGCAAGATCTACTTCCCTCTTCTCTAATTTCTAGCTTACCTTGATGGATTGAGTGGCGATTGTCTTCTGGGTCTCCTCCATAAGCTCTACGCAATATTGTTGTTGGGAATTAAGGTGTCTCAACCTTTGAAAATTCCTAGCAATGATTATTTAATTATGTATTTATTTATTACCTAATTTTGTATTTACTTACACATTCAGTTTGGTGACTTAGTTGAGGTGGCATTGTGACATGTCATCCTACTTGGAATGTGACTTGGATGGTCAAGTCAAACTCACATGGATATGGGCATCCCATTTGAGGTGGCATTAATATGCCATGTGTCGATATCTTGTGGTATGTGGAAGAGGATATTCCATATGACAGAATCTATGACGTGTAAGAGCCAAGTATAGAGATTCTAGGGACAAGTGAAGATAAGTGTCGTAAAGTATCTTTGCATGTGGAGAAGGCATATTTGGGTGCCCAAGTTGGGCTATGACATGTTGTAAGAGGAATATGCTATATTTAGCTTGTATGAAAAATTCTCTTACAACATTTAAGGTTGTTATGTTGGGTAGATTTTATGACAACTATAAGATGCGTAAGAGCATCTGTCATAGCTATTTTTAGCCTGGAGCGCTCCAACTTTGGGAAGTCAAATCTGCCATGTATGACAGCTATAAGAGAGGTATTTGCATCTTGGACAAGTGTCCTTTGATGCAGGAAAATGGCCATGTGGCCAAGATGGACGCCCATCTCTAGAATCTTCATGTTTATGCCTTGTAACTCGATATAATGCATTGTTTTGGAGTTGTAGTTGCATAGTTTTTGTACAAGTACTGTTATGCTGCCGGAATCACTCCAGAAATGACATTTTGAAGACTCCTAAAAGAACTTGCATTGCAAGTGTATTGTAAACACACAATTGTTTTGATAATACATTATGCAGGTTTTGGAGTGTGGGGTTTTTTACCTGAAAAGGTTTTCCCCACAGTATATCTTGTGTCACTCTCTTTATGTGTTGTGTTGCTACTGTAATATTTATGTTATGTGTTTAACATTGCTGCAATTGTAAGGATTTGCATACTATTCCCCTCATTAGGTTGGTGTAGGAATTGTGTTCTGCTTACCTTGCTTCCTTTCAATTTTGGCCTGGATGAGCAAGGCTTATCCCAACAACATGGACCAAACACTAGTCTTCCTATGTCATCTAGCTTTACAACTCATCAACAGTTGGGGTCATGTGTGCAATCATAAGGGATTTCTATGCAATATCATACAAAGAGTGCACACACTTCTTTCTTGTGCCATGTCATATCTTTGCAGATGACCATCTTGGCCTCATATGATTATCTACCCATCAAATTTATTGATACAACTCAAATGGTAAATAGATAAAACCTCCTATGAATGGGGAGTTAGGAGGTACCACATATGAAAAGGTTACCATTTGTTGTGTTGGGGATAAGATTGCTTTGATGTGTGGGGGAGAGTGTATCATCATGGTGGATAGTAAGAAAGGTAGAATCCTAGGTGCAAGAACTACATTTGAAATTGGTAGAGGGAACTGCAAGGAAGTAGTAGGAACAAATAATTGGGTTATAGGATGAGGTGGGGCTACCTCAGATGAATGTACACCAACCATGATTGATTATTGAAATGGTTTTTTCACAAATAATGGGGTGGTCAAGACTCTAGCCTAAGTACTATTGGGGATAAGGGCAGTGGTGAAGTGACACAGGAGATCAAGGAAGCAAGCACCGAGGTGAATAAATAACTTGACCATTTGGTAATGAAGTGGTTGGGGTAAAAGCTTCTTGCATGGGTTAGGAAATGGGTGGGAAGGAAGGAAGTAATGTGTCTTCTATTGAAGATCTTGTATTTGGTGCTTTAGATGACAAAGGAAAGGGTTGTATTGGTGTAATTAGTAGAGTGGGAAACACGGTAGTAGAAGAAACATGAGAGGAAGGAGGAAAAAAGACACTTACCTATGCTAGTGTGGTAGATGAGAGCAAATTCTATGTGATGGATGCTTGTCTTGGCACACAATTACTTAGAATTAGAGCCATGGGCTATGATCAATCTCCTCCTCTCCTCTATGGAACTTAGTTGTTCGGAGCCTTGGATGATAAGTGTTTGCATAGTTGGGGCAAGCTATTCCACTATTGTAGTTTTTGGAGAAGGAGAGGGAACATATTTCTTTGTTGGCTATGCTTCAGATGAGTGGGTTTTTCTAACTTTCTTCTAGAACCTCTCCATGTCTATTTGAAGGGTTCATTATTTAGCTTGATGTATTTGTTGTAATTAGGTCCCAAGGCTCTCAGATATCAAAGGCTAGTGAGTCAAGTGAAAAGGGGCTTGCGATGACTGTACTTTTTATGTATGGAGGGAAGGGGCCATGGTTATTTGATGGAAGTTGCCTGTGATGATTGTACCTTCTCTACAATGCCATTAGTAGCCTTAATAGATGAGGTTCTTTCTTCCTCTTCTTCTTCTCCCTCTTATTGTTCTCTCGAGGTGCCTATGAGTTTGGATGTTACTGACATCATAGTTGGAGGTAGGAGAGTAGGGTTCTCCATCCCAGAGATTCTCCCATTTATTAGTGGTCATGACCTCTTTGAAAGTGCACTCTGACTTAGCGATCTCTTGCCTATACTTCCAATAGGCATTGATCTTCTTCTCATTCCAATCCTAGGCTTTGAGAGTCTATACATCATTACCCTGCTTGGATTGTATGTGTAGATAGCTTTCTAACATCTCTCTAAAGGTGGGAGAGGCTTTGCAGGGAGCTCATAGATTTCTATATACACGCTAGATACGTCTCCCGTGAGGTGCCCTTATGCTTCCATAGCTGATCAACTTTGATGGATGAATTTCTCCTTGAATTTCAAGCCCTTCATCCATTTGACCATGAAACCATTTGGGTCATAGATCAAACAATCTTCCATGATCTCTAGCCTAAGGTCAACTAGCTTCAACATGAGAAATTACTCAATGCTTCTCGTGTTTGTAGTGACCCCTCAAGAGGAAAAGGGGATGTCATACATTGCCCTTTTTTCTTTCTAGCTCCATATTTTGAATCAACTACGTCATCTTATTAAGAAAACTCAATGGATATAACTCAGTTGGAGATTTCTATTGGATAATACATTCTCTTTTCTAGCATTAATAAGAGTGAATTATTTGCCCTTTAAGTCTGAAAGAATAGGGGCTAGGAACATCTCTATGAAATCATAGTAATTTGAAGTTTGGGAGAGCATAAGGATCTATGCGGACACATGAATGATCCTCATGGGAGTGAAGGACCCAGCAATTATTTCCATCTGAAGAAAATTTTGGAAGAACTAGGCATTTTGATATATAAGCAAGTGCACAAGAAAAGAGAATTACCTAAAACTCCATGAATTGGAATGTCTTAACTAGTAGAGTAATGTGTTAGCAATGCCTTTTGTGAAGTCAAAATAAAACATATACTCTTTTAGGCGATTGTTTTAAATTTGTCAAAATCCCCCAAATAGAATTCTTGGACCATCTTATCATTATCTAGGCCAAAAATAAAAGTCAAGATTGAGCATGCATCCCAAATGTCACTTTTGAATTGGTTAATGGGCCATTGGGAATGACTTGAAGGACAATATTTCTTTTGTCAAGATTGAGTTATATTCAATAAATTCATCTTATGTTCCTAGGTATCCTAGGTCTTCTTCAATTTCATGTATTTGTAATGAAAGGCCTCCATGATATGGGGTAACTGAAGTATTCCCTTGATGATATTAGTACTAACTGTAACCTTGAAATTGTTTCCTTGAATAATCCTCACGCTCACGTCATAGTAGTCTTGGTAGGTCTGAATCAACTTAGGATAGGGGCGTACTTGAGGAACCATATATTGAGCTAGTATGGAAGTCCTAATGTCAATTCCAAAACTTTGGCTTTCTCCTAGTTGGAGCTTCTCCAACATGTGTGCATGGGCACCCTCCTACATATTCTTTATTTTCTTAGCTAGTACGGGGTCAAAGATATTGTTTGTGAAATCGAAGATGAGGGAAGGGTCTACACTCTTCCCCTTATTCATAGTTCTTATGCTCCCTTCAGCCTTGAGATGCCTCTGTAGAGAAACAACTAAAGCATATGAATTTCTCTCCATTAACTCAGGAGGCAATTCAACATGCTAGTGAGGTTGCATTTCCCTCTTGCACTTTGGAATGCCTATTTGTAGTAGCTAGAACCTAGTTTAATCTATTTACTTCTCAAATTTACAAGGCAATTGGGAGAGAACAGATAGTGGAGAGCACTTGTAAAATTTTGTAGACTGGTTTATGAACAAACAATAATGTTTTGAAGCCAATTGATGTTCTATTTATAACTATTTGCATGGTGCGGGCTATGGAAATGTCATTTAATGACCATCACTTCATAACCTTAATGTGAGTTGGTGACCTCACACTTATATCTTACTTTCCAATTGCTCGTTGTCTTTTCCATTTTCACCGATTTGATTTTTCCCTCATAAGATTTGATATCCTTCATGACAAGACATGCAATAACTATAAAATCTCCATGGTGTGACTAATTATTCATCTTTGTTATCTTTTTGAAATGACTTCCCCTTTTTAAAATTATTACCCCTTCTTAAATGTTTATTTTGGGATAATTTCCTTTTTTAAATCACTTTTGATACGATGATTTCTTATTTAAAACCAATGTTATTGCTAGTTGACGAGTAGGTGAGCACACTTGATCAATCAAGGGGATCAATAATTCACACAGCCTAAAACTTTGTGCCTTTGTTGTCATGGATCTAATTTGAGACTTCTTTGATCCAACATTCCTTTTTTACCCTCTTGTAAGATTTGGTATAGAATGCTCTATATACCATTCAATATTTGGCTATAAAGATAGCCATCTAAGATCTAGGGGCTTCAACTAAAGCACAAGGGAGACCCAACATGAAAGAATAATTCTATTCTATGAATGGATGCAATATGCATACATTATGTACAACAATATACAAAGAATAATTCTATTCTATGAAAGGATGCAATATGCATACATTATGTACATCAATATACATGAATTGATATTACAATGAGAAGCTCTTAGTTATTTTGGCCAAGGTGAAACAAAGGACAACATAAGATTATGACATGTGTCTTAATCTTATGACTTGATACATAAAAATATACCTATCCTAAGTCTGCCCTAATTATACCCTAAGTAAACTTTAATAGACAAGTGTGAATAGGACATAATGTGGAACTACTTAGGTAATATACTCATTTACGCCAACACCCCCCCTTAAGTGAAACTTAGGGAGAATATGAAAACATGCAAATATGGGTCATGGCTACAAGACCATTTTAGGTATCCATGTACAAAACAAACTCTCACAAATGGAGAAAAGGAGAAAAACCCATAGGATAAAGTCCCTCTCCAAAATAGAGAAAACATAAGATGCTCTTCAAAAGTATGAGAAGAATAAAACTCCATGTGAAGAAAAAAGTCACCCCATAAGAGAGAAGAATAGAGACCATGTAGCCCCACTCAATGTAGAATCTCCTAAAATAATGGTGGATGATTGACAATGAATGTTGAAGATGGCTCAAAACTATTGAACACCATTCTTCCCCTTAGGAATAAATAAAACCAAGGATGTATGCAGGATGTCTTCCCATATTGAAAGGAATGTGAGGGAAGAAAATACAAGATATATGAAGTTTTTGAACTCTACTCAAGTGTCACCATGTTGGTGCTGAATGATGTCACAATCAAATTAGGAGTCCCAGGCTAAATTGAAGAAAGTGATAGTCTAGAAGCTAGTGGAAATGGATGTAGAACATGATCTAAAGTTGATGAAGAATCCTCCAAATGTTTCTCAAGGATCTTCAACCCAATGCCAAACTATGACAAGTGAATAGGTAGAAAAATAACAAGAGGGTCTAAATGTGCCCTCATCACATCTAAAGAAGATGATGCAACTCCATAAGAGCTAACATCAAAGAGGAGATGAATGTCCGCAATATTGTCCTCCAAGTCTACAAGATAGGACACACAAAACAAACCCACAATGTCTGTCAAGTACTCATCCCAAATAGTTGTATTTGAAAGACAATGATGTTGCTGCATTGAGTCATGGAAACCATGGATGATGCAACAAGAGATGATGAAGGAGATGGAGTGTCAGTACATGTCTCTAGAACCTTAGTTGATTAAAGAACACTGATATTCAAATTACCATATTGTATCTCCTCAAAAGTGTCCACACTAGATGCCTGAGTGTGTACATTAGCCAAAGGAACAATAGGAGAAAAATTTGAGAAGGTGTACACTCAAGATTGATGATCTACCTCCCCAACTAAAATAATATCTTTGCTATGTAAATCTCAAATAACCACAAAATCTAGTGTGAACTCAACACTCTTCCCTATCCCACCATGTGTGATCTGATAGATAGAAAGGATATTGGTTGATAATGAAGGCACACAAAGGACATCATTGAATGACCCTTTATCCATGTCAATAGATCCTTTACCACAAACACACATAAATGTGTTTTTATCCATTAGGATGTGTGGTGATGAATAAGTCTCAAATGAAGATAACATACTTTGTGATGAAGCCATATGGTGTTAAGCTCCAAAATCAAGGATCCATCTGTTGATAACTGAGAGGGGGGGTGAATCAGTTATCCTTAATTTGCTTTCAATTCAAACACTTAAATCCACTTCAGTTAATCAATAGCATAGCAATTTAATCATTCATGGAAGCATAAGACATAAACACCAGAGCAGATACACATCAACACATGAGACACCAAGATTTTGACGTGGAAAACCCGGTTAAGAGAAAAACCACAGGGTGATTAACCCAAGGATTATTCTCTGTTAGAAGAATAAGAAAAATGGATGGCACATGCCAATTAGGGCTCACTACCTGAGCACACTGCTCACAAGAGGCACACTACCTACAAGAGACACACTGTCTACAAGATAACAAGTATTACAAACTTGAACTGGAGATTGACATCTTTACCATGCCTGGATTAGTTCCATTTAAGCCCAAAAACTCCTGCTCTGCCTTTCGCACTTCTCTTCACTATATCACGCTCATCGCCACAAAACACACTCCAAAATGAATTTACAAACCCTTATTTATACAAGGCATCGACTTAGGAACAATCATCTAAGTCGGCAACCACCTACAAAATCATTCGCAAGATGTGTAATACATCCAGTCGGCCTGTCTCAGAAAGAACACCAACAACCGGTGGTCTTTACTTCCAATCCAAACTCTAACTTCAATGCAGACTGCCAATAAGAATTGTACATGCTCCAAGGATCACCTAAACCTTTCCTGAGTCGTCAAGAACATCCGCACTTTATCAGCTTACTGGAATTCTTCTCTTCTTCATCTGAAACTTCAAGAACATAGTCTGTCGCTACTGTCATAATGTAAAAAGTTCTTCCAAACCTCTAAACAATGCACAAATCAAGTTGTCACTTCACACTGTCTTCTTCAACACTCCCTCCAATCCACAGAATGAGAGAATGTAATTCCGGAACTCACCGGACCAATCTGTGACACTCTGTCTCTGCCGGAACACCTACCGGAACCAGTTCTACACAAACAGCCATAACTTCTTCATATCTTTATGTGGACCTCTGAAATCTTAATTGGAACATCTCAAGACTAATATCTACAAACCCTTTAATCTGCATCCTCTGATCCTCAACCTATTGAATACTTTTGCCTTCTTCTCATCACTGTTCTTCACTGTTCCTGATTGAGACTAATTTTCTCAATATCCTCAGCACACAGCTCATCCAATCCTTCTTATCAATGCAATATGAGTATGTTGACATCAATGACAACACTGGTTAACCTCATACTTGGAACAATCTCCCCCTTTGTCATTGATGGCAACATATGATGTGAAAAACCATCAAGACAAGAACTTCTCCTTTCTGTCACAGCTCCCCCTATCAGCAACAACTCTTCACATGTCTTTTCTTCCTTTACTGCTCCCCCTTTGATGATCAACCACTTGTTTTTCACATGTCTTCTCTCCCCCTTTGACATTAATGGCAAAGGGCTCATACTTGCAATTCTAACACATCAAAATCATATCAGCTGCTCCCCCTTAGTAGTAGCTCCCCATCATCAATCCGGATCACAAGATATGACTGTGATATCCACCAGACTAATGCACATCAATGCATCCTAGTTCATCACCGGAGGGGCCATGACCCCTAACTTCTCCCTGAGATACTCAAAAGAGTCCTTGGGAAGAGGTTTAGTAAAAATATCTGCAAGCTGATCCTTGGAGGGCACATACTCCAATCTGACTTCACCCTTGTTCACTTGTTCTCTCAAAAAGTGAAATTTGATAGATATATGCTTGGTCTTAGAATGCAATACTAGATTCTTAGAAATATTTATTGTACTTGAATTATCACAGAAAATTGTGATAGGCTCCTCATATTCTACTTGAATATCTCTTAGCATTTGCTTTGAGTGGAGTAACCCAAGAAGATTCCTTCATCACTTCTAGCATCAAACTTTCCTATATCTTCATCTCTTTTAATGTAACACTTGCTAGCAAATACTCTAAAATATCTCACAGTAGGAGTGATGCCAAACCAAAGTTCATAGGGAGTCTTACCGGTATTGCTTCTGATTTGAACTCGATTGAGAGTGTAAATTGCAGTGCTGACAGCTTCTTTCCAAAACATTTGGGGAACATTTGCTTCCATCATCATTGTCCTGGAAGCTTCTTGGATGGTTCAGTTCTTTCTCTCAACTACTCCATTCTGCTGTGGAGTCCTAGGAGCAGACAATTGTCTCTTTATACCATGCTTCTCACAAAAGTCTATGAATTCACCGGATGTGAATTCACCACCTCTATTAGACCTTAGACATTTCAGTTTCAATCCAGTTTGATTCTCTACCATAGCCTTGAAGATTTTGAACTTCTCAAAAGCTTCTGATTTCTCTTTCAGAAAGGTAACCCACATCATCTGGGAATGGTCATCAATCAGTAACATGAAATATCTACCACCTTGCATACTCTTGATTCTTGTCGGACCACATAGATCAATATGAACTAATTCCAATAATCCGGTAAAGGATTGATCCTTGCTTTTGAATGAAACTCTGCTCTGTTTACCTAGCTGACATTCTTTGCACATACTATTTTTAGGTTTTACCAACTTTGGAAGATCTCTTACAGCCTGAGTATTGCTTATCTTGATGATGTTATCAAAATTTACATGACACATTCTTCTATGCCATAACCAACTCTGATCAACTTGAACAAACAAACAACTTTTATTAGTACCAACTAGATGGAAGATATTACCTTTTGTT
The DNA here is from genome assembly GCA_027924645.1 of Cunninghamia lanceolata. Taxonomy (NCBI): domain Eukaryota; kingdom Viridiplantae; phylum Streptophyta; class Pinopsida; order Cupressales; family Cupressaceae; genus Cunninghamia; species Cunninghamia lanceolata. The sequence continues at coordinate 19,534,945 of BSBN01001215.1, read as the reverse complement.
TGAGTACTGGATGCAATCTTAGTTCCGAAGCTTTCAAAAATCCTGCATCTTCCATTCTTGAACTGGAGATCATAGCCTTTGTCTACCAACTGACCAACACTGAGAAGATTGTGCTTCAATCCTTCAACATACAGTACATTACTAGTTTTGTTCTTTCCATCAAAAGAGATAGTTCCCCTACCTCTGATTCTACCAGCAGAATTGTCACCAAACTTTACCATTCCTCCTTCATACCTTTCCAAATCTAAGAACTTGTTCTTGTCACCTGTCATATGGTGAGAGCATCCACTGTCAATAACCCAATCATCCTTTTCTTCAACTTGGGCAGCCAAAGCTCTCTCTACAACCTTATGATTGGTAGATATTGGATCTTCTTCCTTGATGGCAATAAACACCCATTCATTTCTGGATTTGTCTCCTATCTCTGATTCATCATCTATTACTCCTTCATTATCAGCTTCTTCATGAACATAATAACAATTCTTTTGGAACCTTTGTCTGTTAGAATTTGATCTTGTGGATCTTTCCAGACATCTTGAGGCAAAGTGACCAATCTTATTGCAGTTGAAGCACTTAAAGGGTAATTTTCCTTCATACTTACCAGATCCCCTTGGTAGTCTTTTTGCAATGAGGGCTTCAAGTTGAGCTGTTTCTGCTTCTTCCTCTTCCATGTCTTTTCTTTCTTGATCATACCATGATAGCTTCCTTGAAGAGTTTTCTCCCGGATCAAATCTTTGTTTGCCTTTCACATAGGCACTGGCTTTGAATGCAGATTCAGTCTTGGGGGGATCATCTCCAAACTCGGTCATTTCAAATGCAGCCAGTTTGCCAGCCAATTGTTCTCTTGTGACAGTTGTATGGGCTCTGAATTCATCAATGGCAACAACCTTGATTTTGTAGGCAGCAGGAAGGGATCTGAGAATTTTGCAAACAATCTCATTTTCATCCAAAACTCCACCAGCATTCCTAATTCCACACACCATCTCATTTACTCTTGGCATAAAGGTAGTGATATTTTCATCATCTCTCATCTTCAATCTTTCAAATTTCCCTTTGAGACTCTGCAACCTTGCACTCTTAACAAACTCATCTCCTTCATGCAGAAGTTCCAGTTTAATCCAGATCTCATAGGCAGTTGGTAGGTCAATAACATTTGAGAGCTCTGAATCAGTTAATGCACTTAGAAGAGCCTCTTTAGTCCGTAGATTGTTTTCAGCATCTATGATTTCATTTAGAGTTGTCGGACCACCTTGTGGAGGTGTATATGATTTTGTGACCATGGACAAGTATGCCTTTCCCATACACTCCAAGTGACATTTCATGCGGCCTTTCCAAAGAGTGAAGTTGGTTCCATCAAACTTCAGACTGTCCTTCTTGTATGACGACATCTTGGATCTCCTCAAGCGGTTAAGCTCCTTTTAGAGGAACTTAGCTCTGATACCAATTGTTGATAACTGAGAGGGGGGGTGAATCAGTTATCCTTAATTTGCTTTTAGTTCAAACTTAAATCCACTTCAGTTAATCAATAGCATAGCAATTTAATCATTCATGGAAGCATAAGACATAAACACCAGAGCAGATACACATCAACACATGAGACACTGAGATTTTGACATGGAAAATCTAGTTAAGGGAAAAACCACGGGGTGATTAACCCAAGGATTATTCTCTGTTAGAAGAATAAGAAAAATGGATGGCACATGCCAATTAAGGCTCACTGCCTAAGCACACTGCTCACAAGAGGCACACTGCCTACAAGAGAGACACTATCTACAAGATAACAAGTATTACAAACTTGAACTAGAGATTGACATCTTTACCATGCCTGGATCAGTTCCATTTAAGCCCAAAAACTCTTGCTCTGCCTTTCACACTTCTCTTCACTATATCACGCTCATCGCCGTAAAACACACTCCAAAATGAATTTACAAACCCTTATTTATACAAGGCATCGACTTAGGAACAATCATCTAAGTCGGCAACCACCTACAAAATCATTCGCAAGACGTGTAATACATCCGGTCGGCCTGTCTCAGGAAGAACACCAACAACCGGTGGTCTTTACATCCAATCCAAACTCTAACTTCAATGTGGACCACCAATAAGAATTGTACACGATCCAAGGATCACCTAAACCTTTCCTGAGTCATCAAGAACATCTGCACTTTATCAGCTTACTGGAATTCTTCTCTTCTTCATCTGGAACTTCAAGAACATAGTCTGTCGCTACTGTCATAATGTAAAAGGTTCTTCCAGACCTCCAAACAATGCACAAATCAAGTTGTCACTTCATACTGTCTTCTTCAACACTCCCTCCAATCCACAGAATGAGAGAATGTAATTTCGGAACTCACTGGACCAATCTGTGACACTCTGTCTCTGTCAGAACACCTGCCAGAACTGGTTTTACACAAACAGCCATAACTTCTTCATATCTTTATGCAGACCTTTGAAATCTTAACTGGAACATCTCAAGACTAATATCTACAAACCCTTTAATCCGTATCCTCTGATCCTCAACCTATTGAGTACTTTTGCCTTCTTCTCATCACTGTTCTTCACTATTCCTGATTGAGACTAATTTTCTCAATATCCTCAGCACACAGCTCATCCAATCCTTCTTATCAATGCAATATGAGTATGTTGACATCAATAACAACACTGGTTAACCTCATACTTGCAACACCATCTCCCTAACTTAGAATCTACAACTACAAGTGCTTTCCCCTTCTGTTTCTCTAACTTTAAAAAATAATAATAAGAAGAATATGAACCCCTTGATATAGTTGAAGGGAAATCGATTTGATTCTTCTTTAGATGTTTCTTCAATTCATCAATTTCTTTTGAATAACATTGATTTTCATCATGCCCTAATTTTTGCAATATGCACATTTGGGCTTCTCCTTCTTAGATTATTCCTCTTTGGAAGAGGAATTTTATGTTATTCTATGGAAGTAGATGTGGATTGTTGTTATGTGTTCTTCTAAATCTTATTCTTTTTTTCTCTTTTCCACTAGAAGCCTTCTCATCCTTTGCAATCAAGGCTTGTGATTTTTAAAAGTTCAAGGTGCCCTTTTGAATAAGCTTATCTTGCTCCCTAGTGAGTGACATAACAAAATCCTCAAAGGAAAGCATCTTAAAATCACTCCCCAAACCACTCTTTGTAGTATAGAAAGTAGACACAAACACTGAATAATTAGGTTCTAGCTTAGAGAACACTTAATATAAACTGTGTATTTGATTTTTCAATCTTACAATCCTTCAATTATGATCTTATTAACTTGAATTTGGTGATGAATTCCTCTATGTTGTCAAAATTACATGGATTAATACTTATTAGTTCATTTTCCAATGAATATCCTTAGACTTCATCTATTTGCCCAAACAATTTTGAGAATGTAGTCCACATAGCCATAGGTGTATCTAGGTGCTCAATGTGAAATAATAACCTAAGAGAGACATACAAGCACAAATAGCCAATAGCTTATTCACAACTATTCAACCACTTATTCTTTTTAACTTCATCTTCTAGTTCACCATCAAGGCCATGAGCCATTCTATGCAACCTCTTAACTCTTAGTAAATTTGTTCATTTTAGATTTCCATTTAGGATAGTTCTAAGTTGTTAAAAGAACCGAAGATTGCTCCATGATGAAGCAAGAAAGAAAAAACACAAATAAAGAAGAATACAAGCATAACCAGAAGAATATCCCCAAAATTCACTCTATCAATGATCCCCTAGTAAAATATGATTTTGTCACTTTATAATTAGTGCAATTATAATTGCCACTTGCCAAATTAGTAAAGTGTCTTGATCTTAGTACATTACAAATGTCAAATTAGGCCACAAATTGAAAATATAATTTTTATATAGAATTGGACAAGTCTTATTGTACCAATGATAAGTACAAAAAAAAAATGCACTTTCAAAAAAAATGCAACAAAAAATGTTATTGTATGAGCTCGAAAGAAGCATTGTAAGTTCCCAAAACCAGAACTACTCAACAATGGTTGTAAAAATTTATGATTTTTAGAAAATATAGACACTAAGATAAAAAAAAATATCTACACCACTATGAAGTTCTCAGAATTCTACTCCAAATAAAAAAAAATTGCTCTCAAAATGGAGTTAGTATGATTGAGAATGGAGCTTGCAAAGATCAACAACCAAAACCAAAATGCCAATGGAGAGGGGGCTAGATTAGGGGTGAAAATTATTGATGTCATCACCTTGGTAGAAGGAATATTCTCTAATGTTTTTTAATATTCTTAGAACTACAAAATTGATGATAATTTTAGGAAAACCACCCTCAAAGCTACAAAATAACCTTTCGAAGATTGGAAATTGCTATCAATCGACGCTAAACCTAATTTTGGTTTCTAGTGGTAGTTTTATGATTTTTAAGGATATTTTCTATGAATATTGACCACCAATGGAGGGCTCTAGGAGGTTGTAGGATCCTGTGCCATGTGATGCCCCCTAAGCGGGTGGTGAGTATAACACACCCTATGACCACAAGTATAACTTGTCGTGAATATTAAAATCCGTAGGAAAGAATAAAAAAACTTACCCATTAGATAATGAAATGCGTTAAGTAGATAATAGACTATGTTGAGGAATCTTCTTACTCCAGCATTGTATAGAGAATATTCTGCGAAAAGATTTTGATGGAGCGATCTGTATGATCAGGGGAGGGGAATTTTTTGAGGCCTATAGGAAAGGTGTTCCAAATTTGATGAAAAAATAATTGATCTATAGGTTCTTGGGCCTTCTATATCAATGGCAAGGTCATATTTGACCCAAATTGCTCTAAAGGATTAGGTACCCACCAAATCTGGTATGCACCTCCCAACTTCAAACACTTGTAGATTTGGCCTCCAATGCCTAATTTAAACAAATCAAAAGGATAAACTAACTATCTTGGACACACTAAACTCAATGGTGAACTCAAGATTTGCACCAACATGCTCCAAAATGAACTTGCAATACAAAGCCACAAAGAAAAACTCTCCCAAATCTGGTATTTCTATCAAGTTTTTAATTCTTCAAGTCATCATTTGATGCAAGGGAAGAGCATACTCAAATTTTCAAGAGCAAACAAGATTTGCAACCTAGATCTCTCAAAAGACTAATACTATGCAATCTTACAATCTTTTATACCATGTAAGAGTTGGTATATAATGCCCTATACCATGCAATATTTGGCTATGGAGGTAGCCACCCAAGATCTTGGAGCTTCAATGAAAACACAAGAGAGACTCAACATGAAAGAATAATTTTATTCTATCAAAGGATGCAATATGCATACATTATGTACATCAGTATACATGAATTGATATTACAATGAGAAGCCCTTGGTTATATAGGCCAAGGTGAAACATTGGACAACATAAGGTTATGACATGTATCTTAATCTTATGACTTGAGACACAAAAGGATAACTATCCTAAGTGTGCTCTAAGTATGCCCTAAGTAAAATTAACTAGACAAGTGTGAATAGGACCTAATATGGAACTAGTTAGGTAATATACACTATTCACACCAACAACTTTGAGGTAATGGTGTGGCTATCCATCTTACCTTGCCTACATCGAGAATATTTTTTAAGATTTTTGAAAAATGACACAAGAGATAACTCAATTAGATTAGAGAACACCAAAATTTTAAGATAAGTGTCTAAAGGATAAAAGGAAAATAAAACAAAACAAGTCTTCTGAAAGAAGATGCATGCAAGAAAAAATGAACACACTGATGGAGGTTGATTGTCATTGATGTCAAAAAGGTGTTGAGTAGATTGTCATTGATGTCAAGATTATGATGAGTTTGGTGAGTTAGTGTGTTGGTAGGATGCTTTGATGTCAAGGGTGTGCCTTCATTATGTTTCATGGATTCATACTCATGAGTTAACAAAAGATGTTGAGTGGAGGGTCTTCAACATGTTCAGTGTTTACAAGAGTTATGTGCATTGCTTCCATTGATCATATGTCTTTCACAGGATAATGCATGTTCATGGTGTTGTTGCTGATGATGTGTTTGTTAGCATTGATAGGTTACAAGGAGGGTTTCATGCTTCTATCTCAGTTGGCATTGATATGATAATTAGGGTTTCATTCTTCATTATGTCATGGAATGCTTCATTTATCATCAATATTGTACTTGTGATAAAGGGTCATCTATTAATCTTAGATCATCACTTTAAGGTGATACCATATCTGTATGTTCAGACCAGTGGCAGATTGAGATCAAAACAAGAATAATCAAAGGAGGTATTCTTCATATGTTTCATATCATCAAAAGATCTAAGGTATCAAACTTCACATGTTTCATATAAGGAGTTAGATCTTCATTATACTTTATAATTCCTGACTACAGTGGTAGAGATTAAAGTGACAGAGGTGTTCAATGATCAGTCAAGGAAATGGTTATAAAATAAAGACCATGTCTTTCAAGGTTTAATGTGTTTTTAATGGTAATAAGACACCTATTAAAATTTCTAATATAGTCTTTTAAGACTATCATTTGATGTATGCACTTTTTGTTCTAAAAAGAGGTTGACCTGCTATCGTAGGGAGTATGTCACTCAAGTGAGATCTTTATGGGGTCACAGTTGTAGCTTGACCAACCCTTTCCTCCTTGCTTCAGTCTTTTCATAATGTGATGGGTGCCAAAACCAAATCAATGGTCTCTTTTAAACCTTTGTTGAGCACGCTTTGTAAGATGTGTGGTTGACATTTAAACCTTGTCTTTCCCTAAGTTTGCTCTTTGACATGTGTCTGGCTGTCATACATGTTGACTGCAGTGAATTTGTTTTTTAAAGTCTCTTATTAGACAAGGCAGATTTTGTGGGTTTTAAAGATTCTTTTTGGAAATCTTTTTCTAATTTTAAAACCCATCTAGTGGATTTCCTTCGTAGCAATCAAAGACTATAAAGGAGGAGTATTTATTTCTAAATATGCGAAAATTTCCTTATAAAGATTTTATTCTTTTGGTGATTAAGGATTTTTTGGTCTTCATATAGATGTATTAGTGTGGGGTCCGAAGATAGAAAGGTTTTATTTTTTTTTACAGGGGTAGATTGATTAAATCAATTGAAGATTTTATTTAATGATTATCATTTATGTTCTTTTATTTTTTAGAGAAGATGAAAGTTTTTTTTTTGGAGAAGGAAAATGAAGAGAAGCATAAAATGAAAGGTCATTGCAGGTGTATTGTGATCGATGGTATTTGTTGCAGAAATAGAAAATTTGTTTTTGAAAAAGGGGAAAATGAAAATACAAAGAAGAGATATACGATATTATTCTTTGTAGGTGAATTGATTTTTTATGTAGAGTTGTTAATTGAAATGGTGAAGATGAATATGTAGAGACAAGAGGAATATGAAAGATCATTCTATTTTTTTATAATGAATTTGTAGGTGCTTTATGTGATGAATTTTTGAAGGTCTGAAATATGCAGAATTGAAGATATATTTTTGTGATAAATTTTTAATAGAAAATGACGTGAACCAGTTGAATATTTTGTAAAATTTATGAGATAATATTGCAGGTAACTCAAGAACATTTTGTGAAGACATTATGAAGCACATATGCAAAGCAATTGATTCACAGACTAAGAAAGAATGATATGTGGTTGTGGTTTTAAATGGCTCAAATTGAGATGAGATTTTTAGTGTTTGAGAGGGCTTGAAGTATACATTTGGCACAAGTTTAGAGACTTCAACATAGAGGATAAAGGAGTCCTGATTTTGTATTTGAGAAGGTGGTATTTGACATGTGTATTGGTTGTATACAAAAGGAGATATAAGATTGAATGTGCTATAGAGAATCAGGGTAACCCCCTGAATTGTTTTCTTGTGTCCAAAATAATTTGTCCCAGTGAGGCTTGTATGGTCAGTGAGACCTCTTTGTAGCCAGTGAGGCTTGTATGGTCAGTGAGACCTGTTTGTAACCAGTGAGGTTCTTGATTAAGCTAGTGAAATATTTTAGAGTGGTTTTTCTTCCCCTAGAGGGTTTTTCACTCATCAAATCATGGTTCTTGTTTGTCTTCATGTGTTCATGTGCTCTAATGATTTGTTCTTAAGGTCCTGATTCATATTTTTATTATCAAACTTTTGCATATGTGTTTAACAGATCATTGATGTCTTCCTTTCTCTTTGTCTTGAAAGTTAAAAAGTGCAAAAAGATTTTAAAAGTTTATACAACATTGATTCACCCCCCTCTCAGTGTTGTCCTGGACTCCAACAAATGGTATCAGAGCATAGGTTCCCTATAGAAGCCTAACAAGCTTGGGTAGGTCCTAATAGTGGAGTATAGTGAGAAAGTGTAGAAGAAATAAGAGTAGGAGAAATGTCAAGCCTCATACTAGTCATAAGGCACCATCTTTATCAAATTCAAATGTTGATATAGAATCAGTTGATAGGAATGTCTCAGAAGTTGAATCAGGTATTAAATTAGAGGAACAGTTTTCAGGAGTTCCTTTCTTTGATGGTTCAGATTTTTCTGTCTGGTGCATTAGGATGCAAGTCTATTTATCCTCTTTAGGGTATGGTGTTTGGATGTCTGTTGAGAATGGGTATTTTGTTTCCTCTCAATCACCTAATACTACAGATAACAAAGAAGCTTATGAATGTAATCATATAGCAAAGAAGATTATTCTGTTTGAATTATCTAATGAAATCTCTTATAGAGTTATGCATTGTGAAACAACTCAGGATGTGTGGAAGAAATTGATAAGAATCTATCAAGGTGATGCACTTGAAGGAGAGGACAACTTGTTATTTGAGAAGAGTGACAATGATGGAAGTCATTCACATGAAGGAGATGAGTTACAATCTGATTCAAAAGAAGAAGGTCACATTATGAGTGATTATGATCAGGTGTATGATGAACAAGAATGTGATTTTGATGTTGAAGGAGAACTCATATGTGCTTTGAGTATGATCAAGAAATACAAAAAGGAGAATCAGAGATTAGAGTTGCAACTACAACAAGAAAAAGACTTCAAAGACAAAGCACTCTCTAATATTGAAGAGGCAAGAAATTAGATTGTGAATTTAAAAACACAAATTAATGAATCAGACAATTTGATTATCAGTATGAAGACAGAGGTTGATGAAGCTAAGAGGATAACTGATGTAACAAAATATGACCTTGAGGTTAAAAGAATTGAAAATCTGAAACTAGAGGCTGAAATTGTCAATCTGAGAAAAGATTATGAAGGTCTCAATGTTTTGTCCAAGAAATATCAGGAGTTTGAAGAAAACTCAAACAAATTGCATGAAATGTTGGGCAAACAAAAGTATCATAAGGACACTACTAGTCTAGGTTATGAAGGAGAGTGTTCCAAAGTCAGAGAGACTCCTAGAAAGAAAATTGATCTTCATGTTGCTTCTCTTGAAGGAAAAATGAATAATCAAAGGAGAAGTTTCAGAAGAACTGCTCCTATAAGACAAGCATATATGTACAGGTATAATTATTCATTTTTTGGTTATTGTTATGTACCTGTAATCATTTTGGACACCAAGCAGTTGATTGCAGAAGAAATCAATCTAATGTTGATCTAGTGTGTTACAAGTGCAATAATGTTGGTCACATACAAAGAAACTATAAAATGCATAGAAGATATGATCCTGCATGGAATCATAACATAATTGCTCAAAGGATGTCAAAAAGGTATTATCAGTCATTTGATTATGATTACAATATGGTTTGTTATTTGTGCAACTCTCTTGGTCACAAAGCATATAGTTGTAGGATGTATGGAAGAATAGTATCACATGGTTTGAAAGGTTGGAAAAAGAAAAAGGTTGAAAAGGTTTGGAAGAAGAAAATTGAATAGAAGAAAGACCCTGTGAAAGTTTGGAAGAAGAAACAAAGTCAAGAAAAGACAGATCCTAAACTTGTGCATTTTGCACAAGTCACATCATTAGTTGCATAACAAATGGCATGAAGTTAGGAAGAGTTGTCCAATGTCCATGTCCTATCAATTATCCCCAAGAAGTTTCAGAAGGAGATTATTTGGTGTTTGTCAATATGATGATCTTGTTTTGTTTATTATATTTTTGGATTCATGCTTGATAATATTTGCTAAGATGTTATTCATATCAGTCTTGTGAAATGAAGTTCATAATGGTGTTGATAACTATGTTGTTCTTCAGTGTATGACAGTGATATAGGTGATTAGTGGTTCATGATGTCATAATACTAGCAAGATGTTGATAAGATGTTTAGGGGTTCAATGCACAAAGAGTTTGATGATGTTGAGTGACTTGATTTATAAATGATCCTATTTATATCTTCTTAATATTATGTCGATACTTATAAAGGTTGAGTTGTCATGATGTTGCAGTTCAGAGTGTTCTTGATATGTTAGTGAGAATGTGAAGTGTTGGTTGTCATAGCAAAGAGTTGTTCAATTCTAGTTAAGGGTACTCAAGGAGTTCTCATTAGATGTTAGCATATGTTGGCTAAGGAAGTTGCAAATGGAAGAAGTCAATTCATTGCATATGTCTCTGCATTTGGTTTTGCAAAGGTATTGATAGTGATTCTATATATATATATCAGATTTGACATTGTGTTGCAAAAAGTGTTGTGTTGGAATAGGAAGATAGTCTTCATTCCTTACAGGATGGTCTTCATTCTTTATCATATCAAGAAGTATGTGCAGGAGTAGATTGGTTGCAGATTGTTGCAGGTGTTGAAGTGTTTATGATATCTTTGCATAGTGTTCAAGTTCATATGTGTCATGTCAATGGTTTGATTCATCTAAATCCTAAGAGTCAATTTTATGTCATCATAATCATACATCATACTCTATGCTTTAGGAGATCATGGAGATTTGTCATTCAGGTCAAAAAGGGTTGATGATTGTGAAATAATTGTTTTCATCTTGTCAAAATAAGTGATAAGAGGATCTCAATAATGTTAGTTTTCATCTTCATCATTATGTTGGTGTTGTGACAAGAAGTGGTATTGTGCTGATAATATGGTACAATCTATGGGCAGTTTATAATAGTGGTTTGATGATTTGTTTTGGTGTGCCTCTCATGATGTTGCTCTCAGGTTTTGTGTTTTAGGATGTATGTCTTCAAATGTGTACTTCATTGTGACTTGTTGCTCTCAAGTTGAAAAGTTGTTCAATATGAAGATGTACAAGGACCAAGCTTTCATGATATGTTTAGGACAGCAAATAGAAAAGGTGATCAGTGCCTTCAATCTTTTGAAAGAGATTAGTGGTATCAAAGATTTGGGTAAGTGGTATCTCAATTCTTGGTTGGTATAAAGATAACAAGGTCAGTAATAGTGCCTGTGATCCAATAAATAGGCAAGAAGTTGATTGATATCAACATAGTTTGCTAATCTATTGCTAATGTTGTATATGAGTTATTTTTTACAAGGGGAGATAATTACCTATCATTTGATGTCAAAAAGGGGGAGAGAGAGAAAATTCATCATATAGTTTTGCCATCAATGACAAAGGGGGAGATTGATGGAGGTTGATTGTCATTGATGTCAAAAAGGTGGACTAGATTGTCATTGATGTCAAGATTATGGTGAGTTTGGTGTTGCATTGATATGGTGAGTTTGGTGAGTTAGTGTGTTGGCACGATGCTTTGATGTCAAGGGTGTGCCTTCATTATGTTTCATGGATTCATACTGATGAGTTAACAAAATATGTTGAGTGGAGGGTCTTCAACATGTTTAGTGTTTACAAGAGTTATATGCATTGCTTCCATTGATCATATGTCTTTCAAAGGATAATGCATGTTCATTGTTGATGATGTGTTTGTTAGCATTGATAGGTTACAAGGAGGGTTTCATGCTTCTACCTCAATTGGCATTGATATGACAATTAGGGTTTCATGCTTCATTATGTCATGCAATGCTTCATTTATCATCAAGATTGTACTTGTGATAAAGGGTCATCTATTAATCTCAGTTCATCACTTTAAGGTGATACCATATTTGTATGTTCAGACTAGTGGCAGATTGAGATCAAAACAAGAATAATCAAAGGAGGTATTCTTCATATGTTTCATATCATCAAAAGATCTAAGATATCAAAGATATCATTCTTCACATGTTTCATATAAGGAGTTAGATCTTCATTATACTTTATAATTCCTGACTATAGTGGTAAAGATTAAAGTGACAGAGGTGTTCAATGATCAGTCAAGGAAATGGTTATAAAATAAAGACCATGTCTTTCAAGGTTTAATGTACTTTTAATGGTAATAAGACACCTATTAAAATTTCTAATATAGTCTTTTAAGACTATCATTTGATGTATGCACTTTTTGTTCTAAAAAGAGGTTGACTTGCTATCGTAGGTAGTATGTCACTTAAGTGACATATTTATGGGGTCACAGTCATGGCTTGACGGACCCTTTCCTCCTTGCACAACCGCTTGCTTCGGTCTTTTCATAATGTGATGGGTGCCAACACCAAATCAATGGTCTCTTTTAAACCTTTATTGAGAGCGCTTTGTAAGATGTGTGGTTGACATTTAAACCTTGTCTTTCCCTAAGTTTTCTCTTTGACGTGTGCTCGACTGTCATACATGTTGACTGCAGTGAATTTGTTTTTTAAAGTCTATTATTAGACAAGGCAGATTTTGTGGGTTTTGAAGATTCTTTTTGGAAATCTTTTTCTAATTTTAAAACCCATCTAGTGGATTTCCTTCATAGCAATCAAAGACTATAAAAGAGGAGTATTTATTTCTAAATATGAGAAAATTTCCTTATAAAGATTTTATTCTTTTGGTGATTAAGGATTTTTTGGTCTTCATGCAGATGTATTAGTGTGGGGTCCGAAGATAGAAAGGTTTTTTTTTTACAAGGGTAGATTGATTAAATCAATTGAAGATTTTATTTAATGAATATCATTTATGATCTTTTATTTTTTAGAGAAGATGAAAGTTTTTTTTTTTGGAGAAGGAAAATGAAGAGAAGCATAAAATGAAAGGTCATTGCAGGTGTATTGTGATGGATGGTATTTGTTGCAGAAATAGAAAGTTTGTTTTTGAAAAAGGGGAAAATGAAAATACAAAGAAGAGATATATGATATTATTCTTTGTAGGTGAATTGATTTTTTATGCAGAGTTGTTAATTGAAATGTTGAAGATGAATATGCAGAGACGAGAGGAATATGAAAGATCATTCTATTTTTTTATAATGAATTTGTAGGTGCTTTATGTGATGAATTTTTGAAGGTCTGAAATATGCAGAATTGAAGATATATTTTTGTGAGAATTTTTGAATAGAAAATGATGTGAACTAGTTGAATATTTTGTAAAATGTATGAGATAATATTATAGGTAACTCAAGAACATTTTGTAAAGACATTATGAAGCACATATGCAGAGCAATTGATTCACAGACTAAGAAAGAATGATATGTGGTTGTGGTTTTAAATGGCTCAAATTGAGATGAGAGTTTTAGTGTTTGAGAGGGCTTGAAGTATACATTTGGCATAGGTTTAGAGACTACAATATAGAGGATAAAGAAGTCCTGATTTTGTATTTGAGAAGGTGGTATTTGACATGTGTATTGGTTGTATACAAAAGAAGATATAAGATTGAATGTGCTGTAGAGAATCAGGGTAACTCCCTGAATTGTTTTCTTGTGTCCAGAATAATTTATGTGCCAGTGAGGTTTGTATGGTCAGTGAGACCTCTTTGTAACCAGTGAGGTTCTTGATTAAGCTAGTGAAGCATTTTAGAGTGGTTTTTCTTCCCCTAGAGGGTTTTCCACTCTTCAAATCAGGTGTCATGGTTCTTGTTTATCTTCATGTGTTCATGTGCTCTAATGATTTGTTCTTAAGGTCCTAATTCATATTTTTATTATCATACTTTTGCATATGTGTTTAACAAATCATTGATGTCTTCCTTTCTCTTTCTCTTGAAAGTTAAAAAGTGCAAAAAGATTTTAAAAGTATATACAACACTGATTCACCTTCCCTCTCAGTGTTGTCTTGGACTCTAACACACACACACACACACCATATAATACATATTTACAAGGGATCCTTGAAGGAGCTTATTTATGGAATTTGAGATATATCTCATTAATTGGGATAGGTAGGACATCACCATTTATATTCATTAGTTCAAAGGAATCAGCTTCCTAACAAGAAGAAATCATGTAAGGTTCACCCTATAGGGAATCAAACTTAGAATATTACCTTGGGTTTGCTATTATATCCTCCCATTTGAGGACCATTTCCCCAAATTTGAAAACTAGCTATGGAGAGCGTTTGTCAAACTAATGCTTCACAATAAGTTGGTGACCTTGCATCAAAACTTTCACTTCTCTTTTTTCTTCTAGTTCTAGTAGCTCAACAAACTAAATTTCTAGAGCTCAATTTTCTTCTGTCTCCAATTGTTTTATTATCCATAATGTGGGGAGCTCTGGAGAGATAGGTAGGGAAGCTTCTTTTCCATATATTAGAGTATAGGGAGATGTGCCAATTGCTTTTTTAGAGTTATTCGATCCACCTATAAGGCTTGTTTCAAATACAAATTCCATCCTCTTTAATAATTAGAGGCAATCCTTTTGATGATCTTGATTAGGTTCTTGTTTGTAGACTCCACAAGTCCATTGCCTTGAAAGTAATAATTTAAGGATGTTTTCATGTAGATTCCATATTTTAGAGAGAAATTTAAGAGTTTTTCACTTGTGAAATCTCCTGCATTATCTGATAAAATGGTACGAGGAACCCCAAACCTTATGATAACACTTTCGAGGAAGTAAATAATTACTATCTTGGTGGCTTCCTTTAATGGTATTGCTTCTGTTTGTAGGAGTTAAGAACAACACTGAGAGGGGGGGTGAATCAGTGTTGTGTGAAATTTCAAAACTTTTTACAAACTTTAACTTGCAGATTACAAGGAGAGAGAGCTATCATTGATTTCTCACATACATGTGCACATAACTGAAAATGAAAAACAAAAACTCATGAGTAAAACATATATCCATAGAGAGAAAATCAAGACACAAGAATTGCACGAGTGGAAAACCCTCCAGGGGTAGAAAAACCACTCCAGAATTGCCTCACTGGCTTAACTGAAAAACATGCCTCACTGGCAATACAAATTGTATCTAGGAGCACCAACTCCAATACCAAATAGAAGCACCCACTTCCAACAATAATATACCTCACTGGTAAACAAATAGGTCTCACTGACCTACAAGCCTCACTGGCTAAAACAAGGCCTCACTGGCACACTGAATCTTCACTGGAAGTAATAAACAAGTTCAGAGGAACACTCTGTTTCCATTCAATACAAAAACATATGTCTGTCAAATGCCCATTCTATTCAATAACAATCTGACATCCGGATACACTCAACAACACTACATAACAATTCATTTGATTATCTCTGCATTACAAACTCAGTATAAGCTTATCATTATTCTTTTCTCTTCAAAATGATTTATTATGAAATGTCTTCATTTCTGTATGTCATTCCACACACACTTTTTCTGTCAATGTACTTTTAAAACCATTATATACAAATTCTGAATATCTTTTCATATTCCTTTCCTCTGCAAAAATCCTCTTCATATTTTCTTCAATGTCTCAAAAAAAATCTTTTCATTTTCTCTTCTCTGTAGACATCTTACAAAAATAATATCTGTACAATAAAGACTTCATCTGCAAGAAGAAAAATCTAATTTACAATATTATGAAATCTTAAATAATGTTAATTAGTGCCCTGTAAAAGACTCTTCTTGTATCCTCTTTTTGTCCTGGAACAAATTACATTTCTTCAAAATAAAATCATTTTCTTTTCAATTTTCATTTTGAATAAATCTTCATATTCCACATCTCAAAACAAATCATCTGTAAAAAAAATTTCCTTAAAAAAAAACCTTTGAGCTTCTTCTTCTTCTCAATTTGCAAGAGTATCTTCAATCTCTCTTTAGATTTCCTTTGTATGAAGACAAAGAAAAAATAAAATCATCTTAACACTTAAAAAAAAATCTTCCACAAAAATTTGTTTATCTTCTCTGCAAAAATGAATCATGTCTCCACAATACTTCTTCTAAAAAAAATCAATCTTGTCATCAAAAATATCTTTCATTCTTTTCACTTCTCAAAAATCATCTTAAAACAAAATCTCTTTCCTTGACAAAATAGAAAGAAAATCAAAAACTTTCTCTTTTAATTCTTTTGCCACGAGAAGATATAGAAATAAATCCTCTTCTAAAAGCAACTATAGGAATTAAAAATTCCTTTCCAATCGGACATAAACTGCACCTATTAAAAGAAACTTTCTAACATACAAATCATAACTTTCAATAGTAAATACGTTCTCTGGAACGTCAAAATAAACCACGGGAGTCAGACTGTTTGAATTACCCTGCGCGCCTTTTGCAAATTCAAACTTAGCCTTTGATTAAGACTTTGCCGCCTGATCGCTTGTGAGAGAGACTGATAAAGTCGGTAAGGGATAGGAAGTGGCCGGTCATCACCATGTCTAAGGACCCCTTCAAGCGGTGAAACTTAAGTTGCAAACCTTCCATTGTAAGTCACTTTTCAAACATAAGAAAAGTGTAATATGCATTAGACGGTTAAGACTAGCTTTTGACTTTGACAAGTTTGTGAATAACACATCACCCTTATGCAATAAAAACTTCTCCAAACATTAATCATATATCTTTGACCTTTTTACAACCTCAGACACATTTCTCAGACACTGTCATTAAAATTATATTAAGGCATGAACAAGATCTAGACTAGGGCATTAACACATTGCAAAGAACATACAATTGATAGAACCCTAGCACACTTGGATGCAATACTAATAGCAAAAATATTTTTGTCTAAGACACAAAGAGGATATTTTAGGTCATGACGACACTGTAACATAGGGAGGTTCAAGACAAGAAGACACAAGAATATTTAAGATATGATGACACTAATGGAATCATGAACACATGAAGACCTTGACATGAGAAAATGAAGACATGACTTGTAAAAGACTTGAAAGCCACTGTATATTTCTGCATATGACACAACTGCAATGCCATTGTATATTAGATATCAACTGCAATGTCTGTCAACTACAATGTAACGTCTATCAAGAGAACATTGATATGTGACCATTGAAACTATGAGTATCAACAAATCGACACAAACTCATCTTTTGATAACCTTTGACTCCCTGAAAGAATCTTTGCAACCTCACCTGAATTTTCACAACTTCAAGACATATAAACTAATCCATCAAATTTAAACTCAAATGATCAATCATGCTTTACCAAATGATCAATCATGCTTTACCAAATGATTAACCAACTGAGATCTTCTTTGAACAACAACAATGGCAACTCTTGTATGAACACACGTTTGACATCAATGACAACCTGTCACCATCATTGTTCACCTTGTGAAGTAATCAATGGGTATAAGGATCCACTTGTGTTTGACACTTGAGACTAGATTTTTATCATGCCAATAAAACCAATCACCCATTGAGCAAAAAATCATCCATGGATATAGGCTTGAGAGGGAGTGCAATGTTTTTCCTTTTTTTGTGTAGAACTAGCACTTCCTCACCCACTTGTGACAATCCACAAAAATTGTGGTCTAATAATATCTTCCCCGAATTGTCTTCATAGCTATTATACATGCTAAGAAATGTCTTGACATTCCTTGGTGGAATTCTTGTAGTAGCTTCTCAACTAAATCTTTTGCAACAAACTTGAGTAGGATCTCATCAAAGTTCCTTCTAAAAAGGACCCCACCCAATCAAGGAATAGGGTATTCCTTGTAGTCAATAGGATATCCTTTTAGAAGAAGATAGATCACTTGGGTATTGCTCCATTTCCACGAATTGAACTCTTTCATGAATCCATGACTTTGATTCTCCTTTCTTACTAGGATGATTTCCATGTTAGAATAATGATCATATAGAGCCTTGGTATCTTCAACAATATGTTGGCACATCACTCTTCCTCTAACCACTTTGGTTGGTTTGGTATCTACATCATATTCGAGGATTGTGGTAATCTGATTTTCTCTTTTCTCACTTATTTCCACCTCCATGATGTACTCTCTAATACTTAAGTGGACAAAAAATGCCATTATCTTGTTGCCTGATATCAAGTGTTTGATTTTTTAAGTCCTTTGACCAATGCATAGGTCTATTTTTATCAAAAAAATTATATTTATCCTTGTACTCCTTGAGAGTCCTAGAAGTGAATGCAATTGAATGGTCATTTCTCCCATCATCATCCTTTTTGGTAAGGACTATATCTATGTTTTGATCACCTTCAAAAACATAGATAATGAAATCCTTAAAAAATCTATATTTGTTAGCATCGAGGCTATTGCTATGACTTGTTTGATTGACTCAATTACTTCTCTTCCTTTTGGACTCCACTTGAATTATAGTTTCTTTAACAATAGTGTAAGGGGTCTCACTAGTCTTGCAAAGATAGAAATGAATTTTCCAACAAACTTAATCTTTATGAGAAAATATTGCAACACCTTCTTGTTCACCAACAAGGAGAGCTTCAAAATGACTTGTGCCCTATCTAGATCAATAGCAATCCCTTCCTTGGATACCACATGCCCAATAAAATTTCCTTGAGGAACACCAAAAATACACTTCTTTGGGTTGAGGGATATCCCAAACTCTTGACACCTCTCAAACACCCATTCTAAGTGCATGAAGTGATCTTGTTTTCTTTTAGGAAAAATCATGAGGTCATCTAGATGTATTAGGCTAATCTCATTTGTCAACTCCTTAAAAGCGATATCCATGGCTTGTTGAAAGGTGGACCATATGTTTGATAAACCAAATGGCATTTCGTTGTATGTGAATATCCCCCACTTTGTGGTGAACACCATCTTATGTTGATCCTCTTCTTTTACCCACACTTTATTGTATCTTGAGAAGCTATCCAATAGAGAGAAGTGCTCAAAACCAACAATTGTCTAAAGTGATTGTTCCATAGGAGGTAGTGGATATTGATCTTTGAGGGAAGCTCTTTTTAAGTCTCTAAAATCAACATAGAGCCTTATTGAGCTGCATTCTTCTTCCTTATAGGAACCAAATTTGACACCCATGAAGAGTGCGTAATTGGGAATATGATCTTGGATTCAAACAACTTTGTTAACTCTTGCTTCATTAGAGGTTCTATCTTTGGGTTGACATGCCTTTACTTTTGTCTTATTGGTTTAGCATCCACAGAGAGTTTGATAGTGTGTTGAATCACTTACTTATTATATCCTTTCATCTTCTTGTAATTCTATGCTATAAATTGACCATATTGAGGATAGAGATGGATAAACATATATATTTCTTTTTGTGTGCAAACCTTGCCAACTTTCACTCTTTTACTTAGCACCACTTCCAGTTCTACATAATCTCCTCTATCAGTTGTAAATTTTCTTTTGTCTCTCTTTGCATCATACATATTGAAAAACTTGAAGGATCTAATCCTTGTATGCTTCTTCTGTCTTTGGTTGTAGTTTGTTGAAAAACTTGTCTGATTGCTAAAGGAACAATGCTATTTATGCATCACTTTTGAACACTTTCTAGTGATCTCTGTTGTTAGGAATTGTAGGCCAAATGGTCACTTTAACATGGTCTTTGTTATACAATATATATTTTTTTGGATCAAATTAAGATCTAATTGTTGCAAGTATGTTCCTAATCGGTGTTGTCATTGATGTCAACATATTCTTGTTGTCATTGGTGTCAACTGTCTCTTATTCTATTGCTTGTTTAGAAGACTTGTATGTTGAGGATATTGAGAAAATTAGCTTCTTCGGAAGAAACAAGTGAGTTACAGTCAAGTGCATTATAGACAGTGAGTGGTATGTTGAAGAACAACCTAGTAGATTACTCCACATCTCTTTACAGATGATGATCTAGAAATACGGTTCAGGTATGATGTTCTTAATTGTTTGATAGTGTTATGCTTTAGAGATCAAGTCCTGATCTTCTTTGGAAGTCACCTTGAAGAAATGCCTAAGTCCAGGTAAGAAAAGGTATAGCAGGAACAATGAACAGGACATAGTGCAGTGGTCCACATTCCTCCGCAGATAAGTATTTTGTGATGTGGTGTTGTAAACACTTGTATGAAGTGTCTTATTCTATAGTTAGGAGATCTGAAGTCCACCAGAAGGTTAGCTGCAAGATGCTAAGTATCAGCATAATGTTTGACAAAGTTTGACAGAGACAGTTTGAGTTTTGATGGTCCGCATTTCTCCGCAAGATGATACCATGCCTTGTAGTACTGAAGATGAGTTTGGGATTGTGTAAAGAGTCCTTGATATGATGCTAGAAGTGTTTTATGATCCACAGTAGAAGTTGCAAGTCAACAGATGAACCTATTAAGCATGCTTTTGAGGAATAGGCTGATTGGTGAGATAAATCACGATGTAGAGAAAGGATAGTGTGTAAAATATCTATGTAAGTAATTGAATGATTAGAGACAACCTATATGAACACGTTTAGGGGAATATTTGGGTCCATATGACCCATTGTGCATTGGATCAAGTGACAAGGTACATCCTTCTATGTACACATTTCACTTCTTGGATGCTGACCTGATTATGGATTAAATCATGATGTAGATATATATAAGAGCAATGATCTTTGGTTGAGAGTGTGAATGCATGGTGTGTGTGTGTGTGTGTGTGTGTGTGTGTGTGATGTGAGCATGTGAATAGAAGAGCATAGTTGGAAGAGAAGCAACGATGAAGACTTGGGATTCAGAATTCAGTTGCTAAATGACTGCACCCTAGCATAGTGGCAGATGCTGAAGAAGTATTTAGTTATCATGTGTGATCTGTTTGGAAGGAAGTTTTTATCATCAAGGTAGTGAGCCAGTAGTGAGCCTTCAGTCGAGTTTAATAGCCCTTAGGGTTTAACAACCCTCATTGTAATCTTGTTAGGTTTAGGGTTGAGGCAGTGAGCCTGCTAAATCTAGTTGTACGTCAAGGCTATAAGCCAACATGTTCTAGGCCCGTGGAGTGACCAAGCATGAACATCATTTCTATAAAGATTGCAATATATTTATGAGAGCTGATCCTCTCTGTGGTTTTTCCCTCTTTGGGTTTTCCATGTAAAATCTTGGTGTTATGTGTCATGCTTTTGTGGATGTTGTTCAATTGTATATTTTGCTTCTATTAGATTATTCTTTTAAAATGGTTAAAGGTAAAAGTACATGAAAAGATTTATAGAACACTAATTCACCCCCCTCTCAGTGTTCCTGATATTCAACATTAATAGTAGCCATATGGTCTAACTTTGTATTCTGGGCTCTCATAATAAACTAAAAGTTCAAGGACTCAAAGATTCTAGGAGATCCTATACTTTGTGTTGATAATACCTTATTTCGATATTACTGGAAGTGAAAAATCCTTTTACTTGGTTAATGAAAAATTCAGAGTCTCCAAACACTTTTAGTTGCCGTGTATATCAAAATGTGGAACAAAACAATGGACAAATGCACGTAAAAATCTATTCTATTCTACACTAAGTTACACTTCCAATAGAGCTAAAGAGAGAAACAAATGATGAAAAAGACAAATTCTTCTCACCAATACTCCCTTGATGCCATGTATTTGCTTAAGATGAGTGTTGTTGAGGAATTGGAGTGTTGGTTTCTCAATAAAATCTATAGCATAAACTTTCTATGATTCAACTCAGACTTGTTGGAAATAGTTTCAGAAATGATGGATTTATAGATTTGGGGTGAGATTCATGGATGGTAGAGATTTGATGTTGTGCAATGGAGGGAGGGGGTGGATCCATTTGGAAGTGATAATGAGAAGCTTACATGTGTAAGCTTGGGATTGGTGCACATGATTAGGGTAAAGATTAAAAGAGATAAAGGGTGGAGATTTTCTTATTTGAATGAAAGGTAGAGATTGAAAATGTACCTTTTGGAGCCATGTGCAAGGTTGACCTTGAGTATTTTAATCAAGGTGGTGAAGGAATGTGTAAATGATTAATTAGTTGATTAAACCTAGTTTGTTTATTCAACTAATGGTGAGAGCCGATTTTGGTTTAATTAAATAAATATTATGCATTCATTTAATTTATGGGAGAATGATTGATTTAACTAAATAAATTTGATTTGTTTAATTAAAGTTGAAACTTTGAAAGAAAGGCAAGGTTCACTAATTAATTAAATAAATATAATTTATTTAATCGATATTAGAAGAATAGTTAGATTTATTTATTAAATAAATGTGATTTATTTAATTAATATTAGGAGGATGATCAAATTGATTAATTAAATAAATATGGTTTATTTAATTAACATTAGAAGGGGAGATGTAGGATGAATCTAGCGTGATGGTGGAGGAAATGCAAGAATGCATTTTAGGTGTCTACAATTATATTATACCCATCCTTTGAGTAGGAGTGAGTCCATGTACAAGTGACTCATACTCATTATTGGTGCAATAGAAGTAGAAATGGAATGCATGAAGAATTTTATTTCCTTTTGGAGAGACCAAGCAAACACTAGCACTTGACCAATTGTTGCATTTAGCACCATCAAAATATAACTTCCACAACTTTTAGGTGTCTTTCTTTTTTTGTAGGATTGCCATCTCTAGGAAATTCACCTTAGGAATGATCTGATCTTCCTCATATGTGACATAATTTTCAAGGCCAATAGAGTTATAATTACCATATGGGTCTCATTTTACACTTTCCATCATCTAGGCATTCATCTGATCTATCCCATTCATGGAATGTGCTTCTTCATCTTCTATGAGTTCTAGGTTTGGGTTCTCTTCTTTAGAGAACTTAGTGTGTGTAGGATCAAATTTGGCTAGTACCTCATGTGATATGTTCTTTGGATATGGGCTCTTATAATATTTTCATATTTGACCCATACTTGGTTTTGAAAACTAGGTGGGACCATTCTAGAGATAGATATCCTACTATCTTGGCTATAAAATCTCTTGATAGGCAAATACCAAAGGTAAGGTGAATAGAAATGGCAATGGGATGGTGATAATTGGACAAACATACAAGGTAAGAGGGAGGTCCTTAAGGATTAATATGGTCTAGACTCTCTTTCCATCCAATTGCATAATCACCTTTTCCATTTGTTGATAGGTTAATCCTAACACATCAAAAATGCTCTTGGGTATGACTATGTGTTGGCAAGAGACACATTGGAGCTTCATGATTGTTGTCATTGATGGCAACAAAGTTCATCCCACACATCCGCATGACATAGTGTACCTATACTAGAAGTCAGATTGAAGAGTGTTGTGGCAAGGTCCGACAGTCAGGTCCGGATCTCTAAGAGGAAGTATCTTTGGAAAGTACAGACTTGGGGAAGTCAAGAGGAATACCCTGACTGGTAGATTCCAGGATTTGAGCCTTCGGTGATGAAAGAGTGAAGAGTTATAAGCATTCAAGTATTGGGGTCCTGTTTGGCAAAGCAAATAGAGGAAGAACTGACCGACAGAGCATCATACACTATTCCGAATGAGATTTTGATGGTGATTAAGATTATTAAGGTATCATTCAAAATTGGTTGACCTATTAGATGACTTCTATAAGTATCTCTTTGATACACATCACTTGATAAGTAAGGATTCAGCCAACAAATCAAAATTTAGATAAATATTGACTATTCCGGATGCCGACTAGAAAGTGGATGAAATCCTTGGTGCAGATATATATACCGAATTGATTTAGGTATGAAGGCATGTGTGGTATGTTGTGTTGTGTGAATAAAAGTAGAAGAGCAGTGCGAAGATAGTAAGACAGGTCTGGAATGTAACAGGACAATAGCACCTAAGAGAGTAAGAATGAAGTGTAGCAGATCAGTATATTGAGCTTAACCGGAACTAAACCTTAGCATATGTGGATGCTTCTCATCAGTTCAAGTAACTAGTTTTCTTATATAAACTATTGTAGGCAGTGGGCCTCTTGTGAGCAGTGTGCTCGGGCAGTGAGCCCTAATTGGCAAGTGCCATCTTGTACTATATTTATTCTTCTAACAGAGAATACATTCTTGGATTAATCACCCTGTGGTTTTTCCCCTAACAGGGTTTTCCACGTCAAAATCATTGTGTCATATGTATTGATGTTATTTCCTTTTCAAGGTTATGTTTGCTTATTTGATTTGATACTTCATTAATTAATAAAGAATTTTAGAAAGCTGAAATAATTAAGATAACTGATTCACCCCCCTCTTAGTTATCAACAATTGGCATCAAAGATAAGCTCCTCCAAACAAAGCCTAACAGCTTGAGGAAGATCTGGGAACTCAAATGGATGTGTATGGTATGAGGCAACAACTTCAGTCTGCCCTAGATGATCTTGAGCAATCAAACTCTAAAGTCAATGAATTGAAGGAAAGACTCAAACAGGATGATGATTTCATAAATGAACTAAAAGGGAAACTGAGTATCTCTATGAAAAAGAGCAAAGATCTACTTCAGTAATTGGCAAGTCAAAGTGAAGACAATGGTACAAATGAAGATCTAAAGGAGAAAACCAAGTTATGTGAAAAGTTATCAAAAGAGGTCATTATGGTAAGACATGAAATGGAATCAGGAGTTATGAAATTCACCCAAGAAATTGAAGAGAAGAAAAACTGAAGATGATCTAAGACAATCTCTCAAGGAAAAGTCAGAAGATTGCCACAAAATGGATAGAATAATCAGATATCTAGAATCTGATCTTGAAGATGCTAGAGATAATGAAGAAAAACTTGAGGATCAAATTAATACTCTTAAAAAGGATCTTCAAACAACAAATGAATACAAAGAGAAATTCAAGATAAGTTATGCTCAACTTGAAGTTCTTCTTGAAAGCCAAAAGAGGGTAGATGACAAGAGTGGCTTGGGATATGAGAAAGGTGAAAGCTCCAGATCCGGTCAGAAGAATTTTGGATCAGGAAATCCAAGAAACATGCCTAGAAGACCTCCGGTAAGGCAACCTAATGCTCAAAGATATCCATCCTTCAATGGATACTGCCACAATTGTAATAACTTTGGTCATAAAGCTAATGAGTGCAAAAAGAGAATGAACCAGACAAATACATCCTTCTTCGAACAGTGTTTCAACTGCAAAAGGTATGGTCACAAATCTCATGAATGCAAAAATATGCAAATGAACAATTCATTCAATGGTAGATGCTTTGCATGCAATAGAATGGGACATATGGCTAATCAATGCAGATCAAGAGGATATCATTCAAATATGCAAAGAAATGTTGCTTGCCACAATTGCAATAGATCCGGTCATATTGCCAAATCCTGTAGAAGCAAGAAACAGGACAAAAGGGGTCCAGTGCATTATAATCAGAATCAAGACAAAGGAAAAGGAATAGTGAATGCGAATGAAGTTAAAAGTGAGATGAACAAGATTTGGGTGAAGAGAAGTACAGATAATGTAGGGGATGGATCCGCACTAGAATCTGGTGCTGATATTCCTTCTAGAAATTAAAAAGTAAGCTCTGGCTCAGGGGGAGACACAAGGAAAAACATTTTCCCCCAGCCAGTTAATTGGTGCCTGAAATTGGCACATGGGAAGTTGTGGAATAAAAGGCTTCTCAGAGAAACATCTAAAAGAAAGCTTGGTAAAGATATGGAAGATCCGCAGGAAGATTTGAAGAGTCTAATCTTCCAAGATTGATCTGATTTAACAGTCATCTGGTAAAACAAGATTATCACAGTTAAATCCGGTATGATTCAAATTCAAGGCATTTTGTTCTGTGGATAGATCAAGTGTTTGGGGAAAGTAAGATAATTTGTTATTATCCACCAAGAGTAACTTTAAGTGCATTTTAGTGATCCGGAAAAATTTCTGAGGACAAGGAGAATAGAGCAACCGGAATAACTTAAGTTGTGCATTTATTGCAATGTGGAATTAGGGTTTGCTCAGAGATAAAAGGGTTCAATTGATCGTCATTTACACATTCGCACTCGAGAAGAATAGAAAAAGAGCTCTGCAAACAAATTGTCTCAAGTCTCTCAAAGATCAATCACAGAAGACAATTCTTCCAGCAATCCGATCCAGATCATCCCGTGAAACCTAGAAGCGTAAAAAGGTATTTTTCACTCTTGATCAAACTTTCTCTGAATCTTTAAGATGTCTACTCCAAATGTTGTAAAGATCTCTGATAGACCTCACCCCAAATTTAAGAAACATCCCTACAAATCTTTAGAAGTGGATCCCTTAGGAGCATTTTCTAGCATTCCGCATGGGGTTTTGCATGTAGAAGACGTTAGGGTTTACATTCATGCAAACATTGAAGACTTTGGTGAATCCAAGCTGATGGACATCTACCACAAGGAACTGATAGATGATTCATTTGAACAAAAACCTCAGTATAAGACCATCTAGGAAAAACATTTCGGCCAGTACATCCATTTCCCCTATTTTGAAGAAGATGAGTGGGTTCGGTATGTGTTGAGAAGAGTGCATGATAACTTCTTATGGTTGAATAGACCATTCAAGATCACCAAGGATGCAATTAAGGCCGTAACCGGTTTGCACTCTTCCAGAGGGTTACCTATTCTCAAATCTGTCAAAAACCAAACTGTGACTGAGGCCACCAGATCAAAATTTGATAAGAGAGCAATGACCATAGAAGATATCACTGATCTGGATATCAAGTTTGCATCTATGATAATTGGCTACAAGATATATCACTCCAGCAGGGAGAATTCATTATCCGGAACTGTTGTGTATACTGCTTATGAGATGTTGAGAAAGAATGTAGATTATGATCTCTATGAACTCCTTCTGAGCCAACTAATGGAAAACTTACAAAAGATAAAGAAGGACAAAAAGAACTCTTTTAAATATGGTGGACTGATATTGTGTTTGTTTTTCTACTTTATGAATGAGCTGCCCGGATCCAATGGTTGGGTATGGCAGAATGACAGACCTATTGCAATTCAAATCAGAGATTACTTGCATGGGCTTGGGGATGCTAAGGCCAGAAATACAGCTCTGTGGGGTTACTTCAAGAACTTTCAAAATATGATGCAAACTAGAGAAAGAATTCCCCAATCATTGGTTGAGAAGTACAAAGATACAGTATGTTTCATGGTTGACACTGATCAATGCCTAATGGAGGCAGTGGAACCAAGAACAGTGTGGATCATGCCTATGGGGTATGAAGTGGATGAGAAAATTATGGAGCTACATGTTTAGCACATGCTAAGTCAGCCCAAGGATTCCAAGGCAGAAAGGTTTGGAACCTTTGAAGAATTAAGTGTGAAGATCCATGTGGAGTTAGGACAACTGAAAATAAAAAGAAAAGTGAGGAGGGAAGTAGAAGAGTTTGCTAAGAGGCATGGAATTTCAAAAGAAGCACTTGATGCAACTAGAGAGAAGACAGAAAGGGCAGAGAAAGAAAAAGAAAAAGTAGAAAAAGAAGGTACTCCGGTGGAAGCACCCTCCCGGACCAAATCCTCTAAGAGGTCTACACCTACCACTGATAAGAGCTCAAAGAAATCAAAATCGGAAGTAAAATCATTCGGTAAAGTAGAGAAAAGAACTAAGACAAAGGCCACAAGGTCTTACATCAGTCAGAAGGATGATGAAGAGACTGAGTCAGATGAGGAGGTAAGGAAAATGAGGAAAAAGAAGAAAGTATCTGCTGAACCCTCTATCGGTGCAGACAAGGAAGAGATGGCAGAAGATTTTGTTGAAAGGCCCACCTTGTCCTTAGACGATGTAGTTAAGGCAGTTACTATGGATGGGAACCTGCAACCAATAACAAAATTCTATGATGCATACAATGATGCAGATAAAAAGATCTTGGAGGAAGCCATAGTTAAGTACTTGAACATATACAATAAGGCTTTTATTGAAATTATATCTCTCATTCCCAAAAGCCTAGAGAAGGAATTAGAGATAAGGAAAAATAATGCTAGGGCAAAGGATCTTGAGATCTGAGAATAGATAGCCATTCAACTCTTTCCTTCAATCACTCAGAAGTAAATGAATATGATCTTCAAAGATTGCAAGGATGAGTTCTAGAGCAAAGCCAGAATGAATCAACTTATTCTCGGTGAAACTGACAAAATAGGAAAAGAGACAGAAGAGATTCTCCAGAATGCTTACAAAAGATTCAACATTCCCATTGTCGAGGACCTAGGTGATGATCCCTCAGCTACAGATGAATCTACTAAGATAGTGGCAGAAGAGGTAAAGGAGACAGGTGAAGAAAAAGGCAAGGACTTAGATTCCTCTGCTCTGGAAGAGGAAGTTCAAGGAGAAGTAAATCCAGACTCTCCAACAGTCTCCAGATCTAAAGGAGAAGAAAGTATAAAAGAAAAATCCAGTCAAGAAGAACAAGAAAAGGGAAGAGAAGAAGAGTCAAAGATAGAAAAAGCTACAGATGACAGTGGTAAGGCTGCAGAAGGGGAGAAAATTCTGTCTCCGGCAAGAGACACAGCAGGAGCAGTCAAGGATTTCTTGACCAAAGAGATGATGGAATTTGATGAACCAGAGTTGCTTCAAGGTCCATTTAATTTTGATTCCCTCTCTCTGGTGCAAACCATGAAGCTAGAATCCTTCACTCAAGCAAAGGCAAAAGAAAAAATGTTGAAGTCTCACATGGAAGATTGTGAACTCATAGAAAATGCATCCGGTGTATTGGAGAAGATCATGCCATCTTTTCAGAAAGATCCCTCAGCCTCTTCATCTAGTAATCTCAAATCTCTAGTAAAGAGTGTTAGTACACATTTTGAATCTCTAGAGAAATCAGCTGAGGAGAAGGTCTGAAAAGAATTTTTGAATAAGAGATTCTCGGAGTTACAAGGCTTAATAACAAATGATAGGAGAGTTATGGATATTGGAATAAAGAGCTTGGAAAATGCTCTTAAAGATGGTGGAGATATCTACAAATTTTGTTTATCTTGGCCTAAAGTAACCAAGGATATTGAGAAGAAAGTAAAAGAGCAAGAGGATAAACTAACAAGTTTATCTCAAAGTTTTGATCCTCTCTCTGCTCTGATAATAAATCAAGAATGTCAGACTATTGCAGTCATAGCTGAAATAAAGAAGCTTGAGAAGGAGAAGAAAAATAGAACAATTAGGTTAAGTGAACTCAGAGGGATCATTATCCCTAAGTTAGAGGCCATGCATCAGGCTCTAACTGATGCTCAGAGCACAGCCCGGACCAGTGATCCAACAGATCTCAAGAGGGCAGAAGCTTTTGCATAACTGTTGAGTGGTCACATCTCAATTTTGGACAGGATGAAGCAGAGTTGGGCGACATAAGTTGTACAGTTGAAAATAACTTTTGCAAACATACTACAGTATATGTAAATATAACCTGTTTTTATACTTATGCGGCTAAGTATAGTTGAATTTTTGGAATTTTGGTGTGCGGACCCTACCCTTTGCCATTGATGTCAAAGGGGGAGTGAGGAACAATGAAAAATGTGGAATCCAGCTAAGGGGGAGCTCCGGAAAAATGCACATTAGAAGAGAGCATCAACCAAGGGGGAGTATAGTATAACACTTAGTCATTTTTCACTAAGTGTTGCCATCAGTGCCAAAGGGGGAGATTGTTGGCAAGAGACACATTGGAGCTTCATGATTGTTGTCATTGATGTAAACAAAGTTCATCCCACACATCCGCAGGACATAGTGTACCTATACCGGAAGTCAGATTGAAGAGTGTTGTGGTTCGGTAAGCAAGAATAGAGTGTTGTGGCAAGGTCCGACAATCAGGTCCAGATCTCTAAGAGGAAGTATCTTTGGAAAGTATGGACTTAGGGAAGTCAAGAGGAATACCCTGACTGGTAGATTCCAGGATTTGAGCCTCCAGTGATGAAAGAGTGAAGAGTTATAAGCATTCAAGTATTGGGGTCCTGTTTGGCAAAGCAGACAGAGGAAGAACTGACCGGCAGAGCATCAGACACTATTCCAGATGAGATTTTGATGGTGATCAAGATTATTAAGGTATCATTCAAAATTGGCCGACCTGTTAGATGACTTCTATAAGTATCTCTTTGATACGCATCACTTGATAAGTAAGGATTCAGCTGACAGATCAGAATTTGGATAAATATTGACTATTCTGGATGCCGACTAGAAAGTGGATGAAATCCTTGGTGTAGATATATATACCAGATTGATTTCAGTATGAAGGCATGTGTGGTGTTGTGTTGTGCGAATAAAAGTAGAAGAGCAGTGCGAAGATAGTAAGACAGGTCCAGAATGTCACAGGACAGTAGTACCTAAGAGAGTAAGAATGAAGTGCAGTAGATCAGTATATTGAGCTTAACTGGAACTGAACCTTAGCATATGTGGATGCTTCTCATCAGTTCAAGTAACTAGTTTTCTTGTATAAACTATTGTAGGCAGTGAGCCTCTTGTGAGCAGTGTGCTCGGGCAGTGAGCCCTAATTGGCAAGTGCCATCTTGTACTATATTTATTCTTCTAACAGAGAATACATTCTTGGGTTAATCACCCCGGGGTTTTTCCCCTAACAGGGTTTTCCACATCAAAATCATTGTGTCATATGTATTGATGTTATTTCCTTTTCAAGGTTATGTTTGCTTATTTGATTTTATACTGCACTAATTAATAAAGAATTTCAGAAACTGAAATAATTAACATAACTGATTCCCCCCCCTCTCAGTTATCAACACTATGGTGCCTGCACTAGAGTCCATCATTGAATTATGAAAAACTTTCTTTCCAATTATTAAGGTTAAATAAAATAGAATGGGTTTGGGCTTAATCACCTATGCATTAGCATTATGGAGAGTAATGTTTTGATTAACTCAAGTGGCTTTAAGTCCATCTATTGCGTTCCTTCTAGCATGAACAACTTGGGTTGTCACCTTAGTTGGATTCTTATGCATCTTCAAAGATTCCTAAAGTAGACCCCTTTACTCAAGGGTAGACAAAAATCCAATAGAGAGATATTTTTAGCTATCTTCTTTAGTTGTTCCACCAAATTGAATGGACTAGGGAGCTATGTCTTTGTCAGATGACCTGGATTTGCTTGATATCTTGGTCTTTCAACCAAAGTACTAGTCATATTTTGTAGAACCTACTCCTGAGCTACTTTGGGTTTTTTATTTGTATTTGTAACATCCCAACTTTGTATTGTGGGATCATTATAGTTTAGAGTTGTAATAACCTTATGGTTCATGGTTTTAGGTTGTGGCTCTTGATTCTATCCTTCTACCTGTTGGCAAGAGACACTGCTACACATGACAGGTGTTGTCATTGATGGCAACTAAGACTATTCCACACATCCGCATAACATAACTTGTTCATACCGGAAGTCAGAATAAGAATTCATCTAAGTTCGGGTAGCCAGAAACAGGGCATGTGACAAGGTTCGGTATCTTGGTCCGGATCTCTCTAGTGGTAAATCATAGTGTGTTGTAGATTTGAGGGAGTCATAAGGATTGTCAGGACAATCTAAATCTAGAATTTTAGCCTTCGATGATGAAGGATTCAAAAGTTATTAGCATTTGAGTATCGGGTACCAGTTTGTTAGTGCAGACAAAAGAAGAACATGCTGACTTTGTAATTGATCTTGGTTTTGGATATATGAAAGTTGTTGGTTGGGCAATTTGTGATAATCAGCAATAGTGGCCAACATGTCTGATGATTTATGAATACAAGTTTTTGGTCTGCATTACAAGTTGTGCATGGATTTGGCCGACAGGGCAGAGTCTTCAATAAAAGTTATAAGTGTTCTTGAAGCCAACTGAAAAGTTATTGAAATTCATGATGCGGATATATATAGTTGATGGATTCGAGTGATTTGGGTGTGGCAGTGATGCGACGATGGAATAAGTGCAAATACATGTAGAGATAAGTGCAAAGGTGAAGATCTAAGCTCAGATTATGATAGAGGAGTGAAACAGGGCAGAATAAAGATGAAGTATATCAAGTCGATCTTTTGTGCTAAACTAGAACTAAATCTTTGCATTGGTAGATGCTAATTATCAGTTCAAACACATTGTAATCTTCTTTCTGTAGGTAGTGAGCCTTCCTTTGAGCAGTGATCTCTGGGCAATGAGCCCAAATGCATGTGCATTCTCCTTTTGTAATACTTTTAATAGAGTATAATCTTTGTGGGTTAACCCCCACTGTGGTTTTTCCCTTAACTGAGTTTCCATGTTAAAAATTCTGGTGTCAAGTTTGTTATTTGTGTTTCTGCTCATGTGTTATTGATTCTTGCTTATATCATTAATCTGTTATGAAGTGGTAAAAAGGAATTAACTGCAACAAGTATTAAAGTTTCAAGACAACTAATTCACCCCCCCTCTTAGTTGTCAGCCCTAATTCCAACACTACCATCCTCCTTTTTGATTTGGTAAAACATTCATATTATGTTGGAGCTATGGAGGTAGAAGGAATATTTGCAAAGATTGCTTCCTTTTATTACATCCATGAATAAAACACATATTTCAATACAATCTCTCCTTGTTCCAAACACATTCATTGCATTGGGTTGTGAGGGTCACATTTTTCACTCCCTCGGATTGAAGCAGAGCTTCTAGTGGTGGAACTCCCCGTATAGTAATAACTTGTCTTTGTGCAACAATCTTCCATTGTAGGTCCCCCCTTTGGAAATATTTACAACCTTGAATGGAATTAGAAGGGAAAAACCACATATTAGCATCTTCTATGAAGTTGTTATGTCTTGGGACAAGATCTCTTATCGTATTATGTGAGATTTGTTGCAATGATAGGTTCACAAGGACAATCTAATTTTATGCCTACATTTGGGATTGATTTTGAACACGGCCTTGATTCTAATAATGAGCCTATTTTTGGTGTCCATTTGATTGGTACTGAGGTCTCAACCTTGATTGTTATGATATGTTGGCCTGTGTTATGTAGCCTACACCCTCTTAAAATTGATAATCACATTTGAGAAGCTCCTAGCTATGCTCTTCATGTCATCTATTTTTGGGGAAGCTTTAGGTGTAGATGCATGATTAGGCTGATAAATATACATAGGTTGAGGAGCTTGAGGAGTGTTTGGGAAGGGAAGGCTTGTGCTCAGACCATCAATTTGAACTCAGTGAGACTTTAGGGAACATAGGTAGGGGAAGTCTCAACCAAAGCCTTCCTGCATCTATCAAATTGTTCTCTTCTTCAATTGCTAAATCATATACCATAAGAAGAGATTGTCCTTCTAGTGATTTGATAATCATAGAGATGTTTGAGTTGAAAAATTTGAGATAGAATACACATGCAATTTCAATGGGAGGCTGCATAGAGCTACTTATCTCTACTAGGTCTTATTGAACCTAGTATTGAAATCATTCACAACTTCTTGAGGTGCTCTTTTTATGGTAATCAACTATTTTGATAACATAGACTTGTCTCCCTTTTCCTTCAACCTTTCAAAGATGCACTACCCAACTGGTCCCATGAAGCAATTGAGATGGGAGTAAGTTATCGGTACTAGTCTAAAGCCTTACCTTTAAATGAGGTTGTAAGTACCTTAAGGCTATGTTTTGTTCTATGAAAAAAATGTATAGTGCATATGTCTACTACATTATGTAGATGCTATACTAGTGTTTTGAAGTCTTCTCTAGTGAACTTTGGGATGGATCTTATGGAATTAGTAGGAAAGGGGTCCCAAGTAGGAGCAACTAGAGGGATCAATGGATTGCTACTGTAGACACATAAATCCATCTTTTAATTTTAACCTAACACCACCTTCATTTCATCACTAATCTTGTATCACTCCCACACTAATTAATTAAATAAATTATTTAATTAATTAGGTTACCCCTCTTCCAGTAAGTGATTAAATAAATTATATTTATTTAATTATCCTACCTTAACATCACTTAATTAAATAAATTGCTTTTATTTAATTAACTAAGCTAATGTCACCGCCATCCATCTCATCATTAAAAAATAAAACATTTATCCCCCACCATAAATCCCAAATATCCACATCATCCATTTAACCAATTTAAAATTACCCTATTCAATGTCAAAACAACTTTTTATCCTAGCCATACACCAAAATCCATAGAATCATAGCCCTCCATATGGCCGCCTCCCTCTTACCAATCAAATACCATGTGCAAAGTCAAGCCAACTTTGCATCTTGACTATCCATCTAAGCTAATCTAATCCTAACCATTCGTCTCCCAACCACATACATTCATTCCTTACCTATCAAATCTCATGAGCCAAAGTCAAGTCATCTCAAGAAATATTATCCCTCCATTTTGAGGTGATATTTAATCCCTTCATCTCTTAATGACCAACCTCCATTTATCTCTAACCAACAAAGTCAAAATTATCTCAAGCAATCCCAACCCTCCATTTTGAGGCAAGATCTCAACCCTCCATCTCTTCAACCTCAACTCTATAAATCCATCACATGTCAACCATTTCAACAAGAATCCATCTTGAGTAGGTACATTTTGCCATTTTGAGGTCTCCAAAGTGCAATCATGAGCACATCCAACACACGCAAATTTGGCATTTGATGAGAGTTTGTTGTTTTTCATTGTGTTTTACAATCTTTTCTCATCGGAGGTAGTGGCTAGGTTTGAAGTAGGATTCATATTTATTTGTGTTTCCTTCAAATTACTACTATTATATTATAGCACGTCTAGGGAGACTATTGCAAGGTGTGGCCCTTGGTCTCCTTGTTTAGCGCTGCGTTGCGGTGGTTTGCGACAAGGGCTTAACCACCTCCCGTGCTTGTTAAATCAAGTGGTTGTATCGGGCATTAAAAGGTCAATCTTTTGGTGTAATGACAGCTAACAATTGGTATCAGAGCTGAGGTCACAGGTTCAAACCCCGCACTTGTGCTGGGAGGGGGATTGTTGCAAGGTGTGGCCCTTGGTCTCCTTGTTCAGCGCTGTGCTGCGGTGGTTTGTGACAAGGGCTTAACCGCCTCCCGTGCTTGTTAAATCAAGTGGTTGTATCAGGCATTAAAAGGTCGATCTTTTGGTGCAACGACATCTAATAGAGACACATGTCCCCATCTAAAGTTTATGGTTGTATGCCCTTTTGGCATGTTTCTTGTAGGTTTAAGCGCTTCCAGGTCACATTTTTCACAAAAGGATGCATCTGTCGCTTGTGTTGTGGCATCCGTTTAATGCTTGACGCATTGTCTTTTTGGGTTGCATAGTTTTTTCATTAATTTTTGTTCATTTATTTATCTAGTCTTCATCTAATCTTCATGGTTGTAGGTTGTTTAACGCATTTTATAGGTTGTTTCATCCCTATTATGCCATTTCATGAAATTACATATCATCTCTTGTATCGACACAACAATAGCATTTTTAACATATGCAATCAATTTGTAGAACATTCATTCTAGATAATAATAGATCTCATTTCTTGGTTCTTTCAGGGTTATGTTAAATTGTTTCATTTCTCTATAGCTCTCTAGGTTTATTTTTAGCTTTTCTAGAGGATGTTTAGTGGCTAGGGTTCTCTTTGCTACTTGGTCAATTAGGGTTTATCTTGTTTCTCGTGTTTAGATAAAGAGGTGCCTTGAATATTCCATTAGTTAGTTTCTTCCCAAGTGTTTAGGCCTAATTGGTGTTGTTACAAGTTATCTTTGCTAGTTGGGTTTTGCATGGTTTTTCTCATTTTGTTTTGTAGGAAAATCAACATATCCTAAAAATCTTTGGTGCGTCCATTTGATTTTAGGTGCATCCATTTCATCATGAGTTCATATTTGTTTATTTTTGATGTATTTGTTAAATCTATGGCGTATTCGTCTTTGTTTTCAATATTTCCATTCTACTGCTAATATTTTCTAGTTTTGTCCTAGTTTCTACTTACTGACCCATGTTCTTCTAGCTCTGGTTTGTCTTTTGTTTGTTGTACTAATGTTGTCTATGTAAGAAATCATAAGTCTAAGACAATATTTTTATGAAACTACTAAATTGTAGTGATTGTAGAAGACCAAACTCAAAATCACTTCACTCACACTTTGTTCAATAAGGAAATTAACCTTTGTTTTCCATGCTTGTCAACAAGATTGGTTGTATATGCTCTTCTCTCATGCGAGAAGGTGACATTGAGGATAAAAATCAACCTTCCTATTTTTATTGTCTTGTGTGTTCATGGATAGGTTGTGTATGCTCCCCTCTCACATTGTAAGGCAAACTTGAGGATTAAAAGCAATCCTTTCACTTGCGTCTCCCAAAGGGCCTTATGTATTCTCTTTCCTTGCACCCTTGGTTGATCTTGGAAATAAAAAGTAAATGTCCCTTTTTTGTTTTTAATTTTCATAGGGGTTTAAGTGACTTGGATTTCATCCCCAAGCATTGGCCCAACCTTATGTTCTGGTGGGGTATAGAAATTCCAAGGAGTTGTCGTTTCGACCAAGCTAGAAAGAAACTTTATAGGTTTCTAAGTGAAGGAAGAGAGTGGGTTTCCCTCTCAATCCAAGCCATTAGACATCACCCTTGTCTCACAAACTTGGGCATCATGTGCCTTTAGGTATATCAAGGATGGCCTAGTGAGCCTTTTATAAACCTAGAATAAAGAACCTTTTGTTCATTTGTAGCTTGTGTTGCATCTGTAAGCAGTTAGTTCTAGGAAGTTACTCACCACATACCTTTGGAAATAGAATAGTGCAATATGGGTATAGTCCCAATCCTCCATAGTTAGTGCTCTAAGATATTGTGCTGACACCATTTACGACCAAGTTAATGCAACATTGGTAGGAGCTCACAAGCCGAACAATCGTACTTGAATAAAATAGGTTATTGTTGTGTTTTCTTTGTCTTCCTCAAACTTGTAGACCTTTGATGGCATCTTTCATAGACCTCCATTCTTGGTCAAATGGGGTGCTAGGGGTTTAGAAGGATGTGGCATTTTGATTGATAAAAGGTTGGTATTGTTGATGGGAGTGACCCTTTCCATGGGTGTTTCATTAGGTAGTATATATCTTATTTGTGACATGGTTTGTGTTGCCGTGGGGCTCACTATGTGGCTCTACATGGTGATTAGCTTCGTTATGATTTTGATAGGGAGGTTCTTGGCCTATAATGTTATTAAATTTGAAGTCGTTGGCAAGCTCCTAACTATACAAGGTGTCTAAGGAGGTTGTCCTTATTTTTTAGTAGGAACTGGCCTATCATGGTGCATCCTTGCTTGATGTGGAAGAAGTCATCTTGGTCATAGGTGTATTCACTATCATTGTGAAGACTCTCATTATCACTATCATGAGAATCACAGTTCTTATTCAAATGTTGAAAGACATTTCCTATGAGGAGCTTTGGGTTTGAGAAGGGGTTTTATTCCTCAATAGTCATGTTGGTGTTAGTTTTTTCATGGATTCTAGTCACAACAAGTGACATGTAAGGGTTTGACTTGTTTTGACTCTAGAAAGGGTTTGAATTCAAAAGTTCATATTTTTGGTTTTTTAGGTTTTTTGCATTTTTCAAAAGTCTTTTAAACATTGATTTCACACAAGGGGGAAGACAAAGAAAACACAACAATAACCTATTTTATTCAAGTAGGATTGTTCGGCTTGTGAGCTCCTACCAATGTTGCATTGACTTGGTTGTAAATGTAAAAAACATATTTATATTTAAAAATATATATCTAAAGTATGCCTAGGGATATCTCTTTTCCATAGTTTATTTGATTTTCTCACATTTTTTCTTCCATTATTTTTATTTTTTAATTTTTCAATTTTTTTTGGTTTGATATTTTGGTAATGTAAAAAGAATTTGATAATAAGAAAATCACAAAAACTATGGAACCAAAAAAGAAATTGGAAATAATAAAAAATAAAAACCAAAAAAGAAATTGGAAAAAATAAAAAATAAAAACAAAAAAGAAATTGAAAATAAGAAAATCCCAAAAACTATGGAACCAAAAAAGAAATTGGAAAAAATAAAAACTAAAAACTAAAAAGGAAATTGGAAAAAATTAAAAATAAAAACCCAAAAAGAAATTGAAAATAAGAAAATCATGGAACCAAAAAAGAAATTGGACAAAATAAAAAATAAACCAAATTTTAATTTTTTTGTTTTGTTTTTAGATTGGATTTTTTTAAAATTTTTTTTTTAGATTGGAATCTTGTAAAATTACATAGAATCAAAATCTTTGAGCTCTTCAACTCCACCCTGCTGTGAATGTAGGAACGCCCTCTCAGCAGGGGTGGAGTTGAATAGCTCAAAGATTCTGATTCTGTGTAATTTTATAAGATTCCAATCTATAAAAAATATATTCCAATCTAAAAACAAAACAAAAAAATTAAAATTTAGTTTTATTTTTTATTTTGTGCAATTTCTTTTTTGGTTCCATGATTTTCTTATTTTCAATTTATTTTTGATTTTTGATTTTTTATTTTTTTCAATTTCCTTTTTATTTTTTCCAATTTCTTTTTGGGTTTTTATTTTTATTTTTTCTAATTTCTTTTTTGGTTCCATAGTTTTTGTGATTTTCTTATTTTCAATTTCTTTTTTGGTTTTTGGTTTTTATTTTTTCCAATTTATTTTTTATTTTTTATTTTTTCCAATTTCTTTTTTAGTTTTTATTTTTTCCAATTTCTTTTTTGGTTTTTATTTTTTATTTTTTCCAATTTCTTTTTGGTTCCATAGTTTTTATGATTTTCTTATTATCAAATTCTTTTTTAAATTACCAAAATATCAAACCAAAAATATTGAAAAATTAAAAAATAAAAACAATGGAAGAAAAAATGTGAGAAAATCAAATAAACTATGGAAAAGAGATATCCCTCGGTGTACTTTAGATATATATTTTTAAATATAAATATATTTTTTACATTTACGACCAAGTCAATGCAACATTGGTAGGAGCTCACAAGCCGAACAATCCTACTTGAATAAAATAGGTTATTGTTGTGTTTTCTTTGTCTTCCCCCTTGTGTGAAATCAATGTTTAAAAGCCTTTTGAAAAATACAAGAAATCCAAAAAACCTAAAAAACCAAAAATATGAACTTTTGAATTCAAACCCTTTCTAGAGTCAAAACAAGTCAAACCTTTACATGTCACTTGTTGTGACTAAAATGCATGAAAAAACTAACACCAATATGACTATTGAGGAACAAAACCCCTTCTCAAACCCAAAGCTCCTCATAGGAAATGCCTCTCAACATTTGAATAAGAACCGTGTTTCTCATGATAGTGATAATGAGAGTCTTCACAATGATAGTGAATACACCTATGACCAAGATGACTTCTTCCACATCAAGCAAGGATGAACCATGATAGGCCAGTTCCTACTAAAAAATAAGGACAACCTCCTTAGACACCTTGTATAGTTAGGAGCTTGCCAACGACTTCAAATTTAAGAACATTATAGGCCAAGACCCTCCCTATCAAAATCATAACGAAGCTAATCACCATGTAGACCCACATAGTGAGCCCCATGGAAACACAAACCATGTCACAAATAAGATATATACTACCCAATGAAACACCCATGGAAAGGGTCACTCCCATCAACAATACCAACCTTTTACCAATCAAAATGCCACATCCTTCTAAACCCCTAGCACCCCATTTGACCAAGAATGGAGGTCTATGAAAGATGCCATCAAAGGTCTACAAGTTGGGACCTCCAACCAACATAAAGGGTATAAGTTTGAGGAATTATGTCCCTACCCTCTCAATCAACACCTCTCCCTTCTCATTTCAAAATCCCTAAACTTGATAAGTATAAGGGAAGGGGAGACTTGTGTGACCATGCCAAAGAGTTTTATATGGCATGCCAGGAAGTTTCCTATAATGACAATTTCTTAATCTTCCTTTTCCCAAGAAGTTTGGGTAGACAAACCCTCGAGTGGTTCCTTCACTTTCCTAAAGGCTCCATTTTATTTTACAACTTGATAGAGAATTTTTTGACACTTATCTAACAATATAGAGCACGAAATCACTATGATTGACCCATGTAAAACAAAACAAAAGGAATGGGGAGAGTTTCTCTTCCTTCTTTCAATCATGGAGGATCCTAGCAAGTAGGTTCCCATGGACCATACTTAAGAAACAATTGGTCCATATCTTTGTATAGATAATACATATATTGGTGTAGGATAATACATGCTTATTCTATATTTTCTTTGAAATTATTTAGAGTAGGTCAGGATAGATTTATATTAGATCTTGTTTTCCCTTGTTCATTATGCAAGCACTAATAAATAGAGAGTTGTTGAGATCCTATTTTTCAATGTATAATTAATTTATGGTACTTTTAAATGAACATAATAGTAGTCTTCTCTAATGAAACACCAAACAATGACCTTTGGATTACCCAAGCATTCCTAGGCTAGGTGATATGAAACTTAGTGGAAGCAATTCATTTTCATATAGGAATAGTCTATTCCACTCAATTTGGTGTGTCAAAACATGCTATAACAACCTCCAAAGTACAACCTCAATTTTTTGTAAGTATAAACTAGAAAAAAACAACCCAATGCTAACAAAATAGTATAAGATCAACTTCCATAAACATCCATTAAATTTTGTGATACAATATTATGTAACAATGTGCAAAAATTGCAAGTGATATCCAATAAGATCCATACAAAATATAACTTCCACTCATTAAATATAATAAGCATAACAATATGTATATCTCAAGTACATCTCAATTAATATGAAAGACTTACAAGTATACATCTAGAAATCATCAATGAAAATAACATCATTACATAATCAAGATATGCAAGGGGTTAATACTACAAACCTCATCAATGATAATGAATATAATAAGTCATGAAACAACCACTACAAATACAAGTGCCATATACAATGTACATCATGAACAATATTTGAAGAACTCCAAGCTCAACTTGGCAAGCTAATCCTCCAAGATCCCATGTACCTATTGTTGATCAGGGAAGGGGTTGAACCCACTATTATGATGTCTCTTTCCTCCCCATCCATTAGTCAAAGCAAAGAAGCACCATCCACAATCCAAAGATGTGGTATAATACAATAGTGGTGATTATCTTATTTAGTTCATTTCTTAATTAACACATAAGCATACACATAAAACCATAGATCCAAAACATTTCAAATACATGGAAATAGATTTCTCAATGCACATCAACACTTCCTTTCTAGCATCTAATACACATATAAATACAAACACATGAACAAGATAAATGTGGTGTAGGAGCACCAAGAGCACCAAGGGCTTGGAGCCCATGTATATACTTTCACATTTTTGGTGTGATGTTTTTGATTTTCAAATAGGAAGGAGCGGGAACATGCATTTGAGACATACACCCTTCCGATATACAAATGATGGTGTGATGTTTTTGATTTTCAAATAGGAAGGAGTGGGAACATGCATTTTATGTATATCCGTCTTTTGTATGTCGAAGAGTGTATCCATCATTTGTATATCGGAAGGGTGTATGTCTCAAATGTATGTTGCATTGTCAATATGCATTGGTGTAGATGCAAGTAGTGACCGGTTGTATCGATCGAAAGGGAAGGAGATAAGGTTGTACCTTTTTTATTTCTTTCTTAGCTTTTCCTTCTTCACAGATCTCTTCATTAATCTGTGTTAAGAATTGAACTAACTATGGATACGTTAGCTCTTTCATTTCTATATTTTCTAATACCAGATTCTCAAGAACTTTTTTGTGATAGAATTCTCCTATCACAGTACCAAAACTTTTCAGAAAAGTAATGAACATAAATTCATGATTCTGCTCATGGCCTGACAAATAGAAATTCTCATATTAGACATCACAATATTGCTTGAAATATTTGAGGTCCTTACATTTACCTTTGATAAACTTGTTGTAGGCCAACTTTTCTCTGGTGTCTGTTTTTCCCACAAATAGACGTGTCAATTGAGCATAGACTTGATCTGTACCTCTGTCTAATAGACTTTCTCTGTAAGCATCATCTAGCTGATCCCAGACATGTCATGCAATGCCGGTCATGGCATTCAGAGCCTGCTTGATCACTTGCTTTTCATCAGCATCAGCATTAGTGGATATATAATTAGTTATCCAGGCTCGCATTGCATCTATACCTCTTGTATTTTCAATATCTTCAAAATGATCAAAATTAACAAGGGGCGGTGTATCAGCTTTCAGAGTTTGGATATTTTTAAATGGATCAATAGGGTTAGATCCATTAGGATTGGAACTAGAACCACGAGCCATTTGGAATTTTCCTTTGGCTTGCTCCTCTGGAGTGGTTTCTCTCAAATTCCCTGTAGAGGGATCATAAACCTTTTCAATCACAGGCTGTCTGACTTCAGTCTTTAGCTTAGGTCCTTCATATTGAGCCTGTAGATATCCCTTTGCACTGGAAGGGAAATTATTTGTCCTTACAGTCTGTTGCTGTCGAACTGTATGGGTCACGGACTGAATAGTCCTCGACTCTTCTTGCAGTGCAGACTTTATATCAGAGCATTCCGATTTGATGGAATCACTCATAAGCAGTTGTGATTGTGCAACTGAATGAACTTCTTCAGAGATTTCAACAAGTCTCTGACTATTATGCTTAACATGTATGTTTGTTGTGTTCAATTGAGAACCAAGCACATCACAATCTAATTTGACTTCACTTCTGACTTTTTGCAGAAGTTCTCTCTGTTGTTCTAAAGATCGTTGTTGAGCAACCCACCAGGTTTCATCTTAGCACTCCATTCTCTATGACTTTCTTCATACCAATGCTGTTCTCTGATCCGGATGATTCGAACTATTCCACTTGCTTGGCGAACAGCACTTTCTTCCGGCGGGTTGTCTCCATGTCCTTCTCTTGACATAAAATTTGCAAAAATATTTTCAACTCCTGGAAGATGAACAAAATCAAATTCATATGTACTAAGGAGTTGCGCCTAGCGGAGTAAGCGGCCTCTTACAACCTTATTTTTGGATTCTTTTCGAAAGAACCCACGCAGATTTTGCAAATCACTTTTTAGGAGAAATCTCTTGTCTGCAATGAACATTTAGAAAGCTTGGAAGGTATTGACGACAGCAAGGATTTCTTTATGCATACTGTGATAGTCAACTTCACTGTTCTTGAAACTACTAGAGATGTAGCGAACAATCTCACCTTTGTCTTTGGGATTGAAAGAGATTGTTTTTTGTTCGCGAAGAACACCTGCCCAGGCACCTTCACTTGCATCTGTTTCAACAATCTTGAAGCCTTTTCCAGGCAGCTTTAATGGTGGTAGGTGGGAACACTTTTGCTTGATGTGCTCAATGAATGCATCATGCTTTGTTGTCCATGGTGGTGGCTTCTTTCCTAGAAGCTTGTTTAACTCAAGCCTGTCTTCAGCAAGCTTATAATAGAATCCTGCAATATAATTCACAAGACCCAAAAATCTTTGAAGTTCCTTGACATTGGTTACTAGAAGAAGGGCGAGTTTACACAGGATGTGTCGTTGGGCCTCCATCCTCCCCCCCAGAAGAAGCTTGATGCCAATAAACACAATCTGGGATTGAGCAAAGAAAGATTTGGTAGGATTGACAGCAAGATCATGGTGTTGACAAATAGAGAGGAATTGACGAAGATGGTCAAGGTGGCGAGGCATATCCTGGCTGAAGACAAGAATATCATCAATATAGGGTTGGATGAATTTGGCATAAGGTCAAAAGATAACATCCATTTTTTGCTGAAAAATGGACGGGGCCGTTTTTATACCGAATGGAAGGACAGTCCATTCATACAGACCTTGGGGAACAGAAAAGGCTATTTTATAGAAATCAGCACTTTTGAGACCAATTTGCCAGAACCCTTTGGTTAAATCAAATTTAGAATAGACATGGCTACCTTGGATAATTTCCCAGATATGATCTTTACTCAGCTGAATAGCTTTGCTTTCAATTACACCATCATAGCCTTCATATTGCACAAACATTAGGTTATCGGTAAAACCATCAAACCCAATTTGAATAGGAGCAATGCAGAAGGACGAACTATCTTCCTTTTCAGAATTACCAAAGGTAATCCCTGTGGTGCCTTCCATCCAGGCATCTTTTGGGAAAGCATTGTATCTAGCAATATTTAAATCGGCTCCAGTATCAATAAGAAATGCTAGAGGGTATGCCATGATACCTGGAAAGTGAATAGTGAGGATAATACCAGGGCATGAAGTAGTTGGCTTGGAAGTCCTCTTGTATGCTTTCATCTAGTGGCTACTGGAACCTTCTTCAAAGGTGACTCTAGGCTCACCTTGTTCTTCTACAGCTTCATGGATAAGAGGGCTGTAGGGCTTTTCTTCACAATACAGTTGTTCTTCTGTGAAAGAGGCTTGAGCAGGCAACTGTATGGAGCCAGCAGAATTGAACTGGCTGCATGGACTTTTCCTTTTCCCCTTTTCTTATTTCTGTCTGGGCACTTATTTGCAAAATGATCTCCTTTATAGATGTAGCAGGTAGGTTTCCACTTCTTGGAAGCCTTTCTTTTCTTATCTCTTTTTCTAAAGTATCTTCTTGGGATACTTATTTTTGAATTTCTTCTTCTTCTTCTTGTAAGACTTTTCAGAACTGTCACAATTATAACAAGAAGATTTTCCCTTTTTGGGGAACTAATTAGAAGGCATAATCTGGTAACAAACAGAGGAAGAGAGTAAAGGTTGTACCTTTTTTATTTCTTTCTTAGCTTTTCCTTCTTCACAGATCTCTTCATTAATCTGTGATAAGAATTGAACTAACTGTGGATACATTAGCTCTTTCATTTCTATATTTTT
Organism: Cunninghamia lanceolata; assembly: GCA_027924645.1. Lineage (NCBI taxonomy): Eukaryota > Viridiplantae > Streptophyta > Pinopsida > Cupressales > Cupressaceae > Cunninghamia > Cunninghamia lanceolata. The sequence continues at coordinate 19,490,324 of BSBN01001215.1, read as the reverse complement.
TGATACCAGATTCTCAAGAACTTTTTTGTGATAGAATTCTCCTATCACAGTACCAAAACTTTTCAGAAAAGTAGTGAACATAAATTCATGATTCTGCTCACGGCCCGAGAAATAGAAATTCTCATATTAGACATCAGAATATTGCTTGAAATATTTGAGGTCCTTACATTTACCTTTGATAAACTTGTTGTAGGCCAACTTTTCTCTGGTGTCTGTTTTTCCCACAAACAGACGTGTCAATTGAGCACAGACTTGATCTGTACCTTTGTCTAATAGACTTTCTCTGTAAGCATCATCTAGCCGATCCCAGACATGTCGTTCAATGCCGGTCATGGCATTCAGAGCCTACTTGATCACCTGCTTTTCATGAGCATCAGCATTAGTGGATATATAATTAGTTATCCAGGCTCGTATTGCATCTATACCTCTTGTATTTTCAATATCTTCAAAATGATCAAAATTAACAAGGGGCGGCGTATCAGCTTTCAGAGTTTGGATATTTTTAAATGGATCAACAGGGTTAGATCCATTAGGATTGGAACTAGAACCACGAGCCATTTGGAATTTTCCTTTGGCTTGCTCCTCTGGAGTGGTTTCTCTCAAATTCCCTGTAGAGGGATCATAAACCTTTTCAATCACAGGCTGTCTAACTTCAGTCTTTAGCTTAGGTCCTTCATACTGAGCCTGTAGATATCCCTTTGCACTGGAAGGGAAATTCTTTGTCCTTTCAGTCTGTTGCTGTCGAACCGTATGGGTCACGGACTGAATAGTCCTCGACTCTTCTTGCAGTACAGACTTTATATCAGAGCATTCCAATTTGATGGAATCACTCATAAGCAGTTGTGATTGTGCAACTGAATGAACGTCTTCAGAGATTTCAACAAGTCTCTGACTATTATGCTTAACATGTATGTTTGTTGTGTTCAATTGAGAACCAAGCACATCACAATCTAATTTGACTTCACTTCTGACTTTTTGCAGAAGTTCTCTCTGTTGTTATAAAGATCATTGCTGAGCAATCCACCAGGTTTCAGCTTGGCTCTTGAACTCATTGTATTGTGCTTTGAGTTCCTGAAGATCTTTGTTAACAGAGTTCATCCACTGATCTGTGAGACGCTTTTCCAAGCATTCAAGAGTGGAGATTAGAGAATGGAAATTCTCTTGAGCACTGAGGCGTGCTTTCTCAGCCTTGACTGCTTTGATCTGATGCCAAATCTTTCTATCCTCGGCAAGGAGCATGGATTTCCTGAGACATAGATTTGTCCAGTTAAGCAGTTTGCTTTGACTGGGACCTTGGGAAGATTCAGTAATAGGAAATAAATGCAGGGGCCAGAAGTCAGCTTTATAGGTTCCGGTTGTATCAAATAGAATAAAATCCTGAAAGCGAGGAATAGTACCAGGAACAAGACAAGGACCTGCAGGAGTGCTTATAGCCTTTTCATGGGAATCAGAAATATCCTGTTCAGGCATAGTGGCTTGTCAGGTTGAAAACATTCAGAAATGGCCGAATTTAGGAGGAAAGACAAAAGAACAGTCTTCACATCTATACAACCCATTATCTAATTCAAAAAACTTTTTATGGGTGCATGATGCATTAGCAGGAATGGCTGAAGTTGTTGAACTACTAGGCTTTGCAACAGTAGGGATGGTAAACAAACTTTCAAAACCCTTAGAGGGTTGTAATCTAATGCTCTGGGAGCGAGGTAGGGAGCTCACAGATGGACCAGGTTGGTTATAGTTGAAAACTCTTTCTGTTCTCATGGAAGGTCCAGTGCGCAAGGCAGACTGGTTGCCAGATGAGAATCTGATTACTGCCTGATCATCTATTTCTTCAATTGAGATGCCTCTCAATTGTGGCTGTCTCTCATTTTCTGCTTCTGTTTGACTGTCCCTATCCCAAAGATCTAATGCCCATTCTTCAGGCATTTTGATATCTTTATGCTTAACTATTTTGGGTGCAGTCAACTGTGTGCTGTCACTGGAAGATGCCCACATGGTGGAAAGACCTTCTAACCCTTAGGCTTTTCTGGGATTAATCATTAAGGGAATGACCTTATTATACAATCTGTAGTGAACCAGAAAGGTCAGGGACTGGTCGACAGACTTCTTCTTCATGAAGAGGTTCATTGTCTTGAAGTTATATTCAAGAACATCTTTTAAATTTCCATCTTTTAGACTAACAGGAAAGTCTAACAGGCAATCAACATAGATTGGGCCTTTGGACATTGAATCACAACCAGCACCAAGAAGGGAATGAGACAATTTATAAAAGCGGGCATCTTTCAACATCATCATTACGATGATAGGTAAGCCTTTTCTATAATGACCACAGATTCCTATTCTGACGTAGGACAGATGCATAAACTGTGGATTATCAGGACTCACTAAGGGTTCTTTCTGAAACTTTGCTACTAGGGCATCTGAGAAGATATTTAATTTACCCTTACTACCACCTGTAACAACATGTTGCAGAGTGGCTACATGACAACGTTGCGAAGTTTTATAACCAAACCAATTCTTCAAACCTTTATTCTTATTAAACATATCTATAACACCACTAGGTACATCTTTATAGATCTTAGAAGATTTAATTTTAGGCACACGAAATTCCTTATCAGGAAACTGATTACTAGCAGAAACTTCATCTAAAACATTACTACTTGACTCAGGAGTAGAAAATGAACTTTCATTATCAGCAAAGAAATTGGTGAACTTAACTTCTGTGTTGCGATCTGCGGTATGGTCGCTGCTGTCCATATTTGATCCACAAGTGCTTGCTCTATCCATTCTGCGCTCGAACTTACTCTCAAATCTGCGCTTGAAATACAAATTACTGCCTCAAATCTGCCCTGACGCAACAAGCTTAAATGGTACTTACACCACGAGGACTTACAACAGGATACTGGTTTGTATGAGCAATACAGAGAGCAATATAAGGAGCAATACAGTGAATAGTATAACACTTATTGGCTAGTTATGGTTAGACAACAATGATAACAATAGACAATAACATCATTAGCTCTGATACCAACTTTGTAACACAGCTACAAATGACAAATGAAGTGCGGAATAGAATATCTGATCCTCAGATAGATCTTATGTATATTATTATGACGTACACTCAGGAACATTACATTCATCATCTTACAATGCGCGCTGACATAGACTCAGACATCTATGTGGAAAGAGGAGCTTAAAACATACAGAGCAAGCTAGAGATAATAGCACTCTTTGTTTTTTAAACTCTTCTTACTATTTAAGACAAAGAGCTAACCAGCGATAATTGTACTCTTTTACAAACTTCAACACTTAGACTCTTTTACAGACTCTAGACTCTCTAGGATTTCACTTCGCCAGAAATCATTGAGAAGAGAAGGCATCCCTCTTGCCTTATCTAGGTAGTGTGGGCAAAACTTTAACCTTGTCTTTCACAATTCTTTTGAAATCCATCCATAGAAAGTGGACACATTGCAAACCTTATCCGAAGGATTACCCGGATGAGGATAAGGATTCCTCTGGTGGGACCAATTAATCCGTGAACAAAGATAAGGCCGACTGACCGACAAAACTTTACAAGATTCCTTTTGATCACGAGAGGAATAACTCGTGCTTACAATAAGGCATGCAAGCTATCCCCCTTTTACCATGGTGTGGCCCACGTCTATCATTTTTATCGAGAAGATAGATGCTCTCGATGGATGACAAGCCCATCCATTAGCCTAGGACCCAGTACTATTGGAGGAACTGGAGTTGTGGTGACCTGGTTGGTTGAATATGCAACCTTCACAAAATTCTCCATCAGGATGAGTGCAATCTGGTGAGCGATAATTACCACTGGCACCATAAGTTGGTATTCGAGGGTCATCAACAGAACAATCGACACAATTGGCATAGGTTTGTGTGGAGGAATGTGGAATACATCTAGGTGGTCGACTTCCTTCTTGTTCTTTCCACATAATACTCATTGTTTTCAACTTATACGGGCCATATAACCCTCGGGACATAGCTTGAGGTGTAGCACCATTCATTCGATAGGTTTTTGTATGTATCCAGACAAGGGTTTGGTGAGCATGAAAATATCTCAACCTGTTGCCTACCGTCCAATGCTTGAAAACAGAGGAAGAACTTGCAGGACCATAGACTTGACACAGATGCCTGCTAATTGGATTATCTTCAGATGAATTAAAGAGAAGTTTGAAAATACATCCTGTGTAAGCTGTGGTTCCTTCAAAGTGTAGATCTTCTGTAGGTGGATATGGTCCTTGAAACAGATTGCGGATGAGAGTCTTACCTTCTTCTACATTTAACCACTGTTTTGGTCGTGCTATAGGTGGATTAAGAAATGTGACTGGGAGAACAAAATCTCCACACCAATTTTGAAGCACATGTCCTATATCAGGATCAATGGGTTCAGCTTTGGCTGAAAATTGGAAGAATGGCTAATCTGTCCATAACCCTGGAGAGGTTAGTTGTTGTTTGGCAACAAGCATTCAGAAACAGTCAAAGAGAAAATCATTAGCCATTTGATAATTATGCAAATCCCTTCATTGGAAAGGGTTTGTGCTCCATTCTCTATGACTTTCTTCATACCAATACTGTTCTCTGATCTGGATGATTTGAACTATTCCACTTGCTTGGTGAACAGCGCTTTCTTCCAGTGGGTTGTCTCCATGTCCTTCTCTTGACATAAAATCTGCAAAAATATTTTCAACTCCCGGAAGATGAACAAAATCAAATTCATATGTACTAAGGAGTTGCGCCCAGTGGAGTAAGCGGCCTCTTACAACCTTATTTTTGGATTCTTTTCGAAAGAGCCCACGTAGATTTTGCAAATCACTTTTTAGGAGACATCTCTTGTCTGCAATGAACATTTGGAAAGCTTGAAAGGTATTGGCGACAGCAAGGATTTCTTTATGCGTACTGTGGTAGTCAACTTCACTGTTCTTGAAACTACTAGAGATGTAGCGAACAATCTCACCTTTGTCTTTGGGATTGAAAGAGATTGTTTTTTGTTTGCAAAGAACACCTGCCTAGGCACCTTCACTTGCATCTGTTTCAACAATCTTGAAGCCCTTTCCAGGCAGCTTTAATGGTGGTAGCTGGGAACACTTTTGCTTGATGCGCTCAATGAATGCATCATGCTTTGTTGTCCATGGTGGTGGCTTCTTTCCTAGAAGCTTGTTTAACTCAAGCCTGTCTTCAGCAAGCTTATAATAGAATCCTGCAATATAATTCACAAGGCCCAAAAATCTTTGAAGTTCCTTGACATTGGTTACTGGAAGAAGGGTGAGTTTATGCAAGATGTGTGTTTGGGCCTCCATCCTCCCCCCCGGAAGAAGCTTGATGCCAATAAACACAATCTGGGATTGAGCAAAGAAAGATTTGGTAGGATTGACAGCAAGACCATGGTGTTGACAAATAGGGAGGAATTGACGAAGATGGTCAAGGTGGCGAGGCATATCCTGGCTGAAGACAAGAATATCATCAATATAGGGTTGGATGAATTTGGCATAAGGTCGAAAGATAACATCCATTTTTTGCTGAAAAATGGATGGAGCCGTTTTTATACCGAATGGAAGGACAGTCCATTCATATAGACCTTGGGGAACAGAAAAGGCTGTTTTATAGAAATCAGCACTTTTCAGACCAATTTGCCAGAACCCTTTGGTTAAATCAAATTTAGAATAGACATGGCTACCTTGGATAATTTGCCAGATGTGATCTTTACTCAGCAGGGGATGTCTATTGTCAACAAGACATTCATTCAACAGCTTATAATTGACCACAAGCTGTTTGTCAGGTAGTTCTTTAATATTTTCATCTACTTTGGGGACATACATTGCATGACAAGAAAATGGTGATTCAGAAGTTTGAATAATCTTGAGCCTTTCAAGCTCAGCAACTTCTACTCTGCAAGTCAAAACTTTAGATGAACTCATTAGAAAATAGTTAGCTTTAGCTTTCAGCATGAGTTCATTACCTTGAGGATCCCGCTTTAGAGGGAGATCACAATACAGGTTTCTTTTCTACTTTTTTAAATCTTTTGTCATAACGGTGTCAGCAAAAGCAGCTTTAATCTCTGCAAGAGATTCTTGTCCTGCATCAATTTGGTTAGCTAGCCAGACTGAATTGACTGGTTTCTTCTTCTTTTCTTTTTCTAGCTTTGTGGGTTAAGCTAGATCTTGATAAAGCCTTGGAAGCTGATATATACCTCTGATGATAATAAAATCAGAGTCAATGGTAAAAGGTTCCCATTGCTAAATAGCTTTGCTTCCAATTACACCATCATAGCCTTCAACTTCATATTGCACAAACATTAGGTTATCGGTAAAACCATCAAACCCAATTTGAATAGGAGTAATGCAGAAGGACGAACTATCTTCCTTTTTAGAATTACCAAAGGTAATCCCTGTGGTGCCTTCCATCTAGGCATCTTTTGGGAAAGCATTGTATCTAGCAATATTTAAATTGGCTCCAGTATCAATAAGAAATGCTAGAGGGTATGCCATGATACCTAGAAAGTGAATAGTGAGGATAATACCAGGGCATGAAGTAGTTGGCTTAGCAGTCCTCTTGTATGCTTTCATCTGGTGGCTACTGGAACCTTCTTCAAAGGTGACTCTAGGCTCACCTTGTTCTTCTACAGCTTCATGGATAAGAGGGCTGTAGGGCTTTTCTTCACAATACAATTGTTCTTCTGTGAAAGAGGCTTGAGCAAGCAACTGTATGGAGCCAGCAGAATTGAACTGGCTGACAAACTTATCAAGTTCAGGGGCTTTCTCCATTTCTTCTATGAGATAGAAGTTTTCTTCATCATCAATTTCTAAAATTTCTGCCTGAGCTTGAGTAATAACCTTTTCAAGAAAGGTTTTTCTATTTCTTCTCCAAATGCGCCTTGCCATACTTCTAGGAGAAGGAGCATCAATCATGGATCTTTGATCCATTGGTAGTGTTGGTGACCATTGAGCTGGAGGTCTAGGGAACCAGGGTGATGGTCTATAACCATGCAGAATCTCGGTGGGAGAGACTGACCACATAGGAGCCCTTCTGACTGGGATCTTCGCTCTAGTTTCCTGAGATGTCTGTGGATGAAATAAGAAATACTTTCTGGACTTGAGCTAGTCCAATTGAGCTGTCAGTTTTTTCCATGTGTCCTGACCCATATCCATGGTCTGGAGTCGAGATTCAATTTGGACAATATCTTCAATTACCTTGTCCAATTCAGCACGGGTGTCCCTTCTGAGCATTCTGCAATAGAAGGAGACTTCCGAATCCTCATCAGAGGATTGATCTTCTTTGGTCATTAGATTGACCTAAGCTTGAACTGGTTCTTGAGCTGATTTATATTCTTCAGACTCAGAATCTTCAGATTCCGTACAGGAGAGGATAATATCCTTTGAGTCTGATGGATAAGCATTGATGAATTCAAATTCATCACTTTCAACACCTGCTTTTCTCGCTGCATAGACTTTTCCTCGTAAGCATGAGTTATTCCTCTCTTGATCAAAAGGAATCTTGTAAAGTTTTGTCGGTCGGTCGGCCTTATCTTTGTTCACGGATTAATTGGTCCCACCAGAGGAATCCTTATCCTCATCCGGGTAATCCTTCGAATAAGGTTTGCAACGTGTCCACTTTCTATGGACGGATTTCAAAAGAATTGTGAAAGACAAGGTTAAAGTTTTGCCCACACTCCCTATATAAGGCAAGAGGGACGCCTTCTCTTCTCAACGATTTCTAGCGAAGTGAAATCCTAGAGAGTCTAGAGTCTTTCAAAGAGTCTAAGTGTTGAAGTTTGTAAAAGAGTACCATTATCGCTGGTTAGCTCTTTGTCTTAAATAGTAAGAAGAGTTTAAAAAACAAAGAGTGCTATTATCTCTAGCTTGCTCTGTATGTTTTAAGCTCCTCTTTCCACATAGATGTCTGATTCTATGTCAGCGCGCATTGTAAGATGATGAATGTAATGTTCTTGAGTGTATGTACAGATCAAGTCTGTGCTCAATTGACACGTCTGTTTGTGGGAAAAACAGACACCAGTGAAAAGTTGGCCTACAACAAGTTTATCAAAGGTAAATGTAAGGACCTCAAATATTTCAAGCAATATTGTGATGTCCAATATGAGAATTTCTATTTGTCAGGCCGTGAGCAGAATCATGAATTTATGTTCACTACTTTTCTGAAAAGTTTTGGTACTGTGATAGGAAAATTCTATCACAAAAAAGTTCTTGAGAATCTGGTATCAGAAAATATAGAAATGAAAGAGCTAACGTATCCACAGTTAGTTCAATTCTTAACACAGATTAATGAAGAGATCTGTGACGAAGGAAAAGCTAAGAAAGAAATAAAAAAGGTACAACCTTTACTCTCTTCCTCTGTTTGTTACCAGATTATGCCTTCTAATCAGTTCCCCGAAAAGGGAAAATCTTCTTGTTATAATTGTGACAGTTCTGAAAAGTCTTACAAGAAGAAGAAAAGAAATTCAAAAATAAGTATCCCAAGAAGAAAGGATACTTTAGAAAAAGAGATAAGAAAAGAAAGGCTTCCAAGAAGTGGAAACCTACCTGCTACATCTGCAAAGGAGATCATTTTGCAAATAAGTGCCCGGACAGAAATAAGAAAAGGGGAAAAGGAAAAGTCTGTGCAGCGAGAAAAGCAAGTGTTGAAAGTGATGGATTTGAATTCATCAATGCTTATCCATCAGACTCAGAGGATATTATCCTCTCTAGTATGGAATCTGAAGATTCTGAGTCTGAAGAATATGAATCAGCTCAAGAACCAGTTCAAGCTCAGGTCAATCTAATGACCAAAGAAGATCAATCCTCTGATGAGGATTCGGAAGTCTCCTTCTATTGCAGAATGCTCAGAAGGGACAGCCGTGCTGAATTGGACAAGGTAATTGAAGATATTGTCCAAATTGAATCTCGACTCCAGACCATGGATATGGGTCAGGAAACATGGAAAAAACTGATAGCTCAATTGGACCAGCTCAAGTCCATAAAGTATTTCTTACTTCAGCCGTAGACATCTCAGGAAACTAGAATGAAGATCCCAGTTAGAAGGGCTCCTATGTGGTCAGTCTCTCCCACCGAGATTCCTCATGGTTATAGACCATCACCTTGGTTCCCTAGACCTCCAGCTTAACGGTCACCAGCACTACCAATGGATTAGAGATCCATGATTGATGCTCCTTCTCTTGGAAGTATGGCAAGGCACATTTGGAGAAGAACTAGAAAAACCTTTCTTGAAAAGGTTATTACTCAAGCTCAGGCAAAAATTTCAGAAATTGATGATGAAGAAAACTTCTATCTCATAGAAGAAATGGAGAAAGCCCCTGAACTTGATAAGTTTGTCAGCCAGTTCAATTCTGCTGGCTCCATACAGTTGCCTGCTCAAGCCTCTTTCACAGAAGAACAACTGTATTGTGAAGAAAAGCCCTACAACCCTCTTATCCATGAAGCTGTAGAAGAACAAGGTGAGCCTAGAGTCACCTTTGAAGAAGGTTCCAGTAGCCACCAGATGAAAGCATACAAGAGGACTACCAAGCTAACTACTTCATGCCCTGGTATTATCCTCACTATTCACTTTCCAGGTATCATGGCATACCCTCTAGCATTTCTTATTGATACTGGAGCCAATTTAAATATTGCTAGATACAATGCTTTCCCAAAAGATGCCTGGATGGAAGGCACCACAGGGATTACCTTTGGTAATTCTGAAAAGGAAGATAGTTCGTCCTTCTGCATTGCTCCTATTCAAATTGGGTTTGATGGTTTTACCGATAACCTAATGTTTGTACAATATGAAGTTGAAGGCTATGATGGTGTAATTGGAAGCAAAGCTATTCAGCAATGGGAACCTTTTACCATTGACTTTGATTTTATTATCATCAGAGGCATATATCAGCTTCCAAGGCTTTATCAAGATCTAGCTTATTCCACAAAGCTAGAAAAAGAAAAGAAGAAGAAACTAGTCAATTCAGTCTGGCTAGCCAACCAAATTGATGCAGGACAAGAATCTCTTGCAGAGATTAAAGCTGCTTTTGTTGACACCGTTATGACAAAAGATTTAAAAAAGTAGAAAAGAAACCTGTATTGTGATCTCCCTCTAAAGCAGGATCCTCAAGGTAATGAACTCATGCCGAAAGCTAAAGCTAACTATTTTCTAATGTAGCTGTGTTAAAAAATTGGTATCAGAGCTGATGATGTTATTGTCTGTTATTATCATTATTGTCTAACCATAACTAGCCAATAAGTGTTATACTATTCACTGTATTGCTCCTTATATTGCTCTCTGTATTGCTCATACAAACCAGTATCCTGTTGTAAGTCCTCGTGGTGTAAGTCCCTTTTAAGCTTGTTGCATTAGGGTAGATTTGAGGCAGTAATTTGTATTTCGAGCGTAGATTTAAGCGTAAGTTCGAGCACAGAATGGATAGAGCAAGCACTTCTGGATCGACTATGGACAACAGTGACCATACCGCAGATCGCAACACAGAAGTTAAGTTCACCAATTTCTTTGCTGATAATGAAAGTTCATTTTCTACTCCTGAGTCAAGTAGTAATGTTTTAGATGAAGTTTCTGCTAGTAATCAGTTTCCTGATAAGGAATTTCGTGTGCCTAAAATTAAATTTTCTAAGATCTATAAAGATGTACCTAGTGGTGTTATAGATATGTTTAATAAGAATAAAGGTTTGAAGAATTGGTTTGGTTATAAAACTTTGCAACGTTGTCATGTAGCCACTCTGCAACATGTTGTTACAGGTGGTAGTAAGGGTAAATTAAATATCTTCTCAGATGCCCTAGTAGCAAAGTTTCAGAAAGAAGCCTTAGCGAGTCCTGATAATCCACAGTTTATGCATCTGTCCTATGTTAGAATAGGAATCTGTGGTCATTATAGAAAAGGCTTACCTATCATCGTAATGATGATGTTAAAAGATGCCCGCTTTTATAAATTATCTCATTCCCTTCTTGGTGCTGGTTGTGATTCAATGTCCAAAGGCCCAATCTATGTTGATTGCCTGTTAGACTTTCCTGTTAGTCTAAAAGATGGAAATTTAAAAGATGTTCTTGAATATAACTTCAAGACAATGAACCTCTTCATGAAGAAGAAGTCTGTCGACCATTCCCTGACCTTTCTGGTTCACTACAGATTGTATAATAAGGTCATACCCTTAATGATTAATCCCAGAAAAGCCCAAGGGTTAGAAGGTCTTTCCACCATCTGGACATCTTCCAGTGACAACACACAGTTGACTACACCCAAAATAGTTAAGCATAAAGATATCAAAATGCTTGAAGAATGGGCATTAGATCTTTGGGATAGTGACAGTCAAGCGGAAGCAGAAAATGAGAGACAACCACAATTGAGAGGCATCTCAATTGAAGAAATAGATGATCAGGTAGTAATCAGATTCTCATCCGGCAACCAGTCTGCCTTGCACACTGGACCTTCCATGAGAATAGAAAGAGTTTTCAACTATAACCAACCTGGTCCATCTGTGAGCTCCCTACCTCGCTCCCAGAGCGTTAGATTACAACCCTCTAAGGGTTTTGAAAGTTTGTTTACCATCCCTACTATTGCAAAGCCTAGCCGTTCAATAGCTTCAGCCATTCCTGCTAATGCATCATGCACCCATAAAAAGTTTTCTGAATTAGATAATGGGTTGTATAGATGTGAAGATTGTTCTTTTGTCTTTCCTCCTAAATCTGGCCATTTCTGAATGTTTTCAGCCCGACAAGCCACTATGCCTCAATAGGATATTTCTGAGTCCCATGAAAAGGCTATAAGCACTCCTACAGGTCCTTGTCTTGTTCCTGGTACTATTCCTCCCTTTCAGGATTTTATTCTATTTGATATAACCGGAACCTATAAAGCTGACTTCTGGCCCCTGCATTTATTTCCTATTGCTGAATCTTCCCAAGGTCCCAGTCAAAGCAAATTGCTTAACTAGACAAATCTGTGTCTCAGGAAATCCATGCTCCTTGCCAAGGATAGAAAGATTTGGCATTAGATCGAAGCAGTCAAGGCTGAGAAAGCACGCCTCAGTGCTCAAGAGAATTTCTATTCTCTAATCTCCACTCTTGAACGCTTGGAAAAGCATCTCACAGATTAGTGGATGAACTCTGTTAACAAAGATCTTTAGGAACTCAAAGCACAATACAATGAGTTCAAGAGCCAAGCTGAAAACTGGTGGGTTGCTTAGCAACAATCTTTAGAACAACAGAGAGAACTTCTGCAAAAAGTCAGAAGTGAAGTCAAATTAGATTGTGATGTGCTTGGTTCTCAATTGAACACAACAAACATACATGTTAAGCATAATAGTCAGAGACTTGTTGAAATCTCTGAAGAAGTTCATTCAGTTGCACAATCACAACTGCTTATGAGTGATTCCATCAAATCAGAATGCTCTGATATAAAGTCTGCACTGCAGGAAGAGTCGAGGACTATTCAGTCTGTGACCCATATAGTTTGACAGCAACAGACTGTAAGGACAAAGAATTTCCCTTCCAGTGCAAAGGGATATCTACAGGCTCAGTATGAAGGACCTAAGCTAAAGACTGAAGTCAGACAGCCTGTGATTGAAAAGGTTTATGATCCCTCTATAGGGAATTTGAGAGAAACCACTCCAGAGGAGCAAGCCAAAGGAAAATTCCAAATGGCTCGTGGTTCTAGTTCCAATCCTAATGGATCTAACCCTATTGATCCATTTAAAAATATCCAAACTCTGAAAGCTGATACGCCGCCCCTTGTTAATTTTGATCATTTTGAAGATATTGAAAATACAAGAGGTATAGATGCAATGCGAGCCTGGATAACTAATTATATATCCACTAATGCTGATGCTGATGAAAAGCAGGTGATCAAGTAGGCTTTGAATGCCATGACCGGCATTGCACGACATGTCTGGGATCGGCTAGATGATGCTTATAGAGAAAGTCTATTAGACAGAGGTACAGATCAAGTCTGTGCTCAATTGACACGTCTGTTTGTGGGAAAAATAGACACCAGAGAAAAGTTGGCCTACAACAAGTTTATCAAAGGTAAATGTAAGGACCTCAAATATTTCAAGCAATATTGTGATGTCCAATATGAGAATTTCTATTTGTCAAGCTGTGAGCAGAATCATGAATTTATGTTCACTACTTTTCTGAAAAGTTTTGGTACTGTGATAGGAGAATTCTATCACAAAAAAGTTCTTGAGAATCTGGTATCAGAAAATATAGAAATGAAAGAGCTAATGTATCCACAGTTAGTTCAATTCTTAACACAGATTAATGAAGAGATCTGTGACAAAGGAAAAGCTAAGAAAGAAATAAAAAAGGTACAACCTTTACTCTCTTCCTCTATTTGTTACCAGATTATGCCTTCTAATCAGTTCCCCGAAAAGGGAAAATCTTCTTGTTATAATTGTGACAGTTCTGAAAAGTCTTACAAGAAGAAGAAGAAGAAATTCAAAAATAAGTATCCCAAGAAGAAAGGATACTTTAGAAAAAGAGATAAGAAAAGAAAGGCTTCCAAGAAGTGGAAACCTACCTGCTACATCTGCAAAGGAGATCATTTTGCAAATAAGTGCCCGGACAGAAATAAGAAAAGGGGAAAAGGAAAAGTCCGTGCAGCGAGAAAAGCAGGTGTTGAAAGTGATGGATTTGAATTCATCAATGCTTATCCATCAAACTCAGAGGATATTATCCTCTCCAGTATGGAATCTGAAGATTCTGAGTCTGAAGAATATGAATCAGCTCAAGAACCAGTTCAAGCTCAGGTCAATCTAATGACCAAAGAAGATCAATCCTCTGATGAGGATTCGGAAGTCTCCTTCTATTGCAGAATGCTCAGAAGGGACACCCATACTGAATTGGACAAGGTGATTGAAACTATTGTCCAAATTGAATCTCGACTCTAGACCATGGATATGGGTCAGGAAACATGGAAAAAACTGATAGCTCAATTGGACTAGCTCAAGTCCAGAAAGTATTTCTTACTTCAGCCGCAGACATCTCAGGAAACTAGAGCGAAGATCCCAGTCAGAAGGGCTCCTATGTGGTCAGTCTCTCCCACTGAGATTCCGCATGGTTATAGACCATCACCCTGGTTCCCTAGACCTCCAGCTCAATGGTCACCAGCACTACCAATGGATTAGAGATCCATGATTGATGCTCCTTCTCTTGGAAGTATGGCAAGGCGCATTTGGAGAAGAAATAGAAAAACCTTTCTTGAAAAGGTTATTACTCAAGCTCAGGCAGAAATTTCAAAAATTGATGATGAAGAAAACTTCTATCTCATAGAAGAAATGGAGAAAGCCCCTGAACTTGATAAGTCCGTGCAACTAGTTCAATTCTGCTGGCTCCATACAATTGCTGGCTCAAGCCTCTTTCATAGAAGAACAACTGTATTGTGAAGAAAAGCCCTACAGCCCTCTTATCCATGAAGCTGTAGAAGAACAAGGTGAGCCTAGAGTCACCTTTGAAGAAGGTTCCAGTAGCCACCAGATGAAAGCATACAAGAGGACTGCCAAGCCAACTACTTTATGCCCTGGTATTATCCTCACTATTCACTTTCCAGGTATCATGGCATACCCTCTAGCATTTCTTATTGATATTGGAGCCGATTTAAATATTGCTAGATATAATGCTTTCGCAAAAGATGCCTGGATGGAAGGCACCACAGGGATTACCTTTGGTAATTCTAAAAAGGAAGATAGTTCGTCCTTCTGCATTGCTCCTATTCAAATTGGGTTTGATGGTTTTACCGATAACCTAATGTTTGTGCAATATGAAGTTGAAGGCTATGATGGTGTAATTGGAAGCAAAGCTATTCAGCAATGGGAACCTTTTACCATTGACTCTGATTTTATTATCATCAGAGGCATATATCATCTTCCAAGGCTTTATCAAGATCTAGCTTATTCCACAAATCTAGAAAAAGAAAAGAAGAAGAAACTAGTCAATTCAGTCTGGCTAGCCAACCAAATTGATGCAGGACAAGAATCTCTTGCAGAGATTAAAGCTGCTTTTGCTGACACTGTTATGACAAAAGATTTAAAAAAGCAGAAAAGAAACCTGTATTGTGATCTCCCTCTAAAGCGGGATCCTCAAGGTAATGAACTCATGCCGAAAGCTAAAGCTAACTATTTTCTAATGAGTTCATTTAAAGTTTTGACTTGCAGAGCAGAAGTTGCCGAGCTTGAAAGGCTCAAGATTATTCAAACTTCTGAATCACCATTTTCCTGTCATGCAATGTATGTCCCCAAAGTAGATGAAAATGGTAAAGAACTACCTGACAAATGGCTTGTGGTCAATTATAAGCCATTAAATGAATGTCTTGTTGACAATAGACATCCCCTGCTGAGTAAAGATCATATCTGGCAAATTATCCAAGGTAGCCATGTCTATTCTAAATTTGATTTAACCAAAGGGTTCTGGCAAATTGGTCTCAAAAGTGCTGATTTCTATAAAATAGCCTTTTCTGTTCCCCAAGGTCTGTATGAATGGACTGTCCTTCCATTCAGTATAAAAACGGCTCCGTCCATTTTTCAGCAAAAAATGGATGTTATCTTTCAACCTTATGCCAAATTCATCCAACCCTATATTGATGATATTCTTGTCTTCAGCCAGGATATGCCTCGCCACCTTGACCAACTTCGTCAATTCCTCTCTATTTGTCAACACCATGGTCTTGCTGTCAATCCTACCAAATCTTTCTTTGCTCAATCCCAGATTGTGTTTATTGGCATCAAGCTTCTTCCGGGGGGGAGTATGGAGGCCCAACCACACATCCTGCGTAAACTCGCCCTTCTTCCAGTAACCAATGTCAAGGAACTTCAAAGATTTTTGGGCCTTGTGAATTATATTGCAGGATTCTATTATAAGCTTGTTGAAGACAGGCTTGAGTTAAACAAGCTTCTAGGAAAGAAGCCACCACCATGGACAACAAAGCATGATGCATTCATTGAGTACATCAAGCAAAAGTGTTCCTAGCTACCACCATTAAAGCTGCCTGGAAAGGGCTTCAAGATTGTTGAAACAGATGCAAGTGAAGGTGCCTGGGCAGGTGTTCTTCGCGAACAAAAAATAATCTCTTTCAATCCCAAAGACAAAGGTGAGATTATTCGCTACATCTCTGGTAGTTTCAAGAACAGTGAAGTTGACTACCACAGTACGCATAAAGAAATCCTTGCTGTCGTCAATACCTTCCAACCTTTCCAAATGTTCATTGCAGACAAGAGATTTCTCCTAAAAAGTGATTTGCAAAATCTGCATGGGTTCTTTCGAAAAGAATCCAAAAATAAGGTTGTAAGAGGCCGCTTACTCCGCTGGGCGCAACTCCTTAGTACATATGAATTTGATTTTGTTCATCTTCCAGGAGTTGAAAATTTTTTTGCAGATTTTATGTCAAGAGAAGGACATGGAGACAACCCGCTGGAAGAAAGCGCTGCTCGCTAAGCAAGTGGAATAGTTTGAATCATCCGGATCAGAGAACAGCGTTGGTATGAAGAAAGTCATAGAGAATGGAGCACAAACCCTTTCCAATGAAGGGATTTGCATAATTATCAAATGGCTAATGATTTTCTCTTTGACCGTTTCTGGATGCTTGTTGCCAAACAACAACTAACCTCTCCAGGGTTATGGACAGATTAGCCATTCTTCCAGTTTTCAGCCGAAGCTGAACTCATTGATCCTGATATAGGACATGTGCGTCAAAATTGGTGTGGAGATTTTGTTCTCCCAGTCACATTTCTTAATCCACCTGTAGCACGACCAGAACAGTGGTTAAATGCGGAAGAAGGTAAGACTCTCATCTGCAATCTGTTTCAAGGACCATATCCACCTGCAGAAGATCTACAGTTTGAAGGAACCACAGCTTACATAGGATGTATTTTCAAACTTCTGTTTAATTCGTCTGAAGATAATCCAATTAGCAGGCATCTGTGTCAAGTCTATGGTCCTGTAGGTTCTTCCTCTGTTTTCGAGCATTGGACGATAGGCAACAAGTTGAGATATTTTCATGCTTACCAAACCCCTGTTTGGATACATACAAAAACCTATCGAATGAATGGTGCTACACCTTAAGCTATGTCCCAAGGGTTATATGGCCCGTATAAGTTGAAAACAATGAGTATTATGTGGAAAGAATAAGAAGGAAGTCGACCACCTAGATGTATTCCACATTCCTCCACACAAACCTGTGCCAATTGTGTTGACTGTTCTGTTGATGACCCCCGAATACCAACTTATGGCGCTAGTTGTAATTATCGCTCACCAGATTGCACTCATCTTGATGGAGAATTTTGTGAAGGTTGCATATTCAACTAGCCAGGTCACCACAACTCCAGTTCCTCCAATAGTACTGGGTCCTAGGCTAATGGATGGGCTTGTCATCCATCGAGAGCATCTATCTTCTCGATAAAAATGATAGACGTGGGCCACACCACGGTAAAAGGGGGACAGCTTGCATGCCTTATCATAAGCACGAGTTATTCCTCTCGTGATCAAAAGGAATCTTGTAAAGTTTTGTCGGTCGGTCGGCCTTATCTTTGTTCACGGATTAATTGGTCCCACCAGAGGAATCCTTATCCTCATCCGGGTAATCCTTCGGATAAGGTTTGTAACGTGTCCACTTTCTATGGATGGATTTCAAAAGAATTATGAAAGACAAGGTTAAAGTTTTGCCCACACTCCCTATATAAGGCAAGAGGGACGCCTTCTCTTCTCAACGATTTCTGGTGAAGTGAAATCCTAGAGAGTCTAGAGTCTGTAAAAGAGTCTAAGTGTTGAAGTTTGTAAAAGAGTACCATTATCATTGGTTAGCTCTTTGTCTTAAATAGTAAGAAGAGTTTAAAAAACAAAGAGTGCTATTATCTCTAGCTTGCTCTGTATGTTTTAAGCTCCTCTTTCCACATAGATGTCTGAGTTTATGTCAGCGTGCATTGTAAGATGATGAATGTAATGTTCCTGAGTGTACGTCATAATAATATACATAAGATCTATTTGAGGATCAGATATTCTATTCCGCATTTCATTTGTCATTTGCAGCTGTGTTAAACAATGTATATGCAAAGATGAATGTATCGGCATAAGAAGACAGAAGTTTGGCCAAAGGCGGAGTTAGTGTGAAGCACGTTAGTGTGAGATGCATATCAAGAGATTGAGATAATGTTAGGCCGATGATATAAATCACAGCGACGAACAAGATGTAGACAATGCATATCAGGATGAGTTTGTATATCGAAGAACAAAGGAAAAGTTACACTGACAGTATAAGTTTGAACAATGAGTTATATCCATTGGAGAGAAGTTATATATCAGTGAAAGAAATTATGTAGTGGTCAATAAGGTAGGTCAA
The DNA here is from genome assembly GCA_027924645.1 of Cunninghamia lanceolata. Classification (NCBI taxonomy): domain Eukaryota; kingdom Viridiplantae; phylum Streptophyta; class Pinopsida; order Cupressales; family Cupressaceae; genus Cunninghamia; species Cunninghamia lanceolata. The sequence continues at coordinate 19,471,984 of BSBN01001215.1, read as the reverse complement.
GCAGATAAGAAAGGAGAGGATCATGTCGGTGAGAAAACAGAGATATCTTGCCGATGATAAGGTAAATGCACACTTCGATATTGTATGATAAAAATGAATGTATTGATAGAAAGCATGTTGACTGGGAAAGTATGATCGGTGAGCGAAGAACCTGTTTCACCGATGATAACCGAACAGATAGAAAACCCTAATTGTCCGATAACAGAAAAAGGACGAAGAGTATAAGAATTGGTTTTTGGCTTTGTAAATCGGTTAGAATGTTGGAAAAAGTTGAAGGATAGACATTGAATGTAAAAGAAAGAACTCTGATAATAAAAAACATTGACAGTTTGAATCTGTTCAAGCATTTCCTGTAGAATTCTTGCATAACTCATTCTATAGAGTAGTCAGCTTTATATTTGTTCTTTTGTTTCTATTTGTACAAAATTCTCTGTCTTGATGTCCCTGCATTTCCCCTGTATAGTCATGGAGGGCCATCAAGTAGAGATCTTCTTTCTTTTGTTTATGTTTGTGTTAGTGGTTGGATTGTCAATGAGAGACAATAGGAACTTGTCCTAGGCAAGCTCTGCTATAGCCCGGCTAGGTATGCAAGTTGCAGTCTAAAAAGGCAGGGGTGAAAAACAGAGTAGGAAGAATTGAGCACCAAGCAATCAGAACCTTGGACCCAAAGAGAAGGGTTGATAATAGGCTCAAGAAGGCTATAAGCCTTGGAAATTGGGAATCTTGGAAGCAGTGAGGACAAAGAAGAATACCTCACACCAAGAAAGCAGTGTCTATATTGGGAACAACAGACAAATATGTATTTCACCTCTGTAATAGATTGCTTAGGTTGAATTAGGCATTTTGGGGTAGAAAATGTCTATGAGCACTTGAATTGGTAGGGAGACTTGGGGTATGACACAGGTCTTGAAGCATTGTGTCAAGATAGGTTTTCTAAACCCATAGGCCTCCCCATCAAAATGTGACCCTCAGTATTAACCACAAGTCTTTTCAACTTACAAGGTTTGACTTAGAACTATACATCCAAGGACATATAAAACATCCACATGAATTGCCACTCACATCCCATACTACAAAATCTCTCTTCACGTGATGCTATATGTCTTACTAACAACACATGCCCAAGGTAGGGCTACATTCATCCCATGATACATGCATCCTAACCTTAGCATAATACAAGTATCCAAACATATATAAAACAACAATTAAAATACTTGAACACACACAAAGAATAGCATAAAACAACATAAAATTTAAACATTCATAAAATAATACACGTCATACACATAAATAAAACACAAACAAACATAAAGAAAACACACATAAAACAAGTACATAGAGAAAACATAGAATATAAGCACATCATATGTTACAAGAATAAAACACAAAATCCCAACCAAGGCCTCTACCTCAACGTAGTTCAAATACAACAAAACAAGTTCAAATATCACAACCAAATAATCTACCTTAAAGTATTATACCACATTAAGGCATGCATCTCCCATCGATAAAGTAGATCTATACTAAATATCATATAAGTAATCAATTTGACCATATAGTTAACATAGAGCACCCCACCATCTGGTGATATGATATACCAAGTTGGGTCATAGGTTTTAGTTAGAGATCTCCTAGATCTAGTGATGAAATGTGAATCATAATTATCGCATCTACACAAACTATGAGACCCTTCACCCATTCCAAACATTAGAATGCATGAGATGTGTTTATGGTGAGAAGAGCATCTGCTAATCTCTTATACTCTTACTTAAATAAAAGGAGGTCTTCAAATGTGTTGGACAAGGATTAGAGAAACTGATTTAAGCTAGAATCGCCCACAAGACATCTAATAGTCTCTCAATCCATACTAATCATGGTACCTACATAGTAACCAAGATATACATAGTCTACATCAAGACCACTAGGTGTAGTGAAGCATGAAAAATACTTCCACTTATGTTTATACACACAACACCACATAACATAATAGGACAACTCTATCCCAATAAAGAGATTATATCCACCCAAACTAAGTCAGGAAATCAAACGGAATAACATTGGAAGTTAAATATTCCAACCATGATATCAAAACTGTCATACACAAATCCACTAGAGGACTCTCAAATACAAGATCACTATACTTAGGTGTAAGAGTAGAATAGGGAATAATTTCCAAACATTTATGCTCACACCCTCATAAATAGGATCAACACAAAATAAAATTGAACATACTTGAAAAAAGTACAAACTCACCAAACTATGTTGGGAGATCACACACATCAAACATTACTTTCATGCTAGCAATTTGTATTTAAATTTCCTTAAAACATAACCTTTTTTGACTTCTAAAATGTGTTGGAAATGTTAGTGTAAATAGGGTAATTATCCATCTGGTTAGTTTATCACCTTTTCTAGGTTGATCTATTCACACTTAGCTTAAGTTTACTTAGAGATCATTCACTCATTTGTCTCACCTCATGTGTGTTGGAGTACAAGACCACTGAGAGTGGGGGGTGAATCAATGGTCTATAATCTTTAACACTTTTTAATCCTTTAATTCACTTAGACAGAAAATGAAAGAGACTGAGGAATTCATCAAACACATATACACATGTATAAAGATAAGCATAACATCCAAGAACTTGATCAAATATAAGACACGAGGGCACAAACATAGAGACAATCAACAGGAACCATAACACATGATTTATAAGTGGAAAACCCTCATACGGATAAAAAACCACTCTTGAATCCTTCCACTTTATTATGCCTCATTGGAAAATCAAAAACCTCACTAGCTACATTCAAGCCTCACTGGCTACAAATATGTCTCACTAACCAAGCAAGCCTCACTGGCTAAATATGTGTCTCACTGGCAAAATGTACAATCTCATAAAAACATAAAGGGTACAAAGGGTTTCTCTATTTTAATACAATGCTCATAGACACATATCATTCTCTCTCACAATCATGAAATCAATTGCTCTGTATATCTTCTCCATAATGTCCTCTTACTGTGCTTGAATCACCTACAACATCAACTCATACATCTCTCAATCTTCAGACAAAACAATCATCCTTGCAATCACCTGATTCACTTGCATTTTCTTTTCAACAAAACCTCACAAAAATGTCTTCAAAGATAGTACATGTATCACTCCTCAAAATCCAATACATAATGAACTTGCAATGTTATTAAAAAAAATGACATTTCATATTCCTCTTCTCTCTGCATATTCATTTTCCCTTTTCAAAAACAACTCTTCAATAATCTCCAATCTTTTCATCTTCCTTGCATTTACCATCTCCCATATAAAAAATTAGAAATCATAAAATGGCATCCACCTCTTGCAAATAAAAATCTTCAATAATATTTAATCAATCTGCCCTGATAAGAAATAAACACCTTTATTATCTCGGATCCACTTCTCAAAAACCTTATCCATAAATTCCATAATTACATTCCAAAAAAATAAAGTCTCCAAAGTAATTTTCTCATTTTTAGAAAAAACAAATAAACTTCTCTCCTTTTTATCTTCAATGCACGAGAGTGAAGAATAGAATTAGAAAGAATCTCTTGAAAAATAAAGCTTTTAAAACTCCAATAGACTGCCTTTTGAAAGTGACTAATAATAACCTTTAAAAAGCAAATCCTATGTAGTCATGAAGATATCATGACCAAAAGCACGTCAAAGGTCAAGCTCCAGATTGGGGTTTCTTATTTTAAACCTTAGCCATTGATATATCATTGCATGCCCACAGTAACTTTAATCTTAAGCCATCGATTGCCTTTTCCCACGTGAGCACATAGAGTATGACCGGAGGGTTCGGTGGCACTAGGTGGAAGGGCTAGTTAGGCCATGATTCCAATACCCATAAGTTGTAACTAAAGTGCCCTTCAACTTGCTATAGCGGGTCAACATTGAAACATAAGAAAAGTGCAAAGGAAATGACGGGTAGCTTTAGGGATTATAACATATACAATTAGGGTTAGATTTAAGATATGCAAAGGGAATAAATCAATAGAGAGATGTGCAAATTGAGCTTAGATCCTTATGAAAATATGACAGAGAGATGAATAAACCCTGATAGACCCTGATAAATGACAGAGATTTTTAAGAACTCTACAAGTTTATAACTTAGGATTTAGACTATTGGTCTTCAAAGACACCAACTTGTTTCAAACTCCAACTCTTCGACAAAGAGACTCTGATCACTTGAACACTGATTCTTCAGACACTACCCATGTCTCTGCCAAGAAACTCCTTCACAAACACCTTAAGCATGATTATTAGCATAACAAGCATCAACAAATCAAAGAATCAATATAAACAACATTTGCTTGCGTATACTTGCATAAAATTGCAACTCTTGAAACATATGACATGAAGCATCGTCAATGTGACACTTTGAACATCAGATATCAGACATCTCGATGTAGTAACCTTCTTACTTACACCAAACTTGATGAAGTGCCTTGAGTATCAACTCTTGAAACATGAGAAGATCAATCAATAACTTATCAGCTCAATTACCATAAACAAAAGTATGAAAGAATGAATAACATGAGAATTCTATCTGAAGACATGAGCAACACCATCAAACATTCTGATCTTGATTGAGAGCATGTAGAATTCAACTCTTTTGCAAGAGCAATCACATCCCAATGAAAGCAACAACACAACTCTCTGAATAAACAATGTGTGTGTCTTCATCACCAATGATGCAAGCCTTCACAAATTTCCTACTATATCATGAACATCATACCAATTGATTCCCCATAATAACTCATGAACAATGAAGCACATGCGAACTCCTGAAGCATGACATCTTGAAGCATGAACTCATGACACATCAACTCCTTCAAATCAAGAACAAGAATATCATCATAACACAACCTTTGCATACATCATGGATAAGTCAATTACCAAACCATCAATGACAAACTTGTCACACTATGCAACTCCTAAAACATGAACCATCATCAATCAACTCAAACAATAGATGACCTTTTGACATCAATGACAAACCTCATTCCAACAATGTGGACTTAACACATGCACTTACACTTGTCTCAAGTGAGCTAACATGTGTTTCTCATTTGGAGGGGTAGTTAGTTGCTCAATCATACCTTCCTACCTTTTCATCCTTGCCTTTATATGCAAGGGTCTCATTGTATATTTTACACTTTTTATGATAGACATGCTTTTGTGCTTATTATTCACTTGTAGAAGATATCATTAGATCTTGCATTCTAATCTTGGTTGTTTCAACATGGTATCAGATTAGTGAATCACAAGTCCCTTCCTAAATCTAGATGAATCCAACACTCAACCCTATCATCAGAGCATCGTGGGGCCAAATAAACCTTATCGTTGAGTTCAAAAGGCTCAAGAAATGAAGAATAGCCTTTTGTTTTGTTAAATTTGGTAACTTTGTTTTTTGGCACAAAAAAATTTGCCCTTGTACCTTTGAAATGTATGGCTGTACAATCATACTATATGGATTTTTTTAGATACAATTTTTTTTGTAGAGGGCTCAGTCACCCATTGTAAATTTTTGGTTAAATTGTCGTTGACATTGGTTTTGCAAGATTTTGTGGTTTTTTAAGGCCTGTATGACCTAGTTTTGGGCCAATTCTCAGTTCCATTGGCCCATTCTTGGGTTAAATTTAACTTCCTTGCCCACTTTTGTAGCCTATAAATTGATTTAGCATCCATTCGGCCCTATTTTGGGCCCTCTTCTTTGGTCCTACATCGCCTCGAAGCCCTGCCTCTGGCTGCCCTAAATCTTACAAACCTACTCAATTTATATTTTTGGAGTTTATTAGCCTCATAGGCCCCTTTGGATTTGTGCTCCATCCTCCATTTTTGTGTTTAATGCTCTTCACAGGCACATTTCAACTGTCCTGTTCTGTGTTCAACCTTGCCTTAGAGTTTTCTTGGCCCTCTTCCATGTTGTGTTTGGACTACGAAGCCACCCTTGGATTCCACAGTTCATGGTCTATCCAACCCTCCACTCATCTAGGTCGGGGCTTGGCATCCTTGGCTCCTTTACATTTTACGGCCCCTTTGAACCACTTATTTGTTGTTGCATCCACTCTAGATCTAGCTTCAATAGTATGTTGGACTCAACCACACCATTCCTTGTGACTTAGGCTACTCTATTTTCTAGGTGGACTCCCAGTCTACACCAACTATCTTAATCAATTGACGTGCTCAAATTTGGGCTCCATCAAGTTGCCACGAGGGCACCACATAGCCTCCTTCTAGCTCCTACAAGGGGGGTTCTTTTTCCTTTTGCCATAATTTTTGATCGAGGAAGTGTTTTTTGGAAAAATTATAGTCGATAGAAAGATAATTCCATCACTGAAATCATGGTACAGTTTATTTTGTCAAATTCTAACATTCTTTTTTATGATTTTACCTTTGTAGTCAAGTTTTGTGTTAAATTTTGATAGGGCATATCTTTCACCCTTGGTATCAAAATTTTACAAACTTTTTTGAAACTTATAAAATGTCACAAGGAATCCATCTACATATCTAAAATTAAGATTTGGATAGCCAATTTTATCCTAAATTGTAAAAATCACCATGCAATATAAATGGTTGATTTAGGCATCCAATCTTAACAAACTTGTAATTTTTCCTGCACATTTTTCCAGGGAGCCTATTTATCAACATTAATCATTTTAGGGGGTAATCTTGTATTTCTTCTTTTAATTTTGCTGGTTTAAGACCATTTGAGTATTCTTCATAATCCTCTTAATAAATGGAAAATCAAATGTGGATATTGTGGGAAGAACAAGCATACAGAAGAATATTGTATTCATCGACAAATCGATGAAATGAAACAACTTCTCATTAATAATGGTATTGCTTTACCTGATCATTATAATCCAACACCAGTAGAAACATCATATGGTCTCACTTAGACAACTTATGAGACACCATCATTTGGGCATGAACAATGTAGTCCAATGACTTGCATTGAGATCTCATCTCCTCCATCACCTGTTGCTACATCTAAATCTAGTGTTGATTCATCCATGGCTTCCAAAGATTCCTTGCAACATAGCATTGATATCAGTTTTCTAGATCCACCTCATTGTGACACATTTCTACCAGAAATATCCTTGCTTGTAAAGTCCCACATTGCATATTTGGAAGAAACAATTGAGAACATTCATCTTCTCTTTGATGACAACCACATCAATGTTGTTATCCCCACATATACATCTTTGGATCTTATTCTATATCAGCTTCCACATGGAATATTTGAGTAGAATTTGAAGACATCATTATAGACATCATCTAAGTCTTTGAATCATATGTAGAATCCAGAGACATTCACTTTTCTTCCTACATATTCCTATCAAGAATGGGAAGCTATCTTGCACACCTCTGTGGTTCTAGTTCTTTCCAAGGGAATAAATGTTGTTCATTGATTGTTCATCATCTTTAGGATCTGGTATTGAGCATCTACTAGCACTACAGGAGGCATTTTGAAGGGAGGTTACATGGTTTCTCTTCTCATCTCAATTTTAGAATGGAGCATTTCCTCGTATGGAGTTCTTTCCTTCTCACCTTTTGGGGGTGTTACATAGACCTTCTCTTTTTTCTATCCTATGGGGGAACATTTATTGTAAATTAGTGTTAGAAGTAGTCCTTGGGGGGTCATGATGACTCCTCCTGCTTCTTCACTTGTACATTTTTTCATACATTTTTTCTCTTTTAGAGAGGCGCTCTATTTTCCACTAGGTTTTCTCCTTTACTCCATTTATGAGAAATTTGTTTGTACATGGGTACCTAACATGGCCTAGTAGCTAGGACCCATCATCATTATCATTGTATCTCTTCTCCCTAAGTTGCACTTAAGGGGGGTGTTAGTGTAAATAGGGTCATTATCCATCTAGTTAGTTTATCATCTTTTCTAAGTTGACCTATTCACACTTAGCTTAAATTTACTTAGAGGTTATTCACTCATTTGTCTCACCTCATGTGGACTTGACACATGCACTCACACTTGTCTCAAGTGAGCTAACATGTGTTTCTCATTTGGAGGGGTAGTCAGTTGTTCAGTCCTACCTTCCTACCTTCTTGTTCTTTCCTTTATATGCAAGGGTCTCATTGCATATTTTAGACACTCTCATTTTATGATAGACACACTTTTGTGCTTATTATTCACTTGTGAAAGTTTATCTTGGATGTTGCATTCTCATCTTGGCTACTCCAACATGAAATGTAACATAAGATATACAAAACCCAAAAATATTTTAACAATATTTCTCTTTAATATAACTTTATATAAAGAATAAAATCACATGTAAAACATATTCCTCAAAATAGCAATGTAAATAGATATTCACTAATTCATACATGTCTCATAATTAAGAAACTAGGTACGGTTGAATTCTTGTGAGGATTTAATTAACATAGTTGCATATCTTCAATATTTTTTTGAGGAAACCCAGTTCTTAAAATAAAAGTTATTAAAGATGCAACATATTGGTTTTTCTAGACTTGTGGTGGAGGAATGTGCAAGACTAGGGCCATCCTTATGTGAATGGATAGGATTAAAAGATGAAGAAAAGGAAATGGATGGTGGGGATTTGAAGTTAGTTTAAATTTTGGATTTTAGTGGAGAAGGATTGTAATTTATTTTAAATAAAGTGGTGGATGAATGTGCAAGGTTAATTAGTTAAACTTGGTTTGTTTAACTAATTGTAATGATGAGGGAGGATTTGGACTAGCTAAAAAAACATTATGTGTTTATTTAATCCATGGAGGAATATTGGGGGATAAATCTATCTTGTGAAGAAAAAGAGGGATGTGTGAATGTGTGGGGGTTTTAGTTGTTTATGTGTAATCCTCCTTTCCCAACAAACATTCCAAGGGCTTATCAACTGATTTGAATCTCCACTAAGTGAGAGCAGTCACCTATCATGTTGGGCAGCCACTTGGGAAGTTGTGGACTCTTGGATGTATCAAACAATGTTTCTATCTAATGTCCAATTATGCTTAGAAACCCTAATTGTATATGCCTAAAAATGACACGACTCGGTCTAAATAAATATTCTTAATATTTATCCCATTCTAATTCTTCTATTAATAAATAAATAAATAAATAAATAAATTTATTTATTTGATTCACATTCCTCTAAGTTAGTTAAATATCAAAATATTTAATTATCTCTTCTAAAGTCAAAATTAAATAAAATCCTTTATTTAATTAAATTCGTCCAAACAATTAAATAATTCATAATTATTTAATTAAGTCAAAATCATTCTTCCAAATTTGAATAAATCAAATCAAATTTATTTAAATTCTCTCAATCTCTAAAAATAAAATTCAATCAAATATTTTATTTATTCTTCCAAAATCATGCACAACAATTAAATAAATCTATTTATTTAATTTGCTTTCTTATCTTCTAATTCTTCAAATATCTTCCAAATCTTCTAAAAATAAGTCTTCTTCTCCATGCAAACAAAATTAAATAATTTATTATTTAATTTCTCTCAAATCATGCAAAAGCAAATCACAAGTTGAGTTATCTATTCAATCAACCTTGTTTTTATCAATATCTCTTAAATTAGAAAAAAAGCTTTCTAATTTATAAAGTCATATCTTATCTTTAGAACAGAAAGTAGTTAACTCAAATAAAATAGCTTTTGGGTGACACTTGTCTTCTTCTTATTCGTGCACGTTCCTCAACTGTTCTATACCCTTGATCTTCTCATTCTTTTTATACTGTTGATCTTCTATCTCATGAGTCTATAAATTGAACCCTATTCCTCCATTTCATTCATCCAAGCTTTAAGTATTGTTACTCTGCAAGAATTACAGCGCGCCTTTGGCACCAATTCCTTCATTGCTTGTGATCACACTTGTTACCATACTACTACCATTGTTGTGAAGCTCATCTTCATTACAAAGCATTATCATAGCCATTCTCCATTGACAATCTTGGAATAGCAAGGAAGTGCACTCTTTAAGGGCCTTATTCATACATGCAAGATTGATTGAGATAGGCAACCAATGGAAGCTATGAAGCTTTGAGGTTTGCAAAGGCTTTTGAAGTTCTTTTGTTTGATTGATCTCTTTGTTTCTGTATTTCGTTGAGTTTTGGGTATTTTGATATTATATTGATTATTCATTTAAATCCAATTTTCCCTTAACATTTTTGGTGCCCACCATGGGGCCTAGCCCCAATTTAACTCAAAAACTAAGTTTTTGTGTTTTAGAAAGCCGTACACAGGAGGAAACTGCGCATTTGACACATCCTAACATGCATTTGCTATCTGTTCTGGTGCATACATCATTTCAGTGCATACATCATTTCGGCGCATACAGTCTCTGATCTGATGCATCTACTGTCTGTTCCGATGCATACATTACTTCAGCGCATACAGACTCTGTTTTGGCACATCTATCCTTTGATACGGTGCACCTGTCAGTTCGGCGCATATATATTATTTTCTTGTGCTTTTGACCTCTATCTTAGCGCATATGTACTGCGGCGCTTCTAAGTTCTGTTTCTACGCATTCAAGCTATGAAGCTGTGCATCTGATCTAGGCAGTGATTTTTAGGGTTTCCTTGAAGTTTTTTCTAACGCTAACGTCTTTTTTCAGGAACACTCTTGATCTGTTTTGCAAGCTAGGTACTGGTTTAGAATCATATAGTTGCACTTGTTAAACTCACACTTTAGTTTCTAATAGGAAAGTAAATGGATGCTCATGCAAATCTCACATAGTCTTAACTAGGAAGGTGGTAATTGAATCATTGCTATCTTGCATATCATTGAATCATTGCTATATTGCTATCCTTCAAAGTTAACAACTCATTGCTATCTTGGTAAAACTGGACCATTGCTATCTTGTTATCACTTCAAAGTTAACAAATTACTGCTATCTGGGTAAAATTGAACACATCATTGCTATCTTGTTATCACTTCAAAGTTAACAAATTTCTGTGCTTGCCCAAGTAGATAGCTCATCTAGTTTTTCTCATTTTAACTAGGGGAAAAGAACCACTATCTTCTGTGTTTTGGGAATGATACCAGGCCTATGCTCTCCCCTATCTTGGGTGACCAAAATGCCAGACATATCATTTTGGCATGTGTTTTTCCTTTAGAGGGGCTTGCTCTTGGATACCATTCATCCAAGTAGGAATGACCCTAAGTGGTAACAGGCTAGATACCAAGCCCTACCAATCCACTATAAATAAATTGTGTTTAGAGCGAAAGCTTCAAACAACGAGTGAAGTTGTGTTATACTGACAACCAACCTCCCCCAAAACCCTCCAAGGCGCAACCTTTGTAGGTTGGGAGACTCCATAATGGAGAGTAGTGTTGCCACATGTATAACCACTCGAACAGTTGCCTTTATTAAACACCTTTGTCTTAGTGGCCAAAAACCCCTATAATCTGGTTCAGGGAAGGGTGATTATCACCTCTCGAAGATGCTTCACTAGAGATAGTGAGAATTCAGTTTTATATTGTCCTTTGAAACCTAGAATTGTACTTGCTTTCTTTTAGTCCAAAAAGAGTCAAAAAAATCACAAAAAAATAAAAAACCATAAAAACATTCTTTGTGTTTGCTGTGTCTTCTTGCCATAATTTTAGAAAATTAGATCAAAAAGACTTTGTAGCCAAAGTACCAAAAACATCAGAAAAATTTGCAAAAACACTGAAAAACCAGAGTGGCGCATTCACCCTCTTTTGTTGTGCATTTGTACCGACTTACTGCGCATATGTACTAACTTATTGTGCTTTTACCACCTATTGCTGCGCATTTGAAATTTACCAGTGTTGCGCTTCTGTACCGGCTTTTCACGCATTTACCAGATTATACAGTGCATCTATTCCGGTGCATGCGTGACAATGAGTACTTCTACAGTCTTTGAGAGGAAAATTTTACCATTTTTGGGTACCCATTTCAGCCTAGTTCAAGGTTCTGAGATCAGATCTTACCTTGCAGTCACTTTTCCATCCATTTTGCGTCAAAGTCTCTCTTTCGTTGGTCATCTCATTCATCTTCTATCAGGTCTCCCTAGTCTAAGGTCAAAGTATCCCATATCAGATTAGCATAGGCCCCTTTTTTAGATCATTTTAGATTCAAGTAACCCTAGTAAGTCACAGAACTTTGCTAGTGGTCTTGGTGCATGACTAGTCCCTACACAGTAAGACAGGTATCGAGTACCCTTACTAGTGGCTATCGTCTTGTATCGGCTGTCTTACTTGGAATCATTAATTGAGAGAGTCCCTTGTCCAAATCTTGTCATAAGTATCCTATTCTTAGCAGTCTCCACCGACATCTTGCCAAAATTTCTAGTTTCATCCCACCGCATCCCACGTCACCTTGCATGGTTCTTACTAGATCTCAATACCAAAAGCAACTTGAAATGGCTAGAACATCTAACCGTATTGTCACCCCTCATGATAGTGATGATGAAATCTCTCACAAAGATTATCAAGGACACCTCCAAGATCAGAAATTCCAATGTTTGCTAGAGAAAGTGCTCCATGAGGACCCTCACAAGTATTTTTATCATCTTGCAAATCTTGGACTTAAGCTCCCTGTTGATTCTGATCTAAGCAAACTCAAAGAGACCGTCGAGGATAATCATGAACACCACACTGGTGAGGACAAAGGAAAGAAAGTTATGGACCCAAACACACCTATGGAAGAAATGAGGAAACAAATCGAGGGTCTAATGCAACAAATGACGGATCTCAAGATGGGTACAAACACTAAAACATACTCCTTGGAAGATATTGCACTGTATCCGTTTGCTAAAAATTTGAACATGATACCATTCCCCTTTCGATTTGAAGTTCCTAAGTTTGACAAGTATAAAGGGAAAGGGGACCCTAGAGATCACATTAGGGAACTCAACTCTGCATGCATGGAAGTAGCTCACAATGAGACTTTCTTAATGAGACTATTCCCTAGATCTCTAAGTAGTCAAGCCATGGAGTGGTTCTCATGGCTTCCACCGGGCATCAAGACTTTTGATGAGTTAGTCAACAAATTCATCACGCACTTCTCGTACAATATTGAACATGAAGTCTCCATGCTTGATCTATGCAATACCAAACAAAAGAGTGGCAAATCATTCGCCTCCTTTTTACAAAGGTGGAGACAACTAGTGAGTAAATGCTCATATGATGTACCTGAAAGCAATTAATGGAGATGTTTGTTCACAACCTCAACTCTAATCTAAGCTATCAAATACAAATTCAGTGCCCTACCTCATTTTCGAAGGTCATTGAAATGGGATTGTTCATCGAGAAAGCTATGATCACCAAGGGACAAATCAAGTTATACAAGGACACACCTACCTCCAATTACATGATTGACAAATCAAAGTTTTGGACAAAGAATAAAAATGTCATCAATGATGGAGTAGTTGATGCCAAGATGGCAGCTCCCAAAAAATAACCAATATTCACTCTCAAAGGAGAGGCAAGCAATGTTACGCCCAACAAAACATTCTCTTGGGAGCCAAGACCATGGTTCAACTCAAATCTAAGGCAAAAGTTCACACCGCTAGGTGAGTCCCAAGAATCTGTATTAAGGAAGCTATTGGCCAACAATGAAATCTCTCTACCACCAACAAGTGATTATGAACCTTAAATAAAACCTCACTATTGGAAAGACACTGACTTTTGTGAGTATCATAGAGGAAGAGGACATACAACCAACAATTGTATCCATCTCAAACATGTTATTCAAGACATACTTGATCAAAATCAAGGAGGTGCCCAACAACATACTTCTAATGAGACGCACGTGGCTTACAAAGATCCACTTCTCAATCACGACAGGCCGTACAACAACAACAACAATGACAACAACAACAACAACCACAACAGGCAAAATTAGAATAATATGAATAATAATGCCAATTACGCAAGTGTGCCATTCGATTATACCATCAATTACATATCAGATCATGTCCCACAAATCAATGTGGTCATGCCCAACCAACAATCAGAGCCCACCAGAACTGATTGCAGTATCATCACCTGTAGTGGTAAGGCCACGTTAAATACCATTCCTCCAAGGTCATCACCTTCTCAGTCCAACTTCCATCAGTATAGTGTCATAGACCAACTGCGGAAGACTCCTACCCACATTTCTATCTTAGAGTTGTTGCGTCTATCTCCTTCCCACAACGAGATTCTTGATAAAGCCATAGTGGAAACCACTGTACCCACTAACTTGGCCCAAGAGAAGTTTCAAGCCATGGTAGGTAATCTGACCTCCTCAAGTACCATTTCATTTACCGAACAAGATGACCTCTCAGTGTCCCAGCCTCATAACACCCCCTTACGTATCGTCACCTTCATCCATAAGCACCGCATCAAGAGGGTTCTCATTGATGGGGGAGCCTATTTAAATATTTGCATGCTCAAGCTAGTCCTTACATTGGGGTTCTCTAAAAATGCAGTTGATCCAAGTTAGAAGATTACTATCAAAGCCAATGATGAAGAGGAGAGAACTACCAAAGGAACAGTGGTATTACCCATACAAGTGGGACCGGTGATAAAAGACGTGTGCCAAGTCCTAGATAGGAAGCTAGCCTATAATATTCTCCTAGGTAGACCATGGATTCATGCCATGAAAGATGTGCCTTCTACCTATCACCAATGCATAAAATTCCCTCATAGCGGCAAGCAAGTCACCATCCAAGGTGACCCCAACCCCTTTCAGTATTGTAGCTCTGTCCTTTCAAAACCCGATTGCATCATACCCAACAATAGAGCATCTACATCCCCTACTCCACAGCATGATTCTACCTCTGAAGCTTCCTCATCCAAGCCAAAGAGCAAAAAATTACCATTAAAGAAATAGGAGTAGGGGAATACTCCATCGAGCACAGCCTCAACTTGGCCAAAATGCCTCTATCTCCTAGATCCTTCAGGCGACCCAAGCATTTTCCAAAGCCATTGATTCCTCCTACACCTCCCATAACTCCCTTTGTAAAATGGGGGAACCTATCAGATGAAACAGAGGAAAGAGATATCTTAGAATGGCTCTACATAGAAGAAGAAGAGAGCACACAACAAGAACCACCTAAGTTCCCAACAGAAATCTATGGGCAAGGTGAGTCTATCCTACATAGAATGGGTTATGAAGGACAAGGTCCCATCGACCTAAGAAAAGAAGGAATTATAGAACCCATTCAATCTTCATCCTCATTGGATAGAACTACGAAAGGTCTAGGATATAAGGATAAGGGCAAAGCTAAAGCAAATGCTTGTCTTGTGGAAATGATCCATACCCTTCAAGAGGATAGTGACACAGAGTATGAGTGGGATGAGCTGACAGAGCATTCCTATGATAACAAAGAGGTCGACACCATTCAAACTTATAGCCCCTACCGTGAGGGACAAATGCTACCGCATAGGCCATTAGAGTGTGATTTGCCTATCCCTGAGAATACGACTTTCGAGGAAGGTTCGAGTTCTATCGCAATAAACAATTTGGAGGAAAGTACCATCCTGAACACTCTCCCTACCAATCCTCCTAGCATATCCATTCAAACTATCAATGAATCAGATCTATCCTTTGACTCCCTCCCCCTTGTGCATCCTGAGCTTATTGACTGGGATCTACAAGGAACCCCACAACTAGATATGTTCCAAAATGATGATGCCTATATTGACTACATGGAACTTAGGGACCACTTACCTAAAGGAGATCATAAAGTTGGCTTTGCCATTGAACTTAATACCGTGGCTTATTTTAGAGCGGGTGCCAAGCCTTCTAGTCGCAAAAATATCAAAATAAAAAATAGATTTGACGGTGAAAACCACTCCGCGGCAGTGTCAGATCCCAAAATAGTAAAAAGAAAGGACACATCTGATGGTGAAAACCCAACTATGGCACTTGATGATGGAAGGCTTGACACTCTCCGTGATGACATGTACTAGAAGAAGTCTCAGATTGTAGTGGAACCCATAGAACCTGTTAACATTGGAACAGAGGAACAACCTAAGATCATTCACTTTGCTAAGTCTCTAACCCCACCAGAAAAGACTAAGTTTATACCATTCTTCAAGAAAAAGCAAGTCAATTTTGCTTGGTCATACGTAGATATGTCGGGGTTAGATCCAAATTTGATTCTACATCATATTCCACTAGATCCAGGAGTGAAACCAGTGAAACAAAAGCTTAGAAAGATGCATCCACACATTGTACTGCTTGTAAATGAAGAACTTAAGAAACTACTGGATGTAGGGTTCATCAGAGCTATAGACTATCCGGAATGGGTCTCCAACATAGTACCAGTGTCCAAACTTGATGGCTGAGTCAGACTATGTAATGATTTTAGAGATCTAAACAAAGCTTGCTGCAAGGATAATTTTTAGTTGCCAAATATAGATATCATAGTCGACTTAACAATAGGGCATACGATGTTGTCTCTCATGGATGGCTTCTCAGGATACAATAAAATCAGGATAGTACTAGAAGACCAGCATAAGACAACTTTTACTTGTCCATGGGGCACTTTTTGCTAGAATGTCATGCCATTTGGGCTAAAGAATGCAGGAGCCACATATCAACGTGTTATGACCACTATATTCCATGATATGATGCACATCACCATGGAAGACTATGTAGATGATATCCTTGCAAAGTCACTCATAAGAGAATCACACCTGGATGTGTTAGAGAAAGTCTTTCAAAGACTAGAACAATTCAAAGTCAGGTTGAACCCAAAGAAGTGTGTGTTTGGAGTCACCTCAAGCAAGCTCTTAGGTTTTATTGTATCGGCAAATGGAATAGAGGTGGATCCCACCAAAGTCAAGGATATTATGGACATGTCACCACCCAAGAATCTTACTCAACTAAGATCTCTACAAGGCAAGCTACAAGCAATCCATAGGTTCATATCACAATTGGCAGACACGTGTCAACCCTTCAGTCATCTCCTACATAAGAACATTCCATTCAGATGGGATGAGAAATGTGAAGCGGCATTCAACAAACTGAAAGAGTATCTTATGAATCCACCTATTCTCATGTCTCCTATCCAAGGGAAGCCATTGTTACTGTACATATCTGCTACACCAACAGCTCTTGGGGCCCTTCTAGCACAACAAGATTATGAAGGTAAAGAAAGAGTCGTCTACTACATCAGTCGCACATTGGTGGGCTATAAGTTGCAATACTCTCAAATAGAAAGATCATGTCTTGTGGTAGTTTTTGCTTCCCAAAAACTCTGACATTATATGCTAGCACATCTAGTCAAACTTATTCCAAAAATAGATCCACTAAAGTACCTACTAAGCAAAGCAGCTCTAACATGTCGCTTAGCCAAATGGGTAATTCTCCTAAGTGAATATGACATTGAGTATGTAGACAAAAAGGCTATCAAGGGGCAAGTAATTGCTGATCAGTTAGTAGATGCACCACTATAGGACACCACACCAATGTAATTTAATTTTCCAGATGAATCCTTATTCAATATATCAACACATTCTTGGAAACTTTACTTTGATGGGTCCTACACAAACCATGGATCGGGGGCAGGAATCTTGTTTGTAACTCCTCATGGTGACACCATACTAAAGTCTTACCATTTGTTATTCCCATGCACCAACAATATAGCAGAATATGAAGCCTTGGTCATTGGCCTCAAAATTGCAACAGAGTGGAAAATCAAAGAGCTACATGTCTATGGTGATTCTCAAGTAGTGATCAATCAAGTCAACGATGATTACCAAACCAAGGATGAGAAGCTTGTCCCATACAAGCGGATGGTTGATGACTTAAAGGAATACTTTGTGATCATCTCTTTTGAGCATATACCTCTCATTGAAAACAAAGCAGCAGATGCCATGGCAACCATTGCCTCTCTCCTTGAAATCCTAGAGAATGAGTCATAGTATGAGTTCTTAGTGGAATCAATTCAGCAACCAGCTTATGATCTTTCTAAAACCCATTCCATATGCCTATTAGTTGGATCTGATTCACCTTGGTACGGTAAGGTTTACACTTACCTCAAGGACAATACCCTCCCACCTGACTTATCTTCAAACCAACGATGAACCTTTATACGCCAAACCTCTCGTTATACCATTATTGATGACACCCTATACCGACGTGGTCTAGATGGTACTTTACTTTGTTGTTTAGATTAAGAAGAGTCCTAAACCTCCTTACAAGATGTACACGAAGAGATCTACAGATCACACTCTAGCGGTCCTTCCTTAGCTAAGAAACTCATGCATTTGGGTTATTATTGGCCAAACATGGAAACATATTCATATCAATTTGTGAAGAAGTGCAAGCAGTGCCAGATACACAGGAACTTGATACATGCACCAGCTTAAGAGTTGAGACTTTTAACAACACCTTGGCCCTTTTGTCAATGGGGATTCGACCTTGTAGGCAAAATCCATCCACCCTCATCCAATGACCACAAATTCATAATAACCGCCACTGAGTACTTTACCAAGTGGATTGAAGCTGTCCCCCTCACCACTGTCATAGGTAAACAAATCTCCTCATTCATCCTCAATTACCTCATCTATAGATACAGAATTCCCTCATCCATTATCATGGATAACGGAAGACCCTTCAAAAACTAGGATGTCCAAGAACTCTGTGACCGATTTAAAATCCAACACTGTTTCTCTACACCCTATTACCCCCAAGGCAATGGCCAAGCAGAAGCATCCACCAAGACCATCTTGAAACTCCTCAAGAAGACAGTCAACGATGCTGGCCATGATTGGCACATCCAACTCAATCCCGCTCTGTGGGCCTATAAATCTAGTATACATACTCCCACAAGTGCTACCCCTTATGCCCTTGTTTATGGCTAAGAAGCTATCCTCCCCATCGAGGTCGAGTTACCATCTCTCTGGGTGTCGTTAAAAGGTCTCATAACAGATGAAGAGTACAGAGTTTCCAGATTGCAAGAACTAGAGTTGCTAGAGGAAAGGAGATAGAAAGCCTTTGATCATCTCAAAGCATATCAACAAATGATGTCACGAAGCTACAACCACAGAGTCCTCTCAAGAGTCCTTAAAGTTGGAGATCTAGTATTTAAGGAGAACCCCCGCAATCAATAGGATCGGGAAAAGAAAGGCAAGTTCGAACCCAACTAGCTTGGGCCCTATGTGATCATAGCTGCTTATGGATCAGGGGCATATTAGTTAGCAACATCAGAGGGTGAGCTATTCGATGACCCAATCAACAACATGCATCTTCACTGGTTCTATACCTAAGAGAACCCCAATGTAAAGGGGGCATAAAATACAAAAAAAAGTCAAAAAATTAGAAAAATACAACAAAAGTCAAAAAATTAGAAAAATACAAAAAAAATCAAAAAATTAGGAAAAAACAAAAAAAATAAAAAAATCAGAAAAATACAAAAAAATCATCCTTTGGTGAAAACCTAGCAAACAGGCGCCTTGGATAGGTATTGTGATGAAAACCTGGCAAACAGGCATCATGTATACTTTCTAGCTTTCATGCAAATAAAAGCAAGTGGTGAAAACCTGGTAAATAGGCGTTACTTGTGATAAACCGCTTCCTCCATCTTTGGGAAACCAATCACCTTGTATCCATTCTTCCTTCACTCGTGTCCCATTCAATCCATATCTGTTCCGTAATAAAATCATAACGATAACCTATCGTGGCTTGATAGTCTATCTCTTTGTTGCCTTGTCAAGCAAGGTTTTATCCCGTATCCTATCGACAGTGTCAGCCTAGCATAGTGTCTCTTGTCAGTATCCCCATGGTCCAGGTCTATGAACTACGTTGCCTCTGCATCGTCACGTAGGCAAGGCCATTTTCAATGCGCCCCCGAGGCTTCCCTGTCCATCCCACACCTTGTCATCTATCCTCTAGTCCATCCATGGTCCAAGTCCTTGAACTACGTTGCCTCTACGTTGTCACATAGGCAAGGCCATTATTCAATGCGCCCCTGAGGCTCCACTGTCCCATCCATCACATGTCTAGTCCTTCTGAGTCCATGCCACTTTCTTTTGCCTAGGTCTTAGGTCCGTCAGGGTTCACCCTGAACTACGTTGCCTCTGTGTCGTCACGTAGGCAAGGCCATTTAGCAATGAGCCCCCGAGGCACTAGGTCAGTCCCTTAGGGTCCGTCTCACCAGTGAGGGTTGTGGAATTCTTTCACCAGGCAAGCAAGCGCAAGTAAAACCCGCTTTCAAGAAAAAATCTTGACGCAAAACATCAACCTATCCAAAACAAAGCAAGCAAGTACCTAAGGAATTCTAAATGATTTTACCTAAATTATGGCAAGAAACAAACACATCTAAATGCAAACATGTTTTGTGGTTGGAATCATGGATAAGTTACAGCGTCTTGATTTCTGTTATCATGTCTTTCTATGCTACTCAAGGATGCCAAAAGATAGAGATGCTATGATGGGGGCATGATTATTTTCTTTGTTTGCTGCTTGTGGATTAAACTTTAGTAATGTGATGCCTTGTCTAATGACATGATCGGCAAAAGATCATCGAGGACATCAAAGGTTTAAACATGAAAGGGGACAATCCTTGTCTGTTGATACGCAAGAAATACTCAGGTCATCTTGGTTCAATTATAACTTGATGCTTGTATTAACTTGCTAAATCAAAATCCATGTAAGCAATACTCAGGTCATCTCAGTTCAATTATACCTAGATGCTTGTATTAACTTACAACATTCAGAAAAAGTGTAAAAAAAAAAAGAGCCCAATGATGAAACAAGCACTTCAAAATACTTGCACCATCAAGATGTCAAAAGCAAACACCATTCACATCCATTATACATCCATAAAAGCATCCATATCCCATGCAATAAAAGATCCAAACCGTAGAGTATCAATGTTTACAAATAAAAGCTTGTGATTCCTTCTATCGAGTCATTCTTCTATCAATCAGTATTCTATCTATCGTTGTGGTCCATTCTTCTCAATTTGGTCAACCCGAGTAGTAATCCAAATGCAAGTTCATCCTTAATCCATACCAATCAAGTCAAGTCAATCTTGTCAAATGATCCAATCACAATCAGTGGTCTTGATCTTATACAGGATGTAACATTGTCGAAATCATACCAATACACGTCTTACATGACATGTTTCATTGCCTGAAACCAGACACTATCCTATCATGTTGCTCTAGGGATATATCATTCCCCGCCATGACAACACTATCATATATCAATATCAATTAATCGTTGGTTTACAGCTGGACGGGGGCAATACCTTGTTTGTTCTTGTATCATTTGTGCATACTTGCTTACTTGCTTGTGTGTGTTATCATTTTATCTTGCATCACATATCACCCGGTTCTTTCTTCATCCTAGCCTGTCTTCTTCAACCTATCTTGTTTTTCACCTATCTCATCGTGAGATTGTCCCTCTCACGTCCTTCTACCCTTCTTCCCGTCCAATCTCTCGAGGGTGCATCCTACTGTCGTTAAGTCAAAATCATTCTTCCAAATTTGAATAAATCAAATCAAATTTATTTAAATTCTCTCAATCTCTAAAAATAAAATACAATCAAATATTTTATTTATTCTTCCAAAATCATGCACAACAATTAAATAAATCTATTTATTTAATTTACTTTCTTATCTTCTAATTCTTCCAAATCTTCTAAAAATAAGTCTTCTTCTCCATGCACACAAAATTAAAAAATTTATTATTTAATTTCTCTCAAATCATGCAAAAGCAAATCGCAAGTTGAGTTATCTATTCAACCAACCTTGTTTTTATCAATATCTCTTAAATTAGAAAAAAACTTTCTAATTTATAAAGTCATATCTTATCTTTAGAAAAGAAAGTAGTTAATTCAAATAAAATAGCTTTTGGGTGACACTTGTCTTCTTCTTATTCGCATACGTTCCTCAACTGTTCTATATCATTGATCTTCTCTCTCATGAGTCTATAAATTGAACCCTATTCCTCCATTTCATTCATCCAATCTTTAAGTATTGCTACTCTGCAGGAATTACAGTGCGCCTTTGGCACCAATTCCTTCATTGCTTATGATCACACTCGTTACCATACTACTACCATTGTTGTGAAGCTCATCTTCATTACAAAGCATTATCATAGCCATTCTCCATTGACAATCTTGGAATAGCAAAGAAGTGCACTCTCTGAGGGCCTTATTCATACATGCAAGATCGATTGAGATAGGCAACCAACGGAAGCTATGAAGCTTTGAGGTTTGCAAAGGCTTTTGAAGTTCTTTTGTTTGATTGATCTCTTTGTTTCTATATTGCGTTGAGTTTTGGGTATTTTGATATTATATTGATTATTCATTTGAATCCAATTTTCCCTTAACACTAATTATGCAAATCAATAAGCAAATTATCAAATTACGACAAATCCTTTCAGACTGGAACAAAGGACTGAGATACTTAACTTACTATTTTTTGAAGTTCAGAAGGCAAAGAAGTTAGGGACACGATGACTCACACCCAAGTCCAAGGTACCAATTTCTATGAGGGGTTATGATCTCCTTTTGACACTGATCTGCATTGCAACTTTAATTTCTAGAGATTTTGATGCAAAGAACATGAGGACTAGGACCCTAGTCCAAGAAAAGCACCAGTGTCCTACTTCTTTCCAGATCCTAAATCGTCTATGTCTACTAACCTTCCCTACAACTCCACTTCTTCCAAATGTGACACTTGTAACTTGCAATCACGAGGAGTGTGGGAGGGGGTTGTGGTGTTTAGAGGTTTGCCTTGGTCAAGCCCTAGAGAGACATTCAATTCTTCCAAACATTGTTGTCAGATGAGAGTGTGTATCCTGGTGGGATAGAGGCAAAAATCCAAATGATAAATGATTGAAAACACATGATATCACCTTGTAGTGAAGATCTCATGGAAGGAAGATGCTCTTCATGCCATGAGGAGATGGATGTCAAATCTTCAAACACAAACACAATAACAATGCTCTACTCTGCAATACAATGAATATTTTGAATGCTCTATGATCACAAGTATACATCAAATCCACCTAGTTTACAAATGAAACCTAATCATGCTTATATATGCAACTACAAAGATTCCCACTAAGAATTTTGTAATTTAAACTTTGGATGTCAGCATAGGACCTAATTAACAGTCATAAAATTGACATTTGAAATTAGGGCAGACCCAAAATAGGGCTGGACTAGGGTGCTAGCGCCCAAGTCCACCCTGCCATTTTTGCTTAGAATTAATCAAAGTGCAGCCCCCTAGGTCCTATTAGTCACAAGACCCAAGGGTTTTCTCATCGGGAGTCATAAATAACATGCAAGATGCTCTAAATGCAATTATAGGACTTGGGAGCTAAACCTTAATAGAAAAAAGCCCCCAAGGTTACTTTTTTTGACATAACAAAATCAATTTTATTTAATTAGCATTGAAATGTTAGACGAGGGGGTTAGGTTAATAAAATAAATATAATTTATTTGATTACATTAGAAGAATAATTATATTAACTATTCAAATAAATATGCTTTATTTAATTAATCGATGGAGGACCATTAGAAAGTCAGTTTAATTAAATATTTATATAATTTATTAAATTAATTCGATGATGTGGGAATGTGAGTGGTAAGTTAGTGTGATGTTAGGACATGCTAAGATTTATGTGTGTACCTTTTTCCCCTCTTTGAGATGGTGAACTGTGAGTAAAAGAAGTAACAACATTTCAAAGAAAGTAGATATAGGCCCTCAATAGGGTGATATTGGTGATATTTTGCCCCAAATGATTTTGTTTTAAGATAGATTGATAATTTAGCTTGATTGAATGATGATTAGGTTAGGGATGTCCCCTCGAGAGGATAGGAAGGGTTGAAGAACATATGTGTGGTCTTGAAATGGATGAAGATGTTAGTAAAGATGATAGGGATGAATGGAAAAGAAAGATGTGGATAGAAGTGGATGTTTAATGATGGATGAAGGGATTGAGGATAATAGATAGAAATAGCTAAAGGATGAAAATATTAGTTGAGGAATGGAGGAGAGGGGTATGTAAATGGATGGGGTGGAATATAGGTACATGCTAGTAGGTTGAACAACTTGGTGTTTGGTGTAGCATAAGACATGATGCATCATGGTATGTGGAACCATGATGGCATTATGCCATATGCGTGAAGGACTAACCCAAAATAAAATGTCACAAACAAGCATGTGTCATATGGCACCATAATATGAAAGACCATGATGTGATTGTGATGATATGCTACAACGACCACTACAAATGTAAAATAAAATGATAAAGCACACAAGAAAGCAAGCAAACATGCACAAATGAGGAAAAGACAAACAAGATTTTACCCTTGGTCAAGCTAAAAACTAAAGATTGATTGATGATGATGATAACATTGTTGATATGGGAATAATATATCTTGAGAACAATGTGAGGGTTGAGAACAATATATCTTGATAATGATGGGTTGTATAGAGCTAATCAAGGCTTGCAAAAAGGCTAGGAACACAATTGAGATGCTTTTGGATATGTGCTAGATTGTGTGGTGAGATATGTGTGGATTGGAATTTCTTGCATTTGGATGAGCTAGTTTGGGTAAAGTGGATTGTTGCATTGGATTGCATTTGGATAGCCTTTTGTGTGTAACCAATGATAAGAGAAAACCAAGTCTAGAGACAAGAATGAAGGGAGGATTGGATGGAATGATTGAAGGATTGTGGATAGTAGATGAGAAGAATGCGTGGTTCAGGATGGCTTAATGGAGGGGTTTAAGATGTGATCTCCAAGGACTATATCATAGGTGAACTTCTTTCTTTAGAGACCAAAAGTTGAGATTGTTATGGTAGAAATTGGGTTAACTTCTAGAAATAGACTTAGATATAAAGGAATTACTATTATATACATCGAAATATATATTTTTTTGTGAATTCTATTAAATTTATCCAATAAAAAATAATTGGTAGTTTATGTTTGTCTTGGTTTTTTATATAATCTATGAAATAAAAGAAAAGATACAAAAATAATATTCTATACACAAAAAATAAAATTTTGATGCATGATATTTTAAATATTATTTTATATACAAAATTTGGTAAATAAAATAATGTATCTTCTAATGCACTAATCAAACTATACTCTCTAACATATTAGTTTACCTATAGTTTTCTATCAACGTAACCATTGCACCTCCTTCTAGTACAAGTGCTAGTAAATATCATGAATCAATTGTAAACCCAAATCAAATATATGTTTTATATGATAAGGGCATAAGAGTCTACAAAAGCTACAAATTTAAAAAATTAGCTTTTCAAATGCAACCAAGTGAATCATTTATAATTAGCTGATAGGCTTTTATATGTGAGCATTATAGTGCTCAAAAAATTCTCACGCTGTAAAATAATTCACGCCAGAAAATTTTCTAAACTCATTAGTTGTTTCTAGTGGTGTATTCCTTGAACCTCCTATGGGTGCAAGTGCTAGTTTATAATCATCTCAGATTTGATAAAACATTTAATTCTACTTGAGGCATAGTTGAGTTGCGTGATTGGATTATAGCTTCTTTAGTAAGGCCCTTGGGGTTTGAAATTCACTCAACACATATAAATGTTTAGATTCTTTTGAAATTAATTTTATAATAACCTTTCCCACCCTAAATTTATTAAACGTGTAGTTTCTTATTAAAGCACTATGCAAGCCATTTATAAACTAAAATAGTAAGGTCATATGGATCTAAAATTTCCTTAGACATGAAAACTTACAATATTTAACCGATAGGCTTTTATATGTGAGCATTATAGTGCTTGGAATTGTCTCACGTCGTAAAACAATTCACGCCAAAATTTTTTCTAAACTCATCGGTTGTTCCTATCAGCATATTCCTTGAACCTCCTATGGGTGTAAGTGCTAGTAGGCATGAGGAAGTGAGTTGGTTTCAATTTATACTTAACTTAGGTTTGATTTCTTTCGTGACAAGCTCAAGTTATTAATGCCTTGACTTTTCCATGGACTTGAAGGAATGGGTGACCAAGATTATATACAACAAGTTAGCTCTAATGGACAACTTAGACTTGAGAAATTAAAATTATGGATGTGAATTGTTATTTTGGAATTGAATTTATTTAAGGTTTAGGTCAGCTAGTAACATTGATTAAAGATGATAAAGTGGGATTTAATACAAAAGGTATGATAAATTAAAAATATATAAGTTTGAATGCAAGACATGACTGAAAAGTAGCAAGCATTGACATTGAATGTGACTTGATTTATGTTAGAAACCAAACAAACATTATTGCTCAATTAAATTTCAAAATACAAAGGGGGGTCCCTAGTTTAAACTATGATGTCTTGTTCCAAGGACAACACCAAGATTAGTTCAAAACACATTTTTCCTACCATATAGGATTTGAGTTGACCAGACTCTAATATCATATGAAAGGAAGCTAGGATAATGGAAATGCTTCCTACATTAACCTATGTGAGAATAAGTGTATTTAACATATGATTAAACAATTATAAGAAAGAACGATACATAAAAACATTCCCCATAGCACAATATTTATCTTGGGAAAACTCTTTCCCAAAAAAAAATCAACGTCCAAACTTAAAGCAATTATATTTCTAGCAACAACAATAATCTTACAATACAAATCCAGGCCACACCTTCTTAGGAGATTACACCAACATATAGATTTGGAGTGATCTTGATAGCACAATGATACCCTACAAGTACACTATGAAACCTCCATCTCAAACTCCAAATAAATAGGAGAAGCAATTCATGAAATTGTGAGTGGTAAATTATAAACTATGAGCCAACTCATGAGAAGTATGGTAAACAAAACCCTCATGGCTCAAGTTCCAATGACCCATTCCAAGTCTTGGTCCATTGACTAAAAGTAACATGTTCTTACACCTATCATAAGCTATCATAACCACCTCACTAACTTGGTGCTCCATTTTAGCTCCATTATCTCCATTGAAAGATGTTGTATCATGTGTCATAACATGCACTATAAGTTGGCCAACAATATAACTCTCCTCTTACACGTCATATAATCTCTTACACCTCTTACATTTTCATAGATACTCTTACACATCTTAAATGACAAGATATTATCTTCCACATGTCATACATATGCATACACATGGAAAAAATGACCATCATAGTGGGATTCCCTTTTCCATGAGGGCTCACAAATAATAAATAAATAAATAAATCAAGCATTAGAATTGCAAGGTGTGTGACACACCTATCCCAACACAAAAGATTACATGATCAACTTAGAAAGAGCACACACTTAAGGTGGGAGATAAAATTTGCTTTCCTTGGGTAAGAAAAGACCATAGGGACATGCCAAGAAACTTAAGCCCCTTAGATACAAACCTTTCATTATTTTGGAGGCCATGGGTAAAAATGCTTTTAGAATTGATCTACCTTCTTTCATGAATATTCATTCTATTATAAATTATGAATATGTGTAGCTTTATGATCCCTTTATGTTGAATGAAGAAGAGAAACAAGTGCTACCCTCTTTAGAAGACTTGGGTGTGGATAGAAAAGTCATACTCATAAAGGATGTAGTTTTATACAGGAAAATTTAAGGAAGACTAGAAATAGAATCCACGAGTCTAAGAAAGTGGAACTCAAAGATCATAAGTGAGCCAAGATAAGTGGTACTTCAAAGAGAAAGTAGGAAAACTCTTCTCTCACTTAGTGTCTCATTAATATTTTCTGAGATTAATAGCCTTACTATGAAGGTAGGTGTGATCCATAAGGATCATGATAATAAAACTTGAATAGCAAGTTGAATTTAGGGAAAATATAGAGAGAAATAGGATGGGAGAAACACAAAACTTGCAAAATGAACATGAACATTTTTTGCATTTTTGGTTGAGTCCACACATGTATAAATGAATAGGACAGATCACATGCATGATTCCAAAACATTAAAACAAAATCTCATATATAATATTGAAACCTCCCTTTTCATTTTTATAGACTATGAAAACATTATATTCTTAAGGTTTCAAAGATTTGAAAAGAGTGTAATAGTACTTTCTTTACATGTTTACAAAAAACAATGTATACGTAATAGTTACATATTGTAAGGGTGGAAAGTCCATTCCTTGCACTTTTCTCTCTATTTTTGAGTCAAGTTTTAATTCGTTTGTGTCATATGTATTGACTATTGTGCAATTGGCATTCTTTTGTTGAGAACAAGATACATAGATATAGTGAAAGCATAAACAAATAGTGCACAAATCCAATTAACTAATTAGTAAATGTGATCAAACCATCAAAAAAACATAGAGAAACAAATAAAATCAGCAACAACACATAACACTATGTTTACATGGAGAAACCCTTTAGGGAAAAACTCCACCACCAAAGAGATATTGAGCTCGTATTAATCTTAAGAATAAGATTAGACTACTAGTATACCTATATTTAAAAATATATATCTAAAGTACGCCAAGAGATATCCTTCTCTAGGCACCTATTTCCACCTATGTGTAGTAAATTGATTTAAAAAATAGGCGCCTCGAGAAGGATATCTCTTGGCGTACTTTAGATATATTTTTTTAAATATAGATATACTAGTAGCATCCGGAGTAGAAATAAAGAGAATAATAATAATATTAAATATAGGTTAGATATATTAAGGTATAACATTATATTATTATATTGTATTATATTATATAATATAATAATATGCTTGAATCTTGAAATTTTGAAATAACATAAATCTAAACACTTAATTGATTTGAAAAAATATAGGTTAGATATATTATCATAATTTTTTATATAATTATTATAATATATTATATTATTATTATAATATAATAAAATCTTGAAGTTTGGAAATATCATAAATAAGAACACTTAGTTGATTTGAATGGCCCATAGATAGTTGTCCATTTTCTTAACAACTTTAACCAAACTCAATATCACAACTTCTTCTATCCATTGGAAGCAAAACTATGAAATCTTTCTCTAGTTGCCCTTAGAATTTGCTAATTTATCTTTGTACAAATAACAAATAAAATCAGCAAAGTCTAGTAACAAAAAATATACATAGAGAAACCCTTTGGGGAAAAATAACACCAACAAAGAGCACAAAGTATATATTCATTTGTATAAAAAAAAATAAAAAAAATGGACGGAGCGAAAAAGCAGGAGGGTGCGAAAAAATAGGACGAAGCACATTTTACAGATGTATTTGGAGAAAGTTTCAAAGGAGAAGAAGCGTTGCACAACGATCAAGGGAAAGCACCGTATGCAGCGACAGGAGTAAATACAATTCCACTCAATAGAGAAAGGAGAAACTATGCAGACATCACCAAAGGAGGGGCATTTTTGAAACAAGAAGAAGAATTGACAATAAATGTTAAGGAAAAAGTTGATAAAGATATAGAAGCTTTGGAGCGAACAGCAATAATAAGAAGGATTATAGGAAGGAATACATCCAAGCGGCAAATCAAGGAATGGATTGGAGAACACTGGGAAAAGGCAGAGATTGTTCATTTTATCCCTAAACAATTCTTTGTTGTGGATTTCGAAGGGGAGAACGAAAGGAACGCAATTCTAGAAAAAGTGCCATGGAAGATAGGGGTAGATTTCATATATACGCAGAAATGGAGAACAAATTTCAATCCTAACAATTTTGATCTATACAAAGAGCCAATCTGGATAAGATTATATAACCTACCTTTCAAGTTCTAGTCAGGAGGTTGTTTATACCAAATCGGAGATACCCTAGGGAATGCGGTGGATTTGGATATGGGAAATAGTGATTCAGTTTTTTTTGCAAGAATTAATTTGATAGCAATAAGGAAAATACCAAAGAAAATAAAATTGATTACTTCAGCCAGAATATGGGAACAAAACATCAAAATAGGGGAAAAGAAGTTCTTTTTCTATAATTGTAGTAGCAGAAGACACATGGAAACTGGATGCCCTAAAATTTTAGAAAAGGAAGAAGACAAGAATTTAGGAAAAACTAAACAAAATGAGGAGTCAAAAGCTACAGAAACAAAAAAAGGAAATGCAAAACATCAGGATTGGAAAGAAGAAACAGGAGCTTCGGTAGAATCTTCAAACAAGGATCCAACATCTCTACAAAAAAAAATAGGAGGAATCCAAAATGGAAATGGTTTTAGAGGAACTCGCCCAAAATTTGCCTCAGAAACCCGAGGAAAGGAAGGAAACTTATGAGTAATTCATTTCTCTAGAAGAGACAGAGGATAGGGCAAACCAAGGCTTTCAGAATGATAAAGAGGATTCCAACCCGGAAGTAGTTATGGAAACTATGGAAGCAGCTGAGAGGACAGTTGAAGCTTGGTCGGAGGATGAGGAAATAGCAGAGGGAAGGGAGGAGATCAGCATAATTGACCCTAGACACATCAGTCAGACTGGGGCGAGAGGAGCTAGAGGGTATTCGAGATCAGTGAGGAAGCTAGGAAAGAAGACCGATAAGGAAAAAAGAGAGGAGTATGCAGCAGACAAAGGACTCTTGAGCATCAATAAATATATGCTGAGATCCAAGGGAGGAAGCATCTCCCTTGAGAAGGTATGAGAATCCTATCATTGAATGTTAGGGGCTTAAATGCCCCTAACAAAAGGTGCACAATCAAGTGCCACCTTACTAAACTGACATTAGATTTAATCTTATTACAGGAGACTAGGTTGATTCAGGAAGACGCTACAAACTTTTTAAAACACTGTAGGCCGTTAACAGGTGTTTTTAGCGATCCTAGAGGTACAGCGGGAGGGGTCGGTTTAATGTGGAACCCTTCCAAGGTTGATATCAAAGAAGTAGAGGTAAGCCAAAACTAGATTTTAGGAAAAGTTTACTTTCTTCATTCCAATATGATTTTTTGGATCTTTAGTGTGTATAGACCTACCAAGACAGAGGACAAGAGAGAAGTTTGGAGGAACATTATAAGTAGAATTCGGAGGATCAGAGAAGAAAGAGTGATTTTGGGAGGAGATTTTAATGCCATTTTAGGTTTGGATGAAAAATTAGGGGGCCTAAGAACAGAAAATAGAGCCACAAAAGACTTCAGAGATTTTGTGACAGAGGGGAACCTATTAGATATTTTGTCTAAAGAAGGACAATTCACCTGGACTAATAGAAGGGAAGGGTTCACTAATATAGCGGAAAGACTGGATAGATTCTTATGCAGTATGAATTGGTTGGAATCGGACTTAGGGATAGAATCAAGTATACTGCCTTGCTCTCTGTCAGATCATTTTCCCATCAAACTAGAAATAAGCTTAATCAAAAGATAATTTTGTATGGAATGTTTTAGAGCGATTACAAGAAAGAGAAAGAATTGATGGTAGAATGGGATGAACTTCTTGCAAGGGAAGAAGAGTATTGGAGGAATAAAGATAGAGAAGTATGGTTGGAGTCAGGGGACAAAAACACAAAATTCTTCCACAACTCAGTTAAAGCTAGAAGA
Source organism: Cunninghamia lanceolata (assembly GCA_027924645.1). Taxonomy (NCBI): domain Eukaryota; kingdom Viridiplantae; phylum Streptophyta; class Pinopsida; order Cupressales; family Cupressaceae; genus Cunninghamia; species Cunninghamia lanceolata. Next base: position 19,440,559 of record BSBN01001215.1, on the reverse strand, counting down.
ATGACGAACAAAATATCAGAGCTCAGAAATAATAATGGAGTCATTTTGCAAGAAACGAAAGATATAGAGGAGGAAGTAGTGAATTACTTCAAAAATTTCTTAGCACCAGAGGAGGGTTTCGATTGGAAGGACATTGACCCAGCTATAAGATGTATTAATCAAATAATTATCGAGGAAGAAAAAGAAGATCTTGAGAAACCTTACACAGAGGAGGAAGTAAGAAAGGCAGCCTTTCAGCTCCACCCAGACAAAGCTCCAGGCCCGGATGGATTCCCAGCTTTCTTTTTTCAGAAATGCTGGTCAATTGTGGGAAAAGAGGTTTGGAAAATCATAGAGGAGTTCAGAAAAAAGAATAAATTCTTAAAAGAGATAAATAATATAGTAATCGTTCTCATCCCAAAAAATTTAGATTGCAAGTTGGTAAGCGACTTTAGACCTATATCATTATGCAACACGGTTTATAAAATATTGGCCAAATCAATAGCCAATAGGCTCAAACCAATTCTAGGAAGAATAATTTCTAAAAATTAGAATGGATTCACCCCAGGCAGAGAAATAGCAGATAGTATTATCTTGGTGAATGAGGTAATCCATTCGATTAATCAGAATCGACATAAAAGTATGCTAATAAAGCTTGATGTGAGTAAAGCCTACGATAGGGTTAAATGGAATTTTTTACTCAAAATCTTGGAAAAAATGGGTTTTAGCAAGAAATGGCTAGAAGGCATTTTCCAGTGCATCTCATCTCCAAGAATGTCCATGGTAGTAAATGGCTCGCTAAGCGGTTTCTTTGAAATCACACAAGGACTTAGACAAGGAGATCCTCTATCTCCTTGCCTGTTTGTTCTAATGGCTGAAGCATTAGGGAAAATGATACAACACTGTCAAACAATGGGAGGATGGAAAGGAATTAGGGTGGTTCGTGGTTTAGAGCCAGTCACACATGCATAGTTCGCAGATGATACTTTTCTTTTTGGGGAAGCTACTATTGCAGAAGCAGAGGCCATAAAAAGGGTACTGGATTCATATTCAAATCTTTCAGGGCAGCTGATAAACAGAGAAAAGACAAGAATATATTTTTTCAACACTTTGAGAAGATGGCAACGATAGTTAGCTACTATACTAGGGTGCCAGGTGGATTCATTACCGACGAAGTATTTAGGGGCTCCCTTGTTCAATGGACCAAGCAAATCTCATCTATGGGAGGAAGTAAGTACTCATTCCAAAAACAAAATGGAAGCATGGAAAGGAAGGTGGTTAACTTTGGCAGGAAGGATTACCATGCTTAAAGCAGTGTTAGGAGTGGTTCCAATCCACTTAATGTCATGTTTTCAGGTCCCAAATAAAGCCAGGAGCATTTTGGAAAGCAGATGGAAAAGATTTATGTGGGAAGGATTGAAGGATGTAAGAAGAATTCCTCTTATCAGATGGAATAAAGCCACACACCCGCTGAACAAAGGAGGAATGGGAATGAGAGAATTGAAACTCCAAAATGAAGCATTGGGAGTTAAGCTGGTATGGAAGATGGTTAAACAACCGCAGAAACTTTGGTGCAGAATAATGCAAAGGAAATATTTAGACGAGCTGGATCCCATCAGAATTTTGACCATAGCAAATCCAGGAGGAGGCTCGGTGGTTTGGAATTTTATCAAGAAAAGCAGACCCTTAGTTCTAAACCATCTCACATGGCGCATAAACAAAGGAAACAAAGCAAATTTCTGGACGGACTCATGGGAGGGTTGGCCTGCGTTAGACAGTATAGAAGAACTTCAAGATTTAAAAATACAAATGATTCAAGATAAAGGGGAAGAGGTGATGGACTATTTAGAAGGGATGGACGAGGAGGGAAGAGTCAAGTGGGCAAATCTGATGGAGTACAATGTTAGTGAGGAAGTCAAAAGAAATATTTGGAAGTGCTTAGTGAAAGAAGAGTTTGAATTAATAATGACAAAGATGAAATATTGTGGTGTGGGGCCAAATCAGGCAAATACTCAGTTAAAATTAGGTATCACATTTTGAAATTGGAAAGAGATAGCATGCCATCGATAGCTGGTCAAAAAAGTTATGCTGGGACAATCAAGTACTACCCAAGGCAAGAGCCTTTTTATGGACGGTACTTCATAGAAGTGTTTTAACTGGGGACAGATTACTGAAATTGGGTATAAACAGACCTAATAGGTGTGTATTATGTAAACAACATGAGAAAACCTTAGATCATTTATTGCTAGGCTGCCAGGTAGCAATGGACATATGGAACTACTTTCTTAACTTACTAGGGTGGAAAGGGGCTATGAACTCCTCAATAGTGGATTGTCCAATGTTACAAAAGAAAGGCTTCTGGGGCGGTATTTGGACCTCTACTTCCTCCATGATTGTATGGCATATTTGGAGAGAACAGAATCCGAGAATTTTTGAGGAAAAGGAAATCTCCACAGACAGGTTGATAAGAAAGGCAGAAACTGGACTGATAGAAATTCTAAATTCCAAAGCACATCTTAGGGGAGGATGTAAATTCACTAGCTGGGACGACTGTCTTATGAAAAATTGGGCAGACTTGAAGGTCCCAAAGGGACTGGGCGGGGGGAAGAAAAAGAGGAGTCAACTCCTAGTGGTAGACTCAAATTAAATTTTGATGGAGCCTCTAAAGGCAATCTAGGGCAAGCAGGATATGGTTTTATTATAAGAAACGAGAAGGGAGATCTTGTCTGGGTGGCTTCCGGTCACTTAGGAATAGCTTCAAACAACGTAGCAGAATTAAAAGCTTTGGCTAGGGGAGTAGCAGAATGCAAGAAAAAAGGATGGACTAATTTAAATATTGAAGGGGATTCCCAGTTAATAATCAATGCAATTCAAAGGAATAATGTAGAAAATTGGCTCTTAAAAAAAGGGATAAAACAAATCAAGGATGATCTAAGCTTTCTAGATTTCTCCATTACTCATATTTTTAGAGAAGCCAACAAGGCTGTGGATCTCCTGGCGAATCAAGGAGTCACGAGGGGCATAGAGGACATCAGTGGTTCAAATGCAGTAGAATGGACAGGACTAACTGCGGTATTATAGTCAAACACAGAGCTTTTGCAGGAGATAGATGAACCACCGAATTTACATCTAATGGTGATATTTTCTTCTTTAGGATTTGAAATAATTTAAAAGGACGTTCACCATGGTTTCTCAGTAGATATGGTCAAGATCCTCAACAAAGCATGGGACAGAATGGATGCTGGTAGGGGACTTTGAGTTTGAGGCTTGCCACAGCCGGAGTCTCTTTATAGCCTTTGGAAGTTCTCCTTTTCTTGTCAAAGAAATGGCGCGGATTATGGGAGTGAAATGCAGGTGCTTGGAGGAAGGGAAGGAGCATCAAGTAGGATGCTTGTTTAAACTGAAAGAGGAAGCAGCGAGGACGACAATCCTCCAAGTGATTGGCAGGGGATCTTGGAGCGGAGGCCATGTACATGATGGCTGGGTCTATCAACTGTTCTTCACTAATATTTCTCTGATCATGGGAGGATCGTTCTATGGGGTCTCCTGGGGTGCTCATCTGGTTGCTCAAGCCAACCATGCTGTGGTAATGGGACAGATCGATGATGTGAGTGTAGACCAGGTGGAAGAAACGTTGAAATCTACCTACGCAAGGAAGATCGGCTCAAAGAAAGCCAAGGACATGTTGGCAGTATACAAAGATGGCATAGAAAACTAAAATATGGAGCCTTTTCGTAAACTCTTATAGGAGAATAAAGGTGAGTTTACTGACGAGCAAGCGGGTAGGCTGTTAGAGGCGGCAAAAGGCATCATGCTGATTATGTATGAAATTATGTAACTACCTCTATTTCCTTTGGGCTGAGGGAAATGTGTTGTAACCTCTAGAGGCACTGTTAGCCTTTAGATATGTAGAAAATCTATCTTCGCATACCCTTTAGGGTACTAGCCCTTAAATAAATGTTGGTTTTGTTTGTCAGATTTTTATAATCCAAAGGGAGCCATCCCCAAGATGGCATTTACCTAACAAAAAAATATATATATATTCATTTGTATAAATAGTATTTGAAATATACAAGATATTCTTTGAATTCCCTATTGTAATATGTGTTGGTCTATTGTATTTTCTCTGCTATACTTTGCTTTGTTTTCTCTGCTTTGCTTTACTCTACTTTGTTGACTTTGTTTTACTCTGCTATGCTCTACTATAATCTACTTTGTTGAGTTTAGTTTTCTCTGGTCTACTTTGCTCTACTTTGTTATGCTCTCTTTAGTTTGCTCTGCTCTGCTCTTCTCTGCTCTGCTCTACTCTGTTGTGTTCTAATAATATTAGCCTTTCTTCCTTAGTTTTTCTCTTACCAAGTTGTTTTCCCTTTTTCATTTTTTCTAACGATCCTATGTAAATGGTGGAATTATTCTTAGACCTTGTAACTACTTTACATGAGATATAGTCACAAATGTTAATCCCATTCTTTCTTTTTGCCCTATGTTAATTGTGGCTTTTGAAAGAGTTAAATCTTGTGATTTGTGAATTGTTAATGCCCAAGCCAATCTTAAGGCTATTTGGATTGTTTGGCCCTTTTGTATTGGTGTAATTGGAACTGTGCATGGAGATTGATCTTCAAATGGTATCCCTATGTAATTATCAAACTCCACCATAACATATGTTGGTGATTCAGGTGGTGCACTCCTAGGTTTGTATATTATTTTTGAACATAGCCTAGAGATCTATTTACAAGGCCTACTTCTATCCAAAGATTAGAAGTTAACATAACTCTCGCATCCTTAGCAAGTAATAACTCCATATCAATTTCATCAATCTAACCTACTTGTGGCACATTGACACTACCCACACTTGTTGCAATGCTACATGCAACTGGATGCCTCAATGAGAATAATTTTTTTTGTTGTGAGTATGCACATTATCATTCATGGTAAAAAAATGAATACTATTGTCAAATTCTTCATTGGTTGATGCATCTATGCAAACATTGGTTCTTGTCATGAGCAACTTCCAGTCATCAATAGTTGGTTTTGTATCTCTTAGATTTGTTAAAAGTTGACGAAATCTTTGTTGTTCAATGCTTTCTCCTTCTTGTCTAAATATTTTATCCAAAGTAACAACAACTTTGAATTCTTCCCATAATAGTTTACTGCGTCTGTTACTATCATATGGTGGTCTATCATTAACAGGAGGTAATTGACCTAAATCTCCAACCAGAATCATAGATACATCTGCAGAAAATTGGAAAATGATGGCCTTCATTAGTGTATACAATTAATTGTTAGATTTAATAATAATCAAGTATATGTTTTAAAATGGGTAAAAATGCTATATAAATTAGAAAAACATATGTATACCTCCAAAACTCATGTTTGCATTTTAAGGGAATGACTAACAAAGTTGACAATCCACCTTCTCTAGCAAATTTTGTCCAATGAAGCTCATTTCATCAATCAAAATGCATTTTATGTGTCGTAACTTCTCTTGAAAACTTGTGAGTCTTGCTCCTTCTAACTGAACAAAGTCTGTGACTAGGATTTGAAGTATTGAATGGATTGTTAAGGTTCCAATATTGAATGTTGCAACTCCTATTGGTGCAAGTAGTAGAAGTGGACTATGCCCTGGGAATGCTACATTTTGAAGAGCTTGAGTGATAGAACCAATTAGATATGATTTTCCAGTTCATGTTGTTCCTTGAATTATCATGATTAATGGCAATGAATTTTGAGATCCATGATAATGTGTCATAATTATATCAAGTGCTTTTTTTTGTTTGACACCTAGTGTTGCATAATTGATATTTTGTGTTATATCATCCCTAATGAGAAATCCATTATCTTTCATGGTGCTTATGAATTTTATTGCTTTATTTGTGTACTCTTCACCTTGATATTCATTAGACCATGGTGCTTGTCTATCAATATCTCTTCTTCCCAACATATCTATTTCAGAAACTTCCTAATCTGATTACGATGTAGTCTCGATATGATTTCACATTCATGCTCTATTGTGTTTCCCTGAAGAGGTTGATTATCTTCAATTTTAGAATCACGACTATTTTCAACATCTTCTGCAGCACTTCTTCTTTTCACATGCTAAGGATTATAATTGAATGACTCCCAATTTGATATTATAACATCATTATCAAGACCAATATCTCTTTCTATATGATGAAATGGCTTATAATTAACAACTCAGACCAACAAAAATCAACCCATTTATCTAATTGAGGTTGAACATAAATATGTAAACTAACTTTATGTCTATTATGTTTAACAATAATGTAACTCCATTTATTAAAAATACCCCTTTAAGTAACATATAGTAACATAATAGACACTATTTTTATTACTATAACCCTTTAATAGTTATTTTTTATTTCATTTCAAAGATTGTTAATATTATATTTGTTATGGATGGAGTTTCTATTTCATAATATGCTTCTAAATAATAAAATATAAATATAAAGCACTAAATATTGTAGATTGGAATCTTTTAAATATATTTTATTGAAATAAATTAAATTAAATTAAATTAAATTCTAAATATTTTATTTAAATTTATTTTAAATCTTACCTACAAACCATTTTAAATAAATATTAAAAAATAGAATTTTACTTCTATTTAAAAAAATGTATTTAATATATAATATTATAATAAATGTTAGATATATTATTATAATATATTACATATATTTTTCTTAAGAAAAAAATCATGTTTTATAATAAATGTTATTTGTTTTAAATCATGACTTGCAATTTCAAATTCTTAACATAAATTGAACACTTTAAAAAGATTTTATTCATCAATGCAAATATATATTAAAATAAATATAATAGAAACATGCCATAATAAAATCAGGTTTGCTACAAATTAGGGTCCATTAAGTACCAATTTATAAAATTAATCAAACTTCTCTAAAGAAAATAAAGGCATATAAAATTATTTCTTTAAACTACTTTTTGATTTTGATTTTTTTCTTTGATCTTTCTCCTAATCTTTCTTAGTATTGGTTCTATGATCTTGTTTTGTTGGAGGTTTAGGGTTTGCAATGTGTTGGATGTGGAAAGTCTTGTGGGATTTTAATTTATCAACTACAAAGAATCCTAGAGAAGTGGCATGCAAATGAGAAATTTTTGTTGTATGGGATCTATCTTACCTACAAACCATTTTTTAAAAAAATATTTAAAAATAGAATTTTACTTCTATTTAAAAAATATATTATAATATATAATATTATAATAAATGTAGATATATTATTATAATATATTACATATATTTTACTTCAAGAAAGAATTAATATTTTATAATAAATGTTATTTGTTTTAAATGCAATTTCAAATTCTTAACATAAATTGAGTACTTTAAAAAGATTTTATTCATCAATTCAAATCTATATTAAAATAAATATAATAGAAACATGCCATAATAAAATCAGGTTGGCTACAAATTTTTTTTTTTTAGAGGATGGAGCGAAAATGTGAGGATAAGCAGGAAGCTGATCCTATCCAAAGCAAAAAGAAGGAAGAAGCAAGGGCCAGAGGGAAGGAAGGAAACTCAGAAGGTAAGGGGATTGATTCTACCCGATCATGGGCCGAGGAAATGGAAAAAGAAATTCCGCTAAGTAAAGTTTAGGATAGAGCATCCATTGAACCTTGGAGATCGAATGGAAGGCAGCAGTTCTCGCGGTTTGTTGATAAATATATCCCTCCAAGGTGATCAAGGAAAAGATGGGAGAATACGGCACAATGGAAGAATCTTCGAAGAAACAACAAAAGGCAAGGGCAAGACCATTGGTGAAACCCTAATTTCAGAGAGGGAGGCATTGGTATTCGATCAACATAATTCAGGTATGGAAACAAAAAAACTATGGTGCTAAGCCCTAATTTGTTAAATCCCTTTATTGAATCTATGAAAAAATTTGGAGTTATTGGAAAATGGTATGGACCCAACCTAGATACAGAAGATCTCAATAAATGGTGGCAGGAAAGATGGGGAAAAGAGTTATCTTTGAAAACCCTAGCAAATGGCTTCTTCTTTGTTTTTTGCCCCTCTGTCAAGATCAAAAAAGAAATTTTAGAAGGGATCTAGATTTTGAATGGATTTGGTTTCTGTTTATGTGATTGGTTTGTGGGCTTTGATCCAAAGAAGTATAAACTGAATCGAAGTCAGGACTGGTATAGATTGCCCAATCTACCATTAGAATTTTGGAACTAGAAGATTTTAGAAGAAATTGGAAACTACTTGGGTAGGTATATCTATTCTGAAGAATGGAAGAGTCCAACAGAAGAAGGTTCACACATCAGAATATGCATTGAAAATTCTTTTCCTGATTAGCGCTGGAGAGAACTTGAAATATTTACAAATTGGGGTGTCCTAAGCCAACCTCTTATCTTCAAATCTAAACCCCTTGGAAATTGGGTGAGTGCAATAGGATGGAGGTCTTGGGAGCAGGACCAAGTCAAAGATAAAAGGAATTCTCTGGTGGAGGATGAATCTCAGGTTGAAGAGGCAGGAACAGTAGTGGAGGAAATGGAAATTAAAGGGGATAAGGTAAATACTTTCCCATCGGATCAGGTTCCTGGTTTGGTAGAAGTCGAGATTATCCATGAGAAGGAGTTTGAAAAGGCTCAGGGATCAAGTGAAGAAGCTCTAAGAGAGGGACTTTAGAACCTTTCGAGGGTGGAAGAATTGGTAAATCTCTCCCAAAACATTAACACTAAAATTTCAGAAACAATTGAGGCAATCAAACCAAATATGCAAATGGAAGATTTTGATTCTTTGTTTGAAGTAGGCAATGAATTAGTTCAACTAGCAAAGGCAGTAAAGGAAGGCTCAATCAGACTGGATGAAGAAGCACTTGTAGAGGATTGGTTGTCTAGCTTAGGCAAAGGGCTGGAAGTTTTTGGGCTAAAAGATGAAGTGAATTCTTTGGCTCTCAAGGACACTGAAGAAAAGTATTTTCCCAGCCCCCCAGAGACATTAGGGATTGGCCAAAGAGATAATAAAACTTCTCCGGACTGTGGAGATCACAAATCTAGAGGTCGAATTCCAAATAGGGAAAAACTAAAGAGGGATGGAGAAGCAAGCGGACAGCTGAAACTACTTGATTTGTTGAAAGTAGGGAAGGGTGGCTCACTTCCTGAACAATAATGAGGATTTGTAATGGAATGTTAGGGGTATGAACGCCCCTAACAAGAAGTGCCTCTTAAGGCACAAATTGAAGCTGAGTCAACCAAACATTTGTATGATTTAGGAAACCAAACTAGAGGAAAGTGAAAATCAATCCTTTGCCAAGAGTCTGAAGCATTGGAAGATGGCTAAGGTTAACTCTAGGGGTCCCTCGGGGGGTCTGATGACATTATGGAGACTGCAGACTGTTCTTCTAGAAGAAGTAGCTTCCAGTAATGGGTGGATTTCTAGTAAAGTAAGAAGTTTGGCTTCAAACTTAAGTTTTCTTCTGGTAAACATTTATGGTCCCAATTCTCAAAGTCTAAAAAAGGAGTTGTGGGTAGAATTAGATCATGTGTGTAATAGTAGGATTTGTGATTTTATTTTCTTGGGAGGCGACTTTAATGCTATCTTGAGAGATGAAGACAAGTTAGGAGGAGTGGGAAGGAAACTCCAATCTCAGAAGGATTTTGAAGCCTTTGTTTATAGAAATGATTTAATAGAAATTTAGCTGGGTAATGGGAACTGCACTTGGAACAATAGAAGACTTGGCTTCTGTAACATTACAGAAAAATTAGATAGGTTTTTCATTAAAGGGGACTTGAGCCAATTTCCCTTCAGTTTGGATAGAAAGATCCTTCTGGAATTAGGGTCTGATCATTTCCCTATAAGTCTAGATATACAGGGTGAAAGGAGACCAATAAGATGCCCCTTCAAATTTGAAAATATGTGGTTTAAGGACTCCACCTTTCTGTCTTTAATAGAGGAGTGGTGGAAAAATTGCAATCCTGAGGGAGTGGGTCTTTTCAATATAGTAACCAAGTTGAAACTCATTAAAGTAAATTTGAGACAGTGGAATAAGGATCACTTTAAGAATATTTTTAAAACTAAGAGACAGATATTCATAATTTAAATGAGAAAATCATAAAAGAAGGAATGGATAATGTATCTTTTTTGAAAGAGAAAGAATTGATGAGCAAACTTGAGGACATCTTGGCCAAAGAAAAAGTCTTTTGGAGGCAGAAATCTAGGGAGGTGTGGCTGAAGGGTGGTGATTCTAATACCAAATTTTTTCATAATTCAACAAAGGTCTGTAGAGAGGTCAACAAAATTGCCTCTATTAAAACAAAGGAGGGCAGGGTCATGGACATCCCAGAGGAGATTGGACAAGTAGCGGTTGATTTTTTTCAGGATCTCTTGAATGAAGAAAAGGGTTCAGCCCTTCAGGGCTAATAAGAATTTTTAAGATTCATCCCGAAGTTAGTATCCAAAGATCAAAACCTAATGTTGAATAGTAAATTCTCAGAAGAGGAAATAAGAGAATCTCTCTTTCAACTTGGACCGGATAAGGCTCCTGGACCTGATGGGTTTCCAGCAGTGTTTTTCCAGAAATGTTGGAGTTTTATTGGAAAAGATCTCACGGCAGCCTATGAGGATGCTAGAAAGGAGGGTAAGGTTCTAAAAGAGATTGGTAACACTTTTTTAGTCTTGATCCCCAAGAAAGATAAGCCAAAGTCTTTTGAAGACTTTAGGCCAATTTCACTGTGTAATGTGGTCTACAAAATTTTGGCTAAAGCAATAGCGAACAAAGTCAAAAGAATTCTTCCTGATATCATATCTGAGGAGTAGACAGGTTTTGTCCCTGAAAGGTCTATTCTAGATGGGTTAATAATTACCTAGGAGGCTATTCACTCAGTGCAAAAAAACAAATTCCCCTCAATGTTGGTTAAATTGGACATCCGAAAGGCATATGACAAAGTAAATTGGAGATTTTTGTTCAAGATTTTAGAGGCTTTCAGCTTTCAACAAGAGTGGCTAAATTGAATCTTTGAATGGATTTCTAGCCCAAGGTTTTCAGTTCTTCTAAATAGTTCCCCGGTAGGCTTTTTCAACATCTCACGAGGACTTAGGTAGGGAGATCCTATCTCTCTCTTCCTTTTCATTATCATGGCAGATGCTTTGGGAAGATTCATTTCAAATGCATGTCAGGAGGGTCAAATCAGAGGCATACAAATCACAGGAGATATGCCACGGTTCTCTCATCAACAATTTGTTGATGATACCCTATTATTCAGGGCTGCACAGGAAGGGGAGGCGCTAAGGTTTAAAAGGATCTTTGACTCATATCCCAAAGCGTCCAGGTAGGAAGTCAGCAAAGTGAAATTTGAAGTGTTTTTCTTTAATACCCCCCTTACAGAGTAGAAATAATCTTACGGATTCTATCCTTTGGGAAAGGTTCCCTGCCTTGCAAATATCTTGGGTTGCCATTGGTTAAAGGGATTCTCTCAGGTAATTCCTGGGATCTTCTTCTGGGAAGAATAAAGGCTAGACTAGAATCTTGGAAGAGCAAGTGGCTTTCGTGGGCAGGGAGACTGACTCTCATCAAAACAATTCTAGCAGCTATTCCTATCTATATGATGTCCTGTTTACCTTTGACAAGTAAAATTTATAAGGAATTAAATCAGTTGTTGAGGAACTGCTTCTGGAAAGGTTCATTGGACCAGTTCAAATTCCTGCTGGTCAAATGGAAACAAGTTTGTGAACAGAAAGAAAAGGATGGGGCTGGGGTGAAAGACCTTCTAAGGCAAAATCAAGCTCTTGGGGCAAAGTTGGTTTGGTTGATACATGAAAAGCCTAACCTCAAATGGGTAAGGTTGTTGAAGAATAAATACTTAGATAGGGAAGCACATAGTATCTTCACTTCTAGACAGTTACCTGATGGTTTTAGGATATGGAACTTTATTAAGAAGAGTAGAAATTTAATAATTAACCACCTTACCTGGGAAATCAGGGAAGGTAGGGAAGACAGGTTCTGGGAGGACTCTTGGGAGGGGCTCCCGGCTCTAGCAAGGTGTGAAGACTTGGCCCCCGTAATGATAGTTACCAAACTGGAGTGGGGAGAAAAAGTGTGCAATTACTTATCCTTCCCTACATAAATTAGTGATCCTCCCACATGGAAAAGCATCCGAGGTTTGGGTTTGGATGTTGGTCTGATCTCTAAGTTTGATGATGAGCTGGCTAAGCGTAACATAAGGTTTAGAAGGGGCAGGGATAGACTAAGGTGGAATGCGTCTGCATCCAGGGAGTACTCGGTAAAGGAGGGGTACAAGGCCTTAACCGACATGAATGAGTCCTTAGGATTGAACCCATCTATGCCTTGTTGGCACAAACAATGCCTTCCTAAGGTAGGTGTGTTTATGTGGATAGCTGCTCAGGGTAAGGCCTTAACAATGGATAGGCTGAGAAGGATGGGTTTTGAGGGGCCTTTGCGATGTTCACTTTGTGGTGAAGTAGAGGAAGATGGAGATCACTTATTCCTGCATTGCCCCTACACGGGGAGAGGTTGGCAATGGTCGTGTAACAAGTTTCAGTGGAAGTCAGCACCCTCTAGAAATCTGTTGGAATGGTTGATAGCCTGGCCCCTTTTGCACCAGAAAGTGATGTTTGGTGGTCTTTGGATTACAACCCCATCCATTCTGATTTGGGAGATTTGGAAAGAACAGAACAGGAGAATCTTTCAAGATACAGAAATGCCATGGCATTCTCTCCTTAGTAAAATAGAAGCTAGCATAGTGGAAGTGGTAAATTCTAGACTTACAGACCGAGACCCAGCTCACCTCCTCTTCACAGGTTGGGATGCAGAAATGTTAAAAGGATGGAAGGGGCTCTCTTTGGCTTCCCAGATTGGAGAAGGAGGAAACAAAACAAAGAAAGCTAGGGAAAATATTAGATGGTCCCCCCAGAGGTTGGATGGCTAAAATTGAATGTTGACGGTGCCTCACGCGGCAATCTAGGTCCGTCAGGGGCAGGATGTATTGTTAGGATCTCGAAGGGAGAAGTGGTGGGAAAGTTAGCTGGTCCTCTCAGATCTGGCACCAATAATGAGGCAGAGATTCAGGTGTTACTTCTCGGTGTTCAGCTGTGTAGGGATCTTAAAATCATAAATTTGGAGATTGAAGGGGATTCAATGATAGTCATCAATGGTTTGAGGAGTAAGAAATTAGTTAACTAGAGACTGCAAGCTATTCTGGACCAAGCTCCGGAGCTGATAGAAGGATTTGATAGGGTCACATTCAACCATATTTTGAGAAAAGGAAACCAAGAAGCAGATAGATTGTCTAATCTTGGGGTAGACGGGGTCTCGGTTAGAGAAATCCTCTCTTTCGAAGGACCTCCTTTAGTGTGAGTAAGGCTTGTGGGTGGTTGGGAGGGAGCCTTGCCACACCATCATGGGTGCCAAGGCTGAGGCACTCATGACTGGAAGCTGATCCATGACGGCACGAGCCAATGGGAGATAGTGTTTATTGCTTCTCAGTGGCTGGATACATCCCGACTGGGCAATCATTAAGAGGTGTGCTTTCGAGATCCTTCAGTGGTAGGCTGTGTGGAGGTTATCTGCGAAAGCGGTATCCATTGATCTACAAATCCTTTCTCAGTCTTTTGCTAATGCCATCCCACTTTGTCGCAATTATCTTGGCTGATGCTATTCGTTGTGGAGGAATGGACACCCCCATCCGGCTGGTCAGCACCAAGAGGCAGATGGATTTCTTGGGAAGTATTACCGATCTTCGACTGCAGAGGATGTTGAGGCAGTTGGACGGGCTCCTGGTTGGCGCAGTGAAACTGATTCTAGGAAAGGCCTTCTTGGAGAATGATGATAGATATCACGTAGACACAGATATTTCCTCGAGGGTCCTGGCAATGTTAATGGAGCTGGAAATGGTGAAGGCAGAGGTAGAGTCAATCATGTGAGGCATATTCTGTCCTGAGCACCTAGGTGAATTGGGGAAAACTTTGTAAGTTGCCAGCCCAGGTGTTGGCATTCCTTGCCCTAAGGATTGGAGCCTTCTTGCAGATCCTGGGGCAGTGATTAGAGTTTACCTGTTCATCCCGGATGTCAAGGGCTTTGACCTGATCATGCTGAAGGAACAGGCTTCGATGGCAGTGGAATTCATCAGAAGGTTGCTCGGGTTGGTGGAGGTCGATAGCTTCCAGTGGATGGATGACTTCAGGAAGAAGATTGAAGAGTATGCTAGTTAAGTTTGACAGTATCTCCTTGGCTTCCTTTTTCTTATCAGAAGATTTTAGTATGTCTGGTTATTCCATGGCTTTAGTAAATGTCCATAGTATAGTATGGGTGTCCATAGCTCCGACCCTGCGTGGTCTCCTAGTATAAGTTTATAGATTGGAATGGGATATTGGTCTGAACCTCTTTTGCTAGCCATGAAAAGGTTGAGGACTGTAACTTTTTCTCATATAATATAATACAATCTCTGATTACGAATAAAAAAAAATTAGGTTGGCTATAAATTAGGGTCCACCAAGTACCAATTTAGAAAATTAATCAAACTTCCCTAAATAAAATAAAGGCATATAAAATCATTTCTTTATACTACTTTTTCATTTTGATTTTTCCCTTGATCTTTCTCCATATCTTTCTTAGTATCCATTCTATGATCTTGTTTTGTTGCAGGTTTGGGGTTTGCAATGTGCTAGATGTGGAAAGTCTTGTGGGATTTTAATTTATCAACTACAAACAAACCTAGAGAACTAACATGCAATGAGAAATTTTTGTTGTATAAGATCTAGGTTAATTCTAGATGTGGTCTCTTATGCAAAAATTTATGAATTGAGTTTTCATTTGTTAAAATTGTCTCAAAGCAAATAAAATTAGAATTATAATAATATATCTTATTTTTTATATAAAATATTGTCTACTATCGGTTTTTGATCTTGTTTTTAAATATAGGTTGGTTCTATGATGTTTTGTTGCAGGTTTGGGGTTTGCAATGTGTTGGATGTGGAAAGTCTTGTGGGATTTTAGTTTATCAACTACAAAGAATCCTAGAGAATTGACATGCAATGAGAAATTTTTGTTGTATGGGATCTATCTTACCTACAAACTATTTAAAAAAAATTATTTAAAAATAGAATTTTACTTCTATTTAAAAATATATATTTAATATAATAAATGTTAGATGTATTATTATAAGATATTACATATATTTTACTTCAAGAAAGAATTAATAGTTTATAATAAATGTTATTTGCTTTAAATCCAATTTCAAATTCTTTAACATAAATTGAGTAATTTAAAAAAAAAATTCATCAATGCAAATCTATATTAAAATAAATATAATAGAAACATGCCATAATAAAATCAGGTTGGCTATAAATTAGGGTCCACTAAGTACCAATTTGCTAATATTATATTTGTTATGGATAAATAATAAAATTTAAAGCACTAGATATTTTAGATTGGAAAACTTTAAATATATTTTATTGAATTAAATAAATTAAATTAAATAAAATTCTAAATATTTTATTTAAATATATTTTAAATCTTACCTAGAAACTATTTTTAAAAGAATATATTTAAAAATAGAATTTTACTTCTATTTAAAAAATATATTTAATATATAATATTATAATAAATGTTAGATATATTATTATAATATATTATATATTTTTTACTTCAAAAAATAATTAAAATTTTATAATAAATATTATTTGTTTTAAATCATGACTTGAAATTTCAAATTCTTAACATAAATTGAGTACTTTAAAAAGATTTTATTCATCAATACATATCTATATTAAAAGAAATATAATAGAAACATACCATTTTTTAAAATCTGACTACAAATTAGGGTCCACTAAATACCAATTTAGAAAATTAATAAAACTTCCCTAAAGGAAATAAAGGCATATAAAATCATTTCTTTACACTACTTTTTCATTTGATTTCAATTTGTTTTTGCTACACAATTTTTTGACAGGATTAAAACGAAGATATATAATCATATATGAATGCTTACCTTCATATACGTGTAGCAGATATGTGGTCTGGGATAACCGTGAATGCTTTCTGCCAAAAAAAAATGCATGTATATAAGTCGTGTGAACCTGGTCTGCATATACACTAAAGCATCAAGGAAAGGATTTTTTCTTTTTTAAATCAGATATTTTAATTGGAATGCTTTGGTACATGCATGTAGAGATTCACCAAAAATCAAATAAAAACTCCTCATTTATACCTATATGGCTCCTCCCATTCTCTTTTGCCTATGTTTCATGTATCTGGGCTCTCTCCTTATCTGGGCTCTCTCCTTGTGAGCTTACCAATCTAAGATTTTATTTTGAATATCTCTAGTCTGTCTTCAAGAGAATGAAGATATCAGATGTTTTATACATGGCCTCTCTCCTCTAATTACTCAGCTCCTATGTGCATATTGGGCACTGTCTTATATGACTGATGGGTCCTGGCATTATGAGGCCATGGGCATGTGGCAGGGAGAGAGTGAGCATTAGTTATTAATTAGAGTCACAATTTTTTTTCAATTTAATTTAAGATTTTTTTGAATAGCCATTATTTGCCAGCTTGTCAGGCCCTGTTTTAGTTAGATTATTTTGATAACGCATTCCATGTCTTTTTTTAAAATTTTTTTTGAATTTAATTTACATAATTTTTGTTTATGGGAAACAACTCTTTCCTACCACTGTAGGATGCCTCTTGGCGTAAATACAATCCACTCAATCTTCTTCAATCTAATAGTATTTTGGCTACATAATAGTACTTCACCTACGTAATGTTTTTTTTTTATTGGTAAAAGGTGAATGCCATTAATATATAAAATCAGTTATAAAATACAGCTCTATTCAGTGCAGGTACCGGTAGGAAAGAACAGAACGAAGAAAACCTCTGGTCTAGCCCGAGACTTTTACAGTCTAGTACATACTATTTATTTAAAGAACTTATACGGGGTCAAGCCCAATAAGGAAACATCCTTTCTTATACAATTATTGAGATACAAGTACAGACATCGCCCTAATCCATGGCCTTTCTTTTGATATCCTCTTGTTGTATGACTTTTGGTTCTTTGGCTCCTGGGATGACCTCCATGACATATAACATTAGATCAACTGTCTATTATCCAATTAAAAAGTCTTCTTCTGTCTTGCTCCTACCAGTATACCTGTATAACCTGAAACCACAGGAAAACTACCACCTCTTTTCGCATGTTAGCTATACATAAAACATATAATTCATTATCCTGCAAACAACTGTTAGTATTTTAAAACCTTTGCCTGAGATGAAAGGATAAATACTTGCTCTTCCCAAGCTTATCATAAATGATCAAACACACTTGCTTCAATGTTAACTTAAATCCAGTTATGTGGGACATGCCATTTCGTTGATTGATCCATTGTATAGGCGCAACTAGAAATTGGAATCATCCAGAGGGTCCTTGGTCTAGTAGAGGAGGACGGGTATGGATGGATCGCTTCTTTCAATCTTCAGTTACTTGAGTATGAGTTTTGTAATTTTACACACCATTTTGAAAATTTGATACAGTCATATCAAATGGACACGGCTCCTAGCCATTACCAAATCAAAGATACATGCATGGGCACTCTCTGTATATTAGGGGTATAGATAATGGAGACATAATAAATTAAAGTCACAGCCACCGTAAGATGCAAATGAATCGATGGTGCGGGAGCAGTTAAAAAGAATGTTGCTGAAAGCACCACGTGTCAAGAGGACAAGCAAAAGAGAGAAGCACAAAATTGATGTGGACAGTGACACTTGGAGGCTGCGGAGTAAAAGTTGGAGAAACTCAAGAATAACGTAGAGTAAACCACGTGGAGATACCCAACAAATACATTAAATGTTGTTTCACATCAAATGGAGGAGCTGAGCAGAAATGAAAAGAAATAAGAATCATGCGAAGAACGCCACGTGGTGGACCCGGAGGTAAAGTTATTTGGTTTATGACCCTTTTCCAGCGAGAAACTTAAAGTTTCTAAAGTGATGTGGAACAAGCCAAGTGTCAGCTTCCTCGGGAGTTTCCAATGTTTGATAATGTTTCAAGTAGTAATGGGGAGAACACCACGTGTTAGTTAGCGTGCGCGCGGAAGATGCCACTTGTCCCAGTTTTCTCCTTTGAAGTTAGTGAACGCTGAAGCTGTGGGTCCCATTATTAATATGTTTATTTCTAAACTGATGCGGGTTGCGACAGTTGTCAACAGTGGAGTTCACCTGAGTACAAAGACACAGTTTTGAGGGCTTTGTGGAAGAAGACACATAGATGTTTTTGAGGGCTACGGAGCGCGACAAGTGTTATTTTCCTATTCACAGCCACAATAAATTAAAGTCATAGCCACCGTAAGATGTAAATAGATCTAATGGTGTGGAAACAAAATAATGAAGGCTGTGGAGGCTACCAAATGGCACAAGCACAACAAAGAAGAGCAACTTTTAAAATTTATGCGGAGCCTTCCACGTGCAGGATGCAGAATGAAGAGAGAAATAGTAAAATCTGTGGAGGTCGCCACGTGTAGAATGCGGAGGTAGACCCTAAAGTTTCTATGTGTCTGCGGAAGGTGCCGTGTGTCTTTTTACTTTGTTGCAGAGGGTGCCGCGTGTTCTTTCCGTATCATGTTGTCGCTGGTAATGAAAGATGGTGGGCCACAGTGATGTTAAGTTTCAAGTAAGTAGAGAACGCCACGTGGTGGATGTGGAGGAAAAGTTGTTTGGTTTAAGACCCTTTTCCGGCAAGAGACTTAAAGTATCTAAAGTGATGCGGAACCCACCAAGTGTCAGCTTCCGCAGGAGTTTTCAGTGTTTCAAAATGTTTCAAGCAGTAATGCAGAGAATGCCACGTGTTAGTTAGTGTGCATGCGGAAGATGCCACCTGTCCCAGTTTTCTCCTTTGAAGTTAGTGATCACTGAAGCTAAGGGTCCCATTATTAATATGTTTGCTTCTAAACTGATGCGGGTTGTGACAGTTGTCAACAGCGGAGTTCACCCGAGCATAAAGACACAGTTTTGAGGGCGTTGCAGAAGAAGACACAGATGTTTTTGAAGGCTATGGAGCGTGACAAGTGTCATTGTCCTGTTCATTCCTAAGAGACAAAGGAGTTTCTCGTTCTGCTGCAGACGCTACCATCTGTCACAGTATGTTTCAAATTTCAAGTACGTGGGTCTCGCCATGTGTCTAACCCTTAATGGAAGGAGTTGTGCCACATATTTTTGCTCCAGCCAATGAGCTTGAAGGAGGGAAAAAACTATTGCAGATTTAAAGCATCGTAACCGCCAGAGACTTCCAGTTATCTCTAGTTCAGTTGGACCGTTGGGATTCAATTGTTGTAGACAAACTAGAGTCAGATCTTAGGCTATAAATATGTAATATTTGTAATAGATCTAGACAGATTTAGTGATATCTCTACTTTTGTAAGATATGTAAAGGTTCAAAGTAAATATAAGTCGTTGGAGCATGTGAATAAGAAATAATAGCTGAGTATGAGAGTAGAAATAGGGAATTGAAATCAAGTTCAGGGGTCAGAGGATCAATGTTTCTCCCCAACGTTGTATAAAATTGTTTAGGCAGTTTGAGATCTTGAAATTACCATAGTTCTTAGTATGCTCTACCACCTGTTACAAAGAAGTCTAATTTTAACTCTTAGTTAGTTTGAATGAATGGACTTGCCATCGCTATCAGACTTCAAATCTTTAATTTGGAGTTATCTACACCTGACTAGAAAGGGTTTGAGATCTACCCATCCGGTTGGGAATCTGAGAAGTGTTCTTAATTGCTCTATTATACTCCATTGCTGTCTAAAGGATAGAAACTCTGAAGATGCTTAGAGTTTGTTCACACTCCAAGGTATGTTATTAGAACAAGTGATGAACTGATTGGCCTCAGAATAGCTTTCCTCCAATGTTTCAGTTTGATTCTAATAATACTTCATCAATGTTAGCTATAGTAGATAGGCAGAAACCATCAACCCCTTTGTTGATAAGGGAGTCAGCTTTGCTATTACCCTCTCTATAGGTGTGATTGAATGTGCACCTCCTAAAAGAAGCAATGATGTTGAGGGCAATAGCTAGCAGGGAATTCAGTCTCCAATTAGGCATGTTCCCTTTCCATAAGCCATTAATGACGATCGTGGAGTCACCTTCTACCTCTAATTTTTTAATTTTCATGTCTTTGCAAATTCTCAGACCTTCAATCAGGATGGTTAATTCTATTGAATTGTTTGTTGTTTCTCCTAGGGGCAGGGCTAAGGTTGCTATTTCTCTAGATTCAGAATCATGGATTACATAGCCTATTCCTGCGACTCCCAGGTTGCCCCTAGATGCCCCATCAAAATTTAGCTTGAACCACCCTTCTTTAGGAGGTTGCCACTTACATTCCCGTCTCTTGTTGGTGGTGTTGTGGTTACTTGGTCCCACAAAGGAGGGCAATTTTAGTCCTGCCCATCTCCCTCGCATCTTTTCATCCCAGTGTGTCATTGTGGATTCTTTTTTGGAGTAATTTAGAATCCTACTATTGACAATTTCTATAATAACAGCCTCAATTTTAATAATTAGCTGTCTAAAATTCATTTTACTATCTTTAAAGATTCTTCTATTTTTTTCTTTCCACAGCTCCCAAACCATGATTGAAGGGGAAATTGTCCATAGCATATGGTAGATGCTTTGTTTGTGAGTCTTAGGCCAACATTGGAAAAGGTTTAGAATGTTATTAGGCATGGCGGTAATCTATCCCATCTTATTACTTAGCTAGTTCCAACATTTATTAGAAAATTGACAATTGAGGAGAATATGATCTGCTATTTCTAGATCCTCTTCACAATGGGAACATTTGCTAGGCCCCTCATATCCCATCTTGGTGAACCTATCCGTAGTTAGGATTTTTTTCTGTAGGGCCATCCAAGCAAATAGCCCAGCCTTTGGGAGACAGTTCTTATCCCAACACAGTCTCAGTGGTAACTCTGATTTTGGGCTTAGTTGCTGTCTGATTAAAGTTTTGTAACCATCCTTGGTTTTATAATTTCCTGATTTAGCCTCATCCTAGACTAATCTATCTAAGTCTCCTTTGAGAGATACCCTCCTTTTGTTAAGGATATCAAGTAGTTTCTTTTTCTCATTATCCGGAATGTTCATATTATCCAGGGGTTTCCATTTCCACCCCTTATTCTCCTCATGATTGGGAAAATCTATATAATCTTTTACATATTTCCCCCAATGGGATTCTGGGATCCTTTTGGCATTATCTAAGTTATCCATGCTGCTTATCGCCTCATACCCCCCCATGAGTCATCCCAGAAAAGTGCTTGGTTACCGTCTCCTAAACTCCAGGTCAGTTTATCCATTATGAGCTTCTTGCAATCCATCATAAAATTCCAGAGGTGAGATCCTTTAGGTGGGTTAGCCATTCTAAAAAGGAATGTCGGTTCCTCCCCTCTAAGATATTTGTTTCTAAGGATTTTAACCCACTTTGAATCAGGTTGTTGATACATTTTCCATACAAGTTTAGCACCTAAAGCCTTACTCTGTTCTCTGAAGTTTTTTAAGCCCAGGCCACCTTCCTCTTTTGGTCTACAAATCCCTTCCCAAGCCACCAGTGCCATTTTCTTTTTATCCTCCGAACCTTGCCATAGGAAAGTTCTTAGAGTTTTGTTGATTTCATCTCGTTTACCTACTGGAAGATTCATACAGGATAATTGGTATATTGGGATAGCTGAGAGAACCGATTGTAAGATTGTCACTTTTCCTACTGAGGAGAGCCACTTGCCTTTCCAAGATTCTACTCTATTCCTGATCTTGGAAGTGATATGATCCCAGAGATCATTGGTCTTATTGCTTTTACCCAAAGCTATGCCTAGATATTTACAAGGCATTTCCCCTTTTTTATAAGACAGGATTTTGTATATTTCTTTTTCAGTTTCAGGATCCATGTTGAAAAAATAAATTGCTGATTTATCAGAATTTACCTCCTGTCCAGAGGCCCTACAGTAGGAGTTTAGGATATCTTTGAATGCCCTAGCTTCTTCTATGCTTCCCAAACTGAAGAGCATAGTGTCATCTACAAACTATTGATGAGTTGTAGGATCGACACCAGAAGTAATTTTGATACCTTAGATCTTCCCTTCTTCCCTGGCCTTGGAGATCATTCTCCCTAGTACGTCTACCATTATAATGAAGAGAAAAGGGGAAAAGGGATCCCCTTGTATCAATCCTCTTGAGATGTTAAAAAAACCTTCTAGAGTTCCATTAATTAAAACTGAGATCTTAGGATTAGAAATACATGCATAAATGAGGTTTATCCACTGTTTAGTAAAACCAAAAGCCTCTAGGGTTTTGCAAAGGAAATGCCGGTCTACCTTATCATAGGCCTTACTGATATCTAGTTTAATTAGCATACTAGGTTTTTTGTTTTACTGTATGGTATGGATGGCTTCTTGGGCTGTAATAACACCATCAAATATAGATCTACCCGAAACAAACCCTGTTTGCTTGTCACTTGTTATCTCTGGAAGAACAGTTTGAATCCTATTAGCCAGGGTTTTAGTGAGGATTTTATAAATAGTATTACACAAAGATATAGGCCACAAATCCCCTAGACTTTCTAGTTCTCTTTTTTTGGAATGAGTGTAAGAAAAGTGTTATTTACCTCTTTGAGAATATTTCCTGAATTCCTTGCCCCATCTAGTGCTTCGACTACTTCATCTCCTATGAAGTGCCAACATTTCTGGAAGAAGAAAGCTGGGAAGCCATTAGGACCGGGAGCTTTATCTGGTTGCATTTGAGAGATGGCCAACTCTACCTTAGTTTCGATAAATTTACCATTGAGAGCTTTGTTTTGATCCTCTAAAATAATCCTTGGGATATCTTCCAGAATGGTTTGTTGGTGCAGGCAATTCGATCCTTCTTGATTGTTAAGAATATTTTCAAAGTACCTAACAGTTTCATGAGCAATTTGATGAGGATCGTCGATCTAGACATTATTCGCATCTTTTATTTTGAGGATTCTATTTACGTTTCTTCGTGCTTTGGTGCTGTTATGAAAGAACTTAGTGTTTTTATCTCCCTCTTCTAGCCAGGTTTCTCTTGACTTTTGATGCCAAAAGATTTCCTCTTTGGCTAGGATATCTTCATATTCAATTTTTAGTTGTTTTTATTTTGAATATGAATCAACGTCCATTCCTTTGGTAATCATGTTTCTGTTTAGGTTTTCCAGTTCTTCTTCTAGCTTAGTTTTGGACTCAAAGATATTACCAAAGTTAGTTTTGTTCCAACTTAGAAGCTTAAATTTAATAATTTTCAATTTGGATACTAAACAAAAAATCTTAGAACCAGATATTCTAGTTTCTTTCCACCATTTCTCAATTAGGGTAATAAGATTGTTATCTTTGACCCACATTTTTTCAAATTTAAAGGCGCAACGTTTGGGTTGGCAATCTTCTGAGATACTCAACTAAACTAGATAGTGATCAAAGCCTGAGTATGGTAAGATCTCTTCCGTCAGAAGGTAAGGGAATTGGGCCTAATTACCTCTTAACAAGAATCTGTCAAGTTTTTCTGCTATATTGCTAAAACCTTCTCTTCTGTTGTTCCATGTAAAACCTTCCTGTGCAATTTTAATTTCCAATAAATTGTTCTTTTGAACCCAATCTTTAAAGTCTTTCGCTACTATAGATAGCCTTACATGACCTCCCAGTTTTTCTTTAGGATCTAATATCGCATTGAAGTCTCCACCCAGAATGCATACTTGATCTTGTAAAGCTCCCAAGAATTGTTCTATTTTTGTCCAGACTACTCTCTTATCCTAGTTCTGGGAAGGGCCATAAATGTTAAGGAGAAAAAAGTTTAGATTGCTTCTAATGCTTCTAACATTCCTAGCCATCCAATTTTTCCTACAACTTATCACTGAGAATGAAACCGCTCTAGGGTCCCAGATTACCCCAAGGCCTCCCGAAGCACCCTCAGCTGGAACTCCTACTAGCTCCCATATTCCTAGCTTCTTATTTAGAGCTTCTATCTCCTCTTTATTTAGTTTAGTTTCTTGTAGTATTAGTATAGCTAGTTTTGTGTTGGTTATTGTTGATGTATAAAATTGTACAGGTTCCAACACCAACATGGGAAGTTTTAGAAATGTGAGACTTGCTACTTGAAACAACCTCCAGATTTTAAAGAAGTTGGCTCTTCTTTATCTTAAATGTGTTTTGGGGAAAAGGGTAAGAAGTAAACAGGATTACAGATACAATTAAAAGCAAATCTATCTATGGCGATGCACCTGAGTAAAAATGTTTCTCTCAACTAAGCACAGTGAAGCTATCCTCAAGATTCAGTTACATTAAAGAGCAGACACTGCATGATTAACATAAACAGATGAAATGAATGAAATCAAAGGCTCACAACTAGATAATTTGCAATGACATAGGAAATATCAACCAAGGCATAGAACTCAGTCTTTCTCATTAATTTTCTAGCAATATAAGAGGCACAGATACATGCACAGTTACATTCACTTTCTAACTCAAGAACAACAAAATAAAGGCAAATGATATTCACTGGTCACAACAAAAGTCTCAAACTTCTCTCTTAAATCTTTGACAGAAAATTCTAGATCTCTGCAAACTATATGAATTTCTCTAAAAATTCTAACTTAAAAACTGGCAATTCATTACAAATGTTACATATTTATAGCCCAAGATCGACTCTAGATTGTCTGCAACAATCAGATCCCAACGGCCCAACCGATCTCAAGATAACTGGAAGTCTCTGACAATTAAGATCTTTAGAATCTGTGACAGTTACTCCTTCTTGCAAGCCCATTGGCTGTAACAAAACATATGTGGCACACCTCCTTCTATAAGGGGCAGACACTTGGCAACTTCTGCAGCTTGAAACTAAAAAACTCTGTGACAGATGGTAGCGCACGTAGCAACACTTTGAAACTCCTTCGTATCTCTGGAAAGAAATAGGAAATTGACACTTGGTGGCTTCCGCAACAACTAGAGACATATACGTGTCTTGCTCCGCAACACTTTACTTAACTGTGTCTTTTATGCTCGGGAAAACTCTACAGGGGACAACTGTCGTGATTCGCAGCTTTGAAACTTTAAGATACATTAGAAATGGGACCCACAACTTTCTGCTCTCTAACTTCAAAAGGGAAAACATGGACAGGTGGCAAACTCCGCGTGCACAACAGCTGATACATGGCGCTTTCCGCAACACTTGAAACATTATTTGAAACTCTTTGAAACTTAAGCGGAGGTTGACACATGTCAGGTTCTGCATCATTTAAGAAACATTTAATATCACCAGAGAAAGGGACAAAAGCTTTTATCTTTGGCGCCGCATTCACCACATGGCATTCTCTACATCACTGATACTTTAAAATTGTGGCCCACCTCTTTTCTTTACTTAGCATCAAAAGATATAGAAACAAACATGCGGAAACTGACACTTGGTAGGTTCCATAGCTACCACAAAAGACACACGGCTCCTTCTGCGCTCATACTGAAACTTAAAGGGAGTGCCTCCACTTATGACACGTGGTGTCTTCTGTAGGGTTGTAACTTTATTCACTGTTTGAAACACTTTCTGCTACGTGGCACGCTCCGCTCCAAAGTTGTAACTTAGAAACAAAAATGTGGCTTGAACTAGGGCTCGACACTTGGCAACTCCTGCAGCCCTAGCAATAAGAAACCCTCGCAGCCACACTAAGAAACATTCACAGACACAAAACTGTAACCTGCGGAGCACTGCAGCTGAAACAAAATCTAGAGTCTTATAATCTATAGTTCTTGGCGACCCCTAGGACTTTTGAGCCTGCTCAAAAAGAACCCAAAACTTAGCAAAAATATATGTATTTTAAAATACAACACAGGGTCACAAATTCTACAAAGCCGTCTGGTAAACAGACCATTCCGAATCAGAGAGTCCCTATTTACTCTGTAAATCTTGAAAGGCAAAATCAAGATTTATTATATCCTTGTGGGAGAATGACTACAAAATTTGAACTGTGGCCTTTAATTGAAACTCCAACTAGGCCATTGGTATCAAGACAGCTTCCACCTCTTGTACTGATGAAGAATCACTTAACCCCTGGAAAACTATTTGATCATTTTGCCTTGTTAATAGCAGGGTCTTGATATCATCAATCATCAGTACAGTATTATTATCTGGAAATGGTGAGGGAAGACCCAACTATACCAAATCCTCTATGTGCTTCTTTATGTGTTTGACTCCTTCCTTGACAGTATCTAGGAGCTCCTGGCAGTTTGTGGTAGCTGAGTTGCAACTTAGAACTTCATTTACCTTCTTTGCAGCTATCATTTTGTCACTGATCCCCACTACTGACAAAATTTCATCTGTTGTGTCATATAGTTTCTTTAGCAACAGTTGAGAGTTAGAAACTCTCAAAGAAATAGTAGACAGAGTGGCCTGAATTGAAGTTTCCACTTTCTCACACAACTGCTGTGCATTTAACAGAAATGTTAATGATGGCCTTAGCTGGACAATCTCCTCAGAGATTCTTTTCCAAACTAAAACATATAGCTCTTTGACCAGATTCAAAACTCCAGCATTCTGTGGCCTGTTAGCTAACTCAAGTGTTAGTTGTTTTGTCATTTGTTGCTCAGCTAGGAGTCGTGTTTGTATTGCAGCAGCAGCATTCTGTTCACTCAGCAACTGTTGCTGAAATTATGTGGCTTATTGTAGCTTTTCCTGATACTTCTTCTCCAATGTGGCCTTCTCTTGCCTCAGAACATTTACTGCGGCCTTTTCCTGAGCTAGCTCCACTTTTAGAGAAGCATTTTAGGCCTGAGTTGCCTGATGTATCTGACAAGAAATAGTATTTTACAACTGTTTATTCAGATTCTCTATTTCATCCTTCTTAGATTGCAACTCTCCAGCAAGGTTGCTACTATTTGTCTTCTCCTGAGCTAAGTCATTTTCAACTTTTTGCAACTTCCTAGAAACTTTCAAGTAGTCAGTTGCAACAGCAGATGTAGTTTCATTGAGTAGCTCAACCCTATCTTGTGGTCTGAAAAGAGACATGTCCATGGCTACAACATTCATTGAAAAGTCCTGAGACTGCATCTGCTCATTGGGCTTTACTACATGTGGTGACAAATGTGTGACTATCAATTGCTGTTGAATAGGGTCAAAAAGTGACCTCATGTGTGGCATAGCCAGGCTTTTGTTTTCTTTCTTTCTCTTTTTGTCCATTCTGGCTTCTCTAGCCCTTTTTGTTGTATCTACCTGAGCTTGGAAAGTGGGAGGTGAAGCAATGTATCCCCCAACAAAGGGATGGCCTTGAGGTAGGCCATAAGGAATAGCCAATGATTGTTGGCTATGGAAAATTTGGAGGGGGGCTCTTTTTGGAACAGAGGGGGAAAAGAGTGGCAATGAGATGGCCTGTGAAGACATAGCCTGAGGACTGGCAATTGGGGCAAGCAGTGATGTAGGCATAGTAGAAGTGGCAGGGGGTACAAATGTTTGGCTAGTTGGGATTGCCACCCCTAAGGTAGAAGAAAGAGACAGAGGAGAAAAGGGGGAAGAAACACTTACTTGTGCCACATAAGATGAGATTGGTAGTTGTAGCGGTGGTTCTGCTTCTTCCTCTGATTTAGGTTCTAGGTGCAATCTCCTATGCTTCCTCGGTCTCTCTCTTGTTTATTCCTCTGACTCTACTTTCTCTGCCACATTTACCACCACTAGTGGTTTCAAAGGAGCAAAATTGGAACCTTCAGATACTGAAGCTATTGGAGTCCCTATGGTTGGTGATGACACCACACCTTTCTATTTCTCTAAAGTATTGAGAGATTGGCCAAGAAGATACAAGGGCAGCAGATGAGGCCTGTCCTATTCCTTGCATTGTGTGAGTTGACTCAGCTTCCTCTTCTGACTCCTCACCCTTCTTTTGAATTCTACTTGTGTCAGGGCTGGAAACTGGGGAGGGATGCCACACATCCCAGATTGACTCCCATTTTTCATCAGTGTCAACATTTCCAATTGAATGGGTGATCTCTGAGATTTCCTGCCTATACTTCCAATAGGCTTCAATCTTGTCTGGCTTCCACTCTTTGTTTTTCAATGCCCTTCTCAGACCGGTGGTCATTCGTAACTTAGGGTCAAATTCCTTTTGTTTAACATAAAAAGTCTCCCATGACCTGGGCCCTTCAAAGGGCAAGTCTGCTAGTTCCACATACAGGTCTGGGTTGTCCTCTTTAGGGTTTCTCCTATCTTCCCAGAAAGGATGACCCTCATGTACTATTTTAGCCTGGACCTGGTTGTTTTTAACCCAAGAGGCCATAAAACTATCTGGGTCATACCTCCACTTATCTTCAATGATGAAGAATCCAAGGACAACAAGCTTTCTTAGCAACAGGTGTTCAACATCTCTGACTTCTAAGGCCATGTTTCTTTTGACCCAAGGGATGTCATACATCTTCTTCTTCTTCTTGGTGCCAAACTCATTGTCAACCATAGATACTTGCTGGGTTAATTCTAGAAATGCTACCCTAGGGGTTAAAATTTTAGGCAGCAACATAGGCTCCTCATTGAAGCCATGGACTCTTATAATAGTATTTTGTGCCCCAAAGAAATAATCACATGGGATTGGGCAATTGGTCATGAAACTCCTAATGCTCTGTGTCAACCTATGTTCTATAGGTTCAGGGCTCAAATGGCAAAAGGCAGGGGCAACAAAGAGTTCCCCAAATTTATAAGGGTCTTATGTCTCAGATAGCACATGTGCCCATGCAGACATGGGAATAGTTCTATTATGATCAAAATCTGGGTCATACATGTTTAATTGCATATTTTGTGCAAAAAGACTGTGGTTCTGATATAACATTAAATGGAACAAATAAGCAGAATACCTAAAAATTCCCTTGGTTTTGAAATTGATGAGCTGATCGGCCTTGGAGTAAGCAATTTGTTCTGAGAAATCTAGCCAGTATTCTTGTTGCTTGTCTACAGTCTTTAATCTGAAAAGGATAGCAATTTGCCAGTCGTAGACTGTATTGTCTTCCTTCATCCCAAAAATGAAAGATATCATTGATAGTGCCTCTTGACTAGCTTGGCTAAATTGTGCCCTTCCTGTAGGTAGTGTGGGCTTCTAGGTGTTCTCATCCCCCAACTACATTTCTGAGTTGAGGAACCTAATCTGGTTGTTGACATTCGCCCATGTCTTTTGCATTTTAGCCAAAGTGGGAAATGTGGCCGTTCGATTATGTTGCAGGGCCAGCATGTCTCTTATGGATTTGGGTGTGATTTGCACTATTGGATGGTATTTGAGGGCGCATGAAATAGCTCCGCGCATATATCAATTAGGTCAAGATATAGGTGCACACTAGGAACCATGAACTATGCCAACTGCAATGTCCATATCCTCATTCCAAAAGTTTCAGACTGTCCACTCTTTGCCTTTTGAATGCATCTCTGGTGCACCTCTTCACAGAGAGTCCTGGTAGATTTTTGAAGGGCTGGGTCAAAGATGCCATCTACAAAATCCTTTACCTTCACTGGGTTGATAGAATACCCTACCTTAGGGCCCCTCGTTCTTGAATAGGTTCTCCTTAGTTGCGCGGGTGCTGATGCATATGATTTACTACTCAAAGCCTGTCAATTGACTCATAGATTCCAAGTCCCTCCTGAGAAGACTGTGCTTCAGCCATATCTGTATCTGCGGGGAGAATGTGGGAAACTTGACATAGAAAAGACAGAAACTGCGTAACAAGAGTAACACTCAGCCAGGAAGCGCTTGCTAGGGATGGGAATTGTAGGCAACAGTGATTCAAAGCAGAGAGACGGAGAAAATGAGAGCCGCACTTAGGATTTAACTCTTATTAATGGGGCTTTAATGACACATCATGTCTTATAAATGGCATTAACGCCAAGAAATTGTTAGTGTATCTTTCCAAATCCGCGTGAAAAGGAGTGTCAGAAACGTTACGGAAGTGACTTTAAAAGTGTGTACTTTCAGGGATTTTGGGGATTGCAGACACCTTAATGAATGCGAGATTTTCAAAAAGAGAAGGGGCTTGCGCTACTAACACATGTTCATAGAACACTTATTAAAAAGGAAAGCGGCAAAAGAAAGCGGGAAAACAGGAAAACAAGAAAAGGAAACTAACTAACTATGATACATTAAGAGCCCCTGCTTAATTGAAATGTTTCAAATAGATCCCATTAACAGGAATCTCTTCAAGTTCACCACCCATAGTTTCCAGTTTGAAAGAATTTTGTTGCTTATAGGAATGGATTTTGTAAGGACCAGTCCACAATGATTCAAATTTGCTATGTCGACCTAGCTTGGCAACTCTCTCGTCCCATTTCAACACTATTGAGACGACTTCAAAAAAGGGATTTGAAGTCTTCTTATCAAAATAGTCCTTCACTATTTTCTGATGTTTCATCAGTGACTCATGTGCCTTTTCTCTTTTCTCTTGTACTTCTAGTAATTTAGCAAGTCTAACTTGCATGGGACCATTCTCCTCAATCTCTATCTGTTTCAATAATTGCAAAGCAGGGATCTCTAAGCTTAGTGGCATTACTACTGGTTTACCATAAACTAATTCATATGGAGACATCTTTGTCACTTGCTTTGGTATGATCCTATCATCCCACAGTGCTGTGTTAAGTAGTTTGTGCCACTCTCTATGATAATTTGTCCCTATCCTTTTAATGAGTCTGATTAGGTTCTTGTTAGTAGATTCTGCCAGGCCATTACCTTGAGGGTAATAGTTTGAAGAAGTCTTCAAGTAAATCCCATTCCTTAATGCAAATTCAGATATCTTTGTTCCCAAAAATGCTTTAGCATTATCTGATATAATGGTACGAGGAGGACCAAACTGAGCAGTGATGCCTTCTAGAAAGTCTAATATTACCTTTTCTGTTGCTTCCTTGAGTGGTACTGCTTCACTCCATTTGGTAAAGTAATCTGTGGTAGTTAGGATCCATTTGTGTCCCATACTTGACACTGGATTGATCATACCAATGAAATCTAGACCCCATTGGGCAAAGGGTTCATCCACAATTATGGGGCTTAGAGGCATTGTTGCATTTCTTCTTTTCCCTGTATAAAACTGACAAGACTGACACTCTTTAACCAGTTGATAACAGTCTGTAAATAGAGTGGGCTAGAAATATCCTGCTTGAGTTATTTTTATTGCAGTGGTCCTTGCTGAAAAGTGTCCTCCTGAGACTCCATGGTGCTGTGTATATGGAAAAATAGATTAAATCTAAACTAAATAAAACCAAAGAACCCAATAACATAAAGGAAACGAATCTAAGTAAAAGCCATAAATCACAAATCAAAGACAAATGAAAGCTCTTACCAAAACCTGTATTGTTCCCTTTTGGAGATATGTGGATTGCTCAATGTAGTTGCAAAGCCATGGCTGCAACAAGCAAGTATGTGCTCAAGAGATCAATGTCAAAAGATCGTTATAGTGCTCAATCGACGCGTTTTTGTATGCTCAAAGCTCTGTTAAGTATGCCTGAGAATACGATCGAAGAGAGAGAGGTAATGAGGGAGATGAGGGGGGTTTATATAGATTTCATCAAAGATCGATCAATGGTCCAGATAATTCAGAAGAATCAACGGAGGAGATAAGTTGAGGAATGTGCAACGAATGAGAAGAAGACATGTGTCTTGCTTGCTTTTGCATGAGAGGAGTTATCAAGAATAGAAGAATGAGTTATAGCAATTAACAGAATGTAATGATCAGTTAAGTGATTTAAAACAAGAAGAAGGGATTTGCATGAGAATAAGAAGATATTTTGCTTTATTAAATATAGAAATATTTAATTGATGAGCAAGAAAGCTTGAGTTATATTAGAGATAACTCAAATTAGAAGAAAAAGCAATTTAAATAAATAATTGATTTATTTAAATTTAGAGAAGATATTTTGGAAGAAATAATTAAATAATTAGAATTATTTAATTTAGAAGATTTGAAAGCAAATTAAATAAATAAATTTATTTAATTGTTGTGCATGATTTTGGAAGAACAGATTTTTGATTTAATTAAATAATTTAGAATTATTTAATTTTAGATAAGAGGGAATTTGTTGAATTAATTAAATAATTTATTTATTTAATTAATGTGGATTTAATTTTTGGAGAGAGGATAATGATCTAATTAAATAATTAAAATTATTTAATTGCGGAAGAATATAGAGGAATTTAATTTAATTAATTAAATAAAGAGGATTTATTTAATTAATGTTGAAAATATGTGATTTAGAAGAATTTGATGATATTAATTAAATAATTAGATTATTTAATTAACGTTGAAATGCAGGTGATTAGACAGATTATGAAATGCAAGTGATTTGACGACACGGTCATTTTAGGGTGTCTACATTTTGCCCCTCTTTGATGTAATGCAGCATGTAGCATTGCGTCAAAGAAATTAATTGCTGAATACATGATATAATTTTTTTGATGCCCCAGTGTGAGTAGTTGCCCCAGTGGATGCCCCCTCGAGCGGGAATGCAGGGAAGCGACAGAGGAAAGGTGGTGACGCTCGACTAGAAGATTGCGCGACCAGGTGGGAAGAAAAGCAGAAAACGGGGTGGGAAAGAAAACTAAGGGTGGGGACACTATAAATAGGTCCCATGGGGACCACAATCCTCATTTGCACCCATTGAGATTCTAAATTTAGAGAGAAGAGCTTCTAAACTTAGCTGAGAGAGAGGTGAGCAGACAGCGCGGAGAGATGCCGATTCCAGTGCATAGACATCGGGCAGAGCTGGTGCGGACCTACGGGAGGCCAGCAGGAGCTCCGGCAGCGGTAAGTGATCGAAAACCCCCTTGGTATTTGTCATTTAGGATCACTTAGGGCTAGGTTTAGGTAGGGTCAGCTATGTCAAGCAAAAGCACTTTAGGGAGCCGCAACGCGTTTGGTAGAGGATTGCAGCGCTTTTGGCGCGCTGTAGCGCTGCTGGTAGTCGCCTGCAGTGCATGTGGTAAAATCGCATCGCTTTTGGTGTTAGATGTTCGCGCCGCAGCGCAGTTGGGAAATCCCGCAGCGCGCTTGGCTAGGCAGTGTAGCGCGCTTGGTTAGGCAGTGCAGCGCAAGTGGGGGGAAGGGGAAGAAAACGCGTCACGTCTGGTATGACAGAGTGGCGCGGTTGGTATGGCAGAATGGCGCAGTTTGGAAAAACAAGGCGCATTTGGTTCAAAAATCAAAGCGCGGCTGGTTGAACAGGAAGGCGCGGTTGGGGGAGAGGGACAGCGCGTTTGTATAAAACTAAGCGCTGTTGGTTTGAATAGAAGAAAAATTAGGGTGCAAGTAGAAGAGTGAGGCTGCCAAAGAGGAAAGGGCAAGTTGGGGGTTGCATAGTAGAGTCCAGGGGTAGATAGGATGATGAGGATTTGGTTATGGAAGAACTGACACGTGATTTGTTATGGATGCAGAGGATTTTGCCACCATTGATGTCGCGAGAGTGACATCACGCGATAGCGCATGAGGTGGTTCAGCTTACATGGGAGGAGGACGCATTCCTGGAGCATGCGGGACTGTGGCACGTGGCACACTTGACACACATTAGGGCGAATCTCGCCCTAGTGACAGCAATCGTGGAGAGATACAACAGTGAGACTTCGTCGTTCCACTTTCCAACGGGGGAGGCTACAGTGACACTGGAGGATGTATACCGCATCCTAAGGATTCGGATAGATGGAGAGATAGTGGACTTCGACCCGGCACGGGGCGAGGTAGGCTTGGAGGAGGTCTTCTGTACAGACGACCTGTGGATAGACGATGGGGAGATCCGATGGGCAGACGTCCCGAGACTCTGTGATAGGATCCGTTGGATAGTGGCATCACTGATTGGCGGCTTCCTGTGCCCGGACCGGAGATCTAGAGGATTATCAGTAGGCTGGGGGACTGTACTATCGGGGATGTTCACGCACGGCGGACAGTATGCGTGGGGACCCTGCGTGTTAGGCCAGCTGTATCACGACATGCATTACTACGTATACAGGAGAGGCAGGAGCCTCTCAGCAGGGATAAGTGTGGAAGCAGCAATTCAACTCTGATATGTGACAGAGTAGTAGTACTAGAGCAAAGGAAGAATGAAGTGCATTAGATCAGTATATTGAGCCTAACTAGAACTGAACCTAAGCATTTGTGGGTGCCTCTCATTAGTTCAAACACCTGGTTACCTTCTATAAACTTTGTAGATAGTGAGTCTCTTGTAGGCAGTGTGCCTCTTGTGAGTAGTGTGCTCGGGCAGTAAGCCCTAAATGGCAAGTGCCATTTTGTACTTCTTATTCTTTTAACAGAGAATACAATCTTGGGTTAGTCACCCCGTGGTTTTTCCCTTAACAGGGTTTTCCACGTTAAAATCCTTGTGTTATGTGTGTTGATTTCATTTATGCTCTCATGATTATTTATGCTTATATGTTTTGATGCTACACAAATTATAAAAGGAAAAAGAAAGTAAAGATATTAGAGATAACTGATTCACCCCCCTTCTCAGTTATCTACCTTGTTTCCAATAGTTTTTTCATGTCTAGGACAAGCCTTTCTATACCATTTTAATGCATCATTCCATAATGTCCCAATAAACTCAAATAGTTTAATGTCATCCTTGGTTATCTTATTCCAGTTCTAAATTGATTCTAGTACAAAAATGTGCTATGCGGATTCAATTGTATCCTTTTCAAATACTGGTAATTTAATTATAGCATACATCTTTCCTTTCTTTTGTTTTTCCAGACCCTTAGATGTCTTGCGGTGGTTTTCTTTTTTATTTTTCTTCTCCTTAGATTTCAGGCTCTATGTTAGGGTTTTATGTTCTCTTCTTTTGTCTCTCTGCAATTGGATGTCAAAATATTCTTTTCCCAAAATTTCTTTAAATTTTTTCTTAATTGCTTCTTCTCTTTCTCTTTCATTGTCAATTTGATCTTTTCTTAAAATTCTTCTTTCTTTATAAGGCACCCGAGGTGACTCTTGGTCAAGGGGGTGTGTCTCTTCAAATTGCCTTTTTCATTCTTGGGGATACTTTTTCATTTGTAAACAACATTATGTTTTTAGTAGGTTAATTTTCACTATTTTGTCTTATACTTCTGGAACTAATCACTTTATATACCGCATCTTCTCTATTCTTCATTATACTTTGATTTACCAAGTGGTCCATGTAATCCACATCCAAATTTAAGGGCAAGAGGTTCCATATAGGATTTAGTAATTCTTCCCATTATTTTTCAACTCTAATTTGAATGTTAGCAAAACTAGGTTGATATTATGGAGTTTTATATATTTGCAGTAGGACTAGGGTTTGGTTATGTTCTTCCCTCCACGTACTTCTTAACTGCTCATATGCATCAATCCTTCATCCTATAGTATTTAAAAGTTATGTAGCCCTATAAATATGCATTATGATAGGCTTAGGATTCTCTATATCCCATTGTATCAAACTTGTGGTAGCCTCTATGGCTACCTCATCCATCCTTTCTTTTCCCTTTATAATTTCCTCTCCGGCAGCACCCACCTTGGTGCTCTCAGCAACACCCTCATTGGCATGCTCATCCAACTTACTATTTTCTTCCATAATTTCTCTTTCCTATTTTCTACTTTTTTCTCTTGCCTTCTCCATTCTTCTGCGGTACCTTTCCTAACATTCCTAGTTTTTTTTGTCTCTCCTCTCTGCTTATCTCCATTTTGGTTAGTATAATTTCACTAATTTCCCTTAATCTTTTGTTATCCCTTTTTGCCATGGGTGTTTTTGATTTGGGCTCATATTGGCTTATCTTAAAGAGTTACATATTTTCAAGGATCATTTCAGATCCTCCCCCTATTCCATTTTCCATCCCCTTAAGTGCCTACCCCCCTCTCACAAGGGTAGGAACTTAAGAGAATTAAAAGTCTTCCATAGATCATAAAAAATTCATGTCACTCAATTTTCCTTACTTTGTGCTACTCGGCACTTTTCCTTTTACTATTTATCCTCTTTTCTCTTTATTGTCATTTTCTAGGGTCTCAACAATGGAACCGAATGTTGGCAAGTAATGTGAGGGAAACTAGTCTGAAGATCTGGTCCTTAGTCAAGTCTCTAAAGTCTAGTTTATACTCTAGCCAAACAATGAGATAAATATGAATAAACATTAAGGAAATTTGTTATGCAGTACAATCTAAGTAGAGTAAAGTATTCATAACACACATACAATTATATCATAACCCTTATATCTCATTTAATATATATTCTCATTAACTAATACATACAAGTTCATACTGGTAGGTCCGAGTCTCTACCTTATACATATCTATCTCATACTCTTTCACTCTCTCTTACACACTTACTTTACATTGCTTACATGTATCTCCTATATATCTACATATAGGTGTGTCCTTTCCCAAAATACCTCTTTATGAGTCAGCTATATCCTCTACATGCCCTTTGTGGTAACCCGCGGTAGGTTCTACTTGGTGCCCTATTCTCTACCAATAGAAGCCAAAGAAGTTTTCACAAGGACTAAATTATATTAGTAAAAAGGGTTAGAGGTCAATAGATAATGTAGTAAGGGTGCAGATTGTATAGAACATGGTGATGAGGAAGTGGTGGTAATAAAGCACTCTAGGAGGAGAATGATTGAAGCATTATATGATAAGGTGACAATATCGTTGGTGAGTGGTGTGTCACGAAAGGAAGGAAGTAGCTTGATAAGAGAGTCATTAGTGGTAGCACTAAAGGAACGAAGTGACTTGACATAAGATTCATTAGTAGTAGCTCAGTAGTTGAAGGTGATAAGGGTCTATTGTAAAAGGGATGGAAATAGTTAAAGTCTAATGATGAGGGTGTAGAAGTAGTATAGGATGTTGAAGAAGGTCAAGAAGTAGAAAAAGGTGGTTGTAGTTGCACAAAATTTAGTGGTAGGAATCATAGGAAATGGTAAGGGGTGTAGAAGGTAGATGATGCATTAAAACAACAAAAGGAAAAAGAGGTTAGAGTAGATAATATGGTTGATAAGTCTCAACCAGGGATTCAAAAGGTACATGTGGAGTACAGAGCCAAATTAGAAGGCAAATAGTGTCTACATGATCTAAAAGAAAGGATCATAGAATCATTGTGGTGGCACAAGTCTATAGAAATCAAGGGAAGAACATTGAAGGAATGGCTTGCCTCAAGTTGGAAATGAAAATTTTTGCCTAGAGCAAGTGGTAGAAGGTGGCATAGTTGCCAAATGTGTGGGAATTAGAAAGGTATGTTCAAACAAGTGTTTATATGGATTTAGGATGAAAGAATTCATATACTTGTATTGAACTCAAAAAATTGATAACTTACCAAAGAGCAAATTTTGGAGATAGTAGTTAAAGAAGGTGGACAATTTAAGTAACATTTTTGTCCTCAAGGAGTGGGGAGAAGTGTAGAATTGCCAAAACTTGGTGGAGGAGGTCAAGAAATTTTGTATCTCTCAGCTTCAGTTATTGAAGAGGTAAATCCAAAAGCACCAACTTAGTTCCTAAAGCATATCCATGTTTTGAGGGCATGTTGAGGTTGTGTCACTAGCTAAAAGAGTGGTTCTACAACTTAGTCCTTATAAGATCACAAATCTACTATCAAGGGTGTTTGATGTAGGAACATCCTTGTCTCATCATAAATCATGAATCAACCAAAAAATACTCTAAATTTTTTTCTATATTTCTTCTATTTTTATAAGTTTATTTCTAGGCACCATGAATGAATTTGAGTGTGTGATTTCTCTTGAGTGATCCTAAAGATTTTTAGAAGATGTTAACTTGACACAAAGGGATTTGGATTTAGAAGTCTTACTCCACATGTTCATAATAGATTCTTTCAATTCTTCTCCCTAAAATGATAATATAATGTACAATAACAAGGTTTGATCATGATCCATCATCTATGACCAAAAAAATATTCTCTTATCTATTTTTCATGTTTTTAACTTATTAACCTCGTGTTGAATGCAGGAGGATCGTCAATTAGGACCACAACCTATTCTATATATACACTTAATTATGAATCTAACAAAGAGTGTAACTTCATGCTATTGTTTTCTAAGGCTATTTTTAATGAAATGCTTGGATCCTAGTTAGAGTTGTGGCATGGGAAGAATCTAGGTTGTTTTGATTTAGTAGACTTGTGCTAAATGCAAGAAAAAATAATGCACCAAATCTCCCTATAAGTGTATCTTAGGTGGGTAGGATAGATAGAATGTGTCTTGAGAAACATGTAGCTATGTTAGGTACCCATGTACAAAATGTGTCCCTCAAGGAATTGTGAAGGATAAAACCTCATGCAAGGAGAAACTCCCCCTAGAAATAATCCACCCCAACAAATGATAGAGAAGCACCCCAAATAGAGAGACAAGGAGAGGACTAGGTAGCACCCCTCCATAAAAGAAGTAGCCTCCTACACCAATGGTAGATGCTTGAATATGAATACTGAAGATAATCCATGATCGTTGAACAACATTTCCCCCCTTAGGAAGAAACAAACACAAAGCTATATGCAACATATCTTCTTATTCTTGAAAGGAATATGAGGGAAGAATACTCAAAATGTATGATGTCTTTGGAAGCTACTCAAATGTCACCATGTTGATGCCTAAAGGTTCCACAATCAAATTAGGAGTCCCAAGCCTAATTGAAGAAAGTGAGCTCTTAAAACCATGTGGTAATGGATGAAGAACATCCACCAAAGATGTGGATGAACCCTTTGAATATTTCTTGAGGATTTCCAATCCAATGCCAAATCTTGACTCAAACTGATATGATAAATAAAGTACCATGCAAGATTTAGGTATAGTAACCATGCTTGTATTGTACACTAGAATCTATTAGAGCAACATGTGATGATGGAGATGAGATCTTAGTGCATGCTATCTAACTACATTGTTCATCCCATGATGATGTGTTGACACAATATTTCTATGTATGAACACCAAATGTATCTATCGATGCTAGAGTAGAAGAATATGGCAAGATAATGTGATTTTATTGAAGAAGATACTTTATTTTATTAATATGCTTTATAAAGCAAACACTTATGTCATAATTTTCCTTCCAATATGTTGTACCCAACCAAATTTTTTTGCTTCATTAAGGCATTTTGAAACAAGTCTAGAAAATTTTTCGTCAAAAAGTCAAAAAAGCAAAATTTCTAAAAATAGAAATTTCTATTTTTAGAAATTTCTAAAAATAGACGTCGAGATAGGTTTTCTGGGTTTCTTGAGATATGGATGTTGGCAAAACTTTCTAAAAATAGAATCTCCAAATCAGGTATCGCGCTCGATTCTCATTGGTCGATTTTCCTTCACGATCGGCACGGTTCAGACGGAATTTTCAAACGACCAAGTTTTCTCTACTGGGTCATTTTTGCTTTTTCACAAGGTGAAGCATGAGCTCGAAAGTCATCAACACAGAAAAGTTCACCTGCCAAATCTCTTCGACGAGTTTTCAACGCTGTTTCAACGATGCAAAACCGATAAACGACCGTTGACTCGATGATGCACGCAGAACGATGCAAGATGGATCCAAGGTGAAGTGAAAAGTTGGAAAATCAAAAAATTGGCTAAGTCTGGTGAAACTGGGCACCCCTGGAGGCTTGGGGTGCCCATCCTCTCCTGTGTTAGTTTTTTTTCATGTTTTTTCGAGAAACGTCAAAAATGCTTCCGTCAGCTCCTTTCCGGTTGGTCAAACTTGGTCAAAAGTCAGTCAAAGCCAGGATTTCATCTTAGATATGTTTAGACTACTTAGATCACCCTCCGTCCCGCCTCGACAGTCGTCAGAACGACCGAAATCGAAGACCGAACAAGAGCCGTGGGCACGAAAATCGAGAAAAGGTACAAAATTGAAAATTTTTGCAAAAAATGGCTAAGTGTTGACAAAATGGGCGCCCCAGGAGGCTAAGGGCACCCATCCTCACTAGTATTAGTTTATTTTTCATGTTTTTTTTGAAAAACGCAAATCTCCTTCCGTCTGCCCGCTCCGGTTCAGTGTTGATCAGTTTGGCACATTTTTCGAGGCAAATAGAAGGTACAATCAGCTCAATTTTCATCAGGCTTGCATATTTACTAGATCATCAAACTCATTTTCATCCCAGTTGATAGAAATTGACAGCCAAACAGGGGTCCTGTGCCTCCGGAACGCGCACGCAAACCAAGAAATTGGAAAGTTGAAAAAACTGAAAAAATGGCTAAGTGTTGGGAAACTGGGTGCCCCAGAAGGCTTGGAGCGCCCATCTTGAGCAGTGTTAGAATATTTTTGTGTTTTCAGTGTTTTCCAACATGCCTTGTTATCAATCTTCACCCGTTGGCAGTTTCGGGGAGGTCAAACTTGGTCAAACGATGTCAGATCGTCGAACTGAGGCAGGGGATGGAATCTCAGTTGATCAATCTTCAAAATGTCAGGATCAGTTAGCTTTTTCAATTCATGATGACATTTTTCCACCTTGTCAAAGTCGGAGATAGGCCATATTTGAGTCAAAACGAGTGTTGAAGTGTCGAAAATGAAGAAAATTTTGTTAACACTTCTTCCAACTCGCTCATTCGATGACATCATCAAAGAAGATATTTTTTGTCATCTTGCACATGAAGCCATAGGCTCCTACAAAATAGGGATTCTTCCTATTTGAAGATTTTTGCTTTAAAAGTTGCTTTCTTCATGGATGAGGATGAAGTTTTCTTCTCACACAAGTAAAGCTGCTTTTTCGACCAAAAGATTTATAAAGACAAGCTTTGGGCGTCTTTATTTCATTATTTTTTGTAGGTTGCATCTAGAGGAAAGATTTTATTTTTCTTTCAACGAAGATTTGAAGACCCAAACTAGGTGCTTTTTCAGTGTTCTTCATAGATTCAGGTTGAGGAAGAAGAAAGGCTTGCTTTTTCAAGGTCCTTGTTTCAAGGAGATCATTTTTCAGAAATCCAACCAGAGCTTTTTTAGTTTTCGTCGAGATGGGTCCATCCAGATTATCATCCTCTTGAAGATTGGGAGTTGTGCTTTTTTTTCGGGAAACTACTTTTTTCCCGCTTTTTCGAGAAAAGCTCCGCTTTTTCAAAATTCGACGATCTGGGTTGCTTCAAAACAGAATTGCCTACAAAACCCATGTGCCAGCTTTTTTGCTCAGAATCAGCTTTTTTTAGAAGAAATCAGCAAAAGAATATCGACAGATGACATCACCAAAAAGCTAGAATGTTGATGAGGATGCATTTCAAAAGAAAGCAGCTTTAAAACATATGCTTTTTGTTTTAAAGCATGTGCTTTCATCCTAAGCTCATCCATCCTATATTTAGAAAGAAAGCACCTTGTGATAGTTGGAATCTTTTTGCTTTAAAGCAGATTGCTTTAAATCATTTGTTTATTGTATCTTTGTCTTAGAATAGTAATAAAGCTTGTGAGTTGGCAAGTTAGGGTTAATCAAGGAGATTTTAGGGTTCCCTACTCCTTTGATTTTAGTATAAATAAGGGCATCCTTGCCCATTGTTGGTAATGGTAGTTGTGATAGCAAATTTGCTGTGCCTATTCTAGCCTGCAAACATTGTTATTCCAAGTGTCTGTTCATTTGTGTTCAGTGTTCTCTAGTGTTTGATCGCTTACTGTATGCCTACCTTTTGCTGCAGTCTGGCTGTCCTGGAGTTGTATTAAACTTTCTAATATTGAATAGAAATCTCATGCCTACTTTGCTCTGATATTCTATATCGATTCATCAAGTTTTTTTGTTGTCAGATGTGTAGCTTCTGTGGCTTTCATTTTCAGCTTTCATCATTAAAGTACTCTTAGTCTTGTGGTGTAAATCTGGAGGAAAACTACTTGAGTTTTTGTGTTAACAATCATTCCCCGTTCACTTTCAACTTCCTTTGCTCTGAATTTACTCAGGAGGTTGAAAGCGTCATTAGTCTATGCTAGTTGTCGTAGAAGTTTTATTAAAAAGGAAAAACCTCTTCTGCAGCGTTTAGAGTTTTATAACCTTGTGCTCTGCAGCTGAGAATAAAAAAGAAGGTAGGTGAAGTTTCATTCAAGTTATCTTTTCAACGAACATCAGCAAGAAAGGGAACTCCCCCTTCCAATAGGAGAGCAGTTTATCTGTGCATCGCTGTCCGTTTCCAAATCGCATACCAGAGGTGCGAATTGAAACGCCAACAGTTTTCTGGCGCCCACCATGGGGCACGAGGCATAAAACTTCAAGCAAGCTTAGGCTTATGACACGGTAATGACTCTCTGGCGTCCCTCTTCTCCAGTTCAACAACTAAATCTTACACCACCTGTTATTCAACCAAATCTTGTACGAGTAGAAGGAGAGCAAACAGACATCATTAGCAGCATTAGAAGTTTCATATTTGCGCAAAAGGAAAGTCCTGATCAGTGGAGAAACGCAGCTGCTATCCTTGACGAAGAAGAACACAAAGCAGATCTTGCAGCAGGAAGACCAGTACTACCACCTCCCGCGTGGTAATAGATAATCCTGGCTCACAGGGTTTATTCAAGAAAAGGAAAAGGCGGTGCTACGGATCCTTTCTTTCAAGATCTTAATTCTGCAAAGTTGGAGAAGCATCCAACATAGCTCGAGAAATTCAGATAGTTCCTGAAGTCAAGCAGGAAGAATTACAAGAAGAACCAGTAATCCAGCCTAGAGCAATGGGTGATGCAAATAACAACAATCACAATGATCCAAATCAAAGGCAACCGCCACCATTGCCTTGGGGTAATAACATTGGACCTTTGGCCTTACAAGCACATCATGATTTACCAAAAGTGTCAAGGAAGCACTTTCCTCGGTTCCATGGTGATGGAACTCAACATCTTGATGAACACATCTCTGCATTCACAACAGCTTGCGCTGTTTTGCATGTATCACATGAAGATATTGCCATGCGTCTCTTCGTTGAGACTCTCGCGGGAAATGTTGCTGATTGGTTCAATCATCTAGAACTAGGAATCATTACAAGTTGGGCAACTATGAGCGAGAAATTCTTGGCAAGGTTCAAGCCTACTGAAGATGGTCACAGATTGTTCGCCCAACTCTCAAATTCAAAGATGGAAAACAATGAACCAATGAGGGAGTTTGTGGCAAGGTTTAATCGCCTAGTTACACGTCTTTCTCATACTCTTAATCCATCTCCACAAATTCTGTTGAGCAGTTTCATTAATGCTCTTCCTTCTGAGATAGCCTTCTTTTTGAGATCGGCTAATGAAACAGAATTATCCAATGCACAAGAAAATGCCATCAAGTTAGAGGACGACATGATTACCTCTGGCAAGATGAAAACAGATTCAATCAGGCCTCTAGTTCAGAGCTCTGCAGATCCACTGCTGCATAAGGTAGCAAATGAAGTGACTATCATGAAGAGACAGTTGCCTACTCAGGGGCAACCCACGCAACAACAATACCAACCACAGCAACAGTATCAGCCTCATCAACCATATCAGCCTAAGAGGAACAATTTTCAGCCTTTCAATAACTATAGGCCCAGGTTGCCAGCACCACCACTAAGGCAAGCAATCGATGCTGCTCAAAATGCAGTGTTTTGTTCCTTTCATGAGACTGATGCACATACTGGAGCCACGTGTCTTGAAAATTTAAGGATGAATCAAATCATGGGATATGTTGATGCTGCACCTATTTCAAACATTGTTCCTTCCCCAAGTGTGAATGTTGTCTTACCACAGACGGACAACTTCGATGGCGACTCTACCTCGGGATACTTCCAGAACGAACCCATTATAATGAAGGAAGAACAAGACAATTTTCGTCAATATTCTCTTGCAATGAATCATGAAAATCATTCAAACCCTATGTTTACACGTACTCAACATTTTAAGGCACAGAAGGAAGGATAGGATAGACAAAGACCAAAAGAAAAGGAAAAGGAAGTGGCTTCCACTTCCAATGCTCAGCCATCACATGAAAGTGTTCAAACTACTCAAAATTCATCTTCAACAAATTTTGATATAGTAGATTCCATGATGAAGACAAAGGTGCAAATTTCTCAGCTAGAGTATCTTCAAGACCATCCAGATCAGCTGGATAGAATTGTCAAGTATGTCAAGAAAGATACTGTCATGCAGCCCACATTGCTAGAATCTTCTGTTCTGGCAGGAGAGAAGCCAAAGCCCTTCTATGTTTCTC
The DNA here is from genome assembly GCA_027924645.1 of Cunninghamia lanceolata. Lineage (NCBI taxonomy): Eukaryota > Viridiplantae > Streptophyta > Pinopsida > Cupressales > Cupressaceae > Cunninghamia > Cunninghamia lanceolata. Next base: position 19,396,499 of record BSBN01001215.1, on the reverse strand, counting down.
TGTATATAGGAGGTTATAAATTGAGCAATTGTATCATTGATTCAGGAGCCTCAGACAACGTCATGCCTTTACAGGTAATGAATGCTTTGGGACTCGCATGCACCAAAACACATGACAAGTGTTATTCGCTTGAGTCTAAATCAGTGCCATTGGTTGGACAATTGAAGGATGTTCAAGTTCGATTAGCGGCTTGCCCAGAGAAGAAAATAATGATGACTATCTTGGTAGCTGACATTCCAGCCAGTTATGGGATGCTACTAAGTAGAAGTTTCTACAAAGATCTCGGAGGAGAAATACAATTGGATTGGTCATCTGCGACCATTCTTTTAAAGAAAGGTAATTTCAAATTGGAACCAGAAACCAAGTCATGTTTCGCGGTGGTGAAATCTCAGGATCCTCAAGCACAAGTGCTATATCAAGAAATAGATTTTGGTACATATGTTATGTTGTCTGATATAACTAAAAAGAATCAAGAGGTCATCTATGTGGTTGACGAATCAGAGGAAGTATCGGAAGAAATGTGCAATTTGCAAACTTTCTTTGAAGAAGAAGTGCAACAATCTTCTCAAGAGCAAAATTACAAGGAAGAGATCAAATATGTTGTAGAGAGCAATGAAGAATCCAATTTGTTCTTCTCATCTTTTGAAGGTTTGTTTGAAGAACCTGTGTCAAATACATTCAAAGGAGAAGAGACCAAAGGTATGTTGCAATTGGAGAAAGAATATGATCTTCTTCTTTTTGAAGATGATTCATCATTAGAGGAATTTATCAAAAATGGAGATCATATAGAAGATTCATCATTGGATCTTGATAGCTTTCTACATCACTTAGAGAGTGATTCTTCAGTAGAGGATACTGTAAATTTTCTTTTACAGTTCAACCCGTCTTCATCTTTGTCTCAAGAAGCTTTCATACACACTAATGAAGAAAATGATGCTAAACTTTTGAAGGTTATCCCTGAACTTGTGCTATATCAAGAAACGGGTCTTGGTACATATGTTATGCTGTCTGAAATAACTGAACAAAATCAAGAGGTTGTCCATGTGGTTGACGAATCAGAAGAAGAATCCGAAGAAATATACAACTTACAAACTTTCTTTCAGGAAGAAGAAGAACAACAATCTTCTCAAAAGCAAAATAATGATGAATCAATTTTGTTTTTCCTGTCTTTCAAAGGCTGGTTTGAAGAACCTATGTCAAATATATCCAAGGGAGAGACTCAAAAAGTTCTACAAGCAGAACAAGAGCATGACCTTCTTTTTGAAGATGATTTCTTCCTAGAAGAATTTTTCAGAACGGGAGATCATATAGAAGTTCCATTATCAGATCTAAATTGTTTTTGACATCAGTGGGAAAGTGATTCTTCAATGGAAGATACTGGAGACTTTCCTTTACGATATAGCCCATCTTCACTTGCATCTCGAGAATCTTTCGTACATACTAGTGAAGAGGACGATGTTGAATCCGTCTATGAACCTGTACAAGAAAAATACTTCACTGATACTATGCAACCGGTATGGAATACAACATATGAATAGGTTGATGGTGAAGAGTTCATGGAATATTCAATTTTGGTCACTAAAGAGGATGATATTGAAAAATCAGAGATTATTGACAAATGTCTTGTGAGATACGCCGTGTGTGAGATTGATCAAGAAGAAGAAGAGGAAACATATGATTCAGATGAAGCTGTCTTTGATTCTACTCCTTTTACAGAGCAAGAAAGATACATGAATGCTAAAGAAGAAGTGATGATGGATATCCGCATTGAAGAAGAGTACTCTACAGAGGGTGATGAGATTCCAGGTAAGGAATGGGAAAGTGAGCTATCAGGTGAAGATGTTCCAGAGTTTAAGCATTCAGATCTTGATGATTCATCAGATTTTGGAGAGTGGATGGATGAAAACACAACCAATGAAGAAGTCCCTGCAGCACTTGAAAAGTGGGCAACGATAGTTGTGGACCCTATAAGCCAGGAATCAGTGATGAGAGTCGTGTATGAGCAGCTTGCACCTTTTCCAGAAGATGATGCATTGACTGAATACAAAGTTGCGTGTGTACAAGATATAAATGAAACTCATATTCAATATGTGGTGATGACCATTCCAACAGATGTACTTTGGCCACAAGACTTTCCTGTACATCTTCAGAAAGAAGTTCTGTATCTCCACATATTGCAGAGGTTGCTTGCATTAGAGGAAGATGCTCCACCTGATCACTGGCATATCAATCAGTTTCTCAGGAACTTCTCATGGCCTGAACGTGAATACCCTCCTGAATCATGGCTCTTTGAGAGGATGTTGCAGAGAAAGAAAAGTTTTGTGCTACCAAGGCAATCTTCACAGCTAAAGAGAGATGGTTCTTACTTTTCTGAGTCGATTGATGGTTTCATGTGACAGTTCTAAACTCTTCTCATCCTCGCTTACGAGAAAGAGCGCGTGAAACACTTTTGTTCTCGTGATGTGTTTCCCCTTTCTGTAATGTGACCGTTATGTCGCAATGTTTTTCCCCTTTCCGTAATGTGACAGTTGTGTTTCCTGTTGTGTTGTGAGGTTCCAACTTCTTAGGTGATTTTAGGAAGTCCGATCTTAGGTGATGTAGGGAAATGTCTTATTCTAGGTGATTAGGAATGTGACTTGACTCTATTGCCCAACTGATAAGGCACTGGTCCAACTTGCAAAAGTCCAGAGATTCTTGGTTCTCCTATGCCGTAAGTATCCGCCATGGTCCCCAGACAGAGCCAATTGTTGTACCCAACCAAATTTTTTTGCTTCATTAAGGTATTTTGAAACAAGTCTAGAAAATTTTTTGTCAAAAAGTCAAAAAAGCAAAATTTCTAAAAATAGAAATTTCTATTTTTAGAAATTTCTAAAAATAGACGTCGAGATAGGTTTTCTAGGTTTCTTGAGATATGGATGTTGGCAAAACTTTCTAAAAATAGAATCTCCAAATCAGGTATCGCGCTCGATTCTCATTGGTCGATTTTCCTTCACGATCGGCACGGTTCAGACGGAATCTTCAAACGACCAAGTTTTCTGTACTGGGTCATTTTTGCTTTTTCACAAGGTGAAGCATGAGCTCAAAAGTCATCAACACAGAAAAGTTCACCTGCCAAATCTCTTCGACAAGTTTCCAACGCTGTTTCAACGACGCAAAATTGACAAACGGCCGTCGACTCCATGATGCACGCAAAACGATGCAAGATGGATCCAAGGTGAAGTGAAAAGTTGGAAAATCAAAAAATTGGCTAAGTCTAGTGAAACTAGGTGCCCCTGGAAGCTTAGGGTGCCCATCCTCTCCTGTGTTAGTTTTTTTTCACGTTTTTTCGAGAAACGTCGAAAATGCTTCCGTCAGCTCCTTTCCGGTTGCTCAAACTTGGTCAAACTTGGTCAAAAATTAGTCAAAGCTAGGATTTCATCTCAGATATGTTCAGACTACTCAGATCACCCTCCATCCCGCCTCGACAGTCATCAGAACGACCGAAATCAAAGACCGAACAGGAGCCGTGGGCACGAAAATCGAGAAAAGGTACAAAATTAAAAAATTTTGCAAAAAATGGCTAAGTGTTGACAAAATGGGTGCCCCAAGAGGCTAAGGGCGCCCATCCTCACCAGTGTTAGTTTATTTTTCATGTTTTTCTCAAAAAACACAAATCTCCTTCCGTCTGCCCGCTCCGATTCAGTGTTGATCAGTTTGGCACATTTTTCGAGGCAAACAGAAGGTACAATCAGCTCATTTTTCATTAGGCTTGCATATTTGCTAGATCATCAGACTCATTTTCATCCTAGTTGATAGAAATCGATAGCCAAACAGGGGTCCTGTGCCTCCAGAATGCGCACGCAAACCAAGAAATTGGAAAAGTTGAAAAAACTAAAAAAATGGCTAAGTGTTGGGAAACTGGGCGCCCCAGAAGGCTTGGGGCGCCCATCTTGAGCTGTGTTAGAATATTTTTGTGTTTTTAGTGTTTTCTGACATGCCTTGTTATCAATCTTCGCCAGTTGGCAATTTCGGGGAGGTCAAACTTGGTCAAACGATGTCAGATCGTCGAACGGAGGCAGGGGATGGAATCTCAGTTGATCAATCTTCAAAATGTCAGGATCAGTTAGCTTTTTCAATTCATGATGACATTTTCCCACCTTGTCAAAGTCAGAGACAGGCCATATTTGAGTCAAAACGAGTGTTGAAGTGTCGAAAATGAAGAAAATTTTGTTAACACTTCTTCCAACTCGCGCATTCGATGACATCATCAAAGAAGATATTTTTGTCATCTTGCACATGAAGCCATAGGCTCCTACAAAATAGGGATTCTTCCTATTCGAAGATTTTTGCTTTAAAAGTTGCTTTCTTCATGGATGAGGATGAAGTTTTCTTCTCACACAAGTAAAGCTGCTTTTTCGACCAAAAGATTTATAAAGACAAGCTTTGGGCTTCTTTATTTCATTATTTTTTGCAGGTTGCATCCAGAGGAAAAATTTTATTTTTCTTTCAACGAAGATTTGAAGACCCAAACCAGGTGCTTTTTCAGTGTTCTTCATAGATTCGGGTTGAGGAAGAAGAAAGGCTTGCTTTTTCAAGGTCCTTGTTTCAAGGAGATCATTTTTCAGAAATCCAACCAGAGCTTTTTCAGTTTTCGTCGAGATGGGTCCATCTAGATTATCATCCTCTTGAAGATTGGGAGTTGTGCTTTTTTTCAGGAAATTGCTTTTTTCCCGCTTTTTCGAGAAAATCTCCGCTTTTTCAAAATTCGACGATCTGGGTTGCTTCAAAACAGAATTGCCTACAAAACCCATGTGCTATCTTTTTCGCTCAGAATCAGCTTTTTTTAGAAGAAATCAGCAAAAGAATATCGACAGATGACATCACCAAAAAGCTAGAATGTTGATGAGGATGCATTTCAAAAGAAAGCAGCTTTAAAACATATGCTTTTTGTTTTAAAGCATGTGCTTTCATCCTAAGCTCATCCATCCTATATTTAGAAAGAAAGCACCTTGTGATAGTTGGAATCTTTTTTCTTTAAAGCAGATTGCTTTAAAGCATTTGTTTATTGTATCTTTGTCTTAGAATAGTAATAAAGCTTGCGAGTTGGCAAGTTAGGGTTAATCAAGGAGATTTTAGGGTTCCCTACTCCTTTGATTTTAGTATAAATAAGGGCATCCTTGCCCATTGTTGGTAATGGTAGTTGTGATAGCAAATTTGTTGTGCCTATTCTAGCCTGCAAACATTGTTATTCCAAGTGTCTGTTCATTTGTGTTCAGTGTTCTCCGGTGTTTGATCACTTACTGTATGCCTACCTTTTGTTGCAGTCTGGCTGTCCTGGAGTTGTATTAAACTTTCTAATATTGAATAGAAATCTCATGCCTACTTTGCTCTAATATTCTATATCGATTCATCAAGTTTTTTTGTCGTCAGATGTGTAGCTTCTGTGGTTTTCATTTTCAGCTTTCATCATTAAAGTACTCTTAGTCTTGTGGTGTAAATCTAGAGGAAAACTACTTGAGTTTTTGTGTTAACAATCATTCCCCGTTCACTTTCAACTTCATTTGCTCTGAATTTACTCAGGAGGTTGAAAGCGTCATTAGTCTATGCTAGTTGTAGTAGAAGTTTTATTAAAAAGGAAAAACCTCTTCTGCAGCGTTTAGAGTTTTATAACCTTGTGCTCTGCAGCTGAGAATCAAAAAGAAGATAGGCGAAGTTTCATTCAAGTTATCTTTTCAGCGAACATCAGCAAGAAAGGGAACTCCCCCTTCCAATAGGAGAGCAGTTTATCTGTGCATAGCTGTCCGTTTCCAAATCGCATACTAGAGGTGCAAATTGAAACGCCAACACAATAGTAAGCACATTTGATTCTACATGATTTTGAAGGTTTTAGAGAATAATGCTACTCAAGAGAGATAACCCTACATGACAACATTCATCCATATTAGACATGGAAAGTCTTCAGAGATGTCATGATCTCTATAAAGACAATAGGAGGAGAAATATTTTGTAGGATACTCAAATGAAAAGGATAGTGTGTAAGGGACATGATTAACTCTCCCGAGATTACTCAATCATGAAATGAACAAAAGCAAATGAACAACCATAAGATCACCCCCTCCAAAATACACAATCATGAACCCCCTAGTAAATTATTATAATGGAAATTTATATTTAGTGCATCCATAGTCACCACTTGTCGAAAATGCAAGTGATCTTAATTTCAATGCTTTTACAAATGCCAAAAATTGGCTATAATTTTGAAAGCACAATTTCAAGTCACAATTAATATAAACTAATATAAATATAATATAAACTAAAAGAACCACTATGAAGAACACAAGAAAATGCACTTTTCAAAAACTGTACATTGAAAAAGGAGCTCATATGGTCTGAAACAAAGCAAAAGAAGGTCCCAAAATGGGAACAATGTAGTAACTCCTATGACAAATTGTAAATTCTAAAAAAATTGTGCATCAAAATTAGACATTATCTACACTACTGTGAAGTATGTAAAAAAGTAACCCAAATAAAAAAACATTGTAGTAAAAAAGAGAAATGTGCCCATTTTATTGATAAAAAATTAGGTGTAGAAACCAAAAGCCCAATGGTGAAGGAGGATGAGTGGGGCAAGACTTGTGCTAAGATCGTGTTGATTTTGATGCACACATTTAATCAAAGAGGAGATAAATCGATGTAGGAGCATCCCATGTTGAAAGGCAATCTTGCATCAACCAAAAATATTTTGTTTCTTTTCTTGCATTTTGTTTCAATCAATCCAGTCTCAACATTTTGCACCGCATTTTACCACATGATCATTTCACAGCTCACAACATTGGAATAAGACTTTATAATATCTCATCTACATCATATCCAAATTTTAGGAGATTGCAATTGTCTACAGAAACTTATCATTGTCAGAAGCTTCACTAGGATTCACTGTTTGGCATACAACTTGGCATATGGAGTTTGTGGTACCTTCCTGTGACGTGTGGCACCAAATGAAACATCTCATGAGGTAGTATGGGACCAAAGGCACCTTCATTCAAAACTGCAACATGTTTCCTCAAGACGTGGAGCATCACCATATGATTTATGACTGACCTACACATTTCAACAAGCATTGGGTTTTGGAACCTCTTAAGGTCGACACGGATCATTCCTTGAGCTGGGAATTGATATTAAGCATTCATTAGATGCATTTGAAAAGTAGCAAAGATAGTAGTTGATATTTATTTCTTAGTAGTTGATTTTCAGAAGGCGCTACAAAGCCATATCTTTCATGTAAGTTGTAATAAGCCGTCTAGGACAAGCTTGTGAGCCAATTGTAGTCCGCATGTTGCCAGAATATGAGAGTTGTAACTATTTGTGATGTTGAATCAATGAAATTCTGATTTAATGTCCCTATCATTGTGTTTATTCTGCTTGGTTTACTCTAAGGCTGCATGGTTGGACAGTCCTTTCTTTGGACCCTCCTATTATGACTGCACCATAAATTATAGTTTCCAAACTTGTGCTAAGATCAAAATAAACCTATAGTATACCCACACCAAAACACTAATGTCCAAGATCCAAGGATTTCATTACAACTCAGATATTTGAGTACATTCATCTCCTCTTTGATGACAACTCCTATGGAGTCGCATCATCTTCTTAGGATGCCATGAGAGCACATTCAACCCTCTTGTTCTTTCTTACCTGTTCTTGCTTCTATAGTGATAAATTTTGTAGATATTCATGAGTCCATAGATCTAACTTAGTCATCTTTCATGTTGACACCATTTCCAGGAGTATCAGATTCTCATTGTTCAATTGTCTTACATATGGTGAGCATTATACATCCATGGTTACTATACTTGAATCTTACATGGTACTTGATTTATCCTATTATTTTGAGTCATGATTTGGTATTAGCTTGAAAAAGATTGAATAGTTTCTAGAGGAATCATCCACATATTTGGTACCTATTCTACATCCATCTCCACATGGTTCTATATTGTCATTTTATTTAATTAGGCCTAGGACTTCTAATTCAATTGTGACACATTTTAGTGCTATCATGAGAATATCTAAGTAGTATCTAGAGACCATCTTCTATTTTCTTCCCTCATATTCCTTTCAAGAATGAGAAGATCTTTTGCATACACCTTTGGCCTTGTTTCTTCCCAAGGAAAGAAATGTTGTTTGATAAGAATGAATCATCTTTAGTATTCACAATGAAGCATCTACCATCAACACATGAGACTTGTTGGGTGAATATTTTGTCGTTAACTCAGTAACGAAAAAATGGGTATATCAGCCACAACTATGATGAGACAAAGTCTCTCCTCTCAGCAAGGGGACTTTCCCTCTACTTACTTGACTTTTGCAAACAAAACAACTTATAAAATTTATGTACACTAAAAACTATGTTTGTGGTGGTTCCATCTCATCTCATTCTCTTTTTTCAGAATAGATGTTTATACTTCAAACTCTTGATAAAAGACTTATAAATTATCACAAAATCATAGAAACACAAAGTTTTTTGTTACCTTACTTACTAATTGTGAATAGAACTATTTGAAGTAGAATGCAGCCCAAAGTCTTCACTCCTCTTCAAGATGATAAAAGTAAATCGAATATAACAACTTGCAGCACAAAGTCTCCAAACTATTGTATTCTCAAAAACATGAACATAATCCTCACAAATGATTTGATAACACAAAGTCTATCAGAATCAAATTAAGAGCGCTCTTCAATCACTTGAAACAAACTCCACACTTCAATTATTACCAAAGAAGATAATGATAGCAAGACATAAGAACAATACTATCACAACACAAATAATCCCAAGACAAAGATTGGAATTGAACTTGCTTTCTTGTATTGATAAATATTTGATAATTGATTTTCACAAAAAGCACAAAGTCTTGATTTGCTTTTCAATTCGCCAGAGTATTCTTGCAATAGACAAAAGATAATATTTACAAAAGAGGCCCTCTTTATTTATAGGGAGAGGCCTTGAGAAAATTTAGGAAATCTACAACTACTTTGACTTATTCAACAAAAGAGTCCTATTTGACTTAGGACTTCTCTTGTGTCACATGTAATTACATTTTGGAAAATTACATGTGTAGATGTCCAAAACAAAATTCAATTTACATATCATCTAAGAAAAATAATTAAGGCACTAGCTTCCTCTGTCTTTTTTCCTCAGGAAGTTCTGGTACATAGTTTGAACGACTGACATCTCGCATGCATCTGGTTTTGCTGTGTTTCCTGATTTCATCAATGTTTGATTGCATTGCCGTTACCGGAAAGACGCCCTGGTACTTGTACTTCATGGTTCTGGCCTTCGATGGAGATGATTCTGACATGAGCTCTGGAGAAAACTTTGAATTTAAACTTCACCACGAACGCTGATTGAAAACTGCAAAAGGCCATGATCTTGCAGTTAGGGGAAAAATTGGGTAAACTGGATCAACTGCGATTCGACAATCATGGACAGGAAAGCATGCGTTTGAAGGGCTTGAGTGCGCAAATCAAGGCAAAGGTGAAAGCAGGCTTTTAGCTTCGAAAGGCAAATTTTCCTAGTGGGAAAAAACTCAGGAAAATATGCTTGAGCGGTCAAAATGACCGCTCCTGCATATTGGAAGAGTTTCCATGTGTAAAGGCGGGTGAAAATGCCGTTGTTGCATATGTATGGGAGATTATTGGTTAACATGCACGAGCGGTCAAAATGACCTCTATTGCATGTAATGAGGAGTTTGAAACTTCAAATGCTCGGGCGGGCGATTTCACTGCCATTGCAGGTAATGAGGTTTTGCAAGGTTTGATGTCGGAGTGGCATTTTCTACCGCTTTGCATGTGAGAGGTTCGTGAAAAGGTGTTCAGGCGGGGGTTCCAACCGACGCCGCATGTGGGGTTAGATTTGGTGTTTGCAGTGCTCGATCGGCGAAAATGGCCGACACTGCATATGGTACTTCAAGGTCTTCTGTGTAAGGGCTTCGAACGGTAGGAAACATTGAAGAATGGTTTTGGTTTTTGGTCACACATCAACCTAAAACCTAGGGCACGAATAGACCACCGACAACTCATATCAATCCTAAAAACCTAGGGCACGAACGAACAATGGAAGAACGAGGATTCGACGCAAAAGATCAAATCGAAAATGACAATTCTAAACAAAAACATAACATTATAAATGATAAATTCAAAACAACAAAACTACTGAACAATCATTTAAAGAAACCCTAGAAAGAAAGATTTAACGACCTACCTGTTAAAGAAGGAAAAACCCTATACGCGAAGATGGCCACTTGAAATCCGTTTGAATCCAAATGTCAGCGCAATCAATGGTTTGAGGAAGGGATTACTAATCAACTGGGAGGTTTTGAACATAGGAAATGACGAGGGACAATGAGTTAAACATTACACTTAAAAGGTCAAAATCGACCCCTTAATACTTGGCACGAGTGACCATTAATGTCAGTCCAGTTAAAAGATCTGGAGATCTTGTTCGAGCAGGTGTTTCGGCCGTTCTGGCAAGCAGAGTTAACAACCATATGTAACGGCGGGTGATTTGGCCGCTCCGGCAAGTTCCACCGAGCACAACATGTAGAGGCGGGTGATTTGGCTGCCGTTACACAAAACAAACAAAATTCAACATATGTAATAGCGGCTAAATACGCCACTCTTACATGTTAAAACAAACTTCAAAACATGTAATAGTGGTCAAAAACACCGCTCTTACATGATAAAACAAAAATTTGACCAACACCTGAAAAATGACTAAAATTGACCTTTTAACCAGTTTGAGACTTGAACGATTTTTGCGAATATCGAGAAATCAATTCAAGGGAATGTTGCAGACTAGTTTAGAATGTCATGTTGGTCCCTGATTTCACTGTCAGTTTCTGAGCAATTTTCATGCAGGCACCTTCCCTAAAAATCCAAAAAATGTTCTAAGTGTTGGACCTCCTCAGCATTTTTCAGCTGCAGCATCATATTTTCTTCGAGGAGGAGGTCATCATCATCATCATATTTCTGGTCATCACCCTGATGTTGCTTACAAGGGTCATCATATTTTCTGTCAGCATGATCTTTCGCTGGGGTGATATTCTAACATCGGGTGATCTTGGTTAAGATCATCCTGATGATGTTGCTGTAAAGTTCTAAGTGTGACCCGATATTCATTGGGGTCATCATATTTGAACATCGGGTGATCTTAGTCAAGATCATCCTGATGTTGTTTTATCACTTCATGTTCGTTGTTTTATCACCCTGATGATGCTGACGTCATTCTTATGTCAGGGTGATATCTATTTCTCTGCCTATCTGCATCATGATATTTCCGAAGGAGGGGGTGATATTTTCATATTTGAATATCACCCGGATGTATGTTTGTTCCAGCATCATGATGATGCTGATATCAGGGAGATATCCGCCTGTCGGCTTCATGCATTATCCAGTGGGGGGTGATCATTTCAAATATCTATCATATTCATATATCACCCCAATCTTATAGCGGAGCTACAGTGCAGCATGATATTTGTGCATCAGGATGATATTTCCAAATATCCGGTTATCTTCCGAATATCATCCTGATGTCGATATGATGATGACATCATCAAGGTCCGGGGGGGTCATATTTCTAAAACTGATCATCTTGTGGAGATCCCCCGATATTTGCAAACATGATGATGACGTCATCCGGATATGAGGAGGTGCGCAGTAGGCAGATATGCTTATGACATCAGCAGGATATGACGGTGACGTCATCAGGATTTTTCATCGGCCAGACTTTTGATATTGGTTAAGCAGGAGGATCTTCCTCCGATGGATCAGGTTGTGCCGATGAAGGCGATTATCATGCAGGTTATATTGCGATATGATGCTGACGTCAGGGTGATATTTCAAGCGATAGCATATCATGCTGCTGAAGGATAATGATGATGAGGTCTTATACTAGTGTCGTCGGGAGCAAAAGCACCGACATCATATATGCTCGCGACCTAGTATATAAAGTGTTGAAATGGTTGCTACGGGGTGCATGTGGGATAATTCGATCCTGCATATTTTCAAATATCATGATGATGTATCTTGGTGGGAAACGGTTGTGACGCACAGTTTTCTGCATTTCCCAAGGCCGCAGGTTGGTGCGCCATTAATGGCGATTGTTGCAGAGGTATGGGCGATGGCGTGGACGGATCCAGTACCCAACTGAAGTTGTACATCCATGGCTGGCGGCTCATGGCTCAAGATCCTCTTCTGTCCCCTCTTCTACCTGCCGCATTCAATGCGTTGAGCGCCATTTTTCTGATACTGTGTATCTGGCAGGTTTTTTGGTCAACTATGTAATTAATGTTGGGAACCTTCCTTGCTGTATATAGCAGGTTGTGTTGCTCATTTGGAGGTTGTTGAAAACTGGACATTTTGGCTCTGTAATAAGATACAACTAGTTTTGGTTGCTCTGTGCAGCAAAACTTGTGAGTTTATGTATCTCCTGTTGTACGTTTTGGCATGAATACACTGATTTCATGGTTAATCTTATATGAATAATGCTATGTTTGCATGTGTTATGCTGATTCTGTCTCCAGTTTTGCATGTATCTTTCTTCCTGCAATAGGGATGCCATAAGTATCAACAGCTTAACACTCTGTATTGGGAGATATCTGTAAGGCAAGTATCATGTGTATCCCCCCTGAAATCCAGTTTTAGCTATTCATGCTGATCATTCATAGGTGTATGTCTACCGACTCCAAGCCCTGGATAGGCACCAATCTAGCTCTGTGTTGAGGTTATACACCATGTCCAGCTTTGCATCCAAACATCATTTCAAACCATCTCATCCTTCCATCTGTTAGTTGTAGGATTAGGAGTAGGAAACCCTTGCATGCTCTCATCCCTAACCAGACATATATGTCCAAGAACGTTGCCCACCTTGTGATCTATCATACAGATCTTGGTCCATACATGAGAGTATTCTGCCTGTTGTTGTCAAGTTAGATCTTTCTATCTTTGAGCTAGTCAAGGTTACATCTTGAGTTATAGGGATACCCCCCTTGGTGCGGCAGAACTAGAAGTGAAGGGGAGGAGCTCACGCAACCTCCTGTATTAGTTGGCTGAATCTGCCTGTGCATTAGAAGTGGCAAACCCTAATGCTGATTCAGAAGAAAAACCAACAAAATGGCGACTCTACTGGGGACAGAGAGAATCAAGTAACCTGAGGGCTGGAAAATCTAGTTTCCAATAAAGTTGTTGCAGCAAAAAGGAACCATGTGGTGCTCTGCTGGGGTGATGAATCCAGAAAACAAAAGTGCCTTGCTGACATTCTGTCCTCTCTCTGAGAGGTGGCGACTCTGTTGAAAGAACCTATCAGTGCTGCAATATATATCCAGGTATTCATCTTTGATTCAAAATGTTGAGTTTAGAACATCAAGCCTGGTCGTGCTCTCAGAGAAGACCATTCTTTATTGAAAGATATAAAGCCCTAAATTTCATAGGGATATATGGTTACCCAAATATTATTCCCAGTAAAATTAGAAGATGTTTGCCAAAATATAGTGGATCAGATTCTGAATCGGCAAACAAACATCTGCAAAGATTTTGTAATTTAATAGAAGATTATGATGTAGAGGATGAAGATGTAGTAATGAGACTCTTTGTTCAGTCATTAGAAGATGATGCTAGGATATGGTTTTCAGACCTGCCTGTTTGTTCAGTTTTTTCATGGATAGATTTAGAAGTTGCATTCCTAGGGCAGTTTGGTGAAAGGTTTGATGTGGCCTCATTGATCATACATTTTATGAATATCCAAAGGGAAGATGAGGAACTGGTTCCAGCCTTTAATCTTAGGTTTATTAAATTGCTCAGGCAGATCCCTGAATATATGAGACCTAATAATGCATTGTGCTTGACAATTTATTTGGCTGCATTTGATGAAGAAATGAGTTATCTGTTGAGAGATAAAGAACTAGTCACACTTCACCAGGCTTTCCAATTTGCTATGGACATAGAAAACAATGAGAAATATGGAATGCCAGTAGGTTTCATGGCTGCAAGTTGTCAAAGCAGTTATCAAAGTGAATATATTTCAGCTCTCCCAGTATGTGCATTGAGAGATGATTGTATAGAGGGAAATATATTTCAGAATAATGTGTGCAGCCATGATGTGATGCATGAAGAAAATGTTGTAGAAAATGTAAGCACATCTTGTAATAATGAAAACAAAGATTGTTATCAGCCTTTAGAAGACAAGCCTGCAGACACAAGGTGCCCTCCAATTGATCAAATGAGAGACATACATGAAGTTGTGTCTTGCAGCAGTGTGCATATCTCAGTTATGCCTGATTATTTATATGAAGTGGATATGCAGAGCTTCACTCTGAATATAGAAAATATTGATTCAAGGGATGGCAGTGAATATGCTAGTGATTGCCAGCATTCAGATGCATATGTGAGCCTTTCAGATGATGAAATATATTTGGATGCTGATTATGAATGTTTCCTTGAAGATTTTGGCCACCTTCATAGTGCAGAGGTTGAAAACTTTGTTTTTGATTATCAGGGCACTAGTGAAGATAAAAAACAAGGTCACTATTCAGAGGTGGATGGGAAAATTGCAGATGTGTGTGCTCATACAGTTGGGAATAGTGTTGATTGCAGGGGTGACTATGAAGCTTTCAGTGTAGGGCTGCATTCTGAGTTATTTCTGCCTTCTCTTGAGACATTTCAGGTGGACATTAATGACAAAACTACCGTGCATGATGATGATGGATATCTATATGTTCATCAAGATAAATTTGATTATGAGATGTTGCTTGTGCCTGAATATTGCATGTTTGATGCAGAGGAGCTCTTATTTTTTGAGGAAGGGCAGAATTCTGATGTGGATTCATTTGTTTCATGTGAGTCTGTTATTTTTCCAAGCAACATCAGTGACTCATATGATGATGACATTCTACAACTGATAATGATATATGCTGATGAAGCTAGTTGTAGATTTGTTGAAGAAAAAGAAATGAGCAGCAGCACAAATAATTGCCAAGGGGCTTGCTGCAGACAGTTAAATGCTTTTAGGCTTCATTTGAAGAAATCAAAAGAAAATCAGGTGTTTGACAAAGGAAAAGTCTGGTTTTTCCTTTTTGGTGGCCCTGGGCCACCATGTTTATTTTAAAAATAATGTGTTTGGTGATGCAGATCATGGTAACTTCATGACTCCGTGCCCAATGGATAAGGGACTGGTCTGCATCCCAGAGATCTGGGGTTCTTGCTGCAGTCTTGCACCTGCACGTCCCCAGACAGAGCCACTATTGGTGCCTGATTTCACTGTCAGTTTCTGAGCAATTTTCATGCAGGCACCTTCCCTAAAAATCCAAAAAATGTTCTAAGTGTTGGACCTCCTCAGCATTTTTCAGCTGCAGCATCATATTTTCTTCAAGGAGGAGGTCATCATCATCATCATATTTCTGGTCATCACCCTGATGTTGCTTACGAGGGTCATCATATTTTCTGTCAGCATGATCTTTCGCTGGGGTGATATTCTAACATCGGGTGATCTTGGTTAAGATCATCCTGATGATGTTGCTGTAAAGTTCTAAGTGTGACCCGATATTCATTGGGGTCATCATATTTGAACATCGGGTGATCTTAGTCAAGATCATCCTGATGTTGTTTTATCACTTCATGTTCGTTGTTTTATCACCCTGATGATGCTGACGTCATTCTTATGTCAGGGTGATATCTATTTCTCTGCCTATCTGCATCATGATATTTCCGAAGGAGGGGGTGATATTTTCATATTTGAATATCACCCGGATGTATGTTTGTTCCAGCATCATGATGATGCTGATATCAGGGAGATATCCGCCTGTCGGCTTCATGCATTATCCAGTGGGGGGTAATCATTTCAAATATCTGTCATATTCATATATCACCCCGATCTTATAGCGGAGCTACAGTGCAGCATGATATTTGTGCATCAGGATGATATTTCCAAATATCCGGTTATCTTCCGAATATCATCCTGATGTCGATATGATGATGACGTCATCAAGGTCCGGGGGGGTCATATTTCTAACACTGATCATCTTGTGGAGATCCCCCGATATTTGCAAACATGATGATGACGTCATCCGGATATGAGGAGGTGCGCAATAGGCAGATATGCTTATAACATCAGCAGGATATGACGGTGACGTCATCAGGATTTTTCATCGGCCAGACTTTTGATATTGGTTAAGCAGGAGGATCTTCCTCCGATGGATCAGGTTGTGCCGATGAAGGCGATTATCATGCAGGTTATATTGCGATATGATGCTAACGTCAGGGTGATATTTCAAGCGACAGGATATCATGCTGCTGAAGGATAATGATGATGAGGTCTTATACTAGTGTCGTCGGGAGCAAAAGCACCGACATCATATATGCTCGCGACCTAGTATATAAAGTGTTGAAATGGTTGCTACGGGGTGCATGTGGGATAATTCGATCCTGCATATTTTCAAATATCATGATGATGTATCTTGGCAGGAAACGGTTGTGACGCACAGTTTTCTGCATTTCCTAAGGCCGTGGGTTGGTGTGCCATTAATGGCAATTGTTGCAGAGGTATGGGCGATGGCGTGGACGGATCCAGTACCCGACTGAAGTTGTACATCCACGGCTGGCGGCTCATGGCTCAAGATCCTCTTCTGTCCCCTCTTCTACTTGCCGCATTCAATGCGTTGAGCGCCATTTTTCTGATACTGTGTATCTGGCGGGTTTTTTGGTCAACTATGTAATTAATGTTGGGAACCTTCCTTGCTGTATATAGTAGGTTGTGTTGCTCATTTGGAGGTTGTTGAAAACTGGACATTTTGGCTCTGTAATAAGATACAACTAGTTTTGGTTGCTCTGTGCAGCAAAACTTGTGAGTTTATGTATCTCCTGTTGTACGTTTTGGCATGAATCCACTGATTTCATGGTTAATCTTATATGAATAATGCTATGTTTGCATGTGTTATGCTGATTCTGTCTCCAGTTTTGCATGTATCTTTCTTCCTGCAATAGGGATGCCATAAGTATCGACAGCTTAACACTCTGTATTGGGAGATATCTGTAAGGCAGGTATCATGTGTATCCCCCTGAAATCCAGTTTTAGCTATTCATGCTGATCATTCACAGGTGTATGTCTACCGACTCCAAGCCCTGGATAGGCACCAATCTAGCTCTGTGTTGAGGTTATACACCATGTCCAGCTTTGCATCCAAACATCATTTCAAACCATCTCATCCTTCCATCTGTTAGTTGTAAGATTAGGAGTAGGAAACCCTTGCATGCTCTCATCCCTAACCAGACATATATGTCCAAGAACGTTGCCCACCTTGTGATCTATCATACAGATCTTGGTCCATACATGAGAGTATTCTGCCTGTTGTTGTCAAGTTAGATCTTTCTATCTTTGAGCTAGTCAAGGTTACATCTTGAGTTATAGGGATACCCCCCTTGGTGCGGCAGAACCAGAAGTGAAGTGGAGGAGCTCACGCAAACTCCTGTATTAGTTGGCTGAATCTGCCTGTGCATTAGAAGTGGCAAACCCTAATGCTGATTCAGAAGAAAAACCAACATGTCAAATGACTTCGCACGAGACCAAGGGAATCTTGTCTCGATTTGCGATCTTAGAGTGTAGATTCATGAAACAGACAAGTTTCGTGGGGGGTTGTCTACAAAAACAAGCGTAGCTGATTTTGAGAACAACAAGACTACACTTTGAGTGAGGGCTTCTAGCTGAAAGTTTAAATCTATGTCACACTTCGAGCCAACTTTGTTGAAGGCACAAGACAACTGAGAGGGGGGGTGAATCAGTTGTATCAAAAATGTTAAACCCTCTAAACAAAATCACATCCACATTCACTTACTTTAAACTCTTAATCTATTATGAAGATTAAATATGAAATGCAGAAACAAAACTTAACCACATCAATACCATACACACATGAACACCAGATTTTTACGTGGAAAACCCTAAAAGGGAAAAACCACGGTGCGTGTTAGCTCACGGTATAATGTAGTAACAATACTAAATTACAAAGAGGCTCACTACCCAAAAGGACTCACTGCATCCAAAATACTCACTACAAAAAGGCTCACTGCCAAAGGGTGGCTCACTACCATGAACTAATTTGATAGCATCTACAACATGCCTGAGTTTAGTTCCATTGAAGTGCAATACATCTCTCCTTCACTGCCTTTACAACGCATACACTTTATCTTCACATCTTTGCACACTCACGGATTCATTACATATATTTATACCAATTATCAACCTTGGAACATTTATCAAGGTCAGCAATACAATTTACAACCATTGGAACTATCATCAAGGTCCACAAAGAATGTTAGTACCCAAGTTGTCCAAATTGGTGCAAACATCAAGAATACTTAAATACGCACTTCCAAGATCTTTGTTATAGATTATGGATCAAGCACACCCCTTCAATACATTTTGGAGACATCCATGAACATCATAGAATCACTTGGGAGCTGACAAATCCAACTGCATAAGATCTCACTTGAAGACAACAAATATCACTTGAAGACAAATCAAAGACAGTGCTCACAACAAACATTATCAAACTTTGTTAATCAATAACTTACTTTTTGAAGCACCAAATCACAAATCCTTCAAAATGAAGATAGATAAGGACCTTATAAACATAAGTCCAGAACTGCAAGACCAAAAACCAAATTGCAAAGAAATGCGGAGCAAAATACTTTCTCCCTGTCACACTGAAAATGTTGCCAGGCACAGTCTTCAAACTGGTGAATAGAACTTCTACTTCATAGCAATCCGGATCACCAAATTCTAGATAGAGCATCTTTAAACACTTCTCTAAAACATATCGAAATCTCATACTCTAGTCTTCAACACAGAGGAAATGCAGAGTAAAAACTCAGACATTGTCCTTAACATGATAAATCAATCAATCAACAAACATCAATATTAGAAGACACAGTTGACACCAATGACAACACAAACATGTTGACATGAATGACAACACCGGTTAGCACATACTTGCAACAAACTTATCATCATAAATAAATTTAAGTATTTCCAATTGAAA
Organism: Cunninghamia lanceolata; assembly: GCA_027924645.1. Taxonomy (NCBI): domain Eukaryota; kingdom Viridiplantae; phylum Streptophyta; class Pinopsida; order Cupressales; family Cupressaceae; genus Cunninghamia; species Cunninghamia lanceolata. Next base: position 19,377,438 of record BSBN01001215.1, on the reverse strand, counting down.
GTCAATTTTTGTGAAACATATGCTTTAGTTGGATTCATTCTAGCTAAATTAGATTTAGGACACAACTTTTCTAGATGGAAGTGCCCACTAAATATATATGTAGCATCACTTTAGGGTTAATTTACCAAAAAGTAAAATTACTTGAAAATTTTGATGTTCTAACAACTCTTACTAACATAAATAATTTTTTTTTACCTTAATACTCTTTTGTAGATCTATAAGTGTAGTTTGTAATTTTTTTAATACTTCAATTAGTGTTTATATTTTATTTTTTATTTTTACTAAAAGTAAGTCACGTTAAGGTTAGCCGACAGAAGATATCAATTAAATGTAAATAAAGATTAAACAGAGGAATCGAAATACACAGAAATAATACTAGCGAGAGACAAGTTTTAACATGGTTCACCCAAACTCAGGCTACATCCACCAAACAGAGAGTCTAATATTATTATCTAATAAATCAAACCGATTACAACAAGCAATCCCTGCAACTCAATACCACTACAAATGCTACAATATGATATCAACGGAAACCCTAACCCTTAGCCGCTTTTATCAAGCCTTATGTCAGTTACAAAAATAGGGTTTTTTTAATGTCAGTCAATAGAAAAATAACACCCGACACCTTTATAAAATAATAAAAAACTATGTGAGTTTTTGGGGGCGTTGCCTCCAAGCCCCCACGGGGGTGCTGCACCTCAACCCCACCCTATATCGCAACAGGGAGCACGCCAGGGGTGCTGCCCCTTGACCCCGTAGGAATTTGGGGGGAAACCACGCCAATAAAATTGGGAAAATTTAACCTCTGAGTCTGATTAGGCTCCATATAACAACAAGTCATTAGCACCAAAATATAATGTTGATTGTCCTCTCAAGAAAATACTAAAGTTTATTAAAAAAATTGATAAACTATGGTGCACTAGAGGAGAGATTCCATATTAAGATATATATTTTTTTTCCTATTTTAGATAAATAGTTAAGACAAAAAAGTATGTCCTATCAAAACAGTTGTGTTTTCATTACACACTTCTAAAATTTATTTAAAAATGTATACTTTTCAAAATGGAGAAGACATTAATCCATGCACTAAAGTTTCAAGTTATAAATACCAAAAAAAAATTACTATATAAAGAGTGATGTCCCACTTAATCATATTTTTTAGCATTTTATCATCAACTAAATTATAGTGTCAATTTTACAAAAAAAATTACATTCAAATAATTTTTAATATTAAAAAATACAAACATAAAATACAGTAAAAGTTTTTACATTTATTAGTTTACATTATTTCAAAATTCAAGACATATATGTCACTTTGTAGTGATTGAAGTTAAAAAGTTAGATCAGTGTTAGCCATTTCCTTTATAAAAGTGTGACAACTTTGAACTTTCACCCTTCTCTCTTTTCCTAGGAGGCTTCTTTCTCGGGTGACTTTTTCCTCGCGTGATGTTTTATCCTTCATAGTTGCTTGTTTGGTGGAGATATTGTGCACATATTTTGTACATAGGTACCTAACATGGCTAAATGTTTATTATGATACATTATATCTTTCCTACCCACCTAAGCTCTACTTATGGGGAGTGTTGGTGTATTGTTTTATTTTTGCATTTAGTTTATTAATTTATTGTATTATGTGCGCCTAGGATAGGATAATCTGACTTAGGTGGGTATCTACTTGGGTAGGTTGCACTTGCATAATGAGAAGTTTGTACTTTCCTTGTTTGGTGGAGATGTTGTACACATGTATGACTATATCTCCTATTATCCCATATTGGTTGCATATTCACATCTCTTGGTGGTGTATCCTATATATGCCCACTTGTAGTTATCTTATAAGTAATCCAACCAATCATAAATCTCATTGTAATCGATTGTTTGATTAGAATACAATTTATTCTATCATATTATCATATCTAAATCATTGTTGGCTATTTGTGCATTTGTAGCACACATTGCTTGGTGTGTTCCAACTTTTATCAAACTCAATCAATGGGTTTTGACCAAGGTGCAAGGGGGAAGTTAATGCACTTTCACACCCTAGCTTAACAAGCTCTAATGTTGTTCATTGGCACCACCAAGTCTTCTCTTTGTAGGTGTAGGAACTTGTGAAATTTTATTGCAAGTACCAAAGTTCCGAAGACCTTAAGTTTAGGGCCACACAATTTCAGTCAAAATTGTAGATGCAGGGATTAGGGTTGTAGATGTGGGATTAGGGTTTGCACATAGTTTTAGATTTTGTAGAACATAGACATCTCAATCTATTTATTCTAGATCTAGTTTTAGATTGTAGATATCAATCCTTTGTGACAAACAAATTAGCCTCCTCTTCTCCAACATAATACACATTAGTTTTAATCATTTTATTTTAGTTCCAAAATCAAATATATGTTTTAAAACTCAACTACTTTAATTATGTGTTAAGTACTATTATTGCTCAATTAACCTAGATAATTGGAAAATGCTTTTTATTTATTTTTATTAATAAAGACCACTTCCTAAACTTTCTAGGACGGCATATAGTCTTTAGACTTTTTCTAATTTTTGCCCAAATACGCTAAAACTTCAAGTTTAGAAGCAAATTTACGCTAGAAAGATTATGTGAAATTCGTTATGAAGCAAAGTGAAGTGCTAACAAGCCAAAGCTTTTAAGCTATGAAATAGACATAAATGATGATTTGGTATGTAGCCCATCTGCAAACAATGCAATAAAGAATGCATTAATATGAAGCCATGTGCGATCCATGATTCTTATGATGTAATGTATACGATTTATTGCCCCCCTTAAGGAGAGCATTTATTAACCATGTCCATATGTCATTTTGTTTGTTTCTCTTTAAAAAGTCGCTACATTCATTACAAAGCTTTTCTATCAATAGATAAAGAGATGTTGGAAAGCATTATGAAGGCCGTGACAAAACATAAATGTAAGCCATGGATGCAGTTACAAACACACTATTAGCATGTAGAGTGTAAATATGTGAAAATGAATAAGAAGATTTTTTTTTTCCTTAAATTAGTTAGGGTAAATAAATGTAAACAATAATTAGATTATTTTGGATTAAGGAGTTTAGAAAATAATATTATATAAATATTTTTTTGAAAATGATTAAAAAAATGTATAAGTATTTAATTTTGTTTGAGATTTGGAGAAATTTTATTGTAGATTGTGTTTAGTGATTCAATCTGATATTTTTTTTATTGTATCTATAAGGAAAGCACAGGGGCAGAAAACAACTTCCCAATGTTAATTCTAAGGGGATAATGCAGACAGGTAACTTTTAAATCTAAAATAACTCAGATGAGTTCACGAGAGAAACCAAATAGACAATATTCACATCACAGACACACAGTATTATGTGGGAAAACCCTTACAGGTAAAACACCCACCACCACAGAAGACCCCTCTTTATTTTAGTAAATAGAGATTACAAAATAAAGATATTTGCACAACTGTTCTGCTGTTCAATTCTTTCCTATGTACAGGACCGTATTTTCATCTGCACATTCTACATAAAATAAACTGTACAAAAGAATTTCATCATTTGAACAATGATGCCAAAAGATCAATTTTAACTTCAGTCTGCAAGAGCATGGACGGTTACACAACTGTTGCCCTAACTGAATGTATCAGCTTCTTCCAGCATCGCTACATGTGTAACAGTCGTAACTGTTCATATTCCTGTAAGACCAATAGTCCCACATGCATCGGGTCGCGAAAACTATTATGGTTTATAACCACCAACGATCCATAAGTCTATCGTTGGCAATTTTGTTGCCAACGATACCAACCTACAAGTCCATCGGCCTACAATCTCCATCGGCGATCTCGTTTCATCTCCCACCGATATGCAAAGTCACCCCGATCGCCAAGATTAACTTCCATCGAGATAACCTTCACCATCGGCGAACTATCCAACACTTTCTCCAACGGACCCTTGTCTCACCGATGCCAACACACGACCATCATCGGGTTGACCACTGTCCATCGGCTCAAAGATGTTAAGCTTCGCCAATAGTTCTTATCTCACCGATGCCAGCATAAACCTTCATTGGAGTGACCACTGTGCATCGGCCCGAAGTCTCTAAGCTACACCGATAGATGTCCTCTCGCCGATCATTAGATGAAAACACCATCGATGAGAGAGTTCCCATCGTAAAGACTCCACAAGGCTCGACCGATAGTAGATCTCACACCGATAGGAAAAAGGTCATCGCTAAGACATCAACCATCGAACAAAGCCTTCAACGTCTCTCCGATCACCAGACTCACGCCGATAGGTTACATCCATTGGGGTGACACATGACTTCGGATTGACATTACTAAGGATAGCCGATATAGTAAGTCTACCAGATAACTTGAGTGTGGCTGACGACCCATGTATAGAAAGAGGTTCCAAGCAATAACTTGAGACACTAGGTCTCTTCAATCTCCCACTTGTCGAAGAGATTATTGCTAACCTCTTAATCCTTAAAGGATTACTGAGAATTATGGGCCCGAAGACCCATTTCACCTGAACACCATTTGAACTTGGCTGTGCTCACTGGCTTTGTCAAGGCGTCAGCGACATTTTCCAAAGTGTTAACTTTTTCAAGCTTTACTTTCCTGTCTTCCACCATATCACGAACAAAGTGATATTGGACATCAATATGTTTTGTCCTAGCATGAAAAATAGGATTTTTCGCCAAATAGATAGCACTTTGTCTGTCACAATGTATTTGTATCTGCCCTACATCAAAACCAACATCAGAACACAACCTCCTCAACCAAACGGCTTCTTGGCATGCACGAGTAGCTGCCATGTACTCTGCCTCTGTTGTGGACAAAGTGACTACAACCTGTCGCTTGCTCATCCAACTAATAACACCACCATTTAACGTGAATACATATCCACTGGTAGATCTTCTACTGTTAATGTCCCCTGCCCAATCAGAATCAACATATCCTTGAATGTTGATAGATCTCTTAGATCCCTCTGAGTTTCCATGATAGCAAATAGTATAGTTAGAAGTTCCCTTCAAATACCTCATAACTCTTTTCACAGCATCCCAATGTGATCTGCCTGGATTCGCCATAAACTGGCTTAGAACTCCCACTGCTTGGGCAATGTCTGGTCCGGTACAGACCATTGCATACATTAAACTACCAACAACACTTGCATAAGGTACCTTTTTCATATTATCTACTTCATTCGAGGATTCTAGACAATCTTCAACAGATAGTTTCGTTCCCTGCATTACTGGAACAACTAACTGTTTAGAATTAGACATATTAAACTTATCAAGAACATTAGTAATATACTTGCTCTGGCTAAGCCAAAGCTTTCTCTTAGATCTGTCCCTTTTGATCTCCATTCCCATAATGTACTTTGCTGCCCCCAGATTCTTCATTTCAAATTTCAAGGACAACTGAGATTTTAAATCTGAGATCATCCCCTTACCATTGCCAATGAATAACATGTCATCCACATACAGTGCAATTATAAGAATCTGAACACCTTCAGTTTTATAATAGACACAATGATCAGATTTAGATCTCACATATCCCAAGGATAAAACATACGTATCAAATTTTTGATACCACATTCTGGGAGATTGCTTCAAACCATAAAGATACTTTTTAAGTTTACATACCAGATGTTCTTTACCTTTTTCCACAAAATGCTCTGGCTGGGACATATAGATTTCTTCTTCAAGGTCCCCATGATGAAATGCTGTTGTTACATCCATCTGCTCAATTTCAAAATCATATGCTGCTACAAGTGACAACAGAAATCTAATGGATGTCAGCTTAGCTACAGGAGAAAAGATTTCTCCATAATCAATACCTTCCTTTTAGGAATACCCCTTAGCAACCAGTCTTGCCTTGTACTTATCAACACTACCATCTGACCATATTTCTTCTTAAATACCCACTTACAGCCTACAGGTTTTCTTCCTTCAGGCAAGGGCACCAGATCCCAGGTTCCATTTTTCTCCAACAATGACATTTCACTATCCATGGCTTCCAACCAAGAATTTGAATCAGGTAAGCTAATAGCTTCTTTCACAGTCCTAGGCTCATCAGTATCAGTAAGTAAAGCATAGGCACAACTTGAATCAAGTACTGAAAAACCATACCTATCTGGTTGTCTTCTTTCACGTGTAGATCTCCTCACAGGGTGAGGTGCAGGTTCAGGGTCTTGCTCTAGATCTGAGTCTTCGGAGCTACTCAAACTCACATCTGAACCATCTACACTTGGTGTTTGTTGTTGTTCCTCTTTTACAAGGGTTAGAGGAATATTCACAACACTCTTTTCTTTCTTCTCTTCTGTCTTTTCCAGCTGAGAAATACTAACCAAGGGTTTCAGCTCTCTGAAAATTACATTCCTGCTGTAAATTACTTTTTTAGTTTCAGGATTCCAAAGCTTGTACCCCTTAACACCGACTCCATAGCCAATAAAGATACATTTAACTGCCTTGTTATCCAACTTAGATCTCTTTACCTCAGGAATATGAGCATATGCCTCATAGCCGAAGACACGAAGATGTCTTAGAGAGGGCTTCTTACCAGACCATGCTTCCATAGGCGTCTTATCAACCAATGCCGAAGTAGGAGAATGATTTAGCAAGTAACCAGCTGTAGCAACTACCTCAGCCCAGAACCTTTGTTCAAGACTAGCATAACTCAACATACTTCTTGCTTTCTCCATCAACGAACGATCTAACCTTTCAGCAACTCCATTTTGTTGTGGAGTATAAGGTGTAGTTTTATGCCTTTTAATTCCATGATCTACACAATACTTATCAAAATCTACATTGCAATATTCACCACCATTATCTGTTCTCAAGCATTTCAGTTTTCTACTAGTCTGATTTTCCACAAGAGTTTTAAATTCTTTAAATCGACTGAACACTTCTGATTTATTTTTCAAAAAATATACAAATGCCTTCGTGAATAATCATCAATAAATGATACGCAGTATCTTGACTTAGATAAAGAAGGAACATCAACTGGACCAAAAACATCAGAATGTACATAGTCCAGAACACTAGAAGATTTATGAGAACTAGAATAAAAAGAAACACAGTTTTGTTTTCCATATATACAATGTTCGCAGAAATCGAACTACAGATTACAATCAATCAGCCCATCTACCAGGTTTTTGTTCTTCAAGGTTTTTAAACCTTTTTCACCTATGTGACCAAGTCTATGATGCCAGAGCATTGTTTTCTCTGCAGGAAGTTTAACTTCCATAGAATTTGCATCATGTGTTACAATAGTAGCTTTTCCAGATTTTTCAGAGACACTATTACAGCACACTGGTTTAGCATCTAACCTATACAAAGTTCCAATGCGTTCATCCTTTGCCAGAACAATAGAACCTCTAGTCATCTTACAACCACCATTCACAAAAGTAACTTGCACTCCAACATCATTAAGCTTACTAACATAAAGTAAATTTCGAGCCAGACCTGGTATGTGTAGCACTCGATTCATTCCCTTTATTCTGCCATCTGGGAATTGGATTTTGACTCGTCCTCGGCCAACAATTTCCAGTGTTGAATCACTTGCCAGGAACACCTTTCCACCAGCATACGGTTCATACTTTGTGAACCACTCTCTATGAGATCTCATATGAAAAGATGCTCCTGAATCCACCAGCCAAACATCTTCAGATGTAGGCATTGCCAAAGCAACAACGAAGGCATTAGCATCACTCTGTGAAGACTCAGAGTCAGAGAAGTTCTTCTTCTTTTTCTCCTCTTTGCAGTCTTTCCTGATGTGTCCTTTCTACCCACAATTCCAGCACTTCACCTTGGACTTTTTGCCAGGAGATTTTGATTTCCCCTCTGATTTGGACTTAGACTTCTTGTCCTTCTTCTTGCCTCTTTCCTTTGATCTACCTCGAACAGACAGGGCCTCTTTGGCTGTCTCAGAAGATTTCCTCTGCATCTCTTCAGATAACAACGAGGTAACAACCGCTTCAATTGTAAACGTGGTTGTTGTACTTCCAATAGCCATCACAAGTTGATCCCATGAGTCAGGTAAAGAACACAATAGAAGCATACAGCGGTCTTCCTCTTCTATTTTTACACCTACAGACGTCAACTATGCAACAATCAGATTAAATGTGTTCAGATGGTCTGCTACAGATGCACCTTCATCCATCTTCAGAGAATACAACTTCTTTCTGAGGAACAGTTTATTCACCAAGGACTTGCCCTAGTAAATATCTCCCAACTTCTTCCATAGATCTTTGGCTGACTTCTCTTCATGGACGTTCAATAGAACAGAATCCGCAAGACTTAATCTTATCAGTCCTCTGGCTTTTCTGTCAGCTAGGTCCCAATCTTCTTGTTTCATGCTTGTAGGTTTAACCCCAGACATAGCAATCCAAAGATCTCTATCGACCAACAAATCTTCAGCCTTAATCTTCCACAACTCAAAGTTTGTGCCATTGAACTTTTCAATGTCAATTTTTCCTGATGTACTTGCCATCTTATTTAACAGAATAGACCTCTACAAAACTCCCACTCATTGAACTAACACAAAAAACCTAAATTACCAACAAGGATAACACAATGGGCCAAGCTCTGATACCACTTGTAAGGAAAGCACAGGTGCGGAAAATAGCTTCCCAATGTTAATTCTAAGGGGATAATGCAGACAGGTAACTTTTAAATCTAAAATAACTCAGATGAGTTCACGAGAGAAACCAAATAGACAATATTCACATCACAGACACACAGTATTACGTGGGAAAACCCTTACAGGTAAAAAACCCACCACCACAGAAGACCCCTCTTTATTTTAGTAAATAGAGATTACAAAATAAAGATATCTGCACAACTGTTCTGCTGTTCAATTCTTTCCTATGTACAAGATCGTATTTTCATCTGCACATTCTACAGAAAATAAACTGTACAAAAGAATTTCATCATTTGAACAATGATGCCAAAAGATCAGTTTTAACTTTAGTCTGCAAGAGCATGGACAGTTACACAACTATCGCCCTAACTGAACGTATCAGCTTCTTCTAGCATCGCTACATGTGTAACAGTCATAACTGTTCATATTCCCGTAAGACCAATAGTCCCACATGCATCGGGTCATGAAAACTATTATGGTTTATAACCACCAACGATCCATAAGCCTATCGTTGGCAATTTTGTTGCCAACGATACCAACCTACAAGTCCATCGGCCTAACAATCTCCATCAGTGATCTCATTTCATCTCCCACCAATATGCAAAGTCACCCCGATCGCCAAGATTAACTTCCATTGGGATAACCTTCACCATCAGCAAACTGTCCAACACTTTCTTCGACGGACCCTTGTCTCACTGACGCCAACACATGACCATCATCGGGTTGACCACTGTCCATCGGCTCAAAGATGTTAAGCTTCACCGATAGTTCTTGTCTCACCGACACCAGCATAAACCTTCATCGGAGTGACCATTTTGCATCGACCCGAAGTCTCTAAGCTACACCGATAGATGTCCTCTCGCCAATCATTAGATGAAAACACCATCGGTGAGAGAGTTCCCATCGGAAAGACTCCACAAGGCTCGACCGATAGTAGATCTCACATTGATAGGAAAAAGGTCATCGCTAAGACATCAACCATCGGATAAAGCCTTCAACGTCTCTCTGATCACCAAACTCACGCCAATAGGATACATCCATCGGGGTGACACATGACTTCGGATTGACATTACTAAGGATAGCTGATATAGTAAGTCTACCAGATAACTTGAGTGTGGTCGACGACCCATTTATAGAAAGAGGTTCCAAGCAATAACTTGAGACACTAGGTCTCTTCAGTATTTGAAAATGTAATCATCTAACTTATTGCTAAAAGGTTTGAATTTTTTCTTTGGTTCAATTCCGCAACTACTAAATTGAGCCCTACATGTGTAACTTTGAACTTGAATATGTGGATTTGACCCTCTATTATGGCTTCTACATGTGTGATTTTGATCTTTAAAAACATGTTTGCCTCTAATATGTGAATCTAGTGGTATCTAAACATACCTTTGGAGTTTGTTGTGTTGGAAATTTTGCCTTAGTCAAACCACTAAATTGATTTAAAAATTTGAACAAGTTCGAAGACAAGTTGAATATCCATGCAAGATACCTAATATATCCTTATCAATACAAATGTTGATGTTAGTTGATGTTCAAATGATAATTCTCTAGCAGATAGTAGATTTATCAAGTGAATAAATCTTCATTAATGCTTAAAATGAATTAGGGTTTGTCATTTTATACAACACCCTAGTATGTAAATTTGAACATTTCACGCTCAAGTTGGCAAGTAATGACTAGTTAGAAGAGGGTGAGCTTGGACCCATAATTAAACGTACGGATTCAATTTCAATCAAACCTCTAGTTAATTGCTAGCTTTTTATGCAAAAACTATTAGGATTAGTGTGTTATTCATTTCAAATCCTATATGTAATGTTGTTTTCTCCAAAAATCTTCTAAAGGGCATAACTTTTGATCTAGAGCTCCAATTTCAACATTTTTTTTTAATTTGAAGACCTTTACAAGCTAGACATATTAAATAGATTGAAGATTGGTTTGGATATTTTTAGAGCCCTCAAAACCCCTTTGAAAGTGAGAGAATGAGCTCCAACTTTTCATAGTGCAAGACTTGAGAAAATAAAAAAGGGTAAGAGATACAAACCCTTAAGGAGGCTAGATCTTTGGGTTGCAAATGAAGATCTGGAGATACTTAAGATATTATTCAAATGGAATTGAATAAGGAGTTCATTGTAAAAGGTCAATAGCAAGAGTTACATTGAAAAGAGAGGAGCATCTTGTCAATAGTTAGTTTCTATCTTGGGTGCATGTTTCAATGCATAGTGGGGTGTGAGTTTTTTGCTTGTGGACCAAGGTTTTGGTGGCCACTAGTTTACAAAAACTACTTGGAGGTTTCACATTTCCTTTGCTCTATATAAAGAGTGTATGAGATAGAGGTTTCATAGTGTTGTGTATACGCCTAAAAGTGACATGACTCAGTCTAAATAAATATTCCTAATATTTATTCCCTTCTAATTCTTCTATCAATAAATAAATAAACAAATTTATTTATTTGATTCGTATTCCTTTTAATTAATTAAATATCAAAATATTTAATTACCTCTTCTAAAATCAAAATTAAATAAAATCCTTTGTTTAATTAAATTCTTCCAAACAATTAAATAATTCTTAATTATTTAATTAAATCAAATCATTCTTTCAAATTTGAATAAATCAAATCAAATTTATTTAAATCCTCTCAATATCTAAAAATAAAATACAATCAAATATTTTATTTATTCTCCCAAATCATGCACAAACAATTAAATAAATTTATTTATTTAATTTGCTTTCTTATCTTCTAAATTAAATAATATCAATTATTAATTGTTTCTTCCAATAATATCTTCTCTAAATTTTAATAAATCAATTATTTATTTAAGTTGTCTATTTCTTCTAAATTGAGTTATCTCTAAATATAATTCAATCCTTGTGCACATACAATTGAATATTCTAAATATTTAATTGAGCTAAAATATCTTCTCATTCTCATGCAATTTCCATCTTCTAGGTCTATTCTCTTAACTGATTGATCTATTCTTTTAATCGATTAATCTCTTCAGTTAACTCATTCTTCTATTCTATTAATTCCTCTCATGCAAAATAGAGCAAGACACTTGTCTTCTTCTTATTCGTGCACGTTCCTCAACCGTTCTCAACCGTTGATCTTCTCATTCTTTCTCAACCGTTGATCTTCATTCTCTCAAGTCTATAAATTGAACCCAGTTCTTCCATTTCATTCATCCAAGCTTTAAGTATTGTTACCCTACAGGAATTATAGTGCGCCTTTGGCACCAATTCCTTCATTGCTTGTGATCACACTCATTACTACATTCTACTATCATTGTTGTGAAGCTCCTCTTCATGGCAATACTATCATAGTCGTTCCCATTTAAACATCTTGGAATCATAGCAAGGAAGTGTACCTTCTAAGGGCCATATTCATAGACAAGATCATTTGTGATAGGCGATCAATGGAAGCTGAGAATTAAAGGAGGTTTGCTTTGTATTGTTCATTATTTGATTGATCTCTTTTGTTCATTATTTCATTAATTTTTGGGTATCTTGATATTTATTATATTGATTATTCATTTGAATCCAATTTTCCCTTAACATTTTTGGCACCCATCATGGGGCCTAGCCCCAAATTTAACCCAAAAATTGAGTTTTTGTGTTTTAGAAAGTCGTACACAGGAGGAAATCGCGCATCTAACACATCCTAACACGCATATACTATCTATTATGGCGCATTCGTTCATGTAGTGCATATAGTCTCTATTCTGACACATATACTGTCTGTTCTAGCGCATATACCATTTCAGCGCATACATACTCTGTTATGGTGCATTTACCCTCATATACGGTGCATATATCAGATCAACGCATACACATTGTTTTCCTATGCTTTTGACCTCTGTCTTAGCGCATATGTACTGTGGTGCTTCTATTCTCTGTTTCTACACATTCAGTCTCTGAAGCGGAGCATCTATTTTAGGCAGTGATTTTTAGGGTTTCCTTGAAGTTTTCGCTAACGTTGACGTCTTTGTGCAAGAACTCTCTTGATCTATTTTTTAGACTAGGTACTGGTTTAGAATCATATAGTTGCACTTGTTAACTCACACTTCAATTTCTAATGGGAAAGTAAATGGATGCTTATGCAAATCTCACACAGTTTTAACTAGGAAAGTGGTAATTGAATCATTGCTATCTTGCATATCATTGAATCATTGCTATATTGCTATCTTTTCAAAGTTAACAACTCATTGCTATTTAGATAAAATTGAACTCATCATTGCTATCTGGGTAAAACTGAACCATTGCTATCTCGATTATCATTTCAAAGTTAACAATTTGTGCTACAGGGATAAAATTGAACTCATCATTGCTATCTGGGTAAAATTGAACCATTGCTATCTCAATCTTCACTTCAAAGTTAACAATTCATGCTATTTGGGATAAAATTAAACACATCATTGCTATCTTGGTAAAACTGAACCATTTCTATCTCGATCATCACTTCAAAGTTAACAATTCATGCTATCTGGGATAAAATTGAACACATCATTGCTATCTTAGTAAAATTGGACCAGTGCTATCTTGTTATCACTTCAAAGTTAACAAATTTCTGTGCTTTCCCAAGTAGATAGCTCATCTAGTTTTTCTCATTTTAACTAGGGGAAAAGAACCATTGTATTCCATGTTTTTGGAATGATACCAAGCCTATGCTCTCCCCTATCTTGGGTGACCAAAATGCCAGACATATCATTTTCGCATGTGTTTTTCCTTTAGAGGGGCCTGCTCTTGGATACCATTCATCCAAGTAGGAACGACCCTAAGTAACCCTAGTAGGTCACAAAACTTCGCAAGTGGTCTTGGTGCACGACTAGTCCCTATATAGTAAGATAGGTATCGAGTACCCTTACTAGTGACTATCATCTTGTATCGACCGTCTTACTTGGAATCATTGATCGAAAGAGTCCCTTGTCCAAATCTTGTCATAAGTATCCTATCCTCAACAGTCTCCATCGGCACCTTGCCAAAATCTCTAGTTTCATCCAACCTCATCCCACGTCACCTTGCATGGTTCTTATTAGATCTCAATACAACAAGCAACTTGAAATGGCCAGATCATCCAACCACATCATCAGCCCTCATGATAGTGATGAAGAAATCTCTCATGAAGAGTATCAAGGAACCCTCCAAGATCAAAAATTCCAACGCTTGCCGAAGAAAGTGCTCCATAACGACCCTCACAAGTATTTTTATCATCTTGCAAATCTTGGAATTAAACTCCCCGTGGATTTCGATCTAAGTACAATCCAAGAAAATGTGGAGAATGATCATGAAAAAGGAAAGAAAGCCATAGACCCAAATCTAGAGGATAATCATGAAAAAGGAAAGAAAACCATAGACCCAAGCACTCCTATGGAAGAAATGAGAAAACAACTCAAGGGTCTAAAGCAACAAATGACGGATCTCAAAATGGGTACAAACACTAAAACCTACTCCTTGGAAGATATTGCATCGTACCCCTTTGATAAAAGTTTGAACATGGCACCATTTCCCTTTCAATTCGAAGTTCCTAAGTTTGACAAATACAAAGGGAAAGGGGACCCTAGAGATCACATTAGGGAATTCAATGCAGTATGCATGGAAGTAGCTCACAATGAGACTTACTTAATGAGACTATTTCCTAGATCTCTAGGTAGTCAAGCCATGGAGTGGTTCTCACGGCTCCCACCGGGCATCAAAAATTTTGATGAGTTAGTCAACAAATTCATCACACACTTCTCGTACAATATTGAACATGAAGTCTCTATGCTTGATTTATGAAATACCAAAAAAAAGAGTGGCGAATCATTCGCCACCTTCATACAAAGATGGAGACAACTAGCAATCAAGTGCTCATATGATGTACCAGAAAAGTAGTTAATGGAGATGTTTGTCCATAACCTCAACTCTGATCTTAGATATCAAATACAAATCCAATCCCCTACTTCATTCTCGAAGGTCATTGAAATGGGATTGTTCATCGAAAAAGCTATGATTGCCAAGGGGCAAATCAAGTTATATAAGGACACACCTACCTCCAACTACATGACTGACAAATCAAAGTTTTAGACTAAAAAAAAAATGTCGTCAACGATGGAGTAGTTGATACCAAGGTGGCGGCTCCCAAGCAACAACTGATATTTACTCTCAAAGGAGAGGAAAGCAATGTTACACCCAACAAAACATTCTCTCGAGAGCCAAGACCATGGTTCACCTCAAATCCAAGGTGAAAGTTCACACCATTGGGTGAGTCCCAAGAATCTGCACTAAGGAAGCTATTGGCCAACAATGAAATCTCTCTACCGCCAACAAGTGATTATGAGCCTCAAATTAAACCTCACTATTGGAAAGACATCGACTATTGTGAGTATCATAGAGGAAGAGGACATACAACAAACAATTGTATTTGTCAAAAACATGTTATTCAAGATGTTCTTGATCAAAATCAAGGAGGTGCTCATCAACCTACTTCTAATGAGACACATGTGGCTTACAAAGATCTGCTTCTCAATCATATAACAACAACAACAATAATAACAACAACTGTAACAACAACAACAACAACTGTAACATACAAAATCAGAATAGTGGGAATAGTAATGCCAACTATGCAATTGTGCCATTCGACTATACCATCAATTACATAACAGAGCACATACCACAAATCAATGTGATTATGCCCAACCAACAATCAGAGCCTAACAGAACTGATTGCAGTATCATTACCCGCAGTGGTAAGGTCACCTTGAATACCATTCCTCCAAGGTCATCGCCTTCTCAGTCCAACTTCCATTAGTATAGTGTCATAGACCAACTACGGAAGACTCCGACCCACATTTCTATCTTAGAGTTGTTGCGTCTATCTCCTTCCCACAAGGAGATTCTTGATAAAGCCTTAGTGGAAACCATTGTACCCACTAACTTGGCCCAAGAGAAGTTTCAAGCCATGGTAGGTAATATGACCTCCTCAAGTACTATATCATTTACCGAACAAGATGACCTCTCAGTATCTCAACCTCATAACACCCCTTTGCACATTGTCACCTTCATCCATAAACACCGCATCAAGAGGGTTCTCATTGATGGGGGGCGGTTTAAATATTTGCATATTAAAGCTAGTCCTTACATTGGGGTTCTCTAAAAATATAGTTGATCCAAGGAAGAAGATTACTATCAAAGCCTATGATGAAGACGAGAGAATTACCAAGGGAACAATAGTATTACCCATACAAGTGGGACCGGTAATAAAAGATGTGTGCCAAATCCTAGATAGGGAGCTCGCCTATAATATTCTCCTAGGTAGACCATGGATTCATGTCGAGAAAGTTGTACCTTCCACCTTTCACCTATGCATAATATTCCCTCATAACGACAAGCAAGTCACCATCCAAGGAGACCCTGACCCCTTTCAGCATTGCAACTCTGTCCTTTCAAAACCTGATTCCATCATACCAAACAATAGAGCACCTACGTCCCCTACCCCACAACACGATTCTACCTCTGAAGCTTCCTCATCAAAGCCCAAAGAGCAAAAAATTACCATCAAAGAAAAAGGAGTAGGGGAATACTCCATTGAGCACAGCCTCAATCTAGCCAAGATGCCTTTATCTCCTAGATCCTTTGGTCGACCCAAGCATTTTCCAAAGCCATCTTCTCCTCCTATACCTCCCACAGCTCCCTTTGTAAAATGGGGGACCTTATCAGATGAAATAGAGGAAAGAGATATCCTACAATGGCTTTATACTGAAGAAGAAGAGAGCATACAACAAGAACCACCTAGGCTCCCAACAGAAATCTATGGGTGAGGGGAATCTATCCTACATAGAATGGGTTACGAAGGACAAGGCCCCATCATCCTAAGAAAAGAAGGAATTATAGAACCCATTCAACCTTCTTCATCCTCATTGGCTAGAAATACAAAAGGCCTAGGATATAAATATAAGGGCAAAGCTAAAGCAAATGCTTGTCTTGTAGAAATGATCCATACACTTCAAGAGGACAGTGACACAGATTTCAATGAATATGAGTGGGATGAGCTGACAGAGCCTTCCTATGATGACAAAGAGGTTGATACCATTCAAACTTATAGCCCCTACCAGGAGGGACAAACGCTACCAAATAGGCCATTAGAGTGTGATTTGCCTATCCCTGAGAATACAACTTTCGAGGAAGGTTCAAGTTCTATCGCAATAAACAACTTAAAGGAAAGTACCATCCTGAACACTCTCCCTACCAACACTCCTAGCATATCCATTCAAACTATCAATGAATCAGATCTATCCTCTGACTCCCTCCCCCTTGTGCATCCTGAGCTTATTGACTGGGATCTACGAGGAACCCCACAACTAGATATGTTCCAAAATGATGATGCTTATATTAACTACATGGAACTTAAGGACCACCTACCCAAAGGGGATCATAAAACTGGTTTCGCTATTGAACTTAATACCGTGGCTTATTTCGGAGAGGGTGCCAAGTCTTCTAGTCACAAAAATATCAAAATAAAAACTAGATCTGATGGTGAAAACTGCTCTGTGGTAGTGTCAGGTCCCAAAATAGTAAAAATAAAGGACACATCCGAAGGTGAAAACCTAACTGTGGCACCTGATGATGGAAGGATTGACACTCTCCCCAATGACATGCACCAGGAGAAGTCTCATATTGTTGTGGAACCGACATAACCTGTTAACATTGGAACAGAGGAACAACCTAAGGTCTTTCACTTTGCTAAGTCTCTAACCCCACTAGAGAAGACTAAGTTTGTACCATTCTTCAAAAGAAAGCAAGTCAGATTTGCTTGGTTATACACAGATATGCCAGGGTTAGATCCGGACCTGATTTTACATCATCTTCCATTAGATCCAAGAGTGAAACTAGTGAAACAGAAGCTTAGAAAGATGCATCCACACATAGCACTGCTTGTAAAAGAACTCAAGAAATTACTGGATGTAGGGTTCATCAGAGCTATAGACTATCCGGAATGGGTCTCCAACATAGTACCAGTGTCCAAACTTGATGGCCAAGTCAGACTATGCAATGACTTTAGAGATCTAAACAAAGCTTGCCGCAAGGATGATTTTCCATTACTAAATATAGATATCATAATCAACTTAACAGCAGGGCATACCATGTTATCTCTCATGGATGGCTTCTCGGGGTACAATCAAATCAGGATAACACTAGAAGACCAGCATAAGACAACTTTTACTTGTCCATGGGGCACTTTTTGCTAGAATGTCATGCCATTTGGGCTAAAGAATGCAAGAGCCACATATCAACGTGCTATTATCACTATATTTCATGATATGATGCATGTCACCATGGAAGATTATGTAGATGATATTCTTGCAAAGTCACTCATAAGAGAATCACACCTGGATGTGTTAAAGAAAGTCTTTCATAGATTAGAACAATTCAAAGTCAAGTTGAACCCAAAGAAGTGTGTGTTTGGACTTACCTCAGGCAAGCTCCTAGGCTTTATTGTATCAGCAAATGGAATAGAGGTGGACCCTGCCAAAGTCAAGGCTATTATGGACATGCCACCACCCAAGACTCTCACTCAACTAAGATCTCTACAAGGCAAGCTACAAGCAATCCGTAGATTCATATCACAACTGGCAGACAAGTGTCAACCATTCAGTCATCTCCTGCACAAGAACATTCCATTCAGATGGGATGAGAAATGTGAAGAGGCATTCAACAAACTGAAAGATTATCTTATGAATCCACCTATTCTCATGCCTCCTATCTAAGGGAAGCCATTGATATTATACATATTTGCTACACCAACAACTCTTGGGGCCCTCCTAGTACAACAAGATTATGAAAAAAAAGAAAGAGCTGTCTACTATATCAGTCACACATTAGTGGGCTATGAATTGCAATACTCTCAGATAGAAAGATTATGTCTTGTGGTAGTTTTTACTTCCCAAAAACTCTGACATTATATGCTTGCACATCGAGTCAAACTTATTGCAAAAATAGATCCACTGAAATACCTACTAAGCAAAGCAGCTCTAACAGGCCGCCTAGCCAAATGGGTAATGCTCCTGAGTGAGTACGACATTGAGTATGTAGATAGAAAGGTTATCAAAGGGCAAGTCATTGCCGGTCAGTTAATGGATGTACCACTACAGGACACCACACCAATGCAATTTGAATTTCCAGATGAATCCTTATTCAATATATCAACACATTCCTGGAAAATCTACTTTGACGCTTCCTACACAAACCATGGATTGGGGGCAAGAATCTTGTTTGTAACTCCTCATGGAGACACCATACCGAAGTCCTATCATCTGTTATTCCCATGCACCAACAACATAGCAGAATATGAAGCCTTAGTCATTGGCCTCAAAATGGCAACAGAGTGGAAAATCAAAGAGCTACATGTCTACGGTGATTCTCAACTAGTAATAAATCAGGTCAATGATGATTACCAAACCAAAGATGAAAAACTTTTCCCATACAAGTGGATGGTCAAGGACATTAAGGAATACTTTGTGATCATATCTTTTGAGTAGATACCTCAGATTGAGAACAAAGCAGCAGATGCCATGGTGACCATTGCCTCTCTTCTTGAAATTCCAGAGAATGAGTCATAGTACAAGTTCTTAGTGGAATCAATTCAGCAACCAGCTTATGATCTTCCTGAAACCCATTCCATATGCCTTTTAGTTGGATCTAATTCACCTTGGTATGGTAAGATTTACACTTACCTCAAGGACAATACCCTCCCACCTGACTTATCTTCAAACCAACGATGAACTTTTATATGCCAAACCTCTCGCTATACCATTATTGATGATACCCTATACCAACGTGGTCTAGATGGTACTTTACTCTATTGTTTAGAATGAGAAGAATCACAAACCACCTTACAGGACGTACATGAAGGGATCTGTGGAACACACTCTAGTGGTCCTTCTTTAGCCAAGAAACTCATGCGTTTGGGTTATTACTGGCCAAACATGGAAATAGATTCATATTAGTTTGTGAAGAAGTACAAGCAATGCCAAATACATGAAAACCTGATACATGCACCAACTCAAGAGCTAAGACCTTTAACGACACCTTGGCCCTTTTGCCAATGGGGACTTGACCTTGTGGGAAAGATCCATCCACCCTCATCCAACGGCCACAAATTCATCATAACTGCCACTGAGTACTTTACCAAGTGGATTGAAGCCATTCCCCTCACCATTATCACAAGTAAACAAATCTCCTCATTCATCCTGAATTACCTCATCTGCAGATACAAAATTACCTCATCCATTATCACGGATAACGAGAGACCCTTCAAAAACTAGGATGTCCAAGAACTCTGTGACCGATTCAAAATCCAACACCATTTCTCCACACCCTATTACCCCCAAGGCAATGGCCAAGCAGAAGCATCCAACAAGACCATCTTGAAACTTCTCAAGAAGACAGTCAACGATGTTGTTCGTGATTGGCACATCCAACTCAATCTTGCTCTATGGGCCTACAAAACCAGTATACGCACTCCCACAGGTGCTACCCCTTACGCCCTTGTCTATGGCTCAAAATCTATCCTCCCCATTAAGGTTGAATTACCATCTCTCAGGGTGTCGTTAAAAGGTCTCATATCAGATGCAGAATACAGAGTTTCCAGATTGCAAGAACTAGAGTTACTAGAAGAAAGGAGATAGAAAGCCTTTGACCATCTCAAAGCATATCAACAAATGATGTCACGAAGCTATAACCACAGAGTTCGCCCAAGAGTCTTTAAAGTTGGAGATCTAGTACTTAAGGAAAATCCCCACAATCAACAGGATAGGGAAAAGAAAGGCAAGTTCGAACATAACTGGCTTGGGTCTTATGTGTATTGGGGTTTTTTCCCAAATCAGAAAAGGGTTTGCCAGTTCCAATGCACAGGCAGATTCGGCCAACAAATACAGGAGGTTGCGTGAGCTGCCTCCCCTTCACTTCTGGTTCTGCCGCACCAAGGGGGTATCCCTATAGCTAAAGATTTAGCTTTGACTCACCCAACAGAAAGATTTAGCCTTTTAGTCATAGGCAAAATACTCTCATTTTAGGACCAAGATTTGTGTGATAAATCACAAGGTTGGCAATGTTCTTAAACATATCTAACTGGTTAGGAATGAGAGTATGCAGGGGTCCTATTTCTACTCCTACATACTAACAGGTTGGAATTATGAAATGATTTGTTTTAGATTTTGGATGCAAGACAAGGGGTTTTTGATCATAACTACTACACAAGGACAGACTGGTGCCTATCTCAGGGAAAGGAGTCAACTAGACATATACATCATGATGATTTGCACTGGCATTCAAGTTTCAAGGGGCTAGATAGGTATTTGCCTTACAAACACCACCCAAGAATGAGTATTTAGCTATCTCTACTTACAAACATCCCTGCTGCCATACAATCTTCTTCATACTTAACCTAAAATAGTTTAATCCACTCCTTGAATGGAGGTCAAAAGTTAAGCATGCAATATAGAAATCTATATCCTAGAATCTAAGTAACCCTTAGCAACCAGATTTAAAAGAAGGGATGCATACAACCATGGAGACAAATAGCTAAACACATGCCATGAAGCATTTTTCATATAAAAACAACATGAGACTGAACATGTATGCAACATACATTCATATGCAACTCATAAACTCCAAAAGAGATAGAACAACCAAAAAGCTCTATTTTTCATTATTTCCTCCAAAAAATTGCCCAAGTCTTCAACCACCTAGAATGAGTGACACAATTCCTAGATATACCAAGAATGTACACTCATTAATTAATTACATTGTCACCTCAAACTGCCACCAGATACACTGCACCATTAGGATGGCACCTAGAACATTAAATGCAGCAGAGAGAAAAAGAAGGAAGAAGCAGGTGAGATCAGGAGTCGTGCAGCCGCCTGGAGATTTTCTTCTTAAAAATGGTAGGTGGCCCATCATTCAAGACCTATACCTCTGCAACTATACCATTAAAGCCAACCTACCCATTTTTTGGAAGTGCAGCGACTGCTTGTTCTGAAGTTTCTTTCCATTTGAAATGCAACTGTGAACACATACAAATCTCTTCCTGTTCTTAAAAATTTGAATGATGGCTGTCGATTCTTCTCCTCCCACTAAGATCTGCAGCCTCAATTTGATCGGGCAATCCAGTCACTAGCTTTGAAAAGTCATCGGCCAATGAAAACATGCCACGCAGGTGTCTTTTTGCCCTTTTGACTTTTCGCAGCGTAAAAACACTTTTTACCTTTTTGCCCATTTTTGCCCTTTAAATCTTTGCATATGCAATTGTATATACATACAACTAACTTGGACACGTGGTGGCATCTGATTGGTTCTCCATCACTGAATATTTGTGTCTCCATCGGTGATCCATTGTATCTCCTTTTGCATCTGTGGTTGTATATACAATTGTATATACATACAATCACCATGCATACAAGGGCGGACTCCAAATTTTTATGAAACAAATTGAAATCGCAATTGGGTCCTGCCTTGTATCTTTCCCTTGTATATTACCTTGTACATTGCATATATACAATATGCAATATACATACAACCGCATACACGACCTTTGAGTTCACCGATTTACATTTTCTGGTCGGGTCCGCTTTGTATATCCTCCCTTGTATCTTCGCCTTTTATATCGCATATACAACTGCGAATATACAAGCAAAACATACATACAATCAGACTTCTACCTTTATCAACCACAATGTATATTCATTTCGGGTCTGGGCTTTGCCTCTCAGGATTGCATATTCCCTTGTATGTTCGATTGCATATGCAAACATACAATCAAACATATATACAATTAGTGGATCCCACCCTTTGGTTCTTGCCTTGCATGTATCGTTTGTATCTCCATCGGCCATTGGAGGGAACATGAATTGGGCCGCCGATGCACTGTGTCACACCGATAAAACCTTTGTATGTCTGCCTTTGCATAATTACTCGCTAGGCATTGGCCACATACAAACTTATATGCATACAAAGACACATACAACCATTTTTCCACTTTCACAAGCCGATTGTAATTTTCTTCGGGTCCGGCCTTGTCTATATGCATCTGCACATTAGATACAATGGCAACATACAACGACGCATACAACTGTGGACCCCACCGTCGGTCAAAGATTTTTTGGACTTAACATTTTTTCAACATGACAGGAAAAGGATGTAATTCTAGGTGAAGGGGGCTGGTCATTGAATGAGCTAAAAGGCTTAAGTTACAACTTAAACGACTGGGAACCCGCTATAGGAGATCAATGACAAAATAGAAGATACAATGCAAGAGGCCGAGGGAATTAGAATTTTGAGGGTTTAAATAAAAAGACCAATAG
Organism: Cunninghamia lanceolata; assembly: GCA_027924645.1. Lineage (NCBI taxonomy): Eukaryota > Viridiplantae > Streptophyta > Pinopsida > Cupressales > Cupressaceae > Cunninghamia > Cunninghamia lanceolata. Next base: position 19,354,470 of record BSBN01001215.1, on the reverse strand, counting down.
ATTTTTAAGCTTGAAACCCTAACCCTAGGTAGGCACCAACAATGTGATCATAGCTGCTTATGGATTGGGGGCATATCAGTTAGCAACATCAGAGGGTGAGTTGTTTGATGACCCAATCAACAACATGCATCTTCACCAATTCTATACCTAGGGGATGTTAGATTTAGGACAGACAACTGAGAGGGGGGGTTAATTAGTTGTCCAAAAATTTCTTGCAATTAATCAGTTAAATCCTTTTCTTAATTCATCAGCATAATAATAAATCAATCATGGAAACATAATGCAACAATTCAAGAGCAGAAACACATTAACACATATGACACCAAGATTTTTAACATGGAAAACCTGGTTAAGGGAAAAACCACGGGGTGACTAACCCAAGATTGTATTCTCTGTTAAAAGAATAGTAAGAATAAAATGGCACATGCCAATTAGGGCTCACTACCTGAGCACACTGCTCACAAGAGGCCCACTGCCTATAGGAGACACATTGTCTACAGAATAATAAGTATTACATACTTGAACTAAAGAATAGCATCTTCACCATGCTTGAGTTAGTTCCATTTAAGCCTAATACTTTTGCTTTGCCTTTCGCTCTCCTCCTCTCTACCACACTCTCATCTCCACAAGATTCTTTTGAAATGAATTTACAACTCCTTTTTATACAAGACATCGACTTAGGGATAATCATCCAAGTTAGCATACATTACAGAGCAAATACATAAATACAACATGACTAATTACAAAAAGACTTCACGCGGATCAATATATTATTGGCCACACAGATCTGAGACTTCAATCTTCCTTTAGGAACACACCATTCTTCACAAAATATCTTCAAGATCATCCGCAGGATGTGTAACTCATCTAGTCGGCCAGACTTAGGAAGAACATCATCATCTGGAAGTAATTCTTCAATTACGAGCTCAATATTCAATGCGGACCACCAACACAAACTGGACACAATCCAAAGACCTCCACAAGCTTGCCTAAATTGCCAAGAACATCCACACTACTTCTGCTTACTGAAATCATTCTCTCCTTCATTTGGAATCTCAAGAACACAGTCTGTCATCACTGTCATATTGGAATAGATGCTTGCGGACCTCCAGACCACAAACCAATTAAGTTGTCAATTCCTATTGACTTCCTAAACACTCCACCAAATTTGCAGAGCAAGATATTACATTTCTGGATCTCGCCTGACCTATTTGTATCACTCTGTCACCTCTGAACATCTGCTAGAACCAGGTTTACTTAAGTGGCCATAAATTTTTAGATCTTCATGCAGACCTCTGAAATCTTTACTGGATCATCTTAAGACACATATCTACAAACTCTTTGATGCACATCCTCTGATCTTCATCTTAGCTGGGATCTTTACCTCACTGTCTTCACTGTTCTTCTCTATTTCTGATAGGACTAATTTTCTCAATATCCTCAACATACAGGTCATCCAATCCTTATCATCAATGCAATAGGAGTATGTTGACATCAATGACAACACCGGTTAGGCCCATACTTGAAACAATCTCCCCCTTTGTCATTGATGGCAACATATGATGTGAAAAATTATTTTAACCATCAAGACAAGAACTTCTCCTCACTTACACAACTCCCTCTATCAATAACAACCATTCACATGTCTTCTCTTCCTTTACTACTCCCCCTTTGATCAGCAACCACTTGTTTTTCACATGTCTTCTCTCCCCCTTTGACATCAATGGCAAAGGGCACATACTTGCATCACTTCAGAATCATACCAGCTGCTCCCCCTGAGTAGTAGCTTCCCATCACCAATCTGGACCACAAGATATGACTATGAGATCCACCGGACTGATGCACATTAGTGCACCTTAATTCAGAACCAGAGGGGTGATAACCCCTAACTTCTCCCTGAGATACTCAAAAGAGTCCTTAGGTAAAGGTTTAGTAAAAATATCTGCAATCTGATCCTTGGAAGGTGCAAACTCCAATCTAACTTCATTCTTGTTCACTTGCTCTCTCAAAAAGTGAAACTTGATGGATATATGTTTAGTCTTTGAATGCAACACCAGATTTTTTAATATGTTAATTGCACTTGAATTATCACAGAAGATTGTGAGAGGTTCTTCATACTCCACTCTGATATCTCTTAACATTTGCTTCATCCACAATACTTGAGTGCAACTACCTACTACTGCAATATATTCTGCTTCTGTAGTGGACAGAGATATTGCCTCTTGTTTCTTGCTCAGCCAATAAACTAATCTCTTTCCCAAAAAGAATGCTCCACCACTAGTACTCTTTCAGTCATCCACATCTCCTGCCCAATTTGCATCTGTATATGCATTAAGAGAGAAATCGTGATCTCTAGAATACCACAAACCATACTCGACTGTCCCTTTTAGATATATAAAGATCCTCTTGATTTCCATGACATGAGATTCTCTAGGATCAGCTTGGAATCTAGCAACAAGACCAACAACGTTCATAATGTCAGGTCTAGTTTGAGTGAGATACAAAAGTCCTCCAATCATTGACCTGTACTTTTTCTGATCAGCCTTAGGAGAGTCATCATCTTTGCTCAATTTACATCCGGTTGTCATGGGAGTACTCATTGGTTTTGAGTCTTCCATCCCAAATTTATTCAACAATTCTTTCACATATTTGGTCTGAGAAATGAAGATTCCTTTCTTTGTTTGAGTGATTTGCAGACCCAAGAAGAAATACATTTCCCCAAGCATGGACATCTCAAATTCACTTTTCATTTGATTTGCAAAAGTTTTACACATACTATCTCTTCCTCCAAAAATAATATCATCAACAAACACTTCAACAATCAAGATATTTTCATGATCAATTTTGAAATACAAATTACTGTCAGCAGTACCTTTGTTGAAACCAATCTTCAAAAGATGCTTATCCAATCTTTCATACCAGGCTCTTGGGGCTTGCTTGAGTTCATACAATGCTTTCTTCAACTTGCAGACCATATCACCATGATCAGACAATTGAAATCCATCCGGTTGCTCAATGTAAACTTCTTCTTCCAAGTCACCATTAAGGAAGGTAGACTTGACATCCATCTGATATACTTTGAAGTCCTTGAAGGTAGCAAAGGCAAGAAATAACTTGACTGCTTCAATTCTTGCCACCGGAGCAAAAGTTTCTTCAAAATCAACTCCTTCTACTTGAGAGTAACCCTTGCAGACCAATCTGGCTTTGTTTCTGACTACGTCACCATCTTCATTTAGTTTATTCTGGAATACCCATTTGGTTCCAATCACATTCTTGTTTCTAGGTCTGGGAAAAAGATCCCAAGTGTGATTTTCTCAATTTGCATCAGCTCTTCCTCCATTGCTTTGGTCCAGCTTTCATCATTGCATGCTTGATCTACTAACTTTGGTTCAATCTTTGAAATCAGACAATACTCTTCTGAGTCTTGAAATCTTTCTCCTTGTTTGAACACCTTTGCTTTTATCACCTATGATCTGATCTTCAGAGTGATTCAGTCTTACATACCTAGGAATTTTGGAACTTTCTTGCACTTCTATTTATTGAACAGGTTCATTCAAACTCATCTCTTCTTCCTAATTCACCGGATCAGTCTGAATCTGAATTTTAGAAGGGGCTTGAACTCCTTGGATCAAAACATCATTCTGATCATCTTCATCATATTCATAAAACCTTGAGGGTTTTTCAATACCTTCATCAACCTTCACATTTGTACTTTCTATAATCTTTCTCAATCTTTTGTTATAACACCGGTATGCTTTGCTTTGAGTAGAATAACCCAAGAATATTCCTTTATCACTTCTAGCATCAAATTTACCTAGATCTTCATCTCTTTTAATGTAACATTTGCTACCAAAGACTCTGAAATACCTCATAGTGGGAGTGATGCCAAACCAGAGTTCATAAGGAGTCTTACTAGTATTGCTTCTAATTTGTACTCGATTAAGAGTCTAGACTGCAGTGCTTACAACTTCTCTCTAGTAGATCTGAGGAACATTTTCTTCCATTATCATGGTTCTAGATGTTTCCTGGATGGTCTAGTTTTTTCTCTCCACTACTCCATTTTGTTGTGGAGTCCTTGGGGTAGACAATTGTCTTTTTATTCCATGTTTCTCATAGAATTCTATGAACTCACCGGATGTGAATTATCCACCTCTATCAGACCTTAGACATTTTATGTTCAGTCCGGTTTCATTCTCTACCATAGCTTTGAATATTTTGAATTTCTCAAGAGCCTTTGATTTCTCTTTCAGAAAAGTCACCCACATCATCCAGGAGTAATCATCAATTAATAACATGAAGTATCTATCACCTTGCACACTTCTAATTCTTGCCGGACCACATAGATCAGTATGAACTAAGTCCAATAGTCTGGTAGAAGACTGTTCCTTACTTTTGAATCTGACTCTGCTCTACTTACCTAGCTGACATTCTTTGCACAAGCTATTAGTAGGTTTCACCAGTCTTGGAAGATCTCTCACAACCTGGGTGTTGCTTATCTTGATGATATTATTAAAATTCACATGACACATTCTTCTATGCATACACCAACTCTGATCAATTTGAACAAATAAATAACTTTTACCAGTACCAACCAAATGGAAGATATTACCTTTTTTTTGAGTATCGGATGCAATCTCTGTTTCAGAACTTTCAAAGATCTTGCATTTTCTACTTTTGAATCAGAGATCATAGCCTTTGTCCACCAACTATCCAACACTGAGAAGATTGTGCTTTAGACCTTCAACATACAATACGTTACTGGTTTTGTTCTTTCCATCAAAAGAAATTGTTCCTTTACCCTTAATTCTGCTAATAGAATTATCACCAAATTTTACCACTCCTCCTTCATACCTTTCCAAATCTATGGACTAATTTTTGTCACCTGTCATATGGTTAGAGCATCCACTGTCAATGACCCAATCATCATTTTCTTCAACTTGGGCAGCCAGAGCTCTTTCTACAATTTTGTGATTGACAGATTCAGAGGGCATTGGATCTTCTTCCTTGATGGCAATAAACACCCAGTCACTTCCAGATTTGTTTCCTGTCTCTGATTCATCATCTGTTACTCCTTCATCACCATCTTCATGGACATAGTAACATTTCTTTTGAAACCTTGATCTGTTAGGATTTGGCTTTGAAAATCTTTCCAGACACTTTGAGGCAAAATGACCAATCTTGTTGCAGTTAAAACATTTCAAAGGCAATTTCCCCTCATACTTACCGGATCCTCTTGGCAGTCTTTTTGCAATAAGGGCTTCAAGTTGAGTAGCTTCTACTTCATCTTCTTCCAAGTCTTTTCTTTCTTTTTCATACCATGATAGTTTCCTTGAAGAGTTCTCTCTCAGATTAAACCTTTGTTTTCCTTTTATAGAGGCACTAACTTTGAATGTAGATTCAGTCTTGGGGGCGCATCTCCAAACTCGATCAATTCAAATTCAGCCAATTTACCAACCAATTGATCTCATGTGATACCTGAATAGGATCTGAATTCTTCAATGGCAGCAACCTTGTATTTGTAAGAATCAAGAAGGGATCTGAGAACTTTGCCAACAATCTCATCTTCATCCAAGATTCCACCAACACATCTAATGCTACAAACAAGCTCATTTACTCTTGGCATAAATGTAGTGATATTTTCATCTTCTCTCATCTTCGGGTTTTCAAATTTTCCTTTCAGACTCTATAGCTTGGCACATTTAACATACTTGTCTCCTTCATGCAGAAGTTCCAGTTTTTGCCAAATCTCATATGCATTTTTTAGATTAACAACATTTGTCAGCTCTGAATAAGATAAGGCACTTAGAAGAGCTTCTTTAGCCCGTAGATTATTTTTAGCATCTCTGATTTCATCTACGTTGCATGGACCATTCTGTGGAGGATCATACTTCTTTGAAGCCATGATCTAATACTACATTCTGTTGGTCATGATGTTAGTCATTCGCAAACATAGAATAAAAGTTACACAACAACCTTTACTCATCTTGAAAGATACGATGAATTCAAAGAATTCATGATCCCAAGTCTCCGTTGATTAGGTCTTAATCTACTGACGTTACTCAGTGGTTGATGTGTGTTGCTGTTTTCCATTGAGGGGCCTTACGTGTTTCCGCAAAGTTCATCATCATTATCTTCAAATATCCTGCTCTGGATGTTTGCTCTGCATAAATCTCCAACAATTCTACCTCTGCACTGTGAATTTAGTCAAATAATGTGCCTACAGGCTGATATTTGCATGATTTCTATCATTATTTATGATTCTTTGCATGATATCTATCATTATTTATGATTCTTTGCATGATATCTTCAATAATACATGCATTTAACTTAAATATGCTAATGATCTTCAGTTACCTACGGGATTTCAGCATATTTCTCTGTTCTGCTTGTTATTTATCATGATTTGCAGTTATGGTGATGAATTTATGAAATTAAAAAAAAGGAAAAGGGTTAAAGAATGAGATTCCCAAAACTACCTGACTTAGATCACTGATTCACATACAAGTTCCCATACATGCAATGAAAAGAAGGAAACTAAAATCATACTTCACCAGGACATTCCACAAATCCGCATGATCTAGTGCAAATCTTCAAAGGAAAAGTTGACAACAACATGTAATGAAATGAAAGCGCTTCCAGTTGAACACAGCATTCACCAGTACATATCCAGAAATCAACAGGAAGATTACGTAAAATTTACAATCAGGATGTAATCTGAAACTTCATATCCATTCAGTATGCTCAAGAACAGGTACATTTACAGTGATCTGAAGAAAGAACCTTGACATTTCAACAATTCTATCCTCATTAGTCTCAGTAATCCGATCTCCTAATTGATTCTACAGTAATTAGCCTTAATGCGCCAGATGCGTCTGTGTATTCTAATGTATATCCCCCTTTTCCTTTTGACAAGCTCTGGCCTTTATATAGATCAAATGCCAGAAAACGGTTACAGTGATCCAAGGATCAGGATCCTCTCATAACAATCAACGGTCCAGATGAAAAGCACATGCTTCGTCAGTTGGCAAATGTACAGCTGGCACAGAATATTCCAGCATCTTTAACTTGATTCGGTCTCCAGCTGGCGAACAGCATATTTGACAATATCCTCCTTATTTCTGGTTCATGTTGCCTCCATGTGCAACTTTGTAATTATCAGCTTCAGCAGCAGCTCTAACAGCATCAGGACTTCAATGCTCAGCTTCAGCAGCATCATCATGACTTCCTGCAAGTAAACAGACAAACATTAAGTTCATCATCATGTCGATAAACAACAGGAAGTAAAACATTTTATTAAACAAGCCCCCAAAAATGTGCAGCTACAGGCAATCGGGCTCCAAATCAATGGAAAATTATGCACTAAATGCATAAACATCTTCAAAACAATCAGGTCAACCATCGTTGACTGGGAAATCAGCAATCGGGTCTTCAAATTTCCATCGCTTCATGTTCCCGCCCATTTTCTTGTATATCGGGTTCAAAATATGATCATGATGATCTCAAAATATACAAGGAAATAACCGCCCTTTAACCATCCTTCGAATCCGGCTTTGCATGCTCTGTTTGTATGTTTCGGGTCATCATCATCATATTCGCATCGGTGTGACCACATATGATCAGGGTGACAATATTAGACTTGGCCGACGGCAACAGTTATACCGACGCCAAAAATCATGATGATGCCCAACTCTATGTCTTCTATCTAGCCGCAGGATATCATGAAATATGATGCTCCTCCCCTCCGAATGCTCTGATGAAAAGCACATCAGGATGTTTCGTTTCTGCATATTGGGGAAAGAAAGACATCATCATCATCATCATGTCGAAGGAGAAATAGGAGGATTTGGAATATGATCCTGCTGCTGAGGAAAGGAATATCATGGTGACGTCATCGTCATATTCGGGCTTCATTAAAATGCAAAAGATGACGTCACCATCATGTTTCGTTAAAATCAGGGGATAAATGTAATATCGGGTCACCTTAGGAAGATGATCAGGTGATGAAAGTAAAATGACCCCTTTGCGGCCAAGGTAACCCTCTCGAAAGATCAGGATGATGATGATCATCATCATCATATCCGCACTAGGTGATCTAAAATATGATCCTGCTGAATGTCCAGATGACGTCATCAGGATATCCGGGGCTTTTGTTAATCTTCGAACATGATGTCATCGTCATCATCATATTGGCGAACAGGATCATGCCTTGGAAAATATCCTGCCGAAGGAGAAAGGTGATGGTGACGTCATCCTGATATTTGCTTCTTCGTTTATCAGGTTGGGATGACGTCATCAGGATATTTGCAAAAGTTTATATTTCTCGGCAGGAGGATATTACGAAATGTCGGGTAGAGAAACAAGATCATGATGATCTTGACAACATGACTTAGGAATGAAATATCACCCTCCCTTTGAAAGATAAGGTGATCATCATGATCACGCGAAAGGAGATCAGGAGGATATTACGAAATATGATCCTGCCTTGAAAGATCAGGATGATGATGATCACCAGGACTTTGACGTGCGCGTGCAAATTATGCAGATGGCAGATTTTCTAAGTAGGGTGATATTATAATATCAGCATGATATTATAATATCGGGTGATGTTAGAATATCATGATGCTGCGATGTGCCCAAGGTCATCTGACGGGTAAAACACACTATCACTTAAGATTGACGTCCAGATATTGGGACTGCATGATTTTTTATCGGGTGATAGACAAAGATCATGATGATGACCTTTCGCGATACAGAAGACCGCTCGACGGGGACAACCTACTATGACTTAAAGTTGACGTCCGGATATTGGGACCTCAGGATATTATCGGGGCGCTTCAAATATGATGATGATGTTCTTCATACAACAAAACTGAGTTTATAACATATGACCCTCCTCTTGCGAATATCAGGTTTGACCAAGACTTTGACTGCTCATAACTCCCTCATATGGACGAATTTTCGGGTGATGTAAAAGGCAAACCTGCATGGAATTTCAAGCTCTTTCTAACTATGTGGTCATAGAAACAAAATATGAACTTTGACAAACTGACCTCATGATGATGACCAACCTCATCCTGCCCTTCATGATGATGATGCACCTGACTTATTTTTACCAAACCGCCAGAAAGCAGACAACACAAGCCAAGCCAAAAGTTGGGTCCCTGTTTTGATAAGTTAAAATGGGGCGTGTTGTGTAACCACACAACACATTCCCATACATTGCAAGTGGCATTCCATGCGACTTTTCCATAGAGTGAAATTTGTTCCATCAAACCTCGGACTATCATTTTTGTAGGATGACATTCTGGATCTCCTCAAGCGGTTAATCTCCTTTTAGAGGAACTTGGCTCTGATACCAATTGTTAGATTTAGGACAGACAACTGAGAGGGGTTTGAATTAGTTATCCAAAACTTTCTTGCAATTAATCACTTACATTGTTTTCTTAATTCATCAGCATAATAATAAATCAATCATGGAAACATAATGCAGAAATTTAAGAGCAGAAACACATTAACACATATGACACCAAGATTTTTAACGTGGAAAACCCGGTTAAGGGAAAAACCACCGGATGACTAACCCAAGATTGTATTATCTGTTAAAAGAATAGTAAGAACAAAATGGCACATGCCAATTAGGGCTCACTGCCTGAGCACACTGCTCATAAGAGGCCCACTGCCTACAGGAGACACATTGTCTATAGAATAATAAGTATTACATACTTGAACTGAAGAATAGCATCTTCACCATGCTTGAGTCAATTCCATTTAAGCCCAATACTTTAGCTATACCTTTCACTCTCCTCCTCTCTACCACACTCTCATCTCCACAAGATTCCTTTGAAATGACTTTACAACTCCTTATTTATACAAGATATCGACTTAGGGATAATCATCCAGGTCAACATACATTACAGAGCAAATACATAAATACAACATGACTAATTACAAAAAGACTTCACATGGATCAACACACTGTCAGCCACACAGATCTAAGACTTCAATCTTCCTTTAGGAACATGCCAGTCTTCACAGAACATCTTCAAGATCATCCGCAGGATGTGTAACTCATCCGATTGGCCAGACTTAGGAAGAACACCATCATCCGGAAGTAATTCTTCAATTACGAGCTCAATCTTCAATTCGGACCACCAACACGAACTAGACACAATCCAAAGACCTCCACAAGCTTGCTTGAATCACCAAGAACATCCACACTACTTCTGCTTACTGAAATCATTCTCTCCTTCATCCAGAACCTCAAGAACATAGTCTGTCATCACTGTCATATTAGAATAGATGCTTGCGGACCTCCAGACCATGAACCAATTGAGTTGTCAATTCCTATTGACTTCCTAAACACTCCATCAAATCCGTAGAGCAAGATATTGCATTTATGGATCTCACCAGACCTATCTGTATCACTCTGTCACCTCTGAACATTTGCCAGAACTGGTTTTACTTAAGTGGACATAACTTCTTCAGATCTTCATGCAGACCTCTAAAATCTTTATTGGATCATATTAAGACACATATCTACAAACCCTTTGATGTCCATCCCCTGATCTTCATCTTAGCTAGGATCTTTACCTCACTGTCTTCACTATTCTGCTTTATTTCTGATAGGACTAATTTTCTCAATATCCTCAGCATACAACTCATCCAATCCTTATCATCAATGCAACAGGAGTATGTTGACATCAATGACAACACCGGTTAGGCCCATACTTATAATAGGGGAACCCCAATGTAAGGGGGGCATAAAATACAAAAAGATCAAAAAATAAGAAAAATAAAATAAAATAAATACAAAAAAATTAGAAAAATGCAAAAAATTCAAAAAACTAGAAAAATACAAAAAAATCGTCCTTTAGTGAAAACCTGGCAAATAGGTGCCTTGGATAGGTATCATGATGAAAACCTAGAAAACAGGCGTCATGTTTACTTTCTAGCTTTTGTGCAAATAAAAGCAATTGGTGAAAACCTGGTAAATAGGTGTTACTTGTAATAAACCACTTCCTCCATCTTTGGGAAACCAATCACCTTGTGTCCATTCTTCTTGATGTCCCATTCGACCCATATCTGTTCCATAATAAAATCCTAAACGATAACCTATCGTGGCTTGATACTCTATCTCTTTATTACCTTGTCAACCAAGGTTTTATCCCATATCCATAGCGTCAGCCTAGAATAGTGTCTCTCGTTAGTACCCTTGGTCCAAATCCATGAACTACATTGCCTCTGCGTTGTCACGTAGGCAAGGCCGTTATTCAAATGTGCCCCTGAGGCTCCTCTGTCCCATCTATCTCGTGTCTAGTCCTCCTATCTATCTGAGTCTACACTTTCTACCACCTAGGTCTTAGGTCCATTAGGGTTTACCCCGAACTACGTTGCCTCTACGTCGTCACATAGGCAAGGCCATTTAGCAATGAGTCCTCAAGCCACTAGGTCAGTCCCTTAGGGTCCGTCTCACCAATAAGGATTGTAGAATCATCTCACCAGGAAAGCAAGTGCAAACAAAACCTACTCTTTTCAAAGTAAAAATCTTGACACAGGACCTTAAGCTATTCAAAGCAAAGCAAACAAACACCTAAGGCATTCTAAATGATTTTACCTAAATTATGGCAAGAAACAAACATATCTAAATGTAAAAAATATTTTGTGGATTGGAATCATGGTTAAGTTACAGAGTCTTGATTTTTGTTATCATGTCTTTCTATGCTACTTGAGGATGCCAAAAGCTAGAGATGCTATGATGGGGGCATGATTAATTTCTTTGTTTGTTGTTTGTGGATTAAACTTTAGTAATGTAAAGTCTTGTCTAACGACATGATCGGCAAAAGATCATCGAGGACATCAAAGGTCTAACATGAATGGGGACAATCCTTGACTGTTGATACGCAAGAAATAATTAGGTCATCGTGGTTCAATTATACCTCGATGCTTGTATTAACTTGCTAAATCAAAATCCATGTAAGCAATGCTTAAGTCATCTTGGTTCAATTATACTTAGATGCTTGTATTAACTTACAACATCCAGAAAAAGTACCAAAAAAAATTGCCCAATGATGATATAAGCACTTCAAAATACTTGCACCATCAAGATGTCAAAAGCAAAGCATCCATCATACATCCATACATCCATATCCCATGCAATAAAATATCCAACAATGCAGAGTAACAATACAACTCAAAGGTTGTGAGTCTTTCTATCAAGTCATTCTCACAATCAATCTTCTACCTATCATTTTGTCATTTCTGTGTCGATAGAGTACATTTGGACATCACAAAAACATAGCATATAGGTTCATATCATATCACATGAGATAGTCATTTACATGATTAAATCAGTTGCATACATAGTAAGTGCATCAGGTCATCCATATACATTTGATGCAATCATCATATAGTGTCAACAGGAAAAAATCAAAAACATAGATAAGTGCATCACATAAATTGCATAATCATATAGATACCATTTGCATTCACACACATTAGAGGCATATCAAGTAAAACATCTATGTCTGCATTAGGTCATATAGCATCACATAGCATCATATGAAAATCTGCATTAGATAAACATCACATAGCATCAAGTAAACATCTAAGTCTACATTAGATAAATTATGCATCACATCATACAATAGAAATGCATCCATAACATAGAATGAGCAAACTACATATAGAGAGCATCAAATAAGTTGCATCATCATATAAGTATCTTAAAAACCTGTCCAAATGTACATAATCAAAGTGGTCCATCTTTGAGTCAATGTCATATACAATAAGTACATCTCAAGGATGGTGATACATGTCTCAAAATACAAAAGTGGTACATAAGTATATCTGACTATCTAAGCCATCAAAAAGATAAATAGGATCCAAAATATGCACAAGTGCCTGCTATCCTTGCTACTACCGGCAGTGTCTCTTGGGTCCCCTCCTCTGTTGGCCCCAGACTACTATGAGCCCATCACGGAGGCTCCTGACCTCGATCCACCTGCTCTCTGAGAATGGCTCCTATAACTTGGGTCCCTCTGACTAACTGGCACAGAACCATGGTATAAACCTCGATAATACTATGTTTGAGCCTACACTCTGGCAAGCTCACCCTGCACCTGCGTTAGCTGTGTCTGTGCCTGTGCTAGCTGTGCCTGTGCCTGGTGCACCTACCCAACCAAAAAATTGCTCATCGCATCTATCCCAAGGGCTACCACTGCGGTATCCTGCTCTACTCAGATAACTCGTATCCATGCCTCTGCCATATCTTACTCTCTGGTGAGCCCTAAGATAACCTCTGCGTCTATCTCTCATCGGGTCTCGGCAGTCCTGAGCTATGCCTGTAGCTGCCTAACCTATCCTCTCAATGTAGCTATAGCCTTCTCCTAGACATCTAACTATGTTGGATCTTAGGCTGCTTGTGCCTGTCCCTGCCCCTGTGGCTAGGGTGCCTACTCCTGTGCCACCTTCTAAGGTGGCGGCATCTATACCTGTTGTGCCTGCTATGGAGCCTGCTATGCGTCTTGTGGCTGCACTACCTGCAGAGTGTGAGAAGGTCCCTCCCCAGCTCTCCTCTTTTGTCTAGGTCTGCCTCCATCATCTCCTCCACTGCCTCCTCCATCATCTCCACCACCTCCCCCTCCTCTACCATCTCTATTGCCTCCCCGTCCTCCTCTCGTCCTCCTCCTCCCCCTCCGGTCAACCTGGCCCTCATCATCTAAATCTGCCTCATCTATATGAGGCACCAGCTCCCCAGGCCCTGAGTATCTCAGAAATGGGTGGGCAACGAACCAATCCTCAAAATCTTGGGTCATCCTAGCATCTTCGATCTCCCTCCTCATATCCCAGGCAACATAAGGTGTCTACTGAAACTCTGCCAGTGCCTCCTCATAGGACACCATCGGCCCCCATTTGAACCTCTCAGCATGAGTCTGCGTAAATCGAACTTGCCCTTGTGGCATGCCCTACCTCCTCCCAAACTATCTCTGAACCTGGCTGACAATCTGCCGCTCTAGGATAAACCGTGTCTGCCCTATCAACCATCTCATCTGGTAGCAGTAGGGTAACTCATATGCCTCGTCCTCCCATGGCTTGCAATCTAGATATGGCCGCCAGACGACCACATCTACTCCATCCAAGGCGTGCCTCCAATACTTGAGCTTTCCCAGCCTATGCTGGGAAATCACTCATGCGTAGCCATAGCTATATGGCTCTCGTCTCTGCCTATCAAAGACACATATCAGTCTGGTGATCGCTATGTGCTCCCATAGCCAAAACTATAATAGTGACACACCTGCAGATTAGCTCTCACCCCTATGGCATACCACCTGATGCATGTCGTGGTATAGGTGTGCTAGAACACAGACACCCCAAGCATACCGGGTGCCCTCTATAACCATCTGCTCCATGATCTGACCCCATACAATGGGGAACCCGTGTGATCTCCTATCAGGGCATACAATGCCTCCGATCAGTCCTGCTACTATACCTGGGAAGTAGTCATAATAGTCATGAATATCCTGCCAGGAGATGACCTATCCGACCAGCTCAGGATCATCGAATACTTGCTGGCACTCAGCAAGTTCTGCGTCCCTCTGTGGATCGTACTCCACAAGATCACCTTGAATAAGCAAATGGAGAATCCTATACACATCCTCTAAAGTAACGGTCATCTCGCCAGTAGGGAAGTGGAAGGTCCCGTCCTCACTATGGAACCTCTCCACTGCTGCAGTCAGCAACCCGCGGTTCGCTTGAACCTTGAGCATGAAACAAACGTAATCCAAGCCCATCGCGCTGAGCACCTCTCTATCCATCTTAGTAAGCATATGCCTCTGCAACATAGGCATAGAGAACTGCTCCCTCGACTGAAGCATATCTCGTATATCCTCCTGTAAGCACGTAAAGCAAGGTATCAACCTAAAGCTACAAGTACCATACTCAACATATCTATAGAAACATATCAACTAACTTAGCATATCAAATTGAACAAAATAGCACACTACATCTCTTGACTAGATTCCTACAATCTTAGAGATAGCTTATCAATTGATGCGTTAAACAGGATGCTAATCAAGTCAATTTTGTTAAGTAAACTACCTATCTATATCAAATGCACCATAACAGGTGGTACATGCGCCATTTCTTAACAAATGCGCCATTTCTTGACAAATGCGCCACTTCTGACAAGTGCGCCACAAGATTTCATGCATGCGCTGTCCTATACCGTAAATGTGCCGCCTAGTCAAAAGTGCCACTTCATATTATAAATGTGCTACAGAACTATGCATGCGCCGACTAAACTCATGCATGCGTAGCTTGAGTATATGCACCGTCCTATATCCTAAATGTCCTACAGAATTACGGATGCGCAGTTTCACATGCCAGATGCGCCAAACTACGTTCTGGTGCATTTGTCTACCTAGTTTTTCTCCTAGCATTTATTTCTATCAAACTCAACCCTAGGGAAAAAATTTTGAGATACTTACCAGGGGTCCTACCTCTGCTGGCCGGTCGAATCGTCAGATGCGCTCAAACCGATGCTCCTCATGTGGAATGTCCATCCTTGTGCTGACTGCTCTGTGCTCTCCTAAGCTCTCAAAAGCAAATCAACCAAAGCCAAGTGTCCAAATGAATTATCTTGTGGACCCAACTCCTATATATAGCATGCAATCCCTAATCTAACTATGTGGTGACTATGACTACTTCCCGCACCCATTTCTTCTAGTTTTGTCTCCGTTTCTCAGAAATGCATCCGGTTTTCTTCAAACCTAACCTAGTTTCCCTTTGTCTTTGTGAGATTGTTCGTCTCTCATCCTTCTACCCTTCTTCCCGTCCAATCTCCCAAGGGGGCATCCTATTGTCATAACCTGTACCAGGGGCAAACTGGGGCATGTATCATTATCAGACTATCTATTCTTTGAAGCAACGCCGTAAACTACATTGCATCGAAGAGGGGCAAAATGTATATGCCTAAAAATGACACGACTCGGTCTAAATAAATATTCTTAATATTTATTCCCTTCTAATTCTTCTATCGAGAAATAAATAAACAAATTTATTTATTTGATTCATATTCCTCTAAATTAATTAAATATCAAAATATTTAATTACCTCTTCTAAAGTCAAAATTAAATAAAATCCTTTGTTTAATTAAATTCTTCCAAACAATTAAATAATTCTTAATTATTTAATTAAATCAAATCATTCTTCCAAATTTGAATAAATCAAATCAAATTTATTTAAATCCTCTCAATATCTAAAAATAAAATACAATCAAATATTTTATTTATTCTCCCAAATCATGCACAAACAATTAAATAAATTTATTTATTTAATTTGCTTTCTTATCTTCTAAATTAAATAATATCAATTATTTAATTGTTTCTTCCAATAATATCTTCTCTAAATTTAAATAAATCAATTATTTATTTAAGTTATCTATTTCTTCTAAATTGAGTTATCTCTAAATATAATTCAATCCTTGTGCACATGCAATTGAATATTCTAAATATTTAATTGAGCTAAAATATCTTCTCATCCTCATGTAATTTCCATCTTCTAGTTCTATTCTTTTAACTGATTGATCTATTCTTTTAATTGATCAATCTCTTCAGTTAACTCATTCTTCTATTCTATTAATTCCTCTCATGCAAAATAGAGCAAGACACTTGTCGTCTTCTTATTTTTGCATACGTTCCTCAACCGTTGATCTTCATTCTCTCAAGTCTATAAATTGAACCCAGTTCTTCCATTTCATTCATCCAAGCTTTAAGTATTGTTACTCTGTAGGAATTACAACGCGCCTTTGGCACCAATTCCTTCATTGCTTGTGATCACACTCATTACTACACACTACTATCATTGTTGTGAAGCTCCTCTTCATGGCAATACTATCATAGCCGTTCCCATTTGAACATCTTGGAATCATAGCAAGGAAGTGCACCTTCTAAGGGCCATATTCATAGACAAGATCATTTGTGATAGGCAATCAATGGAAGCTGAGAATTAAAGGAGGTTTGCTTTGTATTGTTCATTGTTTGATTGATCTCTTTTGTTCATTATTTCATTGAGTTTTGGATATCTTGATATTTATTATATTGATTATTCATTTGAATCCAATTTTCCCTTAACATTATGTAGGTGAAATGTCATAAAAAAAATGAAAAATACGAAAAAGAGCAGAACTCCCGTGACAACACTACAGGGACAATAGAATCAATTCTGAAGATAGGGCAGAGCACCCCAGCAGCGATTTGCCATGGAAGGAGAAGATGGTTTATGGGGGCTGGGCTCCCCCTCCGCAACCCCACATGGAACAAGGCTGGCAAGTTGTGAGGAGGAAATCCCAGAGGGGAATTACGGCAGACAATGCTTCAAGAAAGAATGCCCAAGCCATGGTTTCTGGGATTTGGGCTATCCCAATTACTTCAGCAATCCTAGCATTTTTAACTGGAGCAAATTACACTTTAATAGACAGGGAAAGAAGCCATAATGCTCAATTCCCATTGCTATCTCTCAACCTCTCCTTCAAAGGCAAAACGTTGCGGAGGGTTTTTCAAAACTGGCCCCTAGGATCTTTCATTCGAAGCCTTCTTTAAACAATACGACAAATCCAAGAGCTCCCCTTCATCGATCAATTACCCAAAACCCTAATTTCAAAATTACTAAGGCCAACATTCAAGGGAGGGGCAATAACTAGTTAGCAATTCAAGAGCAGGCAATCTCCAGATCCCCTAGGTCAAGGCCACAAATGAATTCAAGGCTTTATCAAAATCCTGAGACCTTGGGTAAGAAAGCATCAGTAAATATAAGCAGTATCTACTCAGACAGTCTGGGAAATCATTGTAAAACCCATGGCTTCTTTATATGGTGGTGTGGGATTGGGCAGCCTGTGAAGGAAATTGCAAATGGGGTCCAGACCCTCCTCAAAGATCAGGTAAGTATCGCTATCAATTCTGAAGATTTCATTTTCATTGATTACAAAAGTGTAGACCTTAAAAAAGAAATTTTAAATAGTAGAAGATTGATCTTCAAAGGGTATAAATTCGAATATGTAGACTGGCAACCAAATTTTGACCCCAGTAAAATGAAACTTAAAGTTGCTAGATGGGTCAAATTACCAAATCTCCCAGTTGAGCTCATCCACAGTGAAATCTTAAGAGAGATAGGTAATAACCTGGAAGAATTCATAACAATTGAGAAGGACTTCTTAATCCATTCAGATGTTCTCCTGTCAGTAAAAATGGATATAAGCATTAAAAACATCGAACCTCTTGAAATTAACACAAATATGGCTAATTATAGTATCCAACCAGTATTTCACCAAGGTCCCCCCCAGTAATACAATCAATAGTACTTTAAAGAGACTAACCAACAAGAATCCCAATCCCCAGCCATCGGGTGTCAACATTAGATTTAATGATAACAAGGGCAGATTTATAGTGGATTATTAGAGAACCAACCCTCTGACCCTTAGTGGTAGAAGGGATTTGGTTGGACAAACTCAGAACCTGAGTATGGTAAAAGCTCTGCCCAGAAAAAGCCTTAAATCCTCTCAAAATACCATAAGAAATAACCAGAGTCAGAATCAGGATCTCATTTTATAGAACTTTAACCTCACACAGGAAAACACAGGCAAAGAAACATACGCAGCAACTAAGTCTCCAGAGCATAGTTATAAACCTCAGATAGATGAAGGTAGGAAGGAGCTTGAAGAGGGAGAAGTCACGGTTGAAGAAAACATAAATAATATTCATCTAGCAGAGGAAGGTAAAACAGAACCAGAGGTATTAGAGACCCTAGAATGGGTCCCCAACACTTATGAAACAGAGGAAAAACATAAAGAGATTGGATATCAAAAGATAACCACAGATATGGTCAGCCATAGGGAGCTAGAAGAAATATGCAATGAGATCCTCGATGAGGTGTTAGAGGAAGTAGTAATTGAGGAGGCAAATAAAGAGAAGGAAAAGCTAATCTCCAAGATCCTGGAACTTGAAGAATGGGAGAAAAGGCAGGAGAATAATAAATAGGACCTAAAAGAATAGGGAGATAGAGAGTTAGAGGAAGCAGACCCAAGGCTTGGAATTGCAATAACTGATTTCAGTAAGGAGACTCCAGATTGTGCTAAAAGTAATTAAAAAAGGGGTAGGAAATCATGTCTGGAACTAAGAGAGAAAGCAGGCAAGGCAACTAATTAGACCAAGATAACCTCACTTTTTAATGTAGGGAAGGGGAAGTACCTTCCCGAGGCACCATGAGAATCTTCACTTGGAATGTTAGGGGTCTCAAGGCCCCTAATAAACAGCGAATCATAAAATGTTGTATAATTGTAGAGTATAAGACTCTACATTTTGTTTCAACTATAGTGCTCTGCGGGTTATAGTTTTGTGTCTGTGAATGTTTCTAAGTGTGGCTACGAGGGTTTCTTATTGCCAAGGCTGCAGGAGTTGCCAAGTGTCGAGCCCCAGTTTAAGCCGCATTTTTGTTTCTAAGTTACAACTTTGGAGTGGAGCATGCCATGTAGCAGAAAGAGTTTCAAATAGTGAATAAAGTTACAACCCTATGGAAGGTGCCACATGTCATAAGTGGAGGCACTCCCTTTAAGTTTCAGTATGAGCGCGGAAGGAGCTGTGTGTCTTTTGTGGTAGCTACGGAACCTGCCAAGTGTTAGCTTCCACATGTTTGTTTCTATATCTTTTGATGCTAAGTAAAGAAAAGAGGTGGGCCATAGTTTTAACGTATCAGTGATGTAGAGAATGCCACATGGTGAATGTGGCACCAAAGATAAAAGCTTTTGCCCCTTTCTCCAGTGATATTAAATGTTTCTTAAATGATGCGGAACCTGACATGTGTCAACCTCTACTTAAGTTTCAAAGAGTTTCAAGTGTTGCAGAAAGCACCACGTATCAACTGTTGTGCATGCAGAGTTTGCCACCTGTCCCTGTTTTCCCTTTTGAAGTTAGAGGGCGGAAAGTTGTGGGTCCCATTTCTAATGTATCTTAAAGTTTCAAAGCTACGGATTGCGACAGTTGTCACCTACAGAGTTTTCCTGAGCATAAAAGACACAGTTAAGTAAAGTGTTGCGGAGCAAGACACGTATATGTCTCTAGTTGCTGCGGAAGCCACCAAGTGTCAGTTTCCTGTTTCTTTCCAGAGATACGAAGGAGTTTCAAAGTGTTGTTGCGCGCGCTGCCATCTGTCACGGAGTTTTTTAGTTTCAAGCTGCGGAAGCTACCAAGTGTCTGTCCCTTATAGAAGGAGGTGTACCACATATGTTTTGTTATAGCCAATGGGCTTGCAGGAAGGAGTAACTGTCACAGATTCTAAAGATCTTAATTGTCAGAGACTTCCAGTTATCTTGAGATCGGTTGGGCCGTTGGGATCTGATTGTTGTAGACAATCTAGAGTTGATCTTGGGCTATAAATATGTAACATTTGTAATGAATCGCCAGTTTTTAAGTTAGAATTTTTAGAGAAATTCATACAGTTTGCAGAGATCTAGAATTTTCTGTCAGAGATTTAAGAGATAAGTTTGAGACTTTTGTTGTGACCAGTGAATATCATTTGTCTTTATTTTGTTATTCTTGAGTTAGAAAGTGAATGTAACTGTGCATGCATCTGTGCCTCTTATGTTACTGGAAAATTAATGAGAAAGACTGAGTTATGTGCCTTGGTTGATATTTCCTGTGTCATTGCAAATTGTCTGGTTGTGAGCCTTTGATTTCATTCATTTCATCTATTTAGGTTAATCATGCAATGTTTGCTCTTTAATGTAACTGAATCTTGAGGATAGCATCACTGTGATTAGTTGAGAGAAACATTTTTACTCAGACGCATCGCCATAGATAGATTTGCTTTTAATTGTATCTGTAATCCTATTTACTTCTTACCCTTTTCCCCAAAACACATTTAAGATAGAGAAGAGCCAGCTTCTTTAAAATATGGAGGTTGTTTTAGGTAGCAAGTCTCACATTCCTGAAACTTCCCATGTTGGTGTTGGAACCTATGCAATTTTATACATCAACAGTTTTTGGCATGCCCGGTGGGACTATTCTTGAAGTTTCTATCAAGATTTTATGAGCCAGAAAGCCACAGGGAGTCAGAGCTGTGGACCTGTAACAAGAGCTCAATCTACTACTAATCCAAGCATTCTTTTGCCACCGCTAATAGCTAATCCAAGGAGAAGAGTGAATCAGTTTGTAGCAGCACAAAGAGTAAATATGGGAGCACCTGTAGCCCCAAGGAATTATGCAAATTGGAACACTGGTAGCCCTTTAATTCTCCTAATACCACCAGCTACTTGGGATGCTATTCTAGCCAATGCTCTGAAGGCTCTACCTAAGTTCAGTGGGGAAGATTTCAAGACACCTGAAGAGCATCTGCAGGATGTATCTGATGTCTGTGCAGTACATGTTATCACTCAACAAAATGTGGCCATATGACTATTAGCAACTTCTTTCAAAGGGAAGGCTCTAGACTGGTATAGATCTTTAACCCCAAACACAATATCTACATGGGATCAGCTTGGTGACATTTTCTTTGAAAGATTCAAAGAAAAGGGTGATAAATCTTCTTTGCTGCAACAATTGATCACTATCAAGAGGGCATCACAAGAAGCAATGACTGATTTCAACTCAAGATTTCAAAAGACTTGGGAGAGAATTCCTGCTACAACAAGACCATTACTAGGTATGGCTATTGTGTTTTACCTTAAAGCTTTAAACTCAGATATATCAGTGATGATTCAGTCTCTTGGAGGTCAGACACTACCAGAAGCTTATGAGTTGGCAGTCAAATCTGAAAATAACTTAATAGATACTGGAAAGTTGCCCCCAAGGCCTCCTATGCCCATGTTCCAAGAAATTACCTTACCTTTGCCTAAAGAAGTTCCTAATCCTATAACCCCACTTGTGTCCATGTATTCATTTCCTCAACAACCTGCTAAGGTAACCGCCCATGTTCAATCATCTGAAATGGATGATGTCAAGAACATTTTAAGGACATTCTCAAATGAGATAATTAATCTAAAGAGACAACAAAATCCTTATCCAAAACCCCCTTATCAAGGTTACCAAGGAAATAGACCTCCCTTTCAGCCAAATCAATATCAAGGCCCTCAAAGGCAAGCTAATCCTCAGCCATCAAACCAATTAGTTATAGTCCCTACACCCTTACAAATTGTTCCTCCTAATCCCAACAAGGAAATCATTCCAAGGCAAAATAATTTTGCAGATAGCACAAATGCTTGGTGCTTTCCTTGCAACAATGACCATATGCCCAGAGACTACCCCGGAGGAAATTTACAGCAAAAGATAGCAGAACATAGAGGATTAGAAGGACAATTTGTAACTTCTAACACTCCACAATATCAGTCTCCTGGTGTACAAAATGCAGTCCTAGTGGCCCAGATGCAAGGAATGTCCTTACAACAGGAAGAGGAAATAGCCCCTAAGCATGCTTTATTTTCATGGATTGAAGAGGAAGATTCAGTGTTCCTGAATGAAGCATCTACTTCCAAGAAGCCATTGGTGCAGTCAAATTACTATACCAGAGAAAAGAGGAGAATGATGGAGTAGCCTGAAGTCACTGGTAATGATATCATGGGAGCTCCTCCATTTCAAAGTCACCAGAACGCAGTCTCTAGACAAGAAATGCCCAACCTGTGCAGAATCAAGTAGAGTCAGGACAAGTTCTAGAAAAGTCAAGGTACCCTTATTACTCAAAGGCCCAAGCATTAGGACCTGTGAATGTGGTGGACCAACAAAAAAGAACTCCAACACATGTATCAATTTGGGACATGTTAGCTATTCTCGAGCAGAAGACATTGTTGTAGGAGGCTCTGCAAGGCCAAGAAGTCCCTAAACATACTGGTGCTAAAGGAGGATCTGCTGATAAAGAAAAGTCGTAGCTCAAAGATACTGTACCTTTACAGACAACAGCCCTGTTGAATAATACATTTGAGGTAGGTAAATCTAAACTAGATCCCTTTGATTTAACTCTAATAGTTGGGAAGAAATTACTACATAATGTAATGATAGACTCTGGGGCCAATACTACGGTAATGCCAAAGCAAATAGCAGATGCTTTGAAGATAAAATATAAGCCACTTACAAGAGGGGTCATGCAGTTGGATGGGAAATCTGTGCAAACAATAGGGAAAATTAAACAACTCCCATTGCAACTATATACTTGCCCTAATATAATTGTAAATCAGGATGTGGTAGTCATAGATATTCCCCCTGTATTTGGTCTATGCTTATCCAGAGATTTCACAACTAAAATAGGAGGTTACATGTCACTAGATTGGTCACACCTCATCCTAAGAACCAAATATGGGACAAAGATGAAAATACTGTCTGAACCATTATCAAAAGACCATATCACAAATGAACCAACCCCAAAATTAGAAGCAGCCCATGCTATGCTGAACAAAGAAGAGAGAATCTTTGTTGAAGAGTTAGGTGACTAGACTGAACATGATCAACAGGAAGAAGAGAATAATCAGTTGTTGACTATGATGCAAAGTGATCCCTATGGAAATTATGACTCTACTGGTTTAGGAACTTATGTCATATTTGAAGAAGACCAAGAAATCCCTAATGTTTTAAGGAAAGAAACATCATAGACTCAAGAATCTAAAAAAGACTCAGAAATCTAGACTCTAAATTTTGATGGGGCTAGAAGTAAAAATGGAGCTAGAGCAGGAGTTTGCCTTACTACCCCAAATGGTGAGAAAATTTTAAGGGCCATTCACTTTCAGTTTGCCTGTACCAATAATGATGTTGAGTATGAATCCTTGGTGCATGGACTCATGTTGGCAAAGAAAAAAGGAGTAAAGAATCTGATAGTAAGAGGAGATTCAGAACTAGTGGTGAAACAAATAAGAGAAAAGGCAGTAGCCAAAAATGTAAGAATGAGATTTCTATAGGCACAGAGTTTGGGACCTAATAGATGGTTTTGAAGCTTTCAATATTGAAGTAGTTCCTAGAGCCCAAAATTCTGAGGCATATAGAATGGCACAGATTGGTTCACAGTTTGATCCAGCAACTGATCTACTAGTCAACAATGAGTCAGTCAAAGTTATAGTGAGACCAACTATCCCAGACAATGACCAAAATTGGCAAGTTTTTGAAAATGATTTCCAAGTACTCTCATTTTTGCAACAGTCGAGAGAATTTGTTGATCAATTGCACCCTAAAATTGAAGAAGCATATGGTGACCAAATTATTCAACTAAAGTCAAATAAGCTCCCTAAAGGACTGATTACCTTAGAAAACTTATTTGACCCAGAAGATGTAAGCTTGGAGAAGAAGAGGTTTCAAGAAAATAAAGAAGATTAGTCTGAAATTCAAGTTATTGAAGGAAGAAAATTGAAGATTGGCAATTCTACAACCCAACAAGAAAGGGAAAGATTGATTGATTTATGTGAAAGATATGATAGGGTGATCACCTGGACCTATGAAGACCTCCATGGCTATAATAGAGATATCATCCAACACACCATAGAGCTTACTAAAGGATCTAAACCAGTCAGACAGAAACAAAGGCCAGTGAATCCTAGGATTGAACCTTTAATGGTGGATGAATTACAAAAGCTCTTAGAATCAAAGATTTTTTTTCCAATTAAGCATTCAACCTGGGTATCAAATTTGGTGCCTATAAGGAAAAAGAATAGTGACATAAGGCTTTGTGTAGATTTCAGGGATTTGAATAGAGCTTCTTTGAAGGATCATTATCCCCTGCCCTCTATGGAACAAATTTTACAGACTGTGGCTGGATCAGAGAGATTTTCCTTGCTGGATGGTTTCTCTGGATATAATCAGATTTGGTTGGCTGATGAAGACCAGCATATGACTTCATTCACTACAAAACGGGGGACATTTGCATATGCTAAGATGCCTTTTGGCCTTTCAAATGCTGGAGCTACTTTTTAGCGGCCAATGGATGTAGCATTTGGAGAGCTTATAAACAAAATCATCTTGATTTATCTAGATGACCTCACCATTTTCTCTAAAAATGTTTTAGATCATTTTGACCATTTAGAGGCTGTTTTTAAGAAATGCCAAGAGTTTGGAATATCCCTGAATCCCAAGAAGTGTATCTTTGTAGTACCTCAGGGTAAACTGTTAGGGCATATAGTGTCAAAGGAAGGAGTCTCTATTGATCCAGAGAGAGTCATTGCCATAATGAACTTATCTCTGCCAATTAATAAGAAAGCAGTTCAATCCTTGTTGGGGAAGATCAACTTTGTTAGCCGGTTCATATTTGACTTTGCAGGTCTAATTAGACCAATGACACTATTGCTAAAGAAGGACCTGGTTTTCAAATGGACTGTAGAAGGGAGACAGGCTTTTGAAGAGATCAAAAGAGCTATTTCAACAGCCCCAGTACCCAGAAATCCAGACTTTTCTAAGTCTTTCATAATGTATGTGTATGGAGGAGAATTCAGTGTTGCTACTGTTCTAACCCAGAAAGATGATCAGCAAGAAGGAGAACACCCAATAGCATTTTTCTCTAGAAATTTAAGGGAATATGAGGCTAGATACAATTTTGTGGAAAAATAAGCATATGTCATGGTTAAAGCTCTTAAAAAATTTAGGCATATGGTAACAGGAAATAAGATTCTGATATTAGTGGCTCATCCTAGTGTAAGAGAATATATTATGGAGGGTGAGATCACTGAGAAAAGAGCTAATTAGATAACAAAGATCCTTGAATATGATGTGGAGGTTAGACCCACTAAGTTAGTCAGAGGAAAAGGATTGTGCCAATATATGGCTCAAGACATGGAGAGAATGATGACTGAAGAAACAGAAAGTGAGAATGTATTGAAAATCCAAGAGGTTGATCAAGATTCCTGACTCACAAACAAAATACAATTTATGAAGCATGGGATTTTCCCATATGAGCTCTCCCATGACAAGAGAAGATACTATAGGTAGCAAGGGGCCCATTTTGTATTAATTGACCATATTCTTTTTAGAAGAAATGTTGATGGTATACTTTTGAGATGTATAGAGAAAGATGAAGCCCAAAGAATACTACACGAGTTGCACCTGTGTACATGGAAAAATGGATTAAATCTAAACTAAATAAAACCAAAGAACCCAATAACATAAAGGAAACGAATCTAAGTAAAAGCCATAAATCACAAATCAAAGACAAATGAAAGCTCTTACCAAAACCTGTATTGTTCCCTTTTGGAGATATGTGGATTGCTCAATGTAGTTGCAAAGCCATGGCTGCAACAAGCAAGTATGTGCTCAAGAGATCAATGTCAAAAGATCGTTATAGTGCTCAATCGATGCGTTTTTGTATGCTCAAAGCTCTGTTAAGTATGCCTAAGAATACGATCGAAGAGAGAGAGGTAATGAGGGAGATGAGGGGGGTTTATATAGATTTCATCAAAGATCGATCAACGGTCCAGATAATTCAGAAGAATCAACGGAGGAGATAAGTTGAGGAATGTGCAACGAATGAGAAGAAGACATGTGTCTTGCTTGCTTTTGCATGAGAGGAGTTATCAAGAATAGAAGAATGAGTTAAAGCAATTAACAGAATGTAATGATCAGTTAAGTGATTTAAAACAAGAAGAAGGGATTTGCATGAGAATAAGAAGATATTTTGCTTTATTAAATATAGAAATATTTAATTGATGAGCAAGAAAGCTTGAGTTATATTAGAGATAACTCAAATTAGAAGAAAAAACAATTTAAATAAATAATTGATTTATTTAAATTTAGAGAAGATATTTTGGAAGAAATAATTAAATAATTAGAATTATTTAATTTAGAAGATTTGAAAGCAAATTAAATAAATAAATTTATTTAATTGTTGTGCATGATTTTGGAAGAACAGATTTTTGATTTAATTAAATAATTTAGAATTATTTAATTTTAGATAAGAGGGAATTTGTTGAATTAATTAAATAATTTATTTATTTAATTATTGTGGATTTAATTTTTGGAGAGAGGATAATGATCTAATTAAATAATTAAAATTATTTAATTGTGGAAGAATATAGAGGAATTTAATTTAATTAATTAAATAAAGAGGATTTATTTAATTAATGTTGAAAATATGTGATTTAGAAGAATTTGATGATATTAATTAAATAATTAGATTATTTAATTAATGTTGAAATGTAGGTGATTAGACAGATTATGAAATGCAAGTGATTTGACGACACGGTCATTTTAGGGTGTCTACATTTTGCCCCTCTTTGATGCAATGCAGCATGTAGCGTTGCGTCAAAGAAATTAATTGCTGAATACATGATATAATTTTTTTGATGCCCCAGTGTGAGTAGTTGCCCCAGTGGATGCCCCCTCGAGCGGGAATGCAGGGAAGCGACAGAGGAAAGGTGGTGACGCTCGACTAGAAGATTGAGCGACCAGGTGGGAAGAAAAGCAGAAAACGGGGTGGGAAAGAAAACTAAGGGTGGGGACACTATAAATAGGTCCCATGGGGACCACAATCCTCATTTGCACCCATTGAGATTCTAAATTTAGAGAGAAGAGCTTCTAAACTTAGCTGAGAGAGAGGTGAGCAGACAGCGCGGAGAGATGCCGATTCCAGTGCATAGACATTGGGCGGAGCTGGTACGGACCTACGGGAGGCCAGCAGGAGCTCCGGCAGCGGTAAGTGATCGAAAACCCCCTTGGTATTTGTCGTTTAGGGTCGCTTAGGGCTAGGTTTAGGTAGGGTCAGCTATGTCAAGCAAAAGCGCTTTAGGAAGCCACAGCGCGTTTGGTAGAGGATTGCAGTGCTTTTGGCGCGCTGTAGCGCGGCTGGTAGTCGCTTGTAGCGCATGTGGTAAAATCGCGTCGCTTTTGGTGTTAGATGTTCGCGCCGCAGCGCAGTTGGGAAATCCCGCAGCGCGCTTGGCTAGGCAGTGTAGCGCGCTTGGTTAGGCAGTGCAGTGCAAGTGGGGGGAAGGGGAAGAAAACGCGTCGCGTCTGGTATGACAGAGTGGCATGGTTGGTATGGCAGAATGGCGCAGTTTGGAAAAATAAGGCGCATTTGGTTCAAAAATCAAAGCGCGGCTGGTTGAACAGGAAGGTGCAGTTGGGGGAGAGGGACAGCGCGTTTGTATAAAACTAAGCGCTATTGGTTTGAATAGAAGAAAAATTAGGGTGCAAGTAGAAGAGTGAGGCTGCCAAAGAGGAAAGGGCAAGTTGGGGGTTGCATAGCAGAGTCCAGGGGTAGATAGGATGATGAGGATTTGGTTATGGAAGAACTGACACGTGATTTGTTATGGATGCAGAGGATTTTGCCACCACTGATGTCGCGAGAGCAACATCATGCGATAGCGCATGAGGTGGTTCAGCTTACATGGGAGGAGGACGCATTCCTGGAGCATGCGGGACTGTGGCACGTGGCACACTTGACACACATTAGGGCAAATCTCACCCTAGTGACAGCAGTCATGGAGAGATACCACAGTGAGACTTCGTCGTTCCACTTTCCGACGGGGGAGGCTACAGTGACACTAGAGGATGTATACCGCATCCTGAGGATTCGGATAGATGGAGAGATAGTGGACTTCGACCCGGCACGGGGCGAGGCAGGCTTGGAGGAGGTCTTCTGTACAGACGACCTATGGATAGACGATGGGGAGATCCGATGGGCAGACGTCCCGAGACTCTGTGACAGGATCCGTTGGATAGTGGCATCACTGATTGGCGGCTTCCTGTGCCTAGACCAGAGATCTAGAGGATTATCAGTAGGCTGGGGGACTGTACTATTGGGGATGTTCACGCACAGCAGACAGTATGCATGGGGACCCTGCGTGTTAGGCCAGTTGTATCACGACATGCATTACTGCGTATACAGGAGAGGCAGGAGCCTCTCAGCAGGGGTGACTCTACTACAGGTGTGGGCGTGGGAGCATATTCCAGTTATCCGACCCATGGCGTAGCGCCACCGAGACAGAGGGGAGCCGTATGTGTTTCTATATGATGGGGTGATGACACACCGGAGGATGGGATCTGTCAGCTACTGGAGGCGACATATTGACGAGATGGACATATTTATATGGAGGCCATGGTTATTATGCGAGGAGTGGCCGGATGAGCACGAGCAGCTCATGTACTGTAGACAGGCTCGCTATCTGTTCGGTAGACAGACAGATATGATAGAGAGATATCTTCCCGAGCGGGTAGTTAGACAGTTTGGCCTACCACAGGGGCTACCAGTGGGGGAGGCCACACATGCCAGGACGCGGAGAGAGACTGGAGACTAGGACGCAGTGATCCCAGTGGCGACAACATTAGCAGAGGTGCGGGGACTTATCCCCGTGAGATGGGATTGGGACTCTAGGCTAGCAGACCCACAGACACTGCCAGACTATGATCAGTACTGGCAGACACACAGGCTAATGAGATTGACTACACCAGGTGTAGTAGGGGTAGTGGGAGAGGTATTAGTCCTTGGCGGAGAGGCCAGGATGAGGCAGCAGGCCAGGGCAGCTAGGCAGCATGCAGCGGGCCAGCAGGCAGGTGAAGAGGGCAGCGGCCAGCAGGCCGATGTGGAGATGGTAGAGGCAGTGGGCCCGGTCGTAGAGACCGACTTACAGAGAGCAGAGAGACTGCGGCCGGAGGAGATAGCCTGGAGGACTCGCTTAGAGCTTCGGATTGCTCGGCTGAGGAGAGACAGGGATGCAGTGCGGGCCGAGGCAAGGCAGGCAGAGGCCACAGCCCAGGCGCAGACACAGGCGGCCACAGCAGCACAGACAGCCCTAGCACAGGTGCAGGCGCAGCTACAGGCACAGGTGCAGGCATACAGGCAACTGCAGGCCTAGATACAGGCACAGGCACCGGCACAGGCACAGCCGCCAGCCGCACCAGCAGCAGATGCAGATGAGCTAGCGCAGGCTAGGAGAGAGAGAGACACAGAGGTGCAGCTGTGTTTGACAGCTGAGGCCACACTATTCAGAGTGAGGCGGGAGAGAGAGGAGGCACACCATGCTCTGGGTGCCGATCAGAGGATGCTATACAGCGAGCTCATCCGAGTGCAGGGCGAGCTTGTATCAGCGGGCAGAGAGGCAGAGTATTACAGGGGCCTATATGTGGGTGTGGTGCCGGCAGCTCAGCAAGCACCGAGCTATAGAGACAGGAACAGGTCAGGGGCATCAGGATCCCGGTGGATAGGGCAGTCAGCGTCCTCAGTTAGAGGGCCACTTTTGCCACCGAGGGGAGGAGGAGGACCATCAGGGGGACCTCCACCGAGCGTAGGGGGAGGCCAAGGGCCACAGCAGGAGGGCAGCTCTACCCACTAGGGCATATTCATGTATATTGTATCATATTGTATCATTTTGGACAGATGCCTGCGTGCATTCTGATGTATATTTTGAGGGCTCTTGATAGCCCTGATGTACTATATTGGTGTATATTTGGATGTATACACATTTTTGTATTTTGATGTAGACACAGAGATTTTGTATTATGACGGCCGTTACATGATATATATATATATATGATGATCTGTTCGACTCACTGCTGTTCATGCTTTTGTGTATGCATTCCTTGATGTTATGGATGTGATGATATGTATGTATGATTATAGATTCATGTGATGACATACGCGGTTTATATGATGCTTATAGATGTATGATGATAGAGATATATGATGATATAGATGTGATGACTAGTGATATCTGACATGTGGGTTTTGCAGATATGCACCAGAGAGGAGAACAGGAGGAGATGGAGACTGTTGATCGATTACTGCGATGAAAGTGATATAAAGGATGTGGAAATGGATGAATGAGCTTGTTGCAATGGCTTCGCATTTGTATATAAAGAGCAATCCTTAGTTTGATATAGCACGTGGATAGTTCGCCACCATGGTATAAAAGACCAAGGTGCAGTAATATCCGAGTGCGTGGACGTTGACTCCGCAAGCAAACGGTTTGAACCTAGATCCTCTTAGACATAATATAACCTTGTTGGAACATGTGAATAAGCCATAGTCTTGAACATAAAATAAACTTCAATACATGTAAATGCAAGAAGAATTATTAATATGTAAGATGCTAGGGCGTAACACACACAAGATAAATAGAATGCTAAGAAAGATACTAAAGATCATTCCTCAAACACGGCACACAGAAAGCAATGACTATGCCCCCAATCCGTACTGCATCGCAACATACCAAGATTATAGATAAATCAAGGTAGCTTTGAATAGGTATGGGAATAGCGAACAAAAGATAAACCATAACACAAATTGACTGACTTGCAAAGTAAACATACAACCAACATATTCTCTTGCCAAAGAGGTTGCTCAGGATAGATTGGATAGGAAAGATAACAGCCTTATCGTAGGAACTCTGTGTCCGTTAAAGGGGCTATCTACCTAAAAAGACAATGTCTTGCTGCCGGAAATGCCACATGTCGCAGGAGACGTGTGTGTTGGTCTCGATAATGGAACACTTCGCAGAAGACAAGCTTGTGGATCTAGGGCTTGGTTAAGTGGTACTTAGCTGATGTTGGCAATAGGTATGCAGGACAGTAGATGACTATGGAAGGAAGCCTCCTTGCTTCAGGTTTGTTAAGGACTTTTGCTTGGAAAGGATGCACTAGCTTGCTGCTTGAGTTAGTCAAGTCGAGGCGAAATGGATTTTGACAAATGGAAGACTAGAAGGATGGAATGCAAATGGATTGAAACAGGTGGAGAATGGTGGATCGTGTGTGCCTGAGTACTGGATACATCCTTCGTATTCCAGACTGCCTACATACCCTGTATCCATGGGATCAAGGCACACTTACGATGGAAGATGAACGTGATAAATATGTAGTTCTGGATAGAGTGATGAGCGGGGCCAGGTGAAAGGGGAAGATCTTATGTACCTGAGTACTGGATACTTCCTTCGTATTCCAAACTGCCTACATACCCATATCCATGGGATCAAGGTACCTTAAGATTGAGAAGAGATGATATGTAGTTCTGGTTAGTGCGATGATGTAGAAAAAGTGTTGAGAAGATGGTGATCTTATGTACTTGAGTACTGGATACTTCCTTCGTAATCCAGACTGCCTACATACCCATATCCATGGGATCAAGGTACTTTAAGACTGAGAAGATGATAATATGTAGTTCTGGTAGATGTGATGATGTAGAACAAGTGTTGAGAAGATAACAGCCTTATCGTAGGAACTCTGTGTCCGTTAAAGGGGTGTTACCTGTGGAAATGAGAAAAGATTGAAGTATGTGCTGCGAACCACGAACAAGGAACCAATCCTAGACCGAAGCTAAGGAAAGAGTTGCCCCCATTCTGGTAGAGGAAACTGTAGGGGTGACTGCCGAAGAAGACACAGAAAGACTTGACCTAGGACAAGACAGTGTTAACTGTAGACACAGACCAAGACATGGGAAGATGACGAGGGACATTGACAAATTTCCAAGCTATACTAGGTAGGGAGACGGAAATGCAAACAAAGTCAATGGTTTTATTATGGATGGATGGATGAAGCGCGTTGCGAACTGGGCAAGGAGTGGATAGGACTCGATAGATGATGGATGCTGACTCTACGCATAGCACCTGTTTGCCAGGTTTTTACTATGGTACTTATCCAAGGCGCCTGTTTGCCAGGTTTTCACCAGAGGACAGATTTTTTTGGATTTTTTTTTTTTTTTTTGGAATACTCTGAGGATCAGGCAGAGAACTTCTTGAGATGGACACTGTTAAGTGGCTCATCTAGAGGAATGCCGTCAGGTGTAGCTAAAGTATAAGCTCCTGATCCATATGCTGCTGTCACAATGAAGGGACCTAACCAGTTAGGCTCAAACTTGCCCTTCTTCTCTCGATTTGCTTGATTTCTCTGATTCTCCTTAAGTACAAGATCACCAACTTGAAACCGTCTTTCTTTGATCTTTTTGTTGTAATTACGCCGAAGGCGGTTTTGATAGACATGGAGATGATTAAGCGCGGCAAGACGCCTCTCATCTAGTAGTTCAAGCTCAGCTAATCTGGAAGTGCGATACTCATCTCCGCCGATCAGGTCCTGCATGGATACTCTGAGGGATGGGATCTCGACCTCTATAGGTAGGATGGCTTCAGAGCCAAAGACCAAGGCATATGGTGCGGCACCAGTTGGTGTTCTGATACTAGTGCGGTAGGCCCATAGAGCGGGATTGAGTTGCAAGTGCCAATCACGACCAGCTTCATTGACCGTTTTCTTTAGGATCTTGAGAATGGTTTTATTGGAAGCCTCAGCTTGGCCTTACTCTGCGGATAGTAGGGAGTTGAAAAGAGATGTTGGATATTGCATTGTATGCATAAGGCACAAACATCTTGGTTCTTGAATGGTCTCCCATTATCAGTGACAATGGCTTGGGGAATACCATACCGGCATATGAGGTAGTTTAGGATAAACTTGGCTATTTGCTTACCGGTGATATAGGTCATAGGAATGGCTTCCACCCACTTCGTGAAATACTCAGTGGCAGTAATGATAAACTTGTGGCCATTGGAAGAGGAAGGGTGGATTTGTCCTACGAGGTCGAGACCCCATTGAGAAAAAGGACATGGAGTTGTCACAGGTTGTAACTCATGAGCTGGTGCGTGAATCAAATCTCCATGCTGCTGACATTGTAGACACTTCTTAGCAAACTGTGCAGCATCTTGCTCTATTGTAGGCCAGTAATAACCTGTTCTGAGTATCTTCTTAGCAAGATTAGGACCGGTAGAATGCGCGCCACAGACACCTTCGTGTATGTCTCGTAAGGTAGCTTCGGCTTCTTCTGCGTTAAGACATCGTAAGAGGATACCATCGAGACTCCGGTGATATAGTGTATCACCCAGAATGATGTAACGAGAGGATCGACGGATAAAGGTTTTGCATTGGGTGGATGATAGGTCAGGGGAAAAGGTATTGTTCTTGAGGTATTCATAGATATCTTCATACCATGGGGAATTGGGACCAACAAGTTCGCAGATGATTTCAGTAACAGGAACATCGACGGCTGGTATCAACAATTGCTCGATCAAGAATTCACACTTCTGTGTATTTGCAGGCATGTCAATCAGTGACCCTACAGAAGCCATAGAATCTACAGCTTTATTATGCTCTCTTGGAATTTGCTCAAATGTGATGGTAGAAAAGTGTGGTTTGTAGGCATCCACTAGTTGCTTGTAGGGGACCAACTTTTCATCCTTTGTTTGGTACTCATCCGTGACTTGGCAAATGACTAGCTGTGAGTCTCCATATACCTGTAATTCTGTGATGTCCCATTGAACTGCTGTATTGAGACCTATAAGGAGTGCTTCATACTCGGCTATGTTGTTGGTGCAAGGGAATGCTAGCCAATATGACTTTGGAATGTAGTCATTCTGAGGTGTAACAGATAAGATGCCTGCTCCTGATCCATGCTGTGTGTAAGAACCATCAAAGTACAACTTCCACATTATGGAGGTAGCCAGAGTGAAGAGATTCTCGTCAGGAAAGTCTGCTACCATAGGATGTGTATCTTTCATAGGTGCTTCTGCTAGTTGATCCGCAAGGGCTTGTCCTTTGATTGCCTTACGATCTGTGTACTCAATATCGAACTCACTAAGGATCATAACCCATTTAGCTAGTCTGCCTGTGAGAGCTGCTTTTGCTAGTAGATACTTCAAGGGATCAATCTTGGCTATCAGATTTGTGTGTTGGTTCAGCATGTAATGTCGCAACTTTTGGGAGGCAAACACTACTGCTAAACAAGCCCTTTCCATTGGTGAATAATTGAGCTCGTATCCCACCAAGGTTCTACTAATGTAATAAATTGCATGCTCCTTTCCTGTGTCATCATTCTGTGCTAGCAGGGCCCCTAGGGCCGAGTTTGTAGTGGAAATGTATAAGATCAATGGTTTGTCTGCAACTGGTGGAACCAATACAGGAGGTGTAGCTAGATACTCTTTAAGTTGATCAAACGCTGCCTGACACTTGTTGTCCCATCGAAATGAGACATCCTTTCGGAGTAAGTGTTGAAAGGGTTGACATTTATCTGCTAGCTGTGAGATAAAACGCCTGATGGACTGCAACCTTCCTTGGAGGCTCCTTAATGCTTTAAGGTTCTTTGGGGGAGGCATCTCCACTATAGCCTTTACTTTCGCTGGATCCACTTCGATGCCTCTACGAGATACGATGTATCCCAATAGCTTTCCTGATGTTACGCTGAATACACACTTCTTTAGATTGAGCCTTACTTGGTATTTTTCAAGCCTGTCAAAGATCTGTCCTAGGACCTGTATGTGATCCGCTCTAGAAGATTTAGCCAATATATCATCAACATAGTCTTCCATGATGTGATGAAAGAGGTCATGAAAGATCACTGTCATTGCTCTCTGATAGGTTGCTCCTGCATTCTTCAGACCAAATGGCATGACACACCAACAATAATTGCCCCAAGGACAAGTAAAGGTTGTTTTATGTTGGTCTTCTTCAGCTATCCTTATCTGATTGTAACCCGAGAATCCATCCATGAGAGAAAGCATCTCATGACCTGCTGTCAAGTCCACTATAATGTCAATGTTTGGTAGTGGAAAGTCATCTTTAGGACATGCCTTATTGAGATCTCTGAAATCATTACACATTCGGATGCGCCCATAAGGTTTAGATACAGGTACAATGTTTGAGACCCAATCTGAATAGTCAATAGGTCGTATGAACTTTGCATCTAATAGTTTTTGTACTTCCACTTTCACCAAGAGAGCTATCTGTGGGTGCATCTTTCTCAATTTCTGCTTGACTGGTTTCACCTTGGGATCAACTGTGAGATAATGAACTACCAGCTTAGGGTCTAGCCCTGGCATATCTGCATAGGTCCATGCAAAGTTGATGGTTTGTTGTAAGAAGAAGCTGTTAAGATTTCTGTGCTATGTGTCAAATAATGATGCCGCTAGGAATGTTGTCTTTGGATTCTGTTCTGTACCCAGGTTGATCTCTGTAGAATCTTCCACTAGTAGAGCTGATTTCTCCTGGTACTTAGATGGTAAGGGAAGGTCAAATCCTCCATCCTCAGGTGCCACAGTTGGGTTTTCACCTTTGGATACATCCTTTATTTTTACTATTTTATGATCAGGAGGTGCCACTGTGTGGTTTTCACCTAGCGATCTTTCTTTATTTGCACTTTTGCGACTAGAGGATTTGGCATTCTCACCAAAGTAAGCCGTCGGCTCTAGTTCCATTACAAAACCTGCCTTGTGATCGCCAAAAGGGATACCTTCCCGAAGTCCCATGAACTCAGCTAGAGCTTCGTCATTCTGAAATACATCTATAACGGGGGCCCCTTGTTGGTCCCAATCGATAAGTTCAGGACAAGCGTGACATTCTGGGTGCTGGTGGTGGAAGTTAAGGATACGGAGGATAGTGTAAAAGTGGAGGATTCTGCGAATAGATTGGTCATGTGGAGGGAAGAGTCATCGGTGATATCCTCTGTAGAC
This sequence comes from Cunninghamia lanceolata, assembly GCA_027924645.1. Classification (NCBI taxonomy): domain Eukaryota; kingdom Viridiplantae; phylum Streptophyta; class Pinopsida; order Cupressales; family Cupressaceae; genus Cunninghamia; species Cunninghamia lanceolata. Next base: position 19,318,043 of record BSBN01001215.1, on the reverse strand, counting down.
GTCGTATTGGTGGGAAAAGTGTCAGCTAGCTCGTCGAGGATATACTCGATGTCCGAGGCGCGTGGTACCTTCTTACCAAATCCTAATCCTTTCTTGTCTAGCTTCTTTGTTACCACAATGGGCTCCATAGTGCCTTGATTCTGTTTCCCAAGGCCACCTTTGCCTTTATAGCCCATATTTTTCACTATCCTTAAGCCATTGCCATATTGCTTGACTGGTATCGTGACTGGTTCTTTCTCCTTGTAGAGCCAAGAAGAGATGTCCTCAATAGTTTCCTCTTCCAGTAACCTTCCATGTTGGAATTGGGTTAGGAATGTTGGGGGAGGAATATCTGCTTTTTTGGTAACTTTGGCAATGGGTGGTTGGCCGTAAGACTTTGGAGATAAAGGCATCCGCCCTACACAATAAGATTCTGAGATATCATAAGTGCCAAAGCCGATATCTCGGACACGAGCTGTGATTTTGGGGAGGGGTGTAGGCTCACTTGTAGAGGCTTGCGTGAGAGTTTCAGGGTCAACATAGAGAGGGGATTCAAGGGCTTTGTCATTTTTAGGCACTTGGTTGCAATTCTTATAGCTTCCTTGCAAGACACAGCAAAATTCAAAAGGATTAGGATCTCCTGGGATGGTGATCTCTGTACCATTGTATGGGAACTTGAGGGACTGATGGTACATGGAAGGAACAGCTTTCATTGCATGGATCCATGGGCGGCCAAGAATAATGTTGTAAGGCAGCTCAATATCAAGGACTTGACACCTAGTTTCAAGCATGACCGGGCCTAGTTGTATAGGCAAGTGAATAACACCCTCTGAACGGCATTCTGCATCATCATACCCCTTGATTGTAATACTATGATCAGTGTTGACGTGATCCTCAGAGTATCCCAATTGCTTTAGTAACTTTAAAGAATAGATGTTGAGACCAGCACCACCATCTATGAGTATACATTTGATTTTGCGCTTATGGATGAGAACTTCAATATGCAGGGCATCATTGTGACATGGATCGTGAGAGGGGAGGTCTTTCTCAGAGAAGACCACATTGTAGGGTGAAGCAATATTACCCACTATAGCTTGGAAATCTGCGACTTCTATGTTGTTAGGAACGGACGACTCTTGGAGGGCTTTCTCTAGCACCACTCTATGTGCAGGTGATGACCGTAGAAGGTCCAAAATAGAGATCTGTGCTGGTGTTTTCCCTAGATGTTCGACAAGATTATAATCAGACTGAACCGGAAGCCTAGGTGTAGGTGCACGGATGGTGACATGACCTCGACGAGTAGTAACAGCACAATCCGTAGATTTGCCTTTGATGGTGAGGGTAGACACTCGACTCTCGTCAAAATGACCTACAATGGAATCGAAAGACGTGGACGCGTGATTGATACCTTTACCCCTATCCTGAGGAGGAGGTGGACCATGATGAGGGAATGGTTCCTTGTACATATCAAGATCCTTGTTCGTGTGTTGCGCTGGTGGTTCATTCTCAAAAGTGATTTGATTACCGTCGATGAGGTTTTGGATGAGGTGCTTAAGCTTCATGCAAGATGCAGTTCGATGACCTTTGCTCCTATGGAACTCACAATACTCATTGTCTCTGTAACGTGCAGTTTTGTAGACAGGTTCTCCATAAGGAGGAGCATCAGGTAAGGTTATGAGCCCCTTCTGCAAAGCTTGCTGTAAGACCGATTCGATGGGCACTCCCAAAGGAGTAAATTGACATCGCGGAGGGTAATCCTGTTGGGGCCGCTCTTGTTGTTGTTGCTGTTGGTTGGGATAAGGCTGCCTTTGTTGCTGCTGTTGTTGAGGTGGAGCTTGACTTGGTTTGGAGAGTTGCAGCAGTGTTTGCAACGTTTGGACATGCTTAGTATCGACCACCCCATCATTGACCACATTTTTGTTCTTGTTCCAATATTTGGGTTTATCGTTCGATTGTTGATGAGAAGTACTATCTTTCGTCTCCTTAAAGATTTTGACCACACCCTTAGCAATGAGGGCCTTCTCAATGTTGATACCCTTGTATGTGATTTCATCGAAGGTTGTAGGACTAAGAATTTGTAAATGGAAACCTAACTCTTGGTTGAGGTTCTGCACAAATATGCTAACAAGCTGTTTCTCCGGAATCTTGAAAGGGAATTTACTAGCCATTTGTCTCCATCGTTGGAGGAAAGAAATGAAAGTTTCCCCATTTTTCTGTTTATTATTGCATAGGTCCGTCATGGAAATCTCATGCTCTGCGTTGTAAGAAAAATGGGTGGCAAACTTCTCTGCTAGCTCATTGAAAGACTTGATACCCGTAGGTAAGTGTGAGAACCATTCTATTGCTTGACCTCCAAGACTGCGAGGAAAGAGACGCATAAGATATGTGTCGTTATGAGAGACCTCGAAGCAAGCAAGATAGAATTCCCTAAGATGGTATTTTGGGTCACCTTTTCCTTTGTATTTATCAAATTTAGGAATAGTAAAATTTTGAGGAAAAGGGATCATTGGTAATGACCGATCAAAAGGATAAGGACACACTTCGTCCAACAAGAAGGTCTTTTTAGTGTGGCCGAACGTAAGATCAGATAGCTGTTGTTGCACCTCCGCAATCTTTAGTTCCATAGTCGTGGGAGGGATTGGTAACATCTCCTGTTGTCCAACAAGCGGTTGGTGTTGCCCATATGGAAGATTATAATGTAAGCCATGCGCACTGGTATTGTAAGGGTCGTAAGATTGATTGGGATTGTATGGATTGTATGATTGGTTCAGATTGGGTTGGAATTGGAGGCCTTGATTAGGCAGAGGTGGAGGTGGCGCTAGGTAAGAATGTTGGCTTTGTGATGGTTGAAGAAACGTATTGGGGGGAGGAAAGCTAAAGTGGGTTTGATTAGGTTGTGATGGTGGCACATAGCTTTGGGAAACCTGATGTTGGGAATGTTGAGAGTGGCTAGGCAAGGTATGAAAGAAGTTGAGCATGGATGAACGTTGTGGAGGAGGAACATAGGTAGAAGTGATTTGCGACGATGGGGGTTGATTGAAGATGAGAGTAGAAGAATGTTGTGGTGGAGGAACATAGGTAGAAGTGATTTGCGACGGTTGGGGTTGCTTGAGGATGAGAGTAGAAGAATGTTGTGGTTGGGGCTGCGTGACTCCAATTGGTTGAGAGACATGCAGGTGTGATGATATAGGAGGTGGCATATGTTGAGACCCTTGTTGCATGGCTACATACGTGTTCCCCGGATTGTAATTGGGTGGGAAACCTACGCGTGATGGGGTAACCAAGATTCCGCTTGCGCTTGGGGTGGACACTTTAGGAGGTGGTTGCACATTCGATTGAGCTAAGGTGGCTTGCTTAGCTAACTCTGCTTGACGTTGGAGAGTTTCTTGTTGGTTTTGATAGATCTACATAGGAGTCAAAAGTGGTGATATGGGCCTCTCCTCTGTTGGATTTTGGAAAAGGGGATTCCTATACTGTGAGCCTTGAGTAGGTAAGGGCGTAGTCACCGTGGACATGGTTTGCACCGCTTGTATAATTTCTTGGGTGTTGTTGCTCTCCTTGAGAGTGGATACATCAAAATCTTGAGGTAACTTGGTGCCTTGCTTTGCAAGCAAGCGAAAGAAATGATCCTAGTTCTCACTAAGGATTTTATCAAAGGTAGCTATAGCCCTAGGATCTTGTATAAATTCATCAAGATCTTGCCCATCTTCTTGAGAGGATTGACCTATTTCAAAGTATCGCTCTTCTTGAGATGGGGCTTGATCTACGATGTAACCTTGTGGGACAAAATCCAGAGGCAATCCTGTGGTATACTGCGGTGCATTTATCAAAGGGGTTCTATCCTCATGAGGATTGCTTGGTTCATCTATGTGCGGCATGTTTGGAGAGCTGGTTGGTTTTACTGCGGGTGTACTAGGAGTCACCTTGGGAGTAATGTTGAGACGACCTGATTGTGGTGTGCGAGGGGGTGACTTGTGCTTCTTAGGGACAACTTGCCTAGACTTCATGGTTTGCTGTAGCCTAGTGGTGACCATGGGAAATACTTGGACACAATGTAATGCTGGGAATCTGTGAGATGCTTTGAAGAAACAGACAAACTCTGATGCACAAAGTACTGGACCAAAGGCGCTATACTGTTTGACTAGAGGCGCAGGACTGTGCTACCAAAAGCGTGCTACTATGGGCCAGAGGCGACGGACTGAGCTACTAATAGCGAGTTACTGCTATGCCAAAGGCGAGCTACAGTGACCAAAAGTGAGCTACTGTTATACCAAGGGCACTGAGTAGAGTTTTGCCAGAGGCGGGTTACTGCTGACCAAAGGCGATCTACTGTATTGCCAAAGGCGAGCTGCTGTGCTACCAGGGGCGCTGAAGTAGTGTCTGATGTTTTTCAAAGGCAAGATTTTTCTATTTTTGATTGGATTGGTTTGGCAAGAGAAAACACAGCAAACAAGTGGTCAAAAAACGGCACAAGGACTGACACAACAGATAGTGTATGTTCAAGGCTCCAAACAAGCCCAATGTTTCCACAGGTCTAATACAGTTGCAATCAATAACAAGCACTTTTTATCCCTAGAGACAAGGTTTCATTGCAGTAGATCAGCTCACAGCTTAATACTCCGTCGATAAAAATATCATTCCATAAAGGTGTTAGATATTTAGTATCTTGCGAGAGACAATAGGTAGGGATATCTCACCCTCCCCTTGGAAAGCTCAAGTAGGTCACAAGAGCTTTATGTCCAAGGGAATACTATCTCTTCTCAAGGGAGCCAATGGTGAGTATCTTAAGGGTTTAAATCGATTTCCCTTGCACTGATGATTACCGCAATGTTCGGAGGTAGGTCGGGTAGTCTCTATCTAAATTGGTTCTTAGTGACTTTGAGGGACCAACGCCTTACGAGAAATGCGACAAGCTACTAAAAGCTTTAACCAATCCTACTAAGAGTTTCAAACACTTCGCTCAATGTGAAAATCATTTCCACAAAGAGCTAGTACACCTCTTTTCAGTTTGGCACCACAAGGTAAGGCTGACGTCGGTTAGGACTTGGCTTTCGCCTTATCCCTCTTATATAGCTGTTCAAAGGAAAACTCCACTTAGGGTCATCCCTTTTGGATGAATCGCAATCCAAAAGCAGGCCCTTCTAAAGGAAGTACAAAAAAGTAAAAGCAAGCACGTCAAACAAAGGTTCAATTGTCCCGTTATAAGAAAAATAAGGTGCAACTAAGCTATGCACACACACGATTGTAGTTCTAAATTGTCCCTTATGAAATGAAGTGTTTGGCATTCATGTCCATTGTCCTTTAGAAAATTGAGGTGTTTGTCCATACATGTCCATTGTCCCTTAAGAAAATCAGTATGTTCCTAAGACTTAGATTTGCAAAAAGGATTTGTTCAATTACTCCTTTTAAGCATGCAATGTGTTTCTAAGACTTAGTGAGATAAAACAAAAGGGGCTTCAACGCTCGTCCTGCATGAACATATTAAGAAAACACCTATTGGCTCTGTGTGAGTAATAAGAAGCTGCAACAAGTGAGTTAGTTCCACCAAAATGTCACAAGTTAGCAAAAAAAACAAATCGACTTGAACCAAAAGCGTGTTACTGTCTTACCAGAAGCGATTCACTGTAAACCAAAAGCGCTTTAAGACAGACGAGAAGCGCAACAGAATATTACCAGCAGCGTTGAACAATAACCAGAAGCGCTGTACTATGATTCCAAAGGCGCTGCGATAAATACCAAAAGCGTGCAACAATAATAACAAAAGCGCTGTAAAATATCCAGGAGCGCGTCACTGTGTAACCGGAAGCGCGATACTATGTAGCCAAAAGCGCTGTGCTATCTCAGATACAGAAAATATTAGTTTTTGTCAAAATAACCAGGCAAAAATGACTTTTCATGGTGGATCTACCGTCTGGACAATGATATCTGATAGATCTGGGTCGTGGAATCTGGAAAACTCAGAAAATGGGGCAACACGATAGATTAGCAGAACTTAAGGATACTCCTAAATAAATCAGCTTAGGAGATATCAAAAATCAGGTTTGGAAGACAAATACAACAGCTTGTGGAAACCAAATCACAGATCTGAAATGAGAAAAACCCTACAAAAGCACTGTGAATAAAGTCAAAACCTAATTTTAACCATAAACGCTTAACAAGGCCATCAATAGCGCTTCTCTGTGTCACCGAAAGCACTGCTCTGTGCGGCCAGAAGCGCGGCCGTGCCGCCAGTAGCACTGAACTGTTCCTGCAAGAGCGCTTAGAGATACTACCAGACGCACTGTGCAATATCGTCTGCGCTGTGCCGTACTGTGACTTCAAAAAAACAAATTTCTCAAAGGAACAAAGGGATTAGTGGGTCCCACCGGGCGTGCCAGAATGTGTATATGGAAAAATGGATTAAATCTAAACTAAATAAAACCAAATAACCCAATAACATAAAGGAAATGAATCTAAGTAAAAGCCATAAATCACAAATCAAAGACAAATGAAAGCTCTTACCAAAACCTGTATTGTTCCCTTTTGGAGATATGTGGATTGCTCAATGTAGTTGCAAAGCCATGGCTGCAACAAGCAAGTATGTGCTCAAGAGATCAATGTCAAAAGATCGTTATAGTGCTCAATCGACGCGTTTTTGTATGCTCAAAGCTCTGTTAAGTATGCCTGAGAATACGATCGAAGAGAGAGAGGTAATGAGGGAGATGAGGGGGGTTTATATAGATTTCATCAAAGATCGATCAACGGTCCAGATAATTCAGAAGAATCAACGGAGGAGATAAGTTGAGGAATGTGCAACAAATGAGAAGAAGACATGTGTCTTGCTTGCTTTTGCATGAGAGGAGTTATCAAGAATAGAAGAATGAGTTAAAGCAATTAACAGAATGTAATGATTAGTTAAGTGATTTAAAACAAGAAGAAGGGATTTGCATGAGAATAAGAAGATATTTTGCTTTATTAAATATAGAAATATTTAATTGATGAGCAAGAAAGCTTGAGTTATATTAGAGATAACTCAAATTAGAAGAAAAAACAATTTAAATAAATAATTGATTTATTTAAATTTAGAGAAGATATTTTGGAAGAAATAATTAAATAATTAGAATTATTTAATTTAGAAGATTTGAAAGCAAATTAAATAAATAAATTTATTTAATTGTTGTGCATGATTTTGGAAGAACATATTTTTGATTTAATTAAATAATTTAGAATTATTTAATTTTAGATAAGAGGGAATTTGTTGAATTAATTAAATAATTTATTTATTTAATTAATGTGGATTTAATTTTTGGAGAGAGGATAATGATCTAATTAAATAATTAAAATTATTTAATTGTGGAAGAATATAGAGGAATTTAATTTAATTAATTAAATAAAGAGGATTTATTTAATTAATGTTGAAAATATGTGATTTAGAAGAATTTGATGATATTAATTAAATAATTAGATTATTTAATTAACGTTGAAATGTAGGTGATTAGACAGATTATGAAATGCAAGTGATTTGACGACACGGTCATTTTAGGGTGTCTACATCATCATAGCTGTATTCACACACACCTTCATACTGGAATCCATTTGGTATATATATCCGCACCAAGGATTTCAACATCTTTCTAGTCGGCAATTGGAATACTCAAGATATTTACAAATTGCTGATTTGTCAGCTGATTCCATGCTTGATATGTGATGCGTATCAAAATCATAGACATTGAAGTCATCAATTATGTTGGCCAATATTGTATGATCCCTCAATTTGCTTGATCAACATCAATTACTCATCCAGATTGAAGGCTAATACTCTGTCGGTCAGTTCTTCCTCAGTCTGCTCTACCTGTCAAGAACCCAACACTTAGATGCTCATATCTTTCCATGATTCATCACTGGAGGCTCAAACTCTGGAATATAGTAGTCATGATACTCCTCTTGACTTGTCCAAGTCTACAACTTGTTGAGTTACACCATCCGAGAGATGCAAACCTGATTGTCAGACCTTGTTGCATGCTCTGTTCTTGTTCACCGAACCAAAATAGTCTTCAATCTAACTTCCGGTAGGGGCATACTATGTGTTGCGGATGTGTGGGATAGACTTTGTTGCCATCAATGACAACACTCATGAAGTCACACAGTGTCTCTTGCCAACAATCTCCCCATTTGGCATTGATGGCAACACTTAGTGAAAAATGACTAAGTGTCGTAGCAAACTCCCCCTTGGCTGATGCTCTATCTTATGCACTATTTTACCGGAGTTCCCCCTTAGCCGGATTCCACATTTTTCACTACTCCTCACTCCCCCTTTGACATCAATGGCAAAGGACGGAATTCGCACACCAAAATTTGCAAAAATCAACCTATACATAGTCGCATAAGTATACATATATGTTATACTTACATATACTTAAGTATATCCATAAAAGTGGTCTTCAACTGTACAAATTCTATTGCCCAGCTCTGCTTCATTCTGTCCAAAATGGAGATGTGACCACTCAACAAAAATACATATGCTTCTGCCCTTCTTAAGTCTGTCGGATCACTGGTCTGGGCTGTGATCTGAGCATCTGATAAGGCCTCATGCATTACCTCTAACTTAGGGATAATTATCCCTCTGAGTTCACTCATCCTGCTTATTATATTCTTCTTCTCTTTGTCCAGTCTCTTTATTTCATTTATAATGACAATAGCCTGGCATTCTTGATTCATTATGGATGTAGTGAGGGGATCAAAATTTTGAGATAAACTCGACAGTTTACCTTCTTGTTCTTTCACCTTCTTTTCAATATCCTTTCTCACTTTAGACCAAGATAGAAAAAATTTGTACATGTCCCCACCATCTTTAAGAGCACTTTATAGGCTCTTTATCCCAATATCTAGGGTCCTCCTATCATTAGTAATGAGTCCCTGTACTTCAGTGAACCTTTTTCCCAGAAACTCTTTCTGGACCTTTTCTTCTTCTGATTTTTCTAATGAATCAAAATGAGTGCTAACAGAGTTTACCAGAGATTTCAAATTACCAGATGGAGAGGCTGAAGGATCCTTTTGAAAAGATGGCATGATCTTCTCCAGCATACCGGATGCAATCTCTAACAGCTCGCAGTCTTCCATGTGAGACTTCAGAAGCTTTTCTTTTTCTTTAGCTTGGGCAAAAGATGCTATTTTCATTGTCTGGACCGGAGAGAGAGAATAAAGATTTAGTGGTCATTGGAATAGTTCTGGTTCATCTATCTCCATCATTTCTTTGTTCAAGAAGCTCTTTACTACCTCTGCAGTGTCTCTTGCTAGAGACTAAGTCTTCTTTCCTTTTGCAATCTCAGAACTGTCATCAGAGATCTTCTCTATTTGTTCTTCTTCTCTTCCCTTTACCTCCTCTTCTTGACTCACTTTCTCCTCTTTTCTTCCTTCTCATTTAGTTTCTGAATTTGGAATGTCTACAGTGGGATCCAGAGGAGAGATGCTAACTTCTTCATGAACTTCCTCTTTCAAAATAGAGGAATCCAAGTCCTTAGACTCCTCCTCATCTATCTCCTTTGGCCCTTCTACATTTTTATCAGTAGATTGTTCTTTTGATGCATTTAATCCTTCGACATCCATGATAGAAGGTTTTTCATCTATTTCCTCTATAATAGGAAGATTGAATCTTTTGAAGGCATTCTGGAGGATGTCTTCTATTTCTCTTGCTACTTGATCAGTCTCTCCAAGCATAAGTTTGTTCATTCTTGCTTTGCTCCAAAACTCATCCTTGCAGTCCTTAAAGATCATATTCATTTGCTTTGGAGTAATGGAAGGATAGAGTTGAATTGCAATCTGTTCTCAGATCTCTAAGTCCTTTGCCTTGGCATTCTCTTTTCTAAGTTCAAGTACCTTCTCTAGACTTTTGGGAATCAATGAAATGATTTAAATGAATGCTTTATTATAAATATTTAGGTACTTGACTGTAGCATCTTCCAAGATCCTCTTGTCAGTATCACTATATTCATCATAAAACTCTATTACTGGTTGCAGATTCCCATCCACAGTGATTGCCTTGATGATATCATCAATAGAAAGAGTGGGCTTTTCAACAAATTCTTCTGCCTTTTCTTCTTTGTTTTTACCGGCAGAGGATTCCCAGATGTTTTCTTCTTCTTCTTCATTTTCTTAACTTCCTCATTAGACTATATTTCTTCATCATCCTTTTGACTTATGTAAGACCTTGTGGCTTTTGTTTTCGTTCTCTTTTCTCCTTTTTTAGATGTCTTGACTTCCGGTTTGGAGGCTTTTGAGCTCTTTGGAGTGGCAGGTGCAGAGCTCTTTGAGGATCTAGTCCAAGAGGAGGCTTGTACCGGAACACTTCCTTTTTGTGCTTCTTGTTTCTCTTTCTTAGGTCTTTCTATTTTCTCCCTGTTTGCATCAACTGCCTCTTTTGATATGCCATATCTTTTGGCAATTTCCTCTACTTCCCTTCTAACTTTCCTTTTTATCTTCGGTTGTCTCAGCTCAACATGTATCTTTACACTTAATTCTTGAAAGGTTCCAAACCTTTCTGCCTCAGGGTCCTTTGGCTGACTCAACAGGTGTTGAACGTGTAGCTCCAAGATTTTCTCATCTACTTCGTAACCCATTGGCATTATCCACACTATTTTGGGCTCAACTGCCTCCATTAGGCATTGATCAGTATCTACCATAAAACACACTATATCCTATATTTTTCTACTATGGATTGAGGTATCCTTTCTCTGGCTTGCATCATACTTTGGAAGTTCTTAAAGTATCCCCAAAGTGCTGTACTTTGAGCCTTAGCATCACCAAGTCCATACATATAGTCTCTGATCTGTATGGCAACCAGTCTATCATTTTGCCATACCCAACCACTTGATCCGATCAGCTCATTCATGTAGTAGAAGAATAGGCACAGTATTAAACAGCCATACTTGAATGAGTTCTTCTTATCCTTCTTGATCTTCTACATGTTTTCTAACAGTTGGTTTAAAATAAGATCACATAGGTCATAGTTTGCATTCTCCCTTAACATCTGATATGCTGTATATATTGCAGTCCTAGACACAGAGTTCTCCCTGCTAGAATGATAGATCTTATATCCAATTATCATTGAAGCAAACTTAACATCCGGATCTATGATGTCATCAATTGTCATTGCTCTTTTGTCAAACTTAGATCCGGTAGCTTCACTTACTGTCTGGTTCTTGACAGTTTTGAGTGCAAGTAACCCACTGGATGAGTTTAGTCTAGTTACTACCCTAATGGCATCTTTTGTTTTCTTGAAAGGCTTCATTAACCACATGAAATTGTCATGTATTCTGCTAAGAACATACCAAACCCAATCATCTTCTGCAAAACTGGGAAAGTGGATGCAATGTCCAAAGTGCTTATCCTAGAGGGCCTTGTATTGAGGTTTGAGTTCAAAACTTTCATCTATTAACTATTTATGATAGATGTCCATCAACTTAGACTCTCCACATTCCTCAATATTGGTGTGGACGTAAACCCTAACATCTTCTAGGTGTAGTACCCCATGTGGAATGCTAGAAAAAGCACCTAATGGATCAACTTCTAGGGATTTATAGTGGTGTTTCTTGAATTTTAAGCGTGGCCTATCAATGATCTTAACAACCATTGGAGTAGCCATCTTGCAAAAGATTCAGATAGAGATATTCAAAATGGAAGTACCTTTTTACGCTTTAGGGTTCGAAATAAGAGCTGGAACAAATCACTGGTCGAATTGGATTTTGATCTTTGAGAGAGTTGTAGAAACTTGATGCAGAGCTCTTCTTTTCTTCTTCTTGAAAGAAAATGTGTGAATAATAAGTGAATGAACCCTTTTATCTCTACGCAAACCCTAATTTCCTTTTGCAATAAATGCACAACTTAAGTCATCTGGTTGCCTTGTTCTGAGAGAGATCTTTTCGAATCACTGAGATGCACTTAGAATCATTTTTAGTGATAATTGACAATGTATCTTCTTTCCTCCAATCATGCCATGAATCCGCAAATCAAGATATTTCAATTTTGAATCATACTGGATCTGTCTATGAGAATCCTACTTTACCGGATGACTGTCAAACTGGATCAATCTTGGATGATCAAATTCTTGCAAAACTCCATGCAGATATTTCATATATTTACCGAGGGTTATATAGATATTTTTATGAGAACCCTTTAATCCGCAACATTTCATGTGCCAAATTTAGGCAGCAATTGATTAGATGGGGGAATTTATTTTTCTTTGTGACTCCCCCTGAGCCAAAGCTCATCTATTTAGTTTTCGGAAGGAATATCAGCACCAGATTCCGGTGCGGATCCATCCCCAACATTTTCTGTACTTTTCTTCACCCAAATCTTGTTCATCTCCCTTTGAACTTCATCCGCATTCACTTTGCCTTTTCCTTTATCTTGATTTTGATTATGATGCACTTGACCCTTTTTATCCTGATTCTTTCTTCTGCAGAATTTGGCAATATGACCAGATCTATTGCAATTGTAGCAAACAACATTTCTTTGCATATTTGACTAATATCCTCTTGATTTGCATTGATTAGCCATATGTCCCATTCTATTGCATGCAAAGCATCTACCATTGAATGAATTGTTTATTTGCATATTTCTACATTCATGAGATTTGTGACCATACCTTTTGCAGTTGAAACACTATCTGGAGAAGGATGGACTAGTCTGATTCATTCTTCTTCTGTACTGAGTTGCTTTATGACCAAAGTTGTTGCAATTGTAGTAGTATCCATTGAAGGAAGGATATCTTTGGGCATTTGGTTGCCTTACCAGAGGTCTTCTAGGCCTATTTCTTTGATTTCCTGATCCAGAGTTCTTCTGACCAGATCTGGAGCTTTCATCTTTCTCATATCCTAAGCCGCGCTTGTCATCTACCCTCTTTTGGCTTTCAAGAAGGACTTCAAGTTGAGCTGAACTTATCTTGAATTTCTCTTTGTATTCATTTGTTGTTTGAAGATCTTGTTTAAGAGTGTCTATCTGATTCTCAAGTTGTTCTTCATTATCTCTAGCTTCTTCAAAATCAGATTCAAGATGCCTGATTATTCTATCCATTTTGTGGTAGTCCTCTATCTTCTCCTTGAGAGATTATTTTAGATTATCTTCAATTTTCCTTTTCTCTTCAATTTCTTGGGTGAATCTCATAACCCCTGATTCCATCTCATGCCTTACCATAATGACCTCTTTTGATAGCTTCTCACATAGCTTGTTTTTCTCATTCAGATCTTCATTAGTATCATTGGCTTCACTTTGACTTGCTAATTTTTGAAGTAGTTCCTTTCTCTTTTTCACAGAGATACTCAGTTTTTATTTTAGCTCATTTATGAAATCATCAACTTGTTTGAGTCTTTCTCTCAATTTATTGACTTTAGAGTGAGATTGCTCAAGATCATCTAGGGCAGACTGAAGTTGTTCCTTCATACCATACGTATCGATTGAGATTCCCAGATCTTCCTCAAGCTGTTAGGCTCTGTTTAGAGGAACTTGGCTCTGATACCAATTGTTGGAAACAAGGTAGATAGCTGAGAGGGGGGGTGAATCAGTTATCTCTAATATCTTTACTTTCTTTTTCCTTTTATAATTTGTGCAACATCAAAACATATAAGCATATATAATCATTAGAGAAGAAATGAAGTCAACACACATAACACAAGGCTTTTAACGTGGAAAATCCTGTTAATGGGAAAACCATGGGGTGACTAACCCAAGATTGTATTCTCTGCTAAAAGAATAAGAAGTACAAAATGACACTTGCCAATTAGGGCTTACTGCCCGAGCACATTGCTCATAAGAGGCACACTGCCTACAAGAGACTCATTGTCTACAAAGTTTATAGAAGGTAAACAAGTGTTTGAACTGATGAGAGGCATCCACAAATGCTAAGGTTCAGTTCCGGTTAGGCTCAATATACTGATCTAATGCACTTCATTCTTCCTCTGCTCTAGTGCTGCTCCTCTGTCACATACTGAACTTGAATTGTTGCTTCCACACTTATCTCTGTCTTTCCTCGCACCTTATGTCATCATATCTATATTCACACACACCTTCATACTGGAATCCATCTAGTATATATATTCGCACCAAGGATTTCAACATCTTTATAGTCGGCAACCAGAATACTCAAGATATTTACAAATTGTTGATCTGTCAGATGATTCCATGCTTGATATGTGATGTGTATCAAAATCATAGACACTGAAGTCATCAATTATATTGGCCAATATTGTATGATCCTTCAATTTGCTTGATCAACATCAATTACTCATCCGGATTGAAGTTTGATACTCTATCGGTTAGTTCTTCCTCAGTCTGCTCTGCCTATCAGGAACCCAATACTTAGATGCTCATATCTTTTCATGATTCATCACTAGAGGCTCAAACTCTAGAATATAGTACTCATGATACCCCTCTTGACTTGTCCAAGTCCGCAACTTGCTGAGTTACACCATCTGAGAGATCTGGACCTGATTGTTAGACCTTGCTGCATGCTCTGTTCTTGTTCACCGGACCAAAACAGTCTTTAATCTGACTTCCGGTAGGGGCATACTATGTGTTGCGGATGTGTGGGATAGACTTTGTTGCCATCAATGACAACATTCAGGAAGCCACATAGTGTCTCTTGCCAACAAAAACATGGGATGAGATGAAAAAGGAATTCTTGGAGAAATTTGAAACTCCAAAGGTACCTACTTAAGGGGTAAGTAGAATGAGAGAATTAATACAAAGGATGGAAAAACTATAAAGGAATTTGACAAAAGATTTAAGTAAACAATCAGCAAACTAGAAGAACCATTGACTGAGAAGTAGAATATTAAATGGTTTACATCTAGAATAAGCCAATATGTAAGAGCATCTTTGGACGGTAGAATATTTGAAGCATATGTAGAATAAGTCACATTAGTATGCCAGATTGAGGCACAAACATGGTGCAAATAGATCAAAAACAAGGAAAACATGGAATTAGAAACATTAAGACTAGAATTGGAGTAGTTGAAACTTAAACAGAAGATTTTGGCAAAACAGGAAGATAAAAGGTCGAATATATGGTGCTCTTATTGCACAAAGGAAGGACACATCAGGAATGAATGTCCAAAACTAAAAGGAGAAAGATAGGTTGCCACAATGAAGGTGGATATAAAGGCACTCCCTACAAAGAATAATACAGCCTATTGTGGATTATGCGGAGAATGGGATGATCATGAAACACCGGATTGTCCATCACAAATGTTTAGGGTAAGAGAAGATGAGGATGAAAGTGACCCATGGTATAATGCAAATCACAAGAATAAAGCACAGAATAATACCATGGCATATGTAAAAGGCCTAGCAGAAAGACCATTTTATCTTCAGGACCAAAGTTATAAGCAACCATCATGGAGAAATCAAAGAAACATGAATACTATCCAGAATACAAATCAAAATGCACCATATGAAAATAACTATAGTAATGAGGATAAAGGACAATTTGGAGGCTATAGAGGAGGCCGAGGCTGAGGTAGAGGCAGAAGAAGAAGAGATGAATCCACTTGTTATAAATACAGTAAACCAGGGCACTTTGCTAATGAGTGTTGGGGAGAAAGAAGAAGACAATGCATATTCTGCAACAGTGTAGAAAATGACCTTTTCACATGTGATAAGGCACAACATTTTTAGAATGCATTGTAACAAGGAAAAAGAGATGATTGAGATAAGAAAAAAGGGGCCAGCGTAATCAGAAGAGTCCCTAAAGAAGAAGGTTAAGTCCTAAGGACCTGTTAGAGAGATAAGGATGGCAGTACAGATCTATCTTCACCAGATGAAGAAAACCAAAATAGGAGAACAAATGAGGGAAAAACTAAAATATATAAAGGAAAAGATAAAGCAACAGTAGCTACAAGACACGACACAAACAACGGAGGAAAAATAAATGACACTAATGAATCAGAAAGAGAAGAAAGTGAGGAGGAAGATATATTCTTCCTAGATAAAAGACAACATGATGATATAGTACAGAAGACCAAATAGATGGTAATAGAATAACAAGAGAAACAAAAATAAGTCAATCAATTCTTCATAGAAGAGGAAGTTGCGGTAATCAAACAGTTTACATCACTAACGCAACAACATAATCTGATGGAGAAATTTAAACAATTTGCTAAATATTGGAATGTGGAAACAAGTAGAGGTAAACCTGATGGGCATCAAACATGTAGTATATTTTGTGGTTGTCACTATGAAAGAACAAGGAGATTCCTTTAATGCACTACTTGGATAAGATGGTTTGTGGTTTTCATACCTTTAGGACTACCAATGGAAGAGGCCTATATTGAAGAATCCACCAATGCAAAAGAAAATGATGACTACCCTAAGAACATTTACACAATATCAAGATTGGAAACAAATGAAACTAAGGGAGAAACAAATTCAACAGGAGAAATATAGGTTGATGAAGGGGGTGAATCATAAAACACACAATAACAGAAATTGCACATAGAAAATAGAATGATATTTTATTAATATGGGCAAAACATTACATTACAGAAGCTCAAATACAATCAGAGGATGAATCCCCTACATGATGCAACACATTACAGCTCCATGTCTCAATACTTTGGAATCTTCAGCCTTCTGTAACCCCAAATCAAGTAGGGTTTCTATTTTCCCTCCTTTTCTTGACTTTGCACCTACCCCCCTTAACTCTACTGCCCCAAGGGTTCCCAAAAATGGTCATATATAGCCCCTTTTGGTGGCCACCAGCTTAATTTTAAAATTTGCATCTCCCTCCAAAAATAGGTCAATTTCGCAGGGCCGTAACTTTCGATCTGACCGTTGGATTTTTAATTATAATACCTTTTTGGAAAGCTCTTAAGAAGACAGTTGTGCAGAAGCAATACCTAAAGGTAGATTGCTTGGGTTTCCCACCAAATTTTGGGCCCATCTGGAGCCTCTAAGTGCCTCAAATTTGACTTTGAATATTTCAATAGGATTTTTTGGAATTTAAAATTTTAATATCTCACAAATGACAAATGATATTGAAGTGATTTCTTCACCATTAGCTTCAATTCACCATTTTGGAGGTCTGTGTAAGATTTTGTATCCAACCGTGCACAAATGCAAACTTACTAGAAATAGTAGCCCTGCCAAATTTAGCCCTTATTGAAAAGAAACAATATTTTTTTTTGGTTGATGCAAGATTGCTCTTACACCCTAGATGCTCCTGCATCATAGGTGGAGAATGAGAATGACAACACTGATAGTGAAGAAGTCCTAGAAGCATAGATCAAATATGAATCGAAGCTCAAAACTCAAAGAATGATAGGAATTGGGAGAATATTGATGGATCAAATCAGTAAAGAAAACATACTGCAATCCTCTGCATCAGATGAAAATCCACCATAATTGGTATATGCCATCAACAAAGATCAAAATATAGAGAAACCTAAGATATCTCATCATTTAAATCATATTATGAGAGGCATCACTCATATAAAACTTTCAAAGTTCTCAAGGGTTAAAGACCTACAACAATACTTGAAAGAGATGGAGGCGATATTTTCAGAAGAACAAAGTAGAATAGAAGTAGTACAACATACACTAGTACATGTAATGCAACAAATTTGTGGTCAACACAAAGAGATTTAGTTCAAGATCGACATATATTTAATCTTATTATCAATATGAGATACTTATCAGAACAAGGAGAATACAAAGAAATACCCAAGTATGAAGGCCAAAATCTACCACAAGAACACTTAACCACTTGCGTAGTAGCATGGGAAAATAGAAAAGAACATAGCAAGGCTATATACACCCACCTATTCTATTAGACATTGACACCAATAGCCCAAACTTGGTATATCAACCAAGTGAGAAGAAAGAAAACAAGAAATTGGGAGGAAGTACAAGCTGATTTTATATATACATTTTCTTTCTGCAGTCTGTAGAAATCTATACATATTGCACTTGTTGGGAATTAAGGTGTCTCAACCTTGGTAATTCTCTACATTTGTAATGTTTATATTTATTATTTAATTGCCTATGTTGTAAATATTTGGAAAATCCATATTGTCATGTTGTGGGATGTGGCACGGTGATGTGTCAATCCTACATGGATTATGACAACTTGTATTTTTTTCCTCACATGAGGAGATAGGCATCCCACTTAGTGGTAGGAATATTCTACCATGTGTCGGCATCTTCTATGTTGTGTAAGGAATGTTTGACTGAACGGTTGTGGTAGATTCCTATGACGAATCTATGACATGTAAGAGTCGAGAATAGAAGGTTGTAAGACAGGTGATGACATGTGTCATGTAGCATCTTTGAATAAGGCATATTTGGGTGCCCCAAGGTGGAATATGACATGTTGTAAGAGAATATGCTATTTATAGCATGTGTATGATAGATTCTCTTACAGCTATATGTTGTAACTGCTATGACAGATTCTATGACAGTCGTAAGTGTCGTAAGAGCATCTATCATAGCCCATTTTGGAAATAGGTGACCTCTTTGGGATGGGAGCTATGGAAAAGTGTCAGACACATTCTACAATGTTGACCAAGTGTCCCTAGTCGTGGGTTTTGGTTCAAGATGCCATGTTGGGCGCCCATTCCAAGATAGGTCCAATATTGCATTGTATTTCCTTTATATACAGGTGCTTGGAGATGGAGTTTGTATCATTGGTTCACAGGTATTGTTATGCTACTGAATTGACTCCAGACATGAGTGTCGAAGACAATTGAAGCTTGCATTGCAAGTGTATTGTAAACATTCTTCCAGATTTGTTAATACATTGTGCAGGTTTCTGAGTGTGGGGTTTTTCATCCGATAAGGGTTTTCCCCACTGTAAATCTTTGTCTCTCTTCTTCTGTCTACTTTTTGGTTCTTGTGTTTAGGTGCAATATCTCATGTTAATGGTTTAACATTGTTGTAATAGTTAGGATAAATTTGAATTTGCATAGCCCTCTCCTCATTAGATTACTGTAGGAAGCGTTTTCCGCACACCTAGCTTCCTTTCAAAAATAAAAGAAATGATTTTCAACAAGAAGAAGAGGAAGAGAAAGAAGAATCAGAGCACAGTACACCACCACCAAGATTTGAAGGGATATGGAAATTGGTAGAATGGATAGATCAACAATCAAGAAACATGAGTAAAAAATGCTATAAAACCATAAAGATAGATGATGAGGATACAAACATTGATGTCCAAGAGGGAGAAAGAGAGCTAGAAATATTGACTGAACCAAAGGACCAATATTACAATGAACCACCAAAAATTAGAGAAGAAAATATTGCAAAGGAAGGTGATCCTAAACTAGCAAATATTGGAGACTACTGGGATGAAAAAGTGGTAGCGCATGTAACTGAGGATTCTCTCTAAGTTTGAGGATTTATTCTGAAGGACCTTTACTAAAATGAAAGAAATTAAAGAAGAAGCAGGGATAATGAAAATACAACTAAACGAAGGAGTGAAACTAGTAAAGAAAGGACCATATAGGCTCAATCCTAACATGAAGAAAAGAGTCAACGTAGAAATTGACAAGATGTTAGCGGTAGGGATCATAAAACATATTGAAGAAGCTAACTGGATCAGCTCAATGGTGGTACAAAACAAGAAATAAGGATATATAAGAATATGCAGAGACTATAGAGAGTTAAAATAAAGCTTGCATCCATGATCCATTCCCAACACCCTTAAGAGAAGAGATATTAGAATTAGTTGTCGGAAGGGAAATATATTCATTTACTGATGGATTTTCTAGCTACCACCAAGTAAAAATAAGAAAAGAAGATTAGCCTAAAACAACATTTGCATCTAAATTGGGATCCTACATGTACACAGTGATGCCTTTTGGACTAAAGAATGTATCGACAGTCTTCAATAGAATAATGGTAAATGCATTCAAAGAACTCATTCATGATTTCTTGAGGTTTGTCTAGATGACTAGACTGTCTGTGGATTAGTGAAAGACCACACACAGACCTTGAGGATGATGTTCAACAAATGCAAAAGTTTGCAAATATCATTGAATCTCAAGAAATGCACATTTGTAGTACCTTTTGGGACTCTCCTAGGTCACATCATTTGCAAGGAAGGGTTGATGGTAGATCCCTTGAAAGTAACTCTAATCCTCACACTACCACCACCTAAAATAACAACAGAAGTAAAAAATTTCTTAGGTTACACTAGATATCACCAAAATTTTATAAAGGGCTATGCACTAATAGCAACATCTTTGGAGGAATTTCTCAAAACGAAAAGTGGAAGAAACATTGAATGGAATGAGCAGTGTTAGTCTTCTTCTGACATACTAAAATAGAAAATTGATGAAGCTTAGGTATCTTGATATTCCTAGATTGGAACATTCCTTTCTATGTCCATGTAGATGCCTCAGGCATAGCAATAGGTGTAGTATTAGCTCAACCAAAGGGACTAAATACCATCTTATAGCATTTGCCAGTATGAAATTATCAAAAGCTAAGAAAAATTACACTACAATAGAAAGGGAAGCACTAGCAATGGTCTATGCACTACAAAAATTTAGACACTACCTACTATCCATACCCTTCACATTCTTTATTGAACATGAACCATTAAAGTACCTAATTATTGTAAGTATGTGCTAACTACTATTGTCATTGATGTCAACATGTTTCTGTTGTCATTGGTGCCAACTATATATTCTGATATTGTTGTTTGTTGATTTATTGAAGAACATTGTTTGAGTATTTTGCTCCACATTTTCTCTGTACTGAAGACCAGAGTATGAGATTTGGATATGATTTAGAGAATTGTTTAAAGATACTAAATCCAAAATTTGGTGGTCTGGATCGTTGTGCAGAGAAATTTCTATTCACCAGTTTCAAGATTGTGCATGTAAATGTTTGCAGAGTGATAGGGAGATAGTATTTTGCTCCGCATTTCTCTGTAGGTTGGAATTTGGTCTTTTAGTTCTAGACTTAAACTTAAAAAGGTCCTTATCTATCTTCAATCCAAAAGATTTGTTATTTGGTGCTCCAAAAAGCAAGTTACTGATCAGTAGAGTTTGACAATGTCTAATAAGAAGTTTGTGATGTGTCTTGAAGTGATATTTGTTGTGGTTGAATTTGTGGGCTCCCAAGTGATTCTATGTTGTTTGTAGGTGTCTCCATAATGTATTGAGGGCATGTTCTTGATCCACAAGATACAATGAAGAACTTGTAAGCATGTATCTAAGTGTTCTTGATATTGTGCACTAGTTCTAGCTAACCTAGTTAGTTACACTTGTTGCAGAGGTGATTCATGGATTGAAGGAGTGTGTCCAAGCGTGTGAAGATGTATTTGGGTCTAAGCTAAGCCATGAAGTGTTCATCCTTCATTCATTTACCCTGCAAGTTTGTTTAGGTCTAGTCCTAATTTAATTTTTGTATGTATACCAACCTTAGAGATAGTTCCAATGGTTGTAGATTGTAATGCCAACTTTGATGTACATTCCAAGGTTGATGATAAGTATAAATGTATGTAATGAATTCATGAATGAGTGTCCAAGAGCGAATATGTGAAGATAAGTTGTGAGTTGTAAAAGTATAGCAGAGTAGAGGAGATATACTGTGCTTCAATGGAACTAAACTTATGAATGGTGTAGATGCTACTATATCAATTCACCCCAGTAGTGAGCCAACCTCGGTAGTGATCCACTCCCAGTAGTGAGCCACCCCTTGGCAGTGAGCCTTTCATTTGGGTAGTGAGCCCTTTAGCAGTGAGCCTCTTTTGATATTTGGTATTGTTACTACATTATATTGTGAGATAACACTCACCATGGTTTTTCCCTATTTAGGGTTTTCCACGTAAAAAAATTGGTGTTCATGTGTGTATGGTATTGATGTGTTCATGTTTTGATTATGCTATTCATGTTTAATGTTCATAACAGAATAAGGAGTTAAATTAAGTGAATGTGAAAGTGATATTGTGTAAAGAAGTTAAAGTTTTTGATACAACTGATTCACCCCCCCTCTCAGTTGTCTTATGCCTTTCAACACTAATAAATAAACCAATAATACAAGGAGAATATATAGATGGTTTCTACTATTCCAAGAATTTGAATTCACCATCAAAGTAAAACTGGGGAAACAAAACCAAGGTCCTGACTATCTATCTAGAATTGAAACAACGGATGAGCCAGGAATCCATGAAGAAGAACTCCCTAGCGCAAACCTGTTTAGAGTCAATGTGGTACTAGAAGAACTAAAAGATATTGCATATCTATTGGTCACAGGAGAATTTCCAACTGAGACATCTCCTCAAGACAAACAAATTATTATGCGGAAGGCTTTTCCCTATGCACTTATCGAAGGAGAACTACATATCAAAGGGAAAGATGATATAACAAGGAGGGTGGTATATGAACATGAAAGAGAGGACATTATAAAGGAAGCACATGAAGGTACATCAGGAGGACACAACTCCAGAAACTTAACAACAAGAAAGATCAAACTAGCAGACTTGTGGTGGCTTACCCTGTTCAAAGATACTACAAGATATGTAAAGCATTGTGACATTTGTCAGAGAATGGGTAAACCTATCACTAGAGATGAAATGTCATTGAGACCAGTATCGGCACAACTTCCTTTTGAGAAATGGGCAATTGGCTTTATTGGACCCATAGATCCTTCGGCCAAACAATCAAAATCAAGATACATTATCACTAGAGTAGAATACCTCACAAAATGGGTAGAAGCTCAACCTACAAAAGATTGTACCGCAAAAACAACCACAAATTTCCTCTATGAGAATATAATCACTATATTTGGATGTCCACTCAGTATTACAAGTGACCAATGAAAACACTTTGTAAATAACATGATTACAGAGTTACTACAATCTTTCATGATAGCACACAACAAAAGCACACCATATCATCCACAGGCAAATGGTGCAAGTGAAGCCTTAAATAAAATTATTGGGAAGACATTGAGAAAAATGTGTGATGGCAATAGAACAGATTGGAACCTGAAAGTACCCAAGATACTTTGGGCCTACCGCACCACATACAAAAGAACCACAAATTTCACACCCTATGAGTTAGTCTATGGCCTGGATGCTACTATACCAATACACTTTATACTTCCTAACGTTCATATCGCAAGAACTCTAAAACTAAATACGAAGGAATCCCTAACACAGAGAATTGAAGAACTAGAGAAAATGGATGAAAAAAGGTTGATGGTAGCCTATAACATGAATCTAGAGAGAAAGTGACAGAAAGCCTGGCATGATAGAAAATTGTGGATGAAAATTTTCAAAGAAGGAGATTTAGTACTTCTATATGATAGTAAATTCAAGAAATAGGGAAAACTCAAAATTAGATCGCTAGGACCATATTACATTGAAGAAATTGCAAAATCTTGAGCGGTAAGATTGAAAGATATGGAAGGAAGAATAATTGTCAGATATGTTAATGGAGCTTGGTTGAAGCATTATCACAAATCTCTGGGATGAAAAGATGAAATGCAAAAGAATTTTACCTTGTATAATAGAAATGTATCATATTGTAACATACTACATAAAAAAACTAACCATTGGTAGTTGGGAAACACTAATAGATAGAAAACCCCGCAAAAAATAAAATGGAAAAATGCATTTAAAGCATAAAGTAAACTATTAGGGATATTTATACCCTAATCCGCCCTAAAAACCTCATTTGCATCCAACACACTTTGAGAATTTTGAGCTCTGATGAGAAAAACTACTAAGAGATTAAACCCTAGCTGCCTAGCTGAGAAAGAGACGAAATGGTGACCCTAGTGCTAATTAATGTTATAGAGAAGTCAATGCCTAAATATAAGAAATGACCATTCAAGGAAATGGAGGTAGACAAGGAAGGCACATTCTCTGGAGTACTTGCAGACAGAAAGTACATTCATTCTATGATCTTAGAAATTGATTATATGAAATTTGAGGAGTTGAGAGATACATTACTTAGAGTTGTAGGGTATGTAGCTGAATATCAAAACATTGCCACCAAGAAACTGGACATATGGAAAGACTATTTGGACTTCAACGAAGCTTATGAGTGGGTAACAATAATTCTCAGTTGAATCCATGATGAATTCATCTACCTAGACAAACCCTACCACATAGCAAAGGATTTAATCAGAGTGGTGACTAGACTCAGCTCAACAGGACCAATACCGACAATGAAGGCAATTAAAAATGACAAGGTCACTAAGCTTACAGGAGAAAAAACTGATGGACAGAGCTTGAGTGTGAAAGATATCACAAGTCCTAGGGTCCGGTATGCAACTATGGGGTTAGCATACAAGGTGTACTACATGAACAAAGAGGGATTGACTATTGCTAGGTGTGCCACAATCCACACTACATATCAAATGGTGAAAGAGGAAAAAGAATTTGACCTCTGTGAAGTAATGAAGGAGCAGTTGATAGAGAATCTGAAGAGGACAAAGGAATCAAACTATGATTTATGGTATGGTACTATAATCATCTACCTAGTATTTTATTTTATTAACGAATTACCGAGATTTAAAGGAAAAGTCTGGCAAGAACACCTATTAGTTGCCTCACAAATCAAGCACCACATTAGAAGCTTTAGTGATACAAAAACATTAAGCACTATGTACTAGGGATTCTTCAAATCATACAGTCGGAGATGCAAAATAGAGAAACGATACCTTGTGAAATAGTAAAACAGTACATGAATCATATAACCTTCATGGTAGACAAGGACTACACCTATATGGAGGTAGTGGAGCCTAGAACTTCTTGGATTCCTAGGTTACCCTATGAGATTACAACAATAGAAATCAATACATATGCCAAAACTTTGCTTAGAAAACCTAAGGATGCCACCATAGAAAGGTTTGGTACATATAAAGCAATAATGGACAAAGGGCATAAGAAAAATGTGAAAGAGCAACTACAAAAAACAAAGGCAAATTGCATAAATTATGGGATATTGCACCACAGGAAGGCACATTAGTATTGCAGGATACATCAACAGCCTCACAAGCCCCTGTGGAAGCTGTGCAAACTAGAACTTTAGCTCCTACTTCATCGCAAAATCCAAGGAGATCAAGGAGAAGTACATCTGTGACAACCAATACACAAAATGCACCAAAACCAGCATCCTCAACATAGATAGTATCCACAGGGAGGAGAGTAGCCTCTAAAACTTTGGAACAATTAGGAGGACAAAAGAAGGAGGCAACTAGACAAAAGCAACAAGGAAAGAGAAAGAGAACCCAATCTTTGGAAGAGGAAACAAAGGAGGAAGAGGCAAAAGAGGAAATCTCCCAACTAAAAAGGAAAAACAAATAACAACAAAAAGAACAAAACATTCAATAGGAGCCATTAAACTTAGATGCAATCCTAAATGGGATTGAGTTCCATGGATTGTTGCAAGAGACAACAGAACTATACCTTGAAGTATCTATAGAGAATAATAAAATCATATAAAAATCCATAATCAAATATATGATAAAGATAAATTAAAAAATGGATGAGATTTTGGGATTATTAGTGGAAAGCCTTGCAGATGCACTAAGGCAAAGGAGAGAAAAATCTCTGAAGTTGGATGAAGATCTTAGGCAACAAGCCATAGGTGGAGTGGGTACCTCTATCTCTACTGAGGAGAAGGACATAATAGCCCAAATACAAGCCACAAAGCTTAGGTCAAAGAAAAGGATTGATACCCATATGAACATGGAACAAGCTGACAGAGAAAAGATACAAGCAGAAATAGAGAAAATAACAAAGAAAATATATGATACTGTCAAGGAGGCACATAAAAATGTGGCACAATAGGATACAAATCCTCCACAAAATACATAATGAAGAACTTCTCCTCTACAAAACACTAATATAGATTAGGAGGATGGACAACAGCAAGAAGAGGCACTAGAGACAGGGGATAATCAACAGGAGTCTCATGATGCATCCTCCTTTGAAGACAGTGAAGTTCATGTTAGATTTAGGACAGACAACTGAGAGGGGAGGGTGAATCAGTTGTCCAAAACTTTCTTCAATTAATCACTTGAATCCTTTTCTTAATTCATCAGCATAATAATAAATCAATCGTGGAAACATAATGCAGCAATTCAAGAGAAAAAATACATTAACACATATGACACCAAGATTTTTAACGTGGAAAACCCGGTTAAGGGAAAAACGACGGGGTGACTAACCCAAGATTGTATTATCTGTTAAAAGAATAGAAAGAACAAAATGGCACATGCCAATTAGGGCTCACTGCCTAAGCACACTGCTCACAAGAGGCCCACTGCCTACAGGAGACACACTATCTACAGAATAATAAATATTACATACTTGAACTGAAGAATAGCATCTTCACCATGCTTGAGTTAGTTCCATTTAAGCCCAATACTTCTACTCTGCCTTTCGTTCCTCTGCTCTCTACCACACTCTCATCTCCTCAAGATGCTTTTGAAATGACTTTACAACTCCTTATTTATACAAGACATCAACTTCGAGATAATCATCCAAGTCGGCATACATTACAGAGCAAATACATAAATATAACATGACTAATTACAAAAAGACTTCACGCGGATCAACACACTATCGGCCACACAGATCTAAGACTTCAATCTTCCTTTAGGAACATGCCATTCTTCACAAAACATCTTCAAGATCATCCACAGGATGTGTAACTCATCTGGTCGGCTAGACTTAGGAAGAACATCATCATCCGGAAGTAATTCTTTGAATACGAGCTCAATCTTCAATGTGGACCACCAACACAAACTGGACATAATCCAAAGACCTCCACAAGCTTGCATGAATCACCAAGTACATCCTCACTACTTCTGTTTACTGAAATCATTCTCTCCTTCATCCAGAACCTCAAGAACATAGTCTGTCATCACTGTTATATTGGAATAGATGCTTGCGGACCTCCAGACCTCGAACCAATCGAGTTGTCAATTCACATCGACTTCCTAAACACTCCAACAAATCTGCAAAACAAGATATTTCATTTTTAGATCTCACCGGACCTATCTGTGTCACTCTATCACCTCTGAACACCTGCCAGAACCAGTTTTACTTAAGTGGCCATAACTTCTTTAGAACTTCATGCGGACCTCTGAAATATTTACTAGATCATCTTAAGACACTTATATATAAACCCTTTGATGCGCATCCTCTGATCTTCAACTTAGCTAGGATCTTTACCTCACTAACTTCATTGTTCTTCTCTGTTCCTGATAGGACTAATTTTCTCAATATCCTCAGCATTCAGCTCATCCAATCAACATTCAACTCATCCAATCCTTATCATCAATGCAACATGAGTATGTTGACATCAATGACAACACTAGTTAGGCCCATACTTGCAACAATCTCCCCCTTTGTCATTGATGGCAACATATGATGTGAAAAACTATTTTAACCATCAAGACAAGAACTTTTCCTCACTTACACAACTCCCCCTATCAACACCAACCATTCACATGTCTTCTCTTCCTTTCCTGCTCCCCTTTGATCAACAATTACTTGTTTTTCACATGTCTTCTCTCCCCCTTTGACATCAATGGCAAAGGGCACATAATTGCTTCAATTCAAAAACATACCGGCTGCTCCCCCTAAGTAGCAGCTTCCCAAACATCAATCTAGACCACAAGATATGACTATGAGATCCATCAGACTGATGCACATCAGTGCACCTTAATTTAGAATTGGAGGGGTAATAACCCCTAACTTCTCCTTGAGATACTCAAAAGAGTCCTTAGGTAGAGGTTTATTAAAAATATCTACAATCTGATCCTTGGAAGGCACAAACTCCAATCTGACTTCATTCTTGTTCACTTTCTCTCTCAAAAAGTGAAACTTGATGGATATATCTTTAGTCTTTGAATGCAACACTGGATTCTTTGATATATTTATTGCACTTGAATTATCACAGAAGATTGTGATAGGTTTGTTGGCAAGAGACACTGTGTGGCTTCATGAATGTTGTCATTGATGGCAACAAAATCCTTCCCACACATCCGTAGGACATGGTGTGTACATACCAGAAGTCATCTTGAAGAGTGTTGTGGTCTGGTAAGCAAGAACAGATCATGCAACAAGGTCCGATAATCAAGTCCGGATCTCTCAGAGGAAGTATCTCAACAAAGTGCGGACTTAGGGAATTCAAGAGGTGTACCTTGACTGATACATTCTAGAGATTGAGCCTCCAGTGATGAAAGAGTGAAGAGATATGAGCACCTAAGTGTTGGGTTCCTATTTGGTAGAGTAGACTGAGGAAGAACTGACTTGCAGAGCATCAGATCTTAATTCGTATGAGATATTGATGGTAATCAAGTTTCTTAAGGGATCATTCATGATTGGCTGACATGATTGATGACTTCTATAAGCATCTCTTTGATACGCATCACTTGGTAAGCAAGGATTCAGCCGACAGACCAAAGTTTGGGAAAATATTGAGTATTGTGGATGCCAACTAGAAAGATGATTGAAATCATTAATGTGGATATATATACCAGATTGATTTCGGTATGAAGGTGTGTAGTGAATTGGGAAGTGTGAAGGAAAGCAGAAAGCAGAGTGGAAGCAATAATACAAGTCTGGTATGTGACATGACAACAACACCAAAGAAGAGGAAGAATGAAGTGTAGTAGATCAGTGTATTGAGCCTAACCAGAACTGAACCTTAGCATATGAGAATGCTTCTCATCAGTTCAAGTATCTTGTTACTTTCTTTGTACCTTGTAGACAGTGAGTCTCTTGTAGACAATGAGCCTCTTGTGAGCAGTGTGCTCGGGCAGTGAGCCCTAATTGGTAAGTGCCATTTTGTACTTCTATTCTTCTGACAGAGAATACAATCTTGGGTTAGTCACCCCGTGGTTTTTCCCTTAACAGGGTTTTCCACATCAAAATCATTGTGTTATGTGTATTGATTTTGTTTCTGCTTTCATGGTTATGAATGCTTATTTGTTTTGATGCTGCACTAGTTATTAAAGAAGAACAAAAAGTTAAGTTAATTAAGATAACTGATTCACTCCCCCTCTCAGTTATCAACAAGGTTCCACATAATCTACTCTGATGTCTCTTAGCATTTGCTTCATCCACAATACTTGAGTGCAACTACCTGCTGCTGCAATATATTCTGCTTCTGCAGTGGACAAAGATATTGCCTCTTGTTTCTTGCTCACCCAAGAAACCAATCTCTTCCCCAAAAAGAATGCTCCACCATTGGTACTCTTCCGGTCATCCACATCTCCTACCCAATCCGCATCTGTATATGCATGAAGAGAGAAATCATGATCTCTAGGATACCACAAACCATACTCAACTATCCCTTTTAGATATCTAAAAATCCTTTTGATTGCCATGACATGAGATTCTCTAGGATCAGCTTGGAATCTAGCAACAAGACCAACAACATTCATAATGTCAGGTCTAGTTTGAGTGAGATACAATAATCCTCCAATCATTGACCTATACTTTTTCTGATCAGCCTTAGGAGATTCATCATCTTTGCTCAATTTACATCTGGTTGCCATTGGAGTACTCATTGGTTTTGAGTCTTCCATCCCAAATTTCTTCAACAATTCTTTCACATACTTGGTCTGAGAAATGAAGATTCATTTCTTTGTTTGAGTGATTTGCAGACCCAAGAAGAAATTCATTTCCCCAAACATGGACATCTCAAATTCACTTTTCATTTGATTTGCAAAAGTTTTAGACATACTATCTCTTCCTCCAAAAATGATATCATCAACAAATACTTCAACAATCAAGATATTTTCATGATCAATTCTGACGTACAAATTACTATTAGCAGTACCTTTGTTGAAACCAATCTTCAAAAGATGCTTATCCAATCTTTCATACCAGGCGCTTGGGGCTTTCTTGAGTCCATACAGTGCTTTCTTCAACTTGCAGACCATATCAACATGATCAGACAATTGAAATCCATCCGGTTACTCAATGTATATTTCTTCTTCCAAGTCACCATTCAGGAAGGCAGACTTGACATCCATCTGATATACTTTGAAGTCCTTGAAGGCAGCAAAGGCAAGAAATAACCCGACTACTTCAATTCTTGCGACCGGAGCAAAAGTTTCTTCAAAATCAACTCCTTCTACTTGAGAGTAACCCTTGCAGACCAATCTGGCTTTGTTTCTGACTACTTCACCAACTTCATTCAGTTTGTTCTGGAAGACCCATTTGGTTCCAATCACATTCTTGTTTCTAGGTCTAGGAACACGATCTCAAGTGTGGTTTTTCTCAATTTGCATCAGCTCTTCCTCCATTGCTTTAGTCCAGATTTCATCATTGCGTGCTTCATTCACTATCTTTGGTTCAATCTTTGAAATCAAACAATACTCTTTTGAGTCTTGAGTAATCTTTCTTCTTGTTTGAACACCTTTGCTTTTATCACCTATGATCTGATCTTCTGAGTGATTCAGTCTTACATACCTAGGAATTTTGGGACTTTCTTGCACTTCTATTTCTTGAACATGTTCATTCAAACTCATCTCTTCTTCCTGGTTCACCGGATCAGTCTAAATCTGAATCTCAGAGGGGGCTTGGACTCCTTGGATCAAAACATCATTTTGATCATCTTCATCATATTCATAAAACCTTGAGGGTTTTTTAATACCTTCATCAACCTTCACATTTGTACTTTCTATAATCTTTCTCAATCTCTTGTTATAACACCGGTATGCTATGCTTTGAGTAGAATAACCCAAGAATATTCCTTCATCACTTTTAGCATAAAATTTGCCTAAATCTTCATCTCTTTTAATGTAACATTTGCTACCAAAAACTCTAAAATACTTCATAGTGGGAGTGATGCCAAACCAGAGTTCATAGGGACTCTTACTAGTATTGCTTCTGATTTGTACTCGATTAAGAGTATAGATTGCAGTGCTTACAACTTCTCTCCAGTAGCTCTGAGTAACATTTGCTTCCATCATCATGGTTCTAGATGCTTCCTGGATGGTCCAGTTCTTTCTCTCCACTACTCCATTATGCTGTGGTGTCCTTGGAGCAGACAACTATCTTTTTATTCCATGTTTCTCACAGAATTCTATGAACTCACCAAATGTGAATTCTCCACCTGTATTAGACCTTAGACATTTTATGTTCAATCTAGTTTCATTCTCTACCATAGCCTTGAATATTTTGAATTTCTCAAAAGCCTATGATTTCTCTTTCAGAAAAGTCACCCACATCATCCAGGAGTAGTCATCAATTAATATCATGAAGTATCTATCACCTTGCACACTCCTAATTCTTGCCAGACCACATAGATCAGTATGAACTAAGTCCAATAATCTGATAGAAGACTGTTCCTTAATTTTGAATATGACTCTGCTCTGCTTGCCCAACTAACATTCTTTGCACAAACTATTAGTAGGTTTCACCAGTCTTGGAAGATCTCTCACAGCTTGAGTGTCGCTTATCTTGATGATATTATCAAAATTCACATGACACATTCTTCTGTACCACAACCAACTCTGATCAATTTGAACAAATAAACAACTTTTACCAGTACCAACCAAGTGGAAGATATTACCTTTAGTTTGAGTACCGGATGCAATCTCTATTCAAGAACTTTCAAAGATCTTGCATTTTCCATTTTTGAATCGGAGATCATAGCCTTTGTCCACCAACTGTCCAACACTGAGAAGATTGTGCTTTAGGCCTTCAACATACAGTACATTACTGGTTTGGTTCTTTCCATCAAAAGAAATAGTTCCTCTACCTCTGATTCTGCCAGCAGAATTATCACCAAAATTTACCACTCCTCCTTCATACCTTTCCAAATCTATGAACTTATTTTTGTCACCTGTCATATGGTGGGAGCATCCACTGTCAATGACCCAATCATCCTTTTCTTCAACTTGGGCAGCTAGAGCTCTTTCTACAATTTTATGATTGACAGATTCAAAGGGCATTGGATCTTCTTCCTTGATGGCAATAAACACCCAGTCACTTCCAGATTTGTTTCCTGTCTCTGCTTCATCATCTGTTACTCCTTCATCATCATCATCTTCATGAACATAGTATCTTTTCTTTTGAAACCTTGATTTATTAGGATTTGGCCTTGAAAATCTTTCCAAACACCTTGAGGCAAAATGACCAATCTTATTGCAGTTAAAACATTTAAAAGGCAATTTCTCCTCATACTTACCGGATCCTCTTGGCAGTCTTTTTGCAATAAGGGCTTCAAGTTGAGCAGCTTCTGCTTCATCTTCTTCTAGGTCTTTTCTTGCTTTTTCACACCATGATAGTTTCTTTGAAGAGTACTCTCCTGGATCAAACTTTTGTTTTCCTTTTACCGAGGCACTAGCTTTGAATGCAGATTTAGTCTTGGGGGGGCATCTCCAAACTCGGTCAATTCAAAAGAAACTAATTTACCAACCAATTGATCTCTTGTGATACCTGAAAAGGATCTGAATTCTTCAATAGTAGCAACCTTATATGTGTAAGAATCAAGAAGGTATTTGAGAACTTTGCCAACAATTTCATCTTCATCCAAGATTCTACCAGCACATCTAATGCCAGAAACAAGCTCATTTACTCTTGGCATAAATGTAGTGATATTTTCATCTTCTCTCATCTTTAGGTTTTCAAATTTTCCTTTCAGACTCTGTAGCTTGGCACATTTAACATACTTATCTCCTTCATGCAGAAGTTTCAGTTTTGCCCAAATCTCATGAGTAGTTTTTAGGTCAATAACATTTGTCAGCTTTGAATCAGATAAGGCACTTAGAAGAGCTTCTTTAGCCCGTAGATTGTTTTCAGCATCTCTGATTTCGCCGACAGTACGTGGACCATTCTATGGAGGATCATACTTCTTTGAAGCCATGATCCAATACTACATTCCCATACATTGCAAGTGGCATTCCATGCGACTTTTTCAAAGAGTCAAATTGGTTCCATCAAACCTCAGACTATCCTTCTTGTAGGATGACATCCTAGATCCCCTCAAGCGGTTAAGCTCTTTTAGAGGAACTTAGCTCTGATACCAATTGTTAGATTTAGGACAGACAACTGAGAGGGCGGGGGGTGAATCGGTTGTCCAAAACTTTCTTCAATTAATCACTTGAATCCTTTTCTTAATTCATCAGCATAATAATAAATCAATCATGGAAACATAATGCAGCAATTTAGGAGCACAAACACATTAACACATATGACACCAAGATTTTTAACATGGAAAACCTGGTTAAGGGAAAAACCACGGGGTGACTAACCCAAGATTGTATTCTCTGTTAAAAGAATAGAAAGAACAAAATGGCACATGCCAATTAGGGCTCACTACCTGAGCACACTGCTC
Source organism: Cunninghamia lanceolata (assembly GCA_027924645.1). Taxonomy (NCBI): domain Eukaryota; kingdom Viridiplantae; phylum Streptophyta; class Pinopsida; order Cupressales; family Cupressaceae; genus Cunninghamia; species Cunninghamia lanceolata. The sequence continues at coordinate 19,284,774 of BSBN01001215.1, read as the reverse complement.
ACAAGAGGCCCACTGCCTACAGGAGACACACTGTCTACAAAATAATAAGTATTACATATTTGAACTAAAGAATAGCATCTTCACCATACTTGAGTCAATTCCATTTAAGCCCAATACTTCTGCTCTGCCTTTCGCTCCTGTTCTCTCTATCACACTCTCATCTCGTCAAGATGCTTTTGAAATGACTTTACAACTCCTTATTTATACAAGACATCGACTTAGGGATAATCATCCAAGTTGGCATACATTATAGAGCAAATACATAAATACAACATGACTAATTATAAAAAGACTTCACACGGATCAACACACTGTCAGCCACATAGATCTGAGACTTCAATCTTCCTTTAGGAACATGCCATTCTTCATAGAACATCTTGAAGATCATTCGTAGGATGTGTAACTCATCTGGTCGGCCAGACTTAGGACGAACATCATCATCTAGAAGTAATTCTTCAAATATGAGCTCAATCTTCAATGCAGACCACCAACAGGAACTAGACATAATCCAAAGACCTCCACAAGCTTGCTTGAATCACCAAGAACATCCTCACTACTTCTAGTTACTGAAATCATTCTCTCATTCATCTAGAACCTTAAGAACATAGTCTGTCATCATTATTATATTGGAATAGATGCTTGTGGACCTCTAGACCTCAAACCAATTGAGTTTTCAATTCACATTAACTTCCTAAATACTCCACCAAATCTGCAAAACAAGACATTTCATTTCCAGATCTCACCGGACCTATCTGTGTAACTCTATCACCTCTGAACACCTGCCAGAACTAGTTTACTTAAGTGGCCATAACTTCTTCAGATCTTCATGCGGACCTCTAAAATATTTACTGGATCATCTTAAGACACTTATATACAAACCCTTTGATGTGCATCCTCTGATCTTCATCTTAGCTGGGATCTTTACCTCACTGAATTCACTATTCTTCTCTGTTCCTGATAGGACTAATTTTCTCAATATCCTCAGCATTTAGCTCATCCAATCAGCATTCAATTCATCCAATCCTTATCATTAATGCAACAGGAGTATGTTGACATCAATGACAACACCAGTTAGGCCCATACTTGCAACAGTTCATGTGTTCTGATGAGAAGATTCCTATGGATAAAGTGGTTAAGGTTCATGCGGTTGCTCCTGATGATTATAGTATGCTTGTAGATGTCTCCTAATTATGTTCCTATCTGGACTTTAGTCTACGTTAAGAAATTGAGATTGTGTTTGAAGGTTGTTCCCAGATAATGTAGCGTGTAACCAGTCTTGGCTGACCTAGTTAATCCTATTGATTGCAGAGATCTCTAGAATATTGTGGAAGCGTGTTGTGGCATGGAAGATCATGATTGAGTCCCAGCTAAGGCATGTCATGATCCGCATTTCATTCCATTTGCATAATGTTGCAATAGGTCAGGACCTATTTTGTAAATATTTTTAATACTGACCTTGGAGATTGTTCCAATGGTTGATGATTGTGATGCCGACCTTGATGATCATTCCAAGGTTGATGTAGTGTATAAATACTTGTAGTTGAGTCGTGGAAAAAGTGTCCTTGAGCAAAAAAGAAAAGATATTAAAAAAGGGCCAAAAAGGCAGAGCAGAGAAGAGACAGAGGAAAGAAGAGGAAGAGAAGAGCAGGGAAATTATTATACTTCAGTCACAAATATAGAAAGGTGTTGATCATGGCAGTGAGTTTGGTAGTAAGCTGCTAGTAGGGTTTAACAGGCCTTATTGTAATCTTGTTAGGTTTAGGGTTGAGGTAGTGAGCCTACTAGACCTAGTTGTTCTTCATGGTAGTAAGCCAGTATGTTTAGGCCCATGGAGTGACCAAGCCTGAACATCATTATTTCAAGATTGCAATATATATTAAGAGTTAATCCTCTCCATGGTTTTTCCCCACCTTGGGGTTTTCCACGTAAATCTGGTGCCTCTTGTGTTTGATGTTGTATCTATGGTTAAGTTTCTAATTTCATGCACTCATTGTTAAATCATAATAATTGTGGATAAGTGATGAATGTTTAATTGCAGAAAGTGTTTAAGTTTTTTGTGACAACTGATTTACCCCCCCCTCTTAGTTGTCTGGCACATATCAACAATTGGTATCAGAGCGAGGTTCCTCAAAAACAAGCTTAACAGCTTGAGGTAGATCTGGGATGATGTACATCAAGGTTGCTCTTGAAGACCTAGAAAGAACTAAAGAAGAAATCAGAGATCTAAAGGAGAATGTTAAAGAAGTAGATGAATGTATCATAAAATTAAGAGAGCAAGTCAAGAAGCTTAAAGAAAAATATAAGGAGGCTACTTATCAACTGATATCAGAAAGTGAAACCTTGAATGATTTGAAAGTGGAAGTTGTTGAAAGAGAAAAAGCAGAAAAAGACCTAAATCTGTTGGTAGAAGACAAATCATAAAAATGTGCAAATCTTGAAGAGGAAATTTGGATCCTAAAGTCAAAATTAGAGAAAACAAAAACTTTTGAAGAAAAGTTTATTATCAGCTCTGCAAAACTTGATGAAATGATTACTAGTTAGAAGAGACCTGATGACAAAGAAGGCTTGGGATTTGAGAAAGGTGAAGGTTCAAAATCAGGACAAGAAAATAATGTTGAGATCAAGAAGGACAAAGGCAAACAGACCCTAAATCAAAGAAACAGATCTAGAAGACCATCGACCAGACAACCAAATGCTCAAAGGTACCCATCTTTCAATGGTTATTGTAATTCATGCAATAAGTTTGGTCATAAGGCTACTCAGTGTAGGAGCAGAATGAATCAAAATATTCCATCATTCTCTAGTCAGTGTTTCAATTGCAAGAAAATTGGTCATAAAGTAAATGAATATAGAAATCATATTAGAAAAGGTCTCAACAATGGAAGGAATGATCAATCTTTCAAAGGTAAATGTTTCACATATAATAAAGTTGGTCATAGAGCTGTTGTATGCAGAAGTAAAGTGAGTCAGAATTCTATTAGGTACTATGCATGCTATAAAATGGGACACAAGGCTAATGAGTGTAGAAGCCAAGTAAGAAATGACTATGGCAAGAATAGGACAATTGAATCCTTCAGTGGCTACTTTTATACATGCAATAAATTTGGGCATAAGGCTAACCTATGCAGGTCAAGGATGAATGAAAGGAATAATGGTCAAAAAAATACTATGTGCTTCAATTGTAACAAGCCTGGACATATTGCAAGATTTTACAGAAGTAAGAACATGAAGAAGGATAATCAAGAAGAATTGAAGAAACTAGTGGAAAAGGTTGATCTGACAAAAGTCAAGGAGGAGATGAAGAAGGTTTGGGTCAAGAAAGAAGTAAATGAATTTAGAGATGAGTCTACACCAGATTTTGGAGCAGATACTTCCTCTAAGAAGTAAATTGGGAACTCTGGCTTAGGGGGAGCTGTATTGAAAATTATAAATCCCCTAGCTAGATAGTCAGTGCTAAGATTCGACACATAAATATGATGTAAAGATTTTTATGGCAGATCGCTTGAAAGGAACTCCATAGATCAAGGCATAAAAGGATTCTAGTCTGGAAGCCCAAAATGACTAAGTATGAGCAGTATACAAAGTAAGTGACAAAGATTGAGTCAGTATGCCTCCACAGTTGAAGATCATTATATGTGGTTCAGGTATGTTGTTCATAGATATTTGGTGAACATATTTTCCAGTGTTCAAGTTCCCACTTCCTCTGAAAGTCACATGGTGAATTGTCTAAGTCTAGATAAATAGAGTTAAGCTTGAAATAGTGTAAAGCATTTGAGTATTTTAGCCTGCATTCTTCTTCTATTGAGTATTTTTGATTTGTGGTTCTAAAGGTATGTTAAGAGGTCAATGATGATTGTTCGCTATGAATTCTAGAGTTTCATATGTCCGCATTGAGAGTTATGATGTGACAAATTAGCAAATGTTATGTCAAAAGAGAAGAAGATTTAGGCAAGTTTGATGCTAGATGTGATGAAGGAATCTTCCTTGGTTACTCCACCAAGTGTAAGGCCTATCGGTGCTATAATAAGAGGTTGAATAAGATCATTGAAAGTGCAAATGTTAAAGTTGATGAATGTAAGGAAAGGTCTTCATAATCAAGTGGATATGAATCAAGTGATCCAGATGTTTCAGAAGTGGTGCAACATGAAGACAACACAGATGAAGAACAAGCTATTGTAAGTGCTACCAAAACTCCAAGATATGTAAGAATCAGTCATTCTGAAAATAAAATCATAGGAGATAAGAGCAAAGGGATCTTAACCAAAAGAAAAGCTACAGAGGAACAAGTAAATTTCTGTCTGATTTCTAAGATTGAACCTAAAACTGTGGATGAGGCTTGCAAAGATGAGAATTGGATAAAGACTATGGAAGAGGAATTGATGCAGATAGAGAAGAATCAGACTTGGGATCTTGTTCGCAGACCAATAGATAAGAATGTAATTGGTACAAAGTGGGTCTTCAGAAACAAGATGAACAAGAATTGTGAAGTGGTAAGAAACAAAGCAAGCATACAAAGATTTCAAGGTTTATCAAATGGATGTGAAGTCTTCCTTCTTAAATGGAGAGTTGGAAGATGAAGTCTATATAAAACAACTGGAAGGATTTTAGTCATTAGATCAGGGTGACATGGTATGCAGATTGAGGAAAGCTTTGTATGGATTAAAACAAGCTCCCAGAGCATGGCATGCACAGTTGGACATGTACCTGATATAGATAGGGCTTAGTAAAGGTAATACAGATAGCAATTTCTACTTCAAGATCAATGATGAACAAACCCTAATTGTTGCAGTTTTTGTTGATGATATTATTTTTGTTGGCAAGAGACACTATGTGGCTTCATGAGTGTTGTCATTGATGCCAACAAATTCTATCCCACACATCCACAACATATAGTATGCCTATACTGGAAGTCAAATTGAAGACTGTTTTGGTCTGGTGAATAAGAACAAAGCATGCAACAAGGTCTGACAATCAGGTCTGGATCTCTCAAATGGAGTAACTCAGCAAGTTGTAGACTTTGACAAGTCAAGAGGAGTATCATGACTACTATATTCTAGAGATTGAGCCTCCGGTGATAAAACATGGAAAAGATATGAGCATCTGAGTGTTGGGCTGCAAATAGGCAGAGCAGACTGAGGAAGAACTGACCGACAAGGTATCAGATTTCAATCCAGATGAGTAATTGATGTTGATCAAGCTAATTGAGGGATCATACAATATTGGCTAACATAATTAATGACTTAAATGTCTATGTTTTTGATACGCATCACATATCAAGAATGGATTCAGTCGACAGATCAGCAATTTGTAAATATCTTGAGTATTCTGGTTGCCAACTAGAAAGATGTTGAAATCCTTGGTGCGGATATATATACTAGATGGATTCTAGTATGAAGGTGTGTGTGAAGATAGATGTGATGATATAAGGTGCGAGGAAAGGTAGAGATAAGTGTGGAAGTAGAAATTCAAGTTTGGTATGTGACAGAGCAGCAACACTAGAGCAGAGGAAGGATGAAGTGAATTAGATCAGTATATTAAGCCTAATCGGAATTGAAACTCAGCATTTTTGGATGCCTCTCATCAGTTCAAATACCTAGTTACCTTCTATAAACTTTGTAGACAGTGAGTCTCTTGTAGGCAGTGTGCCTCTTGTGAGCAGTGTGCTCGGGCAGTGAGCCCTAATTGGCAAGTGCCATTTTGTACTTCTTATTCTTTTAACAGAGAATACAATCTTGGGTTAGTCACCCCGTGGTTTTTCCCTTAACATGGTTTTCCACGTTAAAATCCCTATGTTATGTGTGTTGATTTTATTTCTGCTCTCATGATTATATATGCTTATATGTTTTGATGCTGCACAAATTATAAAAAGAAAAAGAAAGTAAAGATATTAGAGATAACTGATTCACCCCCCCTCTCAGTTATCTCCCTTGTTTCCAACAATTGGTATCATAGCCAAGTTCCTCTAAATAGAGCCTAACAGCTTGAGGAAGATCTGGGAATCTCAATGGATATGTATGGTATGAAGGAACAACTTCAGTCTGCCTTAGATGATCTTGAGGAATTTCACTCTAAAGTCAATAACTTGAGAGAAAGACTCAAACAAGCTGATGATTTCATAAATGAGCTAAAAGAAAAACTGAGTATCTTTGTTAAAAAGAGAGAGGAACTACTTCAAAAATTATCAAGTCAAAGTGAAGCCAATGATACTAATGAAGATCTGAATGAGAAAAACAAGATATGTGAGAAGCTATCAAAAGAGGTCATTATGGTAAGGAATGAGATGGAATCAGGGGTTATGAGATTCACCCAAGAAATTGAAGATAAAAGAAAAATTGAAGATAATCTAAAACAATCTCTCAAGGAGAAGACAAAGGACTACCACAAAATGGACAGAATAATCAGGCATCTTGAATATGATCTTGAAGAAGCTAGAGATAATGAAGAACAACTTGAGAATCAGATAGACACTCTTAAACAAGATCTTCAAACAACAAATGAATACAAAGAGAAATTCAAGATAAGTTCAGCTCAACTTGAAGTTCTTATTGAAAGCCAAAAGAGGGTAGATGACAAGTGTGACTTGGGATATGAGAAAGGTGAAAGCTCTGGATCTGGTCAGAAGAACTCTAGATCAGGAAATCAAAGAAACAGGCCTAGAAACCTTCGGTAAGGCAACCAAATGCTCAAAGATATCCATCCTTCAATGGATACTGCTACAATTGCAACAACTTTGGTCATAAAGCAACTCAGTGAAGAAGAAGAATGAATTAGACTAATCCATCCTTCTCCGGACAGTGTTTCAACTGCAAAAGGTATGGTCACAAATCTCATGAATGAAAAAATATGCAAATAAACAATTCATTCAATGGTAGATGCTTTGCATGCAATAGAATGGGACGTATGGCTAACCAATGCAGATCAAGAGGATATCAGTGAAATAAGTAAAAAAATGTTGTTTGCTACAATTGCAATAGATCTGGTCGTATTGCCAAATTCTGCAGAAATAAGAATCAGGATAAAAAGGGTCCGGTGCATCATAATCAAAATCAAGATAAAGGAAAAGGAAAAGTGAATGCGAATTCATAGCATGATTGGAGGAAAGAAGATGCATTGTCAATTATCACTGAAAATGATTCTAAGTGCATCTCAGTGATTCGAAAAGATCTCTCTCAGAACAAGGCAACCAGATGACTTAAGTTGTGCATTTATTGCAAAAAGAAATTAGGGTTTGCGCAGAGATAAAAGGGTTCATTCACTTATTATTTGCACTTTTGCTTTCGAGAAGAAGAAAAGAAGAGCTCTGCATCAAAGTGCCTACAACTCTCTCAAAGATCAACTACAAAATCCAATTCAACCAGGGATTTGTTCTGGCTCTTATTTCGAACCCTAAAGTGTAAAAAGGTACTTCCATTTGAATATCTCTCTCTGAATCTTTTGCAAAAATGGATACTCCAATGGTTGTTAAGATCATTGATAGGTCGTGCCCAAAATTCAAGAAACACCCCTACAAACCCCTATAAGTTGATCCCTTATGTGTTTTTTCTAGCATTCCACATGGGGTACTGCACGTAGAAGATGTTAGGGTTTACATCCATGCCAATATTGAGGAATTTGGAGAATCCAAGTTGATGGACATCTATCATAACCAGTTAATAGTTGAAAGTTTTAAACTCAAACCTCAATACAAGGCCCTCCAGGATAAGCACTTTGGACATTGCATCCACTTTCCCTATTTTGCAAAAGATGAATGGGTCTGGTATGTTCTTAGCAGAATCCATGACAATTTCATGTGGTTAATGAAGCCCTTCAAGATAACAAAAGATTCCATTAGGGCAGTAATTGGACTGCACTCATCTGGTGGGTTACCTACACTCAAATCTGTCAAGAACCAGACTGTTACTGAGGTTACCGGATCTAAGTTTGACAAAAGAGAAATGACAATTGATGACATCACAATCTGGATGTCAAGTTTGCTTCAATGATAATTGGGTATAAGATCTATCATTCTAGCAGGGAAAACTCTATGTCTAGAACTACAATATATACAGCATATCAGATGCTAAGGGAAAATGTAGATTATGATATATGCATCCTTCTCCTGAATCAATTATTAGAAAACTTACAAAAGATCAAAAAGGATAAGAAGAATTCCTTCAAATATGGGTGTCTGATACTATGTCTGTTCTTTTACTATATGAATGAGCTACCCAGATCAAGTGGTTGGGTATGGAAAAATGACAGACCAGTTGCCATACAGATTAGAGACTATATGTATGGACTTGGTGATGCTAAGGCTCAAAGCATAGCACTCTGGGGATACTTTAAGAACTTTCAAAGTATGATGCAAGCTAGAGAAAGGATACCTCAATCCATAGTAGAAAAATACAAGGATACAGTGTGTTTTATAGTAGATACTGATCAATGCCTAATGGAGGCAGTTGAGCCTAGAATAGTATGGATAATGCCAATGGGTTACGAAGTTGATGAGAAAATCTTGGAGCTTCGTGTTCAACACTTGTTGAGCCAGCCAAAGGACACTAAGGTAGAAAGGTTTGGAACCTTTCAAGAATTAAGTGTAAAGATACTTGTTGAGTTGAGTCAACCAGAGATAAAAAGGAAAGTTAGAAGCGAAGTAGAGGAAATTTCCAAAAGATATGATATATCAAAAGAGGTAGTTGATGCAAACAGAGAGAAAATAGAAAGAGCTGAGAAAGAGAAACAAGAAGCAGAAAAAGGAAGTGTTCCAGTACAAGCCTCCTCTCGGACTAGATCCTCAAAGAGCTCTGCACCTACCACTCCTAAGAGCTCTAAAGCCACCAAACTAGAAGTCAAGACATCCAAAAAGGTAGAAAAGAGAATGGAAACAAAACCCTCAAGGTCTTACACAAGTCAAAAGGATGATGAAGAAACAGAGTCTGATGAGTAAGTTAAGAAAGTGAAGAAGAAGAAGAAAACATTCAGGGAATCCTCTACCGGTAAAAGCAAAGAAGAGGCAGAAGAATTTGTTGAAAAGCCCACTCTTTCCATTGATGATATCATTAAGGCAGTCACTATGGATGGGAATTTGCAACCAGTAACAGAATTTTATGATGAATATAGTGATACTGATAAGAGGATCTTGGAAGATGCTACAGTCAAGTACTTGAATATTTATAATAAAGCGTTTATTGAAATCATTTCATTAATTCCCAAAAGTCTAGAGAAGGTACTTGAACTTAGAAAAGAGAATGCTAAGGTAAAGGACTTAGAGATCCGATAACAGATTTCAATTCAGCTCTATTGATGCAGAGGAAAAGATCATTCTACTTCTTACTTTCCACAAGCACTCTTCCTAAGACAGCTCACACTCTTCCTAAGACAGCTCACACTCTCAAGGGCACAAATAAGGAGTTTTGTTTCTGTTCACTCACACAAGGCTATAAAAGGCCTTTTTACCCCTCTTTAACTTCAACACAATGATCTCAAACCATTCCCAAGGTCTGCACTACTCAAACTCCATTGATTCCATTAATAGGCTGTCAATCCTTGTAGCCCTGCCATAGAAGACTGTCAAACATAACTTTTGCTGCAAAACCCTTCTCAAGACTATGATGGGTTTTTTGAGTACCCATTAAGGCATTTTAAAACATATCTAGAAATCACCATAGGTCATTTTGAAAAGAATGTCTCAAATCAGGACTGTCAGTGTGCATATTAGGCCTATTAGGTCATGCATACACATGGCTTATTGGTTCTATGACCTCCGATTTCAAACTCTCCCAAACAACACTTGGAATGTGTGGGATTAGGTCCATTCATGCTTATTCCTTCATTAGAAATCCCATTAGAAAGGCCTCTTAACAAACCCAAAACCTTATACCTATTGACTGTCCTCAAGACCCTGTTTTTTGGACTATATATAGAAAAATAGTCATAAAACCATGATCTACTCCACCTCAATCTTAGTTATTTGGTCAGAGACCTCTAGAATACAAAAGAAAGTACTACCATAGTCATTTTCCACTAAGGAATAGCAACATGCAATGGATAAAAAGGAAGAAACACAAGATTTCATTGCCACTGTTTACATTAATCAGGGTTTTTGACAGTTTCTAGAAAACTAACCACCTCTAACTCAAAACAATGCCAAAATGCATGAAATAAACTACAAGTGGAAGGTGATTGAAAGAAATTTCATTTGAAATCAAAACTAAATGTCCTCCTTCCCGTATTGGGCCGTACCATGCAAGAAGACAATAAATTTCTAATGAGAAATACAGAAAACAGTGTCTCTTCTCATTCCTTGTTCAAATCCTCAATCACCCACCAATTTACAAAGGTATACAAGGCATTTTTAAAGGCATTACAATTTGTCTCTTCAGTTTCTCACTGTCTTGGAATGAACCAAGGCCACAAGACTCTTGACCTTCCAAGTTTGCATCATTTTTTGCATTTTTACATAACAATATTTAACAATACTTACAAATATAGTAGCATGACCACCTAAACTGAACAAATGACATTACAAATGGTCTATTAGAAATTATCATAACATGAGATCCACTATGCTAAATCAAAAACCTAAGATTATTTCATGGAGGCATGTACTTGCTAGGGTGCTCCTGCACCATCTATCCTTCCATTACTCCAAAACAAATGAACATGATCTTTAAGGACTACAAGGATGAGTTCTGGAGTAAAGCAAGAATGAACAAACTTATGCTTGGAGAGACTGATCAGGTAGCAAGAGAAGTAGAAGAAATCCTCCAGAATGCCTTCAAAAGATTCAGTCTTCCTATTATAGAAGAAATAGATGAAGAACCTTCTAACATGGATGTCGAAGGATTAAATGCATCAAAAGAAGAATCTACTGAGAAAAATGTAGAAGGATCAAAAGAGATAGATGAGAAGAAGTCTAAGGACTTGGATTCCTCTGTTCCCGAAGAGGAAGTTCATGAAGAAGTTAACATCTCTCCTCTGGATTCCACTGCAGACATTCTAGATTCAGGAACTGAAGGAGAAGAAAGAAAAGGGGAGAAAATGAGTCAAGAAGAGGAGGCAAAGGGAAGAGAAGAAGAACAAACAGAGAAGATCTCTGATGACAGTTCTGAGATTACAAAAGGAAAGAAGACCCAGTCTTCGGCAAGAGACACTATAGAGGTAGAATAGAGTTTCTTAAACAAAGAGATGATGGAGATAGATGAACCAAAACTATTCCAAGGACCACTAAATTTTGATTCCCTCTCTTTGATCTAGACAATGAAAATAGCATCTTTTGCCCAAGCTAAAGCAAAAGAAAAGCTTCTGAAATCTCACATGGAAGACTGTGAGCTGTTAGAGATTGCATCCAGTATGCTAGAGAAGATCATGCCATCTTTTCAAAAGGATCCTTTGGCCTCTCCATCCAATAATTTAAAATCTCTGGTAAACTCTGTTAGCACTCATTTTGATTCCTTACAAAAATCAACAGAAGAAAAGGTCTAGAAAGAGTTTTTTGGAAGGAGGTTCACTGAAGTATAGGGACTCATTACTAATGATAGGAGGACCCTAAATATTTGGATAAAGAGCCTAGAAAATGCTCTTAAAGATGGTGGGGACATGTACAAATTTTGTCTATCTTGGTCTAAAGTGACAGAGGATATTGAAAAGAAGGTGAAAGAAAAAGAAGGTAAACTATCAAGTTTATCTCAAAATTTTGATCCCCTCACTACATCCATACTGAATCAAGAATGCCAGGCTATTGCCATTATAAATGAAATAAAGAGGTTGGATAAAGAGAAGAAGAATATAATAAGCAGGATGAGTGAACTTAGAGGGATAATTATCCCTAAGTTAGAGGCAATGCATGACGCCTTATCAGATGCTCAGACCACAACCCGGACCAATGATCTGACAGACTTAAGAAGGACAGAAGCATACACAATTTTGTTGAGTGGTCACATCTCCATTTTGGACAGGATGAAGCAGAGCTGGGCAACAGAATTTGTATAATTGAAGACCACTTTTGTGGATATACTTAAGTATATGTAAGTATAACATGTATATATACTTATGCAGCTATGTATAGGTTGATTTTTGCAAATTTTGGTGTACAGATTCCACCCTTTGCCATTGATGTCAAAGGGGGAGTGAGGAGTAGTGAAAAATGTGGAATCCAGCTAAGGGGGAGCTCTGGTAAGGCAATGCATAAGACAGAGCATCAGCCAAGGGGGAGTTTGTTGTGACACTTAGTCATTTTTCACTAAGTGTTGCCATCAATGCCAAAGGGGGAGATTGTTGGGAAGAGACACTGTGTGGCTTCATGAGTGTTGTCATTGATGGAAACAAAGTCTATCCCACACATCCACAACACATAGTATGCCTATACCAGAAGTCAGATTGAAGACTATTTTGGTCTAGTGAACAGGAATAGAGCATGCAAAAAGGTTCAACAATCAGGTCCGGATCTCTTAGATGGAGTAACTCAGCAAGTTGTGGATGTGGAGAAGTCAAGAGGAGTATCATGACTACTATATTCCAGAGATTGAGACTCCGGTGATAAAACATGGAAAAGATATGAGCATCTGAGTGTTGGGTTGCAGACAGGCAGAGAAGATTGAGGAAGAACTGATCGACAAAGTATCAAACTTCAATCCGGATGAGTAATTGATGTTGATCAAGCTAATTAAGGGATCATACAATATTGGCCAACATAATTGATGACTTCAATGTCTATGTTTTTGATACGCATCACATATCAAGCATGGACTCAGCTAACAGATCAGCAATTTGTAAATATCTTGAGTATTCCAGTTGCCGACTAGAAAGATGTTGAAATCCTTGGTGCAGATATATATACCAGATGGATTCTAGTATGAAGGTGTGCATGAATATAGATGTGATGATATAAGGTGCGAGGAAAGGCAGAGATAAGTGTGGAAGCAGAAATTCATGTCCGGTATGTGACAGAGCAGCAACACTAGAGCAGAGGAAGAATGAAGTGCATTAGATTAGTATATTGAGCCTAACCAGAACTGAACCTCAGCATTTGTGGATGCCTCTCATCAGTTCAAACACCTGGTTACCTTCTATAAACTTTGTAGATAGTGAGTCTCTTGTAGGTAGTGTGCCTCTTGTGAGCAGTGTGCTTGGGCAATGAGCCCTAATTGGCAAGTGCCATTTTGTACTTCTTATTCTTTTAATAGAGAATACAATCTTGGGTTAGTCACCCTGAGGTTTTTCCCTTAACAGGATTTTCCACGCTAAAATCCCTGTGTTATGTGTGTTGATTTTATTTCTGCTCTCATGATTATATATGCTTATATGTTTTGATGTTGCACAAATTATAAAAAGAAAAAGAAAGTAAAGATATTAGAGATAACTGATTCACCCCCCCTCTCAGTTATCTACCTTGTTTCCAACAATTTTTGGAGGCAATGAAGGTATGTGCTCAATTTTTTCTAGAGAAATGCAAAGTGAATTTGAAATGTCTATTTTTGGAGAGATGAACTTCTTTTTAGGTCTACAAATAAGTCAATCACATAAAGGTATCTTCATTTCTTAGTCTAAGTATGTGAAAGAGTTGTTAAAGAAATTTGGGATGGAAGACTCTAAACCAATATGCACACCTATGATAACTGGTTGTAAGTTGAGCAAAGATGATAACTCACCCATGGCAAACCAGAAAAAGTATAGATCTATGATTGGAGGATTACTTTATCTAACTCAAACTAGACCTGACATAATGCATGCAACATGTCTTGTGGCAATATTTCAGGTAGAACCCAAGGAATCACATGTGATGGTAGTCAAGAGAATTTTGAAATATTTAAAAGGCACAATAGATGATGGTTTGTGGTATCCTAAGGATTGTGACTTTACTCTCAGTGCATATACTGATGCAGATTGGGCTAGAGATGTGGATGACAGAAAAAGTACAAGTGGAGGTGCATTCTTCTTGGGAAAAGGATTAGTATCTTGGTTGAACAAGAAACATGATTCAATATCCTTGTCTACTGCAGAAGAAAAATATATTGCAGCAGCATGCAGTTGTACTCAAGTGTTATGGATGATGTAGACTTTGAAGGACATAAGAATTGTGTATGAAGATCCCATTGCAATATTTTGTGACAACACAAGTGCCATAAACATATCAAAGAATCCAGTGATACATTCAAGGACAAAGCACATATCCATTAGGTATCCTTTTCTGAGAGAAAAGGTGACAGAGAATGAAGTCAATTTGGATTATGTTTCTACCAAGGATCAAATTGCAAACATTTTTACCAAGCCTCTGCCTAAGGATACTTTTGAGTATCTCAGAGAAAAGTTAGGGGTTATCACCCTGCCTACTCTAAACTAAGATGCACAATAGTTCATCAGTCTAGAAGTGCTTAGAGGTCCAGATTGATGCTTCTTAGGGCTACTTCTCAGGGGGAGTAGTCAAAGAGTTCAGAAGAGAAATTAGATCAGAGCAGATGAGTGCAAGTATGTGCCCTTTGCCATTGATGTCAAAGGGGGAGAGAAGTCATGTGAAAAACTTAGAGTACAGATGTGTAAGAGAAAGGAGGAAAATTTTGGAGAAAGAAAGAGTGCAGGTGTGTAAAGAGAAAGGGGTAGAATCTTGTCTTGATAGCTGTTGCAATTTTTCACATCATATGTTGGCATCAATGACAAAGAGGGAGATTGTTGCAAGTATGTGCCTAATCAGTGTTGTCATTGATGTCAACATATTGTTGTTGTCATTGGTGTCAACTGTATCTTATTCTATTACTTGTTTAGAAGACTTGTATGTTGAGGATATTGAGAAAATTAGCCTCTCCGGAAGAAACTAGTGAGCTACAAAGAAGTGCAGTACAGACAGTGAGTTGTATACTGAAGAACAGTCTGGTAAACTGCTCTGCATTTACTTCTATTGGAAGTTCATGTTTGCTGATTGGAAGAAAGTTAAAGGTATGACTAAGGATACTGTATTTTGGGTTTGAAGCCTCCGCATGAAGATCTGAGTGAGTTGTGTTCACCAGAGTGAAACCTATTTTTTCTGTAAGTTCAGTTGGGATAGGAAGAAAGTATTCTGCTCCACATTCCTTCTCAATAAAGTATTTTGCTTTGTAGTTCAAGAGGGAAGTTTGGGATGATGATAATTTCCTGCAGTTGCAATGGTTCATGGTTTGGTGTTCTGCAAGCTATCTTTCTTTTATGACAGTTGAAGACAGTGAAGTTCATGTGTTCCGGTGAGAAGATTCCTATGGATAAAGTGGTTAAGGTTCATGCAGTTGCTCCTGATGATTATAGCGTGCTTGTGGATGTCTCCTAATCATGTTCCTATCTGGACTTTGGTCCGTGTTAAGAAATTGAGATTGTGTTTGAAGAATGTTCCCAGATAATATAGCGTGTAACTAGTCTTAGCCGACCCGATTAATCGCAGTGATTGCAGAGATCTCTGCAAGATTGTTGAAGCATGTTGTGGTATGGAAGATCATGTTTGAGTCCCAACTAAGGCATGGCATGATTTGCATTTCATTCCCTTTGCATAATGTTGCAATAGGTCATGACCTATTTTATAAATGTTTGTAATACCGACCTTGGAGATTGTTCCAATGGTTGATGATTGTGATGTCGACCTTGATGATCATTCCAAGGTTGATGTAATGTATAAATACTTGTAGTTGAGTTGTGGAAAAAGGGTCCTTGAGAAAAAATGAAAAGATAGTAAGAAAGGTCCAAAAAGGTAGAGAAGAGAAGAGGTAGAGGAAAGAAGAGGAAGTGCAAAGCAGAGGAATTATTATACTTTAGTCACAAATATAGAAAGGTGTTGATCATGGCAGTAAGCCACTAGTGGGGTTTAACAACCCTTATTGTAATCTTGCTAGGTTTAGGGTTGAGGCAGTGAGCCTGCTAGACCTAGTTGTTCTTCATGGCAGTAAGCCAGTATTTTTAGGCCCATGGAGTGACCAAGCCTGAACATCATTATTTCAAGATTACAACATATATTGAGAGTTAATCCTCTCCGTGGTTTTTCCCCACCTTGGGGTTTTCCATGTAAATTAGGTTTCTCTCGTGTTTGATGTTGTATCTATGGTTAAGTTTCTGATTTCATGCACTCATTGTTAAATCATAATAATTGTGGATAAGTGATGAATGTTTAATTACAGAAAGTGTTTAAGTTTTCTTGACAACTAATTCACCCCCCCTCTCAGTTGTTCAGCGCATATCAACAAATACAACCTATGGTGACCCCATAGCTGTTACAACTACCAGTTATAGGAGAGAAAGTAAACTTATCTGGTATTTCACCTTTACAAAATTTACAATTGGGTGATATCTTCCACTCCACAGGGAGGGAAGAAATTTTGCAACAATACATCGAGAAAAGTGAAATACTAATGGAAGTTGTAGACATGATTTAGAAGGAAATGCCAGAGGTTTAAAGGGACACAACCCTACTACCAACACATCAACTCAAATAGCTAATGCAGAGCTTTAAGGCCCACTCTACATACTTGGAGAATAAGGTAAAAGAGAAAATAATACATTTAATGATTCTGAAAAAGAATAGATGATGCTTCTAACAAATGTGCTAAGGCACACAATAAACTAGAAGCCTGAATAAAGAGAATTCAACAAGGTATGGAGGAGGCTAAGGTACTCTACCAATTTTGTTTACAATAGCCTATTACTACTAATAACATAAAGGATCAAATAGAGGCATTAGAGACACAAATAACACAAGTAGCTAGTACTTATGATCCAGTACAAGATGCTAATGGAGCCATAAGGGCACAAGTAGAGACCTTTCATTCCCAGCTTCAACAATTCCAGGATCAAAGGGAACAAATAAAAGCACGGATCAAACAACTGAGAGAAGTGGTAAGCTTGAGGTTGGCATTCCTGACCGAAGTATTTACTGAGGCTAAATAGAGTACACAAAAGATAAACGTACTAGCTACCTTAGGTGAAGCATATGATACATATATCCAACTTGAAAGCTAGATAAAAATTTTGACATCCGCAAAGAAACAATGGGACACTAGTCTAGCCCAACTTAGAGTAATATACAAAACCATCTGATGCAGGGGCATCGTGCTCCTATCAATTTTGGTTTTAGTTTCTTTTGTTGTTTTGGTTTTGTTTGCACTTTCCTTGTAAATAAGCGGTGATTCCTTGTCTTCTATATTTTGTATGCTCCTATCACCATGTAAGTCAGAGATTAGCAAGGAATTTTCTGTCACCGAAGAGTAGCAATGAACCTCATGTCACTTAAGCGATAAGAAATTGATTAAAAGGGGCCTTTAATTTGTCGACTGTTATTCTCCTATCCTAACTATATTACTTGTCAGATTATGTTGAAGATAGTTGGGAGAATTCAGTAGGAAGGGGAAAAATCTCCAACGTGCGGTTTGGAAGATAGTTGGGAAGAAGATGAAGAGACTGGGAGTGATAGTTGGGGAGTAGGAAAAGAAAATGAAGCGACATCATATTTGTGAAGGGACAGAAGAGAAAAGGAGCATCAGAGGATTGGAAGAAAGAGAAAAGATAGGAATTGGAAACAATTTAGGCTATAGATAGAAGAGAGCATCGAGTCTAAAGATGGAGGAGAATTGTTTTGACTGCACAGATAGGAAGAGGATGATAGTTACTGGCAAATAAGATATGTAACAACAAGTTTTGATAGTAGAACATAACAGCTAAGAGAGGAAGCCACATAAAGAAGTGAGTAGTTCAATGTTGAGGGAAACAACAGAGGGTGAAGGGACGTAGTGTAAGAAGATAAATCTTCTAATAAAAGTCTTTGTTTTTTGTTTTGGTTTTGTTGCATACAATATCCATGATCATAATAAGCAGATACATGTATTGAATGTTGTTTCATCTTAGTGTTTTCTAGTTCTATTAAATTCATCATATTGTTACTGATTGCAAATAAACACTTTCAATATTGAAGTCCCCTGTTTGAGAATATATATTTGGAAGTATTTATAATCTAGTAACCTGAACTTCCTATCATTACTGTGGTGTTGATTCTAGTTTGAGTCTGAATCCAATGAATCTCTACAAGTATAACTACGGTGACCAATAAGTTTCCATCAATTGGTATTAGAGCATAGGAGGTTCTAAGCATTGAGTAGATCGCTGAAGTGAGGCAACTTAGCCAGGACCTGCGGCTAGCAGAGGAAGGAGAATGTGAGTGTTGCAGAAAGATTAGAGCCTAAAAGATCTGTGTAGTAAAAGTTTGTTCTCTATTTTGGTAGTTTGATGTTCATAAGAATATTAGAGTGTTATGTGTGTTTGCAAATCAACGGGTTGTTGAAGGAATCTAGAGTCCCAAAAGATCTGGGTTGTAAATGGTTGTTGATTATTTTGATGGAAGTATAAATTATTGTAAAGTTTTGTTGAAATTAAGGAACAGTGAGAGAGGGGTGAATCAATGTTCTACAAAACTTATTAATATGTTCCTTTATAAATTTACCACATACATTCAAATGAAAGAAGCATGAACTTAAGAACAACAACAACAAGATCATCACACATGAACACCAGGATTTTTATGTGGAAACCCAGTTAAGGGAAAAACCAAGGTGGGGGTTAATCCACAAGATTTTATACTTAGTTAAAAGTATTACAAAATGGGAAGGCACATGCCTTCGGGTGCACTACCCAGAGCTCACTACTCAAAGGAGGCTCATTGCCTACAAGATTAATTACAAGAGTTCACTGAAATACTTCAACTGAAGAATAGCATCTAACAATGCAAGATTACAGTTCTGGTTAGGCTCAATATACCGACTTCACACACTTCATCTCTTACTGCCCTGTTTTACTATTCCGCCATGATCTGATGCTTAGATCTCTGCTTTGCACTTAATACTGCCACACTTTGCACCTATCACTTCATATTCACACAACCATATCATAAAATTCTCAAACCCATCGATTATATATATCCGCAACATGAAAGTACCTCAATTGCAGTCGGCCTCAAGAAAACTTAGGAACTTTTTCAAGATCACTATTCTATCGGTTAAATCCATGCACAAATATTAATGTGGACCAAAACCTATGTATTCAAGTCACCACACATGTTGGCCAATACCACTGGATCTCATAAATTGCTCAACCAACCACTTCTCTTAATCCGTACAAGGATCAAACACCAAGTCGGCCTGTTCTTCACAAGACTGAATTGTCTAACCAGAACCCAATACTCATATGCTTGTAACTTTCAATCCCTTCATCACTGGAGGCTAAAAAGTTGGATTTAGGTAGCCCTAACATCCCTTAACATTCCCTCAGATCTGTAGCACAATATGAATACCTGTAGAGAAATGCAGACCAAGATGTTGAACCCTGTCATATGCTCTGTTCCTATCTATCTGGACTTAGACAAATCTACAATCTGACTTCCAGTATGATCAAATGATACAATGTGGACGTGTAAGATAGATTTAGTTGCCATGACTGATAACACCGGACATGCCTAGCGGTGTCTCTTGCCAACAATCTCCCCCTTTGGCATTGATGGCAACACTTAGTGAAAAATGACTAAGTGTTAGAATAACTCCCCCTTACTATGTACACTTGTGATTTCCAATGCTCCCCCTAAGATGAATTCCTCATTTTTCATTGCTTTCCACTTCCCCTTTGACATCATTGGAAAAGGTCGAGGTCTGGATCCAAAAATTCACACAAAAACTCGATATTCATACTTCCTCATATAGACTTAAACACATCACCAAAAATGTTTTTCAACAACACCAATTCATTGTCCCAACTTTTCTTCATGCCAACCAAAACTGAAATATGACCACTAAATAGAAATGCCTATGACTCTGCCTTCTGCAGATCAGTGGGATCACTTGTCAGAGCAGCATCTTGAGCTTATGTCAATGCATTGAACATTGTTTATAACTTAGGGAGAATCAATCCTGGAGTTCACACATCCTTGCCACAATGTTTTCTTTTTATTTCACAAATTTCCTTATTTCATCAATCAAGTTAACTACTTGGTATTCTTGACTTGTTGTAGATATTGTCAAAGGATTAAAGGATTGAGATACATTTGACATTTTTTTCTTGGACTCCTTTATTTTCTTCTCAATATCCTCTACAACTTTTGGCCAAGATAAACAAAATTTGTACACTTCTCCACCTTCAGTGAGGGAATTTTGAATACTCTTTACACTAGTATCCAACATAATTCTATCATTGTCAATTCTTCTTTTTAGTTCACTAAATCTTTTATCATTGAATTTATTCTAGACTTTGACTTCAGCTAACTTTTCAAAAGACTCAAAGTGAGTACTTACAGATTTTATCAGACTCTTCAACTAACCAGAGGAGGATGCTAATGAATCCTTCTAAAATGTAGGCATGATTTTCTCCAAAATGACGGATGTAAGACCAAGCAACTCACTGTCTTCTATATGGAACTTCAAAATTTCCTCTCTGGCCTTAGCTTGTGTAAAAGAGGCTAACTTCATCTTCTATACCAGAGAAAGAGTATCAAAATTGATTGGACCTTGTATTATATCTAGATCTTCTATAACTTGTTTGTCTTTCTCCAAAATTTCTTTCACTCCTTCTGCAGTGTCTCTTGCCCAATATGATGTTTTAGTTTTAGGGCCTACATTTTTTCCCTTTCTAGAGTCAACTACATTGTCTTGCTTATCATTTTCATTCTTTTTCTCTGCTTCTACTCTCTCTGCATCATCAACAATGTCTTCTGCATTCTTTTCTGGAGGATTTTGCGTATCCTCAATCGCAACATTATCATCATTTTTATCAAATTCCTCAACATCCAGAATGGAGGAATCAACTCCATCATCAGTATCTTTTTCTTGATCTTCCTTGTTCTTAACTCCTACTTTCTGCTCTTTATTCTTCTCAGAATCACCTTCAGTAGGATCATTTATTTCCATATTCATTTCTACATTTGCCTCACCAGATTGGCCTGAAGGAATTTGAGTATCCTTTGCACGATCAACATTATCTTCCTTTACCATCTCTTCATCTCCTTTATTTGATATCTCCTCTTCTAGAATAGAGAAGTCATCTACCTCAACTTGCTGCTTATTTTCCTTCAACTCTTCTTCATTTGGAAGGGATGTATCATCAGCATCAAGTTCCTCAATGACCACATAAAACTTATTCTTGTTTAGGTCTTTCCTTAGAATTTGCTCTATTTCTTTGACCACTTCATCAGTGTCTCCAATCATTAGCTTATTCATCCTTTTCTTGCTTTTGAATTGATCTTTAACTTCTTTGAAAATTTTATTTGCTTCCTTTCTAGAGATGACCGAACATGGACTGGACAACACATGTTCCATTAACTCCAAATCCTTTGCTTTAGCAGCTTCTTTTCTCATCTCCAAGATATCACTTAGACTCTTAGGGATATCTGACAAAATTTCCACAAGTGCTCTTTTGAATGTGTTCAGGTATTTAATAGTAGCATCCTCCAAAATTTTCTTGTTAGCATCATCAAAGCTATCATAATATTCTGTTATGGGCTTCAAATTCCCATGAACAATTATTGCATTCACAATGTCTTCAATTGACAGGGTGGGTTTTTCAACACGAGTCTCAGTCTTTTGTCTTTTGCTCACCCTTATGCTTCCAGAGGGCTTGTCTTTGGCAACCCTTGATGTTTCTGCTCTTTCTAACTTTATGCTTCCGGAGGGCTTCTCCTTAGACACTTTAGCAGCCTTAGTGCCTGATGCCTTCAACTCCTTAACCTCACCATCTGACTTAGTCTCTTCTTCATCTTCCTTCTCCACACTGACATATGACCTTTTGGCCATTACTTTTGTCCTTTTTCCCTCCTTACCGGTAGATTTTTCTTTGAATTTCTTTGCAATAGGAGAAGGTGATGTACCAGAGGTTGTACCAAAACTCCTAGTAGTCCTTGATTTAGAGGGGGATTCTATTGGAACACTTCCCTGTTCCCTATCCCACTTCTCCTTTTCAGCTTTCTCTATTCTTTCCCTATTTTGTCTCACAGCTTCTCTAGTTATTCCAATACTTTCTGCATACATTTCAACTTGCCTTTGGATCTTTCTCTTAGATTCAGGTTTCTGAAGTTTAACATGTAGTTTCACACTAAGTTCACCATATGTCCTGAATCTCTCAACTGAGGTATCTTTTGGTTTGCTTAGAAGGTTTTGAGCATACATTTCCAGTATTTGTTCATCAACTTCATACCCCATGGGCATGATCCATACAGTCCTTGGTTCAACTACTTCCATTAAGCATTGATCTATTTCCACCATGAAACAAATTGTATCCTTGTACTTTTCCACTATAGACGTAGGGATTCTTTCTCTTGATTGCATCATATTTTGAAAATTCTTGAAATATCCCCAAAGAGCAGTCCTTTGGGCATTGGAGTCACAAAAATTGTACAAGGGCTCTCTTATTTGTATGACAACAGGCTTGTCACTGGCCCAACACAGGCTTTTCTTCCTGGGTAACTCATTCATGAAATAGAGGACACAATACCAATGTACCATACTTGAATGTATTCTTCTTGTCCTTCTTGATCTTGTTCAAATTCTCCATTAATTGGTTTTGCAGCAGCTCACACAGGTCATAGTCAGTATTCTCTCTTAACATTTGATAGGCAACATAAATGGTTGTACTGGATATAGAGTTTTCCCTGCTAGAGTGGTATATTGTATACCCAATCACCATAGATGCAAATTTGACATCTGGATCAGTTATATCATTTATTGTCATTGCCCTCTTATCAAATTTTGATCCGGTAGCTTCAGTTATAGTCTGATTCTTCACTGATTTTAGCATCAATAGTCCACCGGATGAGTTCAATCCTGTTACAGCCTTGATGGCATCCTTGGTGATCTTAAAGGGTTTCATCAACCACATGAATTCAACATGCATCCAACTCAGTACATACCGGACCCACTCATCTTCATCGAAGGACAGGAACCCAATAACCTGAATGAAATGTTTATCTTGCAGTGCCTTATACTCAGGTTTAAGACCATAAATCTCACCCCTCAGGTGATTCTTAAACAAATCTACTAACTTTGAATCCCTAAACTCATCCATGCTAGCATGAATGTAAGCCCTAATATCTTCAACGTGCAACACACCATGCAGAACATTAGAAAAGGCATCTAATAGATCGACCTCTACAGATTTGTGTGGATGCTTTTTAAATTTAGGTCAGGGCCTTTCAGTGATGTCAACAACCAATGGAGTAGCCATATCTAGAGATTGCAAATTCAGAGAGCTTTACAGAGAATACCTTGTTTCGCTAGTTAGGGTTAGCTGTTGAATTCACTTTTCACACTCCAAATCTTTGAAATCTTAGCTCAGGCACTCTTCTCCTTGTTCTCTTCAAATAGAAAGTGATTCAAATGTTGAGTGAATGACCTTTTATGCTTCTGCAAAATCTAATTCATCATTGTAATAAATGCTTTGCCCTAATTCATCTGGTTACACTGTTTCTGAATACAGTCAGTCTTCAGTTACTCCATAATCAATCTCATTAGCTTCTTTCCTTCCAGAATTTGCTTCACAGATCTATAATAGGCTTATTTATCTTCACTCATCGTCCCAGATTTAGGCACCCACTTACTGGCAGGGGAAATTAGATTTTCAATTCATCTCCCCATGAGCGAGAGCTCTTATTTCAATTCCTAGAGGAATTATCAACACCAAATTCTGGTGCGGACCCATCACTATCATTCATTACACTTTTCTTCACCCATGTTTTATTCATTTTATTCTAGATCTCATTCACATCTACTTTGCCCTTGCCTTTGTCCATCTTCTGCTCTGTTCTTCCTTTACCTGCCTGTGAGTTCTCTTTTTTGCTTCTACAAAATTTAGCAATATGTCTAGATTTGTTGTAGTTGAAACACACAATCTTATTTCTCTAACAATTACATGTTGGAGCAGATTTAGACCTGCATTGCATTGCAATATGCCCAAACTTGTTCCAAGTAAAACATCTTCCATTGAAAACTTGTTTGTTCTTAGGAGGATTCCTTGATCCACTTTTACAATCCTCAGCCTTATGACCTATCTTTTTGCAATTAAAGCATTGACCAGAAAAAGATGATGCATTTTGATTCACTTTACTTTTGCATTGATTAGCTCTATGACCATACTCATTGCATTTGAAACAATTACCATTGAAAGATAGATACCTTTGAGCATTATGTTGTCTTACCGGAGGCCTTCTAGGATTCGTTCTTTGATTTCTTGCTTCAAGATTTCTTTGACCGGATCCAGAGATTTCACCTTTCTCAAATCCCAGCCCATGCTTATCATCTACCTTCTTCTGACTATCAAGCAGCACCTCAAGTTTAGCTGAGCTTATCTTGAACTTCTCTTTATATTCATTTGTCGCTTCTAGGTCATGTTTGAGAATGACAATTTGTCTTTGAAGTTGTTCCCCATTATCTCTAGTTTCTTGTAGATCAGACTCTAGATGGCCAATTATTTTGTCCAATCTGCAACACTCTTCTATTCTTTCTTTCAGAGATTGATTCAGGTTTTCCTCAATCTTCTTCCTTTCCTCAATTTCCTTGGTTAGCCTCATCACCCCGGATTCCATCTCATGTTTTAGGACAACTTCTTTTGCCAGCTTCTCACATTCCTTTGTCTTTTCCTTCAGATCCTCATCCATGTCATTGTCTTCATTCTAATTTGCTAACTGCTGAAGTAGCTCCTTCCTCTTTTCATTAGATTTGCTTAGTTTCCCTTTTAAAGTCTTGATGAAATCCTCAGCATCTTTAAGGTTCTCTTGCAGTTCTTTGACTTCTACTTTGGACTGATCAAGATCTTCTAAGGCTACTTGAAGTTGTTCATTGATACCATCAGAATCCCTGAATGAACCCATTGAAATACCTTCCCAAATCTTCTTCAAGCTGTTAAACTTCTTCTAAGGAACCTTTCTCTAATACCAATTGTTGATATTAAGGAACACTGAGAGAGGGGGGGCTGAATCAATGTTATGCAAAACTTATTAATATGTTCCTTTATAAATTTACCGCATACATTCAAATGAAAGAAGCATGAACTTAAGCACAACAACAACAAGATCATCACACACGAACACTAGGATTTTTACGTGGAAACCGGTTAAGGGAAAAACTATGGTGGGGGTTAACCCACAAGATTTTATATTCAGTTAAAAGTATTACAAAATGGGAAGGCACATGCCTTTGGGCGTGCCACCCAGAGCTCACTGCTCAAAGGAGGCTCATTGCCTACAAGATTAATTATAAGAGTTCACTAAAATACTTGAACTAAACAATAGCATCTAACAATGCAAGATTATAGTTCTGGTTAGGCTCAATATACCGACTTCACACTCTTCATCTCTTATTGCCCTATTTTACTATTTTGCCATGATCCGAGGCTCAGATCTCTGCTTTGCACCTAATATTGCCACACTTTGCACCTATCACTTCATATTCGCACAACCATATCACAAAATGCTTGAACCCATCGATTATATATATCCACAACATGGAATTGGCTCAACTGTAGTCAGCCTCAATAAAACTTAGGAACTTTTTCAAGATCACTATTCTGTTGGTTGAATCCATGCACAAATATCAATGCAGACCAAAACCTATGTATTCAAGTCACCACACATGCTGGCCAATACCATTGGATCTCATAGATTGCTCAACCAACCACTTCTCTTAATCTGCACAAGGATCAAACACCAAGTTGACCTGTTCTTCACCAGACTAAAATGTCTAACCAGAACTTGATACTCATATGCTTGTAACTTTCAATCCCTTCATTTCTAGAAGCTAAAACTTTGAATTTAGGTAGCCCTGACATCCCTTAACATTCCCTCAGATCCGCAGCACAATATGATTGCCTGTAGAGAAATGTGGACCAAGATGCTGAACCCTGCCATATGCTCTGTTCCTATCTATCTGGACTTAGACAAATCTACAATCTGACTTCTAGTATGATCAAATGATACAATGCAGATACATAAGATAGATTCAGTTGTCATCAATGACAACACCTGACATGCCTATTAGTGTCTCTTGCCAACAAGTTTTGTGTTGTAGATTGACAGAGGAAGAGAGTAGAACGTAGGTTCAAAAGACAGGACTGAGAAAAGGGAAGAGTAGCCTGAGGTAGCTATCAAAAGATAGAAAGATACAACAAGTTTGCATGGGTAGAGCACTGAAGGGGAGTCAACCTATGCTAGAATTTGTAGTGACGTGTGTTGTGTGAACTGATCGTCGAAGGAGAGGCAGCTTGCACTTGAAGTTTGAGCAGGGATTGTGGATTGCAATAGTAAGAAGGATGGGTATTAGTGTAAGAAGACCTATCATAATCCCATCTTGGGATAGATATTGGGATGGAGTGGAAAGCAGAAAATTCTAAGAGGAATTGGAGAAAATTGCAAGTAGAATGGATATGTTGGAAAAGAGTTATTTTCCTGCTAATGTTGTGGTTGCAGGAAGTGGACAAGAAGAGAAGAGGAAAGTTCTCATTATAGAGGACTTGAATAAGAATAGTAAGAAAAGGAGAAAAGAGAAAGTGCAGCAAGGGGCACTTGAAGAAGAAGAGAAGATAGTGTCTTTGGAAGAGGTACTTGAAGAGACATCTTGGTCTCTTAATTTATTTTCTACTGATTTGTTTGAAAGTGTGAATGCAGGTATAAAGAAGGCTGAGAACAAGCTTTTGGAGGTAAAAGGAGAAAGGGCAAGAAGAGATCATGTAGATGAAGATGAAGATAAGAGTGAAAGAAGACAAGTTGCAACAATAGATAAGAGAAGACAGTTTGTAGCAGTAGTGCAATACAAGGTACCTAAAGATGAAGAGGGGGCTAATAAAGAAAAGAAGAAAGCCTGTAAGGAGGAAGAGGTGGCAAGACACGAAGCCAAGAATGTAAGAAAATTGGGACAACAAACCAATGAAGAGGTAAAAGTGAGTGTTGGTGGTGATTTTATTTATGCAAGTGAAAATAGGAGTGTAAACCTGCAAGTTAGAAAGGAGAAGGGTAAATTAGTGGATCATGACTATATAATACCATATTGGCAAAAGAAATCAGTTGTAAATGTACAACAAAGAGAAGTGAGACAAAGAATGGTTTGTACTAATTGTTATGACAGTAAAATAGCATCAAGGATGGAAGATATGATAGAGATTCAGAGGAAACAAGAGGATAGGCCTAGTGAAGAAGCAACAAGGCATCAACCCAAGAAAATAGAAACCCATGTGTGGGTAGTGAAGCATGGGACAAGAGTAGAAGAAGTTGACAATGAGAAACAGACAAAGCAAGAGAAGAAGCGATGTGTAGATATTGACAAGCCCAATGAAGAGGAGCACATGATAAAGCCCCTAAAATATGAAAAGGAGGATAATGCCCCAGAGCATGCAACAGAGTTAGGGGAAAAGCAACATGGTATGTTCAAGGTAAGAGGTAGACAATTTGATTTGTATGATGATGATGTTGAAGCTTTAAGTGAAATTTCTAAATATGAGATGGATATGTGGAGGTTGGTAGATGAGAAAGATAGGAGAAGAAGTAAATATCAAAGGAGAAAGGAAAATAAATAAAGGTAGATTGGAGAGCTTAGAATGAATAAATATGAATATGGAATGAACCATAGGAATGAAAAAAAGAATGGACCACATAGGCTGGGAGTGAGAAAAAATTAAAAGGTGAAGGACAAAGTGGAAATGCAGATAAGGGATGTATAGAAGACATTGGGGCAGCAGAGAATAAAGAAGAAGCTGAGGCAGCATAGAGTAAAGAAGGTAAGGATAAATGCATTCATGATGGAAACAAGGTTGAGGTAGAATTTGAAGAAGGGACAGCAAACAAGAGTGGTGTAGATGATTTGTGGGCTCAATCCTCTGAGATCGAACAAGAATTGTAGGAAGATATTGTTGGTGAAGGAATAAATACAAGTGGGATAGCAAAGAAGGATGAAGGAAGAAAGGATGTAGATAGTAACATAGAAGTTGGTGTAGCAAGGCAGACAAAGGTAAACAAAAATGTATTTTCCAAGAATATGTATATGTATTTCTGCAGTGTGTTGATCAATGAAAGGGTTGAGCATAAATATGTAATAGAGCTAGATATTGTGGTTTGTGATAAGAGAGAGAATATTAAAAATGATTTGGGGTTGTTTAATTGGGACATGGAAAAGGAAGTATATGGAATGATGAATGCAGATTTGTTGAAGGCTGAGCATGCTTTTACTAGAGTTGACAAATTGATAAATGAGGTGGAAATAATTGGGGAAGCAAATGCAGAATGGACTGATTTATGCATGACTGAGCAAGCCAGGTATCTTATGCATGGGGAATTGAATGGAGAACAGTAATGTTGAAGGAATATATTAATGGTTCCAGAACATTTGTGGAGGAAGTGGAAGAAAGACAAGAGGTAGTATGCTTAATAGCCTCATGTGCAGGAGCACATGAATTTTTTTATTCCCCAGGGAGTCTGATGCAGGGGCATTGTGCTCCTATCAATTTTGGTTTAGTTTCTTTTGTTGTTTTGGTTTTGTTTGCACTTTCCTTGTAAATAAGTGGGGTATCCTTGTCTTCTATATTTTGTAAGCTCCTGTCACCATGTAAGTCAGAGATTAGCAAGGAATTTTCTGTCGCCAGAGAGTAGCAATGAAACTCCTATTGCTTGAGTGGCAGGAACTTAATTAAAAGGGGCCTTTAATCTATCGACTATCATTCTCCTACCTCAACTGTATTACTTATCGGATTATGTTGAAGACAGTTGGGAGAATTCAATAGGAAGGGGAAAAATCTCAAACATGTAGTTTGGAAGATAGTTGGGAAGAAGACGAAGAGACTGGGAAAAACAGTTGGGGAGCAGGAAAGGAAAATGAAGTGACATCATATCTACAAAGGCACATAAGAGAGAGGGAGCATTAGAGGATTGGAAGAAAGAGAAAAGACAGGAATTGGAAATGATTTTGGCTGTAGATAGAAGAGAGCATCAAGTGTAAAAGAGGGAGGAGAATTGTTTTGACTGCATAGATAGGAAGAGGCCAATAGCTACAGGCCAATAAGATATGTAACACCAAGTTTTGATAGTAGAACATAACAGCTAAGAGAGGAAGCCGCAAAAAGAAGGGAGTAGTTCAGTGTTGAGGGAGACAACAGAGGGTGAAGGGAAGTAGTGTAAGAAGATAAATCTACTAATAAAAGTCTCTGTTTTTGTTTTGGTTATGTTGCATACAATATCCATGATCATAATAAGTAGATACATGTATTGAACGTTGTTTCATCTCAGTGCTTTATGGTTCTGTTAAATTTATCGAATTGTTACTAATTGCAAATAAACACTTTCAATATTGAAGTCCCCTATCTGAGAATATATATTTGGAAGTATTTATAATCTAGTAACCTGAACTTCCTATCATTATTGTGGTGTTGATTCTAGTTTGAGTCTGAATCTAATGAATCTCTGCAAGTATAACTACTATGAACAGTAAGTTTCTGATGCAGTCAAAGTAGGAGGGTCTAGTGAGGGACTGTCCAACCTTGCAGCCTAAACAACTAACCCCATGATCACAATGGATATGCAACAGAAGCTAATAGCTAATCAACAGAAAGATAACATATATTCATCAACACATATGACACAAGATATATCCTGGGAAAACCCTAACAGGGAAAAACCTAGCCTTCAAAGCTCATTCCTCATATATTATAAATTCAAATTGAATTACACACACCTCAAGGGCTTTATAGATGCTAGGCCATAGCCCATGGATTATTAAAAGATTCATACAACAATATTCTTTCATGATTTCTTTCTTCTACATCTCAATTCTCTGCTCTGCAACTCCTTCTGCTTCTTGCTCTGCCTTCTACTTTGTTCTGCTACTCATTCGGATCAAAACAACTTAAGATCATGCTCCATATCTTCATGTTATCGATCACTGCTTAGAAACAATCCTTTATCTCTTATTTATATCCTCCACAAGATTTCAAATCATTATCAAGTCACCTAATTGCAACGGCTAGTCAGGTAACATGTGTACACGGATAGGCCAGACCTAAACATAAGGTATTGCTCTGTTGGTGCATAAAACTTCACGCGGATCTTCATGAAGGTTGGCTAGGTCCTATACTTCATTGAATAATGTTCCTTTAGGCTCCACAAGTCACGGATTTGCTCTGCACGCGATTAAACTTCATTGAACACAGTTGGCTCTGCTCTGTCAAACGTGCAACAATAGTCAATCTTTTGATAGCGATATCTTTCTGGAATCAAAGCCAAATGATCTAAATTCTTGATATGTTGTAGCTTGCTATGTCTAGATGTTAAGTCCAGCTCCACAACCTCTGATACTTAGATGTGGCAAATGTGGTATCTCCTCAAGTCACCATCTCAATATTTAGCAACTCACTGTCAGCTGTCTCAATTGTTTTGAATTCTTCTAGATGCTCCTGCATCAGACTCTTGGGGTTATTTGAAAAGTGAGCCTCTTCACTTTGGCTAGTATTATGTCAAAATCAATGTGATCCCTTAGGTTAGGTTTGGCAGTCTATTTTTAGGTACTTGCAACTGCCTCAAGGTCGGCGGTCTATTCAAGTCCACCCTGCAAAACTACCTTTGGTTCTTCTAGGTTTGGCATTCTACTTGCAATCCTTGCACTTCCTTAATGATC
Organism: Cunninghamia lanceolata; assembly: GCA_027924645.1. Classification (NCBI taxonomy): domain Eukaryota; kingdom Viridiplantae; phylum Streptophyta; class Pinopsida; order Cupressales; family Cupressaceae; genus Cunninghamia; species Cunninghamia lanceolata. The sequence continues at coordinate 19,254,169 of BSBN01001215.1, read as the reverse complement.
GATAGTCTGAGCGAGTCTTCTTCGCAAGCTGCCTCAAGCTCTATTTCTGTTTCAATCAATTAAGAGTCAATCAATATCAATATTCATCCTTTGGAACAATAAAGTCACTTCCTGATACATTCTTGAATTCTTCTCTGCATATACTGCTTCAATACTTTTCTCTATTTCTTTATCCATGTTTCCTTTACTCTGGTACATAAACTTTCTTCTCTCGGTATAATATCTGGTCATTTCTCTTTCTCTGTAACATGAACTTCCCTTTCTCTGTTATGCTTTGCACTTGTCCACATAAACTTTCTCTTGCATTATTTCAGATGATGATTCTATAACAAAATTCTTCTCAAGATTAATGCTTCACCTTCTTCTAGTTTCTCTATCAAATCTGATGTCTCAAAAGGTTCCTCCTCCTCTACATAAACTAACTTTGTATAAACAGGATCTTCTTCATATGCACAAACTATCTCTGAATTATTTACTACTTTTCCTTCATTAGCTTCAACGGTAACAGGTTCTCAATGACTTTCATTACTTGATTATTTTCTCCTCCAAACTTGAAAATAGGTTCTTCTAAATGGTCTTTTATTAAATCCTCTTTCATCTCTTCTGTATCATTCACTGTGATAAGAATTGTGACTCCTATCATTTCTCCCTCTGTAGTTTGAATTATTGTCCTTGTTATGCTCTGCATAAGGTCTTCTTTCCTTGCATCCTTCTCCAACATATGAGTATTTCCATCTATACATCCTTCTGAACAAACAAGTAGCATGCTTCCATTTTGCTCCATCAATCCATCCATAGTTCATTTGCATACAATCTATCCTAGACTTCCTCCTCCTTACTTTATTCCAACACATCTTTTTAGAATGGTTCCTCAACCCACAAAATAAGTACAAGGGTATAGATCCCAACACAATTCCTTTTCATGTCCATGTCTATTACAATGAAAACAATACATACCTCTTCTTCCCTGATTTGATTTGTTTGAACTTGTAACAACATCCTTACTTATGTCATATCCAAGGCCTTCACTTCTTCATTTGATTACTAGTTCAATAGGTTCTGTAATTCCTTGTTGACACTTTCCCAATCCTTTTCCTTCATATCCCATTCTCTGCATGATTTCAAAACTAATACCATCACCAACAACTACAGGCTCAGTCACACTGTCATCTTCTATTTCACTTTCTAAAGAAACTTATGCATCATCACACAAATCAAGTATCACAAGAAACATCACAAAACTCAGGCTTAGATCTCAGACTTTCATTCTCTCTTCTGCAAGCTACAAGTAACTGCTTTAACTGATTAACATGTTCCTTCAATTCAGATATATCCTTCTTCTGTAGATTTTTCTCCCTTTTCAATTCTTCCAAACTTTCTTCAAGATCTCTGTTTCTCTTTTCCACCTTCCCAAACAACCTGAATCCTTCTTCCAATTCTGCAAATCTCTTTTCAACATCCTCAAACAACTTCAGCTCTACTTCTAATTCTTCATTCCTCCTTTTTACATCATTTAGTTCTTCTTCAAGGGCATCATATTTGTCTTCTCCTAGTTCTTTCATCCTTTTCAACAACTCTGAATTACACCTTTTAATTTCACATAATTCTTCTTCCAATATATCATTTTCACACATTAGGGTTTCATTTTCTTTCTTCATCCTCTTTCCAATCTTCCCCATTGAAATTAATTAGATAAACAACTTAATTTGAAAAGCTTACCCGAATCTTTCTTACCTTCATCTTCTTCGGTAGTGATTCTTGTTACACTCTAGGGTTTTTCACTTCTTTCAACACTTTCTTCCTTCCCAATAGACTCACAACCTTCCCAGTAGATTCGCAACCAGCTCTGATACCACTTGATGCAGTCAGGGTAGGAGGGTCCAGTGAGGGACTGTCCAACCTTGCAGCCTAAACAACTAACACCATGATCACAATGGATATGCAACGGAAGCTAATAGCTAATCAACATAAAGATAACATATATTCATGAACACATATGACACAAGATATATCCTGGGAAAACCTTAACAGGGAAAAACCCAGCCTTCAAAGCTCATTCCTCATATATTATAAATTTAAATCAAATTACACATGCCTCAAGGGCTTTACAAATGCTAGGCCGCAGCCCCAGGATTATAAAAAGATTCATACAACAATATTCTTTCATGATTTCTTTCTTCTACATCTCAATTCTCTACTCTTCCTTCTACTCTGTTTTGCTACTCATTCGAATCAAAACAACTTAAGATCGTGTTCCATATCTTCATACCATCAATCACTGCTTAGAAACAATCCTTTAACTCTTATTTATATCCTCTGCAAGATTTTAAATCATTATCAAGTCGGCCTAATTGCAACGACTAGTCAAGTAACGTGTGTGCACTGATAGGTCGGACCTAAACATAAGGTATTGCTCTGCTGGTCCATGATGTGAGGCCGATTATTTTACCTCCCATATTTTCATCATTATGCTATTTAGTAGATGACACTATCAGACCTTAGTGACTATGTTTCATTATGCAGACTTGATGTTTTATCTCACTAATTTGATATATGTGATTTCATTCAGTCATATTGGATGATATGTTGTGGTTCGACATATGGGATATATATTAGATGTTATTTTGTTATGAGATTCTAGTTATTTATGTGATGTGAACTATTTGACATGTGATGGAAAATGTAGTTTAATTTGGAATTATGTATTGATGTTTATTTCAATTACGTGAAGTTAATTTCAGTTGCTTCAGCTATGACTATTCATGACAGGACTGACACTTGATCAAGATGTGCAGGTTTCACATTCCCTAGCCACGAGAGATAGGAGGTAGAATTCACACTATGTTATCCCCTGTAAAGCTGATCCATTCCCAAGAGGGATAAGGATCACGTTTGAATTTGAGTGTGGATTTATTGTGCTTGGTTTAATTTTACTTATTTTGGCCTTAGTACCCTTTTTATTTAAAATTGATTAATAATAAGTGTTGTATAATTTTATTTGATTTATATCACTTGGTATTTATATTATTTTTTTTAGGCCATTTAAATGTGGATTTTTAACCCCTTCATGAACCCTAGGGTCCCAAAAATTACCTTAGGTGGTCAACCATGAGTCTAGGGTCAACTTGGACTATCTAACCCTAGTTTTGACTCACCTTAGGTCACTCTAAACCATGGTTTAGCAAAAGTGACGAATTTTAGAATGAGGGAAGATGGGGAATGGGCCTTCCCTTGGGAAGGACCCATCTCCCATCCCAAAGTTTTGGAAACTTTCCCAAAGGAGACTTGGGAGGTCTCCAAGTGTCCTCCAAAACTCCCAAGTGAGTGGGAGCACCATTCAAGACTCTTGTCTTCTTGGAGGTGTGGGTGGGAATCCAACTCACCCTTTTGTCCCCCTCCCACTTGTGTGGAAGCACAAGTGGATGAAGTGGAGATGGAGGTGGAATGAGAGGAGGACATTTGTCATCCTCATACTTCCTCTCCCTTACAAGTGGGATGGGAGGGGGAAGGAGAAGGTGACAAGTGTCACCTTCTCATTCCTCATGGCCAAGTTGATGGCCTATAATAGCTCCTCTTGTAGAGGAGTCGGGGTTCTCTTTTTTTTCGAGTATTTTTCCTTGCAATTTGGAGAGTTCTTGAAAATTTTAGTTTTCCTTTCTAGTTTGGAGGAGTTAGGGAAGGTTGGAGAAATTTTGAAAGTTGGAAGGCTTGGGAAGGCTTGGAGCTCTTCACCCATTTCTACTTCCATTGTCAGGGCCTTAAAGGTAGGCCTCTTAACTTGCTTCTTACCTTGCTTATATGATGTTCAATGTTTTAGATTTTGGTTGTGTGTTGTTTGCATTATGATGTTTGCATTGTGATGTTGGGTTGGGTGTTATGGTGAGAGCACCTCCAATGGAGGTAATGCTCAACTTGTATGGGTAGGGGAAAGGAACCTCCTTGAGGTCTCTCCCACAGTTTGTATTTGTGCCTTGAGGGCTCTTATTTGAGGAGTAAATTAATTGGATGGCAAGAGTGCCAGGTGATTTATTTGTGAATCTTGTGGATTGTGGTGTTTTGGGGAATTTGGCTTGAGGCCACGAGTAGAAATTTTTATCATTTGGGAGCCCTTTGAAGTTGAGGGTCCATTCCCTAGCCTCACCAAGCTCATTTTTATGAGTTAAGTTATGTGTTAAACCTATGGGGATGTTATTGTTTGTGTTTAGTGTGTGATTGTTGTTGTGGAATGAAACCCTGTGTGAAACCCCTACCTCCCTAGCTCGGGGGTGACCCACTTGCGGGTCTACGGTAGGGAGGAGAGCTTTTGATATTGTTTGGAATGTTGTTCTTCTATTGAGATTTATTGCAGGTGTCTTTATGTAACAAGGAGTAGAGAGGAGTACAATTTGGAATTCCTTTAGTCTCTTGTGAAAGATTTTCAATGTAACTTCCTGTTTATGAGTTTAAACTAGTTATTGCCTTAATTATGAAGTTAGCATTGTGAAGAGGATTACAAGAGAAATAAATTTATATCTTCTGTCATTATTGCTTCCAAAGACAAGAAGTATGCATGTGTTATAAGGCCGTTGTTTGTATCTCATTGTAGATAAAGAGAAAAAAAAAGGGTAAAGTGCATTTTCTGTTATTTTTGTAATGAAATTTCTATGAATTAGTTGTTGTCATGTAGAGAAACTGAGTTGTTAAAGATTTAAATATAGTTGCAAGTTTTCTCACCCGACTAGTTGCATCAAAAGAACGGATATGCTTTTGTGTAGCTAGCTTGTTTCAAAACAAAAATATATTTTTGTATGGCATCATTTAAAAAAAAAATTATGTAAATGTTTCTGTATTATTCATGTCCCTAAATAGAAAGCTAATTTCCTAGCTTAGATCAGATAGTTATTTTCAAAAAAATTATATAAATGTAATTTTTGCAAAAAAAAGTATACTTGTAGTTATTCTCCTTGAGAATTTAATTTATTGTTAATTCCTCCCTTCTTGCTATGTATATGCTGAGGTAGAAGATAAAATATAGAAATAGATTTTTTTTTTGTATATAGATATAATATATATACACTTATATATATGTATATGAAAATATATATTTATATATATATACATATTTATATAGGCTTTAGTTCTGAAATGAAATTTTACAGTTATGAAATTTTAGCAACTGTCAGATATGAACTAAGTATATATATATATAAATATATATATATATATATATAAATATATATATATATATATATATATATATACAAAACCTGAGTTATACATTGTAAACTGCTGTTGAAGAAAAAAAAACTGAGATCAAAATTTTTGTGACGAACAAATCAGGCAAAGATATGAGAAATTAAAAAAAAAAACAATAAATGGGACTGTGGGCCGCTGTGCCCACAGTCCCACCGAACTCATATATAAGGGGTGTGGGATGGGAGGTGGAGGCTCCACCTCCCATCCCACACCCCCCCCCCCATACCCCATACTACAAACCCCACACAGTCTACCCTCTCCACGCCGTGGGCACACCTCCCCCTTAACCTTCAACTTAACCGCTACCCGCTGCTTGCCACACCCTGACTCCTAACAAAATAAAAATCCCCTGCCACTCTTCCTCCGCATACCCCCTTCGCGGCTGTTGGCACTAATTTTGGTCTAGATCTGAGTGCAGATGTTGGAGGGTTTTTTCTTTTTGGGCCCTAAGTTTCCTTGTTCATCGCTATGACTTTCTCTATCGGTGAAACTTCTTCTTGAGTGCTCAGATTTTGATTGAACCATCATTTTGAACCACCACGTTGAACCCTTTTGGTTCATCGTTCAACGGTTCAAGGCTTTGTGTTTGTGTTCGGCGAGTGTTCTTTTTGAAGTGCTCTGTTTGGCGTTGAACTTCTCAGTTGAACCATCCGTTTGAACCGGTTCATGGTTCAAAGGTTCCGAGCTTTATGTTTTTGGTTCATCGGAGTGATCGGCATCATCGGTGAACTGTTTCTTGGTCCCTCCGATAGGTTTGGTTTGGCCGATGGATGTTCATTGGCATAACATTGAAGATCGGCATAGGCATTTTGGGTTTGGCCGATGGCTTCGGTCATACCGACGGAGGTGGGAGGCCAATGTCTATCGGCGGGAGTTGTTATATCGGCAGAGGGGTTTCTTGCTAGCCCGATGGTTCATCTCTGGCCGATGAAGGGAAGTGTTGTGTATGGTCTTCGGCATGACTTGTGTTGTCGGCGAGGATGGATTGTGGTGGGCCGACAGTGGGAGGCCTCGCCGATGAAGGAGCAGAGTATAATTCGTTGGTGCATCGGTGAGAGTGTGGTCTATCGGCAGAGGGATCTTTTGCTTGGCCGACGGTATTAGTCTAGCCGATAGGGGATTACGGTGGCTTCATCGGTGTAACTGATGAGATCGGTGAAGGTTTGGATGGTTGGCCCGATGATGCATCTCTGGTCGATGGGGAAGTGAAGGTAGCGGTCAGCGAGAGCGTTGAGATCGGAAGGAGAATTCTGGGGTGTGCCGATGGCTCAGGTCTTGGCGATAGGCTTTGGAGAAGGCTTATGCGTCAAGCGCAGCAAAAGCGCTCAACATTTGTTATACATGCGGCCGTGTTTTTAAAATGATAAAGTTGTCTCCGCGACACCAATGTGGGATTAATCTCCCTGCATTATTTTAAACCTGTGGTAAATGCATTTTGGCAGGAACTTCATTTTGATTGCTGTGACTGATTTCTTGATGGCTGCGGGTGGTTGAGCCATCAATGGCGACTGTAGCAGAGATATGGGTGACGGTACTAGTGATTAGATTGCTCGATTGTGAATGAGGACTTCCATACGGTGGCGCAGGGCTCGAGGCCTCCCTGTCAACTCTTTCTGTCTCTGCAGCAATAAATTTTGAGCGCCATTCCTTTGAAGGATTTGTATCTGGCAATTTTTTTGTCAAAGCCATGTAATTAATGCTGAGTATGCTTCTTTGGCTGTTATAAGCAGGAAGTGTTACTCATTTTAGGTTGTTGAAAACTGGACATTTTGGCTCTGTAATAAGATACAACTGGTTTTGGTTGCTCTGTGCAGCAAAACTTGCGAGTTTATGTATCTCCTGTTGTACGTTTGTGCATGAATCCACTGATTTCATGGTCAATTTTATATGAATAATGCTATGTTTGCATGTGTTATGCTGATTTTGTCTCCAGTTTTGCATGTATCTTTCTTCTGAGTCCAGGCATTCAAGGAATGTCTGAGATTCTAGAACATAGAATTCCTGTGTTGAATGTTTAATCTTTTAACTTCTACTCAAGGGGTAGATTAAACTGTTTTCATATTGAATATTGGGAAGGGTATACTGCAATAGGGATGCCATAAGTATAGACAGCTTAACACTCTGTATTGGGAGATATCTGTAAGGCAGATATCATGTATATCCCCCTGAAATCTAGTTTTAGTTGTTCATGCTGATCATTCACAGGTGTATGTCTACCGACTCCAAGCCCTGGATAGGCACCAATCTAGCTCTGTGTTGAGGTTATATACCATGTCCAGCTTTGCATCCAAAAATCAAATCAAACCATTTCATCCTTCCACCTGTTAGTTGTAGGAGTAGGATTAGGATCCCTGCATGCTCTCATACCCAACCAGACATCATGTCCAAGAATGTTACCAACCTTGTGATTTGTTACACAAATCTTGGTCCATACATGAGAGTATTCTGCCTGTTGCTGTCAAGTTAAATCCTTCTGTCATTGAGCTAGTCAATGTTATACTTTTATCAAATAGGGACACCCTCCTTGGTGCGGCAGAACCAGAAGTGAAGGGGAGGAGCTCACGCAACCTCCTGTATTCAGTTGGCTGAATCTGCCTGTGCATTAGAACTGGCAAACCCTAATGCTGATTCAGAAGAAAAACCAACAAAATGGCGACTCTTCTGGGGAGATCAATGTCATTTCCATGAAAGTTCGAGTCTACGAGATTGAAGAATTAGGCCTGGATGTGTTTGTTGCAGCAGAGAAAAAGGTTGTATATGTGACTCTGCTGGTGGATGACCCAGAAAGAAAGAAATCAATTTGCAGCTTCAGCTTGTTTGAAGCTCATTCCTCTTCAAAGAGGTGGCGACTCTGCATCAAAGAACCTGATAAAAGAACAAAATCAGTCAGAGAAGAATTTCCAGCTCCTACAACATATCCAGGTATTTCATATTGTTTGATAGACTCCCTATTTGGTGAGATAGCACTGGTTAAAAGGGAAACATTGGTGAAAGCAGAGCTTGCATGCTTTTATTAGAACTTATTCTGTATTTCAAAGGGCATGCAATGTTGCTAAAAAGACTCATTTAAAGGACTTTAGGAAAGTTTGAAAAAATAGTCTAAATTTTGAGTGCCTAAAGTCATTGTTTGTAGAAAATCTGAGTAGAGAGGAGGGTTGCAAAAACATAAAGGATGTATTATCAGCCTATGCACTCTTGTGAAGTGTCAAGTGCAAAAATGTATAGTAGTCAGTCCCAACAATGTAATAAAAGAAGTTTCAACATAGACAGATATAAGCCCATAAATTTCAGTGGCATTTGTGGCTATCCAAATGCTCTTCCACCTAAAATCAAAATTTTTTTGCCTAAATTTAATGGTATAAAGGATGAATCAGCTAAGAGACACTTGCAGCAGTTTATGAACGTGATAGATGACTTTGAGATTGACCATGAGGATGTGGTTATGAGATTATTTGTTCAATCTCTAGATGAAGATGCAAGGGACTGGTTTTCCTACCTTCCGGCTCACTCTGTCAGCTCTTGGCATGGTTTTAAATCTGCATTTCTAGTACAATATGGTGAAAGAATCTCTGAATATGCAGTTATTAGTAATTCTATGTACATCCATATTGAAGAAGGTGAGTTGATCCCAACCTTTAACCTCAGATTTATGAGGGCATTTAATAGAATTCCAGAATGCATGAGACCTAATGATGCACTGTGCTTAGTTGTCTATTTAGGAGCTTTTGATAAGAAAATGAGTTACAGATTAAGAGACAAGGAGCCCACCACATTGCATCAGGCACATCAGTTGCAATAGATATTGAAAACAATTGGAGGTATGGAATACAAAAGGGTTATTTTTCTAAAAAATTTTGTTGTCCTGCAACCCCCGATGTTAATGAAAGATTTAATTCAAGAGTTGACAATGAATGTCAAAGTATTCACACCCCTGTTGTCCCAGTTTTTGCATCATTTCAAGTTGATGATGTTTCTGTTATAAAGGAGGATGTCTTGTTTTGCCCAACAAATGAAGTTGAAAACAATGGTTTTTCAAGTAATATTTACATACCAGCCCTTATCAAAGAGCCATCATGTTTAAATGATCCAGTTGTGCAAGGTTGTGATCATGTGGATCAACAGTCAGTATCAGTTTCATCAGGAAGTATTAGAGGGATGGAGAATGATGCAGATAGCTCAACTTCAGAATGCATTGAAACAACAGAAATCTTGTATATGGGGCAATTAGATGATAAAAATGATATCCATGATCAATTCATGGACCAGGTTTGTTCTTCTTATGACTCTGGATCTGATGGTAATGAAGAAGAGTTGGAGTGTTATGAAGAAGAAGCAGAGGCCTTTGCATTGACTGTTAATCCCCTTTATGATGAGCCTTTGGATGCATTTGGTGTTGTGAGTCCTGACTATCAGTGGTGCAGGATTAATCCTCTTTTTGAGGATGATGATGAATATAAAGAGACAGTTGACCTAGGTGATGCATCAATTTGTGAAGGGGGGGCATATGAAATAAGTATCTTTAGTTCCTGTGAAGATACTATGGATTTGCAAACTATAAATAATGGATGTTCATCATCACCTGGTTTAGATATGTGCAACATTGGGTGTGTGGATTAGGATTTGTTTTCAATATCAGTAGATAATGGGGGTCTCATTTTTTCTGAGTATTTTGAGTTTTTGGATCAGCTGGATGAGTGCCTGATGGTATGCAGTAGCCAGATAAATGATGAAGACTGCCAAGAGCAGTATGATGTACCATCTGAAGAGTATAACATGCATATGTTGCTTAATACTGAAGGATTTTTTAGCATGTATGGCTGCATGTTTGATTTTGAAATACAGAGTGACAAAGGCAGTACTACAAGTGGCAAGTTGTCAAAAATGGTGGAATATCTAATTGAGCAGATGACCTTATGGGCCAACGATGCCAATCTTTTCAGTTGGGATTGGGATCTTTCAGTTTGGAATGAGGGATTTGGCAGAAAAAAATTTTGGTTCTTCCTTTTTGGCTACCCGGGGCCACCCAAGTGATGACTAAAAATATAGTTTTTGTGCAGGTTGGTGCAATGATCGACTCTGTTGCCCAATAGATATGGCCCAATCTGTGAAACCAGAGATTCTGAGGTCCTCGCTGCAGTTTTGCACCTGCATGTCCCCAGACAGAGCCAGTGTTGGCACTAATTTTGGCCTGGATCTGAGCGCAGATGTTGGAGGGTTTTTTCTTTTTGGACCCTAAGTTTCCTTGTTCATCGCTGTGACTTTCTCTATCGGTGAAACTTCTTCTTGAGTGCTCAGATTTTGATTGAACCATTGTTTTGAACCACCACGTTGAACCCTTTTGGTACATGGTTCAACGGTTCAAGGCTTTGTGTTTGTGTTTGGCGAATGTTCTTTTTGAAGTGCTCCGTTCGGCTTTGAACTTCTCGGTTGAACCATCCGTTTGAACCGGTTCATGGTTCAAAGGTTCCGAGCTTTATGTTTTTGGTTCATCGGAGTGATCGGCATCATCGGTGAACTGTTTCTTGGTCCCTCTGATAGGTTTGGTTTGGTTGATGGATGTTCATCGGAATAACATTGAAGATCGGCATAGGCATTTTGGGTTTGGCCGATGGCTTCGGTCATACCGACGGAGGTGGGAGGCTAATGTCTATCGGCGGGAGTTGTTATATCGGCAGAGGGGTTTCTTGCTAGCCCGATGGTTCATCTCTGGCCGATGAAGGGAAGTGTTGTGTATGGTCTTCGGCATGACTTGTGTTGTCGGCGAGGATGGATTGTGGTGGGCCGACAGTGGGAGGTCTCACCGATGAAGGAGCAGAGTATAATTTGTTGGTGCATCGGTGAGAGTGTGGTCTATCGGCAGAGGGATCTTTTGCTTGGCCGACGGTATTGGTCTGGCCGATAGGGGATTGCAGTGGCTTCATCGGTGTAACTGATGAGATCGGCCAAGGTTTGGATGGTTGGCCCAATGATGCATCTCTAGCCGATGGGGAAGCGAAGGTAGCGGTCGGCGAGAGCGTTGAGATCAGAAGGAGAATTCTGGGGTGTGCCGATGGCTCGGGTCTTGGCGATAGGCTTTGGAGAAGGCTTATGCGTCGAGCACGGAAAAAGTGCTCGACATTTGTTATACATGCGGCCGTGTTTTTAAAATGATAAAGTTGTCTCTGCGGCACCAATGTGGGATTAATCTCCCTGCATTATTTTGAACATGTGGTAAACGCATTTTGGCGGGAACTTCATTTTGATTGCTGCGACTGATTTCTCGATGGCTGTGGGTGGTTGAGCCATCAATGGTGACTGTAGCAGGGATATGGGTGATGGTACAAGTGATTAAACTACTCGATTGTGAATGAGGACTTCCATACGGTGGCGCAGGGCTCGAGGCCTCCCTGTCAACTCTTTCTGTCTCTGTAGCAATAAATTTTGAGTGCCATTCCTTTGAAGGATCTGTATCTGGCAAATTTTTTGTCAAAGCCATGTAATTAATGCTGAGTACGCTTCTTTGGTTGTTATAAGCAGGAAGTGTTACTCATTTTAGGTTGTTGAAAACTGGACATTTTGGCTCTGTAATAAGATACAACTAGTTTTGGTTGCTCTGTGCAGCAAAACTTGCGAGTTTATGTATCTCCTGTTGTACATTTGTGCATGAATCCACTGATTCAATGGTCAATTTTATATGAATAATGCTATGTTTGCATGTGTTATGCTGATTTTGTCTCCAGTTTTGCATGTATCTTTCTTCTGAGTCTAGGCATTCAAGGAATGTCTGAGATTCTAGAACATAGAATTCCTGTGTTGAATGTTTAATCTTTTAACTTCTGCTCAAGGGGTAGATTAAACTGTTTTTAGATTGAATATTGGGAAGGGTATACTGCAATAGGGATGCCATAAGTATAGACAGCTTAACACTCTGTATTGGGAGATATCTGTAAGGCAGATATCATGTATATCCCCCTGAAATCTAGTTTTAGTTGTTCATGCTGATCATTCACAGGTGTATGTCTACCGACTCCAAGCCCTGGATAGGCACCAATCTAGCTCTGTGTTGAGGTTATATACCATGTCCAGCTTTGCATCCAAAAATCAAATCAAACCATTTCATCCTTCCACCTGTTAGTTGTAGGAGTAGGATTAGAATCCCTGCATGCTCTCATACCCAACCAGACATCATGTCCAAGAATGTTACCAACCTTGTGATTTGTTACACAAATCTTGGTCCATACATGAGAGTATTCTGCCTGTTGCTGTCAAGTTAAATCATTCTGTCATTGAGCTAGTCAAGGTTATACTTTTATCAAATAGGGACACCCCCCTTGGTGTGACAGAACCAGAAGTGAAGGGGAGGAGCTCACGCAACCTCCTGTATTCAGTTGGCTGAATCTGCCTGTGCATTAGAACTGGCAAACCCTAATGTTGATTCAGAAGAAAAACCAACAGCGGCAGCGCACCTCCACTTCTCCCCTCGGCCCTCCTCCGACAGCGGCGGCTCTGCCTTACCCCCTTCTTCCCATCACGGCAAATTGAAAATTTAACCTACACCTTCAGCAATGCATATGAATAAATAAATATATATATATATATATATAATAAACACAAAAAAAAAAAGAATGAATGGATATTCTACAATATTAATCATACTAAGTTTACCTCCGTGAGAGGTTGTAGAAGATCCATGGCCTCCAATACTGGTTCTAACCCTAACCTACTCACAAAACATGAGAATACAAAATAAGAGAAATAGGAGAGAATATTAGAAGAGATTAGGGCAACAAAGGAAAAAAAAAGATAACAATAGAGTAAACAAATAGGGCTCTCATTTAAAAACTTAAGTGTGATTTAAAATTAGGGCAATTGTAATTAGATAACACTTTTAAAATGAGATTAGGGAAGTTTTATTTATTCTAAGAAGTAGATGAGGATATTTTAATTTGTGGGAAGTCCTTTTTAATGTGAGGTTTCCATTTTAAATTTATTCTTATTTTGTTTACTTCTATTTCTCCTTTGTTTAATAAACTTTTGGAAGAATTGCTTAATAATTTTAATTTCTATATATTTGAATGTGGTATTATTTTGCATTTGATTTAATTATGAAGTTGTCTCATCATTAAATTTTACGTTTATATTTTAAAATCAATTTTATTATTATTATTTTATGGGGAGGGTTATTTGATCCCTCCTCCCTCATCCATTTAAATTTCGAGTGAGATATTAATATAATGCCAAATTAGATTTAATAACGAACTCGGTTTGTCAGTTGATTTCAACCGTCGTCTTGTTTTAATTTAATTTCGTCATTTTACAAATATTGTTGATATTGTTCTAAGTTAATTTAATGTTTAATTAATCATTTATTTTATTAGTTTTTCTTATTGGTGTTTTATGTAAAATTTGACCTTAAGTTTTAATTAATTTTACTTATAAAATTTATTTTCTTGTTGGTGAATTAATTTTAAAAATTTATATTTGCGTTTATCGATAACGCGTTATGCTGCCAAAATTTTGTTAGGCTTTTAGGGTTTATTTTATGCATTGTGTTAATTAATTTATATTCCATCATCCAAAACTTAATCAAGCGCCATCATGACATCATATAACTTCACCTTTCGATCTGAGTAGTTAGGGATCGATGCCGGCAAACTATCTTCACCTAGGTAACTTAGGGGTACAGATGGAATAGACCTAACCCTAGAAGCGACACACTTCGTGTCACTTACCCCTAGACAGCCTTCACCAACACGGTTACGTCGACATGTCTACGCTGTTACGTATAGCCACCGAGCACGCAGACGGGTGCGAGGGGGTTTCTAGGGTTAGAAAGAAAAAAAATTCAGGCGCGTGTCGTGACCACATGGCGAATGTGGTCCTGACACAGGCGTTTGTGCGTTGCGTCCGCACAGGAGATGCCAACGTGACATTTGGTATCAGAGCTAAGTTGTTTAAAACACTGGGCTTGTTTAGGCACATTTTCACTTCCGCAACCATAATAATTTGTGGTTACCTCATTTTGTAGGATGCCTCCCAGATGAGTTCGTCAAGCGTAGATCTGCCACACTCCACCCACAGAGGTACACACTGATTCTTTAGCTGTGGGACTGGGTCAGCCAGTTCCACCGGTACAGCTAGTTCCACTGGTACAGCCTGTTCCATCGGTACAGCCAGTCCCATTGGTACAGCCAATTCCACCGATATAGCTAGTTCCACAGGTTCAACCAGTTCCTTAGGTACCGCAGGCACCACTGGCCCCACCAGATATGGGACCATAGATATTACAGGCCTTACAGGCAATCTTAGATAGGCTTCCACCGGCTGTAGTAGAGCCACGTGTAGAGCCCCGCGTAGAGCCGCGAGAGGCACCACGTGTGGAGCCTTACATCGAGCTGCCAAAGACAGAGGAGGTTGGATCGGCCAACAGGGCCCATAGCAGGAGCCCCACATATCAGGCTAGGCAGGACGGGGCAGTGCGTGTAGAGCACTTTGGTCATAGGCCTTATGATTATCATGCAGATTAGCCTATCAGGGGGCACAGAGATAGATGAGATCCCATTAGGGACATATTGAGGTTGAACCCTCCTACATTCATCGAGACCACAGAGGGAGCTGAGGCAGAGGCTTGGCTTATCAGTTTAGACAAGTGCTTCGCGTTGCGTCCTTACGAGGGCAACATGAAGGCCCGTGTGGTAGTACACTTGTTGCGAGACACAGCAGCTACCTGGTGGCGCACTGAGGAGTGCAAACATCACCTTTCTTTAGACACCCTCACATGGTAGACCTTCATTGAGCGCTTCAATGCGCGCTACTTATCAGACCATTACAGACAGCGTCGTATAGATGAGTTCCATGACCTTCAGCAGAGGGGACTTTTAATGGCTCAGTATGAGGCTAGGTTTACAAAGTTATCTAGATATGCGGAGTATCTCCATGACGAGAAACTCCTGGTGCATAAGTTTATCAGGGGACTGAACCACAATATAGTAGGGCCTGTTCAGATGGCAGATACCCAGACTTTGAGTGATGTTGCCGAGAAGGCATATATCGCTAAGGAGATTCAGGGATGAGGACAGAGTTCTTGCCCTTAGTTTCAGGATCAGGGACAGCAACAGCATCAGTAGAGTTTCTGTAGACAATCACAGCCACCTCACAGAGGAGGATTCAGTTCAGCACCGTTACCTCCTGGACCCTCATAGTAGCAACAGAGAGCTAGGACACAGCAGATGTTACATGGAGGACATAATAGAGGTTGGTAGCAGCAGGGCCCACACCGAGATCAGAGATAGCAGGGACCACCTATGAGACCCGCGAGGTCGCATTAGTCTTATAGGGGCTCACAGGGGTCTATTGGCAGATCAGGACAGCAGCAGTCGGGTAGGACTCAGACTGTATAGGTACAGGTTAGGGGCCCTTATTATGTTTGTGGTGGAGCTGGACACCTAGCTAGAGAGTGCCCACAGGGTTTTCCAGCAGGGGGACAGCCTCATGCAGGAGGATCCGAGCAGACTGTGGGTGATGTGGGTAGATCCCACCATATGTTTGCAGCGGTTGATAACCGCCAGGTAGATTTTCAGGGGTCAGTGATTGAGATGTCAGGTATGATTGGGGGTAACCCCAGTTCTATTCTTTTTTATTCTGGTGCTACTGATTCATTCATATCTCCATTGTTAGTGGAGCGTTGCAGGCTGGCGGCCTCTAGGCAGGGTGATAGGTCGGTAGTTGAGTTGGCTTCAGGAGCCAGACTGACAGTAGATGCCTTAGTCCATGACTGTGAGATTGCTTTGGGACCCTTCACTTTATTATGTGACCTTAGAGTCATGACATTAGGATCCTATGATGTGGTGTTGGGTATAGATTGGCTTGCGGGTCATCGAGCCAAGCTAGATTGTCGCCGAAAGGTGATCAACTATTTAGACGATCATGGCACATCAGTTGAGATTATGGGCATGCAGAAGCCCACCGTAGTGCGTATGATATCCGCTCAGTAGCTTAAGCGCTACATGCAGAAGGGATGTCAGATGTTTGCCATCACAGTGAGCGACAGATCTGATGATGAGCCAGAGGCATCTTTGGATGATCATCCCATCCTTAGAGAGTTTGCCGATGTATTCCCAGCAGAGTTACTAGGGATGCCTCCCTGACGTCAAGTAGACTTTCACATAGATTTAGTGCCGGGTGCCGAGCTAGTGTCTCGTGCACCCTACAAGATGACCACACATGAGCTCACTGAGCTCAAGCTACAGTTGGAGGATTTGCTCGAGAAGGGGCACATCTGACCGAGTGTTTCACCTTAGGGCGCTCCTATCATCTTCGTGAAGAAGAAGGATGGGTCTCTTCGCTTGTGCATGGACTACAGGTAGTTGAATAAGGTGACGGTGAAGAACCGTTACCCACTACCCAGGATTGATGATCTTTTCGACTAGATGCAGGGAGCCAGGGTGTTCTCTAAAATAGACCTGAAGTCCAGGTATCATCAGTTACGGATCGCGGAGGCGGATATCCATAAGACCGCCTTCTGGACATGTTATGGACACTATGAGTTCACAGTGGTTCCCTTCAGCTTGACGAACGCCCCTGCAGTGTTCATGAGTCTCATGAATGGGGTGTTCTGTACCTATTTGGATCGGTTCGTGATCATTTTCCTCGATGACATTTTGCTCTACTCACGGACCGAGGAGGAGCATGAGGAGCACCTTCATCAGGTTCTACAGTGTTTGCAAGAGCAGAAGCTTTATGGGAATTTGGCGAAGTGTACATTTTTCAGGACAGAGGTTCAATCTTTGGGGCATATCCTTTCTGGTGATGGAATCTCAGTAGATCCAGCGAAGATTAGGGCTATCAGGGATTGGCCAGCGCCCACTAGTGTAACAAAGGTCAGGAGTTTTATGGGGTTAGCTGGCTATTACCGTCGCTTTGTTGAGGGCTTTTCTCAGATTGCGCACCCCATCACTTCCCATCAGTGGAAAGGGAAGAGCTTCCTATGGACTAAGCAGTGTGAGAGGGCCTTCAGGGTCCTCAAGGAGCGTCTCACCAGCGCTCCTATTCTAGCGGTTCTTGATCCTGCAGTAGATTTTATGGTTTGCACGGATGCATCACTTGAGGGATTGGGAGCTGTACTTATGCAGGGTGGTAGAGCGATCGCGTATGAGTCGCGAAAGCTCAAGACCCATGAGCTGAACTACCCCATGCACGACTTGGAGCTAGCAGCAGTAGTTCATGCACTAGTTCGTTGGAGACATTTATTGTTGGGTCGTCGCTTTGAGCTCCATTCTGATCATCACAGCCTTCAGTAAATCTTTACACAGCCGAATCTGAATGCCCGTCAGCAGCGTTGGATGGAGTTCCGCTGCAAGTATGACTTTGATGTCCACTACATTAAAGGGAAGGAGAACATGGTTGCTGACGCATTGAGTCAGAGGTGCCATGAACTCTTGACCTTGACTCTGAGTGTGGACTTGAGGGATCGCATTATTCAGCATTTGCCAAAGGATGAGTGGTATCTAGAGGTGCAGCAAGAGATTAGTTCAAAAAGGGCCCTTGTGGGCAAGTTTGTAGGGTATACACTTGACACAGATGGTTTACTTTGTCATCGACAGCACATCTATGTACCCCGCACAGGTGACCTGCGTACTGTAGTGCTATCAGAGGCTCATAGAGCACCATACGAGGGACATCCGGGGGTGAAGAAGATGCATGCCGATCTGTGACAGCTGTACTATTGGGCGGGTATGAGACGAGATATAGCAGAGTTTGTTGCTCGATGCCTTGAGTGCCAGAGGGTCAAGGCCGAGCATCAGCATCCAGTGGGTCTCCTATACCCACATGATATACCTGAGTGGAAATGGGACACCATTTCTATGGATTTCATTGTTGGTCTTCCTATGTCTTCGTGTCGCCATAATGCCATCATGGTGACAGTCGACAAGTTGACCAAAGTAGCGCATTTCTCACCTGTACGCACGACATACAATAAGCCAGTAGTGGCGAGGGTATTCTTAGATGATATTGTGAGATTACATGGAGTACCCCGCTGCATTATTTCAGATAGAGACCCAGTTTTCACTTCAGCATTCTGGAGAGCCTTGCAGCAGGCGTTGGGCACACAACTCAATTTTAGCTCCGCTTACAATCCCGAAACAGATGGACAAACAGATCGGGTGAATCAGGTATTGGAGGACATGCTTCGGATGTATGTTATGGACCATCAGTCTAGATGGGAGGAGTATCTTTATCTAGTTGAGTTTGCCTACAATAATGGGCATCACAGCTCGTTAGGTATGCCTCCCTTTCAGGCTTTATATGGCAGACATTGCAGGACACCTTTGAGTTGGGGTTGGATAGAGGACAGAGTTGCCATTGGTCCAGAGCTAGTTCAGGATATGGAGCAGCAGGTCACACTGATTAGACAGAGGTTACAGGAGGCACAGGATAGGCATAAGAAATATGTCGATGCTAAGAGGATTGATCAGAGCTTCTCAGTAGGTGACAGGGTATTCCTTAGAGTGTGGCCACACAAGAGTCCAATCCGTTATGGAAAGGGCTCTAAGATTGCACCACGGTTTGGAGGACCCTTTGAGATTTTGGAGCGGATAGGACCAGTTGCCTATTGTCTAGCATTGCCACCTAGCCTGTCACGTATTCACAATGTCTTTCATGTTTCTATTTTGAGATGATATATATCTGATGTATCTCACGTACTGGACTAGAGTGCTTTACAGGTAGAGGCAAACAGGTAATTATCTTTGGAGCCAATTCGCATATTGGCTCGTCAGGCGCTGGGCCTTCGAGGTTGAGAGCTGGACCAGGTTAGGGTCTAGTGGGATCGATATGACGAGGTCACGGTGACTTGGGAGGATGCAGCTAGTATGAGGGCACTCTATCCTCACCTTTTTGATAACTTCCAAGAGGAAGTTCAGTCTTAGGGGGGAGGATGTGAGGCTGATTATTTTACCTCCCATATTTTGATCATTATGCTATTCAGTAGATGACACTATTAGACCTTAGAGAGTATGTTTCACTATGTAGACTTGATGTTTTATCTCACTGATTTGATATATGTGATTTGATTCGATCATATTGGATGATATGTTGTGGTTCGACATATGGGATATATATTAGATGTTATTTTGTTATGAGATTCTAGTTATTTATGTGATGTGAACTATTTGACATGTGATGGAAAATGCAGTTTAATTTAGAGTTATGTATTGATGTTTATTTCGATTGCATGAAGTTAATTTCAGTTGCTTCGGCTATGACTATTCATGACAGGACTGACACTTGATCGAGATGTGCAGGTTTCACATTCCCTAGCCACAAGATATCAGAGGTAGAATTCACACTATGTTATCCCCTGTAAAGCTGATCCATTCCCAAGAGGGATAAGGATCACGTTTGAATTTGAGTGTGCATTTATTGTGCTTGGTTTAATTTTACTTATTTTGGCCTTAGTACCCTTTTTATTTAAAATTGATTAATAATAAGTGTTGTATAATTTTATTTGATTTATATCACTTGGTATTTATATTATTTTTTTTAGGCCATTTAAATGTGGATTTTTAACCCTTCATGAACCCTAGGGTCCCAAAAGTTACCCTAGGTGGTCAACCATGAGTCTAGGGTCAACTTGGACTATCTAACCCTAGTTTTGACTCACCTTAGGTCACACTAAACCATGGTTTAGCAAAAGTGACGAATTTTAGAATGAGGGAAGATGGGGGATGGGCCTTACCTTGGGAAGGACCCATCTCCCATCCCAAAGTTTTGGAAACTTTCCCAAGGGAGACTTGGGACGTCTCCAAGAGTCCTCCAAAATTCCCAAGTGAGTGGGAGCACCATTTAAGACTCTTGTCTTCTTGGAGGTGTGGGTGGGAATCCAACTCACCCTTTTGTCCCCCTCCCACTTGTGTGGAAGCACAAGTGGATGAAGTGGAGATGGAGGTGGAATGAGAGGAGGACATTTGTCATCCTCATACTTCCTCTCCCTTATAAGTGGGATGGGAGGGGGAAGGAGAAGGTGACAAGTGTCACCTTCTCATTCCTCATGGCCAAGTTGATGGCCTATAATAGCTCCTCTTGTAGAGGAGTGGGGGTTCTCTTTTTTTTCGAGTCTTTTTCCTTGCAATTTGGAGAGTTCCTGAAAATTTTAGTTTTCCTTTCTAGTTTGGAGGAGTTAGGGAAGGTTGGAGAAATTCTGAAAGTTAGAGGGCTTGGGAAGGCTTGGAGCTCTTCACCCATTTCTACTTCCATTGTCAGGGCCTTGAAGCCTCTTAACTTGCTTCTTACCTTGCTTATATGCTGTTCAATGTTTTAGATTTTGGTTGTGTGTTGTTTGCATTATGATGTTTGCATTGTGATGTTGGGTTGGGTGTTATGGTGAGAGCATCTCCAATGGAGGTAATGCTCAACTTGTATGGGTAGGGGAAAGGAACCTCCTTGAGGTCTCTCCCACAGTTTGTATTTGTGCCTTGAGGGCTCTTATTTGAGGAGTGAATTAATTGG
Organism: Cunninghamia lanceolata; assembly: GCA_027924645.1. NCBI lineage: Eukaryota > Viridiplantae > Streptophyta > Pinopsida > Cupressales > Cupressaceae > Cunninghamia > Cunninghamia lanceolata. The sequence goes on along the minus strand of BSBN01001215.1, from coordinate 19,233,448 downwards.
ATGGCAAGAGTGCCAGGTGATTTATTTGTGAATCTTGTGGATTGTGGTGTTTTGGGGAATTTGGCTTGAGGCCACAAGTAGAGATTTTTATCATTTGGGAGCCCTTTGAAGTTGAGGGGTCCATTCCCTACCCTCACCAAGCTCATTTTTATGAGTTAAGTTATGTGTTAAACCTATGGGGATGTTACTGTTTGTGTTTAGTGTGTGATTGTTGTTGTGGAATGAAACCATGTGTGAAACCCCTACCTCCCTAGCTCAGGGGTGACCCACTTGCGGGTCTACAGTAGGGAGGAGAGCTTTTGTTAATGGCTAGAATGTTGTTCTTCTGTTGAGATTTATTGCAGGTGTCTTTATGTAACAAGGAGTAGAGAGGAGTACAATTTGGAGTTCCTTTTAGTCTCTTGTGAAAGATTTTCAATGTAACTTCTTGTTTATGAGTTTAAACTAGTTATTGCCTTAATTATGAAGTTAGCATTGTGAAGAGGATTACAAGAGAAATAAATTTATATCTTCTGTCATTATTGCTTCCAAAGACAAGAAGTATGCATGTGTTATAAGGCTGTTGTTTGTATCTCATTGTAGATAAAGAGAAAAAAAAAAGGGGAAAGTGCATTTTCTGTTATTTTTGTAATGAAATTTCTATGAATTAGTTGTCATGTAGAGAAACTGAGTTGTTAGAGATTTACATATAGTTGCAAGTTTTCTCACCCGACTAGTTGCATCAAAAGAACAGATATGCTTTTGTGTAGCTAGCTTGTTTCAAAACAAAAATATATTTCTGTATGGCATCATTTTAAAAAAAAATTATGTAAATGTTTCTAGATTATTCATGTCCCTAAATAGAAAGCTAATTCCCTAGCTTAGATCAGATAGTTATTTTCAAAAAAATTATATAAATGTAATTTTTGCAAAAAAAAGTATACTTGTAGTTATTCTCCTTGAGAATTTAATTTATTGTTAATTCCTCCCTTCTTGTTGTGTATATGCTGAGGTAGAAGATAAAATATAGAAATAGATTTTTTTATGTATATATATATATATATATTATATATACACTTATATATATATGTATATGAAAATATATATTTATATATATATATACATATATAATATATACATATTTATATAGGCTTTAGTTCTGAAATGAAATTTTACAGTTATCAAATTTTAGCAACTGTCAGATATGAACTAAGTATATATATACATATAAATATATATATATATATACAAAACTTGAGTTATACATTGTAAACTGCTGTTGAAGAAAAAAAAAATTGAGATCAAAATTTTTGTGACGAACAGATCAGGTAAAGATCTGAGAAATAAAAAAAAAACAATAAATGGGACTGTGGGCAGTTGTGCCCACAGTCCCACCAAACTCATATATAAGGGGTGTGGGATGGGAGGCGGAGCTTCCACCCACACCCCCCCCATACCCCATACTACAAACCCTACACAGTCTACCCTCTCCATGCCGTTGGCACACCTGCCCCTTAACCTTCAACTTAACCGCTACCCGCCGCTCGCCACACCCCGACTCCTAACAAAACAAAACTCCCCCGCCACTCTTCCTCCGCATACCCCCTTCGCGGCAACGCACCTCCACTTCTCCCCTCGGCCCTCCTCCGACGGTGGCGGCTCTGCCTTACCCCCTTCTTCCCATCACAGCAAATTTAAAATTTAATCTACACCTTCAGCAATGCATATGAATATATATATATATATATATATATATATATAATAAAACACAAAAAAAAATGAATGAATGGATATTCTACAATATTAATCATACTAAGTTTACCTCCGTGAGAGGTTGTAGAAGATCCATGGCCTCCAATACTGGTTCTAACCCTAACCTACTCATAAAACAGGAGAATACAAAATAAGAGAAATAGGAGAGAATATTAGAAGAGATTAGGGCAACAAAGGAAAAAAAAAAGATAACAATAGAGTAAACAAATAGGGCTCTCATTTAAAAACTTAAGTGTGATTTAAAATTAGGGTAATTGTAATTAGATAACACTTTTAAAATGAGATTAGGGAAGTTTTATTTATTCTAAGAAGCAGATGAGGATATTTTAATTTGTGGGAAGTTCTTTTTAATGTGAGGTTTCCATTTTAAATTTATTCTTATTTTGTTTACTTCTATTTCTCCTTTGTTTAATAAACTTTTGGAAGAATTGTTTAATAATTTTAATATCTATATATTTGAATGTGGTATTATTTTGCATTTGATTTAATTATCGAGTTGTCTCATCATTAAATTTTACGTTTATATTTTAAAATTGATTTTATTATTATTATTTTACGGGGAGGGTTATTTGAACCCTCCTCCCTCATCCATTTAAATTTCGAGTGAGATATTAATATAATGCCAAATTAGGTTTAATAACGAACTCGGTTTGTCAGTTGATTTCAACCGTCGTCTTGTCGTTTTAATTTAATTTCGTCATTGTACAAATATTGTTGATATTGTTCTAAGTTAATTTAATGTTTAATTAATTGTTTATTTTATTAGTTTTTCTTATTGGTGTTTTATGTAAAATTTGACCTTAACTTTTAATTAATTTTACTTATAAAATTTATTTTCCTATTGGTGAATTAATTTTAAAAATTTATATTTGTGTTTATCGATAACACATTATGCTGCCGAAATTTTGTTAGGCTTTTAGGGTTTATTTTATGCGTTGTGTTAATTAATTTTTATTCCATCATCCAAAACTTAATAAAGCGCCATCATGACATCATATAACTTCACCTTTCGATTTGAGTAGTTAGAGATCGATGCTGGTGAACTATCTTCACCTAGGTAGCTTAGGGGTACAGATGGAATAGACCTAACCCTAGAAGCGACACACTTCGTGTCGCTTACCCCTAGATGACCTTCACCAACACGGTTACGTCGACATGTCTATGCCGTTGTGTATAGCCACCGAGCACGCAGACGCGTGCGAGGGGGTTTCTAGGGTTAGAAACAAAAAAAAATTTGCGGCCCGTGTTGTGACCACATGGCGAATGTGGTTGTGACATGGGCGTTTGTGCGTCGCATCCGTGCAGGAGATGCAGGCGTGACATTTGGTATCAGAGCTAAGTTGTTTAAAACACTGGGCTTGTTTAGGCACATTTTCACTTCAGCAACCATAATGATTTGTGGTTACCTATTTTGTAGGATGCTCCCAGATGAGTTAAGCGAGCGTAGATCCGCCGCACTCCACCCATAGAGGTACACACTGATTCTTCAGCTGTGGGACTGGGTCAGCCAGTTCAACCGGTATAGCTAGTTCCATTGGTACAGCCAGTTCCACCAGTACAGCCAGTCCCATTGGTACAGCCAGTTCCATCGGTATAGCTAGTTCCACAGGTTCAACTAGTTCCTCAGGTACCGCAGGCACCACTGGCCCCACCAGATATGGGACCACAGATGTTACAGGCCTTACAGGCAATCTTAGATAGGCTTCCACCGGCTGTAGTAGAGCCACGTGTAGAGCCCTGCGTAGAGCCGCGAGAGGCACCATGTGTGGAGCCTTACGTCGAGCTGCCAGAGACAGAGGAGGTTGGATCGGCCAACAGGGCCCATAGCAGGAGCCCCACACATCAGGCTAGGTAGGATGGGGCAGTGCATGTAGAGCACTTTGGTCACAGGCCTTATGATTATCATGCAGATGAGCCTATCAGGGGGCACAGAGATAGAGGAGATCCCATTAGGGACATATTGAGGTTGAACCCTCTTACATTCATCAAGACCACAGAGGGAGCTGAGGCAGAGGCCTGGCTTATCAGTTTAGACAAGTGCTTCGCGTTGTGTCCTTACGAGGGCAACATGAAGGCCCATGTGGTAGTACCCTTGTTGCAAGATGCAGTAGCTACTTGGTGGTGCACTGAGGAGTGCAAGCATCACCTTTCTTTAGGCACCCTCACATGGGAGACCTTCATTAAGCACTTCAATGCGCGCTACTTATCAGACCATTACAGACAACGTCGTATAGACGAGTTCCATGACCTTTAGTAGAGGGGACTTTTAGTGACTTAGTATGAGGCTAGGTTTACAGAGTTATCTAGATATGCGGAGTATCTCCATGATGAGAAACTCCTGGTGCATAAGTTTATCAAGGGACTGAACCACAATATAGCAGGGCCTGTTCAGATGGCAGATCCCCAGACTTTGAGTGATGCTGCCGAGAAGGCATATATCGCTGAGGAGATTCAGGAATGAGGGCAAAGTTCTCACCCTCAGTTTCAGGATCAGGGACAGCAACAGCATCAGCAGAGTTTCCATAGACAATCACAGCCACCTCACAGAGGAGGATTCAGTTCAGCACCGTTACCTCCTAGACCCTCACAGCAGCAACAGAGAGCTAGGACACAATATAGGTTACATGGGGGACATAATAGAGGTTGGTAGCAGCAGGCCCTGTGCTGAGATTAGAGATAGCACGGACCACCTATGGGACCCACGAGGTCGCATCAGTCTTATAGGGGCTCACAGGGGTCTACTGGCAGATCAGGACAGTAGCAGTCGGGTAGGACTCAAACTGTACAGGTACAGGTTAGGGGCCCTTGTTATGTTTGTGGTGGAGCTAGACACCTAGCTAGAGAGTGCCCATAGGGTTTTGTAGCAGGGGGAGAGCCTCGTACAGGAGGATCCGAGCAGACTGTGGGTGATGTGGGTAGATCCCACTGTATGTTTGCAGCGGTTGATAACTACCAAGTAGATTTTCAGGCATCAGTGATTGAAATGTCAGGTATGATTAGGGGTAACCCCATTTCTATTCTTTTTGATTCTGGTGCTATTGATTCATTCATATCTCCATCGTTAGTGGAGCATTGCAGGCTGGTGGCCTCTAGGCAGGGTGATATGTGGGTAGTTGAGTTGGCTTCAGGAGCCAAACTGACAGTAGATGCCTTAGTCCATGACTGTGAGATTGCTTTGGGACCCTTCACTATAGTATGCGACCTTAGAGTCATGACATTAGGATCCTATGATGTGGTGTTGGGTATGGATTGGCTTGCGGATCATCGAGCCAAGCTAGATTGTCGCCGAAAGGTGATCAACTATTTAGACGATCACAGGACATCAGTTGAGATTGTGGGCATGCAGAAGCCCACCACAGTGCGTATGATATCCACTCAGTAGCTTAAGCGCTGCATGCGGAAGGGTTGTCAGATGTTCACCATCACAGTGAGCGACAAATCTGATGACGAGCCAGAGGCATCTTTGGATGATCATCCCATCCTTAGAGAGTTTGATGATGTATTCCCAGCAGAGTTACCAGGGATGCCTCCGCGACGTGAGGTAGACTTTCACATAGATTTAGTGCTGGGTGCCGAGCCAGTGTCTCGTGCACCCTATAGGATGACCACACATGAGCTCATTGAGCTTAAGCTACAGTTGGAGGATTTGCTTGAGAAGGGGCACATCCGACCAAGCGTTTCACCTTGGGGCGCTCCTGTTATCTTCGTGAAGAAAAAGGATGGGTCTCTTCACTTGTGCATGGACTACAAGCAGTTGAATAAGGTGACGGTGAAGAACCGTTACCCGTTGCCTAGGATTGATGATCTTTTCGACCAGATGTAGGGAGTCAGGGTGTTCTCTAAAATAGACCTGAAGTCCGGGTATCATCAGTTACGGATCACGGAGGCGGATATCCATATGACTGCCTTCCGGACATGTTATGGACACTATGAGTTCACAGTGGTTCCCTTTGGCTTGATGAACGCCCCTGCAGTTTTCATGAGTCTCATGAATGAGGTGTTCTGTACCTATTTGGATCGGTTCATGATCATTTTCCTCGATGACATTTTGATCTACTCACGGACAAAGGAGGAGCATGAGGAGCACCTTCGTCAGGTTCTACAGTGTTTGTGAGAGCAAAAGCTTTATGGGAATTTGGCGAAGTGTACATTTTTCAGGACAGAGGTTCAGTATTTGGGGCATATCCTTTCCGGCGATGGAATCTCAGTAGATCCAGTGAAGATCAGGGCTATTAGGGATTGGCCAGCGCCCACTAGTGTGACAGAGGTCAGGAGTTTTATGGGGTTAGCTAGCTATTACCGTCGCTTTGTTGAGGGATTTTCTTAGATTGCGCACCCCATCACTTCCCTTCAGCGGAAAGGGAAGAGCTTCCTATGGACTGAGTAGTGTGAGAGGGCCTTAAGGGTCCTCAAGGAGTGTCTCACCAGCGCTCCTATTCTAGCAGTTCCTGATCCTACAGCAGATTTTATGGTTTGCACGGATGCATCACTTGAGGGATTGGGAGCTATACTTATGCAGGGTGGTAGAGCGATCATGTATGAGTCGCGAAAGCTCAAGACCCATGAGCTGAACTACCCCATGCATGACTTGGAGCTAGCAGCAGTAGTTCATGCTCTAGTTCGTTGGAGACATTTCTTGTTGGGTCGTCGCTTTGAGCTCCATTCTGATCATCACAGCCTTCAGTACATCTTTACACAGCTGAATCTGAATGCCCGTCAGTAGTGTTGGATGGAGTTCCTCTGTGAGTATGACTTTGATGTCCACTACATTAAAGGGAAGGAGAACGTGGTTGCTGAAGCATTGAGTTGGAGGCGCCACGAACTCTTGACCTTGACTCTGAGTGTGGACTTGAGGGATCGCATTATTCAGCATTTGCCAGAAGATGAGTGGTATCTAGAGGTGCAGTAGGAGATCAGTTCACAGAGGGCCCTTGTGGGCAAGTTTGCAGGGTATACACTTGACACAGATGGTTTACTTCGTCATCGACAACGCATCTATGTACCCCGCGCAGGTGACCTGCGTACTGTAGTGCTATCAGACGCTCATAGAGCACCATACGGGGCACATCCGGGGGTGAAGAAGATGCATGCCGATCTACGACAGCTGTACTATTGGGCGGGTATGAGACGAGATATAGCAGAGTTTGTTGCTTGATGCCTTGAGTGCCAGAGGGTCAAGGCCAAGCATCAGCATCCAGCGGGTCTCCTATACCCACATGATATACCTGAGTGGAAATGGGACACTATTTCTATGGATTTCATTGTTGGTCTTCCTATGTCTTCGCATCGCCATGATGCCATCATGGTGACAATCGACAAGTTGACCAAAGTAGCGCATTTCTCACCTGTACTCACGACGTACAATGCGCCAGCAGTGGCGAGGGTATTCTTAGATGATATTGTGAGATTACATGGAGTACCTTACCGCATTATTTCAGATAGAGACCTAGTTTTCACTTCAGCATTCTGGAGAGCCTTGCAGCAGGCGTTGTGCACACAGCTCAATTTTAGCTCCGCTTACCATCCCGAGACAGATGGACAGACAGAGCGGGTGAATCAGGTATTGGAGGACATGCTCCGGATGTATGTTATGGACCATCAGTCTAGATGGGAGGAGTATCTTTATCTAGTTGAGTTTGTCTACAATAATGGGCATCACAGCTCGTTAAGTATGCCTCCCTTTTAGGCTTTATACGACAGACCTTGCAGGACACCTTTGAGTTGGGATCGGATAGAGGACAGAGTTGCCATTGGTCCAGAGCTAGTTTAGGATATGGAGTAGTAGGTCACACTGATTAGATAGAGGTTACAGGAGGCACAGGACAGGCAGAAGAATTATGCTGATGCTAAGAGGATTGATCGGAGCTTCTCAGTAGGTGACAGGGTATTCCTTAGAGTGCGGCCACACAAGAGTCCAATCCGTTATGGAAAGGGCTCTAAGATCGCACCACGGTTTGTAGGACCCTTTGAGATTTTGGAGCGGATAGGACCAGTTGCCTATTGTCTAGCATTGCCACCTAGCCTGTCACGTATTCACGATGTCTTTCATGTTTCTATTTTGAGACGATATATATCTGATGTATCTCACATACTGGACTGGAGTACTTTATAGGTAGAGGCAAACAAGCAATTAGCTTTGGAGCCAATTCGCATATTGGCTCATCGGACGCTGGGCCTTCGAGGTCGAGAGCTTGACCAGGTTAGGCTCCAGTGGGATCGATATGACGAGGTCACGGCGACTTGGGAGGATGCAGCTAGTATGAGGGCACTCTATCCTCACCTTTTTGATGACTTCCAGGAGGAAGTTCAGTCTTAGGGGGGGAGGATGTGAGGCCGATTATTTTACCTCCCATATTTTGATCATTATGCTATTCAGTAGATGACACTATCAGACCTTAGTGAGTATGTTTCATTATGCAGACTTGATGTTTTATCTCACTGATTTGATATATGTGATTTGATTCGGTCATATTGGATGATATGTTATGGTTCGACATATGGGATATATATTAGATGTTATTTTTTTATGAGATTCTAGTTATTTATGTGATGTGAACTATTTGACATGTGATGGAAAATGCAGTTTAATTTAGAGTTATGTATTGATGTTTTATTCGATTGCTTGAAGTTAATTTCAGTTGCTTCAGCTATGACTATTGATGACAGGACTGACACTTGATCGAGATGTGCAGGTTTCACATTCCCTAGCCACAAGAGATCGGAGGTAGAATTCACACTATGTTATCCCCTGTAAAGCCGATCCATTCCCAAGAGGGATAAGGATCACATTTGAATTTGAGTGTGGATTTATTGTGCTTGGTTTAATTTTACTTATTTTGGCCTTAGTACCCTTTTTATTTAAAATTGATTAATAATAAGTGTTGTATAATTTTATTTGATTTATCACTTGGTATTTATATTATTATTTTTTAGGTCATTTAAATGTGGATTTTTAACCCCTTCATGAACCCTAGGGTCCCAAAAGTTACCCTAGGTGGTCAACCATGAGTCTAGGGTCAACTTGGACTATCTAACCCTAGTTTTGACTCACCTTAGGTCACTCTAAATGATGGTTTAGCAAAAGTGACGAATTTTAGAATGAGGGAAGATGGGGGATGGGCCTTACCTTGGGAAGAACCCATCTCCCATCCCAAAGTTTTGGAAACTTTCCCAAGGGAGACTTGGGAGGTCTCCAAGAGTCCTCCAAAACTCCCAAGTGAGTGGGAGCACCATTTAAGACTCTTGTCTTCTTGGAGGTGTGGGTGGGAATCCAACTCACCCTTTTGTCCCCCTCCCACTTGTGTGGAAGCACAAGTGGATGAAGCGGAGATGGAGGTGGAATGAGAGGAGGACATTTGTCATCCTCATACTTCCTCTCCCTTATAAGTGGGATGGGAGGGGGAAGGAGAAGGTGACAAGTGTCACCTTCTCATTCCTCATGGCCAAGTTGATGGCCTATAATAGCTCCTCTTGTAGAGGAGTGGGGGTTCTCTTTTTTTTCGAGTCTTTTTCCTTGCAATTTGGAGAGTTCTTGAATATTTTAGTTTTCCTTTCTAGTTTGGAGGAGTTAGGGAAGGTTGGAGAAATTCTGAAAGTTGGAAGACTTGGGAAGGCTTGGAGCTCTTCACCCATTTCTACTTCCATTGTCAGGGCCTTGAAGGTAGGCCTCTTAACTTGCTTCTTACCTTGCTTCTATGATGTTCAATGTTTTAGATTTTGGTTGTGTGTTGTTTGCATTATGATGTTTGCATTGTGATGTTGGGTTGGGAGTTATGGTGAGAGCACCTCCAATGGAGGTAATGCTCAACTTGTATGGGTAGGGGAAAGGAACCTCCTTGAGGTCTCTCCCATAGTTTGTATTTGTGCCTTGAGGGCTCTTATTTGAGGAATGAATTAATTGGATGGCAAGAGTGCTAGGTGATTTATTTGTGAATCTTGTGGATTGTGGTGTTTTGGGGAATTTGGCTTGAGGCCACAAGTAGATATTTTTATCATTTGGGAGTCCTTTGAAGTTGAGGGGTCCATTCCCTACCCTCACCAAGCTCATTTTTATGAGTTAAGTTATGTGTTAAACCTATGGGGATGTTACTGTTTGTGTTTAGTGTGTGATTGTTGTTGTGGAATGAAACCCTGTGTGAAACCCCTACCTCCCTAGCTCGGGGTTGACCCACTTGCGGGTCTACATTATGGAGGAGAGCTTTTGTTAGTGGCTAGAATGTTGTTCTTCTGTTGAGATTTATTGCAGGTGTCTTTATGTAACAAGGAGTAGAGAGGAGTACAATTTGGATTTCCTTTAGTCTCTTGTGAAAGATTTTCAATGTAACTTCTTGTTTATGAGTTTAAACTAGTTATTGCCTTAATTATGAAGTTAGCATTGTGAAGAGGATTACAAGAGAAATAAATTTATATCTTCTGTCATTATTGCTTCCAAAGACAAGAAGTATGCATGTGTTATAAGGCCGTTGTTTGTATCTCATTGTAGATAAAGAGAAAAAAAAAGGGGAAAGTGCATTTTCTGTTATTTTTGTAATGAAATTTCTATGAATTAGTTGTCATGTAGAGAAACTGAGTTGTTAGAGATTTAAATATAGTTGCAAGTTTTCTCACCTGACTAGTTGCATCAAAAGAATGGATATGCTTTTGTGTAGCTAGCTTGTTTCAAAACAAAAATATATTTCTGTATGACATAATTTCAAAAAAAAAATTATGTAAATGTTTCTGTATTATTCATGTCCCTAAATAGAAAGCTAATTTCCTAGCTTAGATCAGATAGTTATTTTCAAAAAAATTATCTAAATGTAATTTTTGCAAAAAACAATATACTTGTAGTTATTCTCCTTGAGAATTTAATTTATTGTTAATTCCTCCCTTCTTGTTGTGTATATGCTGAGGTAGAAGATAAAATATAGAAATAGATTTTTTTTATGTATATATATATATTATATATACACTTATATATATATGTATATGAAAATATATATTTATATATATACATATATAATATATACATATTTATATAGGCTTTAGTTCTGAAATGAAATTTTACAGTTATGAAATTTTAGCAACTGTCAGATATGAACCGAGTATATATATATACATATAAATATATATATATATATAAATATATATATATACATATAAATATATATATATATATAAATATATATATATATATATATATATACAAAACCTGAGTTATACATTGTAAACTGCTGTTGAAGAAAAAAAAACTTAGATCAAAATTTTTGTGACGAACGAATCAGGCAAAGATCTGAGAAATAAAACAAAAAAAAAAAAACAATAAATGGGACTGTGGGCGGCTGCGCCCACAGTCCCACCGAACTAATATTTAAGGGGTGTGGGATGGGAGGCAGAGCCTCCACCCACATCCACGGGTGTGGGTGGAGGCTCCACCTCCCATCCCACACTCCCCCCCATACCCCATACTACAAACCCCACATAGTCTACCCTCTCCACGCCGTGGGCACACCTCCCCCTTAACCTTCAACTTAACCGCTGCCCGCCGCTCGCCACACCCCGACTCCTAACAAAACAAAACTCCCCCGCCACTCTTCCTCTGCATACCCCCTTCGCGGCAACGCACCTCCACTTCTCCCCTCAGCCCTCCTCCGACGGCGACGGCTCTGCCTTACCCCCTTCTTTCCATCACAGCAAATTGAAAATTTAACCTACACCTTCAGCAATGCATATGAATAAATATATATATATATATATATATATATAATAAACACAAAAAAAAAAGAATGAATGGATATTCTACAATATTAATCATACTAAGTTTACCTCCATGAGAGGTTGTAGAAGATCCATGGCCTCCAATACTGGTTCTAACCCTAACCTGCTCACAAAACATGAGAATACAAAATAAGAGAAATAGGAGAGAATATTAGAAAAGATTAGGGCAACAAAGGAAACAAAAAAGATAACAATAGAGTAAACAAATAGGGCTCTCATTTAAAAACTTAAGTGTGATTTAAAATTAGGGCAATTGTAATTAGATAACACTTTTAAAATGAGATTAGGGAAGTTTTATTTATTCTAAGAAGGAGATGAGGATATTTTAATTTGTGGGAAGTTCTTTTTAATGTGAGGTTTCCATTTTAAATTTATTCTTATTTTGTTTACTTCTATTTCTCCTTTGTTTAATAAACTTTTGGAAGAATTGATTAATAATTTTAATATCTATATATTTGAATGTGGTATTATTTTGCATTTGATTTAATTATCGAGTTGTCTCATCATTAAATTTTACGTTTATATTTTAAAATTGATTTTATTATTATTATTTTACGGGGAGGGTTATTTGAACTCTCCTCCCTCATCCATTTAAATTTTGAGTGAGATATTAATATAATGCCAAATTAGGTTTAATAACGAACTCGGTTTGTCGGTTGATTTCAATCGTCGTCTTGTCGTTTTAATTTAATTTCGTCATTTTACAAATATTTTTGATATCGTTCTAAGTTAATTTAATGTTTAATTAATCATTTATTTTATTAGTTTTTCTTATTGGTGTTTTATGTAACATTTGACCTTAAGTTTTAATTAATTTTACTTATAAAATTTATTTTCTTGTTGGTGAATTAATTTTAAAAATTTATATTTGCGTTTATCAATAACGCGTTATGCTGCTAAAATTTTGTTAGGCTTTTAGGGTTTATTTTATGCGTTGTGTTAATTAATTTTTATTCCATCATCCAAAACTTAATCAAGCGCCATCATGACATCATATAACTTCACCTTTCGATCTGAGTAGTTAGGGATCAATGCTGGCGAACTATCTTCACCTAGGTAACTTAGGGGTATAGATGGAATAGACCTAACCCTAGAAGCGACACACTTTGTGTCACTTACCCCTAGATGACCTTCACCAACACGGTTACGTCGACATGTCTAAGCTGTTGCATATAGCCACCGAGCATGCAGACGCGTGCGAGGGGGTTTCTAGGGTTAGAAAGAAAAAAAATTTCGCGGCCCGTGTCGTGACCACATGGCGAATGTGGTCGTGACACGGGCGTTTGTGCATCGTGTCCGCGTGGGAGATGCGGGCGTGACACATAAAACTTCATGCGGATCATCCTGAAGGTTGGCCAGGTCCTATACTTCATTAAATAATGTTCCTTTAGGCTCCACAAGTCACAAATTTGCTTTGCAAGCTGATTAAACTTCATTGACACAGTTGGCTTTGCTCTATCAAACGTGCAACAATAGTCAATCTTTTGATAGCGATATATTTCCAGAATCAAAGCCAAATGATCTAAATTCTTGATATGTTGTAGCTTCCTATGTCTAGATTTTAAGTCTAGCTCCATAGCCTCTTATACTTAGATGCGGTAAAATGTAGTATCTCCTCAGGTCACCATCTCAATATTCAGCAATTCACTGTTAGCTATCTCAACTATTTTGAATTCTTCTAGATGCTCCTGCAATAGATTCCATCACCATCCTACCTTCAAACTGAAGAACGTGTCTTGGGGACAAGACATACTTTTAAAAGGCAGAATGATGTTGGTAGAGAATAGGCACCAAGTAGAACCTACCATAGGTTACTGCGAAGGGCATGCAGAGGATATAGTTGACTCATAAAAAGGTATTTTGGGAAAGGAAACACCTCTATGTAGATATATAGGAGATACATATGAGCAATGTAAATTAAGTGTGTAAGAGAGAGTGAAAGAGTATGAGATAGATATGTATAAGGAAGAGACTCAGACCTCCCAGTATGAACTTGTATGTATTAATTAATGAGAATATATATAAAAGGAGATATAAGGGTTATGATATAATTGTATGTGTGTTATGAATGTACTACATAACATATTTCCTTAATGTTTATTCATGTTTCTCTCATTGTCTGACTGGGGTATAAACTAGACTTTAGAGACTTGACTAAGGACCAGATCTCCAGACTAGTTTCCCTCATATTTCTTGCCAACAACCCCTAGTTTTCCTATAAGTCCTCTTAGAGGATCCTTCTTTGATTTTAATTTTATAATTTGTGACATTTATTGATTGACCATTATGAGCACGCTTTCCATGTCGCAACTACTCACTTTAGTTCATAACCCCCTGACTAACATGTCATTCTCCCAATCCAATTAGCTACTATTTTGATCCACCCTTCTACTCATATGTCATCTACCTCCACTTGTGATCTAACAAATATAGAATTTTTATCCTTTTATTCTATGGGTTCTCTCTTGGACAAGGTTTTACTATTGCCATTACTCCAAGATGGTCTACACCTTCCCATCCTTGGGCAACCTATCTATTAGGAAATTGTTTGGTACTATCAATCTTTAACTACTCTACAAGACTTCAACTTGTACACTATTTTTCTCTCATGATATATTACATTCTTAAATAATTCTTTGTATTTATTTCACCTTCTGTGCTAATTACCATTATTCATCCTATATCCTTCTAAGCATACTTCTCTTTCTTCTACTAGAACACCATGATCACTAGATTTTCTAGTTTGGTACTATCAATCTTTAACTACTCTACAAGACTTCAACTTGTACACTATTTTTCTCTCATGATATATTACATTCTTAAATAATTCTTTGTATTTATTTCACCTTCTGTGCTAATTACCATTATTCATCCTATATCCTTCTAAGCATACTTCTCTTTCTTCTACTAGAACACCATGATCACTAGATTTTCTAGTTTGATGCAACTTATTTTGTTCCACAATATACTCCTTTACATCACACTCAATAAGTGTAGTTTTCTCATTTATTTAAGACCTCCCTAGAGATCATCATCATTCAATATTTTACCTCATATACTTCCCTTAGACGCTTTAAAGGATTCAACATGTACTATCCATCTTTAACAAGATTATAGGTATTTGTCTAACCAACATGCACTAATTATTTGTTAAATTGCCAAGATCTCCTTAAGAGAACATGTTATACATACATGGGCATGATGTAGCACACCATCTTATCCTTGCACACACCAATATTAAAGTTTACTTGGCATTATTCCTTCACTACGATTTGGTGTCCCCTCTATAACTTGTACACCTTATAAGGGTTGGGTTGAGACATTCTTCTCACCTCTAATTTCTCCACCATCTCTTCTAATACTAGGTTGTTGGTGTTGTCTCTGCCAACTATGAATTTGCAACATTTCCCTCTTGGCTTGCACATTATGTGAAAATGAATCCACTACACTAGCTCATTATTCTTCTTGGTTCACTTCAATAACACCTGCTACATAATGATCATCTCACCCTACTCAAGATATGTCTTTTCTCCTATCGATCATATTGACTCCTCATCAACTACAACAATATGTGCACTATTTTCCTTCCTCTTATTACTAAAAAATATTAATTGATGAAATTGAAAGTCTCATTGGCCTTGCTCCCCACACTAAAAACAAGTGTCACAAAACCCTGCTCCTCAAATTTCATTTTACATAATCTCTTTCCTAGAATTGTGCCATCAAGCCTACTATTGGTTGGTTTGGGAGGTTTCCTATTGATCTCCTCTACCTTGTTGAGACTTCTCATCTATGGTGTTGCTAGGTCCACCATTAGTCCTACATTTTCCTTGAGTATTCTTCACTTGTCTTTTATTCAATTTATCAACCCTTAGCTCATACTAAGATTCCTCCTTAATGGTGTACTCTTATCATTATTATCTCCTCCTATATCCCAATATGCAATCCACTAACATACCACACTTCTTTTTTCTAGTTTACATCATGATGTGTATATCTAATGGTCTACTTATAGAATTCCTTGGTATAGTCCTTCACATTGTCATATGGTCTACAACTTCTTTAGTAGATCTAATTGATAGTTCCTAGGTAGGAACTTTCTCATCAAATTTACAACCATCTAATCCCAATGGGTTGTCTTCTCTTCCCATTCTTAACTCTTTGAGATTGTCTCCTTTTACTACAATGTGCCATTCTCCTTCAACTTTGTTTGGACAACTATAACCCTTTGTGGGTTTTAGATGTCTTGAAACTCAAAGAACTCCTCCATCATAATGATCTAATTTATCAATTCATCTAGATTTAGTGATCCAATAAATCATGACACCTCCATCCACACACATTGGACAATCCTTGATATGGCCCAGAATGGCCTCTCCTTGCCAAGGTAGGCATTCACCACATTTGCTTACTCCCACTCTCCTCCTTTCTCTTTTCTCTTCCAAGTCATTGTGATCTTCCTACTAGAAATTTCCTCTTTGGTGATATTCTTCCATCATGTCCAATCCTTATTTATCCTTCTCAAAATCTTAATGACTTTATTTGATCTTCATACCACATTGGTGATCCCAGTTTAACCTACACCAAAAACTCTTCGAGGAAATATTGTTAACTATAGGTCAACAAATTTTTCCAAGTGTGACTACAAGCCACACCACACATATATCAAACTTAGTGGGATCCTAGGAAAAATAATTCACCACTTAGAGTGTAACTTACTATAATACTACTTTATACATGGCAAGGTGTGAGAATCAAAATAAGAACTTAGAAACTAAGTAGATTGGATAAAACAACACACAATAATGAAAACACAAAGATAAGATGGAATAGTAGAACTAATATTTATTGATTTTTAGCAATATAATGATTGCATGATGGTGAATAGGCCTACAACTTGGTGCAAGGCCAAATTTTATAATTATATCTAGTTCTTGTGAATTTTGAAGGACAAAGCTTTTTATAGAGTGAGAAATAACTAAAAGGAATTTGATGCAAGAGCATCCAGTGGTGTAAGGGAAATCTTGCATCACCCAAAAAAATGATGATTTCTTTTCTGTTCTTTTCAATTTTTGTGTTTTCAGGTACCCATTTTCTTGAATAATGATTTAGAACCTTCAAAGTTTCCAAAAGGGCTAACAATACCAGAACTTATTATTTTTAGTAACACTATATCGAAGGAGTGGTTGGGATCAAAAATTTCCCCAAAGATTTGGAATAGTCAAATAAAAATTCTTGGTAAATTTTCAGCCCCAGATCATGTCTGGATTGCAAGATACTAAAGTTTTTATTTTTGAGGTTTCCAACAAAAGTTCCAAAATCAAATTTAAATAAATTAGGCATCCATAAACAGCCCAAAATTTTTCATGACCAGATAATCAAGTTATATCTTTATATATATCTTCATGAGCTTTCCAATGCATCAAACAGTTCATCAATCGGACACACAGATCAAAAGTTATGGCTCCCAGAAGTTGCGCTACCTAGTTTTTCAATTTTAAAATTTTAAAATGATTTCTTAGGTGGGAAAAAGGGATAGTTGGGTTCAATTTTGTGCTCAAATGGGAGTTACACATTTCAAAGCAAGTTGACATTGGAAAAATTACACGAAGTGTTGATGTGTATTTATAGCCCATTTTGGATAGCTCCGGAGGCAGTGGTCAGAGGGAGTGATGGGCAAGTCTGGTCCATGTGCATAAGAAGGTTAGGAGATATAAAAAGGCTCTATAAGTTAAATATCTCTATTGTGAGACAACCCATATTTCTGTAGTAAATGGGCATATGACCCTAGAAATTGTATTTCAGATTTATAGCCTTTTATAGGCATGTTTAATGAAGAAATTTTGAATCAGTTTGTAGATTTCTTAACTAATCTTTCTTGAGATCTTGTTCTTATTTGATTGAAATATATAAATTGTTGTTTCATGTGTTTTGGGTTGATTTCACCCTCATCAAGTTATCAGAGCAAGGGTTCTTGAGTGTGTAGATAGATCGCCAACCATGAGGCAATTTACATGAGGACATGAGGTTATGGGTTTGTTGTAGAGATCAAAATGCCTCGATGAAGAAACCATGGTGGGAGAAATGCTTTGACAAAAGAGCATTTTAGAGACCTACGAAGGAAAATTGATGCATTGCAAGAAGATCTGCGAAGAGGGTTTGAGCCAAGAATAAGAGAAGAAATCAAAGATGAAGCTGAAGAAGAAGAGTTATCTGAGAAAGAACAAGATGATGCATGAGATTCTACACAAGTTAGGTTGTTGAGGGCCATTTTGAAGATCAGAAAGAGGCCTAGGATTGAAGTTTCTACCTATTTTGGAGATCTGAATCCGGAAGAGTATATTGATTAGATAAGCGATATGGAGGAATATTTCAAATATGAAGATGTGGAGGATTCAGAATGGGTCAAGTTCACAAAAACAAAGCTAAAGGGCCATGCCAGTATTTGGTGGAAGGAGGTCTAATTAGACAGAAATAGAAGAGGAAAAGGAAAGATTACCAGATAGGGTCGAATGGTGGAGAAATTAAAGAAGCAGTTCATTCCTGTGGACTATGAGTTGGAGTTGTTGAAGAAGTTGCAAGGATTGAAGCAAGGTAACAAGTCTGTTAAGGAGTACACATAAGAGTTTTATAAGATTATCATCAGGATAGGCCATGTAGAGGCCAAGAAGGAGAAGGTAGCCATTATATTAATGGGTTGAGGCCAAGTATTCAAGAGCAGTTGAGCCTGGTCAGAATGACCACCATAGAAGATGTGTACCAGTTTTATTTGAAGGTGGAAGAGAAGCTGAATAAAAGATTTGAAAGAAAGAAAATAAGAAGAGGTCATGGTGGAAGGACTGGTGGAAGATACTATGGAGGTTGAAATGAAGATCAAAAGAAAAGTGAAGAAGTAGGCACCAGTTGAAATCAAAAAGGTGATAATACCTACCACCCTCATGACCAAAATAATAGTGAGCAAAGAGGAAGAGGAAGAGGAAGACTTGGGCAAGGAATTGGAAGAGGAGGTTTTATAAGAACTTGTTTCCAATGTGGAGAAGAAGGACATTGAGCCTACGAGTGTCCCTAACATCAAGGAAGGACAAATAGAAGACTTTAAGGTAATGCATGAGTTGCACATGTAGATGAAGATGTGCAGTCTAAGCATTCTAAAGATGTTGAAAGGGGAGAAACCCTAGTTGTTAGATGAACCTTGTTAAATGAGGAGAAAGAACCTGATTAGAGGAAGAGTTTATTCCACACAAGGTGCAAGTATGAAGGTAAATGTTGTGATATTATTATTAACGGTGGAAGCACTAATAATCTTGTCTTAGAGGAGATGGTTAATAAGTTGAAGTTGATAAGAAGAAGGCATCCACATCCATATCGGATTGCATGGTTGCAAAGGACCATAGAGCTTTGGTCAATGAGTAGTGTTTAGTCAAGTTCAAGATTGGAGACTATCATGATGAGGTGTTGTGTGACATCATACCGATGGATGCATGTCATATGCTATTGGGAAGGTCATGGCAGTATGATAGGTGTGTTGTCCATGATGGCCATGCAAACACCTATTCCCTAACAAAGGATGGAGTTCATCATAAGCTGAAACCCTTGAAAGAAGTGGAAGAAAAGGTATGTAGTACTACCAAAATTTTCTTGGTAGATGGTAGGAAATTTTTGGATGGTATGAAGCATGAGTGTCATTGCTTTGCATTGATTCCTAAGATCAACCAAAAGAAATGTGAAGATGTACTAGTAGAAGTCTCAGATCTATTGGAAGAATTTTAGGATATTGTCTTTGATAATTTACCAGAAGGTTTACCACTAGTGAGAAAGATAAGTCACCAAATGTATTTGATACTAGGAGCTAGTTTGCCAAATAAGGCAGCCCATAGAATGACTCTTGGAGAGAATGAAGAGTTAAATAGACAAGTTCACGAGCTATTAAGGAAAGGACTAATAAGGGAGAGCCTAAGTACATGTGCAATACTTGCAGTACTAGCACCAAAGAAATATGAAGAGTAGAGAATGTGTACAGATTCCTGAGCCATCAACAAAATTACAATCAAGTACAGGTTCCCATTGCCAAGGATGGATGATATTATGGATTGCTTGAGTGGAGCCAAGTACTTTACGAAGATTGATTTGAAGAGTGGATATCACCAGATCTGAATCAGAGAAGGAGATGAATGGAAGACAACCTTCAAGACTAAGGAGGGCCTGCACAAATGGTTAGTCATGTCATTTGGGATAACCAATGCACCGAGCACATTTTGTGGCTCATGAATGAGGAACTAAAAGATTTTTTGGGTAAATTTATCATTGTTTATGTAGATGATATTTTTATTTTTAGTAAGACTTTGGAGGAACACCTAATGCATGTTCAAAAAGTTTTTGAGAAGTCGAGGGAAGAAAAGTTGTTGATTAATCTGAAGAAATGTAGTTTTGTGAAGGAGTTGGTATACCTAGGATTTTTTATCTCAGTTGAGGGTCTTAAAATGGATCTAGAGAAGGTGAGGGCTATCATTGAATGACCTACTCCAATGAGTACTATAGAGGTACGATCTTTTCATGGTTTGGCAATTTTTTATAGAAAATTTATCAATAATTTTAGTAGTTTTTGTGCACCCCTAACATAGACAATGAGAGGGGATAGTGTTATGTCAGAAAATGTCTCCCTGGACTTTTTCCTCCTAGGTTTAGCTCCCGGGTCCCTTGTTTTGCATCTTGCATGTTCATTCTGACTCCCAAAAGAAAATGCCCTGAAACCCATGTCACATGGGGCATGAAGGACATTGTGGCATCTAATCCTACCTTGAAAAAGGACCTGTGGACATGGGTGCTAGCCCTTGTCCTGCCCTATTTTAGGCAGGTCCCAAATTTAAATGTCAGTTTTGTGACTGTTAATTAGGTCCCAGGCCAACATCTTAAGTTTGAATTACAAAATTCTTAGCAGGAATGTGTTTACTTGCATATATAAGTATGTTTAATGTTTCATTTGCAAATTAGAAGATGATTGTGAACTTTTGGCTAACTTATGATTTTAAAGCATTTAAGATATTCATTGTTGTAGAGTAGAGCATTGTTATTGTGTTTGTAATTGCAAATTTATCTTCATCTTCTCATGTGTTGAAGATCCTTCATCTATGTGAGATCTACACCTCTGAGGTGATATCTATTTGTATTTGAATCATTTATCAATTTGTTTTGCCTCTATCTTGTAGGGATACACACTCTTTATCTGACAATGGTGTTCAGAATACTTGAATGTCTCTTCGGGGTTTGATTGAGGCAAGCCTCTAAACACCACAACCCCCAACTACTCTCCTTGTGATTGTAGGTTACAGGTGTCACATCTTGACAAGGTGGAGTTGTAGGGAATAGTAAGATAGTGTACAAATTCCAGATCCATAAATAAAAACACTTATTGGACTTGGGTGCTAATGCTAGTGTCCCTAAGCATTCCGCATCCTGAACTTCAAAAAATAGCCAATTATTAATCTCTACCTACTACCTTGGTCTACAATCATTTGTCATAATTCATCATTTTACTTATTGTTTTGCATAATTAGAGTTTTAAGGGTATTTGAGCATTAAATTGATACATTAGTTGACAATCTCTAAATTTTCACATCGTTCCAAGTGACAGCCTAACCTGTAGGTGAATCCTCTTGCAAAAGTGTGATTCAACTCAGTTGATATGTCCTTGAATGTTTGTTGAGAAAGGAGGATTTAACCCACACATCCATTGAAATTGAAAATCCTCCTTTTCCCATGAAATAGATAGAAAAGAGTTTAAATGGACTACAGGAGCAGCTAAGAGTTCTGATACATTGAAGCAAAAAGTCACAGAACAACCTGTTTTGGCACTTTCATATTTCAACAAGGTATTTGAGGTAGATTGTGATGCTAGTGGCAGTGCTATAGGAGTTGTTTTGAGTCAAGAAGGTAAGCCCATTGCCCATTTCAGTGAGAAGCTTAATGATGCCAAGAATTTATGATCAGGAGTTTTATGCTATAGTTTAGGCTTTGAAGAAATGGAGACATTATTTCTTGCTGAAAGATTTTGTTTTATATACTAATCATCAAGCTTTGCAGTATCTTAATAGTTAAGGAAAGTTAAATTGGAGGCACTTAAAATGGGTTGAGTGTTTGCAGAGTTATACTTTTGTTTTGAAGCATAGGAGTGGGAATTCCAACAGAGTTGTAGATGCCTTGAGTAAAGAGAAAATTTTATTGATAGAGATGAAGATAGAGGTTGTTGGGTTCAATGAACTCAAGAATTTGTACCTTGAAGATCCAGACTTTGTAGAGGGTTGGAAATCTTGTTTGGAGCCTATTACCCTAGATAGGGCAAGATGGTTGGATTATATAATCCAAGCTGGTATGTTGTTTAGAGGAAGCTAGTTGTGCATTCTAAGGAGTTCCATGAGAGAGAACCTGATTAGGGAGAAGCATAGTGGAGGATGGGTAGGACACTTTGGTCATGATATGACTATTTCTCTTGTTAGTGAGAATTATTATTGGCCACAGTTGCATTGGTATGTGAATAAATCTATGCAAAGTTGCAGAGTATGCCAGATGGCCAAAGGAGTGAGTTAGAATACTAGGCTATATCAGCCATTACCTATACCAAAGAGACCATGGGAGGATATCACATGGATTTTGTTCTTGGTTTACTAAGAACATAGAGAGGACGTGATTCAATATTTGTGGTGGTTGATAGATTTTCAAAGATGGCACATTTCATTCCATGTCAGAAACCCAGTGATGTTGTTCACATTGTAGACTTGTTTTTCAAAGAGGTGCTTAGACTACATGATCTGCCAAGGAGTATAGTTTTAGATAGGGATACCAATTTTGTTGGGTATTTCTAGAGGACCTTATGGAAGAAGTTGAAGACTAAGTTGAAGTTAAGTTCCGCACATCATCCACAGACTGATGGGCAGATAGAGGTAGTGAATCAAAGTTTGGGCAGCTTGCTAAGATGCTTAGTAGTAGATAATCCCAAGGGATGGGATTTGATATTACTACGGGTAGAGTTTTCTCATAACAATTCTAGCAACAGGAGTACTGGTAAATCCCCATTCCAAATTGTATATGGCAGTAGTCCAAGAAATGCTTCTAAGTTGAGAAAGATACATAGAGGAGAGAAGAGTAGTGCTGATGTTGAAGACTTTGTAGAGCACCTAAAGAGATTGCATGAAGAGGTATGACAGCATATTAATAAAATGAATTCTCAATACAAGGCTAAGGCAGATTAGAAGAGAAAGTTTAACGAATTCAAGGTTGGTGATGAAGTCATGGTTCACCTAAGGAAAGAAAGGTTCCCAATGGGAACATATAATATGTTGAAAATGAAGAAACTTGGACCGTGCAAGATCTTGAACAAGCATTAATCAAGAAATGCATATGAGGTAGAGTTGCCGAGTGGAATCAATATTTCCCCTGTGTTCAACATTACTGATTTATTAGAGTATCATGAAGGTGGCATAAAGGATGGACCAACAAAGGAATAGTGGAGTATCCCGACATCTACTTCAAAGGAGGAGATAGAAGAAACCTTGGATAGCCATGTGGGAAGAAGTACTTAGATCAGGCAATATGGAGAATATTTGGTGAAGTGGAAAGGAAGGCCTGTTGAAGATTCTTCCTGGTTGTCTAAGGCAGAGGTTGACCGTTTGGGTTTTCCTCGAACACCTGAGATGTGACAAGGTCACTTCTCAAATTACCCTGGGTGTCTAATGTAGGAGCATCTAGTGGTGTAATGGAAATCTTGCATCACCCAAAAAATGATGATTTATTTTCTGTTCTTTTCAAATTTTGTGCTTTCAGGTACCCATTTTCTGGAATAATGATTCAGAACCTTCAAAGTTTCCAAAAGGACTAAGAATACCACAACTTACTATTTTTAGTAACCCTATATCAGAGGAGTGGTTGGGTCCAAAATTTTCCCCAAAGCTTTGGCATAGTCAAATAAACATTCTTGGTAAATTTTAGCCCCAGATCATATCTGGATTGCAAGATATTAAAGTTTCTATTTTTAAGGTTTCTGAAAAAGTTTTGGAATCAAATTTGAAGAAATTAGACATCCCTAAATAGCTCAAAAGTCTTTGTAACTGGTGAAGTAGGCTATTTCTTGATAGATATCTTCATGAGCTTTCCAACACATCAAACGGTTCGTCAATCGGACACCTGGTTCAAAAGTTATGGCTCCCGGAAGTTGCACTACCTAGTTTTCAATTTTAAAATTTGAAACTTATTTCCTGGGCGGGAAAAAGGGATAGTTGGGTTCATTTTGGTGCCATGTAGTCTCAATTGACAAGCCCATTACATTCAACTAGAAATTGATAAGTTAAGAACATGAAAATAGATCAAGAAAGTTCTTGTCGATTGTAGATAATAGATCGTGATCATACCTTTACCACATATTACAATTATCATATTAGGGAGAAGAACTAAAAGAATACCCTATGAACATGTTTAGTAAGAATGCCAAAGACAAATCTCTTCATGTCAAGGTAACATCTTCCAAAAATGTAATTCCTAAAATCTAACATGGACAAAACCTACAAAAATACAACCAACATTTTTAAGAAACTAAAACACTACGCAAATGACAATGCAACATGCACACACAAGTGTCATGATTACATGTAATTCCACTTAATATCAAACACATATGGAAATGAACATGTCAACTGTAAGGACACCTGAACCCTATTTATTAATTATGATATTTAATTGAGAATAATTAAATAATTGCATTGTTTTGAAACAATTATTTAGATGATTTAATATTGTTTTCAAAATAAAATCATACATTGTCATTTTATGCTTTTATATTTACATATTTTATAAAGAATTCTTTTATTCTATGCCACTTGCAAGAAATGGTAGAGAGAATCTTAGTAATTAAATTATGTTTTAGAATTGTTCTAATCTATTTTTAGTTTATAAGAAAATGGGTGTCCAGATTGGCATATGAAGAGTCATCTTCTTTGGTGTCACTCTTTTGTGGAAGAAAAAGAGTTGAGATATTTAGTTTTAAAAAGATCAAGAAATGTACATTCAAGAAAATATATTGTGATGGCAGTGAATAAAATGGATCACCGGGGGTTTTTGAGAAGCACATATATTACATCAATATGTTTGCATTTAGAGAATTTAATACCTATGCTATCCTTTATGTTTTTGGGATTCTTGGAAAAATTAGTTAATTGTGCAGGTCGAAAGGAAAAAGGACATTTAGGAGAGTAATGCAGAATTTTTCCAAGTATGTTCTATCTTATAGTGATCTATATATTTGCTTGGAAAAGATTAAATTGGTTGAGATATTCATCTACAAATTTATATAAGTGTTTATTTTGATTTCTTTTGCAAACTCTATTATTCCATTTATCATATTTTCCTATGGCTTATAATTCTTCAAAAAGGGTAAAATTTTGAATAATCATATACTTATTTGTATCCTTATATTTGTTTGGTCTCATGGTTCTTCTTGTATATGCAATCATGCATTCTATGACTAGTTTTACTCTCTGTGAGTTTTGTCAAGTTGTTGTTGTGCCTTATCTATGCCCTCTTTTCAGTGTTTGATAGTTTCTTGAACCTATTTAAATACCTTGCTCAATCTACATCCACAGTCTTCAACATGCAATCAATCTTGAGCTTTTTCTTAGCAATGGTTGAATTGGGAAATCGAGCTTCATGATGGTAGAATGCTCTCCAAGTCATAAAATTGTCTTTCTTTCATTGAAACAAAATTACTCTTTCTGGACTTTGTTCACATCATGAAAGTGTTTTTATTCCATAGCTATGGATTTTATTGGAATTCCTCTATTGTTTATGTTTTTCCAGGGCGTTATTTATAGCAGATTTTTGTGCCAAAATGAATCCATTCTATACTTGCGTTAAGACTATTATTTTAACAAATTTTGTTCAATATATTTTCTTAGCTATGATTTGCACCACTCTTGCAGAACCAGGATAGTTTAACATTTGATTTGGTTTCCTTAAAGACCTATCTTTTATCTTTATCTACATTAAAATGACACCGACCCTTATATAGAATTAAGAGTGTTTTTCATGAATTCTATTAGCATTGAATTTTATTTAGATAACTATAAACGATTTCATCAAGCGCCTATATAGGTGATCAACTAGCTGAGACCATGCTAACCTTAATTTCCAATCTACTTCAATCAAACAATCCTTGCATACCTTGTGATATCTCAATTTACAGTTTGTATTATTGTCAAGCTCAAGTGTGCTCCTTCTTCCACAATGAATTGCTTTCCTTAAATTTCATAAATCTATATCTTCATTTTGTTGGCTAACAGATTTGTTACCTAACTCTATATTCTCTCACCCAAATAAATGACAAATGTAACAACAGTTGAGCCTATTATAATGGTATTCTACAAAGGCTCTTTGCTTCTTTTACAAGGTGCAGCTACCTTTGATTGATCTTCTATGAATGAAAAATTGGTATTGCTTTTAACCAAAAAGCAAGACAAAGGTGGTGCTTTTAACTAGAAAGTAGTAAAGGCAGAGTACATCTAAATAATCAGAAGCTCAAAGACTTCCACTAGGTTAACATCTATGAATCAATAAAGAAAAACCATATACCACACAATCACCACCATGAACCATATACCAAAATATAAATAATTCCCAGTAGTGAGCAAGAATTAAAGATATTCAACCACTTCAATACACAAATATCATAAACATCAGCAGCAACACATCCAACCCAAGAAGAATATGGATTCAAATAACCATAACACAAAGTTTACGATCATCCAAAACTCCACTGCATTGATTTCTATTTCATGTATATAAAGTAATTGAACAAAAAGCCAAATTTGATCTATGACCAACACACAGTTTGCCAAGAGATCCATACATTGACTAGCTCATTAAATTTATAGTTAAGTCACACCATAACTATCTTTAAACCCTAACAGCTTCTTGAAGACAACCGATTACAAGAAGTTTAAACAATAATTTAAAGGGCCCTCCAGAGCCAATAGTTTTTGGGAAAATATTTGAAATATAACTAAAGCATAAGAAAAGAAATTCAATTGAGGATTGCCACATCCTCCTCTTCAACATCATCTTCATATGTCACTTCCTTTTCCTTTGTCCATTCATCTTTATCCCCTATGTCGCTTTGTGTCGTTTGAGATGCCTATGCTCGTAGTTTCACCTTGTATGTCCTGTACTTATTGATCACAGGTGACAAAGATATCCTAGTTGGAGTCCCAGTCATGCTAATTTGGCATTTCCTTTTTCTCACCACTCTATCTACATCAGCAACCTTTTGATGGACATCATAAAATCAACTTCTAACAGTTTTGATATAGGCAACCATCTTTGCAAGTTTTCCAAGTGATTCCCTTTTTATAGTGTTGTAGTTCATCACTTATTCAGTTACCAATTTCTTGAAATTCTGTTTGATTTCATTAATATCCAACAACTTTTCATCATCATCCCCATTAGCTTCAATTTCTATAACAGCAAAATTTGTTTTGATCCTCATCATTTCTAAAAAAAACAAGTTGCAATTGTTTTTCTCATCTTGTCCTCAATAGATATTATGAGACATAACTTCCATTCAACTATATCAACCCATACATATGTATTCAATTCCCAAGGATCATTCAAGACTTTCTCAGCCACTAGGATACTAACATCTATAATGGCCATCTCATGTATCTCTTTAGAGGCTAAAGATAGGTTGTTATGGTTACTCCTAGCCATTTGGAATTCTACTATTAAAGCCTCCCTTTTTCTAGAAACAAAATCAAATAATTTAACAGCCTCATCAATGAACAAAAGACCATCAAACATGACTTTTTCTACCCATTGGTCCATGACATTACTCAGAGACAATGATCTTTTTATTTGTTGTAATAGATTAAGATCAAGGGCACTTATACTCATATTAGGAGAGGCTTCAGCTGAGGGTGTTGTTATCTTTACAATTGATTGAATATATAATGACAGTGAACTTACTTGAGCTTGCAACTTAGAGTTCTCCTCTTGCTGTCTCTTGACCCTTTTTGATAGATTGCTGACCGAATATTTAACATGATAGATATCACCTTCCATAGTAGAAGGTCCTAAGTCCACTCTACTCATACTGAAGTCAGCCTCGGTCACTTCATCTTCATTCTTATTCCCCACTCTATCTATAATTTCCAAAAATTGGTTCCCTAAGGCAGGATCAGTCACCATTCTCGATATTCTCCTGACACGTTTAGGATTAGGGGTGCCTTGTAGTAACTTAGCCACAATGTCTACATAGGTATCCACCATTGGTGTATACCTTTTCTTCTTCTTAACTGCTTTCTTTAACTAGGTGGGAGACGAGGAGAGAATATTAGCAGCATTGACAACACTCATTACACCATCCATACTCATAGGTGGAGAATTGTACTCTGGAGGTTCGTTTAGATTGGGGGAGTTTAGAGTACTTAGCAAAGACTATAGCACACTATCTTCTTCTAATTGAGTAAAAATGAATGAATCACTATCACTTACAAGGTTACTGATAAGTGGCACATGGTCTACTTTTGATGGGGAAGTAGCCAATCTGGTGTTGCTCTTCACTGGTTGACTATCCTGTTCACATGTTGTCTTTAGTTTATTAACCTCTTCAAGGGGCTGATCACCATCTCCATTCAATTGTGAGCCAACTCTTTGAAGAGTTGGGTCCAAACTAGATGATCTTCGTTGAGAGTGTGCAGTCTAGGATCTATTTTGACCCTGAGAGGCTGATTCTTTAGGTGTTGATGAGCCAGCATATTCTTTCATCTTTCCTTTCAACCATCTCTCTATTTTGTTAGCAAGAGACACTGCTACACATGACAGGTGTTGTCATTGATGGCAACTAAGTCTATCTTACACATCCTGATTACATAATTTGTTCATACCAGAAGTCAGAGTGAAGATTTGTCTAAGTCTGGGTAGTCAAAAATAGAGCATGTGACAAGGTCCAGTATCTTGGTCCAGATCTCTCCAGTGGTAAATCACAGTGTGTTGTGGAATTGAGGGAGTGATAAGGATTGTCAAGACTATCTAAATCCATAAATTTAGCCTTCGGTGATAAAGGATTCAAAAGTTATAAGCATTTGAGTATCGGGTTCTAGTTAGTCAGTACAGTCAGACGAAGAACATGCCGACCTAGTATTTGATCTTGGTCCGGATGAAGAAAATTTGTTGGTTAAGAAATTTGTGATAATCAATCATATTGTCCAACATGATTGATGATTTGAGAACACAAGTTTTTGGTCCACGTTGTTGATTGTGCATGGATTCAGCTGATAGAGTAGAGTTCTTAATAAATGTTCTAAGTTTTCTTGAAGCTGACTACAATTGATTGAATTTATTGATGCAGATATATATAGGTGATGGATTCAAGTATTTTGTGGTGTGATTGTGATATGGTGATGAAGTATGTGTAAAAAAAAGTAGAAAGAAGTGCAAAGGTGAAGATCTAAGCTCAGATTAGGCCTAAGAATGAAACAGGGCAAAATAAGGATGAAGTGTGTAAGATCAGTATTTTGTGCTTAACCGGAACTAAATTTTTGCATTGGTAGATGCTATTCATCAGTTCAAACATTTTGTAATCTTCTTGTAATCATTTCTGTAAGCAGTGAGCCTCTTGGAGCAGTGATCTCTGGGTAGTATGCCCTGAAGGCATGTGCCTTCCCCATTTGTAATACTTTTAATAGAGTATAAATTCTTGTGGGTTAACCCCCACTGTGGTTTTCCCTTAACCAAGTTTCCACATAAAAATACTGGTGTTATGTGTGTTGATTTTGTTTCTGCTCATGTGTTGTTGATTCATGCTTTCATGGTTATATCATTCATATATTAATAAGTGGTAAAGAAGTTTAAAGTGCAGCAAAGGATAGAAGTTTTGTGACAATTGATTCACCCCCCCTCTCAGTTGTCTACCCTTATTTCAACATATTGTTCTTATCACTTAGAAAGAACAAAAATTCACATTAGTGATCTCCTTTTCAGTCCACTTTATAGGAGGTAGAGGTCATAGTGAAGTGTCATGATAGCCTTCATCTACAATATTGGAGTTGTCGTCAACCATGTCAGGAACCTGAATATGCAACTCAAAAGCGTGAATCTGGTCAATGGTCAATCTCATCCAAACAATCCTCTAAAAAGTCCTCAAGCTAGGGTTTGTGTAGATACGAACCTCCTCCATGCAGGCTGCATGAGTCGACAAACTATGGAGACTGAACTCAAACAACAATTTATCCACACTTCTGGCACTATCATTACTTTTACAAGAATAAAATGAAAGAGTCATACGAAAATAGCAACCTTTCTTTTTCATAGCATGGTACCTTGTTTTCACAACTGCCATTTGATGACATACCTCCAAACACATGAGATAATCCGTCAGGTATTGTGGCAATTTCAACGAGGCATTTTCATAACCCCCATTCTCAAATAAGAGAAGCAATCAAACTGGACATAAAAACTTCTAAAATTCATTACCAATGCGGTCACCTCTATAGAAAACCTTTATTCCAGTGAGCCATCAATTTTCTTAGCCAACCACATGGAAAAGGCATCATTCACTCTTCAGAAATCTTTCATACCTTCATTCTTTTGTAACTAAGGAAACGTCTGATACACAGGTGTACCGGTGGTAGGAATTCCTTGAATCCTAAAGCTAGGCCAAGCAGCCTCTCTATGAGTTAACACATAAACCAATTCAAAACACATGTAAAACTTACATCTTGTGGGAAATTTATCAGCTATTGATGCATACTTTTGCCAATTATTCTTGCCCAATCGATATGATGGTCTCTACAGATTAGTAAAATAAATCTACATGTCGAAAAGGTGAAAGTATCTGATTCCGAGCTCCCAACCACACAGTTTAGCAAAGTTATCATGTCTAAAATCTCCTCTTTGAAATGACTCCTCTTTACATTGATAGGGAGTCATGATTTTCCCTTTTTTCTCAACTTCCAGCCAAGTTCTGGAAATATAATTCTGGCACTAGTCCTTCCTTTCATTATAGTACATCCATGGAGAAGACACAGAGACATCGACATTTTCTTCATCCTTGTCCAAATTCAAGGCTAGGGAAATTGATTCAGAATCAATTTTAGCAACAACAGAGCCATATGCGGCTCTGATCTCTTGAGATTCTGGAAAGTGATTATTGGCATAGGCTACTACCAATTCAGGACAATGCACTGCAAGTGGAAATCCCCCAAGTCTATCTAATCCACTGCTAACAATTTTTCTTGCTAGGGTGGTTTAGCCTTCAGACTACATCCTCTTTCAGAAATCCTCAAAGTCGATATGACCCAATTCTATATCCCTCACATCGGATAAACCATTTTCCACAACATGAACCATAGGGGCCCCTTGAAATTTGAACTTCATCTTCACTAATTTTAGAAACCAGATAGCCAAAAACTCTGAAGCATTCACAGACAAAGCAAGAAAATGTAATGCACTTACAGGAGATTCTCTATGCAGATACATGAAAATGGAAAATTTCTACCACCAAAGAGAAATGGTGTGTTTTTATAGTAGAGGGAAGCAAGAAATAAGCTAGAAATGACCAATCATGCTAACCTGTAAGTTTAGAATTCTATTGATATTTCACACGTAGTGGATTAGTTGTTCTTCACTCTGCAACGCATTCCCTTGGTGAAATGATAAAACTTTAGGTGAGGTAGGCAACTTAATAAAATTTCATGTCACTTCTCATAAACATGTTCATAAAGAACATTAAATTCTGGCAGCAGATTGATCTTTGAAATTCCTAAACATCTGCCTTGAGTTTCCCTCTGAAAAATGTGCCAATGAATTCACACGTACTTCAAATTAAATGCAAAATGACAAGTGTCATTTCATTGTATTGCATGCCAACTCAGAAAAAGGCCCATAGGCACAGTAAGCACTTGAATTCGCCAAGTCAGGGACTTCTGGAACCTTTGAACCCTAACATTGAGAGTTTGAAAGTTCAAAGAACTTCTGACCTCCCAACAACATAGAACTTTCTTATCACAAATGACTAAGACCAACTCAAGGGAGAACTTTAGACACCAGACTCAAAGACAAGTCAGGAAGTTGAGCGGTTCATGAAATCTTGAACCCGCCAACTTCGGTTCAAAAATACAAAGGATTTCTGACAACACGCGAAATGACTAAGTAAAGCTCAACTCAGGAAGAGAGAAAAAGGAAGTGGCAAGCGAAGAATGGAAAAAACTTTCTAAGGCATGAATGCTTTAGTAAAATTTCAAACATAGGGTAACACATTTCAATTACACCATAATGTCTATGATAATAATGATTCATAAAGTGATATCTTTCAATAATAGAACTATTTTAGAAGCATTGGTATTATAATACTAATAATTTATAATTAGAAGATAGATTGAATGTTAACTTATCATAAAGCAAGTTTACTTGCTGAATTATTTCTAAAATCAATTAAATTACTTAGAAAATATATGAGAAATTGGATTCTTTCTATGTTGATCTGCAGTATGGCATGATGGATATAGTTATTTCCTCTTTCTTAATGGAATAATAACATATATAATTAATTTATGAGTTTTGCATTTAATTCTTGTGCTACAATAATTTCTATATAGTAACACACCATCTTATGTATTAGAATTTGTAATAATTACTCTTGTTGTGTTATTTTGTTATGCTAAGATAAAAACCTTCTTTTTATTTGGTGATAGATCTTTATAGATTTATTTACTATATTGAGGACTTTTAGTATCCCCATCATTTTTACATTATATTGATTTCCTAAGATAAGATCAAATCCTTTCTTTTAGGAAATAAAGTTTAGATGTAAAATAAGCATTTTAGTTTTAGAAATTAGTTTGTGATTCTTTAATTAGAAACTATGTAATTCATAGATTCTCTTAATCCTCATTGAATCTCTATTAATTAAAAATATATTAGAAACTAAATCTTAAATGATTTGTTTAGAATCTTATTATAGAATTAATTGGCATTGAATTTTTTTAGTAAGGGTAATTATTACATATTTAATTAGAGAATTTTAATGTGATAATTTTGTTTAAAAGGATCTTTTCATATGTTAAATCTTCATTCTTTTAGTATGATGTGGTTAAGAATATTTATCATGTTAGCCAAGTTAGGATTAGAATTAATATAATTGACTAAATAGTTAGTTTGGAAAATAAGATTAGAATATTTGTTTACTTTTCTGAGTTAAAAAATAAATGCTCTCAGAATTAAGTATTATCTTGTTTTTTTTTTAAATTGATGTGAAAGGTGATATTAGAAGGGAGTGAATTATGTTTTAGTTTGAAAATATTTTGTATAAAGTAATTATGTCTCAGTTATGAAATTATAAACTTGAAATTATTTTTTGAATATAATTAAAGACAATTATAGATATAGAAAGAATGTGAATTTATTTATGTAATTGTTTATTTATATAAATATGTGAAATTATCTTACACTTATGGATGAATGTAATATTTTACTAATAGATAATTGCATAATACTTGAAAGAGAAAATTGGTTTGTTAGAAAAGTGTGGAATCATGGTATTCAAATATAAGATGCTTGTCTTATTACTGATATGTAGTTACTAATGTCTCTTGAAAAATGGTGTATAGTTTTATCTTGTGTAATGTTTAGGAAGAGTATAATGTTTCTATTATGGAGTTAATGAGTAAGCTTGAGTTACTTTTGTTAATTAGATATATCCTTGTGTTAGTAATGATACACTAATCTTATGGTCATAGACATATTCTTTTTAGTTATAAAGTTTCATGATAATGAAGAAAATGAATTTTGTTTTAAAAATAGTAATTACTTAGTTTTAAATTTTTCTTGGATTATTATTAAGTATTTATGAGACTATTTAGTCATGCTAATATTTTTAGGAATAGTAATAAATAAGGCAACCAAATAGAATTACTCAGGATTCTAATCTTTTCTTACTTAAATCTTATACTATGTTTGAGAAATAAGTATTAAAAATAGATCCAATGTTAATCTTGCATGATTAGTTAAGCATAGTAGTAACTTGTATACTAGTTTGAAGAAGATCATTTATGTTTAAGAAAAAATTTATGAGAATATTGTGAGATAGGTATACCTCGATCTTCTACTGCCCTCAAGTATGGATTGAAATTCAAATTTGTATCTAAGACTAAGAAGATGTCGCTATCTTGTGAATAAAATCTTAGAGGTTTTGATTTGTATGATACCGTCTTGTGGTTGCAAGTTCAAGTCCCCAAACTACGAAGTCTCTGCACTACATGTACATAGGCAAGGCCATCATGAGCCCCCGAGACATTAGGTCTGGCCCTTAGGGCCGGTAGACTCATCATCTTGTGCAATGATATTTAATATGATAATTCATTAATTTTGTGGAACTAATGTTTTCATTTAGTTGTGCAAGTTTAGATCTGTTAACCGTGCAGGGTAATGGAGCTAAGAAAGCATTTTCCACTTTACAAATGGATAATCATATGGCATTTGTTGTAAATGTGTATAATTGTATAAGAAATGTTTATATTGTAAATTTTCATTTACGATGAATGAAACATAACTTATGTTGAAAAGGAAGTTTATTAAGTTAGAGTTAAGTGAATTTTTTTCTTGTCATTAAAATTCTTTTGTTATTTCTTACTAATCTAATTTATTATTGTTATTTATTGGTATTTTTCATGAGTAGGAATTACATCAAAAACATACAAAAGAGGAGTAAAGAACATCAAGAAGGTTCATGTCACACACATCCCATATGGAACACGCTACACTATGAAAGAAAACTAGTATATAGTGGCATAAATGTGAATGATGCCAAAGGGAGTAGTATCCCCATGATCGCCACTCCTCTAAGGTCCTAGATGAGAATGGAGAGGGTTACACCTTCCCAAACCCTTAACCAAGCAATAATTAACTAAACAACTAAATACGTATACTATAAAGTACTCTTTCAAATCTAACATGCTAAGCAAGATGATCCAAAACACTCACATACTTAATTATTTTTTCTTAGCTCCATTAGAAAATATATAACATGCTTGTCTATAATAAATTTTCAAAATCTTGAGATAGGGAATAGGAAATATGATCTACATGAATGAAATACATTTGAAATAGCATAAGCATCATTTCTTTTTGCTTAACTAGAGATAAGGGATGGGAGATTACTTGAGTGAATATTTATATTACTAAAGTATTACATTTATTAATGTTAAAAAGTTTCAATAGGAAAGGAGTAATTATTGGTGCACTATTTTATTTTCTTGCATTTAGTTAATTACTTTATTGCATTATATGCAACTAGGATAGGATAATCTTGCCTAGGAAGGTATCTACTTAGGTAGATTGTACTAGCATCATGTGACTTGTACTTTCCTAGTTTGGTGGACATGTTGTGCACACGTGTCTACATCTCCTTTATCCCATATTAGTTGTACATTTACATCTCTTGTTGGTGTATCCTATACATTGACTTGTAGCTTTCATGTTATGTGCACCTATACACAAGTACAAATGGGAATCAACACAATGAAAGTATTTTTTTATTACAACACTACAACAGTAAGAATCACACTACTCACAATAGTGAATAATGTGCACTTGACATGTGTGTGCAACATATGAGGGCATGCTACTTGAGGCAAAGATAAACAAAATCATAAGTAGGTGAGATGGAACCCTAGTCGCAACACCCTAAAAAGTGAAGGAAATCAATCAAGATGTCAACGTCATTATGCACAACATCACAAAGGAGAAAAATCACGTGAGTAATTTCCAAGTTTCCTAAGTGGAAGAGAAAACCTCACGTCGCTTTAGAGAGACATTAACAATTAGATTTGCTGAAAGTAAATAAAAATTTAATATTAAATTTAACCCAAGCATCTAGGTTTATTTTAATTGCCTCATTACTCATTTTGCAATTATATTTTAAATGATATAATATAAATTGACCATATTTAAATTTAAAAACAAAAAAATAAATTAAAAAAATAATTAAGCAATTTTTGATAATATAAATAAACCACATTAAATTAAATAATAAGAATCAACATTTATTACAACACACCTTCCCACAATAATCCAAAAAGTAAATGCACAATACTTTCTTTACACAATTTATTTAATTTACACCTAATTTCCTTTTCTATTTAATTAAATAATATTTGCTTTGCTAATTTTATATCCTTATATTCAAATTTACAATAAAGAATATAAGCTAACACATGCAATTTGTGGAGCATTATCAATTTCCACTAAACCTAATGCAGCTAAGGCTTGCAAATGACTCGGTGGATGGCCTCATCCTAGATTAAGTAGCTCAGTGAGTGATGACATACTATATTAAATTTATCAGTCCAAAGATGTGTTTCTTGGTATGGTGTCGATACTATGTGTACAAATAAAGATTTTTGGATGTGGAGTTGTGTATAGCTAGAAAATGATAATTGTTGCAAGCTAAGAAATGAATGCAATACTAAAAGAATGGAAACTATCTTATAAATTCTGAAGGTAATCTGTATAATTGCTTTTCAACCAAAACAAAATAGCAATCTAAAATAGAACCAAACATATCTAGCTCTAAGATCTAATTCTGATTGCATAAATCTAGTGCTAACAAGGTGCATTCTACCTCAAGTGGGCCCTGACTTGGGTTGACTACTTCCTTTTTTCCCTTTTATCAGTTACTTCATCAAATTAGTTCATAACAATAGTAAAATAATATGTGATAAAACTCTATTTATTGACTGCAATAATAATTTGATACAATCATAAAGAAAATCCAATTATTTTTAGATACACTGGGTGAGAAAGAGATATACACACCAACAAAAATTCATGCATTTATGAGGATTAACAAATTAATTAGTCCACTTCCTGTAGACACCCTAAAATGACCAACTTGTCATGCTACTTGCATTTCATAATCTGTCTAATCACCTGCATTGCAAACGTTAATTAAATAATCTAATTATTTAATTAATTATCATCAAATTCTTCTAAATCTCCTAAATTGTGACATTAATTAAATAAATCCTCTTTATTTAATTAATTAAATTAAATTCCTCTATATTCTTCTACAATTAAATAATTTTAATTATTTAATTAGATCATTATCCTCTTTCCAAAAATCAAATCCACATTAATTAAATATATCCCATTATTTAATTAATTCAACAAATTCCCTCTTATCTAAAATTAAATAATTCTTAAATTATTTAATTAAATCAAAAATCTGTTCTTCCAAAATCATGCACAACAATTAAATAAATTTATCTATTTAATTTGCTTTTAAATCTTCTAAATTAAATAATTCTAATTATTTAATTATTTCTTCCAAAATATCTTCTCTAAATTTAAATAAATCAATTATTTATTTAAATTGCTTTTTCTTCTAATTTGAGTTATCTTTAAAATAAATCAAGCTTTCTTGCTCATCAATTAAATATTTCTATATTTAATAAAGCAAAATATCTTCTTTTCTCATGCAAATCTCTTCTTCTTGTTTTAAATCACTTAACTGATTGCTTTATTCATTTAATTGATTTATTTCTTCAGTTAACTCATTCTTCTATTCTTGATAACTCCTCTCATGCAAAAGCAAGCAAGACACATGTCTGCTTTTCATTCGTTGCACATTCCTCAACTTATCTCCTCCATTGATCCTTCTGAATTATCTGGACCGTTGATCGATTTTCCTTGAAATCTATATAAACCCCCCTCATCTCCTTCATTATCTCTCTCTCTTCGATTTTATTCTCAGGCATACTTGACAGCGCTTTGAGCATACAACGATTTGATTGAGCACCTTTAAGATCTTTTGACATTGATCTTCTTGAGCCACTTTACGATCTTTTAACATTGATCTTGGCACAACTTTACGATCTTTTAACATTGATCTTGGCACAACTTTACGATCTTTTAACATTGATCTTGGCACAACTTCACGATCTTTTGACATTGATCTCTTGAGCACTACACTTGCTTGTTGCAGCTATGGCTTTGCAATTTCATTGAGCAATTCTACATTCAATCCAAAGGAAACAACACAAATTTCGGTAAAAGTCTTTATTGCATTGATTATTTGTCATGGCTTTTATTTAAATTCGTTTTCTTTATGTTATTGGGTTCTTTGGTTTTTATTAGTTTAGATTAATCCATTTTTCCATATACACATTCTGGCACGCCCGGTGGGACCCATTAGTCCTGATTTAATATCAAATTTGTGGAATTTTTAGTTTGATTTCACAGGTTTTTTAACTCTTTTTTTTGGAGAGATTCGAAAAAAAAATTTAAAGGAAGCTTGCTGGGCAAAAACGGAGGTCACGGTTGTGTTCGGAAGGGTCGAGGGACGAAGAAAAATATAAAATTTGACCTATTTCGGTGAAGGTAAAATTTTTTCACCTCTGGCACGCAACCCGAGGCCATACAATCACTGTGAGGTACGGTAAAAAAAAAAAAAAAAAATTTCTTTTTTCAAAAAAAAATTCAAAAAAAAAAAAAAAAAAAGCAAAAAGAAAAAGCAAAAAAAAATCCAAAAATAAAAAAGCAAAAACAAAAACCAAAAAAAAAAAACAAATAAAACAAATAAAAAATGAAGTGTTTTTAGTTTTTATTTCTTTTAAAAAGTAAAACAAAGTAAAGAGAATCTTTTTTCTTTTTTCTTTTTATTTTTTGAAAAAAAAATAATAAAGCACCTTCAGCCCAGCAGCAGGTCACATCAGTGACCAGGAGCCAGTCACAGGGGGCTAAGACAGACCCCTCTTCAATGAGCTTTTTAAAGAAATAGGCGATTTTCAAACCTCATTATCTTGGTCATACGGAAACGTATTTCAGTACTTTTTTTTTTGAAATAGGCTAGAATTTCGTGATCTACATCGTGGTGAAATTGGTTTTTTCTCAAGATTCTCTGATTTTTCAGAAAATTGATTTTCTCACTGCTGTCTTTGTCTCGTCACAGTTTTTTTGACTTTTCAAGCTTCATAACTTTCACAAACGGACTCGGATTCAGGTGATGTTTTTTTTGAAAGTTGGTATTTTTCTGTCCTCTACACAGTGGTAATATTTTTTCAAAGATTTTCTGAGATTTATTTTTTAAGACCACTCATTGGCCTATTCTCAATCTCTGACTTCAAGCACTTGCTAACTTTTGAGTTTGTGTGGACCTAATATCACTTGTTGTAGCTTCTTATTACTCATACAGAGCAAATAGGTGTTTTTAACATGTTCATGCAGGATGAGCATTGAAGACCTCTTGATCTATCTCACTAAGTCTTAGAAACACATTGCATGCTTAAAAGGATAATTGAACAAATCTTTTCTTGCAATCTAAGTCTTAGGAACATACTGCTTTTTCTTAAGGGACAATGGACATGTATGAACAAACACCTCAATTTTCTAAAGGACAATGGACATGAATGCCAAACACTTCATTTCATAAGGGACAATTTACAACTACAATCGTGTGTGTGCATAGCTTAGTTGCACCTTATTTTTCTTATAACGGGACAATTGAACCTTTGTTTGACGTGCTTGCTTTTACTTTTTTTGTACTTCCTTTAGAAGGGCCTGCTTTTGGATTACGCTTCATCCAAAAGGGACGACCCTAAGCGGAGTTTTCCTTTGAACCGCTATATAAGAGGGATAAGGCGAAAGCCAAGTCCTAACCGACGTCAGCCTTACCTTGTGGTGCCAAACTGAAAAAAGGTGTACTAGCTCTTTGTGGAAACGATTTTCACATTGAGCGAAGTGTTTGAAACTCTTAGTAGGATTGGTTAAAGCTTTTAGTAGCTTGTCGCATTGCTCGTAAGGCGTTGGTCCCTCAAAGTCACTAAGAACCAATTTAGATAGAGACTACCCGACCTACCTCCGAACATTGCGGTAATCATCAGTGCAAGGGAAATCGATTTAAACCCTTAAGACACTCACCATTGGCTCCCTTGAGAAGAGATAGTATTCCCTCGGACATAAAGCTCTTGTGACCTACTTGAGCTTTCCAAGGGGAGGGTGAGATATCCCTACCTATCGTCTCTCGCAAAGATACTAAATATCCGACACCTTTATGGAATGATATTTTTATCGACGGAGTATTAAGCTGTGAGCTGATCTACTGCAATGAAACCTTGTCTCTAGGGATAAAAAGTGCTTGTTATTGATTGCAACTGTCTTAGACCTGTGGAAACATTGGGCTTGTTTGGAGCCTTGAACATACACTATCTGTTGTGTCAGTCCTTGTGCCTTTTTTGACCACTTGTTTGCTGTGTTTTCTCTTGCCAAACCAATCCAATCAGAAACAGAAAAAATTTTGCCTTTGAAAAACATCAGACACTACTTCAGCGCCCCTGGTATTACAGCAGCTCGCCTTTGGTAATACAGTAGATCGCCTTTGGTCAGCAGTAACCCGCCTCTGGCAAAAATCTACTTCAGCGCCCTCGGTATAACAGTAGCTCGCTTTTGGTCACTGTAGCTCGCCTTTGACATAGCAGTAACTCGCTATTGGCAGCTCAGTCCGTCGCCCCTGGCCCACAGTAGCACGCTTTTGGTAGCACAGTCCTGCGCCTCTGGTCAAACAGTATAGCGCCTTTGGTCCAGTACTTTGTGCATCAGAGTTTGTCCATTTCTTCAAAGCATCTTACAGATTCCCAGCATTACATTGTGTCCTCAGTATTTCCCATGGTCACCACTAGGCTACAGCAAACCATGAAGTCTAGGCAAGTTGTCCCTAAGAAGCACAAGTCACCCCCTCGCACACCACAATCAGGTCGTCTCAACATTACTCTCAAGGTGACTCCTAATACACCCACGGCAAAACCAATCAGCTCTCCAAACATGCCGCACATAGATAAACCAAGCAATCCTCATGAGGATAGAACCCCTTTGCTAAATGCACCGCAGTATACCACAGGCTTGCCTCCGGATTTTGTCCCACAAGGTTATATCATAGATCAAACCCCATCTCAAGAAGAGCGACACTTTGAAATAGGTCAATCCTCTCAAGAAAATGGGCAAGATCTGGATGAATTTATACAAGATCCTAGAGCTATAGCTGCCTTTGATAAAATCCTTAGTGAGAACCAGGATCATTTCTTTCGCTTGCTTGCAAAGCAAGGTGCCAAGTTACCTCCAGATTTTGATGTGTCCGCTCTCAAGGAGAGCACCAACACCCAAGAAACCATACAAGCAGTGCAAACCATGTCCACGGTAACTACGCCCTTACCTACTCAAGGTTCGCAGTATAGGAATCCCCTTTTTCAAAATCCAACAGGGGAGAGGCCCGTATCACCACTATTGACTCCTATGGAGATCTATCAAAACCAACAAGAAACTCTCCAACGTCAAGCAGAGTTAGCTAAGCAAGCCACCTTAGCTCGATCCAATGTGCAACCACCTCCCAAAGTGTCCACCCCAAGCGCAAGTGGAATCTTGGTTACCCCATCACGCGTAGGTTTCCCACCCAATTACAATCCGGGGAACACGTATGTAGCCATGCAACAAGGGTCTCAACATATGCCACCTCCTATATCATCACACCTGCATGTCTCTCAACCAATTGGAGTCACGCAGCCCCAACCACAACATTCTTCTACTCTCATCCTCAAGCAACCCCAACCATCGCAAATCACTTCTACCTATGTTCCTCCACCACAACATTCTTCTACTCTCATCTTCAATCAACCCCCACCGTCGCAAAACACTTCTACCTATGTTCCTCCTCCACAACGTTCATCCACGCTCAACTTCTTTCATACATTACCTAGCCACTCGCAACATTCCCAACGTCAGGTTTCCCAAAGCTATGTGCCACCTTCACAACCTAATCAAACGCACTTTAGCTTTCCTCCCCCCAATACGTTTCTTCAACCATCGCAGAGCCAACATTCTTACCTAGCGCCACCTCCACCTCTGCCTAATCAAAACCCCCAATTCCAACCCAATCTGAACCAATCATACAATCCATACAATCCCAATCAATCTTACGACCCTTACAATACCACTGCGCATGGCTCACATTATAATCTTCCATATGGGCAACACCAACCACTTTTTGGACAACAGGAGATGTTACCAACCCCTCCCACGACTATGGAACTAAAGATTGCAGAGGTGCAACAACAGCTATCTGATCTTACGTTTGGCCACACCAAAAAGACCTTCTCCTTGGAGGAAGTGTGCCCTTATCCTTTTGATCGGTCGTTACCAATGATCCCTTTTCCTCAAAATTTCACTATTCCAAAGTTCGATAAGTACAAAGGAAAAGGTGACCCAAAAGACCATCTTAGGGAATTTTATCTTGCTTGCTTTGAGGTCTCTCACAACGACACATATCTTATGCGTCTTTTTCCTCGCAGTCTTGGAGGACAAGCAATAGAATGGTTCTCACACTTACCTACAGGTATCAAGTCTTTCAACAAGCTAGCAGAGAAGTTTGCCACCCATTTTTCTTACAATGCAGAGCATGAGATTTCCATGATGGATCTATGCAACAATAAACAGAAAAATGGCGAGACTTTCATTTCTTTCCTTCAGCGATGGAGACAAATGGCTAGTAAATTCCCTTTCAAGATTCCGGAGAAACAGCTTGTTAGCATATTTGTACAGAACCTCAACCAAGAGTTAGGTTTCCATTTGCAAATTCTTAGTGCTACAACCTTCGATGAAATCACATATAAGGGCCTCAACATTGAGAAGGCCCTCATTGCTAAAGGTGTGGTCAAAATCTTTAAAGAGACGAAAGATAGCTCTTCTCATCAACAATCGAACGATAAACCCAAGTATTGGAACAAGAACAAAAACGTGGTCAATGATGGAGTGGTCGATGCTAAGCATGTCCAAACGTTGCACACACCACTGCAACTCTCCAAACCAAGTCAAGCTCCACCTCAACAACAGCAGCAACAAAGGCAGCCTTATCCCAACCAACAGCAACGACAACAAGATCGGCCTCAACAAGATTACCCTCCGCGACGTCAATTTACTCCTTTGGGAGTGCCCATCGAATCGGTCTTACAGCAAGCTTTGCAGAAAAGGCTCATAACCTTACCTGATGCTCCTCCTTATGGAGAACCTATCTACAAAACTGCACGTTACAGAGACAATGAGTATTGTGAGTTCCATAGGAGCAAAGGTCATCGAACTGCATCTTGCATGAAGCTTAAGCACCTCATCCAAAACCTCATCGACGGTAATCAAATCACCTTTGAGAATGAATCACCAGCGCAACACACGAACAAGGATCTAGATATGTACAAGGAACCATTCCCTCATCATGGTCCACCTCCTCCTCAGGATAGAGGTAAAGGCATCAATCACGCTTCCATGTCCTTCGATTCCATTGTAGGTCATTTTGAAGAGAGTCGAGTGTCTACCCTCACAATCAA
Organism: Cunninghamia lanceolata; assembly: GCA_027924645.1. Classification (NCBI taxonomy): domain Eukaryota; kingdom Viridiplantae; phylum Streptophyta; class Pinopsida; order Cupressales; family Cupressaceae; genus Cunninghamia; species Cunninghamia lanceolata. Next base: position 19,190,540 of record BSBN01001215.1, on the reverse strand, counting down.
AGGCAAATCTACAGATTGTGCTGTTACTACTCGTCGAGGTCATGTCACCATTCGTGCACCTACACCTAGGCTTCCAGTTCAGTCTGATTATAATCTTGTCGAACATCTAGGGAGAACACCAGCACAGATCTCTATTTTGGACCTTCTACGGTCATCACCTGCACATAGAGTGGTGCTAGAAAAAGCCCTCCAAGAGTCGTCCGTTCCTAACAACATAGCTGTCGCAGATTTCCAAGCTATAGTGGGTAATATTGCTTCACCTTACAATGTGGTCTTCTCTGAGAAAGACCTTCCCTCCCATGATCCTTGTCACAACGATGCCCTCCATATTGAAGTGCTCATCCATAAGCGCAAAATCAAACACATCCTCATAGATGGTGGTGCTAGTCTCAACATCTGTTCTTTAAAGTTACTAAAGCAATTGGGATACTCTGAGGATCACATCAACACTGATCATAGTATTACAATCAAGGGGTATGATGATGCAGAACGCCGTTCAGAAGGTGTTATTCACTTGCCTATACAGCTGGGCCCCGTTATGCTTGAAACCAGGTGTCAAGTTCTTGATATTGAGCTGCCTTACAACATTATTCTTGGCCGCCCATGGATCCATGCAATGAAAGCTGTTCCCTCCACATACCATCAGTCCCTAAAGTTCACATACAATGGTACAGAAATCACCATTCCAGGAGACCCTAATCCTTTTGAATTTTGCCGTGTCTTGCAAGGAAGCTATAAGAATTGCAACCAAGTGCCTAAAAATGACAAAGCCCTTGAATCCCCTCTCTATGTTGATCCTAAAACTCTCACACAAGCCTCTACAAGTGAACCTACACCCCTCCCCAAAATCACAACTCGCTTTCGGGATATAGGCTTTGGCACTTATGATATCTCTGAATCTTGTTGTGTAGGGTGGATGTCTTTATCTCCAAAATCTTACGGCCAACCACCCATTGCTAAAGTTATCAAAAAACCAGCTATTCCTCCCCCAACATTCCTAACCCAATTCCAACATGGACAGTTATTGGAAGAGGAAACTATTGAGGACATCTCTTCTTGGCTCTACAAGGAGAAAGAACCAGTTACGATACCAGTCAAGCAATATGGCAATGGCTTAAGGATAGTGAAAAATATGGGCTATAAAGGCAAAGGTGGCCTTGGGAAACAGAATCAAGGCACTATGGAGCCCATTGTGGTAACAAAGAAGCTAGACAAGAAAGGATTAGGATTTGGTAAGAAGGTACCACACGCCTCGGACATCGAGTATATCCTCGACGAGGTAGCTGACAAGTTTCCCGCCGATTCGACATCTACAGAGGATATCACCGATGACTCTTCCCTCCACATGACCAATCTATTCACAGAATCCTCTATTTTTACACTATCCTCCGTATCCTTAACTTCCACCACCAGCACCCAGAATGTCACGCTTGTCTACCCTGAACTTATCGATTGGGACCAACAAGGGGCCCCCGTTATAGATGTATTTCAGAATGACGAAGCTTTAGCTGAGTTTATGGGACTTCGGGAAGGTATCCCTCTTGGTGATCACAAGGCAGGTTTTGTAATGGAACTAGAGCCCATGGCTTACTTTGGTGAGAATGCCAAATCCTCTAGTCACAAAAGTGCAAATAAAGAAAGATCTCTAGGTGAAAACCACACTGTGGCACCTCCTGATCATAAAATAGTAAAAATAAAGGACGTATCCAAAGGTGAAAACCCAACTGTGGCACCTAAGGATGGAGGATTTGACCTTCCTTTACCATCTAAGTACCAAGAGAAATCAGCTCTACTAGTGGAAGATTCTACAGAGATCAACCTAGGTACAGAACAAAATCCAAAGACAACATTCCTAGCGGCATCATTATCTGATACAGAGCACAGAAATCTTAACAACTTCTTCTTACAACGAACCATCAACTTTGCATGGACCTATGCAGATATGCCAGGGCTAGACCCTAAGCTGGTAGTTCATTATCTCACAGTTGATCCCAAGGTGAAACCAGTCAAACAGAAGTTGAGAAAGATGCACCCACAGATAGCCCTCTTGGTGAAGGTGGAAGTACAAAAGCTATTAGATGCAAAATTCATATGACCTATTGACTATTCAGATTGGGTCTCAAACATTGTACCTGTGTCTAAGCCTAATGGGCGCATCCGCATGTGTAATGATTTCAGAGATCTCAATAAGGCATGTCCCAAAGATGATTTTCCACTACCAAACATTGACATTATAGTGGACTTGACAGCAGGTCACGAGATGCTTTCTCTTATGGATGGATTCTCAGGCTACAACCAGATTAGAATAGCTGAGGAGGATCAACACAAAACAACCTTTACATGTCCTTGGGGCAATTACTGTTGGTGTGTTATGCCGTTTGGTCTGAAGAATGCAGGAGCAACCTATCAAAGAGCAATGACAGTGATCTTCCACGATCTCTTTCATCACATCATGGAAGACTATGTTGATGATATATTGGCTAAATCTTCTAGAGCGGATCACATACAGGTCCTAGGACAGATTTTTGACAGGCTTGAAAAATACCAAGTAAGACTCAATCCAAAGAAGTGTGTCTTCGGTGTCACATCAGGGAAGCTCTTGGGATACATTGTATCTCGCAGAGGCATCGAAGTAGATCCAACAAAAGTAAAGGCTATAGTGGAGATGCCTCCACCCAAGAACCTAAAAGCATTAAGGAGCCTCCAAGGAAGGTTGCAGTCCATTCGATGTTTCATCTCACAGCTAGCAGATAAATGTCAACCCTTTCAGCACTTGCTCCGAAAGGATGTCTCGTTTCGATGGGACAACAAGTGTCAGGCAGCGTTTGATCAACTTAAGGAGTATCTAGCTACACCTCCTGTATTGGTTCCACCAGTTGCGGACAAACCTTTGATATTGTACATCTCCACTACAAATTCGGCCCTAGGGGCCCTGGTAGCACAAAATGATGACTCAGGCAGAGAGCACGCAATTTACTATATCAGTAGAACCTTGGTGGGATATGAGCTCAATTATTCACCCATGGAAAGGGCTTGTCTAGCAGTAGTGTTTGCCTCCCAAAAGTTGCGGCATTACATGTTGAACCAACACACAAATCTGATAGCCAAGATTGATCCCTTGAAATATCTATTAGCAAAAGCAGCTCTCACAGGCAGACTAGCTAAGTGGGTCATGATCCTTAGTGAGTTCGATATTGAGTACACAGATCGCAAAGCAATCAAAGGACAAGCCCTTGCGGATCAACTAGCAGAAGCACCTATGAAAGATACACATCCTATGGTCGCAGACTTTCCTGATGAGAATCTCTTCGCTCTTTCCAACTCCATAATGTGGAAGTTGTACTTTGACGGTTCTTACACACAGCATGGATCAGGAGCCGGCATCTTATTTGTTACACCTCAGAATGACTACATTCCAAAGTCATATCGGCTAGCATTCCCTTGCACCAACAACATAGCCGAGTATGAAGCACTCCTCATAGGTCTCAATACAGCAGTTCAATGGGACATCACAGAATTACAAGTATATGGAGACTCACAGCTAGTCATTCGCCAAGTCACAGATGAATACCAAACAAAGGATGAAAAGTTGGTCCCCTACAAACAACTAGTGGATGCCTATAAACCACATTTTTCTAGCATCACATTTGAGCAAATTCCAAGAGAGCATAATAAAGCTACGGATTCTATGGCTTCTGTAGGGTCACTGATTGATATGCCTGCAAATACACAGAAGTGTGAATTCTTGATCGAGCAATTGTTGATACCAGCCGTCGATGTTCCTGTTACTGAAATCATCTGCGAACTTGTTGGTCCCAATTCCCCATGGTACGAAGATATCTATGAATACCTCAAGAACAAAACCTTTCCCCCTGACCTATCATCCACTCAACGTAAAACCTTTATCCGTCGATCCTCTTGTTACATCATTCTGGGTGATACACTATATCGCCGGAGTCTCGATGGTATCCTCTTACGATGTCTTAAAGCGGAAGAAGCCGAAGTTACCTTACGAGACATACACAAAGGTGTCTGTGGCACACATTCTACCGGTCCTAATCTTGCTAAGAAGATACTCAGAACAGGTTATTACTGGCCTACAATAGAGCAAGATGCTGCACAATTTGCTAAGAAGTGTCTACAATGTCAGCAACATGGAGATTTGATTCACGCACCCGCTCATGAGTTACAACCTGTGACAACTCCATGGCCTTTTTCTCAATGGGGTCTCGACCTCGTAGGACAAATCCACCCTTCCTCCTCCAATGGCCACAAGTTTATCATTACCGCTACTGAGTATTTCACGAAGTGGGTGGAAGCCATTCCTATGACCTATATCACTGGTAAACAAATAGCCAAGTTTATCCTAAACTACCTCATATGCCGGTATGGTATTCCCCAAGCCATTGTCACTGATAATGGGAGACCATTCAAGAACCAAGATGTCCGTGCCTTATGCATACAATACAATATCCAACATCGCTTTTCAACTCCCTACTATCCGCAGAGTAACGGCCAAGCTGAGGCTTCCAATAAAACCATTCTCAAAATCCTCAAGAAAACGGTCAATGAAGCTGGTCGTGATTGGCACTTGCAACTCAATCCCGCCCTATGGGCCTACCGCACTAGTATCAGAACACCAACTGGTGCCACACCATATGCCTTGGTCTTTGGCTCTGAAGCCATCCTACTTATAGAGGTCGAGATCCCATCACTCAGAGTATCCATGCAGGACCTGATCGGCGGAGATGAGTATCGCACTTCCAGATTAGCTGAGCTTGAACTACTAGATGAGAGGCGCCTTGCCGCACTTAATCATCTCCATGTCTATCAAAACCGCCTCCGGCGTAATTACAACAAAAAGATCAAAGAAAGACGGTTTCAAGTTGGTGATCTTGTACTTAAGGAGAATCAGAGAAATCAAGCAGATCGAGAGAAGAAGGGCAAGTTTGAGCCTAACTGGTTAGGTCCCTTCATTGTCACAGCAGCATATGGATCGGGAGCTTATACTTTAGCTACACCTGACGGCATTCCTCTAGATGAGCCACTTAACAGTGTCCATCTCAAGAAGTTCTATGCCTGATCCTCCGAGTATTCCCACAAAAAATAAAAAATTAAAAAATCAAAAAATCAAAAATCAAAAAAATACAAAAATACAAAAACATTCATCCTCTGGTGAAAACCTGGCAAACAGGCGCCTTGGATAAGTACCATAGTGAAAACCTGGCAAACAGGCGCTATTTGTAGAGTCAGCATCCATCGTCTATCGAGTCCTGTCCACTCCTTGTCCAGTTTGCAACCTGCTTCATCCATCCATCCGTAATAAAACCATTGACTTTGTTTGCATTTCCATCTCCCTATCTAGTATAGCTTGGAAATTTGTCAATGTCCATCATCGTCATCCCACGGCTTGATCTGTGTCTACAGTTAACACTGTCTGATCCTAGGTCAAGTCTTTCTGTGTCTTCTTCGGCAGTCACCCCTACAGTTTCCTCTACCAGAATGGGGGCAACTCTTTCCTTAGCTTCAGTCTAGGATAGGTTCCTTGTTCGTGGTTCACAGCGCATACTTCAATCTTGTCTCATTTCCACAGGTAACACCCTTTAATGGACACAGAGTTCCTACGATAAGGCTGTTATCTTCTCAACGCTTGTTCTACATCATTACCTCAACCAGAACTACATATCATCTCTTCTCAATCTTAAGGTACCTTGATCCCATGGATATGGGTATGTAGGCAGTCTGGAATATGAAGGAAGTATCCAGTACTCAGGTACATAAGATCCCCTCCTTTCACCTTGACCCATTCATCACTCTATCCAGAACTACATATTTATCACGTTCATCTTCCATCGTAAGTGTGCCTTGATCCCGTGGATACAGGGTATGTAGGCAGTCTGGAATACGAAGGATGTATCCAGTACTTAGGCACACACGATCCATCATTCTCCACCCATCCCAATCCATTAACACTTCATCCTTCTAGTCTTCCGTTTGTCAAAATCCATTCGCCTCGACTTGACTAACTCAAGCAACAAGCTAGCACATCCTTTCAAAGCAAAAGTCCTTAACAAACTTGAAGCAAAAAGGCCTACTTCCAAAGTCATCTACTGTCCTGCATACCGATTTGCCAACATCAGCTAAGTACCGCTTAACCAAGCCCTAGATCAACAAGCTTGTCTTCTACGAAGTGTTCCATTGTTGAGACCAACACACGCGTCTCCTGCAACATGTGGCATTTCCTGCAAGTGAGACATTGTCTTTTTAGGTAGATAGCCCCCTTTAACAGACACAGAGTTCCTACGATAAGGCTGTTATCTTTCCTATCCAATCTATCCTGAGCAACCTCTTTGGCAAGAGAATATGTTGGCTGTATGTTTACTTTGTAAGTCAGTCAATTTGTGTTATGGTTTATCTTTTGTTCCCTATTCCTATACCTATTCAAAGCTACCTTGATTTATCTATAATCTTGGTATGTTGCGATGCAGTACGGATTGGGGGCATAGTCATTGCTTTCTGTGTGTCGTGTTTGAGGAATGATCTTTAGTATCTTTCTTGGCATTCTATTTATCTTGTGTGTGTTAGGACCTAGCATCTTACATATTAATAATTCTTCTTGCATTTACATGTATTGAAGTTTATTTTATGTTCAAGACTATGGCTCATTCACATGTTCCAACAAGGTTATATTATGTCTAAGGGGATCTAATTTCAAACTGCTTGCTTGCAGAGTCAACGTCCACGCACTCAAATATTACAGCACCTTGGTCTTTTATACCTTGGTGGCAAACTATCCATGTGCTATATCAAAAATAAGGATTGCTCTTTATAAACAAATGTGAAACCATTGCAACAAGCTCATCCATTTACACCATCCATTTTTCCATGGCCTTATACAGTTTTCCAGCAAAGATCCATCAACAGTCTTTCTCTTATGTTCTCTCCTATCTCCTTTCTTCTATCTATCATCAACCCAACCTCGCCTATCTCCAACAAATCTTCTAGTCGAGTGTCAACATAGTTCTTCTGTCACTTCCCTGTCTTTCCTCTCGAGGGGGCACCCTACGCCAGCTATGCTGAGGCCACTACCTACACTGGGGCATCAAAAAAATTGTATTACATTTTCAACAATCGTTTTCTTTGACGCAATGCTACATGCTGCATTGCATCAAAGAGGGGCAAAATGTAGACACCCTAAAATGACCAACTTGTCATGCTACTTGCATTTCATAATCTGTCTAATCACCTGCATTGCAAACGTTAATTAAATAATCTAATTATTTAATTAATTATCATCAAATTCTTCTAAATCTCCTAAATTGTGACATTAATTAAATAAATCCTCTTTATTTAATTAATTAAATTAAATTCCTCTATATTCTTCTACAATTAAATAATTTTAATTATTTAATTAGATCATTATCCTCTTTCCAAAAATCAAATCCACATTAATTAAATATATCCCATTATTTAATTAATTCAACAAATTCCCTCTTATCTAAAATTAAATAATTCTTAAATTATTTAATTAAATCAAAAATCTGTTCTTCCAAAATCATGCACAACAATTAAATAAATTTATTTATTTAATTTGCTTTTAAATCTTCTAAATTAAATAATTCTAATTATTTAATTATTTCTTCCAAAATATCTTCTCTAAATTTAAATAAATCAATTATTTATTTAAATTGCTTTTTCTTCTAATTTGAGTTATCTTTAAAATAAATCAAGCTTTCTTGCTCATCAATTAAATATTTCTATATTTAATAAAGCAAAATATCTTCTTTTCTCATGCAAATCTCTTCTTCTTGTTTTAAATCACTTAACTGATTGCTTTATTCATTTAATTGATTTATTTCTTAGTTAACTCATTCTTCTATTCTTGATAACTCCTCTCATGCAAAAGCAAACAAGACACATGTCTGCTTTTCATTCGTTGCACATTCCTCAACTTATCTCCTCCATTGATCCTTCTGAATTATCTGGACCGTTGATCGATTTTCCTTGAAATCTATATAAACCCCCCTCATCTCCTTCATTATCTCTCTCTCTTCGATTTTATTCTCAGGCATACTTGACAGCGCTTTGAGCATACAACGATTTGATTGAGCACCTTTAAGATCTTTTGACATTGATCTTCTTGAGCCACTTTACGATCTTTTAACATTGATCTTGGCACAACTTTACGATCTTTTAACATTGATCTTGGCACAACTTTACGATCTTTTAACATTGATCTTGGCACAACTTCACGATCTTTTGACATTGATCTCTTGAGCACTACACTTGCTTGTTGCAGCTATGGCTTTGCAATTTCATTGAGCAATTCTACATTCAATCCAAAGGAAACAACACAAATTTTGGTAAAAGTCTTTATTGCATTGATTATTTGTCATGGCTTTTATTTAAATTCGTTTTCTTTATGTTATTGGGTTCTTTGGTTTTTATTAGTTTAGATTAATCCATTTTTCCATATACACACTTCCCATTATATAGGGGAAGGACTCTTTATTTTTGAAGAAGCAAAACAAAACTAGGAAACTAAAACTAAACAACCAAAGAGGAGAATTTCAATCAAGACTGTGGAATGAGCAAGCTTATTCAAGAAACATGGAGATGGTTATCTTGAACTTAACTAATCTCTACACACTCCTAGTTGAGGGATAAATTCTTGCCATTTGTTGCACATTCCTTCTTGACCACTTCTAGAACTTATTCTTCTCTGTAAAGTAGTCGACTACTACTAGACAAATGCAAGTAGTTACATTCTTTGATGCAGGAGTTTGTCCCTTGGTTGGAGGAGGTGGGTTCTTTGCTGCATGAACTAGTCATTTAGCTATAGGAACTTCTACAATCTTGGCTACAGGAAAGAGCTAGTCCTAGAAAAATCTCCATTTATTAAGATCATTGTATACAAACTAATCATACCACATTATATTTTGAAAACAACTACTTTAATCATGCAAACATTCATTAAAACATAATACAAATAACATAGTGCTTTGTCCATATATTAGATAAAGTCTTGAGTTAAAAAGATGGAAATGTTTGTAGGAATGTGGCTTAGAAACAAGAAAGATAGAGATTAAAAATATAATTATAACACCCATCACAATTAAATCAACTTAAATTCATGTTACTTAAATCAAGCCACAAAATAAGAAATTAGTTGGGAATTGTCTAGGGATGTGATTTACACAATTAAATAATAAAATACAATTTTAAAGCACATCTAAAAAGCATAAGAAAAAAATTCATTATTTCTCCCTAACCTATTCATTTTCTCAACTCATTTCTTTTTGTTGTTCTTTATTTTTTTGCTTGCAGGTGGATGGAGAGCTAGGAATTGTAGCCTCATGGAGAAGCCATGGAAACTCACTTGGCTCTCTGAAACTTCTAGGTTCTTCTTCTTCAATGTGTTGGGACCCAATTCAAAATTTGTAAAATCCTAATTCTTTGTCCCCTTTGTGCACTTAGCTCTATTTTTACCATCATGTATAACCGATAGGAGAAATATTAAATGGGTTGTCCCTTATTTAATTTTGTCTAAGTTTTATTCCTTGTCATCCCCATGTTCCCATTATGTGTTGAAGTTACAAAAATCTAATGAAAATCTAAGTCTAGGAAGTTCTAGGTCATTTTCTAGTGTTTCTTCAAGTTTGCAAAAGTCCTCTCATCTACCAGATGTATTCTATTCTTCCCACATATCCACCTCCCATTCCGAATGAAATCCCCATGGATTTTATCAAGCCCTTAATTCCTTTCATTTCCCTTCACTTTACTCTTTTGTGGGTTTTTGACCAAATACCACATGTATACTATTTGTTCTATATCTTGTATTCACTTTCTTTTCCACCTAAACGTTATGTGGATTTCATCAAGTCCTTGGTCTTTTTTTTCATTCTACCCATTTCCTCCATTTTATAAAATTCCACTTAGCTACTATGTAATTTGTCTTGTAAGCATTAATAATTGTTTAGGTGTGAAATAATCAAATAATACAAGTGGAAAAATTTTATTGCATCACACAGGCCCTTCGCATTGCAATTTTGGTGGTAGGTTCAGTCCCTTTTCTACGTGGTGCGATAGAATGACCCTTATCTAGTTCTCCCATCTTTTTTAACATCTGGTCCTCCATCTCTTTTCCAAATTTATCTTGTTCCCTTTCCTCTCTTCAATTCCTTTACTTAGCATTTTTCAAAATCTCATTCCCAAACTAGATATTTCTACCTCCATTTCCACCTCGAGTCCCTCATAAATTTTTTGTGTTCTTCCCGACCCCTTTGTGGAACATTACCTTACTTTTGGATCTCCTTTATTGAGCATATCCACTTTTTGCCTCTAGTTTCGTATTGAATTCCTGCATGTGCGCCTCTAACCTTATCTTACATTTCCTTCTATTATGCAATTTTCCATCTGACTTCTAGATTGGATATGTTTAACCCCTCGCATCCTATTCTACATTCAAATTCTACTTTTCTTCCAATCTCCCAAATCACTCATTTTCTTCGTTTGCGAAAACCCATTAGGCTTCTAGATCTCTTTCGCACATTTTCCCTCCACTTCACATCTAGTTCCCACCTTCAATTTCATGTGGTTCCTTCATAAAGTCGCCAACTTCATATCTAGTTCTGCATCGAATCTCTAAAACTTTTTTGAACTCTTTCAAAACACTCTAGAATGTTCCAACAACTTCCCATATCCCCATTAATGTTGGATTTGACTCCTATAATTTCTTAAATGCCATTTTCCCACCCAAACACATCACGCATCCCAGGAGCATGATTCCAATTGTAGATTTAATAGTGGATGATGAGGAAGATGTGGATTACCATGCATGGAGTGGTTCATCTTTAGCTACCAATTTTCTTCACACAAATCAAACATTGATTTCATGGCTTTGCATTCTATGCTTCGACCTCTTGAGGTACACCAAATTTCCCTAGCCCAAAACTCACATAGGTTAGGGCATCTTCTAATATGCTCATGGACAGAAGGGGCAGTGATGTCCATTGATCAACTAGTTCAAATACTAAAGTGTCTCCTAACCTTCACATTGATTCAATGCATGAATCACAAATGATTATTCAATTTTTCTACATCACCACGAATATTAGGAAGTAATCATCAATTAAACTCATTTATTGATTCACTTTTTTTTATAGGATGACGTGTGGTGATCTCTTATTCTCATCATATAAAATGGGTTGTATTTTCATTTGTAAAGAGGTTGAAAAAAAGAGGGAAAATACCTAGTAATTAATGTGGGAAATATTATGAGAAATAAAGAGAAAGGTTCTATGTTGTGAAAATTCTATGTTAATGATTACATTCAATTTCTTTCTATGAGTGAATACTTGTTAAGTATAATTGTCTCCTTTAACTGCATTATTTTTCTTAATAGTTATCAATCTTGAACACACATTTGTTGTATGCATTATTGTCTTTAGTTGGTACATATTCAAGGGATATGGTAAAGATTTATGAATTAGTAATAGGATTTACAATGTTAGTTAAGGATAACTAAGAATGATTATATCAGAATGAGTGTATACAATTAACTAGTTTATATCATTATAAGGTAGTGATACCAAGAACTAAATCGCTAGAGTTGTCATTATTGGGACAACATTTGTTACAACATATTCCTAACTCTATAATCCCATAAATAGGCACCGATCATTTTTTTGTCCCCCAATCCATATCTATATTAAAACATGAAAATTTTTAGAGTATAACTGATTAAACAATTTATTATGTTCATTTCTGACCTAAAGGCTACAAGGAATCACTTTGCATGCAATTTTTCTTGCATGTCCTTTCCATGTCTTCATGATCATTATATATGCAATTCCACTGAGATATCCAAATTGTGTTCCGTTATATTTATCCAGTGTATAGTCAAAGGATTACCCCTTTGAGTCTATTAGAGCTCAAAGTGCAGAAGAGGCTTATCCACCTCTTTTTCAATGGCCCACCCCTTCAATGATCCTTATCATGGAGAGATTTTCTCATGAGATTTAGTATACTTCTTAGTGATAATTGATAATACTAGGTGGAAACCTGAAAAGGGACCAATAGAATGACAACTCTACTAGGGAGAATTTAGAGTTAGTCCTATCCTAGGTTATGAGAAATTGATGACTTTGTTGATGAGAAGACCTAGAAGAATTCTCAACCTTGGTGGTTCTGTCTACTCCAAGGATTTCCTCATTCTATGAGGTGGTGACTCTAAAACAACAAATTGTGATCTATCCAAATAACTTTTTAGAAGTGTGAAAAGTTGCCAAATTATTAGTGTGAATCTAATCATCTATCCAGTCATCTTGTTGTACACTTCCAATCCTTTTTCCTTTGAAGAGTGGTGACTCTATCAAGAAATCCAGAAGACCTTTTGCAAACTCAAGATGGACAAAAGAAGATACTTGTACAAAGATGATCTTAATATGAATTTGACCATTGAATTAGACCAAAGAGAATGTACAACTTGGAGAGCTAAAGATATAGGTAAGTCCCCCACCTCTCCTTTTGGTGAAATAGAAGAAAATGTGTCTAATAAAAAAGTGCCAGATAGACAATTTGGTTATCAAAGTGATAGATCAACATCAAAAGCCCTAAAATTAGGTGTGGGAAATGAAATAAATGGCTCTTATTATCAAAATCTAGTAGATGACCACTTTAGGAGAAGGGAAGAAAATGCTCACACAAATAATGAATTTAGAAACAAAACCCATGAAAGGTAGAGTGATCTCTATGATAGGCCTTTAACACCACTTGTTAGATTTAATATTGCTCATTTAGGTCAGGAAGATTGGCCAGCAAATGACCTCATGCATGAAACTAACCAAGAATATGTGGATGCTCATTATAGAATAAAGATGGACCATGGAATTCAAGGAGAATATAAGGATCAAGAAATAGCTAAATTGAGAGCATCTTTTGTTGGTTTGAATGAGGTATATTACCTAACTAATTCCATATCAAGTCCTATTCACACTTGTCTAGTTAAGTTTACTTAGGGCATACTTAGGGTACACTTATTATAGTTATCTTTTTTGTGTCTCAAGTCATAATATTAAGACACTTGTCATACTCTTATATTAGCCTATGTTTCACCTTGTCCTATCTAACCAAGGGGATTCTCATTGTAATTTCATATTCATGTATATTTTGTACTTGCATCCTTTGAAGAATAGAATTATTATTTCATTTTGGTTCTCTCTTGTGCTTTAATTCAACCTCCTAGATCTTAGGTGGTTATGCTCATAGCCAACTCTTACATGGTATCAAATCTTGTAGGATTACTTTATGTTAGAATCTTTGAGAGATCTAGGATGCAAATCTTGGTTGCTCTTGAAAATTTGAGTATGCTCTTCTCTTGCATCATATGATGACTTGGAGAATTAGAAAAACTTGATATATATACTAGATTTGAGATGATTGTATTTATGGCTTTGTATTGGAGGTTTATTTTGGAGCATGTTGGTGCAAATTTGAGCTCACCATTGAGTTCAAGGTGTCCAAGAAAGTTAGTTTAGCCTTTTAATTTGTCTAAATTGGACATTGGAGGAAAGATCTACAAGGGTTTGAAGTTGGTAGTTGGTTGCTAGATCTAGAAGGTAGCTATATTTTTGGAGTATGTTGGGTTGAATATGGCCCTATCATTATGTCTAGAAGGCCCAAAACCAAAGGATTGACTATCAATTAATCAAATCATATACTTTTTCCCTGGGCCATCAAAAACAAATTTCCCTCCTTGGCCATATGGATCATAGGAAAAATATTTCATAGAATCTTTGGCAAGCTATGATGAAGAAGTAATTTATATCGGTCTCATCAGCATATGGTCAACATATTTTTTCTAACCAATGGGTAGTGTGTTTATCTGTTGGTTTCCTTTTTTGTGGGTTATTCTTTTTACTCTACAAATTTTTTAAAAAGTAGGTTGTAGCAGCAATCGTAAGGATCACAGGGTACATTGTACATGGGGCAACCCTATACCTACAACTACCATAAACCCACCAATGAATGCTAGTTTAGGGACACCATGTGGTGTGGGCCCCTACCACCTACTAGAATCTAGCCATTAGCCTTCAATAGTGACCAGCGGATTGTTAAGAAAGGTGTCTCAACCTTTTAACTACAAAAGGGTTCTATTCTTCCCAATTTTGGTCTTTTCGAATACCATTTATCTTGAAGAATGGTTTAGAACTTTAAAATTTTCCAAAAAGGGCTAAAAATGGAAGGGATTACTATTTTTAGTAACTCTACATTTAACAACGGATGTGTTGGCAAGAGACACTGTGTGGCTTCATTGGTGTTGTCATTGATGGCAACAAAGACCATTCCACACATCTGTAGGACATGGTGTATCTTTACCAGAAGTTAGATTGAAGAATATTTTGGTCCGGTAAGCAAGAACAGAGCATGCAGCAAGGTCCAACAGTTAGGTCCGGATCTCTTAGAGGAAATATCTTTGTAAAGTGTGGACTTGGGGAAGTCAAGAGGAATACCTTGACTAATTGATTCTAGGGATTGAGCCTCCGGTGATGAAAGACTGAAGAGATATGAGCATCTAAGTATTGGGGTCCGGTTTAGCAGAGTAGACAGAGGGAGAACTGACCGACAGAGCATCAGAATTATTTCGGATGAGATATTGATGGTGATCAAGGTTCTTAAGGTATCATCCATGATTGCCTGACATGTTAGATGACTTCTATAAGTATCTCCTTGATTCACATCACTTGGTAAGCAAGGATTCTGCTGACAGACTAGAGTTTGGGAAAATATTGATTATTCCGGATGTCGACTAAAAAGAGGATGAAATCCTTTATATGGATATATATACCAGATGGATTTAGATGTGAAGTGTGTGTGTGGTGTATTGTGGGATACAAAGAAAAGTAGAAGAGCAGTGTGAAGACAGTAAGACAAGTCTGGAATGTAACAGGACAGCAGCACCTAAGAGAGTAAGAATGAAGTGCAGCAGATCAATATATTGAGCTTAACCGAAACTGAACCTTAGCATATGTGGATGCTTCTCATCAGTTCAAATATCTAGTTTCCTTGTATAAACTATTGTAGGCAGTGAGCCTCTTGTGAGCAGTGTGCTCGGGCAGTGAGCCCTAATTGGCGAGTGCCATTTTGTACTATCTTATTCTTCTAACAGAGAATACAATCTTGGCTTAATCACCCCGTGGTTTTTCTCCTAACAGGGTTTTCCACGTCAAAATCATTGTGTCATGTGTATTGTTGTTATTTCCGTTTCATAGTCATGTTTGCTTATTTAATTTAATTTGACAAGGAATTTAGAAAGTTGAAATAACTAAGATAACTGATTGACCCTCCCTCTCAGTTATCAACAATTGGTATCAAAGCTAAGTTCCTCCAAACAGAGCCTAACAGCTTGAGGAAGATCTGGGAATTCAAATGGATGTGTATGGTATGAGAGAACAACTTCAGTCTACCCTAGATGATCTTGAGCAATCTAACTCTAAAGTCAATGAATTGAAGGAAAGACTCAAACAGGCTGATGATTTCATAAATGAACTAAAAGGGAAATTGAGTATCTCTATCAAAAAGAAAAAGGATCTACTTCAGCAATTGGCTAGTCAAGGTGAAGACAATGATAAAAATGAGGATCTGAAGGAGAAAACCAAGTTATGTGAAAAGTTATCAAAAGAGGTCATTATGGTAAGACACGAAATGGAATCAGGAGTTATCAAATTTACCCAAGAAATTGAAGAGAAAAGAAAAATTGAAGATGATCTAAGACAATCTCTCAAAGAGAAATTAGAAGATTGACACAAAATGGATAGAATAATCAGGCATCTAGAATCTGATCTTGAAGATGCTAGAGATAATGAAGAAAAACTTGAGGATCAAATAGACACTCTTAATAGGGATCTTCAAATAGAAAATGGATACAAAGAGAAATTCAAGATAAGCTCTACTCAAATTGAAGTTCTTCTTAAAAGTCAAAAGAGGGTAGATGACAAGAGTGGCTTGGGATATGAGAAAGGTGAAAGCTCCGGATCCGGTCAGAAGAATTTTGGATCAGGAAATCCAAGCAACAGGCCTAGAAAACCTTTGGTAAGGTAACCTAACGCTCAAAGATATCCATCCTTCAATGGAAAATGGCACAACTACAATAACTTTGGTCATAAAGCTAATCAGTGTAGAAAGAGAATAAATCAAACTAATACATCCTTCTCCGGACAATGTTTCAACTGCAAAAGGTATGGTCACAAATCTCATGAATGCAGAAATATGCAAATGAATAATTCATTCAATGGTAAATGCTTTGCATGAAATAGAATGGGACATATGGCTAATCAATGCAGATTGAGAGGATATCATTCAAATATGCAAAGAAATGTTGTTTACCACAATTGCAATAGATTCGGTCATATTGCCAAATTCTGTAGAAGCAAGAATTAGGACAAAAGGGGTCCGGTTCATCATAATCAAAATCAAGACAAAGGAAAAGGAAAAGTGAATGCAGATGAAGTTAAAAGTGAGATGAACAAGATTTGGGTAAAAATAAGTACAAAGAATGTAGGGGATGGATCCGCACCAGAATCTGGTCTTGATATTCCTTCCAAAAATTAAAAAAATGAGCTCTGGCTCAAGGGGAGACACAAGGAAAAACATTTTCCCCCAGCCAGTTAATTGGTGTCAGAACTGGCACAAGGAAAGTTGTGGATTAAAGGATTCACAAAGGAACATCTAAATAAGCTTTGGTAAAGAGATGAAAGATCCGTAAGAAGTTTTGAACAGGTTAATCTTCCAAGTTTGATCTGGTTAAATAGTCATTCAGTAAAAATAGGATTTTCACAGTTAGATCCGGCATGATTCAAATTTGAGGTATCTTGATCTGAGGCTAAATGGAATGATTGTAAAAGGTAGATAGATTGCTAATATCCATTGAGAGTAACTTTAAGTGCATCTTAGTGATCCATAAAAATCTCTCAGGACAAGGAGAACAGAGCAACCAGAATAACTTAAGATATGCATTTATTGCAAATGAAATTAGGGTTTGCAGAGAGATAAAAGGGTTCTTGTATTCATCATTTGTACATCTACACTCAAGAAAAGAAGAAAAGGAGCTCTGCAAATGAATTGTTTCAAGCCTCTCGAAGATAATCTGTAGAAGTCATTTATTTCAACAATCTGATTCAGCTCATTCTGTGAAACCTAGAAGAGAAAAAGGTATTTTCCGTTCTTGAATATCTTTTTGCAAATCTTCTTGGAAATGACTACTCTGAATGTTGTGAAGATTTCTGATAGACCATGCCCTAAATTTAAGAAACATCCTTACAAATCTCTAGAAGTGGATCCCTCAGGGGCTTTTTCCAGCATTCCGCATGGGGTTTTACATGTAGAAGACGTTAGGGTTTACATTCACGCAAACATTTAATACTTTGGTGAATCTAAGCTGATGGACATCTACCACAAGGAACTGATAGATGAATCTTTTGAACTAAAACCTCAGTATAAGGCCATCTGGGATAAACATTTTGGTCAGTACATCCATTTCCCCTGTCTTGAAGAAGATGAGTGGGTCCGTGTTGAGCAGAGTGCATGATAACTTCTTATGGTTGAATAAACCATTCAAGATCACCAAGGATGCAATTAGGGCAGTAACCAGTTTACACTCTTCTAGAGGGTTACCTATTCTCAAATCTGTCAAAAACCAAACTATGACTGAGGCCACCGGATCAAAATTTGATAAGAGAGCAATGACCATAGAAGATATCACTGATCTGGATATCAAGTTTGCATCTATGATAATTGGCTATAAGATATATCACTCCAGCAGAGAGAATTTAGTATCTGGAACTGCTGTGTATACTGCTTATGAGATGTTGAGAAAGAATGTAGATTATGATCTCTGTGAACTCCTTCTGAGCCAACTAATGGAAAACTTACAGAAGATAAAGAAGGACAAAAAGAACTCTTTTAAATATGGTGGACTGATATTGTGTTTGTTTTTCTACTTTATGAATGAGCTGCCCAGATCCAGTGGTTGGGTATGGCAAAATGACAGACCTGTTGCAATACAAATCAGAGATTACTTGCATGGGCTTGGGAATGCTAAGGCCAGAAATACAGCTCTATGGGGTTACTTCAAGAACTTTCAAAATATGATGCAAACCAGAGAAAGAATTCATCAATCATTGGTTGAGAAGTACAAAGATACAGTGTGTTTTATGGTTGACACTGATCAATGCCTAATGGAGGCAATGGAGCCAAGGATAGTTTGGATCATGCCAATGGGGTATGAAGTAGATGAGAAAATTATAGAGCTGCATATCCAACATCTGCTGAGCTAGCCTAAAGACCCAAAGGTAGAAAGATTTGGAACCTTCCAAGAGCTGAGTGTAAAAGTTCATGTGGAACTTAGACAGCCTGAAATCAAAAGGAAAGTGAGAAGGGAAGTTGAAGAAGTTGCTAAGAGGCATGGAATCTCAAAAGAGGCACCTGATGCCCATAGAGAAAAGATGGAAAGAGTAGAAAAAGAAAAGGAAGAAGCAGAAAAAGAAAGTGCTTTGGTAAAAGCCCCCTCCCAGACCAGATCTTCTAAGAGCTCTGCACCTGCAACTGCTAAAAGCTCAAAAGCATCTAAATAGAAAGCAAAATCATCCAGTAAAGCAGAGAAAAGAACTAAAACAAAGGCCACAAGGTCTTACATCAGTCAGAAGGATGATGAAGAGACAGAATTAGATGAGGAAGTAAAGAAAATGAAAAAGAAAAGGAAAACATCCGGTGAACCCTCTACTAAAGAAGTAACAGAAGAATTTGTTGAAAGGCCCACTCTGTTCTTAGATGATGTAGTTAAAGCAGTTACTATGGATGGGAACCTGCAACCAATAACAAAATTCTATGATGCATATAATGATACAAATAGAAAGATCTTGGAGGAAGCCACAGTTAAGTACTTGAACATATACAATAAGGCTTTTATTGAAATCATATCTCTCATTCCCAAAAGCCTAGAGAAGGAATTAGAGATGAGAAAGAATAATGCTAGGGTAAAGGATCTTGAGATCTAGGAATAGATAGCCATTTAGCTCTTTCCTTCAATCAATCAGAAGAAAATGAATATGATCTTCAAAGATTGCAAGGATGAGTTCCGGAGCAAAGCTAGAATGAATCAGCTTATGCTTAGCGAAACTGACAAAATAGCAAAAGAGACAGAAGAGATTCTCTAGAATGCATATAAAAGATTCAACATTCCTATTATAGAGGACTCAGGTGATAATCCCTCAGCCACAGATGTTGAAGAAGAATCTACTGAGACAATGGTAGAAGAGGTAAAGGAGACAGGTGAACAAAAAGGTAAGGACTTAGATTCCTCTGCTCCAGAAGAGAAGGTGCATGATCAAGCAAACATCTCTTCTCTAGTTTCCCCTACAGACTCCAGATTCAAAGGAGAAGAAAGAGTAGAAGAGAAGATCAGTCAAGAAGCAAAAGAAAAAGAAGATGATAGTAGTAAGGCTGCAGAAGGAGAGAAAATGCCAACAGAGAAGGCCACAGATGATAGTGGTAAGGCTGTAGAAGGGGAGAAAATTCTATCTCCAACAAGAGACACAGCAAAAGCAGTCAAAGAGTTCTTGACCAAAGAGATGATGGAATTTGATGAACCGGAATTGCTTCAAGGTCCATTCAATTTTGATTCCCTCTCTCCGGTCCAAACCATGAAACTAGCTTCCTTCACTCAAGCGAAGGCTAAAGAGAAAATTCTAAAGTCTCACATGGAAGACTGTGAGCTGATAGAAATTGCATCCGGTGTGCTTGAAAAGAGCATGCCATCCTTTTAGAAGGATTCCTCAGCTTCTTCATTCGGTAATTTCAAGTCTCTTGTTAGTTCTGTCAGCACTCATTTTGAATCTTTAGAGAAATCAGCTGAGGTAAAGGTCTGGAAAGAGTTTTGGATAAGAAATTCTCTGAGTTACAAGGCTTAGTAACCAATGATAGGAGAAATATGGATATAGGGATAAAGCACTTAGAAAATGCTCTTAAAGATGGAGGAGAAGTATATAAATTTTGTATATCCTAGACTAAAGCAACAAAGGATATTGAGAAGAAAATGAAAGCACAAGAGGATAAACTATTAAGCCTCTATCAGAATTTTGATCCTCTCATTGTATCCATAATAAACCAGGAATGTCAAACTATTGTAGTCATGAATGAGATTAAGAAGCTTGAGAAGGAAAGGAAGAACATATTAAGCAAAATGGGTGAACTTAGAGGGATGATTATCCCTAAATTAGAGGCCATGCATGAGGCCCTAACTGATGCCCAGACCACAGCCTAAACCAGTGATCCGACAGATCTTAAGAGGGCAGAAGCTTTTGCATTCCTGTTGAGTGGTCACATCTCAATTTTGGACAGGATGAAGCAGAGTTGGGCAACAGAATTTGCCTAGTTGAAGACATCTTTTGCAGATATACTTCAGTATATGTAAGTATAGCATGTATACATACTTATGCGGTTAAGTATATATTATTTTTGGGAAATTTTGGTGTGCGGACCCTACCCTTTGCCATTGATGTCAAAGGGGGAGTGAGGAGCAGTGAAAAATGTGGAATCCAGCTAAGGGGGAGCTCCAGTAAAATGTATAATAAAATAGAGCATAAACCAAGGGGGAGTGTAGTATAACACATAGTCATTTTTCACTAAGTGTTGCCATCAATGCCAAAGGGGGAGATTGTTGGCAAGAGACACCATGTGGCTTCATTGGTGTTGTCATTGATGGCAAAAAAGACCATTCCACACATCCGCAGGACATGGTGTATCTTTACCGGAAGTCAAATTGAAGAATATTTTGGTTCGGTAAGCAAGAACAGAGCATGCAGCAAGGTCTGACAGTCAGGTCCGGATCTCTTAGAGGAAATATCTTGGTAAAGTGCGGACTTGGGGAAGTCAAGAGGAATACCTTGACTAATTGATTCCAGGGATTGAGCCTCCAGTGATGAAAGACTGAAGAGATATGAGCATCTAAGTATTGGGGTCTGGTTTGGCAGAGTAGACAGAGGGAGAACTAACCGACGGAGCATCAAAATTATTCTGGATGAGATATTGATGGTGATCAAGGTTCTTAAGGTATCATCCATGATTGGCTGACATGTTAGATGACTTCTATAAGTAACTCCTTGATTCACATCACTTGGTAAGCAAGGATTCTGCCGACAGACTAGAGTTTGGGAAAATATTGATTATTTCAGATGCCAACTAAAAAGAGGATGAAATCCTTTATACGGATATATATACCAGATGGATTTATATGTGAAGTGTGTGTGTGGTGTATTTTGGGGTGCGAAGAAAAGCAAAAGAGCAGTGTGAAGACAATAAGACAGGTCTAGAATGTAATAGGACAGCAGCACCTAAGAGAGTAAGAATGAAGTGCAGCAGATCAGTAAATTGAGCTTAACCGAAACTAAACCTTAGCATATGTGGATGCTTCTCATTAGTTCAAATATCTAGTTTCCTTGTATAAACTATTGTAGGTAGTGAGCCTCTTGTGAGCAGTGTGCTCGGGCAGTGAGCCCTAATTGGCAAGTATCATTTTGTACTATCTTATTCTTCTAACAGAGAATACAATCTTGGGTTAATCACCCCATGGTTTTTCCCCTAATAGGGTTTTCCATGTCAAAATCATTATGTCATGTGTATTGTTTTTATTTCCATTTCATAGTCATGTTTGCTTATTTAATTTAATTTGACAAGGAATTTCAGAAAGTTGAAATAACTAAGATAACTGATTCACCCCTCCCCTCTCAGTTATCAACATGATGGACCCAGAATTTTCCCAAAAGGTGCAGAACTTCCAAGTAAACATCTTGGGTGAGTTTCGACTCAAGATCATACATAGATTACAATATATTAAAGTGTCCATTTTTTGAAACTCCTAGAAAAAATTTTGAACTTAGATTTGACACACTTAGAGGTCCCTAAATGCCCTGAACATTTTTGTAACTAATGAAGTGGGATATAGCTCGATAGAACTGTTCATGATCTTTCCAATGCATCAAATAGTTCATCAATCAGACACCCAAATCAAAAGTTATGGCCTCCGAAAGCTAGACCTCCTATTTTGGGAAATGTGAAAATGTGTTGGACACTTAAAAAGAGTTGTAAAGGGGAGAGTTACACATGTTCGTGTGTGATTTGACACATCACAAGGCATCTTTGATTGGAGATAATTTGGGCGTCACTTTTAGGTGGTTCTAGCTCATGGTTTTGTAATTACCGTTGATGGTTTGCTATATTGTATCTCTTAAATATCAAGAGCTTGAGATGGAGGTTGTGTGTAAGAGTCTTATAGATGTTGAGTTTCTTATGGATCTTTGGTTGGTTATACTCCTGTGAAATCTTACTCTACAAGTATATTATAATCTTCTTGATTTTTGAATAATATATTAGGTGGCTTTGGAGTGTGGGGTTTTTCTCATGAAAGGGTTTCCCCATGTAATTATTGTGTTGTGTTATGATTTCTGTTTGTGTTTATTTATGCAATTGTTGTAAAGATCTAAAAATTTCTGCATATCCCTCCCCTCATGATTAGTGTAGGAAGTTGTTCCACTACCTTAGCTTCCCTACAAGTGCTATCAGCGTTTGATCACCTTTGGTTTTAGTTGTGGGTTGTTTGGTTTTTTGAACTAATCCAATTTTGAGTGGGATCTTGTGTAGAAGATACTTTGTGATCTTGTTGCAGGAATTTTCAGATGGCGAGCACATCAAGGAGAATAGACGTAGAAAATTTTTTTGGTAACAATTTTGAAATGTGGAAGCTAGAGATGGAGGATCTATTAATTGATCAAGATCTGTGGGATGCTATTAATGAGAATATTTCAAGGCCCATAGTGTTGAAATGCAAAAGGCAACTGAGAGGAGGGGGTCAATTAGTTGTAGCAAAAACTTGAAGAGAACTTGTGTCTCAAATTACTACTTGAACCTCTTAGTTGAACCTATGTTTTGAACCTCTTTGTTGAACCTTTCTAGAGTTCATTTGGTAGGTTCAATGAATTTTAGTTCAACTGTTCCTTGGTTCATTGGTCTGAGGATATGCGATGTCGGCATCGCTGTGACGAAGCACTATCGGCAGGACCGTGTTGAAGACCATTGGCATCGGTGAGACAAGGGCCGTCGGAATAAGCATCGAAGGTTTGTCCGATGCTGAGTGTCACCCCGATGGAAGCATTCAACCGTCGGCAAGACAAGGCCTATCGGCCAAACCTTGTGGAGTTACTCCGACAGGAGTAGTCACTCCGACGAAGGTTACGGTCGTCGGCAAGACAAGGCCTATCGGCCAAACCTTGTGGAGTTACTCCGACAGGAGTAGTCACTCCGACGAAGGTTACGGTCGTCGGCAAGACAAGGCCTATCGGCCAAACTCTGTAGAGTTACTCCGACAGGAGTAGTCACTCCGATGGTGTATGTCTATCGGCAAGAGAATACCCGTCGGCTAAAGGTGTTGGGCCGATGTACTGCGGTGGAAGTCTTATTGGTATCGGTGAGACAAACCTCTGTCGGAGCGAGGGCTAGATCTTTTGCCGATGGAGAATGTCATACCGATGGTAACCTTGGTGATCGGGGAGACAATGCTCATCGGTGGGAGGTGAAGTCTGAGGGCCGATAGGAGTTGTTATGCCGATGGACTTGGAGACTTGGTATTGTCGGCAACAAAATTGCTGACAATACTCTTTCGCCTGTTGGCGGTTATAAATTGCAAAGTCCTTTGCGACTTGGTACATGTGGGACTAAACGCCTCACTGAAATGTGAACCGTTGCGACGGTTAGATGGCAGCGACGTATGAGGAATCTGTTCTATCAGTTAGAGCAGAAGTCTGTAACGACTCTTGTTCTTGCAGATTGGAAATAGAATGATATGTCTATAGGTGTCGTTGGTATTATGATGGTGAGACTTGAATAAAGGTTCGTTCTGTAAATGTACAGGGAGATGAACTGTGTATGATGTCGAGAATCAAACACCTGAGCAAGAAGCTGAGTTCTTTATTGTAACTGTATATCTTACTGTAATAAAGATTGCTTTCTTGTGGTGGTGGGTTTTTTACCCGTAAGGGTTTTCCCACGTAATTCTGTGTGTCTGTGTTCTAACTATTGTCTATTTTGGTTTCTCTTGTGTATTCATCTGTGTTATTGTAATTTGAAAAGTGACTGGTCTACACTGTCCCCTGAGAATTAACATTAGGGAAGCTGTTTTCCGCACCTGTGCTTTCCTTACAAGTGGTATCAGAGCCTGGCCCGTTGTGTTATCCTTGTCGGTAGTTTGGGTTTTTTGTGTTAATTCTGTTGTGTGGGAGTTCTGTAGAAAGTTATTTTTAAATTAAATAGAGATGGCAAGTACATCAGACAAAATAGACATTGAGAAATTCAATGGCACAAACTTTGAGTTGTGGAAACTTAAAGTTGAAGACATGTTAGTCTATAGAGATCTTTGGGTTGCTGTGTCTGGAGTTCAACCTACAGGCATGAAGCAAGAAGATTGGGAACTGATATGCAGAAAAGCCAAAGGACTGATAAGACTGAGTTTATCTGACTCTGTTCTATTGAACATCCATGAGGAGAAATCTGCAAGTGATTTGTGGAAAAAGTTGAATAATATTTATCAGGGCAAGTCCTTGGTAAATAAACTTTTCCTCAGAAAGAAATTGTATTCTCTGAAGATGGATGAAGGTGCATCTGTAGCAGAACATCTGAGTGCATTCAATACGATTGTTGCTCAGTTGACATCTATAGGTGTAAAAATAGAAGAGGAAGATCGCTGTATGCTTCTGTTATGTTCCTTACCTGACTCGTGGGACCATCTGGTGATGGCTATTGGAAGTACAACAACTACGTTTTCTCAGGAAACTATTGTTGCCTCCTTGTTGTCTGAAGAGATGCGGAGGAAATCTTCTGGAATGGCCAAAGAGGCTCTGTCAGTTCGTGGTAGATCAAAGGAAAGAGGCAAGAAGAAGGACAAGAAGTCTAAGTCCAAATCAGAGGGGAAATCAAAATCTCCTGGCAAGAAGTCCAAGGTGAAGTGCTGGAATTGTGGACAGAAAGGTCATGTCAAGAAAGACTGCAAAGAGGAGAAAAAGAAGAAGAAGAACTTCTCTGACTCTGAGTCTTCACATAGTGATGCTGATGCTTTCATTGCTGCTCTGGCAACACCTGCTTCTGAAGATGTTTGGCTGATTGATTCAGGAGCATCCTTTCATATGACATCTCATAGAGAGTGGTTCACAAAGTATGAACCCTATGCTGGTGGCAAGGTGTTCCTGGCTAGTGATTCAACACTGGAAATTGTTGGCCGAGGTCGAGTCAGAATCCAGTTCCCGGATGGCAGAATAAAGGGAATGAATGAAGTTCTTCATATACCAGGTCTGGCTCGAAATTTACTTTCTGTTAGTAAACTTAATGATGTTGGAGTGCAAGTTACTTTTGTGAATGGTGGCTGTAAGATGACTAGAGGTTCTATTGTTCTGGCAAAAGGTGAACGCATTGGAACTCTGTATAGGTTAGATGCTAAACCAGTGTGCTGTAATAATGTCTCTGCAAAATCTGAAAAGGCTACTATTGTAACACATGACGTAAATTCTATGGAGGTTAAACTTCCTGCAGAGAAAACAATGCTCTGGCATCATAGACTTGGTCACATAGGTGAGAAAGGTTTAAAAACCTTGAAAAACAAAAATCTGGTAGATGGGCTGATTGATTGTAATCTGGAGTTTGATTTCTGCGAACATTGTATATATGGAAAGCAAAACCGTGTTTCATTTTACTCTAGTTCTCATAAATCTTCTGGTGTTCTGGACTATGTGCATTCTGATGTTTTTGGTCCAGTTGATGTTCCTTCTTTATCTAAATCAAGATACTATGTATCGTTCATTGATGAATATTCAAGAAGGGCATTTGTATATTTTTTGAAAAACAAATCAGAAGTGTTCAGTCGATTTAAAGAATTTAAAACTCTTGTGGAAAATCAGACTGGTAGAAAACTAAAATGCTTGAGAACAGATAACGGTGGTGAATATTGCAATGCGGATTTTGATAAGTATTGTGTAGACCATGGAATTAAAAGGCATAGAACTACACCTTATACTCCACAACAGAATGGAGTTGCTGAAAGGTTAAATCGATCGTTGATGGAGAAAGCAAGAAGTATGTTGAGTTATGCTGGTCTTGAACAGAAGTTCTGGGCTGAGGCAGTTGCTACAGCTTGTTACTTGCTGAATCGTTCTCCTACATCAGCATTGGTTGATAAGACACCTATGGAAGCATGGTCTGGTAAGAAGCCCTCTCTAAGACATATTCGAGTCTTTGGCTGTGAGGCATATGCTCATATTCCTGAAGTTAAAAGATCTAAGTTGGATAACAAGGCAGTTAAATGTATCTTTGTTGGCTATGGAGTCGGTATTAAAGGATACAAGCTTTGGAATCCTGAAACTGAAAAGGTAATCTACAGCAGGAATGTAATTTTCAGAGAGCTGAAACCATTGGTTGTTGATCCTCAGCCAGAAAAGACAGAAGAAAAGAAAGAAAAGAGTGTTGTGAATGTTCCTCTGACTCCTGTAAAAGAGGAACAACAAGCACCAAGTGTAGATGGTTCAGATAAGAGTTCAAGTAGCTCCGAAGATTCTGATCCAGAGCAAGAACCTGAACCTGCACCTCAACCTGTGAGGAGATCTACACGTGAAAGAAGACAACCAAATAGGTATGGATTTTCAGTACCTGATTCAACTTGTGCCTATGCTTTACTTACTAATACTAATGAACCTAGGACTGTGAAAGAAGCTATTAGTGTACCTGATTCAGATTCCTGGTTGGAAGCCATGCATAGTGAAATGACATCATTGGAGAAGAATGGAACCTGGGATCTGGTGCCCTTGCCTGAAGGAAGAAAACCTGTAGGCTGTAAGTGGGTATTTAAGAAGAAATATGGTCCAGATGGTAGTATTGAGAAGTACAAGGCAAGACTGGTTGCTAAGGGGTATTCCCAAAAGGAAGGTATTGATTATGGAGAACTCTTTTCTCCTGTAGCTAAGTTGACATCCATTAGATTTCTGTTGTCACTTGCAGCAGCATATGATTTTGAAATTGAGCAGATGGATGTGACAACAGCGTTTCTTCATGGAGACCTTGAAGAAGAAATTTATATGTCTCAGCCAGAGTATTTTGTGGAAAAAGGTAAAGAACATCTGGTATGCAAACTTAAAAAGTCTCTTTATGGTTTGAAACAGTCTCCCAGAATGTGGTATCAAAAGTTTGATACGTATGTTTTATCCTTGGGGTATGTGAGATCTAAATCTGATCATTGCGTCTATTATAAAACTGAAGGTGACCAGATTCTTATAATTGCACTATATGTGGATGACATGTTGTTCATTGGCAATGGTAAGGGGATGATCTCAGAATTAAAATCTCAGTTGTCCTTGAAATTTGAAATGAAAAATCTGGGGGCAGCAAAGTACATTCTGGGAATGGAGATCAAAAGGGACAGATCTAAGAGAAAAATTTGGCTCAGCCAGAGGAAGTATATTACCAATGTTCTTGATAAGTTTCATATGTCTGATTCTAAACAGTTAGTTGTTCCAGTTTTGCAGGGAACGAAATTATCTGTTGAAGATTGTCCAGAATCTTCAAATGAAATTGATGACATGAAGAGAGTACCTTATGCAAGTGCTGTTGGCAGTTTAATGTATGCAATGGTCTGTACCAGACCAGACATTGCCCAAGCAGTGGGAGTTTTGAGCCGATTTATGGCGAATCCAGGCAGATCACATTGGGATGCTGTGAAAAGAGTTATGAGGTATTTGAAGGGAACTTCTGACTATGCTATTTGTTATCATGGAAACTCAGAAGGGTCTAAGAGATCTATCAGTATTCAAGGATATGTTGATTCTGATTGGGCAGGGGACATTGACAGTCGGAGATCCACCAGTGGATACGTGTTCATGTTACATGGTGGTGCTATCAGTTGGATGAGCAAGCGACAGGCTGTAGTCGCTTTGTCCACAATAGAGGCAGAGTACATGGCAGCCACTCGTGCATGCCAAGAAGCTGTTTGGTTGAAAAGGTTGTGTTCTGATGTTGGTTTTAATGCAGGGCAAATACAAATTCATTGTGACAGTCAAAGTGCCATATGTTTGGCAAAGAATCCTACATTTCATGCTAGGACAAAACATATTGATGTCCAATATCACTTTGTTCGTGATATGGTGGAAGACAGGAAGGTGAAGCTGGAAAAAGTTGACACTTTGGAAAATGTTGCTGATGCCTTAACTAAACCAGTGAACACAGCCAAGTTCAAATGGTGCTCAGATCAAATGGGTCTTCGGGCCCATAGTTCTCAATAATCGAATGAGGACTAAGAGGTAGCAGTAATCTCTTCGACAAGTGGGAGATTGAAGAGAACTTGTGTCTCAAATTACTACTTGAACCTCTTAGTTGAACCTATGTTTTGAACCTCTTTGTTGAACCTTTCTAGAGTTCATTTGGTAGGTTCAATGAATTTTAGTTCAACTGTTCCTTGGTTCATTGGTCTGAGGATATGCGATGTCGGCATCGCTGTGACGAAGCACTATCGGCAGGACCGTGTTGAAGACCATTGGCATCGGTGAGACAAGGGCCGTCAGAATAAGCATCGAAGGTTTGTCCGATGCTGAGTGTCACCCCGATGGAAGCATTCAACCGTCGGCAAGACAAGGCCTATCGGCCAAACCTTGTGGAGTTACTCCGACAGGAGTAGTCACTCCGACGAAGGTTACGGTCGTCGGCAAGACAAGGCCTATCGGCCAAACCTTGTGGAGTTACTCCGACAGGAGTAGTCACTCCGACGAAGGTTACGGTCGTCGGCAAGACAAGGCCTATCGGCCAAACTCTGTAGAGTTACTCCGACAGGAGTAGTCACTCCGATGGTGTATGTCTATCAGCAAGAGAATACCCGTCGGCTAAAGGTGTTGGGCCGATGTACTGCGGTGGAAGTCTTATTGGTATCGGTGAGACAAACCTCTGTCGGAGCGAGGGCTAGATCTTTTGCCGATGGAGAATGTCATACCGATGGTAACCTTGGTGATCAGGGAGACAATGCTCATCGGTGGGAGGTGAAGTCTGAGGGCCGATAGGAGTTGTTATGCCGATGGACTTGGAGACTTGGTATTGTCGGCAACAAAATTGCTGACAATACTCTTTCGCCTGTTGGCGGTTATAAACTGCAAAGTCCTTTGCGACTTGGTACATGTGGGACTAAACGCCTCACTGAAATGTGAACCGTTGCGACGGTTAGATGGCAGCGACGTATGAGGAATCTGTTCTATCAGTTAGAGCAGAAGTCTGTAACAACTCTTGTTCTTGCAGATTGGAAATAGAATGATATGTCTATAGGTGTCGTTGGTATTATGATGGTGAGACTTGAATAAAGGTTCGTTCTGTAAATGTACAGGGAGATGAACTGTGTATGATGTCGAGAATCAAACACCTGAGCAAGAAGCTGAGTTCTTTATTGTAACTGTATATCTTACTGTAATAAAGATTGCTTTCTTGTGGTGGTGGGTTTTTTACCCGTAAGGGTTTTCCCACGTAATTCTGTGTGTCTGTGTTCTAACTATTGTCTATTTTGGTTTCTCTTGTGTATTCATCTGTGTTATTGTAATTTGAAAAGTGACTGGTCTACACTGTCCCCTGAGAATTAACATTAGGGAAGCTATTTTCCGCACCTGTGCTTTCCTTACAAAACTTAACTTCTACACTATGCCAAGGTTCAGTCCCATTGAAGTACAATAAATTTCATATGATATGCTCTTCTTTTTCACTTCACACTTATCTTCGCATCTTCGCATCCTCATCAATCAGTCACGACATTATTGTTACAAGTATGGGCCTAACCGGTGTTGTCATTTATGTCAGCATACTCCTGTTGCATTGATGATAAGGATTGGATGAGCTGTATGCTGAGGATATTAAGAAAATTAGTCCTATCAGGAATAGAGAAGAACAGTGAAGACAGTGAGGTAAAGATCCCAGATAAGATGAAGATCAGAGGATACACATCAAAGGGTTTGTAGATATGTGTCTTAAGATGATTCAATAAAGATTTCAGAGGTCCGCATGAAGATCTGAAGAAGTTATGGCCACTTAAGTAAAACTAGTTCTAGTAGTTGTTCAAAGGTGACAGAGTGACACAGATAGGTCCGGTGAGATCCAAAAATGCAATATCTTGTTCTGTGGATTTGGTGGAGTGTTTAGGAAGTCAATGTGAATTGACAACTTAATTGGTTCGTGGTCTGGAGGTCCGCAAGCATCTATTCCAATATGACAATGATGACAGGCTGTATTCTTGAGGTTTTGAATGAAGGAGAGAATGATTTCAGTAAGCAGAAGAAGTGTGGATGTTCTTGGTGATTCAGGAAAGCTTGTGGAGGTCTTTGGATTGTGTCCAGTTTGTGTTGGTGGTCTGCATTGAAGATTGAGCTCGTAATTGAAGAATTACTTTTGGATGATGATGTTCTTCCTATGTCTGGCTGACTGGATGAGTTACACATCCTACAGATGATCTTGAAGATGTTCTGTGAAGAATGGAGTGATCCTAAAGGAAGATTGAAGTCTCAGATCTACGTACCCGACAGTGTGTTGATCCGCATGAAGTCTTTTTTGTAATTAGTCATGTTGTAGTTGTGTATTTTCTCTGTAATGTATGCCGACTTGGATGATTATTCCTAAGTCAATGTCTTGTATAAATAAGGAGTTGTAAAGTCATTTGAAAGTATCTTGCAGAGATGAGAGTATGGTAGAGAGGAGTAGAGCGAAAGGCATAGTAGAAGTATTGATCTTAAATGGAACTAACTCAAGCATGGTGAAGATGCTATTCTTCAGTTCAAGTATGTAATACTTATTATTCTGTAGATAGTGTATCTCCTGTAGCCAGTGGGCCTCTTGTGAGCAGTGTGCTTGGGCAATGAGCCCTAATTGGCATGTGCCATTTTGTTCTTTCTATTCTTTTAACAGAGAATGCAATCTTGGGTTAGTCACCTCGTGGTTTTCCACGTTAAAATCTTGGTGTCATGTGTTTCTGCTCTTAAATTGTTGCATTATTTTTCCATGATTGATTTATTATTATGCTGCTGAATTAAGAAGAGCCTTAACTAGGTTTTCCACATTAAAATCTTGGTGTCATGTGTTTCTGCTCTTGAATTGTTGCATTATGTTTCCATGATTGATTTATTATTCAGTTATCTGTCATAAATCTAAGAATTGGTATCAGAGCTAAGTTCCTCTAAAAGGAGCTTAATCGCTTGATGAGATCTAGGATGTCATCCTTCAAGAAGGATAGTCCGAGGTTTGATGGAATGAATTTCACTCTTTGGAAAAGTCACATGGAATGCCACTTGCAATGTATGGGAATGCAGTATTGGATCATGGCTTCAAAGAAGTATGTTCCTCCACATAATGGTCTGAGTACCATAGATGAAATTAGAGA
Organism: Cunninghamia lanceolata; assembly: GCA_027924645.1. Classification (NCBI taxonomy): domain Eukaryota; kingdom Viridiplantae; phylum Streptophyta; class Pinopsida; order Cupressales; family Cupressaceae; genus Cunninghamia; species Cunninghamia lanceolata. The sequence continues at coordinate 19,159,054 of BSBN01001215.1, read as the reverse complement.
TGCTGAAACAATATGCAGACTAAAGAAGCTCTTCTAAGTGCCTTATCTAATTCAGAGCTGACAAATGTTATTGATCTAAAAATTGCATATGAGATTTGGCAAAAAATTGGAACTTACGCATGAAGGAGACAAGTATGTTAAATGTGCCAAGCTACAGAGTCTGAAAGAAAAATTTGAAAACCTGAAGATGAGAGAAGATGAAAATATCACTACATTTATGCCAAGAGTAAATGACCTTGTTTGTGGCATTAGATGTGCTGGTGGAATCTTGGATGAAGATGAGATTGTTGGCAAAGTTTTCAGATCCCTTCCTGATTCTTACAAATACAAGGTTGTTGCTATTGAAGAATTCAGATCCTATTCAAGTGTCACAAGAGATCAATTGGTTAGTAAATTGGTTGCATTTGAATTGATCGAGTTTAGAGATGCACCCCCCAAGACTAAATCTTCATTCAAAGCTAGTACCTCTGTAAAAGGAAAACAAAAGTTTGATCCGGGAGAAAACTCTTCAAAGAAACTATCATGGTATGAAAAAGAAAGAAAAGACCTGGAAGAAGATGCAGCGGAAGCTGCTCAACTTGAAGCCCTTATTAAAAAAAGACTGCTAAGAGGATCCAGTAAGTATGAGGGGAAATTACCTTTTAAATGTTTTAACTGCAATAAGATTGGTCATTTTGCCTCAAGGTGTCCGGAAAGATTTTTAAGGCTAAATCCTAACAGATCAAGGTTCCAAAAGAAATGTTACTATGTTCATGAAGATGATGATGATGAAGGAGTAACAGATGATGACTCAGAGACAAGAAACAAATCTGGAAGTGACTGGGTGTTTATTGCCATCAAGGAAGAAGATCCAATGCCCTTTGAATCTGTCAATCATAAAATTGTAGAAATAGCTCTAGCTGCCGAAGTTGAAAAAAAGGATGATTGGGTCATTGACAATGGATGCTCCCACCATATGACAGGTGACAAAAATAAGTTCATAGATTTGGAAAGGTATGAAGGAGGAGTGGTAAAATTTGGTGATAATTCTGCTGGCAAAATCAGAGGTAGAGGAACCATTTCTTTTGATGGAAAGAACAAAACCAGTAATGTACTGTATGTTGAAGGTCTAAAGCACAATCTTCTTAGTGTTGGACAGTTGGTGGACAAATTCTATGATCTTCAATTCAAAAATAGAAAATGGAAGATCTTTGAAAGTTTCAGAACAAAGATTACATCCAGTACTCAAACAAAAGGTAATATCTTCCACTTGGTTGGTACTGGTAAAAGTTGTTTATTTGTTCAAATTGATCAGAGTTGGTTGTGGCATAGAAGAATGTGTCATGTGAATTTTGATAATATCATCAAAATAAGCAACACCCAGGTTGTGAGAGATCTTCCAAGACTGGTGAAACCTACTAATAGTTTGTGTAAAGAATGTCAGTTGGGTAAGCATAGCAGACTCACATTCAAAAGTAAGGAACAGTCTTCTACCAGATTATTAGACTTAGTTCATACTGATCTATGTGGTCCGGTAAGAATCAGGACTGTGCAAGGTAATAGATACTTCATGCTATTAATTGATGACTACTCCCGGATGATGTGGGTAACTTTTCTGAAAGAGAAATCAGAGGCTCTTGAGAAATTAAAAATATTCAAGGCTATGGTAGAGAATGAAACTAGATTGAACATAAAATGTCTGAGCTCTGATAGAGGTGGAGAATTCACATCCGGTGAGTTCATAGAATTCTGTGAGAAACATGGAATAAAAAGATAGTTGTCTGCTTCAAGGACTCCACAGCAAAATGGAGTAGTGGAGAGAAAGAACCGGACCATCCAAGAAGCATCTAGAACCATGATGATGGAAGCAAATGTTCCTCAGATCTACTGGAGAGAAGCTGTAAGCACTCCAGTCTATACTCTTAATCGAGTACAAATCAGAAGCAATACTAGTAAGACTCCTTATGAACTCTGGTTTGGCATCACTCCCACTGTGAAGTATTTTAGAGTCTTTGGTAGCAAATGTTACATTAAAAGAGATGAAGATCTAGGCAAATTTGATGCTAGAAGTGATAAAGGAATATTCTTGGGTTATGCTACTCAAAGCAAAGGATACCGGTGTTATAACAAGAGATTGAGTGAGAAAGATTATAGAAAGTACAAATGTGAAGGTTGATGAAGGTATTGAAAAACCCTCAAGGTTTTATGAATATGATGAAGATGATCAGAATGATGTTTTGATCCAAGGAGTCCAAGCCCCTTCTGAGATTCAGATTCAGACTGATCCGGTGAATCAAGAAGAAGATATGAGTTTGAATGAACCTGTTCAAGAAATAGAAGTGCAAGAAAGTCCCAAAATTCCCATGTATGTAAGACTAAATCACTCTAAAGATCAGATCATAGGTGATAAAATCAAAGGTATTCAAACAAGAAGAAAGATTGCTCAAGACTCAGAAGATTATTGTCTGATTTCAAAGATTGAACCAAAATCAGTAAATGAAGCATGCAATGATGAAAGATGACTAAAGCAATGGAGGAAGAGCTAATGCAAATTGAGAAAAATCACACTTGGGATCTTGTTCCCAGACCTAGAAACAAGAATGTGATTGGAACCAAATGGGTATTCTGGAATAAACTGAATGAAGATGGTGACGTAGTCAGAAACAAAGCTAGATTGGTCTGCAAAGGTTACTCTCAAGTAGAAGGAGTTGATTTTGAAGAAACTTTTGCTCCAATGGCAACAACTGAAGCAGTCAGGTTATTTCTTGCCTTTGCTGCCTTTAAGGACTTCAAAGTATATCAGATGAATGTCAAGTCTGCCTTCCTGAATGGTGACTTGGAAGAAGAAGTTTACATTGAGCAACCAGATGGATTTCAATTGTCTGCTCATGATGATATGGTCTGCAAGTTGAAGAAAGCACTGTATGGACTTAAACAAGCCCCAAGAGCCTGGTATGAAAGACTAGATAAGCATCTTTTAAAGATTGTTTTCAACAAAGGTATTGTTGACAGTAACTTGTACTTCAAAATTGATCATGAAAATATCTTGATTGTTGAAGTGTTTGTTGATGATCTCATTTTTGTAGGAAGAGATAATATGTGCAAAACTTTTGCAAATCAAATGAAAAGTGAATTTGAGATGTCCATGTTTGGGGAAATAAATTTCTTCTTGGGTTTACAAATCATTCAAACAAAGAAAGGAATCTTCATTTCTCAGACCAAATATGTGAAAGAATTATTGAAGAAATTTGGGATGGAAGCCTCAAAACCAATGAGTACTCCCATGGCAACCAGATGTAAATTGAGCAAAGATGATGACTCTCCTAAGGCTGATCAGAAAAAGTATAGGTCAATGATTGGAGGATTATTGTATCTCACTCAAACTAGACCTGACATTATGAATGTTGTTGGTCTTTTTGCTACATTCTAAGTTGATCCTAGAGAATCTCATGTTATGGCAATCAAGAGGATTTTTTAGATATCTAAAAGGGACAGTTGAGTATGGTTTGTGGTATCCTAGAGATCATGATTTCTCTCTTCATGCATATACAGATGCGGATTGGGTAGGAGATGTGGATGACCAGAAGAGTACCAGTGGTGGAGCATTCTTTTTGGGGAAGAGATTGGTTTCTTGGCTAAGAAAGAAACAAGAGGCAATATCTCTGTCCACTGTAGAAGCAAAATATATTGCAGCAGTAGGTAGTTGCACTCAAGTATTGTGGATGAAGCAAATGCTAAGAGATATCAGAGTGGAGTATGAAGAATCTATCACAATATTATGTGATAATTCAAGTGCAATTAACATATCAAAAAATCTGGTGTTGCATTCAAAGACTAAACATATATCCATCAATTTTCACTTTTTGAGAGAGCAAGTGAACAAGAATGAAGTCAGATTGAAGTTTGTGCCTTCCAAGGATCAGATTGTAGATATTTTTACTAAACCTCTACCTAAGGACTCTTTCAAGTATCTCAGGGAGAAGTTAGGGGTTATTACCCCTCCAGTTCTGAATTAAGGTGCACTGATGTGCATTAGGCTAGTGGATCTCATAGTCATATCTTGTGGTCCGAATTGATGATGGGAAGCTGCTACTCAGGGGGAGTAGCTGGTATGATTTTGGAGTGATGCAAGTATGTTCCCTTTTCCATTGATGTCAAAGGGGGAGAGAAGACATGTGAAAAACAAGTGGTTACTGATCAAAGGGGGAGAAGCAAACGAAAATAAGACATGTGAATGGTTGTTGTTGATAGGGGGAGTTGTGTCAGTGAGGAGAAGTTCTTGTCTTGATGGTTAAAATAGTTTTTCACATCATATGTTGCCATCAATGACAAAGGGGGAGATTGTTGTAAGTATGGGCCTAACCGGTGTTGTCATTGATGTCAACATACTCATGTTGCATTGATGATAAGGATTGGATGAGCTGTATGCTGAGGATATTGAGAAAATTAGTCCTATTAGGAATAGAGAAGAACAGTGAAGATAATGAGGTAAAGATCCTAGCTAAAATGAAGATCAGAGGATACGCATCAAAGGGTTTGTAGATATGTGTCTTAACATGATTCAGTAAATATTTTAGAGGTCTGCATGAAGATCTAAAGAAGTTATGGCCACTTAAGTAAAACTGGTTCTGGCAGATGTTCAAAGGTGACAGAGTGACAGATAGGTCCAGTGAGATCCAGAAATACAATATCTTGTTATGCATATTTGATGGAGTGTTTAGGAAGTCAATGTGAATTGACAACTCAATTGGTTCGTGGTCTAGAGGTCCACAAGCATCTATTCCAATATGACAGTGATGATAGGCTGTATTCTTGAGGTTCTAGATGAAGGAGAGAATGATTTTAGTAAGTAGAAGTAGTGTGGATGTTCTTCGTGATTTAGGCAAGCATGTGGAGGTCTTTGGATTGTGTCCAGTTCATTTTGGTGGTCTGCATTGAAAATTGAGCTTGTAATTGAAGAATTACTTCCGGATGATGATGTTCTTCCTAAGTCTGGCCGGCCGGATGAGTTACACATCCTGTGGAGGATCTTGAAGATGTTTTGTGAAGAATGGCGTGATCCTAAAGGAAGATTGAAGTCTCAGAGCTGCATGCCTGACAGTGTGTTGATCCGCATGAAGTCTTTTTTGTAATTAGTCATGTTGTAGTTATGTATTTGCTTTGTAATGTATGTCAACTTGGATGATTATTCCTAAGCTGATGTCATGTATAAATAAGGAGTTGTAAAGTCATTTCAAAGTATCTTGCGGAGATGAGAGTGTGGTAGAGAGGAGTAGAGCGAAAGGCAGAGTAGAAGTATTGGGCTTAAATGGAACTGACTCAAGCATGGTGAAGATGCTATTCTTTAGTTCAAGTATGTAATACTTATTATTCTATAGACAGTGTGTCTCCTGTAGCCAGTGGGCCTCTTGTGAGCAATGTGCTCAGGCAGTGAGACCTAATTGGCATGTGCCATTTTGTTCTCTCTATTCTTTTAATAGAGAATACAATCTTGGGTTAGTCACCCCATAGTTTTTCCCTTAACCAGGTTTTTCACGTTAAAATCTTGGTGTCATATGTTTCTGCTCTTTGTTGCATTATGTTTCCATGATTAATTTATTATTATGCTGCTGAATTAAGAAAAGGATTTAAGTGATTAATTGCAAGAAAGTTTTGGACAACTGATTCACCCCCCCTCTCAGTTGTCTGTCCTAAATCTAACATTTATTACATGTATTTATACAATTCATCAACCTTGGAATGAACAACAAGGTCATAATTACAATCATCAACCATTGGAACAATCTCCAACATCGGCATACACACATACATTGGAATAGGTCTAGACCTAAATAGATTTATGAAGGAGAAGAATGAATGCGGACCATACCATGCCTTAGCTAGGACTCAAACGCAATTTTCCACACTACAACATGCTATCACAAACTCCAAAGTATAATCACAAGTAGTGAAAACAACCAAGTGAGCTAAAACTAGTGTTAACACTAAGACCTTTAGCTAGAACACACTTCATGTACGATCCAAATTACACTTTGTGGACCAATCAAAGGTAGGAACATGATCTAGAGACATCCGCAAGCACATTACAATCATCAAGAACTTTCACCCAACCCCCAAGCATTCTATCCAAAAGATTCTTCAAACCAGAGCACTTAAAAATTACTATTGGCCACTGTCATAAAGGAAAGATCACTTGTGGAACACCAAATCATAAACCATTTGAACTGAAGGCACATAACATCATTACAAACTTAATTCCAAAACCGCAAACTGTAAAACTTAAATGCAGAGGAATCCAGAGCAGAATACATTCTCCCTGTCACCATTTAGTACTCAGAAAAATAGTTTTTACTCTGGTGAACAAAACTCACTCAAACCTTCATACCAGAAGCTCAAAATTGAAACATAGAAACTATAGAAATTCATTATCATAACTTCCAAACCGTAGACAAAGATATTCAATCTATAGGATATGCGGAGAAAAACACTGTATTGTTCTTCTTAGACACTTGCTCAAACTTATTCAAATAATTTCCTTAGATGTTGACCTTATGTGTTCACATCAATGACAAGACTTACTGCTCATACTTGCAACAATCTCCCCCTTTGTCATTGATGGCAACACATGATGTGAAAAAATATCAAGAAATACAAACTTGCTTTGCTTCTTTTCTCCCCCTTACTTTATGCTTTGCCTGACTGCAACTTTCTCCTTAGGTTTCTCACATGAACTTTTCTCCCCCTTTGACATCAATGGTAAAGGTTGTTAGACCTTTTCTTTCTCTTTACTGCTCAACTCACCCTGTAAGCAACACTGGAACACTTACTTCTCTTTATTAGGAACTCATATCAGTAACGTCCAGTTGCTCCCCCTGAGAGGTAGCCTTCAAAACGTCAATCCAGATCAAAAGATGAAACTTTGGACACCACTGGACTGATGCACTTCCTATGCATCTTAGTTTAGAGTAGGAGGGGTAATAACCCCTAACGTTTCCCTGAGATACTCAAAAGCATCCTTAGGCAGAAGATTTGTAAAAATATCTGCAATCTAATCCTTGGTGGACACATATTCCATCTTTACTTCATTTTATGTTACCTTTTCTCTGAGAAAGTGATACCTTATTGATATATTCCTTGTTCTTGAGTGCATCATTAGATTTTTTTAAATGTTTATAGCACTTGTATTGTCACAAAATATTAAAATTGATTCTTCATACACAACTCTTATATCTTTCAATGTTTGCTTCATCCAAAGTACTTGAGTACAACATGCTACAGCAATATATTCTACTTTTGTAGTAGATAAAGAAACTGATTCTTGCTTCTTGCTCATCCATGAGACCAATTTGTTACCTAAGAGGAAAACAACTCCACTTGTACTTTTTTGTCGTCAGCATTTCCAGCCCAATCTGCATCTGTATAAGCAATAAAAGTGAAATCAATATCTTTGGGATACCACAATCCATAGTCTAAAGTGCCTTTTAAATACCGCATGATCCTCTTGACTACCATCACATGTGACTCTTTGGGATCTTTTTGAAATCTTGCCACAAGACAAACTACATGCATTATGTTTGGTCTAGTATATGTTAGATAAAGTAGTCCTCCAATCATAGACCTATATTTTTTCTGATCAGTCCTAGGTGATTCATCATTCTTTCTCAGCTTGCAACTAGTTACCATAGGGGTACATACTAGCTTAGAATCCTCCATTCCAAACTTCTTCAACAACTCTTTCACATATTTGGACTAAGAAATGAAAATTCCTTTTTCTAATTGAGTAATCTGTAGTCCTAGAAAGAAATTCATTTCACCAAACATAGACATCTCAAACTCCTTTTGTATTTCCTCTACAAATTTCTTACACATACCTTCATTGCCTCAAAAAATAATATCATTAACAATGACTACAACAATCATAATTTGATCATTATTAATTTTGAAATAGAGATTACTGTATGCAGTACCTTTACTGAACCCTAATTGCAACAAATACTTGTCCAACCTTGCATACCAGGCTCTAGGAGCTTACTTGAGTCCATACAGGGCTTTCTTCATTCTTCATACCATGTCACCTTGGTCTAATGGCTGAAATCCTTTAGGTTGTTCAATGTAAACCTCTTCTTCTAGTTCTCTATTCAAGAATACAGACGTCACATCCATCTGATACATGTTGAAATCTTTGTGTGTTGCAAATGCTAGAAATATTCTTATTGATTCAATCCTTTCCACATGAGCATAAGTCTCCTCAAAGTTTATACCTTCAACTTGAGAATATCCTTTGCATACCAGTCTTGCTTTATATCTTACAACTTCTCCATTTTCATTCATCTTGTTTCTGAAAACCCATTTGGTTCCAATCACATTCTTATCAATAGGTCTAGAAACCAATTCCCATGTTTTATTCTTTTCTATCTACATCAGCTCTTCTTCCATAGATTTTACCCAACTTTCATCTGTGCAAGCTTCACTTACAGTTTTAGGTTTAATCTGTGAAGGTAAACAATAGTTCACTTGTTCCTTTACAACTCTTTTCCTTGTCAATACCCCTTTGCTTTTGTCACCAATAATATTATCTTCAAAATGATTAATCCTTACATACCTAGGAGTCTTAACAGCACTTTCCGAAGCCTTTTCTTCTTTAACTTGATTGTCCTTTTTTTCCACCTTTTCTTCATTGACTGCAATAGCAGGTTCATTTGATTCATAGCTACTCAGATCTGATGTTCTTTCCCTATCTTCATCAACCTTCACATTAGCACTCTCAATGACCTTTCTCGATCTCTTATTGTAGCACCGGTAGGACTTAGTCTTAGTAGAGTATCCAAGGAAAATTCCTTCATCACACCTAGCATCAAACTTGCCTAATTCTTCATCTCTTCTAATATAGCATTTGCTTCCAAAAAATTTGAAAAATTTCACTATAGGAACTCTTCCATACCACAATTCAGAAAGAGTTTTAGTACCATTACCTTTGACTTGGACTCTGTTTCGAATGTAGACAAAAGTATGTATAGCTTCTCTCCAATACACTTCTAATAGGTTAGCCTCCATCATCATTGACCTAGCAACCTCTTGAACTATCATGTTCTTTCTTTCAACAAATCCATTATGCTCAGGAGTCCTAGGAGTAGACAATTGTCTCTTTATTCCATGTTCTTCCTCAAAAAATATTGAATTCATTTGATGTAAACTCACCTCCTCTATCAGACCTTAAGCATTTTATTTTCAACTCCAACTCATTCTCAACCATTGCTTTGAAAACTTTGAACTTATCTAGGGCTTCTAATTTATCTTTCAAAAAGGTGACCCGAGTCATTCTAGAGTAATCATCAATAAGAAACATAAAGTACCTATCTCCTTGCATACTTCTTGTTCTTGTAGGACCACACAAATCTGTATGCACTAGCTCAAGTAATCCAACAAAAAATTGTTCTTTTCTTTTGAAACTTATCCTTGTCTATTTCTCTAATTCGCATTCCTTGCAAATAGTATTAGCAGGCTTCACAAGCTTAGGTAGATCTCTTACAGCTTGTACTGAGCTTGTCTTCACCAAGTTGTCAAAATTAATATGACACATCCTTCTATGCCACAGCCAACTCTCATATGTCTAAGCCAACAAGCAACAATCATTAGTTCCTCTCAAATGATAAACATTACCATGACTCTTCTTACTAGTAGCAATTACTGTTTTGGAGCTTTCCATGATCTTCCATCCATTATCCTTGAATCTCATATCATATCCTTTCACACATCTGACCAACACTTAAAAGATTATGCTTTAAACCTTTCACATATAGAACATCATCTGTGTTATGCTTACCATCAAAAGAAATAGATCCTCTTCCACAAATCTTACCAGTTACATTGTCTCCAAACCTAACTAGTCCTCCATCATACTTTTCCAGACTTACAAACTTACTTTTATCACTGGTCATGTGATGTGAACATCCACTGTCAATAATCCACTCATCCTTATCTTTCTCAACCTGACAGAGAGATAGGGCACTCTCTTCCACTAGTTTTTCTTCCCTCACATAGCTAGCAAGATTAGTAGACACATGTTCTTCCTTAATAGCAATAAACAAGCATTCATTTGCAATAGTATCATTAGACTCATCATCTATCACACCATCATCATCAAAATCTCTAACATAATAATATTTATTTATAGTTCTAGCTCTACTTTCGAATTTCTTCCTACCTCTCTCAATTCTCTTCGGACACCTTGAGGCATAGTGACCAATCTTACCACAAGAAAAGCATTTGAAAGGTAATTTTCCTTTGAAATTACTAGTACCTCTTTGCATTCTATCCACAAAGTTGGCTTCAATCTCATCAAGGTCATCATCAGATTCCACAGCATACTTCTGAGCTCTTGAAATCTTTTTTGAAGTGTTGGCTTTGAAAGCAGTCTCAGTCTTGGATAGAGCATTGTCGAACTCTCTCTTCTCAAAAGCAGTAAGATTTCTGAGCAACTAATCCTTTGTAATCTTGGTCACACTCATAACTTCTTCAATTGCTGACACCTTGTGCCTATAGGATTTAGGCAAAGACCTAAGAATCTTCAGCACAACCTCATCCTCATTAATAGTTACTCCAAGACCTTTGATTCCATTAATAATTTCATCAACCTTTTGCATGTAGATTGTTATGTTCTCATCATCACTCATCTTCAGGGCTTCATACTTTGCCTTTAGATTTTGTAATTTTGCACTCTTTACATAATCATCTCCTTCATACAAAATTTTCAACTTATCCCAAATCTCATGAGCAGTTTCCAGATCCATAACTTTCACTAACTCAGTATTAGATAAGGCATTTAACAAAGCATCTCTAGCTTTTCTGTTTAGCTCATACTATTTGCTTCATCTTCAGATGATGGACCATTTTTAGGAATAGTATACTTTGTATCTACCATCTTCCAAACACTATAACCAAGAGAAATGAGATGACTTTTCATTCATATTTTCTAGAGAGCATAACCTATTCCATCGAACTATAGAGACTCCTTCTTGTGCACCATCTTGGATCTACCTCAAGCTGTTAGGATTTCTTTCGAGGAACCCTCACTCTGATACCAATTATTGAAATGCACAAGACAACTGAGAGGAGGGGGTGAATCAGTTATAGAAAAAACTTAACTTCTTTCAAACATCAACACATTAATCAGTTAATTATGATTCAACCATGATACCATATAATAAAAAACTTAAACACATGAGACACCAAATTTTTACGTGGAAAACCCAATGAGGAAAAAACCACAGTGAGTGTTAGGTCACAATATAAATGATATATCAAAATTTACAACAAGGCTCACTGCTTTAGGGCTCACTACCTAGAATGCTCACTGCAAAAGAAGTGGCTCACTACCAAGAGAAGGGGCTCACTGCCAATGGGGTGGCTCACTGCTAGAGTTGTTGAACTAAGATAGTAGCATCTACACTATGCCAAGGTTCAGTTCTATTGAAGCGCAATAAATTTCCTCTACTCTACTCTACTTTTTCACTTCACACGTATCTTCGCATCCTCATCAATCATTCACAACTTTGTTACATGTATTTATACAATTCATCAACCTTGGAATGAACATTAAGGTTGGAATTACAATCATCAACCATCGAAACAATCTCCAAGGTTGGCATACACACATACATTGGAATAGGTCTAGACCTAAACAGATTTGTGAAGGAGAAGAATGAATGCGGACCATACCATGCCTTAGCTAGGACTCAAATGCAATCTTCCATGCTACAACACGCTATCACAAACTCCAAAGTATAATCACAAGTAGTGAAAACAACCAAGTCAACTAAAACTGGTGTTAACACTAAGACCTTTAGGAACACACTTCATTCACAATTCGGATTACACTTTGTGGACCTATCAAAAGGTAGGAACATGCTTTAGAGACATCCACAAGCATGTTACAATCATCAAGAACTTTCGTACAACCCCCAATCATTCTATCAAGAATATTCTTCAAACCAGAGCACTTAAATATTACTGTCAGCCACTGTCATAAAGGAAAGATCGCTTGCGGAGCACCAAATCATGAACCATTTGAACTAAAGGCACATAACATCATTACAAACTTAATTCCAGAACCATAGACTATAAAACTTAAATGTGGAGGAATGCGAAGCAGAATAGATTCTCCCTATCACCATTGAGCACTTAGAAAAATAGTTTTTACTCTGGTGAATAGAACTCACTCAAATCTTCATACCAGAGGCTCAAACTTGAAACATAACAACTATAGACATTCCTTATCATATCTTCCAAACCATAGACAAAGATATTCAATCTACAGGATATGCAGAGAAAAACACTATACTGTTCTTCTCAGACACTTGCTCAAACTTATTCAAATAATTTCCTTACATGCTGACCTTAGGTGTTGCCATAAATGACAACACTTATTTCTCATACTTGGAACACATAGTTGCTACTTTGGTTGCTGCATATGATGTTATGGACCATAAAAATAAGGGTCTAATCATATTGTTCCTGACAGAATCTATTTTAATCAATGTCTATGAAGAGCCCTCTACAAAGAAACTATGGAAGAAACTCGGTGAGATATATCAAGCAAAATCTTTAATGAACAAGATTTTCTTGACGAAGAAATTGTATTCGTTGAGAATGGAAGAGGGTGGATGAATTATAGACCATCTGAAAGCATTCAATATTTTGGTGGCTTAATGGCATTAGTTGGTGTAAAAATAGACAAGGAGAGATGTTAGATCCTATTTTGTTCTTTGCCTGATTCATGGGATTCTCTTGTTATGGTGATTGGGAGTACCTCTATTTTCTTGAAAGTTGAAGATGTTGTGGGTTCTTTGCTTTCTAAAGAAATGAGGAGGAAGGTATCCGTTAGTGCCAAATAATCCCTAAGTGTTCACAGAAGACCCAAAGAAAAAGGTAAGAAGAGCGAGAAGCATGAATAATCCAAATCCAAGGGGAGATCCAAATCTCCTAGAAAGTCCAAAGTTATTTGTTGGAATTGCGGTAAGCTTGGACACTTCCATAAAGAGTGTAAAGAATAAAAGAAGAAGAGAAAGAAGAAATTTGATTATGATTCTAAGTCTGAGAAGGAAGATGGTGATGCATTCATTGCAGCTTAAGCCACTCATGCAGGTAATAATGCATGGTTAATTGACTCAGGTGCATCTTTCCATATGACCCCTAATAGAGATTGGTTTTCTGAATATGAAGAATTTGATGGAGGTAAGGTGTACTTGGGTGATGATTCTCATTTAAATATTGTTGGTGGTGGTAAAGTTAAAATTAGATATCCTAATGATAGAATAAAAATGATTAATGGTGTGTTGCATATCCCTGGATTAGCATGAAATTTATTATCTATGAGAAACCTAATAGATGCAGATGTGCATGTAGTCTTTTCTGATTCATGATGCAAGATCGTAAGAGGTGCTATGGTGATTGCTAGAGGTGTCAGATTTGGCACATTGTATAAGCTTGATGCATGCACTGCTAAGTGCAATAATACTTCTATGAAAAGCAAATATGTGACTACTTCATTAGAAAAGGAGAGGGTTTCATTTTCAGTGGATGGTCGTGGCTTTTGGGTACCTAAGGGTGCTCTTTCTTCTGAATCAACATTTTTAGTGGATGGTCATGGATTTTGGGTACCTAAGGGTGCTCTTTCTTCTAAATCAAAATTGCTTGCAAAGAAGACTATATTATGGCACTAGAGATTAGGACAAATAGGAGAAAAGGGTCTAAGGACCTTGAAAAATAAAAACCTTGTTGAACGGTTGACTGATTGTAATCTTGATTTTGATTTCCGTGAGCATTGCATTTATGGTAAACAAAACCGCGTTTAGTTTTACTCAAGTTCTCATAAATCGTGTGGTGTATTGGATCTTATTCATTCTGATGTGTTTGGTCTTGTAAATGTTCCTTCTATTGTAAAATCCACATATTATGTTTCATTTATTGAGGATTATAGAAGGACATAGGTATATTTTCTAAAGAATAAATCTGAAGTTTTCAGTCAATTTAAATGCTCAATGTTTGTGTTACAAACTGGAAAGAAAATAAAATGTTTGAGGACTGATAATGGAGGTGAATTTTGCTCTAATGATTTTGATAAATTATGTAAAGATTGCAGCATTTAGAGACAAAAGACAACTCTATACATTCTTCACAACAGAATGGATTTGTAGAAAGAATGAACAAAACACTAATGGGGAAGGCTAGGAGTATGCTCAGTGGTGCTGGTCTAGAACAAAGGTTTTGGGTTGAAGCTATTTCTAGTACTTGCTACTTGATTAACAGGCCTCCTACATCATCACTTGTTGATAAAACACCTATGGAGGCATGGTCGAGACACAAGCCTTCACTAAGACATCTTAGAGTTTTTGGTTGCAAAGCATATGCACATGTGCCAAAGGAGAAGTGAACAAAGTTAGAGAACAAGGCTATGAAATGTATCTTCATCAGGTATAGTTATGGTGTGAAAGGATACAATCTTTGGGACCCTGTTGCACAAAAGGTAATACATAGTAGAAGTGTTATTTTTAGAGAAACTAAGCCTTCTTCTATTACATTGCAGCTAGAACAAAGTGAGCAGAAAGATGTGATTCAACTCCCTTCTATGCCTAAAAAAGTTGAATCGAGGCCCCTAGATAGACACAAAGTTGAGAGATCATCTAGCTCTGAATCTTTAGAAGAGGAGGAAGAACATCTGACTCAACTTGTTTGAAGGTCTACAAGGCATTGACAACCACCTAAAATGTATTCACCTAATGACTGGAGATGTATTTTTGCTTTGAATACTAACATAGATGAACCTATATCTATAGAAGAGGCATTAGGGATGAGTGACGCACAGTCTTGGAATATTGCTATGGATTTAGAAATGGTTGTTAAACTGCACCGAACAACTAAGACGGGGGATGAATCAGTTGTCCTAAAACTTTTAACCAATTTCAATCATCAACTTATCAATTACTTATATTTAGATATAACCATGAAAACATGAAATGAGAAGCTCAACACAAATGCATAATCAACAAAGGAGACACCAGATTTTTATGTGTAAAACCCTTAAAGGGAAAACCACAGTGGGTGTTAGCCCACAGAAATATATAAGTCATATCAATACCAAAAATCAGAGGCCCACTTCCTACAGGGCTCACTGCCCAAATTGCTCACTACAAAGAAAGGCTCACTACCTATGGATGGCTCACTGCCAAAGGGTGGCTCACTGCCAAAAGAAGGCTCACTGTCAAAGGGTTGAACTGAGATAACATCATCTACTTCAAGCCAAGGTTTAGTTCCATTGAAGTGCAAACACCTCTACTCTGCTCTGCTACTTCTCACTTTATCTTCACATCTTCGCACTTGGATACAATTTCACGACTCAATTACAAGTATTTATACACTATATCAACCTTGGAATGATCATCAAGGTCAGCATTACAATCATTAACCGTTGGAACAATCTCCAAGGTCAGTGTTATAAACATACATAAAATAGGTCTGGACCTAATACAAATTTAGCTAAGGAAAAGATGTAGGAATGTATGTGGATCATGCCACGCCTTAGCTAGGACTCAAACATAATATTTCATGCTACAACACACTATCACAATCTTCAATGCATCTTCACAAGTGACGAATTCAACCAGGTCGGCCAAGACTGATGTTAACAAAAGTATCTACAAGAACACGCTTCATGCACGACCTGAATTACACTTTGCAAACTAATCTAAATGTAGGAGCATGATCAGGAGACATCCACAAGAATATTATAATCACCAGGAACAACCACACGATCTCTAACAATTGTATCAACAAGATTCTTTAAACTGGAGCACAAGAACAACACTGCCAACCACTGTCATGAGTAAAAGATAGCTTGCGGACCACCAAAACATGAACCATTACACTTGAAGGTATTTAACATCATCACAGACTTACTTCCAGAACCACAAACCAAAATACTTCAATGCGGAGGAATACAGAGCAAAACACTTTCTCCCTGTCACCACCAAACACACAGAAAAAGTTATTTTCACTCTGGTGAACATATCTCACTCAATTCTTCAGACAGGCTTCTAAATAACTTCCAATCCATAGGTAAAGATATTCATTCTTCAAGAAATGTAGAGCATTCTTCTAGATGGTTCTTTTGCATGCAATGCACTGTTTCTACTGCAACATATTGTTATCACCGAAGGGCCTAATTTTCTCAATATCCTCAACAAAGTAAGAGCACAGTTGATACCAATGGAAACATAGATATGTTGACATCAATGACAACACCAATTAGGCACATACTTGCAACAATCTCCCCCTTTGTCATTGATGGCAACATCTGATGTGAAAAACTGAAAAGACCATCAAGACAAGATTCTCCCCCTTTCTCTTTACATAATTGCATTCTTTCCCCCCCTAATTTTTTCACATGATTTCTCTCCCCCTTTGACATCAATGAAAAAGAGCACATACTTGTACATTGATTATTTGATCCATTCACTTTATCATAAACACTTAGCTACTCCCCCTGAGAGGTAGCCTTCAGAACATCAATCCAGATCAAGAAATAACACTTTGAGCTCCACTAGATTGATGCATCCCTATGCATCTTAGTTCAGGACAAGAGGGGTAATGACCCCTAGCTTCTCTCTGAGATACTCAAAGGTATCTTTAGGTAGAGGCTTAGTGAAAATGTCTACAATCTAATCCTTTGTGGACACATATTCCAAATTCACTTCATTCTCTATCACCTTCTCTCTCAAAAAGTGATACCTTATTGATATGTGCTTTGTTCTTGAGTGCATCACTAGAATCTTTGAAATGTTTATGGCACTTGTATTGTCACAAAAGATTGCAATTTGATCTTCATACACAACTCTTATATCCTTCAAAGTCTACTTCATCCATAATACTTAAGTGCAACAACATGCTGCTGCAATATACTCTGCTTCTGTAGTTGACAAAGATATTGAATGTTGTTTCTTGCTCAGCCATGAGACCAATCTATTACCTAAGAAGAAGGCGCCTCCACTTGTACTCTTTCTGTCATCAACATCTCTGGCCCAATCTGCATCTGTATAAGCACTGAGAGTGAAATCATTGTCCTTTGGATACCATAAGCCATAATCTAGAGTGCCTTTCAAATACCTCAGAATTCTCTTAACTGCCATCACATGTGATTCTCTTGGATCAACTTGAAACCTTGCAACAAGACAAACTGCATGCATAATATCAGGTCTAGTTTGAATTAGATAAAGTAATCCTCCAATCATGGATCTGTATTTTCTCTGATCAGCCTTAGGTGATTCACCAGCTTTGCTCAACTTGCAACCAGTCACCATGGGAGTACATACCAATTTAGAGTCTTCCATCCCAAACTTCTTTAACAACTCTTTCACATACTTAGACTGAGATATGAAGATTCCTTTATCTGATTGATTAATTTGCAGACCCAAAAAGAAATTTATTTCACCAAACATGGACATTTCAAATTCACTTTTCATCTCATCGACAAACTTTACGCACATACCTTCATTTCCTCCAAAGATAATGTCATCAACAAAGACCTCAACAATCAAGATCTAATCATCATTGATTTTCAAGTACATATTGCTATCTGCAGTGCCTTTACTAAATCCAAATTGTAATAAATACATGTCTAACCTTGCATACCAGGCTCCAGGAGCTTGTTTGAGTCCATACAATGCTTTCTTCAACCTGCATCCATATCACCTTGATCTGACAATTAGTATCCCTCCGGTTTCTCAATGTATACTTCCTCTTCTAATTCACCATTCAAGAAGGTAGATTTCACATCCATCTGATATACCTTAAGATCTTTGTGAGCTGCAAACGTCAGAAACATTTCGATTGCTTCAATACAAGCTACTAGGGCAAATGTTTCTTCAAAATCTATCCCTTCAATTTGAGAATATCCTTTACATACAAGTCTTGCTTTATTCCTTACAACTTCTTTGTTTTCATTCAGCTTGTTCCTAAAGACCTATTTAGTTCCAATAACATTTTTGTCAACAGGTCTAGGAACTAATTCCCAAGTTTCATTCTTCTCTATCTGCAATAGTTCTTCCTCCATTGCCTTAACCCAATTTTCATGATTGCATGCTTCATTCACATTTTTTGGTTCAATCTTTGAAAGCAAATAGTAATTGACGTGTTCCTCTATAGCTCTTCTTCTTGTTAGCACCCCTTTGTTCTTGTCACCTATAATCTGATCTTTAGAATGATTGATCCTTACATACCTAGGAGTCTTGACAACACTTTCCAGAGCCTCTTCTTCATCCTGACTATTTGTTTGCTCATCTTTCTCTTCAATTTCTATAGTCACAGGTTCATCTGGTTCATTACAACTCAGGTCTAATATTATTTCTTTACCTTCATCTACCTTCACATTTGCACTTTCAAAAATCTTTTTGAGCCTTTTTTTGTAGCATTGGTAAGCCTTGCTCTTGGTAGAGTATCCAAGAAAAATTCCTTCATCACATCTTGCATCAAACTTTCCTAGATCTTCATCTCTCCTGATATAACATTTGCTTCCAAAGACTTTGAAATATTTTATTGTGGGAATTCTTTCATACCACAATTCATAGGGAGTTTTAGTACCATTACCTTTCACTTGAACTTTGTTTTGAATGTAGACAGCAGTGTGAATAGCTTCTTTCCAAAAGACTTCCGATAGACCTTCTTCCTTCATCATTGTCCGAGTAGCCTCTTGAACTGTCATGTTCTTCCTTTCCACAACTCCATTCTGCTGAGGAGTCCTAGGTGTAGACAATTGTCTCTTTATCCCATGCTCTTCATAGAAAATGTTGAATTCATTTGATGTGAACTCACTTCCTCTATCCGATCTCAAGCATTTGATCTTCAAATCTATTTCATTCTCAACCATTTCCTTGAAATATTGGAATTTCTCTAGGGCTTCTAATTTATCTCTTAGAAAAGTAACCCAAGTCATTCTAGAATAATCATCAATAAGCAAGATGAAGTACCTGTCACCTTGTAGACTTCTCACCCTTGTAGGACCACAGAGATCTTTATGCACTAGATCCAGCAAACTGGTAGAAAATTGTTCTTTGCTCTTGAAGCTTGTCCTTATTTGCTTTCCCAACTGACGTTCCCTGCAAATTGAGTTGAAGGGTTTCATAAGTTTTGGTAAATCTCTCACAGCCTGACTTGAGCTAATCTCTACCAGACTATCAAAGCTTACATGACACATCCTTCTATGCCATAGCCAACTTTCATCTGCCTGAGCCAATAAACAATAATCATTAGTTCCTCTCAATTAATAGATGTTACCTTTTGTCTTCTTACTAGTAGTAATCACAGTTCTGGAACTTTCCATGATCTTGCACCCATTATCTTTGAATCTCAGATCATATCCTTTGTCACACATCTGACCAAACACTCAAAAGATTATGCTTCAAACCCTTCACATACAGAACATTGTTAGTATTATGCTTTCCATCAAATGAAATGGATCCTTTTCCACAAATCTTAGCAGTTGCATTATCTCCAAACCTAAATAGTCCTCCATCATACTTTTCCAAACTTACAAACTTACTTTTGTCATTGCTCATGTGATGTGAGCATCCACTATCAATAATCCATTCATCCTTATCCTTCTCAACCTGAACAACCAAGGCACTTTCTTCTACTAGTTTTTCATCCTTCACACAGCTAGCAAAAATAGTTGACATAGGATCTTCTTTAATAGAAATAAACAAACATTCATTTGCACTAGTACTAGCATCATCATATTCATCATCAGTCACACCTTCATCATCAAAATCTCTGACATAGTAGCATTTCTTTGGAACTCTAGGTCTGCTCTCATATATTTTCTTATTTCTTTCAATTCTTTCAGGACATCTAGAAGCATAATGACCTACCTTACCACAAGAGAAACATTTAAAAGGTAATTTTTGTTTGAACTTACTGGAACCTCTTTGCATCTTGTCAACAAAGTTAGCTTCAATTTCATCAAAGTCATCATCCACTTTATATTTCTCATCTCTGGAAATATTTTCTGATGTACTGGCTTTGAAAGTTGATTCAACTTTTGGAAGAGCATCACCAAATTCTCTCATGTCTCAAAGGATGTAGGCTTTCCAAGTAACTGATCTTTGTCAATAGTTTTCACAATCATAAATTCTTCAATAGTAGCCACCTTGTGACTATAGGATTTTGGTAGTGATCTGAGAATTTTCATCACAACCTCCTTATCAGTGAGAGTTCCTCCCATACATTTTTTTTAGTGACAAGTTCAACAACTCTTTGCTTAAAGGTTGTTATGTTTTCATCTTCATTCATCTTTAAACTCTCATATTTTACTTTCAGGCTCTGTAGCTTGGCTTCTCTTACAAAATCATCTCCTTCATACAAATTTTTTAGCTTCTCCCATACCTCATTTGTGGATTCAAGGTCCACAACTTTTGTCAACACTAAGTCACTTAAGGAACTTAATAGAGCATCCTTTGCTTTGACATCTAGCTCATATTCTTTGATATCATCTTTAGTTGTCAAACCACCTTTAGGCATGACAAATTGTGATTGTGTAGCTAGCCATACTTTATAACCAAGACAGAGAAGATGGCTATTCATTCGTGCCTTCCAAAGAGAATAATTTGTCCCATCAAAATGTGGAGCTTCCTTCTTATAAGACATCTTGGATCTTCCTCAACCTATTAGGCTTTCTTCCGAGGAACTTGGCTCTGATACCAATTGTTGAACTACACTAGACAACTGAGAGGGGGGGTGAATCAATTGTCCTAAAACTTTTAACCAATTTCAATCATCAACTTATCACTTACTTATATTCAGATATAACCATGAAAACATAAAATGAGAAGCTCAACACAAATGCATAATCAACATAGGAGACACCATATTTTTACGTGGAAAACCCTAAAAGGCAAAAACCATAGTGGGTGTTAGCCCATAGAAATATATAAGTTATATTAATATCAAAAATTAAAAGCTCACTGCCTACAAGGATCACTACCCAAATTGCTCACTACAAAGAAAGGCTCACTGCCTATGATGGCTCACTGCCAAAGGGTGGCTCACTGCAAAAGGGTTGAACTAAGATAACAGCATCTAATTCATGCCAAGGTTCAATTCCATTGAAGCGCAAACACCGCTGCTCTATTCTGCTACTTCTCCTCACTTTATCTTTGCATCTTCGCACTTGGATACATTTTTAGGACTCAATTACAAGTATTTATATACTACATCAACCTTGGAATGATCATCAAGGTTGGCATTACAATCATCAACCGTTGGAACAATCTCCAAGGTCAGCATTACAAACATACATAAAATAGGTCTAGACCTAATACAAATTTAGCTAAGGAAAAGATGTAGGAATGTATGCGGATCATGCCACGCCTTAGCTAGGACTCAAACATAATCTTCCACGCTAAAACACACTTTCAAAATCTTCAATATATCTTCGCAAGTGACGAATTCAACTAGGTCCGCCAAGACTGATGTTAACACAAGTATCCTCAAGAGCATGCTTCATGCACGATCTGAATTACACCTTGTGGACCAATCTGAATGTAGGAGCATGATCAGGAGACATCCACAAGCATATTATAATCATCGAAAACAACTATACGATCTCTAACAACTCTATCAACAAGATTCTTCAAACCGGAGCATAGGAACAACACTGCCAGCCACTGTCATGAGTAAAAGATAGCTTGCGGACCACCAAATCACAAACCATTACACTTGAAGGTATTTAACATCATCACAGACTTACTTCTAGAACCATAGACTAGAATATTTCAATGCGGAGGAATGTAGAGCAAAACACCTTCTCCCTGTCACCACCAAACACACAGAAAAAGCTATTTTCACTCTGGTGAACATATCTCACTCAATTCTTCATACAGGAGGCTCAAACTTAGAATATAACATCTTCAAATAGGCTTTTAAATAACTTTGAATCCACATGTAAAGATATTCATTCTTCAAGAAATGCGGAGCATTCTTCTAGACGGTTCTTCTACATGCAATGCACTATTTCTACTGCAACATATTGTTATCACCGGAGGGGATAATTTTCTCAATATCCTCAACAAAGTAAGAGCACAGTTGACACCAAGGGCAACACAGATATGTTGGCATCAACGACAACACTGATTAGTCACATACTTGTAACAATAGCAGCTTTGAAAAATAATGATACATGTGACCTAGTGCCATTGCCTAAAGGACAAAACCTGTTGGTTGCAAATGGGTGTTCAAGAAAATGATTGGTTCAGATGGAGCTATTAAGAAGTACAAAGCACATTTGGTTGCAAAATGTTACTCTCAGGTTGAGGGTGTTGATTACGATGAGATATTTTCTCCTATTGCAAAAATGGCATCCATTAGATTCTTGCTTTCTATTGTTGTTGCTTATGATCTAGAGGTTGAGAAAATAGATGTGAAAATGACTTTCCTTCATGGTGATTTGGAGGAGGATATTTATATGACACAGTCAGACCACTACATGGTGAAAGGTAAAAGTAATTTGGTTTGTAAATTAAAGAAATCTTTGTATGACCTCAAACAAAGTCCTAGGATGTGGTACCAAAAATTTGATACATATGTGT
Organism: Cunninghamia lanceolata; assembly: GCA_027924645.1. NCBI lineage: Eukaryota > Viridiplantae > Streptophyta > Pinopsida > Cupressales > Cupressaceae > Cunninghamia > Cunninghamia lanceolata. The sequence continues at coordinate 19,136,441 of BSBN01001215.1, read as the reverse complement.
TGAGCTTGGGATTTGAGAATTCTAAATTTGATCACTATGTTTATTATAAATCTTACAGTGAACATGTCATGTTTATTGCATTATATGTTGATGATATGTTATTTATTGGTAAAGGGAAAGGAATGATTTTAGAACTAAATTCTCAACTTGCAACTAAATTTGAAATGAAAGATCTTGGTGTAGCTAAACACATTCTTGGGATGAAAATAAGAAGAGATAGAGTGAACAGAAAACTATGGCTTGGCCAGAGTAAGTATGTCAATTCAATTTTATAGAGGTTTAACATACAAGATTGTAGGCCATTATGTGTTCCCTTTACAGTTGGAATGAAGTTATCTGCTTCATAATGTACAACATCCCCATTAGAGATGGAATACATGAGTAGAGTGCCTTACCAGAGTGTAGTCAGAAGTTTGATGTATGTTATGGTCTGTACTAGACTAGACTTTGCCTAAGAAGCGGGAGTTCTTTCCAGACATATGTCTAATCCTAGTGTTGCAAGTATGGGCCTAACCAATGTTTTCATTGATGTCAACATACTCCTATTGCATTAATGATAAGGATTGGATGAACTGTTTGCTGAGGATATTGAGAAAATTAGTCATATCAGGAACAGAGAAGAACAGTGAAGACAGTAAGGTAAAGATCTAAGATAAGATGAGGATCAGAGGATGCGGTTCAAAGGGTTTGTAGATATGTGTCTTAACATGATCCAGTAAAGATTTCAAAGGTCCGCATGAAGATCTAAAGAAGTTGTGGCCACTCAAGTAAAACTAGTTCTGGCAGGTGTTCAGAGGTGACAGAGTGACACAAATAGGTCCGGTGAGCTCCAGAAATGCAATATCCTATTCTACGGATTTGAGGGAGTGTTTAGGAAATCAGTGTGAATTGACAACTCAATTGGTTCATGGTCTGGAGGTCTGCAAGCATCTATTCCATTGTGAGAGTGATGACAGACTGTGTTCTTGAGGTTCCAGATGAAGGAGATAAGGATTTCAATAAGCAGATGTAGTGTCGATGTTCTTGGTGATTCAGGCAAGCTTGTGGAGGTCTTTGGATCGTGTCCAGTTCATGTTGGTGGTCCACATTGGAGTTTGAACTTGCAACTGAAGAATAACTTCTAGATGATGATGTTCTTCCTAAGTATGGCTGACCGGATGAGTTACACATCCTGCGGATGATCTTGAAGATGTTATGTGAGGATTGGTGTGTTCCTAAATGAAGATTAAAGTCTTAGATCTGTGTGGCTGACAATGTGTTGATCCGCGTGAAGTCTTTTTGTAATTAATCATGTTGTATTTATGTATTTGCTCTGTAATGTATGCCGACTTGGATGATTATCCCTAAGTCGATGTCTTGTATAAATAAGGGATTGTAAAGTCATTTCAAATGCATCTTGAAGAGATGAGAGTGTGGTAGAGAGGAGAAGTACAAAAGGCAGAACAGAAGTATTTGGCTTAAATGGAACTGACTCAAGCATGGTGAAGATGCTATTCTTTAGTTCAAGTATGTAATACTTATTATTTTGTAGACAGTGTGTCTCCTGTAGGTAGTGGGCCTCTTGTGAGCAGTGTGCTCGGGCAGTGAGCCCTAATTGGCATGTACCATTTTGTTCTTTCTATTCTTCTAACAGAGAATACAATCTTGGTTTAGTCACCCCGTGCTTTTTCCCTTAATCAGGTTTTCCATGTCAAAATCTTGGTGTCTCATGTGTTAATGTGTTTCTATTCTTGATTTAATGCATTGTATTTCCATGATTGATTTATTATAATGTTGTTGAATTACAAAGTGGATATAAGTGTTTATTTGGAAGAAAGTTTTGGACAACTGATTCACCACCCCTCTCAGTTGTCTATCCTGAATCTAATAATTGGTATCAGAGCTAAGTTCCTCTAAAAGAGCTTAACCGCTTGAGGTGATCCAGGATGTCGTCCTATAAGAAGGATAGCCTGAGGTTTGATGGAACCAATTTTATTCTTTGGAAAAGTTGCATGGAATGTCACTTACAATGTATGGGAATGCAGTATTGGACCATGGCTTCAAAGAAGTATACTCCTCCACAGAATGGTCTGAGATCCGTTGATGAAATTAAAGATGCTGAACATAATCTGCAGACTAAAGAAGCTCTTCTAAGTGCCTTATCTGATTCAGAACTGACAAATGTTGTTGATCTAAAAACTGCATATGAGATTTGGCAAAAATTGAAACTTCTGCATGAAGGAGACAAGTATGTGAAATGTGCCAAGCTACAGAGTCTAAAAGGGAAATTTGAAAACTTGAAGATGAGAGAAGATGAAAATATCACTACATTTATGCCAAGAGTAAATGAGCTTGTTTGTAGCATTAGATGTGCTGCTGGAGTCCTGGATGAAGATGAGATTGTTGGCAAAGTTCTCAGATCCCTTCCTGACTCTTACAAATACAAGGTTGCTTCCATTGAAGAATTTAGGGCTCATTTAGGTGTTACAAGAGATCAATTGGTTGGAAAATTAGCTGCATTTGAATTGACTAAGTTTGGAGATGCCCCTCCTAAGACTGAATCCGCATTCAAAGCTAGTGCCTCTGTGAAAGGAAAACAAAGGTTTGATCCGAGGGAGAACTCTTCAAGGAAGCTATCATGGTATGAAAAAGCAAGAAAAGACCTAGAAGAAGAAGAAGCAGAAGCTGTTCAACTTGAAGCCCTTATTGCAAAAAGACTACCAAGAGGATCTGGTAAGTATGAAGGGAAATTGTCTTTTAAGTGTTTTAATTGCAATAAGATTGGTCATTTTGCCTCAAGGTGTCCAGAAAGATTTTCAAGGCCAAACCCTAACAGATCAAGGTTCCAGAAGAATTGTCACTATGTTCATGAAGATGATGATGAAGGAGTAACAGATGATGAATCAGAGACAGGAAATAAATTGAGAAGTGACTAGGTGTTTATTGCCATCAAGGAAGAAGATCCAATGCCCTCTAAATCTATCAATCATAAAGTTGTAGAAAGAGCTCTGGCTGCCCAAGTTGAAGAAAAGGATGATTGGGTCATTGACAGTGGATGCTCCCACCATATGATAGGTGACAAAAATAAGTTCATAGATTGGAAAGGTATGAAGGAGAAGTGGTAAAATTTGGTGATAATTCTGCTGGCAGAATCAGAGGTAGAGGAACTATTTCTTTTGATGGAAAGAACAAAACCAGTAATGTACTGTATGTTGAAGGTATGAAGCATAATCTTCTCAATGTTGGACAGTTGTTGGACAAAGGCTATGATCTCTGGTTCAAAAATGGAAAATGCAAGATCTTTGAAAGTTCCAAAACAAAGATTGCATCTGGTAATCAAACTAAAGGTAATATCTTCCACTTGGTTGGTACTGGTAAAAGTTGCTTATTTGTTCAAATTGATTAGAGTTGGTTGTGGCATAGGAGAATGTGTCATGTGAATTTTGATAATATCATCAAGATAAGCAACACTTAGGCTATAAGAGATCTTCCAAGACTTGTGAAACCTACTAATAGCTTGTACAAAGAATGTCAGTTGGGTGAGCTGAGCAGAGTCACATTCAAAAGTAAGGAACAGTCTTCTACCAGATTATTGGACTTAGTTCATATTAATTTATGTGGTCCGGCAAGAATCAAAAGTGTGCAAGGTGATAGATACTTCACGCTTTTAATTGATAACTACTCCCGGATGATGTGGGTGACTTTTCTGAAGGAGAAATCAGAGGCTCTTGAGAAATTCAAAATATTCAAGGCTATGGTGGAGAATGAAACCGGATTGAACATAAATTGTCTAAGGTTTGATAGAGGTGGAGAATTCACATCCAGTGAGTCCATAGAATTCTATGAGAAACATGGAATAAGAAGATAATTTTCTACTCCTAGGACTCCACAACAGAAAAGAGTAGTGGAAAGAATGAACTGGACCATCCAAGAAGCATCTAGAACCATGATAATGGAAGCAAATGTTCCTCAGATCTATTGGAGAGAAGTTGTAAGCACTGCAGTCTACACTCTTAATCAAGTTTAAATCAGAAGCAATACCGTTAAGACTCCTTACGAACTTTGGCTTGGCATCACTCCCACTGTGAGGTATTTCAAAGTTTTTGGTAGCAAATGTTACATTAAAAGAGATGAAGATCTAGGCAAGTTTGATGCTAGAAGTGATGAAGGAATATTCTTGGGTTACTCTACTCAAGGCAAAGCATACCGATGTTACAACAAAAGATTGAGAAAGATTATAGAAAGTACAAATGTGAAGGTTGATGAAGGTATTGAAAAACCCTCAAGGTTTTATGGATTTGATGAAGATGATCAGAATGATATTTTTGTTAAAGAAGTCCAAGCTCCCTCTAAAATTCAGATTCAAACTGATCCGGTAAATTAGGAAGAAGAGATAAGAGTGATTCAACCTATTCAAGAATCAGAAGTGCAAGAAACTCCCAAAGTTCCCAGGTATGTAAGACTGAACCACTCTGAAGATCAGATCATAGGTGATAAAAGCAAAGGTGTACAAACAAGAAGAAGGATTGCTCAAGATTTAGAAGAATATTGTCTGATTTCAAAAGTTGAACCTAAGACAGTGAATGAAGCTTGCAATGATGAAAATTAGACTAAAGCAATGGAGGAAGAGCTAATGCAAATTGAGAAGAATCGCACATGGGATCTTCTTCCTAGACCTAAAAATAAGAATGTGATTGGAACCAAATGGGTCTTCCGAAACAAATTGAATGAAGTTGGTGAAGTAATCAAAAATAAAGCTAGATTGGTCTGCAAGGGTTACTCTCAAATAGAAGGAGTTGATTTTGAAGAAACTTTTGTTCCGGTGGCAAGAATTGAAGCAGACAGATTATTTCTTGCTTTTGCTGGCTTCAAAGATTTCAAAGTATATCAGATGGATGTCAAGTCTGCCTTCCTGAATGGTGACTTGGAAGAAGAAGTATACATTGAGTAACCGGATGGATTTCAATTGTCTAATCATGGTGATATGGTCTACAAGTTGAAGAAAGTAATGTATGGACTCAAGCAAGCCCCAAGAGCCTGGTATGAAAGATTGGATAAGCATCTTTTGAAGATTGGTTTCAACAAAGGTACTGCTGACAACAATTTGTATTTCAAAATTGATCATGAAAATATCTTGATTATTGAAGTATTTGTTGATGATATCATTTTTGGAGGAAGAGATAGTATGTGCAAAACTTTTGCAAATCAAATGAAAAGTGAATTTGAGATGTCCATGCTTGGTGAAATGATTTTATTCTTGGGTCTGCAAATCATTCAAACTAAGAAAGGAATCTTCATTTCTCAGACCAAATATGTGAAATAATTGTTGAAGAAATTTGGAATGGAAGAATCAAAACCAATGAGTACTCCCATGCAACTGGATGTAAATTGAGAAAAGATGATGACTCTCCTGAGGCTGATCAGAAAAAGTACAGGTCAATGATTGGAGGATTGTTGTATCTCACTCAAACTAGACATGATATTATGAATGTTGTTGGTCATGTTGCTAGATTCTAAGCTGATCTTAGAGAATCTCATGTCATGGCAATCAAGAGATTTTTAGGTATCTAAAAGGGACAGTTGAGTATTGCTTGTGGTATCCTAAAGATCATAATTTCTCTCTTCATGCATATACAGATGCGGATTGGGCAGGAGATGTGGATGACCGAAAGAGTACCAGTGGTGGAGCATTCTTTTTGGGAAAGAGATTGGTTTCTTGGCTGAGAAAGAAACAAGAGGCAATATCTCTATCCATTGCAAAAGTAGAATATATTGCAGCAGCAGGTAGTTGCACTCAAGTTTTGTGGATGAAGCAAATGCTAAGAGACATCAAAGTGGAGTATGAGGAGCCTATCACAATCTTCTGTGATAATTCAAGTGCAATAAATATATCTATGAATCTTGTGTTGCATTCAAAGACAAAACATATATCCATCAAGTTTCACTTTGTGAGAGAGAAAGTGAACAAGAATGAGGTCAAATTAGATTTTGTGCCTTCCAAGGATCAGATTGCAGATATCTTTACTAAACCTCTAGCTAAGGACTCTTTTGAGTATCTCAGGGAGAAGTTAGGGGTTATTACCCCTGCAGTGATGAACTAAGGTGCACTGATGTGCATCAGTCTAGTTGATATCACATTCATATCTTGTGGTCTGGATTGATGATGGGGTAAGTGCAAGAAGATGGGGAGCCAAAAAGTGGCGAAATAAATTTCAAAAAAAATTAAGCCATAACGCGAGCGCGTTATAACGCACTCGCATTATGACTTCCTATAAATTAAAAAAGAGGTTTCCAATTTCATTTCTTTCTATTTTCTCCTCTCTACCCGCGGCTTGCAAACCCTCGAAAGCGCGCTCGCGTTTTGCAAAACACTATTCAACACAAAAAGCTTATCAATTCGTCGCCAAAATGCCACCACGACGTCGAGCATGCCAAAGGGGTGAGTTATATTTGTTTTTTTGTTTGAATTTGTTTCTAAATAGGTAGGTTTTTGTTGATTTTTGATGTATATTTCGTTAATTGTCAGGAAATGTTAATGTACCTCCTCCTCCTCCTCCTCCTCCTCAAAATCCACAAAATCCTGAGGAGGAAATACCTGCAGAACAACAACCTCCTCCATTCATTCCTCGACATGCCCCTGGAACACAAGAAAATATAATGGGGCAAATTGAAAACAGCAAAAAGGAAATTGAAGATATAATTGGAAGGTTGAAAGATCCTTCCACTTCAACTTTGCATAGGTCCACGCTTGCCGAATCTCTTGAGTCTATGTTGTCAAATGTAGATTCAATTAGCAAGCAAATAACTAGTTGGACGGATAAAAAGAGAGAGTTTAGAGATTACTATGCAAACAAGTTGTCATACCAAGATGTGAAAAAATTACAAATTACAAAATTAGACTTGTGTTCAATTTTCACAAACCCACAAACAAATCAACCTCCACCCATTACATGTAAGAGGTTCCCTATCCATTGGTGCAACAACCAAGTGATAAGGGACAATTTCGGGTAGAGGTGGTGGATGGTTTTTGACCATCCTCCATGCAATAATAATGAGGTCCCGCAATACTTTTTGAGGAAACTCTACTGCGAGTTTGTCCTCAATAAAGTGCCAAACTATTTTGATATGCAGGACTTCCAGGGTAGAGGTGGGGGGTCAGCACAAGATAGACCAGGGGCACGTCTTGACCCACAGCGGGTAGTGAGATGAGTAATTAGCAGACCAGCCCACGAGCATGTTTCTATCCCTTCCATTGTGAAGGAGAGTGTTGAGGTCGATACACTTCAGTCGATTAGTGCCTTGACCCAGAGCATCATAGAGCATGCCGGTCCTGCAACACAGAGTGGGTTGGGAGATAGTGCAAGGAGTAGGGTCCCACCCCATACTTGCCAGGCTTGCAGGTTAGCCTGTGGTTATGACCCCATGGACAGTCAGGACACAAGTGCACAGGCTACATCTGCAGCTGAGCAGATGGTGATGACAGATACCCTTCTGAGTGAGACTTTCAGCCTTGATACTCAGGTAAATATTAGCAAGTTTATTGAATTTAATTTATTAAATTTCATTTTTGAAATACAAGATTAACTAATTTAAATTGATGATTTTAATGAAATTTCAGGGTCATAGCGTCGATGCAGTTTTCAGTGGTTCTCCACCTACATTTTTCACTAGATCATATACTGTCGAGGTATGTAACTAGTAAACAATTATAAATATTACATGTGAATAGCATCATTATATGAATGGTATTCTAATATCTGATTTTGGATGTTGAATAGGTTAATACTGTAGATTTCACAACAACACCTGCCAGCGGTGGTGGACTTTAAAGCTTTACGAAGGTAATAAAATAAATAGTTTAATGAATGAATTGTACTTACTAAATTTTTGTATGTGATTTGTGTGCTTTATTGTGTGTACTTCCATGTTTAGATGAACGTGTGTGTATGTTAGGAGCCATGATTTGCATCACTATTATAGTTTTCGTAATTGAAAAATGTTGTTTTATTTCTAGATGATGCAGGCTGTGGAGACACCTCCCCATGTTCATAGGGAAATGGAGTAGGGTGTGGCCTCTGCGATTCATAGCTCCATGGCATTGATAGGGGTATGAGGTAGATTAGTAAATTTCAATTTACATTCATTGTTATAGTTGTCTATTTTTGAAAAATCAAAAGATTATTGATTTGAAGTTTAATTTCTATCTGGATGGTTTCTATAGGACATGACATCACCAGGGCCTATTCCTGCTACTGAAGCAAGCGAGGAGATAGATTATATGTTAGCGGTAAGTGATTATTTTGTTAAATGTTTCATTTTTTATAACATGTAATTCTATATATTAATGTCTATACTTTTTATTGTAACAGGTAAAGATGCAGGAAGACCTAAATAGGAGGAGTAGCCCTCAAGTTCGGAGTAGACCACCCACATGCGCGTCTCCATCCCCTAGAAGATCAAAGGCTGCTCGTGATTTATTCTCTTCACCAGCCAAAGGGGAATGACTTTTTATTGTGTTCCTTTGTTGTATGCCTATATGGCATTTGTGGACATATATTTTGTATTGTACATAGTTGATATTGTATGCCTATATGGCATTCTTGTAAGCCTATATGGCTATTTTGTATATATGTTATACTTATATCGATAGATATTGATGTATGCCTATATGGATATTTGGTTAATACAAATCTTTTTTATTGATGGCGTCCATACTTGCATTATAAATCCACGTTTGAATGGATATTTGTAGATGGCTACTTCAAATATTTAAAGTCTGATTGTATTACATAGGATGTTTGCATTTTCTTTGATAGGCTTGATAGGCCATGGATTACATGATGGTGTTTGATGGAAAACTATGGTACTAGAAGACTCTAGTTCATTCTTAATAGGCTTGTGATTGATAATATCTTTGCATGATTGCACTTGATCTTGGATCATGGGCATGTTGTTAGGATTTTGATTGCATTGTGGTGTTTGATGGATAGGCATGGTACTATGTGACTTTTGGATAGGCTTGGGAGAGGTACACTAATTGAATTTGTGATTTCTAGTTTGAGATTTTTCCTCCACTAGAAGTACTTGGAGGAAATCTAAAAAGGATGATTTGGATGTAGTGGGTTTGCATGGATGGGATAAGTTGGAATGTAAGGATTATGAGATGGAGGATTTGAATAGGATACATAGGATAAACAGTTCTCACATGCAGTTGGGATTGGAGATATGAATTGAATATGAGGACCTTGGTCTAAAGTGGTTCTTCCCTTACCAAAGGTACCATAAGGATGACCATTAGATGTGTATTTAGGATTGGCATGATAGCTAGTGCTAGTCATTTCTTGTTTGAAATATTCTTGCATGTTCATGAGTGGGAGATGAAGGTTTATGGAAAGTTTGCATGTAATGATCTCATAGTTAATGCTATTGTCATCTTGATATCATCTTGATCTACAATACTATCATCATCATCATTGTCAAAGGGATTTTTTGATTGATTTGGATAAAAGATCTCATTTAAAGGATGCATGGTTTGAGGACCTATTTTGATTGTGATTTTGGGTTTTGCATGAGCCTCGCACAAGGTAATAGACATAGGGTTTTTATCTTGCATAATGATTTTTTTCAAACCAAGGGTCCATGATGGAAATGATTAAGGATGATAGAATGTTTGGATTTTGGACTTTGAGATGTTTATGGTTGTAAATGTTTATTGTTTGGACTCAAATTTTGTTAAATGGTTGTTTGAAAGAGGACACATCAAACACAACAATAAGATTGGTTTAAGTATGGATGCAAATGATGTTTACTAGTTTATGAAATGAAGACACATCAGGTACATTAATTGCCTATTCTATTGAAGTGGGTGTATCAATCTCCATGGGCTCAACAATATTCTGGTTTGAGGACATGGTTGATACATGGTGAGACTAGGAGTCTTGTTTCAGTGGGATTTGAGCATAGGTATAGCAATGATGATAATTATGGTGTCATGGATATGTAGGTACATTTAAGCATTGGCAAGACTTGACCATGTTTGTAGTTGATAGGTATGGGTTATGATGTTTGATTCATGATTACAAGTGGTGTTGTGGTTTACTTTTAGCACATTGTTCTTATCTCTTAGATGCTTGATTAGTTCCTTGACTATGGTTACTTATTTGTAAACTTGTTTGGAAAGTTGAATCTATGATTGATTTGGTGAAGTCTATAAGTTATATTATTTGATATCTCAGTTTGGAAGTTACTAATGTGATGATGATTTTGCATGTTTTCAATGGTTGCGATCTACAAGTTATGCATTTTTTTGGGATGCACACCTCATTGATTGTAGTGGGATGACTTGAATGCATGCCTATATCCATGGGATTGATTCAGTGTTGATGTAGACTTTGTTATTTTTCCTTGTCTATGCTCATTTGCGCATTGGTATGTTGCATTGGGATGAGAGGATGGATGATGAGAATGATTGGATAGTTGGTTATTGGGACTTGTAGCATGTTTATCATGATGTCATGGATATCTTAGTTGCATAGTTTAGTGTGAGCTTTTGACAGTAATGATGGTTTATCTTCTTAGATTGGAGATCTTGGTTCTACTTTGGAGTTATTAGTATTATAGTTGAGTGTGTGTGGACCATGGTGATCTTCATTTAGGAGATGGTTATCACAATGCCATGTGTAGTTCATATCATGGTTTAGTGGGAGCTTTGATAGTGATGTGTATTCGTCACCTAGTGATGGATGATCTTATATAGTGGTTGGGTGTAATGGACAAACTCTTGGATTATGATTATTATTTGTAGTGAGAGTGCTTTGACATCTTGGCTACTATTTTTAGGAGATTGTTATCTTCATGTTGTTGTAGATGTTGATCCTTGGTTTAGAGGTGTTTTGTAGTGTGTCTTGGTGGACTCTTGATTCTAGATTAGAGTATTAGCATGATACAAGTTCTCTTGAGACTAGGATGTCTATATTGGTGCATGTGATCTACTAGGAGGAGATGTTAGATCATGATGTCATGTTTGGATACCTAATTTTGTAGTTGGAGTTTTGACAGTGGTCTTGTTGGTTCTCTTGGTATTGAGTACATTGGTCATGTGCTTGGGAGCTTCATGATAATGTGGTGTTGTATTTGGAGCTTAACATGGATTGATTGGTTGTAGGTTCTCATACATACTTCGAGACTTGGGTGAGGCTAGAGTTCTCTTGGGATTAGAGACACTTGTTGAGATGGTTACCCTTTAGAGGTTTTAGCAGGAAGACCAAGGAGACTTTCACTTGGATATGGGCGTGAGTTAATTATGGACCTAGAGAAGATTCTTATTAGAGAGAGTCATTGTGGCTTGGTGTATCTTCGAGGAGCATTCTCATTCCCCACTCTTGGTCTACTCAGCAGACTATCATCTAAGAGGTATTTCCCATCCTTTAGATGAATTTTTTTAATGCTTTATCTTCTCATGGTTATGGATCTTGAGCTATGGTTATTGGTTCTAGAGGGTTCATTCGAGGGGTGTCTCTAAACATGGTTTTTCTCGAGCGCTAAATTGGAGTTGTATAGATGCACAAGTGCGCCTCCCTCAATGAAGTTCATTTTGTTAACTTAGTTCATCTTAGTGACTCAAGGGGTTGTTATATTCTTTAGGCGCAATCTTTCATAGACTAAAACATTCACTCCATGTTAAGGCGCTCAAAGGAGGCTCTGGAGATGGAAAATGGCGCCTTAACTCACTTATGTAAATTTTGGACTTTTAGGCAATTGCAAGATGTCTTGGAGGGCTCAATTCTTCAAGGCACCCATTTTGTTCACCACTTGTAGCATCACTTGTTCAAGGCGCATGTTTGGGATTCTCCAGATGATGAAATGCTCCTTGACTCCCTAGGCAGTTAGACTCCAACTCTAGGCACAAGATAATGATGATTTGAGCTAAAATAAGCATCTAAAAATCCAAGGTATTATTTGAGGCTTCCACTCCAAATTCTACCTAGGCGCTCACCTAGGGTGAAATGATTATCAAAGTGCGCCTTAATCATTCCTTCCTCTACGTGCCCACTATCAAGATCAGGTCATTAAGGAGCTCTAAAACTCAAATACCACTGACCTCATCATGCAATAACCCCAAGACATCATCTAAGCTTAGTCAAACACACTGGAGTTCAAAAAAAGTAGGGGGTCCCCATTTGCAATGGGGCGATGTGTGATTTAGTCACAACAGGCGCCTAGAGTGAATAGGCTTTCATCCTGACTTAATACACTACCTCCTTCTGACGATTTTTGGGGCAGCAGAAAACCTTTCACCACGGGCAAATGTCTCAGAGATATAAAAACCTGAGAGAGGTTATTGTAGAGGCACTCTACATGATTGCATTGCCTCAGATAGAATGTTTGTAAGTGACATGGTTTTTGAGTAACATCTCGTCAAAGATTGCTACCTTTTTACACTTTGGACTCTTCAGGGATATCGTCGGTACAATGTAGCTCAAACTATTTTGACATGTTTGGGTGAAAAATAGGACCATGCCTAGCATAAATGTACCCATTTGGACACGTTGGAACAGTCAGTTTGGTCGCATCAGGAGCAGGATGAAAGTTACACCCCTTTGCAACTTTACACTGCCTCCTTCTGACGATTTTTGGGGCAACAGAAAACCTTTCACCACGGGCAAATGCCTCAGAGATATAAAAAACTGAGAGAGGTTATTGTAGAGGCACTCTATATGATCGTGTTTCCTCAGAAAGAATGTTTCTAAGTGACACAATTTTTGAGTAACATCTCGTCAAAGATTGCTGCCTTTTTGCACTTTGGACTCTTTAGGGATATCATGGGTACAATGTAGCTCGGACTGTTTCGACATGTTTGGGTGAAAAAAAGGACAATTCCTAGCATAAATGTACCCATCCAGACACGTTGGAATAGTCAGTTTGGTCGCATCAGAAGCAGGACAAAAGTTACACCCCTTTGCAACTTTACACTGCCTCCTTCTGACGATTTTTTGGGGCAGCAGAAAACCTTTCACCACAGGCAAATGCCTCAGAGATATAAAAAACTGAGAGAGGTTATTGTAGAGGCACTTTATGTGATCACGTTTCCTCAGACAAAATATTTCTAAGTGACACAGTTTTTGAGTAACATCTCGTCAAAGATTGCTACCTTTTTGCACTTTTGACTCTTCAGGGATATCGTCGGTACAATGTAGCTCAGACTGTTTCGACATGTTTGGGTGAAAAATAGGACCATGCCTAGCGTAAATGTACCTATTTGGACGCGTTGGAATAGTCAGTTTGGTCGCATCAGGAGTAGGACAAAAGTTACACCCCTTTGCAACTTTACACTGCCTCCTTCTGATGATTTTTGGGGCAGTAGAAAACCTTTCACCATGGGCAAATGCCTCAGAGATATAAAAAACTGAGAGAGGTTATTGTAAAGGTACTCTACATGATCTGTTTCCTCAGACAGAATGTTTCTAAGTGACATGGTTTTCGAGTAACATCTCGTCAAAGATTGCTGCCTTTTTGCACTTTGGACTCTTTAGGGATATCATGGGTACAATGTAACTCAGACTGTTTCGACATGTTTGGGTGAAAAAAAAGACAATGCCTAGTGTAAATGTACCCATCCAGACGTGTTGGAATAGTCAGTTTGGTTGCATTAGGAACAGGACAAAAGTTACACCCCTTTGCAACTTTACACTACCTCTTGACGATTTTTGGGGCAACAGAAAACCTTTCACCACGGGTAAATGCCTTAGAGATATAAAAAATTGAAAGTCGTTATTGTAGAGACACTTTACGTGATCGCGTTGCCTTAGACAGAATGTTTCTAAGTGACACAGTTTTCAAGTAACATCTCGTCAAAGATTGCTTCCTTTTTGCACTTTAGACTCTTCAGGGATATCGTCGGTACAATGTAGCTCAAACTGTTTCGACATGTTTGGGTGAAAAATAGGACCATGCCTAGCATAAATGTACCCATTCAGACGCGTTGGAATAGTCAGTTTGGTCGTATCAGGAGCAGGACGAAAGTTACACCCCTTTGCAACTTTACACTGCCTCCTGACGATTTTTAGGGTAGCAGAAAATATTTCACCACGGGCAAATGCCCCAGAGATATAAAAAACCGAGAGAGGTTATTGTAGAGGCACTCTACATGATCGTGTTGCCTCAGACAAAATGTTTCTAAGTGACACAGTTTTTGAGTAACATCTCGTCAAAGATTGCTGCCTTTTTGCAATTTGGACTCTTCAGGGATATCGTCGGTACAATGTAGTTCAGATTGTTTCAACATGTTTGGGTGAAAAACAGGACCATGCCTAGCATAAATGTACCCATCCAGATGCATTGGAATAGTCAGTTTGGTCACATCACGAGCAAGATACCAAAAATACAAAAGTTGCTTTGTGCAACTTGACAACATTGACACTTTTTTGCAACATGACTCAAAGACTCAAACTGACCCCAAATGACTCAAAGTGACTTAAAATCACCTTGATTTTGGTGCCCAATGTACATTATAGAGGTCGAGGCACTCCTTATCATTCAAACATCTTAGATGAGCGCATAAGAAAGGAAAAAGCTCTAAGTTTCATCATCATGAGCACCTAATATCAAGAGACTTTAATGGCTCAAACCTTAGCATGGAGTCCTAAGGCGCATTTCATGTCTCCTTTCATCTAGTTTGGCGCCCTTATGTAGATTTTTCAACTTGATTTGGCACCCTGTATGTGAAGGAAGATCTAAAGGCATGAAAGTGGATGTCATATTGCAAGAGTTTGGATCATCAAAATTGAAAGAAATAAGTCTATTAAGCTTGGGCACCCTTGGTCTTCTTTTCATTCATTATGAGTGCCTTGGGAGAATGGTATATAGGTCATCATCATGATTGGGTGCCCTGGATCCAGAGTGTTGGAGAGATCATCAAATAGTGCCTAGAGGAAGTAGGGTGAGTTATGAGTTTGGTTGCATCAGGAGCAGGACACTAAAAATGCATAACATGATGATGTAAAAATGTGTACATATGTGTAAAAATACAGGAGGAAATAAAAAAAAGACAAACCTTACAAATTAATGTGCATACTTACAACTCAATGTAACATAATTTTACAAAATCAATGTGAATACTTACAAATTAATCCAATGAACCATCCGGGTCTGCTCTACTCTTTATTGTGTCAAGTATTGCTTCATGGTCAGACTCACACACCTTCCACAAAATTTTGTTCAAAGGTCTACCCCGATACTTTATCAAATGAACATTGGATGCCATGACAAGGTTCGAGTAATGAAGAATCTTCCGATGTGTGTCAAAGTCCTGAAATAGCCAAATATTAACACTCTTATGTGGGTACCTTCTAAGCCATGTTCTAGTAATAACCACTGAGCCTGAAGGGTATTCGATGTTTTCTCCATCTGTAACAGGGGCCTCCAATTTCTTTTTGGCCTCAACACAACGACATAAGTAATAATCTATTCCCTCTTCATTATCTTCATCTGCAATAACTGCATATACGTGCCCTACATTGATATGTGTAGCAAATTAGATGAAATTAGTCAACATTACAAAAACACTACAAAGTAAGATGACATTACCTGGTTGAACTAGATGAAATTAGATGTATATACGTGCCCTATATTACCTGGTTGAACTAAATCTGATATGTGGTCAAAGTCAACTGACGATTCCATCTGTGTTAGTTCCAATGCTGTCAGGGGTTGATACGTGTCAAGTGGGCTAAGATAACCTAACTGCCATTCGTCAACCCACTCCTTTGACTCACACTCATCCCAGACTTAAATTGTACAGGAAGAACAAAAGCATGACATCTTTCGTGTATGGATACTCCATGAACCTGCAATTGAGCTTCTGAAAGAGTGCATCTTATTTGATCCTGTCAGTGTACAACAATCTTCATACGGTGTAATGTTAGTATCATCTATCAACCAAAAAAATCTACGAACTAAAGACTTACCTTCATTACCTGGACCCATGGAAGCATTACACCACTCGACAATCAATTTTGCAACTGTCAACTTTGCATTGTCTTTATACTTTAACTCTTCTCGTGTTATGGCTCTTTTGATACATGCTCCTGCACCATCATGCTCCCCCTTTCCATGCCTGGCCTCACAAAAGTTCCACATATGTTGAATACCTATAAAATTATGCCTCCTACTCAGCGAATAGAAATTTCACGAGTTCTTGAATTGTGACGCACAGTTATCTGACCATATGATATGTTGACTAAACGATATGCCCCTTCTAGCCAAATCATTGTAGAACACCTGAAAGCAACCTTGCACGAACTCCGTAGAATGCGTGTGATCATCACTAATATAGAAATTATACTCCCTTATGATCTTTCTGTCATCCTCTGTACTATCATTTGCATGAATGAATGCGATGTGCACAAATATAGAAACCTGTGTGGAGTTGTAATATTGTGATTGCACCTCATGCTGTGGCTGTAGATTGTAGTTCTCTGCAAAGTTGATGACTGAAACAATGCTACCAACTGGAAATGTGTCCTTGCATAACTTGAATTGCAAGTCCAACCATTGAGCTCTATGGGCATGTCTTGCATACTCATACACTATGTTGTCACGAAAAATAGGCATAAACTGATACACTGGAATCTTTTCAATAACTAATTCACACCTCTTTGCTTCTTTACCATCTTTTGTATTGTATGCCACTATTTTATACTTGCCAAACTCTACTAGTTCATTTCCAACCGCATGTGTTATTTCCATATGTTCACATATTGGCAAATGTAGCAAGCCACCACAATGATGACATGTGCCATCCAAGCATAATTTCTTGTAGAATATTTGACCTTCCTCTCTTTCACATAAAATTCTTGATATGAATTCTCTTGAAGATGTTGGTGGGGCACATATGGCACAACTCTGCAAATCATTGTTAGTATGCATATCTAAACATATAGACCTATAAGCATCAAAATGGTTAGAAAATTCAATATGTAATCTACAACAACAAGTAGTGCATGTGTGATTTATCTTAACATAGAAAGGTTTTAGCAATTCAAAATATCTTTGACAAATTTTAATTTGAGGATACTTCTCTAGAAATTTACCATAAAACTGTGTTTGAGTCTCATCCAAAAAATGCTTTGGATGTGGCTCGCGGTTCTGACTACTGATTCTCCTTCTTACCACATCCCTTTGATTCAGAGATACCCTTGTGTAATTCTTCCAAAAGTCTTCAATTAGTGATCTCAATGCTTCAACAATTGGTTTATCTTTTCGTGGTAGTCTCCCCGAGAATGCCCATAATTCATTGGCATTAGTGTCCTCAATTCTTTGGCGTCTTCCAACAGCTCTTGATAAAGTTTTCCTATTAATTCTCAATTCTTGACTTGTCTTTCTAATGAGACGAGCTTTCCTCATTTGACTACTTACTATAGTCGATGTAATCACATGCCGTGTTGCATTACTATCTTTTGTGCGTGAGGTGTTACCCACACTCTCATATGCACTCATTAGATTCTTGACAATAGATTTTTCACTTGAAGCCTCTGATGTTCTCAACCCAAGAATCTTCATGATAGACCTATACTTTATACTTCGCATCATTTCAACGAATAGTTGACATCTTGCAGTCTCATTTAACTTTTCAAAGAACAATCTCCAAATCTTAATAGCATATCTTCTACAAGTGCATTTTGGAATCTTACCTTCCATTGGTTGCAAAATATTCTCATCAATATCAATCAAATACTTTGGCTTTCTATGAAAAATTCTAGGTGGTGTCAAGTTAGGTAAATTCATCTCAACATTAGGAATTTCATCAATATTTAAATGAGATGGGTTAGATGGCATACCTTCGATCGAAGATGGAATAGATGACATACCTTGAGGTTGAGGTGGGAACGATGGTGTACCTCCTTCATCACATGTGAGTGATGATGTACTCTCAACTTTAGATGTGGTAGATGGTGTCCCTACATGTTGACTTGCGGTAGAGGACGTGTCTCCAACTATGGTATTCAAATCTCTCGTACCACAAAATTTTTGCATTCGTTCTCTTTGTGCCGCCAATACCATATCTCTTTGTGATGGTTGTGGTTCCTCTTCAATTGGTATGTCTTCATTTATCGTGTCTAATTTCCTCTTCTCACGAAGTTCCCTCATAGCCACTGCTTTCTTTGCATTCTTAGCTTCTATCTCTTCCTGTGTCGGTTTAATTCTTGATCATTTCCTCGGCATGACGGAGAATTTGTCTATAGCATGATAAAGAGACCAATATTAGTTCCTAAGAAATGAATACAAGATAATAGTGGGATTGTATTTTTTTTATGTTGTAAGGATTTATTCTTATATAGTTTGACATCATGGTATATTAAGGTTTGTTTATTACACATAATTATTAAAGAGCCCAAGTGTAGAAAATATACATGGCATCATGTGAGATTGTAGGCTGCTTTCTTGATTGGGAATGTGTCTATTTTAAACATGTATGATAAAGCATGATAAAGTAATTCAATCCAAAATAAGGAAAATGTAAAGAACATGCATGTAAAGACTTGACATACCTAAAAAATGAAGATTTGAATGGAGAGAGTACCCAATTATGTAGTGTTTTTTTATCTTCTTGCATCAAACTCCTCAACAATTTGAGTTTTTCACCACTTGCTTCCTTTTCAATGTTAAATTGAATAACACTCAAATATCATTACTAACAACAATACTATTAACCAATCTATAATGTTAAATTCATAAAATTGAATCACAATTAACATTGCAACACTACAAAAATTGAAACTTGAATAGAAATATATTAAACTTGGTGTGAAACTATGTTATTTCCTCCTTCTCAAGTTGGCAAAGCAGAAAAGGTGGTGGAAAGATCATGCAAAGGTGGTACAATGTGTCAAATGTGCATGTGAACTTCCCAACAGCATGAAAGCACTTCTTTTTTGTCAGAGCACGCACAAAATCAGTAAGAAAATAGAGCATGCGGGCCTGGATCACGGGGGTAACCACTTTTTTACCGTTTCAATAGAAAGACAAAACGTGAGTGTGTTATAATGCGCTCGCATTTTGTCCTGCTATAGATTCATCACATCCTTTGCATTGATCACATCTCTTTCCTGCAAGAGCTTGCCAGATGCTCCACCATATGATAGGCATAACAATGAAGGGGTAAGCCCTCATAATCAAGTTCTTGATAGAAAATGCCCTCAACCCTCAACGTCAAACCCTAATCCCTCAACCCTTAACTCTGATCCCTCAACCCTCAACCCTATCCCTAAACCCTCAACATCAAATCCTAATCCCTCAACCCTTCACTCTAATCCCTCAACCCTCAACCCTATCCCTAAACCCTCAACCCTCAATGTCAAATCCTAATCCCTCAACCCTTCACTTTAATCCCTCAACCCTAAACCCTATCCCTAAACCCTCAACCTCAACCCTCAACCCTCAACCCTCAACTCTCAACATTAAACCCTAATTCATCAACCCTAAACCCTAATCCCTCAAACCTAAACCCTATCCCTAAACCATCAACCCTCAACACTATACCTTAAACCCTAATCCCTATCCCTCAACCCTTAACCCTTAAAACTTAAAACCTATCCCTACACCCTCAACACTTGACACTATATCTTAAGCCTTAAGCCCTCATCCCTAATCCCTCAACCCTTAACTCTGATCCCTCATCTCTCAACCCTAACCCTAAACCCTAAACCCTCAACCCTCAATGTCAAATCCTAATCCCTCAACCCTTCACTCTAATCCCTCAACCCTAAACCCTATCCCTAAACCCTCAACGCTATACCTTAAACTCTAATCCCTCATCCCTCAACCCTAAACCTTATCCCTAAACCCTAATCCCTCAACCCTCAACCCTAATCCGTCATCCCTCAACTCTAATCCCTCATCCCTAAACCCTAAATGTTATCCCTATTCCTACACCCTCAACAGACTCGATACTATACCTTAAACCCTAATCCCTTATCCCTAAACCCTCCAACCCTATCCCTAATCCTTATACCCTCCACACTCTACTTTAACCCTAATTCCTTGACCCTCAACCCTATCCCTAAACCCTTGACCCTCGAACCTCAACCCTCAACCCTCAACGTCAAACCCTAATCCCTCAACCCTTAACTCTGATCCCTCGACCCTCAACCCTATCCCTAAACCCTCAACCCTCAATGTCAAATTCTAATCCCTCAACCCTTCACTCTAATCCCTCAACCCTAAACCCTATCCCTAAACCCTCAACACTATACCTTAAACCCTAATCCCTCAACCCTAACCCTAAACCTTGTCCCTAAACCCTAATCCCTCAACCCTCAACCCTAATCTGTCATCCGTCATCCCTCAACTCTAATCCCTCATCCCTAAACCCTAAACGCTATCCCTATTCCTAGACCCTTAACAGGCTCGATACTATACCTTAAACCCTAATCCCTCTACCCTTGACACTCTTATTTAACCCTAATCCCTTGACCATTAACCCTATCCCTCAACCTCAACCCTCAACCCTCAACCCTCAACTCTCAACATTAAACCCTAATTCATCAACCCTAAACCCTAATCCCTCAAACCTAAACCCTATCCCTAAACCATCAACCCTCAACACTATAGCTTAAACCCTAATCGCTATCCCTCAACCCTTAACCCTTTAAACTCCAACCCTATCCCTACACCCTCAACACTTGACGCTATATCTTAAGCCTTAAACCCTCATCCCTAAAGCCTCAACCCTCAATCCTTAAACCTTCAACCCTAAACCCTATCCCTAATCCCTCTACCCTCGACATTAAATGCTAATCCATCAACCCTAAACCCTAATCCTAAACCCTCAACCCTCAACACTATACCTTAAACCCTAATCTCTCAACCCTCAACCCTAAACCTTATCCCTAAACCCTAATCCCTCAACCCGCAACCCTAATCCATCATCCCTCATCCCTAAACCCTAAATTCTATCACTATTCCTAAACCCTCAACAGACTCGATACTATACCTTAAACCCTAATCCCTTATCCCTAAAC
This sequence comes from Cunninghamia lanceolata, assembly GCA_027924645.1. NCBI lineage: Eukaryota > Viridiplantae > Streptophyta > Pinopsida > Cupressales > Cupressaceae > Cunninghamia > Cunninghamia lanceolata. The sequence goes on along the minus strand of BSBN01001215.1, from coordinate 19,115,442 downwards.
CCTCCAACCCTATCCCTAATCCTTACACCCTCCACACACTACTTTAACCTTAATCCCTCGACCCTAAACCCTATCCCTAAACCCTTGACCCTTGAACCTCAACCCTCAACCCTCAATGTCAAACCCTAATCCCTCAACCCTTAACTCTGATCCCTCGACCCTCAACCCTAATCTGTCATCCCTCAACTCTAATCCCTCATCCCTAAACCCTAAATGTTATCCCTATTCCTAGACCCTCAACGGGCTCGATACTATACCTTAAATGCTTATCCCTTATCCCTAAACCCTCCAGCCCTATCCCTTATCCCTTAACCCTCATGATTAATATCCTTGAACGTAAAAAAATTTAAGGGAACATAACGCGAGCGCATTATAACGCGCTCGCGTTATGTCAAACATGACAAACAACAGACTTGCGGGAAAGGAAAAATGCAAAGCAAAACATAACGCGAGCGCGTTATAATGCGCTCGCATTATGTCTTTCTTTGGGAATCCCAAGCCTTAGGCTTGGGATTTGCTTTGGATTTCTAGCCCAAAGGCTTGGAGTGCCTTATGAACAGTCACAGATGTGTTTTTCCATATTCTTCAAAATTTCACATAATTTCGTTCGTGCTAACCCTCAAATTTGCATGTGTTTCAAGGTCGAACAAATCAAACACTTGGGTAATGTTAGGCTTTCTCTTAGCTATTTGACGATGTGATTTTTTTCACATTTTAACAATGTTAAGCCTTTCATCTTTAATTTCTTTTGTTTGTGTGTCCATTTTTAGGCAAAAAGCACTGTTTGGTCTTTTTTTCATTGTAAATTAACTATTCATTCAAATTTTAAAAAAAATACATATTTAGAAACTAGACTCCATTCTACAAATATTTAAAAAAAAAATGATTTTCAATTAGTTTTCAAAATTTATAGGGGTAGCACAGCCAAAATTCTATTTTTTAGGATGTGTCCACTTTGAAAATTAGTAAAAAATTAAATATTCATCAAAAAATTATCAGAAAAATAGGGCATAAACTACATGCTATTAGCTAATTTCTCACCGAAGCAATTTTAAAAATACCAAAAAAAAGTTGACCTTTTGAGGGAGCCACAAAACATGCTATGTTATGTTTTTTTGATAGAAACAACACCAATTTCTGTGGCTCCCTCTTTTGAACCCCTTAATCTATGCCATTTTCAAAACAAAATAGTAGTTTAGAAAGTAGACTCAGAGCACTACGAACATTGTTTTGGTTGCATCTCTAAATTTTGAGTGTAACTATGCTCAATTTCTTATCCAAGGCCAGTATTTCCTGATTTCAGAAAAAAAGTGGCCACTTAAGACCCCTGTTTGGCCCCCCATCTTCCTGCACTTACCCGATGGGGAGTTGCTACTCAGGGGGAGCAGCTGTTATGATTCTGAAGTGTTGGATTTGCAAGTATGTGCCCTTTACCATTGATGTCAAAGGGGGAGTGAAGACATGTGAAAAACAAGTGGTTGCTGATCAAAGGCAAAGCAGTAAAGAAAGAGAAGACATGAGAATGGTTGTTGTTAATAGGGGGAGTTGTGTCAGCAAGAAGAAGTTCTTGTCTTGATGGTTAAAATAGTTTTTCACATCATATGTTGCCATCAATGACAAAGGGGGAGATTGTTGCAAGTATGGGCCTAACCGGTGTTGTCATTGATGTCAACATACTCCTGTTGCATTAATGATAAGGATTGGATGAACTGTTTGCTGAGGATATTGAGAAAATTAGTCATATCATAAACAAAGAAGAACAGTGAAGACAGTAAGGTGAAGATCCAAGATAAGATGAGGATCAGAGGATGTGTTTCAAAGGGTTTGTAGATATGTGTCTTAAAATGATCCAATATAGATTTCAGAGGTCCGCATGAAGATCTAAAGAAGTTGTGGCTGCTCAATTAAAACTGGTTCTGGCAGGTGTTCAGAGGTGACAGAGTGACACAGATAGGTTCAGTGAGCTCCGGAAATGTAATATCCTATTCTGCGGATTTGAGGGAGTGTTTAGGAAATCAATGTGAATTGACAACTCAATTGGTTCATGGTCTGGAGGTTTGTAAGCATCTATTCCATTGTGACAGTGATGGAAGACTATGTTCTTGATGTTCTGGATGAAGGAGATAAGGATTTCAGTAAGCAGATGTAGTGTGGATGTTCTTGGTGATTCAGGAAAGCTTATGGAGGTATTTGGATCATGTCCAATTTGTGTTGGTGGTCCGCATTGGAGTTTGAGCTCGCAACTGAAGAATAACTTCTGGATGATGATGTTCTTCCTGAGTATGGCCGATCGGATGAGTTACACATCCTACGGATGATCTTGAAGATGTTATGTGAGGATTGGCGTGTTCCTAAATGAAGATTGAAGTCTCAAATCTGTGTGGCCAACAGTGTGTTGATCCACGTGAAGTCTTTTTGTAATTAGTCATGTTGTATTTATATATTTGCTCTGTAATGTATGCCGACTTGGATGATTATCCCTAAGTCAATGTCTTGTATAAATAAGGGATTGTAAAGTCATTTCAAATGCATCTTATGGAGATGAGAGTGTGGTAGAGAGGAGAAGTGTAAAAGGCAAAGAAGAAGTATTAGGCTTAAATGGAACTGACTCAAGCATGGTGAAGATGCTATTCTTCAGTTCAAGTATGTAATACTTATTAGTTTGTAGACAGTGTGTCTCCTGTAGGTAGTGGGCCTTTTGTGAGCAGTGTGCTTGGGCAGTGAGCCCTAATTGGCATGTGCCATTTTGTTCTTTCTATTCTTCTAACAGAGAATACAATCTTAGGTTAGTCACCCCGTGGTTTTTCCCTTAACCGGGTTTTCCACGTCAAAATCTTGGTGTCTCATGTGTTAATGTGTTTTTGTTCTTGATTTAATGCATTATATTTCCATGATTGATTTATTATTATGCTGTTGAATTACAAAGTGGAATTAAGTATTTATTTGGAAGAAAGTTTTGGACAACTGATTCACCCCCCCTCTCAGTTGTCTGTCCTAAATCTAACACCTAGTAGAGTTCATTGGGATGTAGTTAAAAGAGTCTTCAAATATTTGTGGGGTACCTCAGAGTATTCATTATATTATCATGGTAATTTGATAGAAGACATACATTCCCTTGATATTGATGGTTATGTGGATTCAGACTGGGCAGGTGATGTTGATAGTAGGTGATCCACCAGTGCTTATGTATTTACTTTATTTGGTGATGCAATTAGTTATATGAGTAAGCGATAGGTTGTGGTTGCTTTGTCCACTACTAAAGTTGAGTATATGGAAGCTACTCATGCTTATACAGAAGCCATTTGGCTTAAGAAACTGTGTTCAGATATCAAAATAAAATAAGGTGCAGTGACAGTTAGAGTGCAATCTGACTAGCTAAAAACCCAACATTTTATGCTAGCACCAAGCACATTGATGTACAATAACATTTTGTTAGAGATATGATCAAGGATGGCAGGGTGAATCTAGTTAAGGTAGAGACTTTGATGAATATTGTAGATTCATTAACTAAGCCTGTGAGCACAAATAAGTTCAGATGGTGTCCAAAGTCTATGGGCCTCATGGACCCTAGCAATTAAATCATGGTGTTGATACTCCCTTTTCTCTTGCAAGGTTCAACAAGTAGGATAATGTTAGGAAAGGTGTCTCAACCTTGCAACTACGAAAGGTTTCTATTCTTCCCAATTTTGGTTTTTTTGAATACCTTTATCTTGAAGAATGGTATAGAACCTTCAAAGTTTCCAAAAGAGGATAAAAATGGTAGGGATTACTATTTTTAGTAAATCAACATTTGAACACGAATGGACCCAAAATTTTCCCAAAAGGTGTGGAACTACCAAGTAAACATCTTGGGTGAGTTTTGACTGAAGATCATACCTAGATTGCAAGATATTAAAGTTTCCATTTTTAAAACTCCCAGAAAATGTTTTGAACTCATATTTCAAGCATTTAGAGATCTATAGATGCTCCAAAAGTTGTCATAACCCAAAAAATTAGTTATATCTTGATATATCTCTTCATGAGCTTTCCAACGAACCAAATGGTTCGTCAATCGAACACCCGGATCAAAAGTTATGGCCTCTAAAAGTTGGACCTCCTATTTTGGGAAATGTGAAAATGTGTTGAACACTTAAAAGAGTTGTAAAGGGGAGAGTTACACATGTTGGTGTGTGATTTGGCACATCACAAGGCATATTTGATTAGAGATAATTTGGGTGCCACTTTTGGGTGGTTTTGGCTCATGGCTTTGTAATTACCATTGATGGTTTACTATATTGTATCTCCTATATATTAGGGGTTTGAGATGGAGGTTGTGTGTAAGAGGCTTATATATGTTGAGTTGCCTCCATATCTCTAGTTGGTTACTCCTGTGAAAGATTGCTCTACAAGTATATTGTAATCTTCTTGATTCTTGAATAATATATTGGGCGGCTTTGGAGTGTGGGGTTTTTCTCCTGAAAGGGTTTCCCCACATAATTATTGTGTTGTGGTATGATTGCTATTTGTATTTTATTTGGTAACTGTCATAAAGATCTAAAAAGTCTTGCATATCCCTCCTCTCAAGATTAGTGTAGGAAGTTGTTCCGCTACCTTAGCTTCCTTACACGAATACCACCCACTACCAATCAAGAATTAGTCTTCCAACCAACAAAACCTGATGGAAGCATATTCCAAAAACTTTCTAGAATGTCAAACCACCTCCCCTAACCCAATAAGTGGTTTCACACTAACTTCCAATGGCTTTCAACCTTCTAACGATGGTTTTTGCATTTCAACGATAGTTTTTTGAAATCTACTGGTGGTTTTGAGATAAGAGGGAATATTTTGTCAACCAAGGAGGATATTACATCTAGATTTGTTGACATTAGAATTATGTCATCAGTCTCCTTCCCCAACTCAATCCTGCCTCTCCATTTGTAGTTTTGATTTTGCACTCCAACTTCAAAGGCCTCGTTCTTAGCCATATGGAGGCTTTTTCAGCAATTTTTTTTTATTTGGGGTAGAATTTTGCAAGCTTCATAGTAGTGCAATTAGTTTTTGATTTTGGTGTTTGTTTTTTCTAGAAATTATATATTTTCACAATTGTTGTTAAGTAGTTCTCATTTGGGAACTTCTAGGGCTTTGATTGGACTCATATGGTAACTTTTTTTGGTGTAATTTTTTTAAAAGTGCATAATTTTTTGTGTACTTTTTAGTGATGTAATCAAATTGATCTCATTCTACATCAAAATTGTGCTTTTAATTTGTGTCTTAATTTGGCATTTGTAATGTACTAAGATCAAGACCACTTCGCTGATTTAGCAAGTGGAAGATATAATTGCACTAAGTATAAAGTTCCAAGATCATAAATTGTCGGGGCATCTCATTAATTGAGTTACAAGGGGGTGTACTTGAGTTGTTCATTTTTTTGTATTCTTGTATATACATCACAGATCAAACCCAAATTTCTCCACTCACCCCCATAGAATTATAATGGGTGGGAAAAATAAATAGAGATTCATCTAAAGAAATTAGGCTTATGCTAGGTTATAATGGGTACAAAACTTGAACCAATAGCTACTACAGAAAAGAGAAAGTGGTATAATAGATGTGATGAAGCCTATGGAACATTATGCATGTCTATTTCTCTTAATCTCCTTTTTCATGTTGAGTTTTGCACTACACCAAATTAGATATGGACTACATTAGAGAGACTATTTGGGAAAAAAGATGCTATGAGATGTTTTAAATTAGAGAATGAACTCATTGATTTGAATCCTACATACTTCGACAACATCCAAGACTTCTTCACCAAACTGAAATCACTTAGATTATAGTTGAAACAATGTGGTATTGAGAAACATGATAGTTGATTATTTCCATCCTTTCCAAACTATTCAAAATATGTGCCTAAGTGGTGTTGTCATTGATAAAAACATATCCTTCTTGCCATTGGTGTCAATTGTATCCTATTTTATTGCTTGTATAGAAGGCTAGATTGTTGAGGATATTGAGAAAATTAATAAGGATCAATGTATGCGAACCATATGGCTGAGTAGAAGATTGTCTGAAGAAGTTCCAATTAAGTTTTGAAGGGTTTGCATGACGATTTGAAGAAGCTATGTCCATCTGAGTTCAACCAGTTTTACAGTGTTCAGAAGAGACAGAGTGACAGGAAAGAGGTCCAGATTGTTCTAGATATGTCAAATAATGATCTGCAGATCTAGAGGCATGTTTGGGAAGTCAGTGTGTATCATCCATTCAAGTGGTTCATAGTTTGGAGGTCTGCAAGAAATCTTTCTAATATGACAGTCATGGCAGATAGTGTTCTTGAGGTTCCGAAGGAAGTTGCAAGTGATTCTAATGATTTGGAGGAGTGTGGATGTTTTTTTTAAATTCAATGTGCTTGTGGAGGTCTCTGGATCATGTGATTGCTATGTTGGAGGTCCACATTGAAGTTTGAGCTTGTTAATGAAGATTTCCTTCGTGGAGTTGTTCTTCCCAATCTTGGCTGATTGGATGATTCAAGCAGGTTGCGGATGATCTAAGAGCAATTCTATGAAGCATGGCATGTTGATCAAGGAAGATTTGAGTCCCAATTATGTTTGGCCGACAGCTTAGTGATTTGCATTAAGTCAGATTTTTGTGGTGCCGACCTTGATGTTCATTCCAAGGTTGATGAAGCGTATAAATACTTGTTGATGAGTTGTGGAAAAATATCCTTGTGCGGAAATAATAAAATCTAAAGAAAGGATCAAAGGTAGAGTAGAGAAGAGGAGAAGTAGAAGAACAAGAGATGTTTAGGATGAAGAATTAGAGAAGAAGTATTTGGGGTAGAGCAGAAGTTTTGTAAACATTCAATTGAACTAAACCAGACATGAAGTAGATGCTATTTATCAGTTAGTTCTTCCTGTATCAAACATAAAATCTATAGGCAGTAAGCCTCTCTTGAGTAGTGAGCTCTGGGCAGTGAGCCCAAAGGCATGTGCCTTCTCTTTTCATCTAAGTACTTTTAATAAGGTACAAATTTTGCGGGTTAACCCCCACCATGGTTTTCCCTTAACCAAGTTTCCATGTAAAAATTCTAGTGTTATGTGTGCTCAATTTATTTCTGCTCTTGTGTTATTGATTCATCCTTTTGAAAGTTGTTAAAGAAGTTTAAAAGTAGAAAAGATTAATATTTGTGGGACAACTAATTCACCCCCCCTCTCAGTTGTCCAGACTAATTCCAACAATTGGTATCAGAGTGAGGTTCCCCTAAAAGAAGATTAACTGCCCAAGGAGATCCAGGATGTTGACCTACAAGAAGGATAGTCTGAGATTTGATGGAACAAATTACTCTGTTTGGAAGAGTCACATGGAGTGCCATTTGCAATGCATGGGTGATGCTTATTGGGTGATAACAAATGATGAGTATAAACCTCCGGAGAAAGGCCCTTCAACTCTAGATCAAATCAAAGATGCTGAAAATAACCTTCGTGCTAAAGAAGCCTTGTTGAGTGTCCTGACTGATTCAGAAATGACAAATGTCTTTGGTCTAAAAATTGCTCATGAGATCTAGAAGAAGTTAGAGAATCTTTATGAAGGTGATGAATATGTCAAATGTGCCAAGCTACAAAGTCTAAGAGGAAAATTTGAAAATCTGAGGATAGCTGAAGATGAAAACATCACAATCTACATGCAAAAGATAAATGAACATATGTGTGGTATCAGGTGTGCTAGTAGAACTTTGGAAGAATCAGAGATTGTGACAAAAGTGCTTAGATCTTTACCTGATTCATACAAACATAAAGTTGCTGCTATAGAAGAAATCAAGACTTTCTCAAACGTTACAAGAGATCAGCTGGTTGGCAAAATTTTAGGTTTTGAACTAAGTGAGTTTGGTGATTCTCTACCTAAGTCTAAATCTACCTTTAAGTGTATATGGAAAACAAAGATATGATCCGGGTGAAAGCTCTTCTACAAGATCAAAAATATTTGCTAAGGCAAGGAAGGATCTTGAAGATGATGAAATTGAGTCTACAAAACTAGAAGCTCTTATTGCCAAAAGAATGCCAAGAGGGCCCGGTAAGTATGAAGGAAAGTTTCCATTCAAATGTTTTTCTTGTAATAAGATTGGTCATTTTGCCTCAAGATGTCCAGAGAAATTTTCAAAGCCAAACCCTAACAGATATAAAGGTCAGAAGAATTTTTACTATGTCCAAAAGGCTGGAGAAGAAGGAGTCACAGATGATGAATCTGATCATGGAGGTGCAACTGAAGATGATTAGGTATTCATTACTATCAAAGAAGAAGATCCAACATCTACTGAATCTGCTAGCTGTACAAATGTGGAAAGTGCCTCGGCTACTCAGGTTATTGAAAAGGATGAATGGGTGATTGATAGTGGATGTTCTCATAATATGACTGGTGATAATGGCAGATTGGTGTGAAGATAAAGTGTTTGAGATCTAACAGAGGTGGAGAGTTTACCTCTAGTGAGTTTGACTCATTCTATGAGAAGCAAGGAATAAAAAGACAGTTCTCTGCTCCTAGGACTCCTCAACATAATGGAGTTGTGGAAATAAAGAACCGGACCATTCAAGAAGCTGCTAGAACCATGATAATGGAAGCAAATGTTCCACGAGTCTATTGGAGAGAAGTTGTGAGTATTGTTGTCTACACTCTTAATTGGGTGCAGATCAAAGGCAACTCTGGTAAGACCCCTTATGAACCATGGTTTGGTCATGCTCCTACTATGAAGTATTTCAGAGTTTTTGGTAGTAAGTGCTATATCAAAAGAGATGAGGATCTAGGGAAGTTTGAAGCAAGAAGTGATGAAGGGATATTTCTGGGTTATACTACTCAAAGCAAGGCCTTCCAATGCTTTAACAAAAGATTGAAAAAGATTGTTGAAAGTGCAAATGTTAGAGTTGATGAGAGTAAAGAAAGATTTCAAAGTCTATTAGATGGATATTAAGTTAGCATTTCTAAATGGAGAGTTAGATGAAGTCTACATTGAACAACCGGAAGGATTTCAGTTGTCTAATCAAAAAGCATTGTATGGACTCAAGCAAGCCCCAAGAGCCTGGTATGCAAGATTAGATAAGTATTTGCTAAAGCTCGGTTATAGCAAAGGCACTGCTGACAGTAATCTCTACTTCAAGATTGATCATGAGAATATTCTGATTGTTGAGGTATTTCTTGATGATATCATTTTTTGTGGAAATGAGAGTATGTGCAAAACATTTGCTGATCAGATGTAAAGTGAATTTGAGATGTCCATGTTTGGTGAAATAAACTTCTTCTTAGGTCTACAAATCACTTAGTCAGATAAAGGTATCTTTATATCTCAGTCTAAGTATGTGAAAGAATTGTTGAAGAAGTTTGGAATGAAAGATTCAAAGCCAGTAGGTACGCCTATGGTAACCGGATGTAAGTTGAGTAAAGATGATGACTCCCCTAAGGCAAATCAAAAAATCTATAGATCAATGATTGGAGGACTACTCTATCTGATTCAGACCAGACCTAATATCATGAATGCAGTTGGGCTTGTCACTAGATTCTAAGTTGATCCTAAAGAATCCCATGTTGTAGTAGTCAAAAAAATCTTCAGATATCTCAAAGGAACACTTGATTATGGCTTGTGGTATCCAAAAGACAATGACTTCACTCTTCATGTATATACAGATGTTGATTGGGGAGGAGATGTGGATGACAAGAAAAGTACTAGTGGTGCTGCATTCTTCTTGGGTAGTAGACTACTTTCTTGGCTGAACAAAAAGCAGGAGGCAATATCCCTATCAACAATAGAGGTAGAGTATATAGCAGCAGCAAACAATTGCACTCAAGTTCTGTGGATGAAGCAAATGTTGAAGGACATCAAAACTGTGTTTGAGAAGCCTGTCACAATCTTCTATGATAATTCAAGTGCAATAAACATCTCAAAGAATCTGGTGTTGCATTCAAAGACAAAGCACATATCCATCAAGCTTCATTTCTTGAGAGAGAAGGTAAATGAGAATGAAGTCAAGTTGGAGTTTGTGTCTTCAAAGGATCTGATTGTGGATATTTTCACTAGGCCTCTTCCCAAGGATACTTTTGAGTATCTCAAAGAGAAGTTAGGGGTTATTACCCCTCTTGATCAGAACTAAGATGCACTAAGGTGCATCAGTCTGGTGGACTTCACAGTAATATCTTGTGATTCGGATTGATGTTAAGAAGATACTAATCAGGGAGAGTAGTCAATTTGAAAATTTTGAGATCAGCCTGAAACAAAAAGGGAGAAAAGATTGCAAATATGTGCCCTTTGCCATTGATGTCAAAGGGGGAGAGAAGTTCATGTGAAAAACTAGTTGCTGATGAAAGGGGGAGCAATGAAGAAAGTGACTACAGAAGTGATAAGAGAAATGGGGAGAAGGTCTTGTCTTGATGGTTGAATCATTTTTTCACATCATATGTTGCCATCAATGACAAAGGGGGAGATTGTTGCAAATATGTGCCTAAGCAGTGTTGTTATTGATGTCAACATATCCTTGTTGCCATTGGTGTCAACTGTATCCTATTTTGTTGCCTGTATAGAAGACTGTATTGTTGAGGATATTGATAAAATTAATAAAGATCAATGTATGTGGACCATATGGCTGAGTAGAGGATTGTCTGAAGAAGCTCCAATTAAGTTTTGAAGGGTTCGCATGACGATTTGAAGAAGCTATGGCCATCTGAGTTGAACCAGATTTGTAGTGTTCAAAAGAGACAAAGTCACAGGAAAGAGGTTCGGATTGTTCTGGATATGTCAAATAATGATCTGCGAATCTAGAGGCATGTTTTCCAAGTCAGTGTGTATCATCCATTCAAGTGGTTCATGGTTTGGAGGTCTGCAAGCAATCAAGTTCTAATATGACAGTCATGGCAGATAGTGTTCTTGAGGTTCTAGAGGAAGATGCAAGTGATTCTGATGATTTAGAGTGTGGATGTTTTTGTTGAATTCAATGTACTTGTGGAGGTCTTTGGATCGTGTGACTGCTATGTTGGAGGTCCACATTGAAGTTTGAGCTTGGTAATGAAGATTTCCTTCTTAGTGTTGTTCTTCGCAGTCTTGGCCAACCGGATGATTCAAGCATGTTGCAGATGATCTAAGAGAAATTCTATGAAGCGTGGCATGTTGATCAAGGAAGATTTGAGTCCCAATTATGTTTGGCCGATGGCTTAGTGATTCACATTAAGCTATATGTTTGTGGTGCCGACCTTGATGTTCATTCCAAGGTCGATGAAGCGTATATATACTTGTTGATGAGTTGTGGAAAAATATCGTTGTGCGGAAATAATAAAATCCAAAGAAAGGATCAAAGGAAGAGCAGAGTAGAGGAGAAGCAAAAGAACAAGAGATGTTTAGGATGAAGAATTAGAGAAGAAGTATTTGGGGGAGAGCAGAAGTTTTGTGAAAATTCAATGAAACTGAACCAGGCATGAAGTAGATGTTATTTATCAATTAATTCTTCATGTATTAAACATAAATTATGTAGGCAGTGAGCCTCTCTTGAGCAGTGAGCTCTAGACACTGAGCCTGAAGGCATGTGCCTTCTCTTTTCATCTAAGTACTTTTAACAGGGTACAAATCTTGTGGGTTAACCCCCACCGTGGTTTTCCCTTAACCGGGTTTCCACGTAAAAATTTTGGTGTTAAGTGTGCTTAATTTATTTATGCTCTTGTGTTATTAATTCATCCTTTTGAAAGTTGTTAAAGAAGTTTAAAAGCAAAAAAGATTAATATTTGTGGGACAACTAATTCACCCCCCCCTCTCAGTTGTCTGGACTAATTCCAACACAAACTTGGTCTTGATTATTCAATTTTTGTTTCTAAATTTTATGCTACTATGGATGCTCTTGGTACTACAATAAAAATGCCTTCGCTTGATGATTTCCATTCTTCCATATTAATTAAATAATTCTTAATTATTTAATTAAATTTATCCATCTCTTTAGTCATTTTATCTTATTCCTCCATATTAATTAAATAATTCCTAATTATATAATTAAGCTAAATTCCTTCCACACATTAATTAAAAAAATTGAATGATTTATTTATTTAAAACTAATATTCTATTTCCTCCAAATAAATAAAATTTAATATTTTATTTATTTATCCATTTGCACATGAAATTAAATAGTTAATTTATTTAATTTCCCTATTATCTCCTCTCACCATAATTTCTTCTCATAACTCCATCAATCATTCTCAATCAATTATGTTAACACATCAATCAAGTCAGTTGACTAATCAATCCATTTTGTTAATAGTTCAATCAATTCATTCAACTAGCTAATTAAGCCTATTAAATCTCATAATTCATTAGAAAACAAGGACACTTGTCACTCTCTCACTCTTCCAAATCATCTCAATCATTCTCAACCTGTTGATCTCTTCAATCATCCTCCACCATTGATCATTATTTGTAGAAAACTATAAATAAATCCCCTCTAAAGCCAAATTCATCCACATTTATTATTACAAACTTATGTTGTTGACTCTCATTCATATCATGCATTATAATCCATTGTTACATACTAAGGTTATGCTAAAGTAATTGAGCATTCCACATAAGCTACTATCATTTGAATCAAAGTGAGCATATCCAAAGGAGTTCGAGTGCATTCCTTTTCCACTCTATAAGTGAGGTGAATTACATTTGGAGTGAGGGTAACTTGTGCTTTGTTTGCTTTATCTTTTCTATTTCTCCATTTGCAACTTTCTGTATCTACATTATGGCACATCGAGTGGGACCCACATCCCTAGATCTAATGTTTATTTGTAAGAATTCCATGTTTTAGAATTCAAGTTCCAGAAAGTTGCATTCATTTGCAGAGTGGCACTTTTGTTTGCTAATTCAACACATATGTCTTAAAATCCAGTGCCTGTGTTCAATGCTTCGATGCAATTGTTCTACATATTAGCTCTTTTGTCTGCAGATTGGCACTTTTGATCCATAGTCCTATGCATTTTTTCTATAGAGGACTAATAATGTGTTTGCAGTGATCACATATCAATCTAGGGGCACCTGGGTGGCATCTGCAAGGTTGAAACTAGAAAGTATCAAAAATATTATTTTTTGGTATTTTCTATATCTCAGTAAATCACATTTTTGAAGGCCTTCAGAGCAGAATTTGGCCTCAAAACTTTGATTAGTTTCTTAAATAAATAAGCCAAAGGCATAGTTTTTAGCACCTCAAACTAGTTCTCTTGGGGATCTTTCCAACAATGTGAATAAGTCCAAATTCTGACCAAATGGCTACGAGATATGACCTTGCCAAGTTGGGGTTCCAAAAATGATAGTTCTGGGCTTCTTTACTGTTTCTAAACTTTGTAGTGATTTTCTGATTTAGCTAACTATCTATTTTGTAGAAAACTAATCTTTTGTTTTTTAGGTCTATAGATCTCAGTTTTGGGTAGTCTCTTCTGACTGTGTAGCTACACTTTTGTCACCTATAACGATGCATTTGCATCATAAATTTGCACATATGTTCTTAGGTAGACATTTGTTGCATTATATCTTTTGGTGCTTTTGTTCTATAAAAGTTCATTTCTGTCAAATATTTGTGCACTTTTGTTTAATATCTTGATGGTTCTCTTGGTATTGAGTACATTGGTCATTTGCATTTGGAGTTTAATATGGATCTATCATGGAGATGCTCATGGATACTTGGATATTTAGGTGATTCTTGATTGGGATTAGAGACATGTGTTGAGATGGTTACTCTTTCATAATAATTTCATCAACAAGACCAAGGAGCCTACACCTTGGTTGGATGTGAGTTCAACATGGACCTATTGAGGAGATTGTTCTTGGAGGGAGTCTTTGAGGCTTGGTGCATCTTGGAGGAGCAATCTCATCCCCGCTCTTGGTCCACTCTACGGTGAATGATTTGATAGGTATGGCCCACCTATTATTCAAATGCATTCTTTTCTTTGTATCTTATCTTCTCATGCTTGATTCTTGAGCTATGGATTATGGTTCTGAGGACTTGTTTAAGGAGTAGATGCATGGTTATGATTAGTTATCTCCTTATGTTTTATCCTGAGTTGTTATGAGATTATTGTGTGTAATTGAGATGGTTAGTGGCTTTGGGATTATTCCTATTGAAGGCACAAGACAATTGAGACAGGGGGTGAATGAGTTGTATCAAAAACCTTAACTTCTTTAAACAAAATCACATTCACATTCACTTACTTCAAATCCTTAATTTGTTATGAAGATTAAACATCAATAGTAGAATCAAAACATAAACACATCAACACCATACACACATGAACACCATATTTTTACATGGAAACCCCTAAAAGGGAAAAACCATGGTGAGTGTTAGCTCACAATATAATTTAGTAACAATATTGAATAACAAAGAGTCTCATTGCCTTAGGGATCACTGCCCAAATGAATTCTCACTGCCAAAGGATGGCTCACGACCAAGGGGTGGCTCACTACCAGGATAGGTGGCTCACTACCATGATCTGATACAATAGCATCTACAACATGCCTGAGTTCAATTCCATTGAAGCACAGTATATCTCGTCTTCTCTACCTTTACAACACACACTCTTTATCTTCGCATCTTTGCACACTCTCACATCACTCATGGATTCATTACATATATTTATACCAATCATCAACCTTTGAGCATTCATCAAGGTTGGCAATACAATTTACAACCATTGGAACTATCTCCAAGGTCGGCATACATACATAATTCAAATTAGGTCTGGACCTAAACAATCTTGCAGAGAAAATGAATGAAGGAAGAGAACTTCATGGCTTAGCTCAGACCCAAACACATCCTTACACACTTCAACACGCTTCCACAATCCACAAAACATCAAGAATACTTAGATACATGCTTCCAAGAACTTCATTATAGCTTGTGGATCAAGCAAACACCTTCAATACATTCTAGAGAAATCCACGAACAACATAGAATCACCTAGAAGCCAACAAATCCAACTGCAACAGATCTCACTTAAGGACAACAAATATCACTTGAAGACATATCATTGACTGCTCATAATAAACACTATCAAACTCTGCTAATCAATAACTTGTTTTTCAAAGCACCAAATCACAAATCCTTTGGAATAAAGATAGCTAAGGACTTTATGAACGGAAAAACCAAAATCCAAACTATGGCGAAATGTAGAGAAAAATACTTTCTTCCTGTCACACTGCAAATGTTGCCATGCACAGTCTTCAAACTGGTGAATAGAACTTTTGCTGCACATCGATCCAGACCACCAAATTCTAGATTTAGCATCTTCAAACACTTCTCTAAAACATATTCAAATCTAATACTCTCTTCTTCAATACAAAGGAAATGCGGAGCAAAAACTCAGGCAGTGTCCTTTACATGACAACTCAATCACTCAACAAACAACAATATCAGAAGACACAATTGGCACCAATGACAACACAAACATGTTGACTTCAATAACAACAACAGTTAGCACATACTTGCAACAATTCCTACTTTAGGATGGTTATGAGTTTGATCTACCTTTGGTTTGAGAGGATTTCATCTTGATTTGTTGGATGTTGAGGAGGCTTCTTGTTTTGGGGTTGTAAAGGATATCATACTTTTCACAGCTATAGCACATTAGTGTGGATAGGACATGGTTATGATTTGCAGGTTCTCTCTTGATTGATCTATTCTTCTTCCTATATGTTTGTGTTCATGTATCATTGGGGTTGAGATGTGTATGGAGATATTGAGACTCTTTGACTTCTGTCTCTTATGATGTGGAGGGTTTTAGAGAGATATGGACTTGAGGTGAGAGTTATATTGCAGCTATTTAGTTTGTAGATTTTTCATATCTATGTGTGTGTTCTTTGACACTATGTGATAGAGGATTTAGCCACATCTTCTATGTGAGTGCTATTAGTGGATCTTTGGATGCCTTGATCTATTTTCAGATTTCACATTTACTTATGCAGTGGGAGTTTCATGATGTATATGATTCCTTTGTTGGATGTTCTCATTATGTTGTGGTATGGAGGTTCTTGAGGTTTTTTATCACATTCTTTGTGTTGTTACCTTGGAGGACTTATTTATGTAGCAATGAGTATATACAAGGACTTGTTATCATTGTGATTTGAGTTGGATATGTTGATGGCATAAGGTCTACTTGTTATATTTTGTATACCTTGGTTTGGATGTAGGTTAGTTGATGCATTAGCAACTAGATGTGGTTGCTATTTCAGCTATGGTGACTATTTCTTGTCAGCTACTTGAGTCTATTTGTTACCATTGGATTCGGTGTTTGTGTTTGGATTTAGTTGATGTAGTTTTCTTGCTTAAATAGGTGACAGTCTAGTGTGGCATCTCTTTTGAGGATCTTATGTTTCATGGTTTGGCATGATGGAGGATGAGGGGATTCTTGTTTGAGATGGTGGACACCTTTATTATTGTTGCAGGTATTTTGGAGCACGTGGAGCACATGGATGTTTATATGGTACATGTTGGGCATATGGATGGTTCCCTTGATGTTTTTAATTTACTTGTTGATCCCTTATGCAATGTATACAACAAGTGGGAGAATGTTGGAGTAGGTGTGTTGTACACCTTGCAATGTTGGAATACTACAAACCACTGAGAAGGGGGGTGAATCAGTGGTCAACAAAACTATTTTTTCAACCAAGATCTTCTCACAATAATATCTCTGATAGCTAAAAATCAGGTTAATAAGATCAAGCATGCAAATGAAAACCTAATCCTACCACCATCAAAGAATTGAATCCAAATGAAACCAACAACCTGCAATTCAAGAACAAGATCACCTAGATTGTATGATTCCTTATTTGTGATGTGGATTGCTTCTCAATAATGAACAATTATGAAGATCAAAGCTGCCATGATGGATGGATGATAGTGATAATATGCTAAATAGATGCTAAAGTGATCAATATGCTTAGGATGATAATGTAGACGCTATATGAAAAATGATGGGTCCATGTAGTATGGAATGAGAGGGTGTTTATATAGGCCTCAACCAAAATCAATCAACGGTGGAGATTTGGTGGCTATGTGGTGCAGGAGCACCAAATTGGCATTTTGAGTCAATAGGGTCACATGTTAGGTTGTAGATGTTTTGAGTCACTTTTTGTCATTCAATAAGGTCTAAGTAGACCATTTGATGTAGTTGGGTTAAGGATTGTGATTATTTTGTACATGTTGTCAATGTTGTCATGAAATATGCAAAAGTTATCAAATGGGGGAAAATTGGAAAATGAGGATTTCATTATTTGTAGTGTGTTCTCAAGGCTCATTTGGCCTCATGAAGTGTGTTTGAGGTGTTAGGAGTCTTGTGTAGTTGATTTTTGTCAAAATATGTAAAATTGCACAAAGTTGTCAACAAATAAGTGCAAAAGAAAAATGCAATATTAAGAAATTTAAAGAGGTCATTAATGTAAAAGGGGGTGGTTGAGGTATTTGATCAGTTTGAGGGTGTTGATGGGCTTTAAATAGGCCTTGTACACATTTTTGAAGGGGGTTGAACAATTTTGAAGAAAAAATAATATTCACGGCTCTATTTTCATGCATTTTTAACTATTTTGTTGTACTTTCTGGGTGTTGTACGGCCTAGGCATGATTGCTTGACCATTGGATTTGATAAATATATGAGTTAAGGAACTTTTGCATTTGGTTTGAAGAGTTTTCATTCTATTTTGAAGATTTTAGAGAAATTTTACTAACACAGGTTTGAATTTTACATACAAGGGTTTGATAGGAGTAAAAATGATGTTTTAAGACATTCCACCCACTGTTTTGCCCTATAACTCAGTGGAATGACTTCATTTATGTTATTTGACATGTCCTAATGATTTAGAGTGTAGAGGAGTTTAGAGCTATTTGGTGTGATGCCCTAGGGGCAAAATTGCTCATTTTCCATGAAAAATGGAGGTTTTAAGTGTGAGTTTGATGAAATGGTGATGGCAAGAGTTGTCTAATAGTTGTTGTAGTATGTACAGGCCTAATATGAGATGTTCCAAGTGGTTTTAGGTTGATTGGATTTGAGGAAGTGAAACATCCATTAAACCCCTTTATAACTAGTCAAAAAATTAGGGTTTCTCGTTTTGGGGTTTTAAAATGCTTGAATAACTCAAGAGGCTATTGATTTAGATGTTTTATGACATGTTGATCTTTTGTTTTAAGGTTTTGAGTGAATATTGAATGATTGAAGGGGAGTTTCTTTGTAAATTGGACCAATTTAGGCCTAATTCATGAGGGCTCAGTCATAGAACTCCTATACCTTCTGAAACAAGTGTTTAATATCTTCTGATATGTTTGAATAGGACATAATGGGTATCCAAAAAGCATTTGGGTTCATGGGTATGAGGTGTTTCTAAAAATTTATGCCTATTTTTCAAGTTTGGAAGGCTACTAGGCATTGAGGGTGAGTTGATGCTGCATGGTTTGGGTAGGGGTTTGAGGTCTGATTCTTTGTTGATATCTGATCATTTTGAGTTGATTAAGGTCCACCACTTTGTATTACATCAAAGTGGTATCAGAGTTTAGGTTCTATTTTTTTTTTGGGAAAGTTGATATTTGTTGCAAGTTGAAGGAGATTGGTTGAAGACAAGATGCCTCCAAAAGGGAAAGATATGGCCAAAGAGATGAAGGAGATGAGGGATAGGCATGCTATAGAATTCAGAGAGTTGGAGGAAAGAATTGCATCCCTGGAAACAAACAAGAGAAGGGATGTGGAAGAAAATGAGTCCGAGGAAGAAGAGGAAGGAGAGTATGAAGATGTGGAAGAAAAACTAGATCCTGAGGATCAGAGAATGGCCAAGTTGCTGAAGGCAGTAAAAGAAGACAAGAAGGTGAAAATAGATGTGAAAAAGTATGGAGGAAGTCTCAAAGATGAGGAGTTACTTGATTGGATTGCAGCTTTAGATAATCATTTTGAATGTGAAGATGTGCTAGAAGAGCAGAGAGTAAGGATTGCAAAGACCAAACTTGAAGGTCATGCTTTGTTATGGTGGGATTATCTACAATCAGAGAGGAGAAAGCAAGGAAAGTCCAAGATTTCTTCATGGGACAAGATGGTGGCAAAATTCAAAGGTAAGTTCTTACCCAAGGACTATGAAGTTCAAATGTTTAAAAAGCTTCAATTTTTAAGACAAAAGAAATGGATGTGAAATCATATACTGAGGAATTTTATAAGTTAAGCATGAGGTCTGGTCATTATGAGAATGAAACTCAAAAATTTGCTAGATACTTGGGTGGTTTAAGATTGAACATACAAGATGAATTGGTTTTGGCTAATCCTAGAAATGTAGAAGAATGTTATCAAATGGCAGTTAGAATTGAGGAGAAAATGAAAAGAAGGCAAGACAAATCAGTTAGAGGAAGAGGCAGCAACATAAGAGGAAGAGGATCATTTCCCACAAACCAAGCAAGTGAAAATTAGGATGATGTAAACAAAGGACAAGGGCAAAGTGCATATTTCAGAGGTAGAGTTATAAGGGGCAGATTTGGAGGTGGAAGAAGTTCAAATGTGTTTACAGGTAGATGCTATAATTGTAATGAGTTTGGACATCTAGCCTATAAGTGACCTGAAAGGCAAGGTTCAACATCAAGTAGTGAAAGGAAAGGTGAAAGAAGAGCTCAACTTGTTCATGAGGAAGAGGGTGAAAGTTCAAAGCCTCCATATGTTGAATTTGTTTCAGAGACAGGAGAGACACTAATGCTGTGAAGAACATTGTTGCATACACCTACGGAAGAAGACATAAGTCAAAGAAGGAACTTATTCAAGACCACATGCAAATGTAGAGGTAAAGTATGCCAAGTTGTTATTGATTTAGGTTCACAAGATAACATGGTGTCTAGGGAGATGGTAGATTTGTTGAAACTAGATAAAGTGCCTCATGTAGCACCATATAAAGCCTCTTGGGTAAATGATAGTCAATCTCTTTTAGTAAATGAACAAGCATATTTGGATTTTCAGATTGGTGAATACAAAGATAGGGTCCTATGTGATGTCTTACCTATGGATTGTTGTCATTTGGTATTGGGGAGACCATGGCAATTTGATAGGAAGTCAATGTATGATGGTTGGGAGAATACCTACCTTATCAAGAAAGATGGAAAAACATTTAAGCTAACACCTTTGCTGAAAGATGAAAAAGGGAAAGGTAAGACTAAGATGGTCATGTTTGGCAAGAGGGAACCCATAAAGTCTAAGGACAGAAAAAACAAAGAGTTTGCAGTAGTAGGTATAAGGATAAAATCAGAACCAAAGAATGATTTGATGGTTGATTGGCACACTAATGTCATGGAGGGAACATTATTGTGTCCCTTAGTTGACAGTAAGGCCATAATGCAAGAAAAATCTGCAAGAACAGTGGGTCATAACTCTGCAAATACAGTGATACCTAGTGTTGCTAAGATGACTTTAATGAGAGGATAGCATAGAGATGGAGTTAAGGGCACCTACAAGTATGAAGCAGGTTTGATGCAGGAACCAATTCAAGGTACTATTGGTCCATATTTGTATGCAGGTATTCAAGCAATGATGACACCAAAGAAGGTCAAAAGTAGACAATTGCACTCAAGTTTCCAAGAGACTTGGGAAAATTTTCAAGGCCGAGTGTATGGTGCAGGAGCACCAAATTGCCATTTTGAATCAATAGGGTCACATGTTAGGTTGTAGGTGTTTTGAGTCACTTTTTGTCATTCAATAAGGTCTAAGTAGACCATTTGAAGTAGTTGGGTTAAGGACTGTGGTTATTTTGCACGTGTTGTCAATGTTGTCATGAAATATGCAAAAGTTGTCAAATGGGGCAAAATTGGAAAATGAGGATTTCATTATTTGTAGTGTGTTCTCAGGGATCATTTGACCTCATGGAGTGTGTCTTAGGTGTTAGGAGTCTTGTGTAGTTGATTTTTGTCAAAATATGCAAAATTGCACAAAGTTGTCAACAAATAAGTGCAAAAGAAAAATGCAATATTAAGAAACTTAAAGAGGTCATTAATGTAAAAGGGGCTAGTTGAGGTAGTTGATCAGTTGGAGGGTGTTGATGGGATTTAAATAGGACTTGTACATGTTTTTGAAGGGGGTTGAACAATTTTGAAGAAAAACTAATATTCACAACTCTGTTTTCATGCATTTTTTACTGTTTTGTTATACTTTCTGGGTGTTGTACAGCCTAGGCATGATTGCTTGACCATTGGATTTGATAAATATATGAGTTAAGGAACTTTTGCATTTGGTTTGAAGAGTTTTAATTCTATTTTGAAGATTTTAGAGCAATTTTACTAACACAGGTTTGAATTTTACATACAAGGGTTTGATAGGAGTAAAAATGATGTTTTAATTCATTCCACCCACTGTTTTTCCCTGTAACTCTATGGAATTACTTCATTTATGTTATTTGACATGTCCTAATGATTTAGAGTGCACAGGAGGAGTTTAGAGCTATTTGGTGTGATGCCCTAGGGGCAAAATTGCTCATTTTCCATGAAAAATGGAGGTTTTAAGTGTGAGTTTGATGAAATGGTGATGGCAAGAGTTGTCTAATGGTTTATGTAGTATGTGCAGGCCTAATATGAGATGTTCCAATTTGTTTCAGGTTGATTGGAGTTAAGGAAGTGAAACATCCATTAAACCCCCTTATAACTAGTCAAAAAATGAGGGTTTCTCTTTTTGGGGTTTTAAAATGCTTGAATAACTCAAGAGGCTATTGATTTGGATGTTTTATTACATGTTGATCTTCTATTTTAAGGTTTTGAGTGAAGATTGCATGATTGAAGGTGAGTTTCTTTGTAAATTGGGCTAATTTAGGCCTAATTCACAAGGGCTCAGTCATAGAACTCTTATACCTTCCGAAACAAGTGCTTAATATCTTCTTATATGTTTGAATAGGACATAATGGGTATCCAAAAAGCATTTGGGTTCATGGGTATGAGGTGTTTTTGAAAAGTTATGCCTATTTTTCAAGTTTGGAAGGCTACTAGGCATTGAGGGTGAGTTGATGCTGCATGGTTTGGGTAGGGGTTTGAGGTCTGATTCTTTGTTGATATCTAATCATTTTGAGTTGATTTAAGGTCCACCACTCTATATTGCATCACTATGTGAACGATTGAGATGAATTGATAATCATAGGTGAATGTGTAGATGACAAGTGGAGGGAAGATAAGACTCATGTGTGATTGTGTACATAAAAAGTACTTCATGTGAAAGATATTAAATGAAAGTTGTACTACCACACATGTTTCAAATAAAAGATGCACACATGTCAATTCATAATAAAGATGAAGATAAGTGAAAAGAGAAATTAATTAAATAAATAAAATTTATTTAATTAATTGGAAAGATGGGATTATGAAGCGATTTTAATTAAATAAATAAGATTTATTTAATTAATTGGCTAGATGGGATAAGGATGGGATTTTAGGACAAAATGCTACATGATGTCTAGGATAATGTTTTTGACTAGGTCCTGCAAGACATGGACAAATTTGGAACAAATTTGGGTGTCTACATTTTGCCCCTCTTTGATACAATGTTCATTTAGAACGTTGTGTCAAAGAAGACAGGATAATTCATTCGATAAGCAAGATTATACCCCAGTGTAACTGGCGGATGATGCCCCCTCAAGAGGTAAGCCAGGCTAACCACGAAGGGTTGGGTTGGCTCGCGATAAGATGAAAGGCAAAAAATAAGGTTGACTTTGGAGGATGAAGATGAAGGAATGATTAATCTTGGTTGAGGACTACATAAGATTATGATGGAATGGATAGATGATATGACAGCTTTTCAAGTAATTTCTCAAAAAAATAGAGAAATGCAATCCTTATGTTTGATATAGCATATGGATGTTATGCACCAGGGTATAAAAGACCAAGGTGTCGACGTATTCAATGCATAACTAGTGATGAGTCTAGTTTATGACCCAATTTTTTTAGAATTTATTATCCAATTGTTGTAGTTATCTTGGACTTTGGTACCTAGATCTTGATCTTTTCATGACATTTCCTCAAAACCATAAGATATTGGGCATATGTTATTTCCTCTAATCTTTAATGACATTGACGTGCTATATGAACTATCTATGTTACTTTTACATGTGGTTAATGAATGTTACTCTAAGATAGTTACAGATATGCAATTATTGTGCGTACTAATATTGTTATGCAGATATAATTAGCAGCCTATAAAGCTGAAGAAGATTCTGTCAGTTGGTTACTCGCCATTGAAGTCAAACAAGGTGGTCATTCAAATGTCAAATGGAGGGAAGATAACCATCGTGTAACTAGTCTTAATTACTTGTTGAACAAATATAGGAGTTACTATTGATAACTAAGAGGGGGGGTGAATCAGTTATCTTAATTATTTCAACTTTCTGAACTTTCTTAATAATTAGTGTAGCATCAATTCAAACAAGCAAACATAACCATGAAATGGAAATACACATGACACAATATTTTTGTCGTGGAAACCCTGTTAAGGGAGAAAACCACAGGGTGATTAACCCAAGATTGTATTCTCTGTTAGAAGAATAGAATTACAAAATGGCACTTGCCAATTAGGGCTCACTGCCCGAGCATACTGCTCACAAGAGGCCCACTGCCTACAAGAGACTCACTGTCTACAATTTACAAAGAGTGTAATACAATACTTGAACTGATAAGGAGCATCTACATATGCTGGAGTTCAGTTCTAGTTAAGCTCAGTACACTGATCTGCTGCACTTCATCCTTTCTCTTCCTTCGTGCTGTTGTCCCTTCACATACCGGACCTCCCTTACTGCTTTCACTCTACTCTACTGCTTTTCTTCACACTTTGCCAAAACCATGACACACCTCACAACTAAATCCATCTTGTATATATATCCGCACAAGTGATTTCATCACCTTTCTAGTTGGCACCCAGAATAGTCAATATTTTCCACGAACTCTGATCTGTCGGCTAAATCCTTGCTTACCAAGTAATGCGGATCAAGGATATACTTGTAGAAGTCATCAATCATGTCAGCCAATCATAACTTATGCCTTAAGAATATTTACCATCATCAGTAGCGCATCCGGAATAATGTCTGATGTTTTGTCAGTCAGTTCTTCCTCTGCCCACACTGTCAATCAGGGTCCTGACACTTCAAGTATTCATATCTTTTTCTTCATCTATCACCGGAGGCTAAATCCTTGGAATCTATCAGTCAAGGTAGTCCTCTTGACTTCCCCGAATCTATACTTCACCAAGATACTTCCTCTGAGGGATCCGGAGCTGACTGTCAAACCTCGCCACATGCTCTGTTCTTGCTTACCAGATCACAATACTCTGCAATCTGCCTTCCGGTAGAGATTCATCATGTCCTGTGGATGTGTGGGTTAACCTTTGTTTCCATCAATGACAACAATCATGAAGCTTCAATGTGTCTCTTGCCAACAATCTCCCCCTTTGGCATTGATGGCAACACTTAGTGAAAAATGACTAAGTGTTATAATATACTCCCCCTTTGTTGATGCTCTGTTTCTATGTACATTTTCTGGAGCTCCCCCTTAGCTGGATACAACATTTTTCACTTGCTCATCACTCCCTCTTTGACATCAATGGCAAAGGGTGGGGTCCGCACACAAAAAAAAAATTCCTCAAAAACACTTCTATACTTAACCGCATAAGTATTTATACCTGCTATACTTTACATAAACTGAATGATATCTGCAAAAGATGTCTTCAATTGGACAAATTCTGTTGCCCAACTCTACTTCATTCTGTCCAAAATTGCGATGTGACCACTCAACAGGAATGCATAAGCTTCTACCTTTTTCAAATCTATCAGATCATTTGTTCTGGCTGTAGTTTGAGCATCACTTAAGGCCTCATGCATGGCCTCCAACTTAGGGATAATTATTCCTCTAAGTTCATTCAACCTACTGATTCTATTTTTCTTCTCTTCTTCAAGCTTTTTAATTTCATTCAAAACTGCAATCGTTTGATATTCTTGATTTATTATGGATGTGGTAAGTGGATCAAAATTTTGAGAAAGTTTTGTTAGTTTGTCCTCCTGTTCTTTCACTTTCTTCTCAATCTCCACTATTGCTTTAGACCAAGATATACAAAATTTGTATATATCTCCACCGTCCTTGAGAGAATTTTCCAAGCTCTTTATCCCAATACCCATTACTCTCCTGTCATTTGTTATTAGCCCTTGCAACTCAGAGAATATCTTATCCAAAAACTCTTTCCTGACCTTCTCCTCAGCTGATTTCTCTAGAGAATTGAAATGTGTATTAATACTATTAATCAGAGATTTGAGATTTCCAGATGAGGAAGCTGTGGGATCCTTCTAAAACGATGGTATAATCTTTTCTAGCACTCCAGAAGCAGCTGCTATAAGCTCATAGTCTTCCATGTGAGATTTCAGTAGTTTTTCTTTGGCCTTTGCTTGAGCAAATGAAGCTATCTTCATTGTTTGTACTAGAGAAAGAGAGTCAAAATCAAATGGCCCTTTTAGCAGTTCCGGTTCATCAATCTCCATAGTCTCTTTTGTCAAGAAGTCCTTGACAGATTCTGCAGTGTCTCTTGCTGGAGGCAGATTCTTCTTCTCTTCTGCAGTCTCAGAACTGTCTCTTGGAGCTTTTTCTCCTTCTACAACCTTGGTACTGTCATCTTCTTTTTCCTTCGCCTCTGCTTCTTTCTCCTGTATTCTTTCTTCTCCTTTGGATCCAAAGTCAGCAGGGGAAACCAGAGGAGTGATGTTTGTTTGTTCATGGGCCACCTCTTCCGGAGCAGAGGATTCTAAGCCCTTATCTTCACCGGTGTCCATTAGTTCTTCCGTCATTTCCTCAATGGATTCCTTTTCAACACCTGTGGCCGAAGGATCAACGCCCAAGTCCTCTATAATAGGAAGATTGAATCTTTTGAAGGCATTTCTGAGGATCTCTTCTATTTCCTTAGCTATCTTGTCAGTCTCACTAAGCATGAGCTGATTCATTCTGGCTTTGCTTCAAAATTCATCCTTGCAATCCTTGAAGATCATGTTCATTTGCTTTGAATCGATTGAAGGATATAGCTGAATGGCTATCTATTCCCGGATCTCAAGATCTTTTGCCATGGCAGTATTCTTTCTTATTTCTAACTCTTTTTCTAGGCTTTTGGGAAAAAGAGATATAATTTCAATAAAAGCCTTGTTATATATGTTCAGATACTTAACTGCTACTTCCTGCAAGATCTTTTGGTCTGCTTCATTGTAATCATCATAGAATTCAGCCATTGGCTAAAGGTTTCCATCCATAGTGACAGATTTGATGACATCATCTAAAGACAGAGTGGGCTTTTCTACAAATTCTTCTACCTTTTCTTCTTCACCTTGACCGGTAGAGGGTTCACCGGATGTTTTCTTCTTCTCCTTCTTGATTTTCTTTATCTCCTCATCTGATTCATTTTCTTCATCATCCTTCTGACTGACATAAGACCTTGTGGCCTTTGTTTTAGTTCTTTTCTCTGCTCTGTCGGATGATTTTGCTTCCATTTTTGATGTCCTTGAGCTTTTAGCAGTGGCAGGTATAGATCTCTTTGATGATCTTGTCCAGGTGGAAGATTTTACCAGAGCACTTTCCTTACTTCCCTTTTCTGCCTCTTTCTTCTCTTCCTCAGCCCTTTCTATCTTTTCCCTGATGGCATCAAGTGCCTCCTTTGAGATGCCTAAGCCTTTGGCAACTTCTTCAACTTCTTTTCTCACTTTCCTCTTTATTTCCGGTTGTCTGAGTTCCACATGAACTTTTACACTTAGCTCTTCAAAGGTTCCAAACCTTTCTGTCTTTGGATCCTTTGGCTGACTTAGCATGTGTTGAACATGCAGCTCCATAATTTGTTCATCAACTTCATACCCCATAGGCATGATTTAGACTGTCCTTAGCTCTACTGCCTCCATTAGGCATTGATCAGTGTCTACCATGAAGCACACTGTATCTTTATATTTTTCAACCAATGATTTTGGGATTCTTTCTCTGATTTGCATAGTGTTTTGGAAGTTCTTAAAGTACCCCCACAGAGCTGTATTCCTTGCCTTGGCATCCCCAAGTTCATGCAAGTAATCTCTGATTTGAATTGCTACCGGTTTGTTATTTTGCCATGCCCATCCATTGGATCCGGGCAGCTTATTTGTGAAGTAGAAAAATAAACACAATATCAGTCCATATTTAAAGGAGTTCTTCTTGTCCTTTTTGATCTTTTGTATGTTCTCCATCAATTGACTTAGAAGAAGTTCACAGAGATCATACTATGCATTCTTTCTCAGCATCTCATAGGTAGTATACACTGCAGTTCCAGACACTGAATTCTCCCTACTGGAATGATATATCTTATACCCTATTATCATAGATGCAAGCTTGATATCTGGGTCCATGATATCTTCAATGGTCATTTCCCTCTTATCAAATTTTGATCCGGTGGCCTCAGTTACAGTTTGGTTTTTGACAGATTTGAGGACAGGTATCCCTCTAGAGGAGTATAAGCCGGTTACTACCCTAATTGCCTCCTTAGTGATTTTGCAAGGTCTGTTCAGCCATAGGAAGTTATCATGCATCCTACTCAATACATACCGAACCCATTCATCTTCTTCAAAGCAGGGGAAATGAATGAACTGATCAAAATGTTTCTCCTGGATGCCCTTATATTGAGGTTTAAGTTCAAAAGCATCATCTATCAATTGTTTATGATAGATATCTCTTAGTTTGAATTCCCCAAACTCTTCAATATTCACATGTATGTAAAACCTAATATCTTCTGTATGCAACACACCATGCGGAACACTGGAAAATGCTCCTAGGGGATCTACTTCCAAGGATTTATAGGGATGTTTCTTGAATTTGGGGTGAGGCCTATCAGTGATCTTCACAATATTTGGAGTAGACATATTTTCAAAAGATTTACAGAGAGATATTTGAGAACGGAAAATACCTTTTGCACCTTTAGGTTTCGCGGAGTGAGTCGGACCGATTTCTGGAAGAATTGACTTCTGCAAATGATCTTTGATGGGCTTGAGGAAATTTGTTGCAGAGCACCTCTTTTCTTCTTCTTGAATGTAGAATGAGGAAATGTTTAATAAGAAGATCCCTTATATTGTTCCACAAACCCTAAAACCAAGTTGCAATAAGTGCTCGACCTAAGTTATTTCAGTTTACCTTATTCGAATGACTTGAAGAACCGTATCAATCTTGATCTTAAACATCTTACTGATCTTCCAAATCTTAACCATAGTTTACTTAGATGTTTCTCTTATGAACCCTTAAATCTGCAACACTTCTTGTGCCAGTTCCGGCACCAATTGACTGGCTGGGGGAACAAGGTTTTCTTTGTGTCTCCCCCTGAGCCAGAGCTCACTTTTTAATTTTTGAAAGGAATATCAGCACCAGAGTCTGGTGCGGATCCATCCCCTACATTCTCTGTGCTTTTCTTCACCCAAATCTTGTTCATCTCACTTTGAACTTCATCCACATTCACCTTTTGTTTTCCCTTATCTTGATCTGATTATGATATACCAGACCTCTTTTGTCCTGATTCTTGCTTCTACAAAATTTTGCAATATGACCGGATCTATTGCAAATTTGGCAAACAACATTTCTTTGCATATTTGATTGATATCCTCTTGATCTGCATTGATTAGCCATGTGACCCATTCTATTGCATGCAAAGCATCTACCATTGAATGAATTGTTCATTTGCATATTTCTGCATTCATGAGATTTATGACCATACCTTTTGCAGTTAAAACACTGTCTGGAGAAGGATGTATTAGTCTGATTTATTCTCTTTCTGCACTGATTAGCTCTATGACCAAAGTTATTGTAGTTGTGGCAATATCCACTGAAGGATGGATATCTTTGAGCATTAGGTTGTCTTACCGGAGGTCTTCTAGGCCTGTTCCTTGGATTTTCTGATCTAGGATTCTTCTGACCGGATCCGGAGCTTTCTCCTTTCTCATATCCCAAACCACACTTGTCATCTACCCTCTTTTGACTTTCAAGAAGAACTTCAAGTTGAGCAGAACTTATCTTGAATTTCTCTTTATATTCATTTGTTGTTTGAAGATCCCTTTTAAGAGAGACAGTTTGATCCTCAAGTTTTTCTTCATTATCTTTAGCATCTTCAAGATCAGATTCAAGATGTCTGATAATTCTATCCATCTTGTGGCAATCTTCTGATTTCTCCTTGAGAGATTGTCTTACATCATCTTTAGTTTTTCTTTTCTCTTCAACCTCTTGGGTAAACTTCATAACTCCTAATTCCATTTCATGTCTTACCATAATGATTTCTTTTGATAACTTTTCACATAACTTGGTTTTCTCCTTCAGATCTTCATTTGTGTCATTAGCTGCACCTTGACTTGCCAATTGCTGAAGTAGCTCCTTTCTCTTTTTCATAGAGAGACTTAATTTGTCTTTTAGTTCTTTCATGAAATCATCAGCCTGTTTGAGTCTTTCCTTTAATTCATTGACTTCAGAGTTTGACTGCTCAAGATCATCAAGGGAAGTCTTGAGTTGCTCCCTTAGACCATATACATCCATTTGAATTCCCAGATCTTCCTCAAGTTGTTAGACTCTGTTAGGAGGAACTTGGCTCTGATACCAATTGTTGATAACTGAGAGGGGGGTGAATCAGTTATCTTAATTATTTCAACTTTCTGAACTTTCTTAATAATTAGTGTAGCATTAATTCAAACAAGCAAACATAACCATGAAATGGAAATACACATGACACAATATTTTTGACGTGGAAACCCTATTAAGGGAGAAAACCACGGGGTGATTAACCCAAGATTGTATTCTCTGTTAGAAGAATAGAATTACAAAATGGCACTTGCCAATTAGGGCTCACTGCCTGAGCATACTGCTCACAAGAGGCCCACTGCCTACAAGAGACTCACTGTCTACAATTTACAAAGAGTGTAATACAATACTTGAATTGATAAGGAGCATCTACATATGCTAGAGTTTAGTTCTGGTTAAGCTCAGTACACTGATCTGCTGCACTTCATCCTTTCTCTTCCTTCGTGCTGTTGTCCCTTCACATACCAGACCTCCCTTACTGATTTCACTCTGCTCTACTGCTTTTCTTTGCACTTCACCAAAACCACGACACACCTCACAACTAAATCCATCTTGTATATATATCCGCACAAGTGATTTCATCACCTTTCTAGTCGACACCCGGAATAGTCAATATTTTCCACGAACTCTGATCTGTCGGCTGAATCCTTGCTTACCAAGTAATGCAGATCAAGGATATACTTGTAGAAGTCATTAATCATGTCGTCCAATCATAACTTATGCCTTAAGAATCTTTACCATCATCAGTAACACATCCAGAATAATGTCTGATGTTCTGCCAGTCAGTTCTTCCTCTGTCCACACTGTTAATCAGGGACCTGACACTTCAAGTATTCATATCTTTTTCTTCATCTATCACCGGAGGCTAAATCCTTGGAATCTATCAGTCAAGGTAGTCCTCTTAACTTCCCCAAATCCGTACTTCACCAATATACTTCCTCTGAGGGATCTAGAGCTAACTGTTAGACCTCGCCACATGCTCTGTTCTTGCTTACCAGATCACAATACTCTGCAATCTGCCTTCCGATAGAGACTCATCATGTCCTGTGGATGTGTGGGTTAACCTTTGTTGCCATCAATGACAACAATCATGAAGCTCCAATGTGTCTCTTGCCAACAGTTACTGTTGTGCTAGATCTGCGTTGAAGCGACCATGCTTGACCAGATTCCATGCATGCATAACCTCCTCTCCACTTTCTATGATTTTCCTAAAGCAGCGTCCTCCTATTTTGTTGGAGTTGACCACCTTGCTAGGTAGTTGGTTTGTATTTTTCTTTCTATAAATAAGACTTAGATGCTCCTTCTGAGGGGTTGATTAATCTGAGGTTGTACTTGCACTATTAAATTTTTCAGCAATATAGTTATGTTGCTCATTTGTACTCATGTTTTCCAATGAATAAAATGAAGTTATAAGTTTGCATCTCTGAGTTTACATTTGTCTTAAAGGATACTCATCCAAGGGGCCCCACTTGGTGAGCATTCCATCCTTTAGTTTAGTTGTCATTTTCTGTTAAGTAGTTAGAATCTGGCATCAAATGTTCCTACAACCACTAGAATTCCATTATGTGTCTATTCCTGCAGCCAAAGCAGACAGAGTAGTTTCCTGTTTGTTTGCCCATCTTTTCATTTTGTCATGTACTTCAACTTAGTATAGTTGTTGGTTGATGTTCAACATTTATGTTATTTCTTTCCAAGCAATTTACTTTCAACATTATGTCTTTCTTAGTTGTAGAATGAATGTGGCTACTTTGGAGTTCCTAGTGCACATACTGTGCTGACCCATTTCAAGTTCACATCCCTGGGTTTTCAAGTTAAATGCATCTTCATAGTGATTAAGACAACTATTCACGTTAGATGTCCAATCTCTAAGTCACGGCTTTATGGGCTTAGTTATTAAATCATTGTATGAGACCAACATTTTTGGTGCCGTTGTTGAGGATGGTGTCAAACTAGGAAGATCTTTGAAGTCATTTTTAGTATATTCCTCATTTAGGAAGTAACGACACACAATCCATTCATAACATTCTTTATGAGTTGGCTGATACTGAGTATATATTGCATGCATAGAGGCAGAAGAAGAGATGCTTTAGGGAGATTCCTTCCTAATGGTCCAAATTACCCAGCAGAAGAAGTAGAAGTGAATCTTTTTCTTGATGCATTCCCTGATTTGAATAGTTCTAAAACATCCTTTGAAGAACAAGCTGCCCAAAACTTGATTATCAATCCATTTGCCTTGATAATTAGCCAAGCAGCTATGGCTGCCCAAAATGGATCCAATCAACCAACCTTTCCATTTCCTATTGCTCATCAAAATGAAGTGGATAACCTCAAAAACATCCCTGCTTCAGCTCTCCCCAAGTTTTATGGACTTGCAACAGAGGACCCAGACACCTTGTTTGAATTTGATATCCTCTACAGGAGCTATGACTACACCACTAATGCTCATAGGCTTAAGTTGTTTCCTACTACCATGAAAGATGTTGCATTGAGTTGGTTTATGGGTCTAGGTAGTGAAATTGTCAATACTTGGGATGAGATGAAAGAGAAATTTCTTGAGAAGTATAAAGACTACTATAGGGGTGGAGATATGAGAGGAAATGATATTTTCAGAATGCAGCATAAAGAAGATGAAAGTTTGGAGGATTACATCTCAAGGTTCCTGTTTTGTTTACAAAAATCTCCCCATCATACACTCAATCAGGAGTCTCAGAAACTACTCTTCCTTAGAGGAATAAGTGACCATTGTATGGATGCCTTGGATTTAATGGGAGGAGGAGATATTTCCCAAGTGCATTGGGAGGATATTAAGAAGTTGTGCCAGAATTATTCCAAAGCAGCCATGAAGAAAGGAAGAGCTTACCATTCCCTTATGGGAAAAACCCCTACCAATGGAGTTTCAAGGATAGAGATAAGTCACTTGTTGTATGATTTTAAGCAAGATATCATAAATAATATGGCTACCCAGCTGGACACACTTTAGGCAAAGAAGAAGCACGACGAGGCAGAGGCAATGTTAGCAGAATATTGTCCTCATTGCAGACAAAAGAAGAGGGACTGCAGATGTAAGATGGTAGCTAATATTAATAGTAAGCAGATTCCACCTGAGTTTAAGCCAATCCAGGTTGAAAAAGATCAAGTCTAATATGTTGCACAAAGGAGGCCATGGGCTCTAAGACAAGGTATGCCACCAAATCCATTATCATTTGTTGGACCATATTTTAATACTTATGCATCCGGTAACCAATGGCAACAGTCATCTCCATTTAACTATGGAGGATATTCACCTCAACCTTGGAATAACCCTCCAAACACTTGGCAAACTTACCAAAACCCTGCACCCCAGTGGCAACAACCTCAGGGGAATTAGCAGTCACCTCCAGGAAACTAGCAGCAACCATCTCAATGGAGGGGAGGACAACAATGGCCAAACCAAACAACTAATTACATGCAACCACCTTCTCAGCCCCAGCAGCCTACTATAATGCCTCCTCCTACTGGTTCCAATTCAAATACACTTAAACCTACTTAGTTACCAGCTCGGCCCTCACCTAACCCAAATAATAGACCATAGCCACAGCCAGTATACTCTGCTGATCCAAATCAATGCCCTACATATGCTATGAGTGTAAGTGACATCCACCTGCATTCAGGAACTACCTTGGCAGCTCCTTCCAAACCCATCATTACTGAGCTTCTTAAGGAAGAAGAGGAGCCTTTAAATGCCCCCATTCAGCCAAATGCACCTGAAAATCTTGAACTGGTCCCAGTCAAGTAGACTGCATAAGAACCACCATTTCCACAGAGGTTGGAAACTATGAAACAAAAGGAAGAGAAAGAGGAACCCACCTTTGACATACCAGAGCAGTTGAAACATGTATGTGTCAAGATCCCTCTATTTGAGGCCATAAAAGATGTTCCTATATATGGCAAAGCAATCATGGAAGCATGCCTTAAGAAGCCAGGAATAAAGAGGAAAGATCCCACTATGGTTCATGTGGTGGGACAGTTGGCTAACATCATGCTTGGGAAAGTGACTGTTCCCAAATATAATGATCCAGGGAGTCCTGTGGCAGGAGTTGTTATAAATGGGATCCAAATCAGAAATGCTCTGATTGATTTGGGAGCAGCCATAAATATAATGACCAAGGATGTCCTACAGCAACTAAATGTTGCAAACATGAGACCTACTCCTACTATCCTACATCTTACTAATAGCTCTACTGTTAAACCTGATGGGATACTAGAGGACCTTGTGGTATCCCTGGACTCATGGGAATATCCAACTGATTTCATGATACTTTCTCCTAAAGCTACATTGGGAGTGTATCCCATCATTTTAGGAAGGCCGTGGTTAGCCACAGCTGATGCTTATATTGGATGTCAGTCTAGAGATATGACCATCTCTAATGGGAGAAGCACTGAAAAATGTCTTCTTTACCCACCTGCACAACTATCCCATGATATGGATAATCCTGTTTGGCCACATGTTGGTGAAGAGGCTAAGGAAGCTAATTCTGTGGAACAGCTTATGATGTTAGGCAGAAGTTCTTTCATGCAGCTTCAAGAGGAAGATGAGGTATTGTCTAACATAATTCAGAATCATTGTGAAGTGGAGGAAGCATCATCCTCTCATTTTGTTGATCTAATGAAGACACTTATTCCTAATTTTCCTGCAGCAACAGGTATGTCTCATACATTGCTTCCATAAGAAATCAAGGTACCAAGCATTAGTGAAGCAACTATGGTTGAGTTAACAACTCAAGTAGAGATTTTAGAAAATAGATATCTGAATATTAACAACAAATTGACTCAAGAACAATAGTTGTCTTTGACAAACTTATTAAAAAAACACAAGAATACCTTTGCATGGGATTACCATGACATGAAAGGACTAGATCCCACATTATGCACCCATAGGATTTATATAAAGGAAGATTGTACACCGGTAAGACTACCAAAAAGGAGAATCAACCCTGCATTAAGAGAAGTTGTCAAAGAAGAATTACATAAGCTATTATATGCAGGATTTATCTACCCAATCTCAGATAGCCAATGGGTGTCTCCTCTGGTTCTTGTGCCCAAAAAGCTAGGAAAATGGAGAGTCTGTATTGATTACAAAGAATTAAACTCTGCCACCAAAAAGCATCATTTTCCCCTTCCTTTCATAGACCAGGTATAGGACTCACTTGCAAGAAAGTAGTACTTTTCCTTTTTGGATGGTTTCAGCGGTTACAATCAGATACAAATTGCACCAGAGGACCAAGAGAAAACAACATTTTGTTGATAACTGAGAGGGGGGGGTGAATCAGTTATCCTAATTATTTCCCTTATTGAACTTTCTTATTAATTGATGCAGTATTGAATCAAACACAAAAACATTACCATGAAATAAGAAACACATGACACAGTATTTTTGACGTGGAAACCCTGTTAAGGGAGAAAACCACGGGGTGATTAACCCAAAATTATTCTCTGTTAGAAGAATAGGAAATTACAAAATGGCACTTGCCAATTAGGGCTCACTGCCCGAGCACACTGCTCACAAGAGGCCCACTGCCTACAAGAAGACACACTGTCTACAAAGTGATAAGAATCACAGTCTAGAACTGATTGGAGGCATCTGCATATGCTGGAGTTCAGTTCCGGTTAGGCTCAGTACACTGATCTGCTGCACTTCATCTTTTCTTTGTTCTTTATTCTGCTATCCTTTCACATACCGGATCTGTCTTGGTACTTCTGCTCTGTTCTGCACTTCTTCGCATATATCTTGACATAGTCACACACTTCATAACTAAATCCATCCTCTATATATATCCGCACAAGTAATTTCATCACCTTTCTAGTCGGCATCCGGAACAGTCTAGTTTCTTACAAACTCTGTTCTGTCGGCTGAATCCTTGCTCACCAAGCAATGCGGATCAAGCATATACTTGTAGATATCATTAATCATGTCGGCCAAACATGATTCATGCCTTCACAACCTTTATCATCAATAGTAACACATCCGGAAAGTAGTCTGATACTCTGTCAGTCAGTTCTTCCTCTATTTTCACTGTCTCTCAGGAATCCTGTACTCAACTATTCATATCTTTTTCCTTGTCCATCACCGGAGGCTAAATCCTTGGAATATACCACTCAAGGTAGTCCTCTTGACTTCCCCAAATCCGCACTGCACCAAGACACTTCCTCTGAGAGATCCGGACCAATCTGTCAGACCTTGCCACATGCTCTGTTCTTGTTCACCGGACCACAACAATCTTTATTCTGACTTCCGGTAGAGACACACTATGACTTGCGGATATGTGGGATGACCTTTGTTGCCATCAATGACAACAACCATGAATCCATATAGTGTCTCTTGCCAACACATTTACTTGTCCTTGGGGGACATATGCCTACTCAGTGCTTCCATTTGGCTTATGCAATGCACTTGCAACTTTTCAAAGGGCAGTCATTAGTATATTTTCTAATATCTCACATGATTGCATGGAAATCTATATGGACGATTTCACTACTTATGGTGCTACTTTTGAAGAGGCATTGGAAAACTTAGGGAAGGTGTTGGAGAGATGTGAAGATCGCAATCTATCCCTGAATAGTGCAAAGTGCTTCATGATGATGCAGGAAGGAGTAGTGCTTGGCCACTATATCTCTCCAAAAGGAATTCAGGGAGACCCAGCAAAGATTGAAGTCATAATAAATCTGCCCATTCCTGCAAAGCAAAAAGATGTCAAAAGCTTCTTGGGTCATGCAGGGTACTATAGACATTTCATCAGGGATTTCAGTAAAATGGCAGCCCCATTGTATACCCTTCTCACTAAAGATGTTGAATTTTAGTGGAATGAATACTGTAACAAGGCATTTTCTGATTTAAAGGCTGCATTAACTCATGCTCCTATACTCAAAGGGCCCAATTGGGAGCTTCCTTTCCACATTCATACTGATACATTAGATTATGCAATAGGAGCAGTCTTAGGGCAGAAAGAAGGAGCCATTGAACATGCTATTTATTTTGTCAGCAAAAACTTGTAGGGAGCCGAGTTCAATTATACAGTGACAGAAAAGGAAATTCTAGCAGTAATTTATGCCCTCAACAAATTTAGGCAATACATAATAGGTTATCAAATCTTTGTGCACACAGATCATGTAGCCATTAGGTATCTCATGAACAAACCCTTGATATCAGGTAGATTAGCAAGATGGGTATTGCTATTGCAAGAATTTGACATCACTATTGTGGATAAGCCAGGGAAGGCCAATGTTGTTGCTGACTTTCTTTTAAGGTTGACTACATCAGAGGACAACCAAGTCATTGATGACTTCTACCCTGATGAACACTTGTTTTCAATCACTATGCAAATGCCCTAGTATGCTGACACAGCCAATTATCTAGTCACAGGGAGAGTCCCTCCTCATTTCTCTCCAAAGGAGAGAAGGGTACTCATTGAAAAGTATTTTCCTTTTTCATGGATTGCTGGATGTTTGTTCTACAATGGACCAGACCATGTCATGAGGAGATGTGTGAGAGAAGATGAAACATATGATATTTTGCATGCCTGCCACAATGAACCACGTGGAGGGCATTTTGTAGAAAAGAGGACAGCAATGAAGATTTTGAATACAGGTTATTATTGGCCCACACTCCACAAGGATGCAAGGAGATATACAAAGAAATGTGACAGATGCTAGAGGATGGGATGGCCAACCAAATTTGATGAGATGCCCATTTACCCTCAGCTTGTGATCACTCCATTTGATAAGTGGGGATTAGATTTTGTAGGACCCATTGATCCTCTATCCAATGGTAAATCCTATATCTTAGTATGCACTGATTATGTAACCAAATGGGTAGAAGTTAAGGCCATGAAGCATGCAAGAGATAACAAGGTTGCAGAATTTCTTTATGAGGAAATTTTCACACGATATGGGGTTCCAAGAGAGATAGTGACTGATCAAGGAGCTCAATTCACCTCAACCCTAGTTGCAGCACTGGTCAATGAGTACAACATAAGGCACAAGAAATCTACTCCTTATCACCCTTAGGCCAATGGCCAAGTTGAGGTGACTAACAGGGAAATTGAAGCCATTCTGACCAAAACTGTGGCTGTCCATGGGAAGGATTGGGCAAACAGGCTGCCATAAGCTATCTGGGCCTATAGGACAACCTGGAAAACAACCACAGGCTTCACTCCTTTTGAGTTGTTGTATGGAAAGACATCTATAATGACCATTGAATTTGAACATAAGACTCTTCAGACTGCAATAGACCTGGGGATGAATATATCTGAGGCACAAAAGGACAGAATCATGCAGCTCAATGCTTTGGATGAAATGAGGAAAGAAGCCTTTCATCACACAGAGGTAGTGCAGAATCAGAGAATAAAGTGGCATGACAAATTCATCAAAGACAATAAATTCCATCCAAGTGACTAGGCACTACTCTACGAATCAAGGTATCAAGATAATGCAGGGAAGTTGCAAACAAGGTGGCAGGGCCATATGAGGTTGCTGAAGTTTTCTCCAATGGTGCTATTCAACTTACCACCATTGACCCTGTCAGATTTAAGCTGTTAGTCAATGGTCATTGCCTCAGGTTATATCACAAGCCAACTTCAAAGGATGAGTTCCTACAACAATTTACTCAACATGCAACTCCTAAACTTCCTGCAGCCAAAGGCAGCGGACCTAGTGTCCCCCCTTCTGGCTAACCAAGGTTGGACACTTGTCATAATAAAGACTTCTAATTTTGTGGGGGTCCACTTCTTCATCCATTCACCCATCCTCCCACCCATATTCATCATTCTCTCTTCCATCACGTTGCCATGATCTCACTACATTCCACCTCACTTTCTTCCACTCCACTTTCATTCATTGCTCAATGAATCTCTTAAAAGGTGACTGGTACTTTCTCCATCATTTTTGCAACTGATCTTCCAAACATCAAGGTACATGCACATTAATTTGTTATATCTTATTTATCTTTTAGTACATTCATTTAATTATTGTAAATTAATGTTGATGTTCTCCATAGCATGTCATTATTCCCTGCCCTGTCAAATCAAGCATCACCATTCCGCATGTGAGGACACATGCTCAAATTTAAGTTGGGGAGAGAGTGTGAATACCATGTCCACGTGTCAGTCCGTATGCTTTACGCCAACATGTCAGTAAAGTTTAAATTGAGTTGATTTGAATTCTGAGTGAGATGATGGCTCACAAGTGTGAGGTGATAGCCTTCATCAATTACTCCTTACTACCTGTACCAATCATAATCTTGAGTTCCTAAATAAGGAAAATTCAGACGACATTGGTGATTGAAAATTTAGCAGTATTGCAGGAAACTGAAGTTTAGTTTTTAGATAAATATTGTAGGAAGAAAAACTTTGCAGAGTGATTGTTTTCAAACAGCTAAACAATGGGAGGTGGATTAATTCGAAATGAACCCATGGTTCATGAGGTATTACTGCAGGATGCACCCAGCTAGGTCGAGTTTAGAAATTGTAGGTGGTTAGATTATTTCTTGAATCTGAATGGTTTTAATGAAGATGTTGCATTCAAATTTGCCTAAACATTATCTGAAGGTAAGGCCATGGTAAAAGGGTTAGAGGTATTGGCTACTGAAGAAAGGATTGCAGAAGTTACAGGGTTGCCTGTCAACAGTGAGAATTATCTTGTTACCAGAGACGCCAGGTCAGCTAGGGCTAAATTTATAGAACCTAGTGACCCTCCAATAATTGTAGACAAATAAGGAGCCAAGAGAACCTCTCTACCTGAGCCATGGAAACAAGTAGCTATTCATGTTGTGAGGTACATTACTTGTGAAGGTTGTCAGTCGAATCTTCATTCTGTGCATTTCAAACTACTAAATCATATGAGGCATGGGAGAAGAATGAATGTGCCAAACGTGCTATACCACCTTCTCTCAATCATGGTGGCCGAGACCCAAAAAGGTAGGGCTAACTCTATTTCCCACCATTGTTTGATCAAATTGTTAGTTGAAAAGTCTCTGCATGATGTGTCTGATATGACTTGGGAATAATTCTTAAATATTTATCAAATTAGACCAAAGCATTTGTGACCTACGGTTGTGCCTCAACCTTGTAGGACTAGGAGGAGAGTGAGTTCTATTGAAGCTACTACTAGAACCTCAACTTCTGGTATAAACCCCCCTGCAACTGAACAAACTATAGAGATTAGTTCTTCGGAGGTAGAGCATTCAGGCAAAAAGAGTTCTTCTTTAGATTCTGATGATGATGTTCCTCTGAGAAATCTAATTCAAACAAGGGCATAGAAGAAAAAGGAAAAAATAAGAAAGGGTAAAGCTAAAAAGAAAAGTGTAGGAAAGGGAGTGTCAAGCTCTAAGAAATGGAAGGCTAACACTGTTCTTCCTACAACCAAAGAAAAACATGAGATCCCTCCTAGGAAATCAAAAACTACTAAGCTAGCCTTTGGTGTGTCTCCACAGAGAAGCCCTAGGGCTGAAGAAATGTCACCAGAAGATATAGAGGCTCCAATGGGGCATGAGAATGTTGAAGAAAAGGACATATTTGGGGAAGCAACAAATGTAACATAGGCAGACCTTGATGCTGCTGCTAAACAAATTGAGAGTCAAGGACATGAAGAAAACCAGGAGTTCCTACAGCAAGAGACCCTACAGCCCGAATTGGTTGAACATTTAGGAACCATGCAGTTAGTGTTATATGAAGGGAAACCATTAGTGCCAGGAAAACTTTTGGTAGGAATACACAGGCCCTCTGATTTTTCAATGCATATGGTAGCTATGAATTTATGGAATGAGATGCAGAGGAGAGAAGAAGAATGGAAAAAGGAGAAGTGTGGGCTGAAGAAAGAAATTCAAAAGAAAGATGAAGAACTTGAAGATAAGAACGCAAAAATTATGACTTTAAAGGAGAGAGTGGATAATATGGCAGCCTTAATGCCTCAGGTATTAGAGTGTAGGATTCCTCCAAGGGTCTATGCTCTGTATTTAAAGGAGAAGTATTTTTCTTTTAAAATAGCAAGGATTTATTCAGGTTTGAATCCTTCCATTGAGTCACCTCTTGAATTTTTCAATGCTTATCGGATTGCTTCTCCTGAAATAAAGAATTTGTTGTGTGAATTCTATTTACATAATTATGCTGTGTCCCAAGATCATGAGTGGAAACCCTTGTTGTATGTTGGGGATGTTCAATTAAGGGCATTTATGTCCTAGATACAAAATGAGATTAGTTGGGGACAACAATTCAGGGCTTATAGACAAACAGAATTCAACACTCCCCTGTCCATCAAAGCTAAATCTAGAAACCTAGGGAGCATTTTCAATGATTGGCACAAAATGCTTTATAGACTAAGCTATGGCAGTAGAATCCTGGCTGAGAGAGAAGTAGTTTACAGAGAATATGAGAAGGTAGCAAACACTATAGGGGAATCTGTAAAGGGACATTTGGCACAAAGGTGGAATAGTTTGTCTGATGAACTAAAACAAGCAAAGCCTCACTCTCTACAGAACTATGTTGCAGCATGTAAAAGAGAAGATAGATATATATAGATTGGGAGGACAAAGGGCCAATTCTGGCTTCCCTTAATTTTTCAACCACCTATCCTATTGTGGCATGTGCCAAATTTTAGGTTTTACTAGTATGATATTGCTGAAGAGAGGCAAAGATGGAACAGATTGGATAGACAGCAAGGGTTCTATTGGGATCCTAACTCATGCATTGCAGAAACTGATATAGGATAGCTGGCAGTTACTAATTTCAGGGCATTAACCAATCAGAAGAACAATCCTTCCTCTACTGGAGGACTAGCAAAGTCTTAGGTTGGGGAGAGTGATGAGTCTAGTTTATGACTCAATTTTGTTAGAATTTATTATCCAATTGCTATAGTTATCTTGGACTTTGGTACCTAGATCTTGATCTTTTCATGACATTTCCTTAAAACCATAAGATATTGGGCATAGGTTATTTCCTCTAATCTTTAATGACATTGACATGCTATATGAACTATCTATGTTAATTTTACATGTGATTAATGAATGTTACTCTAAGATAGTTACAGATATGCAATTATTGTGTGTACTAATATTGTTATGCAGATATAATTAGCAGCCTATAAAGCTGAGGAAGATTCTGTCAGTTGGTTACTCACCATCAAAGTCAAACAAGGTGGTCGTTCAAATGTCAATGGAGGGAAGATAACCACCGTGTAACTGGTCTTAATTACTTGTTGAGAAAATATAGGAGTTACTATTGTGCTAGATCTGCGTTGAAGCGACCATGCTTGACCAGATTCCACACATGCATAACCTCCTCTCCACTTTCTATGCTTTCCCTAAAGCGACATCCTCCTATTCTATTGGAGTTGACTACCTTGCTAGGTAGTTGGTTTGTAGTTTTCTTTCTATAAATAAGACTCAGATGCTCCTTCTGAGGAGTTGATTAATTTGAGGTTGTACTCGCACTATTAAGTTTTTCAGCAATACAGTTATGTTGCTCATTTGTACTCATATTTTCCAATGAATAAAATGAAGTTATAATTTTGCATCTCTGAGTTTACATTTGTCTTAAGGGATACTCATCCAAGGGGGCCCACTTGGTGAGCATTCCATCCTTTAGTTTAGTTGTCATTTTCTGTGAAGCAGTTAGTTAGAATTTGGCATTGAATGTTCCTGCAACCACTAGAATTCCATTTTGTGTCTGTTCCTCCAGCCAAAGCAGACAAAGTAGTTTCCTATTTATTTGCCCAGATTTTCATTTTTTGTCATGCACTTCAGCTTAGTATAGTTGTTGGTTGATGTTCAGCATTTATGTTATTTATTTCCAAGCAATTTACTTTCAGCATTACGTCTTTCTTAGCTGTAGAATGAATGTGGCTACTTTGAAGTTCCTAGTGCACATACTGTGCTAACCCATTTCAAGTTCACGTCCTTGGGTTGACAAGTTAAATGCATCTTCATAGTGATTAAGATGGCTATTCAGGTTAGATGTCTAATCTCTGAGTCATAGCTTTATGGGCTTAGTTATTAAATCATTGTATGAGACCAACAGCTAGCATACTACAATCTTGTCTAAACGTATGAGGGCAAAATGTTGAACCAACATATACAAGATATGAATAGCATCTAGTGTTCTGAGATGGACTTTGATGCTACAAGCAAAGGTTTGAGCTTATCTCCACTACACATAATGATACCTTGCTAGTTATATGTATGGAAATAGTCTTAGCATAGAATAGTCTCAATGCATAAGAGACTATTTAGCTTCTCAGATGCAAAAGATATTGATATGCAAGATGCTAATCCCAACATGTACAAGATACCAATACGCATAGGAAGAGAATAAGATCATCCGACAGACACAGCATATGAAAGCAATATGGCCATGCCTCATTCCGTACTTCATCGTAACATACCAAGATATGATAGATCAAGGCAGTCTTGATTAGGCATAAAAAGGGACAAAAGATAAAATAAAAGATACTGTCATCATGTTCTCTTGCCAAATTTAAGTGCTCTTGGATGGATTTAAGTTGGCGCCTTGTTGAGAGGAAAGTTGTATCCTGTTAAAGGCTAAAGATGTTGATAAAATGCTATAGCAAATGTTGGCTTAAGGCATGCGGACAAATAGCTTTCAACTTATCCCTGATTTGTTAAAGTGCTTGAGCTTTCACTGATACACACAGTCTAATTCTTGCTTGAGCTAGTCAAAGAGAAGAAGATGGAAGATGAAAGAAGATGAAAGTGGGGTGGATCGTCTATGCTTGTGTACTAGATACTTCCTTCATATTCTAGACTGCCTACATACCTTGTATCGACGGGATTAAAGCACATTACGATGGTGATGAGACATGATGAATATGTAGTTCTGGGATTATTGATGATGTAAGTGATGAAAGATAGAAGAAAGGGAGATGAAAGATTGGAGGATGTTAGAAGAGAGATTGAAATATGGATGATGAAAGAGGGGCTATCATATATGCCTGAATCGGAGTGCTTCCTTCACATCTCAGATTGCCTACATACCTATATCCACGGGATCAAGGCTTTTAACAATAGAGATGAGATGTATTTCTTGTTTATTGTGTTGGTGGTTGATGACAAAGGATCAACTTTATTGTTTGGATTTTTGTGATGTTTTGATTTTTTTGGATTTTGCTATGTTTTGATTTTTTTGGATTTTTGCTATGTTTAGATGTTTGAGATAATGATGAGATAGAGTTTTAGATATCCACTTCCAAATAAGGCTCGACAAGTGCCCCCAGTGTGGGATGATGTTTATTAGGGAGATGTTGCGATGGGTGTGTTTATGCGGATAATATGCTAAGGTGTTAAA
Source organism: Cunninghamia lanceolata (assembly GCA_027924645.1). NCBI lineage: Eukaryota > Viridiplantae > Streptophyta > Pinopsida > Cupressales > Cupressaceae > Cunninghamia > Cunninghamia lanceolata. The sequence goes on along the minus strand of BSBN01001215.1, from coordinate 19,071,557 downwards.
TGATATCGTAACCCCAACAAAGTCCAAACTATGACAACTAGTATGGTAGAGGTAAGGGCGCAAAGGCTTTTATTATGGATGGATAAGGGATAACGGCTCGCAATGTGTAAATAGGAATGATAGTGGATTATGATGTGGAATATGGAACCAAGATAGTGGATGATGTTGTGGAAAACTGTGATCAAACAAACTAGATAAATGATGGAGGCTGGTCTCTACGCATAGTGCATGTTTGCCAAGTTTTTACTATGGTACTTATCCAAGGCACCTGTTTACCAGGTTTTCACCAGAGGACAAATTATTTATCTTGTACTTTTTTTTGTTATCCAAAGAGCCACAAAGTGGTTTTCACTATTGGATAGTTTTTCTTTTTTTGGAAGGAGAGGATGACAATTACACATGGCGCCTGTTTGCCAGGTTTTCACCATGGAAATGGATAGGAGGGACTCAAGTGTCTAGTGCTATGAATGTTGGTAGTCTCATTGGATGAATGTCATAGTATGGACCATGTCAAGTGTTCTCATAGATGTTGGTAAGGGAATGCATGGACAAGAAATGGAATAGGTAGATAGTGGATTAGAATGTGGATTATAAAAGGTTTATGCAAGAAAGGATAGAAAGGGGATGGAAGGTTTATGCAAAAGCATGGACCATAGGGAAGGTGATTGGGGAGATATGTAGGATAATGGATGAAGGATGGGGAGATGGAGGTATGTGGAAATGTGGGATGGGAGGGAACCAGGACCAACAGTTTGCACACACCGTGCTAAACATTGAAGCTTATGATGGGAAGGCGGTATAGTAAGCAATGGGGATGTTTGTTTATGAGATGGATGATGAAATGATTTAGGTACCCACATAGACTTAGTATTTTTATTATTTTTTCTTTGCTTGTGGGATTTTTGGATGGAATGGGATTTTTTTTTGAGAGACCTAGATGAGGATGCCTCATTTGGCTTACTTGCTTGTTTGCTTAGGAGCCCAAACCATTTTTGTCATGGACGTCTCTTGTGGAATTATAGGCTCAGATAGCTTTTTAGATGTATTTGGCTATGATTCTTTGCTTTGATGCCCTAAGGCATAAGAATCTTTAGGATTCTTGGTAGGTGTTTTGGCTTTAGAAGTGGAGGCATCCAAATTTTTACTTTTGAATCCCATTAATTGGATGGAAGTGGGGTTGGTAGAATGAGTGGAAGCTTTATGTTTAGACAACATGTGCATGTGTTGGCCATGATTGGGATTGTAAGGGTACTTATTGATAGAGGGATAATTAGGTGTTGGGAGTAATGGAGGTAAATCGGATGGTGAAAGATGTACGGTTACATGCTTTTGGAGCTCATAGGATAATGGAGATGGAAGAAATGAAGGTAAACTGGATGGAGGGATGTTAGGAGTTGGAAGAAGTGGAGGTAAATCAGATGGTAGGCGGTGTACATTCACATGCTTTTGCGATGTGTAAGATAGCGGAGGTAGAGTGGATGATGGAAGTTTAGGATTTGGAAGTAACGGAGGTAAAGTAGATGGTGGAAGATGTATGCTTACATGCTTTTGGGGTTCGTGATATGGTTTTTGATGGGAAATGGTGGACTTAGGATTCATGGAGGAATTACCAACATCTTTAGCTTGTGGGAGCATGTGACTGATCATGGGACTAGGGTTATCTTGAGAACTAGACTTGAGTTCATCATTAGATGGAGAAGACAGGGCGGTAGAGATCAAAAAGATGGAGTTTTCCCAGAAAAGGTTGGTGATATGAAGGGAGGAGTCGTCAATGGTATCGGAGTTAGAAGTCTCTCCTACCAAACAAGGTCCAACTTCCATATCAGCAATGGATGGGGATGAAGATTCTTGCAATGTGTACTTACTCAGACCTTGTTCAGTGTACTCAATACAGATATTTGTAATAGCTTTGCTAGATGAGGGCTTGAGTAATGCAGATGGGTCAACATAGGATGAAGATGGATAAGCTTTGATGTTAATGGGAATATGGTTAGGACTTTGATATTTGGCTTGAAAGGTGTGACAAAACTCAAATGGATTGGGATCTACATGGATAGTAACTTCAACACTGTTATATGGAAACTTGAGACATTGATGGTATGTGGAAGGAATAGATTTAAGGGCATGGATCCGTGGTTGGCCAAGGATGATGTTATAGGGAAGTTCAATATCAAGAACCTAACAATGAGTGTCAGTAGTGAAGGGACCAACTCGGATAGGCAAATGGATGGTTCCTTCAGTATCTCTCAGCATCATCATATGCTTTGATAGTAATGACCTTGGAAGTATCAATGTTCTCAGAATATCCTAGTTGTTTTATTAGTTTTAGAGAGCATATATTGAGACCAACTCCACCATCCACTAGTATTTGTTTGATACAGTGTTGATTTACAAATACTTCTATGTGGAGGGCTTCATTATGTGATGGGTTGATGGATGGTCGAAGATCTTTGTTGGAGAAGGTGAGATGGCAAGGGGCTGCAATGTTGGCTACCATAGATTGAAATTGTGTGGTATCGATATCATTAGGCACCGAAGACTCTTGCAATGCTTTTTCAAGGATAGATTTATGGGCGGGGGATATGCGAAGCAGCTCTAGGATGGAGATGTGTGCGGGAGTTTTGCCAAGGTGATCAAGGATATTATAACTAGAAGGTGATCGAGGAGGATTGATAGGTGCTCCTTGAATGGTAACATGGCCTCTTCTAGTAGTTACAACACAATCAGGTGCTTTGCCTTGGATAGTGATGGTAGAAATGCGAGCTTGGTCAATGCAGCCAATTGTGGATGACTCATATTTGTAATGGATAGCATTCCCAGTATGAGGGTTACTTGTCTTGTCATGAAGTGGAAGTGGATTCTTGAAAGCATTTAGATCATAGCTTGAAGTTGGTTGATGTGTAGGATGTGATGTTGGTGGTGTGATTTTAGCTAGACCTTGATCAATGCAATCTCGAATGACATGTTTTAAGTCCATGAAACCATTTATTTTATGTCCTTTAACTCTATGGTATTCACAATATTCATTCTCTTTGTACCAAGGAGATTTGAAGATAGGTTCTCCGTTGGGTGGAGCTTTAGGTAATGTAATATCTCCTGCTTGGAGAAGTTTGCAAAAGATTACCTCCATGGGTTCCCCTAAAGGATTAAATTATTGTCGATGTGTTGGATTTGCTCTTGGTCAATTTCGTTGAAAAGGTGGATTAGCTGTAGATGTGGCTTGAATGTTAATGGGAGCTATCACTATTTGTATGTTCTTTGCATCCACAATGCCATCATTAACAACATTTTTTTTTGTTCCAAAAGCAGGTTTTGTCATTTGAAGATTGAGGATTGTCTTTTTTGTCTCTGAAAATCTTGATGGTGCCCTTAGCAATTAAAGCTCACTCAATGGTGGTTCCTTTGGAGATGAGTTCATCAAAGGTGCTAGCACTTTGTAATTACAATTGGAATGAGAGCTTGGGATGAAGATTTTGGACAAAGATGTCAAGTTATTGTTTCTCAGGTATTTGCCATGATAATTTGCTAGCCATGTTACGCCATCGTTGGGTAAATGATGAGAAAGTTTCACCATTACGTTGTTTGTTATTGAAAAGATCATTCATATTCACCTCATGTTCAGTGTTGAAAGCAAAATGGGATCAAAATTTGTGTGCTAATTCCTCAAAAGTCTTGATTCCTGGAGGTAAGTGAGAGAACCATTCAAGAGCTTGTCCTGCTAAGCTTTAGGGGAATAGTCTCAAGAGATATGTGTCATCCCGAGCAACATCGAGACATGCAACATAGAATACTCTAAGATGGTCATCCGGATTACCTTGCCCTTTGTATTTGTCAAATTGTGTGATTTCAAAATGTGGCGGGAAAGGTGTCATGTGAAGTGACTTGTCAAATGGATAAGGGCATATGTCTCACAAATAAAATGTCATCTTGTTTTCTCCTACTACCTTGTTAACCATTTGTTCAACATCTGCTTGAGATAGTTGCTGTTGTTACAAAGGGGGTTGATGGTTTGGAGGTGGAATGTAACATGGTGTATATTTTTTCTGCTATGGAATGTATGAGGGTATGACCGTTTGTTGAGGTTGAGTGCTCACATTATATATCAAAGGATTGGTATGTGACACATAGGTGTTTGAGGATTGTTCTCCTTGAGACACAACTGGTGGTTGGGTGTAGTGTGATGGATTGACTCCAAGATTTTGCATCACATGGGAGCTAGAGGATGGATTGATGTTGGTCAATGGTTGTGGATTGAAGGTTGGATTTACAATATGGTAAGCAATAGAAGGATTGGTGGATGAAGAAGGATGGACATTTGGGTTTATGTTTTGGAAAACATGAGTACCTTGAGATGGATTGGTATATGTCATATGTTGGGTGACAATGGGTAATCCTTGCGTTGCATAAGATGGATTGACGTTTTGTGAAGGATTATATGGAGGTAGAGTGAGTGATGTAAGTTGATCAACATAATAGACAGTGGTGCTAGGATTGGCTTGTGATACAATAGGTTGGTCACTCATGTCAATGAGACTAACATTGGTATTATATGGTGTGTTGGATGGATTTGTGGAAATCATGGAGACCATATTAGAAGTGATAGGAACATTAGTTTGGGGTGTGGTTTCCACATGTGATGCAATAGGAGTAGAAACTTGTAATGGCTGTGAGACTTGTGTGGCTTGTGGTGTTTGGATAGCTTGTGAAACTTGCGGAATTTGTGGTATTGGGATAGCTTGTGAAACTTGCAAAGTTTGCACTTGGGAAACATGGACAACTTGTGATACTTGAGGAGTTTATGATACTTGAGGCATGGATACGGTCATGGTAGAAGCGGGGGTATGTTGTGAAACATGGAACGCTGAAAAGCTCAAATTTTGTGAAAGGTAAGGAAGTACCTCGGTTGGAGTTATCAAAGGTTCTAGAATGTACTTCGAACGTGGTGGGTTTGATGGTGTAGCAATAGGCAATGAGGGAGATGGGTTGGAAGGTGGATGAGCTTACATGGACATGTCATGAGATGGTGTGCCTATAGTGGACGGTCCCTTTGCAAGAATAGTGGGAATGTTTGGATCTTGTTTACGAATGGTGGATATTTCAAAGTCACTTGGTAATTTGGCTCCCATATGGGCTAACTGCAAGAAATGATGATCTAAATCAGATAAAATAAGCTTCTCAACTTGGTCCCATATGTGTGTGTCTCAAAATTCAGATAAGTCGTCTTGGGATTATTCTTCATAGGTCGCTGAAAATGGTTGAGGTTGCACTTGTTGTGAAGATGATGGTCCAGCGGTGTATCCTTTGGGTACAAACATATAAGAAGGCATACCAGTTGTGAATTGAGTTGCATCTTTCAAGGGAGTTGATCGAGATTGTTGCATTTTGGCTTCCATTTAGCTCATAATTTTGCTTCCATTTTAGCTCTATATTGGCTCCTAGTTTGAGGCATGATGGTTGATGTTGAAGATTGGACTAGTTGGTCAAGGTTGAGACCCAAAAGTTGATGATTTGTTGATTGCTTTTTGATGGTTTGTTTTTCTAGTTTGCTGGTTGTTTGGTTTGCTAATGGGTTGTTGGTTTGTTGTTTGGTTGTTGGTTATTTGATTGGATAAACTTCCCTAGAGGATAGCTCACAAACTCAAGGGAAAAGCTGGTTGATGATGCTATTTGCTGTTGTTGCTAGGGCTAAGTAAAGCCAAAGGGATGATGTTTGTTATTGTTGGGTTGATTGTTTTGATTATTAGTTGTTGGTTTGGGGTCTCAAGAGGATGGAAAGCTCACAAAGTCCAATGTTTTTGTATGCTCGAGATAGGAGATGATGTTTAGGTGACTGTAGATGATCAGAAGAATGTCTAAAAGCTGATGACAGAGCTAAGCAATCTAAAAATGCAATTGATTGGGCTGGTTTGATATGGATTGTTGATGTTTGACCAGAAGCGATAGGTAATAGCTCAAAAATAACTCAGAAAAGGCCAAAAGCGATGGGTAATAGCTCATAAGCGATTTGGATTGTTTCAGGTGACATGCTACAGTGTTGACTAGAAGTGACTAGGTTTACCATAGGCAATCAGTTTCAGTTCAAAAGTGATCTACTACTGTTTAAAAGCGATGTGATTTTTTCCAGAAGTGAGCAGTTGTTGTTTAAAAGCGATCTAGTTTTTTCCAAAAGTGAGAAGTTACAATTCAAAGGTGATGTGTGTCTGACAGAGGGTGTGTTTTGATGAGTTTTTGACAAGAAAACAATGATTTCATTCACTCACACTCACAACAATTACAAGCTTGTACAACCTAGGCTAGGAAAGGATTGTATTTATTGAATCCCCTTGCCGTACCTATTCAAAACGGATAGCTTCAGGATCTTGGTAGCACCGACTCCCCTCCATGGCATTCACTTCTCACGCATACCAAGTTCTAGGTTTCCCAAGGCTCACAAACCTTAGGATTGTCCCTTCTATCTCTACTAAGAGCCACAAGAATCAGGGCAGCTTCAAAGGCTCCACCTTTTGCATCACCAATTAAAGCGATTTTGGCTACTACACAAGGTTGCTAATAAGGTCATCTATTCGAGTGGCTACACGTGCGGTGATTCGCTCCATTAATGGAGGCTTCCCAACCCAAAGAGGTTATGCTCAATGGGGTTTTGGGGAAACATTCATCGGTGTAACACAATAGCACCCGTTGTTTGTGGCTTTCGACACAAACACTTTTCTTATATAGCGGCTTAGAAGGACTTGGCTTTAGCCCATTACCGCTTGGGTCATACCCCTTCTCACACTGGGAAGGAAGGCCCTCTAAAGATAATAACAAGTTCTCATGCACCCAAGATCCATTTGATAGGCAAGGGGAGACGATATTTTTGCTATTAAATTTGGGTTACACACATACATAACAAGCAAGCAAAAAAGATGAAACAAGCACAAAGCAAACAATGATTCTTTTCAAGCATCAATCCCAAATGTTCCTAGATTAGTGATAAAAATGAAATATCTTGGACCAATCGAAGCTACAACAGATATGTTAGTAGTTTCACAACCTCCTTTTTTTGGACAAGTGATAAGATGTTGCACAAATAGATGATTAGTAACCAAGAAAACTGAACTGTGAATGACAGAACTAAAAGCGACACACAGTTACCAGAGGTGATCAATTGTTGCTCAAAAGTGATCTGAATTCTACCAAAAGTGAACTGTTATAGCTCAGAAGCGATGCATAGAAACCTAAAGCGAAATGATACTGCTCAAAAGCGACCTGAATCTGTTGGATGTTTGAAAAATCCCTACTTCTGCAAAACTAGGATTAGGGTTAGGAAAAAAAATGGCTAATAAAGATTGCAAACCCTACAATGACCAATCAAGTGGATGAAATATGATCAGATAAACACCCTATAACCATAGATTGATCAATTAGAAACCCTAGAAGGACAAATTGATGAGATCTTACAAAATCAAGGATGTTAGACTAATAGAATCAAAAACCCTAATTAAATTGATTGGCAAATGATAGTATGATGATCAGGATCTTGCAAAATAGAGATAAAACCCTTTATTTGATCATCAAAAATCCAGCAAAAACACCCTGCAAAACAAATGTTAGCAGAAAAAACCCTAATTTGCAAAACACGACCGAAAGAGCCAAAAGCGATTGGTTTCATCTTAAAAGTGATTCAAATTCTACCAGACGCAACCACTGTTGGCTCAAAAGCAACGTAGGAAAGCTAAAAGTGGCCAGTTTCTACTTAGAAGTGAAGCAAAGTGTTAGATTTCTACCCAAGAATGCAAGTGATTAAGAGAAAGCAAAATAGAAATCAGATATGAGTCAAATAAACTGTATTCAACTCAAGAGAATGCAAAGCATTACAATAGAATGGGATACTCATATGAGAGCAAGAGGTGGGTATATATAGGATATTCCACCCAAGAAACTCAATACACAACCAATGTGGGATAAAGTGAAAAAGTCCCTAAGTAAGCTTAACCTAGTGTGAAAAGAGCTAAGGTGGAGAACAAGCTCAAAAAGAGCTAGATAGCAAAGTAACCCTGTTCACACTAACACCCCCCCTTAAGTGCAACTTAGGGGGAAATGTGACAAAATGCAAAGATGGGTCCCGGCAACAAGGCCATGTTAGGTACCCATGTACATAAAATTCCCCCCAAAGAGAGAGAAAAGCCCCCCCCCCAAAATAGAGAGAGAGGAGACCCCCCCAAAAGTAGAGAGAGTGAAAGAGACTATGAAACCCCCCCACAACAAAGTAGCTCCTGTGCCAAAAGAGGATGCCCATATATGAATGCTGAAGATGATCCATTTGTGACAAATGACATTTCTTCCCTTAGGAAGAAACAACTCCAATGGTGAATGTCGAAGTAACTCCCACTCAAAGAAGCAAGATGAGGAAGGAAGTCTCAAGATGTATCCTATCTCAGAACTCTGCTCAAGTGTCCCCATGTGAATATCAAAAGATGCCTCAATGAACAAAGGTAGAAGCAATCCAATCCCATGTGTACAACCAGGAGGTACAAGATCCAAAGACAAGGAAGATGGGATAACAGTGATGAAATGACTATCATCAAAGAGGAGTTGAATGTCCTCAAGAGTGTCATCTAAATCCGAAATGTGAGACTCTACAAACAAATAAGAGATGTCTGGTAGAAATTGGTCCCAATGAAGTGAATACAGAAGACAAATATGATCCTACTGCAAAGAATCAATGGAAGCCCTCGAAGAAGCCTCTCTGAACTCTGTAGTAACAACAGGTGCAAGGACAAAATAATTGTCATGAAAGAGAAGAGATAGCCCCTCAAATGTGTCCTCCAAATCTGAAATGTGAGACTCCACAAACAAGATGCAATGTCTGATAAATAGGAATCCCAATCAGGAAGACTGTAATGATCCTGCTGCAAAGAATCACTAGAAGCTCTCAAAGAAGCATCTCTGGAATCTGATGAAGCAACAAGTGTTGTATCTGAAGATGGGGTATCAATGTATGTCACACAAGATAGGGTAAAATAAGACTTAGTATCATCCACCAGAGCCTGGTCATCCAAGGAAACATCACTATCAGATGAAGATCCAAAGTCTCCATACAACTACTGGATGATGGTCCAAGCAGTGAAAGGGCACTCAGTGTGCTCTATGTGATGTAGAATATCCTCAGAAATAGTAATACATATTAGTCCATAGACCATGTCATTATTGTTAAACCATGCATTCTTCTGTTCATAGTCACTTGGCTCAGGAACGAGTCCAAAGAGATGGGGCAATAGATCTTGCTCAAGGCAATGATTCTGTATCCCTTGTTTCCAAGACAAATAGTTCTCTGAGTTTAACTTAACAACAGAAGGATGGAAATAATTGATATCCATGATGAACCCCCAAAATGATTACAATAAACCCATAAAAGATGTGACTCAAAGAGAGCACATAAGACACCCCCTTTTCCACTCAATCAAAGAACCCCCCCCAAGAAAATATGATTTGGCACTTTATATTAGTGCATTTACAACTGCCACTAGCAAGAAATACTAAGTGTCTTGATTTCAATGCATTACAAAACCCTCATGAAGAGCATATGCTGAAACTATAACTTTGGCACAATATCCAAAGAAATAAATAGTACCACTGCGATCTACTCGAAAAATCATGCACTTTCAAAAAAAGAATCATCTTGATACGAGGTCGTATGTGAAAGTTATGATCCTCCAAAGTTCCCAAAAATGACAACTGTACAATGTCACGAATGAGAGTCTGCAATTTCTGAAAAATCTAAGCATCTAAATCAACAAACGTCTGCACTAGGGCATAGAACACGAAAAAATAGCCAAAATCAAAAAAAGAATCTCGCAAATCGGAGGTCGGGAGCCTGAGTTACAGCCTTTGGAAGTTGAACTGCAATTTCTAAAACGCCAATGGAGAGGGGTTTTGCTGTAGCTTTCTAATATCGCTTTTACAAAATATATAAACTATATGCAAAAACTAACAGATACCCAGATAGTTTTTCGGTGCTGCAAACAAAACCCAGAAGGCATTTTTCTCTGTGATCTACAGAAAATGTGACTCTAATTGAAAAAAATGTGTTTTGCACCAAAAAATGGCATGCAAAGACCGAATCAGTGACCTAAGACAAACAAAGGCATGCCGTAACCTGCAAGATTGATCAGAATAAATAAAATGCAAGCTGATTGTTAGATTTTAGCTCAAGGAGTCTTGAGGAAGCTATGAAAAAAACTTGCAACTGGCAAGTCAAAATATGAACCCCCCCAGAAACTAGAGTTTTCTCCACACTTTTCTATTTCTCCAAATCATCAGAAGATGCAAGAGAAGAGCATACTCATGTGCTTCGAAACCCACAACTCACAAACTAGAGTTTTCTCCAAACTTTTGTGTTTCTCTAGATCATCCAAAGATGCAAAAGAAGAGCATACTCATGTGCTTCAAAAAACAACTACACTCTCAGATTTCTAAAAAAAATGCTAACCCACAACTCACAACCGCTCTGATACCATGTTAGATTTCTACCCAAGAATGCAAGTGATTGAGAGAAAGCAAAATAGAAATCAGATATGAGTCAAATAAATTGTATTCAACTCAAGAGAATGCAAAGCATTACAATAGAATGGGATACTCATATGAGAGCAAGAGGTGGGTATATATAGGATATTCCACCCAAGAAACTTAATACACAACCAATGTGGGATAAAATGAAAAAGTCCCTAAGTAAGCTTAACCTAGTGTGAAAAGAGCTAAGGTGGAGAACAAGCTCAAAAAGAGCTAGATAGCAAAGTAACCCTATTCACACTAACACAAAGATGCTGAAGGCAACTGGTTTTCGATCAGAAGCAACTGAAATTTGTCGTAAGTGCTCCAAAAAATCTGAACTTCACAAAAACAACTTCAAACAGCAAAGTTAATGAAGGACATGAGTCCCATTGGGCATGCCAAAATGTGGATAGGTAAAAATTAGGTTAATAAGATCAAGCATGCAAATGAAAACCTAATCCTATCACCATCAAAGAATTGAACCCAAGTGAAACCAAAAGTATGCAATTCAAGAACAAGATCACCTAGATTGTATGATTCCTTGTTTGTGATGTGGATTGCTTCTCAACAATGAACAATTATGAAGATCAAAGTTGCTATGATGGACGGATGATAGTGATAATATGCTAAATGGATGCTAAAGTGCTCAATATGCTCAGGATGATAATGTAGACGCTATATGAAAAATGATGGATCCATGTAGTATGGAATGAGAGGTTGTTTATATAGGCCTCAACCAAAATCAATCAATGGTGGAGATTTGGTGGCTATGTGAACGGGTGAGATGAATTGATAATCATAGGTGAATGTGTAGATGACAAGTGGAGGGAAGATAAGACTCATGTGTGATTGTGTACATAAAAAGTACTACATGTGAAAGATATTAAATAAAAGTTGTACTACCACACATGTTTCAAATAAAAGATGCACACATGTCGTCTCATGATAAAGATGAAGATAAGTGATAAGAGAAATTAATTAAATAAATAAAATTTATTTAATTAATTAGAAAGATGGGATTATGAAGGGATTTTAATTAAATATTTATAAGATTTATTTAATTAATTGGCTAGATGGGATAAGGATGGGATTTTAGGACAAAATGCTACATGATGTCTAGGATAATGTTTTTGACTAGGTGCTGCAAGACATGGACAAATTTGGGACAAATTTAGGTGTCTACAATATCGAGACCATTCAACATGTATATATTCAACATGAAACATAAATCAAATGCATCAGGACATAAACCATTTACAATATCAAGACACATAGGGATCAACATATGACACAGGTGATTGAGTGGAAAACCCCAAAAGGGTAAAAAGCACTATGAACTTTAATCTCCATTAAGCCTCACTGGCAAACCTCACTAGTTACAATGCAAGCCTCACTGGCTAAGATCTAACTGATTACAACCAAGCCTCATTGGCCATAAACCTCACTGGTTACACTGCAAGCCTCACTAGCTAAGATCTCACTGATCACAAACAGGCCTCACTGGCCATAAACCTCACTGGTTACAATGTGCCTCACTGGCTACAAACATACAATCTCAAAAAAGACATAAAGAGTACAAAGGATTTCTCTGTTTGATTACAATGCTCTTAACAACGTATCATTCTCCCTCAACCTGAAAAACAATTTCTCTACATTCATACTCTATCACTGTTGCATAATGTCTTCATCCTATGCATATGTCACCTGTAAGAAGAACTCATATACATCTCCATTCTTAGACAAGAAAATTCATTATCTCCATCACCTGATTCACATTCATATACACATAAAATTCTTCTCTCAATCAAGAAATCAATTAATCTACATTTTTACTCTCCACATATGCTCCATAATGCTCTCACTGTGCTTGCATGACCTCAATACATTATTCATCCTCAAAATATATTAACTGTTGCATATATCAGTCCTCATTCCAAATTGACAATGCACCTACAATAATAATCATTAAAAATAAAATCATCTTCCATTTAAAACTCATCTGCATATCCCATCTCCCATTCATAAAGCAAATTCTCAATAATCTCCAATCACCATTCACTTGCAATAAGAATCTTCAATAATATTTATCCATAAAAACCTGTCATAAAATAAAAACCATATTCCATATTCGGACCCACTCTTAAAAACCCATCTGCATGAAGTCTTAAAAAAAGAATTCATAAAAACTTCTATACTCTACTCACAAAAAGATTTAATTCACCACTAAGACATATGCCCACTTTGGAAAAAACAAAAATACTCCTCTTTTTAGTCTTCAATGCCATGAGAGGGTAACTAAATAATTAAAAACTCCTTGAATCATAATGCTTTTAAAGCACCCAACAAACTGCCTTTTGAAATGGCTAAAAATAACCTTAAAAAGCATCTTCAATGTAGTCACATAGAAACTGGCATTCCACTGCACGTTAAACATGATGCTTCGGGAGAGGGAGTTGAGATTTAAATGTCGGCCTTTGATCAGCCTTTGCAACATTTGAACATAACTGTTGATGAATGGTTTGATGCCCACGTACTTGGAAAGAGACCGATGCAAACGGTTGAAGGGGTCGAGGGGGCCGATTGCGCGGATGTTATAAAACCCCTCTAGCGGGTCACCATTAGTGAAGTGACCTGGGACAGCAAGTCACTGTTAAAACATAAAAAAGTGCAACAAGGAAATGATGGGTGGATGATAGGTCTTTAGGAAATATTAGGATTTTAGGGTTTAGAATTAGGACCACAAACAATGAAAGAAAGATTTTTCAAATCCAACACTTCAATGAATTTTCAAGCAAGTAAATAATCTCTGACCACTAATATACAAAATGCTTCTGATACAAAATATTATGCCTTTGATATGGAAAGAGAAGATAAACTTTGAAGAGGTATAAGCAATAGGGTTGACTATGCCTTCTTCAATAATGCCTATAAGTAAACCTCTTCCACCGAATACCTTTGACAAGTATCTATCACCACTTTGTAACACTCTGAATGAGAAACCACCATTTTGACATGAAAATCACAACTCATTTAATCAACTTTGAAGACATTCTGAGGAATCCATAGCAGCAAATTCATAACAACTCCTAAACCGGCATGAAGCATGACAACCAAGACATGGAACAATATCAAACCATTACTTTGGTATACCAATTTGACTGAGAGCATGTCGAGTTCAACTCTTCTACAAGAACAATGACATGACATATGAAGATGACATCCTGTCATATGAAGACCAAAGACAAAGGCCACTGACCTCCTAATGAAGTGCCCTCTGGCTGATTTGCAAGTGCCCTGATATTAATGGCAAACATCATTCCAACAAACTCCAACACAATGTGCCACTTTGCCATTTTCCAACAATCTCAGAGCATAATGTCACATCACAAACTCCCGTTAACCTGATCAAACAACTTAAACACCTGATCCATAAACAAGTTGACATCAATGCCAACACACAATATACCATTCAAGCCAACATGCATAACAATGGTATTATTTAATTATGTAAAATAAATATTTATTTGTGGTGCATCATGGGTGATGTGTTTATCCACATTAAATATTTATTTGGTGCCACTTGTAATTGTTGAATGTAATATTGAGTTAATTATTTTGTGTGTGGGACACAAAGAGTAATTATTTATTTGTAATTATTTAATTATTGGGAAAACTTAGTACCAATAATTAAGTGTGGGGGTCAATGATTTTGTAGACTCATGGCTTTGGGGAAGATGGTTTTAACATACCACATATTGTATTTGTGTGAGCTTATCTCTATAAAAGAAAACACACGGGTAGTTGTTGAGGCTGGCTTGGCTTATTGGTTGTAGGCTAGGTTTAGCTTGTTTGATCATCTCTCGTAGGTTGCATTTGTGAGGGTTTGAAGCATGCCATTTGATATGTGGTTACATGCTTGTTCACATGGAGTACAGGTAGAGAGCTTGATGCTTCAGGGTATTCATTATATATTCATGTAATCTCTGAATAATACATGAGAGATGGATCCTTTTGGAGGTTGGGTTTTTCCCTCATGGAGGATTTTCCTAGGGTATATCTTATGTCACCTTTGATGGTATGACTGTCTATTCTTTTGCATATGGATTTCTAGTTATTGTTGCATATTAATCTCTCATTGGGTTATGAGGAATTAGTCTATATGGTTGCATATTTCCAAGAAACATCTAATGTGGGAAAAACACCTTGTTGCAGAAATCATCTAAAGGAGTGAACATTTGAATTGCAACACAAAGTGGAAGTAATACCATAAAACTTTACAATTTATAAGAAAAACATTTTTTTACCTCTACTCATGAATGGGATTTTGTTGAAAGATAAGGGTGTCTAGACATACAAAACAACACAAAGTATCTAGTAGTAAGTTAGGATTCCACAAACATACTTCTTAAGGATTTTAATGGTAAAACAAATTTGGACAACTTTACAAGAAAAGGTAGGACATCCGGAGAAATACACAAAGTAATACATGTTCACTAGTAAGTTGAGATATTGCAAACTTTAATACAATCAATTTTGAACATTGAAAACAATCAAATAAATTTTATTGATAAAACCAAGATGTCAGGATATATAGGCAAAAGACAAGAAGTCTAGTAGTAAGCCCAAAGTCTCCAAATTAACAAAAGCATTGAAAACTAATATTTTACAAAGGAAAACAACTCAAACCTTCAACTAATGACTTAAGCACTTGATAAATTAATCCATATCCATTCCAAAAATTCACGAATGCACTTCTTGATGACCAAAAGAGGAGTAGAAAGAAAACTAGAAAAACATACCAAACCAAAGAAAAAAGAAAAAAGGGGGTCCTTATTTTTCCAAAAGAAAAATGGGGCATGTGTGTAAGGCACAATAGGGCCTAGCGTTAATATTTTATCAATTGGTGCAATAGATATTACTTAGAATCCATAACCATAGTTAGCCATAGATGTTGATGACAGGTTTAATTTTGTCTAGATTCAATATTCTCATTAGTTTTTTAGAAAGTGGTTGACAATCATGGAGATGTTTCATTTTGAGCATGTATTGTAATAGTTCAGCCTTTGGCAAATAGTGCCCCCAAATATTGTTTTGTATGGACAAAAATAGTGATCACTATTCTAAAGGGAGGAGAGAGTGAGTCTTGCACCTATAGATCTATCTAAGATGAATGATGATGATGATGTAAACCCCTAGGTTCAATTGACCAATGTTGATGATGCAAATGTATTACCTAATTTTGTTGCATGGTGGACCATGAGAGAGGGGACACACCACTTTAACTTCTTATTGTTGCAAATATGTGTCTAATCCGTGTTGTCATTGATGTCAACATACCCTTGTTGTCATTGGTGTCAACTGTACTTGTTTACAAGACTTGTATGTTGAGGATATTGAGAAAATTAGCCTCTCCGAAAGACACAAGTGAGTTACATATCTCTTTGTAAAAGACAATGAAGACAGTGTAGTTTAGTGAAGAAGATTGCTCTGCATTTCCAGTTGGATGAAGATCAGAGTCTGCAGACCAAAGGGTTGCGTAGAGGATAGTCTAAAGTTGCTCCAGTCAAGATTTGAGAGGTCCACATGAAGTATTAATGAAGTTATGGCCATCTAAGTAGAACTAATTTTTGCAGTTGTTCAGAGGTGATAGAGTGACAAAAATTTGGTCTAGATTGATCCGCATTGGAATATTATGATCTACGGATCTAGAGGTGTGTTTGGGATGTCAGTGTGTATCCTCACCTCAAGTGGTTCATGGTTTGGAGGTCCACAAGCAATCCTTCTAGTGTGATAGTCATGACAGTTGATGTTCTTGAGTTCCTGGATGAAGGTACAAGTGTTTCTGGTGATTTGAGGTGGTGTTGTTGTTCTTGTTGATTTCATTTTGCTTGTGGCGGTCTCTGGATCCTGTGCCTGTTGTGTTCGTGGTCTGCATTGAGGATTGAGTTTGTGGATGAAGATTTCTCCTTGGGTGTTGTTGTTCTTTCCAGTCTTGACCGACCAGATGCTTTGTGCATGTTGCGGAGGATCTAAAAGAGGTTCTATGAAGAGTGGAGTGTTGTTTGAAGAAGATTTGAGTCCTAGGTAAGTTTGGTCGATAGTATAGTGATTCGCATTAAGTCAAGCCAACCTTGATGTTCATTCCAAGGTTGATGAAGCATATAAATACTTGTAGCTGAGTTGTGGAAAAGGCGTCCTTGTGCGAAAATGATAAGATCCTAAGAAAGGAAAAAGGTAGAGCAAAGAAGAGGAAGAGCAGTAAAGATGAGGAGTTAGCAGAGAAGAGTTTGGGGGTAGAGCAGAAATATTGTGAGCTTCAATGAAACTAAACCTTGGCATGAAGTAGATGTTGATTCTCAGTTCAATCTTTCTATGTTAATCATACATTTATCTTGTAGGCAGTGAGCCTCTTTGAGCAATGAGCTCTGGATAGTGCACTTGAAGGCAAGTGCCTTCCCATTTTCTATTCCTTTAACAGAGAATAAATCTTGTGGGTTAACCCCCACCATGGTTTTCCCTTAACCGGGTTTCCATGTAAAAATCTTGGTGTTATGTGTACTGATTATGTTTCTGTTCATGTGTTGTTGATTCATGCTTTCATGGTTATATCATCAATCTATTAATAAGTGATAAAAAAAGATAAATTGTAGCAAAAGAAAAAGTTTTGAGACAACTGATTCACCCCCCCTCTCAGTTGTCTTCCCTAATTTCAACAATTGGTATCAAAGCCGGTTCCTCTAAAAGAAGCTTGACCACTTGAGGAGATCCAGGATGTCGACTTACAAGAAGGATAGTTTGAGATTTGATGGAACAAATTACTCTATTTGGAAGAGTCACATGGAGTGCCATTTGCAATGCATGGGTGATGCCTATTGGTTGATAACAAAGGATGAGTATAAGCCCCCGGAGAAAGGCCCTTCAACTCCAGATGAACTCAAAGATGTTGAAAACAACATTTGGGCTAAAGAAGCATTGTAAGTGCCATGACTGATACAGAAATGACAAATGTCCTGGAACTAAAAACTGCTCATGAAATCTAGAAGAAGTTGGAAACTCTATATGAAGGTGATGCATATGTCAAATGTGCTAAGTTACATAGCCTGAAAGGTAGATATGAAATTTTGAGGATGAGTGAAGATGAAAAAATCACTTCCTACATGCAAGAGGTGAATGAACTTGTGTGCAGTATCAGGTGTGCTGGTGGAAAATTGGAAGAATCAGATATTGTTGGCAAGGTGCTCAGATCCATACCTGCTTCATACAAGCTTAGAGTTACTGGTATTGAGGAGATCAGGACTGTGACAACTATTACAAGGGATGAGTTGGTTGGTAAGCTTTCAACATTTGAAATGAGAGAGTTTGGTGATTCCCTTCCTAAATCAGAATCTACTTTTAAGGCCAGTATTTTTGGGAAGCAAAGATTTGATCTAGGTGAAATCTCTTCAAGAAGATTAACAAACTATGAGAAAACAAAGAAGGAACTTGAAGAAGATGAAATAGAGCTTGAAGACCTTCAAGCCCTTATTGTCAGAAGATTACCAAGAGGATCCGGTAAGTATGAAGGAAAGTTGCCTTTCAAATGTTTTGCTTATAATAAGATTGGTCATTTTGCCTCAAGATGTCCAGAGACAGTTTCAAAGCCAAACCCTAACAGACCTAGGTTTCAGAATAAATTCTACTATGTCCAAGAAGTTGTTGAAGGAGTCACAGATGAATTTGATATGGGAAGTACCTCTAGAAATGATTGGGTGTTCATTGCTATTAAAGAAGAAGATATGGTGCCTACTGAATCTACTAGCTGTGTGAATGTGGAAAGTACCTTGGCTGCTAGGGTTGAAGAAAAGGATGAATGGGTGATTGATAGTGGATGTTCTCACCATATGATTGGTGATAAAAGTAAGTTTGTAAGTTTGGAAAGATCTGAAGGTGGAATTGTGAAGTTTGGAGACAATTAAGCCAGCAGAATTTTTGGCAGAGGATCCATCTCTTTTGATGGTAAGAATAACACTAATGATGTATTGTATGTAGAAGAGTTAAATTATAATCTTCTCAGTGTTGGATAGTT
This sequence comes from Cunninghamia lanceolata, assembly GCA_027924645.1. Classification (NCBI taxonomy): domain Eukaryota; kingdom Viridiplantae; phylum Streptophyta; class Pinopsida; order Cupressales; family Cupressaceae; genus Cunninghamia; species Cunninghamia lanceolata. Next base: position 19,052,959 of record BSBN01001215.1, on the reverse strand, counting down.
GGTTGACAAAGGGTATGATCTCTGATTCAAGGATGGAAAATCTAGAATCTTGGAAAGCTCCGGAACTGAGATTGCATCTGGTACACAGACTAGAGGTAACATCTTTCATTTAAGTGGTACTAGTAAAAGTTGTTTGATTTCTCAGATTGACCAGAATTGGTTATGGCATAGGAGATTGTGTCATGTAAACTTTGATAACATTGTCAACATAAGTACTACTCAGACTATGAGAGATCTTCCAAAGCTTGTGAAACCTACTAATAGCATGTGTAAGGAATGTTAGTTGGGCAAACAAAGTAGAACTACATTCAAAAGTAAAGAATAATTTTCAAGTGGATTGTTGGAACTTGTGCACACTGATTTGTGTGGTCCTACCAAAGTTAGGAGTTTTCAAGGAGATAGATACTTTATGCTGCTGATTGATGACTACTCCCAGATGATGTGGATCACTTTCTTGAGAGAGAAATTAGAGGCTTTTGACAAATTCAAGGTGTTCAAGGCTAGAGTAGAGAACGAGATTGGTGTGAAGATAAAGTGTCTGAGATCTGACAGAGGTGGAGAATTTACCTCCGGTGACTTTAATGCATTTTGTGAAGAGCATGGAATAAGAAGATAGTTATCTGCTCCTAGGACTCCTCAGTAGAATGGAGTTGTAGAAAGGAAGAACCAGACCATTCAAGAGGCTTCTAAAACGATGATGATGGAGGCAAATGTTCCACATATCTATTGGAGAGAGGTTGTGAGTACTGTTGTCTACACTCTTAACTAGGTGCAGATCAAAGGTAATACTGGTAAAACAACTTATGAACTTTGGTTTGGTAATGCTCCTACTGTGAAATACTTCAAAGTTTTTGGTAGTAAATGCTATATCAAGAGAGATGAAGATCTAGGAAAGTTTGATGCAAGATGTGATGAAGGAATATTTTTGGGTTATTCTAACCAAAGAAAGGCATACCGGTGCTTTAACAAGAGATTGAAAAAGATTGTTGAAAGTGCTAATGTCAAGGTTGATGAAGGCATGGAGAGACCTTCCAAGTCTTGTGGATATGAATCAGATGATGAAAAACAAGTTCAAGCTCAAACTCAGATTCAGATTGCTCTGAAGATTCTAGTGACTTAAGAAGCTAATGCAAATATTGAGGAACAAATCCAAGAGTCAAAAGTTCAAGGAAATCCCAAAACTCCCAGGTATGTAAGGTTGAATCATTCTGAAAATTAGATCATTGGAGACAAAAATAAAGGTGTTCAAACTAGAAGAAAAATCGTTGAAGTTCAAGAGGAGTACTGTTTGATTTCAAAGATTGAACCAAAATTAGTGAATGAAGCTTGTAATGATGAAAATTGGGTAAAGGCAATGGAAGAAGAACTAATACAAATTGAAAGAATCATACTTGGGATCTTTTTCCTAGACCTGAAAACAAAAATGTAATAGGAACCAAATGGGTCTTCCAGGATAAATTGAATGAAGATGGTGAAGTTGTGAGAAATAAAGCAAGATTGGTGTGCAAAGGATATTCTCAAGTAGAGAGAATTGATTTTGAAGAAACTTTTGCTCTGATGGCAAGAATTGAAGCAAACAGATTATTTCTTGCCTTTGTTGCCTACAGAGATTTCAAAGTTTACCAGATGGATGTCAAGTCAACATTCCTGAATGGAGAGTTGGAAGAAGAGGTCTACATTGAGCAACCAAAAGGATTCTAGTTGTTTGATCAAGCAGATAAGGTTTGCAGATTGAGGAAAGCATTGTATGGACTTAAACAAGCCCCAAGAGCCTGGTATGCAAGATTAGATAAGTATCTGCTAAAATTAGGTTTTAGCAAAGACACAGCTGATAGTAATCTTTATATCAAAATTGATCATGAACACATCTTGATTGTTGAAGTATTTGTTGATGATATCATCTTTGGTGGAAATGAGAGCATGTGTAAAACATTTGCTAATCAGATGCAAAGTGAATTTGAGATGTCCATGTTTGGTGAAATGAATTTCTTCTTAGGTCTATAAATCATTCAGTCAGAAAAGGGCATCTTCATATCCCAGTCTAAGTATGTGAAGGAGTTGTTGAAAAAGTTTGGAATGGAGGATTCAAAACCAGTGAGCACTCCCATGGTAACCAGATGCAAGTTGAGTAAAGATGATGATTCCCCTAAGGTAGATCAGAAAAGGTATAGATCAATTATTGGAGGAGTGCTTTATCTGACTCAAACCAAACCTGATATTATGAATGCAGTTGGCATTGTGGCTAGATTTCAAGCTAATCCTAGAGAATCTCATGTTGTAGCAGTCAAAAGATTTTTTAGATATTTGAAAGGGACATCTGATTATGGCTTATGGTATCCTAAGGATGTTGATTTCACTCTTCATGCATATACAGATGTTGATTGGACAGGAGATGTGGATGACAGGAAGAGTACTAGTGGTGGTGCATTCTTCTTGGGAAAGAGATTGGTTTCTTGGTTGAGCAAAAAATAGGAGGCAATATCTCTATCTACTGCAGAGGTAGAGTATAGAGTAGCAGCATGTAATTGTACTCAGGTCTTGTGGATGAAGCAAATGTTGAAGGATATCAGAATTATGTTTGAAGAGCCTATTACAATCTTCTATGATAATTCAAGTGCAATAAACATTTCAAAGAATCCAGTTTTGTATTCAAAGACAAAGCACATATCCATCAAGTTTCACTTTTTGAGAGAGAAGGTAAATGAGAATGAAGTCAAATTGGAGTTTGTTCCTTCAAAGGATCAGATTGCAGATATCTTCACTAAGCCTCTACCTAAGGATACTTTTGAGTATCTCAAAGGGAAGCTAGGGGTTATTACCCCTCCTGTTCAGAACTAAGGTGCACTAGTGTGCATCAATCCGGTGGAGCTCACAATCATATCTTGTGATTTGGATTGATGTTAAGAGGATACTACTCAGGGGGAGTAGTCAGTATGTTAATTCTAGAGTTTAGTTTGGAAACAAAAAGGAGGAAAGATGATTGCAAATATGTGCCCTTTGCCATTGATGTCAAAGGGGGAGAGAAGTCATGTGAAAAACTTGGAAGTGAGTAGTTGCTGGTGTAAGGGGGAGCAAGTGAAGAAAGTGGTTGTAGGTGGGATAAGAGAAAGGGGGAGAAGTTCTTGTCTTGATAATTGAATCAGTTTTTCACATCATATGTTGCCATCAATGACAAAAGGGGAGATTGTTGCAAATATGTGCCTAATCGGTGTTGTCATTGATGTCAACATATCCTTGTTGTCATTGGTTTCAACTGTACTTGTTTAGAAGACTTGTATGTTGAATATATTAATAAAATTAACCTCTCTGAAAAAGACAAGTGAGTTACATATCTCTTTGTAAAAGACAGTGAAGACAGTGTAGTTCAGTGAAGAAGATTGGTCCACATTTCCAGTGGGATGAAGATCAGAGTTTACAGACCAAAGGGTTGTGGAGAGGATAGTCTGAGGTTGCTCCAATTAAGATTTGAGAGGTCCGCATGAAGTATTAATGACATTACGACCATCTGAGTAGAACCAGGTTTTGCAGTTGTTCAGAGGTGATAGAGTGACAGAAATTTGGTTTGGATTGATATGCATTGGAATATTATGATCTACGGATCCAGGGGTGTGTTTGGGATGTCAGTGTGTATGCTCAACTCAAGTGGTTCGTGGTTTGAAAGTCTGCAAGCAATCCTTTTTAGTGTGATAGTCATGACAGTTGATGTTCTTGAGTTCCAGGATGAAGGTGCAAGTGTTTCTGGTGATTTGAGGTGGTGCTATTATTCTTGTTGATTTCATTGTGCTTGTGGTGGTCTCTGAATCATGTGCCTATTGTGTTGGTGGTCCGTATTGAGGATTGAGTTTGTGGATGAAGATTTCTCCTTGGGTGTTGTTGTTCTTTCCAGTCTTGACCAACCGGATGCTTTGTGCATGTTGTAAAGGATCTAAAAGAGGTTCTATGAAGAGTGGTGTGTTGTTCAAGGAAGATTCAAGTCCCAAATATGTTTGGATGATAGTATAGTGATTCGCATTAAGTCAAGCCGACCTTGATGTTCATTCCAAGGTTGATGAAGTATATAAATACTTGTAGCTGAGTTGTGGGAAAGGCGACCTTGTGTGAAAATGATAAGATCCTAAGAAAGGAAAAAGGTAGAGCAGAGAAGAGGAAGAGCAGAGGAGGAAGAGTAGTAAAGATGAGGAGGTAGCAGAGAAGAGTTTGGGGGTAGAGCAGAAATAGTGTGAGCTTCAACGGAACTAAACCTTGGCATGAAGTAGATGATGTTTCTTAGTTCAATCTTTCTGTGTTAATCATACATTTATCTTGTAGGCAGTGAACCTCTTTGAGCAATGAGCTCTAGGCAGTGAGCCTCTTTGAGCAATGAGCTCTGGGCAGTGCACCTGAAGGCAAGTGCCTTCCCATTTTCTATTCTTTTAATAGAGAATAAATCTTGTGGGTTAACCCCCAACGTGGTTTTACCTTAACTAGGTTTCCACGTAAATATCTTGGTGTTATGTGTGTTGATTATGTTTCTGCTCATGTGTTGTTGATTCATGCTTTCATGGTTATATCATCAATCTATTAATAAGTGATAAAAAAGATAAATTGCAGCAAAAGACAAAGTTTTGAGACAACTGATTCACCCCCCCTCTCAGTTGTCTGCCCTAATTTCAACACTTATTGCAAATGAATTACCACTTGTTATAGGTGGATTTGATCCATAGGGTGCACACTTAGTATTGCTCCCCTACAATAAATAATAGCCAATGTTGATTAGTAAGCTACAGACTCAAGTATCATAGTTATGTTGATTATATCTTGAGTTGTCTTACTTTATGATGGTTATCCACATGTGATTGATGAAGTTTGTGATCTTTTGTAGGAGCATGGTAGAGTGGGTTATTCTAATTTTTCTTATCATGGAGAACTTGACTCAAGGTATTCTAGTGAAAGGAAGCTAGGTGTATAGAAATCGCTTCCTACACTAATCTAATGAGGGGAGGAGAGTGCAAATTCTTTTTAATCCTTACAATTACAGAATGTTAACAACAAAAATGGAGATATTACAGCAATACACATACACACAGAAAGTGAGACAGAAGAGAGAGACACAAGATATACGTGGGGAAAAACCCTTATTGGGTGAAAAACCCCACTCCAAAACCTACACAATGTATTATCAAAACTGAAATGGTTTACAATACACTTGCAATGTAAGCTCTCAGGAGTCTTCGACACTCATATCTGGAGACAAACTGGCAACATAACAGTACTTGTCAAACCTGTAGTACATCTCCTCTCAAAAGCACCTATTTATATAACAAATACAAGTCAAAAATGGCTCCACATTGAGATGGGCATCCAACATGGCCTCATGGCCCAAAACCCACGCCTATGGACACTTGTCCAACACTATAGGATGCTCCTTACACTTGTCAAGTCACCCCATCCCAAGGAGGTCACCTATTTCCAAAATGGGCTATGACATATGCTCTTACGACTCTTATAATCGTCATAGAATCTGTCATAGTTGTCATAACTTACAGCTGTAAGAGAATCTATCACATGCAGGCTATAAATAGCATATTCTCTTACAACATGTCATAGTCCACCTTGGGACACCCAAAGATGCTCTTCGACACATGTCTTCACCTGTCATAGAATCTCTTATTTCTGACTCTTACATGTCATAACTCCATCATAGGAATCTGTCATGACCGTTTCGGTCAATATTCCCTTACATAACATCCAAGATGTCGACACATGGTAAAATATTCCTACCACTATGTGGTCATATGCCATGTAGGATGACACATCACCGTGCCAACTCCCATAATATGACAACATAGGATTTGCATCCAATTAATACAATAGGCAATAAATGAATAAATACAATGTAAAAATACAAGGAATTACCAAGGTTGAGACACCTTAATTCCCAACATTCTCTATCTTGTCGAACACCTTGTAAGAGCCCATAGACTTAATAGGATTTAAGCTATAGGCCGAGAGGCCCATAGACTCCGAACACCATCTGAACTTCTCTATGCCCACTAGCTTCGTCAATGCATCTGCAACATTCTTCAAAGTATCTACCTTCTCCAAATTTACCTTCCCATCCTCTACCATGTCTCGTACGAAGTGAAACTATACATCAATATGCTTTATTCTAGCATGGAAAGTTGGATTCTTCGCAAGGCAAATCACACTCTAACTGTCACAACAAATCGTAATTTATCCTACATCAATACCAATATCTAAACACAATCCCTTAAGCCAAATGGGTTCCTTACAAGCATGATTTACTTCCATGTACTCAACTTCTATCATGGACACAGCAACCACAGGTTGTCGCTTACTCATCCAACTAATTACACCACCAAACATTGTGAACACATATGCACTGGCGGATCTCCTGTTGTCAATGTCACCTGCCCAATCCAAATCCACGAATACACACTAAATGCAGAGGTCCTATAACATTACCATGATAGCAAATGGAATACTCGGAAGTACCCCTCAAATATGTGAACACTCACTTAATTGCATCCCAATTTACTATTGATCATGATGTTAGTCATAAAGAAATATAGAATAAAAGTTACACAACAACCTTTACTCATCTTGAAAGATACGATGAATTCAAAGAATTCATGATCCCAAGTCTCCGTTGATTAGTTCATAATCTACTGACGTTACTCAGTGGTTGATGTGTGTTGCTATTTTCCATTTAGGGGCCTTATGTTCTTCAGTAATTTCTGCAAAGTTTATCATTATTTCTGCAGATGTCCTGTCCTTTATATATGCTCTGCATAAATCTCCAAATTATTCTACCTCTGCACTATGAATTCACTCAAATAATGTGCCTACAGGTTGATATTTGCATGATTTCTACCATTACTTGCAATTCTTTGCATGATATTTTCAACACTACATGCATTTAGCTCAAATATGCTAATAATATTCAGTTATCTACGAGATGTCAGCATATTTCATGTTACTTTCTTCTGATTGTCTATTATTTGCAATTATGATGGTGAATTATTCTGAAATTAAAAGAAATGTAAATGAATACTTCAAATTTGGTGAATCTTAGCTATTGAACCACATACATACCAGATACAGTCATGAGGAGAAGAAATCAAACCATATTTTTACCAAGATGTTCCACAATTAGAGACAGATGATGCTAACTTCAAAGGAAAAGGAATGAAAACAACACATACAGACTGATAAGCACTCCAAGGGACGCAGCAAATCAAAGCATGTATCAAGAATTCAAACACTGATTACTCAGGATTTATGATGATTTGTAATCAAATGGTCTTCTCTTTCATTAAGTATGCAATGATATGTATGCTTACAATAACTTTGAAATAGGCCCTGATGTTTCAGCAGTCAAATTTCAATTAAGCTTCCGAATAAATCAATTATCACATCCCTGCACCTTTTATAGAATAAGGTGAGGGAATGGTTATAGATGACCTACGATCAAGATTTATCTATTAAGATCAATAGTCCAGATGAATAGCACATGTCTACCAGTTGGCAACTACACAGTTGGCACAGAATATTCCAGCATCTTTGACCTAGTCCATCCTCTAGCTAGCAAATAGCATATTTGACAATATCCTCCTCATCTCTGGTTCAAGTTGCCTCCATGTCAGCAACTCCGCAGTTTTCAGTCGTACTCCAAAATAGCTTCAACATCCTGCAATAAAAAGACAAGAATCAAGCATCAGCTTCATTTAATAACTAGTAGGAAAATAAACATTTATATTTTATCAAGCTGTGAATGTGCAAACCTATCCATATCGGGTTATGAATATTGAGCATCTGTGAAAATTCACATAATTAAATGTCCATAGGTGGTCAAGAGGGTCCGGGTGACTATCGTTGACTAGAAAACATGCTATCAAGCCCTAAAATGGCTCAATATCTAATCAGGTCCATGGTCATTTGAGTGATTTTTGATAAAAATATCAAAAATATGATTTTTGGTATTTTCTACATCATAGTAAATTGCATTTTTGGAGGCCTTAGGAGCGGAATTAGGGCTCAAGACTTAGTCAATACTTGGCATTAAGCCTAAGTGATCGAGCAACTCCAACTAGATAACTAGTTTATCTTTCCAATGAGTCGAAAAAGTTTAAATTCCGACACAGTAGCTAGGAGTTATGACCCTACCAAGGAGAAGATCAAAAATTTCCTAATTTTTTGAGTTTCTGTGAGTTTTTTGCAAATAGTTTCACCTTCTAGTAGCTCTTTTTGTATTCCAAGGGTAATGTGACCCTTCATATTATATGCAAGCCTTACATTTTCAGTTATTGCATGCATAAGATCATGCATATGCAATACATGCGCTTTTGTTCACTAAATTCCATTGAATGAAACTATCAGGTCCGGGTATGCACATTAGTTAATAGGAGGGATATTAACTAATATGACTCTCTTCATAGATCGGGATATGATGATGATGTCATCATCATGGACGGGCTTTGTTAAAATGTGAAAGGCTGACGTCATGGTCATACTGAAGGAAATCAGGTGATGTTAAGAAATATGACCCTGATATTGAGGAATATCACCCTCCGAATAGGATGACGTCACAGTCATGTCGAGCTTTTTATATATCAGGTCAGAATGACGTCACCGCCATGTTAGGAAAGATTAGTCATATTAGAAAAGATGACGGATGTTAGAGAATAGATGAGCTTCGGATGTCAAGCCGATTGATGATGTCATCGTCATATCAGGTCCTTTGTGAAATGGGATAAGCTGACGTCATCATCATGTTAACGAAGATGAGTCATATTAACAAATGTGACCCCCTTTAGAAAGATCAGGATGACGTCACCATCATGTTATTTAAAAGGGTGATCGTTGGATACGTACCTCCGCGAGGTAAAAAGGATGATGACGTCACCGCCAGGGTGATTTTCTTTGTTCATCAGGATTGGATGACATCATCAGCATATTGGCTCTGGGGTGATACTCTGTAGCAGGGTGATATTTGAAATATCAGGTGATATTCGAAATATCAGGTGATATTCGCAAGATTGGGTGATATTTGAAATATGAGCCCCGCAAAATATATGAAGCTGTCTGACGGGTAAATACCACTATCACGTAAGATTGACGTCCAGGGTTTCAGACCAAATGATTATCAGGTGATAAAATTGGCATCAGGGTGATCTAACGTAAGGTGACTGATGTTAAGGAACATGACCCCCCCAGGAATATCAAGTTTGACCAGGACTTTGACTCACCTTAACTTTCGTTCCCTAAGGAATATCAGGGTGATCCAAAAGGCAAACCTGCATGAAATTTTGTACTCTTTCCAATTATGAGGTTATTGATATGAAATATTAACTTTGACGAACTGACCTCATCATGATGACTTACCCAGCTCCCTTATGCAGGGTCATCTGCATGACTTACTTTTACCAAACCGCCGAAGAGCAAAAAAACAACGCAAGCCAAAGCAGGAAAAAGTTGGGTCCCTGTTTTGTCAAGTCAAAATGGGGCGTGTTGTGTAACCACACAACATGTACCCGTCCAGGATTAGCCATAAATCGACTAAGGACTCCCACTACTTGGGCAATGTCTGGTCTTGTGCAGACCATAGCATACATCAAACTGCCAACAGTACTAGCATAAGGTACTATGCTCATGTCCTCCACCTCACTAGGAGATTTTGGACAATCATTAACAGACAACTTTGTCCCCAATGAAATAGGAACACACAATAGTCTACAATCTGCCATCCTGAACCTATCCAACACGGTCTTCACATACTTACTCTGGCTTAACCAAAGTTTTATGTTAGCTCTGTCTCTTCTAATTTCCATTCCCAGAATGTACCTAGCTGCCCCAAGATTTTTCATCTCAAACTATACTAACAACTAAGACTTCAAATTAGAAATCATATTCTTACCATTCCCAATCAACAACATATCGTCAACATACAATGCAATAATGAGAATGTGATCATTGTCAAATTTGCAATACACACAATGATCTCATTTTGATCTCAGATATCCAATTGACAACACAAAGGCATCAAACTTCAAGTACCACATCCTAGGAGACTGCTTCAAACCATACAAAGACTTCTTTAACTTGTAAACCAAATTTTATTTACCTTTCTCTATGTAATGCTCTAGCTGTGACATGTAAATCTCTTCCTCCAAATCACCATGAAGGAAATTTGTCTTCACATCCATCTGTTCTACCTCTAAGTCATAAGCAACTGCAAGAGATAACAGAAATTGACTGGATGTCAGCTTTACAATGGGAGAGAAAATTTCACCATAATCAATTCACTCCACTTGTGAGTACCCCTTCGCAACCAATCTAGCCTTGTACTTTTCAACACTGCCATCTGCACCGAATTTCTTCTTGAACACCCATTTGCATCCAACAAGTTTCCGTCCATCAGGCAAAGGCACCAAGTCCCATGTTTTATTCTTTTCCAAAGAAGCCATCTCATCTTCCATGGCCTCCTTCTAGGAACCTACATCTTTCATGCCCATAGCCTCTTTCATAGTTCTAGGCTTATCAATGTTAGTAAGTAAAGAAAAAGCACAATTAGAATCAAGTAATGAATAACCAAACCTATTAGGTTGCTTTCTCATTCATGTAGACCTCCTCAATGGCTGAGGTTGAGGTTCTGCTTCTTCTTCTGAGCTTTCAGAGCTTCTAGAGCTCTCCTCATCATCAGGTCTCACAGGGTCTATATGTTCAGTCTTCTCGAGCGTAGAAGGAAACTGAACCGCATCTTCTTTCTTTTCTATCTATTCTAGCTGTAGAACAATGGAAGAAGGTGTTAGCTCTTTGAAGATAACACTTCTACTATACAACACTTTTTCAGCCACAGGATCCCAAAGCTTGTATCCTTTCACACCAACACCATAGCCAATGAAAATACATTTAACAACCTTGTTCTCCAATTTAGATCATTTCTCCCTAGGCACATGTGCATATGCCTCACAACCAAAAACACAAAGATGTCTAACTGAAGGCTTCTTACCAGACCTCACCTCCATAGGTGTCTTACCAACAAGAGATGATGTAAGAGATCTATTTACCAGATAGCAAGTAGTGGCTACAGCTTCAGCCCAAAACTTTTGTTCAAGGCTTGCTCCACTAAGTATACTCCTAGCCTTCTCCATCAGTGTCCTGTTCATCCTCTCTACAAGTCCATTTTGCTATGGGGTGTATGGCGTTGTCTTATGTCTTTCAATCCCTTGCTCCTTACAAAACTTATCAAACTTTACTGAACAAAACTCACCACCGTTGTCAGTTCTCAAACACTTAATCTTTTTACTAGTCTGATTTTCAGGAAAGGCTTTAAACTCTTTAAACTGACTAAAGACTTCAGTCATGCTTCGGATAAAATAAACCCATGTCCTTCTACTGTAATCATCTATGAAAGATACAAAATATACAGATTTTAAAATTGAAGGAACATTAGCATGACCAAACACATCAAAATGAATAAGATCCAATACACCAGAAGACTTGTGCGAACTAGAGTAAACCTGAACACGGTTTTTCTTTCCATCAATGCAATGTTCGCAAAAGTCAAACTTGATATTACAATCATTTAACCCCTCAACGAGGTTTTTATTTTTTAGGGTACGCAGACCCTTCTCACCAATGTGGCCATATCTCAAATGTCATAACATAGTCTTTTCAGTAGGAAGCTTAGCTTCCATAGCATGTGCACTACCATCAAAACTAGTTACAACAGATGTCTTCATTGCTCATTCAGATGGTGGGGATGAAGTGACTGTAGCTCTTTTCTTCGAGTCAAAAGAACTATTGCACTGTGAAGTGCATACCTCCAGCTGAAATAGAGTACCTCTCCGAGTACCCTTCGCAAGTACCATAGATCCTCTAGTCATCTTGCATCCATCCTTCGAAAAGATAACCTACACACCTACATCATTCAACATACTTACAGAAAGCAGGTTCTGTGCAAGGCCTGGAATGTGTATAACTCCAGTGATCCCCTTCACTCATCCATCACGGAATTAGATTGAGACTCTTCCACGACCAACAATTTTCAGATGAAAATCATCACCCAGGTACACTCTTCCACCATCAAACTCTTCATACTTCGTGAACCAGTCTTGATGCGAGGTCATGTGGAATGATGCACCAGAATCAATCAACACACATCATGAGATGCATGGGTGGCCAAGGCTGCAATGAAGGCATCACCATCATCTTGTGACTTGTCAGAATCTGAATCAGGAGCATTCATCTTCTTCTTTTTCTTCTCCTCTTTGCATTCCTTTCATAAATGTCCAGTTTTACCATAGTTCCAACAGAGAGCCTTGGACTTTCCAGGAGATTTGGATCTCCCTTTTCACATTTCTTGTCCTTCTTCTTTCTTTTCTCTTTGGGTCTTCCATGAACCACAAGAGCTTCTTTGGCTGACTCAGATGTCTTTCTCTGTATTTCTTTAGATAACAGCGAAGATACCACTTCATCCATCATGAAGGTAGTGGCAATGCTTCCGATAGCCATGACAAGATGATCCCATGAATCTGGTAAAGAACAAAGTAGGGTCATACATTGATCCTCCTCCATTTTCACACCCATGAATGTCAATTGTGCAACAATCATGTTAAAAGCATTCAAATGGTCTACAACAGATCCTCCATCTTCCATCTTCAGAGCAAACAACTTCTTTTTCAAAAAGAGCTTGTTCACCGGGGACTTGGCCTGATAAACAGATCCCATCTTCTTCCAAAGTTCTTTAATAGTCTTCTCCTCATGGACATTCAATAAGATAGAGTCAGCTAGACAGAGTCTTATGAGACCCTTAGCCTTCTGATCTTTGAGGTCCATTTCAGCTTGTGACATTGCCATAGGTTTAGTGCCATCAACAGTTTCCCATAGATCACAATCAACAAGTAGGTCCTCCATCTTGAGTTTCCACAACTTGAAATTTGTGCCATTGAACTTCTCCACCTCTACTCTTCCAGATGTGGTTGCCATCTCCTTCTTGCAACAAGATATAGAATACTCTGCATAAACTCCCACTTAACTTAAGATCAGCTCAAAAAACCCCTACCCAACAGCTAAGACCAAAACTCTCCAGGCTCTGATACCAACTGAAAGGAAGCTAGGTGTGCAGAAATCGCTTCCTACACTAATCTAATGAGGGGAGGAGAGTGCAAATTCTTTTTAATCCTTACAATTACAGAATGTTAACAACAACAATGGAGATATTGCAGCAATACACATACACACAGAAAGTGAGACAGAGGAGAGAGACACAAGATATACGTGGGGAAAAACCCTTATCGGGTGAAAAACCCCACACTCCAAAACCTACACAATATATTATCAAAACTAAAATGGTTTACAATACACTTGCAATGCAAGCTCTTAGGAGTCTTTAACACTCATATCTGGAGACAAACTGGCAGCATAATAGTACCTGTGAAACCTGTATTACATCTCCTCTCAAAAGCACATGTTTATATAACAAATACAAGGCAAAAATGGCTCCACATTGAGATGGGCGTCCAACATGGCCTCATGGCCTAAAAACCATGCCTATGGACACTTGTCCAACACTGTAGGATTCTCCTAACACTTGTCAAGTCACCCCATCCCAAGGAGGTCACCTATTTCCAAAATGGGCTATGACAGATGCTCTTACGACTCTTACAACTGTCATAGAATCTGTCATAGTTGTCATAACTTACAGCTATAAGAGAATCTGTCATACACAGGCTATAAATAGCATATTCTCTTACAACATGTCATAGTCCACATTGGGGTGCCCAAAGATGCCTTTTTCAAAGATGCTCTTTGACACATGTCTTCACCTATCATAGAATCTCCTATTTCCAACTCTTACATGTCATAACTCCGTCATAGGAATCTGTCATGACCCTTTCGGTCAATATTCCCTTACACAACATCTAAGATGCTGACACATGGAAAAATATTCCTACCACTAAGTGGGACGCCTATCTCCTCATGTGAGGACAAAATTACATGTGGTCATATGCCATGTAGGATGACACATCACCATGCCAACTCCCACAATATGACAACATAGGATTTGCATCCAATTAATACAATCTAGGCAATAAATGAATAAATACAATGTAAAAATACAAGGAATTACCAAGGTTGAGACACCTTAATTCCCAACATCTAGAACTGTACTAGCAAAGTAGATTATGTGAGATTACACACATGTTGGATAGTTTATGTCATTCTTTGATGTATTGAGCTAAGTTATGGTGGTCTACAAAGTTTCTTCTAGCAAGTTTACTTCATTAGCTCAAGAGAGGACCACCATAGAGCCTAAGTGAAATTAGGCCATTTAAAAACAACAAATGTTCTAATTAGATTTGGATGATATTCAAGCAAAGTGGGGTTGGCTTGAGTGATATCTTTCTCAACTAAAGTCCTAGGAAGTCATACATGTTCCATATAGTGATGCCTTTACTACTCATTTGAATTAAGATTTGGATACATATGACTATCTGAGAGCAACATGTTGAGATAGGGATAATATTTGAGGTTAATAGGCTTCAAGGGATGACTATGGTGTTACAATATAGATCGTAGTCTCCATCTCAATCAAGGATGAGGTCCCATGGTAGTCACCAACGTGATGCAGGGAAGGGATCATCTAGAACACCTCCCCTCAATTTATAGATGTCTCCATTATGTTGATTCGGATTTATGTATTATTTGGACATTATATATTAGACCTTTTATTGTTTATATAATGAGACATTTATGCTATGATTTTGTGTTGGACTATGCTATGATATTCTTTAGATTAGTCCATTTGCACATGTTTTGATTTGGCTCTGTGTTTTATTGTTCATATGTATGTATATATGTATGTAAAATGTATCATGAATAATAACATGTCATCTATGGTAATCAATGAACCTCAAACAATGTATTGAGACCCCTAAAAATATAGATCAATTGATGGTCAAAAAGGAATTATATAAACAAGATCACTTGTAATAAATGAACAAGAAGCCTCACTAGAATTAGAATCAAGTTCAATTTGAAGTTATTTTCCTTTCCATTTTCATTCTTCTTGTAACATGTCATCTCATATTACCCAATTTTTCACATCAAATTTACTAGAAAGTAAATTAACATAATCATCATAAGAAATTGTTTTCCAACACATTAATCATTTGTATAATCAAATATATAAAAAGTATATCTTTTCTAAATATTTTCAAACTAAAAATTTGTAACATATTCAAAGATAGCATGTTAGTGAAATCCATCACTTTTACAAATACAATATCTTGCTCAAGGCAATAAGAATAAATATACATATAATTTGACTGACAAGTCATATAAATGATCATACTACTTCTGGAATTTTGATATCTACCTTCATAAGTCTTGGCTTGTAATCTTCTTAGGAAGGAGAGCATCACCTAAGTGTTTTTCCTCCAACCACAGACTGGCAGTCTCCCACACACCTTCCTTCCTGGAAGTGGCATTGCCCTTCATGAAGGGAATAGATATAAAGAACCAATAGGTTTGCCATCTGAGTTTCTAGTGTTGTGTCCTACATAAATCATCATGGTCATACAACTATAGATCCCCTCTAGCTAAGTATCACACTTCTGGATGGTTATACAATCTGGAACACAGTGAATCGACTAATACATGCAAGGACGGATGCATTACTTTGGCTAAAAATTTAATATAAATAGATGTTTTGCAATGAACGTATTTGATTGTTCACACACTTCAAACTTGACTTAGAAGCTATCTCATCCTACAATGATTTTAGACATAACTTGTCTGTTTATTATTCTTTTCCAGTCAATCTAACTTGGTATCAATCCTTAGTCTAGGATATACATACATTATAAATAGGATTAGGTAATTCTACCTTTTCAGATTATCCTCTTCTGAATGCTTGCAATTTCTAGGGTCTATGACCTCCTGTCACTCTACTATCTGATGCAAATATCCAACAGTCTTATTCATTAAAGCAAGTTTCACTCGAACAAGATTCATTTAGATGTATCGAAATACCATTTAGACTCATTCTGTCTCATTATAGGGTTTACTTCATCACTTAATGTTGATCAAATATATATATATAAGTCATTTCTAACTTAAGAGTTTTAGGTTTCATAACTCTTCTAGATTAACTCTAGGGTTAACTTCTCTAACCCATAACATTAAATAGTGAACACCCTTGTTCTTTGATATAATAGATATATTATAATAGATGTCTCTAGTTTACTTCGACCATTTGGTCATGTTTGATTTCTCATTTCATATAATAAGAGTAGACATTGTCTACTAAGTATATCCCCATCCATGCAATATGTTAATAGGATTTCTTATTTTATCATAACTAGTCTTTGATAAAGTTCAATCTATCAACTCAAATAGTTTTCAAATGTATTACTCATAGTTATATGTCTGACCTCTTGGTCATCTCTATTGGATGGTTTGTCATTGATGTCAAAAGTCATTTGATGTTGTTCCATGTCATGGGTGGTTTTGACATTGTTCCATGTCATGGGTGGCCATTCTTCATGTCACAGGAGACCTCAGGAGATCGCAGGACTTCATCAAGATCATTCCCTTCATGATATAGTGGTGACTTGGTGTTTTGGTACAATGTATTTCATAGTTGATCATGGTGATGGCACTACAAGATCTACAGATTGACAAATAGTCATTGGTGTTGATGACTGTCCACCATTGAAGTTGGGTGATCAAAGAAAGGTCTTCAAAGGAGTGTTGTTTGGTAGGAGGTGTGGACATCTTTGGGCATCTGCATTAGAACGATATATCAGTAAGTGAATTTCTTCTTGACACGGGAGTTAGGGTTTGTATCATTTCATGACAATGGGTAATTATTGAATTTAGGGTTTGAAATATCTAAAGACCTTTTTCTACAAGATCTAAACCCTAGATACATTCCTAATCCTAAGTCCTAAATCCTAAGTTATCCTTTTCAAAGACGTCTTATGACATTGTGCACTTTTTGTTATGTTTTCATGTTGACCTTCCATAGAAGGTCATGGTCACTTAAGTGACCTGCTCGAGGGTGATTAATTCATTTCAGCACCGGCCCTCTCACTTAATGACACCGGCTCCTTAGGTCATCCTTATGAAGCTCGGGGATCCGTTATAAATCAAAGGTCACAGATGAAATTTGGAAGGGTGCCAAAGACTCGATCGAAGGCATAAGTTTGAACCTTAATTGAATCACAATGGATCTTCTGTTAGCACAAAATTGAAGGGTGGTTCCTTAAACCATGCTCCAACTATCCTGTTCGGTTATGTAAATGACCTAGAAGGCCAGAGAAATTGGTTTTAAGGGGTGTATGATGTTTTGGATGGTTCTGGTTGGTGATCCGTGAAGGTGACTGTCAGATCTTGTGAAGACATTCATGATTTTTATGTTTTGACCATGCAGAATGTGTGCAGAGGGTTAAGACTTTGAAAGAGACACTTTGTAAATGAGCAACATTGTAATGTATTTTGTATGCATATATGTTATGTGTTCTCTCTGAAGATAAGTATGTAGGTTTTTTTGTATGTTGTGATTAAGTTTGTGTTGTGAACACAATTTAGATTGAGTTATGAATACAGAGTCAGAAATAAGTGCAGAGATAGATGGTTTTTGAAAGTGTTTTTGTTGGGAGTGTATTTGAGATGTTAAGTTTGTATCAGGAGGATGACTTGCAAAAACTGATAAGGACAATGTTATGAAGAGAAACAGAGAGATCCTCTATATTTACTTTTCATTCACATCTGTGATGTAATTTTTTGTTAGTGAGAGATCCTAATTGCCAGTGAGGCTGATTTTCCAATGAGGCACACAATTGTATCCAGTGAGGATTGGCTAGTGAAGCCCAATAAAATATATCTTCATAGTGGGTTTTTACCCTTCTAGGGTTTTCCACTCAAATCACTTGTGTCATCTTTCTTTTTGATGTTATGTCATATGTTGTTTGATTAGTTCATATTTGTTTATGATGTCATTTTCAATTGTTCTTTTTATGGAAATACATTCAATATCCAATGTCTAATTGATTGAAGTGTCTCAAATTTCTCTACATTATCATCAAGTGTGTTAATAGATCAAAAAGTTTGATTGTTCAATAGACCACTGATTCACCCCCTCCTCTCAGTAGTCCTGTACTCAAACAATCTCAATTCGTATATCTTTCCATAATGAAGGAATTAAAATAAATAAAGATTTAGCTCCTGCATCTTTCATGATATTGCTTATCATGTTGCAAAGTATGTAAATTATTTGGTATCTCACTTCATTCACAACAATGACAATATTATCTTTTCTTATGAAAGAATAGTTATAAGGAGCCTTCATCTCATCGAGTTGTATGAATATTTTCCAACATGGTTCTAAGTGAAAACAAATGATTAATTTCACATATTCTTGCTCAGTCATAATAACTTGAAAGAGTTTGTTTTTAAAAGACCATAGGGTCTCCAGGGTTTTGAGCCATATAGAGGTTACAAGTTATACACATAGTGATAATGATTCAATCGGCCAATGAATAGGTTTATGTTTCTAAGCCTTTTGGCTTTCTATTTCAGTATTGTGTTTTAAATGCATAGGTTCTGCTTGTTAAAGAACCGCCCACAATAATACACAACAGTATATTAGGCTACGCCTTAAAAATATTAGTCTTATAAACCAATTACACTTTACTCATAGAAACATTATTAATGTCAATAAGAATTAGACATACCTGTTCGATTGGTTCAACTGAGCCAACTGTAATAATAAAGATAGTTTGAGATGCTACGAAGCAACATAGTGTTATTTGGGTTGGCGTTCCCGCGCTCTTCAAACCCTGAGTATAAGTTTTATATATATATACCATGTCACCTCTATAGTTCACAAGATCTATCAACTTTACTGAGTATGGTAACCTCACGTTTCTCACATCTAACAGTTGGTCTCTCTATGGTATGACTGTATCACCTTTTTCTTCCCATCATTTTCTCTTTCAAAAACTAGAAAGACTATCAAGAGAATGAATGTCAAGAGAATGATCTCTCTCCCTTTCCCACTCCATGGGATAACAATTAACCTTCCCCACTAAATTCTCTTCGAAGGGAACATGCATCTCTCCAGTTATTCTCCTACCGCCATAACAACCCCACGGCCACAGTGGGTTATTCCCACTCACTCCACTTAAAATGTGGGTTATGGAGAATGTGCTTCACTACGTGAACGTAGTGATAGCATCTAAGGAAAGCTTAACACAAGAGATAAATACTTATGACTTAATGAAATAGATTTTCTATATCAATATAATAATATTCAAACAAATAAATAAATATTATATATCAACATAATGGTAACATTACCATTTCTATGAAGGTTGACATTAATCACTTGATAAGGTGTGAGAGTGGGTTGAGATCTTCTCCCCCTTCACAACCTTATGCTAATGTTAACATCAGAAATTATCCAAAATAGAGAAATATAACAGAAAACTCTCTCGACCAAATCAAACAAAGTTTGACGTTGGAAAACCTTTTCCTCATGTCAAATCGATAATGGTCGAATCTAAGATGACTAAATAAGGAAAGATAACTATTACATATACCATCTTGAGAAGGTTCACTAAGTACACGACTTGGAACTCGAATGGCAAACTTGACTTTTCTAGAACATCTATTCCCTTCTCTTTGGTGATGCTCTAGTCCTTCCACTCTTGGAGGTGGTGGAAATGTTTTTCCTGGTTACACTCACAGTCATACAAACTATGATCAATGTATCATCAATAAATCATTATACATCATGCTTAAATAATCTCAATAACATGTAAACTCATATCTAATTCTATGCATTAATCATAATTCATAAAATCAATTATTTATCCTAACATTTTGCTAAACATCAAATCATTAATCTCTGATTAATTATCCATTTAATCACATGAAAGTAAAAGTAAAGTGTAGACACCTCAAAATGTCTTCTACCATCGAACCGACATCCCTAAACATGTCAATTTCCCTCCTAACCAATTAATTAAATTTTTATTTAATTAATTATCCCTTCATTACCCTATTTTCCATCATATTATCCCCAAAATTGAATTAATTTCATTAATTCAATAGTCTAAAACCTTAGCCAATTGATTTAATAAATATGAAATATTTATTATTTCAATTTCCCATCCTATCCCATTCCAAATCCATCCTCCTATTCACTTGGAACAAGCACTTTCATCTGTGGTGACTCCCTTGTAGGAGGTAAACAACTTCCATCTATCACCTATCTTTCTCCAACAAATAATGGACTCGCGTCTTGTTTCTGAAGCACCAAACATCCCATTGCATGTCGCATGCTCCAACTTATAAACTATCAAGGTAAAGGCCTAGGCCTTCACGAACAAGGCATCTTGGAGCCCATCCACACCACATTCCATCCATCATCACATGGCCTTGGCTATGCATCCTAAGAAAAACAATCTACACAAGTTGATACAATCCACCCACCTTCCAAATTCCATTCATCCAATCCCAAGCATGGTGCATCTCATCGCACTCCCAAAACATATGTCGCCATCCCTCCTCCATCATCCTACCATTTGCAAAAGCATGTGACCATCCTTCTTCCTCCATCAAATTTACCTCCACTACTTCCAACTCCAAAGATCCCTATCAAATCCACTCTACCTCCTATCCTACCAACACCAAACATCCCTATCCACAAATCCTCTTATCCTCCCATCCTCCCAACTCCTAATATCCCCATCCTCAAATCTCCTCATCCATTTATCCATAAATCCACTTTTTACCCCTCCATCCATAAAACCACTAAACTTCCCAATCAAGACCAACAAAAGCACACATCTTTCAAACATGAAGCTTCCCCCAAATCCATGGGATTCAAAAATTTGAATTCCTCGACTCATAAAGCACAAAAGCCTAAGGATATTATCCCTTCCAATCAACCTAAAAAATTAAAAAGGCTATCAAATCCCACACCATCACCAGAAAAAGAAAAAACAAAAATGGTGTGGGTCCCTAAACGAAAAGCACCAAATTCTAATGAGGCATCCACATCCCAATCCACCCCAAAATCCCAAACACCCCGCTCCCCATCTAAAAATCCCCCAAAGTCTAAGTCTATTTGGGTCCCTAAAACCCCAAATCGGCCATCCAAATATCCCCCATCCCAATCCCCATTACTCCCAACTCCACATCCCAAGTACAAGCTTCCAAATACATCACGGTGTGTGCCACCATTGGTCTTGGTTCCCTTCCACCACTTGCAATTTTCACATACCCTCGTTTCTCCATCTTTCATCCACTATCCTACATATCTTCCCCATCACATTCCTATGGTCCATGCTTTTGCATAGTCCACATCATAATCCACATTATACACACCATAATCCATTATCCATAATCCATTCCATCTTCTCCTATCTACCAACATCCATGCAATCATCATCCATAATGCTATCCAACATGGGACCATCTTCTCCTTGCTATGGAAACAGACGCTAGAGTCCCCATTCCATCAAAAAAGCAAAAAAGCAAAAAAGCAAAAAAATAAAAAAAAATCAAAAAAATAGTAAAGAGAAAAATTCGTCCAATGGTGAAAACCACTCCTTGTGGCGCCTTGGGCAAGTACATTGATAAAAACCCCTTGTGGGCGTCATGCGTAATCCCTTCTCCATCCATTTTGTATCCCTACACTTGGGGGCAAAAACTGTATCCTTCATCCACATCCATAATATCTTTGCACATCTTATCCACTGTCTTATCCTTATCCTATCATATTCTTATCCGCTATTTCTCCCACCTTGGATCTTGATAAAGACAAGGGGCAACATATCAACAACATGCTTTGGAGACCTCTTGGCATACTTCCTTTCCAAGTATATCCTCCATTTATCTATTGCAAAGACCATCCATTCACAAATGAACCCATCATGTAAAATTCTTTAGACATTGGGGCATATGATTCCTTGCAACCTAGCCCTTGGAGAAAATCCTGCAATCCCCATCCATATATCATGCATACCTATCCTACCCTCATCCTTATCTTCCATCTATCTAACACGCATCCCTATCACTTGTCCATTCATCTATCATGAATCAGCTATCCAACCCCCCTATCCAACCCCATCACTTTCACCTCTAGACTTGGTGTTCCCTTATCATTGGTATCTAGCATAAAGGTTATCCACACGAAATCCAATGCAACCATCTCATAATAAATCATGCCCTTTCTACAAAATCAAAAATCCAAAAACATCGCAAAATCAAAAATCCAAAAACCTCGCAAAATGATAAAAAATACAAAAATAATAGAAAATGCAGAAAACCCACAAACAACACATCTCATCACAATCATCAAACACACATTAATCTTCATTACATCACACCCATCCTGAACCATTCCCACATCATCATCACAAATCAGAACTACATATCATAACCACTTGCATCTTAATGTGCCTTGATCCCGCGGATACAGGGTATGTAGGCAGTCTGGAATACGAAGGACGTTTCCAGTACTCAGGTACATAAGATGCACCCATCCAACCCGCTGAGCTTACACTAGATTCAAGCATCACATCACCTATCAAAGCATCATCCCTTATAAAAAATCATCAACTATCAAATCAGCATCAACCATAACTTTTCACCATCATATCTTGCGCCAATCTTACAACATCAACTAATCATGATCCAATCATCAATCGATTCCTGCCTTAGGATATGTCTTTCCTACAATAGGCAGAATCTATCACATCATTATCTATCTTGGCAAGAGAGACAATGGTTACTTGTTTGGTTCGTTGGTCTTTTGGTTTTTGATTTTTATCTTTTGTCCTATTCGAAGATCACATCAAATCTACCTTGATCTTACTTTATCATGGTATGTGGAAAAACATCTAGAATGGGGCATAGTCTTGCTTTTGTATGCTGTGCTTGTGGGTTGGTCTCATTACTCCAAGCTAGTATTCATATCTTGTTGATCATAGGTTCGGTTCTAGCATATTGATCTCCTTATGCATCTAAGGTTCATCATACCTTTTGTGTACTAAGGGCTTATGCTATGAGTCCCCTTCCCTCGTCTAGACAAGGTTGTACTACCTTGGGCATGCCTGGGATCATCCCTTTGTCTGCGTGTCTAGTCCATGCAAACATTGGATAAACATCATCACCCTGGTCTTCTATACCTTGGTGAACATATCTACTTTGCTATATCAAACCTAGGATTGCTCTAAATCAATTTCAGCACAATGATCATCCACCAATCATCTCCGAACATCATCATCCTTTCATCCCACCACTTATCCTCTGACCACATCTACCAATCTATTTCATCCATTTCGAGAGCACACCCGTGTTTTCGCAACCTGCCTATCCTCTCGAAGGGGCATCACCCTTACCAATTATCCCCAAACCTTACCCTATTCTTCTAAGCCAAAATATTTTTTCTATCCAATCCAACTCTATGTTTTAACTTCTTTGAAATGACGTTCCTTAGCCGCAACACCATCTCAAAGAGGGGCAAATGTAGACACCTAAAAATATCTTCTACGATCGAACCGACATCCCTAAACATGTCAATTTCCCTCCTAATCAATTAATTAAATTTTTATTTAATTAATTATCCCTTCATTACCCTATTTTCCATCATATTATCCCCAAAATTGAATTAATTTCATTAATTCAATAGTCTAAAACCTTAGCCAATTGATTTAATAAATATGCAATATTTATTATTTCAATTTCCCTCTATCTTAAGTCCTAAATCCACCTCACAAAATCCACCTCATCTCTTCCACCTCACCATGTGGCACATATAATTAAATATTCTTAATATTTAATTAGCTAATATCCTCCATTATCCAAAAATGAATTTAAAATTCAATTGTCCCCCACTATCATCCACTATTAAATTTAAAATTCAATTGTCCCCCACTATCATCCACTAATTGAATTTTTAATTCAGTGGTCCTCCACTAATTGAATTTTTAATTATCCTCCACTCTTCCACTAATTGAATTTTTAATTCAATTGTCCTCCACTAATTGAATTTTTAATTCAATTATCCTCCACTCTTCCACTAATTGAATTTTTAATTCAATTGTCCTCCACTAATTGAATTTTTAATTCAATTGTCATCCACTAAATGAATTTTTAATTCAATTGTCCTCCACTAATTCAATTTTTAATTCAATTGTCCTCCACTAATTGAATTAAAAAATTCAATTTGTCATAACCCACTCTTCTCAAAAAAGAATTTTTAATTCATCCATTATGAATTAAAGATTCACAAAAAATAAGAGCCATTGATCTCATCTCTTGATCCTCACACTCCATTCCTTTTTCAGAAATCTATAAATGAAACTCTCACTCAAGCCATTCAGAACAACTTCTTCTTGCATCAAAACCATGCTCAAATTTCTCTCAAATCTCTAATCTATCTATCCTCTATTCCTTCATCTATATTTGTGTTGAAAGCAAGAGCAATCCACATTTGAATCAAATAGGGTTATTTAATCTAGGAGCTCTTGGGTGCAAGCTTCTTCTTCCCTTGATGGGATTAGGTTGTGCATGTGAGGTATAACTTTGTATTTATTGTATTTAGTTAGCATTTTACCTTGTTTGCATTATCTAATCTACATAAAGCATAGTAAAAGTTTGGGGATGTAACACTTCTATCCATTGGTTTATCTATTTGGTTGATAACCTACTTCATGGTGTCTTCAAGCCTCTTGTGGTTCAACAAATCATTTACAACCTTGTTCATTCTTCACTAGTCATGTACCTTTAATATACCCTAGTTTTTTTATGAGTTTGTATCCAAGACCATAGATTTGATTAAATGATAGTTTAGGAGGAGATGGTGATTTGGATGTAGATGTATCATTCTTTGGATCACTTTCGTGATTTGGATGTAGATGTATCATTCTTTGGATCACTTTCACACATACATTCCTCCTTTGTGTCCTTATATGCCTTAGGTTTTTTCCATAGATCGATGGATCCATGTAAAGAGATGGGGTGCCATAAGCTTTAGGATCAATGCAATATTCACTAATGGCACAAGGCATAAAATATAATGAACCCCATTTATCACCTTGTAAAATACTATAATCATGTGCTAAGGGTTCATTTTGTATAATACAATTGTTAGATGTGTCCACTGTATGGGACAAAGCTTCCCTTTATGCCAAAATTTTATACTTTGATGCAAAGTGGAGGCAACCACTTTTATGGCATGCAACCATGGATACCCAAGAAGGATGTTATATGTTAAGTTTTAGGCATAAAAATGTGTCTAGTTTGAGTGGTCCAACCAAAATACAAGGAATAATAGTACCCAAAAAATATTTAGGCATATTATCCAATCCTCTAATAATAATGTTCGATTGTTGTATTTTTTATTATTAGGTAAAAGTGGATTTATGAAAGGGCCCAAACCCTTGTACAATGACCAAAAGATAAATATTAAAGGATAACAAACATCAAATGAAAACAATAGTCCACCAGAAGTAGAAAAGGAATAATGTGTTAGGGTTCAGGCAGATTGGAGCAATAAACATTAACAATTATATGTAGATTAAATAACCCAAATATAACAATGAAGAATAACACAAAAGAAATCAACACAGAATTTTAACATGGTTCACCCAAAATGGGCTACATCCACAAAAACTCAACCATCCAATGATTTTACTATCCAGTGCAAAACATATTACAGTCTCGTAAATTTCATCCTGTAACATACATTCCAGCCGCTTATAACAAGCTTTTTGGAAGCTTCTAGAATTAGGGTTTTACAATGTCATTTTCATTTGTAAGTTAACAAAAAATTAACTACCAACCCTGAATGTGCAAAACATAGTTTCTTTGAAGTAGTACCTCTCAAATATTAGAGAATCCATTTTACCACATTCCAATGTTCCATTCCTGGATTGCTCATATACCTACTCACAACTCCCACTGCATGTACAATATATAGCCTTGTACATACCATTGCATATATCAAGCTACCAACTGCTGATGCATATGGTATCTTAAACATTTTGTCTTGCTCCTCTTGTGTCTTTGGACACATCTCCTTAGTCAACTTAAAATGACTAGACAAAGGTGTACTAACTGCTTTTGCATTCTACATGTTAAACCTTTTCAACACCTTCTCTACATATTCACTTTGAGACAAAAAAAAAATTTATGTTTGTCCTGTCCCGTGTGATCCTCATACCAAGGATTTGTTTTGCTGCACCCAAATCCTTCATAGCAAATGAATTTGCTAGTTTTTGCTTAAGTTTATTAATATGTTGCATGTTAGACCCAACAACAAGCCTGTCATCAACATAAAGCAACAGGATAATATAGCTACCATTACCTAACTTCTTAAAATAAACATAATAATCAGAATGACATCTTTTGTAACCTTGTTTAGCCTTAAAACAATCAAATTTCAAATACCATTGCCAAGGTGCTTGCTTCAGGCCATACAAACTCTTCTTTAACCTACACACAAATTCCTCCTTACCCTTGACCTCATATCCCTATGGTTGCTGCATGTATATTTCCTCTTCCAAATCCCCATGGAGAAATGTTGTTTTCACATCTAATTGTTCAAGATGCAAGTCTTCTGTAGCCACAAGACTTAGAATAGTTCTAATAGACATCATCTTTACAACCGGAGAAAATATTTCATCAAAATCTATACCATTTTTTTGTGCAAAACCTTTTACCACGAGTCTGGCCTTATATCTTTTCTTCCCTCCATCTTCTTCCTTCAACTTGTAAACCCATTTATTTGGCAATGCTCTTTTACCTACAAGCAATTGGACTAAGTCCCAAGTCTAATTCTGCAACAAGGAATCCATTTCCTCTTTCATGCCTAGCTCCCACTACTTTTTGGTATCTACCTGCATTGCTTCTTCATAACCTTCAAGTTCACCAGAATCAGTTAATAATATAGAATATACTAATGGAGAAAATATTTCTGAAGGTCTAGTTATCCTTGTAGAACGTCTAACGCTTGCAGGAGTCAGTGGGATAACTTGTTGTTGCTAAGCATTAGGTACCACTGGCATTTTATTTTTTGGAATCTCATCCAGCACCAGATATTCTTTTTTGGCCTGTTCATGCTTCTTTTCTTGTAGCTGATCCTTATACATGACCTTCTCATTGAATATAACATCTCTTCTCCTAATGATTTTATGATTTTCATAATCCCATAATTGATAACCAAATTCATCTACTCCATATCCAATGAAGGTACATTTTTTAGACATTGCCTCAAACTTGGTTCATTTTTTCAATATTAACATGGACAAAAGCTTCACAACCAAAGGTTTTTAGAAATGAATAGTTTACCTTTTTACCTGTCCATGCCTCCTCTGGAATGCCACCATCCAAAGGATTTGAAGTTCCCATGTTTATTAAATAAACAATGGTATGTACGACATCTGTCCAAAATTGTAAGGGTAGTGCAGCATGCAATCTCATGCTCCTTGCATGCTCCATAATGGTCCTATTCATCCTCTCAGACACACCATTTTCTTGTGGGTTTCCAGGAACCATTTTCTGCCTACAAATTCTATTATATATGAACAGTAATTTTCAAATTCTCTGTTGCAATACTCACCTCCATTATCAGATCTGAGATACTTCAATTGTTTTCCTATCTTATTCTCAACCAAAGCTTTCCACCTTTTAAAAGTTTCAAATACTTCTGATTTTTGTTTTAGGAAATACACCCATGTTTTCCTAGTTGCATCATTAATAAAAGTAACATAATAGTAAGAGCCACCAAGAGAAGATACCTGAGCTAGTCCCCATACATCTGAATGCACAAGCTCTAATTTCTCACTCTTCTTCTCTTTCCCAACTTTGAGAAATCAAACTCTTTTCCGTTTTCCATAAACACAATTTTCATAGAACTCCAAGTCAATCTACTTTAGACCTGGTAGCAACTTTCTGGAGTGAAGGATCTTCATCCCTTTCTCACTCAAGTGCATGTTGGCAAGAGACATTATTCATATGAATGTTGAATGTTGTCATTGATGGAAACAAGGCAAAGGGATTCTACCAGCATGACAAAAAGACTTTACTCCAAAAGAATAAATGACTAAGTATGGGTAATATACATTATACAGTGTTTGAGATGGTATGCCTCTGCAGTTAAAGACATTTGTATGCAGTTCAGGTATGTTGTTCATAGCTACCTAGTGATCACATGTTCCAGTGTTCAAGTCCTGACTTCCTCCAGAAGTCATATGGTGAAATATCTAAGTCCAGGTGAATGGAGTTAAGTCAGGAATAGTGCACAGTACCAGATGTGTTGCAGGAAAAATTCAATTTGTTAGCACTAACAAATAATGTAACCTACAACTTCAAAGAATCTAACCTAGATAAACAACTAAAATGCAGCAATGAAGCAAATTAACTAGATTGTGTGATTCTTTGGTGTATATATGTGGATTGCTTCTTCCTGCATGCATCCAAAATGCTAAAGGCTGCCATGATTTGATGATAGAAGTGACATGCAAGTGAGGAAGATGCTCAAAAGATTACATGCATGCAAGAGATAGTGACAATGATAATGGATTCGATTAAATATAATGTAAATGCTCATGGGTTCGAACAAAGATCATGCAAATGTTAATGGAGTCGAACCCCAAAATGAGGGAGGAAGAGGGTTTTTATAGATTTACAAGATAAACGATCAACGGTGGAGGATAAAAGGATAGATCAATAGTTGAGAGGGAGTGAGAGAGGAGAACCAACGTGCATGCGCCATGTGTCCTTGAAAGAATGAGGTTGCTTTTTCGAAAAATGATATTTCTATTTCTTTGGTGGAGATAACTTGATTTTTCTATTTTTTTTAAACCTACCATATTTGATTTTTGATTTGTTGCTATTTTGAAAGGCACTTGCACGTGTAGAGGAAAATAGAAGGTGGGTAAAATAAATTAAATAAACATTTTTATTTAATTTATTATTTAGAAAGTGAACAAATAAATTAAATAACTATGTTTATTTAATTTATTTAAATGACATGAGGAAAAAGGGGATAAATTAAATAAATTAAAATTTATTTAATTTATTTGTATGGTGGGGGGAATAAATAAAATTTAGATTTTATTTATTTCTTAGAAGAAAGGGAATGATGGAAGATAGGAAAATGAAGACAAATAATTAAATAAATAAAATTTAATTAATTAATTATGAAGACATAGGAGAAAATGAGATTGTTTATTACAAATGTGTTAGATGACATAGATGTGGCCAATTTTGGGTATCTACATTTTGCCCCTCTTTGAGACAATGTCTATTAGGGCATTTGTTTCAAAGAAGATATGATACGTTAGATAAATAGGTATGCCCTAGTGAAACTGGCAGATGATGCCCCTTCGAGAGGAAAACCAGGCCACTGGGAAAAGGCTAGGTTGACTCGCGATAAGATGACAAAAGGATGAAAAGCTAAGGGTCACGGGAAGAAAACATGGATTGGGCGGGTGACAATGGGGATGAAACAGCAGAATTAGGGTTTGGTTCAGAAGAAAAAAATAGGGGGATATATGTCTAACACACTTGTTTGATAGGATGAAGAGGATGATGATGAAGATCAAGAGGATGATGATTGGAAGAAAGATGATGACGAAGCCGTTGATCAAACAGGTGAAGAATAGATGGTGAAGGCAGCTTCAGATGGTTGCATATAAAATTAGAGATTTGTAATCCTTATTTTTGATATAGCACTAGATATTATGCACCAGGGTATAAAGACCAAGGTGTCGAGTATCCAATGCGCTACATGCTAATACAACCTTGTCAAGATACAAGATATGAATATTAGCTGTAGTGATACTGATGTGATACAAATGCAAGATAAAAACATAACACACACAAGCAAGTAAGCAAGCATGCACAAATGATTCAAAAATAAACAAGGTATTGCCCCTGTCAAGATGTAAACCAATGATTAATTATCGATTGATTGATTGATGATGATCATAAATAGTGTTGTCATGGCGGGGAACGATATATCTCATTGATGATGATGATGATTGATTGATTGATGTTGTTTACAAGGCTAGGATCAAGACCACTGATTGCGATTGGATAATTTGGCAAGATAGATTAACTTGGTTAGTATGGTTTGAGGATGACCTGCATTTGAGTTTATTGCTTGGAATGATTTGATGAATGGATTGAATGGGAGAAGTGATTGATTGATGATTTGAGGAAGTGATTTCAATGATTGATTGGAATGAAGGGAAGAATTGATTTGAAGCAATGATTTGAAGAATTGGAAGAGTTGATTTGGTGAATTGGCTTGGAATGATTGTTTTGAAGAATTGACTTGATTTGAATTTGATTGGTTGATTTTATTGCTTTGGATTTTTGGGGATATTTTGATTTTTTTTTTTTTGGATTTTGGAATGTTTTGATCTTTTTGAAAAAAAAATTCAGGACATTTTATAATTTTTTGGTTTTTTTCAAGACATTTTATGATTTTTTGGATTTTTTTAGGACTTTTTATAATTTTTTTTATTTTTTCAAGGATTTTTTTTGGTATTTTTGATATGTTTTGTTTTTTTTGTATTTTTGGAAATATTTTGGGATGTCAATGGATTTACAATTTGTGTAGCCTTTTGTGCTAGTACCAATGACAAGGGAGGACCAAGTCTAGGTACCAAGAGGTAGGTAGGTAGGATTGGATGGATGAAAGGATGGGCGATGAGGGATGGAAAGGATGTATGCTTAAGAGAACAAGGATGTGGTCTCAAAGGCTATGTCGCATAAGAACAACATGCCCCATTCTAGGTGTAATGCTTCGGATTTTTTCATGACAAGGCTCATGACAATAGGATAGTGATAGGACTGGTTTGGAAAGATGGGTACTGATAAGAGGGTAATGATAGGATCAATTTGTTGAAAGATAAGGTATATCAAGAGAATCCAAAAGCATGTTTCAACATTGTTGCCCCCAATTTTTATTAGGATCAAGAAGAGGAAGGATGAATGAACTCAGTAGGGTAGGTGTATAAATGTAATAGATAAGGATGGTAGGATGGGATATGGCAAGATAGGACATGATAGGATGGAGAATGATAAGTTGGATGAGACAAGGTGCCCCAAGTGTAGGTGACATAAAAGATCAACTTACTCATGATGCATGTTTGCCAGGTTTTCATCATGGTACTTATCCAGGACGCCTGTTTACCAGGTTTTCATCATTGGATGAAGGGATTTATCTTTACTTTTTCCATTTTTTTCTTTTCTTTTTTTCTTTTTTTTTTCTTTTTTTTTGATTTTTTTTGGACTTTTTTATTTTTTGATTTGGATGGGATAGGTGGATATGGATGAAAGGGATTCAAGTGTTTAGTGCCATGAAAGGTGATAGTCATGCTAGATGGATGTCGTCACATGGACCATGTCAAATGTGCTCATAGATGTTGGTAAGGGATTGCATGAAAGAGGTAGATGGAGTAGGTAGATGATGGATTATGGATGGAAGGATAGTGGGTTATGAATTATAATGTGGATTATGGATGGAAAGATAGTGGATTATGATGTGAATTATAGAGGACTTATGCAACAAGATGGAGGGAAGGCTTATGCAAAAGCATGGACCATAGGAAGGTTATGGGGAAGATATGTAGGATAATGAATGAAGGATGAGGAGATGGAGGCTGGTGGAAATGTTGTGGGATGGAAGGGAACCATGACCAACAATTGCACACACCGTGATAAACATTGAAGCTTTTGATGGGATGGTGGTGTAGGAAGCAATGGGGTTGTTTACTTAGGAGATGGTTGATGGAGTGATTTAGGGACCCATATAGACTTAGTATTTTTATGATTTTTTCTTTTCATGTGGGATTTAGGAATTGAATATGTTTGAATGGAATGGTTGGGATTTTTGAGATGGAGATGCCTCTTTTGACTTGCTTAATTTTTTCTTAGGTACCCAAACCAATTTAATTGTTACCTTTTCCTTTTGAGGTATGGGCTTGGATATATGCAGCTTTTGTATAGCTTTTGAGGTAATTACTTGTTGCTTGGGGACCCACACCTTTTTCATTTTTGCTTTGAGGTGTGTGGGTGTATGCAGCTTTTGAGATGAATGTTTCTTTAATTCTTGGATTTTGTGTCCTAAGGCATGAGGACCCTTAGGATTTTTTACTTTATAGGTACAGGCATCCAAATTTTTGCTTTTGAATCCCATGGGATGGGTGGAATGAGTGGAAGCTTCATGTTTACATGATGTGTGCATTTGTTGGCCATGATTGGGATTTTTAGAGGATGGATGGATGGATGGATAAGGTGTTGGAAGTAGTGGAGGAAGATTTGATGGAGGGATATTAGGAGTTGGAAGAAGTGGAGGCAAAGTGGATGGTGGGAGTTGTATGGTCACATGCTTTTGACATTTATAAGATGATGGAGGTTGAATGGCAACATATGACTTAGGTGTATGATGGGATTTGTGATAGGAAGTAGTGGACTTAGGGTGCATGGAGGAAGTACCAACATCTTTAGATTGTTGTCCTTGGGGTGTATATCCAAGGCCAAATGAGCGTGGAGGGACATTGACATGGATGGGCTCCAAAATACCTTGTTCATGAAGGCCTATGCCTTTACCTTGGTAGTTCATGTTTTGAAGCATGCGATCGACAATGGGACTAGGTGTAGGTGGAACACTAGACACGAGCTCCTTATTGGGTGGACAAAGTGAGATGGTAGGCAATGGTTGTTGTGTTCTTAGGGAGGAACATTCATGAATGAGGGTGGATAGACCAACAGGATATGACGGTGGATTTGAAAAATGATCGATAGTGGAGGAGGAAGGATCATTAATATCTTGCTTATGTGCAGTATGATCCAAGGTATTTTTTTGATATTCTATGCTTATGTGTTCTTGGGAGGCACATATCTCATCATGACAGGTAGATGTATGTAGATCATGGATGGGGCTAGATGGAGGAAGGATAGGACCAATTTAGATATCTTGCTCATGGATGGGTATGGAAGTAGGGATAGGTGGAGTGATAACCTCTTGATCATGAATTGCATAAAGTTTGGCTAGGAGGCTCATTGTGGTTTTCATGATCATACATAGAATCTTGATCATAAAGGTGAGCATAAATAAGATTAATTTGGCTATGAATGGGATACATTTGCTCATTAATAGAGTTATGATTATAAGTAATATCTTGACTACGGAAAATATATAGGTCATGGATAGTTTGAACTTAGAGGTGCTTTGATCTTGATTTAGATGAAGGCTTGGTGTTTCCACATGCGTTGGATTATACTCTTGACATAGCTCTTGTGGTTTCATGGAAGCAGAGGTAAGAGACTCTTGGACAGGCTCGATGGCTTGTGGGTCACATGATGGTATTGGAGGAATAAGAAAGGTATTGGAAGATTCTTTGATAGGCTCATGAATGAGACTTTGATGACATGGCAATGATTTATTCCTCGCTAATAGCCAATGGATCACATCCTTGGCAAGTGTATGGGTGGATGGATAATATAGTGGATGGATGTTAAGGGTAGATGGTGTTAGAGGCTTAGAGGTAGGAATAGGATTGGAGGGAGGGATAATGTGATTAGGTGGATTGGGATTTGGATTAGATGAAGGGATAATGTGCTTGGATGGATTGGAATTAGGATTAAATGGAGGGATAGTAGGACTAGATGGATTAGATGGTTGGTGGGTCAATAGACTAGGAATGGGATCACATGATGGTGTCGAGATGGGACTAGTAGGATCATGTGTTGGCATGTGATCGGATGGTGATGGAGGATGTTCATAGGATGCAGTGACTAGATTGGTATCTCCCTCGTCAAAGGATATTAAGTATTGTAGCATAGGTAGACTTAAGGATACTTGATTTATGTACAAATGGTCACTTAGACTTGAGTCAAAGGTTATTAGGTCTTGTAGCACAGGTGGACTTAAGTCTATTAGGTCTTTTTGCAAAAGTGGACTTGGGTTCACTTGATTTATGTACAAAGGGCAGCTTGGACTTACATGTTCGTGTTGTGGGGGCCATCGATAATCTTGTGAATGGGTTTGACGAAGAGATGAAATGATAGGATGTGTAGGTAAAATATCATGGGGTATGGGTTGTTGTGGATAATGGTTGATATTGGAAGAAGTAGGGTATGGTGATGTGGCATTATTGTGGGAAGGTATAGGATTAGGTGATATGGAGTTGTTATGAAAAGATGTGGGATGAGTTGGTGTGATATTGTAATGGAGAGATGTGGGATGAGTTGGCGTGATATTGTTATGGAGAGATGTGGGATGAGGTGATGTGGAAGTGATTTAAAATGTAGGTGGATTAGATTGGTGTGAAATGTAAGCGGATGCCACATAGGAATGCGGTGGAATTGGTTGCTGTTGAATGGATAAGGGATGATGATGTACTTGTTGGGTTTGACTAGTATCCATGAGTTGTTGGGCTTGTGCTATAAAATGTTGCATTTGAGGTGATTGGATTGCTTGGGGTTGAAGTTGTTGGATGAGGCATTGGAGTCTTTGGATGGTTTGTTGGCTTAGAGGTTGGGGTGCTTGATAAAGTGATTGGAGGTCCTAGAATTAGGGTGCTAGGTCTTCGAATGTTGACATGGTGTAGAATTATGTGGATTGGATTAGAAAGAGGATGATGTATAATGATTTGGTTGATTGGATGACTAGGGTGATTTGGCTTTGAATGATTGGATGAAGTGTAATGATTAGGATATGTGTTATGACAAGTGGGTTGAGTATGATGTGGTGATATTAAACACAACATCTCACATGTACATGCATGCACACCAAACACAATGATAAATGTGTACACCCTAGGCTAGGCAAGGACAATATCTACTAGGTTCCCACTTAGATTTATCTAGCTGCACCTACTTATAGCGGATGGCCTAGAAGTCTGGTAGCATTGGCTCCCCTTACAGTGCACTCACTTCTTAGGCATACCAGGATTCAAATTTCCAAAGATCTGAAGACCTCCAAAAATTTGCCATCTCTACTATAAGTTGTGAAAGTGTGGGACGGCTTTAGAGGTCTGACCTCTTGCACTAGTAGATAGAGGGTTTTTGTTAGATTTAGGACAGACAATTGAGAGAGGGGGTGAATTAGTTGTCCAAAACTTTCTTGCAATTAACCACTTAAATCCACTTTCTAATTCAGTAGCATAATAATAAATCAGTCATAGAAACATACTGCATTCAATCAAGAGTAGAACCACATTAACACATAAGACACCAAGATTTTGACGTGGAAAACCTAGTTAAGGGAAAAACCACGGGTTAACTAACCCAAAATTGTATTCTCTATTAGAAGAATAGAAAGAACAAAATGGCACATGCCAATTAGGGCTCACTGCCTGAGCACACTGCTCACAAGAGGCCCACTGCCTATAGGAGACACATTGTCTACAGAATAATAAGTATTACATACATGAACTGGAGAATAGCATCTTCACCATGCTTGAGTCAGTTCCATTTAAGCCCAATACTTTTGCTCTATCTTTCGCTCTTCGTCTCTCTACCACACTCTCATCTCCACAAGATGCTTTTGAAATGACTTTGCAATTCCTTATTTATACAAGACACCAACTTAAGCATAATCATCCAAGTCGGCAAACATTACAGAGCAAATACATAAATACAACATCACTAATCACAAAAAACTTCATGCGGATCAACACACTGTCGGCCATACAGATCTGAGACTTCAATCTTCTTATAGGAATACGCCAATCTTCACACATCATCAAGATCATTCGCAGGATGTATAACTCATCCGGTCAGCCTAACTTGGGAATAACACCATCAACTGGAAGTAATTCTTCAATTACGAGTTCAATCTTCAATGTGGACCACCAACACAAACTGGACACAATCCAAAGACCTCCACAAGCTTTCTTGAATCACCAAGAACATCCACACTACTGCTTACTGAAAACATTCTCTCCTTCATCCAAAACCTCAAGAACATAGTCTATCATCACTGTCATATTAGAAAAGATGCTTACGGACCTCCAGACCATGAACCAATTAAGTTGTCAATTCACATTGACTTCCTAAACACTCCCCCAAATCTACAAAACAAGATATTGCATTTCTGGAGCTCATCGGACCTATCTGTGTCACTCTGTCACCTTTGAACATCTGCCAGAACTGGTTTTACTTGAGTGGCCATAACTTCTTTAGATCTTCATGCAAACCTCTGAAATCTTTACTGGATCATCTTAAGACACATATCTACAAACCCTTTGAAGCACATCCTCTTATATTAATCTTAGTTGGGATCTTTACCTCACTGTTTTCACTGTTCTTCTCTGTTCCTGATGGGACTAATTTTCTCAATATCCTCAGCATACAGCTCATCCAATCCTTATCATCAATGCAATAGGAGTATGTTGACATCAATGACAACACCGGTTAGGCCCATACTTGCAATAATCTCCCCCTTTGTCATTGATGGCAACATATCATGTGAAAAAAAATTTTAACCATCAAAACAAGAACTTCTTACTGATTCAACTCCCCCTATCAACAACAACCATTCACATGTCTTCTCTTCTTTTACTACTCCCCCTTTGATCAACAACCACTTGTTTTTCACATGTCTTCTCTCCCCCTTTGACATCAATGGCAAAGGGCACATACTTGCATCACTTTTAGAATCATACCAACTACTCCCCCTGAGTGGCAGCTTCCCAAACATCAATCTAGATCACAAGATATGACTGTGAGATCTATCGGAGGGATGCACATTAGTGCACCTTAATTCAGAACTGAAGGGGTAATAACCCCTAACTTCTCCTTGAGATACTCAAAAGAGTCCTTAGGTAGAGGTTTAGTAAATATATCTGCAATCTGATCTTTGGAAGGCACAAACTCCAATCTGACTTCATTCTTGTTCACTTGCTCTCTCAAAAAGGGAAACTTGATGGATATATGTTTAGTCCTTGAATCCAACACCGGATTCTTTGATATGTTTATTGCACTTGAATTATCACAGAAGATTGTGATAGGTTCCTCATACTCCACTATGATGTCTCTTAACATTTGCTTCATCCACAATACTTGAGTGCAACTACCTGCTGCTGTAATATATTTTGCTTCAGCAGTGGACAGAGATATTGCCTCTTGTTTCTTGCTCAGCCAAGAAACCAATCTCTTCCCTAAAAAGAATGCTCCACCACTGGTACTATTCCGGTCATCCACATCTCCTACCCAATCTGCATCTGCATATGCATGAAGAGAGAACTTATGGTCTCTAGGATACCACAAACCATACTCAACTGTCCCTTTTAGATATCTAAAAATCCTCTTGATTGCCATGACATGAGATTCTCTAGGATCAGCTTGGAATCTAGCAACAAGACCAACAACATTTATAATGTCAGGTCTAGTTTGAGTGAGATAAAACAATCCTCCAATCATTGACCTGTACTTTTTCTGATCAGCCTTAGGAGAGTCATCATCTTTGCTCAACTTACACCCAGTTGCCATGGGAGTACTCATTAGCTTTGAGTCTTCCATCCCAAATTTCTTCAACAATTCTTTCACATATTTGGTCTAAGAAATGAAGATTCCTTTCTTTGTTTGAATGATTTGTAGACCCAAGAAGAAATTCATTTCCCCAAGCATGGACATCTCAAATTCACTTTTCATTTGATTTGCAAAAGTTTTGCACATACTATCTCTTCCTCCAAAAATGATATCATCAACAAACAATTCAACAATCAAGATATTTTCATGATCAATTTTGAAGTACAAATTACTGTCAACAGTACCTTTGTTGAAACCAATCTTCAAAAGATGCTTATCCAATCTTTCATACCAGGCTCTTGGGGCTTGCTTGAGTCCATACAGTGCTTTCTTCAACTTGCAGACCATATCACCATGATCAGACAATTGAAAGCCATCTAGTTGCTCAATGTATACTTCTTCTAAGTCACCATTCAGGAAAGTAGACTTGACATCCATCTGATATACTTTGAAGTCCTTGAAGGTAGCAAAGGCAAGAAATAACCTGACTACTTCAATTCTAGCCACCAAAGCAAAAATTTCTTCAAAATCAACTCATATTTGAGAGTAACCCTTGCAGACCAATCTAGCTTTGTTTCTAACTACTTCACCAATTTCATTTAGTTTGTTCCAGAAGACCCATTTGGTTCCAATCACATTCTTGTTTCTAGGTCTGGGAACAAGATCCCAAGTATGATTTTTCTCAATTTGCATCAACTCTTCTTCCATTGCTTTAGTCCAACTTTCATCACTGCAAGCTTCATTCACTGTCTTAGGTTCAATTTTTGAAATCAAACAATACTCTTCTGAATCTTGAGAAATCCTTCTTCTTGTTTGTACACCTTTGCTTTTATCACCTATGATCTAATTTTCAAAGTGATTCAGTTTTACATACCTGGGAACTTTGGGAGTTTATTGCACTTCTGATTCTTAAACAGACTCATTCAAACTTATCTCTTCTTCCTGATTTACCAGATCAGTTTGAATCTAAATTTCAGAGGGAGCTTGGACTTCTTGAACAAAAACATCATTTTGATCATCTTCATCATATTCATAAAACCTTGAGCATTTTTCAATACCTTCATCAACCTTCACATTTGTACTTTCCACAATCTTCCATAATCTCTTGTTATAACACCGGTATGCTTTGCTTTGAGTAGAATAACCTAAGAATATTCCTTCATCACTTCTAGCATCAAATTTTCCTAGATCTTCATCTCTTTTAATGTAACATTTGCTACCAAAGACTCTGAAATACCTCACTGTGGGAGTGATGCCAAACCAAAGTTCATAAGGAGTCTTACCGATATTGCTTCTAATTTGTACTTGATTGAGAGTATAGACTGCAGTGCTTACAGCTTCTCTCCAATAGATCTGAGGAACATTTTCTTCCATCATCATGGTTCTAGATGCTTCCTAGATGGTCTGGTTCTTTCTCTCCACTACTCAATTCTGCTATGGAGTCCTAGGAGCAGACAACTATCTTTTTATTCCATGTTTCTCACAGAATTCTATGAATTCACCGGATGTGAATTCTCCACCTCTGTCAGACCTCAGACATTTTAATTTTAATCCAGTTTCATTCTCTACTATAGCCTTGAATATTTTGAATTTCTCAAGAGCTTCTGATTTCTCTTTTAGAAAAGTTACCCACATCATCCGGGAGTAGTCATCAATTAATAGCATGAAGTATCTATCACCTTGCACACTTTTGATTCTTGTCAAACCACATAAATCAGTATGAACTAAGTCCAATAATCTGATAGAAGATTGTTCCTTACTTTTGAATGAGACTCTGCTCTGCTTGCCCAACTGACATTCTTTGCACAAGCTATTAATAAGTTTCACAAGTCTTAGAAGATCTCTTACAGCCTGAGTGTTTCTTATCTTGATGATATTATCAAAATTCACATGACACATTCTCCTATGCCACAACCAACTCTGAACAATTTGAACAAATAAGCAACTTTTACCAGTACCAACCAAGTGGAAGATATTATCTTTAGTTTGAGTACTGGATGCAATCTTTGTTCCAGAACTTTCAAAGATCTTGCATTTTCTATTTTTGAATCGGAGATCATAGCCTTTGTCCACCAACTGTCCAACACTGAGAAGATTGTGCTTTAGTCCTTCAACATACAGTACATTACCGGTTTTGTTCTTTCCATCAAAAGAAATAGTTCATCTACCTCTAATTCTACCAGTAGAATTATCACCAAATTTTACCACTCCTCCTTCATACCTTTCCAAATCTATGAACCTATTTTTGTCACCTGTCATATGGTGGGAGCATCCACTGTCAATGACCCAATCATCCTTTTCTTCAACTTGGGCAGCCAGAGCTCTTTCTACACTTTTATGATTGACAGATTCAGAGGGCATTGGATCTTCTTCTTTGATGGCAATAAACACCTAGTCACATCCGGATTTGTTTCTTGTTTCTGATTCATCATATGTTACTCCTTCATCATCATCTTCATGGACATAGTAACATTTCTTTTAAAACCTTGATCTATTAGGGTTTGGCCTTGAAAATCTTTTCGGACACCTTGAGGCAAAATGACCAATCTTATTGCAATTAAAGCATTTGAAAGGCAATTTCCCTTCATACTTACTGGATCCTCTTGGCAGTCTTTTTACAATAAGGGCTTCAGGTCATGCAACTTCTGCTTCATCTTCTTCTAGGTCTTTTCTTGCTTTTTCATACCATGATAGTTTCCTTGAAGAGTTTTCTCCTGGATCAAACCTTTGTTTTCCTTTTACCGAGGCACTAGCTTTGAATGCAGATTCAGTCTTGGGGGGGCATCTCCAAACTCGGTCAATTCAAATGCAACCAATTTACCAACCAATTGATCTCTTGTGATACCTGAATAGGATCTAAATTCTTCAATGGAAGCAACCTTATATTTGTAAGAATCAGGAAGGGATCTGAGAACTTTTCCAACAATTTCATCTTCATCCAGGACTCCACCAGCACATCTAATGCCACAAACAAGCTCATTTACTATTGGCATAAATGTAGTGATATTTTCATCTTCTCTCATCTTTAGGTTTTTGAATTTTCCCTTCAGACTCTATAGCTTGGCACATTTAACATACTTATCTCCTTCATGCAAAAGTTCCAATTTTTCCCAAATCTCATGGGTAGTTTTTAGGTCAACAACATATGTTAGCTCTGAATCAGATAAGGCACTTAGAAGAGCTTCTTTAGTCCGCAGATTGTTTTTAGCGTCTCTGATTTCATCTACGGAACTTGGACCATTCTGTGGAGGAGTATACTTCTTTGAAACCATAGTCCAATACTATATTCCCATACATTGCAAGTGACATTCCATGCGACTTTTCCAAAGGGTAAAATTGGTTCCATCAAACCTCGGACTATCCTTCTTGTAGGACGACATCCTGGATCTCCTTAAGCGGTTAAGCTCCTTTTAGAGGAAATTGGCTCTGATACCAATTGTTAGATTTAGGATAGACAACTGAGAGGGGAGGTGAATCAGTTGTCCAAAACTTTCTTGCAATTAACCACTTAAATCCACTTTCTAATTCAGTAGCATAATAATAAATCAGTCATGGAAACATAATGCATTAAATCAAGAGCAGAAACACATTAACACATAAGACACCAAGATTTTGACGTGGAAAACCTAGTTAAGGGAAAAACCACAGGGTGACTAACCCAAGATTGTATTCTCTGTTAGAAGAATAGAAAGAACAAAATGGCACATGCCAATTAGGGCTCACTTCCTGAGCACACTGCTCACAAGAGGCCCACTGCCTACAGGAGACACACTGTCTACAGAATAATAAATATTACATACATGAACTAGAGAATAGCATCTTCACCATGCTTGAGTCAGTTCCATTTAAGCCCAATACTTCTGCTCTGCCTTTCACTCTTCTTCTCTATACCACACTCTCATCTCCACAAGATGCTTTTGAAATGACTTT
The DNA here is from genome assembly GCA_027924645.1 of Cunninghamia lanceolata. NCBI lineage: Eukaryota > Viridiplantae > Streptophyta > Pinopsida > Cupressales > Cupressaceae > Cunninghamia > Cunninghamia lanceolata. The sequence goes on along the minus strand of BSBN01001215.1, from coordinate 19,011,457 downwards.
GCAATTCCTTATTTATACAAGACATCGACTTAAGGATAATCATCCAATTCGGCAAACATTACAGAGAAAATACATAAATACAACATGACTAATTACAAAAGACTTCACATGGATCAACACACTATCAGCCATACAGATCTGAGACTTCAATCTTCTTATAGGAATACGTCAATCTTCACAGAACATCATCAAGATCATCCGCAGGATGTATAACTCATCCGGTCGGCCTAACTTGGGAATAACACCATCAGCCGGAAGTAATTCTTCAATTACGAGCTCAATCTTCAATGCACCAACATGAACTGGACACAATCCAAAGACCTCCACAAGCTTGCTTGAATCACCAAGAACATCCACACTACTACTTACTGAAAACATTCTCTCCTTCATCTGAAACCTCAAGAACACGGTCTGTCATCACTGTCATATTAGAAAATATGCTTGCAGACCTCCAGACCATGAACCAATTGATTTCGTCAATTCACATTGACTTCCTAAACACTCCCCCAAATCCGCAGAACAAGATATTGCATTTCAAGATCTCACCGGACCTATCTGTGTCACTCTATCACCTCTGAACATCTGTCAGAACCGGTTTTACTTGAGTGGACATAACTTCTTCAGATCTTCATGCGGACCTCTAAAATCTTTACTAAATCATCTTAAGACACATATCTACAAACCCTTTGAAGTGCATCCTCTTATATTCATCTTAGTTGGGATCTTTACCTCACTGTCTTCACTATTCTTCTTTGTTCCTGATGGGACTAATTGTCTCAATATCCTCAGCGTACAACTCATCCAATCCTTATCATCAATGCAATAGGAGTATGTTGACATCAATGACAACACCGGTTAGGCCCATACTTGCAATAGTTTTTTGGCTACTACACTAGGTTTCTAGTAAAGGATTTCATTCAGGGGGCCATACATGTGGCGATTCGCTTGGATAAGGAGGCACCCAGCCTGCAAAGGTTACGCTTTGTAGGGTTTCACGCACCATAAGGTATTGTGGGGAACATTCATCGGTATGATATAACTGCACCTGTTGTTTGTGACTTTCATCACAAACATGTTATTTATATAGCGGCTTGGAACGGCTTGGCTTTAGCCTGTTTCTGCTTGCGTCATACCCTTCTCACAATGGGAAGGCAAGCCCTCTAGAGTTAGCAACGATTTCTCTTACACCCTAGATATGTTGGTTATGTTGGGGGAGAGGATACTCTCGTTGCTAAGTCGAGTTACACACAAACTCAACAAGTAAACAAAGAAAAGAAAACAAACATGGAGTATGCAGGATTCATTTTAAACACCAAATCGAAGTGTTCCTAATTTAGTATTAAAAAAGATTCTTTGATTGATCAAACCTATAGAAGTTATGTCAGTAGTTTATTTTCTCCATTCTTTGACAAGCGTGATTTGACAAGTTGCGCAGATAAAACATTAGTTTCCAAGAAAAACCATAGATTGAAGTTTGCAAAATAGTTGAACTTTGACTATAAAATTACCTACTAAAATGATAAAATCACATGATTAAAGTTACACTGTTGCAAATTTCATTGAATTACCTTTCCAACGAGTATTTGTTTGTGTGATTTGGAGCCCGTATGCTCCTATTATGGCAAAAAGAAGAAAAATGCCTCCTTTGGCATGTTAGAAGAAAACAGGTTGACTTATTTGACTTTTGATTTTTTGGATCTTTTGATAGTTTGCAAGATTTTTTCCTTGTTATACGTGTTGTGGCTACTATTTTGGGTTGACAATTTGAACTAAATGTCACCCCCCCTTTGAAAGTTTAAGATTCTAAAGCCCAAGATCTAAATCCTAAATTAATAAATGTTAATTTGTAATATTAAACCCTAAATACTAAAGACTTAAGACTTGTGATTAATGAAAATGCTAAACTCGTTGAAGGTTTATAATAAACTGATCATCAAATTATTATACGCTGAGTTGAAACCCAAAAGTGATTATAGCAAGATGATAGACAGTCGAAGGGGTTTTGTGGGATCGACTAAAGGTCGAGAGGTCAGTGGAGGTAATGGGTTTGGAAGTCGATACTCACAAAGGAGCCGACTCGGCAGTGGAATTCGGAGGTCGAGATGAGGAGAAGACAGGAGGTCGAAGGTTTTATCGGAGGTCGAAAGTCATGTGCAAGTGTCAGGTAAAAGAAAATGATAGGAGGTCAAAAACCATGTGAAGGCGTTAAGTAAAAGGGAAGGACAAGAGTATGAAGATGGTGACGAAGGTGCTTGGGTTTCGACCTAGCCTATGGAGTGTCGACTATGGTTGAAGAGATGATGATCGGCAGAGGAATAACTTCGCAGATGTCAACTGACTAGGTTTTTATGAGCGGCAATAGGAGGAGGGCGAGGTGTATGGTGAGGTGGAGATAAAGAGCTTTGACTAGATTTTTAACAACTAGATTACTTTGAATTGGTATTCGACAGAGTCGGGTGCACAATGTTATGGGGGACTTCAACCGTCAATCTATGGTTTTGGATGGTGATTTAGGGTTTGAGAGCTGTCGATAGAGGTGGCGATTGTCATATTCGATGGCAACGACTATGGGAAAGTAGCAGCGACAAGGTGGTAGATCAGGGAATGGAGATGGTGAACACCTTAAACTGACGGCAACGGGTTTTGACAAGGGTTACTAGGGTTTTAAACAAATCAACATGCAATAGATAACACACAAAACCTACAATAAAAACATTTGTTAACCCAAAGCAAAACGCTCTATACCCTGCAAAAATGATCAAACGAAGTGGGTCCCACCGGGCGTGCCATTTTGTGTTGCAGGAAAAATTCCATTTGTTAGCACTAACAAATGGAATTAAACAACTAAAATGCAGCAATGAAGCAAATTAACTAGATTGTGTGATTCTTTGGTGTATATATGTAGATTGCTTCTTCGTGCATGCATCCAAAATGCTAAAGGCTGCCATGATTTGATGATAGAAGTGACATGCAAGTGAGGAAGATGTTTAAAAGATTACATGCATGCAAGAGATAGTGACAATGATAATGGATTCGATTAAAGATAATGTAAATGCTCATGGAGTTGAACAAAGATCATGCAAATGTTAATGGAGTCGAACCCCAAAATGAGGGAGGAAGAGGGTTTTTATAGATTTACAAGATAGACGATCAATGGTGGAGGATAAAAGGACATATCAATGGTTGAGAGAGAGTGAGAGAGGAGAACCAACGTGCATGCACCAAGTGTCCTTGAAAGGATGAGGTTGCTTTTTCAAAAAAAGGATATTTCTATTTCTTTGGTGGAGATAACTTGATTTTTCTATTTTTTTTAAATCTCACCATATTTGATTTTTGATTTGTTGCTATTTTGAAGGGCGCTTGCACGTGTAGAGGAAAATAGAAGGTGGGTAAAATAAATTAAATAAACATTTTTATTTAATTTATTATTTAGAAAGTGGAAAAATAAATTAAATAACTATGTTTATTTAATTTATTTAAATGACATGAGGAAAAAGGGGATAAATTAAATAAATTAAAATTTATTTAATTTATTTGTATGGTGGGGGGGAATAAATAAAATTTAGATTTTATTTATTTCTTAGAAGAAAGGGGATGACATATGGAATATAGGAAAATGAAGACAACTAATTAAATAAATAAAATTTATTTAATTAATTATGAAGACATAGGAGGTGAGATTATTTATTACAAATGTTTTAGACGACATAGATGTGGCCAATTTTGGGCATGTCTACACCAGAGAAAAAGGGTTTGCATTCCTCCGCTGTGGCATATTTTGTCTTGCAGTTCTGAGGAAGCAAAGATACATATCATGAAGTTACCTAAATCCAAAGTTATAGCCTCTGAAGTTCCTTTGATCACATTCTACAAGTTGTTATTTATCAGCTTCCAGTTTGACAATATTTCACTGTGACAGAGCAACAGTTCCAAGATTCGCATTTTGCTATAAAGGACTATTATGTCATGCAGTTCTGAAGGTATGCTAAGATGTCCATAATGAATGTTTTCTATGGTTTTTAGAGTTTCATATGATCCACAGTGGAAGTTATGATGTGACAGTTGAATTGGTCAAGTGTGTACTTAAGGGATAAGCTGACAAGTATATTGGATCTATATGCGGTGAAGATATATTGTTTGAACAATCAATCTAAGTGGTTGAATGATTGATGCCGACCTATATGAAGACTTTTGTATGTTTATTTGGGTCTGCATTCCTATTTGTGCACAAGATCAAGCCGACAAGGTATAACACTTGCATACACGTTTCTTGTCTTGCTTGCCGACCTGATTGTGAGATAATTCTTAATGCGAATATATATACTTGATATATTTTGGCATTAGAAGGGTGGTGGTGTGTAGAAGTATGTGAATTTAATGTGTGTGCGATCTAAGGCAGTCTTATGATCAAACAAAGATAGTAAGGGAAAAAAAGCAAAGCATATGTGAAGCAGAGCAGAAAAAGCAGAGTAGACATTATGAAGACATTTGAGTCTGTATACTGAGCTGTAAATGGAACTGCACCTCAGCATTCGGTAGATGCACTTATAGCAGTCAACTCTTGGCAGTGAGCCAATCCTTCTTCTATCTTCTCTTATGTTTTCTTGGCAGTGAGCCTAGTGTAGTGAGCACTTCTTTGGACAGTGAATCCTTGGGAAGTGAGCCCTAAGGTAGTGAGCCTTCATGTAATTCAGTATTGCTATCATAATATATTGTGAGCTAACACTCACCGTGGTTTTTCCCTTTTTTTGGGGTTTTCCACATAAAAATCCTGGTGTCCATGTGTTATGTCTTTATGGTTGTTGTTCTCTTGTTTATTCTACTTTCATGTTATTAATTTTGGTAATTGGATTAATGAACATGCTAAGAAGTGGTTTTGTGGAATACCGATTCAACTCCCCTCTCAGTATTCCTTGTATTCAATAGTGCCCAAGTCTATGGTACCACAATTTTATTTATGTCCCTGTAGCAAGTGCTATAACTATCTCAGTAGCAGTTGTTTCTGTAGCAGCTAAGGTAGAATAAGTATTACCTATATAGAAATACAATGTGCCTACCTTTTCACCTTTAGCTACTACTAATGCACCTTTAGTGACCTTCCAGAATTTGTCTGAAAAGGTACAACTATGCAGCCTTCACTACCCAGTTGTCCTACAAAAATTAAATTCCTTCTCAAATTTGGAACATGCTTTAGCTCTTGTAGCAACCATTCATTTCCATTCTGCAACTAGACTTTTATCTTTCCTTTTCCAACAATCTGATAGGGTTCATCATCACCCAAATATACCTGTCCAAAATCACCTTGAACATAATCTACAAAATATTTCCTATGGGGTGTGGCATGAAATGAAGCCCTTGAATCTATTACCTAGGAATCAATAGCATTATCTAAACACAGAATTAAAGCATCCTGTAATTTATTAATTGCAACATTAGATTCCTTACTATCATCATTTTGTTTGTCTCCTTGTTTTCCCTTTTGAGACCAACAATCCTTCTTCAAGTGTCCCGGCTTTCCACAGTGCCAACAATTCATTCTTCCTCTAGATTTAGATCTACCTTTCTTTGACTTTCCACAATTTGTTGGGCTTTTTCCTCTCTTCTTTGATCTTCCCCTATTCTCTATAGTTAAAGCATTACCTAATGTTGAACTCTCACATGTGCTTTTCTGTCGTATTTCCTCGCTAAGGATAACACCAACAACATCACAAATTTCAAAATATTTGAACTAGAGACAGAGTTACAACCATTACCAAGCTATTCCAGCTTTCTGGCAAAGAACATAAAACCAAGAGAGCCCTCACCTCTTCATCAAATTTCACTTTTACAGAAATTAACTGACTGGTAATCATATTAAACTCATTTAAATGATCTATCATAGATCCACCTTCAATCATTTTCAAATTAAAAAAATGCTTCATGAGAAATACCTTATTTGAGGCTGAGGGTTTTTCATACAATTTATCCAAAGCTTTCATCAGTTCATTGTTGTCTTCTCTTCAATTATATTGAACACCACATATGGTGCCAGGCACAAATAAATGCTTCCCAGTGCCTTTTTGTCTAGAAGTTCCCAATCCTCATCAGTCATTGTTGCCAGTTTCTTAGCTTTTCCTTCCAACAGCCTCCATAAATCCTTCTGATAGAGATAATCCTCCATCTACATCTTCCATAACTGATAGTTCTACCCATTGAATTTATCTACCTTCAATTTACCCTCACCCACCATTGCTCCCACTTAACTGTGAGACTCCCACTCAACCGTGAGACCTTCCTACAGACGATAATCAAACACAACCCACTCTGATATCAATTGTTAGGGTTTAGGCAGATCAGAGTAATAAACATTAACAATTATATGCAGATTAAATAACCCAAATATAACAATGAAGAATAACACAAAAGAGATCAACACAAAATTTTAACATGGTTCACCCAAAATGGGCTACATCCACAGAAACTCGGCCATCCAATGATTTTATTATCCAGTGCAAAACAGATTACAATCTCACAAATTTCATCCCACAACATCCTAGTCACCTATAACAAGCTTTTTAGAAGCTTCTAGAATTAGGGTTTTACAAAGTCATTTTTCATTTGTCAGTTAACAATAAATTAACTATTGACCCCGAACGTGCAAAAAAAAGGGAAAACAAATGGGGGTTGTGCCCCCAAACCCCGGCAAGGATACGTTATGAGTGTACAGTATATGCATGATCAGTCTCCACATACCAACACAATTCTAAAAGCCAACAACAAAAAGCTAGATAGTAGCAAACTAATAGCACAATAACAACAATGCCACTAAACTTACAATTAAGATGATGGTTGTATTTGTGACATGTCTACTTCTATTATTTTAAACAATCTTCAGTGCATATGTTAAGGTTGGATCTATTTCCAACTAAAGATCCATGTATAAGTAGATTGTCACATTTCACCATGATGTGTGAAGGTAATGCTTTCTTAAGAAACTTCTCAAGTAGAATTTCCTTATCTTTGAATGATATATTGCAATTGTTCATGTGGCCAATAGAATCTATCAAATATGTCACTAATTCTAGCGTGGTATTAGATCCAACTTGGATTTTCTCTCAAGGCCTTTTACATGAGATATTTACAAAAGGGGGATGTACACACTAAGTCTCATTAAGTTTTTTTGGGTTGAGTGCTTTGAATTTGTTGAATATTTCATACTCCTTTATTTTAGATGTGGCTTGAGGTGCATGAGGTAAATTAAGTGTATCGCTTGGTAGGATAGGTTGTGGTAGATTAACTTCTTGTCCTCTTCCTAACCTTTGATGTGTATGCCTTATTATGCTATAAGCATGTGAATCAGGGGTAGTAGGAAAGTTGGGTATAGAAGACACATAAGCCATCTTGATAGAATTAGGATCAAAAGATAAATCATGAGAGTTCATTTCCAAATTTATTCTATCCTTGTGTGAATTAGGGCTAGAAAAGTACATGATGAAAGCATAGGTCAACATCATAAAGGAAGTGTAGAGAAAATAAGAGGAATCAAACAATTGCAAGGCTCTACCACTTGAGTATAAATGAAACTCACTAATCAATGAGATGTCATTTTCTAACTATTCAAAATTAGCAAGTAAGAATGATTTCACATGTAATGATGCATTGGTAGACCCATCATAATCATCGCATAAAAATTCTCAACTAAGGCTTATATGAAGGACAAGTATCCATAGCTTCAACATGAGATGTATAAAAATGACCATCATTATATTCATCATCATGCATGAAAGAAGGTAATTAATTCAATGCATATGGATCTATGGACATAGAACCACCATGACATTGAGATGTGCCATCATAAAAATACTAATGTCATGCTTAGGTGGATCGCATGATAGATACTTTCTTGGTGCATGTTCATCAATATCGAAAGGCATGGGATCATCATGAAGTGTATGGGTGAATGATAAAAGCATCTCTAATAGAATAGGGTAAACACTAACCAATTCTATGAAGGAGGGAAAATATAATACATGACAAAACAAAACTTCCATAGAAAACACATTCATATACATGGGTGATAGCACAATAGTGTGTCCCACTTTTTGGCCTAAGTGGAACACTCAAATTGGCATTTGAACATAGATCACTAATAGTGATGTCTAAGGCGTGCATTTTTTAATAATTGTTTGTTGCATATTATATTTATTATTAATTTTTAGTTCAAATTATTAAATGTAAATCAAAATCTATTAGTGAAATGTCAGGAGCGACAAGCGAGGTGGGCATAGGATAGGAGAAGAGAGAAGTCAGGGAGGAAGGCAAATTGGATGAGATCGCTGCAATTGGATGCCCTCTTTTGGAAGCAAAGGCTGATCTCAAGAAGGAGGATGCGGGAGGGAAATGGATGGCAGTGGGGAATGTCAATGTGTAGATTTTGGAAGAAATTTTAGACCTCTATATTCTGAAAGAACTTCTCAATTCCAAGGTTGAGACACTCAAAAAGCGAGCCATAATTACAAAGTGTATTGGTATTTGGCCTTCCATGAAATGAATCAAGGACTAGATCGAGCATAAATGGTTAGGGGTGAAGCCGGAAGTGAGCTTCTTGGTGCTATGGTTTCTTCAGATTGTGTTCGAGTCAAAGTTTGAAAGAGATAATATTTTGAAGGGAGACCCCTGGTTCGTGGGCAATGCAAGTCTCTACATTAGGGCTTGGTCACCAGGCTTTGATCCACACTGGGAATTAATTAAAGAAGCCCCAATCTAGGTAAGGATGTATAAGCTACCCCAGGAGTTATGGATGGAGGAGATTTTTAAGTTGATTGGTGGAGCTCTTAGCGAATTTATTTTTCAGTTCGAAAGCATCACAGAAAGGTAGGATGGCCATGTACGCCAAGATCTATGTCAAAATCGATTTGAGCAAGCCCATTCATCATGCCATTAGACTCTCCTCTATAATTGGGGAATGGGTGTAGGAGCTTGAATATGAGTGTTTACCAATCCAATGCTTCAGTTGCTGGAAACTCGGTCATTTAGCCAGATAGTGTTCAACCTAGAAGTCAAGGAAGATTGAGAAGAAGGTAGTGGATGGTAGCCGTAGTCTTCTAGAGAATGTCGAGGTGCTACTCGAGCCTATAGCAGAAAATCTGAAGAAGTATGAGGAGGTTGAGGTACCAACTAGGACAAAGGAGAATTTGGAGATGATTATCGAGCAGGTGCAGGAGTATTCCAATTCCTCAAAAGGGGACGGAACCCTAGGGTGGCTCTTAGCCCGGTCAATAGTGTTATGCCTAGAGTGTTGGGAAGTAACAATTCCATTCCTCAGGTCAAGGATTTGGAATTGACTCGAGAGAAACCTAGATCTATCACCTCCAAAGGAGGTAAGCAAACTAAGAATCTCTCAGATGATGAAGGGGATGAGGGCGATAAGGATAACGATTGGAGGATCATCACCAGGAGTGGGACGAAAGGTAACAATAACATCCTAATAGATACCAAAGGCCTGGTTGTGAGGGGAAGGAAGACGGATGCTAACAAGGCCAAACATATGGCTTTGGTGGAGGTGGGCAAGGGCACCCAGGATACTCTGCACAAGTTTGTTAAGCAGGGAGGCGAGAACCTCCTGGGAGGGGGTAAGAAATGAAGGTCACTAGCTAGGAGATCTGTGGCCTCAATGGCCTAAAGAAACGTCATTTGGTGAAACAGATGATAGAAGTGGAAGCTCTTGATATTTGTTTGCTCTAGGAGACTAAGCTAGATCAAGTTGGCATGGGTAATTTAGTGAGTAGATTGTGGAAGTTTGGGGAGGTTCAAGCGGTTGGATCTGTTGGTATGGCTGGTGGTTTAGCAAGGTTACGGAATAAGCTTAGTTTTTTTGGTGAGGTTCTTTGTAGTTTTGAGAATTTGATGTATGTCTAATTAAAGTCCCCCCAAGGTGGAGGGAGTTTTATACTAATGAATGTGCATGGCCCCAATTTGGAAAGAGACAAGGTGGGATGCTGGGAGAGGTTGAAAGTGTTTAGAGATTCATTTGTAGGGGAGAATTGGTTAGTTGGCGGGGATTTCAATGCTACTCTTTGTCCTGAGGAGAAGAAAGGGGGTAGGATATTGGGCAGCCTTGGCTCGGCTGGATTTAGGAAGGTTTGTGAACAATTGTCACTGGTGGATCTTATCCCCAAGACTGGTTGGTTCACTTGGACAAATAGGAGGATTAGGAATGACAATATTTTATGCAGATTGGACAAATTTCTAGCTAATTCAAACTAGATCATCTCTCCTATTCAATTTGTCTTAGAGGTTATTGTAAGGAAATGAGAGCATCTCAGAATGTATTTCTAAGAACAGTGGTGTCTTCGATAGATTTAAATTCTTTTCAATCTCTTCAAAAACATGCACAACTATGCCACAAAGCAGAAACAAACATAGAACATTTCCAACATTGATCCTTAGAGGAAATACAAGCAACAAGATATAATTTCAACAACAAAAACATTAACACGAAAGACAGAACAAGAGACACAGATATACGTGGGGAAAACCCTTATGGGTAAAAAACCCCACACTCCAAAAGCCCAGATCACCATTGTATTATTCAGCAATAGAAAATACAGTTACAATACAATTCAGGCACTAAGCCTTTCATGGAGATTTACATCTTGCTCCTCTGGAAGAATAACTGACAGCATAACCCTGCACAAAGTTTTCCTCAATTCTAATCACAACACTCGGATTAGTCCTTCATACTGTTATTATGCCACAAATAGCATACAGTACAGAACATCACCCTACACCCAAACTTTGTTCTTTCTCCCTGTTCTAGTCACATCTCATATTACAGAAATAGAACAATCGGTTACTATCTCAGACCATTACAACTTCCAAAAGGTCGACAGTTCATTTTTAACTATTCACAACCATTCGTATTCATGAGGGCTAAATAGTCCCACATGCATCAGTTGACAAACACAGCAGTAGTATATATACACGAACACGTGGTAAGTCTATTGTCGGTGCTTTTGCCGCCGACAACCCTAGCCGGTCAATCATCAACAAACCATCGGAGTGACCAAGACCTTCGGTGTGACTTCATCCTTCTTCGCTGACAAAGTTCCTTCTGCTGATGCCAAACTCCATCGGACAGACCAAGCTCATCAGAGTAAGAATTTCACCTAAGGCCGATAGCGTTAGTCCTGCCGATACCAAACCTCCATCGGTAACACACATAACAGTCAGAGTGACATCTTAGAGCTTAGTTGATAGTTCAAGCTAGGCCAAACACCTTTCCATCGGAGAGACACCAACTATTGCAGAGACTACACAAAACTTTGCCAATAGTTACAGTTACACCGATCGGTGTAGCATAGGTGATCGGAGAGAGAACTTAAGACAAGGCCGACAGTGATAGTCAAGCTGATGGATAGCACACCATCGGTGAAACATACTCCATCGCTGGAACACCAACAAGTTATGCCAAAGACCCCCGTTTTGCTGATAGCACATCGCAGGAACACCACCATCGAGAAGACATAAATGGTCAGAGTAACAAATAGATCGCTGAGACAAAGAGCAACACAAGCCGATGCCTGTAATCTGAGTCACAAGTACTCAACATTCTCCCACTTGATGAAGGAATTACAGGAAACCATCAATGCTCCAAGTCACAGAACCAAAACTAATACTGCCTCCACTCCACTATGCTCACAAGCTACACAGAAGCTTTAACAAAACCAACTTCAAAGCTTTCAGAACACAACCATGAAACCATCCTCTAGAAATAAGATAGAACATCAGCTAGAACAACAATCATAAAACTGACTGCACCCATCCAACTGAACAAAACCCACGTTACTGAAAACAGCACACACAGCAAGTGCTAATCCATCCAATCATCCATACCTTGAAGGTATTCATATCAGTAGACTTATGCCACCTACATATACACCCATCAACTGCAAATACAAGCTCCATGTGTCAACCAGTCGAAAAAGACCAAACACATCCAAGAACTCCCACTGCATGGGTAATGTAGATCTAAAAAAGATCATGGCATACAAAGTCCACCAATAGCATCACATAGAAAGTGTAAACATCATGTAGTACCAAGGAAACATCCACAATGATATGCAACACCTGTAATCAAATAACAACTCCTCACCACCAGTCCAAAACTCTCCCAAGTTCTCCACACCCAACAAAGGAAAGAGATAACAGAACTTCCATGTCATCACTCAAGAACATAAGTGAAAACACATGACCACAAACTAGTGATCACCTCAGCTCCAATCAAACCTCAAACCAATGTAGTGTGAAACAAACCATCCAGGAAGATAACTAGGACTATAGAGAGTAACTCTGCACATCATATACCTATAGACAATCCTTCTACATACACCTCTGAATGCCAACTGTGTCAAGTATGATCTCCTTCAAAACACCCCAAAGAGAACAGCATAACAACACCCAAACAAACATTCAATCTCAAGAGATCAAATTCAACATATGTAATCATGCAACTAACATGGATGTAAGCCTCTCAAACCAAAGATGATCAAACTAATCCATTTCCCATTTTAGGAAATCAGCCCATAAAACCATCTCCTAACAATCCTCATCAATGAACGATATCTTAAACTCAAATGCACAAGGAGATTAATCATGCTATCCATCTCTCACAATGAATCCTCTAGAACCATCTATGAGCAGTTCAAGATCCATGTCTATGAAAGAAAGCATAAAACGCCTAAGAGAAACAATGGGCAATACCTCTCAAGTAATAAACTGCCGAGTAGACCATGAGCAGGGATAAGAATGCTCCTCCAAGATCTGCAAGCCATCATGACTCCTCCAAGAGCATTCTCCTCATAGGTCTCTGTTGAACTCACGTCCAACCAAGGTGTAGGCTCCTTGGACTTTCTACTGAAATCTTCATCAAGAGTAACCATCAACAACACTTCTCTTATCTTAAGAGAATTACAGCCTCACCTTATTCTCCATGTACCCATGAGCATCTACAAATAATCATTTCATGCTAAACTCCAAATGCTTCACTATACCAACATGAAGTAATCAAGCAAAAGATCAATGCACCCAACACACAGAGAATCACCAAACCACTGTCAAAGCTCCAATCATCTAAATCAGGAACTTATCATGACATCATGATCTTACCATCTCCCTTAGAAGATTTCATGCTCCAGATGAACATAACCATGGTCTCAAGAGCAATGTATCATGCCAAACCTCAAATGCAGAAATCAAGAAAATATCATGACATGAAACAAACCAAACTCTAAACCAACATCACCTGTCAAGCACCACCAACACCTCAGCCAAGGATTTCATGAATCCTCCATGACTCCAAGATGTTACCCATCCTCAAGTAGTGCCCTTGCAAATACGAAAGAACCCTTCTGCAACAACAGGATCTAAGAGCTCCTCCTAGTAACATCTGCAACACTAAAGAAGATCATCCATCACTAAGTGATATAACTGCAGTCATTGCTAAAGCTCCCACTGAACTGTGGCAACTGAGCTTTCCAAGCAACATGACCAAACATCTTCTCATCTAAAAATCTTCCAGGTCCACATATTAACACATCAATAAAAAACAAATGGCACCAAGATCTCCAAACCAAGAAAATACATCACTGTCAAAAGCTTACACTGAACTGTGTATCCAAGCTATACATGACATCATGATACACATGCTATAGATTACTGACTGTTCAGGTACTTTACACTATCCACCCTTTTATCCCAATGCAATCACACCAATGCACAAGTGACCACAAATAAGGCTAGCTAACAAGTCTGCATAAACACTGAACGATCTTGTGAATATAGACGGTCCACATCCGAGTCATCTCACTGTAGCTTAATAGGTGGCCAGCCCACAAAACTACATAACTCATAGATCCAATCAATGCATCACACAAACTCACTATCGCACTGAAAACTACAAAACTGAGATCTCAAGAGGTAAATAACCATGTAGACAACATGACAAAAACACCAGATTACTTACAAACCGATTTGCCAAACCAGTCCACAACCTAAGCACCATAGTCAAGGAACCATAAAAGTATCACCACATAAATGCTAAGTGACTTATCACATACCAACACTCCCACAAGACTGCAACTATCTCATCCAGCAACACCCCAAAAAATAGGGTCTAGAAAATAGCTTAACTGCAGCTTCAACAAAACCACAAGTTTTTTTTTTCTTTGTCCGTGTAAAACCTGCAAAATCACTGTGTTATACGAAACACCCATGCACATCCATACCCACTTCACATCTGGAAGACCAAGAATATGAATCAAGAAACATCATAACGGTTAAACCATAAAAAAGGATCATCATGAATATGCATAACCATAGATTTTAGGAAAAACTATGAAACCCCTCAAATCCAATAAACATGAATCTAAGACATGCAAGTACAAAATATCCATTTAAGGAAACAGCAGTTCAAGAGCTTTAGGCCCACTTGTAGACCAATTCCTCAACCACCAACATGCACATGCATCCGAGAGAATTAGGCTATTACAGAAGCTCCCAGATCTTCCTGTTGGTAGGTGGCGACTGATCAGGAAAGTACTGTACACTAGCCATGTATCCTCGTCGGAGAAATTTTTTTTTGGGGCCGACATAAAAAATCCTATTTTTATGACCGACATAAGAAAACCCTAATTTTTGTAACCGACAAAAGGGATTGATAAAAGTGGCTAAGGGTTAGGGTTTTGATATATTGTATTTTAGCATTTGCAGCGGTATTGAGTTGCAGGGATTGCTGATTGTAATCAGTTTGATTTACTGGATAATAATATTGGTCTCTCTGTTTGGTGGATGTAGCCCGGGTTTGGGTGAACCACGTTAAAACTTGTCTCTCGTTGTTATTATTTCTATGTATTTCCATTCCTCTGTTTAATCTTTATTTGCATTTAATTGATATCTTCTGTCGGCTAACCCTAACAAGTGGTATCAGAGCGGGTTGTGTTCGATTATCGTCTGCAGGAAGGTTTCACGGTTGAGTGGGAGCAATGGCGGACGAGGGTAAATTGAAGGTTGATAAATTCAATGGGCAGAACTACCAGTTATGGAAGATGCAGATGGAGGATTACCTCTATCAAAAGGATTTATGGATGCCGTTGGAAGGAGTAGCCAAGAAACCGGCAACAATGTTTGATGAGGATTGGAATCTTCTTGACAGAAAGGCACTGGGAACCATTCGGTTATGCCTGGCACCATCAGTGGCATTCAATATAATGGAAGCGAAGACAACAGATGGTCTAATGAAAGCTTTGGCAAAATTATATGAAAAACCCTCAGCCTCAAATAAGGTATTTCTCATGAAGCATTTGTTTAATTTGAAAATGGTTGAAGGTGGATCTGTGACAGGTCATTTAAATGAATTTAATACGATTGTCAGTCAATTGACTTCTTTAAATGTAAAATTCGATGAAGAAGTTAGAGCTCTCTTGATATTATGTTCATTGCCTGAAAGCTGGGATAGTTTGGTAATGGCGGTTAGTAACTCTGTTTCTGGTTCAAATACCTTGAAATTTGATGATGTTATTGGTGTTATTCTGAGTGAGGAAATTCGTAAGAAAAGCTCAGGTGGATCCACATCAGGCACTATTTTAAATGCAGAAAGCAAGGGCAGATCAAAGGAGAGAGGAAAAGGTTCTGGAGGTCATGGGAAATCACGAGGAAAATCAAAGGACAAAAGATCCCAAACTAGAGGACAGAAGGATTGTTGGTACTGTGGGAAACCAGGTCATCTGAAGAAAGATTGTTGGTCTCATAAAAATAAAGAAGGAGACAAACAAGAAGGCAATAAGGAAGCAAATGTGGTAAGTAATAAATCTGAAGATGATGCTTTGATTCTTTCCCTAGATAATGCTGATGATTCATGGGTTTTAGATTCAGGGGCCTCATTTCATGCTACGCCCCATAGAAGTTATTTTCTTGATTATGTCCAAGGGGATTTTGGGCTGGTTTATTTGGGAGATAACGAACCCTGTCAGATTGTTGGAAAGGGAAGAATCAAGATTAAGTTGCAGAATGGGAATCATTGGCTACTACAAGAGGTAAGGCATGTTCTAAGGCTCAGTAGGAATTTAATTTCAGCAGGGTAGCTAACTGAACAAGGTTGCACTGTTACATTTACTGATAAAAATTGGAAGGTTTCAAAAGGTGCCTTAGTAGTAGCAAAAGGTGTGAAAGTAGGCACCTTATATCTTTGTACAGGTCATACTGTTCCTTCTACTTTAGCTATTACAGAGGAAAAATGAACAGGTTTAGAAATAGTTGCTGCAGGTTCGCAGGAAGAGACTGAAACAGTTGCTGCAAGTTCTGAGACAACGCTGTGGCATAACAGACTTGGGCATATGAGTGAAAAAGGTATGAAGGTACTTCATTCTGAGAAAGTTTTATCAGGTCTAAAATGTATTAATATGGATTTCTGTGAAAGTTGTGTGTATGGCAAACAAAAGAGAGTTAGTTTTCTCAAGGATGGGAAGCAAAAGAAAAATGAAAAGTTGGAGCTGGTGCATATAGATGTATGGGGACCAACTCAGGTATCTTCTCTCGGTGGCTCTCGGTATTATGTTACATTCATAAATGATGCAACTAGGAAGGTCTGGATTTATTTCCTTAGACAGAAATCTAATGTATTTGAAACATTTAAGAAATGGAGAAGCTTGGTTGAGAATGAGACAGATAAACGATTAAAATGTCTCAGATCTGATAATGGTGGTGAGTATTGCATCAAAGAATTTGAGGATTATTGTTCCTTTAATAGAATTCGTAGGCAGAAAATGGTTCCAGGGACTCCACAGAAAAATGGAGTCGCTGAACGCATGAATAGGACAATAATGGAGCGTGCAAGGACCATGAGATTACATGCTGGGCTACCTTTAAACATGTGGGCAGAGGCTGTCAACACTGTTGTATATTTAATTAATAGAGGTCCTTCAGTTCCTTTGGGTTGTGGTATTCCAGAGGAAGCATGGACAGGTAAGAAGGTGAGTTATTCTTTTCTCAAAACCTTCGGATGTGAAGCATTTGCATATGTAGATTCTAAAAATAGAACCAAGTTGGATGCAAAATCAAAAAAGTGTACCTTTGTTGGATATGGCATTGATGAATTTGGTTATAGGCTTTGGGATTTTGAAAATCAGAAAATTGTGAGAAGCAGGGATGTCATATTCAATGAGAAGGTGTTGTACAAAAATCAGTTGCAGCAGCATGAGAAGAAAGTAAAAGATTATGTGGTGCTGGATGATACTCCAAATAGTGATATTCCAGTGGTTCCTCATGCTCCGCAACAGCAACTAGAAATACCACAAACTCCAGTGAATGTTAGACGGTCAACAAGGCTAAGTAGACCTCCTGAAAGGTTTTCTCCCTCTTTGTATTCTATTTTGTTAATAAATGCTGGTGAACCAGAAGGGTATGATGAAGTTATGCAGGTGGATACACAAGTTCAGTGGGAGCTTGCAATGAAAGAAGAAATGGACTCCTTGCTGAAAAATCAGACTTGGGAATTATGTAAGTTACCTGCAGGTAAAAAGGCTTTACCAAACAAATGGGTTTACAGGCTGAAAGAGTAAGATGGAGGTAAGAAAAGATTTAAGGCCAGGTTAGTTGTAAAAGGATTTGCACAGAAACAGGGCATTGATTTTGATGAGATATTTTCTTCGGTTGTCAAGATGACTTCTATTCGTACTGTTTTAAGTATTGTGGCTGCTGAAGATTTGCATTTGGAACAGCTAGATGTGAAAACTGTCTTTCTCCATAGTGATTTGGAGGAGGAGATATATATGGCACAACCACAGGGATTTGAGGTCAAAGGTCAGGAGAAACAAGTGTGTAGATTGAAGAAGAGTTTGTATGACCTGAAACAAGCACCTCGGCAATGGTATTTGAAATTTGATAGTTTTATGGCTGAGCAAGGCTATAGCAGGTGTAATTCTAACCATTGTGTTTATTTTAAGAGGTTGGATAATGATAGCTACATTATTTTATGTTTATATGTTGATGACATGCTTGTAGCTAGGTCTAACATGGATCACATCAGAGAGTTAAAACATCAGTTATCACAGTCATTTGATATGAAGGATTTGGGGGCAGCAAAACAAATCCTTGGTATGAAAATTTGCAGAGATAGGAAGAACAGAAAATTGACTCTATCTCAGGCTGCTTATGTTGAAAAAGTGTTGTAGAGATTCCATATGGAGAATGCAAAAGCTGTCAGCACACCTTTGCCTAGTCATTTGAAATTGACTAAGGAGATGTGTCCAAAGACACAAGAGGAGCAAGAAAAAATGTCCAAGGTACCATATGCTTCAGCTGTAGGAAGTTTAATGTATGCCATGGTATGCACGAGACCGGATATTGCACATGCTGTCGGAGTCGTTAGCAGGTATATGAGTCATCCCGGATTTGAGCATTGGAATGCGGTAAAATAGATTCTTAGATATTTGAGAGGTATATCTAATAAACACTTATGTTTTGGGGGATCTAATACTGATTTAGCAGGTTATGTAGACTCAGATTTGGCAGGGGATATTGATACCAGGCAGAGTACTACAGGTTATGTCTTTACTGTAGGTGGAACATCGGTGAGTTGGATTTCTAGGTTGCAAAAGGTGGTTGCTTTATCCACCACAGAGGCAGAATATGTAGCTACAATAGAGGCAAGCAAGGAGATGATATGGCTGCAATCTTTCATGGAAGAATTGGGTAAACAACAGGCTAACAGTTCTTTGTATACAGACAGTCAGAGTGTCATACATCTTGCAAAGAATTCTGTCTTGCATTCAAAGACCAAACACATACAGTTGAGGTATCACTTTATTCGGTCGGTGTTGGATAATGGACAGTTAAGGCTGGAAAAGATACATACAGATGAAAATCCAGCGGATATGTTTACAAAGGCAGTGACAAGGGAGAAGCTGAGCTCTTCTTCAGCTTCGATGGTCTTCTAGACTGAAAACAATAAAAACAGAACAGTCGAGTCCATGGTGCTTATTTCCAGTGGGAGCTGTATGCGCAGCGGTGTCGTCCAGGCTCAGTCTCCAAGTGGGAGATTGTTTGGTGTGGAGCCTAATCAGTCTCCAAGTGGGAGATTGTTGGTAGGTGGCAATTGATCAGGAAAGTACTGTACACTAGCCATGTATCCTTGCCGAGGTTTGGGGCCGGGCCGGGCCCCGAGCGGGGGTTCGAGGGCGGCAGCCCCCAAGAAATTTTTTTGGGGGGCTAACATAAAAAATCCTATTTTTATGACCGACATAAGAAAACCCTAATTTTTGTAACCGACAAAAGGGTTTGATAAAAGTGGCTAAGGGTTAGGGTTTTGATATATTGTATTGTAGCATTTGCAGCAGTATTGAGTTGCAGGGATTGCTAATTGTAATCGGTTTGATTTACTGGATAATAATATTGGACTCTCTGTTTGGTGGATGTAGCCCAGGTTTTGGTGAACCACGTTAAAACTTGTCTCTCGTTGTTATTATTTCTGTGTATTTCCATTCCTCTGTTTAATCTTTATTTGCATTTAATTGATATCTTCTGCCGGCTAACCCTAACACTTCCAATGATCAACTCCATAACCTTTATGCAACTGGGGCAACAGAAACAATGCTTTCCAATACTAGGAACACATATCCAGCATAAGCACACTTCTCCATGGCTGAGCAACAACACAAACTTCTTCATATCACAAGGAAGCCTCTCACACAGACACCCAATATGAAAGTTATTGCAGAGACACAACCACAAAGCATAATCCACCCCATGCAATAGGATTATTCACTGTCAACTAAGAGCCTCAGGCCACATCATGACCAGCTCCAGTCTCTTCATCTTCACCATCCTTCAAGCACTACTGAAACAGAAAAACAAGATCAACTGCCAAACTTCACTCAAAACAAGGATCAAACATCAGACGATTCCTTCAGATTTCCGCAAGCTTGTCACACTAAGAAATCATCACAGAAGGAATACCCAGACCTTATACACCAGGAACTCTTACATGCAAACACATGTAGAACACAAATGTACATATGTGAGCAACAAAGCAGATCCCAGAACCTGGCACTGATACCACTTGTAAGGAAATGAGAGCATCTCAGAACGTATTTCTAAGAACAGTGGTGTCTTCGACAAATTTAAATTTTTTTCAATCTCTTCAAAAACACGCACAACTATGCCACAAAGTGGAAACAGACATAGAACATTTCCAACATTGACCCTTAGAGGAAATACAAGCAACAAGATCTAATTTCAACAACAGAAACGTTAACACGAAAGACAGAACAAGAGACACAGATATACGTGGGGAAAACCCTTACGGGTAAAAAACCCCACACTCCAAAAGCCCAGATCGCCATTGTATTATTCATCAACAAAAAATACAGTTACAATACAATTCAGGCACTAATCCTTTCATGGAGATTTACATCTTGCTCCTCTAGAAGAATAACTGACAGCATAACCCTACACAAAGTTCTCCTCAGTTCTAATCACAGCACTCGGGTTAGTCCTTCATACTGTTATCATGCCACAATAAGTATACAGTACAGGACATCACCCTACACCTGAACTCTGATCTTTCTCCCTGTTCTAGACACATCTCATATTACAGAAATAGAACAATCGGTTACTATCTCAGACCGTTACAACTTCCAAAAGGTCGATAGTTCATTTTTAACCATTCGCAACTGATCGTATTCATGAGGACTAAATAGTCCCACATGCATCAGTTGACAAACACAGCAGTAGTATATACACAAGAACACGCGGTAAGTCTATCGTCGACACTTTTGCCATCGACGACCCCAGCCAATCAATCATCAACGAACCATTGAAGTGACCAAGACCTTCGGTGCGACTTCATCCTTCTGTGACGACAAAGTTCCTTCTGACGATGCCAAACTCCATTGGATAGACCAAGCTCATCAGAGTAAGAATTCCACCTAAGGCTAATAGCGTTAGTCCCGCCGATACCAAACCTCCATCGGTAACACACATAACAGTCGGAGTGACATCTTAGAGCTTAGCCGATAGTTCAAGCTAGGCTGAACACCTTTCTATCGGAGAGACACCAACTATCGCAGAGACTACACAAAACTTCGCCAATAGTTATAGTTACACCGATCGGTGTAGCACAGGTGATCGGAGAGAGAACTTAAGACAAGGCCGACAGTGATAGTCAAGCCGATGGACAGAACACCATTGGTGAAACATACTCCATCGCTAGAACACCAACAAGTTACGCCGAAGACCCCCGTTTCGCCGATAGCACATCGCAGGAACACCACCATCAAGAAGACACAAATGGTCAGAGTAACAAACAGATCGCTGAGACAAAGAGCAACACAAGCCGATGCCTGTAATCTGAGTCACAAATACTCAACAGTTATTAATTTTGGTGGCTCTGATCATTGGCCAATCAGACTATAGTGTTCTTTTGGACAGAGACCCAAGTGGTCCCCTTTTAAAATGGAAGCTTTTTGGTACAAATATCCTGATTTCCTAAAAGAATTGGAGGACTAGTGGGGCAAGAGTTTCAAAGGTAACTCTCAGTTTGTAATCCTTAAGAAATTGCAGGAAATGAAGAAGGCTTCTAGGGCCTGGAATAGGTAGGTGATGAGTAATCTATTTGAGGCCAAGTCCAAGGTGGAAGAAGATTTAGCCCTTGTTGAAAAGGAAATTGTTAAAGTTGGTATGACGAAGGAGAGGAAAAATAATGAGAAAAAGTTGTTAAAGGAACAAAGCTGCCTTCTAAGGATGGAGGAAATTTTTTGGCTCCAGAAGTCCAGAATGAAATGGCTCAGTGAGGGAGACAAAAACACCAAGTTCTTTCATATTTCTATGAATATAAGGAGAAATGTTAATAGAATTATGAGGGTACAACTTCCTTGTGGCTTCGTATTAGAAGATATTGGGGCCATCAGAGAGGAGGGGTTGAGTTACTACAGGGAGCTACTCAGCGTGGTGGGAGAGAGGAATGAAGATGCATAGCTAGATATTATCAGGAATATTCCCAAGGTGATTGATGATATCAAGAATGTTGGGCTTATGGCTCCCTTCTCTAAGGAAGAGATAAGAAAGGCCACATTTTCCCTGGGGGCAATGAAAGCCCCTGGCCCTGATGGTTTTTTAGGTTAGTTTTTTCTACAAGTTTTGTGAAGTGGTGGAGAATGATGTGTGATTGGCTGCCGAGGAGTGTAGAAGTAGAAAATCAATGATGAAAGTCTAGAACTCTATGTATCTGGTCCTTGTTCCTAAGGTAAGGAATCCCAAATATTTTGATGAGTTCCGACCAATAGCTCTATTCAATGGCATCTATAAAACTGTAACCAAATCTATGGCATCTAGATTGAAGCTATGTCTGGAGGATGTTATTAGAGATAAATAGAGTGGTTTTCTAAAAAATAGACAAATTTTGGACGGAGTTATTCTTGCCCACGAAACAATCCACTCGATCAAAGAGAGAGGTAAAGAAGGCATGATCCTGAAGCTAGACATGAATAAATCTTATGATCGAGTTTCTTGGGAGTTCTGATCAAGGTCATGAGGAAGATGGGGTTCAGTGTAGATTGATGTGAGTGGATTCATAGTTGTATCTCCTATGTTTCCTATGTCACCTTGATTAATGGGAGTGCTACGGATTTTTTCCTGACAAAGAGAGGCCTTAGACAGGGTGATCCCTTATCACCTTTCCTCTTTCTAATTGTGGTGGAAGCACTGAGCTATGCGATTAAGGAAGCTTCGGGGGTTGGTCAAATTAAGAGGCTTCAAGTTTCATGAGGTTCTCCAAACCTTGCGCACTTACAATTTGTAGATGACACCTTGTTGTTTGGAGAAGCTTCTGCAAGGGGGGTGAGGGGGATTAAGAGAGTTCTTCATAGGTATGAATTGGCGGCTGGGCAGAAAGTCAATCAAGGTAAGTCCCGAATTTATTTTCTTAAGTATTTCTATGTTGAAGCCTTAGAAGTGCAAGGAATTTTTAGCTTTGAAGTCGGGTCCCTCCCTACCAACTACCTAGGAATGCCTTTGGTGGAAAAGAGAGCTTCAGAACTAGAGTGGAAAAAGGTTGTGGATAGTTTGCACGGTAAGTTGGCCTCTTGGAAAGGGAAATGGTTGTCTCTAGCTGGGCGGATTACTCTGATCAAAGCTTCTCTGGTGGCAGTACCCATCTACACCATGTCGATATTTCATATTCCTAGCAAGGTAGCCCAGAATTTAGAAAAAGCTCAAAGGATCTTTTTATGGAGAGGTACTGAGGAGGCCTTCAAGTACAGCCTAATGAAATGGGATGAGATCTGCTTACCTCGAAGTAAAGGGGGGTTGGGCTTCCGAAATTTGAAGTTGGTAAATAAAGCTCTCGGGGCAAAGCTTGTCTAGAGAATATATGAGGAGAAGGGGAGAATGTGGAGTAAGGTGATTCAAGCCAAGTATCTTCAAAATAATATAGATAATCTTTTTGACTCGAGCGTCCAATTACCTAAGGGGTTTAGTGTATGGAATTTTTTGAGACTGTGCAGCAATATTTTGAGGCCTAACTTGGTCTGGAGGATTGGGGTCGACAATAAGGTAATATTTTGGAGGGGTCCTTGGATTAAAGATAAGTTGTTGATGGATTTTGAATGATTCAAACCTTTGGGGATGGATTTGGAAGCTCATATTGGGCCTCGTGTTCAGGACTATATTGAGGAGAAGGCAGGGATCAAAGGATGCGTGACTCAAATCAACTTGGGTGGAGACCTAGAAGGGATTTGGAAGAAAGTTTGTGTCTCCTTGGATAAAAGGCCTATCCTAGATAATGAAGATAGACTTATGTGGAAGGGCAATGGAGAAGGCAAAGCGACTGTCAAGGATATCTATAATCTCTCCTTCAACCAGAGTCAACACGCCTGCTGTAAGATTGTGGCAAAGATATGGAATCATATGGGCTTGTTGAAAGCCAATGCCTTTTTGGATAGCCTGTAGGGGTCGGGCACTGACTTGGGACAGACTTATGAAGATGGGTAAAGTCGGCCCCTCTGAGTGTGTTTTGTGTAAGCAAGCTAGTGAAGACAATTCCCACCTTTTTCTACATTGTGTTTTTGCTTGGGAATTATGGAGTAGATTTCTTCATAGATGGAAGATGGCTTGGGTTTCACCTAGGAATCTAGTTGTGATGATGGAGGGCTAGGCATTCAGTTGTCGAAGTCCTGGTCTGAGTTTCATCTGGGAGGTTTTTCCTGCCTTATTGGTATGGAACCTATGGCTGGAGCGCAACGGGAGAATTTTCCTTGGAACAGAAAAGTCCTTGGACTTGGTCTAGGATGCAATGGAGAATTTGTTGGGGGAGCTAAGGGAGGTTCACTAGAAGAAAGAGTGGAAGATTTTCTCTACAAAAGCTTCCTTTGGCCGATGGTTGGCCTCGGTTTCGATGACTAGGCAGTCTCTCCCATGGGGGTCTCAGATGTAACAAAGACTTAGATATCAAGTGGTCTCCATCTGATGAGGGTGGGTTAAATTGAACTTTGATGGAGCTGCCAGGGGCAACCCGGGCAAGGATGGAAGTAGGGGGTGTTCAGAAACCATCAGGGGCAACCCCTTAGATTTTTCTCTTTGGATCTTGGTTCAAACTTGAACAACCTTGCGGAAGCTAGTGCCCTTTGGAAAGGGCTGCAGATGGCTAGACAAAATGGGTGGGATAAGCTTTGGGTCAAAGGTGACTCACTGATAATCATTGGCCTGGTGAAGGAAGGCCCAACAACGAATTGGTAGCTAGAGCAGATTATGGTAGAGATTAGGAGCTTGGTCAACCTTTTCAACAACTACAATATCTCTCATATTAAAAGGCAGGGCAATAAGATTGTCGACTAGGCAAACAATCATGGTATCGATTGGTGAGCAGAGGGGTCTCTTCTGGATGGATTTGGAGCGAGAGTATCCCCTGAGATTTGTTACAAATTGTTTAGAGGGATATCAAGGTCCATCCTCCCGATAACGGGAAAGCACGATAATCTGACAAGTATGAGATGGCAGCTCTTTGATCGACGACTCGTGTGAGTTGATAGATGGCAGAATGGATACAACTAAGAGTGAAGATGTGGTAAGGAAGGTAAGTTTTATTGGTTCTATTGGGCGGCATCTTCTTCATTTCTCTCATGTTGGCTCAGGTTTTGTGGTGGTTGTTACTGGTGTTGGCTGGGGAAGATGGATGGAGCTATGGCTAGAGGTTCAAGCTCGATGGAGAAGGGTAAATGGGTGGCCAGTGTGCCTCCCTGAAGACAACTTGCTCGAGGGGTCCTTAGCAAATCCGTTGGTGGCCGAATGAAGAGAAAATACACCCCTTAGAAGCGGCTGAGAAAGGTTCCTACAGAGGAGGCATTGGATGGCTTTGTGAAGGACATTGAAGGGGAGATTAAGAACCCATTCTTTGGGAATGGCTCTTCAAGTTGTTAAAGCTAGCAAAGGAGGTTAACGACTAAGAAGGGGTGAATGTGAGGGAGGCAATGGCTCATTTGCTCCTTGATCCTGGGATTACAAGGGGAAGGTGGAATATATTTGGGGCAGCTCAATCCTTGGTTGTGGTGATGATTCTCTCTATGATAGTGGCTTCGATCCTTGCACATGAGGATTTGATCGAGTCAGCGGGTTAAAATACAAAAAATTATGAGTCTGCTCTGGGTCATCTACATGACATTCTGTAGGGCATGGTGGATACCAGAAAGATGGTAGAAGGCATTGCAGCAAAGATGGATATTTTGGTGTCAGCTCGTGTTCGCCCCCTGTATTCATGTGCTTGTGACGAGGATGGCGTCATGGTGGAGTTGGACAGGAAGGTAGAAAAGTACTGTATGTTGTTTCTAGTTTCTATGGTTGTTTCTAGTTATCTTTTTGGACTGTTAATGGAGTGTGGGCCGCTATATTTTTCCCCGCTCCGACGATGTATAAGGGATATGTTATAGGCTCTTTCTATTTTGGTGGTTGTTAAAAACTTTCGGGTTTGGCCCTCTTTTTGATGGGTCCCTAGTCCCTAACCAGGGTTTTTATATCAAAAAGAATTTAGTTCAAATTAATTATAATTTAGAGTAATATTATGCCATAATGCATAACTTTTTGTATATATCTAAATTATTATTTTTTGTGTTGAAATAAGGACATCAATAAGAAAGGCACACATTTTTTAGAATTTTTAAAAAAAAATTTCCACATACATCGAATAGAGACTTTTATGTTTGGTAAAGAAACCTATTTTCACTAGAAAATAGAAAATAAATATATTTAAATAAAATATATTACAAATTATATTTTTCAAAAAGCTTACTATGAGGGCTACGATCCACAAAATATCATATCATGGTGACTCCATTTAATAGTCCAAACCTTACTTCTAAGCAAAAATTTCTTCCAAAAACTAAGTGAGCAAAAGGAGGAGGATAGCATAAGGACCTTTGAATGAAGGTCCTTCAAATGAAAGACCTTTGATTGAAGTTCCTTCATTCTAAGGTCCTTTATATAGGGCTTTTAAACATGCAACATTTAAACATAGGGAAAAGGCCTTCTATTGAATCCTCCCACCTTCATTCTAACCCTATTTACACATGGCAAGCATTGGTCCTTCAATGTTCAACAATTTTTACCTTCCAAAACTCAATTTTGTGCCCCATGCCACAAGTGGGATATATTATTGTGTTATGACCCCCATAGCATAAAAAGTCATGACTATATTAAGGAAGCTCATGTGTCATATAATATGAATGATAAAAACATGTCAAAATCTAAGATGGATGTATGTAAATTAGCAAAGGAACAAACCCTGAAAGGAAAGGTGACATAATGATAAAGTGCTCTAGGCTGTTGAGTTGGGAAGAGAGAGAAATTGCTATGTATACCCAAACCCTAATTAGAATGAATATTTACAAATATAAATCAAGCCATATAAAATATGGAAATAGCTTATAAATCATAGTTATATTATATATGAAACCCTAATATTGATGAGAAACCCTAGAGGGAAAGTAGGTTGTGTAAGAGCAAATGGGTTCACCACAAATGTAAAGGAAAATAACACTTTTCTTATACTAAATGTTATCTAGACTAATCAATTCATATAAGCAATGAATGCATAGACCAATTTAGATAGCAACATTGTGGGTAATGATTATCAAAAATTAGAACATTAAATGCTAACGTACAAAAAGTATATTTGGCAAATGAGAGTACTTAGCTCTATGCTTGAGGTAGAAGAATAATTCTGATGCAACACTAAATTATGGATGTCTCAAGATCAGAAATAGAGGAGGCCAATCTATACTTTGACTTAATTCTCGAACAGTCAATCTACACTATGGAGGGTCAAGTCCACAAGTCTAAGTCTTTTCCATAGACGCATATATGTCCTGAAACCTACAGAAATAATATGGTTGTCTATGTACTTCTGCTTCTAAATTGACCAATTTCACCAATGTCTACTCTATTGTCTACGCTGGAGGCATTTAGAAATACCTTTAGAGGATTGTTGAAATCATTAAGGTTCACATTCTCCTAGGTTGACCCCTAAAAAGGACTGATTTTATGGTTGTGTCAATGATTGAAAATAAGTCTCGACCATGCAAAAGCTTTAGAATGTTTATGCAAATCAAGATATGTTTTAGTGTACCAATGTAAGTGTTCCTAGCATGTTTTGTGAGTGATATGATTGGATAAACTTGGATGAGATAAGATGATATATGAATGTCTTTAAATACAAAGACATAGCAATACATCATGTAAACGTGTGTTTAGTTAGCAATAGGTGAAAATCAACCAATTTTTGAATTTAGATTTTCAAATTTTAGGGGTCAAATTAATAGGTGAGGGCATCAATGAGATCAATATTACACCCAAAAATAACAAAATGGGAGTAGATAAGAATATATGGAAATGAGTATATGAATAAGTATAATAAATACATAATTAAATAAATATACCCCATATCCATATATATATATATATATATATATATATATATATATATGGTGTGTGGGGATGAATAAAAATACTGAGAGAGGAACCCAATTTCATACCATAGGGGAGAGGACCCAATTGTTGAGCATGTTCCAATAGGTGTGATAGTATTTGTGTATTTAAGGCTCAATATTTTAAAAGTTTAGCACTAGTAGTTGTGACTTTAAGGTTGTTAGTGTTACTATAAGTACTTATAATTGAACGAAATGTGCTCATTAGATTTAAAAAGCAACCAATCATGTGATGTCACATAGTGCAGCAGCAAAACATGACTTAATGCACACCTATTGGTCCACCCTTTTTGGGGGGGAACTATTTGACACCTCAACAAAAAGTGTGCTGATGTGGCATCATATTTGATGATGTGACCCTTAAACCTTAGTTATAAGCAGGAGCCTTGCCAAATAAGCTGCTATAAAAATTTTGGAGTGATTTGAAATTGCCACGCATGATTTTGAGAGGCGTGAAGTTAGGGTGCTCTGGGTCCTCTCCCCTATATTAAACTAGCACTTGCACCCATAGGGGGTTCAAGGAATACTCCGATAAGAACAACCGACGAGTTTAGAAAATTCTCTAGCGTGAATTTTTTTTAGGGCATGAGACAATTCCAAACAGTATAATGCTCACATATAAAAGCCTATTGACTAGACATTCTCACAAACTAAATGGAAAATGACATGGATATGCAAATTTCACCATTAGAATATAATGCTAGTGTACCAATCTATAGTTTTCGCCGTTTACGAGGCTACGTAGTCAATTGCCTTTGTAATGAAAGCAACCCTCAACACTAGGGAAGCGTAGACTCAATTCCCAGCGCCGCTGTATAATATGATGCAAATATTAAATGAAAGCAACAACCAGTTTACCACGTTCAAAGCGGCCAGGGCACAACATTAATGATAAGAAAGAGATGTATAAGACAAACTGCAACTTCGAAGTCTCCAAAAAAACACACCAGTCAAACGACACAACCCATTTTAAAAAAGCAGCCAATAAATGGGTAAGTCAATGCAGACCCTTACTATAATATGATATTACCCATACTTTAAGCTGTATATATTATTTTTAGAGAGGAGTTGTCCATGTGGTTTGTTGACTTGCCAGATTAGAATGCGGCTATCGAAATGAAGTGAAAAGATTTTTAAATTCTGGAGGACCAAAAGGTCTATGCTACCCCACAATGAAGAAGGGTGCAGCGTGAGACCACAGTGACTGGACACGCTGTTCTGCTTTCTCATCACAGTTTGGATGGTCCTCTTTTTTAACATGGTATAGGTGGTATTGGTAGAGTTGGTTCTAGTGGTTGGGTAGCTTTGTAAGGAAGGAATTTTCTTGGAGTCGTTTTGGTTGTGTGGTTATCTTATGTGTCTTAAAAAGAAAAATAAGAATTAGAGCATTTAAATTGGGTGGAACCATGGAACCCAGTGCTCCATACATCCAAAGTAATGTTGGGTTATGTAAGAGAATGTCGAAGTAATCATGTGGACAAAGCAACTCGGACGAAAAAGAGAATATTATGTCACACAAGTTAATCTCGCATGTGACCATAAGCAAAAGCACAATATACGAGCGGATATAAAGTGGAAAGTTCAAATGCTAATAGCAAACTAAGAACTAGCTCACACCATCTTAGGTGCAAAACATGAAGGTGGAAAACACCCAAAGAGGAGTGTGCGGATAGGATTTGACTTTTAACAACCTTGTTTAAAGAGGAGAGGATAGGGCAATAGCAAAAATGGCAAATTACTTGATCAAAATCCATAGTCAAGAACATAATTTTTATGGTTGTCTTGACCCTTTAGAGTTACAAACTTCAATTATTATTAAAATTTTCCAAAAGTTAAACATTATATATTTGAATTAACATCATTTTTAACATAAATATAATTTTAATTAAAAAACATAAACTATTGTGACGGTTGAATTCTTTATTATTTATTTTCTTAAAATTTTCTCAAGCTTTCCTAACCTCTCCTCTTCAAAGAAAGAATGAATGAATGACTTTTAACATCTACGAGGCTAAAAATAGCCTATGGACCACCAACCTTGTCATATTCATCTACATGTCAATCATTTTCCCTGTTCAAACTGATGAACTCTCCCAACTTCTCAACAACCCCCTCGCTCAATAAACTGTGACAAGAAACAACTGTCAAGATATTAGCATATTTGCCCCTGATGTCTTCAAATGCATCACACTCCAAAATGAAATGTTTTTCTGATTCCACTACCCCAATAATGCAGAAAATACACACCCTTTCTTCCCACTCTTCTTTAGGTCTTTTCCACCTTCCCGTCTCACATCAAAGATTATGAGAATTAGTTCTTAATTGAGCAATAAGAAACTTTGCTTTCCACGAAATACTAGCTTCAATGTACTTTTTTTGTTGATGATCACATGTGGGGTTGAATTCCTCAATATAATATTTCTTCTTTCTCCCTAACACACTCTCCTATAAACGCTTGCCAAACTTATCCATAACAAAAACCTTTTAACTCTTTACTATTCAAAGGACAAGCATTCAAATATATATTCCATTTGCTCATTCATTTGTTATTTTGCTTCATCCAAGTCTTCTTTCTTTCTCTCATATTGTCATTGAAAATGACCTTAGGCCATCTGCCTATTGTCCATAACTTTGGATCACCCTCCCTCCAAAAAGGACAATTAAATAGTCATTGCTAGCCTAACGTGGTTATAGAGGGCAGTCAAAATCTCAGCCCTCAGGTTAGAAGTGTAATTGGTTTTGATATGGTTGTCGGTTTAAGTACCCAGCGGATTTTAGAATGGGTTAAAAGTTCAGTTTCTTTGTTTTTGGGGCACACAAGCAAATGATGTTTACTGTTTTCATTTAAGTGAAGTTCTTGGGGCACACAAACAATGATCTTTACTGTTTTCATTTAAGTGAACAGTTACCGACCCAGCTGGTGGGGCTGCTGGACTATCATAATTCTAAGCTGAGCTGGCATCAGGACAACTCATGGTCATCAATTGCTTTGAATGAAGAGCTCCATCACCCGTTGTCCCAACAAAGTAGCTATGACTGACACATAATGCTTGTAGCTTATTGGAGAGCGTGCAATCCATGTGACATGCAACCACTGCTGGTTGGATGCCCCTTAGGGAACAGGATATGTTTAAACATACGAACAATTTAGTACATGCTTCCCTGCTTTTTTAAACCAAAAACATATTTCACTGTACGTTTTTTTAACTCCACTACGCTAGCAGCTTTCCTTCTATCCACACAGACCTGGAGGAGAAAAGATAAGAGAGCCGATAAACTAAGTGGCAGAGCACGCCACTGGCCGGAAGCCAGGAAATGAGCTGTCTGGTTTTGTATCTCATCCAAGACTTCACTAACAACTAGAGGAACACCTTTGTCTTTTAAGGGTTCAATAACCAATGTCAACTCCATAGAAATGACTACTATTAAGATAGAGATTCCATTTGGCTCCCACTCCCAGTCAAAAACTCGAATTATTAAATATAGTCCCTTATGCTACAAATCCTATATTTTTCTCTCTTGTGGGTAGTTTACCAGCTTTAAGGCTACTCTTTTTTATTTTCTTTCTTTTTTGGGTGTTTTATTAAGAGTGGCGAGTCTCCCTAGTCAAATCAGCTTCACACAAATAGAATTCACTGTGTCAGTACTTGGCTACCACTATGATTAACACTACATTGATAGCTCAGCTCAACCCCCAACTAATGTATATGAATTTCTTTGACAATCTCTCAATTTTCAAGCATGCGCAGGTATTGAATTGGGGGCAGTCTATAGACAGCATACAAATCCTAGCCTTGTCAGCTGTATTTGATGACTTCAATTTAGTGTTAGGTTAACATTACTGTAAGCCTTTATCTCTATGGCTCTCCTTCCTACTACTTTCTTGGATCCCAAACAGTATTCATAGAGTTGTCAGAAAGATACATCTATATGACTGCCAAAATGCATAACACTGCCAAGCAACATACCTCAAAGTTGACATGATTTTATAGGATGAGTTAGCACACTTTTTGGAGTTAACACACATAATGTCTAGATGTCTCTGCATCCAAACAAATGGTTGGAAATACATCTCTACATATACTGCTAAACAACATAGTACTACTGACTACATGTAGGCCCACTACGTAATATCATAAGGAGATATGTTAGATACTCTTCTGATAAAATGTTGAATAACAATAATAATTTGCATCTATTTTTCCAAGGTGTTAGAAATACTAGCACTCTCCCAACAAATTGAGTCAAAGCCATCATACCTAAAACCTATTCGTACAACCTAAATGGGCCTGATAAGCGATGAGATGTGTTCTCCATAGAGGATGTACATGCTTGGAACCAGAGGGAGCCAGGAGGTAGGGTTGTATCCTTCTTGATTAACATATATAAGGTAAACGGAATATACTATATCCTCTTGAGGGCTTCCAATAAGCTCTCACGGAAACGGCCCCTAAATGGGCCTGATAAGCGATGAGATGTGTTCTCCATAGAGGACGTACATGTTTGGAACCGGAGGGAGCCAGGAGGTAGGGGTATCCTTCTTGATTAACATATAAGGTAAATGGAATATACTATATCCTCTTGAGGGCTTCCAATAAGCTCTCACGTAAACGGCCGGCACGTTGTCATGCCGGCTGAGGAAAAAGATTCAACCGAACCTTCTGTTTTAAACTGAATGGACTTCACCGACTGCTCTGCACATGCATACATGTATGTAATCGATTTCCATCGGTTTTATTTCGACCAGTGTCAAATTTACAACGCACCGGTTAGTTAAGATTTGCCTTCCAGCTGTTTTATGACATCTGGCATCAAAGTAAAAGGCAGTCTAAAACTTGGGGTACAAGACACTGCCAAGGTAAAGAGACTTTGGACTCATGTGACACCCCCTTCTTTTGATTGAATAAACCCCTAGGAAATAGAGCCAGATGCAACCACCAGGACTGCAGAAGTACTCCTTCACTACAGATTTCAGTTGGTGGTCGGCATCCAACTGAACTTAAGCTCATGTCTAGGGGCTATATACTTAAATCACAGTATGATTAGATATAGCAAGATTTGCAGAAATATAATTACGAAACAAAATCTGAAAAAGATGGAAACTTCGAGTAATTTACCAGACACCTTTAAAAGTTTAAAGGGTAGAGAAAACGTAAAAAACCAATTGGCTTAGGACGGGGAAGGGGGCTACATCTCCTATTTTGCATGAGCAGGTGGTTCCATAACAGCTTTTTCCTTAAGTCCCTATGGGGGAAAAAAGGAGAGTTTGTGCAGTGGGAGCAAATTTTGGATATATTTTATGCCAAGTGGAAGGAAATCTATGGTGAATTTTTTTGAAAAGAAATTAACTGAAAGACTAATTTATAGCCCGGAAAATTTGGATATATTTTATGCCAGAGGAAGGAAATCTATGGTGAAACTTTTTGAAAAGAAATTAACTGAAAGACTAATTTATAGCCCCAAAAATTAGTAGATATTGACAGAAAATGTTATGTTTTGATGGAAGCATTTTCTGCATATGATTTCATATTTTTCTCTGCAGCACCACCAGGTAAAATTAAGGTAGTCCCCCTCTATGGGACCACCACCTTATTGCAGGAAGCGAGGCAGCAGACTGCAGTAATGAATGACCAAATATTTTATAAAATGAAGTAACAGACTGATGAAATTCACAAAACCCCATAGTATGCTGACACCCTCAGGTGTTCTATTCAAAAAAAACTTTTTTTTTTTCTTTTTCTGACATGGAAAAAATACTATATAGAAAGCAAGAAAATAAACAGCAGTATTTCCCAAAATTGCAATATCAATGACATAGTTACGGGATGGTACAGTGTATCCACGGAGTCAATTGATAAAATTGACATTTACAAAGCCAGTATAGACTTAATCTAAAGAAAGAGCATGTGCCTGCAAAGCTTTCAAACATGCCATGGAGTTCATTTTGTCCAGTGTAGTTCACAGCAAAGGATTATTCTGGCAGAACAATTCTTTCCATTATGATCAGAACGAATCCTTTGATCAGAACAATAGGTGCTGCTTTTGAAAGCAGACAGATGCTCTGTGACTCCCCAAGAAGGAACCCTTACACTACCTAATTTTTACAATGGTCCTTCATGAGAACTGAATAATTCCAGATGTTCATCACCGCAGCAAAACACAGTAAACCTTGGATAGGGTATAGCTTTCTTGATTATGGTCCTCAATCAATGGCATCCCTTGATTAAGTACCCTTCGAGCCCTCAAAAAATTTCGACAGGGATAGAAATTGCCATGTAAATAGCTCACGAACAGCTAAGTGCTTCATAAGTAACTGGAAGAGACCTTAAGGTGTGCCCCTGATGACCAGTCATCCAGGTGTCTGAATGAAAGCTATGTGACAATATTGTCCCAACAGCTGCTAAATCCCTGCATGAGACTGTCTGGAAAACGGAAGTATCTGCCAATTCTTGCATGTTCGAGTCCTCCTGAACAGAAGTGTATATGCTAAACGGAGATGCATCACTCACCTTCGGAGCTTCACTTTGGATATTGCAAGACAATGAAGAGGCGCTGGCCATTAATGTCTCATTGGCCATGGAGTTTGTTTCCAAGAAAACCTGTTGGAGATCACTGTCAACATCTTTTCTCTGGGGATCTGTCGAATCAATTGCAAATTCTTTAGCTTCATTCTCTTTCGAAGAATTTGATTGCTTCATGCTGGATCTTGGATCGATAAAGGATACATTAGCAACTTGAAAACTTTTCTCAGGCACTTTTTTGACTTGTACATTATGTTCTTCCTTTTTTGCCTCAATGGCCCTCAGCTGTTTCTGTTTCTCTGCTTCTTCTTCCATGATAGAAGTCATTATGTACGTGTAAGCCTTTTGCAACAATCTATACAACATTAAGGCCGACACACGGACCTGATCTTTAACAGCATCAATATCTCTTTCATCCACAAACTCACATCGCTCGACAAAATGTGAGGCTTTATCTGGCCTATGCCTCAAGCAAAGTAACAGATGAGCACGTTCAACATCTGTCCTTGAGCAGCCTCTTCTCAAACCAATGAGGGTATAATAATCAATTGTGTAAGAACCGGACAGGTTCTGTTTCATAGTATGGATCTTGGTATTCAGATACTGAAGGTTTGCATGAATGTCCCTGAAATTGGCATTTGGATGCTTCCAAACAGGCCCTGGCAGCTTCTGATGACGAAGAATGGATTCATGAAGCAGTTTTAGGTGTTCCAGATCCTGCAAGCTTTCAGGGAAGCATCTTACAGTTTCAAATAGAGATGCCCTAGTGGTTAGAGCTTCCATGCAAGTGGGATCTAATGCAAGTGTTCTGTTGCAATCAGCAATAGAGTCTGTTACCCGTCCATCAGCTTGATAGGCTGTCGCCCTCAACATATAGCATTCTGCTATGAATCCTTGTGGGGTGCCCCTTCTTCCATCAAGAATTTTTGAGAAATGTCTTGCTGACTCTAAGTACAGACCAGCATCTAAAGCAGCCATTGCTGCTACTTTCCTTCTAAGAAGAAGCTTGATATTCCCAAGCAAATGGCTGACTACTTCTGCGTCTGAAGCAGAATTCTCAGAGCAAAAGCTGTCATCACTCCTGCAAATGCTCTCTCTTCTAAAGGCTGCAGATGCAACTCTTTTTCCACTCTGGAGCAAAAGCAGTGCATCCTCCATCAGACCCAAATGGCAGCAAGCCTGTCCAAGAACCAAATACCTCCATTCTTCCCTCTCACATCTCTTGGACAACCCTGCTAACAATTTCTTCTTCAGTTTGGAAACTGAGAAGCATTTTAGAAAAGCATTTGCCCTGAAGTTTTCATCTTCTACATAGCTTGGGAGAAGCTGCACTTTCTCTCTAGATACTGGGGAGCTTTCAGAAGAAAATATGTCCTCCCTAAATCTAATACTTGGGATATACTCCTGCAACATGTTTGCAACCTCTTTAAATCTCCTGAGGTACAAGAGAGCTCTTGCTTTGAGTTCTAAGGCTTTCTCCCAGTTGGGAAATAAGTCAAGAGCGGCATCAAGGAGATTAAGTGCTGAATAGATCTCATTAGATTCCTGGTTTCCCAGTAATGCCTGTGCATGACTCAAATGTTTTTCTGCAAGCTGCATTAATTAAAACTTGAAATAAGAAAAAAGTAAATTCATCAAAATATTAAACTAGCTCTATAACTCATTTGAGAGAGAAACATGGAAACAGAGCGACTAACTACATCAAACAGGTACTTTGAAGTCCCAATTTTTGGCATAGAAATAGCTCGAATATTATAACTTCATCCACATTATGCATTTCTGGAAATGAAAAACATTAACAAAGAAAACTACCCCAAAAGCCCAGTGAAGCAATTTCCATTTGGCGGCTTGGCCAAACACCTGGAGTTAATGGAGTCATACGCATTCGAGTTTAAAACTTGTTCACCAAGTAAAATCGGAAGAACTAAAAAAGTTTAAATGAGACTTCTGTAATTTCTACTGTAGGAAAAGGAAATTCATCTGAAATGCTTGAAAAAAGCTTTCTAAAATTAAGGTGACGACAAACCAGTGATTTATGCATCCAAAATGCCTCAAAGAAGCATTCAAGACCATCAATAAGCCATGGGATATATGGAAAAATGCATGAAAGCTAGCAAACATGAAACACATGGGTATCACAGAAACATTCAAGAGAACCAAAAGCCAAATGTGTGTGTAAAGCAAAATGCAAGAAAACTGTCAAACTTAAAACACATTATAACAGGCTATAAAACTTCCGCGTTCTGAAAACCTATACACAGACTTCCAAATAACTCATTCAAAACTCAAATGATCACATGAACTCGAACCTTGGAATCCAAATCCCTATCTACATTTTCATAAAAGAATCTCTAACATTCAAATGGGTGCAATAAGACACAGACCCAAACTACCCACATAACCTCTATATTGAACTGCACGACTCCTTTGGCCACATTGCAGCAAAATGCACAAAAGTGAAAATATATTTTTTTGTTACTTGACAGAACTACAAATGCATCATTCAAAACTCTTAAAATAGGCCCTTGACCACAACAGACATGGATAAAGACAGCAGAAAAAAATTCCAATCATCAATCAGAGCTAAAGAACTCAAGAGCCCACCTCTGCCACAGGCTTCAGATCCATACAAACCAGGGGAAAAGAGAAGTTAAAAAACACCCACCTTTTTGTTACTAAGCCACCAATGCTTCTTCATGGGAGGAGGAGGAGGAGGTGGGGAAGGAACCAGAGATTCAGAAGACATTGTGTATGATGCATCAAGCTGCTGCTGCCAACTTTGTCTCCCCACAAGTTGTTGCTCCCATCAGGTCCAATCTTATCAATAACTTATATATCCCCAGTCAAAATCCTAAATAATGCCCCTTTGAATTCTTCATAGACCTTGTAAGATAATC
Source organism: Cunninghamia lanceolata (assembly GCA_027924645.1). Classification (NCBI taxonomy): domain Eukaryota; kingdom Viridiplantae; phylum Streptophyta; class Pinopsida; order Cupressales; family Cupressaceae; genus Cunninghamia; species Cunninghamia lanceolata. Next base: position 18,974,035 of record BSBN01001215.1, on the reverse strand, counting down.
CATACCGGCAGTTGAAAAACAAAAACATAAAAGGATTGCCAGCAGGTTATTGACAAGAAAAAAGCATCAGGCCCCTCCTCCATGTGCCTCCCCTGCCATTTCCACAACAAACAATCATTCATTTAGCCCCTACCAGTCCTAAAAACATCAATCCAATCCATTTAATTATAACCAACAAAGTCCCCGCAAAAATCTTTAAGACCTGTTTTCATCTCCCCAATGATTTGGTTTAACATCTTAATCTTCAAGAAACATTTAATTTTATCCTTAATCACACCTTAAACACACAAAAAACACGTTTCAAAGATCATATTTTTACCACGTCAATGGCCACCAAAATTAAATTCCTTAAAACCCAATATAACTGGCGGCACGCCCGAAAACCCTATTTATTCTAAAGCAAGTTTTATAACTACGGCATTTACTGGCGGATGCTCAAAGTCTGAATTTTTGCAGTCTACTGACATAAAACTATGTGTCCTTGGCAAGCGTTAGTGACAAGCTTGCCACCTGTAAGTAGGTTAATTGTCAGAAACAGCCAACTGTCGGTCGAAGGTTCTTATATTGTATGGCAAAGTTAAGCCTTTGACACCAAATGTACTCAGAGAGAAAATTTAATCTAATCAAATAATTTGAATTAAAAATATTATTCTGTGTTTTTGTCTCCTACAAGAAATTGGAGAGACTGTGAAAAAGTCAAGTGGCCAAGTGTGGCCAAAGTAAAAGCATTAGAGATGTTGTTCTGTTAAAAATTAAACACAATATTGCATGCACATTAGGTGATGAAATGAATCTGGATATTTTGTGGGCTGGCTCATCACGTGTAGACTGGGTGAATTGGTGCTAAAGCAAAGGTGTGAACACAGATTTTTTTTCCTTGCTTTTCCTCACATGGATATGAGTGTGCATCTCTTTTAAGAGACCACTTTACTATATTGCACTCACACCTTGTGAAAAGAGAGCTGACAATTGCATTGTTAAAAGGAAAAAAGGTAATGTAAATAATTATATGGCATGTTAAACATGAAATGCAGGGAATGTGCTCTTAGTATAGGGCAACAGTCAAGGCTACATTGTAACTAAATGTCACTTTTGCATCAATGACTTTTGTAATTTCCCAAATCCTTCATATTTTTAATGGGTCAAAGTTTTCCATTTCTTTCTACAATAGACAAACCTCATATTTTATGTAAATTGGGTGTTATAATTCAATTAAATGAGGGGAGACTTGCTTTCCAAATACCAAAGAAATATCACTTATATGTATTTTTTTAATGAATAAGTCATATATTACTTTTTATAAATTAAAAAGAAAATAGTACAATATTCACAAAATAAAGAGTGGTAGAGAGGTACACCCATATAGTCTAAATAAGACAAAGTCCAAAACAAAGACCAAAATCACGAAGGGCCAAATTCAAACATAACTAAGCAGCTAATTTAATGCAAGAAGAAGGGGGGTCTTTATCATATGACTTTCAATTAATATTAATTAATGTGTATGTCTTAAAACAATGTTTTTAAATACATAACCCTAGATGTATAATTTTGAATTTTTTGCACCCACATTAGCATGTAATGTTTAGATCCCAAGAATATGATGCAGAGCATCATTTACTTTTGTTCTAGGTTTGCATTAAATGTTGTACTAGGTGTTAAATGACATGTTAGGAGGTATCTAGTTAGGTTTGAATAAATAAGAAATTATAAATTTCAAATCTTGGTGTTTTTTACTCAAACCCAAGTACCTAACTAGGGGTTTTTGAATGCTTAATTTGTAAAAGAAGAAATTTTGGTTTTGCACGGGCATGGAGTAGGTAGTTAGGGATGCTTAAGCATTTGGGAAAACAAGAAAAAATCAATTTTGTGTCGCTTTTTGAGAGAGAGAAATCAAGTTTTTGTTTGCAGGTATGCTGGCAGGGTGTGTACAAGGTTTTAGACCTCTGTTTTTGCAAAATAATTGAGATTGAAGCATTGTTGTCCAATTTTCTTGGTATGGAGTAGTATAAGATGGTTCTTCATCATTCTCCAGGTGAAATGAATTAATTTCAATCATTAAATTAGAAGATTTAAGTCGTTCTTTCAAAATTGGGTTGTACACATGCATTTTTTAGTACTTTTTGACAAATAAATAGTGGATTTTAGGTGTTGTACGGAATTTTGAGAGCTCCAATTGGTGTCTGGAGATGTCTAAGATCAATATAGACCTAATTCACTTGATTTGAGGTCTTGAAATGAAAAATTAAGTCTGAAATGAATTTTTTACCTTCGATACCCTGTCCAAAACCCTACCTAGGCAAAAGTGAGAAATTTGGAGTTTTGGGGATTAAACACCGACCCAATTGATAAAATTTAGTCTTTAGGTCTATGGCAACTTACTTCAATGGTTCAAATAGGTTTTGTGCCATTTTGGCATGTGCAAGGGTGTTTTTTTCAAAAAACTCAGTTTTAGCCATTTAGAGGGCTAATTAGGACTAATTTTTGTCCATTTTGAAGGGTTTACATTTTAGATTTGAGGGTGCCATTGTAGGAGTTGTATCTCCCCAAAGGGTATTTGAAGTATGTTTATATTCCCAATAACCTCCATACAAGTTGTTGTCCCATCAGATTTGTCTCAAAACAGGACTATTAGAGAGACAATTTGTCAAACAAGTCATTGATCATTGTTCGTTTGTTGCAAATTCATTTCCCTCTGCATTAGAATGGCAACCTTGGAATGTGGGAATTCAAATTTTAAAAGTTGGGCCACGAAATTTTACCAACAATTTGGTGTAAGGCTATAGTATGGGAGTTATGTCAAATAGTTTCTAAACAAAACAATGTGACATGTCTAAGTTATACAATGGATCTTGGTCAATGAGTGTACCAAAATAGTCAAATTATGGACTACAATCATGCATCCAAGACATCGACCGAAAAATGACATGAAACAAGAGAGGAAAAGTGTTAGGGTACACACTATTCTATCCTACATTTAGCCCTCACTTTGGTGTCTATGAAAAACTAAGTGTGCATATATGCCAAACTAGAAATATAGAAAAATAAGTTGTGATAAAAAAAGGATATCAATTTTTTTGATCTAGAGAATTTGAGCCACTAAGGAAAATGTATGCATCACTTGTGGGACTATACACAAACTAAAAAAAGGGATCAATAGATAATGTACTCCCTAGAATTAGTGTACTATGGAGTGCACATAAATCAAGGAAGGTGAAAGAAAATTTGTGACTATAAATAAAGTATGAACATTTAAATTTAAATTTGTAATTTAAAAGATTGAGTATGTGTAATGAATATAATATGTAAGTGAAGGGTTGAGAGTAGGATATATATGTAGCTGACTAATGTGCTAAAAATATGCCCCCACTTTTTGCACCCATGAAGAGAAAGTATGAGTATGTGAACCTACAAAAAATAATTAAACCTTGCCCCCAAGTAGCAAGATCAAGTGAAAGCATACAACTTAGAAAACCATAGCATGTAATAGTGATAAGCATGTAAATAACCAAGAATGTAAGTGCAATTTATCTCAATGTGCATGGGATCAAAAAGATTTGTCATAAGAAAACATGCCCCCATGAGAGTATCCACTAAGATGTTGTGTTTGGGTAAGTTGTGATGGTGGTGGATCTTGATCATAAATTGTTTCTTGAATGAAAAAAAATAGTGTATAAAGATGATACTTTTGAAATTGTCACTTGTGTTTCATGCCCTTGCTTTTGAAATGTGATCTTAGCTATGTTTCTTTGTTATCAAATTGATCATGGTCGTGAGAATGTATATTAAAAGATGTATCATTTACTTTTATCCCATCTTGATTTTCGTTACATACCTTTGTTTCTAAAGTGATTTCCATTGGAGCACTATATATCTTTGTTACTTCTATATACAAGAGGAGATGAGAGAACTCAATCTCCTAAAGATGGAATAATTGTCTCAATGCATAACTAGAAAATTACAAAAGAAAACAAGATTTTCCCAAAAGCCTATCTAGAGAAAAACTAAAACTAAATCAAACTTGTCCTAGAATTATATAAAATGTCTAGAAATAAAATACCTAATTTCTATAATACCCACCTAAGCAAGATGAATATACCTAAGGTGTAATGATACATTAATTGCACCAATAGATATGTTTTATGTCTTTCATACAAATTGTAGTACATCCCCCTCTATGTTAGAGCATCTCACCTCTTTCATTGATGAGCTCATGTTGATTTCACTCCTTCTATGACTAATGATAATGATTTTCCCTAGATTATATTTCTTACTTCTCATGATATACCTAATGTGGAGGTACATGATGATGGCTTCTATTATGTGTCATTTTTATTTTCCCCCTCATAGATGTTGCCTTGCCTCATGACAATGACATATTTAAAGCAAGTCATGATGAATCTAATTGTGTTAATGATGATTCATTATGTGATGATAGTGTCTCTCATGTTCTAATGCATATACTATTTATGAACTAGTACTACACACATCTAGTGCTTTAGCCATACATTCTATTAATACACCTAGGGTTTATCATCCATTTGATGCATATATTACACTTAATGAGTATGTTGCTTCTTCCTTGTCTCTTGATTATTTATCTCGTGAGAACAATCAAGATGCATGTTTATTGATGATTCTTATCTCTAGAATATTGATCTTGCATACTACGTAGTTGAATCCCAATGAAACATCATATCATGTTTGAAATAGAAATGGGATGATCAAGGTTACATACCTTGAAATACAAACTTTACTTAATGACATGTTATGACAAAGATTTGGAAATTGATAACTAAGACTAGATTATAGTTCAAAGAGTTGATATGACTAAATCTTAAGAATCTAAGTGTTTGGGAAAGAATAGTGATAGTGATCCTATCTTCCTAGTGGCATAATCTTATCTTGATTTCTACAATTCCATCTAGAGAAGAATTAGGTATTCAACACCTACAACACTTGTTCACCTATTGATATATAAAGTAAGGAAAAGGTGGTGGTGCTAAGGAGTGTTATGGCGCTAACCCTCAACCCTCAATGCCAAATCCTAATCCCTCAACCCTTCACTCTAATCCCTCAACCCTCAACCCTATCCCTAAACCCTCAACACTATACCTTAAACCCTAATCCCTCAACCCTAAACCCTAAACCTTATCCCTAAACCCTAATCCCTCAACCCTCAACCCTAATCCCTCAACCTTCAACACTCTAATCCCTCATCCCTAAACCCTAAATGCTATCCCTATTCCTAAACCCTCAATGGGCTTGATACTATACCTTAAACCCTAATCCCTTAGCGGAACATTCTATTAACTTTCAAGCAGAATTTTTACATATGTGTAATCACAATTTCTGTTTGTTCAGATCGCACTCAGCGCAGAACAAGACATACTCTTATGATATAGCAGACTCTCTAAGACTCTAAATCTTCATCCAACTCTGAATGCCTCAATAAGAGGTTGAAGTGTTTATTTATAGAGGGAAGCGGACTTCAAGAACATAAACTGACTTCGAAATCCGTCCATACAAAAGTGACACGTATTTATCACTGTTAGAGAGGATGGCTGTTAGGCAGACTCATCCGTAAACACTAACAACAGTGTTTAATAAAATATTCGCAATAAAGACACCGTATGCAAGGACGGCCTGCTTTACACCCAAAAGCAGATATGGGGATCATGCTTTTTAGTACAGGGTTGCATCCTGCTGTCAGAATCTTAACATGGCCGACATCACAGCACAGACAAGCCCATGTGCTAGCTAAGATCTGTCGGTGGCAGAAGTTCTCTTGGAATTGGTGCATAGATGATATCCAGATCATCATCACGAAGATGAAAGGAGTAGATGATTCTCTTGATTTCTTCAGGGAAAGCGATATCCATTTCTGTTCGGGCAGCTACCAAGGCTGGATGTAAACAAGGTGTGAGGTCATTTAACACTGCTTTTGAAAACCAATTATGAGTAAGCAGGTAATATTCCACTCTTGGAATGCAATAATGATATGGTTTCTCAAGGTAACCTGATGGTCCAGTTAGACCTTCTTCAATAGACCAACCAAAGTTTCTCTGAATATGATCAAAGAATTCTTTCATGTCTGGTTGCAGGATCAAATTATTGATACCTAAAAATATATCAGCATAATCTTCAAATTCGGATTGGAGAATTGTGATGCTATTTACAAACCCAAACTTGACGACTTTCAGAAGATTCTTTTTGTTTCTGTATGTCCAGCTCATTAGAATGAGAGATGTGATACATATATCCATAGAAATCCCATTTCTCAGAGAAAAGGCAATACTGGCATCTTCAAGACCAAAAGTACATAAAAAATGATATTGATCATCTGGAGTAAGAATGCCTTTCTCGTAATCATCTTGGATCCTATCCCTCAATTCTCGTAACCATTTATTCAAAAAATGCACATGGAGAATTGGAGTAATGATCTATGGAGGTAGTTGAGGAACCCAAATTTCCTGTCCCTGCTGATCTATACTCTGAAAAACTTCTACACCATCATTTCTTTGGAAAGTCTCTCCGAGTTCGATCATGAAACAGACTAGTTTTGCAAGCTTTGCCATTTCCCTTGTCAAACTATCAGCCAATGGGTTGTTTTCACCTTGAATCCATTCAATATCAAAATCATAACTGATAAAATCCAAATACCATCTTGCTGTCCGGCCATGAGCTACATCTTTATCAGGTTTCTTTTTGAGTAAGGATCTCATGGGCTGGCTATCAATTCTGACTATGAAGTGTGCTGGTTTTAGAAAAATCTTGAATTTCTGGATTCCTTTTTTGACAGCTAGAATCTCTTTCTCATATATGGTGTAGCGACATTCGGTATCTGTGAATGTACCAGACCTGTATCCACAAATCTGCACAGGTTTCTTTGGAATCTCCTGTAATGAGACAGCACCCCAAACATCATCAGATGCATCAGTATACAAGATCAAAGGGAAACCATCTTCAGGAAAATGCAATGTAGGAAGATATTGGCACTTGAGCTTGGTTTTTTGCACTATTTCTGTCAATTCCTCTGTCCAAGGACCAGTTTCTTCTTTCAATTGATTTTGAAGTTTTTTCCTGTCTTTTGCCAAACCATTGTAGAAAGGAGATACATAATTAAGGCATCCTAGAAATCTTTGGATCTGCTTAATGCCAATTAAAACATCAGGAAATTCGTCAATATGCTTTAGAATGTGAGGCTGTAATTTAACTTTCCCTTGAGAGAGAGTTAATCCAAGAAAATCAATTTCTTTCTGTCCTATGACCATTTTCTTGGTAGAAAGATAAATTCCATGACTTTTGATGGTATTATACAAAGCTTCAAGGTGTTTCAGATGTTGAACGTCATCATTAGAGTATACAATAATATCATCAATATATACTGAACAAAAATCTATTAAGCTACGCAAAGCTTTATCCATCCTTCTTTGAAAATAAGCAGGAGCAGTTTTCAAACCAAATGGCATGACATTCCATTCATACAGACCTTGAGGAATAGAAAAAACTATTTTATACCTATCTTCTTCTTTTACCTTTATTTGCCAGAAACCTGATTTGCAATCAAACTTGGAATATACCTTCTTAGAAGCTACTCTTATGATCAAATCAGTGCTGAAAGGTATAGGATAATTAAATGGAAGTATAATGTCATTAAGAGGTTTATAATTTATGCAAAACCATTTTTTACCTCTTTCCCTTTTTGCTCTTTTATTTATTAAGAATGCTGGACAGCTAAAAGGACTCTTGCTATCTCTGATGAAATTTCCTTCTAATAGCTCATTCAAATGCTCATCCATTTCTTTTACTTCTGATGGGCTCATTAGATAGGCTGGTTCAAAAGGGATAGTAGACTGACATTCTGGCTTTATTTTGATTTCACATTCTTCGTGCTCTTTGGACCAGAACTGCAGGGGATTCATGCTGCAACAGTCTTGCTCAAATCTTACCTTTACGAGTTCCAACAATGGTGGAAACTTTTGAACTTGTAAATGGACATTTTCTTTTTTGCTCATTTTGATAGTCTTCTTTTCTGAAAACTTATGGTTGACCACCTTGAGAGATGGTATCTTTAATTGGCCATCTTCATGGCGCAAAGATATCTCATGAACCCTTAGAACAAAGGGTTGGTACTTTGTCAGGAATGTAAAGCCTAACAAGACATCACCTCTTAATCCTTCTAATTCAATGAAATCAATAACAAATCTCTTTCCTTGGATTTCAATTGCTACATCTTGAGCATATCTGCCCATTTTGACTTCCTCACCATTAATGGCTATCCCTATTGGCAGGTTAGGCTTTGGTTTCCAGAATTCTCTGGGTATAGCATTGGTGTTGGCAAAGCTTCTAGATGAACCGGAATCAACAAAAGCGTCCATTGGTATGGGCTTGTATCCAGGAAAAAGGAAATTCAATCTGATGTATGTACAATGTTCAGCTATATACAGGGCGTTAGCTGGTTCTGTTTTGGATTTAGAAGGCTTTTTGCGCGAGCTTACAGAGGGACTTTTGGAACTAGTCGATGAACTTTCAAGAGTATTTTGGCTTATAGAATTGTCATCTTTGAACAGGATGTCACGAATATCCCCCACCGCAGAAGTGAGTTTATTGAGTTCTTTTTGTTGAAGAGCAATTTGCCAGGTGAGAATAGAGACTTCTTCATGGCATCGGTCAATTTTAAGACAAAGTGTATCAATGGTGCGACCGAGGGAAGGAGCAGGAGATGGAGAACGATGGGGTTTGGACTTATGAACAGTGGATTTCCATTTGGGATGTTTATAACCATGGGAGTGCTTGGGAGAAGAAGAATCATGACATTTGGAATACTTGGAAGAGGATGGAGGTGTACCTTTTGCGAAGTTGTTTTTGCAAAGCATCACGTTCTTGTTTCCAGAGCATGATATCTTTAAGCTACTTTTTAGCGGTAGTCTTTCTTTCTTCCATTGAACCAGGCATCTTATAGGGAACTTTGGCCTTCTCCATATCAATTTTGAAATCCAAATCTGTTATGGCTTTTTTGACAACTTTGACCATGGCATTCTGATCATCTTTTGAAGAACTTTGGTCTGAACTGGATGATTCTTCTGAACTAGAAGAAATTATCTTTTTATGCTTATCCCTTGCCATATTGAGCTGTTCAGGCAAGACCTCAACTAATTCAAAAAACTGATTAGAAAAATTAGCTAATGCTTAAGAACTATGTACAATATCCCAATTGTGGGAAACATCTTGATCAACAAACAATGCATAAACCTTATTTTCAGGTTTTCCTCTCTTGGGATAGTCTGTAGCATAATGGGGACCTTTACAAATAAAGCATTTGACATTCTTAGAACCGCCTTGATGTTTATGTCTTTTGAACAAATATTTTGGAGGAGATCTTTTTTTGAAAGAATTTTTATGTATAGGAGCAAGCCTATATTTCCTCTTGTGGAATCTATGCTTGTGACGAAAAGGTCTTTCCATATTATCATCATCAAAACCTTTTTTGCATCTTTTGCAGCCACAATTTTTTCCACATGAGGACTTGTGAAATTTTCTGACTTGCTTGAAATCTTTGAGTTGACTTATAGGTGGCAGATTACAATAATCCTTCATATTACAGGAGGAGTTGTACTATTCTTTATTATCATTCAAGGCTTTCATCAAACAACCTTTGTCTAGCTTATATGTGACCAGAGTTCTTAATTCTCCAAATCCATATTTTTCAATCTTGGACTTGTACTTTGTCATTATGTAATCTTCTGCATATTCTCCAAGTCCACAAGGTAGAGAATTAAGATAATATTTCTTGGTTGTTGGGTCATGCATTTTCTGTACGGCAATCTTATAATATTCAAACATCAAATTGTACTTATGCAATTTGCCTAAATCCTTAAGTTGCAAAGAGAGCAGAATCTTTTCTACTTCTAGGATCTCATTTCTATGATTGCCACAAAACAGCCCTATCAACATTAATTTGAACATTGGAAAACCTTCTGCAGATATATCATTTCTGCCCATGTCAATCTCCTTGACATATTCATCCACTGTATTAGGATTAGTAGTGATTACACCATTATCAGGCAAAGAATTCCACCAATTTCTGAGTTTACCTGACATCAATCTAACAGCATACAATATTTTACTGGCATCATTCCAGACATAGCCTCTAGTATCAAAGAAGTTTTCTAGAGTATCACACCATGTGCAAATTACATCATATGGATCTACAATTTTGTCTATATTTAAAATGTATCCAGATGTTGCATATGCTCTAAGCTGTTTAGGTCTGGAATTTTTTGATAAAGCATCTTTCATCTCCACATCTATCCTACTGTTTGTAGATTCTTGGCTGGCCATATAATGTTCTTCCCAATCTTCAATATTATCATTGAAATATAGTTCATTTATGACTGGAGGACTTGAAGGTTCTTCAGTATCAGAAGGATGGGAAATAGTTTCTTCAAGATAGATTTCCTCATCTTCTGAGTTCATTGCAGCAGCTGGTTCTTCCATATAGATAGGTTCACTATCTTCTATCTTTAATTCTTCCAGCCAATCTTTTAACTATTCTGTGTCCTGCATCATGTGTTTTTTGGATTTTGGGAAGGTCAGCTTGGTAGGCATAGGCACAGTTTTACTTCTAGCAGAACTAGGAGGATGTTCATGTTCTTCAGGGTCTTCGGCAAATGAGATGCTTTTTCTTCTTTGAATTCTAGGTCTAGTGACAGGTTCACTTTTTTGGGTTCGTGTTTCCTCAGGTTCCTCATCAGAACTATCCTTTCCTTTCTAGGAAACTCTAATTTTCTTAGTATATCTCCTAATCTTTTCGAGATTACGAGCCACATGTTCCAGGAAAACTTTGTTTTCTTGAGCTTGGGAATCCCTTCTAGCTTCTGAAGTGGCAACATCATTATGAACCTGAAAAACTATTGATTCTACCCTTTGTGTACTAGCCTGGATATGTGAAATAACACCTTGGGTGTTCTTTACTTGGTAATTCAGATTACCAAAATCATTTAAAATTGAAGTAGATTGTTTCTCTACTTTATTGATGCTAGTTTCAGACTTGAAAACCACACTCTGGACTTGGGCCAAATTTTCATAAACAGATATAGTTCTGCTTATTCCTTGCTTTACATCTACAGCCAAATCATCAATATTTTCTTGGGCAGAGACCATCCACTGGGATTGCCAGTTTCTCTGAGCTTCAGATGACTTTTGCTTAGATCCTACCTTAGTATGTAATCTAGCATCATCTTTACCCCACAGTTTCTCTTCAGGGTTTACCATTGTAAAACTTTCTTGTGTTGGCCATCTACCAGGTGTATAATGCGTGAATTCTAATGCAGTTGCTGGATCAACTTGGACAGCGACCTTTGCTTTTTTCTCTGTACCATACCTAGGCAGTGCTTCTCTCATCATACAAGCATGTTCAGGCATTTTGGCTATTCTAATCCCCTTTTGTTTCTTATCCTTTTCTTCTTCCTGTTTAGGTGTGAGGTGTAGTCTGGAACTCACTTGTCTGACCAGGCGGTCTATCAAGACTGGGTCTTGACTTAGATCTGAGGTAGAGGAAAAAGAAGATTGAGAAGGATAAGGATTTACAGACTGGGTAGCTTGGAATTTTTGAGAACTACTTGATGATGTAGAGCATTCTTCAGGATTATAATCTATGTATGGCTTTCTGTCAGTGCTGGGGTATGCGTGAGCCATTGAATAACTTCTTTTGAGAGGTTGGACTCTAGAAGGTAGTTTATCTTCAATTGGTTGCTCTAGGATAGTCTGGTCAGGAACTGACTGTAGAGTTATATTAGCAACTCTTCGTGATTGGAACAGTGGTCTATCTGAAAACTTATTTCTATGAATAGGAAGGTTGACAAACTGAGGTTTCTATCTATCTAATAATTCTTCAATAATAGGAAAACCGATCTCAAAACCAGTATGATCTATAAAGCGACCATAATCTAAAAGATTAGAGGATCCTTGGGGAAAACCTACCCCCATGGGCAAAGAAACTGGTGGAGAAATAATGTTCATGATCCGGTAGACACAACGGCCTCCGATTGTGGCATAGACAGAACTAGGCATAAGGGAAATACCTTTAACTTGTAATAGCAGACAAAAAGCAGAGGATATAAACTTATCAGATAAGGACAAGGTAAAATTAGGTTGGACGGAAATGACTCCATCGCCTTTCTCAGCACTCAGAATTCCTCTGAATTGAGCTATGACAGCTTGGTCCCAAATGCGGCATCTGGTGTCAACTAAGGTAGCAAAAAACTCAGCATCGATATTATAATTGAAGTGAGGGTGGACAATAATGTCGACATGGGGAAAATGCACATGGAAAAAACCCTTTTCTCTCCAGCGAGAGACATCGTCTGGTAACAGGAAAGGTAAATAAATTGGGCAAATGCCAGTACCAGAAACTAAAAGATTTATTTCAGATTGTCAGACAGAATCAAAAATCTTAGCCTTAATTCCCTTTTCAGGATAAAAGGTAGAGATTCTAAGATCAGGAAATTTAAAATTACCCTTCTCATCCACAACATGATCATTTCCATCTTGAAAGTAATTATGTAAAACTTTAGATAGTGCAGAGCTAGCATTCATTGATCTGCGGAGTGCCATTAGTGAGAAGAAGACTTACTGGTTATCATTCGCAATATTCCCTGCTACTTTGGTCGCTTTACTGCCCTTCACACGGCGCTTTCCTTCGGCCTTCAAAACGGGTCTTACTCCGACTTCCACAGGTACTACAGCATGCTACTAGCAAAACTTTCAGAAATAATCTCACAAGACAATATGACAGATAACAATCTTGGTTCTTATACCAATTTAGCGGAACATTCTATTAACTTTCAAGCAGAATTTTTACATATGTGTAATCACAATTTCTATTTGTTCAGATCACACTCGGCGTAGAACAAGAGCATACTCTTATGATATAGCAGACTCTTTAAGACTCTAAATCTTCATCCAACTCCGAATGCCTCAATAAGAGGTTGAAGTGTTTATTTATAGAGGGAAGCGGACTTAAAAAACATAAACTGACTTAGAAATCCGTCCATACAAAAGTGACACGTATCTATCACTGTTGGAGAGGATGGCTGTTAGGCAGACTCATCCATAAACACTAACAACAATGTTCAAATGAAAGGTTTTAGTAAGCTAATGTATCAGCAACCACTATCCCATTGCTAGCCACACTTAATTAGAGAAGAGTCCTATTTTCTATTCAAATACATATATATATATATATATATATATATCTATATATATATATATATATATATATACACAAATTCATTTCTAATACATATGCATGGGTATATTTTAAAATGAAGAAAAAGGTAAGATGTTCAATCACTATCACCCTCTTAAGCTTTGACACTCATGCAGTCACCACTTTTGATGGTAATGTTGGTAGTATCCGTAATTAGTCTTAAGTAGATTTATTAATTAGCAGTTTGATAAAAGAAGAGCTAACAAGTCTGATGCAGGAATCTAAGGAAGCACACAAGTTTCTATAAACTTCCATGCCAAAAAAAATGGAAGCACACAAGTTTCTATGAACAAACCTAAAGAACTCATATTACATAAGAAATATTTTTAGAGTATGGTAAATATCACAATTATGAATGATATAAAATTAAATGATATATTGAACACATAAAAACAAAAATATATAAAATTGTGATGGTGTAATTTACATATCCATGTCAATTCCCATTTAGTTTTAGGCCCATTTTGAGATATTGTCTTGATGCAATTACATAAGGACACGTGGTACACTTTTATACTAAGTTAAGCTTCTTTCTTGATCCTTGACCACTCACATTTACTCCTTACACATATTCCTATACACCTATCCTTATCCATGTTCTATCCATATTTATTCTATACATTCCCATCATATATTAGCTCATATTTCCACGTATTCATCCTTAATTGCTAGATTTTTTTATGAATAAGCATTTATATTACTATTTAAATAATATTACACGTATTCACAAAAAAGGGTGGGTGGAAGATGTCACACCCCAAATTCCAAATGGGGATAACCCGAAACAAAAGACAACAAAAAACAACAAGCTGCTATGTGACAAGAGCTAGAGCACTAGAAGGAGGAGGAGGAGGGTCCTGGTCATCTAGTTTTTGTAAGAGTTGGCTATGATAGGAGCCACCCGAGATCTAGGACTTCATGAAAACACAAGAGAGACAATGAGAGAATAATTCTATTCTATCAATGAATGCAAAATTATTCATCTTACAATGTACATAAAGAGCCTTGCTTATAAAGGCAAAGATGAGAGCTAAGATGTTGTAGTCATGTGACAAGTGTCTTAATCCTATGACATGAGACAACTAGAGCACATGTGTAGGATAAGACAACTAGCAACAACTAGCAACAACTAGACACAACTAGAAACATCTAGTAGACTCACTAAGTCAACTTAACATGTGAATTATGTGTGAGAATATTATTTAACTAATAAATAGTTAAATAATATGAATTATTCTCACAATAAGGGAAACTAGATAGGAAATATCCCTATTCACACTAATAGTTTTCCCCATACATCAGTGGGGTCTAGAATGTCATCAGGGAGCTCCCAATGATCATTATCTTCATCATATTTTTTATCTTTAACAGTAGAGGTCTAATTGTCATGAATAGGAAAAATTGCAAGAGTTAGGCACAAAATTTTGCCAAAATTGCTAGATTTTGAATCCCTTGTCCTAGGTCATTTCTATAGTGCACAAGATTGATCTTACACAAGGTGGATCTAACCCAAAATTAATTTTTTCAAATTCAAATGATTGACTCCCACCCTTTTCTCATAGTCATTGTGGTGCAGGAGCACCTAATCCACAATGGCCTCCACGAGGCATTTAACTGTTTTATGTTCATGTTTGTTGTTTCCAATAAGGTCCTAGTAAACCATTCGATGTAATAAGGTCTGTTTGACCAATGCATGTTAATTTAGGTTGTATCTAGGTTTGTGTTGTAAGTTCCAAGGACACTTGTCGATCTGTAATCACAAGGGTTGTTAGACAATTAGAGGTTGTTAGTCGGTTGTGATCTCCCAGCTGCTTGGAGTCGATGAAGTACTATTGAGGGTAAGTAGATAAATACCCTAGATCATCGAATGTAATCACTAGTTGTGAAGTTGAGTTGTGCAATTGCGAGAACAGAGCATCTGTGAATGTACGTGTTCTGAATTTTATCAATGATGCATCCAACTCAAAGTATATGTCAGGTTCATTTCCTGTGTATCCCACAGTTGTCTATTCGTGTGTATCTCGCAAATGGTTGTTGCGGTTGTATGTAGTGAACATACATTGTGGTTATGCATTGAGTTAAGATACAATGGAGAGAGAAAGTTGAAGCTTCTGATTGGCATACAAAGGAGTCAACGGTACGGTCAAACTTTCTGAATGCATCTTTCGAATGCATGTTCTGCTAAGCATATTGTGAATGCATCTTGGGAATGTATCTTGAAATATACATTGCGCATATACTTTGAGTTGGATGCAAAGCGTGATCGGTAGCAACGATAAGGGAAACCGGCAGTAGCAAGTCAAGCCTTGCATGTATGAGGAGAGATATGGTATCGGTCGGACAGTTTACAAAGCGGCCGATAGAAGACAGTCATGCCAACAGTGAAGAGTTCAGAGTGAGGAATGTGATCGGAGGAAGGACATTTTGGTCGGTCGATAGTGCATAATCTTGCCGATAGGCAAGTAAAACGTGGATATACAAAGGGAAATGCAGGTCAGGGTGTTTGGCTCTGCATCATAGTGGTATCAGAGAGAGTTAAGATTTGGGAAGAAAATCAAATTGAGGATTTGCAGGAGTGTTGGCATTTGGGTGCTGACTGTGAATGTTTATGTTAGACAAAGAAAGTGAGACAGAGGCAGAGAGGATGCCTCCCAAAGGTATGTTGTAGGATGCCATCAAGAAGTTGATCGAGGAGATGCTTGAATCCAAGTTGGGAGAGTTCAAACAGTCCAAAGGAAAAGAGAGGGAAGCTGAAAGTGACAGTGATGAAGGCAATGCGAAAATTGTCGAAACCAGTAAAAAGACAAAAGAGATACTAGCAGACCAGAGGGCATTTTTAAATGCATTAAAGTCAGTCAATAGGGACACCATAGATGGGTTGCCTATGTGTAGTGGAAGTATGGAAGTTGAAGAGGTGATTGATTGGATGGAGGCATTGAACAATCATTTCGAATAGAAAGAAATCCCTGATGATAAAAGGGTTAAGTTGGCAAAGGCAAGATTGCAGGGATCTGCTCTTGCATGGTGGAATTATGAACAAGGAGAGAGAGTCAAGGAGGGGAAGAATATGATAACCTCCTGGGAAAGGATGAAGACCAAACTCAAGGCACAGTTCTTACCCTTGGACTATGATGTGCAGACGTATCAGAAATTGCAAAACCTCAGACAGAGAGACCTTGATGTGAATGCATACACACAAGAGTTTCATAAACTTAGTCTCAGATCAAAGAGACAAGAGGAAGAGTCAGAGAAGGTGGCCAGGTACTTGAATAGTCTAAGGATGAACATCCAAGATGAGATCAGCATCTTAGCACCAAAAACAGTGAACAAGTGTTTCCAAATGGCCTTAAGGACTGAAGAGAAGATAAAGAGAAAGAGTGAGCAGCAGAGTAGAGGAAGAGGTAACAGAAATTTTAGAGGCAGTTTTGGAGGAAGAAGTCCTAACCAGAGGCCTAGTGGTGAGTCTAACCAAAAAGAGACTAGTAAGGGACAAGAGCAGTCTGATTTCAGAGGTGGATGGAAAGGCACAAGAGGCAGATTTGGAAGTGGTAGAAGTTCTAATGTTTTCACTGGGAGATGTTATCATTGTAATGAAATTGGTCACGCAGCATTCAAATCTCTAGAGAGGCAAGGTTCATCATCAGGAGGTGATAGGAGGAATGAAAAGAGAGTTCAATATGTGCAAGAAGAGGAGGTAGATGCAAGTGTTAACTCTCCAATGGGGACTGTAGCACCATGTCAAGATGGAGAAGCATTGATGCTAAGGAGAACAGTCTTGAAGACATCTAAGGACATGATACAAAGGAGAGCTCTTTTCAGGACCAAATGCAAACTAAAGGTAAACTATGAAAGGTAGTAATAGATTCTGGTTCAACAGATAATATGGTATCTCAGGAAATGGTGGATAAGTTGAAACTGGACAGGATTCCTCATCTAACTCCTTACAAAGCATCTTGGGTTAGTGATAGTCAATCACTTTTGGTATATGAACAAGCATATGTTGATTTTCAGATTGGAGAATATTAGGATAGGGTTTTATGTGATATTTTGCCCATGGAATGTTGTCACCTACTTTTAGGTAGGCCATGGAAATTTGATAGGAGAGCATTGTATGATGGATATGCTAACACCTATACCATCAAAAAGGATGGGAGGACTTTTGTGATGACGCCATTGCAGGAGGATACTGCAGCACAGAAGGCAACCAAGGT
The DNA here is from genome assembly GCA_027924645.1 of Cunninghamia lanceolata. Classification (NCBI taxonomy): domain Eukaryota; kingdom Viridiplantae; phylum Streptophyta; class Pinopsida; order Cupressales; family Cupressaceae; genus Cunninghamia; species Cunninghamia lanceolata. The sequence goes on along the minus strand of BSBN01001215.1, from coordinate 18,956,554 downwards.
CATCTTAGTGGGAAAGAAAGAGTTTGTGGAGATGCCTACAGCAGAAGGCATAAAGGTAGTTGAGGATACCTCAAGGAATGGGATTTCTAAGGGTCAAAGTTTGAAGGCAATTTTAGTTTTTGATGATGGAGATCAGATGGATCAGCAGAAGGTCAAAGAGTAGGGTTACAAGTAGCCACCAATTGATTGGAAAGACAAGGATGTTATCATATTAGGGACAACTGTTTGTCCTCTAGAACCACAAAGAGATGAAAGGCAAACAGATTCTGCCATAGCAGCAGTACAAGAAGCCATTACCAAGGTTTCCAATGCAGGTGTTCAGATAAATGTGATAGTAAGACCGAATAGCAAGCAAAGGATAGGTATGAGAAGAGCCTACAATGCAATCCAGAGATCATGGGGAAGACATGAGACAACAGAGTATACAGCTGGAGCAAGACAAAGACCTAACTCATGTGGCATGAGTTCTTTTCATGGTGGGGTGTATGATGCAGGAGCACCCAATCCACAGTGGCCTCCATGAGGCATTTAACTATTTTATGTTCATGTTTGTTGTTTCCAATAAGGTCCTAGTAGACCATTCAATGTAATAAGGTATGTTTGACCAATGCATGTTAATTTAGGTTGTATCTAGGTTTGTGTTGTAAGTTCCAAGGACACTTATTGATATGTAATCACAAGGGTTGTTAGACAGTTAGAGGTTGTTAGTCGGTTGTGATCTCCCAGTCGCTTGGATTAGTCTCCCAGCCGCTTAGAGTCGATGAAGTACTACTAAGGGTAAGTAGATAAATACCCTAGATCATCAAATGTAATCAGTAGTTGTGAAGTTGAGTTGTGCAATTGTGAGAACAGAGCACCTGTGTATGTACATGTTCTGAAAGGCATAATAAAATTCTGTGTTGTGCATCTTTCTATCTTTCGATTCCTTTAGTTTTCTCTATGCAATCAATTTGTTGTTTTGTGGCCGGATGGATTTCTTAATCCATTCCACCGGTTAGATTTCTTTGAAATCAGTGGAATGGCTATACATATCGATTTGTGTTTTTCTATTTTGTTTTATGTTCATGTTTGCAGGATCGTGTGCCAGGTGCAGATAGATCCTAGCGCCATCATGTGCTAGGTTAACAGGGTGAAAGGTCTGTAAGATCGTCGAAGAAATAGATCTATGAAGTTACAGAGTTTGCAGCGGATCAAATCAGCGAAATTCGCGTTGTTTCACTGAGTATACATTCTGTGCGTATATTGCTAATGTATGTCAGGTTCATTTCCTGTATATCCCGCAGTTGTCTGTTCGTGTGTATCTCACAAATGGTTGTTGCGGTTGTATGTAGTGAACATACATTGTGGTTATGCATTGAGTTAAGATACAAGAGAGAGAGAAAGTTGAAGCTTTCGATCGGCATACAAAGGAGTCAATGGTACGGTCAAACTTTCTGAATGCATGTTTTGAATGCATCTTTCGAATGCATGTTCTGCGAAGCATATTGTGAATGCATCTTGCGAATGTATCTTGAAATATACATTGCACATATACTTTGAGTTGGATGCAAAGCGTGACCGGTAGCAGCGGTAAGGGAAATCAGCAGTAGCAAGTCAAGCCTTGCATGTATGAGGAGAGATATGGTATCAGTTGGACAGTTTACAAAGCGGCCGATGGAAGACAGTCATGCCGACAGTGAAGAGTTCAGAGTGAGGAATGCGATCAGAGGAAGGACACTTTGGTTGGCCGATAGTGCATAATCTTGCCAATAGGCAAGTAAAACGTGGATATACAAATGGGAATGCAGGTCAGGGTGTTTGGCTCTGCATCACATTGGGAGCTAAATTGGTACATGTTTATGTGATTAGTTATTATGTTTTGGTATTTAAAGGCATTTAATGTGCATTCATTATCATTGATTATCAAGGGAAAATCCTATATACTATAAAGAAGAATCATTATAGGAATCTTTAATTTGGAGTGTTAAAAGTAACCTAATCTACATCAAAGTCATCTAGAATATATGCAATGTCTAATATTGTTGTCTACAATAATTTCCTCAACCGTAAATCTAGCCCAATCAAGGGGTTCAACCTAAGAGAACTTAGCCCTTTTGATTTGTCAATCTCCCCAAGGTATTTTAGATACTGTTAATCCATAAGAATTAGTGAAAAGTGGACTTCAAGAGAAATCCATTAGTAGATGCACACATTCAACTAGGTAGATCTATGGGTTATAAAATAAATTCACATCAAATGGAACTTACCTAGAGCTAAAGGAACAACCTATAGTGAGCTATAGTTCTTCACAAAATCTAAAGCAATTTGTATATCAAATGACTTATTTTATGTACCTAATGAATAAAATTTGTGCCACATCATAATCATTATTCATTGTTATTCCTAGAGCTAAGTGCCCTAACCCCTCACATTTAATTTCTTAAAATAGCATTGTTTAAAACACTTTTATTATACCTAATTTATTATGAATTAATCTAAGTTAATGTGTGCTTAATTTAATTGTTGCACTCATTTAATTAGCCTAGGCTAACATTAGGGAAAGGTCATTTTCCTTTACATGTTTGATGAACCTATCCAATCTTACATCACCCTAGGGTTTCGCTTTAGGGTTTTCATATTTGTAATTTTTTATTGATATATATTATTTTTAGATATGATTATGATTTGATTTCTCTCACATTTATACCCTATAGCTATATCTTTATTTAGGGTTTGTGGCTCATTTATAGCTCTCATCTTTCCCCACCCTACCCACCTATGGATTCACCTCTATGGTTCCATTTTCAGTTATGATTTTTTTGATTATTTATCATTCATCTCAAATATAATAAGTGTTTGGATCCACCCTTTTTCTCTTTATTGAAATATCCATATTAGGGTTTGGCCTTATAGTGTTGCATGTTTCTTTGATCTTTGTCCACACACCATGATTATGTTTCAACATTACATATTTATCATGGATTCTCATAGTCCAATATCCATTATCCCTAGTGAGGTCTTCCCGCACCTTGTTTCTATTAGCAAGACAGTTGTCATTGCACCAAAAGATTGACCTATTAATGCCCGATACAACCACTAGAGTTAATGAATCCACATGAGGTAGTTAAGCCTTCTCATGAACCCAAGCGTTGCACAACACAAGGAGACCAAGGGCACACATCTTGCAACAATCCCCCCTAGCACAAGCAAGGAGTTCGAACCTGTGACCCAGGCTTTGATACCAATTGTTAGAAAGACGATTGTCGTTGCACCAAAAGATCAACTTGTTAATGACCGATACAACTGCTAGAGTTAATGAATCCATGGGAGGCAGTTAAGCCTTGTCACGAACCCAAGCACTGTGCTACAAAGCACAAGGAGACCAAGGGCACACACCTTGCAATAATTTCTTCCAATCCCTGATGCTCTTATGACTTGGATGGGAAGTGTCTTCTATGAAGGTGTTATTTCATTTTGCTTGTGAACTTTCCTCCTTCATAAAGTTTGTTATTTCTTATACTTCTATTTTAGACATATTTGGTTCACTTGTCCATGAGTCTCACGTTGATCTTATTCATCCTTTGGCTTGTGATTTTTATGAGCATATACTTAGGGAGAATTTACCATGTCATATACATAGTTTGATGGCCATTGATGATGATACACATTATCTACCTACACATGTCATCCTTATGCCTTTCAATTATACTTATCTTCCATGCGATGATTCATGATGAACCCAATGATGTTAGTGATTATTCATTATGTGATAATTGCGTAGCTCATGTTTCTAATGGACATATTATTTATGAACCAGTACTACACACATCTAGTGCTTTAGCCCTGCATTATATTAATACACATAGGGTTTATCATCCATTTGATGCATATATTACACTTAATAAGGTTGTTTCTTCTTCCTTGTCTCTTGATGATTTATCTTACAAGGACCTTCAATATGCATGTTTACTAGTGATTTTTATCTCTAGAGTATGCTTTCATTGATGTTGCATACTATGTAGTTGAATCCCAATAAAACATCATATCTTGTGTTGAAATAGAAATGGGATGATCAAGGTTACATATCTTGAAATGCAAACTTTATTTAATGACATGTTGTTGTGCAAAGAATTGGAAATTAGTAATTAAGACTAGATCATGGTTCAAAGAGTTGATATGACTGAATCTTAAGAATCTAAGTGTTTGGGACAAAATCACAATAGTGATCACATCTTCCTAGTGGCATGATCTTGTCTTGATTTCTACAATTCTATCTAGAGAAGAATTAGGTCTTCCACACCTACAACACTTGTTCACTTGTTGATATATTAATTAAGGAAAAGGTGGCGGTGCTAAGGAGCACTATGTGGCTTGTTATGCAGGGATTCAAGTTTTCTCCTTCCTTGCATTTAGTCAAGACTTGAGACTAAATCAATAATAAAAATAAGAGAGATAAGTGAGTGGCAATGGATGCCAATGTAGGGTTGTAATAAATGTTGCTTCGTTAATCGTTGAATATTGATTATTGAAGTGAACCATGTGTGATTGTATTAGAGAGTGTACTTGAATTGTGCTTTAATAATGAACATCACTTAATTTTAAAGAGGTTTGATTGTTGTTGATGCTTGCAAATGATAGCTAATGACTGATGTACCTACAATAATAAAAGAGAATGCATGCTCTTGTGAATGTTATTTAGTGATTTTTCCATGATATGGTCATGTGTAAATGCACTAGGATGATGCCTTTAAATGTATAACCCTATACATACTTTTAAATTTTTGGCACCCATGCTAACGTGTAATGGTTATATCGTAGGAATGTTAGCCTTAGAATGTGAGAATTCAAATTTTGAAAGCTAAGGATGTGATCACACCTGATCCAAGGGGATTCACTAGTAGTGGTACCTACAATAACACCTAGGCCATTCTCATGGATTACAATAATTGTGAGGATACTTCTCTAGTCTACAGTACATTAGAGCACTTCCTAGATGATTGTAAGAACACAAAGACCATCCACCAATCTCTAGAAAATATCACACATTCTCCATTAGTGCCACAAAACACTCTACATAGGATCAACCACTCCTACAACAACCATACTTCATCTAAGCATTGTGATTCCTACCATGGCTTCAAAAAGGTCACATACACCTTCAAGACAAACTATAAAGTCAAATTCACAAGTCTTCTTACCACATCATCGTGAGTGTCAATCTATAGACTTTAGACATTATAATTGATGCAACAACTAAGGTGGCACCCATAAGGCTCATGGTACATCATCATTTTCCAGCTCATTAGGGACACACCAAAAATTAGTTTAGATATGCAACTATCAAGAGATGAGATCCAAACATAGAAAATGGTTCCACTTCCCTAAGGGATGATTCAACTTTCTAGCAATTCTTGGCCTCCCCAGGATGAATCTTTGTAATCTATATAGACATATATAACATAGATTATAAATAAGGAATTCATTAAAGTAGATAAATAGGTAGATAACAAAAGATAGTATCCATACACCTTTCTCAAGTGTATACCATTTATACAATGAATAGCTGAATAAAAATGCATTCACTATTTTAGTTCTATATCTCTTTGTGTCTTTTCTTTATTCTATCTCATAAGATTCTACACATGCCTACAAATTCATCTAGATCTGCATCTAAAGAGTTGTCCACTAGGATTCAAACCCTAGGCTCTAGATCAACACCAATGATCCTATCCAAGTATGATATCACATTAGCAATCTTGTCCAACGTGAGTAAAATAATGGGACCTTGATTAGATAGGTTATGAATAGATAAATGTGGTATGTCTAAGTTCTAGAATATGTATTGGATCGGTGAATGCACCAAAATAGTCAAATTATGCACTAGAACCATGCATCCAAGACATCAACCGAAGGTAACCTAAAACATGAGTGGCAAAGTATTAGGTATGAACTTTTCTACTCTACAATGATATTCTTCTCTCCCTAGTAAAATATCTTATGTCTCTTCTTAGAAAAATATTTTTGTTTACAAGCATAAATAAAATTAGGGTGCTTAATCAAATATTAGAATTAGTTTATAAAATCATTTAAACCAACATTATTTATAAAGATGAAATTTTATAATGTTTGTGAAAAAGAAAAAGCCAACCCCCTCACCCACCAAATTCTTAGAAACTCCCATGCAAAAAAATGGAAGCACATAAGTTTCTATGAACAAACCTAAAGAACTCATATTACATAAGAAATTATATTTTTAAAGTATGGTAAATATAAAAATTATGATTTTTAAAATAACATAAAATTAAATGATATATTGAATGAATAAAAACAATATATATAAACTTCTAACGGTGTAATTTTCATACCCATTCCAATTCCCATTTAGTTTTGGGCCCATTTTGAGATATTGTCTTGATATGATTGTTGCAAGTATGAGGTGAGCCATTGTTGTCATTGATGTCAACATACTCATACTGCATTGACAAGAAGGATTTAATGAGCTTTGTGCTGAGGATATTGAGAAAATTAGCCTCAGTCAGGAACAGTGAAGAACAGTGATGAGAAGAAGGTAAATATACTGTATAGGATGAGAACCGGAGGATGCGGATTAAAGGGTTAGTAGATATGAGTCTTGAGATGCTACAGTTAAGATTTCAGAGGTCCGCATGAAGATCTGAAGGAGTTATGGCTGCCGGTATAGAACCGGGTCCGGCAAGTATCCGGAAGTGACAGAGGATCACAAAAAGGTCCGGTGAGGTCCGGAATTGTATTATCATAATCTGCGGATTGGAAGGAGTGTTTTAGATGTCCTTGTGATGTGTCATCCTGATTTGTGTGTGATTTGGAGGTCCGGAAGTACCTCCTGCATTATGACAGTGGCGACAGACTGTGTTCTTGAAGTTCCGGATGAGGAAGACAAGAGATTCCAGTAAGCAGAGGAAGTGCGGATGTATCCGGACATTCAGACAGACTTTTGAAGGCTCTTGAATCATGTTTAGGTTGTGTTGTTGGTCCGCATTGATGGTAGAGCCCGAAATTGAAGTTATTCTTCCGGATGAAGTTATTGCTCTGTTTAGCCGACCGGATGAGTTGTTCATCCTGCGAATGTTCTTGTGATAGCCGACCGGATGTGTTATTCATCTTGCGGATACTCCTATGGTTGTTTGCCGACTTAGATGCTTGTTCCTAAGTCGATGTCTTGTATAAATAATGATTTGTGAATTCATTTCAGTGAAGTAGAATGTGGATGAGTATGGTGTAGCGAAGAAAGGTGCGAAAGGCAGAGCAGAGATTGTTGGGCTTAATTGGAACTGATCCGGACATGGTAGAGATGTCATTCTCCAGTTCAAGACTGTGATTTTTATCACTCTGTAGACAGTGTGTCTCCTTGTAGGCAGTGGGCCTCTTTGTGAGCAGTGTGCTCGGGCAGTGAGCCCTTATTGGCATGTGCCATTCATTTTTCCTTATTCTTCTAACAGAGAATAATTCTTGGGTTAATCACCCCGTGGTTTTTCCCTTAACCGGGTTTTCCACGTCAAAATCTTGGTGTTCAATGTGTTGATGCTTATCTGCTCTTGTGTTTATGTATTGTGCTTCCATGAATGATTATTTGATATGCTGCTAACTAACAACAGAGAATTAAGTGTTTGAAAGAGAACAAGTTCTATACAACTGATTCACCCCCCCCCCTCTCAGTTGTATGCCCTAGATCCAACAATTGGTATCAGAGCCAAGTTCCTCTGATAGGAGCTTAACCGCTTGAGGTGATCCAGGATGTCGTCATACAAGAAGGATAGTCCGAAGTTCGATGGAACCAACTTCACTCTCTGGAAAGGTCGCATGAAGTGTCATCTGGAATGTATGGGAAAAGCATACTTGGCTATGATTTCAAAACCATATATACCCCCACAAGGTGGTCCGACAACTCCTGATGAAACCACAGAAGCTGAAAATAATCTGCGGACCAAGGAAGCTCTTCTAAGCGCATTAAATGACTCAGATCTCTCGAATGTCATTAACCTACCAACTGCATATGAGATCCTAACTAAACTGGAACTTCTGTATGAAGGAGATGAGTTTGTCAAAAGTGCAAGGTTGCAAAGTCTGAAAGGGAAATTTGAAAGATTGAAAATGAGAGATGATGAAAACATTACTACCTTTATGCCAAGAGTAAATGAGCTGGTATGTGGAATCAGAAATGCTGGTGGAACTCTAGATGAAAATGAGATTGTCTGCAAAATCCTAAGATCCCTTCCTGCTGCCTACAAAATCAAAGTTGCTGCCATTGATGAATTCAGAGCCCACACAACAGTCACAAGAGAACAACTAGCTGGCAAACTAGCTGCATTTGAAATGACCGAGTTTGGAGATGATCCTCCCAAGACTGAATCTGCTTTCAAAGCCAGTGCCTATGTAAAAGGCAAACAGAGATTTGATCCGGGTGAAAACTCATCAAGGAAAATGTCATGGTATGATCAAGCAAGAAGAGACATGGAAGAAGAAGAAGCAGAAACAGCTCAACTTGAAGCCCTCATTGCAAAGAGACTGCCAAGAGGATCCGGTAAGTATGAAGGAAAACTACCCTTTAAGTGTTTTAACTACAATAAGATTGGTCATTTTGCCTCAAGATGTCCGGAGAGATCTGCAAGATCTAATACTCACAGACAAAGGTTACAAAAGAATTGCTATTATGTTCATGAAGAAGATGACAATGAAGGAGTAACAGATGATGAATCAGATCCAGGAAGCAAATCCGGAAATGAGTGGGTGTTTATAGCCATCAAGGAAGAAGATTCCTTGCTCTCTGAATCTGTCAATCACAAAGTTGTTGAAAAAGCCTTGGCTGCTCAAGTGGAAGAAAAGGATGATTGGGTTATTGACAGTGGATGCTCTCACCATATGACTGGTGACAAGAATAAGTTCTTAGACTTGGAAAGATATGAAGGAGGAATGGTAAAGTTTGGTGACAATTCTGCTGGCAGAATCAGAGGTAGGGGAACTATTTCCTTTGATGGTAAGAGCAAAACAGGTAATGTACTATATGTTGAAGGATTGAAGCACAATCTTCTCAGTGTTGGTCAGTTAGTGGACAAAGGCTATGATCTCCGGTTCAAGAATGGAAAATGCAGAATCTTTACAAGCTCCGGAACTGAAATTGCATCCGGTACTCAGACAAGAGGTAACATCTTTCATCTGGTTGGTTCAAATAAAAGTTGTTTGTTTGTTCAAATTGATCAGAGTTGGTTATGGCATAGAAGAATGTGTCATGTAAATTTTGATAACATCATCAAAATAAGCAATACTCAGGCTGTGAGAGATCTTCCAAAGTTAATAAAACCTACAAACAGTGTGTGTAAAGAATGTCAGTTAGGCAAACAAAGCAGAGTCTCTTTTAAAAGCAAAGATCAGTCTTCTACCGGATTGTTGGAATTAGTACATACTGATCTATGTGGTCCGACAAGAATCAAGAGTCTGCAAGGTGATAGATATTTCATGTTGTTAATTGATGATCATTCCCGGATGATGTGGGTTACCTTTCTAAAAGAAAAATCAGAAGCTTTTGAGAAGTTCAAAATCTTCAAAGCTATGGTGGAGAATCAAACCGGATTGAAACTAAAGTGTCTAAGGTCTGATAGAGGTGGTGAATTTACATCTGGTGAATTCATTGACTTTTGTGAGAAACAGGGTATAAGGAGACAGTTGTCTGCTCCTAAGACTCCACAGCAGAATGGAGTAGTTGAGAGAAAGAACCGGACCATCCAGGAAGCTGCTAGGACAATGATGTTGGAAGCAAATGTTCCTCAAATGTTTTGGAAAGAAGCTATCAGCACTGCAGTCTACACTCTCAATCGAGTTCAAATCAGAAACAACACCGGTAAGACCCCCTATGAACTTTGGTTTGGCATCACTCCTACTGTGAAATATTTCAGGGTATTTGGTAGCAAGTGTTATATTAAAAGAGATGAAGATCTAGGAAAGTTTGATGCTAGAAGTGATGAAGGAATTTTCTTGGGCTACTCCACTCAAAGCAAAGCATATCGGTGTTACAATAAGAGATTGAGGAAGATGATAGAAAGTACCAATGTAAAGGTTGATGAAGGAATTGAGAAACCTTCAAGATTTTATGAATTTGATGAAGATGACCAAGATAGTGTTCAAGGAACTCAATCCTCTCCGGTGAAACAGAGTCAGCCTGATCCGGTAAATCAGGAAGAAGAGTTAGGTTTAAATGAGCCTGATCAAGAAACAGTAGTACTGGATACTCCCAAAATTCCAAGGTATGTAAAACTAAATCACTCTGAAGATCAGATCATAGGTGACAGAAGCAAAGGTGTACAAACTAGAAGGAATATTGCTCAAGATCAGAATGAATGTTGTCTGATTTCAAGGATTGAACCTAAAACAATAAATGAAGCCTGCAATGATGAAAATTGGACCAAAGCAATGGAAGATGAACTGATGCAAACTGAGAAAAATCATACTTGGGATCTTGTTCCCAGACCTAGAGACAGGAATGTAATTGGAACCAAGTGGGTCTTCCGGAACAAACTAAATGAAGCTGGTGAAGTAATCAGAAACAAAGCTAGATTGGTCTGCAAAGGCTACTCTCAAATAGAAGGAATTGACTTTGAAGAGACTTTTGCTCCGGTAGCAAGAATTGAAGCAGTCAGATTACTTCTTGCATTTGCTGCCTTCAAAGATTTCAAGGTATATCAGATGGATGTCAAGTCTGCCTTCCTAAATGGTGATCTGGAAGAAGAAGTCTACATTGAACAACCGGATGGATTTCAATTGTCTGATAATAATGATATGGTCTGCAAGTTGAAGAAAGCTTTGTATGGATTGAAGCAAGCCCCAAGAGCATGGTATGAAAGGTTGGATAAGCATCTTGTGCAGATTGGATTCAACAAAGGTACTGCTGACAGCAACTTATATTTCAAAATTGATCATGAAAACATTCTGATTGTTGAAGTGTTTGTGGATGATATCATTTTTGGAGGAAGAGATAGTATGTGTAAAACTTTTGCAAATCAGATGAAAAGTGAGTTTGAAATGTCTATGCTTGGTGAAATGAATTTCTTCTTGGGTCTGCAAATTACTCAAACAAAAGAAGGGATCTTCATTTCTCAGACCAAATATGTGAAAGAATTGTTAAAGAAATTTGGTATGGAAGACTCAAAGCCTATGAACACTCCTATGGCAACCGGATGTAAGTTAAGCAAAGATGATGATTCTCCAAAGGCAGATCAGACAAAGTATAGATCAATGATTGGTGGATTGTTGTATCTCACTCAAACTAGACCAGATATAATGCAAGCTGTTGGTCTTGTGGCAAGATTCCAGGCTGATCCTAGAGAATCTCATGTTATGGCAATCAAAAGAATTTTTAGATACTTGAAAGGGACAGTTGAGTATGGTCTATGGTATCCTAGAGATCCGGATTTTTCTCTTCATGCTTACACAGATGCAGATTGGGCAGGAGATGTGGATGACCGGAAGAGCACTAGTGGTGGAGCATTCTTTTTGGGGAAGAGATTGGTTTCTTGGCTAAGCAAGAAACAAGATGCAATATCTCTGTCTACAACTGAAGCAGAATACATTGCAGCAGCAGGTAGTTGCACTCAAATCTTGTGGATGAAGCAGATGCTAAGAGACATCAAAGTTGAATATGAGGAGCCTATCACAATTTTCTGTGATAATTCAAGTGCAATTAATATTTCCAAGAATCCGGTATTGCATTCTAAGACTAAGCACATATCTATCAAATTTCACTTTTTGAGAGAACAAGTAAACAAGGAAGAAGTCAGATTGGAGTATGTTCCCTCCAAGGATCAGATTGCAGATATCTTTACAAAACCTCTTCCCAAGGACTCTTTTGAATATCTCTGGGAGAAGTTAGGGGTCATGGCCCCTCCGGTGATGAACTAAGATGCACTGATGTGCATCAGTCCGGTGGCTATCACAGTCATATCTTGTGATCCGGACTAATGGGGAGCTGCAACTAAGGGGGAGCAGCTGGTATTATTCTGATGCATGAGAGTTGCAAGTATGAGCCCTTTGCCATTGATGTCAAAGGGGGAGAGAAGACATGTGAAAAACAAGTGGTTGATGATCAAAGGGGGAGCAGCAAAGGAAGACATGTGAGGAGTTGTTGTTGATAGGGGGAGCTGTGACAGAAAAGAGAAGTTCTTGTCTTGATGGTTTTTCACATCATATGTTGCCATCAATGACAAAGGGGGAGATTGTTGCAAGTATGAGGTGAGCCATTGTTGTCATTGATGTCAACATACTCATACTGCATTGACAAGAAGGATTTAATGAGCTTTGTGCTGAGGATATTGAGAAAATTAGCCTCAGTCAGGAACAGTGAAGAACAGTGATGAGAAGAAGGTAAATATACTGTATAGGATGAGAACCGGAGGATGCGGATTAAAGGGTTAGTAGATATGAGTCTTGAGATGCTACAGTTAAGATTTCAGAGGTCCGCATGAAGATCTGAAGGAGTTATGGCTGCCGGTATAGAACCGGGTCCGGCAAGTATCCGGAAGTGACAGAGGATCACAAAAAGGTCCGGTGAGGTCCGGAATTGTATTATCATAATCTGCGGATTGGAAGGAGTGTTTTAGATGTCCTTGTGATGTGTCATCCTGATTTGTGTGTGATTTGGAGGTCCGGAAGTACCTCCTGCATTATGACAGTGGCGACAGACTGTGTTCTTGAAGTTCCGGATGAGGAAGACAAGAGATTCCAGTAAGCAGAGGAAGTGCGGATGTATCCGGACATTCAGACAGACTTTTGAAGGCTCTTGAATCATGTTTAGGTTGTGTTGTTGGTCCGCATTGATGGTAGAGCCCGGAATTGAAGTTATTCTTCCGGATGAAGTTATTGCTCTGTTTAGCCGACCGGATGAGTTGTTCATCCTGCGAATGTTCTTGTGATAGCCGACCGGATGTGTTATTCATCTTGCGGATACTCCTATGGTTGTTTGCCGACTTAGATGCTTGTTCCTAAGTCGATGTCTTGTATAAATAATGATTTGTGAATTCATTTCAGTGAAGTAGAATGTGGATGAGTATGGTGTAGCGAAGAAAGGTGCGAAAGGCAGAGCAGAGATTGTTGGGCTTAATTGGAACTGATCCGGACATGGTAGAGATGTCATTCTCCAGTTCAAGACTGTGATTTTTATCACTCTGTAGACAGTGTGTCTCCTTGTAGGCAGTGGGCCTCTTTGTGAGCAGTGTGCTCGGGCAGTGAGCCCTTATTGGCATGTGCCATTCATTTTTCCTTATTCTTCTAACAGAGAATAATTCTTGGGTTAATCACCCCGTGGTTTTTCCCTTAACCGGGTTTTCCACGTCAAAATCTTGGTGTTCAATGTGTTGATGCTTATCTGCTCTTGTGTTTATGTATTGTGCTTCCATGAATGATTATTTGATATGCTGCTAACTAACAACAGAGAATTAAGTGTTTGAAAGAGAACAAGTTCTATACAACTGATTCACCCCCCCCCCTCTCAGTTGTATGCCCTAGATCCAACAATGATTGCATAACATGTGACAAAATTTTAAATTAAGTTTATCTCCTTTATTGATCCTAAACGACCCTCCTTTACTCCTCCTTACACATATTCCTATACACATGTCCTTATCCATGCTATATCCACATTTATTATCATACATTCCCATCATTTATTTGCCCAGATTTCCATACATTCATCCTCAATCCCTACATTTTAAATCCCTTGTCCTAGGTCATTTCTATAGTGCATGAGATTGATCTTGCAAGATGTGTATCTATCTTGAAAATTAAAATTTTAAAATTCAAATTATTGACTCCCACTCTTTTCTCATAGTCATTGAGACCTAACTTGGTACATGTTTATGTGATTAGTTATTATGTTTTGGTATTTAAAGGTGTTCAATGTGCATTCATTATCATCCGTTATCAAGGAAAAAATTGTATATACTACAAATAAGAATCACTATATGAATCTTTGAATTTGGAGTGATAAAGTAACCTAATCTACATCGATGTCATTTAGATCATCTACATTGTCTGATATTGATACATTTCCATTTATTTATCTTTTAATCCTTGTTATCATATTGTCCACATGGCTTATACAAATACCAAACCTACCTTTCATGCTATGTCATCCTCTCTTGCATTAGCTAGAGGCCAAGATGTTCCATTGTAACAACCTATTTTACCTTCTAAGCCTATGATTTTAGGACAAATTTTGCGACACACACTCACTATCTTGCCACTTGTTAAACCACACAAAGCTAAATATTGTTGTGCTTATTATCATACAAATGGATATTCTAAGAATAAAGGTATTGCATTCAAACATAAAGTTCAAGAATATACAAATAAAGGGAAGGTAAGCAGTGAGCATACTCATGAGCCCACAACTCCCTCATTTAACAATGTGCGTCATATGAAAACAATTCATATGCATAAAAAAATGGCCTTGTCCATCATAACACACTCTATAGTGAGGTTACATGTGACGTAAAAGAGAAACCACATGATATGAGAGATGATTTCATTACTTAGATATTCTTATTTATCCCTCTTCTTTATTGCCACATTTGTGCTTTTTGCTTTCCTTTTTTGGATTCATGTTTCCATGTTCCTAGTTAGCATGTGTATGAGACAAAGACACCTTTAGTAGTCCATGTTGACACAAGTGAATTTAAACATGTGTTGTCTTGTTCATTTCATTTCTTCCTTGTGATTTCTATCATTTCTACGTTAGCCTATATGTTGTGATCTAATGCAGGAGCATCCAGTGGTGTGAGGGTAATCTTGCATCAACCAAAAAGAACTTAATTCAAAATCATTGTAGTTGTTTTCATTTCTTTCCATAATTAGTGTTTTTGGTTCCATAATATCCAGAATAATGATGTAAGACTTTTAGTTTTTCCAAAACTGCTAAAAATAGCAACCTCCCTGTTTTGGAAAGTGTACCTACCATTTTAGGAAGTTTGCATTTGGGCACATATTGAAGTGAAAACTTACAGAAAGTTACATAATGGAAATATAAGACTTTTGACGAAGGAATCGAGCAAAGATCATTTGTGAGCTGAAAGATATTAAAGTTTTTGTTTTATGAAAAGCCCTTGATAATTTCTGAAATGAGATATGAGGCACTAAAACATCCCATAACATCCCAAAAAGTTGCCAAAAATCCATATCTGGCATTATAGTTCACATCGCGAGCTTTCCGGCACTTAAAACAGTTCATCAATCGGACACCCGGATCAAAAATTATGCTTCTCAGAAGTTGACCTACTTTTGGAGGGAGTTGCAAATTTTGAAATTTAGCTGGAGGCCGCCAAAAAATGCTATTTATGACTATTTTGGGAACCTTGGGCAGTAGTATAGTTAAGGGGGCAAGTGTGGAGTCAAGAATAGGCAGGAAAACAAAAACCCTAGCTGATTTGGGGTTACAGAAGGCAGAAGATTCTAGAGCTTGGTGAGGTGTAGCTATAGTGTGTTGCAGCCTGTGGAGGATTGATTCCTTGGATTGTAATTAAGCTTCTGAAATGTAATGAGTTGCCTAGATCAATAAAGAAATATTCTATTTTCTATATTCTATTCCTGTTGTTGTGTGTTTTATGATTTACCCCCTTCATTAAGTGGTATCAGAGCAAGGGTTCCTGAGTGTGTGGACAGATCGCTGACCGTGAGGCAGTTTGCACCAGGACCTGAGGTTGTGGGTTTGCTACAGAGATCAAGATGCCTCCACAAAGAAATCATATTAGGAGGATTGCTTTGATGGAAGAGGGTTTTAGAGCCTTGCAAAGGCAAATTGATGAACTGCAAGAGGAGCTACGAAGAGGGTTTGACCCGAGAACAAGAGAAGAAAGTGAGGATGAAGCTAAGGAAGAGCTATCTGAGGAAGAACAAGAAGCTGTAGGAGATCCTGCAGAAGTTAGGTTGTTGAGGGCCATTTCGAAGATTGGAAAGAAGCCCAGGATCGAAGTTTCTACATATTCTGGAGATTTGAATCTGGAACAGCTTATTGATTGGATCAATGACATGGAGGAGTATTTCGAGTATGAAGATGTGGAGGACCTAGATCAGGTCAAGTTTACAAAAACAAAGTTGAAGGGCCACGCCAGTATTTGGTGGAAGAAGATCCAATTAGAGAGGAACATAAGAGGAAAAGGAAAGATCACCAGATGGGATTAGATGGTGGAGAAACTGAAGAAGTAGTTCATTCCTGTGGACTATGAGATGGAGTTGTTGAAGAAGCTGCAAGGACTAAAGCAAGGTAACAAGTCTATCAAGGAGTATACAAAAGAGTTTTATAAGATTACTATCAAGACAGGCCATGCAGAGCCCAACAAGGAGAAGGTAGCCCATTACATTAATGGGTTGAGGCCGAGTATTCAAGAGGAGCTGAGCCTGGTCAGAATGACCACCATAGAAGATGCATACTAGTTTTCCTTGAAGGTGGAAGAGAACATGAATAAAAGATTTGATAGCAAGCAAAGGGGAAGAGGTCAAGGTGGAAGGACTGGTGGAAGACCCTATGGGGGCCGAAATGAAGATGCAAAGAAAAGTGAAGAAGCTGGCACCAGTCGAAATCAGAGAGGAGATAATACCTACCGCCCTCGTGACCAGAACAATCATGAGCAAAGAGGAAGAGGAAGAGGTAGACCTGGGCAAGGACCTGGAAGAGGAGGTTTTAGAGGAACCTATTTCCAATGTGGAGAAGAAGGGCATTGAGCATATGAGTGTTTACAACATCAAGGAAGGACAAATAGAAGACCTCTGAGCGTTCTGAAGATGCTGAAAGGGGAGAAACCCTAGTTGTTAGAAGAACTTTGCTGAATGAGGAGAAAGAACCCAATCAGAGGAAGATTTTATTCTGCACAAGGTACAAATGTGAAGGTAAGTGTTGTGACATTATTATTGATAGTGGAAGTACTGACAATCTTGTTTCAGAGGAGATGGTTGACAAGTTGAAGTTGATAAGAAGAAAGCATCCACATCCATATCGGATTGCATGGTTGCAGAAGGACCACCGAGCTTTGGTCAATGAGCAGTGTTTAGTGAAGTTCAAGATTGGGGACTACCATGATTAGGTGTTGTGTGATATCATACCGATGGATGCATGTCATATGCTGTTGGGGAGGCCGTGGCAGTATGATAGGAGCGCAGTCCATGATGGTCGTGCAAACACATATTCCCTAACAAAGGATGGAGTTTGCCATAAGTTGAAGCCCTTAAAGGAGGTGGAAGAAAAGGTATGTAGTACTGCCAAAATTTGCTTGGTAGATGGTAGAAAAGTTTTGGAGGGTATGAAGCATGAACGTCATTGCTTTGCATTAATCCCTAAGATTAGTTAGGAGAAATGTGAAGATGTACCAGCATAAGTCTCAGTTATGTTGGAATAATTTTAGGATATTATCTATGATAATGTACTAGAAGGCTTACCACCAGTAAGGAAGACAAGTCATCAAATGGATTTGATACCAGGAGCTAGTTTGCCAAATAAGGTAGCCCACAGAATGACTCTAGTAGAGAATGAAGAGTTGAATAGACAGGTCCACGAGTTGTTAAGGGACTGATAAGGGAGAGGCTAAGTCCATGTGTGGTACTTGTAGTACTAGCACCAAAGAAAGATGGAGAGTGGAGAATGTGTACAGATTCTCGAGCCATAAATAAGATCACAATCAAGTATAGGTTTCCATTGCCAAGAATGAATGACATAATGGATTGTTTGAGTGGAGCCAAGTACTTCACAAAGATTGACCTAAAGAGTGGGTATCACCAGATCCAAATCAGAGACGGAGATGAATGGAAGACAACCTTCAAGACAAAGGAGGGTTTGTATGAGTGGTTAGTCATGCCATTTGGGCTAACTAATGCACCAAGCACATTCATGCGGCTCATGAATGAGGTATTGAAAGAATTTTTGGGAAGTTTTGTTATTATTTATTTAGATGATATTTTAATTTTCAGTAAGACTTGGGATGAGCATCTAATGCATATCAGAAGAGTTTTATAGAAGCTGAGGGAGGAGAAGTTGCTAATTAATCTAAAGAAATGTAGTTTTGCAAAGAAGGAGTTGGTATACCTGGTATTTGTTGTCTCAGAGGAAGGTCTTAAGATGGACCCAGAGAAGGTGAGAGCTATCCTTGAATGGCCTACACCAAAGAGTGCCATAGAGGTACGATCTTTTCATGGTTTGACAAGTTTTTACAGAAAGTTTATCAAGAATTTTAGTAGTATTTGTGCACCTCTAACAGAGACAATGAGAGGGGATAGAAAATAGTTTAGATGGACCAAAGGAGCAAACAAAATCTTTGATACATTGAAGTGGAAAGTTATAGAGCAACCTGTTTTGGCACTTCCAGATTTCAATAAGGTATTTCAGGTAGACTGTGATGCTAGTGGTAGTGCTATAGGAGCTATTTTGAGCCAAGAAGGTAAGCCCATTGCCTATTTTAGTGAGAAGTTTAATGATGCCAAGAAAAAGTATCCTGTTTATGATCAGGAATTTTATGCTATAGTTCAGGCTTTGAAGAAATGGAGACATTATTTGTTGGGAAAAGAGTTTATTTTATATACTGATCATCAGGCTTTACAATATCTTAATAGCCAAGGAAAGTTGAATCAAAGACACTTAAAATGGGTTGAGTTTTTGCAGAGTTATACCTTTGTTTTAAAGCACAGGAGTGGGAAGTCCAACAGAGTTGCAGATGCATTGAGTAGAAGGCAAAATTTGTTGATAGAAATGAAGATAGAGGTTGTTGGGTTTGATGAGCTCAAGATTTTGTATCCAGAAGATCTAGATTTTGCATAGGCTTGGAAAGCTTGTTTGGAACCTGTTACTTTGGACAGGACAAAATGGTTAGATTTCATTATCCAAGATGGCATGTTGTTTAGAGGAAGCCAGTTGTGCATTCCAAGGAGTTCCATGAGAGAGAACCTGATTAAGGAGAAGCATAGTGGGGGATTGGCTAGACACTTTGGTCGAGATAAGATCATTGCTATTGTTGGTGAAAATTATTATTGGCCACAGTTGCAACAGGATGTGAGGAAATTTGTGTAGAGTGTGTCGAATGGCAAAAGGGACCAGTCAGAATATAGGGCTATATCAGCCATTACCTGTACGAGAGAAGCCATGGGATGATATTAGTATGGATTTTGTTCTTGGTTTACCAAGGACACACAGAGGACATGATTCCATTTTTGTGGTGGTGGATAGATTCTCAAAGATGGTTCATTTTATTCCTTGCAAGAAGACTAATGATGTTGTTCATATTGCAGAGTTATTTTTTAGGGAGGTGGTGAGATTACACGGTCTACCAAAGAGCATAGTTTCAGATCGAGATACCAAGTTTGTTAGTTATTTCTGGAGGACATTATGGAAGAAGTTAAAGATAGATTTGAAGTTCAGTTCTGCACACCATCCACAGACTGATGGATAGACGGAAGAGGTGAATAGGAGTTTGGGTAACTTGCTACGATGCTTAGTAGGAGATAAGCCAAAGGGATGGGACTTGATTTTACCACAGGAAGAATTTGCTTACAACAATTATGTCAATAGGAGTAATGGTAAATCACCATTCCAAATTATATATGGCAATAGCCTGAGAAATGCTTCTGAGTTAAGGAAGCTGGACAAAGGAGAAAAGACAAGTGCTGAAGCCGAAGACTTTGCAGAACATCTGAAGAATTTGCATGAAGAGTTGAGAAAGCACATTAATAAGATGAATATTCAGTACAAGGCTAAGGCAGATCAGAAGAGGAGGTATAAGGAGTTCCAGGTAGGAGATGAAGTCATGGTTCACTTGAGAAAAGAAAGGTTCCCAATTGGAACATACAATAAGTTAAAAATGAAGAAATTTGGACCATGCAGAATCTTGAAGAAGCATGATTCAGGAAATGCATATGAGGTAGAGCTTCTGAGTGGGTTCAATATTTCCCCTGTTTTCAACATTGCTGATTTATCAGAATATCATGAAGGTGGAACAGAGGATGGACCAATAGAAGCGTAGTGGAGTATTCCAGCATCTACTTCAATGGAGGAGATCGAAGAGATCTTGGATAGTCATGTGGGAAGAAGTACTCGGAACAAGTAATATGAAGAATATCTGGTAAAATGGAAAGGAAGGCCTGTTGAAGATTCTTCTTGGTTGTCTAAGGCAGAGGTTGACCGTTTGGGTTTTCCTCACACAAACATCTGAGATGTGACAGAGTCACTTCTCAAATTACCCTGGGTGTCTGATGCAAGAGCATCCAGTGGTGTAAGGGCAATCTTGCATCACCCAAAAAGAAGTTAATTCAAAATCATTGTAGTTGTTTTCATTTCTTTCCATAATTAGTTTTTTTGGTTTCATAATATCCAGAATAATGATATAAGACTTTCAGTTTTTCCAAAATTGCTAAAAATAGCAACCTGCCTATTTTGGAAAGTGTACTTGCCATTTTAGGAAAGTTTGCATTTGGGCACAGATTGAAGTGAAAACTTACAGAAAGTTACATAACAAAAATATAAGACCTTTGAAGAAGGAATCAGGCAAAGATCATTTGTGAGCTGAAATATATTAAAGTTTTTGTTTTCTGAAAAGCCCTTGAAAATTTCCAAAACGAGATATGAGGCACTAAAACATCCCATAACATCCCAAAAAGTTGACAAAAATTTATTTACAATTTCTGGCATGATAGTTCACATCACGAGCTTTTTGGCGCTTAAAACGGTTCGTCAATCGAACACCCGGATCAAAAGTTATGCTTCCTAAAAGTTGACCTACTTTTGGAGGGAGTTGCAAATTTTGAAATTTAGCTGGAGGCCGCCAAAAAGTGCTATTTATGACTATTTTGGGAACCCTGGGCAGTAGTAGAGTTAAGGGGGCAAGTGTGGAGTCAAGAATAGGCGGGAAAATAGAAACCCTAGCTGATTTGGGGTTACAGAAGGCAGAAGATTCCAGAGCCTGGTGAGGTGTAGCTGTAGTGTGTTGCAGCCTGTGGAGGATTAATTCTTCAGATTGTAATTGAGATTCTGTAATGTAATGAGTTGCCCAGATCAATAAAGAAATATTCTATTTTCTATATTCTATTTCTATTGTGTGTTTTATGATTTACCCCCTTCATCATGATCCCACTTGTCTATTTATCCATTTACCTTTTGTGTCCTTACACTTTGGCCCCTTTGATTTTCCCTTGTTTGTTGAACCTCATATTCTCACTTCACCTTCTCTATTATGGTTTATGCTCTATTTCCCCACTTAGGGGCATCTTTCTCACATTACTCTTATTTTAGATATCCATGCTTGCCTACAAGCCTTGTTTGACTCCTATGTCATCTTATGTTCTATGTTGACTACCTTGGGTTTTCACACGTTCCTTGTTATGCACCTATGATACATGATTTTATGATAAAACATGATTTATGATATCCCAGTGATACTTATGCTCCATGACTATTATGTTGTTTCCATACTATGTTTACTTTTATCATGATCCTAATGCTTCCCATATTTACATCTTGTAATTACATGTTTATAACATGTTTATCATATTCACATCTCATGATTATGATCCTTGTCATGATTATGATCCTTGTCATGCTTATAATCCCATGTTATGCTTATCACATTATGCAATGATCTTGGTCATGTTTACACCCTATGTTTACAAGCCTTATCATGTCTTCATCATATGTTTATCATCACATGAGCTTACACTTTATTATCATGCTTCTAAATCTACTTTTTACAACATTGGGGGCATTGTGTCTTTCCCTATCCTATTATGTGTACTCACATGCCTTCCCATGTTCTAAGAGTTACATTAGGGACACCATGCCTTCCCCATACCACTTGCATTGCGCTTCTAGGGCCATTTTTACTTTACCATTTGCCCATACTAGGGGAAACCTTATACCTTGATGTTTATCTCTAGCCAATATGCTTACCACACTTATCATTCAAGATATCTTATTTGCTTGTTACACGATGTATTCATGACACATTACTTTATAGGAGCAATATAATCACATGCTTAGATTACATTTATATTTAGTACTATTTTTTCCTCTCCAATTCCTTGCATCCAATGGATGCAATTAATTGAAGGGGGCATATCTTATCACTAACACTCCTTTGTTGAGCTTGCACATAGTTATAGGTACTAATACTAAAATTCATCACCACATAGCATGATACTCTTAGTATCCCCATCACTTTCCATATGAGCAGAATTTTTTAACACTACTCGCACTTTTTTATTTTTCTAGATAACCAATAATGTTTTTAATTTATGTTTATTCCACTGGTGAGATAGACTTTACTCATTATTGACTTTTCTTTGTTTTGTATGTTTCTATAAAGTACACATGTTGAGGATGAACACACATAATGAGATCTAGTGGGCTCCATTACTTTGCATGGACCTCAATATCCTTTTATGACTAAGTATTTCCTTTCATGCATATTTGTGAGTACTTATTTCTTTGAAATGCATGTTCATTTAGGACTCACACACGCCTCAAAGTGGGGACAAAATGTAATAGTGAAATATATACCCATGCCAATTCCCATTTAGTTTTGGGCCCATTTTGAGAGATTGTCTTCATATAATTACATAGCAACATGTGGCACACTTTTGTGCTAAGTTAGATTCATTTGTTGATTTGTGACCACCCATATTTACTTCTCCTTCACACACTCCTATACAACTATCTTTATCCTTATTATATCCATAATTATTCTCACACATTCCCATCATTTATTATCTCAAGTTTCTACACTTTCGTCCCCAATCCTAGATTCTATGTTCCTTGTCCTAGGTCATTTTTGTGGCATGCAACATTGATCTCACATGATGCAGATATGACTCTAAAATTATATTTTTAAAATTCAAATGATTTGACTCTTGCCCTTTTCTCATAGTCATTGGGAGCCAACTTAATACATGTCTATGCAATTAGTTGTTATGTTTTGGCATTTAAAGGCATTTAATGTCCATTCATTATCATCGATTATCAAGGGAAAAATTCTATGTACTACAATGAAGAATCATTATAGGAATCTTTCAATTTGGAGCACTAAAAGGAACCTAATCTACATCAAACTCATCTAGATCATCTACATTATTTGAGATCATTATCTTGATCATTTCCTCAACCATAAAGTCTATCCAATCAAGGGGGTTGGCCTAGGAGAGCTTGGCCCTTACAATCCAATGATTTGCCTTAACAATCAATAAGAGCAACCTTCATAATGAATAAGTTAGTATATGCACACATTCAACCATATTAGATATGTGGATTATAGAATAGATTCACATAGTGTAGAACTAATCCAAAGCCACAAGACTGGCCTATAGCTAGCTATAGTTCTGTACATAATCTTAGGTAGTAGGCATAGCAAAGATACTTATTTTTTCTATGCTCGATAACTCAAATATATGCCATAGCAGAATTATTCTTCATTGTTATTCCAGAGCTAAGTGCCTAGCTCCTTGCATTTAATTTCTTAAAATGACATTATTTTACATGGTTTATAATACCTAGATTCTTATGAATTAATCTAAGTTAATTATGGTTAATCATTGCATGCAGTTAATAAGCCTAGGTTAAAATGAGGGAAAGCTTATTTTCCCTTACATAACTAAATGGAAATTTGTATGGGGGGAAAGTACATAGCTCATCCTTTTATTCTCTTGCTTTATATATACTTTTGTAGTATCATAGATGTAATGTCTTAATTGTTAATTTGCTCTTTTTTATCTTTAGTTGAACCCAAACTTGAAATCTATCAGCCATCTACCCATCCCAATCCCAAATGGTCTAGACTAGTTCTCTTTGTAGCCATCCATATGCTTGAGACTATATCATAGGCACAAATCTTACATTTGTGGCCTAGTCCTTCTAATTTAAATATTTTTTCTTACTTTCTTGAGCCAATCCTTTCAGATAATATGAACATTACCTATTGGATTACACACCAAATACTTTGAATTGAGCAATTAGGATCTTGTATTAAAGGATAGTCCAAGGTCATTAGTAGCACCAATTGAATATTGGATGTCATTTGCATCACATCATATAGAGATTTATAACTTGCAATGACACTTGCTTAATAAATACTATACATGATCTTCATCTAGGCATCTTGCATCTTTACTTGGTGTGTATTCAAACTTGTACATCAACACAGGAATTGAGCTCTATCAAGGAAGTCGAAAGGATTTCCCTCTATCTAGTAAGTTCCTAAAGGTGTTTTTTTATCACCATTGAGTTCGTAACATAGGTGTGAGCATAGACAAACATGTTTTATAGATTCACAAGAGTAGAAGACATTTCTATATAACCAAGATTAATCCACACTAGAATTGATCTAGACCGATCATAGAACACATAATACAACAAAATATCAATCATCAACTACATCCAATCAACAAAACGAAACTGAATTATTCAACCCTCACAATTCCTTTATCATTTAATTAATCTCAACTCCATTATTGAAATCTAGTTACTATTTAAATTAATTTATTAAACTTACATAAACATACAATTTCTTTATTTCCCACAACACCATAAAGTGCAAATCTAACCCCTCACGACATTATGGAAAATATAAATGCCCATAAAAGTAGAGAAAATTACCTTTCCACTTAAATCTAATTACTATTTATATTAATTTATTAAACCCAAATAACCATACAATTTCTTTATTTCCCACCACAACATAAAGTGTAAATCTAATCCCTCGTGGCATTATGGAAGATATAAATGGCCATGAAAGGTAGGGAAAATTACCTTTCCACTTTATAGCCTTACTATGAGAGATCACATGCCCATGCAACCAAAAAGCTTATGGGTTTTGTTTTCTCCCCTAAAAAGCTTATAATAAAAAAGGCACAAGTCAAAGAGCTTATTGCCCCCCATAGAAAAATCCTTGCCTAAGGCCCACTACCTTACAAACACTACAGCTTAAATGGAAGGAATTAACAAAATAAACAATATTTGTAAAGGCATGATATACTTAAATAAAAATAAGAAATAATATTTTATAACATGAGCCAAAAGACTAGTTAAGCATTGTGAAGGAGAAACTAAATGGAAGTATGTTATAATTATAATGAAAATAATATGAAACCCTAATTTGGCGTTGTGTGAGACAAAAGGGATTCCATTACAAGGAGAAGATGAAGATGTGGATGTTTCTTGTGTGGGGACGAAGGAATGTTTGTGGTACTAGACAATTTAATCTACCCACAAACTCTCCTAAAATGTGGGGGGCATGTGTAATTAGTGTTGTGTTAACAATTTGATCATATGTTTAAACTTTAAGTACCCTTACTTATGAAGAATAATTGGAACATGTAATACAGCAATTATGTCTCTAAAAGATGAAACAACATTATTCACACATGTGCTTGCCAAACATGTAAATATCTATCCACAAAACGTGTCCAAAAACTCCGAGTGTAATTATAGATTTGACCATGTGTGTTGTGCCTACAAAGTAATTATATGTTTGACCATCATTGTTTTTATCCACTATTGTAATGGTGAAAATTTTGGGCTCGCTTTTCTCACGGTATTTTAAATTTAATAATTAGTTTGTTTTTGTTTTTGTTTTGTTTTTTGTTTTAGATTTGTAGGTGTAGACCTAATTCACGGTAATTTTGTAGTTTTCATTTTTAAAATTTAAAATTTAGTTTTTCTATTGCTAATTATTTTTATGAGCCAACATAATACACATTATGTTAATTTGTTCACTTGGTTGTTGTATTTAAAAACATTCCCTCATTCATCAAAAATCATTTAAGAGTTATCAAAAGGAAGCATGCTAGGACTTTGATAGAACATTTATGAGAGCATCATGGGAGAGATATTAGAGCATTAATCAGAACACATCATCCAAGGTTCATTGCATGATTATTTGTTGTCTTTGAATATTCACTTAGAGTCATAAAGCTAACCAATCTAGGGATTTAATTGAGTAGAACCTAACCCTTGTGATTTGACAAATTTCCAAAAAGTGTTTGTAAACAACACAAGTACTTACAATCACTCAAATATCAAAGATCAAAGCAAAATGAGTTATAAACTATAGGAATCAATAAGCTCAAGTCCATGAGTTATGAGATCATTTAAATGTAGAGAAGCACTTTCGTGCACACAAAGATTAGTTCCATAGACACAGATATGAAACTAGGTGATAATGATTTTTCTAAATCAGAAGTTTTTGTTCGGTCATCCAAAAAATATAGAGCACTGGTGAATCACTTTCAAACATTTGTTACGACATTTCTCCATCATAAAAATCCAACTAACTATTGTTTTCGATTTAATTTAATTTCAACATTTATTTACATGTGTGGCAATGATCAACCCCAACTCCTAATTAATTAAATTAAATTAATTAATAACTTATTATTTGCATTTATTTAATTAGCCTAGATTTATGTAAAAAGGATTTCATTTCCCCACAACTATAAAAAAAATCCATTAAAGACAAAATATAAATGTATGAAAATAAAACAAATCCTATACAATTTCTCTAGGGATAAAGCAATAAATCAACTGTCAAGCAAATAACCCTAGAATAATGAGTTGACATAGTAACAACATAAAACACACTTTTTGAAATGACAAAGGAGGGAACAAGGACTTAGCTTTGAAAGAGACAATGGAGTACTTTGTTGAAGAATGTGATTAGAAATATAATCTAGTGCTCTTTGATCAAATTTGGAATTGTACAACTTTGACAAACTATAAGTTAACATGTTTCATGCTTTGGTTTGATTCCACAATTGTGAAATTGATCCCCGCAGGTGTGGCTTTGACCTAGAACTTGTGGAACTAACCATTTTTTTGTAGAAATTACCTTTTTGCCTATGACTTGCAATAATCTTCACACCCCTACTATTTGAGAATGGTTTTATCTATAGGTATTGTGGGAGTTTGTTGTGCAAAGGTTATTCTCCATAATCAAACCCCTAGAGTTAATTTAATGATTTTGAATAGGGATGAAGACATGCCAAACTATCATGCAATATACCTAGTATGTCCTAATTATACGTATGTTCATGTAAGTTGATGCAATGGATGTGTGAATGAATGCTCGTATATCAAATTGATTGATTATAAAAGTGAATTAGGGTTTGCCCACTTATACAACATCCTAGAATTCAAATCACACATTTCACACTCAAGTTGACAAGTAATAGCTAGTAGGAAGGGAGTTAGCTTGGGCCCATTTTTAAATTTGAATTTGAAAGTTCAGGGGTCAAATCGACAATTGTGTGTCTAAACCAGGTTTAGATTCACATCTGCAAAAATGATCTAAGTTACGGAATGGAAGATATGAAAATTAGATCTAGATCCTTGGGATGAATGGAGTTAGACTCAATCAAGGATTGTGTCATTTACCAACTTTTATGCAAAAAAAATCACTTTTACACTAGTCATTACATATGGGACAAATAAATCAAAGTGAGTCCAAAACAAAGGGGATAAGTGCAAGGTATATACTTTTCACCCTTACATTTTCCTCCCACTTTGAATTGCATGTGAATTTCTATGAACCATGCAAGTGAAAGTAAACAAGTAGTCAACATGAAAGTAAATAATAAGCAAGTTCATTAAAAGGATATAGATATGGATAAAGATTTCACACGTGCTCATGTTGGTGTGATTACCTAACTGGTTTCCCTACTAGGTCCTATTCACACTAGTTTACTTAAGTTTACTTAGGGTACACTTAGGATAGTTATCTCTTTGTGTCTCATGTCATATGATTAAGACACTTGTCATCATCCTATGTAGTCCTATCTCATCACCTTGCCTATATAAGCAAGGTCTCTCATGTACTTTTTGTATTAGAATATCTTAATTCCATTTTGCACCACAATCAAGAAATTTATCCTCTTGCTTCTCTCTTGTGCAAGGGTATTTCTAATTTTGTAGGTGATCCTGGGAGCTTGAGTGCATTGGTGAATCTTATTGCTCCCTGTAATGAATGGTCCATCTTGAAACTTGCAAGCATAAACTTCCACAAGTAGCATCTAATAAGATTTGAAAATAAACAAGAACAAAAACTACTTAACAATGTCAAAAAGAAAAATAGGAAAAGTAAAAAGAGTGATATGGTCATGGAAGAACCTTTAAAGGACATGGTTGTATAAGAGCCCACAACAAAAGAAAAGTGACAGGGGTTACAAAGGACCATGTACAAAAATGATGATAAATGTTGGGCTACATAGGAGCCATCATGAGTCATGAGAAAGTTACTATAATTATAATCATCAAAGGAACATTAGTGATATTATATGCTCTCTAATTGGTTGCATACAAGGGATGTGGAGTGAAGGTAAGATATGATAATGTATAACTAAAATAATCATGTAACAAGTGTCATGGATAAAATTGTGTGAAAACCCTAATATAATGAGATATAATCATGAAATCATATTTGATAAGGGGAAGCAAGATGACTTCAATGTTGCTCCTAATATTAGGGACAACAAATAAGTGTTAGATAAAATCATGCAAGCATAGATAAGTGTCATAATGTATGATAACATAAGCATGTGATAGACAATCTATGTAAGCACGATAAGATTAAACATGATAAACATATAAGGTAAGCATGTAAGTGTAAGAATAGGATCATAAGATGTAAACATGTAAACACAAGATAAGCTTATAAGCATAAGAGGTAAAAATGACAACCATTATGAACCATAAGATAGGCATACAAAAATAAGGATCGTGTGAGCATGTGAGCATCATAAGATGGTATCATGTAACTATGTTATATCAACCATGGATACACAATAAGAAAACAATCAAGAATGATCTCCTCATCCCAAATAAGATGTCAAGAGCTATATGAAAGTATAAGCAAATGAAAGTGAATTTTCAAGGAAGAGGGATAGGTTCCTTATAGGAGGAGATCCTTTCAATAAGTTTGGTCATATCAAGCTCATTTATTTCATCAAAATCTTATAATATTTGTTTTATATAATTTCATGGGGAACATGTAACAAAAACACATAATTATAATTATGTAATATTTTTTTATTATAAACTAAGACAGGTTCAATCGTGCAATAGTAAGGTACATACTACTTTAAATTGATGAAATGAAAGTTTTAGACACCATATTATGAGTTCTAGGGACCACTCAATTATTGTTGATTTGAAATAGATAAATCAAATAACTTGGTTACTAAATGTTCTCATGAAGACTCTCCCACGTACAACATAGTCTTAAGACATGTTCTATAGGGAAAACATATTAATAGAGTTGCAAAGGATAAATATATCTTCAACAAAACAAGGACAAAAGTGTTCAAATTGATCCAAACACTTAGGATGCTAATTCCATGGTGAAAATTAGTCATTGGTGAAAAATTTAATTGTAGTCAAAATTGTTACATTATAGTTAGACTATTATTGAGTTCGTGAGTGTCCATACAAGGTATGTAAGACAATTTTGGCCAACATGAAAAAGGTTCCAAAAGTGGAAAATGAAAGAGTTCATGTGACTCAAGGAGTTGAAGCATTCAACACTTGGGAATTTTAGTTTATGGAGACTCTTGGAATCCTCTTTAATATTTCTTGTAATTAATGTTTTATAACATCTCCAAGGGTGGTTATTATAATGGTTCTTCTTGGTAGTTTTAGTTGAATTTGAAAGGAAGCATAGGTGAAAATTATCTTCATTTAGAGATTTCTTAAGGCAAGTCATGACATGTGACATAAGTTGGTCAATAGGTGTAACTCCCTCTTACAACTCTTTTATGTGTCAGTTTTTACATTTCCAATGTAGGAGGCCCAACTTTTGGAGGCCATAACTTTTAATCTAGGAGATCATTTAGGCCTATTTTTTAAATTGTAGAGATCAAATAGATATAAGAACAAGAAATCTCTAGAAGTGATGATGAACACCCTGGAATTATTTCTGGGGCCTAAAATAGCTTCTATAGCCAAAAAAATGAGTTTTCCTATTCTATGGCTTGAAAGTTACATTTTTTACATTCTAAACATTAGGAGCAAGGTTGAGACACCTTTCTTAAAATTCTCCCACTTATTGAACACCTTGCAAGAGAAAAGGGAGTACCAACACTATCAACTAATTTCTAGGGGTTGAGAGGCCCATAGACTCATAACACCACCTAAACTTTTATTTGCTCATTGGCTTCATTGATGCATATGCAACATTCTACAAAGTGTCAACTTTCTCCAACATCATCCTCCCATCCTCTACCATGTCACAAAACAAAATGGTACTAGACATCAATATGCTTCGTCCTTGCATGAAAGGTTAGGTTCTTTGCTAGACATATGACACTCTGACTATCACATAGAACTATAATAGCTCATGGAGTTAGCCCCACATCTAACTATAAATGTTTAGGCCATATGGCTTCCTTACAAGCATGAGTATTTGTGATGTACTCTAATTCTATAGTGGAAAAAGAGACCATAAATTGCCCCTTACTCATCCAACTGACTACACTACCAAACATAGTGAAAACATATCCACTAGTGGATCTCCTACTATCAACATCCCCAACCCAATTTAAATCCACAAATCCATGAATAGTCATTGAGTGTTCATCCCATGTAGAATTACCATGATAAAAATGGAGTACTCATAGGTACCCCACAAATATCTGAAGACCCGACATCCCAATGTACTCATCTAGGATAACCCATGAATTGGCTCAAAAATCCCATTGCTTGGGCAATGTCTGGTCTAGTATAGACCATAGCATACATTAAGCTCCCAATAACACTAGCATAAGGAGCCATATCCTCTAGATCTCACTAGGAGAAGTTGGACATTGCTTTACTAATAACTTGGTCCTTACAAAAATAGGAACACAATAGTTTGCAAGTTGTCATGTTGAATCTCTCCAATAATGAGTTCACATACTTGTTTTGTCCAACCAAATTTTTCTCTTTACTCTATCTCTTCTTAGCTCCATACACAAGACGAACCTAATAGCCCTTGAGTCTTTCATCTCAAACTATGTTGAAAGGTGAGACTTAATTCACAAATCTTGTCCTTACCATTACTAAAAAAAACATATCATTAACATATAATATGATAGCAAGGAAACAATCACTATTCATCTTATAATAGATGTAATGATCTAATTTGAATCTCAGAAACCCCAATCCCCCCAAAAAAGAATCAAACTTTTGGTATCACATCCTCGGTGATTTCTTAAAACCATAAAAAGATTTCTTCAACTTACATACTAATTTTTGTTTACCTCTTTCAATGTAGTGCTTTGGTTGTCATGTAAATTTTGTCCTCCAAATCACCATGAAGGAAGGATATATTCACATCCATTTGCTCAACCTCAAAATCAAAAGCTATTGCAATAGATAATAAGAACTAAATGGATGTTAGCTTAGCAAATGGAGAGAAAATCTCACTATAATCAATTTCCTCAACCTAGGAATATCCCTTCACAACCAATCTCACCTTGTACTTCTCAACACTACCATTTGAACTAATATTTCTTTTCAACACCCATTTGCATCTAATAGGCTTATGTCCATTAGGAAAAGGTATTAAGTCCCATGCATCATTTTTCTTTAATGCAAGCATCTCCTCATCCATGGCCATTTTCCAGGACTCCGTACCATCTATACCCATAGGATCCTTCACAGTCCTAGGCTCATAAGTGTTATTGATCAAAGAAAAATACATCTCCAATCAAGAGGAGTATACCTATCTGGTTGTGTCTTTGCTAAGTGGATCTCCTCAATGACTGAGTTGGAGGTTCTATCTCTTATTTAAAGCTCTCTAAATTATCTGATCTCTCCTCTTCTTCAATTCCTTCATGGCCTTCTAGTTCAACCTTCTCAATCTTTGAGGTTAGTTGAACCACATCTCCCTTTTTATCCTTCTCTAACTGTAATATTGTGGAAGAAGGTTTAACTTCTTTAAAGATAACACTTTTCTATACAAAACTTTTTCTGCCACAAGATCCCAAAGCTTGTACATAGCCAATGAAGATACATTTTACATCCTTGTTCTCCAACTTAGACCACTCTTCCTAGGCATGTGTGCATATGCCTCACAACCAAAGACTCAAAGATGTCTCAATGGAGGCTTTTTTCTCAACCACATCACCATAGGTGTCTTCTCAACAAGAGTTGATATAGGAGACTTGTTAACTAGGAACAAACCATGGAAACCACTTCTTCCC
This sequence comes from Cunninghamia lanceolata, assembly GCA_027924645.1. NCBI lineage: Eukaryota > Viridiplantae > Streptophyta > Pinopsida > Cupressales > Cupressaceae > Cunninghamia > Cunninghamia lanceolata. The sequence continues at coordinate 18,924,361 of BSBN01001215.1, read as the reverse complement.
AAAACTTTTGTTTCAAGACAAATCTACTGAGCATATTCCTATCCCTCCCCATCAATATCTTATTCATTATTTATGTATCTTCATTCTGCTAAGGGGTGTATAGAGTTGTCTTATGTCTCTCTATCTTGTGATCCTTATAGAATCTATTAAAATATATTGAACAAAACTCTCTGCCATTATTAATCCTCAAAATCTTAATCTTCCTACCAATCTAATTCTATACAAGAGCTTTAAACTCTTTAAAATGACTGAAAACTTTAGATTTACTTCTAAGGAAATATACCCATATCCTTCTACTATAGTCAATAATGAAAGATACATAATATATAGATTTAGAAATCAAAGGAACATTAATAAGACCAAATGTAGATTAGAATGGATTAAATCCAACAACCTAGAAGATTTATGAGAACTAGAGTAAAACTAAATTCCATTCTACTTTCCATATACATAATGCTCACATAAATCAAATTCAAGATTGCAATCATTTAACCCCTCAATTAGGTTTTCATTTTTTAGGACCATTAGACCATTCTTACCTATGTGGCCCATCCTCTATTGCCATACCATTATCTTCTTAGCTAGTAGCTTAGTCTCTAAAGCATGAGCACCCTTAGATACCAAGTAAGCATGAACATTGGAAGTGGATGCAACAATCCTCTTTACTACTAGTTCTAGTGGTGAAGGTTTATATTTTGCAAATATATTCGCTATAGGAACATAATGTTAGTGTAAATAAGGACATTATCAAACTAGTTATCTTTTAGTCTATCTAGTAGAGTCCCATTCACACTAGTTAAGTCTCCACTTAGGGATTTTTTTTCTTTTTGTCTGTATTTATGTGGTTGAGACACATGTACTCACCATTTGAGACACCTAGTTCATGCATACTTGCCACATGCTCTCACACATGCCATTTGAGATAGAAAAGTGTTGCACATTTTGAGGGGTAGTCAATCATTTAGTCCTACCTTCCTACCTCCTCATCCTTGCCTATCTATGCAAGGCTCTCATTGTATATTTTATTCACTTTTGAATAATATCATTTTGGATTTTTGTCTACTCATTACTTGTGGAAGTCCATCTCAATCTTTGCTTTCAGATCTTGGTAGTCCTAACATGGTATCAAAGCCATGATTGCAAAAGCCTTCCCTCATTAGAAAATCCCACACTTAACCTTATCAAAAGTGTCTTGTGGAGCCAAACAGACCTCATCACTGAGTCCAGAAGGCCCAAGATAGTAAAGATAGCTTGTCATTTTGTCAAATTCTGACACATGTATTTTTTGCAAATTTTTTAGTCCCCTACCCTTACACTAGACGACCGTATGACTATGTACAGATCCGTATAGAATTGTATGGATTTTTTTGATTTGAAAACACTTTTTTTTTGGCAAAATCATGATTTTACGAAGCTAGGAAAAATCTTTTATCTTTGGACAATGGTCGATCTAAGGTCTCCCATCACAGATCAGGGGTTTACTCTATTTTTCTAATAAATATTTTTGTTGCAGGTGTTCCAAGGGCTCACCCCTACCATAGTTGAAGGTTTTGTGGTGATTAAATCTACAAATTTTTATGGTCCAACTACCGTTTAGGCTATGGTGGTAGATTAGGGCCAAGCATCACTGTTTTACACTTCTAGTTTTTGGAGATTTTAAAAGTTTGTATAGGGTCGCCCTTTGGCCCTAAGACCTAGATTCCCACGTGGTCACAAATCAATCTTTGTTCCAGGATCAAGGTTTGCATTTTTCAATCTACTATCAACTACAACATCTCTCCATTGATCGTCACAGTCAGCTTCAAACTTTCAAAAAGCTGAAGTCTCCACTCAACGTTGCAGTCTTCAAATTCTAAGGTCATAGTTGGTAGAATGTTTGAAGACTACCAACCTTGTAAGTTATTGTTATGTGTTCAACACCTAAGGTCACAATCTCCATAGCTCAACAATTCCCAAGGACCAACAGTATCTCAAGACCCAACATTTATTATTTATAGTGTTTGGCTTGGAACTTTGTTTTGACTTGGTCACTATTTATCTAGTAGTGGTCACCATTTTTGGAGGTTTCCACCTTGATAGTCATAGTACAATTAACATTAACATTTAATGTTAATTGTTATTACTTTATCTACTGCAACATTCATATTAACATTAGCTTTTTGTTTGTCTTTGAGGTAACATTAACATTTAATGTTATTTATGTTGTAATCACCAATAGTAACTAGCATCTATTGTGACATTAACATTTTTCACCATAACAACCCCACTAGAATTTACCTTAACCTTAACACTTTATGTTAAGGTCACAGATAACATTTTATGCCAAGGCTATCATATGCAATTTGTAAAGTTCTCTAAAGGAGGGGGTCATTTTCTTTTTGCTATAGCTTGCACTAGAGGAGGCATTTTTTCACATTCTTATAGTCAAATGAAATATGGTTCCATCAAAGACAATGTGGTGTTAGATGTTTTTCAAAATTGTACCATTTTGACTTATTTTTTGGCCTCTGAAGTCACAGGTTTTGCACATTTTTTTACGGGGCATAACTTTTTCCCTAGTTTTCAAAAATTTGTAATTTGTTTTTCAAATTTATCAAAATTTCACAAGGAATTCATTTGTGAATGTAAAAATCAAATTTGGAAAGCCTTTTTCACAAAATTTGTAAAAATCTTTGTGTTATAATTGGATGATTTAGGCTTCCTCATTTGCACAATTTGTAATATTATCTTGCATTTTTTTTTTGGGGGGGGAGGGGGGGGGGGGCTATGTTACAACACTAATCATTTTTTTTTTGGGGGGGAAGATCTTGCATTTATACATTCATATTTACTAGTAATAAGATCATGTCTCTCACACTAAATGCCTTCCACCTGAGTATTGTTAATAATCCTCCTAATAAATAGAAAATTAAGTGTGGATATTATGGGAAGAAAAACATACAACGTAAGAATGTATTTGTCATCAAATTAATGAAATAAAAAAAACTTATTCTTGATCATGGTATTGCTTTACATGATCATTATAATATAACACCTTCATAAACATCATTTGGTCTCACTCAGACATCTTATGAGACACTATCATTTGGGGATGAACAATCTAGTCCATTGACTTGCATTGAGATCTCATCTCCTCCACCACTTGATGCTACATATGAATCTAGAGTTGAATCATCCACGACTTCTAGTGATTCCTTGCACCAAGACATTGATCTTGTTTCTCTAGATTTGCCACATTGGGATCCATATCTACTAGACATATCATCCTTGTTTGTAGAGTCTCGCATTGCAGATTTGAAAGACACCATTGAGGAAACTTGTCTTCTATTTGATGATAGTGACATCAACGATGTTGTCACTTCATGTACTTCTTTGTATCCTATTCTACATTAGCTTTCACATAGAACATTTGAGCAACTTTTAGAGATTTCATCTAGGTCTTTGAATCATGTGCAAAATTTAGAGACGTTCACTCTTCTTCCTACATATTCCTATCAGGAATGAGAAGATATCTTGCACACTTCTATGGTTCTATTTCTTCCTAAGGGGAGAAATTTTGTTTATCAATCATGGATCATCTTCAACATCTAGTGTCGAGCATCTACTAGCACTACAAGAGGCATTTTGAGGGGAGGTTGAATGGTTTCTCTTCTCATCTCAATTTTGGGAGGGATCATTTCCTCGCATGGAGTTTTTTCCTTCTCACTTTTGGGGGGTCATATATACCATTTATTGCACATTAGTGTTATACGTAGTCCTTGGGGGGTCATGTATAGTCCTTTTTCTTCTTCATGTGTACAATTCTTTCATGTATCATTTCTCTTTTGGAGAGGAGTTTCATTTCCCACTAGGTTTTCTCCTTTACTTCGTTTATGACAAATTTGTTTGCACATGGGTACCTAACCCAACCTAGTATCTAGGACCCATCATCATTGTATCACTACTCCCTAAGTTGCACTTAGGGGGCGTTAGTGTAAATAAGGACATTATGAAACTAGTTAGCTTTTAGCCTATCTAGTAGAGTCCTATTCACACTAGTTAAGTCTCCAATTAGGGACTTTTTTCTTTTTGTATCACTTCATGTAGTTGAGACACATGTACTCACCTTTTGAGACACCTAGTTCATGCATACTTGCCACATGCTCTCACACATGTCATTTGAGCTAGACAAGTGTTGCACATTTCGAGGGGTAGTAAATTGTCCAGTCTTACCTTCCTACCTCCTCATCCTTGCCTATATATGCAAGGCAGTCATTGTATAGTTTATTCACTTTTGAATAATATCATTTTGGATTTTTGTATTCTCATTGCTTGTAGAAGTCCATCCCGGTCTTTGCTTTCAAATATTGGCAATCCCAACACATAAGAGCTATTGCACTAAACTATGCATGCATCTAGTTGAAACAGAGTGCCTATGCATACACCCTTAGCAACAACCATGGCCCCTCTCACCATCTTGCACCCTTTGCTTGAGAAAATAACTTGCACACTTGAATTATTAAGTTTACTTACAAAAAGCAGGTTCTATGCCAGACTAAGGATATGTAGTACACTATTGATCCCATTCACTCATCCATCAGGGAATTAAATCAAGACTCTTCCACAACCAACAATCACCAGGTGAGAGTCATCTCCAAGGTACAATTTCCCACCATCATATTCTTCATACTTTGAAAACCAACCCTGATGTGAGGTCACGTGGAAAGAAGCCCTAGAGTCTATCAACCACACACCTTCTAATGTATGCATTTCCAAGGCCACAATAAAGGCATCACTATCATCTTGGGAGGAATTTTTAGACTCGTCATTAGAATCATTCTTCTTCTTCTTTTTCTCCTCCTTGTAGTCTCTTCTGAAATGCCTAAGCTTCCTTCAATTCCAACACTTAGCCTTGCTCTTTCTAGGAGATTTGGATCTCTCATGGGATTATATGTAGAATTGTCTTTAAATTCTTATCCTTTTTCTTGCCTTTCTCTTTGATCTTCCATGAATAATTAGGGCCTCCTTAGTTGATTCAAAAGTTTTTCTTTGCATTTCTTTTGAACATATGATGCAACTGTTGGGAATTAAGGTGTCTCAACCTTGGTAATTCCTTGTATTAATTAATTGTATTTATTTATTTATTGCCTATTAATGTATTTTAGATGCAAATCCTGTTTCATCATCTTGTGGGAGTTAGCACGGTGATGTGTCATCCTACGTGGAAGGTGACCACATGTAATTTTGTCCTTACATGAGGATATAGGCGTCCCACTTAGTGGTAGAGGTGTTTTTCCATGTGTCAGCACTTTGACTAGTGTGTAAATGAATCTTGACCGAAACAGTTATGATAGATTCCTATGACATAATCTATGATGCGTAAGAGTCATAAATGGAATGTTCTATGATAGGTGAAGACATGTGTCACAAGGCATCTTGGAAGAAGGCATCTTTGGGTGCCCCAAGGAGGGTGATAATGTGTTGTAAGAGAATATGCTATTTTTAGTCACTGTATGATAGATTCTCTTACAGCTGTAAGAGCTGTCAGTTATGACAGATTCTATGACAGTCGTAAGATGCGTAAGAGCATCTGTCATTGCCCAACTTGGGAATAGGTAACCATATTGGGATGGGGTGATCTGACAAGTGTCATGACCATGCTATAGTGTTGGGCAAGTGTCCCTAGGCGTGGGTTTTGGGCCATGAGGCCAAGTTGGACTCCCATCTCAAGGAAAGTGCATTTTTGCCTTGTAAACTTCTATTTAAGTAGGTGCTTTGAGAGGAGATGTATTATGTTATTGACAGGTACTGTTATGCTGCGGGATTGTCTCCAGATATGAGTGTCAAAGAATCCTGTAAAGACTTGCATTTCAAATGTGTTGTAAACTTTATTGTTTAGATAATATATTGTGCAGGTTTTAGAGTGTGGGGTTTTTCACCTATAAGGGTTTTCCCCACGTTATATCTTGTCTCTCTCTCTTCTGTCTTACATTATTGTGTTGTGTATTGCTGCAATATATCTATTGTTGGGTTAATAACACTGTAATTGTAAAGGTTAAAAATAATTTGCACACATCTCTCCTCATTAGATTAGTGTAGGAAGCGATTTCTGCACACCTAGCTTCCTTTTAGCAACTACCTCATCCATTTTGAATTTAGAGGCAGTACTCCTAGTTTCCATCACTAAGTGATCATATGAGTCTGGTAAATAAAATAACAAATTCATGCAATGACCCTCCTCCATCTTCACTCTAATAGAGTGCAAGTATGTAACAATCATGTTGAAAGCATTCAAGTGCTTGGACACAAAACCACCATCTTCTATCTTGAGGGTATACAACTTATTTCTCAGGAAGAGTTTATTTACCATGGATTTATCTTAATAAATCTCACCCAACTTCTTCAAGAGATCTACCATGTTCGCTTATTCATGTACATCCAACAATATGGAGTCTGTCAAATAGAGCCTAATGATACCCTTCACTTTTATGTCCATTTTATCACAATCTTCTTGTGACATAGAAACAAGTTTGGATCTAGATACTATAGCCTAGAGATCTCTATCCATGAGAATATCTTCTATCTTGTGCTTCCAAAGCTTAAAGTTTGTGCTTGAGAATTTCTCCATTTCTATCCTTGATGTGCTTGTCATTTTTCCTACAACAAGATCATTTTCTACACAATCCAAAAGAAGTAAAAAAAACCTTGTCCCTAACATCTAGAATCTGAGGTGATCAAAATTTGATACCAAATGAAAGGAAGCGAAAGTGGAGAATACACTTCCTACACTAATCTATGAGAGGAGGTATATGCAAAAATTAAACTAGTCATACAATTACAAGGAAATAAACACAAAAGAAATATATCATAACACAATGATTAATGTAGGGAAAACCATTTTGGAAGAAAAACCCCACACTCCAAAGAAAATATTTAATGCCTCTTTTCTAATAATTTAATTCAAGGAACCAAAATCCCATTCCATATTTCTCGTGGGCTTAGAAAAAGTGACAACGAAATAATTTCAATTTAATATTTAATTTTTTAGTATTTTATACATTTATGTAAATTGTATTTTTAGAGGTCTTCGAAGCATTTCTAGGGCCTACTTTGTCTAAGTTCTTTAGTGTAGCTCTTTTGGAGATCCTTCCAATGCACCAAAGAAGTTTATTTTTTTCCCACTAGGCTAGGAGTTAGGACCTCACCAATTTGGGGTACCTAAAATAAATATTTTTGTACATCATATTTAATTTTGCAGCTAGTATGTCCTCATTTGGGTATCCATTTCAACTTCCAATGACGCATAGGATTCTTCATAGGCCTCATGTAACTCTTGCTATTTTTAGCATATTCTATGACAATCTTTCATGGAGTAGTTATCATCTATTTTTAGCCAGGTATCAAATGGAGGTTAGGACTTATCTTTTGGTAGGCACTTTTGGAAGGAGAATATTAAAATAATAGTAATTATTATTTTCTAGAAAAGAGAGTCATTGGAATTTGGGTACCCAAGTTGGGCCTTCAACATCTATAAAATGCAAGCAATTTCTTCATTTCAATATCTCATTTTTTATATACCAAAACTTTGTCAAAATTGTTTGAGCATTTATGTTCATTCATCAATCTAAGGATGAAACCCCTTGGATGTTGAAATAATAGGATCAAACCCCTTTGGTTTCTTGAGGGCAATCTCACACAAAGATTGTAATATACACTTCAAGAATTGTTTGAATTTCAGCATAGTTTTCAATAGTTTGTTTGTAGGATTTGTGAAGGAACAAGCCCCAACATACATAGTTTCATTTGCAGATCTGAATATCATTTGTATTTCTATTATTTATAATTTATGACAACATTTTTCTATACATTCTATCAATATAAATCAGCTCTATTGTTTTGGTGAAGTTTGTTTTATGTGCACAAACATTGAGTGCTTTTATGACATAGTTAATTGTAAAATTAGTATTCTATGTTACAATCTTTAAAGTGCAAATTGGGTGGAGGTTATTTTAGTGCATTTTATGTTTTATTTATTATGTATACTTCAGACTTGAGATTATATGCAAAAATATATGATTGGGTTATTATAGTGATATTATTGATTTGATCTTACCATCTTGCAGGATAATAAAATGGTTGATGATTCCTAGTGAAAGAGAAATCAGGTATTAGAGAAGAGAACAAAGAAAATTACAAGCATAAAATCTTGATAATTTAAGAGAATATATGGTTGAAGGAGGAAGAGGAAAATCATAAATTAATAGATGAAGAAAGAGCATATTTCTTCCATGAGACTTTGATTCGAATTAACTAAAGGCAAGATAGATTGGCAACCCTCATGGCACAAATGATGCTCTCCCAAAATTATAAAACCCAAGATCCTCCCAAAGAATCTCTAGGTAGAAGTGAGTACATATATAATTAATTGGTCTCTAGTTAATTGCATACCAAATCCATCTAAACCTATGTTCTTATAGAAAGAAGAAAAAAAGGAGAAAGAACTAGAGCCCCCCCGCAGAGGAGATTGATAGATTTTTTCAAGAATATCAAGGTAAATATAAAGATTTCAAAAATACATTTTCATTTGTGAGTTGTTTGGACATCCTTGGAAAGAAAATTCCTAATGGAAGAATCTCACATGACAACAAAAATGATGAAAAAAGGTGTTGCAACAAAAGGTTGGTAATCTAAATGCCCTTAAATTTAATGGTAGCAATAATTTTTTTGATTTTGCTTGGTTACAAAAATTGCAAAATTATTTCACTCTCAGCCCTATGGAGAAGGGAGATGCCATATTATTTTCCACATTACATTTAGAAGGTGTTTCTCACGATTGGTGGCACCATGGGTTAATCAAAGGAGGACATAGCCTTGTGCAAACTTTTGACGAGTTCAATCAAAGGATTCTAGACCACTTTGAACAAAAAGAGGAAGATGGATATTTTAGAGAGTTTGTAGGAATCAGATAACAAGACTCAGTGGAATCTTATGTTGAAGAATTTTAGTATGTTGTAGTAATGGTACTAGATATTTTAGAAAAGAGAATCAATTTTCTCTTTGTTGAAGGTCTGTTTGAACCCCTCAAAGGTATTGTTAAGGCTTTTGCATCCTCTACTCTATAAGAATCCATCAATAGAGCTCTAACACTTGATTCATCTATGTTAAAGAGACAATTTCCATATCAATCCAAGGCACCTACTTTTGAATAGGAAAAAGGGAATTTTTAGAAAGGGGAATCACATGCATTTCTGTAGAAGACCATAACTCAACCATCTATCACAAAGAGGATAGATGACTCCACTAAAAGTGAACTCAGAAGGAAGAATTTTTTTCTTGCAAAGATCCATGGGAACCTAGTCATAGGTGCCTTACAAAAGGCCAAGTCCATTACATTGAGGTAATGTCTAATGATGAGTTAGATCTTGAAGAACCTAAGCCATAGATGGTTATAAATGATTGTGAACCTAAAAATATGGAGGATAAAGGCACAAATAGAGGTACACTTGCAGCTCTTTCAAAAGCACCTAGATATCATCCATTAAAAGTTCAAGGACTATTATCTAGATAGTAGATCACATTTCTTATTGATAGTGGGGCTACCCACAATTTCATTAATGAAGGCTTGGTTATAAAGGATCATGAACCTAAAAAGATTATTGATGAAGGCTTGGTTATTGGTAGTGGGCCTACCCATAATTCATTGATGAAGGCTTGGTTATAAAGGATCTTGAAGAACCTAAGCCATAGATGGTTATAAAGGATCATGAACCTAAAAATATGGAGGATAAAGGCACAAATAGAGGCACACTTGCAGCTCATTTAGAAGCACCTAGATATCATCCATTTAAAGTTCAAGGAGTGTGATCTAGATAGTAGATCACATTGCTTATTAATAGTGGGGCTACCCATTATATAGAGTAGAGTTGGGGGAGAAGAATGACTAGATTTATGTTATTACCCCCAGTCCCAACAAAGTGATACATGGAATGAATAGAATAGATGGATTGAGATGCCAGTTTGTCCAATGCTAGAGTTGATCATTCCGAATAAATGGTAAATGATTATATCTTGAGGCTAAAGAGTCCCTAGAATGGAATGACATAGAGGGGCAGCTACTCAAACTGTAATTGACCCCGTGCGCTTGGAAACAAAGCATTAGGGTGAGTTGTTGGAAAAGATAGCACTCTATATACTTTGGGCATGGACAACATCAAGTCATCCCCTATTGGAATTAGTCCAGACAATTGAGAGGGGGGGGTGAATCAATTGTCTCACAAATTTCACCTTTTCTTCTTTTTAATCTTCTTTATCAATTTACAGTCAGATCAATAATGTAAATATTAAAGCATAAATCAACAACACATAAACTTAACACACATAACACCATGATTTTTATGTGGAAACCCAGTTAAGGGAAAACCACGGTGAGGGTTAACCCACAAGATTCGTACCCTATTAAAAATACTTAGAAGAAAAGAGAAGGCACATGCCTTCGGGCTCACTGCCCAGAGCTCACTTCTCAAGAGAGGCTCACTGCCTACAAAATTTATGTTTAGTACAGAAAGAACTAACTGATAAATAGCATCCCTTTCATGCCTGGTTCAGTTTCATTGAATGCTCACAAAACTTCTTTTCTACCCCAAATACTTCTTTTCTAATTCTTCATCAAAACAACTCTTGTTCTTCTACTTCTCCTCTACTCTGCTCTGCCTTTGATCCTTTCTTCAGGTTATATTATTTTTGCACAAGGATGATTTTCCACAACTCATCAAGTATTTATACGCTTCATCAACCTTGGAATGAACATTAAGGTCGCCACTACAAACATCTGACTTAATGCGAATCACTAAGCTGTTGGCCAAACATAACTGGGACTCAAATATTCCTTAATCAACACACCATGCTTCATAGAAATGTTCTTAGATCATTTGCAACATGCTTGAATCATCCGGTTGACCAAGACTGGGAAGAACAACAACACCAAGAAGGAAATCTTCATTGAAAAGCTCAAAATTCAATGCGGACCTCCAACATAGCAGTCACACAATCCAGAGACTTCCACAAGCACATTGAATTCAACAAAAACACCTGCACTCCTCCAAATCATTAGAATCACTTGCATCTTCCTCCAGAACCTCACGAACACTGTCTACCATGATTGTCACTTTAGAAAGATTTCTTACGGACCTCCAAACCATGAATCACTTGAATGGATGATACTCACTAACTTCTCAAACATGCCTCCAGATCCGCAGATCATCATTTGACATATCCGAAACAATCTAGACCTCTCTCCTGTCACTCTATCTCCTCTAAACACTGCAAAACTGGTTCTACTCAAATGGCCATAGCTTCTTCAAATCTTCATGTGAACCCTTCAAAGCTTAACTGGAGCTTCTTCAGACAATCCTCTACTCAGCCATATGGTCCGCATACATTGATCCTCATTAATTTTCTTCATATCCTCAACAATCCAGTCTTCTACACAGGCAACAAAATAGGATATAGTTGACACCAGTGGCAACAAGGATATTTTGACATCAATGACAACACTGCTTAGGCACATATTTGCAACAATCTCCCCCTTTGTCATTGATGGCAACATATGATGTGAAAAATTGATTTGACCATCAGGACAAGACCTTCTCCTCCTTTCTCTTATCACTTCTGCAATCACTTTCTTCATTGCTCCTTTCATTAGCAACTAGTTTTTCACATGAACTTCTCTCCCTCTTTGACATCAATGGCAAAGGGCACATATTTGCAATCTTTTCTCCTTATTTTTGTTTAAGATCAAACTCAAAAATTACATGCAGACTACTCTCCCTGAGTAGTGCCTCCTTGACATCAATCCGGATCACAAGATGTGGCTGTGAATTCTATTGGACTAATGCACTCTAGTGCATCTTAATTCTGATCAGGAGGGGTAATAACCCCCAACTTCTCTCTGAGATACTCAAAAGTATCCTTGGGAAGAGGCTTAGTGAAAATATCCACAATCTGATCCTTTGAAGATACAAACTCCAACTTGACTTCATTCTCATTTACCTTCTCTCTCAAGAAATGAAACTTGATGGATACGTGCTTTGTCTTTGAATGCAACATTGGATTCTTTGAGATGCTTATTGCACTTGAATTATCATAGAAGATTGTGACTGGCTCCTCAAACACAATTCTAATGTCCTTCAACATTTGCTTCATCCATAGAACTTGAGTGCAATTGTTTGTTTCTGCTATATACTCTGCCTCTGCTGTAGATAGGGATATTGCCTCCTATTTTTTGCTCAGCCAAGAAACCAATCTACTTCCCAAGAAGAATGCACCACAACTAGTACTTTTCCTATCATCCACATCCCCTACCCAATTAGCATCTGTATATGCATGAAGAGTAAAGTCATTATCTTTTGGATACCACAAGCCATAATCAAGTGTTCCTTTGAGATATCTGAAGATTCATTTGATTGCTACAACAGGGATTTTTTAGGATTAGCTTGGAATCTAGCAATAAGCCTAATTGCATTCATGATATCAGGTCTGGTATGAGTCAGATAGAGTAGTCCTCCAATCATTGATCTATACCTTTTCTGATTTGCCTTAGGGGAATAATCATCTTTACTCAACTTACATCCAGTTACCATAGGCGTACCTACTGTCTTTGAATCTTCCATTCCAAACTTCTTCATCAATTCTTTCACATACTTAGACTGAGATATAAATATACCTTTATCTGATTGAGTGATTTACAAACCTAAGAAGAAATTCATCTCACCAAACATGGACATCTCAAATTCACTTTGCATTTGATCAACAAATGTTTTGCACATGCTCTCAATTCCACCAAAAATGATATCATCAACAAATACCTCAACAATTAGAATATTCTCATGATCAATCTTGAAGAAAAGATTATTGTCAACAGTGCCTTTGTTATATCCTAGCTTTAGCAGACACTTATCTAATCTTGCATACCAGGCTCTTGGGGCTTGTTTGAGTCCATATAATGCTTTCCTCAATCTGTAGACCATGTCTTTCTGATCAGACAACTGAAATCCTTCTGGTTGCTCAATGTAGACTTCTTCTAACTCTCTGTTTAGGAATGCTGATTTGACATCCATTTGATAGACCTTGAAATCTTTATAAGCAACAAATGCAAGAAATAACCTAACTACTTCTATTCTTGCCACCGGAGCAAAAGTTTCTTCAAAATCAATTCCTTCCACTTGAGAATATCCTTTGCATACCAACCTTGATTTTTTTCTCACAACTTCACTATCTTCATTTAGTTTGTTCCGGAAGACCCATTTAGTTTCAATCACATTTTTATCCTCAGGTCTAGAAACAAGATCCCAAGTGTGATTCTTTTCAATTTGCATTAATTCTTCTTCCATTGCCTTTACCCAGTTTTCATCTTCGCAGGCTTCACTTATTGTTTTTGGTTCAATCTTTGAAATTAGACAAATCTCTTCTTGATCTTCAACAATTCTTCTCCTAGTTCGAACACCTTTATTTCTATCTCCTATAAATTGATCTTCAGGATGATTCATCCTTACACACCTAGGAGTTTTGGGATTTGATTGAACTTCTGTTTCTTAAGCTTGTTCCTCAACTTTTGCACTATCCTCTTGAATTATTGGATTTTCTGGATTAATCTGGATCTGAATCTGAGTTTGCACTTACCTTTCTTGACTTGGATTTTCATCTTGATCATCTGAATCATATCCGCAAGACCTGGAATGTCCTTCCTTGCTCTCATCAACTTTGACATTAGAACTTTCAACAATCTTTTTCAACCTCTTGTTAAAGCACCGGTATGCTTTTCTTTGAGTAGAGTAACCCAGAAAAATTCCTTCATCACTTCTTGCTTCAAACTTGCCTAGATCCTCATCTCTTTTGATATATCATTTACTACCAAAAACTTTTAAATATCTCATAGTAGGAGGATGACCAAACTAGAATTCATAAGGAGTCTTACCAGAATTGACTTTGATCTGCACCCGGTTAAGAGTGTAGACAATAGTACTCACTTCTCTCCAATAAACTTGTGGAACATTTGTTTCCATCACCATGGTCTTGGAAGCTTCTTGAATGGTCCAGTTCTTTCTTTCCACAACTCCATTTTGCTGAGGAGTCCCAGGAGCAGATAACTATCTTTTTATTCCATGCTTTTCACAGAATGTATCAAACTCACCGGAGGTAAATTCTCCACCTTTGTTGGATCACAGACACTTTATCTTCACACTAATCTCATTTTCCACCTTAACTTTGAACACTTTGAATTTGTCAAGAGCTTCTGATTTTTCTTTTAAGAGAGTTACCCACATCATCTGGGAATAATCATCAATCAACAACATAAAATATTTGTCTTCTTGCACACTCCTAATTCTAGCAGGACCACATAGATCAGTATGCACAGGTTGCAATCGCCCACTTGAAAATTGTTCTTTACTTTTGAATGATGTTTTGTTCTGTTTACCCAATTGACATTCTCTACTCATGCTATCTGGTTTCACAAGTCTTGGAAGATCTCTCATAGCCTGAGTAGAACTTATCTTGACAATGTTATCAAAATTCACATGACACATTCTCCTATGCCACAACCAACTTTGATCTGTTTGAGAAATCAAACAACTTTTACCAGAACTACTTAATTGAAAGATGTCACCTCTAGTTTGTGTACCAGTTACAATTTCAGTTCCAGAACTTTCCAAGATTCTGCATTTGCCATCCTTGAATCAAAGATATAACCCTTGTCAACCAACTGTCCAAAGATGAGAAGATTATGCTTCAATCCTTCCATGTACAAAACATCATTTGTGTTATTCTTACTATCAAAAGAGATGGATCCTTTTCCACAAATTCTACTAGCTGAGTTGTCTCCAAATTTTACAAGCCCACCTTCATATTTTTCAAGGCTTACAAACTTACTTTTATCACTAGTCATATAACGAGAACATCCTCTATCAATCACCCATTTATCCTTTTCAACAACCTGAGTAGCCAAGGCACTTTCCACAATTTCATAGCTAGCAGATTCAGTAGACACCGGATCTTCTTCTTTGATAGCAATGAACACCCAATCATTTTCAGTGGAACATCCATGATCAGATTCATCATTTGTGACTCCTTCTCTAGCTTCTTGGACATAGTAACATTTCTTCTGACCTTTATATCTGTTAGGGTTTGGTCTTGAAAACCTCTCCAGACATCTTGAGGCAAAATGACCAATCTTATTACAAGCAAAACATTTGAGTGGCAATTTTCCTTCATACTTACCAGATCCTCTTGGCAATCTTTTGGTAATAAGAACTTCAAGATCTGCAATCTTAATTTCATCATCTTCAAGATCCTTCCTTGCCTTCTCAAATCTATTTGATCTTGCTAAATAGCTTTCACCTGGATCATATCTTTGTTTTCCATATACACTGGCCTTAAATGCAGATTCAGACTTAGGAAGAGAATCACCAAACTCACTTAATTCAAAAGTTGAAAATTTGCCAACCAGTTGATCTCTTGTAACTTCTGAGACAGTCCTGATCTCCTCTATAGTAGTAACCTTATGTTTGTATGAATTAGGTAAGGATCTGAGCACTTTTGCCACAATATCTGATTCTTCCAAAGTTCCACCAGCACACCTGATACCACACACAAGTTCATTTATCTTTTGCATGTAGATTGTGATGTTTTCATCTTCACTCATCCTCAGATTTTCAAAATTTCCTCTCAGACTTTGTAGCTTGGCACATTTGACATATTCATTGCCTTCATATAGATTCTCCAACTTCTTCCAGATTTCATGAACAGTTTTTAGTCCAAAGACGTTTGTCATTTCTAAATCAGTCAGGGCACTCAACATGGCTTCTTTAGCTCGAAGGTTATTTTCAGCATCTTTAAGTTGATCTGGAGTTGAATGACCTTTTTTCAGAGGTTTATACTCATCATTGGTTATCACCCAATAAGTATCACCCATTGCAAATGGCACTCCATGCGACTCTTCCAAACATAATAATTTGTTCCATCAAATCTCAGACTATCCTTCTTGTACATCGACATACTAGATCTCCTAAAGCGGTCAAGCTTCTTTTAGAGGATCTAGCTCTGATACCAATTGTTGGAATTAGTCCGGACAACTGAGAGGGGGGGTGAATTAGTTGTCTTCACAAATTTAACCTTTTCTACTTTTTAATCTTCTTTATCAACTTACAATCAGATCAATAATGTAAATATCAAAGCATAAATCAACAACACATAAAATTAACACACATAACACCAAGATTTTTACGTGGAAACCTGGTTAGGAGAAAACCACAATGGGGGTTAACCCATAAGATTCGTACCTTGTTAAAAGTACTTAGATCGGCCTCACTGCCCAGAGCTCACTGCTCAAGAGAGGCTCACTGCCTACAAAATTTATTTTTATTATAGAAAGAACTAACTGATAAATAGCATCCTTTTCATGCCTGGTTTAGTTTCATTGAATGCTCACAAAACTTCTGCTCTGATCCAAATACTTCTTTTTTAATTCTTCATCAAAACGGCTGTTGTTCTTCTAGTTCTCCTTTGCTTTGCTCTGCCTTTGATCCTTTCTTCAAGTTATATTATTTTCGCACAAGGATGATTTTCCACAACTCATCAATAAGTATTTATATGCTTCATCAACCTTGGAATAAACATTAAGGTCGGCACTACAAACATCTGACTTAATGTGAATCACTAAGCTGTCGGCCAAACATAACTGGGACTCAAATCTTCCTTAATCAACATGCCATGCTTCATAGAAATGTTCTTAGATCATCCGTAACATGCTTAAATCATCCAGTCGGCCAAGACTGGGAAGAACAACAACACCAAGAAGGAAATCTTCATTGACAAGCTCAAACTTCAATGTGGACCTCCAACATAGTAATCACACAATCCAAAGACTTCCACAAGCACATTGAATTTAACAATAACATCCGCACTCCTCTAAATCATCAGAATCACTTGCATCTTCCTCCAGAACCTCAAGAACACTATCTACCATGACTGTCACTTTAGAAAGATTACTTGCGGACCTCCAAACTATGAACCACTTGAATGGATGATACACACTAACTTCCCAAACATGCCTCCAGATCGATAGATCATCATTTGACATATCTAGAACAATCCAAACCTCTCTCCTGTCACTCTCTCTCTTCTGAACACTGCAAAACTGATTCTACTTAGATGGCCATAGCTTCTTCAAATCTTCATGCAAACCCTTCAAAGCTTAACTAGAGCTTCTTCAGACAATCCTCTACTTAGGAATATGGTTTGCATACATTGATCCTCATTAATTTTCTCAATATCCTCAATAATCCAGTCTTTTACACAAGCAGAAAAATAGGATATGGTTGACACCAATGGCAACAAGGATATGTTGACATCAATGACAACACCGCTTAGGCACATATTTGCAACATCCCCATCTATCGAGGGCCCTATCTCTATACTCAATCTATTATGGAGTGGGGGCCAACCCACCAAGAAATCACTTTGGGTAAGGATGCCCATATCTATGCAGAGCTTATTGCTCTTGTCCAAGTGGGTGCCATAATCCAACTTCTGAAAATAATGGATGGATGTTGAAATCCATAGTTATGAGGTGGAACGAAACCTCATAGTTTCTAAAGAAAGGATTTAAAGACAAGGATCTTGAAGGTTTTAATGTTATTGTTTCTAATGGATTCACCATTCCTTGCATCAAAATAATTTGACAACTCAACATAGCCATGGGAGATCATAAGATATGTGATTATTTCTATGTTTTGGGTTTAGGAGAGATTGACATGGTTTAGGATGTACAATGTTTGCATTCCCTTGGTGAGTTTTCACACAACTATCAATTAATGGAACTTAAGTTTCAATATGAAGGGAAAGATGTGGTGCTTAGAGGTATTTCAAATGGAACACCATGAGTGGTCATAGCTAAAATAATGGAGAGGACATTCCATAAGGGACACGCTACATGGGAAAAAAGTTGTTTGGTGATGCCTACAAATTCATCCACGGGTATGATAATAAATGCACTTATCATATTGATATTCAAAATATTTTGGATAAACATAGTGTGGTGTTTATTGATTTGCTTGTAGGAGAACCACATGATAGAGGATTTTGTCATATCATAGAGTTGGAACTAGGCTCTAAGCCTAGTATGACCACTCTTTACTACTATCCAAGAATGTGTAAGGAGGAGATAGAAAAGGCCATAAAGGAGCTCTTGGAGATGGGCCAAATTAGGCCTAGTTCTAGCCCATTTTCTTCATCCATGGTTCCTATAAAAAAAAGGATGACACCATGTAGATGTGTATTGACTATATATCTTTGAACAAGAAGACTTTAAAAAATAGGTACCCTATTACCAAGATTGGTGAGCTAATTGATGATTTACATGGGGTTGTGTATTTTTAAATATTGATTTGAGTTCAAGATATCACCAAATCTAAGTAAGGGATGAGTATGTGCATAAAA
The DNA here is from genome assembly GCA_027924645.1 of Cunninghamia lanceolata. Taxonomy (NCBI): domain Eukaryota; kingdom Viridiplantae; phylum Streptophyta; class Pinopsida; order Cupressales; family Cupressaceae; genus Cunninghamia; species Cunninghamia lanceolata. The sequence continues at coordinate 18,905,890 of BSBN01001215.1, read as the reverse complement.
CAACATTCAAGTGTCACTTTGGACACTTTAATTTCTTGGACATGCCTTTTGGATTGACAAATGCACCAGCCACCTTCTAATCATGCATGAATTAGGTATTTAGTAAGCAATTGAGAAAAAATGTTTTAGTTTTATTTGATGCCATTTTGATTTACAAAAAGACTGGGAAGATCATTTGAAGCATCTAGATATAGTTCTAGGTATATTAGAGCAACATGCTCTTTTTACAAAAGAATCCAAATGTGAATTTGGTGTGATAAAGATTTTGTATTTGGTCCATATCATTAGTGCTCAAGGTATATAGGTGGATCAACAAAAGATCCAAGCCATTTTGGATTGGCCACCTCCTACCACATTGACATAATTGAGAGGCTTCTTTGGTCTTTGTAGCTATTACAAGAAGTTTATTATTGGTTTTTCTCAGCTAGTAGCCCCCTTAACCGATATGACCAAGAAGGGATATTTAACATGGATTGAGGAAACACAAGAGGTTTCTGATAAACTCAATGAGGTAATGAGTTCATGTCTAACTTACCATTCCTAGTTTCTTACAACCATTTGTTGTAGAGTGTGATGCTTTGGGTGAGTGAATTCGAGTAGTGCTAGTACAAAAGGGTCATCTTATAATATTTAAAAGCAGGAAGATAAAAGAATGAATAAATGGATTCTCCATGTATGACAAAGAAATTTTGGCCATTATGCATGCATTGGACAAGTTTAGACAGTACTTAGTTTATGGAAGATTCATAGTTAATTTATATCATAACAATTTAAAATTCTTCCTTAGCTGGCGTGATCTGAATGATAGGCAAAAAAAATAGGTGAGTAAGCTTCAAGCTTATGATTTTGACATAGAGTACATGAAAGGGGAAAATAATGTATTTGTTGATGCACTTTCTAGGATGTCTAATGTATGTTCATGTTACTAGTTTTTTGTTCACACTGAAAAATGAGTTGGACCTAAGTGTAATTGCTCAGAATGAATAATAGAAAACTTTGGGGTTATGCATTCTTGAATGGTTGACACTTTGACAAAGTTGAAAAGAAGATCTAGTTGTCAAGATAACCCATCAGTCCAATCAGGACTGATAAGTTATCATGACAAAAGAATTGATCATCAAAGGATCAAACATTCAAGGAGATACAGTTGTTCTACAAAGTTTGATCTTTCAAGAGTTATAAGTTAAATTGATTATTCAGATTAATTAGTTTTGAATAAAAGAGAGAAAGATGTTGTATTACATTATTATTTCATGTCATGTTTTGAACATACATCTAAGTATCTGTTACTTTATCTCATGCATTGATTAAAAAGGAAATACATATACATCATATGCATTAGACAAACTAACTAATCATGTTTTAAAGAAATGTTCAAATGTGTCCCACACAAGCCGTGGGAGTAAATAAACTGAGAAATTGCAGACATGTAAGCTATGTATCTATTTGATAAAAGAAAAGAGAAAATAACATATGATAAATCTAAACATCCATCATTGCCTGATGATGGAGGTTGCTGTTGAAGCTGGTCTTCAAGTCTTCAGTCTTCATTCTTCAATCCAAGCCACCATCCAGTTGAAACATGCAAAAAAAAATTGGGTCAGCCCTGTTAGTGCTCCGGATGTTTACAGTTATCACATGCTTTTATCAAACAGAGACATCTACTTATCATATCATGCATTTAGATAAGAATTTAGCTCAGATAATGATACAAATCAAGAAGAAATCATGAAGGAGATCAATCAATGCTATCAGGTACTTTTTTATTCTAACTTGTTTGTTCACTGTGCAGGTATAGGACAAATTTTGTTGCTGATTTGAAGACAAATAAACATGTGGATTAAATGTGGCTCCCACAAGGGTTTGAGCCTAGCATGTTTCTTTTCATTTTTTGAAAAGAGTACTAGAAAAAGACAGGATGCATCATTCTAAGCTATATCATGCACCATCTAATCAACTTACATGAAGAAGATGTCATCATGACATCATTACAGCTGATTGAAATAGATCAAAACTATATGACTGAATCAAGATTGACAAAAAGACAAATTTAGAAAATTAGATTATAGTCATCTCAAGAGTGATACAAGTTTTCAGATTATTGTACCTAATAAAGAGAAGATAGACAGAGCAAGGAGGATACAAGAACTTATGTATCATTTGAACAAGTTGTACAGTAAATCTTGTGAAAGGTCATCTCATTATGACAAAGGAGTAAGATGAAACAACATTTTATACCAAGTATTTCTCATGTTGTTTTCATACTGTTTAAAGATGATCAAAGTTTAAACAACTATATCACATTCAAAGTTACAAGTGTCTCATAGAAGTAGTCAAGTAAATGCCACATGGAACAACGGATAGAACAGTAGAAGAAATAGAGACAATTATAAAACACTATACCAACTTGACTGCCATAGAATAGAACTTCAAAATATGTATGAGATAGGTGTGTAGTCATCCAAAAAGAAGATATAAACTTTGCAAAAGGATACCACCAATGCCTAAGAACTTCAAACCATTAAAAGATACATGAAGATCAAATGCTACATTCTAAATGGAGTACGATGTTCAAACAATCAAGCATTGAGGGATGAAGCATATAATACAAGCAAATACCCCAACACAGTGAATGGTCAAGAGAGATGACAGTCAATTCAACTTTCAAAATCAAACAAGAGACTGTCATGTATGAAGTTGCAAGCTACAGGAGAAGATACCATGCAAGATGCAGTCAGAGGAAGATGCCACATAGTAAAGAGGATGCCATGCAAGATGTAGTCAGGAGAGATACAGTGCAGTCAAAATGATGTCATGATGACATAAAGAAAGATACATTGCAAGAACAAGAATAAATGCAGTCATCTTCATTATAGACAGTCATGACAGTGATCATGAAGTAGTCAAAGTATATCATGAATTGCCAATCCATCTAAAAAGGTGCATCAATAATGAAGGAGGAACATCAAAAGAAGAAGACTTATATCAAGTGCTACAGTGATGATTGACAAAGAACATTAAATTCACGAGGTAAATAGTACTCTTCCTTCTATGCCAGTTGTTCTATCATAATACAGTCACCATCACCATAATAGTCATGATAGTGACTTGTGAAGTAGTTTATATAAGTAGGAGACACTCATGATATATCATAATGGTCATTGCCCACCTACAGAGGAACATGAAAAATGATAAGATAGGCAGTCTGAAGATGCACATGAATGACTACAGAAAAATGGATGGACAAAGAGCATATATTTATAATACAAAGGTGCATAATGTTGAAAGTATGAACAACCAGAAGAGATCTGAAGATGCACAAGGACGCTACAGGTATACTTTAAAGTATGTAAAAAGATGACTACAGGTATAAGGATGCACGAAGGCATGCTACGGGTGTACCAGCCAAGATGAAATAAAGACATGTGCCTATGCTACAGATAAGCCTTGAAGGATAGTAAGAAACAAAAAAGCATGTTATCCAAGCTACAGGTGCATTTCAAGAATGCCACAAATAGTCAAGAAGAAGACAACTTATTCTCTATGCCATGGTAGAATCCAATTATATTAGAGGGACAGTCTCACATTCAAAAGATGATGACACAGCCAAACAGACCATCATATTATAGTTTGCAAACTGAAGAGGTGTACCATATGCAAATAAGTTAAAGAAACACATCTAAGCTACAGGAGAGCCTCCCAAAAGTGTCAATATATGAGACTCATGCAAATGGAGTTGCCATAGTGAACAAGTAAGGTAAAAATGTGTCATCAATAAATATGGAACAGTCACAAGGAGGTGGAGAAGTATTATGAGAAGTAAAGCAAGAAAACCATTTCTAATACTTCAAAACCCTTAAACTTTTGCCAACAGATGGAGACAAGATCACAATCAAAGTGGTGTTGCACAGAAAGAGAAGCCGTTATTTTTGAAAAGACTATATACCCATGTCAAAGGACCAAAACCTAATGATATTCTTGCAGACACAGTTAAGAGCTTTCAAACAGATGCCATTATACATTCATAACCAACAAGGAGGAACAAGAAACAAGAAAGAAGGTATAACCATCTACCAAATAAATAAGATATTCAAGATACTTCAAACCTTTCATTTCTTACAGTATAAAGAGAAAGAGATCAAGTAAAGCAATATGGCTGTGGCATTACAAGGATTTTTCTGTGTAGGATGAAGTGAAACCCTAACTTCAAGGCTCACAAACCCTCTAGTAAGTCACAGTTTTTGATGCCTATTAACAAGAGAAGCATAGCCATGGCAGGTAGAGGTTTTGGAAATGGAGGAGAAGTTGAAACCCTAACTTCAAAGCTTCAAAACCCTCAAGTTTCTGCATATGAAAATAGATTAAGACAAAAGAAGTATGCAGCCATGGTTGACAGAGACATAGTTTTTTTTGCTATAAAATGCAATACCCACATCTATTTACAACTTGTCATGCTATAAGGAGTGAGATCAAAGAAGAATAAAACTACATAGATTAAATAGCAAGTGCTTACCCTTGTTGCTGGCAGGAAGAAAGATCTTCCATGACCCCACAGTGGCCTCAAACTTCCAAGAAGAGTAGATGAAGACCGTCGACAAAGAAGCATACAGAAACATAACAAAGGTATTAAAGAGTTCACAACAATGGAGGTGTTTATAACAGTGAAGAAGGCTGTGACCATTTAAGAGAAGAAAGCTACAGACACTCAAATGTTTCATATCAAACAAAAAAGAAAAGTTACCTTCTTCCTAGCTCATGTGGAGTTTCATGGCAACGACAATGAAGAACCGTTGAAAGGAGAAGACCAGAGCCACCATGAAGATAGTTGAATCCCTCGGCCGACATGATTTTTGCAGAGCTCAAGGAGAGAAGTCAAATGAAGAGTGAATGAGCAAAGATTAGGGTTGTTTTCCTATTTTGTTCGCAGGTTCTTTTTGCTCAAGTGTTTTTTTACTTAGAAAAACCAATTATTACTTTATCCAAATTACTGTCGGGGTCAAGACTTTCCTTAGCAATCATAACATATAGTGGCCGACAAAAACCCTTTAGAGGTTGGTTTTATTAAGTCAAGAGACCAATATAACATGTGGGAAGGCTCCAAGCCTTATAAGCTTTTATGCATGGTGAAGATTCCTTGGTGGTCGAATGGTGAAGGAATAACAAATCACATGCTTAGGTTCCTTATCCATTTCCAAGCGTCCAAGGATAGATTTCAAGATTATGCATGGTGACTAACAGCCAAGAGGGTGGATGATTTTACACATGGTATATGCATATGCAATACATGGAGTTCAGGGGTAAGTTTTTATGCATGGTGGAGATATAACATATGGGTAATAAGGTATTGTCTTGTAGTGATGTGATTATTGCATAAAGGAAATTGCATGGTGGCAGCATTAATGGTGACCGCATATAATGGACATTTTTATGCATGGGATCAAATTGCATAGTGGAGTTGTTTTTCTTTCTTTAACTTCAAATTGCATATGGGGATATAAGGAGATTTAAGAAATAGGTGTATGTGCACAATGTCAACAAGAGGGAGTGAGAAGGATATTTATGCAATTTTATCTTATGCATGGAGTGCTATAGGAGTGACTAAGTTCTTTTTATTTTCCTTGTAGAGGGAGATTTTTTTTTCTCATTCATGTATTGGAGTGATAAGGAATTTTGTAATTATTCCTAAGTCCTATTTTGCAAAATAGGCAAATGTATTGGAGTGATAAGGAGTATATTTTTCTTCTAATCATGCACGATTTTACACATTTATTAATTGTAAATAAATAATAAAATAATACTCTATAAATTACTTTATTATTTTTCACAAGTTGTAAAATAAAAAATAGAACAAATTGTAACCAATAATAGAGTAATATTCTATTACTTTATTATTTACTCACAATCAATTTTGCTCATGCAAAATCATGCAAATTGATTAGTTGAGTTAACTAGGCCACCTAGGAGGTTTTGCATGACTTTTAGGAGTATTTTTTAGATTCCTTGGTCAAAATTTTGGTCAAACACATGGAGAAGTCCAAATTGAAGCTATTTTTGCTCAATTTGTGGCAGTTTTAGACCCTAATTTTGAGATTTTTGAGGTTGCTCGGGAATGAGTATTTTTAGAGGGAGTTATCTACAAGTCTATATTTTTTGCACGCCTCTTGGAGAGAGCAAGCCTATATATTGTAAAGAAAAAGTCTATTTTTGGTAGTTCTTGATTCTCATTCTGATTCAGACAGATTGGAGAATTCTTGTAGCTGACTTTTACAATTTTATTGAGAGATCAACAGGTTACAGGTTATCTTTTGTCTTTTTGCAAAGATTTCCTTTGTTTATTTCAGATCAGTTGATTTACCTTTCCTTTTAGTGTTGAATGTTGAAGTGATTTTGATAAAATTTTGCTATGTTTTATTATTAAACCTTCAAAATTATTGTCTCACTTCATTGCTTACAGCATTAAAGCACAAATTCATCATAGGTCTTAGGTTGTGTTAACCAAAAATAGTCTTTTTATGCTATGAAAAAACCATTTCCTTCATAAAAACCTATTTTCAAACCTTCCTTAGAATTATTTTTGTGATATTTATGCCAAGTCTAGATTGTGTAGAAGTCAGATTTCTAAGCAAACATTGTGAATCAGATTGCATTATTTTTATCTATATCAGGTGCATCACCATTTTACCTTTAGTATTCATTTAGTTTCTTTCTTCCCTTTTCCCAAAAAGTAAAAAATGTACATCTCAATAGAACATTTGAAGGGAACCAGCCCACAATCTGGAGGTCTAATCTCGTCACAGGGCACCCACAATGTAAGATTAGTCCCATGTTACATAGAATTGCAATGCTTTAACCAACTTTGCATACGGGTGCAATTCCCAGTGATAACAGTTTTTGGCACGCCTGGTGGGACTTTGAACTGATTTTTAGTTCAAAAGGACTTATTTCTTTTGCTATTTTTGGTATGAGCAGCAGAATTCTAGCCTTTTAGAGGTTTCTTATCAGTACCTGGCGACTCTAATACTTTGGTTCTTTCAGATCAGATCTTGCAGCCCATGAAAAAATATCAAACAAGGTCAAGTAAAAATTTTGAGAAGAAGCATAATCAGTTATCTCCACCAAAAAGGAGGATAAAAGTAGAGAAAGAGGCTAATACAACAGATTTATCAGTTGTTATAGATCTTCCAAGTACACATCCTGACTTTACTTCACATCAGAATCCATTGTTTGCAAGTTCATCAACAGAATTTTTAAGTTCTCCACCAACAAGCCCAGAAGAACAGATTCCTGTTTTCCAAGAGGAACCAATTCTTCTCAGGTTTACTGCTGAAGAACCTATATTATAGGAAATATTTCAAGAAGTTTCAGTCCAAACACCAGCTCAAGTTTTACCCACTCTAATGTCTTTACTAGGAGGAGGAGGAGGAGTATTACCACCTCACGGTGGAGGAGTGTTACCACCACCCGGAGGTGGTGGAAGAAATCCACCACCACCTCAAAATCAGCCTTTTGTGTCTTTTAATGGAGGCAGCCCTTTAAATCTAAATCAGCATGATGACATATCGATGGCTACATTGAAAAGTTTACCAAGTTTTACAGGAGAAGATGGGACCACCCATTGAACATATCAGAGATGTGGCATCTTTATGTGCTGTTCACCACATCATCGAAGAAAACATTGCAATCAGGTTGCTGGAAGCATCATTAAAAGGTAAAACTCTTTAATGTTTTAGAGGATTAAGAGTCAATTCAATTAGATCTTGGGATGAATTAGGTGCTGCTTTGAATAGGCAATTTCAAGACAAGTCTGATCATTTATCATTAGTTGAACAAATGACTACTATTAAGAGGGCTCCACAAGAGAAAATGACAGATTTTAATTTCAGATTTCAGAAAACATGGAATAGAATTCCTGAAATAGTGAAACCATCACCAGAGCATGTTTTTTTGTATTATTTAAGGGCATTCAATTTTGATATTGTTGTTATGATACAATCCATGGGAGGGGTAACTTTACCAGCTGCTTTTGATATTGCAATAAGAGTAGAAAATAGTTTAATACAAGCTGGTAAGATAGCACCTAGGCCCCCAATGCCAATTTTTCCAGATATATAGCCTTTAATACCAATTTCAACCCCACATATTTCAGCAATACCATCTTTTGGTTATTCAACAAATACACAAAACAATACATATCCCATTCATTCTAAATTTAGAGAACTAAAAGAAAATCAACAAAGCATAGAAAAAATACTACAGACTGTGAATAATGACTTAGTGACTCTAAAAATTTAGACAAATCAGAATAACAGACCTTACCAAGCAAATAGACCTAGTTATTAGGGTCAAAGAAGAAATTACAACAATAGGCCAAATCAACAATACAATCCAAATGCTGTCAGTACATCAAAAGAAATAGTGCCTGTACAGAACAACATGGTTCAAGACTATGCATGGTGCTATCCCTATAATTAGCCTCATAATCAGGCCACTTGTCCAAATGGAATAGTAAGTCAAACTTTGATGGTACAGAATAACTATGCTGCTGCTGAAAATTTAGCAAGTGATGTAAACAACCAGCTGGACATTCAGCCTCAGTATGTTAATCCTGATGTAGCTTTAATGAATTGGTAGGCTAATAAATTTTGTGGTGTAAATCAGTTCCCAGGTCAAAAGCAATCTTTTACTAATATTGCAGCAAACACAAGATCGAAAAAGAGAGTTGTTGACTTACAACAATAGTTTGGAAATACAAATCGGTAAGTTGAAACTGGTAAACAGCAAGCTAGAAATGTATCACAGCCAACTGATAAAGGGAAAAATATAGTTTCTACAACTCAAAATGAGCAAAATCAAGCCTCTACATCAAAAGATTTGCACATTTTGTCAAGACAACCAACTACAGAAAATAAACAGCCAGCAAAAGACCAACCAGAGGTTGCTGTCCCAAAAGTACAACAAAAGGTTAGTAGCCCTATTTTTAATATTTTGGATCACATGAAAAAGACAACAATAAGCATGTCTATTTTAGATGCTTTACACATTCCAGGACAAAAGGATTTGTTACAAAATGCTCTATCTCAGTTGCCTTTGTCAAATGAAGTACAAAAATTGCATCAACCTCAGATTATGATTGCAAATGAAACAAAAAAAAGAATAGACCAGCCTAAACCAATAGGCAAACCTCCATTTTATTTAACTTTGATTATAGGTGATTATTTGGTACATAATTGCATGATAGATTCAGGAGCCAACAGTTCAGTTATGCCAAAACAACTAGCTGATAAGTTAGGTTTGAAATATGAACCTATTGTTAGAGGTGTTGTATAAATGGATGGAACTGAAGTAAGTATAGTTGGAATGTTCAAAAATTTAGGCCTTACTTTGCATGCTTGTCCAAACTTTGTTATATACCAGGACATTTATGTCATTGATTTTCCACCTACCTTTGCCATTTGCTTATCCAGAGATTTTACAACAAGGTTAGGAGGGTATTTATCATCTGATTGGACACATTTATTCTTCATAACTAGATATGGAACCAAGGTTACAATCAAGTTTGAACCATTAGCAAAAGATCATTTGGAACCTTATACACCCAGTTCTATAAATGCAAATCTTCTCATTTTTGATCAAGAGGATCTAATTCCTGTCCAAGATCCAAACACACCTTTGGAAGGAATTCCAGATTTGGTTCTAGACCAATGGGCAGAAAAAAATTATGAAACAGATCTATTTGAGAAAATGGATGAGATTGGTCTTGGTGTGTACATGATTCAAGAAAATAATACAGTTATTCCAAATCTGATTAAAGAAGAAAAACAACAAACTGTAGAATTTGAAAATGATGTTTGGGAACTATTTTTTGATGGTTCTAGAAGTAAGGTAGGAGCTAGAGGAGGAGCTATTTTAGTTTCTCCCACAGGTGAGAAATATTATTCATCTTTCAGATTTGCTTTCAGCTATTCTAACAACTCAGCTGAATATGAAGCTTTAGTTCATGGACTAGAATGGGCAAGGAAGAGAAAAATTAGATGTTTAAAAGTTTTTGGAAACAGTGAGTTAGTGGTTAAACAAGTCAGAAACCTTGCTGCTACAAAAAATGACTTGCTGAAATTATACAAACATAGAGTTTGTGACATGATAGAAGAGTTTGATGCATTTAATCTCATATCTGTACCTAGAACTGATAACAAGCAAGATGAAAAACTAGCTCCTATAGGAGCTGAATATGATATTCCTGCTGAAATGAAGAATATTCACTATCTTTTATATGTCAAAGTTGCTATTAGGCCATCAGTTCTAGATAATAATGTCAGTTGGCAAGTGTTTGACAGTGATGAACAAATTGTAAATTTCTTAATGGAAGAAGCTGAATTTTCTGCAGGTAATCAATAGAATTTTGTACAACAATATGATGATCAAATACTCCAGTTAAGATCAAATAAGTTACCCAAGGGCTTAGTGACCTTGGAATCTATCTTTAATACTGATGATCAAGTAAGAAAGGACAAGGCTAGCTTGTCAATAAAGCAAGAGCATTATGAACATATTGAGATCTTTAAAGGAAAATTGCTCAAGATGGGAAGGACATGTACAAAACAAGAACAACAAGCATTCATCCAGCTTTGTCAAGAGTTTAGTGAAATTTTTGCATGGGGATATGGAGATCTGAAAGGTTTCAACCCTAAGTTAGCTCAACACACAATAGAGCTGGAACCCAAAGCTAAACCTGTCAGACAGAAGCAAAGACCATTGAATCCTAAATTGGAAGTGGTCATGAAAACATAACTCAATAAACTCATTGAAGGTAATATCATTTTTCCTATCAAACATACTTCATGGGTTTCCAACTTGGTTCCTGTCAGAAAGAAAAATGGAGAAATCAAATTATGTGTTGATTTCCGTGATTTAAATAGAGCATCTTTAAAGGATCATTATTCTTTACCATCTATGGAATAGATATTACAGGGGTAAAAGCAAGAAACTCGGTCCACATGTAGGGGAAGCCACTCAAGCAAAAAAATTCCCAACAAGAATGGGCACCCAAAGCTAAACGGGTATCCATTTAGTAATGGGTACCCAAGCCTAAATGGGTACCCATTATATAATAGATATAATAGAAACGGGTACCTGTTATAAAATGGGTACCCGTTCTTAAATATAACAAGTACTCATTATATAACGGATACCCATTTTTTATAAATGGGTACCCATTTTTTTATAAACGGGTACTCGTTCTATGAATTTTGAAATGACCGACTACCTTTTCCCTTCCCTTTGCTTCTGTTTTAGGCTCAGGATAGGCATGGTTAGCCGACTTTGAGCCTTGGACCTGCAAGTTTTTTTCTAAGTACATAACAAGAGGAAAGACTGAGTTTACCTATATGGCTGACGACCTTTTTTTCTAAATTTTTTTACAAAATAAAAACCCATTATAGATGAGTGTCTAGTTTTCAAATATGTAATTTTTTTTGTTACTGGACATATTTTTCTATTTATTATTTAATTTATGAGCAAACTGGTCCAAAAACTTGAAATGACAAGTGTTTGTATTTTTTAAATAACTTTTAATTTTTTAATTTTTAAAAAAAATAAATTATATGTCATCAATCTACACATCATTCTTTACACAAAGAAAAAAATAATAATTTTATGATTTTTTTTGCTCAAATTATGTTCACTGTACACGAGGGGTTTTCAAAAGTAGCAATTAGGCCTTATAAAAAATTAATAAAAAAATTATTTGAAAATTTTTTTTTAAAAAAATATCCTCATCAAACTTCACTGTACTACACATCTTTTCACAAAAGGATTTTGAAAAATAATTTTATTTAGGTCAAATTATGTTGGCCATACACATGCATGGTATGGTTAGAAAAAAGTGACTTTTAAACAGTGGTTTTTAGAAATGCCTATTGAAAATCAATTTGTATCATCTTGGTATTGAAATAAATTACATATTTAGAAACTAGACTCCGAGTACTACATTTTATATTTAGGGACTTTTTTAAAGATTCCATCTCTAAGTGCTTCAAATTTTAAGGTCAAATGTGATAAATTTTGAAAATCAGGGAAAACACTTGCACTTTTTAGCCAAAAAGTGGACCCAACTTCTTGCATTGACCCGCAGATTGTTTTTGGATCAGAGAGATTTTATTTATTGGATGGTTATTCAGGTTATAAACAAATTTTTGTAAAAGAGGAAGATCAATACAAGACAACTTTTACCACAAAATGGGGCACACTAGCATACAGAAAGATGACATTTGGCTTATCAAATGCAGGTGCAACATTTCAGAGAGTAATGGACATGGTTTTTTGATGCAGAGGTAGGAGAACCAAAACTATCCTCAATAACATTAACAAATAAAAGAACTAATCCAATTACTTTGGTAAGGTTTAAGAGAATATTAATACATATTTTTCCTCTAATTTTCATGAAGATCCAATGGTAGGAGAGAAAGTTATGACTCTTTTCCCAAAACTACGAACCTATGCAGCGTTCAGACCTGCCCTCACCAAAATTGCAATATCTCTCACAAAACTTAATGAAATTATACCAAACTAAAAGAATTATAAACTAGAAACACATATCTTTCCATCCATCTATTATATGCATCAATGTGAGGCCATACCAGGCCGTACCATGCATATTTTCAGACTGCATTTTCAGAAAATTAAACTCTGCAGACCTACCCTCAATAAAAATGCCATAACTTATTCAAATCTTAATGAAATTTGATGCAACAAAAAGAAATGGAAAGTAGACTCAATACTCTTTCTATCCATACCACATTCTAGTCATATAAAATCTGTACAAATCCATACCAATCTCTGAAACAATAGTTTAACATTCAGAAATGTAGAAACAAGGGTATCTTTTATTGATATCACATCAAAATGTAACAACCCACATTCTCCAACCTTCTCCCCTCCACCTTCACAAATGGATACAAGGCTTTTTAAAGGCATTACATCATGACCTTTCAGTTTCTAACTACCTCCAAATGAATGAAACTACTCAGTGACCTTTCATCTTCCATATGTTGCATCATTTGCAACTTTACAATTTTGAATCATTTACACAAATTTGAACTTAGACCTCTCTTAGTGACTTTAATAAAAGTAAAATGACTTAAATTATCTCATTACATTGTTAAATCATCAAATTTCAATCAAACTCCTATGGAAACATTAATTTGTCAAGGTGCTCCTGCACCACTTTTCAAGGCATGATTACTAAAATTGTGCTTGTATACTTAGATGATATGACTATTTTTTCTAAAAAAGCTGAAGATCATTTTCATCATTTAAGACTAATCTTTGAGAGATGCAGAGAATTTGGGGTATCATTAAACCCAAAGAAGAGTATTTTCTCAGTTCATGAAGGCAAACTATTGGGACACATTGTGTCTAAGGATGGAATATCAATTGATCCTGAAAGAATTACTGCAATACTAGCATTACCTCTTCCTACACATAAGAAAGACTTACAAAGCTTTCTAGGAAGAATTAACTTTATAAGAAGGTTTATTCCAAACATAGCAACATTTTTATAACCTCTTACAACAATGCTGAAGAAGAATATTCCCTTCAGCTGGACCAAAGAGGAAAGTAGAGTTTTGAAGAAATAAAGGAGGCACTTGCTACTGCTCCAACTCTGATAAACCCAAATTTTGATAAAGACTTCATTTTATATGCATTTGGTAGTGTGGATACTATATCAACTATGCTATGTCAGCAAAACAGTGAAGGAATGGAACAACCTGTGGCATTTTTCAGCCAGGTTATGCATGACTACGAGGTAAGATATTCTTTTGTTGAAAAGCATGTATTAGCTATTATCAGGAGCTTAAAGAAATTCAAACACATGCTTTCAAATAATAGAATTCAATTAATGGTTGCTCACCCAACAGTGAAAGAATTTTTGCTCAGTAAAGATTTAAATGCTAAGAGAGCAGGGTGGATAACAAAGTTCATGGAATATAGCATACAAATTAAGGTAACCAAGCTGGTTCAAGGTAAAGGACTATGTGAATAGCTTGCAGGAAATGAAGTATACAGCAAACAACTTGAAGGAGAGGCTGAGACAATGCTTCAAAATAATGAAACAACTGCTGTCCCAGACCCCTTGCAAGTTGGATGCATGATATGATTTATTATCTGCACATTGGTGATTGTCCACAAGGCCTGGACAGATCTAAAAGAAGATATTACAAATTACAGGCAATCCCTTATGCCATAATTGATGGAATTCTATACAAAAGAGATTTTAACAATGTTTTACTAAGATGTGTACAGCCAAATCAAACTCAAATGATTCTAGAAGAATTTCATGATGGACCTGCTGGAGGTCACTTTGCAGCTAGAATAACAACTCTAAAAATTATGAGGGCTAATTACTATTGGCCTGACATGTTCAAGGATGCTCATGAATGGGTAAAGAAATGTCTTAAATGTTCAGTTTTTGCAGGTAAACAAAGGCTGGTAGCAATGCCCTTGCATCCAATTCAAGTGGAACAACCATTTGGTAAGTGGGGATTGGACTTCATTGGTCCTATTAATCCACCTTCAAGCCAAGGACACAAGTGGATTTTGATTGCTACAGATTATTTCACTAAGTGTACTGAAGCAATTGCTTTGAAAGATGCTAATGAAACATCAGTCCTGAATTTTTATCAAGATCTAGTGTCCAGGTTTGGAACTCCTGACTCAATTATTTCAGATAATGCTCTAGCATTCATTGGATTAAGAATATCTGATTGTTCTGTAAAAAATAACATATTCTTGAATACTTCATCAAATTATTACCCTCAAGGTAATGGGCAGGCTGAATCAACTAACAAAAATCTGATTAAGATTATAAAGAAAACAGTTGATCAGAATCAAAGGTCTTGGCATGATAAATTAAAGTTAGCACTGTGGACTGATAGGATTACACCTAAAAGATCAACATGTAATTCACCTTATGTACTTACATATGGAAAGGAAGCCAAGTTACCAATAACAGTGGAGTTGCCAACACTTAGCTATATAAAAGAGCTAGAGTTACTTGAAGAACAACCAATGGAAATCAGGCTTGCACAACTGATTGAACTTGAAGAGATCAGAAAAGAGGCCTTGAAAACATTGGAAGTACACTAGGCCCAAATGAAAAGGACTTTTGATAAAAGAGCAGTACCAAGAGTTTATAAAGAAGGAGATCTAGTTTTCAAGTAAACCAGGACAACATACAAAGTTTGATGCAATGTGGGATGGACCATAAATAATCATAGAGTGCAAGCAAAACAATGCATTTCAGCTTGCTAAGTTAGATGGTGAGGTGTTGCCAATCCCAGTTAACGGGATTCACCTCAAGATATGTTACTAAGTAAGGCAGCCTTATGCTGCAAATAAGTGCTTTTGTACAGTTAGTTTTAGTTTTGTTGTTTTGTTTCCAAGAAGTGCGTCTGCACATGTAGCTGGTTCTGTTTTAAGCAAATCAGTTTTAGTTTCAGTTTCTTAGTTAGTTGTTGCTGTTATTTTCAGTTAGTGTGAGTTGTAGAATTTCTCTAGGTTCAGGGCATAAATGACTCTATGCCCAATGAGAAGGCAAGGCTACTGGTTCTAAAATGTTTAGAAGACAAACACCCATGAGAGGTCACCAGAAATGTTACTAATTTTTTGTTCACACTAAAAATTAGTTGGACCTAAGTGTAATTGTTCATTATGTATAATAGAAAACTTCAGGGTTATGCATTCTTGAATGGTTGACACTTTGACAAAGTTGAAAAGAAGATCCAGTTATGAGGATAACCCATCAGTCCAATTAGGACTGATAAGTTATCATGACAAAAGAATTGATCATCAAAGGATCAAACATTCAAGAAGATACAGTTGTTCTACAAAGTTTGATCTTTCAGGAGTTATAAGTTAAATTGATTATTCAGATTAATCAGTTTTGAATAAAAGAGAGAAAGATGTTGTATTACATTGTTATTTCATGTCATGTTTTGAACATACATCCAAGTATCTGTTACTTTATCTCATGCATTGATTAAAAAGGAAATACATATACATCATATGCATAAGAGAAACTAACTGATCATATTTTAAAGAAATGTTCAAATGTGTCCCACACAAGCCATGGGAGTAACTAAACTGAGCAATTGTAGACATGCAAGCTATGTATCTATTTGATAAAAGAAAAGAGAAAAGAACATATGATAAATCTAAACATCCATCATTGCCTGATGATGGAGGTCGTTGTTGATGCTGGTCTTCAAGTCTTCAGTCTTCATGCTTCAATCCAAGCCACCATCTAGTTGAAACCTGCAAAATTTTTTTGGGACAGCCCCGTTAGTGCTCTAGATGTTTACAGTTATCACATGCTTTTATCAAACAAAGACATCTACTTATCATATCATGCATTCAGATAAGAATTCAGATCAGATAATGATACAGATCAAGAAGAAATCATGAAGGAGATCAATCAATGCTATCAGGTACTTTTTAATGCTAACTTGTTTTTTCACTGTGTAGGTATAGGACAAATTTTGTTGTTGATTTGAAGACAAATAAACATGTGGATTAAATGTGGCTCCCACAAGGGTCTGAGCCCAGCATGTTTCTTTTCATTTTTTGAAAAGAGTACCAGAAAAAGACAGGATGCATCATTCTAAGCTATATCATGCATCATCTAATCAACTTACATGAAGAAGATGTCATCATGACATCATTATAGTTGATTGAAATAGATCAGAACTATATGACTGAATCAAGATTGACAAAAAGACAAATTTAGAAAATCAGATTACAGTCATCTCAAGAGTGATACAAGTTTTCATATTATTGTGCCTAATAAAGAGAAGAGAGACAGAGCAAGGAGGATACAAGAACTTATGTATCATTTGAACAAGTAGCAGAATAAATCTTGTGAAAGGTCATCTCATTATGACAAAGGAGTAAGATGAAACAACATTTTATACTAGGTATTTCTCATGTTGTTTTCACCCGTTAAAATATGATCAAAGTTTAAACAGCTATATCACATTCAAAGTTACAAGTGTCTCATAGAAGTAGTCAAGTAAATACCACATGGAAGAATAGATAGAACAGTAGAAGAAATAAAGACAATCATAAAACACTATACCAACTTGACTGCCATAGAATAGAACTTCACAATATGTATGAGATAGGTGTGCAGTCATCCAAAAAGAAGATATAAACTTTGCAAAAGGCTGCCACCAATGCCTCAGAACGTCAAACCATTGAAAGATACATGAAGATCAAATGCTACTTTCTAAATGGAGTAAGATGTTCAAATAGTCAAGCATCGAGGGATGAAGCATATAATACAAGCAAATACCCCAACACAGTGAATGGCCAAGAGACATGACAGTCAAGTCAACTTTCAAGATCAAACAAGAGACTGTCAAGCTACAGGAGAAGATACCATGCAAGATGTAGTCAGAGGAAGATGCCACACAGTAAAGAGGATGCCATGCAAGATGCAGTCAGGAGAGATACAGTGTAGTCAAAAAGATGTCATGATGACATGAAGAAAGATACATTGCAAGAACAAGAATAAATGCAATCATCTTCATTATAGACAGTCATGATAGTGATCATCAAGTAGTCAGAGTATATCATGAATTGCCAATCCATCTATAGAGGTGCATCAATAATGAAGGAGGAACATCAGAAGAAGAAGAAAACTTATATCAAGTGCTATAGTGATGATTGACAAAGACCATTAAATTCACGAGGTAAACAGTCCTCTTCCTTCTATGCCAGTTGTTCTATCATAATACAGTCACCATCACCATAACAGTCATGATAGTGACTTGTGAAGTAGTTTATATAAGCAGGAGACACTCATGATACATCATAATGGTCATTGCCCACCTACAGAGGAACATGAAAAATGATAAGATAGGCAGTCTAAAGATGCACATGAATGACCACAGAAAAATGGATGGACAAAGAGCATATATTTATAATACAAAGGTGCATAATGTTGAAGGTATGAACAACCAGAAGAGATCTAAATATGCACAAGGAAGCTACAGGTATACTTTAAAGTATGTAAAAAGATGACTACAGGTATAAGGATGCAAGAAGGCATGCTACAGGTGTACCAGCTAAGATGAAATAAAGACATGTGCCTATGCTACAGATAAGTCTTGAAGGACAACAAGAAACAAAAAAGCATGTTATCCAATCTACAGGTTCATTTCAAGAATGCCACAAACAATCAAGAAGAAGACAACTTAATCTCTATGGCATGGTAGAATCCAATTATAGTGGAGGGATAGTCTCACAGTCAAAAGATGATGACACAACCAAATAGAACATCATATTACAGTTTGCAAACTGAAGAGGTGTACCATATGCAAATAAGCTAAAGAAACACATCTAAGCTACAGGAGAACCTCCTAGAAGTGTCAATATATGAGACTCATGCAAATGGAGTTGCCACAGTGAACAAGTAAGGTAAAAATGTGTCATCAATAAATATGAAACAGTCACAAGGAGGTGGAGAAGTATTATGAGAAGTAAAGTAAGAAAACCATTTCTAATACTTCAAAACCCTTAAACTTTTGCCAACAGATGGAGACAAGATCACAGTCAAAGTTGTGCTACACAGAAAGAGAAGCCATTCTTTTTGAAAAGACTATATACCCATGTCAAAGACCAAACCCTAATGATATTCTTGCAGACACAGTTAAGAGCTTTCAAACAGATGCCATTATACATTCATAACCAACAAGGAGGAACAAGAAACAATAAGGAAGGTATACCCATCTACCAAATAAACAAGATCTTCAAGATACTTCAAACCTTTCATTTCTTACAATATAAAGAGAAAGAGATCAAGTAAAGTAGTATGGCCATGGCATTACAAGGATTTTTTTGTGCAGGATGAAGTGAAACCCTAACTTCAAGGCTCACAAACCCTCTAGTAAGTTACAATTTTTGATGCCTATTAACAAGAGAAGCATAGCCATGGAGGGTAGAGGTTTTGGAAATGGAGGAGAAGTTGAAACCCTAACTTCAAAGCTTCAAAACCCTCAAGTTTCTGCATATGAAAACATATTAAGACAAAAGAAGAAGTATGCAGCAATGGCTGACAGAGACAGTTTTTTTTTCTATAAAATGCAATACCCACGTCTATTTACAACTTGTCATGCTATAAGGAGTGAGATCAAAGAAGAATGAAACTACAGAGATTAAATAGGAAGTGCTTACCCTTGTTACTGGTAGGAAGAAAGATCTTCCACGGCCCCACAATGGCCTCAAACTTCCAAGAAGAGCAGATGAAGACTGTCGACAAAGAAGCATACAGAAATAGAACAAAGGTATTAAAGAGTTCACAACAATGGAGGTGTTTATAACAATGAATAAGGTTGTGACCATTTAAGAGAAGAAAGCTACAGACACTCAAATGTTTCATATCAAACAGAAAAGAAAAGTTACCTTCTTCCTAGTTCATGTAGAGTTTCATGGCAACGACAATAAAGAGCTGTTGAAAGGAGAAGACCAGAGCCACCATGAAGATAGTTGAAACCCTCGGCCAACATGATTTTTGCAGAGCTCAAGGAGAGAAGTCAAGTGAAGAGTGAATGAGCAAAGATGAGGGTTGTTTTCCTATTTTGTTCGAAGGTTCTTTTTGCTCAAGTGTTTTTTTTTACTTAGAAAAACCAATTATTACTTTATCCAAATTGCTGTCGGGGTCAAGACTTTCCCTAGCAATCATAACATATAGTGGCCAACAACAACCCTTTGGAGGTTGGTTTTATTAAGTCAAGAGACCAATATAACATGTGGGAAGGCTCCAAGCCTTATAATCTTTTATGCATGGTGAAGATTCCTTGGTGGTCGAATGGTGAAGGAATAACAAATCACATGCTTAGGTTCCTTATCTATTTCCAAGCATCCAAGGATAGATTTCAAGATTATGCATGGTGACTAATAGCATATAACATATGGGTAATAAGGTATTGTCTTGTAGTGATGTGATTATTGCATAACGGCAATTGCATGGTTGCAACATTGATGGTGACAACATATAATGGACATTTTTATGCATGAGATCAAATTGCATAGTGGAGTTGTTTTTCCTTCTTTAACTTCAAATTGCATATGGGGTTATAAGGATATTTAAGAAATGGATGTATGTGCAGAATGTCAACAAGAGGGAGTGATAAGGATATTTATGCAATTTTGTCTTGTGCATGGAGTGCTATAGGAGTGACTGAGTTCTTTTTATTTTCCTTGTAGAGGGAGATTTTTTTTCTCATTCATGTATTGGAGTGATAAGGAATTTTGTAATTATTCTTAAGTCCTATTTTGCAAAATAGGCAAATGTATTGGAGTGATAAGGAGTATATTTTTCTTCTAATCATGCACGATTTTACACATTTATTAATTGTAAATAAACAATAAAGTAATACTCTATAAATTAATTTATTATTTTCCACAAGTTATAAAATAAAAAATAGAACAAATTGTAACCAATAATAGAGTAATATTCTATTACTTTATTATTTACTCACAATCAATTTTGCTCATGCAAAATCATGTAAATTGATTAGTTGAGTTAACTAGGCCACCTAGGAGGTTTTGCATGACTTTTAGGAGTATTTTTAGAATTCTTGGTCAAAATTTTGGTCAAACACATGGAGAAGCCCAAATTGAAGCTATTTTTGCTCAATTTGTGGCAGTTTTAGACCGTAATTTTGAGGATTTTTGAGGTTGCTCGGGAATGAGTATTTTTAGAGGCAATTCTCTACAAGTCTATATTTTTTACATGCCTCTTGGAGAGAGCAAGCCTATATATTGTAAAGAAAAAGTCTATTTTTGGTAGTTCTTGATTCTCATTCTAATTCAGATAGATTGGAGAATTCTTGTAGCTCACTTTTATAGTTTTATTGCGAGATCGGCAGGTTGCAGGTTATCTTTTGTCTTTTTGCAAAGCTTTCCTTTGTTTATTTCAGATCAGTTGATTTACCTTTCCTTTTAGTGTTGAATGTTGAATTGATTTTGATAAAATTTTGCTGTGTTTTATTATTAAACCTTCAAAATTATTGTCTCACCTCATTGCTTACAGTATTAAAGGATAAATTCATCACAAGTCTTAGGTTGTGTTAATCAGAAATAGTCTTTTTATGCTGTGAAAAAACCATTTCCTTCATAAAAACCTTTTTTCAAACCTTCCTTAGAATCATTTTTGTGATAGTTATGCCAAGTCTAGATTGTGTAGAAGTCAGATTTCTGAGCAAACATTGTGAATCAGATTGCATTATTTTTATCCATATCAGGTGCATCACCATTTTACCTTTAGTATTCATTTAGTTTCTTTCTTCCCTTTTTGAAAAATATTAAAACATACATCTCAATAGAACATTTGAATGGAACCAACCCACAATCTGGAGGTCTAATCTCGTCATAGGGCACCCACAACCTGAGATTAGTCCCATGTTACACGGAATTATAGTGCTTTAACCATCCTTGCATACGGGTGCAATTCCCAGTGATAAGAGTTCCATTTTTTTTATTTCTATTGATTGGAAGGCTACTATCATGGCAAAATATATTAAAAATGTATTTGCTAGTAATTGTTGGATTTAGGACAAACAACTGAGAGGGGGGGTGAATCAGTTGTCCAAAACTTTCTTGCAATTAATCACTTAAATCCTTTTCTTAATTCAGTAGCATAATAATAAATCAATCATGGAAATATAATGTAACAATTAAATAGCAGAAACACATTAACACACATGACACCATGATTTTAACATGGAAAACCTGGTTAAGGGAAAAACCATGAGATGACTAACCCAAGATTGTATTCTCTGTTAAAAGAATAAAAGAACAAAATGGCACATGCCAATTAGGGATCACTACTTGAGCACATTGCTCACAAGAGGCCCACTACCTACAGGAGACACACTGTCTACAGAATAATAAGTATTACATATTTGAACTGAAGAATAGCATCTTCACCATGCTTGAGTCAGTTCCATTTAAGCTCAATACTTCTACTCTGCCTTTTCTCTCCTCTCTACCACACTCTCATCTCTGCAAGTTCCCCATTGAAATGACTTTACAACTTCTTATTTATACAAAACATCGACTTAGGGATAATCATCCAAGTCGACATACATTACAAGGAAAATACATAAATACAACATGACTTATTATAAAAAGACTTCATGTAGATCAACGCACTGTCGGCCATACAGATCTGAGACTTCAATCTTCCTTTAGGAATACTCCATTCTTCACAGAACATCTTCAAGATCATCTACAGGGTGTGTAACTCATCCAGTCGGCTAGACTAAGGAAGAACATCATCATTCGGAAGTAATTCTTCAATTACGAGCTCATTCTTCATTGTAGACCATCAACACAAATTAGAAATAATCCAAAGACCTCCACAAGCTTGCCTAAAACACCAAGAACATCCACACTACTTCTGCTTACTGAAATCATTCTCTCCTTCATCCAGAACCTCAAGAACACAGTCTGTCATCACTGTTATATTGGAATAGATGCTTGCGGACCTCCAGACCATGAACCAATTGAGTTGTTAATTCACTTTGACTTCCTAAACACTCCACAAAATTCACAGAACAAGATATTGCATATTCAGATCTCACTGGACCTATTTGTGTCACTCTATCAATTCTGAACATCTGCCAGAACCGGTTTTACTTAAGAGGCCATAGATTCTTTAGATCTTCATGCGAATCTCTAAAATCTTTACTGGATCATCTTAAGACACATATCTACAAACCCTTTGAAGCACATCCTCTGATCTTGATCTTTATCTTAGTTGGGATCTTTACCTCACTATCTTCACTATTCTTCTCTATTCTTGATTAGGACTAATTTTCTCAATATCCTCAGCACACAGCTCATCCAATCCTTATCATTAATGCAATAGAAGTATGTTGACATCAATGACAACACCGGTTAGGCCCATACTTGCAACAATCTCCCCCTTTGTCATTGATGGCAACATATGATGTGAAAAACTATTTTACCCATCAAGACAAGAACTTCTCCACACTGTCACAACTCCCCTTATCAACAAAGACCATTCACATGTCTTCTATTCCTTTCCTGCTCCCCCTTTGATCAGTAACCACTTTTTTTTCACATGTCTTCTCTCCCCCTTTGACATCAATGGCAAAGGGCACATACTTGCATCAATTCAGAATGATACTAGCTGCTCCCCCTGAGTAGCAGCTTCCCATCATCAATCCGGACCACAAGATATGACTGTGAGATCCACTGGACTGATGCACATCAGTGCACCTTAATTCAGAATCGGAGGGGTAATAACCCCTAACTTCTTCCTGAGATACTCAAAAGAGTCCTTAGGTAGATGTTTCGTAAAAATGTCTGCAATTTGATCCTTAGAAGGCACAAACTCCAATCTAACTTCATTCTTGTTCACTTGCTCTCTCAAAAAGTGAAACTTGATGGATATATGTTTAGTCTTTGAATGTAACACTGGATTCTTTGATATATTTATTGCACTTGAATTATCACAGTAGATTGTGATAGGTTCTTCATACTCTACTCTAATATCTCTTAGCATTTGCTTCATCCACAATACTTGAGTGCAACTACCTGCTGCTGCAATATATTCTGCTTCTGCAGTGGACAGAGATATTGCCTCTTGTTTCTTGCTCAGCCAAGAAACCAATCTTTTCCCTAAAAAGAATGCTCCACCATTGGTACTCTTCCGGTCATCCACATCTCCTGCCCAATCCGCATCTGTATATGCATGAAGAGAGAAATCGTGATCTCTAGGATACCACAAACCATGCTCAACTGTCCCTTTTAGATATCTAAAAATCCTCTTGGTTGCCATGACAAGAGATTCTCTAGGATCATCTTGGAATCTAGCAACAAGACCAACAACATTCATAATGTCAGGTCTAGTTTGAGTGAGATACAATAGTCCTCCAATTATTGACCCGTACTTTTTCTAATCAGCCTTAGGAGAGTCATCATCTTTGCTCAATTTACATCTGGTTGCCATGGGAGTATTCATTGGTTTTGAGTCTTCCATCCCAAATTTCTTCAACAATTCTTTCACATATTTGGTCTGAGAAATGAAGATTCCTTTCTTTGTTTGAGTGATTTGCAAACCCAAGAAGAAATTCATTTCTCCAAACATGGACATCTCAAATTCACTTTTCATTTGATTTGCAAAGGTTTTGCACATATTATCTCTTCCTCCAAAAATGATATAATCAACAAATACTTCAACAATCAAAATATTTTCATGATCAATTTTGAAATATAAATTACTGTCAGCAGTACCTTTGTTAAAACTAATCTTTAAAATATGCTTATCCAATCTTTCATACCAGGCTCTTGAGGCTTGCTTGAGTCCATACAGTGCTTTCTTCAACTTGCAGACCATATCACCATGATCAGACAATTGAAATCCATCCTGTTGCTCAATGTAAACTTCTTCTTCCAAGTCACCATTTAGGAAGGCAGACTTGACATCCATCTAATATATTTTGAAATCCTTGAAGGCAACAAAAGCAAGAAATAGTCTAACTGCTTCAATTCTTGCCACCGAAGCAAAAGTTTCTTCAAAATCAACTCCTACTTGAGAGTAACCCTTGTAGACCAATCTGGCTTTGTTTCTAACTACTTCACCATCTTCATTTAGTTTATTCCGGAAGACCCATTTGGTTCCAATCACATTCTTGTTTTTAGGTCTGGGAACAGGATCCCAAGTGTGATTTTTCTCAATTCACATCAGCTCTTCCTCCATTGCTTTAGTCTAGTTTTCATCATTGCAAGCTTCATTCACTGTCTTAGGTTCAATTTTTGAAATCAGACAATACTCTTCTGAATCTTGAGCAATCCTTCTTCTTGTTTGTACACCTTTGCTTTTATCACCTATGATCTAATCTTCAGAGTGATTTAGTCTTTCATACCTGGGAACTTTGGGAGTTTCTTGCACTTCTGATTCTTGAACATGTTCATTCAAACTTATCTCTTCTTCCTGATTCACCGGATCAGTCTGAATCTGAGTTTCAGAAGGGGCTTGAACTTCTTGAACAAAAATACCATTCTAATCATCTTCATCATATTCATAAAACCTTTAGGATTTTTCAATACATTCATCAACCTTCACATTTGTACTTTCTACAATCTTTCTCAATCTCTTGTTATAACACTGGTATGCTTTGCTTTGAGTAGAATAACCCAAGAATATTCTTTCATCACTTCTAGCATCAAATTTTCCTAGATCTTCATCTCTTTTAATGTAACATTTGCTACCAAAGACTCTAAAATACCTCACAGTGAGAGTGATGCCAAACCAAAGTTCATAAGGAGTCTTACCGGTATTGCTTCTGATTTGTACTCGATTGAGAGTATAAATTGCAATGCTTACAACTTCTCTCCAATAGATTTGAGGAACATTTTATTCCATCATCATGGTTCTAGATGCTTCCTGGATGGTTCAGTTCTTTCTCTCCACTACTCCATTCTGCTGTGGAGTCCTAGAAGCAGACAACTATCTTTTTATTCCATGTTTCTCATAGAATTCTATGAACTCACCGGATGTGAATTCTCCACCTCTATCAGACCTTAGACATTTTAATTTTAATCTAGTTTCATTCTCCACCATAGCCTTGAATATTTTGAATTTCTCAAGAGCTTTTTATTTCTCTTTCAGAAAAGTCACCCACATTATCCGGGAATGGTCATCAATTAATAACATGAAGTATCTATCACCTTGTACACTCCTGATTCTTGCCAGACCACATAGATTAGTATGAACTAAGTCCAATAATCTGGTAGAAGATTATTCCTTGCTTTTGAATGAGACTTTGATTTGTTTACCCAACTGACATTCTTTGCACAAACTATTGGTAGGTTTTACCAATCTTGGAAGATCTCTCATAGCCTGAGTGTTGCTTATCTTGATGATATTATCAAAATTCACAGGGCACATTCTCCTATGCCATAACCAGCTCTGATCAATTTGAACAAATAAACAACTTTTACTAGTACCAACTAAGTGGAAGATATTACCTTTTGTTTGAGTACCGGATGCAATCTCTATTCTGGAACTTTTAAAGATCTTGCATTTTTCATTCTTGAATTGGAGATCATAGCCTTTGTCCACCAACTATCCAACACTAAGAAGATTGTGGTTTAGACCTTCAACATACAGTAGATTACCAGCTTTGTTCTTTCCATCAAAAGAAATGGTTCCTCTACCTTTGATTCTGCCAATAGAATTATCACCAAACTTTACTACTCCTCCTTCATACTTTTCCAAATCTATGAACTTATTTTTGTCACCTGTCATATGGTGAGAGCATCCACTATCAATGGCCCAATCATCCTTTTCTTCAACTTGGGCAGCCAGAGCTCTTTCTACAAATTTATGATTGACAAATTCAGAGGAGATTGAATCTTCTTCCTTGATGGCAATAAACACCCAGTCACTTCCGGATTTGTTTCCTATCTCTGATTCATCATCTGTTACTCCTTCATTATCATCATCTTCATGAACATAGTAGCAATTCTTTTGAAACCTTGATCTATTAGGATTTGGCCTTGAAAATCTTTCCAGACACCTTGAGGCAAAATGACCAATCTTATTGCAGTTAAAACACTTGAAAGGCAATTTCCCCTCATACTTATCGGATCCTCTTGGCAGTCTTTTTGCAATAAGGGCTTCAAGTTGAGCAACTTCTGCTTCATCTTCTTCCAAGTCTTTTCTTTCTTTCTCATACCATGATAGTTTCTTTGAAGAGTTCTCTCCTGGATCAAACTTTTGTTTTCCTTTAACAAAGGCACTAGCTTTGAATGCAGATTCAGTCTTGGGGGTGGCATCTCCAAAATTAGTCAATTCAAATGCAGCTAATCTACCAACCAATTGATCTCTTGTGATACCTGAAATAGATCTGAATTCTTCAATAGAAGCAACCTTGTACTTGTAAGAATCAGGAAGGGATCTAAGAACTTTGCCAACAATCTCATCTTCATCCAAAACTCCACCAACACATCTAATGCCACAAACAAGCTCATTTACTCTTTGCATAAATGTAGTGATATTTTCATCTTCTCTCATCTTCAGATTTTTGAATTTTTTCTTTCAAACTCTGTAGCTTGACACATTTAACATACTTGTCTCCTTCACGCAGAAGTTCCAATTTTTCCCAAATCTCAAAAGTAGTTTGTAAGTCAACAACATTTGTTAGCTCTGAATCAGACAAGGCACTTAGAAGAGCTTCTTTACTTCACAGATTGTTTTCAGCATCTCTAATTTCATCTATAGTTCTTGGACCATTCTGTGGAGGAGTATACTTCTTTGAAGCCATGATCCAATACTACATTCCCATACATTGCAAGTGACATTCCATGCGACTTTTCCAAAGAGTAAAATTGGTTCCATCAAACCTCGGACTATCCTTCTTGTAGGATGATATCCTGGATCTCCTCAAGCGGTTAAGTTCTTTTAGAGGAACTTAGTTCTGATACCAATTGTTGGATTTAGGACAGACAACTAAGAGGGGGGGTGAATCAGTTGTCCAAAACTTTCTTTCAATTAATCACTTAAATCCTTTTCTTAATTCAACAACATAATAATAAATCAATCATGGAAACATAATGTAACAATTAAATAGTAGAAACACATTAACACACATGACACCAAGATTTTGACGTGGAAAACCTGGTTAAGGGAAAAACCACGGGGTGACTAACCCAAGATTGTATTCTCTGTTAAAATAATAAAAAAACAAAATGGCACATGCCAATTAGGGCTCACTGCCCTAGCACACTGCTCACAAGAGGCCCACTACCTTCAGGAGACACACTGTCTATAGAATAATAAGTATTACATACTTGAACTGAAGAATAACATCTTCACCATGCTTGAGTCAGTTCCATTTAAGATCAATACTTCTACTCTGCCTTTTCGCTCCTCTCTACCACACTCTTATCTCTGCAAGTTCCCCATTGAAATGACTTTACAACTCCTTATTTATACAAGACATCGACTTAGGGATAATCATCCAAGTCGGCATACATTACAGAGAAAATACATAAATACAACATGACTTATTACAAAAAGACTTCATGCGGATCAACACATTGTCGGCCATACAGATCTGAGAGTTCAATCTTCCCTTAAGAATACTCCATTCTTCACAGAACATCTTCAAGATCATCTGCAGGATGTGTAACTCATCCGGTCGGCCAGACTCAGGAAGAACATCATCATTTGGAAGTAATTCTTCAATTACGAGCTCAATCTTCAATGTGGACCATCAACACAAATTGGAAACAATCCAAAGACCTCCACAAGGTTGCCTGAAACACTAAGAACATCCACACTACTTCTGCTTACTGAAATCATTCTCTCCTTCATCTGGAACCTCAAGAACATAGTCTGTCATCACTGTCATATTGGAATAGATGCTTGTGAACCTCTAGACCACAAACCAATTGAGTTGTTAATTCACGTTGACTTCCTAAACACTCCACCAAATCTGCAGAACAAGATATTGCATTTCCAGATCTCACCAGACCTATCTATGTCACTCTGTCAATTCTGAACATCTACCAAAACCAGTTTTACTTAAGAGGCCATAGCTTCTTCAGATATGCATGCGGATCTCTGAAATCTTTACTGGATCATCTTAAGACACTGTTGGCAAGAGACACTATATGGATTCATGGTTGTTGTCATTGATGGCAACAAAGGTCATCCCACATATCCGCAAGTCATGATATGTCTCTACCGGAAGTCAGATTGAAGATTGTTGTGGTCCGGTGAACAAGAACAGAGCATGTGGCAAGGTCCGACAGATTGGTCCGGATCTCTCAGAGGAAGTGTCTTGGTGCAGTGCGGATCTGGGGAAGTCAAGAGGACTATCTTGAGTGGTATATTCCAAGGATTTAGCCTCCGGAGTTGGACAAGGAAAAAGATATGAATAGTTGAGTACCGGATTCCTGAGAGACAGTGAAAACAGAGGAAGAACTGACTGACAGAGTATCAGACTACTTTCCGGATGTGTTACAGATGATGATAAAGGTTGCGGAGGCATGAATCATGTTTGGCCGACATAATTGATGATATCTACAAGTATATGCTTGATCCGCATTGCTTGGTGAGCAAGGATTCAGCCGACAGAACTAAGTTTGTAAGAAACTAGACTGTTCCGGATGCCGACTAGAAAGGTGATGAAATTACTTGTGCGGATATATATAGAGGATGGATTTAGTTGTAAAGTGTGAAAAAGTGTGTGAAAGGATATGCGAACAAGTCCAGAGTAGAGCAGAAGTAGCAAGAAAGATCCGGTATGTGAAAGGATAGCAGACTAAAGAACAGAGGAAAGATGAAGTGCAGCAGATCAGTATACTGAACCTAACCGGAACTGAACTCCAGCATATGCAGATGCTTCCAATCAGTTCAAGACTGTGATTCTTATCACTTTGTAAGACAGTGTGTCTTCTTGTAGGCAGTGAGCCTCTTGTGAGCAGTGTGCTCGGGCAGTGAGCCCTAATTGGCAAGTGCCATTTTTGTAATTTCCTATTCTTCTAACAGAGAATAATTCTTGGGTTAATCACCCCGTGGTTTTCTCCCTTAACAGGGTTTCCACGTCAAAAATACTGTGTCATGTGTTTCTTATTTCATGGTTAATGTTTTGTGTTTGATTTTATGCTGCTTCAATTAAAAGGAAAGTTCAATAAGGGAAATAATTAGGATAACTGATTCACCCCCCCCTCTCAGTTATCAACAATTGGTATCAGAGCCAAGTTCCTCCTAATAAAGCCTAACAGCTTGAGGAAGATCTGGGATTTCAAATGGATGCATATGGTTTAAAGGAGCAACTCAAGACTGCCCTTGAGGATCTTGAACAGTCAAATTCTGAAGTCAGTGAATTAAGAGAAAGACTCAAACAGGCTGATGAATTCATGAGGGAATTAAAAGACAAATTAAGTCTCTCTATGAAAAAGAGAAAGGAGCTGCTCCAACAGTTGGCAAGACAAAGTGAAGAAAGCAATACAAATGAAGAATTGACTGAGCAAACCAAGTTATGTGAAAAGTTATCAAAAGAAGTCATTATGTTAAGACATGAAATGGAATCAGGAACTATAAAGTTCACTCAAGAGATTGAAGAAAAAAGAAAGGCTGAAGACAATCTAAAACAATCTCTTAAGGAAAAATCAGAAGAATGCCACCAGATGGACAGGATTATCAGACATCTTGAATCTGATCTTGAAGATGCCAAAGATAATGAAGAAAAACTTGAGGATCAAATTACCTCTCTCAAAAGAGATCTTCAAACAGCAAATGAATATAAAGAGAAATTCAAGATAAGTTCTGCTCAACTTGAAGTTCTTCTTGGAAGTCAAAAGAGGACTGATGACAAGTATGGTTTGGGATATGAGAAAGGAGAAAGCTCCGGATCCGGTCAGAGGAATCTTGGATCAGAAAATCCAAGGAGCAGGCCTAGAAGACCTCCGGTAAGACAGCCAAATGCTCAAAAATATCCATCCTTCAATGGATACTGCCACAGCTGCAACCATTTTGGTCACAAAGCTAATCAGTGCAGAATGAGAATGAATCAGATTAATTCATCCTTCTCCGGACAGTGCTTCAACTGCAAAAGGTATGGACACAAATCCCATGAATGCAGAATTATGCAAGTAAACAAATCATTCAAAGGTAGATGCTTTACATGCAATAGAGTAGGTCATATGGCTAATCAATGCAGATCAAGGGGATATCAGTTAAATATGCAAAGAAATGTTATTTGCCAAATCTGCAATAGGTCCGGTCATAATGCTAAAGTCTGCAGAAACAAGAATCAGGACAAAAGAGGTCCGGTGTATGATCAGAATCAAGACAAGGGTAAACAAAAGATGAATGCGGATGAAGTTAGGAATCAGATGAGCAAGATTTGGGTGAAGAAAAGCTCAGAGAATGTAGAGGTTGGATCCGCACCAGATTCTGGTGCTGATATTTCTTCCGGAAATTAAAAAGTGAGCTCAGGCTCAGGGGGAGACTCAAAGAAGATTCTGTTCCCCCAGCCAAACAAGTTGTGCCGGATGTGGCACAAGATGCGGACTAAAGGGTTTGTAGATATAAGTCCTGAGATGCTTCAGTCAAGTTTTCAGAGGTCCGCATGGAGTTATGAAGAAGCTGTGTTCGATTAAGTTAGACCTGTTCAGGGAGGTGCTCCGGTATGATAAAGGATTACAAAAAGATCCGGAGAGATCCGAAAGTGCACGATCTTGTCTTGCGGATTGGACAGAGTGTTTGGGATGTTCTTGTAATATGTTACCTAGATTTATTCATGATTTAAAGATCCGGATGATATTCAGTGATCAGGACTAATCCGGGATACTCCAAGCTGTCCAGACATGGTAAACCGGAATAATGCAGGTGAAGCATTTATTACAGACAGATATTAGGGTTTGCGGAGCAATATAAGGGATTTCTCAAAAGTTATCTGCTCATTCTACACTTGAGAAGAAGCGAATAGTGGAGCTCTGCAACAAGGTTCATCAAGCACACCAAGGATCTCCTGCCGAAGCTATTGCATAAAGAAATCAATCCAACCACTCCGTGCAAACCGAAGGCGCATAAGGTATTCTTCGTTTTTCATTGCCTCACTGCAAATCTTTGAAGAATGGCTACTCCAAACATAGTTAAGATCTCTGATAGACCTCGCCCCTCATTCAAGAAACATCCCTACAAATCATTGGAGGTAGATCCACTAGGAGCCTTCTCTAGTGTTCCCCACGGAGTCTTACATACTGAAGATATTAGGGTTTACATACACGCAAACATTGAGGAATTTGGGGAATTCAAATTAAGAGACCTCTATCACAAGCAACTGATAGACAATGCTTTTGAGCTCAAACCAGAGTATAAGGGTATCCAGAAGAAACAATTTGAGCAATTCATTCATTTCCCTAGCTTTGAAGAAGATGAATGGGTCCGGTATGTACTGAGCAGGATGCATGACAACTTCCTTTGGCTAGATAGACCCTGTAAGATCACAAAAGAAGCAATTAGAGCAGTAACTGGTCTATACTCTTCCGGGGGGGTACCTATCCTCAAATCTGTCAAGAACAACGTTGTAACTGAGGCCACCGGATCAAAATATGATAAGAGGGCAATGACCATTGAAGATATTTCGGATCCGGATATCAAATATGCATCAATGATAATAGGATACAAGATCTATCACTCCAGCAGGGAGAATTCTGTATCCGGAACTGCAATATACACAGCATATGAAATGCTAAGAAAGAATGCAGATTATGACCTTTGTGAACTACTACTAAGCCAATTAATGGAAAATGTACAGAAAATCAAGAAAGACAAGAAGAACTCCTTTAAGTATGGTACTCTCATTGTATGTCTATTCTTTTACTTCATGAATGAGCTACCCGGAACAAGTGGATGGGTATGGCAGAATGACAAACCTGTTGCAGTCCAGATAAGAGACTATTTGCATGGACTTGGGGATGCAAAAGCGAGAAATACAGCTCTATGGGGATACTTCAAAAACTTTCAGAGCATGATGCAAGCAAGAGAGAGAATTCCCCAGTCTCTCATTGAGAAATACAAGGACTCAGTATGCTTTATGGTTGACACTGATCAGTGCCTAATGGAGGCAGTGGAGCCAAGGACTGTCTGGATCATGCCCATGGGGTATGAAGTTGATGAACAGATAGTAGAGCTGCATGTTCAACACATGCTAAGTCAGCCCAAAGATCCTAAGGCAGAAAGGTTTGGAACCTTTGAGGAGCTGAGTGTGA
Source organism: Cunninghamia lanceolata (assembly GCA_027924645.1). Classification (NCBI taxonomy): domain Eukaryota; kingdom Viridiplantae; phylum Streptophyta; class Pinopsida; order Cupressales; family Cupressaceae; genus Cunninghamia; species Cunninghamia lanceolata. Next base: position 18,873,073 of record BSBN01001215.1, on the reverse strand, counting down.
AATTACATGTAGAACTCAGGGAACCTGAGATTAAGAGAAAAGTGAGAAAAGAAGTAGAGCACATTGCTCAAGGCCTAGGCATCTCAAAAGAGGCACTTGATGCCAGCCGGGAAAAGAGGAGAAAGGCTGAGGAAGAAGAGAAAAGCAAAGAAAGTGTTCCGGTTGAAACCCCCACCCGGACCAGATCATCAAAGAGATCTGCACCTTCCACAACCAAAAGCTCAAAACTGGAAGTCCAGGCATCCGGTAAAAGATCCAAGACAAAAGCATCAAGGGCTTATGAAAGCCAAAAGGATGAAGAGGAAACAGAATCAGATGAGGAAGTAAGAGAAGTAAAGAAACAGAAGAAGAAAGGATCCGGTAAGCCCTCCACAGGCCAAGACAAGGATGAAATGGCAGAGGTAACTGTTGAAAAGCCCACTCTGTCACTAGAGAGCATAATCAAGTCGGTCACGGTGGATGGAAACCTTCAACCAATGACTGAATCCTATGATGACTTCAGTGAGGCAGACCAAAAGACTCTGCAGGAAGCCACAGTTAAATATCTGAACACATACAATAAGGCTTTCATTGAGATCATATCTCTCATTCCTAAAAGCCTAGAGAAGGAAATGGAAGTAAGAAAGAATAATGCTCATGCCAAAGATCTTGAGATCCGGGAGCAGATAGCTATTCAGCTATATCCTCAAATTGATCCCAAGACAATGAACATGATCTTCAAGGACTGCAAAGATGAGTTCAGAAGTAAAGCCAGGATGAATCAGCTCATGCTTGGTGAGACTGACAAAGTGGCACAAGAGACAGAAGAGATCCTCCGGAAGGCCTTCAAAAGGTTCAATCTTCCTGTTGTAGAGGACTTAGGTGCAGAAACAGCTGCTGATTTGGAATCTTCTGTTCCGGAAGAAGTGAGCCCTGAACAGACAAGTGAGGACTTGGGACCCTCTGCTCCAGAAGAAGTGGCCCATGAACAAGCAAGCATCTCTCCTCCGGTTTCCCCTACAGTCTCCGGATCCAAAGAAGAAGAGCAATTGCAGGAGAAGGAAGCAGTGGTGACAGACAAAGAGGTTGACAGTTCTAAGACTGCAGAAGAAAAGAAACATCTGTCTCCGGCAAGAGACACTGCACAAACTGTTCAACAATTTTTGAGCAAAGAAACTCTAGAGATTGATGAACCGGAGCTTCTAAAAGGTCCATTTGATTTTGACTCTCTCTCTCCGGTACAAACAATGAAGATAGCTTCATTTGCAAATGCCAAGGCAAATGAAAAGCTCCTGAAGTCTCATATGGAAGACTGTGAGTTGATAGAGGCTGCTTCTGGAGTACTTGTAAAGATCATGCCATCAATCCAGATAGATCCGACAGCCTCCACTTCCGGTAATCTAAAAACCTTAGTCAGCAGTATTGATACACATTTTAATTCTCTAGAAAAATCAGCTGAAGAAAAGGTCCGGAAGGAATTTTTGGATAAAAGATTTTCTGAAATATTAGAATTAATCTCTAAGGATAGGAAGATTGTAAGCATTGGAATAAAGAGCTTAGAAAATGCTCTTAAGGATGGCGGTGACATCTACAAATTTTGTATATCTTGGTCAAAGGCAACAGCAGCAATTGACAAGAAAATAAAAGAGGAACAGGACAAGCTTCAAAGCTTATCTCAAAGTTTTGATCCTCTCTCTTCCTCTATAATAAATCAAGAATGTCAGACTATTGCAGTCTTGAATGAAATAAAGAATCTTGAGAAGGAGAGGAAGAACATTACCAACCGGATGGGAGAACTTAGAAGGATTATAGTCCCTAAGTTGGAAACTATGCATGAGGCCATCAGTGATGCCCAGACCACCGCCCATACAAAAGATCCGACAGATCTCAGGCGGGCAGAAGCTCTTGCATTTTTGTTGAGTGGTCACATTTCAATCTTGGACAGAATGAAGCTAAGTTGGGCTACTGAAATGGTTCAACTGCAGACATCCTTTGCAGACATTCTGCAGTATATGTGAGTATGTAAATATGCGGCTATATATAGAAAATTTTTGAAAATTTTGGTGTGCGGACCCTACCCTTTGCCATTGATGTCAAAGGGGGAGTGAGGAGCAGTGAAAAATGAGGAATCCAACTCAGGGGGAGTTCCGGAAATTGTATATAAAGACAGAGCATCAGCAAAGGGGGAGCATAGTGTAAACACTTAGTCATTTTTCACTAAGTGTTGCCATCAATGCCAAAGGGGGAGATTGTTGGCAAGAGACACTATATGGATTCATGGTTGTTGTCATTGATGGCAACAAAGGTCATCCCACATATCCGCAAGTCATGATATGTCTCTACCGGAAGTCAGATTGAAGATTGTTGTGGTCCGGTGAACAAGAACAGAGCATGTGGCAAGGTCCGACAGATTGGTCCGGATCTCTCAGAGGAAGTGTCTTGGTGCAGTGCGGATCTGGGGAAGTCAAGAGGACTATCTTGAGTGGTATATTCCAAGGATTTAGCCTCCGGAGTTGGACAAGGAAAAAGATATGAATAGTTGAGTACCGGATTCCTGAGAGACAGTGAAAACAGAGGAAGAACTGACTGACAGAGTATCAGACTACTTTCCGGATGTGTTACAGATGATGATAAAGGTTGCGGAGGCATGAATCATGTTTGGCCGACATAATTGATGATATCTACAAGTATATGCTTGATCCGCATTGCTTGGTGAGCAAGGATTCAGCCGACAGAACTAAGTTTGTAAGAAACTAGACTGTTCCGGATGCCGACTAGAAAGGTGATGAAATTACTTGTGCGGATATATATAGAGGATGGATTTAGTTGTAAAGTGTGAAAAAGTGTGTGAAAGGATATGCGAACAAGTCCAGAGTAGAGCAGAAGTAGCAAGAAAGATCCGGTATGTGAAAGGATAGCAGACTAAAGAACAGAGGAAAGATGAAGTGCAGCAGATCAGTATACTGAACCTAACCGGAACTGAACTCCAGCATATGCAGATGCTTCCAATCAGTTCAAGACTGTGATTCTTATCACTTTGTAAGACAGTGTGTCTTCTTGTAGGCAGTGAGCCTCTTGTGAGCAGTGTGCTCGGGCAGTGAGCCCTAATTGGCAAGTGCCATTTTTGTAATTTCCTATTCTTCTAACAGAGAATAATTCTTGGGTTAATCACCCCGTGCTTTTCTCCCTTAACAGGGTTTCCACGTCAAAAATACTGTGTCATGTGTTTCTTATTTCATGGTTAATGTTTTGTGTTTGATTTTATGATGCTTCAATTAAAAGGAAAGTTCAATAAGGGAAATAATTAGGATAACTGATTCACCCCCCCCTCTCAGTTATCAACAGACACATATCTACAAACCCTTTGAAGCGCATCCTCTGATCTTTATCTTAGCTAGGATCTTTACATCATTGTCTTCACTATTCTTCTCTATTCTTGATTAGGACTAATTTTCTCAATATCCTCAACACACAGCTCATCCAATCCTTATCATTAATGTAACAAAAGTATGTTGACATCAATGACAACACCAGTTAGGCCCATACTTGCAACACTAATTTCCTTAATGGGATAGTGAAAGATGATAGGTATATAGTGGTAGATGGTCCTATCGTCTATAAGAACATAATTTTCTTAATTCTAGAATCAAGGACGACGGAGAATATTTTGAGATCTTTCTATGATACACCATTAGTAGGGCATCCAGGATATTACAAATCATACAAATAGATCAAGGAGAGATTCTCATGGATGGACCTAAAGTAGGATGTCCTTAAGCATATCAAAGAATGCATAAGATATCAACTAAACAAAGTGGAGCACACCTTTCCTATAGGACTGCTACAACCATTGCCTTTTCTAAATCAGAAGTGCAAAAGCATATCTATGGACTTCATTATAGGCCTCCTCAAGGTGCATTGTAAAGATTGCATATATGTTGTTGTGGATAGACTAAGTAAGTATGCACACTTATTCTCTATTTCTTTAGAATTCAAATCTCCTCAAGTGGCCAATTTATTTTTGAAAGAAGTGTTTAGGCTAGACATGGATTGCCTAAAAATATTGTCAATGATAGAGATAGTAGATTTATTAGTTCTTTTTGGTAGGAGTTGTTTCATTTGATTGGTACAAAACTTACTCCTAGCATAAGTTATCATCCTCAAATAGATGGACAAATATAAATAGTGAATAAATGGGTTGAAAGGTATTTCAGAAATGATGTTTTAGATCAACAATCTACTTGGGTTGAGTGGTTTCATTTGGGAGAATACTACTACAACACTTCCTACCACATGTCTATTTGTATGTCTCTATTTATGACATTATATGGTTATGATGCATTAACCTTTTTTGATTTAGTGTTCATAGATAATAGAGTAATGATAACTAGTTACTCAGTTAAGCATAGTCAAGACATATTGAGATCACTCAAACATCACCTCCAACAAGCTCAAAATCAACAAAAGTTCTATGCAAATCAAAACTGCACAAAGAGATCATTTGAAGTTGGAGACATGGTTTTTCTGAGATTTCAGCCATACATGCAATCTTCTATCAAACGAAGTGGGGTTGAAAAGCTCAAAATTTTATTCTATGGACCTTACAAGATCATGATAAAATTGGTGAAGTTTCTTATGAGTTGAGTTGCCAAAGAATAGCAGGACCCATAATGTTTTCCATGTGTCTTTCCTCAAAAGAGTACTTGGACAACATGTCACGCTTTCGTTGGATTTGCCACCCTTTGATAATAATGGGAAGCTCATTTTGGTACCTAATGTTGTTATTGATACCATGATGAATAAATTGAGAAATAAAAGCATTACAAAGTATTTGGTTCGCTACAATAATCTACCTACAATAGATGTTACATGGGAAGGACCAAAGATTTTGGAGCATCCAAATTTACATTACTTGTGGGCAAGCAATTTTGGGAAGGGTGGACTTGTAATGTCCCCTTTCTAACAACTTAACTCAGGGACCCAAAATCCCATTCCATATTTCTCGCGGGCTTAGGGAAAGTGATAGAGAAATAATTTCAATTTAATATTTATTTTTTTGGTATTTTCTACATTTTTTGTAAATTGCATTTTTAGAGGTCTTTGAAGCATTTCTAGGGATTAGTTTTTTTGAAGGATTTTCAATTTAATATAAACAACCAAGAAGAGGAGTTAGGTAAGCTAGTTTCTACAACCATCTACACAATCTCCCAACAAGAGACAAACAAGACTAATGCAAATTGTGGCCCTATAACTAGGAAAGGCACAAAAACAACATAGGAAGTGACATTAGAAGAAATTAAAGTAGGTTCATAGTCTACTTTGAACTTTCAAAAGCAAAGGGAAAAGTAGGGGAAAGTGCAACCTGTTGTGTTCCTCACAACCCACCCCATTTTGTAACCAAAATAGGGACCCCCCTCTTTTCTACTCCTTGTCCTACCTATGAAGTATCATGCCTTATTATGACTTGGACGAGGTTTTGGACTTTCTGGTTTTGACCATTTCATGTTTTATGACTTAGCCCCTTTGTGGTTTTATGCTATTAGACTTTCAGGCCTTGTCCTTTTGGCATTATAGAAGGCGGAGGCTCGAGGCTCTAATGTTTACTCTTTAACTTGGGTATGCTTTCGTTGTGCTAGATCTCCTCATCAAGATGTCAGAGTTTGTTGCATTCACATGACAGTAAAGCTATCTCTGATTCCCTGATCCATGGACTGTTGCATGGCTCATGCGGATGCTATTTCGTCAGGGTTAGCCATCTCAAAATGGATGTAAAATATTCCCCGACGGCCTGATCTTAAGGACACTAGTGTGGAGTTGGTAGATCACCTACGTAGCATCAGAGGCCAGCCTTTCAACTTGCTCGTTGGCTAGTTTTACAGTGTGGGAATTGATTTCCCTCCACCTACCCTTTGACAATGCATTAATGGCAACCTCCCACACATGCAAGCAACCCTTTTATTGCTATTTTGAGCTCATTTGTTCTCATTCAAGATTTTTGCAATCTATTTTCTTTTTGAGCTCTGCGAATTTGACTTATACCTTGAGATATTTTTGATACCCTACAATGATTTCATGTTTGGATTGGATTTTGCTACCCTTGGAGTGCAGATTTTATTGTTTTCGGCCCCTTTCGACATGTATGTGTGCGTATCCCAGGTTGGTGTTTCATTTTTTTCTTCCCCGTTTACTTTGCATGCTTTAATTTCACAATTGGAGCTATGGCTGTGTTTTTTGTTTGTTGATTTGGGTTTAAATCTGGTCATTTTGGGTTGTTTTCACCATAGCTTAGTGTTTTACAGAAGGGTTTTATTTTTCTACATTTTAGGGCTATTAAATCCATTTTATTACTTTACATGCTTTTCGAGGCTATTTTTGCTTTATGCTTTTGAATTGTCAAAGTGGTAGGGATTAGACTTTTGGTCTTTCTCTCTCCCCTATGCAAGTTTAAGTTATTTGCTTTAGAGTGTCGGAGCGTCGAAGATCAGACTTCTGACCTTCGGCCTTCCTCGGGACCATGAAGCGTTCTTAGGCTGAACTCTGACCCATCCCTTAGTTTTGTAATAAACTATCGAGGTTTGGGCTTCGAGAGTTAGAGATTTTCATGTTCAGTTTAAAGTAGAAGAAGCCACTCCCATCCCCTACTCCCTGATTGCTTTAAAAATGTAGGAGTTTAAACATCGGGGTTCCTGCATTATCCATTCTGTTTCCTTGGTTAGGTTGTGTCCTTTCCCTCTAATCTCTGATTGCCTTGTAGAATATCAAAGTTTGGGTGTCGGGTCTCCAGTGTTATCCTGTCCTATATTTCTCAAGATTGAAAGAGTGAACCCCGACTCCCCGACCCTCAATTACATGTATTTTGTCAAAGTTCCAGCCTTGGGTTTTAAACATCACTTTTAAAGACTAAAACACTGGAGTTTTGGTGTTGGACCTTCATCCTTCTTCCAATCCTTTCGACATACATAATGAGTAGGAATCGGCCCTCAAACTCTGACTAACTGCCAGAAACTACTATCTTGTTAAATTCTTAGATATTACTAAGTGGAATATAGTACTTCATGCTGATTTGCAAAGGTTTAACATTATGGTGCAGTCACGGTCGGAGGGTTCATAGAATCAATTGTCCAAACCATGCAACTAGAGTAAATAAAATGGAAACAACTCAATTGTAGAATGCAATGGAAGATTCATATATTCAGAACATCAAAGAAATACAATGCTTATATGCCGACAACATGCGAGCTACATTCAAAGGGCTCGCAGGCTTGATTTCTAGTTACAACAGATATGAAAGTTATGGCATTGAAGTGCCTTTTTCCAGAATAAAATCTAACTATCTATCTTATGAAATCTCTAACTAACTTCCTAATACATCTTAGGGTTCTATATATATTATCCTCAAGCTCAAAGAATCCTTCGCGTTGGCCAAGAGAGGTTACAACCTCCCATGAAGGAATGTAATTTGTAGAAACAAGTAGGTCAGCCTCTGGTAATGCTCTGCAAATGGATGAAACATGGAGCAGACCTTAAGGAAGTTCTATCTGATCCATTTGAGTCGTGTATGATGTTTCATTAGGCTCCACAAGTCACAGAATTGCTTCGCAAACCTTCTCCTTCAACTGACTATCTGAATGCTCTGCTCTGTGAGAACTAATGATCTTCTAATAGCGATAAATCTTAGCAGACAAATCCAAATGACCTAAAATTTGAATATGATGTATATGATGATATCTAGATGCTAAATCTTGCTCCGCGAGCTCTGATCTAAAGATGCAGAAAAATGCGGTACAAAATGTTGAAGTTGCAAATGACTAAACTGAACTGAAAATGCAAGAAAAGAAAGAATGCAAATATTTTTGGTTGATGCAAGATTGCTCTGTAACCTATGATGCTCCTACATCAGACACCTAAGGTTGTTGAAAAAGTTAGTCTTTTAGTTTGTTGGTGCTAGAGGGAAACCAAGGTGGTCCACCTTAGCCTAAGAAATCCATGTTGAATCTTCTTCCTGTCTGCCTTTCCACTTAACCAAATAGTCTTTATATTGCTTGCCTTTGGTGTTGCGTCCAATTCTATTATCCAAGATGACATCTATATATTCCAATTGTTGCTATGGTAACTATTTATTCAAACCATATTCAATGCTGTCACTTGATTCTCCTTCAAATGTTTTCTGACCTGATTATGTATTGTCTCCATGTATCCAACAAATTCTTTTGCCTCTACACTTCTCTTATCCTCCATACTGATATTTCTCAACTCTACTACTCCTCTAGGTTTCACTCCTATCACAATTTCAAATGGTGTCTTCCCTGTGCTCCTATTTACTGAATTATTGTATGCAAACTTTGCTTGCAATAGAATTAGATCCCAATTTCCTGCCTTGTATCTAACTAAACATCTCAACAAGTTACCCAAACTCTTATTTACCACTTCTGTTTATCCATCTGTCTGTGGATGAAATGCTGAACTAAATTTTAGGTCTATCTTCATCTTCTTCCACAATGTCCTCCAAAAGTATCTAATGAATCTTGTATCCCTATCTAAAACTATACTCTTAGGTAATCCATGCAATCTCACAATCTCCTTGAAAAATAGGTTAGCAACATGCACTACATCATTGGTCTTCTTACAAGGAATGAAATGTGACATCTTTAAAAATTTGTCCACCACTACAAATATAGAATCATGTCCTCTCTGTGTTTTTGGCAGTCCTAATATGAAATCCATGCTTATATCTTCCCAAGCTCTCTCTAGTACTGTCAAAGATTGTACAAACTAGTATTCTCACTACTCCCTTTTGCAACTTGACATATTCTGCAACTCTGCACAAACTTCCTTACATCCTTATATATCTGAGGCCAAAAATAATGTTCACTTACCAAAGCTACTGTCTTACCAATACCAAAATGTCCTACCAATCCAACCACTTACTTATGTCTGTCACAACAGGTTCCTTACATACTTTCCATGCTTATGCAAAATCAAGATCCTCTTCATACTTGTGCTCCAATTCCTCAAAACCTAATACTTGTACTCTCATCTTTGTCAACAAATTCCTTCTTCTACTCAATGCATCTACAACTTTGTTTGACTTCCCACTCCTATGTTTTAATACAAAGGTGTAACTATGCATGAACTCTACTCATCTCATATGTCTTTGATTCAACTTTCCTTGACTATTCAAATATTGTAAGGCTTGATGATTCGTGTACAATACAAATTCCTTAGGCAACAAGTAATGTCTCCATTTCTTCAAAGCTTGAATTATGGCATAGAACTCTTGATCATAAACTGAATATCTTCTCCTTGCATCATTCAGTTTCTCACTGAAATATGCTACTGGTCTCCCTTCTTGACTTAACACTGCTCCTATTGCATTCCCAATGGCATCACAATCTACTTGAAATAATTTGTTGAAATCTGGTAATGCTAACACTGGTTGCTCTGTCACTTTCTGCTTCAATAATTCAAAACTTTTATTTTCTCATGATGTCCACTTAAAGTCTTTTCTGTCACCTCTCATTGTCTCTGTCATAGGTGTGCATACTGAATTGAAATTTCTAATGAACTTTTGGTAGAAACTAGCTAATCCATGAAATGATCTTACCTCTCCAATGCTTTCAGGTGTTGGCCACTCAACAATTGCTCTAACTTTCTCAGGGTCCATCTTCAATCCTTCCACGGAAATCACAAATCCCAAATATACCAATTCTTCCTTCATGAAACTACATTTCTTGATGTTTATCAGTAACTTCTCTTCTCTCAACCTCTGTAATACTTGTCTAATGTGCCACAAATGTTCTTTTGTCTTACTGAAAATTAGAATATCATTTAAGTATACAATAACAAACTTACCCAAGAATTTCTTCAAAACTTCATTCATCAACCTCATGAAAGTACTCAGTGCATTAGTCAATCCAAAAGGCATCACTAAAGATTCATACAATCCTTCATTTGTCTTGAATGCAGTCTTCCACTCATCTCCTTCTCTGATCCTGATTTGATGGTATCCACTCTTCAACTCTATCTTTGTAAAATACTTTGCTCCACTCAAACAACCCATGATGTCATCCATCCTTGGCAATAGAAATCTATACTTAACCATGATCTTATTGATTGCTCTAGAGTTTGTACACATTCCCAATTCTCCATCTTTCTTTGGTGCTAGTACTGCAGGTATTGCACATGGGCTTAAACTTTCTCTAATCAATCCTTTCCTCAACATCTCCTATATCTGTCTATTCAGCTCCACATTCTCTGCTAGTGTCATCCTATGTGCTTCTTTGTTAGGAAAACTAGCTCCAGGTATAAGTTCCATATGATGACTGATACTCTGGATTGGTGGCAATCCTTCAGTTACATTATCTGATATGATGTCTTCATACTTTGTCAATAATTTAGTTATCTCCTTTGGCTATGATTCTCTAGTCTTTGTATGTAGGGTTCCACGCTTCTTAGGAATCAAAGAAAAACACATATTCTCATGTCTCAATCCATCCATAAATTTTCTCCCATCAACTAAATAGATTCTAGCATTCCCACATACTTCACTTTTAGGCTCATCTTCCAAAGGTATCAAGATATGTTTCTTCCCATTTGATGTTATAGTATAGGTGTTCTTTCTCCCATCGTGTAAAGCTTTTCTATCATACTAACATGGTCTACCTAACAATATATGACATACATCCATCGACATAATATCACACAATACTTCATCATTATAAGATCCAATATGAAATTTCACCAAACATTGTTCACTCACCAGTACCTTGTGTTCATCTTGAACCCATGCTATCTTGTAGGGCTTAGGGTGTTTCAATCTTTCCAGGTTCAACTTAGTCACCATCTCCTCTGAAACCAAATTATCAGTACTACCACTATCAATTATAACCTTACAACATTTACCTCTTGATTTGCATCTGGTCCAAAACAAACTTTTCCTCTACAGTGGTTCCTTAGTTGTCTCTTCTTGAAATAAGGCTCTCCTGATGACTAATAATTCTCCTTTTTCTAGTTTTCCAACTGAACTAGGCAATCCAACAGGTTCTTCCTCTGCATAAGCTGCTCTTGCACTATTCTCTATCTTCTTGCTTGTAATTCCCTCATGACATTCGAATGTTCTGTGTCCTTCTCCTCCACACTTAAAATAGGTTCCTCTGAATGTTCTCTTATCAAATCCTCTTTCATCTCTCTGGTATCCTTCATTGCGGGAAGACTTATGATGTCCTCTATTGTTACGGTAGAAAATTTTGTCATCTCTCCCTCTGTAGTATGCATTATTTTCCTTCTCCTCCTTTCGGTATGGGCTACTTTCTTTGTTCTACTCCGCATATGATCTTTCTCCTTCAGAATATGTTCTACCTCTTTGAAATTTACCTCCTCTTCCTCTCTCTCTGCTCATGCTTCTTATTCAACTTGTCTTCAACTTTCAATGCAAACTGATATGCTTCCTCTATTGTTGTCATCCTTACCAAACTGAGTTCTTCTTGAATGTTCATTCTCAATCCATTTATGTATCTTGCCACTTTCTCCTTACTAGCTTCACTATGTCCAACCCTTATGATCATCTTATGAAATTCTTTGGTATACTTCTTCATAGATTTCTCTTTTTGCCTTAGGTTTTGTAATCTCTTCAACAATTCCAACTCATAGTCAGCAGGTATGAATTGATTCTTCAACTTTGTCACCATCCTATCCAATTTTATGATCTTTTCTTTTCCTCTCCTGTTTCTATCCAATTGAACTTATTTCCACCAAATAGCAATAGGTCCTTTCAACTTAGTTTTTGCAAATCTCACTTTCTTCAGATCTTCAATTTATTCATATTAAAAGTATTCCTCTAAGTCATTTATCCAATCAATCAATTCCTCCAGATTCAAGTTTCCAGTATAATTTGATACATCTACTCTAGGTCTCTTACCAATCTTAGAAATAGCTTTCAACATCCTCACCTGATTTGATTCTTCTTCTTCTAGGGTTTATTCATTTTGATCTGTATATTGCAATTCTTCATCATCACTTTCAACATCATGTCTAGGGTTTAGTCCTCTTCTTCTATTTTCTTCTACAACATCTAATCTTACTTTCATTATTCTCATCATCTCAATCATTTCCTCCATTCTTCCAACAACATTACTCATAGCAGGCATCCTTCTTGGTGGTATCTCTTCCTAGGATCCGATGCAACTGCCTCAATTTGATGATCTGACTACAAGGTAGCAACTGCCTCAAAATCAACACTCTATTGACAAACACAAGTAGATTGCTTCAGGTTGGTGATTTGTTCACAACAAGATCTTATGGAATGCCTTCACTTCGTAAAGGATTCAAAACTTCACTCTGATACCACTTGGTGCAATCATGGTCGGAGGGTTCATAGAATGAACTATCCAAACCATGCAGCTAGAGTAAACACAATGGAAACATCTCAATTGTAGAATGCAATGGAAGATATATATATTCAGAACATTAAAGAAATATAATGCTTATATGCTAGCAACATGCGGGCTACATTCAAAGGGCTCACAGGCCTAATTTCTAGTTACAAAAGATATGAAAGATATGGCATTGAAGTGCCTTTTCCAGAACATAATCTAACTATCTATCTTATGAAATCTCTAACTAACTTCCTAATACATCGTAGGGATCTATATATATTATCCTCAAGATTGAAGAATCCTCGGCCAAGAAAGGTTACAAACTCCTATGAAGGAATGTAACGTGTAGAAACAAGTAGGTCGGCCTTCAACATCTGGTAATGCTCCGCAAATGGATGAAACATGGTGTAGACCTCAAGGAAGGTCTATCTAATCCATATGAGTCATGTATGATGTTTCATTAGGCTCAACAAGTAATGGAAGTGCTCCACAAACCTTCTCCTTCAACTGATTGTCTGAATGCTCTACTCTGTGAGAACTGATGACCTTTTGATAACAATAGCTCTTAGTAGACAAATCCAAATGACCTAAAATTTGAATATGATGTATATGATGATATCTAGATGCTAAATCTTGATCTGTGAGCTTTGATCTGAAGATCCAACAAAATGCGGTACAAAATGCTCAAGTTGCAAATGACTGAGCTAAACTAAAAATGCAAGAAAAGAAAGAATGCAAATAATTTTGGTTGATGCAAGATTGCTCTACAACTTGGGATGCTCTTGCATCATATTACTATTTGCATTAAAACACTAGTGATTGGTGGTGTGTATGACTGTAGGAAAAATGGTTGAGGCGCCACCACCACCACCTCCAGTAGCAGAGAAGAAGTTGGAATTCAAAGGATATCTACTTGCCTCCAAGATGGCTAACCCATGCCCTAAGATTGGAGACATTGACATTGGTCACCCAGATCATTGGAGCTACCTGCAGTAGCTAAGGAATGAAGTTAACAAGTCTTTCCAAATACAGTGCATGGAGAACTCTGGACTACTTCAAGCAACTACATTTCCAGTTTCAATACAAGCACCTGAATTAGTACTAACATCTGCCCTAAGGTATAAGGTTGGCAACAAGAAAGTGATTGGGCTAGCAAGGAATACAGTATTGGATATCTCCTCTGAGATTGTGGTTAGAGTATTTGACCTACCTACATATGCAGACTATGACAAGATCATAGAGAATTCAACATTAATCTTCTACAACAACAAGACTACCACAACAACAGGCTACATGAATCAACACCTCCTGGTTACACAAAGGAAACATCGTTTGAAAATGGCCCTAGTACAACCCTACAATGAATTCAAGCAAGATGGGAGGAGATTCATTGCCCTCTTGAGCAAAGTGTTTGGGTTGCCTGCTGCTGACAAATGGCACCCATGGATGTACCACTTTTGCATAAAGATCATAGATGGCAAGAGGATTGACTAGGGATCCTTCATAAGTGACAAGATTGATGAATAACTTTCTGAAGTGATAGAGACTAAGGAGTTTTACATGACCTCTTTCCTAGTCTACTTGTCCTATCAGGCCAGTTTTCTAGGATTACTACAGGTGGGCTCTCTCCAACAAAGAGAAGTCCTTGTTTACAACCACTTTCCTCAGTTGGAACTGATGACCAACCTGAAGAGCTACTGTATTGTTAATGATGCATTTGTATATGCTGTGATCAGAGGACTGGAAAATGATTATGCTCAAAGATTATATGTTGAAGCAACATGAGAGTTGGTAAATTGGGGAAACTGGTATATCTAATTTCAAACCTTCACATACATTAGGGTCATGGGATTTGATAAGCCCCCCTACAAGCTACCAAGGTACCCCAGTGACAAGATCATCTTATTAGAGATGTGCAGGCAGGTCTTTGAAGTTTACAAGTTGATTACTGGTAAACACAATTCCAACTTCAAATTCCCAATCAAGATAGGAGAGTATAGGTGCTAAAACATCATAAATGCAAAACATGCAGAGGCAAAATTGGCCTTCCTATCATTGGGCTCATTTGATAACATAAGGAGTAGATTTAATCCCATTGGATGGGTCAGCCCCTTGATAGGAAGCTTGTATGTGAATGAATATGCCATAGAAGACCACTGGGAGAATTGTGTTGATGACCATGACGTCAGAAAAATAGATTATTACAGGCTCAACCTTCATCTGATGAAGATGCTAGATTGCCCAGGGTTGCCCAAGGTTCCAAAGGGCATGAAAGAGGATGGTGCTGTATTAGATCCCTCTTATGAAAATCATATGATATATAATCTCCCCTTAGCCCCAATCAGGTGGGATTAGACTGAAGATATGTCAATAGAAAATAGGACTAAGGAGGTGTTAAAGAGGACAAAGGCTTGGATGAGGAAACCTTATCCCATGATTGACCCCAAGCCTTCAAAAGGGACAGAAAGCTCTAGAGGAGCCAAGTAGAAAGGAAAAAGAGTAGAAAAGCAAACACCTGCTGCCCCAGTTGCTAAAGAGACTAAACCTGTTGTGGTCAAGGGAAAATAAAAGGGAACATCAGTCAATGTGGATTTAGAAGAAGAAGAAGATATGGTGCCCTTAACTAGGAGGGCCTCTATAAGAGATTGAAGCCTTGCCTCTAGGGGTGTCTCCATAGCATCAACTCCTCATCCCACCATCATAGCCACCTCTTCTTATGTCCTCATTACCACTGTAACTACAACTGAGGTCAGAGTTGGGTCTTCCTCTGCTTCACCTCCCTCATCTCCCACTCAACAAACCTCATTACCATCACCCACACTGCCTTCTCCTTCCATTCCATCTTAACCTTCCATCTCCCAGCCTTCAATACCCTCTTAACCTCCTCCTTCTACATCACTCCCTCTTCCTTCTTCCCCTACTCCTCCTAGCACCCAAATTCTAGTGGCTCTTAGCCAAACAACTGAGGAACAGTTGGAAAAGGAAGATATCACTATTGAAGGGCAAGAGAAAGAAGACTTTACTCCTCCAGTTGCAAAACAAAGATAGGTAGACATCCTAGAGGGAGTAAAAGACAAACAGGATGAGGTGCTGGGTGATGAGAAAGAGCAACCAACAGGAGCCCCTACAGAAGAGCCTGAAGATAAAATGGAAGATATATTTGATGAGATTTTGTGAAGGCAAGGGCCCACTCTGGAGGAACTGGTGGGTAATATTCCTTCTGAACAAGAAGAAGAAGAAGATGGGGAGTCTGATGAATCAAAGAAGACACAGGTCTTGACCCCCTCACCAACAAGATCACCATCTCCACCTACGGTTCCTTCTCCACCAAAAGATGCTACAACTGAATCAAGCCTCCCTGTCTGGATAAACAAGATGGTGGAAAAGAGGAAGAGAACCTATGTCGAGGAGGAATATTTGGCTACTATAACCCAAGTACTAGGGGCACCTCCTAAAAGCAAGAGGGCTAGGACCCTCTCACACATATCAACCAACAAACAAGGAATCAGGATTGCTCACATAGCAACTCCACTAGTTGATAAAGAAGAAGCTGCAATGACCTCTAATGACTACACCATGCAATAGGTCACATCAGGATCAAGGACCAGAGAAGGAGACAAAAATCCCCTAATTGATGTTGTGCAGGTAGTTCTGGATAGAATGAAAAGGGATGAGGTGACTAAGGAGGAATTGAAGAAATATGTTGCATAGCTCTTAGTCTATGTCACTCATTTAGTAGGGCCAATTGATGCCTTTGCTCCTACTCCCACCCTAATGGAAGCAATGAATAAGGAAATCATAGCTCCCGATCCCTTAGGTATCCTACCTACAACCACTTCTTGGAAAGACTCACTAGAGACCCTTGGGAAGACAACCATTAGGGAGGCTTTGAAGATGTATCATAGCATAGAGCATGAATTGGAGGCTGCTGATGAGCTAATGAATAGCATTGATGATGAGGCCTTGGTTTGGGAAGAATATCTTCCAATTTTGGAAAAGATGGAGGCTACACCTCCAAATATAATTTTCCAATTAGGAATTTTGGACAAAGGAGATCTGGGAGTGGTACTGGAGTGGATCAAAGCTGGGAAGCTCTGAGTCAAATTATTGCAGAAATACAAAGGTAAGTTGCAAAAGAGGATTGGTGCAACTAAGCAAGGCACCAGCATGGTGGAGGCCTTAATACACTTCATTCCTTGTCAACTCAAGGATGATTCTTCAGTGATTTTGCCTGCAACAAGGATAATAAATAAATTTTCAGGGATCTTTCAGCAGCAGCTCATAGAACAAGGTATTGAAAACTTAATGAGGCTGAAGACCCTCTTCACTAAGTTTCAAGAGCAGTTGATGGGATTGGCAAGAATTCAAGACAAGCTCAAAAGGTCGTCATATTCTTGGCAAATCAAGATCAAGTATCACAATGGACCCAACATGAATGACATCCAAGAGGCCACCACCAACTTTAAAGCTCATTTTGGAGAAGGGGCATAATATCCTTATTCTTCACTCTCATCTATTCTTTGATTCTTTATTTCTTTCATTCTTTGATGAGGCCAACTCCATTTGTGCTTAGTAGTGTTACTTTGGTTGACAAGGGCTAAATCATGCATTGTAACTTGTGTGTAAGGGCACTTTTAGGCCGACTAGGGCCAAAATGTACAAATGTAAACAAGAGAACTCTCATATATAAAGGGGGAATTTTAAACATTTGTAAAGGGGGGGGGAACATAGAGAACTTGTGTGAGCACAAGCTATACTTGTATTTTGACATGTAAGTGACATACTTTATATGCATATAGGGTGTGTGAATACTGCTCTTTTGTAATTAGCCAACAATTTTGCCAATTAATGAGAAGACAGATTTTGGGACCTATTACTATGTTTCTACCCTATGGTGGTAATGTACTTGCATTTCTTTTCCTTGCATATGACTCTACATTAGTAGATCCTAGCCTAAATTGATAAATCATAAGTTTGGTGGATGAATAAGGGTTTGAACTCTGGGCATGTAATATGGTGTTTTCCAATTTCTTGTTCTTCTTCTCATTTCCTTAGAATCTTGCACTTGCAGTGGTAATGATTGTGTGGAATACTGGTCACCCATTGCTTGTTAATTTGGTCTCACTAATGTTTGTTATATGAAGTGAAAAACTAGGTGCAGAGGCTATCTAGGCTATTTTACATTTTTGCCTTCTAAACCCTAAACCTCTTTTTTCCTTTTTTTTTACAACTTAGAAGTAGGTTAGCATTCACACTCCATTGAATATTTGCCTATTAGAGGATTACTTGGCATTCCAGATTGATACTACTAGTACAGGCCCCTTGAAAAAACATTCACATTGTCCACTCTGCTATTCTAACAATGATGTGACCCAACAAAACATGGATGTTGGGGTAAACCTGAATCATTTGTTTACCTTTAAAGAGAAGTAGAGTGATCATTCATTCTACTTGAGTTGATGTGCCAAAACAACCATGAGCAGAACTGGCACTAGAAGGAGGACCTGATCAATCTGGATCTGCCTATGGTTTCCCTGACCGTTGCAAGAAGATTAAATATATCCCAGTCGGTTGGAGAATCAGAATTCCAAGAGCTTCGACATCACCAAAAAGTCACAAGTGACTGTGGTAAACGGTGAAGGTTAAATTCTAGGTATGTCAGCCCTGCTAGATCTAAAACCTTAAAATCCTTCCTTAAAGAACCACCCCAGGCACCAATGGCTACTTTCTTAGGAGCAGACCATTAGCCCTTGTCCTTGGCAGGTCCTCTCCATCCAATGCCAAAAAACCCTTAGAAATTTTGTCCTAAATTCATTTATTGGGAGAGTAAAAGTGTCGAGGAACATATACAACCTTTGAAAGAAGTCGTCGCCAGAGTTGCTATTCCCCATCTTGATGTGGTCATGTGCCTCTTCCCTTACTCTCTGGGGGAGGTCGCTTATTCCTGGTATTTACATTTACTTGCAAGATCCATTGATACTTGGGAAAAGCTAGAAGAGGCTTTAACAGAGCAAATCAGGGTATACACTGACCCTGGCATCATATATCAGTGGTTCACCTCTTGCAAGATCCAACCTAATGAGCCCTTGACTATGTTCAACACTAGATTTCATAAATTCTATAAGAGGCTTACTCAACCCTATGTGGTTGATGAAGCAGCTGCAATTCAGATTTATCTCAGAACTATTGATCCTTTCACAGCTGTCTTACTCAATAGGACTCAGCAAAACCTAGATACCCTAGCAAAAGTTTATGTTGAGGCCCTCAAGCTACACAAAGAAATGTACCCTATTGCTGCAGAGGCTTTTGGAACTTTTCCTTTAGTGGGTTTTCTAGAGATGGCCAATCAGATTCCTGCTATAAACAATGCTCTTACTAATAACACTCCCCTGGTGAACCTAGTTCGAATGGGTAGTTCACTATTTGGACCACAGATCAGCTATGCTCAACCTCTCAATTAGATTGGTCCAAACCCTATGTTGCCTTCTCCGGGACAAGCCTATAATAATCAGGTCACAACATCACACCTGGTCCCCTCAGTCTTTGATCAGCCTACAGTGAATCATACTAACATGGTTAATTCCCAATACACTCACTAGGCTAGTACATCTGTAGTAGCCCCACAACCTTGTGCAAATCAGACTTCACAATTGACATTAGAATTAGAGGCCATGAAAAAAGCACTAGCCCAAGTTACTAATGAGCTCACCAGATTGAAAGTCAATAACCATGGAGATTCACACCAAAGTCAGAATAATCAGAATCAAGGTCATAACAGGACTTTCAACTCTCAAAGGTAGAATAGGCCTTGGAACACAAGACCAAACAATGGGGGAGTACCTTCTCCCCTAGATCAGACAAATTTAGTAAACTTCATTGAGATAAAACCTTTGACATATTGGTGCAGGCTCCATGATACCTCTAACCATTCTGAACTTAGCTGTGCTGAGATGTCCAAGATAACACAAATCTTCTGGGATGATAGGAAGATACAACAGGAAGAAAATGACAACCAGCCTAGAGATGTAGGGATTGTATTATGTAGTTTGACACATTTGTTTTCCCTTATGAAGAGGACAATGAGCCAGAAAATGAAGTCCAAGCTTATCAGATGTTTAAGAGTAACTACTACTTGAGGAACAAAGGTAAAGAGACTCTCACTACTTCCATCCCGCTAAACTATAGTAGTGTCCCATCTGATCCTAATGCAGATAATAATCTAGCTCCTCTAGTGGGACCTGCAGATGGAACATTTAAAGCCAACCACTACAGAGGAACAAATTCCAAATATGACCTAATAGATGACTTGAAGAAAACTAAGGCCAATATGTCCATCCTGGATGTAGTACAGGAGTGCCCAAATCAATGAGAGGCCCTACTCAGGATCCTGTAAGGAAAAGATTAGACCAAACCAATAGAGGTGAAGGGTACAACTGATGATATCTTAGTAGCCTTGTACAAGGAGAAAATATGTACACCACCATTTTTTCTGAGCCTCAGAATAGCTGGGAAAAATCTACACAACTGCTTAGTTGACTCTGGAGCCTCTGGCAATGTCATGCCCTATTCTATATGCCAGAAGCTTGGTCTTACTCCCACTAAGACCAAATGAAAGGTGGTTCAGTTAGACAAAACTAAGGTAAAAGTTGTAGGTGAAATCAAATATGTTCACATATAGCTAGTGTCTGTGCCTCACATTCAAAGCCATAGTGACATCCAGGTAGTTGATATCCCTAAAGCATATGACATGTTATTGAGTGTAGACTGGACTAGGAGCTCCAATGGCTATTTTGCTACTGATTTCTCACACATGTGGATTCCCTAGAAAGGAAATTCTAACCAAATTCAAGTTCTCAGTAAACCTAGACTAAAACACTTGACCATTGAATATAATGCTCCTAACGAAGTGTGCTTTGTAGATGTTGATTTAGGAGTTTATAAAGAAATCATGATGGGACTAACTGTTGAATCTAGATGAGTGCTTTTTGTTGGAATTCATGCAGAAACTATCACATGATAAAGAGTTATTGGGGCCACAGACTCAAACAACAGAATTACTACTTCCAGGATGGTGTAGGGTTCACCAAGAACCTCATTCTGAGCTATCCTTTTTTGAATGTCTTACAGTAGTAAACCTCATTGAAGCTTAAGTAGAGATAGATGCAATAATTGAAGAGAAAGAGATCAAACCTGATCAAGTCATTCCATAAGCTCTTGAGGAAACTATTAGAATCTTACATGCTGAGGTTGTTAAAGAAACTAAGCAAACAAAAGGCATCTCTTCACATAAAACTAGTTTAGGAAGCTTTCCCGCACCAAGATAATGAGTTGTGGACCCTCATATATGATGGTTCCAAGTGCAAACAAGGATGTGGAGCTAGAGTGGAACTGGTGAACCCCAAAGGGAGATCATTCTTTGCATCATATAGACTACAACTCCCTTGTACCAACAATATAGTTGAATATGAGGCTTTAATAAGGAGATTGCTGCTAGCCCACCAGAAGGGTGCCATACTACTGAAGGTGCAAGGAGACTCCCAGTTGATAACTAGGCAAGTAAGATGTAGATATGCCTACCATGATAAAAGAATGAGTGCATACAGGAAAAGAGTCTGGGATCTCATCAAGGATTTTGACACATTTGACATAAAGTCTGTGCCTAGGAAGGAGAACCAGACAACAGATTCATTGGCAATCGTGACCAGTACACTGGAAACAATAAGAAGTTTGAAGTTGAAGAAATTCTCAGTGGAGTTAGTACCAAGTCCAGCAATCCTAGATAATGTTAGGCGCTTTCAAGTATTTGATGATGATAAACACTTTCTAGATTTTATTACTAATACTGGTGTTTTTGAAGCACAAATCATTGATGAATTTGATCAAGATCCCTTTTAGATTGTTGAAAAGAAGATCATCCACCTGAAAATAAAAAAACATTCCTAAAGGGTTGATCACATTAGAAAGACTATTTGATATAGACCAAAAGTGAAAAGAAAGGACTCAGAAAAATCTAGAAGGTGGCAAATACGACAATGTCAACCTAGGGGATGAGCAACATGTCAAGAATGTTTTCATTGGGAAAGCTTGCAAGCCTGAAGAAAGGGAAGGAATTATCCAAGCACTGGAAGACTTCAAGGATGTCATAGCCTGGACTTATGAAGACCTAAAGACTTTTGACACATCCATCTTCAAGAACACAATTCCTCTGAAGCCCAATTCTAAGCTGTTTAGACAAAAGCTCAGGCTTGTCAATGCCTTGTTGGAACCACTGTTATTCAAAGAGGTACAGAAGCTACTCTCTACCAGAATTATATTCCCTATGAGACATGTTGGCAACATAGTCAAGAGACACTGCTGTTATGATGTTGTCATTGATGGCAACAACTTGACATGTTTAGAGACAACTCCTAAGACAAAGATGTGTACAGGATTTTGGTCTGGTAAGGTCAACTTAACCAAATTAACTATCTGTTGACAACATATTAAGACAAAGACAACAATTGAGTCAGTACTCCTCCGCAACTGAAGAGCTTGTTATGCGGTTCTGGTATGTTACTCTCAGCCATTTGGTGATGTCATGATTCAATATTCAAGAATTGATTTCCTTCGCAAGTCCTATGGAGAAATGTCTAAGTTTGGTGAGCAGAGTTAAGTCAGAAACAATGTTGAGTACCTAAGTAATTTGGTCCGCATTCCTCCGCTAGTGAATATTTTGATTTATGGTTTCAAGGAATTAAAGATACATGTCATGAACATCTAAATCCAGAAGTGTAGAGCATGAAGTACATCAGATCACATTTTACAAGTTCTTCAGTATCGACCTTCAGGTTGACAGTATTCTTTGTGACAGAATAATAGTTCTGAGATCTGCATTTTCTATGAAAGAATATTATGATCCACGGTTCTGAAGGTATGCTAAGAGGTCCATAATGAATGTTGGTTATGAATTTCAGAGTCTCATATGGTTTGCATTAAAAGTTTTGATATGACAGTCAAGTTAGTTGTGTGTGTGCTTAAGGGTTAAGCCGACAATCAAGTTAGATTGTTATGCAGTGAAGGTATATGATTGGAATCATTAATCTAAGTGGTTCTATAATTGGTCTAGACTAATATGAAGAGTCTTGCATGATTGATTGGGTCCGCATTACTGTTTTGGCATAATAACAGGCCGACAAGGTATAACTTGAAAATACAAGCTTTATCTTTTGCATGCCGACCTAGTATGACAAAATTCTTGATGCAAATATATATACTCAATAGATTTCGGCTTTGGATGGATGATTGTATGAAAATGTAGTGCGAATTGAATGTGTATGCAATCTAAGGTAGTTTTGTGATTAGAAAAGAATAGTAAGGGCAAAAGAGTAGAGCATATGTAAAGAAGAGCAGAAAAAGGTAGAACAAACATAATGAAGACATTTGAGTCTAAATACTGAGCTATAAATGGAACTGCACCTCAGCATTCTCTAGATGCACTTATAGCAATTTTCTTCTAGCAGTGAGCCAATCCTTCTCTATCTTCTCTTCTCCTCTTTTGGTAGTGAGCCTATTGCAGTGAGCACTTCTTTGGATAGTGAGCCCTAAGGTAGTGAGCCTTCATGTAATTCGGTATTTTTATCATAATATATTGTGAGCTAACACTCACCGTAGTTTTTCCCCTTTTTGGGTTTTCCACATAAAAATCTTGGTGTCTATGTGTTGTCTTTATGGTTTTTCTTATGTTTATTCTGCTTTCATGTTATTGCATTTGGAAATTAGATTAATGTACATGTAAAGAAGTGGTTTTGTGGAATACTAATTCACCCCCCTCTCAGTATTCATTGTATTCAACAATTGGTATCAGAGAAAGGTTCCTTGGAGAAAGTTTAATAACTTAAGGAAGATCTTGGGAAGTGAAATCATGACAACCAGAAGGCATCCTACCTCTCTAGAAGCTATTCATCCAAGTAGTATCAAAATTAGAAACTGCACATATGAGAGCAATAATGAATTGGAAGTGGCCCTTGAAGATCTTGAAAAGTCTAAAGCAGAAGTCAGGGATCTGAAGGCGAATGTCCAAGAAGCTAAGGAATGCATTTTGAAGCTTAGGGAGCAAGTCAAGAAATTCAACGAAAAGAGAAAGGGGCTAAGTGAACAATTGAATGAAGAAAATGAAACCCTAAACAATTTAACATTGGAAATTGAAAAGAAAGTGGAGATTGAAAAGCATCTGAATCAAGTTGTAAAGGATAAGTCTGAGGAATGTGAAAAATTGGCTCAAGATGATTTACTTCTAAAATATGACCTGGAAGCAGCTAATAGATATAAAGAAAGATTCAAGATAAGCTCTACAAAGCTTGAGGAGTTGATTGAAAGTCAGAAGAGTTTAGATGACAAGCAAGGCTTGGGATTTGAAAAAGGAGAAAGTTTTAAATTAGGTCAAGAAAACATTGAGAAGAGAAAAATCAAAGGCAACTAGTTCTGAAATCACAGAAGAAGACCTACAAGACCTCTGATCAAGTAGCCAAATGCTCAAAGGTACCCATCATTCAATGACTATTGTTTTAATTGCAATAAGTTTGGTCATAAGGCTACTCAGTGTAGGAAAAGAATGAATTAGAATGTTCCATCATTCTCTGGTCAATGTTTCAATTGCAAGAAAATTGGTCATAGATCAAATGAATGCAGAAGTCTGGTAAGGAATGACTTTAACCATCCAAGGAATACTCAATCTTTCAATGGAAAATGTTTTGCATGCAATAGATTTGGGCATATGACTAATGAATGCAGAACAAGAATGAATCCAATCAATAGAAGGAATAAGAGACAGAGGAATGTGGTATGCTACAATTGCAATAAGTTTGGACATATTACAAGATTTTGTAGAAGCAAGAGTGAGAAAAGAGACTATCCTATAGATAAGAGGAAAACAGAGAAGAGAGAAGATAAATGAAAGAACAAGATTGATCCAGTGGAAATCTAGAAGGAAATGAGAAAGGTCTGGATTAAGAAGGATGTTAATGAGGTTAGGGATAGATACGCACCAGCCTCTGGTGTAGTTACTTCTTCCGGGAAGTAAATTGGGAGCTCTAGCTTAGGGGGAGCTGTATTGAAAATCCAAATCTCCTAGCCAGATAGTCAATGTTGGGATTCGGCACGAAGATATGATGAAAAGATTGATGTGACAGATCTTTTGAAAGAAATCCTGGTAGAAAAGGTTCAAGTGCAGAGCATTACAAAGCAATCCTAATCGACTTTATTCTACAAGAAATACTTTGACAACTTTTTGTGAACAAGCATTTATGACGACTTAGGTTTTCATAACAAGGGTTAAAAAGGAGATCATTCGACATACAATTCACTTTGCATTCAAGCTATCAAGTATCTAAGAGAAACTGAAAGTGAATTCCAAGCAATTTCAACCATCTCCAGATTCAAAGTGACATAGAGTGATTCAAGTAAAGAAAACCCTAGCTCAACAAAAAAATGTATCTTGAGTTGAAACCCTATTGTGAATTTGTTTAAATCTTTGCAAAAATGGCAACCCCACAAGTTGATATCACTGAGCGAGCTTAGCCAAAATTCAAGAACCACCCCTGCAAATCAACCGAAGTTGATCCTATGGGTGAATTTTTAGATATACCACACAATGTGATGCACACAGAGGATGTTAGGGCTTACATTCATCTTGCCCTAGAAGAATATGGTGAGAGTAAATTCACAGATTTATACCTAAATCATCTAAGTGGTGATCAATTTGAATTGAAGGAAGAATACAAGGCTTTAAAAGAGAATAAATTCATTCAGTACAAAAATTACCCTACATTTGTAGAAGATGAATGGGTCTGGTATGTGTTGAGCAAGATTCATGATGAGTTCATGTGGCTCGAAAAGCTCTTCAAGATCACCAAGGATATAATTAGGGTTGTGATGGGATTAAATTCTACTAGTAGTGTGCCCCTGTTAAAAGCTGTGAAGAATAACACCGTGATAGAAGCAACTGGAGCCCAATTTGACAAGAGGGCATTAATTGTTAATGATATTACATACCATGTAGTAAGGTTTGCCTCAATGGCGATTGGATATAAGATCTATTTCTCCAACTGGGAAAACTTTGTCTTTGGTACTACTATATACACTACTTATCTGATGATTAAGGAATATGTAGACTATGATCTCTATGAATTGCTATGACAAGAACTAATGGAAAACCTGAAAAAGTCAAAGGAGAACAAATACCCCTTCAAATTTGGTAAGTTGATCATCTGCTTATTTTTCTACTTCATGCAAGAATTACCTGGAATGAAAAACCTGTTCTGGTTAAACAATCAACCAGTTGCAGTGCAAATTAGGGATCATTTAAGTAGCATAGGAAGCTATGAGGAACAAACCATAGCCCTATGGGGCTATTTCAACAATTTTCAAAGAGTTACGCAGTCTAGGGAAAGGATTCCTAAGGGAATTGTGGACAAATACAAAGATGACATATGCTTCATTGTCACAATAGACCAATGCATGATGGAGGCTGTTGAGCCTAGGACAGTTTGGATTATGCCAATGGGGTATGAAGTAGATGGAAAAATATTGGATAACTATGCCCAACACCAATTAAGTAAACCTAGGGAGCCCAAAGAAGAAAGATTTGGGACCTATGAGGAGTTGTCAATAAAAGTCTATGTTGAACAAAGAATGCCATAAATTCAGAAGAAGGTAAGAAAAATAGCTGAAGAATGTGCCCAAAGATAGGGATTTACAAAAGAACAAATCATAGAAGTAAGAGCAAAAGCTCAAGCAGATGAGGCAACAAAGGAAAAAAAGGGAAGTAAACTAGATGAGGCTCTGGAAGAGCCTAAAAAGAAACTAGAGAACCCAACAGTGACAAAAAGAAGAACTAGAGGTTCTACCTCTAAAAAAACTACATCTATATCTTTCGGTCCCATGCCCTCTGCAAGTGTGGAATCCCCTGCAATAAGTCATAAGAGAAAGAAAGCAAAAGAAAAAAGATTGCATGTGAGTAAAGGAGTTGATGAGGAGGAAACATAATCTAATGAAAAAGTTGTTGAGCTTAAAGAGCATACATTAACAAAGCTATGTCCTGAAATCACCCCAGAAGAAAAGGCAAAAATCTCCAAAGCTCTTCATAAAGAATTTAGAACAAAGAGGAGAATGAACACTCTAATGGTAGATGATATTGAGAAGGTAGTCAAAGAAACTGAGGAAATCACCTTGAGAGTGTTGAAAGAATTTCATCTTCTAACCATATATGATAATGAGGAAACAAATGTTGGAGATGATACATCTATTTTGGATGTCAGCATGAACCAAGGGCCAGACAAAAGTGATGAAGAGATAAAGTAGAAAGAAGATCAAGCCCCTGCTACTGGTAACCTAGACACTGCTAAAAAGATCAAATTGAAACAAGTCCTCCAGATCGACAAACTGATGATCAAGCACACAAGGAGAAGATTGATGAGAAGATCGAAGGTGATGATCAAGAACTTGATCAAGCTGAGAAGAGCCCTACATCAGAAAAAAATTGATCAACAAGAGAATATGGACCTAGATCCTCCTGAACAGAACAAAGAAGATGAAGTATTTGAAGAAATGACGAGAGACACTACTACTGCCCCAATTGATTCTGTCAAGGAACTTTTGGAGAGACAACAAGAGTTGGATGAATCTAAGCTTCTACAAGGACCAATCAATTTGATCTCAATGTCTCCTGTGAAAAAATTCAAACTAGTATCAATTGTTCAAGCAAAGGCACATGAAGAGATGCTTAAGTCACATATGGAGGATAGTGAATTCATTAGTGAAGCATCTGGTATTCTAGAGAAATTGATGCCCTCACATGAAAAAGACACATCTTTGCCACCTACAGAACAACTCAAGGGATTGATAAACTCTGTAAGTATACATTTTGAGTCATTTGAAAAGTCTGTAGAAATAAAAGTTAGAAAAGAATATAATGAGAAAAGATTAGCTGAGCTAAAGACCATGATGCATAATGATAAAATTTTGCTAGACAATAGTATCAAAGGTATATTGAAGGCTATTAAGGAATCATATGATATATAAATTTTGCTTATCATGGTCGAAAGTTACAAAAGAGTTAGAAGAAAAAATCAAGGATCTGGTACTCCAATTACTAAATAGCTCTAAGTCATATGGTCCGGTAGCTGAATCAATAAGAAGCAAAGAGATACAAGTTGCAAATATCTACAATGACTTAAGCAATTCGATGAATAAGAGGAAAGAAGTCAAAAATAGGTTGTGCCAGATAAGAGGGCTGATAAGTCCTAAAATAGATTCAATGACTAATATGGCAGAAGAAGCTTTAAAAGCAAAAATAGTAATTGACACACCTTCAGATGTACAGAAGGCAAAAAAAATAGTTTTTTTGATAAATGGTCACATTCAAATTTTGGAGAGTACAAAGAATAGATGGCATGGAGAGTCAGCTTTGATAAAGACCATTTATAATTATATTTTACCTTCTACAACTAACTAATCAAGTTAAGATTGT
Source organism: Cunninghamia lanceolata (assembly GCA_027924645.1). Classification (NCBI taxonomy): domain Eukaryota; kingdom Viridiplantae; phylum Streptophyta; class Pinopsida; order Cupressales; family Cupressaceae; genus Cunninghamia; species Cunninghamia lanceolata. The sequence goes on along the minus strand of BSBN01001215.1, from coordinate 18,845,215 downwards.
ACCTGCACATATGCGGCAAAGCATGATAGTTTTGAAGTTTTGACACAATTTTGCTACTTGTACATACACCTTTGCCATTGATGTCAAAGGGGGAGAAGAAGATCCAGTAAAAAAAATGGCCAAACATCTCAAGGGAAGAAGAAAAATAGAGTGTACAGAGTAAGGGGGAGCAACACAAGCATTTTTCACTAAGTGTTGCCATCAATGCCAAAGGGGGAGATTGTTGGCAACATAGTCAAGAGACACTATTGTTATGATGTTTCCATTGATGGAAACAACCTGACATGTTTAGAGACAACTCCTAAGACAAATTTGTGTACAAGATTTTCGTCTGGTAAGGTCAACTTAACCAAATTAACTATGTGTTGACAACATATTAAGACATAGACAACAACTGAGTTAGTACTCCTCCACAATTGAAGATCTTGTTATGCAGTTCTAGTATGTTACTCTCAGCCATCTGGTGATGTCATCATTCAGTATTCAAGAATTGATTTCCTCTAGAAGTCCTTTGGAGAAATGTCTAAGTCAGGTGAATAGAGTTAAGTCAGAAATAATGCAGAGTACCGTTGATGGTGTTTTTAGCACACAACAACGCAGGTGAAATAAGGACTATCTCACTTCTCTTGAAAAAGTATCCTACCCTAGGTAAGACTACTCCAAGGATTCTACAGTACAAACCTGTGGTGAACTAAAATCAAGCAAGGTTAATGGAGGATACTTCACCCTAATCTAGCTATCTAATACTTCTTTGAAAAGTGGGATATCTACTTGGAAGTTCTCTTCATAATATGACTACTAAGATAGTCCTTTGAAGAATGAAGGGATCTCATGACTAAAACCCTTATGTGTATCCATTGGAGTTGAATCTCCTGATTACTTAATTCATTTCAGCATGTGTAATGAACCACTGAAACTGAAAGCTTACATCATAATCTTTGTTCAAGCCCTCCTAGTGCCAATTCTATTGATGGTGTTTTTAGCACACAAAAACACAAGTGAAATAAGGGATATATCACCTCTCTTGAAAAAGGTACCCTATCCTAGATAGGACTACCCCAAGGTTTATGCAACTAGGTCTTAGCTTGCATGGAACAACTTCAATGGAATGTATCAGCTGTACCAACAAGGGGACCTACATATAACATAGGGTTTGTGAAAAGATGGCAACAATGTAAATGTAGAAACCCTAGGTGGTTAAGACTGTAAAGTCTGAAATTCTCCAACACATAATCAATGTAATGTTGCTCAAACCCTAAATCTATCAAACTCTATGTAAATAAAATGCAAAAGGAAAAGGGAGAGAGAGAAGGGATAAGAGAACCTATAGACAATTGCATAAATGATCAATAACCAGATAGATAGATTCCCAACAATAAATGAATCTCTGCTTAACCAAGTAGCCCACAATGCCACAGAGATTGTTTAATCTTCTAAGGAAATGTAATGATTTTCAAATTGTGGAGGATTCATCAAACACCCAACTCTTGGCGCAGCTCGATGAAATCACACAATCAAACTTATCTCGTATAGATATGCCCAAACTAACCATGCACAATGACATACAATCAACAAGCCATCAATGGTATGGACAGGAAATCCATCAAATATCTGAATCACTAATCACAAATGCAATTGAATGTAAACTAATTTCAGATTGACATGAACCATGAAAACCAAAATAAGACAACACAGAAACACAAATTCCTAGTAACCTACAAAACTTGCTTTGTATTGACTAAATTTTGGCAGAGTCTCAACAATTCACTATCAAATCTTACTTACAATGAGAGAAAATGATGGCTTTTTTATAGACAAGGCACCATATCAAGTTTTTCAATGGATGGTGGAGATTAATTCAACACCAATGGTCCAGATTACATGACATTTAATGAGATACATCAGATAGTTGCATTTTCGGATTTGCATTTGTCCTTTAGGAAAAAGACAAAATTACAACTTTTTAGCTCGTTAGAATAAGACGAAATAGTAACTTTTTGAGTTGTCTAATATGACAAATGACTTTTCCAATGAGTTGATAGGTCAAGAAGAGTATGTGGCATATTTTTTATGAAGGCACATCCAACTAGATGCTTGCTGGACCAACTTTTGATGACTGGACTGCTAGAACAACTATGAACAAGTCCTATGCATTGAACTGGATTTGCAGTAACAACAGTAATGTAGGCATGATCTCATGTGTCTTCGAGCTCCTAGGGTTCATCTCCATCACCTTGGACATCATATTGACTTCCTCTTGCATGTGCAACACCAATGTGGTTGATAAAATGAAGATTCTGCATTTCTGGGTTAGCATTGTACCTCTGTGTGTTCATCCTTCCAAGATAGCTCTGAGCGATCTCCTCAAGTTTTTAGCTTCTTAGACCTGCAATTCATAATTCCAAGCATCACTTTCATCATAAACAACTCATTTTCCATCAATTTAGATCAAAATACGTCCATTTGCAACCATGGATCACTCAGGAACAACTCATTGCCAATCTCACTTTCTTGTGAACAACCTCATAAATCTAGTGATTTTCTCATGATTTTCTAAGTTTTACCCATTTGGCCAATATAATGATCTAGGATGTTTTTGTGGTGATTAGGATCCATTTGGAAACTTTTATTTCATGTTTTTATAGCCTTTTATGCAAAAAGCAGGATTTTTGGGGGGTACTGCATATTCAAGTGTAGTGGCATTAATTGATGCAAAACGTGCCCAAAATCCATCCTAACATGCTAAAAATGTTCATCATGATATGGTAAATAGATATGTAATTCAAATTCACCAAGAAAATCCAGTTTATACGTTCAAAAAATGAATTTTTGGCCCAGATTGGCAAAGAGTGCTGATTTTGGGTCCTACTGACCTAGCTGATTTTAGGTGCTACTGCACAAGTGCAGTAGATGCTCTTTTTAGCATATGGTAGTGCAAGCTATTTTTAGCGCTAGTGTTGATTTGAGTGTCTACTGACCTGACACAGATTTTGGGGTCTACCGACTTAAGGCAGTGAAGGTGCTTTTTAACACAAGTTGATAGAAGCCCATTTTAGCGCTAAGTGTGTAAAGGAAGGTCCAGCGCTGATATGCAGTAGCACTAGATTTTAGCGCAAAGTACAGTAGGAGGCATTTTTAGTGCTAGTTTTTGAATTGCCCAGGGTGATAGTATATTTCAAAATATATTTAAGTATAACTTTAAATATTTTGAAATATACTGTCAGGATGTTTGAGATAGGTTCCAGATCCATAGGATTTAACATGTAGATTCTAGATTTTTGAGGTTTCGCCAGATTTCAGACTTAGCCATTTTTCAGGGTTTTTAGGGTAACAGACTTAGCCAAATCAGGGTTTTAGGAGCATGTGTCAGGGTGAAGGCTTATGGATCCCTTAGTGAAACCTTGTGAAATTTGACATGATTTTGCAACTCTACGACCTGGAAACTAGGAATTTCAACAAGACACATCCTGTAAAAGTAGTTTTAAGGACAATATCCAGTGACATAGGATTTTTGAGAAAAATGCAGTAACACCCAGTTTCAGTGCAAAAGGCAATAAATGACTACTTCTTAAGCACAAACCTACTCAAGACACCTCCAAATCAATCATGAAAGACATCAAATGACTTCAAACATGTGAAATACTCAAATTTGAAGCAAATCCTACATTTTGAGTACAAATCCACCTTCTCATTGTCATAAGGAAGAAAGGTTGAGACTCCAAGCCAAATAAAAAAAGAGGGTCTCCATTTGACAAAATGGGGCGTGTGTACAAGGAACAACAAGTACCTGAGTAATTTGGTCCACATTCCTCCACTAATGAATACTTTGATTTGTGGTTTTGAGGCATTAAAGATACATGTCATGAGCATCTAAATCCAGAAGTGTAGAGCTTGAAGTACATCAGATCAGAATTTACAAGTTCTTCAGTATCAGCCTTCATGTTGACAGTATTTCTCTGTGACAGAACAATGGTTTCGAGATCCGCATTTCTCTATGAAATAATATTATGATCCACGGTTCTAATGGTATGCTAAGAGGTCCATAATGAATGTTGGTTATGAATTTTAGAGTCTCATATGGTTTGCATTGAAAGTTTTGATATGACAGTCAAGTTAGTTGTGTGTGTGCTTAAGGGTTAAGCCGATAGTCAAGTTAGATTGTTATGCGGTGAAGGTGTATGATTGGAATCATTAATCTAAGTGGTTCTATAATTGGTCTAGATTGATATGAAGAGTCTTGCATGATTGATTGGGTCCGCATTGTTGTTTGGGCATAATAACAGGCCGACAAGGTATAACTTGAAAATACAAGCTTTATCTTTTGCATGCCGACCTAGTATGACGAAATTCTTGATGCGAATATATATACTCGATAGATTTTGGCTTTGGATGGACGATTGTATGAAAACTTAGTGCGAATTGAATGTGTATGTGATCTAAGGTAGTTTTGTGATCAGAAAAGAATAGTAAGGGTAGAAGAGCATATCATATGTAAAGAAGAGCAAAAAAAGGTAGAATAGACATAATGAAGACATTTGAGTCTGTATACTGAGCTGTAAATGGAACTGCACCTTAGCATTCTGTAGATGCACTCAAAGCAGTTTTCTTCTGGCAGTGAGCCAATCCTTCTCTATCTTCTCTTCTCCTTTTTTGGTAGTGAGCCTATTCAGTGCACACTTCTTTGGATTGTGAGTCCTTGGGCAGTGAGCCTTCATGAAATTCAGTATTGTTATCATAATATATTGTGAGCTAACACTCATCGTGGTTTTCCCTTTTTTGGGTTTTCCACGTAAAAATCATGGTGTCTATGTGTTATGTCTTTATGGTTGTTCTTCTTATGTTTATTCTGCTTTCATGTTATTGAATTTGGAAATTGGATTAATGGACATGCAAAGAAGTGGTTTTGTGGAATACTGATTCACCCCCCCCTCTCAGTATTCATTGTATTCAACAAGACATTCTACTTGGGTGGCCAACTTGGTTCCTATCATAAAGAAGAATGGAGAAATAAGGCTCTGTGTAGACTTCAGGAATTTGAACTGAGCCTCTGAGAAGGATAACTACCCACCTCCTTCTCTTGATGAAGTATTGCAAATCATTAATGGCTCCCAAATGATGTCTTTTCTAGATGGGTTTTTAGGATACAATCGGGTCATGATAGACGAAGAAAATCAACTAAAACTACTTTCACTTGCAAATGGGGTAATTATACTTGCAAAAGAATGCCCTTTGGTTTGATTAATGCAGGTGCTACTTTTTAGAGGGCCATGGATATCGCTTTTAGAGGCTTGATTGGCAAATCCATCATAATATACATGGATGATTTGACTATTTTTTTCTAAGAATAGAGGTGATCATGTGAGTGATTTGAGGAAGATCCTTCAGAGATGTAGGTAGTATGGAGTTTCTTTAAACCCCAAGAAGCACATATTTGGAGTAACAGGAGGAAAGCTCTTGGGTCACATCATTTTTGAAGAAGGAATTTCCATCGACCCTGAGAGAGTGGAAGCAATCCAGAGGATTCCCTTGCTAGGTAGCAAAAAGGAGCTGAAATCCTTCTTTGGTAAGATTAATTATGTCAAAAAATTCATCACTGGGTTTGCTGAGATAGTTAAGGCTTTGAATCACATGTTGAAGAAAGATGCCAAGGTGCAATGGCCTATTGAAACTAAGCAAGCTTTCTCAAAGATAAAGGGTGCCATTTCCCAAGCTCCCGTACTCACCAACTCTGACTACACTGTCCCCTTTTATATTTATTCCTTTGCATCTAAAATCTCTTATGTAGCTGTTCTAACTTAGAATAAAGGGGAGGGAGATGAAAGACCTATTGCATTCATGAGCACTCCTTTCAAGGATGCTAAGATTAGATATTCTTATATGGAAAAAAAAGCTTATGCACTGATTAAGGCCGTGAAGAAGTTTAGACATTACATACTCAGGAGTGAGGTTATGGCAGTTGTCCCTAACCTAGTGGTTAAATCCATGCTGATGCAAAACAAGTTAGGAGAAAGAAGGGGCAAATGGGCCATGATCTTGTAGGAATTTGATATTGAAATACACCCTATGAAGCTAGTTCGGGGACAACGATTGTCTAAGGCTCTAACTATTGCAAGTATGGGCCTAACCGGTGTTGTCATTGATGTCAACATACTCCTGTTGCATTGATATCAAGGATTGGATGAATTATGTGTTGAGGATATTGAGAAAATTAGTCCTATCAGAAATAGAGAAGAACAATGAAGCTCTATGAAGTGAAGATCCTAGCTAAGATGAAGATCAGAGGATGCACATCAAAGGATTTGTAGATATGTGTTTAAAGGTGATCAAGTAAAGATTTGAGTGGTCCACATGAAGATTGAAGAAGTTATGGCCATATGAGTAAAACCGGTTTTGGCAGATGTTTAGAGGTGACAAAGTAACACAAATAGGTCCGGTGAGATCCAAAAATGCAATATCTTGTTCTGCGGATTTGGTGGAGTGTTTAGGAAGTCAATATGAATTGACAACTCAATTGGTTCATGGTCTGGACGTCCGCAAGCACTAATTCCAATATGACAGTAATGGCAGACTGTGTTCTTGAGGTTCCGGATGAAGGAGAGAATGATTTCAGTAAGCAGAAGTAATGTGGATGTTCTTGGTGATTCAGGCAAGCTTGTGGGGGTCTCTAGATTGTGTCCAGTTTGTGTTGGTGGTCCGCATTGAAGATTGAGTTCGTAATTGAAGAATTACTTTCAGATGATGATGTTCTTCCTAAACTTGGCCAACCGGATGATTTACACATCTTGCGGATGATCTTGAAGATGTTCTGCGAAGGATGGCGTGCTCCTCAAAGAAGATTGAAGTCCCAGATATATGTGGCCGACAATATGGTGATTCACATGAAGTCTTTTGTAATAAGTCAATTTGTATTTGTGTATTTGCTCTGTAAAGTATGCCGACTTTGATGATTATCCAAAAGTTGATGTCTTGTATAAATAAGAGTTGTGAATTCATTTCAAAGGGATCTTGACAGAGATGAGAGTGTGGTAGAGAGGAGAAGAGCAAAAGGTAGAGCAGAAGTGTTGAGCTTAATTGGAACTGACTCAAGCATGGTGAAGATGCTATTCTTTAGTTCAAGTATGTAATATTTATTGTTCTGTAGACAGTGTGTCTCCTGTAGGCAGTGAGCCTCTTGTGAGTAGTGTGCTTGGGCAGTGAGCCCTAATTGGCATGTGCCATTTTGTTCTTCTTATTCTTTTAATAGAGAATACAATCTTGGGTTAGTCACCCTGTGGTTTTTCCCTTAACTGGGTTTTCCACGTTAAAATCTTGGTGTCATATGTGTTAATGTGTTTCTACTCTTGAATTGTTGCATTATATTTCCATGATTGATTTATTATTATGCTATTGAATTACAAGAAGGATTTAAGTGGTTAATAAAAGAAAGTTTTGGGACAACTGATTTACCCCCCCTCTCAGTTGTCTATCTTGAAACTAACAATTGGTATCAGAGCCAAGTTCTTCTAAAAGAGCTTAACCACTAGAGGAGAACCAGGATGTCTTCCTACAAGAAGGATAGTTTGAGGTTTGATGGAACCAATTACACTCTTTGGAAAAGACACATGGAATGTCACTTGCAATGTATGGGAATGCAATATTGGATCATGGCTTCAAAGAAGTATGTTCCTCCAAAGGATGGTCCAACAAGTATAGATGAAATAAAAGATGCTAAAGACAATCTTTAGGCTAAAGAAGCTTTACTAAGTGCCTTATCTGATTCAGAGCTGACAAATGTCATAGATTTAAAAACTGCATATGAGATTTGGGAAAAACTAGAACTTCTGCATGAAGGAGACAAATATGTTAAATGTGCCAAGCTACAGAGTCTGAAAGGAAAATTCAAAAACCTGAAGATGAATGAAGATGAAAATGTCACTACATTTATGCAAAAAGTAAATGGGTTTGTTTGTGGCATTAGGTGTGCTGGTGCAATCTTGGATGAAGATGAGATTGTTACCAAAGTTCTCAGATCCCTACCTCCTGCCTACAAACAAAAAGTTGCTACTATTGAAGAATTCAGATCTTTTTCAAATATCACAAGGGATCAATTGGTTGGAAAATTAGCTACATTTGAATTGGCCGAGTTTGGACATGCCCCCCCAAGACTGAATCTGCATTCAAAGCTAGTACCTCTGCAAAAGGCAAACAAAAGTTTGATCCAGGAGAGAACTTGGTGCAGGAGTACCCCACGAAGACTAGGGTCTTATGCAATTTATGCATTTTCTATATTAAAGGTAATAAGGTCTATTTGACCAGAATTGTCATTGGTGTTTGTAATTCAGTTTTTGTTTGTAATCCCTAGGACACTTATTGAGCTATCATGATAAGGTTGTTATTTTGTTAGAAGTTTGTTATCTCTCCCAGCCACTGGGAATTAAGTCGGTACTACTGTTGGAAAGTAGTTAAATAGCTTAGCTCAGACCGATTAGAGATATAGATGGATATAGATAGATTAAGATAGATTGAGATTTCTGTAAGAGACTGATAAGTTCTAAAGTTGTGAAATCAGGTATCTATATCAATTTCTGGAAGCAATAAAAGAAGATCATGTTTTGTGTTCGATTTCCTTGTGTAGTCAATTTTCTGGTTTGCAATTGAGATGGGTTCTTTAATCCATTCCACCGGTTGATTACTCCATAATTGGTGGAATGGCTGTATATATTAGATTAGGTTTTCTATTTTGTTTCTATGCATTTTATTTTTGCAAGATTGAGTTTTACAGCATGCTCAGATGAACCCTAGCATCCTCATGTGCTAGGTTGTGAAAGTTAGAAAATTCGTATGTTTACGGAGGACCGGTTTGGTGAAGCCGTGCGGGTTTTAGTCATGCGTAGTGGCGTCGCAGATAATTAAAATTTCTATGTTTGAACTATTTCCAAAGATTCAATGGGTTTTCAGTTCAATGGTGATAGCAGATAGTACATCAGGTTCCGCAGTTGATTGAAGTCGGGTGGAAAAGTCTTCGTTTGAACCTTTGGCGAAAGGTTCAACGATTTGCAAGTAAATCAGGTTTGTTTTGGCTCGATGAATGCTTGTAAGAAGTTAAGTAAAGCTTCGAAGGAGTTTTTGAATCAGTTAAGTGTTTGGTTGAACCTTTGAACTGGTTCAATGATTCAAAGGGTTCAACAGTTCAACCGACTGTTTGGTTCAACCATTCAGCGATGGAGACAGTGCTAAAGAGCTAGCGATAGTTGAACCATTCGTTGGACAAATTCAATGGTTCAACGGGCCGGCAGTTCAACGGTTCAGTGAAGCTGATGGGTTCTTCTGGTTCAACAGTGCAACTGTGGATTTCCAATAGCTATTTAAACTAAGTAATTGAATCAATAGTACTGGTTCAATGGTACGATTGGCTCAGAGGTTCACCCAAAGAAAAATACTCATATCAGCTTAAGGAGTTTTAGTCTGGCCGATGGAATGGTTTTCACCGATGGAAAAACACACACAGAAAATTGTATGTTAGCGACTGACTGAAAATTAGTTTGCCACGATCTGCTGCCCGCTCTGCATCATAGTGGTATCAGAGCTAAGGTTGTATCTTTCAGGAAGGAGAAGACAACAAAATGTCAGAACGAGAAGGGTCAGAAGAGTACCCAGCAAGGATGACCAATGCTGAATTGGCTGTCCTGGTAAAGAAGTAGATTGCAAAGAGCAAAGCAATTAGTGCTCAGAATTAGGCATTGAAAGATGAGTTAGAAATATTGAGGGACAAAGTCAGAAGGGGAAGAGATTCTGGTGAATGAGAAGATAGGGATGAAGAGGATATCCCTAGGCAGGAAGAAATAGAGGTTCCTATAGACCAGAGACCCTTACTTAATGCCCTCAAATCTATGGAGCGAAAGACCATGGATATGAAAATAGACCTGCTAGTGTTTGCAGGAAAAATGGAACCTGATTTAGTGATGGAGTGGATAGACTCCTTGAACAATTTCTTTGAAACAGAGGAAATACCAGACCACCAAAGAGTGAAGATAGCTCAATCCAAAATGAAAGGGGCTGCACTAACCTGGTGGAATTTCATCCAAGATGACCGGGTGAAAGAAGGAAAGAACAGAGTTGCTACGTGGAAGAAGATGATGGCTTAGTGAAGGAAGCCTATGTTCCATTGGATTACAACATCCAATTACATAAGAGGAGACAAAATCTGAAACAAAAGGAATTAGATGTCAGTGCTATTAATAACTGAGAGGGGGGGTGAATCAGTTATCCAAATTATTTCTTCTTTCTGAACTTTCTTATTAATTAATGCAGTATTAATTCAAACAAGCAAACATAACCATGAAATGGAGATACACATGACACAATATTTTTGACGTGGAAACCCTGTTAAGGGAGAAAACCACAGGGTGATTGACCCAAAGATTATTCTCTGTTAGAAGAATAAGGAATTACAAAATGGCACTTGCCAATTAGGGCTCACTGCCCAAGCACACTGCTCACAAGGAGGCACACTGCCTACAAGAGACACACTGTCTACAAAAGAGTGTTATACAATACTTGAACTGATTGGTAGCATCCACATATGCTGGAGTTCAGTTCTGATTGGGCTCAGTACACTGATCTGCTGCACTTCATCTTTCCTCTTCTCTTATGCTGCTTTCCTTTCACATACCGGACCTTCCTTACTACTTCTACTCTGCTCTGCTTTTATTCGCATATCACATATCACAACACACCTTCTCACAACTAAATCCATCCTATATATATATCCACATAAGTGATTTCATTATCTTTCTAGTCGACACCTGGAATAGTCAATCTTTTCACAAACTCTGTTCTGTCGGTTGAATCCTTGCAATCAAGGAATGTGGATCAAGCATATACTTGTAGAAATCATTAATCATGTCAGCCAAACATAATTCATGTCTTCATAACCTTTACCACCATCAGTAACACATCCGGAAAGTAGTCTGATGTTTTGTCAGTCAGTTCTTCCTCTATTCACACTATCACTCAGGAATCCAGTACTCAACTATTCATATCTTTTTCCTTGTCCATCACCGGAGGCTAAATCCTTGGAATCTATTACTGAAGGTAGTCCTCTTGTCTTTCCCAAATCTGCAGTTCACCAAGATACTTCCTCTGAGAGATCCGGACCTGTCTGTCAGACCTTGCCACAAGCTCTGTTCTTGTTTACCGGACCTCAACAATCTTCATTCTGACTTCTGGTAGAGACACACCATGTCCTGTAGATGTGTGGGATGAACTTTGTTGCCATCAATGACAACAATCATGAATCCATGTAGTGTCTCTTGCCAACAATCTCCCCCTTTGGCATTTATGGCAACACTTAGTGAAAAATGACTAAGTGTTTACACTATGCTCCCCCTTGGCTGATGCTCTGTCTTTATATACATTTTCTGGAGCTCCCCCTTTGTTGGATTCCTCATTTTTCACTGCTCCTCACTCCCCCTTTGACATCAATGGCAAAGGGTAGGGTCCGCATACCAAAATTTTCAAAAATTTAACTATACTTAGCCGCATAAGTATATATATACAAGTTGTACTTACATATACTTAAGTATGTCTGCAAAAGTATTCTTCAACTGTACAACTTCTGTCGCCCAACTCTGCTTCATTCTGTCCAAAATTGAGATATGCCCACTCAACAAGAATGCAAACAAATCTACCCTTTTTAGATCTGTCGGATCATTGGTCTGGGCTGTAATTTGGGCTTCACTTATGGCCTCATGCATGGCCTCAAACTTAGGGATAATAATCCTTCTAAGTTCACCCATCCAGTTAATTATGTTCTTTCTTTCCTTCTCAAAATTCTTTATTGCATTTTTGATTGCAATAGTCTGAAATTCTTGATTTATTATGGAGGATGAAAGAGGATCAAAACTTTGAGACAAGCTTAGTAGTTTGTCCTCTTGCTCTTTTATTTTCTTCTCAATCTCCACTATTACCTTGGACCAGGAGATACAAAACTTGTATATTTCACCACCATCCTTAAGAGCATTTTCTAAGCTCTTTATCCCAATGTTCATGTTTCTCCTATCATTAATGATCAAACCCTGTACCTCGGAGAACCTTTTATCCAAAAACTCCTTCCGGACCTTTTCTTTAGCTGATTTTTCTAGAGAATCAAAATGTGTACTAACACTGCTGACTAAGGTTTTGAGATTACCGGAAGTGGAGGCTGTGGGATCTTTATGAATCGATGGCATAATCTTTTCAAGCACTCCGGAAGTAGCTTCTATCAACTCACAGTCTTCCATATGAGACTTTAGGAGTTTTTCTTTCACTTTTGCATTAGCGAATGAAGCTATCTTCATAGTTTGTACCGGAGAAAGAGAATTAAAATTGAATGGACCTTGTAGAAGCTCTAGTTCATCAATTCCATTGTTTCTTTGTTCAGGAATTCTTGGACAGTTTGTGCAGTGTCTCTTGCCGGAGACAGATGTTTCTTCTCTTCTGCAATCTTAGAGCTGTCCTTTTGAGTTTTCTCTCCTCCTACATTCTCACCACTAGCAGTTGTGGTCTTATCTGTTGAGGTCTTCTCTCCTTCCGAAACCTTAGCACTGTCATCTACTTTTTCTTTTACCTCTACTTCTTTCTCCTGTGATTTTTCTTCTCCTTTAGATCTGGAGACTATAGGGGAAACCGAAGGAGAAATGTTAGTCTGTTCAGGGCCCACCTCTTCTGTCATTTTCTCAGTAGTTTCTTCTGCAACACTTGTGGTTGAGGGATCAGTACCCAAGTCCTCTATAATAGGAAGATTAAATCTTTTGAAGGCTTTCCGAAGAATCTCTTCAGTGTCCTTGGCTACCTTGTCAGTCTCACCAAGCATGAGTTGATTCATCCTTGCTTTACTCCTGAACTCATCCTTGCAATCCTTGAACATCATATTCATTGTTTTGGGATTGATTGAAGGATATAGCTGAATAGCTATCTGTTCCCGGATCTCAATGTCTTTTGCCATGGCATTGTTTTTTCTTATTTCTAACTCCTTTTCTAGGCTCTTAGGAATTAGAGATATAATCTCAATGAAAGCCTTATTGTATATGTTCAGATACCTGACTGTAGCTTCCTGCAGGATCTTTTGGTCAGCCTCATTGTAATCATCATAGAATTCAGTCATTGGTTGAAGGTTTCCATCCACAGTGACTGATTTGATTACACTTTTTAGAGACAGGGTGGGCTTTTCAACAAATTCCTCTGCCATTTCTTCCTTGTCTTGGCCTGTGGAGGGTTTACCAGATCCTTTCTTCTTCTACTTCTTTATTTCCTTTACCCCCTCATCTAATTCGGTTTCCTCTTCATCTCTTTGACTTGCATAAGCCCTTGTGGCTTTTATCTTTGATCTTTTCTCTTTTGCCAGATGCCTGGACTTTCGATTTTGATGTTCTTGAGCTTTTGGCTGTGCTAGGTGCAGATCTCTTTGATGATCTGGTCTGGGTGGAGGTTTCTACCGAAGCACTTTTCTTGCTTCCCTTTTCTGCCTCTTTCTTCTCTTCATCAACTTTTTGTCTCTTTTCCCGGTTGGCATCAAGTGCCTCCTTTGAGATCCCAAGGCCTTGGGCAATATGTTCTACTTCTTTTCTCACCTTCCTTTTCATCTCTGGTTCTCTAAGTTCCACATGAATCTTTACACTCAGCTCCTCAAAGGTTCTAAACCTTTCTGCCTTTGGATCTTTAGGCTGACTTAGCATGTGTTGAACATGCAGCTCCACAATCTGTTCATCCACTTCATACCCCATGGGCATGATCCAGACTATCCTTGGTTCTACTACCTCCATTAGGCACTGATCTGTCTCTACCATAAAGCATACTATGTCTTTGTATTTTTCAACAAGAGACTAAGGAATCCTTTCTCTTGCTTGCATCATGTTCTGAAAGTTCTTGAAATATCCCCACAGAGCTGTATTTTGTGCTTTGTTGTCACCAAGTCCATGTAAAGAATCTCTAACTTGGATAGCTACCGGTCTATCATTCTCCCATACCTAGCCATTAGATCCGGGAAGCTCATTCATAAAGTAGAAGAATAAGCACAATATCAATCCACCATACTTGAATGAATTCTTTTTGTCTTTCTTGATTTTCTACAGATTCTCCAAGAGTTGGTTTAAGAGAAGCTGACAAAGATCATAGTCTGCATCCTTTCTTAACATTTCATAAGCTGTGTAGATGGCAGTTCCAGGTACAGAATTTTCTTTGCTAGAATGATATATCTTATATCCAATGATCATAGAAGCAAACTTGACATCCGGATCAGTGATGTCATCTACTGTCATTGCTCTTTTGTCAAACTTAGATCCGGTAGCCTCACTCATAGTTTGGTTCTTTACAGATTGAAGAATAGGAATCCCACCGGATGAGTGTAGTCCGGTAACTACCCTGATGGCATCTTTAGTGATCTTGAATGGTCCATTTAACCACATGAAATTGTCATGTATTCTGCTCAAAATGTACCTAACCCATTCATCCTCTGTAAAACAGGGGAAATGTATGTATTGTGCAAAGTGCTTGTTCTGGAGGCCTATGTATTGGGGTTTGAGCTCAAATGAATCATCTAACAGTTGTATAATATCTCTTAGTTTGAATTCCCCAAACTCTTCAACATTTGCATGTATATAAACCCTAATATCTTCGGTGTGCAAAACACCATGCGGAATACTGGAAAATGCACCTAGGGGGTCTACCTCCAAGGATTTGTATGGATGTTTCTTAAATGTAGGGCGAGGTCTATCAAAAATCTTTACAATATTCAGAGTACCCATTATCAAGAGATTTGCAGTGAGATATTTGAAAACAAAAAATACCTTTTGCGCCTATTGGTTTCACGGAGTGGGTTGGATTGATCTCTGGAAGTAATGACTTCTGCAAGTGATCTTCAATGAACTTGAGGAATTTCATTGTAGAGCTCCGCTTTTCGTTTCTTCTTAAGTGTAGAATGAACAAGTGATTAATGAAAAACCCTTATATTGCTCCGCAAGCCCTAATATCAGATTGCAATAAATGCTCGACCTACATTATTCTAGTTTGCCTTGTTTTCCTTGTTCAAGGAGGAAGAAGCTCATCCGGATCATTATGATTCTCTTGTAATCGATGTTAGTGATGAATCATCATATCCACTTGTCCTTCTGATCATCTTATGTATCCGCAGATCAAGCTATATCAATTTGGATTCATACCGGGCCAATCTTGTGAGAAACCTGTTTTACCAGAAGACTTGCTTAACCAGACCAATTCTGAAGGAAATGAACTTTTTAAATTTTCTTGTGGATCTCTCAAATCTTTACCATAGTTTGTTTGAATATATCCCTTATGACTCCTTCAATCCGCAGCTCTTCTTGTGCCAGTTCCGGCACCAATTGACTGGCTGGGGGAACAAGGTTTTCTTTGTGTCTCCCCCTGAGCTAGAGCTCACTTTTTAGTTTCCGGAAGGAATATCAGCACTAGAGTCTGGTGCGGATCCAACCTCTACACTCTCAGTACTTTTCTTCACCCAAATCTTGCTCATCTCATTTTTAACTTCATCCATATTCATCTTTTGTTTACCCTTATCTTGATTCTGATTATGATATACCGGACCTCTTTTGTTTTGATTCTTGCTTCTACAGATTTTTGCATTATGACCAGACCTATTACAAATTTGGCAACCAACATTTCTTTGCATATTTGACTGATGTCCTCTTGATCTGTATTGATTAGCCATATGACCTACTCTATTGCATGCAAAGCATCTACCATTGAATGATTTGTTCATTTGCATATTTCTGCATTCATGAGACTTGTGGCCATACCTTTTGTAGTTAAAACACTGTCTGGAGAAGGATGAATTAGTCTGATTCATTTTCTTTCTACACTAATTAGCTTTGTGACCAAAGTGATTGCAGCTGTGGCAGTATCCATTGAAGGATGGATATCTTTGAGCATTGGGCTGTCTTACTGGAGGTCTTCTAGGCCTGTTCCTTGGATTTTCTGGTCCAAAATTCTGCTGACCTAATCCAGAGCTTTCTCCTTTCTCATATCCCAAACCACACTTGTTATCTGCCCTCTTCTGACTTCCAAGAAGAACTTCAAGTTGAGCAGAACTTATCTTGAATTTCTCTTTATATTCATTTGCTGATTGAAGATCCCTTTTAAGAGAAACAATTTGATCCTAAAGTTTTTCTTCATTTTCTTTAGCATCTTCAAGATCAGATTCAAGATGTCTGATGATTCTATCCATTTGGTGGCAATCTTCTAATTTCTCCTCGAGAGATTGTCTTAGATTATCTTCAGTTTTTCTTTTCTCTTCAATCTCTTGAGTAAACTTTATAACTCTTGATTCCATTTCATGTCTTACCATAATGACTTCTTTTGATAACTTTTCACATAATTTGGTTTTTTCAGTCAGCTCTTCATTTGCATCATTAGCTTCACCTTGTCTTGCCAATTGTTGAAGCAACTCCTTTCTCTTTTTCATAGAGAGACTTAATTTGTCTTTCAGTTCTCTCATGAAATCATCAGCCTGTTTGAGTCTTTCCTTTAATTCATTGACTTCAGAGTTTGACTATTCAAGATCATCAAGGGCAGTCTTGAGTTGCTCCCTTAAACCATATACATCCATTTGAACTCCCAGATCTTGCTCAAGCTATTAGGCTCTGTTAGGAGGAACTTAGCTCTAATACCAATTGTTGATAACTGAGAGGGGGGGTGAATCAATTATCCAAATTATTTCTTCTTTCTAAACTTTCTTATTAATTAATGCAGCATTAATTCAAACAAGCAAACATAACCATGAAATGGAGATACACATGACATAATATTTTTGACGTGGAAACCCTGTTAAGGGAGAAAACCACGGGGTGATTAACCCAAAGATTATTCTCTATTAGAAGAATAAGGAATTACAAAATGGCACTTGCCAATTAGGGCTCACTGCCCGAGCACACTGCTCACAAGGAGGCACACTGCCTACAATAGACACACTGTCTACAAAAGAGTGTTATACAATACTTGAACTGATTGGTAGCATCCACATATGCTGGAGTTCAGTTCTGGTTGGGCTCAGTACACTGATCTGCTACACTTCATCTTTCCTATTCTCTTATGCTGCTTTCCTTTCACATACCGGACCTTCCTTACTGCTTCTGCTCTGCTCTGCTTTTATTCACATATCACATATCACAACACACCTTCTCACAACTAAATCCATCCTATATATATATCCGCACAAGTGATTTCATTATCTTTCTAGTTGGCACTCAGAACAGTCAATCTTTTCACAAACTCTATTCTGTCGGCCGAATCCTTGCACATCAAGGAATGCGGATCAAGCATATACTTGTAGAAATCATTAATCATGTCAGCCAAACATAATTCACATCTTCATAACCTTTACCACCATCAGTAACACATCCGGAAAGTAGTCTGATGTTCTGTCAGTCAGTTCTTCCTCTGTTCACACTGTCACTCAGGAATCCGGTACTCAACTATTCATATCTTTTTCCTTGTCCATCACCGGAGGCTAAATCTTTGGAATCTATTACTTAAGGTAGTTCTCTTGTCTTTCCCAAATCCACACTTCACCAAGATACTTCCTATGAGAGATCCAGACCTGTCTGTCGGACCTTGCCACAAGCTCTGTTCTTGTTTACCGGACCTCAACAATCTTCATTCTGACTTCCGGTAGAGACACACCATGTCCTACAGATGTGTGGGATGAACTTTGTTTCCATCAATGACAACAATCATGAATCCATATAGTGTCTCTTGCCAACAAGTGCATACACTGAAGAGTTCATGAAACTATGTCTCAAGACAAAGGTGAAGGAGAATGAGGAAGAGAAGGTAGCTAGGTATCTCAATGGGTTGAGATTTGCCATCCAAGAAGACCTAAATCTGCATAATCTAGATACAGTTCAGAAGTGCTACCAATTAGCACTCAAGGTGGAAGAGAAACTAAAGAGAAGACAAGAGTAGAACAATAGAGGAAGAGGAAGATAGCAAAGAGGGCGAAGAAGTCCTTTCAAAGGCAGAGGAAATGGATTTGGACACCAAGGTGAATCCAATCAAGAGAGAAGCAAAGGAGACAACAGTCAACTCAAGGGGGAAGTTATGATCAAAAAGGAAATTTTAGGGGCAGAAGACCACCGTTTAGAGGGAGATCTCAGGGAAGAGGTCCTATCAGATGTTACAATTGCAATATGGAAGGTCACATAGCCAGTAGATGTCTAGAAAAAGCAACAAGTTCAGGGGGAGAAAGGAGGACAAATCTGATCCAAGAATCTGATTGTCAAAGTGCAACAAGCTCCAACACTTATCAGAGTGTGAATGATACTGTCAGATATGGGTATCCTGAGACAGGAGAAGCTTTGATGATCAGGAGAGCAATGGTCACTTTGAAGGTACCTGACAAAGAACCCCCACAAAGAAAGTCTCTTTTCAAAACTACTTGCAAGGCAGGAGGAAAGGTATGTAGAGTTCTAATTGACTCTAGATCTACTAAAAATTTTGTGTCTGTTGAAATGGTAGAAAAGCTTAAGCTTAGAAGGCTACCACATCCCTGCCCGTATAAGGTCTCATGGCTCACTCAAGGTCAGCAAACAGTTGTGGAAGAACAGGCTTGGGTAGAATTTCAAATTGGACCATACAAGGACAAATTATTATTTGACATAGCTCAGATGGATGCTTTCCATCTCCTACTTGGAAGACCATGGCAATACGATTTGAAAGCCTAACATGATGGAGTTAGAAACACCTATTCAATCACCAAGGATGGTGAGAAGACAGAGTTACTACCATTAATGGGGAAGGAAGTAGAATCAAAAGGGAAAGAAGTCAAGGTGATGATGGTAGAAGGAAAACAATTTATGACAAAAATAGTAGAAGAAGGAGAAGTTGCATATGCTCTAATTCCATGCCTAAAAGTGAATAAGGAACAACAACAAGAAGTAAAGGGGGAGAAGAAGCAAAGGTTCATAGACCCTGCTGTCCAAGAATTATTGGACAAATACAAAGGCATCATCTCTGATGGAATGCCAAGGTCCCTACCACCTGTGAGAGACATCAGTCATTGCATAGATCTAATCCCAGGATCTATACTTCCAAACAAGGAAGCATACAAGCTTACCCCAGAGTAGAATGCAGAGGTAGCAAGGCAGATTGAGGAATTGTTGGAAACAAGCCTAATTGGCAAAATTTTAAGTCCGTGTGCAGTACCGACTGTACTAGCACCAAAGAAAGAAGGCACTTGGAGGCTTTGCACTAATTCAAGGGCTATTAACAAGATCACAATCAGGTATAGGTTCCCAATACCTAGGATAGAGGATTTGCTTGATTGTTTGGGAGGTGCCAAATATTTCACAAAAATAGATTTGAAAAGTGGCTATCATTAGATCAGGATTAGGCTAGGAGATGAATGGAAAACTGCATTTAAAACCAATGAAGGGTTGTATGAGTGGAAGGTCATGCCTTTTGGTTTATCCAATACACCTAGTACCTTTATGAGATTGATGAATGAGGTCTTGAGAGAATTTATAGGCAAATTTGTCATAGTATATCTAGATGACATTCTGATTTTTAGTAATACAAGGGAAGGGCATCTCAAACATATAGGCTTGGTTCTCAAAAGGTTACAAGAAGAACAACTAATGATCAACTTGGAGAAGTGTTTGTTTATGTAGGAAGAGATTATTTACTTGGGTTTTGTCATCTCACAGGGAAAACTGAAAATGGATCAAGAGAAGGTGAGTGCCATACTGTTTTGGCCAACTCCCAGAACCATGAATGATGTCAGAAGTTTCCATGGGTTAGCAAACCTTCTATAGGAAGTTTATAAGAGGGTTTAGTCATATCTGTGCACCCATGCTTGACACCATAAAAGGAGGACAGAAGTGCAGATTTACTTGGACAAAGGAGGCAGATGATTCATTTAAAACATTGAAGAAGAAAGTGGCACAGCAGCCAGTCCTTACACTTCCTGATTTCAATAAGATTTTTCAGGTTGAATGTGATGCAAGTCACATGGCAATTGGAGCAGTACTCAGTCAAGAAGGGAGGCCTATTGCATTTTTCAGTGAGAAACTCAATGATGCAAAGAAGAGATACTCGTCTTATGATTTGGAGATGTATGCTCTAGTCCAGTCACTCAAGAAGTGGAGACATTACTTAATGCCAAAATAATTCATAGTATTTACAGATAATCAAACTCTTAGTTTCATTAACATTCAAGAGAAGCTGAACCATAGACACATGAAGTGGGTGGAAACTTTGCAAGCTTTCACCTTCACACTCAAGCACACGAAGGGAGTCGAGAACAAGGTAGCAGATGCTTTGAGCAGGAGGGTTCTAACAATAAATCAGATACAGTTGGAAAGTGTTGGGATTGATTCCTTAAAGACTATGTATGAGGATGATGAAGACTTTGGAGAGATCTACAAAGTGTGTACTTCTTTTGAAGACAAATATCATGTTGAATATTCTGAATTTCTGATACAAGATGGATTACTTTTCAATGGTGGATAGTTGTGTATTCCACGATGTTCTATGAGACTAAACATTAGTAGGGAGAAACATTGTGGGGCCATGGCAGGACATTTTGGTCTGGATAAGACTCTTGATCTTGTGAAGAGGCATTGCTTTTGGCCAAAGCTACAGTCAGATGTCAGAAAATTTGTGGAGACATGTGTGATTTGTCAGAAGGCAAAAGGAAAATCTACTAGTGCAGGTTTATATCAGCCATTGCCCATTCCTTCTAGGCCATGGGAGAGCATAAGCATGGACTTTGTGTTGGGTTTACCAAGAACAAAGAAAGGATATGACAGTGTTTTTGTGGTGGTGGACAGATTCAGTAAAATGGCACATTTCTTGCCATGTAAAACCATTGGTGATGCTTCATATGTTGCAGACCTATTTTTCAAGGAAATAGTGAGGATTCATGTATTACCATTAAGGATAGTCTCAGACAGAGACGTGAAATTTATTGGCCATTTTTGGAGGACTCTTTGGAAGAAGCTTGGAACCAATTTATCCTTCTCATCAGCCTATCACCCTCAAATAGATGGATAGACTGAAGTGGTTAACCGTTCCTTAGGAAATCTACTCAGGTGTTTGACAAGGCAGCATGGAGAAAAGTGGGATAACATCCTATCACAAGTAGAATTTTCCTATAATGACACCATCAATAGGAGTACATGGAAATCACCTTTTCAGGTGGTATATGGAATTCATCCAAGAGGTATTTTGGAGTTAAGAGATCTACTTGCAAGAGAGCCATCAAAGAGGTGCATGATCAAGTCAAGACCCAACTCCAGCGAACTACTTTGAAGTACAAAGAATATGCTGACAAGAAAAAGAGAGATGTACAATTTGATGTTGGAGATTTGGTGTGGGTTAATTTGAAGAAGGAAAGACTCCCAAAAGGAAAATATACTAAGCTCATGCAGAGGAAGATTGTACCATGTCAGATTTTGAAGAAATGTGGACAGAATGCTTATGAAATCCAACTTCCTTCTGATCTTGGATTGTCACCTATTTTCGATGTGTGTGATTTGACTCCATACAAACATACTACAGATGTAGAACAGGAACCACTACAGGGCGCAACAGAAGATGATATTCCTAAGCATGATCCACCCAAATTACAAAAGATTTTAGACTCAAGAATGGCAAAGAAGACCAGGAACAAAGAGTACATGGAGTACTTGGTAGCTTGGCAAGGGAAACCTGATTTAGAGGTAGTTTGGATGCCTGAAGAGAAGATCATCAAACAGGGTGCAGATCTTCAAACTCTCATCTCAAGTGGACTTGTGATTTCTTCTCTCGGGGAGTATGGTGCAGGAGCACCCCACGAAGACTAGGGTCTTATGCAATTTATGCATTTTCTATATTAAAGGTAATAAGGTCTGTTTGACTAGACTTGTCATTGGTGTTTGTAATTCGGTTTTTGTTTGTAATCCTTAGGACACTTATCGAGTTGTCATGATAAGGTTGTTATTTTGTTAGAAGTTTGTTATCTCTCCCATCTGCTTGGAATTGTCTCCTAGCCTCTGGGAATCAAGTCGGTACTATTGTTGGAAAGTAGTTAAATAGCTCAGCTCAGATCGATTAGAGATATAGATGGATATAGATAGATTGAGATTTCTGTAAGAGACTGAGAAGTTCTAAAGCTATGAAATCAGGTATCTTTATCAATTTCTGGAAGCAATAAAATAAGATCCTATTTTGTGTTCAATTTCCTTGTGTAGTCGATTTTCTGGTTTGCAATCGAGATGGGTTCTTTAATCCATTCCATCGGTTGATTACTCCGTAATTGGTGGAATGGCTGTATATATTAGATTAAGTTTTCTATTTTGTTTTTGTGCATTTTGTTTTTGCAGGATCAAGTTTTACAGCATGCTGAGATGAACCCTAGCATCCTCATGTGCTAGGTTGTGAAAGTTAGAAAATCCGTATGTTTATGGAGGACCGCCATGCAGGTTTTAGTCGTGCGTAGTGGTGTCGCAGATAATTAAATTTTTTCTGTTTGAACCATTTCCAAATATTCAATGGGTTATCGGTTCAATGGTGATAGCAGATAGTACATCAGGTTTCGCAGTTGATTGAAGTCGAGCGAAAAAGTCTTTGTTTGAACCTTTGGAAAAAGGTTCAACGATTTGCAAGTAAATCGGGTTTGTTTTGGCTCAATGAATGCTTGTAAGAAGTTAAGTAAAGCTTCAAAGGAGTTTTTGAATTAGTTAAGTGTTTGGTTGAACCTTTGAACTGGTTCAACGGTTCAACGACCATTTGGTTCAACCGTTCGGCGACGGAGATAGTGCTAAAGAGCTAGTGATAGTTGAACCATTCATTGGATAGGTTCAACGGTTCAACGGGCTGGCAGTTCAACAGTTCAGTGAAGCCGATGGGTTCTTCCGGTTCAACAGTGCAACTATGGATTTCCAATAGCTGTTTAAACTAAGTAATTGAATTGATAGTACTAGTTCAATGGTACGATTGGCTCAGAGGTTCACCCAAAGAAAAATACTCATATCGGCATGAGGAGTTTTAGTCTGGCCAATGGAATGGTTTTCACCAATGGAAAAACACACATAGAAAATTGTATGTTAGCGACTGACTGAAAATCAGTTTGCCACTATCCACTGTCCGCTCTGCATCAGAACTCCTCAAAGAAACTATCATGGTATGAAAAAGAAAGAAAAGATCTGGAAGAAGATGAAGCAAAAGCTGCTCAACTTGAAGCCCTTATTGCAAAAAGACTACCAAGAGGATCTGGTAAGTATGAAGGAAAATTGCCCTTGAAATGTTTCAACTGCAATAAGATTGGTCATTTTGCCTCAAGGTGTTCGTAAAGATTTTCAAGGGCAAATCCAAACAGATCAAGATTCCAAAAGAAATCTTACTATGTTCATGAAGATGATGATGATGGAGTAATAGATGATGAATCAGAGACAGGAAACAAATCTGGAAGTGACTGAGTGTTTATTGCCATCAAGGAAGAAGATCCAATGCCCTCTGAATCTGTCAATCATAAAATGATAGAAAGAGCTCTGGCTGCCCAAGTTGAAGAAAAGCATGACTGGGTCATTGACAGTGGATGCTCCCACCATATGACAAGTGACAAAAATAAGTTCATAGATTTGGAAAGATATGAAGGAGGAGTGGTAAAATTTGGTGATAATTCTGCTGGCAGAATTAGAGGTAGAGGAACTATTTCTTTTGATGGAAAGAACAAAACCAGCAATGTACTTACTATATGTTGAAGGTCTAAAGCACAATCTTCTTAGTGTTGGACAGTTGGTGGACAAAGGCTATGATCTCTGATTCAAAAATGGAAAATGTAAGATCTTTGAAAGTTCTGGAATAGAGATTGCATCTGGTACTCAAACAAAAGGTAACATATTCCACTAGGTTGGTACTGGCAAAAGTTGTTTATTTGTTCAAATTGATCAGAGTTGTTTGTGGCATAGGAGAATGTGTCATGTGAATTTTGATAATATCATCAAGATAAGCAACACTCAGCTGTAAGAGATCTTCCAAGATTGGTGAAACCTACCAATAGCTTGTGCAAAGAATGTCAGTTGGGTAAGCAGAGCAAAGTCACATTTAAATGTAAGGAACAATCTTCTACCAGATTCTTGGACTTAGTACATACTGATCTATGTGGACCAGAATGAATTAGGAGTTTACAAGGTGATAAATACTTCATGTTATTAATTGATGATCACTCCCAGATGATGTGGGTGACTTTTCTGAAAGAAAAATCTGAGGCTCTTGAGAAATTCAAAATATTCAAGGCTATGGTAGAGAATGAAACTGGATTAAACATAAAATATCTCAGGTTTGATAGAGGTGAAGTATTCACATCCGGAGAGTTCATAAAATTCTATGAGAAACATGGGATAAAAAGATAGTTATTTGCTCCAAGGACTCCACAACAGAATGGAGTAGTGTAGAGAAAGAACTAGACCATCCAAGAAGCATCTAGAACTATGATGATGGAAACAAATGTTCCTCAGATCTACTGGAGAGAAGTTGTAAGCACTGCTGTCTATACTCTTAATCAAGTACAAATTAGAAGCAATACTGGTAAGACCCCCTATGAACTCTGGTTTGGCATCACTCCCACTGTGAAGTATTTCAGAGTCTTTGGTAGCAAATGTTACATTAAAAGAGATGAAGACCTTGGCAAATTTGATGCTAGAAGTGATGAAGGAATATTCTTGGGTTATTCTACTCAAAGCAAAGCATACCGGTGTTACAACAAGAGATTAAGGAAGATTATAGAAAGTACAAATGTGAAGGTTGATAAAGGTATTGAAAAACCCTCAAGGTTTTATGAATATGAAGAAGATGATCAGAATGATGTTTTGGTCCAAGAAGTCCAAGCCCCTTCTAAAATTTAGATCCAAACTGATCTAGAGAATCAGGAAGAAGAGATAAGTTTGAATGAACCCGTTCAAGAAATAGAAGTGCAAGAAATTCCAAAAACTCCTAGGTATGTAAGACTGAATCACTCTGAAGATTAGATCATAGGTGATAAAAGCAAAGGTGTTCAAACGAGAAGAAAGATTGCTCAAGACTCAGAAAAGTATTATCTGATTTCAAAGATTGAACCAAAAATAGTGAGTGAAGCATGCAATGATGAAAGATGGACTAAAACAATGAAGGAAGAGCTGATGCAAATTGAGAAAAATCACACTTGGGATCTTTTTCCCA
This sequence comes from Cunninghamia lanceolata, assembly GCA_027924645.1. Taxonomy (NCBI): domain Eukaryota; kingdom Viridiplantae; phylum Streptophyta; class Pinopsida; order Cupressales; family Cupressaceae; genus Cunninghamia; species Cunninghamia lanceolata. The sequence goes on along the minus strand of BSBN01001215.1, from coordinate 18,820,030 downwards.
AACCTAGAAACAAAAATGTGATTGGAATCAAATGGGTCTTCTGGAATAAACTGAATGAAGATGGTGAAGTAGTCAGAAACAAAGCCAGATTGGTCTGCAAGGGTTATTCTCAAGTAGAAGGAGTTGATTTTGAAGAAACATTTTCTCCGGTGGCAAGAATTGAAGTAGTCAGATTATTTTTTGCCTTTGCTGCCTTCAAGGACTTCAAAGTATATCAGATGGATGTCAAGTCTGCCTTCCTGAATGGTGACTTGGAAGAAGTATACATTGAGCAACCAGATGGATTTCAATTGTCTGATCATGGTGATATGGTCTACAAGTTGAAGAAAGAACTGTATGGATTCAAACAAGCCCCAAGAGCCTAGTATGAAAGACTGGATAAGCATATTTTGAAGATTGGTTTCAACAAAGGTACTGCTGACAGTAACTTGTACTTCAAAATTGATCATGAAAATATCTTGATTGTTGAAGTATTTGTTGATGATATCATTTTTGGAGGAAGAGATAGTATGTGCAAAACTTTTGCAAATCAAATGAAAAGTGAATTTGAGATGTCCATGTTTGGGGAAATAAATTTCTTCTTGGGTCTGCAAATCACTCAAACAAAGAAAGGAATCTTGATTTCACAGACCCAATATGTGAAAGAATTGTTGAAGAAATTTGGGATGGAAGACTCAAAACCAATGAATACTCCCATGGTAACTGGATGTAAATTAAGCAAAGATGTTGACTCTCCCAAGGCTGATCAGAAAAAGTACAGGTCAATGATTGGAGGACTACTGTATCTTATTCCAACTAGACCTAACATTATGAATGTTGTTGGTCTTGTTGCTAGATTCCAAGATGATCCTAGAGAATCTCATGTCATGGCAATCAAGAGGATTCTTAGATATCTAAAAGGAATAGTTGAGTATGGTTTATGGTATCCTAGAGATCATGATTTCTGTCTTCATGCATATTCAGATGTGGATTGGGCAGGAGATGTGGATGATTGGAAGAGTACTAGTGGTGGAGCATTCTTTTTAGGGAAAAGATTGGTTTCTTGGCTGAGCAAGAAATAAGAGGCAATATTTCTGTCCACTGCAGAAGCAGAATATATTGCAGTAGCAGGTAGTTACACTCAAGTATTGTGGATGAAGCAAATGCTAAGAGACATCAGAGTGGAATATGAGGAACCTATCACAATCTTCTGTGATAATTCAAGTGCAATAAATATATCAAAAAATCTAATGTTGCATTCAAAGACAAAACATCTATCCATCAAGTTTCACTTTTTGAGAGAACAGGTGAACAAGAATGAAGTCAGATTGGAGTTTGTACCGTCTAAGGATCAGATTGTAGACATTTTTACTAAACCTCTACCTAAGGACTCTTTTGAGTATCTCAGGGAGAAGTTAGGGGTTATTACCCCTCTAGTTTTGAATTAAAGTGCACTGATGTGCATCAGTTTGGTGGATCTCACAGTCATATCTTGTGGTCTGGATTGATGATGGGAAGCTGCTACTCAAGGGGAGTAGTCTGTATGATTTTGTGTGATGCAAGTATGTGCCCTTTGCCATTGATGTCAAAGGGGGAGAGAAGACATGTGAAAAACAAAAAGTGGTTGTTGATCAAAGGGGGAGCAGTAAAGGAAGAGAAGACATGTGAATGGTTGTTGTTGATAGGGGGATTTATGTTAGTCAGTGAGGAGAAGTAGTTGTCTTGATGGTTAAAATAATTTTTCACATAATATGTTGCCATCAATGACAAAGGGGAAGATTGTTGCAAGTATGAGCCTAACCGGTGTTGTCATTGATGTCAACATACTCTTGTTGCATTGATGTCAAGGATTGGATGAATTGTGTGTTTAGGATATTGAGAAAATTAGTCCTATCAGAAATAGAGAAGAACAATGAAGACAGTGAAGCTCTATGAAGTGAAGATCCTAGCTAAGATGAAGATCAGAGGATGTGCATCAAAGGGTTTGTAGATGTGTCTAAAGGTGATCCAATAAAGATTTGAGTGATCTGCATGAAGATTTGAAGAATTTATGGCCATATGAGTAAAACCGGTTCTGGCAGATGTTCAGAGGTGATAGAGTAACACAAATAGGTCCGGTGAGATCCAAAAATGCAATAGATTGTTTTGTAGATTTGGTGGAGTGTTTAGGAAGTCAATGTGAATTGACAACTCAATTGGTTCGTGGTCTAGATGTTCGCAAGTACTAATTCCAATATGACAATAATGACAGACTGTGTTCTTGAGGTTCCAAATGAAGGAGAGAATGATTTCAGGAAGCAGAAGTAATGTGGATGTTCTTGGTGATTCAGGCAAGCTTGTGGGGGTCTCTAGATTGTGTCTAGTTTGTGTTGGTGGTCCGCATTGAAGATTGAGCTCGTAATTGAAGAATTACTTCCAGATGATGATGTTCTTCCTAAACTTGGCCGACTAGATGATTTACACATCTTGTGGATGATCTTGAAGATGTTCTGTGAAGGATGGCGTGCTCCTCAAAGAAGATTGAAGTCCCAGATATATGTGGTTGACAGTGTGGTGATTCGCATGAAGTCTTTTGTAATAAGTCAAGTTGTATTTGTGTATTTTCTCTATAAAGTCGACGTCTTGTATAAATAAGAGTTGTGAAGTCATTTCAAAGGGATCTTGGAAGAGATGAGAGTGTGGTAGAGAGGAGAAGAGTGAAAGGCAAAGCAGAAGTGTTGAGCTTAAATGGAATTGACTCAAGCATGGTGAAGATGCTATTCTTCAGTTCAAGTATGTAATATTTATTATTCTATAGACAGCGTGTCTCCTGTAGGCAGTGGGCCTCTTGTGAGTAGTGTGCTCGGGCAGTGAGCCCTAATTGGCATGTGCCATTTTGTTCTTCTTATTCTTTTAACAGAGAATACAATCTTGGGTTAGTCACCCCATAGTTTTTCCCTTAACTGGGTTTTCCACGTTAAAATCTTGGTGTCATATGTGTTAATGTGTTTCTTTCTTGAATTTTTGCATTGTGTTTCCATGATTGATTTATTATTATGCTACTGAATTACAAGAAGGATTTAAGTGGTTAATAAAAGAAAGTTTTGGGACAATTGATTCACCCCCCTCTCAATTGTCTATCTTGAAACTAACACTAACTGAGTCAGATCCATCTATTGAATGTCACCAATACTCAGTAGAAAGCATTACTATAGACCCAAGGTATCAAGACATAGCACTATATCTACTGAGAAACATGTGCCCTACACATATGAACTCCACTCAGAGGAGAGATTTAAGGATCAAAAGTCAGAAATACATGATCAAGTCTGGTGTCCTATACATAAGGAATTTTGAAGGAGTATATCTTAGATATTTGAACAAATAGGAAGCAGAACAAGTATTGACCAAGTTTCATGATAGGTTTGGCACTAGTCATAGATCAGGAGATACAACAACACATTAGATACTCAGAGCAGGATACTACTAGCCTCATGTTTTCAGAGATTCCCATTAGCATGTGAGGAAGTACGACACTTGTCAAACTTCATCTTATAGAGAAAGAAATTCTACTATGTCATTGCAACCAGTATATGAGGTCAGATCATTTACCCAGTGGGGCCTAGATTTCATTGGTATGATTAACCCCAGTTCTTCTGCAGTGCATAGGTTCATCTTGACAGCTACAGACTATTGCACGTGATGGAGTGAGGTGCTATCTTGCAAAGATTGTACCACCGATACAGTCATCAGGTTTCTAGAGGAACACATTATCACCAGGTTTGGTATGCCTTTTTCTCTAGTATGTGACAATGGCCTTGCTTTCTCTTCTGCTAAGTTGTTGCAATAGACTTTTGAAAATGAGGTAATCATTAAATTTTCTTCCAATTACTATCCTTAAGGAAATGGTATCTCTGAATCCACAAATAAGAATATGATAGGTGTCATCAAAAAACTTTTGGAAAGGAATCCTAGGGACTGGTATAACCAACTTAAGTTTGTATTATGGGCCATAGAACCTGATTAAAATCCTCATTGGGTACCTCAGCCTACCAATTGGTCTATGGACAGAACCCAATCTTCCCTATGAACCTAAAAATTCCAACCTTACAATTCATTAGGGATTACCTGAGAAGTGAAGATAAGATAGAAGCCATATTGCTAAATCTCTTGAACCTAGAAGAGAAAAGAGATGCTGCCTTAGAACACTTCATAAAACATCAAGGGGTAGTTAAGAGATGATTTGATATAAGGGCCACCATCAAGGCCTTTAGAATCAATGACTTGGTCCTCATGTGGGATAAAGCTAAAGAAAAGAAATGAGACCACTCTAAATTTGACAAATTATGGTTAGGACTTTATCAGATTGTTGAGATCCTTGGAGAAAATAACTTTCGTATCAGCTCTCTATCTGGGGAACTAGTCCCATTGCTAGTCAATGGATGATACCTCAAGAATTACTTTCCAAATTAAGAGATCCTAGCTAGGAGACCATTTGGTCTCCTTGTGCATAGTTAGGATAGGAGTTTTGTTGTGATTTTGGTTGTTAGTTGTAGTGCTCTGATCAGTTTGTTTTGTTTTGAGGTTTGATTTTGTCTTGTTGTTGTTTCATTCTTTCCTTTTTTCCCTTTTCAGTTGTTCAGTTTTTCTTGGTTTGATCTTCTATTTCCCAATCTTGTTTTGTCTTCTAACAAGCTCTTTTCTTGGCTCTATTTTCCAAGTTGGTCTGCCCCCTTTTTGCCTGGTCATGAAAGACTTTTGTTTTGGTTGGCAAAATAAAAGGGGGTCTCCTTCTGAAATTAGTGCTCTAGATCATTACTTGGTTACAAGACTGGTCTTTTTCCTAAGATTTTAGTTTTGTCTTGCATATCGGTTGTGGGCTTGCTAGTTTGGCTTGAGGCTTGGGTGAGTCTTGTGCTTGGGATGATGTTATCATGAAATCTTACATATACTCTCACACTAATGTTTCTTTCAGTATGCCTAAATGACTTGTCACTACTAGAGGTTGGGTGAACATTTAACGATCTTGCTTTCTAAATCACCACTTTTGGTCTAACTTATGGGCTTTACACTCCAGTGAGGTTAGCCTTGGCCCCCAACTTGGCAGCGGGCTTCAATGCTTGCAAGTTGAGAAGGATAATAAAAAAGAGAGTGACAGAAGTGAGGTAGTAAAAAAAGAAAAAAAAAATGATGATGAAATTTTTTTTTAAAAAGGAAGTGAGGCAGTCAAATGAGAGAGAGTGATAAAAAAGAGAGTGATAAAAGAGAGTGAAATGAGGGTATGATTCAACTGATTGGGTGATTGGGCATCTCTACCGGGGCTATGGACGCCTGGCTGGTAGTAGAGCAATGCCTTGGTGGGGTGAGTGACATGTCCGTTGGGGCTATAGACGCCTGGATGGCGGCAGAGAAATGTCCAGGTGGCTACATGATAGCTTGATTTACTTTACCTGGCCCAATCTTTGGTTTGTGATTGATGATTTCTTGTATTCTCAAGGAGGGGGAATGAATCACGTGCACACACTTGGATTTCTGATACATTTGACCTTGTGCTTGTTCATTCTTGCTTATAGTTGGGCTTGGCTTTCATACTCTCACTATGGTTGATGAAGCTAGAATATTGGGTCTTTGGCTAGTTTTTGGCACCTTGGAATGCTCTGGAGCATTCTTTGTTTTGGTTGGCATTTGTTGTGTTTGTCACAACCCACCCCATTTTGTGACCAAAATAGGGACTCCCCTTCTTTTCTACTCCCTTTCCTACCTATGAAGTATCTTGCCTTATTATGACTTCGGACAAGGTTTTCAAGTTTCTAGTTTTGACCATTTCATGTTTTATGACTTATCCCCTTTGCGGTTTTATGCTATCAGACTTTTGGACTTTGTCCTTCTACCATTACAGAAGGCAGAGGCCCAAGGCTCTGATGTTTTACTCTTTAACTTGGGCATGCTCTTGTTGCGCCATATCTCCTCATTGGGATGCCAGAGTTTATTGTTTTCACATGACAGTAAAGCTATCTTTGATTCCCTGATCCATGGACTGTCGCATGGCTCATACAGACGCTACTTTGTCAAGGTTAGCCATCTCATAATGGTTGTAAAACATTCCCTGATGGTCTAATCCTAAGAACACTAGTGTGGAGTTGGTAGATCACCTACACAACATTGGAGGATAGCCTTTTGGCTTGCTCATTGGTTGGTTTCACAGTGTAGGAATTGATTTCCCTCCACCTACCCTTTGGCAATGCATTAATGGAGGCCTCCCACACGTGCAAGCGGCCTTTTTATTGTTATTTTGAGCTCATTTGTTCTCATACAAGCTTTTTACAATCCATTTTCTCTCTGAGCTCTGTGAATTTGACTTATACCTTGAGATATTTTCGATACCCTACTGTGATTTCACGTTTGGATTGGAGTTTTCTACCCTTGGAGTGTGGATTTTGCATTTTTGACCCCTTTCAACAAGTTTGTGCATGTATCCTAGGTTGGTGTTTCATTTTTTCCTTGCCCGTTTACTTTGCATGCTTTAATTTCACAATTGGGGCTATGGCCATGTTTTTTGTTTGTTGATTTGGGTTTAAATTTGGTCATTTTGGGTCATTTTCACCATAGCTTAGTGTTTTATGGAAGGGTTTTATTTTTCTGCATTTTAGGGATGTTAAATCCATTTTATTACTTTACACACTTTTTGAGGCTATTTTTACTTTATGCTTTTGAATTGTCAAAGTGGCAGGGATCAAACTTTCGGTCTTTCCCTCTCCCCTATGCAAGTTTAAGTTGTTTTCTTTAGAGTGTCAGAGCATCGGAGATTGAACTTCTGACCCTCGGCCTCCCTCGGGACCATGAAGCATTCTTAGGCTAAACTCTGACCCATCACTTAGTTTTGTAATAACCTGTCGGGGTTTAGACTTCGAGAGTTAGAGATTTTCATGTTCAGTTTAAGGTAGAAGAAGCCACTCCTGTCCCCCACTCCCTGATTGCTTTAAAAATGATAGAGTTCAGACATCGGGCTTCCCGCGTTATCCATTCTATTTCCTTGGTCAGGTTGTGTCCTTTCCCTCCAATCTTCGATTACCTTGTAGAATATCAGAGTTTAGGTGTTGGGTCTCTAGTGTTATCCTATCCTATATTTCTCAAGATTGAAAGAGTGAACCCCGACTCCCTGACCCCCGATTACATGCATTTTGTCAGAGTTCCAACCTTGGGTTTTAAACATCACTTTTAAAGACTAAAACCCCAGAGTTTCGGCATTGGACCTTCGTCCTTACTTATTCCAATCCTTTCGACATACAGAATGAGTAGGACCCAACTCTAAAACTCTGACTAACTACCAGAAATTGCTATCTTGTTATTCTTAGGTATTACTAAGTGGAATATAGTACTTCATGCTAATTTGCAAAGGTCTAACATTACTATTTGCATGCAAACACTAGTGATTGGTGGTGTGTATGAGTGCAGGAAAAATGGCTAAGGCGCCACCACCACCACCTCTAGTAGCAGAGAAGAAGTTGGAATTCAAAGGATATCTACCTGCCTCCAAGCTGGATAACCCATACCCTAAGATTGGAGACACTGACATTTGTCACCCAGATCCTTGGAGCTACCTGCAACAACTAAGGAATGAAGCTAACAAGTCTTTCCAAACATAGTGCATGGAAAACTCTGGACTACTTCAGGCAACTACATTTCCAGTCTCAATATAGGCACCTAAATTAGTACTAGCATGTGCCCTAAGGTATAAGGTTGGCAGCAAGAAAGTGATTGGGCCAGCAGGGAATACAATATTGGATATCTCCTCTAACATGGTAGACAGAGTATTTGGCCTACTTACATATGCAGACTATGATAAGATTACAGAGAATTCAACATTAACCTTCTATAGCAACAAGACTACTACAACAACAGGCTACATGAATCAGCACCTCCTGGTTACACAAAGGAAACATCTATTGAAAATGGACCTAGTACAACCCCATAGTGAATTCAAGCAAGACAGGAGAAGATTCATTGCCCTCTTGAGCAGAGTGTTTGGGTTGCATGCTGCTGAAAAATGGCACCCATGGATGTGCCACTTTTGCATAAAGATCATAGATGGCAAGAGGATTATCTAGGGATCCTTCATAAGTGACAAGCTTGATGAACAACTTTCTGAAGTGACAGAGACTAAAGAGTTTTACATGACCTCCTACCTAGTCTACTTGTTGGCCTATCGGGCCAGTTTTCCAGGATTACTACAGGTGGGTGTTGGAATATAATGGATCACTGAGAGTGGGGTGAATCAGTGATCTAATAAAAATAACTTTAATAATTCTTTGAATTATTGTAAACACTATTATATTAGAACATCAAAGAACTTAGAAAACCAGAGAACCACACCAAACACACCATAACATAAGGATGTATGTTGAAAACCCTAAAAAGGGAAAAACCACTATGTGAAGAGTTGATTGGGTTTGTTTGACCAATTCAGCCTCACATAAAGATCCCCATTAGGTCTCACTGACCAAATCTCACCGATTACAATTTAGGGCACCAACCCTAGGAGCACCAACCCCTTGCAAGTTTAGGAGCACCAACTCCAATGCAAATAGACTAAAAAATACAGAATACTACTATGTTTACATTGATATCATTGGTTATAGATGGATTCTATAACTCTCACACCTAATCACTTCTATATGAAGATGTTCAAAAACCCCTTCTATTCTCACACATATGATATATACACTATCATCCAAACCCCTACTGCTCAAATGGAGAAAATCATTACAAAATTTAAGAACGCATCATCAAAACTATTTCTATGCAGTATCATCAATATGTTCACCTTTCTTTTTCAAGTCTTCTATACTACAAATATAAAATGATTTAACATCACATTCCACCCTTACATACCTTTGCAATCATTGCTCTGTATATAGTAGACCACTTCATTCTAAAGGCATCACATCAAACATTCCCCCTTCTTATTCAATCTGATTTCATGAAAGGTTATGTAAAAAATTCATCATCAAATTAACCTGCACACATGAATACCCTCTTATTTATCATCATACCTTACTCACACAACCATGGGACACACCCCTGCATAATGGTTTGAATCTACCAAACATTCAGTACCAGAAGCAGTTACAAAAATTGACTATAACTGCAACACACAAAGAATACGGGCATTTTCCCATCAAATATCATAACCCTGCAGATGTCCATTGGAGTTTGAATGTAGTTTGAACACTCACTATTGATGTTACTCTTCACACGATTGAATTCTTGAATATACACCGTTGATCTTAACATTGGCGCCCGAATACAATGGTTGACCCAATCCTACTAGTCACTGCTAGGAAGTGGGATCGGTCACACAACGATGGTCATAACTTAAGTTGTCACTTAAGTTATGAGTAACCAGTGCTCCAAGTCACCGAAGGATTAGAAGATGAAAAGCAACCCGTCTAACACTTAGTCTTTTGAGGAATGTTAGAATGTTTTTTAGGGTTTAGATCTTCAAATGGTAAAACCCTAATCTTTTATCACACCTTACTAACTTGAAATACCACTTATTCTTAATCTCTGCCAATCACCTCTATTGTAGAGAATACAATGGCATGATGAAGACCCTTTGAGCTTGAAAAGAAACTTTGCTTTAGAGAGCATTAGGGTTTTAGGACTTAAGAAATTAGATCTTCAACAACAACCCCTAATATGCCATAAAAAAACATGATCCTTCTCATCTGCAAACAACCTCTGTTATAGAGGATAAACCAATGAGATATACCATAGAACTCCTTTGGTCTTAAAGCAATCACAATCTTTTCTCTTGAAACAAGAAACCATACTCATGCAAAGAATGACTTTAAGATAACCCTTATGTTTGTAGAAGCAACCCTAATGTACCACCACCGATCCTTGACTGGTGTTGTTAACTTTAACCATTGCAAGTAATCTCTTGTAGGGGAATAAACAAAATCCTGATGTTATAAGAGCAATACACAAGAATATAAAGATCTGAATACCACCGACCCACTGACATCAATGACAAAACACACCCATGAAGTAGGAATGCTATGTCAGAGACTGACATCAATGACAAAACACACCCATGGAGTAGGAATGCTATGTCAGAGCATAAACATACATAAGTATCTCCTATTACTGAACCACTATGCAAACTGAGTGCATGCTCTGATACATAAACTAACCCTCCTAATATAAACAAACAACAAAGACTGTCCCTTCACCAAACATCTCCAACATCCATTGAGCAATTCTGATGATACAAAGTACAACATCCAAAAAAGTACAACTGACCATCCATTGACATTGCTATACAAATTGGCATTTCTATACAAACAAAAATGCTAGCCTTTGACATCAATGACAAAACCAATGCCAATAATGGGCTCTCTCCAACAAGGAGAAGTCCTTGTTTACAACCACTTTCCTCAGTTGGAACTAATGACCGACTTGAAGAGCTACTATATTATTAATGATGCGTTTGTATGTGCTGTGATTAGAGGACTGGAAAATGATTATTCTCAAATACTATCTGTTGAAGCAACATGAGAGTTGGTAAATTGGGGAAACTAGTACATTCAGTTTCAAAACTTCACATACATCAAGGTCATGGGATTTGATAAGGCTCCCTAAAAGGTACCAAGGTATCCCAGTGACAAGATCATCTTATTGGAGATGTGCAGGTAGGTCTCTGAATTTTACAAGTTGATTGCTGGTAAACACAAGTCCAACTTCAAATTCCCAATCAAGATAAGAGAGTATAGCTGCCAAAACATCATAAATGCAAAACATGCAGAGGTAGAATTGGCCTTCCTATCATTGGGCTCATTTGACAACATAAGAAACAAATTTGATCCCATTGGATGGGTTAGCCCCTTGATAGGAAGCTGGTATGTGCATGAATATGCCATAGAAGACCACTAGGAGAATTGTGATGATGACCATGAGTTCAAAAAAAGAGATTATTACAGGCTCAACCTTCATTTGTTGAAGAGGCTAGATTACCCAGGGTTGCCCAAGGTTCCAAAGGGCATGAAAGAGGCTGGTGTTGTATTAGACCCCTCTTATGAAAATCATATGATATATAATCTCCCCTTAGCCCCAATCAGGTGGGATCAAACTAAAGATATGTCAATAGATGTTTTGTAGTGTTTTTTTGTTAAAAGGGGGAAATGGGGTTTTAATAGTTTATGCAAAATCCTCCTTTCACTAAAAACATTCCAAGGGCTTATCAACTGAGTTGAATCTCCACTAAGTGAGAGCAATCACCTATTAGGTTGAGTTTCCACTTGGGAAGTTGTGGATTCTTGGATGTGTCAAACGATGTCTCTATCTAATGCTCAATTGTACTTAAAAACCCTAATTATGTAAACTAGTAAGCAAATTATCAAATTACGGAAAATCCTTTCAGATTGAGATAAAGGACAAAGATAATTAACTCACTATTTTTTGAAGTTTAGAAGGCAGAGAAGTCAGAGAGGTGGGGAATAGCGCGCAAGTCCAAGGTACCTGTTTCTTTGCGGGATCCTGATCTCCTTTCAACACTGGTTTTCTTTGCAACTTCCGTTTCTAGGAATTCAATTGTGGAGGACCCTAGTCCAGGAAAAGCTCCAGTGTCCTGCTTCTTTCTAGATCCTGAATCCTCAATGTCTGTCACTCCTTCTTGCAACTCCACTCCATGGAACTTGACACATGTAACCTATAATCACAAGGAGTGTAGGAGGGGGTTGTGGTGTTTAGAGGCTTGCCTCGATCAAGCCTCGGAGAGACATTCAAGTCTACTGAACACCATTGTCAGATAAGAGTGTGTATCCCAATGGGATATAGGCAAAAATCCAAATGATAAATGATTGAAAACACAATAGCTATCACCTTGTAGTGAAGATCTCATGGAAGGAAGATGCTCTTCATGCCATGAGGAGGTGGATGTCAAATCTACAAATATAAACACAATAACAACAAAGTAACACAATGAATGCCTTGAATCACTTTCACATAACCTTGTCAATTAAAATGTCCATCTAGTTTGCAAATAAAATATAATCATGCTTATATATGCAACTACAAAGATTCCCGCTAAGAATTTTGTAATTCAAACTTTAGATGTCGGCATAGGACCCAAATAAGAGTCACTAAACTGACATTTGAAATTAGGGCAGACCCAAAATAGGGCTGGACTAGGGCGCTAGCACCCAAGTCCACCCTATCATTTTTGCTCAGGATTCATTAAAGTGCAGCCCCCTAGGTCCTATTTGTCACAAGACCCAAGGGTTTTCTCATTAGGAGTCAGAAATAACATGCAAGATGCTCTAAATGCAATTACAGGACCCAAGAGCTAAACCTTAAGAGGGAAAAGCCCCCAAGGGGACATTTTTTGACATAACAATAGAAAATAGGGCTAAGGAGGTGTTAAAGAGGACAAAGGCTTGGATGAGGAAGCCTTATCCCATGATTAATCCCAAGCCTTCAAAAGGGATAGAAAGCTCTAGAGGGGCCAAGCAGAAAGGCAAAAGAGTAGAAAAGTAAACACCTGCTACCCTAGTTGCTAAAGAGATTGAACCTGTTGTGGTTAAGGAAAAGCAAAAAGGAACATTAGTCAAAGTGGATTCAGAAGAAGAAGAAGAAGAAGAAGAAGATACGGTACCCTTAACTAGGAGGGCCTCTACAAGAGCTTCAAGCCTCCCCTCTAGGGGTGTCTCCATAGCATCAACCCCTCATCCCACCATCACATTCACCTCTTCTCCTGTCCTCATTACCACTGTAGCTGTAATTGAGGTTGAATTTGGGTCTTCCTTTGCTTCACCTACCTCATCTCCCACTCAACAAACCTCATTACCATCACCCACACCACCTTCTCCTTCCATTCCATCTCAACCTTCCATCTCCCAGCCTTCAATCCCCTCTCAACTCGCCCTTCTACATCACTCCCTCTTTGCTCTTTCCCTACTCCTCCTAGCACCCAAATTCCAGTGGCTCTTAGCTAAATAGTTGAGGAACAGTTGGAAAAAGAAGATATCACTATTGAGGGGCAAGAGAAAGAAGAATTTACCCCTATGGTTGCAGAACAAAGACAGACAAATAGGCTGAGGTGCCGGGTGATGAGAAAGAGCAACCAATAGGGGCCCCTACAGAAGAGCCTGAAGATAAAATAGATGATATATTTGAGGAGATTATGGGCAGCCAAGGGTCCACTCTAGAGGAACTGGTGGGTAATATTCCTTCTAAACAACAATAAGAAGAATATGGGGAGTCTGATGAATCAGAGAAGACACAGGTCTTGACCCCCTCACCAACAAGATCACCATCTCCACTTGTGACTCCTTCTCCACCACAAGATGCTAAAACTAAGTTGAGCCTCCCTGTCTATTTAAAGAAGATGGTGGAAAAGAGAAAGAGAACTTATGTCAAGGAGGAAGATTTGGCTAATGTAGCCCAAGTACTAGGGGCACTTCCTAAAAGCAAGAGGGCTAGGACCCTCTCACACTTATCAACCAACGAACAAGGAATTGAGATTTCTCACATAGCAACTCTGCTGGTTGATAAAGAAGAAGCTATAATGACCTCCAAGGACTACACCATACAGCAGGTCACATTAAGATCTAGGACCAGAGAAGAAGAAAAAAATTCCCTAACCGACATTGTGCAGGCAGTTCTGGATAGAATGAAAATGGATGAGGTGACTAAGGAGTAATTAAAGAAACACGTTACACAGCTCTCAGCCTATGTCACTCATTTAGTAGGGCTAATTGATGCTTCTACTCCTACTCCTGTCCTAATGGAAGCAATGGATATGGAAATCATAGCTCCTGATCCATTGGGTATGCTACCTGCAGCCACTACTTGGAAAGACTCATTGGAGACCCTTGGCAAGACCACCATTAGGTAGGCTCTGAAGATGTATCATAGCATAGATCACAAACTAGAGGATGCTGATGAGTGAATGAATAATATTGATGATGAGGCCCTGGTTTGGGAAGAATATCTTCCAATTTTGGCAAAGATGGAGGCTACACCTCTAAATACAATTTTGCAATTAGGAATTTTGGACAAAGGAGATCCAAGATTGGTACTGGAGTGGATCAAAGTTGGGAAACTCTGAGTCAAATTATTACAGAAATGCAAACGTAAGCTGCAAAAGAGGATTGTTGCAGCTAAGCAAGGCACCAGCATGGTGGAGGCCTTAATAAACTTCATTCCTTGTCAACTCAAGGATGATTCTTCAGTGATTCTTCCCACAACAAGGATAATAAAATCTTTTTTAGGGATCTTTCAGCAGTAGCTCATGAAACAAGTTATTGATAACTTAATGAGGCTGAAGACCCTCTTCACTGAGTTTCAAGAGCAGTTGGTGGGATGGGCAGGAATTCAAGACAAGCTCAAAAGGTCATCATATTCCCAACAAATCAAGATCAAGTATCATAATGGACCTAGCATGAACGACATCCAAGAGTCCACCACCAACTTCAAAGTTCATTTTGGAGAAGGGGCATAATATCCTTGTTCTTCACTCTCATATATTCTTTAATTCTTTTTTTCTTTCATTCTTTGATTAGGCCGACTCCATTTGTTCTTAGTAGCATTACTCTAGCTGACAAGGGTTGTAAGGGCACTTTTAGGTCGGCTAGGACCAAAATGTGCAAATGTAACCAAGAGAACTCTCATATATAAAGGGGGAATTTTGAACATTTGTAAAGACGGGGAAACATAGAGAACTTGTGTGAGCACAATCTATACTTGTATTTTGGCATGTAAGTGTCATACTTTATATGCTTACAGGGTGTGTGAATACTACTCTTTTGTAATTAGCCAGTAATTTTTCCAGTTAATGATAAGAAAATTTTTGGGACCTATTCATGTGTTTCTGCCCTATGGTGGTAATGTACTTGTGTTTCTTTTCCTTGCATATGACTCTGCATTAGTAGATCCTAGACTAAATTGATAAATCATAAGTTTGGTGGATGAATAAGGGTTTGAACTCTGTACATGTAATATGATGTTTTAAAATTTCTTGTTCTTCTGCTCATTTCCTTAGAATCTTGCACTTGCAGTGGTAATGATTGTGTGGAATACTAGTCACCCATTGCTTGTTAATTCAATCTCAATAATGTTTGTTATATGAAGTGAATAGCCAGGTGTAGAGGTTGTCTAGGCTATTTTACATTTTTTCCTTCTAAACCCTAAACCTCTTTTTTCCTTTTTTTTAACAACTTAGAAGTAGGTTACCATTCACTCTCCATTGAATATTGTCCCCTTGAACAAACAATCACATTGTCCACTTTGCTATTCTAACACTGCTGTGACCTAGCAAAACAGGGACCTTGGGGTAAACCTGAATCATTTGTTTACCTTTCAGGAGAAGTAGAGTGATCATTCGTTCTACTTGAGTTGATGTGCCAAAACAACCATAAACACCACCCACAATCACAATGAGGATATTTCATAAAATGTCAGGGGCTTAAATGCCTCTAACAAAAGGTGCTTAATCAAGCATAAACTAGATCTACAGAGACCTACTATCATCCTATTACAAGAAACTAAACTAAATATTAAATAAGTAGACAAAATAACTCAATGATGGCATAAAGGGAAGGTTTCCTTTGTCAATGTAGAAGGTTCTTTAGGAGGATTGGGTATCCTTTGGTTTAAGCACTCATCCAAAATATTGAAGAAGTAGACAAGATAACTCAATGAAGAAAAATAAATAACTCAATGATGGCATAAATGGAATGGTATCTTTGTCAATGTAGAAGGTTCTTTAAAAGGATTGGGTATCCTTTGGTTATGATCCTAATATTTTATATTCCTAATTATAGTAAGGATAAGCACTCGTGGTATGCTTAACATTAATAGTTTCATTTATTAGTCTTAGTTATTCCTTAAGATAACTTATTTAGGAAGAAGGGGTGTGTCCCTACATAGTTATGCATATAAATAAGGAAGAGAGACTCTCCCAAACCATCATATCTTCTAATATTGAATTCACATATTATTTTCTAATTATTGGAGGTCACCCCTTGAAGTGGTCTACTATTTTATTGATTTTTACATTTATTTCCAAGAAATATCATATCAAGTGGTATCAGAGCTACGATTTGGGCCAAGATTTTTGTTTCCTCCATAACTTTTAAACCATTGCAAATTTGGACCTAATTTTTTTGGGTTTTGAGGTATGCAATAAGTAAGGCTTGGGTAAAAAATTAGATTTGTATCATAAGTTTTGTGCAAATTATTTTAATTTTATTTTTTTGCATTAATTGGCTCTATAGGTCCCATGTTTTGAAATTTTTTTTAAAATGGAAAGCTTATGAAAAATTAGGTTGGGTCAGTTCTTTGTAATTTATTATTAAAGCATTCTAAAATTTAGTGGTCAAAGTTAGGTCAAAATATTTATTTATTCTATTCTATAGCCCACAATTTTGAGAAATTTTTTATTTTTTTTACACTTTTGGAAAGATATTGAAAAACTAGACTTTAAAATACACACACATTAGAATCCATGGCATATTTAGGATTCAAAGACTTCCTACAAAAATTGAATCCAATGACCTTTATTCTCTGCCATCTAATATTGAGGGTAAAATTCCTTTGGGATGTGAAATATTGGTGCATTTTGTTCAAGATAATTTGTTTGACCCATTTGCATCATCTTTAAATAAAGGTTTAGATAGGTTTAAACAAGAACTGTTATATGAATTGAAGCCCCAACAAAACCACCTTGGTGAGTACAACCCTAATAGATAAATTCAAGGGATAAAACAACCTTTTCAAGATCCAAAATTGAACCTATCCAAAATAAATATCCCTAAGTTTGATGGTACTAATGTAACTTCATGGATAAGTCCCATGGAATTGTTGGAATTAGGACAGACAACTGAGAGGGGGGGTGAATCAGTTGTCTCACAATATTAACTTTATCTTCCTTTTAATCTTCTTTCACAACTATAAATAGATTAATGATGCAAACATTAAACCATGGAACAATAACACATGAGCAAAAACACAATTAACACAATTGACACCAAGAATTTTTGACCTGGAAACCCGGTTAAGGGAAAAACCACGGTGGGGGTTAACCCACAAGATTCATACCTTGTTAAAAGTACTTAAAAAGGAGAAGGTACTTGCCTTCAGGCGCACTGCCCAGAGCTCACTGCTAAAAAAGAGGCTCACTACCGACAAAATTTAGTTTTAATACAAAAGGAATTAACTGAGAAATAACATCTTCTTCATGCCTAGTTCAGTCTCATTGAGTGCTCATAAAACTTCTGCTCTTTTCACAAATACTTCTTCACTATCACTTCATCCTTTATTGTTCTTGCTTCTCTGCTCCTCTTCTCTGCTTTGCCTCTGATCCTTTCTTGGGATTTTGATTGTTATCAAAAAATTGGAATGATTATCAATAGTATCAAAGTAATCCAATAAACTCAATGGAAAAGGAAATAATCAAGATCAAACAAACAAAGAACTCAAACCTTGCAAACCTCAATACTTCTTAGCTTCCATTGGTCGCCTATCTCAATCAATCTTGCGTAATGAATGAAGCCCTTAGAAAGTGCACTTCCTTGCTTTTTCTTCAAGATGTCAATGGAGAATGGCTATGATAATTCTTGTAATGAAGATGAGCTTCACAACAATGGTAATGGTAACAAGATAACAAGTTGATCGCAAGCAATGGAGGAATTTGGTGCCAAAGGCGTGCTATGATTCCTGCAGAGTAAAGGTACTAAAAGCTTGGATGATAGAAATGGAGGAATTGGGTTCAATTTATAGACTCATGAGAGAGAAGATCAACGATATAGAAAGAATGAGAGGATCAACAATTGAGAAACCTTGAGAGGATGTGTGCAAATCAGAAGAGGACAAGTGTCCTAGTCTATCATGCATTAGAGGAGTTAACAGAATAGATTAAAGAGTTAACTGAATAGAATGTCTAGTTAACAGAAAGACTAACTAGTTAACAGATTTGATTTATGAGTTAACTAATTGGAACTGGAGGATAAATAAGACATGTGGGTGAGGGAACAAATAATTAAATATTAAAATATTTAATTAAGTGTGGACATGGATTTTCATGGATTAATTTTGGTTTTAATCCATTTTTGGAGGAAAAAGAATAATTTAAATAAATGTTTTGATTTATTTAAATATAGAGGATGTTAAGTTTAGAAGAACTAATTAAATAATTGGACATTATCTAGTTTAGAATGACTTTAGAATTTAGAAGAGGTAATTAAATAATTTGATATTATTTAATTTAGAGGAATTTTGGAAGAATTAATTAAATAATTTGGTATTATTTAATTTAGAAGAACTTGGAGGATTTTAATTAAATAAATGAATTTATTTAATTTGGAGGAATATGAAGGATTTACTTAAATGATTTTATTAAATTTTGTGGAGGAATGTGAATCAAATAAATAAATTGATTTGTTCATTTATTGATAGAGGAATTAAAATAAAATAAATATTAAGAATATTTATTTAGATAGAGTCGTGTCACTTTCAGGTGTATACATTATGCCCCTCTTTGATGTAATGTGTTTTATCATGTTGTTTCAAAGAATAAGATTTTCTGATAATGATACGTGCCCCAGTTTGCCCCTGGTACAGGTTTAACAATGGTAGAATGGCCCCTCAGAAGATTGGATGGGAAGAAAAGGTAGAAGGATGTGAGACGAACAATCTCACAACGAAGAAGGCTGAAGAATAGGTTGGGGTGAAGAAATTGGTTGAAGAAAGAGCCGAATGATGCATGATGTAAGATAAAATGATAACACACACAAGCAAGTATGCACAAATGATACAAGAACAAACAAGGTATTGCCCCTGTCCAGTCGTAAACCAATGATAAATTGATAATGATTAACGATAGTGTTGTCATTGCGGGGAACGATATATCCCTAGATCAACATGATAGGTGCGGGAAAGATATATCCCACTGATAATTACGATTGATTGAGTTGGTTTACGACAAGATTAGGATCAAGACCACTAATTATGATTGGATAATTTGGCAAGATTGATTAACTGGATTGGTATGGATTAAGGATGGACTTGTATTTGGATCATTGCTCAGATTGATTGGATTGGGAAGAAAGATACAACGATAGATACGAAGTAGGCTAATAGAAGAAACGTGAATGAAGGACTCACAAGCTTTTGTTTGTAAATATTGTACTCTGGATAGGATTTTTATTGCATGGGATATGGATGCTTTCTGGATGCAAATGGTTTTGGCACCTTGATATTGCAAGTATTTTGAAGTGCTTGTTTCATAATTGGGCACTTTTTTTGTTTCTTTTCCCTTTTGAAATGTTGTAATAAAATACAAGCATCTAGGTATAATTAAACCATGATGACCTGAGTATAGCTTACATGGATTTTGATTTAGCAAGTTAATACAAGCATCTAGGTATAATTGAATCAAGATGACCTGAGTATTTCTTGTGTATCAACAGACAAGGATTGCCCCTTTTCATGTTTATACTTCTGAAGTCCTCGATAATTTTTTGCTGATTATGTCTTTAGACAAAAGTCGTCACATTACTAAAGATTGATCCACAAATAGTAGACAAAGAAAATAATCATACCCCCATCATAGCATCTCTAGATTTTGGCATCCTCGAGTAGCGTAGAAAGACATGATAACAAAAATCAAGACTCTGTGACCTAACCTGATCACAAAAACAAAACATTCTTGCATTAAATGTGTTGAGGTATCTGGCTTATTATGGATGAGAAGAAAATGCAGAAAAAATAAAAAACATAGCCAAGTACATATAGATAATCGCATAACTGCATAATCATATAGATAACATTCACATTTGCATATTAGATCATTAGAAATCATCTAAGTTTGCATTATATCATCATAACATCATACATAAGCATCATATCTCATAACGCATCACAATGTAGAATCATAAACTACATCATCATATAGACATCAACAACAAAGTGTGCATCCATATAGACATCAAAAGTAAGGTGCATACATTAGACATCACATAATGAATGTAGACCATAACATAAGCAGCATCATCATATAAATATAACATAAATATGTCCAAGTGTACAATATCAAAGTCCATTTGTGAGTCAAGTCATAAGAGGTATACATACATCACAAAAATAATGATACATGTCTCGAAAACAGTACAAAGTGAGGTAAATATACATATCAGGTTATCCATGAGCCATAAAAAATTGGTATAAGTGTAAAGACTAGCCCTACTACTGTGGGACACTACTCCCAAGACTGCCCTCTCCTCCTCCACCGCAACCTGACCCAGACTATTTTGGGCCCATCACCGACGCTCTTGACCGTGATCCACCTACCCTCTCTGAAGCCATAGACTGCCTCCTGTAGCTGGGTGCCCTTTGGTCTGCTGGTACAGCCCCATGGTATAATCCCCTGTAATACTGAGTCTGAGCCTATGCTCGAGTAAGCTCACCTTGAACCTATGACAGCTATACCTGAGCTTGCTGCACCTGTGTAACTAATAAACTGGTAGCCCCATCGGTACCCAAGGCAGCTAAAACTGAGTCTCTCTCCAGTCTAAGAGCTCACACCCTTGCCAATGTTGTATCTCACTTCATGGTGAGCCCAGATATAATCCCTGCATCTGCCTCCCTTTGGGACTCTATTGCCCTAAGCTGTGCCCTGAGCTGTCTAACCTGACCCTGCAACATAGCAATAGCTCGTTGCTGTAGGTTAGGCTGGGAGGGACCCTGTGGAACCTTTTGCTGGGGCACTTGTTGTGCATGTACCTGTCCCTGTACCTATTGTGGTGCAGCCAACTGCTGAACTACATGCTGCTGTCCAACTTGTGGTGCAACCTGCTGCTGCGCTGCCTGCTACTGAGAGGATCCCTCCCTAACTCTCCTCCTTTGTCTCTGTCTACCCCTATCTCCACCATCCCCTCCATCTCCACTGTCCCCTCCATCATCTCCATCTCCTCGTCCTCCTCTCCCCCTCCTCTATCTCCTCCTCCTCCTACCTCCACCATCCTTGTCGTCTGAATCCTCCTCCTCCAAGCACGGAGCCAACTCTCCCAGTCCTGAATACCTCAGGAATGGGTGGGCAGCAAACCACTCCTCGTAGTTAGGAGTCATCCCCGCATCTACCACCTCCCTCTGCATCAGCCACACCATGTAGGGTTTCTACTGGAAGTCTGCTAAAGCCTCATCGTACGATGTAACTAGGCCCCATCTCAAGTGCTCTACGTGTGTCTAGGCAAACCATGCCTACCCCTGTGGTCAACCCTATACTCTCCCAAACTGTCTCTGTACTTGGCTGATAATCTACCTCTCCAATATGTATCGTGTCCTCCCAATGAGCCACCGAGTCTGAAAGCAGTAGGGGAGCTCATTGGCCTCATCATCCCATGGCTCACAATCTAGATACGAGCGCCAGATAACTGCATCTATATTATCTAGCGCATGTCTCTAATACTCAAGCTTTCCCAGCTTATGCTAGGAAATAACACCTGTGTATCCATAATTGTAGGGATCACCTCTCTGCCTGGAAAAGATGCATATTAGATGAGTAATAGCAATGTGCTCCCATAACCAAAACTGTAGAAGTGAAACACCTGCAGACAAACTGGATGCCCTGTGATATACCACCTGATGCATATCGTGGTACAAGTGAGCCAGTACATAGACACCCCAGGAAAAATGGGTGCCATCTGTGACCATCCTCTCTAAAGTCCTACCCCAACCAATGGGGAACCCATGTGACCTCCTATTGGGGTAGACAACACCCCCGATCAGTCCTGCCACTATCCCTGGGAAGTAGTCATAGTAGTCATGTATATCCTGCCAAGAAATCACCTGACCGTCTAGCTCCGGATCATTGAACACACGCCTGCACTTTGCTAGTTTGGCATCATGCTAGGCCTCATACTCTACAAGCTCACCCTGGATCGGTAGATGTAGGGTCTTGTAAACATCCTCTAAGGTAATGGCCATCTCACCAGTAGGCAAGTGGAACGTCCCATCCTCATTGTGGAAATGCTCCACCACAATAGTCAGCAAACTAAGGTTCGCATGAACCTTGGGCATGAAGCACATGTAGTCCAATCCCATAGCACCAAGCACCTCTTGATCTATCTACAACAACGACAAAGGAAATTGCTCCCACGACATGAGTATATTACGAATATCCTCCTACAATCAAGTAAATCATAGCGTCAACCATAATTGAATCTAAGCAGACCTACTCAAGCTATCAAATTGTCCTATCACTTACTTAACATATCAAATTGATCAAAATAACATATCATCTCTTGACTAGATTCCAGCAATTTCAGAGATCGCTTATCGATTGATGCATCGAGCAAGATGCCAATCGAGTCAATTTCATTAAGTAAACTGACTATCCTAGTGCAAATATGCTGAAATAGGTCGCAAATGCGCTGAATCATAGCAAATGTGCAACTTCACAATGAATGCACCAGTTCTTATCACTTATGCACAGTTTTGGCAAATGCGCAACTTCCCATATCGTATGCGCAATTTCATAACGTATGCACCAGTACTTGTCGTATCTGCGTGGTTGTATCAGATGTGCGGTTTCATAATGTATGCACGGGTTTGAAGCGCATATGCGCTGAAACGTGATTTAGCGCATCTATCCTAGCAATATTTCCCTAGCATTTATTAGCCTAATAAATGACCCTAGGCAAGTTTTGTCGAACTACATACTGGTGGTCCTGCCTCAGCTGGTCGCCTGAACCGTCAAACGTGCTCAAAGTGGTGCTCCTCGTGTGGAATATCCATCTCTATACCGACTGCTCTAGCTCCTGTGCTCTCCTAAGCTCTGAGTGACCTATCAACAAAAGCCAAGTGTGTAAGTGACTAGTATTGTGGACCCATCTCCTATATATAGCAAGTGAACCCTAACTAGCTATGTGGCACCCGTGACTACTTCCCAAGCCCATTTCCTTCCATTTCTTTGAACCGTGACCCTTTTTTTCTTCAACCTAACCTATTTTTCACCTTCTTCATCGTGAGATTGTCCGTCTCATGCCCTCGAGCTTTTCTTCTCATCCAACCTCCCGAGGGGGCATCCTACCGTTGTTAAACCTGTACTAGGGGCAAACTGAGACATGTATCATTATCAAAAAAATCTATTCTTTGAAACAACGTGATAAAACACATTGCATCAAAGAGGGGAAAAATATATACACCTAAAAATGACACAACTCTGTCTAAATAAATATTCTTAATATTTATTTTATCTAAATTCCTCTATCAATAAATAAATAAATAAATTTATTTATTTGGTTCGTATTCCTCCCATTAATTGAATAAATTACCTTTATTTAATTAATTTCATCGAAGTCAACTTTATTCTTCCAAACAATTAAATAATTTTCATTATTTAATTAAATCACATATTCCTCCAAATTTAAATGAATCAATCAAATTTATTTAAATTATCTCAATCTCTAAAAATAAAATATGATCAAATATTTTATTTATTCTTCCAAAGCATGCACAAACAATTAAATAAATTTATTTATTTAATTTGCTTTCTTGTCTTCAAATTCCTCAAAAATCTTCCAAATCTTCTAAAAATAAATCTTCTTCTTCATGCACACAAAATTAAATAATATATTATTGAATTTCTCTCAAATCATGCAAAAAGAAAATCACAAGTTGAGTTAATTGATTTAATCAATCTTGTTTTTATCAAACAACTCTTAAATTAGAAAAAAGATTTCTAATTTATGAAATCAAATCTTATCTTTACCAAGAAAGCAGTTAACTCAAACAAAACAACTTTTTGTGTGACACTTGTCTTCTTTCTATTCGTGCACATCCTCTCAAGGTTTTTCAACTGTTGATCTTCTTATTCTTTCTATACCATTGATCTTCTCTCTCATGAGTCTGTAAATTGAACCCAATTCCTCCATTTCTATCATCCAAGCTTTTAGTACCCTTACTCTGCAGGAATCACAGCGCGTATTTGGCACCAAATTCCTTCGTTGCTTGCGATCACTCTTTTATCATTGCAATTGTGTTGAAGAATCTCTTCATTGCAAACCTATCACAACCATTCCCACTTGACATCTTGGAAAATAGCAAGGAAGTACACCTTCTGAGGGCCATATTCACACACAAGATTATTTGAGATAGACAACCAATGGAAGCCATGAAGTAAAGAGGTTTGCAAGGTTTGAGTTCTTTGTTTATTTGATCTTCTTTGTTTCTTATTCCATTGAGTTTATTGGATTGCTTTGATACTACTGATAATCATTCCAATTTTCTAATAACATTTCTCCTGATCCATAAGCAACAATGATTACATAAGGACCAAGCCAGTTGGGTTCAAACTTACCTTTCTTTTCCCAATCTTGCTGATTGTGGGGATTTTCCTTAAGTACTAGATCACCAACATTGAATACCCGTGGACGAACTATGTGGTTGTAGCTTTGTGACATCCTTTGCTGGTATGCCTTGAGATGGTTGAAGGCATTCTATCGTTTCTCCTCAAATAGTTCTAACTCTTGCAATCTGGAAACTCTGTAGTCTTCATCAGTAATAAGACCTTTTAATGACACCCTTAGAGATGGTAACTTGACCTCAATGGGAAAAATGGATTCTAATCCATAGACAAGGGTGTATGAGGTAGCACCTATGGGAGTGCGTATACTAGTTTGATAGGCCCAAAGAGCGGGATTGAGTTGTGTGTGCCAATCACGGCTGGTGTCGTTGACAGTTTTCTTGAGGATTTTCAAGATTGTTTTGTTAGATGCCTCTGCCTGACCGTTGCCTTGGGGGTAGTATGGGGTTGAGAAGCGGTGTTGGATTTTGAATTTGTCACAAAGCTCTTAGACATCCTAGTTTTTGAAAGGTCTTCCATTATCCGTGACTATGGATGAGGGAATTCGATATCGACAAATGATGTAATTGAGGATGAATGAGGCAATCTGTTTGCCTGTGACATTAAGCGGAATAGCTTCAATTCACTTTGTGAAATACTCAGTGGTAGTTATGATGAACTTGCAGCTGTTGGATGAGGGAGGGTGGATTTTACCCACAAGGTCAAGTCCTCATTGACAAATGGGCCAAGGTGTCGTCAAAGGTCATAGTTCTTGAGCTGGTGCATGCACAAGGTGTTGGGACAGGAAAATTTAAAATTTTCTTATATTCTTACTCATCCATGTCTGACCAAATCATAAAACATTTCGCCCAAAATTAGAAGTACAATTGATATATCCCATAAAAAATCCTATGACAAAACAATGTAAAGGGCCTAAATTTCTTAATATCGGCAAGACTTTATATTAGCTATACCGATCCATGAGAAACTAGTTAAAATGGCTATCGGTGTGAAAACAAAGATCAGAGGGAAGATTTCAGAGAATACCGATGGAGAAAGTGGCACTGATGACCTTTCATCAGAGAGAAAGTCACCAGTCACTCCGATTGGCATAAGAAAAGACTATCAGAGAATACTCCTAAAACCCTCCCGACAGTATAAGTTAGACCGATAAGAAATTTCGGGAGGACTCTTACCGATCATTCAGTGGAATGGAGGGAAAGAATGTTAGTCATGGTTGTTTGCATATATGTTTGTATGTTAAAACATACAAAGGAAACATACAAAGGGAAACATGCAAGATGATATACAACGGTAATATACATCGCGGAACCGAAAGGGATATGAAATACAGTTTTATTGTTGTATGTTTCGGATACATACATTGCGGTGTACATACAACGCGGAACTCAAAGGAAGTTAAAGTTTAATATAAAGGATGCATCATACTTTAATGTATATCGAAAGATGCATTTCACTTTATATACATTGCAGAGCTGAAAATGAATGAACTGTGGTTCATAAAAGCAAGAAGTCCAGGAAGGAGATACAACTGAGTTTGTATGTATCGGGCATTGTATATGAAGGTTGGATACAAGTAGTGTTGTAACATGGAATACGAGTGAGGAATAAGGTGGGTCCCATCACTTGCATATCGGATTTGCATAATAACAATGTATGTCTTCAAGATACAAGCCGATGTACAAGCGAAGATACCAGTTAAAGATACAAGTCGGATGTCAAAAGAAGTTCAATATAGAAAAGTCTTTGTATGTTTAAATGCTTGTATGTATACAAGATACAAAGATAAATGCATATGAGATACAAAGGAAATGTATATACAAATGCATGAAACACCATGTGGGCCCCATCGCCAATGGATATACAAGTTTATACAAGCCCGGATTTGAATGAAGATTAAATATTGTGAATTTTAGCTAGGGTCCGCTATTGTATATAAAGCACATGCATTCGATATACAAAAAGGTGATACAAATGCGGATTTGAAGGAGATTTCAAATTCATTTCATAAATCTAGTTGGACCCGCTCTTGTATATGGAAGAAAATGTATGCGATATACAAAAGATTTGTATATATAGAGTCACAAATCCGGTGATTCCTCAGGTATATGTTGCAAATACATAAGATATACGTATACACTACAATACAAAGGCAAAGGGAATCCCACTTGCAACGACCAAAGCATTTTAACAGTAAGAAGGTCAAAATTAAAATTTTGCTATTGAAGGAGATTAAAATAACAAAAGGTTGCACCAGATGTATGTCATAACCCTACAACTGCAAAACATATATAAGGGGAACCAAGGCCGAGAAGTATTGGAGGTAGTCTAAGGATCATCAGTAGATGAGTAGATTAGAAAGACATCATGATCAGTAGTAGGAGTTAGATAACTGGATGGATTGATCAGTTGCCAAAATAGAGCATTATGCTATATATTGTAAAATCTTTTAAAATTGTATAATGGAGAAGAATGCATAAATTGATGATTTAATATTGGTGTCTATTGTTTGTTGAGCTAAACAATCTCCACATTGTTATTTCTCTATTATTTGAACATGAGTTTCCAAGTTGATATTTTAGTTTCATCAAGACACACTTGCTATTTTCATGTAATCAAATTAATTGGTTTCTATTAAAGAATTAAAATCCTTTTGATTGATTATAGTAACTTGGTAGTAACATTTGGATCAATAAGAAGAGCCGTATAATTGACAAGATTGCCATACTGTCTCCAACTCGATATTGTCTTGTTATTCAAATTGAGGATCTACTCCATTTGTCAATACACATTTGTTGTCATTGTGTGATTCTTTTGATTGGTTCCTTTAAGCAAGGATTAAAAATCCTTTCAATAAGTCACAGTAACCTGGTAGGATCGAGTGGATCAATAAGTAGAGTCTGTCAGTCACATTCTTGGACGTTTATACAAGGTATAAACAAACACAAGTGCCAAACAATTAGAATTGTAACCAGTAAGTAAATCGTATATCATATACACCTTGACTCCATTAGCCTAATAGAAATAGGCACTGGTCATACCAATTCCACTCTAGGACCCCATAAAATCTTATTCCAACAATTACATCTCAGATCTTAGTATTAGGAGTAGAAGTAGTTCGCAAGCTTTTATCTATTCCACACTTTATGCCATTGTGAGTAGATCCCTAAATTCATTTCAGTCATACATTCCTTTTATTTGCTTCAGCTTTCAAGGTTCACCCACCTAGGTTTAGTAGAGCCTGAAGTGTAGGGAGTCATCAACCATCTAGGTTAACTCTATTAGTTGGTTCAAAAACGTTGCAAGTCTGATCATAGAGCTTGGCATCCTCTTAGGGCTTGAAACCTGCATTTTTGAGACCCAACACAAGGTTTCCATGTATCTGACATTGCTTGCACTTCTTGACAAAGTGATAGGAGTCCATCTCCATGTTCATCTAATAGTATCCCAAACGCATGAGTTTCTTGGCCAAAGTAGGACAACTAGAGTGTGATCCGCATATTCCTTCCTGCACTTCTCGCAAGGTGGTTTGAGATTTCTCACTTTCAAGACATCAGAGTAAAGTACCATCCAGACCTCGGCGGTATAGGGTATTGACGTTGATGGTATAATGGGATGTTTGTCGAATGAAGGTTCGACGTTGGTTATTTGATAGGTCAGGTGGTAAGGTGTTGTCCTTGAGATAAGTGTAAATCTTACCATATAAGGGTGAATTAGATCCGATGAGAAGGCAAATGGATTGGGTTTCGGGGATGTCATAAGCTGGCTGCATGACTATTTCCACCAAGAACTCAAAACGTGACTCATTCTCTGGTATGTCAAGGAGTGAGGCAATGGTTGCCATGGCATCTGCTGCTTTGTTTTCAATCCTTGGTATTTGCTCAAAGGAGATGATCACAAAGTACTCTTTAAAATCATCCACCGTACATTTGTAGGGAATGAGCTTGTCATATTTTGTCTGATAGTCATCATTGACCTGATTGATGACGAGTTGTGAATCACCGTAGACATGAAGTTCTTTTACTTTCCATTTTGCTACTAGTTTAAGACCAATGACCAAGGCCTCATATTCTGCTATGTTGTTTGTGCATGGAAAAAGCAGACGATAAGACTTAGGCATTGTGGCACCCTAAGGAGTGACCAACAAGATGCCTTCCCCCGATCCATGGTTTGTATAGGAGCCATCAAAATAGACTGTCCATGACTGTGTTATGATAGTGAAGATTGATTCATCTAGAAACTTGAACTTCATTGGAGTGGTATCCTGTAATGGCACCTCTGCCAACTGATCGACAATGACTTGACCTTTGATAGCTTTGCATTCTACATACTCAATGTCATATTCACTTAGGAGCATTACCCATTTAGCTAGGTGACCTGTGAGAGGTGCTTTGCTTAATAAGTATTTCAGGGGATCTATCTTTGTAATAAGCTTGATGGAATGTGCAAGCATGTAATGTCGTAGTTTTTGGGAAGCAAAAACCACAACAAGACAAGATCTTTCGAATTGAGAGTATTGCAATTCATACCCCACCAATGTGCGACTGATGTAGTATATAGCCCTTTCCTTGCCTTCATTGTCATGTTGTGCTAGAAGGGTGCCTAGAGCTGTTTGTGTACCAGATATGTAAAGTAATAGCGGCTTGCCTTGTATAGGAGGCATCAAGATAGTTGGATTCATAAGGTACTCTTTAAGTTTGCAAAATGCTTCTTCACACTTCTCATCCCATCTAAATGGAATGTTTTTATATAAGAGATGATTGAAAGGTTGGCATTTGTCTGCCAGTTGGGAGATGAATCAACGGATTGCTTGTAATTTGCATTGCAATGGCCTCAGTTGGGTGATGTTCTTTGGTGGAGGCATCTCCATGATAGCCTTAACTTTTGCAGGATCTACCTCAATCCTGTTTGCTGAAACTATAAAGCCTAAGAGTTTGCCAGAGGTGACCCCAAACACACTTTTTTGGATTCAATCTGACTTTGAACTGTTCCAGTCACTGAAGGACTTTCTCTAATACATCCAGATGAGACTCCCTTGTTAGTGATTTGGCAAGGATGTCGTCCATATAGTCTTCCATTGTTACATGCATCATATCATGGAAGATAGTAGTCATAGCACGTTGATATTTTTCTCCTCCATTCTTTAACCCAAAAGGCATGATGCACCAACATAGAGTACCCCATGGACAAGTGAATATTGTCTTATGTTGATCCTCTAGTGCTATCCTGAGAAACCATCCATAAGAGAAAGCATAGTATGACTAGCTGTTAAGTCCACAATGATGTCTATGTTTGGCAATGGAATATCATCTTTGCGGCAGGCCTTGTTAAGATCTCGGAAATCATTACAAATTCTAACCCTTCCATCTGGTTTGGCGATAGGTACAATGTTTGAAATCCACTCAGGATAGTCTATTGGTCTGATGAACCTGACATCTAGCAGCTTCTTGAGTTCCTCTTTGACTAGTAGTGCAACACGAGGATGCATTTTTCTGAGTTTCTGCTTTACATGTTTTACTCTAGGATCAAGTGCCAAATGATGTAAGACCAAGTATGGATCTAAACAAGGCATATCTACATATGACCAAGCAAAGTTGATCTAATTCCTTGTGAAAAAGGGTACAAAATTTGTCTTTTCTAGTAGAGATAAAGACTTAGCAAAGTGTATGATCTTAGGATTACCCTCTGTACCGATGTCCACTAGTTCTGTCAGTTCTACCACAATCTATGACTTCTCCTGATACATGTCGTTGGGGCGAGTGTCAAGACTTCCATCATCTGGTGCCTCAGAGAGGTTTTCACCATTCTATGTGTCCTTTATTTTTACTTTTTTGGGATCTGATACTACCGTAGATCAGTTTTCACCATCAGATCCATTTTTTATTTTTATGTTTTTGCAACTGGAAGGCTTGGCACCCTCTCCAAAGTAAGCTATAGAATTGAGTTCTATGGCCCAACCAACTTTATGATCTCCCATAGGTAAGTGGTCTCTTAATTCCATGAAGTCAATATAGGCATCGTCATTTTGGAAATGTCAAGTTGAGGGGTTCCTCGTAGGTCCCAATCGATAAGCTCAGGATGTACTAGGGGGAGGGGGTCGATATATTGATCTGATTCAATGGGTGTTATGGTAAGGATGGATATTTTGTTAGAGTGGGGAGTTAAAGGAATAAGGTCTGGTATGGTACTTTCCTCAAGATTATTTATCTCGTGTGAACTTTGACCTTCCTTGTAAGTTATGCTCTTAAGAATAGGTGAATCACACTCTATTGGTCTATGCTTAGGTATTAGTCCCTCATGGTAGGGGCTATAGGTTTGAATGACATTAATTCCTTTGTCCTTATAGGAATGTTCTAAGAGTTCATCCCATTCATATTCATTGGAATGTATGTTACTGTCCTCTTGAAGGTTATGGATTATTTCTACAAAACAAGTGGTAGCCTTAGCTTTGCCTTTCCCTTTAGCTTTGTCTTGGTATCCTAGCCCTATTGTGTTTTGAGCTGATGAGGATGAAGAAGGTTGAATGGGTTCGATGATTCCTTCCTTTCTTAAGCTGATGAGGCCTTGTCCTTCATAACCCATTCTGTGTAAAATAGATTGTCCACGCCCATAGATTTTTGTAGGGAGCTTAGGTTGTTGGTCTTTCTATGTGTCATTTTCATCAATGTAGAGCCATTGTAACACATCTCTTTCATCACTTTCATCCGAAAAGGTACCCCACTTGACAAAAGGAGTAGTAGGAGACTCAGGCATTGCAGATGGCTTTGGGCAGGGTGAAGGTCGTCCAAAGGATTTTGGATAGATAAAGGATGTGCTCAATGGAGTATTCTCCTACCCCAGTTTCTTTGATCTTGACTTTTTGCTTGTTGACCTTGGATGTGGAAGCTTGGGAGCTATGGTCCCATTGGGAGATGGGGGAAGTGGAAGCTCTGTTGTTAGGGATGATGGTTTTAGGTCTTGATTGGATGGTGTTGCAATGTTGGAAGGGATTGGGATCACCTTGGATGGTAATCTCTTGGCCGTTGTAAGGGAATTTGATGCATTGGTGGTAGGTGGAAGGCATAGTTTTCATGGCGTGGATCCAAGGTCTTCCTAGGAGAATGTTATAGGCGAGGTCCCTGTTAAGGACTTGACACACAACTTCTTTTGTAACTTGTCCAACTCTTAGTGGTAACACCATAGTTCCCTTGGTAGTCCATTTTTCCTCATCATAGGCTTTGATTGTCATCCTGTTCCTTGGATCCACTGTATTTTTTGAGAACCCCGATGTAAGGACTAGTTTCAACATGCAAATATTCAAACCTACCCCTCCATCAATGAGAACCCTTTTGATGCAATGTTTGCAGATGAAAGCTTCAATATGCAAGGATGTGTTATGGGGTTGCGACATAGATAGATCATCCTGCTCAGTAAATGAGAGGATGTTGGGTGAGGTAAGGTGACCTACCCTGGCTTGAAACTTCTCCTAGGCCAAATTGGTGGGGACAATGGTTTCCACTAAGGCTTTTTCAAGAATTTATTTGTGTGCTGGTGATAGATGTAACAACTCTAGTATGGAAATGTTGTCCAGAGTTTTCCGTAGTTGGTCTATGACATTGTATTGGTGAGGGGTAGACGATGAGTTTGACGACCTTGGAGGAAGTGTGTGCAAGGTAGTTTTTCCATTGCGGGTAATGATGGTGCAATCAGCTTTGGCATTAGGATGTGGTTGTTCATTGAATGTGAGCATATTGATCTGCAAGATATGATCAATTATGCTATTAACGGTGTAATCGAATGGAATGTTTGTGTAATTTGCATCATTGTTTTTGTTATTGCAGTTCTACTGATTGTTGTTGTTATTATGTTGTCTATCATGGTTATTGTTGTTGTGTTGTATGTCATGGTTAGGGAGTGGATCCTTGTATACCACATGTGATTAATTATTTGGATGATCTCTTGTGCCGACACAGTTTTGGTCTAACAAGTCTTGAATGACATTTTTTAGATGAATGCAGTCATTAGTTTTGTGTCCTCTTCCCCTATGGTACTCACAATAGTGGGTCTCATTCCACCAAGGAGGTTTTACTTGGGGTTCATAGTTGCTTATGGAGGGAAGGGCGATCTCATTGTTTGCTAACAACTTTCTCAAGGCAGACTCAAGTGATTCTCCCAATGGTGTAAACTTTCTTCTAGAATGGAAATCCCATGGTGATTATCTCTGCTCATTCGATGGAGGTTTGTTGGGTGTTGCGTTGCTTGAAGCACCTATGAGGTTGAGGATTGATTGTTTTGTGGCCGTTGCTTTGGTGTCAACCACTCCATCGTTTACTATGTTTTTGTTCTTGGTCCAAAATTTTGACTTGTCCGTGGTGTAGTTAGAGTTAGGATTGTCTTTGAACAACTTTATTTGCCCCTTTGCAATCATAGCTTTTTCAATAAATAATCCCATCTCAATCACTTTCATGAATGTGGTAGGACCTTGGATTTGTATTTGGTAGCTAAGATCGGGGTTGAGGTTGTGGACAAACATTTCCATCATTTGTTTCTCTAGTATATGATGAGGGCATTTGCTTGCTAGTTGTCTCCACCTTTGTAGGAAAGCGGTGAAAGATTCACCACTTTTCTATTTTGTGTTGCATAGGTCTAGCATAGATACCTCATGTTAAATGTTGTATGAGAAATGTGTGATGAACTTGTTTACTAACTCATCAAAATTTTTGATACCCAGAGGTAGTCGAGAGAACCATTCCATGGCATGTCGTCCTAGTGATCGAGGAAAAAGTCTCATGAGGAAAGTTTCATTGTGGGCTACCTCTAGACAAGCGGTGCTAAATTCTTGAATGTGGTCCCTGGGGTCACCCTTTCCTCTGTATTTGTCAAACTTGGGAACTTCAAACCGAAAGGGGAAGGGTACCATGTTCAAGCTTTTATCAAAGGGATATGGCGAGATATCCTCCAATGAATACGTTTTGGTGGACGTCCCTATTTGGAGGTCCTCAAATTTCTGTTGCAAGGTCTGAATTTGCTTTGTTAGCGTGTCTATAGGTATGTTTGGTTCCGTTGTTTTCTTTCCTTTATTTTTGTCAAGGGTGCTTTCCTTGTTTGTGCTCTTTTTGTGAGTTCTTTCCTCTCTTGGTTCTTTGAATGCATTGACGTCGAAGTCGGCGTGGAGTTTAAGCCCTTGGTTTGCTAGGTAGAGGAAGAATTTTGAAGGGTCCCGGTTGATGACTTTATCCATCATGCATTGGAATTTCCTATCTTGGATGGCTGTTTCTATCTCATCTTGTGAGATTTCCTCATCACTGTTGTGAGGGTAAACAATCCTGTCTGATGTTTTAGCCAATTCAAGTTGCCTTTGTTTCTAGGATCTAGTTAAGACCATGCGGTGCAGTTTGGGATGGGATGCTATGAGATTGGATGCTTTGACAAGGTGAGTTTGAAGGTTGCGGTGAAGGGGATAGTTGTGGCGAAAAGATTTTGACAAGGGTTTTCTATGATCTATTATTTCAAACTAATCAGTCAATACAAAATGATAGCCACAAGTAAGGATGTTAGTAATCCATTTACTTGAAAGGGACTAGTCTTGCACTAGCCCAACTAGTGAAAAGTTCTGATAGAGAAGGATGATGTATCCTGATAGTGGAGACTTTACTAGCGATTGTTTGGGTTTGATAGGATCTAGAATTATCTTGTCATAACCTAGTTTGATACTTTTGACTTGGTTTTTTTGGGAAGATTTAGACGAGGTGGACGAGATGACTGACAAAAAAAGAGGGTATGCTATGGAAAATAGATAGGAGAAGTGACTACATGGTAATCTGATCTCTAAAACTGTAACAAGGTTGAAATGGGTACTTAGAAAGGTTGAAATTTTTTTCTCAAAAAATCGAGAAATGTTCACTGTTGTGGACGTGCATCAAAAAATGCACCGAAATAGAAGGTAAAAACGTAGCAGATCGAGGTATATGCGAGCTCTGGCAAATCACAAAAGTGCAGGAATATATAGTAAATGCACAGAAAGTCAAAATATATGCGCAGTAGGTCGAAATAAATGTGCAGCTCTGTAGTGCAAATGCGCAGTTCTAGGTTTTTGATTGATTTTGTAATGTTTTGGCACATTTTTCGATGTTTTTGGTTTCTTTGGTCTTTTTGATCTAATTTCTCAATTATGGCAAGTAAGACACAGCAAAGACAAATAATTTTTCATTATTTTTTAATCTTTTTTTGTAATTTTTTGGACTCTTTTTTACTCTAAAAAAAGTACAAATCCTAGGCTGGCTGGGATAATATACACTAAATTCTCACTGTTTCTAGTTGAGGCATCTTTAGGAGGTGATAATCACCCTTCCCTGCACCGGTTTATAGGGGATTTTGGCTTCTAAAACAAAGGATGATTTAGTAAGTGCAACCGTTCGAGTGGTTATACGTGAGACAGTGCTACTCTCCATTATGGAGTCTCCTAGCTTTCAAGGGTTGTGCCTTAGAGGATTTTGGGGGAGGTTGGCTGTTGGTATAACAAAACAACACTTGTTGCTTGAAGATTTTACTTTAAACACAATTTATTTATAGTGTCTAGGCAGAGTTCGGCTTTAGCTTGTTACCACTTAAGGTCGTTCCTAATTGGACAGAAGGATATCCAAGGGCAGGCCTCTCTAAAGGAAAAACAAGTGAAATGATATGTTTGGCATTTTAGTCACCCAAAAGAGGGGAGAGCATAGGTCTAGTATCATTCCAAAAACATGAGAGACAATGGTTCTTTTCCCCTAGTTAAAATAAAAAATACTAAATGAGTTAGCTACTTGGGCACACATGCGATTTGTTAACTTTGAAAGCAAGATAGCAATAGTTCAGTTTTATCCTCGTAGCATTGGGACTATATTCAATTTGTTGATGCAATAATATCAAATTACAATCCTCCTAGTTAGAGCTAAATGAGATTTGCACGAGCATCCATATACTTTCCTTTAGATCAAGAGATGAGTTAACAAATGCAGCTATATGACTAAACCAACCCTTAACCTGCAAGTAGATCAAAGAATATTCCTACAAAAAGTGTTAGCGTTAGCAAAACCATAAGAAACAACCCTAAAAATCATTGTCATAATCAGATGCGCAGCTACAAAGATCATATGCACAGGTACAGAGTACAAATGCATAGAATTACAAATGCGGTGAGACAGATGTCAAAAGCTTAGAATTAGAGAGTATATGCATAGAAGTATCATATGAGCCGATTCAGAGGTCAAATGCGTTGAAAAAAAGCATGGATGTGCAGATTTGTTAGATGCATGGAAACAAAGCTTAGATACGTGTTAGAAATGATCAGATGCACATAATCTCCCTGTGTTCGGAACCTAAGCACAAAAACTCAATTTTTGGGTTAAATTGGGGCAAGGCCCCACAGTGGGCACCAGAAATGTTATCAGAAAATTGGAATGATTATCAATAGTATCAAAGTAATCCAATAAACTCAATGGAATAAGAAACAAAGAAGATCAAATAAATAAAGAACTTAAACCTTGCAAACCTCTTTACTTCGTGGCTTCCATTGGTCACCTATCTCAAATGATGTTGTGTGTGAATATGGCCCTCAGAAGGTGCACTTCCTTGCTATTTTCTAAGATGTCAAGTGGGAATGGCTGTGATAGGTTTGCAAGGAAGAGATTCTTCAACATAGTTGCAATGATAAAAGGGTGATCACAAGCAACAGAGGAATTTGGTGCCAAAGGCGCACTGTGATTCCTACAGAGTAAAGGTACTAAAATCTTGGATGATAGAAATGGAGGAATTGGGTTCAATTTATAGACTCACGAGAGAGACGATCAATGGTATAGAAAGAATAAGAAGATCAACGGTTGAAAAACCTTGAGAGGATGTGCGCGAATAGAAAAAAGACAAGTGTCACACAAAAAACTATTTTGTTTGAGTTAACTGCTTTCTTGATAAAGATAAGATTTGATTTCATAAATTAGAAAGCTTTTTTCTAATTTAAAAGTTGTTTGATGCAAACAAGATTGATTAAATCAATTAACTCAACTTGTGATTTACTTTTTACATGATATGAGAGAAATTAAATAATAAATTATTTAATTTTGTGTGTATGAAGAAGAAGATTTATTTTTTAGAATATTTGGAAGATTTTTGAGGAATTTGAAGATAAGAAAGCAAATTAAATAAATAAATTTATTTAATTGTTTGTGCATGCTTTGGAAGAATAAATAAAATATTGATCATATTTTATTTTTAGAGATTGAGATAATTTAAATAAATTTGATTGATTTATTTAAATTTGGAGAAATAAGTGATTTAATTAAATAATGAAAATTATTTAATTGTTTGGAAGAATAAAGTTGACTTCGATGAAATTAATTAAATAAAGGTAATTTATTTAATTAATGGGAGGAATATGAACCAATTAAATAAATTGATTTATTTATTTATTGATAGAGGAATTTAGATAAAATAAATATTAAGAATATTTATTTAGATAGAGTCGTGTCATTTTTAGGCATATACATTGATTATTTCGCACAAGGATGATTTTCAACAACTCAACTACATGCTTTTATATGCTTCATCAACCTTGGAATAAACATTAAGGTTGACACTGCAAGATTTTGACTTAATGCGAATCACTAAGCTGTCGGACAAACATAACTAGAACTCAAATCTTCCTTGATCAACACACCATGCTCCATCAAACTACTCTTAGATCATCCGCAACACTCTTGAATCATCCAGTTGACCAAGACTGGGAAGAATAGTAACACCAAGAAGGAAATCTTCACCAACGAGCTCAAACTTCAATGTAAACCTCCAACATAGTAGTCACATGATCTAGAGACCTCCACAAACACATTGAATTCAACAAAAACATCAGCACTCCTCCAAATCATTAGAATCACTTGCATCTTCATCTAGAACCTCAAGAACACTATCTGCCATGACTGTTACTTAAGAAACATTGCTTGCAGACCTCCAAATCACTAACCATTTGAGTTGATGATACACACTAACTTCCCAAAAATTCCTCTAGATCTGTAGATCATAATATTTCAATGTGGAGCAATCCAGACCAGTTTATTGTCACTCTGTCTCTTCTGAACATAGTAAAACCTGGTTCTACTCAGATGGCCATAGCTTCTTCAAATCATTATGCAAACCTCTCAAATCTTGACTGGAGCTACTTTAGACAATCCTCTTCACAGCCATATGGTCCGTATACATTGAGCTTTATTAATTTTCTCAATATCCTCAACATTCTAGTCTTCTAAACAGGTAACAAAAAGGAATACAGTTGACACCAATGGCAACAAGGATATGTTGACATCAATGACAACACCGATTAGGCACATATTTGCAACAATCTCCCCCTTTGTCATTGATGGCAACATATGATGTGAAAACTAATTCAACCATCAAGACAAGAACTTCTCCCACTTTCTCTTGTTACTTCTACAACTACTTTCTTCACTGCTCCCCCTTTCATCAACAACTAGTTTTTCACATGACTTCTCTCCCCCTTTGACATCAATGGCAAAGGGCACATGTTTGCAATCTTTTCTCCCTCTTTTTGTTTCAGACTGGTCTCCAAAATTTTCATAATGACTCCTCCTCCTGAGTAGTATCTCCTTAACATCAATTCGGATCACAAGATATGATTTGTGCATTCCACCAGACTGATGCACCTTAGTGCATTTTAGTTTAGAATAGGAGGGGTAATAACCCATAACTTCTCTCTGAGATACTCAAAAGTATCCTTAGGTAGAGGCTTGGTGAAAATATCTACAATTTGAGCCTTTGAAGAAACAAACTCCATTTTCACTTCATTCTCACTTACTTTCTCTCTCAAGAACTGAAACTTGATGGATATGTGCTTAGTCTTTGAATGCAACACCGGATTCTTTGAGATGTTTATTGCACTTGAATTATCAAAGAAGATTGTAACAGGTTCTTCAAACACAATTCTAATATCTTTCAACATTTGCTTCATCCACAAGACTTGAGTACAATTTCTTGCTTTTGCTATATACTCTACCTCTGCAGTAGACAAAGATATTGCCTCCTTTTTGCTCAACCAAGAAACTAATCTCCTTCCCAAGAAGAATGCACCACCACTAGTACTTTTTCTATCATCCACATCTCCTGCCCAATCAACATTTATATATGCATGAAGAGTGAAGTCATTATCCTATGGATACCATAAGCCATAATCAAGTGTACCTTTGAGATATCTAAAAATTCTCTTGACTGCTACAAAATGGGATTCTCTTGGATCAACTTGAAATCTAGCAACAAGTCCAACTGCATTCATGATATCAGGTCTGGTCTAAGTCAGATAGAACAGTCCTCCAATCATTGATCTATACCTTTTTCTAATTTGCCTTAGGGGAGTCATCATCTTTACTCAACTTGCATTTGGTTACCATGGGAGTACCTACTGGTTTTGCCTCCTCCATTCCAAATTTTTTCAACAATTCTCTCACATACTTAGACTGAGATATGAAGATACCTCTATCTAACTGAGTGATTTGCAGACCTAGGAAGAAATTCATTTCACCAAACATGGACATTTCAAATTCACTCTGCATTTGATCAACAAATGTTTTGCACATACTCTCATTTCCACCAAAAATGATATCATCAACAAATACCTCAACAATCATAGTATTCTCATGATCAATCTTGAATTAAAGATTACTATCAGCAATGCCTTTGCTATAACCTAGCTTTAGCAGATACTTATCTAATCTTGCATACCAAGCTCTTGGGGCTTGTTTGAGTCCATACAATGCTTTCCTCAATTTGTAGACCATATCTTTCTAATCAGACAACTGAAATCCTTCTAGTTGCTCAATGTAGACTTCTTCTTCTAATTCTTCATTTAGGAATGCTGACTTGACATCCATCTAATAGACCTTGAAATCTTTATAAGCAGCAAATACAAGAAATAATCTGACTGCCTCTATTCTTGCTATCGGAGCAAAAGTTTCTTCAAAATCAATTCCTTTGACTTGAGAATATCCTTTGCATACCAACCTTGCTTTGTTTCTTACAACTTCACCATCTTCATTTAGTTTATTCCGGAAGACCCATTTAGTTCCAATCACATTTTTGTCCTCTGGTCTAGAAACAAGATCCCAAGTGTGATTCTTTTCAATTTGCATTAATTCTTCTTCCATTTCTTTTATCCAGTTTTCATCATTGTAGTCTTAACTTACTGATTTTGGTTCAATCTTTGAAATCAAGCAAATCTCTTCTTGATCTTCAACAATTCTTCTCGTAGTTTGAACACCTTTATTTCTATCTCCTATGATATGATCTTCAGGATGATTCATCCTTACATACCTGGGAGTTTTGGGATTTGCATGTGTTGGAAACAAGGTAGATAACTAAGAGGGGGGGGATGAATCAGTTATCTCAAAATTTCTCTAACTTTCTTTTCTTTTGTTATCTTAGTAATCAGTGTTGCATCAAAACATGAAAGCATATAAGAACTAAAATAAAATCAACACACATAACACAAGGATTTTTACATGGAAACCCTATTAAGGGAAAAACCATGGGATGACTAACCCAAGATTGTATTCTCTGTTAAAAAAATAAGTACAA
This sequence comes from Cunninghamia lanceolata, assembly GCA_027924645.1. Classification (NCBI taxonomy): domain Eukaryota; kingdom Viridiplantae; phylum Streptophyta; class Pinopsida; order Cupressales; family Cupressaceae; genus Cunninghamia; species Cunninghamia lanceolata. The sequence goes on along the minus strand of BSBN01001215.1, from coordinate 18,780,114 downwards.
AATGGCACTTGCCAATTAGGGCTCACTGCCCGAGCACACTGCTCACAAGAGGCACACTACCTACAAGAGACTCACTGTCTATAGAACTTACAGAATATAATCAAGTGTTTGAACTGATGAGAAGCATCTACAAATGCAAGAGTTCAGTTCCAGTTAGGCACAATACATTGATTTGATGCACTTCATTCTTCCTATGTTTAATGTTGTTTCTTTGTCACATACCGGACTTGAATTGCAGCTCTCCCACTTATCCTTGCTTTTCTTCATACTTTATTTCATTCCTTGTTCACTACACACACCTACATACTGGAATCCATCTGGTATATATATCTGCATCAAGGATTTTATCAACTTTCTAGTCGGCAACAAGAACACTCAAGATATTTGTAAGTTATTGATCTGTCGGCTGAATCCATGCTTGATTTGTGATGTGTATCAAAAACATAGACATAGAAGTCATTAATCATGTCGGCCAACAATGTATGATCCCACAAATTTCTTGATCAACACCATTTACTCATCCAAATTAAAGTCTGATACTCTGTCAGTTAGTTCTTCCTCTATCTGCTCTGCCTGATTGGAACCCAACACTTAGATGCTCATATCTTTTCCTTGATTTATCACCGGGGGCTAAATATCTAGAGTACAGTAGTCATGATACCCCTCTTGACTTTCCCAAGTCCACAACTTGTTGAGTTACACCATCTGAGAGATCCAGATTGGATTGTCAGACCTTGTTACATACTCTGTTCTTGATCACCGGATCAAAACATTCTAAAATCTGACTTCCGGTGAAGGCATATTATGTACTGCAGATGTGTGGGATAGACTTTGTTGCCATTAATGACAACACTTATGAAGCCACACAGTGTCTCTTGCCAACAATCTCCCCCTTTGGCATTGATGGAAATACTTAGTGAAAAATGGCTAAGTGTCATAGTAACTCCCCCTTGGCTGATGCTCTGTCTTTTGTACTATTTTACTAGAGCTCCCCCTTAGCTGGATTCCACATTTTTCACTACTCCTCACTCCCCCTTTGACATCAATGGAAAAGGGAAGAATCCGCATACCAAAATTTGCAAAAATTATCCTATACATGGCCGCATAAGTATATATAAATGTTATACTTACATATACTTAAGTATATCCCTTCAACTATACAAACTCTGTGGCCCAGCTGTACTTCATCCTATCCAGAATGGAGATGTGACCACTAAAAAAAAATGCATATGCTTCTGCCCTTCTTAAATCTGTCAGATCACTAGTTCGGGCTGTGGTCTGAGCATCTGTCAAGGCCTCATGCATTGCCTCTAACTTAGGGATAATTATCCCTCTGATTTCACCCATTCTGTTTATTATGTTCTTTTCTTTGTCCAGCCTCTTTATTTCATTTATGATGACAATAGCCTGACATTCTTGATTCATTAAAGAGGTAGTAAGGGGATCAAAATTCTGAGATAAACTTGACAGTTTACCTTCTTGTTCTTTCACTTTCTTTTCAATGTCCTCTATCACTTTGGGCCAAGATAGACAAAATTTGTATATGTCCCCACCATCTTTAAGAGCATTTTCAAGGCTCTTTATTCCAATGTCTAGGGTCCTCCTATCATTAGCAATAAGTCCTTGCACTTCAATGAATCTTTTTCCTAAAAACTCTTTCCGAACCTTTGCTTCTGCTGATTTCTCTAGAGATTCAAAATGAGTTCTAATAGAATTTACCCAAGTTTTCAGGTTACCGGATGGTGAGGCTGAAGGATCATTTTGGAAGGATGGCATGATCTTCTCTAGCATCCCGGATGCAATCTCCAATAGTTCACAGTCTTCCATGTGAGATTTCAGGAGTTTTTCTTTTGCTTTGGCTTGAGCAAAAGATGCTATTTTCATTGTCTGAACTGGAGAGAGAGAGTCAAAATTCAGCATCCCTTGAAATAGCTTAGGTTCATCTATCTCCATCATTTCTCTGTTTAGGAAGTTCTTCACTGCCTCTGTAGTGTCTCTTGCCGGTGATTGAGTCTTATTTTCTTTTGGGTTATTAGAACAGTCATCAGTCGTCTTTTCTATGTGTTCTTCTTGTTTTCCCTTAACCTCCTCTTCTTGACTCACTTTCTCCTCTTTTATTCCTTCTCCTTCAGCTTCAAAATCTAGAATGTCTGCAATGGGATCTAGAGGAGAGATGTCACCGCGTTTATTGCTTCATGAACTTTCTCTTTCGGAACAAAGGAATCCAAGTCCTTAGACTTCTCTTCATCTATCTCTTTTGATCCTTCTACATTAGAAGATTCTTCATTGGTTACATTCAATCCTTCAACATCCATGGTAGAAGGTTCTTCTACTGTTTCCTCTATAATAAGAAGATTGAATCTTTTGAAAGCATTCTAGAGGATATCTTTTGTTTCTCTTGCTACTTGGTCAGTTTCTCCAAGTATAAGTTTATTCATTCTTGCTTTACTTCGGAATTCATCCTTACAATCCTTAAAAATCATGTCCATTTGTTTTGGAGTGATAGAAGGATAAAGCTGAATCATTATTTGTTCCTGAATATCTAGGTCTTTTGCCTTTGCATTCTCTTTTCTCAGTTCAAGTACCTTTTCTAGACTCTTAGGAATTAATGATATAATTTCAATGAAATCTTTATTGTAAATGTTCAGGTACCTGACTGTAGCTTCTTCCAAAATCCTCTTGTCAGTATCACTATATTCATCATAGAACTCTGTTACTGGCTGCAGGTTCCCATCCACAGTAACTTCCTTGATGATGTCATCAATGGAAAGAGTGGGCTTTTCAACAAATTCTTCTTCCTTTTCTTCCTTATTTTTACTAGTAGAGAATTCCCCAGATGTTTTCTTCTTTTTCATTTTCTTGATTTCCTCATCAGATTATGTTTCTTCATCATCCTTAAGGCTTATGTATGACCTTGTGGCTTTGGTCTTCATCCTCTTTTCCCTTTTTCTGGATGTCTTGACTTCTGGTTTGGTAGCCTTTGAGCTTTTAGGAGTGGCAGATGCAGAGCTCTTGGAAGATCTAGTCCAGGAGGAGGCTTGTACCAGAGTGTCTCCTTTCTTTCCTTCTTGTTTCTCTTTCTCAGCCTTCTCCATCTTCTCTCTATTTGCATCCACAACCTCCTTTGATAAGCCAAATCTTTTGGCAATTTATTCAACTTCCCTTCTTACTTTCCTCTTTATTTCTGGTTGTCTTAACTCAACATGTATTTTTACACTTAGCTCTTGAAAGGTGCCAAACCTTTCTGCTTCAGGGTCCTTAGGTTGGCTCAACAGGTGTTGAATATGTAGCTCCAAGATTTTTTCATCGACCTCATATCCCATAGGCATTATCCACACAGTTCTGGGCTCAACTATCTCCATTAGGCATTGATTAGTGTCAACCATGAAGCACACTATGTCCTTGTATTTCTCAACTATGGATTGAGGTATTCTCTCTTTGGCTTGCATCATGCTTTGGAAGTTCCTAAAGTAACCCCAGAGGGCTGTGTTTTGAGCTTTAGCATCACCAAGTCCATAAAAATAATCTCTAATCTAGATTGCAACTGGTTTATCATTTTGCCAAACCTAACCATTTGATCCAAGTAGCTCATTCATATAGTAGAAGAATAAACACAGTATTAGACAACCATATTTAAAGGAATTCTTTTTATCCTTTTTGATCTTCTGTAGATTTTCTAACAGTTGATTTAGGAGTTCACACAGGTCATAATCTACATCTTCCCTCAACATCTGATATGCTGCATAGATTACAGTGCCAGACATAGAATTCTCCCTGCTCAAATGATAGATCTTGTACCCGATTATCATTGATGCAAACTTGACATCCAGATCTATGATATCATCTATGGTCATTGCTCTTTTGTCAAATTTAGATCCTGTGGCTTCAGTTACTATCTGGTTCTTAACAAATTTAAGCGCAGTTAATCCACCAGATGCATGCAGTCCAGTCATTGCCCTGATAGCATCTTTAGTTATCTTAAAGGGCCTCATTAACCACATGAAATTATCATGCATCCTGATCAAGACATACCGGACCCAATCATCTTCTGCAAAACAGGGAAAGTGTATGCAATGTCTGAAGTGTTTATCCTGGAGGGCCTTGAATTGAGCTTTGAGTTCAAAACTCTCATCTATTAGCTTTTCACGCTTTAGGGTTCAAAATAGGAGCCAAAACAAATCGCTGGTTGAATTTGATTTTCCAGTTGATCTTGAGTGAATTGTAGAAACTTTGCTGCAAAGCTCTTCTTTTCTTCTTCTTGAATGCAAATGTGAAAATAATGAGTGAAAGAACCCTTTTATCCTTGCGCAAACCCTAATTTCCTTTTGTAATAAATGCACAACTTAAGTTATATGGTTGCCCTATTTTGAGAGAGATCTTCTCAAATTACTATGTTGAACTTAGAATCATTGTCAGTGAGGATTGATAATGTATCTTCTTTTCTTCAATCATGCCATGGGTCCGCAAATCAAAGTGTTTCAATTCTGAATCATACCGGATCTGTCTGTGAAAATCCTACTTTATCAGATGGCTGACGGAACCGGATTAACTTGAGCGGTTAAAATCTTGCAAAACTCCATGCGGATCTTTCATATTTTTACTAAAGGTTATTTAGATGTTTTTCTGAGAACCCTTTAATCTGCAGCATTCCATGTACCAAATTTAGGCACCAGTTAACTGGCTGGGGGAATTTGTTTTTCTCTGTGACTCCCCCTGAGCCAGTGCTCACCTTTTCAGTTTCTGGAAGGAATATCAGCACCGGATTCTGGTGCGGATCCATCCCCAATATTTTATGTATTCTTTACCCAAATCTTGCTCATCGCCTTTTGAACTTCATCCACATTCCCTTTACCTTTGCCCTTATCTTGTTTCTAATTATGTTGCACCAGACCTTTTCTATCCTGATTTCTGCTTCTACAAAATTTGGCAATATGACCGGATCTATTGCAATTGTAACAGACAACATTTCTTTGCTTAATTGATTGATATCCTCTTGATCTGCATTGATTAGCCATATGTCCCATTCTATTGCATGCAAAGCATCTACCATTGAATGAATTATTTATTTGCATATTTCTGCATTCATGAGATTTGGGACCATACCTTTTGTAGTTGAAACATTGTCCGGAGAAGGATGGATTATTCTGATTCATTCTTGCTACCAGAGCAAAAGAGTCTTCAAAATCAATTCCTTTGACTTGAGAATATCCTTTGCATACCAACCTTGCTTTGTTTCTTACAACTTCACCATCTTTATTTAGTTTATTTCGGAAGACCCATTTAGTTCCAATCACATTTTTTTCCTCTGGTCTAGAAACAAGATCCCAAGTGTGATTCTTTTCAATTTGCATTAATTCTTCTTCCATTGCTTTTATCTAGTTTTCATCATTGTAGGCTTTACTTACTGATTTTGGTTCAATCTTTGAAATCAAGCAAATCTCTTCTTGATCTTCAACAATTCTTCTCCTAGTTTGAACACCTTTATTTCTATCTCCTATGATATGATCTTTAGGATGATTCTGTTGGTGCCTGAATTCACTGTCAGTTAATTTAGCAATTTTCATGCAGGCACCATCCCAAAAAATCCAAAAAAGGTTCTAAGTTTTGGCACCCCTTCAGTGTTTTTCAGCATCTGCATGTCATTTCTTGAGGAGGGGTCTTCGTGTTTTCTCCATCGGCATGCGTTCGTTTTTGTGTCTTCGACATTTCGGTTTAAACTTGAACCCTTTTTTCTCTAAGTTCAATGGTTCAGCGGTTCATGGTTCATTTCTCTTCTAGTGGTTCATATTATGCATTTGCCTTGCGCAAATATTGTATCGTTGAACCTCCCGCTTGAACCCTTTTCTCAACGGTTCAAGGTTCAATAGTTCGATGCTTTGAGTTTTTTGCTCTCGGTTGGAGTGTTTTGCAGATGGAGTATTATTTTTGATGTTTGAACCTCAGTGTTGAACCATCGGGTTGAACCAGTTCGTGGTTCAACGGTTCAACAGTTTAGCGCTTTGTGTTTTTGGTGTTCATCGGTGTAATACTCTTCATCGGCAGGCGAATTTCATGCTAGGCCGACAGTTGGGAGTCTGGCCGATGGTGAGGTTGGTGTTCGACATATCGGGGTGACGAGGGAGTGTGTCTTGGAGACGGAAAGACCGTCGGTGGGACTGTTGCTATCAGCAGAGGGGTTTTGGCCTCTGTCGATATCGTTACTTGGGCTGATGGGGATTTGGGCATATGTGTGGTCGCCAGGACTTTGATCTATCGGTGTAGTAATTTGTGGTCTTCCTGATAATTTTTGGTCATACCGATGGAGGAGGAGGGTAGATTGGTAACCATTAACGTAGTGTGTTTTGGTGGCCATCGGGGAGATGTGTATGGTCAGTGGGAGTCTGGGAAGTTAGCCCGATGGTCTTTCTCTGGCCGATGAAGGGGAATGCGAAGGTAGCGGTCGGCGAGACCGTTGAGATCGATGAGAGATTTGTGGGGTGAGCCGATGGCCTAGGTCTGGGTGATGGCTTTGGGCTGAGAGGCGTGTGTCGAGCGTGGCAAAAGCGCTCGACGCTTATTATGTTTGTGGCCCCGTTTATAAACTGCTAAAGGAGTCTCCGCAGTACCAATGTGGGATTAATTTCCCTGCACATTTGAAACTTCAGAAAATGCATTTTAGTGGGAAATTTCTTTTTGAACGCAGCAACAGTTTTCACACGGCCGCGGGTGGTTGAGCCATCAATGGAGACTGTAGCAGGGGTAAGAGAAATGGTACACATGATCAGGTGGCCCGATTTATGGAGGAAGACTTCCTGATGGCGGCGCAGGGCTCGAGGCCACCATTGTCTACTTTCTGTCTCTGCAGCAATAACTTCTAAGCGCCATTCCTTCTGTGGGATCTGTATCTGGTGGTTTTTTGTAATAGCCATGTAATTAATTGCTACGGGTACACTTTCTGGCCAATATAGGCAGACTGTGTTACCATTTTTGAGGTTGTTGAAAACTGGACATTTTGGCTCTGTAATAAGATACAACTGATTTTGGTTGCTCTGTACAGCAAAACTTGCGAGTTTATGTATCTCCTGTTGTACGTTTGTGCATGAATCCACTGATTTCATGGTCAATTTTATATGAATAATGCTATGTTTGCATGTGTTATGCTGATTCTGTCTCCAGTTTTGCATGTATCTTTCTTCTGAGTCCAGGCATTCAAGGAATGTCTGAGATTCTAGAACATAGAATTCTTGTGTTGAATGTTTAATCTTTTAACTTCTGCTCAAGGGGTAGATTAAACTATTTTCAGATTGAATATTGGGAAGGGTATACTGCAATAGGGATGCCATAAGTATAGACAGCTTAACACTCTGTATTGGGAGATATCTGTAAGGCAGATATCATGTATATCCCCCTGAAATCTAATTTTAGTTGTTCATGCTGATCATTCACAGGTGTATGTCTACCGACTCCAAGCCCTGGATAGGCACCAATCTAGCTCTGTGTTGAGGTTATATACCATGTCCAGCTTTGCATCCAAAAATCAAATCAAGCCATTTCATCCTTCCACCTGTTAGTTGTAGGATTAGGATTAGGAACCTCTGCATGCTCTCATACCTAACCAGACATTATGTCCAAGAATGTTGCCAACATTGTAATTTGTTACACAAATCTTGGTCCATACATGAGAGTATTTTGCCTGTTGCCGTCAAGTTAAATTCTTTTGTCATTGAGCTAGTCAAGGTTATACTTTTATCAAATAGGGACACCCCCTTGGTGCGGCAGAACCAGAAGTGAAGGGGAGGAGCTCACACAACCTCCTGTATTAAGTTGGCTGAATCTGCCTGTGCATTAGAACTGGCAAACCCTAATGCTGATTTAGAAGCAAAAACCAACAGATTCATCCTTACATACCTGGGAGTTTTGAGATTTGCATGTGTTGGAAACAAGACAGATAACTGAGAGGGGGGATGAATTAGTTATCTCAAAATTTCTTTAACTTTATTTTCTTTTGTTATCTTAGTAATCAATGTTGGATCAAAACATGAAAGCATATAAGAACTAAAATAAAACCAACACACATAACACAAGGATTTTTATGTGGAAACCCTGTTAAGGGAAAAACCAAGGGGTGACTAACCTAAGATTGTATTCTCTGTTAAAAGAATAAGAAGTACAAAATGGCACTTGCCAATTAGGGCTCCCTGCCCGAGTACACTGCTCACAAGAGGCACACTACCTACAAGAGACTCACTATCTATAGAACTTACATAAGATAATAGTGTTTGAACTGATGAGAAGCATCTACAAATGCAAGAGTTCAATTTCGGTTAGGCACAATACACTGATTTGATGCACTTCATTCTTCCTCTGTTTAATGCGGTTGCTTTGTCACATACCGGACTTGAATTGTAGTTCTTTCACTTATCCATGTGTTTCTTCACACTTTATTTCATTCCTTGTTCACTACACACACCTACATACTGGAATCCATCTGGTATATATATCAGCATCAAGGATTTCATCAACTTTCTAGTCGGCAACAAGAACACTCAAGATATTTGCAAGTTACTGATTTGTCAGCTGAATCCATGCTTGATTTATGTTGCATATAAAAAGCATAGACATACAAGTCATTAATCATGTCGGCCAACAATGTATGATCCCACAAATTGCTTGATCAACACCATTTACTCATCTGGATTGAAGTCTGATACTCTACCGGTCAGTTCTTCCTCGGTCTACTCACCTGACTGGAACCCAACACTCAGATGCTCATATCTTTTCCTTGATTTATCACCAGAGGCTAAATCTCTAGAGTACAGTGGTCATGATACCCCTCTTGACTTCCCCAAGTCTGCAACTTGCTGAGTTACACCATCTGAGAGATGCAGACCTGATTGTCGGACCTTGTTACATACTCTGTTCTTGATCACTGGATCAAAACATTCTTCAATCTGACTTCCGGTGAAGGCATATTATGTACTGCGGATGTGTGGGATAGACTTTGTTGTTATCAATGACAACACTTATGAAGCCACACAGTGTCTCTTGTCAACAGTATGAACTTTAATTTCTTGAACTTGTTCCTCAACTTCTGCATCATCCTCTTGAGTTATTGGATTTTCTGGATCAATCTGGATTTGAGTCTGGGTTTGAACTTGCCTTCCTTGACTTTGACTTTCATCTTGATCATATGATTCGTATCCGCAAGACTTGGAATGTCCTTCTTTGCTTTCATCAACTCTGACATTTGCACTTTCAACAATCTTTTTCAATCTCTTGTTAAAGCACCGGTATGCCTTGCTTTGAGTAGAGTAACCCAAAAATATTCGTTCATCACTTCTTGTATCAAACTTGCCTAGATCCTCATCTCTTTTGATATAGCATTTACTACCAAAAACTGTAAAATATCTCACATTAGGAGGATGACCAAACCATAGTTCATAAGGTGTCTTACCAGAATTTCCTTTGATCTGCACCCAGTTAAGAGTGTAGACAACAATACTCACAACCTCTCTCCAATAGACTTGTCAAACATTTTCTTCCATGATCATGGTCCTAGTAGCTTCTTGAATGGTCCGGTTCTTTCTTTCCACAACTCCATTTTGCTGAGGAGTCCTAGGAGCAGATAACTACCTTTTTATTCCATGCTTTTCATAAAATGAATCAAACTCACTGGAGGTAAATTCTCCAACTCTGTCAGATATCAGAAACTTTATCTTCACACCAATCTCATTTTCCACCATAACTTTGAACACCTTGAATTTGTCAAGAGCTTCTAATTTTTCTTTTAAGAAAGTTACCCACATAATCTGTGAGTAATCATCAATCAGCAACATGAAATATCTGTCTCCTTGCACACTCCTGATTCTAGCAGGACCACATAGATTAGTATGCACAAGTTCCAACCATCCACTTGAAAATTGTTCTTTACTTTTGAATGAAGTTTTGTTCTACTTACCCAATTGACATTCTCTGCACATGCTATTAGGTTTCACAAGTTTTGGAAGATCTCTCACAGCCTAAGTAGAACTTATCTTAACAATGTTATCAAAATTCACATGACACATTCTCCTATGCCACAACTACTTAAATGAAATATGTTACCTCTAGTTTGAGTACCAGATGCAATTTCAGTTCTGGAGCTTTCCAAGATTCTACATTTTCCATCATTTGATCAGAGATCATAACCCTTGTCAACCAACTATCCAACACTAAGAAAATTATGCTTCAATCCTTCCACATATAGAACATCATTGGTGTTATTCTTACCATCAAAAGAGATGGATCCTCTGCCACAGATTCTACCAACTGAGTTGTCTTGAAATTTCACAATTCCTCCTTCATATTTTTCAAAGCTTACAAACTTACTTTTATTACTAGTCATATGATGAGAACATCCACTATCAATCACCCATTCATCCTTTTCAATAACTTGAGTAGCCAAGGCACTTTCCACATTTGTATAGCTAGCAAATTCATTAGACACCAGACCTTCTTCTTTGATAGCAATGAACACCCAGTCACCTTCAGTGGAACCTCCATGATCAAATTCATCATCTATGACTCCTTCTCCAACTTCTTAGACATAGTAGCATTTCTTCTGACCTTTATATCTATTAGGGTTTGGCTTTGAAACCCTCTCCAGACATCTTGAGGCAAAATGACCAATCTTATTACAAGCAAAACATTTGAATGACAACTTTCCTTCATACTTACAGGATCCTCTTGGCATTCTTTTGGCAATAGGAGCTTCGAGTTTAGCAGACTAAATTTCATCATCTTCAAGATCCTTCCTTAACTTAGCAAATTTGTTTGATCTACCTGAAGAGCTTTCACTGGGATCATATCTTTGTTTTCCATATACACTGGCCTTAAATGTAGATTTAGACTTAGGAAGAGAAACACCAAACTCACTCATTTCAAATGCTTAGAGCTTACCAAGTAACTGATCCCTTGTAACAGTTTTCATTGTCCTTATTTCTTCAATGGTAGTAACTTTATGCTTGTATGCTGCAGGTAAGGATCTGCGCACTTTGGCAACAATATCTAGTTCTTCCAATACTCCACTAGCATTTCTGATACCGGTCACAAGTTCATTCACTTTCTGCATGTAGGAAGTAATGTTTTCATCTTCACTCATTACCAACCTTTCATATTTACCTTTCAGGCTCTGTAGCTTAGCACATTTGACATATTTGTCACCTTCATACAGATTTTCCAACTTTTTCCAGATTTCATGGGCAGTTTTCAAATCTAGGACATTTGCCAATTCTATATCAGTTAGGGCACTCAATAATGCTTCTTTGGCTTGAATATTACATTCAACTTCCCTGAGTTTGTCTAGTGTTGTAGGACCATTCTTCAAAATTTTATACTCTTTCTCAGTTATCGACCAAAAGGCATCAACTATACATTCCAAATGACACTGCATGCAAACCTTCCAAAGGGAGTAATTTATTCCATCAAATCTCAGGCTTTCCTTCTTATAAGTTGACATCTTGGATCTCCTCAAGTGGTCAAGCTTCTTCTAGAGGATCTGGCTCTGATACCAATTGTTGGAATTAGGACAGACAATTAAGAGGGGGGATGGGTGAATCAGTTGTCTCACAATATTAACTTTATCTTCCTTTTAATCTTCTTTCACAACTTATAAAAAGATTAATGATGCAAACATTAAAGCATGGAACAATAACACATGAGCAAAAACACAATTAACACACTTGACACCAAGAATTTTTGATGTGGAAACCTGGTTAAGGGAAAAACCACTGTGGGGGTTAACCCACAAGATTCGTACCCTATTAAAAGTTCTTAAAAAGGAGAAGGCACTTGCCTTTAGGTGCACTACCCAGAGCTCACTGCTCAAAAAGAGGCTCACTGCCTACAAAATTTAGTTTTAATACAAAATGAATTAACTGAGAAATAGCATCTTCTTCATGCCTGGTTCAGTCTCATTGAGTGCTCATAAAACTTCTGCTCTTTTCACAAATACTTCTTCACTATCACTTCATCCTTTAATTTTCTTGCTTCTCTACTCCTCCTCTTCTCTGCTCTGCCTCTGATCCTTTCTTGGGATTTTGATTATTTTGCACAAAGATGATTTTTAACAACTCAACTACATGCCTTTATATGCTTCATCAACCTTTGAATATGTTAGTGCCTGAATTGACTGAGTTTTTGAGCAATTTTCATGCAGGCACCTTCCTTAAAAATGTTCTAAGTGTTGGACCTCCTCAGCATTTTTTAGCTGCAGCATCATATTTTCCTGAGGAGGAGGTCATCATCATCATGTTTTCTTCGATGGTGGTCAGCATCTCATGTTTTCTGTCGACTTGTTTTTCATCAGGATCATCATATTTCAATATCGGGTGATGTTTGGATATCATCCTGATCCTGTTGATGAGCTACAGTGTGCCCTAATTTGCTTGCGGGGGTGTTTTTTCAAGTATCCGGTGATCTTCCAATTATCACCTTGCCCTTTTATGATGATGATGTCACCCCGATCTTCTGAAGGGGTTATTCTCTGAGTTGTTCGACCTGACTTGTTTTTTCTTAAGGGTCGTCATCATCATCATCATATTTCCAGTTATCGCCGTGTTGCTTGCGAGGGTCATCATATTTTCTGCCTGCATGATATTTAGACCGGGGTGATATTTTTATCATCGGGTGATCTTGGTTATGATCATCCTGATGATGTTGTTGAAGAGTTCTAAGTATGACCCGATATTCACTGGGGTCATCATATTTTGAACGTCAGGATGATCTTAGTCAATATCATCCTGATGTTGTTGTATCACTTCATGTTCGTCATTTTATCATCCTGATGATGCTGACGTCATTCTTATGTCAGGGTGATATCTATTTCTCTGCCTATCTGCATCATGATATTTCCGAAGGGAGATATCCGCCTGTCGGCTTCGTGCATTATCTAGTGGAGGTGATCTTTTCAAATATCTGGCATATTCATCTATCACCCCAATCTTATAGTGGAGCTACAGTGCAGCATGATATTTGTGCATCAGGATGATATTTCCAAATATCTGGTTATCTTCCGAATATCATCCTGATGTCGATATGATGATGACGTCATCAAGGTCCGGGGGGGTCATATTTCTAACACTGATCATCTTGTGGAGATCCCCCGATATTTGCAAACATGATGATGACGTCATCCGGATATGAGGAGGTACGCAGTAGGCAGATATGCTGATGACATCAGCAGGATATGATGGTGACGTCATCAGGATGTTCATCGGCCAGACTTTTGGTATCGGCTAAGCAGGAGGATGTTCCTCCGATGGATCAGGTTGTGCCGATGAAGGCGATTATCATGCAGGTTATATTGCGATATGATGCTGACGTCAGGGTGATATTTCAAGCGACAGGATATCATGTTGTTGGAGGATGATGATGAAGTCTTATACTAGTGTCGTCAGGAGCAAAAGCACCGACATTATATATGCTCGTGGCCTAGTATATAAAGTGTTGAAAAGGTCGCTGCGGGGTGCATGTGGGATAATTGATATCCTGCTTATTTGAAATATCATGACGATGAATCTTGGCGGGAAATGGTTGCGATGCACAGTTTGACGTTTTCCCGAGGCCGCGGGTTGGTGCGCCATTGATGGCGAAGGTTGCAGAGGTATGGACGGATCTGGTACCCGATTGAAGGTGTACATCAATGGACAGTGGCGCAGGGCTCGAGATTTCTTCCTGTCTCCTCCCCTACCTGTTGCATTCATGTTTGGGCGCCAATCTGGTAATGCGTTGAGCGCCATTTTTCTGATACTGTGTATCTAGCGGGATTTTTGGTCAACCATGTAATTAATTGCTGTGGTACACTACCTGGCTGTTATAAGCAGGAAGTGTTACTCATTTTTGGTGGTTGAAAGTTGAAGATTTTTGGCTCTGTAATTCAAAACAAGCTGATCTGGTTGCTCTGTACAGCTAAACCTGTGAGTCTATGTATCTCTTGTTGTATGTTTTGGCACGAGCCCACTGATTTCATGATTAATCTTATATGAGAAATGCTATCTTAGCATGTGTTTTGTTAATTCTGTCTCCAGTATTGCATGTATTCTTCTTCTGAATCTGGATATTTGGGTAATGTTTAGATTCTAGAGCATAGAATTCCTATGTTGAATGTCTGATCTTTTAACTTCTGCTCAAGGGGTAGATTAAACTGTTTTCAGGTTGAACATTGGGAAGGGTATACTGCAGTAGGGATGCCATAAGTAGAGATAACTTAACACTCTGTATTGGGAGATATCTGTAAGGCAGGTATCACATATATCCCCCTGAAATCCAGTTTTAGCTGTTCATGTTGATCATTCACAGGTGTATGTCTGCTGACTCCAGGCCCTGGATAGGCACCAATCTTGCTTTGTTTTTGTGTTACAACCATGTCCAGCTTTGCATCCAAACTTAAAATCCAAATCAAAATCTAAAACAACCATTAGGACATTAGAATTAGTTTTAGGATCCTCAGTCCTCTGTCTACAACTGCAAATAGGCCCAAAGCTAGCCCCTTTGCTCTTATCTTTCAGTTTTGGTCTACTAACAGGAGGACTTATCTGCTTTCTGTCAGCATCCCAGCCTTTGTATGCATATCCTCATGGATGTTGAGTAGGGAATACCCCCCTAGGTTTTGCAGAGCCTGAAGAAGAAGAGGAGATAAAATATAGAGTCTATCTCCTACACTGTTGGCCCCTGGCCCAGAGATCCTGTTGATCACTGATGGCTACCTTGTAAGGAAATCTGGGAATAAGCATCCAGTCTGGGAAAAAGTCAACAGAAATTGGCGACTCTGCTGGGGAGAAAATTGATGAAAAAGTGTTATATCTTGTAGCCCATCTGAGTCACCAACAAAATGATGCTCTGCTGGTGGAATGAACCTGGAAAAGTAGCTTTCAGCTATTGAAAATTTTGTCCTCTCTGGAGAGGTGGCGACTCTGCAAAAAAGATCTGAATGCACATGAAAGATGGATGTATGTGATGTGACAAAAATGTGTTGTTCATTTTTCTGCATCTGTATGAGAAAAGGTACCTTGTTCCTTCCCCTTTATATTTGCTGTTTTGCTACATAAGTTAGATGCCAGGAGAAGCCTTAGGTCTTAGACAGACAAAGGATGTCTAAGAGTAAGATTTTTATGAATCCAAGTATGAATTATCCCATACTCAGTGGTGAAATGTCGAATAAAAGAATAGAAGAGATAAGAAATAGGTCAATATTCTTAGAGGCTGAGCAGGCCCAGTTAAAAAGCAGTAACCCTGTTGTGTCTGCCAGTCAGAAAGCTAAACCTCTTCTCAGCCCTTTTGATCCTTTGTATGACCAACTGGATTTGTCATGGGTGTATTATAAAGTAGAAACTATGCCTGCTAGGATATATTGTCAGATGCCTAGATTTAGTGGTCACAATGTATGTGATGGGAATGCACATATCCAAAATTTTCACAGTTTTATGGGAAAATATTCATTCAGAGATGAGGATATGTGGATGAGGTTTTTTGTTAGGTCCTTTGATGCAAAAGCAAAAGACTGGTATTTGAGCTTTCCAAAGAAATCCTTTGCCTGTTGGGATGAGCTTGCTGACTGTTTCAAGGAAGAATTTGCAAAAGAACGGGCTGATCTTTTTGCAGAATTGATGAGAATCAGAAAACAAGATGAAGAGCCATGTGTTGATTTCAGTCATAGGTTTGCAATAGCCCTTTCACAGATCCCAGAAGTCTTCAGACCTGATATTTCAGCCTGTGTTGGCATATTCTTTGAAGCTTTTGAGGAGGGCTTTAGTGCAATACTGAGGGATTTCAAGGTGACAAGTATGCAGATGGCATACAGGTTCATAGAAAAGATAGAAAAAATCAGAAATGTGTACTTGCTGAAACCCCTGTCCCCAGGCCTTGGTGTGAAAAATTGTTGTGAAGCTGCAAATGACCAAATAATTAAGGCATCATGTGAAGATGAAAAGATGAATATTGAAGGTGCTAGTGAAAGGACTAATGAGGATTCCCATTGCAATGATGAGGCATCTGACCATGAAAACAATAATGAGGTTGTGGACAGCAATGAACAACTTTTGGAATGGACATGTGGAGATAATTGTGAGTATTGTACTCAAGACAGAGAAGATATAAGCAAACAGAGAAACAGTCCTATGTGTGACCCGTTGACTTCTTTTCAAACACATGGGGGTCGTGAAGAGCAGTCAGAGATTGAAACAAGTGCTGGTTCAGAGCATGATTATTTTTCATTTGATGGCTGTTGTGCTTATGACACACAAGCTGATACTCCTCCACAAAGGGAATCCATTGGTG
This sequence comes from Cunninghamia lanceolata, assembly GCA_027924645.1. Classification (NCBI taxonomy): domain Eukaryota; kingdom Viridiplantae; phylum Streptophyta; class Pinopsida; order Cupressales; family Cupressaceae; genus Cunninghamia; species Cunninghamia lanceolata. The sequence continues at coordinate 18,763,821 of BSBN01001215.1, read as the reverse complement.
ATGAAGATGCATGTTCTGCTGCCCATGAACAAATGGCATACTATGATCAAGCTGATGTACCTGGATCACCCATCTTTGACACATATGGTGATGAGGATTTATTTGAGTATGGTGAGGATCTAGACATTGTTTTTGGTTTGGATTCTGTTTCTCATCCTGATGAAAGAGGAAACAACATACATCAGGTAAGTGACTGTGAAAATGTGCCTGATTTGAAAGAGATGCCAGAGCCTGATCTTTTCCAGCTTGGTGTACCAGATGGTTGTGCACATGATGTACACAATTGTGATTTTGGAAGCTTTTCTTTTGATGTGCCAGTATATACAATGAGCTCTGATCTTCCTAGCTGTGTGGTGGACTTTGAGTGTTTCCTATTTTCAGTCCAGCTAGGAGATCATGTTGCAATGCATGATGATGATATAGATGATAAGTGCTATATGCCATATGAGTATGCATTGCTTGATACATTCTACACGCACATGTCACATGATGCTGAAGGTTATCTGCACAGGTTTGACAATGACAAGCCAAATCAAAGGGTTGAGTGTGCAGATGACAAGGTTTGTTTGTGGGTGGATCCTGACAGTATCTCCAGGCTTGACCCAGTGCATGCAAATGAAAACAAGATATTTGACAAAGGGAAATACATGTTTTTCTTTTCTTGGTGGCCTTGGGCCATCAAGTGTGTTTGGTGATGCAGGTCGGTGTAGTATTTGACTCTGTGCCTAATGGATAAGGGACTGGTCTGCATCCCAGAGATCTGGGGTTCTCGCTGCAGTCTTGCACCTGCACGTCCCCAGACAGAGCCAGTGTTAGTGCCTGAATTGACTGAGTTTTTGAGCAATTTTCATGCAGGCACCTTCCTTAAAAATGTTCTAAGTGTTGGACCTCCTCAGCATTTTTCAGCTGCAGCATCATATTTTCCTGAGGAGGAGGTCATCATCATCATGTTTTCTTCGATGGTGGTCAGCATCTCATGTTTTCTGTCGACTTGTTTTTCATCAGGATCATCATATTTCAATATCGGGTGATGTTTGGATATCATCCTGATCCTGCTGATGAGCTACAGTGTGCCCTGATTTGCTTGCGGGGGTGTTTTTTCAAGTATCTGGTGATCTTCCAATTATCACCTTGCCCTTTTATGATGATGATGTCACCCTGATCTTCTGAAGGGGTTATTCTCTGAGTTGTTCGACCTGACTTGTTTTTTCTTAAGGGTCGTCATCATCATCATCATATTTCCAGTTATCGCCGTGTTGCTTGCGAGGGTCATCATATTTTCTGCCTGCATGATATTTAGACCGGGGTGATATTTTTATCATCGGGTGATCTTGGTTATGATCATCCTGATGATGTTGTTGAAGAGTTCTAAGTATGACCCGATATTCACTGGGGTCATCATATTTTGAACGTCAGGATGATCTTAGTCAATATCATCCTGATGTTGTTGTATCACTTCATGTTCGTCGTTTTATCATCCTGATGATGTTGATGTCATTCTTATGTCAGGGTGATATCTATTTCTCTGCCTATCTGCATCATGATATTTCCGAAGGGAGATATCCGCCTGTCGGCTTCGTGCATTATCTAGTGGAGGTGATCTTTTCAGATATTTGGCATATTCATCTATCACCCCGACCTTATAGAGGAGCTACAGTGCAGCATGATATTTGTGCATCAGGATGATATTTCCAAATATCCGGTTATCTTCCGAATATCATCCTGATGTCGATATGATGATGACGTCATCAAGGTCCGGGGGGGTCATATTTCTAACACTGATCATCTTGTGGAGATCCCCTGATATTTGCAAACATGATGATGACGTCATCCGGATATGAGGAGGTGCGCAGTAGGCAGATATGCTGATGACGTCAGCAGGATATGACGGTGACGTCATCAGGATGTTCATCGGCCAGACTTTTGGTATCGGCTAAGTAGGAGGATGTTCCTCCGATGGATCAGGTTGTGCCGATGAAGGCGATTATCATGCAGGTTATATTGCGATATGATGCTGACGTCAGGGTGATATTTCAAGTGACAGGATATCATGCTGTTGGAGGATGATGATGAAGTCTTATACTAGTGTCGTCAGGAGCAAAAGCACCGACATTATATATGCTCGTGGCCTAGTATATAAAGTGTTGAAAAGGTCGCTGCGGGGTGCATGTGGGATAATTGATATCCTGCATATTTGAAATATCATGACGATGAATCTTGGCAGGAAATGGTTGCGATGCACAGTTTGACGTTTTCCCGAGGCCGCGGGTTGGTGCGCCATTGATGGCAAAGGTTGCAGAGGTATGGACGGATCTGGTACCCGATTGAAGGTGTACATCAACGGACAGTGGCGCAGGGCTCGAGATTTCTTCCTGTCTCCTCCCCTACCTGCTGCATTCATGTTTGGGCGCCAATCTGGTAATGCGTTGAGCGCCATTTTTCTGATACTGTGTATCTGGCGGGATTTTTGGTCAACCATGTAATTAATTGCTATGGTACACTACCTGGTTGTTATAAGCAGGAAGTGTTACTCATTTTTGGTGGTTGAAAGTTGAAGATTTTTGGCTCTGTAATTCAAAACAAGCTGATCTGGTTGCTCTGTACAGCTAAACCTGTGAGTCTATGTATCTCTTGTTGTATGTTTTGGCACGAACCCACTGATTTCATGATTAATCTTATATGAGAAATGCTATCTTAGCATGTGTTTTGTTAATTCTGTCTCCAGTATTGCATGTATTCTTCTTCTGAATCTGGATATTTGGGTAATGTTTAGATTCTAGAGCATAGAATTCCTATGTTGAATGTCTGATCTTTTAACTTCTGCTCAAGGGGTAGATTAAACTGTTTTCAGGTTGAACATTGGGAAGGGTATACTGCAGTAGGGATGCCATAAGTAGAGATAACTTAACACTCTGTATTGGGAGATATCTGTAAGGCAGGTATCACATATATCCCCCTGAAATCTAGTTTTAGCTGTTCATGTTGATCATTCACAGGTGTATGTTTGCTGACTCCAGGCCCTGGATAGGCACCAATCTTGCTTTGTTTTTGTGTTACAACCATGTCCAGCTTTGCATCCAAACTTAAAATCCAAATCAAAATCCAAAACAACCATTAGGACATTAGAATTAGTTTTAGGATCCTCAGTCCTCTGTCTACAACTGCAAATAGGCCCAAAGCTAGCCCCTTTGCTCTTATCTTTCAGTTTTGGTCTACTTACAGGAGGACTTATCTGCTTTCTGTCAGCATCCCAGCCTTTGTATGCATATCCTCATGGATGTTGAGTAGGGAATACCCCCCTAGGTTTTGCAGAGCCTGAAGAAGAAGAGGAGATAAAATATAGAGTCTATCTCCTACACTGTTGGCCCCTGGCCCAGAGATCCTGTTGATCACTGATGGCTACCTTGTAGGGAAATCTGGGAATAAGCATCTAGTCTGGGAAAAAAACCAACAGAATAAACATCAAGGTCGGCACCACAAGCTTTTGACTTAATGTGAATCACTAAGCTATTAGCCAAACATAACTAGAACTCAAATCTTCCTTGATCAACATGCCACACTCATAAAATTGCTCTTAGATCATCTGCAACACTCTTGAATCATCTAGTCAGCCAAGACTAGGAAGAATAGTAACACCAAGAAGGAAATCTTCACCAACAAGCTCAAACTTCAATGCGGACCTCTAACATAGTAGTCACACAATCCAGAGACCTCCACAAGCACATTGAATTCAAAAAAAACATCGACACTCCTCCAAATCATTAGAATCACTTGCATCTTCATCTGGAACCTCAAGAACACTGTCTGACATGACTGTTACATAAGAAAGATTACTTGCAAACCTCCAAATCACTAACCACTTGAGTTGATGATACACACTGACTTCCCAAACATTCCTCTAGATCCGCAAATCATAATATTTCAATGCGGAGCAATCCCGACTAGTTTACTGTCACTCTGTCTCTTCTGAACATAGCAAAACTTGGTTCTACTCAGATGGCCATAGCTTCTTCAAATTATTATGCAGACCTCTCAAATCTTGACTGGAGCTACTTCAAACAATCGTCTACATAGCCATATGGTTTGCATATGTTGAGCTTCATTAATTTTCTCAATATCCTCAACATTCCAGTCTTCTAAACATGCAACAAAAAGGAATACAGTTGATACCAATGGCAACAAGGATATGTTGACATCAATGACAACACCGATTAGGCACATATTTGCAACAGGAACAATACTTTAAGCTTTGTAATATACCAGACAATGTAATGGAAGATGTAGCCTCGTGAAATTTAGAATCAACACATTATCAATGTACTAATGGAGGATGAGAGACAAGAAAGGGCAAATGCCTAGTTGGAAAGAGTTTAGTAATGACTTAGCAACCCTCTATGAGCAACCATGGAATGGAAGCTATGTTACCCAACTAAAAAATTTAAAACAATTAAGATCTATAGCCAAATACAATGTAGAGCATATGAGATTTGCAATTCGAGCTCACGAGGTGACACCTTATCAAAAGATAGAACTCTACATCAATGGACTTAATGACCAAATTAAGCATTATGTTCATTTGTTAGAACCTTGCACAGTTAGGAAAGCTGTGGAACAAGCATTGAGGGTAACACTTTTTGAAGGGGACAGTAATGTTATGATCCTAATAGTCTATATTCATAATTATAATAAGGATAAGCACTTGTGGAATGCTTAACCTTAATAGTTTCATTTATTAGTCTTAGTTATTCCTTAAGATAACTTAGTTAGGATGAAGGGGTGTGTCCCTATATAGTTATAGATATAAATAAGGAAGAAAGAGACTCTCCCAAACCATCATATCTTCTAATATTGAATTCATATATTATTTTATGATTATTGGAGGTCACCCCCTTGAAGTGGTCTGCTACTTTACTGATTTTTACATTTATTTCCAACAAATATCATAACATAAACTAGATCTATAGAGACCTACTGTCATCCTATTACAAGAAACTAAACTAAATATTGAAGAAGAAGAAAACATAACTCAATGATGGTATAAATGGAAGGGTGCCTTTGTCAATGTAGAAGGTTCTTTAGGAGGATTGGGTATCCTTTGTTTTAAGAAATCATCAAAAATCAACATCCTTATTGTTAGAGGACCAACTAGAAACTATCCCAGGTAATTAGCATAACCTCATCTCTTCAATTTTTTCTTTTTAATAGTTATAGCCCTAACAATACCATCCAAAAAAGGAATCTCTAGAACATAATCTCTTCTATCATAGAACCTATCAAAGAAGAATTATTAATGGTTTGTGGTGATTTCAATGTTATGTTAAGTATAAATGGTAACTTAGGAGGTATAAGAAGGACAACACAATCACATAATGATTTTATCACCTTTGTCCAATAAAATTCTCTTGTTGATATTCAACCAAAGAAGGGTTCCTACACATGGACAAATAGCAGGTCAGGCCTCAATACCAAATGGCCCAAAAGGAACTTAATCATAGAATGTGAGATTGTCTCTTGCTCAAGTTCAAATCACTACCATAATACCCTCCAAGTCTTAAAGGACTCTCCAAATCCAAAGAGTCCCTTCAAGTTTAATAACATGTTTTCATGACCAATCCTTTTTGGATTTAGTCAAGAAATGGTGGAATGATATACCAAAGGTAAAAGGAACCAAGATGTACTCTTTGGTCAAAAATCTAATAGCACTAAAAGGGATCATCAATGTATATAATAGGACCAACTTAAAAAATATTTTCAAATAAAAAGAGAGGATAGAACTGTTGCAAGTATGGGCCTAACTGGTGTTGTCATTGATGTCAACACACTCCCCTTGCATTAATAATAAGGTTTGGATGAGATGTGTGCTGAGGATATTGAGAAAATTAGTCTCAATCAGGAACAGTGAAGAACAGTGATGAGAAGAAGGCAAAAGTACTCAATAGGTTGAGGATTAGAGGATGCGGATTAAAGGGTTTGTAGATATGAGTCTTGAGATGTTCCAGTTAAGATTTTAGAGGTCTGCATGAAGATCTGAAGAAGTTATGTTTGCTCAAGTAGAACTAGTTCCGGCAGGCGTTCAGTGGTGACAGAGTGTCAAAGATTGGTCCGGTGAGCTCCAGAATTACATTATCTCATTCTGCGGATTGGAGAGAGTGTTGAAGATGTTAGTGTGAAGTGACAACTTGATTTGTGCATTGTTTGGAGGTTCGGAAGAACCTTTTGCATTATGACAGCGGCGACAGACTGTGTTCTTGAAGTTTCGGATGAAGAAGAGAAGAATTCCAGTAAGTTGATAAAGTGCAGATGTTCTTGATGACTCAGGAAAGGTTTCAGTGATCCTTGGATCATGTATAATTCTTATTGGTGGTCCACATTGAAGTTAGAGTTTGGATTTGATGTAAAGACCACCGGTTGTTGGTGTTCTTCCTGAGACAGGCCAACCGGATGTATTACACGTCTTGCAAATGATCTTGTAGGTGTTTGTCGACTTAGATGATTGTTCCTAAGTCGATGCCTTGTATAAATAAGGGTTTGTAAATTCATTTTGAAGTGTGTCTTGTGGTGATGAGAGTGAAATAGCGAAGAGAAGTGCGAAAGGTAGAGCAGGAGTTTTTGGGCTTAAATGGAACTGATCTAGGCATGGTAAAGATGTCAATCTCCAGTTCAAGTTTGTAATACTTGTTATCTTGTAGACAGTGTGTCTCTTGTAGGCTGTGTACCTCTTTGTGAGCAGTGTGCTCGGGCGGTGAGCCCTAATTGGCATGTGTCATCCATTTTTCTTATTCTTCTAACAGAGAGTAATCCTTGGGTTAGTGACCCCGTGGTTTTTCCCTTAACCGGGTTTTCCACGTCAAAATCTCGGTGTCTCATGTGTTGATGTGTATATGCTCTGGTGTTTATGTCTTATGCTTCCATGAATGATTAATTGCTATGCTATTGATTAACAAAGTGGATTTAAGTGTTTGAATTGAAAGCAAATTAAGGATAACTGATTCACCCCCCCTCTCTGTTGATAACTGAGAGGGGGGGTGAATCAATTATCCTAATTATTTCCCTTATTGAACTTTCCTCTTAATTGAAGCAGCATAAAATCAAACACAAAACATTAACCATGAAGTAAGAAACACATGACACAGTATTTTTGACGTGGAAACCCTGTTAAGGGAGAAAACCACGGGGTGATTAACCCAAGAATTATTCTCTGTTAGAAGAATAGGAAATTACAAAAATGGCACTTGCCAATTAGGGCTCACTGCCCGAGCACACTGCTCACAAGAGGCCCACTGCCTACAAGAAGACACACTGTCTACAAAGTGATGATAATCACAGTCTTGAACTGATTGGAAGCATCTGCATATGCTGGAGTTCAGTTCCGGTTAGGCTCAGTACACTGATCTGCTGCACTTCATCTTTCCTCTGTTCTTTGTTCTGCTATCTTTCACATACCGGATCCTTTTTGCTACCTCTGCTCTTTCTCTGGACTTATTCGCATATCTCTCCACATCCACACACACTTCACAACTAAATCCATCCTCTATATATATCCGCACAAGTAGTTTCATCACCTTTCTAGTCGGCATCCGGAACAGTCTTAGTTTCTTACAAACTCTCATTCTGTCGGCTGAATCCTTCCTCACCAAGCAATGCGGATCAAGCATATACTTGTAGATATCATTAGTCATGTCGGCCAAACATGATTCATGCCTTCACAACCTCTGTCATCAGCAGTAACCCATCCGGAAAGTAGTCTGATACTCTGCCAGTCAGTTCTTCCTCTGTTTTCACTGTCTCTCAGGAATCCGGTACTCAACCATTCATATCTTTTTCCTTGTCCATCACCGGAGGCTAAATCCTTGGAATATACCACTCAAGGTAGTCCTCTTGACTTCCCCAAATCCGCACTGCACCAAGACACTTCCTCTGAGAGGTCCGGACCAATCTGTCGGACCTTGCCACATGCTCTGTTCTTCTTCACCGGACCACAACATTCTTTATTCTGACTTCCGGTAGAGACATATCATGTCTTGCGGATATGTGGGATGACCTTTGTTGCCATCAATGACAACAACCATGAATCCATATAGTGTCTCTTGCCAACACTCTCAATTATCAACAATTGGTATCAGAGCTAGGTTCCTCTAAAAAGGAGCTTAACCACTTGAGGAGATCCAGGATGTCATCATACAAGAAGGACAGTCCGAAGTTTGATGGAACCAACTTCACTCTTTGGAAAGGCCACATGAAATGTCACTTGGAGTGTATGGGAAAGGCGTACTTGTCTATGGTCACAAAAACATATACACCTCCACAGGGTGGTCTGACAACTCTAAATGAAATCACAGATGATGAAAACAATCTGCGGACCAAAGAAGCTCTTCTAAGCACATTAACTGACTTAGAGCTCTCAAATTTTATTGACCTACCAACTACCTATGAGATCTGGATTAAATTGGAACTTCTGCATGAAGGAGATGAGTTTGTTAAGAGTGCAAGGTTGCAGAGTCTCAAAGGGAAATTTGAAAGATTGAAGATGAGAGATGATGAAAATATCACTACCTTTATGCCAAGAGTAAATGAGTTGGTGTGTGGAATTAGGAATGCTGGTGGAGTTTTGGATGAAAATGAGATTGTCTGCAAAATTCTCAGATCCCTTCCTGCTGCCTACAAAATCAAGGTTGCTGCCATTGATGAATTCAGAGCTCATACAACTGTCATAAGAGACCAATTGGCTGGCAAACTGGCTGCATTTGAAATGACCAAGTTTGGAGATGATCCCCCCAAGACTGAATCTGCATTCAAAGCCAGTGCCTATGTGAAAGGCAAACAAAGATTTGATCCGGGAGAAAACTCTTCAAGGAAGCTGTCATGGTATGATCAAGCAAGGAAAGACATGGAAGAGGAAGAAGCAGAAACAGCCCAACTTGAAGCCCTCATTGCAAAAATATTGCCAAGAGGATCCGGTAAGTATGAAGGAAAATTACCTTTTAAATGCTTCAACTGCAATAAGATTGGTAACTTTGCATCAAGATGTCTGGAAAGATCTGCAAGGTCAAACTCTAACAGACAAAGGTTCCAAAAGAATTGTTATTATGTTCATGAAGAAGCTGATTATGAAGGAGTAACAGATGATGAATCAGAGATAGGAGACAAATCTGGAAATGAATGGGTGTTTATTGCCATCAAGGAAGAAGATCCAATATCTATCAATCATAAGGTGGTAGAAAGAGCTTTGGCTGCCCAAGTTGAAGAAAAGGATGATTGGGTTATTGACAGTGGATGCTCTCACCATATGACAGGTGACAAGAACAAGTTCTTAGATTTGGAAAGGTATGAAGGAGGAATGGTAAAGTTTGGTGACAATTCTGCTGGTAGAATCAGAGGTAGGGGAACTATCTCTTTTGATGGAAAGAACAAAACTAGTAATGTACTGTATATTGAAGGATCGAAGCACAATCTTCTCAGTGTTGGTCAGTTGGTGGACAAAGGTTATGATCTCCGGTTCAAGAATGGAAGATGCAAGATCTTTGAAAGCTTCAGAACTGAGATTGCATTCGGTACTCAAACAAAAGGTAATATCTTCCATCTAGTTGGTACTAATAAAAGTTGTTTGTTTGTTCAAGTTGATCAGAGTTGGTTATGGCATAGAAGGATGTGTCATGTAAATTTTGATAACATCATCAAGATAAGCAGTACTCAGGCTGTAAGAGATCTTCCAAAGTTGGTAAAACCTACAAATAGTATGTGCAAAGAATGTCAGCTAGGTAAACAGAGTAGAGTTTCATTCAAAAGCAAGGATCAGTCCTCTACCGGATTATTGGAGTTAGTTCATACTGATCTATGTGGTCCAACAAGAATCAAGAGTATTCAAGGTGATAGATATTTCATGTTACTGATTGATGACCATTTCTGGATGATGTGGGTTACCTTTCTGAAAGAGAAATCAGAAGCTTTTGAGAAGTTCAAAATCTTCAAGGCTATGGTAGAGAATCAAACTGGATTGAAACTGAAATGTCTAAGGTCTGATAGAGGTGGTGAATTCAGATCCAGTGAATTCATAGACTTTTGTGAGAAGCATGGTATAAAAAGACAGTTGTCTACTCCTAGGACTCCACAGCAGAATGGAGTAGTTGAGAGAAAGAACCAGACCATCCAGGAAGCATCCAGGACAATGATGATGGAAGCAAATGTTCCCCAGATGTTTTGGAAAGAAGCTATCAGCACTGCCGTCTACACTCTCAATCGAGTTCAAATCAGAAGCAATACCGGTAAGACTCCTTATGAACTTTGGTTTGGCATCACTCCTACTGTGAGATATTTCAGAGTATTTGGTAGCAAGTGTTACATTAAAAGAGATGAAGATCTAGGAAAGTTTGATGCTAGAAGTGATGAATGAATTTTCTTGGGTTACTCCACTCAAAGCAAAGCATACCAGTGTTACAATAAGAGACTGAGAAAGATGATAGAAAGTACAAATGTGAAGGTTGATGAAGGTATTGAGAAGCCCTCAAGATTTTATGAGTATGATGAAGATGATCAGAATGATGTTCTGGTTCAAAATACTCCATCCTCTCCTGAAAGTCAGATTCAGACTGATCCGGTAAATCAGGAAGAAGAGACATGTCTGAATGAGCATGATCAAGAAGCAGAAGTGCAAGAAACTCCCAAAGTTCTAAGGTATGTAAGACTGAACCACTCTAAAGATCAAATCATAGGTGACAGAAGCAAAGGTGTGTAAACTAGAAGGAATGTTGCTCAAAATTCAGATGAATGTTGTCTCGATTTCAAAGATTGAACCTAAGACAATTAATGAAGCATGCAATGATGAAAATTGGACAAAAGCAATGGAAGAAGAATTAATGCAAATTGAGAAAAATCACACTTGGGATCTTGTTTCTAGACCTAGAAACAAGAATGTGATTGGAACCAAATGGGTCTTCCGGAACAAACTATATGAAGTTGGTGAAGTAATCAGAAATAGGGCCAGATTAGTCTGCAAAGGATACTCTCAAATAGAAAGGATTGATTTTGAGGAAACCTTTGCTCCGATGGCAAGAATTGAAGCAGTCAGACTATTTCTTGCATTTGCCGCCTTCAAAGATTTCAAAGTGTATTAGATGGATGTCAAATCTGCCTTCCTGAATGGTGACCTAGAAGAAGAAGTGTACATTGAACAACCGGATGGATTTTAGTTATTTGAGCATGGTGATATGGTCTGCAAATTAAAGAAGGCAATGTATGGTCTAAAGCTAGCCCCAAGAGCATGGTATGAGAGGCTGGACAAAAATCTTTTGAATATTGGTTTCAACAAAGGTACTGCTGATAGTAACCTATATTTCAAAATTGATCTGAAAACATCTTGATTGTTGAAGTATTTGTTGATGATATCATCTTTGGAGGAAGAGACAGTATGTGTAAAACCTTTGCAAACCAAATGAAAAGTGAGTTTGAAATGTCAATGCTCGGTGAAATGAATTTCTTCTTGGGTCTGCAAATTACTCAGACAGAGAAAGGAATTTTTATCTCTCAGACCAAATATGTGAAAGAACTATTGAAGAAATTTGGAATGGAAGATTCAAAGCCAATGCACACTCCCATGGCTACCGGATGTAAGTTGAGCAAAGATGATGACTCTCCTAAGATAGATCAAATAAAGTACAGATCAATGATTGGTGGATTACTGTATCTCACTCAGACTAGACCAGATATAATGTAGGCTATTGGTCTTGTGGCGAGATTCCAGGCTGATCCCAGAGAATCCCATGTCATGGCAATCAAAATAATTTTTAGGTACTTGAAAGGAACAGTTGAGTATGGCCTATGGTATCCCAGAGATAATGAATTTTCTTTTCATGCATATACAAATGCAGATTGGGCAGGAGATGTGGATGATAGGAAGAGTACAAGTGGAGGAGCATTCTTTTTGGGAAAAAGGTTGGTTTCTTGGCTAAGCAAGAAACAAGAAGCAATTTCCCTATCTACAACAGTAGCAAGTAGTTGCACTCAACTTTTGTGGATGAAGCAAATGTAAGAGATATTCAAGTAGAATATGAGGAGCCCATCACAATTTTCTGTGATAATTCAAGTGCAATAAATATTTCTAAGAATCCAGTATTGCATTCTAAGACCAAGCATATATCTATCAAATTTCACTTTTTGAGAGAACAAGTGAACAAGGGTGAAGTCAGATTGGAGTATGTGCCCTCCAAGGATCAGCTTGCAGATATTTTTACTAAACCTCTTCCCAAGGACTCTTTTGAGTATCTCAGGGAGAAGTTAGGGGTCATGGCCCCTCCGGTGATAAAATAGGATGCACTGATGTGCATCAGTCCGGTGGATATCACAGTCATATCTTGTGATTCAGATTGATGATGGGGAGCTGCTACTAAGGGGGAGCAGCTGGTATGATTCTGATGTGTTAGAATTGCAAGTATGAGCCCCTTTGCCATTGATGTCAAAGGGGAAGAGAAGACATGTGAAAAACAAGTGGTTGATGATCAAAGGGGGAGCAATAAAGGAAGAGAAGACATGTGAAGAGTTATTGCTGATAGGGGGACCTATGACAGAAAGGAGAAGTCCTTGTCTTGATGGTTTTTCACATCATATGTTGCCATCAATGACAAAGGGGGAGATTGTTACAAGTATGGGCCTAACCAGTGTTGTCATTGATGTCAACATACTCCTCTTGCATTAATAATAAGGTTTGGATGAGATGTGTGCTGATGATATTGAGAAAATTAGTCTCAATCAGGAACAATGAAGAACAGTGATGAGAAGAAGGCAAAAGTACTCAATAGGTTGAGGATCAGAGGATGCAGATTAAAGGGTTTGTAGATATGAGTCTTGAGATGTTCCAGTTAAGATTTCAGAGGTCCACATGAAGATCTGAAGAAGTTATGTTCACTCAAGTAGAACTGGTTCTGGCAGGCGTTCAGTGGTGACAGTGTGTCACAGATTGGTCCAGTGAGCTCCAAAATTACATTATCTCATTCTATGGATTAGAGAGAGTGTTGAAGATGTCAGTGTGAAGTGACAACTTGATTTGTGTATTGTTTGGAGGTCTGGAAGAACCTTTTGCATTATGACAGTGGCGACAGACTATGTTCTTGAAGTTCTGGATGAAGAAGAGAAGAATTCCAGTAAGCTGATAAAGTGTGGATATTCTTGATGACTCAGGAAAGGTTTCGGTGATCCTTGGATTGTGTACAATTCTTATTGGCGGTCCGCATTGAAGTTAGAGTTTGGATTTGATGTAAAGACCACTGGTTTTTGGTGTTCTTCTTGAGACAGGCCGACCGGATGTATTACACGTCTTGTGAATGATCTTGTAGGTGTTTGCTGACTTAGATGATTATTCCTAAGTCGATGCCTTGTATAAATAAGGGTTTGTAAATTCATTTTGAAGTGTGTCTTGTGGTGATGAGAGTGAAATAGCAAAGAGAAGGGCGAAAGGCAGATCAAGAGTTTTTGGGCTTAAATGGAACTGATCCAAGCATGGTAAAGATGTCAATCTCCAGTTCAAGTTTGTAATACTTGTTATCTTGTAGACAGTGTGCCTCTTTGTGAGCAGTGTGCTCAGGCGGTGAGCCCTAATTGGCATGTGCCATCCTTTTTTCTTATTCTTCTAACAGAGAATAATCCTTGGGTTAATGACCCCATGGTTTTTCCCTTAACCGGGTTTTCCACGTCAAAATCTCAGTGTCTCATGTGTTGATGTGTATATGCTCTGGTGTTTATGTCTTATGCTTCCATGAATGATTAATTGCTATGCTATTGATTAACAAAGTGGATTTAAGTGTTTGAATTGAAAGCAAATAAAGAATAATTGATTCACCCCCCCTCTCAGTTATCAACAAGAACGTGAATTCCAAACCCTAAACAAAGCAGTCTTTGCTAGAGGGATGGACCCAAAGCAATAAATAAAAGAACATCTCTTCTAGTAGAACTAGTAGATATTCAAGCTAAATAAGAGATATATTGGAGGCAAAAACCAAGGAAGATTAAATTATTTCACAACTCAACCAAGGCTAGAGGGAGTTGGAATAAGATCACTTCCATCACCTCACAAAGAGGGTAGACACTCATGGAGAAGTAATAGATAAAGAAAGATGTAGTTTCATTCTTCAACAACCTCCTTGATAGCAAGGAAGCGACAAGATTATAGGAACAAGAGGATTTTATGTAATGCATCCCAAGGTTGGTATTAGATGAACACAACCAAATTCTATTGACCCCCTTCACAAAAGAGGGGATCAAGTTGACACTTTTCTAAATGCATCATGATAAATCCCTAGGTCTAGATGGATTCCCTGCAGCTTTCTTTAAAAAGTGTTGGCATATAGTTGGTAAAGAGGTGGTGGAAACCTGCAATGAAACCCAAAAATATAAAAACATATTAAGATCACAAAATTTCACACTCATGGAAATGATCCCCAAAAATCTTCCCTTGACACATTTTCATACTTTAGGCCAGTCTCCTTGTGCAACACTCTATACAAGATTCTATAAAAGTCGATGGCTACTCAATTAAAGCTAGTGCTACCCACACTTATCTCACAAGCCCAAAGTGGCTTTGTTCTAGAGAGGCCATCACTGAAGGGATCATCACAAATCATGAAATAATTCATTCAATCTTGAATAAAAGAATGAAAATAATGGTAATTATACTCAACATTAACAAAGCATTTGATAAAGTGAATTGGAGATTTCCTATGAGGATCTTAGAAAATCTTGGTTTTGGTCAACAATGGAGGGAACTAATCTTTAAATTTATTTGCTACATAGGGACTTCAAGAAGTGGATCTACTATCCCTATACTTATTCATTTTAGTGGCTAAGGCACTGGGAAGATGTATTGTTGAATCTCACATGGAAGGAAAGTGGACAGAGATAGTGGCAACAAAAGATTTTGATGCTTCCACTCATATGTAATTTGTAGATGATACCATTATGCTTAGTGAAGCTAGTATGGATGAGGTCAAAACAATAAAACACATTTTAAATACCTACATAAATACCTCAGGACATCAAATGAATGAACGTAAATTAGAGGTTTTGTTCTTCAACTCTCCACCAAGGTTACAACATCAAATAACTAGGATCCTAGGTTTCAAAAAAGGAAATCTTCCTAGTAAATACCTTGGGGACCTTTTTGGCCAAATCATGCACAGCATCATTATGGAATTCCCTCCTAGAAACGTTCAAAGCTAGGCTAGCCGCATGGAGATGGAAGTGGCTAACCATTGTTAGTAGACTCACCATGGTTAAATTAGTTTTGTTAGCATTATCGATATATCTCCTTTTAGTTTTGAGAAACCTAAGAAGTATAATAAAGGAAATAAATAAAATCATGAGGGATTTCATTTAGAAAGGCTCAAAGGACTAGAAGAAATACCCTTTAATAGATTGGGACAAAATTTATCTTCCTCAAGCAATTGGATGGGCTAACATAAAAAATTCACTCCTTAAAATATTGCACTAGGTGATAAACTTGCTTGGAATACTTTCGCTAACAGAGTCTCAACATGGAGTAGATTCATGAGGAAAAAACATCAATATTCTATGGATGATCTCAAAAAATTCACCACCTACAACCTACCTTTGGGATAACATATTTGGAATTTCATAATTCAATGTAGACATATAATCTCAAATCACACCTCATGAGAGATAAAAGATGGAAAAAAAGAAAAATTCTAGGAAGATTTGTGGAATGACCACAAACCATTACAGCAAAGGGATTATCTTGCAAAAATAAAATAGTTTTTATACAAAAGTTGAGGCACAAAGGTTGCTAACTATGTTCAAACATTTTTATAGGAGTAAAGCAACATAAGTGGAGATACAATTTCTTAACCATACTGGTGCCAAGAGAATATATAGACACTCTATAAACACTTCTCTTGACCCACAAGATTAACATCAATGAAAGGAGGACAAGCTAAGATGTACCTACTTAAAAAGTGTATTGTGCCATGCACACACACCCCATCATTTGCACCAACAAAATGTGGACCCCCTCTTTTGACTTGAGATTTTAAGTATGATTCCAATCCTTTTTAGTTTTTCAATTTGTTTGGATAGCCTAGGTGTTAGGATTAGCTATAGAGGTAGCTATCCTAAGATCAAGATGTGGTGCAGTCACGGTTAGGAGGGTCCACAAAGTGAACTATCCAGGTCGTGCAGCTAGAGTAAACACAACAGAAACAACTCAAAGATATAAAGAAAATGCAAATTCAGTCATTCAGTATATCATAGAATTCAAATACAAACTGGTCGGCAACATGAGGGCTTACAATTAAGGCTCACAGGCCTGATTTCACAGTTATAGAATATGCACAAGATATAGCTTTGAAGCTCCTTTACAAAGAATTCAAACTATTGAACTTAGAATTATCAATCACTACTTTCCTAGGCATCTATTACATCAATATATATCATCTCCGGAACAAAATATTCCTCCGCATCAGCCAAGGAAGATCACAAAGTCCAATGAAGAGTTGTAAAGTGTGTACATTGATAGTTTGGACCTAATCATATAGAAATCCTCCGCAAATGAATGGAATGGTGTACAAATCTTAGGGAAGGTTGTCCATGAACCAAACAACATTGAATGATGTGTCATTTAGCTCTACAAGTTGTGAAATGCTTCGCAAGTCTTCTCCTTTAGCTAATTATCTGAGACTGTCAGGATGCTCTGTTATGAGAAAATAGTCAATCTTCTGATAGCGATATCCTTCCAGTACCTAATCCAAATGATCTAAATTTTGGATATGATGTGCATGAATGTGTCTAGATGCTAAGTCCAGCTCCGTAACGTCTGAAATGAAACTGCGGCAGAATGTGGACCAAAATACAGAAATTGCTACTGAATGAACTGAACTGGAAAATGAAAAGAAAACAAACTAAAATGCAAATGTTTTTGGTTGATGCAAGATTGCTCTTGAACCAGCGATGCTCTTGCATCAGACATCCTAGGTTGTTGAAAAAGTGAGTCCCTCACTTTGCTGGGGCTAGAGGAAAACCAAGATGGTCCACCTCAGCCTGAGAAATTGAAGATGACTCTTCTTTCGGTCTGCCTTTCCACTTCACAAGATATTCTTTGTATTGTCTTCCTCTAGTGTTGCATCCAATTCTGTTGTCCAAGATGTCTTCAATATGCTCTGGTGCTTGTTGTGGTAACTACTTCTGCAGGTCTTCTTTAATGTTGTCATTGAACTCTACTCCATGATACTGATGTAGGTCTGCAATGTTGAAAATAGGTGATATACCCAATGTCTCTGGTAGCTCTACTTCATATGCATTTCCTAAATCAAACTTTCTGGGAATCCTACATGGTCCAAACTTCTTCATCTTCAGCTTGTTATATGTCTCGACTAGAAATCTGTCTTTTCTCAAGTACACCATCACTTCATCTCCCACAAAAAATTATTTGTGTATTCTCTTCTCATCTACTTGCTCTTTATACTTACTGTTCATCTCCTCCAGATGCTTCTTAACCTAATTATGCATTGTCTCCATGTGTCCTACAAATTATTCTACTTTTGCACTCCTCTTCTCTTCCATACTAATATCTCTCAACTCTGCTACTCCTCTAGGATTAGTTCCTGTCACAATCTCAAATGGTGTTCTTCTGGTACTCCTATTTATTGAATTATTATATGCAAACTCTGCTTGTGATAAAATCAAATCCCAATTTCCTACCTTCTCTCCAACCAAGCATCTCAAAAAGTTTCCCAAACTCCTATTTACTACCTCTATCTGTCCATTAGTCTGTTGGTAAAATGCTAAATTGAACTTGAAATCTATCTTCATCTCCTTCCAAAGTGTCTTCCAAAAATATCCAAGAAATCTTGTATCTTTGTCTAAAATTATGCTCTTAGGTAATCCATGCAATCTCACAATCTCCTTGAAAATGGGTCAGCTACATGAACTACATCAATTGTCTTCTTACAAGGTATGAAATGTGCCATCTTTGAAAATCAATCCACCACTACAAATATTGAATCATGTCCTCTCTGTGTCTTCGGCAATCCCATTATGAAATCCATACTTATGTCTTCCCAAGGTCTCTCTGGTACTGTCAAAGATTTGTACAAACTAGTATTCTGACTACTTCCTTTTGCAACTTGAAAAACTCTACAACTCTGCACAAATTTCCTAACATCGTTATGTATCTAAGGCCAAAAGTAATTCTCACTTACCAAAGCCACTGTCTTATCAATTCCAAAATGTCCTGCTAATCCACCACTGTGCTTCTCCTTGATCAAATTGTCTCTCATTGAACTCCTGGGTATGCATAACTAATTTCCTCTGAACAACATGTCTTCTTGAATGAAATAATCCAACCACTTACTCCTATCTATCACAATAGGTTCCTTACATGCTTTCCAAGGTGCTACAAAATCAAGATCTTCCTCATACATGTTCTTCAATTCTCAAATCCTAACACTTCAACTCTCATCTCTGTTAGCAAGTTTCTTCTCCTACTCAATGCATTTACAACTTTGTTTGATTTTCCACTCCTATGCTTCAACACAAAAGTATAACTCTGCATGAACTCTACCCACCTCATATGTCTGATTTAACTTTCCTTGACTATTCAGATATTGCAAAGCTTGATGATCTATATACAACACAAACTCCTTAGGTGACAAGTAATGTCTCCACTTCTTCAAGGCTTGAATTATGGCATAGAACTTTTGATCATAAACTAAATATCTTCTCCTTGCATCATTTAACTTCTCACTAAAATATACTACAGGTCTACCTTCTTGACTGAACACTGCTCCTATTGCATTCCCACTTGCATCACAATCTACTTGAAATACCTTATTGAAATTCGGTAATGCCAACACAGGTTGCTCTGTTACTTTCTGTTTCAACAACTCAAAACTCCTATCTGCTCCTGATGTCCACTTAAAGTCTTTTCTATCACCTATCATTGTCTCTGTCATAGGGTTACATCCTAAACTAAAATTTCTGATGAACTTCTGGTAGAAACTAGCTAATCCATGAAATGATCTGACTTCTCCAATGCTCTCAAGTGTAGTCCATTCAACAATTGCTCTTACTTTCTCAGGTTACATGTTCAATCCTTCCACATAAATCACAAATCCCAAATATACCAATTATTCCTTCATGAAACTACACTTCTTGATGTTTATCAACAATTTCTCTTCTCTCAACCTCTGCAATACTTGTCTCAAGTGCCACAAATGTTCTTCTTTTGTCTTACCAAAAATCAGAATATCATCCATATATACAATAACAAACTTACCCAAGAATTTCTTCAAAACTTCATTCATAAATCTCATGAAAGTACTCAGTGCATTTGTCAATCCAAAAGGCATCACTAACCACTAATACAATCCTTCATTTTTTTTAAAAGCAGTCTTCCATTCATCTCCTTCTCTTATTCTGATCTAATAATATCCACTCTTGAAGTCTATCTTTGTAAAATATTTTGGTCCACTCAAACAATCCATAATATCATCCATCCTAGATAAGGGAAATCTATACTTAACTGTGATCTTGTTGATTGCTCTAGATTCTGTACACTTTCTCCAATCTCCATCCTTCTTTGGTGCTAACACTAAAGGTACTGCACAAGAACTCAAACTTTCTTTGATCAAATCTTTCCTCAATAGCTCATGTATCTTTCTATTCAATTCTTCATTCTATGTGCTACTTTGTTAAGTGAACTAGCTCGAGGTATAGGATCCATGTGATGACTGATACTCTTGATTGGTGGCAATCCTTCAGGTACATTGTCTGATATGATGTCTTCATACTCTGTCAACAACTTAGTTATCTCCTCCGGTTGTGATTCTTCAGCCTTTAGATTTTCAAGCTTCTTAGGGATCAAAGCATAACACATATTCTCATGTATCAAACCATCCAGAAATTTCCTTCCATTTACAAAATAGATTCTAGCATTTCCACATACTTCACTCTTAGGATCATTTTCCAAAGGAATCAAAGTAATTCTCTTTCCATTTGATGTTATAGTGTATGTATTCTTTCTCCCATCATGTATAGATTTTCTATCATACTACCATGGTCTATCGAACAATATATGACAAACATCCATAGGCATAATATCACACAATACTTCGTCATGATAAAATCCAATATAAAATTTCACCAAACATTGCTCACTCACCAGTACCTTATGATCATCCTGAATCCATTCTATCTGATATGGCTTAGGGTGTTTTAATCTTTCCAACTTCAGCTTAGTCACCATCTCCTCTGAAACTAAATTATCTAAACTACCACTATCAATTACAACTTTACAACATTTACCTCCTGATTTGGATTTGGTTCTGAACAAGCTTTTCCTCTGCGGTGGTTCCTCATTTGTCTCTGCTTGAAATAGTGCCCTCCTCGTGACAAGTGATTCTCCTTTCTCAGGTTTACCAACTAAACTTGGTGATCCAACAGGTTCTTCTTCAACATAGGCGGCTCTTCCACTATTCTCTATCTTCTTGCTTGTACTTCCTTGATTACATTCAAATGTTCTATGTCCTTCATCTCCACATTTAAAATAGGTTCCTCTAAATGTTCTCCTATCAGGTCCTCTTCCTTCTCTCCTGTATCCTTCACTTTGGTATGGACTAGGGTTTCCTCTATGGTAGAAAGTTATGTCATCTCTCTGGTATACATTATTATCTCTGTCCTCCTTCTTGAATGTGTTCTCTTGTCTATTCTACTCCGCATATGATCTCTCTCCTCCATAAAATGTTCTACCTCTCTAAAATTTACCTCCTCTACTTCTCTATCTCTGATCATGCCTCTTGTTCAACTTTTCTTCAACCTTTAAAGCAAACTGATATGCTTCTTCCAATGTTGTCATCCTCACCAAACTCAGTTCTTCTTGAATGTTCAATCTTAGTCCATTGATGTGCTAGACACTTTCTCCTTGCTTGCTTCACTATGTCCTGTCCTTATGATCATCTTATGAAATTCTTCAGTATACTCCTTCACAGATTTCTCCTTTTGTCTCAGGTTCTGTAATCTTTTCAATAGTTCCAACTCATAGTCAAAAGGTATAAACGGGTTCTTCAACTTTGTCACCATTCTGTCCCACTTTGTAATCTTTTCTTTTCCTCTTCTGTTTCTATTCAACTAAACTTCTTTCCACCATATAGCAACATGTCCTTTCAACTTTGTCTTTGAAAATTTCACCTTCTCTGGATCTTCAATTTCCTCATACTCAAAGTATTCTTCTAGGTCACTTATCCAATCAATCAGTTCCTCAGGATTCAAATTGCCAGTATAGTTCGGTACATCAACTCTAGGTCTTTTCCCAATCTTTGAAATAACTCACAACATCTTGAATTGGTCTAATTCTTCTTCTTCATCTCCTAGGGTTACTTCATTTTGATAAGCGGATTGAAATTGTTCATCATCATCACTTTCAATATTAGGTCGAGGTGTAAGTCCTCCCCTCTGATCTTCTTCAACAACATCCAAGTGAACTTGCATTATTTTCATCATCTTTGTCATCTCATCCATTCTTCCAACCATTGTACCAACAGCAGGTATTCTCCTCAGTGGCATTTCTTCCTCGGATCAAGTGTAACTGCCTCAAATTTGGCGATCGGGCTACAAGGTGACAACTGCCTCACAATCAGCAATTGGTTGAAAACACAAGTAGTCTACCTTGAATTCAGAAATCTATTCACAACAAGCTATTTATGGAATTCCTTCGCCAGCTTCACTCAATTCGCTCCCAAAAGATTCAAACTTTGCTCTGATACCACTTGGAGCAGTCATAGTTAGGAGGGTCCACAAAGTGAACTACCCAGGTCGTGCAGCTAGGGTAAACACAATGGAAACAACTCAAAGATATAAAGCAAATGCAAATTCAGTCATTCAATATATCATAGAATTCAAATACAAATTGGTCGGCAACATGCGGACTTACAATTAGGGCTCACAGGCCTAATTTCACAGTTACAGAATATTCACAAAATATAGCTTTGAAGCTCCTTTGCAAAGAATTCAAACTATTGAACTTAGAATTACCAATCACTACTTTCCTAGGCATCTATTATATCAATATATATCATCTTCGGAACATAAGATTCCTCCACGTCGGCCAAGGAAGATCACAAACTCCAATGAAGGGCTGTAACGTGTGTGGATCTCAGGGAACGTTGGCCATGAACCAAACAACATTGAATGATGTGTCTTTTAGCTCAACAAGTCTTGAAATGCTTCGCAAGTCTTCTCCTTTAGCTGATTATCTGAGACTGTCAAGATACTCTGTTCTGAGAAAATAGTCAAACTTCTGATAGCGATATCTTTCTGGTACCTAATCCAAATGATCTAAATTTTGGATATGATATGTATGAATGTGTCTAGATGCTAAGTCTAGCTTCGCAAGGTCTAAAATGAAACTGTGGCAGAATGTAGACCAAAATACAAAAACTGCTACTGACTGAACTGACTAAATTGACTGAACTGAACTAGAAAATGAAAAGAAAACAAACTAAAATGCAAATGTTTTTGGTTGATGCAAGATTGCTCTTGAACTAGGAATACTCATGCATAATATGCTTAAGAGATAATCACAAGAATAAAAGAAGATCAACATGATAGAATAATCTATACAAATGATGCAATAGAAAATGTTGTAATAGTATAATGAGAAGCCTTGGTTATATAGGCCAAGGTGAGACATAGGACAACATAGGACTATGACAAGTATCATAATCATATGACATGAGACACAAAGAGATAGGTATCTTATGTGTACCCTAAAAGTACCCTAAGTAAGCTTAACAACTAAGTGTGAATAGGTGCTAGAAGGGAACGAATTAGGGAGTAACTCTTTTCACACCAACAATAGGTCCTAGTTGACTAACACATTTTGGATGCCTTCATGAGCTATGGTGTGTCTTGATTGGGTCAATTTGGTGGTTTGTGTGTCATCGGATAAAGTTTTGGCATGATTTTGACTGAGGACTTCTTGTTTGGATATGTGCTTCATTGCTTAACCTAGTTTATTGGCTTGTATGAAAAGGACTTTTGATGGTCTTATCTCATTTTATCATGCTAATAGTCATTTTGACAAGTCTTTCATAGTTGAGTGTTTGGTTATTGATGTCTTTAGTGCAAATGAGTTTGTATGTAGGGTTTGCGTATGATGAAGAAAGGTGCTTTTCTTATGTAGTATCAAATGTTAATCCTAGTCCATCCTTTATATGTGTTGATGTTGTGTAGTTATGATAAAATAGTTTCAAACTAAGAGCATTCAGCTTCACGGTATGTGTCCCTTAAGGTTAGGTTCTATGACCTCATTGTTTTGGTTTCATATCACTTAGGGAAAGATTTGTTCAAATCTTAAATTCTAACTTTTCAATAAGGGTTTTAAATCCTTTAATAGACTATCTAAACATTTTAATAATCCTTTATTAACTTCCTTTAGCCTTAGGAGTACCTTGTAATCTTAAAAAAATGGTATAGTAGTCCTAAAACCATAAAGGAGTCCTCAAAACCTTTCATATAATCTTTTGGTGCCAAAAGCATTTCAAAATTATAAAGGAGGTGCTTTATTCTATTTGATCATTACCTTTTGTCTTGAATTTGACAACCAAAAAATAAAGACCAAACCCTCCTTTACTCGTCCTAGCTTTATGATAGCTATCTCTTTGACTTTTAACCCTTTCAACAGCTGTAAGAGGTTAATTTTGGCACATTGAAATGTGACCCTACACATGGTAATGTACAATCGAGAGCTACTAATATGACATGGAAAGTATAAAATTGCATTTTCTTTATCCTAAAAGTGGTATTTTTCTTAAGTAAACAACTATTATAATCCTTGTTAATATCTAAAAGTTTCCATTTTCAATGCCTAATTCATATGTATGCCCCTTCACACATGTAATTGTATAGATATTGTGCTCTTATATACTTATTTTGGTGTTTGAGACTTGATTTATTCATTTATATTGCTAGTATAGGGGTAAAAAAATTTTGATTTCAAGTTCCACATGCCCTCATAGTCATATGGCTTCCTTGAAACCCTTGGGATAAAACCTTAATCCAAGCCTTGTCATAAGCCCTAAAACCCTAGATGAAGTCATTTAAACATGAGGAGGATATTAGAAGATCATCAAAGGAATTAGACAAGAAATCACATGCTAAAAAGGAGGATCTCCTATGAGTTTTAGGACTATCATCACTATTAAAATATTGGAGGAACAATCATAGATAGAGGGTTGCATTTGTTTCAAGGCATGTTCCTAGGGTTTATAAAATCACCTTGATATTGCACAATACCCTAGAATGGTCTAGAACCCATCAAACTAAAGGCTTACCTTGCTATTTTCGTATCATCATCATAGAACATTGTTATGATAGTCTTTAGGACTGTTGTGCCTTAGATGGTTGTCTTAGGCTATCATAATTGTATCTAATAGATTTTCACTTTATTCAAGATTACTAAGATAGATAGGGCGATAATTATAATACAAATGGTTCAATATCTTTGAAAATTGTCATCCCTAACTAGATCATTCTAAATCATTGTTGTGTGGTTACACAACACGCCCCATTTTGACTTGACAAAACAGGGACCCAACTTTTTTTTACTGCTTTGGCTTGTTGTTCTTTCTGCTTTTGGCAGTCTGGTAAAATTAAGTCATGCAGATAGCCCTACAAGGAGGTGGATAGGTCACCATGATGAGGTCAGTTGTCAAAGTTAGTATTTCACATCATTAACCTCATAGTCAGGAAATGTATGAAATTCTATGCAGGTTTACCTTTTAGATCAGCCCGAAATTCTCTAAGGGAAGAAAGTTATGTTAAGTCAAAGTTTTGGTCAAAACTGATATTCTAAGGAAGGGGGTGATATTTCAAACATCAGTCACATTATATAAGATCACCCCGACATGAGTTTATCACCCGATAATCACTTGGTCCGCAAAAGTCTAGACGTTAATTTTACGTAGTAACGATTATCTGCCTGTCAAACGACTTCACATATTTTGCAAGGGTCATATTTTCAATGTCACCCGATCTTACGAATAACACCTTTGTCACAAAATATCACCCCATACTAATATGACGATGACACCATCTAAAACCAATGAACAAAGAATATCACTCTGATGATGAAGTCATCATTCTATTTTACCCCACGAAGGTATATATCTGATCCCCACCATATTCAATAACATGATGGTGACGTCATTACAACACAACGCTTAAACAAGGTCGTCAACATGCTGGCGTCACCTCTATCTTTTAGAGAAGGTCATTTTATTTGCGGGGGTCATATTTTAAGCATCCCCTAATCTTAGTTTCATGACCCGATATACATATGGTCAACCTTTGACCACATCACCCGATTCTCTTGCATTAGTTTTGCCGCTCAAAGGTGGAAGGTCATTTTATCCAAGGGGAGTCATATTTTGAATATCACCTGATCTTTCAAAGATCACCCCCCCTTCCTGTTTCCAGACATTAAATGGACATAAATGCGGTAGATGGATTCTTACCGACAGCGAATACAAATCAAACACCTGGCATCATCCATAGATTATCTATAGAGGATCAACGGATTTAATTGATTTAACATAGTTTTACCCTAATCCTTCCTTATGGATGCGTCTAAAGCTAATTTTCTGAGGTTATTTTCATTTACATTGTGAAAAAATGAGAATTTACAAAGCAGAGAAGTCAAATCCTCATACGAGCTACATGTGAATGGACTATAGCTTGCAGCATAACGGAATGGGTGATCATCATCATTTGCTACCCTTTTTCGTAATCATCAAGCTAACCCAGGAGAAAAGCATTATCAGGTAAGTAATTAAAAAAGCCCTCTTGTTGTCATTTTCTACATGTCCAGGTAGTATGATCTTTCCTGTGGTTTGAATCTGTAAGTACGCACATCATGATGAAGTAAAGAGTAATGAATAGAGTGTACATGATGCCATGGAGATATAATGTTGTCTGAATACATATAGATATTGTATAGTAAGATAAGGCATGTTCATTGTAGGAATCCATGGCAAACCTCAGATGGATCAGGTCTGATTTAGAGTTTCTTACGCCCATGTTCATTCGACCCGAAGGGGTACAATTCAAGTATGGCATCATTGGGGACACTCATCAAGTAGATATAGATTTAGCGGCATGGTCAACCAGAATAGACCATGATAAAGATAATACCCTTCTGGATGCAGTATATGTATCAGGAATGTGGCATGCCACCATATTTCCATACACCATGGAGACCCCAGAACTGGTAGTAGAATGCGCCAAAAACTATAACCCTCAGATAAGGTGGGTGGAGAAACATGGAAGAGTTTATGCAAACTTTTCGATAAAGGGCATCAGTTAGAAAGAAGGTAGTTAGTGTGGATCTACACAAACTGGAGACAGAATATAATAACAACAAGAAAAATGCAAGGAAGAGGATGTACCAGTGGAGGTCAAAGAGCAGCACCTACACTGCCTCTGCCAAGTTGCCCGTACACCTATATAAATTTGATTTTGATGATGAGTACCAATACATGATTGCCCTGCTCAGCAGGATGACAGGCCAGCCTCATGCTGGAAATTTCAAGAATTAGATGTTTGGAATCATCCAGATGGTTCTCTATATAGATAACAAGCCATTATGGGCTAAGGTCATCAGTGATGCTTTGGATGAACAGATGAGGAACTTGGGAGGTCAGGAGTGCTCATTCCACATGACTTCATATGTTGTGTATTCATGTGCATACAAGGGGAGATTTGATGTCCTGACTATAGTTGGTAAGGTTAGCAGTGGTGTAGATGATGCCCACATATGGGATCACTACCCTCAGTTATAGAGAAAGAATTACCTCTTTGATTATAAATTGGTGAATGATGCATTCTCTATGCATCTGGTTAGAACAATGGAGTAAGATAGAACCAATAAACTGAGCATCGAGGCTCAGGAAGTTATTTACAGGCATGGGGCCTGGCTCATCCAGTATGCCACCTTTTCATACATGAGGGTGGAAGGATTTGAGGACCAACCCCTTATGCTACCAAGGTACCCTACTGATGAGGTGGTCCTGATGGAATTTTTAAGACAGGTGTCTACCATAGTGGATACATACAAAGCATAGAAGAAGATACCCCCTGTACTTTTTCCAGTATCCATGGGCTGGTATATGTGCTCAGATTCACATAGCATAAAGCATGCCATGGGTGGTCTGAAACTGATGTATCTGCAGCCATTTCCATTGGCTAGATCATATGACCCCTATGGCAGGATGCAGAAAATAATGTGGAAGCCTATACATCAGAGGCACCTAGAAGATTTATGGACTGATTGTGAGGATGAGGCCGAAGTGAGAAGAACAAAATATCAGAGGCTCACCCTAAATTAGATAAGGACATTTGACTACATCCTAGTGCCAGCGCAGCTGAAGAAGGATGATGGTAGGACCATGTCAAATGAATATGAAGACAAGAAGGTGTACAATGACACCATTTTAGCCCCTGATCTAACACAGCTAGAGGATATCTCCTTGGATCAGTTCACAGGTGGGGTGTTGTAGTTAACCCAAGCATGGGTAGATGAACAAATAAATAGATTGAAGAAAAGAGGTGTAGCCATTACAGTGGACACCAAGAAGAAAAGGCAGGAGATCCCAGATGAGGAATATGATGACTTCCTTGGTGAGAAAAGAAAATCCAATGGGGAGAGGTTACCTACACAGAAATAGAGAAAGGGTCCCCCTAGAGGAAAGAAGACTGATGATGATCCTAAAGGGGTGATAATCAAAAGGGTTGCCATACCAATTGCAGGTGCACCAACATCAAGACAGGCATCTGCCTCATCTGCACTGCCTCTGATGGATAAACAAAAGACAAAAAGAATCCTGAGGCCAGCTGAAGAAACTGCAGAAGTACAGGATGAGGGCCAAGCCTCACAACAGAATATAGAAGAGGATATCCCTTTTGAGGAAGAGCCAATAGATAAAGAGCCTGTTAGCGCCTAAATTGACTGGCAATTTTTTGAGCAATTTTCATGTAGGCGCTCTCCCTAAGTATCCAAAAAATGCTCCAAGTGTTGGACCTCCTCAGCAGTTTTTCAGCTGCATCATCATATTTTCTTGAGGAGGAGGTCATCATCATCTTTGTTTCGATGAAGGTCAGCATCATCATGTTCTCCGTCGACCGGTTTCTCATCGTCATCATCATATTGAAATATCGGGTGATGTTTGGTTTTTATCCTGATGATGCTGATGAGCTACAGTGCGCCCTGATCTGCTTGCGAGGGTGATTTTTCAAAGTCTCCGGTGATCTTGCACTTATCACCTTGCCCAGACATGATGATGATGTTGCCCCGTTATTCTGAAGGGGTCATTCTTTGAGTTGCTCGACCTAACTTGTTTTTTCCTAAGGGTCGTCGTCATCATCATCATATTTCCAGTTATCACCGTGTTGCTTGTGGGGGTCATCATATTATCTGCATCATGATATCTCGCCGGGGTGATATTTTTATCATCGGGTGATCTTGGTTATGATCATCCTGATGATGTTGTTGAAGAGTTCTAAGTGCGACCCGATATTCACTAGGGTCATCATATTTTGAACGTCAGGATGATCTTAGTCAATATCATCCTGATGATGTTGTATCACTTCTTGTTCGTTGTTTTGTCATCCTGATGATGCTGACGTCATCCTTATATCAGGGTGATATCTTTCTTTCTGCCTATCTGCATCATGATATTTCCGAAGGAGGGGGTGATATTTTCATATCACTCGAGTGTGTTTGTTCCAGCATCATGATGATGCTGATATCAAGGAGATATCTGCCTGCCGGCTTCGTGCATTATCTAGTGGGGGTGATCTTTTCAAACATCATCATATTCATATTTCGCCCTGATCTTATAGCGGAGCTACAGTGCAGCATGATGTTAGTGCATCAGGATGATATTTCCAAATATCCGGTTATCTTCCGAATATCATCCTGATGTTGATATGATGATGACGTCATCAAGGTCCGGGGGGGGTCATATTTCTAACACTGATCATCTTGTGGAGATCCCCCGATATTTGCAAACATGATGATGACGTCATCCGGATATGAGGAGGTGCGCAGTAGGCAGATATGATGATGACGTCAGCAGGATATGATGATGACGTCATCAGGATGTTCATCGGCCAGACTTTTGGTATAGGCTCAGCAGGAGGATGTTCCTCCGATGGATCAGGTTGTGCTGATGAAGGCGATTATCATGCAGGTTGTATTGCAATATGATGCTGACGTCAGGGTGATATTTCGGGCAACAGGATATCATGCTGCTGGAGGATGATGATGATGAAGTCTTATACTAGTGTCGTCAGGAGCAAAAGCACCGACATGATATATGCTCATGACCTAGTATATAAAGTGTTAATGAGATTGCTGCGGGGTGCATGTGGGATATTGATATCCTGCATTTTCGAAATATCATGATGATGAATCTCGGCGGGAAATGGTTGCGATTGACTGTTAGATGTTCTTCCCGAGGCCGCGGGTTGGTGCGCCATCAATGGCGATTGTTGCAGAGGTATGGGCGATGGCGTGGGCGGATCTGGTACCCGATTGAAGGTGTACATCAGCGGGCGGTGGCACAGGGCTCGAAAAATCTTCCTGTCTCCTCCCCTACCTGCTGCATTAATGTTTGAGCGCCATTTCTATGATACTGTATATCTGGCGGGAGTTTTGGTCAACCTGGTAGTTAATGCTGAATACACCCTCCTGCTATATAATGTAGACGGTGTTATTCGTTCAAGGTTGTTGAAAGTCGAGGATTTTTGGCTCTGTAATCCAAAACCAGCTGATCTGGTTGCTCTGTACAGTCTAATTTGTGAGTTTATGTATCTCCTGTTGTGCGACTTGGCATGAATCCACTGATTTCATGGTTAATCATATATGAGTAATGCTATTTTAGCATGTGTTGTGTTAATTCTGTCTCCAGTATTGCATGTATTCTTCTTCTGGATCTGGATATTTGCGTAATGTTTAGATTCTAGAGCATAGAATTCCTATGTTGAATGTCTGATCTTTTAACTTCTGCTCAAGGGGTAGATTAAACTGTTTTCAGGTTGAACATTGGGAAGGGTATACTGCAGTAGGGATGCCATAAGTAGAGATAACTTAACACTCTTCATTGGGAGATATCTGTAAGGCAGATATCATGTGTATCCCCCTGAAATCCAGTTTTAGCTATTCGTGCTGATCATTCACAGGTGTATGTCTACCGACTCCAAGCCCTGGATAGGCACCAATCATGCTGTGTTCTTGTGTTATACACCATGTCCAGCTTTGCATCCAAAATTCAAACTAAAACATTTCATACTTCCACCTGTTAGTTGTAGGAGTAGGATTAGGAACCCCCTGCATGCTCTCATACCCAACCAGACATCATGTCCAAGAATGTTGCCAGCCTTGTGATCTATCATACAGATCTTGGTCCACACATGAGAGTATTCTGCCTGTTGTTGTCAAGTTAGATCCTTCTATCTTTGAGCTAGTCAAGGTTACATCTTGAGTTATAGGGATACCCCCCTTGGTGCGGCAGAACCAGAAGTGAAGGGGAGGAGCTCACGCAACCTCCTGTATTCAGTTGGCTGAATCTGCCTGTGCATTAGAAGTGGCAAATCCTAATGCTGATTCAAAGAATGTCAACAGAGCCTACATGTGTTGACCCGATGATGGTCAGCAGGAAGAGGAGGGCGGTGCCCCTAATGTCAACACCCAAGAAGCAGAGAACATCCATGCGGGGTGAGATCAGGACCGATCACATAGTATTAAGGGGAGCTGGTGGTGAAGTGTTTAGAAAAGAGATGCAGCATAATGTGCCACTTCCCACCATTATCAAGTTTAAGACAGAAAGAGTAGAGGAACAGACAAAAGAAGCCTCCAAAGCAGGTCAGGGTGGTGCTTTCTCCTTGAAAGACACTGTGGACCTCTCAGATGATGAAGTTGTGCAAAGTGTAGCTCAAAGAAGATGGAGACCCTTGCCTCTAGTACGCGCATGACCCCACATGGGACCCCATTAGCACAAGTGGTGGTATTGGAAGAATTAAAGCAAACAGATAAGGAAGAAAAAGAAAGTAGCCCAGAGAGGGTAGCCCAACAAATCGGGCTTGACAATTTGGTAGATCAGGTAACTAGCCCTGCCATTATAGATTTGACATACAGGGACGATGTTAGCCCCAAAGACAAGGTAGCTGCACCTAATTTAAGGGAGAATATTGAAGTAGCCAAGCAGGCTAAAGTAGAGAGCAATGCTCCAGAAATGGGCAAGCAACAACATGAGATACCTAATGAGCCAAAGATAGTACAAGTCCAACAGAGGGGCAAAGCTGATAGAGATATATCAGGTGATTATGCCACCCAGACTCAAGGAGATACAGGAGAAAAGGATATATTAGGTCATGAGGACCTTAAGACACCAGAGGTTAGTACATCAGGTGCGAAACAAAATGTAACCCAAGATCAGGGTAATGCACCAGGCACAAACACACAGACATCCACAGATACCAATAGACCTCAAGATAAGGAACATACTAAGGTGGATGAAACACAGAAAGAGGGAGTACAGGATCATCATGTGGACATTCCAAAAGATCCTCCCCTACAGAAAGAAGCCCCTTAAGAAGAAGAGATGCAACAGGATCCCCCTCATGAGGAAATCCATGAGGAAGAAACTAGAAAGTCGCCTTCTCCACCTATAATAGAGACAGATACTGGAGATCAGGGTAGACATGATGGTGACAAAGGATGTCAAGGATCCAGAGATGAAGTGCCTCAGTGGCTTGAAAAAGAAATAGGTACGGAACAAGGTTTTGAAATTCAAGAATTTGATGTTTCTACCTTGTTTGCAGAGACCATCATGAAACCAAAGAGAAAAGCTAGATTAACATCTGCTATAAGAAGAGATCCTATTACAGGAAGAAGGACTGCTCAAGTAGCACTTCCCACTATAGAAAAAGAAAAGGGCAAAATCACCCTGGAAGAGTTCCAAATCACAACTGTGGATTTGGGTTTTGCCAATGAAGAGCAAGAGGGTCAGGAAGGGAAAGATATCATTGATTCTTTGACCCAAAGGGTAAAGAAAGAGAAAGAGAAAAATAAGCAGCATAAGGAGCACATTGCCTTGTTGCATGCATGTATAAAGGGGTTGATTAACCTTGATAGTACACTAGCGGATCTGGCAGTCCCATTGGCTGTTATCTCCCAGGAGGAAGTAAGTAAATTGGACCTCATGAAGCATCAGGCCATAATCATGGATAATTAGATGCTGACAACCCTTACAAGAGCTGAGGATGTATTGAGAACCTCTTTATAGAGGTGGAATTCTTTAAGTAGTTTGAAGAGAAAAGTGGACAAAATGCAGAATGAAACAGGAAGATGGTCATTCCAATTGGAAAAGGACCTTACTGCTTTGAGTGAAATAAAGAAGATTAATCCTCAGATTCTAATAAATAATCAAGTGTTAAATAATAACAATGCCCTGTTGATAGACATTTGGTATGAAGATATCAGGTTCGAATGTGATATACTAAAGAAGTGCAGTGGCAAGCTCAAGGATATCAGTATAAAGCTGCACAACATGATGGCATATGAGGTAGAAATCCTTGAAGCATTAGAAGGAAAAGTAGAGGGTAAGATAGAAAACCAAGACGTAGACTTTGCCACCAAGGTACTGCATGATAATTCCTAGCCGGTGGCTGATGACCCCCTCACCCACCTGACAGAGGAGGTGATGAATAAGATCATGAGGATAAATGTTAAGGTGGAGATTTACAATGAGACACTGAATAACAGAAAAGTTAAGCTGGATGCAGTCAAATATAAATTCCATTCTCATAAGCACGCCATTACAAAAGCCAAAACTCAAGATGGAGGGGAGGTAGATAAAATTGTACAAGCCTATGAAAATATCAGGACAGTAATGAAGGTCCATATACAAGATAATGTTCATCAAGGTGACAGTGATACATAAAGTGATGAAGAGCATGATCCTAATGAAGAAGAAGAAGATAAAGATGAGGAACCTGAAGAATGAATGGAGATGCACCACAAGGAAGATATATGCATCAGGTACTCATGAGATAATGAGTCATCCAGATGGTTGCCAGTTGGCAACCTGTGCCACGAAGGATAGTTGATTGAGTCAAAGAATGTAATCTACCATTGATCTTAATTGATAAATCCTGACCGTAGGTCATTTGTAACTGCTCCCTCACCTTACTCTATAAAAGGTGCAGGGGTGCCATATTTTGAATATTCGAAAGGTTAATTGAAATTTGATTGCTGAAATATCAAGTCTTATTTCAAAGTTGTTGTAAATGTACATGTTATGCATACTTAATGAAAGAGAAGACAATTTGATTACAAATCATCATAAATCTTGAGTAATCTGTGTTTGAAATCTTGATACATGCTTTGTTCAGCTGTGTCCCTTGGACTGCTTGCCAGTCTGCATGTGTTGTTTTCATTCCTTATCCTTTGAAGTTAGCATCATCCGTATCTAGCTGTGGAACATCCTGGTGAAAATATGGTTTGATTTCTTCTCCTCATGAATGTATCTTGTATGTATGTGGTTCAATGGCTAAAGATTCACCAAAATTAGAAGTATTCTTTTAAATTTCTTTCAATTTCATAACAATTCATCACCATAATTGCATACAATAGAGAATTAAAAGCAAATAACATGAAATATGCTAACATCTCGTAGATAATTGGAATGGAAAACCATAGCATAGTTAGAGTTAAAGCATGTTAAATTGACAGATATCATGTAAATTCACACATAAATCCATGAAATTCATACACATATCCACTTATAGACACATTATTTGAGCAAATACACTGTGTAGAAGGAAGAACAGGATCATGATGATCAATAATCAGAAGAATTGATCAAACTTGCAAAGACATCAGCTATCTTTGAAATAGAGTAGGAATAACCTCTCTGTGCAGCAAATTTATAGGAAACAAAATCATACTGATCATTCAAACAAACGTAAGGCCCCTTGAAATGGAAAATAGCATGTCACATCAACCTCTGAGTAACATCAGACAATCATGACCTGATCAATGGAGACTTGGAGTCATCAACTTATTCCAATTTGATCATACTTTACAAGATAATAAAGGTTCGTTTTGCAAATTTTTATGCATGTTGTTATGACTAATCATCATCATCAACATAAATTGGCTCTAGAAGGAGGTCTTCTTTTATCATCAGTAGGTTTGTCAGATTTGATGATGCAGATAGTAAGGTAACATTCAAATAGCTCTGTATTTCAAGTCATATGCAAAGATTTGTTGTTTGGAGTCCATACGTGCTTGTCCTTTGCAAAGTTTTCAAAATTGATCATAAATAGTTCAAGCTTTGTGGTCGATCATCATGATATTCTCTAAGGTTAGCTTTATTTCTGGTAAATCTGCTAAAGCTTTGAGGTAATCTTCTTAAGAAACCTGATATCTGGTTGCTTGTGTCATAAAGTCGCATATCACTTCATATTTGCCTTATTTCTACAAATATTGCTTAAATATTCAGTTAGTATCAACTTCTGATCATAAATACAACCTTTGCTAGGGAGTTTCAATTGATCTTTATGGTAACTAGCCAATTTTCCTTAAATTTAAGAAATCTTGGCTCTCAGGCTAAATACCAGGTCCAGATCCAGCGGACTCCTTGAAGAATTGCCCATCCGAGGATTTAGACCTAGAACAGTAGATATTCATCTCTCCTGGTTCTAGTGCATCAGGAGCTTCACTAGAGTGTCCTCCTGTAACTCCTTTCGAGTTACAAACACCTACAGGAACATCTGTCACACCTCAGGTCCAACCTCCACCAATCACAATGTCATTCTTTACACCAGAATCACCTCTGACTTTCACAGCATATCATGCTTTGCCTAAAAATCTTGATAAAATTTGTCCTAAATATCATCCATATCAGGATGCTGATGATCACATCAAAACATTCAAGGAATCTTGTTGTAGGGCTAGAATTGAGCATCAGGATGTCGTATGTAGGTTATTTCCATTTTCTTGGGGGACTAGGCCTATAACTGGTATATCAGTCTTGGTCAAGGTTCAGTCAGTTTATGGGCTTCTTTGGAGAAAGCCTTTAAGGATAGGCTCAAAGTACCTATAGATCCTTTAATGAATTATCATCTGTTTGCCACAATCAAGAGATTTGAAGCAGAACCTATTGCTAACGTCAACACAAGATTCCAGAAGATGCTATCTAAGTTAGTTGCACCTTATGTTGTAACAGATGAAGCTGCTAGGAGTATGTATCTACTAAGCTTTAGATCCCTTGGCTTCTATGTTTATCAGGAGAGCACATCCTAGTGTCACAACTTTGACATGAGCTTTTAAAGAAGCTGTCAAAGTTAGTCAGTAGCTGACTCCTACTCCTACTCCTAATATTGCATTTCCAACACTCCCTGCTTACCCTACATATCCTGCTCAACAACAGACCAGTGGAGCCATGATACCTCCAGCTATGATGTTAGGTCCTTTGTAGATACCTCCACTCAGTATCATGCCACCTCCAAATGAAAATGGCCAAATGTTACAATATCCAGGACATACACAAGTGCATCAGGTTGTGGAACAATCTAGTAACAATAACAATGGATCTTCCTTCTTTAAACCTCAAACAAAAAATGTAGTAGCCAAGGTTCAGGAAGAGAAAGAAGAGATTAAAGAGATATCAGCTTAATTAAGGAAACTCACCACTGAGATTACTCATTTGAGGAGTTAGAACTTCTATTCTCAACCTAATCAGAATAGAGGATATGCTAATGACAGACCTAATTATCCTGATAGGGGATACAACAATAATAACTACAATAACAACAATGGCAATAATAATCCCCCTAGGCAACCTAGAGTGTGGAACACTAGGCCAAACAATGGTTCTCTACCATCACCCCTAGATAATCAGCCTCCTGGTGAACCTAAGTAGACTACTAGAGTAAACCTTGTAGAGATAGCCCTTACAAATTGGTGCAGGATACATAATACCAATGCTCATGCAGAGCTAGATTGTCCACAGTTCTGGATTACTACTAGCATTTTCCAGACTGAAGTGTCCAATACTTCAGGTAACCTACCTTGTGTGGAAGGAAATGAAATTGTCCCATGTGGATATGATTCTGCCTTATTGCTAGAAAGTTTCATGCATCATCCTCATTAGCAAACAATGTCACCGCATCAGGATTATACCCTAGCATGTGAGGAGTCAGCCATGGCTTTTGAGACTAATTATGTGTTTCCATTTGAGGATGAGAATGAGCCATCAATTGAACATAAAGAGGTACATGCTTATCAACAACAATATCAGGGTAGGCATTATTATAACCTGAGGAATAAATCAAATAGACCAGTTGGTCCTTTGACTACATCCTTACCTCCAAACAATTTCAACACTCCTCTTGATCCTAAGGCAAGCAACAATCTTGGATTTCCTAAGGTTAATGCTCAGTACTTAGCATCACCAAATACAACACCAAAAGCTGGTAATATACCTCCTGAATCTGATAAATTGGTCACTTATTTGGTAGATGAAATGAAAAAGATTAAAATCAGCCTGTCATTATCAGAATTACTTAAAACCCTAGCTATCAAGAAATCTTTCATGAAATCCTTGGATGATCCTGCTCTAAAAGAGGATAATCATACCTTAGGTCAGTTTGGAAATAAAGATCATGCTACTAGGGATGTTAATGTTAAATAGAAAGCTCCAGCTACTGTTCAAGTTGCCGAGACTTCCCACATGACCCTATACAGAGACAAGAGTGAGTCACCTCCTTTTCTCCTTACCATAAGGATGTTCAGTAAAAATCTATATAATTGCTTAGTAGATTCAAGAGCATCTACCAATGTAATGCCCCTGTCCATATGCAATGCTTTAGGGTTGCATCCTGCTAAGTCACTGAAGAAAGTAACACAATTGGACAAAACAGAGGTGAGTGTGGTAGGATAACTAACTCACATTCATATGCAGTTAGCATCAGATCCCAGAATCCAGTACTACATTGATATTCAGGTGGTTGATATACCTGACACTTATGGGATGCTACTCAACAAAGATTGGTCAAAAACCCTCAATGGATATATGGCCACTGACTTCAACCACATGTGGTTGCCTTGGAAAGGAATACAAAATCAAATAAGGATAGATGTTGAGCCTCACATGAAGCACATGATCACTAAATATAACAAAACCAATGAAATCATGTATGTGGATGTAGAACCCAGAGTTTACTCCATCAGACCCCAGACAGTCAGGATAGAAGAGATCCTCATGTATGATGTTCATCATCATGATGATAGTCTGCAGAATGTCAAAATAGTTTCAAAGTCTGATTGTAACCCCAAAAATGAAATAGAGGTAGATCACTTTAAGGTTTTTGAGATGCACTTGTCCAAAGAGGTGCAACGATGTCAATTATTAAAAGTACCTGTTCATGATATTCTAATTGAAGGATGGTACATGTTGCATGATGAGGCGCATTCTAAAAAGACCTATGATGATTGCTTAGACATGATGGAGCTGGAACAAGCATGCAGCGAGGCATCATCATCATCATCCATGGTAAGTTTTGCAAATAGTGATAGTGATACTGATTTTTGTTTGTCATTTGTAGGAACAAAAGAATGTACACATCAGGATGACAGTCCTATTCAGACGGAAGAGATTCTGGTATGTAGCAAGAAGAATACTAAGAGTAACAAGAAAATCACCCCAGGGAGTTATTGTTTGGTTGAATCAGATTATGAATTATCTGAAGAGGATAGGGGCAGTAATTTGTCCAAGTTTGAAGATTTTTTATCAAAACAAATTCAAGAGATGATATAGTAGAAAAGATCTCCACAAGATGCTATGATTAAGGGATGGTGCAGGTTACATGAAGCACCACATTCAGAAACTACCTGTTCATTATGTTTACATATCCTGAAAAGGCAGATGTTGCCTAGTCCAAAAGATTTACCTCCTGATGGTAAAAGAAAAGAAGAAATATCAGCTTCACATCAACCAGATAAGGTGAAGTTTAAGAAAGTTGAAATACCAAAGTTGAAATGGATATCAAATGGTGCAGCTGCCAGAGCTAAAAAGAAAAGAGAAGGCCCAAACAAGCCTTTAACTGAAGATAGGCCATGGATCCTCAGGTTTGATGGATCCAAATCAAAACATGGGGCTGGAGTAGGGATAGATCTTATTGATCCATCTA
This sequence comes from Cunninghamia lanceolata, assembly GCA_027924645.1. Classification (NCBI taxonomy): domain Eukaryota; kingdom Viridiplantae; phylum Streptophyta; class Pinopsida; order Cupressales; family Cupressaceae; genus Cunninghamia; species Cunninghamia lanceolata. The sequence goes on along the minus strand of BSBN01001215.1, from coordinate 18,725,574 downwards.
GAAAATCCTACTTAGTAGCATACAGATTGCAATTCCCATGCACTAATAATGTGAAAGAATATGAAGCTCTAATTCATGGGATATTATTTGCACTTAGAAAGAAAGTGAAGACTCTGCATGTCTATGGGGACTCAAAATTGGTAGTAAGACATGTAAGAGGCATATATTCTTGTAATTACAAGAAACTGTCTACTTACAAACATAGGGTATGGGACCTGATAGAAGATTTTGATGCATTCAACATCACCCATGTACCTAGAGAACAAAATCACAGGGCAGATGCCTTAGCCCAAGCCGCAAGTACTTTGGAACCACTGTCCATATCTGGTTTAAAAAGATTTTTAGTTGAATTAGTATCAGTGCCTTCTGTGCCAGATAATGTAACTAACCTTCAAGTATTTGATGATGATCAACATATTTTAGAATTCATATCCAATAGGGACGTCTTTGATGGACAGATCATAGATGAAAGAAATGTAGATGACCATATCTGGGAAGAAGAAGAAATCCTAGAGTTACCTAGTAACAAGATTCCTAAAGGAATGATAGAGCTAGAAAGAGCATTTGATCTAGACAACATGCTGAAACAGAAGGATCTACCCAAAGTAGATGGAGGAGAATATTCACAAGTCAACATTAGACATGATGATGAAAAGAGAAATGTCCTGATTGGAAAGGTGTGTATAGAAGAAGAGTTGGAAGGGATAACTCAGGCTCTTAAAGATTATATCCATGTCATTTCCTGGACATGTGATGAGTTGAAAACTTACGATACATCAATCATCACTCATACTATACCTCTGAAGCCAGATGTCAAGCCTTTTAGACAGAAACAAAGGCCTGTCAATGCTTTGCTGGAGCCTATCATTTTTGAAGAAATTAAGAAATTGCTCAATGCCAGGATTATATTTCCTATGAGACATTCCACATGGGTGGCAAACCTGGTCCCAATAAGGAAGAAAAATGGTGACATTAGACTTCGTGTAGACTTCAGAAATTTAAATAGAGATTCTGAAAAGGATAACTATCCTTTGCCTTCTCTGGATGAGGTCTTGCAGATTGTAAATGGTGCGAAGATGATGTCATTTCTGGATGGTTTTTTAGGTTACAACTAGGTGAAGGTAGACAAAATAGATAGATTGAAAATTGCATTCACCACAAAGTGGGGAATATTCACCTACACGCGCATGCCTTTTGGATTGATAAATGCTAGAGCCACATTTCAACAAGCGATGGACATAGCCTTCAGAGGGTTGATTTGTAAATGCATAGTCATATACATGGATGACTTGACAGTTTTCTCTAAAGAGAGAGGAAATCACATAGAAGACCTCAGGAAGGTACTAAAGAAATGTGACCATTATGGAATATCCCTAAATCCTAAGAAGTATATATTTGGGGTAACCACAAGGAAATTACTAGGTCACCTGATAATAGAGAATGGGATCATCATTGACCTTGACAGAGTAGAATCAATCATGAAGATACAGCTTCCTGGAAGCAAGAAGGAGCTCAAATCTTATTTTGGTAAGATTAATTTTGTTAGAAAATTTATTACTGGTTTTGTAGAAATTGTTAGACCATTGAATGCAATGCTCAAAAAGGATGCCAAAATTGAGTGGACACTTGAAGCTAGAGCAGCTTTTGAAGATATCAAGAAAGCCATATCTAATGCTGTAGTTCTGATCAGTCCAAATTATACCAAGGACTTTTACATATACTCATTCGCTTCAGAGCATACATCTGCAGCAGTATTAACACAAAGAAATGAGGCTAAAGAAGAAAAGCATATAGCCTTCATGAGTTGTCCTTTCAAGGATGCAGAACTCAGATACATGGATGTTGAAAGACAGGCACTTGCTCTAGTTCGAGTAATTAAGAAGTTCAGACACTACATGTTAAGAAGTAAGGTGATTGTTGTAGTACCTGATGCAGCAGTAAAGATGCTTTTAATGCAAAGTGAACTAGGAGAGAAGAGAGCCAAATCGATTACTGTCCTCCAAGAGTATGATATGGACATAACACCCATGAAATTAGTAAGAGGACAAGCATTGAGTCAGATGATATCAGAAATTGATCCTAACATCATGAGCCAGCAATATGTCATAAATACAAAAGAAGATGGAGAATGGTATTCAGACATCAGGCACATCTTAATTACTGGAAGATGTCCTTCAAGATTGCAGACCTCACAGAGGAGAGCCTTAAAGATAAGATCACATAAATACATGATAAAAGGAGGAGTCCTTTTCAAGAAGAACTATGAAGGAATATACCTTAGATGCTTGGAAAGGTGAGAAGCAGATAAAGTGCTAGCAGTGTTACATGACAAGTTTGGAACTACACATGGATCATCCATAGCTACCACTCATGCTATCCTCAAGGCATGGTATTACTGGCCCACTATTTTTAAAGATACTGTTGAACACATCAAATGTTGTCATATGTGTTAGGTTGCTGCAAATAGAGAAAGATATGACACTCAACCTTTGCAGCCAGTGATGGAGATGAACCCATTTGCTCAATGGGGAATGGATTTCATTGGACCTATCAATCCTTCATCATCCTCAGGCCATAGGTCTGTTTTGACTATCACTGATTATTGTACTAGGTGGACTGAAGCTGTCAGCAGTAAGACACGCAATGCTGAGGATGTAATCAAGTTTTTGCAAAGCAACATAATAACCAGGTATGGAGTTCCTTATGCTTTGGTATGTGATAATGGGTCTGCCTTTGCTTCAATAAGGTTATCAAGTTGGGCTTTCGACCATGGAATTATCTTGAAATTATCCTCAAATTACTATCCCCAAGGAAATGGATTAGTAGAATCCACAAACAAGAATTTACTCAACATCATAAATAAATTGATAGAAAAGAACCCAAGGGAGTGGAACACCCTATTGAAATATGCCTTGTGGGTAGATAGAACCAAGATGAAGGCTGCATTAGGAAATTCTCCTTTTGACCTAGTGTATGGGGTGGATCCCATCCTCCCTGTTAACCTAAAGATCCCCACACTGTAGTTTGCACAAGAGTATCTAGGCATAGATAACAAACAAGAAGTCAGGTTGCTTCAGTTGATGCACCTAGAAGAAAAAAGAAGTAAAGCAATTGACCAATTTGCTAAACATCAAGTTGTTGTCAAGCATTGGTTTGACAAAAGAGCCGGAGTTAAGGCCTTTAGAATTTCAGATTTAGTCCTGATGTGGGACAAAGCACATGAAAGGAAAGGAGATCATGGTAAATTTGATAAACTCTGGATAGGTCCCTTCCAAATTTCAAAAATTTTAGGAGACAGCACCTACAGGCTTAAGACCTTAATAGTTCCTTAAGCACTATTTTCAAGCTTGAAATTAAGTCGTGCAAGTCATGTGTATCATAGTGTGCATATTTGTATAGTTGTTTATACAGTTTTGTTTTGTTTTGTTTATTTGCTTGTTGAGTTCTATTTTGGTTAGTCAAGATGATGCAGCTCATCACCCTAAGAAAATAACCAAATTATTAAGATTCAAGTGATGAGAACAAATTCATATATAGGTTATGACTCATTTTGAGAAGTGTTGGTGATCAGGTCTGTGATACCTTTTCATCAGGGTGCCTTTTCTTGACCAATTCACAATGACTCACCTAACAGCCTTGGGTTTGTGGAACACACAAGTATAGGTGTAAAGTGAAAAATCTAAAGGGACTCCTTTGCTACCAATGCAATCTCCAACCTAAATCAGCAAGTGACCATGCCTTGCACACTAAGCTTACATGATGACATCATATGAATATAGAGATAAATATTGAAAATCCAAAAAGAGACAAAATTAGGCCATCTAACTAACTCTACCGGGACTATAGACGTCTGCTAGCAGTGGGGCTCTACTTAGGGAGATTGTATAGATAACCTTGCCGGGGCTATGGACGCCTGCTGGCAGCAAGCCTCTATCTAGGTTAGCTATGAGGGATGCTCCCAAACTATGTAGCTTAAAAGCAGTTACTCATGTTTTCAACTTACTTTCAAGATAAGGATAATTAATCATTTGCACACACCTGATCCTTTGTTAGCATTATTTCCATGATGAACCTTATCATTCAGAAAGATTATAATACTTATGCTTAGAAAGAGTTAAAATACTATGTTAGAATGTGATCACATCACTTGAATCATTGGAATTTAGTTGTTTTATTTGGTGGCAAGTTGTTGTGTGGTTACACAACACGCCCCATTTTGACTTGACAAAATAGGGACCCAAGATTTTTTTGCTGCTTTGGCTTGTTGTTCTTTCTGCTTTTGGCGGTCTGGTAAAATTAAGTCATGCAGATAGCCCTACAAGGAGGTGGATAGGTCACCATGATGAGGTCAGTTGTCAAAGTCAGTATTTCACATCATTAACCTCATATTCAGGAAATGTATGAAATTCCATGCAGGTTTGCCTTTTAGATCACCTTGAAATTCTCTAAGGAAGGAAAGTTATGTTAAGTCAAAGTTTTGGTCAAACTTGATATTCCGAGGAAGGGGGTCATATTTCAAACATCAGTCACATTATATAAGATCACCCCGACATGAGTTTATCACCTAATAATCACTTGGTCCGCGAAAGTCTAGACGTCAATTTTACATAGTAACGATTATCTGCCTATCAAACGACTTCACATATTTTGCGGGGGTCATATTTTCAATGTCACTCGATCTTACGAATATCACCCTTGTCACAAAAAATCACCCCATACCAATATGATGATGACATCATCTAAAACCAACGAACAAAGAATATCACTCTGATGATGAAGTCATCATTCTATTTTACCCCATGGAGGTATATATCCGATCCCCACCATATTCAATAACATGATGGTGATGTCATTATAACACAACGCTTAAACAAGGTCGTCAACATGCTGATGTCACCTCGATCTTTTCAAGAAGGTCATTTTATTCGTGGGGGTCATATTTTAAGCATCCCCTGATCTTAGTTTCATGACCCGATATACATATGGTCAACCTTTGACCACATCACCCAATTCTCTTGCATTAGTTTTGCCGCTCAAAGGCGGAAGGTCATTTTATCCAAAGGGGGTCATATTTTGAATATCACCTGATCTTTCAAAGATCACCCCCCTTTCCTGTTTCTAGACATTAAATGGACATAAATGAGGTAGATGGATTCCTGCCGACTGCAAATACAAATCAAACACCTAGCATCATCCATAGATTCTCTGTAGAGGATCAGCGGATTTAGTTGATTTAACATAGTTTTACCGTAATCCTACCCTACGGATGCGTTTAAAGCTAACTTTCTGAGGTTATTTTCATTTACATTATGAAAAAATGAGAATTTACAGAGTAGAGAAGTCAAACCCTCATACAAGCTACCTGTGAACGGACTACAACTTGCAGCATAACATAACAAGTGATCATCAACATTTGCTACCCTTTTTCATAATCATCAACCTAACCAAGCAGAAAAGCATTATTAGGTAAGTAATTAAAAAAAACCCCCTGTTGTCATTTTCTGCATGTCCAGGTAGTATGATCTTTCTTGTGGTTTGAATCTATAAGTATGCACATCATGATGAAGTAAAGAGTAATGAATAGAGTGTACATGATGCCATGGAGATATAATGTTGTCTGAATACATATAGATATTGTATAGTAAGACAAGGCATGTTCATTACAGGAATCCATGGTGAACCTCAGACAGATCAGGTCTGATTTAGAGTTTCTTAAGCCCGTGTTTGTTCGACCCGAAGGGGTACAATTCAAGTACGGCATCGTTGGGGACACTCATCAAGGAGATACAGATTTAGTGGCATGGTCAACTAGAATAGACCATGATAAATATAATACCCTTCAGGATGCAGTATATGTATCAGGAATGTGGTATGCTGCCAGATTTCCATACACCATGGAGACCCCAGAACTGGTAGTAGAATGTGCCAGAAACTATAACCCTTAGACAAGGCAAGTGGAGAAACATGGAAGAGTTTATGCAGACTTTTCAATAAAGGGCATCACATCTACATTTAACCTAGAAGTTGGCAAGTTGGAAAGAAGGTAGTCAGTGTGAATCTGCACAAACTGGAGACAAAATATAATAACAACAAGAAAAATGCAAGGAAGAGGATGTACCAGTGGAGGTCAAAGTGCAGCACCTACAGTGCCTCTGCCAAGTTGCCCGTACACCTATATAAATTTGATTTTTACGATGAGCACCAATACATGATTGCCCTGCTCAACAGGATGACAGGCCAGCCTCATGCTGGGAATTTCAAGAATTGGATGTTTGGAATCATCTCGATGGTCCTCTATACAGATAACAAGCCATTATGGGCTAAGGTCATCAGTGATGCTTTGGATGAACAGATGAGGAACCTAGGAGGTCAGGAGTGCTCATTCCACATGACTTCATATGTTGTGTATTTGTGTGCATACAAGGGAACATTTGATGCCCTGACTACAGTTGGTAAGGTTAGCGGTGGTGTAGATGATGCCCACATATGGGATCACTACCCTCAGTTACAGAGAAAGAACTACCTCTTTGATTATAAATTGGTGAATGATGCATTCTCTATGCATCTGGTTAGAACAATGGAGGAAGACAGAACCAAGAGACTGAGCATCGAGGCTCAGGAAGTTATTTACAGGCATGGGGCCTGGTTCATCCAGTATGCCACCTTTTCATACATGAGGGTGGAAGGATTTGAGGACCAACCCCTTATGCTACCAAGGTACCCTACTAATGAGGTGGTCCTGATGGAATTTTTAAGACAGGTGTCTACCATAGTGGATACATACAAAGCACAGAAGAAGATACCCCCTGTACTTTTTCCAGTATCCATGGGCTAGTATATGTGCTCAGATTCACATAGCATAAAGCATGCCATGGGTGGTCTGAAACTGATGTATCTGCAACCATTTCCATTGGCTAGATCATATGACCCCTATGGCAGGATGCAAAAAATAATGGGGAAACCTATACATCAGAGGCACCTGGAAGATTTATGGACTGATTGTGAGGATGAGGCCGAAGTGAGAAGAAGAAAATATCAGAGGCTCACCCTAAATTAGATAAGGACATTTGACTGCATCCCAGTGCCAGCAGAGCTAAAGAAGGATGATGGTAGGACCATGTCAAATGAATATGAAGACAAGAAGGTGTACAATGACACCATCTCAGCCCCTGATCTAACACAGCCGGAGGATATCTCCTCGGATCAGTTCATAGGTGGGGTGTTGCAGTTAACCCAAGCGTGGGTAGATGAACAAATAAATAGATTGAAGAAAAGAGGTGTAGCCATTACAATGGGCACCAAGAAGAAAAGGCAAGAGATCCCAGATGAGGAATATGATGACTTCCTCGGTGAGAAAATAAAATCCAATGGGGAGAGGTTACCTACACAGAAACAGAGAAAGGGCCCCCTAGAGGAAAGAAGACTGATGATGATCCTAAAGGGGTGATAATTGAAAGGGTTGCCATACCAGTTGTAGGTGCATCAACATCAAGATAGGCATCTGCCTCATTTGCATCGCCTCTGATGGATAAACCAAAGACCAAAAGAATTCTGAGGCCAGCTGAAGAAACTACAAAAGTACAAGATGAGGGCCAAGCCTCACAACAAAATATAGAAGAGGATATCCCTTTTGAGGAAGAGCCAATAGATAAAGAGCCTACAGGTGATGACTCGATGATGGTCAGTAGGAAGAGGAGGGCGGTGCCCCTGATGTTACCACCCAAGAAGTAGAGAACATCCATGCGGGGTGAGATCAGGACCGATCCCATAGTATTAAGGGGAGCTGGTGGTGAAGTGTTTAGAAAAGAGATGCAGCATGATGTGCCACTTTCAACCATTATCAAGTTTGAGATAGAAAGAGCAGAGGAATAGACAAAAGAAGCCTCCAAAGCAGGTCAGGGTGGTCCTTTTTGTTAGATTTAAGGCACACAACTGAGAGGGGGGGTGAATCAGTTGTACAAAACTTGCTTCTAATTTAAATACTTAAATCCTCTTTATTATTTAATAGCATATCAATTAATCACTCATGAAACCATAAAGCATAAACACCAGAGCACATACACATCAACACATGAGACACCAATATTTTGACGTGGAAAACCTGATCAAGGGAAAAACCACGGGGTGATTAACCCAAGGATTATTCTCTATTAGAAGAATAAGAAAAATAGATGGCACATGCCAATTAGGGCTCACTGCTTGAGCACACTGCTCACAAGAGGCACACTGCCTACAAGAGACACACTGTCTACAAAGTAACAAGTATCTCAAACTTGAACTGGAGATTGACATCTTTACCATGCCTGGATCAGTTCCATTTAAGCCCAAAAACTCTTGCTCTACCTTTCGCTCTTCTTATTTGCTATGACACACTCATCCACTCCAAGACACACTACAAAATGAATTCACAATCCCTTATTTATACAAGGCATCGACTTAGGAACAATCATCTAAGTCGGCAAACACCTATAAGATCATTCGCAAGACGTGTAATACATCCGGTCGGCCTGTCTTAGGAAGAACACCAATATCCATGGTTATTCTTCAAATGCAAACTCAAACTTTAATGCGGACCACAAATAAGAATTGTACACAATCCAAAGATCACCAAAACCTTTCTTGAGTCATCAAGAACATCTGCACTTTATCAGCTTACTAGAATTCTTCTCTTCTTCATCTGAAACTTCAAGAACACAGTCTGTCATCACTGTCATAATGAAAAAGGTGCTTTTGAACCTCCAAACCATTAACAAATCTAGTTGTCACTTCACACGGAATTCTTCAACACTCCTTCCAATCCGCAGAGTGAGATAATGCAATTCCGAAGCTCACCGGACCAATCTGTGACACTCTGTCACCACTGAACATTTGTCAGAACTGGTTCTACTTGAGCGACCATAACTTCTTCTGATCTTCATGTGAACCTCTGAAATCTTGATAGGAGTATCTCAAGACTCATATCTACAAACCCTTTAAACCACATCCTCTGATCTTCAACTTATCTTGGACTTTTACCTTAATGTCATCATTGTTCTTCACTATTCCTTATTGAGACTAATTTCCTCAATATCCTCAGCACACAACTCATCCAATCCTTCTCATTAATGCAATATGAGTATGTTGACATCAATGACAACACCAGTTATCCTCATACTTGCAACAATCTCCCCCTTTGTCATTGATGGCAACATATGATGTGAAAAACCATCAAGACAAGAACTTCTCCTTTCTGTCACAACTCCCCCTATCAGCAACAACTCTTCACATGTCTTCTCTTTCTTTATTGCTCCCCTTTGATCATCAACCACTTGTTTTTCACATGTCTTCTCTCCCCCTTTGACATCAATGGCAAAGGGCTCATACTTGCAACTTTAACACATCAGAATCCTACCAGCTGCTCTCCCTAAGTAGCAGCTCGCCATCATCAATCCGGATCATAAGATATGACTGTGATATCCACTGAATTGATGCACATCAGTGCATCCTAGTTCATCACTGGAGGGGAAATAACCCCTAACTTCTCCCTAAGATACTCAAAAGAGTCCTTGGGAAGAGGTTTAGTAAAAATATCTGCAAGCTGATCCTTGGAGGGCACATACTCCAATCTGACTTCACCCTTGTTCACTTGCTATCTCAGAAAGTGAAACTTGATAGATATATGCTTAGTCTTAGAATGCAACACCAGCTTCTTAGAAATATTTATTGCACTTGAATTATCGCAGAAAATTGTGATAGGCTCCTCATATTCTACTTGAATATCTCTTAGCATCTGCTTCATCCACAAAAGTTAACTGCAACTTCCTACTACTGCAATGTATTCTACTTCAGTTGTAGATAGGGATATTGCCTCTTGTTTCTTGCTTAGCCAAGAAACCAACCTTTTTCCCAAAAAGAATGCTCCTCCACTTGTACTATTCCTATCATCCACATCTCTTGCCCAATCTGCATCTGTATATGCATGAAGAGAAAAATTATGATCTCTAGGATACCATAGACCATACTCAACTGTTCCTTTTAAGTACCTAAAAATTCTTTTGATTTGTCATGACATGAGATTCTCTGGGATCAGCCTGGAATCTTGCCACAAGACCAACTGCCTGCATTATATCTGGTCTAGTTTGAGTGAGGTACAATAATCCTCCAATCATTGATATGTACTTTATCTGATCTGTCTTAGGAGAGTCATCATCTTTGCTCAACTTACATCTGGTTGCCATGGGAGTGTTCATTGGCTTTGAATCTTCCATTCCAAATTTCCTCAATAATTCTTTCACATACTTGGTCTAAGAGATAAAGATTCCTTTCTTTGTCTGAGTAATTTGCAGACCTAAGAAGAAATTCATTTCACTGAGCATTGACATTTCAAACTCACTTTTCATTTGATTTGCAAAGGTTTTACACATACTATCTCGTCCTCCAAAGATGATATCATCAACAAATACTTCAACAATCAAGATGTTTTCATGATCAATTTTGAAATATAGGTTACTATCAGCAGTACCTTTGTTGAAACCAATCTTCAAAAGATGTTTGTCCAGCCTCTCATACCATGCTCTTGGGGCTTGCTTTAGACCATACAGTGCCTTCTTTAATTTGCAAACCATATCACCATGCTCAGATAACTAAAATCCATCCGGTTGTTCAATGTACACCTCTTCTTCTAAGTCACCATTCAGGAAAGCAAATTTGACATCCATCTGATACACTTTGAAATCTTTGAATGCAGTAAATGCAAGAAATAGTCTGACTACTTCAATTCTTGCCACTGGAGCAAAGGTTTCCTCAAAATCAATCCTTTCAATTTGAGAGTAGCCTTTGCAGACTAATCTGGCTTTATTTCTGATTACTTCACCAACTTCATTTAGTTTGTTCCGGAAGACCCATTTGGTTCCAATCACATTCTTGTTTCTAGGTCTAGAAACAAGATCCCAAGTGTGATTTTTCTCAATTTGCATCAACTCTTCCTCCATTTCTTTGGTCCAATTTTCATCATTGCAAGCTTCATTTATTGTCTTAGGTTCAATCTTTGAAATCAGACAACATTCATCTGAATTTTGAGCAATTTTCCTTCTAGTTTGCACACCTTTGCTTTTGTCACCTATGATCTGATCTTTAGAGTGGTTCAGTCTTACATACCTTGGAACTTTGGGAGTTTCATGCACTTCTACTTCTTGATCAAGCTCATTCAGACCTATCTCTTCTTCCTGATTTATCGGATCAGTCTGAATCTGACTTTCAGGAGAGGATTGAGCTCCTTGAACCAGAACACCATCTTGATCATCTTCATCATACTCATAAAACCTTGAGGGTTTCTCTATTCCCTCATCAACCTTCACATTTGTACTTTCTATCATCTTTCTCAGTCTCTTGTTATAACGCCAGTATGCTTTGCTTTGAGTGGAGTAACCCAAGAAAATTCCTTCATCACTTCTAGCATCAAACTTTCCTAGATCTTCATCTCTTTTAATGTAACATTTGCTACCAAATACTCTAAAGTATCTCACAATAGGAGTGATGCCAAACCAAAGTTCATAAGGAGTCTTACCGGTATTGCTTCTGATTTGAACTCGATTGAGAGTATAGACTGCAGTGTTGACAGCTTCTCTCCAAAACATCTGGGGAACATTTGCTTCCATCATCATTGTCCTGGATGCTTCCTGGATGGTCCGGTTCTTTCTCTCTACTACTACATTCTGCTGTGGAGTCCTAGTAGCAGATAACTATCTCTTTATACCATGCTTCTCACAAAAATCTATGAATTCACCGGATGTGAATTCACCACCTCTATCAGACCTCAGACATTTCAGTTTTAATCCGGTTTGATTCTCTACCATAGCCTTGAAGATTTTGAACTTCTCAAAAGCTTCTGATTTCTCTTTCAGAAAGGTAACCCACATCATCTGGGAATGTTCATCAATCAGTAACATGAAATATCTATCACCTTGCATACTCTTGATTCTTGTCGAACCACATAGACCAGTATGAACTAATTCCAATAATCTGGTAGAGGACTAATCCTTGCTTTTGAATGAGACTCTGCTCTGTTTACCCAGCTGACATTCTTTGTACAAACTGTTTGTAGGTTTTACCAATTTTGGAAGATCTCTTACAGCCTGAGTATTGCTTATCTTGATGATGTTATCAAAATTTACATGACACATCCTTCTATGCCATAACCAACTCTGATCAACTTGAACAAACAGACAACTTTTATTTGTACCAACTAGATGGAAGATATTACCTTTTATTTGAGTACTAGATGCAATCTCAGTTTCGGAGCTTTCAAAGATCTTGCATCTTCCATTCTTGAACCAGAGATCATAACCTTTGTCCACCAACTGTCCAACACTGAGAAGATTGTGCTTCAATCCTTCAACATACAGTACATTACCGGTTTTGTTCTTTCCATCAAAAGAAATAGTTCCCCTACCTCTGATTCTACCAGCAGAATTATCACCAAACTTTACCATTCCTACTTCATACCTTTCCAAATCTAAGAACTTGTTCTTGTCACCTGTCATATGGTGAGAACATCCACTGTCAATAACCCAATGATCCTTTTCTTCAACTTGGTCAGCCAAAGCTCTTTCTACAACCTTATGATTGACAGATTCAAAGGATATTGGATCTTCTTCCTTGATGGCAATAAACACCCATTCATTTCTGGATTTGTTTCCTATCTCTGATTTATCATCAGTTACTCCTTCATTATCATCTTCTTCATGAACATAATAACAATTCTTTTAGAACCTTTGTCTGTTAGAGTTTGACCTTGTAGATCTTTCCGGACATCTTGAGGCAAAATGACCAATCTTATTGCAATTGAAGCTCTTAAAGGGTAATTTTCCTTCATACTTACTGGATCCTCTTGGTAGTCTCTTTGCAATGAGGGCTTCAAGTTGAGCTGTTTCTGTTTCTTCCACTTCCATGTCTCTTCTTGCTTGATCATACCATGACAGGTTCCTTGAAGAGTTTTCTCCCGGATCAAATCTTTGTTTACCTTTCACAGAGGCACTGGCTTTGAATGCAGATTCAGTCTTGGGGGGGTCATCTCCAAACTTGGTCATTTCAAATGCAGCCAGTTTACTAGCCAATTGGTCTCTTGTGATAGTTGTATGGGCTCTGAATTCATCAATGGCAGCAACCTTGATTTTGTAGGCAGCAGGAATGGATCTGAGAATTTTGCCAACAATCTCATTTTCATCCAAAACTCCACCAGCATTCTTAATTCCACACACTAGCTCATTTACTCTTGGCATAAAGGTAGTAATATTTTCATCATCTCTCATCTTCAGTCTTTCAAATTTCCCTTTGAGACTTTGCAACCTTGCACTCTTAACATACTCATCTCCTTCATGCAGAAGTTCCAGTTTGATCCAGATCTCATAGGTAGTTGGTAGGTCAATAACATTTGAGAGCTCTGAGTTAGTTAATGCGCTTAGAAGAGCCTCTTTGGTCTGCAGATTGTTTTCAGCATCTGTGATTTCATTTAGAGTTGTCGGACCACCCTGTGGAGGTGCATAAGCTTTTGTAACCATGGACCAGTACGCCTTTCCCATACACTGCAAGTGAAATTTCATGCGACCTTTCCAAAGAGAGAAGTTGGTTCCATCAAACTTTGGACTATCCTTCTTCTATGACGACATCTTGGATCTCCTCAAGCGGTTAAGCTCCTTTTAGAGGAACTCAGCTCTGATACCAATTGTTAGATTTAAGGCACACAACTGAGAGGGGGGGTGAATCAGTTGTACAAAACTTGCTTCTAATTTAAACACTTAAATCCTCTTTGTTATTTAATAGCATATCAATTAATCACTCATGAAACCATAAAGCATAAACACCAGAGCAGATACACATCAACACATGAGACACCAAGATTTTGACGTGGAAAACCCGATCAAGGGAAAAACCAAGGGGTGATTAACCCAAGGATTATTCTCTATTAGAAGAATAAGAAAAATAGATGGCACATGCCAATTAGGGCTCACTGCCTGAGCACACTGCTCATAAGAGGCACACTGCCTACAAGAGACACACTGTCTACAAAGTAACAAGTATCGCAAACTTGAACTAGAGATTGACATCTTTACCATTCCTAGATCAGTTCCATTTAAGCCCAAAAACTCCTGCTCTACCTTTCGCTCTTCTTCTTCGCTATGCCACACTCATCCACTCTAAGACACACTACAAAATGAATTCACAATCCCTTATTTATACAAGGCATCGACTTAGGAACAATCATCTAAGTCAGCAAACACCTATAAGATCATTCGCAAGACGTGTAATACATCCGGTCGGCCTGTCTTAGGAAGAACACCAATATACATGGTTATTCTTCAAATGCAAATGCAAACTTTAATGCAGACCACCAATAAGAATTGTACATGATCCAAAGATCACCAAAACCTTTCCTGAGTCATCAAGAACATCCGCACTTTATCAGCTTATTGGAATTCTTCTCTTCTTTATCCGGAACTTCAAGAACACAGTCTGTCATCACTATCATAATGAAAAAGGTGCTTTTGGACCTCCAAACCATGAACAAATCTAGTTGTCACTTCACACGAACTTCTTCAACACTCCCTCCAATCCGTAGAGTGAGATAATGCAATTCTGGAGCTCACTGGACCAATTTGTGACACTCTGTCACCACTGAACATTTGTCGGAACCGGTTCTACTTGAGTGACCATAACTTCTTCCGATCTTCATGCGGACCTCTAAAATCTTGACAAGAGCATCTCAAGACTCATATCTACAAACCCTTTAAACTGCATCCTCTGATCTTCACCTTATCTTGGACTTTTACCTTAATGTCATCACTGTTCTTTACTATTCCTAATTGAGACTAATTTCCTCAATATCCTCAGCACACAGCTCATCCAATCCTTCTCATTAATGCAATATGAGTATGTTGACATCAATGACAACACCATTTATCCTCATACTTGCAACACTTTCTCCTTGGAAGACACTGTGGACCTCTTAGATGATGAAGTTTGCAAAGTGTAGCCTCTGAGTAGATGGAGACCCTTGCCTCCAGTACCCGCATGACCCCACACGAGACCCCATTAGCACAAGCGACAATATTGGAAGGATTAAAGCAAATAGATAAGGAAGAAAAAGAAAGTAACCCAGAGAGGGCAACCCAACAAATTAGGCTTGACAAGTTGGTAGATCAAGTAACTAGCCCTGCCATTATAGATTTGACATACAGGGAGGATGTCAGACCCAAAGGCAAGGCAGCTGCGCTGGATGTAACGGAGAATATTGAAGTAGCCAAGCAGGCTGATGTAAAGAACAATGCTCCAGAAAAGGGCCAGCAACAGCATGAGATACATGCTGAGCCAAAGATAGTAGAAGTCCAATAGAGGGGCGAAGCGGATAGAGATACATCAGGTGATGATGCCACCCGGACTCAAGGAGATACAGGAGAAAAGGATATATTAGGTCATGAGGACCTTAAGACACTAGAGGTCAGTACATCAGGTGTGGAACAAAATGTAACCCAAGATCAGGGTAATGCACCAGGCACAAACACACAGACATCCACAGATACCAATAGACCTCAAGATGAGGAACATACTAAGGTGGATGAAACACAAAAAGAGGGAGTACAGGATCATCATGTGGACATTCCACAAGATCCTCCCCTACAGAAAGAAGCCCCTCAAGAAGAAGAGATGCAACAGGATCCCCCTCATGAGGAAATCCATGAGAAAGAAACTAGGAAGTCGCCTTATCCACCTAGAACAGAGATAGATACTGGAGATCAGGGTAGACATGATGGTGACAAAGGATGTTAAGGATCCGGAGATGAAGTGCCTCAGTGGCTTGAAAAAGAAATAGGTACGGAACAAGGTTTTGAAATTCAAGAATTTGATGTTTCTACCTTTTTTGCAGAGACCATCATGAAACCAAAGAGAAAAGCTAGATTAACATCTACTATAAGAAGAGATCCTATTACAGGAAGAAGGACTGCTCAAGTAGCACTTTCCACTATAGAGAAAGAAAAGGGCAAAATCACCCTGGAAGAGTTCCAAATCACAACTGTGGATTTGGGTTTTGCCAATGAAGACCAAGAGGGTTAGGAAGGGAAAGATATCATTGATTCTTTGACCCAAAGGGTAAAGAAAGAGAAAGAGAAAAATAAGCAGCATAAGGAGCACACTGCCTTGCTGCATGCATGTATAAAAGGGTTGATTAACCTTGATAGTACACCAGTGGATCCGGTAGTCCCATTAACTGTTATCTCCCAGGAGGAAGTAAATAAATTGGACATCATGAAGCATCAGGCCATAATCATGGATAATTGGATGCTGACAACCCTTACAAGAGCTGAGGATGTATTGAGAACCTTTTTATAGAGGTGGAATTCTTTAAGTAGTTTGAAGAGAAAAGTGGACTAAATGCAGAATGAATAAGGAAGATGGTCATTCCAATTGGAAAAGGACCTTACTGCTTTGAGTGAAATAAAGAAGATTGATCCTCAGATTCTAATAAATAATCAAGTGTTAAATAATAACAATGCCTTGCTGATAGACATTTGGTATGAAGATATCAGGTTCGAATGTGATATACTAAAGAAGTGCAGTGGCAAGCTCAGGGATATCAGTATAAAGCTACACAGCATGATGGCATATGAGGCAGAAATCCTTGAAGCATTAGAAGGAAAAGTAGAGGGTAAGATAGAAAACCAAGACGTAGACTTTGCCATCAAGGTACTGCATGATAATTTCCAGCCGGTGGCTGATGACCCCCTCACCCACCTGACAGAGGAGGTGATGAATAAGATCATGAGGATAAATGTTAAGGTGGAGATTTACAATGAGACACTGAATAACAGAAAAGTTAAGCTGGATGCAGTCAAAGATAAATTCTAGTCTCATAAGCATGCCATTACAAAAGCCAAAACTCAAGATGGCGGGGAGGTAGATAAATTGTACAAGCCTATGAAAATATCAGGACAGTAATGAAGGTCCATATACAAGATAATGTTCATCAAGGTGATAGTGATACAGAAAGTGATGAAGAGCATGATCCTGATGAAGAAGAAGAAGATAAAGAGGAGGAACCTGAAGAATGAATGGAGATGCACCACAAGGAAGATATATGCATCAGGTACTCATGAGATAATGAGTCATCCAAATGGTTGCCAGTTGGCAACCTGTGCCATGAAGGATAGTTGATTGAGTCAAAGAATGTAATCTACCATTGATCTTAATTGATAAATCCTGACCGTAGGTCATTTGTAATTGCTCCCTCACCTTACTCTATAAAAGGTGCAGGGGTGCCATATTTTGAATATTCGGAAGCTTAATTTAAATTTGATTGTTGAAATATCAGGACTTATTTCAAAGTTGTTGTAAATGTACATGTTATGCATACTTAATGAAAGAGAAGACAATATGATTACAAATCATCATAAATCTTGAGTAATCTGTGTTTGAAATCTTGATACATGCTTTGATCAGCTGCGTCCCTTAGAGTGCTTGTCAGTCTACATGTGTTGTTTTCATTCCTTATCCTTTGAAGTTAGCATCATTTGTATATAGCTGTGGAACATCCTAGTGAAAATATGGTTTGATTTCTTCTCCTCATGAATGTATCTTGTATGTATGTGGTTCAATGGCTAAAGATTCACCAAAATTAGAAGTATTCTTTTAAATTTCTTTTAATTTCATAACAATTCATCACCATAATTGCATACAACAGAGAATTAAAAGCAAATAACATGAAATATGCTGACATCTTGTAGATAATTGGAAAAACATAGCATATTTAGAGTTAAAGCATGTTAAATTGACAGATATCATGTAAATTCAAACATAAATCCATGAAATTCATGCACATATCCACTTATAGACACATTATTTGAGTAAATACAATGTGTAGAAGGAAGAACAGGATCATGATGACCAATAATCAGAAGAATTGTTCAAACTTGCAAATAGATTAGCTATCTTTGAAATAGAGTAGGAATAACCTCTCTGTGTAGCAAATTTACAGGAAACAAAATCATATTGATCATTCAAACAAACGTAAGGCCCCTTGAAATGGAAAACAACATGTCACATCAACCTCTAAGTAATGTCAGACGATCATGACCTGATCAACGAAGACTTGGAGTCATTAACTTATTCCAAGTTGATCATACTTTACAAGATAATAAAGGTTTGTTGTGCAAATTTTTATGCATGTTGTTATGACTAATCATCATCATCAACAATCACACAAAAGGAAGGACTGTTGAAACTACCATAGTCATAAAGAGGGCTATCAAATCAAAATCCTTAAAAACTACCATCTTGTAGTTCTAGGGATTGTCCTAAGGGAAGAGTGGATATCATTTTATGTTTATGAAAGCATGAAAAATCTTCTCCTTATGATTTAGGGTCATTAAAGTGTCATTTCATTGTTGAAAATCTCAAATACAGTTGACCTAGGACTGTCATAAAGAGCCTGTCACATGGACAATCAAACTTCAGAAGGTCATAACTAAGGGCATCATGGAGAGATTATGAGATAAGATATCATAAAAGGAGATAATCTATCATTGCTAAAGCCCTTGGGTCACAAGGTTTGCAACAACAATCTCAATCCATATAACTTAGACTATCATATCAATGGTGGTAGTTTCTATGCAAAGATAAGACAATTAATAGTAAGCCTTAAATAATATTAAAGGGTAGTAGTCTTGATGTTACAAGTGGTGTCAAGGTCAAAAATGAAAATCTTGTGAAGCTAGATCAATGATGAGATGGTATAGAGGATAATTGAGAAATTAAGAGATCTCAATGTTATTGAAGATTGTCATGTTGCTTATAGTCTTATCAACAAGAGATAACTATATCCACCATTCATTAGAAGGTCTAAAGGATTGATATATGCATGCTAATATTGTCATATCTTGATTGAATTGTCATAATGATGAAGGAAAACAAAGAGAGGACATTGACAACAACAATAGGGATTGTCACAACCCAAGATTCTTTAGAATGCTCCAACAATAGCGGTGAAATAAGTTTTAAGGGAAATCTAGGATGAATTCAAGAGAATCCATTATCAACTACCAATGGAGAGGGAAATCATAATTGTCAACCATCAACATTTGCATACAAGAGAATGAGTCATAATATTGTCACCAAATCATCAAAAGACTATCAAAAGGTGTGACAATCCTAAAAAGAGCTATAGGATAATCATGAAACAAAGAAGTAATCATATAAGTCAAGAGGTTCTCATGGTGATCCATGATCCTATATCATTCTAAATGGTCATATGCTAGTTAGATAGACACTTTTATGGAGAAAGAGGCTTTCATGAAATCCATAAGGGGATACCAAACAAAATAAGTTTGTTATGAGTAGAAAGGAAGTCATGAATGACCAAAATGATAACTTCTAGGACTATTGATCACTATGATTGTCTTAAGTTACCCTAAAGACACTAAGACTCCATTTTGTTATTAATGCAATCATGAAGAGAATATTTAGAGATATGCATACCTAGAGGACTGAAGGGTAAATGAAGATGTGAGAAAATTCTCATGATGTCATAGAAACTAATAAACTATCAAGCACCTTAAATGGGTTGTTACCAGTAGTTGATGGTCATGAACAACTCTAGGACAGTCATGTTATGATAGTGTTGAGGATGTGAACTAAGGACCATCACAAAGTAATTGAAGAGTTATATAAAGAGATGAAATGATGAAAATTAAGGAGGATCCAAGGTGGAAACAAGAAAAGAAGAAAAAAGGATAGGGGAAATATCAAATTTGTGAAGTTGCAACATTACAACAAATTTAATAAAATGACAATAAGTTGACAACTTTGCAACATTTTGACAAAATTATAAAATTGATTAATTTGATGCTTGAAATGATGGATTTTGATGTTTTTTGATTGAATATGGTTTATAAATAAATAATTTGATGTTTTTCATGTTTGTTTGTGGATTTGAGGACTGGAGACATCATGGAAACATGTTGACAACATTTTGACAACTTTTGGAAACATCATGAAATGACAAGATCTCTTCATGCACCTACTAAATGAAGGAAAAGTGATGTCAACAAACATGAAGACAAATTCCAAGAGCTGGAACAACACAAAATGAACCTATACTATTGTTGTATGCACATTTGGACCCAAAAATGATTTAAAAAATGAAGGAAATAATGCTTTGTAGCTGAGAAAAAGTGAAATATATGAATTTATACCTAATTTGCATCCTTGAACATGATAGTTGCAGCCTTCCATGAGGTTCCTATCTACTATTCTAGATTTGAGATGAAGAATTATGACTAAAAATAAGGGAAAAGTTAAGAATAGAGGGTTGAAAATGTACTTTTAATGGAGAAATCAGTCATCTACAACTACATTAGCATGTTTGCACATGGGAAATGAAGAACTACAACTATATATGGAGGAGATAAAGATTTTCTACAACTGCACATGCCTATTTAAATGAAGTTATCATCTTAAGAAGCATGATACTACAATAAGGTGTTGGAGTTGGAGTTGTAGTTGCAAAAAGTAAATGATGTTGGGGTTATAGTTGCAAATATTAAATGTTTTGAACTTGAAAAGTTACTTTTTGCCAAAAATAGAAAACTCGCTACCAAAAGTAAGTGCAAGGATAAGGAAAAGTTACTTTTTTCTATGAAGGGAAGCTTGTTGGGGAAGCTACAAGGAGATGAGGAGAAGAACTTTGGAAAAAGTACTTGCCACCAAAATAAATTTGTGTTTGAGCATCAAATTGGAGCCATTCGATCAAATGGATCCTAGCTATTGGATGTAAAAGTGAAAACCTAGTATTGTAAAGCTGATTTGTATATATGTACAACTAAAATTCTTTATAAAGGTTGGGGGAAAATCATTGGAGACATATTGAAAACAAATTTGTACTTTGGACTTGAGAGAAAATACATAGTATTTTATAAATTTTCATTATATTCTCATAGTTTTCTCCACAACAAGTTTGGAATTTTTTGATATTTGTCAAGATTTTGAACTTAATACAAGTTTACTTAATGGTTTATAGTCAAGTGAGTCGTTGGAAGTTGTTGATATTTGTTTAACTTGTCATTATACAAAGTTTACTTCATGGTTTATAAACACCAAAAGAGTTTTTCTTACATTTTTAGCAGCTAGTTTGATGGATATTTGATGAGTTTGTGAAGTGTTCATACCCTGGTGATTTGTTGATTGTAGATTGCTTTGTGTGGTTAGCCTAACTACATTTTTATTTCATATTGTGGAGAATGTTGTTGAACTATGCTAGTAATTAGGAAGTTTAATGAAGATGACTTCATGATTTGAAACCCCCCTTTGAAGATAGTACCTTCATGAAGATTGATTCTTGGTTTCTCATGGTCAAATCAAGAATGATTAATGTTTACAAGCTTATCTATCCATTATTGAGGCTAAAAAGTTGGTAAAAGCTTGATTTTTAGTTAGTTTTCTCTCTAACCTTTCTCTTTCTTTCCCTTTCTTTTACACTTTTTTTTATTTAGATCTTATTAGTTTAGGACTTTCAAACTTGCATAGTGCTAGTATAGAGTTGATATTTCATGGATACAAGTTAGTATATTGCTACTTATAGACTAAAAAGTGATATTTTATGGCAATATATGTTAGGATTAGTTAGTTTATGCATTGACAAATCTAGAAAATTGATTTTTTTATGTACATCTAAAAATTGATTGTTTTATGTACAATTTAACCTTATGTGTTGGAAAGTTTGTCTAGATTTGTCTAAGGCCCCTTATTGGAATAGCAAATAACATCAAATAATTGAGTTATCTTGTAAGGCCAAGACCTGGCTAGGAGAGACCTTGGGGTGGTCATTTTCTAATTCGTTGAGATTTGATTCCTTTCAAGAGAGATAAAGTTCTTAGTATTTTATCTAAGTTGTAGCGTGCTAAAACACACATCAACACTGTGGGGCATATTCCATCAAACTATGCTACTCATCCCTTATGGAGCCACCAAAAAACTAAGAACATTGATCAAATGCTGGCACAAAGACTACCTATTGAAACCTATCACCTTTGCATAGGTGGCAATAAAAAGAAAGGTGCTCATTAGAGAGAAACTTCAAGAAATGGTATTATTGGGTTCATTCAGACATATTGTCTATAAGCAGTTTGAGGAAACATGATGTAGGAGAATCCCTGGTTCAAGATCAATCTTGCATTAACCAAAAACATTTACATTTCAGTTTGCTTGCAGTTCAGTTTGTTTCCTTTCATTTTCTAGATTAGTTCAGGCAGTTCAGTCAGTAGTAGTTTCTATATTTTGGTCCGCATTCTACCGCAATTGCATCTCAAACCTTACAAATATGGATTTAATATCTAGATTCATTCATCTACAACATATCTAAAATTCAGAGCATTTGGATCAAGTATCGGAAAGATATCGCTATCAGAAGATCGACTGTTTTCTCATAACATAGCATCTTAGCAGTCTCAGACAATCAGGTAAAGGAGAAGACCTCCAAAGCATTTCACAACCTTCATAGCTTAATGACACATCATTCAATGTTGTTTGGTTTATGGCTGACCTTCCCCGAGATCCGCACATCATTCGATTCACTTGCAGAGAATTACTATTGAATTAGGTTTGACCTATCCGTGTACACATGTTACAGCTCTTCATTGGAGTTTGTGATCTTCCTTGGCTGACGCGGAGGAATCTTATGTTCCGGATATGACATATATTGATGTAATAGATGCCTAGCAAAGCATCGATGATCATTAGACTAAGTTCATAGTTTGGATTATGTGCGAAAGAGCTTCAAAGCTATATCTTGTGTGTATTTTGATATTCTGTAATTAGGTCTAGGATCCCCTAATTGTAAGTCCACATGTTGTCGGTCAATCTATATTTGAATTCTATGATATACAAAATGACTAAACCTACATTTACTTTACATCTTTGAGTTGTTTCCATTGTGTTTACTCTTGTTGCACGGTCGAGATAGTTCTCTTTGAGGACCCTCCTAACTGTGACTACACCAAGTGGTATCAGAGCGAAAGTTTGAATCTTTGGGAGAAAATTGAGTGAATTCAGTGAAGGAAGTCCATAAGATCTTGCTATGGACAGATCGCCGAATCTAAGGTAGGTTACTTGTGTCACAACTGATTGCTGATTATGAGGCATTTGTCGTCTTGTAGCCCGATCATTGAATTTGAGGCAGTTTGCACTTGATCCTAGGAAGATGCCACCGAGGAGAATCCCTGTTGTTGGAACAATGGCTGGTAGGATGGATGAGATGATGGAAATGATGAAAATAATGAGAATTTGATTGGATGCTATCAAGGAAGATAGGCAAAGAGGATTGACACCTAGACCTAATATTGAAAGTGATGATGAAGAAGAATTTTAATCTATTGAACAAATTGGTGAAACCCTAGGAAGTGATGAAGAAGAAGAATCAGATCAAGTCAAGATGTTGTGAGCTATTTCAAAGATTAGAAAAAGACCTAGAGTTGATGTACCTAATTACATTGGCAATTTGAACCCTAAGAGTTGATTGTCTAGATAAATGACATGGAAGAATACTTTGAGTATGAAGAAGTTGAAGATCTAGAGAAGGTGAAATTGGCAAAGACAAAGCTGAAAGGACATGCTGCTATATGGTGGAAAGAATTTTAGTTGGATAGAAACAGAAGAGGAAAAGAAAATATGACAAAATGGGATAGGATGGTGACAAAAGTGAAGAATCGGTTTATACCTACTGACTATGAGTTGGAGTTGTTGAAGAGATTACAAAACTTGAGACAAAAGGAGAAATCTGTGAAGGAATACACTGAAGAATTTCATAAGATGATCATAAGGAAAGGACATAGTGAAGCAAGCAAAGAGAAAGTGGCCAGATACATTAATGGATTGAGATTGAACATTCAAGAAGAACTGAGTTTGGTAAGGATGACTACATTGGAAGAAGCATATCAGTTTGCCCTGAAAGTTGAAGAGAAGATGAATAAGAGGCATGATCAAATCCAAAGAGGTAGAGGAGGTAAATTTTAGAGAAGTAGAACATTTTCCAAAGGAGATAGATCATTTGCGGAGCATAACAAATCATAGAACACATTCAAGGAGGACAAATATAGCAATGCATACTAGAGAGATGACATAAATTTCTACCGTAGAGGAAACCCTAGTCCATACCAGAGGGAAGGATACAAAAGATAAGGAAGAGGACCTGATAGGAGAATAATCAAAGGAACTTGTTTCAAGTGTGAAGGTGAAGGACATAGAGCATTTGAATATAATCAAGGGAGTACAAGCAAGAGGATAGAGAATAGTGGAAGAGCAGCCTATGTGGAAGAAGAACCTGTTGGATCATTGAGTTCAGTTGGAAAACCTGAGAAAGGAGAATCACTTGTGATGAGGAGAGCACTATTTCAATAAGAGTCAAATGAGGAACCACCGCAGAGGAAAATTTTGTTCAGAGGTGAATGTTGTAAAGTTGTTATTGATAGTGGTAGTTCAGATAACCTAGTTTCAGAGGCGATGGTGACTAAGCTGAAGTTGGAAAGATTGAAACACCCTAAGCCCTATCAAATAGCATGGATTTAGGATGATCATAAGGTATTGATGAGCGAACAATGTTTGGTGAAATTTCATATTGGATCTTATCATGATGAAGTATTGTGTTATATTATGCCTATGGATGTTTGTCATATTTTGTTGGGTAGACCTTAGTAGTATGATAGAAAAGCTATACATGATGGAAGGAAGAATACATACACTATAACATCAAATGGAAGGAGAATTACTTTGATTCCTTTGGAGGATGATCCTAAGAGTGAAGTATGTGGGAATGCTAGAATCTGTTTGGTAGATGGAAGAAAATTTTTGGATGGATTGAGACATGAAAATATGTGTTATGCTTTGATCCCTAAGAAGTCTGAAACATTAAAGGAGACTGAAGAATCACAATCGGAGGTGATAAAGGAGTTGCTAACAAAGTATGAAGACATCATATCAGACAATGTACCTGAAGGGTTGCCACCAATCAGGAGTATCAGTCATCACATGGATCTCATACCTAGAGCTAGTTTACCTAATAAAGTAGCACACATAATGACACCAATAGAGAATGAAGAATTGAATAGACAAATACAAGAGCTGTTGAGGAAAGGATTGATCAGAGAAAGTTTGAGTCCTTGTGCAGTACCTACAGTGTTAGCACCAAAGAAAGATGGAGAATGGAGAATGTGTATTGACTCTAGAGCTATCAAGAAGATCACAGTTAAGTATAGATTATTTTTACCTAGGATGGATAATATCATGGATTGTTTGACTGGAGTAAAATATTTCACAAAGATAGACTTGAAGAGTGGATACCATTAGATCATAATCATAGAAGGAGATGAATGGAAGACTGCTTTCAAGACAAATGAAGGATTGTTAGAGTGGTTAGTTATGCCTTTTGGATTGACAAATGCACCGAGTACTTTCATGAGATTGATGAATGAAGTTCTGAAGAAATTCTTGGGTAAGTTTATTATTGTATATTTGCACCAGATGACATTCTAATTTTTAGTAAGACAAAAGAAGAACATTTGCAGCACCTGAGACAAGAATTACAGAGGTTGAGAGAAGAGAAGTTGCTGACAAACATCAAGAAATGTAGTTTCATGAAGGAAGAATTGGTTTATTTGGGATTTGTGATTTCTGCAGAAGGATCGAAGATGGATCCTGAGAAAGTAAGAGCAATTGTTGAATGGCCTACACTAGAGAGCATTGGAGAGGTCATATCATTTCATGGATTGGCTAGTTTCTACCGGAAGTTCATTAGAAATTTTAGTTCGGTTTGTAACCCTATGACAAAGACAATGAGAGGTAACAAAAAAGACTTTAAGTGGACATCAGGAGCAGACAAAAGTTTTGAATTGTTGAAGCAGAAATTGACAGAGCAACTTGTTTTGGTATTACCAGATTTCAATAAGGTATTTCAAGTTGATTGTGATGCAAGTGGAAATGCAATAGGAGGATTATTAAGTCAAGAAGGTAGACCTGTAGCATATTTCAATGAGAAGTTGAAAGATGCAAGGAAGAGATATTTAGTTTATGATCAAGAGTTCTATGTCATAATTCAAGCCTTGAAGAAGTGGAGACATTACTTGTTGCCTAAGGAGTTTGTGTTGTATACAGATCATCAAGCTTTGCAATATTTGAATAGTCAAGAAAAGTTGAATCAGAGACATATGAGATGGGTAAAGTTCATGCAGAGTTATACATTTGTCTTGAAGCATAGGAGTGGAAAATCAAACAAAGTTGTAGATGCATTGAGTAGGAGAAGAATCTTGTTAACGGAGATGAAAGTTGAAGTGTTGGGATTTGATAAATTGAACATGTATGAAGAAGATCTTGATTTTCTAGAACATTGGAAAGCATGTAAGGAACCTGTTGTGATAGATAGGAGTACGTGGTTGGATTATTTCATTTAGGAAGACATGTTGTTCAGAGGAAACTAGTTGTGCATACCTAGAAGTTCCATGAGAGATAATTTGATCAAAGAGAAGCATAGTGGTGGATTGACAGGACATTTTGGCATTGATAAAACAGTGGCATTGGTAAGTGAAAACTACTTTTGGCCTCAGATACATAAGGATGTTAGGAAATTTATGCAAAGTTGTAGAGTTTGTCAAGTGGCAAAAGGGAGTAGTCAGAATACTGGATTGTATAAACCTTTGACAGTACATGAGAGACCTTGGGAAGACATAAGTATGGTATTCATAATGGGATTGCCTAAGACACAAAGAGGACATGATTCAATATTTTTCATGGTAGACGTATTTTCAAAGATGACACATTTCATTCCCTGTAAGAAGACAACTGATGCAGTGCATGTAGCTAACCTATTTTTCAAGGAGATTGTGAGATTGCATGGATTACCTAAGAGCATAATTTCAGATAGAGACACAAGATTTCTTGGATACTTTTGGAAGACACTTTGGAAGAAGATGAAGACAAACTTGAAGTTTAGTTCAACATTTCATCCACAGACTGATGGACAGACAGAGGTAGTGAATAGCAGTTTGGGAAACTTGTTGAGATATTTGGTTGGAGAGAAGGTAGGAAGTTGGGATTTGATTCTTTCACAAGCAGAGTTTGCATATAATAATTCAATGAATAGGAGTACCAGAAGAACACCTTTTAAGATTGTTACTGGAGTAAACCCTAGAGGAGTTGCAAAGTTGAGAGAAATCAGTATGGAAGATAAGAGAAGTGTAGAAGCAGAAGAATTTGTAGAACATATGGAGACAGTGCATAATTAGGTGAAGAAGCATTTGGAGGACATGAACAGCAAGTATAAGGAGCAAGCAGATGAGAAGAGAAGACATAAAAGGGTTTTAAGTTGGAGATGAAGTGATGGTGTACCTGAGAAAAGAAAGATTTCCAGTTGGGACATATAGCAAGTTGAAGATGAAGAAGTTTGGACCTTGTAGGATACTCAGAAAATTTGATTCAAGAAATGCATATGAAGTAGAGTTACTAGAGACAATGAGTATATCACCTATTTTCAACATTGTAGACCTATACCAGTATCATGAAGCAGAGTTTAGTAATAGCATGGAAGAAGACTTGAAGAAGTAGTTACCACAACAACCACTGGAGCAGATTGAAGACATTTTGGACAGCAAAGTTGGACGCAACACCAGAGGAAGACAATACAAAGAATATCTTGTGAAGTGGAAAGGTAGACCAAAACAATATTCATCATGGATTTCTCAAGCTGAGGTAGACCATCTTGGTTTTCCTCTAGCCCCAGCAAAGTGAGGGACTCACTTTTTCAATAACCCCAGATGTCTGATGTAGCAGCATCACTGGTTCAAGAGAAATCTTGCATCAACCAAAAACATTTGCATTTCAGTTTGCTTGCAGTTCAGTTTGTTTCCTTTCATTTTCTAGTTCAGTTTAGGCAGTTTAGTTAGTAGCAGTTTCTGTATTTTGGTCCGCATTCTACCGCAGTTGCATCTCAGACCTTACGGAATTGGATTTAAAATCTAGATTCATTCATCTACAACATATCTAAAATTTGGAGCATTTGGATCAAGTACTGAGAAGATATCACTATCAGAAGATCAATTATTTTCTCAAAACAGAGCATCCTGGCAGTTTCAGACAATCAGCTAAAGGAGAAGACTTGCAGAGCATTTCACAACCTTCATAGCTTAATGACACGTCATTCAATGTTGTTTGGTTTGTGGCCGACCTTCCTTGAGATCCTCACATTATTCCATTCACTTGCGAAGAAGTTCTACCCAATTAGGTCCAACCTATCCGTGTACACACGTTACAGCTCTTCATTGGAGTTTGTGATCTTCCTTGGCCGACGCGGAGGAATCTTATGTTCTGGATATGAGATATATTAATGTAATAGATGCCTAGGAAAGCAGTGATGATCAGTAGACTAAGTTCATAGTTTGGATTATGTGAAAAAGCGCTTCAAAGCTATATCTTGTGTGTATTCTGATATTCTGTAATCAGGCCTAGGAGCCCTAATTGTAAGCCCGCATGTTGCTAACCAATCTACATTTAAATTCTATGATATACTGAATGACTGAACCTGCATTTGCTTTACATCTTTGAGTTGTTTTCATTGTGTTTACTCTTACTGCACGGTCGGGATAGTTCTCTCTAAGGACCCTCCTAACCATGACTGCACCAAAACAAATGAACACTTATTCATTAAGTTTTCCTTTCTCTTGCATATGTTGGAAATGTCTAAGAGACTATCTAAATTAAGCTTTCAATCCCGCCAAAACTTTGGTATGTCTCTTCAAAGATTAACCAACCACAAAACCTAGGCTAGATTCTCTAGCCTATGGCTGACTAGTACCTCAAGTTTAATCTAGAAAATATGGAAAGAGAATCAGAGAAAATTCTAAGACAAAACATTTAGTTGGGACACTTTTTATCTAAGCTTGAAGACACCATTATAGAAGTAGTCATGATCTGAGCCATTGCCAAGCCATAAAAAAGAGCTCATTCACTGCATGGGATTAAGAAATACTAAAAATCTAGGGCAAGTTAACCCTCCCTCATGTTCATTGGATCTCTAGGTTAAACTATCCACTAATAAATTGAGCCCATATCTAATGGAATCCACCACCTGTTGGCATGGGGAAAGTTAATTTCAATAATGCCTCAAGAGGCAACCTAGGCCCTTCAAGAGTATGATGCATAATTAGAGACTACCAAGGAAACATGGTCAAAGCTACCTCCAAAAGGTTAAGTCCAAGAATGAATGATGAAGTGGAAGTGGAAGCCTTACTACTTGGCCTCCAACTAGTAAAAACATGCAACATTGATAAGATTTTAATTGAAGGTGATTCCATGGTGATTATCATATGTATAAGGAAAAATATTCAACAATTGGAGAATCAACAACACCCTTCACAAAGTTTGGGAGACATTGGATAATATATCCTCCTTCATAGTAAATCATTGCTATCTTGAAGGAAATAAAATAGCAGACTTCCTCTCAAATCAAGCCATCAATAATCCTAAAGAAATAGTCATTAGCAATGATATCAATAGTTGGCCATGCCTTCAAGAGTTTTTGGAGAATTAAGAGAAGGATATTTAGAGAGTGCAACAATCATTATAATCATGTGAAGTATAGATGACACAACCATTGACATCACTTATAATCAATGGTCACATGTCAACAAGGTACCTCACACATTCACACATGTTTGAAATGTTTCTTTTCAAGTTTATTTACTAGATCAAACACCACTTTATTCATAGCATTCTACACATCTAGCCAAAGTTCTGAGAACATCAAGAATCATGGATCCAATCATCAGTCGTTGGAAACCTACATCAAATGGTTTTCCTTAGCAAAAATAAAAGGTCAAAATGAGAAGAGTCTTCTTCTTCTAGGGTGGTGACATCCTAGAAGCTATTCATGAGGTGCTTGGACTAGACTTCATAGAAGGCACACCTAGGCATAGGGTCTATTGGTGCTTAAATTTGCAGGCACCTTCATAAAATTCAAAAATCCAAAAATTCTAGCACTTTCGGCCTCTACAGTTGTCAAAAATGCAAAAATTAGTTAAAACACACGTCACTTTGTATATATAAGGGTGTTTGTATATACTTGCAGGTGAAAACTCTATCGCCCTTTGAAAAAATTAGTTAGATGCATTTCTGAATGCATATCGGGCTTAGAATGTGCATATACGAAGGGGGAATCTTTCACGGATTCTTGGGAATATTCCCACTTTGTATATCGGGTTGCATATAGATATGCATTGAAAAATATGCAAGGGCGCAGATGCATTTGATACAGTGGCGAGGGGGAGATACATGCGGCGGGGTCCGCAAATATACAAAGATCTTTGTATCTCCAACATACAAGGTAGAATATGCATTCCTCGCATATTCTCTGAAGATTCCATGTTTGTATGTTAGGGAGCTTTGTATGTTCATATATTCAAATTGGCACATACAAGACAAGTTAAAAGTTGGGGCCCACCGCTTGTATATTTGCGGTTGTATGTTTGGACATACATTCAAATATACATTCTAAATATGCAAGTCAGAATCTGAAGGAATGTGCAGTCCGGTTGATAATGGTTGGAATCCATGGATTGCATGTATGTTGCATTTGTATATGCAACATACAAGCTAATATACAAAACAAAGGCATTCATTCCAGACCTGAAGAAAAAGTCAAAGTTGGCAGATAAAGCACTGGCATTCGCGGCTTGCATGTATGTGTGCTTGTATATGACGCGGGAAGGCTCCAAGGACGCGCTGCTGCAAATTCCAAAGGGTGTTGCGGGTAGCTGTGGCATTAATGGCAGTTTCAGGAGGCACGATGGATCGAGATGACAAGTCAACCACCCTATTGAAGATGAAAATCCTTGAGCGGCGGTGCAGATCCTGATTCCACCTGCTCTTCCTCTTTGTCTCTCCGCAGCATTGAATATTTCTGAGCGCCATTCCTCATGCATTGAATCTGGCAGATTTTTGATTTGCCTTGTAGTTAATTTTTTGTTGAGTACACAGTCTTGGTATAAAAGCCA
Organism: Cunninghamia lanceolata; assembly: GCA_027924645.1. Classification (NCBI taxonomy): domain Eukaryota; kingdom Viridiplantae; phylum Streptophyta; class Pinopsida; order Cupressales; family Cupressaceae; genus Cunninghamia; species Cunninghamia lanceolata. The sequence goes on along the minus strand of BSBN01001215.1, from coordinate 18,694,516 downwards.
AACTGTGTTACTCATTGTGGTTGTTGAAGACTTGGGCAATTTTGGGGGAAAAATAACAATAAAATAGAGCATTTCCTATATGTTTTATCTCTGTGGAGTTTATGTGTTGCATTTGAGTTGTATCTTGCACATATGTACAGTTTCAGTGTTAATGTTTTATGAAAAATGCTTCTTGTGTGTGTTTTGCTATCTGTCTCCACTTGTTGTATGCATTTCTTCTTTTGAATCTGGTTGTTAAGGGTTTCTCAAATTCTAGGGTATAGATTTGTTGTATCACATACTTGATCTCTAACTTCCATTCAAGGAGTGGATTAAATTGTTTTAGGTTAAGGTATGGAGAAGAATGTATGTCAATTGGGATATCTGTAAGTATGGATAGTTAAATACCTTTTCTTGGGTGGTGTTTGTAAGGCAAGCACCAGTCCAAACCCCTTGAAACTTGAATGACAGTTGCAAGCCATTCTCATGTATACGTCTAGTTGACTCCTCGCCCTGGGATAGGCACCGGTCTATTCTTGTGAAGTAGTTATGATCCAAAACCCTTGTCTTGCATCCAAAGCATAAATTCAAATCCATTCATATTTCCAACCTGTTAGTTGTAGGAGTAGGAATAGGAGCCCTTGCGTACTCTCATCCATAACCAGACACATATGTCCAAGAATGTTGCCAACCTTATGATTTGTCACACAAATCTTGGTCCCAAAATGAGAGTATTATGCCTGTTATCACAAAGTTAAATCTTTCTGTCATTTGGAGAGTAAATGTTACATCTTTATCAAATAGGGACACCCCCCTTGGTGTAGCAGAACCAGAAGTGAAGGGGAGGCAGCTCACACAACCTCCCGTATCTGTTGGCTGAATCTGCCCTATGCATTGGAACTGGCAAACTCGCCGTTGTTTCGAGAAAAATTACCAACAGAATTGGCGACTCCGTTGGGGAAGAGAGAGTCAATTGATTTGAAGGCTAGAAAATCTAGTTTCCAGTGAAGTTGTTGTAGCAAGATCAAAAAATGACCATGCGGTGCTCTGCTGGTGTGTTGAATCCAAAAAACAAAAGTGCCTTGTTAATTTTATTGTCCTCTCTATGAGAGGTGGCGACTCTGTTGATTGAACCTATCAATGCTGCAACATATTTCCAGGTATTCCATTTTTCATTCAAAATGATGAGTTTAGAATAGCAATCCTGGTTGTGTTCTCAAAGAAGACCATTTGTTATTGAGAGATATAAAGCCCTAAATTTCACATGGATATATAGTTACCCAAATTTTATTCCAAGTAAAATTAGAAAATGTTTGCCAAAATATAGTGGATCAGATTCTGAATCAACAAACAAACATCTGCAAAAATTTTGTAATTTAATAGAATATTATGAGGTAGAGGATGAAGATGTTGTAATGAGACTCTTTGTTCAGTCATTAGAAGATGATGCTAGGATATGGTTTTCAGACCTGCCTGTTTGTTCAGTTTCTTCGTGGGTAGATTTAGAAGTTGCATTCCTAGGGCTAGACTGCTGCAGAGGTATGTTCTGAAGCAAATAAATAGATGTAGAAATCTTTTGTGTAGTCTAGACTAATGAGGACAGGAGCGACTGATATAGCTTTCTTTATATCTTCAAATGCAGCTTTGGCCTCTAGTGTCCACTCAATTTGTGCATCTTTCTTCAACATGGCATTTAGTGGTCTAACAACCTCAGCAAAACCTGTGATGAACTTCCTTACAAAGTTTATCTTACCAAAGTAAGATTTGAGTTCTTTTTTGCTTCCTGGAAGTTGTAACTTCATAATAGACTCCACCCTATCAGGATCAATGATAATTCCATCTTCTGTGATCAAGTGGCCTAGTAACTTTCCTGTTGTGACCCCAAATATGCACTTCTTGGGATTCAAAGATATTCCATATTCTTCACATTTCTTCAGTACACTTCTGAGATCAGCAACATGATTCCTCCTTTCCTTGGAGAAAATTGTCAAGTCATCCATGTAGATGACTGCATTTTCCTATTAAGCCTCTGAAGGCTATGTCCATTGCTCGCTGGAATGTAGCTCCAGCATTTATAAGTCCAAATGGCATACGTCTATATGCAAATATCCCCCACTTTATGGTGAAGGCAGTTTTCAATCTGTCAATTTTATCAACCATCACTTGGTTGTATCCTGAAAAGCCATCCAGGAAGGACATCATCTTGGCTCCATTTACAATCTGCAGAACTTCATCTAATGAGGGTAAAGGATAATTATCCTTTTCTGATGCTCTGTTTAGATTTCTGAAATCTACACACAACCTGATGTCTCCATTCTTCTTTCTAACCGGGACTAGATTAGCAACCCAGGTGGAGTGCCTTACAGGAAAGATTATCCAAGCACTTAACAACTTCTTGACTTCTTCAAGAATTATTGGTTCAAGCAAAGCATTGACTGGCCTTTGCTTCTGTCTGAAAGGTTTAGCATCTAGTTTGAGAGGTATAGTATGAGTTATGACAGAAGTATCATATGTCTTCAACTCATCATAGGTCCAGGCAATTACATGTATGTAATCCTTGAGGGCCTCAGTTATTCCCTTTAACTCCTCTGGTGTGCAAACTTTACCAATTAGCACACTTTTCTGGTCTTCATTTTGTCCAATATTCACTTGTGAATACTGACCTCCATCTGCTTTGGGCAGATCCTTATGTTTAAGCATATTATCCAAATCAAAGGCTCTTTCCAATTCAATCATACCTTTGGGAATCCTGTTGCTTGGCAACTTTAATATCTCGTCTTCCTCCCAGACATGATCCTCCATACCATCCTCATCTATGACTTGGGCATCAAATACATCTCTATTGGAAATGAAATCCAAAATGTGTTGATCATCATCAAACACCTGGAGATTGGTCACATTGTCAGGTACTGACGGTATTGACACCAGCTCTACTGAAAATCTCTTTAGACCTGATATAGACAGTGGCTCCAATGTACTGGCAGCCTGGGCAAGTGCATTTGCCCTGTGGTTTTGTTCTCTTGGTACGTGAGTGATATTAAAGGCGTCAAAATCCTCAATTAGATCCTAGACACGATGTCTGTAGTTGGATAGCTTCCTATAGTTACAAGAGTAAATTCCTCTTACTTGCCTAACAACTAGCTCTGAATCTCCAAAAACATGCAAAATCTTTACTTTTTTCTTATGAGCAAACAGTATCCCATGAATCAGAGCTTCATACTCTGTTACATTATTAGTACAAGGGAACTGTAATCTGTAGGCTGCTAGATAGGATTTTCTTGATGGGTCAATGAGATCAATTCCTACCCCAGCACCTTGTTTGGACTTGGATCCATCAAACCTCAGGATCCAGGGTTTATCTTCAGCAGGATGTTTAGCTGAACATTCTTTCTTCTTTGCAGCTCTAGTTGCTGCTCCGCCTGATATCCACTTTGACTTAGGGATGTCGTCATTTCCAAGTTTCTTCTTTCCTTTACTTTGTGAGCCTGCTGACTTTTCTATTTTCTCTTTCATATCAGCAGGAGGATGATTTCCTGGATCCACAACTATATGCCTTTTCAAAATGTGTAAACACAGTGAGCAAGTTGTTTCTGAGTGAGGTGCCTCATGCAGCCTGCACCAACCTTCGATTAAGACCTCATGGGGAGATCTATGCTGTCGTGTCATCTTCTCCATTTCTTTTACTAGAAATTCTTCAAATTTGGTCAAGTTACTACCTTTGTCCTCATCAGACAATTCATAGTCCAGCTTCATAAAACAATCACTCCCAGGGGTGATCTTTTCTTTCTTTCCATCATTTATCTGGTCGTAAGCTAGAACTTCTTCTATCTTCCGGATATGATCTTCGTCATGATCTGTCGGCTCCTCTGTTCCTGCAAAAGATAAACAAGAATCAGTATCATCATCATCATTAGATGTAGAACTTACCTCAGAATATGATGATGATGCCTCGCTGCATGTCTGTTCCATCATCATCATATCTAAGCATGTTTCACAAGTCTTTTCTGAATGTGCTTCATTGTGTAATCTGCACCATCCATCAATCAAAATATCATTAGCAGGTATATTTAACAATTGACAGCGTTTTACCTGATTGGACAGATGCATCTCGAAGTCTCTAAAGCGATCTATTCCATTCTCATTATCAAGATTATTGGCAGGTTCTACAACAGGTATATCTTCCTGATGATCATCATGATGAGGATGAAGCTTAAGCATCAGGATCTCCTCTATTTTGACAGTCTGCGGCCTGATGCAGTAAACTCCAGGCTCTACGTCTACGTACATGATCTCATTTGTTCTGTTGTACTCGGTGATCATATGCTTCATTCTAGGCTCAGCATCAATCCTGATCTGATTAGGTATACCCTTCCATGGTAACCACATGTGACTGAAATCTGTAGACATATATCCGTTAAGCGTTGTAGACCAATCCTGGCTAAGTAACATCCCATACGTATCAGGTATATCGACTACCTGAATGTCAATGTAATACTGGATCCTAGGATCAGATGCTAGCTGCATGTGGATATGAGTTAATTCTCCTACTACACTTACTTCTGTTTTGTCCAACTGTGTGACCTTTAAGGATTTAGCAGGATGCAGTCCTAAAGCATTACATATTGACAATGGCATAACATTCGTGGAGGCTCCTGAGTCAACCAAACAGTTGTGCAGGTTCTTGCTGAACATTCTTATAGTGAGGAGGAACAGAGGTGATTCAATTTTGTCCTTATACAAGGTCATATGGGAGGTTTCTGCAGCTTGGACTATAGCTGACACTTTAGGCTTGACAGTACTATCTCTGGCAGCATGATCTTTGCCAGTGGGTTGATTTGAGAGATGGTTATCCTCTTTAGGAGCAGGATCATCTAGTGACTTCATGAATGCCCTTTTGATAGCTGAAGTTTTCAGTAACTCAGACAGAGACAGGTTAATCTTAATTTTCTTCATTTCATCGGCCAGATAATTGACTAACTTGTCAGATTCATGGGGTGCATTTACAATCTTTGATCATGTGTTCTGAGGTGACAAGTACTGAGCATTTACCTTGGGGAACCCAGGGTTATTGCTGGCTTTAGGATCAGGAGGTGTGTTGAAGTTGTTTGGAGGCAAAGATGATGTCAATGGACCAGTAGGTCTGTTGGTATTATTTCTCAGGTTATAATTATGCTTACCAGGATATTGCTGTTGGTATGCATGCACTTCCTCATGTTCTCTTGCAGGCTCGTTTTCATCTTCGAAGGGGAATACATAGTTTGCTTCAAAGGTTAAAGCAGATTCTTCGCTTGCTTGGTTATAATTTTGATGAGGTTGATTTGTATAGGTTTCTAGCACAAAGGCTGAGTCATATCCACATGGAACAATCTCATTTCCCTCTGTCTGAGGTGGATTTCCAGAAGTACTAGACACTTCAGTCTGAAAGATGCTAGCAGCAATCCTAAATTGTGGACAGTCTAATTCTGCATGTGCATTTGTATTGTGGATTCTACACCAATTGGTAAGGGCTGCTTCAGCAAGATTGACTCTAGTAGTCTGTTTGGCTTCACCAAGAGGCTGATTGTCCAGGGGTGATGGTAATGAGCCATTATTTGGCCTAGAGTTCCATACTCTAGGCTGTCTCTGAGGATTATTGTTATTTCCACCATTATTGTTGAAATTATTGGTGTTATATCCTCTGTCAGGATAATTTGGTCTGTCATTGGGATAATTTATGTTCTGGTTTGACTGTGAATAAAAACCTTGATTTCTCAAATGTGTCACTTCTGTGGTGAGTTTTCTCAATTGAGCAGAGATTTCTTTGATTTCCTCCTTTTCTTCCTGAGCTTTGGCCACTACATTTTCAGTCTGAGGCTTGAAGAAAGAGGATCCATGGTTATTGCTAGACAGATCAACACCCTGAGGTGTCTGAGCTTGGACAGGATATTGTGACAATTGGCCATTTCCATTAGGAGGAGGCATAATGCTCAGTGGAGGTACTTGCAGAGGTGCCGGCATGACTGTTGGAGGTATCACTACTCCATTGGGATATTGTGCAGGATATGATGCAGGATATTGTGAATGCATGCCAGGCAAGGTAGGGAATACTATATTCAGAGTAGGAGCAGGTATCAACTGTTGATTTACCTGTATGGCTTCTTGAAAAGCTAAGGCTAAAGTTGTGATTTGGGGGTGTGTTCTCCTTATGAACATGGAGGTCAAGGGATCTAAGGCAGAATAATAAATGTTCCTTGCGGCTTCGTCAGACACAGTATAAGGAGTGACCACCCTGGACAACATTTTCTGAAACCTAGCATTGAAATTTGCAATAGGCTCATTCTCAAATCTCTTGATAGTGGCAAATAAATGATAGTTTATTGAGGGGTCGACTAGAACCTTGAATCTATCAAGAAAAGCTTTCTCTAGTAAGGCCCATGAATCAACAGAACCCTGACCAAGACTAATGAACCAATTATAGGCTTCTTCCCCTAAGGAAAAAGGAAATAATCTGCACACCACATCTTGGTGCTCTATTCTGGCTCTGCAACAAGCCTCCTTAAAGGTCCTGATATGATCTTCAGCATCTTGGTAAGGATGATATTTTGGACAAAGCTTATCCGGATTCTTTGGTAACTCATGATATGCAGTAAAGGTCAAAGGTGACTCTGCTGCAAAGAAAGACATTGCAACCGGAGGAGGTTGAGCTGGTCGAGGTTGGATTAGAGGCACACCCTGAGGTTGAACAAGAGGTGTCACAGGTATCCCCGAAGGTATTTGTAAATCAACAGGAGTTATAGGAAGAGGTTCTGGTGAAGCTCCTGATGCACTGGACTTGGGAGTATGATGAGTGTTCACAGTTCTGGGTCTGAAACCTCTAACAGGCAATTCTTCAAAAATTCCACTAGGTCTAGACCTGGTATTTATCCTGTGAGCCAGGATTTCTCAATTTTGAGGTAAATTGGCTGAAACTTTGCAAATATTGGCTGGATTTTACTAGCTAAAGTGATATTTACGGTCAGATGACTGATCAGACTGGATATTTATGAAATATTTGTAAAGATACTGCAAATATTAAAGGATATTGGAGGTATTTTGAATGATTTACTGTAAGGCTAGCAATATTTATGTTAGATTTGGAAATCTTTACATAGAATAAGCATCTACAAGCTTGCTACAGTAAATATTTGCATGATATTTGAAATTCACAGACGATTCGAGACTACCTTACTCTCTGCATCATCAAACTTGGAAATTATGATGATGAACGTAGTATTGCAGATCGGCCCTCCTTCTAGCACCAATTTGTGTTGCGTTAGGAGCGAGGTGCCTGCATAAAATGAATGATGACTAAAGCAATGGTGTCTTTTCCCGTTCGCCCTCCTTCTAGCGCCAATTTGTGTTGATCATGATGTTAGTCATAAACAAGCACAGAATAAAAGTACACATTAACCTTTATTCATCTTGAAAGATACTATGAATTTAGAGAATTCATGATCCCAAGTCTCCAGTGATTAGGTCTTAATCGTCTGAAGTTACTCAGAGGTTAATGTGAGTTGTTGTTTCCATTTTGGGGCCTTACGTGAAAATGTGCCATCATCATGACATTCCTGCAGAAATTCTTTACAGAGAAGTCATATTATGTAGTTATTAGATGAAAAGATGTAGAAATACCTCAGTCTTTGCATGATATTTTTCAATTGTGCATGCTTTGCATTCAAATATGCTAAATATTTGTGATTACCTACGAGATGTCTGCATATTTTGTGTTATTTGCTTAAGATTATCAATTATTTGCAATTGTGGTAGTGAAATGTTCTGAAATTTAAAAGAAACTGAAAAGAATACTACAATTTAAAGTTGAACCTTTAGCTATTGATCCACATACATACTTGATACTGTCATGAGGAGAAGAAATCAAACCATATGTTCACCAGGATATTCCACAGCTAGACACAGTTGATGCAAACTTCAGAGGATGATGAATGAAAACAATACATGCAACATGATGAGCACTCCAAGGGACGCAGCAAATCAAAGCACATATCCAGAATTCAGACACAGATTACTCAAGATTTACGAAGATTTGTAATCGAAATACTCTTCTCTTTCATTAAGTATGCAAAAGACATGTACATATGCAATAGCTTTGAAATGAGCCCTGAATACTTCAGCAAACAGATTTCAATTAAGTTTCGAATGTTTACAACAAGGCATTCCACCACCTTTTATAGAATAAGGTGATGAATCCTTTACAAAAAGATCAATGATTAAGATTCACCAATTAACATTAACGGTCCAGATGAAAAGCACATGCTTTGCCAATTGGCAAATGTATAGCTGGCACAGAATATTCCAACATCTTTAACTTGATTCGGTCTCCAGCTGGCAAACAGCATATTTGACAATATCCTCCTCACTTCTGGTTCATGTTGCCTCCTTGTGCAACATTGCAATGTTCAGCTACAGCTCCAACATCCTCAAGACTTCCTGCAATAAACAGACAAACATTAAGTTCATCAATTGGAACACAGCATGCAGCTAAAACCTTCACTAAAAAAAGGCCAAATGTTCAAACACATGCAATTGGGTTTCAAATTTGTGAAAACCATGCACAAAATGCATAAACAGGGCCCAAAATACTCAGGTCAACCATCGTTGACTGAAAATCAGGCTATTTGGCCTTCAAATGGATTCAAAGATCCATTGCTTCGTTTTCCCGCCCATTTCCTTGTATATCGGGCTTCAAATCTGCTGATACATCGCAAAATATACAAGGAATTAATCGCTTTCAAATTTCCTTCGAATCCGCTCTTGTATATACCGGCATGTATATCGGGTTCAAATCTACATATACAAGCATAAAAAGTCACAATATACATGCAAAACATTCGTATGCCTATAATCAATGTATATCAGAATGTATAAAAGAAATATACAATCGCAAAATATACAACGATTAAATCGCATTCACTAATATTTCGGGTCCGCTACTGTATGTGATGCATGTTATGTTTCAGCGTGACCACACATGGTCGGGAAGATAATTTTCAACTTGGCCGACGGCTAAACTTATACCGACGCCAAAATTATGCTGATGTCCACCCATCGGGAAGACAACCTCTATCAGCATGAAAATTCAAGACAGGGCCGACATCAAAAGTCACATCGATGAGGATTTCTCATAGGGCCGATGATATACGTCGGCGAGACAAATACGAACTTGGCCGACATCACATGTCAGGCCGATCACCCTTTCGGTGAGAAAATGCCCATCGGGAAGAAAATTCATGACACTCCCGATAGCGAAACTTATGCCGATGGACTTTTCCATCGGTGAGATAACAAACATCGGTGAGACCAAATAACACACAGCCGATAGCACAAGTTACGCCGATGGGGAAACTTAAAGCTTTCTATCTATCTGCAGGATATTGCGAAATATGATGCTCCCCCCTCTCGAATGTCTTGATGATGTCACCGTCATATCCGAGGCTTTGTTAAAATGTAAAAGATGACGTCATCGTCATATTTGTGAACCTGATCATATTTAGGAAATATCCTGCCGAAGGAGAAATGTGATGATGTCATCCTGATATTTATTTCTTCATTTTTCAGGTTAGGATGACGTCCTCAGGACATTAGCATAAGGTGATATTTCTCGACAGGAGGACATTATGAAATATCGGGTTACACTCAAAACATGATGCACGCAAAATACATAAGGTTGTTTGACGGGTAAAGGGCACTATCACCTAAGATTGTCGTCCGGATATTGCGACTGCATGATTTTTTACCGGGTGATAGACCAAGATCAAGATGACCTTGACAACATGACTGAGGTCATAAAATATGATCCTCCTCTTGCGAATATCAGGTTTGACCAAAACTTTGACTGTTCATAACTCCCACATATGGATGAATTTTCAGGTGGTGCAAAAGGTAAACCTGCATGGAATTTCAAGCTCTTTCTAAATATGAGGTCACAGAAATGAAATATGAACTTTGACAAACTGACCTCATGATGATGACCTACCTCATCCTGACCCTTCATGATGATGCATCTGACTTACTTTTACCAAACCGCCAAAAAGCAGACAACACAAGCCAAGCCAAAAAGTTGGGTCCCTGTTTTGCCAAGTCAAAATGGGGCGTGTTGTGTAACCACACAACAATATCCAAAAGGAAGATGAGGAACTGGTTCCAACCTTTAATCTTAGGTTTATTAAGTTGCTCAAGCAAATCCCTGAGTATATGAGACCCAATAATGCATTGTGCTTGACAATTTATTTGGCTGCATTTGATGAAGAAATGAGTTATTTATTGAGTGATAAAAGAACTAGCCACACGTCACCAGGCTTACCAATTTGCTATGGATATAGAAAATAATGAGAAATATGGAATGCCAGTAGGTTTCATGGCTGCAAGTTGTAAAAACAGTTATCAAAGTGAATATATTTCTGTTGTTCCAGTGTGTTCATTGATAAATGATTGTGTAGAGGGAAATATATTTCAGAATAGTATGTGTAGCCATGATGTGATGCATGAAGAAAATGTTATAGAAAATGTAGGCATATCCTATGATGAGGAAAACAAAGACTGTTATCAGCCTCTAGAAGAGAAGCTTGCAGATACAAAATGTCCTTCAATTGATCAAATCAAAGATATACATGAGGTTGTGTCTCGCAGCAGTATGCATATCCCAGTTATTCCTAATTATTTATGTGAAGTGGACATGCAAAGCTTCACTCTGAACATAGAAGATGCTGCTTCAAGGGATGGTAGTGAGTACATTAGTGATTGTCAACATTCAGATGCATATGTGCGCCTTTCAGATGATGAAATATATATGGATGCTGAATATGAGTGTTTCCTTGAAGATTCTGACCACCTTCATAGTGCAGGGGTTGAAAAGTTTGATTTTGATTATCAGGGCATTGGTGAAGAGGAAAAATAGGGTCACTATTCAGAGGTGAATGGACAAGTTGCGGATGTGTATGCTCATACAGTTGGGGATAGTGCTGGTTGCAGGGGTGACTATGAAACTTTCAGTGTAGGGCTGCATTCTGAGTTATTTTTGCCTTCTTTTGAGACATTCTAGGTGGACCTTAATAATAAAATTGCCTAGCACAAAAATGATGAATATCTGAATGTTTATCAAGATAAATTAGATTATGAGATGTTGCTTGTGCCTGAGTATTGTTTGTTCAATTTAGAGGAGCTTTTATTTTTTGAAGAAGGGCGAAACTCTGATGCGGATTCTGATGCAGAGGCATCCACACTATAACCTTCGCAGATAGTATGGATGTCTGCAGCCCATCCTCATCATCATCACCTTCACCAGCATCATCATATTTCGGATGATCACACTTATCCTCCTGCCGACTACTGTTCACCTCCTCCGCCTGTCGCCTATCATCATCATGATACTCAACGGGCGCGAACATCCTCCTGTTGCACTGTTCATCGGGTGCCAAACACTAGCGGCATCATCATGATACGCGACACTCCCTTCGTCAGCAAGATAACCAATATCCGGTTGCTTCCAAGATCCTGATGACGATCACCTTCAGCACCTTCCCTTCGATGCTCCGCTAGCCGACGACACAAGCAACAGCATCATGATCTGCTTTATCCGGTTCTCTCGAAACCTCCTGATGATGATGTTAACACAACTTCCTGCCACGGACTTCCGCCGATACCTAAGCACTTAACGACAGCAGGATGAACTCGCGTAGGGGGATATCTCAATATCCTGATGACGATGACGTCATATCCTGATGACGATGACGTCACCCAATATCCTGATGACCTCTTCAACACTTAGTCAAAAAACCAAACTTTCACTCCCGCATCTGTTAGCGATATGCGGATGATGGGCTCTCCCGAGAGATGATCCTGATGCCGATACGCTCCTCCTCGGCTCTCCTGATGATGATCACCCCGACGCACTTGCACTTCATGCAATCGACAACATCATGTTCTCCTCCACTTATCCAGATGACGATGTCCGACCTGACTGCAGGATATTCACCAAGATATCCTGATGATGCCGTTTTGACAAACTTCTTCACTTAGCAAAATTTCACTTCGCCAATCCTCCAGGGATGATCCGATCCAACCTCAGGGTGACCTTCCACACTCTATCTTATCAGCTCGACCTAGCACATACCCATGCTAGGGTCTTCAACATCTGTCGACCGCGATCCTGCACACCTGCATGCGAACAGAAAACAAACTACAACCTACCCTACTGTACATTACCATTCCACCGATCAGATGAGTCAACCGGTGGAATGGATCAGTGAATCCATGAAACCACCCAAACCAGCAGATCGATTACACAAAGGAGATTAAACAGAAAACGAAACAGGATCTTTATTGATTTCAAAGATGCAATACAATGATCAATCTCTCTCTCAGTCTCACTCTCTGCAACCTAGCTCGATCAATGATATCTGTCTGTATATGCAATATCAACCGATCTCAAGCTTAAATAGATTATCCTACGAGTACTACTGACCCGACTCCAAGCGGCTGGGAACTCTCCAGGCGGCTGGGAGATCCAACCGATCATACATCATGACAGCTGTTATAACCAACTAACTAAAAATAGCAAAAGCCTGGTCAGCATGATCTTATCATGATCAGCGTGACCTTATTACATGCATTTGGTCTTAACAGACCTTCTTGGAAACATAAACAAGACCTAAAACTAATAACTGCCTCATGAAGGCCAGCTGTCAGGTAGGTGCTCCTGCACCAGATTCATTTATTTCATGTGAGTCTGTTATTTTTCCAAGCAACATCAGTGACTCATATGATGATGACAGTCTACTGCTGAAAATGGTAGATGCTTATAAATTTTGTTGTAGACTTGTTAAAGGAGAAAGGAGAAGCAACACAAACAATTGCAATGCTGGGTGTTGCAAGTGGTTAAATGCTTTCAGGCTTCATTTGAAGAAATCAAAACAGAATCAAGTGTTTGACAAAGGAAAATTCTAGTTTTTCCTTTTTGGTGGCCCTGGGCCGCCAAATAAATTTTAATGAATATGTTTTTGATGCAGGTTGGTGCAATGTTTGACTCTGTTGCCCAATGGATAGGGCCCAATCTACGAAACTAGGGATTCTAAGGTTCTCACCATGCCTGCAAGAGGCATGTGTCCCCAGACAGAGCCTATGTTGGTGCTTAAATATGTAGGCACCTTCATAAAATTCAAAAATCCAAAAATTCTAGCACTTTCGGCCTCTACAGTTATCAAAAATGAAAAAATTAGTTAAAATACACGTCACTTTGTATATACAAGGGTGTTTGTATATACTTGCAAGTCGAATATGCATTGGCAGGTCAGAAAACTCTATCGCCCTTTGAAAAAATCAGTTAGATGCATTTCTGAATGCATATCGGGCTTAGAATGTGCATATACTAAGGGGGAATCTTTTGTGGATTCCCAGGAATATTCTCGCTTTGTATATCAGGTTGCATATAGATATGCATTGAAAAATATACAAGGGTGCAGATGCATTTGCTACAGTGGCGAGGGGGAGATACATGCAGCGGGGTCCGCAGATATGCAAAGATCTTTGTATCTCTGACATACAAGGTAGAATATGCATTCCTCGCATATTCTCTGAAGATTCCATGTTTGTATGTTAGGGAGGTTTGTATGTTCGGATATTCAAATTGGCACATACAAGACAAGTTAAAAGCTGGGGCCCGCCGCTTGTATATTTGCAGTTGTATGTTTGGACATACATTCAAATATACATTCTAAATATGCAAGCCGGAATCTGAAGGAATGTGCAGTCCGGTTGATAATGGTTGGAATCCATGGATTGCATGTATGTTGCATTTGTATATGCAACATACAGGCCAATATACAAAACAAAGGCATACATTCCAGACCCGAAGGAAAAGTCAAAGTTGGCAGATAAAGCACTGGCGTCTGCGGCTTGCATGTATGTGTGCTTGTATATGCTGATATACAAGGTGACAGGTGTAATGAAACATATGCATTTCGGACCTGATGGGGAAATCAAATGCGGCAGGTAAGTGTTTGAGGTCCGGCTTGTATATTAGACAATTGTATATGCATTTGAGCATGCATATACAAGGGCAAAAAGGCAAAAATGAGGGAAGAAGGCCAACGATAGAAACATGAGATGCCTACGTGGCACGATCTGACTGGTTGGCGTCTTTTAGGGCATTTTTGGGGCCGTCAATTTTAGCGATGGGAGTAGATCGACCACCATGTTTTGAACCTACGGCAAAGGTTTTTTCCTGAGCATGTGCGGCCGTTTTTGGGTGGGAAGGCTCCAGGGACGCGCTGCTGCAAATTCCAAAGGGTGCTGCGGGTAGCTGTGGTATTAATGGCGGTTTCAGGAGGCACGATGGATCGAGATGACAGGTCAACCACCTGATTGAAGATGAAAATCCTTGAGCGGCGGTGCAAATCTCGATTCCACCTACTCATTCCTCTTTGTCTCTCCGCAGCATTGAATATTTCTGAGTGCCATTCCTCATGCATTGAATCTGGTGGATTTTTTATTTGCCTTGTAGTTAATTTTTTGCTGAGTACACAGTCTTGGTATAAAAGCCAAACTGTGTTACTCATTGTGGTTGTTGAAGACTTGGGCAATTTTGGGGGAAAAATAACAAAAAAATAGAGCATTTCCTGTCTGTTTTATCTTTGTGGAGTTTATGTGTTGCATCTGAGTTGTATCTTGCACATATGTACAGTTTCAGTGTTAATGTTATATGTTAATGCTTCTTGTATGTGTTTTGCTATCTGTCTCCACTTGTATGCATTTCTTCTTTTGAATCTGGTTGTTAAGGGTTTCTTAGATTCTAGGGTATAGATTTGTTGTATCACATACTTGATCTCTAACTTCCATTCAAGGAGTGGGTTAAATTTTTTTAGGTTAAGGTATGGAGAAGAATGTATGTCAACTGGGATATCTGTAAGTATGGATAGTTAAATACCTTTTCTTGGGTGGTGTTTGTAAGGCAAGCACCAGTCCAAACCCTTGAAACTCAAATGACAGTTGCAAGCCATTCTCATGTATACGTCTAGTTGACTCCTCGCCCTGGGATAGGCACCGGTCTGTTCTTGTGAAGTAGTTATGATCCAAAACCCCTGTCTTGTATCCAAAGCATAAATTCAAATCCATTCATATTTCCAACCTGTTAGTTGTAGGAGTAGGAATAGGAGCCCCTGCATACTCTCATCCATAACCAGACACATATGTCCAAGAATGTTGCCAACCTTGTGATTTGTCACACAAATCTTGGTCCCAAAATGAGAGTATTATGCCTGTTATCACAAAGTTAAATCTTTCTATCATTTGGAGAGTAAATGTTACATCTTTATCAAATAGGGACACCCCCTTAGTGCGGCAAAACCAGAAGTGAAGGGGAGGAAGCTCACGCAACCTCCCGTATCTATTGGCCGAATCTACCCTGTGCATTGGAACTGGCAAACCCGCTGCCGTTTCGGGAAAAATTACCAACAGGGTCAACACAAACATCTCATTTGCATTTGTCACTAACATTTTCATCATAACAGGGGACAAGGACCTAATTAAGGCATTGGGAAAATATTACATTTGAGATAAATTTAGGGTGGGACTAAATGAGGCCATTGACAAAGTGACCCCTTTAGCTTCTTCTCTCCACCTTGTACAAGCTTAGAAATTCATGGATTGGCTTCCATAGGTACAGTACGTGGCATAGAAACAAGGTTGGTGGCACTAATCAAGGAAGTGGTTGTCATCTACGGTTACCTCAAAGGAATGACAAACACATACAATCCCTCACTAGATGTCATAATGCTCTGTGCACCTAAGAAATCATCTCCATAGTAGGAGCAATTCAATATGGACAAGGCAACCAAACCTATCAAATTCCTACAATGGAGGACCAAGAGGATACCTAGGGCTCAAATTTCATGAATGTCTAAGTGACTGTCATAGTCACTTTGGTCAAGACATATGTCAATGTTGTTAATGTAAGTCATGTCATAGCCCAGTTACAATCATCTTATAAATGCAGTCAGTTAATAGTAGTCACAATCCATAAAATCAAGCCCGCAGTCTCCCACCAGGTCATTTTGTACAAGAATATCTAATTTATAGTCTTTAGGGGGGGTTTTGTCGGGAATCATGGCATGAACACTTTACCAATTTTATAAAAAATTCAATACAAGATCATATGCTCTACCCACAATTAGGATAAGACCTCCAATGTAATTTCTCTTAATATTTTAATAGAATGGGAGAGGACCCTTGCCCTTCACCTAAATTATAAAAATAAATTATCTTAAAATCTAAAAATACTTAACATTTTCTTTTAGAATGAAATTTTTATTAAAAAATAGAACTAAAATTTTAATATTTAATATACATAAATATTATTAAATTTGTCTTGACTAAATGATTGCAATTATTTAATTATATATGGTAAACAAATTTTTCTTCCCATCCCTACTAATTATTTAAGTCCTAATCAAACATTCAATCGATCTAATCTTATGTAAACTCTAAATCCTCAAAATTATAGAATCTAACTTGTAAAAACAAATCTATCCCACTGTTGTTCAAAATCGTACAAATAAAAGAAATCAATCTAAAAATCATGGAGAAAGCCTTAATAAATATGTTGATCAAGATTTTAATGGCAATCCAATGGACAACAAACTAAACTAAATTGTAGAAAATGTATCATGAAAGTGAAGTAAAAGGAATGAACCCAAATTAAACACAACTATGTAATGTATAAAGTAAGCTTTATTAAAAAATGAAAATAACTTTTAAAAAATTACATAGTGCAAAATTTTAGAGGCACACCTTAATCTAAGGCCTTTTCCTTAGTGCATACTTTTGACATTAATAATATTTGAATGTATCTAAGAATAGATATTTTGTTTTTATAGTTCACAAAAATGAGTGAAGATGATTTTTAAAAAATTATGTGAATTTAAGGAGAAGATTTAATAGCTATTCACACGTCAATAGTTGTTATGGTGTCGTTATAGTTGTTATGTTTGTACTTAAAAAAGACAAAAAAAATATATTTTCACAATTTACATCAAAGAAACAACCAATTATATAGTAACACAAGGTAATCGATAATACATGCATCGATGCACATGTTTCAGTCTAACTTTATTTTTTTATGTTTTTAGACAACTCAATGAAGACATAGTTGATGTGGTCAATGCCCAAACCCAAAACAATAGCTTTAGGCTTTTAACTCAACTATAAAAACATGCTAAAATTTCCAAGAGAAGTTCAACTTACTATTTAAAAATTTGAGAGATGTGAAGTTGAGATACATAACTACATAAGTCCTCTCCCCTAATTTACTACATTAACATTACAAATCACACTCCATAATCCATCATTAAAATAAAAACTCAAAATACAAAAATAACCAATTGAAAAACATAAATACAGTTTGCCCACTCATGTAAAGTCTCCAGTCACATAAATGATCCATTAAAGACATCATGTCTGTAAGGTAAATGGGTGAATTAAATATGTATTTTCCTGGACCGTCCCATGCACGTAAGATGAGAGGCATATGTGATGAATGGTACATAAATGTACTTTTCACAGTGGCAATAAGTGAATTATGACTACTTATATAGGGGTTCATTGTATGCAGTAGATAGACAAAGGTGGTCATTTTGAAGTGTAAGTACTCGTGTGATATGGGCTACAAAAAGAAATAATCTACTACAGTGTTCTTGTTTTGTACCTATTCTACTAACCCTTTTGCACCCTTGTCAGGAGGAAATTATAGGTCAAGGATGTGACACCCGGATTGGAGGTATGTAAGACATTTGAGGCAAATGGAATCTTGAATGAACAAGGCTACTTATATGTCTAACTAGGTACATACCTTATAGACATCTTTCTTTCCTCGTGGGCATCTTGGTAAAGTGTCCATGGAGAAATGGCCAAAATTATCCGTCATTTCCAACTCTACTAAGGTACCCTCTTCTTTCCCCTCACTCTGCATCATTTGTCTATATGCAAAATCAATCTATCATAATTTTATTATATTATTATTTATTTATATATTATTTTATTATTTATTTATATATGTAAAGGAAAAGAGTTAGTAGTGGTGTACTTTAATTTTGTATTTTTCATAATTTTAAATAATAATTTGAATTAATGTAAAAATAAGACAAAAACATGTGCATCAAAACATATTACTGATCTCTATGATTAATTATTTCTTTGATATAACTTGTGAAAATAAATATTTTTTAATTCATATTTAAATACAAACATAATAACTACTAATATTTAATTGTACAAGTAATAAGTTTGTTAAAAAAAGTTACTATCATAATATCATATAAGTCACTATTAGCAACTATCTCTATTTTTGCATCAATACAAACCGTTGAATCCAAAAATACTCCTCGCTATACTAATAGACTGTAGAAAACTCATGCCTACTACATGCTACTTTATTTCTACTCTCGAAACATTGAAGCTATTTATTATATAAGAACAAACTCTTAAAGTTCCAATATTTTAACTTATGTTTTAATAGGGATAAAAGCAAACTTTGAGTAAATGGTTAAAATATTATATAAAATTACTAAAATATTGTAATGTCTTTTAAGATAGAATATATTTAAAATTGAACAATTATAATTTAAATGTTGAGTCTAAGATTATTGATATTTTACAATATTGACAAAACTAAAGAAAATATATTACCATTTCAAATAAATATATTACTTTCCTTCTCTACTAATTGAATTATATTATTGTAGTAATGGAAATTATATAATGTGTATTTTTCTCTTTTGATTTAGACTTATTTTAGTTAGGTTATCTCTTTTGCTTGAAAAAGGTATAAATGTTGTAATTTTTTTTATTAATTTTGGTACATAACATGGGCCTTATTTGATTCTAATTGTACTTTTCTCAAAGGATTGGTCTTGATCCTCAAATTTATCTATTTTCTACCATAGGTCAAATCTACAATTGCATAAATAACTTGTTTTATATATAGAGTTGCAAAAATGACATCTGAACCTTTAGAACTCAAATTCAAATTTAGGGTTGACCTAATCCTTCCCACTTGACCGTTATGTGCCAACTAAACGTGAAACATTTAATTTGTAACCCTTGGAGTTGCATTTAAAAGGGTAACCCTAATTCATTTAATAATCATCTAGCACCTAGAATTTATAGGAGGTTTTCAAAGCTATAATTGTTAGAGTATTAAATAAGAACCATTATTATTGCACTACTTTATTGCATTGTTATTTAGGGCATTCACTGCATGTTTTCCCATTGTCTTCAGTCATTCTTTAAGTTATTGGTTCAACATTCTTGTGGTGTTTCAAAAAGGAGTAATTATCCTTGTCATGCATACACTCTTGACAACACAACCAAGTCTTTGTGAAGACTGACACATAAGTTCATAACAGGATATAAATGAGCATTTAGGCATTTACAAAGATCAGATCTATGCATCCATATCAGACTTATACTTGCATGGGTTGAATTCATAGGTGCATAATCAATCTCATAGTTGTGGAAGTGACTTGAAATGGCAGACATTGATTTCATATATTCTAAAACATTAGTCTAAACATCACTAAATTTCCTTCACCTTGACAAATTATTTTTAGACATTTATCATGACATATCTACATCAATTTTTTAACTAAATACTATTTTTTTATCATTTAATTTAAAAATTTATCATTCCCAATTTTTTAATCTAAAATAAATTTTATTCGTTTTCAATTATAAAACTAAAATTTACTTTCCACTACACAATGAAAAATCACATTCAACTACATAATAAAACTTAAATTCACTTTCCACTACATAATGAGAAATACACATCCACATAATGAAACTTGTATATGAAGTAAATATTTTGGGAGAAAAGAATCTATGATCTGCACAACTACAAAGTAGTAAATGAGGAACAAAAATATAGTTAAATATCTAAAATTTTATATTAAGAAAATAACATTAATTATGGAAAAGTTTTTTAAAAAATTTATAAATCATTTTTTGGAAAAGTTTTTTAAAAAAGTTATAAATAATTTTTTAAACAAATAATATAGTTTGAGAGGTTTTCTCTTTTAATTGATAAAAATAATTTAAATGGTTGTATTAAGATTAGAGGATTAAGTGTTATTTTGTAAAGTTTTAGGTTTAAGAGTAATTATTTAATATTTGTAATATTGTAAATATTATACTTATATAAAAAGGGTGTCCCACTTAGATAGAATTTTGAGATTCCATTGTTGGCACTCTCCACCGTGTGTTATCAATCTTATGATGGTTGTAAGAAGTCATTGAATAGGGGATTATCAGGTGGAGTATAACTAGCATCTTTAACCAACTAAATATAGTCATTTGTAAAAGATATGAAAGTGTAATTATTGCATCAAGGTGAAGAACTTGAGAGTTACTCTTGGATCCCTTCGTCATAGGGACCAAACCAGTTAACCAAGGAGTTGCTTTCTATGTTGGGAGGAATTACTTTTGGAGTGCAGTGCATGATTTGAGTGTGGACCATTTGGATTTGAATTTGGCTCATGGTTTTGAGCCCATGCTTTCCTAGGTCTCCTTGGCCTATATATTGAGGGCTTAGGATGGAGATTTTATGTTCATCTTTATGTAAGGTTATGCTCCCAGAATTCCTTGAGGTTCAAAGTGTAAATTTCTTATGAAGCACAAAGATTGCTATTGTATTGTAACTATTGATTGTTGAATAATACATTGAGTGTGATTCTTTGGAGGTTGAGTTTTTCTCCTATGAAGGTTTTCCTAGGGTGCATTTGGTGTCATTTTGTGTTGTGTTCCATTCTTCTTCTCTTCTATTCTTGTTTTTATTTTCTAAGTGTTATTACTATGTTGAAACTATGCTAAAATTTACATTGAGTAAGATTCTTTAGAGGTTGAGTTTTTCTCCTATGAAGTTTTTTCTAGGGTACATTTGGTGTTATTTTGTGTTGTGTTCTATTCTTCTTCTCTTCTATTCTTGTTTTTCTCTTCTAAGTGTTGTTACTATGTTGAAACAATGCTAAAATTTACATAGATCGAAATAACATGTAATACTCTCCTCATAGTATTAAGTAAGATTTAGTGTATATTTCCTTTCATTTGGTATTATAGCCTAGATAGATTATTATATCCATGGGAGGCATATGGCTATTTTAGTATTAATTTTCCTTGAGTGGGAGTTATATTTGATCTTGTGTTTTAGGAAATACATATGGAAAGAACTTTTAGAATGGAGGTGGAGAAGTTTAAATGATGCAAGAGCATCTAGAAGCATTCAAAACAATTGGGATAGTTAACAGTAAGTTGCAAAGTTCTGAGAGAGCGACCTTGGAGAATACCACATTTTACCACGTTTGCATATCAGAGGCTGTGGAGCTAGAATTAGCATCTAGACCTAGTCATCTACAAGATATCCAAAATTTAGATCATTTGGGCATGATTCTGGAGAGATGTCGGTATCAGAAGATTATCTGCTTTTACCTGTTTTCACAAAGCAAAGCTGAAAGTGTTTAGTAAAGTCTAATCGGCTTGTGGAGCAATTCTGTAACTTGTGGAGCTTAAAGGAATATTATTCAATGAAGTATGGGCCCTGGTCGACCTTCACAGGGATCCGTACGAAGTTCTATACACCAGCAGAGCAACACCTTATTTTTAGGTCTGACCTATCCATGTTTACACGTTTCATACTAGTCGTTGCAATTAGGCGGACTTGATAATGATGTGAAGGCTTGCAGAGGATATAAATGAAGGATAATGATTTGTTATAAAACACCCATGGTGAAAATGAACCATTAGGCAAAGACATGAAGTAAATTCATAAGTGTTTTGATTTGAAGAAGCAGAAGTGAAGTAGAGAGTAGAGTAGAGAACAGAGGAAGTTGCAAAGCAGAAGATTGACAAGCAGATGAATGAGATCATGAAAGAGTGTTGTTATAGGAATCTTTTGTAACCCTAGGTTATGGCCTAACATCTGTAAAAACCTGAGTGGCGTATGCAAAGTGTTTTGTGATCATAATATAAGAAGAATGAGCTTTGAAAGCTGGGTTTTTCCCTGTTAGGGTTTTCCTAGGATATATCTGTTGCAAGTATGGGCCTAACCGGTGTTTTCATTGATGTCAACATACTCATGTTGCATTGATGAGAAGGATTGGATGAGCAGAGAGGAGCAATGGAGACAGTGAAGTGGAGATCCCAGCTAAGATGCAAATCAGAGGTTGCGGTTCAAAGGGTTTGTAGATATGAGTCTTGAGATGATCCAGTCAAGTTTTCAAAGGTCCGCATGAAGATCTGAAGAAGTTATGGCTGCTCAAGTAGAACCAGCTCTGGTAGGTGTTCAGAGGTGACAGAGTGACACAGATAGGTCCGGTGAGATCCAGAAATGGATTATCGCATTCTGCGGATTTGAGGGAGTGTTGAGGACGTTCGTGTGAAGTGTCAACTCTATTGGTTAGTGGTTTGAAGGTTCGGAAGTGCCTATTCCTTTATGACAGTAATGACAAACCGTGTTCTTAAAACTCCGGATGAAGGAGAGAAGAATTCCAGCAAGCAGATGAAGTAGGGATGCTCTTGGTGATTCTGAAAAAAGTTGTGGTGATCTTTGGATCATGTTCAGTTCATGTTGGTGGTCTGCATTGAAGTTAGAGTGCGCATTTGAAGAATAACCACTGGTTGATGGTGTTCTTCCTGAGACTGGCCGATCGGATGTATTACACGTCTTGCGGATGTTCTTGTAGATGTTTGCCGACTTAGATGATTATTCCTAAGTCGATGCCTTGTATAAATAAGAGATTGTGAAGTCTTTCCAAAGTGTGTCTTGTGGCGATGAGTGTGTGGTAGCGAGGAGGAGAGCGAAAGGCAGAGCAGAAGTATTGGGCTTAAATGGAACTGATTCAAGCATGGTGAAGATGTTATTCTCCAGCTCATGTATGTGATACTTATTTCTTTGTAGACAATGTGTCTCTTGTAGGTAGTGAGCCTCTTGTGAGCAGTGTGCTCGGGCAATGAGCCCTAATTGGCATGTGCCATTTTTTCTATTCTTCTAACAGAGAATACAATCTTGGGTTAATCACCCTGTGGTTTTTCCCTTAACCAAGTTTTCCACGTCAAAATCTTGGTGTCTTATGTGTTGATATGTTTCTGCTCTTGATTTGAATGCATTATGGTTTATGATTAATAAATAGCTAATCACTAAGAAGACTTAAGTGTTTAATTAGAGAAAGTTTTGAACAACTGATTCACCCCCCTGTCATTTGTGTGCCCTAAGTTTAACAATTGGTATCAGAGCTAAGTTCCTCTAAAAGAGCTTAACTGCTTGAGGAGATCTAGGATGTCGTCCTACAAGAAGGATAGTCCAAAGTTTGATGGAACAAATTTTAATCTATGGAAAGGTCGCATGAAGTGTCACTTGCAATGCATGGGAATGGCATACTGGACCATGGTTACAATATAGTATGTATGTCCACAGGGTGGTCCAAAAGCTCCAAATGAAATCACAGATGCTGAAAACAATCTATGGACTAGAGAAGCTCTTCTAAGTGCATTATCTGATTCAAAGCTCTCAAATGTTATTGACCTTCGAACTGCTTTTGATATTTGGAAAAAATTAGAACTTTTGCATGAAGGAGACCAGTACGTTAAATGTGCAAGGTTACAGAGTCTGAAAAGGAAATTTAAAAAACTGAAGATGAGAGATGGTGAAAATATTACTACTTTTATGCCAAGAGTAAATGAGCTTGTTTGTGGAATTAGAAATGCTGGTGGAGTCTTGGATGAAAATGAGATTGTTGGCAAAATTCTCAGATCCCTTCCTGCCTCTTACAAAATCAAGGTTGTTGCCATTGATGAATTCAGAGCCCATACAACTGTCACAAGAGACCAATTGGCTGGCAAATTGGCTGCATTTGAAATGACCAAGTTTGGAGATGAGCCCCCTAAGACTGAATCCGCATTTAAAGCTAGTGCCTTTGTAAAAGGTAAACAAAGGTTTGATCCGAGAGAGAACTCATCAAGCAAAATGTCATGGTATGAAAAAGCAAGAAAAGACCTAAAAGAAGAAGAAGTAGAAACTACTCAACTTGAAGCCCTTATTGCAAAGAGACTGCCAAGAGGATCCAGTAAGTATGAAGGAAAATTGCCTTTTAAGTGTTTTAACTGCAATAAGATTGGTCATTTTGCCTCAAAATGTTCGGAAAGATTTTCAAGGCCAAATCCTAACAGATCAAGGTTCCAAAAGAATTGTTACTATGTTCATGAAGAAGATGATAATGAAGGAGTAACAAATGATGAATCAGAGACTGGAAACAAATCCAGAAGTGAATGGGTGTTTATTGCCATCAAGGAAGAAGAACCAATATCTTCTGTATCTGTCAATCATAAAGTTGTAGAAAGAGCCCTGGCTGCCCAAGTTGAAGAAAAGGATGATTGGGTCATTAACAGTGGTTGCTCTCACCATATGACCGGTGACAAAAATAAGTTCATAGATTTGGAAAGGTATGAAGGAGGAGTGGTGAAGTTTGGTGATAATTCTGCTGGTAGAATCAGAGGAAGAGGAACTAATTCTTTTGATGGAAGGAACAAAACCAGTAATGTTCTATATGTTGAAGGCTTGAAGCACAATCTTCTCAGTGTTGGATAGTTGGTGGACAAAGGCTATGATCTCTGGTTCAAGAATGGAAAATGCAAGATCTTTGAAAGCTCTGAAATAGAGATTACTTCCGGTACCCAAACTAAAGGTAATATCTTCCACTTGGTTGGCACTGGTAAAAGTTTCTTATTTGTTCAAGTTGATCAGAGTTGGTTATGGCATAGGAGAATGTGTCATGTGAATTTTGATAATATCATCAAGATAAGCAATACTCAGGTTGTAAGAGATCTTCCAAAATTGGTGAAACCTACCAATAGCTTGTGCAAAGAATGTCAGTTGGGTAAGCTGAGCAGAATCACATTCAAGAGTAAGGAATTGTCTTCTACCAGATTATTGGACTTAGTTCATACTGACCTTTGTGGCTCGTCAAGAATCAGGAGTATGCAAGGTGATAGATACTTCATGTTACTAATTGATGACTATTCCCAGATGATGTGGGTAACTTTTCTGAAAGAGAAATCAGAAGCTTTTGAGAAATTCAAAATATTCAAGGCTATGGTAGAGAATGAAACCGGATTGAAATTGAAATGTCTAAGGTCTGATAGAGGTGGAGAATTCACATCCGATGAGTTCATAGAGTTCTGTGAGAAACATGGAATAAAGAGATAGTTGTCTTCTCCTAGGACTCCATAGCAGAATGGAGTAGCGGAGAGAAATAACCAGACCATACAGGAAGCTTCTAGGACCATGATGATGGAAGCAAATGTTCCTCATATCTAATGGAGAGAAGCTGTTAGCACTGCAGTCTATACTCTCAATCAAGTTCAAATTAGAAGCAATACTGGTAAGACTCCTTATGACCTTTGGTTTGGCATCACTCCTACTGTAAGGCATTTCAGAGTTTTTGGTAGCAAATGTTACATTAAAAGAGATGAAGATCTAGGAAAGTTTGATGCTAGAAGTGATGAAGGAATATTCTTGGGTTACGCTACTCAAAGCAAAGCATACTGGTGTTATAACAAAAGACTGAGAAAGATGATAGAAAGTACAAATGTGAAGGTTGATGAGGGAATTGAGAAACCCTCAAGGTTTTATGAATATGATGAAGATGATCAGAATGGTGTTCTGACTCAAGGAGACCAAGCCTCATCTGTCAATCAGATTCAAGCTAATCCAGTAAACTAGGAAGAAGAAATAAGTCTCAATGAGCCTGATCAAGAATCAGAAGTGCAAGAAATTCCTAAAGTTCCCAGGTATGTAAGACTGAACCACTCTAAAGATCAGATCATAGTTGATAAAAGCAAACGAGTACTAACAAGAAGGAGAATTGCTCAAGATTCAAAAGAGTATTGTTTGATTTCAAAGATTGAACCTAAGACAGTGAATGAAGCTTGCAATGATGAAAACTGGACTAAAGCAATGGAGGAAGAGCTGGTGCAAATAGAGAAAAATCACACTTGGGATCTTGTTCCCAAACCTAGAAACAAGAATGTGATTGGAACCAAATGGGTCTTCCAGAACAAAATAAATGAAGTTGGTGAAGTAATCAGAAATAAAGCTAGATTGGTCTGCAAGGGCTACTGTCAAATACAAGGAATTGATTTTGAAGAAACTTTTGCTCCGGTGGAAAGAATTGAAGTAGTCAGATTATTTCTTGCCTTTGCTGCCTTCAAGGATTTCAAGGTATATCAAATGGATGTCAAGTTTGCCTTTCTAAATGGTGACTTGGAAGAAGAAGTGTATATAGAGCAACCGGATGGATTTCAGTTGTCTGATCATGGTGATATGGTCTGTAAGTTGAAGAAGGAACTGTATGGATTAAAGCAAGCCCCAAGAGCTTGGTATGAAAGATTGGATAAGCATCTTTTGAAGATTGGTTTCAACAAAGGTACTACTGACAGTAACTTATATTTCAAAATTGATTATGAAAACATCTTGATTGTTGAAGTATTTGTTAATGATATCATCTTTGGAGGAAGAGATAGTATGTGCAAAACTTTTGCAAATCAAATGAAAAGTGAGTTTAAAATGTCTATGCTTGGTGAAATGAATTTCTTCTTGGGTCTGCAAATTACTCAAAAAAGAAAGGAATCTTCATTTCTCAGACCAAATATGTGAAAGAATTGTTGAAGAAATTTGGGATGGAAGATTCAAAGCCAATGAATACTCCCATGGCAACCGGATGTAAGTTGAGCAAAGATGATGACTCTCCTAAGGCAGACCAGACAAAGTACAGATCAATGATTGGGGGATTGTTGTATCTCACTCAAACTAGACCAGATATAATGCAGGCTGTTGGTCTTGTTGCTAGATTCCAAGCTGATCCCAGAGAATCTCATGTCATGGCAATCAAGAGGATTTTTAGATATCTAAAAGGAACAGTTGAGTATGGTTTGTGGTATCCTAGAGATCATGATTTCTCTCTTCATGCATATACAGATGTAGATTGGGCAGGAGATGTGGATGACCGAAAGAGTACCAGTGGTGGAGCATTCTTTTTGGGAAAGAGATTAGTTTCTTGGCTAAGCAAGAAACAAGAGGCAATATCTCTGTCTACAACTGAAGCAGAATACATTGCAGCAGCAAGTAGTTGCACTCAAGTTTTGTGGATGAAGCAGATGCTACGAGATATTAAAGTAGAGTATGAGGATCCTATCACAATCTTCTGTGATAATTCAAGTGCAATAAATATATCTAAGAATTTGGTGTTGCATTCTAAGACTAAGCATATATCTATCAAGTTTCACTTTTTGAGAGAGCAAGTGAACAAGAATAAAGTCAAATTGGAGTTTGTGCCCTCCAAGGATCAAATTGAAGATATCTTTACTAAACCTCTACCTAAGGACTCTTTTGAGTATCTTAGGGAGAAGTTAGGGCTTATTGCCCCTCCGATGATGAACTAAGGTGCACTGAGGTGCATCTGTCTGGTGGATATCCCAGTCATATCTTGTGATCCAGATTGATGGGAGCTGCTACTCAGGGGGAGCAACAGGTATGATTCTATAGTGTTGGAATTGCAAGTATGAGCCCTTTGCCATTGATGTCAAAGGGGGAGAGAAGACTGTGAAAAACAAGTGGTTGATGATCAAAGGGGGAGCAGTAAAGGAAGAGAAGACATGTGAATGGTTGTTGCTGATAGGGGGAGTTGTGACAGTAAGGAGAAGTTCTTGTCTTGATGGTTTTTCACATCATATGTTGCCAACAATGACAAAGGGGGAGATTGTTGCAAGTATGGGCCTAACCAGTGTTGTCATTGATGTCGACATACTCATGTTGCATTGATGAGAAGGATTGGATGAGCAGAGAGGAGAAATGGAGACAGTGAAGTGGAGATCCCAGCTAAGATACAGATCAGAGGTTGTGGTTCAAAGGGTTTGTAGATATGAATCTTGAGATGATCCAGTCAAGTTTTCAGAGGTCCACATGAAGATCTGAAGAAGTTATGGCCGCTCAAGTAGAACTGGCTCCGGCAGGTGTTCAGAGGTGACAGAGTGACATAGATAGGTCTAGTGAGATCCAAAAATGCATTATCCCATTCTGCGGATTTGAGGGAGTGTTGAGGACATCTGTGTGAAGTGTCAACTCTATTGGTTAGTGGTTTGAAGGTCTAGAAGTGCCTATTCCTTTATGACAGTAATGACAAACCGTGTTCTTAAAGCTTCGGATGAAGGAGAGAAGAATTCCAACAAGCAGATGAAGTAGGGATACTCTTCGTGATTCTGGAAAAGTTGTGGTGATCTTTGGATCGTGTTCAGTTCATGTTGGTGGTCCGCATTGAAGTTAGAGTGCGCATTTGAAGAATAACCACTGGTTGATGGTGTTCTTCCTAGACTGGCCAACCAGATGTATTACACGTCTTGCAGATGTTCTTGTAGATGTTTGCTGACTTAGATTATTATTCCTAAGTCGATGCCTTGTATAAATAAGAGATTGTGAAGTCTTTCCAAAGTGTGTCTTGTGGCGATGAGTGTGTGGTAGCGAGGAGGAGAGCGAAAGGCAGAGCAGAAGTATTGGGCTTAAATGGAACTAATTCAAGCATGGTGAAGATGCTATTCTCTAGTTCATGTATGTGATACTTATTTCTTTGTAGACAGTGTGTCTCTTGTAGGTAGTGAGCCTCTTGTGAGCAGTGTGCTCGGGCAGTGAGCCCTAATTGGCATGTGCCATTTTTTCTATTCTTCTAACAGAGAATACAATCTTGGATTAATCACCCCGTGGTTTTTCCCTTAACCGAGTTTTCCACGTCAAAATCTTGGTGTCTTATGTGTTGATATGTTTCTGCTCTTGATTTAAATGCATTATGGTTTATGATTAATATACAGGTAATCACTAAGAAGACTTAAGTGTTTAATTAGAGAAAGTTTTGAACAACTGATTCACCCCCCCTCTCAGTTGTGTGCCCTAAGTCTAACAATATCTTGTGTCATGGGTGTATGAATGTCTCTTTCTTTCTATTGTTAGCTAATTACTTTTGTTGCATCTTGTTGGTCTCATTTCAAACTTGCCAAAATTTAAACTTTTATTTCAAAATTTTCTATGTCAAGTCACCCCTAGTCAAAAAAATTCCCTAAAGTGTCAATATAAGACTTGCCTTCACGTAATATGCATTGCATTTACATCTGCCATTATTCACCATCAGTAAAAATATCAAGTTTTAAAAGTTGTTGAAATGCTTCCAAAGAGCTGATGAGCAAAAGGTTGCCAATAAGTAGTTATATAACTACCCAAAAATGACTTGCATGTAGCGGATTTAGTTGTTTTTAGAAAGTTTCAAGCAAATACAATTGGCAGGTGAAAAATCGAACTGCTCAACCCTTGCCAATATCCTCCTTTCCAAGCATAGAAAATGCACCTGAATTGTTTTGCAAACTGCCTCAAAGACATTTTGTCTCATGGCATAGAAAGACCACAGGATGTGCACAAAACGATTTGCAACTGCCCTAGAAGAAACGTATGCAAACTGTGGAAGCCGAGACAAGGCAAATTAACTGTTTGACAGAATAACTCAAAGATTTAGCGATGGCTTTTGTATGTGAGCATTAAAATGCTTAGAAAGTTGTCTCACACCGTCGATCGTTCCTAATGGCATATTCCTTGAGCCTCCTGTGGGTATAAGTGCCTTCCTAATTCAAAGTTCTCTGGCGGGCATGCACGCAAAATGTGGAAGCAAACTCAAGGCACTTCAACTCTTTGGCAAAATGCCTCTAAGAAACACGATCTTGTGTACTGTAATTGTTGTAGTATAAGGTACAACAAACCTTTTTGACAAAATCCCTCAAAGAAACGTGATTCCATAAGCAACGATGACAATAATATATGCACACAATGGAGTCGATGAAAAGGGTTCAGAAATTTTTAAGAGAATGCAATTGGCATGTGCGCCATAATTTCTACTTCTACTAGCATCCCCAATTGCCCGCACTCATTGATAAACATGAAGAAATTAAGAGTTTTGTCAAATATTATAGTTGGAAATACTCAGGAAGACCAGCATGCAAAACGTGAAGGCATATACAAAGCATATGAATGAAGGCAAGGGAGTCGAATACACCTGCCCATAAGTCTTACTGGTTGCACTAGGTATTTGGAGTCCTATAACTAACTCTAATACCTCTACAGATGCTAGAAGTATTCCTCAATCTCTGGTGTGGTTTGATGAAAGTGATTGTAATCTTCTAGATGGTCTTCATGAAAAGGAATTGAAGATATATTACCGCTGGGAATTCTCAACCTAGGAAATAATTATTCTCTACCATTTGCCACCAAGCATTTTTAAACTTATTGATTAAACCAAGATGAACTTGAATAATTATCAATCACTCGAAGAACTTCCTATCCTTCCCCAAGGATTTGTAGAGTTGGATCTTCTTAATTTACAAAAGGCAGAATGTTAGAGGAGATCATTCATACATTTTTAGGTATAAGGACAGAGGCTGGTGATAGTATTGGTGCGAGGGGAAAAGAGAGGAACATTCAAGTTAGAGAATGTGAAATGTAGCTGTCATATAATGGGATTAGTGACGCAAATTTTGAGAGAATCCTTAAAATACTACAATATGTATTGGTGGAGAATTATACCCCAAAAACATCCAAAGATGAAGTTTATGCCTTTGAAGATAATATTCTACATAAAACTAGAGATGAAGTAGAATATGATGCTAATCTATATGATTATGGGTATGCTACAAGTGATGGTTAATATCA
Source organism: Cunninghamia lanceolata (assembly GCA_027924645.1). Taxonomy (NCBI): domain Eukaryota; kingdom Viridiplantae; phylum Streptophyta; class Pinopsida; order Cupressales; family Cupressaceae; genus Cunninghamia; species Cunninghamia lanceolata. The sequence goes on along the minus strand of BSBN01001215.1, from coordinate 18,663,720 downwards.
AACTGATGAAGTCTGACATGGGAGGGTCTACAGTAGCTCTAGGTGCAGTAAAAGCTATTGATCAAATTAAGCCTTTGGGGTGGAGGTTTATTTTATTGTTGCATGTGAAGTGGCACTGGTATGTGGCCTAGTGATATAATTACAACTTCAAATCGGAAGATAGTTGGGGTACATAATATTGATGTTGAAGTTTGGTTGGCTCTAGTAGATGCTTTATTATATGCAAGTTGACAGGTTTTAAATACCATGAAAACCTAATGTGGAAAGTTTAAATTTTGAATGCCCTATTCATATACTTATAACAATGAGAATAGCAACACCAAATGTAATAGACCTGGTTCTCTCGGCAAGGGTTATATCTTACACATGCCAAGGATTATCACCAACATCAGAAGGATGTGTGGATGACAATGTCATTTTATAATTATAATTGGAGCAAGAAAATATGCAATGTTATTCAGTCTACATCTATCATGTTGATGTTTCCAATGAAAGACATGCTATTTCCACAGCCCATATTTTATACGCACAAACACAAGAGCCTAAGATTCAGGTATTTAGAAGATTTGTCAAGATCTGGGGAATTTTGGTTGCATGAATGGAGCAGATGAAGATGAAGAGTAACTTAGCCAAATCCACAACTTGAAATTTGCAAGTCGTACTTACCTTTTTTTGAAAGTGACTTAAGTCACCCTTTGTATCGTAAAGTTAGGTTTATCCTAACTCTTTCTCACAAGGTAGTTATTCTAAGTGCCAAAGTTGGGTAGTTACTCTAAGTAACTATCTTTATGAAAAGAAAGTTAGTTATTTCAAGTTGGCGCACTTAAAGAGTTAGTTATTCTAAGTAGCTATTGGGTAGTTACAAGGTAGTTACTGGGAGCAAGCCTATAAATACAAGGCTATTTCAAATGTAAAGGGGGACTTCTCTAGAGAACTTTTAATGGGGGGAAAACTATAGAGAGACTTTTTCATAGACTTTGATCTAGCATTTTGTACATGATGCTTTTGGAATTGTGTAATTCTAGAAAGGTAATGAAAAATGCATTGCAGTTCGTATGTTCTTGATGCAATTCTGAGTTATGATTACTGATTTCTCGTATGTCAAATTAGTGATCTCTCTATGTATTTGTGTAAATCAAAAGTTATCTATCGAAGTATGCAATTAGGATGAAGAAGCACAAACATGTCTCGGTATCTTGATTTGAATGTGTTAAAAGAGATGATCTCTTCGTATGTTGAGATTTGCTATCTTTCTTCATCATTGTTGCACAAACATTGTGAAATTCATCATGGAGTTTAGGAATGTAGTTTCTAGTTTTGTGGTGAAACCCCCTTGTACTTTTCAATAAGATTGTGAAACTCCTATTGGTTTTCGTATGTCTACTACGAGGGTTTCTACATGCCCAATTCTTTTGTTATTTTGCTTTTCTTCCTTTTTGTACTTTTAGGATAAAAGTACACAAAAACTACAAAAATCCCATCATACGAGGGAACTGCCCCTTTCAAACACAGAGAGGAATCGACATAGTCTTGCGATTCTTCTACTGTTGTGAGCAGGTTGTTACTGATCCAAGGGCGAAACAGAGTTATTCAAGAAGATTATTTAAGAGCAACAAATCTATTTACCAACAAATTTTTGGGGCCTCTACTGGGGACTACAAGTTGAAGTGTTGGTGCCTTTTGATTCCTCAAGAATATACAAGTATCTCCCCAGAAAAGAAGTTGGTGACTCTATCTAAAAGAAGAATCCTGAAAGATGGTTTGGTATCGAAGAACCCAGATGCATAACTTTGAGTTTCCTGAATCAGACAATGACAGTGATGATGAAGATTATCCTTTTTCTGCATCCTCTACTCAGCAAAATCAAGTTCTTGATGATCCTAAGCAAGTAGAGTTTTTGAAGAGTTTCTATGGTGGCATGAAACTTGCTACTAATAAGGGTCATCCTTCTTTGTTTCAAACATTGCAGAAGATTCAAGAAAAAGATGGGAAGGAGACGCATTTCCTGCTCGTGATCATAAGCCCCTATCAAAGGAGATTCATGCACCAGAAGATAAAAGAAACTATGCTGATGAGGACAGCAATGAAGAGACAAAGATTTTTCGTACAAATGAACCTATATTGAAGGAAGTGTTTAAAAGAGGCTCATCGGAACATGCACATACTAGAGAAGAAGAAGTTATTACATTTCCTTGTAATAGGACATCTCCACTGAAGCAAGAAGAAAAAGAAGAAATGATGGAGATAGAAGAAGAAGATTGTATGGAAACATGCAATAATGAAGAAGAAATTTGTCCAAATGATGACACACTCTTAGTCTCTTTGAAGAATGTCACTCCTCTCATGACAACTTGCTCTAGTTCCACAACTATAACCTCTGAGAAAGATTTCTCTGACATGATTAATGTTCAAGAGAGTGTAGAAGAAAGTTTAGACCAAAGTACGAACAAAGATCATGAAGACGAGTTGCAAGGTGTTCTCTTGACATGCATGCAATCTGAACAAGAGGAAAATAATGAATAAAGAATGCTTGAAGATCTCTCTCATGAGGTTTTCATTCCAGATTGGTGTCTTCATACACCTGATGATGATTTTCTTTGTAGAGAATATGTTGTCATTTCTCCTTTACCATTTGTTGAAGAAGAATACTCAACTATTGAAACTGAAGGTACTACTCAAAACAAAGCATTAAGTACTCCCACTCCAAATATGCAAGAAGATCATAAGGATACCAGTATTCAAAGGCTTGATGAAGAGCTTCATGTTTTTACTTCTCCTTCACTACTTCCAAGAGAGGAAAACATTATTTCTTCACTGACGATACAAGAAGACTTTCAGGAGGATAAAGTGCATAATGTAGATTCATCACTTTCTCTTCCTCATGTGCAACCCTCTAATAAAGAAGATCCTGAACTGGTAATGGTAAAGAAGGACGAATTTTCTTTTGCATGTGATGATTCAATGATAAAGGAGGATATTCTTCATAAGAAAGATCAGTCACAGGATATCAAGTTTTCTTCACTCCTTACTTCACATGAAGGATGCTTGGTTTGTGGTACAATTTTCTTCGGTTCAAACTATCAAAAAGATCTTCAGATAGAGAAAATTGGTATGCCTGACAAGATACCAGAAGATATGATCACCACTACACAGGTCAATACCAATATGATTCAAAAGGACTCAGAACCTTATGATGAGAGATGGTTGTTTGGTGTACTATTCAAGGAGTCCTCACATTTCATGTATTTCATTTTTCTCATCATCCTGAAATACCTACTAAGTCCGCAGGTACCTCATCCGTGCATATTTCTTTTCTGAAAAGGTGCCTATTTTTCTAAACTCGTTAATGGCTTCACATGATCATCCTGAAGCCATTTTGAGGTAGGAGTCACCTACCATGTACATAGGTTAATTAGGAGTTTTTGTTGTGTCTGTCTTGTCTTGTTTCAATTGTTTTCGTTGTTTGCCTCGTCTTGTGTGTCTTTATCTCCTTGTTTCCCCTTGTACATCATGTTATCTCTTGACTCTACCCACCCAATGGATAAGGCACTGGTCATTTCTAGAGATTCTAGGTTCATCCTACGTCCACAAGGTCCTTGTCCCCAGTTAGAGCCAGTTGTTGGTCTCATTTCAAACTTGCCAAAATTTAAACTTTTATTTCAAAATTTTCTATGTCAAGTCACCCCTAGTCAAAAAAATTCCTTAAGTGTCGATATAAGACTTGCCTTCACATAATATGCATTGCATTTACATCTGCCATTATTCACCATTGGTAAAAATATCAAGTTTTAAAATTTGTTGAAATGCTAATGAAGTTATGAAACACTTCCAAAGAGCCGATGAGCAAAAGGTTGCCAATAAATAGCTATATAACTACCCAAAAATGACTTGCATGTAGCGGATTTAGTTGTTTTTAGAAAGTTTCAAGCAAATGCAATTGGCAGGTGAAAAACCGAACTACTCAACCCTTGTCAATATCCTCCTTTCCAAGCATAGAAAATGCACCTAAATTGTTTTTCAAACTGCCTCAAAGACATTTTGTCTCATGGCACATAAAGACCATAGGATGTGCACAAAATAATTTGCAACTGCCCTGGAAGAAACATATGCAAACTGTGGAAGCCGAGATAAGGCACATTAATTGTTTGACAGAATGACTCAAAGATTTAGTGATGGGTCTTGTATGTGAGCATTAAAATGCTTAGAAATTTGTCTCACACCATCGATCGTTCCTAATGGCGTATTCCTTGAGCCTCCTATGAGTACAAGTGCCTTCCTAATTTGAAGTTCTCTGGATGTGGAAGCAAACTCAAGGCACTTCAACAATTTGGCAAAATGCCTCTAAGAAACGTGATCTTGTGTATACAATTGTTGCAGTATAAGGTGCAACAAATCTTTTTGACAAAATCCCTCAAAGAAACGTGATTCCATAGCCAACGATGACAATAATATATGCACACAATGGATTCGATGAAAAAGGTTCAGAAACTTTTAAGAGAATACGATTGGCAGGTGCGCCATAATTTCTACTTCTACCAACATCCCCACCTGCCCACACTCATTGAGAAACATGAATAAATTGAGAGTTTTGTCAGATATTATAGTTGGAAATGCTCAGGAAGATCGGCATGCAAAACGTGAAGGCATATACAAAGCATATGAATGAAGGGAAGGGAGTCAAATACTCCTACCCATAAGTCTTGCTGGTTGCACTAGGCATTTGGAGTCCTGTAACTGACTCTAATACCTCTACAAATGCTAGAAGTATTCCTCAATCTCTGGTGTGGTTTGATGAAAGTGATTGTAATCTTCTAGACGGTCTTCATGAAAAGGAATTGAAGATATATTGCTACTGGGAATCCTCAACCTAGGAAATAATTATTCTCTACCAATTGCCACCAAGCATTTTTAAACTTATTGATTAAACCAAGATGAACTTGAATAATTGCCAATCACTCGAAGAACTTCCTATCCTTCCCCAAGGAATTGTAGAGTTGGATCTTCTTAATTTACAAAAGGTAGAATGTTCGAGGAGATCAGTCATACATTTTTAGGTATAAGGATGGAGGCTGGTGGTAGTATTGGTGTGAGGGGAAAAGAGAGGAACATTCAGGTTAGAGAATGTGAAATGTAGCTATCATATAATGGGATTAGTGATGCAAATTTTGAGAGAATCGTTAAAATACTACAATATGTATTGGTGGGAGAATTATACCCAAAAAACATCCAAAGATGAAGTTTATGCCTTTCAAGATAATATTCTGCATAAAACTAGAGATGAAGTAGAATATGATGCTAATCTATATGATTATGGGTATGCTACAAGTGATGGTTAATATCAAACTGATGGAGTCCGACATGGGAGGGTCTACAGTAGCTCTAGGTGCAACAAAAGCTATTGATCAAATTAAGCCTTTGGGGTGGAGGTTTATTTTATTGTTGCATGTGAAGTGGCACTGGTATGTGGCCTACTGATATAATTACAACTTCAAATGGGAAGATAGTTGGGGTACATAATATTGATGTTGAAGATTGGTTGGCTTTGGTAGATGCTTTATTATATGCAAGTTGACAGGTTTTAAATGCCATGAAAACCTAATGTGGAATGTTTAAACTTTGAATGCCCTATTCATATACTTATAACAATGAGAATAGAAACACCAAATGTAATAGACCTGGTTCTCTCGGTAAGGGTTATATCTTACACATGCCAAGGATTATCACCAACATCAGAAGGATGTGTGGATGACAATGTCATTTTATGATTGTAATTGGAGAAAGAAAATATGCAATGTTATTCAGTCTACATCTACCATGTTGATGTTGTCAGTGAAAGACATGCTATTTCCACAGTCCATATTTTATATGCGCAAACATAGGAGCCTAAGATTCAGGTATTTAGAAGATTTGTCAAGATCTGGCGAAGTTTGGTTGCCTGAATGGAGTAGATGAAGATGAAAAGTAACTTAGCCAAATCCACAACTTGAAATTTTCAAGTCCTACTTACCTTTTTGTGAAAGTGACTTAAGTCACCCTTTGTATTGTAAAGTTAGGTTTATCCTAACTCTTTCTCACAAGGTAGTTATTCTAAGTGCCAAAGTTGGGTAGTTACTCTAAGTAACTATCTTTATGAAAAGAAAGTTATTTCAAGTTGGCGCACTTAAAGAGTTAGTTATTCTAAGTAGTTATTGGGTAGTTACAAGGTAGTTACTGGGCGCAAGCCTATAAATACAAGGCTATTTCAAATCTAAAGGGGGACTTCTCTAGAGAACTTTTAATAGGAGGAAAACTATAGAGAGACTTTTTCATAGACTTTGATCTAGCATTTTGTACATGATGCTTTTGGAATTGTGTAATTCTAGAAAGGTAATGAAGAATGCATTGCAGTTCGTATGTTCTTGATGTAATTCTGAGTTATGATTACTGATTTCTTGTATGTCAAATTAGTGATCTCTCTATGTATTTGTGTAAATCAAAAGTTATCTATCAAAGTATGCAATTAGGATGAAGAAGCACAAACATGTCTCGGTATCTTGATTTGAATGTGTTAAAAGAGATGATCTCTTCGTATGTTGAGATTTGCTATCTTTCTTCATCATTGGTGCACATACATTGTGAAATTAATCATGGAGTTTAGGAACGTAGTTTCTAGTTTTGTGGTGAAACCCCCTTGTACTTTTCAATAAGATTGTGAAACTCCTATTGGTTTTCGTACGTCTACTACGAGGGTTTTTACATGCCCAATTCTTTTGTTATTTTGCTTTTCTTCCTTTTTGTACTTTCAGGATAAAAGTACACAAAAACTACAAAAATCCCATCATACAAGGGAGTTGCCCCTCTCAAACGCAGAGAGGAATTGACATAGTCCTGCGATTCTTCAACTGTTGTGAGCAAGTTGTTATTGATCTAAGGGTGAAACAGAGTTATTCAACAAGATTATTTAAGGGCAACAAATCTATTTACCAACACATCTCTGATTGATTATGTTGTTAGTTGTTTAAGGCTGCAAGGTTGGACAGTCCCTCACCAGACCCTCCTACCTTGACTGCATCAAGTGGTATCAGAGCTAGTTTCGAATCTGTTGGGTTGGTTGCAAACCTGTTGGGAAGGAAGAAAGCGTTGAAAGAAGTGTGAAACCCTAGAAGTAACTAGTGTCACTTCTGAGGAAGATTAAGGTAAGAAAGATTCGGGTAAGCTTTTCAAAATTAAGTTGTTTATCTGATTTGTTTCAATGGGAAAGATTGGAAAAAGAATGAAGAAAGAGAATGAAAACCTAATATGTGAAAAGGATATTTTGGTAGAAGAATTGTGCAAAATCAAGAGGTGTAATTCAGAATTGATGGAAAGGATAAAAGAACTAGGAGAAGACAAATATGATGCTCTTAAAGAGGAATTGGAAAATGTTAAAAGGAGGAATGAAGAATTAGAGGCAGAGCTGAAATTGTTTGAGGATGTTGAAAAGAGATTTGAAGAATTGGGAGAAGGGTTCAAGTTATTTGGGAAGGTGGAAAAGAGGAACAAAGATCTAGAAGAATTGAAAAAGGAAAATAGCTTGCAAAAGAATGAAATATTAGGGTTGAAGAACATGTTAATCAGTTAGAGTAGTCACTAGTAGCATGTAGAAAAGAGAATGAAAGTCTAAGATCTGATCGTAAACTTTGTGATGTTTCTTGTGACACTAATGATTTGTGTAATGATGCAGAAACTTCTTTAGACAATGAGATTGAAGATGGCAATGTAACTGAACCTGCAGTTGTTGGTGATGGAATTGGTTTCAAAATCATGCAGAGAATGGGATATGAAGGACAAGGATTGGGAAAGCATCAATAAGGAATTACAGAACCTATTGAACTAGTAATAAGATCAAGAAGTGAAGGCCTTGGATATGACAGAGGTAAGGATGTTATTACAAATTTAAACAAATCAAATCAGGGAAGAAGAGGTATGTATTGTTCACATTGTAATAGACATGGACATGAAAAGGAATTGTGTTGGGATCTATACCCTTGTAAGTTCTGTGGATTAAGGAATCATTCTGATAAGATGTGTTGGAATAAAATAAGGAGGAGAAAACCTATGACAGATTGCATGTAGATGAATTATGGATGGATTGATGGATCAAAATGGAAACATGTTACTTATATGATCAAGAAGTTGTATAGATGGAAGCATTCTTATGTTGGAGAGAAAGGAAGATATGGATCAGGAAACAAAGAAAGAAGACCTTATGCAGAGCAAAACAAGAACAGTAATTCAAACCACAGAGGGAGAGAAGACAGGAGTCATAATTCTTATCACAATGAAGGATACAGAAGAGATGAAAGAGGATTTGATAGAAGACCATTTAGAGGAACCTATTTTCAAGTTTGGAGGAGAAAAGAATCAAGAAGTGAATGTCAACAAGAACTTGTTATCAGAGAAGCTAATGATGAGGAAACAATTACTAATGTAGAGGAAGTTTATGCAGAAGAAGAAGAACCCATTGACTCACTAAGTTTGACAAAGAAACCAGAAGAGGGTGAAGCATTGATCTTAAGAAGAGTTATGTTATAGACTAATCAGAGCAAGAAAAGGAAATTCATATTGTAGACAAGATATTCTACCGGAGGAGAAAGTTTGTGTACCAGAGTAAAGGAAATAAGGATAAAGAAGCAAAGATAAGTATAGGAGAAGTATATGTAGACCAAAAACTGTATGATTCTGAAGTGTGTGAGAGAAATTGCATTTGGAACAGAGATCAGAAAGTGTTATAGAGAAATTCAGGAATGTATTGACTATATCAAAGTAAGTAACATGATTGTTTTAGAGGATGCAAATATGTATTTATTGACTCTTAATTAATTAAAGCAAACATTGATCTTGAGGCAACTTGTGGAGAAGACTTGCTCAGACCACCGATCATTGAGGCAGTGCAAGGCTTGCAAGTAGACCATCGAACCTAAACCATGACAAGATGAAGAATTTGAGGTAGCTTGTGGAGAAGAATTGCTCAGACCATCAATCATTGAGGTAGTACAAGGCTTGCAAGTAGAACGTTGAACTTAGAATAACTTGAGGTAGTTTTGCAGGGCAGACTTGAATAGACCGCCGACCTTGAGGCAGTTGCAAGTACCTGTGAACATATCACCAAACTTATTCAAAGAAACATCATTGATTTTGACATACTATAGACTGAAGTGAAGAGGCTCACTTTTCAATTAACCTCAAGAGTTTGATGCAGGAGCATCCGGAAGCATTCAAAACAATTGGGACAGTTAACAATAAATTGCAGAGTACCAAGAGAGTGACCTTGGAGAATACCGCATTTGCATATCAGAGGCTGTGGAGCTAGAATTAGCATCTAGACCTAGTCATCTACAACATATCCAAATTTTAGATCATTTGGGCTTGATTCCGGAGAGATATCGCTATCAGAAGATTACCTGCTTTTACTTGTTTTCACAGAGTAGAGCCGACAGTGTTCAATAAAGTCTAATCGTCTTGTGAAGCAATTCTGTGACTTGTGGAGCTTAAAGGAATATTATTCAATGAAGTATAGGTCCTAGCCAACCTTCATGGGGATCTGTACGAAGTTCTATGCACCAGCAGAGCAACACCTTATGTTTAGGTTTGACTTATCTATGTCTACACTTTTCATACTACCATTGCAATTAGGCTGACTTGATAATGATTTGAAGGCTTGTAGAGGATATAAATGAAGGATAATGATTTGTTACAAAACACCCGTGGTGAAAATGAACCATTAGGCGAAGACATGAAGCAAATTCATAAGTGTTTTGATCCGAAGAAGAAGCAGAAGTGAAGCAGAGAGTAGAGTAGAGAATAGAGGAAGTTGCAGAGCAGAGGATTGATAAGCAAATGAATGAGATCATGAAAGAGTGTTGTTATAGGAATCTTTTGTAATCCTGGGTTGCGGCCTAGCATCTGTAAAAGCCTGAGTGGCATATGTAAAGTGTTTTGTGATCATAATATAAGAAGAATGAGCTTTGAAGACTGGGTTTTTCCCTGTTAGGGTTTTTCCAGGATATATCTTGTGTCGTGGGTGTATGAATGTCTCTTTATTTCTGTTGTTAGCTAATTACTTTTGCTGCATCTCTGATCAATTATGTTAGTTGTTTAAGGCTGCAAGGTTGGACAGTCCCTCACCAGACCCTCCTACCTTGACTGCATCATTAATGGAGGAAACTTTGAGCTTTGCAAGCTTAATATGGAGGATCTCCTTGTAGATAAAGACCTATAGGTAGTTGTGTCTAGTTAGAAACCATCTAGCATGAAAATGAATACTATTAGTTGTGTTGGTAAACAAATTTGTTGCTACGATATTTCACTGAAAATAGCTTGGCTTGCCCAATGGGCAGCAACAAAGTTTACAATAGTTGGATAAACATTAAGAGGTTAATGATTTTCCTCAATGTTTGAGAGGGGCAAGTCCCTTGTATGATAAGTTTTAATTTTTCTAGGGCATGTTTTTAACCAAAAATAGGAAAGACACAAAGAAATAAAACTAAAAGAAAAGAAAAGGAAAACCATCGATAGGATGATATGAGGCCAAAAATCTCATCTTTTTGGGAATGAAAATAAGAAATTTTCAAAATAAGGGAGGAACAAACACAAAGATTTATTCCCTTAAAATATTAGTTTTTAAACAAAATATGCAACTAGGGTTTGAAAGAAGGAATTTCACCTAACATAAGAAAGATTCAATCACTTGGGATTTTCAAACTCATAGATCATAAAACAACCTATTATCTCATCCAAAATTACATAGGGTAAACATATATATCAAACAAAACTAATTGGTATCACCACATGACATAAAATATTTAAAGAAAGGCTACAAATTTGACATAAGAAAAATTTATAGCATAAAAATGTAACACACAAGCTCATATACCATAAATGTTCTTCTTTATTCAATTCAAAAAGAAGAGCTCTACAAACTCTTTTTCTTTTAGTACAATGCGAGAGAATCCAAAAGTCATTTCTTTACAAATAAGCCTTGTATATATAAGCTTTCCCTCTCATAATTGTTTTACAACCAACCTTTAGTTTAGAACTTAACAATACCTAAAGTAAGGCTTACTTTTTCTAATTAAGTTATAATATAAAGTTCACTCTTTAAGTCATCATAAAATGACTTAATTTATACTTGATAAAGCAATAAAAGACAATAAAGAAAGGTCTTCAACTCTATTGGGTTGAATTTTTCTCTTTCAAATCTTTAGTCTTTAGTGATTGTGACATCTCTGGAGATGATATGGATTTGTAAACTCTAAACTACTTGAAAGTTGTTGCAAGCAACTTGGCACCTAGTATGATGGTGTTAAGTAGGCATAATTTCCAAGTTGCTAGAGTATCATCTATCTCTTCCATTTGTTTGAGAAAAGATAGAATATCCTTTTGTTAGCCAATTAAGGAATATGACATAGTACTAAGTTTTCTCATCATGTTGGCATTCACAGACTCTTTTTTGAATAATTCTTATGTGATCATATCTTTAAAACTTTTCTTAATGACATGAATATTTACCAATTCAGTCTCATCTTCTCAAAGGACATCAACATAAAAAGATAAACAATCAATCCAGATATTGGACCTTGTTTGATCACATAACTTAGAGAGCTTATTTAATTCCATTGTTATTTGTTTCAAAATTAACAACTTCCACTCCATGCCTTTGAACCAAGAAATGGTGTCATATTCATCATCTTTGTTGATGAACTTTGTGACTATTTTTTGTTCACACTAAAATTAGTTTGACCTAAGTGCAATTGTTCAGAAGGGATAAAAGAAATTTTTGAAGTTATGCACTTCATTGAACGGTTGATATCTTGACAGAGCAGAAAGGAGATTCAGTTGACAAGATAGCCCATCAGTCTAATCAAGACTGATGAGTCATCATGACAAGAGAATAGGATTGCCAAGGTACCAGTCATTCAAGAAATACAGTTGTTTTAACATGGTTTTATCTTTCAGGAGTTATAAGTTAGATTGATTATTTAGTTAATCAGTTTTGAATAAAAGAAAGAAAGATATTTGTATTGAACTATTATTTCATGTCATGTTTTGAACGTACATTCAAGTATCTGTTACTTTATCCTATGCATTGATTGAAAAAGAAGTACACATTTATCAAGTGCATATGATAAATTAACTGATTATATTTAAAAGGAAATGTTCAAATGTGTCCCACACAATCCGTGGGAATAACTAGACTGAGCAATTGCAAACATGCAAGCTATACATCTGTTTGATAAAAGAAAGGAAATGAACACATGATAAAGTGAAACATCCATCATTGCCTGAGCAAGAAGGTTGTTTGTTGATGCCATCCTTCAATCTTCAGTCTTTATCTTCAGCTCCCATCATCAGTTGAACCTGCAAAAAATTTGGAACAGTCATGTTAGAGCTCCAAATGTTTTAAGTTATCACATGCTTTTATCAAACAGATACATCAACTTATCATATCATGCATTCATATGAGAGATCAGATTAGATATGTGACACAAATCAAGAAGAAACCATGAAGAAGATCTATCAATGCTATCAGGTATACTTTTATGCTAACTTGTTTGTTCACTGTGCAAGTATAGGACAAGTATTGTTGCTCATTTGAAGACAAATAAACATGTGGATTAAATGTGGCTCCCACAAGGGTTTGAGCCCAGCATGTTTTATTTTCATTTGAAAAGAGTATCAGAAAGGACAGGATGCATCATTCCAAGCTACACTATGCATCATCTAATCAACTTGTAGAAAAGTTATGTCATCATGACATTCATTACAGTTGACAAAGTACAGAAATCAGATTACAGTCACAAAAGGTATTTCATCTCTTTCATAGCATTATCAGAACACCATTTTCTTGTCATTTTTTGATGTCATATTTTCAAATTTAGACTTAAGAAATGACAGAAGAGTGAACAGTCATCAAGTACAGACATTCATCATGCATAGAAGAAAGACATGTGTTTGAATCAAAGGACAGCTATCTCAAACAAATACATTATCCAGGCAGCTATAGGATGATCAATATCATGAAACAATAGAGGGAGTAGCTACAACCATCATTATCATTTGTATGCTAAAAGAAGGGAAAGTTGTACCAAAAGGATACTAGAGTCATGATTATTTAGAGTAGTCACTGAAGATGTCAAAGTTTTGTATCATGTGATGTTACAGTGGAAGACATATGATTTATGCATCATTGACTATGACAGTCATGAATGAAAGATAATACATCAAGTAAAGAAGACAAGTGCAGATCAGCAAAGTGAACCATAAAGTACAGATACGGAGATCATAATGAGGATAGAACAGTTTAGCTGATGAAGGACTGCCACCATTGATCAAACAATGTCCCAATCATCAATTATAAATGCTAATACAGTCATGAGGAGCTGCTTATAGTAGGCATAGCAGAACAGCCTACAAAAGATGCAATCACTTGAGGACAGAGTCTAGTCCAAGAAGAACAAGAAGTAGTTCTAGTACACAGTGCCCAGTATTTTCTTCTTCATGCAGTGTCAGTAGCCATTCGAGAGGTAGAGTAGCACCCCGCCTCTATCTTTTTGAGGGAATCTCAACCCCATCATTCAATGTCTACAGTCAGGCCATCTCTATGTTGGGGTTAACACAAAAGAGAGATAAAGAATATACAGTGTCTTGCCATTATTAGGAGGGTTTCAAGATGTATGGAATAGTGATGCATAATTACACAAAGCATGACATGTTAAGAGGCATACATGAAGGTAAAATGCAGCTACAAGTAACAAGTAGGACAATCATACAAATAAAGAACAATCAATAAGGAACAGTCACATTGTATGGTAAAGGAGATTATGTAGAAAGAGCATCATAAGTATAGCTACCTTAATGAACAGAGATACCGGGATACATTTTGTCCTCAGATTAGCAGCTAAGAATAATCAGGATGGAGTAGTCAACATCAGAAATGAAAGAGCAAACATCAAATATAATAGGCATAATGAAACCATTCTATGAGAGCAAAGAGCAGTCTTAAAGACTGTAATGGCACAAATATTTACCACTTTTTGTTGTGAATGAGGTGTAAAAGACACAGTGATCAAGTAACAGACCTTTCTTTCTGCTCAAAATCCTTATCATATATTCCAAGCCTTAGGTTGAATAAAATAGAAGAAGAATATCAAGAAAAGAAAGGCATAATCGTTATGGCCGTACACAGAAAGTAGTTTTTTTTTCTTCTTCAAGGAAATGTAAACCCTCATGTATATTTCAAAACCTTTATCATCAAAGTGGAAGCTACAGTATAAAAGGAGCAGTAGATGATAGCTAAAGAAAAGAGGTGTATAGGAGAGGATGTGTACATTCATGCCATACTCAGTGATAAGGTGCCAGTGAAGAAATCTCAGCTTTATCTCTTTCTACAAGTAAAAAAATTAGAGGCCATGACTATTATAATGGATTCTTTTCATACATAAGAAAATAGAAACTCAAGCCAAAGTTTCAAAACCCTAGTTACATCTCTGTGTCTGGAGAAGTAAAAGGAGTCAAAATACAACACGACCGTTGATATTAAAGATCATTCCTTCAAAATATAGAGCACTCACTTCAAATTTTCTTGAAACCTTTGCGTGAAGTCACCCAAGCAGAGCAAGAATGAAATGATATAAAGAAAATTACTAATGAAAATGCTCAGAGAGATACACAGGTCACGGTCTCCTTTTTTTCTTAGATATAATGTTACAGTTGCAAACAAAGGCAACACAAAAGAAACATATACATAGTATATACTAAGCATCTAATCACAACAAATACAGAGAATGAAACATGTATTAGAGATAAGGTGCAGTCGCGGCCATAGGAGATGGCTTTGCTTCATAAAATAAAGAGCATGGTCAAAAATATGATAGGGGAGCACTTACCTTGTATTTTCATGTCAAAACTGTCACAAAATCCTTCAAAAATTGCAAAAAACCATGAAGAAACCAAGCAAACCCTTGACTGGCATGGCAGCCACATTGAGGCACAATTTAGCATTTGAAATCTTTTTGCCAAAGAGCCCGATGGTAGTCTTTTCCCATCTTTTTGACTTTATTTTATCAAACATCATTGTAAACATATCCAAACCTGTGGTCAAGTCTTAAAACCTAGCAATGATTCTGCATGGGGCCTGTGAGGCCATGATCACTTTTTTCCTTTTCCTTAAAACTTTACAAAGTCAAAAAATGATAATCATTTGAAAGCAAGGAAGAAGTAAGGTGCCCTTTTGGCATAGGATGTGAAGTCAAAGGGAGACATAAGGTTTTGACTTATATTATGATTAGCAAATGTATTATAGTTTATTTAAGATATTATTAGGACAATTACACTAATTGTTACTAATAATATCTTAAATAAACTATTTTAAATATAAGTCATATATAGCACATTGGAGGACTGGATGGAATATTCATTTATTGAATATTATTTACTTGTCATTGCATTGCATGGATTGGTGAAGATATAAGTTATTTTTTGACTTGTGCATGGAGTGATAAGAGTAATTGAGTCATCAGTTTGATCTTTCAGTTGGGAGCAGTTAGGAGCAGATTGAGGAGTTATATGAGCAGTTCACCTTGAGTCGAGCACTTCATTTGATTGGTGTATGGATCAGAGACCGTTTTAACACCTTATATCTATTTTTTCCATCAGTTTGGAGGTGTCTTTTGCAAAATTTTAGGGCTTGCATGGGAATCAGTTATCATTTTATGCATGTGCTATTTTGAGATAACTGAGGTTCAAATTCCAGTTGTCTATAGGTCAATCTTTTGACCTATCTTTTCTATATATTGTAAAACTTCATTCATTATGAAGTTAGTTCTTGATTCTCATTTTGATTCAAACAAATTAGAGAATTTTTGTAGCTCATTTTTTTACATTTTTATTGAGAGATCGGCAGGTTACATGTTCTATTTTTGTCTCCTTTGCAGTATTTCCTTTGTTTCTTTGAGATCAAATAGTTACCTTTCCATTTAGTGCTAATTATTTGAAGTGATTTGATGAAATTTTGTTGTGTTAAACCTTTAAAATTATTGTCTCACTTTCTTGCTTGCAGCATTAAGCATATAATCATCATAGGTCTTAGGTTGTGTTAACCAAAACTAATCTTTTTGTGTTGTGAAAAACTATTTCCTTCATAAAAGCATGTTTTCAAGCCTTCCTTAGAATCACTTTTTGTGATATTTATGCCAAGATTGGATTGTGTGAAAGTCTGATTTCTGAGTTATATTGTGAACCAGATTGCATATTATTATCCAAATTAGGTGCATCACCAAATTTTACAATTTTCATTTTATATAGTTTCTTTCTTCCCTTTTCCAAAACAGAAAACATACATTCCAATAGAACATTTGAAGGGAACCAGCCCACAATCTGGAGGTCTAATTTCATTATAGGGCACCCACAACGTGAAATTAGTCCCATGTTACACGGAATTGCAAAGCTTTTTCAGCCTTGCATATGGGTGCAATTCCCAGTGATAACAAACTTCTCAAAGATTAATAAATTGACATCAACTCTAGCCATTTCTTATAAGCCTCTTGTGACTCCTTGCCATATGAATTCTTCCTTCTTTGTCATATTAATAATAGAATCTAATTTTCTTTAATTTTCATCAAATTTCTGATACAATTTCATTGCCTCTTCGATGAAGTTGAGTTCATCAAGGGTAATCTACTCAACCCATGATTCTGCTACCCTACCATAAGCTTGGTATTTGTTTATTTTTTATAGTATCTTTACATATATCTCTTAAAGATTAGCTGGAAGAAGTTGATGGCAACATTTAAAGGGGCTACATAGATGTATTAATGATGGATTAGATATAAGCAGTCAAGATACACATGTGTCCTTCCAATTGTTCTTTGGTTTCTTTTTATTTATCTATCTTTTCCACCAACTTTGCAGATGATACGTAGAAATTATGGGCATCTCCTTTGTGAGTTAAAGGGCTAAGTTCAACCTAAGAAATCTTACAGTCAACATCCATAATATCCTCCTCATTTATGTCTATAGCAGGTTCTACAATTTCCACAAAGTGAGTATTGGAAGAGGGGTCTACCATCATCCTAGAAGTGTTATGGGCTTTCTTCACCTAGGGAGTCATTTGTAGCAAACTTGCTACAACATTGAACCTAGGATCAATAACTTGAGTGTGCTTTATATTTTTTATGACCATCTCCTCTAGCCATGGTGATGTGGAGGTGATAGGTCCTTTCTTAGGGCTAGAAGAGGAAATAATTAGGAGAGGGTGGACTTTTGGAATAGTATTGGCCCTTGTGCTATCTGTTGATGGTGAAGAAGCAAACTTTTATGATGATGTTGGTTAGATAGAAGAATGTGGAGGTGAAGAAGGAAGAGGGAGTTGAGATGAAGAAGGATTAGCATCAAGAATGAGTGGTTGCTAGCTTGAGTCTAAAGGTACTTGAGAATCAACCTGGGTGCTTTTCTTGGTGGGGCTTGGTGGCCTCTTTATCTTAAGTTTCTTCCTAGGTTCTACATCCCCTTCTACAAGGTGCTCTTCAAGTCAATTCCCTTCTTGGGATTGTCTTCATTATTACCTCTAGTGGCACTCTCTTTGGACCTTGTAGGATACACTACTTGAACTGTTGAGTCCTAGATGTTCCACTATGTTTGTCACCTTGCCTTTATTTATTAGGCATGTTATGTGGCCTTATGGCAATATGCCCTATAATCTTCGCATCTAGCCACTTCTTGATCTTTTGAATGACAAAAAGAGACCTTTCTCTAATATCCTTCATTTCTGTATCATCCCAATTTATGGGTGTAAGTGGCTATAACTATAGAGTACATGTGAAAATTAGGTCCACCATATCACTGTCATTGTCCTTGATGCCCATGGTATCTTACCCTAAATTGAAGGCTTCAATTTGTTCAACTGTCATGCTCATCTAGTCCCTATTTCTAACTTCAAAAACATCCTTCCAATCAACCCAATAATCCTCGAATTGAGGTGAATGAAAATACTCTATTCTAAGATGTATGTTATCTCTAACATAGTTCTTACCTTTCAAAAAGGAATCTTTCCCTGTAAAAATACATAGAAACTTTTGTGAGAGACCTCTCAATGTTTTGAGCATCTGAGGATGAATGGAAAGTGTAATAACTTAGGCACATGGGAAAGGGATATCCAACTTTTTTCCTTTCTTTGAATCTCTTGTGGACTAGGTCCATTTGCCTACAAACCTCAATGAGGATAAAATCATCACTTACATAGATAACTTTTTGAAATGATCTTCAAAACTTCCAATCTTGATGTATGTGAATCTTGGAAACTATATAAAATAAACTACCATAGTGAGTGATCAGGTTAGCTACCTCAAGAGAAATTCTGAGTCCTACATTTCCATCCAACTCTCTTACCATCAGCATAGTGAAAGAACCATTTACTCTTCTAAAATTCTTAATACTAACTTCCAATTGCAATTAAGGATAGAAGTTGTAAATTTGCATAGTATTGTCATATACCCCTATGAATTTAACCCAGCCATGCTTTCATGCTTGCAATTGCATAGAAGAGATACGCAGACATGTAGAAACATTGGGTGGTTTAGAATTTCACCAACTGGTTATGGAAATTATCACTTATTAGTTTTCCCCAATCAATATATCGTGATTGATAACAAATTACCATAATAAAGTGGCACATCCAGTACTTGAAACTACTTGTTTTACTCTTTCTCATTTCTTTGTTGAGTAGGGTGATCATATCTGAGATGTCCTCATTGAAATGAGACTTCTGTAAATTTTTTGGTATTTGTGACTTGCCTTTCTTAGGTACTTTTAACAAATATTTTGCAATGTTAAGAAGGCAAGTGTCCTCTTGAAAGAAAAATCTTCCTTTGTCCATATCCATGTCAGTGTATTCATCCCTTTGAGAGAGTCTAAAGGTGATAATAAGAGAGGGCCATCTAATTTTCCTATGAATTGGTCATGTACTATCTTGATCTCTCTAGTGTCAGGATTATAATGTCTCACACATGCAAGGACTAAGTCTATGCATTGGATAGAGGTTGGAAAACTGCTAACATGGGCTAGATTGCTTGAGAATGTGGCTTTTGTAATCAGGTTTCTAGGATTTTGTTGCATCCGATTCCAAAACTCTTTCATACTTATGTGCCCTAGTGTACTATCTCCCACCTCTAATAGTAAATTATCTAGGACTGTAGTGTGCTCATACCCTTGATACTTGTACTTCATCTTAGGCAATTTTGATAGTAACCAAAATAGACAAGCTAGGGTTTGTATTAAGTTTTGGTGGACAACAAGAGGAAGGAACTTATTTTCATATATGGAGTAGCAGTGATAGGTGAAGTTCATGAAGACACAAGTTTAAACTTTGGGAGACTATGAACTTATTAACAACAAAATGACAGTGGGTTGAATTGGCAAAGCAATGCATGGAAAATCTTGAAATGATTTCATAGAGGATATGTTTAACCTACCTCAAAATGCAGACTCTAATTAATGGGAGAACTTCTATTGATAAGCATAGAAATTTTGGCAATGGCATGTATTTGGTTGGGCGGCAAGTCTATAGAGATCCTTCATTGTTTAAAAGCTTTGTGGTTGCAAATGAGCTTGTGTGAAGCCTTTTATACTTTGTATTTTGACTTGTTGATATTTTCAAGCTTCCCCAAATTATGTTGGTGATTTGGAGGGTTCACAAACCCTAAAATATGTCACCACTTTTTATTTCAAGCCTAGTAGCAATCTTTCTATTATGAATTGTTCCTTTTCTTAAAACCTTGTCAACATTTTCAAAAAAATTGAAACCTTATGAAATGTGAACACTATTTCCTAAATTTTTGGTGTTTTCAAGAAATCCTAAACTTGCAAACATTACCCTCTGAAGCCTTCTTTGTTAGAGTTTTGGAGAAAATTCAAACCTTGTCAGCACTTTGGAGACTTCATGAACCATTGAAGATGCCAACAAACCTTTTAGTTTGCTTTGTTCCTTCACTTCTTTGGAGACTTGTTGGCATTTCAAAGATTTTGAGAACTCTCAAACTCACTGATGTTGCCTTCTTTCAAAAGTTTATAACATTTTTATCAAAGTTTTGGGCTTCATGTGAACTTTGTCAATAATTTAAGTGGTTCGAGAACCATGAAAATCACCAACACCTTTGTCAATATTTTATCAGTTTTCCAAACTAGAAGAGAGTGACAAGTTAAAGGAAAACACTTTGTCAATGACTTAGGAAGTTTGAGAACTAAGTGAAGCACTGACAAAGGGTTGAAAAGAGACATGTTAGGGGTTTAGAAGGTTCACAAACTCATGAAACTTTTGACAAGTTAGGGAAAACTCAAAAGAGCTGACAAAGGAAGAAAAAGACTTAGAAGATTTTGAAACTTTAGAAAATTTTGAAGTTTAAGCACACCAAGATCTGACAGTGGCTACCTCAACAAGGTACAATAATGACCAAAATTTTTAAAAAGGACTTAGTCAAAATTGTAGGTATCAACTGACTCTAACTAGGGACAAGGACCTTGTAGATGAAGTAGGAACCTAGAATCTCAGGCAAGGGATCAATGTCTTGGCCAAGGGGAAAAAGAAAATTTGGGAACTAAAAATGAAAAAAATTAAGACAATAGAGAACAAAATGGAAACAAAACAAGGAAACCATGGGAAACTAAAGTACAAGTATGAAGGACAACTTGTTTCACTATTTGTAAAGTTTCAAATATTTCCTTCTATAAGGAAAGGGCAATGGAGTACCATCAAGGTATGACAAGTAGAAAGAATTATTACTGCAAGTTTGTCTGATTTGGAAAGAACCTTTCCAAAGTGAATCAAATTTGCCATGTCTTCCTCTTGGTTATATTCTCTTGTCCCAGAGTAGAAAATAATCACCAACTATGAAATCCCTTGATCTGGCTTTCTTGTTGAAAATCTCTTTAACCTTGGCCTGATGTTTTGTGATTGTGTCTACACAATCTTCTCTTTATTCTTATACCTTAGCTAAGTACATGATCCTCTTCTCCAATGAGCTTTAAAATTGTTCATCTTCTATGGTAGTTTGATGGTTTAAATCTAAGAGTTCCAATGTGATAGGCAATGTACTATTTATCCCATACACCAATTCAAAAGGGGACATACTTATAGCCCTCTTTGATGTAATTTGTTTTGACCACAATTCATCATACAACTTCTTGTGCCAATTATTTTGATTTTCATCAACCATCTTCTGAATAATAGTTGTGAGGTTCTTGTTACTCAATTTTGCCTAGCCATTACCTTGTGGATAGTAATCTAATGAATGTGAAAAGGTGATCCCACATTCATAGTAGAAGAGGGAAATCTCAATGGAAGAGAAGTTTGATGCATTATTAGTAACTATATTTTGTGAAATCCCAAACTTGACTAAGATATTTTCTTTGATGAAGTTACATACCACTTCTAATGTTGTTTGTCTTAATCTGTAGCTATCAATATGTGAGTGTGTCCAACGTTGGAATGAGGATTGATAAATCTAATGAAATCAAGCCCTTATTATTGAAAGGGTTCTTTAATTACTATCGGTCTTAGAGGGAGGGTCATTAATTGAGGTCTGCCAAAGAAATGTTGACATTTTTCACATTTAACCACCTAGTCATATGCATCCTTGAACATACCTAGACAATAGTAACATTGCCTTAGGATTTTAAAAGTTGTTACCAAAGAAGAGAAATGTCCTTTGCATGCCTCATTATGGAATATTTCCAAGATCTTTCTCTATTGTTCCTTATCGACACATCTTAGGAACATTCCATAGATACCTTTCTTATACAAAGTATCTTCCCAAATAACATCCTTGGTAGCTTTGATCTTGATGTTCCTCTTCTCTCTCATCAAAAGATGTGTAGGACATTCTACGTATGTCAAAAAGTATGCAATGTTGGAGAACCAATCATCAGTTAACCCAAAAAAGAGCATAAGTGGAAGATCATTTGGTTGCTCAGGTTCATTTTATATGAACAACTTGCAAATCCCTTTCCCCTTCACCAATTTTGCGGGTTTGATGTCTACATCATATTCTTGTCGAGTCAATACAGTCTTGACTCCTAGATTAGGCACACATAACCATATGAGTGCAAAATATAAAACCTGAATTATTTAGCTTCCTTGACCATAACAAAGGCATGTTTTTCTATTGGTGAGTAGTTCAATTCATATTTTTTCAAGGGAATTCTCATGAAAGCAATCAGAGACTCCACACCTTGGTCATTTTTCTGCAACAAAATAGTTGATAGCATATGTTTTGATGCATAGCTATAAATATTTAAATCTTTGAGGAAATTGGGTTGCACAAGAATTGGTGCATTAAATATGGCTATATTTATATCATCAAAGGATTTTCTTCCTACTGCAATCCATAACCTAGTTTTTCTTTCATCATTTCAACAATATGCCTTGTTAATTCAAAAAATTCTAAAACAAACCTTCACAAAAAATTTATTTGTCTAAAGAAAGATTTAACACTAGTTCTACTAGAAGAAAGGCTAACTTGTTGAATGACTTTAACTCTATTGAGATCAATTCTTATTCCTTCCTTGGAGACAATATGCCCCAATAATTTTCCCTTTGTGACCCTAAAGACTGATTTCGTAGGATTAATAGATATACCTTGATGCCTGCATCATTGCAACATGAGTGCTAGATCATGGAAGTGGTATACTCTCTTCTTTAAAAATATTATTATCATCCAAATAAATAACAATAATCTTATTCTTTAGATCATCAAAAGATAAATCCATCACTCTTTGAAATGTTGCACTCACATTGATAAGACCAAAAGGCTGTTGATAACTGAGAGGGGGGGTGAATCAGTTATCTTAATTAATTTAACTTTCTATTCTTCTTTAATAAATAGTGCAGCATCAAAACAAGTAAGCATCCATAACCATGAAAGCAAAAACAAAATCAATACACATAACACAATGATTTTGAAGTGGAAAACCTTGTTAAGGGAAAAACCATGGGGTGACTAACCCAAGATTGTATTCTCTGTTAAAAGAATAGAAGTACAAAATGGCACTTGCCAATTAGGGCTCACTGCTTGAGCACACTGCTCACAAGAGGCTCACTACCTATAAGAGACTCACTGTCTACAAGGTATAAATAAAGTAACAAGATACTTGAACTGATAAGAAGCATCCACATATGTTGAGGTTCAGTTCCGGTTAGGCTCAATACACTGATCTACTACACTTCATTTTTTCTCTTCTTTGGTGTTGTTGTCCTGTCACATACCGGACCTATATAACTGCTTTCACACTATTCTCTACTTTTCTTTGCACAACACAACACACCACACACACCTTCTCATCGAAATCCATCTAGTATATATATCCGCACAAAGGATTTCAACATCTTTCTAGTCGGCATCTGGAATACTCAATATTTTTCCAAACTCTGGTCTGTCGGTTGAATCCTTGTTTACCAAGTGATGCGTATCAAAGAGATGCTTATAGAAGTCATCAATCATGTCAGCCAATCATGAATGATCCCTTAAGAAACTTGATTACCATAAATATCTCATCCGGATTAAGGTCTGAAGCTCTGTTGGTCAGTTCTTCCTAAGTCTACTCTGTCAAACAGGAACCTAACACTTAGGTGTTCATATCTTTTCACTCTTACATCACTGGAGGCTCAATCTCTAGAATGTATCAATCATGGTACTTCTCTTAAATTCCTCAAGTCCGCACTTTACTGAGATACTGATGCAGAGCATCTAGGATAGCAGGACAACATAGTTTAAAACTTCACATGCAAAGGTCTCTCAAGGTTACTGTTTTCTTCTGACAGAGATCAAACTTCAATTAAGGCAGGGTTTCAACTCAAAACTACACATATTCTTGATACCAAGGTGAAGGACTTCAGGGCACACCTTCCAAGATGCCTAACTGCCTCTAACATTCCACCATCTCCACTGTGTAGGGTCTGCAGGACAGCAATACCTACCATACCTTTCAAGGACAGTCACAACCTCACTGCTCCATGAGAAGGACAGTCACAATATCCATCTTAAGGTGGTCTCTTTTAAGACAAACTCTTGCCTGACTTATAACATACCAAATCAATAACTCACTAAACATCTAATGTCTTCTTTGACAAAACAATGACATGCCAAACATACCTATTATCTTTGTGGTAGTGGCTGTCTCCAAGCCTTCCTTATAGTGACTATTGTGCAAGTCAGAGAAAGGTAGAAAGGACTGTTGTCTTAGGGAAATACCTGCCTACTCCTTGTCATGGATCCCTGATCAAATCTAGGGCATCATACATCATTGACAAAGATTGCATTTCACAAAATCTCCATTCCCACAGTCAGTGGACTTCATCTAACTGTTGCTGTCCAACTACAAGTCACCAAACATGGTTTTGTAGAGTCATTTACTTGGAATCCTCAGCACCATCCATCCTCCTGTCTCCAAGTCCTTTACTAGACCTTAAACCAACTAATATACAACCCATTCCACTGATCAGAAATAGAGAGGATTAGTGGAATGAGGAATAATTCATCGGGCTACTCAGACAAACCCTAAGTTAGGTTTTTGGACAGTCAAGAGAAAACTAACAACTTCTTCCTCCTAGTGCAGTGTCAAGACTCCAAACTATGCTCAAATCAAAGATACTTCAAATCTCTAACCATCCAATGCATACATGGCCTATGACAAATTCGTACAGGCATGGGTACGGACCAAAAATAGTGAAAAAACACAAAAAAAGCAGAAAAGACAGGAAAAACAATGATTTCTTTGTTCTTATTCCACTCTCATCAGATCTCTGCTTACAATCCATCCTCCTTGGCTTCAAATAAGCCTCATACAATGCATGAGTCGTTTGAGGTCCAAGAAAACTGCCCAAACCATCAAGTTTTTCTTGATTTCTAACTGCACTAGCTGACTGTTTTTAGAAACTGTCTTCTTTTACCAACTGTTTTGGTTTAGAATATTTTTTAACACTTGGATTAACCTTTGGCAAGGTTCTTAACATACCTCCTAACCTTTGACATGCCTCTATAGGCTTACAAACATGGAAACTTTAATGACTGCCCCCTACAATAAGACTGTCCTCCTAGGACTACAACAAGATAATAGATTCTTTTAGACATTTGGACATAGTCCAATTACATGCATGGCATTCAAGCCTTATACAACATTGAATGGTCTCAAGGACCTTACTGAAACAAACAAAACAACTTGAAGATTTAACCAAATCCTAGATATCTTGGTGCTCCTGCACCATACTCCCTGGCATGATGAAAACTCTTGTCCCAAGAGTTAGGGGATCTTCTCCAAACGTTCTTTAGTTTTGTTGGAATGTTCCTCTGACTAGGAAACATGAACTCTCCAAGAGTTATCTTCCTCCTCCTCTAACCTGCATGGCCTATAAACAGTGTTAGTACCATAAAACTTGTTTTGGTGTCCTTGTCTAGGACCCTGCTGCTGCAATGCTTCTGTTCTTCTCAACTGAAGGTTCTGATTCATTCCTTCCTGTACCATCTGTTGTTTGCCTTCCTTCTTCTGGCTCCTTATAGGGCAATCAATGTCCCCAACCTTGACATAACTCAAGTCCCAAACCTGCTGTTCATTAGGACTATCATCCACCTTACTCTGTTGTAATTGTTCCTGCTGCTGGCAATCATCCTTAACCTGCACATTCAACTGTAGTTTCTCTCCAAAACAAATAGTAACATGTTCCTTCTTCTCTTCACAAGGTAAAGGCATCAGTTTGAACTTCTTACCATCTTTGTGCACCACATAGTTATTAGTGTAACCATCATGAATTGTTCTCCTCAAGTGTTTCCATGGCCTACCCAAGATTATATGCCCACATGTCATTGAAATAACATCACACAAAACATAGTCCTGATATGGACCAATAGAAAAATCAACATATGCCCTCTGATCAACCCTTACTTGCTACTCTTGACTCACCCAAGTGGCATTGTAAGGACTAAGATGATCAAATGTTTTCAATCCCAACTTATGCACCATTTCCCAAGAAACTAAATTATCATGAGAACCTGAATCTATAATCAACTTGCATATATTTCCATGGCTTAAACAATTAGTTCTGAAAATAGATACCTGTGGTGGTTGCTGCATCTTGCCTTTTTCCACCATGAGCATTTCTCCAATCATTACTAGAGAGGCTGATGACATTTCTGGTTCTTCTGGCTTCTCCTCCTCTTGTGCCAAGTGAACTCTTCTATCCTTGCTCCTATCAACATCATCATTCTTAGGACATTTGAAAGATGTGTGTCCCACCTCATTGCAATGGTAACATCTACCTGTAAACACTCTTCTTCCTAATCCAAATCTACCTTCACCTCTATATCCACCTCTCTGATCTGTAGAAGACTCCTTACCTTTCTCATGGCTATTCTGTACTTCATTAGTAGGTCTGCCCCTACCTCTGTATCATCTTCCACTACCTCCTTGCCTTTCTTGCTTCCTCTTCACCCTCTCTTCAACCCTGATGGCCAACTGAAAACATTCCCCAAGTGATTTTGGTACTGTCAAACCAATCTCATCTTGCAAGTTATACCTAAGCCCATTAAGGTACCTTGCCACTTTCTCTTCTTCATCTTCCAATCCTCCTCTAATACTAAGCTTATGAAATTGCTCAGTATAGGACATAACATCCATGTCCTTCTATTTCAAATTCTACCTCATCCTTTTTGTTTGAATGGAGTAATCAAGTGGAAGGAATTGATCCTTCATCATATCCTTCATCCTACCCCAAGAAGTGATTCTTGTTCCACCTCTAGCCACTCTTTTTGTTTGCACACTACTCCACCATGTAAGTGTTGTTCCTCTCAGTTTTGTTTTTGCAAATTTGATCTTCTTCTCATCATTCATCTCCTCATACTCAAAGAAATTTTCTAGGGCATCTATCCACCCTAATACCTCTTCACTATCCATCTTCCCCTGATAGGTAGGTAACTCTATGTTTGCCTTTGTTCCACTTCCTTGGACTACCTTCAGCAATCTCACAAATTTCTTTTCTTCAGCATCCAACTCATCCTCAAGAGGATTCTCATCTACCTCCTCATCTCCTTCTTGGTCATCTTGCTCATCCCTTCTAGGATTCTTCTCCAATGCTTCCAATCTAGCCAAGATTGATGCATTCTCTCTTCTTAGTTGCCTTAACTCGCTTTCCCTTGTAGCATCCTATTCTCTTCTCTCCCTCAACTCTTTTTCTCTAGCCCCTAAGGCTTCCCTCAATTCATTGTTCTCCCTAGCCATCTAGTTCTTAGGAGGCATCCTTACACTTCTCACAAACCCTTACTGTTTCAAAAGATCTACTACTTCCTCAAAGATCTACTAGTGGCTCTAATACTAATATGATGCAGAGCATCTAGGACAGCAGGACAGCATAGTTTAAAACTTCACATGCAAAGGTCTCTCAATGTTACTATTTTCTTCTGACAGAGATCAAACTTCACTTAAGGCAGGGTTTCAACTCAAAACTACACATATTCTTGATACCAAGGTGAAGGACTTCAGGGCACACCTTCCAAGATGCCTAACTCCCTCTAACATTTCACCATCTCCACTATGTAGGGTCTGCAGGACAGTAATACCTACCATACCTTTCAAGGACAGTCACAACCTCACTGCTCCATGAGAAGGACAGTCACAATATCCATCTTAAGGTGGTCTCTTTTAAGACAAACTCTTGCCTGACTTATAACATACCAAATCAATAACTCACTAAACATCTAATGTCTTCTTTGACAAAACAATGACATGCCAAACATACCTATTATCTTCTTGGTAGTGGATGTCTCCAACCCTTCCTTACAGTGACTGTTGTCCAAGTCAGAGAAAGGCAGAACGGACTGTTGTCTTAGGGAAATCTCTCCCTACTCCTTGTCATGGATCCCTGATCAAATCTAGGGCATCATACATCATTGACAAAGACTGCATTTCACAAAATCTCCATTCCCACAGTCGGTGGACTTCATCTGACTGCTGTTGTCCAACTCCAAGTCACCAAACATGGTTTTGCAGAGTCATTTACTTGGAATCCTCAACACCATCCGTCCTCCTGTCTCCAAGTCCTTTACCAAACCTTGAACCAACTAATATACAACCCATTCCACTGATTAGAAATAGAGAGGATCAGTGGAATGAGGAATAATCCATCGGGCTACTTAGATAAGCCCTAAGTTAGGTTTTTGGACAGTCAAGAGAAAACTAACAACTTCTTCCACCTAGTGCAGTGTCAAGACTCCAAACTATGCTCAAATCAAAGATACTTCAAATCTCTAACCATCTAATGCATACATGGCCT
This sequence comes from Cunninghamia lanceolata, assembly GCA_027924645.1. Classification (NCBI taxonomy): domain Eukaryota; kingdom Viridiplantae; phylum Streptophyta; class Pinopsida; order Cupressales; family Cupressaceae; genus Cunninghamia; species Cunninghamia lanceolata. Next base: position 18,635,390 of record BSBN01001215.1, on the reverse strand, counting down.
ATGAAAAATCTATACAGGTGCGAGTACAGACCGAAAATAGTGAAAAAACACAGAAAAAGCAGAAAAGACAGGAAAAATAGTGATTTCTTTGTTCTTATTCCACTCTCATCAAATCTCTGCTTACAATCCATCCTCCTTGGCTTCAAATAATCCTCATACAATGCATGAATTTGTTTGGGGTCCAAGAAGACTACCCAAACCATCGAGTTTTTCTTGATTTCTAACTGCACTAGCTAACTGTTTTAAGAAACTGTCTTCTTTTACCGACTGTTTTGGTTTAGAATGCTTTTTAACACTTGGATTAACCTTTGGTAAGGTTCTTAACATACCTCCTAACCTTTTACATGCCTCTATAGGCTTACAAACATGGAAACTTTAATGACTGTCCCCTACAATAAGACTGTCCTCCTAGGACTACAACAAGATAATAGATTCTTTTAGACATTTGGACATAGTCCAATTACATGCATGGCATTCAAGCCTTATACAACATTGAATGGTCTCAAGGACCTTATTGAAACAAACAAAACAACTTGAAGATTTAACCAAATCCTAGATATCTTGGTGCTCCTGCACCAGATACTTCCTTTGAGAGATCCAGACCTGATTGTCAGACCTTGCTACATGCTTTGTTCTTGGTCATTGGACCAAAATACTTTTCAATCTGACTTCCGATATAGACACACCATGTCCTGTGGATGTGTGGGATGGACTTTTTTTCCATCAATGACAACACCCATGAAGCCACACAGTGTCTCTTGCCAACAATCTCCCCCTTTGGCATTGATGGCAACACTTAGTGAAAAATAACTGTCACACTACACTCCCCCTTGGATGATGCTCTGTTCTAATGTACATTTTACCGAAGCTCCCCCTTAGCTAGATTCCTCATTTTTCACTGCTCCTCACTCCCCCTTTGACATCAATGGCAAAGGGTAGAATCCGCACACCAAAATTCTCTAAAAATCCAACTATACTTAGCCGCATAAGTATATATACATGTTATACTTACATATATTGAAGTATATCTGCAAAAGTTATCTTTAACTGGACAAATTCTGTTGCCCAACTCTGCTTCATCCTATCCAAAATTGAGATGTGACCACTCAACAGGAATGCAAAAGCTTCTGCCCTCTTTAGATATGTCGGATCACTGGTCCAGGCTATGGTCTAAGCATCAAATAGGGCCTCATGCATGGCCTCTAATTTAGGGATAATCATCCCTCTAAGTTCACCCATCCTACTTATTATGTTCTTCCTCTCCTTCTCAAGCTTCTTTATCTCATTTATGACTGCAATAGTCTAACATTCCTGGTTTATTATTGATGTGGTGAGAGGATCAAAATTCTGAGAGAAGCTTGACAGTTTATCCTCTTGTTCTTTCACTTTCTTTTCAATATCCTTTGTCACTTTAGACCAGGATAAACAAAATTTATATACTTCTCCACCATCTTTAAGAGCATTTTCTAAGCTCTTTATCCCAATATCCATATTTCTCCTATCATTGGTTATAAATCCTTGTATCTCGGAGAATCTCTTATCCAAAAATTCTTTCCAGAATTTCTCTTCTGCTGCTTTTTCCAAAGAATCAAAATGTGTGCTAACTAAATTAACAAGAGATTTTAGATTACCAGACGAAGAAGCTGAAAGATCCTTCTAAAAGGATGGCATGATCTTCTCCAACATACCGGATGCAATTTCTATTAACTCATAATCTTCCATGTGAGACTTCAGGAGTTTTTCTTTTGCCTTTACTTGGGCAAAGGATGATATCTTCATTGTTTGAACTGGGGAGAGGGAATCAAAATTGAATGGTCCTTGAAGCAGTTCTGGTTCATCAATCTCTATCATTTCTTTGGTCAAGAAATCTACAATGTCTCTTGCTAGAGATAGAGTCTTCTTTCCTTCTGCAGTCTCAGAACTGTCTCTTGGGGTCTTTTCTGTTTGAACTTCTTCTCTTCCCTTTACCTCTTCTTCTTGACTGATTTTCTCCTCTATCTTTTCTTCTCCTTTAGATCCGGAGTCTGCTGGGGAATTAGGATGAGAGATATTTACTTCTACATGGACTTCCTCTTCCAAAACAGAGGAATCCAGGTCCATGGTCTTCTCCTCATTTATCTCCTTTGGATCTTCTGCATTTTTCTCAGTAGGTTCATCATCTATGTCCTCTACAATAGGGAGATTGAATTTCATGAAGGCATTCCGGAGGATGTCTTCAATTTCTTTTGCCACTTTGTCAATCTCTCCAAGCATGAGTTGATTCATTCTTGCTTTGCTCCGGAACTCATCCTTGCAATCTTTGAAGATCATATTCATTTGTTTCGAAGTGATTGAAGGATAGAGTTGAATAGCTATCTGTTCCTGGATCTCAAGGTCTTTTGCCTTAGCATTGTTCTTCCTTATTTCTAGTTCCTTCTCTAGGCTTTTGGGAATTAGAGATATGATTTCAATAAATGCCTTATTATAGATATTCAAATACCTGACTGTAGCTTCTTACAAGATCTTCTGGTCAGCTTCATTATATTCATCATAGAACTCAGTCATTGGTTTTAGGTTCCCATCCACAATGACTAATTTGATGATATCATCAATGCGGAGAGTAGGTTTTTCAACAAATTCTTCTATCTTTTCTTGCTTGCCTTGACCAATAGAGGAATCACCAGATGTTTTCTTCTTTTTCTTCTTTTTCTTTACTTCATCATCTGTCTCTGTCTCTTCATCATCCTTGAGACTTGTATAAGACCTTGTTGCCTTTTTCTTTGTTCTTTTCTCTCCCTTTCCGGATGTCTGGGCTTCTGGTTTTTATGCTTTTTGGCTCTTAGAGGTGGCAGGTGCAGAGCTTTTGGAGGATCTGGTTCAGGAGGGGGCTTGCACCAGGGCACTTTCTTTTTTTGTTTCTTTCCTTTCTTTCTCTGCCCTTTCCATCTTCTCTCTATTTGCATCAAGTGCCTCCTTTGAAATTCCATGCCTCTTGGCAAATTATTCTACTTCCCTCCTTACTTTTCTCTTGATCTCAGCCTGTCTTAGTTCAACATGAACTTTTACACTTAGTTCTTGAAAGGTTCCAAACCTTTCTGCCTTAGGATCCTTGGGTTGACTTAGCATGTGTTGAACATGTAGCTCTAGAATTTTCTCATCAACTTCATACCCCATTGGCATGATCCAGACTATCCTTGGCTCTACTACCTCCATTAGGCATTGATCAGTTTCTACCATAAAGCATATTGTATCCTTATACTTTTCAACTAGAGAATGGGAAATTCTCTCTCTCTGGCTTGCATCATACTCTGAAAGTTCTTGAAGTAGCCCCAGAGTGCTATATTTTGTTCCTTGGCATCACCAATTCCATGCAAATAATCTCTTATTTGTATGGCTACTGATCTATCATTTTGCCATATCCAACCACTAGATCCGGGAAGCTCATTCATAAAGTAAAAGAACAAACACAGTATTAGCCCACCATACTTGAATGAGTTCTTCTTGTCCTTCTTGATCTTTTGTAGGTTTTCCAACAGTTGGCTTAGAAGAAGCTCACAAAGATCATAATCTGCATTCTCCCTTAACATCTGATAAGCAGCATAGATCGCAGTTCTGGATACAGAATTCTCCCTACTGGAGTGATATATCTTATAGCCAATTATCATGGATGTAAACTTGATATCTGGATCAGTGATATCTTCAATTGTCATTGCTCTCTTGTCAAATTTTGATCCTATTGCCTCACTCATTGTCTGATTCTTGATGGATTTGAGAGCAGGTAACCCACCGGATGAGTGTAATTCAGTAACTACCCTAATGGCATCCTTGGTTATCTTGAATAGCCTCATCAACCATATAAATTTGTCATGCATTCTACTTAGACCATACCAGACCCATTCATCTTTTGCAAAATAGGGGAAATGGATGGAGTGTCCAAAATGCTTGTCCTGGATAGCCTTGTACTGAGGTTTAAGTTCAAAAGAGTCATCTATTAATTAATTGTGATAGATATCCATTAGCTTGGATTCCCAAAATTCCTCAATGTTTGCATGAATATATGCCCTAACATCTTCTACATGCAAAATCCCATGCAGAATGCTTGAAAAGGCGCCTAGGGGATCAACTTCTAGGGATTTGTAGGGATGTATCTTGAATTTAGGACGCGGCCTATCAATGATCTTTACAACATTCGGAGTAGCCATCTTTCAAAAGATTCAAAGAGAGGTTTTCAAGAGTGGAAAATACCTTTTACGCTTCTAGGGTTCACGATATGAGCCAGATCGGATTGCTGGAAGAATCAACTTCTGCAGTTAATCTTTGAAAGGCTTGAGACAATTTTGTTGTAAAGCTCCTTTTCTCTTTTTCTCGGATGTAAATGTGCAAATGTTCAATAAGAGAACCCTTGTATTTCTGCAAAAACCCTAATTCCACATTGCAATAAATGCGCAACTTAAGTCATTCTGGTTGCCTTGTTCACCTTGTTCTGAGCAAGATCTTTTCCGGATCACATTGATGCACTTAGAGTTATTCTCGGTGATTAATGACAATCTATCTTCCTTTCTCCAATCATTTCATCTATCTGCAGATCAAGATTCCTCAATTTTGAATCATATTGGATCTGACTGTGAAAATCTTGCTTCTTACCGGATGACTGTTAAACCGGATTAATCTTGGAAGATTAACCTCTTCTAAACTTCTTGCGGATATTTCATATCTTTACCATGGCTTATTTAGATGTTTCTCTGAGAACCCTTTAATCCGCAACTTTCCATGTGCCAATTTCAGGCACCAATTAACTAGCTGGGGGAATTTGTTTTCCTTTTTGACTCCCCCTGAGCTAAAGCTCATCTTATTTAGTTTCTGGAAGGAATATCAACACCAGATTCTGGTGCGGATCCATCCCCAACATTTTCTGTACTTCTCTTTACCCAAATCTTGTTCATCTCCCTTTGAACTTCATTCGCATTCACTTTTCTTTTTCCTTTGTCTTGATTTTGATTTTGATGCATCGGACCCCTTTTATCCTGATTCTTACTTCTGCACAATTTGGCAATATGACTGGATCTATTGCAATTGTAGCAAACAACATTTCTTTGCAAATTTGACTGGTATCCTCTTGATCTCCATTGATTAGCCATATGTCCCATTCTATTGCATGCAAAGCATCTACCATTGAATGAATTGTTCATTTGCATATTTCTACACTCATGAGATTTGTGACCATACCTTTTATAGTTGAAACACTGTCCGGAGAAGGATGAGTTAGTCTAATTCATTCTTTTTCTACACTGATTTGCTTTATGACCAAAGTTATTGCAATTGTGGCAATATACATTGAAGGATGGATATCTTTAAGCATTTGGTTGCCTCACCAGAGGTCTTCTAGGCCTGTTTCTTGGATTTCTTGATTCAGAATTCTTCTGACCGGATCCAGAGCTTTCCCCTTTCTCATATCCCAATCCTTGCTTGTCATCTACCTTCTTTTGGATTTCAAGAAGAACTTCAAGTTGAGCAGAGCTTATCTTGAATTTCTCTTTGTATTCATTTGTTGTTTGAAGATCCCTTTTAAGAGTGTCTATCTGATTCTCAAGTTGTTCTTCATTGTCTCTAGCATCTTCAAGATTAGATTCTAGATGCCTGATTATTCTATCCATTTTGTGGCAGTCTTCTATCTTCTCCTTGAGAGATTGTTTTAGATTATCTTCACTTTTTCTTTTCTCTTCAATTTCTTGGGTGAATTTCATAACTCCTGATTCCATTTCATTTCTTACCATAATGACCTCTTTTGATAACTTTTCACATAACTTGGTTTTCTCATTCAGATCTTCATTAGTATCAATGGCTTCACTTTGACTTGCTAATTGTTGAAGTAGTTCCTTTCTTTTCTTCATTGAGATACTTAGTTTTTCTTTGAGTTCATTTATGAAATCATCATCTTGTTTGACTCTTTCCCTTAGGTTATTGACTTCAGAGTGAGATTGCTCAATATCATCTAGGGCAGACTGAAGTTGTTCCCTCATACCATACATATCCATTGAGATTCCCAGATCTTCCTCAAGTTGTTAGGCTCTGTTAGGAGGAACTTAGCTCTGATACCAATTGTTGATAACTAAGAGGGGGGGTGAATCAGTTATCTTAATTAATTTAACTTTATGTTCTTCTTTAATAACTAGTGCAGCATCAAAACAAGTAAGCATCCATAACCATGAAAGAAGAAACAAAATCAATACACATAACACAATGATTTTGACATGGAAAACCCTATTAAGAGAAAAGCCACGAGGTGACTAACCCAAGATTGTATTCTCTGTTAAAAGAATAGAAGTACAAAATGGCACTTGCCAATTAGGGCTCACTGCCTGAGCACACTGCTCACAAGAGGCTCACTGCCTACAAGAGACTCACTGTCTACAAGGTATAAAGAAAGTAACAAGATACTTGAATTGATAAGAAGCATCCACATATGCTGAGGTTCAGTTCCGGTTAGGCTCAATACACTGATCTACTGCACTTCATTTTTCCTCTTCTTTGGTGCTGCTATCCTGTCACATACTGGACTTGTATAACTGCTTTCACACTGTTCTCTGCTTTTCTTCACACATCACAACACACCACACACACCTTCTCATTGAAATCCATCTGGTATATATACATCCATACAAAGGATTTCAACATCTTTTTAGTTGGCATCCGGAATACTCAATATTTTCCCAAACTTTGGTCTGTCGGCTGAATCCTTGCTTACCAAGTGATACGTATCAAAGAGATGCTTATAGAAGTCATCAATCATGTTGGCCAATCATGAATGATCCCTTAAGAAACTTGATTACCATCAATATCTCATCCGGATTAAGGTCTGAAGCTTTGTCGATCATTTCTTCCTCAGTCTACTCTGTCAAACAAGAACCTAACACTTAGGTGTTCATATCTTTTCACTCTTACATCACCAGAGGCTCAATCTCCAGAATGTATCAGTCATGGTACTTCTCTTGACTTCCCCAAGTCCGCACTTTACTGAGATACTTCCTCTGAGAGATCCGGACCTGATTGTCAAACCTTGCTGCATGCTCTATTCTTGGTCACCGAACCAAAATACTCTTCAATCTGACTTCTGGTATAGACACACCATGTCCTACGGATGTGTGGGATGGACTTTGTTGCCATCAATGACAACACCCATGAAGCCACACAGTGTCTCTTGCCAACAAAGGCATGTGGTGATATGGAAAGGTAGCCCAAGGTGTTGCGAAGGTAATTTTGTGTTGGTCCTCCTAAGCCATGTCAGTCTGATTATATCCCAAAAAGCCATAGAACATAGACATCATCTCCAATTTAAAGACTATTCATAAGATATGATCCATCATAGAAAAGGGGTAGTTATCCTTCAAAGAAGATTGGTTCCAATTTATGAAATCAACTCAAATCCTAATCTCACCATTCTTTTTGCTTACTAGTACTATATTGGCCACCCATGTAGAATGGTGGATGGGGTGTATGATTCTTACCTTAAGCATCTTAATCCTGAAAGATTGCATCTACAATTTTGGGGTTATATGGTTGTTGCATTAATCTGAACAAAGCAATTGCAAGTTTGAGAAAAATGAGGTGCTAAGTTATTCCATCCATGAAGTTCTTTAAATCATCATAGCACCACATGAAGACATCTTTATACTTGAACATAAGTGTTATTAGCTATTTTATTTCTTTGGGAGTACAACACTTTCCAATACAAACCAAATTAGGGTCTTTTGTTGTACCAATATTTATCTATTCATATTCTATAAAATAATTTGTTTCTCCTTGTATCTTATGCTTCACATATCTATGATGCTTGTCAAATAAGTCCTCCAGTGAAACTAGACCTTTGGGTAGTTTATTTCCCTTTAATTGTACAATATCATCTATTGCAAGGTTTGCTATATTCTTTGTGTCATGGTCAAAGAAAAAATATTTACACTCTAAAAAGTTACCTTCAAAATACAAGTTAGCAAAATTCTAAGGTTTTTTGAGGAAAGCAATGATTTGTTTGTCATTTTTTAACACCTGCCAATGGTTTGTATTGTCTAGAACACTAAGGTAGTAAATAATCTCAACCCTATAAGAGTCTTCTTTGAAATCAAGATGAGGGAGCAAAAGAGAGATAGAAATAGCAAAAGAATCAGCGCTTGAATTATTTTCTCTCAGAACATCTATATAAAATACATTAAAGAATTCAATGTTATCCTAGACCTTGTTCTTGTAGTGTCTAAGGCTCTCATTCTTTACAATGAAGATATTTATAACTTACTTGACAACAAGTTTAGCATCCCTAATGCTCTCAGCTTCTTGATTCCTTTCTCTTTAGTAATAGCTAAACCTAATTCAACAAGGCTTCATACTCTATTGTGTTGTTGGTGTTCTCATATTCTAATTTATATGAGAAAGGGAACTTATCTTCTCTAGGTGAAATCAAGATAGAGCCTACTCTAGATCCTAAAGATGAATAACTACCATCAAAATCCAAGGTCCAAATCTCAAAAGATATATCTAGGAAAGTGACTTTTGGAGCTTCTTCACCCAAGGTGGAGGAAATTAGGTATGTCCCAGGTCCCATTATTTCATACAAGATCTTAGATCTAGGATCTCCCAACTTAAGGACAATAAACTTAGCCTTGGGTTTGGGATCAAGGAAAACTTTCTTTCCACGAAGAGGGATGTAAGCATGAGACAAATCCATTTGAATTTCACCACCTAGATCCTTGCAGAAGTTGTGTCTGAGTAGCATGCCATAGATGGAGGGGATGGAAGCTACAAGGATAGTGATTTTTAGCCTCTTATTGGGGTGGGTTGAAAGGGATACTTGAGCATCTTTGGTGCCTCCTATAAGTGGAACCTATTTTGACTCCATTGAGTAACATTTACTTAAGGTCTTAGTAAGAAGGAGACTAAGGGCATTAGCAAACTTTGCTGGCATAACATTTTTAGAGGCTCCAGAATCAATGATACAATTGCTTAATCTAAAACCAAAAATGTACAAGGAGATATAGAATGGGTTAGGCTTTTCATCTAGTTTTGGAAGGGGATGGTTTTTGGTATTGTAAAACAAGATTGAAGAGGTATCTTTACACATTTCAAAAATTGTGGTATGATCAGAAGAATGGGTAGTAATGAGAGGAGAGGGAGAGAAATCTTTCTTTACATATTTTACAAGTCTATCTAGTTCAATAGGGTTCAACCTTAAATATTCATCTTGGGATATCTGAACCTTGGTATTTTTACAATGCTCTATAATGTCAAAAGAGACAAGATTTATTTACAAGAATTGAACTAGGAGTAGAAGAAGTTACATGTGCACCTAATAACTTGGGCACATTGGTTGACGATGTAGTAGAAAGGTCCTTAGAAGTGTAATCAAAAAAATTGGATAAAATGAAAATGATAAAACAATGAAATGCATTACCTTGACCCAAATCTTCAATACCTCTGATAGATAGAATGATAGATGCATGCAAGATAGATTGATTGATTTGATTTGATTTGTTGGTTGCTCAATTCAGAAAAATAACATTAAGATGAGGATGATAGATGATGGATGGAAGATAGATGATAATAGATGAGAATATTGAAGAATTATTTTGACAGCATAAGGATGTATGAAAGATGGATGATGTAAATGGCTTGGGAGGGGGTTGATTTATAGGCAAGGCTTGGTTCAAATGGATCACTGAGATCAAAAGGCTAAATGATTGATGTGGATGGCTAGGATTGACTAGTTATTCCCACTCTTCAAGGAAGTTGTAATCATGTGACAAGTGTAAAGAGGAGGATAAGGCTCATGTGTAACTGTGTACACAAAAACATTTATTTAATAAGTTCATGTGTGATTGTGTACACAAAAAGGATATTAAATGAAAAATGTACTACCACACATGATTTAGTTGGGAGATGGACAAGTGCTAGAATGAGTTGAAAGGTGAGGACCTAATTCAAATATTTTATTTGAATTAGTTGGGATATGTGAGGGAAAATTAATCAAATAAATAAAATTTATTTAATTAATTGGAAAGTGGGATTATGATGGAATTTTAATTAAATAAATAAGATTTATTTAATTAATTGGCTAAGTGGGATAAGGATGGGATTAAAAGTGGGATTAGGACAAAATGCTACATGATGTCTCTAATAATGTATTTGACTAGGTGTTGCAAGACATGGACAAATTTGGGGTCAAATTTGGGTGTCTACATTTTGCCCCTCTTTGAGATGATGTTCAAGATGATGAGCTTTATGTCAAGTAACATCATTTCAAAGAAGCTAAGGTACGAATAGAGGAAAGAATAGGGTGATGATGGAAAGATACAATGCTGATGGAAAGATAGGATGAGGATGCCCCCTTGAGAGGATATGTAGGTTAGGCAAACACAGGTAGGCTCTCAAAATGAAATGGATTGGTCAAGGAAGAAAGATTTGGGAATGGATAGAAGAAATGAATGATGCGTTATGCTACAATGAAAGTGAGCAACCATGATGTTTGATATAGCACTAGACATTATGCACCAAGGTATAAGGACCAAGGTGATGTTGTGTCTCGTGCCCCAATGTAATACAACCTTGTCTAACGTACAAGGAAGTAAAATTAGAGCATGAAAGTCCTAATGCACAAAAGGTATGATGTGACCTTAGATGCAAAGGTTAATGCAAGAAGTTATTCCAACATACACAAGATATGAATATTAGCTAGAAAGATACTGATGTGATACAAATGCAAGATAAAATTATAACACACACAAGCAAGCAAGCATGTACAAATGATACAGAAACAAACAAGGTATTGCCCCTGTCAAGCTGTAAACCAATGATTGATTTATTGATTGATGATTGATAGTGTTGTTATTGCGGGGAATGATATATCCCTAGATCAACACAGGGATGCAGGAATGATATATCCCATTGATAATGATGATGATTGATTAATTGGGTTTACAACAAGATTAGGACAAGTCCAAGGATGTGATTGGATAATTTGACAAGATTGATTAACTTGATTGGTATGGATTAAGGACAACTTGCATTTGGATCATTGTTTGGGGTGACTTGATTGATTGAAGAATTGGAAGAAGTGATTGAAGGATTGATTGATGAAGTGATGATTGATTTGATTTGAAGAAGTGATGATGATGATTGCGATTTTGAAGAAGAATTGGTTTGATGAATTGATTTGAAGAATTGATTGATGTAATTTGATTTTGATAATGATGGATTGTTTGATGATGAGTTGATTGGATGAAAATGAATGTGATTTGGTTGGATTTTATTTGATTGAATGATTTGGATTGATATGAACGAATGTTATTGATTGGAAGAATTGTGTTGAAAGATTGATGAATTGATGGAGATAGATGATAGAAGAAGATGAGATAAATGAAGACGATGATTGGTGAAGATTAGAAGGATGAAAGATGGAAATGGTCTATCGCCCATGCCTGAATCTGAGTACTTCCTTCGTATCCCAGATTGCCTAAATACCCTGTATCCACGGGATCAAGGCATTTAACGATAGAGATGAGATGTAGTTCTGATTTGTGTTATTGGTGGTGATGATGAAGGTTGATGGATTGATCGAGTTATGGATTGATTGAGATTGATTGGATGTTTGATGATATATGATGTTATTGATGGGATGATATAGATTGGATTGATGTGATTTTGATTGATTGATTTGATGATTTGATTGGATTTGTTTTGATGAATTTGATTTGATAGATTGTTTTATGATGAGTGATCTTATTGCTTGAGATTTTTTGTTGGATATTTGATTTTTTTGTATTTTTTAGAATATTTTGATTTTTTGAAATGTTTTTTTTTTATTTTTTTGGATTTTTTGAAATGTTTTAATTTTTTTGGATTTTTGAAAATATGTTGGGATGTCAATGGATTACAATTGTGAATAGCCTTTGTGCTAGATACCAATGACAAGGGAAAACCAAGTCTAGATGAGAGGATGGAGGTAGGATGGATAAACAAAAGGATGGACGACAGAAAATGGGATGGAAGGCTCATGGTAGATGGATGGGATGGAAGACTCATGATAGATGGATGGGTAGATAAGAGGATAGGCCATGGAAGGGAAAGCTCATGATAAATAGATAGATACAAGGATAGGCTATAGTAGATGGATGTATGCCTCATAATGGAGCTAGGATGTGATCTCCAAAGACTATGTCGCATAGGAATAACATGCCCCATTCTAGGTGGAAATACTTAGGATTTTACATGACAAAACTTATGACGAAAGGATAATAGGATGGATTGGAACGGATGACATGATGGATTTTACATGACAAGACTTATGATAGGGGGATAATGATAGGATTGTTTGGAAAGGGTGAGGTACACCAAGAGATATCAAAAGCATATTTCAACATTTTGCCCCCATATCTTTATCAAGATCAAAAGGAGGAAGGGAGGATGAATGTACTCAATAGGATAGGTATATGGGTGTAATGGATAAGGATAGTAGGATAGGATATGGCAAGATAGGACATGATAGGATGGAAAATGATAGTGTGATATGAATGAGACAATGTGCCACCAAGTGTAAGTGACATAGAAGATCAACCTACACATGACGCATGTTTGCCAGGTTTTCATCATGGTACTTATCCAAGGCGCCACTAAGGGTGATTTTTACCATTGGACGAAGGGATTTCTCTTTACTTTTTTTATTTTTCTTTTTTTTTTTACTTTTTTTTAATTTTTTTTTTTTTTGAATGGGATAGGATAGGGGGGTATGGAAAGAAGGGACTCAAGTGTCTAGTGCCATGAAAGGTGGTAGTCCCATTAGAGATGGATGTCATCACACATGGGCCATGTCAAATGTCATTATGCTAGATGTTGGTAGAGGATTGTGTGGATGGGAGATGGAGTAAGTAGATAGTGAATTTTAAAAGGTTTATGCAAGGATGGATGGATGGGAATAGTGGATTATGATATAGATTATGTAGGTAAAGATAGTGGATTATAAGGCTTATGGTAGGGTAAGCTAGTGGATGAAAAGTTTATGCAAAAGCATGGACCATAGGGAGGTGATGGAGAAGATATGTAGGATAGTGGATGAAAGGTGGGGAGATGGAGGTATGTGGGAATGTTGCGGAATGAAAGGGGATCATGACTAATGGTTGCACACACCATGATAAACATTGAAGCTTGTGATGGAAAGGTGGTGTAGGAAGCAATGGAGATGTTTGCTTAGGGGATGGGTGATTTGATTTAGGGACCCACATAGACTTAGTATTTTTATGATTTTTTCTTTTCTTGTGGGATGAAGGAATTTGAGATTTTTGAGTGGAATAGAATTTTTGAATGGAAAGGGATGTTTGGGATGTTTGGGATGTTTGGGATGTAGATGCCTCATTTGACTTGATGGCTTTTTGCTTAGGGACCCATATCATTTTAGTTTTGGACTTTGCCTTTGAGGGTATGGGCTTAGGTGGTCTTTTGAATGGACTTGGCTTTGATTCTTTGCATTTGTGCCCTAAGGCATTAGGATCTTTAGGATTTTTGATAGGATTTTTGGCTTTATGAAGGGAGGCATCCAAATTTTTATATTTGAATCCCATGGGATGGATGGAATGAGTGGAATCTTTATGTTTAGACAATGTGTGCATTTGTTGGTCATGATTAGGATTTTTAGGGGACTTATGGATAAATGGAGAATTAGGCATTGGTAGAAGTGGAGGTAAAGTTGATGGAGGGATATTTGGAGTTGGAAATAATGGAGGTAAAGTGGATGGAGGGAAATTAGGAGTTTGAAGTAATGGAGGTAAATTGGATGGTGAAAGGTGTATGGTCACATGCTTTTGACATTTGTAGGATGGTGGAGGTGGAATGGCCACATATGTTTTGGGTATATGATAGGGTTTGTGGTGGAAAATGGACTTAGGATGCATGGAGGAATTATCAACATCTTTAGAGTGTTTACCTTTGAGTGTGTATCCAAGGCCATATGAGCGTGGAGGGACTTTGACATGGATTGGCTCCAAAATACCTTGTTCATGAAGGCCTAGGCCTTTACCTTGGTAGTTCATGTTTTGGAGAATACGATGGACTATGGGACTAGGTGTAGTTTAAACACTAGACACAAGTTCTTTATTGGATGAAGAAGGTAAGGTGGAGGACAAAGGTTGTTGTTCCCCTAGGGAAGAACATTCATAGATGAGGGTGGTAAGACCAATAGGATATGATGGTGGATTTGCGATGGGGTTGATGGTGGATGTGGATGAAGGATCATTAGGATCTTGATTAACATTGTGTTCACTAAGATCCAAGGTATTTGTTTGATCTTCTATGTTGGCTTGGGGGACAAGTGTCTCATCATGACAAGTGGAAGTTGGTGCATCATAGATAGGTGGAGTGGCAACCTCTTTGCTTTAAAGGAAGGCCATAAAATGGGGTGAATGCTCAAGTAGGTCAACAAGACTTTCATTAGATGGAGCATATAGGTCTTGGGTGTCTTGCTCATGAATAGTTGTGGGGGGATGGATAGGATCAAGTCGCTCATAGATAGGTTCTTCATTATAGATATCATCTTTATCATGGAAAAGATATATGTTATGGATGGGTTACATTAAAATAATTTGATCTCGATTAGGACTAGGGCTTGATGTTTCCACATGCTTAGGGTTAAACTCTTGACATACCTCTTGATTTACTTGAATGGAAGTGGATGACTCTTGGATGGGTTCTTGGTCAACAACATGAGAACATGATGACTCTTGACTTGGGTTCATGATAGGAGGTTTGTGAATATGCTTGATGGCTTGTTGGTCACATGATGGGCTTGAAGGGCTAGGCATGTTAATGGAGGGCTCTTAAATAGATGCATGAATGGGTGTTTGATATGGGGGTGTTCTATCCCTTGCTAGTAGCCAATGGATCACATCCTTTGCAAGTGTATGGGTGAATGAACAATATAGGGGATGGACAATAAGGGTAGATGGTGTTGTAGGCTTAGGATTAGGGCTTGTGGGATGGATAATGGGATTAGATGGATTGGTTTTATCTAACACAATCTTACCACAATCTTCTAGGTTCTTGACCAATCTTTTAAATTGTGTACAAGTGGATATGTCATGGCCCTTACACCTATGGTATGTACAATATTTGTCATCGTTATACCAATGGGGTTTAAAGAGAGGTGGAGAATATCATCTTAGCGGTAATAGCTCAATCAAATTTGCTTGGACCAATCTTTTTAAAAGTATCTCCATGGAATCTTTTAATGAAGGGTTAGTGGAACATGGGGATGAAGGTGATGAAGGTTGATGGACCAATGGACTAAGATTGGGATCACATGAAGATGTTAGGATAGGACTAGTAGGCTGATGTGTTGGCATGCGATTGAATGGTGAAGGTGACTCATAGGATACATTGGCTAGATTGGTATCTCCCTTGTCAAAGGATATTAGGTCTTGCATAGGATAACTTGGGCTTGCTTGATTTATGTACATGGGTCCACTTGTACTTGGATGTGCTTCTTGTTGCAAAGGTGGACTTAGGTCTATCAATGGTGCTTGATGGTCTTGGTGATGTGTTGGAATGTTTGAATGAGGAATTGGATAATATTGAGGTAGACTTTGATAGGTTGATATGGCATAGGTTGATGTCAAATTATCATGATAAGTGGATAGATTAGGTTGGATTAATGTCGCATAGGATTGATGTGGAATTTGTTGAGGGTGGGATGGTGTTTGGACTTGTTGTTGTAACATGACTTGTTGTTGATGTTGGTGAATGTGTTGATGTGATGATGATGGAGAGGTTGCATAGGCTAATATTTGTTGAGATATGGATTGATATGGATAATGGTTGACATTGGAAGAGGCGTGATAGGTTGATGGAGGATTGATGTGACATGTGGATGGATTAGATTGGTATGGAATGGATGGGGATAACATGTAAGGTTGAGATGACATTGGTTAATGTTGAATGGATAAAGGATGATGTGCTTGTTGGGTTTGACAAGTGGCCATGAGGTGTTGGGCTTGTGCTATGAGTTATCGCATTTGAGGTGATTGGCTTGTTTGAGTTTGAAGTTGTTGAATTATGACTTGGACCCTTTGAATGGTCCATTGGTCTAAGGGTTGTGGTTCTTGGTAAAGTGCTTGGAGAAGGTCTTGGAAGTTGGGTACTATGTCTTCTAATGTTGTCATGTTATCACACAAGTGTCTTAAGACCTTTTTGGAAAGTGCTTGATTATGATTATGATGATGATGTGGATATGATTAGGATAGTGATTGCTTGGATGACTAGGATGATTTGGCTTGGGATGATTGGGTGATGTGTAATGATTAGGAATGTGTATGGATTTGACTAGGATATGTTTAGGATGAAATTGATTTGGGTGTGATTAGGATATGATGTGGAATGACAAGATTGGATGATGTGGATAAAATTAAGTTGGATATGATGTGTAGGATGACTTGTTTATGTGTTTGGTGTTTATAGCTTGATTTGGCAATGTTCAAACAAATGATTAGGCATACACACATGAATTACTCACATAAGATAGATAAATAATTTTAACTTTAAAATTGAAGAATGTGATGATTAAACAAGTACTTGAAGAAGACACATCACAAGCCCTAGAACTAGTGAAGGGGGTATGGCCAATTAGGTCTTACGCTAGATTGCACAAGGTTGACTAGGGATACAATGAAAGCAAAATCCTGCCACACAGCCGGGAGAAAGGGGTAACCCACCCTTCACCTTCACTTCCCAAAGGTATAAATTTCTTTGGGGCTTAGCCAAGAGTGTCAAGATTTCAACTCCCAAAGGAGGGTGTCTTTCGATTCAACCTCGGTTGAGGTCATCCCTTGGAGTGGTGTGTCTCCAAGCAGGCCTCCTAAGAAGGGTATGACAAAAGCGAACCAAGTGAGTTGTCACTTGATTCACACTCGCAGTTGTTAATTTCTCCTTTAGAAATGAAATGAGTGGAAGATAATTCAGGCATTTGTTCTTTTTAAATCCAAAGCCAAATGTGATAGAAAACACTTGTTCGTTTTAGCCCAATTTCAATGATGTGATAGCAAATAATATTTGTTTTAAACCCAAAACCTAAATGCATGATCAAACAATGACTAAGAGATGAAATATTAGAATGAATGCACCTGGATTATTTTTGCTTTCCAAGTTGCTATTGTGACTAATCCAAACGCTACTCTAGCTCCTTTGATTAACCTACAAGTCACCAAAACAAGAAGAAACACAAACTTGCAATCCAAAGAGGGTTATGCCAAAAACATGCAATCTGTTAAAAATCTAATATAGATGATCCGATACAGCAAAACAAATTGCATAAACAGAAAATTCAGGAGATTCTAAGCAAATTTTAAGCAAAATCGCTAAAATCCGATCAATTTTGCAAAAGATATGCTCGTTTGAAGTTTTCAATGAAAGAGTGTTAGGATTGAAAAATAAACCCTACAAAAAATCAACAAATAATGTCATCCAATAGTAAAATATATATGACCATGAGATCCCTTATAATTTTCTAATCAATATCAAAAAAAAATTTGCTCAAATTGGACTCCATATGCAAAAGTTATGTCATAAACTAGGGTTTGAAAAAAAAAATTGACAAAAATCCATTTGTACCATAGATCTGAAAAATAATGATATAGAAAAATGAATTTAAATATTTCTAACCACCTACAAAAAATAGAATGTGATTTGGTTAGCTAGATTGGAAGATATGATTTTTTTTTCTAAAAGTTGCGTGTCAAAAATTTCTGAAAAATCAGAATTGCAGGGTCAACTTCAAATCATCATAACTCCTTCCATACTTAGCTAAATCTTTAAAGTAACCCCTTTTCGGAAAGGTCTCGAAGTCCTTTTTCCAACGAATCCAAGATCTCCTGTTTCTAGGACCTGTGTAAAATAGAAAACCCTCTGCAACAGATCTGGTCCTAAATAAAGAAAATCAGCAATATAAAATATCTTCAACCTACAAATCAAAGTGCATAAACCTGCAAAAACTAATGATTAGATCCAATTAGGCATGTTCACATCAAGTTCACCAAAATGTAATCGAAAAATTTGGATAAAATGAAAATGATAAAACAATGAAATGCATTACCTTGACCCAAATCTTCAATACCTCTGATAGATAGAATGATAGATGCATGCAAGATAGATTGATTGATTTGATTTGATTTGTTGGTTGCTCAATTCAGCAGAATAACATTAAGATGATGATGATAGATGATGGATGGAAGATAGATGATAATAGATGAGAAGATTGAAGAATGATTTTGACAGCATAAGGATGTATAAAAGATGGATGATACAAATGGCTTGAAAGAGGGTTTATTTATAGGCAAGGCTTGGTTCAAATAGATAGTTGAGATCAGAAGACTAAATGATTGATGTGGATGGCTAGGATTGATTAATTATTCCCACTCTTCAAGGAAGTTGTAATCATGTGACAAGTGTAAAGAGGAGGATAAGGCTCATGTGTGACCGTGTACACAAAAACATTTATTTAATAAGTTCATGTGTGATGCAGGAGCATCCAGGGTGTAAGAGCAATCTTGCATCAGCAAAAAAAATATTGTTTCTTTTCAATAAGGGCTAAATTTGGCAGGGTTACTATTTTTAGTAAGTTTGTATTTGTGCACAGTTGGATACAAAATCTTAGACGGACCTCCAGAATGGTGAATTGAAACTAATGGTGAAGAAATCACTTCAATATCATTTGTCATTTGTGAGATATTAAAATTTCAAATTCTAAAAATCCTATTGAAATATTCAAAGTCAAATTTGAGCCACTTAGAGGCTCCGGATGGGCCCGAAATTTGGTGGGAAACCCAAGCAGTCTACTTTTAGGTATTGTTTGTGCACGACCGTCTTTTCGAGAGCTTTCTAAAAAGGTATTATAATTGGAAATCCAACGGTCAGATTGAAAGTTATGGCCCCGCGAAGTTGACCTATTTTTGGAGGGAAATGTAAATTTCCAAATCAAGCTGGTGGCTGCCAAAAAGGGCTATATATGACCATTTTTTGGAACCTTTGGGGTAGTAGAGTTAAGGGGAAGGTGTAGAGTCAAGAAAAGGCGGGAAAATAGAAACCCTAGTTGATTTGGGGTTACAAAAGGCTGAAGATTCTAGAGTCTTAAGAGAGGGAGTTGTAATGTGTTGCAACCTATAGGGGATTCATCTTCTGATTGTATTTGAGCTTCTGTAATGTAATGGTTTGCCCATATTAATAAAATATCATTCTTTAACTTGCAATTAGCATACACAGGCTTTAAAGCATCCTCCATCGACTTGGGCCAATCATCGTCCAGACCCTCATTCAACATTCTATCAGCTTCAAACCCTTCATCTAACATTGTTGCCTCTTCATCTATGTTTGGTGCCACTTCATCTATGTTTGTTGCCTCTTCATCTCTCACACTCTGTAATTCTATCATATCTTCATAATAATTGTAATCCCAAGGGCTTATACCACTATGCCCATATCTTATTGATGCAGGAGCATCCAGGGTGTAAGAGCAATCTTACATCAACCGAAAAAAAATATTGTTTCTTTTCAATAAAGGCTAAATTTGGCAGGGTTACTATTTTTAGTAAGTTTGCATTTGTGCACAGTTGGATACAAAATCTTACACGGACCTCCAGAATGGTGAATTGAAGCTAATGGTGAAGAAATCACTTCAATATCATTCGTCATTTGTGAGATATTAAAATTTTTAATTCCAAAAATCCTATTGAAATATTCAAAGTCAAATTTGAGGCACTTAGAAGCTCCAGATGGGCCCAAAATTTGGTGGGAAACCCAAGCAGTCTACCTTTAAGTACTATTTGTGCACAACCGTCTTTTCGAGAGCTTTTCGAAAAGGTATTATAATTGAAAATCCAACGGTCGGATCAAAAGTTATGGCCCCGTGAAGTTGACTTATTTTTTGAGGGAGATGCAAATTTTGAAATTAAGCTGGTGGCCATCAAAAAGGGCTATATATGACCATTTTTGGAAACCCTTGGGGTAGTAGAGTTAAGGGGGAAGGTGTAGAGTCAAGAAAATGTGAGAAAATAGAACCCTAGTTGATTCGGGGTTATAGAAGGTTGAAGATTCCAGAACTTTGAGAGAGGGAGCTATAATGTATTGCAGCATGTAGGGGATTCATCCTCTGATTGTATTTGAGCTTCTATAATGTAATGTTTTGCCCATATTAATAAAATATCATTCTATTTTCTGTGTGAAATTTCCATTATTGTGTGTTTTATGATTTACCCCCTTCATCAATGTGTGATTGTGTACACAAAAAGGATATTAAATGAAAAATGTACTACCACACATGATTTAGTTGGGAGATGGACAAGTGTTGGAATGAAATGAAAAGTGAGGACCTAATTCAAATATTTTATTTGAATTAGTTGGGATATGTGAGGGAAATTTAATTAAATAAATAAAATTTATTTAATTAATTGGAAAGTGGGATTATGATGGGATTTTAATTAAATAAATAAAATTTATTTAATTAATTGGCTAAGTGGGATAAGGATGGGATTAAAAGTGGGATTAGGACAAAATGCTACATGATGTCTCTAATAATGTATTTGACTAGGTGTTGCAAGACATGGACAAATTTGGGGTCAAATTTGGGTGTCTACAAGAAGAAGAATTTCTTAACAAAATATACATAGGAGTATTGGCAACATCATGCAACTAATTCTTCTAGTTTCTAGCCTCTTTTGTTGCTTGTGCTTGCTAATTTCTGGTAAATACAACACATGACTGACCACTCAATTTAGTAAAAATATCACCACCTTTCTCCAAATTAGATTTGTATTTAAGGAAACTAATAGTAGAGTCACCACAGTAATCCCCAATAGGTTCTTCAATAAATTCATTCATGGTGGTCATTTTCATGAACTGATTTTTTTTTGGACATGAATCACCATCAAGATCAGTTGTCAAATGGAAGTTACACATGGAATTATTATTTCATCCACTTGTAGTAGGTCCTTCAAGTACAAGCCTTTGTGCTAGGGTTGGTAGCCCCAATGCTTTATTGTTATTATTAGGATGAATGTAACCCTTTCGAAAAAATATCTTGATATAAGGGTTGATGTTGTGCACATGGCATTTGTCTTTTCAAAGAAATCAAATCATTGGCCAACTTTTGTACCATAGGATCAGTAGAAGTGGCGACTGGATTCTTACCTATTTGTAGCTCTTTCTTCCACTTCCTAGCTATAAGGTCATCTTCAATCTCAATTTCCATGGTTTGAGCAACTTCCAAATCAGCAACTCTCAACCTTCTCAAGTGGAAGCTAACATCTGGAGGTTGCACATTTTTGAAGAAGTATTTTTGGTTATCTGATGTAGGTCTCTTTGCTTCTTCTATTATGTTTACAAGTTTGTCAAACTTGGCAACAAACTCCTACATTGGTTTGTGCATTTCTTTCTTTAATTAGGTTAATTGTGCTAAGAGAGATTGTTCATTCTTTGCACTCTTGAAACAATATTTGAAAAAAAATTCATTATAACCCAAGAATTTATGGAACCTGGCTTGAAATGGTAGAACCACTTTGCTACAACATTAGTTAAAGATTCTACAAATAACCTGACTACTACATCATCATGTTGTACACCCAGAATATAGTGCATGTGACAAAGAAAGCATTAATGTGCTCATTGGCAGTAATCTTTCCATCTCCTTTAAACATAGGTAGGTTCTTTCTAGAACCATGAGGTAGATTATGGAGTTGGATACCAAGTCGAGAGTGTTGGAGCAATCAACCACCAGGATCAAATCTACAAAAACAAATAACCTTCCACACAAGAGAGACAAGCAAAAAGAATGCTATATTGCCATGATACAACAATGTGTTGGATTACATAATATACAATGAGGCCTTGGTTATAAAGACCAAGGTGAAACACAAGATGATGTAGTCATGTGACAAGTGTCTTAATCCTATGACATATGACAACTATAGGATAAGATGACAACTATCAACAACTAGACAAACTAGAAACATCTAAAAAACAACTAGAATGCTTCCTAAGTCAACTTAACATGTGAACATGTGTGTGAGTATTATTTAACTAATAAATAGTTAAATAATATGAATTATCCACACAACAAAGGTTAAACCAGATAGGTAATAACTCTGTTCACACCAACATCCCCCCTTAAGTGCAACTTAGGGAAGAACAAACAAATGCAAAGATGGGTCCTGGCAACAAGGCCATGTTAGGTACGCATGTACAAACAATCTCTCACAAGCAGAGAAAAGGAGAAAACCTCATGGGAAAAAACTCCTCTCCAAAAGAGAGAAAAACATGTAAAGAAAAAAGCATGAAAAAGTGAAGGAAGGAGGACTCAAGAAGACCCCCCAAGGACAACTTCCTTCACCCCAAGCATCGATCACAACTGAAGATAACAAGGCAATGCCAAAGGTTTAGTGAAGATGTCCGCAACCTGCTCCTCATTAGGCAAGTACTCCAAGCTGAGAACACCATCCTGGATGAGCTGCCTGATAAAGTGCATGTGGATCTCGATGTGCTTAGTACGCTAATGCTCCATGGGGTTGCAAGAAATGTGAATGGCACTCTGATTATCACACCAAAGAGTAGTGGGATGATCTAGAGGAAATCCAAACGCAGTCATCAACTGTCAAAGCCAAAGGACCTCCTGGCTAGCCAAAACTACACCTTGATACTTAGCCTCTGTCGATAATAATGCAATAGCTGTCTGCTTCTTGCAAGACCATGCAATCGGACCAAAACCAAGGCAGAAAACAAAGCCAAAAGTGGGCTTCCGATCATTAACATCACCAGCCCAATCTGAGTCAGTGAAGCCAATAATCGAAGAAGCTCCTGATGTGTAATGAATGCCAAAGTGTGATGTGCCCTGAATATACCTCAAGATACATTTGGCTACCTTCCAATGACTCTCATGTGGCTCCTGAGAGAAATGGGAGACAAGTCCAACCGCAAAGGAAATATCAGGATGACTTTGTGTCAAGTACAAAAGACTGCCAACCAACTGCCAATACAATGTAGCATCAACTGTGGGAGTAGCGCAACTGGTAGACAGTACAAAACCTGACTGAAATGGTGTGGGAGCAGGCTTTAAATCAGCCATGCCAAATCTATGAAGCAAATCAAAAGCATACTTCTGCTAAAAAAATGAAGATCCACTCCGTAGTCTAGAGAACCTGAAGACCAAGGAAGTAGTGCAGAAGACCAAGATCTGTCATATCAAAGCACTTCATCAATGCTTGTTGAATACTCTGGATCATGGAGGTAGAACTGCCTGTGAGAATCAAATCATCCATATAAAGCACAAGGATCAAAAGATCATCTCCACGTCTATGTGTGTAGATTGTAGGGTCAGAATGGCATCATGTGAAACTAGAGGAAAGTAGGAAACTATCCATCTTCTCATACCAATCCCTAGGGGCTTGTTTGAGACCATATAATGAACGGCGAAGCCTGCAAACAAGTGAAGAGTCCTGCACAAAACTTGGAGGCTGCTCCATGTAGATCTCCTCATGAAGATCACCATGCAAGAAGGCACTCTTCACATCCATCTGATACACTGACCATCCTTGAGATGTAGCAAGAGAAAGTACAAGACGAATGGAATCCATCTTGGCAACAAGAGCAAAGGTCTCGGAGTAGTCAATACCCTCAACCTGAGAAAACCCCTTAACAACAAGATGATCCTTGTACTTATCTATAGAACCATTAGCTGCATATTTGGTGCAGTACACCCACTTGCACAGAACTAATTTTCTTCCCTTAAGAAGAGGAACAAGATCCCAAGTATGATTCTTCATTAAAGAAGAATACTCCTCAACCATTTGACTATCCCACTTTGGAATACCTGCGGTATCTGAAAACTTCTGAGGATCTATGGAAATGGCATGACTCAAAAGATTAACACCTATTGTCTGTGAATGAGTGCGGCGAGTATCTGTGGGATCACCAACAAGAGGACCAGCCTCCTCAAGAGTAGTGCGGGCCAATCGAGGCAAAATGGGTGCTAGAGGAGGTGGCAGAGCAGGACCTTCATCAGTATCATCCTAAAGAATCAAACTATCCTCAAGTGATGATGAAGAAGGCGGAGTATGTAGTGAGGAAGAAGAAGTGGAGGAGGAATCCACTTGTGTGAAGGACTCATCAAAATAGACATCCCTACAAAAGTAGACATCCTGAGTTACAGGATCAAACAACCTGTAAGCCTTCACATCCTCACAATAGCCAACAAAAATCAAAGGTTGACTCTTCTTCTCCATAGCCTTACGCAGACCATGCAGAATGAATGCCCAAGCCTCACTACCGAATACTTTGAAGAAGGATACATTAGGTTTGACATGGGACCAAGCCTCCTCAGGAGTCATATGTTGCACTACCTTGTGAGGCATACAATTCTGAATATAGTTGGCACAATTGACTGCTTCAGCCCAAAAAGTGGGATCCATAGACCTAGACTGAATCATGCAATTTGTCATCTCCCTTAAAGTCTTGTTCTTTCTCTCGGCCACACCATTCTGCTAAGGAGTGTATGGAACTGAAAACTGATGCTGAATTCCATGCTCACTGCAAAAATCCTAAAAAGCTTGGTTCACATATTCCCCCCATTATCCATGTGTATCAGTCGAAGAGAAAGACCTGACTGCTTCTCCACAAATGCCTTATATGTCCTGAATGTGTCAAAAACATCACTTTTGTACTTAAGAAAGTACACCCATGTGCGTCGTGAGAAATCATCAATGAAAGTGAGCACATAATTGGCCCCTGAAAATGAAGGAGTTGGAAAAGACATGAGATCACTATGAACCAACTCCAAGGGTGTCGAAGCTCGAGTATCCTAAACCTTAGGAAAGGGATCCTAATGATGTTTGCCAAGTACACAACCTGGACAAACTCCCTCTCTACAAGAAATCTTAGGTAGACCAACAACCAACTTCTTTGTGCTCATCTATTGAAGATAACTATAATTCAGATGTCCAAACCTCTCATGCCAAAGCTTACTCAAGGGATCGGCATGTGCTATAAGAGATGATCCTGATGAAGACTCAAATCCATCAAATCTGTATAGTCGAGATGCGTGATCCACTCTCCCTGTAGCAACAATTGTCTCAGGATCATGTAGCTGCATATTAACCAAATTGTGAGGAGTAAACTCAACTTTCTTCCCATCCCCAGAATGACAAATCTGATATATGGATAGAAGATTTGTAGAAATCTTAGGAACAAAAAGAACATCCTCAATGCAACCATCTTGCAATTGAACAATGCATGTCCCCATGACTGAAATCTGTGAACAGCTCCCCACTGCAATTTGAGAAGTGCTAGTATCAGAAAGAGTCTCAAGTAGATCAAGTGAATTGGTCATATGATGTGAAGCACCTGAATCAAGTATCCAACTATCTGAAGATGCAAGCAAGCCATGTGCGGAAAGAGCATGTCCTTTGTCTGTAGAGGAGGGCTTGGGAAGAGAAATCTTGTGCTTCTTCATAGCTTCCTCCAAAGCCTCTAACCTCTTAAAACAATGAGACTCATCATGACCTGTTATGCCACAAAAAGAACAAGTGCCACCTTTCTTCTTCTTTGTCTTGGAGGAAGACTCACTAGATTTGGAAGGATTAGGTGGAGGAGTGGGCTTCTGATCATTCTTTGGCTTTGGTTTGAAGGGAGACTCACTACCTGAAGGAGATTCTATCTTGGGATTCTTCTTATTCTTACCTTTACCCTTGGAAGATGAGACCATCAAGGCTTGACTCTTCGAACTAGGAAGTGCATCCATTTGAAGTAACTTGGTTTGCTCCCTAGTAAGACGCTCACAAAATAGCTCAAAGCTAGGCATCTTAAAGTCTTTCCCAAAGGCATCCATAGTAGAATAGAAGGTAGATGAAAACACCTGAAATGGGCCCTTCAACTTTGAAAAAATCAAGAAGATACATTCCTTTTCAGTTTTATCATACCCACATCCTTTCAATTGTGACAAGATCATCTTGCATTTCTCTAGAAAATCTTGGATAGTAGGAAAACTATCTGGAGAGAGTGATGTCAATTCTACCTCTAGTTGCAAGATTTGAAATGTCACGCCCGCATCTCCCGCACGGATGCGATGCGCAAAATGCCCGTGTCATGACCACATTCGCCAAGTGGTCACGACACGGGCCACGAAAAATTTTCCTACCTAACCCTAGAAACCCCCTCACACGCGTCTGCGTGCTCGGTGGCTATACGCAATGGCATAGACATGTCTACGTAATCGTGTTGGCGAAGACCGTATAGTGGTAAGTGACACGAGGTGTGTCACTTCTAGGGTCAGGTCGATTCCATCTGAACCCCTAAGTTTCCTAGGTGAAAATAATTTTCTGGCAACGATCCCTAATTAAACTCGATTCGAAAAGTGATTAATTATGGTGACATGATGGCGCATGACTATAGTGGAATGATGGATAAAATTTAAATGAAACAATGCATAAATTAAATCCTAGGAATCTAGCGAAAATCTGGCAGCATAATGCGTTTTAATTTAAAATAAATCACTAAAGGAAAATAAATAATATTAGGAATATAAATAAATTAAATCCTAAGAATAATTGCAAAATAATGAAATAGATCGGTAATTAGAACGGTATAATCCCGGCCAAGGAAGGAAAATAAAACTAATAATCCTATTAAAGTGTATTTAAATCAAGGGGTAAATTCCTCCCTAATGAATAAATTAACCTCATCCCAAAAAAAAATTCTATCACAAGTCAACAATTAAAATACTAGGTTGATCCATTAAAAGGGAAATATAAATCAATAAAACAGAAATATTCCCAAGAGTCAAATTACACAAAAGAAAGAAGGTGAGATTTTTAAATAAAGAGTAAAATTTAAACCCCATCATTTAAATTCCTCTCAAATAAATAAAACAATAAATAAATATATATATAAAATTCTAAGGCTAAAAGCCCTAATCCCATTTTGTATTTGTTTCCTCCCTAGCCCTAATTTCCCCTATTCTAATTTTCTCCTCTTGTTGGTTTTGCCCTAATCTCCTTTCTTTTGTTTCATGTTTCCATTTTGGTTTTGTTTCCTTGCTTGCATGTAGGGTCTTGACCAGGGAGGCCATGAAAAGCCTCATTGAGGTATGAACAGTCCAAAACAATCACCATTTTTTTTTTGCTTTAAAACTTATATAATTTTTTTGAATGTGCTAAGGGGTAGGATTTAGTTTACGGAGTGGGTCTCATAGAATGTCATCTTGCAGGTTTAAAGGTCCAGGGTCCGACGGCGGCGGTGGGGCGGAGCTATGGCCACGGACAGAGTTAAGGTAGAGAGTGGGCGGAGCTGAGGAGAGTTGTGCACAGAGATTGGTTGGGAACACAGAGGAGGGTCGCGGAAGTGGAGAGGCCGCGGTTGGCAGCGTATCGGGTGACGGTTTTGGGGGTTACGGGGGTGGAGCAACTGCGCAACGGCAGCGAAGTGGGAGTGGGGTGTGTGTGGAGCCAGGGAAGCGTGGGGCTACAGGGGTTCCGCGGGCGGCGGGAGCTGCGCAGGGTAACAGGGGGTTGGGGGAGGCGGAGCCTCCACCCACACCCCCTATAACTGTAACTTTGCTGGACTGTGGGCGCTGCCCACAATCCGCCCCACTTAATTTTTTTTTTATTTTTTTAAATTTTATTTTATTTTGTTTTTTTTACAACAGTAGTTAAAAAAAAGTAAAACTTAGGTTTTGTATATATTTTAATGTTTATTTATGTATGTACATGTATATATATATATATATATATACATATATATTTATATATATGTATATATACATACTCAGTTCTAATCTGAGAGTTGCTAAAAATGCATAACTGTAAAATTACATTTCACTACTAAGCCTATTTAAATATGTATATATTATATGCACATATATATGTATATTTTTATATATAAGTGTTTATATAATATATATACAAAAAAAGTCTATTTCTGTATTCTATTTTCTACCTCAGCATATACACAGCAATGAGAAAGGAATGAACAATAAATTAACTCTCAAAGAAAATAACTACAAGTATATATATATATATATATATATATATATATATATATATATATATATATGTATATATATATTTTGCAAAAATTACATTTGGTCTAGTTTTTGCAATGATACTATTCAGAAATATATTTTTGTTTTGAAACAAGCTAACTACTCATAAGCATATCCTTTCTCCTGGTGCAACTAGTAGGGTGAGAAAACTTGCAATGTTATTTAAATTTCTAACAACTCAGTTTATTTACATGTCAACAACTAATACATAGAAATTTCATTACAAAAATAACAGAAAATGCACTTTCCCCATTTTTTTTTTAAATCTACAATGAGATACAAACAACGGCCTTATAACACATGCATACTTCTTGTCTTTGAAAGCAATAATGTCAGAAGATATAAATTTATTTCTCTTGTAATTCTCTTCACAATGCTAACTTCATAATTAAGGAGATAGACCATTTTAACCTTGATAACAGGAAATCACATTGGGTAACCATTTACAGCCAACTACATGGCAAGTTTCTTAGCAACATTTACAAGAATTTACCAGGCAACAAAGCCACTAAGGCCATGGCTAAATCAGCCACTACAATACTACAAGGGGAACCATTTGAACACCAAAATGAGCTCCCAAACAGCTCCATCTCTCCACTAAACAACCTGCAACAAACACATCAACAGGACAACAAAACCAGCCACTATGAAAGGAAATGCTCTCCTCCCTACCATAGACCCGCAAGTGGGTCACCTCCGAGCTAGGGAGGTAAGGGTTTCACACAGGGTTTCATTCCACAACAAAAACAATCACAATAACACAAAAAACAAAACATCCCCATAGGTTTTACACATAACTTAACTCATATAAATGAGCTTGGTGAGGGTAGGGAATAGACCCCTCAACTTAAAAGGGCTCCCAAATGATAAAAATCTCAACACATGGCCTCAAGCCAAAATCATCAAAATACCACCATCCTCCAAATCACAAATACTCCATGGCACTCTTGCCATTCAATAAATCACAACCCATGGCCTCAAGCCAAAAATCTCCATAACACCAACCTCCACAAATATCACATAAAATCTCCATGGCACTCTTGCCATTCAACATTCTTCTCCACAATTAAAAGCCCTCGAGGCACAAATACAACTATGGGAGAGCCCCCAAGGATGTTCATTTCCCCTACCCATACAAGTTGAGCATTACCTCCATTGGAGGTGCTCTCATCATAACACCCATCCCAACATCACAATGCAAAATAACAAATCAACCACAAACTAAAACACAACACATCATATAAGCAAAGGTAAGAAAGCAAGTAAGGAGGCCTACCTTCAAGGCCCTGACAATGGAAGTAAGATTGGTGAAGAGCTCCAAGCCTTCCCAATTCTCCAACTCCCAGAATTTCTCCCAACTCCTACAAAACTAGAAAAGAAACTACAATTGCAAGAATTCTCAATTTGCAAGGGAAAAAAACTCCAAAAAGAAGAATGAAAAGAAGAAGAACCCCCACTCCTCAACAAGAGGAGCTATTATAGGCCATCCACTTGGCCTTGAGGGAATAAGAAGGTGACATTTATCACCATCTCCTCCCCCTCCAAAGCCACTTGTAAGAGTGAGAAGGTAAAGGGATGACAAATGTCCTCCTCTCACTCCACCTCCATCTCCACCTCATCCACTTGTGCTTCCACACAAGTGGGAGGGGGACAAATGGTGAGTTGGATTCCCACTCACACCTCAAGAAGACAAGGGTCTTGAGTGGTGCTCCCACTCACTTGGAAGTTTGGGAGGACTCTTGGAGACCTCCCAAGTCTTCCTTGGGAATGATTCCCAAAACTTTGGGATGGGAGATGAGTCCTTCCCAAGGCAAGGCCCATCCCCCATCTTCCCTCTTTTCTAAATTCGTCACTTTTACTCAACCATGGTTTAGGGTGACCTAAGGTGAGTCAAAACTAGGGTTAGATAGTCCAAGTTGACCTTAGACTTATGGTTGACCACCTAGGGTAACTTTTGGGACCCTAGGGTTCATGAAGGGGTTAAAAATCCACATTTAAATGGCCTAAGAAAAAGTAATATAAATACCAAGTGGTATAAATCAATTAAAATTTTACAACACTTATTATTAATCAATTTTAAATTAAAAAAGGGTACTAATGCCAAAATAAATTAAATTAAATCAAGCACAATAAATTCACACTCAAATTCAAACGTGATCCTTATCCCTCTTGGGAATGGATCAGTTTTACAAGGATAACGTAGTGTGAATCCTACCTCCGATTTCCCGTGGCTAGGGAATGTAAAACCTACACATCTCGATCAAGTGTCAGTTCTGTCATGAAAAGTGATAACCGAAGCAACTGGAATTAAATTCACACAATCAAATACAACAATAAACATCAATACATAAATCTAAATTAAACTGCATTAACCAATCACATGTCAATTAGACCACATCACATCAATAACTAGAGTCTCATAACAAAATCACATCAATTATATAACTCGCATGTCAAATCACAAAGGTAGCATCACTATGATCAAATCGAATCACATATGTCAATCAATGTCCTATCATAATCAGTGATAAAATCAAGTCTACAAAATGAAGCATAGTCACTAAGGTCTGATAGTGTCATCTATTGAATAGCATAACGATCAAAATATGGAAGGTAAAATAATCGGCCTCACATCCTCCCCCCCAAGACTAAACTTCCTCCTGGAAGTCGTCAAACAGGTGAGGATAGAGTGCCCTCAAACTAGATGCATACTCCCAAGTCACTGTGACCTCGTCATAATGATCCCACTGGACCCTAACCGGGTCCAGCGTCTAACAAACCAAAATGCAAATTGGCTCCAAGGCCAATTGCCCATTTGCCTTTACTCGTAGTCTCAAGGATGGGGGTTTGAAAGTCGGCCTCGCGGTTGTCAACCACTGCCAGCATGTGGTGGGATCTACCCACATCTCCAACTATCAACTCAGATCCTCCGGCACGAGGCCGTCCCCCTGCTATAAAGCCCTGTGGACACTCTCTGGCTAGGTGTCCTTCACCACAAACATAGCATGGTCCTCGAGCCTAAATGTGTACCGTCTGTGTCTTGCTTGACGGCTGCTGCTGCGTAGGTCAGCCCGTGGAACTCTGTGATCCTCCAAAAGACTGTTGTGACCGTACAGGTCCTGCAGCTCGTGGCTGTTGTCACTGTTGTTGCTGTGGGGGCCTAGAAGGTAAGGGTGCAGAACTAAATCCTCCTCTCTGAGGTGGCGGAGGTGGCCTACGATGACTCTGTTGATTCTGCTGCTGTCCACAATCCTAAAGCTAAGGGCGTGAACTCTGCCCTCGTCCCTAAATCTCCTCAGTGATATATGCCTTCTCGGCAGCATCACTAAAAGTCTAGGGATCTGCCATCCGAATAGGCCCTGCTATACTGTGGTTCAGTCCCCTAATAAACTTATGCACTAGGAGTTTCTCGTCATGGAGATACTCCGCAAATCTAGATAACTCTGTAAACCTAGCCTCATACTAAGCCACTGAAAGTCCCCTCTGCTGAAGGTCATGGAACTCGTCTATACGATGCTGTCTGTAATGGTCTGATAAGTAACGCGCATTGAAGCGCTCAATGAAGGTCTCCCATGTGAGGGTGTCTAAAGAAAGGTGACGCTTGCACTCCTCAGTACACCACCAGGTAGTTGCTACGTCTCGCAACAAGTGTACTACCACACGGGCCTTCGTGTTGCCCTCGTAAGGACGCAACGCGAAGCACCTGTCTAAACTAATAAGCCAGGCCTCTGCCTCAGCTCCCTCTGTGGTCCCGATGAATGTAGGAGGGTTTAACCTCAATATGTCTCTAATGGGATCTCCTCTATCTCTATGCCCCCTGATAGGCTCATCTGCATGATAATCATAAGGCATGTGACCAAAGTGCTCTACTCGCACTATCTCGTCATGCCTAGCATGATGTGTGGGGCTCCTGCTACGAGCCCTGTCGGCTGAACCAACCTCCTCTATCTCTGGCAACTCGACGTAAGGCTCCACATGTGGTGCCTCTCGCGGCTCTATGCGGAGCTCTACATGTGGCTCTACTACTGCCGGTGGAAGCCTATCTAAGATTGCCTGTAAGGCCTATAATATCTGGGGTCCCATATCGAGTGGGGCCGGTGGTGCCTGCGGTACCTGAGGAACTGGTTGTGCCTATGGAACTGGCTGTACCTGTGGAACTGTTTGTGCCTATGGAACTATTTGTGCCTATGGAACTAGCTGTGGCCGAAGGAGTGGCTGCTCCTGTTCCTTAGTTGAAGAGTCAGTGTGCACCACAGGGGGTGGAGTGCGGCGGGACTGTATTTGCCGAATTTGTCTGGGAGGCATCCTACAAAACGAGGTAACCACCATATCAGTAAAGTTGCGGAAACAATAATGTGCCTAAAACAAGCCTAGTGTTTTAAAAACTTTGCTCTGATACCAAATGTCACGCCCGCATCTCCCGCGTGGACGCGACGCATAAAACGCCCATGTCACGACCACATTCGCTAAGTGGTCACGACACAGGCCGCGAAAAATTTTCCTACCTAACCCTAGAAACCCCCTCGCACGCGTCTGCATGCTCGGTGGCTATACGCAACGGCGTAGACATGTCTACGTAACCGTGTTGGCAAAGACCATATAGTGGTAAGCGACACGAGGTGTGTCACTTCTAGGGTCAGGTTGATTCCATCTGAACCCCTAAGTTTCCTAGGTGAATAATTTGCCGGCAATGATCCCTAATGAAACTCGATTCAAAAAGTGATTAATTATGGTGACATGATGGCGCATGATTATAGTGGAATGATGGATAAAATTTAAATGAAACAATGCATAAATTAAATCCTAGGAATCTAGCGAAAATCTGGCAGCATAAGGCGTTTTAATTTAAAATAAATCACTAAAGGAAAATAAATAATATTAGGAATATAAATAAATTAAATCCTAAGAATAATTGTAAAATAATGAAATAGATCGGTAATTAGAACGGTATAATCCCCGCCAAGCAGGGAAAATAAAACTAATAATCCTATTAAAGTGTATTTAAATCAAGGGGTAAATTCCTCCCTAATGAATAAATTAACCTCATCCCAAAAAAAAATTCTATCACAAGTCAACAATTAAAATACTAGGTTGATCCATTAAAAGGGAAATAGAAATAAATAAAACAGAAATATTCCCAAGAGTCAAATTCCACAAAAGAAAGAAGGTGAGATTTTTAAATAAAGAGTAAAATTTAAACCCCATCATTTAAACTCCTCTCAAATAAATAAAACAATAAATAAATATAAAATATAAAATTCTAAGGCTAAAAGCCCTAATCCCATTTTGTATTTGTTTCCTCCTTAGCCCTAATTTCCCTTATTCTAATTTTCTCCGCTTGTTGGTTTTGCCCTAATCTCCTTTCTTGTGTTTCATGTTTCCATTTTGGTTTTGTTTCCTTGCTTGCAGGTAGGGTCTTAACCAGGGAGGCCATGAAAAGCCTCACTGAGGTATGAACGGTCCAAAACAATCACCATTTTTTTTTTGCTTTAAAACTTACATAATTTTTTTGAATGTGCTAAGGGGTAGGATTTAGTTTACGGAGTGGGTCTCATAGAATGTCATCTTGTAGGTTTAAAGGTCCAGGGTTCGACGGCGGCGATGGGGCGAAGCTATGGCCACAGACGGAGTTAAGGTAGAGAGTGGGTGGAGCTGAGGAGAGTTGTGTGCAGAGATTGGTTGGTAGCACAGAGGAGGGTCGCGGAAGTGGAGAGGCCGCGGTGGGCGGCGTATCGGGTGGCGGTTTTGGGGGTTACGGGGGTGGAGTGACTGCGCAGCGGCAGCGAAGTGGGAGTGGGGTGTGTGAGGAGCGGGGGAAGCGTGGGGCTACGGGGGTTCCGCGGGCGGCAGGAGCTACGCAGGGTAACGGGGGGGGTGTGGGGTAGGCAAAGCCTCCACCCACACCCGCTGCCCACAGTCCACCCCACTTAATTTTTTTTTTATTTTTTTTTCTTTGTTTTTTTTTTGTATATTTTTTTTTTCTTTTTTTTAAATTTAATTTAATTTATTTTTTATTTTTTTACAACACCAGTTAAAAAAAAGTAAAACTCAGGTTTTGTATATATTTTAATGTTTATTTATGTATGTACATGTATGTATATATTTATATATGCATATGTATATATATATACATATATATATACATATGTATATACATATATATACATATACATATACATATGTATATACATATATATACATATACATATACATATATATATATACATATATATACATATACATATACATATATATATACATATATATTAATATATATACATATATATTTATATATATGTATATATATACATACTCAGTTCTAATCTGACAGTTGCTAAAAATGCATAACTATAAAATTACATTTCACTACAAAGCCTATTTAAATATGTATATATTATATGCACATATATATATATGTATATTTTCATATAGTTTTATATATAAGTGTATATATAATATATATACAAAAAAAGTCTATTTCTGTATTCTATTTTCTACCTCAGCATATACACAGCAACGAGAAAGGAATGAACAATAAATTAACTCTCAAAGAAAATAACTACAAGTATATATATTTTTTTCTTGCAAAAATTACATTTGGTCTAGTTTTTGCAATAATACTATTCAGAAATATATTTTTGTTTTGAAACAAGCTAACTACTCATAAGCATATCCTTTCTCCTGGTGCAACTAGTAGGGTGAGAAAACTTGCAATGTTATTTAAATTTCTAACAACTTAGTTTCTTTACATGTCAACAACTAATACATAGAAATTTCATTACAAATATAACAAAAAATGCACTTTCCCCCTTTTTTTTTAAATCTACAATGAGATACAAACAACGGCCTTATAACACACGCATACTTCTTGTCTTTGAAAGCAATAATGTCAAAAGATATAAATTTATTTCTCTTGTAATTCTCTTCACAATGCTAACTTCATAATTAAGGAGATAGAACATTTTAACCTTGATAACAGGAAGTCACATTGGGTAACCATTTACAGCCAACTACATGGCAAGTTTCTTAGCAACATTTACAAGAATTTACCAGGCAACAAAGCCACTAAGGCCATGGCTAAATCAGCCACTACAATAGTACAAGGGGGACCATTTGAACACCAAAATGAGCTCCCAAACAACTCCATCTCTCCACTAAACAACCTGCAACAAACACATCAACAGGACAACAAAACCAGCCACTATGAAAGGAAATGCTCTCCTCCCTACCGTAGACCCGCAAGTGGGTCACCCTCGAGCTAGGGAGGTAGGAATTTCACACAGGGTTTCATTCCACAACAAAAACAATCACAATAACACAAAAAATAGAACATCCCCATAGGTTTTACACATAACTTAACTCATATAAATGAGCTTGGTGAGGGTAGGGAATAGACCCCTCAACTTGAAAGGGCTCCCAAATGATAAAAATCTCAACACATGGCCTCAAGCCAAAATCATCAAAATACCACCATCCTCCAAATCACAAATACTCCATGGCACTCTTGTCATTCAACATTCTCCTCCACAATTAAAAGCCCTCAAGGAACAGATACAACTGTGGGAGAGCCCCCAAGGATGTTCCTTTCCCCTACCCATACAAGTTGAGCATTACCTCCATTGGAGGTGCTCTCACCATAACACCCATCCCAATATCACAATGCAAAATAACAAATCAACCACAAACTAAAACACAACACATCATATAAGCAAAGGTAAGAAAGCAAGTAAGGAGGCCTACCTTCAAGGCCCTGACAATGGAAGTAAGATTGGTGAAGAGCTCCAAGCCTTCCCAATTCTCCAACTCCCATAATTTCTCCCAACTCCTCCAAAACTAGAAAAGAAACTACAATTGCAAGAATTCTCAATTTGCAAGGAAAAAAAACTACAAAAAGAAGAACCAAAAGAAGAAGAACCCCCACTCCTCAACAAGAGGAGCTATTATAGGCCATCCACTTGGCCTTGAGGGAATGAGAAGGTGACATTTGTCACCATCTCCTCCCCCTCCAAAGCCACTTGTAAGAGTGAGAAGGTAAGAGGATGACAAATGTCCTCCTCTCACTCCACCTCCATCTCCACCTCATCCACTTGTGCTTCCACACAAGTGGGAGGGGGACAAATGGTGAGTTGGATTCCCACTCACACCTCAAGAAGACAAGGGTCTTAAGTGGTGCTCCCACTCACTTGGGAGTTTGGGAGGACTCTTGGAGACCTCCCAAGTCTTCCTTGGGAATGATTCCCAAAACTTTGGGATGGGAGATGAGTCCTTCCCAAGGCAAGGCCCATCCCCCATCTTCCCTCTTTTCTAAATTCGTCACTTTTACTCAACCATGGTTTAGGGTGACCTAAGGTGAGTCAAAACTAGGGTTAGATAGTCCAAGTTGACCCTAGACTCATGGTTGACCACCTAGGGTAACTTTTGGGACCCTAGGGTTCATGAAGGGGTTAAAAATCCACATTTAAATGGCCTAAAAAAAGTAATATAAATACCAAGTGGTATAAATCAATTAAAATTTTACAACACTTATTATTAATCAATTTTAAATTAAAAAAGGGTACTAATGCCAAAATAAATTAAATTAAATCAAGCACAATAAATTCACACTCAAATTCAAACGTGATCCTTATCCCTCTTGGGAATGGATCAGTTTTATAGGGGATAACATAGTGTGAATCCTACCTCCGATTTCCCGTGGCTAGGGAATGTAAAACTTGCACATCTCGATCAAGTGTCAGTTCTATCATGAAAAGTGATAGCCGAAGCAACTGGAATTAAATTCACACAATCGAATACAACAATAAACACCAATACATAAATCCAAATTAAACTGCATTAACCAATCACATGTCAATTAGACCACATCACATCAATAACTAGAGTCTCATAACAAAATCACATCAATTATATAACTCGCATGTCAAATCACAAAGGTAACATCACTATGATCAAATCGAATCACAAATGTCAATCAATGTCCTATCATAATCAGTGATAAAATCAAGTCTACACAATGAAGCATAGTCACTAAGGTCTGATAGTGTCATCTACTGAATAGCATAACAATCAAAATATGGAAGGTAAAATAATCGGCCTCACATGAAACTCATTGATGGTACCATACAATTCTTCAAGTTTATCCCAAATTTGCTTAGGTGTTTTACACTCCGCAATTTGAAACAACAAGTTGTCTGATACATGCAATCCTATGATTCCCATAGCTTCATCTAATTTGTTCTTATAAGAAAATATTTCAAACTCCTTAGTGAAACCAGGTGAATTGTGCTCTAGCATTTGCCAAAGTCCTTTAGATTGCAGCAGTTGTTTCATTTTTAACTTCCATGTGTGATAATTATGTGGAGTGAGTGGTTTTATAGACACACTTTCCACCATGTGTAGCAAAAAAACACCAAGAACCAAAGATACAAGGGCACTTAAATTGTGCCTTTTCACCCCCCCAAAATGTATTAACAATGTGATTGTAACTCCCCAGCAAAGTACGATGAAAAAATTTGTACAATCGACAAGCTTAAATCAATTGTTTATAAAACAAGGTGATTTTTACAATTTTTGAGAAAAAAATGCTTGTCAAGGGAAAAAATAGAAGTTACAATCAAATTCCTTATGATTTTTTGAGCAATTTCAAAAAAATGTTTACCAGACTTCGATGTCATATGCAAAAGTTATGCTAGTTGCAAGAAAAAGGCAAATTGTACCTTCAAGCTGCTAAAACTGGCAAAAAATGATGAAATCTGAAAAAATCACCTATTCCACAACAAAGTTCACTAAACCACCTTTCTGATGACTATAAGAATGCAAAAATCTGCCTCCTAGTTTGCAAGATATGGCAAAAAGAAAAGATGCTCCCTTTGTCAAAATTTGCAAAAAAAAAAAATCATCCTCAGCTTGCATGCGACAAGATCAATGACACATTGCGTAATCAGGCGATGTGATCAGAAAGGAATTTGTTTGTGAGGGGGTAGGCCACCTACCAAACTAGGCCTCAATCACCATTCTTTGACAACCGGTAACAAAACAAACTAATATAGTTCTCCTCCATTGTCTTAAACTCCACAGTCCTCTTAATACGAAAGAATGAACATATTTTGGCATACCATGTTCTTAAATGCTCATTGAATTGGATGGAGAGGATGTATACAGAATAACCTGAA
This sequence comes from Cunninghamia lanceolata, assembly GCA_027924645.1. Taxonomy (NCBI): domain Eukaryota; kingdom Viridiplantae; phylum Streptophyta; class Pinopsida; order Cupressales; family Cupressaceae; genus Cunninghamia; species Cunninghamia lanceolata. The sequence goes on along the minus strand of BSBN01001215.1, from coordinate 18,597,140 downwards.
ACACATGTTTGTTGAGGCCGAACACCATGACTTGAATGCATAGGGCCAAACACCAAACCAAGTCACTAAGGAGATGATTCTACAAATGGCCGAGCTGACCGATTGGACAAGTGGGCCGAGAAGAGTGGTCAGATAGGATACGTGCTTACTGAGTAAGCCAAACACCTAAAATTGCTAACAGGAGTCTGGCTTCAGGTTGGGTGACTGTGATCAGGCAAGAACCTCTTTGAAAGATGATCCAAAAAACTCAAAGTTTGAAACACTTAGATCCAAATAAAACCCTTGCTTAAACCCTAGCTCCAACCCTCGTATGGAGAGTTGTTAATGTGGCTTGGTGGCGCCTCCATGCACTGTGGGCAATGATGTCAGATCTGAGTAATGGGAAACTTCAAATAAACTTGGCCCGATCCAAAAATGTAAAGCTGCAATCAATACCCAAGTTGCAAAGCCGTCGACCAATCTGAAGAAGCCAAAACTGTTGCCAAAAAAAACGTCGATCTATGAGGCCGATCTGTTGCAAATATCGACTACCAAGTCCAAATGCAGATTGTTTTAATGCAACTCGCACACAAGTTGTTGAAGACTGATCAAAACTCAAATATCTGAGGATGCCAATATGAGGAGGCCTGCGAAGGAATGCAAGTGTGTCGTGGGTTCGAAAAGCCGCCTGCAATTTTATATAATGCCTCGCCCAATGTATTGAAAACCAGAAAACCCTGGAGACTTTTGTAAACAATGGTCAATCAAAAAATGATCTATAGAAATGGACAAGGTATCCAATATGTGGAGGACTGGAGGCCACGCAGGCTTGGAATAAAAGACAAAGAGAAGTCTACGATTTGCAAAGAAATATTTAAAACCACACAGTCTGAGAGTCGAATTCAGATCAGAGGTGCAGAAGATCTAAAAAATTATGATACCGATCCTAATGCCCAATAGTAATGATCTCAATCCAATCCAATACAATAATAAGGAATGTGAAATCTCAGATCTTAAGGCATAGTGATTGCTTGAAGGCTCAGATGGGTTGACAAAGCAGAGAGCATGCGGCTTAGATGTGTATCCAAAAGAGGCTGAATAAAGAAGTCTAAGGCTAGAAGAGGGTTGGGTCGAGGCAAAAAATAGAGATCCAAAAACTAGATGCAACCCCTAATCAGGTCCAAATAGCCAAACAAAATCTTCACACGAAATATATTGACCCAGGATGATAAAAATTGATTTGCAAAGGCCAGATATGAACCAAATATCCCCCAAACTAACAAAAAAAGTTGAATCCGATCTGAGAATCTGATAATGAAGCAAACACAACAAATGATGCAGAAAATGCAGGGGGCAAATGGCCCTCTGCTAAAAAAAATTGCCTTTTGGACAAAAAATTTATGCAAAAATGCATATAAAAGCCCAAAAAAGTCAAAAAAATACCTATGTCCAAAATCAAGTTTTGGACAGTCGATCCTTACTGATTTGGGCAATCTGAACTCAACGGTGAACACCGTTTTGAGCCAAGATGCACCAGCAAAAAGTTGACGGCTAAATCTCTCAAAAAAATGACAAGGGGCTTGCAGGATCAAAGCTCTGATACCATGTTGGAGCAATCAACCACCAGGATCAAATTTGCAAAACCAAATAACCTTCCACACAAGAGAGACAAGCAAAAAGAATGCTTTATTGCCATGATACAACAATGTGCTGGATTACATAATGTATAATGAGGCCTTGGTTATAAAGACCAAGGTGAAACATAAGATGATGTAGTCATGTGACAATTGTCTTAATCCTATGACATATGACAACTATAGGATAAGATGACAACTATCAACAACTAGACAAACTAGAAACATCTAGAAGACAACTAGAATGCTTCATAAGTCAACTTAACATGTGAGCATGTGTGTGAGTATTATTTAACTAATAAATAGTTAAATAATATGAATTATCCACACAACAAAGGTTAAATCGGATAGGTAATAACCCTGTTCACACCAACAAAGAGGACCAATGGTGGCACCCCAAGGGATTAGTGGTTGATTTGATATGGTTTGTAATAGCGTATAATAGAAATTTACCTTGAGCAGTAGGACTATACCATATAAAACAAGTGCTTGGAAAGTAGAAGAAATAGTAGCAACTCTAGTAGGTGAAGATGGCCTACTTGCTGACTTAAATTTTCTACTTCCATGTGTAGGATATGTGGAGAAATATGTCTTTTCCAAGCTGTCAAAATCAAGATCTTGTATTCCCTTTTTGCAGTCACCCCTCATATATCTTTTCATAGCTAGTGTATTGAGATGGTATTGTTACCTTAGGCTGCTTGCATAGGATTAGATTGATTTTATTTAGGTACTTCCACAACCACAAGTTGTTGACCTTGAAATAAATTCCCTCATGCTTGTCTCCTTATTTCTTGCCCAATATCTTCCTCATCGTTCAATACTTGATCAATCTGATGATACTATTGGTTGGACCTTCTGTATCTCTAGGAAAGAGTATGTAAGTCAGTTATAATGTTTTCTTGTTCAACTTCCAACCAATTAATATTCGGTTGTAACATAGGCCCAATGTTACAATGAATTTTCATGAGTACATGTTTGGAAGACCTTCTAGAGAAATGTGAGACAAGTTACTGATAAAATATGGCCTCTTGTTCCCTAATAGAGTCACCAAAAATCTATTGGTAAAAAAATTTGTCACTATGATATTTCACTGAAAATAGCTTGACTCACCCAATGGGCAGTGATAAAATTTACAAGAATTTGATAAACCATTAAGACGTTATTGATCTTCCTCTGCATTTGAGCAAGAAACTCCCTCATATGATAAGTTTTGATTTTTCTAGGGAATACTTTTAACTAGAAAGAAGGAAAGGTGCAAAGAATTAAAACTAAAAGAAAAGAAAGGGAAAACCCTAGATAGACTAATACAAGGCCAAAAATTAGTCTTTCTGGGAATAAAAATAAGGAATTTTTTGAAAAGGGGAGGAACAAACACAAAGATTTATTCCCATAAAAGATTGTTTTTAAAGAAAATATGCAACTATGGTTTGAAACAATGAATTTTATCTAACATAAGAAATATTCATTTAGGGTTTTTAGACTCATAGATCAGAAAACAACCTATCATTTCATCCAAAATTATATAGAGTAAACATGTATATTAAATAAAACTAATTGTATTCACCACATGACAAAAAAATTTAAAGAAAGGTTGTAAATTTGACATTAGAAAAGCCTATAGCATAAAGATGTAACACACAAGCTCATAGATCAACAATATTCTTTATTCAATTAGGAAAGAACTCTACTACCGCTTTCTATTTTGTACGCTGTGAAAGAATCCAAAAGTCTTTTCTTTACAAATAAACCTTGTATATATAGGATTTCCCTCTCATAATTGTTTTACAACCAACCTTTAGTTTATAACTTGACAATACTTAAAGTAAGGTTCACTTTTCCTAATCAAGTTATAATTGATAAAGCAATAACAAATAAAGGAAAGCCTTTAGGTCTACTGGGTTGACTTTTTCTCTTTTAAAGCTTTAAACTTTGGTGATCGTGACTGCTCTGGACATGATTTGCTTTGTAAACTCTAAATTGCTTGACAATTGGTGCAATCAACTTGGCACTTGGTATGCTGGTGTTAAGTAGGTGTAATTTCTAAGTTGCCAGAATTTCATCTATCTCTTCCATTTGTTTGATAAAAGTTGGAATATCCTTTTAGAAACCAATTAAGGAAGACAATATAGTACTAAGTTTTATCATAGTGTTGTTATTCACAATCTTCTTTTTGAACAATTCTTTTGTGATCATATATTTAAAACGTTTCTTGATTGCATGAATATCTACGAATTCAGTCCCATCTTCTTCAAGGATAACAACATCAAAAGATAAATACTAAGTTTGTATATCAAACTTTGTTTGATTGTATAACTTGGAGATCTTCTTTAGTTTCATTATTATTTGTTTCAAAATTAACAACTTCCACTTCATGCCTTTGAACCAAGAAATGGCATCATATTCATCACCTTTGTTGATGATCTTCTTAGAGATTAATAAATTGATGTCAACTTTAGTCATTTATTATAAGTCTGTTGTGACTCCTTGACATATGACATGTCTTCCTTCTTCTCCATATTAATCTTAGAATCTAATTCATTTTTCTTTTCATCAACTTTCTGATACAATTTCACTACATCTTTGATGAAGTTGAGGCCATCAAGGGTAATATGCTCGACCCATGATTCTGCTACCCTACCATAAGCTTGAAATTTTCTTATATTTTCTATAGTATCTTTACTTGTATCTCCTTAAGATGAGCCGAAATAATTTCATGGAAATGTTTCAAGAGGTTGTGCAGATGTATCATTGATGGATTTTATATAAACAATCAAGACATGCACTTGTTATTCTAATTATTCTCTGGCTCCTTTTTCTTTCTCTATCCTTTCCACCAACTTTACAATTGATACTTGGAAATTATGGGCATCTCCTTCATGCAATGAAGGGCCAAGGTCACCTTGAGAAACCTTACAATCGACCTTTGTAATATCCTCATTTTTGTCTATGATGGGTTCTGCAATTTCCACAAATTGAGTGCTGGAAGAGGGGTATACCATCAACCTAGAAGTGTTATGGGATTTCTTTGATTGGGGATTCATTTGTAGTAGCCTTGTTATGACATTGAAGCTAGAATCAATAACTTGAGTGTGATTTCTCTTTTTAGCAACCATCTCCTTTAGCCATGGTGATGGGGACACGATAGGTCCTTTCTTGGGGCTAAAAGAGTAAATAATTTGGGGGAAAGGTGACTTTTAGAACATTATTGGCCCCTGTGTTATTTGGTGGTGATGAAGGACACTTTTGTGGTGATGGTGGTTACAAAGGATAATGTGGAGGTGAAGGAGGAGGAGGAAGTTGAGATGAAGAAGGATTAGCATTGGGAATGAGTGACCACTGGCTAGAGTCCACAAGTACTTGAGAATCAACCTGAGTGCTTTGCTTGGTGGGAGATGGTGGCCTCTTTATCTCAAGTTTCTTCTTGGGTTGTGCATCCCCTTCTGTATAGGTGCTCTTTAAGTCAATTCCCTTCCTAGGATTCTCCTCATTGTTGCATCTAGTGGCACTCACTTTGGACCTTGTAGAATACACTATTATGAATTATTGAGTCCCAAGTGTTACACTCTATTTATCACCTTGCCTTTGTTTCTTAGGCATGTTATGTGGCCTTATGGTAGTATCATTCACAATCTTCACATCCAACCACTTCTTGGTCTGATGAATGACAAAAAGAGACCTTTCTCTAATATCCTTCATTTCTTTATCAACCCAATTGATGGGCATAAGTGGTTTAACTATAGAGTAGATGTAAGAATTGGGTCCACCATATCACTACCATCATCCTTGATGTCCATGGTGTCCCACCCTAAATTAAAGGCTTCAATATGTTCAACTACCATTCTCATCCAGTCCATCTTTCTAGGTTCAAAATCATCCTCACAATCAATCCAATAATCCTCCAATTGAGGTGAATGAATATACCTTGGTTCAAGATGTAAGTTATCTTTGACATAGTTCTTACTGTCAAAGGGGAATCTTGCCCCATAAAAATACATAGAAAATTTTATAAGAGACCTCTCAATGTTTTGAGCATCTGAGGATGAATGGAAATTGTAATAACTTAGGCCCATGGGAAAGGGATATCCAATTTTTTTTCTTTTTTTTGCATCTCTTATGACTACCCCTATTTGCCTTCAGACTTCAATGATGACAAGGTGATCACTTACATAGTGAGCTAACTTATAAGGATGATCTTCAAAACTACCAATCCTTATGTATTTGAATCTTATAAAATGTATGAAATAACTCCCAAACTAAGTGATTAGGTTAGTTGCGTTAGTAGAAACTCTAAGTCCTACTTTCCATCCAACTCTCTTATCATTAGCATAGTGATTCAAGTGGCATTTACTCTTCTAAAATTTTTATTGCTAACTTCCAATTGCAATTAAGGATAGAAATAATAAATTTGCATAGTATTGTCATATACCCCTTGTGACTATAACCCAAGCCACTCTTTCATGCTTGTAATTGCATAGAAGAGATATGAAGACATGCACAAATGTTGGGTGGTCTAGACATTCACCAACTAGTTATGCAAATTATCACTTATTAGTTTTTCCCAATCATTAAATTATGACTTGTTGGTTACCAAAATAACCAAGGTCCAAAACCCTAAAACATTACCCAATCACCTAGGCCAGGGATGTCATCAAGATGATTGGAAAGTGGTTCTTCAACAGGTTGAGGATGATCCTGGGTCAACTGCTAGGAGTGTGTAATCTCCTCTTCTCTTCAAGCTCGGCTAAACTTAGGAAGGATATTCCTAAAGGCATTAAATAAAACATAAATAAACACTTACAGCCATACCCAATGTAAACTTGACCCCCATAGATGTCACTAGGCTAAGATGACTGGCTGCACAAACCTCTAATAAAGCTTATTACTACACCTTGCACATGCACCCAAAGATAACAACACAATATCTTGCAAGATGAATCTGCTTAAGTTTTCATACACAAACTACAAGGTACAAGCATACATGTACATGATTCACAAATGATTTAAATTGTTTTGGATTGCTTGAGATTTGTCCCTAGTTATAAAATAGAATCATGAACAGCATGTAAAACCTATTCTAATCCTACTCCTACTCCTACAACTAACAGAACGAGGGACTGATAAATGAAAGGTGATTGATCCTTCCCTAATATGGACTTATTCCTAATCCAATGGGTAATAGAGTCGTGAACAAAAAAGAGGAAGGAAATAGATCTAATAAGCATCAACATAAAATTAAAATGTATTTATACATTTCTCAAATTACATTTCATATAATAGACATGCTTATTAATCCCAAGCAGAACTACAATAATCCACTTGCAACAAAAGAAATGACCCAACACAAATCTTGTATTGATTTAAACATTGTCACATATAATCAAAATCCTTGTTACAATCACATCGACAAATGTGGTGAAGGCAAAATACATAGTCGTGACTATACATTCCCTTGAATCATTGTAAACAACTATGGAAACATACCACTGCATGAATATGTGCAATACAATCCCTTCCTACACTATACCAGATGCATCCCTTCATTTACCACCCAGACTGGTGTGATTTGAAGACCTAGAATCCTCCTGAGGTACTTGCAAACCAGATAATTGGTTCAGCAACCAACCCTTGTACGTACTTTCTCTCTTGTATATATAGCGTTGAATGCCTCCTCCTTGCCCTAATGCAATTCTAAGTGGGAAAAACTAGGGTACTCACACCTGCCGCAACTAATTTCTTCAAATTGCATACCTACCCTACCTACCCGCACTATGTTTAATCTTCTGATGTAGCATTTGGGTGGGAAAATAAGGCATCCACCTGCAACATTAACTTCACCAACCACAATCAACTCACCTACCTGTGCATTTAATTCATCATATATCTTTGATTTGGTCAAATAGAGCATTAATGGAGCCATTAGGAGGTATAGGGACGTGCCATAGTAGAAGAGAACATGAAAACATGTTTTGTAGCCATTAAAATAGTTTAAAATTTTTATGTTTTGCCCTGTTGGTGATTTCAGGCTCATCAAGAACAAAATTGGAGATTTCCTAGTCACTAGAAACTCCCCGGTTTCTTGCTTTCTTCCTCTTCTTTGCTTCATTCCATGAGTTTGAGAATTTCGACCCAACTGGGAACTACCTGATTTCCTCTTTTTGTTCCATCTCGTCAGTGATTTCCACTTGACTTGGAACTCGCCGACCTCTTCTTTCTTTCTCTCTCCTTCCTTTGTTCTTTCAATGCCTTAGCCAATTTTACCTTCTTTATGCTTTGTCAGAGATTTCAAGCTGACTGGGGATAATTCCATTCTGTGGGTGATTTCCACCTAACTTGGAACTCATCGACCACCCTCTTCTATGCTTTGTTCCAGTTGGTCAGGGATTTCCACCCGACCATGAACTCGTCGACTAGGAAATTTACTTAGCCATTTTTTAAGTTTTTTCCAGATTTTCAAAGGCAACAATAGGACAGAGCATAGGGGCACAACTCAAGGGGCATTTTGATGGATATTTTGAGCAAAATAGCAAGTTCTAGGGCTAACAAAAATAGCACTAACATGACTAATAACAAATTACTACAATAAAGTGGCACATCCAATACCCAAAAGAACTTGTTTCATCATTTCCCATTACTATGTTGAGTAGAGTGATCATATCTGAGATGTCCTCATTGAAATGAGACTACTATAAATTCTTTGGTATTTGTGACTTGCCTTTCTTAAGTACTTTTAACCAATATTTTACCATGTTAAGAAGGCAAGTGTCTTTCTCTTGAAAGAAAAATCTTCCTTTCCTATTGAGAAGTATGGAGTATCTTGAGCCTAATATACAACTAAAATTCCTTTCTCTCCACTGAATGTAGAAACCTATTTTTCTGAAACTTTCATCAAGAATCTCTAGTTTACTCTATCATATGTTCTAATTATGTCTAGTTTGGTTGCTATCATGCTCTTCATTTTTTACTTTTCTATTGAATGAATTGTTTCATAGAAAATTATGATGCCATCACCAAAGGATCTTTGTGATATGAAGCCCATCTATTCCTCTGATATGATATCTAGAAGAACCTTCAATCTGTTTGCCATAACCTTGGATATAATCTTGTATATCATATTGCACATTGATATCATCTTATAATCACTAAAAGGTGGGGATTGGCTTTTGGGTATAATAGTTATAAAGATTTTGTTAAAATATTTTAGGATTTCCCTTGATTTCTTGAATCTTCTCCCACCTACTATGTGTTGTCTTCCAAAAAATCCCAATATTTCTTAAAGAATTCTACAGAAAATCCAGTTGGGCCCAAGGCTTTATTTAAGTGAAATTAACTTCACTTTTTTCTTCATGATTTTTCTCATTAGGCCTTAATTCTAATCTTCCTTGATGCTTACCTATATTTTCCTTAGAAGCTCTTCTTGATTATGTAAATCTAATCATATAGGGTGGCACTACTTTTTTTTGAAAAATTCTACAGCCTATATCGTTGTCTTTGAGATCAATTAATACAATTCCATCTTGAGCAATAATGGAGGTGATTATATTTCTCATTCCTATAACCTTGGTTGAGTTGTGGAGAATTTTGTGTTTCTATCACCCTCCTTAGCCAAGTTTCCCTAGACTTTGATCTCCAAAAGATTTCTTCTCAGGCTAGAAGCTCCTCATGTTGGGCTAAATGCAACTTTTCTTTAATATAGTCTCCTTGATATATTCCACTCTTCATCACTTTCTCATTCAAAATAGACAATTCTTGTTCAACCCTCCATTTTTCATCAAAGATATTTTTTTAAAATTCCTTAGTCCACTGCTTAATGCAATCTTTAATGATGTTTCTTGTAAATTGCTCCTCAAATTTTCCAAAATTTGTGAGTCACCTTTTTACCTTAGCTTAGATTGATCTTGATCAAAGCCCAAAATGCAACGAAGTTCTTAAATTTTCAAGTTTTCTTCCTTGCAAGTCTTTTTCCTTTTGTGTCAAAGAGCTAAAAATTTGTAAAAATTTGATGCAAAACAGGATGTTAGGATTGGATATGAATACATCCAGAAGTTAGTAGGAATCTTGCATGTAAGAAGGTAGTGAAAAATTACGCTAAGGCAAAGATGTAGAAATCTGACATGGAACAAGAGGTCTAAAGTGAAAATGTTATGTGCATGAAGTCTAAAATAATTATGCTGACAAAAGAAATAGAAGTGCAAAGATGCAAGAATTTCATATAGAACCAAAGGTTAGAACAAAATATGATTATATCCAGAAGTCCATAAAAAATCTAAACAAAGAAGGTAATAAATTAGAACACGGGATCTTTGCAGAAAGTCAACATAGAACCAAATGTGGGAACTGGAGGGACCAAGTGCAGCAAATCTGAGAGTTCAAAGAATTCTCGTAAAAGGGTCAAGAAGAATGCAAAGAAGTTAGGGAGGACCAAATATGGAAGTGTTCAGTAGGCAGGGATTTTTTTCAAAATCGAAAGGAAGGAAGACTAAAGGAAAGATATAAAATGACTAAGTTTAAGACACTCATCCTTAAGCTTTGTTAGCATTTTCCAAGGTTAGTGAACTTCCCAAACCCCCGATAAAGAATCTCTTTAACTTATTTTTGTTCCCCAAGTAAAGTTGTTGGTGAATTCCAAGGTTCGTGAACCTCGAGGTTCGCCAACGACACCTTTTCACAGAGTTCAAAAAAGACTTCAAAGTGGCAAAGAAAAGTTGTTGAAAATTTTGCTAGTTCCCAAACTCGTTGAAACACCAACAAGATTTTGAAAAAGAAGGAATAAGTCAAAACTCATCGAAATGTTGACAAAAACTTGATGAAGACAAAAAGAAAAGAGAAAGAGAAGAAACATTTCAATAAGTTCGTGAGTTCACAAACTCATTGAAATACTAACAATGTTTTGGAAGAAAGAACAAAGAAGACATTTTGGCAAGTTAGCAAGTTTGTGAACTCTTCGAAATGCTAACAAAGGTAGGTTTTTCAAGTCATGAAGTGGTGAGTTCGAAGTTTGCTAAAATCATCAACAAAGCTTCAGAAAATTAAATTCCAAGAGCAAGATAGAAGAGGTAGCACTTTTTGAAGTTCGCTAACTTTTCAAAACACCGAAAAAGAAGTTCAGAAAAAATCAAAACCTCCAACTCATAATAGAATGGTAAGGATAAACAAAGAACTCTACATGTCCTCCTGTACGACCTATGAAAATGGAAGCTCCAAAACTGGATATACACATTCATTGAATCGCCAAGGATACATGGAATGCAATGATTGCAAGATTGGCATAATATAGATTTGTTGAAATGGCTTCAGAAGCTTTCAAGAAAATGCAATCGATTGGTGTAAAGCACAATTTTGTGACCTATATCAACATCCTCGCAATGCATGCCCAAACGTTGCAATGGGGTTGTGCTCAAAATGATTATGGAGAGGAGACCTTTAAGCACTTTGTGAAAATGCAAGATGTCTATATTAGATTGAATGATTATACATTCACTAGTGTGGTTAAAACATATGTTGAGGTGGGAGATCTGTAAAAGGGTAAAGAGGTTCATGGGCATGTAACTAGAGTAGTATTTGATTCAAATACATTTTTAGCAAGTGCCCTTGTTGATATGTATGCCAATGCAACAATATGAAACATGCTCACGGTGTGTTTGTCAAGGTATCAAATGGAAATAAGAATTCTTGAAATGCAATGGTAGGAGGATCTGATTTCAATGTTTATGGTGAGAAAGTCCTAAAGCCAATTTAGCAAAGTTGGAAAAGGGGAAATCATCATCTTGATCAGTCACTATAGCCCAATTCTAAGAACAAATTTCAAATCAACAAAGTTGAAGACTTTGTTCTTATTTTCTTGCATTGCTTTTTCAAAGATGTTGAAAGTTAAGTCATTTTTTAATATGACTTAATAAGTGACTTTTGTTTATAACTTAGTTATATTAATGACATTTTAAAATGCCATTAAGTTATAAATTAAAAATGTGATTTAAAGAAGTTACAAATGAATGCCTATATATAACGCTATTTGTAAAGTAAAGGGGACTTTTTGGTTCACACATTGCACAAGAGTAGAGAGAGTTCATGAGCTTTCCTTTTGAAATTCAATAAAGAAGAACATTGTTAGTTTATGAACCAGTGTGTTAATCTTTATGTTGTAAGTTTTTCTTATGTCAAATTTACAACCATTCTTGAAATGTTTTTTGTCATGTTGTGAATATAATTAGTTTCATACAATTTGGGGTGAGATAATAGGTTATTTTCTTATCTATGAGTTATAAAACCCTATGTGAATGTTTTTTTTTTTGTTAGACAATGTTTCATCTTTTAATTTAACCTAGTTGCATGTGTTTTCTTTCAAATCATCTTTCCTGAGGAATGAATATATGTGTTTTTTTTCCTCTCATTTTTTGAACCTTTTCATTATCTTCTGGGAAAAATTAGATTATCAGCCCCATGTTAGCCTTTTCTAAGGTTTCCTCTTTTTGTTTCAGTTTTAGTTTGTGTGTCTTTCCTGCTTTTTAGTTAAGAGAATATCCCTAAAAACCCCAAATTTATATCTTACAAGGAAGTTGCCCCTCTCAAACATAGAGGAAGATCATTGATCTAGCGATCTCTCCAACTATTATAAACTTTGTCACTGCCTGTTGGGTGAGTCAAGTTGTTTACAAAGAAATATCACAATGAAAATTTTGTTTACTAGCAAATGAGAGTCATTTTTTTCTAAATTCAAACATTTTGGTTCCTTGTTGTAGCTTTCCTTCCTTCCACCATGTCTTGATCATCTCTACAAAGTCTGCATCTAGAACCACATTTCTTTCAAATTTGAAGGGGTTGTGATTGGGAGGGAGGCCAATCTTCCAAGATGTTCAATGACATTGGGTAATGGTCTGAGAAAAAAGAAAAGAAAGATCTTAGCATCTAGAATGGTCGTGGATTGTAGCCAATGATTATTGTATAAAAACACGTCTAGCCTCTACTATATTACTAAATCCTAGGTGTCTATTGGTCTGTGTGTATATTCTATTTTTGGGAGCCAAATATATCAAACCCATGTTGCTAAAAAAGTTCCTGAAATCAATTTAATATTTGGTTGGCTTGATCACACCCCCTCTCTTATCAAAACTTCTTAGAATTGTGTTGAAATCCCCTCCCAAAAGAATCAAATCATTTTCCCACTTTCCCATACAACTTGATATTTGATCCCAAACTCTTGCTTTCTATACTATGTTTGTACGTTCATGTACATTGTTGGTGTAAAATTAAATTTACACATTAGCATAAATTAATTATGAAGTTATTAGGGAAGTATTTTCCTTTATTTGATGTCAATCTTATCACTTAAGATAAAATTGTCTTTCTACTTTTTCACTTTGTTTATTTTTGATAAATGTGGAATATATATCTGTGTATTATTCCTTTGTGAATAATTCAATGCACATGAATGTATTGATTGCACTTTATCCTTCATTTTAGCTTTTCTCTCTTGTAGAAGAAATACTACAGATGATCTTGGAATCTAACATGGTATTAGAGCTTCTAGTTGTAGACACCTAAAATCGTCCACTCATCATCTTGACACTATTCAGCCCTAATCAGGATATCATTTAACCATTTAATTGGATAAATCCCCATTTATTAAATTAATTGTCCAATTCCCCTTCTGACGGTGATTAAATAATATTTTATTATTAAAATCACTATTCATGTACTATTCACCATTCATCTATACCTTCATCTATACCTTGTCCTAGCATAAATGATTATTTAATCATTTATCATCCATCTTCTATAGTCCAACATTAGATAAATATTTTTATTTATCTAATATCCCCTTTTCCCATCCCATGAATTAAATAAATATTTTTATTTATTTAATTCTTTTTTTTGTGCACTTTTGATTAAGTTGCCTAATCCACTTAGCTAACTTAATCTCATAGTTGTGCATTCATAACCCCCCATTAACCTATTCAAATTCCTCACAACCTCCAAAGTGTAAAAAGGTATGGCCTTTTGTACATGACCACATGGGTCTCTTACAAAGGAATCAGCATGTCCTTTGTCCAAAGGGTTCTTTTGTCACTTTTCAGTCCTCTCCATCCACTTCTTCCAAGATCATCCTCCACCCTTGATTTCCTCTCAATCCAAGGACAATCCTTATCCTCCAATCCAATCTTGCCACTTGGCAAGCTCTCATCAATCATATCCTCTCAATCATCCTCAACCCTTAATCTTTCAAATCAATCATATCCCTTCATCCTTTATCCCAAAAATCTATAAATAGCCATCAACCAAGCCATTTTAAAAAAGGACTCCATGAAATGCAAAGTTATGCTATCAATTTGAGAAGCAATCAACAATCCAGCATCAAGATCACATCACAAAATCAAGGTTTGCATGGTAGTTAATTAGTTTATCGTACTTTCTTATATGCATTCCTTCTTGCTCAATCATGAGGTTGCATTAGATTGTGAGTAGAATAGGATAATATCGCTTTAGGTTGTTATCGTTTATGCTCATTTTCTACATGTATACATCTTTGGCATGCTCAGTGGGACCCACATCCCTTTTTACTAATCAATCTTGGTGTTTATAAGTGTTTTTGGACTTGTAGGCTCCGTTTAAATGTTTTTGTCCCAATTCAGTGGCCATCTGCCCTGTTTTAGCAGCTTTGTATCCTATCTTGGTAGCCCTGACTCTAATTCCATGCTCTAACTCTATTTTAGTGGCTCTGTACCTATTTTAGAGGCTCTCTCACATGTTTCAATGATTCTGTCTTGTGGCTGGGTAATTCTATCCTACATGTCCAAAACACATTTTAGCAATTTCTATCATCTTTAACATCCTATTTTCTGACAAGGGGTTATGCTACTAAATTTTCCCTAACCATCCTACTTTGTGCAAAATCTGACCATTTTTCTTGCAGAATCACTCGTTTAAGTCACCTAAACACCTTTCAATAGCTTTGTTCTAGTTCAGTGGCCTTGTCACCTACTAAATTTTCCCTAACCATCCTACTTTGTGCAAAATCTGACTATTTTTCTTGCAGAATCACTCATTTAAGTCACCTAAACACCTTTCAATGGCTTTGTTCTAGTTCAGCAACCCTATCACCTGTTTCAACAGCCCTATCTAGTATAAATTTCATCCTCTCTCTATTTCAGTGGCCCTGTATCTCTTTCAACGGTGGTGTACTGTCTTTGGGCGATTTTATTCTATCTCAAATTTTCATCATTTTTCTTGGGATTTTTGACATCTAACCCCTGAATTTGATCATCATATACATGTTCCTAGTTTGTTAACCTCTCTTTGTGCATCTATCATTGATCCAAGACATAAACCCAACTATTAACTTGTGTTTTGTAGCATGCTTGTCAAAGGATCCATCTCTTTTTTGCACTAATCTTTAGGAACACTTCATTTTCTAAGGGGTTAAAGAATCTTGTATGCTTTGTTTGGGGTCAAGTCAAAATGTATGCTCTCTTCTCACGCCATTTGGTGACCTTGGAGATCAAAAACTTTGACTTGATCTTATCATATTTATCTTTGTTCAATCCCAAGAAAACTAGTGTGTGTATGCTCTCTCCTCGTGCCATTAGACGATCTTAGAGATTAAAAACACCTAGTTTTTCTTTCCTCTAGGGGGCCTGCCTTGGATTACATCACCAAGATAATGACCTCAACCCTCATGTTCCAATGGGGTATACAATTTTGGGAGAGAGTTGAAAGACTCTCCCATTGGGGAACATTGTCACTTGAGGCTAGCTTGCAAGATCTTTATACCTTGCAATGTGAAGGTGGAGAGTGGGTTACCCTCTCAAACCATGCCTTGACAACATCCTTTTCACATAATTTGGCCCTACATAACTCATGTATATTGGGGACATCCTTAGAATCCTTGTTCATCCTAGCATAAGACCCTTCAATCATTCTTCCTTGTGGGACATCGACGTCAAAAAGGCCTAAGAAGCTACTCACACCGTACTTTCATAGTGGGGAGACAAAACTCACCTTAAGCAAGGTATTTTCACCTCCAAGGTAAGGGATGCATAGGTCATACATGACCTTGCATGCCCTAGCTATCCATCACTTGATAAAAAGTATATTAATGGGCCTACAAGGATTGACACTCCCACTTGAATAATTTAGGGTGTTATTGTGCTTGGTGTGTCTTCATCATCAAAACCTGTGCACTCCCTTAATCCAAAATCCAAATCCTTTGCAAGTTTGTGCATGATTATGTGTGAAATTTTGTTTGCAAAGTTGTCCAAGGTCATCAAAACATTCCTAATCACCCAACTCAATCCAAATCCAAATCATCCACCTCTTTCTAATCCAAGCCATCCAAATCCAACTTTCTCTTAATCCACCTTATCTTAATCCAATTTCCTCCTAATCATCCTAATCACCCTATCAACATCATCCCAATCTATCCTAATCCACTCTTGATCCATCATTTGGGACCCTAATCCAAATCAACTTGCCAAATCTAATCAAGGTCATTATCCTAATCCATTCTATCAATTCTATCCACCTAATCCACTTCCTAATCATCATCATTATCATAATCAACCCCATCATTTGAGCTTAATCAACTCCCATTTTTTATCTTAATCCTATTCCTCATCATTCTAATCCACATCATAACCCACTTTCCCTAATCCAAATCTTCATCATCATTCCAATCCAATCCTAATCATCTCATCATCACCTTAATCCAACCTCCTTATCCATTTAATCTCGTTTCATCTCCATCATAATCCTATCCATTACCCTAATCATCTCATCATATCCTTATCTTAATCAATTTAACCTTCATCCCTAATTATCTCATCCATTAATCACCCCTAATTATAATCCCATTATTGAGCTTAATTCAATCCATTGTCATCCATAATCCACTATCCCCAATCTTAATCATTTCATCATCTAATCCTAATCACCTCATCTACTTATCCCTTGGTCCGTTATCATCCCTAATCTAATTTCATCCATCCCTAATCTATCTAGTCCACATCTCTAATCAAGCCTATCATCCCAATCTCATCCATTACCATCATTCTAATCCAATCCCTTCATCCATCTAATCCCATTCATCTCTATCCTAATCTAACCCCATCTAATCCCATTCCATCCAAATCGTCATCTAATCCAATTA
This sequence comes from Cunninghamia lanceolata, assembly GCA_027924645.1. Taxonomy (NCBI): domain Eukaryota; kingdom Viridiplantae; phylum Streptophyta; class Pinopsida; order Cupressales; family Cupressaceae; genus Cunninghamia; species Cunninghamia lanceolata. Next base: position 18,580,388 of record BSBN01001215.1, on the reverse strand, counting down.
TCCCTCATCCAAATCCAATCATCCATTATTTCTCAATCCATCCCCAATCAAAATCCAATCCCTCGTCCTTAATCAAAAATCATCCTCTGAAAATCAAAAGTGGTTAAGGACTTAACCTCTTTAAACCCTATCCAATTTCATCCAAACTGAATCACTTTTTCTCCAAATCATCATCCAAACCACAATCAAAGAACCTTAGGCCTAATCAAAATCAATCCCAATTAATGGAAATCCAACTAAGATCAAGGGTCATACATCGTTGACCTTGATTAATCAAATCAAATCAAATTCATCATAGTATCAAGTGTCATATATCGTTGACCTTGTCAATCCAAATCCCCTCTAATCCAAAATCAAGAGTATCAATTCATCATACATCACATCATCCCAAACATCATGAATCCATCTTGTAATCCTGGTGATGATGTTGGAAATGTTGTCATTGATGTCAAAGGTGGACAAGGTCGTCATTAATGTCAAAGAGATTGTTGTGGAGATTGTTGGAAATATTGTCATTGATGTCAAAGGAAGAATGAAGAGGTTGTTGCATGGTGGCATTGATGTCAAAGAAGGCCAATATATCATCATCATCATATTATATTCCATGATTGTATGAGAAGCAAACGCAGATTGCTAAGATCAACTATTCTTTATTGTGGAGTCTCCTTTGAAGAAATTGTTGAAGAATAAAAATGATAAGGAGGAGATTGATTAAGTTTAAATTAAAGATTTAAACTTGGTAAATGGGTCGACTTCATGTTATGGCATGGAAGATATGGTATTCCATTGTATTCAAGAAATGGACATAAACAAATGTTATCTTCAAGTTGTATTGAAGGAAACTAAGACGTTGAAATAATATGTATGCATTGATGATTCAAAGTAGAGCAATCAAAAAGATATTGTGGCTAACTCCTCTCCTTATCAGCGGTGTGGTATGATTTATATGAAAAATAATTCAAAAAGATATACTTATTATGTGGCCGACTCATGAGAAGGAAATGGAGTTTAAGAGATTTAAATTAGATTCCTCATGGTTGAGGTCGACTCCCTCCTATGAAGCGATCTTGATTTAATAAGACAAAATGTCTTATTAACATTGTAAGAGGTGGTGCAATCTATGAGACTAGAAGAGGTCTGACTAATGAATGAGAAGTGCAACGATTTATATGGTATGAAGTAATAATACTTACAAAGCCACCATTAATATAAAATGCAGCAGTTAAAGTATTACTAATACAGCGCCTACATATAAGACAAAATTTGTCTCATTCATATGTGATGAAGTAATACGATTTGTTAAGAAAAGAAGAGGTACAGTTTGCTAATAGTAAAGAGGTGATTAGAGAAGTGAATGGAGAGTTACATTTGTAATGAAGAGATGCATCTTTAGCCACATATTGTATTCTTTCATGGGATAGTTGTTGTTCTATAGATATAAAATGTCATTTGTGGAATGTAAAAAGAAAGTAAGAAAAATAATGTAAATCATTCAAGTAGATATAAAGAAGAAAACATGAAATGTAATTTAGATTTATATTAGAATATATGAAGAGAGTTAATGTTGTGAAGAAGACAAGATGATGCATAATTTGGGGGCAAATCTATGAATGAAATTAGAGAAGAAATCAAATGAAATATATCTAATGTGAAGAGCAGATCTAAAAGAAGATCAAGGCAAAAAAATAAGTGCAAATCTGATTTGTTTTGAAAGGAAATGTGTGATAATATGAAGATGATATGAGCAGAAATTTATGTGAAGTTATTGCCATGTTATGAGCAGTTTTGGGTAAAGAAGTTGTGCTTGGTTTGGATCAGATTTGTGAGGGAAGGAAGTGTATGTGTGTGAACCTGATTTGAAAAGGAAAGACTTACATCATACAAAATCAAAAGTAGAAATCAAATTGTGAGTAAAAGAGAACGAGATCGTCCATTGAAGAATTCGTAGGTTGGTGCCCGAAGATTGGTGTCTCTTACTGAGTTGGTGCTTAGTTATAGAGGTTGGCGCTATAGATTCTACATGTGGGGATTGTTGTCTCCAGTGGGTTGGTGCTCACAAAAGAAGAATTGTAAGAGAAGTAGGTTGGTGCCTACAGAAGAACAATCAATATATATATATATATAAGCAATATTTTGTTGTGGTTTTCTCCCGCAAGGGTTTCCACGTAAAATCATGTGTTCTTTTTGTGTTCATAATTGTTAGATCTTACATGTGTGATTTATTGTGATTGGTTTAAGTTTTGAAAAGTAAAAATTTGTTAGATACCGATTCACCCCCCCCCCTCTCAGTATCACTGTGTTCTCATCAGATGATGATAGTCTTGTTGACCAAGATGAAATCCAAAACCTAGATGAAATCATTGCAAGCAAGCTTGGCATAAAATACCCTCGCACATCCATAAACATGCAAGCACCTTATGACCATGCATTGGCTAGCACGAGCTATGCCCCATACCTAATTGCACACCCTATGGTCATTTGTATGCTACCCTTGACAAGGGAAATCCACTATATCCTTCATACATCTCCCAACATCCACTCTTGTATGAGGTTCGTGTCACCTCCACCTCTAATCAAAGTTTGTCATCCCCTTATCCCTCGTATCCACATCCTTCATCCCCTTATCAACTAAATCCATCATCTCCTTATCCACCAACCCTGTTATCCATGTCACCATCCAATCCACCATCCAACTCTTCTCCTAAATCCAAATCATCCTTCTCAAGTTTTCTCCAAGGACTCCATGAAATGCAAAGTTATGATGTCAATTTGAGGAGCAATCAACAATCCAACATCAAGAGCACATCACAAAATCAAGGTTTGTGTGGTAGTTAATTAGTTTAGCTTCCTTTCTTATATGCATTCCTTCTTGCTCAATCATGAGGTTGCATTAGATTGTAAGTAGAATAGGCTAATTTTTCTTTAGTTTGTTCTCTTTTATGCTCATTTTCTACATGTATACACCAACGATTCCTTATAGCAAGTCATTTTTAGTCTTCCAAATCCACCACCTCATTGAGATTCCTACTTATCAAACATTTCATTATTGCTTGTGGAGTCTCACATTTCTGATGTGAAGGATAAATTGGAAGATATTCATTTCATCTTTGATGACAGTAATGTCATCTTATCTTCTATGTTTTCAAATGCAGTTCAAATCTTACACTCTCCGAGTTTTACTTCCCTGATTGGGCTGATAGTTTTAGTTTTAGAGAAAACATATTTTCTCAGCATGAGAACACTTCGACAACATTCAAACGTGCAGGAGCATATTTGGATTTGGATTCCCTATTCATCCAAAATGTGAGAATGGCTTCTACAATCACCAGTGGATTTGTTTCTTTCAAAGGGGAGAAATGTTGTTTGCAGGTAGCTCTCTTGTGTAGAAGAAATACTACAGATGATCTTGGAATCTAACATACATTAAATATTGAAATTTTGAAATTTGAAAACAAACTTGAGACTTTGCTACCCTACCAATTTTGGTTGTGGGATCCTCTAGCATGACTAAATTACGAGACCATGAAATCATCAAACCTCCAAAGGCCCCTTCCACTTTCACAATGTGACCATTCCACCAGTTGTAATGATTGAAAATTTTTCTTGTCGTCTCCTTGTTCAACTTGGTTTCCTACAATAAAGCATTGTCTACTTTTATGATTTCTAGGTGGCACTTGAGAGAGCACCTTTTGATGGGGGAATTCATCCCCCAAATATTCCATGAAATGATTTTCATTCTTCTTTGTTTTGAAAGGCCTCACTCCTAAACTTCAAACCATACTTCTGCAAGGTTTGTTATTTATCACTTTGTGCTTCTTCTTCACGCTTATGTTTGTTTGTTTTCCTTCCTTTTTGTTTGAATCAAACATAATTGGCTTTTATAATTTTGGAGGCAATTTGTTTAATATATCTCAACTCCTTGTTTGCCAATTCATCCTCCTTTTCAAACTCTTAGCTCTCCCAACCTACATCCTCCTCTTCTTCTCTTGAGACATAGATATCATAATCTTTACTTAAATCCCCTTTTGCTAGCCCTTTGTTTTCCTTTCCTTCATCCCTTGTCTTTGTCGAGTTCAACATCTTGTCTTGTGATTCTACATTCCTCTAATTGGTTAGAACAAGTTCAGGTTTCTTTATTTTTGCCATTATTACTTCAAAAACAAGGTGTATGAATTATGGGTCCAAATATTCGCTGGGGGTTGAGTCCTTTGTGGTGAGTGGAGTGGATACTCCAATTTAGATCTTGTCTGTGGTATTTTCTCCAATGCCTTGTTGAACTTGCAATTTTTTGATCCATTTCCAAACAATTCTAGTCTTGTTTCTGGGATTTTCGCTAATGCCATGTTGAACTTGCAATTTTTTGATCCATTTCCAAACATTCTTTAGGGGATGCACTTTAGAGCATTCTTTTGAATAATGTTTTCAAGATCTGCATATCGAACAAAATTTCTTGTCTAACTCGATTTTGGGGTCCTATCTCCATATACACATTCTAGCATAGATTCAAGAATTGCTATTCATAATTTCCTCAAACAAAAGCCTTGCCCTATATTGACTCCAATTTCCTTCAAGATCTCCACCTTCCAATATTCTTCTAGAAGATTATTACACCGAGAGGCGTTCCTACATTCACAACATGAATGGGCACTGAAAGATTCTAGAATTTCTATGTAAACTTATAAGATTCCAATCTAAAATCTTTATTAAAAAAACTAAATAGTCACTCCACAAGTTAAAAAAACTAAAACAAAAGGAGAAAGGAATAAAAAAAAATACATGCTAGATTGAAAGAAAGGTGGATGGCAATTTCATAGAAGCCATCACCATGCACTAAGATGAAAGAAAGAAACGTTATAGAATGACATATGAAAAGACACACAGTCAATCTATTTATATTGCCTCCTTCCTTAATTTTTATCACATGTAGAATGAATATATCAAATTGTAGCGGTAAATTGACTAAAAAATAAGCCAAATAAGCACCTCGAGAAGATATCTCTCGGCGTACTTTAGATATATTTTTTTAAATATAAATATACTAGTATAATCTTACCCAACTCTAGAATCTCCATCTTTGCTTGTGTTAAAGGATTAAAATTGAGAGTGTATCTTCTTATCAATAATCCTGCTCCACCAAATTTCCATGGCCCCCTCTACAAAATTATCTCACTCAATTAGACTCTAAAAAATCCCTTTGGTAGGAATTTCGCTGTAGATTTCCCCCCAAATTATCCCTGGTCCATTTTTCCATTTTTCATATCTTTCTCTAGCCAGCTACGTTCCATAGAACTTGCCTATCACCCCATGTCCCCATGCGGCTGCTTAAGTTATTTTTCTCCATGTGGAATTTTGGTAGCCCCGGTGGCCATTTTGCCAAGGAATTCTTTCTTCTATTCTCATTGTCCTCAATGCTCTCTTTTTTAAGCCAGAGTGAGTAAAACTTCCTAGGATTTCCTTCATGGTTCTTTACCTTCATATATGCACTTTGGCTTCTAGAGATATCGTTCTCTGTTTTGAAATCTTTTGTTATTTCACGCCAAACTCCCTCCTCTTTCTCTACTTTTGGACCAATCCTTTCTCCTGTTGCGGCTTCTCCCCCGTGGTTGCCATTTCCTTCCCTGATTCGATCTTGATGAGGACGTAGTGAGTGCCGCTCGCCACGTCACCTCCTTAGTCATTTAACATCGGCTTTACTAAACGAGTATTGTTTGGCTTTAGCAAGGTTTGACTTGGAATTTAATAGTATCCCCTGCTTAAAAGTCCACTCCTTGCTCCCTTCTCCGCTTTACGAAAAGTGTCAATTAAGCTCGACTTGTCCCCCTTTTATCCCCGCTTAGGAAAAAGAAAATAATTAGAGCATTAGAGTAGGGTGAAAAATAATTTTAAAACACTTCAGAAAGAAGCGATCAAGATTATCACTCAAACAACCAGCGTCAATCAAATAGCAATGAAACCCTATCAACTTTCGTTCATGCGGAAAATGACAATGGAATTGGCCAAGGTTTTAAATGATTACAAGATTCATGTAACATTTCTTTATAGTTTTTAGCATAGCATAACACTTTGCAAGCTCATGGTACATAATGTATCGTGTGACATGACTCTATGGTTTGTAACATTAAATAACCACAATGTAACGTTGGGCAAGGTTGTGAAGCTCTGTGTAGTCCTACTTTATAGTTTGTAACATTTCGTATTGCTAACTAATTTTGCGCAAGTAGGTGTTACGTAGAATTGTTTAATGTTGTGAAGCGTTGTGTACCTCTAAGTAATGACATGATTCATTGTGACATTAATCTATAACTTCTAGCATTGCATATCGTTACATAATCCATGTAAATCTCTTGCAATGATAAGAAGACGGCATCCCCAAATGAAACAAATGAAAACTCGGGCCTATCAAAGAAAAGCAAGGGCTCTATAATATCATATTTCAATAGATAGCAATGAGGGTATGATAGGGCTACTCCATCAAGAAAAAAAACAAGCATGCCTTCTAGCATTGCATATCGCTACATAATCCATGTAAATCTCTTGCAATGATAAGGAGACGGCATCCCCAAATGAAACAAACGAAACTCGGGCCTATCAAAGAAAAGCAAGGGCTCTATAATATCCTATTTCAATAGATAGCAATGAGGGTATGATAGGCCTACTCCATCAAGAAAAAAACACAATCATGCCTTCAAGCATTGCATATCGCTACATAATCCATGTAAATCTCTTGCAATGATAAGAAGACGGCATCCCCAAATGAAACAAATGAAACTCGGGCCTATCAAAGAAAAGCAAGGGCTCTATAATATCCTATTTCAATAGATAGCAATGAGGGTATGATAGGCCTACTCCATCAAGAAAAAAAACAATCATGCAGTAGCATCTGAGCTTGAGGGCTTTGAGTTTGCGTTTGACAAATTTCACAATTGTAGATCTAAGCTATTCCCTGTTAAAGAACCCAAAAGTGGCCTGATTTGGTAATGGAAGTGTCCACAACACTTTCGCACTAGGTGAAAACAGGGTTGCTAGTTATAATGTTGACACTGAAAACAACACTAAAAACATGTCAAAGAACCAAAAAGTGCATCAATGGGGCATGTCACAATTTTTAATTTGAATGGGTTTCTAAGTATCCATTCATAGAACCCGTTGAGAATAAAGATGGAGTGGGCCAACGAAATCTATTACCTCGCAAAATTTACAACTTAAAAAATAAAAAAGGTTGCAACTAAAATTAGACACCATTGAGAAACATGTGGGTAAAATCTACGAAAAGGTCAAATGTGAATAGAGAATTGAATTCAGTGATGCACTGAAAAACCAAAGATGAATGAGTTTATATTCACAATACAGCTGAGTTTAAAGAACACATGAAATCACAAGCAAGGCTCCTGCTTCTGGAGGTTACAGATCTTCTATGTTTATTGAGGTAATGGACGCAAGTTAATTATCCAAAACTGTACTGGTTGCAATTACATCCCACGGATATTAAAGAAAGGTCATCCATCATTGCCAATTTCAATTTATCGAGGAAGCACTTCTTCTACAATCCAATTTCGATTTAGATGAGATGCATTTGTCTGGAATGAATTAATCATCCCAAACTTGAGATCACCAAAACGTGAATAGAAAATAATCATTATTTTTATTGGATGAGAAAGCAGCAGCACCTTGCTTGTGTGTGAATTGTTTCCCACTCCTTTGCATCAGTAGCAAGGCACGTCACCGTTCTTGGCTCATGCACCAGCCTCTATTTTTGTTCAGGCATTTCCTAACAAAAGCCATTTTTGAAAGTTTGCAGTCTTGTTTTCTTGTGCAAGTATCAACACTTTGGCGGGAGACTTTGACGGTGATGAAGTGTGGTTTCAGGAGGGTGTGCACATTATCTAACAGACGCACTAGGAAAACTTTCAGTGTTCTTGATATTTCAATCATGTACCTGTTTAAGGATGTTCTCCTAGGAAAGGGGCTCTACAATTTAACGGTGTAACGTTCTCATGCCTCAATGAGAATTTTGTGAATAAATTATCTGAGGGAGTTTTTAATGAAGTTATACTTGTAGAGAGTGGCGTGTCAAGTTGGTAGGAGGAAGGGTTCTATAGGGGATCGTGTCAATTTGGTAGGAGGAAGGGTTCTATAGGGGATCCCCCGTGAAACAAGAAGCAATATACATGAGACCGTATTAACAGGTAAAAATCGACAATAGCAAGGGGTTACAAACTCCACGCAAGCCTGCTTGAAAAAAGACAACTAAGAATAAAACCCCAAAAACAACTCCACTAAAATCCAGCAAACAAAGCTAAATTCATTGAGTACCCGGGACAGGATCCTCCTTGGAGGAAACCAAGACTCCCGCTTCTTCTACCATCCTCCTAACAGCTCTTGACACGCCACTCTTTGCAATTGTAGGGAGGTGATATGCACAACGACATTTATATATATCTGAATTTGCAGCTATGTCTGGTCAGTTGCAGCATTTACAATCTATGAGGTGATATGCACAACATATCTCCAAGTATCCCTCCCTAATAACAACATACATATGTTGGAATTTGCGGCTATGTCTAGTCAGTTGCAGGTTTTAAAATCTATTACAAGTTAGAATAACATAACATCAAACACTAAACAAAACACCATTAGACTTCACACTCATGTCTAACTTGCATTTCTATTACAAGTTACTATTAAAATATAGAATTATAATAGTCAATTGTCTACATAGCAATTAACTATTACAATTTGCAGCTATGAGCAGGCACTTGCAGCATTTACTGTCATTAGGTTATCGTATCAGCACATCGATTAAATGAGGTGTTGAGGTGTAAATTTGATTGGTCCAACTTAGAATTACATCGGACAATAAACAAAATACAATCAGACTTTACTTGTGTTGAACCTACATATCTATTACAAGTTAACATTAAACTATAGAATCCTAATAATCGATTGTCTACATAGCAATTAACTATTGCAATTTGCAGCCATGCCCAGTCAGTTGTAGCATTTACAGTATCGCTTTAAGATATTTATGTGCTTGTTGTCTGGCTAGCTATATTCCAGGTGATAGCTTACTAGTAACTTTGTGCATTAATAACTTTGATTATGTGAAAATATTGACACATTGATAATTATTATTGACTTTCACAGTTAGCCCTGTGGCGAACCCAAAGCTCAGTTAATATTCCGTTAAAATTTCCTGAGCCAAAAATTATATGTGGATATCATTGATGATAAGAATTACACAAGTTAACACAGCTCTGCTTAGCCTTTTGTAGTTGAATCTGAAACAAAACTCTTTAGCTTTTAAAGCCAATTTTATGTAAATGTTTGTTACAGTTGACGATAAAAGTGAATGATATCACAGCAGCTGCGTATACAAGTGAATGATGTCACAACACCTGCACATGGACACTTTCTACCACTGCCGGTATAAGCTGGCTACAAGTTCATTCTGGGCCACCTTTGTCATATTGTCCATATTACCATCGAAGGGCCAATAACATCACGACCAACAGATCCTCCAATTCTTGCTCATCCAGGAATGTGTATCCTCCTATAATGAAGAAATGGATGGGCAAAGAAAAAAAAAAGTTACAATAAACAGTTAAGAATAATAAAGGCTTCCTTTTGTGTTAATGGATATTACCCTTCCAAAAAGGGAACTAATAAATCTCTCTAGAACTGTTTAAGGTAATCTGGCAAAGATGACCAGTAAGGGAATATCCACCATCATCATTACAAAATTAAATCCTAGAACTCAATAAATTACAAAATAATCTTGAAAAATGGAACTGGGGGCATTTGCCAACAGCCATTAGAATTTTCTTGAACCAAATTGGTAATAAAACAGAATACATTCACAAGCAAAATTGCAAAGCAATAATTCCTTGCCTGTAAAAAGATTCAAGAATTATTCAAAGAATGTGTAAATTTTAAAAATTTATTACGGTCTCCAATTCCTGCAAAAATGAAAGTAAACATGACTCAGTAAAAAACCTTGCTCAAATGCTTTTTCGTCATATCAAATGAAGAAAATCTCTATTTACCAATTTATTGTGGTAGCAAAAAATGACTTGAAAAGGCAATGTACAAAGACTTAGGATGTAAAATATCACTAACAAAATAGCTATATGGTTCCCATAGCAGTGATACCATACACACAAGGCAACACATTGGTCCAACCAACACTGAATTTTCTCACAATATATTAAAAAAGTGGCACTGACTTCAGTTTTGGGTCACAGTGTATTTAATCGAATTCCAACCTTAAAAATTCTAAGTTACCAGTTCAGGTTCACGTATGGGGTTCAGTACACAAATTCAGCAAAAAAAATTGGGGTTGTGTTCAGTTTGGGTTTGTCTGTGCAGTAAACATATAAAAATCATATACATATACATATTTTAACCTAAAAATAAATTTTTGGTTCATAAATATCTATTATTAATTTATTTTATTATTAAATTCATAATATTATATTAGAAATTTAAAAAATGTTGTATTAAATTATAAATATTAAAAATTTTATAGATAGACCATATAATTATAGAAGCTTCACTATACCTTTAATATCCCTTTGATATCACATTAACACCCCGCTATGTAATGATGTGAAATTTGAAACATATTGAAATCTTGTGGGGTTTGATATTGACTGAAGTCCCGCTTTATAAGTAAGGCAGAGGGCTCAATGTCCATTCATGTAAGAAAACCTCTCCTCGCCACTTACTTTATCCCGCCACATCGTCTGCCTTTTTCCTCATGCCTATTCTTAAAAGGATTTTCAAAGAGTTCAAAGTAAGCTGAGGTTGCAAAAGGTGGATGACATGGCAAATGGAGCTTGCCATGTTCCCATCTCTTTCAAAATGAACCACCCTCATCCCATGAGTACCATAGATTGTGGCATGTAAATCAAATAGCTTTATTTCTGTTTGTGCATTCATTCATCCATTCTCAAAGAAAAGATGAAGCAGAGAGGATTCGCAGTCAACAATGGGAGTTTGCTGGAGTTGGATAAGGTGGTGCCATTGTTGACTATTAATAGACCATGGCTTAGTTGAGCAGATCCCTTATCGCAACAGAGCTTGCATGAGCATTGTGAACAGAAACAATAAAATGAAGCATTTGTCACCCATTTTCAAGCTTGCAAATGATAGCTCATTATTGAAGGCTTAAACCAGACACGCGTGCAGTACTCTATCGGAAATCACATTTTCCAGATATATAGATAGGATTCAAGCCAAGAACTCAACTGGAACCCGAATATTGGCACCTAAAGGCACATCTCTCAAAAAAAAAAAAAATTAAAAAAAAAAAGTTTTTTCTGGGCTGGATTCTGCTTGGTTCTGCCGGATTCATCATGGATTCATCTGGGACAAACCCACAGGCATCTGACCGCACCCTGGCCGAATTCCCTCACATACTGGACCCGGATCCGGGCATGCCCCCTGAAGAATCGGCAACAGTAACATATTATCTTGTATCACTGCTTGCATTGGTAGTTCACTGATGCCTAAGTTGAGGATAAAAAAGAATCAGAGGTAAATGAAGTTGCAACACTGAAAATTGCAATTGTCTGTTTATAAAATTTCGGCTTTAATTTCCCATCAAATGTCTTGATGTTGCTAAATTATAAACAATTTATTAAATTCTCATTTTAAAGCCATAACTAGCATTAACAGAAATCAAGATAATTAGAGAATTATTTAGAGAGATTTTAGCATACAAATGAAGCATTATTTATAATATTAATCAGTATCAATAAACCAAAAAATTAATCACGGTACCATTTACAAACAAAATAAACCCATAATTTTACTTTGAAAGAAATATAAGAAGCAACATATTATGAGAAGTATGAGAAATATTGATACCAATGACTATCAATGGAATTGCTAAAAATTCTTCAGGATCTTCTCCATTGGGACACCCTCTGCTATCAGAAGAGACGTAACATCCTGCAGTGACGAAACATTCATAACTGTGTCAGGAACACTGCAGATAAAAATAACTCTACCATGTCCACTCAATTGATGCATCCAATTTTTTAGTAATTTAGTTCCAAGTTTTTAATAATTTAGTTCCCAGTTTGATGCACTGGGCTATCATAATATTATATCATTGATGGCACCTTCAAGTGGGGCCGTAACTGTTGTGTAAGCATCAATCTCTAAACACATTTACTGATTTGCAAGCATCAATCCTTAAACATAAATAATGATATTGAGAAACATTTGTAATGGATAACAGGTTCAACCATTAAAGAGCTTTACTGATTTGAAAGTCATCGGTGAGCAAAGTTTTTTCCAAGCAATTTTTCTTGCATGGATCTACCCTCACTGGCAACTAAAATCAACAGTATATTTTGTTTATTTGTAGATGTGCTTGATGACTACAAATGCTGCTGACTCTAACAATGATGATTTGTAGGAATTTAATAAACTATCAGATATCTTGCTCCCCTCCAAATGAATACATGTCTTGAGGAGGCAATGTCAACTTCCCTCCCATATCAATGTCAGAATCTGGTCATTGGGCAAATCGCTTGTGATATCACATAGTTGATCCAGAAGCAAGAAAATTATGTGGATAACACTCTAATTTCCTGGAACTAGGGTGTGTTATAAATTGAAGCAAATCATAAGAACAACTGCAGTATAAAGAGAACTATAATACTGAACAGTGAATGGAAAGAGAACAAAATATTGTGATGGTGTAAGCAAGAAAATAGAGCTGATTATATAAATGTAATACCATGCATTAATGCAAGGTTTAAGTAGAGTATATATTATCACAACTTGTGTATAGAGCTAGGTGTTGTATGCTGCTGCAGTAAAATGTTAACACACTATGCAATCCAAAAATACACAGGTGCCAGGGGATGTGCATGGAAAACCTTTACTCCATACTGTAGATTCCCCGTAGGCAAAAGTGGGATACATGTATGAAAACTATCATGCCATGTTTATATGTTCATAATTTTGCTCAGGTTAATGACTCTGGAATACCTTGATTGAATGATGTTAAGAAATGAATATGGCAAAAGCTTTTCTGGTTCGCTTTACTCTCTCACAGGTGATGTATATATAGATGCGTAATGTATAAGTGAAGAATCTTGTAAGAAAACGGTTTTAGAGGAGAAGGAAGATTGACTCCTCTCAGGAACCCAAACAGCCATGACATCTCGTCCTAAGGTCATAAGCAACTGTCAGGATGTAGTGGGAAAACTGCTGATTACACATTTCCTAATGTATGAGTACCTCATTGACCCCATTGCACCTGATGAAATGTAGAAGAGGGTCTAGTTGGGACCAGCATGAATAGTTCTGAATGCATCAATTTGTTGAACCGAGTGTAAAATTTGATCTCTGCTAAATGTACATACTGTTATGAAAACAAAATAGAACACAAAAATATTCTATTATAGCTTGAATCAATGATTACAATGACATTACACATCTTATATAGAGTTCGAAGTGAACTTACATTATTGCATGTCCAATGCATGTAAACTTTAACTAAAAATAAAAAAACTAATATTAAATTTAGACTAATCTAATTTAAATCGTTAAAACGACTTTATTAAAGAAGTATTAAATATCTCTAATACTCCCTCTTAAGACTTACTGCTCTAAAACAAAACAAACTAACATAAGCAAACTAAAAACATTCTGAATCATAAATTCTTCAGAAGCTTTTCTCTAAAAACAATTCTTCAACCTAGTAGACCTCCATCAAGCTTCTTCGTAACCCTTGTAAAGGCATCCCGAGCTGAATTCTTGAGTTCCCGGATTACCACCTCCCCGAACTCCCGAATCCCCCGAACCATTGGACAACAATTGATGCTGAGCTACGCTCACAGAGCTCCATCATGTTGTCTCATGACCCTCATAAGGGTATGACTCCCCAAATCCGCCGACTCCCAAGCTAATTTGGCAACTATCAATATTGAGCTCCAACTACACTGGATTCCTTCATGTCTTCAAAGAACCTAGCTTCTTTAGAATGCATAAAAAGCAACTTCTCCACCTTTTCCACCATTCTCAACATCCGAAGGATCTTCAATAATGGCTACATTAGCTTCTCTGATCTTTCCCTCAAAACATCAGTTGCCCAATTTCTACAATTCCAAGTTGTGACCGATTTTCTTGCAATAATAGCATTCTATCCGCTTTTAATCCTTATCAAATCTTCTACGATTTGCATATAATGCTACCTCAGTTTGAGGTTCATCTTCTGCATCTCCTGCAATAGTCCTCTTTTCTTCAACTATGAGAGTTGAAATCATATCTTCCAGAGTTTTAGTAGAAAGTTGACTAAGTGTAATGATGACATTACTGAATTTTGAAGGCAACCTGTTCAATAAAATGGCTTTAGCATCCTCATCATCCTTTGTGGCACTGACTTCTGCTAGTTGTCGAAGAAGAGATCTCAGATTGTTTATGTGGCTTGACATAGTGACTCCTTCAGTCAACTTGAACTTGAAACGCTGGAGCTTTAAAGAAACCACAAGGAAAAAATTTTATATATATATATATATATAGCCGGTTGAGGTCTGCAAACTTATCATTTCTATTTCTCTTCTCTTGCTCTCTACTCCCTGATGATGGATCACGGAGTGTGATCCGAAACGTTTAAGGAAAAAATCTCACACAATTAAATCCTAAAACATTCAGATACAATACCATGGACTATGGAAATCTGATGTCTATTAATATGAATATTATCAATAAGGGACATATAACATCTTTTGTGAATTTAATTAAATTAATTCCATCTCAATTATATGTAATCTTAAATATCTTTGAATAACAATAAGTTCAGTACTTACCTAAATCAAAGCACTTGGAAAGGCCACTCTCACCCTAAGAAGATTTCAATGGCCTTGGCCCTCATAGCTATGGTGCATTTAGTTCAGTACTTATCTAAATCAAAGCACTTGGAAAGGCCACTCTCACCTCAGAAAAATTTCAATGGTCTTGGCCCTCATAGCTATGGTGCATTCTAAAGAACCTATGTTAAAACTTAAAACACAGCATGTGCCTATGCACTGTGCTTATACACCACAATCCCTAGCCAATACAATCCTGAGTGTACTTTGTACCCCGAGTTGAACAGACTTTGTGCACCCCCTTCTCCAATGCCCAAAGCCCACCAAACCACGACCTTCCTTGAGTGATCTCCATGCTCTTTCCAAGTCTCGCATAAATGCTTTATATAATCCCTTAAGGGGTGGTTTTCAAACCATTACACCCTTTCACAAAGGTTTTGTTTAGTTTATTTTAAAAATACTATTATTCCTCTCTTTAAAAGGAATATATTACAAATATTCATTATTATCCTCCCTTTTAACTAAAGGGCCATTAAAACCTTTATTATTTCATAGAAAAATGACTTTCTTTTCACTTTGGGGAAAAAGTCCCATAACACAGGACCTCTTCCAACGCAATACTAAAAATGATAGAATGAGGTGAATACCCTTTGTGTATATGAAAGTTGCCCAAACTGCTGTTGACTAAGTCATTCTATTCACTAACATTGTATTATAGGTTGTGATTGTGTGATAACATCTCCAAAGTATCTGAAACCTACATTCTTGGGTCTCATTTCAACTTCAAGAATACTTCTAATGCCACATAATTCACAAGAATGAAGATTCCAACATCATGTAGATTCGCAGCTTCTCCTACGACAATAATGCAAATTATAGGAAAAGGAAAATACCTTTAACGTATACAAAGCAGGTTGCTAGAACTGATGTCCAGTGAGCTGTTCTATTGTGACTGTTGTAGCATAGTTTGTGGTTGTGGATAAACATTCTCCAAAAGATCTGATACCTGCATCCTTGGGTCTTATTTCTACTTCTTGGGGACTTTTATATTTTTGGTCCACCTTTCCCAACCCTTGGCTATTGTAGTCCATTATCTTCAGGAGCTTCAAACCAATCCCTTTGGTGTGTTGTTCAAAATTGCCAAATGAATCTAGTGAATGTTTAGATTTCTGGAAATCAGAAGTGCTTGATACGTTTTCTTCTGCTGTTGCTTGAGATGATTCAAAATGCCCATACATTTTCTGCATCTCTCCACACTTGCCCTGGAATATAGTTAAGGTCTTGTTAAAATTCTTCCCATGTTGCCTCATTGTTGGTTAATTCTTGTAAAAGCTTCTTCACAACCCAGTAAGGTCGTTCTTCTTCTTGAAATAATCCTTCAAGGATAGGATCACCAAGTTGAGCACAATGGTAAGTTCTACTCCATAACAAGATTGGGTATTTCTTCAAGCAGTAACTGGTTTTGGAGCTCAGGTGTTAATGCTTGAACCACATCTTCAATTTGCTGCTCTTGAAGCATAGCCTTCCTGCTCACCAATCCCATGACGGTTACAGAATGATTATGAAACCTTTTAATACTGCTGTAATACCACCAGTCCTCGGAACCTAAAAAAATATGCGGTGACAACACTCTAAATTGCTGGAACTCAGATGTGTTATAGGCATAAGCAAACTGTACTAGCAATTGCAGTTAAAACACAATTGCAAAACGGAGCAGATAATGAACAGAGAGCAAAATTCTGTTAAGAGTGTACACAAGAACAGAGAGCTAACAATATAAATGTAATTTTATGTGTTGACAAACAATGTACACATGTAGAGTAAGTACATAATATTACGGCTTGTGTAAAGCATTTTGTGTTATATGTTACCTTGGATCAATGTTCAGTCAATATGTAATGAAAAAGTCTGCAGGTCCCAAAAAGATGTGCATGGATTCCATGTACTTCAACATGAAGGTGTGTCTCAAGGGATGTGAGTGGATTCCCTCTACGCAAGTGGATTGCATAAGTGAAGGCTACGATGCCAAGTTGTATGCTCATAACTCTGCTCAGGAGAGAATAACTATGGAATACATTGACTGTATGCTGCGAAGGAATGATGATGGACAATGATTTTCTGCTTCACCATAGGTAATGTTGTGTATAGATGCAATTATGCGTAAGTAAAGAATCTCCTAACAGAGAACAAACTCGTAAGGGGAGGAGACTGACTCATCTCTGAATCCAACAAGCTATCAAACAAGTGTCCTTGGAAGGCAATAACTTAGTGTCATGATGTGGGTTGTAGTGATCTGTAATTTGGGTGGATATTCCACGCCTTGATTCACTAACAGAAATTATCTTTTTCCCTAAGGCAACATGATTGCAAAAATTTGGCATTACTATGGCGAAAATTAAGGAAAATGGGTCCGTCTTCAATCTTAAAACATTGAACAAGGCATTGAAGTATGGAAATGCAAGCAAGGAGCATAAAACAGCAATAAGAACAAAAAAAAAACCTGACCTTGGGAAACACAAATCGGGAATAACTCTAGAAGAGTGAAATGTTGCTCCTCCTCAAGCCACTATCTCAAGAGCTGCTACAATGGTTTCTTGTCTAAATCAAGGCTTACAAGGACTTCCTCCTGCCTAGAACAGCAATGTCCTACACCATTCAACTCTGTAATGCTCTCAAACGATCCCTAAACCTCTACAGCAATCTCAAAGACTCATTTGTTGCCAGCAACAGTTATTTACAACTAATTTTCATAGACAACACTAAGGAATTAATCCCCTTTACAATGACCTTCCTTGGAGAAGAGAGTTACGACTGAGTTGAAGAAGGATGTTCAAACATCATAGCAACCGAAATGAATCTTTTGGACACATTTTAGAGCTCTCAGACCTTGCAGACCCTGCCTCTACTGAATCTACAACATGTTCGACTGAGGTCAAACCTGCTCTGCTTGTCCAATTTCTAATAGGGACCATTTTGACTGTTGTCAAACAAGTTAGACGTGTTTGACCACAGTTGAACAAGTCAGATCTGGCTTTCCCTCTGTCAGGTCCAGTTCCCCTATGTGTTCAGGTCATTCAATTACTTCTTCCTCTGTGTTTTCCAATCATTAACTTCTACAACTCGACTTATATGTCATTTTACCAAAAATGAAACTTGGTGGTGTGCTAGGCATAAGGGTTAGCATCAATGAGCCATAAGTAAATAAGCTAGCCTCCTTAACTAACTTGACTGATCCAATTTTGAATCATGTAGTGATAAAATTATTTCACAACTTATGACTGACTCAAACATCAAAACACTGCCTCTTGGGGGTGTTACGTTCTTGAGCTTGCCACACCCAGTGCAATGAAGAATAGGGTTTAGTTAAGGCCAGCGCATTAAAAAGGCCCTCTTATTGAACTGCCATTCAGATCATACAATATCACAAAGATTTGCATTCTGTTGTCAACCTATCCACACCAATGTCTGCCTCAATTTCTATAGTATGTTATCCCATATGCATGTTATTTTGTTATTGGAAATTCAATAAAATAAAATCATGAAGATGCTGAGTTCATCCTTTCGAAAACTTGCTGCTATAAATTTTAACGCAAGAATCAGTAGGCCTTGTTGCTTATATGCAAGATTCCTGTTAGATTGATTATACTTCTTAGTAAAGCATATAGATATGCTAAGGATATTGTCTCAATGTCTAGTAAAATTGTCATAATAAATGCTAGCCAATGCTGATTTCAGGCCTGCGCATTATTGTTGTTACATTTGCAATTAGAGGTTTTATCCAACAACTGATTCCATACCCTGCTAGAAAATGTTGCAAGGAAAGAGACATATTATTCCAAAGAGCTAGCAGATTTATGCAGGTTCCTGAACAGAGAACAAATTCAGGATTTGGGTTTGATAAAGATGCCATAAACTCCTGTACGCTCTTCGGACCCATAATGATTTCATTTTTACAACCAAAATAGTGCTGACACTGTATACCTGATGAACTACCAGTTTATTACATAGTTATTCCAAGGAGACTCATACCGTGGCCCTTGGTACTTGGCTGATATGTGGTTGACAAAATGTACTTCCTGTTTTGCAATTTTTTTCTATACTGCTTTCAGACACTTGATTTAGAAGAAACTTCTTGTGATTATTGGAGGTGGATTTTCTCTTCTTCTTTTTCAAATTCTTCATTTGCACTGACCACTTTGATTTTGATATGTAAGTTTGTGGATCCCATCATTTTTATTTTTTTTTAATAACTTTTAAGTTTTAACCAACTCAGTTTATAGTCCTACATCCAAAAAATTTCTAGTGCATTTTGCATAAAAAAGTTCTTTCTAGTTACTGATCAAAAAAATAAAAGTTCTTTCTAGTTTATCCCAAGTTAAATTTTGGTCAACATGATAATAAAGACTTGACCCTCACCGATTTGTGTCATCTCTTCTCATTTTCAGATTCTTCATTTGCAAAGACCACTTTGATTTTGATATGTAAGTTTATGGATCTCATTGTTTTTTATTTTTTTAATTTAACTTTAAGAGACTCAGTTTATAATCCTCCTTTTGAAAATTTCCTAGAACATTTTGCCTAGAAAAGGTCTTTCTAGTTTATCCCAAGTTAAATTTTGCTCAACTGATTTGTGTCAACTCTTCTCCTTTTCAAATTCTTAATTTGGAATGACCTCTTTGATTTTGATATTTAAGTTTGTGGATCTCATCATTTTGTTTTGTTTTTTTATTAACTGTTTAACCAACTCAGTTTATAATCCTCCATCTAAAATTTTCCTAGAACACTTTGACTAGAAAAGTTCTTTCTAGATCCCAGGTTAAATTTTGCTCAACTCGATAATAAAGACTTGACCACCACTAATTTGTGTCATAAACCAAATATGACTATTTTCTACCATGAAAAAGGTTTTGCATTTGTTGATGATAAATTTTCCATCAATCAAATGAATCTTCTTTCCCTGAAAGTTTTGGGGGAAAGCTGTTACAATTATCAAATAGGGTACATTTTTTTGCTATCAAATATAGAAAGTATGTCTCATTTTTCTAAAGATGTTATAATATTTTCTCGGTGCCCTTTAATTATCTTTTTCTAAATGCTAAAAAGCATAATGAATTTTTAAACTCCCTCTTACTAAATAGTTTACCAATATATTAAATGGTATACTTTGATATTTCTTTCTTCTACTATTCTTTTAAGTTTTAACTTAGCATTTTTTTAACTCTCATTTGCTAACTTTTCTTTTGTTCTCTTGATAACTTAAAAAAACTTTATTTTATAATGTTTGAAATTAATTGTCATCATAACCATAAGATGCAACTCTCTTTGTATAGGTATGAGATTTATGGAGAAGAATATGCCAATGACATGAGCATGAACAAAAATAGTGGTTTGAGCAGGGGAACAAATGGTGCAATTAGTATATGTGTAATGAAGAGTTTGAATAGGTTACAGGGAGGGTTTTAGTTATGCAGAGGGGTGTGTGAGGAGTGGCAAAGGGTGAGGCAGAATGTGGAAAATTAAGGTTGAGAGAGTGGACAGAAGATTGAGGATGCAGATTTATAGGACAGTGAGGGAAAGCATGTCTATAAGGAAGAAATAGAGAATGTGACATTTGGAAAGAAACGCTGCATCAGCATGTATTTCAAATGAAGAAAATAAAAGAAAACGTTAATAAAGAGCACTATTAAAGCAGACACGTAGTGAGGAGTGGGAAAGGGGAAAGCATAATGTGGAGAAAAATGGTTGAGAGAGTGGACAGAGGATTGAGGGTGCAGATTTACAGGACAGTGAGTGAAAGCATGTCTGTAAGGAAGAAATAGAAAATGTGGCATTTGGAAAGATATGCTGCATCAGCATGTATTTCAGATGATGAAACAAAAGAAAACGTTAATAAAGAGCACTGTTAGAGTAGACATGTATAGAAGATGGAGCAATCAAATTGATGGGAAGACGAAAACGGAACAGAAATGGTGTGAAGAAACAGCAATATGAAAAGACTGAGATGCAAATGGGGCAGCTGCTAAAACAATTATGTCAGCACAATTGAAGGGATGTGTTAGAGAATTGATCATGATGAGTAGCAGAGTGATTCAAATATAGTGGCACAGGAAAGAGTGGGATTTGAGGAAAAATGTGTGCTTGGGGAGAGTGAGAGAAGAAAGAAAAGAATGGGGAAATAAACACAGATAGTATACTGGGAGGGAATGGGAAGAGACAGAAAAGGGGTGCAGAGAACAGGAGCAGAGAATGGTTAGGAAGGAAGCTGAGTGTGCAGCAAGGGTGAGGAAGAACATGGGGGGGAGAGCAGAATTCAGAGCACAGTTGAAGGAAAACAAATCGCATAGAAGGAAGAGCAGTTTTATTATCAGTCACCAGGAACCTCCAATATAAGGATGAGGACAGTATCCTTGGTCCCACAGCCAAATTTTCTGGTGACTATATTTATATATAATATAGCTGCATCCTTGTTTATTTACTTATGTTCCCTGATTTGAATGATGTTCCCGTACACATACCAATACCCGTAACCCAACGTCTCCAGGTGACAATGCTATATATATAGAGAAAGAAGAAGACGTCGCAGAGCCAAACTAATTAAACAATGCCTCAGGCCACCACATGTACTGGATTTTCTTATTGAATTTGTTCTTAAATCAAACATTTCCAAGAAACGACAGATATCTATGGCTAATATAATGAATAATATAAAAGTTCCATGTTCCATGTCTATCATCAATAGCAATTAAACTATACCGTGTAAACAACACAAAGTTGCACTTCTGTGAACAACATAATAGGATTCTCCATGCCAGCTTCTCACAAGACTAATGCTGGTGCACACCCCATAGAATCAACTACCCACACAAATCACTTGTCAGTAACAATATTCATCAGTTGATAGTTCAAATGCATAACACAAAGGTCCTTCAACA
This sequence comes from Cunninghamia lanceolata, assembly GCA_027924645.1. Lineage (NCBI taxonomy): Eukaryota > Viridiplantae > Streptophyta > Pinopsida > Cupressales > Cupressaceae > Cunninghamia > Cunninghamia lanceolata. The sequence goes on along the minus strand of BSBN01001215.1, from coordinate 18,558,631 downwards.
AAAAATTTGTCATAGGAGTCAACAATTGAGCACACATGAATCAAACAATTAGACACTATACCATAGTAGTAATAACCAGGATTTACGTTTGGCTAATCATGAGCAAACGTCACCCAGGTTGCAAGTGATGCCAAGTCAAAACAGCACAGCTGGGTTATTGCAGGCCCAGTCAATGCCCTGACAAACCCAGGTTGACCCAGTAAAAAAACACACCCCCTTTAAAAAATCACATATAAAATATGTTTTACTCAAAAAACACAGGTTTTTGGCAGCTTCTTTTTTTTTAATGCAAGTTTAGGGTTTAGGTTTTTTTTTTTAAATTGCATGTTTAGGGTTTAAGGTTCTAAGCACTCTATTTGGCATCAAATAACAATTGCAGACTTTTTCCTGTGTTTTTATGAGTATTTTAGCATTTTTTAATTTGCCATGTTTTTTACGTTTTAAACCTGTGTAATTGAATTCCTTTTACACTTTCAGTTTCCCATGTTGTCGCCATGTAAATATAGTGCTATTATATGCTATACCATGCAGTCTGATTGCATGATTCTTATAAATACACATGGGTTCATAATTGTATAAACATAAGGAATTTATACCCAGCTTCAATCACTTAAATCAACAACCAAGTCTAATATCTACAGCAAATGATTCCTTCCGTATTTGTAGGTGACCATATATTTCATTACTAATATTCACATTGGAAAAATACTGTCATACACAGAAGATTGATTCTATAATACAATTGCCTATGCAATGTCTCAAAGAGAATGCAATACTACTATGGATGTAGGCTTGAAACAGTTAGTAGAAATGTCATTAGGAGAGTACAATACTTGAATACACATAAAACCAAGATAAATATTCTACTTCACCAGCTCAAGTACCTAAGAACTAGAGGAGAAAACTATAATTAAATTATAATTTGTGAATTGTTATCCACATAATCTTCATCCTTTTTACCTGTCAAGTGAGAGTAGTATATTTACAAAGAGCATTAGTATTCAGTACCCACATGTTTTGCTTGCTCCAATAGCCATATGGTGGCTTCCAGTTGTCACCATTGCGACACATTGAAACAGAAAGAGTACGAAATATGAGCTAATAATTGAGCTTGATACTCAGTTACTAAACTTTAAAAATTGACCTTAAAACCTAAGCGACAGATGTATAATGTAATTACTAAATAAAGTCTTCCTTTTAAGAAATTATTAGTCATAAATCTTACCACATACCCTCAAAAAATTCTAAATCATGTGAACAATACTACCTTGCAACAATGCTATTGAAAAACAATTATCATTCCATCGACATACAGACACATAAAATAATGGCCCTAGCAGTTAATTACCTCTGCCATTTGCTTGTGCCCACATAAGACTGCACCAGTGGCCACAGGATTTTGTATTTGTTTGGCCTTGGAAAATGCCTCCTGCGAATGTCAAAACCACCCACTCTATTTAGGAAACTTTAACATTATAGTTTCAATTAAAATACACATCTCTTCACAAACTAATATTTTCCTAAATGGTGCTTCACTGTGCAATGATTTTGAAGAAAATATTACTAGCAAAAACAAACACACCCTGAACAGAAATACCTGTACATAGCCCCGTTCTCCAGACCAGCCATCATCAGGCCTGGATAATACAGGAACTATTTTCACCCCAGAAGATTCCCATTCCTTGAATCTTTCCTGTAAAAGAAGGAAGTTAGATACTATACTATACCATAGTACATTTATTTTATATACAAATCATAAAAGCCACAAAAAACCAACTCAAAGGTTCTCATCTCCAATTTTTAAGAAAATGCACCTTGTATGCCATTCTTTGAAGATTGCGAACACCATAGTAAAGCCTCACATCAGATCTGTTCTTTGCATCAAATCCAGATTCCAGAAGTGAACGAATTGGACTACAAAAAAATTAGTTAGGTGTAAGAAGCCAAAAGAAATAAACAAAGCTTTAACTATATTAAATTATTAATTAGAATATGAGTAAATTAATGCCATTAATTTGCCATCAATTCTCTTAAGGACAAATTGATTATGGGTCAGTTTATCAACTGAACTAAACTGCCAACAAATAATCCAGAAACTGAGGTTTCAAACCAGTTTATTAACAGATTTCTTTAAGGCTAATGTAAAATAGCTTCATTCAATCAAACTGAAACTTTTCCAGCTATAAAGTATGGCATTATCTACTTCAAGAAATTATTTCATTTACTCAGACCTGGATCATATTGCTAGAAAAACTGATTGAGGATTAACTTCTAAATTTGGACAATAATACATTAATCCCAGGTGCAGTTCAGGTCATCCAGGTGGCAACTCTGGACAAAACTCTGAAATTTTCAGTATCTTCTACTATAGTTGCAAGACTCGGGAAAAACTCGCCGAGTTTTTAAAAACTCGTGGGTTTTTTTTTCAAAACGAGTATTTGGTGTATTTGTTGGCAGGGTTTTTTCCTGAGTTTTTCCTAAAAACCCTCGCGACTGCGTTTTCCTCACACGGCGGCTTCAAAAAGTGTTTGAACTTCATTTCGCCACTCGTTTGGAAGCTCTCACTCAGCAAAAGCACTTTGTAAAGCATTATGCACCTATTTACATCGATTTTGCATCGGGGAGACAAGATTTGAAGGGCATTTTCATCAAATTTCTAAGGTAAATTGGATTCCCAGGTAGGTTTTCTGATTTTTCTTATTCTTTCTTGTTTTTTAATTTTTTCTTCATTTTTGTTGATTCTATGTTTAAAAATCATCATGAATGTAGTGTGAAAAAGATTTAAATACATTTATATTCATCAAAACAAGATTTTTTGATGAATTTTTCTGTTTTTTTACATATTTTGCTGATTTTTTCATTTTTTTGAAATTTTCTTCAAAAGCTAGTTGTTTTTTTTTATTTTGAATCTTTTTTTTTGTTGAATAACATTTTTACAATCTAAGATTAGCTTAATTTTTTACTAATTTGAAGTAATTTTCAAATTTTTTACATTTTTTCATTTTTTTAAAACCCTAATTTTTTTTTTTTTTTAATCCATTTTTTTAATGAAAATGTTTAGAAATTAGAATCTTAGATTAGTTTAGATTTTTAGTAATTTAAAATTTTAAAGTAATCTGTTTTGATTTAATCTAATTTAGCTTGTTTTTAAATTTTCTATCAAAAAAATAACAAGTTGTGTTTTCACTGTCATTGTGTGTATAGGTTAATTGATAATGGCTGGTCATTCTGCAAGTGCATCCGGTTCTGCGTCAAGCTCTGCCCCATCCGTGCCTGGGGGATTTGTAGGCGCTCGTCCTCTAGGAGCTAGAGATCCTGCTTGGAAATATGCTTATCTAGGACCCCTACCTGGCTCAGTCTTTTGCATTAAATGTGAACAAGTATATCGTGGAGGCATCAATCGCCTCAAATACCACCTTGCAGGCATCCCTTAACATGATGCTAAGGCTTGTCCAAAGACCACAGAAGAAATAAAAAGACAAATGAATGCCATACTTGTAGCTGCAGAAGAAAAAAATTGCAAAGAGAGATGGCAAAAGCAGCAATGCAAACAGCCATAGCTTCTTCTCAAGGTGCTCCAGCCAACCTTGAGTCAGATGATGATGATACTCAGGGCATAGTGGGCTCTCTTCGTGGTCCACGTGTGCGAAAGGCAAGGGCCGCAAGGCAGCCCACCACCACCTCAATCCCTTCATCTACCTCTAGTAGAGCAACAAGACCTACACGCATTCATGATTTTTTTGTGCCTAGAAACACACCTGGTGCACAACCTTCCTTAGAGGCAACTGGGTGGAGTAGGGAGGTGCATGAGCAGGAGGACATTGCTTGTGCGGATTTTTGGTATTTTAACAACATCCCTTTCAATGTGGCAAGTTCTCCTTACTGGTAGAATTTGGTTACCGCATTGACAGTTGCAGGAAAAGGCTACAAGGCGCCTTCTCACACAGACTTGAGTGGGAGGTTAGTTAATTTAATCTTTTTGATAAATTTATGTTTAATTTATGTTTTTCAAGTTTAATTTATGTTTTTCAAGTTTAATTTACGATGAATTTAAGCTATTTTATTATTTACAAATTAAAATTGTGTACTTAATTTCACTTTGTACTTGTAGGTTGCTTACTACTGCAACTAAAAGGCAAGGGCAGCAGTAGAGGAGCAAAAAGAAAATTGGAAAGCATATGGCTGCTCTATTCTTTTTGATGGGTGGACGGATGGAAAAAACCGTACCATCATTAATTTCTTGGTTGCATGCAAAGATGAGGTGGTGTTCTTAAAATCAATTGATGCCTCCCACATAGTAAAAAAATGCAGAAAATTTGATTTACATGTTGGAGGAAGTTTGCATGGAGGTGGGGATTGATAATGTTGTGCAAATTATAACTGATAATGCAGCAGCATATGTGGCAGCAGGAAGACTCCTCCAAGATAGATACCACACACTTTGTTGGACACCTTGTGCAGCGCATGTCCTTGACCTTCTTTTGGAGGACATAGGAAAACTAGATTGGGTCACACCAATTGTAGAGGACGCGAGGAGGATCACTAAATATATCTACAATCACCCTTGGGTTCTTAACATGATGAGGGATTACACCCAAGGGAAAGAGTTGGTGAAATTTGGTGTGACAAGGTTTGCAACGGTTTTCTTAACGTTGTTAAGCATTCTTCATTCATTGGCAGCTTTGAAACAAATGTTTTGTGGCCCCAAAATGGACAGAGTCATCTTATGCGAAGAAGCCAGAAGGAGATAAGGTTGCATGCATAGTCTTCAACAAAGTATTTGAAAAAACAGCTGCAGAGATTGTGAAGGTAACTTCAAAACTTCGAATTTAACTTGAAATTGAATATTTATATATTTTTAATATGTCTCTCATTTTAAATTTGTAAGTTGTAACTTTAATCTTTTTCCATTTTTATATTGTAGGTGTCGGAGCCCTTGGTTAGAGTCCTCCGCTTGGTAGATGGGGATAAAACCCCAATGGGGTATCTTTATGAGGCCATGGATAGGGCCAAGGAGGCTATAAGAAATTATTATAAGGGGGACAGCCTCAAATTTGCTCCCATTTGGGGGATTATTGACAGGAGGTGGAACAATCAACTCCACCAACCGATCCATGCAGCAGGGTACTTCTTGAACCCTCGTTTCTTCCATTCAAGCACCTACTGAGATCCTAGTGGAGAGGTTATGGAGGGCCTCACTAAATGCATTCAAAGGATGACACCCGAGGTTGAGGTGGCAGACCTCATTGTTAGTGAATTGCAAAGTTATAGGACAAAAAGGGGTGCACTCTTCTCTTCAGACCTAGCAAAGAGAGCAATACACACTCAATCACCAGTTATAAAATTTGAAATTTACAAGTTACAAGTTACAAATATTGATAAATCATAATTTGATAAAATATGCTTTGAACTTTTGACTTTCTAAGTTTCTAACTCCTAATTTGTTTTTTGTAGATGTTTGGTGGTCAAATTCAGGTGGAAATACCCCACATCTCCAAAAATTTGCCCTCTGTATCTTATCTCAACCTTGTAGTTCGTCCAATTGTGAGCGGAATTGGAGCTTGTTTGAGTCCATCCACACAAAGAAGAGGAACAAACTAGCTCAAAAACGCCTCAATGACCTTGTCTATGTGCAATATAATCTTCGGTTGCACATAAGAAAGGTAGAGGAAATATCAGATAATCCAATTGATTTGGATGAGATAGATCCATACAGTGATTGGATAGGGCGAGATGAGCAGCCTCCATTGTTTTCCGAGGATGACATCTATGACTTAGAGCAACAGGCAATGGAGGAGGGGGGTGGATTTGGATTCTCATTGGATGACATTGAGGATGACCCTGAGGAGGAGTCATTGCCAGTGACTGTGCCACGACCAGCAGTAGGATCTACATCCAGGATGCCGATGGAGGATAAGGAGCCACAGCAGAGTCCTATGACTACACCCTCTCCTGTAGTCTTCTCACGTAGACTTGGGAAGAGGAAGATGTGACTTTGTATTTAGTATTTACTTTCAGTTTTACAAAAACAATTTGCTATTTTCATTTTGTTTCAGACTATCAGTATCAGCGTATTGAGCATTCCACATGAGGATGCAATTTTGTATCTAATTTTCTTTGAAATCAATCAAATATAACTAGACTCAGCTTGTTTCTTCTATGTACTCATTTTATTGACTCATTGGATGCATCTTATCATTGAATTTTGCAAAAAAAATGTGTTTTTAATGAAGTTTAAGCAATTTTTTAAGTTGCCGAGTTTTTTGCCGAGTTTTTGCCGAGTAAATATTTTTCGGGCTTGCCAAGTAAATACTTTTGCTGAGTCTTGCAACTATGTCTTCTACATTTTCTTTTTGCAATTCTGAGGCCATTTGGAGTGTAATTTGGTGTTAGGAGTTTGTTGAATTTCCCTAAAGGATAGGAAGCTACCTCTGGGAGCATCAAAACTAGTTCACAATCTAAGTTTTCCAGCACAAATCTAAAGTATGAATTCCAAGCTGTGGGCAAGGAATTTGATCCCATCAAGTAGAACCACCAAACCTAAATACAATGGTCGATTTCGCTTTCCAAGCTATTTTTCCTCACTCAGCAATTTGTTCATGCTTCCTCCAATAAGGACACACGTCACACCTTGAACAATGACTCTTCAGTTCTCAAGAAGAATCCTTTCTTCACTATCTTCATATTTTTTAAGTTTTTGCAATGTAAAGCTATAAAATAGACTCAAGTCAAGAAATCAGAATTCAAGGAATACATCCCTTCCTAGAGATTGCCCTCTTTGCATACTCTCTCTTTTGCAATAAAATCCAATTGTATAGCAATTTGAGCTCTTGTTAATTTTTGTTTCAGTGCTGTTCAATTTCAGTCTATAACACATTAAGTCCGTTGATACTATGATAGTGTGTTACCAACAAACAAGTATGAGTAGGTACAGGCATAATAGCAATAACAGCAAATAAATCATGATTACTTGCAAGTAATTGGGGCTCACAAGGTTCAGTGAACCAATTCAGATTGGATTGTCAAGTTTTTTCTGAAATCGGTCATTTTTTTGAGGCATCAAGTAATTGCCAAAAAATAATGTGCCCATCTGCCTTATAAAATCATGACTTGCTCCTAGCAAGAAATCCCAACTAGAGACTCTATGGTTGGGCCTCCCCTCTCTCATTGTTTAGACGATATGGATGGAGTGCAATAGAATAATTTTTGGAGAGCTAAAGCTTGCATGTGATCACTGCACTGCAAAAATCTATGTCTCCATTTCTGAAAGAATCGCTTCCAATGCTAATCATCATCCCCATCCCCTAGTGTAAGCTTGCTAGCATCCTAGACAAAGATAATGCTAGCCTCCATTAAAAGGATTAAGAGTAGCCATGGTCAACATAAAAGGTTAGATGGTGCCATCTTGAATCAGCTAGATGTAAATTGAATTTTGATGAAACCTCTAAAGGAGATCCAAGCAAAGATAGAACTGAATGTATCATAAAAGATGAGCACAGTAAAATGGTTATGGCCTCTTCAATGTTCAGTGCACATCAGAAGCTTAGGCCTTAGTACAAGGATTAAGTTTGGCACTCAAGAGCTCCACACACCTAGTTTGGAAGGAGAAGGTGACTACCCAATTATAATGTCGACAATGATAAAGGTAGCCACACCTAGCTAGAATCTCAAAGACGTTCTTCAAGAAATGAGAATGCCAACAACCGAATTCCAATTCATAAGCTTTGCCCACTACTAGCTTGAGACGTTCTTCAAGAAATGAGAATGCCAACAACCAAATTCCAATTCATAAGCTTTGCCCACTACTAGCTTGAGGCCAATAAGCCCACAGACCTCCTAGTTTATAATGGCGCAACCAAGCAAAGTCTATTAATGTCTGCAGTATCGAATGTGTAATAGCCTTGTATGTAGCTGATAGCTCGTAGGGTCGGTGTCACTTATGGGTCTTTGTAGTCATTTTGTATATGCTCTGGTCTATTTCAAACTGCTTATGTATCTATTTCTGTTATATTAATAAACGTGAGAGGGCCCTAACCCTCACTTCAATTATCAAAATAAATGCAAATAAAGATATAAGAATCAATATCAATGTATTAAATATTAAATCTTATAGTTTGAACCCAATAAATTCTCTTATATCATCAACCATTACACACATCTAAAATATTTTACCTAATGTGAGTCCATTATGAGACTTCAAACCTCGGTGATTAAAAGATATAAACAGCTTTATCTATTGACTAATTTTCAAAAACTTTTGAAATCTTTTATCAGCCAATTGGAAAAAATTTACTAAAGAATTATTCAACAATAGCACATTGGATAGAAAAAACACCACACCCTCAAAAGAATTTGAACTGGAGTATTTTTGTAGTTTGGTTTCCAAATAAACAAAAATATATAGGCAATTTTCAAAAATAAAAATTCACCAAAAGCTGTCTTATAAAATGTAAATAAAGCTGTGAGAATCAATAAAGGTGTATTAAAAGTCCAAATGTGTGTGGCCTAATGGCAAATAGGGTGCACTAATTTGCAAGAGATCCCAACTTCAAATCTCCAAACTACATTAAGGCCAGTAATAACCCGAAGAACACCCAAGCAGATGTTAACATCAGTTGTGTTAATGCTGCTCCCCCAACCGTTGTATGCTTATAAAATTATATAACAATCAATGATGTTAATGTCAATCATATTAATGCCACTTCTGCGTGACCATTGTATACATGCAATAAAGTGGGAGACCCAATACATGGGCAATCAATTAAAATATGTGATTATTCCAACAACAAAAAGAGAAAACTACACAAGAAAAATTTACCTCCCTTCCAGCTTTCCATGATTTAAATACAGATACTTTAACTTCAAAATATAAATTTGCGGTTCAACTATAAATCTGTATATGCAAGTATTTTTGGAGAAAACTATGTATGCATTTTTTAACATCAACATGTTAGATTACACTCTAAATCCTTCATTAGGATGCTTATAGTAATATAAATCATCGATGTTAAAAATAAATAGACAATTTTTCCCATAGTTGCCAAGAAACTCCATTATAGGAACATGGACCACGTCCCTATCCCTGTACGGTTGTACCCACAATTTCTGGTGTCTACATTTATATATAATATAGTCGTTTTCCAATTCATTTACTCGGTTACCCTAATTTGATTGGCATCCCTGTCCTCAAATTGTAGGCAATTTTTTTTTTTTTTTTTTTTTTTTTTTGAGAAAACTGTGCATGTACTTTCAACATCAATGTGTCAGATTACATTCTACGATCTTTCATATGGTTGATTAAGGTGATATGAAACATTGATGTTAAAAATAAATAGACAATTGGGCACAATGCCAAGCAGGAGCCAGAGCACGAATACAGTGACAACAAGCGAGGAGGATGGCAACCCAACAGGTAAGGATAAAGTAGGTTTTGTTCAAAGATCGAGTAAATCTTCAACTTGCCTAGCCAAGCAAATATTAGAGAATTGTGGCAAGTCTCAAGGGTAAAAGCAATCCATCAGCTCACACTTCAAACCAAGCCTCTTCATACCTATGTTTCTGGAATCATCTAAATCCCCAATTTTCGAACAGAAGATGCTTGCTTTGTTGGGGATTTGATCCCAATACAACTAATAACTAATCATCTAGAAGCTTAAGACTGTGTGATCCAAATTATAGTTATGTTGTTGTTACAATTCAGTTAGAAAATATCATGGAAGAACATGAAATCATACACATGAGACACAAGGATTTAACCTAGAAAACCCTTTTGGGAAAAAACCTAGCAGCAAAAGAGAGTTAACAATTGTATTAATTTTGCAATGCAGAATCCAAATACAATAAGTCCTCCTTACAACCTTCCTCAATTTGCAAACTTTAGTGTACAACCTCAAACACACTTCACAACATCATCACGTCACCAATCATAACCTCTACATCAACCAATTCCATTTGCACTACAGGCTAGATGTAACCCTGAGTAGTTATCCTCGAACCCAACCAGCTCAAACACTTTAATTGCCTATGGAATACCAAACATCACACAATTGTACCATGACGTCAACCTATCACATGTCACTCCAATGAGACATCTCCAAATGGACAATCAACGCATCTGCGTAGATAACCCCACAATGACCTAGTCATCAGTTCTTGACCAAACGTACCACCAATACCAAACCATGGCTTGTGGTAACAAAGACAACACTTCTAATAACCTGCAATAATCTAGAGTACCTCCCAAAACATCTACTATCCCTAGTTGTCACCACATGCACTCCAACAATATCATAGGTGCACCTGGACTATCATACATACTCTAGCAACATTAACCGTTCACGATGCAATAACAAATTATTAACTAGATCTCATGCAGTTGCTACCATGGCAACACCAAGCTCCAAGACACCTCCATACCATACTACAAAGTCTTAACTCCCACCATATTTTACTACACAAGCTTGCAACACTATTTTACCAATCTACGAATTTGAACTCATCAGTTGGAACTTGCACAATCCTCTCACTCAAGAACTCTCTACAGATGAATAGCACACCAAAGTTCTAACATTCTCCGACTTGATATTTACCACAACAGGGTTTGCAATATAAACCGAGACGCAACTATGCATGGGAAAGGGATAAACCTATTGCATCCCTAAACCACAAAAACTTCACAAAACTTGTTGGTTTTGTCAAAAGAGTCAACAACATTCACCTAAGTGTCAATTTTCTCCATCTAACCCTTCCCTACCTCCACCATCTCCCTAACAAAATGATATTGCACATCTACATGTTTAGTCCAAGCATGGTAAATCAAGTTCTTTGCCAGACAAATTGTACTCTAACTATTACAATTTAACATTGTGCTACTCTTAAGACCAATTCTAGTACAAAATTTTTGTAAGCATGTATCATAGCTATATACTCTACTTCAATAGCGGATAAAGCAATTGTGGGTTGCTACTTACTCATCCAACTCATTGCTCCTTCAAACAGAGCAAACACATAGCTGCTTGTCAACCTCCAGTTATCCAGATCTCCAACCCAATCAAAATCAACAAAGCATTGTATATTAAACACCTTGCCAACATCATCAGTACCATGATAACACAAACAATAGTCTGAAGTTTCTTTCAAGTACCTAAAACTCTTTTCACGCGAATCCAATGTTCTCTACCAGACTTTGATATGAACCTACCATGAATTCCTACTGCTTGGGCAATGTCTGACTTGTGCAAACCATAGAATACATTAGGTTTCCTACCGCACTAGCAACATTGTTCCAAACTCAACTTAGTGCCTATCAATAAAGAGATGTTTACAAGCTTACTGTCATGCATAACAAACCTTTGCAAAACAATTTCTATGTACTTCCTCTGGTTCAACCATGGCTTCATGTTAGCCCTATCTCTGTTAATTTCAATACCAAGTACAAACCTTGTAGCCCTTAAGTCTTTCATTTCAAATTTTTTAAACTATTGAACCTTGAGTTCCTTAATTATTGTCTTATTGTTTTTAATGATAAGCATATCATCAGCATAGAAAACAATTATAAAATATGATCACCGATCTGTTTGTAGTACACAAGTGATCAGCTTTGCTCCTTGCAAAGCCTAGTTCCAACACATATGCATCAAACTTTTGACACCGCATACACGGTGAATACTTCAAACCATACAGAGACTTCTCAGTTTACAAACCAGATCTTTTTTCCCCTTGACCTTAAATTCTTTAAGTTGATCCATGCATATTTCCACCTCTAAATCTCCATGCAAGAATGCAGTCTTGACATCCATTTGTTCTACTTCAAAAATCACATGTCGCAACAACAAATAACAATATTCTAATAGAGTTCAATTTAGCTATAGGAGAAAATATCTCACCAATAGTCTAATAGAGTTCAATTTAGCTATAGGAGAAAATATCTCACCGAAGTCTATTCCCTCAATCTGGGAATGCCCCTTTCCCACTAGTCTTGCCTTGCATCTTTCCATTGTACCATCTACATTGAACTTCTTATACACCCATCTGCAACTAATGGCCTTCCTTCCCTCAAACAAATCAACCAAGCCCCAAGTCTCACTGTTGCAATGTCATTATCTCCTCTTTCATAGCATTTTTCAAAGACTTACTTTCCCTAGAAAAGAGAGCTTCTTCTAGAGAGCTCGGTTCACCATTAGTACAAGTTAGAGCAAAGAGACAATGGAATTCTAGTGGACTATACCTATCTGGTAATTTCTGCTGCCTTGTAGACCTTCACATAGTTGTTGTTGGAAACCCTGCCACATCAGAATTCTCTTCTACTTCAAAATTTGCCTTTGAAGATCCTTCTTGGCAAATTTCCTCTCCATCCATATTGTCCTGTTCACTAGTTTTTTCATTTACAAATGCATCTTTCTGCTCTATTTTATGTTCAAAATGCATCCATTGGCTCTCATTTTCCTGTGGTTGTTCCTTCCTAGATAAAACTAAAGTTCCCTAAAAACATTAGTGTTATAAGATTCCAAAGCTTGTCGTCTTTTACATTTTCACTATAACCTATCAAAATAAACTTTTCAGCCTTAAAATCCAACTTAGATCGTTTTTCCTTTGGCACATGAACAAATGCCTCGCAACCCAAAACTCTCAAATGTGTCACAACAAACTTCCTATCCATCCACATTTCACATCGTGTCTTATCCTCAAGTACGAAAGTGGAAGACATGTTTATCAAGTAACAAACACTATTTATTGTTCAACCTTTTAGCTACCCCATTTTATTATGGTGTGCAGGGTGTTGTCCTCTATCTAATCTATGCTTGTAGACAACTTCAAAATCCTTAGAGCAATACTCTTCACCATTATCTGACCTTAACACCTTTATTTTCTTACTAGTCTGATTCTCTACGAGTGCCTTAAACTCCTCAAATTTGTGGAAAACCTCAAACTTCTTTCCAAGAAAATATACTCATGTATGTCTAGAATAATCATCTATAAAGAAGACATAAAACCAAGATTTACCACTGGAATACATATCCATAGGACAACACACATCGCTATGAATCACTTCCAAAATCCCTCTTGCTCTAGTACTTCCTGAAGCAAATTTTACCTATGTTACAAAAAGTTTCTGAGATGGGGACAGCAGGAAATGGAGGGACGCGTTTTGTGGGACACACTTTTTGAGAGGCCATTTTTTAAGGGACAGCAGAGGACAACTATAAAAAAAAAAGGGAAATTTTAAAAATATAGGAAATTTCAAATATTCATATGATAACGTTGATAAGGCATTCATCATATACATTATAGAACCTTATTACATAACATTTCAGCTGAACTGAGAATTCACATGAGAGCTGCCACATAAATTAACAAAATCTCATTGCTTTAATTGTCAATGTGCATATATTATATAAAAATTACAACAAAATGCACAAAGGCTGCAAGTTTCAACTACAAAATGATGAGAACATAGAAAATTTGCCACTGCCCCTAACCAGCATCTGCTAATGCTGCATCAAAATCAAAGTCTAAATCTGAGTCACTGCCACTGTGAGGGACTGCCTTATAATTCAAATAGAGTTCTCTAAGCTTTTGCATCTGTTCGTTCTAAGTTTTCTATATTCAATAACAAAATAGATAAGTTCAGCACAGTTTGGTAACATATTGACAACTTAGTCACTTGAGATCTAAGCCCACTAAGGCAGAACATTCATTAACCAAAATGGAGCCTCTTTGGATTATTGTCTTACTAAAAACAGAAGGAATAAATTGGTTAATGAGATAGGTCTTTCTTTTCCTATCATCACTCTAGGGTATCTCAATGATTCCATGTTGTTCTCATACCAAGTTTACTCTAGTTATATAAATTCACAAAATGGTGAACATAAGACAATAAGATTGGTATTATTAATGGTCCTTGTTCTAAGACAAATATCAGGAGATAGCTATTGTTTTATATCCATTACATGAGAGAGTGAGAATCTAACCATCAGGTCAATTCAAAAAGATATCGTTCTGAATCACAGTCAACATGTATACAAAACAAACAGTTCCAAAGCTTCTAGTCCAATATTTCACATAAGCACTGACATTGTTAACAACCATATCAAACAAGAACCGAAACTATTAACAACTATATCAAATGTACCCAAAGGCTGACCAGAGAAGAGCATTGTAAGTAGGTTTTTCAAATTGTTTCCTTCTCCATGATCTTTTTTTCTTCAATTGTGTTTTTTTATTGGTCCATAGAGGATGACTAGCCATCCCGAGGCGGTTGGTGGGTTGTCCCCTACCATCCCCTATAGTTTCCTGAAAAAAAGGCATCTCGAAGACATTCCCTAAAATTTCTGCAAATTGGGAATGGCTAGGGGACGTTTCCGACCCATCCATGCATCCGCGAAATGTCCCCTATAGGGATGGGGTCCAAAAACATTGAGGACACATCCCTATAGTACATAGAATCTTACCCTATCCTGCTTTGCAAACACACAATGTTCACATAACTCAAAACCAACAAAATAATCTGAAAGGCCTTCCACCATATTCTTACGAAGGTTTTCAAACATTTTTCTCCTATAGGGATGGGGTGCAAAAACATTGAGGACACATCCCTATAGTACATAGAATCTTACCCTATCCTGCTTTGCAAACACACAATGTTCACAGAACTCAAAACCAACAAAATAATCTGAAAGGCCTTCCACCATATTCTTACGAAGATTTTCAAACATTTTTCTCCTATGTGACCCATCCTATGGTCCCACAACATACCTGATTCAACTTCAGTTACACTGGCTGAATTAGACAGAGTTGATGCTTCTAACCTAAAGAGTGTATCATGCCTGACTCCTTTAACCAGCACCAAATTCCTTCTAGCCAACCTGAAACCCTTATCATCAAGGTAACATGCATTCCAAAATCAATCATCTTACAAATTTCTTGCCAAACCTAAAATCTGCAAAACATTAGAGAGTGTCTTCACTCTCCCCTCCCTGAAGGCCACTTTCACCTTTCCCTAGCCAACTATACAGAGAGAATTGTTATCACAAAAGAAAACCTATCCTTCATCACACTCTTTGTACTCAATGTACCCTTTGGAAAAGTCGTGAAATTATGCACCTAAGTCAATCAACCAAGAATCATCACCATCAATGTTAGCAGAGATAAAAGCATCACGACTAATCTCATCATTGTTCAAGGATCTATCAAAGGAGTCATCTTTCTTCTTAGACTTGCATTCCTTCTTCATGTGACCTCTCCTGCCACAATTCCAACACTTTACTTTAAGTTTACCAAAAGACCTAGACCTGTCCTTTCCCTTGGAAATCTTATCTCCTACCTTCTTCTTACAAGCCCTCTATCCTTTGACCTACCCCTCACAAACAGGACATCACCAAAGGCTTCATCCATGGACTTTCTCTTGATCTCTTCACTTAGCAAAACTCCTACAATATCCTCAACTTTCAATGAATAGTTTCCACTTATTGTCATAATCAAATTCTCCCATGAATCAAGTAAGAAACAAAGTAACATTATGCACTTATCCTCTTCTTCTAACTTCACTGCAGTTGACATTAATTGACTCATAATTAAATTGAAAGCGTTGACAATCATTAACAAAGTCTCCCTCGTTCATCTTCAAAGAGTACAACTTTCTTTTCAAAATAAGTTTATTAACCAAATTCTTGGACTAATACAAGGTTCCTATCTGTAATGAGCAGCCCAATATGCCAACTTGTTCATGCCAAAACGGGCTGTGAGTTCATGTTATAATTTATTGGCGGTAAACCGTCTAATATTACAAAATGAGGCACAATTTTATGAAGTAACCGGCGGTACTACCATCCGGTATTACAAACACAGATTTATTGCAACATATAAAGGAAACACAAGAGTTAGGGCACGCTGCAATATTTTATTAATTCTGATCAGAACTGAAATAAACTGCTGTAGCATTAATAACCAGAATATGAGGAGTTGAGAAGTTACCAAACATCACCCTTAAGCATACCCATGAAGCTCTGTTGCTGATTATGGATGTAATGAAGCTCAAACATTGAAAATACACCTCTGAAAGCACTCTAACAGCAAAATACTCAGGTCTGATACAAAACCCAGCAAACTAGAACTACACAGAAATACTTCTCACAACCCCAAAACTCTTCGCACACCACAACTCACCCCAAAACTTAGCACAAAATACTCCAAAAATATCACTGAAAAACATCTCAAACCTTCACACATCAAAATACATCAAAACTATTCAACCCAAAGTCTCTCCATGATGACTCCATTAAAGCTCCTTGTGATTTCTGAATAAAATCACCAAATATCCAGCTAGGGTTGATCTTCCACAACCGAACCCAGATGAGAAGTTGAGACTAAACAACCCCATGAAGAAATTTTGCTCAACAGCACAAGTTTTCAGAAGAAATGAAAAATTAAATATATTCAATAGCATAAAACTCCAAATGAGCCCAAAACCCCTTTATAAAGACACTTTTAGGGCAACAAGAGGAAATAAAAATAATAATTTCACTTTTCTTTTAATCTCCTCCTCAAATAAAAATAACTTTTTTAATTGTTCCCTTTATGTCTCCCTTGCCTAACCTTTCCAAAGAGCTATTACACTTAAGTTATCTTTTAATATTTCCTATCCTTAGACAACTTAAGTGAATAAATAATTAAATAACTCAATAATATGCCTAAGTTGCAGAAAGCATCCAAATGATATAATTTTGCAATTTTGATCATACCAACAGGATACTGAAGACTTGGAATGAAAATCGGAGGCCGTCGGGTGACTGTCTAAAAATAGCATGTTTCTCCAAGAAAGTTGGAGAGCACCCGAGAGGTCGGAATTGAATTCCGAAAGCATCTATGAACTCCAAATGACTAGCCGGACTTAAAAACACGAACAAATGTTCTGTAAGACTGAGCCACGGCCACTCCAAGAACGTTGGAGTTCTTCCAAACATGACAAATAACCTTTGGAAGACTAGAAACAAGCATAATGCGCACAAAAGGTCTATGCGCCAAAAAGGGGACATTACACTATCTTCTTCCACAACAAATATGCAATTGGTTCTTTTGACACATTCATTAATATAGAATTTGAAAGACATAAACAGATAGTACTTCTAGCTTTCTTATCCAGTTTATTCCAATCCTCATCAAACATACTTGTAGGTTTTGAAAAAAAATATTGTTGTCCGCTGATCTCTCTCCACCAAGAGGTCTTCAACTTTCAACTTCCATAGCTCAAAATTTTGGGCATGGAATCTCTCAATCTTAGATCTTGACGTGCTAGCCATGAATCCAACAACACATTCTCTATATTCTCACAGAATCTTCCACAGTCTCCCAATCCAACCAAATATACATGTATGGCAAGAAAATGCATCTCCTTCCTTCCACCAAACAAACTCTAGCACAAAACCATTGAGGATTTCACCAAACAAGTATGATTGTCACACCAAATGATTTGGTCGTGGCCCAAACAACAAAGCTCTAATACCAAGTGTTGGGAATTTGATCCCAATACAGCCAATAACTAATCGTCTAGAACCTTAAGACTATGTGATCCAAATTACAGTTATGTGGTTGTTACAATTCAATTAGCAAATACTATGGAAGAACATGAAATCATACACAATCCACATACACATGAGACACAAGGATTTACCTCGGAAACCCTTTCCGAAAGAAAACCCAATAACACGAGAGTTAACAATTGTATTAATTTGTCAAAGTAGAATCCAAATACAATAAGTCTCCTTACATCCTTCTTTGGCTCCAAGCCACCTAAATGCCATACCACAAAGTCTTAACTCCCACAGCATTTTACTGCACACTTCCAACATTGTTTTACCAGTCTACGATCAAACTTATCAATAAGAACTTGCACGATCCCAAAACTTTTCTTACTCAAGAACTCTCTGCAGGTGACTAGCACCCGAAAGTTCTAACATGCTCAATCTAATGATGAATCAGAGAACATTAGGGTGTATATGGAGTGTAGAAATGCTTTAAACCCTTTCCACAGATGTGAGGAATTTTGCAAACGACAACTCTTATTACAAAACCTTAACCACTCTTCGCTCCTGATTGAGCAACAGTTGGTCACAACCTCTCCCTCTAGGTTTGCGCATGAAGAGTTTGGAAGAAATGCTAATGAAGTAACTAAATCAAAGATTTCCCCTTCTCACTCACAAATTGAGCGTGGGTCTGACATGGTTGCAAAGTATCAAGGTGATTCTGACCTGTTTTCTTTGGGGCATGTTTTGTTGTCTCTAGTCCAAGAGGTGCCTGAATTGTTCATAGAAGACGATTGTTTACAAAAAATAGGAGTGGAAACTGACAATAAATCCCTAGTGCGCAGATGCTGAGGGAAGAGGCCTTTTTACGAAGCTTTTTCTCTCTCAATGAATTCGGTTTGGAGCAATATTGCTGATCCTTTCCTTTCTCTGCTGGAGAACAGCTTGTTCTTGGTACAATTTCAGTCTGTGAAGGATAGAGATTATGTATGGAATAATGGTCCCTAGTTTTTTGGAAAAAATAGTGTTTTTGTTTGCCCTTGGACCCCTTTTATAACTAAGGCCTCTTTATGGATTCATCTGGATAATCTCTCACTTGTTCTGAGAAACCGGGTCTGATCAAAAAGCCGGTTGAAAAAGTAGGTGCATTTATCAGATGCTCTGAGGATTTGTTTGCTTCCCAAAACAGATTTGTGAGAGTTTGTGTGATGGTGGACTTATCTAAGGGGGACCTCCTTTCAGATGCTTTCAGTGCAATCAAATGAGGCACAAATTGGCAGAGTATCCTTCAAAGCTTCCCTTGGGCTCTGGCACTTTTCATTTGCAGAAATGGATTCTGAACATGGGATGCCCAAAGGCAGATTTTGTGAAAAGGAATTTTGGGGATGAGAGCTGTGAAGATGGGGATGGGTGCCATGGTAGGTCCTCAACCCTTGGTAACACCATGGCCAAATGAGGACTCCTCTCCTATGGTAAATGATGTTGATCCTTTGAAGGTGGCCGAGGCACGCAACCAAATTCTAGAGATTTTCAAAACTTGGTTGAGGCTGCTTCTTAGAAGGATGAAGAAGATTTTTTGGCTTCCACTGATATTATCACCATCTCACAAACGGAATCCAAAAAGACTAAGGTGAATTGTGGTTTCACTAGCAAACATAGAGGATGGAAGACAGAAGCTGAAAGGTTGCGAGGCTCTTCTTTCCCACAAGGGATGGAGTATCCTTTCAGCACACTGCTTAACTCAATTTTAGCGACTTTGGAGGCTCTTCTTTCACACAAGGGAAGGAGGTTGTTTTCAGCACAATGCTGAACTCTGTTTATTTTCTTTTGAATTTCTGTCAGATGTCAGAAATGGTGCCTCTTAGGGTGTTTGTGAAAATGTATTTAGGGGTTCCGGGTTTCTTAGCTAGTTGTTTAGATTCACAAGTTTCTTCAGTTTCTGTGGAAAATTGAGTTATTCTCTTTCCGTTTGGATGTCTCTCAGTTTTATTGGATTTCTGAGAGGGCCCCATTAAATTCCCTTATTTTATAGATTTTTTTCAAAAAAAGACAGTTTTTTCCCTGCTTCCGTACCCACAATGTCTGGTAACTACATTTATATATATTATGCCTCTCCTTAGGGCATGTCCCCATGCTGCTGCTTATAGCTTATTTTGGCTAGCAGCCACTGCTCAAATTTTTTAGGAGATATTTGTGTAGTTAGTGACCCCAGGAATGTTTTATTTTTCTGCTTATTTTAAGCAGTTATCTTGATTTGTAATTTTTACTATATAAAAAAATAAAAACAAATTATCTTAATTTAGAAGAAAATTTAAAAAAAAGGGAAGGAAATCTATGCAGACACCTGGCATATTTTTCATTATGCAGTGGCTGCTTATTTCCAGCACCTTTTTTTCCATAGCTTTTGCAATTCATAAACACTAGCTGCTCCAAAAATAGGGAAAGATTAAATATTATCTTAAATATTATCCTTTTCTAATAATTGTAAATTTCCATGGGGCTGCTTAAATTTAAGCAGGAAAATAACTTAAGCAGCAGCCTGGCGTACCCTAATTTGATTGGCATACCATTCAGGCCGGCATCTCCTGATAACTATATTTTTTTCCTCTAAAAATACTTGCATATAAACTAATATGGACTGTGAAACTCTAATGATCTATATAAATATATGGTTTAACTGGTGAAAATGCTTGGTTCGAGCAAACAAACAACCTGCTTGTTCTATTAATTTCTATCGTCCAAAGACATAAATAGAAAATGAAATTGAAAAGATAGATACCTGATGCCAGAGCCCGTAGCAAAGAGAAAAACCGTAGGATAGTGGTTCGAAGGCGAAATCTGCGAGATATCAAAGCCGTTCCCCAACACCTGACTCAATTCCACCGTATCTCCCTTACGGAGATCGCAAATAAGAGCGGCCGTGGATCCCTCCACATCCTTCACCAAAAATTCGAGGCGCCCTCCACTGGAAACGGCAGGAGGCGAAGCGATGGCAAGGAAAGCGGGCCTGCTATCCCTTACCCGCACCTGCACGAACTGTCCAGGGCTTGTATGCCCTGCCATTAACTCCGGATTCTCGCTTATGTCCACCGCCACATGATACAGGGACTCGCCCGCCATATCGGCCTCTACTACAGGAGCTTCCGCCCATAGGACCTCCTGCTTCCAGGCTGCGACGGCTCCAGATCTCGACCTGGTTATTATTCTCCCGTCGAAGGCTCTTCTCAGCAGCGGCCCGCTGAATCTCCGAGCGAGCATGGGACCGGCGGCCATGGCTTTAGAAGCATAGCTTAGCGGGGGTTTCCTAAAGGAACAAGGCGGTTGTAAGGTAAGTGGAACGGCGGCCATACTTTGAAAGCGTGGAAAATCGTTTGTGTGTTTTTTTTTTTGGTCTGCCGCCGCCTGGAGTGTTAGACTAAACATGCATGTTCTTGGCCCTTGCTGCTGACGTGGCTCGGGCTGAGCTGGATGAACCTTTTGCGTTCATTGGTTAGAATGGATGTTTTTGTCTACGTGGCAAATCAATTTGCTTTATCTCTTCCTCCCATAATTGTGAATGTGTTTGATTACTCCTGATTTTTGGGTTGTTGATGTCGACGTTGGCTTATTTTAAATAAATTTGTAGTGTTTTGAATGCAATGAATTCGTTCCTTCCATTACCACATCCCAATTTGGTTATTACTCTTCTTGTTTTTTTTGGGGGGAAGAGACGTTTGATTCCTAGACTTTTGATTCATCATCTTAATTTAAATTTGTAAGTGTGGATTTGACTTAGGGAGGAATTTGTGGTCACAAATTTTGAATTTTTAATTTTTTTAAATTTAAATTTACACTTTATTACCTCTACATCGTAAAGTCTTAATAACTCTTCTATTGTCAATTTTGTTGTCTTGTTGTGGGAATTTATTTTTAACATGAAGTCTTTAAATCAATTGTATACCTTAATAGTTGATAGAAGATTAGAGGTTTTATCCTAAGATTTAGAGTGCATTTAAGGTTGAAGTGTAAAGTCACATTTTATCCCCTTTCAAAGTTATAAAGTTAATCCTTTGCCAAATTGTAAATCTGCCTTGAAAGTCCGGTCTAACTCCTTTGCTGTGCAAAACTCCCTTGAAACTCCAAAGCCCGAGAGAGTGGTTTCATGCAAATGCCCTTCGAAACCCCAAAGCACTTGGTGGGTGAGCATTAATGGCTCGCACACAAGGAATTATATATACCGCATCGTTTTGTTTTCTTGATCATTTGTCTTCCTCACACAACACTCTGGTAATCAACCAAGTTTTCCCCATTTTTCTCTTCATGTTTCTTTGTTATTGTTTGTTGATTATATGTTTAAGCAATTAAGGTTTCGATGTTCGAGTCATGACTTTGGTTTACCAATGAATTTCACTTGCAATGCATTCACAATCTTTAATACCTTATTAGATTTTTTGTTTCCCTTTGCATTTTTTGTGTGTTTAAAGTCGCTAGATTGAATTTGAACTCTAATTAAAACGTATGTTTTTCGCACTGTAAAAACTTGTTAGAAATTAGGATCTTAGGTTCCTAATCATCACAAATAAAATATAATATAAATGAAATGAGAATTACAATAGACACAGATTCAACACATTACACAATATATACATGAAAAAAACCGTTTCAGGTAAAAAACTCCATAAAGTATCATTATATTACAAACGCTTACAAATTTTTCTATAAATTATAGACAAAACCTAGAATATCACTTCTCACTTCTACATGGGCATTAATATCTCTCATGCATGGTGATAGAATTCACCATAAATCTCCAAATTGAATTACCTCTCAATGAGAGAGAAGCTCCTTAAATATAGGAGAAGGTGTGGCAAAATACCTAAAGGGGTTGTAGACATGATATTTCCACAGTCCATGATGATAGTTATTGTGTTTATGGAAAAAACTGTGTTGCTTTTTTTGTCTCAAAATAATGTTTCGGATCACACTCCGTGATCCATCATCAGGAGGAAAGGAGGAGAATGCGAATGAGTTTGACTTGCAGAGAGGTTTCTTAAAAAGAGAGAGTATAGGTAGGCATGGATGACAAGAAAAGCTTGAGGAGACAAGCTAAGTTTCCAAAGAGTTAAAAATAACCATTAAAGAGCAAAAAAGAATAAATATAAGAAGATAAATAGAGAGATGCCCAAAAAGGTAAATAAAGTATAAATAGCTATAAAGCAAGATTATATGACTATATATATGTACAAATAAAAGCAACAGAATATATAAGTCTATAAATGTAAGTAATTAAATAAATGTATCTGTATATTATATAACTATAAATATGTGTAAAATACAAGCATATGAATAAATAAGTCTGTGAAAATAAGTAATTAAGTAAATATATCCTTGTATATAGAGATATACAAATAAAAAGTACAGAAGAGTAGGTGAGAAAATACCTAAATATGAATACAAAAGAGGAAACCCACGAGATAAGAGGAGAGAAAAGGGAAATAGAGAGAGGAAATAGAGAAATAAAAGCTAGAGGGGGATAACATGCAAGTGTAATTGAAAGGAAAAGGGGGTGTAAATGTGAGAAAATTGCAAAAGAGAGAAGAATTGAGAAAATTGTAAAAACATAGTAAAATCGGAAAATTTACCATAAGTAATTTAACAAGGTAAAAATGAGATAGAGAAAATTTTTCTTTTATTCAACATATAATCAAGTAACTACAATTACAAGATTTCTCATTACAAAATACAATAAACCATATTGTCTTCCTCAAGTACAATGTTTACAAGAGTAAATCAATTACAAATATTTGCATTAGATAATGTTTTACATGGTCTCAATAAATACAAGTCTCAAAGATATACTGCATTCAAAAATCTGACATCTTTATCACAAGCCTCGACATGTCTTTTGCTAGAGAGAGAGTATATTTCCAGTGATTTACCTCCAACCACAGACCGGTGGTCTCCCACATATAGGAAGTGGCCCTACCCTTCACGAGGAACATAGACCAAAGGTGACCAGTGGTAATTTGCCTTCCCGAGTACATAATGTTGTATCCTACACAACTCTATCAATAATACAACCCTAGATAACCTCTAGCTAAGTATGATTTCCGATAGGTTGTGCAATCCAAATATAGTGAACCAACAATGCATGCAGAGACATATGCATTACTATGGCCATAGTTTGAATATAAATTGACGTTCGCAATGAACGTTGTCATAATGTTCACCCACCCCAACTCGACTTGGATACTATCATATTCCTACAGTTTGACTTGGTCAACTACATTTAACTTATGAAGTCATGACAATTTCACTAATATAGTCTTCCCGAGCCATACATGTTTTCTTTCACTATCTATAATCCATAGACCTAATCAACTACCTTTCTTTACGAGGATTCTCATTGCATCATTGCAATACCCGAAATCTAAGACTTATCAACTCATAAGGATTTTTAATTGATTACAACGACTAAGATAGTTACCTTTCCCAGGTTAAGCATCATAGTCTAGGAAGTTGTTTTCCTTTCTTACAAGTAAGAATAAATATACATAGTTAGGGTACTTGTCCCTTCAATCACGATCTATATAATGATCTCAATGATTGAATAAAAATAATTACCATATCTAGGTCAAGTTAAGGTTTAACTAAAGAGTTTTGTCTAACTCAAACCTAGTCTTTCTGACTTAGGTGGATTCACAAGACATTGTCGTCGTTCCATAAACCTTATGGAATGACTATCTATTCTTTGGTATCTCTTGGCATCTTGCAACATTTGAGATCCAACACTTATCGACAAGTAATAGCTAAGAGAAGTTGTGGCCAATTAAGGTATAATAAACTTTATGGTTGACTAATCATTAATAGCACCTCTTGCATGCTTGCAAAACTCGAGGCTTATGACCTGTATTTCAAGTCTTCTAGCCCAACAAATAGTTTTCCCTACCTAAGGTTAAACATTGTCGACTAAAACAAATCTCTTTTCAATAAGATAAATATGAACATTTACTAAATTAGGGTTCTCGACCCTTTAATGTCTACCCACACGAATTAACTAAATCAGGTTATAACCATAAGGGTGTCGTCAAATAACTTTTAACCCTTCTAGATTAAACTAGAGTTTTATTCAACCTTTGAATAATCCCTTATATCCTAATGACCCTATCTCATAACTTCAAGATTGAGGTTTATAAACGACCTTTGGGTTTAACTCAACCAAGGTTAAGAATATTATAGTTCTTGTAAAGATAATAACTCCTATTCTAAGGAACATGAATACTATTCAACTCACTTCTAAGTGATGCCATTATCATCACTTCATATATACTCATAAGTGAATGCTATACAAAATTATAGACATAGTCTTTTCGACATAAAATGGTGTACTATAAAACTATACGCACCAAGATTACTTGTATAGATAATATAGAAGGTCTTCTTTCATCTATGAAGTCATTATAATCTTCTATAATAATATTAGATTTCATTTGTAATGAAATCAGGTTCGAAACTATCCCAAAGTCTTCATATAGTTACAAATATTGGTCTAGATTGACTTGCTATTAAAAGATGTAAAAGACTAGTTGAAGTTGTTGCAATCTATACTTACTGCTTGAGTTGCTCTCCCGAAACATGCATATATTCCAATAAGTCAATAGATCAATATAAGATCTAAAGTATTTTGAGCAACTTAAAGCTACAGTTCTCCCTAGTATTTTAACAATATTCTTGTAAGGATTCTACAAAATCTTCCCGAAGTCATGGTTTGGATTAAAAGCAGAAATTCAGAAACAAGTTATTTTGTCATCAAAGGAAGACACCTTTGCAAAGAGAAAACTACATATTACATATACTACAAAACTCAGCTTATATCAAGCATGTTATATAAAATATTAATACTTCAAATATAGATAAGAACCTATTAGCAACTACTGGGGAATCCTTTATCTACGTAGATCTCCTTATTTCCAAACATCGATGTCTCTTCCTTAAAACCAAACTTCACTCGATCTTTATCTCAGACAACCTCAGACT
This sequence comes from Cunninghamia lanceolata, assembly GCA_027924645.1. Lineage (NCBI taxonomy): Eukaryota > Viridiplantae > Streptophyta > Pinopsida > Cupressales > Cupressaceae > Cunninghamia > Cunninghamia lanceolata. The sequence continues at coordinate 18,533,096 of BSBN01001215.1, read as the reverse complement.
TGTATTGTTTGTCCCTCCTTTGATTCTAAACATCTTCTTGAGGATAAAATACGCACCTCATCTATTCTATTTTCTTCTCTTTCTACCCGTTAACTTGTTTGCCAACAACTCACAATCTAATTCTTTGTTGTGTGCTCTGTTTCCCCCTACATTTGCTCCTCTTTCAAGTTTTTTTTAACCTTATAAAGCGGCGGTCCCTACATATATGGATTTACAGATGAAAAAGCTTATGTGTTGGCCCTAGACAAACCATGTTCTTTCTTGCTCACCGCAGACTCCCTCCTCCAAGCGTATCCCCCATGATAATGTTTTTGCAAATAACCTCACGCTCCCAAAAAGATGCTGCCAACGACTTCACTCAGTCATGTCTATAAGGATTCAACAAGACTCATAATGAGTCGCCCACACCTCGTACAACCATTACTTGTAGTTGGAGACTAATTAAATGTATAAACAGCCACAACCAATTCGGTTTCAACTGAAGCCAAATATTATGCAAAGTTTCCACATGTCGAAGGAAAATAAACAACCCATGCAGCTCGTCAAATGTGGTAGTTAATACCACGGACTTCCTCTTTGGAACACATCATTAAACCACTGTTGATCATTTAATAATCACAAAGAGTGGTTCGATCCACTATTCATTTACAATGAAAGCACTCCAAAATATATGCCTACGGCTACTCAAGTGAGTAAGTTCTATTAACAACCATGACGTATTATCCTCTATTGATAACCACATATATATATTTGCTTATACACATAAATATGGTTCAACATGGCACCTATCTTTAGTGATAGTTTATGCCTTGATAAAAAAATATGATAATAAAAATTAAATCAGAAGACTTATGAATACTGTGGAAGGGTCGAGCTAGTCTCCCTTACACAGACTCTCGATAAATCACGCCAACTTATCGTGACAAGATCGTTATCTGACGTTAAACGTTGACCATAAAACCTTAAGTGATTCAAAAGTAATAACACTACCTTTTTATGACAATGACGTCGTAACATTTATGTTTAACGTAAACGATCACAATTTTACTCAGACGATGTCGTTTACTTCACAAATGACTATGACGTCACACTACAACATGAAAAGATTCGAAAGATATCGACTACATGTCGATAGGGTTCAAAAGTAAATTGACAAGACAAGACTTACCTCTTACGACACATTGGTTCACATTTTCATTAAACACTTATACTCGTTTGGCAAATAAACCACTCGTAACCCGAGGTCTATATCTCTCTCCTCGAAAGATACTCTCTCTTCTCTGAGAGTCATCTGAAAACCTGTAATCCTGTTTCAACTTGTAACCAAACAAATTATGATCAGTGCATCATTATTCAAATAATAAACCAAATTTCATAATGCGATATTAAATTGACAATAACATAATCATTTCCATAATTTCATAAATGACATTCAATATAATCCATATCATTCCTTGTCATTAAACTATAACATCACAATAGATTTACTTATGCCCCAGTAAAAGTGAAAAGTTTAGTAAGACAGAAATTGGGGATGTAACATATCCTTCCCCTAAAGATTTATCGTCCTCGATGATATAAGGTATCAAAATGCAACTAAAAAGCAAGTTCATTATTTTCAATTAGTAACAACATTAAATAAATGAAGAAACTTTTGGTAAAATTCATGGTAATCCCCCATGTAGCATTATCCTTTGCATATTGGTCCCACTGGACCTAGCCCTACATGACCTCTACGTTACACAAGCATTGCTTGAGAACTTCAAGCATTTAAGAAGCTTGATTATAACCATTCCTAGGTTCTAAACTTGTAAAACATTCATAGAATATAATATTCATATATTACATAAATATATTTTTCATATATGAATCACAAAAAGTATTATGTCTCATGGCAATAACTAGTAATAAATTGACTCTTGTAATCAATAAAATTAATAATCTTGAAAATTTAAAAGAGTCCTTTATACTTAGGAACTAGTTTGGAATACATTCCATACTTTATGAAACTTTTTCAGGGGTTTAACCCTCAAAGAATTTTCCTTCTCTAACCGAGAATTGTCTTGGTGTATGCTTAACATCAATGTAACTTTTTTTTTTATTCATTAACAATTTCCACTGATCTTTTCTGATCAGCTAAATTTTTTCATCCATTTCTTATAACATTTCTAGACTAATGCTATTCCTATCTTCTAGCTTACTCAACTTATAGGATTTTGGCATCCTTACTGTCCAATGTTTCAATTTAAACCATCTTAATAGCAAAAAGTTAGGTATTGTTAAAAATTTCACAAGTGATAAGTAGTCTCCCCACTTATATTTTTGATCCATGCAATACATTGGCAACAAGTCTTCTAAAACCTGGTTAACTCTCTCAGGTTAACCATCTATTTCAGGATGATAAGTTGTACTCACATTGAGTTTAGTCCTTAGCGCAGAAAGCAAAGCTTGGCAAAACCTTGATGTTACACGCGCATCTCTATCCGAGATAATCTTTTTAGGGAAACCATACAATCTAAACACCTCTTGCACAAATTTGTGAGCTAACACTAGTGCTCCATCAGTCAAATTTCTTGGTATAAAATGTGCTACCTTTGTGAGTTTATCAACCACAACTAAAATGGCATTATGTTGATTCCTAGACATAGGAAGACCTTGGACAAAATCCATACTAAAACTTGCCATTTCCACTCTGATATATCATGTGGATTCAACCATCCTGCAAGGTGTTGACGTTCTATTTTACCCTCTGGCTCTCCAGACAACTTGCTACAAATTTTGTAGTATCATTCTTCATTCTTTTCAAGAATTAAAGAGGTTTTATATCTGTTAGTAGTTTGGTTTCTCTTGGATGTCTGGAGTATGGTACGATATGAACTTCTTTCCACACCAGTTTTCTTAATTCAGTAGAATTAGAAACATATATTCTTCCTCTGAAACTCAATAGTCCGTCAGACTCAAAATGAAAACCTATCATACCTTGAATCTTTAGGATTTATCATAAGAGCTCGCTTGACTTGCTCATATTACTCATCACCTAATAAATTTTGCAACACTTAATCTTTAAAGTTTTCATGAATAGTAATAATTGAAGAAATATATCCCCTCAGACTCAGAGCATCAGCCACTATGTTCCCTTTTAGTAAATCAATTACCTCTTGACATTTATCTGTCCACTCAAATCATTTCTCTTAACCATTGCAAAATCACTTGCACATATTGGTAATTTTCTCCTTCATTCTTAGAATAATTAAGTATATCTTCTAGAGAGGCTAGAACAAACTTATCTAAGCAATCTCTAAAACACATTGTTCATAAGATTCATGAATATGATAGAGGCATTTGTATGTCCAAAAGGCAATACTACAAACTTATAGTGCCCATTTCTTGTCCTAAGAGTTGTTTTATGGGTAACCTCATCCTTCAATCTTAACTGATGATATAATATTCGCTAATCAATCTTTGAAAACATTGCAGCTCCACACATCTAATCAAAGAGGTCATCAATATGCGGTGAAAGATATTTGTTCTTTATCGTTGCTTTAATGAGCATACGATACTAAATACACAATTGCAGAGTTATGTCCTTTCTCTTGTCAATGATAACAAGTGCACCCATAGTGAAATATTGGATCTAAAAAAACCTTTAGCCAATAATTCTTGTTATGGGGTTTTTTATTTCATTCATTTTGTAGTTGTCATGTTGCAAGGTACTTTTCTAGGTAACTCATCCCAAAACTCTAGGAGGAATAAAATTTTCAGTTGCTTCAATCACTTGTTCCATCAACTTTGGTGAAATGACTTTTGTCATATCTAGAACAGTTCTAAGGCAAGCCTATCCTTTGCTTCCTTTTAGGGTCTAAATTTTCAGGATTTTCATTACTCACTCTATATTCTTGGTGATTTTCCTTTCTCATCCCATGAGAAATCTCATTTTCCCCCTTCAGGGTTTCCTTGATCTCATACTTTCTTTTCCAAAATAGCAGGTCTCTCTTTGGTTTTTACAAACATAGTTAGGATTGCTCCAATTTGTTCAAGAGATTAACTAGTGGTTTATTCTCTTCTAGACTCTTACCCTTGTTTGGTTCTTGTATGAAACATGTTGTCATTTTTCTCACGCCAGATAAATAAGTTATCTCATAGTGACTCAAAACATCAAAACATTTTTAACTCATAACAATCAATAGATTGATACAAAGCATTCTCATCTTTATTATCATTTATTTAGGAATAACCACATCCTTATTTATATAGTTGATATGACAAGACTATATGTCATTGTCGATTTACAATCTTGCAATTAAACAAACATAGAGGGTGGATGTACACACAAGTATTCCTCCAGCACCTTTTTCATAAATAGAAGTATCACAACAACCCCCAAGTGACATGGCGTAACTAGCTACAGTTTACTAGGTTTTTACTACACAAGTAGAAATAGCAGAATTCTTGGCCAGTTCAAAACGTTGTTTTCTTTCTAGTTGAATACTCTTAAGCGCATCAGCAAAAGTCTCTGAATCCTCCATCCATGCACCCTCAGAGTAAATAATATGCTTTTTAATTTCAACCTCCTCAATAGGTTTCTTCTTAACCACTAATTCAGGCAAATTCTAGGGAACACACTTTCTAGCAGTTTTCTTGGTTCTTCTCCACACCATTCTGGCACAAGAAAATCAAACATTAGCTAACCGCATAATGTTGACTATAGGTTAGCACAGTGGACTCATAAGCCCTAGTGTCGAATCTGGTAGCTCTGATACCATATGTAACATCCACGTTCTAAAAACACAGTAAAATCAAAAAATTAACCATAAGTAATTTAACAAGGTAAAAATGAGATAGAGAAAAATTTTCTTTTATTCAACATATAATCAAGTAACTACAATTACAAGATTTCTCATTACAAAATACAATAAACCATATTGTCTTTCTCAAGTACAATGTTTACAAAAGTAAATCAATTACAAATATCTGCATTAGATAATATTTTACATAGTCTCAATAAATACAAATCTCAAAGATATACTGCATCCAGAAATTTGACATCTTTATCACAAGCCTCGGCATGTCTTCTGCTAGAGAGAGAGAGAGAGTATCTTTTTAGTGATTTACCTCCAACCACAAACCGGCAGTCTCCCACACATCTTCCACATAGGAAGTGGCCCTACCCTTCACAAGGAACATAGACCAAAGGTGACCAGTGGTAATTTCCCTTCCCGAGTACATAGTGTTGTATCCTTGTTGGTATTGTTGGTAAACAGATTTGTCACCGCGAAATAACCTTTGAAAATGACTCGTTGCCCTTGGAGCGGTGACTAAATTGTCCCAACAGTTGGAGAGATCGCAATAGAACAACGATCTTCCTCTGCGTTTGAGAGGGGCAGCTCCCTCATATGATAGGGTTATTTGTGGGTTTTTGTGTACTTTTAACTTGAAAGTACAAAAAGGAAGAAAAGCAAAATAACAGGAGAAATGGGCATGTAGAAACCCTCATGGTAGACGTACGAAAACCAACCGGAGTTTCACAATCTTATTGAAAAGTGTGAGGGGGTTTCACCACAAAGCTAGAAACCACTTTCCTAAACTCTATGATGGATCTCATTACATATATGCAACAACGATGAAGAAAGATAGCAAATCTCAACATACGAAGAGATAATTTATCTTAACACTTTCAAATCAGGATACCGAGACATGATTGTGTTTCATCACCCCAATTGCATGCTTTAATGGATAACTATGATTTATACAAATGCATAGAAAGATCACCAATTTGACATACGAGAAACTAGTAATCATAACTCAGAAATACATCAAGAACATATGAACTGAAATGCAATTCTTCATTATCTTTTCAAAATTATACAATTTCAAAGGTAAACTATACAATGTGTAAGATCAAAAATGTTCCAAGAAGTTTCATAAGTTCCCCCTGCAAAAGTTCTCTCTAAAGAGTCCCCCCCTTTACAATGTGAAGTCCAGTATATATAGACTTTCCCTCATAACCACCTAATAACCAACTTGTAACTACCCGATAACTACTTTGTAACTACCTATTTGAAATGTAATAATATGATAAACCTTATTTTTGGTTACTTTTTACATCACTTTTCCTGAAATAAGGTTCACTTTCTAACCTTTAGTTACAAAGAGTGACTTAAGTCACTTTTATAAACGGGTAACTAAAAACTTGTAAGTTCTAAGTTGAGAACTTTGCTAAGTTCTTTCCATCTTTGTTCTGTTCCATTGTGGTGATCCAACCTTGACAGATCTTGACAGCTCCTCCAAATACTTGAATCTTAGATTCTCATCTCAATTGCAATCATAAAATACCATTGCCATCCACTACTCATCAATCTCAGAGCATCCTGTAGAGAGGGCTAGTTGAAGGAGATACTGCATTTTCTTCTTACAACATATACCCTATTTCTGTTTGATTAGATGGATGTCGGTGGTCAATCACCAAAATGTGTATTTCATGCCTTAAAACCACCTTATTTGCAATTTTGATAACCTATCGAATTGATGAAAATGCTTCATGAAGATGTTTCTAATACTAAAAATAATCTAAAGTTTTCTTCATAATGATGCTATCTCTCTGCTTGAAAACAATGCTCTGCAAAAATTGTATCTTCCCTATGTTACCAATCACCTCATAGCACTTTTCATGGTCAAGGGTGATCATACACATTTTGCACACAAAAGCACGATATTGCCAACTTCCAAATCAAATCCTCCTCTATCATTGTCTTCTTTTGATTTAGTGCATTCCCAATTTTCCTGTCTTTTTGTGGGACCTCAAACATCACCTTGTCTTGATGACTATATAGTCATAACAAGAAAATGTCTCCAAAAGTATTCTTTAAACTGATGCACAGTTTATCCTCATAGATTGTAGCAAACATATAATTTGAATTCATAGTCCTCGTGGTTTTAACTGCCATATCACCCAATGTTTCCTACTCATTCTAATATTTCTATGCATTCCATATCCAACAACCATTACATTCAATAAACCCACCTTGTCGATTCTATCTATGCATATCCTGTATTCACTGCATTTCAGGAAACCACAACTCTTTGATTCATTTTGTCAAATAGTTCACGTGCCTTCTGTAAGCTTCCACATTTTGCATTTTTGATAACCTTTCTAGAAATAGTTGAAATGTTTCCAAGACAATTTCATCAAGACTCTTTATCTTTCTTGCAAGCTCCTTCATTACTTTAGATGTAAGGTTCTCATTTTTAGCCATGAGGTTCAATTGAAAAGTGCTTGAACACACATGTCAACTCGAATAATGCCTTCTCTTATGATTCAATATTTCACATATAAGATCTTTCCCTCCGGACATCTTCATTGAATAGACATGACTGCACTGTAAGAGAACTGCATTTGTCGGTGTCCATGCTTCTATATTTCTTCACAGACCTACACCTTTGTATGACAATTAAATCAATCTGTGGAATAATTCACATGTGTTAGCTTGTAATTTCACATCTTCCACCCACATCAAGCTGGGACTTGTACTCATAGAGATTAATAAGCAAACAATGAGCATAACATGCAAACCAATTTTCTGATCAAAGATTTTCTTCGCAGAGATTGTCAATTGAAACTTGGAGGCATTCTTTCAAGCATTCCACCTCAACTCAACAAGAATCTTGTGATTTTAGAGTTATAGTTTTTCTATAGCAATCCGACCTTCCATGATGTTCACTCCAATTAATGATGAATTTTTATTGCTCCATCATTAAAATCATCTTTTCCATAAATCTTGTTGTACTAATAAACACACTATTATACACAAATACATATGCATAACCTTCAATAGCAGCCACCTCGATAAACCATCATCTCGGTCTTAGAACATGTTCAAAACAGCTGTGTTCCCATTTCCTCTACGAGTTGTGCTTCTGTCAATGATTTAAAGTCATGTTCTATGAGATATACTTTCTTCAAGTTCCAAATAATGATGTTATCTGCATGATAACCTTCGGCTCATCCATATTGTAGAAAACTGACAGAAGAATGATGGCAATGCACCTGTCTTTCAGTCCTTCGAAACCCTTAGTTTTGTGAAACCTCAAGGTGGCGAGCATTGAGAATTCCCTGTCGTCGACATCATGCCAATATGCAACACTGTGTGTGTTTCAAAGTGACTGTTGCATGGCCGAAATCAATCGACAGAAAGAGACCACGGCATAATGGTATGCTACCTCCTATGTGCCATCTTTGGATTCTGAGCCAGAGACTTCACAACGAGTGCCAAGGTTGTCGATGGAGTCTAGAAACCTGCAAAGAGCAAAAACAATAGTAAATCTGCAATGATCTCGTCAGAATAGATTCCTTTGCTCAAAAGTTTGGTTAACAGAACAAGCTGATGGCATTTGTGCTGAAGAGGGATGTCTCTCAGATGTTCCCATTTATTCATGCCATTGATAAACACATGTTGTATGTCTTCGACAAAGTTTGACTTCAGATTCTCATACTTCAACGAATTCATAGCAGTTCCATGAAGTTTTCTATCGTGGAGCTCAGGTATTTGGCTTGAAATAGTTGCTGCGGTTTACTCCTGCCACCACTACATCTCATGACATAACGTTTCTTTGAGGCATTCTGTCAAACAGTTCTGTGTATTCTTTGAGCTTCTATACTTTACATGTGTATTTACGGCGCTCGAATGACAACATACAACAGAAATCAACTTTCAACCATGTTTCAATGCCAACGAAACAATGCCGGCAGCGTGAGGTTTCATTCTCTGAAGAGCTTTTCTGATGGCAGTCTGACTTATGAGCGTTGTCCTCATGTTCACATTGCTCTATTTCTGTGATTTGATGTAACCAACCTTAGTTGATATAAGAGAACGCTCTCAACAATCATTTCCAGAAGGTGGAGTCTCATGGAAATCTTCTAAGCACGCAGAGATTTGCAAAGATAATTATCAACCTGCGAGAATAACTACGAGTCTTGATTGTCTTACGTCTGCATTTGAATACACTGCATGAGGCATGCTCTTCGCCATCATACAAGGGACGGTGAGAATGTGGCAACTGTATGCCAACCAACTTCTATCTCATGCCATATTGCTCAGTGGAGGATGGCGCAAAATAAGTTTGAGTTTCAACGTTTTCATCCCACGAATGCGACCCCTGTCGACTATGCCACTTTTCTGACATATATCAGTCATGTAATAGTGAAAGGTAAAACAAATCAGTGAAATAATATGTATAGTGGTCGTGGAAGCTTGATCTTTTACTTGAAGACGTGTGACAATTGAAGTTTGTGGACCGAAATCATAGATGGTCGATTCCTTAACCATCGGATAGAACCAAGGAAATAACTCGAAACCCTTCATGCCATTGGAAAATTAGAATTGAGTTTTAATGATAGTTATGAATAACCATATGGCAGGGAGGTCTTTAAAAGAATATTCCCTCGCTTTTAGGAGATGATCATGGTCACCAAAATCGTAACCAACTTTTAATGCAAGTAACAAGCGAAGTTTAACACCTTGGCTGTTCGTATTTTACGCCCCTCCACTTTTATTACTTGCTTCGTAAAAGAAAAATGTGCAACTTGTGATTTGAATAGAAATGGCGTTTACTTTGCGATTGTCACAAGTGAATGTAGACTTCTTGCATCGGTAAAAAGCGACTATGAACAACTTAGACAAACTTCACAAGTTGCGCACACTTAGCAAAAAGGAGAAATTGGTGCGAGTTTGGTGCGGATCAAAAGTAGATGCAAATGGACTTGGGGAGAAGCAAAAATTAACACAGACTTAGTCAAAATGGAAAATAGACGCAAAGCAAAAGATGACTAAGTGGTGAGTTTTGTCTTGGGATAAAATTTGGTTTTGAAGCTTTAATGGAGAGAAATAAGACAAAGAATTTCAACATGACTGACGCAGGAAATATGACATTAGCGATTTGTAACAAAACAGATGACTTGGCAAAGGGTTTTGATATACAAAAAGTTTAAATTCGGCATGTTAGAAACGAGGTCAACAATCCTACACAACTCTATCAATCATATAACCCTAGATACCCTCTAGCTAAGTATGATTTCTGATAGGTTGTGCAATCCAGATACAGTGAACCGACAATGCATGCAGAGACATATGCATTACTATGGCCATAGTTTCAATATAAATTGATGTTCACAATGAATGTTGTCGTAATGTTCACCCACCCCAACTCGACTTGGATACTATCATATTCCTGCAGTTTGACTTGGTCAACTACATTTAACTTATGAAGTCATGACAATTTCAATACTACAGTCTTCCTGACCCATACATGTTTTCTTTCACTGTCTATAAGCCATAGACCTAATCAACTACCTTTCTTTACGAGGATTCTCATTGCATCATTGCAATACCTGAAATCTAAGACTTATCAACTCATAAGGATTTTTAATCGATTACAATGACTAAGATGGTTACCTTTCCCAGGTTAAGCATCATAGTCTAGGAAGTTGTTTTCCTTTCTTACAAGTAAGAATAATTATACATAGTTAGGGTACTTGTCCCTTCAATCACGATCTATATAATGATCTCAATGATTTAATAAAAATAATTCCCATATCTAGGTCAAGTTAAGGTTTAACTAAAGAGTTTTGTCTAACTCAAACCTAGTCTTTCTGACTTAGGTGGATTCACAAGACACTGTCGTCGCTCCATAAACCTTATGGAATGACTATCTATTCTTAAGTATCTCTTGGCATCTTGCAACATTTGAGATCCAACACTTATCGACAAGTAATAGCTAAGAGAAGTTGTGACCAATTAAGGTATAATAAACTTTATGGTTGACTAACCATTAATAGCACCTCTTGCATGCTTGCAAAACTTGAGGCTTATGACCTGTATTTCAAGTCAACTTGTAGCCCAACAAATAGTTTTCCCTACCTAAGGTTAAACATTGTCAACTAAAACAAATCTCTTTCAATAAGATAAATATGAACAAGTTATAACCATAAGGGTGTCGTCAAATAACTTTTAACCCTTCTAGATTAAACTAGAGTTTTATTCAACCCTTGAATAATCCCTTATATCCTAATGACCCTATCTCATAACTTCAAGATTGAGGTTTATAAACGACCTTTGGGTTTAACTCAACCAAGGTTAAGAATATTATAGTTCTTGTAAAGATAATAACTCCTATTCTAAGGAACATGAATACTATGCAACTCACTTCTAAGTGATGCCATTATCATCACTTCATATATACTCATAAGTGAATGCTATACAAAATTATAGACATAGTCTTTTCGACATAAGTGGTGTACTATAAAACTATACACACCAAGATTACTTGTATAGATAATATAGAAGGTCTTCTTTCATCTATGAAGTCATTATAATCTTCTATAATAAGATTAGATTTCATTTGTAATGAAATCAGGTTCGAAACTATCCCAAAGTCTTCATATAGTTACAAATATTGGTCTAGATTGACTTGCTATTAAAAGATGTAAAAGAGTAGTTGAAGCTGTTGCAATCTATACTTACTGCTTGAGTTGCTCTCCCAAAACATGCATATATTCCAATAAGTCAATAGATCAATATAAGATCTAAACCATTTTGAGCAACTTAAAGCTACGGTTCTCCCTAGTATTTTGGCAATATTCTTGTAAGGATTCTACAAAATCTTCCCAAAGTCATGGTTTGGATTAAAAGTAGAAATTCAGAAACAACTTATCTTGTCATCAAAGGAAGACACCTTTGCAAAGAGAAAACTACGTATTACATATACCACAAAACTTAGCTTATATCAAGCATGTTATATAGAATATTAATACTTTAAAGATAGATAAGAACCTGTTAGCAACTACTAGGGAATCCTTTATCTATGTAGACCTCCTTATTTCCAAATATCATTGTCTCTTCCTTAACACCAAACTTTACTCGATCTTTATCCCAAACAACCTCAGACTTGTATTGCTTGTCCCTCCTTTGATTCTAAATATCTTCTTGAGGGTACAATAGGCACCTCATCTATTCTATTTTCTTCTCTTGCTACCCATTAACTTGTTTGCCAACAGCTCACAATCTAATTCTTTGTTGTGTGCCATGTTTCCCCCTACATTTGCTCCTCTTTCAAGTTTTTTTTAACCTTCTAAAGTGACGGTCCCTACAGATATGGATTTGTAGATGAAAAAGCTTTTGTGTTGGCCCTAGACAAACCATGTTCTTTCTTTCTCACCGCAGACTCCCTCCTCCAAGCATATCCCCCATGATAATGTTTTTGCAAATAACCTCATGCTCCCAAAAAGATGCTGCCAACGACTTCACTCAGTCATGTCTATAAAGATTCAACAAGACTCATAATGAGTCGCCCACACCTCGCACAACCATTACTTGTAGTTGGAGACTAATTAAATGTATAAACAACCACAACCAATTCGGTTTCAACCGAAGCCAAATATTATGCAAAGTTTCCACATGTCAAAGGAAAATAAACAACCCATGGAGCTCGTTGAATGTGGTAGGTAATACCACAGAATTCCTCTTTGGAAGAGGCCGACACATCATTAAACCACTGCTGATCATTTAATAATCACAAAAAGTGGTTCAATCCACTATTCATTTACAATGAAAGCATTCTAAAATATATGCCTACGACTGCTCAAGTGAGTAAGTTCTATTAACAACCATGAGGTATTAACCTCTATTGATAACCACATATATATATATATTTGCTTATACACATAAATATGGTTCAACATGGCACCTATCTTTAGTGATAGTTTATGCCTTGATAAAAAAATATGATAATAACAATTAAATCGAAAGACTTATGAATACTGTGGAAGGGTCAAGCTTGTCTCCCTTACACAGTCTCTCGATAAATCACGCCAACTTATTGTGACGAGATCGCTATCTGACGTTAAACGTTGACCATAAAACCTTAAGTGACTCAAAAGTAATAACACAACCTTTTTACAACAATGACGTCGTAACATTTACGTTTAACGTAAACGATCACAGTTCTACTCAAACGATGTCATTTACTTCACAAACGACTATGATGTCACACTACGACATGAAAAGATTCGAAAGATATCGACTACATGTCGATAGGGTTCAAAAGTAAACTGACAAGACAAGACTTACCTCTTACGACACATTGGTTCACATTTTCGTTAAACACTTATACTTGTTTGGCAAATAAACCACTCGTAACCCGAGGTCTATATCTCTCTCCTCGAAAGATACTCTCTCTTCTCCGAGAGTCATCTGAAAACCTGTAATCCTGTTTCAACTTGTAACCAAATAAATTATGATCAGTGCATCATTATTCAAATAATAAACCAAATTTCATAATGCAATATTAAATTGACAATAACATAATCGTTTCCATAATTTCATAAATGGCATTCAATATAATCAATATCATTCCTTGTCATTAAACTATAACATCACAATAGATTTACTTATGCCCCAGTAAAAGTGAAAAGTTTGGTAAGACAAAAATTGGGGATGTAACAAATGAGACAAAAAAAAGCAACACAATTTTTTCCAGAAACACAATAACTACCTAAAGGGGTATTAGTCACACCTATTCAAAACAACCATTTGTAAATAATTAATATTTTGTAAATATTAGATTATTGATTATGAAATGGTATGTGCTTTATAAAACATATAATATGCATAAAGTTATATAACCTTATATTAGAACAATATATAAATGTTATAAAAGTATGACATCTAATAACATTATGTTCTAACAAAACCCTCATTTTCCATGCCCTAGTTCTTCTAGCCTAAAGAAATTGTAAATTTAATTTGAAACTTAGTGCATTTAAACCCCTTTTATATTATGTGCCTTTTGAATATGGACTTCCAACTTTGTTTTCAATTTGCAAAAAACATATTGGATCTGAAGTGTAGCATGCAATTTGGAACTTGCGCATAGTTTGCAATTTACAATTTTTTTATAAATTGCGAACCGAATCCAAAACCTAATTTGCAATTTACAAACCACATTTTAACTCCGCTTTATAATTTTCACTTCAGACCATACTTCACACTTGCAATGCAATTTGTAACTTTCTTGCAAAAATGTGACCCAAGTCTAAACCCCAGTAGACAAACTACATTTCCTTTTCACTTAGCAATTTGCAAAGTGCAAATTGGGTCTAAACCCTAGTTTGCAACTTGCAAACTAGGCCCCAACTCCAATTTGCACAAAATTAACAAACACTTATTTTGATGAGTTTTACTCATGTTGATTGGAATTTTAGTCTAAATTGACATTAGAATTTGTGCATGTGATTTCATAAGGACTTAATAAATGAAAAAAATAGTTTTATGCATTCTTGCTTAGGTTTTAATATCCATGCTAATGTGGAAAAAAATATTTAGATAAGCCCATTTCTAGGATTGTTCACATGAGTATAAACTCACCCATAAAAATGAAATACGAATTCAAAGAGGTCATTCCAACATTAAAGATATTAATAGACTTAGTCAATGTGATTAATGTCGACCTTGGACATGTTGGGTTAAATAAATTCAACACGAGAATGAGTGGATACAAGGGTCAGCAAGAGAACTCAAAATTTAAAATCAAGTGTATTAGTTCAAGTGGTAGGGTTTTCAATAATGGTTCAATCTATGGACCTGGTAATGGCATGTGCTCAATATTACAACCTTAATATTTTAGAGATAAGAAATGCAAATGAGAATGCAATGTTGTAATACAACCACAATATATCAAGGACTTATAATTTTTTATTGTAATTCTAAAAAATAAAATGTGTGCACCTACGCAGGGATGATGCCTGCAGAATAGTTTGTAGAATATTCTCTGTGAGATTTTGTACGACTGATTTGCAAATAAAAATTTGTCTTTTGCTACAACCGCTTCGAACTACGAACTTCCTAAACATTTCTTGAAGTTGGCCATTCCATGATGGCCTTGATCTTAGCTGGATCCATTGAAATTCCTTCAACCGATATAATATGCCCAAGATAATGCACCTTCCTTTGATTAAAAGTGCATTTGGACAACTTGCCAAAAAGTTGATGTTGTTGCAATCATTGCAAGATAATTGTCAAATGTTCATCATGCTCTTTCATGGAAAACTATGACAAATTCATCCAGATAATCCTGAATATACTATTCATTAAGTTCATGAAAGCTACTGGAGCATTAGTGAGTCCAAATGGAACTATAGTGAACTCATAGTGCCCATATCAAGTTCTAAAAGTTGTTTTGGGTACATCTTCCTCTTTGATCCTTAATTGATGATATCCATATCTAAGAACAATCTTTGAAAAGACTACTATCCCCTTCATTTGATCAAACAGATCATTTATCCTTGGAAGTGGATACATGTTCTTTATTGTCACTTTGTTGAGCATCATGTAGTCTATGCACAAACAAAGTGTGCCATCTTTCTTCTTTACAAAAATTATAGGTGCTCCCCAAGGTAACACACTTGGTCTAGTCAGCCCTTTTTTCAACAACTCTTGTAGTTGAACCTTTAAATTCATACAACTTAATTGTACTCATTCTATATGGGGCTTTGGACTGTGGTTCAGTACCAAGTAAAATATCTATAGAGAAATCAAATTCTCTTCTTGGTGGTAACCTTGGCAGATCCTCTGGAAAGACATCCTTAAATTCTTGAAGAATTGGATAGTCTTCAATCAAAGGCTCCTTAACATTGTCGAGTTCACTACGTGAATTGCATACAGAGAACAACCTTTTCTTTGTGCCTTCTTCATTTACATGGTTGAAATTTGCCTAAGACTTACTAGTTTCTGGACACCATAAATCTCAGTTGGACTACCATTATCATCTAGACAGACTATTGACTTATAATGATAGTTTGCTATGGCTTTATGTTGAGCTAGCCAATTGATTCCCAAAATAACATCATATGATCCTAATGGGGCCACATATAGGTTGAATAGAGTGGTAAATTTTGGAAGTTCCAACTCGTTGCAAGCTAGAGACTGATCTACCTTTTTCTCCACTCAATTTCCATATTGTACCATCCAAGAATTTAACATATATCTTGCTTTTCTAGGAAGCTTATCAATAGTTCTAGGATCTATAAAGCATTAAATTACTCCAATGTCAATCAAAATACTAACAAGGCTTCCAAATATCTTACAAGTCAACTCAATAGGTGTGACTTGATAATCTGCTTGCCTGTTGTTTACTGTTGCATGGATGCAGTGTTGGGCTAGTTGTTGCTAATCCCTACCATTTCTTCCAGTTGATCATTGAGGGCATTGATTGGCATAATGGTCTCCTCCACATATCTAACACCCATCCTTTACACCCAGGTGGTTTTGCATTGTTATTTCCATTTTGGTTTCCATTGTCTCCTTTAGGCTTTACTCCCTGATTGCCCTGATTGTTTCCCTTAGGAAACTCGTTCTTGTTGAAAAGTTTATTGTTTGATCGACCACCCTTTTGGAATTTTCTCTTGAAAGAAGATGAAGATGGTTTATTTTGAAATTTTTTAGCTTTCACATTATATTCTTTCTCGAAAGCTGATATATTACGAAGCTTTTGTGCTTGCGTAATAGCTTTCTCAAATGATTCATCCATAGTCTCAAGACTATGGATATCCACATTAGCTCCTATTTGAGGTTTCAATCACAATATGAATTTCCTAACTCTGAAACATTCATCCAATTGATATTGTGGTACATACTTCTACGGAAGCCATCGCTTCCTAAACATAGACAAGAAGAGATCCTGTGAGATATTTTCAACTGCGAATTACTTTTCAGCTTTCTCATTATCCCACCAAGTAGATGCTTCACCACTTAACTGAAAAGTTGCCCATACAACTTTCGTTTCATTGGACAAATTCCTAAGTTCATAGTACTTCTCCATTTCTATTATCCAAGCCTCAACTCCATCTCCTATAGTTTTTCTATTAGACTTAGGTGGTGCTACCTTTTTCAAGTCTTTAGTTAACTCAGTTTCAATTTTAGCATGTTTTCTATCAGGTCTTATCCCCTCAACCCTAGGAATTTGTTCCTCATGAGTTTGTTGATCAACAAGAATCTCTTGATTTGCATCTTGGATAGGTATCTCACGATTGACTCTAACCTCTTGTTCTAGGACATCCATCATGTCCCGTGTATTGATAATAAAGTCAATATTTGATCTAATTTATCACATTGTCCATGGTCACTACTCGATTTAGGACGATTGGAATTCCTTGTTTGAACCATGTTCACCTCCTACATAGAGAAGATTGCAATCTTTAACATAGCAGACTCCAGGCCCTAATGTTGAACTTGGAGCTCTGATACCAAAATGTAACACCTACTCTAAACAATTCTAATTAAACATTATAAAAGATATAATATTCTCTTAAACATTGAAAATTTTAAATAACAAATGAAAAGATAATAACAAAGTAATCATCATTGAACTTAAAATTTATCATTACAATAAAAGTCAAAGTTGACTATTTTTTAAAAATAATAAAATACAATTGACTCAAAATTATACATCTAAGGATTAAGTCCTTATCAACCAATCAGGTTGAAAATTTACAATTACAAAGATCTAGTCAAATCTCGCTAGCATAGGTTGATCATCTGATGCCATAATCATCAGTCATTAGAGGAGAGAGGGTATTCCCAGGACATTTTTCCGCCCAACTCACGAAGCAAGAAGCTTCCCCATGCTTACTCCGAAACTGGAGATAGCCTGACCTTTCAATAAAGGTCTTAGAAATATGAAGCTAGCTTGAGAGAGAATTTGTGCAACATGTTCTATTAACGTTCTACATTCATTCTAATGCAAATGTACTCAAGAACATGAGATAACAGAGAATAACAAAATTAAATTAAGATCACTTAAATTTAATTTTAAATGGCTTGGCCAAGCTCTTACATGTAGATTATACTTTCATGTTATTGTAAGCATATAACAGAGCTTACTATTCCCTGGTGTTACATATTCAACACCGTCCCTATTCAACCTTATTCTAGTCTTTAACTAAGATAGTTCTTAATGTACTCTCTATGTTTCACTAGAGTTCAAATTTAGGTTTGCTTACCAATAGCATTAGCAACCATTATAGTACCTATCCACCATGTTGGTCAAACATAATTTTAACTAAGAATAAGTTCTTGTTTAATTGGTTACATAATAGTCTAGGAATAATACCAATTAAATACAAACTTTCATACTAACCAATAATTAATATGTTACCTCTCGAGTCTAGATACCAAATCAATCTTAGTTTTAATGGCTTTCACTCTTGTGAACTCAACTAAGATTTCTACGTGGTTATCACTAGATTCCAAGATCAAAAAAACATCTAGTACTCCAATCATAAGACATGGGCATTATTAACTATAAACCACAATAATGAGATTGAGAAACTAACAACATATGGACTACATACTTATAAGGGAGTTTGTAGACTATAAATCTATGAGTGATTATACATTTGATATATCCTTGACTGCATTAGAGTCCGTGAAGTGTAAAATAAACTCCATACCGTATGACAAGCATCTTGTCTTACATTCTTGTTACAAAATTATTCGATCTTCAATTCACTTACATGCATAATGTGTACAACTCTAGCAAAGGCCTGTTTAGACTAGAGAGTTTAGTATTATAGTACGTCGAGGTTGCAAGATTACATAGTTTAGCTTTAAATCCGAAACAACTTTTTTTACACCCACGTATTAAGAAAGGAATAAATGTAGGATACATTAGAACTTAGAACAATTTCATTTGACAGGCGTAAGCCAGAATCACAAATACAAAAAAAACAGGCGATAGTTTTAAAATGCCTCTAATGTTTTTAGAGGACAAACGTAGAAATGTGGAAAACATACATAAGAAACATGGACTGCGACCTCACAGTAGGCGCAGCTAGTTAGATTTTATGCAACAGATATCACTGTCCCAGCTTTATATAAGACGCACATGTAATATGAGGAAATTTAGACAATACACGGTCGTTGTTTAGTAATGCTTCAACAATTAATTATAGGAAATACCACGTTTTGCGATTATACACAAAATGGATTAATTGAAAAAGCTTATAGACTTTCAAGAAGATGCAGACGACTCCCACATTAGGATACAATGCATAAATGCTTAGAGTAGAATACTGATAACACATTCAAAATTGAATATATATACAGACACAGGAATAAACGACTACTACAGCTGAAAACTATACTCAAATGATTGTATGTTCGTATTCAAAACAAGTATCCAATTTAGTGAATCATCTCACCCGTAATAAGGCGGGTTTCAGTCACAGAAAAGTTGCTCAATTTATCTCGTTTATTTTTTAGCGCTGTTC
The DNA here is from genome assembly GCA_027924645.1 of Cunninghamia lanceolata. Classification (NCBI taxonomy): domain Eukaryota; kingdom Viridiplantae; phylum Streptophyta; class Pinopsida; order Cupressales; family Cupressaceae; genus Cunninghamia; species Cunninghamia lanceolata. Next base: position 18,513,778 of record BSBN01001215.1, on the reverse strand, counting down.
CTCTTCATTTCCCGTACTCCCCAAAAAGCTTGTTCAAAACCACTTCCAAGTTAGTTCTACATGCACTAAGCAGTTATTTCCTAGGATTTCTTCTCTGCCTTCTTTTAAATGTTTTTAACCCCTTTTCAAAAGCCCCGAGCAGGCTGTATAGTCGTATTTAGCCTTAAAATACAATTAAATTTTTTAAAAGATTGTATCGCATGAAAAGAAATATTTTGAAAAGATTGTCAAAATTTATATAAGATTATGATATATATATTTGGTCTATATAATTTTACTTATACAAAAGTATGCCATAATATTTTAATATTTTAAGAGCACTTTTGAATAGATAATTTAAGTCAAATTTAAGTCCTGCTGGAGTCATCTTCTTTAAAAAAGAACTACCACATAACTAATTTTTCTTTAAAGAATAAAACCTTTCTTTAAAACAATGCCTCTTTTTATTATTTTAAAAATATAAAGAATTCTAATCTATAAATAATATTAATTATAAAAATTAATAAATATTTGTTTAAGGGGTTGAGCTTAATTGGTTGAAACATTGAGTTCTTGTTGAGGAGACCCAAGTTCAAATCCTCCCTACTGTGGAATTCTAAATTGTGACTTGTGGTCTTCCATAGTTGACTTTTAATAGGATTAGGAATACACTTAAATTTTAATAATGTCCTCTAGGCATATGATATATAGTCACCTTCCTAACTCTGGGAAGGATTAAAAACATCATCTCAATTTTCAACCTTTATAAATAAACTAGGTATGGTGCAAGTGGCAGGTCTACATTGCATCTGTACTTAATTGAAGGTTTTTCATTTATATGGCATGCAAGAGTCAGGACTCTAGACAAAAGGTGGAGTCCACAAGCATCAAAAACAGCAGCAAAAAGAACAAATAACAGCAGACCACCAGCACAGTAATAGCAGAGCACATGGGACAAAGAAGCAAATTACATAGCAGAGACAATTTTGAGGCGATTCACCGCCTCCCACTCCTCACGGAGGAAACCGAGATGGTCTCAATACACTCGATTGAGCCCATTAAATACCAACTTTAATTGAAGGTAGTATTATGCCTGCATTGGTTGCGAGCCATGTGTGAAGATACAACCAATGGAGTGTATGGTTTCATATGCAGTGAGAATGGCGAGGATTGGCAAGGAAAAGGTTGCTCATATTATTGGAGTGGGTACAGCCGCTGAAGTGTTAAATGCTTGCACGTGGCGAGGAGTTTATATCTTACGGAGACGTATCATTTGGAGAGCGTGGAGGGATTGAGTTGGAGTTTAGTGGGAGTTTTACCGAGTTGTTTGAGGGTAGGTTGGTTTTTGTAGCATCATATTAGATGGCCAGTAAGTGCAGCTTAGGGAAGGGAAAGGGAAAGAACTCAAGTGTCGCAAGAATGTCTCAAACAGATGCATGAAGATCATCTTCTCATGCAGCTCTAGGGTTTGTAAAAGGAGTGTTGGGGAGCAAAGGAATGGAAACAGGTAACAAATAGGCCAAATCGACCATACAAGGTGACTTCATCACCAATCTAGCTTATTACATTGATGATGCGGAATTAAGGCTATGGTTGCTAAAATTGTTCCTCCCAAATCAACTTGGGGAGATGATAGCAGTGAAAACAGAAGAAGCGAGAGGGTTGGCAAAGGACAAGGGTGCATTTTGTGTGGAAGGTGTGGCTTCTATATCCTCTCCGATGCCCAAGGATGCTAGGCAAGTGCAAGTAGAAGAGCTGAGGAGAGAGTTGGGGGTGCTTCAAGCCTACTGTAGTGATGTAGGCAAGGTACTTGCAAATCTGCACGTGTTATTCTCATGGCAGATTAGAGGTCTGTAGTGATTTCACCATACCAATCTTTTGTGTTAGCACCAAGCGTAGGGCTCGTCGACGCCATGAAGTATGCCATGGCGTACACTTCCTTCCCCTCACTAGCAAGGGTTCAACAAAGCACGATGGCTACGGGAGTGGCAAACTAGGTGGAGGAAGTAGTGGAGGCGGCCCAAGTTGAAGCTGCTAGCATGGAGCGACAGGGTAGTCTAAGGCTGTTGCAATCTTTTGTGTTTTGATATCTGCTGTATTTGGCATGTGGGTTATGTATTGCTTTGTCTGTCTAGGCTATGCTTAGCGACTTTTTTGTTTGTTTGATAGGTTTGTTACTCGAGTTTTCTCTGGGTTTTGGTATAGCATCATTAGCAAATGCAAATTTGTAAGCTTGAGTATTTATCCTTTATTGTAAGATGGTAAAATATCAAGACATATGTAATGGAATTTCAAGGGCTGGGGCCCCAGTAGAACCCCCACTATATTATCTTTAAAAACAAAAATTAGCTATAAATTTTTAACAATCAGGTGGTCTCATAATTTGTTTAAAAACAATACTACATCCCAACATTCCTCCAAAATTTACCCCAAAATCCACTATGTACAATACATGCCTTCTAATAACACCACATAATCAAGAAATCCCTAGCTGGTGGGAGAAAAGTCCCGCCCCACAAGTAGCCACTGAAAGTTGAGGGCAAAGAAGTAGCAGGCTCCGGTTTTTCATGATAAGTAGCATTTTTTTTTCGAAGTCCCCCCCCGCATGGTCCTTATTTTCTTGAGACATCAGAAACTCGTTCTGTTATTATTTGATTATGCAATAGACATTATGGCAATGTCAAAGTCATTACAAATCTACTCTCGTATGGCACTGCCAGAATAACTGCAAGTGCACATCCACGAGGATGAGAATAGTAGACATGGATAGCATCACCAGTCTGACTATTTGAAAGAAAGAGGTTTTGTTCTGATAACCCAAATGGTATGCAGAAATGTTTTGAGCATTGAAGCATGTTATTTTTCTGCTGGACAAAAACATAACGCCGCAGAATTAGCAAAGATTGAATACCAAATATCTTAGTTAAATCTGTGAAGGGTTACTTTTGACATGGTGAGACTCAGATTTCAACTGTACCCACCACATTTATCCAGTGCCCATAGTCTAGCTTCAATGGAAAAGCATTGCATAGCGTTTTTACATCACTATTATGAAGATGAGGAAGCCAAATCATGAAAAGGCCCATTTGATATGATTGAAACAGATCCCAAAATTTCAATGATATTACAAAAAGAACATATTTTACAGCAGAACTTTTGCAATACGGTACTTTACAGAGGATCTTGTTAGCCTGCAGTTTCCCCTCGTTGAGATTTGCTTTACCTATTTTTTGATTTCAACTTCATCAATTCTGTAGAAATGCACTGAAGAAGTCTTTTTGCTTCTGTTAAGGTGAACTCCCCTTTCTCTTGGCACATTTCTTCATTTGAGCTCTTAAGTTTGCAAAAACCAATTCTATAAATGCCCTCAAATGAGTCGAGTAATAGCTTCAATGCATTTGTCTCATCTGGTGCAATCTCAGTAATATCAACAATGGTATTTAATATGCCATGTGCTGCAGCTCCAAACCATGAAGGTGCACCATCCCAAGGATTTTTGTGCAAAGCTAACTGCCATCTCCAAGGAGAGAAGAATTCTGAAATAACTGTCTCTAATTTGCATACTCCTGTTCCAATTAAAGATTTCCACATGAATACCAGGTATTTCATGGGACAATCCTCATTATTTTCCCTTCGAAGACCAAATACAGGTTGACTTAAACAGTTATAGCTTCCTATGCTGAACCGTCCAACTCCACAACCAGATTCAACAGGTCCATGCTCTGTGTGCTGATCACCACCTGCCTTGTTTGACTTGACTGTTTCTTTTTGACATTCTGAAGTTGTGTCCCCGGTTTGAGACATGTCAAACTCCGGGCATGGAATTAGGTCCTCCCCTAAATCAATGTTTTGTGCTGTCCTAGAAGAGCATTCTACCAGTTTTCCGGGTGTGAAGCCAAATGCTGTCCATGGAAATATAAGGCACCAATAGGCAGCAAGTGCAACAGAACGACGAATCAAACCATTCTCAATCCTATGTGCATCAAAATTTGCTTCATCCAGAAAGATGCAACTACTGAATGTTTGATCAGGTTCAAAAACAATTGCGTCAAAACCTCCCAGTGGAAGCCCCTTGTCTGATTTGGACAGCATGCTTTCAATTAGAACACACACAGATGCCAAATGGAGCCTCAGCGAATTTCTTGCTTCATCCAAAAGTGTGCCCTGCGAGCAGCAATCTGACACTTTATGGCAAGAGAGAGCAATCTTCTCAGCCTTCAAAGCCATATAATTCATGTTTAATTCCATATGTTGCAAGTGACACAAATCCACATCATCAACTGGAAAGTGTTGTTGTTTAGCATCTATCTCTGTTTGTTCCAAACCACAAATCTTCTTTCCCATCATACCTAAAGAGCCATTTTGTACAGAAAGCATACCGGTGGAGGAGTTAAGAGTTGCATCCTTATCTTTAAAGTCAGTCACGGTATTCATACATTTTGAAGTCAAAACGTCAGCCTCCTGATGTACTCTTTCCAAAAGCTTTTTATCCTTCATCTGCTTTTGAATCTTTTTCCGCCAATCATCAATTGCTCTAGTAATTCTCTTTCTGATCTCACTGGAAACATTAGCAAGAGTTTTTTTATTAACCGCAATAGCTGCTGCCTCTGAAGCAATTCCTGAAAAAGTCATTGGCAAGGAAGCAAAACAAAAGATTATGGCACAATATTACCTCAACCAAAGCATACACGTATAAAGTTACTAACATCCAAATTATTATGCTTATAAGAGATCATTTCTTCATTCTTGTACTAAGTAGGCTTCATAGAAAGAAGAGGGAACCCAAATAAATAATAAAAACAGGACTACAACATACCACCAGCAACACTCAAAACATATGGAGTTTCATCAGGAGCAGCTAAAGCAGATAAAGCTTCCACTGTTCTATCTGCAGAGTGTCGTTTTGCATAGTCAATAGCTGCAGGTAAAACCTGTTGAATGGCGGTGCTAACTATCTGGGGAAAAAAATACTAATCAGTGCAGAGAAGTAAGTTACAAAATACTAACTATCAATCTATGCAAGAAAGGCATTCAGTCCTTTCCAGGTGAATCAATCAAAGTCTTACATGTTCTGTAGACTCCTCAAAATTGCTTGCATTGAGCATACTTTCAAACTCTTCAATACTCTGTAGCTCAGAGAGATTTGGGAACCTATCCATTATAGCAACCTGCAATTTATTCATCATATCTTCTAGAATTTGTGGCACACACTTAAGGGAAGCTGCATGTGCAGCATTAACTGCAGTTGTATCCACTATAAAATCTACAAGCCTCTGTAGATTAGGTCTTTGTTCAAGAAATACATGCTGCAACAAACATTTGGAAGTTCTAGCGTTAGTTTGATCATGAAGTCTATATTGTATCATGAACATAGACAAGTTCTACAGCTTAGCCCAATCATGAACTCTCTGATGACATGAACATACGGAAGTTCTACAGCTTAAAAAACAATGATTGCTGAACTTCAGAAACACGGATGGGTTATAGAAGAGTAAGACAAACCTGGAGTTTCAGCTTAAGCTGATCCTTATCATTATCCATTAAATTTTTCACAATGACAGATTCCCCAAGCATGTTGTTATATGCATGAGACTGGCCATGCCTTGAATTTTGGATTGGTGTAATTTTACGAATGTAATTGTTACGCTGTGTCTGAGGACATGCTGGTGGCATTTTCCGTCCCTTGGCTACTACAAGAACAGATTTCATGGCCTGACAAGCACAAACTCTTTTCAACAGATGAATATATTTAAAATTAAAAACATTGGAGTATTATGAGAAATCATCCTTATTTACTGCTACCGTTGGTCAAAATTTGTAATCACGTCTAGGGGTATTTCTCACCATCAGAAGTGGGCAACAATGTTGAATGTAACTGGTGTCAATTATACCAAGCATTCTATCAATGCCGCCACAGATTACACTTTTAAGATGATCTTCTCCTACGATGCTTATTATATTGTCCTTGTTCAATCTTTTTTTATCGCTCTCATATGTTTCCAATATAGCTTTGTTCGGAGAATCGCAATGAATATTTAACATACCCATATCTTCAAAGAAGCTATCCAATGCTGCAAGGATGCAAACACTACTCACCTGGAAAACAGAAGGGCATAATACAACATTGAGTTGTCCCATATTTGTAATGATACTTCTTTAAGTTTTAACAAATAAACAATCATTAGAATCAATCCATTGAAATAAGCAAGAATGTTACCCCAAAATCACTCGTGGATGGGTCAAGCATCGGTAAAGAATACAGAGCCTTTAATGAAGAGAATACTTTTCCAAAATAAGGCCGTGTTGCCTGACTTGGGACAACCTGCTATATAATATATTATCAGCAGTGAAATGCTACAAACTCAATTGCTATTGAAAAAATTCATCAAAACAATAATTCTGTGCTCTTTACCTTCAACATCCCTAGAAAATCAAGGATCCAGGGTAAAACTAACAACAGAGATTCATGTGATCTGGCATTATCTAGCTCTTCCAGTAAATCAATGGGAGGATAGCATTGAGGTATATCCGATTCTGAATAAGAAAGCTCACAGCCTGCCTCTGGAGGAATAGGTGGCAATGATCCTGCTTCGGGATAAAAGAAAATGAATCTGAATACAACAATTATTCAATCGTTTAATAAACAGAACTAAAAAGGCTTTAAGTTATAAATAGGCAGAGTATAATGTTTCATCAAAATTTGCAGCAATAGACTCTGCAAATGCCTACCCCATCAAACAACCTAACGATTTTAGGGAAAGCACTCTTTGTGTGAAACCTGATCCAATATCTGCTGCATCCGGAGAGTAAAGTGGAAGCCTGCATTTCAAATAGTAATGAGTATAATTGCAAAGAGAATCCACAAAACTGATAGACTCGACCTTATTTCTGCAGTCTGAAACCATCAGAATAATAAGCAAGGTATATGAAAAAATTACTTTATTAGTTTACGCATTTTTGATCTGATACTGCACAATAACTGGCTATTTAATCGATAACTATCAGCTGCTTCAAGAAACAAGATGTATGTCCTTGTTGACTGAGGAAATGCTTTTGAGAATCCCTCAGACAAACAAGCCTTACAATCAACATCCTCCCGGCTTTGGACGGTTGCCTGTGGTGAAGGGACCTTGGAAGACTGGGAAAGCTTAGCTTTGTTCCAAGTATTACCAGTTGAAAGCACCTGATATTTATCAGAAACGTCTGGTCCTTGAGGTCCTCTTTGTGGCAAAAACACTAGAGGCTGGCTACTAGATTCAGATGTTAAACGATCATGCAGCCTGTGCAACTTTGCAGCATTATGTCGTGCTAAACCCGTAACTTCTGGATCTGTTTCACCATATGAAGATGCCTATGAAACAAGTTTCATCTAATCAGAAAATTGAAAAGTAATGGAAAAGCAAAACACAAAAATCCTCCAAGTATCATATTTGAACTTGAAAACAATGCAAAAACAGGTTCAAAGCAAGAAGCTTTTCTTCATACTTCTTACCTGCAAATACTGCTGAATGAAGAGCTCTGCAATACTTAAACAAAAAGTAGACGTTAGATCCTGCTATAAAATGCATAAACCACAATTGAAGGACTGAAAATTGAAAAAATAAAAGCCTTCTTGTTTAACTCTATTAAATTACCAGAAAACCAGGGGTAGTTCTCAACCATCAACATTTTTGACAAACTTTGCACACTTTCATGTAGCTTTATGTAGGCATCATTGTCCTTGCCAAATGTCGCAAATCCAAAGGCACTTTGTGATGAAGCAGCCTCCCGTATTATTTCAAAAAAATGATCCCTGCACTGTTCACGGTTGTTGTATATTCGTTGGAATGCCTGCACAAATATACAACTTGAGATTTGTCAAGCCAATTGTGGAAATAATTAAAATAACTGTAGCTTGCAAACATCAAAAAACAGCTTACTATAGTCCGGAAGTTATTGCGAGAGTCTCTTGCAGCTTGAAATGGTGCGGATGTAGGCATGGCCATAGGCCAATGCTTTTGTGGTCTTTTATCTCTAAATTTGTTGGGTGATTCCTGTAAGGCACATTTTGCTCCATATGCAGATTCATATGCCTTGAAAGAACGCAATGCTGCAGATTGATGTTCTGCTAAAGCACCCCTTAACCGAGGAAGTAAAGATGGTGAAAAACATGAAATTGCAGGTTGCTCAATAAGAGTGGCAAGGAGTTGCTCTCCAACTGCAGAATAAAATCAATACCAACTTTCAACAAAACTCGGAAGTAAAGAGGTACAGGGAGTAATTAGATGAACAAAACAAACAGGCTCTAAGGATCTAGTAAAACATTTTATCAGAATTGTAACATGCAATTTTGCAGCTAAGGTTCAGCATGTCTAAGAAGCATGGATTTAATCATTAATTTATCATACCATAATCTAGGAGTTTTGCTGCTTGCTCAAGTGTCTTGCAGGCATAAAATGAGCAACTCTTTTCATCTTTGAATAATGTTCCAGCTATATCCGGCCTCTCTTGAATAATGGTTACTTTATCATGCCCTTCCCCACGGACCCCTTCCAAACTCAGAAGCTGCAGTAGAAAGTAGAGCTCTCCAATTAAAGAGGGAACCATCTTATTCATGATGAGCTTTGCATGCACTTTTGCAAACCTCTTAAGCTTGCCACAAAATATCTTTGAAGGTAGGATAGGGTCTGTGCAAGGAACTTCTGAAGACCATTGAGTTTCTCCATTAGAAACAGAAAACTGTGGTAAATGATCCTTGACCTTAGATTTTGAATTAATAATGGCATGGTTTTGGGAAGAATCCATTGGCTGGGTCAAATGTGAGACCTTTTGTGTTTTAATATCCTCAGTTGGGGCTTCTCTCTCTGGGTGTCTGTGATTCCTAGTTTTACTGCAACGGTCCATGAGCACATCCATATCAACTTTAAGGGGCTTGTGCACTGCTAAATTTCTATTGGTACGATTTTCTGATTCCTTAGATGGCTGTATATTAGCCAGAACAAAAGAACTGTCCACTTCAAGAATTGCCGCTGGTGTGGGATTCACTCGCCGTGCCTGCCAATAAAAATAATTTGAAATTAAGAATAAGAACCCAAGATTTTAGAGTAGACATATGCACAGATAAGTTTATGATTAGTTAACCAAATTTTACTAGAAGGACCAAACATTTAGATTTTTATTAACAAGATTCTACTAGGAGGACAAAACATTTTAGATTTCCAATAGGGGAATATGCCAAAAGCTGTGAGTTTGCAAATTCAAAGATCAACACAAGAAATAGAGCCAAACTCTTGGATAAAATGTGAAACATGTTGCATTTTCAAAGACCATAATCCAAACAACTACGGAAGTAAAATAGTAGGAAGTGCCTTCCTTCAGTTTGAATGGATCTGAGAAACATAACATGGAAAGATGGTTCTGTCCATACGGTTACCAGAAATTACCAATCCAAATACGATATTAAATAGTTACATGCTTTTGCAAGTTGTGCTTTCCTTCTGAGAGCTGTTGTATTTTTATAGATCACAATCTAAATGTCTAAGACGGTAAAATGGTAGGAAGTGCCTTCCTTCAGTTTGAATGGATCTGAGAAACCTAACGTGAAAATGCATCTGTCCACAAAGGTACCTGTTGTGACCAAATCACACATCACCCCATTAGGAATAGGGACCCCCCCCTTTTTGAGCTCTGAGCTTTTCAGCGAGTTTTCAATGAGTTTTCAATGAGTTTTAACGAGATTTTAATGATGTCCTGACTTGTTTTCCTTTACCGGCTTGGTAACAATTTCCTTGCCTATGATCTTTGGTTCACGATTAAGGATAGATGAACTTGTAATAATGAAGAATTGAGATCAAATCCTATCTAGATATTGAGTTTTGAGGTTAATCCTTCAGAATGTTTGAGATCCTGAGAAGACTAAGCCTGGAGCCTGAAATCCTGAAAATCCTGAAAAATGGCTAAGTCTGAAATCTGGTGAATCCTCCAAATTCTATATTTTGCATCTTAAATCCGGTGGATTCGGGACCTATCTCAAACATCCTGAAAGGTATATTGAAAAATATTTTATAAGAAATTCAATCTCTAAACTTATACTTAAATATATTTTTCAATATACCTTTACTCGCGCGATCCTGAAAAATACTTGACGAAGTCAGAGGATTCAAAACACTGATCTAATGCGACTAGACACTTAGATGGCGCAAATCTGGGCGCAAAATCACGAAGCAGAAGACATTTGAGCCAGAGGATTTGAAAACTTGATCCAGTGCGCCCATCTAATCCTTCATTCAGCGCGAAAATATCAGAGGATTTGAAAACTCCATCTAGTGCGCCCAGACTAAAAGGTCATTTCGGAGGAAGAGATGAGGATTTTAATGCCTTCAACCAATGCGAAAATGAAAAAGACAAGTCTAAAGCCAATCTTGGAGCAAATTTTAATGAAAATGTCAGAGGATTTCAATTCTTGAAGTGATGCGCCCCCAAGGAAGAAGAGGGAAATGTGAGGGTTTTAACTTGAGAGATAATTCCAGAGGAATCTAAAACATGATCCAGTGCGCCCAAGCAATTTTAAAGATGAAGTTTTAAAGACTCAAATCCAAAGCGCCTTCCATAGGATCCTACAAGGCCATCCAGTGCGCCCACACTCCAGAGGATTCCTAAGACCCTATCTAATGCGACTTCCTAGAGAGACAAGTTTAGAGGATTCTAAAATTTGAAGTAATGCGCTCAAAGTGATTCCAGAGATCATTTTCCAAGGCTATTCAATGCGATCAAGTCTAGAGAATCTAAGTTGTTTAGGTGATGCGCCAACATCATGAGGTCTCCTCTAAGGTAGAATGACAACTCCACAGGATCCTACACCTTGATCTAGTGCGCCCACATTCTAGAGGATTCGTAATGTTTGATCTAATGCGATTTTTGAAGGAAAACTCTACAAGTTCCAACGACCCTTAACCAAAAGCATTATTCACAAGATTTGGAAGCTTGAAGCAATGCGCCCATAGCAAGACTATCCAATATGCAACGCCAAGACAAACGTTTGAAGACTTCAAAAGTGGCATCTAATGCGCCATCTTCCAAGTTCCCTATCCAAGCGCTAAACAAGAAGGATTCAAATTCCCTAAGCAGTGCGCCAAACTTGTGAGGATCCCAATCATTCATCTAGTGCGCCATATCCAAAGGGAAAGAACGAGGTATGATTTTGAGGATCTCTAACTATTCATCTAGTGCGCTACCTACATGGAGACAACGAAATTTCATTCCTTAAAGATCTCCAACTAGTGATCCAGTGCGTCAACATAAAGGGGGAAGGCTGAAGTTTATTTTGGAAGAATCCAAATTGCCTAAGTAGTGCGCAAGATCAAGAAGAATTCTAATCTTTCATCAAATGCGCCATAAAGGAGAAGAAGATCTCATGTTACCTACCAAATGCGCCAAGTATTAAAAAGATTTCTAATCCTTCATGCAATGCGAAATATCAAGAAGAATCCAATCTTTCAGCCAAAGCGCCACACATATCAAGTCAAGAGGATTTCGGTTTTTCATCTAGTGCGACTTAAAGCTAGAGGAATCTATTGCCTTCATCTAATGCGAAATCACTTGAAGATTCTTTAAACTTGATCTAGTGCGACTTACAGCCAGAGGATCCTAAGCCTCTAACTAATGCGAAGCATGAAAGGAGAACCACAATTGACTAACTAGTGCGAAATGTTGAAAAGAGTTTTAAGACAGCAAGACAGCAAGACCAGAGGATTCTAAGAAGGAGACTCCATTAGATCATCCAAGGCGAAATGAGGAGAGATTGTTAAAACACCATCCAATGCGAAATATGAAGTGAAACTCGAAGATCAATACTTGATCAAATGCGAAGTTCAACAAGGAAATCAAATGCGAAGTTCAACAAGGAAATCAAATGCGAAGTCAAGTGCGAATCCAAAGAAGGCCTCGAAGACCTCCATCCAATGTGAATTGCCAAGGAGAGTTTCAATACTTGATCTAATGCAAGATTAGGAGGATGATGAAGGAAGAGCCTTATGAAACAAAGACAAGAAGATAACAACATCCTGATCCAATGCTGTTTTAACGAAGAAAACATTCACACGAAGACCTCAACTAATGCGAAATTCCAAGGGGATTCGAATTTCTGATCTCATGCGCTTGGAGAAGGGAGAAGAAACGTCCAACAAGAAAGAAATCATAAACATTTAATAGTTGTTGCCTTCGTGAAACGTGAAATTGCATTCATTTAATAAAGATCAAAATTAAATTAAATGTTTGTGCATGAGGTCGGCCTAGGAAGAAGGAAAGTTTTTTAAAGTGAATTATATATATGTGCCTCATTTCTGTTTCATTTGATTTATTTTCAAGAGCAGATTTGTTCTCCAAAAGCAGAATTTTCTTCAAGGAGCAGCCACAAGAAGTTGATTTTAGAAGTATAAATTTGATTTTATCAAATTTTGCCAAGTGGGAAATCAAATTGCAAGGTATCAAATACAAAACAGCTCATCAAGTAAGTCTGATCTGAGTTTTTTCTGATCTGATTTTCTTATTTTTCTTTCATTAGATGCCTTGAAATTGTCCAAATATTGATAAAATTCTGGAAGAATAAGTGGATTTTTTATGATTTTTCATAAATTTTCTAAATTTAATAGTAATATTTCATAATTTTAAAGGAAAATTTCATAATTTAATCCATTAAAGTTGCTGAAGTCAAATCTAGATTTTGTTTGCAATCACTTATTCGCGTCAAGTCTGCAGAATAATGGCAATGACTTCTAAGGAACGACAAGCCAAGATCCGGATGGATGCCAAAGGGAAGATTCCTGAATCAAAGCTCGTCTCAAGGTGGACAAATGTAAGCGATACAAATATGGGAAGCAGCAACTTGGAAGATATCAAGACAGTCCTTGAAGAACCTAACGGAGGAAGCCTCGCTCGAGCCATCATGAGGAGTGGAGCCATTGAAGCTGCTTGTTTTCCGCCAACTCTGCCATGTCCGGAAATGATCATCGAATGTGTCAAAAAGTATGATGTAAATACAAGGCAAATCATAGCCAAGGATGGAACGATACTAGCCTATTTGCAAAGGGAAGCAGTCGAGGAGACTTTCAACATTCCAACCAAAGAGAGGATGATCAGCATCTCAAAACAACAAGGCCAGCAGGAGTATGATGTCGACACCAAGATAAAGTTACAAGAGATCAGGAGAGAGTGGATGGCCAATCCAGCCATGAAGTTCAATATGAATAATCCTCCACAGTTCCATAAGTCAGATTTTCATCCGGAAATTGGATATCTAATCATGTTTTTGAACAGAATGACAGGAATGCCTCAGTCTGCTACCTTCCAGCCTTGGATGTACTCTTTCATCAAGTCAGTTCTTAAAGGGAAAATGATTGATTGGGCTGGACTTATCAGTCAAAGTATACATGAGCAGTTCCTCAGTTTTGCTAAAACTAAGACTTGTTATATGAGTTCCTATATAGTGTATCTTCTTGCCAGAAATGAAGTTTACTCAGGTTTAACCAAGAAAGGAGAAGTCGGCATTGGACCTAACAAATACTTGTCACATCAATGTTATCCTCAGTTGCACCTGAAGAGTATTAATCATTATACAAGGTTTAATGATGCATTTGCTATGTTCATAATGAAGAAACTGAGGGGAGAATTTCATAAAAGATTGTCTAATGCAGCGAGAGAATTCATTTCAGCATATGGACACTGGTATACTCAACATGAAAGGTACACTTACCTAAGGATCCAAGGATTCACATCATATCCATACAGATTGCCAAGGTATCCAACCAACAGGATGGTAATGTTAGAAGTTACAAGACAACTCCTAGAACTCATCAGGTTGCAGAAGTTGAAGAAGAAAGGAGGAATCCAATTTCCACTTCGTCTTGGACAAAATCTGGAATGTCCATCTTTATCAGCAGCTGAGTATTCTGAAATAGAGCTACAAGCTTATCATTTGCAGACTCATGGCACCAAGAGGCCTAACTTTGACCCTTTCCAAGTTTGCTGGAAATACAACAGAGAATTCAAACATATCAAGCAGTTGGAAGACCACTGGGCCAGTGCCCAAGATGAAGATGATCTCCGAACTCTTCAAAGTTCAAGACTCGACTGGGATTTAGTCAGAGCCACCAAAGCATTCAGGATTCCAGACCAGTTCACCGAGGATGATACTATGCTAGTAGATGAATTTGACAAGATAAAGGATTTGCCTTACACAATTGATTGGTCAAAGAGAGATGCATCCGAAGAAGATTTGATAAAGCCGGTTTTAGCCATGACACAAGTGTGTATCAATCAACTATTGCAGGAAATGAGTGCTGAAAGTCAAGATCTCACCTACAATAAGATGGATGAAGGAGAACCCAAGCAGCATAGTACACATAGCCAACCACAACATAGTGGGAATGATCAGAGCAATAATTCAGCTAGAAAGAGGAAAAGACCTAGTCAAGATCAAGGGGAATCAAGCCGAAGACCTCAAAAAAGGAGTAATCCATCTACTTCATCTAATCCACAAGAAGGTGTTTCAATTGTTCAAAATCCAATACAAGAGATAGAAGTAATAGAAGAAGTTGCCTTGATTCCATCAGAAGAAATCCAATCAAGCCCCACTGTCATAATAGAAGAGAATGATGATCTTGGTCAGGATGAAATAGGACAAGCTGAATCTGATGAAGAAGTAGCTCGTGTTCAACACAATCAAGCTCATGAACAACGAGATCTTTCTACTTTCCCACCATGGTTGAGACAAAGGATTGAAGAAAGTACAATTGTAGAGACTTATCAGCCTGCTGCAGTTGAGGAATTGCTTGTAAATGTACAAAAGAATAATCAGAAGAAGAAAGCAACGATCCTTTCTAAAATCACTCAAGATTCTGCTGGAAACAGAGAGGTCCACATAGCTGTTCCTAGAAGTGATAAGGAGATAGAAAACATGGCACCTGAGGATTATAATTTGACTACAATTGGCATGGGTCCAATCACAAGGGAACAAGTCGATGAAGAACTACAAGATGCAGTGAATAATGTGAGAAGTATGTTGAAACAAGAAAGAGAAGCAAGGATAAAAGTTGAACAAGATTTTAGTACATTGAAGCATTACATCCAACAGGTCATGCAACCTATTCAACAGAAGGAAGCTACTGCAATTCCTCCTTCCATTCTTCCACAGGAAACAGTATCCCAAGTTGAGGACATGAGAAATTCATCCCAGATGATGAAGGGATGGATAGAAAAGACAGAAGACAAGGCCTATATTTACCTAGAAGAAATTGTGCAAGTGTATGACAGAGTCATTAAGCTCCAAGGTCGAGTCCAAGCTTTATTGGAAAATTGTGCTGAGTTTAAACCAATCAAAGAGCAATATATGCCACAACTCAAAAGCTTAATGGAAGCTCCAGTAGAAGATTTAATTCATAATAAGGTGATTGACAGAGATACTCCACATGACTTTGTCACTTGGTATTTCTCCTTTCACAACAAGGGGCAACTAGTTGATAAGATTGAAGTAGATATGTCCAGGATAAGAAGTGTTCTTCTAAGAACAGAAAATCATATATATACTGCTTTGACAAAGATTTGTAATCCTTATGGAAATGTTACCATTGAGAACATGAAGCAACAAGTTAAGGCATTCTACTTTCAATATGATGGACTTGATGAAAGTCAACTAGATAATATATTCACACTTGCATACCGTCTTGGGGAAAATAAGTCTTGGATAAACGACTGGGAGAAGACACTTGGAGTCTATGAGACAGATGCAGCAGTGGCAGAAGGATCCATTAAGGCAGCGACAAGTGTACCAATGGAAGATATTATTCAAATTGTGTCCAGATTCATTGTATCTCATAGTACTACTACATAGTACTCGCCTTGATGATGTGGCTTCCTTATCCTCTTGGAAAGCGTGCCTTTGTTCTCTCTTTCATGACTTCTTTCATTTAATATGAGTAACCTCCTGTATTTAATAAAGTTAACCTCATTCATTTAATAAAGTATAGTTTGTTGTAACTACTTGTGATGTGGCTTGATCTGATCCGCTGATTTCGCCGATCAATCTTGACCCTTCTCTCCTTTGAGGACTATAAAAGAGCTCTCATTGCTCTCATTTGTAACGGTTGGAAATTCCGAAATTGTTGTAAGAGCTCTCTGAGATAATAAAGGACTCATTGATTTGGTGATTCTATTTATATTTCTGAGTGTTTGCATGGTTTCAATTTTCACACGAATATTAAGTTAAGTTGCAAGTTTTTCTTTTAAGTATAAGTTAGTTAGTGAAAGATTTTTATTGCCTTGTAGTGAAGTCTTTACAATTGAGCGTCAATTCGATCTTTATGCTTGTTGAATTCTCATGAGCATAATTGATTTAAACATCTTGCATACCTTTGAAGATAGCACCTCTCTTGTCTAGTTGTTTCATCTTGGCGAAACAAGATTTGGTTCGACTTCACCTTAAGCAGTAAACGTCCTTCCATTTAGGATTAGATTAGTATTTCTCAACCCTATATCTTTTGCCCTTTTTTTTATCAATCATTTAGATTTAGGATCAGAACGTCCATTGCTAAATCATACGCGTCAGTTGCAGTACTTAGATTCCCTAGTGTTCACTTCCAGAGTCTTTGAAATAACAAGTTGAACAATTGTGTAAGTCCCTTTGTTGATTAACAGCAGAATCATACTTAAATCATTGAGCTGTCTCTTACCGAAAACATTATTAGAAGAAGGAACCTTGGAGTCATCTCGTTTGATCACTTGGTTTAGCATTCGAGAGGCTTTGCTCAAGAGAGAGTCAGATACTCAGTATTTCACTCTATTGTTGACTTGTCGAAAAACAACCATCAACAGTACCATCCTGGAACTAACCAACCCAGATAAGATATTAGATTGTTAGATGCTTTTGCAGGTTGTGCTTTCCCTATAAGAGCAAATTTTTGCTGTTGTCTTTAAATTTCAAGTAAAAGTTCTTAGATCTAATAGATGTCAGCTATAGTGGCAAACACTTGTCAGCGAAACTGAGGAAGAGAAGATTCAGGAGATACAAGTAGAGCTGGAGAAGGAGTGTTCTCCAACTTGAGACCATCCATTTGTATTTAAGGTGAAAAAGGGAAATTGTAAATACAGATAAATCATAAAAGCAATGTAAAATAAATTCTGTGAGTCATGAGAAACAAAATAAATTACTCAGAATGCACCCCTCAAGAAGAAAGTATGGAAACCAAAACACCAGTGGCCCTGGAAGTTCATCATCAAGAATTGGTTGGCTTCAAAAGCCAGCCTCAAAATACTGAAATTTGACAGAGTTAGACATTGCATATAGAATTATGTCATTTTCCTTGCAATGTAAGATCCCGAATGGAATGTTTTATGATATCTGCCCATTTTTAATTCACTTCAACAATTTTCAAGGGTTAGCTCCACAAACAATTGACTATTATTAATTGCTATACAATTACCAATTCTGCAGTTAATAAATATGATGGAATGAATGACAATTCATGTCAATACTCAGAAGGAAATTTCTTTATTCACAAACCACATTTGCCTTCAACAAATCGGAATGAGCCCTAAAGAGACTGCCAAAATGATGTGATCACAGAAAAATCCTTGATCGGCTTAGTGAACAGCTGACTCTGACTCCAAAACTCTACCACAACAACTATCGTCCTTAAATTGCTTATTATGAAGCTTGGCCGGTCTGAAAAAATATATGATGTTGCTATGCTCTGTACATGCCGCCCAAGGAGGAGTCTGGGATGACATCTAATTCGTTGGAATCTGTCTCAGAACATCTGAAAATCTCTGCCAAATCATTCACAGAATTCCACCACTAACCCTTGGCCCCATTCAGTCCATATCCAAGTATAATTCGCTACAATTGGTAGCACTGAAGAAGAATATGAATCGCTAGCCCAACTGCAATTGCTGATATAAATCGCAGACTTCTATGGAATGGAGAACATGAAGTGCAGATTTCAAAGGGATATATGTCGTCATACAAAAGGAAACATATCTCTACATACAAACTGAACTGCAGATATGAATCGTTGATTCACAAATATTGCCGTTTACCCTTATACAAAATATCACAGTACCAGCTGGATAATTGACCTTAGCCAATTTCTTTGCATACAGCCCAATTAATAAAATTGTCGATTTATTAACAGCTACAAGTGTGATTTCAGTTTGCCTGTCATTTTGAAGCTCATCTGCAATCTCTGGATGAGATTGCCCCAAATCTGAATCAGGGGTTTTTGTCCACTAATCCAGCGATGGAAATCAGGGGGTTTTCATCCTCCAATTCCAAACCTAGGGGGTTTTCATCCTCAAGTTAATTGAACCGAAGTCCAATGCTCCAAGAAGGAATAGAAATCAGAAAATAGAATGGTTGATCAATATGCCTCCTTCTCCTTGCTTGGCCTCTCTTAAAGAGAGTTTCTCTCCAAAAGACATAACTCTTCAAATTTCTTTCATGACCCTTGATTGATATTTGAGAGGAATTATTTAAAATAAACTTCAATTATAAGAGACCTTATTTTATATTTTAACTTTACTTGAGGCCTTCTTTATTATAATTTCATTTTATAATATCACTTAAGCAGCCCCTGTTGTGACATTATGACCCTCTTAATTTATTATTATAATCCCATTTCCCTAGTGCAAAATTGCCGAGGCCCACAGGAAATGCATGATGGGTGTTCGGGTTTTAACTTGGCTTAATTTTGAAGAGGGGACATTACATGCAAACTCCACTTTGGCATGCCTATGGCTTCATTTGGATACAGTGATGTTAGGTTACAATGAATTTTGGACAAGGACGTGTGGTGTTCCGTAATGCTACAGGGAGACTTGTTAGAGAATGATGCGTGTTCAAATCCCCCTCACCATAATAAGGCAACTCATAACCCATTACTTCACCTGACATCTACAAAAGAGAATAAAACAGATACAAGGTCTAGCCGCAAGGTCGGTGATTGCCATGTTTATGTTCCATTAGGCCTCCTCCCTGTGTTAATGCAAATGTTGGATGTAAGCCACCAGAAGGAAGCGAAATTTGACAGAATAGAGAACCTATTCAAGTTTTTGAAATTACCTCTGGGTATGATGTACAACTGTGTTGGCCTAATGGTGAAAGCATGTATACTCCACTGTAGAGGTCAGAGGCTTCAATCCAGAAAGAAGTAGGGTTGTGTTCCTTGTTGAACAATATATAAGGTAAATGTGAAAAAACAATCCCCGTGTAGAATACTTGTATGAGGGGCTCCCATACAACAAATTGGTGTCTCAGCTTGGCAGTGACCTAAAAACTACATTTACTCTTCACCCTTAACCTTTATATTAGACCTTAAACATGGGAAACACCTCAGAAATTAAACATGATCTAGAAGTAGATGGCAAGTTAAACCGTATGCTCTTATTAAATGTATGAAACAGTCCAAAGGGTATTGGTATAAGATAGTTAGGATTCTCGTCTGAGCATGATCCAAGTTCTAAGGCTGCCCACAACATCAGGTGACATAAAAACTATCTTTACCTTTATATTAAACCTTGAAAACAGGAAACACCTCAGAAATCAAACATGACCCAGAAGAAGATGACAAATGTAAAAAAAATGTTATCATTCGAAGTATGAAATATTCTAAGGGGTATTGAATGGTAGATGACAATTCCTGTATGAGCACCATCCAAGTTCGAATCATGCCACCAAGGCAGCCCATAACACCAAATGACCTGAAACATTATCCTTACCTTTACCTTCATAGTGAGCCCTCAACATACGAAACACCTTGCAAATTAAACATGATCCAGAAGCATAAGACAAAAGCAAAAACAGAAGTTCTTATTAAACGTGTGAAATAGTCCATGGGTTATTGATATAATCGTGATGGGGAATAGTATTCTTGAATGACCATGATCCGAGTTCAAATCTTGCCACCATAATAAGGCAGCCCATAACTTTAGGCAAATAATTATAGGGTGCATTTCAGCATGGCCCATGCGTACAAACCTTACGAAAGTAAATTGTGGGCCAAGCATACTCCACATAATATTAATGGTAACCCATAGCCTCACCTAAAACAATCTATGAAACGCAAAAACACCAGGGCCACCTACCTGCCTTGTTGCATTGGGATTTCCCTTTTTCTTTGCTTCTTTAGAAGGAACAGAACCAAGTGCTGGATACTCGTCTTCATACTTAGCTTCAGGTGGACACACAACACCAACTTTGATAGTAGAATTAATAGCAGATCTCCCTCTTCTATTTGTCCTCGCTTCCAAAACCTTTATTTTCTCTCCAAAATTGAGCATAGCCTTCTTCTGCTCTCTGGGCATTTGTTCCTCTAAAATTTCCTCTGGATTAGACAAAATAAAACTTGGGTCCGCTTGATCTGTAGCAGACTGCAGAAATGGGAATGTTTGGGACCTTATGTAATTCAAAAATGAGACTGTAAAAGAGGAAACAGAGGTGGCATTGAGCTTATCTTCCATGGCCTTAGAAACAGAAGTGGAAGCGGATGCATCTGATGGATGAGGTAGAATCCAGGCTAGTATTATACTAAGCATTTCTTCATCACTTGCAATGGAATTTATCAACACCAAATCAGCTTCAGCAACTCCTCCTTCCATGGTATCTGATGATGTTAATGCTTTCATGTTAAGCCCAGTTCATCAGAGTTCAAGCTGTAATGAAATGCTTGCATGTTCAGCCCAGTTGATCAGAGTTCAAGCTGTAATGAAGAGGCTCTGCAGGACCATTTTTCTCCTCCAACGCTTTCATTCTGCCAGTACTTGGATGCGGAGTAACTTTCAACCCTTAGGGATAACGCACATTAATTTTAGTTTTAGATTTCAATATTTTTAAATGCAGAATTGATCCAATTTCTATAAAATTGATTTCTTTTAAAATTCAAATTCCAATTTGCCCTTTTCCAAAAAATTTCGGGAGAATTTTATTGGAGGGGGCTCCGGATGTATGGAAGACGAGAATTTTAAACAGTCGGGGCCCGGGGGAGAAAATGAGAAAGGGTCTAAGTCCCACTATGTTAAACATGGGTGCTTATAGTAATAATAATTTATTATTAGATTTGGAGTTGAATAGATAATTTTGTTCTTAATTTTTTTCTATTATATTTAGTATTTTTAAAAATATATTATAATTTATTGTACGATGTGAGACAGGCCTGGAATTTGATGGTCTATTTGACCATTTTTGGCATTTTAGACTGTGCTTGGAATTTGATGGTCTATTTGATCATTTTTGGCATTTGAGACCGTATTTTACAACCTTAAAATTTATTAGACATTATAATTTGAGTTGTATAACTTGATTTGCTAAATTTTACATAACTGTGTATATATGACACTTTAAATTATTTGTAAACCATAAAATTTTATTATAGGGTAATATAATATAATACTCTTATTTATAATATATATTATTTTATAATAATTTGTTATAGAAATATAAATGATGTTTTCTTTTAAAATTGATATAGAAATATATATATTAAATTATAATTTTTCAAATAATGTTCATCTTCAATAAGTTTTAAAAATCAATGTAGAAACAAATCTTTGCTTTGTCTATACTAAAAACTAGCATATTTATATTAAATATAATATATCTAAAATAGGCGCCTCGAGAAGGATATCTCTCGGCGTACTTTAGATATATTATATTTAATATAAATATGCTAGTTATTAAAATAGCCTCAAATAAACGAAACACCAACTACCTCTGCCATTTTCTAATATTAGCATATTAGCTATGGCAGTCTGAAAAATTATATTAATGCAAGAAGATTAATAGAAAATCTTCAATTTATAGATATTTATTTAATTCTTAAAATGCAATTTAGATTTTTTTTTAATTTTTTGAGTATATATTTACGACCAAAAATGAGTGCTCTCATCTCCACCCCCGCTACAACTGTAGTTCACCTCTCGGCGAAAAAAAAATCAATTTAGAAACAAATATTTGTTTTTTCTATAATTTTAATATGTTATTCATCGTTTATTTTATAAGGAATAAGTAAAACTTTGCAAAATTACAATTACAGAGATTAAGAAGAGTTGTAATTAAGACCTAATTTACAATTACATGGATAAAAAATAATTGTTGCTACTTCCTCCATTGTCATTCCATTCGCCAAGTGCACCAAAATGCCTACATTACAGCGAAATTGGAAATGTTCTTAGCAATGATACAACTGGGCAAGTTAAGTCCTAAGCATAGTGTGGTGATTGAAAGTTCTCTCAAAGTTTAAAAAGAGGGTAAGTTGGTTTGTGGAGTGGATGGGTTGCTATTTTGTGAAACTTATTGTTTTCTATTTTTTGAAATTTCGTTTGAATGATTGCAATTTGCAAGTGAGAATTGTATTGGAGTGTTTGGTTCAATAAAAAAGAAATCTTTCATATTTCTTTTCAATTTATAATTATTGATTTTTTTAGGACTTCAATTTACACAATAGAAATGAATTTATATGCCTTTGTGTCCCTCTTGATAGCATTCAATGTCCACAAAAAAAAATATTATACCTTCAAATGGCAGGTCGCTGTATTTTATTTATGACACTTTCATCTTTTCTGTTGTTGAAATGGTTGGGAGTTGTTGGTCTTGATGTTTGTAGTTTTGTTGTGACTGTGTTGTTGATTGTTGTTATTTTTCGCAGTCTTTTAGCCTTCTTTTTTGTAAACTACATTCTTTCAATATAAAGAAATTCAATCAGACATTTTTTTGACAACTTGTAGTTTTCTTAAAACGTCAATTGAAAGGTAGTTCAATGACCAAACCATCATAAAAAAAATTATATGACATCAATTTACATGTTAAATTATTAATATTTAATAATAATAAACATACTATTAATGATGCCTTATTATAATAAAAACAATTGGTAAGTGAAAATATAACTCTTCAAATATCTAAAATAAAATATTTTTTAAGTAAATATTAGAATAATTAGTCTTTATTTATGTGTGCATCTATTTAGTAATTTAGATAGATATTAAAAATGATATTTGTATAAAACATAAAATAGCTTAAAAGTTAAGTGATTTTTTTTCATTTATCTTTTTTAAAAATTGAGAATATTTTTTATGATTTATTCTATTATTATTGAAAAATAAAATAGTTTTTCAATAAAATATAAAGTAAATAATGTTTAAAATTAAATAGATCTTAGTTGTCCTTAAGGCGTGGTGGAGTGGTTTAAGTCGTTGAATGTTGACTTGCCCACCAAGGTTCAAACCCTTGTTTGGTCGTTAAGTTTGCAGGTTTCACGGGTTTGGATTGCTTGCAGTAATGCAGGGAGATGATAATACCCAAAAATGGGAAGAGGTCCTCTGAAAGTAGCCTCTTTGGTCTGGGATATCTCTCGGCATCTTTTAGATAGTTGTATTTAAGATATCTATACTAGTAATTATTTGAAAATAAGTTTTAATGAAAAAAAATGTAGGTAATAATTTGAATTTATATATTAGTGTAGAGTTGAAAAGTGTATCACTGGCCCTTTTTTCAACTTGTTTTGGTTTTGATTCTTTGTCTTTAATATAAATCCTAGTTTTCAAATAACATATTTATGGGTAATAGTTGGCACTTAACTTAAACCTAATCTAAACTTGAGTTTTAATCTCCAGTGGATCTTAATGTCATTCTTATTTTTTATTTTTAGTCTTGGGTCAAGACTATCGATGCAATCATAATCTTGGTTCAAGGCCACATTTGTAGGCTTGAACCTCTTTTTTCAAAATCAAATTTAATCATGGGCCCAAGTTGATCTAGTTCAAATAGTCATTATACACCAACTAAAGCGTGAAATATTTAAATTTGAATAATAGGGTGTTGTATAAAAGTACAAATCCCTAAATCATTTAAGAGATCACAAAACTTACATAGCATTATTGTTTTAATCATAAAGTATTGGATCATCGTCTACATTCATAAGGACACATACATAAGCATTTGCATTCTACTTGGTGTGTTTTCAAAATTGTTCAAACATCATTGAATTGGTCTAATCACTAGTAGAATTTGGCAAATAAATGACTAAGTGACTAAAACTTTTAGTCACAACAACTAAAATGACTAAATTCTACTAATTTTTTGCAACTCAGCTATAAATGAGTAAATAAATGACTAATTTGGTCATTGACTAAAAGATTATTTAGTCACAAAAATAAAAATGACTAAATAGTTAGTCACGCAAATACAAATTAGACAAAAATTTTAAAAAACTTTTCAATAAATTATTGGCGAGATGTATTGGCGCAATTCATTATTCGCGTTCATTGAATTCCTCCTTCGTTAGTTGGTTACTTGCAGCTCTATTGTAAAAATGGCCGACACAGGGTGGTGATCTGAAAGTCTACTCTATGTCCTCTCATATGACAATTGTTTCATTCCTTTCCCATACCAAAGTATCCGATCACACCTACAAAAGGAAAATGAAACAATGTGGGTCTATTGTCGGGATCTAAAAGGGGTGAAATTTGAAGAGACGAACTACATATAAATTGCATTGTCCTACCAGGCTGGAATGCGACATTTTCCCCCTAGTTTATCTTGGGTGCCGTAGTATTGGTCTGAATTTGCAGCATATTGCACTGAGGCATTTTGAGTTATAGCAGCTACTTGCATGGGCGATAAAGAGGAGAGGACCTGGAGACTTCTGAAAAGGTGGGCAAGGAATTCAGAGTTTGCTGTAACGAATTTGAAGTCGACGAGGCCCTCTACAATGAAGTTGGATTTGGGGATGCCCTCTGCAATGAATTTAGAGGCAATTCGAAACCCTCATTACATTTATAAACAGAAAATCTATAGCTTTGTGATTGGCAACTTACAGTAGTTACAATCTATTTCTCTTAATAATGTTCTTTTACAATCTTGCCACTATACTACTTCATAATGTGTTTGAGCTAAATATAATAAAATTTGGGTGTCAGTGCCAAAATAGAATTTCCTCAAACAATTTTGATACATTTTCACTGCAAGCGCAAACTATCCTTGTGCAAAGTAAACATGTGCTAGATTTACCCACACATCAGGCATCTAAACAAAGATGTTTCCTGCTACAGCTTCTTGTGCCTGTGTAAAAATTTCCTTTGCAATATCAAATTGACCCCTTTCAGCTAGCACAATGGTTGCCCCATTTGCAGCATAAACATTTCCTGGTCTCTGTGCCAACACTTTACAATACAGTTCTCTAGCCTTCTCAAGATGTTGTGCCTCCACCCTTGGATCCCTCCTCTCATTGCGAAAAGCTGCAAAATAATTCCAATTTCCAAGTGAAATGTCAACATAAGAATTCTTTGCATCTAATTCACTTTGTGCAACTTTAATTGTTTCTTTTGCTTTAATCCAGTCATATGTTTTCAGTTCCATTTTTCCAAGCATAGATAAAGCATTTGATGAGTTTTTATCCACCTTAAGTGCATCCCCAATCAATTCTAGGCTTAGTTGGATCTCATTCTGAGCCTGAGCCATGGCTGCAAGACGTAGATATGCATCCACATAATCAGGAAACTTGAACAATATTGCCCTGTATAAAAGATTTTCTTTTTTAGTATCATGTAGTTGTTTAAACAACCTAGCAAGATTAAATAGTGTTGTGACTTTATCCCATGGTAGCTCAAGTGAAACACCACCTTCTAGTCGATGGAAGAATTCCATATCCTTAAAGAGCACCGGAAAAACTACAGAATTGGCACTGGTGCTTTTATTTATGAATTCAACCCAAATTATGCCATTTCCTAATGCCTCCATAAAAGTTTGTTGAGCCAACTCTAGTTCATCACGCTCAAAATGAAGAACCCCAATGTTGTTTAACAATTGAATGGGTACTTCTTCTCTTCTCTTCTTCATAAGAGACTTTGCTGTCTTAAGAGAATCTAAGGCTGCACTGGGGTCTGATGATATTAATAACTCACCCATCTTGATAAATGCATGGGCATCACGTGGATCTATGTGAGTTGCCTTTCTTAAAATTTCCAAAGCCTTCTCTGCCTGCCCTTGCTGAGCATATATATGGCCTACAACTTTTAAGCTCTCACAGTTCTTAGGGTGGACCTCCAAAACCTTTTCAAAATTTGAGAGAGAACTCTTAAGATATCCCAGCTTCAATTGAACTTGTCCACAAAATCATGTGGCCTCTGACTTTCCTTGACTGATGCCATGTAGTAGCGGCCAGTGGTGTCATAATCACCTTTACTATGATAAGATCATGCAAGATTATAATATGAATGAGATTTCATGAGAGGGTGGTCAGTTGAAACAAGAGCTATCTCAGTCAACTGTTCCACAAGAAAATGTTGCCCTGTGAAGAAAAAATGGTTTGCTAAATGATTCAATGCCATTGCACAGTACGGGTATAATTCAAAGGCTCTACGCATCTTTTCCATTCCTTCATGAACACTACCTTTTTCACTAACTGTGAGAATCCTACAAGTAAAAAATGCATAAAACTGACCACAAAGATTTATGTAGAGGCAGAACATGATGCAGAGGAAGGACTCACACACAATAACCTTGACACATCCCAAACAAAGTTTCAATACACTTGATGCAAATCTGCTCCCTTGTTCATTCTTGACAATTTGCTCCTAAGCCTAAAACATGGAAACAACACCCTAGTGACACTTAATCATTGAAGACAACATGGAATATGGGCAACTTGGTTTATTCAAACCTATTACAACATCTTCTAGGGGTTTCCAAGTGATTAACACAACCAAGTGATTAACACAATGATTTATGCAATTTAGGTCTTGCTGCCACTAGGTGCATTCAAGGTGATGACTCCAAATGAAGGTAAGAACACTTGTCATATGAATTCCCAAGCTTGTGCAGGCCCTAACAACATGCCACTATGATTTTTCACCCCTCCATTGACATATAGTGCATAGATTATTCAAAGCAACAAAGAACCTAGGGTTTTAGGACCGTCTCACAACAAATCTGCACACACAGTCAATCATATCTTCTTCACACATGCCAATCGTGAGTTGTTCTCTTGCAAGGATGTGGATAGGCATGGGATAGAGCTTTTTGCCAATTTTTAAGATTTTTGGATGGTGGAAACTCTGCCCATGATCAAATTT
Source organism: Cunninghamia lanceolata (assembly GCA_027924645.1). Lineage (NCBI taxonomy): Eukaryota > Viridiplantae > Streptophyta > Pinopsida > Cupressales > Cupressaceae > Cunninghamia > Cunninghamia lanceolata. Next base: position 18,486,703 of record BSBN01001215.1, on the reverse strand, counting down.
TGCTCCCTGGAAACCCTAGGTAGGGTTTAGACCTGCACTTACCAAAAATGCAATAGCTCGCACAAAACTTGATGAAATTCTTCCAAAAAAAATACATTCAAAAGCTAGGACCCTTATCCAACTTCTCTAATTGGTTTCAAGACTGTACCAATCTGTACCAGTCTGTACAATGTGAATTACAATCAATTTACACAGAAAAACACAAGTTTGGACGTGCAAAATGAAGTATTTCTCATTCAAACTTCTCTCCAACCTTTGTGATCAAGGTTACATGGCATATTTAACATGTTACAACCATTGGTAACTGAAAAACCGACCACCAACTCCTTTGTTAACACTAATGACAACATTTGCAAGTTTTTGACAACATTTTGCAACTTTTTACAACATGACTTTGTAAAAACTTTATTGTAATTGAAAATTTGTCATCTATCAGCATCTAGTTATTAGTTATGCAATGTGAAGTAATGCTTTGAGTTTGAAAGATGTGTAATGCAAGGTAATCAGCAATTTGAATATAAACTACAAAAATTTATTTTTTACAATTCATTAGTTAAACTCTCTATTTTATTTGCTCTCTATAACTCTATTACTATGGAAATGCCTTTCAATTTAAAAAAAAGTTTTTGTCTCTTATTCTACAATTTTTTACATTTTTTTTAAAATCTAATTTTTTCAAAAAATCTTAAACTTTTGGTTTGCCATTTTTTTCCCCTAAAGATTTGTGTTGCTATGTGTAGAACGTTACAGATGGATCAATGTCGAAGGTTGACTATAGATCAATACCATGCATATGATGACAGAGTAGCCGAAGATAGGCGCATGGACAAATATCCATGTCCATGTAAGGACTGTCTTGGTGGAAAGGTGAGAAAAAGAAATGTGATTTATCGACATATGATAAGATATGGGCATAGTGGTATAAGCCCTTGGGATTAAAATTATTATGAAGATATGATAGAATTGCAGAGTGTGAGAGATGAAGAGGTAACAAACATAGATGAAGTGGCACCAAACATAGATGAAGAGGTAGCAATGTTATACGAAGGGTTTGAAGCTGATAGAATATTGAATGAGGGTTTAGACGATGATTGGGCCAAGTCGATGGAGGATGCTTTAAAGCCTGTGTATGCTAATTGCAAGTTAAGTCATTTGACAACAATCCTTCAAATTCTTAACTTGCAAGTGGTGCATGGTTGGACAAATGAGAGTGTAGATCAGTTATTGGCATTATTAAGTTCGTTGTTACCACCTAACTCCACATTGCCAACAAAATGAAGTCAATGTAAAAAGCAAATCACTAAGCTAGGCTTAGGGTATAAAAACATCCACACATGCGTGAATGGTTGTGTATTATTTTGAAATAATCTTGCAAGTGAGAGTGAATGTCTGAAATGTCATGAAGCGAGGTATAGACAAGGGTTGAAATTAGTTGTGGTTCCTAGAAAGGTTCTTCGCCACTTTCCAATAATCCCATGATTACTCCGAATGTATAGGTGCATAGACATTGCTGAACTTATGCAATGGCATGCCCAACATAAGAGCACCAATGGAAAACAACGACATGTGCCTAATTCTAAGACATGGATGGAATTTGATAACAGATGGCCTAATTTTTCTCAAGATCCTCGTAATATAAGGTTGGGTTTGGATCTAGATGGGGTGAACCCATTCTCATATCAAAGTACTAAATGGTCAACTTGGCCAGTGTTTTTAATAAATTATAACTTGCCTCCATGGTTAGCAACTAAACCATTTTTTTTAATGCTATCATTGATTATACCAGGAAAGAAAAGTGTGACTTCAGATACAATTGATGCTTATATAGAGCCATTATATGATGAGCTAATGGAATTGTGGAAAGGAATTGAAGCAATTCAATCTTTAAGGGATAATCATTCAATCAAATTCACTTTAAGAGCTTCCTTATTGTTTATGATTCATGATCTTCCTGCATATGGAACATTGTCTGGTCTCAGTGTTCATGGATACCATGGATGTTCTGCTTGCAACTTTAAGGTTTTTGTGAGGCACTCAAGAAGTTTGTGTAAGTGTATTTATTGTGGACATCGTGCTTACCTTAAAATGGATCATCCATATCGTTGACAAAAAACATGTTTCAATGGTCAAGAAGAGAATCGTGAAGCACCATTGCTAATAATAGGTGATTACATTGTTGAGAATGGACAAAAAAGAATGTCATTTATTGAAAATGATGGGATTGCTGGTAATAGATATGATCCATGTAGTGAAAGTGGTGTAAACAGTTGTGCATATTCTATAAGTTGCCATACTTTAAGGATATAGCCATTAGGCATACTGTTGACTTTATGCATACTAAGAAAAAAATAGCCTATGTTATTATAGAAACTCTTTTTGGTGTTTTTGATACTATTTCATCACGTGAAGACTTTCGACAACTAAAGATTCGTCAAAATCTTTCAGTTGAAAATATGCTAATGAAAAATATGGAAAACCTAGTGCTCCTTATATCGGGACAAATGAACAACGTGCACAATTCTTACAGTTGTTGCCTCAGATTCGCTTTCCCACTGGGTATGTAAGTAGTAGTATTAGAAGCCAAACTGACATTAATGGCTTAAGAGGCCTCAAGATCCATGACTATCATGTCATAATCGAGAATATTTTACCTATTGTGGTAAGTATATCAAGTTTGTCAAAGGGGCCAAGATTGGCAGTTATAAGGTTGGGCCTAATATTAAAGAGAATGAGTTTACATGTATTAGATCCTTCGAACTTTGATAGTTTGAGGGAGGAGGTTGTTGAAGTCCTTTGTCTATTAGAACGGGAATTTCCACCAACAATCTTTAACATTTCTATGCATCTTTTGATACATATAGAATATGAACTAGAGCACTGTGGCCCAATAATAATGAGATGGATGTATCCTATAGAATGGTATATGAAGGTTTTGAAAAAATTTGTTCGTACTAGGGCAAAACTAGAAGGCAACATGTCTGAGGGATATTCAATGCAAGAGGCCATGCATAGAATATATGAAGGATTTAAAAAATGTCAATCGACGTGTATGGTATGATGACGAAGATGAAAGAGTTGCAGGTGAAGTATTAGAAAGCAATGGATGTCACTTCAAGCTATCACATCAAGTAAGAAGTGTGATACATGCCTATACTCTTCAAAACACAACTTCGTTCGATAAGTGGCATAGGTAAAAAAAAATTTACACAATAATTTATTTACTCAATTGCATTTACACATTTATATTATTAATTGTACTATTTGTACGTTAATATTCTATGTAGAAAATATGAAGAAGAGAATAAAACTTGGATGCAACATCGACCTCAAAAGCACAGACGTCATGATTTGATTGGAGGTGATTCTTTTCCAAAATTTGAAGAATGGATTGCTAATGCAGTTAGTGATGCAAAAGAAGAAGGTCAAGACGTAACAATGGAGGAAAGTGAGTTTTCACAATCTCCACATATATGGGCTATGTGTTTTAGTGGAATGTGGGCCTATAGCAATCATTTAAGAGTGGAAGAAAAAGACAAAGGAAAGACAAATTGTGATTGTGTTGTTAGTGTTGAATTGCTTCACGAAAATGAGAAGAAATTTTATGTTGGATTCATCCAAGAAATTATTCAAGTGGATTTTGGTGAAAATAGTCCTATATTATTAAAATGTAAGTGGATCTAACCATCCACAGTACAATTTCATGAGTATGGATTTGTATGCGCAAATATAGGGCAATTTTTATCAGAGATAGATGAGTCGTATGTCTCCCGTCTTCAAATTAACCAATCATTTCTAATTGATGATGTAAGAAGCCTAGGATGGTCATATGTCATTCAAACAGAGTCTAGTTCCAAATGAAAATTCATGGAAGTTGTCGATATAATGCCTGATGGGTAATATGTTAATTTACAAGAAACATTCGAAGAAGTGGATGAAGACGATGATGGAGTGTTTGAAGCAGAGATTTTGATTACCAATGAAGAGATTGGGAGAGAGAATGAGCAGCATGTCATAGATGAGGATGAGGAAGAAAATCAAGCAGATGCAGACATGAGTGATCAGGATTCTGATCTTGCTGGTAATGCAGATGATTATGATGATGTTTTGTCACCTTAACTAGCTTGTCAGCTTAAGAGGTTAGCTTCTCACCTAAACTTTGGTTATATGTATAGTGTAATTTATTATTGAATGTAATATGGATCTGAGTATAGGTATGCTTATTCACTGTTGTTTTACTGATACATTTATGAATGTAATCATCATTATTCTGCTGGTACATTGTATACAAAACTGGAGATGTTCACTGCTGATTTAAAGTGCATTTAAAGTTAGGTTCAATCATTCTTCTTAGTTTTCTTACTTTGGTTGAAATTAATTTTGTTTAGTTAGAATATAATTTCTTGTATGTCCTATATGTTTTCTAGATGCTAGACTTTTCTTGTATGTCCTAGATGATAGCTTTAGTTTGTAATACAACTTCTAGCATCCACATGCATTGAATATGCTTGTGTGAAGGAAACAATAATGAACATCTGTGATTTAATAATACATATAGATATCTTAACATTAGGTGAACTAAGCCTCCTCATTACAAACAAAGAAATCATCTCTTAGATATCTTAACCAGAATTCGAGCACCAGATTAAAATCTTCTTCTCCATTGATTGCTTCAAACAAATATTACAATATAACATAAGTCTCCTCATATATGTTTCTATAAATGCCTATGATGATGTGGTGCAGGAGCACCCCTACAAGACAGGATATTGTCCGCATGACAGGACATTAGTCTATTTTTAGCATGTTTGACTTCATAATGTAATAAGGTCCATTAGACCAATGCATATGTATTAGATCAGCCTAGGAGAGTGTGCAGACAGTTAGAGTTCGTTATCAGGTTGTCTAAGCTGTCCTCTCCCAGCCGCTTGGAAGCTCCCAGCCGCTGGGAATCGAGTTGGTAGTACTCGTAGGTTATTGCTATAAATAACTCAGATCAGTTAGGGTTTGAGATCATATCAGAGGAGAGAGTAGTAGTTATGTTATGTTGTACTGGTGATCATATCAGAGAGAGAGTAGTAGTAGTTATGTTGTACTGGTGATTGAGTGAGATCCAAAGATCAGTCCAGACATTGTGAAACATTGTTGTAGAAACAGGACATTTGTGTTTCATCTGAATAAGATCTCATCAATTGCATTATCTGGTTTATTAGCTGTTTATGTTTTGATTTCTATTCTGATTACAAGTTGATGGATTCTTTCAACCCTTCCATCGGTTGATTCTGTGAATCGGTGGAATGGTCATGTATGATAGTTTAGTTTGCATTTTAGTTTTCTGTTTATACATTTCATTGTTTGAGAGATCAGTTGGTAGCATGCTATGAATCAACCTAGCATCCTCATGTGCTAGGTTTAGGAAGATAAACTGTTAAGTTTTGGTCTGAAGGTGATCCGGCCCGATCATCATATTTTCTTTGTGAAATTGTGCGGTTCTGTGAGTTTGCATGCAGCTGACGGATATACAGGGGTCTGCATGTGCTTTTCCAGCCGGAGTGAATCGCATCGACATCTGTGAGTATATCACTATCCGGATCAGGTTATGAAGCTGACGAAGATTGTATGTTTCAAGTGCATCAGGATGATATAAGTTGGATATATACTCAGTGTGTATATCGTCATCAGGATCATCTTTCGTGTGTACCCATCATCCGCATATCGCTATCGTATGCGGAAGGAAAAATCATTTTTTTGGCTAAGGACCAGAAAGGTTATCATCAGGATATGTATAATATCACCCGACATTTTATTATCATGCTGCAGAGGATGTAAGAGTCTTATAACCGGGTGACATCATCATCGGGTGCAAGTGACGTCATCGTCATCAGGATATTGCGAATATCACCCTATGCAAGTTTATCCTGCTGTCGCTAAGTGTTTTGGCATCGGCGTAAGTCATCGGCATAAAGTTTGGTTAACATCATCAGGATGTTTCAATATGACCGGATAAGTCATATCCTAATGCTGTCGTTTAAGTAGTCGGATATCGGGGTGACGTAAGCATCGAAGGAAAGGTGCTTGAAGTTGTCGTCATTAGGATATATCGGAGGAACTGGATATTTTATATCCTGCTGATGAAGATGATGCTGAACATCATGATGATGAAGATAGAGGTTGGCGGTATGATGAACAGTGAACATCAGGAGGATGTTTGCGCTTGTCGAATATCATGATGCTGCTGACAGGCGAAAGGCGAAAGGCGGAGGAAGTGAACAGTAGTTAGCAGGAGGATATTTCATGCCCCTTCGAAATATGATGATGCTGTCTGTGTTAGCAAGAAATATGATGATGCTGTTAAGCCGATAGGATTTTAACATGCTGGTTGTGTTAATGACTCCTCCTTCCCATTTGTAAGCTCCCGTTGCGTTTACCTCTGCATCATAGTGGTATCAAAGCAAAGGAAGGATCTTCTGGAAAAGATAAGGATATAGCAGGATGTCAGGTGACGAAGGAACATCTGAGATTCCGGCAAGGATGACCAACGTTGAGTTGGCAGTTCTGGTGAAGAAACAAATTACAGAGAGCAAGGCCGTGAAGGCTCAGAATCAGGAATTGAAGGATGAGTTAGAGAAGTTGAGGAGCAGAGTAGGTTCTGGTAGAGAAGAAGATAGGGAAGAAGAAGAGATCCCTAGTTGGAGCGAGGAGGTCGTTCCTGCAGACCAGAGACCACTGTTGAACGCCCTCAAGGCCATGGAGAGGAGAACCATGGATGTGAAACTGGATTTGCCAGTGTTTACAGGAAAGATGGAACTTGATTCAGTGATGGAGTGGATAGACTCCTTGAACAATTTCTTTGAAATAGAGGAGATACCAGAACAACAGAGAGTGAAAATAGCCCAGTCAAAAATGAAAGAAGCTGCCTTGACATGGTGGAATTTCGTCCAAGATGATAGAGTATAGGAAGGAAAGCGTAGAGTCACTACATGGAAGAAGATGATGGCATTAGTAAAGGAAGCTTATGTCCCATTGGATTACAGTATCCAATTACACAAGAGGAAGCAAAACCTGAAGCAGAAGGAGCTAGATGTCAGCTCATATATAGAAGAATTCATGAAACTTTGTATGAAAACAAAGGTAAAGGAAAGTGAAGAAGAGAAGGTAGCCAGATACCTTAATGGATTGAGGTTCAACATTCAGGAAGATTTAAGTCTGCATAATCCAGATACAGTTCAGAAATGCTTTCAGTTGGCATTGAAAGTGGAAGAGAAGTTAAAGAGAAAACAGGAACAACACAATAGAGGAAGAGGAAGACAACAAAGAGGTGGAAGAGGTCCTTTTAGAGGTAGAGGACATGGACATGGATATCAAGGAGAATCCAGTCATGACAATAGTAAGGGAAACAATAGTCAGAACCAGAGGGAAAATTATAGTCAGCAAGGAAACTTCAGAGGTAGAAGACCTTTCAGAGGAAGATCCCAGGGCAGAGGATCCATCAGATGTTATAACTGTAACAAAGAAGGCCATATAGCCAGCAGATGTCTAGAAAAGGCCACAAGCTCAACAGGAGAAAGGAGAACAAATCTGATCCAAGAACCTGATAATCAAAGTATGACAGGCTCTAATTCTTTTCAGAGTGTGAATGCTCCTGATAATTATGGATACCCAGAAAGTGGAGAGTCTTTAATGATGAGAAGAACAGTGACTACCATGAAGGTACCTGACAAAGAATCCCCTCAAAGAAAGTCTCTTTTCAGGACTATTTGCAAAGCAGGAGGTAAGGCATGTAAAGTTTTGATTGATTCTGGTTCTACTGAAAATTTTGTGTCTGAAGAAATGGTGACAAAGCTTAAGCTTAGGAGATTGCCTCACCCATCCCCATATAAAGTCTCATGGCTTACCCAAGGTCAGCAGACAACTGTAGAAGAGCAGGCTTGGGTAGAATTTCAGATTGGAGCATATAAGGATAAGTTGTTGTTTGATATTACCACGATGGATGCTTGCAATCTTTTGTTTGGTAGACCATGGCAGTATGATTTGAAGGCACAACATGATGGTGTTAGAAACATCTATACAATCACTAAAGATGGTAAGGATATAAAGTTACTACCATTGACAGAGAAGGAGGAGAAATCTAAAGGAAAAGAGGTGAAGGTAATGCTGATGGAAGGTAAACAGTTCATGAAAGAAGTAGCAGCAGAAGGTGCAGTTGCATATGCCCTAATCCCATGTATGAGGGTGAATAAAGAACAGCAGCAAGAAGTCAAGGTAGAGAAGAAGCAAAGGTTCATAGACCCAGCTATCCAAGAGCTATTGGATAAGTACAAAGGTATCATCTCAGAAGGAATGCCAAGATCCCTACCACCTGTCAGGGATATCAGTCACTGCATAGACTTAATTCCAGGGTCAACACTTCCAAACAAAGCAGCCTATAAGCTAACTCCAGAACAGAATGCAGAAGTAGCCAAACAAATTGAAGAATTATTGGATTCAGGTCTGATTGGGAAAAGTTTAAGTCCATGTGCAGTACCAGCTGTACTAGCACCAAAGAAGGAAGGTACTTGGAGGCTTTGCACAGATTCCAGAGCTATTAACAAGATCACAATCAGGTATAGGTTTCCAATCCCTAGGATAGAGGATTTACTTGACTGTTTGGGAGGTGCTAAGTATTTTACAAAAATAGATCTAAAGAGTGGATATCATCAGATCAGGATTAGGCCAGGAGATGAATGGAAAACAACATTCAAAACTAATGAAGGGTTATATGAGTGGAAGGTTATGCCTTTTGGTTTATCTAATGCACCTAGTACTTTTATGAGGTTGATGAATGAGGTTTTGAAAGAGTTCATTGGTAAGTTTGTCATAGTATATCTAGATGACATTCTGATTTTCAGCAACACAAAAGAAGAACATCTCAGACACATAGATTTGGTTCTTAAGAGGTTACATGAAGAGCAGCTGATGATAAATTTAGACAAGTGTTTGTTCATGCAAGAGGAGATCACATATTTGGGTTTTGTCATTTCACAAGGAAAGTTACAAATGGATAAGGAGAAGGTAAGTGCCATATTGTCTTGGCCAACCCCAAAGACTGTGAATGATGTTAGAAGTTTCCATGGGTTAGCAACCTTCTACAGGAAGTTTATAAGAGGGTTTAGTCATATTTGTGCACCCATGCTTGATACCATCAAAGGAGGACAGAAGTGCAGATTTGTTTGGACTCAAGGAGCAGATGATTCTTTTGAAACATTGAAGAAGAAGGTGGCACAGCAGCCAGTCCTTGCACTTCCAGACTTTAACAAAATCTTTCAGGTAGAATGTGATGCCAGTCACATGGCCATTGGAGCAGTACTCAGCCAAGAAGGTAGACCTATTGCATTTTTCAGTGAGAAGCTCAATGATGCTAAAAAGAGGTATTCCTCATATGATTTGGAAATGTATGCTTTAGTCCAGTCACTCAAGAAATGGAGGCATTACTTGATGCCAAAGGAATTCATAGTATTCACAGATAACCAGGCTCTGAGTTTCATAAACAGCCAGGAAAAGCTGAACCACAGACACATGAAATGGGTAGAAACCCTACAAGCTTTTACTTTTACATTGAAGCATAAGAAAGGAGTCAAGAATAAAGTTGCAGATGCTTTGAGTAGGAGAGTTCTAACAGTCAACCAGATTCAGTTAGGAAGTGTTGGCATTGATTCACTAAAGACCATGTATGAGACTGATGAAGATTTTGGGGAGATATATCATGTATGTACTTCTTTTGGAGAGAAATATCATGCTGAATTCTCTGAATTTTTGATTCAGGATGGATTGTTGTTCAAAGGTGGACAGTTATGTATTCCAAGGTGTTCTATGAGGTTAAACATCATTAAGGAGAAACATTGTGGAGCTATGGCAGGTCATTTTGGTCTAGATAAGACTCTTGATCTTGTCCGAAGACATTACTTTTGGCCTAAGTTACAATCAGATGTCAGAAAGTTTGTAGAGACATGTGTGATATGTCAGAAAGCTAAAGGCAGGTCGACTAATGCAGGTTTATATCAGCCCTTACCCATTCCTTCCAGACCATGGGAAAGCATAAGTATGGATTTTGTCTTGGGTTTACCAAGGACAAGGAAAGTATTTGACAGTGTTTTTGTTGTAGTGGATAGATTCAGCAAAATGGCACATTTCTTGCCATGCAAAACCACTGCTGATGCTTCATACATTGCAGATTTGTTTTTCAGGGAGATTGTCAGAATCCATGGATTGCCATTGAGCATAGTGTCAGATAGGGATGTGAAGTTTATTGGTCACTTCTGGAGAACTCTTTGGAAGAAACTTGGAACAAATTTGTCTTTTTCCTCCGCATATCATCCTCAAACGGATGGACAGACTGAAGTAGTGAACCGTTCCTTAGGAAATTTGCTTAGATGTTTGACAAAACAACATGGAGAAAAGTGGGATAATATTCTATCTCAAGCTGAATTTTCATATAATGATACTGTCAATAGGAGCACAGGGAAATCACCTTTTCAGATAGTTTATGGTATGCATCCAAGAGGAATTTTGGAATTGAGAGATCTACCTACAGTAGACCCTATTAGTGCAGAAGGAGAAGCTTTTGCAGAAGCCATAAAAGAGGTTCATGATCAAGTCAAGACCCAACTGCAACAAACCACCTTGAAGTATAAGGAATATGCTGATAAAAAGAAGAAGGATGTACAGTTTGATGTTGGAGATTTGGTATGGGTTCATTTGAAGAAGGACAGACTTCCTAAGGGCAAATATACTAAACTCATGCAGAGAAAAGTTGGACCATGTCAGATCTTGCACAAGCATGGACAAAATGCTTATGAGATACAACTCCCACCTGATCTTGGTTTGTCCCCTATATTCAATGTATGTGATTTAACTCCATACAAGTCTTATCCCGATGCAGCTCAGGATATACTACAGGATACAGTCCATGATAACATTCCCAAGCATGATCCTCCACAGTTGCAGAAGGTTTTGGACACCAGAGTGGTCAAACAGACTCGGAACAAACAGTACTTGGAGTATCTAGTCTCTTGGAAGGGAAAACCGAATTCTGAAGCAGTATGGATGACTGAAGAGCAGATCCAGAAACATGGTGCAGATCTTCATACTCTCATCTCAAGTGGACTTGAGATTTCTTCTTCTGGGGAGTATGGTGTAGGAGCACCCCTACAAGACAGGATATTGTCCGCATGACAGGACATTAGTCTATTTTTAGCATGTTTGACTTCATAATGTAATAAGGTCCATTGGACCAATGCATATGTATTAGATCAGCCTAGGAGAGTGTGCAGGCAGTTAGAGTTCGTTATCAGGTTGTCTGAGCTGTCCTCTCCCAGCCGCTTGGAAGCTCCCAGCCGCTGGGAATCGAGTTGGTAGTACTCGTAGGTTATTGCTATAAATAACTCAGATCAGTTAGGGTTTGAGATCATATCAGAGGAGAGAGTAGTAGTTATGTTATGTTGTACTGGTGATCATATCAGAGAGAGAGTAGTAGTAGTTATGTTGTACTGGTGATTGAGTGAGATCCAAAGATCAGTCCAGACATTGTGAAACATTGTTGTAGAAACAGGACATTTGTGTTTCATCTGAATAAGATCTCATCAATTGCATTATCTGGTTTATCAGCTGTTTATGTTTTGATTTCTATTCTGATTACAAGTTGATGGATTCTTTCAACCCTTCCACCGGTTGATTCTGTGAATCGGTGGAATGGTCATGTGTGATAGTTTAGTTTGCATTTTAGTTTTCTGTTTATACATTTCATTGTTTGAGAGATCAGTTGGTAGCATGCTATGAATCAACCTAGCATCCTCATGTGCTAGGTTTAGGAAGATAAACTGTTAAGTTTTGGTCTGAAGGTGATCCGGCCCGATCATCATATTTTCTTTGTGAAATTGTGCGGTTCTGTGAGTTTGCATGCAGCTGACGGATATACAGGGGTCTGCATGTGCTTTTCCAGCCGGAGTGAATCGCATCGACATCTGTGAGTATATCGCTATCCGGATCGGGTTATGAAGCTGACGAAGATTGTATGTTTCAAGTGCATCAGGATGATATAAGTTGGATATATACTCAGTGTGTATATCATCATCAGGATCATCTTTCGTGTGTACCCATCATCCGCATATCGCTATCGTATGCGGAAGGAAAAATCATTTTTTTGGCTAAGGACCGGAAAGGTTATCATCAGGATATGTATAATATCACCCGACATTTTATTATCATGCTGCGGAGGATGTAAGAGTCTTATAACTGGGTGACATCATCATCGGGTGCAAGTGACGTCATCGTCATCAGGATATTGCGAATATCACCCTATGCAAGTTTATCCTGCTGTCGCTAAGTGTTTTGGCATCGGCGTAAGTCATCGGCATAAAGTTTGGTTAACATCATCAGGATGTTTCAATATGACCGGATAAGTCATATCCTGATGCTGTCGTTTGAGTAGTCAGATATCGGGGTGACGTAAGCATCGAAGGAAAGGTGCTTGAAGTTGTCGTCATCAGGATATATCGGAGGAACTGGATATTTTATATCCTGCTGATGAAGATGATGCTGAACATCATGATGATGAAGATAGAGGTTGGCGGTATGATGAACAGTGAACATTAGGAGGATGTTTGCGCTTGCCAAATATCATGATGCTGCTGACAGGCGAAAGGCGAAAGGCGGAGGAAGTGAACAGTAGTTAGCAGGAGGATATTTCATGCCCCTTCGAAATATGATGATGCTGTCTGTGTTAGCAAGAAATATGATGATGCTGTTAAGCCGATAGGATTTTAACATGCTGGTTGTGTTAATGACTCCTCCTTCCCATTTGTAAGCTCCCGTTGCGTTTACCTCTGCATCATGATGATATCAAAATTTGGTCTTGGTTTCTCTTTTATAAGAGAAGCAATAAGCTTCAGACCATTACAAAATATGGCATCTTTCCAAAATTCATGCCTCATCGTATAAACTAAACATTAGTTTTGCTTAAAACATAATTAAGAGAAAACAAAGAAAGTAGACAATATTGATTGGAAGCCCGTAGCACTTGCAATACACTTGTAGTCTATTAATCAACATAGGAGACCTGTGATCATCCCAATCTGGCAAATTCTCCCTCTCCATGATAGAGCGTTTGAAGGCTCAGTTCTTCCACTGCAACATCTTCAAGGCCCTATTCTTCTGGAGGAGCCAAATACTTTTGCTCCCATTGGTATACTGTGTAGTCATGATTTGTATTCTTGAATCTTTGATATATTTTTTAGGTGATTCCTCCATCTGTTGTTGAGTAACCCTCTGCCATCTATAATGAATTTAGAATATCTAGTATCTAAGGCTATTATTCCATCCATGATCAAATTGAGGCTCTGGACATTCAATTCACCATCCTTTTGTACATGAGCAACTCAATCAGGAACAATTGGGCCAAATTCCTTTCTCCATTCACTGAGATTTTTTAATTGGTCATCATCCTTTAATATCCTTGGCACAAACCAATGCTTCAATGTATGAAATGATTCCATCCTTGTTTTGATCTTTTGATCTTCTTCATTTATATACTGAGATTCATCTATAACTATCTTAACCATCTGCTCAGTTGGCTTCAAAGTTGAAGGATCTTCCACGGTTCTCTGTAATACCCTACATAAAGTCATCAAGGTATGATTAATTGGCTGCCACTTCTTGACAAGAGGATCCAGTATAAGTGCATGGGCTTTCATATGGTCAATTGCTTGGGCTAATAAAGTGTAGCAATCATACACACTTTCCAATTTGTCCTCAATCAGTTTGATCCTGTGATCCAAGATTTTTTACAAGACATTGATGATCTTGTCCCTCACTCCCTCGACCTTGGTTTCATTATTAGATTTTTTCAACTCTTTGATCTCCTGTCTTAGTACATTCATTTGTTTAGAGGATGCACTATTTATATCGGTTGATTGGGTAGTAGGAGGTTGATACAATACTATTTATTTACTCTGTGAAGGCCCTGCTCCTTTCAAATCTTTCAGTCTTACATTTTCTATGAACAGTTTATTTACCTCATCATTTAAGAATTTATGTTCCTTTTCATATTCTGTCAATTTGTTTTCCATTCCCTTAACAACAACTCAAGTGAACATGACCGAATGCATTGTCAAGGTTGCAACTTCTAAAGGAGATGTGTCCTACAATGTTTTTACCATAATCGTTCCTCTCATCTCTTGTACCACATCTAACAACCTTTATTTTTGTGTATTTCTTTGCTTGGCCCAAAATGCCAAGGTCTCAATCTTAGGGTTGTACCCTATACCACTTATCCCCTCATTAGAATCAAATTCAGCAATCATCATTGGGTCTTCTTGTGCTCTTACTTGGTCAAGTAAGAATATCTTCTTTAGTTCCATACCTGGGATAATGAGTATATTACTCTTCAAAACCATATCCCTATCTTCTTGTGGGCTAATATCAACATTATCAATTCTCAATTCATTGAAAGTCTGGGCTACAATCTGATTGTGCTAAGACTCTTTAGCACCCATATTGTTTATCTCTACCCTTTGTTCAAACTCTCTCATTTTCATTTTAACCCAGAAATCCTTAAATTCAGGGGTCTTAATGAAATCATCATCTTCAATAAATCTGAGAGCTGCAATTTCCCTCTCATCATCCTGCATTTTCCTTTCTCCCTGCATATGGATATCAATTCTAGCCTCTGGTTTATGAGCTTTAGTTTCATGGGCTGTTTGATCTACCTCAACATCATCCTTCAAACTCCTCAATACACTGGCCACTTATTCTGTATCTCCCACTCCTTCGCTCATTTCATAGGAGACCAATCCATATGGCTCCTTTGTCTTCTATTTCTTAGGAAGTGGTTGTTCAGGAGGTGATTCTTGAGGAACATGACATACTGAAATAGTGTCAAGAGATGGCTCTGAAATTACAATACCACTTGGTCTTTTGGGAGATAATTTGGTGGGCCTCTCCTGCTCTGCTGTAGACTTATTATACAATTCCTCAAACTTATCAATTATCAAATTTATCCTCTTAAGAGGATCTACTTCTTGTACAAAATACCCCAAGAAGTCACTGTTCTTCTTCTTCATTTCTTGCTCAAGCTTCATCATGATCTCCCATTTTCTTGTCCTTTGATATACCTCTTTGGGAGTGAAGCAATTTCTAATCACATCCTCTTCGTAATCCACTTGATGAGTGATTGCGGCCTTTGTGAGGAGGTTTTGTCTTATAAAATTCATATGGTCCTCAGGGTAAAAAACCCTTTCACTTCCAGGCCTCAGAGAATATCTTGTCTTAAGGTAATGTTGTAATTCTTCAAGGGTGTTAGATCCAACAGATAATTCTTCACATGTTGTCAAGTTAGGTAGAAATGTACCCTTCTTTTGTTTGTGCATGACATCCTTTTCCATCCATAACATCTGCCACATAAATTCTAAAAAGGCTAGCCGAAGAGGAACAAATTTTGGCAATATATGTGGGGCCCGTGGGCACCCATAAATCCTGATTATTGTGATATCTTGCAGAAAAAACCAATCACCAAAGTTATGAGTATGACCTTGTTCTAGTTTCAAATCCAAGGGCCTCAATAGTTGTAGTATAGGTGTGTGTAATCTTGGTGATGAGTGGCCAAGAACTCTCATAACTCTATTCACAAAGTCATCATGGAACACTACATAATCAGATTTTTTGCGTCTGCTATCCCATATAACACCATCGTTGCACAGGCAATGAATTTCCTTGTCGATCAATCCTACCCAAGCACATCCTTTCTATCCATCTATCTTTGTTTTGGTACAATATCAAATGACACAGTAAAGAATATTGCCTAAATGTTGTAGGGTCCCTGTTCTCTCTGACTTGCATGAAGCCTTCATGCAATGCCTTCTCAAGATATGAGGCAAAGTCATATTCAATGTTTGTCTTGGGGTTCTGAATTCTCATAGCCATCATCATCAAACTAACTGGCATTTTTTCTTCTATATCTATCCCAAGTACTTGACAGAAAGAAAAGTGGGTTTTCTTGAAATAAGTCTGAAAATCTTCTACATCAAACGATTCAATGGCAAAGGGGGAGATAGGTATCACCTTGTTGTTAACACCCCTTTTCATGTATATGGGGAGTTCATCACTTCTATGTGTTCTCCTTAACCTAGTATATTCTTCCTCACTCTTTTGCAAGTCAACCTTAGTGAGGGCCTGTTTGTTTAGATTGAAGCATTCAATGATTGCAGCTTTGTTAATATTACCAATGGCGACCCATCTGTTATCCTCATGGTCCTGGTATCAGGGTGGTAATTCTGAGCTAGAACTCTAATGAACTCCACATCTATGAAGACATTCGAGACAATTAGCTTAGCTAAGTCTAATATCCACATATTTAATACTGGACTTAGATCCCTTCACTCTTTTGATAGAAATACCAAAACAATTCCCACCCCGAAACAAGAATAAGGGCATCCCTACAACCATGAATTGTATCCTGGAAAACCTTCTTGTATCCTCTCTCAGTTGAGTTAGGCAAGATATCTAAGATAGATTATTGTAATGATCTCTTTTTACCCTTAGGCTCTTCCTTCTTAGTCTCAGGTTCTTTATTTTTAGGTGGCATGATATCTAATGTCAACCTCTACGTGAGCTTTCTAAGTGTTTAAATGCAGGATTTCAAACAATTCTATGCTTGTAAAGCTGCTTCAATAATTTTAGTGTAATTACCCAGTATGTAATAGTTGCAGAACTTCGCCCTATTGAACTCCTAGCTTCCTGCACGACAATCCTTGCAAATGAATGCCAAAACAATGCCGAGTTCTCAATTTTAATGGCTTATGAGTTCAGTCATGTCATCATTAATATCAAACTTATGCTCATATTTCGAGTTTGAATGTGCGCCATTGATTTTCACAAGATCTGAGGGTTGTTAAGAGTTATGCATTTAATATTGCAACTAGTAATAATGCCCTGATAGTCTATACTGCAACACCGCTGCCTCTTTTTTTAACTGGTGCGAGATAGCGGGGTGTATACCGCAAGCTTCCTTATGCTTCATCGCGGGGCAGTGGGACTCTTATCGCTATACCACATGTCTTAGAAGTCTTCTTTGCGGTACTGCGGTTCTTACCGCACTACTGCTCTTTATTATATCCTTCCTTGTGGGGTGGTGAGTTGTTCCCCGCTATACTGCAAGCTTCCTTATGCTTCATCGCGGGGCAACAAGATTGTTATCGCTCTACCACATGTCTTAGTAGTCTTCTTCGTGATACTGCAGTTCTTACCGCACTACCGCTCTTTATTATCTCCTTCCTTGCGGGGTGGCGGGTTGTTCCCCGCTATACCGCACTGTTCATTTTTCCTTACCGTGGTACTGCGGTTATAATGTAATTAAGCTCTTTTATATCGCCCAACCGCACCTTTATTATAATACCCCCGCGGTATTGCAGTGAATACTTTTATGTTGTCTGTTATATACCACCAGCCCGCTAAGGGTTCAAATTGTTGCCGCAAGATTGCAGTAAAGGACTTTTATGGATGTAAAATAGCTAGACATGTTTTTGCTTAGTATATATGATGAATTTTTGGCTTTGTATAGGTCTTTTAGTGTCAGTCAAACCTAAAAAATTTATATGTTTGTTTACAATGGGGAGGCTCAGTCAAAAATAAAAAGGAATATGAGGGTCAAGGCTCAAGTCATGGAGCTCAAGGTTAGTTGTGATGATGGAACTAGGCAAAATTTCAAGGTTCTAACACACCTCATGATGAACTAGACTATGTTTTTTCTTCATCCTGCTTGTGTTATGTTTTTATGAGTTCTTTTCTTATGAATATATATCCCTAAGGAAAATTTGTCTTATACCTGTAATTGTAAACATCTTCTTGGTTTTTGACTGCAAATTCTTTTTAATCTATAAACTGAATTCTATTTTAAGTTTCCATTTGTAGTTATCAGTAGATTGGAAAGTCAACAGTTATCAACTTATGAACTCAATAAAGTTTTACTAATTCAAGTTGTTAATTTATACATTATTGCTTATTTGGACTTCAAGAAATGAAGACAAGGGATGTAAGGCGCAAATTAGATGATAGTGATCATAATGCTGAAACTTCAGTGATAGATTATGAGCGCCTTCGTAGAGAAAAAGTGGCAAAGAATAATGAATATTTATTGAGTCTCGGTTTGACAAACAGGCAAGTTGTGAATCCACTAAGTAGTATATTATTTGTTTAATAGTGTTTAATGAAAATTTATAGGCAAGAGCTTTATGTATATAAGACATAATATGATATTTTTTTTTGTTTTATAGGAAACAAAAAGAGTGCAAAGAAAATGCAGAGAAAAAATAGAAGGAAAGAAAAGATACAGTGTCACCATCTCATAGAAGTCTATGCTTTTGTGGTTCAACAAATGCGGTTGGTGAAAACAACAGTTGCAGTGATGATCATGTGCAGCTTGATATAGCACATGGTGATGTGCAGCCTAATATAGCACATGGTGATCATGTGCAGCCTAATATAGCACATGGTGATGTGCAACATTGTGATGATCTCTTAGCACAAAGTCTAAGAGAGATTATTGAAAAACATCAGAGCAAAGGAACAACAGGTCTGCAGATGATTTATTCAAGATTAAAGGATGTGTTTGAAGTGAAATCTGTAGAGACCGGTACTCATGATCTACCTACTCATGCCACACCTGATGTGGCCAAGGAGCATGAAGTTCTAGTTAATGAAAGTCATGAAGAGAGACCGCTTGCATATGTTGTGCCTCAAAGTGCACCTGTTGCATCTAGAACTTTTGATGGAACTAGTGGATCAGCTAGAAATACTGGTAGTGGTTTAATAGAAGATGTTGATGCTTTTGTCAAAAGACAAAGATTGAGTCAAGATTTGTATAGATCTACAGAGAGGAATGCAAAAGAAAGAAAATTAGAAGGCAAGAAGCCATTCTTGCTTGAGGTATTAAGAGATGGTGAGCCCATTGGGCCAAATGCTGCAAAGTGGGCCTCTGAGTTAGGTGTAAGATGTAGGGCCCATTTGGATATTTGCAAATCAAGTTTTGCAGAGAAAGATCCATGAACTGTGGAAAATGTTATACAAAAAATGGAAAATGCTTTTGAGACTACTGGTGGACAAATCTCTAGAAAATATTACAAGCAAAAGATGAGAATTTTGATGAACAATTTTAGATACAATTGTAGAAAAACAATCATGGAGGGAAAAGAGAGGTTAGACTCCACTCTATCTCCCATACAATGGGAGGCATTGAAAGAAAGTATGCATTCTGAAGAATATTTGGCAAAGAGTAATAGAGGCAAGAGAGCAAGAGATAATGTGAGGGTTGGATATACATTTGGTCGAGGTTGGTTGCAAGCCAAAATGGACAAATTTGGAGTAAGTGTATGGTTTTTTGGATCATTTTACATTGTGTTATTTATTTCAATTTTTTATTGAACTGACAATATGTTGAAATTGACATTGTATTTTATGTGGAAAACAATAATAGAGAAGCAAGTGCAGAAGATATTGTCAATTATATGGCAGCACTAGATCCTAGTAAATCTAAGAGTAGATGAAGTGGAAATCTAGTTCATCAATAGAGATTTCACAGCCATTTGTTACATGCCCAGTAGGATTAGCCTCTCTAGATCATGTCAACACAAATAAAGGGTACCAACATGTAGTGAATTGCATATACAGTCTTAGTTAGCAAGTTTCGCAGTTGGTTGCCTCTGTTAACCCTGGAAAATTCTAAAACCATCAACACATCAACCTATTAATCATTGTTATTGTAATTTAATTATGAAAGCATGAAATTAGAACTTAAACACATTCACACATGAGACACCAGATTTTTATGTGGAAAACCTTATAAGGGAAAAACCACTGTAAGTGTTAGCTCACAATGTAAAAAGATATATCAAAATTTACAATAAGGCACACTCCTTGAGGCTCACTGCCCAGAATGCTCACTGTAAAAGAAGCGGCTCACTACCTATGGGTGGCTCACTGCCAAAATTAGTGAACTGAGATATTAGTATCTACTCCATGCCAGGATTCAGTTCCATTGAAGCACAGTAAAGTTCCTCTACTCTGCTCTACTTCTTCACTTTAGACTTATCTTCGTATTTTCACACATCCATACATTTTTCATGACTTCATTACAATTATTTATACAATTCATCAACCTTGGAATGATCAACAAGGTCAGCATTACAATCATCAACCTTTGGAACAATCTCCAAAGTCGGCATGCATACATATTTACCCAATATTCAAATTAGGTCTGGTCATAAATGGATTGAGGGAGAAGAGAAATGAATGCGGAACACACCAAGCTTTAGTTGGGACTCAAATGCAATTTTCCATGCAACAACATGCTTTTACAAACTTTGAAGCACAACTGCAAGTAGTGAGAACAACCAGGTCGGCCAAGACTGGAGTTAACACTAAGACTTTTAGGAACACACTTGATGCACGATCCAGATTATACTTTGCAGACCAATCAAAAGGTAGGGACATGATCTAGAGACTCCCACAAGCACGTTACAATCACTAAGAATATCCGCACAACCTCTAAACATTTTATCCATAAAATTCTTCAAACTGGAGCACTTGAACATTACTGTTGGCCACTGTCATAAAGGAAAGATCACCTGCGGAGCATCAAATCATGAACCATTTGAAATGAAGTCACATAACATCATCAAAAACTTAATTCCAGAACTGTAGACTGTAAAACTTAAATGTGGAGAAATGTGGAGGAGAATACATTCTCCCTGTCACCATTAAATACACAGAAAAATAATTTTTACTCTGGTGAATAGAACTCGCTCAAATCTTCACACCGGAGGCTCAAACTTGAAACATAGAATCTACAGACATCCCTTAACATTACTTCCAATCCGCAAGAAAAGATATTCAATCTACAGGATATGTGGAGCAAAACACTGCACTGCTCTAGTAGATAAAGCAATTCTGCACTTTGTACTAATTCCTCAAATACTTGTTCAGACTTATTCAAATGACTTTCTTAGGTGTTGACATCAATGACAACACTTACTGCTCATACTTGCAACAATCTCCCCCTTTGTCATTGATGGCAACACATGATGTGAAAAACCATCAAGACATACAATCTTGCTTTGCTTCTTTGCTCCCCCTTACTTGATGCTTTCTCTGACTGCAATTTTCTTCTTAAGTTTTTCACATGAACTTCTCTCCCCCTTTGACATCAATGGAAAAGGGCACCAGACCTTTTCTTTTCTCTTTACTGCACAGCTCCCCTTGTCAACAATACTGCAACACTTTCTATTCTTAATCAAAAACTTGTGTCAGCAACATTTACCAGCTCCCCCTAAGAGGTAGCTTACAAAACATCAATCCAGATCAAAAGATGAAACTTTGGACACCACTAGACTAATGCATTCCTTATGCATCTTAGTTTAGAGTAGGAGGGGTAATAACCCCTAACTTCTCCCTGAGATACTCAAAAGTATCCTTAGGCAGAGGCTTAATGAAAATATTTGCAATATGATCCTTTATAGATACATACTCCATCTTTACTTCATTCTCTGTTACCTTTTCTCTCAGAAAGTGATACCTTATCGATATGTGCTTTGTCCTTGAGTGCATCACTAGATTCTTTGAAATGTTTATAGCACTTGTATTGTCACAAAAGATTGAAATTGGTTCTTCATACACAACTCTTATGTGCTTCAATGTTTGCTTCATCCAAAGCACTTGAGTGTAACAACATGTTGTAGCAATATATTTTGCTTCTGTAGTAGACAAAGAAACTGATTCTTGCTTCTTGAGCAGCCATGAAACCAATTTGTTACCCAAGAGGAAAGCACCTCCACTTGTACTTTTTCTATCATCAGCATCTCCAGCCCAATCTACATCTGTATAAGCACTAAGAGTGATATTAGTATCTTTGGGATACCACAATCCATAGTATGAAGTGCCTTTTAAATACATCATGATCCTCTTGACTGCCATCACATGTGACTCTTTGGGATCTTCTTGAAATCTTGCCACAAGACAAACTACATGCATTATGTCTGGTCTGGTATGGGTTAGATAAAGTAGTCCTCCAATCATAGACCTATACTTTTTCTGATCAGTTTTAGGTGATTCATCATACTTGGTCGGTTTGTAGCTAGTTACCATAGGAGTACATACTAACTTATAATTCTCCATTCCAAACTTCAACAATTCTTTCACATACTTGGACTGAGAAATGAAAATTCCTTTTTCTGATTGAGTAATTTGCAGTCCTAAAAAGAAATTCATTTCACCAAACATAGACATTTTAATTTTTTTTTGTATTTCCTCTGCAAAATTTTTACACATACCTTCATTGCTTCCAAAAAAATATCATCAACAAAGACTACAACAATTAGAATTTGATCATCATTGATTTTGAAAGAGATTGTTGTCTACAGTACCTTTACTATACCCTAATTGCATCAAATACTTGTCCAACCTTGCATACCAAGCTCTAGGAGCTTGCTTGAGTCCATACAGAGCTTTCTTCAATCTGCACACCATGTCACCTTTGTTTGATGACTAAAATCCTTCTGGTTGTTCAATGTAGACTTCTTCTTCAAGTTCTCCATTCAAGAAAGCAGATTTTACATCCATTTGGCACACCTTGAAATCTTTGTGTGCAACAAATGCCAAAAACATTCTTATAGCTTCAATTCTTGCCACATGAGCAAAAGTCTCGTCAAAGTCTATTCCTTCAACCTGAGAATATCCTTTGCATACTAGTCTTGCTTTGTTTCTCACTACTCCATTTTCATTCATTTTATTTCTGAAAACCCATTTGGTTCCAATCACATTTTTATCAGCAGGTCTAGGGACTAATTCCCAAGTTTGATTCTTCTCTATCTACATCATCTCTTCTTCCATGGCTTTTACCCAACTTTCATCTTTGTAGGCTTCACTTACAGTTTTAGGTTCAATTTGTGAGAGCAAACAGTAGTTCACCTATTCCTCTATATCTCTTTTCCTTGTCAATACTCCTTTTCTTTTGTCACCAATTATTTGATCTTCAGAATGATTAATCCTTACATACCTGGGAGTCTTAACAACACTTTTCGAAGCCTTTTCTTCTTCAACTTGATTGATTGTGACTGCAGGTTCATCTGATTAATAACCACTCAAATATGATGTTATTTCCTTGTCTTCATCAACCTTCACATTAGCACTTTCAATGACCTTCTTCAATCTCTTATTGTAGCACCAGTAGGCCTTACTTTTAGTAGAGTATCCAAGAAAAATTCCTTTATGACACCTAGCATCAAACTTGCCTAACTCTTCATCTCTTCTGATATAACATTTGCTTCCAAAAACTTTGAAATATTTCACTGTGGAGACTATTCCATACCACAATTCATAAGGAGTTTTAGTACCATTACCTTTGGCTTGGACTCTGTTTTAAATGTAGACAACAATGTGTATAGCTTCTCTCCAATACACTTCTAGTAGGTTAGCCTCCATCATCATTGACCTAGCAGCCTCTTGAACTATCCTATTTTTTCTTTCAACAACTCCATTCTGCTCAGGAGTCCTAGGAGCAGACAACTATCTCTTTATCTGATGTTCTGCACAGAATGCATTGAATTCATTTGATGTAAACTCACCTCCTCTATCAGACCTTAAGCATTTGATCCTCAATTCTTATTCATTCTCAACCATTTCCTTGAAAACTTTGAACTTGTCTAGGGCTTATGATTTGTCTTCTAAAAAAATGACCCAAGTCATTTTAGAATAATCATCAATAAGCAACATAAAGTACATGTCTCCTTGCAAACTTCTTGTTCTTGTAGGACCACACAAATCTGTATGCACCAGCTCAAGCAATCCAGCAGAAGATTGTTCTTTACTCTTGAAACTTGTCCTTGTCTATTTTCCCATTTAGTATTCCTTGCAAATAGTATTAGTGGGCTTCACAATCCTGGGTAGATCTCTCACAACCTATACTAAGCTTATCTTCACTAGATTGTCAAAATTGATATGACACATCCTTCTATGCCACAACCAACTCTCATCTGTCTATGCCAACAAACAACAATTATCGGTTCCCCAAGAGTGATAAAAATTACCTCTAGTCTTCTTACCAGTTGCAATCACTATTCTAGAGCTTTCCATGATCTTGCATGCATTCTCCTTGAATCTCATATCATACCCTTTATCACACATCTGACCAACACTTAAAAGATTATGTTTTAGACATTTCACATAAAGAACACCATCTGTATTATGCTTGCCATCAAAAGAAATAGATCCTCTTCCATAGATCTTACCAGCTGCATTATCTCCAAACTTGACCAATCCACCATCATACTTTTCCAAACTTACAAACTTACTTTTGTCACTAATCATGTGATGTGAACATCCACTGTCAATGATCCATTCATCCTTATCCTTCTCAACCTGGACAGACAGAGCACTTTCTTCTATTGGTTTTTCTTCCTTCACACAACTAGTAGGATTAGTAGACACAGGTTCTTCCTTAATAGAAATAAGCATGCATTCATTTGCACCAGTACTATTATCATCAGACTCATCATCTGTTACACCATCATCATCAAGATCTCTAAGATAATAGCATTTCTTGACAATTCTAGGTCTACTTTCAAATTTCTTCTTACCTCTTTCATCTCTAGACATCTGGATGCATAGTGACCAATCTTACCACAATAAAGCATTTGAATGGTAATTTGCCTTTAAACTTATCGGTACCTCTTTGCATTCTATCCACAAAGTTGGCTTCAACCTCATCTAGGTCATCATCAGATTCCACAACATATTTCTGAGCTCTTGAGGTCTTTTCTGAAGTGTTGGCTTTGAAAGCAGTCTCAGTCTTTGGCAGAGCATCACCAAATTCTCTCATTTCAAAAGCTGTAAGTTTCCCGAGCAACTGATCCTTTGAAACCTTTTGCACACTCATAACCTCTTCAATTGATGCCACCTTATGACTATAAGATTTAGGCAATGACCTAAGAATCTTTAGCACAACCTCATCCTCATTAATAGTTCCTCCAAGACTTTTGATTCCATCGACAATTTCATCAAGTTTCTGCATGTAGATAGTTATGTTTTCATCTTCACTCATCTTTAGGGTTTCATACATTACCTTCAGGTTTTGTAGTTTGGCACTTTTTATAGAATTATCTCCTTCATATAAACTTTTCAACTTTTCCCAGATCTCATGAGCAGTCTCCAAATCCATAACTTTCACCAACTCAGTGTTAGATAGGGCATTTAATAGAGCATCTCTATCTTTTCCATTTAATTCATATTGTTTGACTTCATCTTCAGATGATGGACCATTTTCAGGAATAGTATACTTTGTATCTGCCATCTTCCAAACATTATAACCAAGAGAAATGAGATGACTTTTCAGTCGTATCTTCCAGAGAGCATAATTTGTTCCATCAAACTGTGGAGACTCCATTTTGTGCGCCATCCCAGATCTACCTCGAGCTGTTAGACTCTTTACCAAGGAACCCTCACTCTGATACCAATTGTTGAAATACACAATACAACTAAGAGTGGGGGGGTGAATCAATTGTAACCAAAATTTTAAAACCATCAACACATCAACCTCTTACTCATTGTTATTGTAATTTAACTATGAAAGCATGAAATCAAAACTTAAACACATTCACACATGAGACACCAAATTTTTACATGAAAAACCCTATAAGGGAAAAATCACGGTGAGTGTTAGCTCACAATATAAAAGATATATCAAAATTTATAATAAGGCTCACTGCCAATGGGGCTCACTGCAAAAGAATCGGCTCACTGCCAATGGGGTGGCTCACTGCCAGAATTGGTGAACTAAGATATTAGCATCTAATCCATGCCAGGATTTAGTTCCATTGAAGCATAATAAAATTCCTTCGCTCTGTTCTACTTCTTCACTTCAGACTTATATTCACATTTTCGCACATCCATACATTTTTCATGACTTCATTACAAGTATTTATACAATTCATCAACCTTGGAATGATCAACAAGGTTGACATTATAATCATCAACCTTTGGAACAATCTCCAAGGTCGGCATACATACATATTTACCCAATATTCAAATTAGGTTTGGTCTTAAACGGATTGAGGGAGAAGAGAAATGAATGTGGACCACGCCAAGCCTTAGCTGGGACTCAAATGCAATTTTCCACGCAACAACACGCTTTTACAAACTTTGAAGCACAACCGCAAGTAGTGAGAACAACCAGGTTTAGTGATCAATTTGGTCGCATTATAAATGACTGGCAATAAACTACTAATGGTCACGTGACCATGTTTGGTCATTTATAAGCAGTTTTTAATAGTTTTTTAGTCATATATTGTTGTTTCTATACTAGTGAATTGGGAGAAGATATAGATTCCCTTGCTTGATATTAGGCTCTACTAGTGCTTTTTAGCACCATACATTCCTAAATATATAAAGGCAAGCATGGTTAAAAGGTTCAAAAGTTCCTAGTTAAAGATAGTGAGCTTAGATTCAAATTCATGCAACAAGTTCCAGGATACAAATTTCTAGACCAGGACTACACTTGTAGTTATGAACCTTGAGTGAGAAAAGGTCATTTCACAAGATGTCAAAGGTCCACTTAAAAGAACCTTAAGATGAACCTTTTTAGAAATGGTAGTTGGGTTCTTTTTAAGTGTGGTTGTGTGTGCAAACAACATACAAACTGAAGTTATCTAAGGCTATCTCCAACTAGCCTAACCATAATTTACAACCATGTGAACTAGGACTATTAACTAGATTGAAAACTAGACAAACTTGTTACACATATGGTTCCTAAGGTTGTCATTGATGTCAAAACTATCATGGATGTGTGATGGTGTTCATGGTTGGATGTCATGTCCTATCCAGCAGAGAAGATATAGTTCATGGTTGGATGTCATGTCCTATTCAACAGAGAAGATACAATTCATGGTTGGATGTCATGTCCTATCCAGTAGAGAAGATACAGTTCATGGTTGGATGTCATGTCCTATATAAAAGAGAAGATACAGTTCATGGTTGGATGCCATGTTGAATATAATGAGGTTACTGAAGTTCATGGTTGGATGTCATGCCTTGATCAATCCAGAGTTGAGTATGAAGTTATATTAAGATGGGAATTAGAAGCATCAAGAAGACATATTAAGATGGGAATTAGAAGCATCAAGAAGATACATTAATATGGGAATTAGAAGCATTAAGATGATCAGATGTGTTGCTGATGTTGGGAAGATGTTGTGTCTCTGTGGATTGAAAGATAGATTCATATAGTGTCAAAGCATGTATGTTCCAAGTTTCATGGTGTTTAGATTACCAGAAGGGTGTTTTGCAGTTGACATTTTGAAGATAGTGTTGGTTCTAAAGAAGACATTTACTATATGACAATGTTTGGCTCTGCATTCCTCCACATTTGTAGTTATGTCTATGCGGTTCTGGAACTATTTAAGGTGTTGTGAAGATAATAATTCCAAAGTTTTAGATCATTTGTCCTTCCGCTGTGAAAGTTATGCATGATAGAATATCGGCATGAGTTCTAGCAGAGTAAGGTAGTATTGAAGGCCTATTGGAATGCTCCACATTCCTTCGGTTGTGAATGTTTGCCTTTGCAGTTTTGTGGACATGTTTATGGATGTATAGTACATGCTCTCTTACAGTTTCAAGGTTCTTGGTGATCCGCAAGCTCAGTTTTTCAATGACAGTATGTTGCAGTGTGTTCTGGATGACTTATTGTTCTCAGAGTTCATGGTTGAAGATGTGTGGCACAAAATCTTTGATGGCAGAGATAAAAGAGTATTTGGAGATGTTGTATGAGTCATGTAGACTCATCTAGAAGAATTTCATGAAGATCTTTCTTGTTTCCAATACCGCACAAGGTTTTCAAGTTGTTGTGGTCGTTATGCTTCAAGTTTCATATGTTTTGCTTAAGGTTGTCCTATTTTCAAATGAGTGGAGTGTACGAATGTAATTCCTTGGTGTTTGAAGCTGTGAAGGATGTATTAGACCTGGTTAAGCAAGTGTTGATATCCGCAAGGCATGGGTCTTCTGCTGGTGTAGCGTGTAGTCTTGTTTAGGACTTGTCCTCTACACGTTTCATATTGTGTGTTGTCTGACTGACTTGTAAATATATTTTTCATGTTGTCTCTAGTTGAAAAACAATATAATCAATGTAATATCATGTATAAATTTTAAATCAAATTGAGTTAGGTGAAGTGTGATTGCAATGTGATTGATAAGGCTTGCAAGCAATATAAGGAGCATAATGAATGCATTATGATGTGTGATTGAAGAAGAAAGAGTAGATGTGTTAGAAGCTGTCCTGATTCATCTTGAAGACATTTGTGTGATAGGAAGGAAGTGAAGAGTGTGCCTATAAATTGATCTAATTATCAGAAGAAGCATAATTGCAATCATCAAAGGTGTGAATTTCAATGTCAATTTTCAGGTAGTAGAAGGATTGTCATACTGTAATATTTTCTAAGTTTGTTAAAAAGAAAGATGAAGATGGGTCCCAAAAACAAGGCCTAATCAGGTACCCATTTATAAACAAGAATATCTCATAACAGAAGAAAAGGAGAAAACCCAGTGGGACAAAACTCCTCTCCAAAAGAGAGAAAACATGAAATATGTACAAGTGATGGATCACAAATTCAAGTCCATCACAAATACATAATGAATACCCCCATAAGAGAGAGCAGATGAATGAGACTTTGAATCCCCTCCAAGAAGTAACTCATGTACCAATGATGACTGTCTGAAGACAAAAATAATCCACTACCTACAAACAACATTTCTCCCCTTCGGAAGAAACATATCAACTAGTGGAGATAGAAGCAATTCCCACATCTTGGATGAATAGGGAATCCAAATCCAAATGGGTGTCTCAAAAAACTATCCAAAGACAAAGCAAAAAATAAAAAAGAAATCTTGTCCTAATTGATAAGATTGACAACTAATAAAGGAAAATACATTCCTAATTAACTCCCTAATTAACTTATGACAATGTGTAAATATAATTTTACACCAACAATGTTAGATTCCAAGAATCTCTATAGTATTTCTTCTACAAGAGAGAAAATCCAAAAATGAGAGGATAAACTTGCAATCAATACATTCATGTGCATTACTTATAAAGAGTGATTACAAAGAATAAATACATCCACATTTGCCAAGAATAGACAAAGCAAAAAAGTAGAAATGCAATCTTATCCTAAGTGATAAGATTGACAACTAATAAAAGAAAATACATTCCTAATTAATGACTCCCTAATTAACTTATGACAATGTGTCAATATAACTTTACACCAACAGTAAGTACCCCAAGAGGTTTCGAGTCCACATCTACAAAGGAAGTATGAAAATGATCTAAAAACCTAGTGGTCACGATTCATTCACAAATGTGAGATAAATGGATAAATTGGAGTGGTTTTACTTGATACATTGTTGATTTCTATGCATGGATAGGTCTTTGGGCCTAATATAAATCTTTAGTAGAAAACTAGGCTTAAAAATCATCAAAATAGGGCCTAAAATTAATAATTAGTAGGTTGTAGGCCAACCTTGACTACTCCTGATAGCCAACAAGGTGGCCTTGACTATCTAGGGCAGCCTTGTCTGTGTCAGAGAAAACTCTACAACTCTTGTGAGGGCTTGATCAACTAATTTGAAGGGTACTTTGATATTGACACTTTTTCTGAAACTCCATAGAATCTCCTAAAACTGACCTACAAGCACACTTTCGTGAATAAGTACAAAAACAAAGGTTAAGGGGAAGTAAGTCTCAGTCAGTCCCCTTGTGGGATTTCAAGCATGAATTCACATTGAAATACTAATAAATAATAGTCCATAAATCTAATCTATGCAAAGAAAAATATTCTAAATGAAAGCATAACTATTAAAACCTATAGGATGATCACAAAAGGTGCATAGAAACTCAACAAGACAAGTGGGGTGGGAGAATGGTTTTAGAAAGAAGGTGTTGGTTTACTCCTAAAGAGTTTTAAGGTGTCAAAGATGACTAATATGGGGGTGAGTTTTGTTGGAATAGCCAACGATATTCTGCAACACTTGAATCACTCTCACAATATGGAAATCAATAATACAAGATAAGAAATCGATGATATTGATGAACCTAATTAAGCATAAACTTATATTGATCTCACTAACAAATTTACATGAGAATGCCTCATTATATAGGCATGGAAGAGGCAATCTAATTTGCACGCGGATTGACAAGTACCTTGTGATGTGGCACATGCATGAAGACAAGTGTCCTATAAGGTGTCAACCTTTGGATCACTTGGAATGTGCAAACCAACAACCTTGTGTAACAAGTGTTGGATGACTGCAAAGTGCCTTTTGAGGTGAGATGGAAAGTCTTCCAACCTCAAAAGGTATGCACATGAGGTTTACTAAACAACTAGGTAACCTCTAACCTCTAAAAGGTTGCACATTCAGTTAGGCAAGATGTTGTCTAACCTCATCAACCTAAGTACACTTAAGCTATAGTGAATAGATAAATTATTCACTCTAACACCCCCCTTAAGTGATACTTGGGGAGATCACAAAAGTGCAAGAGATACATAGATATGGGTCCCAGCTACTAGGCCATGTGATGCAGGAGCATCCCTGGTTCAAGAGCAATCTTGCATCAACCAAAAAAAACATCTGCATTTCAGTTTGTTTCTTTCATTTTCCCAGTTCAGTTCAGACAGTTCAGTTAGTAGTAGTTTCTATATTTTGGTCCGCATTCTACTACAGTTGCATTCCAAACCTTGCAGAGCTAGATTTAGCATCTAGATTCATTCATGCACAACATATCCAATTTTCAGAGCATTTGGATTAGGTACTAGAAAGTTATCGCTATCTGAAGATCGACTATTTTCTCATAGTAAAGCATTCTGATAGTACCAGATAATCAGTTGAAGGAGAAGACTTGTGGAGCATTTCACAACCTTCGAAGCTTAATGACACATCATTCAATATTGTTTGGTTCGTGGCCGACCTTCCCCGAGATCCGCACATCATTCCATTCATTGGCGGAGGAGTTCTATTCATTTAGGTCTGACCTATTTGTGTACACGCGTTACAGTTCTTCATTGGGGTTTGTGATCTTCCTTGGCCGACGCGAAGGAATCTTATATTCTGGATATAATATATATTGATGTAATAGATCCTTAGGAAAGTAGATTTTAGATAGTGATTGATAATTCTAAGTTCATAGTTTAGATTTTGTGCGAAGGAGCTTCAAAGCCATATCTTGTGCATATTTTGATATTTTGTAACCAGGCCTGTGAGCCTAGTTGTAAGCTTGCATGTTGCCGGCCAACTTATATTTGAATTCTATGATATATTGAATGACTAAAACTGCATTTGCTTCATATCTTTGAGTTGTTTCCGTTGTGTTTACTCTAGCTGCATGGTCTGGATAGTTCTCTTTGAGGATCCCCCTAACCATGACTACACCACCATGTTAGGTACCCATGTACAAAGTTTCTCATAAAGTGGAGTAAAGGAGAAAACCCAGTGGGAACAAAACTCCTCTCCAAAAGGAGAAAAAAATGCATGAAAAAGAAAACAAGTGAAGAAGAAGGATGGGCTTATATCATTACCCCCTAGGACAACTTCTATCACATGTGTACAATAAATTTCTCCAAAATAGGAGATACAATGAGAGACTTGGAAGACCCCCATAAGATATGTTGCAGTGCACATAGATGCTTGATGAAGTATGTTGAAGAGAATCCAAGAATGTTGAACCATATTTCTCCCCTTAGGAAGAAATCGAACCATATTAGTATGCAATTGATCTTCCCATTCCGGATAGGAACATACAAGAAGAAGTATGAAGGTCTTTGAATTCTACATAGGATTCAAAGATGCAAATAATGCCCATAATATCTTTGAAGGATGCTCAAGGATCTCTAAGCCAATGCTGACGTGTGACAAATGTTGAGATTTGGGAACAGTGACCATAGATGTATGGTGAAAACTGAACCCAAAAGAATCTGATACTACTGTAGAGGATGTCAAAAAACATGATGACGAAGTTGAATATGTGGACTCATAAATATCTACATAATTAGTCACTATAGAAGCTGATGTAGGTAAGGTAAGAGCAATATCTGAAGACAATGGTGATGCAACTTCATCGAAGTTGTCATAAAAAAAAGATGAATGTCCTCAATGATGTCTCCCAAATCTTCATCCCAATGTGGTGGATCTGGAAAGATGAGATCAATGTCTTGGTGCAAGGAACCAATGGAAGCCATGGAGATATCAACTCAAGATTCAGATGTAGCAACAAGTGTTTGGGGTTTTGCAATCTGATAGAGGAGTGTGAAAGCAACATGTGAGAAATAAGGACACATTGTGTCGTCATGTTGGTTTCCACAATAAGTGCATTTGATGTTGTAGTTAGGATATGGAGTATCCAAAGCAACATACATGATCAAATGCTAGTGTTGATCCCCTGAAATTATGAGATTTTCCCCTTGATTAGGTGACCCCCCCAAATTTTGGCACTTTATAACTTAGTGTGTTTTACAAAATAGATACAACCAGTGCATGGGAAATTGAAAAACATGCACTTTTGCAAAAAATGGTGCTCAATTATGAGTTATCGAGCAAAAGTTATACAATAACAAATTCCCGTAAATATGGCCTATTTTAAAAAACTGCACTTGAAGGAGCAAAAGAATGCCTATAGCCTTGAGGGAACCTAGCCTTCCAACTACTCATTGGAATTGACAAGAAATGAAGATTACAAAGGTTTGATATGTGAGGGGGAATTCGCCTCCTGCCAACTCGGGCCTCACCCTTCATCTTCGACAAGGGAAACAACAAAGGTTTATTACAAACCAATATGCTTTGTGAAAGTAATGATACTTTCACCAAGTGTGATGCCAATTTACAAACTACTAACAATTACAATATTTATTGGCAATAAATGCCACAATTACAAGAGTTAATAGTTTGTGGTTAGCAATAAAAGCTAACGATGGTTACAATAAGTGTAGCAGTGACCAATAAATGTTATAGTTAAATGTAACATTAAATGTTACAAACAAATGTTTAATAATCAGATGGTGGGTTGTTACATTAGATGTTAACTACAATAAATGGCTAACATAAAATATGAAACCACAATATTAATATAACTACCAGGCCACAAAAACTGTGTAAGAGTTGGTTGAAGAGAGGCCGAGTTCATGGTCTAAGACCCAGTCAATGGCTAGATTTGAGAGCCTAGAGGCTTGTATGTAGGCAGCGTGACCGATTGTCAGAGTAGTTTGAAGAGAGACTACAACTTCATTCTGGAAACTTTGACCTCTATTGGAAAGACTTTTAAACCAGCGACTAGCAAATGGAGTCAACTAAAAATGTGAACACATGAGGCAGAAAATGCAGGGACAGAGGATTGTTGCCCTCAATCTTCACATGTAGGATGTGCCTTTGATGGACGTAAGCACCTAGAAGGGCATTGTCTTCTTGCAGCATGACCTCTTGTCCTTTCCAAACCTATGACCATTCCTTCATACACACAAAACATAGGTTTAACAAAACAAAATTACAATTTTAGTGTGCCTCTTTGCAGATTATAGATGCCTCTCCACAACTTTCTACATAGAGGAGAACACCTTGCACAGAGAGGCAATTTGCCCTTTGTTCCACATTGCTTGTTTCCCTCATAGAGCCTTTCACAGCCAAAAATAGAGAACACCAAACCTTGCCTTGAATGTAAATATTTAAACACACAAAAAAATAGCTGAGAGGTGTGAAATTTGGCCAAAAACCTGCACAAAACAATGAAGTCAATCGAAAATCTTGGCAGAGGCTAAATAAGCCACTTGATCTGCCAAAATTTGACAAAATCAACCCAAAACAACAATTTGTAGAGGGCAAATTTGCCCTTTGCAAAAAAAAATTTGTTTTGTTACAAAATAATTTGCCCAAATTGGCCCAGATATGCAAAAGCTCCTTCAAAATTTGATTTTTTCTATTTTTTTTTTTGCAAAAAATTAGGTTAGGGGCAAAAAAAATCAATTTTGTTTACAATGAAACTCGATTCATTTCTCTCAAGGATGCATCGACTTTCGCCTCACCTCCAGATTCCCTCAAATCGAAGAGCATGGCTCTGATACCATGTTGGAATAGCCAAGGATATTCTACAACACTTGAATCACTCTCACAATATGGAAATCAATAATACGAGATAAGAAATCGATGATATTGATGAACCTAATTAAGCATAAACTTATATTGATCTCACTTACAGATTTACATGAGAATGCCTCATTATATAGGCATGGAAGAGGCAATCCACTTTGCACGTGGATTTACAAGTGCCCCGTGATGTGGCACATGCATGAAGACATGTGTCCTATAAGGTGTCAACCTTTGGATCACTTAGAATTTGCAAACCAACAACCTTGTTTGACAAGTGTTGGATGACTACAAAGTGCCTTTTGAGGTGAGATAAGTCTTCCGACCTCAAAAGGTATGCACATGAGGTTTGTACTAAACAACTAGGTAACCTCTAACCTCTAAATGGTTGCACATTCAATTAGACAAGATGTTGTCTAACCTCGTCAACCTAAGTACACTCAAGCTACAATGAATAGATAAATTATTCACTCTAACAAGTTCAACCTCGAGTCTGAAGCACTCTAATGAGGGTTTGACATGGTAATGGCTAAAAACTCCAAAAGCTGTCACAAAAGAGCTTGCATTGACAAAGGGTTAATGGAAAGCACACTAAAATGACCAAATGGATCCATGATGACTTAAGGACAATGAAAGAGGATGGTGTGGAGGTCTAAAAATCTGAACTACAAAGTAGGTTGATGGTGGATTTGGGTAAAACCAAGTGAAAATGGTAAAATACTAGGGCAAATGCTTAAACGATAGAAATGGGGAGTTGGGGAGATGGAAAAATAGATCAAAAGGATGATAGAAATGGATGGTGAAGGATTGGAAGGGTGTAATGGATAGGTATTAAGAGGAACCTATATAAAATCAAATAAATGGCTTCATTTTAAACAAAAACCATAAATAGAAATTGCTCACCCTATTGAAATCCTTAGAAATTAGTCACCTAGTCTCAAAAATTTGGTTGTAGTGTTGTCCAATGGCCAAATAAAAATTGTCCGAGACTTTGGGTATGAAGATAGCTCACTCCTAGAATTTTTTAAGTAGTATTTGGGCATCATCCATAAGAAAATATAGCTAAAATTCTATGAGCAACTCAAAATTTCTCTTTTTCTATGTAAAAATGAGGCAAAGGTGGTCTATTTTAAAGAGCTTGCTTTGGGATTTTGAAGATGGAAACTTAGTAGGTGGGAAGCCCTAGAAATTAATTATCTTGAAGTAAAAGATTGTGGTGGGAGGATAAAAATTCAATTCCACCCTATTAGGTCCCAAACTATGGGTATTGTCCGTGAATGAAATTTCAACTCAATTTCCTATAAGACCTTAAGCTCAAAGGGGGCCATCTAGTGGTGGGCGTTCTCATTAATTTTACA
The DNA here is from genome assembly GCA_027924645.1 of Cunninghamia lanceolata. Taxonomy (NCBI): domain Eukaryota; kingdom Viridiplantae; phylum Streptophyta; class Pinopsida; order Cupressales; family Cupressaceae; genus Cunninghamia; species Cunninghamia lanceolata. The sequence continues at coordinate 18,451,157 of BSBN01001215.1, read as the reverse complement.
CTTGTTAAGGTGAGAATTAGGATATAAAAAGGTGGGGTTTACAAATAAGATGGGGTTAGGCACAACATTTAATGGTGTGACAAGGGGTAAAGTGATGCAAGAGCATTTGGGCTCACAAGCAATCATGCATCACCAGAAAAATGTTTTCTTTTCATGTTCAGTTTTTGCATTTTTTGTGTAGGTTTGAGCTTTAGGAGCATATTGTGAAGTGTTGTAAGTATAAAAATATCCATTTATCAAGAATTTTCTTCCATTTCATACATCAAGGGCAACTAGGATGTTTAATGTAATTTTTAAAATTATTATTTTGCAACATTTCAAGGTTTCAGGAGTTGAAGGGATCCATTAGCATGGTAAAGGGAACTTGTAAAGTTAAATAAATAAAAAATTAATTAATTTACTCAATTTGGAAACTTAGGGAAGTGTGTATAAGGCAAGTGACATTTGTCATTCCATTCTTGTCATATTCTTTCAATTTGGGCGCTTAGAATGGAGGAAAAAACTAATGATTTTGTTCAAAACAATTAATGACTCTTCGGTTTCTAATTTGGGGTGAATGAGCATGAATTTATTTTTGATTTTATTCATTTTTAAAGGCATCTATATCAGCAAGGCATTGGATATGGTGCAACAATCTTGGATGCCATATTTGGAAGCATTTGATGATGAATACAAAGGAATTCAAGGGTAAATTTAATGCAAAAGAAAGAGAAGAATTGTGCGCCATTTTTTTGGTGTCTCGTAGGGGTTTAGACCTCTATAAAATGCATCCATTAATGATGTTGAGGAGCAGCAATCAACAATAGCAAGGTTGAAGAAAGAATTTGCAAGTTGCTATAGAGGATGGAATGAAGAGATGCAAAAAAATAGCCTGTTGAAAAGAGGAAAGAAAATAAGAAAAAAAGAGAGTTTCAGGTGTTTATGGCAGCCAAGAGAGCTATAGGATGAAATAAAAAATCAGATTTCAAAAGACGAGTGAAGCTAAGAAAATGTGAAGGCATGAAGTGCCTAGAAACCCTTGAAATTTTTGAATTTTGAATGTAAGTAATTGATTCTTGAAGAATCTATTAAATGTATGTGAGGGTTTGAATAAATATATGTTTCTAGATTTTCTATCATGTATTATCTTGATATGTGTACAAAAATGTGGGTGTTAATTCTATGGCTACAAGATTGGGCAATTTGATAAGACCCCTAATCTTGTCTGCATTATAAAGGGGGATCAATCAATGGTAAATTAAATGTGGGATTAGGGAATGAGATGGGGATAAAAATTAAATGAAAGGTAACACATAAAAATCTAAACAAGGCCATGGAAACAATATAGGAAAGGTGATATGGATAACTAGGGATGACATATGCTACTTGGAAAAGGGGTTAAAACACCACAAGATGCACACACATGGGCTAGAAGCTCAAATGGACATAATAGTGTATTAGGGTATGGAAATTCCCTTATTACACCACTATTTCAAATATGATAGCAAAACTATCAAGTTAGGTCGCTAGAAGAGTGTGTTTCAACATATTTTCCAGTGTCACATACAAAGCTAAGCACTTTTATCTTTCTTTACACTGTCAATTTTAGCATTCATTTCAATACATGTTTCACGACTTGTCTTCACTCAACTACCTAGATATGTAATAACTCCATACAAACTATTAAAAACATTGAACAAACTAAGCATTTTCAAACAAAATGCTAATATAAATTATTTTAAATAAGTATATTCTTCATTACTTCATATAAAAATAACTTAAACTAAACACAATACTTATTTATTTCTTATTTTAAAAGAAACAATATACATGTAATTTAAATTTTATTACAAGGGAGTTTTAACAAAATAATTGTTTGATATATAATGAAGACCACGTCGAAAATTGCATACCCTTGCAATTTCACACTACGTTTCGCAACCACCTTAGTGCTCACGCCTTCTCTCTACATTATAGGCTAAGGTTTGTTTAATTTAGGCTTCTTTCTTTCATTTTCCTCAAATTTCATTCTGATGCTTAGATGGTCACATGATTCTAAGGCATCATGTGTGACTAGGAGCTAGTTTTACCTAGACTCAAGCGCTCCGCGTGAACATTGACATGACGCGCTAGTGTCTTGCATTTGTTTGCCACCAGGTGACCATTCCTAAGCATTACCACACACCTCTAGTCATCATGAGACTTTTTTGTAATGCCTCTCTGAGACTCAGAATGTCTCTCAAGAAGCTATTTCATGATTTTTCCCTCTTTGTGGGGATTTTGAATGAAACTTTGGACAATTCTTGCAATTCTCTCACATTCCATTCACTCTCTCAAGCTCACAACTCTCTTGGCTCTACTCTGAAATATTGTTTTCAATCTCTACAATAGATACATGAATGTTTGTAGTCCTTTTGTGATGTTGCATCATCTTGTCTAGCTCATAGAGGTTTTGGTTTACTATTGTGTTCATTGAGGAAGCTCCATCTTGCTGGGATTTGAGGTTGTGCAAAAGATTTAGACTCCTATAGATTTGCAACTTTCTCTCCATTACATTGGTAAGATCATTTCAGTTGTATTTCTCAATATTGTTTCATTTAAATCTATTTTGTATTGCATAGTTGTGTTATGGTGTAGGCTTGGAAGGAGAGAGAACACCATTGGGGCATAAATTTCCACTCAACGCATGAAGCCTAAGCTTCTTCATGCTAGCTCCAAAAAGGGAGAAGCCTGACCTTTTAGTGAAGGATCTAGAGAACTGAAACTAGCATGAATGAAAGAATCTAGTGCAACACATTTCACTAATAGACTAGCATTCTAACTAAACTTAATTCAATATAGCTTTAGCCAAGGCATCATTTTATATGCAGTACTATACTGACATATCCATGTGTAAGCTATTTAACTAACTTACCATTCTCTAATTATTTCATATTCAGTACCCTTCTTGTCTCATTAATTTTCTAAGTTTTTAGGCATCGATAAGAAGATTCAACAATCTAAGTTTTAAAAGTAAAACAAGGTATACTTCAAATGGAATAGATAATACCTTTCCAATATAATTTAATATATGTGTACTTAACCATAATAAATAAATTGTTGTTTGAACAACATGCTAGAAGACCATTGTGAGTCTTAATGAGTTCCATGCTAATCATTTTCCTAGTCACGTAGAACAATAAAATCTTACAATGAGAATGCAATATTAAGTACTAAACTTAATTCAACATAGCTTTAGCCAAATCATCATTTTATATGTAGTACTATATTGACATATCCATGTGTAAGCTAGCTAACTAACTTACCATTCTCTAATTATTTCATATTCAGTACCCTTCTTGTCTCATTAATTTTCTAGGTTTTCAGGCATCGATAAGAAGATTCAACAATCTAAGTTTTAAAAGTAAAACAAGGTATACTTCAAATGGAATAGATAATACCTTTCCACTATAATTTAATATATGTGTACTTAACCATAATAAATAAATTGTTGTTTGAACAACATGCTAGAAGACCATTGTGAGTCTTAATGAGTTCCATGCTAATCATTTTCCTAGTCACATAGAACAAATCAAATCTTACAATGTTGTAGGCAAAAGATAGGAAAAGATAGACAAACATAAGACTACTTGTGGTAACTATCAAGTCAATAAAGCTAAAATGGTCACTTTGGTAGGAAGCCTCGTGTCTTTGATAGAATATGAAACAAATGGATAAGTGTATCTATAGACTATCACTCATCTACCATGAACTCAAAAATAGAGCAATCAAATTAATACAATTATTATTAGACTAGCCAAATTTGATTTAATTCATCCTTTGTCATAACTCAACTAAACTTTGGTAATATAAATCACCCTCAGAGAGAAGAATAAACTGAAGGGTTAATCAAATTACAGAAGATATATTATCACATTTTGTAGCTAGACAATGCTTTAGAAATAATATTTGTCTTGAAAGAAGGAAAAAGGATAGTAAGAATGTTCAAAAAATAAATTAAAAAAAGAGAGAAAAAAGCCAAAGATTTTCTAGAAAAAATACACACCTGTTAATTTATCTTTTTATTTATTACTTCCATCTCTACGTAGAAACAAGTTTTAAAAAACCCTTTTATGGCATTCAATGACTTGAAGATTTTATATAGATAAACTCATTGGATTGATTGCCTGAATGGGGTGAAATATCCCCAAGTAATGTAGTTTCATGACATGTTTAATGATTGCAAGACTCACACAATATGGATTTGTTGAACGACCTTAGAAACTTTCATGCAAATGTAATCAACAAGTGTAAAGCTAGATTTCACAACCTTTGATAGCATTCTCCCTACTTACACCATAATAGGATCTTTAGAACTAGGCGGGACATCCATCAAAGCATAATGGTAGGGGATTTTTTCATTAAATATAGTTCAAAATACTCGAGTAGACATGTAACAAAAATGTGGAATCTTAGACAGATCATGTGAACTGTTTGACAAAATGTGGCAAAGATATTTGGGAGCAACATATTAAGCAAAAGAAATGAGTAGGTATTTAACCAAATACCACATCCAACTCTGAAATATATATATATATATCTAAGCTTGATGCCCATATGACATCATATGTATTAAAATATAAAGAGGAAATACATGTCAGGGCCTCACTATAAGAGCAAATATATAAATTCTACTAGCAAAAGGCATCAACTCTTTAATACTAACTAGCTTAAAATATTCATGGCAACCTTAAGTGCCAAAGGAACCTAAGACCCTCAGAAAGCTCAAAAGCCCTATCAATCCGAGAAGGAGAGAGTAGATCTCCATGCCGGCTTAAAAAGAAATTGAAAACTTCCATATTATCCATTTTTATGTCATCTTTAAACAAACTCAAGGCATCGATTATGACTTTATTCTTTTGAACTGCAGCAGCATCAAAGACACCTCCCATCATTCCATATACCGGTCGCTTGTTGAAGGTAGAAATGGCATTGTTTTCCATGTTTCACAGTTATGGCGGTAGGAAATTATGCGCCATCAACTTCCCCGTTTGTTTTTTACCCATAATTAGCATGACAATCATAAAAAAATCTTCATATAGTGTACCATCATGGACATGGTTGTCGCCAAATATATTGGCGCTAATCACTTGTTTTATAGCCTTCACCATAACAGTGTCTCTAGCCCTGAAAATATGTCTAATTTATTCTTTTGCCAACTCTTTCTACTCCTCTTCTTCCTCACTCTCAACCTCCTCTTCCTCTGTATCCTCATCCTTCTCTAATTCCTCCTCTAGGTCCTTCATGCATATACAACTACATACACAAATCATTCGTTCTACCATTTTGGTGAGAAGAATTATCTCTGGTTTGTTGTTAAAAATAGCTACTCAATAGGTTCACGAGCCCTTGATTGTACTTTCAAATCCTCCAAGGATCTTCTCATCTAATCCGTCATTCAAAAATCCTCTAGTTGTGCCAAAATTTGAAGTCATTTATTGAGTAGGACCTAAAATCGCTAGGTTGCATAACTTGTCCTCATGGCATGGGATGAGTATGAGATTTTCTGCGAATTTAATCTTCTGGCAATCATGAGATTTGATATTTTCTATCATTAGTTCTGAGTGCTTCTATGAGGAAATGGAAGAACCTTCTTTCTTTGGGATTTTAACAATGATTTTTTGTGGGAAGTATTTCAGTTTTCAACTGCTTCCTTTTGATACCTTTCTAAACCTTGCTATGTTTCGTGTCCTCCTCTTTTTAAACTCATGATCTCCTTCTTGACAGGCTTAGATTTGTCTATCTTGCCCTTATGATCAGATTTGATGTGTTTGTTATGTCCTGTCATCGTTGGTAAGGCATGTTGTCCTATTGGCATTTTTTTAGAAAACATTGCTTTTGGGGCAACTTGCCCCTAATTTTTATTGGTTTGTTTTCTTGCAGAGTGAAGAGTTCCATCATTGGCACTCCTCAAGAAATCTCTAATTTTAATTCCTTTGACACAATTGCCCTTCAGGGTTGCAACATTCTTGGGTGTGGTTATCCCAATCTTATCCAAGTCGTGCCCTATCTTTTCCACAATCTTTCCTTCTTGGGTCGATTGTTCCTTATTAATCTGATATCCTTGGATTTCAAAATGTTGGCCTACAATCACGAGGGGTGTGGTATCATTCCTTTTATGCAGTGATTCCTCATTTGTATGTGAAGGCTTAATTTGGGAATTAGGGCAAGAACTCTTTCCCTTTTGCACATCTTCTTCATAAAGTTTGTCCTTCATTGTTATGTGGGTAATTTGTCTTTTAAGAACTACCGGAGGGACATCTGTCTAGGTGTCCATCAGCCCCATACCAGCCAAAGAAACATCCAAGATATTTTCCTCCATGTTAGTTGTATGGATGTCCTTCTCTATTTCATTTTTTGGGCAACGGGCAGAGGCGTGGTTCCTGCTCTTACATCTTAGGTAGAAAATTTATGTTCTTCTATTTCTAGCGATTGGGTTCATTTCTGTTGCAAAGAAACCAATGTAATTTCCCTTGGAAATTTGTTGATTGTAGCTATTTGTATTTGAGCATACCTATAGGTATGAGTCTTGCTTAAGTAGCTATGTGTCTATCGCCACTAGGGTTCCCAAGGATCTTCGAATCTTTGCCAAGCACTCTTCTGACCAAAACTCTAAAGGTAGGTTATAGAGACAGATCCATTTAGGGCCTTCATATGGATCGTATTGGACAGGGTTGAAATGTGGGACCCATTTCTGAATGTAGAGAGGAAAGTCATTAATTTTCCAAGATTTTCCCTTCAGGATGTTGTTTTAGTGGTCGTCTAATAGGAAGGCCACACTAAAAAAATCTTTCGGTAGAAATTTGATGACATTTGGCACTCTCCAATTCTCCTTTATCCAGTTTTGAATCTATTCTCTTGTTAATTTCAATCCAATGAGTTTGCCAATAATAACATTGTTCAAAAACATTTGGACATCCTCTTGACTTTCCTAAGTGATTTTGATGATGGGCATTGGTGATATTCCTTCCACAATTTTTGCTCCTATCTGCAAAAGGCCATTGCTTGCCTCTTCTGCACTACTAAAGTTCACTCCTTCTTGCCTCACCATCGCATCCACAATCATACATAGGCTACCACTGCAAATACCACACCCTAATCTTATTCCATAGACCAAAATCAAATAGAAATGTAGCACATAAACCATGTAGGCATGTGCACATGTATATATATACACATCCATACATAGGATTATCCATGTATTTTCATGCATTTAAATTCAGTGATAAACTTAGAAATGCCTTAAGAGAAACCTATGAAAACAATAAATAATATAAGTATATATATGCACCATTCCTTTTTAACACAATATCATTCTAAAAAGGTAAGAAAATCAAAATCAATGCCTCTTGAAAAATATATACAATTCTCACTTTGTTCTCTAACGTAATGTCAAATAAATAGTTTAGTAAAGATGCTTATTACAACACACATAGACACCTATTACAACATTGTGAAATAACAAATATACATTATTGGATGTAGATATTGTAGCCATTGAACCTTGAATGAAAATAAGGAACAAATTAATCAAGATATTTATCTACTGAACACAATACTTGTAGGGAAATCTTCAAATTTGGGAAGAATAATGAGACTCGCACACATAGTCTATGCAGGAATTAACTTAAAGGATATTGTCACTTAAACACAACTAACACATTATATATAATGCATACTTAAATATGACAATAAGAAGTAATTTAATGTACATCAAATAATGAACTAATTCATACCTGAATTACTCCCTATTCTACTCACTCCACCTTTTCACCAAATTCTCCTCCTTCTATCCTTGCTCTCAACTGTTTCTCCTCTTCCTGGTATGAGCTCTTTAAAAAAATCCCTAATTGATATATATATAATGCATACTTAAATATCAGAATAAGAAGTAATTTATTGTATCAAACAACAAACTGATTCATACCTTAATTACTCCCTATTCTACTCACTCCAACTTTTCCCAAAATTCTCCTTCTTCTATCCTTGCTCTCAACTCTTTCTCCTCTTCCTGGTACGAGCTCTTTCTTTTAAAAAAATCCCCAATTGATAATCTCCCAATCCTTCCTCTTATCCACTATTAACTACTTCTTTGCATGCCTATAATCTCTCCTCTAATTGTTGACCTCCTTCCTCTATTCCCTCTTCATCACTTTATGCCATCCTTCGACCCCATTTTACTACTATGATTTATTTATTTATAATTTTATTCTGTCTATCTTATCTTCAGTATGTTTTATCTGAATTCTGCAATTAGACAACTGAGAACTTATAACATCACAATCTAACTTATTCTCAGCTCTGACTTTTTGCAGCAAGAAATGCAGTGTGTGTCTGAAAATCATATGTTTCTAAAAGATTCAATAACTCAGGAATCAGCAGACATACAGTCTATAGTTTTAACACTTAAGCAGTCTCAGTCTCAGCATACAAAAGTGTTAAATTTTCCTTCAAATGCTAAAGGTTACCTACAGGCACAATATGAACGCCCAAAGCTTTCAATAACAGTTAAGGCGCCTGTTATAGAAAAAGTCTATGATCCCTCTACTGGTAGCTACAGGGAAACCACTAATAAAGAGAGCCTCAGGAAAGTTTCAAATGACTCATGGTCAAGGTCATAATCCAAATGGATCCAGTCCAGTAGATCCCTTTAAAAATATCCAATCCTATAAGGTAGACACTCCACCACTTGTCAACTTTGACAATTTTGAAGATGTGGCTAATATGAGAGGTATTGATGCCATGCGTGCATGGATCACAAATTATACGGCCACCAATACTGGAGTTGAAGAAGCCCATGTCATTAAGCAAGCCCTTAATTCCATGACTGGAGTAGCACGTAGTGTATGGGATAGACTTGAAGACACCTTTAGAGACAACCTGATAGCAACAGGTACAGATCAAGTTTGTGCACAGCTTACACGTCTGTTTGTAGGAAGAACAGATACAAGGGAAAAACTTGCCTACAATAAATTTGTAAGAGGCAAGTGTAAAGATTTAAAATACTTCAAGGAATACTGCGAAGAGCAGTATAAGAATTTCTATCAATCAGGTCGTGAGCAAAACCATGAGTTTATGTTCACAACTTTTCTTAAAAGTTTTGGTGATATTGTAGGAGAATTCTATCATAAAAGAGTTCTTGAAAATTTGGTAACTGACGGTATTGAGATGAAGGAACTCACCTTCCCTTAATTAGTTCAATTTCTAACTAAGATAAATGAGGAAGCCTGTCAAGAATCTCAGAAAAGGAAAGAAATGAAAAAGGTAAAACCTCTGTTGTCTTCATCAGCTTGTTACCAAATCGCAACATCCAATCAATTTCTTGAAAAGGGTAAATCTTCTTCTAAGTGTTATTCTTGTGAGAAATCTGATAAGCCTTATTATAAAAAGAAGAAGAAGAAATACAAGTATTCTAAAAAGAAAGGATACCTCAAGAAAAAGGAGAAGAAAGGTTTGGGTTCAAAGAAATGGGAACCCACATGCTATAGCTGTAAGGGCAAGCATTACGCCAACAAATGCCCTGAAAGAAACAAGAAAAAGAACAAAGGCAAGGTCCGAGCTGCAAGAGCCGCAGGACTTGATGATAACGATGAATATCCCTCAGATTTAGAAGATATCATTCTTTCAGAATCAGAAGAAGAATCTGAAGAGGAAGAAAACTATGAGTCTACTCATGAGAAGACACCAGTGTAACAAGAAGCCTCATTTGAATCCTCCGATGATTCAGAAAATTCATTCTTTTGCAGAATGCTTCGGCGAGACACGAGAGCTGAATTGGATAAGGTAATTGAAGAGATTATCCAAGTAGAAGCTCGCCTTCAAAAGATGGATTTCAGTTAGGAATCTTGGAAAAAGCTGTTGAGCAAGTTAGAACAGCTTAATGCAAAGAAAATTTTTCTCCTAAAGGAGAATGAAAAACCCTCTAGTTCTTGTGGGAGAAGAAAACCTGTCTGTCACTATGGTCAACCTGTAGTTTCCTCCCTACCCTCACCAATTGCACAAAGAACTTTTGATGAAGCACCTGCTGCAGGCAGTATGACCAAAAGACTTTGGCGAAGACAAAGAAAGACCTTTCTAGAAAAGGTCATTGAACAAGCTCAGGCAAAAATAGTTGAAATTGATGATGAAGAAAATATTCAGCCAATTGATGAAATGGAACGCTCTCAGGATCTTGATAAGTATGTGAATAAATTCAATACTTCTAGTTCTTTTCAGCTTCCTCATGAAGTCACTTCAAGAGAAGAACAACTTTATTGTGAAGAAAAGCCATATAGTCCTTTTCAATGAGAGGTTGTAGTTGAGCCTTTATTGGCTCTCCCAGGAAAAACAACACCCTATGTTCTAGGATCTCATCTAGATCCTTCCTTTACTCCAGATCCTACAATGGAAGAAGGAAGCAGCAGTCACCATCAGGTAAAAGCCTACCAGAGAAATAAGAAGACTACCACCTATCTTGGTGTAATCTTCACCATTCATTTTCTAGGAATAAAAATGTATCCTCTTGCATTTTTATGGGACACAGGAGCAGATGTTAATCTTGCAAGGTATAACTATTTTCTTGCTGATGCCTGGATAAAAGGCTCTTATTTAATCTTTGGTAATGGAAAACATGAATCCAAAATGATCTGTAAAGTACCTATTCAGTTAAGTAACGGGTTCATTGATGAACTAACATTTGTCCACTATGAAGTAGATGATTATGATGGTGTGATTGGAAGCAGAGCAATGCAACATTGGGAACCGATCACAATCTATTCTACCTTCATCACTCTGCAGGAACATTTCCAAGTGCCTAGACTTCATCAAGATTTGGCATTCACGACAAAGAAGGAAATGCCAAAGAAGAAAGAGATAAACACTGTCTGGATTGCCAGGCAAGTTGCAGCAGCTGAAGAACCACTGCAAGCTTTAAAAGCTGAATTTACAGCTACTGTTCTCACAAAGGATCTTAAGAAGCATAAGTGGGATTCAGTCTGCAGTCTGCCACTTAAATGGGATCCTTCAGATAATGAAATTCATCCTAAAGCCAAGGCTAATTATTTCTTTATGGGCCGTACAAAAACATAAATGTGCCGAAAAGAAATAAATGAATTGTATGCTTTGGATCTAATTAAGAATTTAGACTCTCCATTTTCTTGCCATGCCATGTATGTACCAAAATATGCTGAAGATGGTTCTGAATTACCAGAAAAGAGATTGGTTGTAAACTACAAACGACTCAATAAATGTTTGTTGGATAATCAACATCCTTTGCCCAGCAAGGATCATATCTGGCAAACTATACAAGGCAGCCATATCTACTCCAAGTTTGATCTGACTAAAGGGTTTTGGCAGATTGGTTTTAAGACAGAAGATTTTTATAAGATCACTTTTTCTGTTCCACAAGGGCTTTATGAATGGAAGGTTCTTCCTTTCAGCATCAAAACCGCTCCATCCATTTTCCAGCAAAAAATAGATATTATTTTCCGCCCTTATGCTAAGTTTATTTTGCCTTATAGTGATGACATTCTTGTCTTTAGTCAGGATATGCAACAACATCTTCACCATCTACGACAGTTTCTTACTGTCTGTCAACAGCATGGGTTAGCAGTCAATCCCTCAAAGTGCCACTTTACACAAGAATAGATTAATTTTATCGACATCAAGCTTCTTCTGGGGGGAGAATGGAGGCACAAACACATATTTTGAGCTGCATCCAAAATCTCCAGGTAACAAATGTCAAGGAACTTCAAAGATTTTTGGGTTTAGTCAATTATATTGCTGGTTTTTACCATAAATTGGCTTAAGATAGGCTTGAGCTTAATGCCTTATTAGGAAAGAATCCACCTCCATGGACTAAGGAACACAGGGCTATTATTGCTAGAATAAAATCTAAATGTGCTAATCTTCCACCTTTGAGATTACCGGGTGGTGGTCCAAAAATCATTGAGATAGATGCTAGTGAAGGTGCATGGGCAAGAATTCTAAAAGAGAAGACGCCACAAGGGCGTCAAGAAATTGTCAGATATATTTTTGGCAGCTTTAAGAATAGTGAATTAAACTATCACAACACTCATAAAGAGATTCTTGATGTCATTAACACTCTTAAAGATTTTCAAATGTTTGTAGGTGATAAAAGATTTCTGATCCTCAATGATTTGCAGAATCGAAGGGGTTTCTTTAAAAAGGAATCCAAAGATAAAGTGATTAGAGGCAGGTTGTTAAGATGGGCTCAATTTCTGAATACTTTTGAATTTGACATTGTTCATCTTCCTGGTGCTAAAAACTTGTTTGTAGACTTCTTATCTCGAGAAGGACACCTTACACCCAAGGCAAAATAAGATGTGCTTGTTACAATGCCAAAAGTCGACACAGGAAAAGTTCGTGTCGTCCGAGTCTGAGAACACAGGTGGTATGAGAAAAGCTACTGTGAATGGAGTACAAATCCTTTTGCCATGCGAGATTGTCATAACTTCCAAATGGCTAATGACTTTCTGCATCACAGATTCAAGTGCCTGGTTGCCAAACAACTCACTCTAGAGAATCTATGGATAGAAAAACCCTTCTTCAAATTCTCTGCTGAAGCTGAGCCTATTGATCCGAATGTTGGTCATATCCTCCAAAATTGGTGTGGAGATTTTGTTCTCCCAGTAAAATTCTTGAATCCATTTGTTCACAAGACCAACCGATGGCTCAATGAAGAAAAGGGAAAGGAATTAATTAGACATCTGTTTCAAGGGCCTTACCCTCCAGCTGAAGGCATGCAGTTCAATGGAACCTCTTCTTATATAGGTTGTACTTTCAAATTAACCTTTGATTCAGATACAAAAAACCTGATAAGTAGACATATGGTCCAGACATACAGTCCAACGGGTGCTGGCACTCAGTTTCAATATTGGAGTGTACCAAATAAACTTCGTCACCTGTACTCCTCTCAGATGCCTGTTTGGATCCATACAAAGACCTATCGAATGGAATCAACGAATAGTGGAGCCATGGCCCATGGTATCTATGGAGCATATAAGTTAAAGACTATGAGTATCATTTGAAAGGAGGCTAATCCAACTGACATTGCTAGATCACCAATTGATGAAACCAGATACCGCAGTTGCATTCTGCATGCTTCAAACATGACATGCACAAATTATGCATATGATCCTCTTAATGATCCACGTGTCGCTAATTTTGGGGATGAGTCTGATGACGGTCCCAACTCTAGTTAGTGGATGGGCTTGTCATCCACCGAAGGAATCTATCCCTTCATGTCAACCGACAAATGTGGCCCACACCACAGGAAAAGGGGAAAGCATACGTGCCATACAGTATGCACGGGTTATCCTTCCCATGACAAAAAGAAGCTTTGTATAAAGTAGATTCTTTTTGAGTCTTGTCTCGTTCCTCTTTATTTCTGTTTATGGGTTATTGGGATCCACCAGAGGAATCTTATCCTTAATTGGATAACCCTTCAGATAAATAGTTGCTACGTGTCGACTTTCTATGGTCGGATTTCAAACTCGGATTTATGACCATGAGGTTAAAGATCCGCCTTGCCTTCCTATATAAAGGACGTAAGGCCACCTCATTAGATCATCGAGTCTTAAGTGAGTAAGTTCTCCATCAAGTCTAGTAAGAGTCTTAGAAAGTCTATCTGAGTCTTTAGAAAGGCTTAACAGATCGGAGTAGTATGCTCTTTCTGCATATACAGAAATCAGAAACTCAAAAATCCTGAAAGCTTTATAGTTTGTTTCCAGCGAGCATTATATTATGAGAATATTTGTAATCCTGATAATATGAAAGTTCTGCACTTTGTTTCTCATTTGCAGCTGTGTCTAAAATGTGGTATCATATATATAAAATAAAATATGATAAATGAAGTTAGCTTCATCATACGGGACAATGAAGGGGCTATATGTCGTGCAAGCTCCATCAAATAGCAAGATGGTACAAATAATGACGTAGAGTTTGTTGTGTTGGTGGAAGGCTTGAAAGTGTGCACTAAAGAAAAACTATTCCCAATAGACATTGAAGGAGACTCGCAGGTGCTGGTCAGGGCCGTAATGACCAATTTGACCATTAGTTGGAAACTCATGAAGGGGTTGGAAGTGGCACAGGTGTACCTGAAGAAAATCAGAGAGTATACAGTAAAGCACATATTCAAAGAAGCTAATGGTGCTATCGATTTCCTACCAAATCAAAGTATTGATCAAGTGGAAGGGATGAAGAGTGCAACCAACGCGGAAAGCTGGGATGGATTGCAATCCATCATATATGATGAGAGGGATTCGACGATAGATGGTAAGAATGTGAGGCAGGATGAGGCAGTTATAGATTCACTTTAAATGGAGCTAAGGCCGCTATAGGATGACATAGTAGCATTTGGAAAGATGGCAGAGACACTCAAAATCTCGACTCGTAAGTGTGATTGTAGAGTCAACAATGTGGAGACATAATTGAGAAGAGTCTTCGTTATTTCTTCTCAAGAGGAGGAGAAGGGGATCAGAGAGGTCATGGGAGAAAAACACTTGTAGCAAGCCCACATTCACAAGGTCGACTTGGTGAGGAAGCTCATCTACAATGTAGTGGAAACCATGGGAAACGTCCGCTCGGGGAGCTGGTCAACAACAAGGTCGCAATCCCAAGACTGACAGAGGAAGTCTCCAGCACTGTTGTGGACATGAAGAGAAATCCAACCACTGGCTTGGTGGGAGATGCCATATGCATAGAAATTGCTTTAAAAAGTGAGAAATTGAAGCAGATAATCCAACTGTTTAGGGAAGGCATAGAGAGGGATAATATGAAGGTATACACCTTCTACATGTCTCATGAGGCTAATCCTTTGACCCCTACCCAAATAAAGAGACTACAAGAAATAGCCTTAGGATTGCGCTTCCTATTTCACCATTAGCATGGTGTTGATAGGAAGACGCAAAAAGATGTAAATTTGTTTTTTGAATCAATATAATGGGAGCTACCCCTTGGTAGCAATTCGCCTAAAAAAATAAAAATAAAACGACAAACACTTATAAATAAAATTAAAAAATATATATTTATTCCAATAACCATACACACTTATATGTAACTTGAACAAAATAATTCATAAGTGCGTGTGTGATTGGATTCTTTCATTTCATGTCACCTTACATTCTTCTAGATGCCTTCTCTCCAAGGATACTCTCCCTCTGTGAGTCTTTAAGAGCGTCAAATTTTCTTGTCCCAATCATGTACACCAAAGATTAAGTAATTAGTCTATATCAAAATCATGAGTTTGATCTAGAAATTATAACACTTTTAAAAATAAACAATAAACATGCCATTACCAGATATTTACATAATCTAAAAATGCTTACTAACATTACTTGTAACCATAACTATTAACAAGTTGAAATGATATTTAAAACACAAATAGAATTATCCTTCACTTGATTGTTGACAAATTTACATCATCAACAACAATTAAGTACATAAAAGTATCTTTTAACAAGACATATTAACTAGGATGTGACATCCTTCCCCTCTAGGAAGAGTCATCATCTTGATGCCTATAATTATGTAAAACATAAAGCATCAAAATAAATGAGGAAACAAGCACTATATTTCTTCAACGCCCTCCCAAGTGGCATTCTTCGTAGAGTATTGATCCGATTGGACCTTGCATTGGGCCACTTCTTTGTTGTGTTAGTGTAGGTTTTTATTTCCTTTTTCCTAATGTTTTTCTTACACTTGTATTAATCTTGTTTAGGTTAATAAAGTGAGTTTACTTAGGTGAGTGAGTAGTTTGAGGTGTCACCATCCTACAAGGGAGTTACATTTAATATGTTTAGACCATTTGGTGGTCCCTCCCTATTGGTTGGTTTTTCCACCTCCACCCCTCTCCGGTCTATATAAACTCACTAGTTGTATTAGGTAATTCTTTTGCCAATCTTTTTTAGCATCTTCTCACTGTGAGCTCATAATGCAATTATGTCATCTTGACATTTGCATATCTCTTGGAATCATTGGTCTATTTTATTTTATGCATTTACAACTAGTTTGTAGCTTAAAATCTCTCTTAAAAAGTTCTTGGGTAATACATTTGTTTCATATTTCTAACATGGTATCAGATCTTTTGTTTTAAGAGTCTTGAGATCTAGGATTCTTGATTGAGAGTTTGAGTTTATTTTTGTGGGATCTTGTAAAATTTCATATGCTCTTCTCTTGAATTTTTAACGATCTAGAAAATCATAAATGATTTATGAAGATCCAATAACCTCTATATTTTACATGTGTTTTGTGAGATTTAGGTGATTGTAGCTATTCTGGTTATATTGGTAGTGTTCTCAATTGTTCCAACACGTCAAGGAGGCTCAAGAAAGTTAGGATTGGATTTTGTTTCATTCAACTTGGAGATCATTTGACATAGTTGCAAACAAGGGTTTGAAGCTTAGATCTAGTGAACAACTATTTTTTGAGGGATTTTCAGGGCCAAAGGACCAAAAATTGCATCTAAAAGGCTCAAAAACCCCTATTTTGCACCTACTTTTGGTGCCATGAGAATTTGTGGAAATGTTTTTGTGAGGAAGACCATACAACCTCCCCAACACGTAGTACGAGGTGAAAATTTTCAAAAAAAAATTTCTATAATTTTTTTTGCTTAAAAATACATCGCAATTTTTCTTTGTATTGGAAAAGTTTAAAATTAAAAAAAATATAAATCAAAGGGGATTTACCCCTGTAAAGGCCTGTACAATGTACTTGTGCAAGGTACTGTAAGCACTAAAATGACGCATGAGCTTCCATGAGGACCCCATGATGATATGTAATCCCAATCACGTACACAAACGTGTGAATAATAACATCCCCTCAGCAACACTCCTCTTGGCGACACGTGCCAATTGGCTTTTCCCTTGTTCATTCTTTAGTTTCCTAGCCATTTTTGTTTTCCCCTTTGTGAATTCTTCTTTTTGTCGCATTTCCCCTTTCCTACATGTCTATTTTTCACCTGGTCTTGATAATTCCATCTTTTGACACCCCGTTCTTAAGGTCTCTGACCCTAGGAAGCCTCGAGACATCTTAATAGACCAAACCCATGTCTTAGTTTCTATATAGCTTTCCTCCTCTGTAGGTCTCCCCTATTAATGGCCAAAAATTCCTAGGAGATCCTGCTTGAAGTTATCCTGCACCCTATTTTAGATGTCATCTCCCCTTTTCAGACCATAACTAAGCATACACAACTTTCAGTTTCTACCCAAGTGTCACCCTTTGTGGGTGGCCCCAAGGTTGCCCAAGGCAACCTACTTTGGTGAAAGAGGTGACCCTAGGGCAACCCTTGTGGATTTCAAACATGAATTTCTCCTTCGATTTGAGCCCAAAAAGACTTCGTTTTCACCTAGTTTTCATGGAAATTCTATCCTAACATAGAGTAGACCATCCTCAATCCATCCATCACTCCCAATCAAGAAAATTTAGTCATGTGATTCAATTTCATCTCCTCTCTAACTCTTCATGACTATCATTATTCCATGAGTGATAAGCTTTCAAGCTTAGATCATTGTCCAATCAACCCAGTCCTCTAATCAATCAAGAGAGTTAACTCCCCAATTAATTTTTGTTAACTCTTCAATCAAAGGAGTTAATTCTTCAATCAATTTCCCCCTCTTGTGTGCCCTTCCAAACTATAAATACCCCTCACCTCTCCATTATTTCCCAAGTTGGAAAGTGCTCTCCTCTTCTTCACAAGCTTTTTCAAGCTTCTTCATTAGCACTCAAGCCTCTTAGTCTCTTTATTTAGTTTTTCAAAGCTTCAAATCTCTCATTGCATTATCTTTCATTATTGCAAATCTTCAAAGCTTTCCCATAGGAGGCAAATTCATTATTACAATTAATCTTTTGCGTAGTTTTTTCTCTCCCATTAGCATGCTTATGCTCACTGCAGGACTTAGGTGCCTTTTGCTTATTGTTATTATTTTGTCAGAGCCTTCAAAGGATTCATAGTGTTGTTATGCTTTCTATTTATCAAGCCATAGTTCTCTTAGCTCTCAATTGGGCTCATTCAAAGCTTTCAAAGATCTTTCAATTACTTCTCCATCCCACTTGCCCCTAAGAGGATGACCCCACTATTGCCGGAGGACAAGGAGGTTGCCATACAAAGGGATTCCTAAGGGTAGTGGAGGCTCATGCATCTCATATTCTAGGTTTTTCATGCTTTTTAGTAGTAATTAAACAATCAATCTTGCTCTTGGAATAGTAATCTTGTCATTGCAAATTCCTTGATAGGTTAATTTAGATTATTTAGATTAGCTTATTTTCAGTAGTTTAATTGCAATCTTAGATTAGTTTCATTTCAAGCATTTTTCAATTATTAGAGTAGCCCAAAACCGATCTCAAAAAATACAAAAATATAGAGTAATTGTATTAGGCAATTTCATTCTAGCTTGCAATCATATTTAATTTCTAGATTAATTTAGTTCTTTTTATTTCAAAAATTGGTGAAAAAGAACAAAAAGTTGTTTGCATACATTGTAGCTTGCATTTCATACAAAAATCCACAAAATACCAAAAACATTAGAAAAGATCAAAAGGCAAAAAACGTTCACACAAACCCTCGATTTCATCACGAGGTCAACACAAAGTCAATGCAAGTCAAAACTCCTTGATTGCATCACAAGGTCAACAAACTCAAGAAAACAACTAGAATTTAACCTTAGTTTACATAGGTCTAAGTCAAAGAGTCAATTCTATGTCAACTCAAATTCACTCTCTCAATTCAGGTATTCAAATGTGCCTTGGAATTAGAGGCGAGTGGGTGAGGGCGGTCCTCGAGGAGATTGAAGAGTTACACCCAAGACCACAAATCACATGAGAACAACACTTCATTAGAGTTATAGAACAAGAACGACAAATTCAACAACACATACAAGCTTTTGAGGCCAGACTACAACATACTAGAAGCATAAACAAAGCAAATTAAGACCCGTCAAGATGTTGGAATATTAGAAACCCCAATAGGAGACAAGGCACAAGTGACCCTTCGGGTCATATAATTATCTTAGCAACAACTGCCATAGAAAGAAGAAGACAAATCCAAAACAACAACATGCCCCTGATCAAGTTGGCCGCTCTTCGCGAAGTCTTTCTCCCAAGTGAACATGACAACCCCCGGGTCTCGCCCCCACTTGATTAGCTTATGCCATAAGAGCAAGAATGAATTGGAGGTCACTAGTAGCAAGGAGAGGGTCCATGTGTTATGTCAAAGCTGACTCATCCACAACTGTGTGTGTCACGTTTTAAAGAGTACATGTACCCTAGGCTACAGGCCTGTGAGAGTCCTTTGGACTCGGGCTCCATGCCTTAGAATAGCTCGCAGTCCCTTTTGGGTTACGGACCCCTCTATTGGGGTTTGGGTAGTGGCCTCAGCCTGCAACCCATCTTAGTTATTCAGCCTTAACATATTTCATTTGGCCTTTTTTTGGCCTTATAACCTATGTATTTCCTCTTGGACTTCATGCCATATTTGGCCCTAGCCAACTTTAGTTAGATTGTTGGTGACTACCATTTTTATTTGTGCCTCTAGACTTAGCATAGATCCAAATTGTTTGGCAACTTCCAAATTTGGCGAAAGGTGAATTTTTCAACTCAAGCTCCATCTCTGTTGACAGGTTGGATTTTGAATACCAACTTTGAAGGTTGATAACTTAGGCTCAGAACCTCCATTTTTTGAGCAATTTTTTATTTGGGCTAATTTTTTGTGCTCTACACATCGTGCAAATGGTTTTTGATTTTGATGCATGAATTTTCTAGAATTTACAAATTCTTTAAGGTGACACTGCGTAGTTCTCGATTTGGGAACTTCAAAAGCTCATAACTTTCACAAAAAATCTTAGATCATGGTAATTTTTTTAAGTGCATGATTTTTCATGTACTTCCTAGTGGTGTTATTTGTTTCACTTGGTTTCACTCTAGAATTATACTTTCAACATATACTCATTTGTTAAAAATTTGTAAGACATTGAAGTCAAGTTCACTTGACATTTATTATTGGTGGCAATTGTAACTGCACTAAATATAAAGTAACAAATCATATTTTTCTTGGGGGTTCTTTGATTGAGTGAAAAGGGGGGGTTTCTTGTGTACTTTGTTTGAGTCTCTACATTCTCTTTTTCCACACAACAAAGTTATAAACAACAATATTATTTTTTGCATAAGATGGATCAAACAACAATTTATGTTTTAACTCCATATAACTATTTTTATTCAAAATCAAAAAAGATAATTTATCTCAAGAAGCAAGCGTTGTATAGGGTAATAATGGGGCTTGAAACAAAACCAACACTAATTACAGAAAAGCCAAAATGGTATAATAAGTTGTTGCATATGTTGTCATTGATGTCAAAGGAATTGTAATGTGAAACATTGATGTCAAAGGAGTAGTGATCAAAGGTGTTGTTATGTTGAAGGCATATTGTTGCATATGTTGATGATTAGAGGAGCAATGATGATGAAGAGGTGAAGGTTGTCAAAATGTTTTGATTAATGTCATGCATTGATATTATGAAGTCATTGTTACATATATTATCACCTATTGAAAATCATTGCGTTGGATTTGAAGGAAAGTGTTTAAGTGATCAAATATGTCAAAGGCACGAGGATTTATACTACAGAAGCTCAGAAGATTGTACCACATTCTACCGCAGATGAAGATATGACCATGCAGTTTTGGGGATAGCTAGAGAAAACTATGGAGAACGTGTGATCTAAATTTGAGAGCTTAAGGACTATCGCAAAGCCATACAAGGCTGACAGAGTGAAGACAATGTGTTACAGTGTTGGTGTAGTGTCAGAGGTGCAAAAGAATGCTCTGCAATTCATTGCATTTGAAGATATAGCATGGTGGTTTGGAGTACATATGATGAAAGGTGTTTTGTTTGATATATCCAAGTTTCAAAGGAAATGGACTACCACAAGTGTGTTTAACTGAGTTCAAAGTTGAGACAGTGTGATAGGCAAGTGTAAAGAAAATAGGGTTAATTGTTTGATGACTTGTACTAGAAGAAAGATGCATGAACCTGAAAGAAAAGTTGATGAGAAGGTTGGTTAGGGTTCACTGTTCTCTTGACATGAACTGCTTGAAGTTATTTTTCTTTTTCGGTACCGCATTGGGTCTGGAGCTAAAGATTGGAAGGATAAGTGCTTGTAGTTCTGATATGATTAGATTGAGTGCTTGTACTGAGGATTTTTATGTGTGTGCCATCTGGAGAACGTTGGAAGAAGTGAATTAGGTCTAGAAGATTGCTTGGTATGAAACACATAATGGAATTTCATTTCTACATCACTGCTAGAGATTTGGGAGCCGACAAGCAAGGCTGATTACATGTTTCATGTTACACGTTACATTTAGGCCAACAAAGTTAATGTTTTGAAGACTTGCGGAGGATATATATGAAGGATATAAGATTGTTTCAAGTAGTGAGTATGAGTGAGAGAATGCATTCAATGATAGTGTGTGAATAAGATCTTTGCAGAGCAATATGATGATGAAGTACGGAAAAGATCAATTCAGTTAAAGCAAGTGCAGAGGTGCTGTTGTTGCGAAGGTTATTGATCCAGTAAGGATTGTTGCGGAGATGTTTGAAGATGTTGTGATGATTGTTGAGGTAGTTAAATTAGTTTTTGTGATAGTGTAGAGGTGTTTGAAGAACAATTGATGTTGCAGAATAGTTAAACCAGTTGTTGTGACTGTGCAGAGGAGATAGAGCCATCAGAATTAGTCAAATGGCCTAGAAGACAATAGTGTAGAGTTTGTGGAGATCAATAAAAGACTAAAGTTGGAGCAGTAGTATGAAATTAAGAAGAATCATTTGAATTAGTAGTGTAGAGGTTAGTGCCTCAATTGGTTTGTGTTAATTAGAAAGTGAGACAGTAGTGCAGAGGTTGGTGCCTCATTTGTTGCAGTATGTCAAGGAGTTGTAGCTTCCTTTGGGTTGGTGCCCATAAAACTTTGTAACAAGGAGTTGGTGCTTCCTTTGGGTTGGTGCCCATAAACTTTGTAACAAGGAGTGGTGCTACTTTTGGGTTGGTGCCCATAAAACTTGTTGTAATCATCTCTTTATTTGTGAAGCTGGATTTGGGCAGTAGATCCAAGCAGCTTGTTCACCATGGTTTTTCCCATCTTGGGTTTCCACGTAAATATGGTGTTATGTGTGTATGTGCTCTTATGATTCTTTTGGTTTAAATGTTCAGTTTGGATTGAATGCATTTAAAAGGAAAGAATTTGAATAAGTACCGATTCACCCCCTGCCCCCCCTCAATACTTTTGTGTGTTTAACATAAGTGTGATGAAACATTTGGAACCTTGTGTATGTCTATATCTCCATATTTTCTTTTTCATGTTGAATCGTCTTCAACTCCAAATGAGGTCTAGACAACTTTTGAAAACCTCTTTGGTATGCAAGATAAAATAAGAGGACATCTACTAGAGAATTAACTCATAGGGTTAAGTCCTTCCATTTTTTATACTATTCGGGACTTCTTCACTAAGCTAAAAGCCATAAGATTATAGTTAAAACAATGTGGAATTGAGAAGAAAGATTCTAAATTGATCTTAAGTATTACTTATAAACTTGGTCCAAACTAGTATATGTTTGTTTCTACATTTCATGCTACTAAAAGTGTCTTAGGAACCACTTATAAAATGCCTTCTCTTGATGATTTTGCAAATTAACACAGAAAGGAGCAAGATAAATTGGTACAATTAATCCATCTAAATCTCATGCCTTGGCTGCAAATTAGGGCACTAAAGATCATAAAGGACTTGGTAAGCAAAATAAGAAACAAAAGTACCAAGGAGAAAAGAAATAAGATCAAAAAATAGTTGCCTCTAATGCAATGAATGAGGCCTCTTCTTCCAAAGGTGACAAGCCTAAGAAGGAGAAGATAAAGTGTGCCTTTTGCAAGAAATTTAGTCATGATGAGGATAAATTCTTGAAAAAACAAATAACTCATCTCACTCATCTTTTTGAAAAGAATAACATCAAAGTGTCAGATTTAGCTAAGAAGGATTCATCAGGAGAACCTTTGTCAAATTCTGCACAAAATGAGAACTGAGCTAGGATCTGATGTCAGTCGTAGATCACATACGCTCCAGTTGACAAATGATCGAAGATCAAAATAGTGAAATGGAGAGAGAATCCTGAAAGAGAAAATCAAGAGACAAACTGCAAGAGAGTTTAGGCAAAGCTCACATTACTCTCACTGACTAGTTACCAAACTAGTTAAGGTGAGAGGAGACTGTTGTATATATAACAAAAAATGGCCAAATACATCCAAAAGGTGTAATAACTCTAACTACCCAAAATAGGTGGAAGTTTTACCTACTTGGTAAATGCCAAAATACATTGTTATACCTACTTAGATAAAAACAAACAAATGGTTATGAGAGGTGGCATAAAAATCCAAAAGAGGGTGTGAAACTTAACCACCCAAGTGTGGGTGAGTGACACATGTAATTGATGGATTTTGCCATGTGGCCTCATAATAACCAAGTCTAATAACCTAAGTAAGCTTAATAATGTGTAGGAAAAAGAAATATCCCTAAGGAAAATTTAAAAAAACCTACACTAACACTCCCTTAAGCGTAGCTTAGGTGGGTGAAAATATGGGTTCCGACAAATGAATCCTGATGAGGTACCCATGTAAAAAGAATTCCCCTCACCAAAAGAGAAGAAGCCCCCCATAAAGGAATAACCCCCCTAAATAGAGAGAAAACGCCCCCCATAGTAAAGAGTGAAGTGAAGGACTAAGAAGACCCTCCTTAAGTAGACACTAGCCGCACACCCAGTAAATCTCGTAGATGAAGGAACTTGCTCTCAATGAAGGGTTTGGTGAATATGTCTACGATTTGCTCTAGTATCTGAATGTACTTGAGATCAATGATGTTTGCATGAATCAACTCCCAGATGTAGTGCACATGTATCTTAATGTGTTTTGTCCT
Source organism: Cunninghamia lanceolata (assembly GCA_027924645.1). Classification (NCBI taxonomy): domain Eukaryota; kingdom Viridiplantae; phylum Streptophyta; class Pinopsida; order Cupressales; family Cupressaceae; genus Cunninghamia; species Cunninghamia lanceolata. Next base: position 18,427,195 of record BSBN01001215.1, on the reverse strand, counting down.
CTGGTGATGGAATGGATTCTTTGAGATCTATATTGTACTCTAATTATCACAAAAGATTATTGTGGGCTTTCTGAATTGAATGCGAAACTCTGTGAGAATATTCTAAAGCTAGATGGCCTCAATGGTAGCATTAATTGCCCCTCGATACTCATCCTATATAGATGAAAGAACAATTAGAAATTGCGTCTTGCTTGACCAATAAACTGGATTGAAACCAAGTGAGAAGCAATAACCCAAAGTAGACTTGTGATCCTAAGAATCACCTACCCAATCTGAATCTATGTATCCCACCAAGTCAAAATCGATACCCATTGCATAATAAATGCCATAACTATGAGTGCCCTAAACATAGTGGAGAATGCACTTAGTTGCTTTCAAATGTAACTCATGTGGCTCTTGCATGAAGCAAGAGACCATGCCCATGACATATGAAATGTCAGGCCTCGTGTGAGTTATATAGATGAGACTCCCAACAAGTTATCAGTATAAGGTGTCATCAACCAAGGTGAAGAACACTTAGCCTCAAGTTTGAGCCTTGACAAAAATGGAGTCGGTGTAGGCTTACAACTAGTCATGTGAAATTTGGAGAGCATATCAAGTGCATACTTGGGTTGTGCCATGAAGATACCTGAAGATGACTGAGTGATTTCAATCCCTAAGAAGTAGTGTAGTAGACCCAAGTCTGACATCAGAAATCAATCATGTAGAGAAGTTTTTACTATTTTGATAGTGGATGAATGACTCCCTGTGATCAACAAGTCATCGACATAGAGAACCAAAAAAGTGAGAGTACCATCATGCTACAGAATGTAGATGTTCAGATCAGAATGGCATCGAGTGAACCCAACTGACAGAAGGAAGGAGTCCATCTTGGCATACTAGGCCCAGGGAGCCCATTTGAGGCCATAGAGAGACTTCTAAAGATGACAAACAAGTGAAGGATCCTGACTGAACCCCTATGGCTTCTCCATGTAGATTTCCTCTTGAAGGTCACCATGAAGAAAAAACACTCTTCACGTCCATTTGATGAACTTCCCAATGATGGGCTACAACTATAGCAAGTACAAGTTAAATGGAATTCATTTTGGCTATTGGTGCAAAAGTCTCAGAGTAGCCAATCCTGAGCACGTGGGAGAATCCTTTGGTGACCAAGCGAGCCTTATGCTTGTCAACCAACCCATCTACTGCAAACTTTGTTTAATAGATCCACTTACATCAAACAAGTTTTCTTCCCTTAGGAAGAGGAACTAAATCCCATGTGGGATTCCTTTCCAAGGAACTGAACTCTTCTTGCATTGTTGCATCCCACTCAAGGACACAAAAAGCTTCCTAAAACATTTATGGATCAGAAGTTGAAGAAACGAAGAGATGTGGAGCCTACTGAAATTGTGACCTTGTTCTTCTTGTATCTGAAGGATCACCAACCCAATCACCAACTGACTGCAATGTCTGACGAACCCAATGAGGCCCTGTGGCAAGAGAGTCAGGAGGAGAATCATCAACCTCAGAATGATGACTAGGAGGAGAGGGTGGATCCTCATCATCACTGTCACCATCTGAAGTGGATGAAGAAGACTCCTCATCATGATCAAGATGATTAAGATCCTTTGAATAACTATCATCATGTTGCAATGTATCCAATGTAATGTTGGCTGGAGAAGTGGTAGGAGAAGAATTGGAAGATTCCTCCTCAAAACGAACACTCCTCTCGATGAACAACTCATGAGTGGTAGGATGGAGAATCCTATAGCCCTTGACACCGTCTGGGTACCTTACAAATATGCAAGGCTTGCTTTATGGATCCTTTGCCTTACATTTCTCTGATGGAACGTGGGCCCATGCAGGAGAACCAAACACTTGAAAGTACTTAACTGTGTGTTTACGACCGGTCCAAGCTTGGAAAGGAGTTACCCCCTTCTCAACTTTGCGAGGAACGTGGTTCTGGATGTAATATGCATAGTAGATGGCCTCTGACCAGTACTAAGGTGTCATTGACCTGTAGATCATATAGTTGGCCATCTCTTTCAAGGACTTGTTCTTGCATTCTACAACACCATTTTTTTGTGGACTGTAGGGAACTGTGTGCTAACGATCAATGCCCTTGGAGGTACAAAACTTCTCAAACTTGTGGTTGACATATTCCCCCCATTATATGTATGTAGAATCTTGATGACCTTCCTGGATTGTTTCTCTACAAAAGCTTTGAAGTCCTGAGAAGACTCAAAGACCTCAAACTTCTGTTTGAGGAAATAAACTCATGTGTATCTAGTAAGATCATCAATGAATGTCAGAACATATCAAGCCCTACTGAAAGAAGGATGTGGAAATGGTCCTACCAAATCAATATGTACTAACTCTAGAAGCTATTTGGTCCTCTATGTTTTGCCTTTGTCATATTTCTCCTTAGGATGATTACCAAGGATACATCCTTGGCAAACTCCATTAGAAAATTGAATTGAAGGCAACCCTGAAACCATGTACTGATGACGAGCTACTGCAAGTAGCAGTAATTCAAGTGCCCAAACCGTTGATGCCACAAATGACTCACCTCATCTGAGTGAGTGACGTGAGTAGTACTGTCGAAGGAGAGTCAGGAATAAAGTGAGAAAATTGATACAGTTTGGAATGATGATCTTCTTTTCCACAGCAATTGTAGACTCATCGTGCAACTCACTGATTACCACTTTGTCTAGAGTGAACTCAACCCTTTTGCTAGAGCTAGTGTGAGTGATCTGATAGACAGATAGGAGATTAGTTGACAAATATGGAATGTATAGAACATCCCAAAATGTTCCTTCAACCACGTCACATACCCTCTCCTATGCACTTCAATAGGAGTGTCATCACCCATGAGTATGGCCAACATAGGAACATGGCTCTAGGAGACAAAACCATCTTATGAGGAAGCCATGTGGTGTGAAGCACCAAAGTCAATGATCCAGGTATCAGGTTGTGAAGCAACAACAACTAGGGTCTTTCCCTTTCCTTTCCTCTTACTCTTTTCTATGTCCTTTGAAGCCCCTTCTGATGAACCCTATTTGACAGAGTTAGGCACCTTGATATTGTTCTTCTCAAGAAGATGTGATAGGTGATCAATTTGCTCCTTTAAACACTTATGTTCATCATGTCCAGGCCTCTTACAATAAGAACACTTGACCTTCTCCTTTCTAGGTTGTTCACCTTTTGATGAAGAGGTCTGATTAGATGCATTTGAAGCAACAGGTTTCTGATCTTTCTTCTTCTCTCCTTGGTTCTTTTGTTTCTTATCTTATTTTCCAAGACCCTTCTATTCTTTTGTACCTTGATTTGTAGCCAAGGCATGTGACTTTGAGGGTTTAATTGTACCCATGTGAACCAGTTTATCTTTCTCCTTAGTGACTTATGCAAGAAACTCATCTATCTAGTGAAGGCATTTTATAGTTGGAACCAAGAGCACATATTGTGGCATAAAAGGTAGAAACAAACATATAATAGTTCATACCAAGCTTAGAAAGAATACTCAAGATCAGTTGTTTGTCTTCTTTTTCTATTCCACACTATTTCAACTATAATCCGATGGCTTTTAATTTTGTGAAGAAGTCTTGTATGGTGTCAAAATTGTTAGGACTCAACCCTATTAGTTCATTCTCCAATTGATGGCCCCTTAATTCATCTTTCTTACCAAAGAGGCTTTCCAATGTGGTCCACACATCATTGGGTGTTTTAGCAAATTCAATATGAAAAAGTAAGTCAGGAGAAATTGACATACATAGAGTACCAAAGGCTTCATCACATTTGTTAAACCATTTATCTTTTCTGCATCCTGTATGAGTTTTGTTTCAAGTCCCATTATAACCTTGTGATATACATACCTTTTGAGATAGATTAGTATCTTTGATTTCCATTCAATATAGTTATATGGTGTTAAAACAAGAACTGTGGATGCATCCATTTGTGGAGAAAAAAAATGCAGAAAGAGAAGTGCGAAAAAAAGTGACACACAAGACACCCCCCTTTTCACTAGTTTTTGAAATGACCCCCCCAGAAAATTACAATGTTGGCACTTTATAATTAGTGTGATTTACAATGCAACAATTAGATTTTCAGACTCTTACAGGGCCCAAAATAGTTGAAATGCTAAAACTACATCTCAAGTACAATATGAGATCAAATTGAGAGCATTGATGTAGATTACATAGAAAAATATGAACCCTAGAAAAAATGGCACCAAAAACAGAGTTCGTTTGCGCAAGTTATGGCTCCCGAAAGGTCTTAAAATGAGAACTACTCAGCAAATTCCAAGAGAATCTTCAATTTCTAGAAATATGGAGAGTCAAATAAGAAAACCAGCTTCACTGTGGCGAAGAGCACGAAATTCTACCCCAAATAAAAAAATTGCCAGAATAAGCCTCCGTATGGATGAGAATGAGCCTCGCGAAGTTCACCTTCTAAACTGAAATGCTCAACGGTGAGGGGGAAAAAATCCAAACTCTACCTGCTGATATCAACACTGCATGACCACCAATTTTAGGAAAAAATCTCTAGTTTTGACAGAACTGCCAAATTTAGTTACAATTTTCTATGTTTGGTTGTAGTTTTAACTTTCACCAAAATTGGCGATATGCTAGATAAAAATAACGGAGGTTCTATTTTGGCAGGACTGCCAAAAAGGTGCAAAATCTGGTAGGATCGGTGATGGCTATCAAGGAGTTGAATTTTTAATAAAAAAAAAATTTGAAACAAGCCTCGAAGGATGAACTAAATTTTATGCAAGCCTTAAAGGCCGAAATAGGGGGTGGGGGTCGAAAGCCACACTTGCTACCCCTTTTAAGAGGGTCGGCAGCCTTAAAGGCTCGCGACCTCTTTATTAAGGGGGGCCGAAGCCCTCTTTATTTTATTTCTTAAAGCGATGTAAAGCGCTTAAGCTTAGCACTTAACTCCACGCTTAGAAAAGTGCTCACAAAATTAGAGAGAGAGAGAGAGAGAGAGAGAGAGAGAGAGAGAGAGAGAGAGAGAGAGAGAGAGAGAGAGAGAGAGAGAGAGAGAGAGAGAGAGAGAGAGAGAGAGAGAGAGAGAGAGAGAGAGAGAGAGAGAGAGAGAGAGAGAGAGAGAGAGAGAGAGAGAGAGAGAGAGAGAGAGAGAGAGAGAGAGAGAGAGAGATTTCCATACCGTACAGGCATATAGGGAGCAATATGGCTTGGAATACAAAAAAATTTCCTCAGAGGTCAACTTTTGGCAGTCAATCCTTAGATTTTGACGCCCTCTGAGTACAATGGTGAGGTCTGATTGAGCCCAAAATGCACCGATTTGATGACTATCTCCAAAAACCTCTCAAAAAACCCCTTTAGCAATTGGGTCCTCTGATCTTTGATTTCAATGAAACAAAAGCCAATCTTGACTTTTTTGAGTCTTCTGGATGCTATGGAATGACTAAAAATGGCTCCAAGATTACCAAAAAGATGCAATCACCTAGATCTCACGAGAACACAAATATGCATGCCAGAGTATACATATGCCTCTTTTTCCTCTAATATGTTCTGATTCTCCAGATCATCCGAGGATACAAGAGAAGAGTATATTGGGTTTTTGAGAAAAATATTTGCAATCTAGTAGTCTCAAATCTCTCAAATATCAAGATTACAAAAATGAACTAAACCAAAGAAATAGGCTTTGATACCATGTTAGATTCTACGAGAAACTAGATTCGGTCATAGATCACATACACTCCAGTCGACAAATGATCAAAGATCAAAATAGCGGAATGGAGAGAGAATCAAGAGACAAATTGCAAGAGAGTTTAGGCAAAGCTCACATTACTCTCATTAACTAGTTACCGAACTAGTTAAGGTGAGAGGAGAGTGTTGTATATATAGAAAATAATTGCCAAATACATCCAAGAGGTGTAATTACTCCAACTACCCGAAATAGGTGGAAGTTTTACCTACTTAGTAAATGCCAAAATACATGGTTATACCCATTTATATAGAAAACAAACAAATGGTTATGAGAGGTGGCATAAAAATCCAAAAGACGGTGTGAAACTCAACTACCCAAGTGTGGTGAGAGTGACACATGTAACTAATGGATTTAGCCATGTGGCCTCATAATAACCAAGTCTAATAACCTAAGAAAGCTTAATAATGTGTAGAAAAAAGAAATATACTTAAGGAAAATTAAAAAACCTACACTAACAACCTTCAAAGGACACATCTACCAATAAGGGAAAGGAAAGGGCAAGGCCCTTGTTGCAATAACTTCACAACTTGATACTTGGGTAATTAAATTGGTTTCTTCTCAACACATGGACTAGGGCAAAAACAAGATTGTTTCTGTGCGAACCCTAGGATTGTTATAGAACTGCTCTCAGGAAAAATGCCATAACTCACTCAAAACATAATTAAATCACATGAAACTAAAATAATTGTAAACTAGAAACAAATATCTTTCCATCCTTCTATTATATTCCTTGATATGAGGCCGTACCAGGCCGTTCCATTCGTGTTTTCAGACTGCAACTTTCAGAAAAATAAACTCACAAACCCGTCCTTAGTAAAATGATCATAACTTTCACAAAACATAATGAAAATCAGTCAAACCAAAAGAATTAGAAAGATAACAAAATTCTCCAAATTTTCCAACCATTTTAATGCTTTTAACTATCTATACAAGGCTGTACAAATAGAAAGAACAGACCTGCAACGTTGGAATACATAGAAAAATAGGGTTTTTATTCATCAAACTTCAAAATACAATGTCTCTCCTACCCCATTCGAGTTTTTGAGGGTGTTTTATACATTCCCAATCAAAAAACAACTATATAGTAATGCTTTCTTGATTTGCATGTGTTATCAAAAAATGTGAACACCAGTACTAAACAACTAATCGTCCAATAACTCAATGGAAATTGATATAAACACAAGTAAACAAAGAATATACCTTCGAAGACCATTTTACCTCTATGATTCCATTGTTCGCCTATCTACTCTTGATCTTTATGGTAATGAAGCTCTCAGAAGTGTGCACTTCCTTGCTATTTGAAGATGACAAGAGTAGAATGGTTGTGATATGGAATGTGCAATGGAGACTAAACTAAAATGCAACTATAATGGAGATGGATTGATGGATAATGGAGACATGGTGATGATAATGGATTGATAATGCAAATGGATGATAACTTTGCCAAAGGCACGCTGTTATGATTCCTGCAGAGTAAGATTACGAATGCTTGAGTTTAGATGGATATCAAATGGGTGTGAAGACCTTGCTTATATAGGTTGAAGGAAGACCAAATCCAAGTGTCAATAGATCCATGACTAGAGGAAATTTCCTATGAGGTATATGGTTGAGGAAGCTTGAGGGAATGTGCACAAATCAGAAGAGGACAAGTGTTTAGGCCTTCTTCATGAGTTATGGGAGAACAGAATAGATTGAAGAGTTAACTGAGATGATTGGGGAATCAACAGAATAGATTGACTAGTGGACTCAATTGACTAATTAGATAACAGATTTGATTGATGAGTTAACTAATTTGACTGGAGGAGAAATAGGACATGTGGGTGAGGGAATATTAGCTAATTAAATATTAAAATATTTAATTATGTGTGCAACATGGTGAGGTGGAAAGGTGATGTGGATTTATGGGATTTGGACTTAGGATAGAGGAATTTATGATTAATTAAATAATTTAGAATTATTTAATTAGATGAGACATTAGAAGAATTACAGAATTTAATTAAATGAATTGATTTTATTTAATTATTGGAGGGATGTGAATCATTTAAATAAATTAAAATATTTATTTAATTGATAGAAGAATAAGAATTAAGATAAATATTAAAATATTTATTTAATTCGACACAAGCCATTTTTAGGTGTATACATTTTGCCCCTATTTGATGCAATGTGTTTTATCACATTGTTTCAAAGAATAAAAATTTTGTGATTGATACATGCGTCAGTTTGCCCCTAGCACATGTTATTGACAATAGGATGCCCCCTCGAGAAGTTGGATGGGAATAATGTGACGATAGGATGACTGACAATCTCATGATGAGATAGGGTGAACGACAGGTTAGGGTGAAGAAATTGATTGACGTAAGATAAGGGATGAAGAAAGGCTGAATGACACGTGATGCAAGATAAAATGATAACACACACAAGCAATCAAGCAAGTAAGTCTGCACAAATGATACAAGAACAAACAAGGTATTGCCCCTATCTAGATGTAAACCAATGATTAATCGATAATGATTGACGATAGTATTTTTCATTGCAGGGAACGATATATCCCTAGATCAACACACAGAAGCGGGAAAGATATATCCCACTCATAATTATGATTGATTGAATTGGTTTACGAAGATTAAGATCAAGACCACTGATTACGATTAGATAATTTGACAAGATTGACTTTACTCGATTGGTATGGATTAAGGATGGACTTGCATTTGGATCATTGCTTGGATTGATTGGACAAGAATGAATGGATCATATGGATAACTAGAAGATACAATTGGATAAAGTGTCAGAAAGGACTTGGATCTTAAGACACTTGGAAAAGGTTTATTATGGAATGAAATGCAATTTGATATGTATGGATGTGTGGATTGTCATCTTCATATATGCAAGCATTTGAAGTACTTTGTTTCATCATTGAGCTTTTAAAATGTTGTAAGAAAATACAAGCATCTAGGTATAATTAAACCGAGATGACCTGAGTATTACTTACATGGATTATTATTTAGCAAGTTAATACAAGCATCTAGTCAAAATGGAACATAGATGACCTGAGTATTTCTTGTGTATGTCAACAGACAAGGATTGCCCTGTTTCATGTTTGGACCTAGAACATCCTCAATGATCTTTTGTCGATCACGTCGTTAGACAAAGTCATCACATTACTACAGATTGATCCACAAACAACAAACAAATAAGACAATTATGCCCCCATCATAGCTCCTCTAGTTTTTGACATCCTCGAGTAGCATAAAAAGACACAACAAAAATTAAGACTTGCAACTTAAACCTTTTTAATAAGCACAAAATTTCTTGCCATAGTTACGTTTTCTTGCAAGGAAAACAGATACAATCATCATGGTGGTTGAGGCTCATTGTGTCTTGGCATAGATCTAGTTCTTGTGTCAAGCATTTTGTTGAAAAAGTGTTTTTGTAATGCTGCCTACTGTCTGGTGATAGTATCATGATCCTTATTGTTATCCTCTGAGGGGCGTGACATTCCAGAATCTAATTCTCCAACTAGGTCGAGGATTTTCCCCAGTCAAGGAAAGGATTGATTTATTGTGGATAGATTGACAATAGACACGAAGAAATGGGCCCTAAGGGACTGACCTAGTTCCTCGGGGGCTCATTGACAAATGTCCTTGCTTATGTGATGACGTAGAGGCAACATAGTTTGGGGTGTGGACTTTTGTGGACCTAGGACCTAGGCGATGGGAAATGGTGCGGACTTGGATGGGCCAAAGGGTGGGTGACACATGATGGAATGGATGGGAAAGGAGCCTCGGGGGCACATCAATGATAGCCTTGCCTATGTGATAGCTCAGAGGCGATGTAGTTCGACAACAGTTCAATGGATTGGTTGAGGATGGATGACAAGATGGACGCAAGTTTGGATTGGCCATCTGGTGGAAGAAGGCAATAAGGATGAGCGAATAACAAGCCATGGTAGGTACCTCGATGTGATTGGGTGGATACAGTTGAGAGGGGTGGATGAGGAACAAGGTCTGAAAAGATGGAGGAGGTGGTTTATCACCAGTAGCGCTTGTTTACTAGGTTTTCACCACTTGCTTTTATTTGCACGAAAGCTAAAATACACATGATGCCAGTTTGCCAGGTTTTCATCATGGTATCTATAGAAGACACCTATTTACTGGGTTTTCACTAGAGGACGATTTTTTTTTGTTGTTTTTCTATTTTTTAAATTTTTTGGGCTATTTTTCCATTTTTTGATTTTTTTGCTATTTTTCCATTTTTTGATTTTTTTGCTATTTTTGATTCCCTTGCATTGCGGTTTAGGTGTACAACTTGCGAAGATGCATGATGGAATCATCATATAGTTCACCTTCTAATGTAGCCAATTGATAAGCCCCTGATCCGCGGGTAGCAATGATGACAAAAGGACCCAACCAGTTGGGTTCGAACTTACCTTTCTTCTCTCTGTCTTGCTGATTCTTGGGATTCTCTCTAAGGACTAGGTCACCAACCTGAAATACTTAGGGTTTGACTCTGTGATTGTAACTCGTGGACATCCTTTGTTGATAAGCCTTGAGATGGTTAAAGGCCTGTTGTCTTCTCTCTTCAAGCAACTCTAACTCTTGAAGTTTAGAAACTCTATATTCTTCATCAGATATGAGGCCTTTTAACGATACTCTCAAGGACGGGATCTCAACTTTAATGGGCAAGATGGATCCAGATCCATAGACGAGGGAATATGGCATTACACCTGTGGGTGTGCGGATACTTGTGCGGTAGGCCCACAACGCGGGATTCAATTGGATGTTGCAATCGTGGCTGACATCATTGACAATCTTTTTCAAGATTTTTAAGATGGTTTTATTTGATGCCTCTACCTGGCCATTTCCTTGGGGGTAATATGGGGTGGAAAAGTGGTGTTGGATGTGGAATTTGTCACATAGCTCTTTGACATCTTGGTTTTTGAATGGTCATCCATTATCTGTGATAATGGATAAAGGGATACCATAGCGGCAAACAATGTAATTCAGGATGAAAGAGGCAATTTGTTTGCCTGTGACATTGGTGAGGGGTACGACTTCGATCCACTTTGTAAAGTACTCAACGACGGTGTTTATGAACTTATGGCCGCTGGATGATGGAGGGTGTATCTTGCCCACTAAGTTGGGTCCCCATTGACAAAAAGGCCAAGGAGTTGTTAAAGGTTGTAGCTCCTATGCTAGTGCATGTATTAGGTTCTCGTGGAATTGGCATTTCTTGCACCTCTTTACAAAATGATAGGAGTCTTTTTCCATAGTTGGCTAGTAGTATCCCATACGTATGAATTTCTTAGCCAGGGTAGGACCACTAGAGTGGGTCCCACATATCCCACCGTGAACTTTGCTTATGGCCATTTGATATTCCTCACTATCGAGACACCTCAGGAGAGTACCATCGAGTCCTTGTCGATATAGGGTATTAGCGATTATGGTAAAATAGGAGGCTTGACGAATGAAGGTTCTCTTTTGGTTACTTGAGAGATCAGGTGGTAGGATGTTCTCTTTTAGGTAGGCAAATACTTTTTCGTATAGGGGAGAATCCGCTACTACAATGTGGCAAATGATGTGGGATTCGAGGGTGTCATATGCAAGATGGGACACTGGATCTACCAAGAACTCATAACGTGATTGGTTTTCAGGGATATCGAGGAGAGATGCAATTGTTGCCATGGCGTCTACTACTTTGTTCTCCAACCTTGGTATCTACTCAAAAGAAATCTCAACAAAGTATTCTTTGAAGTCGTCTACCATGCATTTGTATGGTATTAATTTCTCATCTTTTGTTTGATAGTCGTCGTTCACTTGATTGATGACAAGTTGAGAGTCGCCATACACATGAAGTTCTGTGACTTTCCATTATACTGCCAACTTGATACCAATGACTTGGGCCTCATACTCCATCACATTGTTAGTGCATGGAAAGAGTAGTCTGTATGACTTTGGAATGGTGTCTCCATTAGGTGTGATCAACAAGATACCTACCCCAGACCCATGCTGAGTATATGATCCGTTGAAGTAGAGTTTCTAGGTTGTTGTTATGTGAAAGATGGACTCATCTAGAAATTCAAAGCTCAATGGATTGTCATATGTTAAAGGTGCATCTGCTAGCTGATCTGCAATCACTTGCCCCTTTATTGCTTGTCTGTCTACATACTCGATGTCGAGCTCACTAAGTATCATGACCCATTTTGATATTCTACCTGTTAGGGTAGCTTTGTTAAGCAAGTATTTTAATGGGTTGATCTTTGCTACTAGCTTGATCGAATGTGATAACATGTAATGTCTCCATTTTGTGGTGCAAAGACCACTGCGAGACATGCTCTCTCAATCGGTGTATATTGAAGCTTGTAGCCGACCAGTGTGCGGCTAATGTAGTAGATTTCTTGTTCTTTTCCTTCATGGTTCTATTGTGCTAGTAGAGCTCACAGAGCTGTTGGTGTGGCTGAAATGTATAGTAGCAATGGATTGCCAGGAATTGGTGGCACTAAGATAGGTGGATTCATCAAATACTCCTTTAAATGTTGAAAAGCTTGTTCACATGAGTCATCCCACTTGAAGGGAATGTTCTTATGGAGTAGACATGTGAATGGATGACACTTATCTGCCAGTTGAGATATGAACCTTCTGATAGATTATAGCTTTCCCTGTAGAGACCGCAACTGACTGAGATTTTTGGGAGGTGGTATTTCCATGATGGCTTTTACCTTAGCTGGGTCTATTTCGATTCCATTGGCAAACATGATGTATTCAAGAAGCTTACCGGATGTGACTCTGAATATTCACTTCTTTGAGTTGAGGTGCACATTAAACTGCTCCAATCTTGTGAAGATCTTGTCTAGGACTTTTAGATGCCCTTCTCTAGTTTTTGATTTGGCTAGAATGTCATCTACGTAATATTCCATGATGGTATGCATCATGTCATGAAAGATTGTTGTCATTACCCGCTGATATGTTGCCCCTGCATTCTTGAGCCTGAATGACATGATGCACCAACAATAGGTACCCCATGGACATGTGAATGCCATTTTATGCTGATCCTCTAGTGCTATCTTGATTTGGTTATATCCAGAGAATCTATCCATTAAAGACAACATGGTGTGTCCTGCTGTGAGTTCTACAATGATGTCGATGTTAGGTAGGGGGAAGTCATCTTTGGGACAAGCCTTGTTCAGATCTCTAAAGTCATTACATAATCAAACTCTTCCATTTGGTTTGGCGATAGGCACTATATTCAAAATCCATGCTGGATAGTCAATTGGTCTGATAAACCTAACATCTAGCACCTTCTTGAGTTCTTTTACCATGAGTGCGATATGTGGGTGCATCTTCCTGAGTTTTTGTTTAACTAGCTTAGCTCTCAGAGCTAGCGATAAATGATGCATTATGAGGTTTGGATCGAGACCTGGCATATCTGCGTATTACCAAGAAAAGTTAATTTGTTTCTTTTTGAAGAATTCTAAGAACTCTGGCTTCTCTTGTGCAATTAAATATTGTGCCATATGAACCATCCTTGGATTTTCACTTGTGTCGACGTTGATCTATTCTGCTGGTTCCATCAAGATTGAGGATCTCTCCTGATGTGTTAGATTGGGAAGAGGGTCAAGCCTTTCATCCTTTAGTTCCTTAGAGAGGTTTTCACCGTTGGATATGTCCTTCATATTTTTACATCATTGCCCCAGAGCAGTTTTCATCGTTAGATCTATCTTTCATTTTTACAGTTTTGAGACTAAAATGCTTGGCACTCTCCCCAAAATAAGCCCTGTCATTGAGTTCTATGGCATAGCCAACCCTGTGATCCCTTGCGGGTATGTGGTCTCTAAGTTCTAGAAAATCAATGATGGCCTCATCATTCTGAAAGGTATCTAGGTTAGGGGTAGAGTCTTGCAAATCCCAATCTATGAGTTCTGGATGCAATAGTGGTAACGAGTCATCAGATTGGTCTGATTCGAGGGTATTGATGCTCAAGATGGAGGAGTTGATGTGGCTATTATAAGCATTGACGATGCCTGTGATGGTACTCTCCACAAGTTGATCTGTCAAGTTTGGTATCATTCTTCCCTCATGAATCTCACTATCGTTATTATGCGGATCAAACTCTAGACGTCTAGATCGTGAAATTTGTCTCTCATGAGTTGTCAGGGTAGGGTCATATTCATGGACCACATCAAAATCTTTTTCATCACAAGATAATTCTGAGAGACTATCCCATTCATACTCATTGGAGTCTGTCTCGCTCCCTCCTTGTAGTTGGTGAATTTTCTCTACTAGGTTAGGAGTAGATGCTTGTGGTTGCTTGCCTATATGCTTGTCTGTTCCTTTGGTCTTTGCTTTTCCAGTGTAACCTAGCCCTGTAGTGTCTCAGGCTGTTAAAGAAAGAGGTTGGATGGGCTCAATGATACCTTCTTTCCTCAATCCTATGGGGCCATGCCCTTCATATCCCATTCTTTGTAGTATTTGGAATCCTTGACCATATTGTTCAGTTTGTAATGTGGAGTGATGGTCTTGTTGCTTGGATAGACTATCTTCAACCTTGTATAACCATTGTAGGATGTCTTTCTCATCGCTCTCATCTTCAAGGCTTCCCCATTTTACAAACAGACCTTTAGGAGTTTCTAATGACTTGGGTTTGCTCAGTGATGGATTTCCATGGGATCTGGGGGATATAGGTAGCTATGCTAAGAAAAAGGATTGTGAGATTGTATATTCACCAACACCCTTGTCTTTGAGCTTGAGGTTGATTTTGGTTGCCTTTGATGTGGAAGGGAGTGAAGTGGGATCAACATGGGATGAGGATGAAGCAGAGGCACGGTTATTGGGAATTACAATGTCCGGTTTAGAGTGTATGGAGTTACAATATTGAAATTGATTGGGATTGCCTTGAATGGTGATCTTTTGGCCATCATGGGGGAATTTGATACACTGGTGATAGGTTGATGGCACTGCCTTCATTGCGTGTATCTAAGGTCTTCCAAGGAGAATATTATATGCAAGTTCCATGTCAAGGACTTGACACACCACATCCTTTACTATAGGTCCCACTCTGATAGGAAAAACAATGGTTCCCTTTGAAGTTCTTTCCTCTTCATCGTAAGCTTTGATGGTGATTTTCTTTTTAGGATCGATAGCTTTCTCTGAAAACCCCAATGCAAGGATTAGCTTTAAGGTGCAAATATTTAAACTCACTCCTGCATAAATTAGAACCCTTTTTATTTTATGCTTGTGGATGAATGCTTTGACGTGGAGAGATGCATTGTGTGGTTGGGTGATTAACATGTCATCCTTTTCAGTGAAGGTCAAGAAATGAGGTGTGGTTAGGTGGCCTACCATGGCATGGAATTGCTCTTCTTCTAGATTAGTTGGGATTGTGGTTTCTAAGAGAGCTTGGTTGAGGATGGCCCTGTGAGATGGGGATATACGCAAGAGCTCCAAAATGGAAATGTGTGCTAGTGTTTTGTGGAGTTGCTCTAAGACATTGTACTAGTTAGATGTGGATGGAGTTTTGGGTGGTGTCCCTTGAAGAGTAATTTTTCTGCCAAGGGTTGTTACGTTACAATCTGGGTTCTTGTTTATAGTGATGACATTGATATGCGCATCACTTTCAGAAATGTGGTTAACAATGTAGTCATAAGACACATTTGTATAGTTTGCGTTGTTACCCCTGTTATTGTTTTGGTTTGAAGAACCTCCCTCTTCATAGTTTGGGAGTGGATTCTGATATGCCAAATGGTCCTCATTGGATCCTTGTCCCTTAACTTTGACCACCTTTTGATCTACCAATTCTTGAAGTAAGTTTTTGAGGCCTTGGCATTCATTGGTCTTATGTCCCTTGCTTCGATGATACTCATAGAAGTCAGAGTCTTTCCACCAAGGAGGTTTGAATTTAGGTTCGTAATCACGTGCCATTGGAAGTGTTATGACATTGTTCGATATGAGCTTCCGTAAGGCTGATTCTAGTAATTCTCCCAAAGGTGTGAACTTTCGTCGGGGAGGAAAGTTACTAGGTTGTGACACATTGTTTTGGGGCTTGTTTTGTGGTGTGTTGTTTTGCGGATTGGACAAGTTGAAGATCGGTTGCTTTAGGATAACTTGTTTTACATCCACGACACCATCGTGGACAATGTTTTTATTCTTTGTCTAAAACCTCAGCTTTTTGTGTTATTATTGGAGCTAGGGGTTTCCTTGTAGATTTTGACTTGACCTTTGGCTATCAAAGATTTTTCAATGAGTAATCCCATCTCGATGACCTTACTAAATGAAGTAGGACATTGGATTTGTATTTAGTAGCTAAGATTAGCATTTAGGTTGTGTACAAACATCTCAAGCATTTGTTTTTTTGGTATATGATATGGACATTTGTTGGCCAGTTGTCTCCATCTTTGTAAGAAAGCGGTGAAGGATTCTCCACCCTTTTGTTTTGTGTTACAAAGATCTAACATTGAGATTTCATGCTCAATGTTATAAGAGAAGTGAGTGACAAACTTATCCACTAGCTCATTGAAGGTTCTAATGCCGGGAGGTAGGCGAGAGAACCATTCCATAGCTTGTCCTCCCAAGCTCCTTGGGAATAGTTGCATGCGATAGGTTTCATTGTGGGTGACTTCAAGACATGATGCACTAAATTCTCTAATATGGTCTCTTGGATCACCCTTTCCTCTATATTTGTCAAATTTTGGTACCTCAAATTTTGAGGGGAAAGGTATCATGATCAAGGTCTTGTCAAAAGGATATGGTGAAATATCCTCTAGAGAATAGTGTTTTGTTGATGCTCCGGTTTGAATGTCTGCGAGTTGTTGTTGTAAGGCTTGGATTTGTGCTGTCAATATATCCAAGGGATTGATTGTACCCTTAGCCTTGTCTATTTTGGGAACCTCTAGTGTGATCTTGGGAGTTTTCGTATCATTCGTAGAGGTGGTGTATTTTATGATGGAGGTGTCAAAATCTACCAGAAGTTTGGCCCCTTGCTATGCTAGCATAAGGAAATACTTTTGAAGGTCTATGTTTAGGACCTTGTCCATCATCTTTTGAAATTTGGAGTCTTGTGAAGCACCAATTACTTCCTCATACGAAATTTCTTCCTCTCCATCACTGTGAGATGAAGATGGTATATCTTTGTTCAAAGGATCCATATCTTGCTTTTCTTTGGATTTTGATCTAGTTGCAACCATAAAAACCATTTGGTGGGGGCGAATGTTGGATGAAAATGCTTTTGAAAAGGTTGAGATGACAAGAATTTTCCTAAGGTTCAAATTTTGATCTACTGTTTGCTCAAACAAATGTGCTCTTGAGGTAAAAGATAGTCAAAGTAGGGAGAGTTGATCACCGCTATTGATATGGACTACTTTTATCAAGACTACACTAGTGTAGTTCCAAGATGAAGGATGGTGTATCCTATTATGAAACTGACTAGATTTTTGTTTTGAGTTTTTGGAAGATTTCAAAGACACCTTAGTAGGAAACTTGGTTTGCTTTGTTTGAAGTTTGCACTAGGGATGATATGGTAAAGGGAAATGTTTTGGAAAAAGTATGTGAAATGGATTTGTATGGTTTTACCGAGATCATAAACAAGGTATATGCAATAATGGGTATCCAGAACTGGTTCAAAATTTTCTCCAAAGTGTACGGAATAGCTCTCTATTTTGCATATGCAGCTTCAAATGCATAGGAAGAATGGTCAATTGCGCAGCTATGCAGGTCAAATGCTCAGGTCTAATTGAAATGCTATAATTTTTGAATGCGCAACACTATGGTTTGTTTGTGCCACTTTGTGCGTCAAATGCGCGGAAATATTATATGCACAATAAAATGTCTCAGATGCGCAATAGAATGGGTCAATTGCGTAGCAGGATTAAACGCGCAACAGAAATTGTCATATGCGCAATAGAATGTTTTAAATGCACAGAACTGCAGATAATGTTGATTTTTTTTTGTTTCAATTTTCTCGATCTTGGGTTTTTTTCACAAAGTTTTTTGAAGTAAGTCAGGTACTTTTGCTGATGATTTGTGTTAATTAGTTGCAAGAAAACACATCACACAAGAAGATTTCATGTTTGTTATTACAATTTTTTTTTGACCAAAGAGAAAGCACAATCCTAAGGTTGGCCAGGATAGTATTTGATGAGTTCCAACTTGGTTTTTACACCAGCCACTTGCATAAAGGTGGACAACTAATAACTTGTAGCACCAACTCCCCTCCACGGTATTCACTTCTCACGCATACCAAGTTATAGTTCTTCCAAAGAGTTGAACTTTTCTGTCTCTACACTAAATGAGAGTATGATATTGGACGGCTCTAGAGGTTCCTCCTCCTGTGTCACCAAATAGGGGATTTTGGCTTACTAGAACAAAAGGATTTTAGTCAAGGCATCCATTCAGGTGGTTACACATGCGGCCATTCGCTATGATAAGGAGGCTTCCCAGCCTGCAGAGGTTATGCTCCATAGGGTTTTTGGGGAAACGTTGGTCAATGTAACACAACAACACCTGTTGCTTGCAACTTTCACTACAAACACAATTTATTTATAGTGACTTGGAGGTGGCTTGGCTTTAGCCTGTTATCACTTAAGGTCGTCCCACTTGGAAGGAAGGAATTCCAAGGGAAGGCCTCTCTAAAGGTTAAACATGCAAAATGATAAGTTTGGCATTTTGGTCACCTAGAAGAGGGGAGAGCATAGTCCTATTATCATTTTGAAAACACAGAGAACACTGGTTCTTTATCTTCCTAGTTAAAAGAAAAATAACTAAATGTGTTAACTCTACCAAGCACAGAAATTTGTAACAAGATAGCAATAACTTGGAAAAGATTGTTTATTTTAACCTTCTAACAAATCTAGGTGTAGATTGTTGCCT
Source organism: Cunninghamia lanceolata (assembly GCA_027924645.1). NCBI lineage: Eukaryota > Viridiplantae > Streptophyta > Pinopsida > Cupressales > Cupressaceae > Cunninghamia > Cunninghamia lanceolata. Next base: position 18,408,620 of record BSBN01001215.1, on the reverse strand, counting down.
GAAGTAATAAACAAGTGTTACTTTCCCCTATTAAGCTATGTGAAAGATTGTAGTGCAAGATAGTAAAAACATAAAGAAATTGTTTAGTTTTAACCCCTAGGTTGGGACTAGATGTAAGTTGTGATGCAACAAAATGATTTACTTTCCTCCTAGTTATGTCTATGTGATGATTTGCATGAACATATTAAGTTACTCTCCCCTAATTAGTTCTAAATGGCTTAATAATGTAGCTAAAATGACTAAGTCTAGCTTCTAACACCTGTAAATGAGAGTTAGTATGGAAGATCTGATACAAACATTACAACTTTATCTGACAAATCAAATGCGTAGATCTATAGGTCATATGCCCAATACTGTGATTCATATGAGTAGATTTACAAAAGTGTTGCAATAATGATTAAATGCACTGGACTACAGTTTGGATGCACCGAAAGATTAGAAGCGCATTAGTAGATATCGAATGCGCAAGACTGCACTGTGTATGCACCAGAAGATCAAAAGCACAAAGCAATGTGTCAAATGCGTAGCAAAACAAGTTAGATGAGCAGAAAGATTGGATGCAGTGCAAAAAGTGTTGTATGCACAGGATTGGAAGTCGTATGCATAGGAACGACCTGTCGTGACAGAACCTCTACAAAACACTCAAATTGAAGTTAAAAATGGGGCAAGGCCCCATGGTGGGTGCCAAAAATGTTATCAGAAAATGTGAACAAAAGTACTAAACAACTAATCATCCAATAACTCAATGGAAATTGATATAAACACAAGTAAACAAAGAATATACCTTTGAAGACCGTTTTACTTCTATGCTTCCATTGTTTGCCTATCTGCTCTTGATCTTGATGGTAATGGAGCTCTCAGAAGTGCACTTTTCTGATGTTTGAAGATGATAAGAGTAGAACGACTATGATATGGAATATGCAATGGAGACTAAACTACAATGCAACTATAATGGAGATGGATTGATGGATAATGGAGACATGGTGATGATAATGGATTGATAATGCAAATGGATGATAACTTTGCCAAAGGCACGCTGGTATGATTCCTACAAAGTAAGATTACGAATGCTTGAGTTTAGATGGATATCAAATGGGTGTGAAGACCTTGCTTATATAGGCTGAGGGAAGACCAAATCCAAGTGTCAATAGATCCATGACTAGAGGAAATTACCTGTGAGGTGTACGGATGAGGAAGCTTGAGGGAATGTGTGCAAATGAGAAGAGGACAAGTGTCTAGGCCTTCTTCATGAGTTATGGGAGATAACAGAATAGATTGAAGAGTTAACTGAGATGATTGGGGAATCAACATAATAGATTGACCAGTGAACTCAATTAACTAATTAGTTAACAGATTTGATTGATGAGTTAACTAATTTGACTGGAGGAGAAATAGGACATGTGGGTGAGGGAATATTAGCTAATTAAATATTAAAATATTTAATTATGTGTGCAACATGGTGAGGTGGAAAGGTGAGGTGGAAAGGTGATGTGGATTTATGGGATTTGGACTAACGATAGAGGAATTTGAAATAAATTAAATAATTTAGAATTATTTAATTATATGAGACATTAGAAGAATTAGGGAATTTAATTAAATAAATTGATTTTATTTAATTATTGGAGGGATGCAAATCATTTAAATAAATTAAAATATTTATTTAATTGATAGAAGAATAAGAATTAAGATAAATATTAAAATATTTATTTAATTCGACACAAGCCATTTTTAGGTGTATACAACATGTAACTATTTCTTGATTTTTAATTTGTAACTGTGCCTTTTTGAGCAACATGACCACTTTTATATTTTTTTTTACACTTTTTAACCAAAGACCCTATTAACACTCCAAAAATGGATCAACATGATCCCACATGGTCATAAATGACATTATTAGATCAAAACACATCAAAATGACCTTAAAACATACTTCAAGGTGATGCTCTTGCATCATTCTAGCAACCAAGTTGAATTTACACTAGATAGAGTGGTAATTAGTGAGTTGCATAATGGGTCTACAGTTGCCATGGGGGAAGTTGATCACCAGTCTACATTGTATCACTTTTCTCACTTTGTTCTTGATTCTCCTTCACTTGCATTGCTCACTCACTCAGATGAGGCGAGTCATTTGTGACATCAACGGTTTGCCCAGTTGAACTACCACTACTTGTAGTAGCTCAGTCAACATGACATGGTTTCTGGGTTGCCTTCTATTCAAATTTTTGAAGGATTTTACCAGGGGTGCATTCTTGGTAAGCATCCTAAGGAGAAATATGATAAAGGCAAAGTGTGGAGGGCCACACACCTTCTAGAGTTAGTACATAGTGACTTGGTAGAGCAATTTCCACATCCATCTTTTAGCAGGGCTAGGTATGTCTTGACATTCATTGACAATCTTTATAGATACACATCATGGGTATATATTCTCATATAGAAGTTTGAGGTATTTGAGTCTTTTCAAGATTTCAAAGATTTTGTAGAGAAACAATTAGGGAAGACTATCAAAATTTTGTGCATAGACAATTGGGAGAATATGTCAACCATAGGTTTGAGTAGTTTTGTGCCTATGAGGGTATTGATATTCAATGCATAGTTCCCTACAATCCATAGTAGAATGGTGTCATAGAATGAAAGAACATGTCCTAGAAAGAGATGGGAAACTACATGATTCATCTAGGTCAATGACACCTTAGTATTGGGCGAAGGCCATCAACTACGTGTGTTACATCTAGAACTAAGTTTCTCACCGAGCTGTGAAGGGGGTCACTCCTATTCAAGCTTGGACTGGTTAGAAACCCATAGTGAACCACTTCCGAGTGTTTACTTCTCCTACATGGGCCCACATTCTAGTAAAGAAATACAAGGTTATGGATCCGCAAAGTAAGCCTTGAATATTTGTTGGGTGCCGAAATGGTGCCAAAGGCTATAAGCTTCTCCATCCCACCACTCATGAGATGTTCATTGAGAGGAGTGTTCATTTTGATGAGGATGCTTCCAATTCTTATCCTACCACTTCTCCATCTACCATCACACTGGAGACACTACGACATGATGATAGTTCTTCAGAGGACCTTAGTCCTGTTGATCTTGATGAGGAGTTTTCTTCCTCCACTTTATATGGTGATGATGATGACAAGGATTCATTTTCCTCTTCTCTTAGTCATCATTCAAAAGGTGACGATTCTCCTCTAGATTCTCTAGCCACTGGGCCTCTTTGGGCTTGTTAGACATTAAAGTCAACAAGTGATTAGGTTGGTGATCCTTCAGATGTAAGAAGAACAAGGTCATAGTTTTAGCAGGCTCCACATCTCTTCATTGCTTCAGCTTCTGATCCACATTCCTTTCAAGAAGCTTCTAGTGTCCCTGAGTGGGATGCTGCTATGCAAAAGAATTCAGTTCCTTGGAGAGGAACCATACTTGGGATTTAGTCCCCTTCCTAAAGGAAGGAAACTTGTTTGATGCAAGTGGATCCATCAAAAAATAGTTACCGCAGATGGGTTGGTTTGATAAGGATAAGGCTCACTTGGTTGTGAAAGGATTCTCTCAGGTTCCTAGGATTGACTACTCTAAGACTTTTGTGCTAGTTGCCAAGATGAACTCCATTTGACTTGTCCTTGGTATTGCTGCAACCCATCATTTGGAAGTTCATTAGATGGATGCGAAGAGTTCTTTTCTTCACAGTGACCTTCAGGGGGAGATATACATGCAATTATAGGGGTTTGTACAAGATCCTTCACTTATTTTTCATCTTCAAAAGTCTCTTTATGGCCTCAAATATGCCTCTCGCATCTGGTATGCCTAGATGGACTCCTTCCTTCCACCAATTAGGCTCACTTATTTTCATTCTAATCTAGATGTTTATATTCTACAATAGAATGATACTCTCACCTTCCATGTTCTCTATGTTGATGGCTTGTTGTTGAAAAGGAGTTACTCATTCACCATCAAGGTAGTGAAAACTACTCTTCACAATCGTTTCTTGATGTCAAACTTGGGCCTTCTACACTACTTCTTGGGGATTGAGATCACTCAGTCCTCATCTGGTATCGTCATTGCACAACCCAAGTATGCACTTGATATGCTCTCTAGATTTTGCATGCCTGGCTATAAGCCTGCATTGACTCTATTTCTATCAGAGATGAAACTTAAGACTCACTATTCTTCACCATTGGTGGATGCTATTTTGTATCACCATTAGTTGGGAATCTCATATACTTGAGTCATGTGAGGCCTAATCTATCATATGTTGTGGGTCTGGCCTCTAGATTTATGCAGGAGCCACATGAGTTGCACTAGAAAGTAGCTAAGCATATTCTCCACTTTGTATAAGACACTCACGTTTATGGGATTCACTATGCAACATGCATGGATATTGACTTGGTGGGACATACAAATTCAGATTGGGTAGGTGATTCTTAGGATTGCAAGTCTACTTTAGGGTATTGCTTTTCACTTGGTTTTTGTCTAGTTTCTTGGTCCAACAAGAACCAGTCTGTAATTTCTCTTTCATCTATAGAGTTTGAGTATCGAGGAGTAATTAATTCTACTACCAAGGCCATTTGGATTTAGAACATTCTCACTGAGTTTGGTATTCCCTTTCGAAAGCCTATAGTCATCCTTTGTGACAACTAGAGTGTGATAAATATCTCTCGCAATCTAGTCCATCATCAATGGACTAAACACATTGAGATCCACATCACTACATTTAGGAGATGATTCGTAAGTAGGTCATTGATCTTCGGTAGTGTCTGACATTAGCATAGAATGTAGACATCTTCACCAATCGCTTCACTGAGAGAAAATTCCTTCATCTACAAGCTTTCTTGTGGGTGTGGCAGGTGTCCACTTTGAGGGGGTTCTTAGTCCTCTTTACTCTCTCTATTCTTGGGGGGTGTTCTCTCTCTATTGTTTGGGGGGATTCTATTCCTTTTTGGGGGGGCTTCTTCTCTTTGGGGGGAATTCTTCGTACATGGGTACCTTATCCGGCTTCGTTTGTCAGGACCCATCTTTTCACCCACCTAAGCTACGCTCAAGGGGGGTTTTAGTGTAGGTTTTTATTTCTTTTTTATTAAGGATTTTCTATACTTTTATTAAGCTTGCTTAGGTTAATAAAGTTAATTTACTTAGGTGAGTGGATAGTTTGAGGTGTCACCATCCTACGAGGGAGTTACATTTACTATGTTTAGACCATTTGGTGGTCTCTCCTTATTGGTTGGTTTTTCCACCTATACCCCTCTCCCTAGTCTATATAAACTCACTACCTAACTTATATTTGGTAATTCTTTTGCAAATAGTTTTTACCAACTTCTCATTGTGAGCTCATAATGCAATTCTATCATCTTGACATTTGCATATCTCTTGGCATCACTGGTTTGTTTTTGTTTATGCATTTACAATTTTTGTAGCTTAAAATCTCTCTTAAAAATTATTGGGTTATACATATGTTTCAGATTTATAACATGTTGTGCATTTGCATTTTGTGCACATTAAGGATTCACAAAGGTTATACTAGAACCACTCTTGGATCCTAAACTTGCAAAGACTAGCAATCAAGAATATGAGAGGCATCTAGATGATAAGGCTTAGGAAAACAAACATGGAACACATTATGGATTTGAGAGAAAGTTGTAGGTAGAGCTAGAATATAAGAAATAGGGTTGATAACTTCCAAGACTTGAAATGACCCCATATATCTAGGAGCAAGTTTCATTGACTTGCCAAATGAAATGGAACCCTTACAAGGTATGACCCTTAGAAAGACTTTGTTCCCTACTATAAATTGCCTTTAAATTCTATTTTCATGTGCATAAATATTTTACCTATCGATAGCTTTTTTTAATCGTCCCTTGATCGCCCTCATTTGCTCATCCATCTCCTTAAGCGTATTAGGACCAATGATCACTCTATCCTCAATATTGTCCCAACTAATAGGAGTACAACATTTCCTATCATGTAAATCCTCGAAAGATGTCATGCCTAGATAGATGATTGAAAGGAATTCTTGTATGTAAACTCAACTAAGGGAAGATACTCTTCCCATTTCTATTGTTGATCCATGCAATACATTCAAAGAAAATCATCCACAATATGATTTGTCCACTCCATCTAACCATCTGTTTTTGAGTGAAAAGTTGTACTCAAATTTAAGCAAGTTCCCAATGCAACATTTAATGTCCCCCAAAATCTAGAATTTATGCAAGCATCATGATAAAAAAATGATCGTCCCTAATACCCCATGCAATCTAAAAATTCCTTGAACAAACTTCTTTGTTAAGGCTAATGAACCATCTAAAAGGTTTCCATGAATGAAATATGACACCTTGGTGAGTTTATATACCACCACCAAAATGACATCATGCTTATTTTTAGACCTTGGATAAAATCCATATGTATAACCTAGCACTTATATTCTGAAATCTCATGAGGATACAAGAGTCCTACTGGGTGTACATGATCAGCCTTGATGTGCTAGCATTCTAAACACCGTGCCACAATTTTGGTTACATCCTTTTTGAGTCCAAGCCAGAAGTATAATGGCCTTAGATCTGCCATTAGTTTGGTCGCTTCTAGGTGACTTGAATAAGGAGCATTATGTGCCTCCTTGAGAATGCATTATGATAAGGGATTATTAAGTATATTCATTGCTAATTATTATGTTTTTTGCATCTAAGTATTTAGAAAGGCTGTCATATTTTTTGTATTATTGTTCTCCTTTGTTGAACTAAAGAATTTGTGGCCCATTGGATAGGCACCGATCTAGGAAATGTTTGATCACCCACAACCCTTTAAAAGGAACTAAATCATTCGAGTGTGGAATAGAAATAAGTATTAATGGGTATGCATCATTTGGTTATGCATATCAACCAAGGTATATCTTTCATTAACATATCAAGCTTCAATATTTTCTGAACCAAATATGTATTCCTGCATCTTACATGGTTATGGAGATGCCTTCATCAACTTAACTCTGGTTATTTTTTTTACAACTTTGCATCTCAATGAAATCCTTGTGGTGATAATAGTGAAGTCAGTTAGCAAAGCAATATCTCCCAAGTAGGGAAGTGGCGACTCTATTTCAAATCAACCTAGAAGTCAGTTTACAGTCATAATAGTTTACAATGGATAGAAGAAGACAATACCAAGGTTTGTTAGCACCTGAAAGCTCTTCAAACCGTACAAGAAGCCAAATAAGTAGATGGAGAGCAAGGGATACTGATGATTCTTCTAGACCAAATGCACATTACAATGTAGGTACCTCTGGTAGAAATGATGCATTTATAGATTTAAGAAATTAGAATTAGTATACCTTAGAAGACTCTACTGATAACCTACTTAGAACAAATAGAACAACAATTAGAAATGAGTATGATGTTTGAAGAAATAAAAACCTCATTGGTAGGGGAAGAAGGGATAGGTCCAGAGGTGCGCAGGAGAGGGCATTTGGCATGCCAAACCCAAATTTGGACACACACTTGGTTGGTCAGGGTCCTACTTCACATACTAGGTCACAAAGAAATGAACATGACACTACTTTCCATGATGCTAGTCAATCAACACATTTTGATGCAGAAGAGAGGGAAAGGATTCTCAATGAAGAGTTGGATTTACTTGATCATATCAGATAGAGAAGGCATGAACTACAAGTAGAAATTGAACAACAATAAGCTCTACTTGATCTACAAGCCCAGAAGCCAGGTATGAATCAGTATCATAATCAACCCCCTCCAAATCAGCTAGGTAGGAACCCAGGTTAGATGCATCATGTTCCTAATCAACCACCACAACAACCAAATTAGCAATTTGGTAACATTCAAAATCCCATACCTACATTCTGAAGATAGGCCCAAATGTTCCCTTTAGTTAGGAATCCTTTGGGAGCATAAAGGTATAAGCAATTTGACTTCTTTGGTATTCCTGATTTTTCAAATCCCATCCCAAATGAAATATGAGGAAAGATCCCTAGATTTCAAGGTAATAATGTAGTCGCTGGGGAAGAGCACTTGAGGCAATTCATCAATGTCACAGATGAATATGAGATAGACCACAAGGATGTGATGATGAAGTTGAAATGGTATAAGAGTCTCCCTGAAAATGGTTTTGAATCTTGGGAGTAGTTCATGAGGTTTTTTAGACTTCAGTATGGGGATAGGATTGATCCTAAGTTCACCATCCATGAACTCATATCCATCAAGAAAGGGATTAATGATACAATGGCAGACTTCAATAGTAGGTTCATTATAACTATGAGGAAGGTACCACCAAATCTTAGACCAAATGAATCAAAGTGTTTATGTTGCAAGTATGTGCCTAATCGGTGTTGTCATTGATGTCAACATATCTTTGTTGTCATTGGTGTCAACTATGGCCTATTCTATTATTTGTTTAGAAGCTTTTTATGTTGAGGATATTGAGAAAATTGGCCTCTTCGGAAGAAACAAGTGAGTTACAGTGAAGTGCAGTATAGACTGTGAGTTGTATGCTAAAGAACAATCCAATAGATTACTCTGCATTTCTTGCTGCTTAAAGATCTTGGTCTATAGATTGGAATTTATTTAAAGGGATGTATGAAGATGCTAAATCCTGAGTTTGAGCCTTTGATGTGAAGAATTGAGAGATTTGCATTCACCAGAGTAAAACCTGCTTTCTCTGATTATTCTCTGGTGACAGGGATAAAGTATTTTGCTCCGCATTCCTTCACATTAAAGTATTTTTCTCTACGGTTCTAAAGGAAAGTCTAGTATGATGATAAGTGCCTACAATTGCAATGGTTCATGTTTTGGTGGTCCACAAGATATCTTTCTTTTATGACAGTTGAAGATAGTGAAGTTCATGTGCTCCGGTGTGAAGAATCTCATGAATAAAGTGGTTTGTGTTTGTGCGGTTGCTCTTGATGATTTTAATGTGCTTGTGGATTCCTCCTGATCATGTTCCTACCTTTACATTGGTCCGCATTAAGGAAATGAGATCGTGCTTGAAGATTATTCCCAGATAACGTAGCGTGCAACTAGTCTTAGCCGACTTGGTTAATTCCAGTAATTGCGTAGATCCCTTGAAGATTATTGAAGCATGTTATGGCATGGAAGATCATGTTTGAGTCCCAGCTAAGGTGTGGCATGATCCACATACATCTATACTACAAATTCTTAGCATAATTTTGTATTAGGTCAAGACCTATTTTGTAAAATGTTTGTAATGCCAACCTTGGAGATTGTTCCAATGGTTGATGATTGTAATGCCAAACTTGATGATCATTCCAAGGTTGATGAAGTGTATAAATACTTGTAATTGAGTTGAGGAAAATATGTCCTTGTGTGAAAATGGGAAGATAAGGAAAAGGCGAGCAGATAAGGTAGAGTAGGGCAGAGCAGAGGAGAGGAACTATTGTACTTCAATGTATTAATCTCCATGAAGAAGATGGTGATTTTGGTAGTGAGCCTGGCAGTGAGCCACCGGTATGGTTTAATAGCCCTCATGGTTTAACAACCCTTATTGTAATCTTTCTAGGTTTAGGGTTGAGGTAGTGAGCCTGCTAGACCTAGTTGTACTTCATGGCAGCGAGCCAATATGTTCTAGGCCTGTGGAGTGACCAAGCCTGAACATAATTTTTCAAAGATTGCAATATATTTTGAGAGCTAATCCTCTCTGTGGTTTTTCCCCACCTTAGGGTTTTCCACGTAAAAATCTGGTGTCTCTTATGTTCAATGTTGCATATGTGTTTAAGTTTCTAATTTCATGCATTCTTTGTTTAATCATAATAAGTGCGAATAAGTGATTAATGTTTAAGTGCAGAAGTATTTGAGTTTTTGGGACAACTAATTCACCCCCCCTCTCAGTTGTCCGGTGCATTTCAACAATTGGTATTAGAGCAAGGTTCCTCTGAAGAAAGTCTAATAGCTTGAGGAAGATCCAAAATGTGTTATAAGAAGGAAGCACCGCATTTTGATGGGACAAACTATGCTCTTTGGAAGGCATGAATGAAAAGTCATCTTCTTTGTCTTGGTTACAAAGTATGGAAAGATGCAAAAACAAAATACACCTTGCCTGAAAATGGTTTGACGACTGAAGTTGAAATCAAGGAATATGAAGTGGATGTTAAAGCAAAAGGTGCTCTATTAAGTTCATTGAATGAATCAGTACTGATAAAAGTTGTGGATCTTGAAACTGTAAATGAGGTATGGGAAAAGCTGAAAAATTTGTATGAGGGAGATGATTCTATGAAGGAGGCCAAGCTACAAAGTCTAAAAGTGAAATATGAAAGTTTGAAGATGAATGAAGATGAAAACATAACAGTCTTTATGCAAATAGTTGATGAACTTGTCACCGGAATAAAACGTATGGGGGGAACTCTCGGTGATAAGGAAGTTGTGATGAAAATGCTCAGATCACTACCAAAGTCCTATAGTCACAAGGTAGCTGCAATTGAAGAATTTATGCAAGTAAAAGCTATTGATAGAGATTAGTTTCTTGGTAAGCTTACTGCCTTTGAAATGAGAGAGTTTGGTGATGCCCTGCCAAAAGTAGAGACTGCCTTCAAAGCCAGTACTTCTGGGAAAACCTCTAGATTAGAAAAGTACAAGGTAGAATTAGATGATGAGTTTGATGAAATTGAAGCCAACTTTGTGGATAGACTGCAAAGATGATCCGTTAAGTTCAAAGGTAAATTACCTTTCAAATGTTTTTCCTACGGTAAAGTAGGCCACTTTGCTTCCAGATGTCCTGTAAGAATTGAAAGAAATAGGAAAAGATATGAGAACATGCCTAGGATCCAAAAGAAATGTTATTATGTTGAAGATTTTGATGATGATGAAGGAGTATTAGATAATGGTGAACCAGATAATGTTAGTACTTTTGGAAATGAATGCTTGTTTATTGCTATTAAATAAGAACTTATGCCTACTAATCCTACTAGCTGTGTGAAGAAAGAAAAACTAGTGGAAAGTGCTTTGGCTGCTTAGGTTGTAGAAGACAAAGATGAATGGGTTATTGATAGTGGCTACTCTCACCAAATGACTGGGGACAAAAGTAAGTTTGTGAGTTTGGAAAGATATGATGGTGGACTGGTTAGGTTTGGAGATGATACAACTGGTAAGATTTGTGGAAAAGGATCTATTTCTTTTGATGGCAAGCATAATATTGAAGATGTCTTGTATGTGAAATGATTAAAGCACAATCTTTTGAGTGTGGGTTAGATGTGTGACAAAGGTTATGACTTAAACTTCAAGGACAATGGATGCAAGATCATGGAAAGCTTCAGAACAATCATTGCAACTGGTAAGAAGACTAGAGGTAATATCTATCACTTGAAAGGAACTAATAATTATTGTTTGTTGGCTCAGACTTATGAAAGTTGGCTATGTCATAGAAGGTTGTGTCACATCAATTTTGATAACATTATGAATATAAGTATTGCACAGGCTGTTAGAGATTTGTCTAAGCTTGTGAAGCTTGCTAATCCTATTTGCAAGGAGTGTCAATTTGGGAAAAAAACAAGAACAAGTTTCAAAAGTAAGGACCAATCAGTTGATGGACTACTGGAACTAGTGCATACAGACTTGTGTGGACCTACCAGAGTAAGAAGTTTGCAAGGAGATAGGTATTTCGTGTTGCTTATTGATGATTATTCTAGAATGACTTGGGTTACCTTTTTGAAAGAAAAATCAGAAGCTCTAGATAAGTTCAAGGCATTTAAGGCAATGGTTGAAAATGAGATGGATTTGAAGATCAAATGTTTAAGGTCTGATAGAGGAGGAGAGTTCACATCAAATGAATTTAATTTCTTTTGTGAAGAACATGGGATAAAGAGACAATTATCTGCACCTAGAACTCCACAACAAAATGGAGTCGTTGAAAGGAAGAACATAATAGTTCAAGAAGTTGCTAGAACCATGATGAAGGAAGTTGATCTTCTGGTAGTATATTGGAGAGAGGCAATTCACACTACTGTATATATCCTAAATAGAGTCCAAGTCAAAGGTAACAGTCTAAGACTCCTTATGAATTGTGGTATGGTAAAGTTCCTACTGTGAAATATCTCAAAGTTTTTGGTAGCAAATGTTATATCAAAAGAGAAGAAGATCTAGGCAAGTTTGATGCTAGGTGTGATGAAGGAATATTCCTTGGTTACTCAACCAAGAGCAAGGCCTACTGGTGTTATAATAAGAGGCTGAATAAGATCATTGAGAGTACAAATGTCAAAGTCGATGAAAGCAAGGAAAGGTCTCTAGAATCAAGTGGATATGAATTAGATAAACTAGATGTTTCAGAAGTGGTACAACATGAAGACAACTCATATGAAGAGGATCAAGCTCTGGAAAGTGCTACCAAGACACCAAGGTATGTAAAACTTAATCATTTTGAAGATCAAATCATAGGAGATAAGAGTAAAGGAATCCTCACCAGAAGAAGAGTTGCAAAAGAACAAGTAAATTTCTGTTTGATTTCCAAGATTGAACCTAAGACTGTGAATGAATCTTGCAATGATGAGAATTGGGTAAAGGCTATGAAAGAAGAATTGATGCAAATAGAGAAGAATTAGACCTGGGATCTTGTTCCCAGACCAGTAGATAAAAATGTAATTGGTACCAAGTGAGTTTTCAAAAACAAGATGAATGAGAATGGTGAAGTAGTAAGAAACAAAGCAAGGTTGGTATGCAAAGGATACTCTCAAGTTGAAGGAATAGATTTTGAGGAAACATTTGTACCAGTGGCAAGGATTGAAGTTATAAGAATGTTTCTAGCATTTGCAGCCTATAAAGATTTTAAGGTATATCAGATGGATGTAAAGTCTGCATTCTTGAATGGAGAGTTGGAAGAAGAAGTCTATATTTAACAACTAGAACGATTCTAGTCATCACATCGAGGTGACATGGTATGCAGATTGAAGAAGGCATTGTATGGGTTAAAACAAGCCCCCAGAGCCTGGTATGCTAGATTGGATAAGTATCTGATACAGTTAGGATTCACCAAGGGTACCACCGACAACAATCTCTACTTCAAGATTAATAATGAACAAATCCTAATTATTGCAATCTTTGTTGATGACATTATCTTTGGAGGAAATGAAGGTATGTGCATAGTTTTTGCTAGATAAATGCAAAGTGAATTTGAAATGTCCATGTTTGGTGAGACGAATTTATTTTTAGGTCTGCAAATAAATCAATTAGATAAGGGTATCTTCATTTCTTAGTCTAAGTATGTGAAAGAGTTGTTAAATAAGTTTGGGATGGAAGACTCTAAACTGGTAAATACTCCCATGATAACCAATTGTAAGTTGAGCAAAAATGATGATTCACCTATGGCAAATTAGAAAAGGTACAGATCTATGATTGGTGGAATACTTTATCTGACTCAAACCAGACCTGACATAATGCATGCAATTTTTCTTGTGGTAAGATTTCAAGCAGAGCCTAACGAGTCACATGTGATGACAGTCAAGAGAATTCTGAGATATTTGAAAGGCACAATGGATTATGGTTTGTTGTATCAAAGGGACAATGATTTCACTCTCAATGCATACACTGATACAGATTGGGCCGGAGATGTAGATGACAGAAAAAGTACAAGTGGAGGTGCATTATTTTTGGGAAAAAGGCTAGTATCTTGGATAAGCAAAAAACAAGACTCAATATCTCTATCCACTGTAGAAGCAGAATATATTGTAGCAGCATGTAGTTGTACTCAAGTGTTGTGGATGAAGCCAACATTGAAGGACAACAGGGTTGTGTATGAAGATCCAATTGCAATCTTTTGTGACAATACAAGTGCCATAAACATATCAAAGAATCTAGTAATGCATTCAAGGACAAAGCACATATCCATAAGATATCACTTTCTGAGGGAAAAAGTGACAGAGAATGAAGTCAAGTTGGAATATGTATCTACAAAAGACCAAATTGTAGACATTTGCACCAAACCTCTACCTAAGGATACTTTTGAGTATCTCAGAGAAAAGCTAGGGGTTATTACCCCTCCTGCTCTAAACTAAGATGCACAAGAGTGCATTAGTCCGGTGGTGCTTAATATTACTTCTTTAGATCTGGATTGATGCTTTTAGGGCTACTTCTCAGGGGGAGTAGTAAGAGAGTTCATAAGAGAAATTGAATCAGAGCAGAAGAGTGCAAGTATGTGCCCTTTGCCATTGATGTCAAAGGGGGAGAGAAATCATGTGAAAAACTCAGAAGGAAAGAGTGCAGATGTGTAAAGAGATAAGGGCAAAACTTAGAAGGAAAGAGTACAGATGTGTAAAGAGATAAGGGAAAAACTCAGAAGGAAAGAGTGCAGATGTGTAAAGAGATAGGGGGAGAATCTTGTCTTGATGGCTGTTGCAATTTTTCACATCATATGTTGCCATCAATGACAAAGGGGGAGATTGTTGCAAGTATATGCCTAATCAGTGTTGTCATTGATGTCAACATATCTTTGTTGTCATTGGTGTCAACTATGTCCTATTCTATTATTTGTTTAGAATCTTTGTATGTTGAGGATATTGAGAAAATTGGCCTCTCCAGAAGAAACAAGTGAGTAACAGTGAAGTGCAGTATAGACAGTGACTTATATGTTGAAGAATGGTCTGGTAGATTACTCTGTATTTCTTGTTGCTTAAAGATCTTGGTCTACAGGAAGTTATTTAAAGGGATTCTAAAGATGCTAAATCTTGAGTTTGAGCCTCTGGTGTGAAGAATTGAGAGAGTTGCATTCACCAGAGTAAAACCTGCTTTCTCTCATCATTCTCTGGTGACAGGGAGAAAGTATTTTGCTCTGCATTCCTCCGCATTAAAGTATTTTTCTCTATGGTTCTAAAGGAAAGTCTGTGATGATGATAAGTGCCTACAATTGCAATGGTTCATGTTTTGGTGGTTCGCAAGGTATCTTTCTTTTATGACAGTTGAAGAGAGTGAAGTTCATGTGCTCTGGTCTGAAGAATCTCATGAATAAAGTGGTTTGTGTTTGTGTAGTTGCTCCTGATGATTTCAACGTGCTTGTGGATTCCTCCTGATCATGTTCCTACCTTTACATTGGTCCGCATTAAGGAAATGAGATCATGTTTGAAGATTATTCCCAGATAACATAGCATGCAACCAGTCTTAGCCGACTTGGTTAATTCTAGTAATTGCGGAGATCCCTTGAAGATTATGGAAGCATGTTATGGTGTGGAAGATCGTGTTTGAGTGCCAGCTAAGGTGTGGTGTGATCCACATACATCTATACTACAAATCCTTAGCATAATTTTGTATTAGGTCAAGACCTATTTTGTAAAATGTTTGTAATGTTGACCTTGGAGATTGTTCCAATGGTTGATGATTGTAATTTTGATCTTGACGATCATTCCAAGGTTGATGAAGTGTATAAATAATTGTAATTGAGTCATGGAAAAGTTGTCCTTGTGCGAAAATGGGAAGATAAGGAAAAGGGTGAGCAGATAAGGCAGAGTAGGGCAGAGCAGAGCAGAGGAACTATTGTACTTCAATGTATTAATCTTAGACATGAAGAAGATGATGATTTTGGCAGTGAACCGCCAATAGGGTTTAACAGCCCTCAGGGTTTAACAACCCTTATTGTAATCTTTCTAGGTTTAGGGTTGAGGCAGTGAGCCTGCTAGACCTAGCTATACTTCATGGTAGTGAGCCAGTATGTTCTAGGCCCGTGGAGTGACCAAGTCTAAAAATCATTTTTTAAAGATTGCAATATATTTTGAGAGCTAATCCTCTCCATGGTTTTTCCCCACCTTGGGGTTTTCCACATAAAAATCTAGTGTCTCTTGTGTTCAATGTTGCATCTGTGTTTAAGTTTCCAATTTCATGCATTCTTTGTTTAATCATAATAAGTGCAGATAAGTGATTAATGTTTAAGTGCAAAAGTGTTTGAGTTTTTGGGACAACTGATTCACCCCCCCTCTCAGTTGTCCTACGCATTTCAATAGTTTAGTGTTGTATTGTGGTTCTTTTGATTCAAAAATTGGGTATTGTCTTCAAGATAAGAATCCCTAAAATTTGAGGGATGCCTATGCTATAGCCATAAACATTGAGAGTAATATGAGAGCATCAAGTAAGCATGTCAAGAGGTTAGATATAAAGATCTCCTAGCCAGATAGAGAAACATTGAATAAGCCTCTCACAATTAAGGATATATTGGACAAGCTCATAGGATCTATAAGAGATTTATCCTATAAAGTAGAAAGAAATGGAAAAGGGATGCCACATTAGGGTGCAACAATACATTTCAATGAAGGCCAAAGGTTTCATAATAGGCCATACAACACGGATTGGTCTAAGAGGCCACAATAAAATGACAAACAGATAGTTATCAAACAAGTAAACTTCAAGCAACCTGAGAAGGAAACCCCTAACCCTTTGAGAACAGATCATGTCAACTTTCAAGAGGTCTCTTCATGGTGCAAGGCATGTTTCCTCCCCATGATTCATCAAATTATGTAGTTGTTCATTCAATGAGTAGAGATAAAGAATTCCTTAATGAAGAGGTTGGGGCTAAGTACTATAAGGATGAGATTCATCAATTTGACATAGAGGGTTATGAATGGATTTATGAAATAGTTGATTATGAAAGCTATGAGGAGGATGATCATGTATTCCAATATGATCGTAGTGCATGTCCAAAATAATATGAGCTTTTCACTCATGATTTTGAGCATTTGAAAGATCTCATGCACAAGAAATATAAGCAGTCCAAGCCATCTGACGAAGACATGAAGGCCTTAACTGATGCATCTATAATGCAGGTTTAGGGTGGATACTAGTTGAGAAACAAAAACATCCCTGTACAAAATGACTCTTCTCCAAAATTAGTTAGGAATGAAGTAGACATTGACAAGGAGAAATAAAAAATGGACAATGAGAGAAAGAGCAGTAGTGTTCAATGGAAGGTGATTGAGAAGAAGAAAGTCCCAATACTATAGCCAAAAACAAAAAAGAAGTATGTATAAAAAGCTCTAATACTTATGGTGCAATCAGTTGCTACACCAATCCCAAAAGTCTAGAGTTTGAAGAATGATGCCAGGCAAGATCAGCCTCAAAAAACATAAGAACCAAAAAAGAGCAAGGATAAGAAGAAAGAGTTGAAAGGTATGGATGTTTCTTCTAGCTAGTTAATGTCTTTCATCCCTAATACAAATGATGTTACCATTTCATGTGATTCGGCTTTGCCAAATTATAACCCTACAAATATGGCCCAAGTTTTAATTCAAGTCAGAATATCGGTGCCAAGTCCTTAGAATCCCAAAGCATAGGGATAGGGTCTTGACATATATCACAGTTGTAAATGCATTAGAGCGGCATGTCATTATTCAGAATGTTGGTGACAAGGGTAGTAAAGGGGGAGAAAATAATGCAGAAACCATAGAAGTTTACTTAGGAACGTCTCTTGTAAATATCCAATGTAGTATTGATCCCTTTTATACAACATTGATTATCAATGGGTGGCTATTACACAACTGTATGCTTGATTCAAGAACATCTAGTAATGTCATGCCATTGGAGGTCATGAATGACTTGTGACTAAAGTGTTGAAGTCCTATGGCAAATGCTTTGCCATGGATTCTAGGGAAGTCAATGTGATTGGCCTCGTGAAGGATGTTGAAGTCCAACTAGTTGCTTACTGACAAGGGTTGTTGTACACCTTGCATTTAAATGTTTTATTTTGTCAAATCTGGGGTGTCTCCATGGATATTTGTAGCAGAGTATTAACTAGTGGTCCTCTAAACAATATTCCTAGAATCTAAAGTTTAAAGTATGCTACTCTCATCCCCTATTTTAATCAAGCAATAAACTATTTACTGAAAGAGAGATTTACTTGAAATGAATTTAATCTAATAAAATGATTGCATTTATTGGAAACCAATTTACTTAATCAAAGATCTAAAAACAACTATTATAATAAGCAATAAATCTATTTTAACAAACTTAGAAATGATCAAAACAATGAATCTAATTTAAACAATTCAAAATTTGACAAAATAGAAAATCTAATTAAATACCGTTCCTTGCCCCTTTGGTGAGAGTGGGCCCTTGCTCCACACCTCTACAAAAAAGACCAATTCAGTTTTCAAATCACATGGATATGGAACTATATTCTTTTATTTTTGAATTTCAAAACCAAAATTATATGCTAACAAAAATAACAGAGTTCTTGCTTGATTGACAAAATTAATCTATACCTCTCTCTCTCTCTCTATATATATATATATCAACCTTCCTTCACTTAAGGATAGCTTACTCATAAAATATCTCTAGAGTTTATTACTTCTAACTAGGAGTCTTGCAGATCTCATTTATTAAGTTTACTGATCATATAATTGTTAATTCAAAGGAAAGACATGCAACTAAAAGAAAATATAAAGCATTTGTTGTGACCCTTTAACAAAGAGTTCTTTGTAGTTTAAACTAGCCTTAAAGTAAAATAAAACAGAATAAAATGACGGTTAGTGGTACACTTTGTAGTCCCTGCATGAATAGTCTTCTGGTGTCTTCTTCAGACAGATCTACAATCTCAGGAGGGAACAAAGGTTGATCTACCCTGCAAGAACTCAAGAACATGTGCTGGAAAAAAGTACACCATAGTCTCCTCAAAATTCCCTCGAGCTCCTTATATAACTTCAGAGTGCTGAAGACAACTCCGAAGCCCTGTGAAAAACCCTTACTGACAGCTTTGGAGTTCTAAGAAATATCTCCGGAGTTCTTGTAGTGTTTTGCTGCTGACATTTTAGAGACCCTGCAACAAAAATGTATTTCTACATGTCATTTATCAATTAAAACACACGATATTAAATCTCTTAATTCCATAAATTACTTTCAACATTGCACCTATAATTAACATAATTAAAACAAGGTTTTTAACAATCTTATGTACAAATCAGGAAATGCAAGGGAATTAAGGCAAGGTAGAATGGTACTTTTGCAAAATTGGGTGAGCTCTCTCTAGAGCTCATCACCCCCCACTG
Source organism: Cunninghamia lanceolata (assembly GCA_027924645.1). Classification (NCBI taxonomy): domain Eukaryota; kingdom Viridiplantae; phylum Streptophyta; class Pinopsida; order Cupressales; family Cupressaceae; genus Cunninghamia; species Cunninghamia lanceolata. The sequence continues at coordinate 18,389,668 of BSBN01001215.1, read as the reverse complement.
CCCGAGCTTAAGTGTTTGCAGTTCCTCCTGCACTTCCTTGGAGTCCTGCCCTATTCATCGTATGTAGTTTTTCTATAATGTTATAATCAAACAGAATTGTGGTCCATGTTTTCTTTGTTTTATCTGCATTACCTTGAAATTTATGTATCTGTTCTACACATTTTTCAAGATGTGCATCTCCCATCTAATCTACCCACATGGGCCTAGGCTTAATAATTATTGGGGGTCTAAACCTCATTCCAATCCAGTCCTGTTTACATTTTTCTATTAGTCGTGCAACCGTTCTGGCTTTTTGCAGGAACCATTTTAGGTTTGTTGGGGAAACCAACTCTCATCTTTTGATTTGTGGTCAAGATGCTCCATCTTTTTCTGTAGACTACTAGGACTTTATTGAATGAAGATTGCCCATATAGATCAAATTCCATAACACAAGACCATAAATTTTGTTGACAAAGAGGCAAAATCTTAGGGGTATAGACACATGCACATAATTATTTTTAGAATCCATTAGGATTTGGGTTTTCATTTCTGATGTATAGCCCAACATTATCTTCATCATGTGTTTATGCTTCCATTCTTTGTAACCATGTCTCATGATTTTGCATCAATGAGATGAATGCCCTTAGCTAACATTCTCCAACAAAAAGATTAATAAAAAAAGTTGTATTTTCATCCATGACAAATTTATGAAGAAAGAATTCACACAACACGTTTTTATTTTAGGGGCTACTGGTCGTGTACACTTTCATAAACTCATGCCCATCCTCAATAGAATCTTTTTCTTTAGAGATATTTTGTGAAATTTTCCATAGCAAATATTGTTCTCTCAAAAACATATGATAGCTTCCACTAGGTGCTCTACAACACATTGCTTTAGAGGCTAAGGTTGCTACTGTTATTATTCTTTCTTCCAATGTTTGTTGATAATGCATAATTTTCAGCCTGAAGCTACATTATTACACTACCATCAACCAAAGCATGACATCTCTCTTCCTAGTGATACAAGGCTCTAGGAACATTTAGTTGGAATGTTTTAAGGGAAATATTAGTTTGGGTACCTTTATTTTTCATACGAAACTAGACAGACAACTCTCTGAACTACTCTTCTAATTCAAAAATTGTTATTGACATAGGTTAGCTGTGAGCTTTGACGGTTGGATTTTTCTTTGAGTGTTGCTATGAGTGCAATATAGTTAGCTGTTGTTTTAGCCAATTCAACTCTCTTTTCCTCTAATTTATGCTTTGTCTTAGCTATATGCATTTCCTTCTATCTAATTTCAACATACTTTCCTTTGATGATATTTTGTACAACTAGAATATCCATGTCCTTTGTCCCAAGACTCTCCTCTTTTTCTTTGATGTTTTCCTTAAGAGTGAGGATTTCCTGATCTTTAGTTTGACAAATATCCTCTTTTTCCTTGATAACCTTTCTCAAATCCAAAATGACAAGGTGTCTAGTCCAGAGTAGTTGTTTTAAGTTAGTAATTTTCTCTTGTTTCTCTTGTTATTTGGAGATTTCTATGTCTTCATGATCTGTGGCCTGGCACTAACTTCCTGTTTCAAATTCGATTCCCATTTCCATCCCTGATTTTGTTTCTATTTCTATTTATGCATCTTCCTCTACCCTGTCTCTATTTCTTTTTTCTGCATCTTCCTCTGCCTCTGCCTCTATTTCTTTTTCTGCAGCTTCCTTTGCCTCTACCTCTATTTCTGTTGTTGCTTTTTCAACATGATCATGGGCACCTGAGGGTCCAACATCATCCTTAGTAGGTTTGTTAATGTTCCCTTCTAAAATAATTTTAGGATTAGGAAAATTTGCTATTGTCTAGAGTTCAACAATTATTTCTACAACAAGTTCTACATCTTTCTCTTGTTGAGTCTTGTACTTCTAACGCTTGCTTCTTCAGAGTCCTGTGTGTGCTTGCTATTCCTGTGTCTCTGACGACTATTGATGTTCTTCTATATTAGAAGAGATGATTTGTGGCTATGTGTTGTAGCCTCGAGTGCTCTAGAGGTAGTAGATGGGGAGTGTTGATGCTCAATAGGGAGATGGCTCTTTAGCTATTGATTCAATTTATTTCTTCTCTTTCTGCTTCTCCCCTTTTTCTTTTGGAGTTTGTGAAGGTGTCTCAACTGTAATTTTATTTTCTTCCTCCTCCAAAGTTTGAGGAGGTCCTTCTACATCCTTCCTCCTCCTCTTCAAGGCTACAAATTATGCCTCAGTTACTAGCATTTTTCCCTTCTTTTTCTCTGAGGACTAAGGAGGTTCGAGCCCAATGACTATTCCACCCTTTCTTTTCTCTAGAGTAGGGGAATGTTCAATTAAAAGTTTTCCTTTCTTCCTTTCCCCTAGAGTTGGAGAAGGTGCTTGTGATATGGCTTTGCATCCCTTCTTCCTCTTATGCACTAAAGAAGGCTCCTTTGACCTAGCTTTCTTTCCCTTTTTCTTCTCTGTATAAGATCCCTCCAAGAAGGCTTGCCAATGGGTTTCCATTTCTCTTGGAGATGAAATAATGCTTGTAGATAAGAAAAATAAGACCATGGTGTTTTATTAAACCTTTACCTTGCTGGTATTTATCAGCCATTGAATTTATAGCAAAAAATAGAAAATGTGGAAAATTTATCTTATATTATGGATGATTTTGACCATGTCTCAAATGTATGAGCATTTTCATAATGGGTCCTAGGACTATTGCAAATTGACCATCACAAGTAAAGTACCTCATTAACCAGGATGCTACAGATTGCCATGGCTCAGGAAGACTAGTACCTGGATAAGGCCCTTTACTTCTTCACCTTTAATAATATGTGTTCTAATTTTAATTTCACCTTCTATAGATAAATTCTTGATTAATTCAGAATAAATAGTCTTAATGTGGTAGAATTTCTCATCTTCATCAGGGAGTCCAGATATGGTGCTGATAACAAAAGAAGATAGTGGAATGGTGACATCCCGTACTGTGTGAAAGAAAACAAGGTATGCATAAAATGTTTCCTACACTAATCTACTGAGGAAATATTTATGCAAATTTTAACTTTTATAGTTACAAATTAAGATGCACATCAATAGAAAGGTAATAACAACATTCAAATGCAAAACTCACAACACAAGATATACGTGGGGAAAACCCTTTCAGGTAAAACACCCCACACTCCAAAGCCGCCCAACGTATTATTCAGAAATCAAGAAGATTACAATATTTGCAGAGAAAGCTTTCACAAGAGTATTAATCAACCAAAGATCTGAAGGTGACTCAACAACTATAAACTCTTTCACACACCCTCCATCTCCAACTCCTGATATCAAGGAGATACAATACAGTAAACCGTCAACGGTAATTCCAAAACCACCCAAAAGTGGTGCCCAAATTATCTCCAATCAAATATGCCTTACGATGTGTCAAATCACACACCAACACGTGTAACTCTCCCCTTTACATCTTTTTTAAGTGTCCAACACATTTTCACATTTCCCAAAAATAGGAGGTCCAACTTCTAGAGGCCATAACTTTTGATCCGGGTGTCCGATTAACGAATCGTTTGATGTGTCAGAAAGCTCATGAAGAGATCTATCAAGATATAACCATATTTTCTAGTTATGACAACTTTTTGGCTGTTTAGGGACCTCTAAGTTCCTTAAAACTGAGTTTAAAACTTTTTCTGACAGTTTCAAAAACATAAACTTTAATATCTCACAATCCAGGTATGATCTTGAGTCGAAACTCACCTGAGATGTTTACTTAGTCATTCCGCACATTTTGGGAAAATTTTAGGTCCATCTAAGGTCAAATGTAGAGTTACTAAAAATAGTAAGTCGCACCATTTTTAGCCCTTTTGGAAACTTTGAAAGTTTTAGACCATTATTCAAGATAAAAGGGTATTCAAAAAGACCAAAACTGGGAAGAATAGTAACCTTTCATAGTTGCAAGGTTGAGACACTTTTCCTAACATTCTCCCACTTGTTAAACACCTTACAAGAGCAAAGGGAGTATCAACACCATGATTTAATTGCTAGGGGTCAAGAGGCCCATAGACTCTGAACACCATCTGAACTTCTCTGTGCTCATGAGTTTTGTCAAGGAATCTGCAACATTCATCAAAGTGTCAACTTTATCCAAGTTTACCTTCCCATCCTCTACCATGTCATAGACAAAATGGTACTAGACATCAATATGTTTAGTCCTTGTGTGGAAAGTAGGATTCTTCACCAAACATATGGCACTCTAAATATCACAACAAACAGTAATCTTCCCTGCATCAAACCCAACATCAGAACACAATCTCTTAAGCCAAATGGCTTCTTTACAAGCATGAGTTTTTACCATGTACTCAACTTCAGTAGTGGACAAAGTGACCACAGGTTACTGCTTACTCATCCAACTAATAGCACCACCAAACATAGTGAACAAATAAGCACTGGTGGATCTCCTACTATCAATGTCACCTGCTCAATTTGAATCCACAAATCCACAAATACAAAGTGAATGCCAAGGTCTTGTAGGATAACCATGATAACATAAGGAATACTCAAAAGTATCCCATAAATATTTGAACACTTTCTTCACTGCATTCTAATGTACCCGTCCAGAATTAGCCTTAAATCAACTAAGGAATCCCACTTCTTGGGCAATGTTTGGTCTAGTACAGACCATCACATACATCAAATTGCCAGCCACACTAGCATAAGGAACTCTAATCATATCCTCTGTCTTAGAGGGAGACTTTAGATAATCTACAACAGATAATGTAGACACCTAAAAATGTCTCCATCATCAAACTGACTCCCGACATCCCTAAACATACCAATTTCCCTTCTAATCAATTAATTAAATTTTTATTTAATTAATTATCCCTTCATCACCTAATTTTTCATCATTTTATCCCCTACAATTAGATTAATTTAATTAATTCAATAGTTCAACCTTACCCAATTAATTAAATAAATATGCAATATTTATTTGGTTAATTCCCCCTTTTCACTAAACCCAATTAATTAGTTAAGTCATGTTTATCTAATTAATTCAACCTATTAATTATCCTATCCCTACCCTAGTTAATTAAATATTTATTATTTAATTACCTAGCCTAACCTACATGACCCTAGACCTAGGATTAATTAAATAAAACCTTATTTAATTAATCTAAACACCTCATTAATCCATTCCTTAATATTTTTTTTAGCCATATTAATTAGGCTAATCACTCTAATTAAAATGGTCAAACAACGATTAACACTCCTCCCCACATCCCACAAATAAAAAATTGAAATATATTCCACATAAATCAATTTTTTATACACGTGTGCAACATCACATTTAATGCCTCTTACACCCCTTACACATGTCGTAACTCATTAATTCCACCCCTTTCCCAAGATGAATTTAAAATTCATCTTTATTCCTAATCCTCCATTTTCCAAGATGAAATCTAGGCCCTCGACATCACTTTCGTCCTCCACCATTGATCTCCCAAATCAATCTCAACCATTGGATCAAAATCCCTCCAAAATGCCTATAAATACAACATCCTCCAAGCCATTTTATCATCCAATTTCTATGCAAAGTTATCATGCTAAAATATCTATTGTGCTAAGTGAGTTGTGAGTTGCATAGTGCACACTTGAAAGCATTTCACATTCATTCCATCATCTTGGGTATAGGTAGAGTGAGTTGGGTGCCTCATTTGCCAACCTATCTTGGATTGGGGATCCAATAGTGAGGTATAATCTTTGTTTTTATGCATTAGATTTGTGTTTTATATCTCATTTCACTAATTACATTAGCACGCCCGGTGGGACCCACAAGGTCTCTATCTAATGTTGTGAGCTTTTTTGTGCTTTTAGATGTGTATTTGTAGGTGTAGCACCTTTTCTTCATGTAGTAGCACTATTTCTCAATAAAACGTCGCCATTTCAGCTCACAATGGTGCCATTTCTGACTGTGGTGCCACTATTCTTGGATGACAAGCCAACTCCATCTTGGCTTTCAATCTTCCATCATTTTCTTGTTTCTGACATTTTCTAGTATCTTTTGTCTTAGTTTTTGCAGGAAAAACACAGAAACAAGGGGAGGTTATGGCAATTTTTTTTGAACTAATCCCTTTGGCCTTATAAATAAATGTTTGTTTAATGGGTTGTTAAAACATTTTATACAAAGCAATATCTTGTGCTTTTCACTAATATAAGGCTAAGAAGACAACCTAAACTAACATTTTGGTTAAAAATTTGTGCTTTTTGGATCTTTTGACCAGCACTGCCTCGTAGAGGTGCTATCGATGCCCAGAACAACGCCTTCTTCCGTAACCAGTTAGACAAAACAAACACATTGACACATCGACACCATTTCATCGCATTTTGATGCCTTTTGTAACTGTAGCACTATTTTTGTTTGTACTAGCGCTATTTTAAAATGTAGCACAATTTGTAACTAGTGTAGCGCCATCTATAATTTTGGCACCATCTGTAAACATTTTAGCGCTATTTTTAGGATAGTTAGCTTCTATCTTGCGCTCTGTCAGTAGCGCCATTCTAGCTATCTATGGTGTGATTTTAAGATTCTGTGGTGCTATTTGTCTCTGTTGCAGCGCTATTTTCTTTACTAACATTGGGTTCTGTGCAGGTTTTGTCTCTATTCTGCAGGTTGTGCTCATTTATCCAAACCACTAACACGTTTTGTAGGGTTTTATTAGATTAGACAACACTTCATTTTGGTGCTCATAAAAAGAACCCTTGCATGTTAGTTTAGAAAACATTTCGATTGGTGCACTAAAATTAACAATTGCTTGACCAACAAATCTACAAACAAACATTTCATTTTGGTGTACCTAAAAAGAATCCTTTGTGTGCCTAGCATAGAAAACATTTGACTTTGGTGCAATAAAATTAACAAGTGTTTGCAAACAACTTTAGGCACATTTTGATTTGGGTTTAAAAAGAATGTTAGTGAGTGTTTGCCGTACTTGGTACGCTTGCACATTTTGTCACCCAAGAGTTAGAATCAAAATATCCTCTCCCATCACCTTCAAAAAGATCTTGGGTGAAGAGAAATGGTTCTATCCTCTTTTTTCTAGAAAGTGGGCCTGCCATTGAGACACATCCGTACAGAGAACTCATTGGTGACCCCAAGCGATACTTTCATCCAGTCTGCTATATGTAAAATAGGATAAGGCGAAAGCCAAGTCCAAATCAGTATTAACGCTTACCATACAATGCTAGCTCGAAAGGAAGTAGTACCTTTATGTATATGAAACTCCCAGTAGAGCTAGTCAAAACCTTAAGTGGTTTATCAGATGCTCGTAAGGTGCTAATCCCCTGGATGTACCCCCACTATGAACCATTGGTTTAGAGACAAAAAACCCTCTACTTGTTGGTGTATGAGGAACCTTTGAAGCCGTCCTACGTCACATGCAGTTCTTAGTAGAGATAGCAAAGTACATTAAGATCTGCGCGTCTTGAGGACTTGGAACTTGGTGTACCTAAGAAGTGAGTGCATTGTAAGGGGGAGCGAGTGTCACGAAGTTTCTGAAGCTATCCTCTTTGAATAAGCGCGGTTGGGTAAAACCAAGTGGGAATCCAATGAGTATTGTCCTATCCTCGCCTTAGGTTGTGCAAGTGCTTGTTAAAATCTTCACATTTTTTCACAAACAAATCTTTGGCTATTGTGTTCTATTGTTCTTGAAGTGTTTTCAAAAAACTTGCCAAGAAACAACAACATTGAGACATCATTTCAACATTTGATCAACCTTCATATTCATAAAATCCAAATTTGCCATCAAAATCTACCTTTTCCAAAGCATTGACCAACACTAACCTATTTTAGTGCCATTTCACAGATTCTTGGTGCCATTTCTGTCTGTTCTGGTGCCATTTACCTGAGTTTTGGCACTATTTATAGACCAATTTGCCCACGGCTTTAGGAAATTATTTTGGGATCTTGAGGGCCTGCCTATCCACAATCTACATTCACCTTTCCAAAATCTGTCAAAAAACCCACATCCATTTTGGTCCAAAATTTCTCACCCATATTCCCATTTTGACCTTAGAGAATTAATCATTATTACCATTGGACCCTTTATCATACCTTTGAGCCAAACCATAATCCATTCATTTCCATAGCTTCTCATCCTCCTTGATTTTTTCATACTCTTGGACCAAATAGAATCCTTCTACAAATCCATCCCCAAATCCATTTACTTCCTCCACTCTAAACACATCCAAAATCTCATAATCCAAACATCAACCAACATCCAAAAATCATATCCAAAAAATCAATCTTTGAGCTAAAGTTGAATCTAGGTTTCATTTCACACCCTATTTTGCTTGATTTGTCATTAGTCTACCTTCAAGTAGAATAATGATCCCTTTTTGCTTGAGGTCATAAATCTACCCCAAGCAAAGAGAAAACATCCATTGTGCAACACCCAAAATCTAGATCTCACTTGAGCTCATTTGTTGACTTCAAAATCCCTCTTCAAAAACATCATCCAAATCTATCATGTCAAACATCTAGGTCACCTAAGGTTTTCCTTAGTTGAAGCATCCTCCAAAATCACTATCAAATCTCTCCCATCAAATCATCCCCAAACAATCCAAATCTATTCTCCATCCTTTTGGTCCAAAATTTTGTGAAAATCAACATTCTTGATATCTATCATCCTTAGGTTACCCCCTTTTGAGATTTATAAGGTCAAAACCCATAATCACACCATCATTTCTTTTCACCTTTAGATTTAGATTGTAGGGAGAGTACTCTCTTGCACCTAAATCTTTATTTCATTCCATTACCATATCCTCTTTGGTTCCAATAAATCAAACCAAATTCTCTAAGGTCTCCATCTTCATCCACCCCACAATCAAAACCCATATCCTTGCATGCCCATAACAAGATCCCAACACAAGAAAAACCAAGAGATGGCCAATTTTGCAAACAACATGGGTATAGGGATGCCTCAAACTGACCAAAACAATATACCAATCAGACAACAAGTATTCAACATACCCTCGGTCTTCCAAATACCATCATATGGTCCCAATGAAAACCCCTTTCACCTTCTTACAACCGCAACCACCACAACCACCCACCCAAAACACCACCACCATTAGCCAAATAGATCAAGATGTCTTAAACTTTACACAAGATCCCGACAACATGGATATGCTTGATAAATTTCTAAGAGCAGATCTGAGTAGATATCTTGACTTCCTTCTCAAGATTGGTACCCAACCACCCAACAACACTACATCATCCCAACCATCCACATCCAACACCAATCCTTCGACATCCTCCGAACCATCCACATCAAACACCAATCCGCCCATATCTCAAACCTCAAACCCTGCCATATCTACCACTCCCACAAATTCTAATATTACCACATCCACAACTCCCACTAACGTATCAACCACATCTAACATCTCCAATCCTACCGTCTCCAACCCTGTTGTTACATCTGCCACCATAACAAATGTAACCACTTCCACTCTCCAAATCACCCTAGGCATCCATAGCAACCCTACGCACACGAGTGCATCCACAAGTGTGCCTCCACTCAACCCCAACACCATAGCTTACATGAGCCAATTTTTTTCACAACCACCTCACAATATGGCCAATCCATCCAATACCAACCCATCCAATTTCACGTATGTACAAAATCCCGTAGTATCATCTACACAACATAATCCTAATCCCCAACTACCACCTTATGTTCTCCAACAAATCCATGCTTACCAACAATATCTCACACAACTTAACCAAAACACCATCCCACAAAATCAAAACATCATTCCACAAAATCAAACCATCATACCCCAAAATCAAAACCTCATTCACTAAAACCAAACAAACCAATACCAAATTCTGCCAAACCTCCAACAACTCACAAACCAACAAACCTACATCCAACAACCACCACCAACACCGGACCTAACAAGTGTTGTGCAAACCTTAATCCAAAAGGTGGAATATATGCAACATGGTGGCAAACGTAAACAATATTCTTTTGAGGACATTTGTCCCTATCCATTTGATTGGACACTATACATGCCTCCCTTTCCTAAAAACTTTGAAACACCCAAATATGACAAATATAAAGGAAAGGGAGACCCTAGGGACCACCTTAGGGAATTCTACATCACTTTCCTTGAAGTCTCAAATAATGACACATACCTAATGGGACTCTTTCCTAGAAGCCTCGGTGGGCAAGCCGCTGAATGGTTCACACACCTTCCTCTGGGAATTAGGACTTTCTCTGAGCTCATGGAGAAGTTTGTTAACCATTTCTCCTACAACTTTGAACATGAAATATCTATGACAGACCTTTGCAACACCAAACAAAAGAGTGGAGAATCCTTCGCTTCATTCTTGCAAAGGTGGAGAGGCTTAGCAAGAAAACTCCCTTGACCGATCCCCGAGAAACAATTAGTCACCATGTTTGTGGCTAATCTTAACCAAGAAATGGGCTTCCATTTACAAATCCTATGTGCGTCCACTTTTGAGGAAGTCATCGACAAGGGCACCACCATCGAGAGAGCCCTTATTGCCAAGGGTTCGATTAAACTATACGACAATAAGCCCTACCACAATAGCAACAACAACAACAATAAAGTCAACATTAACACCCCAAATACAAGCAATAACAATGTGCAATCAAATGACAAACCTCACTTTTGGAGTAAGAACAAGAACACCCTCAATGATGGGGTCACCGATGTGAAGGCCGTCCAAAATGTACCAAACCAAGCACCTCCAAATGCACAAGCCACCAATGTAAATATTCCCAAAGGTCAAACTAAGCAAAATAAAACCCCTCGAAGATAATTCACACCCTTAGGGGAACCACTCGAAGATATCCTTGACAGATGCCTAAAAGATGATTTAATAACTCTCCCACCCATTAAGCCCTATAGTGAAAATCAAATCAAACCCGCGTGGTATAATGAAAATGATTTTTGTGATTACCACAATATCATGGGCCATAAGACAATAGATTGCATGAAGCTAAAGCACTGCATGTAAGATCTTATAGATCATCGTAAAGTCAACCTTGGGCAAGCCCCACAACCATCGCCTAATGCCAACCTGGGAGCTTACAAGGATCCTCTGCCCAACCACAATAAAGAAAAAGCCTCATCCTCTAATCAAACTTAGAAAATCACTCCACCTCCCGCTTCTTATGAGTCCATCATTGGTCGGATAGAAGCATCATCTCACCATGTCAACACAATTACCATTCACACTCAAGCACCTGATTGCGCTGTCACCACCTGTTGGGGCCGTGTGGCCATCTATACAACCCCTACTACTGATCAAACATCTACATCCACATCAAATCATCAACCAAATCATCCATCTGTCCATCCACCATCAACCCATAAATACAATCTCCTAGATCATCTAGGGAAAACCCCTGCTCAAATTTCCATTCTTGAACTTCTCCGCACATCCTCCTTTCATAAGGTGATCCTTGACAAAGCCCTAACCGAAACACAAGTCCCCACTAACCTAAATGTGGAACAATTCCAAGCCATGGTGGGTCACATCACCTCGCCCCACCATTTAACATTTTCTAAGAAAGACCTTCCTGCATCCAATGGATCACACAATGAAGCTTTACACATTGAATTCCGTATCTACAAACACACCATAAAGAGAGTCTTAATAGATGGTCGCTCTGAAAGGAAGCTAGGTGTGCGGAAAACGCTTCCTACACTAATCTCATGAGGGGAGGAGAGTGCAAATTCAAATTTATCCTAACTATTATAGCAACATTAAACCATTAACATGAGATATTGCAACAAACACATAATAAAGAAGGTGAGATAGAAGAAGAGAGACACAAGATATACGTGGGGAAAACCCTTATCGGGTGAAAAACCCACACTCCAAAACCTACACAATGCATTATCAAAACAAAGAATGTTTACAACACACTTGCAATGCAAGCTCTTAGAGTCTTCAACACTTGTATCTGGAGACAAACTGGTAGCATAACAGTACCTATCAAACCTGTAATACATCTCCCTCTCCAAGCACTTGTTTATATAGAATATACAAGGTAAAATTGGTCCTATCTTGGAATGGGTGTCCAACTTGGCCTCATGGCCCAAAACCCATGCCTAAGGACACGTGGTCAACATTGTAGAATGTTCCTGACACTTGTCCACAACACCCATCCCAAAGAGGTCGCCTATTTCCAAAATGGGCTATGACAGATGCTCTTACAACTCTTACAACTGTCATAGAATCTATCATAGCGGTTACAACTTACAGCTGTAAGAGAATCTGTCATACACAGGCTATAAAAAGCATATTCTCTTACAACATGTCATAGTCCACCTTGGGGTGCCCAAATATGCCTTTTTCAAAGATGCTTCATGACACATGTCTTCACATATCTTACAAGCTTCTATTTCTGACTCTTACATGTCATAACTTCGTCATAGGAATCTGTCATAACCATTTCGGTCAAACATTCCCTTACACAACATCCAAGATGCCGACACATGGTAAAATGCTTCTACCACAAAGTGGGACACCTATCTCCTCATGCGAGGACAAAATTACAAGTTGTCATCTTCCATGTAGGATGACACATCACTGTGCCACATCCCACAATATGACAAAATGGAATTTACAATTAATTTACAACATAAGCAATTAATAAATAAATATAATCATAAATAATGCAAGGAATTACCAAGGTTGAGACACCTTAATTCCCAACAGGCTCTAGCCTAAACCTTTACACTCTTAAGTTATTAAAACATTTGGGATACTTCGATATGATTGTGGACTCTAGTGAAAGTATAACCATAAAAGGATATGATGACATTGAGAGGTTATCCGCAGGCACCATCAAACTCCCTATTCAAGTAGGGTAGAAGATATTGGAAACAAAATGTCAGGTTCTTGATCTCGACCTCCCATACAACATCCTTCTTGGTAGACCATGGATCCATTCCATGCAAGCCATCCCCTCCACATACCATCAATGACTAAAACTCTCTCATAATGGCATGGAAGTAACTATCTATAGTGATCCCCGCCCCTTCCAATACTGCAACTTCTTGGAAGGACATGATCATACTTTCTATCCATATAACAAGCCTATCCAGAAATCTGCATCCCAAGCCAACACCACATCTTCTGCATCATACATTGATCCTTCTAATATTGCTACCACTTCATCTCAAACAACTTTACCACCTGAGGTCAAAATCAAGATTAGTGACATGGGATGTGGGGATTATGACCTGCACGGTACCTTTTGTGTAGGGACTTTACTCAATCCTAAAACATTTGGTGCCCCGAAGGAGGAGGATGTCTCTACAGTCGTCATCAAATGCAAGCCATTGCCCATCTTTGAAAGAAAGCATCTCCTTGATCAAGATGTGCTTGAAGATGTATCCTCTTGGTTGTACAGAGAAGAAGAAGCAGAACAAGAAGCCCCTACCATACCAACTGAAATCTATTGCAAAGGGCTAGAAATTGTCAAGTACATGGGCTATAGAGGACAAGGTAGTATTGGCCTCATGAACCAGGGATTATAGAGCCGATTCAAGCAACAAGGAGTCCCTATACTCAAGGATTAGGGTACGAAAAACAACAATATATCCTCACTAGTGGCGAGTGTATCTTAGGTGAGGTCACTAGGGTTTCCCCTGCAATCGATAACATTAATGAAGCAGGCCATCGAGACTCCTTTAGTGACTTCGCTGGATTCTTTGAATCCTCCATATGTACCATCTACACCGTAACCACCCTAGCATCCTCATCTAATGACCTACCCCTTGTATACCCAGACCTTATATATTGGGACCAATAGGGACCTCCTGTTCTTGATATAGCACAAAATGATGAAACCATAGCAGAAATGATGGGGGTCAGAGATCACTTCTTCTTGGGCGATCATAGAGCCGGGTACATCATGGAACTTGACACGTATGCCAATTTCGACGAGACCACCCATGCTTCTAGTCATTAAAACATAAAAATAAAGACAACTCCCCCTAGTGAAAACCACTTCATGGCACTTTTAGGCGAAGAAAAAGTAAAAATAAAGGACATATCTTCTAGTGAAAACCTCCACAAGGCGCTAGAAGATGGAAGCATGGGACTTCCCGAAGTAGAGAAGGTATATCCTGATAGATCACCAATCCTTGTGGAGCCATCACAATAAATGAACCTTGGGACAAAAGAAGCGCCAAAAATCACCTTCAGGGTAGAGTCTCTTACCACAACAGAATAGGAGAACTTCTTAGCTTTCTTCAAACAAAGAAGCTGTAACTTTGCATGGACCTATGCAGATATACCGGGGCTAGATCTTGCCTTGGTTGTTCATCATCTCGTGGTGCATCCTGATGCAAAGCCTATAAAACAAAAGCTAAGAAAAATGAATCCTCAGATCGCGCTCCTTGTTAAGGCAGAGCTAAAGAAACTTCTAGATATGGGATTCATATGGCCAATAGACTACCCCGAATGGGTGTCTAACATAGTACCTGTAGCAAAAGTCACTGGGGCATTTGATACTGCACAGATTTTAGGGACCTCAACAAAGCATTCCCTAAAGATGACTTTCTTTTGCCCAACATTGACATTATAGTGGACCTTACTGCAGGGCATGAGATGTTATCCCTAATGGACAATTTTTTAGGATATAATTAGATCAAGATTGTAGAAGAAGATAAACATAAGACATCCTTCATATGCCCATGGGGAATATACTGTTGGGTGGTGATGCCTTTCATCTTGAAAAATGTAGGAGCAACATATCAACGCGCCATCACTGTTATCTTCCATGACCTCTTCTATCACATCATGGAGGACTATGTGGATAACCTGTTGGGAAAATTGAAGACCCAAGAAGAACAATTAGATGTGCTAGCAAAGATCTTTGACAGAATAGAGCAATAGAACGTGCGTCTAAACCTGGAGAAATGTGTCTTTGGGGTTACTTCAGGAAAACTTTTGGGGTACATCATCTCAAGAAGAGGAATCGAAGTGGATCCCGTCAAAGTTAGAGCCATCACAGAGATGCCCCCTCCAAAAACACTGAAGCAATTATGAAGTCTATAGGGGAAGCTCCAATCTATCCGCCGGTTCATCGCCCAACTCGCCGATAAATGTCAGCCATTCCAGCATCTGCTCAGAAAGAACACAGCCTTTGTCTGGGATAATTAGTGTCAAGCAACCTTTGATCAGTTGAAGAAATACTTGACTAATCCTCCTGTTTTCACTCCACCAAAGCAAGGAGAGCCCCTCCTCTTATACATCTTGGCAACCAAAACCACTATAGGGGCCTTGTTGGCACAACACGACGAACAAGGAAAAGAAAGAGCAATATACTACATCATCCGCACCTTGGTGACCTATGAGCTGAACTATACTCCCATTGAGCGAGCATGCTTAGCTGTGGTCTTTACTTTACAGAAGTTGAGACACTACATGCTCAATCATAAAACTAAGCTCATTGCCAAGATTGATCCACTAAAGTACCTACTAAACAGAGCCGCCCTCACTGGAAGAATGGCCAAATGGGTAATGATCTTAAGCAAG
Organism: Cunninghamia lanceolata; assembly: GCA_027924645.1. NCBI lineage: Eukaryota > Viridiplantae > Streptophyta > Pinopsida > Cupressales > Cupressaceae > Cunninghamia > Cunninghamia lanceolata. The sequence goes on along the minus strand of BSBN01001215.1, from coordinate 18,374,114 downwards.
TTTGACATTGAGTACACTGAAAGAAAGCTATCAAAAGACAAGTCATTGCTGATCAGTTGGCTAAGGCACCTATCTCCACGAAGCATCCTATACTTGCAAAATTTCTTGATGAGTCCATATTGACAGTAGCACCAACAACAGAACCATGGAAAATGTACTTTGATGGGTCGTATACACACCGAGGCTCAGGGGCAGGCATTTTGTTTATTACCTCTCAAGGCAACACCATCCCCAAGTCATTCAAGATTACATTTCCATGCACCAACAATGTAGTGGAGTAGGAGGCTCTTATCACAGGACTCCGCATGGCAATTAAGTGGGGGATTGATAAGCTAATGGTCTACGGTGACTCCCAATTAGTCATCCGATAGGTGAATGATGAGTATAAAACTAAGGATGATAAGCTCATGCCCTACAAATGAATGGTGGATGACTTCAAAGGTTATTTTTATAACATCCATTTTGAGCAGATCCCAAGGCTAAATAATAAAGAAGCAGACACAATGGCCACAATAGGATCTCTGGTAGACATGAAGAAGGATAGTAAGAAGTGCGAGTTCCTAATTAAAGAGCTCCCTATACCGGCCTATGACGTTCCCCAAGCAGAACTGGTGTGCAAAATTGTTGGTCCCCTCTCCCCGTGGTATCAAGAAACATACATGTACCTCCATGATAACATTATTCCCCCAACCTTTCAGCTTCACAACGAAAAAGCTTCATTCACCATGCCTCTCACTTCACCCTCGTAGGAGACATCCTATACAAAAGGAGTCTTGATGGTACACTTCTACGATGTTTAGACTCTAGGGAAGCTAAAGTGGCCTTACAAGAGGTACACGAAGGCATTTGTGGGGCACACTTGAGTGGACCTACCTTAGCTAAAAAGATCTTGAGAACAGGGTACTATTGGCCAACCATGGAGCGAGATGCCTACCGGTTCGTAAAAAGGTGCCTACCGTGTCAACAACACAGGGACCTCATCCATGTGCCATCATAGGAACTACAACCAATCACAACTCTGTGGCCCTTCTCACAATGGGGACTCGACCTTGTAGGAAAGATCCACCCACCATCCTCTAATGGTCATAAATTCATCATCACTGCTACTGAATACTTCACCAAGTGGGTGGAAGCAATTCCACTCACTTTCACCATCGGAACCCAAATATCCAAATTCATCCTTCATTATATCATATGTCATTATGGCATACCCCATTCCATTATCATAGATAATGGGAAACCATTCAAAAATGAGGAAGTCTGCACCCTGTGTGAAAAATTCCAAATCCAACATCATTTCTCTACTCCATACTACCCCCAAGGTAATGGTTAGGCTGAAACCTCAAACAAAACCATCCTGCGTATTCTAAAGAAAATAGTTAATGAAGCATGCCGTGATTGGCACCTTCAACTCAATCCCTCCCTATGGGCTTACTGTACAAGTATTCGCACACCCACAGGAGCCACTCCATACTCCCTAGTATTTGGATCTAAATCCATCCTACCTATTGAGGTTGAGCTCCCATCCCTTAGAGTATCCCTACAAAACATAATAACTGATGAGGAATACTGAGTTGCAAGGCTAAACGAGCTAGAACTATTGGATGAGAAATGCCTAGATGCACTTAACCATCTGCAGGCCTACCAAAACCGCCTAAGAAGAAGCTACAACAAGAAAGTCAAGAACCGCAAGTTTGAAGTGGGTGACCTTGTCCTCATGGAAAACCAGAAGAATATGCAAGTACACCCTAAGAAAGGAAAATTTGAGCCCAATTGGTTGGGGCCCTATGTCATCACTGCTAGCTATGGATCAGGAGCATACCAGCTTGCAACACCTGAGGGGTAGCCTCTGGATGAGCCCATGAATATTCTACATCTGAAAAGGTTCCATGCATAACCCATCGAGTATCCCAAGCAAAAATAAACAAAAAAAATTAAAAAATAGAAAATATCAAAAAATAGAAAAAATAAAAAAAATAAAAAAAATAAAAAAATCAAGAAAAACCTGAGTGCAATAAAGCCGTCCAATGGTGAAAATCACTTCGGTGACGCCTTGGATTGGTACCATAGTGAAAACCTATTTCAGGCGCCATGTGTAGCGGTCGTTTCTACCATCTGATAAACTCTATTTTCTGTCATGACACTCCATACCAAAAACACCTTCCATGGCTTGGAATTCAGAAACATCAATCACCCACCCCGCATCATCCCGCCCAAGGCTAATCAGTGGTGCAAAGATCCTTGTAATCTTCCTTCTGTACAACTAAAATTGAAAAATCTAAAAACATTAGAAAATCAAAAAATCCAAAAAAATCAAAAAATCAAAAAATTCAAAAACATTAGAAAACCAAAAAATCCAAAAAAATAAAAAAATCCAAAAATCCATAAACATCAGAAAACCAAAAAATCCAAAAACAACATTAGAAAATCAGGAAAAAAATTCAAAATGCACTACCACAACATCATCACAATTTCCAACATCCTCACAATCACCCAAAATCATCTAAACCTTCATCCTCAACATCCATCCTAAACCATTCCCACATCATCAAGTCTTGCCAGAACTACATATTCATCTCACCCGCATCTTGAAAGTACCTTGATCCCGTGGACACAGGATATGTAGGTAGTTTGGAATACGAAGGAAGTATCCAGTACTCAGGTACATAAGATGTACCCATCCAACCCGTTTGGATGGTCCCTATTTACTGAGCTTGCTAGATCCAACAAATGATACACACGCTAAGCATACGCCTGAAACATCGCGCCTCACACAAAAATCATCAATCAACATACCAACTATAATCCAACACATGGCCTGACTGTCCTTTTGCCCACCTTTCAAAAATTATCCAACAAAATCCAACTGATTCGCGCCCTAGGATATATCGTTCCTACAATGGACAAGAATCTATCATCCTATCAACACTTATCTTGGCAAGAGCACACAATAGCTATTTGTATCTTTTTGTTGGTCTTTTTTATTATTGCTTTTTATCTTCTTGTCTCACTCTAGGTCAATTCCAAAGCTACCTTGATCTCATTATATCATGGTAAGTGGTAGACAACACCTGGAATAGACATGGTCATTGTTTCTGTATGCTTTGCTTGTGGGTTGATTTCATTACTCCAAGAATAGTATTCATATCTTGAAGCTTGGGTCAGTTCTAGCATGATGTGCCTCATTTGCATATACAGGCGTTAATACCTTATATGTACTATGAGCACTCATGGCTATGAGTCCCCTTCCTTGGCTAGGCAAGGTTATACTACCTTGGGTATGCATGAAATCAACCTATTGTTTGTGGGTCTAGTCCATGCAATTGTGGGATATATATCATCACCTAGGTCATCTCATACCTTTGTGAAGTGTATCCTACATTGCTACAATAAATCAAGAAATGCTCTCAATTAATCTTATGCAACTACTATACCTAGCTCAATTCATCTTGCAAAAACACTCACCCAACCATGCTATCTGGGCCTAGATTTTTAATCCCCCTGTCTATCCCCCCCAAATCTTCTAACTAACCCCCCCTCTCACCTACCCTCAACTCATTCCAACCAACCTGACACATCCTGCACCAAAATAAACCCCCCCTCAATGACGTAGTGTATCATGACCTAGCAACTCCCTTTTTCCCCCATCCCATTCCCTTCCCCAATCTAACCATACCCAGTCTAACCTTACATGGCCCATAAACCCTTCCTCCTCCCCACCTATCCCATACCACCAAGCCCCATCACCCAGGGTTGTACAAAAACATCATGTGTATCATGACTTGATCACTGTATAAATCATTACATTAGGCCATTAGTTGCATTATCATAATCATCTAAACCATTGCATTTTCATTTTTCCATTTGTATACATAATATATGTTTATTAAGATAAGCATATATTTCTATTCCATTACATTTTGCATCCATAATAAATGTTTATTAATCTGAACATTTATTTGCATTCCACATTCACATCATATTCCATAATCAAAACATGCATACATAACATAGGCAAAACAAAACATCTCCATATAACATGCATAATCCATCATGATTATAAGCAAAACATCTATCACATCATCATTAGAAATAAACCATAGCATCATATCATATCATGTAACTATGTGGTCGACATGAGGTAGCAATCCCACCAATAAAACATAAGCAAATCATAACATTATACCATCATATGTCATCATCACACATATATCCATCACATACATCATTAATACATTGTTAACATCTCATACACCCATCACATCATCATAATAAGCATAGAACCATAATTGCATCACATAATGCATCCATAAACATCCATCCATAACACATCATAAATGCATAATCATCATCATCATAGATCATCAAGTGTCATAATACATCGCCAACAACATAATGTATATCACTCAAAATAATACAAGTCATGATACAAAAAGCCTCAAAAGGCTCAAAAATATATATATACAACACTATACATCAGCCCTAGACTGATGAACCTCTGCTTGACTCAGTAGGGGATTTTGGCTGTGGCTATGGTTATGGTTGTGGCTGTACCTGTTATTGTTGTGGTACCTGTGATGGAGGGCCCATAGGTTGTCATACCGATTGAATGGATTTGGATCTACGAGACCTAGATCTCCATGAGTCGCTTTGTTGACTGTAACTAGGGTTCTGCTGACCCTCTGGAACAACTAAACAATAGGTTGCATGGTAATACTCTGCCTGGCCTCTCTACTCTGCAACCTGATCTTGTGCCTATCCAAGATGTGTCTGCAACTATGTAATATGTGTCTGCATCAGTGTCAACACAGGACCCATACTTGTACTTGCCACAACCCCCTACAAACTCGCCACCTGGGCCTCTGTCTGCTAAGACCTCATCGCCGCAGCATCTCTCTCCTCTGTCAAAGTAGCAATCTGAGCCTGAGCCTGTACCAACTGTGCTTGTAACGCATTCATCTGCCCACTTGCTCCATCCAATAACGCAACCGCACCCCGTAACTGCACTAACTCCTAATCTTGCCCATCCAAGGTCTCCTGTAAACTGGCGACCTACCCCCGCAACATCTGTATCTCATCCTCGTCCTCACCTCTGGTGCATTGACGCGAGGAATGCTCTCGTGGAGCTGAACCAACATCTGCACCTGAGGTGCCTGCCTTTGTCTGTCTAGGTACCTGTTGTGTTGCAAGGACTACAGGTGTCCTCTACCTCCCATTGCACTACCAAGGTGCCCTATGTCTCGGTACCTCTCCTAACTGAACCTACTATTGGAGAAACTACTGATCCCCCCCGCCTGTCCCTATTCTAGTACCCCTACTGGTGGTACCTTTCCCTGTCCAGATGCCGCTACTTCCAACATACCAGTCCCCTCCTCATCCTCAACCTCCACCTCCTCCACCACTATCCTATCCTCAATAATCTCATCCTCCTCATCTGATCCTATCTCCTCTACTGTCATATCTGGCTCCTTAGTCAGATCTGTAAACTGAGTGGGGTGCCACATCTGCCACCAAGTCTCATAGGTCGGCGTGGTACCTGCATCTCTGATCTCACTCCCCCAATCCCATATCACTGGCTCCAAGGCCACAAAGTCTACTATGGCAACCTGTGGATGTATGGCTGGGAGCCACCTATGTGCATCTCGAGGAGTCATGCAAATATGGCAATCGACTGCAGAACATCCTACCGTAATCCAAACTGCCACATGACCCATGACGGTAGATACATATCAATGGTATGGTCACCTCGACCCATCAGGTACCGTGGCTGGAATGTGTAGGGCATGTGAATGTCATCATCTGGCCATGGCTCCACCCCAATATAAGGTTACCAGGTAATTCGAATCAAATCATCCAGCACTCACCGCCAGTATCATACCTACCCTGTGTAAGTGTACTCCACATCTCAATACAAAAATACATAAGCCTTGAATGGACGATGGAAATATCCACATCTCAGCCTGGTGATCACAATATGCTCCCATGCCTACACATGCAGTAAGGTAACGTTGGCTAACAATGCTGAATCACAATGGTAAACCATTTTATAAATCTCATGATAGATCTATACAAGCATATAGGGTCCCCAGGCATACATCGTTTCATCCCAAACCATCCCCTCTATCATCTCACCCCATCCAACGGGAAAGCTTCTGCCCTGCCGATCTAGCATCACCACACCACCAATCAATGCACACAAGAATAACGTGAACTGATCTACACTCACTGCCAGCATCGCCACATAGCTCATCTCTAGACTGTCCCCTACCAACACTACCTGACCACAGGCAAATACTCTAGGTAGGGCCCTTCGTCCCTTCCTCGTATCATACACCACTCGCTATCCAAGAATAGGTATCTTGAGGATATGATAAACATCCTCAAGTTTAATCATGATCTCCCATGTGGGAAGCAGAAAGGAGCAAGTCTCAGGATGATAACACTCTAGGAGAGCTATCATCAGTGCTCTATGAGCTCATAGCACTAGCATCTCTGCAGGTTTCAGAAGCCCTAACCTTGCCAGTCGACCTCGGGTCACATCATCAAAGCCATCGAACAACTCCATCACCGAGGGTACATGTCGCTCCTACGAAGATATAATGAAAGATATCGTCACCTGCATCCACAAATACTCATCAGAAACATACCTATTCTCCCAAAATCTAACCCTTCACATCAAACTTTCTACCGCTGGAAGCCAAATCTATTTTGGTGCCACAATAGTCACCCTTTGTGCCAACTTTATAGATGGCGCTACCCATTTCCCATATGGAGTTAGAACAGAGCATAGCGCCACTGCGTAGGTCTTTTGCACTATTCCTTAGCATCGCGTCACTTTAACCTTTGACGCCAATCTACGTGATGGCACAACTTTGCCTGATTGCGCCATTCCTAAAGATGTCGCTACTTTCTGACATGGCGCTAATCTACAGGATAGCGCCATTCCAAAAGATTGCACTGATATAGACGATCGCACTAGCCTAGCCCTGTTTGGTGCTAACCTGCCAAACCCTAACCCCTACGCTGTATTGTGCTAAAACAGAGGATGGTGCCAAAACACTGCTTGGCACTAATTTTTCCTCTTTTTTGTCCTAAGCGGATAGCGCCAATCTAGAGGATGGTATTAATCCGCGCCCCTTTTCGCGCTAGGCGATCTCCCGATGGCGCCACAATTCAAAATCCCATTTCCCGACATAAAAAAATGCGATAAAAACAAAAAAATGACAAAGCTAGGGTTAGGGCCTACCAAGGGTCCAGCCTCTGGTGACCTCTCGTATGGTCAGAATAGCTCAGAAATGTGATCAAAACGTGGGAACATGGGGTTATGGTTCACCATCTCCTCTTCTCTCCTTCTTCCAAGTGGCTCTATGTGTGCAAACGTGGCATTCTTTGGGCCCACTCTTCTAATTATAGTAAGCCATGTCATCCTTCCACATACTTTTTCCTCCCCAGGGTGCAGATCATAACCTTTTTCCTCCATTTTTCTTCATGTTATCCTATTTTTCCATCCTCTATCTGACTTTCACTCTCGTCGCGTCCTTTCGAGAGCTCACCTAAATTTTTTTTATTTTTTCACTGACCTCTTGAGGGGGCATCCCTCACTTATTTTATTCCTTCCCGGCAGCTGGGGCATGTTTTTCTTTGACCTGACGCCACTTCCCTGCTAGGTCCTAATGCCACATCAAAGAGGGGAAAATGTAGACACCTAAAAATGTCTTCATCGTCAAACCAATTCCCGACATCCTTAAACATACCAGTTTCCTTTCTAATCAATCAATTAAATTTTTATTTAATTAATTATCCCTTCATCACCTAATTTTTCATCATTTTATCCCCTACAATTGGATTAATTTAATTAATTCAATAGTTCAACCTTACCCAATTAATTAAATAAATATGCAATATTTATTTTGTTAATTCCTCCTTTTCACTAAACCCAATTAATTAGTTAAATCATGTTTATCTAATTAATTCAACCTATTAATCAGCCTATCCCTACCCTAGTTAATTAAATATTTATTATTTAATTACCTAGCATAACCTACATGACCCTAGACCTAGGATTAATTAAATAAAACATTATTTAATTAATCTAAACACCTCATTAATCCATTCCTTAATTTTTTTTAGCCATATTAATTAGGCTAATCACCCTAATTAAAATGGTCAAACCTTGATTGACACTCCTCCCCACATCCCACAAATAAAAAATTGAAATATATCCCACATAAATTAATTTTTTATACACGTGTCCAACATCACATTTAATGCCTCTTACACCCCTTACACATGTCATAACTCATTAATTCCACCTCTTTCCCAAGATGAATTTAAAATTCATCTTTATTCCTAGCCCTCTAATTTCCAAGATGAAATCTAGGCCCTTAACATCACTTTCATCCTCCACCATTGATCTCCCAAATCAATCTCAACCCTTGGATCAAAATCCCTCCAAAATGCCTATAAATACAACATCCTCCAAGACATTTTATCATCCAATTTCTATGCAAAGTTATCATGCTAAAATATCTATTGAGCTAAGTGAGTTGTGAGTTGCATAGTGCACACTTGAGAGCATTTCACATTCATTCCATCATCTTGGGTATAGCTAGAGTGAGTTGGGTGCCTCATTCTCCACCCTATCTTGGATTGGGGATCCAATCGTGAGGTATAATCTTTGTTTTTATGCATTAGATTTGTGTTTTCTATCTCATTTTTGTTTCACTAATCACAGATAACTTTGTCCCCATTGTAACAGGAACAGTTAAAGATTTGCAATCTACCATGTTGAATCTCTCCAACATAGTGTTCACATACTTACTCTGGCCTAACCAAAGTTTTATGTTAGCTCTATCTCTTTTGATTTCCATTCCCAGAATGTAGCTGGTTGTCCCTAGATCTTTCACCTCAAACTGTGCTGACAATTGAGACTTCAAATCATAAATCAAACTTTTACCATTTCTAATGAACAACATATCATCAACATATAATGCAATAATGAGAATGCTATCATTATCCATTTTATAATGCACACAATGATCTGATTTCAATCTCAGAAATCCCAAACTCAACACAAAGGCATCAAATTTTTGGTACCACATCCTAGGAGATTGCTTCAAACCATACAAAGACTTTTTCAACTTGCAAACTAGATTTTCTTTACCCTTTACCACGTAGTGCTCTGGCTGTGACATATATATTTCTTCCTCCAAGTCACCATGAAGGAAAGTTGTCTTCACATCCATATGTTCAACTTCTAAATCATATGCTACAGCAAGTGATAACAGGAATTTGATAGATGTCATCTTTGCAACAAGAGAGAAAATCTCACCATAATCTATTCCCTAAACCTTGGAATAACCCTTCACAACCAACCTTGCCTTATACTTCTCAACACTACCATTTGAACCAAATTTCTTCTTGAACACCCATTTGCATCCAACAGGTTTACATCCGTCAGGCAAGGGCACCAGATCCAAAGTATTATTTTTCTTCAATGAATCCATCTCTTCTTCCATGGCCTCTTTCCAAGAATCTACATCACTCATACCCATAGCCTCTCTTACGATCCTAGGCTCATCAGTGTTAGAAATCAAAGCAAAAATACAACTGGAATCATGCAATGAATAACCAAACCTATCAAGTTGTTGCCTTATCCATGTGGACCTCCTCAAAAGTTGAGGTTGAGGTTCTTCATCTTCTTCTGAACTTTCAGATCTACTAGAGTTCTCCTCATCATCAGGTCCAATAGATGTCTTCTGTTCAACTTTCTCAGGGGTGGAAGGAAGCTGAACCATACCCTCTTTCTCTTTTTCTTTCTCTAGCTGTAGAACAACAGAAGAAGGATTGAGCTCTCTGAAGATCACACTTCTGCTATATAGAACTCTCTCAACCATTGGATCCCAAAGCTTTTATCCTTTCACACTGATGCCATAACTGATGAAGATACACTTCATAGCCTTGTTCTCCAACTTAGACCTCTTCTCCTTAGGCACATGTGCATATGCCTTACAACCAAGGACTCGAGTGTGTCTCAATGAAGGCTTTTTACCAGACCACACCTCCATAGGTGTCTTATCAACAAGCGCTGATGTAGGAGACCTATTAACCAGTAACAGGCGGTAGCAACAACTTCAGCCCATAAATTTTGTTCAAGGCCAACTCCACTTAGCATACTCCTTGCCTTCTCCATCAACGTTTTTTCATCATCTCTACAACTCCAATCTGCTGAGGGGTATACAGAGTTGTCTTGTGTCTCTCAATCCCATGTTCTTTACAAAACTTGTCAAAATATGTTGAATAACTTACTCACCACCATTATCAGTCCTCAAACACTTGATCTTTCTATCCTTCTAATTCTCTACAAGAGCTTTGAACTCTTTGAATCTACTAAAGACTTGAGATTTGCTTCTAAGGAAATACACCCATTTCCTTCTACTGTAATCATCAATGAATGAAAAAAAGTAAACAGATTTTGAAATCGAAGGAACATTAATAGGACCAAACACATTAGAATGAATCAAGTCCAACATCTCAGAAGATTTGTGAGAACTAGAATAAAACTGAACACAGTTTTGTTTTCCATAGATGCAATGTTCGCAAAAATCAAACTCAAGATTACAATCATTCATACCCTCAACAAGGTTTTTATTTTTTAGGGTCCTCAAACTCTTTCACCAATGTGACCAAGCCTTTGGTGCCATAACATTGTCTTCTCAGCTGGAAGTTTCATCTCCATAGAATGAGCACCCTTAGGTACCCAAAAAGCATGACCATCAGAAGTAGATGCAACAATCCTCTTCACTGTTGGTTCCAATGGTGAGGATGAAGACTTTGAAGTTCATTTCTTTGAAACAGAGGCACTATTGCACTGTACCGCACATACATCAAGTTGAAATAGAGTGCCAATCCAAACACCCTTAACTAGCACCATAGCTCCTCTAGTCATCTTGCATCCTCCATTCGAGAAAACAACTTGCACACCCACATCATTCAACTTACTTACAGATAATAGGTTCTGTGCCAAACTAGGGATATGCAGAACACCATTGATCCCCTTCACTCGTTCATTGGGGAATTGAATCAAGATTCTTCCATGGCCAACAATCTTTAGGTGAGAGTCATCTCCCAAGTACACCTTCCCACCATCATATTCTTCATACTTTGAAAACCAACCCTGATGAGAGGTCATGTGAAAAGATGCACCAGAGTCAATAAGCAATACATCCTTAGATGCATGTGTTTCCAAGGCAGTGACAAATGCTTATCCTTCATCCTAAGAGGACTTGTCAGAATTTGAATCAAAGTTCTTCTTTTTCTTTTTCTCCTCCTTGCATTCCTTGCGAAAGTGACTAGGTTTGCTGTAGTTCCAACACAGAGCCTTGGACTTTCTAGGAGACTTGGATTTCCCACAGGATTTAGATATTCCTTTTTCTTCCCTTTCTCTTTAGATCTACCATGAACCACAAGAGCCTACTTACCTGACTCAGAAGATTTTCTTCGCATCTCTTCAGACAACAACGAAGAAACCACTTCATCCATCTTGAAGGTGGTAGTGGTACTCCTAATGACCATAACAAGGTGGTCACATGAATTTGGTAAGGAACATAGTAATGTCATACATCGATCCTCCTCCTCCATCTTCACACCAACAGAGGTCAACTGGGTAACAAGAATACTTAAAGTATTTAGGTGATCAGTGACAGATCCTCCATCTTCCATCCTCAAAGAATATAATTTCTTTCGCAGGAATAACTTGTTCACCAGGGATTTAGCCTGATAAACATCTCCAAGTTTCTTCCAAAGATCTTTTACAGTCTTCTCTTCATGGATATTCAAGAGCACTGAATGAGCCAAACAGAGTCTTATCAAACCCTTAGCCTTCTGATCCATCAGATCCCAATCTTCTTGTTTCATGCCCGATGGCATGGTTCTGGATACTGCAAGCCATAGATCTTTTGATGAAGGGGGTAAATCATAAAACACACAACAACAAAAATTGCACATAGAAATAGAATAATATTTTATTAATTTGGACAACTCATCACATTACAGAAGCTCACATACAATCAGAGGAATCAATCCTCCATAGGCTGCAACACATTACAACTACCTCTCCCAAGACTCTAGAATCTTCAGCCTTTTGTAACCCCAAATCAACTAGGGTTTCTAATTTCTCATCTTTTATTGACTCTACACTTTCCCCCTTATCTATAATACTACCTAGGGTTCCCAAAAATAGTCATAAATAGCCCTTTTGACGGCCTCCAGCTAAATTTTGAAATTTGCAACTCCTTCCAAAAGTAGGTCAACTTCTGGGAAGCATAACTTTTGATCCTGGTGTCTGATTGACGCGCCGTTTGAAGTGTTGGAAAGATCATGAAGTGAAAAATCACTCAAAAAATATGTAAATGGATTTTTGTCAACATTTTGGGACGTTATGGGATGTTTTAGAGCCTTATATCTGGTTTCATAAATTTTTAGGGGCTTTTGAGAAAATGGAAACTTTAATATCTTTCAGCTTACAAATGATCTTTGCCTAATTCCTTCGCCAGAGGTATTATATTTCATTTACGAAGCTTCTATATATTTTTGCTTCAACCTGTATCCAAATGCAAACTTTCCAGAAATGATAGTTAAACTTTCCAAAAATAGCAGTTTGCTATTTTTAGCATTTTGGAAAAACTGAAAGTCCTACATCATTATTCAAGTGATTATGGAACCAAAAATACTAATTATGGAAAGAAATGAAAAAAACTTCAATGATTTTGAATCAACATTTTTTTGGGTGATGCAAGATTGCCCTTACACCACTGGATGCTCCTACATCATCTTTATCCACCAATAAGTCCTCTATCTTGAGTTTCCACAACTCAAAGTTGCCTCCATTAAACTTCTCTATATCAAACTTCTTAGATGAGATCGCCATCTCTTTCCTGCAACAAAGATTTCAAAATCCTCTGCACAAGCTCCCACTCAAATGAAGATCAGCTAATAAACCCCTCTACCCAACAACTAGAACCAAAGGTGATCAGGATCTGATACCAACTGAAGGAAAGCAAGGTATGCGAAAAATGCTTCCTACACTAATCTACTAAGGTAATAACAAGGTAATAATAGAAAGGTAATAACAACATTCAAATGCAAAACTCACAACACAAGATATACGTGGGGAAAACTCTTTCAGGTAAAAAACCCCACACTCCAAAGCTGCCCAATATATTATTTAGGAATCAAGAAGATTACAATATACTTGTAGATCAAGCTTTCACATTATTGACTCCCCAAAAAAACTACAACCCTAAACCCTAAAACATTCACAAATCATCTAATCTAGGGATAGTCATTCTAGATGAATGGGAGAGGTTTATCAACAAGTTCAAGGTGATTTTGGGTAACCTATAGGAGTGGGTTAACTCATCTGCACTTTAAGCTCAACTTAGACTTGGGAGGGATATTCCTAGGGGGATACCTGAACAACAATTAGGTTCAAACCAGATGAACAACTAAAAATAATAGGACAACCAAACCCTAACTACCTTCTAGGCCCCAAAGACTATCACTAGACCTAAAACAATTGCTTGTCACTAATAACCCCTGTATATTGATAAGAGGGCACTCCAATTAACAATGGAAGGTGCAGGTATGCTTGTTTGCAAGACATACAAATTAATTACTTTCTTCACACATGATAAATTTGTTTCAATCTTTTAAGAGTGTTTGTGATCATGGAAAACTTCAAACTGGTGCCTAATATGTTGGGTAACAGAGTCCACAGTCAATAAAAGAAAGAAGACAACATGAAAAATGAAACATGCACTTTCTGGATATTCAGATGCAAGAAGAAACAACAATCAATGGAGGATATGATTAGTAATCCTTTACCAATATATAATCAGTCATCTAAAACCATGGAAGAGATCATCACATAGCATGTAATGTTTTAAAAATCTATTCATTCATCTGATCAATGGTTACAGTAATACCACTAAGTGTGGCAAGAGGAAAACCTAAAGAGAAATTCAAGATTTCCTTGAAATATTACATAAGAAAAAGGAGAAGTCCATACAATGATAGATGAAATCAATATAAAATCTTTCATAACCTATGTCTTTACTGCTAGAAAACTGGAAACTTTTTACTTTTTTGAAACCCTATAGAGCTCTGCACTTGACTGCCTGAAATTACCAAAAAGACCAACCCCTTTTACACTTTACCTTCCTGCATATATAGCCACTCAATCCACTTGACCTAATCCTTGTTACCATAAATTCCTTGGGCTCTATCAAAAAATATCATCGGCCAAAAGGGACATTCATCTTCCAGAAATAAATGCAACAAATATTTGAATGTGGGCAGACGTGGGATATTTTGCCCTTCTTTAATGCGAACAACTGATACGACAAATATCAGGAAGGGGGAAGCTGAGAAGATTAAATTCTTCAATGACAACACTTTAGACAAAAATCTCTTTTTAAATTTACCTAGAAAATCCCTTTTATACATTAAATCATCGTCCCTTTTGATTCTGTGCCTCATCACCTTTGAAAACTTTCGAAATCCAACCCTTGAATGCCCTGCTGATTGAACCTACACACTTCCTATCGTCGGGATGCCAAACAGTTTCATTTGAAACAAGACCATAGATGAAATTAGCTCTAGAATTGACGGCTTAGAAGGCCTTGAAAATCTAGTCAACATCGTTTGAAAATTCCATTGGCCAATGAAAGTGTACCAATCAGGCGGTCTCAATAGTCAACATAGACATTGGTACCAAAGACTGCCACGTGTCACAAATGCGTAGTCGTGCACTGGAGGGTGGGCATGTTGAAATTAAGGAACACTGAGAGGGGGGGTGAATCAGTGTTCTGTAAAACTTATTATTATGTTCCTTTATTAATTTACCACATACATTCAAAATAAAGAAACATGAACTCAAGAACAACAGCATTGATGGCCTTGATGGCAACACTCAGTGAAAAATGACTAAGTGTTAGAACAACTCCCCCTTACTATGTACACTTGTGATTTTCAATGCCCCCCCTTAGCTGAATTCCTCATTTTTCATTGCTTTCCACTCCCCCTTTGACATCAATGGCAAAGGCTGGGATCTGCATATCAAAATTCATGCAAAAACTCTATGTACATGGGCACATATATACAAACAATCCTTATGTCTTGTCTACATGAACTTAAACACATCACCAAAAATGTTTTTCAATAGTGCCAATTCACTGTCCCAATTTTTCTTCATACTACCTAAAACTGAAATATGACCACTGAATAAAAATGCCTGTGACTCTACCTTCTATAGATCAGTGGGATCACTTATCAGGGCAGCAGCTTGAGCTTTTGTGAATGCATTGAACATTGTTTCTAACTTAGGGAAAATCAGTCCCCGAAGTTCACACATCCTTGCCACAATGTTTTCCTTTTCTTTCACCAATTTCTTTATTTCATCAATCAAGCTAATTGCTTGACATTCTTGACTTTCCACAAATACTGTCAAAGGATTAAAGGATTGAGATACATTTGACAATTTTTGCTCGGACTCCTTTATTTTCTTCTCAATATCATCTACAATTTTTGGCCAAGATAAACAAAATTTGTACACATCTCCTCCTTCAGTGAGGGCATTTTGAATACTCTTTACACTAGTCTCTATTATAATTCTATCATTGTCAATTATTCTTTTCAGTTCACTTAATCTTTTATCATTAAATTCATTCCGGACTTTAACTTCTGCTGACTTCTCAAAAGACTCAAAGTGAGTACTTACAGAATTTATCAGACTCTTCAACTGACCGGAGGGGGGTGTTGATGAATCCTTTTGAAATGTAGGCATGATTTTCTCCAAAATGTAAGATGGAAGACCAAGCAACTCACTGTCTTCTATATGGAACTTCAAGAATTCCTCTCTAGCCTTAGCTTGTGCAAAAGAGGCCAACTTCATCTTATGTACCAGTGATAGAGTATCAAAGTTGATTGGACCTTGTATTATATCCAGATCTTCTACAACTTGTTTATCTTTCTCCAAAATTTCTTTCACTGCTTCTGTAGTGTCTCTTGCCCAATATGATGTTTCATTTTTATGCTCTTCAGGGCATGCATCTTCTCCCTTTTTGGAGTCAACCATAATGTCTTGCTTATCATTTTCATTCTTTTTCTTTGCTTCTGCCTTCTCTGCATCATCATTAGAGGCATCCTTCCTTTTATCTTTATCAGAAATGTCCTCTGCATTCTTTTCTAGAGGATTTTTTGTATCCTCAGCAGTAGCATGATCAAATTCCTCAACATCCAAAATGGAGGAATCAATTCCATCATCAATTTCTTTTTTTTGATCTTCCTTCATCATCTCTCCATCTCCTTTATTCAATATTTCTTCTTCTGGAACAGAGACATCATCTACTTCATCTTATTTCTCATTCTTCTGCAACTCTTCATCATTCAGAATGGATTTATCATCAGTATCAATAGGTTCTTTAGTAACCACATAAAACTTATTCTTGTCCAGTGCTTTCTTTAGAATTTGTTCTGTTTCTTTGATAACTTCATCAATGTCTCCAATCATCAGCTTATTCATCCTTTTCTTACTTCTAAATTTATTTTTAACTTCTTTGAAAATTTTATCTGCTTCCTTTATCAAGATTACCGGACACAGACTGGACAATACATGTTCCCTTAGCTCCAAATCCTTTCCTTTGGCAGCTTCTTTTCTCATCTCCAAAATGTCACTTAGACTCTTAGGAATATCTGGCAGAATTTCCACAAGTACTCTTTTGAATGTATTCAAGTACTTAACAATAGAATCATCCAAGATTTTCTTGTTAGCATCATCAAAGTTGTCATAATATTCTGTTATGGGCTTCAAATTCCCATGAACAGTTACTGCATTCACAATGTCTTCAATTGACAAAGTAGATTTTTCAACGTGAGTCTCAATCTTTTGTCTTTTGCTCACCCTTACACTTCCGGATGGTTTGTCTTGGTAACCCTTGATGCTTCTACTTTCTTTGACTTTATGCTTCTGGAGGGCTTCTCCTTAGATACTTTAGTAGCCTTAGTACATGAGGCCTTCAACTCTTTAACCTCATCATCTGAATCAGTTTCTTCTTCATATGACCTTTTGCCCATTACTTTTGTCCTTTTTCTTTCTTTACCGGTAAGTTTTTCTTTGAATTTATCTACAATAGGAGAAGGTGATGCTCCAGAGGTTGTACTAGAACTCCTAGTAGTCCTTGATTTAGAAGGGGATTCTACCGGAACACTTCCCTGTTCCCTATCCCGCTTCTCCTTCTTAACTTTCTCTATCCTCTCCCTGTTTTGTCTCACAACTTCTTTGGTTATTCCAATACTTTCTGCATACATTTCAACTTGCCTTTGGATCTTTCTCTTATATTTAGGTCTCTGAAGTTCAACATGCAGTTTCAAATTGAGCTCATCATATGTACCAAATCTCTCAACTGAGGTGTCTTTTGGTTTACTTAGAAGGTGTTGAGATACATATCCAGTATTCATTCATCAACTTCATACTGCATGGGCATGATCCATACAGTCCTTGGTTCAACTGCTTTCATCAAGTAATGATCTATTTCCATCATGAAACAAATTGTGTCCTTGTACCTTTCTACCACAGACTTAGGGATTATTTCCCTTGATTGCATCATATTCTGGAAATTCTTGAAATATCCCCAAAGAGCAGTTCTTTGGGCATTGGAGTCACCAATATTATGCAGGTGCTCTCTTATTTGTATGGCAATAGGCTTGTCACTGGTCCAATTCAAGGTTTTTATCTCGGACAACTCATTCATGATATAAAAGAACAAGCACAAGACCAATGTACCATACTTGAATGTGTTCTTCTTATCCTTCTTGAACTTGTCCAAGTTCTCCATTAGTTGGTTTCTCAAAAGCTCACACAAATCATAGTCAGCATTTTCTCTTAACATCTGATAAGTAGCATAAATCGATGTACCAGACACTGAGTTTTCCCTGATGGAGTGGTATATCTTATACCCAATCACCATAGATGCAAATTTGACATCCGGATCAGTTATATCATTTATTGTCATTGCCCTCTTATCAAACTTTGAACCGGTAGCTTCAATTACAGTTTGATTCTTCACTGATTTCAGCATTGGCAGTCCACCAGATGAGTTCAATCATGTTACAACCTTGACGGCATCCTTAGTGATCTTAAAGGGTTTCATCAACCACATAAATTCAGCATGCATCTGACTCAGTACGTACCAGACCCACTCGTCATCACCGAAGGACGGGAACCCAATAACCTGAATGAAATGTTTGTCTTCCAGCACCTTATACTCAGGTTTAAGATCATGATTCTCATCCCTCAGGTGATTCTTAACCAAATCCAATAACTTTGAATCCCCAAATTCATCTATGCTAGCATGAATGTAAGCCCTAATATCTTCTACATGCAACACACCATGTGGAACATCAGAAAGGGCACCTAACAGATCGACCTCTATAGATTTGTGTGGATGTTTTTTGAATTTAGGTTGGGGCCTTTCGGTGATGTCAACAACTAGTGGAGTAGCCATATCAAAAATCACAAGTTCAAAGCTTCATAGAAAAATACCTTTTTCTCCATGGGATTAGGGTTAGTTGTCGAATTCACTTTTCGCACTCCAAATCTTTGAAATCTCAGCTTAGGCGCTCTTCTCCTTGTTCTCTTCGAATGCAAAGTGATTCAAATGTTGGATGAATGACCTTTTATGATTCCGCAAAACCTAATTCACCATTGTAATAAATGCTTTACCCTAATTCATCTGGTTACACTGTTTCTAAATACAGTCAATCCTTAATTACTCTGTAATCAATCTCATTAGCTTCTTTTCTTCCAGAATTTGCTTCAACAGATTTGCAATGGGCTCCTTTATCTTCATTCATCGTGCCAAATCTAGGCACTCACTTACTAGTAGGGGGAATTAGATTTTTAATGCAACTCCCCATGAGCCAAAGCTCTTATTTCAATTCCCAGAGGAATTATCAGCACTGGATTCTGGTGTGGACCCATCACCTTCATTCATTATACCTTTGTTCACCCGTGTTTTGTTCATTTCATTCTAGATCTCATTCACATCTACTTTACCCTTGCCTTTATCTTGTTTCTACACATTCCAGTTTCTGTTTACTGGACCCTTTCTATCATCATTCTTGCTTCTACAGAATCTTGCAATATGATCGGATTTATTGCAATTAAAGCACACAAAATTCCTTTGCTCATTTACTTGATTTCCTCTTGATCTACACTGATTAGCCATGTGTCCAAATCTATTGCACGCAAAACATTTCCCATTGAAGGAATTGACATTTCCTCTATGGTTAGAGTTATTCATCATCATACTTCTGCATTCATTGGATCTATGACCATACCTTTTACAATTGAAGCATTGACTGGAGAAGGATGGACCACTTTAATTCACTCTACTTCTGCACTGAGTAGCTTTATGACCAAACTTAGTGCATTTGAAACAATTACCATTGAAAGATGGATACCTTTGAGCATTAGGTTGTCTCACCGGAGGCCTTCTAGGATTCCTTCTTTGATTTCTTGCTTCAGGATTTCTTTGACCAGATCCAGAGCTTTCACCTTTCTCATATCCTAGACCATGCTTATCATCTACCTTCTTTTGACTATCAAGCAACACCTCAAGTTTAGCTGAGCTTATCTTGAACTTCGCTTTATATTCATTTGCAATTTCTAGGTCATGTTTGAGAATGACAATTTGCCTTTCAAGTTGTTCCTCATTATCCCTGGTTTCTTGTAGATCAGACTTTAGATGGCCAATTATTATGTCCAATCTGCAACACTCTTCTATTCTTTCTTTCAGAGATTGATTTAGGTTTTCCTTAGTCTTCTTCCTTTCCTCAATTTCCTTGGTTAGCCTCATCACCCCAGATTCCATCTTATCTTTTAGGATAACAACTTCTTTTGCATGCTTCTCACATTCCTTTATCTTTTCCTTCAGATCCTCATCCATGCCATTATCTTCATTCTAATTTGCTAATTGCTGAAGTAGCTCCTTCCTCTTTTCATTAGATTTGCTCAGTTGCCCTTTTAAAGTCTTAATAAAATCCCCAACATCTTTATGGTTCTCTTGTAGTTCTTTGACTTCTGCTCTGGACTGATCAAGATCTTCTAAAGCAACTTGAAGTTGTTCATTAATGCCATCAGAATACCTAAATGAACCTATTGAAATACCTTCCCAGATCTTCCTCAAGCTGTTAAACTTCTTCCAATGAACCAGGCTCTGATACCAATTGTTGAAATTAACGAACACTGAGAGGGGGGCTGAATCAGTGTTATGCAAAACTTATTATTATGTTCCTTTATTAATTTACCACATACATTCAAAAGAAAGAAACATGAACTCAAGAACACCAGCAACAAGATCATCACACATGAACACCAGGGTTTTTACATGGAAACTCGATTAAGGGAAAAACCACGGTGGGGGTTAACCCACAAGATTTTATACTCTGTTAAAAATATTACAAATAGGAAGGCACATGCCTTTAGGCACACTACCCAGAGCTCACTTCTCAAAGGAGGCTCACTACCTACAAGATTAATTACAAAGAGTTCACTGGAATACTTGAACTAAAGAATAGCATCTAATAATGCAAGATTACAGTTCTGGTTAGGATCAATATACCAACTTCACACACTTCATCTCTTACTGCCCTATTTTACTATTCTGCCATAATATGAGCCTCAGATCTATGCTTCACACTTGATACTGCCACACTTTTCACCTCTCATCTCATATTTGCACAACCATATCACAAAATGCTCACACCCATTGATTATATATATCTGCTATATGAAATTTTATCAACTACATCCGGCCTCAAGAAAACTTAGAGGTATTTTCAAGAACACTATTATGTCAGCTGAATCCATGAACAAATATCAATGCATACCAAAATCTATGTATTCAAGTCACCACACATGTCAGCCAATACCACTAGATCTTAAAAATTACTCAACTAACCACTTCTCTTAATCTGCACAAGGATCAAACACCAAGTCGGCCTGTTCTTCATCGGACTGAACTGTCTAACCAAAGCTCGATACTCAGATGCTTGTAAATTTCAATCCCTTCATCACCGGATGCTAAAACTTTGGATTTAGGTAGCCCTGACATCCCTTAACATACCCTCAGATCTGCAACACAATATGATAGCCTATGAAGAAATGTGGACCAAAATGCTAAACCTTGTCATATGCTCTGTTCCTATCTATTCGTACTTAGACAAATCTACGATCTGACTTCCGGTATGATCAAATGATACATTGCGGATGTGTAAGATAGACTCAGTTGCCATTAATGAAAACACTTGACATTTCTAGCAGTGTCTCTTACCAATAGGGCCATTGCCTTTTGGCTCTGCACAAGTACACAAAAGCCTCCATGTGTCCATCCACATATAAGCCTTTTCACTCTCTCTGGGAGCTAGACACGTGGCTGCATCTCGCAACCGCGTAAGGGATCTCTACCTTTGACAAGATTCTTCTATGACTACGCACTGCCATTAGATCTTCATAGGCTACAATCCCACTACTTCGTTTGTTTTCTTAACACTTGGCAACATCTTGTTCATCATTTCAGAATCATATATATTACAGCCATAGGCCCGAGCATCCTCAACACGTGGCACAATTCTGGGGCTGGGCAAGAGAAAATGAGCCATTTCTCTTTAGGCTATGCGGAAGCAAGCTAAGCCTTCCACGTGTCCTCCCCCTTCACATTCCTTTATTCGTTTCTCATGAGGAGACCACATGTCGCCATTTCATGACATCACGGTGGGTCTTTACCTCTGCCAGGACTCCCTTGCGCACTTGCGCTATCACTAGATTGTAGCCTTTCGATCGATCATTTCTCACCATGACACCTGGCAACTTGCAGTTCCTTGATTTAGAATCCTTGATTAAGGGGCTATAAGCCCAACTTCCTTGACCGATGTCCTCATTTCATGGCCGCATAGGAGGATCATGACTTCATCTTTAGAGCTCTATGACGCTACGAAATACAACCATACAACATTTTTTGACCCTTATAAAGACTTAGGAAATAAAACTTAAGATTTTTAGGGGCTACAAAGGGTAAAACTAGGAAAGAGGGGCTAGTCAATTCATGACTTGAAGGACTTAAGGCTGTGACTTAGACAACTGGGAACCTAGGATTAATGGTCAGCAGCAGATTATAAAATAAAGTAGGTAGATGACCACAAGCCTTAGGGTTTTGAGGGAAATTTAAGAAAATTTTAAAGGGAATAAATTCAAAACCCTAAAAAACTAAACAGGTGTCAACACACATGAGTATTAATCAACCAGAGATCCAGGGGTGACTCAACATCTATAAGACTCTTTCACACAACCTCCATCTCCAACTCCTGATATATAGGACATACAATACAGTAAACCATCAACGGTAATTACAAAACCATGAGCCAAAACCACCTAAAAGTGGTGCCCAAATTATCTCTAATCGCAGATGCCTTATGATGTGCCAAATAACACACCAACACGTGTAACTCTTTTCTTTATAGCTCTTTTAAGTGTCCAACATGTTTTCACATTTCCCAAAAATAGGAGGTCCAACTTCTGGAGGCCATAAATTTTGATTTGGGTGTTCGACTGACAAACCGTTTGATGCATCAAAAAGTTCATGAAGAGATCTATCAAGCTATAACTAGCTTCACCAATTACGACAACTTTTAGGGCGTTTAGGGACCTTTAAGTGCCTCAAAACTGAATTCATCTTGCAATCCAGGTATGATCTTGAGTCAAAACTCACCCAAGATGTTTACTTAGTCATTCCACACCTTTCAGGAAAATTTTAGGTCCATCCAAGGTCAAATGTAGAGTTACTAAAAATAGTAAGTCCTACTATTTTAGCCCTTTTGGAAACTTTGAAAGTTCTAGACCATTATTCAAGATAAAGGGTATTCGAAAAGACCAAAACTGGGAAGAATAATAACCTTTCATAGTTGCAAGGTTGAGACACCTTTTTGAACACCGTGCTTCACCCATTCTAGAGGTTCATGACAAACTCTTCAACAATATCCTCTTGAAACCCTTCAAACTTTTCTATGAACTCCATCCATCTTGCATTCTTGAGAATGTTGGTTAATTCTTGGTCCTAAAGGAGTTTCTGAGTGGTCTTCGACTTTGATTTCTTTTTAATTCCCATATGGTGAGCTATTGTAAAGGCTAAACATAGATTGGTGTTTGAACTTGGTTCTAAACTTGTAGCAATTATTGTTTGTTTGCAAAAGAGATACAATGTCATTTGTTTTGATCATCTATCTCTTGGGGTAATGAACTACAGAGGTAGTTATTTCACACAAGGGGAGATGATTGCGAGTAAGGATTTAGAATGAGGGATCATTAATGTTCAAACGAGTGAAGTATGTCACTCCAGGGACTCTACATGGAATGACATGTATCCATCCATCGTGGAAAATGTTGTGGTTGGGTTGGAAGGAATGGTGCATAGATGCAATAATTGATTTATACAAATTTAATTGAAAATCACCTAGTTTAATTAGTTAAAAATAAGGCAATACCTGTGGCCATTCTTGAAATCATTAAGTTGTCATGTCATGATCTCACTCTGCAACATTAATAAGAGTCGATGTGATCGCTCCATAATATCTGTAACACTTGATGTGACAGGTCTGTAACTGTAATAGTACTTGATGTGACAACCTCATAACATTAGCAACTTTTGATGTGACTGGTTACCTACGTCAGCAAGATTGTTAGAAAAGACCGCCAAATTTTTGAGTGACAACTGTCATGATGATGTGGTTAAAGTATGACTCATTAAAGATTAGAAAGGTGACATGGTAGAGTCTCAAGAGTAATATGCTATCATCCATACAAATTCCAAAGACATGTAGAAAAAGGCTTTGAAGTGAGAGTGCCGGAGGTGTGCCGAATTGAAACCCTAGTGCCAAAGTTGCTTTGGAGATGCTAGCAAGGTGCCAAGGTTGCTCCGGAGGTGCTTCCAATTTATTATTGCATTGAAAGAAGAACTTCCATTTTATTAGTTTTCAATTCTTCTATTATTATATATATTTTTAAGAAGAATTGTCATTTTATCGATTTTTAATTCTTCTATTTATTTTTTCTTTTTCTTTTTCTTTTACAATATGTTCAGTGATTTGGTTTGGTAAAAGAGGATACCTCTTTTAAACAACACAAATCTAGGTGTGATAGGTGTGTGACAAATTCTTCTTTGGTAGAAGGGTGTTGATAAAAACAAAGTTTATGCCCATTTACCAAAAATGTCTTCTATTCTCCATCAATTCTGTAACATCTAAGTTGTTCCATTATCAAAAAATTCGTTGATCTCATATGGTCCCATCTAGTGTGTTTGCAACTTACCCTTGAATTCTTTGAATTCAGAATCATATAGGAGGAACTAGTCCCCAACTTGAAATTTTCTTTGCTTGATATGTTGATCATGCCATAGTTTCCTTTGTTGCTGCATTATTTATGTCTGATGAATTGCCTCTAGTTGAATCTCATCTAACTCATTCAACTACATGATACAGTTCTATTATGCAATAGTTAACTCAAGGCCAATATTCATTGAGGTTTAGAGAGTTTGAAGCCATAAACTAGCTCATAGGGGGAGAACCTTGTAGTTGACTTCCAAGTGGTGTTATATGCCCATACAACTTTATGTAACTTGCCTGCCCAATCCTTTCTATTCACTACCACTGTCTTTATCAAAATATTTTCCAATTCTCTGTTTGTTACATCCACCTGTCCATTGGCTTGAGGGTGATATAGTGAATATTTCATATGCTTAATCTAATAGAGATATGCGAATGCTTGGATTACTTGAGAGGTGAATTGTGGACCTCTATCTGAAACAATAGCTCTTGGTGCACAAAATCTTAAGAAGATCTTGTGATACAAGCAATCAACAACCTTCTCCTCTTTGGCAAATTGTAGTGTTGAACTTCTACCCACTTTCTTACATAATTTGTGCACACCAAGATATATTCTTTCTTTGTAGATGATGGTGAGATTAGACCCACAAAATCTAGGCCTCACTGTTGAAATAGTTCTAAAACAATTTGAGGGTGTAGGGTCATCCCATTGGTGAATGTAGGTTGACCCATTCTTTGACACTAGTCACATTGTCTCACATATTTATTGACATCTATTAAGAGATGGCCAGTTGTATCCAACTCCTAAAACTTTGTGAATTATTCTTTGTGAGTAGTGTCCTCTCGTGGGTTCATCATGACAATCCCTCAGTATATCAAAGATTTAATTAGCTCTTACACACCCGCACAACACAAAATTAGGTCCACACTTGAACATGTCATTTAACCATTTATAGGACAGACTTTCTTTTACCAATTTCTTCCTCTGTTTTGAGGTAAAATGTGAAGGAAACAAGCCTATGGCCAGGAGATTAGCTATATCAACAAACCATGGAGTACTAGAAGAAACAAAAAATAGGTTCTCATCTGGGAATCTATCTTCTACAAGTTCATTTTCTCCACCTGTATGTAGTCTAGACATAAAATCAACAACTAGATTGAACTTTCCTCGATTATCAATGATGGTGATATCAAATTCCTACAATAACAATAGCCATCTTATAATTCTTGCACCTATGATTGGTTTTCTCATCAAGTACTTGATGGCTACATGGTCAGTGTGTACAAAAAAATATATTCGGTGATGTAATGCCTGAATTTGTTAATAGCATATATGATAGCCAGGAATTCTTTTTCTGTTGTAATGTAGTTCTTTTTAGTTTGAGTGAGGTTTTTACTAATGTAATAAACTGCATACATACCTCCCCCTTCTTCCTTCTATCCTAGGAGTGCCCTTGTATATTCATTTGAAGCATTAGTTTGAATGTGGAAGGGAATATTCTAGTTAGGTCCCCTTAAAACAGGAGTAGTTGTCAATTTTTCTTTTATGGTTTCAAATGCTTTTTGACAATCTTCTATCCAAATGAATTCAATGTCTTTGGTCAAGATAGAAAACATTGGAGCAGCTACCCTACTAAAATTTTCTATGAACCTCTTGTAATAGCCTGCATGACCCAAAAAACTTCTAACATCAACTTGTTTCTTTGGTGTAGGCAGTTGTTTGATTACTTCAACTTTGTTGGCATCCACCTTAATCCCTTTTGCAGATATATGATGTCCAAGGACAATACCTTGTTCCACCATCATAAATCATTTTTCATGACTTAATGACAAATGATGTTTTTCACAACATTCCAAAAAAATTTGTAGATTTTGGAGGGCTTCCTCAAATGCATTTCCATAAATAGTGAAATCATCCATATAAACCTCCATACATTCATTAGCTAACTTGGAAAAATAGCTAGAACAACCCTTTGGAAAGTAGTTGGGGCATTACATAGGCCAAATGGAAGGAATATATATGCAAAAGTACCCCGTGAGGAGGTAAAAATAGTTTTGTCTTGGTCCTCTGGTGCCACTTGAATCTGTTTGTATCCACCAAACCCATCAAGAATGAGAAGTACTTTTTCCCAGCTAAATTATCTAGAACCTGATCAATAAAAGGCAGGGGAAAGTAATCTTTCTTAGTGGATTTATTTATCTCTCTATAGTCAATGCATACCCTCCACTCTCCATTTTTCTTGGAGACAATGACCAAAGGAGACATCCACTGACTATCAAAGACTAGGTAGATGAATCCTGCTTACAGTAGTTTTTCTATCTCCATTTTTACTATTTCCTTAAGGGCTGGGTTGAGTCTTCTTTGAGGTTGTCTAATTGTCTTGACATCTTCTGTATAAATATGATGGGTGCATATTTTAGGTTGAATCACTTTCATATCTTTGTATTCCCAAGCAAAAGCTGTGATATGGGAAATCAACAGATCAATGGTTCTATCTCCTCTTCTTTTGTTAACAAGTTATTAATGTTCAATATTTTTAGCAGAAGAATCATGATCTATTTAGTGTTCTAATCAATAAACTAGGTTGTTTTATGTTCATTTATCAAAGTGTTAAGAGGACAAGAAAGTGGTTGTAGCATGTGGAAAGTAGCAATATCTCTGTAAAATGTCTCACCACAAGGTATGACATTTGTTAATGGACAGTGGGTTGCTGCTAGAAATTCTCTTTTTGGATCCTAAGAAAAATGTACTATATTTCTTTCTATAATCATGTGAGTCACGTCTTCTTGTGTGTCAAAATCCATATCCTCTCCTAGTTCTCCCAAGTGTTCAGTGATAGTTACCATGGAAAGTAAGGCAATGCTTTCTGTGTTGTCTAGTTCATCTATCCATACCTTACTTGAATATTTCATAGAGGATTTGGCTAGGGGATACAGAGATATATATTTCATTAGATATGACCATATCTCTAGTTCTACAGTCAATTGATGCTGCAACTGTAGCCAGCCATGGTCTTCCCAAAATCAAGGGGTAATCATTTTTCTGATTTTTGGGTTCCAATATTAGGAAGTCAACAGAAAATTCCCATGACTCCACTATAACTGGCACATATGTTAAAACTCCTTTTGGGACTGTAATTGATTGGTCAACTAACTGTAGAATCATAGAAGTAGACTGGATACTTGTAAGGGATAATTTGTCTAAGGTGTGGATTGTCATAACATTGATTGTTGCCCCCAAATCAACTAGTACGATTGGTATTTCAACTCATGATATGTAGACTATGATTACTGGATTTTTAGGGTCACCATACCTGGGAAGGAGCATTTCTCCAGCTATTATATTGACTAGTTTTCCTTCACCTGGATAGTTTTGGGAAAATTATTCTTTCTGCCTTGAGTTTTGCCACAAGTCTATTTGATGAATTGGTTAAGCTTTGGAATGTCTCTAATGGCTTAAAGGAGTGGGATTTCAATATTTAATTGTTGAATTTCTTGGAGTAACTCAGACTCAGTAATAGGTTGCATCTTTGTAGTTGGTACCTATTTTTGAGGAGTAGTTCGCTTGAGTCAATCAAGAAATGGTGTCAGATTTGCAATGTCTAGAGAAGCTCCAGAGTGCATCTCTGGAGGAGTTCCAGAGTGAATCTCTGGAGAAACTCCAAAGGTTTCTAAAAGTTGTTTTCAAGGTACTCTAGTGGTAGTAATCTCTTCCTGAGGTTATTGTTTAAAATAATCAAAAGATTCTGGTTCATCAATGATTTCAACAATCATGGGAGGAGATGGTCTTGGTAAATCTTTTCCTAATCATAACTAGAAATTGTTTAAATGAATAGCATTTACTCTAGCCATATTTTCTTTCTCAGTCAAATAGACTTCGACTTCTTGTTTATTGTGTTTTGGATTGGCTATAGGTTGAGCAGGGAGTGGTGGTTGATTAACTGGTTCAGCCTGAGATTGATTTTGCATATTTTTTACACCAATTAATAAGGATTGTTGTTGTTTTGGAAAATGCCTTTGTTGACCTTAGAATGACTAGTTACAATTTTATTAAGGAATCCATTGTTGTTGCATATTTTGTGGTCCAAACTAAGGTTGAAACTACTGCGGCCAATGTTGGTTAGGCCATGGTTGATTCAGACACTATTGATTTGGCCATTGTTGGTTTTGCCATTCTTGTGGTCCCTATTGAGGAGGATTCACAGGACCATTCCATTGTGCATTCCACTGATTAGCTCCTCAATTTGGAGGGCCTCTATAAGAAGTCTAGTTTGAGTATTGATTGTATGGGAAGTTACCAGTGTGCTTATGCCCTATATAGTTTAACTCTTCCTCTATTTGGGTATTCTTCTTTGTCAACTTCTTTAAGGTTGGGAGCTAATCACAATGATTAGTGGGATGGTTCTTGTTGTCACCTAAATTTGCACCATGTTGTTAAAGCTTTTGGCAGTTTCAACAAATTCAGTGAAACATGGGATTGGTCTCAAGGTGTGGGACCTTGCAATTGAGACCAAACCTCTAGAGAAGGCTGGTTCCTCTTTATGGACTTAAGGTCCAAAGAATGATGGCTAAATCTAATGCTATGTTCACAGGGAAAAGGGGAAGAGGGAGGAACTAAAATTAAAAGGTGATGCACCAGATTTATAGTGTTTAGCTGGAACTGACATAACACAATAATGATTTCAAAGGCTGAATGAACTAACACAAACTCATTTAATCTTTAACACAGGCCAAAATAGAATATTGAAACTTATAGAGGGACCGTTTTATCCATAAGATAAATAAGCAAATTCAAGCAAACACAGTGTAGAAGAAAATGAGAGAGGCAAAATCAGTTGCTTGTATTAATCATAGAGTCCCTAAATAGACATTACAAAAGAAGAAGAATTATTCTAGAAGAAATAGACACAAAATAACAATTTACACTCATAGGTGAACCACAATCAGAGACATCAAAGGCTCAGCTTCAAGCACAATGTGTCAAACCTAACTGGTTCTTGTAATGCATTACAAGGTCTGAAACTGCAATAAACTCCCCTTGCTCGTGGAATGACCCAGAAGAACAGCTAACAACAATTACATCTCTTATACATGTATATATCTTTTCAAATCGTTGTGCAACTATAGGCACTGAATTTGGTCAACCGCTTATGCCCAGCGGCCCATGCTGCATTGAATTCAGCCCATGGCCTTGTTAGAAAATCTACAAATTGGGATAGCAGCCATGCCTTGTTAGGTATGCAAAAGATACATAAGAAGATTGTCTACATGCATGGGTGTCAGGCGCATTGAAGAGGGAAGGTTTGAAATCCTTCCATGGTACCTGCAAATTCAATCTATCCCTTGTGCGTACAAGCACATTAAAGATTTTAATTGTTTCAACTACCTGAATTTGACTGTTCTACAACATTGTCCTTCAGGTATTAATTTGTTCTACAACAATGACGTGATTTCAAGAAATCATGCCCTGCAAGCTATTACAAAGTTTTTACAACACTTTAAAGTGTTTCATATTTTAATTCTACTCTTGGTGCAATGATTTTCTCCATTATCAGTGAATTTGCCCTTTGGCAAACTCCTCCCCTTATCGCCTTTCCTTGATTTCCTTTCTTAGCCCCCTTTGGTCAAAGAAATCTTCTTTGGTGAACCATTGGGTTCTCTTTGTTTTCTCATTTTGGGCCTCTAGTCGACAAATCACCTTATCAACGAACTAGAGAAGCCACGAACTGATCGATGAGTTCTATTTTTTATTGATTTCCTAGTTTCTCCTTTTCTTTTTGATCTTTGCCTTAATTTGGCCGATAGGCCATTCTATATGTGCACACATCTTGTAACTGCCAAAAAATTGGTAGTCCTATTTTTTGGTCATCCAAAAATTTAAAATAAAATTGGTTGTCCATATAAAATAAGTGTTTAAAACAACTAGAAAAATAGCAAATATTGTTTACAAAGTTTTCTTTAAATTCGAGAATTATTTTTAATTCATGAGAAATTGGTGTCGGAGTGGCATATGAAGTGTCATCTTCTTTAGTCACTCTTTTGGAGGAAGATAGAGAGTCATGAGTTCAATTTTAAAAAGATCAAGAACGATAAACTTTGGGGGTTCTTCTTTCAGGCATGTCTTATATGTAGAACATAAGATTTTGTAGTTCTATCATTATCATTGAAAGAGGGTAACCAATGATGAATTATCAGTGGGCTTCTCATTTATAGATAAGCCTTGATTTAATTGCTAAATTCTTGATTAATATCTATGGCTGTAAATTTGATATGCCTTTTTATTTTTCTTAATTCAACACCCATCAAATAGCACTTGTCTCAATAACCACATTGGATTTGTTGACGATTAATTTCATTTGGTTTCTTGCATGTCCATGATCAATAGATGATCTTGCATTAGGTAAATTATGGATAAAATATTTATTCTCTGTGTCCAAAATGTGATTGGTTTCTGTTATGGAAGATATGATGTTTATTTGTATGTCCATCAAATAGAGTTGCATGATATATTGGAATAGGGAATCACATTTAGCAAGGGAGCAGGAATTGTTTTATATTTCTGCATGTTATCAATCAAAACAATAATTTTTGCATGTCAGCTTAAACACGAAATCAAGGTTAATGTATATGCAGGAAAGGAATTCATATTTGTGTAGATTATGTTAGAAGGGTCTGTGACTCCAAATGTAGGGATTTCAATCATCATTGTCTTCTATAATACTAATATTTTTTTAGACGATTCTTTTTGAGTTTATATAATGGTCCTGCTTAGTTTATTTAGTGTCAAAATATTCATTTTTGTTCGGCCAACTTTTGGAACTACATCATAGTGGCATGGAAATCTTTATAATGGTTTTTTGTATCATCCACAATGTGCAGTACCTATGTTAAGTCACCTACACATACTTGGCTTGCGCATTCATTCATTATTTCCAAATTTAATGTTAGAAGAATAATACTTGTTAGTTTGTCATCCGCTTGTATTTTTTTAGATCAAAACTATGGTATGGAGTGACCTCTCTCTATTATTTTGCAACATTTTTATCTCCACAACCATACTCAATGTGTCTTGCATAAAAATATTGTCAAAATTATTAGAAGTTGTTTGAATGGCCTCCTCTATGTTTATTACCCAACCACAATAGTAATCATTGTGCCATGCATGGGAATTAATGGAAAATATTTTATGCCAAATTTAGGCACCTTAGTCAACCTCCATAATGCAGTAACCCTTCCTCTCAAATCGTGGCTTTTATTACCTATTCTTTATTAGCAACTTTCTGTAGAATGTTTATTTCTAAATAGTAGGCATTTTATTCCCTTAGTCTTTTATGGTTTTGGCTCAAAACCAATGTTTTCTTCTTGGTTTCTATTTATGATATTTTCTTAGTTGTCTTAACAAGATTATCTTGTAGCTGGGCGCCTTAAATTTTGGAATGTATCTGATAAACTCAGCCATACCAAAATTTTATAGTGGAAATCATTATTATTAATGCTTATATATATACTTTGTGCTATTCAAATCTATCGTGTTCTTATCCACCGATCGTAGTAAGTTTATGAGACTATATTTCAATATTATACATGCATTGTTTATGATTCCTCATTTTACCTACATGTCGGCCAGGGCGCTAGTAACTACCTCTTCTAATATAATTCCCCTTCCATTATGCTGAGATGGATGCATTTTCTGAGTTCTTGTATATGAAATATGAATTATAATCTTAAGGATATTTAAGCGATGCCACCTTTTTAATTAGATCCTTATAATGCTAGAGGATTTATGTTCTTTTCCTAAAACATCTTTGTAGTAGTGGGTAGATGTATCTTCTATTTGCTTTATAATATTCAATAATGAACTTGGGGTAGAAATTTGAGTGATCCACTTTGGGAAGACGACCTTGCCAATACGTTTTAGCCATTATTCTTTTCCCTATAGAACAATGAGTATAGTTTCATATAATCATATTCTGCATAATTACCCAGAAATCAAGGATATGGGTAAGAGTATTACTATATTTCATTCTAATATAGTTAGCAAGGGATGCAGGTTTAGATATGGGAGCAAGATTCCCAACCTTAACTTAAGTTCGTAGGTAACTAGACTAATAAGTTTCAATGGACTGAAGTAAATGTTTAGGGACAACGATTATGTAATAGATGAATTTTATTAGGATGGAGAGGAATCGAAAAATAGATGGTAATGTATACATGTTGCTTAACATGTGGTTCATAATTCTTTGAGAAATTGATTTGAAATGCAATTTGGAGTTTAGGTATGCTCTTAAGAGAGATAATACTATTTATAGAAGAAATCTTGTTTTAAGTGATCGGGTTGTCATCATTTGTGGGTACTTCATGAAGAATTATATTGTCATTTATAAGTTTATAGTGTGTACATTATGTGTTCTTTTATTTGCTTCAGGAGTTACAGTATCATTATTGTATGTAATATGATGTGGAGAAAACTATGATACTTCGGTTTAAGTTAGAATGGATAGGACAAACTTATGGTAAAGATAAACAAATTGATACAATGTTTCTTTCGAATTATAAGATAACTTTGTATTTGGGAATAAGACTTTGTCTTGAAAATGTTTTGGTATATTAAACATCTACGTTATGCCTGTTTGAGTCACGCATGTAAGACTAGTGTTTCGACTAGTTTTTATGAGAATTAGACTCTTCTTAGAGAACTAAGTATTTAATTGGATCGTCAGATTTATTAGTCAATTTTAGGAGATTGATCATAGTATTATAAAGTAATCCATAGGAATCTAAGCTTCTTTCTTTTCTACTCTTGTATAAAATTAGAATATGATAATATTGTTTCTGAATATCTTTGTGATGATAATCAAGGATCTAGTATGTCTTTTCTCTTATTTGAAATTACATTCTCTTAATTCTATTATGTATGGATAGTGAGATAATATTATGCTTTTAGAATCTAGATCAAATGTGTGAATGAGGGAATCTTGTGAGATTTATGTGTGAAAGATTTGGATTGGTTTAAACTTAATGCTTGTTAAGTTGTGTTTTTGAAAGGATGTATTTTCTATTATGACTTGTGTTGAATAAATCCTAGCATCAGTATGTTTTGGTTTTTATGTTCGCATCGTTGAATGTGGTATATTTGAGATTATAAATTGTGTATTGTTTATGTTAAAACAAGTTATAAATGTTATGAAACCTTTGTTGTGGAATGCAAGTGCAAGTCCTGAACTACAAAGTCTCTATGCTACGTGTACGTAGGCAAGGCAATCATGAGCCCCCGAGACATTAGGTCGGCCCTTAGGGCCTTAGGCTTGTTATTACATGCTATTGATATTTAATTATCTGTAGAACTAATATTTACATTTAGTGTGCGAATTCGGATCTGACAACTGCACAGGTTACCAGAACTAAAGAAGTATTTATTACTTTGCGAAAGGATGACCTTTGGACTTTTATCAGAAATGTGAATATTTGTATAAAAAGGTATTGTATATTGTAATTCAATCACCATGAATTTTGGATATTAATAAGTAAATTTTTATTTGAAATCTTATTATATTTTCATTATTTCTGACTAATTTAGCAAATTATTGTGAATTTCCTGAGTGGGCATTACAACCATGATATCAATATTTCTAGCAAGGCAGTGGGGATTATGAACAAATTTATCAATGACATTTTTGAGAAAGTTCTCAATGAGGCAACCAACTTTGCTCGCCATGACAAGAACATCATTAATATATGAGAGATTCAAATAGTTGTGAGGCTTTGTCTTCCTTGGGAGCTTGCAAAGCATGCAGTCTCTGAGGGTGCAAAGGTTGTTACCAAGTTCATGAATGCTTGATCTTCTTCTCTTTATTTTGAACTAGGGTTATCAAATATTTTATTGTTAGGCCATTTATTTTGTTTAAAGAATCATAATCCTTATGTTTTGTGTAAGGGCAGTTTTTAGTAATTATTTTTTCTATGATGGTTTGAAATAGCAAATAAGAGGATAAATAGTTGTACTATAAGCAACATTCATGGTGTCTAATGGTACATTTATGTAACCCCAAATCATAAACATTATTTATGAAGGAATTTTTGGTTTTAAATTATTGGATATTGATGTTAAAATTTTGCATAGGGAAACCAAAGTATTTGAATATTGTGTAATATATATTATCCTTTACTAAGTTTCACTATGTTACAAAATTACACAAAATATCTTCAAACCTAATTGATGGGAATCCAAGTAGAAACATAAAGAGGTCAAAATAGTAGCAAGACAAATATTCTTTAATAGAATAGATACATAATATCTAAAATTCCTATGATAGTTTTCATGCCTACAAAATGTTGATTAAAATTTTTAATATTAAAGTCCAGTTTTACTCATTTTAAATTAGGTTGAGACTCTCTTGCTATAAAAATCACAAATATATTCATTAACAAGTGTGATAAATAGTTGGGACGGGGGCCCTAGCTCAATTGGCTAAATCATCCTGTTGCAGGCAAGAGGTCATGAGGTCTAATCCCCCGTTGATTAGATTGTGGTGCATTTGTCGATGGGCATTTTAGTATTTGATCTTGGTTTGTAATATATGTACTGCCGAAAGTCTCAGTCATTGGATTAACAATATCATTCCAGCTATTCCATATAACCGTCTACTCAGCATTAAGTTTTGTGTATGGTTTGTGCTTTGATGACTTGTGTTGGACGCCTGCTTGTCATGTACAACATGCTCCTTTGCATAGTAGGGTTGGATACCCACAACTAGCTATGCAAAATCATCTTTCAATGAATTATAATTGTGGTGTAGGAGCACCTTGGCTATAAAGTTACTATGGTAAAGTTCTAGGCCATCCTAGGACAAGTCTATGTTGTTTTGTCTCTATTTCACATGTAATAAGGTCAAGATGACCAATTTTTCAAATGTATTAGAGTCATAAGGTATTGTTTTGGGTCATTCCAAATCTATTAAAGCCATGTAATATGTCTTAGAGTCATTTAAGAGGGTTAAGAAGTTAAGTTTTCATAGTATGTCATATGCAAACTCATGTTTTGATTAGTTTAAGTGAAAACCAACAAATCTAACACCAAGAAGTTGGTTGAATCAGTTGTAAACTAATTGGAATTGATGTATTAAGACTCTCCATCATGAAGGAAGGAAGACACACGAATTTGGATGAATAAAAACATGTTTTTATGCCGCTTTTCATTGTTTTTCTACACTTTTTGACTGCAAATTTGTTGTTCCCAGTGTTGGTACAATTCTGTACGGATAGATATAAGGGCAAGCCATATATAGTTGGAAAGAGAGTTGAATCACCTTTCAAATGTATCTAGTCTAAGGTCCTAACTCCATTCCTAGAGTAAGTTATCACTATTTTTCTGAAACTGCCTTTTGACCATCATAACAGGGTTTTGAGGGCAGAAATGGAAAACTAGGGTATTCCACCCTCTGTGATCATTGTATTTTGGGTGGAATGACCCCATTTGTTCCTTTACATGTTCATTATGGATTCAAATGCAAAGGGGAGTGATTGTTTGGTTCATGGAGTAGGGTTTTGAGAGGGTTTGAAATGTTTTTCTATGTAGAAATAAGGAACCTTAAGGGGAAATTGATAAAATATCAATGATAGCACTTATCTTATGATTTGTTAAGCATATTCAGACATATCCCAATGTGTTTGAACAAATGGGTAATGAAGAAAATGTCTAGGACCATCAAAACCAATAAACCCTCATGTAAATTGCTTGAAACCAAGGGTTTTGGATTTAGGGTACATAAAGATCGTACCATGACATAAAAGTGTGAAAATTGGAAGTTTGGAAACTAGATTGAAGACTGTTTGTAGTTGTTTGGGTTTGATACCAAGTTTTGTGGGTGCCTCCTTTGGAAGGGAGGGCTAATTTGCCCCTAAAAACATGGTACAGTCAATTTTTGAGGGTTATTTTCTAAAACACAGTCAAGAGATTTTTGGATATGCTATAAAACTCCCACATGGCTATCCAAATCACTTTTTGATATCTGGGTATGAGGAGTTATGAGGGAGTTATGCCTATTTTTTGTTGTTTGAAGGGCTACTATAGGTTTATGGTTAAGAAGGGAACCAAGGGGTTTGTGAGATCTAATCTTGTTAGATGCCTTTCTACACATTTTTGGAGGTTTGAATCATCTTTTGCAAGTGGAGCCTTAGAGACCTAGTTCATTGAAGGTCCTTGAATAGGTTTGGGAAATCAATTGAGAAGACAAGTTGTGAGGTTTGCCACCCTTGCTCTACATCAAAGTGGTATCAGAGCATCATGGAATAGGTCTTGTGATTTGTTTTGTAGGTTTGTGAAAAACAAGGAAGAGTTGGAAGGTGAAGAGGCAAAGTTGTAAAAATGCCTCCCAAGAATAGTGGTACTGTTAGAGAGTTGAAGGAGTTAAAGGAGAAGCATGCTAGAGAGATAAGGGAGATGAAAGAGCTTACAGAAGCCCTACAAGCTAGACTTGCAGCCCTAGAGGCAAACAAAAGAAGAGAAGTGGAAGAGAGCGAATCAGATGAAGGAGAGGATGGTGAAGAATTTGAAGATGTAGATGAAGACCTTGATCCTGAAGATTAGAGAATGGAAAAGCTGTTAAGGGCAGTCAAGAATGACAAACCTAAGGTAAAGATTGATGTTCCAAAATATGATGGAAGTTTGAATGATGATGAGTTACTAGATTGGATTACTGCACTAGATAATCATTTTGAATGTGATGAGGTTCCTATGGAGCAAAGGGTAAAGATAGCAAAAAGCAAATTGAAAGGTCATGCCTTGGTATGGTGGGATTACTTACAAGCAGAGAGGAGAAAGCAAGGAAAGTCTAATATCTCTTCATGGGACAAGATGGTGGCTAAAATCAAAGGTAAGTTCTTACCCAAAGATCATCAAATTCAAATGTTTAAGAAATTGCAAAGTTTAAGGCAAAGGGAAATGGATATTAAGTCTTATAATGAAGAATTTTATAAATTAAGTATGAGGTCTTGTCGTCATGAGAATGAGGATGAAAAGGTTGCTAGATATTTGGCTGGTTTGAGATGAATATACAAGATGAATTAATTTTGGCTAACCCTAGAAGTGTGGAAGAATGTTATCAAATGGCAGTTAGGATTGAGGAGAAGATGGAAAGGAGAGAAGATAAGTCCATGAGAGGAAGAGGCAGCAATATAAGAGGGAGAGGATCAGCCCCTACAACAAGACAAGCCAATGAGAACCAAGAAGAGACTAGTAAGGGACAAGAGCAATCTAATTTTAGGGGTGGATGGAGAAGCACAAGAGGCAGATTTGGAGGAGGTAGGAGTTCAAACACATTTTCAGGAAGATGTTATCGTTGCAATGAATTTGGGCACCCGGCATTCAAGTGTCCCGAGAAGCAAGGTTCCACTTCAAGTGGTGGAGAAAGGAGAAATGAAAGAAGAATTCAAATGGTTCAAGAAGAAGAGGGTGAAAGCTCAAATACTATTCATTGTAATTTAGAAATTGGGGAAGCATTAATGTTAAGAAGAACCTTATTGCAGGTACCTAAGGAAAAAGACATGAGTCAAAGAAGGAGTCTATTCAGAACTTCATGCAAATGCAAAGGTAAAGTATGTAAAGTGGTTATTGATTCAGGTTCACAAGATAACATGGTATCTAAGGAGATGGTAGAAGAATTGAAACTAGATGTAATGCCTCATGTAACCCCATATAAAGTCTCTTGGGTAAATGATAGTCAAACTGTTCTAGTGGATGAACAAGCATATGTGGATTTTCAGATTGGTGAATACAAAGATAGGGTCCTATGTGATGTTTTACCTATGGATTGTTGCCACTTGCTATTGGGGAGACCATAGCAATTTGATAGGAAAACTATGTATGATGGATGGAAAAACACCTATATCATCAAGAAGGATGGAAAAACATTCAGGTTAACCTCTTTCCAAGATAATGATAAAGGAAAAGGTAAATCCAAGGTTGTTATGTTTGGGAAGAAAGGACTTGTAAATGTTAATCAAGAAGATGAGAATACCATAGCAGCAAATGTGAAGAACAAATCAGACCTAAAGGATGAGTTGGTAGTAGATTGGAGTACAAATATTATGATAGGAACAATGGTGTGTCCTTTGGTGCAAAGTAAGGTCATAAAACAAGTAAGATTTGCAGGTACAACAATACATGATGCTGATAAAATAGTGGGACTGTTGGCAGGGGTGAAAAGGCAAGAAGGACAGGATGATAAGGACAATTACAAGCATGAGAATGGCACAGGGAAGAAGTAAATACAAGATATTACTAACATGTCTTTTTTTGCAGGTGTAGAGGAAGAAATACCATATGGTTTTGATCAGGTAATGGTGAAAGGACTAATGATAGGTCTGAATGCAACAGGGCAGTCATATGCAACTCCAAATACAGGGTAGCATACAAGAGTACAATGCATGGGACAATGCCATATGCTTGAAGGTTGGTGGAGTTGGTATCAACCACAACTCATGTGGCATGAGTTTTTTTTCAGGGGGGTTGTATGGTGCAGGAGCACCTTGGCTATAAGGTTACTATGGTAAAGTTCTAGGCCATCCTAGGAAAAGTCTATGTTGTTTTGTTTCTATTTCACATGTAATAAGGTCAAGATGACCAATTTTTCAAATGTATTAGAGTCATAAGGTATTGTTTTGGGTCATGCCAAATCTATTAAGTCCATGTAATAAGTCCTAGAGTCATTTAAGAGGGTTAAGAAGTTAAGTTTTCATAGTATGTCATATGCAAACTCATGTTTTGATTAGTTTAAGTGAAAACCAACAAATCTAACACCAAGAATTTGGTTGAATCAGTTGTAAACTACTTGGAATTGATGTATTAAGATTCTCCATCATGAAGGAAGGAAGACACATGAATTTGGATGAATAAAAACATGTTTTTATGCCTCTTTTCATTGTTTCTCTGCACTTTTTGACTGCAAATTTGTTGTTCCTAGTGTTGGTACGGTTCTGTACGGATAGATATAAGGGAAAGCCATATATCATTGGAAGGAGGGTTGAATCAACTTTCAAATGCATCTAGTTTGAGGTCCTAACTCCATTCCTAGAGTAAGTTATCACTATTTTTCTGAAACTATCTTTTGACTGTCATAACAGGGTTTTGATGGCAGAAATGGAATACTAGGGCATTCCACCCTCTGTGATCACTGTATTTTCAGTGGAATGACCCCATTTGTTCCTTTACATGTTCATGATGGATTCCAATGCAAAGGGGAGTGATTGTTTGGTTCATGGAGTAGGGTTTTGAGAGGGTTTGAAGTGTTTTTCTATGTAGAAATGAGGAACCTTAAGGGGAAATTGATAAAATATCAATGATAGCACTTATCTTATGATTTGTTAAGCATATGCAGACATATCCCAATATGTTTGAACAAATGGGTAATGAAGAAAATGTCTAGGACCATCAAAACTAATAAACCCTCATGTAAATTGCTTGAAACCAAGGGTTTTGGAGTTAGGGTACATAGAGACCGTACCACAGCATAAAAGTGTGAAAATTGGAAGTTTGGAGACTAGATTGAAGAATTTTTTTAGTTGTTTGGGTTTGATACCAAGTTTTGTGGGTACCTCCTTTGGAAGGGAGGGCTAATTTGCCCCTAAAAACATGGTACAGTCAATTTTTGAGGGTTATTTTCCAAAACACAGTCAAGAGATTTTTGGATATGTTATCAAACTCCCAAATGGGTATCCAAATCACTTTTTTATATCTAGGTATGAGGAGTTATGAGGGAGTTATGCCTAGTTTTTTGTTGTTTGAAGGACTACTAGGAGTTGAGGCTTGGTATAGGTTTATGGTTAAGAAGGGAACCAAGGGGTTTGTGAGTGTTTCTATTGTGTTCAAGTGGTGGATCTAATCTTGTTATATGCCTCTCTACACCTTTGTGGAGGTTTGAATCATCTTTTGCAAGTGGAGCCTTAGAGACCCAGTTCATTGAAGGTCCTTGAATAGGTTTGGGAAATCAATTGAGAAGACAAGTTGTGAGGTTTGCCACCCTTGCTCTACATCAAATTGGATACAGAAAATTGATTTTATTAATAAATTGTGCATATCCCTACCAAACTCATGTACCATATGGTAGTGAATTTATTTATGATTGATAATTCAGTGGCATATATAGGTTTCGTTTGTTTGATTTCATGGCATACCTTAGTTGCAGGAATGTTGATTTATCAAGTTTCATAAAAACTAAATATGAATCCAAATGCTCTCAATGCTTAATCAATCCCATTATCACATAGATTTGATCATATTATGCAAGAAAGTCATTGCCACTCAAATCTTGTGCACCACACACACACACACACACACACACACACACACACACACGTCCATGCACATAGAATGGATGCCAAAATTCATTCACACAATTCACACACATAGTGAATACCAAAGTTAACTTTCGAAGGCATGCACACATAATGAAATCCAAAGCCAAAGTTCATTCAAACATACAAAGTGAATATTATTGAAGTTTAAAAATATTTGTATACATATACTTCATTCAAAGTGAACACCAAAGTATATTTCTTAGGGTTAAGTTTTAAACACATGCCCACACACCCACTTTAGACAAAGTGAATGCAAAAATTAACTTTTCACACACACACACACACACACACACATGAGCATGCACATAGAGTGAATGCCAATATTCATTCACAAACACCAAAGGTATGCCAAAGTTAACTTTCAAAACCATGCCCACACACTAAAAGCCAAAGTTAGTTCAAACACACAAAGTGAACATCATTGAAGTTAGAAAGTAATTTTGTACATATACTTCACACAGTGAATATCAAAGTATTTTTGTTAGGCTTAGGGTTCAAACACACACACACACAAATGCACTTCAAAGAAAGTGAATGCTAAAATTTACCTTTCACACACACACACACACTTCAGACAAAGTGAATGCCAAAATTTACTTTTCACACACATAGACACATGGACTTCAAGCAAATTGAATGCTAAAATTTACTTTTCACACACAAAGCACATGCACTTCAAACAAAGTGAATGTCAAAATTAGCTTTTTTTCTCTCTCTCTCTCTCTCTCACACACACACGTGCATGCACATAGAGTGAATTCCAACACTTATTCACACACATAGTGAATGCCAAAGATAACTTTCAAAATCACACACACATAATGAAATACAAAGTTAGTTCAAACACACAAACTCAACATCATTGAAGATTAACATTATTTTCGTACATATCCTTCACATAAAGCAAATATCAAAGTATTTTTGTTAGGGTTAGGGTTCAAATACACACACACATACACTTCAAACAAAGTGAATGCCAAAATTAACTTTTCACACACACACACACACACACACATGTGCATGCACATAGAGTGAATGCCAACATTCATTCATATACACAGTGAATGCCAAAGTTAACTTTCACAGCCACACACACATAATGAATGTCAAAGTTAGTTCAAACACTCACACACACACATGCACTTCAAACAAAGTGAATGCCAAAATTAACTTTTCACACACATGTACACACGCACATAGAGATGTGCATGTACATAGACTGAATGTGAACATTCATTCACACATTCATTAAGATTATTGTTAGTGTTAGGATTAGATCAGAATTAGGGTTAGGTTAGGGTTAAAGTTAGGGTAAGAATTAAGGTTAGAATTATGGTTAGGGTTAGAATAATGATATCTCAAATTATGTAGGATGCAAGAACGATATCATAAATCTACATTGTAGAGTTCATGTAAAATAATTTACAACATTCATCAAACACATGATTCTAAGGCATATATCAAAAGGTATTATTTTAATAAGAGAGTTGAATTGCAAGTATTTTCTTCCATCCTTTTAAAATTATGCTTTAGAATTAAAATGATCAACTAATCAAATCATGATGATACATTACAAAGAATAGTTACACTATACATATCAAAATGGCCAAAACATACAAAGAACAGTTACAATGTGCATATCAAAATATAAATGTATACTATTTGGTGATAGGCCTATAAATATTTGTCCATATCGGCCATTTGATAGCACCTTTGGTGCTTTTACTAGTTTTTACCTTATCAACAAACTTTCTCTTTCACGAACCACTCTTCCTCCTCCCTTCATCTTCTATCACTTTTCACCCTATCGGTGAATTTTCCTTTTCGCAAACCCGCCATGTGTTTATCTTTTCTCACCTTGGCCACTGGCCTCCTTCTTCTTTGGTTAGAGCTTCCTCCATCGGCAAAAGCTACCAATGACAAACCATCTGTTTCATGAACCTTTACCCTGTCGACCACTTAGTCGATCTTACCTTTTCTTTCCTTCCTTAGTCGATGATTTTGCTGATCGACGAACTTGTTGATCGACAAAATTTGAGTTTGCCAAACTAAAAATTTACTGACCAAGACTCGTCTTTGTCTCTTCTGCCTTACCTTTGAAACTTTTCTCTGTCGGCAAATTGGTTTGTCGGGAAACCTGCCCATCGGCAAACCTTCGGGTTCATGAACTATTGAGTTTGCCAACAAAAGCTTACTTCGCATTCTGTTGCCTTAAAGAATTCCACCCTCCCACTGTCTCCTTTAGTCGGTGAACCGGCCAATCAGTGAAACTGTCGATCGACGAACCA
This sequence comes from Cunninghamia lanceolata, assembly GCA_027924645.1. Classification (NCBI taxonomy): domain Eukaryota; kingdom Viridiplantae; phylum Streptophyta; class Pinopsida; order Cupressales; family Cupressaceae; genus Cunninghamia; species Cunninghamia lanceolata. Next base: position 18,331,038 of record BSBN01001215.1, on the reverse strand, counting down.
AAGTTTTTCCAAACTCAATTTTGCCGACTAAGGCAAAACAAGGGAAAAATACTTAGAAATTTTAGAATTTTGGAAAGGAGACTTTCTTCCATTTAAGCTTTCTCAGATTAGATATTTCTGATGGAAGAAAGGTGGTAATTTTTGGGGCTATTTTGGTCTTGGAGAAAATAGGACAACATTATGGCAACTATGCAGGGGTGTTTGCCTACTAAACACAAGGAATCTAGTGGCCTTATACAATTCATTGGGTATAGAGTCAAAAAGAGCATTGTAGAAACATGACCATATAGCACTAAAACCTGCCTCCAGAAAATAAGAAGGCAAACAATTTCCTATTGAGAATGTTGCCTGTGCAAGATCACTTATAGAAGGGAAACCTAAAACAGAAACAAAACTAACTTAAACCTAAACTAACAACTAGAAATCTGACTTAAACAAAGCCATTAAATGGTTTTTCAAAATAACTACCCTTTCTCAACAAATTTACAATGCTTCACATGCTTATGGGCAGTTAACAGGAGATGGGGAAGGAGTTGACATATAACAAATTGATGAAATGCTTCCCCAAGGACAAAGGAAAACTCACCTATCCACCTACACTGATTGGAAATACATCTACTTGGAAATGGATAAATGGGTTGATCTAGCCCTTCTTGATGTTCAACCTCATGCTTTGAAGTAAGCATGATAGGTGGTGACTCTTCCCTGTCTTTCTCCAGCTCAGCCAGATGTCTAATAGGACATCCCCTTGAAATGACATGCAAATCAACAAAGTTGATCTCATGCCTTTGCTTTGTTTCTTTCTTTTCTTGTTGGTCTAAATGCTCTGGCTCTTGTGGCTCAACTAGAAATATGGCTGCCTCCACCTTGTGCATAAGATGCTCATGATTTTCTAAATTATGCTAAAAAAATGAGTCATGCACATGCTCAATGGAGAAATCTCCCTCAGGGGATGCCAATTTGATGTCACATCTTGAGAATAAAAGATCTATCTCATCCCAAAAGAGGTCTTTAAGCTCCTCAAAGCACGCAGGTATGAGAAGATCCACCCTAGCTTCATTAATTTTTGTTTTTTCCAGAACGGAGCTACTTACATGCTCTTCTTCATGAGCTGGGACCTCGCTGTCATTTTTGGTCCCATGTGCCAGCAACTTGCCATCATTTTCACCACCCTCATGTTGCTCCAGAACTATTGTTAATATTGGCATCTGCATGCCTTCTTCATTTTCAATGTGATTGGGCAATTCATGAAACAAGGTGGCGCCATCAACCTACTTTGAAGCAATTTCCTTTGCAACCTCTCTAGTGCCCTCATCATTTGACTGCAACCACATTGGATTATGCTTGAGTTGCCTCTACAACTAGACCTATTCACCATGTTTACTCTACATTTTGGTTTCATTCATCTTGTTCAAAGCATGGGAAAACTCTTCAAATGAGCCAAAATCTAGGGGACTCAACCCTGCACCTGACTTAGCACTAACCTTGTGCTCACTGTACTACTGCTGGTATGAATGATCTAGCTTAACCTCTTCTTGCAGCAGGTTTGATTCTTTAGTTTTAATGGTGCATAAGGGTTCACCAATAGTAGGCTACTCCACAGTTGCCTCCAACACTTCCTTTTCTGGAACATAGAACCTAGAATCTCACCAAAACACTGGTCTATCCTTTAAGAGTTAGTGCTAGGACAAGAGAGTTGACATGGAATGGGGACAAGAAGGGCTTCTTGAGAGGTCATTCCTAAGGAATAATAGGATGGATTTGCATAGGAATAGGCTCTCGAGAAGGCTGAGGGCCTTTGAAACTTGGGATTTTGAAATTTGAAGGTGGTCTCAGAGGCTTAAAGGGTTTCCCCTACTTGAAACGCAAGATCTTGAATTTGAGAATTATTTCAGCCACAAGCTAAACTTGTGTAGAAGGGAGGGGCTACCTAAAAATGGGAATGGAGGGGACTGATTGGCCTTCCCACCTCTCTACCTTGGCAAACATATGCATTAACTGCTCCTCAGATAAGGTTGCAAGTTGCATAAAATCTGCTGCTGGTAAGCTTTTTGCTTTGCCTCCATCTGTTGCTCTTGAATATGACCCTGATAAGCAAGCTCCTCTTGATGTCTATCATACTCCATCAGTCCTTGAACCTCATCCCACTTCTGTTGGAAACCTCAGAGTATATCCATCACATCACCTTTGTTTCTGATGTTAGAATTAAAGGCTTCCTATGGCTGATTATACCCCATATTTCTTTTAATATCGTCCAGATGTCACCTAATCTCTAGCAGAGCAAGGTAGTCTTCTTGGGGTTGATAACATGCATTATTAGGTTGACAAGAAGACTAAGTAGGAGTGGGTGGGAGGTAAGCATCATGAGGATGCTAATATTCTGCTGATACAAAAGCGTATGGCATAAACAATAGAGGTGTCTTGGGTCTAATATTGCTAGTGGGGAGGCATATAATTTGCATTATGGTTGGGTGGAGGGGAATAACCATAACTCCCATAATAGTTTGACATTTTGGAGCATCAAAATGCTAGATAATCAAAGAAAATGTTTGAAATAGAGCAAAACATGTCTGCATTTAGAGAAAATTAGATACATACCAAAAAGAGTCGCCGGATGATTTGGGAGCCCTGAAGGCTAGAAATGACTAAAAGCGTCACCAAACTTTGATCTTTGATGAATCTTTGAATGCGTGGACTGCTCAAACTAGCAAACTGATTAGCAGAGTCGCCATGGTGTTGAAGAAGACTGCCTCAAATGAAAAAATACATTGAAGAACACACCAAATCCTTCAATGGATGATAAAGCTCATCAAACTGATCCCACTGGGCATGCTAGAAACTGTTATCACCTGAATTTGCACCATGTTGTTGAAGTTTTTGGCAGTTTCAACAAATTTAGTGAAAAAAGGGATTGGTCTCAAGGTGTGGGACCTTGCAATTGAGACCAAACTTCTAGAGAAGGCTGGTTCCTCTTTCTCGACTTAAGGTCCAAAGAATGATGACTAAATCTAATGCTATGCTCATAGGGAAAAGAGGAAGAGGGAGGAACTAAAATTAAAAGGTGATGCACCATATTTATAGTGTTTAGTTGGAACTGACATAACACAGTAATGATTTCAAAGGTTGAATAAACTAACACAAACTCATTTAATCTTTAACAGAGGCCAAAATAGAATACTAAAACTTATAGAGGGAGTGTTTTATCCACAAGATAAATAAGCAGACACAGTGTAGAAGAAAATGAGAGGCAAAATCAATTGCTTGTATTGATCATAAAGGCTAAATAGGCATTACAAAAGAAGAAGAATTATTGCATAAGAAATAGACACAAAATAACAGTTTACACTCATAGGTGAACCACAATTAGAGACATCAAAGGCTCAACTTCAAGAATAATGTATTAGATCTGACTGTTTCTTGTAATGCATTACAAGGTTTGAAACTGCAACAAACTCCCCTTGCCCGTGGAATGACCCAAAAGAATAGCTAACAACAATTACATCTCTTTTACATGTATATATAGCTTTTCAAATCGCTACACAACTACAGGCACTGAATTTGGTCAACCGCTTATGCCTAGCCACCCATTCTACATTGAATTCAGCCCATGGCCCCGTCATAAAATATGCAAATTGCGACAGTGGCCATACCCTGTCAGATCTACAAAAGATATAGAAGAAGATTGTCTACATGCATGGGTGTCAGGCGCATTGAAGAGGGAAGTTTTGAAATCCTTCCATGGTACTTGTAAATTCATTTTGTCCCTTGTGTGTACAAGCACATTGAAGATTTTAATCATTTCAACTATCTAAATCTGACTGATCTACAACATTGTCCTTTAGGTATTAATTTGTTTTGCAACAATGGCGTGATTTCAGGAAATCATGTCTTGCAAGCTCTTACAAATCTTTTACAACACTTTAAAGTGTTATATATTTTAATTCTACCCTTAGCACTATGATTTTCTCCATTATCAGCGAATTTGTTTTTTGGCGAACTCATCCCCTTATCGCCTTTCCTTGATTTCCTTGCTTATCCCCCTTTGGTCAATGAAATCTTCATTTGTCCAACCATCGGGTTCTCTTTGTCTTCTCATTTTGGGCCTCTAGTTGGAAAATTGCCTTATTGACGAACTAGAGAATCCATGAATTGATCGATGAGTTGTGTTTTTTTACTGATTTCTCAGTTTCTCCTTTTTTGTTTGATCTTTGCCTTAATTTTTGCCTTATTGGTGAACTTTCTCTTTCACGAACCACTCTTCCTCTTCCCTCATCTTCTATCACTTTTCACCTTATCGGCAAATTTTCCTTTTCGTGAACCTGCCATATGTTTATCTTTTCTCACCTTGGTCATTGGCCTCCTTCTTTAGCCCGAGCTTCCTTTGTCAGCAAAACCTATTGGTGGTGAACCATCTATTTCATGAACCTTTACCCTACCAACCACTTAGTCAATCTTACCTTTTATTTCCTTCCTTAGTTGGTGATTTTGTTGAACTATAAATTTACCAACCAAGACTCATCTTTGTCTCTTTTGCCTTACCTTTGAAACTTTTCTCTGTTGGCGAATTGGTTTGTCAGGAAACCTGCCTGTCAATAAACCTTTGGGTTCAAGAATTGCTAAGTTTGTTGATAAAAGATTGCTTTGCATTCTATTTCCTTAAAGAATTCCACCCTCCCATTATCTCCCTTAGTTGGCAAACCAACCAATCAGTAACTCAAATTTTGCCTACTAAGGCAAAACAAGGGCAAAATACTTAGAAATTTTGGGATTTTGGAAAGGAGGCTTTCTTCCATTTAAGCTTTCTCAGATTGGATATTTCTAATGGAAGAAACATGGGATTTTTGGACTATTTTGGCCTTGGCAAATATAGGACAACCGTTCTTATCACATATTTGACAAATTTTAGTTTTGTCTAAATGACAATCACGCAGGAGATGTTTATTTTTGCATCTTGGATAGTATATATAGAGTGGTTCTACTATTCTATTCTTTGCCTATATTCCATCCAGAGTGGTGTTTAGTTGAACCAAAATATCTGTCTTGAAGTTTGCAAGTTCTTCCATTAGCTTTCCTATGTCATTTTGTCCCTTAAAAGATCTTGGTGCATGTTGGTTCTCAAATTTGCAGTATGCAAAACCCTAAAAGGATGCCAAGCTTTATGATTAGGTTATGCAACTAATTTGGCCAACTGACAAAATTAACCCAAGTGGTTAGAATTCTCTACACTTTAGGCTCTGCTTTGCCTAGGTGGGTGTTACCTTGTATTTACCAATGAATAATTAATCCTTGAATTTGTTGGTGACTTGAGAGCATATTATGGATTATATGATATTTTATCAATTAAATTATCCAATCTTAACCTAATTCAGATTTGGCATGTAATTTGAAAAGGTTATTTTCTATTCTACCACTACTCCTACTCCCACAAACAGAAAACTAAAATTTGGATTTTGAAATATGATACAAGGATATGATTTTGGAAAAGAATTGATCAGTGCCTTCTAGGCAATGGATTCTATTCATAGAAAGATTTGTGCTTTCTATCTAGCCACAAATCGAATTACTTGGCATGGAATTGTCTATGACTGGCATAAACATGCAATATAGTTTCTATATGGTTCTACTTAGCTATCAAAATTGAATCCTCCAAATTATAGTGATTTACTCAATGGAATTTAATTCCTACTTGAGGAAACCCTATCAGATAAATCACCCAAAACATGAAATATGCTTTGACAAATTAGACATATACTTGATATGCTAATTTAAATAACAAGGATAAAGAAAAAATGGAGACAACCAGAAAAATGAAACATTAACATTCAACAAGCAATTGAGAACTAGATATATGGCACCAGAGAAATGCAGTTTGCTTTATTGATATTTCTTTGAAGAACAGGCCTTACAATGTCTCTTTCCAAAATCAATTTCCCAGAGAGAGAACCCAAGGTCTTGGTTTCCTTCTTATATGAACGAAGGAAGCAACAATCTTCAGACCTTTTACAAAAATGATCTATTCAGGTTCCCACCCCTTCACATTACACTTTACATTATCTCTTTGCCAATAAAAATACTTGACTTCATCATCCTTTGTTTTTCACATCCCCTTGAAAAATTATTTGCAAATACAAAGTATTTTATAATACTTCACCTTCATCCTTTTGCCAGTAACCTCACATTTATTTTTACCCTTTGGTGGAAATGTTTCATTTTAGTGAAAAAATATTTTTCATTCTATGAGGGGTGAAATTTATATTTCATCATTATGATTTTAATAAATTTTTCCCCAAACAAATACTTGCCACATTTTATAAAATTCTTTCCCCACGTATATTTTCATCATAATGAGTGCTATGTATTTTTCACTTCATTTGTTTTTACCACCGCACATTTTAATTTTCCTTTGCACTGCAATACTGCATACATTTTGTTTTACCGCTCACCTTATTTTACATTTATTCCCCCAAAACAATAATTTTCTCTTCTCCCGTGTATGCAATATATTAATGCCTCATTTGATTATTTTATTTCACCACAACCACTGCACATATACTTGATATCCTTTGCGGTGATGCGAGAAAGGCTTGGACTAATTCCCGCAAGCCCACACATATAATCGATACCTCCTGCGGTAATGCAGAGAAGACTTTACCCGCATTCCCACATTCTTTCTCACTCATTGTCGTGGTAATGCGGTGAACTTGGTTCTTTGTTCTTTCTGCATTCTGATGCTTGATGTGTTTCTCCTGTATACTTCCTTTCAGCTTTCTTCTTCCAAAATGCCATTACCTCTTCCTTATTAGTTGCCCCATCTAATGGAATGTTCAGAGAAAACATTTAAACTTTCCTAGATGTGCAAAGAATTCGGTCCTCATCAAAGTTTGTATTTTGATCAAGCTTTCTTTCAGCAGTAGTTAACTCCATCTTTTTTAAAGATGAAAAATTAATACCAAAAAATGATAAATGTTCAGCTAAAAAAGGATCCTCAACTGCTTCATCCTTAGGGTAAGAGTAAACATCTGTAGCTTCCAAATCAACTATGATTGTACCAAGCTTTACTGCTAAAGGGTATTTTGTTTATAATGTGGAACAACATGATCATTGCCTTCAATTCCATCCCAATACCGTCTCCCACAAAGAATCATTCCATCCGTAAGATTCAGCCATAAGTTGTCAACTTTGTCACATTTTGCACATTTTCCATCCAGAAGGAGGTATTATAACACCATTATCAATTTGTTGCAAATTCACAGCATAAGCACTGAATTGCTTTTTATCAATTGTCCAAGCTGCCACCAGTTCCTTGCAAGTTTTTTGCCAACAAAAATCTCGTATTCAAATGCTTTGACAGATGTAATCCAAGAAATAAAATTAATGAGTTATATTTCATTAAGGGGATACTAGTAATTATATCACTTAGAAAGGCCTTGCAAATAATCTCATTAATAAATTTCACATTTACTAACTCCCAACTTTGCCTAAAATTTATAAAGTTAAACTTTATAAATTGCTGATATATTTAGGGCTTTCAAAGCTATCCCAATGTTCATTTTAAAACATTTAAAATGTTTTAAAATTTATGCCTTTTAAACCTTAGCACATAGGAAATTTTTTAATTTCAGCTGTAGGGCAAACAGAGCAATTCCACTGCAGGCACACAAAGCATCCTGGAGCTATGAAAATTTGCGAAGGACTGCAATCAATTATTTTGGAAGTGGGTTTCTGACAGATTTTGAACAACTCAGCAAATTAAGTTACTTCCTTTGTAAACTGGCCCTACCGGAGCACGTAGCAGGAAAAATAATATTTAAAATGATACATCAAATGGGCCCAGAATGTGACAAAATTGGAATTGGAGACACTTGAGATCATAATAAGACCAATGATACCCTCTAATTTTTAAATTTTGTAAAATTTTCGAGACGCCAAATCTAGCCCGGTTGCAGTCGCAAAATAATTAAAAAGCATATCAAAACTCCTCCGGTGACCACAAAAATGCACAAATATATAGACATTTGACCCAAGAATTCATGGGAGCAAATGGTTTGGAAAAAATCATCCCGAGGTGCAAGATATTAACATTCAAAGTGACCCACTTAGCCTTTTCTGAAACTGCACCTGTCAAAAAACCAACTGGGGCTCACCAAGTTACCACTTTGCAAAAATACCAAATCTCTTCCTAGGAAGCTGCCACTAGAGAAACTAGTTCATTTAGGTCCATTGAGCATGTGTGCAAAAGAAGTTTTTACCAATTCACTTCCTTCACAAAATATTAAGGGTCAAAGTTGACCTCCTTGAAATATTTTGGAAATGCAGATGTCAAAATATGACAAATTGCATTTGCTTTTGATTTTGAAAAAATACCAAACTTGATCCTGAGGCTTTGAAACTAGACCAGGGAGCATATGAATGTTAGGGGAGTGCAGAATACCAATCCATTTGTCATGACGATCACCCTGCTATGAAATACCAATCTGAACAGGAGGCTACTTTGCAGGCCTGAGAATATGTAAACAGAACCCTCCAACTTGGTGCCTCAAAACCCTGTCAAAACTAATCACATAAAATTGAAATAAAAAATACATACTTACAAATGTCAGATGAGTGTGTTCACCAAGGGATTTGGCATGAAAGTGAACATGCTTCAAATTATTATTCTCCAAATTAGGCCACATAAGTAGATTTGACAGGGGTGTTTTCTGAGAGTTGCAATCAAAATGCTCATCACAGGTACTTAAAATTTTGCAAAATTTTATAGTACCAATAGTTGCTCTTACTTGGGGATGTATGCCCCTTGCGGGCATAGCAAGAATTCAGATCTCCAGGGAGCAGACCGAGTGTCTTGTCCATTGGGCAATAGAGTCCAACTTCTCTTTCTCTGCCCTAAACTGGTATGATTTGAAAAATCACACCAAATCCGATGGCACAAGGCCACTAGAAAAAAAAGGCCTCTATTTACCTATGTCATACACTTTATTCTCATCTGATTGCATTAGGTCAAATCTGAATGCACTATCATTGCAAGCTTGAAAACAAACATCACCACTGGCACTCTGAAACAAATCACTATATGTTCCCATGTCAATCTTAGTTCCATCAGACTATATCTCACAATCAAGTACAAATTGAAAAACACCATTACCATGTGACAAACATCCAACATTATCTATTTCATCATTATGTTTCACTGAAGGTTTTCCCAAATAGACAGAGAAATTGAAACATTTATATGTTGCTTCATAGCTGGTATCACACTGCCGCAAACCTTTAGAATTATGCAAACAATCCTCCAATGTATTGAAAGAGAAACATTCATTAATAGGCTCATTTTGCAATTTCAATTCATCATTTTGGTAAGAACAATTATCAAGAAACCCATACAATGCATCACTATTGTCACACAAAGCACCTTCATTGTCAATACAAATAGGTGCGAGACATGAAATTTTAGGATCATTTTTATGTGCATATCTCCGGCATTCAACAGTCAACAAATCTGAAATTTGTTCACTACTGAGTCAACATACCTCTTCATTCACTTCATTGTTGATACATTCTTTAATTTCTTCATCTTGGCAAGGTATTATCTGATTTTGTTCTATCACTTCATCATATAATGAACATGAAAAACTTTGGAAATCATTTTCAGATGTACATACCTCTTCTTCACCAACTATATCAGCCAATGGATATGCTTCATGTTTGCTGCTAGGTGAACATGCTCCATCATTTGCCTCATTGCTGATGCACTCCTCATGCAGTGTGTCCTCAAAAGCATCTTAAATGTGGCAATCCTCCTCCAAAGTGAAGAGTTGGCCTTCCACAATTTCATTTTCATTCAAATCTGGAATATCATTATTGAAAACCTCACTTGCACATTTTTCCTCTATTAGTTGATCTTCTCTATGACACCAATCAATTTGCACACTTGGAAATGTTTCAGTTTCAAGATGTCCTCTTGCAAATGGATTTTCTCCTTGATGAACTTGATACCGTTGGTACTGATATCCATGTTGCTGATATTGAAGTCTATGTTGTTGAGGTTGTTGATACACACTTTGTTGCATATTTTTGTAGGCACCTCCATGGTAATACACATTACCTTGTATATTTTGAAATGGAGCATGATATTGAAACTGATATTCCCCTACATGCTGATCATATCCCTGATTTTGAATTTTTATTCCTCCTTGACCAGGGGGAAAAGGATATGCACCTCCAACAGGCTAATTACAATTAGATCAGTAATGTGGTACATTTGAAATAGTTTGAGCTTGCAAATGAAGTAGCTCTTTCTCCAATTCTTGATATCACCTCAGCAATTTTTGCCTCCCACTTTTTGCCATTCTCATCAGGTTATTGATAGAGTCGCCACCTCTTTCAAAGAGGAACAAATTTTATTTTTCTTGGTCTTCCCAACAACAAAGTCATTTTCTTATCAATTCATTGCAACAAAACTCATTCAATTCTTCCTCAGCAGAGTCACCAATTTGTTGGTACTCAAATTTGTAGTATGCAAAACCCTAAAAGGATGCCAAGCTTTATAATTGGGTTATGCAACCAATTTGGCCAACTAACAAAATTAACCCAGATGGTTAGGATTCTCTGCACTTTAGGCTCTGCTTCACCTAAGTGGGTGTTACCTTTTGTTCACCAATGATTTATCACTTCTTCAAATTTGTTGGTGACTTATAAGTAGATTATGGATTATATGAAATTTTATCAATTAAATAATCCAACCTTAACCTAATTCAAATTTGACATATAATTTGAATAGGTTATTTTATGTTCTACCACTACTCCTACTCCTACAAACAGAAAATTAAAATTTGGATTTTGAAATATGATACAAGGAAATGATTCTGGAAAAGAATTGATTGGTGCCTTTTTTCTTCAGCTGGGCAATGGAGTCTCTTTATAAAATTATTTGTGCTTTCTATCTAGCCACAACTCGAATTACTTGGCATGGAATTGTCTATGACTGGCATAAACATGCAAGATTGTCTTTACCTGGCTCTACTTAGTTATTCAAATTAGATCCTCCAAATTATAATGATCTACTTAATGGAATTTAATTCCTACTTGAGGAAACCCTATCAAATAAATCACCCAAAACATGAAATATGCTTTGACAAATTAGATATATACTTGATATGCTAATTTAAATAACAAGGAGAAAGCAAAAATGGAGACAACCATATAAAATGAAACATTAACATTCAACAAGCAATTGAGAACTAGATATATGGCACTAGAGAAATGCAGTTTGCTTTATTGATATTGCTTTGAAGAACAGGCCTTACAATGTCTCTTTTCCAAATCAATTTCCCAAAGAGAGAACCCAAGATCTTAGTTTCCTTCTTATATGAACGAAGGAAGCAACAAGCTTCAGACCTTTTACAAAAAATATCTATTCAGTTTCCCACCCCTTCACATTACACTTTACATTATCTCTTTGCCAATAAAAATATTTGACTTCATCATCCTTTGTTTTTCACATCCCCGTCAAAAATTATTTGCAAATACAAAGTATTTTATAATACTTCACCTTTCCTCCTTTTGCCAGTAACCTCACATTTATTTTTACCCTTAAGTGGAAATGTTTCATTTTAGTGAAAAAATATTTTTCATTCTATGAGGGGTGAAATTTATATTTCATCATTATGATTTTAATAATTTTTTCCCCAAAAAGATACTTGTGACATTTTATAAAATTCTTTCCTTGTGTATATTTTCATCATAATGAGTGCTATGTATTTTTCACTTTATTATTTTTTTTACCACCACACATTTTAATTTTCCTTTGCACCGCAATACTGCATACATTTTCTTTTACCGCTTACCTTATTTTACATTTATTCCCCCAAAACAATAATTTTGTCTTCTCCCGTGTATGCAATATATTAATGCCTCATTTGATTATTCTATTTCACCGCAACCACCACACATATACTTGATATCCCCTGCGGTGATGCGAGAAAGGCTTGGACTACTTCCCGCAAGCCCACACATATAATTGATACCCCCTGCGATGATGCGGGAAAGGCTTGGACTACTTCCCGCAAGCCCACACATATAATTGATACCTCTTGCGGTAATGCGGGGAAGACTTTACCCACATTCATGCACTCTTTCTCACTCATTGTCACGGTAATGCGGTGAACTTCATTCTTTGTTCTTTCTGCATTCTGATGCTTGACGCGTTTCTCCTGTATACTTCCTTTCATCTTTCTTCTTCTAAAATGCCATTACCTCTTCCTTATTAGTTGTTGCATCTAATAGAATGTTCAGAGAGAGAAGATTTAAACTTTCCCAGATGTGCAAAGAATTCGATCCTCATCAAAGTTTGTATTCTGATCAAGCTTTCTTTCAGCAGTAGTTAACTCCATCTTTTTCAAAGATGAAAAATCAATACCAAATAATGATAAATGTTGAGCTAAAAAAGGATCCTCAACTACTTCGTCCTTAGGGTAAGAGTAAACATCTGCAGCTTCCAAATCAACTATGATTTTACCAAGCTGTACTGCTAAAGGGTATTTTGTTTATAATGCAGAACAACATGATCATTGTCTCCAATTCCATCCCAATTCCATCTTCGACAAAGAATCATTACATCCGTAAGATTCAACCATAAGTTGTCAACTTTGTAACATTTGCACATTTTCCATCTAGAAGGAGGTATTATAACACCATTATCAATTTGTTGCAAATTCACAGCATAAACACTGACTTGCTTTTTATCAGCTGTCCAATCTACCACTAGTTCCTTGCAAGTTTTTTGCCAACATAAATCCCATATTCAAATGCTTTGACAGTTGTAATCCAAGAAACAAAATTAATGAGTTATATTTCATTAAGGGGATACCAGTAATTATGTCACTTAGAGAGGCCTCACAAATGATCTCATAAATAAATTTCACCTTTACTGACTCCCAGCTTTGCATAAAATTTATAAAGTTAAACTTTATAAATTGCTGATATATTTAGGGTTTTCAAAGCTATCCCAATGTTCATTTTAAAACATTTAAAATGTTTTAAAATTTATGCCTTTAAAACTTTAGCACATAGGAAATTTTTTAATTTTAGCTGCAGGGCAAACAAAGTAATTCCACTGCGGGTACACGAAGCATCCTAGAGCTATGAAAATTTGTGAGGGACCATGATCAATTATTTTGGAAGTGGGTTTCTGACAAATTTTGACAATCTCGCCAAATTAAGGTACTTCCTTTGTAAACTGGCCCTGCCAAAGCATGTAGCGGGAAAAATAATATTTAAAATGATACATCAAATGAGCTCAGAATGTGACAAAATCAGAATTGGAGACACTTGAAATCATAATAAGACCAGTGATACCCTCTAATTTTTAAATTTTGCAATTTTTGTGACGCCAAATCTAGCCCGGTTGCAGTCGTAAAATAATTAAAAAGCATATCAAAACTTCTCCAGAGACCACGAAAATACACAGACATATAGACATTTGATCCAAGAATTCATGGGACCAAATGACTTGGAAAAAATCGTCCTGAAGTGCAAGATATTAACATTCAAAATAGCCCGCTTAGCTTTTCTGAAACTGCACCTGTCAAAAAACTAACTAGGGCTCACCAAGTCACCACTCTACAAAATACCAAATCTCTTCCTAGGAAGTTGCCACTGGAGGAACTAGTTCATTTAGGTCAATTGAGCATGTGTGAAAAAAGATTTTTTACCAATTAACTTCCTTCACAAAATATTAAGGGTCAAAGTTGACCTCCTTGAAACATTCTGGAAATGCAGATGTCAAAATATGACAAACTGCATTAGCTTTTGATTTTGAAAAAATACCAAACTTGATCCTGAGGCTTTGAAACTAGACCAGGGAGAATATGAATGTTAGGGGAGTGTAGAATACCAATCCATTTGTCATGACGATCACATTGTTGTGAAATACCAATCTAAACAGGAGGCTACTTTGGAGGCCTGAGAATATGCAAACAGCAAAACAATCCCAAAACCCTTCAACTTGGTGCCTCAAAACCCTGTCAAAATTTATCACAGAAAGCTGAAATCAAACATACATACTTATAAATGTTAGATGAGTGTGTTCACCAAGGGATTTGGCATGAAAGTGAACAGGCTTCAAATTATTATTCTCCAAAGTAGGCCACATAGGTAGATTTGATAGGGGTATTTTCTAAGAGTTGCAATCAAAATGCTCATCACAGGCACTTAAAACTTTGCAAAATTTTATAGTGCCAATAGTGGCTCTTGCTTGGAATGTATGCCCCTTGTGGGCATGGCAAGAATTTAGATCTCTAGTGAGCAAACAGGGTGTCTTGTCTATTGGGCAATAGAGTCCAACTTCTCTTTCTTTGCCCTGAACTGGTATGATTTAAAAAATCACACCAAATCTAATGGCCCAAGACCACCAGAAAAAAAAAAGCCTTTATTTAACTATGTCATACACTTTATTCTCATCTGATTGCATCAGGTCAAATTTGAATGCACTATCATTGCAAGCTTGAAAACAAACATCACCACCGGCACTCTGAAACAAATCACTATATCTTCCCATGCCAATCTTAGTTCCATCAGACTATATCTCACAATCAAGCACAAATAGAAAAACACCATTACCATGTGACAAACATCCAGCATTATCTATTTCATCATTATGTTTCATTGAAGGTTTTCCCAAATAAACAGAGAAATTGAAACACTCATATGTTGCTTCATAGTTGGTATCACACTGCTGCAAACCATGAGAATTATGCAAACAATCCTCCAATGTATTGAAAGAGAAATATTCATATATAGGCTCATTTTTCAATTGCAATTCATCATTTTGGTGAGAACAATTATCAAGAAACTCATACAATGCATCACTATTGTCACACAAAGCACCTTCACTATCAATGCAAATAGGTGCGGGACATGAAATTTCAGGATCATTTTTATGTGCATATCTTCAGCATTCAATAGTCAACAAATCTGAAATTTGTTCACTACTAAGTCAACATACCTCTTCATTCACTTCATTGCTGATACATTCTTTAATTTCATCATCTTGGCAAGGTATTATCTGATTTTGTTCTATCACTTCATCATATAATGAACATGAAAAACTTTGGAAATCATTTTTAGATGTACATACCTCTTCTTTGCCAACTATATCAATCAATGGATATGCTTCATGTTCACTGCCAGGTGAACATGCTCCTTTATTTGTCTCATTGTTGATGCACTCCTCATGCAGTGTGTCCTCAAAAGCATCTTCAATGTTGCAATCCTCCTCCAAAGTGAAGAGCTGGCCTTCCACAATTTCATTTTCATTCAAATCTGGAATATCATTATTGAAAACCTCACTTGCACATTTTTCCTCTATTGGTTGATCTTCTCTATGACACCAATCAATTTGCACACTTGGAAATGTTTCAGTTTCAAGACGTCCTCTTGCAAATGAATTTTCTTCTTGATGAACCTGATACTGCTAGTACTGATATCCCTATTGTTGATATTGAAGTCTATGTTGTTGAGGTTGCTGATACACACTTTGGTGCATATTTTTTTAAGCACCTCCAGGGTAATACACATTACCTTTTATATTTTGAAATGGAGCATGATATTGATATTGATATTCCCCTACATGCTGATCATATCCTTGATTTTGAATTTTTACTCCTTGACCAGGGGGAAAAGGATATGCACCTCCAACAGGTTGATTACAATCAGATCGATATTGTGGTACATTTGAAATAGTTTGAGCTTGCAACTAAAGCAGCTCTTTCTCCAATTCTTGATGTCACCTCAACAATTTTTGCCTCTCACTTTTTGCCATTCTCATCAGGTTCTTGATAGAGTCACCGCCTCTTTCAAAGAGGAACAAATTTTATTTTTCTTGGTCTTCCCAATAGCAGTCATTTTCTTATCAATTCACTGCAACAAAACTCATTCAATTCTTCCCCAACAGAGTCGCCAATTTGTTGGTACTCAAATTTGCAGTGTGTAAAACCCTAAAAGGATGCCAAGATTTATAATTGGGTTATGCAACCAATTTGGCCAACTGATAGAAATAACCCAGATGGTTAGGATTCTTTGCACTTTAGGCTCTGCTTCACCTAGGTGGGTGTTACCTTTTATTCACCAATGATTTATTACTTCTTCAAATTTGTTGGTGACTTATAAGACGATTATGGATTATATGAAATTTTATCAATTAAATAATCCAACCTTAACCTAATTGAGATTTGACATGTAATTTGAATAGGTTATTTTCTGTTCTACCACTACTCCTACTCCTACAAAAAAGAAAATTAAAATTTGGATTTTGAAATATGATACAAGGAAATGATTCTGAAAAAGAATTGATCGGTGCCTTTTTTCTTTAGTTGGGCAATAGAGTCTCTTTATAGAAAGATTTGTGATTTCTATCTAGCCACAACTCGAATTACTTGGCATGGAATTGTCTATGACTGGCATAAACATGCAACATTGTTTTTACCTGGCTCTACTTAGTTATCTGAAATGGATCCTCCAAATTACAGTGATCTACTTAATGGATTTAATTCCTACTTAAGGAAACCCTATCAGATAAATCACCCAAAACATGAAATATGCTTTGACAAATTAGACATTTACTTGATATGCTAATTTAAATAACAAAGGCGAAAGCAAAAATGGAGACAACCATATAAAATGAAACATTAACATTCAACAAGCAATTGAGAACTAGATATATGGCGCCAAAGAAATGCAATTTGCTTTATTGATATTGCTTTGAAGAACAGGCCTTACAATGTCTCTTTCCAAAATCAATTTCCCAGAGAGAGAACCCAAGGTCTTGCTTTCCTTCTTATATGAACGAAGGAAGCAACAAGCTTCAAACCTTTTACAAAAAATGTCTATTCAGTTTCCCACCCCTTCACATTACACTTTACATTATGTCTTTGCCAATAAAAATGTTTGACTTCATCTTCCTTTGTTTTTCACATCCCTGTGAAAAATTATTTGTAAATACAAAGTATTTTATAATACTTCACCTTTCCTCCTTTTTCTAGTAACCTCACATTTATTTTTACCCTTTGGTGGAAATGTCTCATTTTAGTGAAAAAAATATTTTTCATTCTATGAGGGGTGAAATTTATATTTCATCATTATGATTGTAATAAAATTTTCCCCAAAAAAGTACTTGCCACATTTTATAAAATTCTTTCCCCAAGTATATTTTCATCATAATGAGTGCTATGTATTTTTCACTTTATTATTTTTTTAACACCGCACATTTTCATTTTCATTTGCACCACAATACGGCATACATTTTGTTTTACCGCTCACCTTATTTTACATTTATTCCCCCAAAACAATAATTTTCTCATCTCCCGTGTATGCAATATATTCATGTCTCATTTGATTATTTTATTTCACTGCAACCACCGCACATATACTTGATATCCCCTGCGGTGATGTGAGAAAGGCTTGGACTACTTCCCGCAAGCCCGCACATATAATTGATACCTCCTGCGGTAATGTGGGGAAGACTTTACTTGCATGCCCACACTCTTTCTCACTCATTGTCATGGTAATGAGGTAAACTTAGTTCTTTTTTCTTTCTGCATTCTGATGCTTGACACATTTCTCCTGTATACTTCCCTTCAGCTTTCTTCTTCTGAAATGCCATTACCTCTTCCTTATTAGTTGCCGCATCTAATAAAATGTTTAGAGAGAGAACATTTAAACTTTCCCAGATGTGCAAAAAATTTAGTCCTCATCAAAGTTTTTATTCTGATCAAGCTTTCTTTCAGCAGTAGTTAACTCCATCTTTTTCAAAGATGAAAAATCAATACCAAAAATTTTAAATGATGAGCTAAAAAAGGATTGGTGCAGGAGCACCCGCACACGATCAGGATATAGGTCCGCATGATGACATACATGATCAGGATATAGGATAGTTATCAGCATGATGACAGGATAGCCTATTTTTAGTATGTTTGACTTTATCTTGTAATAAGGTCCACTGGACCGATGCTATGTATTAGTTCAGCCTAGGAGTATGTGTAGGCAGTTAGAGATCGGGATAAGATAGTCTGAGTTGTCCTCTCTCCTAGCCGCTTGGAAGCTCCCAGCCGCTGGGACGTGAAGTTGGTAGTACTCGAAGGATTTGTTATATATACCTTCGATCTGTTAGGGTTTAGAGACATTGAGTTCATATTGATAGTTCATATTGAGTTTGATAGGTGTTAAGTTCAGGAGAGTAGTACTGGTGATATGCTGTACTGGTGATCAGTCCAGATATTGTGAAGCAGAATTGTAATAGCAGGACATTTGAATCTCAATTGAATAAGATCTCATCTTTTGCAGTATCTGGTAGTATCAGTTGTATTTGTGTTGATTTCCTTTCCGTTTGCAAGTTGATGGGCACTTTCAACCCTTCCACCGGTTGATCCTGCAAATCGGTGGAATGGTCCTGTATCATAGTTTAGTTTGCATTTGTGTTTTCTGTTTCTGCATTGCATTGTTCAGGAGATCAGTTAGGAGCATGCTGTGAATCAGCCTAGCATCCTCATGTGCTAGGTCTAGAAGATAAGTTGTTAGATTTTGGTTTGAAGGTGATCCGGCCCGGTCGTCACATGATCTTTGTGAAATAGAGTGGTTCGGAGTGCTTACATGCAGTGGAAGGATACACAGGAGGCTGCATGTGCGTTTCCAGTCGGAACGAGCCGCATCGTCATCTGCGAATGCATCGCCATCAGGATCGGGTCATGAAGTTGTTGAAGATTGCATGTTGCAAGTGCATCATGATGTTTTGAGTTGGATATATACTCAGTGTATATATCGCAGTTAGGATCATCTCTCGGGGAAGTTCATCATCCGCATAGCGCTGACGGATGCGGGTGTGAAAGTTAAGTTTTTTTGGCTAAGTGTTGAAGAGTTCATCAGGTTGATGTGTGACGTCATCGTCATCAGGATATGACGTCATCGTCATCAGGATATTAAGAAATCCCTCTATGCGAGTTTATCCTGTTGTCGCTAAGTGGTTAAGTATCGGCGAAGGCAGGAAGTTGTATTAGCATCATCAGGAGGTTTCGAGGAACCGGATGAACAATATCATGATGCTGTTGCTTGTATCGTCGGGCTGTGGAGCATCGAAGGCAAGTTGTTGAAGTGGAACGTCATCAGGATATTTGGAACAACCGGATATTTGGATATCCTGCTGACGAAGGTGATAATGAATATCATGATGATGCCGCTTGTATTTGGCACCCGATGAACAGTGCAACCGGAGGATGTTTGCGCCCGTCGATTATCATGATGATGATGATAGGCGACAAACGGAGGAGGTAAATAGTAGTCGACAGGAGGATATTTGCGATCATCCGAAATATGATGATGCTGTTGAAATATGATGATGATGTTCAGCCGATAGAGAATTTTATCATGCTGTTTGTATTGTGGGCTACTCCTTCCTGTTAGTTAGCCTCCGTTGCGTCCCACTCTGCATCAAGGATCCTCAACTGCTTCATCCTCAGGGTAAGAGTAAACATCTACAGCTTCCAAATCAGCTCTGATTGTACCAAGCTTTACTGCTAAAGGGTATTTTGTTTATAATGCAAAACAATGTGATCATTGCCTCCAATTCCATCCTAATTCTATCTCTCACAAAGAATCATTCCATCCATAAGATTCAACCATAAGTTGTCAACTTTGTCACATTTTGCACATTTTCCATCCAAAAGGAGGTATTATAACACCATTATCAATTTGTTACAAATTCACAGCATAAGCACTGACTTGCTTTTTATTAGTTGTCCAAGCTGCCACCAGTTCCCTACAAGTGTTTTGCCAACAAAAATCCCATATTCAAATGCTTTGACAAATGTAATCCAAGAAATAAAATTAATGAGTTATATTTCATTAAGGGGAACCAGTAATTATGTCACTTAGAGAGGCCTTGCAAATGATCTCATAAATAAATTTCACATTCACCGACTCCCAGCTTTGTATAAAATTTATAAAGTTAAACTTTATAAATTGTTGATATATTTAGGGCTTTCAAAGCTATCCCAATGTTCATTTTAAAACATTTAAATTGTTTTAAAATTTATGCCTTTTAAACTTTAGTACATAGGAAAATTTTTAATTTCAACTGCAGGGCAAACGGAGTAATTCCACTGCGGGCACATGGAGCATCTTAGAGCTATGAAAATTTGTGAGGGGAAACGATCAATTATTTTGGAAGTGGGTTTCTGATGAATTTTGAACAACTCACCAAATTAAGGTACTACCTTTGTAACTGGCCCTGCTGAAGCATGTAGCAGGAAAAACAATATTTAAAATGATACATCAAATGAGCCTGGAATGTGATGAAATCAGAATTGGAGACACTTGAGATCATAATAAGACCAGTGATACCCTTTGATTTTTGAATTTTTCAAATTTTTTGGGACGCCAAATCTAGGCCGGTTGCAGTTGCAAAACAATTTAAAAGCATATCAAAACTCCTCCGGCGACCATGAAAATGCACAGACATATAGACATTTGATCCAAGAATTCATGGGAGCAAATGGTTTAGCAAAAATAATCCTGAGGTGTAAGATAATAACATGCAAAGTGGCCCACTTAGCCTTTTCTGAAATTGCACCTGTTAAAAAACCAACTGGGGCTCACCAAGTCACCACTCTACAAAAATACCAAATCTCTTCTTGGGAAGCTACCACTGGAGAAACTAGTTCATTTAGGTCCATTGAGCATGTGTGAAAAAGGATTTTTTACCAATTCACTTCCTTCGCAAAATATTAAGGGTCAAAGTTTACCTCCTTGAAACATTCTGGTAATGTAGATGTCAAAATATGGCAACTGCATTTGCTTTTGATTTTGAAAAAATACCAAACTTGATTCTGAGGCTTTGAAACTAGACTAGGGAGCATATGAATGTTAGTGGGAGTGCAGAATACCAATCCATTTGTCATGATGATCACCCTGCTGTGAAATACCAATCTAAACAGGAGGATACTTTGCAGGCCTGAGAATATGCAAACAACAAAACAATCCTAGAACCATCCAACTTGGTGCCTCAAAACCCTATCAAAACTAATCACATAAAGATGAAATCAAACATACATACTTACAAATGTCAGATGAATGTGTTCACGAAGGGATTTGGCATGAAAGTGAATAGGCTTCAAATTATTATTCTCCAAAGTAGGCCACATAGGTAGATTTGACAGGGATGTTTTTTGAGAGTTGCAATCAAAATGCTCATAACAGGCACTTAAAATTTTGCAAAATTTTATAGTGTCAATAATTCCCTAATTCCATCATGTGTTCTCAAGTAATTTCTATAGAGTTCCTCAATTTCTATCATACCTACCTTGTTTATATTTCATTTGCCCATCAGATCCAATGCTTGTTTTGACTCTTTTTCTAACCCTCTCAGAAATAGGACCTTAGCCATGTTTGCTTCTAAAGGATACCATATCTTTGGAGGAAAAAATTAAATCTGTCCAAATAATCCTCTAAGCTCTCTTCCTCCTTTTGTTTGGTTCTAAAAAGTTCTTCCTTTCAGTCACTTATTCTGCAATAATCCTAATATTGTCAAGGAATTCAGTCTCCATTTGTTCCCATGAATGTATGGAATTGGGGGTCAATCCCATAAACCATCTCATAGCAGAATCTTTGAGTGTGGAAGGAAATAATTTTAGTTTTTGGTTATCTGAACCATAGTCATATGTTTGGTACAACACTTTGAATTCAAAGAGAAATTGATCTGGATCTTCTGAAGGAATTACCCTAAAAGTTGGAAGTATTGATGGGGAAATATTTTTCATGGGTGTTTTCCCCTCTAGATCAAGCACTGTGGGGTAGGAGAAAGTTCTCCCTGGAGCTCTGTCTCTAAGAGGATCTTCATTTTCTTTATTATTATCCCCCATGGCAATTGGATTAGGTTGGTTTTCATGGAAAGTTGATGCTTCTAAGATATCAGTTTGAATTTGCTTGTGTTTTTCCTACAAACATTGGATGTATTCTAAAATTATATGATACTTGAGGGATGTAGGAACATCTAGGTTTTGTGATATTTCTAAGGTGTCAGATGGGTGATTTTTCTTATCAACAATATTCTGATTTGCTCCACTACTTTCTCCTACAAAATGTGTTTGGGGGTTTTGTTTAATAAACCTACCTTGTTAATCTCTTTGCCTAACCATGCAAAAATTGTTCTAATCCTAAGAACTACTAATTAATTGATCTACTAACACTAGTCCCCGGAAACGGCACCAAAAATGACAAGGGTCATTATACACCTTGCATTTGAATGTTTTATTTTGCCAAATATGACATGTTTCCATGGCTATCTATAACAGAGTGTTAACTGGCAGCCCTCCTAACAATATTCCTAGAATCTGAAGTTTAAACTATGCTACTCTCATCCCCTATTTTAATCAAGCAACAAACTATTTACTAAAAGAAAGATTTACATGAAATAACTTTAATCTAAGAAAAAGATTGCAGTTATTGGAAACCAATTTACTTAATGAAAAATCTAAAAACAACTACTACAATAAGCAATAAATCTATTTTAACAAACTTAGAAATGATCAAAACAATAAATCTAATTTAAACAATTTAGAATTTGACAAAATAGTAAATATAATTACATATTGATCTTTTCCCCTTTGGTGAGAGTGGGCCCTTGCTCCACACCTCTAGAGAAAAGACCAATTAAGCTTTCAGATCACACGGATATGGAACTGTCTTCTTTTATTTCTGAATTTCAAAACCAAAAGTATATGCTAACAAAAATAATAGAGTTCTTGCTTGATTTCCAAAATTAATCTATATCTCCTTCTATGCTATGGTTCATATATATATATAAGTCTTCCTTCACTTAAGGATATCTTATTGATAAAATATTTCTAGAGTTTATTACTTCTAACTAGGAGTCTTACAAAACTCATTCATTAAGTTTACTGACCGTATAACTACCAATTCAAAGGTATTACATGCAACTAAAAGAAAATATAAAGTGGCATTGATTGTGCCCCTTTAACAAAGAGTTATTTTTAGTTCAAACTAGCCTTAAAGTAAAATAAAATAACATAAAATGGTAGTTGGTAGTACACTCTATAGTCCCTACATGAACAGTCTTCTGGTGTCTTCTTCTTGAGACATATCTGCAATCTCAGGAAAGAACAAAGGTCAAACTACCCTACAATAACTCAAGAACATGTGCTGGAAAAATGTACACTGCAATCTCTCCAAAAATCCCTAGATCTCCTTATATAACTTCAAAGTGCTGAAGACATCTCCAAAGCCCTGTGAAAAACCCTTGCTGACAGCTCTAGAGTTCTTGTAATGTTTTGTTGCTGACATTTTAGGGACCCTACAAAAAAATGTATTTCTACATGCCATATATCAATTAAAACCATAAACCTCTTAATTCCAAAAATTACTTTCAGCATTGCACCTATAATTAACATAATTAAAACAAGATTTTTAACAATCTTATGTATAAATCAGTAAATGCAAGGGAATTAAGGCAAGGTAGAATGGTAATTTTGCAAAATTGGGGGGTCAACCCATAATAGTGGGTACACTTTTGTGGATGAAGAAAAATTGAAGGTGCCAAAAAATCTTTAGCAAACACCTTGTTTGAAGGTCGAATCTTCGAACGAAGGCCTTGTCGGCCAAGTCAAAAAGCAAATCAACAGAGCCTTCGTTCGAAGGGGGTCTATGAAAAAAGGCCATTGAGCGCCAAATAAAAAAAATAAAATATTGCCTTCGCTCGAAGACCACCTTTGAGCAAAGGCATTATTTTTTTTTTTATAAAATAGGTTAATACTCTCAAATGATAGTTTTTTTGTCATTTGAGAGCTCGCAGCAATTGAACGAAGGTGACAGGGAATGGGCGTCCGAAGGTGACAAGGAACGGGACGAAGGTGAAGACCCCACATCACCATCACCATACACGTCGAGTTCCCTCCCACAAGTGAAGATGGGCCACATCACCATACACATTGAGCTCCCTCCCACAGGGGAAGATAGGCCACATCACCATACACGTTGAGCTCCCTCCCACAGGCGCATAAATTTGTCTTGTCATTTCTATATGTATATATGCAATGCTTTCCATGTTCACTTGAATATATATGTAAATGCCTACATTTCACTTGGCCCTAAATATAATTTCTGATAGGGGCTTCTATGGCTTCCATTACAGTCACTTAAATACATACAGAAAATTTGCTACTATGAAACCCTAGTTTGGCAATAGGGTTTGTCATTACAGTTAATGAAAAATTCAATTAAATGCAGGAACTTTGATGAATCAGTTAAACAACTATATCAAACCCTAGGTTGCCAAACTAGGGTTTTGTTGATGATGATTATTAGTCATAACAACACTCATAAAAATTTGCACAACAAACCTTTATTCTCTTGAAAAGTATGATCAATTTGGGAGAAATTGATGACTCCAAGGCTCTGTTGATCAGGTCATGATCATCTAACGTTACTCAGAGGTTGATGTGACATGTTGTTTTCCATTTCAAGGGGTCTTACGTTGTATAAGTAATTGATCTTATGTATGTTTCTTGTAAATTCACTTCACAAACAAGGTTATTTCTACTATGCTCCATAGATTACAGTAATATTTGTAAGTTTGATTAATTCTTCTAAGCATTTACTGTCATGAACGTGTATATACTTCTACATTAAGTGATCATTCAAATAATGTGCCTGTAAGTGGATATTCATATGTTTATCATGGATATATCTCTGTATTTGCATGATATTTATCAATTTAAAATGCTTTCACTCAAAATATGCTCTGTATTTTCAATTATTTACGAGATATAGGCATATTTCATGTTCATTTGCTTTAGATTGTATGTTATTTGCAATTATGAGGTGATTTGTAATGATATTTAAGAAAATTAAAAGAAATACTTCTAAATTTGGTGAACCTTTAGCTATTGAGTCACATACATTCCTGATACAGTCATGAAGAGAAGAAATCAAACCATAATTTCACCAGGATGTTCCACAACTAGGTATGGTTGATGCTAACTTCAAAGGAACAAGGAATGAAAAAAACACATGCAGGCTGATAAGCACTCCAAGGGACGCAACTAATCAATGCATAAATCTAGATCCCATTCATTGATTACTCAAGATTTACAATAATTTGTAATCAAATAGCTTCTTTTCATTAAGTATGCAAAAACATGTATATTCACAATAACCTTGAAATCAGCCCTGAATTCTTCAGCAATCAAATTTCAATTAAGTTTTCAATCTCTAAAAGAGTGCACTCCTTCCCCTTTTATAGAATAAGGAGAGGAGGTGGTTACAAATGACCAATGGTCAAGATTTGTCTATTCAGATCAACGATTAGTATTCCTTCATTGACTTAGTCAGCATATTCATCTATGGCACAAGTTGCCAGCTGGCAACTATCTAGCAAACTTTATTTGCTTGTAAGTAACATATGCATATGTTTTCATTGTGATGTATCTTGGTTTACTCTTCATCTCCTTCTTCTTCACCTTCTTCTTCCTCTTCACTCTCTACATCATCTTCATCTTCATTGTCACTGTCACTTTGATGTCGATCATCTCTTATATGTATCTTTATTATTCCCTTGATGGACTCATATGACTGCACAACTCTGTCAATCTCCCCTCCATCTTGGACTTTGGCCTTCACTACTGCATGTCTGTGAGAATGAAATTTAGCCTGAAGGGTATCCATCTTGCTTTTCCTGCTATTCAATGTTTCATTATAAGTCTCCACCCTGACCTTTATTCTCATGACCTTATTCATCACTTATTTTGTCAGGTGGTTTAGGGGGTCCTCTGCAACTTGCTTGAAATTATTATGGAAGGCCTGGATAGAAAAATCTACATCCTAATTTTTAATCTTCCCTTCTACCTTCCCTTCCAATGCCGCCAGGGTTTCTGCCTCATGTGCCATTAGATTGTGTAGTTTGACACTTATATCCCTAAGCTTTCTGTTGCATCTCTTCAATATATCACATTCAAATCCTGTATCTTCATACCATATACTCAGCAGTTGGGAGGTGTTATTATCCAGTATATTGTTACTTATCAATATATGTGTGTCAATCCTCTTCATTTCACCTAAAGCATCTAGGTGCTTCTCTAGCTTGAACGACCTCCTGCCTACTTCATTTTGTAGTTTGTCTACCTTTCTCTTCAAGGTACTCAAAGAATTCCACCTCTCCAAAGAGGTTTTCACTACATCCTAAGCTTCAAAAATAGATGACATCATCTACTTTTCCATTACTTGTGCTTTATGCTTTTTTAGGTCCAATCTAGTGACCTCCTCTTGAGATATAATGGTTAGTGGGGTGGCTGGATTAACAGGTGCATGATCAGGGTTAATTAACCCTTTAATAAAAGAATGTAGCTGAGCAATGTGCTCTTTATGTTTTTTATTCTTTTCCTTCTCTCTCTTCACCCTTTGTGTTAGAGAGTCAATGATGTCCTTTCCTTCTTGACCTTCTTGGTCTTCATTTGCATAACCCAGATCAACATTAGTGATCTGAAATTCTTCAAGGCTTATCTGGCCTTTCTCTTTCTCAACTGTAGGCATGGCTACCTATGTAGTCCTCCTACCTGTAGTAGGGTCCCTTTTAATTGCAGATGTTAGCCTGGTCTTTCTTCTTGGTTTTATCATACTTCCAGAAAATAGTGTAGAAACATCAAAGTATTGTACCTCTTCTACCTATTGCAAATGTACTTCTTGTTGCAACCAATAAGGTACATCACCCTTGGGTTCTTGATGATCACCCCCTTTATTTTGGATGTCCGATGATTCTGTACTATGCTCTACCCTTTCAGGTGAATGTTTTGTTCTAATTTCTTCCTCATGTACCTTATCATGAGGGGGATCTTGTTGGGGTTCCTCCTGTTGAGGGATTTCTTCTTGCAGAGGAGGCTCTTGTGAAGCATTTACATTTTGATCTTGTTCCTCCTTCTGTAAGCTCTCTTCTAGAATTTCTTGAGCTCTCTCCTTTTGCTCATTTTGTGGTGCGTTGGCCTCTTGAGAAGTTTGTGTATTTTGACCTTGGGGATCACCTTGATTACCCTTGGTCACATTTTCTATCTCTTTCTCTGTACCCTCACCTTGTGACAAACCTTGCCCTTTATCTTTAGATGCATCAGCCTCTTCTAGGTTAACTTTTTTCTCAGCTGATTTCCCCTCTGATGCTGGATTACTACCTTGATCACCCTTTGTAGTAGGTGGCGATGGACCACTTTGGTCTTGCCCAATACCCTTGTCTGGCATGTCTTGATCACCCCCACTCTGAAGCTATGCTTCTGATTGTTTTTATCCCATGGGTGCCTTATTTTGTTCCTTGTCTTGATCGGGTGTCATATCACCCTTCTCTGTATTCTTTGTATCTTCAGCCTTTATAGGCTCCAGAGGTTGATTACTATCTTTACTTGGGCTGATATCACCCCTGTATGTCAGGTCTATTGCTGCAGGACTAGTAACCTCCTCAACCAAATTATCCAACCCTATCTGTTGGGCTACTCTTTCAGGACTATCTTGTTTTGTTTCATCTTTTTCATTACTTGCCTGGTTGGTCGCCATTTGGGCCATTGGGGTCCCATGAGGAGTCATATTGGTATTGGAAACCAAGGTTTCCATATGTTGAGCAGCCGCGTCTTGGACTACCTCATCATCTAATAATTCTACAGTATCCTCTAGAGGGAAAGGGGACTCCCTACTAGCCATATGCACTTCCTTTTCTTTCTGCTCCTCCATCCTCTTAGTCTTAAACTAAATTATCTTAGGAATGTGGACTTCATGCTCAAGCTCTCTCCTGAAGGCTAAACCACCCATACATCTCAATATGATGGGGTCAGTGCTAACACCTCCCCTCATGGTTGTTCTTTGCTTCTTAGGTGGTGGTGTTTGTAGCACCTCTTTTCTTTTCTTCCTTGTAATCAATAAGTCATCATCCCTGGGTTCCATATCTATCTGTTCTTCCTCCAAGGGATTTTCTTGTAGAGGCTCATTATCTGTTTGAGGTTTCTCTGCCTCTTCAGTGACAAGCCTCACTATCCTCTTAGTCTTTTGTTTGTCAGGGGGTGGCTGTGATGTGGATGCATGGGCTAATATGGATGCCCCATCACCTTTTGATGTAACCCTCTTGATGATCACCCCTTTATGTTCATCCTCCACCTTCTTATCCTTGGATGGCAGCTTTTGTTCTTCAGCGGGTAATCTTTCTCCATTAGATTTTCTCTTCTCAATAAGAAAATCATCATACTCTTAATCTGACAATTCTTGTCTCTTCTTCTTATTATCAACTGTGAGGGCCATGCCCTTTTTTTTCAATTTGATAATCTCTACATCTACCCAACTTTGGGTTAGTTGAATGACCCCTTGCATTATTTGATCCAAGGAGGTCTCCTTCGGCTATGTCAGATCAAGGGCTGAAATGGTGTCATTATACACCTTCTTGTCCTCATACTCATTGGACATTATCTTTCCATCATCATGATGTAGCTATGTGGGCACTGGGATGCAATCAAAGGTCCTGATTTGATTTAGGGTGAGCCTTTGATATTTTCTTCTTCTCACCTCTGCCTCATCATCATAATCCGTCTAGAAGTCCTCCAGATGCTTTTGATGTATCTGTTTTCCTAACAACTTATGCATCCTGCCATAAGGATCATATGACCTAGCGATAGCGAATTGCTGCAAGTACATGAGTTTCAATCCCCCAATAGCATGCTTGATGCTTTATTTATCTGGGCATAAGTACCAACCTATGTAAACTAGGAATAGTACAGGAGGAATCTTCTTTTGCTCTATGTGAGCTTCAACTGCAGTAGACACTTGTCTGACAAATTCCATCAAGATGACCCTATCATTGGGGTATCTTGGCAACATGAGGGGCTGTCCTTCAAACCCTTCAATCCTTATGTATGAAAAAGTGGAGAATTGGATAAACCAAGCTCCATACTTGTAAACAATTTCTTGAGCTTCCATGCTCAGTCTCTTGGTTTGGTCCTCCTCCATTGTTTTGACCAAATGCAATGAAAATGCATCATTTACCAACTTGTAATCTTGGACGTATGCTTTTTTTCTGCAATTGGGGATAGTGATCCCAAACATTCACATTACTAGTGCTATTTCCTACCCTGCCTACTATTTGTAGGGCATCAAATGTTCCTCAGAAAGCACAAGAATATACAACATAAGAGGTCATGTAAAATATGCAGGTCTTGCCTCCTAGCTTTCTCATCCCCTTGTCTAGACAATCACTAATGATTTTGGCCAATAGAGGCTTTTTATCCAAGTATAAAACCATCTGGATAATTCCAAACATCTAGTTCTCAAAGCTACCAGCACGAGGTCTGTCGATCATCTTGCTCAATAGGGAAATTATATATTGATAGTCATCATTAAAATCAAACTTGTATAAGTACACTGGTAACTTGGCCAAAGCTGTGTAGATGCTATTCTTTGCCCTCCACTGATATATTATCTTCCTGGCCTCTTTCTTATTGTTGTTATACTCCTTCTCCAGTTTATTGAGGTCTACAATTACCATCTTATTTCCCACTGGCAAGTTAAATCTGACAGTGATGCCCTTGACTGAAAAGTTAGCATATACTCTGCCATGTTTTTCTACCTTCCTAGTTTCTGGTTTATAATTTCTGGCACATTCTACCACTAGCTCAATGGCGTCCATAGCATATGGGAAACCTGTTGAGTGCCACATACCTGTTGTAAATATCCTATCCAGTATAGGGTTGTCTGTATCATTGTCCAATTTCCTCGACCATTCATCCAAATCTGTTTATCCCTGATGTGTGTCACTGATAACACCATATCTGAACTCCACTCCCTCGGGCCGTATGAACATAGGTTTCAAAAATTTGGCCTTAGATTTTTTCCTCCTTACCTTTGTCATTGACTCCTGCAATAGACATATACATGTCTTACGCTATGGTGCTTATATGAATATTGAACAATAATATGCACCTCCTTACTATCATCATTATTTTAACTCTTTTCATGCATCATCATGCGAATTTAACCTAGTAAAGAATTAATTTACCTGGATATTTGCATAAAATGACAATAGAGAGGGTTTTGAAATTACTTACCTGATATCACTTTCCTTTCTGATTAGATGACTGATAACGGAAAATGTAGATGTGCAGGGTCACCTGTTCTGTTCCGTTACGTTGAGGGTCACGATCTGCTAGCAGATGACTAATAAGGGTTTAACTTCCAAATCTCTGTAATTCTCAATTAGTCATAGGATAAATGTAAATAACCTTTGAATTTTACTGTTAAACGTATCAATACGACAAATTAGGGCATATGCGTTATTCTGATCGAATCCGTCAATTATTTGTATGAAGTCCATAGATGCTGCCAAGTGTTGAATTTGTAATTGAAATCATCGGGGCTTCATCTACCATTTTGATTGCATTTAATGCCAGAGGGTGATCTTCAGAAGATCAGGGATATTTGAAAATATGACCCCCAACGGATAATATGACCCCCCCTTTTGTGCGGGATAATTATTTATTAAAGATCAGGGTGATATGGTCAACCTTTGGCAACGAAGCCAAATCAAGTCATCAAATTAAGATCAAGGATACTTCAAAATGTGACCCCCCCTCAGGGCTAGATCATGATGACATCATCATACCATCAACGCACTTTAGTTATCGGGTTTTGGTAAAGTCATCGTCATATTTGGTGCAGGAGCACCTTGGCAAATCAAAGTTGTCCTAGAAAAATCTTTAATTTTTGGTTAAATTTGTAATGATTTAATATTGTATTGAGCTCCATCAAGTCATCTTTCATGTGTTAAGATCCTAGGAGGGGTCTAATGTTTAAGTCTTATGACAAGTTGTCATACAAAATGGAAAATCCCTAAAAATGTATCTTTCAAAAATGTAAAATGAGGAAGGTGAAGGGTCACCTTGTTCCAATTCGTTGGAAGGAAGTGGAAACTGAAGAGACAAATGAGGAATGCCTTTATTAAGGCCTTGTAACATCCAAATAAGGTGTGGGTGGTTGATTAGTAGGTTTTGATCAATAGAGAAAACACTGTTTTTATGTATTTCAATAGAAATTGACTGTTTCCTGTAGTTGTACGGACCTGTACGGACAAGGACTCATGCCAAATTGGTTTTAAGTGATAGTCCTATCAATCACCCTCCATTTTCTTTTGGTTTCATGCATTTTGGTTTTGTTTTGCACAAGATATCGCATTTTTAGTAAAACTGTCAAAACCCTGATTTAGGGTAACCTATTTTGGGAAAAACGCCATAACTTTTGTTTCCACCGTTAGATCTTTATGTAACTTGGGGACAATGTCTATAACTATGTTATCTACAATCTGACTGAAGTGATTGACCTCATTTTGTGTTGTGTGGAATTTATGGATGATTGTTCGTGGCATTTCACAGTGACATTTCTGAGTTTGAACCCTTGTAGCAGAATTACCAGTCTGTTTTTAGAGCACATTTTCCAAAGTAACCTATACCCATCTTAGAGTATGCTGTGGGGAAGCATAATGGGTATCCAATGCATGTCTTAGGTTGACATTTGAAGGTCTGTGCAAAAAGATAAGAGGACTGTTCTCTTTTTTCTAGGGAGACAAGCCATTTAGAGGATTTGTGAAGCAAGTGTATGTTCCGGGAGTGATCTGCCTTAACCAATGGGTGGGATGAGTCATTTGGTACCCCAATACAACCTTTCCATGATCATACTAGAGTTTCCTTTTGCTCTTCCCACTTTTGCATAAAGGTCTTCATTTTTGGGCTTGTAGGTGAAGTAGAACCTTGTCTAGTTCGTCTATCTTTCCCAGTTTTGGTCCTCCTACCTCTGCATCAGATTGGTATTAGAGCTCAGAAGATTCTGAGCGTGTAGATAGAGTGCCAAAGGAGGTAATCTACACCAGGAGTTTAGGATGAGCATTGGTTTTTGCTATCTGATTCTTGTTGAAAAGTTTTATGGTTGCAGGTGCAAGTTCACTCATTGCTGTAGGCAGACATGAAGGTCTGTCAAGAGGGCCAGAGAAGATGGTCCATTGGTTGTCGCCAACAGTCTTGGGGAGAGAGGCAAGAGAGGACTCCCAGGTGAGGGACAGAAGTGTTGTTGTAGCAGGAAGGAGTGGACTTCTGATGCACCTTGGAGGCAGCCAGTCAAACTCCATTAATAGGAGTCACAGTTGGAAAGTAAAAAGGAAGCAGAGGAGGCATCAAGTTAGGGTTGAAGACATAAAGAGGCAAAAGTCATTTGAAGCAGACCACACAACTCTTGGGACAAGAGTTTTCTTCATGCTGAGGAGTATGGTGCAGGAGCACCTTGGCAAATCAAAGTTGTCCTAGACAAATCTTTAATTTTTGGTTAAATTTGTAATGATTTAATATTGTATTGAGCTCCATCAAGTCATCTTTCATGTGTTAAGATCCTAGGAGGGGTCTAATGTTTAAGTCTTATGACAAGTTGTCATACAAAATGGAAAATCCCTAAAAATGTATCTTTCAAAAATGTAAAATGAGGAAGGTGAAGGGTCACCTTGTTCCAATTCGTTGGAAGGAAGTGGAAACTGAAGAGACAAATGAGGAATGCCTTTATTAAGGCCTTGTAACATCCAAATAAGGTGTGGGTGATAGAATTCAAGAATTGGAACAACAAAGAAGACTATTTTTTTTAGGCATTTCTACAGAAATTTGTTGTTTTCTTGCATGGTACGGCCCAGTAAGGGTAGGAGGACATTTATTTTTGATTTCAAATGAGAGTATATTCAATCACCCTCCATTTCCTTTTTGTCTCATCGAATTTGGTGCAATATTGAGGAAGTTATGACCATTTTAGTGACTGCAATTTCTAGAATTCTCCTATAACAGTCATGTTGCAGCGTTTGGTACGGTTCTGTATGGACAGATACAGAGGTCTAAATGCTGCCTAGGGTTTGTAATTTTGGGAAAAGAGTCATAACTTTCTCTCCTACCATTGGATCTTCATGAAAATTGGATGAAAAGTCTATATTAATGTTCTCTTCAACCTGACCAAAGCAATTGGATTAGTTCTTTGATTTGTTAATGTTATTGAGGATATTTTTGGTCCTCCTACCTCTACATCAATATTGAGAAATATGACAGACATTTGGATATATGACCCTCTGTGGGTCGGGTAAAAATAATTACATCATCACCAAGGTGATTTCTTTCATTCGTTGGAACTAGATGACATCATAGTCATACAAGCACAAGGTGATATTCACGCAAGGGTGATATTTCACAAGATGACTGATATTAAGAAATATGATCCCCCGTGAATACATGAGGTTCTTTGATGGGTAGATACTTGTTCCTACTTAATTTTGACGTTCGCGTATTGGGTATCTAACGGTTATCGGGTGATTTTCTAAGTCCGGGTGATGTTAGCGAATATGACTGATGTTTAGAAATATGACCCCCTATGTGAAATACCAGGGTTGACTGAACTTTGACTCAACATAACTTTCTTCCCTTAGACAATATCAGGGTGATCCAAAAGCCAAACTTGCTTAGAATTTTGTACTCTTTCTGACCATGAGGTTTATGATAGAAAATACCAACTCTAGCAATTGACCTCTCCTTGTGATGCACATGCATAAGCAAAGGTGACACACATAATTGATTTTACCAAACTGCCCAAAGCAAGAAAACAAGCAAGCAAAAGAAAAAAGAAAAGTTGGGTCCTTGTTTTGCTAAGGCAAAATGGGGCGTGTTGTGTAACCACACAACAAGTTTGTCAAACCCTAGTTTGGTAAACTAGGGTTTGTCATTACAACTAATAAAATAGAGAAAAATTTTATAAAAAATAGAAAATTTTCTTGAGACAATGAAACAACTATCAAACCCTAGTTTGCCAAACTAGGGTTAGACAAACCCTAGAGTTTCAAAAGAAATTAGGGTGAAAAGATGAATTTAGTTTCACCCTAATTTGACAAACCCTAAACTAGGGTTTGTCATTACAATTAATAAAATAGAGAAAAAATTCATAAAAAATAGAAAATTTTCTTGAGACAATGAAACAACTATCAAACACTAGTTTGTCAAACTAGGGTTTGACAAACCCTAGAGTTTCAAAAGAAATTAGGGTGAAAAGATGAATTTAGTTTCACCCTAATTTGACAAACCCTAGTTTGGCAATCTAGGATCGTTTATCTTTTGATCCTTGTTAGATCCTACTTCCCATATGGCTTATACATATACTAAACCTACTAAATTCATCACACACATGGATATTCTAAGCATAGAGGCATTGCATCGATACGTAAAGTTCAATAAATAATAGACAAATGGAAGATAAACATTACACATACTCATGAGCACAAAAATCCCTCACTTGATAAGATGAATCATGGAAAAACAAGTCACATGAATGTCAAGATCCTAGTCTTGTTCACCATATACCAAGAAGCATTATTTGGATAGTGACACAAATTTTATAGTTTACATGTGTAAATATATGTATATAAATTTATGTATTTTTGTGATGTTTCTTGTACTAGATATGCTATAAATCATATTGAGTTACCATGGAAATATATGAATGTATAATTTCATCATTTTTCTATTCTAAACATAAGTATGACAAAAATAGACAACTAAATAAACAAAAAAAGGTCTAGGAAGAACCTGGTTATGGCAATATGTCTTTACAAATGATGTAGATAAGATACAAAAATTTGCACTAGAGGTATTAGTCATTGATTTTCTATCACATACAAAAGGCACTTTAGAATCCTTAGTAGTATCTTTCTTCTTTTGTGGCATCTACCCATATATAGATGGATCCATGTATAAGGTGGATTATGAAAATCATGATCATTTATCTTATACTCTCCCATAAAGGAAGATGCAAAATCTAAAGAACCCAAAGCATCTCCATAATTAACATTAATACCATCTTGTGGGGAATCTTCCTCTTTCTTTTCCTCTTTCTATTCTTTTGTATGACTATGTTTTTTTTATTTTTAGGCATTTCTTGTGTTGACTTCTTCTATGTAAACAATTTTTTCTTCCTCAACCATCTAACAAGGAATAAATGGATGTTCATTCAAGCATATTTAGTATAAAAATTATTCTCATACTTAAACTTTAGCTTTTGATTTACATTAGATGGAATTTAATTCATTGCATGAATCCATGGATGCCTCAATCAAAAAATTATGTTAAATGCCTTGGAATCACATGCAATAGTGCATCAATGGTACAAACAATCCCACATGATAATAGGAAGAGTAATAGCTCACCCATAAGTTGTTGACCAATAGTATCGAACACTTTAATTATAACTTGAACCATTTTTTCCAATTTTAGCATATCTACTTGAAGGGTTTATATAAACAAGAGACGCATTGCGTCATGTTCCTGCCAAATTTTCAAAACTTGCACTTGCGGTTCTAATATGTGCATCTATAGTTTTTACCATTTTGCTTCAATCTTGTGCCTTAAATATGGCCTTGATCTTTGTGCTTCTGATATTCAACATGGGGATGAGAAGTCAAATTACTTCCCCCTTGTACCTTAGTCAAACTCTTGGATTGTTATAACAATTTTTGGAACAAGTAAATGAAGACATGCCAAGTAGAAATGTAAATTCCTATGTCCATCCTTATGATTAAATGATAATGCAATGCTCCTAGATGTTCAAATGATACAATTCAATATGATACTCTAATTAATCATGTGGATGTCTAAAATTAACTAGGGCTTCCACCTCTAATACAACAACCTAGTGCACAAATTTGAATATTTTGTGTTTCAATCAGTGGGTAACAACTAGTTGGAGGCAAATTAGCTTGGGCCCATGATTAAATTTCATTTTAGAAATGGGGAAATACCGCACATGTGATTTTGAACCAAGTTCCAAATCATAACTACAATTTTAAACTACAACAAGAAACAAAATACATTCAAAGGCTTAGGTTTGGACCACTAGAGAACAAGGACATATGTTCAAATAGGGTATAAATTGGATGTCAATTCTCTACACAAAATATGCCATTTAGACATTAGTTATGACATCAAGAACAATAGGTGAAAATAAGTCCAAAATGATTGGTGAAAAGTATTAGGGATGGACTTTTCACCATTACAGGAGTTTAAAAAATCAAAAATAAAATATCTACATTAAAATTATTTGAGACTCATACTAAATTTCCTAAATGTTCTCATTAAATTGTTGGAATTATTACATCTTTAGTATATAATTAATAAATAAATATATTAGAAATAAAGTCACCTTAGTGACTTGTTAGTATTTAAATAATTAAATGTTAGTTTATTATTGTTAGTTTTGGGAGTTACTTTCCCATAAGTAGTTTTGGTAGTTAGTAAGGGAAAGCAAAGGCTTTTAAGACAATTTATTATAATGTAAAAATTATAAAGTTGAGTGCATGATAGTGGCGGCCATTACAGAGCCAAATCTATTTAAAATTAATTGGCATTGGTAGCATTTTGGTAACATTTATGGCAGTAGCTTTGCTACATTTATTTTATTTTGTTTTACTGATAAAGGGAGGGACAACCAAATTAAAAAGAATTACACTGCAACTAAGAGGGCCACACTTACCTTAGATGGCCATGCTCCCTCACAAGAAGTTGAACCTCCTTGACATCTATTGTTGCAAATGTCCAAGTAGCCATGTATGCAAAATTTGGAAGTATAATGTTGTGTAGAGGAGAGGAGAGGACAAAATGGTGAGCAAATCAAGGATCTATGCCAAGGTAGTTGTGATAGATGCACATCACCACATGTTTGGATGCCTTGTCTCCATTCTAGCCAAGGAGCTCCTCAATGGCCAATGAGTGGTGGTTGTGCAATGTGAAGAGATCTGTTTGTTAGGTGGACTTGTTCGCCAGAAAATGAAGTACCTCCATTTTTTAAGAAAGAGAATGAATACGAAGCCATCTCATGGCCCCATTCATTTTAGGGCACCTTCCAAAATTATTTGGAGTACAATTAGAGTCCTAGAAGCTGAATTATTTATTTTAACTATCTAAACATTTTTTCCAGTAGTAGTATTTGAACACATAATAGATGCTATTTTAATAATTTCATAAGATGAACTTCATATTTAACTAGCTTCCTTCAATGATTTTGGAATACTTAGAACTTTATGCTATTTTCTGCAAAACTGGTAGTGGTGGGGATGTGCCAACTAGATACAGTAGACCTGGGAGTCATGTTTTCTATACTTAACTGTATGCTTTCTATACTTAGCACCTGAAATTTTCAAGAAAAATACTTTAATAAAAACATGTCTAATTTAATGGATGTGTACTATAAGTAATACAAGATGAATCAAACCAAATTATATAATGCCTAATCAATTAAAGTAATTTTTAATGCCTAATCAATTAAAGTAATGTAATAGTCATATATTTCCATGGTAACTAGATATGTATAGTCATTGGTTGTATCTATGTTCTTATTGTGTAATGTTCATTATTTTATATCTTTAATTGTTGAACCTATGTGCTATAATGATTTCAAAAGAAATCTATTTATCTCTCTCCCTCTCTCTCTCTTTATGACACTGATACATGTTCAACATTACATGTATGTGTAGATTTGGAAAAGTTAAAATCTCTCTCTCTCTCTCTCTCTCTCTCTCTCTCTCTCTCTCTCTCTCTCTCTCTCTCTCTCTCTCTCTCTCTCTCTCTCTCTCTCTCTCTCTCTCTCTCTCTCTCTCTCTCTCTCTCTCCTCCAAGTTGAAAAGGAAAAGAATTATCCATGCATTTTAGAAATGAAATCTTCCCTCTTGTTCAACTATTTATTTAACGTGTTGGAATTGCATTAGGATCCAGCCATGTTTAACCAATTCTCTACAAGATGATTGATATGCTTCACCAACACCAGTTATAACTAGTGTCTAAGTTTGGAAGTTGTGGAACAATGTATCAAATGTACACACATGTACATCAGAGAAGAAATGTATGTTGATACAGGCGAGCACAACACAACATCCATATCTACTCTGATGTAGGACATGTATGTTGATACATTTGTTCCACAGTCCAAAGTAGACACTATCATGTTATGTTGTTGGTGTGACATATCAGTCATACTTGTAGAGAATTGGTTCAACATGACCATCCTAATGCACACATGTATGTATTGGAATAAGTAATTTATTTTTACATGCACAAAATTCAGGTCGATATATATATCATGGCACATGCGCCACCACCTCCTGGACCTTCTATATTTACGCATACAGATAATGACATTCAGAGATTGACAACTCTTCTTTTTGACCCCAACACAACAGGGGTTTATAGGGACACATGTCAATCAATTTTAACTAGCTTGCAATGCATTAGACAGAGTCTAGGAGATACCCGTGCTTATTCAGGTGATACTCTTGTTGCTATTCTTGCCCAGATGCGGCAAGAGGTTACTGGTGATGTTTCTCTTTCTTCTATTCACCTTAGTGTCTCGAAAGAGACTATCAAATCCCAATGTTTCCCATCTTATGTTGGTAAGCCTAATGTGAGGGGCTACCAAGTGACTAGATGTGTAGACCCTCTTATGGCCCCATTGATATATCCACCTTTTCTTGTTGCTCATGGTCGTTATCCCAATAATGACCAAATTCCTTTATATTTTGCACAACAGTTATATGCAGAGGTTCATATGGACCTCAAGGTCAATTACTTGGATTCGCCAGAATATTTTGGTTCGGGGAGGGCAGGGTTGTTGATAGAGATGCCTATCGTCAACCAGATCGACAGGCTCAAGTTTATAGGGCCTTGGTTGGGGAGAGGATGCCTGCTATCTCTCCAACCCTGGCCCATGTTGCTGATCAGGTTGTCATTGCTTCCCAAAGGGAAGTAATTAACAGTGTAGCTGATATTGCAACTGCCACATCTATTATATCTTCTGATCATGTGGGAAGATATTTGATGAGTCATTCTAGATGATCCAAACCATCGGATCATGCTACTGATCCTTATGCTATTGCGGTTGTCCCGTCACCTGTAGACATAGATGGTCTGAGAGGAGACCATATGCTTCATACTACAGTGAGTTATCTTTCTGACGACCTATTGGAGTCATATGCTTTTATTGCATCAGAGCTTGGTATTCCTTTACACGAGGTTAGAGGACAAGTGGGTAGCACTTGCCGTTCACATAGTGCATCACAATCCAGTCAGGCTGCAAGACCTTCTCATCAGGAGCCTGGAAGGACTCCACATCCTGATCCACCCACAGATCATTTGGTTGCTGCAAAGGCAAATACACCTATCGGGCCTCATGTTGAGCACCAAACATCCCAGCCCTCCCTAGATTCACTTGAGGAGGTGCAGTTGCAGAGGGGATCGATGTCAGGTTTTGTGGATATGCTTCTTCATTCAAGGTCTTCGTTGCCAAGTCACCTAGTTAGTCCACTTCAAACTTCATTACTTGAGCTAGCCAAGGAGGCACCGGATACAATCATTACAGCGGATCATCCTACAGCACCTAATATATAGGTATGTACATGCGTATGTGCACGTGCATGCATGATTTAAACTTGAACTTAAATTAAATTAAGTTAAATTACTTTGCTAGATAGAGTCCTAATGTTGTATATATATATTTTTTGTAGGGGTTAGCTCATGTTACACCTAGTCTGGGGACAGACTGATCATGCAGGCGTGATTCAGCTGATGGCAGTAATGTTGGTGGACAGGTGAGTTTTAAATTTTAAAATCATTACAACTTACATACATGTAAATACATATAATTTGTACGTGTGCATGTACACACACACACACACACACACACACATATATATATATATATTTAACATTATTCTATTTAAATTTTAACATAATTTGTACACTTTTATACATACATGTGTTGTGTTGTACCCAATCAAAAATTTTGCTTCATTAAGGCATTTTGAGCAAGTCTAGAAAATTTTTCATCAAAAAGTCAAAAAAGCAAAATTTCTAAGAATAGACATCAAATTAGGTTTTCTGGGTTTCTTGAGATATGGAAGCTGGCAAAACTTTCTAAAAATAGAATCTCTGACTCAGGTATCGCGCTTGATTCTTATTGGTCGATTTTGCTTCACGATCAGCATGGTCCCAGACGGAATCTGCAAAAGACCAAGTTTTCTCTACTGGGTCATTTCTGCTTTTTTAGAAAGCGAAGCATGAGCTCTGAAGTCATCAACAGAGGAAGTTCACCTGCCAGAGCTCATTTTTAGGTTTTCAATGTTGTTTCGATAATGCGGAACCGACGAACAGTCGTTGACTCGATGACGCACGCAAAACAGAGCAGGATGGATCCGAGGTGAGATGAAAATTTAGAAATCACAAATTTGACTAAGTCTGAAGATTTCAAGCACCCCAGGTGACTTGGGGCGCCCAATCCCACCAGTGATGGAAATTTTACATGTTTTTCAAGAAAATGCAAGAACTGTGTCCGTCGGTCAGTTCTAGGGGGTATAAAAGCAGTTGTTTTGATCATTAGATCCTAAAAAGCTAGAAAATTTATCAAATGTACCCAGGCTACCCAGTTCATTCACCATTCAATGGCAGTTGATCGACGAATCATTGAAATCGACATCAAGAAGCAGTTGTCGGCACGTAAAACGAAGCAAGTTACAGATGAAGGTTGGAAAATCAGAAAAATGGTTCAGTCTGGAGAAACCAAGTGCCCCAGGTGACTTGGGGCACCCAACCTCTCCAATGTTAGATTTTTTTTCACATTTTTTAAGAAATGTCAAAAATGCTTCCGTCAGCCTGTTTCCAATTGGTCAAACTTGGTCAAACTTAGTCAAACATCAGTCAAAGTTGAGATTTCATCACAGATATGTTCAGGCTACTTAGATCACCCTTCGTCCCGCTTTGACAGTCATCCAGACAACTGAAAATAAAGATCAAACAGAGGTTGTTGGCACGGAAAACAAAAAATGGCATAAAATTTGGAATTTTCAGAAACTTTTCTAAGGCATTGAAAGATAGGCACCCCAGGTGACCTGGGGCACCCAAAATCACCAGAGTTAGTTTATTTTTTAGTTTTTTTGAAAAACGTGAATCTCCCTCCGTTTTTTAGTTTTTTTGAAAAACGTGAATCTCCCTCCGTCAGCCCGATCTAGTTCAAAGCTGATCTGTTTGGTGCATTTTCCAAGGCAGATAGAAAGTACAATTAGCTTAGTTTTCATTAGGCCTACATATCTGTCAGATCATCAGACTCAGTTTTGTCCCAGCAGACAAAAATTGACAGCCAAACAGGGGCCATCAACCATCGGAATGCGCACGCAAATCAAAAAATTGAAGAAGTTGCATTTTTTGAAAAAATGGTTAAGGCATGATGATCCAAGCGCCCCAGGAGGCTTGGGGCACCCAACTTCACTAGAGATAGAATATTTCCTGATTTGCCAGTGTTTTTTGGCAATTGTTTCCAGAGCTTCATCCCATGGCCAATTCAAGAAGTCAGATTTGCAATTGAACGATGCCAGATTGTCAGTCCAAGGCTGGGGATGGAATCTCAGTTGATGGCTCTCCAAAATTACAGGATCAGTCAGCTTTTTCAGTCAATGATGGCATTTTGTCATCTTGTTGAAGTCAGATACAGGCCATACTTGAGTCAAAACGAGTGCAAAAGTGTCGAAAACGAAGAAAAATTAGCTAACACTTCTGTCAACTCGTGTGTTTGATGACATCATCAAAAGAAGAGATTTTTTGTCATCTTACACATGAAGCAATAGGCAGCTACAAAATAGGGATTCTTCCTATTCAAAGACATCCACTTGGATTTGTGCTTTAAAAGTTGCTTTCTTAATGGATGAGATCCAAGTTTTATTCTTTCACAAATAAAGCTATTTTTTCGCCCTAAAGATCTATAAAGACAAGCATTTGGCTTCTTTATTTCATTATCTTTTGCAGGTAGCATCTAGAGGAAGGATTTTTATTTTTCTTTCAATGAAGATTCAAAGGCTCAAACGAAGTGCTTTTTCAGCGTT
This sequence comes from Cunninghamia lanceolata, assembly GCA_027924645.1. Classification (NCBI taxonomy): domain Eukaryota; kingdom Viridiplantae; phylum Streptophyta; class Pinopsida; order Cupressales; family Cupressaceae; genus Cunninghamia; species Cunninghamia lanceolata. The sequence goes on along the minus strand of BSBN01001215.1, from coordinate 18,289,040 downwards.
CTTCATATTTTCGAGTTGAGGAAGCAGGGAAGCTCACTTTTTCAGGGTCCTTTTTTCAAGGGGATCATTTTTCAGAAATTGGACCGAAGCTTTTTCAATTTTCATCAAGATGGGTCCATCTAGAATATCATCCTCTTGAAAATTGGAAGTTTTGCTTTTTTCAGGAATCTGCTTTTTTGCTATTTTTTCAAAAAAGTCTCCACTTTTTCAAAATCTGACGATTTGGGTTGCTTCAAAACAGAATTGCCTACAAAACCCATGTGCCAACTTTTTTGCTTGGAATCTACTTTTTTCTAAAAATCAGCAAGTAATTTTCAGCCATTGTCTAAGATTTTTCTGACATAGGCTTGTTCACATTCAATTTTCAAATCTTTCGATACGCAGTACTCTCTAACACAAATTAGGCCCAAAATGACGTTGGTTCACGATTACCTGAGAACTTGTGAAATAGACTTACATAAAGTACTTCCAGTGATCAATTTACATTCTTTGGAGGATGCAGGAAATAATGCTATCAGGAATCTAGGACACTCTAGTTTGCTTGCAGCAACATCCTTTCCCATCACATTGCAAAGTATCGAATTTGTAATTGCTTGCATGACGCATTACAATTTGGTCACAAGAGAAATCCAGTCAAGAGATGGGTGTGTGCTCTGTAGGCTGAGGCCGAACGACATTGAGAAGTGTTTTACAATACCAATCTGGAGAGAAAACTTAACTGTTTCAATTAAAGAATGCAAGAGTGTTTGGAACAATGATAAAGAAAAATACCAGAGAAAGATTGGTCAGAGGTGGTTAAAAGAGAAGCAGAATGTCATGCCAAAGAACGTTGGATGTGGAGAGTTCAAGGAGGAACATGCAATAATGATTACTTTGTTAAGCCGAATCACGGATCAAGCAGATGCTAATAAGTTCCAGCCTTCGATGTTTTACATCATGTCCCAGATTGTTGATGGAACTGAATTCTATGACTGGTTGGCACTCATCAGTGATAGTCTCCACCAATAAATACTTGATTTTCAAAGGGCTCATGAATTCCACATGATGTCATACCTTGTGTATTTGATGGCTTTTCAGGGTCAATTCAGAGGTTTGAATGTTGTTGGAACTCTGGGTATTCAGCATGTGTATCACCATTTCTCGTAGTTAGAAATCTCCCTAGTTGAACGACATTACAGGCGAGTGAATGATGCATTCCTGATGCATGCAGTGCAAGATATGGATAATGAGTTGCATATACGGTTTTCAGCAGATGCTAGAATAGCAATGGTAGAATGGGCTGATTGGTTTATCCAGTTTCCTGATTTTTTCCTACATCAGAGTATATGGCTTCTTAGGAGAGCTAACCATGTTGCCGAGATATCCTACAGATGAAATAGCATTTATGAAATTTTTGAGGCAAGCCTATGAAGTTCATACATTTTTGTGTACTAGACGCAAGGCAACTTTCAATTTTCCACTTGGGATGAGTATTTACAGATGCAGATCTGGAGCAGATGCCAAGGCAATTGGTAATGAATCATCCAAGTATGGTCTCAAGTTTTTCGACAGGAGGTCTTCATATGATCCTCGTGGTGTTTTTGCATCACATCTTGGTAAAAATTGTACACACAAGCATGCAGTTCAAGATTTCTCGGCTAATTGTGCTAATGAGTTTGAAGTGCGAGAATGCAGTTACAGCAAGTTTACTCTTCAGCAGATGTTAGATATCCTATCAGAAGATATAGAGGGTTTGACAGAGAGTGGTGAAGTTCTGCTTCCCACGTATTTCAGAGACTAAGTTGAGCAATAGCCATTGCTGCCAGTTAATTGGTCAATTAAAGAGAACACTTCCATTGAAGAAAGAACGAGTCGAGTGGTTAAAAATAGTTTGATATTCTTAAAGAATAAGCGGAAGGATGATATTCCAGTAGCAGAGCCACCAGTTGTACAACCATCAGAGCCTTCCACTTCTAAACCAAAGCGAAGGGTTAAATCTATGAGTGTTCTTCCAGAGGGAACAAAAATGTCTAAGTTAAAGAGGAAAAAGGATGAGTCTCCAGCTCATGTCCAGCAGTTGAATCAGAAGTTCCTATTGAAACAATGTTGCATGTTGAAGCGTTACCTTCATATCATGTTTCTCCACCTTCTTCACCGATCACTTCTCCTATCCACATAGATTTAGAGCCAGATTCGCTGGTTCATAACTCTAATGCAAACATTGATTCATCAAGAGCTGATGAGGTTAGAACCGAGTTTCCAAGAGAAGATGGCTCATCCTGGCTTGAAAACATTCTGGGAAGGAAGAGGAGAAAGCCTTCATATCAGTTGGATTTAATAGAGCTTAAAAGCATCTACCAAGACACACCAAACAAGAAGCTGAAGAAGCAAGTTTGCATTGAAAAGAATGCGGATGGAGAAATAATCCTTGAAACTGCAACACCGCCAGAAGATAGAAGTGCTGATAATATCGAGGTTGATGACTTCACGGTTGTCAAAGCTAACCTTGGTAGAAGTACCCACCATATAGATATAAATATCTTCGAGGTTGCAGTGAATAATTTGAAGGAAAGGGTGTTGAAAGATGGAGAAGACAAAGCAGCTCTCAAATCTGAAGTTAGGTAGCTACGGCAGTATATTTCCACCCTTTTCCATGGCACATCACAAGATGATTTATTGCTTCCACCGAATCTAGAATCACCAACCGATCAACGGCAATTCAGTCAGTTGGTTCTCTATGGGAGGCACATGAATAATTAGGTGGAAGAATTTGTGACTAAAAGGAGAGTTGTACTTTCAGAGTTTTATCAATTAAAGGACAACGCTCATGATTTACGCCAAGACATCCAGGGGTTGCAGTAGACCATGGTAGAAAATAGACCGATGTTCGAGATCATTATCTCTAACTTGAAGATTGCACTTGATTCTGTTGATTCAGTTGATGATAAGAAGACAGTTTCTACTTGGAAAGCGTAATACCTTTTCACAGTAAAAACTTATGACAGTATAATTTTAGAATTGACAGAGTGGAAAGAAAAGGTAGTCAACGTCCTCAAGTTCGTCAGATCTTTTGTTTCTTAGAGTGTTCATATGAAAGAGAAGATGGTACCCTGTATGATCTCAGGGAAGTGCAAGCAAAGTTCCAAACTCTCATTCGCAGCAGTTTTAATGATGATATCAGTGCCAGCAAGGTAGGTCATTTTGCCGCAATGATAGTGAAGTTCGACAAGGTTGTGGGTGAAGTTCATGAAATTCTTCAGATGGTTGCAAATGGTGAAGAAATGTTAGAGAATCAGAATATCATTCTAGAGAGTATTAGTGTTCCTAGCAAAGATGCAATCACTCACTTTTTAGAAGATATTATTTCCCAGAATATCAACGGATGACATCACCAAAAAGTAAGAATGTTGATGTGGATGAATTTCAAAAGAAAGCAACTTTAAAACAAGATGCTTTTTGTTTTAAAGCATTTGCTTTCATCCTAAGCTCATCCATTCTATATTTAGAAAGAAATCACTTTGTGTTAGTTGAATTTTTCTTTGCTTTAAAGCATTTGTTTATTGTATCTTTGTCTTAGAATAGTAATAAAGCTTGTAAGTTGGCAAGTTAGAGTTAATCAAGGAGATTTTAGGGTTCCCTGCTCCTTTGATTTTAGTATAAATAAGGGCAGCCTTGCCCATTGTAATGGGATCGACTTTTGTGATAACTAATTTGTTGTGCCTATTCTAGCCTGCAGATTTTGTTATTTCAAGTGTTTGTTCACTTTGTGTAACATGTTCTCCAGTGTTTGATCGCTTGTTGTATGCCTGCCTTTTGCTACAGTATTGTTGTCCTGGAGTTGTATCAACTTTGTGATATTGAATAGAAGTCTCATGCCTATTTTTCTCTGATATTCTATCTCGAATCATCAAGTTTCATCGTCAGATGTGTGGCTTTTGTAGCTTTCATTTCATCTTTCATCATTAAAGTACTATAAGTCTTGTGATGTAAATCTGGGAGAAAATTGCTTAAGATTTTGTTAAAACAATCATTCCTTGTCCACTTTTAATTTCCTTTGCTTTGAATTTACTTAGGAGATTAGCATCGTTAGTCTATGCTTAGTTGTAGTAGAAGTTTTAAAAAAGGAAAAAACCTCTTCTACAGCATTTAGAGTTTTATAACCTTGTGTTCGCAGTTAAGAATCAAAAAGAAGATAGGTGAAATTGGTTTAATTTATCTTTTCAGTGAACATCAGCAAAAAGGGAACTCCCCCTTCCAGTAGGAGAGCAGTTTATCTGTGCATAGTTGTCTGTTTCCAACTCACATTCCAGAGGTGCGAATTGAAACGCCAACATGTTGTACTATCTCCAGGGCTCAGCACATCCATCAGATCAGGATGCTCAGTCAGACTCGGGTCACTCAACTCGTAGCCGACATGATGACCAGGCTATTGATAGCACTTCGTAGACATGTTTCTCTAGATATTTCTCTAGATATATTTGTTTGAACATACATTTCTATAGATGTACATGTTTATGTATGGACATTTCTATCTAGATACATTTGCACGTGTGTTTGTGGACATTTATGAGGACATTTATATCTACATGTGTTTTCAAACATTTCTATAGATCTACATGTTATTAAACCATTCTTTTGTGATTTTTTTTATGTTATTATTATGATTATTATGATTGTTTTTGTCATGAGAAGTTATTATATGTGAAATTAAAGCTATAGTGATTATCTATAAATAAGTTGAATAAAATTTCAAATGCATAACTATGTCTCTAAGGGTATACTTTTGTTTATAAAATTGCTAGTTGTCAATTTACTTTTGATCCTATTATGTTATATCTTGGTTCATAGTTCATTTAAGTGGAAATTATGTTATTCTAAGGATAGTTCATTGATGGCATAGTCACTAAGTGGAATGCAATGTTATTACCTTTAATGAGAAGTGAAAATATGATATCGCCCTAATATCATCTCCTAACTTAGTGATTATGTGGTGATATTTGATTTATATCATAGAAATATTATGATATGTGTAAAGATTATAAATCTTGTGTTAGCTAATATTGTAGCTTATGGATTGATACAAACTCTTTTGGTTAAGTTAGTTGTTATGAGTAGTTGGTTGAGGTAAAAGCATGTTAAATACAATGACATTGGTAAAATTAATTCCTTGACATGTAAGGTTGAATTTGTTGGATAAATGATAGACTTTCTTGTGTTCTAGACATATTGACATTGGTGAATTATGCCTACTAATTAACAACAAATTAAAATTTACCAATTAAGTTCACTTGATTTAGCACTCATTGAACATTACATTTGTCATATTCACATACTTGTTCTTATGCTAACAAACAATGATAGAGACTTTCAACCAAAGGAATTTAACAATTTAGAGATAGGGCACTAGTTTAGATCAATAAAAATTCTAATCTAAATGCTAATCTAATCTTAATTCTAAATAATTTTAATGAAAAGGAATAAAGGGAAGAGAGAAAAATGTATTCACTCTTGCTTGAGTAGTATTCACATAGTTAGGACCACACAATGGTGTAATCTCATAGGGATTGACCAACTATGAAGATAAGTGTAGATAATCACCATATTCCCTACACAGATTGAACTCACAAACCATCAAAGCCTTATTGTAAAATATATTTCATAAAGTACTTGATTGAAAAGCTCAAGTTGAATATACAACCTCACCACCAACAAGACTAAATATATGCTATGAAGCACTCAATTGTATTTATCAAATGCTTAAGTGAAGTGTTGATCTAAGATTTCAAAACAACATAACTTAGATTGGAAAACCACAAAATGTAAGTAAAGATAGATGAAAAAATTAATAGTATTTCAATAATAAAATGTGAATGAATGGTTTCCAACCCCCTTACAATATTAATTCACTAGGTTTATATACATTCCTAGCTAGAGAAAAAATATGAAGTTTCCTCAAGTTGGCATAATTTCATTACAAAATTATTAAATTTGAATTTGAATTTTCAAGGCCAATGTCTCCTAATTTCAAAGTGATAAGTACTAATCCAATTTCAAGTGATAATAGGAGCATTGAGATCATCAAGCTAGTCCCAATTTGGCATTTTTTTTGCAACAACTTCCTTTAGAGAGGTCCCATTTTAAATATAGCTCCTTAATCAATGTTCCAAATAGGTCTTCAATGAATTCTTAGTGATGTGTTTCAATTTGAATTGTCTTGTTAGTTAATGTCCACACATATCATTCCAATGCAATCAGGCCAAATCCTTCATCTCCAATGAGAAAGCCTTAACTTATAACTAGTGGAAATGGGCCTATTAAGATAAATTTTCCTCTACATTTATGAGAGGAGCTACTTTGTGCACTTTTAACCTAAAAGTATGAAAGGAAAAAAAAAGGGAAAAAGATTTAAAGGAAAATGGGGATTCGTAAATAAGTTTGCACAAGAAACTATGTTACAAGATTTTTAAAACTCTAAATTTAAAAAAAAATTAAAACTCTAAATTTTTAAAGTGCTAAATTTATAAAACTCTAAATTTTTAATTTATCTTTTAACACACAAGAAAATATGAGCAATCAATTCCATATTGAACATAAAAACTTTACATGCAACAACAGGTGAATAAAAAATATTTCAAAAGTATTCTTCTCATTCCTTATATAACAATCTAAGCATAAAGTCTTAATTCCATTTATGTATAGCCAAATGGGCAACAAAATTCATGAAGAAAATATTATATTTGTTAATGTATACAAAAAACACATGTAACTAGTGAAGGTCTAAATAACAAGTTAAGTTTAGAAATATTCTTCAATTTGTCCTGTGATTTCAAAGCACAAAATTCTTTTTATGCAGTTTTTAGTTTTTGCTATGTGTTGAGAAGAAAAGCACCCAAAAAAGAACTAGCATACAATTGAGATAACCTTCCATTGCCATGTGCTTCACTAAGACAACTTTTGATCATCCTCGTGGTTAGAGGCAACTCTACTCTCTTGTATGGCCATCATGGTGAGGTCATCACATTACAAGTTGATACTTTCACTTGTGTAGTGATGATTTGTGCATTGATGTTGAAAACTTTGATTTTAATTTAATTTATATTGTAACATCTCTAGTGCATATACATGTACATGTAAATTGTAGCACAGTTCAAAGAGCATATATAGCATTAAATAAAAGCATTCAAAAATTATCATATCGTGCATGCTTGAATAAGAATCTAGGGCATTCTCTACATGACTTCTAATAGAGAGATCATTTGTACATTAAGAACTACATGTTGAAATTTAAAATTTGTTCAACAAAAGATCTACTAATTTAACTTACATAAATTGTAAAATAATTAATACATGAACATACATCTAAATAGTGAATTTAGGTCTTCAAAACATTAAAAATTGTAAGTTCTTCATCCATATTTTTCATACCACATCAAGTGGTCCAGCTCGCTCTTCAATGACATCTAATATTCTCTTATGATCTTCACTATGTAGTCTCCACTTACAATGTCCACGTGTGTTTGAAACTATATGAAGAGTTAGGCCGGTAGCAATTCCTAGGTGGCTATATTGATATACCTTGTTATTAGGTTGATAATCAATAAAGTGAATCCCATGTTGAACAATCTTGACTTGTTAGAAATATGTCTCTTGCATTACAACTGAACCCATGGGAAACAACATTCCATGGTAAGAAATAATATTTTCTTGAGGTAAATGTAACCTACATGTATCTATGAACATGTATAGCATTATCATTGCTTGGTGAGACATAACATAAATTATAATATAAAAATTGAACACATTTTAAATCACTCTCGAGGTACTTGACATGTACATATGTAACAAATTGAAAATTATTTAAAAATATATTAAAATAAAGTTTAAAAACCTGTGGGAAACACCATTCCATCACTTGTTTCTAGATTTATTAGATTTTGCCTCTCTTATGTGCAACGCAATAAATAATAACTAACTTGTTCTATATTTCCAGCCTCTGCTATGACTGCAAAAACATCTCCTGCACCAAATTTACATGTCCAAAATTTGTAACTTAAAAAAATTAGAGATACCTTATATAATTTATATATATGTACACACATACCTTTTTTAATCAATCCTAAAATATGGTTATAATCAGTTGAAATCAAAGGAATGTCTTCAAATCTTTCATCCTCATCTTCATTGTATGTGTTGGTAATAACTAGTGGCACATTTTCCCATTCACTGACATATCCACGTTGTTGGTTCTTACAATTCTCAAAATCTCCCAACATGCACTCAACAAAAACAAGAGTAATCCCTAGTGCGCAATGTCCATGTAGGGCTATCTGTACTCATGACACAATGCAAAGATCTTGTTTTCTCTACCCTCTTGCATCCATACATTGATCTTCTATCCACACCTACAAATTTATTATATATCAAGTACATTATGAATAAAATGTATCTAAATAATTAAATTCAAACTAAAATAAATAAACTTGTGTGTACACATATATCTTATACATGAATATATATTTAAAGTAAATGTACATTAAATAAATTCAAACAATACATACCTGATATCTCCCAAAACACTCTATGTGGAATGTATCTATTTGTTCTTGAAGATGTGTCGGCCTCATTTGGTGCAAAGTGTAACTTACACCATTCAACAACATCATGTGCATCATTTATACGGTCTCCATCATAATTCATTTGATGTTTCCTTAGAGCACGTTTGATGCAAGCTCCTACGCCATCATGTTCACCCTTTCCATGCCCACTCTCAAAGAAACTCCAAACATGTGGTATATTGTCATTTCAATGATATCTACATAGTGCATAAAATGGCCATTCTAATTGAATTGTGACGCACATCCATCTAACCATACAAAATGTCTTTCAAAATTTACACCCATGCTTGCCAAATATCCAAAAAACTTCTTAAAGTAATGTTGTACAAAAAGTGTGTCATGCTCTTTATCATCACTAATATAAAAGTGATATTCTTTCTTGATGACTTGTGCTTGAAATGTACTTTCAACACCATCTAAATCTAATTGTACGTGTTAATAACACACATGCACCATAATAGTGATCTGCTCTGAAAAGTAATATTATGATTGAATCTCTTTTTGATGTACAAGAGTAATTTTCTACAAAGTTGACCACTAATAAAATTGTTCCAGGTGGGAAAGTATCTCTTAATATTTGAAACTGTTGTACTTGCCACTTAGCAAAAAAAGCATGATGTATGTATGGTTGAATCAATTTACGAAATTTTTCCATAAATATTCCAATAGGTATCTCCTCTTCTACATAATCTAACCTTGTGGATTCTTTGCCATTTTTTGTTTGAAACTTTATGTACTTGTACCTCTTGTAATTTACCAACTTCATTGGGTCGATATCTTCATTTCTCAAAGGTATTTTAGCCAAATTTCCACATGTTTCACAGACCTTTTTTTCTAGTTTATTTGACCATTTCCATTATCATCATCTGATTTATCACATAAAATGGATGCTATGAACTAACTTGCCCACTTAGGAGGTGCATTTACAAGACCATCACTATCTTCACAAATCTTTCAAAACACCTGATAGTAGAGATCAAATTCAATATGATAACAACAACAACAAGTTTCAAAAACCTTGTTTGTCTTCACATAATATGGCCTTAATCTTTCAAACATTATTTTCCCAATCTTTATATTTGGATTTGAATTACAAAAGTTCACATACATCTCATGTTGTGTTATCTCTAGCCAATGTTCTGTATGTAGTTCATAACTATTGGGCCCAATTTTGTGTTTTATAACATCTCTACTATTTGATGAAGCACGAGTATTATCATTCCAAAAGGTTGAGATCAAGTTGCTAACAACATCTTGAATCCTGTCAGATCGAGGAGCTCTACACATAATTGCCCAATTGCCTTCTGAGGTACTATCATCCAATAATTTTCTCCTTTTCACATATTTTGTTACTATCTTTCTACTAAAACCAAGCTCAGATGAAATTGAAGACAATTATCTTTTTTTGGAATTTCTTTCACTTACAATACATGTGAACATCACTCTTCTTGTAATGGACTTATCCGCAGATCGAGATTGTTTCCCGATGGAAGCCAAACCTTCTTTAACATTTTCAACAATATATTTTTCTAGTTGTGAACCTTTCCCCTTTTTCAATGACAAATCAACACCTAACAATTGTAATGGCTCGTGTAGCTCCTTACTAAGAAGTACAATTGATAACAATTGGGTTTGAACAAGTGTATCAAGATTATCGAAATGAGCAATTATTTCCTTTTCAGTTTTATTCATTGACCTCCTATCAATACGTCTAGGTTGTCCAACATAATGTTTTAATTTCTCAATATCCATTTTAAGTAAATGATCTAAATTTCTATAAGAAATTTTTCTCTTCACCTCTTCAGCTAGATTAATATGCTCATCTATACCAGTCAAAGGAAGTGATCCTAACCCCTATCCAACATCCATTGTTTGCACTTGGACCTCCTCTTGGCTAACATCAACTATGTGTTCTTCGGCAACATTTGCTCCATTTTCTGTATCACAAATGAAGGAAATACATATTAAAATGAAAATAAAAATAAAAATAAAATTATTTATTTTATAAAATAAAACTTTCTAATAAATAAACATTCTTTTTATTTTATTGATTTATACTCTTAAGTTCTATTGTAGAAATTATTATGTTTTCTAAAAAATACTTTCATTCTTTAGGAAAAAGAAAATCTAAAAAGCATTCTAAAAATATTTCAACAAATATTTTCTTAAAAAAAAATTATTCCTTAATTTAGCATTAAAAATCATAAAAACACAAATAAAAAAGCTAAAAAAACATTCATGATAAAAATTTATTGGATAAAAAAAGCTAACAATTATTATAAATATATTTTAGAGAAAGAAAACAAAAAAACAGCTATAAGAGTTTGTTTTAAAATTAGGAAGTGTGGCTTTTTAAATATAATTTTTTTAGATTTAAAAGATTTTTTGAATAAAAATAAATAATCAAGAAAAGAAATAATCTAAAATGAAAAGTGAACTTGATTTTTTTAATAAATTATAATAGAAATATATGTTACCACTTTAGAAAAAATAATGAAGTTGAGTTGGAGATAGGGAGAGGTATATGGAGAGTTAGAGAGGGAGAGAGATAGCTACGAAGGCCCCAGTGAGGGAGAGGTAGAGGTAAAGAGAGTGGGCAACTTGAGAGAGAGAGAGAGTGTGGTGTATAGAGAGAGAGAGAGAGGTAGGTATTTATCTCTAGGTAGAGAGGTGGGGATCATAGCCAAGAATGAGGAATGACTTAAACTAAATGACATCGGAGCTACATGAAATCAATGCGTATATATTTAAGCATAAATCAAGTGACCTAGATTAAATGACATCCTGCTACATGATTCATTAATACATGTATATATTTAAGCACAAATAAAATGACCTAGATTAAAAATAGAAAAGAAAATATATGCATACCTTGTTTTTGTTTATGATATTTTTCCAATCTTTCTTCATTCAATCTTGCTATAGTTTTTGCGGAATACTTTCGTGTAGTCTTATTTTGTCTTGTCCTTTTGTTTCCCATCTCCTTCTTTGTAAAATATGACTTAAAAATTCTTCTTTCAAAGATTTCTTGGACTCTCTTGCAGAAGAAAAATGCGAATTTATCTTGTTTGTAATTGATTTATAATGAAAAAAAGCAATCCTATTTATATGCTATACGAATAATTAAAACATTAAAAAACAAAAATGTCGGCCTGCCTTCAAACAAAGGTCGACCGTTAAAGAAAAAATATTTTTTTAATGCACGGTACCTTCGAATGAAGGTAGTCATTATGTGGATTAAGCCACCATGTCTGGACCTTCGTTCGAAGGAGAGATGACTTCGAATGAACAATGTCACCCACCTTCGTTCGCAGGGGTCTTCAAGCAAAGACCCCCACTAGACACCTTCCTACCTTCCCTTCCCCTTTCTTCTACAAAATTTTGGCTTCCAAAGCCTAGTTGAAGGTCCAAATGGATTCACCTTTGCCAAACCAAATTGGAGGATCGCAGTCCTCGAAATGAGCTTTCCAACGAGTATAGTTTTGATATATTTTGATTTTATTATGATTTTTTTTTTAGATTTACTAAACATAGGTTTTTCACCGAACATCAAGTTCTCTGTTCTACACACATGGAAATATAGTAAATTAGTGAAAAAAAAATTGAAAAATATGTATACCCTAGGTATTGATGTCCTTGTTTTAGCAAAAAGAAAATTGAATTTCGATACATACAAAAAAAGTTATGTTCTATGATATACGTGTATGTCTAAATTATAATTGGTTTGACTTCAAAACTAAATTAAAAAAAATATTCAACAAAGCATTATGAAACCAAATGCATTCACTAGATATCGGTGTTACCAATCTAAATTTGAAAGAATCAGAATTTTATCCTTTGTAGAAAAAAAGTTATGCGTTATGGAATGCACATCACTTTAAAAAAATGTTGTTTACTATTAAAAACTAGTTATCAAAGGAGATGCAAAAAAATTTACAATTTAACTCAAAATATTTTTAGATTCTACAGACAAAATCTCACAAATCACTAGTTCGCATCATCTTCAAATTCCTAACGGTTTAGCGGCTATAGGTGTCAGAAAGTGAAGATTTAGTTCAAAATGTTGATTTCAATGTCAAGTTTCTCAAAAAAGTGTAACCCACTCTTGTGGGATCACCCTGCCAGTTGAGCTCTCTCTAGATCTCATCACTTACCCCAAGATAAATCATTTTTGATGGACATAATCATTATGGATTGCCCTACTAAGTGGGGTTTGTTGTTGTCTAGGAAGTGGGTGGCCTCTATGCGAGGGAGTATCCAAATGAACCTGTCATATGCTACTATCTCGGTCCATGGAGTGGAAGTGAAGTTGTATAAGAAGAAGAAAATAGAAGATAGCATAGAGGATCATTGCAAGATAGCTGAAGAAGTAAATTTATTTGATACTGAAATTGACCATTTCATCAGGTATTGTAACAAGGATTATCATGATGTTATTGTTGGTTCTCACCATCATGTTGCTCCTATGTGTGATGCAAATGATTTGTGGATGATATACTTTGATGGTGCATGCTCAAGAGATTGTTCAAGTGCAGGTGTTGTTTTGGTATCACTAGATGGGGAACATTTTGGGTTGTCCTTCAGGCTTAATTTCCAATGCACAAACAACATTACTAGGTATGAAGCTCTCTTTTGGGCTTGAATGTTGCTCATAGACATGGAATCGAATGTTTGAGGATCTTGGGAGATTCTAAGTTGGTTGTGCAATAGGTCAAGAATGTGTATACGACTAAAGATAAAAGGTTGAGAGCATACATGAACATAGTTTGGGATACTTTAGAATTATTTGATTCTGTTGGCATTGAATGAGTGGAGAGGTCAGAAAATACAAAAGTTGATGCCTTGGCGGTTTCATCTTCCAGGGTTAATTTACAATTATGTTCTTCTCAATGTTAGTTTATTGTAGAGGTTGTCACAAGGCTCACCATTCTCGACAACATCTATAGCTGGCACTTGTGTTTGATGACATCAATTAGATATATAGGTTTTTGAACTGCATGGATGAATTTGATAATCAACTGATAGATTAGCAACCCATGGTAGAAATTGAGGATGGAAAAGAGACCTTATTTAGTAATGAGGTAGTGCAACAGAAGACTAACACCATTCCTAAAGGGCTTGTGAAACTTGAAAGAATGTTTGATAGTGTAGATTGCTATAGAAGTAAGTGCAAGCTAGTTGAAAGAGATAATGTTGAGGGTGTGAATTTGGGAACCAATGCTTCTCCCAAAATGATTTACATAGGTAAAAGGTTGAAACCCAATGAAAAACAAATGTTAATTGTAGTATTGAAGAAAATCAAGAAGTGTTTTGCATGGTCTTATGAAGAGCTCAAGGCTTATAGGGAGGATTTATTTCAGCACACTATTCCCTTCTAGGTTGACATAAAGCCCTTCAGGTAGAAGCAAAGACCAATCAACCCTACTCTTTCTCCTCAAATGCAAAAGGAGTTGTTGAAGTTGGAAGAAGGAGGTATAATCAAGCCTATCAGATATTCAAAGTGGCTATCCAACTTAGTTCCAATGAGAAAGAAGAATGGGGAGATCAGATTATGGGTAGACTTTAGAAATTTGAACATCAAGTCCCTTAAGGACAACTACCCTCTCCCAAGCATGGACCATTTGCTACAAAAGGTGACAGGATCAAAACCAATGTCCATGATGGATGGATTCTCCAAGGTACAACCAGGTATTGGTCAAGGAGTCAGATCAATACAAAACAACATTCACCACTCCTTGGGGTACTTATGTTTATGTAAGAATGTCATTTGATCTAAAGAATGCAAGTTCAACGTTTCAGAGGATAATGGATGTTGCCTTCACAAGTCTTATTGATGAGATCATTTTAGTTTACCAAGATGATCTCACTACATTATCCAAGGAAAGAAAGGACCATCACAAACACCTGGAGCTAATAGTTGAAAGATGCCTTGATTACAGGATCTCTTTGAATCCCAAGAAGTGTCAATTTGGAGTTGAATAAGGCAAGTTGTTGGGACATATTGTGTCAAAGGATGGGGTAAGAATTGATCCACAAACAGTAAAATCAATTGACCTTATTCCCTAGCCCAAATTAGTCAAAGGTGTCTAATCCTTTTTTGGACAAATTAACTTTGTTAGGAGATTTGTCCCCAACATAATAGAGAAGACTAAATCCATATCCAAGATGCTCAAGAAAGGATAGTTAGTCATGTGGGGCAAGGAACTGGTTGAAGCATTTGATGACATAAAGAAGGCTTTCAATGATGCACGAGTCTTAGTAAGCCCAAACTACTCTAAGCCCTTTCAACTCCTCTCTTTTGCTTCCTTCTACACTATTGCCACTATACTACTTTAGAAGAATAGAGATGGATACGAATAACCCATTGGATTTTTTAGTAGCTCTTTACAAGGTGCTAAACTAAAATACTCAACCATGGAGAAACATGCATATTCCCTTGTTAAGGCTATCAAAAACTTTAGATCATACCTTATGGGTGCAAAAACCATTTATTATATGCCACACTCAATAGTGAAGTACATCTTCATGCAACAAGAAGCCTTAGGCAGAAGATGCAGATGGTTCAATAGGATCCAAGAATATGACAGAGGTGTAGGTCACCAAACTGGTTAGAGGTCAAGGTTTGGCAAAGTTGATGGTAGATGCTAATTAAGATACAGAAGAGATAAATGAAATAGATTCAATTCATGTTGTTAATCCTTGTCATTTAGTAGATAATCCATGGTACAAAGATATCATCTTCTATTTAGAGAACATATGTTTCCCCCCCTGGATGAATGAGAATCAACAAAGGACAATCAAATTATAGTCCCAAAGGTATGTGATGGTTCAAAATTATTTAATGTGGAGGAATCACGAGGGGATTTTGTTGAAGTGCTTGGATCAAAATCAATCCAGGAGGGTAATTGAGAAATGTCACCAAGGTATATGTGGAGGACATTTCATGGTAAAACCATAGCACATAAAATCATCAAAGTAAGGTATTGGTGGCCTACTCTATTCAAGGATGTTGTAGGAAAAGTCAAAAAATGGGATGCCTGCCAAAGGTTTTCTGGCAAACTAAAGTATGTTGGCACTCTGCCTCTTATGACAGTCACAATTGAAGCTCCATTTTAGAAATGGGGGGTTGATTTTATAGGAGAAATACAAGAAAAATCAAGTAATGGGTACAAGTGGATTCTTGTGGAAAGTGACTACTTCACTAAGTGGGTTGAGGCTATTCCAACTAGCAATGCAAAATCTAAGGTGGTAGTAGATTTTTTGATAAACAACATCATAACTATAGACACCTAAAAATGTTTCGACCCTTTAACCATTTTTCTGCATCATCCATATCACTAATTTCCCCTTTCATCCAATTAATTAAATAAAATCATAATTATTTAATTAATTAATCCTACGTCGTCCTTGATCATTCATCCTTGACCATCCATCATCAATTTACCCTTAGTCCTGAATTAATTTAGTTAATTTAGCATTATACCTTATAACTTCATCCCAATTAATTAAATAAATATGTTCAATATTTTTTTGGTTAATTTGTCCACTTTCCTAAACCTGATTAAGTAAATCATACTTATTTAATCAATTTGCCCTACTCTACCATCTAAACCTAGCCTAGTTGGTTAAATAGCCATTATTTAATTAGCTACCCTATCCTACATGACCCCTAGACCAAATTAATTAAATAAATCATTATTTAATTAATTTGAAACCTTAATTAGCCCATCCACTAATTTTCTTCAGCCATATTCATTAAGTTAATCTCCCTGATTAACTTGGTCAAACCATCATTAACACCTTCTCCCACATCCCAAAAATAAAAAATTACCTATTAATTCAAAAGGTCACATGACCCTTCCACCTCACCTTTCTATTTTCATGTTAAAATCTTCTCCATAAAATTAGCTTACACATGTAAGGTGCTAAAAATGTACATGTGTCACATGACTCTCACCCTTCCACATAAAATGGAATTTTAAATTCCATCTCATCCCAAGGAAATAATTTTTTATTTCCTTATGAGTCTAAATCACATTAAATGTAAAGATTTCCCCAAAAATGAATAAAAGATTGCAAAATATTCCTAGCCATCCAATCTTGTTGATCAAATCTCAACCCTTCATCCTCTCATCTCATCTCCACCCTTGATCTCAACTTTCAATCTCTATCGTTGGATCAAATCCGCCCTCAATTTACCTATAAATACAAGCCTCCAAAAACCATTTTCATCATCCATTTTCAAGCAATCTTATAATGCCAAAATTGTGTTGAGCTTTGAGAGTATATCCACATTTGATTATCTTAGTTGGGTAAAGCTAAGGAGTTTGGGTGCAACTCCTTCTACCTTATCAAGGAGTGAGAATCACTTCAAGACATTTTTAGAAGGTATAATAACTTGTTTTGAGTTCCTTTTTGATGTTTTTATGCTTTGAAATCTTTCTTCTATTGCAAATATGTGCCTATGATGTGTTGTCATTGATTTCAACATATGTCTTTGTCAGAGATAGTGAAGACAGTGCAGTTCAATAAAGTAGATTGCTTCGCATTCCCAGTGAGACGAAGATCAGAGTCTGTGGATTAAAGGGTTTTGTAGAGGAATGTCTGAAGTTGCTCCAGTTAAGATTTGAGAGGTCTTCATGGAGGGTTGGTGAAGTTATGGCCATCTGAGTAGAACTAGGTTTTCTAGTTGTTCAGCGCTAACAGAGTGACAGGAATTTGGTATGGATTGCTCCACATTGGAATATTATGGTATGCGGTTCTAGAGGTATGTTTGGGATGTTGGTGTGTATCCTCAACTCAAGTGGTTCATGGTTTGGAGGTTCGCAAGCAATCTTCTAGTGTGATAGTCATGACAGTTAGTGTTCTTAAGTTCCCGAATGAAGATGCAAGTGAGTCTGGTGATTTGAGGTGGTGCGGTTGTTCTTGTTGATTTCATTGTGCTTGTGGAGGTCTCTGGATTGTGTGCCTATTGTGTTGGTGGTTCGCATTAAGGATTGATCTCGTAGTTGAAGATTTCTCCTTGGGTGTTGTTGTTCTTTCCAGTCTGGGCCGACCAGATGCTTCGTGCATGTTGCGGATGATCTAAGAGAAGTTCTATGGAGCATGGGGTGTTGTTCAAGGAAGATTTGAGTTCCAGCTATGTTTGGCCAACACTATAGTGATCCACATGTAGCATTTTGTATTAAGTCAAGTCTTTTTGTAAATGTTTGTAATGCTAACCTTGGAGATTGTTCTAATGGTTGATGATTGTAATGCTGACCTTGATGTTCATTCCAAGGTTGATGTAGCGTATAAATACTTGTAGTTGAGTCATGGAAAAGTTGTCCTTGAGCGAAAATGATAAGATTCTAAGAAAGGTCCAAAGGCAAAGCAAAAGAAGAGGAAGAGCAGTGAAGATGCGGAGGTAGCGAAGAAGTGTTTGGGAGCAAAGAAGAGGTGTTGTGAGATTAAATGGAATTGAACTTTGGCATGAAGATGTTGTTTCTCTGTTCAACCTTTTAGTGTTAAACATGTGAATGTTTTTGTAAACAGTGAGCTCTGGGCAGTGTGCCCAAAGGCAAGTGTCTTCCCATTTTTCTATTCTTTTAACAAAGAATAAATCTTGTGGGTTAACCCCCACCATGATTTTTCCCTTAACTGGGTTTCCATGTAAAAATCCTGGTGTTATGTGTGTTAATTGTGTTTCTGCTCATGTGTTGTTGATTCATGCTTTCATGGTTATATCATTAATCTGTTAATAAGTGGTAAAGAAGATTAAATGTAGCAAAAGATAAAGTTTTGTGACAACTAATTCACCCCCCTCTCAATTGTCTACCCTAATTTCAACAATTGGTATCAAAGTTGGTTCCTCTAAAAGAAGCTTGACCTCTTGAGGAGATCTAGGATGTCGACATACAAGAAGGACAGTCCAAGATTTTATGGAACAAATTACTCTCTTTGGAAGAATCGCATGGAGTGTCATTTGCAATGCATGGGTGATCCTTATTGGTTGATAACTAAGAATAAGTATACTCCTCCACAGAATGGTCCTACAACTCCAGATCAAATCAAAGAAGTTGAATACAATATTCGTGCTAAGGAAGCATTGTTGAGTGCTCTGACTGATACAGAAATGACAAATGTCTTGGAATTGAAAATTGTTCATGAAATCTGGAAGAAGTTGGGAAATCTGTATGAAGGTGATGCATATGTCAAATGTCTTAAGCTATAGAGCCTGAAGGGTAGACACGAATATTTGAGGATGAGTGAAGATGAAAACATCACTTCCTACATGCAGAAGGTGAATGAACTTGTGTGTAGTATCAGGTGTGTTGGTGGAAAATTGGAAGAATCAGAGATTGTTGGCAAGGTGCTCATATCCTTACCTGCTTCATACAAGCACAGAGTTGCTGCTATTGAGGAGATCAGGACTGTGACAAATGTTACAAGGGATTAGTTAGTTGGAAAGCTTTCAGCATTTGAAATGAGTGAGTTTGGTGATTCTCTTCCTAAATCAGAATCTACATTTAAAGCCAGTGTTTTTGGAAAGCAAAGATTTGATCCAGGTGAAATCTCTTCAAGAAGACTAACCAGATATGAGAAGGCAAGGAAGGAACTTGAAGAAAATGAATCTGAGCTTGAAGAACTTGAAGCTCTTATTGCCAAAAGATTACCAAGAGGATCTGGTAAGTATGAAGGAAAGTTGCCTTTCAAATGTTTTGCTTACAATAAGATTGGTCATTTTGCTTCAAGATGTCCAGAGAGGGTTTCAAAGCCAAACCCTAACAGACCTAGGGTTCAAAAGAAATTCTACTATGTCCAAGAAGTTGTTGATGAAGGAGTCACAGATAATGAATCTGATATGGGAAGTACCTCTGGAAATGAATGGGTGTTCATTGCTATCAAAGAAGAAGATCCGGTGCCTACTGAATGTGCTAGCTATGTGAATGTGGAAAGTGCCTTGGCTGCTCAGGTTGAAGAAAACGATGAATGGGTGATTGACAGTGGATGTTCTCATCATATGACTAGTGATAAAAGTAAGTTTGTAAGTTTGGAAAGATATGAAGGTGGAATTGTGAAGTTTGGAGACAATTCAGCTAGTAGAATCCGTGGCAGAGGATCCATCTCTCTTGATGGTAAGAATAACACTAATGATGTTTTGTATGTAGAAGGGTTGAAGCATAATCTTCTTAGTGTTGGAAAGTTGGTTGACAAAGGGTATGATCTCCGATTCAAGGATGGAAAATACAAAATTTTGGGAAGCTCTGGAATTGAGATTACATCTGGTACACAGACTAGAGGTAATATCTTTCATTTAAGTGGTACTGGTAAAAGTTGTTTGATTTCTCAAATTGATCAGAGTTGGTTATGGCATAGGAGAATGCATCATGTAAACTTTGATAACATTGTTAAGATAAGTACTACTCAGGCTGTGAAAGATCTTCCAAAGCTTGTGAAACCTGCTAATAGCATGTGTAAGGAATGTCAGTTGGGCAAACAGAATAGAGCTACATTTAAAAGTAAAGAACAATTTTCAAATGGATTGTTGAAACTTGTGCACACTGATTTGTGTCGTCCTGCCAGAGTTAGGAGTTTACAAGGAGACATATACTTTATGTTGCTGATTGATGATTACTCTCGGATGATGTGTGTTACTCTCTTGAGAGAGAAATCAAAGGCTCTTGACAAATTCAAGGTGTTCAAGGCTAAGGTGGAGAATGATATTGGTGTGAAGATAAAGTGTCTGAGATCTGACAGAGGTGGAGAGTTTACCTCCGGTGAGTTTAATGCATATTGTGAAAAGCATGGAATAAGAAGATAGTTATCTGCTCCTAGGACTCCTCAGCAGCATGGAGTTGTGGAAAGGAAGAACGGACTATTCAAGAGGCTACTAGAACCATGATGATGGAGGAAAATGTTCCACATGTCTATTGGAGAGAGGCTATGAGTACTGTTGTCTACACTCTTAATCAGGTGCAGATCAAAGGTAATACTGGTAAAACACCTTATGAACTGTGGTTTGGTAATGCTCCTACTGTGAAATACTTCAGAGTTTTCAGTAGTAAATGATATATCAAGAGAGATGAAGATCTAGGCAAGTTTGATGCAATATGTGATGAAGGAATATTTCTGGGTTATTCTAACCAAAGCAAGGCATACCAGTGCTTTAACAAGAGATTGAAAAGGATTGTTGAAAGTGCTAATGTCAAGGTTGATGAAAGCAAGGAGAGACCTTCCAAGTCTTGTGGATATGAATCAGATGATCAAAATGAAAGTCCAAATAAAGGAAAGCAAGTCCAAACTCAAATTCAGATTGCTCCGGAGAATCCAGTGACTCAAGAAGCTAATGCAAATGTTGAGGAACAAGTTCAAGAATTAGAAGTTCAAGAAAATCCCAATACTCCTAGGTACGTAAGGTTGAATCATTCTGAAGATCAGATCATAGGAGATAAAAATAAAAATGTTCAAACTAGAAGAAAATTTGTTGAAGAACAAGTGAAGTATTGTTTGATTTCAAAGATTGAACCTAAATCAGTGAACTTGTAATGATGAAAGTTGGGTAAAAGCAATGGAAGAAGAATCAATGCAAATTGAAAAGAATCATACTTGGGATCTTGTTCCTAGACATGAAAACAAAAATGTAATTGGAACTAAATGGGTCTTCCAGTATAAATTGAATGAAAATGGTGAAGTTGTGAGAAACAAAGCAAGATTGGTGTGCAAAGGATATTCTTAGGTAGAGGGAATTAATTTTGAAGAAACTTTTGCTCTGGTGGCAAGAATCAAAGCAGTCAGATTATTTCTTGCCTTTGCTACTTACAAAGATTTCAAAGTTTACCAGATGGATGTCAAGTCAGAATTCCTGAATGGAGAGTTGGAAGAAGAAGTCTACATTGAGCAACCAGAAGGATTCCAGTTGTCTAATCAAGGAGATATGGTCTGCAGATTGAGGAAAGCATTGTATGGACTTAAACAAGCCCCAATAGCCTGGTATGCAAGATTAGATAAGTATCTGCTAAAGTTAGGTTTTAGCAAAGGCACAGCTGACAGAAATCTTTATTTCAAAATTGATCATGAACACATCTTGATTGTTGAGGTATTTGTTGATGATATCATCTTTGGTGGAAATGAGAGCATGTGTAAAAAATTTGCTGATCAGATGCAAAGTGAATTTGAGATGTCTGTGTTTGGTGAAATGAATTTCTTCTTGGGTCTGCAAATCATTTAATCAAATAAGGGCATCTTCATATCTCAATCTAAGTATGTGAAAGAGTTGTTGAAAAAGTTTGGAATGGAGGATTCAAAACCAGTGAGTACTCCTATGATAACTGGATGCAAGTTGAGTAAAGATGATGATTCCCCTAAGGCATATTAGAAAAAGGTATAGATTAATGATTGGAGGGCTGCTTTATCTGACTCAAACCAGACCTGATATTATGAATGCAATTGGCCTTGTTGCTAGATTTCAAGCTGATCCTAGTGAATCTCATGTTGTAGCTGTCAAAAGAATTTTTAGATATCTAAAGGGGACATCTGATTATGGCTTATGGTATCCTAAGGATGATGATTTCACTCTTCATGCATATACAGATGCTGATTGGGAAGGAGATGTGGATGACAGGAAGAGTACTAGTGGTGGTGCATTTTTCTTGGGAAATAGATTGGTTTCTTGGTTGAGCAAAAAGCAGGAGGCAATATCTCTGTCTACTGTAGAAGTAGAGTATATAGCAGCAACAAGTAATTGTACTCAAGTTTTGTGGATGAAGCAAATGTTGAAAGATATCAGAATTATGTTTGAAGAGCCTATTACAATTTTACATGATAATTCAAGTGCAATAAACATCTCAAAGAGTCCAGTGTTGCATTCAAAGACAAAGCACATATCCATCAAGTTTCACTTTTTGAGAGAGAAGGTAAATGAGAATGAAATCATATTCGAGTTTGTTTCTTCAAAGGATCAGATTGCGGATATCTTCACTAAGCCTCTACCTAAAGACACTTTTGAGTATCTCAAAGTGAAGCTAGGGGTTATTACCCCTCTTATTCAGAACTAAGGTGCACTAGGGTGCATCAGTCTGGTGGAACTCACAGTCATATCTTGTGATCTAAATTGATGTTAAGGGGATGCTACTTAGGGGGAGTAGTCAGTATGTTAATTCTAGAATTTAGTTTGGTTTTATCTAAGAAACAAAAAGGGAGAGAGATGATTGCAAATATGTGCCCTTTGTCATTGATGTCAAAGGGGGAGAGAAGTCATGTGAAAAACTCGGAAGTAATAGTTGTTGGTGAAAGGGGGAGCAGTGAAGAAAGTGGTTGCAGATGTGATAAGAGAAAGGAGGAGAAGTCCTTGTCTGAATGACAAAGGGGGAGATTGTTGCAAATATGTGCCTATGATGTGTTGTCATTGATGTCAACATATCTCTTTTTCAGAGATAGTGAAGACAATGCAGTTCAGTAAAGTAGATTTCTCCACATTCCCAGTGAGACGAAGATCATAGTCTACGAATTAAAGGGTTTTGTAGAGGATTGTCTAAAGTTGCTCCAGTTAAGATTTGAGAGGTCCGCATGGAGGATTGGTGAAGTTATGGCCATCTAAGTAGAACTGGGTTTTGCAGTTGTTCAGAGGTAACAGAGTGACAGGAATTTGGTCTGGATTGCTCCACATTGGAATATTATGGTCTACAGTACTAGAGGTATGTTTGGGATGTTGGTGTGTATCCTCAACTCAAGTGGTTTGTGGTTTGGAGGTCCACAAGCAATCTTTCTAGTGTGACAGTCATGACAGTTAGTGTTCTTAAGTTCCTGATGAATATGTAAGTGAGTCTAGTGATTTGAGGTGATGCGATTGTTCTTGTTGATTTCATTGTGCTTGTGGAGGTATCTGGATTGTGTGCCTATTGTGTTGGTGGTCTGCATTGAGGATTGAGCTCGTAGTTGAAGATTTCTCCTTAGGTATTGTTGTTCTTTCTAGTCTTGGCTAACTCGATGCTTCGTGCATGTTGCGGATGATCTAAGAGAAGTTCTATGGAGCATGGCATGTTGTTCGATGAAGATTTGAGACCCAACTATGTTTGGATGACGGTGTAGTGATCCGCATGTAGGATTTTGTATTAAGTCAAGTCTTTTTGTAAATGTTTGTAATGTCGACCTTGGAGATTGTTCCAATGGTTGATGATTGTAATACCGACCTTGATGTTCATTCCAAGGTTGATGTAGCATATAAATACTTGCAGTTGAGTCGTGGAAAAGTTGTCCTTGAGAGAAAATGATAAGATTCTAAGAAAGGTCCAAAGGTAGAGTAGAAGAAGAGGAAGAGCAGTGAAGATGCGGAGGTAGCGAAGAAGTGTTTGGGAGCAAAGCAGAGGTGTTGTGAGCTTAAATGGAACTAAACCTTGGCATGAAGAAGATATTGTTTCTCAGTTCAACCTTTTAGTGTTAAACATGTCAATGTTTTTGTAGACAGTGAGTCTCTTGGAGCAGTGAGCTCCGGCAGTGTGCCTGAAGGCAAGTGCCTTCCCATTTTTCTATTCTTTTAACAGAGAATAAATCTTGTGGGTTAACCCCCACCGTGGTTTTTCCCTTAACTGAGTTTCCATGTAAAAATCATGGTGTTATGTGTGTTAATTGTGTTTCTGCTCATGTGTTGTTGATTCATGCTTTCATGGTTATATCATTAATCTGTTAATAAGTGGTAAAGAAGATTAAATGCAGCAAAAGATAAACTTTTGTGACAACTGATTCACCCCCCTCTCAGTTGTCTGCCCTAATTTCAACATCTTCATCTTCATTTGGCATGCTTGGTGGGACCCCCTAGTCCTAATCTAACTTTTATTTTAGTTTTTGTGAAGGTTTCTTGACAAACAAGGCTGGATTAGTGCTATCAACTCCCACAGTCACACTATCTGCTCACAAATTAGTGCTATATGCTTATGCATTAGTGCTCTTTGATGTTGGATTAGCGCTATATGAGTCTATATTAGCGCCAGCTTCATACAATAGTGTCTAGATTTTTTGACTTCAAAAAAAATTATTTCTATTTTGTGCTCCTCACCATTGCCTGTAGGTTTTAGCTCTTTATTTTTTAATAGAGCCTTTAAGTCCTAAGGGGTTATTATGCTGATTTTTCTTGACATATTTTAAGAAAGAAACTAGGCTTGGTTGCATATCTCATGAGTAGCATAAACCTCCTTGTTTTTGGCTAACAAATCTATTGACAAGCATCTTGGACTAACTTTGCAGGTTTCTAACAACTTATTTTATCATTTTTGGCAAAATAGTTCTCTGTTTTGTGCAGGTTTACTCATTTTTCTGTGGTTTAGCTCTATCCGACCCAAGGATCGCGCCATCATTCTCTGCCAGATAGTTAGGTATAAAATTTCTTTGTTTTGTCATTTAGCGCTATTTGACTCTATTTTAGTGCTATATACCTTTTTATTAGCACTATTTGTTGTTGTTTTAGCATTATTTGTTATTTTGTTAGCGCCATATTTCTCTATTTTAGCACTATTTTCTGACAGCATTTTTTGAAGTTTGTGCAGGGTCTAATCTATTTTTGCAGGTATCTAAAACATTTATCCAAGACTATTTTATCAGACTATTGACTTCTTTAGTGCAGGTTATGCTTGTCCAAGATCTTGTTTTCATTTACTAGAGTAGTTGCACTAGATTAGATTAGTTGGAAATTAACTTTGTTTATCGTGTTTGGTTTGTGTGTGGATGTATGCTCTCCCCTCGCACCTTAGGGTGGTCTTGGGGATCAAAAGTCTACACTCAAACATTTTTATCACTTTTAAGTGTTATTCTTGAAGGGGTCACTTTATTGTGTATGCTCTCCCCTTGCACTTCGTGCAATCTTGGATGATCAAAAGCAAGGGTGATTTCTTCATAGGAGGCCTACTTGGGGATTTCATCACCCCAAGGGATGACCTCAACCACGTGTACTGGCGGGGTATATCAAAGGGGGGAGAATGAAACTTGTACCCCAATCTAGTTGTGTTGTCATTGGGACAGCCTTGGGGCTCTGAGTGATTTCGGACACAAGGTGAAGTGGCTTGCCGCATCCCTTCAACGGACTAGTGTTCACGGTCTTGTGCCTCATGTACCTTGTGTATGAAGAGGACTCCCTAGAAGCTTGCACTATCCTATTTTAAGACCTTCCAGTCGTCATACCTTGTAGTGCACCATTGCAGAGGAGGGGAAGATTACTCACCGTACCGCTTTGCTTGAGATAGGGGATACCTTGGGCAAGACAAACGTCTCCACAGTAAGGGGGGTAAGGTGGTCCATGACCTTACTTTCCCTATCTATCCAATCTAAGGCATGAAGGCATTAATGGGGATGGGAACCTTGGTTCACTATTGTGAGATCTACAAGGTATGACACTCCCACATGACTAATTCTAGGATGTTCATGTGAATGGTGTGTCTTCTTTGTCAAATCCCATACAAGACAATTATCCAATGTCCACCTTGAGTCAAGACATTGTGTTCTCTTGTTTGATTTTGTGCTTTTCAAGATCCTTTAACATCATCCCAATCCAACATTTGAGCCTTTGAAATCCAACATTTGAACCAAAAATTCAAGTTTGCGAAAGATCCAATCAAAGTTTCAATCTTTGACTATCAATCAACGCCATATGTTCACTGTTTAGCGCCATATGCCTAATTGTTAGTGCCTTCCTATTAGTGCTAATTGTTCATCCATTAGTGCTATGTGTGCTTCTGTTAGTGCTATTTGTCCTATTGTTAGTGCCATTCGGGTCTGAATTAGCGCCACTTTTGTATCGTGTCCAAAAAACCACCAACTAGTTTTTCCCAAATTCTTGAGCTTAATTTGACCTTAGCAGTTAGAAACCTTGTCAAAATTGCCCAAAATCAAATCACCCATTTGAACCTAACCTTTGTCCATATTTCCGTCTCCAATCTAACTCATCCTTTGTCCAATTCCATTTTTATCTATCTATTTGACCTTAGAGTAATATCATTTTGATATTGGACCCTTGACCATAGTTCATTCATTAATCAATTATTGTCTCTAACCTTTCACTCCATTTCCATCCCAACCCAAAAGGTTTTTCATCTCATCCAACCCTAATCCAACTCCGTCATCTTTCATTATCTATTTGACCTTAGAGAAAAATCTTGATTTTCATTTTGGACCTTTGCACTCACCAATCTCATCCCTTTCATCCAAATTAACCATTATCCAAACATTTCATCTTAAACCCATCCAAATCAAAGTTTCAAAATTCCCCCAACCCTAGTCCAAGTCCAATCAACCTCATCCCAAATACCAACCAACATTATCCAAATCTTATCAACCATCAACCAACATCAATCAACATCAAAAAATCAAACATTAATCAACCTTATCCTAAAAATCAATCCAAAATCAAACCTATCCAAATCCAATCAACAACATCAACATCTAAAAATCAAAAATCAAACCAACATCCGAAAACATCCTTCAAATCAAGTTTATGCAAGATTTAAATCTAGATCTCATCATCCTCTAATTTATAGAGAACTTCAGAATTTGTCTACCTTAAGCTCTTTTATAATTTAGCCTTTTATCAACCCTTAGATAAATTAACTTAGGAGCCTAGACAACTCCTACGTTGGTAAACTCTAAGGCATCCCATTTTGCTTGGTGGTCGTTAGTCTACCCTCAAGTAAAACAATCATTTTCCCTTTTTGCTTAAGGTCATTAGTCTACCTTAGGTAAGAGTAGGACATCCTTTGCAATCCAAAAGATATAGATTTATTTGAGCTCTCCTTTGATTTGAACATCCTTTCAAAACATCATCAAATTTGCCGAACATCCTTGATCATCCAACCTTGTCCAAGATCACTATCCAAATCCTCCAAAGTATCCTTGGTCAATTATCATCCAAAATTGTTCTAAGTATACCTTAGTCATCCATTCCCAAATCATCATCCTCATATTTATCGTAAATACCATTTTGATCACCCAACAATTCTTTTCACCCTCACATCCATTTACCTTTGGTCCAAAAATATTAAAATCAATCTCTAAGGTCACCAAATCACTCATTTATCCATCCACCTTTGACCCCAAAATCATTTCCAAATCTCTAAGTTCATAACCTTCACTCATCTTCATCTTTTCACTCATCCATCATTGGGTCCAATAGTTTGAAATCAATTCTCTACGGTCAAACCTCCATCCATCTTAAACAACACCCAAACCAATCCATAACCAATCTATTGCATGCCATTGACAAGGTCCCAAGCTAGGAAAAATAAGGAAATGGAACCCTTTAGAATTAACTTTGGGATGCCTAACACTGACCAACACAATGTTCCTATAATCCCACAACAAACATATCTTGATGCCAATGCTATGTTAAACCCTTAGGGAGTCCAACAAAATCCCACACCATCCAACACTAACAACCAAGATCAATAAGTGATAGATTTTATGCAATATGTCGATTCTATGGACTTCCTAGACCGAGTCTTAAAGTCAGACCCCACTAAATATCTTGAATTCTTGATACAAAATGGTGCTCATATACCCAATCAACCTTCCACTTCACAACCATCCTCATAAAACAATATCCCTAACACATCTCAACCTTCAAACACCACCACCTCAACAATTTCTACTTCCACATCAACCACATCAAATCCCACTTCCACATCAACATCAACCATGACCACATCCACCCCCCAAATCACCCTTGGCATCCCTAATAATACCACGTACACAAGTGCTTCCACAAATGTACCCCAATTTGATGCCAACACTATAGCCTTCATGACACAATTGTTCTCCCAACCACCTTACAACACATCCGACAATAATCCATCATCTCCCAACCTCCTATTTCACAATCACCCATTGTATCCTCTACCTAGACCATACAAAATCAAAATCAACAAATTCCTCCACACATACTACAACAAATCCTTGCCTACCAACAACATCAAAACTAACAAAATCAAAATCAAACCCCACCCCAACATCAACAAATCCCCAACTTCCTTCAACAACTAATCCAACAACAAACACATGTACCACAACTACCCCAACCCAAGATCTATCAAGCATTGTGCAAACCTTAATCCAAAAGGTTGATGATATGTAACATGGGCACAAAATAAACAATACCCATTCGAATATATTTACCCATACCCATTTGATAGAACCATCCCCATGCCACCTTTCCCTAAGAATTTTGATACACCTAAATTTGAGAAGTACAAAGGGAAAGGCGGCCCTAGGGAACACCTTAGGGAGTTTTACATTGCTTACCTAGAGGTCTCATATGATGACACATACTTGATGAGACTCTTTCCTAGAAGCCTAGGTGGTCAAGCCATCGAATGGTTTGCTCATCTTCCCCTGACATTAAAACATTTCATGAGCTCATAGAGAAATTTGTTAACCATTTCTTTTATAATTTTGAACACTAAATATCTATGACAGACCTTTGCAATAAGAAACAAAAGAATGGGGAATCCTTTGCCGCCTTTCTACAAAGGTGGAAAAGCCTAGCAAGCAAACTCCCTTGGCCCATCCCTGAAAAGCAATTAGCACCATGTTTGTTACCGATTTAAATCAAGATATGGGCTTCCATTTACAAATCCAATGTGCATCAACCTTTCAAGAGGTTATATACAAAGGAACAACCATTCAAAAAGCCCTTATTGCTAAGGGAGCCATAAAAATTTACCACAACAACAAGATCAACGGCAACAGGACCAACACCCCCAACACAAACAACAACAACAACCCATCCCATGAAAAATGCCACTTTTGGGGCAAAAACAAAAATACCCTTAATGACAGTGTCACCAACATTTAGAGTGTTCAAAATGTACAAACCACTACACCATCAAACCCATCCACGAACAACAATGTAAATATTCCTAAGAGACCACCTAAGCAAAACAATGCACCTTAAGAGGAAATTCACACATCTAGGTGAGCCTATCGAAGATGTTTTGAGAACCCTCATCAAGGTGGATTTGATCACATTGCCACCCATTCACCCCTATGACGATAATCAATTTAAACCCTCTTAGTTTGATGAGAATGCCTATTGTGAATACCATCATGTTAAAGGGCATAAAACATCTAACTACATGAGGTTAAAACATTTCATCCAAGACCTTGTAGATAGAGGCGACATAACCATTGATGAACCTCCCAAAAAATTGCCTAACGCTAACTTAGGAGCATACAAGGATCCACTTCTGGATCACAACAAAGGAAAAGCCTCATCCTCTAACCAATCCTACAACATAATTGCACCTCCCACTTCTTTCGTCGGTCGCATAGAAGAGTCATCCAACCAAGTCGACACCATTACCATTCGAGCCAAAACACCTAATTGTGCCATCACTACTCATCGCGGCTGCATCTCTATTCAAGGAGCCCTTGCTAATGATCAAGCCACCACTTCCACACCTACCAATCCTCCATCCATGCATAAGCACAACCTCCTTGATCACCTTGGAAAAACCTCCACTCAAATTTCCATTTTAGAATTGCTCCGTACATCCCCACTCCATAAGGACATCCTTGATAATGCCTTAATGGAAACTCATGTCCCTAACAACCTAAATGTCAACCAATTCCAATCCATGGTGGGACACATTACCTCATGCATCATCTCACATTCTTAGAAAAAGATCTTCCCACATCCAATGCATCCCACAACGAAGCTCTTCACATCGAGGTCCTTATCCATAAACACATCATAAAATGAGTCTTAATACATGGTGGCTCTGGCCTAAATCTTTGCACTCTCAAATTATTAAAACACTTGGGATACTTCAATGTGGTTGTGGATTCTAGTGAATTCATCACCATAAAGGGATACAATGATGCCAAGAGATTGTCCAAAGGCACCATTGAACTCCCCATTCATGTGGGAGAAAATCTTCTAGAAACCCAATGTCACGTTCTTGATCTTGACCTACCCTACAACATCCTCCTTAGCCGACCATGGATCCATGCCATGCAATCCATCCCCTCCACATTTCACCAATGCCTCAAATTCCCATATAACGACATGTAAGTTACTATCTATGTGATCCTCATCCCTTTCCATATTGTATCTTTTTGGAAGGAAGCGATAGAACCTTTTTGATGCAGAGCTTACACCACAAACACCACTAAGGGGTCACAACTAACTTCTCAGGAGGAAAAAGGATGCAAGGGATGGAAAGGCAACCAAGACTCTTAGGCCCTTGTGGACCTAGCTACTCCATTGGTCTTCAAGCTGGACTTGACTATCCTCTCCTTGCCCATTGTTTCAACACAATACAACAACACCATCTTTGGGTTCACATACATGGGATCTTCCCCAAACCTTATAGGGACCCTAGAATATCTATGGTTGACTATCCCAAGCTCACAAAACCACCACACTGCTCTGGAGGTACCTCCTTGTACCTCTTCCTTCATACACTGACCCACTTCCTTGTAGCCCTCAAAAAGGGACTGTCAGACAATATCTTGAGATACAGACCTCCAAACTAGAATGTCATGGGCTTTTTGAGTACCCATTATCAAGTTCTTCCACATACTAAACATGCACTAGGGGGTATTTTGGAATACAGGCTTCAAATTATGATTGTATTGATTCCTAACTAAGCCTAATTAGGTCAGTTTTGCAAAGGAAGTACCCCCAAACTCCACTCCAAACATCTAACTCCTATTCCAAGGTGCCAAATGGGATGCAAATAAATTGATTTCACAGGTTTTTTGGGGTCCAAGATCATTTCATGATCAAATCTTCATTCCACCAAAGCTAGTTAGCCCAACATAAGGTGCAATAAGGCCTCAATGGCTCCAAACTCCATCTTACATTTGTCCTCTGCTCCTACACACAAAGCCCATTAGAAAACATGTCAAACCAACCTCATTCCACCCATTTTGGGGTTCTAACACAACAGGATGGGTTAGGAAATTAAAAACCTCACTAAACCCCTTAAAACAAGGGTTTGAGACCAACTTCATAAAAAAACAACTACAAGATGACTAAACCACAATGATATTCCTTCCTACTTGGATCAAATGAAAGGTAAGAACCTCCCCTACACCATTTTGATCAACTATGCCCTTGACTATACTGTACGGGCAAGTACAGGATAAAGGAACAGCAGAAAAATAGTAATAAGATAGAAAAATCAGAAGAAAACAGGGCAGCCAACAGTATTCTTTACTTTCTTCTTTCAATTTTCATCAAATTACAATATCTCAACATGAGAGAGGCCCCCTCATATATGTTTACCACAAATTCCTCTATTACAAAGCTCCCAAATCGTGGGAAAAGGCTAAAAATAGCCTAAAACTGACTATTTTTCCTTAAAAGGCTAATTGACTAAAAATAGACTATCCTACTACAGTCCTAACAAAAGAAAATGCCTATTTCAGGCCTCCACTACAACATAGTGCCTCTAGAAGGCTTCAAATACATTATTTTGAAACTCTCATAGTCTTCAACAAACAAAAATTTCAAATATTTGACTTAAGGACATCCTAGGTGCACTGCACCATACACCCTAACTTGTAACTTTTCCAAGTCCCTTGGAAAGAATCTTGTAATTTGTCCTCCATTGCTTGTCTCTGACTTTCATGTTTGTCTTCAGCAAGTTCTTTTTGTTTTGATCCTTCAATGTCCTTGACATGTTTGCTCTTATCTTTCCTTGAAATTTGCTGCAATCTGTCATGGAGTACTCTATTAGCTGTCTTATCACCAAACTCTGCTACATCAACCTCTATTTTCAACCATCTATCTACTGTCAGCACTTCCCTCTCAGCTTCTTGATTACACCATTGTCTTATGCTCTTCTTTTCACTGTCCACTATCACATTACCTTTACCAGTCACTGTCAGACCTACAACTAGTTTGTTCACTATCCTAGGAACCTTGTAAACTGTTGCATCAGCTCCAATTGACTACCTCTTCTCTATACTCATCACTATAGGGCACATGACTGTCCCTACTAAGATCCCTTCACTTATTTCTTGCATTTCCACAGGATTTCCACTCTTACACTTCTCTATTTCAAACCAAGACACATTTCCACTTACCTCCTTCCACATGAAGACATTCCTCTTCACAACTGGCTGCAAATCATCTTCACACTTCTCATTTGCTCTCTCAACAATTTTATGCCTTGAAAAGGCTATATACTCCTTGGTTTCACTCTCTTCAAACCTCACTGGCTCCTTCTTACCAAACATTATCATTTTTGTTGTCCTTGATTGCTCCTTGACTTCTTCCTGCATTGGCATCAGTACAAAAGTATTCTCATCCTTCATAATGGTGTAGGTGTTATCTTCTCCATTATAAATTATAGACCTATCAAACTGCCAAGGTCTTCCAAGTATCATATGACAACAATCCATAGGTAAAATGTCACATAGGACCTTGTCCTCATATGCTCCAATCTTGAACTCTACTAATGCTTGTTCAGTCACTAAAATGGACTGATCATCACTTACCCAAGAGACTTTGTAAGGTGTGTCCCTAAGTACTCTTTGCAATTTTAGTTTGTCTACCATTTCACTAGACACCATATTGTCAGTACACCCTACATCCACTATCACTTTACATACCTTGTCTTTACACTTGCAAGTTGTCCTAAAGAGTGCTTTCCTCTGAATCAGCTCCCTCTCCTTGGAGGTCTTCAAGAGTGCTCTTTCTCTCAGCATCAACATTTCTCCTACCTCACCAGCACAACTAGTGGGAGTAGAACCACCACATTCTTCTTCTTGGACTAATTGAGTCCTCCTCTCATTCTTCCTTTCACCATCACTTGTAAAATTTTGCTTCTCAAGACACTTGTATGCTGGGTGCCCAAACTCTTGGCAATTGTAACACTTACCCATAAAGGTGTTTGCACTCCTTCCACCACCAAATCTGCCTCTAGAACCCCTGCCTCTGAAATCTACACTTTGTCCTTGTGCCTTTCTCAACTCTTCTTGACTCTCATTGACTTGCTTTGTGTTTTGAAAGGATCCTCTACCTCTAGAGGTGTTGCCTCTACCTCTGGCTGTCTTGTCTTGTCTTCTCTTCAGCTTCTCTTCCACTCTTACTGCCATCTAATAAAATTCTTCAACACTTCTTGGATTTGCCAGCACTAGTTTATCCTGCATGTTAAACCTCAAACCACCAATATACCTAGCAACTTTTTGCACTTCACTTTCATTGTGACCAGACCTTATACTTAGCTTATAAAACTCTTCAGTATATGACTTAACATCCATTTTCTTTTGTCTTAAACCTTGAAGCTTTTTAAACATTTGAACTTCATAATCTTTAAGCAAGAACTTACCTTTTATCTTAGCTACCATCTTGTCCCATGAAACAATCTTTGCCTTTCCTTGATTTCTCCTCTTTTTTTTTTTATAATCCCACCATAACAAGCATGACCTATCAGCTTGGTCTTTGCAATCTTCACTTTCTGTTCCTTAGGAACTTCTTCACACTCAAAGTGGTTTTCCAATGCTGCTATCCAATCTAGCAACTCTTCATTATTAAGGCTTCCTCCATACTTTGGCACATCTATCTTTATCTTGTGCTTGTCTTCTTTTACTGCCCTCAGCAAATTTACCATCCTCTGATCCTCAGGGTCCAACTCTTCTTCTGCATCTTCATACTCAGCTTCCTCCTCTTCCTCAAACTCATTCTCATCGCCTAGAGCCACTCCTCTTCTGATTTTGTTCTAGGGTAGCCATTCTTTCCTTTAGCTCCCTCGGCTCTCTAACATGTTTCTCCTTAATCTCATTCATCTCTGGAGACATGTTTCTCACTCTTGGAGGCATCATGACAAACTGCCCCTTCAACTTAACACTTCACAATCACAATAGACCTACTAATTGTGCTTTGATACCAATTTGATGCAGAGCTTACACCATAAACACCCCTAAGGGGTCACAACTAACTTCTCGGGAGGAAAGAGGATGCAGGGGATGGTAGGGCAACTAAGACTCTTAGGCCCTTGTGGACCTAGCTACTCCATTGGTCTTCAAGCTGGACTTGACTGTCCTCTCCTTGCCCATTGTTTCAACACAATACAACAACACCATCTTTGGGTTCACATACATGGGCTCTTCCCCAAACCTTCTAAGGACCCTAGACCATCTATGGTTGATTGTCCCAAGATCAAAACCAACACACTTCATACACTGACCCACTTCTCTGGAGGTACCTCCTTGTACCTCTTCCTTCATACACTGACCCACTTCCTTGTAGCCCTCAAAAAGGGACTGTCAAACAATATCTTGAGATACAGACCTCCAAACTAGACTATCATGGGCTTTTTGATTGCCCATTATCAAGTTCTTCCACATACTAAACATGCACTAAGGGGTCTTTTGGAACACAGGCTTCAAATTATGACTGTACTGATTCCTAACTAGGCCTAATTAGATCAGTTTTGCAAAGGAAGTACCCCCAAACTCCACTCCAAACATCTAACTCCTATTCCAAGGTGCCCAATGGGATGCAAATAGACTAATTTCACAGGTTTTTTGGGGTCCAAGATCATTTCAAGACATTTCATGATCAAATCATATACTGAAGAGTTTTATAAGGCCTCAATGGCTCCAAACTCCATCTTACATTTTTCCTCCACTCCTGCACACAAAACCCATTAGAAAACATGTCAACCCAACCTCATTCCACCCATTTTGGGGTTCTAACATAGTAGGATGGGTTAGGAAATCAAAAACCTCACTAAAACCCTCAAAACAACGGTTTGAGACCAACTTCATAAAAAAACAACTACAAGATGACTAAACCACAACGATATTCCTTCCTACTTGGATCAAATGAAAGGTAAGAACCTGCCCTACACCATTTTGATCAACTATGCCCTTGACTGTACTATACAGGCAAGTACAGGATAAAGGAACAACAGAAAAATAGTAATAAGATAGAAAACTCAGAAAAAAATAGGGCAGCCAACAGTATTCTTTACTTTCTTCTTTCAATCTTCATCAAATTACAATATCTCGACTTGAGAGAGGCCCCCTCCTATACGTTTACCATGAATTCCTCTATTACAAAGCTCCAAAATCATGGGAAAAGGCTAAAAATAGCCTAAAACTGACCTTTTTTTTCCTTAAAAGGCTAATTGACTAAAAATAGACTGTCCTACTGCAGTCCTAACAAAAGAAAATGCCTATTTCAGGCCTCCACTACAACATAGTGCCCCTATAAGGCTTCAAATACATTATTTTGAAACTCTCATGGTCTTCAATAAACAAGATTTTCAAATATTTGACTTAAGGACATCCTAGGTGCACTGCACCAATTTTTCCCTTATAACAATGCCATCAAAGTATCCACCTCTAACGCCAATTCAAAACCTTCCACCTTATACATTGATCCTTCAAACATCGCATCCACATTGCAATCACCCACCCCTCCCGAGGTTAGATAAAGATGAGTGACATAGGATGTGGTGAATATGATCTACATGGCACATTTTGCGTAGGCTTACTCCCACCATCCCCCAAGACATTCGGTGCCCCTAAAGAAAATGAAGTTTCCACGGTCATCATCAAATGCAATCCATCCCCAATCTTTGAGCAAAAGAACTTCATGGAACAAGACATCCTCAAAGATATATCCTCATGTTTGTACAAAGATGAAGATGAACAACAAGAAGCTCCCATCCTCCCAACTGAGATATATGGAAAGGGTCTCAAGATTGTCAAACACATGGGTTACAAAGGACAAGGCGGTATAGGCCTACATGAACAAGGGATTATTGATCCTATTCAAGCAACAAGGAATCCTTATCTCCACGGATTAGGGTATGGAAAACAAGAATCTACCCCCATCGAACTTGAGTATATCTTGAGTGAGGTTCGTAAGGCTTTTCCTACGATCGACAATGTCAATGAAGAGGACCATCAAGACTCCTTTTACGATTTCACTGAATTTTTTGAATCCTCCATATGCACCATTTACACCTTATCAACTACACCATCAACATACACCAACCTTCCTCTATTCTACCCCTGACTCATAGATTGGGACCAACAAGGACCTATCCTTGATATGCACAAAACGATGAAGCTATGGTCAAGTTCTTGGGGGTTAGAGACTATATGCCCCTTGGAGATCATAGAGTCAAATACATAATAGAACTCAATACATCTACATACATTGAGGAGACATCCCAATCTCTTAGTCACAAAAATATAAACATAAAAATAACATCCCCTAGTGAAAACCACTTTGTGGCACTTTTGCATGATGAAAAAATCAAAATAAAGGACATATCCCTAGTGAAAACCTCACTAAGGCGCTAGGGGATGAGAGAATGGACCTCCCTGAAATCCTAGAGTTATATCAAGAAAGGTCACTGATTCTTGTGGAAGCATCACAAGAAATGAATCTTGTTGTGGAGGAAGCACCTAAGATCACCTTCCGAGCAGCATCCCTTATAGCAGTAGAATAAGAGGCTTTCTTGGCCTTCTTCAAACAAAGAAGTCATAACTTCGCATGGACCCATGCTGATATGTCAGGATTGGATCTCACCTTAGTGGTGCATCATCTCGTTGTTCATCCTGAAGCAAAACTGGTGAAACAAAGCTTAGGAAAATGAATCCTCAAATTGCACTATTGGTCAAAGTCAAGCTCAAGAAGCTCTTGGATGTAGGATTCATTCGACTAATTGACTATCCTGAATGGGTGTCGAATATTGTCCCAATAGCCAAAGTCACTGGGGGCATTCACGTATGCACAAATTTTAGAGATCTCAACAAAGTGTGCCCTAAAGATGACTTCTTGCTTCCAAACATAGACATCATTGTCGATCTAACGGTCAGACATGAAATGTTATCCCTCATGGATGGATTCGCTGGTTATAATCAAATCAGGATAGTAGAAGAAGACCAACACAAAACAACTTTCATATGTCCATGGGAAACCTACTGCTGGGTCGTAATGCCTTTTGGTTTGAAAAACATAGGAGCTACATATCAGAGAGCTATGATAGTGATCTTCCATGATCTAT
Organism: Cunninghamia lanceolata; assembly: GCA_027924645.1. Lineage (NCBI taxonomy): Eukaryota > Viridiplantae > Streptophyta > Pinopsida > Cupressales > Cupressaceae > Cunninghamia > Cunninghamia lanceolata. The sequence continues at coordinate 18,251,452 of BSBN01001215.1, read as the reverse complement.
TCCACAATACAATGGAAGACTATGTAGATGACTTAATGGGAAAGTCCATGACAAGAGAAGAACATTTGAATGTGCTAGAAAAGATCTTCAACCACCTAGAGCAATACAAAGTACATCTGAATCCTAAGAAATGTGTCTTTGGAGTCACCTCCAGTAAACTCCTATGATACATTGTATCAAGAAGAGGCATTGAAGTTGACCCCACAAAGGTAAAATCCATAGTGGAGATGCCTCCACCCAAAACACTTAAACAACTCCGTAGCCTTCAAGGAAAGATTTAGTTCATCAAACACTTTATATCCTAGCTAGTAGATAAGTGCTAGCTCTTCCAACGTCTTCTCCTAAAGAATGCAACATTTGTATGGGTTGAGAATTGTCAGAGGGCCTTCCAGCAATTGAAAGAATATCTTGCCATGCCACCCGTCCTCATACCACCGAAACAAGGACAACCCCTTTTAATCTACATCTCCACAATAGAAGCAATGATAGGGGACTTGTTGGTACAACATGATGAACAAGGAAAAGATAGAGCTATATACTACATCAATCGCACTTTAGTGGCGTATGAGATAAACTATACACCCATTGAATGAGAATGCCTCACTATTGTCTTTACCTCTTAGAAGTTAAGACATTACATGCTCAATCATAAGACCAAGCTCATTGCAAAAATTGACCCACTAAAGTACCTGTTGACAAGAGCAACTCTCACTAGATGAATGGAAAAATGGGGAAGATCCTAAGTGAATTTGACATTGAATATACATAATAGAAAGCCATCAAAGGACAGGTAATTACAAATCCATTATTTGATGTGCCCATTCCGATAGAGCAACCTTTGCTTTCAAAATTCCAAGATGCGTCCATCCTTACAGTAGTACCAACAACAGAAACATGGAAGATGTATTTTGATGGATCCTATACACATCGTAGTTCGGGGGCAAGCATCCTATTTGGCACCCCTCAAGGAGACACCATACCAAAGTCCTACAAAATCACATTTCCTTGTACCAACAACATAGTAGATTATGAAGCATTGATCACAGGGCTCCATATGGCTATCCAATGGAAAATTGAAAAGATCAAAGTTTATAGTGACTCTCAGTTGGTTATAAGACAAGTCAACAATGAGTATAAGACCAAATATCATACGCTCCTGCCATATAAAAGAAAGGTCAATGACTTCAAAGACTATTTTCATGAAATCCATTTTAAACAAGTACCAAGGTTGAACAATAAAGTAGCAAATGATATGGCTACCATAGGGTCTTTGGTTGACATGAAGAAAGACCCTTAGCCTTCCGATGCTTGAGTTCTCAATCAGCTTGTGACATTACAGTTGGTTTAGATCCATTAACACTTTCCCAAAGGTCTCGATCAACAAGCATGTCTTCCATCTTGAGCTTCCACAGCTCAAAATTAGTGCCATTGAATTTCTCCACTTCTATTCTTCCAGATGTGCTTGCCATCTCCTTGCTGCAACAAGATTCAGAATACTCTACACAGACTCCGACTCAACTTAAGAACAGTTCAAAAAACCCCTACCCAACAGCTAAGACCAAAACTGGCTAGGCTCTGATACCAACTAAAAGGAAGCTAGGTGTGCGGAAATAGCTTCCTACACTAATCTAATGAGGAGAGTGCTATGCAAATTCAAATTAATCCTTACAACTATAGCAACATAGAACATTTAACAGAGATATTGCAGCAATACACATGAACCAAAAAGAAAACAGAAGAAGAGAGACAAAGATATAATGTGGGGAAAACCCTTATCAAGTGAAAAAACCCACACTCAGAAACCTGCACAATGTATTATCAAAATTGAATGTTGTTTACAATACACTTGCAATGCAAGCTTCAATGGTCTTCGACACTCGTATCTGGAGGCAATCTGGTAGCATAACAGTACCTGTCAATCCTGTAATACATTTCCTCCTCCAAGTACTTGTTTATATAGAATATACAAGGCAAAATTGGTCTTATCTTGGAATGGGCGTCCAACTTGGCCTCACGACCCAAAACTCACACCTAAGGACACTTGGTCAACATTGTAGAATGTTCCTAACACTTGTCCACATTTCCCATCCCAAAGAGGTCACCTATTTCCAAAATGGGCTATGACAAATGCTCTTACAACACTTACGACCGTCATAGAATATGTCATAGCAGTTACAACTTACAGCTGTAAGAGAATCTATCATACATAGGCTATAAATAGCATATTCTCTTACAACATCTCATAGTCCACCTTGGGGCACCCAAATATGCCTTTTTCAAAGATGCTTCATGACACGTCTTCACCTGTCTTACAAGCTTCTATTTCTAACTCTTACATGTCATAACTTCGTCATAGGAATCCATCATAACCGTTTAGGTCAAACATTCCCTTACACAACATCCAAGATGCTAACACATGGCAAAATGCTCCTACCACAAAGTGGGATGCCTATCTCCTCATGTGAGGACAAAATTACAAGTTGTCATCTTCCATGTAGGATGACACATCACCGTGCCACATCCCACAATATGACAAATGGAATTTACAATTAATTTACAACATAGGCAATGAATTAATAAATACAAACATAAATAATGCAAGGAATTACCAAGGTTGAGACACCTTAATTCCCAACATTCTCCCACTTGTCGAACACCTTGTAAGAGCCAATAAAATAACAGGATTTAACTGCTATAGGCCGAGAGTCCCATAGACTCTGAACACCATTTGAACTTCTCTATGCCCATTGGCTTCGTCAATGCATCTGCAACATTCTTCAAAGTATCTACCTTCTCCAAATTTACCTTCCCATCCTCTACAAAGTCTTGCATGAAGTGAAACTAAACATCAATATGCTTTGTTCTGGCATGGAAAGTTGGATTCTTTGCAAGGCAAATTGCACTCTAACTGTCACAATTGATCGTGTTCTAACCTGCATCAACACCAATATCTGAACACAATCTCTTAAGCCAAATGGATTCCTTACAAGCATGAGTTGCTGCCATATACTCAACTTCTGTCATGGACAAAGCAACCACAGGTTGTCGCTTACTCATCCAACTAATAGCACCACCAAACAGTGTAAACACATAAGCACTGGTGGATCTCCTGCTATCAATGTCACCTGCCCAATCTGAATCCACAAATCCACGAATATCAATGGAATGCGGAGGTCCTGTAGCATTACCATGATAGCATATGGAATACTCGAAAGTACCCCTCAAATATCTAAACACTCGCTTAACTACATCCCAATGAACTCATCCAGGATTCGCCATAAATCAACTAAGGACTCCCATTTCTTGGGCAATGTCTGCTCTTGTGCAGACCATAGTATACATCAAACTGCCAACAACACTAGCATAAGGTACTCTGGTCATGTCCTCCACCTCAGTAGGAGATTTTGGACAATCCTCAGCAGAAAACTTTCTCCCCAAAGAAACAGGAACACACAATGGTCTACAATCTGCCATGCTGAACCTGTTCAACATGGTCTTCACATACTTACTCTGGCTTAACCAAAGTTTTATGTTGGTTCTGTCTCTTCTTATTTCCATTCCTAGAATCTACCTAGCTGCCCCTAAATCTTTCATTTCAAACTGTGCTGACAACTAAGATTTAAAATCAGAAATCATATTCTTACCCTTCCCAATGAGCAACATATCATCAACATACAGTGCAACAATGAGAATACGATCACCATCAAACTTATAATACACACAGTGATCTGATTTTGATTTCACAAATCCAATTGACAACACAAAGGCATCAAACTTCAAGTACCATCTCCTAGGGGACTACTTCAAACTATACAAAGACATCTTAAGCTTGCAAACCAAATTTTCTTTACCTTTCACCATGTAATGCTCTGCTGTGACATGTAGATTTCTTCCTCCAAATCACCATGAAGGAAAGTTGTCTTCACATCCATCTGTTCTACTTCTAAGTCATAAGCTGCTACAAGAGACAACATGAATCAAATGGATATTATCTTTGCAATGGGAGAGAAGATTTCACCATAATCTATACCCTCCACTTGTGAATACCCCTTCGCAACCAATCTGGCCTTATACTTCTCAACACTGCCATCTGCACCAATTTTCTTCTTGAACACCCATTTGCATCCAACGGGTTTCCGTCCAGAAGGCAAAGGCACCAAGTCATAAGTTTAATTCTTTTCCAAAGAAGCCATCTCATCCTCCATGGCCTCCTTCTAGGAACCTACATCTTTCATGTCCATAGCCTCTGATACAGTTCTAGGTTCATCACTGTTAGTAAGCAAAGCAAAAGCACAACTAGAATCAAGCAATGTAAAACCAAACCTTTCAAGTTGCTTTCTTATCCGTGTAGACCTCCTCAAGAGCTGAGGTTGAGGTTCAGCTTCTTCATCTAAGCTTTTAGAGCTGCATGAGCTCTCCTCATCATCAGGTCCAACATTGTCTTTCTGTTCAGTCTTCTCAGGGCTAGCAGGAAACTAAACAACATCCTCTTTCTTTTCTTTTTCTTCTGGTTGTAAAACAATGGACGAAGGTGTAATCTCTCTGAAGATGACACTTCTGCTATACAATACTTTTTTAGCCACAGGGTCCCTTCTCCCTAGGTACATGTGCATATGCCTCACAACCAAAACATGAAGATGCCTTATTGAAGGCTTTCTACCAGATGACACCTCCATGGGTGTCTTTCCAACAAGAGCTTATGTAGGAGATCTATTTACAAGATAACAAGCAATGGCAAAAGCTTCAACCCAAAACTTTTGTTCTAGGCCAGCTCCACTAAGCATACTCCTAGCCTTCTCCACGAGTGTCCTGTTCATCCTTTCTACAACTCCATTTTGTTGCGGGGTGTATGGAGTTGTCTTATGTCTTTCAATCCCAAGTTCCTTGCAATATTTATCGAATTCTGTAGAACAAAACTCACCACCATTGTCAGTTCTCAAACACTTAATCTTTTTACCAGTCTGATTTTTAGCGAAGGCCTTAAACTCCTTAAACTTACTATAGACTTTAGATTTGCTTCTAAGAAAATAAATCCATGTCCTTCTACTGTAGTCATCTATGAAAGATACAAAATATATAGATTTTGATAACAAAGGAACATTAACAAGACCAAATACATCAGAATGAACAAGGTCCAACACACCAAAAGACTTATGAGAACTCGAATAAAACTAAACACAGTTTTGTTTGCCATATATGCAATTTTCAAAAAAGTCAAACTCAAGATTACAATCATCTAACCCCTCAACGAGGTTTTTATTTTTCAGGGTATGCAAACCCTTCTCACCAATGTGGTCAAATCTCTTATGCCATAACATTGTCTTTTCAGTAGGAAGCTTAACTTCCAAGGCATGATTACAAACATCAGAACTAGAAACAATAGATTTCTTAACTGCTCATTCAGATGGTGGGGATGAAGTGACTGCTGCCCTCTTCCTTGAATCAAAAGAACTATTTCATTGTGAAATGCATGCCTCCAACTGAAACAGAGTACCTCTCCTAGCACCCTTAGCAAGCACCATAGCTTCTCTAGTCATCTTTCATCCTTCTTTCGAAAAGACAACCTACACACCTGCATCATTCAGCATACTTACAGAAAGAAGGTTCCGTGCTAAGCCTGGGATATGCATAACCCTAGAGATCCCCTTCACTCATCCATCAGGGAATCGGATAGACACTCTTCCACAGCCAAAAATCTTCAGATGAGAGTTGTCACCCAAGTACACCTTTCCACCATCGAATTCCTCATACTTAGTGAACCAGTCTCGATGCGATGTCATGTGGAATGATGCACCAGATTCAATCAGCCACACATCATCAGATGCATGGGTTGCCAGGGCTGCGATGAAAGCATCACCATCATCTTGTGACTTGTCAGAATCTGAATCTGGGGTCTTCTTCTTCTTCTTCTTCTTCTTTTCTTCTTTGCATTCCTTTCAGAAATGCCCAGATTTACCACAGTTCCAATAGATAGCCTTGGACTTTCTAGGAGATTTGGATCTCCCACGGGATTTGGAGCTACCCTTCTAAGCTTTCTTGTCCTTCTTTTTCCCTTTCTCCTTGGGTCTTCCACGAACTGTAAGAGCCTCCTTAGTTGCCTCAGAAGACTTTCTCCACATCTCTTCAGACAATAGAGAAGAAACCACTTCATCCATTTTGAATGTGGTTGTGGTGCTTCCAATAGCCATGACAAGGTGATCCCAAGAGTTCGGAAAAGAACAAAGCAAGGTCATACACCGATCCTCCTCCTCCATCTTCACACCAATAGATGTCAATTGTGCAACCAGCATGTTAAAAGCATTCATATGTTCAGCAGTAGATCCTCCATCCTCCATTCGAAGGGAATACAACTTCTTTATCAAAAAAAAGTTTAACCATGGATTTGGCTTGATACACATCTCCCAACTTCTTCCAAAACAAGTTTGCAGTTTTCTCCTCATGGACATTTAACAAGAAAGAATCAGCATGACTAAGTCTTATGAGACCCTTAGCCTTCCGATCCTTGAGATCCCAATCATCTTGTGACATTGTAGCTAGTTTAGTTCCATTAACACTTTCCCAAAGGTCTCGATCAACAAGCATGTCTTCCATCTTGAGATTCCATAGCTCTGTTGGATCTAGGGCATACAACTGAGAGGGGGGGGGTGAATCAGTTGTATAAAACTTCTTGTTCTTTTAAACACTTGATTCTTTGTTGTTAGTTAGCAGCATATCAATTAATCATCCATGAAAGCATAATACATAAACACAAGAGCAGATAAGCATCAACACATTGAACACCAAGATTTTGACGTGGAAAACCTGATTAAGGGAAAAACCACGGGGTGATTAACCCAAGAATTATTCTCTGTTAGAAGAATAAAGAAAAATGAATGGCACATGCCAATTAGGGCTCACTGCCCGAGCACACTGCTCACAAAGAGGCCCACTGCCTACAAGGAGACACACTGTCTACAAAGTGATAAAAATCACAGTCTTGAACTGGAGAATGACATCTCTACCATGTCCGGATCAGTTCCAATTAAGCCCAAAAAAAAACTCTATTCTGCCTTTCGCACTTCTCTTCGCTATGCCACACTCATCCACACACACCACACCTCGAAATGAACTCACAGACCATTATTTATACAAGACATCGACTTAGGATCAAACATCTAAGTCGGCAAACAATCATAACAGTATCCACAAGATGAATAACACATCCGGTCGGCCACCACAAGAACATTCGCAGGATGAACAACTCATCCGGTCGGCTAAATAGAGCAAGAACTTCATCCGGAAGAATAACTTCAATTCTGGGCTCTACTATCAATGCAGATCAACAACACAACCTCAACACGATCCAGAAAACTTCACAAGCCTGCCTGAATGTCCGGATACATCCGCACTTCCTTTACTTGCTGGAATCTCTTGTCTTCCTCATCTGGAACTTCAAGAACACAGTCTGTCGCCACTGTAGAAGGTACTTCCGGACCTTCAAATCATACGTTATCAATGCGGACCAATGACACAACCTCAACATGATCCAAGAACCTTCACAAGCCTGTCTGAATGACCAGGTACGTCCGCATTTCCTTTACTTACTGAAATCTCTTATCCTCCTTATCCGGAACTTCAAGAACACGGTCTGTCGCCACTGTCATAATGCAAGAGGTACTTCCGGACCTCCAAATCATACACAACTCGAGATGGCACATCACAAGGACATCCCAAATACTCTTTCCAATCCGCAGATTAGGATTGTACAATTCTGGACCTCACCGGACCTTTCTGTGATCCTCTGTCACCTCTAAGCACTTGCCGGAACCGGTTCCACACAGACAGCCATAACTTCTTCAGGTCTTCATGCGGACCTCTGAAAACTTGACTGAAGCATCTCAAGACTCATATCTGCAAACCCTTTAATCCGCATCCTCTGGTTCTCAACCTATCCAATATATTTGCCTTCTTCTCATCACTGTTCTTCACTGTTCCTGACTGAGGGTAATTTTCTCAATATCCTCAACACACAGCTCATCCAATCCTTCTTGTCAATGTAATATGAGTATGTTGACATCAATGACAACACTGGTTCACCTCATACTTGCAACAATCTCCCCCTTTGTCATTGATGGCAACATATGATGTGAAAAACCATCAAGACAAGAACTTCTCCTTTCTGTCACAGCTCCCCCTATCAACAACAACTTTTTACATGTCTTCTCTCCCCCTTTGATCATTAACCACTTGTTTTTCACATGTCTTCTCTCCCCCTTTGACATCAATGGCAAAGGGCTCATACTTGCAATTCTAATACATCAGAATCATACCAGCTGCTCCCCCTTAGTAGCAGCTCCCCATCATCAATCCGGATCACAAGATATGACTGCGATATCCACCGGACTGATGCACATCAGTGCATCTTAGTTCATCACCGGAGGGGCCATGACCCCTAACTTCTCCCGGAGATATTCAAAAGAGTCCTTGGGAAGAGGTTTTGTAAAGATATCTGCAATCTGATCCTTGGAGGGAACATACTCCAATCTGACTTCTTCCTTGTTTACTTGTTCTCTCAAAAAGTGAAATTTGATAGATATGTGCTTAGTCTTAGAATGCAATACCGGATTCTTAGAAATATTAATTGCACTTGAATTATCACAGAAAATTGTGATAGGCTCCTCATATTCAACTTTGATGTCTCTTAGCATCTGCTTCATCCATAAGATTTGAGTGCAACTACCTGCTGCTGCAATGTATTCTGCTTCAGTTGTAGACAGAGATATTGCATCTTGTTTCTTGCTTAGCCAAGAAACCAATCTCTTCCCCAAAAAGAATGCTCCACCACTAGTGCTCTTCCGGTCATCCACATCTCCTGCCCAATCTGCATCTGTGTAAGCATGAAGAGAGAAATCCAGATCTCTAGGGTACCATAGACCATACTCAACTGTTCCTTTGAAGTACCTAAAAATTCTTTTGATTGCCATAACATGAGATTCTCTAGGATCAGCCTGGAATCTTGCCACAAGACCAACAGCCTGCATTATATCTGGTCTAGTTTGAGTGAGATACAACAATCCACCAATCATTGATCTATACTTTGTCTGATCTGCCTTTGGAGAATCATCATCTTTGCTTAACTTACATCCGGTTGCCATAGGAGTGTTCATAGGCTTTGAGTCTTCCATACCAAATTTCCTTAACAATTCTTTCACATATTTGGTCTGAGAAATGAAGATCCCTTCTTTTGTTTGAGTAATTTGCAGACCCAAGAAGAAATTCATTTCACCAAGCATAGACATTTCAAACTCACTTTTCATCTGATTTGCAAAAGTTTTGCACATACTATCTCTTCCTCCAAAAATGATATCATCCACAAACACTTCAACAATCAAAATATTTTCATGATCAATTTTGAAATATAAGTTACTGTCAGCAGTACCTTTGTTGAATCCAATCCGCACAAGATGCTTATCCAACCTTTCATACCATGCTCTTGGGGCTTGCTTCAATCCATACAAAGCTTTCTTCAACTTGCAGACCATATCATCATTATCAGACAATTGAAATCCATCCGGTTGTTCAATGTAGACTTCTTCTTCCAGATCACCATTTAGGAAGGCAGACTTGACATCCATCTGATATACCTTGAAGTCTTTGAAGGCAGCAAATGCAAGAAGTAATCTGACTGCTTCAATTCCTGCCACCGGAGCAAAAGTCTCTTCAAAGTCAATTCCTTCTATTTGAGAGTAGCCTTTGCAGACCAATCTAGCTTTGTTTCTGATTACTTCACCAGCTTCATTTAGTTTGTTCCGGAAGACCCACTTGGTTCCAATTACATTCCTGTCTCTAGGTCTGGGAACAAGATCCCAAGTATGATTTTTCTCAATTTGCATCAATTCATCTTCCATTGCTTTGGTCCAGTTTTCATCATTGCAGGCTTCATTTATTGTTTTAGGTTCAATCTTTGAAATCAGACAACATTCATCCTGATTTTGAGCAACATTCCTTCTAGTTTGTACACCTTTGCTTCTGTCACCTATGATCTGATCTTCAGAGTGGTTCAGTCTTACATACCTTAGAATTTTGGGAGTATCCTGCACTGCTGCTTCTTGATCAGGCTCATTCAAACCTATCTCTTCTTCCTGATTTACCGGATCAGGCTGACTCTGTCTCATCGGAGAGGATTGAGGTCCTTGAACACTGTCTTGGTCATCTTCATCAAACTCATAAAATCTTGAAGGCTTCTCAATTCCTTCATCAACTTTCACATTGGTGCTTTCTATCATCTTCCTCAATCTCTTATTGTAACACCGGTATGCTTTGCTTTGAGTGGAGTAACCCAAGAAAATTCCTTCATCACTTCTAGCATCAAACTTTCCTAGATCTTCATCTCTTTTAATATAACACTTGCTACCAAATACTCTGAAATATTTCACAGTAGGAGTGATGCCAAACCAGAGTTCATAGGGGGTCTTACCGGTGTTGTTTCTGATTTGAACTCGATTGAGAGTGTAGACTGCAGTGCTGATAGCTTCCTTCTAAAACATTTGAGGAACATTTGCTTCCAACATCATTGTCCTGGCAGCTTCCTGAATGGTCCGGTTCTTTCTCTCAACCACTCCATTCTGCTGTGGAGTCCTAGGAGCAGACAACTGTCTCCTTATACCCTGCTTCTCACAAAAATCAATGAACTCACCAGATGTAAATTCACCACCTCTATCAGACCTTAGACACTTTAGTTTCAATCTGGTTTGATTCTCTACCATAGCTTTGAAGATCTTGAACTTCTCAAATGCTTCTGATTTTTCTTTTAGAAAGGTAACCCACATCATCCGGGAATGATCATCAATTAACAACATGAAATATCTATCACCTTGCAGACTCTTGATTCTTGTCGGACCACAGAGATCAGTATGTACTAATTCCAACAATCAGGTAGAAGACTGATCTTTGCTTTTGAAAGAGACTCTGCTTTGTTTACCTAGCTGACATTCTTTGCACAAACTATTTGTAGGTTTCATCAATTTTGGAAGATCTCTTACGGCCTGAGTATTGCTTATCTTGATGATGTTATCAAAATTTACATGGCACATTCTTCTATGCCATAACCAACTCTGATCAATTTGAGCAAACAAACAACTTTTATTTGAACCAACCAGATGAAAGATATTACCTTTTGTCTGAGTACCGGATGCAATCTCAGTTCTGGAGCTTGTAAAGATTCTGCATTTTCTATTTTTGAACCGGAGATCATAGCCTTTGTCCACTAACTGACCAACACTAAGAAGATTGTGCTTCAATCCTTCAACATACAGTACGTTACCTGTTTTGCTCTTTCCATCAAAGGAAATAGTTCCCCTGCCTCTGATTCTGCCAGCAGAATTGTCACCAAACTTTACCATTCCTCCTTCATACCTTTCCAAATTCAAGAACTTATTCTTGTCACCAGTCATATGGTGAGAACATCCACTGTCAATAACCCAATCATCCTTTTCTTCCACTTGAGCAGCCAAAGCTTTTTCAACAACTTTGTGATTGACAGATTCAGAGAGTATTGAATCTTCTTCCTTGATGGCAATAAACACCCACTCATTTCCGGATTTGCTTCCTAGTTCTGATTCATCATCTGTTACTCCTTCATTGTCATCTTCTTCGTGAACATAATAGCAATTCTTTTGAAACCTTTGTCTGTTAGTATTAGACCTTGCAGATCTTTCCGGACATCTTGAAGCAAAATGACCAATCTTATTGCAGTTGAAACACTTAAAGGGTAGTTTTCCTTCATACTTACCGGATCCTCTTGGCAGTCTCTTTGCAATGAGGGCTTCAAGTTGAGCTGTTTCTGCTTCTTCTTCTTCCATGTCTCTTCTTGCTTGATCATACCATGACATTTTCCTTGATGAGTTTTCTCCCGGATCAAATCTCTGTTTGCCTTTCACATAGGCACTGGCTTTGAAAGCAGATTCAGTCTTGGGAGGATCATCTCCAAACTCGGTCATTTCAAATGCAGCTAGTTTGCCAGCCAGTTGTTCTCTTGTGACAGTTGTGTGGGCTCTGAATTCATCAATGGCAGCAACCTTGATTTTGTAGGCAGCCGGAAGGGATCTTAGGATTTTGCAGACAATCTCATTTTCATCTAAAGTTCCACCAGCATTTCTGATTCCACATACCAGCTCATTCACTCTTGGCATAAAGGTAGTGATGTTTTCATCATCTCTCATTTTCAATCTTTCAAATTTCCCTTTCAGACTTTGCAACCTTGCACTTTTGACAAACTCATCTCCTTCATACAGAAGTTCCAGTTTAGTCAGGATCTCATATGCAGTTGGTAGGTCAATAACATTCGAGAGATCTGAGTCATTCAATGCGCTTAGAAGAGCTTCCTTGGTCCGCAGATTGCTTTCAGCTTCTGTGATTTCATTCAGAGTTGTCGGACCACCTTGTAGAGGTACATATGGTTTTGAAACCATAGCCAAGTATGCTTTTCCCATACATTCCAAGTGACACTTCATGCGACCTTTCCAGAGAGTGAAGTTGGTTCCATCGAACTTCGGACTATCCTTCTTGTATGACAACATCCTGGATCTCCTCAAGCGGTTAAGCTCCTATCAGAGGAACTTAGCTTTGATACCAATTGTTGGATCTAGGGCATACAACTGAGAGGGGGGGTGAATCAGTTGTATAAAACTTCTTGTTCTTTCAAACACTTGATTCTTTGTTGTTAGTTAGCAGCATATCAATTAATCATCCATGAAAGCATAATACATAAACACAAGAGCAGATAAGCATCAACACATTGAACACCAAGATTTTGACGTGGAAAACCTGGTTAAGGGAAAAACCACGGGGTGATTAACCCAAGAATTATTCTCTGTTAGAAGAATAAAGAAAAATGAATGGCACATGCCAATTAGGGCTCACTGCCCGAGCACACTGCTCACAAAGAGGCCCACTGCCTACAAGGAGACACACTGTCTACAAAGTGATAAAAATCACAGTCTTGAACTAGAGAATGACATCTCTACCATGTCCGGATCAGTTCCAATTAAGCCCAAAAAAAAAAACTCTGTTCTGCCTTTCGCACTTCTCTTCGCTATGCCACACTCATCCACACACACCACACCTCGAAATGAACTCACAGACCGTTATTTATACAAGACATCGACTTAGGATCAAACATCTAAGTCGGCAAACAATCATAAGAGTATCCGCAAGATGAATAACACATCCGGTCGGCCACCACAAGAACATTCGCAGGATGAACAACTCATCCGGTCGGCTAAACAGAGCTAGAACTTCATCCGGAAGAATAACTTCAATTCTGGGCTCTACTATCAATGCGGATCAACAACACAACCTCAACACGATCCAGAAAACTTCACAAGCCTGCCTGAATGTCTGGATACATCTGCACTTCCTTTACTTGCTGGAATCTCTTGTCTTCCTCATCCAGAACTTCAAGAACACAGTCTGTCGCCACTGTAGAAGGTACTTCCGGACCTTCAAATCATACGTTATCAATGCGGACCAATGACACAACCTCAACATGATCCAAGAACCTTCACAAGCCTATCTGAATGACCAGGTACGTCCGCATTTCCTTTACTTACTGAAATCTCTTATCCTCCTTATCCGGAACTTCAAGAACACAGTCTGTCGCCACTGTCATAATGCAAGAGGTACTTCCGGACCTCCAAATCATACACAACTCGAGATGGCACATCACAAGGACATCCCAAATACTCTTTCCAATCCGCAGATTAGGATTGTACAATTCCGGACCTCACCGGACCTTTCTGTGATCCTCTGTCACCTCTAAGCACTTGCCGGAACCGGTTCCACACAGACAGCCATAACTTCTTCAGGTCTTCATGCGGACCTCTGAAAACTTGACTGAAGCATCTCAAGACTCATATCTGCAAACCCTTTAATCCGCATCCTCCGGTTCTCAACCTATCCAATATATTTGCCTTCTTCTCATCATTGTTCTTCACTGTTCCTGACTGAGGGTAATTTTCTCAATATCCTCAACACACAGCTCATCCAATCCTTCTTGTCAATGTAATATGAGTATGTTGACATCAATGACAACACTGGTTCACCTCATACTTGCAACAAGCTCAAAATTAGTGCCATTGAATTTCTCCACTTCTATTCTTCCAGATGTGCTTGCCATCTCCTTACTGCAACAAGATTTAGAATACTCTACACAAACTCCCACTCAACTTAAGATCAGCTCAAAAAACCCCTACCCAACAACTAAGACCAAAACTAGCCAGGCTCTGATACCAACTGAAAGGAAGCTAGGTGTGCGAAAATCGCTTCCTACACTAATCTATTGAGGAGAGGGGTATGCAAATTCAAATTAATCCTTACAACTAAAGCAGCATAGAACATCTAACAGAGATATTGTAGCAATACACATGAACCAAAAAGAAGACAGAAGAAGAGAGACAAAGATATAACGTGGGGAAAACCCTTATCAGGTGAAAAACCCCACACTCAGAAACCTGCACAATGTATTATCAAAACTGAATGTTGTTTACAATACACTTGCAATCCAAGCTTCAATGGTCTTCAACACTCGTATCTAGATTCAATCTGGTAGCATAACAGTACCTGTCAATCCTGTAATACATCTCCTCCTCCAAGCACCTGTTTATATAGAATATACAAGGCAAAATTAGTCCTATCTTGGAATGGGCGTCCAACTTGGCCTCATGGCCCAAAACCCATGCCTAAGGACACTTGGTCAACATTGTAGAATGTTTCTAACACTTGTCGACAGCTCCCATCCCAAAGAGGTCTCCTATTTCCAAAATGGGTTATGATAGATGCTCTTACGACACTTACGACCATCATAGAATCTGTCATAGCGGTTACAACTTACAGCTGTAAGAGAATCTATCATACACAAGCTATAAATAGCATATTTTCTTTCAACATGTCATAGTCCCCCATGGGGCACCCAAATATGCCTTTTTCAAAGATGCTTCATGACACATGTCTTCACCTGTCTTACAAGCTTCTATTTCTGACTCTTACATGTCATAACTTCGTCATAGGAATCTGTCATAACCGTTTTAGTCAAATATTCCCTTACACAACATCCAAGATGTCGACACATGGCAAAATGCTCCTACCACAAAGTGGGATGCCTGTCTCCTCATGTGAGGACAAAATTACAAGTTGTCATCTTCCATGTAGGATGACACATCACTGTGCCACATCCCACAATATGACAATATGGAATTTACAATTAATTTACAACATAGGCAATGAATTAATAAATACAAACATAAATAATGCAAGGAATTACCAAGGTTGAGACACCTTAATTCCCAACAAAGAGCTCCCGACACCGGCCTATGATGTTCCATAGTCTAAGTTGGTGTGCAACATTGTTGGTCCCCTGTCCCAATGGTATCAAGAAACCTACCTTTACCTCCACAACAATATCATCCCACCAAACCTTACATCTGCACAACATCAAACCTTCATCCATCGAGTCTCTCACTTCACCATCATAGGTGACACCCTATACCGTAAAACCCTTGTTGGTACTCTTCTACGATGCCTCGATTCTAGAGAAGCTAAAATAGCTATACAAGAGGTACACAAGGGTATTTCTGGGGCACATTCTAGTGGACCTACCCCAGCGAAAAAGATTCTAAGAATAGGATACTACTGGCCTACCATGGAACATGATGACCATCAATTTGTGAATAAATGCCTCCCATGTCAACAACATGGTGATCTCATCCATGCACCATCACAGGAATTGCAACCGATCACAACTCCATGGCCCTTTTCATAATGGGGGCTCGACCTCATAGGCAAAAATCCACCCACCATCATCAAATAGACATAAGTTCATTATTACCGCCACTGAATATTTCACTAAGTGGGTAGAAGCCATTCCACTCACTTATGCCACTGGAATACAAATAGCCAAGTTTATCCTCCATTACGTAATATGTTGTTATGGCATCCCCCTTTACATCATCACCGACAATAGGAAACCATTCAAGAACCAAGAAGTATGTAACCTTTGCCAAAAATTCCACATCCAACATCACTTTTTGACGTCATATTACCCTAAAGGTAATAGTCAAGCTGAAGCTTCCAATAAAACCATCTTACGCATCCTAAAGAAGACGGTTAATGAAGTTGGCCATGACTGGCATCTCCAACTCAATCTTGCCCTTTGGGCCTACCAGACAAGCATCTGTACCCCTACAAGAGCTACTCCATACTCTTTAGTATTTGGTTCCGAAGCCATCCTGCTAATCGAGGTTGAGCTCCCGTCTCTTAGAATCTCATTGCAGAATATCATTACCGAGGAGTATTGAGTTACAAGACTAAATGAGCTAGAACTTTTGGATGAGAAGCACTTGAATGCTCTTAATCACCTATAGGCCTATCAGAATCACCTATGCAAAATTTATAATAAGAAGATCAAGAACCGTTGGTTTGAGATAGGTGACCTCATCCTTATGGAAAACCAAAAGAACCTACAAGAGTCACAAGAAAGGTAAGTTCGATCCTAATTCGTTGGGACCCTATATCATCACAGCTAGCTATGGATCAGGAGCTTACCAGCTTGCAACACCTAAGGGGTAGCCTTTGGATGAGCCGATGAACATCATGCACCTAAAAAAGTTCTATGCCTAACCCATCAAGTATCCCAAGTCAAAAATACAAAAAAAAAAACAAAAAACCCAAAAAATCAAAAAAGAGGAAAAACCCGAGTGCAATAAAGTTGTCCAATTGTGAAAATCACTTTGGTGACGCCTTGGATAAGTACCATGGTGAAAACTTGTCTTAGGCACCATGTGTAGTGGTCAGTTCTACCATCTAGTAAAGTCCTCGCCTTCATCCATATCACTCCATATAACCTTCATCCCATGGATTGGAATAACAAACATTCAACGTTACCCATCCCATCCCTTCATCATCCACCCAAGGTAGATTCCTAAAAAAAGGATCCTTGTATGCCCTCCTTATACAAAATAAAATTTGAAAAATCCAAAAACATCATAAAATCCCCAAAATCCAAAAAAATTAGAAACCACAAAATCCAAAAACATTAGAAAATCCAAAAACCCCAAAAAGAAAAATAAAAAATTAGAAAATTAAAAAATTATCATCCAACTCATCAATTTCATCATCCAACCCATCCCAAACCATCCCTGCATCATCACTACAACCCAAAACTACATATCATCACCACCCGCATCTTAATGTGCCTTGATCCTGTGGATACAAGGTATGTAGGCAGTTTGGAATACGAAGGAAGTATCCAATACGTAGGTACATAAGATGCACCCATCCCACCCATTTGGATGGTCCCTATTCCCTGAGCTTATACTAGATCCAAGAGCAATACACTTGCTAAGCATACTTCTAAAAGCATCATATCTCATGCAAAAATCATCAATCAACAAACCAACTACAATCATGACACGTGGCCTACTATATTTTTTTCCCATCTTTCAACATTTATCCTAATCATCCAATCAATTCCTACCTTAATGGATATATCGTTCCTACAATAGGTAGAATCCATCATCCTATCAAATCAACACTTATCTTGGAAAGAGATACAATGGTTGTTTGTTTGGTTCGTTTATATTTTTTATTATTGATTTTTATCTTTTGACTCATGGATCACTCTAAAACTACCTTGATCTCACGATATCATGGTATGTGGTGGAAAACACCTGGAATGGGGCATGGTCATTGTTTTTGTATGATGTGCTTATGGATTGGTCTCATTACTCCAAGTCTAGTATTCATATCTTGTAAATGTAGGGTCAGTTCTAGCATATTGTTCCCATTTTGCATCTAATATTCATCATACCTTTTATGTACTTACGACTTGTGCTATGAGTCCCCTTCCCTCATCTAGGCAAGATTGTACTACCTTGGGCATGCATGTGATCATTCTATTGTTTGTGGATCTAGTCCATGCACAGATGGATATGTATCATCATCTTGGTCTTTCATACCTTGGTGAAAATATCCCCTTTTACTATAATAAATCTAGGATTGCTCTCAAAAATATCAACACAATATCCCATCCCAACCGATCATCCTTAATCTACCTTCATCCCCCATCCATCAAAATCATCACCTTGGATTTTCATTTAATGAAGATAAAAACCTAATCAATCCCATCCCCTAATCATTCAATCACATCCCACAACCACCCTAACCAACCTAAAAAACCCCCTAACCTCCCATCCCATAACCAATTCCTATCCAATTTCAACCAACCCAACAAAACCCCTCTAACAATGTGGTGTCTAGTGACCTAGTACTCATCATCCCCAAACTCCCCCAACCTATCCTAACCATCTCCCAACCATCTCTAAACCTACCCTAACCATCCCTAAACATCCCCTAGCCCAACCATCTCCTAACCTCCCAACCCTACTCACCATGGTTCTAAGCATCACAATGTATCATGACAAACATCTATCATCCTGCATATACAACGTCATCATTAGCATAAACCACCATATAATTGCATTAACATCAATAACCATATCATTGCATTACCATTACCATAAAATCTATTATCCATCTATCACATCATTTATCCATTTGCATAATATATGTTTATTAATCTAAGCATATATTTCTATTATCCATACATAATATATGTTTATTAATCTAAACATATATTTCCATTGCATTTCATTTATCCATACATAATATATGTTTATTACTCTAAGCATATATTCCGTTTCCATCTCATTAATCCATAATCCACATCATAATTCATAATCCACATCATAATCCACATAAACCATAAAACCATAAAAATATCAATATGCATACCATACATCATCATCATAAACATCATAACATCCATACATAATCCATAACCATAAACATGCATAAACTACAATCATAATCATCATAACCATCTAGGCATAATCATCATATACATAATGCATAACCACCATCATAATCATCAAAGCACACATCATAATCCATAAGCATAAAACATCATATATCGCCACCAAAAATCATCATATATATCGCTCAAAATCATAATGTCATGTTACAAAAATATGCCTTGAGGGCTAAAAGTACATCAAAATACATAACGCTCAAAGACATACAAATACAAATCAACCATGGGTAGAACTACCCCATGTAGAGTCAGTAGTTAGATCGACGAGGAGGAGGTGGCCCCATAGGTGCCTACTACTACTGTGATGGCTGCTGCACAAATCTCTGAGAGTAGCCTAATCGGTAGGAACCTGATACTCTAGATTGGCTACGCTGAATGTAGATTGGTACTCTGTCCCTTAGGAACAATTGTGCAATAGGCCCCATAGTAGTACTCAGTAGGGATCTCTGATCTACTAGTTGTTGTTGTACCTAAGTAAGTTGTTGTGCCAAAATGTAATCTCCCCACATCCGTGCCATGTTATTGACGTCTATCACCCCCTCCATTTGCGCTACCTATTGCTGGAGCTATACAATCTGGGCATCGACTCTCTGCAGTCTAGCCTTAGTCCCCTATCTCATGACTATCTCAGTATCTCTCTCCACTGTGATCTAAGCAACCTAAGTCTGCATCTAGCTTTGTAGGTGACCGATCTGATCCTGCAAGATCTGAATCTGTAGATCTCCCTCTCCTTCGTTCACTCTGTCCAACAAGGCCTACAGACCCTCTAATCTTTAAATCTCTATTCGAACACTGTCTTGCTCAATTGTGACAATAGCTAACTCTTGCTACTATCTAGACACCTAATCCTCCAGGCTAGCTACCTGAGCCTGCAGGATCATTGTATCCTCGTCCTTGTCTCTCCATGGTCACACCCATCAATGACTAGTAGATGGAGCTAGGCCAAGGCTAGTACCTGATGTCCCTATGCCTAAGGTCCCCACCTATCCCAAAGTCCTTGCATGTCCCTATCCTGAGGGCACCTATCCAACAGGCACTTGTCCAACCAAAACCTGCCCAACCTATCCTTGTCCAACTGGTACTTGCCCAACCTGTCCCTATCCTATCGTTGCCTGCCCTGGAATTGCCACCACCAAAACCTGTATACCATCACCTCCTCCATCCCCTCCATCATCCCCACCTCCACCTCCCCCATCTCTCCTAGCTCCATCTCCCTCCTCCTCTATCTCCACCTCCTCCATAACATACTCCTACCACTCCTCTTCCTCTTCTACGGGGTTTGCATCGGGGACTGTAAGTCGTAACGGCCTCGTCATCTGCCACCAAGAATCATATGTTGGAGTCCTCCCTGCATCTACTATCCAACTCCCCCAATCCCACTACACTAACTATAGTGTTTCCTAATCCAATAACACCACCTATGGCTGCAACTCCATGCCAGCCCAAAAATAGCCATGACCTACAATAGATCCTGCCTCATCTGAAACTGACGCATAACACATGACGAAATATATCTGTCAATAGTGTGCTTTGTCCACCCCATCATATACTGAGGCTGAAAGGTGTATGAAATATGCACATCATCATCGATCCATGCCTCTACCCCTATATACGGTCTCCATATGACCGTAGCCATGTCATCCAATAGTCGCCACCAGTATCTCAGGTTCCCTAGCCATGTATGCCAAAGAGGTGCCCTATACAAAAATATAAAGGGATCATATCGTGCCCTCGCATACACACACTCAGGCCTTGTAATACAGATGTGCTCCCATGCCCACATGTGGAGCAATGTCACCCCTACCCCCAAGATCACATCCGCCTGATACACCACCAGGTGCATCTCATGATAAAGTTGGGCTAGTAAACAAGGCCCCCAAGCAAACATTGTCTCATGGGTCATCATAGCCTAGATAACCCACCCCCACCCAATCGAGAAATCTTGTGACCATCGATCAGGCATCAGTATATCTCCAATTAGCTCACAAACATATAGCACAAAATGCTGACCTCCCCCACACGGGTAGCCCCATAGTGCATCTCCCGCCTATCCTGAGTGTATCTCGATTGTGCTAGCGCAAATGCTCGATATAATGCCGCTACTCCAAAGGGAACATTATAGGTCACCCTCTCTCCAACTATGAGGATCCTAAGGATCCTCCATACATCCTCCAGGGTGATAGTGATCTCACCCATCGACAGTAAGAAGGAGCATGTCTCTGTTAGTGTAGGTTTTTTATTTATTTTCATAAGGTTTTTCCTACACATATTATTAAGCTTGCTTAGGTTAATAAAGCGAGTTTAATTAGGTGAGTAGGTTATGAGGGGTCACCTTCTGACAAGTGAGCATCCATTAGCTATCTTAGGAAGATGTTTTTGCTATCTTTAGTCCAATAGATGGTTGCTTCCTATTGGTTGGTGTTTCCACCTCCACCCTCTACCTCTTCTATATAAACTGACTACCTAGCTTTTAATTCCATCTCATTATAATGTATTTCTTTGCATTCTCTTGAGTTGAATATAGTTTATTTGGCTCATATAGTTTACTTTCTCTCAATCACTTGCATTCTTGGGTAGAAATCTTACATGGTATCAGAGCAGTTGTGAGTTGTGGGTTAGCATTATTTTTAGAAATTTGAGAGTGTAGGGTTATTTTTCGAAGCACATGAGTATGCTCTTCTCTTGCATCTTTAGATGATCTGGAGAATCAAAAAAGTGTGCAGAAAACTCTAGTTTCTAGGGGGGTCATATTTTGACTTGCCAGTTGCAGGTTTTCAGAGCTTCCTGGAGACTTTATGAGCTCACCATTGAGTCTAGAATAGCCAAGATAGTCAGGTTTGCCTTTCGTTTTGTCTGATTCAGACACCGGAAGCCAAATCTATGAGGGTTTGAAGCGAGAGGTTCATTGCCAGATCTAGCAAGGAGCCACCATTTTGGAGTAGTTTGGATCAAATCTGACCCTGCCATCGTGCTCAGAAGACATCAAAACCCTAAGATCACCTGTCTATTCATCAAAATCAGACAAAGTTGCCCAAAAAGGCAAAACAAAAAATGGTAGGCCTCCTTGGGCCTCTACATGCAATTCGAGGCAAGCTGATTTTTTTCAAAAAAAATTCAAAAAATCTAGTTTTTTTTATTTCCTTCAATTTTTTCAAAAAATTTATTGCAGGTTTTAGTTTTTTTTTAAATCTTTGTAAAAGCAAAAAATTAAAAACAAAAACTTTGGTATCTGCGTGCCTGCATAGGGTACGAAAGATACATCACTCCCTTTAAGGGAGGCAGCTCTTTCAAAAGAGACCGCAGCCTCTTTTTAAAGAGGCTTACGACCATTTAAAAGGTCGTAGCCCATTTCATAAGGCACGAACCTCTAAGGAAAAGGTTGCTCACCCCTATTTAAAGGGTTTTGTGGTGTGGCTCAGCCCCCCAACCCTGCATGTTGTTCGGCCCTTTGGGATTTCTATACGCAGGTCAGCTTTTTTGGCTTGCAATTTTTTTAATATACCTCAGGGTCCTCACCCTCTTCTATCACTCCTGCCATTTTAACAGGACTTTGGGCAGTGATTCTGGCTTTCTGCCAGTCCTGGCAGGTATCTATATTTAGCTAGAGATTCTACATTTGGTAGGAGATTCTCTGTTTTGGCAGAGGTTTACTATTTCTAGAGATTTTGCTAAATTTGGTGGCAATTCTGCCAAATTTGGTGGAGTAAAAAACATTTGCAGTTTCTCCCCCCTCACCATTGTAGTTTTTGTTTTGCACCTAAACTTCAGGAGGCCCGTTCTCAACCATACGGAGGAATTTTTCAGTGCAACTTTTTTTGAAAAAGGGTAGAATTTTGCGCTCTTTGCAATGGTGTGATTGGTTTTTTCTCAAGTGATCCCATTTTTCTAGAAGTTCATTTTTCTCATTAGATCTGAAGGATAATTCTCATTTTTGAAGCTTCAAACAACTATAACTTCCACATACGACCTCGAATCGAGGTGGTTCTTTTTTTGAAAGTGGATATTTTTCCAAGAACTACACATTGGTGTTGGTTTGAGGATTTGATTATGAGATATTTCTATACTTTCAGTATTTGGATCCTTTTTTGGATATTGTAAAACTCTAGAAAACAACTCCAGCATTGTAAACGCATTGCTCTATAAAGTGCCAAATCATTTTTTGGGGGGGGATTATTGATTGAGTGAAAAGGGGGGGTCTCTTAATGTGCTTTTTGATCTTTTACTTGTGCTCTTCTTTTCCTCAAACGGACCATTCAAAGGTTCCATTGTTAACACCTTATAATTATGCAACATCGCATCAACATGCATGGAATACCCTAATGCAACTTGGGTATACTCCATATGTTGGACAAAAGATAACTGAACCCATAGATGATAAGGAAAAGATAAAATGGATGCTTAAACATACAAAATCTCTTGGATGTCTTTGTAGCCTTGTTTCCCTTTATCTATTTCAAATTGAAGCTTGTACAAATTCACATGATGCTTGGGAAAAATTAAAAACATTGTATGGTACAACTGATGAAGTTAGAGGCTATCAAATTGACAATGATTTGATAAGCCTTAATCCCAATAACTTTGGAAACATCTAGGATTATATAACTGAGGTTAATGATCTAAGAGCACAGTGCAAAGCATGTGGTATTGAGAAAAAGGACATTCAATTAATCTATAATATACTAAACAAACTTGGTCCTAAATATGTTGGTTTTGTTTCTAGATTTCATACTCATAGACTGACTATGGGATCTGCATACACAATGCCTTCATTTACATCCTTTTCTGAGATGTTAATGCATGAACAACAGAAGCTTCTTTCCATGGGTATCATTTAGCCATCATAGACTCGGGCCTTGTTGGCTAGTCATCTTAAGGGATAGAAAGAGTTGGGTTCTTCTGACAAGAAACAAAAGAAATCAAAGAAAAATCCACACACAGATCAAGCACAGAACAAATCCTCTTTAAAAGAGGGCTCATCTAAGAAGGAGAAGTCTACTTGTGCATATTACAAAAGGACTGGAGATGAAGAACATTCTTGTTACAAGAAGGATATTGATGAGCTAAAACATCTTCTTAAGAAGAATAATATCAGTTTACCTTCTAGAATGTCTAAGTCATCTTCTTCTTCTTCACATTCCAATTAGTCAGGTTCTAATAAGGAAAAAGGTCATGCAAGTTTTGCTTCTGAGTCACAAAAAAACAAGGGTAAAGCTCTTTGTGCTTCTACAGGTCTTGTATCAGGGAGATGGCTTCTCGATTTTGGAGCTTCTCACCATATGGCTTCTTCACAGTCCATGTTCTCTTCTTTTGAGCCTTGTCATATGCCACCTATTCTGAAGGGTAACAACACTTACATGAATGTAATTGGGAGGGGATCCATTAATATTACGGATGGCACTTTCAATGATGTTTTGTTTGTACCTCATTTGACAAATAATCTTCTTTCTATTTATCAGATCACCCATGGTGGAGGAGGGAAGACTATGGAATTTACACCTAATTCTGTTGTCATTCGAGACTTGGAGAGTGGAGAGATTGTTGCTACTGGGATGGTTGATCATGCATCTCGGTTATACTCTTTTTTAGACTTTGCACCTAATGATGGCTCTAATCCTTTGGTTGTTGACCACACTCCTTGTATATCATTTGATTTTGAGGAGAATTTTGGTTACTTGAATTTGGGTATTCTCACATTTGATCCAGTTCTTGAGCCTTGTATTTCTTCTCGTCCTCATGTTTCTTCAGATGTCAGCACTGTAGTGATACAGGAGGCTCACATTGATCTTCCAAAGATAGTTACTTGGGTCATATTCCTACCAGACATCTCATCTTTGTTTGTAGAGTCCCACATTTCAGATTTGGGAGACACTATTGATTGCATTCATCTTCTCTTTGATGGAATTGATTCTTCTTTAGATGTTTTGAGGGTACATTCAGACCTTTCTATTCCTTCTTTGCCTATATTTGCTTCTATAGTGATAGTTCTATAGATATTCATGAGTCCACTCATCTGACTCAGTCATCATTCATGTTGACATCCTCTGCAGAAGTCCTAGCATCTTCTATGGTACTTGATCCATATCAGTATTTATCACAGCTAAGCATTAGCTTAGAGATCCTTGAGCATCATTTGGAGGAGGCATCCTTGTGTTCAGAGGAGATATCTTCATCTTTGGATCCTGTTCTATTTTGGTTACCACTTGGTTCTAGATTGTCACATTCTTCAATTTGGCATGAGACTCCTAATTGGATTGGGGCTTCTTTCGGCATTGACATGGTGACACCTGAGCAGAATTCAGAGACTTCATACATTTTTCTTCCTTCATATTCCTTTTAGGAATGGGAAGAAATCCTGCATACACCTTTGGTTTTTTTCTTCCCAAGGGGAGAAACATTGTTCGGCGAGCGTGGATCATCCTCTCCATCCAGATTGGAGCATCCACCATTGGCATAATTGCTTCATTTCGAGGAGGCTTCTTAGTCCTTCTATTCTCTCTCTCTATTCTAGGGGGGAAATCTAAGAGGAACGTCCTGCAACAAATTAATGAAAAATGCACAAAATAACAGATTTACATAAATAGCAAAAACACAAGGAATTTATTTATCGTAGGCCACTTCAAGGGGGCAACCTCCTTTGAGCAAGCTCAATACAATAAATTCATGGATGCTTTCATTGGCCTCAACACTTACTTATATACTAAGTCTAATGTAAACAAATACTACTTGCCATGAATGTGGGATAATACAATATGCTCACAAGACGACTTACAAAGCATATGCGTCCATAGCAACTAATGTACTTAACAAAGAGAAGGGCTAAACACAGGTTCCTAACATCCCCTCCCTCTTAGAAAAGATTTTTCCTCAAAGCTTCAGATGTGGGAATTGTTGTTGAATCTGAAATAGTGGTTCCCACATTGCATCCTCTGGTTGCATTCCATGCCACTGAATTAATACCTCTGTGATGAATCAGGAGCGAAGCTGACGAGTGCGCCTGTCGAGGATTGCCTCTAGCTCTAGAAGGATGGATCCTTCATTATCAAGTTCTGGTAAAATAGTTTGCGCTCTAATGTTTGTGCCGATAACTTTCTTTAGACAAGAGACATGAAATACTAGATGAACTCAGGAAGAAGGTGGGAGCTCCAATTTATAAGCAACTGGCCCAATCTTCTAGAGAACCTTATATGGCCCATAGAACTTTGGAGCTAGCTTATGACTCCCTTTGAGTTTCAAGGATGATTGCTTGTATGGTTGCAGTTGAAGAAAAACCATATCACCTACTTGAAAAGTGCACTCAGAACATTGTTGATCAGCCTGTTGTTTCATTCTATTTCTTGCCATGTGAAGATTGTCCCGCAAGATGCTAAAAATCTGATCCTGGGTTCAGAGAATCATGTTGACTGCCTTAACTAGTGAACTACTGGGGGTGTATGGAAGGAGCACTAGTGGTCCCTGACAATAGACTACTTCATATGGAGTCATTTTAGTTGAAGTGTGGTAAGAGGTATTGTGCCACCATTCAGCGAGAGGGGGCCACTTTGCCCACTAATGTTGTTGTTCTGAGGTGAAGTAATGAAGGTAAGTTTCCAAACATTTGTTGACAATTTCAGTCTGGCCATTCATTTGTGGATGATACCTGGAACTCATCTTCAATTTGGTTTTGGTGTGTCAAAATAGTTCTGTCCAAAAATGACTGGTGAAGCTTGCATCATGATTTAAGACAATGGAAGAAGGGATGCCATGAAGATGGAAGATCTGGTCGAAGAAAATTTGTACGACTGTGGAGGCAGTATAGGGATGGCTAAGGGCACAAAAATGATTGTATTTGGAGAGGCGATCAACCACAACCAAGATCACTGTCTTCCCTCCAAATTTAGGGAGTCCCTCAATGAAATCCATAGAAATATCTATCCAAATCCTTGTAGGGATGGGCAAGGATTCGAGCAACCCAAGAATGAGTGTTGTTTCACCCTTGTTGTGTTGGCAGGTATCACATTCAACCACCATCTGTTGAATTGCCCTTTTCATTCCCTTCCAAAAGAAGTTACGTCATGCCCACTCATATGTTTTGAGAAACCCTAAGTGCCCTGCTGATGGAAAAGCATGGAGTTCATAGAATACAGCTTGCTGAAGATCTTTGCTCTGAGGAAGCACCAAATGGCCCTTGTATCACAAAGAAGCACCATCCCAAGAATAATGTAGTATAGCAGAGGGGTTAGTGGGGAACTATTGAATAATTTGAGATAATGAATAGTCATTGGCATATCCCTGCTATACAAATTCCAACCAATTTGGAATAAGCATGGAAATAGCTGAAAGGAAAGCTTGGTCGTCAAATGTGCGAGAAAGAGTTTTTGCCACAATATTGTCCTTACTCTTCTTGTAAGTGATCTCATAGTCATAACCCATGAGTTTACTGACCCATTTCTATTGTGCTAGGGAGGAGACCTATTGTTCCAAGAAATATTTCAAACTCTGGTGATCAGTTTTGATGCAAAAATGATTCCCTTGTAGGTATGGTCGCCACTTCTGTACTGCATGCAAAATTGCCATCATTTCATTATCATAAGTAGAGAGTACTAAATTCTTGCCAGAAAGGGCTTTGTTGGTGAACGCAATGGGGTGTTCTTCTTGGAGGAGAATAGCACCAAGTCCATTGCTGCAAGCATCACTCTCGATAGTGAAGGTCTTGGGAAAATTTGGCATAGCTGGAACAGGTGTAGTACACATAGCTTGTTTCAATTTTTCAAATGCACACTTAGCACCGTGTGTCCAAATAAAAGCATCCTTTTTCAACATAGCTATCAACGGAGCTGTAATCTTCCTGTAATCTTTGACAAACTTGCGATAGTAGCCAGTCAGCCCCAAAAAACCACGGAGGCTCTTGAGTGTCTGAGAATGCGACCATTTTTTTATGGTGGCTATTTTTGTGGGATCCACCTGAACCTCTTGGGCTGAAACAATATGCCTAAGATACTCCACTTTCTCTTGGCCAAAGACACATTTAGATTGTTTTGCATAGAGATGATGATTAGAGAGAAGTTGCAGTGCAAGATCCAGATGTTGGAGATGCTTAGCCCATGTTTTACTATAGATGAGGATGTCATTGAAGAAGACCAAAATGAATTTCTACAGGTAGGGCCGAAATATTTTATTCATCAATGCCTGAAATGTTGAAGGAGCATTAATGAGGCCAAAGGGCATGACCAAAAACTCATAGTGGCCATCATGCGTGCAAAAATCCATCTTAGGGATATCATCCTCATGAAGTCAGATTTGGTGATACCCAAAATGAAGATCCAACTTGAAGAAAAAATGAGTGTCGTGAAGCTCATCAATAATAGGGATCAAAAATTTATCCTTGATTGTGATGTGATTAAGTGTTTGGAAGTCAATGCAGAGGCGCCATGACCCATCTTTTTTCCGAACAAGAAGAATTAGAGAAGAAAATGGGCTGGTACTAGGGTGAATAATGCCTTGCTTCAATAAGTCTTGAACGAGCATCTCAATCTCTGTCTTTTGGTGAAATGGGTAGCGATAGGGCCTAATGTTGGGAGGAATGCTTCTAGGAAGGAGTTGAATACAGTGGTCCTCTAGCTATGAAGATGGCAATCCCATTGGTTTGGCAAAGACACATGCATACCTATCTAAAGTTTGTTGTAGATCAGAAGGAGTAGTGGAGACTGTTGATGGTTGCATCTGAATGGAATGGAGTTGGGCAATAATGCCGTGTGAATTCTTCTTAAGAAGCTTTTCCATGTGATGTGAACTTATGATGCTGAGAGACCCTGGTTGTGTAATGTGTCATACCTGTTTGTATATTTTTAAAAATCTTTTTTATGTGTTATTTTAATTTGTATTTGTGTTCTTTTAAACTAGAGAGAAGATGCAGAAGGGGTTTTAGTTTGCCTGTAGATGTGTGTTGTCAGAGCATACAAAATATAGCATATAATGCAAACCCAAAAAATGTACAATAGATATGAAGAAAATAACAGAGACCCAGATAGAAGAATGACCAAATAACAATTACTACCACATACCCATGTGTAGAAATGCAACTTCAGATTTATGTTGTTGTCGGACCAGTAATGGGTACATATAGAATCATCCAAATCTTCAAGGAATAGTTGAGAATGTTCATACAAACTGATAACAGCCAATAAGGAGCCCTAGACGTCCCCAAACAAGCAAGAAAATGAGGCTACAAACAAATAATATGGAGTCTCCTAAGACCCACGTCCTCTAGGCACATGTACGGCTGGTTGAAAGTACAATCTTCATCAAACACTACTAAAAATGTTGTGAATCTTCTCTGTTAATGATCTGCAGCAATCTCCAAGGTAGGGTGACCAAGAGAGAGGAAGAAATCTGCAACTAAACACCTTCAAATGGCTCCCTCATGAAGTACGACTAGTTGGGTATGGTACAACCAGCAAGAGGTAAATGCAGCCACCTCAAATCTCTCCTCAAACACCTCAAAATTTGTCCCAACTATGCTGCAATCAGATGACTATCAAATCTGAAAGTGAAATGAACAATGAATCCTTGGAACCATCATCCAATGAACTTCATTTCAACACAACTATGAACACTGAGTGTATCCACCACAAATGACACCTTTGGGTGATCTCCCACACCTGTAGAATGTCGTTACTCAGGGAGGTTTCTGTCTTGAAGAGCCTTTGGTTCGAATCCTTCAAACCCTCACAAGAACAAACCCTAGCAAAGCTCAATAAGAGAAATATCATAAACTTGGCATAACAAATGAGCTTTCTTTTTCATCTTTTATTTCCCTCACAAGATGGGCGTTGGGTTTTAGGAGGGACTTTTAACATTTTAATCCTCCTTGGGATGGGTGCCCACACACTAGGCATAAGTGACCTCTTAATATTTCACTTTATGAGTCACTTAATAATTTAACATTAAAGTCCCTTTTAATATTTCACTTGAACTTACGGACTTTAAAATAAATGCCAAGATGGTGTCAGAATGCAATGATCTATAGCTCATCGGAAAGCCCTCGATGAGATGAATCCAACCCCACTCCAAAAATCCCAATTTGACACCAAACCCAAACTTAATAAAAATAGTAACAGCCAAAAGAAAATAGAGCCAACTTAGAGGGTGCCAACTGGATCCACTGACCTTGAACCACGACTCCATCACCGACAAACACCTCCACGGCCAAACTAACCACAGTTCCCTAACCAAACTGCTAGTCCATGGGAACCCAATGATGGACTAACCATGTATTAAGAAGGGGACATTACAGGTTGTAAGCCCTTCAACGTGTGTTTTTGCCCATTGTCTAAAAATTGCATCCAAATTTTAGCAAAATCCCATAAGATGGGTCTAAGTGTGTGTAAACATTGGGCTCCCAAAACCACACCACATCCACCTAAGGGCAAGGCAAACATGTCGAAGTGCAGGTTATAATCTCCAATACAGATACGCACATTGCGACACTTCCCTTTGCAAGGTAATGTGTCCCCATTTACAATCATGACTTCAAAGTTGGAACAAGGATGGACAAAACAATTAGGCTATTTGGCGATCCAAGGGTTAATGAAGTTATGAGTGTTACTAGAATCAATGAGTATTGTAAGAGAGAGCTTCTTGAAGTAACCCTTGACCTACATGGTTTGTGGGGTGGTGACTCCTGCTAAGGCATGGAGAGAGATCTCTAGGTGGTCTTCCTGAGAAGCAAGTTCAACAAGCAGTTGTTTAGCTTCTTCCTGATCATCTGTTGTATCTTGAGCATCTACCCAAACTTTAGTTTCAGGCGGAGAGTCCACATCTAATAGGTAGAGCTTTTGCTCAACACATCGATGTCTTCGAGTGAATTTCTCATCACAATTATAACAAAGTCCTTTTTCTCTATGTGCCCACATCTCTGCTTCAGTCAAATGCTTAATAGGAGTTCTTCTAGGAGCTAGTGTTGTTTGAGATATTTGGGGAGTTGTATTTCTGAATGGAACAAAATTGGATTTGGATTGCTGCTGAGTTGTGATCTTGTCCTCTGCCAACTTAGCCAATCCTAGGGCTTCCATCATTGTGTTGGGATAGAACATTTTAACCTCAAATCGAATTGCATCCTTCAGACCACTGACAAAATAACTCCTAAAGAATTCATCAGACAATCCCTCCATGTTATTGGCTAGTTTTTTAAATTTTGTTTGATATTCTCTCACAGTGCCTATTTGGCAAAGTTTAGTGAGTGCTCTAGTGAATTCACCAAAAGCACTAGGGCCAAACCGTTGCAAAATGAGTTTGCAAAAATCAGTCCATTGTGGCTCGTCATGAGCTTTGAGATACCAAAGGAACCATTGAAGGGCTTCATGTTCCAAGTGAAAGGATGCAAGCGGGACTTTGTTGACATCAAAAGTATTATGCAAACTGAAATATTGTTATGCCCAGTATATCCAACCAAATGGATCAGCACCATTAAATTGAGGAAAATCAAGCTTCAGCCCTTGAAAATTGCTAGAAGAAGAAAAACTGATGTCTGAAGAAGACTCTGGATGCCATCTATTGTTCATGGTTGAATGTTGAAGATTTAGTCCAAGAATTTTTTCATCAAGATCTTAGATTTTGGTCTTGAGGGAGGCAATGTCATCCTCCATATTTTTTGCTCATGTTCAGGTTACTACCATAGCCAAAAGAATTTTTTTCATTTTTTTTTGGGGGGGGAATGGCTAGAAAAATGTGTGCTAAAACATGTTTAGTAAAGGGAAATTTTAATTTGGGGCAAACTACAATGGGTAATTGGGTGTTGACTAGCTTTTGGACACTTTCTGAAGGAAAGGGGAGAAGAAAAAGATGATTTCAGAAGCGTGATGAAAGAATGGGAAAAATTGTCCAAGAGGGACAAGGGAGCATAAATATGAAATGAACATTGTGGTAAAATCTCAAAGCTAGTGGGTGAGATTGGAAGAAGTTATGGAAAACCCTAAAAATAGCCAAATGTGGGATTTTTGGCTTTGATAAGTGGAATTGGGATAGGGTCCTCAAGGAAGGAAATGTGCGGAATGAAATTTTAGGTGTTCCAGTGAATTTTGAGAGGAAACAGAACTAAAACAAGAAACATATGGCTACCAACTGCTCTGGATCTTTTTTTTTCTGAAACTTTTTGGTTGTCAACTGGTCTGGACAGATTTAATCTACAATTTTCCTGTTGTCAATAGATATGGGCCCCAAGTCTGTTCCGCTTCCTAAAGGTTCAAGGGAGTCACTCTGGCCACCAATGTTGTCTAACGACTTGCATATTAGGTAGTACCCCTCACTCCATGGCTCAGGTAAAACTAATAACCACTTTGCCACAAATGATAGCTCTTGGTTTACCTCACGGATGGGAACTAGTCAATCAGGTAGGGGCCATTACCTTTTTCACTGGCAGGTCCTCTCAATGGGCCAGCTACTTCGGGGTTCCTGTGGTACTCCTCACAATGAGTTTTAGGGCAATATGCCCAGGTACTTCCCACAGTTAAGTGGATAGGGATGTTCCCTGATCTGAATCTGTAATCCAAATGAACAATATAGATGCGAAAAAAATATATTGCTGCAACAATCACAACACTTGGAGTGCCACTGCAGAAAAAACATTGGCAAAAATTCTACCCAACGAGCCCAAGAAAGTGCTCTGATACCAGATGAGAGGAACCTCCTACAACAAATTAATGAAAATGCATGAAATAATAGATTTATATAAATAGCAGAAACACATAAGGAATTTATTGCTCATAGGCCACTTCGAGGGGTAACCTCCTTTGAGAAAGCTCAATGCAATAAATTCATGGATGCCTTCATTGGCCTCAACACTTACTTATATACTAAGTCTAATGTAAACTACTACTACTTCCCATGAATGTGGGATAATACAATATGCTCACGGGACGACTTACAAAGCATATGTGTCCATAGCAACTTATATACTTAATAAAGAGAAGGGCTAAACACAGGTTCCTAACAAAATCATTATACATGGGTACCTCATTAGGCTTCATTTTCTGGGACCCATCTTTTGACCCACCTAAGCTACGCTTAAGGGGGGTGTTAGTGTAGGTTTTTTATTCCTTTTCATAAGGTTTTTGCTACACATAGTATTAAGCTTGCTTATGTTAATAAAGTGAGTTTAATTAGGTGAGTAGGTTATGAGGTGTCACCTTCCTAAAAGTGAGCATCCATTAGCTATCTTGGGAAGATGCCTTTACTATCTTTAGTCTAATAGATAGTTGCTTCCTATTGGTTGTTATTCCACCTCCACCCTCTCCCTCTTCTATACAAACTCACTACCTAGCTTGTAATTCCATCTCATTCTATTGTATTGCTTTGCATTCTCTTGAGTTGAATACAATTTATTTGGCTCATATGTGATTTTTGTTTTGCTTTCTCTCAATCACTTGCATTCTTGGGTAGAAATCTTACAGTCTCACTCCTTCATCTCTCTACCAGGGCCATCATCATGGCCCTATGAGCCTGTAACCAGGGCATCTCTAAGATGGTATTGTTGAACACCCAAACTACTAAGAGGGGGGGTGAATCAATAGTTTATTAAACCTTTTACTTATTGAGCTAATATCCATTTACCACATTCAACAATAAATCAAATTAAACATTGAAGAAGCAAATATAATGCATCACACATGAACACTAGGATTTTTACGTGGAAAACCTAAAATTGGGAAAACCACAGTGAGTGTTATCTCACAATATATTATGTAGGAACAATACTGAATTACAATAGAGACTCACTGCCTTAGGTCTCACTGCCCAGGGCTCACTACCCAAAAGAAGTGCTCAGTGCAAGAAGGCTCACTGCCTAGAGAAAGAAAGAAAGAAGAAGGGTGGCTCACTACCAATTTGAACTGCTATGATTGCATCTACACATGCATGGTTATAGTTCCAATGAAGCTCAAAAATACTATCTCAAAACTGTTCATCTTTGACTGCCCTGTTTCATTGTTCTGCTTCTACATCAAATAAGATCTGTCTTCTTCTACTTTTATCACCCTTATGATTCTTCACACATTGAATTTACAATCACATTTGCACACCACACCATCCAAACACCAAATTTGATCATATATATATATATATATATATATATATATATATATATATATATATATATATATATATATATATATATATATATATCTGTAATATTTGAAATTTACACGTTAGGTTGGTAGACCAAGATGTAGTGTGTAGTCATAACTTGTCGGCCAAAATCATTTACCAAAATACACAGTGGATCAAAAAAATAATTGAATCATATTCACATATGTCAGCTCCATCCATATAATCACTTAGAATAAGATTCCAAACAACAAAACTTACTGCACACACATCATGATGTCATGTTGGCCTTAACCATAGACTGTCACTGGTTTAGTTCAACTGTTAGACTACATCTTCCAGTGCAGACCACAAGACTTTCTCAAATACATATCAAAGACTCTTCACATATCATAGATCATACCTCCATAATTACAAAGCAAAATATTCTTTTGCGGTAGAATGTGGACCACAAAAATACACGTGCTGTCACAGTCAAGTTTTGTCAAATCACGTAGCGATACTTAGGTACCCATAACTATCTTTTTGGTGGAACTCAAAACTTGCAACTCTAGATTTAGATACTTCATACATGTGTTTACAACACCTCAAAACTGCATAACAAGATATGCAATAGCGGAGGAATGTGGACCAAATCAAATGAGCATTCTGCTCTGAATCATAATGTATTTTGTTCTTCCGGACTTAGTCTGTTTGAGTGTATGCTTCCGGTATATGTCAGGAGCTAAAAACTTGGATATATGATCATCAAAGGACTACAAACAACATATCAGAACCACATTATCTAATCTTCAACTGTGGACCATTGCCATCCATTATACTACTACTCTATCGTTGTCTCCTGTATACTGCCAACACTTAGTCAAAAATGACTAAGTCATTTTCATCAGACCAAAAACTTTGTCTCAACCTTATTCCTTTCCTTGTTGCCATCAATGACAACATCTTCAAACATCATGCATGATATTTCACCATCATACCAACAGTGTCTCTCTCTTAGCGATGTTTGCCAAGTTGCCAACAATCTCCCCTTTTGGCATTGATGGCAACACTTGATGTGAAAAATTGTTATACTACTCGCCCTTACTCTTTACATACTACTCCTAATCTTCATGCTTCTCTTCTTACTTTCCAAGTGTTTTTCACATGTTTCATTGTCCCCCTTTGACATCAATGGCAAAGGTGTATGATACAAAGATATTTACAAGTTGCCAAAATTTCAAAACTGTTTTTCTACTTTCCGCATATATACAAATGAAATCAAAATGCTTACTATTGTTCCGGGAGAACATCTTTATAGATTATTTTTAGTTGCACCATTTCTTCATCCCAACTGGTCTAAGCATCTCTCAAAACTAGTATGTGCCCATTAATCTTGGACAACTCTTTTGCTTTCTTCACTGTAGCAGGGGCTTCAATGATTTGCCTTGTCTTATATGTCGTTGCTATTAACTTGGTTAGGGATGCAATTTTGAAGGTTACTACCTCCCAGAGCTGACTCATTCTATGCTTTATGAACTCCCTCTGGGTCTACAACTTATGTATATTAGAATGAATAGTCTCAACTTGTGCCCTATGATTGCCAATAGCATCTTTTGTTGGGTCATAAGTTCTGGATATCTTCATTATTTGAGCTTCCCATCTATCTATTTTATATTTTATATCCTTAGTCTTGTCCGGCCATGTAAGACAAAATTGATACAGTTCACTAGCTTCTTTAAGGGCTAACTGTACATACCCTACACTTTTATCTAACAAAATTTTATCTTGAGAGGATTTATCTTTTAGCTCAACTAATCTCTTACTGTCTATTTCAGCTCTTACCTTTTTATCAGCAGCTTGCTCAAGGGATTCAAAATGGGAATTCATAGACTCCATGAGCTTTTTCATTTGTGTTGCGGGAGTGAGTGCTCTATCTCTCTAAACTCTTGGCATGATCTTCTCAAAAATGTTTATTGCTTCACCAAGTAGCTCATTGTCTTCCATGTGAGACTTTATTATTTCTTCCTGGGCAGTTGCTTGGAACATTGTACCCAACTTCAATTTCTACAAAGGAGACATGGTTGCCAAGTTTATTTGACCTTGTAGTAGTCTAGATGTGTCTGCAATTTGTGCTTCCTTCTGTTTTAACAAAAAATCCCTTAATAAATCAGCAATGTCTCTTTTTATTTCAACTCGAGACATTTTAGTATCTTGACTCTCTGGAGGAGGTTCTTGACTGTGCTCTTGTTCATTTCTTTCTGGTTCTAGAGCAGGAATGTCCATAATTTGTTCATTTTCCTCTTCTCTCTACTCTTCTTGTTCCTCAGATGCCTTTTCATCAGATGTCATCTTTGCTTCTTCAGACTTCTTCTTTTCTTTAGTTTCTTTCATTTTTTCATCCTTTCATCCTTTCTAAACTCTTCAGAGGAGTGATTGTGCCTTGGTCCATGCTCTGCTCAACATTTACTTCCGAAGCAACATTAGAAGTGTTAACATTGTTAACCTGCTCTTTCCCATCAGTGTCTACAATAGTTGTGATTTACAATTCATGCAACATGCTCAGGGTTATCTCCTTTGTTTCTTTTACTAGTATGTCAGTGTCACCAGCCATAAGTGTATTAACTCTTTTCTTTGTTCTAAATCTTTCATTGAGTATATTTGTGACTTTGGCTCTTTCTTCATTTGTTATATCTGGGCAAAGGCTCAACAAGACATATTCTCTTATCTCAACATCTTTGGCCATAGCCCCTTCCTTCCTTGTTGTCATGATGTTGGCTAGGCTATTCGATAATTGATCTATGATTTCAATTAAAGCCTTGCTAAACATATCTAAATATCTGACAACTGTTGTTTGAATAATTACCTTGTCTACATCAGATCTTTCATCATACATTTCAGCTATGGGTTTCAAATTTCTATACTAAGCAAATGCATTGACTAAGGTTTCCAAGGATAGCATTGCTTCACTTTCAGTCTTCTCATCTTCCTTCTTCTTCTTGGTCTTTCCTGAGGGCTTCTCCCTTTTATCGGGAGTGGTTTCCGTTGTTCTTGCTTGTTTTGCTACAATCTCCTCATTTGTCTATGTTTACTCTTCTTCTTCTCCTTCACCCAGTCTCACATACATGCTTTTTGTTGCCTTTGTTTTCTTTATTTTCTTCTTTTCTACAGTTTTCTTCACTGGTACTTGTTTTTCAGGCTTTGTCTTTTCTTTCTCAGCCTTTTTCTTAAGTATCTCTTTCTTAGCACTTGTAGCCTTTGTCTTTACAATAGAGGGTCCAGAACTCTTGGAAGTAGCTACAGAGGTGGAGGCTCTTGTTCTTATTACAGGGCCAGATACAAGCTTCTCTTTCTTAATTTTCTCCTCTTTCTTCTTCTCTGAAACTTTTGATGTTGTCCCTTTCGGAGCACTTGCAGCCTTGGATGCCTCTGCCTTTGCTCTTGCTTCACTTATTTCTTCATATGTGAATCCTTGGCTTTTGACAAACTCATCTGCCATTTTTGTTGCATTCTTCTTTATTTTCGGTTGTTTTTGCTCTAGATGAACTTTGAGAGATAGTTCCTCAAATGTGTCAAACCTTTCCTCCTTAGGGTCTTTTTGTTTGCTCAATATAAGATCTGCCAAACCAGTTAACACTTCCTCTGAGACTTCATATCCCATGGCTGGGACCCATACAATTCTAGGTTCTACAACCTCCATGAGGCATTTGTCCTCGTCCACCATGAACACAATATCCTTTTCATACTTCTTCACAACTTTTTCAGGGATCCTAGCCCTAGCCTACATTTTCTTTTGAAAATTCTTGAAATAACCCCATAAAGCTACATTTTGTTTGTCAACATTTCCCAAACTCTGCAAATGATTTCTAATTTGAGCAACTACATGTGTATGACTAAGCCAACCAATATTCTCCATACCAAGTAACTCTCTTAGAAAATAGAAGAATAGAAAAATGATCAAAGTTCCATACTTAAAGGGATATTTTGTTTCCTTTGTTCTTTTCAGGTTCTCCATTAGTTGTTCTCGAAGCAACTCACATAGGTCATAGTCTGTGTTATTCTTGACCATATCATATGCTGTGTCTATGGCTGCTGCAGACACTGAGTTCTCCCTTTTGGAGAAATAGACCTTGTACCCAATAACCATCGATGCAAATCTAATTGTCGGATCTACAATTTCATTCATAGTTAGTGCCCTCTTATCAAATTTTACACCAATTAACTACATTACTATATTGTTCTTCATGGTTTTAAAGGTTGGAATCTTTCCAGTAGAGCACATGCCATTTATTGCTTTGATAGCATCCTTTGTTATCATGTGGGGCACATCAAGCCAAAAGAATTCATCATGAATTCTACTCAGAACATATCTAACTCAAGCATCATCTAAGAATATCAAAAAACTTAACTAGGTATCCAAGTTCTTCTCATGCAGAACAATGTATTCATCTTTCAACACGATATTAATAGTAGTCATCTCATCCAAGTACAATTTCCCTAATTTCATGTGATCATATTCCTCTAGGTTTGCATGTATGTATGCCCTAACATCTTCTGTATGCATAACACCATGTGGAACCTCAGAAAATGTGCCATCTAGATCAATAATTAATGATTTAAAGTGATCTTTCTTGAACTTAGGGTGGGGCCTCTCTATTATCTCAACTACTCGAGGGGTAGCCATCTTTACAAACTCAAAACAGGAAATTTTTCAAAAGAGAGAACGGTAAATACCTTTTGCCTCCATTAGGGTTTCTTGACCGAACGCTTGAATTTACTTTGGATCGCTTCTCAAATCACTTTAGTCACTTGAAAGTTTGAATGCAAAGTGATTTTTCTTCCAAATAGATCCCTTGTATTCTCTTTTCATCAAGATTTAATCGTCATAAATGCTTCGTTCAAAAAGTTGTCAAACGATTTCTCTGTTGTCCTTAGTCGATCAAGATTGCTTCGTAATTTATCGCATTAGATTCTTTTCTACCAAAATCTTCTTCAAAAGATTTCTCAAGATGTTCTCTAACTTATATCTCCGTGTTGGATATCAACACCACTTTCCTAGCTGGGGGATTAAGAATTTTCACTAAAGCTCCCCCTGAGCCAGAGCTCCCAATTCACTTCCCAGAGGAAGTATCTGCACCAGAGGCTGGTGCGGACCCATCCTTGACTTCTTGCACTTCCTTCTTAACCCAAATCTTGTTCATCGCCTTCTTGATCTCTGTCAGATCTACCTTTTCTACCAATTTCTTCACCTCTATCTGATTCTCCTTCATATTCTTGCTTTTGCAAAACTTTGCAA
The DNA here is from genome assembly GCA_027924645.1 of Cunninghamia lanceolata. Taxonomy (NCBI): domain Eukaryota; kingdom Viridiplantae; phylum Streptophyta; class Pinopsida; order Cupressales; family Cupressaceae; genus Cunninghamia; species Cunninghamia lanceolata. The sequence goes on along the minus strand of BSBN01001215.1, from coordinate 18,212,195 downwards.
TATGTCCAAGCCTGTTGCAATTAAAGCATACAACATTTCTTTGTCCATTGTTCCTTTCATTCATCCTTGATTTGCATTGGTTAGCCTTGTGTCCAAATCTATTGCATGCAAAAAAATTCCCATTGAAAGGTTGAGTATTCCTTCCATTATTATAGTTGTTCCTTATCTGACTTCTACATTCACTAGCTTTATGACCAAACCTCTTGCATATAAAGCAGATACCTTTGAAGTTTGAACATTCCTTCCAATGTTGTAACCATTCCTTATCTAACTTCTGCATTCATTAGCTTTCTGACCTACTTTATTACAAGTGAAACACTAACTAGAGAATGATGGAACCTTTTGATTTACTCTACTCCTACATTGAGTAGCCTTGTGACCAAACTTGTTGCATGCATTACAATAACGATTGAAAGAAGGGTACCTTTGAGCATTTGGTTTCTTGACCAATGGTCTTCTAGGTCTATTCCTTTGATTATGGATTTGTTTGCCTTTGTCCTTCTTGATTTCAGCATTCTTTTCTTGACCAGTTTTAGAACTTTCACCTTTCTCAAATCCCAAGCCTTCTTTGTCATTAGGATTCTTCTGACTAGCAAGTATTCTATCAAGCTGGGCAACACTCACTCTAAATTTATCTTCCTGAATCCATGCCTATTTCAAATCAGCTTTTAGATCCATAATTTCTTGTTCAAGCTTTGTACATTCTTTATATTTGTTTTTCACCAACTGATGTAGGTCTTTTTCTGCTTTTGCTCTTTCTACAACTTCTAATTTTAAATCATTCAAGGTTTCATTTGTTTATATCAATTGTTCACTAACTTCCTTGTATTTTTCTTTGAACTTCTTGACTTGCTCCCTCAATTTTTTGATACACTCATCTACTTCCTTGACATTATCTTTCAGATCCCTATTTTCTATTTCAGTCTTTTCAAGATCTTCAAGAGCCACTCTGAGTTGATCTTCAATGCATTCTTATTTTGTACCTTCATTTGTATCAATTTCTTCAGGAGGAGTAGGATATCTTTTACCAACCATGTGTTCAATTTCCACGATCTTCCTCAAGTTATTGAATTTTGCAACATCACTTTCCATAATCCTCTAGATTTAACATAAACATACATTTTAATCAAGAGATTTAATTTTCAATATGATAATCCAAATCAAAATTTAACCATAATTATTTATTATCATTTCATCAACTAAGCATGTTATTCCAAATAGAATATAACAAAGCTTACAACACAATAATCATTTACATATCCTTAGTGAGTAACCATCACTATACATGTACAAGTTATGCCCAAGGCATCATATATCAAATTATACATTACAATTGACCAACAGGTCATAAAATGCAAAACATTGTATCTAGAACAAATGACATCTATCTCCATAAGCCTCGGCTTGTCTCATGCTTGGGAAGGAGAGCATCATCCTAGTACTTTTCCTCCAACCACGGACCTACGGTACCTTGCTCAACTTCCTAATTGGAAGTAGCCCTACCCTTCACGGAAAGGTTAGATATTAGGAACCATTAGATTAACCATCTAAGTATCTGGTGTTGTGTCCTTCCTAATGTCCCATGGTCACACAACTATAGATCCACTCTAACTATGTATGATACTACTAGAGACACTAAGCCATCTGGAGCACTGTGGACCAACAATGCATGCAAAGACAGATGCATTACTTTGCCCAAAGATTTACATACATATACATTACACAATCAATGTTGTCGTATGTCCACCGCCCTAACTTGACTTATAAGTTATCGTGTCCTATAGTAAGTTCAAATTGACCATTCTCTCTAGGTATAGTATAAGTGGGATCAATTCAATTCATTGTCCATATTAGGATGCTCGACTCCCACAAAAGGTTGGTTATGACTAAATGGGTTATTTTTGTAATGAAGAACTTGTGACTCCTCCTCGCCTTGTTCCACTTCCAAATCATAACCAAAATCAACCATTCTTGGTCTAGTATAATTAGGTTTCAATACATCATAGTCCAATCCTTGGACATTCGATTATTATCTTGAAAACCCATACTTAAGATTCTCAGTTTCTTAGACATTTGGGAGCTAGTGACTCTACATCACACTATCCCATATTTCTTGAAGAAATAAGTATGTTCTTGGTTTCAACACTTGTCCTACTCGATCAGTATTTACTTTGTTTACCTATTGTCAAGGTTAGAATTAGTTCATAATATATATGAAGGGCTCAATTTATAATATCTTTGAAAGGCTCATAAAGACTCATAAAGTCAATCCCTTTCTAAGTCATTTCTAAAGAAGCTTTCTCAAAACCAAATATAAAAATAATTGCCGTTCACAAAGTTAGCATTCATCTCATATAAAATCACTAGTTACTAAAGTGACTAGGATAGGTTCTTATACCAAAGAACATTTCAAGAATCTACTTCATATTGAGAACAAGACTGAAGTTGCGGATGCCAAGAAAGCCATACTATAACAGTATATGAATAATACCCCATTACTCTCCTCGAAGAGTCATTATGATCACAATGTACATAATATAGACAACCATTCGAGTACTATCATTATTTACTATAGAATTGGCAACATAAAGTACCAAGTGCAACAGTACGACTCAATATTATCTTTGGTTATTGTGTTCAAATTAATCATGGATGCGACCATAGTCATAATGGTATGGACTGCACTATGGTGTATATCCCACAAGCTAATACCATCAACCAGCCATTCATTAAAGATTATTGCCCTATCAGGCTCATTAGTATATACAGGTTTGTAAGTATTATCAACTGGTAATCGAATAAAAGAAGACATCATTAAAAGATGCATGGCTCATAGGAATAACTATATCTCGCGGGTGCTCATGCATGCATTCCCACAAAGGTTTTATAGCCTTAAGTTGGTCAAACACCACTAAAGAATAGTAGCTTTCAAAGTATCATCAATTATATTTCAATGAGGCTTCATGAGCCTTCGACAACCAGAGACAATCATCAAGATGTACATATAAATATACAGTCACAACTCAACATGTCATATGCATGACTAGTTCTCTTAAGACTACATTGTCTACATTCTTCATAATGAAGGATTTAAAATAGTATTGAGAACCATTAAATATAAGAGTCGATAACTATAAGGTAGTCATACCTGTATTTATAACACAGTAATAAGAATCTAGTTGACTGAGATTGAGCCTCCTCGTCTTCTCTCAGCTGAGACCATCTCTAGCTTTCTGCGAACAGAAGATATCTTTCTAGGTATTCACCACCCCTACACCCACACTTCTTCTATGGTATCCTCCTAAAACAAAAACCAAAAACTCCCTAACTATGCCATCCACCAAGACTCCCTAAGATAGCATTCGATAACTAACAAAACATGCTCTTTGCATGCATTCTCGGCCTGCCACCTTGCGGGATCTTTTGATCCATGCATTCCATTGTTGTCCGATCCATGAGGGGGCTCCAAAACGCCTCCACTCGGCCTAACATTTATCCTTTCCCACTCCTCATGGGTAAAGAATATTGGGGTGGTAAGCAAGAAGATAGGTTAAGATAGTTATAAGCATAGCCAAAAGATATTATTATCGACCTCTAAAGGTTCATATATATATATATATATATATATATATATATATATATATATATAAAATCACCCTTGACTAACAATAAGGGTTAAAGAACTTTTATAATATTAAAGATCATCATAATGATGAAAGCAAAGGACAACACACTAAAAGCTTAGGATATTCAGGTTCGAGTAATACTCCCCCAACATCGATGATAAACCTTAGTCGAAAGACTAGAAATAAAGAATTAATATCCCATTTTAAAAAATAGGGTAACGAGAGATATCTTTGCCTCTTAACATGACTATCACTCGACTCATGACGATGTTTCAAGAACATTGTCTAGTTGTTATATCTTGTCGTGATAGCAAATTTACAAAATGACTCGCAAAGAAACATAATTACTAAGAAAGAAGACATAACTCATGACAACTTACAAAGGAATTCAAATGGACATATAAGTCGATACTCAGATGACTAATCAACCTTGTGTTCTCAACATCTAACCCTTCCTCTAGGATGATACTCTCCGTCCTTCTTCGAAGGACGTTACATTTTCCTGTTCACACTCAGGACCACAAAATCATGATCAGTGGATCTTTATCATATTCCATAATTCAAATTAATTAATATTCATAACTAATTAACATCAGTCATTAACCTCATAATTAAGATTAAATTAGATACTTCCACAATATCAAATCAGTTAACTATGATTAATCCTTTTGATTATCATGCAAGATTAATCATTAAGTCTAATTGTAAGTTGGGGATGTAACATATCTCCCCCTTAAGAATCATCGTCCTCAATGATTAATTGTCTTAAAACTAAATCAACATAATAAGGAAATGTTTTCAAGAGCATAATAAATAAATGTTTCAGAAAAGATGAGGAAATCTAGCATGAAAGTCATCATAATTTTCCTAGATGTTGTTTTCCTCTGCATATTGGTCTCAAGGGACCTTGCACTATGTTATTTCTTTGTCACATAAGAATAGCTTACGTGTTTCGAGCACCTTAATGGGCTTGATCACCACCACTCTTGGGTCCTTCACTTGTAGAGTATTCCAATCAAGCATAGGAATTTGATTATCAACAAAATTAAACTTTTTCAAATATAAAACATGAAACACATTATGCATCATGGCAAGTGCTAGCGGTAGAGAAATTATGTATGCTACTGGGTTGACTTAGTCAAGAATTTCGAAAGGACCCACATATCTTGGTGCCAATTTGGACATCTTTCCAAATTTAATGGAACTCTTATGAGGTTTTACCCTGAGGAGAACTTTCACTCCCACTGTGAAATGCCTTTCAATGCGCTTTGCATTTGCATAACTCTTTTGCCTATCATTGGCTTCTACTAGCCTTCTTTTAATCAGATGGACTTTCTCTTCCATCTCTAATAGCATTTTTGGACCAAGGCTAACCCTATCTTCTAGCTTGTCCTAGCTTATAAGTGTTCGACACTTTCGTCCATATAATGCCTCAAATGGAGCCATCTTAATAGCTGAGTGATAGGAATTATTGTAGGCAAATTCCATCAGAGGAAGATAATCCTCCCACTTGTATTATTGATCCATGCAATACATCCTCAATAAATTCTCCAACACTTGGTTTACCCTCTCAATTTGTCCATCAGTTTCAGGACGATAAGCAAAGCTTATATTTAATTGGGTTCCAAGTGAAGAGAATAAGGTTTGCCAAAACCTCAAGGTCATTCATGCATCCCTATTTGAGATGATTTTCTCAGGAATGCCACGCAGTCTAAAAATCTCTTGAACAAATTTTTGAGCAATGACAGGTGCTCCATCCATCACGTTTCTAGGTATAAAATGAGTGTCTTTGGTGAGTCTATCCACCACAACCAAGATAGCATTGTGCATGTTCCTTGACATAGGAAGCCCTTGCACAAAGTCCATGCTTACAATTTGCCATTTCCACTCGGGAATTTCATGAGGTATAAGAGCCCTATCAGGTGATGGTGTTCTGCCTTCACCCTCTACATTCAATACACGTAGCTACAAAATTTGCAGCATCCCTCTTCATTCCTTTCCAGAAATATAGGGGTTTCACATCAGCAAGTAACTTTGTTACTCCAGGATGCCCATAATATGGTGTATAATGAACCTCCTTCCATACCATATTCCTTAACTCTACTGAGTTAGGTACATACATCCTTCCTTTAAACCTTAATAACCCATCTGGTTCAAGGTTGAATCCTTCATATCTTTGACATTGGGAGTTTTCTTCAAGGGCTTGTTTTACCTACTCATAAAACTCATCTCCCTTAGTTTTCTGTAACACCTAATTCCTAAAATTAGAATGTAAAGAGATCATGGAGGAGATGTGTCTTCTCCTACTCAAAGCATATGCCACTCAATTTTCTTTTCCTTGAATATATTTAATCTCAAAATCATAATCTGAGATAAATTCCAACCATCTTCTTTGTTGTGCTTTAAGATGTGGCTGAGTGAACAGATATTTGAGTCCCTGATGATCTATTTTTAGCTCAAAAGGTTTCCCAAGCAAATAGTGCCTCCACATTTGAAGGGCGTGAATGACTACTGCAAGTTCCAAATCATGTGGGGCATAATTTTGTTCATAGTTTGTCAGTTTGCGCAATTCATATGCGATGACCTGTCCATCCTGGACTAGTGCAGCACATAAGCCTTCTCCTAAGGCATCGATAATGAATACAAATTGACCCTTTGGGTCAGGTACTTTCAAAATTGGTGCTGAAGTTAGTTTTTCCTTCAGTAGGTCAAAGGCCTCCTGGCACTTATTTGACCACTCGAATTTCTTACCTTTTCTCTGCAAGGAAGTTATAAGATATGCAATTTTAGAGAAGTTTTTCAAAAATTTCAAAAACTTCCTGTAATAACCAGCAAGGCCCATGAAACTTCAGACCTCACATACATTTCTTGGTATCGGTCATTTCAAAATAACCTTAATCTTAGCTAGGTCCACAGCTATCCCATTAGCTGAAATTATGTGGCCCAAGTATTGTACCTCCTTTTGAAAGAAAGTACATTTGGAGAGCTTGCCATACAGTTTATGCTCTCTCAACCTCTGAAGAACAATTCTCAAATGTTGTAAATGCTCTTCCTCGTTCTAGAAATAGATTAGAATGTCGTCAAGGAATACTAGGACAAACTTGTCCAAACAGTCTCTGAACACACTGTGAGCATTCGTCAATCCCAAATAGTCCCTAAACACATTGTGTGCATTTGTTAATCCAAAAGGTAGGATAGTGAATTCATTATGTCCATACCTGGTTCTAAAGGTTAGCTTATGGATATCCTCATCCTTCAACCTCAATTGGTGATATCTAGATCGAAGATCAATCTTAGAAAACATGATTTCTCTCCTCATTTGATCAAAAAGATCATCGATGCGAGATAATGGGTATTTGTTCTTAATGGTTGCTTTATTCAACATGCTGTAATCTATGCACAACCGCAAAGTTCCATCTTTCTTTTTAACAAAAATAACTAGGGTTCCCCATGGCAACACACCGGGTCTAATCAACCCTTTGTCTAACAACTCCAGTAGTTGAGCTTTTGTCTCCATTAGTTTTGTAGTAGTAATTCTATAGGGGGATTTAGAAATAGGTTCCGATCTAGGAATTATATCAATGGCAAAATCAAAGGCTCTTTTAGGAGGTAATCTTGGTAGTTCATCCATAAATACATCCTCAAAATCTCTAAGGAAGGGATACCTGTCCATATCTGATATTTCCTGACCTATGGACTTCTTCTTCCCAACTTCATTAAATTTCTAAGATTCATAAAACATTAAGTCATCTTGGAAATAAGTTTCCTCAGTCTCATTTAGTTTTTCCATTTTGACCGTGAAAAGCTGGCACCCTTTTCTTTGAGCTCTTTTCATTTGCAGAGTAGGAATTTGTCTTAATTTGACTTCCCTAGGTTTTCCTTGCAAAAAGACTTTGTTTCCTAAATCATCTAGACATTCTACTATTTTGGCATAAAAGTCCACTTTGGCTCTATGTCTCCATAGGCAATTTATCCCTAGGATAACATCGTACGAGCCTAGTGGGGCTACATAAAGATTTACTTCCGTGGAAAAGCTCAGAACTTCAACCCTAGCCTTAAATAGGCATTGCTCTACCTAAGCCTTGGTGTGATTTGCATACTCTATAGACCATGCATTTTCTATGAATCTAGCTTTTCTAGGAATTTTACTAGCAATTTTAGGGGAAACAAAGCATTTGGTAGCACCAGTATCAATCAAAACTGAAATTGGAAGTCCAAATAAAATACTTGTTGTCTCAATGGGAGTTATTTGGTATTTGGCTTGCTTGTTGTCCAAGGCTCCATGAATGCATTACTGGAACACCACTTGTTGAGAGGGCAGAGGGTTTCCTCTTGGTTGTGCTCCATGTGTCTTGCTAGGACACTAGTTGGCGTAATGATCTCCACCACAAGTGTAGCACCCTCCCACTGGTCCACGCCTCTCCTGAGGTTTACCAGAATTGTCTCCATTCTTCCTGGAGTGGTTATTCCCCTTTTTCTCTCCCTTGGACTTAGTTTGCTTATGTTTGGTCCCCTTATCATTTTTCTCAAAATAATCTTGTTTCTTCCCCTTTTTCTTGGAGGATTGAGACCAATTATATCTCTTTCGATTCCTTTCTTTATAAGCTGACATATCTTTAAGTTTTCATTCCTGCTTGATGGCCTTTTCATAGACCTGATCCATTGTAGTAGGACCGTGAACATCAACCTCGCCCCCAATCTGGGTGTTCAACCCCATTATGAACCTCTGAATGCAGAATTTCTCATCTTGTTGGTACTATTGCACATACTTCAGCAGTCAGGTGAATTTTCCCAATATTCATTCATAGTCATAGCAGCATATTTTAAATTCTAAAATTCTATAAGTTTCTGATCATAGAATAGTTGAGGCAACCATCTTTGCCTAAAAAGTTCTACAAACCTATCCCAAGTAAGGATTGTAGACCTCAGGCCTAGTTCCATCTTTTTGTTCATCCACCATGTGGATGCTTCACCTGCCAGGTGGAATGCTCCCCGCATAGCTTTAGTGACCTCATTATAGTTTCTGATTTCAAAATATTTTTCCATTTCCGTAAGCCATGCCTCTGCGGCATGTCCACTTACGGATCCATCAAATTTAGGAGGCATGACCTTCTTCATGTCTTGGGATAGTTCCAAATCCATATTTCACCTCCTATCCTCTTCTTTCCTAGTCTCAGAGTTATTCTCTTTGTACTCACTTTGGGTGGTGTCATTATGGCGTTCCTCGCCATTACCCCCATCATAGGCATCCAACCTGGTTCCTTATTGGCCCTTGACCTCCTGTTCGAGAGTTTCTACCCTTGTTCTTGTTTCTTTCAATAAAGTCAAGATCTGGTCTAAATTATATTCGAAATGCCCTAAAGGATATCCTTCTTCTTGGTTGTCTCCCATCCCGGTTCTAATCTGAACCTTTGCTGCAATCTACTTCTTCCTGAAGTTTGCATATTAATCACGGATTTTTTTTTTTCATGTCATTTAATTCATTTATTATACAAATCTAATCTCATTCATGTTTAATCTTTAACAAGAAAGGAACGATTGTCAAAATTTGTGATTGCTTTGTAGTTTTCATTGGATTACATATAATCCACCAAAATTACAAAAATTTTGTTTACACCTTACTATTGAAAGGAAGCTAGGTGTGCAGAAATTGCTTCCTACACTAATCTAATGAGGAGAGGGCTATGTAAATTCAAATTAATCCTTACAACTACAGCAACATAGAACATCTAACAGAGATATTAAAACAATACACATGAACCAGAAAGAAGATAGAAGAAGAGAGACAAAGATATAACATGGGGAAAACCCTTATCGGGTGAAAAACCCCACACTCAGAAACCTGCACAATGTATTATCAAAATAGAAAGTTGTTTACAATACTCTTGTAATGCAAGCTTCAATGGTCTTTGACACTTGTATCTGAAGTCAATCTGGTAGCATAACAGTACCTGTCAATCCTGTAATACATCTCCTCCTCCAAGAACCTGTTTATATAGAATATACAAGGCAATATTAGTCCAAACTTGGAATGGGCGTCCAACTTGGCCTCATGGCCCAAAACCCATGCCTAAGGACACTTGGTCAACATTGTAGAATGTGACTGACACTTGTCCATAGCTCCCATCCCAAAGAGGTTGCCTATTTCCAAAATGGGCTATGACAAATGCTCTTACGACACTTACGACCGTCATAGAATCTGTCATAGCGGTTACAACTTACAGCTGTAAGAGAATCTATTGTACACAGGCTATAAATAGCATATTCTCTTACAACATGTCATAGTCCACCTTGGGGCACCCAAATATGCCTTAAGATGATTCATGACACATGTCTTCACCTATCTTACAAGCTTCTATTTCTGACTCTTACATGTCATAGATTCTGTCATAGGAATCCGTCATAACTGTTTCGGTCAATATTCCCTTACATAACATCCAAGATGTCGACACATGGCAAAATGCTCCTACAACAAAGTGGGATTCCTATCTCCTCATGTGAAGACAAAATTACAAGTTGTCATCTTCCATGTAGGATGACACATCACCGTGCCACATCCCACAATATGACAATATGGAATTTACAATTTATTTACAACATAGACAATGAATTAATAAATACAAACATAAATAATGCAATGAATTACCAAGGTTGAGACACCTTAATTCCCAACATTCTCCCACTTGTCTAACACATTGTAAAAGCCAATAGAATAACATGATTTAACTGCTATAGGCCGAGAGGTCCATAGACTCCGAACACCATCTAAACATCTATGTGCCCACTAGTTTCATCAATGCATCTGCAACATTCTTCAAATTATCTACCTTCTCCAAATTTACCTTTCCATCCTCAACCATGTCTCACACAAAGTGAAACTGAACATCAATGTGCTTTGTTCTAGCATGGAAAGTTGGATTCTTTGCAAGGCAAATTGCACTCTGATTGTCATAACTGATCGTGATCTGACCAGCATCAACACCAATATATGAACACAGTCTCTTAAGCCAAATAGTTTCTTTACAAGCATGAGTTGCTGCCATATACTCAGATTCTATTGTGGACAAAGCAACCACAGGTTGTCACTTACTCATCCAACTAATAGCACCACCAAACAGTGTAAACACATAAGCACTAGTGGATCTCCTGCTATCAATGTCACCTGCCCAATCTGAATCCACAAATCCATGAATATCAACAGAATGTGGAGGTCCTGTAGCATTACCATGATAGCATATGGAATACTCAAAAGTACCCCTCAAATATCTAAACGCTCGCTTAACTACATCCCAATGAACTCGTCCAAGATTAGCCATAAATCAACTAAGGACTCCCACTGCTTGGGCAATGTCTAGTCTTGTGCAGACGATATCATACATCAAATTGCCAACAACACTAGCATAAGGTACTCTGCTCATGTCCTCCACCTCACAAGGAGATTTTGGAAAATCCTCAACAGATAACTTTGTCCCCAAAGAAACAGGAACACACAATGGTCTACAATCTGCCATGTTGACCCTATCCAACATAGTCTTCACATACTTACTCTGGCTTAACCAAAGTTTTCTATTGGTTCTGTCTCTTCTTATTTCCATTCCTAGAATGTACCTGGCTGCCCCTAAATCTTTCATTTCAAACTATGCTGACAATTGAGATTTAAAATCAGAAATCATATTCTTACCCTTCCCAATGAGCAACATATCATCAACATACAATGCAACAATGAGAATACGATCACCATCAAACTTATAATACACACAGTGATCTGATTTTGATCTCACAAATCCAATTGACAACACAAAGGCATCAAACTTCAAGTGCCATCTCCTAGGGGATTGCTTCAAACCATACAAAGACTTCTTAAGCTTGCAAACCAAATTTTCTTTACCTTTCACCATGTAATGCTCTGGCTGTGACATGTAGATTTCTACCTCCAAGTCACCATGAAGGAAAGCTATCTTCATATCCATCTGTTCTACCTCTAAGTCATAAGCTGCTACAAGAGAAAATAGGAATCGAATGGATGTTAGTTTTGCAACGGGAGAGAAGATCTCACCATAATCTATACCCTCCACTTGTGAATACCCCTTCGCAACCAATATGGCCTTATACTTCTCAACATTGTCATCTGTACCAAATTTCTTCTTGAACACCCATTTGCATCCAACGGGTTTCCATCCAGGAGGCAAAGGCACCAAGTCCCAAGTTTGATTCTTTTCCAAAGAAGCCATCTCATCCTCCATGGCCTTCTTCCAGGAACCTACATCTTTCATGCCCATAGCCTCTGATATAGTTCTAGGTTCATCACTGTTAGTAAGCAAAGCAAAAGCACAACTAGAATCAAGCAATGTAAAACCAAATCTTTCAGGTTGCTTTCTTATCCGTGTAGACCTCCTCAAGAGCTGATGTTGAGGTTTAGCTTGTTCATCTAAGCTTTCAGAGCTGCAAGAGCTCTCCTCATCATCATGTCCAACATTGTCTTTCTGTTCAGTCTTCTCAGGGGTAGTAGGGAACTGAACAACATCCTCTTTCTTTTCTTTTTCTTCTAGCTATAAAACAGTGAAAGAAGGTGTAATCTATTTGAAGATGACACTTCTGCTATTTTTCAACCATAGGGTCCCAAAGCTTGTATCCTTTCACATCGACACCATAGCCAATGAAGATACGCTTAACAACCTTGTTCTCTAATTTTGACTGTTTCTCCCTAGGCACATATGCATATGCCTCACAACCAAAAACACAAAGATACTTTATTAAAGGATTTCTACCAAACCACACCTCCATGGGTGTCTTTCCAACAAGAGGTTATGTAGGAGATCTATTTACAAGATAGCAAGCAGTGGCAACAGCTTCTGCCCAAAACTTTTTTTCTAGGCCAGCTCCACTAAGCATACTCCTAGCCTTCTCCATTAGTGTCATGTTCATCCTTTCTACAACTCCATTTTGTTGCGGGGTGTATGGAGTTGTCTTATGTCTTTCAATCCCAAGTTCCTTGCAATATTTATCGAATTCTGTAGAACAGAACTCACCACTATTGTCAGTTCTCAAACACTTAATCTTTTTACAACTCTGATTTTCAGCAAAGGCCTTAAACTCTTTAAACTTACTATAGACTTCAGATTTGCTTCTGAGAAAATAAATCCATGTCATTCTACTATAGTCATCTATGAAAGATACAAAATATATAGATTTTGATAATGAAGGAACATTAACAGGACCAAATACATCAGAATGAACAAGGTCCAACACACCAAAAGACTTATGAGAACTCGAATAAAACTGAACACGGTTTTGTTTGCCATATATACAATGTTCGCAAAAGTCGAACTCAAGATTACAATCATCTAACCCCTCAATGAGGTTTTTATTTTCTAGGGTACGCAGACCCTTCTCACCAATGTGGTCAAATCTCTTATGCCATAACATTATCTTTTCAGTAGGAAGCTTAACTTCCAAGGCATGATTACAAACATCAGAAGTAGAAACAACAGATTTCCTAATTGCTCGTTCAAATTGTGGGGATGAAGTGACGGTTGCCCTCTTCCTTGAATCAGAAGAACTATTGCATTGTGAAATGCATGCCTCCAGCTAAAATAGAGTACCTCTCCTAGTACCCTTAGCAAGCACCATAGCTCCTCTAGTCATCTTGCATCCTTCTTTAGAAAAGACAACCTGCACACCTGCATTATTCAACATACTTACAAAAAGCAAGTTTCGTGCTAAGCCTAGGATATGTATAATCCCAGAGATCCCCTTCACTCGTCCACCAGGGAATCGGATAGAGACTCTTTCATGACCAACAATCTTCATATGAGAGTTGTCACCCAAGTACACCTTTCCACCATCGAACTCCTCATACTTAGTGAGCCAGTCTCGATGTGAGGTCATGTGGAATGATGCACCAGAGTCAATCAGCCACACATCATCAGATGCATGGGTTTCTAGGGCTGCGATGAAAGCATCACCATCATCTTGTGATTTGTCAGAATCAAAATCTGGGATCTTCTTCTTCTTCTTCTTCTTCTTTTCTTCTTTGCATTCCTTTCAGAAATGCCCAGATTTACCACAGTTCCAATAGATAGCCTTGGACTTTCCAGGAGATTTAGATCTCCTACAGGATTTGGATCTACCCTTCTCAGCTTTCTTGTCCTTCTTTTTCCCTTTCTCCTTGGGTCTTTCATGAACTGCAAGAGCCTCTTTGGCTGCCTCAGAAGACTTTCTCCGCATCTCTTCAGACAACAGTGAAGAAACCACTTCATCCATTTTGAATGTGTATGTGGTGCTTCCAATAGCCATGACAAGGTGATCCCACGAGTCTGGCAAAGAACAAAGCAAGGTCATACACCGATCCTCCTCCTCTATCTTCACACCAATAGATGTCAATTATGCAACCAGCATGTTAAAAGCATTCATATGTTCAGCAATGGATCCTCCATCCTCCATTCGAAGGGAATACAACTTCTTTCTTAGAAAAAGTTTGTTAACCAGAGATTTGGCTTGATACACATCTCCCAACTTCTTCCAAAGCAAGTTTGCAGTTTTCTCCTCATGGACATTTAACAGGAAAGAATCAGCAAGACTAAGTCTTATGAGATCCTTAGCCTTCCAATCCTTAAGATCCCAATTAGCTTGTTGCATTGTAGCTGGTTTAGTTCCAGTAACAATTTCCCAAAGGTCTAGATCAACAAACATGTCTTCCATCTTGAGCTTCCACAGCTCAAAATTAGTGCCATTGAACTTCTCCACTTCTATTCTTCCAGATGTGCTTTCCATCTCCTTGCTGCAATAGAATTCAGAATACTCTACACAAACTCCCACTCAACTTAAGATCAGCTCAAAAAACCCCTACCCAATAGCTAAGACCAAAACTGGCCAGGCTCTGATACCAACTGAAAGGAAGCTAGGTGTACGAAAATCACTTCCTACACTAATCTAACGAGGAGACGGCTATGCAAATTCAAATAATCCTTATAACTACATCAACATAGAACATCTAACAGAGATATTGCAGCAATACACATGAACCAGAAAGAAGACAGAAGAAGAGAGACAAAGATATAACGTGGGGAAAACCCTTATCGAGTGAAAAACCCCACACTCAGAAACCTGCACAATGTATTGTCAAAACAAAAAGTTGTTTACAATACACTTGCAATGTAAGCTTCAATGGTCTTCGACACTCGTATCTAGAGTCAATCCGGCAGCATAACAATACCTGTCAATCCTATAATACATCTTCTCCTCCAAGCACCTGTTTATATAGAATATATAAGGCAATATTGGTCCAAACTTGGAATGGGCATCCAACTTGGCCTCATGGCCCAAAACCCATGCCTAAGGACACTTGGTCAACATTGTAGATTGTGCTTGACACTTGTCCACGGCTCCCATCCCATAGAGGTCTCCTATTTCCAAAATGGGCTATGACAGATGCTCTTACGACACTTACGACCATCATAGAATCTGTCATAGCAGTTACAACTTACAACTGTAAGAGAATCTGTCATACAGAGGCCATAAATAGCATATTCTCTTACAATATGTCATAGTCCACCTTGGGGTGCCCAAATATGCCTTTTTCAAAGATGCTTCATGACACATGTCTTCACCTATCTTACACGCTTCTATTTCTAACTCTTACATGTCATAGATTATGTCATAGGAATCTGTCATAACCGTTTCAGTCAATATTCCCTTACACAACATCCAAGATGCCGACACATGGAAAAATGCTCCTACCACAAAGTGGGGCACCTATCTTCTCATGTGAGGACAAAATTACAAGTTGTCATCTTCCATGTAGCATGACACATCACCGTGCCACATCCCACAATATGATAATATGGAATTTACAATTTATTTACAACATAGGCAATGAATTAATAAATACAAACATAAACAATGCAAGGAATTACCAAGGTTGAGACACCTTAATTCCCAACAACTACTGCAAGTCATTTATAGTTTGGGATAACTTCCCTTATTCATTTCTCAATCTTGAGATTTATCATTTCAGTTTTAGGAGAGGAGGGTGCACATAGGTACTCCTTCACAATCTCCTTTGGTACATCATAATCCGTAGGACTATTTTCCACAGCTGGTGCTTTAGGTGTAGAGGGTTCTGTTGATGCATCAGTAGAGTTAGGGGAAGCCATCCTTTCTGCTTTCCTTAATTCTTGCTTGATGCGTTTCACAGCATCAGCGAAGGTTTCCTCATTAGTTAACCATGCTCCTACCAGGTAGCCAATCTATTCAAGTTTCTCCATCCTTGAGGCTCGTGCCTTCAAGATATTTTGTTGAGTAGGTAACGTCCATGTTCCATTACCTTCTTTCTGGGTGTTATAGTTCTTACCATTCTTGCATAGAACATCCAAACATTAGCATACTTAATGTTGGATACAAATAATCATCAAATAGTGAGCTCATAGGTCCATGTATTGAACCTGATTTCTCTGATACCATATGTAACATCACTTTCCATAATCCTCTAGATTTAACAGAAACATGCATTTTAATCAAGAGTTTTAATTTTTAATATGATAATCCAAATAAATATTTAACCATAATGATTCATTATCATTTCATTAACTAAGCATGTTATTCCAAATAGAATATAACAAAGCTTACAAAACAATAATCATTTACATATCCTTAGTGAGTAACCATCACTATACATGTACAAGTTATGCCCAAGGCATCATAGATCAAATTATACATTACAATTGTCCAATAGGTCATAAAATGCAAAACATTATATCTGGAACAAATGACATCTGTCTCCATAAGCCTCAGCTTGTCTCATGCTTGGGAAGGAGAGCATCGTCTTGGTGCTCTTCCTCCAACCATGGACCTACAGTCCCCCGCTCAACTTCCTATCTAGAAGTGGCCCTACCCTTCACAGAAAGGTTAGATATTAGGAACCATTAGATGATCCATCTGAGTATCTAGTGTTGTGTCCTTCCTAATGTCTCAGGGTCACACAACTATAGATCCACTCTAACTATGTACGACACTTCTAGAGACACTAAGGCATCTGGAGCATTATGGACCGACAATGCATGCAGAGACGGATGCATTACTTTGGTCAAAGATTTATATACATATACGTTACACAATGAATGTCGTCGTATGTCCACCACTCTAAATCAACTTATAAGCTGTCATGTCCTACAATAAGTTCAAATTGACCATTCTCTCTAGGTCTAGTATAAGTGGGATCAATTCGATTCATCGTCCATATAAGGACGCTCGACTCCCATCAAAGGTTGGTTATGACTAAATGGGTTACATTCGTAATGAAGAACTTGTGACTCCTCGTCACCTTGTTCCACTTCCAAATCATAATCGAAATCGACCATTCTTGGTCTAGTATAATTAGGTTTCAAAACATCTTAGTCCGATCCTTGGACATTCGATTATTATCTCGAAAACTCATACTTAGGATTCTTGGTTTCTTAGACATTTGGGAGCTAGTGACTCTACATCACACTATCCCATATTTCTTGAAGAAATGAGTATGTTCTTGGTTTCAACACTTACCCTACTTGGTCAATGTTTACTTTGTTTACCTATTGTCAAGGTTAGAATCAGTTCATAATATATATGAAGGGCTCAATTTATAATATCTTTGAAAGGATCATAAAGTCAATCCCTTTCTAAGTCTTTTCTAAAGAAGCTTTCTCAAAACCAAATAAAAAAATAACTGTCGTTCACAAAGTCGGCATTCATCTCATATAATATCATTAGTTACTAAAGTGACTAGGATAGGTTCTTATACCAAAAAACATTTCAAGAATCTACTTCATATTGAGAACAAGACTGAAGTCGCGGCTACCAAGAAAGCCATACTATAATAGTATATGAATAATACCCCATTACTCTCCTTGAAGAGTCATTATGATCACAATGTACATAATATAGACAATCATTTGAGTTCTATCATTATTTACTATAGAATTGGCAACATAAAGTACCAAGTGCAACAGCACGACTCAGTATTATCTCTGGTTTACTGTGTTCAAATTAATCATGGATGCAACCATAGTCATAATGGTATGGCTTTCTCTATGGTGTATATCCCATAGGCTGATACCGTCGACCAGCCATTCATTAAATATTATTGCCCTATCAAGCTCATTAGTATATACAGGTTTGTATGTATCATCAACTAGTAATCGAATAAAAGAAGACATCATTAAAAGATGCATGGCTCATAGGAATAACTATATCTCGTGAGTGCTCATGCATGCATTCCCACGAAGGCTTTATGGCCTTAAGCTGGCCAAGTGCCACTAAAGAATAATAGATTTCAAACTATCATCATTTATATTTCAAAGAGTCTTCATGAGCCTTTGACAACAAGAGACAATCATCAAGATGTACATATAAATATATAGTCACAACTCAACATGTCATATGCACGACTAGTTCTCTTAAGATTGCATTGTCTACGTTCTTCATAACAAAGGATTTAAAATAGTATTGATAACCATTAAATATAAGAGCCGAGAGCTCTAAGGTAGTCATACCTATATTTATAACACAGTAATAAGAATCTAGCTCACTAAGCTTGAGCCTCCTTGCCTTCTCTCAGCTGAGACTGTCTATAGCTTTCTGGGAACATAAGATATCTTTCTGGGTATTCACCACCCCCGTACCTAAACTTTTTCTATGACATCCTCCCAAAACAAAAACCAAAAACTCCCTAACTATGCCATTTATCAAGACTCCCCAAGATAACATTCGATAACTAACAAAACATGCTCTTTGCATGCATTCTTTACTTGCCACCTTGCGGGATATTTGGATCCATGCATTCTATTCTTGGTCGATCCGTGAGGGGGCTCCAACAAGCCTCCACTCGGCCTAACATTTCTCCTTTCCCACTCCTTGTGGGTAAAGAATATCAGGGTGGTAAGCAAGAAGATAGGTTAAGATAGTTATAAGCATAGTCAAAAGCTATTATCATTGACTTCTAAAGAGGTTCATATATATATAATCACCCTTGACTAAAAATAAGGGTTAAAGAACTTTTATAATATTAAATATCATCATAATGATGAAAGCAAAGGACAACACACTAAAAGCTTAGGATATTCGGGGTCGAGTAATACTCCCCCAACATCGACGATAAACCTTAGTCGAAAGACTAGAAATAAAGAATTAATATCCCATTTAAAAAAAAATAGGGTAAGAGAGATCTCTTCATCTCTTAACATGACTATCACTCAACTCGTGACGATGTTTCAAGAACATCGTCTAGTCATTATATCTTGTCGTGATAGCACCATCGACAAAATGACTCATAAAGAAACACAATTACTATGAAAGAAGACATGACTCATGACAACTTACAAAGGGATTCGATGGACATATAAGCCAATACTCAGATGACTAATGAACCTTGTTTTCTCAACATCTAACCCTTCCTCTAGGATGATACTCTCCTTCCTTCTTCGAAGGCAGTTACATTTTCCTGATCACACTAGGGACCACAAAACCATGATCATCTTTATCATATTCAATAATTCAAATTAATTAATATTCATAACTAATTAACATTAGTCATTAACCTCAAAATCAAGATTAAATTAGATACTTCCACAATATCAAATCAGTCAACTATGATTAATCCTCTTGATTATCACGCAAGGTAAATGATTAAGTCTAATTGTAAGTTGGGGATGTAACAAACTTATTCCAAGGAACCAGGCTCTGATACCAATTGTTGAACACCCAAACTATTGAGAGGGGGGTGAATTAGTAGTTTATTAAACCTTTTACTTATTGAGCTAATAATCCATTTACCACATTCAGCAGTAAAGCAAATTAAACATAGAAGAAGCAAACATAATGCATCACACATGAACACTAGGATTTTTACGTGGAAAACCCAAAACTGGGCAAAACCATGATGAGTGTTAGCTCACAATATATTATGTAGGAACAATACCAAATTACAATAGAGGCTCACTATCTTAGGACTCACTGCCCAAAAGAAGTGCTCAATGCAAGAAGGCTCACTACCTAGAGAAGGAAAGAAAGAAGAAGGGTGGCTCACTACCAATTTGAACTGCTCTGATTGCATCTACACATGCATGGTTACAGTTCCAATGAAGCTCAGAAATACTATCTCAAAACTCTTCATCTTTGACTGCCATGTTTCACTGTTCTGCTTCTATATCAAACAAGAACTCTCTTCTTTTGCTTTTTTCGCCCTAATGATCCTTCACACATCGAATTTACACATTAGGTCGGCAAACCAAGATGTAGCGTGTAGTCATAACTTGTCGGCTAAAATCATTTACCAAAATACACAGCAAATCAAAACAACAATTGAGTCATATTCACATATGTTATCTCCATCCATATAATCACTTAGGATAAGATTCTAAACAAAAAAACTTACCGCACACACATCATGTTGTCATGTCGGCCTTAACCATAGACTGTCACTGGTTCAATTCAACTGTCAGACTACATCTTCCACTGTGGACCACAAGGCTTGCTCAAATCCATATCATAGACTCTTCACATATCATAGATCATACCTCCAGAACTGCAAAGCAAAATATTCTTTTCCGGTAGAATGCGGACCACAAAACACATGCTTTGTCACAGTCAAGTTTTGTCAGATCAAGTAGAGATACTTAGGTACCCATAACTATCTTTTCAATGGAACTCAGAACTTGCAACTCTGGATTTAGATACTTCATACATGTGTTTACAACACCTCAAAACCGCATAAAAAGATATGCAATAGTGGAGGAATGCGAACCAAATCAAATGAGCGTTCTGCTCTGAATCATAATGTATTTTGTTCTTTCAAACTTAGTCTGTTTGAGTGTATGCTTTTGGTACTTGTCAGGAGCTAAAAACTTGGATATAGGATCATCAAAGGACTGCAAACAACATACGAGAACTACATTATCTAATCTTCAACTGCAAACCATTGCCATCCATTATATTGCTACTATGTCGTTGTTTCCTGTATACTGCCAACACTTAGTCAAAAATGACTAAGTCTTTTTCACCGGACCAAAAACTTTGTCTCAACCTTATTCCTTTCCTTGTTGCCATCAATGACAACATCTTCAAACATCATGCACAATCATTCACCATCATACCAACAGTGACTCTCTCTTAGTGATGTTTGCCAAGTTGCTAATAGGTATGAAATCCAATCCTGCATAACTGAGCTATATCTGCATCTGTAAACTATCCCCTCAAAGCCATCACTGAAGGAACTCGTCACTCCTATGACTGCAACACCTCTCCATCAATTTGCATCCAAAAATCATCAAGTCAAACCCTCTTTTTCCCAAAAATAGCGCTCTAGCGCTAATCTATTCACCAATAGCTCTAAACCAGAAGGTGGTGCTAATCTAGAGCCATATTGCGCTAATCCAAAATATGGTGCTAATCCAAACCCTAACTGCGCTAATCCAGAGGATAGCACTAATCACTGACCACATTGCACTAATACACCCATGAGTGCTAATCCATGACCCAATGATGCTAATCCGCCATTACATCCCAAAAACCCTGTATTTTGTGCTAAACGAAAACATAGCACTAATCTACCCCCATATTGCGCTAATCAACCTGATAGTGCTAAAGCACTAACAAATAGCACCAAACCACATAAACTGTAAATTTGTGGCGCTAAACCATCGGATAGCGCTAAACCACTAGCAGATGGTGTTAAACTGTTCGAATTTCCTTTTTTTCCTTTGGTGCTAAACTACCCAATAGCGCTAAACCGCGCCCCAATAGTGCTACGTGGTTGCACGATAGCGCTAATCTACCTAACTACCCCTTTTCTGATCCCCTAACCTAACCTAAATCCTAAAATCACAAAGTTGGGTTAGGACGACATACTTGTGGTCTAGCATTGTCCATCTGTCAGTAGTCTTGTACCCTCTCTTATCAATGCACGTGTCACGAGAAAGTTAATTGCACCATAGACCCTCTAATCTCCTCTTGTCCAATCAGATTAGAGTATGCAAATGTGTCATATTGGACCCACACTTACTATCTATAGCTGCCATGTCAACCCTAATTCAACATTTTCCCTCCCCATGCCACAAATGTTAACTTTTTTCTTCCGTTTTTTCTCTTGTCAACCTTATTTTATGTCTCACGTCAATTTTTCACCACCATTCCCTCCTTTTCGAGAGCTCACCCAAAAAAGTTAATTTTTTCACTTGACCTCTCAAGGGGGCATCCCTCATCCATTTTCACTCCTTCCTGTTAGCTGAGGCAAAATTCTTTGACTTGACACCATTTCCCTACTAGGTCACGATGCCATGTCAAAGAGGCGCAAAATGTAGACACCTAAAAATGTCTTGACCCTTTAACCATTTTTCTGCATCATCCATATCACTAATTTCCCCTTTCATCGGATTAATTAAATAAAATCATAATTATTTAATTAATGAACCCTACATCATCCCTGACCATCCATCATCAATTTACCCTTAGTCCTGAATTAATTCAATTAATTCAGCACTATACCTTATAACTTCGTCCCAATTAATTAAATAAATATGTTAAATATTTATTTGGTTAATTTGTCCACTTTCCTAAACCTAATTAATTAAGTAAATCATACTTATTTAATCAATATGCCCTACTCTACCATCTAAACCTAGCCTAGTTGATTAAATAGTCATTATTTAATTAGCTACCCTAGCCTACATGACCCCTAGACCAAAATTAATTAAATAAATCATTATTTAATTAATTTTAAACCTTAATTAGCCCATCCACTAATTTTCTCCATCCATATTAATTAAGTTAATCCCTCTAATTAACTTGGTCAAACCATCATTAACACCTCCCACATCCCACAAATTAAAAATTACCTTTTAATTCAAAAGGTCCCATGACCCTTCCACCTCACCTTTCTATTTTCATGTTAAAATCTTCTCCATAAAAGTAGATTACACGTGTAAGGTGCTAAAAATGTGCATGTGTCACATGAATCTCACCCTTCCACATAAAATGGAATTTTAAATTCCATCTCATCCCAAGGAAATAATTTTTTATTTCCTCATGAGTCTAAATCACATTAAATGCAAAGCCTTCCCAAAAAATGAATTAAAGATTACAAAATATTCCTAGCCATCCAATCTTGTTGATCAAATCTCAACCCTTCATCCTCTCATCTCATCTCCACCCTTGATCTCAACTTTCAATCTCCATCGTTGGATCAAATCCCCCCTCAATTTACCTATAAATAGAAGCCTCCACAAGCCATTTTCATCATCCATTTTCAAGCAATCTTATAATGCCAAAATAGCCTCCAAATATCTCCATCATACCCTCTTAATGCCAAAATTGTGTTGAGCTTTGAGAGTATATCCACATTTGATTATCTTATTTGGGTGAAGCTAAGGAGTTTGGGTGTAACTCCTTCTACCTTATCAAGGAGTGAGAAGGACTTTGAGGCATTTTGAGAAGGTATAATAACTTGTTTTGAGTTCCTTTTTTATGTTTTTATGCTTTGAAGTCTTTCTTCATCTTCAATAACCATATTTAGTGTGCCACATAGAATTATTTTTGATAATGTTATGTGCTTCAGATCACGGGATATTTTGGATATGTGTTCCAAGTATGGAATTAATCTAATCCACTCATCCCCTTATCATCCCTAAAGTAATGGATAGGTTGAGTCCAGCAACAAGAGCCTCATGAAAATTATAAAGAGGACCCTGGATGTGAACAAGAAGAGATGGGATGACAAATTGAAGTATGCAATTTAGGATAATAGAATAACATTCAAGAAAACTATTGACAGGACTCCATCTAAGAATGTGTATGGGATTGAGGCTAAGATGCCAATCACACTTGAATTACCTATGTATAAACTATTGCAACAAATTAAAGAATGGAAAGATGATGCCATCTCCATGAGGATGTATGAATTGACCAAGCTATACAAGGCTAGGAGGGTTGCACATGAAATGAATTTACTATAGCAACAAAAGGTCAAACATTTATTTGATAAAGGAGTAGTTCAGAGGTGCTTCTAGATTGATCTTGTCCTCATCTGGAACTCAGGGTTAGAATACAAGGGCAAGCATGGAAATTTTGAAGCCTTATGGGTTGGTCCATATTAGATCATGGAAAGATCTAGCCAAGAAACTTTCTACCTCAAGGGCTTAGATGGAGAAGTGATGGAGTTGTCAATTCATGGCCAGCTTTTGAAACACTATTTTTCTTCGGTAGTGAGCTACTTCTTTTTGAATTGTATATATTTTCTCCTTCATGTTTTTCCTTGTAAATATGTTTGTGTTTTGCCCCGCCCCCTTTTTGTGGTCTACCCCAAAGATTCTTTTGTATTCTTGCTATGCTTGTTTGGCACATGTCCCCAACTAGATCCAATGTTGGTATCCCATTCATATTTTACATGAAATCCTAAGTTATGTGCTCAATTGTTGATTTTTCCCTTCTCCATTCCATGATCATGTGTTAAATTGCTATAAAACCCCAAAAACTCCTAAGTGTGGCTTCTCCTTGCCAATTTTATTTCATTTGCAGGTTTTTGGGTTTTGTAGGGATAGAGGAATGTTTTGGACCTGAGGATTTTCTTGACCCACGACTCTCTTGTCCTCTGATCCTTGGTTCCTCTCGTTTCTTGATCCCTATCCACTTGTTATTCTAGCTCCTTTTTTTCATGTGGTGACATCAGTATTGTGATCCCTAAAAAATTCCAAGTGTTGAGATTTGTTTGTGGTGTTTTGGTGCTTTTGCAAGTTTTCAAGTTCCTAGGGGTCATTGTAACCTTGGAACCATGTCCTCATGTTCTCAAGTTCTTTGATTCCACAATTCCCCATGCTTTCTTCTTGGTTTCAAAGTTCCAAGTTTCCCTGAAACTCTGTGTTCCCCTCTTTCCTCTTTACTTTTCAAGTTTTCGAGAACCCGGAGGTTCTTGGAACCTTTTCACATGATTCCAAGATCCTTGTGTTCCCTGATTCCTCAAAACCCTGGTTTCCCATTCCCTTCGCCTTTTGGTCCCCGATTCTTCTCAGACCCAGTTCTCAGCCTTCTCCACGCTCCTTATTCATAAATCCCTAGTTCCTTTAGAATCTTGATCCCTAAGTTCTCCCACTCCTTCAATTTTTGTCATTCCCATTCTTGTTCTCCAGCATGTTCTTGATGTGTGGTTCCACCTAAACCCCAAACTCTCACTCATGTCCCAAGGCTCCAAGTTCTTTTGGAACCTTGGTTTCTGCCACTCGGTTCTTTGGTCCCACTTTCCTATTGGACTTCCGACTCCAGTCTTCCCCGTGTTCCCGGTCCCATGTCCCTGGTTTCTCTCGAATCCTGACCTCCAAAAAGGTTGAATTCCCTACCTCGCTCCTTTTTTGCATCCCCTTGCCCCCATCCTTTCTAATTCCAAATTTCCATCCCCTTCCTCTTTGTGGGATGCCAAATTTCTCCCACACTTTGGAACCTGGTTCTAAGGTCCTTTGTTTCCCCAAAGATTTGAAACCCTGATAATATTCAAAAAATGCGATGGGACATCTCAATGACCTCCAAATTTCCCATTAATGATTGGATTCATCCTCTGTAGCTTTTCAAAGATCAATTTCATGACCAGATACATCTAATTTTCCTTGGACATGATTCCACATGCAGTTCTCATGCCGTGGTTGGTGAAAATCATGATTTTTCTTGAGTTTTCTTCTCCCTTGCATTCATGGTGGTGAGTAAACTCAAAGTTCCATATGCTTTTCAGTTTCCCGCCCGTAGATTAGGGTACCCAGCCTGGTATGGTATAAATAATGGTTTTCTTCTCATTCAAAGGGTTTCTCATTCGTGCATTTCTCATGCATGATAAAGGTGTAGATTTTTCTAAGGCTTTCAACAAATGACAGTTCTAGTTATTTAGGAGGGTAATGGTTAGATTTGTATGAATATTACAAATTTGTAATTGATATCGGTGTATGAACTTCTCTATTCTCATGTGTATTTTTTAGGGAAATCCCTAAGTCACAGTTAGGGTTTCTTCTTGCCATGTTTTATAGTATAAATGTAATTGTAGATTTGATGAATGTGAAAACTTCTTAAAACATTACATGCTTTGTACTGATCATCTCCAGGTTAAATGTGGATGAATCCATTATTATAAGGGATTATTAAGTATATTCATTGCTGATTATCATGTTTTCTGGATCTGAGTATTTAGAAAGGCTGTTATATTTTCTGTATTATTGTTCTCCTTTGTTGAACTGAAGACTCTATGACCCGTTGGATAGGCACCAGTGTGGGAAATGTTTTATCACCTACAACCCTTTAAAATGAATTAAATCATTCTAGTGTGGAATAGAAATGGATATTAGTGTGTATGCATCATTTGGTTCTACATATCAACTAGGGTATATCTTTAATAAACATATCAAGCTTCAATATTTTCTGAACAAAATATACAGTCCTACATATCGCATGGTTATGGAGATGCCTTCATCAGGTTAACAAGAGGCTATATGATGCAGTAGGCTAGTTTTGACATAGTGACAGTCTTAGGGGTTAGAAACTACAATTTGGGTATTGTTGCTTTGTTATCATTTTATATATATATTTTGTGTTGTAATCAATACCTGTTGAGGGATACCTCTAGGAACACCCTCCTTGGTTTAGCTGAGCCAAAAGTGAAGAGGAGATTACCCACTCCTAACAATTGGCCCTTAATCATCCTTATCCTATTGATGAGCCCCTTTCTTGTCTCCTTGATGACACCCTTGGACTAGGCGACTAGGAAACACTCTAAGTTTTTGGACCTACTATTTTGGGAACCAACACCACGCATTCAAAAAGGTGGCAACAACATCAAACCTTTAAGTGTGTGGAAGGTAGAGTTTCAAGAGATCACACCAACACTTTTCAAATCATTGTTTCAAGATGATAGGGTTGATCTAGTTTTGTGTAATGTAAAGATTGACAAATTGTTAAAACTGGAATCAAGTTTAGGCAATTTTGTAAAATATGTCAGGGTGACGCTAGATGCTAGGTATGTAACTAATTAGAATAAGTTAAAGAGAATATTGGAGCATGATCAACCTTCTAATGAATATTTTGAGAAGTAGAATGCTACTTATGGATAAAGTTAGAGAGATATGAAATGAAGTAGGTTTTCCTTACTAGGCTTGTCTAGAGTTCAATCAATTCTTGTACAATCATAGGCCATATCTTGAAATATATTTCTAGGTATTATATTAGTGCATGTAATCTAATGTGCTCTAAAAGTTGACAAGATATTTCTAGATAATGTGATATTTTTATAATATTTGATTAAGTCAAGATTATGGATGTGATTAGTGTCAATTTTTGGCTATATATGAATGCAATATTTATCCTAAAGCATCAAAGTTTTTGAAAGTTTTGCTAGCTCATAAGAAAATTGAGTTGATGGTCATAATATTTGGAAGTTCATTAGTTGGTTTCAAATCATGATGATCAGTTGTTGTAGTAGTTCATCCAATTGGATCGGTGCTTATGGAGATAATGGATTCACTCAAGACTGCTCTTCATGTTGTGGTTTATACACTATCACAATCAGTTTTGGGGCTTGGATTTTTAGTTCCCCAACACCAAACTCCCACAGATAATGGTATCTTCTAAAGTATTGGTGGACACAAGGGGGGAAATGATGTTTATTGATTGACTAACTTTGTCCAACATTAAAGTGTCATTTTACCTTCATACTAATTCATGCAATGAATCACTAATGATTGCTTCCTTTTTCTGCATCGCTATGACCTACACCACTTCACTATTGTATACCAGGAAGTATTCATTAGTTATTGTTAGGAGTGGAAACTTAGAAAGTTCATGTATTTTCCATGTGTCTTTTATCTAAGTTATGCAGTTGAATTCACTTGTTAAGTCACTTTTTGTTGACCAGATGACGTGTCACTTATCTATATGAAGATATCTTTCTCTAATTGTATAAAATTTGTTCTATTGTCATTTGTAAAAGAGTTGGAAAACTATAGGGAAATACCTTGAAATTGAGTTCAATAATTTTTCTTACAAATAAAGAGAAGGTTTCTATGTTATGACAATTTTATCTTAATAATTTCATCGGGTTGCTTTATATGAGAGATAACTTGTTTAGTGTAATTGTATCCTATAACTACATTGTCTTTCTTAAGAGTACATATTCAATGAATATGATAAACTTTTGAACACACATTTGTTGTAGGAATTACTTTATTCGGTTGGTACATATTCACATGATATGGTAAAGATTTTTGAGTTAGTAATAGGATTTGCAATTATACTTGAGTGAGCATAATCAATAGGTTTACATCATTTTACGACAATGATACAAAGAGTTAAATTAACAAAGTTATAATTGTTAGGATAACATTTGTCACAACATAATCCTAACTTTGTAATCCCACAAATAGGCACCAATCAATTCATGGTCATCCAATCTAAACCTCTACTAAAATGAAATTCTTTTATAGTACAACATATTATATAATCTATTTTATTCATGTTTGAACTTAAGGGTACATAGAATTACTATGAATACATTTAATCCTATAAATCCTTGCTATGTATTCATGAACAATATATCTACAATCTCATTGAGATATCCAAACTATGTTCCTTTATATTTATCCAGTGTGTATTCATAGGGTGACCCCCTGAGTTTAGTAAAGCTTAAAGTGTAGAAGAGGTTTATCTACCTCTTGTTCGTTGGCCCATCCCTTAAATAATTCTAATCATGGGAAGACTTGATTATGATATTAAGTATATCTCTTAGGGCTAATTGATAATATTGGGTGATACTTGAAAAAGAACCAACACTAGTCGTGATTGTTTTCAATCCCATGTTAACATGGAGATCTCACAAGAAAGTGGTAACTAGTTCATTAGAAGAGTGGATAGAACTAGGAGGTAAAGAGTAGAACCATTGAATAGCATAATCACACGAGGTTTGTGGGAACAACTTAGCCAAGACTTTATCCTCGTGTGCAAATATAAACATGCAACATTGGAATCTTGTAAGTGCACATAAGGATCTCATTTACTACAATATAATTCAAATCTAGGTGTCAGAAACATAGTAGACAATGGATACGTAACAACCTCAAATTCTAGTGGTGTGCGATGTGGAGGGTTGTATGTAATAGAATCTTGTTTAGTAGACATATCATCTACTTTCTTCTTAAGTTGGTCAAAGCCTTTGAGTAGTGTATCCAAGGTGGAGATAGGAATAATGGTGGTGTGAGAAGCATGTGAAATAATGGAGGAGGTATATAGAGGATGATGGGAAATGGAGTAATAAGGTAAAGACATGCCTATGGTAGGAGGGGTAGAGTGTTGTATGGAATAGGCTACAAAAGAGGGCATGGAATGGTATGTGGAACTGGGAATGACACATGTGATGGAAGTAAGGGTGGCACTATAAGAGGCAACACTAGTAGTGGAGGTAGAAATAGTAGAAACATTAGGATCATGTATAGTCACAACACTAGTAGTGATAGCATGGAAGGTAGGTAAAGTTGTATTAGTAAGGGAAGAAGTGGGTTTGGATGTGGAAAAATCCACATGGAAAGTAGGTATAATGGGAGGAACAAATTTATGCCACTCTTAGGGACAAAGCCAAGGGAAAATGGGAAGAGGATACACCATTTAAAGAACTAGAAGGTGTAACTTTAGCACCAAAACCTTGAAGTAATTTCCACCCAAAATGGTTTAGTAAGTAATAAATCATGGAAATCTTAAGCTAATTTTTTTAGGACTATCCATGTTAGCTAAACTAGAAAGCTCATGTGCAAATTGTTGTTGCTCTAAATGCAGTTCACAATAATAATACTCAGCGTCATTTTCAACATGAGTAATGATAGTGTTGATGACAACATAATTTGGACTACCATTCTTAATAGTTTAATCCATGCGATAAATCAAATGATAAATTCTCGTTAAGGGAATGTGAGGATGATAATGAGATATTGGCATGCAAAGAACACATAAAACCCCTAAAGGTTTAATGACAAATAAGGAAGGTAAGGTTTGATTTAAAATTATAAAAAATCAAAAAGCACTCAGGTCTAAAAATAAATCAACAAAGCCCTAGAGGTAAAGACAAGGGAGGGTAGGGTGAATGAAAGCAATATGTCACAATGAACCACAAAACCCTAAAGGAAGATATAGATATGAAACACAAACACAGAGGGAATCCAAACCCTAAGGAGATAAAAAAAGGTATACAATTAGAAAAAATAGATTAAGAAACCCTAATGAGAACAAAACCCTAAGGTAGTGTAAGAAAGTTGGGTTCAACAAATAATATAATGAAAATAAAGTGTTTTTCACTACAATTCGCCTAGGACAAATAATTAATAAATAATAAGATTCTAGGATTTTGAGTTGGGACTAATAACTAAAATTATTGGAATTAAATGTAGAAATTAAAATAAATCAAATGTGATACTTAGCTCAAAATTTGAAGATGGAGATGTGTTGTGACAGATGCCAAAAACTTGATTTGACAAGGTACTAAATCTTTAGTACTCACCCAAATAAGGATTTTAGATTCTACAAACTAACTATTTTGCTTCTTGGTTCACCTATGTAAGTGCAAATTTGATCTTCGTAAGTATGGATCTAAACCTACGTGTGGACCTGAATTGTAACTCATAGATGATATAGTAGACTATGGGTTATTGGAACTTGCTTGTCTTAATTTTTTTCTAAATGTACACAGGAATAGGTGGTGTTTAGGAACACCTTTGGGAGACCTATTGAATTACGAGGATCACCTTCTCCTTGATTAGACCCCTAATGGACCAACTTTATGACTTGGATTGAAGGATCAAAGACAACAAGTAAGAATGCAATAGACCTATGATGATGTGATCTAATAAATGTTGCTAGACTACTCTCATAAATTCCCAATGACAAGTCCTTGCATAACTCTTAGATGATCTCTAACATGATTTCCAAATAAACGAGTCAATATCCTTAAAGACCACAACTAAACACACAAATCAACACAAACATGGGCTAGGTAAACTCACAATGGGTAGTAGGAGGGATTTGGTAGGATAAATTTTGAATTTCACTTATTCAAGGTTCAAATCCATGAGTGTGAAAGTAAATAGAGTCAAGTTTGCATTCGCATATATGATTGAGGGTGATGAAAAATAGATATGAAAAATAAATACTTGACTTGAAAATATTTAAGTTTAATTATTAGTTGCAATGTTATCTACTTAATAATATGATTTTTACTAAACATAGCAATTAATTACTTTTTAGATTTTTGATTAAGCATATAACATGTAGAGTGGAGGTTGAACTAGCGCAATGCATATAAATAAGGAGTTAGAAGAAGCATGTTTGGTTCAATGATCATAGAAGATGTAGAAGGTTAAGAAGACAACACAAGAAGATTCTAGATTACTAAAATTAGGTTATAGAAAGTGCCATAGTTGAAAATGTCTTGTAATCTACAATAGTGTATAAAAAATCATGAAAATGTTCCAGAGATGTAGAAGTGTCTAGGTTGGTGCAAAAATGTCCCTTTAGGCATGGAAATGTACTTTTAGGAGTAGAAGTGTATAGATTAGGTATGGAAATGTTTTGTGATTTTGTAGAAATGTCCCTTACACTTGCTGACATAAAAGTATGTGACCTATACAACTATTGTAGTACCCGTCAAGTCAAAAAAAGCCACGAAAAAGGATTGTTTATGGAAGATTTAGGTATGTGCCTTGGTCTAGTCCCTAGGAAACATGTTTTCACATAAGGTATTGGAAGAGTTGGAGGTGTGTGTGCCTATGGTGCTAGTGAATGAAGCTACAACAATGGAGGTGGATATGTTTGCAACATCTATAGAAGATGCCTTGGGTGGTCTCATAAATGAAATGTGTGTATAGGTGCTAGGAAAATGATGAGGATCCTTTCCATTTTTAGTAACCCACTTAAGTAACCTTTTTAGGAATAATCTGAATATTGAACACATATTAGGGTCAAGATTAAGGGAGAACAACAAGTGATTAGGTAGGAAAAAGAGTGTTTAAATGTATGGGACACCACCATGCAATAGTAGTGTCTCAGATGACTACAAGGCATGAAGTGGAGACAAAATAAGGTGTTTGCAATGTGAGGGGTCCTTTCCAATTGTGATGAGATGTTTTGGGGAAACTTCATGCTCAAGAGCCTCAAAATTTTTCCAATCCATGATTATTATAAATGAGCACTAAAGAAAGTGCAAAACAAGGAAAAGTGCTAATTATGCACTTTTTGTCTTTAAATTTTACCTCCACTTTAGCAAACATGTGAGCTACAATGAATCAAGTATGTTAAAGTAAATAAATTATTTTATAATGGTTGATAAAGTGAGGATCCAAAAAGGATATTGAGGAAATCTATTTAATGTTGTATGTCCATCTTATGTTCAAACTTCATCTTCATACATGTAAAACATACAAGAGAAGAAATTGATGTTTATCATGAGAAATACTTAAAAGAACAAGTTGCACACATTATACAATATTTTTTACTATAATTTTGTTGAACTATGCAAAGGGGGATCCATGGACAATTGTCAAAATTAGAAGCAATATGAGATGGGCTATGAAGGAGCTAATATAGGAAGACAATATGCACCTATAAAGGTGATGCAAGAGCATCCCTGGTTCAAGAGCAATCTTGCATTAACCAAAAAAATATTTGCATTTCATTTTGTTTTCTTTCATTTTCCAGTTCATTCCAGTCAGTTTAGTTAGTAGCAGTTTCAGTATTTTGGTCCGCATTTTGCCGCAATTTCATTTCAAACCTTGCGGTGCTAGACTTAGTAACTAGACACCTTCATGCACATCATATCCAAAATTTAGATCATTTGAATCAGGTACCAAAAAGATATCACTATCATAAGATCGACTATATTCTCAGAGTAGAGCATCCTGACAGTCTCAGACAACTAGCTAAAGGAGAAGACTTGCGGAGCTAAATGACACATCATTCAAGGAACTTTAGATCGTGTCCAACTTTCCTTGAGATCTGCATGCTATTTCATTCACTTGCGGAGGATTCCCATATGTTTAGGTCTGACCTATCCATGTACACACATTACATCTCTTTCATTGGAGTTTGTAATCATCCTTGGCCGATGTGAAGGAATCTTGTATTTCAAAGATGATATATATTCATGTAATAGATGCCTAGGAAGTAAGTTAGCATAGTTTACAACATAGATAGTTTGAATTCTTGTGAAGACACTTCAAAGCTATATCTTGCACATATTCTATAACTAAGGAATCAGGCCAGAGAGCCCTAATTGTAAGCCAACATGTTGCCAGCCATTTTGTATTGCGAATCTATGATATACTGAATAAATGAATCTACATTTGCATTCTATCTAGAGTTGTTTCCATTGTGTTTACTATTGATGCATGGTCAGGACTGTTCACTTTGTGGACCCTCCTAACCATGACTGCACCAAGTGGTATCAGAGCGAAGTTTGAATATTTTGGGAGCGAATTGAGAGAAGTTGGTGAAGGGATTCCATAAGATCTTGTTGTGGACAAATTGCTGAATCTGAGGCAAACTACTTGTGTTCTCAACTGATCGTCGATTGTGAGGCAGTTGTCACCTTGTAGCCCGATCATTGAATTTGAGGCAGTTACACTTGATCCGAGGAAGAAATGCTGCCGAGGAGAATACCTGTTGTTGGTACTATGGTTGGAAGAATGGATGAGATGATGAAAATGATGAAGATGATGCAAGTTTGTTTGGATGTTATTGTAGAAGATAGGCGAAGAGGACTTACACCTCAACCTAATATTGAAAGTGATGATGATGAAGAATTTCAATCTGCTGATCAAAATGAAGTAACCCTAGGAGATGAAGAAGAATAATCACATCAAGTCAAGATGTTGCAAGTTATTTCAAAGATTGGGAAAAGACTTAGAGTTGATGTACCGAATTATACTGGCAATTTGAACCTTGAGGAGCTAATTGATTAGATAAATGACCTAGAAGAATACTTTGAATATGAAGAAATTGAATACCTAGAGAAGGTGAAGTTTACAAAGACAAAGCTGAAAGGACATGCTACTATATGGTGGAAAGAAGTTCAGTTGGATAGAAATAGAAGAGGAAAAGAGAAGATTACAAAGTGGAACAGAATGGTGACAAAGTTGAAGAATCAGTTTATACATGTTGACTATGAGTTGGAACTATTGAAAATATTGCAAAACCTGAGACAAAAGGAGAAATCTATGAAGGAGTATACTGAAGAATTTCATAGGATGATCATAAGGACATGACATAGTGAAGCAAGCAAGGAGAAAGTAGCTAGATACATTAATGGACTGAGATTGAACATTCAAGAAGAACTGAGTTTGGTGAGGATGACAACATTGGAAGAAGCATATCAGTTTGCCCTAAAAGTTGAAGAAAAGTTGAACAAGAAGCATGATTAAAGACAGAGAGGTAGGGGAGGTAAATTTTAGAGAGGTAGAACATTTTTCAGAGGAGAGAG
The DNA here is from genome assembly GCA_027924645.1 of Cunninghamia lanceolata. Taxonomy (NCBI): domain Eukaryota; kingdom Viridiplantae; phylum Streptophyta; class Pinopsida; order Cupressales; family Cupressaceae; genus Cunninghamia; species Cunninghamia lanceolata. The sequence continues at coordinate 18,178,058 of BSBN01001215.1, read as the reverse complement.
ATCATATGCGGAGAAGAGAGACAAGATAGCACATTCAAGAAGGAGGACAGAGATAACAATGCATACCAGAGAGATAACATAACTTTCTACCGTAGAGGAAACCCTAGTCCATACTGGAGTGAAGGATACAAAAGAGATGGAAGAGGACCTAATAGGAGAACATTCAGAGGAACCTGTTTTAAGTGTGCAGGTGAAGGACATAGAGCATTTGAATGTAATCAAGGAAGTACAAGCAAGAGGACAAAGAACAATGGAAGAGCAATCTATGTAGAAGAACAACTTGTTGGATCACCTAGTTTAGTCGGTAAACCTGAGAAAGGAGAATCACTTGTCATGAGGAGAGCCCTATTTCAAGTAGAGACAAATGAGGAACCACCGTAGATGAAAAGTTTATTTAGAACTAGATGCAAATCAGGAGGTAAATGTTGTAAAGTTGTAATTGATAGTGGTAGTTCAAATAATTTGGTTTAAGAGGAGATGGTGACTAAGTTGAAGTTGGAGAGACTGAAACACCCTAAGCCATATCAGATAGCATGGATTCAGGATGAACATAAAGTACTGGTGAATGAACAATGTTTGGTGAAATTTCATATTGGATCTTATCATGATGAAGTATTGTGTGATATTATGCCTATGGATGTATGTCATATTTTGTTGGGTAGACCATGGCAGTATGATAAAAGCTATACATGATGAGAGAAAGAATACATATACTATAACATCAAATGGAAAGAGAATTACTTTGATTCCTTTGGAAGATGATCCTAAGAGTGAAGTGTGTGGGAATACTAGAATCTGTTTGGTAGATGGAAGAAAATTTCTGGATGGTTTAAGACATGAGAATATGTGTTATGCTTTGATTCCTAAGAAGCCTGAAACCCTGAAGACAGAGACTGAAGAATCACAATTGGAGGATATAACTGAGTTGCTAACAAAGTATGAAGACATCATATCAGACAATGTACCTGAAGGATTACCACCAATTAGGAGTATCAGTCATCACATGGATCTTATACCTGGAGATAGTTTTCCTAACAAAATAGCACACATAATGACACCAGCAGAGAATGAAGAATTGAATAGACAGATACAAGAGTTGTTGAGGAAAGGTTTGATCAGAGAAAGATTAAGCCCTTGTGTAGTACCTACAATGCTAGCATTGAAGAAGGATGGAGAATGGAGAATGTGTACAGACTCTAGAGCAATCAACAAGATCACAGTTAAGTATAGATTCCCTTTACCTAGGATGGATGATATTATGGATTGTTTGAGTGGAGAAAAATATTTTACAAAGATAGACTTGAAGAGTAGATACCATCAGATCAAAATTAGAGAAGGAGATGAATGGAAGACTGCTTTTAAGACAAATGAAGGACTATATGAATTGTTAGTGATGCCCTTTGGATTGACAAATGCATTGAGTACTTTCATGAGATTGATGAATGAAGTCTTGAAGAAATTCTTGGGTAAGTTTGTTATTGTATATTTGGATGATATTCTTATTTTTAGTAAGAAAAAAGAAGAACATTTGTGGCACTTGAGACAAGTATTGCAGAGACTGAGAGAAGAGAAATTGTTGATAAACATCAAAAAGTGTAGTTTCATGAAGGAAGAATTGGTATATTTGGGATTTGTGATTTCTATGAAAGGATTGAAGATGGACCCTAAGAAAGTTAGAGCAATTGTTGAGTGGCCTACACTTGAGAGCATTGGAGAAGTCAGATCATTTCATGGATTGGCTAGTTTCTACCAGAAGTTCATTAGAAATTTTAGTTCAGTATGTAACCCTATGACAAAGACAATGAGAGGTGATAGAAAAGACTTTAAGTTGACATCAAGAGCAGACAAAAGTGTTGAGTTGTTGAAGCAGAAACTGACAAAGCAACCTGTGTTGGCATTACCGGATTTCAATAAGGTATTTCAAGTAGATTGTGATGCAAGTGGAAGTGCAATAGGAGCAGTGTTGAGTCAAGAAGGTAGACCTGTAGCATATTTCAGTGAGAAGTCAAATGATGTAAGGAGAAGATATTCAGTTTATGATCAGGAATTCTATGCCATAATTCAAGCCTTGAAGAAGTGGAGATATTATTTGTTGCCTAAGGAGTTTGTGTTGTATGCAGATCATCAAGATTTGCAGTATTTGAATAGCCAAGGGAAGTTGAATCAGAGACATATGAGGTTGGTACAGTTCATGCAAAGCTACACTTTTGTATTGAAGCATAGGAGTGGAAATTCAAACAACGTTGTTGACGCTTTGAGTAGAAGAAGGAATTTTTTGACAGAGATGAGAGTTGAAGTCTTGGGATTTGAAGAGTTGAAGCACATGTATGAAGAAGATCTTGATTTTGCAGAACCTTGGAAAGCATGTAAGGAACCTGTTGTGATAGAAAGGAGTAAGTGGTTGGACTATTTCATTCAGGAAGATATGTTGTTCAAAGGAAACCAATTATGCATACCTAGGAGTTCAATGAGAGACAATTTGATCAAAGAGAAGCATAGTGGTGGATTGGCAGGACATTTTGGCATTGATAAGACAGTGGCTTTGGTAAGCAAAAATTACTTTTGGCCTCAGATACATAAGGATGTTAGGAAATATGTGTAGAGTTGTAGAATTTGTTAAGTTGCAAAAGGAAGTAGTCAAAATACTAGATTGTGCAAATCTTTGACAGTACCGAAGAGACCTTGGGAAGACATAAGCATGGATTTTATACTGGGACTGCCGAAGACACGGAGAGGACATGATTAAATATTTGTAGTGGTGGACAGATTTTCAAAGATGTCACATTTCATACCTTGTAAGAAGACAATTGATGCAGTTCATGTGGCTGACCTATTTTTCAAGGAGATTGTGAGATTGCATGGATTACCTAAGAGCATAATTTCTGATAGAGATACAAGATTTCTTGGATACTTTTGGAAGATACTTTGGAGGAATATGAAGACATATTTGAAGTTTAGTTCAACATTTCATCCACAGATTGATGGACAAATAGAGGTAGTAAATAGAAGTTTGGGAAACTTGTTGAGATGTTTGGTTGGAGAAAAGGCAGGAAGTTAGCATTTGATTCTATCACAAGTAGAGTTTGCATACAATAATTCAGTGAATAGGAGTACCGGAAGAACACCATTTGAGATTGTGACAAGAACTAATCCTAGAGGAGTAGTAGAGTTGAGAGACATTAGTATGGAAGAGAAGAGGAGTGCAGAAGCAGAAGAATTTGTAGGACACATGGAGATAGTGCATAATCAGGTTAAGAAGCATTTGGAGGAGATGAATGGTAAGTATAAGAAGCAAGCAGATGAGAAGAGGAGACACAAAGAATTTTTAGTTGGAGATGAAGTGATGGTATATTTGAGAAAAGAGAGATTTCCAGTTGGGACATATAACAAGTTGAAGATGAAGAAGTTTGGACCATGTAGGATACTCAAAAAATTTGATCCAGGAAATGCATATGAAGTGGAGTTACCGAAGACATTGGATATATCACCTATTTTCAACATTTCAAATTTATATTAGTATCATGAAGCAGAGTTCAGTGATGACATTGAAGAAGATTTGAAGAAGCAGTTACCACAACAATCATCGGAGCAAATTGAGGACATCTTGGATAGCAAAGTTGGATGTGGCACCAGAGGAAGACAATACAAAGAATATCTTGTGAAGTGGAAAGGCAAACCGAAAGAAGGCTCATCTTGGATTTCTCATGCTGAGGTGGACCGTCTTGGTTTTCCTCTAGCCCCAACAAAGTGAGGGACTCACTTTTCAACAACCTTGGGTGTCTGATGTAGGAGCACCCCTGGTTCAAGAGCAATCTTGCATCAACCAAAAATGCATTTGCATTTCATTTTATTTTCTTTCATTTTCCAGTTCATTCTAGTCAGTTCAGTCAGTAGAAATTTCAATATTTTGGTCTGCATTCTATTGCAGTTTCATTTCAGACCTTGTAGAGCTGGAGTTAGCAACTAGACACCTTCATGCACACCATATCCAAAATTCAGATCATTTGGATCAGGTACCAGAAAGATATCGCTATTAGAAGATCGTCTATTTTCTTAGAGCAGAGCATCCTGACAGTCTTAGACAATCAATTAAAGGAGAAGACTTGCAGAGCATTTCACGACTTGTGGAGCTAAACAACACATCATTCAAGGAACTTTGGATCGTGGTTGACCTTCCATGAGATCCGCATGATATTTAATTCACTTACAGAGGATTCCCATTTGTTTAGGTCTGACCTATCCATGTACACACATTACATCTCTTTCATCAGAGTTTGTAATCATCCTTGGCCGACGCAGAGGAATCTTGTGTTCTGAAGATGATATATATTCATGCAATAGATGCCTAGGAAGTAAGTTAGCATAGTTTACAATATAGATAGTTTGAATTCTTGCGAAGGTGCTTCAAAGCTATATCTTGTGCATATTCTGTAACTAAGGAATCAGGCTAGAGAGCCCTAATTGTAAGCCCGCATGTTGTCAGCCAGTTTGTATTGCAAATCTATGATATACTAAATAACTAAATCTACATTTGCATTCTATCTTGATTTGTTTCCATTGTGTTTACTCTTGTTGCACGGTCAGGACTGTTCACTTTGTGGACCCTCATAACCGTGGTTGCACCAAAAGGAGCCTACACAAGAGGATGTAGTCCATGGATATGACAAAGCCACTATGATCAAGCATGTGTAGGTGTAGGGTCCATGGAGGATCACTTTAACTAGTGGTGTATAGTGTAGGATGCATGGAGAACCACTTTAACCAAGGGTGCATGGTGTGGGATCCATGAAGGACCACTTTAATCAAGGGTGTTTGGTGTACGATCCATGGAGAACCACTTTAACTAAGGGTGTGTGATATAAGGATCTATGAAGGACCAACCATTGCACATGAGTTTATTATTTGTAATCTCAAGGAGAGTATATGTCACCTTCAATTGATTGGATGTGATAAGAGGCAATCAATTGAAGGAAAAGGAAAAAGGAGGATGTACAATGTATAAGAGGTGTGTTTAGAAAGAAGATGCAAACATGAAATGATATAATAGTAACGGGAATGGAGAAAAATTGGTGTTACCCCTATAGTTTGTCCCCATTGTAAGGGTGACTAATGTAGAATATGTGAAGGAGAAAACTTGGCAACATTGGAGCCATGACCTAGAAAGAAAGAAAACATCAAAAGGTGTGTTGAAGAATGTGATGTAGGAGCATGGTATGTAATGCTATCTTGTGGGATATGTTATAGAAGAATAATAATGTAGATTATTGTGTCATAGGGAGATAGAAGTGTGAAGTAGGAAAAGAAGTGTGGTGTAAAATATTGTGCATGATGAGAAACTACAGAATGAGGATTTGTTGGAATAGAAAATATGTAAATTGGAGACATAGACCGTAGTTTGCATAATTTTTTGGGAGGAATAATCAAATCCATATTGGGAGAGAGAAAAAGGGTTAGGCCTTGAAAGACGCCCTATAATATTTTTCTAATGTTGGAGATTATGAGAGGAAAGAATGTGAGATAGGTTGTGGACAATATCATATAATGATATCTTTAGTGAGAAGGGGTGCAAGGTATGAGAAAGGAAAGGGTCCAAGTGATTAGGAAACAAAAGGGATAGTGCCATGTCACATAAAGGAGAGCACATGGAAACATAAGGGGGTGCATTTGGCTCAACATGTGAAAAGAGTGGGTGTTAAGCATTTTAGTGGTTTGCATCATCCCTATAACACAGAGCCACATGAGAATGTAATAGGACTTTGTAGGAAGCACATAAGGTATAAAATGAGATGAGAAGAGCACAACATGAAGGGAAGTATAATTTTAGGTTAAAATGAAGAAGGTGGAGCACCTAATGTTTTCCAGCATTCCCATTGTCATAAGACAATACAACATAGGGGAGTAAGAAGAATAAATGGGGATACAATAGAAGAAAAACTATAGTTTTGGGTCAACTTGAAAAAGGAAAAATCACCTCAATGCTTTGCTTTGTATCATCCCATAATTCATAGGAAGAAAGGAGGAACTACATATAGAGGGAATGCACGTGACTAAGGAAGTGCACCATCATATAGAAGGAGGAGACAAAGGTAAAGGAGGCACAATAATTAATGTTGTTCTTTTTTTGATGTGTCAACATGCACCTATGAGTGTGGCTTTGCATCATCCACAAAATATGAGGAAAAGGGCACAGGAAATAATAAAAATGTACACAAGAAGGAGATCTAAAATAATTTAGCCAACTTCCATAGAGTAGGCCTCATCCTTGAGTCAATCATCATCCTTAAGATTGTATAAAGATAGCATGACAAGTGAGACACGAGAAAGGTGTTAGAAGAAAGAGGTGGATTAGGGACAAGGGTTCCAATAGTGAAGGTAGTTGATGGTGGAGTGACATTAGATACGAGATCAAGGACCTCAATTTGTGAAGGCTTTGCCTCCACCTCAACCACAATGGGAGTATAAGATGATGGGTAGTGGATGGAGTAGAAATGAGGGTGGTGAAGATGGTAGGGGTAGATGGTGGGGAAGGAGTTGGGTGGATTTTTAGAGGAGGAAGGTTGGATTTAATTTTATTCTTAGAGGTTATAGCTCTAGGAGCGAGTGGGGCATGGGATTTTGAAGGTTTTGCATAGATGGGGGGTTATCATGGGATAATGTTGGGATTGGTAATAGGGGTGGGAGGGAAGAAGGGGAGATATGAGTGGACCTAAGAAGAGTAGGGGGTAGTTTCTAGATTTTAGAAGGGGAAGGAGAGGCATAGGTTTGGAAGTGGAAGAAGATGATGTAGGGGTAAAGAGAGAAGATGAAGGAGGAGGAGGTGGGCCATGTTTAGATTTGGGCAAGGGTAGAGTGGAAACATGATAATTAGGGACATGGATAATATGAGAGAGAATGATAATAGGATCAATGGGGTAGATAGCAAGAGATATGTCAGTCTTATGATGACATGACTAAATTAATCTTTAAAATATTTGTAAATGCTAAACAATGTATCATGGTACTCGTGAGGGGTTTGAGTAGGTTTTGTGACAAAGGAGTCAATGTTGAAGTTCCCTAGCTTGGACAGTGGTTTGTACTCATGCCAACTTATGGGCAATGCCTCGTTGGGATGGATAAACTTAATCCATTGCTAGAGGACCAAGAGGATGACTTGGTCTTGTTTGACCCAAGGACATCTAAGGAGAATGCCCAATTAGTTAGAGCTAGGGATGATATGACATAAGGTAAACAACTCCTAGGAACCAAGTTGGATAAGGAGAATAATACAAACTAGGGTGTCAATAAAAGTGCTATTAAAATCTTTTAAATTCATAAAAGGAAGGGGACACAATATTAGGAGTGGGAAGGATATAATAAGGAGTAGTATCATTAGGGAGAATGGGGAGGTTAGATAGCGGAGTGTCAAGAACTGGATCCACCTGGTTGGATTGATGATGATGGGAGAAGGGATTTGTACAAATCTATAGAATATGATTAGGAGGTGTTGTAGACTAGTTACTATAACATTAGAAAATGTCCCTTTGGGGGCTTTTCCCTCGTAAGGTTTAGCTCCTGGGTCTTTTAGCTGCATTTAGGACATCTTACATCATATGTTGACATCCCGATGAAATGATCCCTAAGTTTCATAACAAATGGGACCTAGGGGGATCCCTTGAACCTAACCCTGCCCAAAATAGGGGGGAGGACTTGGGCGCCCATGCCCTAGTCCTGCCCTATTTTGGGTCAGACCCAAATTTTGGGTGTCGACTTGTGACCGTTATTTGGGTCCTATGCCGACACGGTAAGTTTAAATTACTAAATTCTTGGCGGGATTGTCTATAGTTGCATATAAAAGCATTTTTAGGCATTCATTTGTAAACTAGATGATTACTAGCAAGCTATTGTATTCTAAAGGTGACTCAAGGCTTTCATTGTGTAGCAAGAGCATATTTGTGTTGTCTATGTGTTTGTATTTGCAGATTTGAGCTATCATCTCCTCATGGCATGAAGAGCTTCTTCCTCCCATGAGATCTTCACTACAAGGTGACATCATTTGTGTTTTGAGCATTTATCATTTGGTTTTTGCCTCTGGCTCACAAGGGTACGCACTCTCTATCTGACAATGGTGTTCGGAAGACTTGAATGTCTCTCCGGGGCTTGACTGAGGCATGCCTCTAAACACTACAACCCCCTCCCAAAGTTTTCATGATTGCAGGTTACAAGTTGAAGTTACAGACAAAGTAAAGTTGCAAGAGGATACAACAAAGTGTCAGAATTGTAGATTAGAGAAGAAAACAACTCCCTGGACTAGGGCGCCCACTCATTAGTCCTCAAAATTTCATGACGGGAAAACCTTTGGTACAACAGGTACAGGTTGCAGATCTTGTTTGTAGATCCTGAAAAAAAGTAGGGAATTGGACTTGGGCACCCGCTCTTTTGTCCCCGACTATTCCGCTTTCGAACCCTAAAAACAGGTGCATAGTTATTTGTTATTTTACATCTTTCCATAGTAGCATTTTCTGATATTCGTCTGTTTGCTGTCGTATTTGCATAATTAGGGTTTTAAGGTATAATTGAGCCTAAGAGAAGATAATTGTCAATAAAATCATAAAAATCTAAGTTTCCCTACATTTTGAGTGATCAAGGGCCTGATGGTAGATTCCTACTCGACCCAAGGTCCTTGAATGTTTAGTGGTGAAAGGAGGATACAAAACTATCAAAAACCAACTATCCAAATTTTACCCTAAACATTTTGATGAACCTGTGTTATTGGACTTATTTGCACCTTGCTAAGTATTTTTCTTTAGATTTACAGTGATTTCATTCATTCATATAGTCATTCATCTTATTGCATTGGAAAACTCAGAATTTTTTTTTTGAAAAATTGGAAAAATTGGAAAAAATTGCATGCTAGGGTTTTTATTTTGCATCAATTAATTTGAGTTTCATCAAATTTCTGATTTTTACATTAGTTTTGATATAAAATGTAGAAAATTACAAAAATTCATTAGTTTGCATTGCATTTTCATCATAAATTGCTAGGGTTTTGTTGAAAATTATGAATTTTGCATATAACCTAGTAATTCTAAAATCTAGGGTTTGTAGGTAAAATCTTGTTTCATATTTCTCTACTAATTTTAGAGGCTCATTCAAATTTTAATTTGGATGTATTGTTGCATTTTAGTACAAATTTGCATTTAGATTTCAAAAACTTGTATTTTTGCATAGAAAATTTCAAAAAAAACTAGCATTTTCATTGATTTTTCACTAGATTTGCACTTGCATTTTGCATGTTAGGGCTTGGAAATCATTTTTAGATATGAGAGAATTTAATTTTCATCATATACCAGCTTGCATAACATTCATATAACATTTTACATCAATATCTCAAACCTAGGGCTTGAAAAACATTGTTTTTCACTAGATTTGGCCTTATCGACTCTCTAAACTTGCACTATAGGCATGTTGTAAATAATATTTTTGCACTAATTGGCTGATATCAGGAGTATTATCTTTTTCCCCTCCTAAAAATCTTTACAACACCTTTCCATTGGCCTCTTGTATTGAAAATTTGGTGAAAAATTGCACATTTTTGCTATTTTTGCCCTAGGGTTTGGCCTAGTTTGCACCCCAAGCATGTTGTGTCAAATTTTATGGATTAAGGTGACTGATATAATTTCTATTATTTTCTTCACCTCCTAAAATTCTTTACAACACCCCTTTTGCTAGGTCTTGGAGTTGAAAAATCGCAAAAAATTACATATTTTGCTATATTTTCACTAGGGTTTGATCTTGAGTGGCACTATAAGCATGTTATTATGTGACTATTATTAATGATATAATTTTCTTTCCATCATCATTTTCCTCACAATACCCTTTTTCATGCTCTTTTGTATTGAGATTTGGTGAAAAATCGCATATTTTAGTGTATTTTCACTAGGTTTTAACTTGTCGTCAACTTAGATTTGTATGAGTCTAATAAATCGCTGCCCTAAAATAAATATCCCTTTAAGAAGAAGCATAAGACACATGGGATCTAGTTCTATTGAAGAAGTTGGCACGTTGAACACCTTCTTTACAAAAGGAGAGACACAAATGTTACAAGATATTACACCTATCACAAGTACAATGGAAGAGCAAACTTTTCATGATGTTAATGATATTATTGAGATGACAGGATATGTATTTGATGAGCAAATAGATAAACTTGACAAAGACTTAGCTGAATTTCAAGACTATGTGCAAACTGAGAGGATAGCTGAAGAAGCTGTACCTATGATTCACCATGTAAGAGAATTGATAAAAGAGGGACAAGACGGTGTTAATGCAATCCATGGTTTAGCACATATTGTACAAACCAATATCATGTCAGTGACTGAATGTGTAAAAATGATAAATAACGCTGTCACTGTCTCATACTCAAGTATCGATACCTATATCGACTACGGGAATATCCACCTTTACATCAATGATCTTAACAACTGATGTGAATGCTTTTAGTAATGCTACCACTGGTATTAGAGTATCTAATGGCACTAATTACAAAGTTGTGGGATTTAATTATTAGAATTTGGTTTCTAAGGGGACCTCTTCTATGAATAATTGATCTCAACCACCTCTTCATCCCACTTATTCTCAACCTCCCATCACATATAGTTATTCTCAACCACCTACCACCTACCATTATGTCCAACCATCGTTGACCAATTCACAGCCTCCACATATCATATCTCAAGCTCAATCACCCCCTCACTTTGGTTCCAATTCCTCACAGCAAACTGCATCTCCTAATGATGTCATCCTAAACCAATTTTTGCAGAGCATGACCGCTTTACAACAAAAGATAACAAACTTGACAAATTCTTTGCAACCTAATATACCAACATATCATGCCTGTAATCCTTTATCCTATGCAATTTTGAGAACTCCTATGCCTGGGAGGTTTGAGACTCCTCGCTTTGAAACATATGGTGGAAAAGGTGATCCTAATACTCATGTGGCAGCATTCACAGCTATGTGTAGTGATTTCTATTTTGAAGAGGATTTGTTGGCAAAACTTTTCCCGTGATCTCTCAAAGATATTGCTTTAGAATGGTTTTGCTCTTTGCCTCCGAATTCAATACACTCCTTTTCACAGTTGATTGATCAATTTTTACAACATTTTCAAGCAAACATTGGACCTCAAGTCTCTTTGATTGATTTAGTTCATTGCAAGCAAGGTCTGAAAGAGAAGTTAACTAAATTCATTAGTTGGTATCAAGCTTTATATACGCAAATTCAGTATCAGATGAAAGATGAGGATGTTCAGAAGATGTTTATTACAAACCTATAACCTAACATATGTGATAAGATCCTCTTGATGAAGTATAGCTCCTTTCAACATTTATACATCGCCCTTCGTGATTACCAACTTTTGTCTAGTCAGTATGAAAACCAAAACTCATCGGCTCAAGTTAGTCAATTCATGGGTGGATCATCACAAAACAACTTTAAAAGGAATAATAATAATAGGAGTTTCATCAAGATTAATGGACCGAATATAAACAACTTTTCTAATGTGTCTACTATCACTAATCCAAAGAAAGCATCATATCAACCAAGAAAGTTTACTCTGATATCTAAGTCTTATCATTCTATCATGAATCAAGTTGTGAGTAATAACATTCTGAAGCTTCCCCCGATAAATCCTGTTGATCCTAGTAAAGCACAAGGACCTTACTTAAATGATGCTAATGCATTTTGTCATTTTCATCGAACACAAGGACATGACACTGAACGATGTATGCGTCTTAAACATGAAATACAAGACCTCATTGATTCGAATATCATTTAGGTATCGGGTGTGAATGAGAATGGAAATAAGTTGATTGCTCCGCCAATCAAAATTTACAAATCTTCACTAATCCTTTTCCTAAAAATACTGATACCAATATGTTGGAACAAGGACTAGTAGAAGTAGTTGATGATGATTATTTAGACTATGATAATATCGTGGCTATGATTGAAGTGGATAAAGACAAGTTGGATAACCCACCTCATCCATGAAGAAAGGGAATTTATGCTGAGGTTCCTCCTCCGTTATCCTTATATGGATCAGGAAATAACCAAAACACATCAAAAAGACAAGTAGAACAACCGATACAGACAAGTGAGGTGGTACAAGATGATTCTTGTTACTGTGTTAGACGACATCAACAACAAAAACTTGCTAAAAGAGTAAGAAGACTGTCAGCAATTGGAAATAATAGTGGTTCTCCCCCTCATAAGCAACAAAAAGTCACATTTACACAAGGATTTGAGAAACAAGCATCATATGATAATAAACAAGACTTTAATAAGAACTACTCAAACTTTGCACTAAACATGATCAAGTACCTTTCCAAGAGGTTCGCAAATTCAAAAATTTGATACAAAGATCCTACCAGGTAAGTATCTCTAACCCTTACCTCTCTCGTGATGTGCTTCCCCCATGATGTGTTATGTGTTGTTTAGGCCTCTTGGGATGACCCCTGATTCTCTTGTAAAGTCCGAGATACCAGGAGACCACATCTGTTGTGACCTTCTTCTATTTGTATCATCATTCTTCTATAGTGCATTTCTCTCTGATTTCATTGTTGTGTGTTGTGTCTTACGGACATAGCATTGCAGTTGGTGACTTGGGGGCACCCTCCTACGTGACTGTCCCTACGACACTTGTTTCTCCTCTCTTATTTATTGTTTCCCTTCCTCTAGTGTTTCTATCTAGCAGGTGGATGACGAAAAACATTTATACTGATGCAGACCTAGCGTCCCTTTAGCGAGAAATCAAAAATTGGACTTAGTTCCTAATATAACAATGGGGTTGTATATCTTATCCGATGCTTGGCTAGTAGAAGCACTCGTGCTCTCTGCGTAATGATTTTGATGATGTTTCTATCTCATTTACAAATCATAACAATACTGCTGCTCCGTGCACTTTGTTTATCTTGAATCTTGCATGCCTTAGATTTCATATGCATTACCATAATTATGTAGACACTAACATGTTTCTTACAGGGATGTGTTTGTGAGAACATCTGGCGATTGTAAAGTACATGTCACCTCCAGGGGGCATGGGCTTTGCGAAAGTCTATGTTCCCTTGTGTGTTTTCTTCCTACCTTAACATGCTTGATATTGATGCATGATATCAACCACCTTAAGGTGGGGGCATATATAAGGTAAGCTGTATGTTGTAGATGTTAGCAATGTGCTTGTCCTTAGGTGCAGTTGAAAGACTAGTGCGATGAGTACTTCCTGCACTCTGAGTTTGTTTGCAATCAATCAATCAATCATTTAAGCCCTCTGCGGAGGCAGGATATCGCATATATCATTTTTATCTTAAGGCCTCTGCGGAGGTGGGGGTGGTGTATTTCTCATAGAAGATTGCATCATCCTATCATTTTCAAAAAGTCCTCATCGGGAGGCATGGAGCAGTTTTGTGACTAACTCAACCCTTAAGCGTGTCTTCGGTGATTGTTGTGGTGAACCCCAATCGTCAGTGTGTGTCTGTAATGTGCCTGAGATGGTGTTGAACCTAGAAATAGGAACACTCCATCACTTGTCTGTCGTGTTTTCTCCGTGTCTTCAAAGTGTGTTTTTGGCGTGCTTGCTTTGTTTGGCATGTCTGTTGCCCCATATGCAGTCTAAAGACCTATGCGATGAGTGCATCTTGCTTTATGGGAGGTTTGGTGTGTCTTGCGTGTGTGTTGCCCTATATACAGTTTAAAGACCTACGCGATGAGTGCATCTTGTATTATGGGAGGTGTGTTTACTTTCCTATACTTGCATCCGCATTTCATATATATGAGAAAAAGAAAAGAAAATAAATCATTGTTGTCATTTATGCATTAATGTGTCTTCTATGCATTTACTGTATTCTCCATGTTTTGTGTGGCTGTAATTGTCTTCTCCGTGTTTTACATGCCTGTCATTGTCTTCAATGTGTCTGGCGTGTCTTCTCCGTGCTTGGCGTGTTTGCTGTGTTTGTTGACCGTACTTTAATGCATGTATTGGCCTTGCATTTATACATACATTAAAGTGGCGGCTAAATGTAACGTCAAAAAATGTTCCCTCGGGGGCTTTTCCCTCATAAGGTTTAGCTATTGGGTCTTTTAGCTACATTTAGGACATCTTACATCATATGTTGACATCCCGATGAAATGATCCCTAAGTTTCATGACAAATGGGACCTAGGGGGATCCCTTGAACCTAACCCTGCCCAAAATAGGGGGGGAGGACTTGGGCGCCCGTGCCCTAGTCTTGCCCTATTTTGGGTTCGTCCCAAATTTTAGGTGTCGGCTTGTGATCATTATTTGGGTCCTATGCCAACACGGTAAGTTTGAATTACGAAATTCTTGGGGGGAGTGTTTGTATTTGCATATAAAAGCATGTTTAGGCATTCATTTGTAAACTAGATGATTACTAGCAATCTATTTGTATTCTAAAGGTGATTCAAGGCTTTCATTGTGTAGCAAGAGCAGATTTGTGTTGTCTATGTGTTTGTATTTAAAGATTTGAGCAATCATCTCCTCGTGGCATGAAGAGCTTCTTTCTCTCATGATATATTCACTACAAGGTGACATCATTTGTGTTTTTGAGCATTTATCATTTGGTTTTTGCCTATGCCTCACAAGGGCACGCAATCTCTATTTGACAATGATGTTCGAAAGACTTGAATGTCTCACCGGGGCTTGACTGAGGCAAGCCTCTAAACACCACAACCCCCTCCCAAAGTTTTCATGATTGCAGGTTACAGGTTGAAGCTACAGACAAAGTGAAATTGTAGGAGGATATAACAGAGTGTCAGAATTGTAGATCAGAGAAGAAAACAACTCCCTGGACTAGGGCGCCCTCTCATTAGTCCTTGAAGTTTCGTGACAAGAAAACCTTTGATACAACAGGTGCAAGTTGTAGATCGTTTGTAGATCCTGACAAAAAGCAGGGCATTGGACTTGGGTGCTTGCTCTTTAGTCCCCGACTATTCCGGTTCTGAACCCTAAAAATAGGTGCACAGTTATTTGTTATTTTACATCTTTCTGTAGCAGCATTTTCTGATATTCATCCGTTTGCTGTCGTATTTGCATAATTAGGGTTTTAAGGTATAATTGAGCCTAAGTGAAGATAATTGTCAACCAAATCATAAAAATCCAAGTTTCCCTACATCTCATAGTGACCTAGGGTATGATAGTACATTGCAACTCGACCCTAGGTCCTTGAATGTAATTGGTGAAAGGAGGATACATACACAAAACTACCTAAGACTCAACTATCCAAATTTTACCTATTACGGTTACCTTGGTCATTATGTCCCTTGGCATGAATTATATTTATAAACGAGGTCTTGGATCTTATGATGGAGACCCATTCACTTTCTAGTGTCGTGACTATTAAAATGATGATATCTACAAAAAGCATTAAAATCATAGCCCTACGAGAATGCAATATACACATCTAAAGGATAGATGGGAGGGAGAGTGATGGGACTAGCTAGGAGGATCCAAGTAAGAATAATAGGAAGAGGGTCAACCAAGGAGGTGAATTTATGAAAATTGAGTGGTTTAAAGGTGATGTTATTAGTGTAGGCATGGAAAGAGTTTGCACGGTTCATAATAGGGTTGGATTCTAGTTTTGTGAATGTGGAAGGAAGGGTGGGATTTATGAAAGTTGTTTTGGAAATTTTAAATGGATACAATTAAGAATGGGAATAGGAGGAAGAGGAGTAAGGGGTACTATAAGTGAGCAAATTAGAATTGAAAACATTGACCTCATAGTCCTAGATGCTAGTGTATAGATCAAAAATAGACAACACAGTGAGGGAAGAGTACCTTGTTCTTATTTAAGGTGGGAGGTTGTCCGTGAAGATATGTTGTATCTCATTATCTATAATTTGGTAGTGTATTTTAGCAAGCAAAGAATTAAATTTAAAGACAACTTTTTCAAAGCAAGGGGCCACAAAGGTAGGAGGGAAGGGGTAGACAATAGTCTCATAGAAAATTGGATTATGATGAAGTCTACCATGGTGTTATTATGGGAGGAATAAGGCATGACATGTAGCTTAGTTTGCATTACTCCCAAGTGATGATTGATATTTTGTATAGTGAGGTTGGAGATGGGTATAGAGTAAGAACATTATGGAAGAGAAGTGGGTAGAGAATGAGGTGGGGTAATAGGAGTAGTAATATGGATGTAAATAAAACTAGGAGAACATGTGGATGGAGTGGGGAAAGAAGGTTGATAAGGTAGGTGGAAAAGATTGAGGAAGAGAAAATTGAGGGGAATAATGTAAGGAGAGGTAGGGATATGTGAGTGTAAGAAGGGATGACATGAGGGTTTGGAAAGTGGCATGGTAAAATTAAAGGAGTGGAAGAGACGTGGGTATAGGAGTAGATATGGTGGGAAGGATGAATGACGGGTAAAGAAACTTGGAAGGAAGAAACATAGAGAGAGTAAGTAATTTGGTTGGTTGGCGAAATATTCAAAGGTGAGGAAGAAGAAGAAATGGAGGACAAGTCTTGTGTGATAGAGGGAGGGACTTCATTTATAATAAGGCTAATACCTTAATTATGTCCAAGCAGTAAGTGGTCAAAACAAGCATGGTGCAAAGGCATCGATGATGGAAGAGGGGTTAGCACCATTGTTTAACTTACCTGCTTTATCTTTCAAAAATTGTGGCTAGGAAGTGACCAAGTAATGCTTATGATTTTTACTCTGCTCATAATGAGTGTCATGGTCAAAATGCTCATTACTAGTAGAGAATGAAAAAATGTTGACCTCTTCCATAATGGGAAGTAGAGGGAGTGAAATGAATGAAGAAGGGTTAAGACAAGAGCTATGATGTCTAGGAAGAGAGGATCAAGAGGATGGCATACACACAAGTGTGGGATGGTTGAAGAGGATAATAGTAGGAGGAAAACATTTATAAAAGATAAGGGGATAGGAAAAAGAGGAGGTATGTGGAGGCTAGGGAGAAAAAGATGGGAAAAGCATTAGAAGTATTGTGAAAGTAGTGAAGTTAAGGTTAAAGTGATGTTGGGGAAATGTTTAGAAAAGAGTAAGGTGGCTAATTTGTTGATATAAGGGGGTGGGTGTTGGGAGTGATGTGAGAGGGTTTGTAAAGAAAAAAAATGTTTGTAAGAACTTGAAAGAGAGTACATGTTTATGATCTTGTGTTGGAGGATTGTTTGAAAAGGTGGGTATGTCCTTGTTTTGGAGTGTGGTAGGGATGTTTTGTTGTGTTTTTGTGCAACATTGGAAGGAAGTAGAGATGTGAAATATGCTTCCTATACTAATCTATAAGAGGAGGTATGTGAAAAAAATTAAATTGATCATATAATTACAAGGAAATAAACTTAAATTAATGTACCATAAAACAAATTTACATGGAGAAAACTCTTTTGAGAGAAAACCTACACTCCAAAGCAACTCAATGTATTATTTAGCAATCAATGGTTAAAATACACTTGCGAGTCATAATAATATAGAGCGACCATGTGCGAAGGCATAGGCGATGAGGCGAAGACTCGCAACAGAGCGAAGGGCAAGGTTGGTCCAAATGGAGTCGTTGTTGTTGGGAAGAGGTATCAGAAGGCGAGTGGTGGTGTCTTCTCCAAGGTGACGGCTGGTGGTGCTAGACGACGGTGCTATGAGTTATGCTCAACCTCTTGTGATGGGGTCCTTGGTACCTTGCTATCTCCTTTGCCCTCCTTTCCGTAGGGTGATGCTCCCACTAAGGGCCAGGCTGAGACCGTTTCAAAATCTTATGCGACCTGCAAAAATAGTGTGAATCACTTTCACACTTGCACCGATTTTTGCCTTGATTAGATTCAGATTTTGAGACATAACCTCCCACCTCCCAAGCCATCAGATCCTGTCTCTGGGGTGGAGGAGATCTCTCAGCGATTCTGGTTTTGCTTTGGGTGATGCGAAGGTGGTCTATGCGGGGGTACCGATGACCTTTCACATCACTGATGACTACCTACATTCCATCCCTACCGATGTGGGGAGTCACTCTCTCATCTTTCAACTTCTTTGAAAGTGCCCCTCTTTGGAGACTGTCCAAGGTTGGGTGTTGTCTATGTGGCACAATCTATCTCCACTTGAGATTTACACCTTGGATTTTGGCTTCTTTTTTATTTCCTTCTCTTCGGCTGAGGACTGCAATTTTGTTTCCCAAAATGGCCCCTAGTTTTTGGAGAATTCTGGTGTCTTCCTCACTCCTTGGTCTCCTTTTTTTGATCTTGCCACAACCATTATCATTGAAATCTCGATCTGGATCAAGTTATACAATCTTCCACTGGTGATGCAAAATTATGTTCTCATTAAACAGATGATCAATCAAGTCAGGTCCTTCGTGAAGATTGATCCTAAGATGTTAGCTTCACACAAATTCACTCAGGTCTGTGCCATCGTGGACATTTCTAAACCCCTACTTGGTTCAATTCAGATTCATTCCTCTCTTGGTACTTGGATGCAATTTCTAAATTTTGAGGGTTTGCCCTTCAGATTCTTTCGTTGATACAATTTGGGACACAAAATTGTGGATTGCACTACCCCTAAACCTCTTGGTTCCAGATGCTACAGTCTTAAGAAGTGGAACAAAAAAGTGGGGTCTTTGAATGTAGATGTTGTCTGGTGCAATCATGGCAAGTTCTTTACTTCCCAGTTTATTTTGGGTTTAGTTCCATTGGGTCTTCGCGATCCTCCCCTAGCACATGCTCCAGTCCCGGACATTTCCCCTGCCCTTGATGTTGTCCCTGTTGGGGATGATGTGGAGGATTCAGAGTCTAATGGCACTTTCTCATTTATGGATGATTTGGATGACCATGTTCCTGATCTTTTCAATGAAGACTTTTCTGTGGCTCCTTTTCAGAAATTGGGTATTTCACAGACTATTTCCAAAAAGACAAAACCAGATTGTGGTTCAAAGTAGAAAAAAGGCAGGAAATCAGAAGCTAAAAAACTACACATGGAAGGAAGAGAGTCCATAGAGGAGGGCTCACAATGGACCATGGAAGCTCTCCTCTCTCAAAAAAATAAAGTGTAGTGTGGCTTGGGCTAGTTAACCAGTGCTCTTTCTCTCTCTGGTGTATTTGAATCTTGGTGTCTTTTTCTTCTATTTGCCTTTGTTGGGTTTTGAAGTTTCTTATGGGGGCTGAAGTGTAGCTGTTTTACTCTTTTCATTATAGGACCTTGTGTGCTCCCCTTACTTCAAGGGATTGCTTTATGTTTTTATTTTTAGCTTTTCATATATGGTGCAGCCCCAGCTACTTGAACTGATAAAAAAAAAACACTTGTGAGTCTAAGCCTTTACAAGAGTATCACCAATGTAAGAGATCTAGAGTAATTTAGGTAGCATAATAGTACATGTAAAACTCTATGAAACCTCCATTTCAAGCACCCAATAAATAGGAGAAACAATACATGAAACCATCAATTGGCAATTAGGAAACTATGAGCTAAAACCACTCAAAATGTGGTGCCCAAATCCCTAGTCAAAATCCAATTGCCCAAATCCCAAGATGAGGCCATAGGATGAAAATAAGGTATCATTTACACCTATCATAAGCTCACCATAATCCACTCACCAACTTGGGCACTCCATTTTGGTTCCATTATATCCATTCAAAGATGCGTCAGAAGTTGGTCAACAAGTGTAACTCCCACTTGTAGCTCTCTTATGCATCATACATGCTCTTGTATATTTTGGATATGGCCTAACTTTCAGAGACCATAAAATTTGACTTGAGAAGCTAATTGAACCCCCTGTATGATGCAAAAAAATGAAATATAAAATGGAAACAACACACAATGAAAGCTCCTATTTCATACCTACATCACCTTTGATTGACCAAAGGGCTAAAGAAATCATACAAAAAATAACAAAAAATGTTACCACAATAGTCCTTGTTGCACCATGACAAATGGTGGATGTGATCCAATGATGCTTGATAATGATAATGTTGATTACTCACACTAGCAGCATAACAATACTTGATTACTCGTGATAGCCAGGCGTTCTAGTTCTAGATCTAGGTCAAAATGACTTGATTGATAGTGATATTTATATGATCTTGGATGTGGGAAGGATAAGACCTATTTTCATGAGGTTGGCCAAGACTAATAGGTAAAAGTGTATAAGGATTAGAATGAGTGAAAAATAATTATTTAGATAATAAAACTATTTAATTAATTATAGGACAAGGTGGGAGAAATAAATTAATTATATAAATAAATTTTATTTAATTAATGTGGCTAAAGGGAAGCATAGACTAAATTAATTAAATAAATATAATTTAATAAATTAATTTAGAAAATGGATAAAATGGGCTAAAAATTAATTAAATAAATAAAGATAATTTATTTAATTATTTGGTTAATGAAAGAGGAATGAAAGGGTCCTAGGATTTAAGTGTCACAAGGATGGGTGTCTAGGTGATGTCGTAAGGACAAGGTCGATTTTAGGTGTCTATATTTTTCCCCTCTTTGAGATGATGTTGCGACTAAAAGAAGTAACATCATTTCAAAGAAGACAAGGTATGGATGATGAGGGAAAAGGATGCCCCAACCACTTAGATGAGTGACGAGGGTGAAGAGAAACAATGCAAGAATGGGATGATGGGATTGAGACAAATGAGATAATTGTTTTGACTTAAAAATTGATTCATATTAGTGTGAGTCCCTTCGTTTCTAAGAAATTCCATTCAAGTCAAGTGAGTACCTAACTTGATCATCAAGACTTCCATGCTCACTTGTGTCATTATTTGGTGAAATGTCTTGAATTTCCATATAAGAATCCATTATCTTCTTGGTTTTTGATCTAGTTATGGGGGCCATAAGTTGATGAAATGGCCAAGATGATGTGGATGAAGTTGGGTTTGGACTTTGGAAATGTGAATGTTGAACTTTTGGACCAAGATAAGGAGGAAGATATGGATGAGCTATGAATGACAAAAGGGGTGATGTGGACGAAAACCAAAATTTGGATTGAGTAAAGCTAGATCTTTTGTGATTTCAAAAAGATGATAAGGATGATGATTAGAAGTCCACTAACTTAGGGGTAGACAAATTCCTAAGTTAATGTATCCAAGATTGACAATGGATAAAGGATGAAAGATCTAGATTTGATTCAAAGCAAACTCGATTTTTGAGATTAATATGGATTGGAGGGTGAATGGAGATTTTTTTTAATTTTGGTTGAGAATGATGATAGGTTAGATATGAGTAATCAAATTCAAGTCCAAAATGAAGGAAGGTGAATATAGTTATGACGAAGATGCTAATGAAGATTTTGATTGTGTTTTGATGATTTGGCAAAGGGTTTTCAAACACACAAGAAGACACAATGACTAACTTAACTTTCAATGTTGATAAGGTTGATTGGCTTATATTGGTATAACATATAAAAACATGCCAAGCACATGAACAAGCCTAATATTAATCAAGTGGGTGTGTCAAAAAATGATGGTTAAAAGGTATTAAATTAGGATAAACAAGCCTCTAAGGGAGTCCTCAATATACTCTAGGTATGCAAGACTCAATATGTGAACACTAGTCCATCTACAAGCATGGGACATGAGCACAAGCAAATGTCACTTCACCTTGTGTCCTGAATCACCAGGGGCCCCAAGGTTGTGCCAAACACGATGATGACTAGATTGAGGTACACATTTCATTCTCCCCCTTTATATACCTTGCCAAAACGTGTGGTTGATTGGAGTGGGTGTGTCTCCAAGGTAGGCCTCCTAAGGAAGTTGATGCTAGATATTTTTGATCTCCAGGATCGTACTAAGCACAAGGAGAGAGCATACACCCGCTGACACACCTTTAAGTGACAAAAGTGAACCAAGAGGTGTTTTTGATCTCCAAGATCACCTTGTGGCGCGATGAGAGAGTATACACACACACACTTATCCTACAAAAGCAAGATTAATTAACCCTTAGAAATCAAATGTGTGTGTGAGAATGAATGTGTCTAAAGGGTGCATGGACTAAATCAATTAAATAAATATAATTTATTTAATTAATTTAGGAAATGGATAAAATGGACTAATAAATAAATTTTATTTATTTAATTAATTGGCTAATGAAAGGGTCCTAGGATTAAAGTGTCGCAAGGATAGGTGTCTAGGTGATGTCGTAAGGACAAGGTCGATTTTAGGAGTCTACACCCCCTTTTTTAATTGAAGGTCTTGGAGAGATCCATGTTTACATAACCAACTTGTTCCAGTTAAGGCCTGCTTCAATATTTGTTAGGGCCAAAATCAACCTCTATAGTCTAAAACCTGTATTTCTGTTTAGTGTTCTATAACCCAAAAATTACATTTCTGTGTTTTTAACATTAGGATGCAAGGCTGAGACACCTCTCCTAACAAATGTAAAGGAAATTGCAAGAAGAGTATCTTTCTAGAATAGTAGGTTCACAAAATATAACTTAAAAATAAACACTTGAAATGAAATGTTTAAGTTTAATTACTAGTTGTAAAGCTATCTACTTAAGACTCTAATTTCTACTAAACATAACAATTAATTATTTTTTAGATTTTTGCTTAGGTAAATAAAACCCACAATTGAGGTTTAACTATCACTAGAAATAGAAATAAGGAGTTATAAGAAGCTTATTTGATCCAATGATTGCAGAAGATGTATATTGTTGAGAAGACAACAAGAGAATATTCTAGATGACTAAAGTTAGGTTTTGGAAAGTGCCATAGTTAGAATCATTTTGAAATTTGTGACAATGTCTAGTAAATCATAGAAATCTCCTGAGATGTGAAAGTATTGATATTGGCATGGAAATGTCCCTTCAGGTGCAAAAATATCCTGTTAGATGTAAAAATGTCCCATGCTTTTGTAGAAGTGTCTTCTTTGTTTATTGACATAAATGCCTATGATTTCCAACACTTGTATCACCTGCTACTTTACCTAGCAAGTCTAAATAGTTAGGAAAAGGGGTACCTAAAGCACATGTAGGAGCTTGCCTTGATCAAGTACCTAGGACGCATGTTTCACTAGAAAGTATTGGAAGAGTTGGAGGTGCGTGACCCTAAGTTATTGGTGCATGAAGATACAACATTGGAAGTAGATGTTTGTACAACAACTAGGGAAGATGTTGAAGATGCAAGAGAACCAAAAGATGAATGAACACAAACAAAAGCATAAAAGAGGAGATTATACCTTAAATCTTCAAGCTCTCCATTCTCCTTGATAAGGTTGAGGAAATGGTGCACCCAAAGCAATTTCCTAGCTTTACCCAACTCTAAAATAGATGTGGATTGCTCTAAGAATCAACACAATAGGATAAAATGGATTGGTAATGGATTGGGATAACAATTGGCTAAGAATTTTAGCATAATGTGGATGCAAATGGCTTGAGTTGAAAAATACTTAGAGGATGCTTGTATTTATAGAGTTTTTGGAAGATTTTGGATCAATGGTGGAGGTTCAAAGTTGAGATCTAAGGGTAGAGATGAAATGGTGAGATTAAGGGCCAAGATTTGATAAAAAATAATGGACGACTCTCATTATTTCTGAATTTTTAATTAGCCTTGGCAATACTTTGCATTAATGAGGATTAAGACATATGAATGAATAAAAAACTCATTCATGTGGGACAAGGTGTAATAAAAAAAAATGGAGTTTATGGGTGAGTGAGATGAGAAGTGACGCATGCTTTTAGAAAAGACATGTGTGAGCGTTGCTCTTGTATGAAAGAGGAAAGGTGAGGTGGAGACACATGTGACTCCCTTTGAATAAAAAATTGCTTTTTATTCCAAGGGTGTGGGGATATGGGAGAATGGAGGTTTAGGCTAATTAATTACGTGATTAACTTAATTAATATGGTTGTTGGAAATTAGTAGAGGGGTTAATTAGTGGTTTAGATTAATTAAGCAAGGGTTTACTTAATTAATTTGGGTCAAGGGGTTAGGTAGGGTGTGACAACTAATTAAATAAATGTTATTTATTTAATTAGGCTAGTTTTAGGTTGTAGGTTAAGGGGATTAATTAAATAAGTATTGTTTTATTTAATTAATCTAGGTTAGGTGATGAGGAGAATTAATTTAAATAAATGTTGGGATATTTATTTAATTAATTGTGGACAACGGTTCAGGTATAGTAATAAATTAATTTAATTTATTACAGGTAAATGCTTGGGATTTGAGGTGAATGGTTAGAATAAATTAATTAAATAGATTGATTTCATTTAATTAATTTGACGAGAGGGGAGTTAGTGATGCAAGGATACGAGAGAGTGGCTTATGGGGTCAAGGCATTTTTAGGTGTCTACATTTTGCCCCTCTTTGATGTGGCATCGTGACCAAGAGGGAATGGCATTAGATCAAGGAAATTTTTAATTTTTCCCCGGCTGACAGGTGGAAGATAAATGGATGAGGGATGCCACCTCGAGAGATCAGGTGAAAAAAAATCTAATTTTTCAGGTGAACTCTCAAAAAAGAGGAAATGGTGGTGAAAAAGAGGTTTAGGATGAGAAACGACGTTGATAGAAGAAAAAATGGATGAAAATGGGTATGTTTTGTGGCCTAGGGAGGAAAAATAGTGAATTAGGGCTTATGTGGCAGTTATAGATAGGCCAAAGTGGGCCCAACATGCCACATTTGCACCCTTGAGCTTGTCGAGTTGGATAGACAAGAGCTAGAGTGATGGAGCAACGAGGCATTCCACCTGAGGAGCACCTATCCGAGCTAGTCTACGAGTATTAGAGACCTCCTATAGTTGGCGTATGGGTAAGTCAACTAACCCTAATTTGTAAGTTTTCAGGATTTGGGACATTTATGAGGCTAAGAAAGGGTAGGTTAGATGGTTTAGTGCTTGCACGCAGCCACGCAGCACATACAGTCGACGATTTAGCACCTATGTCTAGATTAGTGCATAAGGGATGATCAAAGGGTGGCGCTAGTTTTAGTGCCTGCGATTAAGGGTTTAGCGCTAACATATCTATTAGCGCTAACATATCTATTATGGGGATTAGTGCTTGCATCTCGATTGGCACATGCGCTTGGGTAGTAGCGCTTTCATCTCGATTAGTGCTTAAGACTGATGGATTAGTGCTTTCGTCTCGATTAGTGCCAAACCATAGGTGCTTAAGGCCTTCTAGGTGGAAAAGCATCTAGGCTTGTTGCAATGGCACTTCCATCTCGGTTAGCGCTTAGGGTCAGTTCTTTAGCGCGTCTGTCTGGATTAGCACATAGAGTTATTTATTTAGCACCTCCGTCTGGATTAGCGCTTAGGGCAAGTTTGTTAGTACCTCCATCTAGAATAGTGCTAGAGGTTGGTATGTTAGTGCCTCCATCTGGAGTAGTGCTAAGGGTTGAGGGAATAGCGCCTCCACACTGTTTTGAGGATTTTTTTTTGTTTATTAGAATATAGGTTGGTCTTCCTCTTTTATAGTCATGAGAGCAATATCCACCAATGGTGGCGATTAGAGAGAGGCTGACACATGCGGAGTAGAACCATCTAAGGCTGATTAGGTTGTGGTTCATTTCGAAGATGCCCCGACTAAGAGTGCATCGGGCCATGATGAGAGTTGCTCATTGCTTATTCTGATGGGTGAGATGACCATCACCCTAGAGGATGTATGGAGGATCCTACGGATCTTGATTCATGGTGAGAGAGTGGTTTACGATTAGGCGGGGGACTTGGCGGCACTTCGACATGTGTTTGCCCCAGTGTAGGTGGATACAGATCGTGATGGATGGGAGATGCTTTGGTCGGCGACTTTGGGGAGAGGTCTTAGTGATTTTGAGCTATATATCTGTGGACTGATTGGAGGAGTGTTAATGCTGGATTGTTGCTCTTGTGGATTTCCTGTGGGGTGGGGAGATTGTGTGGAGCAGATGGTGGCTCGGGGTGCAGTGTATGCATGGGGAGCATGCTTATTGGTTGATTTATACCATGATATGACATGCTAGTGTATTAAAGTGGGGCTAGCCTTGGCTGTGCGGTGATGCTTTTTCACGTCTGGGCCTGGGAACATATTGTGTTTACCAACCCACAGTTTTCACCCTACATTTTTGCATATAATGGTACTCTCCAGCATCAGCAGTTGGGGAGCATGAGATATTGGAGACAAGTTTTGGATGAGGTGACTATAGTAGTATGGCAGCCGTGGATAGGATGCGAGCCTTGGTTGGATGGCGATGTCCATATTTCTTTTACTTGATAGCCTTGATACCTTATGGGGAGGACAACTCATATTTTGGATCAGCACCTTCCCAATCAAGTTCTATGACAGTTTGGGTTGCGGTAGGATGAGCTGCAAGTGTCAACTATTTTTGCTTGGGTGCAACAATAGCATCTGTGATGGGGGTTGAGTTAGATTCAACCATGGCTATTGCAAAGTTTGAGCGCTTGGTGGCTGTTGACTAGGATTGGCAGTTAGTGGTGGTGGATGCAGGGACTATGCCAACATATGATGCCTGGTGGACACAGAGGCGACCAATGCGTTTGACTATTCCAACAGGCCAGCCATAGGTAGATGATGAGTACATAGTTGAGATAGATGAGGATGGTGATGGAGATGGGGATGGAGATGGAGACAAAGGAGGTGGTGGCGCTAATGGTGGTGGGAGAGTTTGAGGTGTGATTCCTCTTCTGGCGGCAGTTGTAGTGGGGGATTCGGGTGTAGGGGCTTTGGTGCAGGTCCCTCATGTGCAAGGGGATCTAGTTTTGGTTCTAGGCACCGAGTGTGCCAGAGGGTGGAGATGCCAGCAAGAGGAGGAGATGGAGAGGATTAGGATGCTTTGAGGGCTCGGGTGGCTAGCCTAGAGAATGAGGTGAGGCAGTTACAGGTAGAGCGGGACACCTTACGGGCTGAGCAAGATAACACTCTCTTAGAGGTGCAACGGCTATAGGGGTTGTTATATGGAGGAGGAGGAGCAAATGGGGATAGGGTAGCGAGGCAGATGGTTGAGTAGCAGGTGACACAGTTGCAAGCGCAAGTGGTGTAACTTTAGACACAAGTGGCATATGGCCAGATAGCACAACTGTAGGTGTAGGTGCTGCAGTTGTAGGTTTAGGTGCATCACTATCGGTGAGAGCGAGATGAGGCTCACTAGGCGACAGGCCTGGGGATGGCAGATGTCCTGAGGTCTATTTAGGCTCAGGGGAATCTTGCAACTAGGGAGGCCTATCATTATTAGACTCTCTGTGAGCACCCAGTACCAGTTGGGCAACAAGAAAGTTATCGAAGTTGTTCAGGGGCCTCTACTTCTCGGAGGTCAAGACAGTCAAAGCGTTCTGTTCAGTAGCCACCACCGTAGCAGCCAGAATAGCAGCAGCCAATAGGGCAACCTTCTTCACAACCATTAGGACCGTCCCAATCAGGGACCTCTCAGAGGGATAGCTCCTCTTGATTTCATATACATTTTGTATTTTGATGGCTCTATGGAGTTTTATGTATCATGACCATTTTTGTTAATGGATATTTATGGATTTATATATGAAATGATTATTTTGTCAGCCTATTGATGATTCATGGATTATTGATGCATTTGCGGATGTGTTTGTTTTACTTTATGGATGCATTTGTGATTATGGATGGATTATGATGTGGATTATATTTATGTGATGCATATTATGATGTGGATTATGTTTAATGATGGACTATGATACATGCATGATGGTTTTATGGATGATGTACGGTAGATGTACTATGTTTTTGGATTATGGATGCATTATGATGTGGTTTATATTTATGGATATGGATGCATAGGATTATGGTATATGTATGGATAAGTTTATGGATGGATTATGATGTGGATGCATATGATGTTTTAGATGGATTATGATGGTTTTATGGATGATATATGTGCATTATGTTGTGGAGGATGTTATGATGGTTTGATATATGGTATATGGATGTTTATTATGTGATGCATATGATTATGGTATATGTATGGATGAGTTTATGATGGATTATGATGTGGATTATGTTATTTGATGGACTATGATGGTTTTATGGATGGTATGGATGCATTATGTTGTGGATGATGTTATGATGGTTTGATATATGGTATATGGATGTTTATTATTTTATGGTTATGGATGACATATTGGTTTATGATTTTTAGCATGTGGTTAGATGCATTATGTGATGGTTTTAATAGATGTATAATGGATTATGATAGATGCATTATGGT
This sequence comes from Cunninghamia lanceolata, assembly GCA_027924645.1. Lineage (NCBI taxonomy): Eukaryota > Viridiplantae > Streptophyta > Pinopsida > Cupressales > Cupressaceae > Cunninghamia > Cunninghamia lanceolata. The sequence goes on along the minus strand of BSBN01001215.1, from coordinate 18,149,906 downwards.
GTGGATGATGTTATGATGGTTAGATTATGATGTGGATTACAATGATGTGATGTTATGATTATTATGATGGTTATGATATGGTTTATGATCTAATGATGATGCAGTGTATGCGGGATGCAACGAGAATGGAGTATCTTGGTCATGATACATGGAATGTTAGAGCCTTTTGACATGTATGTAAAACAATTTTTGAGGGGTTGGGAGGCTCGAGGGGTTAGATTTAGGCTTGGTGGGTAGTTTTTGGTTAGGATTGGGGATGGTAGTTGATGGGGGACTTTTTCGGTGTATAACCCTCGGTCACTTGACATGCATGTAATATAAAGCCACTTTCTAGGTCACTCACTAGGAAAGGGTGTCCATGTTTGGGTCAGGTAGGTCAGAATCAGGTTGTAAACCGGATTATTTTAGGTGTTGGATGGCAAGAGAGATTTTTTTGCCAACCCAAGGTTAGGTTATGAGATGGGTTTGTTAGGATGAGGGAAATGGTTGGTTCTTTGTCTTAATTAATGCAAAGCCAAGTTTAGGGTATGTGGGGGAATTGGGGGTAAGTAAAGCAGGCCATAGACCATTCTAGGGAGGGGATTACAGGAGATAATTTTTTGCCAACCCTAGGAAAAGTTTCCTAGCTTCTATTCACAAGGTTTGGGAGGATGTGAGATGAAGATGTAGGTAGAGGATGATAATTTGATTTGGGAATTGGTTGAGGGTGGTATTGTGCTAATATGTTTTAGAGCAATCCTAAGTTTTATTATAGCAAAGAGGATATTTTCACCAAGGTATAGAAGACTAGGGTGATTATGTATATCCATCATTTGCATGGACTAGACATGCAAACAAGAGGGTGTGCTTACACATGCCCAACATAGTACAACCTTATATAGGTGGGGGAGAGAACTTAGAATATTCACTTCCAGATGCATAGAAGGTATTGGCCTTAAATGCATGAAGTGCCTGAAGCTTATCCGACCACTTACAAGATATGAATACTAGTTAGAGTAATAAGAACATCCAACAAACACAACATACAACAACAAATGACTTTCTAACCTGTTCTATGTTATCCAATGGCACACCAAGATATAGAAGATTAAGGCGGTCTTGTTGAATAAACATAGAGGAGGTATTTAAAGAAAAATAAATCAGAAAATTAACTAATAGATGGACCAACAACCATTGAGTCTCTTACCAAGAGTTTGGGTAGATGTGATTGCATCATGCCTATTGTGGGAACGTTATATCCTAAGGCATGGTTTTGTGATGGTTGATATGTTGTCAGATGTGCTTGAGATCAATTGTGTGGTGATTTGGAGGGTTGATTATAGTGTGTTGTTTCTGCTAGTTTTGTTTGTGCTCAATTGCTTCAAGACACGTTGCTTCACATTTATTGCTTTTAGGATTTTTGGATTGTTTTTTTATTTTTTTGGGTTTTGTGGTTTTTCTCAATATTTTTGTGTTTTGGGATTTTTTGAATGTTTTTTGTGTTTTCTGGATTTTTGGATGTTTTTGTGTTTTTCTAGATTTTTTGGATGTTTTTGTGTTTTTCTGGATATTTTGATTTTTTTGAGTTTTTTGGATATTTTTAATTTTTTGTGTTTTTTGGATTTTCTGCTATACAAGGAGTGCATACAAGGATCCACTTATTTGGGAATCTGCCTTGGGTGGGTTGTGAAGGGTGGGATTTTGGCGTTGAGTGTTTACAATACCAAGCCATGGGATGAGGTAGTATGGAGTGGTTTGTGTGGTCGATGACTTATTAGATGGCGGAATTGGCCACTACTCATGGTGCTTGAAATAGGTTTTCACCATGGTACTTATCCAAGGCACCACCGAGATGGTTTTCACCATTGGATAGCTTTATTGCACTTGGATTTTCTTTATTTTTTATTTTTTATTTTTTTTGGATTTTGCTTTTGCTTTTTTGCTTTTTTGTTTTTTTTGCATTTTGCTTTTTTGCTTTTTTTGGATATTCGATGGGTCACGCATAGAACCTCTTGAGGTGCATGATGTTCATTGGCTCATCCAGAGGCTGCCCCTCGTGTGTTGCTAGCTAGTATGCCCCTGATCCATAGTTGGCTATTATCACAAAGGGTCCTAACCAATTTGGTTCAAATTTTCCTTTCTTATGTTGCTCTTGCAGGTTCCTTTAATTTTCCATAAGTATAAGGTCACCTATTTCAAAACGACAGGTCTTGATTTTCTTTTTGTATCTTCTGCAGAGGCGATTTGGATAAGCTTGCAGGTGATTGAGAGCGTTGAGGTGCTTCTCATCCAGAAGTTCTAACTCATGTAGGTGTGTAACTCGATACTCCTCATTAATGAGATTTTGTAATGAAATTCTTAGAGAGGGGAGATCAACCTCGATAGGTAGGATGGCTTCGGAACCAAATACGAGGGAATATGGAGTGGTTCTTGTGGGGGTATGGATGCTGGTTAGGTAAGCCCAAAGGGTGGGCTTAAGTTGTAGGTGCCAGTCATGGCCAACTTCATTAATTGTCTTCTTCAGGATTCATAAGATAGTTTTATTTGAAGCTTCTGCTTGACTGTTTCCTTGGGGGTAGTATGGGGTGGAAAAATGGTCTTGGATGTGAAATTTATGACAAAGGGTTCAAACTTCTTGATTTTTGAATGGTTTCCCATTGTTAGTGATTATGGAGAGGGGGATACCGTAGCGACATATAATGTAATGGAAGATGAATTTGGATATTTGGGTGTCTGTGGTGTAGGTGAGTGGAATGGCTTCCGCCCATTTTGTGAAGTATTCGGTGGCGGTAATAATGAACTTGTGTCCATTAGATGATGGTGGATGAATTTTACCGATGAGGTCGAGCCCCCATTATGAAAAGGGCCATGGAGTCATAATGGGTTGCAATGCTTGTGATGGAGCATGAATTAGGTCTTCGTGTTGTTGGCAAGGAAGGCATTTCTTGACAAATTGGTGAGCATCATTTTCCATTGTCGGCCAATAGTACCTTGCTCTTAGAATTTTCTTTGCGAGGGTAGGTCCACTAGAGTGTGCTCCATAGATACCTTCGTGTACCTCTTGTAAGGTTGTTTGTGCTTCTCTAGAATCAAGACACCTCAAAAGGGTACCATTAAGACTCTTTTGATATAGGGTATCACCGATAAGGGTGAAGCAAGAAGCTCGGCGGATGAATCTATGGTGTTGGGCGGATGATAGGTTAGGTGGGATCATGTTATCATGGAGATAGCAATAGATGTCTTGGTACTAGGGGGATAAGGGACCAACGATGTCGCAGACCAGTTCTGATTGCAGGATATCATAGGCTGACATATGTAATTCTTTAATGAGGAACTCACACCGCTGACTATTTTTCTACATATCTACAAGAGAACCTATGGTGGCCATTGCATTTGTTGCTTTGTTGTTAAGTCTTGAGACTTGCATAAATTGGATTTCAAAAAAATATTCCTTAAAATCATCTACCATCCTTTTCTAAGGCAGGAGCTTGTCATCCTTTGTCTTGTATTCATTATTCACTTGTTTTATGACCAATTGAGAGTAACCATAGACCATGAGCTTTTCTATTTTCCACTGGATTGCCATGCAGAGTCCTATGACAAGTGCTTCATATTCTGCTACATTGTTGGTGCAAGGAAATGTTATTTTAAATGACTTAGGGATGCAGTCTCCTTGTGGGGTGACAAACAAGATCACTGCCCTTGATCCTCGATGTGTGTATGACCCATCAAAATACATTTTCCATTCCCATGTGGGTATTACCATGAGAATGGCCTCATCTGGAAATTCTAAAAGTAGTGGTTGTTCAGTTGGAACGAGTGTGTCTGCTAGCTGGTTAGCTATGACCTGTCCTTTAATGTCCTTTCTTTCTGTATATTCAATATCAAACTCACTAAGGATCATTACCCATTTAGCCATGTGTCCTGTGAGAGATGCTCAGGACAATAAGTACTTTAGTGGATCTATCTTTGTGATGACCTTTGTTTCATGGTTGAGCATGTAGTGTCGTAATTTCTAAGAGGTAAATATGACTACAAGACATCCTCTTTCAATGGGTGTGTAGTTAAGCTCATATCCCACTAATATACGATTGATACTATAGTAGATGGCTCATTCTTTCCCATTATCATCATGTTGTGCTAACAATGCCCCTATTGTTGCTTCTGTTGTGGAAATGTATAATAACAGGTGTTGTCCTGGTTGAGGTGACATGGGGACTGGTGGCGTAGTGAGGTATTCTTTCAACTGTTCAAAGGCCTTTTGACAATTTGAATCCCATATGAATGCCACATCTTTTCGAAGGAGATGTTGGAATGGTTGACATTTATCAGCTAGTTGTGCTATGAAGTGTCTAATTGATTAGAGTTTTCCTTGGAGGCTACATAGTTGCTTCAAATTCTTTGGTGGAGGCATTTCAATTATAGATTTTACTTTTGATGGGTCCACTTCTATGCCTTGTCGTGACACAATGTAGCTAAGGATTTTTCCTGAGGTAAATCCGAAGACACATTTATTAGGCTTAAGACGCACCATGTACTCTTCCAATCGGTCAAATATTTTTGCCAGGACATCCAAGTGATCTTCTCTAGTTCTTGATTTCCCTAATAGGTCATCCACATAATCTTCCATGGTGTTGTGAAATAAGTCATGGAATATAATGGTCATGGCCCTTTGATAGGTTGCACCTGCGTTTTTAAGACCAAAAGACATGACAACCCAACAATAAGTGCCCCATGCACAAATAAATGTCATTTTTTGTTGGTCTTCCTCAACAATCTTTCATGTAAGGTGCCCACTATAATTTTCTTTTAGAAGAAGACCCTGCTTATATACTTTGCTTCTCAGTATGTCATTACTCTCAATGCTTGCTTTCCTTTCTTCGGTTTTTACCACTTGAAAGAAAATATTTTGGCTTATAAATGCTTCCTTAGTTTTTAAGGCCATTTCCAATTAAGGCCATTTCCAATTGAGGCAACTCACATTTTTGAGAGGGATTTTATTGCATATGCAACCCCACGGACAAAAATTTCCACTAAATGGTGCCTTGCCCTGTATGGGAAAAAAGAGAGAGAAATGCACGAGAATAAGGAATGCCTTAATGAGTCAAAGGATATAGTTGGAAAATAATGATATAAAAGGAAACATAGAAAATTATATAGACTAGACTAGAAAAAATAAGGATTCCCATCAAGATGATAATGGAAAAATTAATTAACATTGTATTTTTTTGAAGACCAAAAATAACTTTTCATTGTACAATGAAATTATTAAGGATGCCTTGCAATTATATATACTAATATACATATCACTATTTTTTCAAGGGTCAAGGAGAACATTTGACAGTAACTTAATCTGGAAGTTAAAATTTTGAAAAGTCTATTGAGATGTGGTCTATTAGTTGAGATGGGTCATAGACAAACCTAGGTTCAAATCTTGGTGGGCATAGAACCCTTGTGTATGTGAGATTATGTTGAACTTGGAAGCTTGATTTGAAGAATCTCTTAGAAGGAAGGGAATTGGGGTTTCATAGCTCTCTCTCCTTTGCTTGAATTTAAATAAAATATATTTATCTTTCAATTGTTTATAATCTTGGAAAAAAAACTAGAAAAGTACTTGAATAGTATTTCATAATGAAGATGCATGCAAAATTGGTCTCACACACCAAAGGCAAAGGAATGCACATAATCAAGGATCAAGGAAAAATATATACCTTATTGATAAAATCTATCAAGCTAGCTTCAACATTATACCGATTCTTCACAACATCATAATTGGGCTTCAAGGTCATGAACTGCTCCACCCATACTTCATTCACAAATGACAAAAGGGGACCTTCGTTGGCACTTCTACTTGACAAAACTACATTGATAAGATGAGAAAAAAGTTCATACAATTGATGTACATCTTTGAACTTGAGACAAGTGCAAAAATGGTCCAGTGTCATGCCCTTTGCTCCACTTGCAACCAAACTCAATGCCACAGATATGCTGAACGAAGAAAAATAGCATTCTTGTATACACTTACTTCTAGTGCTTCCTTTGAAAACTCAAGTGAGAAATTTGTTTGACTACAAATTGAAGCCTTGACATTCTCCTTAATATCCTTTGTGTAGTTCTTAATATCCTTTGTGCAGTTCTAAACTTGATTTGGATGAAGTTGGGTCTAAATGTACGGCGATGCCCAAAAACATGGTTTTCTTTTGCATAACAATAAAAAACTAGAAGCAACCAAAAACATAACGAAAAGTATAAAGTGGTGGATAGGGCAGTAAGAACAACAATGTTTACATGTGGCCAACCACCAAATGAAGAAAAAGTAATTAGCCAATTCAATAACATGTAGCGAAAACAAATCAACCAGTAACTTGATAAGGGTTTAGAAACTTTCAAGAAAATGCAATTAGTAGGTGTAAAGCCAAATTCCACAACCTTTCCTAGCATCCTCTTTGCCGATGCTAAAATGGGCGCTTTGGAATAGGGTATGGACATCTATCAAAGTATAAGGGAAGGGGGATTTTTGTTAGATATTATAGTGGGAAATGGTTTGGTAGAAATCGTTTGCCATGTTTCTCCAACAAACTCGAACAACAGGTAGCTGGAGGAACACACACCCTACCTGCAAAGCCCTCAACAACATTTGCAAAGTGCTAAGAATGCACAAACAATTTGCATACTATACTAAAAGTGCTAAAAGCAATTTGCATACTATGCTAAAAGTGCACAAACAATTTGCAAAATATAGTCTTTAACTTTTTTTCATTAAGCTCTCCTAATAGAAGAAGATAAGAAGATACTTGTGAAGGTGTCAAAATCTACATCCTAAGCGAGGCGGCAACTGAAGATCCTCTTGAACGTGTCTATTCCATACAGTCCTAACGTCCACCCCCAGATAACGCCGCCCACGGACAAAATGTGAAGCTACAATCTCGTAATAATTATTAATTGATAATAATAATAAATTAATTTATAGCATAGAATTCTTCCTCTGAACCAAATAATTTGTCGATCAGCCCCATGTGACCTGGCACTAGTCTAAGCTCCATGTGTTACATAGCTGTGGGAGCCAGCCATATGACCGTGAAATCCCCGATATTTTATTGTTAGATCTACTCGCGTTTCCAAGCATCTGCCTGCAGCAGGACGCTGCCACACACTCTACGCCTGTTAATCATCAAAATCTATTTTGAAAGTCCACTTTAGCCCAATTAAAACCCCAAAATTTCTACTATTTTGATGTATTTTATCGGTCAAGATTGTCTTGAATTAGTCTGGAATTAAATTTCCAGACGTTTGGCTTCGACTGTGACAAGTTTTGCGTCACGGATCGAGTAAATTGAAGCCAATTTTTAGGTCGCCGAATTGGATAATTTCCGTGTAATGTTGTTTATTGTGAGGTTTTATTGGAGATAAATAATTGAGGAGGGGATTAGGCATGGAGTCGAGCAGGAGGGCTGTGGAAGCGTATTGGAGGTCGCGTATGATCGACAGCGCCACGGCAGATGACGATAAAATTACCCCGATTTATAAGATGGATGAGATTTGCGAGACGCTTCGCTCCAGTCCATTTGCAATTGTCAAGGAGATGTCCGATTATGTTCTCAAACGCCTCGATCACAAAAGCCCTCGGGTCAAGCAAAAGGTACGGTTCATTTTCATTTTGCCTTTGTTTTGGAATTTCGGCAAGGCTTCGGCGAGAGTAGTGGCAAAATATTTAGGGTTTGAATATTTGCTTCGGTTTGAAATTCTTACCGATTTGTCTGGATTCTGCCTGTTTTTGTTGATACTTTTCCTTTGGGAGGTTGGGGGAGTCGGACTCAATTCAGAATTGACGTCTTAGATTCATATCAGAACTTGAAATCTTGGAATTATAGCAAACCCTAGAAAGATGATCTAGATTTGAATTTTGTAATTGTAGAGGTGCTGTTTTTTTTTTGGGTGAATTCAGCGCATCGGCTGAATTTCAACTTAGATGACTCGACCCAGGGGTACCCCTACAGCCAGATTCACCTGGGACCTACCTCGTTAGCTCTGCTGAACTTTTCCAAGGGGTGAAGCATTGGCTTATTACCTTTTCACCTTGATGTGGGTCCAGCAGGCAGACCTGAGATGTAACATGCTATGCAGTTAGATTCAAAAGCATTTAGTAAAACTGTTAATGTCATCATACACTTGAACTCGGCAGTTTTGGTTGGAGTAATCCTTCTGGGGATTTGAACACAAGGCTCTGCTGTGGAAGCTCCAATGGTTTACTGTTTCGGCACATTCCTTTCAACCTTTGTTGCACATATAATGACAATCTTCCTTATTTTAGGTGTGCCGTTGAGCTATGGGGTTTTGGGAGAGATTGAATCAGTACCTGTTCTTTAAGCAATTGAGAGTACTTTTTCTTTAAGCAATTTGAGTTTTCAGAGTGCAACATTTTTGGATATCATTTTTTGGGACAAACTACTTACAATGTTTAATGCTCAAGTCACACATTCGATGATTCATTTCTCATTAGTAATCATTCCTTTGACGAACCATTTCTCATTAGTAGTCATTCCTTCGATGGGAAATCTCAAGTATTTAGTATTTTTTAAAATTCTGTGAACTGAAATTGCTGACATCAAGAGTTGTGGAGGGTTTCTGTTTCTTTTATTGCCGCAACATTATGATGGAAAGAGTTGTCAACAGCACATTAGGATAAACTTCTGCGCTGCAAGATTAACAATTATGTAATAGTATCATATACAATGTGACCACATGAAATTTCTATAGAATTCATCCTTCTTTATGGGCTAGTTTTGATCAATTAAATGAAAACATCCACAACCAAATCTGTTCATATTTTCAGTTGCCTGCAAGAGATACTAATGCTCACTTCTTGCTACAAGTCAATTGAAATTTGAAATTAATTGCTTCAACAGAGACCCAGATTTTTTTTTGGGTGTGCGTTTACGTTTCAAACTCAAATCACACAAGTTCTCAAAATATTAATTAAAATTTGGCAAATTGGTTAACGCTCTTATCCACCTTTTTAAAGATGCAAAAGGATAATGCACTTTCAAGCAAGAATAATTGTTTTACTTTTGAGTTTGAAGCCTTTTATGAGTGGTATTAGTTTGGTCAAAATTTACCTGAGATTCGGAACTAGACTTGTTTGAGTTTGGCCCGCGTTATCACAATTGCATTAACATGGGAAGAATACCTAGTGGGGTTTGAACTTGGGTTGGCATCCTCATGGCAATTTCTCCATCTGACAACTAGACTTTGGCTCACTGCACATAGAAACTTTTTGTTTTCTTGCTGTTGCAGACCATTGGACCATTGACTGAAGGAGTTTTCTGCAATAATAACAGTGGAATATATTTTGGCAGCAGAATTTTATTTAAAATTAAAGAGTGGATAAAGATTTGTAGGGACCATTTTCATTACATCATTATTATCTTTTTATCTGCAGCTCTAATTGTTGTCTTCTGTATCAACTGTTTCTGCTTGCAGGCATTGAGGCTTATCAAATACTCAGTAGCGAAGGCTGGAGTAGAATTCCGAAGAGAAATGCAACGGCATTCAGGAGTTATACGTCAGATGTTTCATTACAGAGGCGAGCCAGATGCTCTTAGAGGTGATGCTTTGAATAAGGCTGTCCGTGATACTGCCCATGAAGTGGTAGCAGCCATATTTGCTGCGGAGGACAAGCAAACTGCTTCAGAGGATGTCAACAAACGAATTCAAGGGTTTGGTAATACTAATTTTGAAATGCCATTGGATGATAGAAAATCATTTCTTAGTGAAGTCGTTGAATTGGGAAGTGCATCTATTAGACAGGGCCTGAACATGATTGGGGGACAGTCAAATAGTAATTATTTTGATGCAAAAGGAAACCCAGCTGGAAGTTACAGAGGACCTAGTCTAAGAAAGTCTCTTACATCAGAAAGAGATACTTTTTCAAAGCATCAAAGAGAGGGACCATGGACAGAATCTCCCTATTCTTTGGGGTCTTCAGAGATCAGAGATGTGCCACCAAATCAGGATTATACGGTTTCTTCTTCAGATATTCATATAAGCAATGAAAAACTTGGTCCCACTCAAGCAAGAGGAAGCAGTCGAGAAGAGAAGCTTTTAGATTCTATCACAACTGTTGGGGGTGTGCGTCTCCAGCCCAGCCGTGAAGCTATTCAGAGATTTCTCTCAGAGGCCATAAAATTGGATTGTCACATTTTGAGCCAAGCTCTAAGTGCAAAACTTCATTCGAATGTGTGGCAGGTACTATCTCGTTGGGTCAATTTTCTGATGTCAGGTTTTGGAATATGTGTTCATTTTTTCCTCCTGATTATTAGGGGTGCTAAATTATATTTATCTTTGTTTGGTTGGTGTTTGTGCATTGCATCTATCATAAGATACAAGAAATGAGTTTAATGACATGCAAGGAAACCATAAATATTGGTCCAAGACTCACTCCAATGTTTTGTAAGGAAAAGCTTAAAAAGAAAACTTTATACTCAACTGCACAAATGGGGAAAGAAATGTTGTGTAATAGTTACACAATGGTAATTGATTGTTTCACTGGGAGCATGTTTTACAATCCCATTCACATCCATCCTAAGTCACAGAGTTCACTGACTTTTCCTATAAATTCAACACTCGGCAAACTTCCCACCAAAAAAAAAATAGTTTCAAAAATGCCCTTAAATTTCTACAGAATGTTAGAGCTTTAGTAAAAAAAAATTGTTCAAAACCACCCTGAAATTTGAACAGAATGTTAGGGCTTTGTTTTTTTCAAAAAACAAGTTATTTGTTTCTCCTAGGGTTTCTGGGCATGATTTACTGGTGTTTGATCATGCTGGGTGCTGAGTGTCATTGCGGTACTGTGAAGACTCAAATACATTGCATTCTTATGCCGCCCACTTTATCTTTTTTCCTTTTATAGCTACTGTATTTTTTCCTTATCCTGTGTGTGTATTTTGTTTTTCTCTTATCCCTTCCTCTGCCAGGTATTTCCACTCATGGCTATGAATTATATATAGGTTTATTTTACATTTTTTATTGTAGTTAAAGACATAAAATTTATTAATAGTTAGAAATTTAAACAGATTTTAATTTTTTATTAATAAACTTTTATTTGTTTTTGTTTTATTATATTTGTTTTTGCTAATAGTAATTAGTAAGTTGTGTAAGGGACCCAAGACGCACAAAAAAAATGGCATTCAGTGCCAGATTCAAATAGCCCAGCAGCTCATTTGGATCTCAATACAAGAGCATTATCAAACTTAAATGCCTTAACGCATAGGATAATTCTTCTTAGTAATCTTGGAAGATCTCATATTCAATAGCCAAGCAGCTCATTTGGATCTCAATACAAGAGCATTATCAAACTTAAATGCCTTAACGCATAGGATAATTCTTCCTAGTAATCTTGGAAGATCTCATATTCATTTGATGGGGAGTGAACCCTTGCAACTGATTCATTTTTTTTTTCCCCCTCGGTCCATTCATGCCCCAAAGGGGTGGTGAATGCAAACCACAATCAAGAATAGAAAGTCTTTTGCTTTGTTTTAACCCTTGCATTCTCCATGACTGTAGAAGGCGTCTTTGTACCTATTGCTGAAACAACATCTTTTCTTTTAACACCACACTGTATTGCTTGATTAGAAGTCATACCACCCACCTTTTTATCTATAAAAACACTCATATTTTCCCTTTTGAAACTGCCCACTGAAGCATGAAAAAAAGCTGCATCTCTTCCACCCATATCTGGGAGAACGCGCAAAGCCTCCTGGTGCACAAATCCTTCTTAATCTCCACAGAAGCTTCATTTACCTTTCTGGGATGAATAATAAAATGATGAGGTTTTACCGCTTTCCACCAAGTAGCTTGAGGAGGAGAGGGCTTCTTCAAAAGATCCCGAGAAGAAATAGTATTTTTCTTAGGGCACTGAGAAGCCGAATGTCCATAACCAAAACAAAAGTGACAGCAAAAGGGAAATATTCGCATAATCCAATTTTTGAATCCAAGATCTGCCATCATTTTTCAAAATAATTTCTTCAGACAATCTTTTTTCCAAATCCATTTCAACACGCATTTGAGAGAAACTGTGGGAATGTGTCAAAATCTCTTGAGCAACCTCTTGAAAAATTTTAAAATACCCAAAGATTTCCCAATAGCCTCTATGCTAGATTTATGCTAGTATTGTAATGGTAAATAAGGAAGTCGCGTAACTGTAGATAAGGATTCTAGGAGGGGATCAAAAGAAGGATATCGGGGCTTCAAGCTTAATATATAATCTCCCCATAACCATAATCTCGAACTTGGAATGGCATTTCTATCATGAGGGCTCCTAAATGAACTTAGAATGAACTTATAATCCTCCCATAAAGAAAATCTGTGAGCACATGGAAAAATCTCAATTTCTTCCTTCACCAAGGGTTTCCACAACTCTAAGATTCATTCATACAGAGTGCACAGATTAGGCCAAAAACCATTAAATTTTCCAATTAAGGCATCCCTCATCAATGATTTCGCCCACAGGCCTACTTTGATGTGATAAAAAATTACTTTTGACACCGGTTCAGTTCTTTTTGCAATCATACTGGATTTCCAGATTCGAGATTTACATCCTTTGGAGACATCCCATCATGATTCTTGAGCTGAATGATTGGAGTTAGGACCAAGAATATCATCAGAATTATTGGCCCGTCCTTGTGATCTTTATTATCCACCTGCAAGCTTCAAATCTTCCCACAAAGTGCTTCTCGAAATGATTTAGGGGAAACCAGATTAGGATTTAGGGCACAGGAAGCCTCTGCAATCTTAAATTCTCTATTAGAAGCAATGACCAGATTAGAATTAAGTCCATAAGTAGTTGAAAAAGACTCAGAGCCAGCAAATTTGTTGTTACCTGGGTGCACATCCATTCCTCTACCATAGGCGCATTTCATCAAACTGAGCTGAGACATCTGAATCCATATTCATCCTAGACAAAAAGGAGGAGGTTGTCCAACCCTGCATAGCAAGAGCCATAGTTGGGTCTCGGTATTTCCAATGAGGAAAGGAGGTCGGAGAAAGACTCCAGCAGGGAGGAAGACCGGAAACCATTTTTATCAATGTTTGCCTGCTTGAGGGAGCCTCTGAGTTCCCATGGAGGACATGCGCTATCAGAAGGATTTGTTGGAGAAGAAGAAAAAGCTGAAGTCTGCTGTGTCAAAATATTTTAATGCTGCCGCAATAAAGTTCTGGGCGAGGTTCAGGAGTGAGCCATTTGATCCCTTTTTTTATTTTTTAAATTGTTTTATTATTTTTAAATTTAATTTTATATTTCATTTACTTTATATATTATATTTTTTGACATAAATTCTATTTTAAACATTTTGCGCTATTTTTTTCTTGATATGCGAATCAAGGGATTTGGGCCCACTCCCATAACATAAACTTCAAAATAAAGAACATTGATAGTTGATCGTTTCCCATAATCTGGGATCAACACAATATCAACAATTGAACACCTACCCAACTTAGACAAAACTAATCACCTTCTGTGACACAAGAAGCAGTGAGCTAAACAAAAGACTAAAATCAGCAGGCTGATCAATCTCTAGATCCTTGACTCGCAGAAGAGTCCTACCTTTGTGCCTAGGACGATCTAAGTGCCATTTGCAAAGGATTCAACCTTCTTAATTGATCCTTCCTTTTGTATTTTATTTCAATCCATTCTGTCTCTAAATGTGTCTCAGAGAGGTTGTCTGACTTGCTCTCCAACCCCCTAGGAAGTTTTGGATTTGCACAGTCTAAGGCTCTGCTTATTTGCAACACCATCTGAAACCACAACCTGCTTCAGATTTTCCATCTTAGACTTTAAAGTAGAATCTGTATCAGCACCTAAAGCAGAATTTGGCTCACACTTTGAAACCAAAGGTTGTTATGAGTCTCCCCTTAATTCTTTAAACCAGAAGAAGTTAAACCAAAGCCTTTCATCTCAGTAACAAATTCCTGAGAGGAAGGAGCATTAGAAAGTTAGGGGAGCCCACCAGATGATCCTTCTGAAAAACATCCTCCACCATCCCATTAGGCACAATCAAGTGATTTTGTTGGGTGGCTTCTGCTCACCAAGTTGATTTTGAAGGAGCCGATAAACTTTCCTTCTCAGAGTCTGCGAAAGCCTTCTTGGAAATTGCTATGGGGCACTGGTATGCAAGGTGCCCCATGGAAAAACAAAATCTACATTTGAAAGCTATTTTTTGATAATCCACCGTTTGTCTCCAACTTCTATTACCAATTTTGAGAGAGATTTCCTTTGGAATCCCCTTAGAGATATCCATCTCCTCACAAAGCTGCTCATAAGCATTACAAGTTCTGTTACCAGTCTCATTTGACATATAACAAAATTTCCCAAGAGCATTTCCAATGGCAATAAGCCCTGAATCTTCCCAAATATTGCAAGGCTAAATATGGAAGCCTAACCTAAAGGAAAATAGAGGAAAAGGAATCGGGAATCCATTTGGGGATCAAAAGTTGGAAACCAAGTTTTGTTATAGAGATAATTATTCCTTAATTCCTAGGGATCAATTTTAGAACTAACTCCTTGTCCCTTAAGGAATCAAACTCCAGATTGAATAATCCACAAGCACACGGGTAAATGTAAATTTCCTCTTCCGAATATTGCTTCCAAGTGTTTGAAATCAACTTACGTAAATCAATTAACTTGGGCCATAGTTTGTGAACCTGCAGATTAATGCTGTTCCATCAAGTATGCTTCGCACTTTACAACCATATCATCCAAATTTATTTTAGGAATACAATCAGAATTTTGGAAGAAAGGAGAAACCCAATCCAAAATGCTGCCATTTTCAGATTTTACACTTTGATGGGGGAACCATTAGGGCATGCTGAGGATGGAGAAGAGCAGTACTTGGAGGAAACAACTGGAGTTACAGAGGCCTGTGGCTGCCTCTTAACCAAGTGTCTGCCAATAATGATGTTTGCAAAGGAATCTTTAGGAGTTAGAGAGGTTGAGGAAGTTCTTGGAACAAAGGAAGTGCTAGCGGCCTGCTCTAAAAGTATAGCTGAAAAAGTCCTTGATTTAGAGGGGAGAACACGGCCAATTGAGGGGCCTGACATAGAACTAGCAGCAACGCTATTCGAAAGACTAGAGGGTGGCGAACAATCAGGGTGCCATTCTACATCTGGGGTTTGCGAGGAGAACACCATAGGAAAAGGCAAGTTTCTGCCATCAGGAAAAAGAGGAGTGCAAGAGGAATTTGGCACTGACATTTGAAGGCCAACTTTTTTAAAATTTTATTTTTAGTAGAACTTTTAATTTCAATTATAAGATTGAGTTTTAAATTTTAATTAGATTTTGTATTTTTGTTAAATTTTTTATTTTATATTATCCGGGTGAGTTAGAATCCAACATGAATTCCAAGGAGTGCATGATTCCAGGCAACTGCTATAACCCCTGGGCAGCACAAAGATGCTCCACTCCTGTACTGCTGGCAAATCGAGACTCGAACTCGAGTTGGCTGGAACACCACACACTTAGAGCTGGCAGCCAAACCAACCAAGCAGATCCTCAGGGCCGTTTTTATTAAGTTTTAGTATAATTATTAATTTTAATTCTATACTTCAACTATAGAAGCAATTTCTCAGCATCCACAAAGATAAAGATATTTTCAGTTTCTCGGGATATTATTGGAAAAAAATCAGGAACCTAAAAAATGCAGTAAAATTTTTGAAAAAAGAGAAACAACTGATGTTTATATACATTTAAAGCCATACTAATTGCATAGAAAGTGAGAGCATGAAAGTAAATGAGAGTGTACACCATGAATTTTGAAACATGGATTTTTCTTATTAATTTTGAGATTGCTGATTACGGATAATGTAATATAAATCTCTTTAACAATGTTAATAAATAATAAATGACTGCCAGAATGATAATGAACCCTTAATGCAATAGAACACAACTAATGTAAATACAACCTGTTAACTGTATCGTTCTCCTTAACTAGCAAGTCCAAGAGACTAATCTATACACAAAATGGTATCTACAATTCACAACAACTGTCTCCCTAACCTCTTCAAATACCTCTTAAATTTACAGCAGTGGCAAGTGTTTCAGGCAGCCATGTTCTATATTAACAACGTTTAATATTAATCATTTTGATCAATAATATTTCCTATAATGTTGACAGTAGTATTGATGCCCATATTAATTGATCACAATACTATCAAGGCTGCTATTAAACACCGTACTGATCAAGAATGTACAGATCACAATAATGACAAATGCTACTGATCAGTGGTCATAAGAAAGACTACTAATCACAAAAGGATAGTTATGTCAAAAGACAATGATGACGACAACAATCTCAACTGGTACAACATTATTAACAACTGATATGTAACAATGAAAATTGTCAAACAATTGCCTCAATAATACAACTATTTTACAAATGAAATAACGACAACAATTGTAATAACCACCTTAGTTTTTTCAAAATATTTTAATTGAAATTGAGGGCACAAACAAACTCTGGTTCACCTTTTGATCACCTAGATCCCGGAGAGGGCAAGGTGAGAGCATACGGTGCCTCAGATGCAAGCAACACTCCGATTAGTGCAGCAAATAGCAAACATCCGCTTGTTCAGTGGGCATCCGCTTATTCAGCGGGCATCCGCTTATTCAGTGGGCATGTTTGAAAGCCACTGGCAGAATTTCTAAGCTTGACTCGAACCCAAAGGGTCGATATGCCAGCTTGTTCATGCCAAATGAGCCGTGGGTATGTAAGCTATGTGAACCGGCAGTGAACCGACCAATTGGTTACAAAATGTCATGCACAATGCACATATACTGGCGGTACTACCATCCAGTAATTACATGAAATTATCAAATGCATCACAACACATATTGGATCATGAACAGTTGCTGATATATACTTAAATTTAGAGACAAAAGCAACATAACACTGCTGCAACAATTGTTAGAGCTTAGAAGTGAAATGGAATTAAGGTAGAAGCTCACAATTGCATCCTTGGTACATCATTGAACTGCTGATGGAGTCTAAACCCACTTTTGTCACTGCTGCAAATGCATATCAGACTGAACATGCATCAGAAACTCACTGTAAACACCTCCAGAAGGCTTGGTTCTGCTGTTATAACACCCAAAACTGCCACCACTAAACATATCACTGTCATGCACACATTCTATCTCATACCCAACATCTGCTAACAGTTTGAAATCAGACAACTACCGCTCAGCATTAAAATTTAGAACTGTACCTTGCTGATACAGCAGGTACAACATCACAGAAAACCTCTAAAATGCTCATAACTCAAAGATTCTATAAAAATAACTCAGAAATCCCTTGCAAAGCCTACAAACAACCTAGGTGATCACTTTGGAGGAAGAAAACATCACCAATAGGCAGCAATTCAATTTCCACATGCTCATGTCCTTCTATCACCATGGTACGGCCTGTACCAGTGTGTACGGCCTGTTCAATCTGGGCATAACTTGCAGCTTAGACTCTAAATTTGCATTGATCATGGGCGCCTAAGGTAAATATGAGTTACCCTTGGAATTTTCCGTCATTCCGGCATGGCTCCTTATTAGAGTGAACAAAATTGTACGGCTGCCAGGGAGGAATGGTACGGCCCAGCTGAGAATAAAACCCTTCAAAACTTCCACAACAAAATTAAACTCACACCAAAATATATACTGAATCCACACAAAACCAAAACACCATCAAAACACATCAAATAAACTCAAACCATTTCCGCTGCAACTGGATTCCATTGAAGCTCCTTGTGATTTCTGGATGAAAACCACACTGTACTGCTAGGGTAGGTATTTCACTACCGAAACCAGCAATTTGCTTGAGGCTAAACAACCCCAAGAGTACTCTGCTCAACATCACAAGCTCACGGGAGAAGAAAAATTTATTCCAAGGCATGAAACCTCCAAATGAGCTAGCAAACTCATTTTATAATCTCCAGATAGGGCGCCCAAGGCTAAAATAATAAAATAATATTTCATCCCTCAATTTGAACGCGCACTAAACATTTAATTCTATCCTTTTCTTGGACGCCATAAGCTAGGAGAGGCCCACCAAAGTCTAAGCGCTCACTTATACAAAAGAAACTGTATTTTAAAAAGACTGAAGTTGTCAAATAAATAAATATAAAGTTAGACCCATGACAACTTACTTTAATACTTTTTAGAAACATTTCCCTTAAATTTACCTAGTTAGCCTTCGGGAAAGAAAGGAATAAGGCTAACGGTCATCATGATAATCACGGACGGAAAGGGGGCATTACAACAATATCCATTGATAAGTACAAATGACAACAAATCCACGACAACACTAACATCTGTGATGCAATAATAATGACAAGTCAAAGGGTAGGATAATCATTTGACAATTTTGTCTAGTAATGATTATGCTCACGAATCGTAAATAATGACAGCAGTGTTTGCTATTGTCAAAGGCAACTGTGATAATCACTAATCACAATAACAATAGTTATGTTCCCTACTCACAAGGTTTTCAAACCCGATTATACCAAGTGTCTTCACAACTGTAGAGAACTATGTTCATTTTTGAAATAACAACAATAATTGTTGTTGTCCCTTTGCAAAAGATCTCACTGCTATACAATAATGGTACATGGAAATCTTAACAGCTACTTACACCATTCAAGGTGTATAACCCGTTTATAGAAGTTCCAAAGAAGAGTGGTAAAAAAATTGCAGGTCTATGCTTATATAGAAAAAAAAAACTAATATATTGTGATATTATTGATGATATATGACCAATAATTTGCAATATATTGGTAAAAATATTGGTCAAAGTCACAGTCAAAGATATTTTAAAAAACTTGCGATATTTTCAAGAAAATGTTGGGAACATTGCTGAGAAAAAATATATTGGAATATATCGGGATATTTTAAAGATATTTGCTTCTATGAAATTTTTAACATCTTATTAAACTTTACTATCTAAGATTTTTAATTAGTGTTAACTTTTAACTTTTAGGTTTCTTAATTTAGTTTTTAAATTTAATAATTAATTTTAAAATTATAAAAATTTAATCTTCTTTATTTTCTCTTACCAAATTTTAGTTTTATTTATTGATTTTAAGTTTATATTTTCTATGTGCACATTTATTTATGAAGATTTCAATTATATTTAGCAATGTTTAGCTATTTTGATAATCTTTTGGATTTATTTCTTATAGTAAAAATACAAATTGCAGATTTATAATATTCATACTTTTTTTTGGCAAGGAGTAGAATTATCTTAAAAGAAACTCATTACATGTTACAATACAGATATTTCCAAATGGCCAGAGCCATAATTAAAGCAAGAAGAAAGAAAACCCAGACAGGTTTTTCACAACCCCATTCCCGAGAAAGTTGCAGAAATCCAATCAAACATCCATGAAGCTTGAGGGGCGTTGTATTATTCATACTTAATCATGATTTTTTCCCTAATTTTATCAGTTGACAAATTTGTGCTGAATTTTTCCTTGGCCAAACTCAAACACGAACATTGTGACAAAGCATCCATCTTAGTTGAGTTTTTTCATAATCTGCTTGTTGCAAATGTTGTCATCGATGTCAAGAAGGGATTAGCTGTCTAAGTTTATTGTCATTGATGTCAAGAAGGAATTCGTTGTCCAAGCATGATGACAAGCATATTATCATTGATGTATGAAGGAGATTGTTGGAAATATTGTCATTGATGTCATGGAAATTAATGTCACAATGATTTAATGGATTACATGCTCGCTTGTGGATTCTGTGATTTGTATAATAGATATAGAAGACAAAGGTCGATCTCTTTCCCGAGGTAAATATAGAAACAAGTAGTCGAGTACATATGAGCATTGGGAAAAAGCAAGTAGTGAAACGTTTGTAAGAGTGAAGCCCGTGGCTATATAAGCAAATGAGTAAGCACGGTTAGAACATCTGTTGCATACATCTAATGTGAAGAAAGAATTGAACATGATAATATTGTATATATTGAAATGACGACTACATTGAAGATAAACAATACATACATCAGATTCTAATATGCTGGCCGACCTCCTTCCTAGAGTCGTTTCGAAGATTTAAAGATAAATATTAATGAAGAGGCCGATCTCCATCAAGGCCGACTCTCCTCTTTATGGGCTATGAAGGCGATCATGCATTAAGCGCCAAAATGAAGTTCAAATTAAAGATTTAAACTATTTTGTTTTAAGTGGGCTGACTTCCTACATTGGCACCAAAGTAGAGTTTAAAGTTTAAACAAACAAAACATTAATTAAAATGCTGGCCGACCCCTTGCAAAGATTCATATATACATGATGATGCATGGCTATAAATGAAGGATAAGAAGTGATGATAATGAAGTTCCCCTTGCAAAGATTCATATATACATGATGATGCATGGCGATAAATGAAGGATAAGAAGTGATGATAATGAAGTTGTATCACGATTTTATTATGCAGTGATTCTCATTGAAAGGAAAACAATTATATTAAGGCAGCGATTTGATTTACATGAGCAGCGATTTCATCATTTGATAGAAAGCAGTTTATATGAGCAGCGACTCTGTAATGTCCCCTTTCAGGAAGCTCAAAATTTCTTAACCTTGCACACAATTTTAACTCATTAAAGAGAACATTTGTAACCAATAAATCCTAATAATATCATGATATTGCAATTAGGGTTAGTAGACCACATAATCATAATCAATATCAAAGTTTATTACATATATGCATTTCACATTTTCTCATTTCTATCATATAGAGATTTCCATGCTATACCTCGGGAGAGTCATTCTAGTGCCTGATCGTTAATCTACTCTACTTCACCCACCCCATATGAGTACGGTTACGTTAGGGTGTTGGTGTAACAAGACCCACTGCCATAGGCCCAAAAGGCTTCGTTGCAACACGCGGCAATTCTTCACCATTTGGCTCAAGGGGCTTCATGCTACACGTGGCAATTCTTCACCCGCTTGAGAGTCACCTACCGTTAAGTCATTTATAATAATTATTAAAACTACGCAACCATAGGCCCAAGGGCTTCACGCTACATGCGGCGATTCTTCACCACTTGGCTCAAGGGACTTCACGCTACTTGCGGCGATTCTTCATCCACTTGAGGGTCACCTAGGTGTTAGATCACTAGGTTGCCCTTCCCTAATTCAATGCCATACTCGTAGGGTGATAGAGAGATTAACGGTGAGGCTACTTGCTCTCCTCGGAGTATACCATGATTAGAATTATGAATCATGTCTTATAAAACTTATCCTTACTATCTCGTGATCCCAATGGATCACGAGATAGTACATTTGATCATATTGTTCCTCTATGGGAACTCATCATTGTACCATCTCATGTGATGGTTGAGTATGATACATCGATTATCACATATAGTATTCATCATTATTACATTACGCATTTATTATTCCTTGGGCCTTGCCCATATATCATTATAAATATTCCACATTATATCTTCATAACATTCTACATTATATCATGTTATAAACATTCTCATTCTACTTAGAGACATTCTCATTCTATTATGGTATAAACATTCACATGCTGTAGAGAAATTATTCATAGACTAATGACCATCACTTATGAATAAGGAACATACCTTGTATGATCGATTGCTCTTAGTAATGCTTGCTGATATAATACGTTGTGCTGATCTAATACTTGTATTTGATGGAAGACCAATCTGCTGTTTGCTGATTTATTTTAGTGGATCTGTGTATATAATATAGCTTGCTGCGATGGAATTGTTTTATGAATGATATGCTTATTGTTTTTGCTGGATTCCTTTACTATATGATCGCTGATTGTATGTGGTTCTATCCAGTGAATGTGTCTTTGATCTGCTGGTTGAATGTATTTGTTTTTATGCTGAATTCCTTTGTATTATTTTCTGCTTTATATTTTATTTTCTTTCCTTTCTGCCGTATGAATGATTGATGATCAGATGATCTCTTCCCTTCTTCGAATGCTTGTTTGATCTCTATTATGTATCTGCCCCATCTTGAGGCACGACCCTTCATCATCCCCATGATCATTCTTAAGTAATATTAATCACCTTCCAAATGCTACCGTTACCAGTAGAGGAATCGTGGGAATTTCCTTTCTTTAGTTCACAACGATCATTTTAAGTATGCTCGCACCACTTTACTATTGATCTTTGTCCTCTATTCTTTTATTAGTGTAATCGCTGTTATATGATGATGCTGACCCACTACGATTAGTTCCAATGGCTTATCATGATAACTTGTCATCGCTGTCTTCAACATTGATTATTTTTCAATTGCTAGTGTTAGTATAGGAATCATTGTTTGTCTTTATGAACTTGTTTGCATTCAATAGTCGTATCCTATACATCCGCTGCATTTGCCTTCTAAGAAATGTCACTTTCATAATCGCTTTATCTTTAGTCATAATCCGCTCTTTGTTTTACCAATTCCTTCATCGATAATTTATTAATTGCTTGTGGCCTGGCCTTATAATAATATGGTCTTGTCTTTTAATCAAGAGCCGCTTCACATATGAAGTAGGGTGCGGGTCTGTATGGTATTCGTATTATTGTATTTATAATAATATTTTAATATATATATATTATAATTTATATAATAATAATACTTATATATATATATTATATTTATAATATTGTTTTAGGATTAAATTATTATTAAATATATTATTTAATTGATTTGTAATATTTTGTCATTCATATCTTTAATTTGAATGCATAATCGATTTGATCAATATAGGGACATGACAGACTCCATTTAAGAAGATAATCTCATGTGTTAAGACAGCGATTGTGTTACACAAGGCAGTGCTCCCATATAAAGACAACATATATTATTTAAAAGTTGTAATGAAGAGGTATGTGGTTATTTATAGTTGTCTCCTTTGTCAACAGATGCATCCATTGATGGAATCACTCCTATTCAAGAAGAGATAAGTGATAGTTGTGGAATGTGTGAATTAGGAGTGTGAGGAATAAAAGTATATATCATACTTCCACCTGCAGATCTGCAAATGAGAAGATAAAAAGAAGATCATCAAAGGAGTTAAAGGCAGATTTGTAAAGAAGGGTTTATGGCAGATTTGTAAGAAGAGTTTATGGCAGAATTGTAAGAAGAATATATGCAGATATAATAAGGGAATAAATGCAGATTTGAGAAGGAGATTGATTGTGTAAATTTTTGAAGAACACGTCATTTACAAGAATAGTTTGTGAAGGCAAATCAGATATCCATCATCCGTTGAAGAAACAACATTCAAGGTGGAACTTTGTTGTGGAAGTTGGTGCTTCCTAAAGGAGAGATTGGTGTCTCTCGCTAGCTTGGTGCTTAGCAGTGGGGGTTGGTGGCTCTAGTAGGTTGGTGCCTACAAATTGTGGGGATTGTTGTCTCCAATGGGTTGGTGCTCACAAAGTGTACAAGCGGGGATTGGTGCCTACAAATTGTATAGGAGGGGAATATAGGAGAAATTTATATCTAAGCAATATTTTGTCGTGGTTTTCTCCCGTAAGGGTTTCCACGTAAATCTTGTGTTCTCCTTGTGTTGCATAATTGTTAGATCTTAAGTGAATGATGTTGTGCAATTGATATTGTTATGGTTATTAAGTTGTGAATAAGTAAAAGATTGTATTATATTGATTCACAACCCCCCCCCTCTCTCAGTATAATTGTGTGCTCATCACTGCTTTGTATCCTTGGAGTTGGAATAAATGCATTTGCTTTCAAAAGAGCATATGTTCTAGATGTGTTTGTGTTCAAGCTCTTTCACATCAAATGAAATTGTCTAGTGGGCATGGAGGTGAGCAGAGAAAGCTGTCCTCATTTTTTAATTGTTTGACCAGTTTAATCACTCAAGTAGATCACTGGATAACACCTCTGTTTCTGAAAAAAAGATAAAATAGAGGTTTACATTAATTGGAAAGTTGTACATCAACATGCTCAAGCCAAATATTAACCTGCTAGAGGCCACTGAGTGCAAGATCCAATTAAAATTCAAGTTCATCAGGAAATATTTAAACCACAGATTATGGCAAGCAAGGGTGCAGAACCAGACAAGCATTGTCCTCCAAATAAATACACAAAGAGAACTCCAGTTTTACCAGCTAGAAAACCCCTGTAAAAGCACCTTTGATTGGTCTCAGTAAACTTTCAAAGTCAAACTGAAGGTATATCAGACTATCTTCTGTGGCATGCCCCTTTTCAGCTTCTTTCCAGAATTAGAGTGATACCCAGTGTTTGACGGAGTTTTGGAACAGGGGGATGGGGGAATGCAGAGATGGGTTTAGGGGACTGGGGGACCATGGGCCCAAATTTGGGGACAGTGGGCGGATGGCACTGCAAATATAATATAGTACTTGCAAAATTAGTTATAAAAAATGTATGAGAAATAGTAATTTATCTATCTTTTATGTAAAGTTAAACTGTAAACTTCTAAACACAATGCATTGAAAAAGCTGAATATCAATATATTATTATAATTATATTCAGTATGATGACTGCATTGAAGTACAATGGAGGGGAGGGGGGGGGGGGGGTGTTGCGTCCCCATGGGAACTACAAATCTATGCGCTTGAACTAGAATGTCCTTTATCAAATAAGGATTTCGTTGTGAAGTAATATTTTCTGGAGATTTTCAATTCAATTAAAACAAGAAGGAAATTATGCAGTACCTTTTCTTCTCTGAGATACATGCTCCAAGGAACCACTTGTCTAGGACAATCTCGAAATATTGAGACGTTGACGTCAATGGTGCTTCCCTGAAATGTTATACTGTTGACCATATCATGCTTCGACATTCCCATCATTCTTTGAGTTCTGAACTATATTATTATAACTTCCCCCAACTTCATCTCTCTTTGGCCACCCAAATACCCATCTGCATTTTCAACTATCTTCCTTTAACTGGTTTATGCATCATTTATTCTGTCTACAGTGGTGGTTAATGGTTTTATGTGATTTCATATTAGCAACAAATTTTTAATCTTGACATTGCTATATGCATTAAGGGAAACATACATATGTTGATGTACATTCAATTTCACATCCAAAATTGGGATTTTCAATTTGGAAAGTTAACATGGAATCTATTTGTATAGAAACATCATTTATGATTTTGTAGAGACCGAGCTTCAAAGGGTGCAAGAAGAGCTGCCTGAATTGAAGAAACAACTGGTAGCAGCAGAAAATTCAAAAGGTACAAGTCCTAAAGGAACTGGACAGCATGAAAAAGCTCATTGAAGAGCTAACACTAAATTTGGAGAGAGTGCAGAATGCAGAAGAACAAGCAGCACAAGACTCCGAGCTTACAAGGTTGAGAGTTGAGGAGATGGAGAAAGGCATAACAGATGAAATGTTGCTTGGAAAACATAGATAGAAGTTGCCAAGATTAGAGATGCAACAGTTCTTGCAGATCTGCAAGCGGTGAAGATTCAATTAGAAACAATGAAATCAGAATACCTGCATTTGATAAATGACAGGGATATTGCCATCAATATAACCGTCTTTCAAAAAAAAAAAAAGAAGAGACTTTTTGCTTTGTTTGGACGGGGGACTCCTTGGCATCCCTAGGACGGTTGAGGGACACCCTGGCGCCACTAGCCATTCCAGGGACGTTGGGGAGCCCCCCCACTGTCCCCTGCAGAGGGGGATGCTACTGGGACGTCCCCACCTGCAGATGGTGGTAGGGGGAAACGCCCCCCACCCCTGCATCCCAGGGATGTCCCTGTTTTTGAAACAACCCATTTTTTGGGGGTGGACAGTTCCCGTTGAACACTGGTGATACCTTTATTGGGTCCCTGCCAGAAGATTTCCCAATGAGAGCCCTAAAAGCAGCATACCTCTTCTCTACTCCTCACTGGGCCACAAACGATGGGATAGGGTCACATCACCACATCACCAGCATCATTCCTGAAGAGATTGAAACACAGGTCAAGTGGGCCAGTTCCACCAGGAAACACAATTACCTTGACGCTTCTGTCGATTAAAATGGAAATAGAAATCTTTGCAACTCTGATAGCTCATCTGCATCCAAAATGTTCTCATGCAGTGTTCAGGTGATTGCCCAAAACAGATTTGATTATAGCCAATATTTGGAATTTAAGAAATATCCTCTTTGAGTTCTTTGGATTCTACTTTCCATTTCTTGTTGTTCCACTGTTGATGGTGAGCCTAGGAAGCCAGTGTGTGCATCTCTTTTTTGCCAATTTAATGCTAATTGGATCACACATTTCTAGCAAATATTAAAGATACCACTTTTCCTTATGAGGAGTGGATGCCATCATTTCTTTACAAGATAAAGACAATACTTATATTCAACAAACAATTGAATAAAGATTTTTCAATGTAATCTATCAAAGTACTGGCATGAATTACCTTAGGACCAATTGATGTTATGAGGAGTGGATGCCATCATTTCTTTACAAGATAAATACAATACTTATATTCAACAAACAATTGAATAAAGATTTTTCAATCTATCAAGGTACTGGCATGAATTACCTTAGGACCAATTGGTGTTTTGTCTTATATTGAAATATGTTGTGTTAATAATTTACTTTGATACTAGTCAATATTAGATTTGTATTAAAGGTTAGACGAGAAATTTTTTTGCTGCTTTTTGTTTGCTTATGTATGAGTAAAGGTTATTTTGCTCATGAACATTTGACTTAAGCCATTTCTATATGATTGGACAGATACGGTTGAAAGCTATGTGTGTTCTGGAATCAATTTTACGCCAACAAAGAGAAGATACCTCCTTTGGGACTGTGGCATTGTTTTTTCAAGAAAACAAGGATGCAGTAGTTGCTTGTATAGAATCCCCACAGTCATCTTTAAGAGAGAAGGCAAATCGGGTATGCACTTTGGTATTTCATTGTTTATAATTATTTTTCTTTAAGAAGGCATATTGATAGATTTTACTATTTAGATATTTTCCTTTATTATGATGTTACTTTCTATGTGGTTTATCTGCTATAACTTTTCAAGCTATAATTGTTCATAGCAATTGTGATATACCATTACGTAGTGCTATCGGGGACCAGGTTTGGAATATCTTGCATTCCCCATTTAGAACCCAAGGTACAAATAGCGTGGATTGACGGACTCGAATATCATGGTACAAATGTTCTTATGAATAATTTTCAGAATAGAGAAATTAAATTTCTATTAAGTTGCATTGGGGACATTTTTCCGTTGAAAGGAGACACTTTTTCTAACAAACAACATTCTGGTACTTGCATGGCACAGTTTATCCTGTAAAACATGGGGACATGTACCCTATGTTTTAGAGGCCTTCCCCACATTTCATGCCTATTGGGGGTCACTGAGGTGCCTATGAAATGGTTCCTTGCCATCATCTAATCTTCTTGAACCTAAAACTTAGTTGTGAATTTTTCCCGGCCTTGTTCTTGTTTCTTAAGCCATTTTGTTAATGGTTAGGCATCCCACACATCATTGGTGGGTGCTGAATTATCTCCAAGATGAATTGAGGCATGCTGAGGCATCCCTCACCTCAGCCATCTTGGTGATGGCTCTCATAAACTAAAAACATGAAAAGTCATAGGGTAGGGGAAACATTCCAAAGTTCAAACTATAAAACATGAAAACAAATTCATTTTGCAAAAGAGGAACAAAGAAAGAGTGAAGTTTAAACTAAGGAGAAAAAAACAGGCAAGGGAGCACATTCGTAGGAGATTTGGAGAAACATTTTGCTGATTTCTTGTTTTGCAACTTTTTAAACTCTTATTGAACTCATTGAGCAAAATATTCGGTTATGAGGAGATAGAAATGGTAATAAGTCAAGTGGGGTAAAAAGGGATTGGAAGTGGATTGGGCGAAGGGGGAAGTTCAAATGGCAGATGCTTTCATTTTGAGTGCCCCTTAAATATGTTGAAGAATATTAGAGGAAACACACAGTTAACACTATTATTTATGCTATGATTGCAACACTAGTTTTATAGGAAGCTACACTAGGATTAATGCTCACCTCTTGCATATACCCATGGAAGGGATGAGGTGTTGTGATAAACTTACTATTGAAGAGAAGGCTGACATGTTCAGGTCGTATACAACTGAATTAGGCTCTTCTACTCCTGCTCCATCAATATTGCCCATCCTTCTAGTTACGCCAAGAGGTGTTCCTACAGTGGCAGCTAGGGGGTGTGGAGAGCTGTAATGGTGTTTGTAGTTCTGTGATGTTATAAATATTCATGTGTATTAAGGAGCTGACACAAAGAAAAAAAGAACTTAATATCCCATTCCACTAAATCCTTCTGCAATTTAAATAAAGAAAGGAATATATAATTTCTCCACTTTACAAGACTAGGTAGAAGTTAGTCTTGCAACTAGTATATTGTCCATGTATGAGCGGGCATTTTTGTGCGTGTAGGTGCATTGCTACAAAATGACCCCCTTATGACACATGAAAAGCACAAATATTGATTACATGGTCAACACCACCCTTTGTGAAGTGTAGCTGATACAAAGCATGAAATATCAAATTCAAATTGTGAAATGACAAGGACACTCTCTAAGTAAACAAGTAAATAAACACCAACTCAATACTTTAAAATCACACAAGAAAATTGCATATAGTTGATCACTTTGCACTCAGTGCACCCTTGTATGTGTATAATTAATTGTACATGTATTTTGAATTCGTTGGTACTTTTGTATAACTGGTGGACACATATACACGCATTGTGTAAAATATGAACACACCTTCTAGTGTTTGAACCCGAGTTTCAAGAATAAATTTTCCTTGGGAAAAACATCTGTTTGCAATAGCTATGTCAAATCTATTCTTTCCTTGGTTCATATTTACAATTTTATTGTTGTGACTTCTTTTGATGCTTGTCTCAATCAATATCCAATTGCATTAGTGTTTTGCAATAATAAATTGGTATTTTTGTTGTAGATCTCTTGTTGCTTTTTTTTTTACACCGACATAAAACAAAAGGCATTAGTACAAGACTATTTATTATGAGTGTTTTGCACTTAAGTTTAAAAGCTTTTATGGTACTGTGTTGAGATTGCATTCTCATTATCATGTGGCAAATGTCAAAAGGTATTTTTTATGGTTACTGAGGATTTCTATGCATATTGATATATCAAATGGTACCCACAATATGGATGGATAACTAAGTTTTTAAATAAAGAAATGAAATATCAGTTGAATCATGGTTTGTTTGTTAGAATTTATTTTCTTTACAAAAATAATTCTTTCTTAAGTCAACAATAGGTATATGTTGTATTAGGTTTTCCTCCATTTGTGTGAAATGTTGAATATTTTGGATTTCTAAAAATAGACCTACAAATTTGAAAGGTAGGCTTTTCATATTTTAGCAAAGCTTTGTGGGACATACTAGTGCAAAGGAAGAGATACAGAATTGAAATAGTAAATGTGTTTTATTTATCTATTCATATTGTACATGACGTACTTTTGAAAAAGATGTATGACTGCTATCGTCTAATCTAGTAGTTGTTATCTGCCTATCTATTTGTCTACTAAGCAAAAATTTGTATGTATTGATTACATGTTGTGAAGGTTGAGAGTCGTTACCGAAATTGAACCATTTCCATGTGACTCATCTCCTAACAGTTAGGCTGTATGGTTGGTAGGTGCATGATGTGCTGGTGGATGACTTGGCATAGCACGAGACTTAGGGGTGCCACCTAGTTTACCATGACAACTACATTGTTTGACGTTTGAAGTGTAATGCTTTGAACAACACAGTGATGTGGCGTGAGTTAGCCTTTGAGGTCTGGCTTGAAAATGTGTTGGACCTATTGAAGTTGTGGTAGAAATTGTAGAAGGTTTGGTGGAAGTATGGTTGCCATTGAGTCTGAGCTTGCAGAGTGTTGGAGTGTGTGCGACATTTGCGAAAGACGAATGGATGATCTTGGCATTACCGTGAGCATCTAGGAGGTGCTTTGGTGTATTGTAAACCATGGATATTGTGGAAACCACTATTGGTAGATCCTCCTTGATCAACAAGGCTCTTAGTTGGCATTTGAAACCTTTGGCCACCAAATAAGATTTCCTTGAATTTCATTAATGGTTACATGTTTTATAATTTACTCTTTGCTTCTTACTAGCGATGCTCTCCTTTGTGTGTTCTTGCTTTTGTATATCAAAATGGATGTCGAATAATTGATGTTTAAAATTTTTGTTTTTCCTTAATTTAATTCCTTTTCTTGGGCTGTTGGGGATTTTTTGATGCCTAAGTTCAACACATTATTTTTCTTTTTGAAAGAGATAGTCTTGCTCCAGCCCCTTGACTTTGACAAGTTGTTTTACTTGAGTGTCTTAATTCTCACTACTACGATTTCTTACAAATGGCTTGCAATTTGGAGGTTATAAATGCTTTTATTGTGAGCAATGGAAATGAGTGCCGCTGGATTGCCCCCAAAGTCTCAGTTTAGCCGGATGATAATACCTCTCAATGGTCATTATATAGCTGTATTTAAGAATCTGAGCTATTTGAAACATGTACAATGAAAATTATGTGCTAATGCTCCTAGATTATTATTCCTAGGAATAATCCTAAATCATTAATTTGAGAATATTCCTAGATCATTATTCGTAGGAATGAAATTGTGAGGGTTGAAGTGGCTACCATATATATATATATATTTGGCATATTAAATGTGCTTGATACTCGTAAATAACTTATATAGTGCATGGTTTTACAATTTTTATCCTTTCAATGCACTATAACAAGATACATATATGAGCTAATCTAAAAACACGATGTAGCATGAATTTATTATACCCATCTCAAAATTAAAAAAAATCTTACTACCTATGAACAACTATTTTAGAAGACATTTTAGAATTTAGGTAATTGTTTGAGTGGACCAAATTCATGTATGTTGGGAGAAAAAATGATCTAGTTGTGACCTTGGGCTTGGCCTCAAACTGATTAGGTTATTTGCTAATAAATTTTAAATCATTTTAATAATGAATAAAGGTTGCAAAGTAATTCTTCATCAAATTTAAATTTTGATTTGTGAAATGTAGAGCCAAAGTCAAATAACTTGTCTCCACATTCCTAGAGAAACTCATCAAAGTAACGTGACAATTTTTAATAGGTGGTCTTGTTAAAATAGGGTGCTATGGAGAGCTTACCTTCATAATATTTAGGTCTAGGTTTAGAAATCTGAAATGTTCAATGTTCCACACATTTGGAGGAAAATCTAATATAATATATACTTGTTAGATTAAGAAAGAAATATTGTGTAAGGAAAATAAATGTGTTAATGAAGGACCATGATCCATTAAATATTCCATTCTTGGATATAATTGTTTTTTTTACCATCCATAATATGGGTGCCATTTGATGTATCAATATGAATAGAGATCCTCGGTGATCATTGAAAAAATCTTTTGACATTTGCCACATGGTAGTGAAATTGCATGAAATAGCACCTGTTCTCAGTCCCTAAAATGACTTGCCCTTGTTTGTTCTTTAAATTTAATATATTATGTTATTTTTATTATTTTTGTGGTCTTTCAGACTAGACAGAAGTTGCAAAAGGGTTTTTTTGTTTTACATGTATTTGTTTTTGCAATATAACATAAAATATGAAGCATGCAATGAAACCCAAAAAAACTATGATAGATTGGCACAAAGTAACAGTGACCCAGTTCGTAAAATCACACAAAATGAATTATCAACACATACCCATTTCAAGATCTTGGACTTTATACATCTGTTGTATGTGAACCAGCAATATGGATGCCGGAAAACTCCTCCAAAAAGCATACAATGAATATCCTCCACTCAAACAATTGTAGAACAGTGTTTAGAAACCCTAGGCACCATGGTTGAAGGTGAGAGAAGCCATAAACTAAAAGAGAAACAGCTCCAAGATGACTCATGTCTCCCTAGATGAGGTACGACCCAGCTGGTGGTGTCTAACAGCAATAAAACCACACAAAAAGTCCTTCAAACTGTATAGATATGCTGCAACTGATCTGCAGGTAGATGCAAGGGTTCTAATGCCGAAAACAAGTGAAGATTTCACCAAACAAAGCTCAAATGACTGCCATAAATGGGACGGCCCAGGTCTGCAATGGTACAACCAGCAAGGAAAATAGAATGCAGTCTTAAACTCCCTCAATATCTGATCCAATCTGCAACTAAAATATGTGCCTCTGGTGTTCACCAAAATTCTGCATAAATGTATTCAATATCTCCTTCAAAATACCACCGAAATGTATCAAATGAAGCACAATGCAAACACTGAGTGTATTTGCCTCTTCGAGCACCCGGAGATGATCTTTACACCTGTGGAATGCTGTTACTAATGGAGGTTTTCGTCTCCAAAAGCCGTGGTTTCGAATTTCTCCAAAACCCTCAAACTCTTTGCAGAGCCAAAGTCAAAACAAATGAAATAATCAACACATCAAATGAATTGCTTTTTCCCCTTTTATAATTCCACTAAGGGGGTCGATTCATCTTTTTGGAGGTAATATTTAATTTAGTCACTTTTAATAATCCCAAGGTGAGTGCTCCAACAATATGACTAAAGTGACTTTATTAATATTTCATTTTTGACACTTAACCAATATAACCCAAAGTCCCATATTAAATAAACATTAATAATTTACGGACTGTAAAACGGAGGCCCAAATGATCTCAGAATCCAGTGATCTATAAACCGTTGGAAAGGTCTCGCTAAGACGCTTCATCTCCAACACTGAAAATCCCGAAACAGATAGAAACCCCAATGTGCCAAAAATAGTAAGTTCGGGCTTTAGCAATCAAATCCACCCCAAAAAGTGTCAAATTGAAGATCATACCGAAACCATGCCAACATCCACTCAAATATTGACAAACCCATCCAAGTCATTGCCAATAGTGGTTTCCTTAACCAGGCTGGTTAGTCTACGGGAACTCAATAATAGACTAACTCTATCTAGAGTAACGGGGACATACAGTCCTGTTGTGATGTAATCACACATCGCCCCATTGCAAATGGGGACCCCCCCCCCCCCTTTTTTTTTTTTGCTTTCTCGCTTCGTTTTGCTCTAGGTTTAGTTTTCCTCTGAGCTTGTATGATTTTGATAGTGTTGTGTATGCAAGTCTCAACAGTTTCTTGCCAAGAGGTCTATATGCCTTCATCCTGATGCATGTCACTGAGACCCTGAAAATGACTAAGTCTGATATCCTGAAAATCCTGAAAAAATGACTAAGTCTGAAATCTGGTGGATCCTCAGAAATCTAGAATCTGCATGCTAAATCCTATGGATCCAGGACCTATCTCAAACATCCTGGAAGTATATTGATAAATATTTAAAGTATAAGAAACTCAATATCTGACTTATACTTAAACATATTTTCAATATACTTCCATTCGGGAAATCCAAAATTTGACTAAGGCAAGAAATCCAAGGGTACTGTCCAGACCCGCCCAGACTGGGCGGCCTCACAAGGTCCTCTTGGACAGTGTCTTCACCATCAGGAGAGCTTGTCCAGACAACACCTTCAAACCCGCCCAGGGAAAGTTAGAATGTTTTCACGAGTTTTTGCTGACTGAAGGAAGTTGGGAAGTGATGACGGAGTCTAAAACTAAGATTTTGATGAAAATTCCATGCCTCACCTCCAAACCCGCCCAGACTAGGCGGCCTTGGCATGAGGTCATGGACTCAGCCTCCTGCACATGCATTTGTCCAAACAGAACCATCAAATCCGCCCTAGGAGAAAATGGTTAAGTTTAGAAGGTTTTCAAGCACAAGGCACTGAGAAATGATGAATTTCAAGCAAGGTTTGCAAGTTGGAGGGAAGTTAAGTAGTTTACAAGCAACATTCCATGCATCATCTCCAAACCAAGCATTACTTAAACTCCTCACAACAAGGATGAAATAATTGGAAAGAATGATAAAAAATCACTAAGCCTGATGTCTTGATGTCCTGAAATCCTGAAAAATGACTAAGTCTGAAATCTGGTGGATCCTCCAAAATCTAGAATTTGCATGTTAAATCCTATGGATCCTAGACCCATCTCAAACATCCTGGAAGTATATTGATAAATATTTAAAGTATAAGAAATTCAATATCTGACTTATACTTAAACATATTTTCAATATACTTCCATACAAGACATTTCCGATATGGCGACAAGACTTGCATTCCAAGCACACCTTCTAAACCCGCCCTACCTGGGCGGCCTCTAGAGGTCCTTGTGGACTGAACCACCTAACACATGAAGATCTCCAAGCACCCTCTCCAAAGCCGCTCAGGATGAGGGATAACATAAACGACTGAGTTTGTTTGATCAAGATGATGCCAAGGAGAGGCTAGAGTCGAGTTCAAGGGTGAGAAGTTCTTAAATGTTGAAAATCCACACTACATCTTCAAACCCGCCCATGCTAGGTGGCCTTGAGCTTTATGCTTGGATGATTTCATCTCCTTTCACATCATTCACTCCAGACAGTCCCTCAAATCCCGCCCTAGGAGAGATTATGCAAAATTCAAAGTGTTTCAACACAAAACATCAGAAGGTGATATAAAGATTGATGGAAACTTGAAGGTTTTAGAATGATTAAGTGAGTTTTAAGATGAAAATCCAAGGGTCATGTCCAAACCCGCCCTACCTGGGCGGCCTCAGGAGGGGGTCTTGGACAATGTTGCCTGTCACATGAAATCCTCCACACATACCCTCTAAATCCGCCCAAGAAGGAAAGTGGTCAAGTTTTCAAGGTTTTCTTGCACAAGACACTAGGATATGATGAAATTCCAATGAAAGTTTGCAAGTTAGATAGAATCAAGTGCATTTCAAAGAAGAATCCATGCATCACCTCTCAACCCGCCCTACCTGGGCGGCCTCATGAGGGAATGATGGACTCTGTCTCCTCCCACATGAAACTCTCCACACAACACTCTCAAAACCGCCCAGGGTGAAGAATGACATAAGTTGCAAGTTTGTTTGATGGATGATCAAGATCACACTCAAGAGATGAGATAATTAAGGTCATTCTAAGAGGAAGGAAGTTTGAAAGTCACTAAGTCATGGAGGTGGAAGAGGAGTGTCAAGGTTAAGGTAAAGATGTGTGCACATAGCAAAATCCTTACTACCTATCCAAACCCGCCCTTCCTAGGTGGTTTTCATCATGATGGGTGGATAACATCATGAGGAGATGAATGAGCTAAGCGAAGCAATCCATACACACTCTCAAGACTATCTTGTTAAGAAACTCTCACTTTCATTCACCTCTTTCACATCATACACTCCATACAACATTTTCAAGGCTCCTTAGCTTAGGCGGACTCCACCATGACATAAGGATAAGTCCATCAAACATTTCAGATCTGCCTTCTAACCTTGCCTAAGAATGTATAGAAATGAAACCTTACAAGGAGATAAGAACAAGGAGAAATCATGAGGAGGAAACAAGCATCAAATGAAGGTTAGAGTTGAAGAATCCAAGCCTACCCTTGAAACCCGCCCTTCCTAGGTGGCTTTAGGACCTTCACTTGGACAGAGTCATCTCCTTCACATGAAATACTCCGCCTAGACCCTTGAAATCCGCCCTTCCTCTCATGGCTTTCCATTGCATTCAAAGAGGTCAAGTTATCAATCAAACAAGTGTAAAAGGCTTTAGACTATCAAAACTAAGCAAAAATCACTAAGTCATGAAAAATCCAAGCCTACCCTTGAAACCCGCCCTTTCTAGGCGGCTTTAGACCCTCCATATGGACAATTTCATGTCTTCACATGACATCCTCCATGCACTAACCTCAAACCCGCCCAGGAGAAATGACATGAAAAATTACAAGTTTTGAGAGTCAAATCCACACATCACCTTCAAGGTTACTCATCATAGGCGGTCTCCACCATTGCACATGGAGAATACCTCAAATGCCATTCATATCACTTCTTGACTTCACTCAAATGAAGGTAATTTACATGAAGAACATGAAGAGAACACTAAGTCATGCTAAAGAGTCATCAAAAGAACATCGAATGAAGTCTAAGTGATGAAATCCACTCACCACCTCCTAGCCCGCCCTTCTTGGGCGGCCTTGACCTCTATGCTTGGACAACTTCACCTCTTGCACAACACACTCTCCAGACATCAACCTTAAACCCGCCCAAGTAGAAGACCTATCAAGTTTGCAATGTTTTGAGTTGAAGTACAAAGAAATCATGAAGATTTGATGAAAGTTCATAAGTTGGAAGGTATTTTAAGGTAAAGTCCAAAGGTCACCTCTAATCCCGCCCTTCCTAGGCGGTTTTCACCATGACAAGTGGACATCATCACCCAACATCCAAGTTGTGTCTTTCAACTTCATGAGCATCTCAAGATTTCACTAAGTGTTGGAGTTGATAGAAAAGCCTTATCAAATGAAGGGAATGAATCTCAAATGAGGTGAAAATCCTTACTAGCCTCCCAATCCCGCCCATGCTGGGCGGCCTTGAGACCTTCATCTGGATGATGTCGCCTCTTCCACAACATACTCTCCATACACACCCTCCAAACCCGCCTTGTCAAGTGACTCCCACCATCATGCATGTCTTCCACACCATTCACTCCATGCACTCACTCTAAATCCGCCCATGCTTAAAGCATTACATAGCATTCAAAGGAGGATAAACTTTCAATGAAACAAGTGAAGAGCTCTTAAGTTGTCAAAACCAAGCTAAAAATGCTTAAGTGATGAAAATTCCTTACACCTCTTCCAATCCCGCCCATGCTAGGCGGTCTTGAGCACTTTGTCTGGACAATGTCATGTCATTCACAAGACACTCTCCGGATGACACCCCTAAACCCGCCCAGCCTGGGCGGATTTCACACCTTGACATGGAATTCACATCAAATAATCCATACTGTCCCTCTAAACCCGCCTAGGCACTCAGGCATGGATTTCATGCGAAAGGATATGTTTTGAAATGTCATTTTTTAATCCCACATGCATAACATGAATGTAATTTGTTACTGAAAATCCTTCATATCAAGTCTTAATTTGATGTGTTTCTTCTTGTAGGTGATGGAGGATCCAAAGAGGTGAATGGCAAAAGCTCATACATGAGAAGTTTGGAAGGCGCAGAAAGATTGCTCAAGTTCATCATCACCACATGGAGGAGAGCTCCAACATCAAGTTTATCTTACTTCGAAGACTTCGTATGTCTGCATGAGGAAGACATCAACGCCATGCGAAGGGGAGCTAGTCTAAGATGATCAAGGTTACAGGTGTAGTTCATCATCAAGAGCATCATCCGTTCGAGGCGAGGATTAGTGGAAGGTTGTCACTTCACCACGCACATCTTGAAGGAGGTCATCATCCAGAAGCTCACATATCATGTGCCAGACAAGAAGAACTCTCATCAGGCACTAGTCTACTCCATGAGTCCATGCAACTGTCCAGAGGCATGATCCTGCACAAGCACAACATCACAAGATGAGAGATGATCATGATCATCAAAGCAATCCATGAGTTACATCAAGACGACAAGAAGAAAATATTCTAAGTAAAGTGAACATGAAGTGAATCACACTAGTTCATTCAAAGATGCTGAGGTGGCACGTACACATCATCAAGCCAATAGCATTTTGCCATGTAAGAGGGCCCACCATAAAGATGCTCCAGAGATGCTTATCACATTGGGAAACGTGCCTTCATTGCCTCTTCCATGTTCTAAAAATAGCAAATTTTGTAACAAACTACCTTGTTGTCTCGATCTCGGCCGTTGATTGTCAAATCAATCCTGGCCCTTCATGTAATTTCTGGTGTCTATAAAAGGCTCATTCTTCTCATTTGTAAGACAATAGACAATAGAGAGGAGATTAGGAGTAGAGTTGCTGTAGGAGAGTAGAATAGCAAGTAGAGTAGAGAGGGAGCTCTTCAAAGTCATGAAGAGAGACATGAGATTGCTGTAATGACACACTTCAAAGTAATACAAGCTCATTGTTGTGGTTTGGCATGGTGATTTTGTGGCTTTGAAATGTTAGCATGGTTTCAAGTTCTTGAATATGGTGAAGATGTGTTTCCAAGTAGTTTAGATGATAAAGTAGATAGAGTTCATTGATGTAATGGATATATGCAATGATATTTGATGAATTCCCGTTGGTTCATACTTTTGATGGCTTGTCGACGGTAAGTCATCATGTAAAGTTAGCCCGAACCACATCTTGCAAATAGTTCGATTGTTGATGCTCCTTCGAGTTGCGCCAGCTGTGGGTACTTTGGAGTGTGTCAACGATATGAAAATCCTTGGTTTATCCCTTGGAGATTGCACCTATTTCATGTAGTTGTTGCTCGTCATGGCGAAGTGAAATTTGGTTTTCTAAGGGAATTTGTCTATCATAGCATCGTTCATCATGTCATTGTCTTTAGATTAGCCTTCTTAACCCTTGCCTTTTGCCTTTTTTTTTCGTAGTTGATTAGAAGAAGTTCCATTTCATAATGAAAGAGTACATGTTTGAATGAAGTAAGGAGCATATTCAGCGTAAGTCCCTTTGTGATTACCAGCAAATCACATCACACCACCGAGGCTATCCGTTGCAAATTACGTACAAGGCTCCTTGGAGCGTTCTTGTTTGATCACATAGTTTAGCATTCGAGACGCTTTGTTCAAGAGAGGATAGAGCACTTGGTGTTTTATTCTAATGTTGGTGTTGTCAAGAAAACATCATCAACAAGTCCCACACTTTTAAAGTTAATTGCAAAACAACCATAAGAAGTGATTTTGTGGTCACGACCATTCTTTTATGCCAATGTTAAATAATGCAACAAATCTTCAACAAAACTATAGGAATTTATGTTTGCAAAACATTGATGTAGTTGGATATTGATTGAGAAAGGTAACAAAAGAAGCAACAGACGTAGAACAGACAATGTGAAGCAAGGAAAGGCTAGATTTGTAAGAGCTGTTGTAAACAATTATATTTTTCTTGAGATTAATTTATTCTTGTAACTTGGGTGCGGCTAGCATAGGGTGTGCTCATATTTTACATAATGTGTGTTTTGTGTCCATCATTTATACAAAAGCTCCAGAAAATTCAAAATTATTCTGTAGCTAATTGTGTTGAGACATGGACCAGCTAGGACTCGAACCTAGGACCTTCCATACGCTGCTGGAGTGCTCTACCACTGAGCTACTGGCCCCTCTTGGACTAGTCCATCGTCAGTCTGGGTGTGGCTTATTTCCAACACCAACACCCCCCTTAAGCCACACCTCTCGTGTGCTTGGGGCTCCTAGCCTGGGCCTGGCTCTGATACCATGTTGAGACATGGACCAGCTAGGACTCGAACCTAGGACCTTCCATAATGCTGTTGGAGTGCTCTACCACTGAGCTATTGGCCCCTCTTGGACCAGTCCATCGTCGGTCTGGGTGTGGCTTATTTCCAACACCAACACCCCCCCTTAAGCCACACCTCTCGTGTGCTTGGGGCTCCTAGCCTGGGCCTGGCTCTGATACCATGTTGAGACATGGACCAGCTAGGACTCGAACCTAGGACCTTCCATAATGCTGTTGGAGTGCTCTACCACTGAGCTACTGGCCCCTCTTGGACCAGTCCATCGTCGGTCTGTGTGTGGCTTATCTTCTTAACAGGTCTCCGACCTATGCAGTTAAGGATAAAACTCCTGAAGAAGCCTGGACTGGCCGCAAACCAAGGGTCAGTCATTTGAAGGTTTTTGGCTCTCTTGCTTATGTTTGGGTTCTAGATGCCAAGCGCTCCAAACTGGATTCCAAGAGTCAGAAATTCATGTTCACAGGATACAGTGATAACCACAAAGCCTACAGGCTCATTGACATTGAGACAGACCGTCTCATCTTCAGTCGCGATGTGGTTTTTGATGAAGAGCGAGGACCTTTCTTCTCTCCCTCTTCTGTGCAGCAGTCCGAGGATCAGCCTTTGAAGGCTTCCGACCTGGGTGTTCGTCTTCCATTAGGTCCACCTGATGGGAGGGATGTTGATTATTTCTCAAACTTAGATTCCGATGAGTCTCAGCCTGAAATTCCTGAGGATGATGCTGAACCTCCTCTTGATGCACCTGTTTCAGAGCCTCCTGTTGAACCTGATAATGAACCTGTTGTTGGCCCCTCTACCCGTCGTCCCAAATGGTGGTTAAAGATGATTGCCGATCTTCATGATGATGAACTTGTTGAGGGTAGATCTTCTCGGAATAAGAGCAAAAAGTAGCCTACAGTCAATTTTGCTCTCATGGCCAACTTGCACAGTGTCTTTGAACCTCAGACTTATTCAGAGGCTAAAGGCATTCCTGAGTGGGATACGGCGATGGAATCCGAATACCAAAGTCTTTAGAAGAATCACACTTGGGTCCTCTCTGATCTTCCTCCAGGGAAGAAACCCATTAGCTGCAAATGGGTGTATAAAGTTAAGTACAAGGCTGACGGAACCCTGGAGAAGTACAAAGCAAGGCTTGTTGCTCGGGGTTTCTCACAAAAAGAAGGCATCGACTACGAGGAGACCTTTGCTCCTACAGCCAAGATGAGCACCATACGGCTTGTCCTTGCCTTAGGAACATAATATACATTGAGGAATATGATTTTCCTCCCATCAGACTGAAGCTGAACGGTGCCCTTCCTGGCAACTGTGTAGAGTTCTCCACCACCGAAGACCACGGAATCACTGAAAGGGTAGAGGTCTGTAAACCAGTCACGACAATGAGTGAAGTGACGCGAAGCACCTGAATCAATGTACCAGGCAGAGGATTTTGCATGGTTTGCAGGGGTTTTAGACATGAAGGCATAAAACGCAGACTCCTTCTGCTCAGTGTGCTCCGCACTGTTGGCCTTCTACTGAGACCCTCCCTGCTTCTTTTGTTCAGAAGCAATACGTGCGCGACAATCTTTCTTGATGTGTCCAAACTTGTGACAATAGTTACACTGCACATTTTTCTTCTTGCCATTGTCAGAGGATGGCGCTGGACCCTTCTGCTGATTCTGCTGTGGAGGCTGACTTTTGCCTCTATTCTAAGCCTGAAACTTGGCTGCAAAAGCCTGCTCTGAAGAGGACGAAGAATCCTATTTCAACACCCCCCTTAAGCCACACCTCTCGTGCTTGGGGCTCCTAGCCTGAACCTGGCTCTTATACCATGTTGAGACATGGACCAGCTAGGACTCGAACCTAGGACCTTCCATACGCTGTTGGAGTGCTCTACCACTGAGCTACTGGCCCCTCTTGGACCAGTCCATCGTCGGTCTGGGTGTGGCTTATTTCCAACACCAACAAATTGTACAGGGACAATGGATAGCTATGAGGTATGCTTGATTTTAGGTCGCCATCTCAACCATTTAACTATGGTGCAAAGTGATCAGCTATATGCATTTTTACTGGTTTTAGAGTTTTGTGTTGGTGCACATTTACATAGTCGCTTAAAGAGTCTCCTTTCTACTCCACGATTTAAATTCAATTTTTCATGATTTGTATTGGCTACACTTAACAAAGGATGAAGTTAACAATCCATTCAATGTTTGTGTTTCTCCCATGTCACAAGTAAGTAAGGGGGTCACTTTGTACTAATGCACCTCCACACATAGCAGTGCTCACTCATACATGGACAATATACTAGTTGAAAGTATATATTTCTTTCTTAATTTATTAAATTGAGAAGAGATTTAGTGGAATGAGATGTTTACGTTATTTTATTTTTTGTGTTGGCTCCTCAATATGCACGATATTTATAATATTGCGGAATTACAGAGACTTTTACAGCCTTCCACACCCCCCTGGCTGGCATTGTGGGAATGCCTCTTGGAGTAATTAAAGTTCAAGACTGCTTTACATTTAAAATATTCTTCATCAACAATTTTTATGATTGAGCAACCTCCTAACTGTGAACTAACTTCTAACTACTAGCTAACTCATAACTACCAAACTAACCCATAACATTTATGAGTTATGAACATAACATATATTGTAATACCCTCCCTCAATAGTCATACATGGCACATTATAAATCTTATCCCTAGACTTGACAAACTTGGTTGGTCCTGGTTATTTTGTGAAGATATTAGTTGTTTGCTCTTAATTTGCACAATATTGCAACTCTTTATCTCTCTAGCATCAAGGGGATGTGAAATATAATGAAAGCGTACCTCAATCTGCCTTTTGTGTGCATGGAAGATTGGATTCTTGGTCATTTTAATTGCACTGACTATTACGGTGATTAACTTGCAAATCAGTAAATAACATTGTCAACCAAACTGCTTCATAAGCTTTGAGGACTCTATCTCTAGACATTGATTCAATGGAGGAAAGACTTATTGTCTGTTGTGTCTTACTAGCCCATTTAACAAATCATGATCCTAGTTCAAAATAACATCCTATTGTAAATTTGCTATTTTGGCTCATTTGTTGGAGCAAAACCGTAAATGTCAACCATTTGTATTTAATTTGTAATATTCACAATAGGCCTTTTTACCCAATCCTAAATTAAAAGAGTCATTTGTTCTTGCTAGTGTAGATTAAATCTTCTCCAATCCAAGGAATTTTGCTGAGTAATCTCATTTGTTTTTAAAGTGGAGATATAGAAAGAGGTACAAAACAGAAAATTTGAGATGGAGGAAAAGGAATTGAGAAAGAACCTATACTAAAGGAGAGGCTGGGTTGAGAGATTTAGAATGCAAAATGAGGATGAGAGTTGGAGGAAGAAAATATGACTATCAGGGAGAGAAGTAAAAATCAAGGAACAAGTTTGTTCATTTCTAGTTGCAATAAGTGCTATGTGTATATTTAGTTATATATTTTTATCATAGTCATAAGTTTTGAATGTATGTATTTGGGATTTGTAAAACAATTTTAGATTAATGTAAAGCATTAACAAAATTAAAACTAACTTGCAAATCCGAGCTATTGGTAAAATTTTTGGGTAGCTAGGGTTTATTAAGAACTTATCATATTAACTTGCAAA
This sequence comes from Cunninghamia lanceolata, assembly GCA_027924645.1. Classification (NCBI taxonomy): domain Eukaryota; kingdom Viridiplantae; phylum Streptophyta; class Pinopsida; order Cupressales; family Cupressaceae; genus Cunninghamia; species Cunninghamia lanceolata. The sequence continues at coordinate 18,107,009 of BSBN01001215.1, read as the reverse complement.
CTAAACCTATGGGTAGAATTTCTGTGTATGTAGCTAGATTTTATTAGTAACTTATTATCATATTTGTAATTATGTTTATATTTATTTAGAGCGAGTTAAAATAATTTTATTTATTTATGTAAAACTTCTACAAATTTGGAAACCTTGGCTACTGATGGCATATTTTGTGTATGTTGCTAGGATCTATTAACAATTTATATTATTTACTGTTTTGCTGATAGGGAATGTGCTGTGCTGGTAGGGGGTTGTTTTTGGTTGTCACAGCACACAAATAAATTGAAAGTTTGGCCCATGTATGATGACAAATAACTAGCACACATGCATATAAATTCAGTTCTTGAATTTGCTGATAGTCATCACTCCCAACGTTATTGCATCCTTATTTTCAAGAAAAACATATGATAACAAATCACTAGCACAGATGTATATCTAAGTTGTCGAATTGGAATCAGGTACGGGTATGGTTATTTGGGTATGACAGAATTTTTTTTTGGGGCTGGGTATGTCTGTACAAAACAATATAGAAATCATAAATATATTCATATTTGCAGCCTAAAAACAAGAATTAAATTCAGAATACTACATATCATGCATATTACAAATTTGAAATACAATATAGTAATTCGATATCAATTTGTCAAAACTACCATAAAATTACAAATTTGAAATATAATATATATTAATTCGATATCAATTTGTCAAAACTTGAATGTCATGATAGATATTCATTGTTCATTGGTTCAAAATTAAAATAATACAATTAGTAATCAGCGTCATATGGGTCACATGAAGACCAACATCAGCATCATCGACATTAGATAATGTAGGTAGATTAGAAGAACCACATGCAACCCTGTTGCAACTTGCACTGAAAGTATGCTGGATATCCGACTCCACAAAAAGCGAAGATTGTGTGGCAGTAGAAAAATCCAAGTTAGTTCACTTTGGATTGACATCCTAGAATTTTGTGCCTGCTTCCTTGTATTCATTATGTTTGTGAGTAAGAAGGCGCAAGTAGGAATGCACATAAACTAGCTCCTTTACCTTGCTGCTATTGGTTGTGTTTCATTGAGTGGATGGAGTATGTACTCCAATTTCACTTAGATGAAGAGGAACTAGCAACCTATTGAGGCAAAGTGAGAGAGTTACGATTATAAAATTGTAAATCTAACTTCAATTTTGAAACTAATAATTTTATTATTTTAAAAATGAAAAAAAATCAAATTTAGAGAGTGCAATGAAAATAAAGAAACTTGTGATAAAATTTTGATCACAAGAATCTAGAGGTGTGGTGATGTATGGCCATTGAGGTACCACCAAGCGTGAGCATCCTTCCTATACTTGTCATGGAGAGCGGAAACTCTTTGACCATTGGAGGCTACAAACTCAACAAACTCATTTATAAATAAATACTCCATTTTAGGATCGGAGAAGAGTTTAGTAAGTGCTTTCTTTACCTTTTGTTGGCTTTTTCATCCCTGTATGATGACACCCTTGATGGCATAGCAAGAATCTCGTCCCTGTAAAATTTGGGAGTCAATGCAAAGACAATAAGATGTAGTGGGGTGGTCAATTTGTTCCATTGCTCAACACAAATTGTCTGCGCCTCTTTGAAGAAAGTTTTTTGAAGATCTTGTTCTTTTTCATTTAGGATGGACTTCATCTTCTCAATCATTGAGTCGATGCCATCGTATACCTCTCCCAAACATGGCTTATCCATGTCAGTAGAACAGATCGTACTCATGATAGGCTCGGTGAAACTAAGATAGTCCACACAGTCCCACCAAGTGTCATCTAGGATCATTCGATTTACATTTGTTGCCCTCTCACTATTGGATTGCCTCCATAGGGACCAACTTTGGCTGATGACCATGCTAGAAAGTGGCTCCGGCACCTTCACAAGCCATCTTAAGACAATTGGGTTGGATGTGAATTAGGTCTCAGCAACTTATTAAAAAATTAAAAATTAAAAACAAAGAAGAAAGCATACTTAAGTTTTAAAAAATAAATTAGTAATTACTAAAGTGAAATGTAAAATTTAAAAATGGTAGTGTTTCAATTATCTTCAACAACTCCAATTGTGAGAATGATCTAACAACTCCAATTGTGAGAATGATCTTAAAATGGCTTGCGACATGTGGTGGTTTGTGATGAACATTTGGATCTCTTCACCCTTAGCATAGACTTGTTTGATCCGATTTACTTTTCTGCCCAACTTCTCTAGCATGAGGTTGAGCAAGCGGACAGCACAAGATTCCCAAAATAAATGTGAAAATCATGTCTCAATCAACATACCAGCGGCTTTACAATTCTTTTTGTTTTCTGTTATGACTTGGACAACATTTTGTGGACCCATTTCTTGAATGCACTATATAAGGATGTCAGCAATAAATTGTGCATCCTTCACTTACTCTTCACAATCCGCAGATTTTAAAAACATTGCCTCTTTAGGGAACAATACAATCACATTGATTAACAACCGATTTCTTGTATCCTTCCATCCATTGGAAACAATGGACACCTTTGTTAGTTTCCATGAATTCCTAATGGGAGCCAATAGAATGTCTATATGTTTTTACCTCCTTTGCTAGTAAAGTGCTGCACACCTTCTCATAACCTGAACCCGTTCACCCTTGTAGAGCATTTACTTTTTTCAACATATCTTGCCAATATGGTGATTGAACAACATTGAAGGACAAACCGTTTGGATAGAGGCATCTTGCAATGGTTTGATTTGCAACCTCTCTAGCATCATACTGAAATGACCTCTCTAATGGCCGCCTCATTCTCTTCACATTATTCGGCTCTTCTTCATTCCTGCCCAAAAAGGGGTGTCTCTCTACTTCAACATTTGGGAAGACACTATGGCCCTCCATGATCCTCTTCCTCTCCTCAATGGATGCTTTGCTTTACGGGCAACTCTTGCATCTGCTTACTTCTCCTCTCTAATATATTCTGCTATTTCATGAGGTGAGACAGGTTTGCCATCCTTTCTTGGACATGCTTTGATTCCCATGTTGGGAATGGCACAGAAATGGGCTTTCACCTGACTTTACGAGCTAGTATACTTCTGATTACAGGCACTACATATCCAAACAAATACCCCACCACCTTGATTCTGTTGTATCATTTGTACATGCCTCCACAAAGGTGAACTTGGGTCGGTTTTGAAGGTGGGTCAGCCAATGGAGCTAGTACTAGCTGCCAGTGTACTCTCTACAACAAGTTTGAAAAACAAATATTGAATAACAAATGTCAAAATTTTAAATTTATATACTGTTTTTTAAATTAATATTTAATATTTATAATTTATTATAAAAAAATAGTTTAATATTAAATATTTTTAATTTTAGTTTAAGTTTGCAGTATATAAATTAAAAAAATGAGTATATTAATAATATTGTATAGTGTATACAGGTTTTTAATTTTTAATTTTTAAATACTATTAATATACTCAGCTGTATACAGGTTTTTAAATTTCTATTATACAGTATACAGTTTATTAGGTTTATGAATAATATAAGTTTTCAAATATATTAACAATACCGTATAGTGTATATTAATAATAATATACACTATTAATAATATTTATAAATAGTAATACTATTAATATACTGTTTTTAAATTTAATAACAGACTGTTTTAAAATTTTCATTTCATAATAGTTTTGAAAACGTTTTAAATTTATAGTTTACTGAAAACAGTTTTAAATATTTTAAAATAGTGAAAAAGTTTTAAAAAAGTCATGCAAACAGTGCCCGACTTTGGAATCGCGTCAAAATCCATTTTGAAATGCCACATCAGCGTTGGATTTGCCTGGGTTGGGCCAGTGGAGAGGAAAAACGTTTCAGCCTGTTAATGCGAACCTGGTCGATTCTGGGCAGTACCCGATTCTGGGGCATACCATACCCTGAATCGGCAGGGAAATTGGCTGATTCGGCAACATAGATGTATATAAATCCAGGTCTTAATTTGTGGATAGACATCACTCCCAATGTTTTTGTATCCTCATTTTCAAGAAAAACATATATAAACAGTGGAAGTGATGTCTATCTGCAAATTTCAAGCATGGATTTATAGTTATACAGGTCTATGCTAGTTGCAGCTTTTATCCTTCACAAAACACTAATTTGCACAGAATGTTAGTTCTGAATGTCCTTGCCTTGTGATTTCAATTATAGACAACAGAAGGCCCCTCTCTCTATTGGAAGTTTAGCATCTTTTTTTCAACCTGTTTTAGACTTCTAATACATCTTTCGACCTTGAAACTTCAGGCAATATTTTATCTGTAACCAAGAGTTTCAAGAGCATGAAGGCCTCTCCAAGAGTTCTTGATCTTTGCAAGATCATCTTTCTCTTCTTCCCCTTAAGTGAACTGTCTTTCCACAACATTCAAATCTCTATATTCAAACATGACATACACCCTGCTTTTCCAGATATTGGAATTCTAGCCATTGAACTTCTGAGACTCCATAAGAAATGGATTATTACAAAATTTTACATTTTCTTAGGTTTCCATTTCATTATTTTTAACAAAAGGAATCTACAGAACTCTATTGCAGTCTTCAACCGCTGATAACAAAAATAATAGAGAAAAAATGAGAAATATTTTGTAATTGTTACATTTTTTTTTTAATCAGATCTGTCTCTATATCAGATTGTCAACTGTTTAGGCTCCTTTCAGAATGACATCTTTTTGTTTGGAATCCTAAAAATTGTCCAATTCAACCTCCTCTTGTACAAATTGAAAACAGAAATCTGATTCTGAAATTGCAGCTATGTAAAAACTTAATTGAAAGAACAGATGCAGTATCCTTTGGACTGCTACCATCGTTTTCTTTGATCTTTGACTTGTGGTTGTTCCAAGTACAACCACTCTTTCATCTTAAGTCTATCTCTCCTCCAAAGATGCATGAAAATCATGATTCTGCTATGCCTTCTCTAGTCTCCTCCTATGTCTCTTGGGCTTGGATCTCAACCTTCAACTTTAACACCAGAGACCCATTTCCTTGGGCTTTGAAATAAAATAGAACCTTAGAGAATATATAGAGATAAGAGGGGGCAATACTTCATTCCCTAATATTCAAGACTGTATTACATTTAAAGTGTTCCTCATCAATTGATATTTGGACTCTTGGCTACGTCCTAACAGTAACTTATATCTATTTAAAGAGATTACAAGATGTTTCTATAAAGGAATTACAGCTAATAAAGCAATGTAAATAGAAACATTCTAAGCTATCTAAGCTAAAACAGAAATAGAAGTAACTTAATAAGAATGACCATTAAATAACTAAATAATATTTTAATGGTCATTGTACAAACCAAAACTAAGTCAACCCATAATCAGATGGTGTGCTGGTCCTCAAAATGCAAAATATGCAGACTCCTCATTATACTCAGCCACTTGAGCACTTTGCTGAGACTCTTCTTGGTTGGATTTTTCATCGGCCAACCGCTTTCTGCAAAACTTCTTGATATGACTAATCTTCCCACAGTACAAAGACGCCAAAGACGCCATCCCTCCCGTTTTCCAAAGCACAAAAAATAAGGTAACTTGGTGATCAGCTAGCACAAACCGCAGACAATCAGCTGGCACAACTCACGATTTTTCAAAAAATCGTCTAAAAAGAGGCTCAGAAACTGTAAGATTTTTCAGAAAAACCTTCGAAAACTCTGAAAAAGTAAGATTTTTTTCAAAAAAAATCCTCAAAAACTTTAGCAAAATTTTATAGATTTTTTTTCAAAAACTCTTAGCAAATTTTTTTAGAAAAAATTTCGAAAAACTCTTTGCAGAAATTTTTATTTTTCCCAGAAAAATTCTGTCAAAACTGGCTCAAAAAAGTAACCCTTCACGCTGCCACGAAATCACGATTTTTATAAGATCGCCCAGAAACAAGAATGAAAACACGATCTTCAAAGAAAAAACATGGACGGAAAGGAGCTGAGAGCTTGGTCACAGTGACCATGTCCTAGGGATTTGGAGCTGCTGGGCGCTCAAAACAAAGGCAGCGACCCTTCCATTCAGACAGCTTCCACGAACAAGGAGAAAAAAAAAACCCACGAATTGCAGACTAAAAGATGCCTCGCCAAGAAAACAAACAGCTACCAAGCATCCACAGATTTGTAGACGTCGAATATCTAGGGAGCTAAAAACTGGAAAATCGCGGCTTCAACACGCTGATACAGAACCATGGAGAGGTAAACTTGCAACGAAAAAATGAAGGAGCCACAAGTAGAACCGACTAAGGCAGAAAAACGGAACCCTAATCGCGGAAGACATATAGAGCTCGTGGATGAAGAAATTGTGACTCTTAAACACAACTGCCACAGGAGAATTGCGAGAGAAAAATGCGCCAAACAGAATCCGCGATCTGACACAGAAGTCACCTAGGGTAAGCAAAAATGATGTCCATAAAAATCGCGACCCTGAACTGAAACCGGTGATCACAAAAAAACGTGATTTACAGGGTTAAATCTGGTGAAGAAACAAATTGCGACCTTGGAAAGATCCGCGACCCAAAAAACAAAATGCAATAAATAATCTTCAAATCGCTTTCAGGCATAGAGTCACGACCTTCAGACTTGAGCGCGACCCAGAAAAACGTATTTCTAAAAAAATAATCTTCTCGCTCAACTGGGCTCTGATACCATTAAATGATTATTGATATTCATAATTGTGTATTACTGAATGAGATATGTACATGATAGAGCAAAGCTTTATTTAAAGAGATTACAAGATATTTCTATAAAGGAATTACAGCGAATAAAGCAATGTAAATAGAAACATTCTAAGCTATCTAAGCTAAAATAGAAATAGAAACAACCTAATAGGAATGACCATTAAATAACTAAATAATATTTTAATGGTCATAACTGCCAATTAACCCATGGCTGTTATGACCATTACATATATTCTAATAGTTTTGAGCTTGAATAATGAGGAATATTCTGTAAGCCACTTGTCTTTATTTGACTAATAGAGGCATCCCTTAATATTGGAGCTTTTCTTGAAAGAGTTTTCTGGAGGGTAAGTTTGGTTTGTGTTTACACTTTTTGATTGCTTCATTTCTTTTGCTTTAGCATATTAATTATTCTACATACTATCGTCTTTGATGAATTGTGAATCGGACTATGTGGTGTAGTTACAAATCAAATTTTGTTGGAGGACATGAAGGGGACATTGGTGAGTATATGGTGCTTCATTATCATGGATGGCTGGATGGAGGTTTTGACCATTATCAAGGATGGCTGGATGGAGGTTTTGACCTATGTCACAGGGTTTGCCGAATGTTCGCTATGAAATTCGAAATTCGGCGAACAACAAAACATTATAAAAAATTCGTTTAATATTCGTACGGACAAAGGGCAAAGTTTTTTTTATAAATTATATTTAAAATAGGGGTTTTTTCCTATTTTTTTCCCTTTACTGGGAACACTTGAATCGCTAGCAAAATCGCAATTATCCCTGAGAAAATCCCTCCCGTTTCATCCTATTGAAAGACATTATGTACATTCGCGTTTAAATCGCGATTCGAAGGGGGAAAACTCTGACGCATCATATATTTTTATTAAACATCATAATAAAAATATATTATTGTTATGATATTAAGTGGCGATCTATAAGATTTTAGTTGATATTTAATTTATAATATATTATTACATTTATATTATATTATAAATATTAAACATTATAATAATATATTTATATATTATTAATATATAACAGTATTAATATATATTATATTAAAATATTATAATATATATTATGTTAAAATATTATAATATATAAAAATTTTAAAATTTTAAAATATATAATTAATATATTATTGTATAATTTTAATAGATTTATATATTATTAATGTATAATAATATTATATATATATGGCGAATTTAATTATGAATTTTTTTTCGCCTTGCCGAACTTCATCCGAATTTTATGGTTGGCAAACACGAACACGAACCCGAACCTTGTGACATAGGTTTTGACCACTCATCATTATCATTGTCACATGTTCAAAAGTACCTTACAGTCTGAGCCATTGATTGTTTTGGAAAGTGCAAGGATGTGGATTTCCAATTTCTGGTTTTAAAGGATGCCATATAGAAGGTTGGGCCCACCAATGTTGTGCAAGTAGTAGCACATGAAGCCCATGTGTGTAGATAAGCAGGGTTGTTGGAAGACACTTATCAATGTCTTTTGGATATTTTTCTGCCTGCATGCACAGTACAACACATTGAAGGAATTGGCAAGATTTATTGGCTGAAACAGGTGAAGTCAAATGCTGTAGATATTCAAATGTTTAACAATCATACTTCATTGGCACTGTTCAAACAATGCTTGAGGTAGAAAATTCCTTGCAGTCTATGATTATGTGTAATGATTTGAATATGTGGGTGGCAACCAAGAAAAATGAGGGTAAAAGTGCCAAGTATTTGTTGCTAAGTGATGACTTTTGTGGGGATGTGAATTATGTAGTGTCATTAATAACAGCATGTTGTTAGGGTCATTCATTACACTGACATGGACACCTGACCTTGGAGAGATTTATAAGACATTTTTAACAGTAGGCTTGTCTGGATGAAAATTTTGATTGACAATAGGGATCCAGCTGTAGCATTCCATGATATCTTCAACCTATCATTAAATGTAGATGGGAAAAGTTTTGAAGCCCATTACATATGACAACATATGAAGTTAACCGGAATTGGTATTTGCTTAGGCTGGGAAAAGTAGCTCTTATCAATGATGAGAAAGTTCAGAAAGGGTTAATGAATAGCAATAAGAAAATTTACAAAAGAAATGAGGCAACAAATCTTTAGGCCGAGTGGGTAAAATTTTGAAGTGTGGCTTCAAGTGAGAGGCTAGAGAGGATGGACACACTCTTGTCTAGAGTAATCCCACTGGATGGTGGAACTACATGGTTATTTGAATCTAGTGTTATAGATGCTTGTGATTCGCCTCCTTTTTCAGGATGCTAATTTCTTTGTTGCTTAGATGATTTAGTTCACTTATAGCTGCATTCACTGATGTAAGAGGAATAGGAAAACCTCTTGAAGAGCAAAGAAGCTAGTAGCACGAAGTGCTTTGTGTCTCAAGTATAACCAGACCCGAGTTTAGAGAGACTTTGGCAGAATGATGGGATTGAATTGGAGGATCCTGGATAGGTAGATGAGTACATGAAGTTTCAGGTGGGATTGGTTGGGATCTAATTTGAGCAGCTACATGATCCGAACTCCAACATTGACACTAATGAGGACAAATTATTGAAATGGGAGATGATGAGTTAGTTTAATGATGATGATTGAGCTTACTGCTCCGTGCATTTTGACACTTAATCATTTTAATTGATATGCATTATGAATCCTGGTCATTGTCATTGTTTGTAATTTTGAGAATTGATTATACCTTCTGTTTTATACTCAAACACAATGTTTATGGATGACTGAGATTACGATATTCACAATTTGATTTAATGTTATAGTTTGTCATTTTGAGACTTGCTTATACTTTCTGTTTTATATTGATTGTTCAACTGCAATGTTAATGGATGAATGAGATTAAGATATTCACATTTTGATTTCATGTCATAATTTGTCATTTTGAGACTTGATTATATTTTCTTTTATATTCAATCACAATGTTCATGGTGAATGAGATTAAGATATTCACATTTTGAGTTCATGGTTATGGATATTTATAATATCATGGATGTCATATGGATGTTTGCACTATCATGGTTGGCTGACCGCTGACCATTAAAAGATAATTGCTGGTGCCTAGCCTAATTTAGACTCTACCTTATAAAACTGTCTAAAACTATAAGCCCTCTAGCATGAAACTCTACAAGGACATCCCCCAACAATTGAAAGCATTCATTGATGCTAATCACTTTCCAAAATATGCTTTTAGCAATAATCTTTCACTGAAAACGTTGTTGCTGAGCCATCTTAATGAGCTGAATCGGTTGAAAAGCTTGTATTGATGTCTATGTGGGGATAGCCTAGAAAAGAACTGCTTTGTAACTAAGAGATTTATCTTAGAGTGTGCTGTATCCCAAAAACACCTGAACTAAGTTGTCCTGTGCTTTTATTGGACTGTCAAAATGTTGTTTTCAACTTTTCATGAACATGAAATCCAGTGATATTCATCTGAGGTATTATCTTTATTCTTAGATTTACATGCTGTGTTACTTTAGTGGCAATGTGTCAAAGGGATTTTGATTGGAGCTATTTGTGTCATTTAATAGTGTTAATTTTATGATTTGACCTTTTACTGATGTATTATGTGCACCAGGTATTGGCTCTTCTGGGAGGCAGTACTACTGTTAATGATAAAACCACAACAATAGAAAAGCCAAATGGTTCTGCTAGGCCTGTTGCTGTTGAGATGCCAGATTTAATAGACACTGGTGAAATGGACCTGCTTGCAACTGAAGATCCTTCACAAGTAAAACTTAATGAAACTACATCATCTATGGTAGACTTATTGGGGGATGGTATTCAATCTGTCACAGAGGAAAGAAACACTATATGTAAAGGAGAGGACCCTTTTGCTGGCTTGTCTATTCACACTGATGTAACTGAAGGCAGTAACTCTACCAGTAATCTTTTTTCTGGTTTGGTCGTTGGTACTGATAGTGAAATAGAAAATGAAGCGAGTAGAACTCCATTCAAGGAAGAAAATCTTCTTTTTAGTGATTTTCCTCAAAGCGTTGAGCAACATCAGAGCAAACCTCCTGCACCATCCGAAAACTTGGATGATCTTTTTAGCTCTCTATCAGTGAGTCAACCTTTACCAGACGGTAGTCAACAGAGTGAAAAAATCAGTGCTGAAAATTTCATTTCTAATGATCCACTAGCAGGATTACAGTTTCTTCAGCAAAATCATCCTACAGGGTATCAGGCTTTTAATACTGCACCAAGCTCTCAGATAATGGGTGGGAATTCACCACTTCTATCCTCGGTCGGCCCTATACACAACCTCCCACAAAATATGATGATGCCTCAAATGTTTCCGTTACAGTCAATGAACTTTGGACCCATTGGAAATCCACTTGCACAGCAGCAACTACTAGCTGCAATGGCTAATTTGCAGCGTTTTGGAATGGGAGTAAATTCAGATTCTGGAGGCCTTTTGCAGACTGATTCTGGAATTGGCAAAGGGTCTTCTCATATGTATCCAGACGGCTTTGATTTTTCGAGTGATCCACTGTCTAGTCACGTTTTAAGTGCAGAAAGCTCAAGAAAAGAGGAGAAAACAAGGGCCTTTGACTTTATTGCAGTAAGTTTATAACATGAAAGGAATTGACAACAAGGACTACTTTCTGCTTATTTAAGATGTTTTGGTTTGTTCATATTTGCTTTTAACTATAAGAAACAATTCTTATAACATCTAAAAGACTAAATCATGCTGAAGTTCCTAGATTCCGCACTGCTGGCAGAATTTGTTAAATTGAATACATAGAAGGATCTTGTGTGTCAGAATTGATCCTATCCTTCATGTTCCTTATACAATCTTCTGTGAACAGTTCCAATATCTTGGTATCAAATATAAAAGTTAAGTTCTTTGATGAGTTTCTTGTTGAACGAGCCTGTTCTTAGTGATTTGTTGCCAGGGAGTCCAACTGTGTGTAGTAATATACTAGAGACCCACTTCCTTGACCGGTCACCTCTATCCTGGATACTGAGATTGAAATTACTTTCATGCTGAATAAGAACAGTTTGTACTTGAACTGTCACCAATAACAATCATCAAATAATCATTCCCATGTGGGAGGCCAACAATTTCAGTATCTTGGTATCAATTTCAGTATCTTGGTATCAAATATAGAAGTCAAGTTCTTTGATGAGTTTCTTGTTGCAAGAGCCCGTTCTTAGTGATTTGTTGCCGGGGAGTCAAACTGTGTGTAGTAATATACTAGAGACCTACTTCCTTGACTAGCCAGCTCTGTCCTGGATACTGAGATTGGAATTACTTTTATGCCGAATAAGAACAGTTTTTGCTTGAACCGTCACCAATATCAATCATCCAATAATCATTTCCATATGGGAGGCCAACAATCGTGAAATTTTTTAGAAATCTTAATTTTTACTTATATTCTTTTGTATTTACTACTTTTTGGGTTCACAATGAAGTTGGAAAAACATCAGGATTATGGAGTTTGAGCTCACAAAGCCTGGGATATGCTTTGTTACAATGGAAAAATCTTATAAATGAATAATATTAGATGTTACTCACTTTATGTAAAACTATAATTAGGATCAATGAAATATAGTGTTTAAGACATTGGTTGGTATGGATTACTACTTCCTTTTGCCCTCAATTTTGGTGGACCTAACTGAGGAATTAAATATCCAGTTTTCCCCCTAAATCAACCATATCTCAGTAACAGAGTACCCTAAATCTCTGGACTGCACCCTCGAATTTACAGGTTCATAAGGCTGCTCTTTTAAGTTCTTTTTGCTGTTCAGAGGACCTATATTATCCAGTCTTTTCTTATTATGAAACCACTTTACCATTTCAATATGTTAGCCCAGGGTCTGTATGTTGAGTTCTGATTAATGGGAAGCACCCAGGGTCTATATTTTGAGTTCTGATTAGTGGGAAACACAGATCATGGTAGGTAAATGTTGGCAAAGTTGCTCAAGTGAAATCAAATGAAGGTTCTAATGATTTGGACATAGCTAAGCTCTGCATTATTGAAGATGCATGTCCATAATTACATCGGTTTATTTCCTTGTAAATGCAATTGTTGTAGCAGTGGCAACATTAAACCTAGATTACTAATTCTTTTATATTTGTGTTGTCATGTGCTAGGAAGAAAACCAACTGAGTAATGGTGGGTAACAAGCTCACTTCAAAATTTAATGGAATATCAGCAACATGATCTGTGGATAAGTTTTAAAAATTTAAATGAACCATGATATATAGATATATGTTTTTGCCATAATAATTTTGCATTATTAATCATTTTAGACTTTAAAGTAAATGCTGTGATTTCCAGTGCAAATTTACTGCTTGATGGAAATTTGAAGGAGGTTAATGAATTATTGAATCAATTATAAAATTGCCTCCTGATAGTACATTTATAGACCATACAAAAATTTTATATTAGGAGTGTTTGGAAAGATCTGTTTTAAAATAAAACCAAGAACTTCAATTTTTGGAGTCTGCATATCTGACCCATCATCAGGAGAAAGCAATGCAAAGTATGATGTAAGGAGTAAACCCGAGTATCCATATAGAGATAACCAGGCGGAATAGCTACTGAAGTATCCATTAGGACCTTAATCCAGGTAATACCCTTCCATGTGGAGAAAGATAAATGCATTAAATGCAATGCTTTGAGAACAGTGTTTGAAAAAGCCAAGTGTCAAAACAAATATCGTGTCTCAACATTCTAGATAATACTAAAGAGGAAGCAAAATGTATCCTAGGCTACTACTTAAATTAAATATTTAGAGGGATTAATTAATTAATTAATTGCATGTTAGAAGCCATACACCAAGAGTTTGTTTATAAGGGGACCCCAAATTTGACTAACCCCTTGTACCTATTTAAATTGTTTACATGGATATAGCAATTTCTAGGGATACGTCAATCTTCTTCCTCGTGTAGTTCCTCTCTCTGGATATTACATCAACCTTCTCTAAGACAAGGTGATGCGTCATCTAATCAGATTGCTCTAATAAGGCTGATTTGGTAGTTTGGTTTCTTTTTATTTCTGCACTGTGCTCCTCAACTTATGCTCTGACAATCCTGCATGTCTCTTCTATGTAGACCATGTCACACTGTCCACCACTAATGCTGCATTGTCTACTCCATAGTGTGGGATCATCTTCATACTCTTTATTAATGCCATCATCCCAATGAAGTCGGTCACTTCTTCTTTCCGTGATATGTTTGTTATCATGGTTGTCTATACGATCCCTTTTTTTAAATGCCCATCTATATGATCTTCAATGGCCACCCTTGTCCTTTTGGTCAAGGTGATGAGTATCCTGTCTTTCTGTGTTTGATAGTAGTGGGATGTAGCATGAGCTTACCTTTTAGTGTGGGTGTCTTTTTGATACACCTTTCTTGTAAGGGAACACCCTTTCGTTTTGAATAAATGAACATCATGAAAAGGCAGGAGACCATTCTTCTCAAGATTTATTCTTGCATTGACCATTGAGATGCTTCAAGAAATACAAAGATTCCTCACCTGTGTTGCCAACACGAATTTGTGTCATCCGTAGATCTTTTCCTCCATCTTGGAGTTAGTTGTGCTGACCTAAGCATCCTTCTCAAACTCCTCCAGATATAGATTAGCTGTAAGTGGTGATAAAGGTAACCCATAGCCACCCCACCTGTTCAAAATGTCTGCCCTGGAAAACTGAAAGCTAAAAGAGAAGTTAATTATTTCATCTGTCTCACTATTTTGAGGGCTTCCTTAATTAGAATTTTAGTAAATAGGGAGACAATGTCAAAACTTATATGTCTCCAACCTTCTACCCTCGTGTCCCTGTTGGTGGCAGTGGGGACGAGTCCCCAAGTCTTGGGAATGTCCCTGTCTTCAGAGATGACAATTTTTAGGAGTGGGCGCATCCACGTGGAACACTGAATTGAAATAACAGGTACACTGAAAATTTTGATTTGTACTTTGTCTAGTGCCATTGCAAAACCTAAACCCTTGCTCAAAACTCTGATTGTTGGTGGCCTCAAATTAATGTCAGAAAGATCAATAGCTAGCTTCTTTTTCCAAGGTGCCTCCATGCTAGCTCAAGTCAAAATGTTTTTCTTCAACAGCAGTGTTTGCACTATCATTTAGAGTAAGGCCTGAGGATTCAATGAATAGAAAATTTGAATTTCCCTTGGTTTGTGCTCCATGTGACATCGCTGACAGGTTGCCCTAGCTTAATCTCCACAGCTCTGGTCTAAATTAACACCTGCACTAATACTTGAAAACATTATTTTTTACTGAACAGCTGCTTTGGAATCTTAATTTCCAATATTGTTTGCAACATCATTTACTGCGAGGACCTATATTCAATGAAGTAAAATTCTCCCTTGGTTTATGTTCTATGTGATATTGATGGCAGGGTGTCATAGCATAATCTCCATAGTCCTGTTCTAAATTAGCATCTGTCCAAATCCTTAAGTTAAACTTTTTTATTCAACAGCTGTGTTGGAGTCTCTCTTACCGATACTGTTTGCAATATCATTTACTGCAAGGCCCAGGGATTCAATGAATTGAAATTTTCCCTTGGTTTGTGCTTCACATGACATTGGTGACAGGGGGCACTAGCTTAATGTCCATAGCTCAATCCTATATTAGCATCCAGCACTGTCTGATGCCTTGAAAGGCGGCCTCAATGGCACACTGCTCCCCCACCTATGTTGTCTGTTTTCTTGTTCAGCTCCACCTGCAGGCTGCCAAACTGAAGAAAAAGCCCGACAGGGCTATTGATTCTGTGGTATTACCAATTTAGAGGGTGGACTTTTCAGAATAGAAAGGCAAACTGCATCTGAGGAGGTGTTGTGAGAGAAAAGCAGGTTGGTTTGTGAATAGAAAGACAAACAGTGTTTGAGGAGGTGGTATGGGAGAAAAGCAGTTACCAAATCTGATCTTTTAAGAAAGCATGTGTGCTTCCTAAAGCATTTATGACCCATGCGATTAGCATTTGTGAGGCAGGAACACTTGGCACTGTGTCTGCAATGGGCCTCATTGGGATCCCCGCCTTGTGTCTTTTTGGAAGAACATATAACCTCAGGGCGATCACCTTATTTATGAGTTGAGTATCTTATTGAAATTTGCACCTAAAGAGGATTTTAAAATTGCCTTGGATGCCTTCCTGTAGATCACATTAATTGGATTGCTTAATAACTCCTTATTGCTGCCACTGTTATATGAATGGTCTGCCATTTTATTAAAAGGCTTTCATATTTATGACCATCGTTGTGATGCCCTTGTCTGCTTTGGTGACAAGTAAATTATGGCTTGCTTTTAAATCCTTCAAAGCCAACCATTCCTCACATGTAACATTATCATCCGGTGACTTTACCCTAATCAAGATATTACACACTCCAGTCTACTTCTGCCACCTCATCAGACAACTAACAAATAACTGTACAATATTTTTAATAGAACTTTTGATTTTTACATTGTCCAGGGCCACTGTGAAACCTAAACCCTCTCTCAAAACACTGATTGTTTGTTGGCTCCAATTAATCTCAGAAACATCAACACCAGCTTCTCTTTCCAATCTGCTTGCTTTGGAATCCTTCATTCCATTACCATTTGTAATATTATTTACTGCAGGGGGATGAGGATTTAATAGATGGAGATTCTACCTTGGTTTCTGCTTCATGTGACATTGCTGGCAAGGGTACCCTAGCTTGATCTCCATAGGACCTGTTCTATATCAGTGCTGAACACCATCTGCCACGCTGAATGGCAGTCCTCATGCCAGGCAGCCCCCATGCTCAGTTGCTTGCTCTTCTTGTTCAGCTCCACCTCTAGGCTGCCAACTTGGAGAAAAGACCCAATAAGGACACTATTGGTTGCTACTGCATTGCCAATCAAGGGGGTGGACTTTTGCGAATGGAAGGGCAAACTACATTTGAGAAGGTGTTGTGGGAGAAAATCAGGTTACCAGATCTGAATTCTTTTGAGAAAGCATGTGTGCTTCCCGAAGCATTAATGGCCCACATGATTACTATTTTCCAGGAGTGAATGCTTGGTACTGAGTCCTGACCCTAAACACTCCAAAATGCTTTCATCTTGTACCAACCTGCACATTTCTGATGAGGTTGAATCTGTTCTCGCATTTACACCCCTCAGAGAGGTAGCACAGCTACTGCCAGAACTTTGTAGTTACCCAATGTCTCAAATGCCTTAGTTCCTATCTACTGCTATGCTCCAATATCTTACTCTCGAGCACCTCAAACTTCTTCAGCATGTTTTCAGACCAAAATCTTTAATTTCTCAGCCATAAAGGAGGAGGTGTTGGGACACCTGCAACTCTATTCAGAGGTCAACTCTTATGTTTTGCTGCAAGCATTAGCTGCACATGAAGGGTATTATTTGAGACTAAATCAAGTTACCTTCTAGTGCCTCTAATTACACTCCTTAGCGCAGCCAATTTCACAGTGGACAAATTTGGCACAGTTAGATACCAACTTATAGTCATGGTGTCTTTTAAGGAAGGCAAGTTTTGTATTCCTTTCAGCAATCATAGCCCTTAAACTTGTTATAAGATTTTCTTCATTGAAAAACTGCTTTCTATTTAGGGAAAGATGAGAAAACAGCAGTCTTCTACTGCCTGACATAATATAATGAGTTTCTAGAAAGATGTGTGTTAAAATGAAACCAAAAATCTTGATGCTACGGGTCTGGACATCCAACCCATCATCAAGAGAAAACGATTCACATTGTGAATTTAAGGAGTACAATGTAGGGTTCCTTACAGAGATTTGTGGATTACCTGCCGAAGTATCCGTTAGGACGTTAACCCAAGAATGATGTATGCATTAAATGCAATACATTGAGGATGCTGTTAGAAAAAGCTTAATGTTCAAAAAAATACGCTGCCCTGATATTCTACTTCATAGAAATTGTTCTTACCACACTTAAAGGTAGCTATCTCCAAACTCTACTATGTTGTCATGTGACCTAAACCTTCTCTTGCATCACCTGAATTGCACTTTCTTGCTCGAACATGGTTGAGTTTGCAAGTCAATTCAGGCAAAGGCTACCAAACTTGTCACAGCATAGGCAACTGTTGATATTGAAGGCGCATTTTTAATCCAAAAACAAAAAAGATTCTTGGATATTATCAGGAGCTGCTGCCTCCAAAATACTTCAATTCCACTAATTAAGCTTTCTCTGGAATGTTATTCATCAAAAATTGTGCTCAACCATTAGTGCCCAACTGTCATTCAGATATGCTCCTCAGCATGCTGGTCAAAGCCAGCATTTAAGCGGTCAGATCTGCATGCAGTGAATAAAATGCCATGGTGCTAGTGATAGCAAAAATAGGAAAAAAATCTGTTTTTTGTATTAATTTTTCTAATATTATGATTATCTATTTTAATAAAAATGACTGAGTTTCCAATTTTAATCCATCGACTATGTTTGCTGTGACCATTTGGAGAGAAGCAAAACAAGAGAGTTAAATGTTGATAAGTGAATGTCCTTCTAACTGTATCTCAATTGCAAAGATGATAGCTGTGAATGTCCGACAACTTCATTTGCTCCTTTCACTTTCCAATTTGTAGATATTCAACCACGCATAGTAAAAGAAGTCCAGATTTGTGTGAATCACCATATCAGGGCATGTACCTTCAACTGTCTTCAGGTATGACAGCTTTTTTTTGACCTAGATTGAATCTGGCGAGTTTTATGGCTTGTAATATCTGTTTTGAGTACATGTCTGCTTTGATTTGGCGAGTTCTTTCCTTGAAGAATCCCCAATAATACTAGATGTGACATAATTGAAAATAGCTGTGTAGGGGACAGACAAAATTTTGCTGCCGTACAGTAGGTACCCCAAACTAAGGCAAACTAAATAATATTATCTCTTGCCGGTCTTTCAGAGAACTTGTATGCAGCTTGCATCTATTAGCTTTTATGTCTCATTGTAAATAATGAGATTGTCTGCAAATATGTTTTGTGCTCAACATTGCCACTAATTAATGCTTACTGACCTTGCAGGACCACATTTCTGCTGCCAAAAATGTGAAGAAAGTTACATGAACTGCAAGGTATCATACTAGTAAAATCTGATAAACACTGCCAGTCGTCGAGTCTTGCAAAATAATACCTTCACAGTTGATGCGGAAAATTTGAGATTCTTAAAGTGTCTTTCTGTTGGCGGCTTCTCCATTTCAATAAGGAAATAAGTTGTTTGAGACTTATTGCACAGTGAAGGTTATTGAGTGACATGGAACTGTTTCTTGCTCTTGTATTATCATTTGTTGTATGATGCCTAAAATAACTGGTCCATAAATTCTGTTCTTAATTAGCTGAGATCATGCAGCTGAGAGGTTATTTTTCTTATTATATAAAATTAATCTCTTTTTCCCATGCATTTCATGCTTATGCATGTGAACTCATGATCAGACATTACCAGTGGCATATATGCATGTGTGGCATTTATGCAGATCATATACTAAAAGTTGATTCGAGTGATGATTTGTATGGCATCCCATGGAAAATATGCAGAGTTAGATGCCAGTGAGTGGGCATTTTTCTTGGTCCCATATGGTTTATAATCTGGCAAGTCATAAAATTACAGGCTACCTCCATTGTATTATTTCTCTGATGCATATGTTGATTGCAGTTATAATGGTGTTTAGCTTATCCTCTTATTAGGAAGGAAGTATCTATGTACTGCAATTTGGTGGAGATGTGTGGCAGTGTACCGATTTTTAATAAATCAAAATGCGTGGTTACGTGTTCAACTGCATACAAGGCTGCTTGTTCAATGGATTCAAACAGTTGATTCTCCTCCGTATTCAAATGCTATACGTAACAATCTTTCATAAAGCTAAAGTGAGGTACAAAACTATCATACTTGTCAAGGTTTTAAAAGTAAAGTTTGACATGCTAATGCTTCTCCAGTCTGCATCTAAAAGATTAAGAAAGAATCTAAAGCAAGGAGCACGTTATTTTTGATTTTATATATTGTTGCCATTATACATAATCTCTCATCATGGTGCTCTTGCAATCTACATTAAAAAGATAAGTAGGAATGGAATTTACATAATCTAAAGTTTTATAAGTTAGACGACAATATTAAAAAACATGTATGCTACTAGAGACCAAAAATTTGATGAATTAACACACTTTATTTTCTATGTATTAGAATACATAAATAGTAAAGCTTTACCTTTTTCTTCCTCTATTGGAATGTGCCAGCGTATTTGATATTCGAGGTTATCATACGTAAGGAATCAAGAGTTTGTTACATTTTAATATATTTTCCATTCATATTCACTTGGCAAAGTTGGGGGGTTACTTTATGTATAGGTATTAAACAAGGGACATTCATAATGTGCACGATGCTTTTAAACTCCGTTGGAATTGAAATTTAGAGCTTCTGAAATGAAAAGAAAAAGTAAAAGTGTATTTTGATTTTATCAGAAATGTTTTGGATCACACTCCATGAGCCATTATTAAGATTTAATAATGAGATAGAAAGATATAAAGAATGTAGTAATAACTCAATATAAAGATTTAATAATGAGATAGAAAGATATAAAAAATGTAGTAGTAACTCAATATAAAGTTCTAAAAGATGGCTATAGATACATAAATAACATTAAAGTTAATAATATATCTGTGCATAAAAATACAATATATAAAAATTAAGATAAATAGTATTATTATTATAAAGGGAAAGACAAATATTTATTTATTATATAAAAGGTTTGTCTAAATACCCTATAAATAGTGTAGGAATAATACTATTACTACAACTAAATACTTGTAAAAATTCAAATAAAGATCTCAGTATATGAAAAATTAAAAATTCAAATAAAGATCTCATTATATGAAAAATTAATAATTAGTAGCCATGTTAATCTTGCTGTAATTTTTTTTTTCAATTTTAAAGTAAAACACACTTAGCTTTATATTTCAAGGACTATTCATCATAAAACGTTAAGTACTTATAGATGTAAAAAATAAAAAAATATTAATTAAGAATTGTAGTTTTTCCAATAGGGTATAATATCTTATAATTTATCACTTGTTTATTAGCATACTTTGTAAATAAATATACTATTCACACTTTATTTTAGTTAAACAACATTACATATGCATATACATGGATACATATCTTTCAAATAATAAATTCAATCTATTTGTCACAATATTATATTTTAAATGTGTTAGGAAAGGTGTCTCAACCTTGCACCCAATGTCAAGATTACAAACAATACGATTTTTTAGGTTGGAAAAATAGAAAAACTCAATTTTTGGGCTATTGAGTTGGATTTTGGCCAAATTAAAATTTTTGGATTGTTTGACACCTATTCTCTAGTCCTGTCATGTGGACATTTTTGAGCTCTACAATTAAAAAAAAAAGGCCTAATCGGCCTTTCAGATCAAAAGTTGGCATCCAGAAGTTGGGTCTACTGCATTGGAAACGTAAAAACATCTAAGACACACAAAGGAGTTGTAAGGGGGATTTGCACTTGTTGACCAACACGTCATAAGGGATCTTTGGATGGAGATAATGCAACAAAAATGGAACATCTAGTTTGGTGAGTGGATTATAACGAGGTTATGATAGGTGGAAAGAATACGCTATATTCAGCTTGTGGACTCATCTTGAAATTTGGGTGCTAGATTTTTAATTAAGGATTTGGACCCCATTATTTTGGGTGGTTTTAGTTCATGATTTTCTAATTACCATTTGATGGTTTTATGTATTATATCTCCTATTTATTGAGTGCTTGAGATGAAGGTTTGATATTGAGTTTTGTGGGCAGTGTTATGTTGGAATTCCTCCAGATCTTTGTTTGGTGACACTCTTGTAAAGATTTGCTCTACAAGTGTATTGTAAGTGTGTTGTTCACTGAATAATACATTGAGCTGCTTTGGAGTGGGGGTTTTCTCCTAAAAGGATTTTCCTCATGTACATTTGTGTTATGGTATATTGTTTATTTTACGTTTGTATTTTTACTTTCTGTAATTGTTTAAAAGATTGAAATTTTCACAACTCTCTTTAGAATTTTAGTGTAGGAAGCATTTTTGTGTACCTTGCTTCCTTTCATTTGGCATTAGAGCTTGATCATCTCGGATTCTAGGTGTTGGGTAGAGGGTTTTTTGTACTAATCTTTGTTTGAGTGGGAGTTTGCACAAAGAGGGTTTTGATCTTATTGTAAGAAGAGATAATAAGCACATCAAGGATAGAGATGAAGAAGTTTTCAGGCACAAACTTTGAGTTGTGAAAGCTTGAGATGGAGGATATGTTCATAGATCGAGATTTATGGGCAATAGTAGATGGATCCAAACTTGCAACTATATCAGAAGAAGACTAGGACAAGATGGATATAAAAACAAGGGGTCTCATTAGACTTAGTTTGGCCGATTCAGTGCTGTAAAAACTTTTTGAAAAAAAATAGAGATTTATTAGGCTGAATCTTTAGTGAATAAGCTTTTCTTGAGAAACATTCAAATACCTTTAATATGTTAGTTACCTAGTTGCACTCTATGGGAGTGAAGATGGAAGAGAATCTTTGTATGACTTTGCTGTGTTCTTTGCCAGATTCATGGTATCACCTAGTTATGGCCATTGGGAGCACTATCACCAAGTTCAAAATGGATGAAGTGGTTGTATCTTTGTTATCTGAAGAAATGAGAAGGAAGACTTCTAAGTTGGCCAAGGAGGCCCTAGCAGTTCGTAGAAGATCCAAAGAAAAAGGTAAGAAGGAATACCACCTTTTCCATAGATTTATGTTGACTCATCACCACCAAACTTGACAGCACCACCATCCCACTTCTCAAGGCTGATAAACTTCTCCTTGTCACCAGTCATGATTTGAGCAACCACTGTCAATTACCCAAACCTTGACTTCTTCTCTTGCATGAAAGGCAGTCCATACAACCATTGATCTTTCATTGTTTTGATCTGTTTGCAAGGCATCAATTTTCTCACATTTTCCAACATCATCCTTTTTGTCACCAACACTCAAGGCCATGAAAAGTGTTTCATCATTTGAATAATCATGAATCCCATCTTCTGAATAACAACTGCTCGCTATGGAATACATACTTCTCTTGAATTTGTCTCTCTTGTTACTACCCCTTGATTCTTTAAAATGACATTTAGAAGCAAAGTGACCAACCTTTCCACAATTGAAACATTTGAAAGGTAACTTACCTTTGTATTTGCTAGTGCCTTTTTTTAGTCTTCTCACAAAATTTGCTTCAACTTCATCAGAGCTCTCATCTTCATTAGCAACTTCATCCTTTGTTTTCATACTGACTTTGAAAGAAGCTTCTTTCTTTGGAGCATCACTGCCAAACTCTCTCATTTCAAAGGCAGTAAGGGAACCAAATAATTTGTCTACAATGTAAGTAACCAAGTCCGCATTCTCCTAAATAGTAGATACCTTATGACTGTAAGATTTGGGAAGAGATCTCATAACCTTCTTCACAATCTCATCTTCTTTCACTTCTCCACCAAGACCTGTGATGCCATTGACCACTTCATTCACCCAAATCATATATCCAACAATGTCTTCATCCTCTGACATTTTGAGGGTCTCAAATCTATTCTTGAAGATTTGCATCTTTGTTTGCTTTACTTTCTTATCTCCTTCATAAATGGTTTCAAGTTTAACCCAAACTTTTTTAGCAAAACTACAAATCATTACTTTTGACAGTTCTGAATCAGCTAACCCACTTATGATAGCAAACTTTGCCTTGACATTGTTATCATACTTCTTAACTTCATCTGCGTCTGTAGGAATAGTAGCAGGAACTTTGTAACCAGTCTTTACAGAGTCCCAAACACCACACCCTAGATAATTGATATAGGCTTCTATCCTTAGCTTCCAAAAAGCATAATTTGTTCCATCAAACCTAGGTATCTTACTGGGTCCATTAAGTGCCATCTCGAACCTTCCTCAAGTGGTTAAGATTTCTTTAGAGGAACTTGGCTCTAATACCAATTGTTGAACACACCAGGTTACTGAGAGGGGGGGTAATCAATATCTAAATAAACTTCAACTTCTCCAGATCAGATTAAAACTTAAGCATTACAACATCAACATAAATATGAAAGATTAACACAATGCACATCAACACATAACACTAGATATATGTGGAAATCCCTAGAGGGGAAAAACCACGTTGAGGATTAACTCACAATATGTGAAGCTCAAAATAACACCTTTGTTTTAGGGCTACAACCCAAGGAAGCTACTACTCCCTGAAAACTTTGATTTAGGGTCACTCCCAAGGAAGCTACTACTCCTTGAAGATTTTGTTTTAGGGTCAATCCCAAGGAAGCGACTACTCCATGAATTGAGAAGAAACTTACAAAAGATTACAGTACGACAATCCTTCTACTGTCTGAAAACTGACATTGAAATTCACACTTTTGATGATTGCAATTCTGCCTCTTCACACTTAATTTTGATGATCAGATTAGCTAGGCACACTCTATACTTGATCATTGTCATAGATATGTCTTCAAGATGAATTAGGACAACATCAACAACTTCTTCTCTTTCTCCTTCAGTCACACATCATAATGCATTTATTCTGCTCCTTATCTTGCTTGTGAGCCTTATCAACCACTTTGCAATCACACCTTGCCTGACTCAATTTGATTTACAATCTATACATGATATTACATTAATTACATTGCTTTTCAGCCAGAGACAATATGAAAAATACATTTACAAGTCAGCCAGACAACATACAACATGAAACATGTAGAGGACAAGTCCTAAACAAGACTACGTGCTAAACCAACAGAAGACCCATGCCTTGCGGACATCAATACTTGCTTAACCAGGTCCAAAACATCCTTCACAATTTCAAACACCAAGGAATTACATCTGCATACTCCACTCATTTGAAAATAGGACAATCTTAAGCAAAACATATGAAACTTGAAGCATAACGACCACAACAACTTGAAAATCTTGTGCAGTACTGGAAACAAGAAAGATCTTCATGAAACTCTTCCAGATGAGTCTACATGACTCATGCAACATCTCCAAACACCCTTTTACCTCCACACATCAAAGATTTTGTGCCACACATCTTCAACCATGAACTCTGAGAACAACCAGTCATCTAGAACACATTGCAACATACTGTCATTGAAAAACTGAGCTTGCGAATCACCAAGAAGCTTGAAACTGTAGAGAGCATGTACAACACATTCATAAACATATCCATAAAACCACAAAGGCAACCATTCACTTCTGGAGGAATGCAGAGCATTCCAACAGGCCTTCAACACTGCCTCACTCTGCCATAACACATGCTGGTACTCTATCATGCATAACTTTCATAGTAGAGTGACAAATGATCTGAAACTTTAGAATTATCACCTTCACTGCACCCTGAACATAGTTCCAAAACTGCATAGCCATAACTGCTAATGCAGAGGAATGCAGAGCAATCTCCCAGACAGTCTTCAAAGGCAGTCATCCTATAGTAGAGACTGTCACCAACTTCTGGAGGCCAAACCTTCTTTGTATCAACATATGCATTCTTAGGAACAATAGGAGAGATCATATAATATGCTTCAGGCCACCAGTAACATCCGCAGCACATCTAATCATCTTAGTGCTTCTAATTCCCATATTAATGTAGCTTCACACTCAACTCTGCACTGAACAAGGAATGACATCCAACCATGAACTATATCTTCTCTGCTAGATAGGACATGCCATCTAACCATGAACACCATCGCACATCCATGATAGTATTGACATCAATGACAACCTTGTGACAGTGTTGACATTAATGAAAACCTTAAGAACCATATGTGTAACAAGGGCCACTTCCATTAGGATGGTGTGCCGGGGACCACCGGTCTTTGGTTGGAGGAAAAGTGCCATAGTGATGCTCTCCCTCTTGTAGTGGAATTGTTGAAGACTTGTGATGCAGAAAACATTGCTTTATTTGAATATGTAATTGAATATTGTAAGTCGCAAGAAATGCGACCATTGAATATTGTAATGAGTACTCTGATGTAATTATGAAAAGTAAAATGTTAAATTTTTCCTTTATGGAACAAAAAAAATTATTATTGAAAAAGCTACTATTTGCATCATTTATTTTGAATAATAGTGTTTTATTCAGATGTGCTTGTTACAAAGGGGGTGACTACATAGGAGCTCGCTGAAATAGTTAGACCCCTATTAAGACTTTCAACATCAATATGCCTAGTTGAATAGATTTTTGTGTGTGAGATTAGCCTAATGTGCTTAGTTCTAAGAGATAAATAAAAATGTAAGTAGTAATGAAATAATAGTTAATAAAGCCTAAGAAGATTCTTGTAGTGCTCTATATACAAAAGAAACAAGAAAGTGAAATCATTAGTATTGCCAAAAATAAAGAGGGCAATAGGGACTTCATAGATTTAGAATTTGGAATAAAAAATAAATTACCAAATAATGTTGAAATACAATAGAAAGGAAGGTTTGTTGCCTTGGGGAAGGAGAGAAGAACAATCAAAGGAAGAATAATATTTGTGGTGATTTTAAAAAAAATAGCATAGAAAAGAAATTGTTGTTTCCAAGAAGAGGAGGGGAGCAACAATGAAGAAATATCTAAATATTATCAGAAGATTAATGATATTTGTATGTTTTTAGAGAGTAGAATAGACAATAAATGGTTGCCTCTGAGAAAATAAGTGAAGAAACAATGGAGGAATCCCCAAGAGGGTTGTGAGAATCCAAGAGAAGAAAAGCTTCTAACAAAAGAAGGATTGGAAGAGAAACTTGTGAATAACCTTGAAATTCCAAGAGATTAGCAAATAAATTGAAAGAATCCAACAACATACAAGAAGATCCAGAAGAAATCCAAGAGCCAATGTTGCAGCTTAAATATTAAACCAAGAGGAAGAATCCATAAGAAGAATGACAACCAAAAAAGTATCCAACCAAGAATATAATCAAGAGGAGCCCCAATTGAAAGAATGTGGTAAGAAGAATGTTTAAAGTAGAATCCAAGAGGTTTTTGGATCCATGAGGGTCTTTTTAAGGACAAAATAAGAGTCATTAGTGGAAGAAGTCATGACATGAGGGTTTTAGTCATCGTAAAAAATAATGAAAATGCATTTCAACTGTTTGACCATCATGGGATAAATCTATGATTGCAGAGATCTTCGTGACCATGAATTAGGTCAATCTTAAACAAAATAACAAAAGTCATAAAAAAGTCAAAATAGGATTAAGGATAAGGTCTGCCAATCCAATGAAGGAAAAGGCTCAAGAAATGGGTCTAGTGTATCCTTAAACATGCTATGAGAATGGGCACTAGACTATAATAAATATAGTAGAAACTATAGGGTGTGCAATTTCTAACTTTACACATGTTTATTTCAAGTCAATTGCAAAGGTTCTCTATTTTGTGTTACGTGGTTAATTATTACTAAAATGATTTGCCATTTTGGGATATTGCCTCTTTCTTTCATGTTTCAATAGTCTCCCTTCCTTTTCACTTGAAAGATTTTAGTTTAAGCATTAGAATAAGGGTTTTGACATAAATCTAAACTCGATTGCTTTGAACTTAAAATACTTAGAGCTTCCCATTGTCATAGTCTTGTTACATACACAGTTTTTTAGATAGTTTGACATCTGAAAAATTTATGGCATGCCCAACAAGATAATTATATAGAGAATTTAGGAAAGCTACAAAGATTCCCCATTAAATGGAATTTCATACCAAGAATTAGAAAATCTTGGGAATCTACTCATTAAGGAGCTATATATTTATTAAATTACCTAGTGACTTTGATGGTTGAAAAATCTTTGGTTATGTAAATCAACGGTCTATTAGATTGATTTTAACTAGGTCTGCTACAAAGCAAGACTCATGCTCCCTTGGATTTTATAAATTAACATTAAAGAACACAAAATGCTATAGCCGAAAATCCAATATCCACATACGGACCTCAACCTTTGCCTCCTACAAGAAATTATTTATCATCTCCCAACTTCATTATTCCTCAAAGTATAATGGCATAGGTTAGATAAGAGAATTTTACTCCATGTGACTTAAGGATTCATCTATAATTATAAGTTCAATGGAATGAATTTCCCATGGAAACCCTTGTTTAGCATTGTCATCTTCTATAGGAGATAGTTTTGCTAATCCCATTGATCACAAACAAGATGTAGCCAATCTCTATGTGGTTCATCGCATTATAGTTCATGGTGTGGCTCTTAGATTACTTGCTATATATTTCAAGAAGGTCCTTGAATAGTTTAGAAGTTGGGCATTTGGATGCATTTCCAAATTGTTTGAACTTGGCTATTTAATTTGCAATAAATTCAAGGCAAAGGGTGACAATATCTCCTTGTTTGAGTATATAGAACTACAATTTGAAGAGCTTCGATTGATCCTATTATGAAGTTCAATATAAATTTAAGAAAATATGGGAGAGTATACCATCAAAAGTTCATCCACCTCCTAGAATGGATTTATTGTACTTTTTTCAAGTTCTTCAACTTAGAAATCTCTATAATGATCTAGTGTATAGGTGGAAAAATCTTGGCCAATGCTTATGAAATTGTCATATAAGTTGAAAATAGTCTCATTCACGCTAACAAACTTTCTCCTAGACCTACTATACCTCTCTTCCTTGATAATTTTTGCTCATTCTAAGTTCTAGTATATCCTTAGTTTCTTGCTAGATTAATTTAGTTCCTAAACCACCCACTATAATGGATGTCACTTGAAATGCTATATGGCTATTTGAAGTCTACTTTACCAAGCACTAATGACCTAGGGAATGTATTTTCCACACTGAATCAACTCTCACCTGTAACGTCAGAAAATGTCCCCTTGGGGGCTTTTCCCTCATAAGGTTTAGCTCCCGGGTCTTTAGTGTGCATTTAGGACATCTTACATCATATTTTAACATCCCGATAGAATGAACCCTGGGTATCATGTCAAATGGGACCCCTTGAACCTAACCCTGCCCAAAATAGGGGGGAGGACTTGGGCGCCCGCACCCTAGTCCTGCCCTATTTTGGGTCAGTCCTAATTTTTGGGCGTCAGCTTGTGACTGTTATTTGGGTCCTATGCCGACACGATAAGTTTGAATTATGAAATTCTTAGCTGGAGTGTTTGTAGTTGCATATATAAATATGTTGAGGCATTCATTTAGAAACTAGATTGTTATTGTGAACTTTAGGCATTCTAAAGGTGATTCAAGGATTTCATTGTGTTGCAAGAGTAGATTTGTGTTGTCTATGTGTTTGTATTTGTAGATTTGAACAATCATCTCCTCATGGCATGAAGAACTTCTTCCTCCCATGAGATCTTCACTACAAGGTGACATCATTTGTGTTTTTAAGCATTTATCATTTGGTTTTTGCCTCTGCCTCACACGGGCATGCACTCTCTATCTAACAACATTCGGAAGACTTGAATGTCTCTTCAGGGCTTGATTGAGGCAAGCCTCAAAACACCACAACCCCCTCCCAAAGTTTTCATGATTGCAGGTTACAGGTTGAAGCTACAGACAAAGTGAAGT
This sequence comes from Cunninghamia lanceolata, assembly GCA_027924645.1. Classification (NCBI taxonomy): domain Eukaryota; kingdom Viridiplantae; phylum Streptophyta; class Pinopsida; order Cupressales; family Cupressaceae; genus Cunninghamia; species Cunninghamia lanceolata. Next base: position 18,077,786 of record BSBN01001215.1, on the reverse strand, counting down.
TGCAAGAGGGTACAACAGAGTGTCAGAATTGTAGATCAGAGAAGAAAATGGCTCCCTGGACTAGGGTGCCCGCTCATTAGTCCTCGAAGTTTCATGATGGAAAAACCTTAGGTACAACAGGAACATGTTGCAGGTCTTATTTGCAGATCCCGACAAAAAGTAGGGCATTGGACTTGGGTGCCTGCTCTTTAGTCCCCAACTATTCCGCTGCCGAACCCTGAAAATAGGTGCACAATTATTTGTCATTTTACATCTTTCTGTAGCAACATTTTCTGATATTCATCCGTTTGCTGTCGTATTTGCATAAATAGGGTTTTAAGGTGTAATTGAGCATAAGAGAAGATAATTGGCAATCCAATCATAAAAATCCAAGTTTCCCTACATCTCATAGTGACCTAGGGTATGATAGTACATTGTAACTCGACCCTAGGTCCTTGAATGAAAGGGTGAAAGGACGATACATACACAAAACTATCAAAAACCAACCATCCAAATTCCACCTTTTACAGCACCTAACATAGATAGCCTTATGGATCTTTATGAGTGGCATCTTCTTGATGCTTAATAGATCTTGGAGTCACCTATGTACAAACAATCAATCTCCTTTTTAATGAAGAAATAAGGTTTAAACTATGCCCTTTGAAATTTTTTCTATTTATATTACTTCTGTGCACTCTTGATGGACTTCTTGCACACCATGAAAGTCAAGTTAAGTGATCATTTCTCAAGTTAAGTGGAGAGTGATTGTTATTCCCACGGACACAAGGTGGGGAATCACTATAAGATTCCATATAGATTCTTAGGGTGCTTCCAAAATATAATTCTCCTCTATCTAATAAAATTGTTGGATATGTAGCACTTTTGTTTTTGGCCTTCATTTTTTTTATATTGAAAGAAATGCAAATATACAAGGAAAGAAACAGTCCACAAAGGACTATAAACAAAGAGCATTGGCTAGATAACTATGCTGGACATAATAAACAATGTTTGAACAATGATAAAACCATACAATATGCCTTGGCAAACAAGCCTCCCTCTGAACTGTTATGGCTGCACAATAGAATCAGAGCATTTGACAGCCTAGCTGGCTGTGAGAAATGCTGCAAAATAACTCTACCAACATAGTATCACTGCAAAAATAGAGCAACCCTCCTGTACCTTGCCCGGATGCAAAAATTACAAATAAGACAGTCCATAGGGGACTGCTAAATAGTTCAAAAAAGCAAACAGTAGACAACACTACACACACTGCTACCACCACAAATAGAAACAAGGACATTAAGGAAAAACCAACCTCCACTGAACTAACACTGCTCAGCAAAAGAAGCCCAAACACTTGTAAAACCTCTAAGCATACTGATTAACATCAGAAGCCAAGAGCAGATCACAAGCTAGCCCATAATCTCCAGGCAGAACCCGGAAAGCCTCAACTGAGAAAGTCTGGTTGTCCCAGCACATATAACTAAATACATTTCATAGCAATCGCTGATATGCCCCACTGAACTGTTAAGTCTTGTCTTTTTGTAAATATGCTATTTGAAACTTGATACATTGTAGTTGACTGTCTAGAAGCACATCTTTCTTCGCAAATTTATGAAGCTGCACAAACAAGTAATCATTTCTCAGAAAAACATCTAAGTAAAGCCTTACAGTGCCTCCTGTTGATGATTGTTTTTACACATTCATAACAAAAGTTAAAATTCACAAAATGAACCTGTCTTGAAAGATATGAAGAAATTGATTAAGATTTCTTAATCCCAAGTTTTTGTATGATCAGGTCTTGACCTTGTGGATAATTCAGTACGTTAATGTGAAACTGTAATATGCAAGGGGCCTTACTTGATTTAAGGTGATTTAGGACTCACTGGACTCGAATTATGCAAATTGTTACAAATATCAACAAATTATCCATATCTTTGCATAATTTTGCTACTGTATTACAAAGCTTTGTATGATTTATAATAAAAAAAGCTTTTCTCTTCCAATTACTATGAAAATCGTCAAATATTAACACAATTGTTCATGCATCCTTCAAATGTTAGACAATTTCCTTTAAATTTCTGTGTGCAAGCTAAGTATTTCAAATATTTGGGGAAAAGTTAGAGAAATTCAAATGGAACATCATTCTACTGTAGGATCTAAATGTTCTGTTATATACGTTGTAAGAAACATGCCACTTGATCAAATCAACAGACTAAATCATTAAATGTGGAGCCCTGAGTATTTTCATGAACATACATTGAAGATTGCAAGCTTTTTAAGAAGTAATACATTAAGATATAAGTAAAAGTCAGAAAACACTCAGAAGATAGATACAAAATCCCAATTTTACTTGTATTTGAGGTAAATAGTCACGTATGGTTTACAATGTATGAGTAACCAGCTTGTTTCATTAATCAAATCAACAAAGAACTTACAAACGTCTTATAGATGCAATAAGAAAGCTAGACATTCCATGCATTCCTTAGTACAGACACAGGCGACCTCCTACTCTAAACTAAAATATTCTTCTATTCAAAATGTTCAAACAAATTACAATTGCCAGCTCTATTTCATAAATCCCTATGTAATTAATGTACAAGTACCAAAGTTCCTTATATAGATTTTGAACCTTCCCATTGCTACGTCTACAAACTTCATCCACGGTCGAGATCCTTCTATTATTGATCAATGGTGTACATTCATCTCTAACCGTCTGTCAAAATATCTAAATGGCATCTTTTCTTCTCAAAGCATGCTATTGGAATCTTTAAAAAAAAAAATTTCCCCTTTTCTTTGACTTCTGCTCGCTGATACTCTTTACTTGACTTTTCCAAAACTTTTACTTCCTTTACCTTTTCATTCTTTTAAGTATGTTTTGAAATTATTGATCACACCTTCTACAAAAGTGCGGTCCCCTCCCAGACTCTTTGTCCATATATACTCCTGTAGTGTAACTCCTTCCTTTAGTTTCTTTTCTTTGATTTCTAAACCCTTCTTTTCTTGTACTTCTTCATTTTAGCACTTTCCTCCATCAATGAGTCAATCATTTGTTTGTTGAGATATGCATAAGGATTTTCCATGCATGGTGCATAAATGACATTAAACTCCATCAAAGCTCTCTCCAATTCGTATGTGGGTACATCCAGGCATTCATGCTCTAAGAGTCTTTCTATTATCTTCTTGTGCATTCTAAATATTTCATCTACTTTTTCTTCTAAATCCTGGGTAACTGTTATACATTTTTTGAGATTATCCTCCTCGAATTTGAGTTCCAATCTTACCTGTGGCATTTGCTTTGCCAACGAAGGGGTAATTACTCCTTCATTGATTAACACCTCGGCTCTTTCCTCAATTTCCATTAATTGTTTCAATTCAAATATGCACTCCTCCCTCCTAAATTGGCAATTATGAACAAGTATACTGCATTTGTTCCTTTCTCCTGCAACCACCTCCCAACTTTTCACTACTTGTTTTATTGTCTGCTCACCTTCTCATATAAAATCTTTGAACCATTCATAAAAAATATTAGCCTTGAGCCTTTTATTTTCCATGTCCCTAATTTCTTCTTTGGATACTACTACTATGTCACTGGGCAGTTCTGGGACTATTGTATTGGGATCAAATATCCCTTTGATAAATTGTTGCAGTTGGACAATGTGTCCCTTAAGATATTCTTGCTTGTCTTTATCTTTTCTCAACCTCTCTGCTGTCACTTGGTGCATATCTTCCCACTCATTTATGTGTTGTTCTCGTGTAGTATGCCCAAGGTCAAAATTTAGTATCTTATACTCTTCTAAGGTTATTTCACCTTTTGCTTTTTCTTTCTGTGGTATTGCTAGGTTCAGCATCCTAGATCCATCTGGACCTCTTTGGATAGCTGACATTGTTCTAGCCTTTCTCTTTTCTATTCTTGGTGTTGTATTACCTAACAAGCTCTTAATGTCAATTGGTACCAATTGTACCTCTTTCTTTTCCTTTCTTACGTCTCCTCCTAACCATGCAGGAATCTCCTTGGTGTCTTCTGCAGTTTTAACTTCATCAATTACCTCTTCATGAGGTCTCTCTGTTTCAACCTCTCCTTGTTGTTGTTGTTATTGTTGTTGTGGAATTTGCTGTTGAAGTGGAGGCTCTTGTTTCATGGGGTCATTTTGCTATTTAGACTCACCTTCATGTTCTTCTTCTTCAATTTTGGTGTCTCCTCCATTATCATCTTCTTCTTTAGGACCTTTCCCTTTTGATGTTTCTTTTTCCTGATCTTCCTCTTCCTTATGTGTTTGTTCTACATTTATTTTGTTTATATCCCCTACTGGTTCATCAGTTTTACCCTTTTCAACATTTTCTGTTTGTCTTTCCTCTTCAGGTTTATTGATTGCTTCTTATGTACTGATTGCATTCCTTGTATCTTCACTTTCTTTTTGTTCTTTTTTAGCCATATTAACTTGTTCCGTAGGTGCAGAGGATCCTACCACTGTATCCTCTTCTTTTGCTTCTTTTTCCTCTTCTTGTCTTCTTTCTGTATTTTTCTCTTCTCCACTTTGCTCATCATACATATTAAGCATATTTAAGGCATCTACATTTGGGATGTCTGTTCCTATTTCCTCTTGTGCTTGATCGGGCTTTTCTCTTGTTTCCTCAAGTGTGCCTTCTTTTTCAGCCTCTTCAATTTTATGTGCCTCTTCCTGCACATCTTTGATGATTTCAGGGGTTATTAAGGTACCATATGGATCTACTGTCCCTGATTTGTCATGTACCTTTTCTTTTTCATGTTTTGGGCCTTGTTCAACTTCCATCTTGGCCAGAGGGTTTTGCCCTTCTTCTTCACTTAAAAACTCACTAGATTCTTCATCTACTTCAATTTCTCTTCCTGCATACATTGTCCCTTCCTCACCTTCATTGCTGTCACTCTCAATATTGACAGTCTCAGTGGTTTGTTTGGCTTCATGTGATTGTGACTCTTGCAGCATTTCCCCAGCCAACTCTGTCTTTACTTGGACATATGCCTGTCTCTTTCCTATTGTAGTGGAGGCACTAGGTATATTACTTAACTTCACACCTACCTGTTGTGCTCCTATGGCTTCACTGGTTCCTGAAGCTTCTCGTTTTGACATACTAATTGGTATTGCCTTTCTAATTTGCTGTCCTGCTACCTCTTTGTAAGTCTGTGCTTCCTCTGCACTAACCTCATGACTTAGTGACTTTGCATCTACAAAAGTATCTGATGACACTGCTATTGTTACTCCTAATGCATAGGGATCCATCAGAGTAGCATTCTTATCTTTTTCTACAATCTTAGCCTCTACAATCTTCCTCTTTTTCTCATAAAAACACTAGGGATCATCACTAGGTTCTCTTACTCTCTTCCTCCCTTTCTTAGGATATGTGATTTCCTTCCCCTCAGCTTTGAGTTCTTCAATCTTGTCTTTTAACCATGTCTTTGAAAATAATATAACTGGTTTGGACAATATGTCCAGAGATTTGTTCCAAGGCTGTGACCAATCAGGCTCTATAATTGGAGCAAGCCTAGCCTCTGCATAACTATGATGCAACAATTTATCATCCTTTTGAACCTTTGGAGGAACATAGATATCTCCCATAGTTTTCATTTGCTCAATTGTTAATCTTTTATGGGCCCTCTTCCTCACCTCCTTATCAATTTTGCAATCAGACCAAAAATCTTCAATGTGTACTTGATATTTATACTTTTTATCAACTAAAGTCTGAATCCTGTGGAAGGGGTCAAATTTTCTGGCTAAATCAAATTCTTCAAATCCATAATATCTCAGCTCTTGCTCTAAATAAGTAGCCACTTCCTCACTGTAGCATGAATTCCAACCTATAGCCCAAGGTAACTTTACATTTCCTCTACTGAACTTCTTCTTGTATATTCTAAAGGCATTCAGATTTGCCTTAAAAATTCCAACACAATCAATTTGTTAGAAGGATACCGGTGTAACATGAAGGGCTTTCCTTCAAATCCTTTAGTTCTGATACAAGTAAAATGTGGAAATTGAATATACCATGAACTATGTAACCGAATTGCATCTTCTGCATTCTTAGACAATCTTTTATCAGGTTCTTCCCTTAGAATTCTCACCATATAAGTGTAAAACACATCATTGACCAAAGCATAGTTCTTCAATGCATTCTCCTCTTGTAGAATAGGGTAATGTTCATATACCAATTTCTGCCCTGGACCACTGCCTAAGGTCCCAACCCTGTCTATTCCATGTATGAATGGTCTCACTTCTACTGCACACGAATACAATACATATGAAGACAAATAAAACGGCAGCAACTTTTGCTTCCTCAACATGGCTTGTTTCCATATAGCTGTGCTTATGGTCTTGGCCCAGTGAATCTGACCTTGTTCGTCTTCTGCTTTTCTTATGAACTCAATAACAGTAAATATCCATGGCTCACATTTAGTGCCCTCTCTCAATCCTATCAATCTACTCAACATTGTAATCAATAGGTGCTTTTCCTCCTTGAAGTATATTCTCAACAGATTTTTGTGCACTCTAGCTATAGCCTTGGGTTTGATTTCTGGGCTGTACCAATTGTAAAATATCTTCTCTCTATAATCCCTTTCATTGATTTGATAATCCTCATTGTATTGATCTATGTCAATGTGTACCATTTTCTCATTGATTTCCAAATCGAATGTCCTTGCAATACCCTCTGTGGATAAATCTGCAATGAGTCTATCATACAACATTATTTTCCTGGTTTTCAAGTCATACAGAGTTAAACAATCCAAACATAAATCCTTAGCTTCCATAGCCAATGGAAAACCTGCAACTCTATACAACCTGCTCTCCCATATACATTTCATATCTGTCGTAGCATTTGTAGCTGTAATCTTTTGTAAAACATCATTTGCATCATAATTTCCAATGTTTGTATCTGTTCCCACTCCGTTGTAACTGATCAATGTCGAGTATCCTCTATGTAGTGGCAGTTCCTCTTTCTCTATCTCTTTACGCGGTTTCCTTTCCTTTCCTTTTTTACCTCGCCCCCTGTATCTACCTTTTTCTGCTTCGGGGCCATTCCTGTAGAAAATGCATCTTTTAACCTTCTGTTTTACTTTCCTATCTAGGGTTTTACTACGAATTTCTATTTTTTACCATTTTACCCTAACCCAGTTTGTCTTTTTTGTTTTGACTTTACATTTGTTAAGCTCTACCCACCTAATTAACAGTTAAAACAATGATTTAACAAATGCCTATGTTTTATAAGGAAATTACTGAAATTTACATGCATTTTTACCATTTGAAATGTAATGGTGTTTTGAGGTAAATACCTGTATTTCTTGACCACTCACTTTCTATCGTTGACTTACTCTACTGTTTTGCCTTCCGTCCAGCTACTGTAATTTCGTTACCTTAATGAATTCTGTTCAATTTGCTGCAACAATTCTTTTTTCTGCAGTTTTTAATTCTTAGCAATGCAAATTCGAAAGCAAATAACGTTAATTTTACCCTAACTCTCTTTGAATTTTAATCTTTTTGGGTGTTAGTTTGGCATTAATTACAGTAGTTAATGCACCTAAAGCCTCGACCTTCTATTTCAGTGTTTAAGTTTTGAACTTTTTTACCCGTTAGTTCATTTCTACATACATACCGTTTTCTTTGTATGTTCTTTTGTATGTTTCATTTGTATGTTTCCTTGTATCTTTTATCATACAAACACATATATGCAAGAAGCCAACTAAGGCTATTTCCTTTTTTTCTTCTATCCGTACTTGTATTACCCGCTTTGTATATCGCTCTTTGCATGTCTCATTAGATACAAACACATATACAAACAACCTTTTTACTCTTTATCCTCCGCGATGCCTTTTATTCCTTTATATCTCGAATATGTATATCATAAACATACAAGCGCTCCAAACATACAAAGACTTTTCTATATTGAACTTCCTTTTCGCATCCGGCTTGCATCTCTTATTTGCATCTTTTCTTATACATTGGCTTGTATATCTAAGATATACATTGTTATTATACAATCCTGATATGCAAGCGGTGGGACCCACCTTACTTTCCACTTGTATCTTTGCGATACAACAATACTTGTATCAATCTCTTAGATACAAGGCTCGATACATACAAACTCATTTGTATCTTCCTTTTCAGACTTCTCATGTTTTATAAACCATATCTCATAACTCCTTTGGCTCCGTAATTGTATATAAAGTGAAATGCATCATTCAATATGCATTGAGGTACAATGCATTCCTTTGACATATTTTAATTTTCTCTGAGCTCCGTGTTGTATGTATATCAAAATGTATAATCCTTAGCATACAATATACAAGCAATGAAACTTACCTCGATAAAACCACATTTCATATTCTTTTCAGGTCCATGACATGTATATCATGTTGTATATCGCCTTGTATGTTTTCCTTTTACCAAACATACAAAGCTAAGATACATCTGGCGGAGTTACCCGATTATTCATTTTACTTCTTAATTCTGTTGGGTCTGACTTGTATGTAAGGATAAAGCGTTAGCAAAATGCATACAAGTATAATGATAGAATAAACCCGACAACTCTTTTATGCGACTCATACAATGACTTGACATACAAACAACTTTGTATATGCAACATACAAATCCTCCTATAGTGCATTTTACCAAAAACACACATATCTTGCAAAATATTGAGAATTTTAAAATGGTTCAAAAAACAACCCCTACTCATTTTTGACAAGGAATTCACCCCTATTATGCTCTATTTCTTAATACTATTTTTCTTTATTTTCAACAAGGTTTGTAACTTTCACTTCCTTTTCCCTTTTACCACCAAGCAGACCCACACCATGGCAAAAAAGCCACAGCCACAACAGGGGTCCTCATTTTGCTAAGAAGTAAATTGGGGCGTGTTGTGAGCATCACAACAACTAGCAACCAAACAAAACAATGAAATTAAAACCATTAAAGAAAACTAAATGAACTAAATTCATAACTTCCAACTATCTTTTTTGTAAATCATTATCCAACTTGAGACTTAATGTCTTCAATAAGGTGCATGAATTTTCCCATTCAGTTTAAGTGGGTGCACGTGATTGATAATCCTCATTTTGAAAATAAGTTGAACAAACCAGTGACTAATATTAACCTACATAGTTGATGTCATTCCCTCATAGCCAACTGGATAGAGCCTTGCTGCCAGCAGGCGTCTATAGCCCCCACAAGGTTATCGTTACAATTCTCCTAAGTAGAGCCCCACTGCCAGCAAGTGTCCATAGCCCCGGTAGAGTTACTTAGATGGCTTAATCTGGATTTTCAACAAAATCTATTTTATTTATTTATTTATTTTATATTTTGTGTAAGATAAAGACTTTATAAGATATCACATTTGTAAGTTCATGATGCAAGGAATGGTTACTTGCTGAAATTAAGCTGAGAATTGTAATGGTAGCAAGGGTAACCTCTAATTTTTCACCTAATATCTACACTGGTATGTTCAACAAACCCAAAGATTTTAGGTGTGTCATTGTGAGAAACTTCCCTTGAATACTCAACCCACAGTTATTGAATACAAAATTTCACAAGCCAAACCATTTTCTACATTCATGACAGTCCCAATAAGTTATGCATAAATTTCAAATAATTAACCTAAATGTTTTGAATTTTCTATTGTTTTCATTGGTTGTTAATCTGCTCCTGCATACTTTAAAACAAAACAAAGATCCCCACCAAGGTAACACAACACACAAACCAACACAACAAAACAAACAACAGAAAAAACAAAACAAGGCAACAACAAACAAAACAAAACTATACACCATTTACATTATGATACAGAACATACAACCTATTCTCACCTCAAGCCTGAAAGTAACGTTTCAAATGTTGGCCATTAACAGGTAATGGCACATCTTCCCCAGTCAAGGTCTTGAGCCTGAAAGCATTGTCTCCTATTATTTCTGCGACCCGTAATGGACCCAACCATAATTTGTCAAATTTTCCATGATTTCCTTTCTTTTCATGTGCTTTATCCCAGGACAACACTAAGTCTGATATTTTGAATGTTTTGACTCTTGCTCTTTTGTCAAACCATCTCTTGACCACTACTTGATGTTTAACAAATTTCTCAATATCTTGATCTCTCTTCTCATCCAATTGTAACATTTGGATTATCCTAGCTTCTCTGTGGTCATCAAAGCCTAAATATTCATTAGCAAACTTCTAGACATGTATTCTTAAATTCACTGGAAGTATGGGATTAGTCCCATAAACTAGGTGATAAGGTGCATTGCCTAAGGCTGACTTAACCTTAGTCCTATCTACCCACAACGAATATTTTAGCAATGTGTTCCATTCTCTAGGATTCTTTTCAATTAGTTTCTTGATTATATCCAATAAAATCTTATTTGTGGACTCAGCTAAACCACTCCCCTGAGTATAATAGTTTGAAGAAAATTTTAAAACTATCCCATATTCAAATGCCCATTTAGAAAATTTGAGAGAAGAAAATGCAGGGCCATTATCACATACCAGTGAATATGGAGCTCCAAACCTTGTTATGAAGTTTTCTTTAAAGAATTTGATAACTACCTCAGTAGTAGAAAACTTGCAACATGTGGCTTCAGTCCACCTTGTACAATAGTCTGTTACTGTCAATATAAACTCATGTCCTACAGACGATGGGGGATTGATAACTCCAATGATATCTAAGCCCCACTGTACAAATGGCCTAGACTTAATGACTGGCTGTAATGGATTAGCCTGATTTCTTCCCTTGTCTGCTATAGTTTGACATGTGTGACAACTTCAAATGTTACTCTCTATATCTTTAAACATTGTAGGCCAATAGTATCCTGCTCTCAATATTTTATGCATAGTAGCTAAATGAGAACTATGAGCAGTTCCATACTTATCATGTAATTCTGACAATACCTTATCTGCTTCAGCTCTGTTTAAACATCTTAAATATATGCCTTCATGGTTCTTCTTGAATAGAAGACCTCCTTGTACCATGTACCTTTGTGCTTTAATCTTTAAAGCTCTCCTTTGAGAAGATTTCATCTTACTTGGATATTTGCCTGATATCAGAAAAGTATTCAAATCATCATACCAGCTTGATGCATCATTAGAATTTAATCCATACTGCTGCTTCACCAAGTTTGGATCTGTGTTTGCTATGGTCTGCACTAATGCTTGTCCTCTAACTAGCTTCATTGAAATAATTTCCATATCAAACTATTGCAATGTTGTAATCCATTTGGCTCTTTTCTCTTTAGGCTCATTTTGCATCGGCTGCATCTGGTACTATGGCCTTAACTTGACTTCGTAGGATGTAATGTCTGAACTTTTTTACTACTCTTACCAGTGCAAATGATTGTCTTTCTGTATCAAGATATTTCTGTTGTGCATCTTTCAGAGGTGCACTCATAAAAGCTATGGGCTTTTCTTCATTATCTTCTCCTTTTTGTGTCAAAGCAGCTACAACTAAATGTGAAGATGCAAAATAATATATGTAAAATGGCTCTGTATAATCTAGACTTGCTAACATAGGAGCATCAGAAATGGCCTCCTTAATGTCTTCAAATGCAGCTTTGGCTATTGGTGTCCATTCTATCTTTGCATCTTTCTTAAGCATGGCATTTAATGGTTGCACAATTTCTGCAAATCCTGTAATAAACTTCCTGAAAAAGTTAACCTTACCAAAAAAGGATTTTAATTCTTTCTTACTGTTTGGTAATTGCAATTTATTTATTCTTTCTACTCTATCAAGATCAATGGATATCCCATTTTCAGAAATGACATGCCCTAACAATTTTCCTTCAGTTACACCAAATGAACATTTCTTTGGGTTAAGAGAAATTCCGTACCTTTCACATCTTTTAAGTACTCTTCTCAAATATTTAGCATGAGTGGATGCATCCTTAGAATAAACAGTTAAATCATCCATATAAATAACAATGCACTTACTTGATAATCCACGAAATGCAATGTCCATCGCTCTCTGAAAAGTGGCACCTGCATTGATTAAACCAAAAGACATTCTTCTATATGCATAATTTCCCCACTTGCAAGTAAAAGTAGTCTTCAACCTATCTTCTTTATCAACTAAGACTTGGTTATATCCTGAAAATCCATCTAAAAAAGACATCATCTTAGTCCCATTTACTGCTTGCAGCACTTCATCTATGGGAGGCAAGGGATAATTATCTTTTTCAGAGGCCTTGTTCAAATTTCTAAAGTCTACACATAACCTAATGTCTCCACTTTTCTTTCTCATAGGTACTAAATTAGCTACCCAGGTTGAATGTCTGACTGGGAAGATTATCCTGGTAGACAATAGATTTTTTACTTCTTCAAAGATTAAAGGCTCTAAAATAGCATTCACAGGCCTTTGTTTCTATCTAAATGGTTTAACATCTGGTTTCAAAGGTATTACATGAGTTATGATGGACGTATCATATGTTTTCAAATCTTCATATGTCCATGCTATGACATGTTTGTAGTCTTTCAGAACATCTATGATTTCTTTTCTTAACTCCTCAGAGAAAGCCTTTCCAATCAATACATTATGTGGACTTTGCTCTATTCCTAAGTTATATGGATCACATTTACCCCCTTTAGTCTTGGGTAAATCTTTCTGTTTTACTACCCTATCAAAGTCAAAAATCTGTTCTAACTCAATTACTCCCATAGGTAAGAAATTGCTTTTCAAGTTGATTATGTCTTCTTCATCCCAAGACATCTCAGGCCTTTCTTGTTTATCAATGATTTGAGCTTCAAACACCTCATTACAAGTTAGAAAATCAAAAATTTGTTGATCTCCCTCAAATACATAAAAATGAGTGATATTATCCAGTATGCTTGGAACATTTACTAATTCAACAGCAAATCTTTTCAAACCTAACAATGTTAAGGATTCCAAAGTGCTAGCAGCAACTGCTTATGCATCTGGTCTATGATTCAATTCCCTAGGAATATGTTCTATGTTAAAGGCATCAAATGAATCAATCAAATCCCACACCCTATGCCTATAACAAACCATCTTCTTATAATTGCACGCATACAACTTTCTTACTTGTCTGACCACTAACTCAGAATCTGAAAACACTATGATCATTTTCACCTTTTTCTTGATAGCCACAACAAGTCCATATATCAAAGCTTCATATTCTGCTACATTATTAGTACAAGGAAATTGTAGCCTATATGTTGCTAAAAATGACTTACCCTTAGGATCTATGAGTTCTACACCTATACTTGCACCTTGTTTAGATTTAGACCCATCACATTTCAGTGTCCACATGCCTTCTTTATTCTTTTGACCTTTTATTTTGGCATGTTTTACCTTTTCTATTACATGTGAGGTACTATCTTGTTTCTTCATGTGCACTTCACTTTGACCTACTTGCATATTTATACTTTCAGTTTGTAAATCAGAATGACAGACACTCCTGTCTTTTGTTTCTTTTCCTAAATCTGGAATTAGCACCTCCATACTATTTTGAAAGTATGTCTTTGGTTGATTGGGATTAACCTTTCCCTCCTGTAGTTCCATCTTTTTTGTGTACTTTATATATTGATATTCAATAATGTCTCTACACATTCCACAATTTTCTTCAGAGTGTGGATTATTATGGACTCTGCACAAGTTCTTGTACAACTTGCATTGAATATGAATCTTTTGTTCAATGCACTTTTCCATTTCCTGCCTAATGATCTGACCAAACCTATTTATTGCATTGTCTTCTTCATCAGACTCAATGAACAGTATTGTTTCTTTATTGACATGTTTTTCTTTAAAATTGAGCATTAAGATTTCTTCAATTTGCACTTCCCTGTTAGTAACTCTATAAACACCAGGTTCAATAGAAGCATACAATATCTCATTAGTCATGTTGTATTTTGTAATCATGTGTTTCATCCTAGGTTCTGCTTCTATCCTGATATGATTTGGAACACCTCTCCAAGGTAACCACATGTGTGAAAAATCAGTGGCCATATATCCATTCAATGTTTTGGACTAGTCTCTACTTAGCAACATCCCATAATTCTTAGGTATATCTACTACCTGAATGTCAATAAACTGACTTACCCTAGGATCTGAGGTTAACTGCATTTGAATATGCATCAGTTCTCCTATCACATTAACCTCAGTTTTATCCAATTGTGTAACAACTTTAGCAGATTTAGTGGGAGCCAGCCCTAAAGTTTTGCATATCCCTAAAGGCATTACATTCGCTGATGCACCAGAATCTACCATGCAATTCTGTATGTTCTTTCCACACATCCTAATAGTTAACAAGAAAGGAGGGGCTTCTCTCTTATTTGCATACATGACCACATTAGTGTTGGAAGGCTGTTCAATTTTCTTACTCTTTTTTTTAGGTTGTGAATCCTTACTGGGAACATTCACATTAGCAGAGACCTCACTTGTCACAGATGTATCCAAGGATTTTATGAAAGCATTTCTAACCCATGGACTTTTCAATAATTCAGACAAAGGTATACTGACCTTGATTTTCTTTATCTCCTCTGACAAGTAACTCATTAACCTCATTGTTTCTACTATCTCTATTTTACCTATTTGGACTTTTTGTGCTACTGTTCTATTATTCACATGATGATTGGCCTTCAGTATAGTAGGATTATTGCTAGCATGTTGATCAGGACGAGTGGAAGTAGTGAAAGGACCTCCTGACCTAGTGTTATTCCTCAAATTGTAGGTATGATTTTTGCTTGACTATTGAAAAGCCTGTACCTCTTCTGTTGCATATAACACTTCATTTTTAGATTCAAAGGGAAACTAAAAAGCATTCAATACTAAGGCTGATTCAGGGTATAGGTTTTCACAAAAGTAAGGTTCATCAGCTAACAACTGATCTTCTTCCTCCCTAGTTGCAAAGGTAAAAGTTTCTAAGACTAAAACAGTCTCATATCCTGAAGGCACTATTTCACTACCTTTGGGAATAAGGAACTCAGAGGTGGGAGCCTGTACATCTACATTGAAAATACTTGCTGCAAGATGAAATTGAGGGCAATCTAGTTTGGCATGGGCACTAGTATTATGAATCCTACACCAATTCTTTAATGCTACGTTAGCCATTTGAATTCTAGCTGGTTGTTTTGTCTCTTGATTATCCAAATTCTCAAATGGAGAAGCTAGAGTACCATTATTTGGCCCTGTGTTCCATGTCTTAGGTGGCCTTGGCTAATTCTGATTTCTATTGTTATTACCCCAGGTTTTGTTATCTACAACAGGTCCTCTGTTTTGCATTGCTTGTCCCTGATTATGGTTTTGGTTCTGGCTATAGTTCTGACCTTGATTAGAACCTTGACCCTGATTATAATTCTGGTTACGATTTTGGTTATGATTCTAATTGTATCCTCGATTACTTCTACCATAAAATTTTTTATTTCTCAGTTGTGTCATTTCAGTAGTCAATCTTCTTAAATGTGCAATAATTTCCTTGATTTCTTCCCTATCCTCTTGTGCCTTTGCCACAAATGTATCCTAAGGAGGCTGGAAGAAAGACTGACCATTATTCTGATTGTTATTGGTAGTGTTACCAGTATAAGGGACTATAGCCTGGATTGGGGAAGGACTATACACAGGTGTGTATGTAGGAACTGGATTCAATAATGCAGTGTTATGTGTAGGAACTCCATTCCATGATTGTGTTTGACTTTGTATCCCAGGGTTTCCTCCATTAAGAAATGGATTATATGTTGTTTGTCTCATTTCCTGGTTTACTGAGGCTGCCTCCTTATAAGCTTTTGATATTGTATCCATGTCGACCTTTCTTTTGACAAACATAGTAGTTAATGGATCAAGAGTGACATAATACATGGCTAATAATGCATCTGCATTCATTGTGTAAGGAGCCACTAACCTAGAATAAGCCTTTTGAAACCTATCATTAAAATTATCAATCAGCTATCCTTCACCTCTTTTAATTGCAGCCAATTTATGATATAAGGTGGAAGGATCGACTGGTCCTCTAAACCTAGACAAAAATGCCTCCTCCATAAGTGCCCACGAAGAAATGTAACCATTAGGCAAGTTAACATACCAATTAGAAGCCTGCTCATTAAAGGTGTAAGGAAACAACCTACACACAACATCTTCATACTCTAACCTGGCTCTAAAGCATGCCTCCTTGAATATCCTAATGTGATCTTCTAGATCTTGATGCAATTGATATTTAGGACATATCTTTTCAGGATTCTTTGGCATCTCATGATAATCATTAAACATTATAGGGGAATTGGCATTGAAATAGGCCATTGCAGGTACTTGTGCCTGGCTTGGACCTCTAGGAATACCTGGATTTCTAGGTGGACTTGGATTTCTAGGAGGACCTGAATCGAGATTCAAATATCTAAATGAAGAATTGTCAGGACTCACAATGTTATGAATATTAAAAGGTGATCCAAGATGTGTACCAGATGAACCTCGTGCGTTTGATATTCTAGGATTCTAAATTCAAAGGACCTTTACTTTGCCTCCTATCAGGTAATTGCACAAATATATCTTCTGAACTAGATCTAGACCTAGTCACTCTACCACTATTATGAGCCAGCTTTACGCAAATCCCACCTTAACTCCAATCAAGCCCTCCTTCTAGCGCCATTTACTGTTGATGATTCTTTTTACACATTCATAACAAAAGTTAAAATTCACAAAATGAACCTGTCTTGAAAGATATGAAGAAATTGATTAAGATTTCTTAATCCCAAGTTTTTGTATGATCAGGTCTTGACCTTGTGGATAATTCAGTACGTTAATGTGAAACTGTAATATGCAAGGGGCCTTACTTGATTTAAGGTGATTTAGGACTCACTGGACTCGAATTATGCAAATTGTTACAAATATCAACAAATTATCCATATCTTTGCATAATTTTGCTACTGTATTACAAAGCTTTGTATGATTTATAATAAAAAAAGCTTTTCTCTTCCAATTACTATGAAAATCATCAAATATTAACACAATTGTTCATGCATCCTTCAAATGTTAGACAATTTCCTTTAAATTTCTGTGTGCAAGCTAAGTATTTCAAATATTTGGGGAAAAGTTAGAGAAATTCAAATGGAACATCATTCTACTGTAGGATCTAAATGTTCTGTTATATACGTTGTAAGAAACATGCCACTTGATCAAATCAACAGACTAAATCATTAAATGTGGAGCCCTGAGTATTTTCATGAACATACATTTAAGATTGCAAGATTTTTAAGAAGTAATACATTCAGATATAAGTAAACGTCAGAAAACACTCAGAAGATAGATGCAGAATCCCAATTTTACTTGTATTTGAAGTAAACAGTCACGTATGGTTTACAATGTATGAGTAACTGGCTTGTTTCATTAATCAAATCAACAAAGAACTTACAAATGTCTTATAGATGCAATAAGAAAGATGGACATTCCACGCATTCCTTAGTATAGACACAGGCGACCTCCTTCTACTCTAAACTAAAATATTCTTCTATTCAAAATGCTCAAACAAATTACAATTGCCAACTCTATTTCATAAATCCCTGTGTAATTAATGTACAAGTAGAAAAGTTCCTTATATAAATTTTCAAACTTCCCATTGCTACAGCTACAAATTTCATCCACGGTCGAGATCCTTCTATTATTGATCAATGGTGTACATTCATCACTAACCGTCTATCAAAATATCTAAATGGCATCTTTTCTTCTCAAAGGATGCTATTGGAATCTTTAAAAAAAAAAATTTCCCCTTTTCTTTGACTTCTGCTCGCTGATACTCTTTACTTGACTTTTCCAAAACTTTTGCTTCCTTTACCTTTTCATTCTTTTAAGTATGTTTTGAAATTATTGATCACACCTTCTACAAAAGTGCGGTCCCCTCCTAGACTCTTTGTCCATATATATTCCTGCAGTGTAACTCCTTCCTTAGTTTCTTTTCTCTGATTTCTTAACCCTTACTTCTTTTCTTGTACTTCATCATTTTAGCACTTTCCTCCATTAATGAGTCAATCATTTGTTTGCTACGATATGCATCAGGATTTTCCATGCATGGTGCATAAATGGCATTAAACTCCATCAAAGCTCTCTCCAATTCATATGCGGGTACATCTAGGCATTCATGCTCTAAAAGTCTTTCTATTATCTTGTGCATTCTAAACATTTCATCTACTTTTTCTTCTAAATCCTGGGTAACTGTTATACATTTTCTGAGATTATCCTCCTCAAATTTGAGTTCCAATCTTACCTGTGGCATTTGCTTTGCCAATGAAGGGGTAATTACTCCATTGATTAAATCCTCTGCTCTTTCCTCAATTTCCATTAATTGTTTCAATTCAAATTTGCACTCCTCCCTCCTAAATTGGCAATTATGAACAAGTATACTACATTTGTTCCTTTCTCCTACAACCACCTCCCAACTTTTCACTGCTTGTTTTATTGTCTGCTCACCTTCTTGTATAAAATCTTTGAACCATTCATCAAAAATATTAGCCTTGAGCCTTTTATTTTCCATGTCCCTGATTTCTTCTTTGGATACTACTGCTATGTCACTGGGTAGTTCTGGGACTATTGTATTGGGATCAAATATCCCTTTAATAAATTGTTGCAGTTGGACAATGTGTCCCTTAAGATATTCTTGCTTGTCTTTATCTTTTCTCAACATCTCTGCTGTCACTTGGTGCATATCTTCCCACTCATTTATGTGTTGTTCCCGTGTAGTATGCCCAAGGTCAAAATTTAGTATCTTATACTCTTCTAAGGTTATTTCACCTTTTGCTTTTTCTTTCTGTGGTATTGCCAGGTTCAGCATCCTAGATCTATCTGGACCTTTTTGGATAGCTGACATTGTTCTAGCCTTTCTCTTTTCTTTTCCGGGTGTTGTATTACCTAACAAGCTCTTAATGTCAATTGGTACCAATTGTACCTCTTTCTTTTCCTTTCTTACCTCTCCTCCTAACCATGTAGAAATCTCCTTGGTGTCTTCTGCAGTTTTAACTTCATCAATTACCTCTTCATGAGGTCTCTCTGTTTCAACCTCTCCTTGTTGCAGTTCTTCCTGTTGTTGTTCTTGTTGTTGTTGTTATTGTTGTGGAATTTGCTGTTGAGGTGGAGGCTCTTGTTCCATGGGGTCATTTTGCTGTTTAGACTCACCTTCATGTTCTTCTTCTTCAATTTCAGTGTCTCCTCCATCCTCATCTTCTTCTTCAGGACCTTCCCCTTTTGATGTTTATTTTTCTTGATCTTCCTCTTCCTTATGTGTTTGTTCTACATTTATTTTGTTTATATCCCCTACTGGTTCATCAGTTTTACCCTTTTCAACATTTTCTATTTGTGTTTCCTCTTCAGGTTTCTTGATTGCTTCTTATGTACTAATTGCATCCCTTGTATCTTCACTTTCTTTTTGTTCTTTTTTAGCCATATTAACTTGTTTCGTAGGTGCAGAGGATCCTACCACTGTATCCTCTTCTTTTGCTTCTTTTTCCTCTTCTTGTCTTCTTTCTGTATTTTTCTCTTCTTCACTTTGCTCATCATACATATTAAGCATATTTAAGGCATCTACATTTGGGGTGTCTGTTCCTGTTTCCTCTTGTGCTTGATCGAGCTTTTCTCTTGTTTCCTTAGGTGTGCCTTCTTTTTCAGCCTCTTTAATTTTATGTTCCTCTTCCTGCACATCTTTGATGATTTTAGGGGGTACTAAGGTACCAAATGGATCTACTGTCCCTGATTTGTCATGTACCTTTTCTTTTCAATGTTCTGGGCCTTGTTCAACTTCCATCTCGGCCAGAGGGTTTTGCCCTTCTTCTTCACTTAAAAACTCACTAGATTCTTCATCTACTTCAATTTCTCTTCCTGCATACATTGTCCCTTCCTCACCTTCATTGCTGTCACTCTCAATATTGACAGTCTCAGTGGTTTGTTTGGCTTCATGTGCTTGTGACTCTTGCAGCATTTCCCCAGCCAACTCTGTCTTTACTTGGACATATGCCTGTCTCTTTCCTATTGTAGTGGAGGCACTAGGTATATTACTTAACTTCACACCTACCTATTGTGCTCCTATGGCTTCACTGGTTCCTAAAGCTTCTCGTTTTGACATACTAATTGGTATTGCCTTTCTAATTTGCTGTCCTGCTACCTCTTTGGAAGTCTGTGCTTCCTCTGCACTAACCTCATAACTTAGTGACTTTGCATCTACAAAAGTATCTGATGACACTGCTATTGTTACTCCTAATGCATAGGGATCCATCAGAGTAGCATTCTTATCTTTTTCTACAATCTTAGCCTCTACAATCTTCCTCTTTTTCTCATAAAAACATTAGGGATCATCACTAGGTTCTCTTACTCTCTTCCTCCCTTTCTTAGGATATGTGATTTCCTTCCCTTCAGCCTTGAGTTCTTCAATCTTGTCTTTTAACCATGTCTTTGAAAATAATATAACTGGTTTGGACAATATGTCCAGAGATTTGTTCCAAGGCTGTGACCAATCATGCTTTGTAATTGGAGCAAGCTTGGCCTCTGCATAACTATGATGCAACAATTTATCATCCTCTTGAACCTTTGGAGGAACATAGATATCTCCCATAGTTTTCATTTGCTCAATTGTTAATCTTTTATGGGCCCTCTTCCTCACCTCCTTATCAATTTTGCAATCAGACCAAAAATCTTCAATGTGTACTTGATGTTTATACTTTTTATCAACTAAAGTCTGAATCCTGTGGAAGGGGTCAAATTTTCTGGCTAAATCAAATTCTTCAAATCCATAATATTTCAGCTCTTGCTCTAAATAAGTAGCCACTTCCTCACTATAGCATGAATTCCTACCTATAGCCCAAGGTAACTTTACATTTCCTCTACTGAACTTCTTCTTGTTTATTCTAAAGGCATTCAGATTTTGCCTTGAAAACTCCAACACAATCAATTTGTCAGAAGGATACCAGGGTAACATGAAGGGCTTTCCTTCAAATCCTTCAGTTCTGATACAAGTAAAATGTGGAAATTGAATATACCATGAACTATGTAACCCAATTGCATCTTCTGCATTCTTAGACAATCTTTTATCAGGTTCTTCCCTTAGAATTCTCACCATATAAGTATAAAACACATCATTGACCAAAGCATACTTCTTCAATGCATTCTCCTCTTGTAGGTCAGGGTAATGTTCATATACCAATTTCTGCCTTGGACCACTGCCTAAGGTCCCAACCCTGTCTATTCCATGTATGAATGGTCTCACTTCTACTGCACATGAATACAATACATATGAAGACAAATAAAATGACAACTTTTGCTTCCTCAACATGGCTTGTTTCCATATAGCTGTGCTTATGGTCTTGGCCCAGTGAATCTGTTCTTGTTCCTCTTCTGCTTTTCTTCTGAATTCAATAACAGTAAACATCCATGGCTCACATTTAGTGCCCTCTCTCAATCCTATCAATCTACTCAATGTTGTAATCAATAGGTGTATGTCCTTGAAGTATATTCTCAGTAAATTTTTGTGCACTCTGGCTACAGCCTTGGGTTTGTTTTCTGGGCTGTACCAATTGTAAAATATCTTCTCTCTATAATCCCTTTCATTGATTTGATAATCCTCATTGTATTGATCAATGTTAATGTCTACCATTTTCTCATTGATTTCCAAACCGAATGTCCTTGCAATACCCTCTGTGGATAAATCTGCAATGAGTCTGTCATACAACATTATTCTCCTGGTTTTCAAGTCATACAGAGTTAAACAATCCAAACATAAATCCTTAGCCTCCATAGCCAATGGAAAACCTGCAGCTCTATACAACCCGCTCTCCCATATACATTTCATATCTGTCGTAGCATTTGCAGCTGTAATCTTTTGTAAAACATCATTTGCATCATAATTTCTAATATTTGTATCCGTTCCCACTCCGCTGTAACTGATCAATGTCGGGTATCCTCTATGTAGTGGCAGTTCCTCTTTCTCTATCTCTTTACGCGGTTTCCTTTCCTTTTTTACCTCACCCCTTGTATCTACCTTTTTCTGCTTCGGGGCCATTCCTGTAGCAAATGCATCTTTTAACCTTCTATTTTACTTTCCTATCTAGGGTTTTACTACAAATTTCTATTTTTTACCATTTTACCCTAACCCAGTTTGTCTTTTTTGTTTTGACTTTACATTTGTTAAGCTCTACCCACCTAATTAACAGTTAAAACAATGATTTAACAAATGCCTATGTTTTATAAGGAAATTACTGAAATTTACATGCATTTTTACCATTTGAAATGTAACGGCGTTTTGAGGTAAATACCTATATTTCTTGACCACTCACTTTCTGTCGTTGACTTACTCTATTATTTTGCCTTCCGTCCAGCTGCTGTAATTTCGTCACCTTAATGAATTCTGTTCAATTTGCTGCAACAATTCTCTTTTCTGCAGTTTTTAATTCTTAGCAATGCAAATTCAAAAGCAAATAACGTTAATTTTACCCTAACTCTCTTTGAATTTTACTCTTTTTGGGTGTTAGTTCGGCATTAATTACAACAGTTAATGCACCTAAAGCTTCAGCCTTCTATTTCAGGGTTTAAGTTTTGAACTTTTTTACCCGTTAGTTCATTTCTGCATACATACCGTTTTCTTTGTATGTTTCATTTGTATGTTTCCTTGTATCTTTTATCATACAAACACATATATGCAAGAAACCAACTAAGGCTATTTCCTTTTTCTCTTCTATCCGTACTTGTATTACCCGCTTTGTATATCGCTCTTTGCATGTCTCATTAGATACAAACGCATATACAAACAACCTTTTTACTCTTTATCCTCCGCGATGCCTTTTATTCCTTTGTATCTCGAATATGTATATCATAAACATACAAGCGCTCCAAACATACAAAGACTTTTCTATATTGAACTTCCTTTTCGCATCTGGCTTGCATCTCTTATTTGCATCTTTTCCTGTACATCAGCTTGTATATCTAAGATATACATTGTTATTATACAAGCCCGATATGCAAGCAGTGGGACCCACCTTACTTTCCACTTGTATCTTTGCGATACAATAGTACTTGTATCAATCTCTTAGATACAAGGCTTGATACATACAAACTCATTTGTATATTCCTTTTCGGACTTCTCATGTTTTATAAACCATATCTCATAACTCCTTCTGCTCCGTAATTGTATATAAAGTGAAATGCATCATTCTATATGCATTGAGGTACAATGCATTACTTTAACAGATTTTAATTTTCTTTGAGCTCCGCGTTGTATGTATATCGAAATGTATAATCCTTAGCATACAATATACAAGCAACGAAATTTACCTCGATAAAACCACATTTCATATTCTTTTCGGGTCCACGACATGTATATCATGTTGTATATCGCCTTGTATGTTTTCCTTTTACCAAACATACAAACCTAAGATACATCCGACGGACTTACCCAATTATTCATTTTACTTCTTAATTCTGTCGGGTCCAACTTGTATGTAAGGATAAAGCGTCAGGAAAATGCATACAAGTATAATGATAGAAAAACCCAACAGCTCTTTTATGCGACTCATACAACAACTTGATATACAAACAACTTTGTATATGCAACATACAAATCCTCCTATAGTGTATTTTACCAAAAACACACATATCTTGCAAAATATTGGAAATTTTAAAATGGTTCAAAAAGCAACCCCTACTCATTTTTGACAAGGAATTTACCCCTATTCTGCTCTGGTACTTAATGCTATTTGTCTTTATTTTCAACAAGGTTTGTAACTTTCACTACCTTTTCCCTTTTACCACCAAGCAGACCCACACCAAGGAAAAAAAGCCATAGCCACAACAGGGGTCCTCATTTTGCTAAGAAGTAAAATGGGGAGTGTTGTGAGCATCACAACACCTCCTTCCAGAGGATATATGGAGTTAGAAAAAATAGCATTACACCTGCTTTTCCAAATATGCATGAGAATAACCTGTCTAATAGAAATTGTAATAACATTATGAACACCCAAACCCAACATAGCTTCTTTCTAGTTCAAATGATGTTAAAAAATAGCACGTAAACCATTAAAAATAGCCTTCCATTGTATTTGAGCAAAAGGACATTCCCAAAATATATGTTTCATACTTTCCTGAGTCTGACAAAATGGGCATTTAGGCATAGGAATCCTGAGGTATCTTAATTTGTTTTCAATAGGCAATTTGCAATGGAGGATTTTCCAAGACAAAACCTGAGCATCCGTATCCAGCTTGGATTTGCAGATTTGAGTGCTCAAAAAATACCAAAATTTCTCACAGAATCTACACTTCTATTTAAGGTTCAGATGAGGATTAAGAGGCAAACAAGGAAGAAGTTGTCTGTAAATCTTCTTCAATGATAAGGCAAAGAAATGATATCTTCAACAGGAACTAAAGATTGGACAAAAATAAGAAACTGCTTATATTTATTAGTTAGACCAAAACGAGTTTTAAGATCCGACCATGGCAACCAATCCAAATCCTTGAACTCCCAAATATCACTAAATTGTCAGATTCCTTTTTTGAACAAAAAATGAGCATGCGTGGGAAAGCTTACAGCCAGTGGTTGACTGTGATATTGAATAAGTTTATTCCACCAAATAACAGAAGTAGCAAAGCTGAACCCATATTGAAGAGATTCTTCTCTCCACTCAAGAAGAAGACAAACTCGTTGCCATGCCTTCCAAACAGATTGTAAGGGAAATGAGGCTCTGATCTGAAAAAAAGGTGCAAGAAGAATCTTATCCCGCTAATTAGTATGTTGCCATCTACCTTTAGCAGATGTAGAATTGATTCTATGTCGGACTAGAATCTTCCAAGGTTCGTCTCCTTGGATTGCTCTAATAATCCACTTAGCTGACAAGCAGATACCTTGTGTCTTAGGGTCAATGAGACCAAGGCCTCCTTTGCATTTGGGTTGAATACAATGTATCCAAGAAGTGGTTTTAAACCCAACGCTGCCATCCCATTTGGACCACAAAAACTGGCGAATAATTTTATTCAAATCTTCATACTCTTTGTTAGAAGGCATCCAACATGACGAGTAGTAAACATAAGTGGCGATAAAAATTCTATTTGCAACTTGGATTTTACCAGCCAATGATAAGAACTTGTTTCCCCAATTAAAGAGTTTGTTCTTAAGCCTATCAATAAACCATTTCTACATATCAAATAGGGAAACTCCTATTCCAAAAGGGATTCCGAGGTACTTAGAAATCTCACCATGTCTAATTTGTCGCCACTCCCTAGGGATCCATTGGGGAATGGGCCCAGACTGGACCATCTAGAAATCAGTCTTGTTATGAGCAAGTTGAGAACCTGAAACAAAACAATAAAGATCCAAAATTTCCATGGTATTATTGATTTCAGCTTTGGTGTTCTGCAGAAATAGAAGGCTATCATCAACAAAATGTGAATTAATAACCATACCGTCCTGAGGAATGGAAATGCCTGAGATAAGCTTTAGCTAATTGGCTTTTTGAAGCAGATATCCGAGCGCATCAACAGTAAGAACATACAAAAATGGTGATAGAGGACATCCCTGCCTAATGGAGTGATGTAACGAGAAGGATTTAGTCATGGAATTATTAATCACCAGCTGAGTGTTGGCATCATTGAATATCATCTGAACATGAGACCGAATTTTGGTCCCAAACCCAAGCCATTGCAGCATTTTTAGAATAAAGCTCCACCAAATTCTATCATAAGCTTTGTCAAAATCTAATTTGATTAAAAGTGCATTTTGTCCTGTTTGTTGTGCCCATTCAGCAATTTCCCGGGCCAAGATCAGGTTATCAAGAATAAATCTGCCATTGAGGAAACTAGTTTGTTCTGGTCTAACAATGCATTGCACCACGGGTTTAATATGAATGCCCAACACTTTCACAATGATTTTGTAAGAAGTGTTTAGCAGAGTAATAGGTCTCCAACCAGAGATAGTATCCTCTTTTCTCCCTGTAGGTATAATTTGATGATCCCTCTATTTATAGAGGGACCCAACGAACCTTTCTTAAGGGCTTCCAAGTATAAAAGATAAAAATCATCTTTGATGTGAGGCCACATAGCTTGATAGAATTCAACTAGAAGCCCATCAATACCTGGGCTCTTATTAGTGGCCATAAAAAAAAGAGCATGTTCTAACTCCTCCAATGAGAGGGTCCTGTCCAGGTATCTGCTATAACCAGGGTCAATTCTATTAGGAATAAATTCTGCAACGATCTCTTCCAATGTAGAATAAATATCATTCCAAGATTCATTTTCTTTGAAGAGGTTCACATTGAAATTCTGAAAAATCTGATTTATATTAGTTAGATTTGTGTGGAGAATACCATTCTCATCCATTATGGCACAAATTCTTTCCCTTTTATGTTTGTACTTCAAATAGTTGAAGAAGTATTTGGAGCCCCTATTTCCCTCTTTGATCCAATGGAGTCTAGCTTGAATCTTAGCCCCTTGTCCTCTATAATGGTCAAGATGATGCAGTTGTGTCTTTGTGGTAGCGATAGAGGCTTGGAGCTGTGAATTATTCGGGTTAGTGTTTAATTTCTTTCTATCCTTCTTGATGTTTCCTTGGAGTGTTTTTTCCCTTCGTCTTCGCTGCCAGGCCATTCTTCTCCTACAATCACGAAGAAAGGTAATACATTGTGTGATCGCAGTACACTACCAATCAATCCAAGACTCTCCTTGCGGTTTTGGGATAGAGTTCCAAATCCCCACTAGAGCATTCATGCAAACCTGATTTTTTAGGTGGGAAGTATTGAGTTTATAAGGTAGTGGAGAAGCAACAACATTTTGTTGAGTAGTAGAAACATTGCAAAAAATAGGAAAATGGTTTGATAGGGTGGTGGAATAATCAACTTGAATACAATCACCAGAAGCAGTGTGGACCAATTGAAGATTAGGCGATAAATAGAATCTGTCTAGCCTGCTAAGCTTTCTATCATCGCCCAATTTGCAATTAGACCAAGTAAACTAGTTATTAGCATGACTATTAAATTGGTCATGAATAGGATCAACCACCCCAAGGGAGTTCCTGCAGTACAACCAATTACTAAATTCTTCATTGCTGAGTTTATAGTGACTAGACCAACTCCGATTTGAGTTATGTTCAACCATGTTGAAATCACCACCAATAATCCAATCTGCATTGGGAAGGACTTTGGACATCCACTCCCAAAGATTAGCATGTTCTTTAGTAGTGCGAGGAGCATAAACAGAGCAAAAGCCTATAGGTTGTCCATTGATAACCGAAAGGGCCCAAACACAATTATGTGAAGGGTCCTCTCCCTTATCAACAACAAACTTAGCAATCCAAGGGGCAATACCGAGAATAGCTCCACCTTTTCCATCTCTATGGGAAGTATATAGAAAAAAGCCTCTTTTCATATATTCAAAAGAGCTGCTTCTAGTTTGTTGTGGCCAAGTTTGACTTCTTACAAAAGTAAAATGTTAGGTTTCCATTTTACAAATGATTCCTTAACCTTGTATTTGTGGTGGGGAAGTGAGATCCCCCTCACATTCCATGAGAGAATACAGAAATTTATGATGAAGGAGTATTAGAACCTTCTTCCTGTGGCAACACACTGAAACTATTGATGAGATTGATTGGCTACTAGTTGTTCGACCAGTCAGATGGAGATCTAGATCTCTGTCGAGAGTTGGGTGGAGGAGAAACAAAGCCAGGTTCAAACAGAGGAGTGGTAGGAGAAGGAGAGGAATGGTTTCTCCCAGAAGAATAGTTGTAAGAGCGTGAAGGTTCTTTCCTCTTCTTGACCATTTGCCAACTATCAGTCATAATAGAATCCTTATAGGATGGAGACTGAACAAGTGGTGCATCCGTTTCATTATCAGAGGCAAGAGGTGGTTGCAAGTGCATTTGCGATGAAGGAGATGATGTGGGGGAAGTGGGTAAGGTATGAGGAAGGATAGGACTCGAGGAGGGATGAGTAGCCTGAGTGGATGGAATAGAAGAAGTGGGCATTGAATCAAATCTTGATTTTCTAGCAGGATAATCCCGAATCAGATGGCCCTCTTTTTGGCAGAAAAAACATGCATTTGGCTTGTTCAAATAGACCAATTGTTGTTCCATTTTAAATCCTGGGCCGATCAATCTAATACTCTTTGGTAGTGGTTTGTTTAGGTCCATTTCAACAAAAACCCTAGGGTGTACCCTAAGGCTGGCAAATTTGTCAGTATTTTGTTTGCACCAAATAACCCTGCCCAGTTGTGTTACAATATCTTTCAGGTAAGGCCTAAATGCAAGATTTAGGTATGGCAATTCTATCCACATGGGATATTGAGAGCGAGAGGGGCCTTCCAGATGGAAGTCAAACCTCCAGGCTTGAAGATAATAGATTTGGCCACAAATCACCCATGTACCATATTGCAGCACAGCTTGGGCATGGTCTGTGTTTTTGAACATACATGAAACATAACTCTTCCCAAGACCTCTGAGTGCTTCAATCTCCCAACCACGATTTTCCCAATTAAGACGGGCCCATTTATAAAAATCATCTTCAGAAGGAACTCCTCTTAGGAAAAATAGAATAACAGTTTGAGCTTGACATTTAGATATTACCTCCATCACATCATCAGGAAGGAGGAACTCTAAGGGTTTACCTGCGTCGTTGGTTGTTCCTTCAGCGATTGTCTTGGTTTCCTCGTTTGGTGAAATCTCTTCTACAGATTGTGCACTGTCTAATTTCGTTGCCTTTGCACCTCCTAAGTTTGGCTCCATATCATTCACAGGGTCTTTTCCGTTATTGTCAGCTTCTATTCCATCATTCGCTTCACCAGCTTGCCTGGCCGCTGATTTCAACCTCATCTGTAGTCGTAGTAGCATGCAATCAGCAATCGAATGCGGATTAGGGCACTGGGATCTGCGTGTGCTTAAAATTAGAGTTTCCTCTACCGTGCTTCAAACGTCTTCCTTTGGCCTTCATTTTTATATTGTTTCTTTTACAAGGTGGCTCATTTTAAAAGCCTTAATTTGTACTTTTTATTTATTACCCCACGATCGTTGCCACAACCATAACCTATACTTATTGTCCTTATGTACTTTGAATGTATATTAATAAACTTTTCCAAGTGAGAAACACGTGGCATACCTACATAAGACTTTGAAAGTTCCTCCTCTCACTATTTTGTCTATTTAGAAATAAGAACTAGTACTTTATAATTGAATATATTAATCATCTCTATCTCTAAAACATTTGACACGTTCTAACCACATGAAACCCATGCATTACAAATAAACCCAAATGTGGAGGATTTCACATGTTATATAATGCTATTTTAAGCTCTTCAACGACCACCCGTTTATTTTATTTCAAAATGAGTGTAAAATAATGGTCGACGAGACAAGTGCATTATCTCCATTTTCTTTTGAGGTTGACATTTCGAGAGGAACATATTGAATATTTAAGCTTCCTTTTGGATTGCTTCTTAGACTAATAATATAAGTGTTATTTATTTATATTGTTTACTGTTTACTTGGTTGATAGGTTTCCAATATAAGTGCTATTTATATTGTTTACTTGGTTGGTAGGATTGTTTTTATTAAACCCAAAATTGAGTTTCTTGACATTTTCATTGATCGTTGGCATATTCCTCTAGGATCAAGTGCCTAACATTAATTACATTAAATTATAATAAAGTAAAGCATTAATTACTTATCAATTTTTAAAAATAGTTTCTTATATTATGGTATTATATTGTAGAGACAAATGTGCACACTCCTTTTTTCATTTTTTATGTTTCACATTATTTTGTGTGAAAGTTTTGTATCCATGATTCTAACATATAATTTAGTTCTTTTGGAGTAAGTCACCGACTCTAACCTTGAACCTCTTATTTTGTTATTCCAAATTCTTCAATTCAGAATATTTTTTACTCACTTCTTAACACCATACACTTGTTGGACTAGATCATAAGTGTGTTTCTATCCCCTAGAGTAGATTCTAGATATAATCACATCCCCAGTTTCTAAAATCAAAATTTAAATCTAAGGGGTTCAACTTAATTGGTTAAAGCATTAGGTTCTCATTGTAGAGATCCAAGTTCAAATCCCCATAGGGACATCTAATGTTGAATTCTAAGTCGTGACTCTTAGTCTTCAATTATTGACTTCTAATGTGGATGCGATTTCTAAATAAGTGGTTATCTAAGTAACAACTCTTGATCTTCCATAAGTGATCTCTCAAGTTTTGATTCCAAATTCAATTTTACATTACAAATTTCTATTGTAGTATCACAACAATAAACTCTAATCCTTCCTAATTTTATTTATCATTTATATTTATTAATCTAAATTTATCAATGTTAAGAAGTGTAAATGTTATAATTAATTTATTACCTATTTAAACATCATAAATGAAACGTAAGGTGCATTTCTATTTCCATGCATTATTATAACACCCTCTTTAATTCTGTGAATGGATATGATAACCTAACTCAGCCTAGAGTGACATTTAAATTAAAGGACTGGTCTTTAAAAGAATATTCTCTTGGCATCTATCTTACCTTGCAAGATCAATTAATAATTTACAATATTGTTTATGAATATAAATTAATTGTTGGTAAGTGATGAGGGGGTCAATTCCAAACACACAATAACACAAATTGTACATAGAAAATAGGAATGTTCTTTTATTGATTTGGACAACACATTACATTACAGAAACAAAAATCAAATAAGAGAATGAATCATCAACAAGCTGCAACACCCTACAACTTCATTTCTCTACATTCATGAACCTTCCGTCTTTTGTAGCTTCAAAACAGTT
Source organism: Cunninghamia lanceolata (assembly GCA_027924645.1). NCBI lineage: Eukaryota > Viridiplantae > Streptophyta > Pinopsida > Cupressales > Cupressaceae > Cunninghamia > Cunninghamia lanceolata. The sequence continues at coordinate 18,047,070 of BSBN01001215.1, read as the reverse complement.
AGGGTTTCTATTTTCCCTCCTTTTCTTGACTCTCAACTTTCCCCCTTTTCTCTACTAGTCCAAACGATTCCCAAAAATGGTCATACACAGCCCTTTTGGCGCCCTCCAGCCAAAATTTTGAAATTTGTAACTCTCTCCAAAAATAGGTCAACTTTCGAGTCATAACTTTTGATCTGGGTGTTCAATCGACGAACTGTTTGATGTGTTGGAAAGGTCGCGGAGTGCTCTATGCGCCAAAACTTAGCTTTGTCGATTCCGCCCATTTTCGGGGTTGTACAGAGCCTCTAAGTGCCTCAAACCGACTTTGAAACTTTTCCAAGGGTTTTTAAAGAAACATAAAGTGATCTTTGGCTAATTCCTTCACCAAAGGTCATATTTTTCAATTACGAAGCCTTGTCTAAATTTTTGTTTCCATACGTGCTCAAATGCAAACTTTCTAAAAATAGCCTATTTTTAGCAGGTTGAAAAAATTGAAGGTTCTATGTACATCGTTATTCTGGGTGTCCAAAAATATAAAATTTGAAAAGAAAGAAAGAAAAATCATCATTTTTTTTGGTGATGCAAGATCACCCTTACACCATTGGATACTCCTACATGAATAAGAGTAGTTATGATGGAGTTTTTTTAATTAAAATAATTTTTAAAATAAAAAATAAAATAATATGTATGAAGTGATTGGTGGATTCTAAGTTCTCTTGTTCAGTTTTTAACTTTCAATTTTAATTTAATAGATTTTCTACATTTTAGACCAAGCTTTCTTACTCAATATTTTATTTAAATATCGAGTAATAAATTTGTTTTTTTTCCTCCTTACATTTTTCTTACTCAATATTTTATTATTTAAATTGAAGCTTACAGCTGAAATTTTAGACCAAGCCTGTTATTGGTGCTGCTTGATTTGATTATGGTAAATTCTGTATATCTATCTACCAAACACATTTTTTAAGGAAGGGTTTGGTGGATTAGCATCAATCTGTCATGTTCTATCCTCGTCATTTGGCCTCTATAAACCATTAAAAATCTACTTTGTAAATATATAATCCATGGAAGATTCCTCTTGCTGGATATACTATACTATTACCATTAGAATAGTATAATTAATAGTGTGTTTCTACTTGACTTTTAACTTGCATTGTGCTTGACGTCAAAATTTCTAGGCAATATTGCAGAATTAAATACACATCAAAAAAATCAGGCTAAGAATAGGTCGTTGATAATCTTTTAATTTCATTCTTATATATGGAGTTTGAGAGCTTAAATTTGCAGTTTAAACTTCTACACAACAATTATGGGGTGTTGTAACCTTTCTTTCTGCTCTATGATGCTCCTAATTCTGCTTGTATTTCTTGCAAAGGCACCTGCAACACAATCCTGGGGGAAGGAAGGGCACTTTATAACCTGCAAGATAGCTCAGGTAGTTATTTCAACTCACACATATATAATATATGTTTTGCACCAATTAGTTGCACTTACATGAATAGTGAATGGATGAATATAAATATGAAGATGTTTTTGCATTATGATTTTTATGACTATTGTTTTTGCACCTATAAAAATGCAGCCACTTCTAACTGAAGCAGCTGCAAATGCAGTTCAAGAATTGCTTCCAAGCTCTGCTGAAGGAGATCTGGCTTCTGTCTGTTCATGGGCTGATACAGTTCGTTTTAAGTATCGTTGGGCCAGTCCCTTACATTATATCAATACTCCCGGTGTCTGTAACTACAAATACTCTCGTAAGTTGTTTCAATTTTTATGTTCTTATTCTATATGCATATTTATATAAACAAGTGTGTAAATTGACTGCAAGGTCCTTGTGGCTTGCACCAGGATAATCAAACAGTAGCTCTTCTCTGATGCAAGGATTCAAATCACAAGCAATATTTATATCAATACTAAAGAAGTTTTTGAAGGCCACATCAATTTTACCAGTAGTATTACCCTAGTTTACCTATTTAAGATTGGAATGGGTTTATAAATGTTGGATTAACTGTTACACTTCTGGGAATTGATCTTGTGGACTAACCACCACTCTGAGTTTAGGTGAAGGTGCTGGTTTGTAAAGTTCGCAAATAATAAAAACATGAAAGATTTGGTTTCAATGTCTGAAAGCAGGTGACTGTCATAACGACAAGGGAGAAGAAGACATGTGCGTTGCAGGAGCCATCAACAATTATACAGCTCAGTTAATGACTTATGGGCAATCTTCATCAGAAGGGACATGTAAATCTCAAAACAATTTTGATTGTTATTGCTTATCTTCATCCAAATCCACATATGTTTTAAATTATTCTTTAGTCCTTCAAATTGTTTTGTTTTCTTAAATAATTGAAGTGGAATGTCTTGGGCAGATAATCTGACAGAAAGTCTCATGTTCCTTTCCCATTTTGTTGGAGACATTCATCAACCTTTGCATGTGGGGTTCGCTGATGATGAAGGGGGGAATACAATACCACTACGGTGGTACAAGCGAAAATCTAATTTGCATAAAGTATACATACTTTATTCCTGATTCTTCTCATTCCTAATTTGCATAAGCAGTATAATTATTGGAGTTGATTGTTCTATTGTTTTCACTAAACAACAGGTATGGGATTTTGACATCATAGATGAATCAGAGAAAGAATTTTTCGATCGAGATGTTACAATCATGATAGACGATCTTCAAAGAAATATTACAGTATGTGATGTATACCATTTCCTGGTCATATTTACTTAAATTTTGATTACAAGAGTTGGATAGATTGAAGACTAATGTAGGAGATGGATGGACAGTTGCAGCCATTAGAAAAGTCAGGCTTCTTGGTGAGTTAAAACTGAGCTTTGTGTATCTTAATTTGGTGGATGTAGGAAGGATGGTCAGATGAGGTTCCTACATGGGAGAAATGCGCAAGGGATGCCTTAGTTTGTCCCGATGGGTAAATAATACATTCTACTTAAATATCATCCATTTTTATGGTGAAACAGTCAATAGCAATTTTACACCTCATTCACAATAAAAGTGGTAAATATGTGTACTATTTTTATTGACAAAATCGATCTTTGACTGTTGAAATGGATGATATTTAAGATCAGCACTGTAAATACTGGAGAAAATAATATGGCATATGAATGGATATTGAAAATTTTTAAAAAAATCTAAAATGGATTATTTGGTATTATTATCAACAGGTATGCATCGGAGAGTATAAGTTTAGCTTGCAAATGGGCTTATAAAGACGTCGCTGCAGACACTATTTTGGGAGGTAATAGCAGTTTTTACCAGGTGAATAATTTGTAATTGGCTTTTTTGATTTAAAGCTAACTAAAGGATTTTGTAATTTGACAGATGACTATTTCCTCAGTCGGCTGCCAATAGTAGAAAAGAGACTTGCTCAAGGAGGTGTAAGACTTGCGGCAATACTAAATCGAATTTTTGATTCGAATTTTGTAATGAGAGGCTCTGCACAATCCTCTTAAAATATGTCCTCTCATGAAACACTGAAAAGCTTGTACTTGTTGAATAGAATGAGAATAATTTTTATCAGTAAATTCAAATTGGTTAAGTTTGCACTGAAGACAAATTGGGATCAATGCCCAACATATTAGGGTTAACCAGGATCTATCATGACATGACATTGATTTATTTTTTATTTTATTTTTTACTATAAAAGTTATGTTAGGATTAAATATTAAATCAAGAAGAATTTTTTAATAAATTGAAATAAGTTTATATCACAATAAAAATGAGATAAAATATTTGAAGTGGAGAAATTGTTTGATGGAAGAAAATTTGGTGTGCATTAACGAAGAGGACAACTTGAAATCTTACAATATCTTATAATGCTTAAAATCTCTTTATTACATAAATCATGAGAATTTTCAAGATAACAATTTAGCTAAATACCACTCTTAAAAAAGAGATTTGAGAACCTTTATTTTGTAGAGGTGAGAATATGAATTATGCATGTTGTAGGAATAAACAAATATTTGGATGTTTGAGAAATTGTAAAATTGGTGTAACCTTCCCCTTAGATCTATACAGAAGCAATTACTAATGCAAGGAAATAACACTAGATCAATATTAGATAGCCAATTTTATTAATTGGTCAATTGATTTATAGTACAAAATGACCCATGTTTATATATAGCAAGTGTGAAGCTAATCAATGCATAATAGGTGGAAGTTAACTAAAGTTGAACTAGCATAAAATATGGAAGTTAACTAAAGTTAATCTAGCATGATAGGTGGAAGCTAATTAAAGCAGCATGATAGATAGGAAATAACTCAACCCAAATTAGCTAAGTGTCAGTTAGATGTATAAGACATGGGCACATGACTCAATCACACAACTACCTAAGTGTACTTAAGAAAATAAAGTGGATAAACAAATATAAATGAGATTAATACTAGCCTAGTGAAATGATAAGAACACCTAGTCTAGTGTGAATACTCTAAGACCTTGAACACATGTAACTCTAAGCCTCTATATTTGCCACCTTATCTTACTTACTCTAAGACCTTGAGCATATGTAACTCTAAGCCTCTATATTTGCCACCTTATCTTAGTGTGTGTCTACGTGTCAAGTGCACACACGTGTACAAGAAAAGAAGTTACGTACTCCAATATACCTTTCAAAGAATATAAAGACACCTAAAAATAAGTTGCACTTAAAATTTTCTTGTATAGGAATATAGAGACACTTAAGAAAGGAGTTACACTATAAAGAACCTTAACTAAAGACAAAAAAATGTGTTGGATAATATGAATTAATAAATAGCAAAGTAATAATGATTTTAAGCATCACTAAAGATAAAGCCTCCTTAAATGTAAGAAAAATTAATACACAAAAAGAAAAAAGGTGAATAAGAATTTCTATAAAAATAAATAAAACTATTTTATAGTTCCATGACCTAATAACTAGGACTCTAATAACCAAAGAATGATTAATTCTAATAAATGAAACTAACCATTCATTTAATACACTACATACATTATATATGTCCTCAACAAATTTATAATATTAATAGTGAAATAAATATCATGAGCAATTCATATACCATTTGTTATTGCATGGGTTGGCACCAATATGGTGGAATACATCATTGAGAAGTATGTACAAATAAAACTCTAGCAATATGTCACATAGTCGATGCGAGAATCCTTAATCTAGATGGGATTGCATACCACAGAAAGTTAAAAATCAAAGATCATTATAAATATTGAGATGAACTCATGACCTTCACAACTCAAGATGGACCTCAAATTTCACATTGAAATGACAGTGATTGCAACATCGCTCTTTAATTTTCCTATTTGTGATTGTTTGCATTTACTATCTTGGACTATTATTGGAATGAGAGTGAACGTGCTATTCTAAATGAGTAAAGATATTTAACCCATGTGATAAAAATGGATGTAAACCCACTCTCCACATCACTAATATTTATTGTTATTTTTTCTAGCATCATTCATTATGACGGTTATATTTTTAGGTCTCATGCCATATTAATCATATTTTTTTGTACAATTGCCTCTCATCTAGAAAGTGGTAGAAGAAGCCACATTAGATTGTTACTATCCCATGACATGTCTTCATAATTATCAATGTCCATTATCACCATTGGGATTAAGTGTCATTCACCTTGCACATCCCTAGACATGTTTAATTGTATTTAATTATTATTGTCGATAAATAATGTTATGTCTCTAAGAATCATGGAGAGGGTAGACATGGATGTTCCTCTTAGGTGCTAGGAAAAATTATTTATTATTATTTATCCTCTCACAAGTATCTGTAATGAAATTTAAGTTGGGAGTTAGAATTGGGAGACCTTGTAAATCGATCAAGATTAGGAGATGTAAGAAGATCTTCTACACTTAGATTTTATGACAGATGTGGTCAATTTAACTATTATGATAGAATCTATGATGTTTATGATGCATAATATGGTTGTAATAAGCATAAGAGGAGTTACATTCTATTCTTGAAAGATTCTCCTTGTTTACGGGGTGTTTGGATTATGGGTTGGATTTGGGCACCCAAGTTTGGGTCCATGGTTTCAGCTCATGGTTTGCACACCGTTTATGGTTTGTGGTTTTCCAATTAGCTCTATATATTGGAGGGTTTAAGATATAACATAAGAGATTATTTTGCAGGCCATTTGAGCACCATTATGCTATCAAAATTCAGAGGGATAAGCATATTGTATTGATGTAACTAATTTCATGATTAATCAAGGCTTTGATTTCTTTAGGTGTGGATTTTTTTTCTCGAAAGGGTTTCTCCACATAAATATTGTGTTATAGTTTGCATTTGTGTTTCATTGTTGGTTTCCTTTCAACTTATGATCTATCATTGTTTATGAATTTGGATGCACTAAAAGAACAACATATATTTACTATATTGTTTCACCATGTTTGCAACAATCACAAATAATGACAATTTAGTTAATTTGGAACCTTGCTTGTATACTAGATATTCATTACAATACCAAGTGCATAATTACCAAACCCATTCAAATGACATTGCAGACCGAGCCCTAATCATCTTGCACTTGTGTCAAACTCTAGAGCTATATTTATGCATTTTATAAATTTCTTAAATTTTTTTCTTAGAAAACTAACAAAACAACATAAAATCCCCTTTTGTAGAGCATGGAGATAGGAAAAATGGTTCAAATAGACTATAAAAACTAAGAAATGCTAGTCCCATGGTCATAATCACTTGAAGCTCAAACCATCAAATTTTATCAAAGAGGGGTACATATGGCTAAACTAGACCAAGGACATGATGTCATGCTTCCATAGGGATCTTCAAAATAAGTCTACACAGTCACCCAATATAGGTTGTGGCAAGAGTTTCACATTATGTTAGACTTTATTAACTCAAACAGGTCCATGGTGGTACTTGAAATCCAAATATCTTTGTAATTTTGCTTGGAAAACATGAAAAGTCAAGTTAAACATGGTTTATCAACACTTTAAAATCTAAAGACAAAATTATAAGAATCCCAAAGATGATGCAAAGATAGTTCTTAGAAGTGACACATGGAAGGTATAATAGACACACATGGAAAACATCCAAAGCTAACATGTGGAGGTTGGGAAAGTCTACGAGGATGCATGGATAAAGTCTGTGTTATGGGATTTCCCCCCCTTCATATGATTATTAATGAGATTCGGTCTTTTGTAAATAATTAAAAAAACAAAAAAAGGGAAAATGAAAATAAAGGAGATGAAAAAAATAAAATAACCTTTTAAGTTAAAAAGAGGAAAAAGGTGAAATAAGCTAAGTTAAACATTATAAATTCCTTTAATATTTGGAAAACATTTAAAACCCTTTGTAAAGGGTGTGTGTATATGTAATTAAATATTTATTAAAGGGTGTGATCGTCGATTTCTACCTTTTGCATTACTATATATACCCAAGTTAAATGGATGTAAAAGGATATGTGATTATTTTTCTTGGATAACTCACCAAAGGACAAGTAGTTTAGTGGGCCGTGACCATTGGAGAAGGGGCATGTAGAGTGCATACAACTCGGGGTATAGAGTACACCTGAGACTATCCTATCTAGGGTTGTTGCTTGATTGAGCATGTGTTTTTCTATGTTCTGAATAAGAACTATACCTCTTGGAGTGTTCATGACTAAGTCTAACTAAACCATTAGTTTCATCCTGAACTGAGAGAAATCCTATCTAGGTTTTGAAATAGATATGTACTCTTCCTTGTGAAGTTATTTATTTTGAACCATTAATAAGGAATATTTTGCAAATTGGTTTATTTGGTTTCCAAGAATATTTAATAACTTGAATCATTTAATTTATTTTCAAAAGTATTTAAATTGTCATTAAATTTCTATTTATTTTTGTATAAATTAAACTATGAATCTAATAGCTATATATACTTGAAATTATTACATGTACTTTCTGGGAATTGTTAAATTACATTTTGGTATTAAAGCCAAGTTAGAGAGGCATTTTTGACATCATTTTAATTACTACGATTAATTAGGAATTAAATTAAGTAATTAATATTAGTAAACAATCAAATTTAAATTTGTTATAGTTGAGATTGGATTTAATGATAAAATGAAAAAGATTTAGATATAATTAAACTTTTGTCAGTTTTGTGTCGTTGATACATGAAGATTCTTTTACTTGATTATGATCAATGATTGCAATTGGGAGTTTAGCTTATGATGTAATTTGGAAAGAGATCATACTAATATTGGACTAGGTCATAACCATAGTTTAGTCCAAAGACACTTTACTAATTTGCAATCTAGTAAACTTGCTATGGACTTGTCCTTTTCTAATGTGACTTGTTCTCCTTTCTTTGATACCTTCTTTTGGACATGGGGTTGTGTTGAAAAGCACAACAGATCCTATCGTAGAAATGATCATACTGAAGTATCCAACAGTTGACAATAATCTACATGATCTAAATAAATGGGAAACATTTTTTTTATCATTTGTGTTTGCTGTTTTGTTTTAGGTTTTGCCTTTCATCAAATAGTTTGTTGTCAACATTTTGTGCTCCTCTTCACATGTCAAACTAGAACAACTAATTCCCATAATTCTTGGAGGCTAAAGAGGCTCTTAAATTTCCACGAGCATTTACCATGTAGATCGAAGGACATGAGGGAAAAAGGCCATTTTTTTGGGAGAAGAAGGTGACTTTTGGAAGAATTATGTTGGTCTTCTTCTGCTACGTGGTTAAGGAAAAAAGAGAAAAGAGACAAAAAGGAAAATATTGGATGGTAATAGGGGGTAGAAGAGACAAAAGGAAAAAAAGAACTATGTACAAGTTTAGAGGGAGAATCTTGAATGCTTCATGAGGCTGCCACGAGCTGGAAACTAGGGAGTTTACTCATAGGACAGGAAGTTTACCCCATGTTAACTTATCATTTTGATAGAAGTAATATAGGCTTGAAATGTTATAATTTCTTTGTTATTGTAATGAGGAGAAAAGACTATATTAATTTATTTCCCCATCTATCATGAGTTGTTTTTTGTGTGTGCATGAAGGGAAAAGGCCTAGGATGTTTTAATTTAAATGTTCTACAGCTAAATTTATATGTTCTTGTCACAAAAAAGAAGAAGAAGAAGAATAAGAAGAAAGTTGATTCTAATTTTGAGTTTTAGAAGGAAGATGGTGATGCGTTCATTACAACCTTGGCCACTTGTACAGGTGAGAATGCATGGTTGATTGACTTAGGATCATCTTTTCACATGACCTCTTTAATAGACATTAGTTTAGTAAGTATAAAAAATATGAAGGTGATAAGGTGTAGTTGGGTAATAATTATTATTTAAATATTGTTGGGAATGGTAGTATTCAAATTAAAAAAATTGATGGTAGAATTAGAAGATTTGACGGTGTCTTCATATCCCAAGATTAGCACCTAATTTGTAATTTGTAAGCAAACTAATAGATGTGATTGTGCATGTTCAATTTTCTAAAGTAGGTACATTAAAATGGTGAGAGGTGCTATGGTGATTGCTAGAGGTAGTAGAATGGAATTAGCTTGATGCATGCACTGTCGAGTGAAATAGTACTTCTAGGAAAAGAAAGTTTGTGGCTACTTCATTGGAAAAAGAGTTGGTTTCCTCTTCAACAGATGATCGTGGCTTTTAGGTACCCAAGGTTGTTCTTTCTACTAATTCTAATTACCTACAGAGAAGACTATGTTATGGCACCAAAGATTAGGTCACATAGGAGAGAAGGGTCTAAGGACCTTCAAAAAGAAGAACTTTATTGAAGGTCTTTTATATTGTAATCTTGGATTTGATTTCTGTGAGCATTACATTTATGGAAACAAAACCACGTTCAATTTTACTCTAGTTCTCATAAATCTTGTGGTATTTTAGATCTTATTCATTCTTATGGGTTTGGTCTTATTGATATTCCTTCAATTCTAAAGTCTATTTATTATGTTTCATTTATTGGTGATTATAGAAGAAGAACATGGGTTTATTTTATAAAGAGTAAATCTAAAGTTTTTAATCCATTTAAAGAGTTTAAAGTAATGGTTGAGTTACAGACTAGATTTAGAAAATAATTTTTTTAAGAACTAACAATAGCAGTGAATATTGCTCTAATGATTTTGATAGATTCTAGATAAACATTGTGGCATACAGAGACAAAAGATAACTCTTTACTCTCCTCAATAGATTGGAGTTGTGGAAAAAATGAACAAGACACTAATGGAGAAGGATAGGAGTATGCTTAGTGGTGTTGGTCTAGAAAAAAGTTGTGTTGAAGCTATAACCACTACTTGTTACCTGTTAAACATGTCTCCTACATCAGCTCTTATTGATAAAATTCCTATGGAGGTGTGGTTGGGTCACAAGCCTTCATTGAGACATCTTAGAGTTTTTGGTTGCAAGGCATATGCACATGTGCCAAGGGAGAAACAAACAAAGTTGGAGAATAATGTTGTAAAATGTATCTTCATTAGTTACAGTTATGGTGTGAAAGGATACAAGCTTTGAGATCCTATTGCACATAAGATAATATATAGTAGAAGTGTGATTTTTAGACAAACTAAGCCTTCTTCCATTGTATTGCAGCTAGAGCAAACTCCACTTGTTCCACGAGATAATCGTCATTCGTCTTAGCACATATAATTTTTGGCTTATAACTATTTGCGCTGAATTTACGGGGTACCAGACATATCCGGTGACCCTACCTTTTTCGCATCCTCCAGAAGACCTCCTTTTACCTACTTTTTCCCTAGATACTTTTCAGGGAAACTTGCGCTAATTTCCTTCAGCACCGAACATGTCCGGTAACCCCTCTTTTTTACCATACATCCTATGAAGGCCCATTCACGCGCTCCACTGACTCAAAGGACTTTGTGTGAATTTTTGCCTGCACTGGATATAACCTATGTGAAATCATGAAAAATTGACATGAAGGAAATGAGAACCAATGCAAATCAAACGAATGCAAACCTCATATTGACTCACGATCCATTGATAAGGTTGAGAGTACCGCACCCGAAGCACTCTAGCTTTACCCAAAGAGATGAATGTTGATTGCTTGATTCTGCAGCATAACGATGAGATAGGGATTGGTAGATGGAAGATTGGATGAATGCAAGATAGATGGATGAGAGATTGAGAGAAAAATTTGGCAGAGTAAGGATGCTAGAAGAAGATTCCCTTCAAATGGCTCAAGAGAGGCTACCTTTATAGAAAAAGGCTGATTTGAATGGATGGATAGGATTGAGAGTTATGTTGAAAGATATGGACAGTCAAGATCGATTAGGGTTGGATTAGGGTTTCCTACTCAAAGAGGGATTGTAGTCACATGACAAGTGTGCAATGGAGAGTAAAGGGGAATCTAATTGAAAATATTTGAATTAGATTGACATGTGAAGGCATATTAAGTGGAAGATGGAGACATGCGACATGTGTCGCAATGTTATGAGAGGTGAGGGAATAATTCAAATTTTTAATTTGAATTATGTGAGACATGTGAAGGGGGATTATTAACTAAACAAATGGGATTTATTTAGTTAATTGGAATGTGATCAAGTGGGATTAATTAAATAAAGTGGGTTTATTTAATTAATCAGGAAGATGATTAAGATGGGATGAACTAGGACCTAGGGATAAATGGGATTAAGTGGGATGAGGTTAGATGAACTAGGATGAACTAGGACCTAGGGGACATATACAAGTTCACGTCGACAATGTGACTAGGACCTAGGGCAAAGACATACAAGGTCATGTGTAAACAAGACCTAGACAATTTTTAGTGTCTACATTTGCCCCTCTTTGAGATGATGTTGCGAGATGATAAGATTTATGTTGAGTAACACCATTTCAAAGAAGTTAAGGAAACAAATAGAGGAAAAGGATAGGATGATGATGCCCCCTCAAGAGGATAGGCGGGTTGGACAAACATAGGTAGGCTCTCGAAATGAAAGGAATGGCAAAAGATAAAGGAATGGATAGAAAAGGAAGGATGTGTTATGCTGCAATGAAAGTGAGCAACCATGATGTTTGATATAGCACGAGACATTATGCACCAAGGTATAATGACCAAGGTGATGATGTGTCTCGTGCCCCAGCATAATACAACCTTGTCTAGATACAAGATATGAATATTAGCCGGGTTGGATACCAATGTGATACAAATGCAAGATAAAAAATGATAACACACACAAGCAAGCAAGCAAGCATGCACAAATGATACAAAAACAAACAAGGTATTGCCCCTGTCAAGCTGTAAACCAATGATTAAGTGATTGATTGATTGATGATTTGATAAAGATAGTGTTGTCATGGCGGGGAACGATATATCCCTAGATCAACACAAAGATGTGGGAACAATATATCCCATTGATGATGGTGATAATTGATTGATTTGGTTTACGACAAGATTAGGATCAAGACCATTGATTGCAATTGGATAATTTGACAAGATTGTTTGACTTGATTGGTATGGATTAAGGATGACTTACATTTGGATCATTGCTTGGATTGATTTGATTGGAGGATGAATAGAAGATTGGATTTGATGGTGATTGATTTGATGAAGTGATTGAAGAAGTGATGAAGATAGATGATAGAAGAATGATGAAAGAAGAAAGAGGAATATCGTCTTGGTGAAGATTAGAAGAAGGATGGAAGAAGTCTATCGTCTATGCCTGAATCTAGGCACTTCCTTCATATCCTAGCCTGCCTACATACTCGTTTCCACAGGATCAAGGCACTTAACGATGGAAATGAGATGTAGTTCTAATTTTTGTTTTATTGATGGGATGATATGGATTGGATTGATCAAGTTAATGGATTGACTGGGATTGATTGGATGATGTTATTTGATTTGCTTTTGATTGTTTGATAGATTGGCTTGATTTGATGGTGTGATTGGACTTGTTTCGATGGATTTGATGTGATGGATTGATTGATAGATGATTGATCTTATTGCTTGGATTTTTTTGTTGTTGGATATTTAAATTTTTTTTTGTATTTTTGGGAATATTTGATTTTTTTGTGTTTTTGGGAATATTTTGATTTTTTTGTGTTTTTGAAATGTTTGAATGTCAATGGATTTACAAGTTGAGTAGCCTGTATGCTAGGTACCAATGACAATGGGGGAACCAAGTCTAGGAGCAAGGGAATGAATGGGATTGGACAAAAGGATGGACGATAGTGGATGGATTAAAGAATCATGATAAATGGATGGAATAAAGGGATGTGCGATAGTGGATAGGATGAAAAATTCACAATGGATGTATGTGTAAGAGAGCAAGGATGTAATTTCCAAAGGCTATGTCACATAAGAATAACATGCCCCATTCAAGGTGGAACACTTAGGATTTTTCATGACAAAGCTTATGACGAAAGGATGACATGATGGATTTTATATGACAAGGCTCATGATAGGTGGATAATGAGAGAATTGTTTTGATGGGATGGAAAAATGGGTAATGGTAAGAGGGTAATGATAGGATTGGTTGAATAGGATGAGGTACATCAAGAGATATCCAAAACATGTGTCAACATTTTGCCCCTATGTCTTTATCAAGATCAAAAGAGAAAGGGTGAATGGATGTAATGTGATAGAGATGTCTATGAAAATGGTATGATAGTTTGGAAAAGGATGAGACAAGGTGCCCCCAAGTGTAAGTGACATAGAAGATCGACCTACACATGACACTTGTTTACCAGGTTTTCACCGTTGGATGAAGGGATTTCTCTTTACTTTTTTGATTTTTTTTTATTTTTTTGACTTTTTGAAAGGGAAAGAGGGTGATATGGATGGGTGGGACTCAAGTGTCTAGTTCCATGTAATGTTATAGTCCCATTAGAGAAGGATGGCATCACAAATGGACCATGTCAAGTCATTATGCTTCAGATGTTGGTAGGGTGATTGCATGAAAGTGAGATGGATAAGGTAGATAGTGGATTATGAAGTGGATTATGGAGGGATTGAAAGTGGATTATGATGTGGATTATGTAGGGGTGAAAGTGGATTATGATGTGGATTACAATGGACTTATGCAAAAGCATGGACCATAGGAAGGTGATGGGGGAGATATGTAGGATAACGAGTGAATGATGGAGTGATGGAGGTATGGAAAGGATGTTGCAAGTATGAGGTGAACCAGTGTTGTCATTGATGTCAACATACTCATATTGCATTGACAAGAGGGATTCGATGAGTAGTGTGCTGAGGATATTGAGAAAATTAGCCTCAATCAGGAACAGTGAAGAATAGTGATGAGAAGAAGGCAAATGTATTATATAGGATGCAAACCGAAGGATGCGGATTAAAGGGTTTGTATATATGAGTCTTGAGATGCTTCAGTTAAGATTTCAGAGGTCCGCATGAAGATCTGAAGGAGTTGTGGCTGTCGGTGTGGAACTGGTTCCAGCAAGTGTTCAGAGGTGACAGAGGATCACAGAAAGGTCCGGTGAGGTCCAGAATTGTATAATCCTAATCTGCAGATTGGAAGGAGTGTTTGGGATGTCCTTGTGATGTGTCATCTCAAGTTGTGTATGATTTGGAGGTCCAGAAGTACCTTTTGCATTGTGACAATGGCGACAGACTGTGTTCTTGAAGTTCCGGATAAGGAAGAGAAGAGATTCCAGTAAGTAGAGGAAGTGCAGATGTACCTGGTCATTTAGGCTAGCTTGGAAATGTCCATGGATCATGTTTAGGTTATGTTGTTGGTCCGCATTGATGGTAGAGCCTGGAATTGAAGATAATCTTCCGGATGAAGTTCTTGCTCTGTTTAGCCAACCGGATGAGTTGTTCATCCTGTGAATGTTCTTGTGGTGGCCAACAGGATGTGTTATTCATCTTGCGGATATTCTTATGGTTGATTGCTGACTTAGATGATTGTTCCTAAGTCAATGTCTTGTATAAATAAAGGTTTGTGAGTTCATTTTGTAGTGTGGATTGTGTGGATGAGAGTGGTGTAGCGAAGAGAAGTGCGGAAGGCAGAGCAGAGGTTTTTGGGCTTAAATGGAATTGATCCGGACATGGTAAAGATGTCATTCTCCAGTTCAAGACTGTGATTCTTATCACTTTGTAGACAGTGTGTCTCCTTGTAGGCAGTGGGCCTCTTTGTGAGCAGTGTGCTCGGGTAGTGAGCCCTAATTGGCAAGTGCCATTTTTTTTCTTATTCTTTTAATAGAGAATAATCCTTGGGTTAATCACCCCGTGGTTTTTCCCTTAACCGGGTTTTCCATGTCAAAATCTTGGTGTTCATTGTGTTGATGTTTATCTGCTCTTGTGTTTGTGCGTTTTACTTTCATGGATGATTAATTGATATGCTATTAACTAACAAGACAAATCAAGTGTTTGAAATAGAAAGCAAGTTTGTATACAACTGATTCACCCCCCCCTCTCAGTTGTATGCCCTAGATCCAACAATTGGTATCAGAGCCAAGTTCCTCTGATAGGAGCTTAACCGCTTGAGGAGATCCAGGATGTCGTCATACAAAAAGGATAGTCCAAAGTTCGATGGAACCAATTTCACTCTCTGGAAGGGTCGCATGAAATGTCACTTGGAATGTATGGGAAAAGCATACTTGGCCATGGTTTCAAAACCATATGTACCTCCACAAGGTGGTCTGACAACTCTGAATGAAATCACAGATGCTGAAAACAATCTGCGGACCAAGGAAGCTCTTCTAAGCGCATTGAATGACTCAGATCTCTCAAATGTTATTGACCTACCAACTGCATATGAGATCCTGACTAAACTGGAACTTCTGTATGAAGGAGATGAGTTTGTCAAGAGTGCAAGGTTGCAAAGTCTGAAAGGGAAATTTGAAAGATTGAAGATGAGAGATGATGAAAACATCACTACTTTTATGCCAAGAGTGAATGAACTAGTGTGTGGAATTAGAAATGCTAGTGGAACTCTGGATGAAAATGAGATTGTTTGCAAAATCCTCAGATCCCTTCCTGCTGCCTACAAAATCAAGGTTGCTGCAATTGATGAATTCAGAGCCCACACAACTGTCACAAGAGAACAATTGGCTAACAAGCTAGCTGCATTTGAAATGACCGAGTTTGGAGATGATCCTCCCAAGACTGAATCTGCTTTCAAAGCCAGTGCCTATGTGAAAGGCAAACAGAGATTTGATCCGGGAGAAAACTCTTCAAGGAAGATGTCATGGTATGATCAAGCAAGAAGAGACATGGAAGAAGAAGAAGCAGAAACAACTCAACTTGAAGCCCTCATTGCAAAAGGACTACCAAGAGGATCTGGTAAGTATGAAGGAAAACTACCCTTTAAGTGCTTCAACTGCAATAAGATTGGTCATTTTGCTTCAAGATGTCCGGAAAGTTCTGCAAGGTCTAATACTAACAGACAAAGGTTTCAAAAGAACTGCTATTATGTTCATGAAGAAGATGACAATGAAGGAGTAATAGATGATGAATCAGAACTAGGAAGCAAATCCAGAAATGAATGGGTGTTTATTGCCATCAAGGAAGAAGATTCAATACTCTCTGAATCTGTCAATCACAAGGTTGTGGAAAAAGCTTTGGCTGCTCAAGTGGAAGAAAAGGATGATTGGGTTATTGACAGTGGATGTTCTCACCATATGACTGGTGACAAGGATAAGTTCTTGAATTTGGAAAGGTATGAAGGAGGAACGGTAAAGTTTGGTGACAATTCTGCTGGCAGAATCAGGGGTAGGGGAACTATTTCCTTTGATGGAAAGAGAAAAACAGGTAATGTACTATATGTTGAAGGATTGAAGCACAATCTTCTCAGTGTTAGTCAGTTAGTAGACAAAGGCTATGATCTCCGGTTTAAGAATGGAAAATGCAGAATCTTTACAAGCTCCGGAACTGAAATTACATCCGGTACTCAGACAAAAGGTAATATCTTTCATCTGGTTGGTTCAAATAAAAGTTGTCTGTTTGTTCAAGTTGATTAGAGTTGGTTATGGCATAGAAGAATGTGTCATGTAAATTTTGATAACATCATCAAGATAAGCAATACTCAGGCTGTAAGAGATCTTCCAAAATTGATGAAACCTACAAATAGTTTGTGCAAAGAATGTCAGCTAGGTAAACAGAGCAGAGTCTCTTTCAAAAGCAAAGATCAGTCCTCTACAAGATTGTTGGAATTAGTACATATTGATCTCTGTGGTCCGACAAGAATCAAGAGTCTGCAAGGTGATAGATATTTCATGTTGTTAATTGATGACCATTCCCGGATGATGTGGGTTACCTTCCTAAAAGAAAAATCAGAAGCATTTGAGAAGTTCAAAATCTTCAAAGCTATGGTAGAGAATCAAACCGGATTGAAACTGAAGTGTCTAAGGTCTGATAGAGGTGGTGAATTTACATCTGGTGAGTTCATTGACTTTTGTGAGAAGCAGGGTATAAGGAGACAATTGTCTGCTCCTAGGACTCCACAGCAGAATGGAGTAGTTGATGTAGACACCCAAAATTGTCCCAAATTTGTGTATGTATTGCAATACCTTGTCAAAAATATCACTTAGACATCATGTAGCATTTTGTCCTAAATCCCACTCTTAATTCCACTAATCCATTAGCCAATTAATTAAATAAATTTTATTTATTTAATTAAAATCCCATTCAATCCCATCCTTATCCTACTTAGCCAATTAATTAAATAAATTTTATTTATTTAATTAATTTCCACATCATATCCCAATCATATCCTAATCCCACTATCCAATTAATTAAATAAATTTTATTTATATAATTAATTTCCAACTCATATCCCAACTAATTCAAATATTTTATTTGAATTAAGTTCCCATCATAAGCCGACTTTCCAATTAATTAAATAAATTTTATTTATTTAATTAATTTATCTTATCATTTAGCCGATATGTGTGCCTCTTTCATTTAAAAAGATAAGTGGTACTACAGCCTTTTATTTATTATCTTTCACATGAGCCCTATTCTCCTTGACACTTGTCAAATGACTACAACTCCCTTGAAGAGTGGGAATACCTAATCAATCCTAGCCGTCCACATCAATCAATTAGCTTTTTAGTCTCAGCCGTCCATTGGAACCAAGCCTTTTCTATAAATCAAACCCCTCATAAGCCATTAGCATGCATTGAGTCTCAAGTACCCTTATTCTGTTGAAATATCATTAGAGCCTTTGCATCCTTCATCTATCATTCATTCTAGCATCTTCCTTATCAACGTTATGCTGCGGAATCAAGCAACCAACACAACAAATTGATCAATCAAGCTCATCTTGCATCTTCGAGGTATTGAATTATTTGGGTTTAGGTTATGCATTTCAATTGTTTGATCATTTCCATTTATAAATCCAAATTTTTTGATATACAGTTGAAAGAAAGAACTGGACCATCCAGGAAGCTACCAGGACAATGATGTTGGAAGCAAATGTTCCTCAGATGTTCTGGAAAGAAGCTATCAGCTCTGCAGTCTACACTCTAAATCGAGTTCAAATCAGAAACAATACCGGTAAGACCCCCTATGAACTCTGGTTTGGCATCACTCCTACTGTGAAATATTTCAGAGTATTTGGTAGCAAGTGTTATATTAAAAGAGATGAAGATCTAGGAAAGTTTGATGCTAGAAGTGATGAAGGAATTTTCTTGGGTTACTCCACTCAAAGCAAAGCATACCGGTGTTACAATAAGAGACTGAGGAAGATGATAGAAAGCACTAATGTGAAAGTTGATGAAGGAATTGAGAAGCCCTCAAGATTTTATGAGTTTGATGAAGATGACCAAGACGGTGTTCAGGTTCAAGGAACTCAATCCTCTCCGGTAAGTTAGAGTCAGCCTGATCCGGTAAATCAGGAAGTAGAGATAGGTTTGAATGAGCCTCATCAAGAAGCAGCAGTGCAGGATACTCCCAAAATTCCAAGGTATGTAACACTGAACCACTCTAAAGATCAGATCATAGGTGACAGAAGCAAAGGTGTGCAAACTAGAAGAAATGTTGCTCAAAATCAGGATGAATGTTGTCTGATTTCAAAGATTGAACCTAAAACAGTAAATGAAGCCTGCAATGATGAAAACTAGATCAAAGCAATGAAAGATGAATTAATGCAAATTGAGAAAAATCATACTTGGGATCTTGTTCCTAGACCTAGAGACAGGAATGTGATTGGAACCAAATGGGTCTTCTGGAACAAATTAAATGAAGTTGGTGAAGTAATCAGAAACAAAGCTAGATTGGTCTGCAAAGGCTACTCTCAAATAGAAGGAATTGATTTTGAAGAGACCTTTGCTCCGGTGGCAAGAATTGAAGCAGTCAGATTATTTCTTGCATTTTCTGCCTTTAAAGACTTCAAGGTATATCAGATGGATGTCAAGTCTGCCTTCCTAAATGGTGATCTGGAAGAAGAAGTTTACATTGAACAACCGGATGGATTTCAATTGTCTGACAATGATGATATGGTCTGCAAGTTGAAGAAATCATTGTATGGATTAAAACAAGCCCCAAGAGCATGGTATGAAAGGTTGGATAAGCATCTTGTGTAGATTGGATTTAGCAAAGGTACTGCTGACAGTAACTTATATTTCAAAATTGATCATGAAAACATTTTGATTGTTGAAGTGTTTGTGGATGATATCATTTTTGGAGGAAGAGATAGTATGTGCAAAACTTTTGCAAATTAGATGAAATGTGAGTTTGAAATGTCTATGCTTGGTGAAATGAATTTCTTCTTGGGTCTGCAAATTACTCAAACAAAGAAAGGGATCTTCATTTCTCAGACCAAATATGTGAAAGAATTGTTAAGGAAATTTGGTATGGAAGATTCAAAGCCAATGAACACTCCCATGGCAACCGGATGTAAGTTGAGCAAAGATGATGACTCCCCAAAGGTAGATCAGACAAAGTATAGATCAATGATTGGTGGATTGTTGTATCTCACTCAGACCAGACCAGATATAATGCAGGCTATTGGTCTTGTAGCAAGATTCCAAGCTGATCCTAAAGAATCTCATGTTATGGCAATCAAAAGAATTTTCAGATACTTGAAAGGAATAGCTGAGTATGGTCTATGGTACCCTAGAGATCCGGATTTCTCTCTTCATGCTTACACAGATGCAGATTGGGTAGGAGATGTGGATGACTGGAAGAGCACCAGTGGTGGAGCATTCTTTTTGGGGAAGAGATTGGTTTCTTGGCTAAGCAAGAAACAAGATGCAATATCTCTGTCTACAACTGAAGCAGAATACATTGCAGCAGCAGGTAGTTGCACTCAAATCTTATGGATGAAGCAGATGCTAAGAGACATTAAAGTTGAATATGAGGAGCCTATCACAATTTTCTGTGATAATTCAAGTGCAATTAATATTTCCAAGAATCCGGTATTGCACTATAAGACTAAGCACATATCTATCAAGTTTCACTTTTTGAGAGAATAAGTGAACAAGGAAGAAGTCAGGTTGGAGTATGTTCCCTCCAAGGATCAGATTGCAGATATCTTTACTAAACCTCTTCCCAAGGACTCTTTTGAATATCTCTGGGAGAAGTTAGGGGTCATGGCCCCTCCGGTGATGAACTAGGATGCACTGATGTGCATCAGTCCGGTGGATATCACAGTCATATCTTGTGATCCGGATTGATGATGGGGAGCTGCTACTGAGGGGGAGTAGCTGGTATGATTCTGATGTGTTAAAATTGCAAGTATGAGCCCTTTGCCATTGATGTCAAAGGGGGAGAGAAGACATGTGAAAAACAAGTAGCTGATGATCAAAGGGGGAGCAGTAAATGAGGAGAAGACATGTTGCTGATAGGGGGAGCTGTGACAGAAAGGAGAAGTTCTTGTCTTGATGGTTTTTCACATCATATGTTGCCATCAATGACAAAGGGGGAGATTGTTGCAAGTATGAGGTGAAGCAGTGTTGTCATTGATGTCAACATACTCATATTGCATTGACAAGAGGGATTCGATGAGCAGTGTGCTGAGGATATTGAGAAAATTAGCCTCAGTCAGGAACAGTGAAGAACAGTGATGAGAAGAAGGCAAATGTATTGTATAGGATGCGAACTGGAGGATGCGGTTAAAGGGTTTGTATATATGAGTCTTGAGATGCTTCAGTTAAGATTTCAAAGGTCCACATGAAGATCTGAAGGAGTTGTGGTTGTCGGTGTGGAACCGGTTCCAGCAAGTGTTCAGAGGTGACAGAGGATCACAGAAAGGTTCGGTGAGGTCTGGAATTGTATAATCCTAATCTGCAGATTGGAAGGAGTGTTTGGGATGTCTTTGTGATGTGTCATCTCAAGTTGTGTATGATTTGGAGGTCTGGAAGTACCTTTTGCATTGTGACAGTGGCGACAGACTGTGTTCTTGAAGTTTCAGATAAGGAAGAGAAGAGATTCCAGTAAGTAGAGGAAGTGCGGATGTACCTGGTCATTTAGGCTGGCTTGGAAATGTCTGTGGATCATGTTTAGGTTGTGTTGTTGGTCCGCATTGATGGTAGAGCCTGGAATTGAAGATAATCTTCCGGATGAAGTTCTTGCTTTGTTTAGCCGACCGGATGAGTTGTTCATCCTGCGAATGTTCTTGTGGTGGCCGACCGGATGTGTTATTCATCTTGCGGATATTCTTATGGTTGATTGCCGACTTAGACAATTGTTCCTAAGTTGATGTCTTGTATAAATAAAGGTTTGTGAGTTCATTTTGTAGTGTGGATTGTGTGGATGAGAGTGGTGTAGCGAAGAGAAGTGCGGAAGGTAGAGCAGAGGTTTTTGGGCTTAAATGGAACTGATCCGGACATGGTAAAGATGTCATTCTCCAGTTCAAGATCGTGATTCTTATCACTTTGTAGCAGTGTGTCTCCTTGTAGGCAGCGGGCCTCTTTGTGAGTAGTGTGCTCAGGCAGTGAGCCCTAATTGGCAAGTGCCATTCTTTTTCTTATTCTTTTAACAGAGAATAATCCTTGGGTTAATCACCCCGTGGTTTTTCCCTTAACCAGGTTTTTCATGTCAAAATCTTGGTGTTCATTGTGTTGATGTTTATCTGCTCTTGTGTTTGTGCGTTTTACTTTCATGGATGATTAATTGATATGCTGTTAACTAACAAGACGAATCAAGTGTTTGAAATAGAAAGCAAGTTTGTATACAACTGATTCACCCCCCCACCCCTCTCAGTTGTATTCCCTAGATCCAACAAAGGAATCATGACCAACGACTGCACACACCATGTTAAACATGACAGATTTTGATTGGATGGTGTAGGAAGCAATGGTGATGTTTGCTCAGGAGATGGGTGATTTAGGACTTTTGGAACCCACAAGGACTTAGTATTTTTCTGATTTTTGCTTTTCATGTGGGATGTTTGAAATGTTTGAATGGAATGGCATTTTTGAATGGATGGGGATGGTTGGGATTTTTGAGAGGTGGATGCCTCATTTGACTTGATTGATTTTTGTTTAGGGACCCATACCATTTTGCTTTTGGACTTCGCTTTTGGAGGTATGGGTTTGGATGGATTTTTGGATGTACCTTGCTTTGAATTTTTGGATTGATTTCCTAAGGTATTAGGATCCTTAGGATGTTTGGCTATATATGTAGAGGCATCCAAATGTTTATTTTTAAATCCCATGTGGTGGGTGGAAAGGGTGGAAGTTTTATGTTTACATAATGCGTGCATTTGTTGGTCAGGATTAGGAATGTGAGGGAATTTATGGATGGTAGGTATGTTAGGTGTTGGAAGTAATGGTGGCAAAGTGGATGGAGGGAAATTAGGAGTTGGAAGGAGTGGAGGTAAAGTGGATGGTGGAAGGTGAATGGTCGCATGCTTTTGACATTTGTAGGATGATGGGGGTGGAATGGCCACATATGTTTTAGGAATATGATGGTGTTTATGATGGAAGGAAGTGGATTTAGGAAGTGTGGAGGAAGTACCAACATTGTTAAATTGTTGACCTTGGGTTGTGTATCCAAGGCCAAATGAGCAAGGAGGGACATTGACATGGATTGGCTCCAAAATGCCTTGTTCATGTAGGCCTAAACCTTTGCCTTGGTAGTTCATGTTTTGGAGCATGCGATTGAGTATGGGACTAGGTGTAGTTTGGACACTAGACTTGAGTTGATTATTGGATGGAGAAGGTAAAGTGGATAATGGTTGTTGGTGTTCTAAGGAGGGACACTCGTGATTGAATGTGGATAGACTAGTAGGATATGGTGGATTTGAAATGGGATCAATGGTGGATGTGGAAAGATGATTAGGATCTTGATCATGTTCATTTAGATCCAAGTTATTTGTTTGATCTTCTATGTTTTCTTGGGGGACAAGTGTCTCATCATGACAAGTGGATGTTGTGGAATCATGGCTAGGTGGAGGGGTCTCTTTGTTTTGAATGAAGGCCATGAAATGGGGTGAATGCTCAAGTAAGTCAACAAGACTTTCATTAGATGGAGCATGTAGGTCTTGGGTGTCTTGTTCATGGATAGTTGTGGGAGTATGACTAGGATCAAGTTGTTCATGGATAGGTTCTTCATAGGTATCATCTTGATCATAGAAAAGGTGCATGTTATGGATAGGGTAAATGGAAGTGATTTGATCTTGATTAGGACTAGGGCTTAATGTTTTCACATTATTAGGATTAAATGCTTGACATACCTCTTGACTTGCTTGAATGGAAGTGGAAGGCTCTTTAATAAGCTTGATAGCTCGTAGATCACATGATGGGGTTAGAAGACTAGACAAAGTGTTTGAGGACTCATGGGGAGGCCCAAGAATAGGTTTTTGATGACATGGCAATGTTTTATTTCTTGCTAGTAGCCAATGGATCACATCCTTTGCAAGGGTATGGGTGAATGGGCAATATAGGGGATGGATAATAATAGTGGAAGTTGAAGGCTTAGGATTAGGATTTGTTGGATGGATAATGGGATTAGGATTTGGACTAGATGGAAAGATAATGGAATTAGAGGGATTGGTCTTATCCAAGACAACCTTACCACAATCTTCTAAGTTCTTGACTAATCTTTGAAATCAGACACAAGTGGATATGGTATGGCCCCTATACCTATGGTATGCACAATAATGGTTTTCATTATACCCTCTAGGTTTAATCATAAATGGAGAATATGCTTTGAGAGGGTATAGCTCAATCAAATTTTCTTGGACCAATTTCTCTAAAAGTATCTCCATGGAATCTTTTAATGAAGGATTAGTGGAACATGGGGATGAAGGTGATGAAGGCAATGAAGGGCTTGATAAAGGTGTTGGGATGGGACTGGTTGGCTCATGTGTTGGCATATGATTGGATGGTGAAGGTGACTCAAAGGAAGCACTTTCTAGGTTCGTTTTGCCCTTGTCAAAGGATTTTAGGTCTTGCATAAAATCACTTGGACTTTCTTGATTTATGTACATAGGGCCATTTGGACTTGCTTGTTGTTCTTGTAAGGACATTTGATTTCCATGTGGATAGGTTTGGTGATGAGGTGGCATGATAGGATTGGTAAGTGAAAGGTTTGGTGAGGTGGATTGTTGTGGACATTGGTTGATGTTGGAAGTTTGTTGAGAAAGCAGTTGGGATATGATGGCAATGGAGTTAGGATCGTTGGATGGTAGACTTATGGAAGTACTTGTGTTTGTGGTGTTGCTACGAATAGTGAGGGTGATTTATGGTATGGATGTGGTGGCATTAGTGTTTGGATTATGTGCTTGTTGGGCTTGTGATGGAATGTGGGATCGTTGATATTGGCCTAGGAATTGATGTTGTTGGAATTGTTGATGTTGTGGTGACACAGGATCTTCTTCCTTTCTATATAACCAACTAAGTTGCCTAAGTTGGTTAATCATTCGTTTGGTGCCATAAGGATCATTCTCATAGGTGTTGTTTAGAAATTCAATGTCCATGTTTACAAGTGGTAGATGTGGAGAATTGATTGAATGAAGATTTGATGATGTGTAAATGTTTAGGATGATGTTGATGTGGAGTTATTGGGATCAAACTTGAAGACCTTAGGATGATTTGATTTGTTTTGTTTTTGATGGATGGCTGTCTATGCTTGAGATAGACTAATGATCTCAAGTAAGAGGGTTGATTGGATTGATTCTCTATACTTAAGGTAGACTAATGACACTTAAGTAATAGAGGGTTGATTGGATTGATTTGATTGGTTGACTTACTTAAGATAGACTAATGATCTCAAGCAAGTTTGGATAACGGTTGATGATGATCAACTAAGGTCTTGATTTTTGATTAGGTTGATATGGATTTAGATTGGGATGAAAGTAGTTGTGATGTGATTTGGCTTGGAATGATTGGATAATGTGTAATGATGACTTGGATGAGATTAGGGTTTGATATGGAATGATTAGGGATGATGTTGATAGGATGAGGATGAATGATGAAGATGTGACTAGGATGTGCTTAGGGATGATTGGGAAGAAGGTTGATTTGACAAGAATGGAGATAATGATGATGTGTAATGATTAGAATGATGTTGATTGGATAATGATTTGGATAGAATGATGATGATTTGATGATGTAGAGTGGCAAGGATATGATTAGGATTGATTTAGGATGACTTGGATGTGATTTAGAAGGCAAGATTATATGAATTTGGATTGATTAGGATGCTGACTAGGATGATTAGGGATGAAGTGGTTAAGAATGTGTGATTAGGATGAATGTAATTGGGTTTGAATGTGTTGGAAGAATGAGTTGAATGACTTGTCTTTATATGCTTGGTGTTTAGCTTGATTTGGCAATGTTCAATCAAATGATCACACATGTACAATCATGAATCACTCACGAAAGACACATAAGCAATTTTGAATTTGACTTTGAATGAATGTAATGATGATTAAACAAGCACATGTGGAAGACACATCAACAAGCCTATTGTCTAGTTTGAAATGGGGTATAGTCAATTAGGTCTTGGGTAATGTTTACACAAGGTTGACTAGGAATTGGAAGCGAAATCCTGCCACACAGCCGAGAGAAAGGGGTAACCCACCCTTCACCTTCACTTCCCCAAGGTATAAAGTTCTTTGAGGCTTAGCCAAGAGTGACAAGATTCCAACTCCCAATGAGGGTGTCTTTTGATTCAGCCTCGATTGAGGTCATCCCTAGGGGTGATGAAATCCCCTAGCAGGCCTCTTAGGAAAGGGTAAACAAAAGCAAATCAAGTGAGGTGTTTTTATCTCCAAGATCACCTTACAATGCGAGGAGAGAGCATACACACACACACACTTGACTCACACTCACACTTGTAAATTAACCCTTAGAAAATGAAATGTGTGTGTGAAAATTGAATGGATAAGGGGTGTTTTTGATTCTCAAGATCTCACGAAGCGCATGAGAAGAACATACACACCACTAATCACATGCAACTTCACCAAGAAATGAAGGCACTTGTTCTTGTTTAACCCAAAGTCAAGATGTGAATGAGAAGACACATGTTCATTTTATATATGTGATGAAGACAAATGTTCATTTTATGAGCCCAAATCGAAGTGTGTGATGCAAACAAGATTTGTTTTATGTCCCAAATTGAAGTGTGTTTGCAAACAAGATTATGATGAAATGAGAAATATAATGAGTGCACCTGATTATTTTGATGTCCAAATTGATGTATATGTTGTTCTTGATGTTGTTCCAACCTTGTAAAGTCACCTGCAAGTCACCAAAATTGAGAAAGAAGCAAGTGAAAGTGCCTAGGGATCCGTTATGCGAAAAAGATAAATCTGATAAAAGTATGATGAAAATGGACTGATACATAAAATAAGTCACATTAATAGATTCTCTACAAAATTCTATGCACTTTTAAAAAAACAATTGCAAAAAATCGATCAAAATTGCAAAAGATATGAGCATTTGAAGATTGCATGTAGATTTGACTTTGACTGCAAAAAAAATGGTCAAAATGACACTTTCACCTGAAAATTTCTCTACCACTACGTAGTTCATCTTCCCAGCTTTCCAAGGAGTCCAATTTTGCAAAAATCTGCCTTGGTATGGCCAAGTTATGATCAAAAGAAAACAAATAGCCCTCTTATGGCATGTAGATGCAATAGATAACCCTGACAGTCTAGACCAAACCGCTAGTAGTTAGAAAATTTCTGGTCACATGTAGGTTGTAAGTGCTTGGCAGTTACTGTAGCGGTTAGGGGCTTATATTAGCCCATGGTCCTTCATATGACTGTGATTGGAGCCAAGTCAAAAATAAAAAGAAACTAAGGGGGTTGATGGATAGTCCCCCCCTCTTGACCCCTCTAGGTCACCGATATGTCCAAGATACTAAGAGACTAAGCAACCTAAATGGGATTTGAATGGTCGCCCTAATGGTTAGGGTTTATTCATTTGCGTTATTGTTTTAGCTGCATATTACCATTTGGCAGTTAGAGGGAACCGTTGACAGGATGGGTTAGAATGTGCAGCGGCCAGGCTTCATTAAAATAGTGAGCAGGGGGAACAATGGTGGCGGAATGGTGGGGAACAATGGTGAAGTGGCGGTCGAGGTCAAAGGAGACCATGGATGATTAGAAAACAACGATCATCTACTAAGTTGCGGATATGGATGGTGAAAGATTGCGACCATAAAAGACTTGAGGGCGAGGTCAAAGGTTTAAAGAGACCACGAGGATGGCAGTTAGGGTTTACTACTAACCTGCAATCTAGGGTTTTTTGGACTGTGACCGAGATGTATGGCGAGGCGACGGTTGTGGTCGAACAGTGAAGAGCCGTCAATAGTGACAGCCACGGGTATGGCCAACAGAGATCGACAGAGAGAGAGAGAGTGAGGGCAAAGGCTTAAAACAAATGGAAGTTAGAGTTTAGATTGAGCGGCAATGGGGTTGAAATACAGGCGGCTATGATGGGTCTCAGGAGGCGACAAGGCTTGATAGCATGGTGGCGACTGTGGTAGAGAGGGTGGCGACCAAACTGCAAAACACTAGGGTTCCAGCAGCAAGTAGAGAATAGGCAGCGACGGGAGATATAAGGGTTTGGTTGAGGGTTTGAAAACAAAGACAAGCTAGGAAATGTTGACAGGTTTGGTGACAGGTCTGAAGACTTGGTGGCAATGTGCGTTTTGGAGTGGCGACGACCAATGAAAAATGGTGACCTTGACTTTTCAAAGATTGCAATAAGCCTTTTAAACCACCATTAAATCCTGCAGAAAATAGACCTCACCCAAACAACCAAGACATTCACACAACCTGCGATGGGAGCCACGAAGTATAGTATGGACCAGGGGTCTGTGGGTTCGTACGGTACGGATCCGTACTGTATAGATTTGCAGGTCTAATTTTTTTTTCAAAATTTTTCAAAAATGTCAGTCACGAAAGATAGGCAAATTTACAGTCAAAAAACTCAGAAACAATGTCCTGATCGCGATGGTGAGGTTGGTTTTTGCCCAGGAGGCAACTTGCAATAGCTCACCCCCAAATTTTGCAAAACTTGCCAAAACTAGGGTTAGAAAAAAAGCAAAATTTTGACAACAAAATCTGCAAACAACTCATGATTAGATCCAACACCGAGCGTGCTAAATGAAATCATGAAAAATTGACATGAAGGAAATGAGAACCAATGCAAATCAAACGAATGCAAACCTGATATCGACTCACAATCCATTGATAAGGTTAAGAGTACCACATCCGAAGCACTCTAGCTTTATCCAAAGAGATGAATGTTGATTGCTTGATTTTGTAGCATAATGATGAGATAGGGATTGGTAGATGGAAGATTGGATGAATGCAAGATAGATGGATGAGAGATTGAGAGGAAAATTTGGCAGAGTAAGGATGCTAGAAGAAGATTCCCTTCAAATGGCTCAAGAGAGGCTACCTTAATAGAAAAAGTTTGATTTGAATGGATGGATAGGATTGAGAGTTATGTTGAAAGATATGGACGGTCAAGATCGATTAGGGTTGGATTAGGGTTTCCCACTCAAAGAGGGATTGTAGTCACATGACAAGTGTGCGATGGAGAATAAAGGGGATTCTAATTCAAAATATTTGAATTAGATTGACATGTGAAGGAATATTAAGTGGAAGATGGAGACATGCGACATGTGTCGCAATGTTATGAGAGGTGAGGGAATAATTCAAATTTTTAATTTGAATCATGTGAGACATGTGAACGGGTATTATTAACTAAACAAATGGGATTTATTTAGTTAATTGGAATGTGATCAAGTGGGATTAATTAAATAAAGTGGGTTTATTTAATTAATTAGGAAGATGATTAAGATGGGATGAACTAGGACCTAGGGATAAATGGGATTAAGTGGGATGAGGTTAGATGAACTAGGATGAACTAGGACCTAGGGGACATATACAAGTTCACGTCGACAATGTGACTAGGACCTAGGGCAAAGACATACAAGGTCATGTGTAAACAAGAGCTAGACAATTTTCAGTGTCTACACTATGACTCCCATTTTCCCTGTATGTCTGATGAAGGCCAAAATGCCCTCTTATCCTATGAACCTCAAAACTTCTACTTTATCCTGTCAGGGTTGAAAAACCCGCTTTGGAGCCAAAATGGTCAATTTAACTAAAGTGCTCATTTCATACTAGACATTTTGCATCATTCCATTCATTTTAAAGGTTTTAACCATCATGATTGATGTGAAATTGGTAAGTTTTAGCATTGCATGTTAATATCTTGTGAGGGGCCAGAGGCTCACTTTTCATTGCAATCACTTTAGTTTAGTATCTAAGTAGAGTCTAATGATTAGAAATAGTTAGAAACGTGATATTTTAATGACTTGTGCACTTTTCATGATCTAAGAGAGATTTAATCATATGAACTAGTTATTAGTTGGGGTATTCATTAGGGTTATGTACTACAGGATAGATGTCTACCAAAGCTGTCAACATAAAGTATGAGTTCAAAGAAATCCCTCCTGTATCCAAGATCACATCAGCCTAGAGTAACATAGGAGATATAGACCCAGGTCACATTGACCTAGATGATTTCAGATTGAGAGTCTTTGGTGATAATCCTACTGACTGGCCAAGGAGAATCAGGGATAATGGAATAGCCCAAGCTGCAGCCTTCCCTACCTCAACACAATGCCCAGAATTGATCATTGCTTGTGGAGAAAGGTATCATGCCCCAACAAGGTCACTAGTGACCCAAGATGGGAGAGTGGTAGCTAGCTTTACAGTGGAGGCCCTTGCAGAAGCCTTTGATATTCCACCATTTCCTACATTGTCTATCATTACAAAGGCCCAGAATCAAGATATGTATGACCAAGGGCCAGAAGCCTATAGGAGGGTTATCAATGATTCATGGATGAAGAAGAAAAGGATAACAATGTCCAAAGTTCCTCTTGTTTTATAAAGAAGTGATTTCAATGAGGAAGTAGGTGACTTGGTAACATTATTAAGTAGGATCATGGGACTGCCCTCTGCTTCAACCTTTGAGCCCTAGATGTTTGGATAGACAGGAAGATACACTGGGCTTAGCTCCTTAGTGACAATATTAATGAGGCTTTCATTGACTTAAGCCAAGATGAAAACTTCCATTGGACATCCTATGTAGTATATATGTTGGCAAGAAACTTTGTATATCCCGGACTCTCTCCGTTGAATACAATGAACACTGATAGGGGGGGTGAATCAGTGTTCTACAAAACCATTTAAGCACTTGCTCTTTTATCCATTTACCAAATTCAATTATGTGAAAGCAAATTAAACAAATGAACAACAACCACAAAGACATAACACATGAACACCATGATTTTTATGTGGAAAACCCAAGGAGGGAAAAACCACGGAGAGTGTTAGCTCTCAATATATTATTATAGCACAATACTAAATTACAAGAGGCTCACTACCTTAGGGCTCACTGCTCAAGAGAAAAGACTCACTACCAATTAGAGGAAGAAAGAAGAAGAAGAGTGGCTCACTACCAAAGATGAATTGTTGTGATTGCATCTACATATGCATGGTTACAGTTCCAATTAAGCTCATATACACTGACTCAGAACTCTTCATTTCACTCTGCCCCTGTTTCTCTGCTCTGCTCTTACATATGCTCAAGATCTCTCCTCATTTGTTGTGGCCACTCTATCTTCACATATTTTGCATCCACATACATCACATCACACTTTTCCACATTCAAACACCAAAATCTATCCTCTATTTATATCTGCAACTAAATCTTTCTCATGATCAGGTCGGCAAGCAAACTGTGAAACAAGTATACCAAGTGTTTTATCCTGTCAGCTTGTTCTTGTGTTAAATCTTTAATGCAGATCCAAACCATCCTGTACATTTCTTCATATGTGTCGGCTCTAATCATACAACCACTTATATTTATCATCCAACTCGTATTTCTTTTCCGTATAAGGATTTAACCATCCTGTCGGCTTGTTCCTTAATAACATATATGATAGGTTCCTTTGTCACATCACAACTCATGCTGCGGACCAAATGGGACTTCATGGACCATATTCAACAATCATTATTGATCTCTTAACATGTCTTCAACTCCGTAGAACAAGATAAATATAACTGTTGCCTTGTCACACTATAACACTGTCATACTAGATGCCGGTATTGGAGAACCTGTAGAATAAGAATTGCTACACTTCCAGAGCTACAAACGTAGATTCTGATAGTCATGACCTATCTCTATCTTACTTCAGAACCGTAGATCAAAGCATGCTAATGCGCAAGAATGCGGGCCACTTCATTCTACACTGTTCATTGTTTCTATCTTACTACTGCTGAACCAGACTTAGTCTTTTCATCAGATGACTTCCGGAGGAAGTCATGAATTGATTATTGGAATGTCACATCAATAGATAAATGTGAACATCATACTTGAGTCGCATCTTCATATCTTCACTTGTGGATGAGTACTGATCCTTTTTCTGTCTTAAACCTGAACACTTCCAATACTTAGCCAATTTTAGGGCTTCCAAACCAGAATGCTTGTATCTTATTGCCAGATTAGGATTATCTTCTAGAGTAATGTGACTTTCCCATTGTGATGAATGATCTTTGCCTTGTTTCCATCAATGACAATACTCTAGTCTAATACATATCAGTGTCTCTTGCCAACAATCTCCCCCTTTGGCATTGATGGCAACACTTAGTGAAAAATGCTTGTCTGCTCCCCCTTACTATATACACCCTGAATTTGATCTCCCCCTTAGCTGATTACTCTTTTTTCACTTATTGTCTTCTCCCCCTTTGACATCAATGGCAAAGGTGTATGAATTGGAGTAAAAAACTTTGTCAAAATTGCAAAATTTAGTATGTATTTTGCCGCATATTTACAGATACACATTTTTATCTCAATTTGTCATCGAAGGTAGAATATCATTATAGATAGTCTTTATTAAGCTATCTCTCCATTCCATCTATTCCTTGCACTTTCTAGAATTTGGATGTGGCCATTTATCAGAAAAACTAACTTCTCTGCCTTCTGCACATCTAATGGTGTATCAATTAATGCTTGTGATTTCAAGGCTTCATCTACCAGATTGGTCATGGAATCAATTTTTGGACTTATCAATCCCCTTAGCTGGCACAACCTATCTTTAATTTCTTCCCTTTTCTTTATCAGAGTGCTCAAATCACTGTGAATATTTACATGTGTTTCTTTGGCATTTATTGACTCAACTACTGGATTATATGTCTCAGAGATATTAAGCAGTTTGAGTTCCAAGTCTCTGATTTTATCTTCTAATTCGTTTGTAACTTTTGGCCAAGATAAACAAAATTTGTATATTTTACAAGCTTCTTCAATGGAACTTTGTATGCCTTTTATTCCATTATCTAACAAAGTTTTATCTTTAGCTATCATGACCTTCAACTCAACTAATCTCTTTTCATCAAACTCTTTTCTAACTTTTGCTTTTGCAGATTTTTCAAAAGACTCAAAATGTGTACTTATAGAGTTTAATAGCCCTTTGAGATGATCAATGGAGGATAATGAGGTATCCTTTTGAAATGTTGGCATCATCTTTTCCAGAACGTTGGATGCATCATTAATCAATTTACTGTCTTGGTCATGTGACTTCAACATTTCTTCCTGTGCCTTGGCCTGGACAATGGATACTAATTTGAATTTCTACACAGGTGACAATGAGGCCAAGTTGATTGGTCCTTGAAGGAGTTCAGACCCATATGTATCTTGTTGTCTTCTGGAACTAACTGAGACATCTGCAGTGTCTCTTGCTCTCCCAGATACTTCTTCTTGGCTACATTCTAGAGGTTCCATGTCTATATTTTCTTGTTGATCAATGTTTTGTTCCGGTGCAAGGCTCCTTATCTGTTCCCTATTTTCTTCAACCTCAGCGTGTTGTTTAGGTGGTAGATTAGTTTCAATTTTGCCTTGATCTTGCATATCCAATGTGTCCTTGTCAGGGACTTGATTACTCTATTCTGGTCCTTGATCCTGGCTTATCTCTAGCAGAGATGTGTCTTCATTATTTGCTCCATCATTGTCATCTCCTCTATTTCTCTGACCACTTTATCAATTTCTCCCAACATTGATGAGTTCATTCTTCTCTTGGTCCTAAAAGCATGCTTGATTTCTTTAGAGATTTTAGCTTTCTCTTCAGGGGTGATCTCTGGACATAATCTTATCAATGAGTGTTCCCTGAGCTCAACATCCTTTTCCATAGCCACTTCTTTTCTTGCACTCATTATACTTTCTAGGCTATGTGGAAGATCAGTAATAATCTCAATCAAGGCTTTGTTGTAGATGTTCATGTATTCTACAACAACAGTCTCAATGATCCTCTTGTTTGGATCATTATACTCATCATACAACTGAGCAATGGGTTTCAGATTGCCATCCATGGTTATGGCTTTGAGAACATCTTCAAGGCTTATAGTTGCTTCCTTTGTCATAGGCACATCTTGCTTCTGTCTTTTTGTAGTCTTACCCTTACCAGAGGGTTTCTTGGTTTTGGAGACCTCTGTAACCTCAGTTTCTTCTTCATCCTTGCTCCTTGCACTAACATATAGTCTTCTCCCCTTCATTTTCTTTCTCTTTGTATCTTTGACAGTAGATTTCTTGATGTTTTCTCCATAGTCACTGATGGTGTGGCACCAGAGGAGGTAGCAGAGCTCCTAGTAGACCTCTGAGTCTTTTCAAGCTTGTCCTGTTTCATCTGAGATTCTTCCAGAACTTGTACCAGTTCACTCTTTTGTTTTTCCTTTTCTGCTCTCTCCGCATGACTGACCTAAATCGTCATAAATGCTCATTCACAAAAGCTGTCTAACTTCTTTCTTGATAGATACAGTCAATTTAGATTGTTCCGCCATTTGTCGCACTTAATCTTTTCCTTCTAGTTTTTCCTTCAAGAGATTCTTCCTGACAAGTTCTTCATCATATCTTTGTGCCGGATTATAACACTAATCATTTGGCTAAAGGATTTAGATTTTCAATGCAGCTCCCCCTAAGCTAGAACTTCCAATTTACTTCCTGGAGGAAGTATCTGCACCAGATGCTGGTGCAGATCCATCCTTGACCTCATTAACGTCCTTTTTGGTCCAGATCATACTCATCTCCTTTTTGGTTTCCACTGGGTCAACCTTCTTCTTGCCTTTATCATCTCTCTGTTTTGTTTTCCTCTGTTCTGCAGGATAAATCTCTTTCCACATTTCTAGTTCTGCAGAATCTAGCAAAGTGTCTAGAGTTGTTGCAACTGTAGCACACAATATTGCTTTGACCTTGATTTCTCTTGGCATTTGAATTTGGCCTTGATCTGCACTGGTTATCCATATGCCCAAATATATTTCATGCAAAATACTTGCCATTGAAGGATTGACTATTTATTGAATAGTTTGGCACTTTTCTTGACACACTTCTGCACTCATTTACTTTATGACTAATCTTCTTGTAATTGAAACATTGACCAGAAAAAGATGGAACATTTTGATTCATTCTTCTTCTACACTGAGTAGCCCTATGACTATACTTATTGCATTTAAAACAATAGCCATTGAAAGATGGGTACCTTTGAGCATTTGGTTGTCTGACCGGAGGTGCTTTAGGTCTTCTTCTTTGATTCCTCACTGGATGGTCTCTGCCTCTTCCTTCTTTGGATTTGACTTGCCCTAAATTTGAACTTTCTCCCTTTTCAAATCCTAGGCCTTGCTTATCATCTAGATACTTTTAACCAGCCAACAACTATTCAAGATTTGCAGAGCTTATTTTGAATTTTTCTCTGTAGCTATTGGCTGCTTCTAGATCAAACTTCAAGAGAAGAACTTCTTTCACCAGTTTGTCACATTTAGCAGATGTGTCCTTCACAACTTGATTTGTATGTTCCCTAGTTTGGTTCTTTTCTTCAATCAATTTAAGGAGTTTATCTATAGACTGATTTGCTTGATTTAGTTGCTCACATAATTCTTTCCTCCTTTCCTAAGATTTACTGAGATGCTTCTTTAGTTTTAGAATGCAATTATCTCCTTCCTTGATGTTGGCTTCTAACTCCTTGATGTCTGCTTTAGAGTTGTCAAGATCTTCTAGAGCCACTTGAAATTGTTCATTGTCAACATATACATGATCACCAATCTGAATGCTACCATGATGACTTGCTTTAGGATAAGTGAGATAACTTTTGGTTGCCATGAGAACTCCTTCCCAAATATTCCTCAAGCTGTTAGACTTCTTCCAAGGAACCTTGCTCTGATACCAATTATTGAATACAATGAACACTGAGAGGAGGGTGAATATGTGTTCTACAAAACCATTTAAGCACTTGCTCTTTTATCCATTTACCAAATTCAATTATGTGAAAGCAGATTAAATAAATGAACAACAACCACAAAGACATAACACATGAACACCAATATTTTTACATGGAAAACCCAAGGAGGGAAAAACCACAGAGAGTGTTAGCTCTCAATATATTATTATAGCACAATACCGAATTACAAGAGGCTCACTGCCTGGAGCTCACTGCTCAAGAAAAAGGGCTCACTATCAATTAGAAGAAGAAAGAAGAAGAAGGGTGGCTCACTGCCAAAGATGAACTACTATGATTGCATCTGCATATGCATGGTTACAGTTCCAATTAAGCTCATAAACACCGACTCAAAACTCTTCATTTCAGTCTGCCCCTATTTCTCTGCTCTGCTCTTACATATGCTCAAGATCTCTCCTCATTTGCTGCGGTCACTCTATCTTCACATATTTCACATCCACATACATCACATCACACTTCTCCACATTCAAACACCAAAATCCATCCTCTATTTATATCCACAACTAAATCTTTCTCATGATCAGGTCAGCAAGCAAACTGTGAAATTTGTATACCAAGTGTTGTATCCTATCAGCTTGTTCTTCTATTAAATCTTCAATGCAGATCCAAACCATCTTGTACATGCATTCATATGTGTCGGCTCTAATCATACAACCACTTACATTTATCATCTAGCTTGTATTTCTTCTCCGTATAAGGATTTAACCATCCTATCGACTTGTTCCTTAATAACATATATGACAGGTTCCTCTATCACATCACAACTCATGATGTGGACCAAATGGGACTTCATGAACCATATTCAGTAATCATTATTGATCTCTTAACATGTCTTCAACTCCGCAGAACAAGATAAATCTGTATGCCAAAATGTGGACCTTAGAACTATTGCCTTGTCACACTGTAACACTGTCATACTGGATGCCAGTATTGGAGAACCTGTAGAATAAGATCTGCTGCACTTATGGAGCTACAAACTTGGATTATGATATTCATGACCTATCTCTATATTACTTCAAAACTGCAGAGAAAAACATGCTAATGTGGAGGAATGCGGACCACTTCATTCTGCACTGTTCACTGTTTCTGTCTTACTACTACTGACCCAGACTTAGTCTTTTCATCAGATGACTTCTGGAGGAAGTGATGACTTGATTATTGGAATGTAACATCAATAGATAATTATAACATCATACCTAAGTCACATCTTCATATCTTCACTTGCGGAGGAGTACTAATCCTTTTTCTGTCTTAAACCTGAACACTTCCAATACTTAGCTAATTTTAGGGCTTTCAGACTAGAATGCTTGTATCTTATTTCTAGATTATGATTGTCTTCCAGAGTAATGTGACTTTGCCATTGTGATGAATGATCTTTTCCTTGTTGTCATCAATGACAATACTCTAGTCTAATACATATCAGTGTCTCTTGCCAATACTCTCTGCTTGGGGTAGTACGAAATGTAGATAGACAATTCAAGGTGTATGAATGCTATCCCCAACTGGAGCTAGCACAATCCTTAGTGCATTATAAGAGAGTTGATGATGCATTTACAATGCATATTACAAGGATGTTGCAAGGGGACATGTCCAGAAGAATATCCCTGGAAGCTGCCAACGTAGTGCAAAATTATGGCAGGTGGTATATATAGTTGCCCAAGTTTACTTATCTCAGAATCCAAGGATTCAAGGGCATTCCTTATAGACTACCTAAGTATCCCATATAGACAAGGTGGTGCTCTTGGAGTTGACCAGATAGTTATGCACTTGTCATGGGATGCTAAATCATCTATATAGGGCATCAATTAAGTTTCCTATTATTTTGGGCCGAGAGCTTTTTTCTTGCACATGTCACCATTGGATTAGCTAAGCATTAGATGTTGAACTACAACAGCTAAATTTGAACTTTTACAAGGACATGACACATTTTGATCCCTTCAAAACTTTGGAGAAGCATGTTAGCAAGAAGCTCTTTCACAAAGAGTATTTGGAAGATTTTTGGGCCAATTGCCTAGATGAGCATGAGGTGATGAGAAGATAATGCTCAAAGTTATCATTGGAGTACATCCTTCAGTTTCAAATTGCCCAAGTTCTCGACTAGTTAATAGATGATGGGGTTGTAGTCCAAGAAACTGAATGGAGAAGAGTATTTGGACAACCCATTCCACCTCCAAACTGGGTTGAGGAAAAAGAAAGCTTTTTGGATGAACTTATGATGGATGAACTTATGAAGCCTCCAATTAGATATAGCAGAATGTGGGTGAGGAATCAAGTAGCTCGGTTGACTGCAGCAGGGGTGGCCCTCACATATACCTAGCATCCATAGAAAAGGGAGAGTGATGATGAAAAGGATGAACCCATTGAGGCTGAAGAAGAGCTAGTGTTAGCAGCATCAGGGGCAATTGATGTAGATAGTGAGGATACAAAACATGATATACCTATTACAAATAGAAAAGGCAAAGGGAAGGCCACTAAGGGGCCCAAGAAGAAAAAAATGAGAGGTAGCATATCTCTGGTGCAGACTAGAACTTTGAAAAGGAAGACAATGCAAAGAAGAGAAGGAGAAGGGCCTAATGCCAAGAAGACTAAAGTAACAAAGAAGGCACCCTCTCTCAACATAGCGTCTAACTCTGAAGCTGATACTGCTACAACTACAATACCTCCACCTAAATTACCTCTGCTTCTCCTACTGTATCCAGTGTTCTTGCTCCTGTAGTATCCTCCTCCTCTCTTGTAATCCCAAGTACACCACCTCCTGTCTCCTCTAATGCTCATGTTGCCCCCTCTCCCCCTATTGTTTCCTCATTTGTACCTTCTCCTTCTCCTCCACCTTCTCCTCCATTGCCATCCACCAATCTTCCCATATCCTCTTCTTTCCTTCCCCATTTCCTTTTTCATTTCTTCAATTTCACCCTCACCTTCCACTGTTTTCCTACCACCCATTTCAACTATTCTTTCACCTCCATCTTTCTCTCTACCACCCCTCAACCTTTCCACTCCCATTGTCATTTCTTCCATTCTTCCTCCTCCTTCCATTCTACCTTCTCTAGGTTTTGCAGCATTTGCAAACCTTTCCTGGGTGTAGCTACCCGATACTACTGTAAATTCTTTAATGACCATCAATAATACCCTGGCTCGGCCATTTCAAGATTCTTAGGATGATCCAAAGCCTCCCTCCCCACAAGTGCCACTGTTGGAGGGAATTGAGAAAGTTTGTTTAGAGATGAACATAACTACTGAGGAAGAGGTCACCATAGAAGATGCTCTGAATAATCCTCTAGTAGACATGAACACAATAGACATTGTGAATATTGATGACAGTCCTACCAAGGACAAGATAGATGATGTTGTGTTTGATAGTGTTGCACATGATACTGCAAATTAGTTGTAGCAAGTGGGACAGGTAAATTCTCCTCCCAGGGCAGATGCAGGAACTTCTAGGGTGATGGTACAAATAAAGGGATAGAGGTAGGTGACATGACTGTTTCAGATTATTTAACTAAAGGAGGAGACCAAATTGGCTCCCCTATTCATTCTTCAGCAGCACCTGATTGGCTACAACATAGAGTTCAAAATAAGCCACCCCGGATTGAAGTAGAATTGAATCTGGACAACTTCTTGGCAAGATTGAAGAAGCCTAAGAAGTAGAGGAAATCAAAAGTCCATTCCAGAATCTACAAAGATGCTTCGGGCTCCAGGATGGAAGAAGTTACAGTACCACCTATACGAACAAATAAGGAAGACATCGGGCCTGATGATTACACTGTTTCAACAATAAATCTCAACCCTACTTCTAGAGCACAAGAGGTAGAAGAGTTTAAAGACTCAATTTCAAATAGTTTGAATAGGTTAAATAAGGATGAGCTAAGCAGTAGTTGAAACAACAAAATGAGGAGCTCAAGGCATGTATAAGGTATATGATTAAACCCGTGCATACTAAGGATGGGACAACCATCGCACCTTCTATTCTCTCGAAAGAGGAGTTAGAAGATTTTGATAACATCAAAGCAACTAGCCCAATCATTGAGGAATGGGTCAGAGGAATATATGTAGACGACTGTGAGGTAATTGAAAAAGTTGTTGAAATACATAAAGATTTTTGTGCTTTTAAAGTCGAATGGGAGGAAGTATTGAAAGATTGTCAATTATGATGATTATTAGTCTCACATTCATCCAAGGGTGCTGGCAATGAGCAAGCTATCAGAAGAAGTTCTCATTGAAGAGAACATTTTGCCACAGGATAAACTACATATGCTAGATCATTGGTTGGAGATGTTGAAGCTAAGAAGGGAAATTTTTGATAAGGCTAGAACTGAAGCAGAATCTACCAAGGCTCAACTTTTGGAGGCAATATACAACTTCAATGACCTACACAGAGTTGCTACAAAGTTGTACCTTGATGATACTACCTTTATATATATTTAGGAGTGCAAGAAGCAACTTGGGTAGTAATACAGGGAGACTCCTCACTATTTTGCATAGCAGATCTAGATAGGGTGAGTGATCTAAGGACTCAGTTCAAAGGATTGAGGAAAAGCAGAAGGGTCGAGTCATCATTGTATCATAAGCTACCTTGGTCGGTGGATGCCATCAAATTCAGGACAAATCTTGTTAAAGATCCAGCACCTTCAGAGATAAAT
Source organism: Cunninghamia lanceolata (assembly GCA_027924645.1). Lineage (NCBI taxonomy): Eukaryota > Viridiplantae > Streptophyta > Pinopsida > Cupressales > Cupressaceae > Cunninghamia > Cunninghamia lanceolata. The sequence goes on along the minus strand of BSBN01001215.1, from coordinate 18,006,793 downwards.
CCAGCATTGGAGGCACTAATGGCCTACATGAAGAAAGAGGCAGAAAATAATAAGGTGATAATAGATGATAGTGATAAGTAGAAGGATGACACAGTAGGGACTTAAGTCGAATGCCAAGTCCAGCTAGGCTGCCATCACAACCAGAAATCTGCCACATGTCTTTTTCTGTAGATTTATTCATTATAAAAGAGTTTTGTCCATATAGACAACTCAAAAAGTGACTGTTTTGTCTTATTATGATGTGTTGAAAAGTTGTAATTTTGTCTTTTTTCCTATAAGACAAAGTCAAATCCAAGAATGTAACTGCCCACTATCTAATATTAAATGATGTTAAATTTGAACCCTTGGTGATGAATTAATCTCCACCATTCATTGAAAAACTCAATATGTCTGCCCTTCTATAAAAAGACAGTCATTTTCTCTCATTGTAAGGTTGGAAACATGAATTGTTGAGACTCTGCTAAAATTTTGATTTAATACAAAGCATAATTACAGGTGTTGCTGAATATTGTGTAATGAGATTTTGGATTTCATGGTTCATTTCCATTTCACTTTAGTTAAAGTACAATTGTAGTGATGAATGAATGCTTAGATATTTGATGAATGCTCTGGTTCATACCATTTATTCTTGTTGATTGTAAGTAACTTTGCATGGTTAGTCTGAACCTCATTGAATGAATTTAGTTCGATTACATAACATTGATTAAACTACACCAGTAATTGGGTGTTTGATGAATTTGTATGATTTGAAAATCTTTGATTACCATTGGAGATTGCATTATTTCTGCAACATTGTGGCTGTGACCTGGTTAAGCAGAAATTATTAATTTAGGGCATCTGTCTATCTGTAGTATTCAAACTCTCTGTGATATGTCCTTAGGATTTACTTTCATTTCTTTCTATCCCTTAATCCTTTTGCATTTTCTTTACACAAATCTGGTAGATTTAGGTTAAAAGCAGTATAGTACATTGATCATCTACTAGAGAATTTCAGACTTCATAGTCTACATTATCTTGGGGTTTCAAAGTACCAATTGTTGTCATATATTACATAAACCCTACATTGCATGTAAGTCACATTGGTTAGAATAGCGAAATACACATCCACATAACTATCCTGCAAGTTAAGACCTGACATTAGAAACCTTGGGGCAGTCTTATTATGGGTTTACTGGGATAAAATTCCTTTCAAGAGAGGTGAGATACCCAATATCTTACCTGCATTGTTGCGTGATAAAACACCCATCAACATGTGGTATTATTAGTATGGGCATCACGGGGACATCGCATGATCAAGGTCTACAAGCAACAAAAATTTCTTCTACATGATCTGATTAAGTATTTTATTTATCTATAGAAGAGAATTCATTAATTCAATAGACAAGTCATTACAACAAATTTATTGAAGACACAATGGAAGTGAGATGTGGTGACTTGGCATAGAAGATTGGTACAAGTCTCAAATGCACATGGAGATTAGTGCAAAATCAATGGACTATATATGTATAACTTATTTTGATGAAGTTAAGGTTGGATAAATCTTTGTCTATTAAAATTAATTTGGTGCATCCTCTAATCTAGTATGTTTTAGGGTATTAATATTTTAGTTCAAGCTTAATTTCTTATGTCTTTCACATACTATAAATCTAGAGAAGGTACTTGCATGTAGAATTCCTCTCCATGATCTAAGTGTTCTCCATAGTTGGTTGAGTACTCTAGGGGACAAGGATATATCTCTAAGGCTACATTTGCTAGTCTATTGGGTAAGTGCACCAAGATGAGGGACAAGAAAGTGACCAAAATGAAGATTTTAAGGAAAGTGTGTACACATCTTGTAAAACACGTACGAGCCATAATGCGTACATGTTATGGCTTGGATTAAATCTAGACCATAACATGTACATGTTATAGTGCATATGTGTTATGGCTTGAATAGCAGATATAATCCATATAACCCATATGCATTATAGCATGTATAAGCCATAACACATATGCATTATAACATGTAGAAGAGTTGGTTGCTCTCCTTAGTTGGCCCACAATCTAACCATGAGTCTTGTCTCATGAATCTAAACCGACATACGTCCCCGAGTTTAGGTCTTGAGTTTATTATCCTGGATTATAGGATATAATTTGGATCACCAACACATGAGGGTTGATCTAGGAGAACTTGTTTCCTTGCAATAGATCAACAACTCTTTAAAGTGTTTCTAAATTCCACCGGTCCCTTGATTTCTAGGACTAGAGTAGATAAATATTCATTAGGCAGGCAAAATATTAGAACCTTACGATGCATAGCGACAAGTCTAAACTCAAAAGATAAATCCATGACCGTGAAGTTGTCCTAGAGCTGTGAACTTGTCTCCTAGTAGAACATTGATCCAATATAAATTTTGAACCATTTTATTGACAAAAAAAACATTGTTTTCTAAATATTTACTGGTCTAATTCTAAAACTTCCTCAAAAATATTCATTCTTCAATCATAAAACTAAATATTTTAATTGTCATATTTACATTTCCTAAATAAAAAATACACTTATAAATTCCATGGCCCACCTATCATTATTTAACCTAAGTTGATTAGTGTTTATTTATATGCATTTCATTGAATTGGCTTAGAAAAGTTTGTGTGCCTTTACAATAATTCTTCCTACATAAATGTTTCACATGTTCATATAAAATATTAGATATAAAGTTATTTAATATGTTTAATGACTAGATCACTTCAGTTTATTTTGAAGATATTCATCAGCATGTTAGTCGAGGAAAGAAGTGCAGTTCCCTCATGCTTTTCACTCTCTTTGGATTAGATCATCTTAAATATTTAAGATATTATTATAGATTGCTATTAAGCCCCACCTACCTTATAATAGTTTATTATAGGGTGTTCTTCAATTATATGCATGGCTCAAACTCAGCCTTCTGTGATATTTGGAAGACCGATCGTTAACTGCATGATCTCTTGGGCATCTGTTTGATACTGCCAGAGTAATTAAATCCTTATCCTGTATAAATCTATAAGTAGAAAACAATAGATGCTAAGAGAGCGAGGAGAGGAAAGCACTCATCTAAAATTTAAAGTCATTTTCCTTCAATTAGAGGTCATTGATGTCTTTCATGCCTCATTATTAAATGCTTTTCACAGCTTTGTAAGAGAATACATTTAGTCAGATGCATATGGAATCAAACTGTTCCTTTGTCTTATTACTTTTGAACTTGCATTATTACGCAGTCTCATCCACCACTTGACAACTGCCACACCTATTGTTTTCATATTAAAATCGCTTATTCGAAAGAGTTTGGTAGACTAACATCATATTTCTGCACGTTCCATATCCTCTGTAAGTATCTAATTATAAACACAAAAATATATAACATTTTTGGATGTTTGTGAATAGCCTTTTTCCCACTGTTTTAACCTTTGTGGTGTTTGATGTAGGTAATATAAAAATCTGTTTTAACCTTTGTGGTGTTTGATGTAGGCAATATAAGAATACCACTATTGTGAGTAGTGTTTTTCACCAATTTTTTAGTTTTTTTAAACACCATTAAAATATTTCATATAATATTATAAACATTTGTTTTCTTATGAGTTTTAATTTTTGTGGTGTCTTGTTATACAGTTTAGGTAACATAAAAATACCACTAAAAACATATTGTAGTATTTTATGAATAGTATTTTTTAATGACTTTTAATTTTTGTGGTGTCCTGGTGTACACAGTTTAGACAACATAAAATCATCACTAAAAACATTTCGTATTATTTTGTAAATAGTATTTTCCCCTTACTTTTAACCCTTTTAACCCTTGGAATGTCTTGATGTATGCAATTTAAACAACATAAAAACACCATTAAAAACATATCGTATCATTTTGTGAATAGTATTTTCAGTAACTTTTAACCCTTATGGTGTCTTAATATACACAGTTAAACAACTTAAAAGTTCACCACAAAAGAAATTAGATAGCAAGGACATGTTGATAGTCTTCAATAGTTTGATACAGAGAAAGAGAGATTTTGGGAGCTGAATATAGCAGTGTATACACAATAATTATAGGAAGGTTTTTCCCTTGTTTGTGCTTTATGATGCTCCTAATTTTGTTTATATTTCTTGCGAAGACACCTGCAACACAATCCTGGGGGAGCGTAGGCCACAATATAACCTGCAAGATAGCTCAGGTAGTTATTGACTCACACATATATAATATATGTCTTGCAGCACTTACATGAATAGTGAATGGATGAATATATTTCAAGATGTTTGTGCATTATGATTTATTATGACTATTGTTTTGTTACTATTAAAATTGCAGTATTATGACTATTGTTTTGTTACTATTAAAAATTGCAGCCACTTCTTAGTGAAGCAGCTGCAAATGCAGTGTAACAACTGCTCCCAAGCTCTGCTGAAGGAGATCTTGCTTCAATCTGCTCGTGGGCTGATACACTTCGTTCTACGTATCCTTGGTCTACTTGTCTACACTACACCGATCCTCCTGGTGTCTGTAACTATAACTACACTCGTAAGTGTTTTTTTCCAATCTTATGCTCTTATGTATATAAACAAGAGTCTAATTAACTGCACTATCCTTGTGAATTGCTCTATTATAATCAAATCAGTATCTCTTCTCTGATTGCATAGATCCATATCAGTTGAAGCACTCTTTGTTTTTTGGGTGCTTCTAAATCATAAACAAGAAACAGATATGGCTAATCAATGCATTCCTGGCCCCATCAAGTTAGACTGGACCTATGAACTGCCAGCCCTAAATAATTAGTTAAAGTAGAAAAAGGTAAGGCTTAATGGTTCTTGAATTGGAAGAGCTTAACCAACCATAGGTTGTGGTTAATGTGGTGGCTTCTATAAAAGTAAACAAAAGGTAACGTTGCTGGTTAATTTTTTTTATGGAGATCATCCATTTTGTCAAATTCCTCTTGGACACAATCTCAGCTTCATCCCTTATGGTGTCTGGGATCTTATGGTTATTTATTTATACTGTATTTAATTTATTGTTTTAAAAGTTTGGATACTTGAGATGTTGTATTTGATTTTTTTAAGGATGAGGTCTTTATTATGACTTACACAATTTTTATTAATATTTGAAAACTGTGATCATCAATCTTTAAAAAATTCAAAATAATTAAGAAAGAAAATATTGTAGTATTGGGTATCTTGTAATGTTAAATATTTCAGTCACTCAGATTTTGAAGAATGATACTTGAACTTTTGAAGAATGTTTTCTAGATGTTTGAACAGAGTGAAATATAAAATTATATTCATAAGATGACAATTTTTAATTTGTTTAAGAAAATGGGTCTTTTATTTAGATTATTTATTTAGAAGATTATTTTACAATTATAAATATTGATGATAAATTTGTATTCAAGATTATCTTGTTTTAAAGTTTCAATCAAAGAAATCGAAGTGAATATTCCATTTGAATGCTATATTACTATTTGTAAAAAGCGTACTAATTTTTTAGTAGTATACAAATGTTTAAAAGATTCCTAAAAGACATGAAAGATTTGATTTTAGTGCCTGCAATCAGGGGACTGCCATAACGACAAGGGAGAAGAAGGTATGTGTGTTACAGGAGCTATCAACAATTATACAGCTCAATTAGCAACTTATGGAGACTCCTCATCTGCAGGGACATGTAAATCTGAGAATACTTTTCATTAATTTGGTTAAACTCATCCTTATCCAATTCCTTATTCAAAGTTTGTTGTGGGGGGATTTAATTTTTCAAAGTTTGTTGTGGGGGATTTAATTTTCTTTTTGAGAAATGGGGAATGTTTAATGAAGTGGAATATTTTGGGCAGATAATCTGACAGAAAGTATTATGTTCCTTTCCCACTTTATCGGAGACATTCATCAGCCTATGCATGTGGGATTTGCTAATGATCGAGGAGGAAATAATATACCACTACAGTGGTACACGCGCCAATCTAATTTGCATAAAGTATATGCACATGCCTACTACGGCTTTATTCATTCTTTTTCATCGTTCTCAAGTTGGAGAATAATTGGAAGTGATTGTTTTATTGTTTTCATTTGGCAACAGGTGTGGGATTCCGAAATCATAAATGAATCATTGAAAGAATTTTAAAGTCTAAACGTTACAGCTGTGATAGACGATCTTCAGAGAAACATAACAGTATGTAATATATACTATTTTCTGTTCCCTGTCCATATTTAATGGAGTATTAAATTAGGAGAAGGATGTTGGATCTGGTTTGGAAAGTTCACTAACATTGTAAGTTTTGGTGTAAACTTAAAAATGGTATCAGAGTTTCAACCCAGGTTTAATTCCCCCGAGTTGGGTGGGAGGGGGATGTTGGACTAACTGCCACACCTCTGAGAATGTCTAGGTTAAGGTGCTGGTTTGGAAAGTTTACTAACACTTACAAGTTTCTGTAACGGCAAACCTACAAAAGATGGGCAAGTACAACTATTAGAAAAAGTAGGGTTCTCAAGTCTGAAAACTAACTTGTGTGCATCTTATTTTGGATGATACAGGAGGGATGGTCAGATGAGGTCCCCACATGGGAGAGATGCTCCAAGGACGCTCTGTCTTGCCCTGAGAGGTAGCAAGATCATTTTTCTTCTATTGTACTGTAACAAATTGTTGTTTGCCTCATGCAAGAATTATTTGGGGAGTCTGTGATCAATAATAGCTAAATTATTACTATCTCAGTTATTCTTAAACATAATCCAATTTAACAGTCAAAGGTTAATTTTGGCCCATAAAAATAGGATAAATATTTACCATTTTTTAGTATAGATGAAATGTAAAATTATTATTGACTATTTGATCATTGATCTTGGGGATGTTTAAGTAAAGTGTACTGCCCCTCTCTCTATACAATTTAGTTGTGGTCAAAGTATAGTTGTTTACATGGAGCCCCAAGTTCCAATAAACAATCAAAATGCTGTATAAACTTTTCTATAAGTACTGACTATTAAACCTGTAACTTAATTGGTTGAGCATAATTGGGAAGGAGGATGGTATATTCCTTGATTATGCCATCCACCAACTTTCAAACCTATAGAGGGGCAATTGAATTAGGTTCAACTAGAAACTTTGACAGACGGGATCCCCTACTTAACAAAAGTTCATCATATTATAAAGTGCAATCCAATTATTTCCAAAAAAAAAACAACATAACCTGTAACAAGGTTATATTTTGTTCCTTGATCATGAAATTCATTATGTGCTATGATTACTATCAGCTATGCATCGGAGAGTATAAGCCTGGCTTGCAAATGGGCATATGAAGGCGTCACTGCAGGCACTATTTTGGGAGGTAATTACCTGCTTTTTCTAGGTGAAGATTTTCTAATTGCCCTTTTTTATTTAAATCTAACAAAGAGATTTTGTAATTTGGCAGAAGAGTATTTCCTCACTCGGCTGCCAATTGTAGAAAAGAGACTTGCGCAAGGAGGTGTAAGACTGGCTGCAACACTCAATAGAATATTTTTTTCTGCCGATAATTTTTTATAAATAATTTCCGCGCGAATCAACTGGGCACGTAACTACCCTGCCTACGGGAAAAACAGTTTTTGGTTTTGTCTACTGGGTGCAAAATTGTTCTTGACTGTTTGATTGTTAAATTAAGTAGAGCAATTTCTATTAGTCATTAATACAATATTTAAGAGTTCCTTTTAATTTTTATCAAGTAAGTTTTTAGTTCCTGTCAATAGGAGGGAATCTAATGCATCAGTTGCATGTAATTGTCAATCAGTGTGGAGTGAAACACTAAGACTAAAGTCTAAAATCATTTCTTTTATGCTGAGATTTAAAAAAATTTGGATTGGTTGTTGCTGTGAACAATAAGTGTGAAAATGAAATAAACGGTCTAAATTTTAGCGGATTTCAAAATTAATGGAAAGTGGCAATTGACGGTGTTGGCAATAAGGTACCAATATGCACTTGAATTTATTGGTTCTTAAATTAGTGTCATGGCAACAAGCAAACGAATTTAATGGATTGATTTTGTAAAAAAAAATTAGTAGAGCCGGAAATCCGTTGGAAACGCACCTAAATATATAAATAAATAATTATAAACATATTTTAATTTTTTTGTTATTGTTATTGACTAAGGAGGAAACATATGATCGGATATATCAACAAAAAAAGTGTTCTAATAAAACTTTGAGAAAAGGAAGCATGTAATCCTACGTCATCTCCAATGGATTGAACCAACAAGGATACAATAGCCAATAACCTCTAACGAACAAACATGTCAAGGTCAACAGACAACATATATTGTAGACAAAATAAGTCTAGGATTTGATCATGTCATCAAGGAAATGGTTGCCTTTCTAGGTTGTGTTGCAGTACAAAAAGAACACGGATAAAGTTGCTAGTTTAAGTGTGCATGTGCTTGCATTGAATTGGAACTATTAAAGTTACTAGTTTAAGTGTGCGTGTACTTGTATCTTGCCTAAATGTTTACTTTGTTATAGGCAAGATGGTCACTTGATTAGGGGTTGCTCTTTTCACAAAAAAATGTTCTTGGCAACTTTTGCAACTTTTACATTTAGGTGAAGTGTCTTAGTTATCGTCCATTATGCCAAATCGGTAATCACCTTTTTGCTCGTTTCCTTCAATGATGCTAGAAAATAACACATATTTGCCTTCACTATGATTCAACTTGTATCTCACCTAAATAAACTATATGTCTATTTTGTTATAGTTAAGATGGTCACTTGATTAGGGGTTGCCCTATTCACAAGAATATGTTCTCAACTTTTGCAAACCTTCCATTTAGCTAAAATCCCTTAGTCATTCTCCCCTGACCCTAATATGTAATCACCTTGTTGCTCATTTCCACTTTTCAAATCCACTTCTTATAGTCTTCAATGTTCTTGTTTCACTATGTCGGATAATTTTCATCATAGGAGTTTCCCTTTTAATACTCCTTTGTTAGACTTGATATCTCCTATAGCTACTTGTTTTCAAGATGTTGCCCTTGATGTTGGGTGGCATATGATCAAGCATCACAAACAAGTTTATATTTCTCAAGGAAGTCATCAAGTATTGTAGAAAAGATCATGTTGCTTATGTGCTTATGCCAGGTCGAGGAAATTTAATTGATGAGGGTGTACTCCACCCAACACACTCACAACAACAAAAAGAGAACATTAGTGGGAGAAACCCTTCTGGGAAAAAAACCCCACACCGAAAAACAATTACTATATTATTCAAAAATCTCAACAAGATTACAACATGCTTGCAGAGCAAGCTTCCACAAGATTTTCACCAACCATAAATCTAGAGGCAACTCAACATCTATCTTACTCTCACCTCCAATCTCTATCTCAAGCACCTGATATATAGGAGATACAATACAGGAAACCATCAACAGTAATTACAAAACCATGAGCTAAAACCACCCAAAAGTGGTGCCCAAATAATGTCCAATCGGAGATGCCTTATGATATATCAAATCACACACCAACATGTGTAACTTCTCCCTTTACAACTCTTTTAAGTGTCCAACATGTTTTCACATTTCCCAAAATGGGAGGCCCAACTTTCGGAGGCCATAACTTTTGTTCCATTTGTTTGATTGATGAATCGTTTGATGCGTCAAAAAGATCATAAAGAGATCTATCAAGTTATAACTAATTGCACCAATTATGACAATTTTAGAGGCAAATCGAGGCCTCTAAGTGCTTCAAAATTGATTTCAAAACTTTTTTTAGAGTTTCAAAAATGGAAATTTTAATGTCTTGCAATCCAAGCATGATCTTGGGTCAAAACTCACCCAGAATGTTTATTTGGAAAATTTGTAACTTTCAAAGAATTTTCAAGTCCATCTATGCTCAAATGTAGACTTACTAAAAATAGTAAGCCCTATCATTTTAGCCTTTTTTAGAAACTTTGAATGTTCCAAACCATTCTTCAAGATAATGGGTATTTGCAAAAACCAAAATTGGAAAGAATAGAAAACAAAATCATTTTGTTGGGTGATGCAAGATTGCTCTTACACCTCTAGATGCTCATGCATCAAACACCCAGGGTGATTTGAGAAGTGACCTTGTTATGTCTCCAGTGTTTGAGGAAAACCAATGTGGTCAAACTCTAATTTGGATAACCATGATGAATCTTCAATAGGCCTTCCTCTCCATTTGACCAAGTACTCTTCATATTGTCTATTTCTTGTGCTCCTTCCCACATGACTATTTAAGATTTCTTCAATTTTTTCCTTCTCTGAAATAGGTGTTGGGATATGCCATTGTCCTTCTGCCTGTTCATCTTCTATACTTCCTTCATGATATTATGTCAAATCAGTAATATTGAACACAAGTGAAATATTGATCCCACTCAGCAACTCAACTTCATAGGCATTCCTTGATTCATGCTTCTTCAAAATTCTGCAAGGCCCAAATTTCTTCATCTTCAGCTTGTTATATGTTCCTACAGGGAAGCTTTCATTCCTAAGGTGGACCATGACCTCATCTCCAACATTGAACTCTTTGAATCATCTTTTTTGATCTACCTTCTTATACTGATTATTCATTTTATGAACATGTTTCCTTACCTCCTCATGTAGATTCTTCATGTGTTCTATAAAATCTTCGGCATTTGCACTCCTCGTCTCCTCCTTATCCATCTTCCTCAACTGTAAAATATTCCTGGAACTACTTCCATATACAATCTAGAATTATGATTTTCTTGTACTCCTGTTAACTAAGTTGTATGCAAACTCAGTCTGTGGCAAAATCAAGTCCCATCCCTTTTACTTTTCTCCTACCAAACATCTCAAAAGCTTGCCCAAATTTTTATTTACCACTTCTATCTGACCAATAGTTTGTGGATGATGTGCAGAACTAAACTTCAAATCTGTCTTCAACTTCTTCCACAATGTCCTGCAAAAACATCCAATAAATTTTGTATCTCTATCTAAAACAATACTCTTCAGTAGACCATGCAGTCTAACCACTTCCTTGAAAAAATCTCTAGAATATGAACTGCATCATTTGTCTTCTAGCAAGGAATGAAATGTGTCATCTTGGAAAATCTATCAACCACCACAAAAATGGAATCATGACCTCTCTGATTCCTTGGCAAACCAAATACAAAATCCATGTTAATGTCTTCCCATGGTCTTTCAGGTATAGGTAAAGGCTGATATAAACTAGTATTTTGACTCACTCCCTTAGCCATCTGACATACCCTACAACTATGTACAAACTTTTTCACATCCTAATACAATTGTGGCCAATAATAGTTCTTACTTACTAAGGCAACTATCTTGTCTCTTCCAAAATGTCCTGCTAATCCTCCACTATGTTTTTCTTTTATCAAGTTCTCTCTCATGGAACTTCTTGGAATGCATAACTAACTTCCTCTGAATAACATGCCATCTTGGATTATGTAATCCAACCATTGTGTTCTATCCATGGTGATGGATTCTAGGCAAGCTTTCCATGCCTCTGAAAAATCTAGATCTTCTAGATATAAATGTTTGAGTTCTTCAAACCCAACAACTCCAATTCTCATTTCTACCAGCAAATTTTGCCTCCTAGTCAAGGCATTTGCAACTCTGTTAGACTTCCCACTTCTATACTTCAACACAAATGTATAGTTTTGCAAAAACTTGACCCATTTCAAATGTCTTTGATTCAACTTCACTTGGATATTCAAATATGTTTCAAGTATGAAGGTGAACCAGTGTTGTCATTGATGTCAACATACTCATACTGCATTGACAAGAAGGATTAGATGAGCAGTGTGCTGAGGATATTGAGAAAATTAGCCTCAGTCAGGAACAGTGAAGATCAGTGATGAGAAGAAGGCAAATGTATTGTATAGGATGCAAACCGGAGGATGCGGATTAAAGGGTTTGTAGATATGAGTATTGAGATGCTTTAGTTAAGATTTCAGAGGTCCGCATGAAGATCTAAAGGAGTTGTGGCTGTCGGTATGGAACCAGTTCCGGCAAGTGTTCAGAGGTGACAGAGGATCACAAAAAGGTCCGGTGAGGTCCGGAATTGTATAATCCTAATCTGCGGACTGGAAGGAGTGTTTGGGATGTCCTTGTGATGTGTCATCTCGAGTTGTGTATGATTTTGAGGTCCGAAAGTGCCTTTTGCATTGTGACAGTGGCGACAGACTGTGTTCTTGAAGTTTCGGATGAGGAAGAGAAGAGATTCCAGTAAGTAGAGAAAGTGCGGATGTACCTGGTCATTCAGGCAGGCTTGTGAAGGTTCTTGGAACATGATGAGGTTGTGTTGTTGGTCCGCATTGATGATAGAGCCCAGAAATTGAAGTTATTCTTTCGGATGAAGTTCTTGTTCCGACTAGCCGATCGGATGAGTTGTTCATCCTGCGAATGTTCTTGTGATGGCCGACCGAATGTGTTATTCATCTTACGGATATTCTTATGGTTGATTTCCGACTAAGGTGATTGTTCCTAAGTCGATGTCTTGTATAAATAAAAGTTTGTGAGTTCATTTAGTGGTGTGGATTGTGTGAATGAGTGTGGTGTAGCGAAGAGTAGTGCGAAAGGCAGAGCAGGGGTTTTGGGCTTAAATGGAACTGATCCGGACATAGTAGAGATGTCATTCTCTAGTTCAAGATTGTGATTATTATCACTTTATAGACAGTGTGTCTCCTTGTAGGCAGTGGGCCTCTTTGTGAGCAGTGTGCTCGGGCAGTGAGCCCTAATTGGCAAGTGCCATTCTTTTTCTTATTCTTCTAACAGAGAATAATCCTTGGGTTAATCACCCCGTGGTTTTTCCCTTAACCGAGTTTTCCACGTCAAAATCTTGGTGTTCAATGTGTTGATGTTTATCTACTCTTGTGTTTGTGCATTATGCTTTCATGGATGATTAATTGATATACTGTTAACTAACAAAGAATAATCAAGTATTTAAAGTAGAGCAGGTTGTTATACAACTGATTCACCCCCCCTCTCAGTTGTATGCCCTAGATCCAACAAAATATTGTAAGGCTTGATGACCAGTGTACAAATCAAATTCCTTAGGCAAAAGATAACGTTTCCATTTCTTCAATTCTTGAACAACAACATAAAATTCCTAATCATAAAAAGAATACTCCTTCCTAGCATCATTGAGTTTTTCACTAAAATATGCAATGGGTCTTCCTTCTTGACTTAATACAACTCCTATGTCACTGCCACTACCATCACAATCTACTTGAAATACCTTGTTAAAATTTAGAAGTGCTAAAATAGGTTTCTCTATAACTGTTTGCTTCAACAAATCAAAACTCTTGGTTGCTCCTATAGTCCATTTAAATTCTTTTCTATCTCCTCTCATTGTTTCAATTAAAGGTGCACATATGCTACTGAAATTTCTAATGATTTTCCTGTAAAAACTAGCCAATCCATGAAATGATCTTACCTCAGTAATACTCCTTGGTGTAGGCCATTCTATGATAGCCCTTACTTTCTCTAGATCTATCTTAAGAGCCTCAGCTGAGATCACAAATCCCCGGTACACTAACTCCTTCACAAAGCTGCACTTCTTCAAATTTATCAACAGTTTTTCTTCCCTCAACCTTTCAAAAACTCTACAAACATGCATCAAATGTTCCTCCAAGGTTTTGCTAGAAATTAGAATATCATCCAAATAAACAATAACAAACTTACCCAAAAATTCTTTGAGTAGCTCATTCATGAGCTTCATGAAAGTGCTCGGTGCATTGGTTAGTCTGAATGACATTACTAACCACTCATACAATCCTTCTTTTATCTTTAATGTTATCTTCCATTCATCTCCTTCCCTTATCCTAATCTGGTGATACTTTCTCTTCAAATCTATCTTTGTGAAGTACTTTGCTCCACCCAGGTAGTCCATGATACCATCCATCCTTGGAAAAAGAAATCTGTACTTGATTGTGATTTTGTTGATGGCTCTAGAATCAATACACATCCTCCACTTTCCATCCTTCTTAGGTGCTAGTATTGTAGGTACTGTACATGGACTCAAACTCTCTAATTAGCCCATTTTTCAATAATTCATGAACTTGTCTGTTCAACTCCTCATTTTTTTCAAGAGACATTCTATGGGCTACCTTGTTAGGTAAACTAGCTCTAGGTATCAAATCTATCTAATGACTTATGCTTCTCACTAGTGGTAAACCTTCAGGTACATTATCTGAAACAATATATTTGAATTCATCCAACATATCTACAATTTTTGTAGGTACATCTTCTCCTCCCTCTTTCTTGATTTTAGGAATCAAGGCAAAGCACATATGTTCATGCTTCATTCCATCCAGAAAAAATTCACCATCTACCAAACAAATTCTAGCATTACTACATACCTTTTCCTCTACTACTCTCACAAGTTTCAGCTTATGTCTTACTCCATCTTTTGTTAGAGAATAGGTGTTAGGAAGGCCATCATGGATAACACACCTATCATACTACCATGGCCTTCCCAACAACAAATAACATACATCCATTGGTATAATATCACATAACACCTCATTATGATAATCACCAATCTTGAATTTTACCAAACACTATTCATTAACCAAAGCATTATGATCTTTCTACAACCAAAAAATCTTATAGGGATGGGGATGCTTTATTCTCTTCAAATTCAACTTTCTAACCATCTCTTCAAAGACTAGATTGTCTGTACTTCCACTATCAATAATCACATCACGACACTTACCTCCTGATTTACACCTTGTTCGAAATAGGCTCTTCCTTTGTGTTGGTTCTTCTTTTCCCTCTTCTTTTAACAAGGCTCTTCTGATAACAAGAGCTTCTGCTCTTTCTACATCTTTTAAATGTTCAGATCTAGCCTTCTCATCAACATGGGCAACTCTAGCATTATCCTTTGGTCTTTTTTTGTTCCTCCCTGATTTTTTTGACAGTCATATGCTCTATGCCCTTCTTCAACATATCTGAAACATATTCCTCTAAATCCTCCTCTTTCAGGTCATCCTCCAAATCTACCTCTTCATCTTTGGTACCCATCATTCTATCCTCGAGGCCAGTATGCATTTTCACCTTTGTTATTTTCACTGGTGCCTGCATCTTCATTCTTCTTTTGATCATCTTGTTGTCCACAACCCCCATATAATCTTCCACTAGTTCTTCCACCACGACCTCTTCCTCTTTGTTTATTCTCAAATTTTCTGCTCAACTTTTCTTCCACCTTCATTACAAACTGATATGCATCTTCAATAGTTGTCAATATGACCAAGCTTAATTCTTCTTGGATATTGGGTTTCAATCCATTAATATACTTGGCTACCTTCTCTTTATTATCCTCTGTGTGACTTGCTCTGATGATAACTTTGTAAAACTCTTCAATATATTTTTTGATTGTCTTGTTCATTTGTCTCAAACCTTGCATTTTCTTCAAAAGTTGCAACTTATAATCCATAGGAACAAATTGTCTCTTCATCTTATCTACCATTCTATCCCATGTGGTAATCTTCTCTTTTCCTCTTCAATTTCTTTCTAACTACACCTCCTTCCACCAAATTCCAACATGACCTTTGAGCTTGGTCTTGGAAAACTTGATCCTCTCCGGATCTTCTATTTCTTCATATTCAAAATATTCCTCCATATCATTGATTCAATCTATTAATTCTTCCGGATTGAAACCATTGGAATAGGTAGAGATACTTATCTTTGGTCTTTTCCCAATTTTTGTTATGGCCTTCAACAATCTAACTTGTTCAAGTTCCACTTCTCCCTCATTTTCTTCAGATTGTGCATCATCTTTATCTTCACTTTCATATCTCACTCTCGGTTCAAACACTCTTCTCAATTCCTCTTGGATTGCATTAACTTGCCTCTGTATAGATCTAAATTATCATTCTTCTATCACAACAACATTTCTACCACCACAGTTTCTTCATGGAGGCATCTTGATTTTCTTATTTCTTCTCATACACTTAATGTAAAAATTCTTGTGTGAAGCTGCCTCAAATCGACAATTTTTCTTCCACCTTCAAACACACGATCTCAAGGTCCTGGCACAAATTGCCTCACTATTTGGTGATCTATTTGCATGCTCAAGATAACTTGGCTCTGATACCACTTGATGAGCATGTACTTGTTGGAAACATAGTCAAGAGACACTGTTGGTATGATGTTGTCATTGATGGCAACAACCTGACATGTTTGAAAACAACCCCTGAGACAAAGGTGTGTATAGTATTTTGGTCCGGTAAGGTTAACTTAGCCAAATTGACTAAGTATTGACAACACATTGAGACAGTGATAGTAATTCAGTTGGTACTCCTTCGTAATTGAACATCTTTTTATGTGGTTCTAGTATGTTACTCACATCTATCTGGTGAAGTCATGATTCAATGTTCAAGTCCTGATCTCCTCCAGAAGTCATATGGTGAAATGTTTAAGTCTGGATGAACAGAGTTAAATTAGAAACAGTGCAGAGTACCTGAGTAATTTGGTCTGCATTCCTCCGTTAATGAATATTTTGATTTGCAATTTTGAGGCATTGAAGATACATGTCATGAGCATGTAAATCTAGATTTGTAGAGCTTAAAGTTCACCGGTTCACATTTTACAAGTTCTCCAGTATCAACTTTCAAGTTGACAGTTTTTCTCTGTGATAGAACAATAGGTCTGAGATCCACATTTTTCTATGAAAGATTATTATGTCCTACAGTTTTGAAGGTATGATAAGAGGTCCTTAATGAACATTGGTTATGAATTTCAAAGTCTCACATGGTTCGCATTGAAAGTTATGGTATGACAGTCATGTTAGATTGATATGCAATGAAGATATATGATTGGAATCATTAATCTAAGTGGTTCTATAATAGGCCTAGACTCATATGAAGAGACTTGCATGATTGATTGGGTCTGCATTATTGTTTGGGCACAATAACAGGCCGACAAGGTATAACTTGAATATACAAACTTTATCTTTTGCATGCTGACCTAGTTTGAGGAAATTCTTGATGCAAATATATATACTCGATAGTTTCAGCTTTAGAGGTATGAGAGAGTTCGAAGATAGTACGAATTCAATGTGTGTGCGATCTAAGGTAGTTTTGTGATCAGAAAAGGATAGCAAGGCTAGAAGAGCAAAGTATATGCGAAGAAAAGTAGAAAACGTAGGGCAGACATTATGAAGACATTTGAGTCTGTATACTGAGCTATTAATGGAACTTCACTTTAACATTCTTTAGATGCATTTGCAAAAGTCATCTCTTGGTAGTGAGCCAATACTTCTTCTATCTTCTCTTCTACTTTCTTGGTAGTGAGCCTATTGCAGTGAGCACTTCTTTGGATAGTGAGCCCTGAGGTAGTGAGCCTTCATGTAATTCAGTATTGCTATCATAATATATTGTGAGCTAAAACTCACTGTGGTTTTTCCCTTTTTGGGTTTTCCACGTAAAAATCATGGTGTCTATGTGTTATGACTTTGTGGTTGCTCTTCTTATGTTTGTTTTGCTTTCATGTTACTGAATGTGGTAAATGGATTAATAAGTATGTGAAAGAAAAGTTTTACAGAATACTGATTCACCCCCCCTCTCAATATTCTTTGTGATCAATAGTACTCCACCCAACACACTCACAACAACAAAAAGAGAACAACAATGATTTACGTGGAGAAAACCCTTTCAGAAGAAAAACCCCACACCGAAAAATAACTCAATATATTATTCAGAAATCTCAACAAGATTACAACATGCTTGGAGAGAAAGCTTCCACAAGATTTTCACCAACCAAAAATCTAGAGGCAACTCAACATCTTAGTCTCACTCCCAACCTCTATCTCAAGCACCCGATATACATGAGATACAAACAAGAAACCGTCAACAATAATTACAAAACCATGAGCTAAAACCACCTAAAAGTGGTTTCCAAATAATCTCCAATCAAATATTCCTTATAATGTGTCAAATCACACACCAACATATGTAACTTCCCCCTTTATAGCTCTTTTAAGTGTCCAACACGTTTTCACATTTCCCAAAATAGGAGGCCCAACTTCTGAAGGCCATAACTTTTGATTCAGGTGTCTGATTGATGAACTATTTGATGCATCAGAAATATCGTGAAGATATCTATCAATCTATAACCTTCTTTTCTAGTTACAACTTTTGAGGCAAATCAAGGCCTCTACATGCCTCAAAATTAATTTCAAAACTTTTCTAGGAGTTTAAAAAATGAAAACTTTAATATCTTGCAATCTAGGCATGATCTTGGGTCAAAATTCACCCAGAATGTTTATTTGTCAATTCTGTAGCTTTCAGAAATTTTTTGGGTCCATCCATGCTCAAATATAGGCTTACTAAAAATAGTAAGCCCTGCTAGTTTTAGCCCTTTTTGGAAACTTTGAATGTTCCAACCATTCTTCAAGATAATGGGTATTCACAAAAACCAAAATTGGAAAAAATAGAAAACAAAACCATTTTTGGGGTGATACAAGATTGCTCTTACACCTCTGGATGCTCTTGCATCATTAATATTTATGTCCTATCTACAAGAATCTGTTGTCCTCAACTTCTATCATCCTTTCGTCTAATTGAAATCCCTTGGTCATTCTTCACTGCCCCTAATCCCTAATCACCTTATTCGTTGTCTCCACTTTTCAAATCCACTTCTTCTAGTCTTCAATGACCCTTTCTCACTACCTCGATTAACTTTCATCGTAGGGGTTGCCCTTTTAATGCTCCTTTGTTAGACATAACATGTGCTAAATCTACCTATTTTAAAGATGTGGTCCTTAATGTTGGTGGCATATGATCAAGCATAAAAAATAACTCTTTATTTCTAAAGAAAAACATCAATTATTATAGAAGGTATTGATTATCCATAGCTAAAATTAGTGGGGCTTGAGGCTAACAATGCTTAATTGAGTCAATTGTCCATTGATCTTGTGCCTCAACAATTTCTTTGAACACAGTTGTTGAACAAATTTTGGTCATCAAAAGAAAATGGATATCTATAGAATCTTATGTACAGAGCATGATATGAATCGTTTATAGACCAATGTCAATAAGATGCCATCACTGGTTGCATTTCTACGTGGTTTGTTATTGACATGGAGATCAAAAGGAATGAATGCTAAAATCTTGTGGTGGTAATCCATCTTGCCCATAATGAATATGCCAAATGCAAGGCGTTTCTCTTCACAAATGGATTGAACTAACAAGGATACAACAACCAATATGCTCTAGACAACAAATATGTCAAGGTCAACAAGTAACATTTTATTGTAGTTAGACAATGTAAAACTAGAATTTGATCCCTTGCTCAAGAAAGTAGTTTCTTGGCTAGGTTGTGTGTTCTAGTGTGAAAGAATAGTGACAAATTTACTAGGTTAAGAGTCCTTGACCCTAATCGCTAATCAACTTCTTTCTCATTTCCAGTTTCCAAATCCACTTCTTGTAGTCTTCAATGAAGCTTTTTCACTATCTTGGATAACTTTAATCATAGTAGTTTCCCTTTTAATACTCCTTTGTTAGAGTTAGCATCTCTTAAACCTACTTGTTTTCAAGATGTTATCGTTGATGGTGGGTGGCATATAATCAAGCATCAAAAATAATTCTGAATTTCTCAAGGAAGGCATCAAATATTGTAGAAAAGATCATGTTCCTTGTCTCCTTGTGCCAGCTTCAGCCAATTTAATACTTTTTGGTCCCACTCAAGTTCGCTATGTTCTGGCTTGTTAATAACATTTATTCCCCATATATTTCAATCATTAGCAATGTCTATTCAATCTGTTACCCATATTTGTTTTCAACTTTGATGTTTTTCAATTTATTTTTGCTTACCACATTCTCCCCCTTCAAATTTGGCTAAGTTCCTAAGTTTTCCTTTCCTTTGTCGGCATCTTTGTTCATTCACGAACTTTATCAGTGGTTTCATCTTTTTCAAAATGTTCAAATAAAGCAATCATCCACTATTCCTTGTTTATCTTTGTTCCCCATCGGTCATTTTTTCCGATCGCTAACTCAAGTCTTTGTCAAACCCAATTGTCAAAAACTTTTTTGTTTTGTGAACCTAGTACTTCTCAGTGTTTTTGGTTTGTAAATTTTGTTTTTTGCCGATGGTAAAAGACTTCAAAAAGCAAAGTGTATTGGTGGAAATTTCAAGTTTTAAACTCGTTTCTTTTGCCAATAATGTGTTTTCAAGTTCTCAAGTTCCCTGATTCAATGATTCACCAACTAAAGGCTCTTTAATGAGGGAAAGCTTATTTACATCGCTAGCTCTTCAAGTTAGCAAATTCGTTCATTCACTGGTTTGGTTCAAATAAAGTTATCCTCACCGATGGGTGCAAAAAATAAGGAATTGTACTTCTTCACTATTAGCAGGAGTTAATTCACATGCATGGCTAGTCCCATCACATTTAAAATCCTTGAAGCTTATTAATGAGATTTGGCATTTGCCAAGAGTGCTAGTTTAAATGGGATTTATCAAAGTTTTGTGCGATTCAATGCATTTGTGAACTCCTTATTCACAATAACAGTTGCGGAAGGCGTCTGAGTATCCTGTCTTTAGGTGTTTTGGGTGAATTGGCCTCAGCATCATCTCAACTAGTATGTAACTGCAAAGTAATAGGTTATTTGAATTGTGAACACTTTTATGCTCTTGTCACTGTGAATTCAATTTCAATTTGGGGATTGTACATTTCAATCAGTGAAGGTTTTCATGAGTACTATATTTGCTTTCCATCTGAAACCTCCTTTTGCCTACTAAACTCTATTGAGGATCCTCAACTCATATATTTGGTGGGTAGTTAATTTGGTTAGGATGAAGTACAAATATAAGGGCTTTAATGTAGCATCTTTCATAGATAACTATTTGGCGGGTATTAGAGACACGAAGCTGGGGCATGTAGACCTAAAGGATTTTTGGAACAAAATGAACAAAGACCCTAGGTCAACTCTAGTAGAACAAACCTTTTCTAGTGGCCTCACTCATGCAAGAGGATTTCCAGTAGCTATGCAATGCCCTGATTTAGTTCTCGCCTGTGTTAAGAGTTATCATGTAAGGTCTTGGGAAATCAGGTCTTTTAATGGGGACTGTTGTTGCCAAATTAAACATTGACTCAATCAGTCGTGCTCTTAGATTACCAGAAAGAGATGAATATAATAGCATGTCTATTGAGGCTAGGTGGAATTATTATCTTGATAAGAAGGATTGGTGTCTTACAACTATTGCCAAGCGCTGGCTAAAAAATGAGAAGGGTACAAATCACAAGTTCCCCAGAATCTAAAATGAACACATTTTAAAGAAGACATATCGGATATGATCACTCTATTGCATAGAGTAGTAGGGAATGATGAATCCAATTCATTTGAGAAGTGGATGTGCCAATTTATTCTTTTAATTTGTAGTGAATTTCAATACATTGATTGGGTCGGGATAATTAGTGATCATATTAATGATTAGTTGGATAATTTCCACAAGAAAGGAACCTTCTATATGTGCTCATATCTATTTTATGTGATTGCTAATACTCAAGTTGAATGGCTAGGATTGAAAACACATGGTACTCTTTGCAGTGATGTGCCAGTGTATGAGTATTTTCTATAATTGCAGTAAGAGGATGGAAACAAATATTATAGGTGTGTTAATGATGTGTTTTTGATGTCTAATGTGAAAATGATTGATGGTAACCCTAGTGTTAGAATATCCTAGGAGGAGGCACAATTCATGATGCAATACGTGAGTTTCTTCATCGAGTTTGATAGATTCTCCTATGTGAGGATAGGCAGTTTTGAAAGTGCACCATATAAGCTGCCTCGGTATGCCAGTGACTTTATTGTTTTTCTTGAAATGTGTAGACAAATGGCACAAGTTAGCAAGAGGTATCACCACATAAAAAAGAGGGGTTATCCCTTCCTTGCTAATTTAACTTATTTCACTTGTAAAACTCATGATAATGCCACGAATGTGGAAAGATTCTTTCCAAGTCCAATTTCCATTTGTTTATACTAGTCAACCTTTCTTTGATAGCAAAGGTTATGTTAAGAAGACTTTTTATGGATGAACATCCTATGAACACCAATCCCATCTTGAGGATTACTGAGAGGATTGTGTCGCTGAATGCGAGGTGCAATGTAGAGACTAGATGAGGTTGGCAGTCGATCAAATTCAAGCTTTTAAGCTAGGGTGGATCATACTAGATATGGTAGATGATAATTCATACATGATTGATGAAGGATATTATGTGGAAAGCTCCAAGCTTGTGCTCAAAGTTTGATGGTTAGAGAAGGAAATTACTGACTTATATGTGTGTTTATATTTTGTATTGGATAAGACTAAAAGGTGGATGAAGTCTAAAGCCATGGATTATATAGATGCTAGTTCTCCCCAGAAAGAACAAGTTACAAAAGAGCAAGGGCCTTCTACAACCTCAGTTTCACAGAGGGCTCCAACCAATGTGTATGTTACTAGGTCAAGAGTTGCTTCTCAAAAGGGAGACGATGGGGATGAACCTAAAGAAATTCAAAAACTCAAAACACATGTGAAGAAGATGGTGAGGCACCAAAGAACAAGTTGGATGTCAAGAAGAATCTTAAAGCTAATGAGAAGGAAGTCCTAGACTCTCTTTAGCAACTTAAAGTTGAACATGATGCTTCCCCCACTTCATCTTCTCCAGGTAATCTATCCCCATCTTTTTAGCAAGTTGGTCAAGATAGTGTTCTTCATGCTATGTTCAATGTGCCCTCTTCCCCACCTTGGTAGCAAGACGATCAAGTGAAATTAGACTCTGCTCCAGTTTCAGATAATACTATTTCTCATGTTGTTGATACTAGTTATGTTTTGCCATCCCCTTCTTGGCTCAAGAAATTTGTTGAGAAAAAGAGAAAATACACCCCCATGGTAGACCCGGGTTTTGACACAGTGGCTAAACTGCTCCAAGTTAGCCCTCAACCCAAAAAGGCAAGAAGGATGTCTAAGGTGATAGTTGATTCTCTTTCTAGACATCATGTCCTGGAGATTATCGATCCCATAGGGGATAATGATGAACAAAATGTTATTGAATCTGATTTCAGTGTTAGTTAAATTGATATGGTTCCTCCCACTATAGAATGTGATATTTATCACACTAAATTGTCAGTAAATGTTTTAGCCAAGACATTGGAAATGGAGAAAATGGAGAAAGAAAAGTTGTAAGGGCAAGTTAATGTCCTTACCTCATATATATAGTCAATTGTGGATACTACCTCATGTTGATGGATGCTTTTGTACTCAACAACGTAGATGAAATACACAGTATCCCACCTCTCTTGAAAGGAATCTAATCCTAGAAAACCTAGAAAAAGACTACCCCAAGGTTTATACTATTAAGTCTTGACTTGCAAGATAACTCAATTGGATATGTTTTGCTATACAATCAAGGGGACTTACATAAGATTTGGATTTATGTAGGGTTTTATAAATAATGATAGTTGTAGGTATGCAGAAACCCTAAGTGATTTAGACTTTGAGTGTTGAGAACTCCATCTATTTCTATCAGTGACGTGATGCTTTTAACCTAAATCTACTAGCTTTTTGAAGAAAGTTCAAAAGGATAAGGGATAGAGAAAGAAATGAAAAATCCTAAGGACAAATCATAGTGAATGAGATTACTTTAGATAGACAAATAACCTAAAATTGATTTCTATTTAACCAGGTTTCCCATAATGCTACAGAAATAGCGCAATCTTCAAAGGTAACAAAGATTTTCAAATCGCATAAATTCATTAAACACCCAATTCCTGGTGCAGATTAACCAATTTCATGCAACCGAACTTAATTCATAAATGGGTTCAGACTAACCATGCACAGTAACTTACAATCAGCAAGATATAAATGGTATGAACTAGAGCATTCATTGAATATCTAAAGCATACATCCAAATTGTAGCTAAACTTTATCTAAAATTAGGTAGAAATGAACCATGAAATCCAAAATCCCATAACACAATGACAAAATATGTGGCAACACCTGTAGATATATTTGTATTAATTCAGAATTTTGGCAAACTCTCAACAATTCACAAAATAGAGAAAATGATTGTTCTTATATAGAGAAGCAGGCATACCGAGTTTTTCAATGGACGATGAGGATTAATACAACACAAAGGGCTTAGATTTGACATCATTAATTTGGGGCAATAGGTAATTACAATCCTAGAATTAGTTTTTTCCTTTAGGAAAAAGACGAAAATACAACTTTCAGCTCAATGGAATAGGACAAAATAATAGCTTTCTGATATTCCTAATAAGACAAATGACTTTTACAATGCATTGACAAGTCAAAAAGGAATAAATGGAATGTTTTTAGGAGAGGCATGCCAGCTAGATTTGGCATTTACTGATCTGCTGATAATGCTTAGCGTTGATCTTTAAGAACATCTTCATCTATTGTCACTTTGGTCTTTTCCGCTTCTTTCTTCCTATATGCCATTAAGACCTCAAGTGCATGATTAATATCTTTCAGAGAAGGATCCTTTACAAAACTTGCCCTAAATTTGAGGGTATCTACAATTTGAAGCTTGTTGGTGTTGTCATTGATGTCAACCTCCAGCAGATGGTTCACTTGGTTTCCAAGTGCTTTTGAGAAAATTCAAATAAAAAGGTGTGCAGTGTGATAGAGGTATGTTCAGTGTTGTGCTCCACATTTCTTCATAGTTAAAGATATGCTTGTGTGGTTTGGAAGTGTTGATTAGAGGTGTTACATCCAGAGTTTTAGGTTCTGGATCATGCGGTAGTGGAAGATGTGGTTGACAGAGTGGTTGCATGTGTAGAAGATTGTTTGGGAGAAATCAGATTGCTCTGCATTTCTCTGCATTGAGGTTTCTTGATTTGTGGATATGGAAACTTGCTTATATTATCTATATCTACCTTCCCCTAAAGTTTCTCATGTTGGGTCACTCCACAAGTTCAATTCTTGTGTTGGTGTTCAATGGTAGTGCATCCTAATGTGCAGAATGAAGACATTCTTTGGTTCAAGTGGTTGCGGTAGTATTGCAAAAGATTATGATGATGATGGAATACTTTGGGAAGATGTGTGGATGTTGTGGAATACTTCTTTATGGTCCACATGATGTCTTCGGACTTGGAGAGGCATGCATGTGGTCGCTTGTAGTGTTAGTTCAAGTTTGGCCAACCTGGCTTGCTAGCACTATTTGCAAAGGTACTTCATGGATTGTGGATGTGATGAGAAGCATGGTGATATAGATTTGAGTCATAGTTAACCCTTGGCATGGTCCACTTTCACTTCTTTCCACCATGGACGTGTTTAGTGCTGACCTATTTTGGTGTTGCACGATTGAGGTGCATAGGTTTCATTAGGACCGACCTAATTGAGATGGTTTTTGGTTGTGGATAATATAAATGCAAGATGAAGTTTGAAGTGGATTGGGTAGGGAAGATGTTGCAAATGTGAATCAATGGTAGTGAATTGAGTGTGAGATTAAATTCTTATGACTCTTGAATGCAGTAAGCAAAAGGTGTGTACATTTCAGGGTGCTTGAAGTTGCCAGAGGCAGTGAGCCAAAGGTTGAAGATGGCAAGAAGTTGCAGTGGCGGATTTCTCCTGTTGCTTTGGGATAATGATTCTCTTTGTAATAGTCTTCTTTCTTCTCTCTTCTAAATAGTGAGTCCTTTTGGCAGTGAGCCTTTCTTCTGGGTAGTGAGCCCTTGGCAGTGAGCCTATTTATTTTCAGTGTTGCTATTCATATATATGTGAGCTAATCCTCACCATGGTTTTTCCCTTCTTGGGTTTTCCACATAAATCTAGTGTTCTTATGTGTTTGATGTGTATTGCATTAATGCTTCATATGTTTACATTCTGTTAATGCATAATAAGAGTTTGAAGATTGGAATATCATTGATGGTTTAATATACAACTGATTCACCCCCCCCTCAGTTGTCTTGTGCATACTAACATCTATTGCTTTGGATAAATTATGATATATTGCAAATTTAGCTTTTCTACTCTTCTTAAACTTTTTAATCTATGTCTACAGACTGTTGGCCTTGTTCATGTCTACTACACTGTAAGATGAGGAATCTCCTTGCAGTGATGGACCTAGCTATTTCTTACACTCTTGCACATCAATGGCCACAGTTTCATCCAAATACAGACTTGTTAGAGCTCGGAGGAGATCATTGAAAACCATATATAGCTTCCAAAAGCTAAGTCTTAGCTAACTCTCCCTTAGTCTTTGCCTTATCAAAAATTTCTCTTTTTAGTTTCAACATTTCTAACCAATGAAAAAGCACATGCATTTTATCCTTCACCAAAATGTTCTCCTTGATGAGAACTTCTTCAGACAACTTTCTCATTGCTTGGACCCTGGGATGTATATGCGAGTAGTAGTCATCATACTCTTCACTGCCTTTAATCATCACTTCCCATTCTTCCTTCAGAGCACAAAAATCCTTATGCATTTCGCTAAGCTCATCAATGGCTTCACAACCTTCTGTATAGATTTCAGTTAACCAATCCTTTGTTACTAAAGCAATCTTATTTATTTAATCAAAATATTCCAATTCTTCCTTCGAAAGAATGGATGGAGCTATAGTTGTGCCATCTTCACTCTGCATTGGCTTGACCAAGTACCTAATGGAGGCACAGAGCTCTTCATTCTGTTGTTTCAGCTGCTTCTTTATAAGTTCATCCTTGTCCATTCTATGTATGATATTGGAGAAAGAGTCCGTGAACTCTTTGATCTCCTGCAACCTAGAGGTAGGTTCAAGGTTTATTTTCGAGATGTTGTAATCTCCTGGCCTAACCTCCTCTTTATTTACTTGCACTCGTGGTACTGCAACTTCTGCAATCCTAGACCCAGAGACATCCTTATAGATTCTAGAGTGGACATTCGCCTACTTCTACTTCTTAGGCTTTTCAAGTCAGGCAAGAAAGCTATCTAGGTCTAGATCAACAACTTCAATTTGAGGTTGTTTGTGTTGGGATAAGTTGCCATTAACTTGTAATCCTAACTAATTCATGTGTCTCCAAAGTTCTTGGAATGTGTTCCCCAGCACATAAGGACATTGAGAGATAAATTAATATTTAATTATATCACTTAGCTTATTGTAATTAACTCCTAAACGGTAGGGTCAAACTTGAGCGTCCACTTTTGGAGTGGGGTCCATGAAGACTTGTTGACAAATCCTTGAAGTCTATTTTGAGAGTTTGACAACTCCTAGTGAGAGGAAGTTAACTTGGATGCCCACTTTTGGAGGTGTCTTATATTTAGACTTGGAGTTTGATTTTTTTGTGCATGAGTGGATATTGTTGATACACTTTGCATGAACATGATGTAGCAGTTAACAGTGGATTCAGAGATGCATGATATTTCCATGAAAATGATATAATAGTTAACAATGGATTCAGAGATGCATGATATTTGCATGAATATGATGTGACAGTTAACAGAGGAGTTAGAGATGCATGATATTTGCATGAATATGATATGGCAGTTAATAGTGAAGTTAGAGATGCATGATATTTGCATATTGCTTGCATGAACTCATAAAATCTTGCATGGACTTGCATGTTAATTGCATGGACTTGCATGTTGTTGCATGTCACTTGTATGAGTTTGCATGTGCTTGCATGTTACTTGCATGGACTTGCATGTTGTTGCATGTTGCTTATATGGACTTGCATGTTGGTGCATGTCTCTTATATGAACTCACATGTTCTTGCATGTTACTTGCATGGACTTGCATGTTGTTGCATGTCACTTATATGAACTTACATGTTGTTGTATGTCACTTATATGAACTTGCATGTGTTTGCATGTTGTTGCATGTGCTTGCATGTTATTGCATGTCACTTATATGAACTTGCATGTACTTGCATTTTGTTGCATGTCCTTTGCATGTGTTTGCATGTAGTTGCATGTCACTTGCATGTGCTTGCATGTTGTTGCATGTCATTTTTATGGTAACTCAATATCAGTTTTGGATAACTCTTGCATGGTGCTATAGGTGTTTGCATGTCTCTTGCTTGTTTCATAACAAGTTGATTCAGAATAATATTGGGGACATCAATCATGCATTTTGTTGCATGAGAATTGATGTATGTTGGTGCACTTCAGTTGACTGAAATAGATTGGGACAACTTGGGCAACCAATCTTGAGACTTTTAGTTGTGCTTTTATTTGTGAAAAGATATTTTTGTTGGCTAAGTTTGATTGGGACAACTTGGGAGCCCATAATCAAGACTGGCAGTTAACAGGTTCCTTTCTACTATTTGACTTTGGAGTTCTCTATTTGGAGTGCTTGGGTTTTGCATGAGGACTTGTCTCATGTTATCAAATACAATTTATTGTAATTTGAGTTTCAAGCTTTCATTATAGAAGCTTTGAAGTTGTAGGAAAAAGCACTACAACATAATAGGTTTTACAGGTTTTAGAAGATTGAAGAAGCTTGAGGTGTGCATTAGGATTTAGAGAAGTTTTAGTATTGAATGTAATCTTTCTTGAAGATATTTAATACAAGAATAAACATCTTTGGGTGTGGATTTTTTCCTCGCAAGGGTTTCTCCATGTAAAATTTGTGTCTACTTCTATCATGCTTTTTTTTCTTCTACTACATTGATTAAATTGGAGAAATACTATTACATCTAAATTAAAAGTAATTTTTAGATTTACACATGCTATTAATTTCAGCTTTGAAAACATTTAAAAGCTATATAGCTACAAATTTACCTTGTTCTGTCTCCCTTTTTCCAACAGTTTGCCCTATAATCTTTGTTGCAGCCAATCAGGGGCTATTGAAGAATCAGTAGGAGACTTTAGTTGGTCCTCCTCTTTATTTAAAGAATCATCATTACCTGTTGCCAACCCCTTTTTTGTATTATTTACCCCATGAGTATTTGTATCAGGCTTCAGAGGGGACCCAATCTTCTTCAACTTCTCTCCTATATCCTGCTCTGCTTTGTCAAATGTAGTTTAATCTGATTCACCCTACAGAGAACTATCATCGAGATCTACTATCTCTATAGTGCTCATATCAATAGGAGGAATACCAGGGATCTTGGATATAGACCTATTCGCTAATGATATTCATCCTTGCACAAACATTCTCAATTCCCTCCAGTAGGGGCACTGGTGCAGGAGCACCTAGAGGCTCAAAAAGACCATTATCTTGCTTTGAGTTACTTCATGTTTTTGTGATGTAATAAGGTCCAGTGGACCATTTCATGTTGATTTCATATTTCTTTGACAATAATGTAAGGCCTTGGTGCCAATAGGTGCAACTAGTTGGTCTAGGACAGTCAAATCCTCCATAAGTGACAAATGGAGTGACAATTTGTCAGTGGTGTATATCTCATTCCCATGTTTGGAGGCTATTCATAGCATGTCGACCTTGTTTAGAGGAGGTTGTAGTTTCAAGTGACTTTGGGAAGTGATTATGCATATTGCAAACAAATACACTACCCTGCCATATGAAAAAGTGACAAAACAAGACAGTTAGAAGGTGCAGAGGTAGTTTCATATTGTCAAATGATCCCAAAATACTTGGGAATGATGTAGCCATGTATAAATTGCCTCCCACTCATCAGGGAAGGCATGAAGACTGATGACATTGCAAGAATCAATACAAAACTTACATTCTGCTCTGCATTTTCTAAGTTTTCTGCTGCTACAGGTCGTACCCTATCATTGTACGGTTGTGTCATGACTCCTTAATGCATTGAAGTGTTAGGTAATGGTGTTATATTTCTATTGAATCCACTTGGAGTTCTTTCAATTGGGTATGAAGGGAGTTAAGGATGTTTCTACATAGATAGGTCTGTTAAAAACTGTAATTTCTAAGTTGTTATGTTGTTACTACCTGTACCCTGCATCTGTATGACCCTGCCATCACTTCCCATCACCTTGCATTATTAGTAGATGGTGTTAACACTTATTTGAACTTGGTTGGAGGTCCTGACAACATTGTGTAGTGGAGATATAAGTGTTTTTCTACAGGTCTATTAAAACCCTAAACGAGGGTTTGATTGAAAAAATGGCCATTTGACCATTCCACTGCCCCTCCTCACCACAGGACTAGTGGAATGGCTTGTTCTAATCCTGCATTAGGTGATTGGTTCATTTGCAGCGTAGAGAGATTGGGTTTGGAAGAGTTTTGATGAAATAGGCTTGATGAAACCATGCATTAAGCCATTTGAAGGAACCATTTGCATGAAGAAGCCACAGTCGACTGCGAAACCCAAGTAACCTTGAAATCTATGTTTTTGCCATTTGTTTGAAGTGTCCAAATATTTCAAAAGTTTCTGTGAGTCCATTGGAGGATAGTTTCTTTGTAAAAGTGACCTAATTGGGGCTCTAGGCCACTAGGGACAGTCATTATTTGAGGCATTCTTTCTAAAACACCACATACCCATTTTGGAATATGTCAAAGGTCTCCCAAAAGGGTGTCTGAAATTTGTCTTGGTTTATGGAGTTCAGTCTCTCATCAAAAGTTATAACTTATTGTTCCCTATTCAAGGGCTATAAGGAGTTTAGACAGTTTGTGAAGGAAGTGTTGATTGGGTAGGTCTAAGACCTTATTGAATGGTTTAGATGGATTCTTCAATGTGTTAAGGAACCCTCTACATGACTTCCTTGAAGAGGTTAGATGATGTCCTCAATATTCCATATGAGCCCTTGATCTAGGCTAGTGGACCTTTGCAACCTTGTCTTGGTAAAACAATGAGTTCATCCTCCCTTTGAATACTTTGTCAAACAACCTGAACTTGTCTTGTTTCCCCCTCTATCCTTTCCATCATAGTGGTATCAGAGCCCAGGAAAAAGATTTGGGCTAGTGAGTCGTGGTTTTTGGTTGTGTGTTGTGGTTGTTTGCAGGTCAAGAAGAACCTGGTTGCTGCCAAGAGAAGGCAGAGAAAGTTGAGAGAAGTTGAAGCAAGGAGAGACTTGCTTAGAGACCATCTAGAAGATGGGTTTGCTGATGAGATATCTGTATGCAGAGGAAGAAAGGAAGAAGAAACAAGAAGAGAAGAAAATAAAAGAGGAAAAGATAAAGCAACAAAAGAAGGATCAAGAATGGAGGCAAGCACTAGAGGAAATCAGTATGAAGATAGAAAGATTTAAGCAGATGTATAGGCAAGCCACAAGTTGGCATTTGGTAGTTAAAAAGAGAATGGTATGGCCTATTCAGAGGCTAATGCAAAAGAGAAGGCAACTGCAAGAAATTGAACCAAAAGAACCTTTGATGGAAAGAGGCAATGAACACACAAAGGAGGATAAAGAAGAAGATTTATGGACAACATATGCAGCCATTAACAATGAATGGAATAGTAAGGTTGGGATTGAACAAGTTGAGGTGATGATGGTAGAAGAAAAAGAATACATGAAGGTTGATTCTACTGATAGAGTTGTTGTTGCTAATGAACTAGTAGAAAGGGATGATAGTGTTGGGGTGGATGATAAGGTTGATCAAGTTGTTGTTAAGGAATGGTAGAAGTCACCAAGACAGTTTGAGAGACAAAACCAAGATTTCATTAATAGTATTGATACTAATCCCATTGTTTTTGTCAATGAAGTTGTTATTGTATTTGTCCCAGTGCAGGTATCAAGAAAAGTAGATTGGAAAAGGCAACAATTTCCCTTTGACAAGTCCAAATACCTAAGCAAGAGAATGGGCAGACCAAGAGTGAAGACGAAGCAGAGTGTTGATCCATGTTTTTAGTACCTAGTTCATTGGAAGGGTACACTAGATGAAGGAAGCATTTGGAAACCAGTGAAAGATGTGATCAAACTTAATTTTGCTATAGATCCTAACTCAAGAGGACTTGAGTTTTTTTTCCAACCCCTGGGAGTATGGTGCAGGAACACTTAGAGGATCAAGAAGACCATTATCTTGTTTTGAGTTACTTCATGTTTTTGTGATGTAATAAGGTCCATTGGACCATTTCATGTTGATTTCATATTGCTTTGACAATAATGTAAGGCCTTGGTGCCAATAGGTGCAACTAGTTGGTCTAGGACAGTCAAATCCTCCATAAGTGACAAATGGAGTAACAATTTATCAGTGGTGTATATCTCATTCTCATGTTTGGAGTCTATTCATAGCATGTCAACCTTGTTTAGAGGAGGTTGTAGTAGTTTCAAGTGAATTTGGGAAGTGATTATGCATATTGCAAACAAATACACTACCCTGCCATATGAAAAAGTGACAAAATAAGACAATTAGAAGGTGTAGAGGTAGTTTCATACTGTCAACGAATCCCAAACTACTTGGGAATGATGTAGCCATGTATAAATTGCCTCCCACTCATCGGGGAAGGCATGAATACTGATGACATTGCAAGAATCAATACAAAATGTATGTTCTGCTCTGCATTTTCTAAGTTTTCTGCTGCTACAGGTCGTACCCTATCATTGTATGGTTGTGTCATGACTCCTTAATGCATTGAAGTGTTAGGTAATGGTGTTAGAATTCTATTGAATCCACTTGGAGGTCTTTTCATTAGGTGTGAAGGGAGTTAAGGATGTTTTTACATAGACAGGTCTGTTAAAAACTATAATTTCTTAGTTGTTTTGTTGTTACTGAATGTACCCTACATCCGTACGACCCTGCCATCACTTCCCATCACCTTGCATTATTAGTAGACGGTGTTAACACTTATTTGAACTTGGTTGGAGGTCTTGACAACATTGTGTAGTGGAGATATAAGTGTTTTTTCTGCAGAAGGCCTATTGAAACCCTAAACGAGGGTTTGATTGAAACAATGGTCATTTGACCATTACACTACCCCTCCTCACCACATGACTAGTGGAATGGCTTGTTCTAATCCTGCATTAGGTGATTGGTTCATTTGCAGGGTAGAGAGATTGGGTTTGGAAGAGTTTTGATGAAATAGGCTTGATGAAACCATGCATTAAGCCATTTGAAGGAACCATGTGCATGGAGAATCCATAGTCGACTGTGAAACCCAAGTAACCTTGAAATCTATGTTTTTGTCATGTGTTTGAAGTGTCTAAATAGTTCATAAGTTTCTGTGAGTCCATTGGAGGATAGTTTCTTTGTAAAAGTGACCTAATTGGGGCTTTAGGCCACTAGGGACAGTCATTATTTGAGGCATTCTATCTAAAACACCACATACCCATTTTGGAATATGTCAAAGGTCTCCCAAAAGGGTGTCTAAAATTTGTCTTGGTTTATGGAGTTCAGTCTCTCATCAAAAGTTATACCCTATTGTTCCCTATTCAAGGGCTACAAGGAGTTTAGACAGTTTGTGAAGGAAGTGTTGATTGGGCAAGTCTAAGACCTTATTGAATGGATTGGATGGATTCTTCAAGGTGTCAAGGAACCCTCTACATGACTACCTTGAAGAGGTTAGATGATGTCCTCTATATTCCATATGAGCCCTTGATCTAGGCTAGTGGACCTTTGCAACCTTGCCTTGGTAAAACAATGAGTTCATCCCCCTTTGAATACTTTGTCAAAAAACTTGAACTTGTCTTGTTTCCCCCTTTGTCCTCTACATCATAGTGGTATAAGAGCCAAGCAAAAAGATCTGGGCTGGTGAGTCATGGTTTTTGGTTGTGTGTTGTGGTTGTTTGCAGGTCAAGAATAACCTAGTTGCTTCCAAGAGAAGGCAGAGAAAGTTGAGAGAAGTTGAAGCAAGGAGAGACTTGCTTAGAGAGCATCTAGAAGATGGGTTTTCTAATGAGATATCTGTAGGCAGAGGAAGAAAGGAAGAAGAAACAAGAAGAGAAGAAAAGAAAAGAGGAAAAGATAAAGCAACAGAAGAAGGATCAAGAATGGAGGCAAGCACTAGAGGAAATCAATATGAAGATAGAAAGATTTAAGCAGATGTAAAGGCAAGCCACAAGTTGGCATTTGGCAGTTAAAAAGAGAGTGGTATGGCCTATTTAGAGGCTAATGCAAAAGAGAAGGCAACTGCAAGAAATTGAACCAGAAGAACCTTTGATGGAAAGAGGCAATGAACACACAAAGGAGGATAAAGAAGAAGATTTATGGACAACATATGCAGCCATTGACAATGAATGGAAAGTAAGGTTGGGATTGAACAAGTTGAGGTGATGATGGTAGAAGAAAAAGAATACATGAAGATTGATTCTGCTGATAGAGTTGTTGTTGCTGATGAACTAGTAGAAAGGGATGATAGTGTTGGGGTGGATGATAAGGTTGATCAAGTTGTTGTTAAGGAATGGCAGAAGTCACCAAGACAGTTTGAGAGACAAAACCAAGATTTCATGAATAGTATTGATACTAATCCCATTGTTTTTGTCAATGAAGTTGTTATTGTATTTGTCCCAGTGTAGGTATCAAGAAAAGTAGATTGGAAAAGGCAACAATTTTCCTCTGACAGGTCCAAATACTTAAGCAAGAGAATGGGCAGACCAAGAGTGAAGATGAAGTAGACTGTTGATCCATGTTTTCAGTACCTAGTTCACTGGAAGGGTACACCAGATGAAGGAAGCATTTGGAGACTAGCGAAAGATGTGATCAAACTTAATTTTGCTACATATCCTCGCTCAAGAGGACTTGAGTTTTTTTTTCAACCCCTGGGAGTAAGGTGCAAGAGCACCTAGAGGCTCAAGAAGACCATTATCTTATTTTGAGTTACTTCATGTTTTTGTGATGTAATAAGGTCCAGTGGACCATTTCATGTTGATTTCATATTGCTTTGACAATAATGTAAGGCCTTGGTGTCAATAGGTGCAACTAGTTGGTCTAGGATAGTCAAATCCTCCATAAGTGACAAATGGAGTGACAATTTGTCAGTGGTGTATATCTCATTCCCATGTTTGGAGGCTATTCATAGCATGTCAACCTTGTTTAGAGGAGGTTGTAGTAGTTTCAAGTGACTTTGGGAAGTGATTATGCATATTGCAAACAAATACACTACGCTGCCATATGAAAAAGTGACAAAACAAGACAGTTAGAAGGTGCAGAGGTAGTTTCATACTTTCAACCGATCCCAAACTACTTGGGAATGATGTATCCATGTATAAATTGCCTCCCACTCATTAGGGAAGGCATGAAGACTGATGACATTGCAAGAATCAATACAAAACTTACGTTCTGCTCTACATTTTCTGAGTTTTCTGCTGCTACAGGCCGTACCCTATCATTGTATGGTTGTGTCATGACTCCTTAATGCATTGAAGTTTTAGGTAATGCTGGTATCTTTCTATTGAATCCACTTGGAGTTCTTTTCATTGGGTATGAAGGGAGTTAAGGATGTTTTTACATAGACAAGTCTATTAAAAACTATAATTTCTTAGTTGTTTTGTTGTTACTGCTTGTACCCTGCATCCGTACGACCCTGCCATCACTTCCCATCACCTTGCATTATTAGTAGATGGTGTTAACACTTATTTGAACTTGGTTGGAGGTCCTGACAACATTGTGTAGTGGAGATATAAGTGTTTTTTTTGCAGAAGGTCTATTGAAACCCTAAACGAGGGTTTGACTGAAATAATGGTCATTTGACCATTCCACTCCCCCTTCTCACCATAGGACTAGTGGAATGGCTTGTTCTAATCCTGTATTAGGTGATTGGTTCATTTTCAGGGCAAAGAGATTGGGTTTGGAAGAGTTTTGATGAAATAGGCTTGATGAAACCATGCATTAAGCCATTTGAAGGAACCATGAGCATGAAGAAGCCACAGTTGACTATGAAACCCAAGTAACCTTGAAATCTATGTTTTTTCCATGTGTTTGAAGTGTCCAAATAGTTCAGAAGTTTTTGTGAGTCCATTGGAGGATAGTTTCTTTGTAAAAGTGACCTAATTGGGGCTCTAGGCCACTAGGGACAGTCATTATTTGAGGCATTCTTTCTAAAACACCACATACCCATTTTGGAATATGTCAAAGGTCTCCCAAAAGGGTGTCTGAAAGTTGTCTTAGTTTATGGAGTTTAGTCTCTCATCAAAAGTTATAACCTATTGTTCCCTATTTAAGGGCTACAAGGAGTTTAGACAGTTTGTGAAGGAAGTGTTGATTGGGCAGGTCTGAGACCTTATTGAATGGTTTGGATGGATTCTTCAAGGTGTCAAGGAACCCTCTACATGACTTCCTTGAAGAGGTTAGATGTTGTCCTCTATATTTCATATGAGCCCTTGATCTAGGCTAGTGGACCTTTGCAACCTTTTCTTGGTAAAACAGTGAGTTCATCCTCCCTTTGAATACTTTGTCAAACAACTTGAACTTGTCTTGTTTCCCCCTCTATCCTCTGCATTAGGCACCTTGGGAGATGAAGGCTTAGGAATATCCTCAACAGTCTAAAAAGGCCAGGACAAACTGTTGTTTATTTAAAAGAATGAACTTATTGCCGCCTTAGGTAGTTGTACCTTGGATAGATTTGCAAATGTTGTAAATCTTAGGGAAGGTGGAATGGATGGATGAGGGAGAATAGAATGGATGACAATGGGTGTGGACAGATAGATTTGTGGTAAGGTAAAGGATGGAGGTGATATAATAGATGAAATGGGTGGTAAAGGAGGGAATGTCAAAGATGTAAGAAATAGAATGGAGAAAATGGGAAGTGGAGTGGAAAGAAGAGTTTAGGTGATGAAGGATTGGAAACATCAATGGAAGATAGAGGAGGAGAAGATAGAGGAGAGGTGGAAGAAGGTATAGAAGAGGCAGCAGCATTAAAAATTGTCACAGAGGAAACCATAGGAGCAACTAAGGTAGGTAGTAGATTAGAAGTAGGTGGAGGAGATGGCACAGAAGTGGTTTGTACATTTGTGGCTGCAGGAGAAATAGTGACAGTGGGCAAAGGGATGGAAGTGGAAGCAATTGTAGCTAGAGGGTCTTGTGTAATTTTGAGGCTTGGGGCCTTTTTGGTAACCTTGGCCTTCTTTAGCTTTAATCCCTTAGCTTCTCCACTTTGTGTAGGCTTTCTCTTAGAAGTTATTGTTTTAATTGGGGATATGCTACCCCTCATAGCCTTTTTCTTGGGCTCTTTCACTACCTTTCCCTTTCTTATCAGTGAGAGGTATTTCATCCTCTATTCCCTCACTATTAGACTTACCTCCTTATAGTACAGGCTTTGGCTCTACAACCTTTCTGGGCTCATCTTTCTCATTGTCATTATCCCTCTCCTCCTGAGGATATGTATAAGTCAAGGGTGCACTAGTAGCAGTAAGTTGTGCTACTTGTGCATGCACCCAAGCTCTGCTATATTTGATTAGAGTCCTCATAAGATCCTCGAGGGAGCTATCCTCTGCCTCTACCCAATTTGGAGGAGGGATTGGATGGTCAAAAACTCTTCTCCATTCAAATTCTTGTCCCCATTATCAACTAATTGATCTAGCATCAGGGTGATACAAAACTTCTTTATGAAATCCAGAGATAATCTTGAGCACCTTCTTGTTTTTACCTCATGCTCATCTATGCAATTGGCCTAGAAATCTTCTAATTGCTCTACATAGAAGAGATTTCTACTAACATGCTACTCCAAGGTACCAAATGGGTCAAAATGAGAGTGTGGCCTGTAAAAGATTAAATGCAATTGTTGTAATTCCACATTTGAAGATTCTGCAGCACCAATGGTAATGCATGTGAACATTCTCCTCCCCAGAATGATTGGGAACTTTATGGCAGCTCTATGCAAGTCTTTTAGCATGTTGTGGCAAGTGCACAGTTGTCTCATTAGTTCCAATAGAACTACCTTATCAGTGGGGTATTTTGGTAGTCTATAGGGTGCCCCCCTGAAGCCTTGTGTTGAACACACCAAGATACTGAGAGGGGGGTGAATCAGTATCCAATCAAACTTCAAATCCTCCAAAGCAGATTAAAATTTAAACATCACAGCATTAACATAAACATAAAAGAGAAACACAATGCACATCAACACATAACACTAGATATAGGTGGAAAACCCCAAGTGGGGAAAAACCACGGTGAGGATTAACTCACAATATATGAAGCTCATTGCTTATAAAAATTACAACTTTGTTTTAGGGCTACAACCCAGGAAGCTACTACTCCCTATTAAATTTGTTTTAGGGTCACTCCCAAGGAAGCTACCACTCCCTGAATACTTTGTTTTAGGGCTGCAACCCAATGAAGCAACTACTCCCTAAACTGAGAATGAACTCAAAAAAGATTATAGTATGACAGCACTTCTACCAGTGCCTAAAAATTGGCATTGAATATTTACATTTCCACAATCATGCTCCACCAAGATCAACCATGTTCACAATATATACATGAAATTACATTGATTACATTACAAGTCAGATAATACAACAATAATATTACAATTTACAAGTTGACCAGAGATCACACATCATGAAACATGTAGAGGACAAGCCTTAACATGAACTACACGCTACTCTAGGAGAAGAACATGCCTTGCAAACCCCAACACATGCTTAACCCAGTCCTAAATATTCTTCACACTATCATCCTTCAACTAATAACATCCGCACATCACACCCATTTGAAACAGGTCACCCTTAAGTAAGAACACATGAAGCTTGTAGCATATTGGTCATTTCACCTTAGTGGTACACATAGAAGGTTAAACATTGCTTCTGGCACACCAAATCACTAGATATTTTACAAAAGTATGCATTGAGCCTCTCTGAACATGTTCACAAAATTGCATTGACAAATCTTCACATCCGAAAGAAGGTAGAGCATTCCAACAAGTCTTCATCGCCATTTTACTCTGCCAAAACATAGACTAGAACTCTGTCACACATAACTTTTATTACTAAAGGTATACAAACTTTATCTCTTGGTTATAACACCTTCACAATATACTAAACTTGGATTCTGAACCACATCACCATATCTTCAAATGTAGAGGAATGCGAAGCATTTTCCAAAGTAGTCTCCCAGGCAGCTTCTTGCAGTAGAAATCTTCATCAACTTCCAGAGACCAAAACCTTCTTGTGATAGATCATATGTCCTTAGAAGTGCTTCTAATTCCCATCTTAATATATCTTCTTGATGCTTCTAATTCCCATCTTCTTGATGCTTCTAATTCCCAACTTAATGTGTCATCTTGATACTTCTAATTCCCATCTTAATATAACTTCATACTCAATACTACAGTGACTAAGGTGTGACATCCAACCATGAACTTTAGTAA
Source organism: Cunninghamia lanceolata (assembly GCA_027924645.1). Taxonomy (NCBI): domain Eukaryota; kingdom Viridiplantae; phylum Streptophyta; class Pinopsida; order Cupressales; family Cupressaceae; genus Cunninghamia; species Cunninghamia lanceolata. The sequence continues at coordinate 17,967,769 of BSBN01001215.1, read as the reverse complement.
CCACATCACATTCAAAATTAGCAACATATCAGACAGCTAAACTGAGTGAAGACAAGAGTGTTACAACCGCATCAGAGACAAGCTAAACTGAGTGTTGACATCAATGACAATCACATCACACCCTTAGGTAACATATGTGCAACAATCTCTCCCTTTGGCATTGATGGAAACACACACCTGCACATTCTCCCCCCTTTGACATCAAGGACAAAGGGTAACAAACTCTTCTTTTCAACTTTCCCTGTTAGCAACAACCACTACCTACTCCCCCTAAGAGGTAGCCACCATCAGTCTAGGAAAAAGATATAGTAGGAATTGCTCCCCCTGGACAGATGCACCAACCATGCATCTAGTTATAAGGAGGGGAAATTACACCTAACTTCTATCAGAGATACTCAAAAGTATCCTTTGCAAGAGCCTTTGTGAAAATGTGTGCAATCTGATCCTTTGTTGGAACATATTCCAACTTCAGTTCTTTCTCTATAACCTTCTCTCTCAAAAAGTGAAACCTGATTGATATATGCTTGGTTCTGGAATGCATCACTAGATTCTTGGAAATATTGATAGCACTAGTATTATCACACAAAATAGGAATAGGCTCATCATACATCACCTTTATATCCTTTAAGGTCTACTTCATCCAAAGCACTTGAGAGCAACAAGATGCTGCAGCAATATACTCAGCTTCTATTGTGGATAAGGACATTGAGTCTTGATTTTTACTCTTCCAAGAGACCAATTTGCTTCATTAAAATAAAGCACCACCACTTGTACTTCTTCTATCATCAACATAGTCAACCCAATCAGCATCAGTGTAAGCAGTTAGATCAAAGTCATTACCTCTAGAATACCATAAGCCATAATCTGGAGTTCCCTTCAAGTATCTAAATATTATTTTCACTGCCTTCTCATGTGTTTGCTTAGGATTAGCTTGATATCTAGTGACCACACATACTACATGCATAATATCAAGTCTAGAAGTAGTCAAGTACAATAATCCTCCAATCATAGATCTATAAAGAGTTTGATCAACCTTCGAAGACTCATCATTCTTGCTTAAGTGACAACCAGTAACCATAGGAGTACTTATTCATTTGGAATCCTCCATACCAAACTTCATCAACATATTTTTAACATACTTAGCTTGAGAAATAAAGATACTAGCATCCAACTGAGAAATTTGAAGCCCAAGGAAGAAAGACATCTCACCAATCATTGACATTTCAAATTCTTTTTGCATCCCTTCTGAAAACCACTTACACATACTATCATCTCCACCAAAGATGATATCATCAACATATACTACAACTATTAGAATCATGTCTTCCTTTTCCTTAATGTAAAGATTATGATCTGTGGTAGCCTTCTTGAATCCTTGCTGAAGTAAGTACTTATCCAATCTAGCATACCAAGCTCTAGGTGCTTGCTTGAGACCATATAAAGCCTTTTTGAGTCTGCACACCATGTCTGGATCTTCTGACAACTAAAACACATCTGGTTGTTCAATGTAGACCTCTTCCTCTAGATCACCGTTCAAAAATGTTGACTTGACATCCATCTGATAAACTTTGAAGTTCTTGTGAGCAGCAAGAGCTAGAAACATCTAGAATGCCTCCATCCCGGCTATCGGAGCATAGGTCTCCTCAAAATCAATGCCTTCAACTTGTGAATAACCTTTACACACCAACCTTGATTTGTTTATCACAACTTCACCATATTCATTCAGTTTGTTTCAGAATACCCACTTTGTTCCTATGACATTCTTATTGGGTGGTCTGGGAACCAATTCCCATGTCTGATTCTTCTCTATCTGATTGAATTCTTCTTCCATTGCCTTCATCCATCCATCATCTTTGCTAGCATTAGTAAAGGTTTTGGGCTCTACCTTTGATAATAAACACAAATTCACTTTCTCATTTGCCTTTACAAACCTTCTCCTAGTTTGCACACCTTCATTCTTATCTCCAATGATCTCATCTCTAGAATGGTTCCTCTGAACATACTTTGCGAAAGTCTTAGGGATCTGCTCTGGTTTGTGTTCCTTCTCTTCTTTCTCTTCTTCTTCTTCTTCAATGCATGGAAATATATTAGATCCGCAGTCCTCTGGTTCTTGTGATATTTGATACAAGTCTTCATCTACTTTGACATTTGTGCTTTCAATTATCTTTCCCAATCTCTTGTTGTAGCATCTATAGGCTTTTCTTCTGGTTGAGTAACCAATAAAGATCCCTTCATCACTTCTTGAGTCAAAATTTCTTAGGTCTTATTCATCTCTTCTGATATAGCATTTGTTGTCAAAGATCCTGAAGTATCTGATAGTAAGAGGCCTTCCATACCATAGATGATAAGGGGTCTTAGTGTTATTGACCCTCAGTGGTACTCTATTAATCAGATAGATGGCAATGTGAACTGATTCCTTCTAGTACATGTCAGGCAGATCTACATCTTTCAACATTGCCCTAGCCATCTCTTGCACAATCCTATTCTTTCTTTCCACAACCCCATTTTGTTGAGGGGTCCTAGGAGCTAACAGATGTCTCCTAATGCCATGATCTTCACAAAACCTTTCAAATTCATTTGAAGTAAACTCGCCTCCTCTATCAAACCTTAAAAATTTGATCTTAGCATCCATTCCATTCTCAACCAATTCTTTGAAAACTTTAAACTTATCAAAGGCATCTGACTTTTCTCTTAAGAAGGTAACCCAAGTCATTTTAGAATAATCATAAATAAGTAACATGAAATACCTTTCACCTTGTTGACTCTTTATTCTTGTAGGGCCACATAGGTCAGTGTGAATTAGCTCCAATGGCGTTCAAGAAGTGTACTCCTTGCACTTGAAATTTGTTTTTGTCTACTTTCCCATTTGACATTTCTTGCATAATGTGTTTGTAGCTTGGTTATCTTAGGCATATCTCTCACCGCATGAATAGAGCTGATCTTTACCATATTATCAAATTTGATGTGTCCCATTTGCTTATGCCGCATCCAACACTCACTAGACTGAGCCAATAAGCATGTTCTTCCATTTACCTCATTCAAATGATAGATATGTCCATATTACTTGATACCTTCTACAACTAGTTTTCTAGACCCTGTCTTCTTGATTTCACAACCTTTGGCATGAAAGATAAGATTGTATCCTTTGCTGCACATCTAACTGACATTGCGAAGATTGTGCTTTATCTCTTTGACATAGAGGACATCCTCAATCTTGTTCTTCCCATCAATAGTTATAGTACCCTTTCCACAGATTTGTGTTGACTCATCACCACCAATCTTAACAGCTCCACCATTCCACTTTATAAGGCTGATAAACTTCTCCTTGTCACCAGTCATATGATTAGAGCATCCACTATTAATAACCCAAGCCTTGGCTTCTTCTTTTGCATGAAAGGTAGTCCATACAACCATTGATCTATTGTTGTTTTGGTCAGCTTGTAGGGTATCAAACTTTTCACAATTTCCAAAATCATCCTTCTTGTCACAAACATTCAAGGCCATGAAAAGTGTTCCATCATTTGAATCATCATGATTCTCATCTTCTTAGGAATAACTATTCTCCATGGAATACGGACTTCTTTTGGGCATGTCTCTTTTTCTATTACCTTTTGATTCTTTAAAAGGACATTTAGAAGCAAAATGACCAATCTTTCCACAATTGAAACATTTGAAGGGTAACTTACCTTTATATTTTCCTGTACCTTTCTTCAAATTTCTTACAAAGTTTGCTTCTACCCCATTAAGGTCATCATCTTGATCAACTGCTTCATCTTCTGTCTTCTTACTTGCTTTAAATGTTGTTTCCTTCTTTGGAACACCTTTGTCAAATTCTCTCATTTCCAAGGCTGTGAGAGAGACAAACAATTGATCTACCGTATATGTATCCAAATCCTGAGTCCCTTTAATAGCAGATACCTTACGATTGTAAGATTTAGGAAGAGTTATTAGTACCCTGTTCACAATCTCATCTTATTTCACTTCTCCAAAAAGACCTTTGATTCCATTAACTTGAAAGGAAGCTAGCTATGCAGAAAACACTTCCAAAACTAAGCTAATGAGGGGAGATGTATGCAAATTATTTTTAGTCCTTACAATTGCAGCAATATTAAACACATATCAGAGATTACAGCAGCAAACACAACACAAGAATGTAGACAGAGAGAGACAGACACAAGATATATCGTAGGGAAAACCTTTTCAGGTGAAAAATCCCACACTCTAAAACCTACACAATGTATTATCAAAAATGAAATGGTTTACAATACACTTGCAATGCAAGCTCTCAAGAGTCTTCGATTGTCATTTATGCAGTTATTCCGGTAGCATAACAATACCTGTCAAAAAACTATGCAATACTACAACTCCAAGCACCCATTTTATAGAGTTACAAGGCAAAATGGAACCTTCTAGAGGTTGGGCATCCAATAGCCCATATGGTACAATATCCAATGCCTCTTGCATGCAAACACACTTGTCTACATCAAGGAAAGATGCCTTACAACCTCTTACAGCTGTAAGAAAAATTAGTCATTCTTACAGGACTTACAGTTGTAAGAGGATCGTCATAAATGACTATATTTAGAATATACTCTTACAACTTGTCCTTATCCTTCCTTGGACGTCCAACTTTGACCTTTTATCCATGCAAAGATTCTTTACAACACTTGTCCAACCTATCATAGATTCTGGTCCTTGCGCATCATAGTTTGTCATAGGAATCTATCATATGTCATAGGAAACCGTCATATGTCATAGGAATATGTTATAGGGACTTACACACCTTACAACTAGCCAACACATGTCACAAATGTCATATCCCAAGGTGGAATGCCTACATCCTCATGTGAGGACAAAAAATACATCCTTGTCACCTTCCATGTCATCTCCCAATAATTGAAAACTCACCATGTCAAATTTACTAGATGACGGAGCACGGTAAATAAGAAAATTACGGCACAGTAAAAATGTCAATGCTAGGAAATTACAAAGGTTGAGACACCTTAATTCCCAACATTCTCCCACTTGTTGGAGACCTTGTAAGAACCAATCTAACCAAGTAATTAACTGCTAGAGGTCGTGAGGCCCATAGACTCTGAACACCATCTGAACTTATCAGTGCTCATTGGTTTCATCAATGCATCCACAACATTTTTCAAAGTGTCTATCTTCTCCAATATCACCTTCCCATCTTTCACCATGTCTCACACAAAATGAAACTGTACATCAATATGCTTTGTTCTAGCATGGAAAGTTGGATTCTTTGCTAAGAAAATCACACTCTGACTATCACAACAGATAGTAATCTATCCTGCATCAACACCAATATTTGAACACAACCTCTTAAGCTAAATGGCTTCCTTACAAGCATGAGTAGCTATCATATACTCAGCTTCTGTCATGGACAAAGTGACCACAGGTTGCTGCTTACTCATCCAACTAATTGCACCACTGAACATAGTAAACACATAAGCACTAGTGGATCTCCTACTGTCAATGTCACCTGCCCAATCAAAATCCACAAATCCACAAATACGTATATAATGCAGATGTCCTGTAGGATGACCTTGATAACATAGGGAATACTCAGAAGTACCTCACAAATATCTAAATACTCTCTTTACTGCATCCCAATGTACCCATCTAGGATTGGCCATAAACTGAGTAAGAACTCCCACTGCTTAGGTAATGTCTGGTCTAGCATAGACCATAGCATACATCAAGCTACCAACAACACTAGGATAAGGTACTCTGCCCATATCCTCCATCTTAGAAGGAGACTTTGGACAATCATTAACAGATAACTTTGTCCCCAAAGAAACAGGAACACTCAATGGTCTACAATCTACCATGCTAAATATCTCCAACATGGTCTTCACATACTTACTCTGGCTTAGCCAAAGTTTTATGTTTGCTCTATCTCTTCTAAATTCCATTCCCAGAATGTACCTGACTGTCCCTAAATTTTTCATTTCAAACTATGCTGAAAATTGAGACTTCAAATCAGAAATCATATTCTTACCATTCTCAATTAACAACATATCATCAACATACAATGCAATAATGAGAATGGGATCATTGTCAAACTTGTAATACACACAATGATATGATTTCGACCTCAAAAATCTAATCGATAACACAAAGGCATCAAATTTCATATACCGCATTGCCTCAAACCATACAAAGACTTCATTAACTTGCAAACCAAATTTTCTTTACCTTTTTCTATGTAATGCTCTGGCTGTGACATATAAATCTCTTCCTCCAAATCACCATGAAGGAAAGTTGTCTTCACATCCATCTGCTCCACTTCTAAATCATAAGCTATTGCGAGAGATAACAGGAACTGAATAGATGTTAGCTTTTCAATGAGAGATAAAATTTCACTATAATCAATTCCCTCCACTTGTGAGTACCCCTTCGCAACCAATCTGGCCTTGTACTTCTCAACACTACCATCTACACCAAATTTCTTCTTGAACACCCATTTACAGCCAACAGGTTTACGTCCTTCAAGTAAAGGCACCAAGTCCCAAGTTTTATTCTTTTCCAAAGAAGCCATCTCATCTTCCATGGCCTCGTTCCAGGAACCTACATCTTTCATGCCCATAGCCTCTGTCATAGTTCTAGGCTCATTAATGTTAGTAATCAAGGCAAAAGCACAACTAGAATCTAGCAATGAATAATCAAACCTATAAAGTTGCTTCTTTGTTTGTGTAGACCTCTTCAAAGGCTGAGGTTGAGGTTTTGCTTCTTCTTCTGAGCTTTCAGAGCTATTAGAGCTCTCCTCATCATCAGGTCTCACAGGGTCTGTCGGTTCAGTCTTCTCAAGGGTAGAAGGAAAATGAACCACATCCTCTTTCTTTTCTTTCTCTTCTGGCTATAGAGTAACAACAGGAGAAGGTGTTAGCTCTCTAAAAATAACACTTCTTCTATACAACACTTTTTTGGCCATAGGATCCCAAAGCTTGTACCCTTTCACACCGACACCATAGCCAATGAGGATACACTTAACAACCTTGTTCTCCAATTTTGACCTCTTCTCCCTAGGCACGTGAGCATATGCCTCACACCAAAAACACGAAGATGTCTTATTGAAGGCTTCTTACCAGACCTCTCCTCCATGGGTGTCTTACCAACAAGAGTTGATGTAGGAGACCTATTTACCAGGTAGCAAGCAGTGGCTACAGCTTCAACCTAGAACTTATGTTCAAGGCCAACTCCACTAAGCATACTCCTAGCCTTCTCCATCAGTGTCTTGTTCATCCTCTCTACAACTCCATTTTGTTGCGGGGTGTATGGAGTTGCCTTATGTCTTTCAATCCCATGTTCTTTACAGAACTTATCGAACTCTACCAAACAAAACTCACCACCGTTGTCAGTCCTCAAACACTTAATCTTTTTACTAGTCTGATTATCAACAAAAGCTTTAAACTCTTTGAACCGACTAAAGACTTCAGATTTGCTTCTGAGAAAATAAATCCATGTCCTTCTACTACAATCATCTATGAATGATACAAAATCTACAGATTTAGAGATCGAATGAACATTAACAAGACCAAACACATTAAAATGAATAAGATCCAATACACCAGAAGACTTATGAGAACTGGAGTAAAACTAAACATGGTTTTTCTTTCCATATACACAATGTTCACAAAAGTCAAAATTGAGATTACAATCATCTAACCCCTCAATGAGGATTTTAATTTTCAAGGCTCTAAGACCCTTCTCACCAATGTGGCCAAGTATCTTATGCCATAACATTGTCTTCTTAGTAGGAAGTTTAACTATTAAAGCATGAGCACCCTTAAGTACCCAAAATGCACTACCATTAGAAGTTGATACAATAGATCATTTAGTTTATGGTTCCAATGGTGGGGATGAAGTGACTGCAGCTCTTTTCTTGGAGTAAGAAGAACTATTACATTGTGAAATGCATGCCTCCAGCTGAAACTAAGTACCTCTCTGAGTACCCTTCACAAGCACCATAGCTCCTCTAGTCATCTTGAATCCTTCTTTCAAGAAGACAACCTGCACACGTAATGCATCATTCAATTTACTTATAGAAAGAAAGTTTCATACCAAGCTTGGGATGTGCATAATCCCAGAGATCCCCTTCACTCATCCATTAGGGAATCAGATTGTGACTCTTCCACAGCTAACTATTTTCATATGAGTGTCATCACTCAGGTACACTCTTCCACCATCAAACTCTTCATACTTTGTAAACTAGTCTTGATGCGAGGTTATGTGAAAAGAGGCACCAAAATCAATCAGCCACACATCATCAGATGCATGGGTGGCCAAGGCAGTGATGAAAGCATCACCATCATCTTGTGAATTGTCAGATTCAGAATTGAAGATGTTCTTCTTCTTTTTCTTCTTCTCCTCCTTGCACTCCTTTTGGAAATGCCCAGTTTTTAGAGATTTGGATCTCCCACGAGATTTGGATTTACCCTTCTCATCTTTCTTTTCCTTCTTCTTCCCTTTCTCCTTGGGTCTTCCACGAACCGTAAGAACCTCTTTGGCTGACTCAAATGACTTTCTCCACATCTCTTCAAATAACAACGAAGACACTACCTCATCCATTTTAAAAGTGGTTGTAGTGCTTCTGATGGACATTACAAGATGATCCCATGAGTCTGGCAAGGAACAAAACAAGGCCATACAGCGATCCTCCTCCTCCATATTTACACCAACGAATGTCAGTTGTGCAACTAGAATGTTAAAAGCATTCATGTGATCTGCAACCAATCCTCCATCTTCCATCCTCAGAGAATATAGCTTCTTCTATAGGAATAACTTGTTTACCAGGGATTTAGCCTAATAAACATCACCAAGTTTCTTCCACGACTCCTTCGTGGTCTTCTCTTCATGAACATTTAACAGGACGGAATCAGTGAAACAGAGTCTCACAAGACCCTTGGCTTTACGATCTTTGAGATCCAAATCTACCTGTACCATTGTTGTTAGTTTTGTACCAAAAATTGTTTCTCATAGGTCTCTATCAACAAGCATGTCTTCCATTTTAAGTTTCCACAACTTGAAATGTTGCCATTAAACTTTTCCACCTCTATTCTTCTGGATGTGCCTACCATCTCCTTCCTACAACAAGATTACAAAATACTCTGCACAGACTCCCGCTCAATCTAAGATCAGTACAAAAAACCCCTACCCAGCAGCTAGGACCAAAACTGGCCAAGCTCTGATACCAACTGAAAGGAAGCTAGGTATGCAGAAAATGCTTCCAACACTAATCTAACGAGGGGAGATGTATGCAAATTATTTTTAGTCCTTACAATTGCAGCAATATTAAACATATATCAGAGATATTACAGCAGCAAACACAACACAAGAATGTAGAGAGAGAGACAGACACAAGATATATCGTGGGGAAAACCCTTTCAAGTGAAAAACCCCACACACTAAAACATGCACAATGTATTATCAAAAATGAAATGGTTTACAATACACTTGCAATGCAATCTCTCAAGAGTCTTTGATGGTCATTTCTTGAGTTATTCTGGTAGCATAACAATACCTGTCAAAAAACTATGCAATACTACAACTCCAAGCACCTATTTTATAGAGTTACAAGGCAAAATGGAACCTTATAGAGGTTGGGCATCCAAGAGGCCATATGGCACAATATCCAATGCCTCTTGCATGTAAACACACTTGTCTATATTAAGAAAAAATGCCTTACAACCTCTTACAGCTGTAAGAAGAATCTGTCATTCTTACAGGACTTACAGCTGTAAGAGAATCGCCATAAATGACTATATTTAGAATATGCTCTTACAACTTGTCCTTATCCTTCCTTGGACGTCCAACTTTGACCTCTTCTCCATGCAAATATTCTTTACAACACTTGTCCAACCTGTCATAGAATCTGGTCCTTACGCTTCATAGTTTGTCATAGGAATCTGTCATATGTCATAGGAATCCGTCATATGTCCTAGGAATATGTCATAGGGACTTACACACCTTACAACTAGCCAACACATGTCACAAATGTCCTATCCCAAGGTGGAATGCCTACATCCTTATGTGAGGACAAAAAATACATCCTTGTCACCTTCCATGTCATCTCCCAGTAATTGAAAACTCACCATGTCAAATTTACTAGATGACAGAGCACGGTAAACAAGAAAATTACGGCACACTGAAAAATATTTACCACAGTAAAAATGTCAATTTTAGAAAATTACAAAGGTTGAGACACCTTAATTCCCAACATTCTCCCACTTGTCGAATACCTTGTAAGAAGCAATCTAACCAGGTAATTAACTGCTAGAGGCCGTGAGGCCCATAGACTCTAAACACCATCTGAACTTATCAGTGCTCACTAGTTTCATCAATGCATCCGCAACATTTTTCAAAGTGCCTATCTTCTCCAATATCATCTTCCCATCTTCCACCATGTCTTGCACAAAATGAAATTGTACATCAATATGCTTTTTTCTGGCATGGAAAGTTGGATTCTTTGCTAAGCAAATCACACTCTGACTATCACAGCAGATAGTAGTCTGTCCTGCATCAACACCAATATCTAAACACAACCTCGTAAGCCAAATGGCTTCCTTACAAGCATGAGTAGCTTCCATATACTCAGCTTCTGTCATGGACAAAGCGACCACAGGTTGTTGCTTACTCATCCAACTAATTAGACCACCAAACATAGTAAACACATAATCATTGGTGGATCTTCTGCTATCAATGTCACATGCCCAATCAGAATCCACAAATCCATGAATACTTATAAAACACAGAGGTCCTGTAGGATGACCTTGATAACATAGGGAATAATCAGAAGTATCTCGCAAATATCTAAACACTCTCTTTACTGCATCCAAATGTACCCATCTAGGATTAGCCCTAAACCAACTAAGGACTCCCACTGCTTGGGTAATGTCTGGTCTAGTACAGACCATAGCATACATCAAGCTACCAATAGCACTAGCATAAGGTACTCTGCTCATATCATCCATCTCAGAAGGAGACTTTGGACAATCATTAACAGATAAGTTTGTCCCCAAAGAAACAGGAACACTCAATGGTCTACAATCTGCCATGTTGAATCTCTCCAACATGGTCCTCACATACTTACTCTGGCTTAGCCAAAGTTTTTTGTTTGCTCTGTCTCTTCTGATTTCAATTCCCAGAATGTACCTAGCTGCCCCTAAATTTTTTATTTCAAATTGTGCTGACAACTAAGACTTCAAATCAAAAATCATATTCTTACCATTCCTAATTAACAACATATCATCAACATACAATGCAATAATGAGAATGGGATCATTGTCAAACTTGTAATACACACAATGATATGATTTCGACCTCAAAAATCTAATCGATAACACAAAGGCATCAAATTTCATATACCACATCCTAGGAGATTGCCTCAAACCATACAAAGACTTCATTAACTTGCAAACCAAATTTTCTTTATCTTTTTCTATGTAATGCTCTGGCTGTGACATATAAATCTCTTCCTCCAAATCACCATGAAGGAAAGTTGTCTTCACATCCATCTGCTCCACTTCTAAATCATAAGCTATTGCAAGAGATAACAAGAACTGAATAGATGTTAGCTTTGCAACGGGAGAGAAAATTTCACCATAATCAATTCCCTCCACTTGTGAGTACCCCTTCGCAACCAATCTGGCCTTGTACTTCTCAACACTGCCATATGCACCAAATTTCTTCTTGAACACCCATTTAAAGCCAACAGGTTTCCATCCTTTAGGCAAAGGCACCAAGTCCCAAGTTTTATTCTTTTCTAAAGAAGCCATCTCATCTTCCATGGCCTCCTTCTAGGAACCTGCATCTTTCATGCCCATAGCCTCTATCATAGTTCTAGGCTCATCAATATTAGTAATCAAGGCAAAAGCACAACTAGAATCTAGCAATGAATAACCAAACCTATCAGGTTACTTCTTTGTTCGTGTAGACCTCCTCAAAGGCTGAGGTTGAGGTTCTACTTCTTCTTCTAAGCTTTCAAAGCTGCTAGAGCTCTCCTCATCATCAAGTCTCATAGGGTCTATCGGTTCAGTCTTCTCAGGGGTAGAAGGAAATTGAACCACATCCTCTTTCTTTTATTTCTCTTCTGGCTGTAGAGTAACAACAGGAGAAGGTGTTAGCTCTCTGAAAATAACACTTCTGCTATACAACACTTTTTCGACCACAGGATCCCAAAGCTTGTACCCTTTCACACCGACACCATAGCTAATGAAGTTACACTTAACAGCCTTGTTCTCTTATTTTGACCTCTTCTCCCAAGGCACATGAGCATATGCCTCACAACCAAAAACATGAAGATGTCTTATTAAAGGCTTCTTACCAGACCACACCTCCATGAGTGTCTTACCAACAAGAGTTGATGTAGGAGACCTGTTTACCAAGTAGCAAGCAGTGGCTACAACTTTAGCCCAAGACTTTTGTTCAAGGCCAACTCCACTAAGCATACTCCTAGCCTTCTCCATCAGTATCCTGTTCATCCTCTCTACAACTCCATTTTGTTGCGAGGTGTATGGAGTTGTCTTATGTCTTTCAATCCCATGTTCTTTATAGAACTTATCAAACTCTACCGAACAAAACTCACCACCATTGTCAGCCTTAATCTTTTTACTAGTCTTATTCTCAACAAAAGCTTTAAATTCTTTGAAATGACTAAAGACTTCATATTTGCTTATGAGAAAATAAATCCATGTCTTTCTACTGTAATCATCTATGAATGATACATAATATACAGATTTAGAGATTGAAGGAGCATTCACTAGACCAAACACATTAGAATAAATAAGATCCAATACACCAGAAGACTTATGAGAACTCCAGTAAAATTGAACACGGTTTTGCTTTCCATATATACAATGTTCACAAAAGTCAAAATCAAGATTACAATCATCTAACCCCTCAATGAGGTTTATATTTTTCGGGGCTCTATGACCCTTCTCACCAATGCGGCCAAGTCTCTTATGCCATAACATTGTCTTCTCAGCAGGAAGTTTAACTTCCAAAGCATGAGCACCCTTAGGTACCCAAAATGTACTACCATCAGAAGTTGATACAACAGATCTTTTAGTTTCTAGTTCCATTGGTGGGGATGAAGTGGCTACAGCTCTTTTCTTTCAGTCAAAAGAACTATTGCATTGTTAAATGCATGCCTCCAGCTGAAACAGAGTACCTCTCCAAGTACCCTTCGCAAGCACCATAGCTCCTCTAGTCATCTTCCATCCTTCTCTTGAGATGACAACATGCACACCTGCATCATTCAATTTACTTACAGAAAGCAAGTTATAAGCCAAGCCTGGGATGTGCATAACCCCAGAGATCCCCTTCACTTGTCCATCAAGGAATTGGATTGTGACTCTTCCACAGCCAACTATCTTCAGTTAAGAGTCATCATCCACCATCAAACTCTTCATACTTTGTAAACCAGTCTCGATGTGAGGTCATGTGAAAAGAGGCACCAGAATCAATTAGCCACATATCAATTAGATGCATGGGTGGCCAAGGCAGTGATGAAAGCATCACCATCATCTTGTGACTGGTTAGATTCAGAATTGGAGATGTTCTTCTTTTTCTTCTCCTCCTTGCACTCCTTTCGAAAATGCCCAGTTTTTCCATAGTGCCTTAGACTTTCTAGGAGATTTGGATCTCACACGAGATTTGGATTTACCCTTCTCAGCTTTCTTGTTCTTCTTCTTCCCTTTCTCCTTGGGTCTTCCATGAACCACAAGAGCCTCTTTGGCTGACTCGGATGACTTTCTCCGCATCTCTTCAAATAACAGTGTTAGGGTTAGCCAACAGAAGATATCAATTAAATGCAAATAAAGATTAAACAGAGAAATGGAAATTGTTGGCAAGAGACATTGCATAGCATTGATAGGTGTTGTCATTGATGGCAACGAAGATTGTTCCACAGATCCATAGTGCAGTATATGATCTTACCGAAAGTCAGAATGATAATCTATCTAAGTTTGGTAGCCTGAAATAGAGCATATAGCAGAGTCTAGTATTTTGGTCAGCGGATCTCTCCAACTAATCATTATGTGTTGCAGATCTGAAGGAGTGGAGAGGGACACCAGGACAATCTAAATCCAATTTTTTAGCCTCTGGTGATAATGGGATCAAAAGTTATGAACATCTGAATACCGGGTTCTTTTATGACAGAATAGTTTAGTGAAGAACAGGCAGACTTATGTAAATCCTTGTGCAGATCCAATAGAAGTGTTTTGATGACCTATGTATGACATAGGATGTTAGTGGCTAACATGTATGATGATCTACATGTGTTATTTTTGGTACGCATCAATATTGGTGTATGGATCTAGCTGACAGAGTAGAGCACTCTTAAAAAGTTCTAAGTGTTTGTTGCTGCCGACTGGCAAGTGATTACAATTCACGATAAGTATATATAGCAGATGTTTGTGGATATTTTTCTATGAAGGCAGTTATGGAGAAAATGTGAAAAGAGTAGAAATCTAATATCTAAATGAAGGCAGAATAGCGAGAAGAGCAGAATAAAGATAAAGTGTACAAAGTCAGTATTTACGCTCAACCAGAACTGATCTCTAGCATTGGCAAACGCATCTTACCAGTTCAAAATCTATGTAAATCTCTTGTAAACTTTCTGTAGGTAGTGAGCCTCCACTTGAGCAGTGAGCTCGGGGTAGTGAGCCCAAATGCATGTGCATTCTCATTTATAAAATACTTTTAACAGTGTATTAATTTTGTGGGTTAACTCCCACCATGGTTTTTCCCTTAACTGGGTTTCCACGTCAAAATCTTGGTGTCAAGTGTGTTATTTATGTTTCTATTTATCTGATTCTAAAATGCTTCTTTCATTTATTTGTTAATAAGTTGAATAAAGGAAGAAAAGGTTAAATAAGTATCAACTGATTCACCCCCCCTTCTCAGTTGACCGGACCTAATCCAACAATTGGTATTAGAGCCAAGTCCCTTTAAAAAGGCTTAACAACTTACGGAAGATCTGGGAAGACAATAGAATGGATGCATATGACCTTCAAGGGAAACTTAATCTTGCCCTAGATGATCTTGAGCAGTCCAAGGCAAAAGTTCAAGAGTTGCAAGACAATCTCAAAAGGGCAGAAGACTTCATTAAGTTTTAAAAGAAAAATTGAGCAAATCCAATGCAAAAGGAAGGAGGAACCTCTTCAACTAGGAAAATATTATGAAGACAAGGCCCTAGATGAGAAGACAAAGGAATGTAAAAAGTTAACTAAAGAAGTTACTATTCTAAAACATGAGATGGAAACTGGAGTGATGAGACTAACCAAGGAAATTGAAGACAAAAGGAAAGCTGAAGAAGAGTTAAATCAAAATCTGAAAAGAGTTCTGTAGAATGTTGCAAATTGGATGTGGTAGCTGGCCTTCTAGAATCTAATCTACAAGAAAGCAGAGACAATGAAAGAGAACTTGAGAGATAGATTATCACACTCAGACATGACCTAGAAATTGCAAATGAGTATAAGGAGAAGTTCAAGATAAGTTTAGCTAAACTTGAAGCACTCATTGAAGGGAAGAAAAAGGATGTTGATAAGCATGAGAAAGGTGAAAGCTCCGGATCCGTACAAAGAAACTTTCAACCTAGGAATGGAAGAAATAGATCTAGTAAGCCTCCAGTAAGACAGCCAAATGCTCAAAGGTATCCATCATTCAATGGAAATTGTTTCAACTGCAACAAATTTGGTCATAGAGCTACTCAGTGCAGAAGCAGAGTAAATCAAAATGGTCTATCCTTCTCTAGTCAATGCTTCAAATGTAACAGGTATGGTCATAGATCAAATGAATGCAAAAGTATGAAAAATAATCCCAATATTAGAATAAATAGCAATTCTTTCCATGGCTACTATTTTGTTTACAATGGGTTTGGACATATGGCTAATCAGTGCAGATCAAGAGAAAATTAGGTTTATAAGAAAGGAAATGTTGTATGCTATAACTGCAATAAATCTGGTCATATTGCAAGATTCTGCAGAAGTAAAGACAATGGAAGAAAAGGTCCGGTAAACAAAAAATTGGATGAGTAGAAACAAGATAGAGGTAAAAGGAAAATTGACGTGGATGAGATACAGAGTGAAATGAACAAGATTTAGATAAAGAATGATACAGTAAACAATGATAATGAGTCTGCACCAGAATCTGGTGCCAACAATTCCTCTGAGAATTAAGTTAGAAAACTCTGGCTTAGGGGGAGCTGCATAAAACATCAAATTCCCCCAGTCAGTAAATGGGTGCTTGAATCTAGCACATTAACAGAAAATACTCTAAGTTAGTCCAGAACCTATGGAAGGATTTCAGGAAGAAAAGATGTTGATATATGAGGAATTGTCTAAACAATGTAACTGGATACAATTAGGGCAACACATTTATTACAAAGGCAAATTAGGTAATGCGGAGCTTTAAAAGGAAACTTGATCACTCATTTGAATCACTTTGCATTCGAAGTAAACAAGAAGAAGAGCACTTGAGCTATAAAGTCCAGAGACTAAGGCAGAGAACGAATTCATCGGCAAGTGGTCAACCCTAACACCGCAAAAGAAAAAGGTACCTCTCTGTAAATCTTTGAATCTAAAATCTACTGAAATGGCTACCCCTCATGTTATTGACATTACCGAAAGGCCTCGACCCAAATTCAAGAAGCATCCTCACAAATCAATTCAAGTCAATCCATTAGGTGCTTTCTCAACCGTTCTGAATGGGGTGTTACATGTAGAAGATATTAGGGTTTACATTCATGCAAATATAGATGAGTTTGAAGATTCAAGGTATGTAGATTTGTTTGAAAAACAACTCATGGATGAAAATAAAGAAATTAAACCAGAATACAAGGCTCTACAGGATAAACACTTTGTTCAAGTTATGGGGTTTCCATTATTTGATGAGGATGAGTGGGTTTGATATGTCTTAAGTCAGATACATGATGAATTCATGTGGTTGTTAAAACCGTTCAAGATTACTAGGGATGCTATCAAAAATGTAACTGGTTTGAACTCAACCGAAGGATTGCCTATGCTAAAAGCTATGAAAAACCAGACAATAATTGATGCTACCAAAGCTAAGTTTGACAAAAGAGCAATGACCATAAATGATATTATAGATCCGGATGTCAAATTTGCCTCCATGGTGATTGGATACAAGATTTACCACTCGAGAAGAGAAAATTATGTTTCTAGAATAGTCATTTATGCTGCATACAAGATGCTAAAAGAAAATGTTGATTATGATTGTGTGAACTATTGCAGAATCAATTGATTGAAAATCTGACCAAGATCAAAAGGGACAAGAAGAACACCTTCAAGTATGGTACACTGATTTTATGTCTATTCTTTTACTATATGAATGAGGTACCTTGGGTAAAAGGTGTACACTAGACTAAGGATGAGTCGGTTGCCATTCAAATCAAAAATCATCTTTGCAGCATTGGTGATTTCAATGCTTAGAAAACGGCAATATGGGGTCACTTCAAAAAAATTTAGGATCTGATGCACGCAAGGGAAAGAATCCCCAATTCAATTGTTGACAAATACAAAAATGAAATATGCTTCATGGTTGATACTGATAAGTGTTTAATGGAAGCAGTGTGTTGGTAATAATTTATGTTAAGGTTTCAGGATGTGCACCTCCCTAAAATCTAGAAAATTTCTTAAGTATTGGACCCTCTCTGTGTTTCCAGCATCATCATGATATAATGAAGGAGAGGGTCATCGTCATCATCATCATGTTTTTAGGAGTATCCCCCTGATGTTCCTTGCATGGGTCATTTCTCGTCATGACCGGATATCCTATGGGGGGGTTTCATGTTTTTGCCAGCCCGACATCCTACCTGGAGGTGATATTTTAACATCGGGTGATCTTAGTTCAAGATCATCCTGACGTTGGTGTTGAGAATTCGCTAAGTATGACCCGATGTCCCAAGGTCATCATATTTGAACATCGGGTGATCTTCGTTAAGATCACCCCGATGTTAGTTTATCACCTTATGTTTTAACTTCCCCGATGTTGCTGACATAAGGATCTTGTCGAGGTGATATTTTCTTATCAGCAGCATGATTTTCAATTGTCGGGGCGATATGTCTTTCAGCTTCATCATTTTCTAAGGATGGGGTGATATTTCCAAATATCAGGTATGATCTAACATCACCCCGATGTTTCATGGAGTTACAGTGCTACCCGATATTCTTACGAGGGGTGATTTTTCAAACATCCAGTGATCTTCCAAATATCACCCTACCCCAATATGATGATGATGTCACCCCGATCTTTCGAAGGGGTCATTTTTTAAGTTGTTCAATTCGACCTAATTTTTTTTGAGTTGAAGAGGTCATCATCATCATCCAGTCTACAGTGCATCATCATATTTTGTGTGGGGGGTGATATTCTGAAATATCAGGTTATCTTACAAATATCACCCCAGCGCCAATATGACGATGACATCATTCGGATATGAGGAAGTTGCACGGTATGCAGACGGGTGATGTTGACATCATCAGGACATGATGGTGATGTCATCAGGATTTTTGAGGACATTGAAGGTTTTCATCGGCCAGACATTTGATATTGGCTAAGCAGGAGGATTTTCCTCCGATGCATCAGGTTGTGTCGATGAAGACGATTATCATGCAGGTGATATTGCGATGTGGTGCTGACGTCAAGGTGATATTTTGTGCATCTGGATATCATGCTGCTGGAGGATGAGGATGATGAAGGTTTATACTAGTGTCGTCGGGAGCAAAAGCACCGACATCATATATGCTCGTGACCTAGTATATAAAGTGTTGAAAAGGTTACTGCACGGTGCATGTGGGATAATTGATATCCTACATATTTTCAAGTATCATGCAGATGTATTTTAGCGGGAAGGGTCAGCGATGTACTGTTCACTACATTTCCTGATGGCTGCGAGGTAGATAGACATTAATGGCAGTTGTTGCAGAGGTATGGGCGATGGCGTGGACAGATCAAGTACCCGACTAAAGTTGTACATCCATGGCGGCGGTGCAAGGCTCGAGATCTCTCCCTATCTCCTCTCCCACCTACTGCATTGAATGTTTGAGCGCCAATCTGAAGATGAACTGTTTCTGGTGGACTTTTGACTTTTGCCATGTAATTAATGCTGAGGACCTTCTTACTATATGTAGCAAGTTCTGTTGCTCATTTGAGGTTGTTAAAAACTAGACATTTTGGCTCTGTAATGAAATACATCAGGTTTTGGTTGCTCTGTGCAGTGGATTTTGTGAGTTTATGAGTCTCATGCCTTATGTTTTGTGCATAAATTCATTAGTTTCATGTTGATTTAGATGAGTAATGCTACATTGCATGTGTTTTGTTGTCTATCTCCTGTATTGAATATGCTTTCCTTTTGAATCTGGATATCTAAGGGGTGTCTTAGGTTCTAGGATATAAGTTTACTATATTGAATGCTTGATCTCTTAACTTCTGTTCAAGGGATAGATTAAACTATTTTCAGGTTAAGTATTGAGGAAAGTATATTGCAGTTAGGATATCATAAGTAGAGATAACTTGATACTCTGTTCTGGGATGTATCTGTAAGGCAGATATCACACAAATCCCCTTGAATCCAGTTTTAATTTATTTATGCTGAACATTTACATGTGTATGTCTATGACTCCAAGCCCTGGATAGGCACCAATCTAGCTTTGTGTTGAGGTTATACACCAGGTCCAGCTTTGCATCCAAACACATAAAGTCAAAATCAAACTCCAAAACAACCATTAGGACAGTAGAATTAGTTTTAGGATCCCAAGTCCTCTGTCTACAACTGAAAATAGGCCCAAAGCTAGCCCCTTTGCTCTTATCTTGCAGTTTTGGTCTACTTACAGGAGGACTTATCTGCTTCATATTAGCATCCCAGCCTTTGTATGCATATTCTCATGGATGTTGAGTAGGGAATACCCCCCTAGGTTTTGCAGAGCCTGAAGAAGAGGAGATAAAAATAGAGTCTATCTCCTATACTGTTGGCCCCTGGCCCAGAAATCCTGTTGATCATTGATGGCTACCTTGTAGGGAAATCTAGGAATAAGCATCCAGTCTGGGAAAAAACCAACACAGTGGAACCCAAAACTGTTTGGATCATGCCCATGGGGTATGAAGTGGATGAAAGGATCTTGGATATGTATGCTCAACATCTGCTAAGCAAGCCCAAAGACACAACAGTTAAAAGATTTAGAACTTATGAGGAGCTAAGTTTAAAGTTGCATACTGAGCTCAGAGAACCTGAAACAAATAGGAGAGTAAGAAAAGAAGTTGAGCAAGTAGCTCAAAATCTTAGCCTAACAAAGGAAGCTGTGAAGAAATTCAGAGAAAGAATAGAAAAGGATGAGAAAGAAAAACAAGAAAAGAGACAAACAAGTGATCTGATGGAACCTTGTTCCACTTCAAGAACTACTAGAAGTTATACTACTGCCTCTAAACCTACAAAACTAGAAGCAGAATCATCTAGAAAATGTGAGAAAAGGAAGAAAACAAAAGCTTCTCGGACCTATGAAAGCATAAGAGAAGATGAAATAGATACAGACTCCGACATTGAAATCAAGGAACCAGAAGTTTCTGGAACAAAAGTTGCAAGAAAAGTTAACCAAAGAAAAGTCCTACGAAAGAGAAAGGACTAGCAAAAAGCAAAAGACTGAATAATATGAAGAATATGTTGAGAAACCCACACTCTCGCTAGAAGATGTGATAAAATTAGTCACTGTGGATGGTAATCTGAAACCCATGATTGAATTCTATGATGAATACAATGATATGGATAAAAAGGTGTTGGAGGAAGCAATAGTCAAATATCTCAACATCTACAACAAGGCACTGATTGAGATAACTTCTGAGTTACCACAAAGTCTGGCAAATATCTTGGAATTGAGAAAAGAAAATGCCAAGTGCAAGGATGTGGAAATTAGAGAACATGAGCTAATAAATATGTGTCCTCAAATTTATCTTGAACAAATAGATATGATATTTAAGGAAGTCAAAGATGATTTTAAAAGCAAAAGGAGAATGAACAAGCTCATGCTTGGAGAAACAAGTGAAATAGTTGAAGAAACTCAAGAGATTATTTTAAAAGCATTAAAGAAGAAGAATTTTCATATAGTCACAAAAGAAGTGCCGGATGGTGAAGAAGAGAACATTATTGAGCAGCAATCTGAGTTGGGTGGAGCCTCTGTTCTAGAAGTAGAACAAGCAATTTAGGAGGATACAGAAATATTGGATAAAATATTTGATACATAAGATACTTCCAATCCATCTGATACAATAGGAAAGGAGGATAATGTTACTATTTCACAGAGCCCTCCTGATCAGATAGCAAGTGATGAACAAACAAGAAAAAGTTTCTCTACAGAGAACACAGAAAAGGATAAAGCAGAGTTAAAAGAAAAAAGAGAAAATAAAGATAATACAGAAGAAGATGGTACAAATGTTGAAGCACCTAAAGCAGAGATTGAGAAATCAGGAGATCAAAAGGTTGATTCTGAAATGGCTGCAAGAGACACTGCAGATACAGTAAAAGGTCTTCTTGGAAAAGAAGTAATTGAACTTGATGAACTAGAACTACTCCAAGGTCTAGCCAATCCATATGCCCTCTCTCCAATTCAACTGATGAAGATAGCATCATTCACCCAAGTAAAGGCTAGAGAGAAGATGTTAAAGTTCCACATGGAGGAAAATGAGCTATTGGGACTTGCAACTGGAGTTATGGAGAAATTATTGCCAACCTATCAGAAGAATCAAAATGATTCCCCCTCCAGACATCTAAAGAATCTGGTAAGTTCAATAAATTCATATTATGAGTCCTTTGAGAAGTCTGCAGAGGTGAAAGTTTAGAAAGAATTCTTAGATAAGAAATTCTATGAAATGAAGATCCTAATAGGAAATGATAGAAGAATACTTGGTATTGGCATAAAGAGCATTCAGAATGCTCTATGTAGTGGAAGATATATATATAAGTTTTTCTTGTCATGGCCCAAAGTTAATAAGGATATTGAGAACAAGATAAAGGAACAAGAATGAAATTTGTCAAATCTTTCTCAAAATTTTGATCCCCTAATGGTTTCACCCATAAGTCAAGAATGTCAAGTAATTAACTTGACTGAGGAAATAAAGAAACTTGTCAAAGAGAAAAGCAACATTATGAAAAGAATGTGTGAGCTCCGGGGATTAATTGTCCCTAAGTTAGAGACAATGTATAATGCCTTATCTAAAGCTCAAATTGCAGTTCAGACCAGTGTTCCATTAGATCTGTCAAAGGTAGAAGCATACTCATTTGTGTTAAATGGGAACATTTCAATTTTGGATGGAATGAAGAGTACTTGGGCCTCCAAACTTGTGCAAATAAAAGCTAGTTTTGCAGACATCCTCAAGTTCATGTGAATGGAACCTAATGGTTACTAATACATATGTGGCAATGTATACAGAAGTTTTGAAGAATTTTGCGGATCCCACCCTTTGCCATTGATGTCAAAAGGGGAGTGAAGGGCAGTGAAAAATGATGTACTCAGTAAAGGGGGAGCACCAGAATAAGTGAAGTGCACAAATGTACAGACAAAGGGGGAGTTGCACAAGGACACTTAGTCATTTTTCACTAAGTGTTGCCATCAATGCCAAAGGGGGAGATTGTTGGCAAGAGACACTACATAGCATTGATAGGTGTTGTCATTGATGGCAACTAAGATTGTTCCACATATCTGCAGTGCAGTATCTAATCTTACCGGAAGTTAGAATGATAATCTATCTAAGTCTGGTAGCCTGAAACAGATCATATAGCAGAGTCCAGTATTTTGGTCAACGGATCTCTCCAGCTAATCATTATGTGTTGTGGATCTGAAGGAGTGTAGAGGGACACCAGGACAATCTAAATCCAAGTTTTTAGCCTCTGGTGATAATGGGATCATAAGTTATGAACATCTAAATACTAGGTTCTTTTATGACAGAACAGTTCAGTGAAGAACAGGAAGACATGTAAATCCTTGTGCAGATCCAATAGAAGTGTTTTGATGAACTATGTATGAGATAGGATGTTAGTGGCCGACATGTATGATGATCTACATGTGTTTTTTTGGTACGCATCAATATTGGTGTATGGATCTAGCCGATAGAGCAGAGCACTCTTAAATATTTCTAAGTGTTTGTTGCTGCTGACTGGCAAGTGATTGCAATTCACGATAAGTATATATAGCAGATGTTTGTGGATATTTTGGTATGAAGGCAGTTATGGAGAAAATGTGAAAAGAGCAGAAATCTAATATCTGAATGAAGGCAGAATAGAGAGAAGAGCAGAATAAAGATGAAGTGTACAAAGTTAGTATTTGCATTCAACCAAAACTGATCTCTAGCATTGGCAGATGCATCTTACCAGCTCAAAATCTTTGTAAATCTCTTGTAAACTTTATGTAGGTAGTGAGCCTCCACTTGAGCAGTGAGCTCGGGGCAGTGAGTCCAAATGCATGTGCATTCTCATTTGTAAAATACTTTTAACAGGGTATTAATTTTGTGGGTTAACCCCCACCATGGTTTTTCACTTAACTGGGTTTCCACGTCAAAATCTTGGTGTCAAGTGTGTTATTTATGTTTCTATTTATGTGATGCTAAGACAAGTTTTAACGTGGTTCACCCAAACTTGAGCTACATCCACCAATAGAGAGTCCAATATTATTATCCAGTAAATCAAACTGATTACAACTAGAAATCCTTGCGACTCAATACTGCTGCAAAATGCTACAATACATCAATAGAAACCCTAACCGTTAGCCACTTTTATCAAGCCTTATGTTGGTTACAAAAATAGGTTTTTTTATGTCGGCCAATAGAAAAATAACTCCCTGCTGCCCCTTGACCCCGTTAAATAATTTGGGGGGAAACTGTGCTGATAAAAGTGGGGTAAATTTAACCTTCGAGTCTGATTAGGCTCCATATAACAACAATCTCCCACTTGGAGACTGGTCAGACTCCACACCATATCATCTCCCACTTGGAGATTTATCATAACACCGCTGACCCTATAGCTCCCACTGGAAATAAGCACTCTGGACTATGTTGTTCTGATTTTTTGTTTTCAGTCTTGAAGTCCAACTGAAGCTAAAGAGGAGCTCAAGTTCTCCCTTGTTACTACCTTTGTAAACATATCGACTAGATTTTCATCTGTATGGATCTTTTCAAGCTGTAACTGTCCATCATCCAACACCAATTGAATGAAGTGATACCTCAACTGTATGTGTTTGGTCTTTGAATGCAAGGTAGAATTCTTTGCAAGATGTATGGAACTCTGGCTGTTTGTAAACAAATAAGTGTTAGCCTGTTGTTTTCCCAATTCTTCCATGAAAGATTGCAGCCATATCATCTCCTTGCTTGCCTCTATTGCAGCTACATACTCTACCTCTGTGGTGGATAAAGCAACCACCTTTTGCAACCTGGAGATCCAACTCACTGTTGTCCCACCTACAGTAAAGACATAACCTATAGTACTCCTCCTAGTATCAATCTTTTCTTACCTCCATCTTCCTCTTTCAACCGATAAACCCATTTGTTTGGTAAAGCCTTTTTACCTGCATGCAACTTACATAATTCCCAAGTCTGATTTTTCAGCAAGGAGTCCATTTCTTCTTTCATTGCAAGCTCCCACTGAACCTTTGTATCCACCTGCATAGCTTCATCATACCCTTCCGTTTCACCAACATCTATTAACAAAATAGAATATAAAGAGGGAGAAAACCTTTCAAGAGGTCTCCTTAGCCTTGTTAACCGTCTAACATTCACTGGAGTTTGTGGTATTTCTTGTTGCTGTTGCAGAGCATGAGGAACCACTAGAACATCACTATTTGGAGTATCATCTAGCACCACATAATCCTTTTCTTTCTTCTCATGCTGCTGCAACTAATCTTTGTACATCACCTTCTCATTGAATACAACATCTCTGCTTCTCACAATTTTTAGATTTTCAACATCCCAAAGCCTATAACCAAATTCATCAATGCCAGATCCAACAAAGATACACTTTATTAATTTTGTATCTAGCTTGGTTCTATTTTCAGAATCTACATGTGCAAATGCTTCACATCCAAAGGTTTTGAGAAAAGAATAACTCACCTTCTTACCTATCCATGCTTCCTCTGGAATACCACAGCCCAAAGGAACTAAAGGACCTCTATTAATTAAATATACAGCGGTATTGACAGCCTCTGCCCACATGTTTAAAGGTAGCCCAGCATGCAATCTCATGCTCCTTGCACACTCCATTATTGTCCTATTCATGCACTCAGCCACTCCATTTTCTTGTGGAGTCCCTGGAACTATTTTATACCTATAAATTCCATTAAAGGAACAATAATCCTCAAATTCTTTGCTGCAATACTCACCACCATTATCAGATGTGAGACATTTTATTCCTTTACCTAACTCATTCTCAAGCAAGCTTCTCAATTTCTTAAATGTTTCAAATATATTAGATTTTTGCCTAAGGAAATAAATCCAAGCCTTCCTAGTTTCATCAGCTATGAATGTAACATAATACCGAGAGCCACTAAGAGAAGATACCTGAGCCAGTCCCCATACATCTGTATGCACAAGCTCCAACTTTTCATCTTTCTTTTACTTCCCATCCTTGAGAAAACTGACTCTCTTTTGTTTGTCATACACACAAATTTCATAGAAATCTATATTGATACATTTCAGACCTGGTAAAACTTTCTTAGAATGAATTACCTTCATACCTTTTTTACTCATATGCCCAAGTCTGTTATGCCACAATGTTGTCTCAGAACCTACATCAACTGTTCCTAAACCTATTTGGTTTTTCTCTGCAACAGCTAAAGTAGAAGGAATAGTATGACCTGTACAAAGATATAAGGTGCCTACTTTCACACCTTTTGTTACTATTAAGGCGCCTCTTGAAACCTTCCAATTTTTATTAGTAATGTAACAATGTAACCTTCATTAGCTAGTTGCCCTACTGAAATTAAATTCCTACTCAGCCTTGGAACGTGCCTTACCTGTTATAGTAGCCAATTATTCCCATTCTACAACTTAATCTTGATTCTTCCCTTTCTAACAATCTGACAAGGTTCGTTATCTCTAAAATAAACTAGCCCACATAATCAAGAAAGTAACTTCTATGGGGCGTAGCATGAAATGAGGCCCTTGAATCTAAAACCCATGAATCATCAGCATTATCTAGGGAAAGAATCAAAGCATCATCTTCAGATTTATTACTTACCACATTTGCCTCCTTATTGCCTTCTTGTTTGTCTCCTTCTTTATTCTTCTGAGACTATCAATCTTTCTTTAGATCACCTGGTTTCCCATAGTCCCTGCAATCCTTCTGTCCTCTGGATTGGGATCTCTTGTCCTTTGATTTTCCTCATGACTTCCCATGACATCTAGAACCTTTTCCTCTCTCCTTTGATCTGCCCCTACTTTCTGCATTCAAAACACTACCTGATGTGGACCCTCCTAAGCTTTTCTGTTGCATTTCCTCGCTAAGGATAACACCAACAACATCATCAAATTTTAAAGTATTTGAACCAAAGACAAAGTTACTTACAACCATTACCAAGCTATTCCAGCTTTCTGGTAAAGAACATAAAACCAAGAGAACCCTCACCTCTTCATCAAATTTCACTTTTACAGAAGTTAACTGACTGGTAACCGTATTAAATTTATTTAAATGATATATCACAGATCCACCTTCAATCATTTTTAGATTAAACAAATGCTTCATGAGAAATACCTTATTTGAGGCTGAGGGTTTTTCATACAATTTAGCCAAAGCTTTCATTAGTTCACTTGTTGTCATCGCTTCTGTTATATTGAACATCATAGATGGTGCTAGGCACAACTGAATGGTTCCCAATGCCTTTTTGTCCAGAAGATTCCAATCCTCATCAGTCATTGCTGCCAGTTTCTTGGCTATTTCTTCCAACAGCCTCCATAAATCCTTCTGATAGACATAATCATCCATCTGCATCTTCCATAACTGATAGTTCTACCCATTGAATTTATCTACCTTCAATTTACCCCCATCTGCCATTGCTCCCACTCAACCGTGAGACCTTCCTGCAGACGATAATCAAACGCAACCCGCTCTGATACCACTTGTTAGGGTTAACCGAGAGAAGATATCAATTAAATGCAAATAAAGATTAAACAAAGGAATGGAAATACACAGAAAAATAACAATGAGAGACAAGTTTTAACATGGTTCACCCAAACTCGGGCTACATCCACCAACAAAGAGTCCAATATTATTATCTAGTAAATCAAACTGATTACAACCAGCAATCCTTGCAACTCAATACTGCTGCAAAATGCTACAATACATCAACAGAAACCCTAACCCTTAGCCGCTTTTATCAAGCCTTATGTTGGTTACAAAAATAAGGTTTTTTATGTCGACCAATAGAAAAATAACTCCCCACTGCCTCTTGACCCCGTCTTGGGGGTGCTACCCCCAAACCCCTGCAAGGGGCACTGCCCCTTGACCCCATTAAATAATTTAGGGGGAAACCACGCCAATAAAAGTGGGGTAAATTTAACCTCCAAGTCTGATTAGGCTCCATATAACAACAAACATTGAAGACACTAACTTATCCATTTTGAAAGTGGTTGTAGTGCTTTCGATGGCCATTACAAGATGATCCCACAAGTCCGGCAAGGAACAAAGCAAGGTCATACAGCGATCCTCCTCCTCCATCTTCACACCAATGGATGTCAATTGTGGAACTAGCATGTTAAAAGCATTCATGTGATCTACAACCATTCCTCCATCTTCCATCCTCAGAGAATATAGCTTCTTCCATAGGAATAACTTGTTTACCAGCAATTTAGCCTGATAAACATCACCAAGTTTCTTCCACAGCTCCTTCGTGGTCTTCTCTTCATGAACATTTAATAGGATGGAATTAGCCAATTAGAGTCTCACATGACCCTTGGCTTTACGATCTTTGAGATCCCAATCTATCTGTGCCATTACCGTTGGTTTTGTATCAGAAACTATTTCCCATAGGTGTCTATCAACAAGCATGTCTTCCATTTTAAGTTTCCACAACTTGAAATTGTTGCCATTAAACGTTTCCACCTCTATTCTTCCGGTTGTGCCTGCCATCTCCTTCCTGCAACAAGATTAGAGAATACTCTACATAGACTCCCACTCAATCTAAGATCAGTAACAAAAACCCCTACCCAATAGCTAGGACCAAAACTGGCTAGGCTCTGATACCAACTGAAAGGAATCTAGGTATGTGGAAAATGCTTCCAACACTAATCTAATAAGGGGAGATGTATGCAAATTCTTTTTAGTCCTTACAATTGTAGCAATATTAAACATATATCAGAGATATTACAGCAGTAAACACAACACAAGAATGTAGACATAGAGAGAGAGACACACACACAAGATATATCGTGGGGAAAACCTTTCCAGGTGAAAAACCCCACACTCTAAAACCTGCACAATGTATTATCAAAACTAAAATGGTTTACAATACACTTGCAATGCAAGCTCTCAAGAGTCTTTGATGGTCATTTCTAGAGTTATTCCGGCAGCATAACAATACCTGTCAAAAAACTATGCAATACTACAACTCCAAGCACCTATTTTATGGAGTTACAAGGCAAAATGGAACCTTCTAGAGGTTGGGTGTCCAAGAGGCCATATGGCACAATATCCAATGCCTCTTGCATGCAAACACACTTGTCTCCATCAGGGAAAGATGCCTTACAACCTCTTACAGCTATAAGAAGAATCTGTCATTCTTACATGACTTACAGTTGTAAGAGAATCGTCATAAATGACTATATTTAGAATATGCTCTTACAACTTATCCTTATCCTTCCTTGGACATCCAACTTTGACATTTTCTCTATGCAAAGATGCTTTACAACACTTGTCCAACCTGTCATAGAATCTGGTCCTTACGCGTCATAGTTTTTCATAAGAATCTGTCTTATGTCATAGGAATCTGTCATATGTCCTAGGAATCTATCACAGGGAATTACACACCTTACAACTAGCCAACACATGTCACAAACATCTTATCCCAAGGTAGAATGCCTACATCCTCACATGAAGACAAAAAATACATCCTTGTCACCTTCCATGTCATCTCCCAGTAATTGAAAACTCACCATGTCAAATTTACTAGATGACGGAGCACGGTAAACAAGAAAATTACGACACGGTAAAAAATATTTACCACAGTAAAAATGTCAATGCTAGGAAATTACAAAGTTTGAGACACCTTAATTCCTAACATAACTATTTCATCCACTTGGAGCATGTAGCTAGCAGTATCTTCATCTTTTGTTATCCTCAAGGTCTCAAATTTTCTCTTGAAGATTTGCATCTTGGCTTGCTTCACTTTACTGTCTCCTTCATAAATACTTTCAAGTTTTACCCAGACCTCCTTAGCAGATTTGTAGCCCATTATCTTCACAAGTCTTGAATCAGCTAGCCCACTCATGATAGCTCTCTTTGCCATGGCATTATTCTCATACAACCTAATCTAATTTGCATCTGTAGGATCACTACTAGGAGCAGTGTAACCCTTCTTTACTGATTACCAAATGCCATACCCTAGAGAAGATAGATAGTTTTCCATCTTTAGCTTCCAAAACGAATAATTTGTTCCATCAAACATAGGTACCTTGAGAGAACCATTACAAGCCATCCTGGACCTTCTTCAAGTGTTAATCTTCTTCTTAGTAACTTGGCTCTGATACCAATTGTTGAACACACCAGAATACTGAGAGGGGGGTGAATCAGTATCCAATCAAACTTCAAATCCTCTAAAGCAAATTAAAACTTAAACATCACAGCATTAACATAAACATAAAAGATGAACACAATGCACATCAACACATAACATTAGATATACGTGGAAAACTCCAAGAGGGGAAAAACCATGGTGACTCCCAAGGAAGCTACCACTCCCTGAATACTTTATTTTAGGGCTACAACCTAAGGAAGCAACTACTTCCTGAATTGAGAATGAACTCAAAAAAGATTACAATATGACAGTCCTTCTACTACCTAAAAACTGACATTGAAGCTCACACCTTTGATGATTGCAATTATATTTCTTCTGATGATTCTATCAATTAGGCACACTCTTCATTTTCCTCATGTCGCAAAGATATCTTCAAGATGAATCAGGATAGCCCTTATTGCTTCTTCTCTTTCTCCTTTAATCACACATCATAAATGTTCATATTATGCTCTTTACACTCATATTCACATTCCGCAATCATGCTCCACCTAGATCAACTAGGTTCACAATATATACATGATATTATATTGATTACATTACAAGTTAGCCAATACAACAAGAATATTATAATTTACAAGTTGGCTAGAGATCACACATCATGAAACATGTAGAGGACAAGCCTTAACATGAACTACACGCTACTCTAGGAGAAGAAACATGCCTTACGGACCCCAACACATGTTTAACCTAGTCCTAAACATTCTTCACAGCATCATCCTTCAAGTAATAACATTCAAATGTCACACCCATTTGAAATAGGTCACCCTTAAGTAAGAACAC
The DNA here is from genome assembly GCA_027924645.1 of Cunninghamia lanceolata. Lineage (NCBI taxonomy): Eukaryota > Viridiplantae > Streptophyta > Pinopsida > Cupressales > Cupressaceae > Cunninghamia > Cunninghamia lanceolata. Next base: position 17,937,185 of record BSBN01001215.1, on the reverse strand, counting down.
ATGAAGCTTGTACCACATCAGTCATTTTACCTTGGCAGTACATAGAAGATTAAACATTGCTTGTGGAACACCAATTCACTAGATACTTTACAAAAGTATGCATTAAGCCTCTCTGAACATGTTCACAAAATTGCATTGACAAATCTTCACATCTAGAAGAATGCGGAGCATTCCAACAAGTCTTCATCACCATTTTACTCTGCCAAAATATAGGCCAGAACTCTGTCACACAACTTTTATTACTGAAGGTATACAAACTTTATCTCTTGGTTATTACACCATCACAATATACTAAACTTAGATTCTAAACCTCATGACCATATCTTAAAATGCTGAGGAATGCAGAGCATTTTCCAAAGTAGTCTCCCATGCAACTTTCTACAGTAGAAATCTTCATAAACTTCTGGAGACCAGAACCTTCTTGTGATAGCTCATACATCCTTAGAAGTGCTTCTAATTCCCATCTTAATATATCTTCTTGATGCTTCTAATTCCCATCTTCATATATCTTCTTGATGCTTCTAATTCCCATCTTAATGTGTCATCTTGATACTTCTAATTCCCATCTTAATATAACTTCATACTCAATACTACAGTGCCTGAGGCATGACATCCAACCATGAACTTCAGTAACCATATCACATTCAACATTAGCAACATATCAGACAACCTAAACTGAGTGAAGACAAGAGTGTTACAACCGCATCAATGACAATCCAAACTGAGTGTAAACATCAATGACAATCACATCAAACCCTTAGGTAACATATGTGCAACACCTTGTACTTTGAGGTATGTGAATTTTGGGAATTGGATGTACCAATACCCATAATTTTGTATTACATTTGCAGCTTCCAAAGATATCCTCCTAGACATATCCCCCTACAACATCCTGGTGATATGCATTGTGAATGCATCATTCACCCTCTTGTAGTGTAGTAGTGAGTTTTGAAGATGCAATTGTGGTAATAGTCATAGACTTTCAATTCACCATCTGTATTGCCAACTGTTCCCAAATTGGTCAGCCCAGGGTAAACAAAGTTCATGGCTAGCATATATACACATAGGAAGACAATTGAAAGATCTAGGTTTCATTCAGAGCCAAGAAACCCTCATGGATGTTGTCACTAATGATACGAGCCTAGTATATCTTCCTCTTGTCCTTCAACACTTCTTCCACATAGCCAAAAATCCATGGCTCACAGGTTGATGCAATAGCCAATCCCATAACCGTGCTTAGAAGTGTTACCAAATCTCTTACTTCTACCTTGAAATCACTCCTATAGAGCACCTAAGGCATCTTGGACATGGCAGTCCTTCTCACCTTCATCCAGGTATCATTGATGGTCTTCCTACATCTTTCTGGATCCTGGTCATACATTCTCTGATTGTTTTCTTTGGTAATAATGGTCATAGTAGGATAGACTGGGATATCAAAGGCCTCCTATGGTAAATTTGGAAATGATTCTTCCATCTTGAGTAACCATAGACCTTGTTTGTGGGTGGTACCTTTCTACACATTTCGTGATTAACTTTGAACATTGGACAGTAGTAGGGAATCCTGTAGCTTGAGCTATTCCATTGTCCCTTATCCTACGGGCCCAATTGGTAGGGTTGTCACCAAATACTCTTAACTTGAAATACTCTAAGTCTACGTGCCCGATGTCAGTATCAACAATGTTACTCCAGTTTGAAGTGATTTTTGAAATAGGGGGAACTCCTTTGAACTCATACTTCATGGTGGTGGCTCAAGAAGACATCTAACCTGCACATATTACTTTAATGAATACTTCTTTGGATAACAATTCAACATGTCTAATCTATCAATTTGATTAGAAATCCACTTGAATCATTGAAACAATGCATTTGACATGAATTCTAAACATATAGCATATATCTAGACACCATATTTGACCAATTTCCACAAAAAGCGAGCATTTACCCTCCTATAGGATATAAGCATGAAATACCATCAAATTCAATCTTTACATCAATCACAAAAGATGAGGCATTTGAATTAATTAGATTATGCAAAGCATCTAGATTAAAGTGGGCAAATTGACGTATACAAGATAAAATAGATCATGTTTAAAGCGGGTCCAAGAGCTTGGACCAGATAAAGTGGGTATTTTGGATTTGACAGGATATGCAAGGGTTTTTGAATCAACAGGATATATCCTATATCCCGTGGTTTCAACGCATTAGAGTCTTTGTGTTTGAAGCGGTTGATTGATGAGGTACCAAATAAAGGGGGGAAAGTGGCTCGTACTGAATAAGTGGGAAATGACCCCTAGTGGATGATACCCACTACCTTAGAAAATGCCCGCAAAAGATAAACAGTAATGGTCTCAACGGGCCTAACAGGTTAAAGGAGGTCTATCGAATAAAGTGGGTCATCGAGCACCTATCCACTAGGACCAAAAAGTCCCGCAAATGCAATTTCCCCACCTTAGGGCAATTTCGCTACAAGGAATTTCAATGGCTAAGTTAAGTGGGAGTTCTTCACCCTATAGGATATATATCATGTGTACCATGTTTCTTCCGCAAACAAGTTTTTCTACCGATCTTAACTAATGCCCTAGGTGCAGTGAAATTGCAAAGTGTTAAAACCTAGACTCCAAATCCACATGCAAATTCTTTTTGAAGGAATTTCATAATCCACATAGTCTAAAAACCCTAAGAAGAAAAAAAAATGAAAATGAACATACTAGGGTTTTTAGTGGGCATCATCCATTTCTCCATTTTCTATCAATTTATCCAATTCATTACCGATTTTACACAAGGCACATAATATAAATAGCGATTTCATGCAAAACGAAGGATAAAAGGACAAATGTGCCAACCTAATTTACATCGAGGAATGTGAAACCTCTGGAGCCGACGTAGGAACTAATTAATCAACACTGTGGAGATATCAAACATGAACAAAATTAGCTTGAAGGTGAACAAAAATTGCCAAGAGCTCTAGATAATTGAGGAATTCGAGTGCAAATTCATGAAAATGAGCTGAAATTCAACTTTATACCCTCGACCAACCAACCATAAATGCCCTATTACCTTAGACAGAGTGGTAAACACGCACCATGTAGAAAGTAGGGGTTTTGATAGGTACCGGATATGCTAGTAAAGGGTACCCAATTGGATAATATCCACTACCTATCAAAAACTCTGCAAATATCTGATAGCAGCAAAAAGCCTGCTTTTCTAAGGAAACACTTATCATTTTCATTCTTCATGGAATGCGGGGAAAAGGACTGCATATGGACATTATCCAGTTGACAAGGGTTTTAGTACAATATCCAGTTAGGGCACAAATCAGCGCAAAGGGGTGAAAATGCAAGTTTTCTTTAACACAACTTGCACAAACCAACCCAAGACCTCATGAAATTCATAATGAAGACATCATTTTAAAGCAATTTTTCATTTAAGGCATGATTTTCCCAATCTCTCTAAAGCATAACCAAGCAAGGTCAAGACTCAAGCCAAAACAAAAGAGGCCCAAGTCTCCATTTTGATAAAATTGGGCATGTGTGCATGGCACAACAAATAATGAAGACTCTACTGGGGAAATGCTTCAAAGCATTTCTAAGATAAACGACAGTTACAAACCCAGAAGCTCTGAGTTTCCCACTTATCAAAGCAAATAAACATGAAAACAAGGTCAAGGGATCAGAAATCAAGAGCTAGTGTGACCACCTATATTCTAAGGATCCAAGTGTGTGCACATGCATTCATTCCCATCCCTCAGAAACTAAGATCATCCAAGTTTTCTTGCATTAAGCTACATGAATGATACTCACCTTATGAACTACCTAGACATTGCCTCGCTTCTAGTCAAGAATCTATAGCCCCGACAAGGTTGTCTCTATGATTCCACTCAAAGTATAGCTCTATTGCCAGCTGGGCGTCTGTAGCCCCAATAGAGATACTTGAATCCTCCAGCTAGTTGAGTCATATGTGTTGGAATTAGACCAGACAACTGAGAGGGGGGGTGAATCAATTGTCACACAAAACAAACCTTTTCTACTTTTAACCTTCTTTATTAACTTACTATCAAATTAATGATGTAAACATTAAAGCATGGATCAACAACATAAGAGCAGAAACATAAGCAACACACTTGACACTGAGAATTTGACGTGGAAACCCGGTTAAGGGAAAAACCACGGTGGGAGTTAACCCACAAATATTTGTACCTTGTTAAAAGTACTTTAGAAAAATAGAAGGCACATGCCTTCGGGCGCAGTTCGCAGAGCTCACTGCTCAAAAGAGAGGCTCACTGCCTATAGTATTTATTTCAGAACAGAAATAATTAACTGAGAAATAGCATTTACTTCATGCCTAATTCAATTTCATTGAATGCTCACAAAACTTATGCTTTGCCTCAAACACTTCTTCTCTAACTCTTCATCAAAATAGCTCTTGTTCTTTTGCTTCTCCTCTGCTCTGCTCTGCCTTTGATCCTTTCTTCAGATTATATTGTTTTCACACAAGGATCATTTTCCGCAACTCATCAACAAGTATTTATACACTTCAACAACCTTGGAATGAATATCAAGGTCGGCACTATAAACATCTGACTTAATCCAAATCACTAAGTTGTCAACCAAACATAACTAGGGCTCAAATCTTCCTTGATCAACAAGCCACGCTTCATAGAATTGCTCTTAGATCATCTGCCAGATACTTGAAACATCTAGTCAGCCAAGACTGGGAAGAACAAAAACACCAAGAAAATCTTTATTGACAAGCTCAAACTTCAATGCAAACATTCAACATAGCAGTCACATGATCCAGAGACTTCCACAAACACATTAAATTCAACAAAAACATTTGCACTCCTCCAAATCATCCAAATCACTTGCATCTTCCTCTGGAACCTCAAGAACACTATCTGCCATGAATGTCACATTAGAAAGATTGCTTGCGGACCTCCAAACCACAAACCACTTGAATGGATGATACACACTGACTTGCCAAACTTGCCTCCAGATCCACAAATCATCATTTGACATATCCAGAACAATTTGGACCTCTTTTCTGTAACTCTATCTCTTCTGAATATTGCAAGAACAGGTTTTACTCAAATGGCCATAATTTCTTCATATCTTAATGCGAACCTCTCAAAACTTAACTGGAGCTTCTTCAGACAAATTTCTACATAGCCATATGGTTCGCATACATTTATCCTCATTAATTTTCTCAATATCCTCAACAATCCAGTCTTCTATACAAGCAACAAAATAGGATACAATTGACACCAATGACAACAAGGATATGTTGACATCAATGACAACACTGCTTAGGCACATATTTGCAACAATCTCCCCCTTTGTCATTGATGGCAACATATGATGTGAAAAATTGATTCAACCATCAAGACAAGAACTTCTCCTCCTTTCTCTTATCACTTCTACAACTACTTTCTTCACTGCTCCCCCTTTCATCAGCAACTAGTTTTTCACATGATTTTTCTCCCCCTCTAACATCAATGGAAAAGGGCACATATTTGCAATCTTTTCTCCTTATTTTTGTTTCAGACCAAACTCAAAAATTGCATGCAGACTACTCGCCCTGAGTAGTACCTCCTTAACATCAATCTAGATCACAAGATATGATTGTGAGTTCCACTAAACTGATGCACTTTATTGCATCTTAGTTCTGATCAGGAGGGGTAATAACCCCTAACTTCTCCCTGTGATACTCAAAAGTATCCTTGGGAAGAGGCTTAGTGAAAATATCCACAATTTGATCCTTTGAAGACACAAACGCCAACTTGACTTCATTCTCATTTACCTTCTCTCTCAAGAAATGAAACTTGATGGATATATGCTTTGTCTTTGAATGCAACACCAGATTCTTTGGGATACTTATTGCACTTGAATTATCATAGAAGATTGTGACAGGTTCCTCAAACATAATTCTGATGTCCTTCAACATTTTCTTCATCCACAGGACTTGAGTACAATTGTTTGTTTCTGCTATATACTCTGCCTTTGTTGTAGATAGGGAAGTTGCCTCTTGCTTTTTGCTTAGCCAAGAAACCAATCTACTTCCCAAGAAGAATGCACCACCACTAGTACTTTTTATGTTATCCACATCTCCTACCCAATCAGCATTTGTATATGCATGAAGAGTGAAGTCATTATCCTTTGGATACTGTAGAGTATCAAAAACTCTACATTTTATTTTAGTTGCAGCTTAGTTCGCGGGTCTTATTATGTTTTTGTGTGAGTTTCAAATGTTGTTGCATGGCTTTCAAATGTTTTGTGTGGAATTTGCCAAGTGTCAAAACCACAGTCAAAGCCACATCAATGTTTCAAATATTAAGTTTTATGTGGAGCGCTTCACGTAGCAGATAGTATCAATAGTTTATTTTGTTTCAATGCCATGGATGGCACCATGTGTCACTTGTGGAGGCAGTCTCAAAAGATTCTACATTTTGTGAGGAGGGTGTCGTGTGTCTTTTAAGTTTGTTGTGGATGATGCCACGTGTCTCTTTCTGAATTAATATTGATGTCAATATAAAAGAATGTTGGGCCACAGTTTTATTGGGTTTCAAGCATGCGGAGGATGCCACATGGTGGTTGCAAGGAAGGAGTTGCTTTATTCATGATTTTTGTAGCGAGAAACTTTTTGATTCATAGTTTTGTGTGGGTTGCGCCAAGTGTCAGCTTCCGCGAGGATCTTTCAAAGGTTTTATTTGTTTTAGTAATGTTGCAGAAGTTGCCACGTGTTAGCTAGTGTGCGCAGGGGGGTCGCCATCTATCCCAGTTTTATCCCTTTGAGGGTAGTGAGCACCAAGGTTGTGGGTCCCATCATTATTGTGTCTCATTTTATAAGTAAAGCGGGTTGCAACAGATGTCATAAAAGGAGGTCACCCAAGTATAAAGACACAAGTTTTTAAGGCTCTACGGGAGAAGACATGTATCATGTTTTGAAGGCTGTGGAATGCAACAAGTGTCATTTTCCTATTGATTTCTGAAAAGACAAAGGAGTTTCGGGGTTTGATGCGGACGCTGCCATCTGTCATATTTCTTTTCAGTTATAAGTGCACAGGTCTCTCCATGTGTCTGTGTCTCAATAAAGGAGGTGTGCCACATAATATTTTGCCCCAGCCAATGAGCGTGCAGAAGGGACGATTGTTGCAGATTCAGAGGATCGTAATCGCTAGGAACTTCCAGTAATTTTCAGTTCCGTTGGGCCGTTGACGATTCAGTTGTTATAGACAATCTTGGGTCAGATCTATGATTATAAATATGTAATATTTCTAATAGATTGATATATACTTTTGAGAGAATAGATTTAAGGATCTTTGATAAGTTTTAGTCAGAAATCTAAAAGAGGAGTCAGAGACTTTGCTGTGACCAGTTTATGTCATTTTGCCTTTATTTTGTTGTTCTTGATAAGAAAGTTAATGTATCTGTGCATGTATATATGCCTTTTATGTTGCTGGAAGATTAATAAGAAGAACTCTATTCTGTGCCTTGGTTGATATCATCTATGTCATTGCAAAGTGTCTGGTTGTAAGCCTTTGATAATATTCATTCTATCTATTTATGTTAATCATGCAGTATCTGCTCTTTAATATAATTGTATCTTGAGAATAGTTTCACTGTGCTTGAATTGAAGGGACACTGTTACTTAGGCGCATCGCCATAGTTAGATTTGCTTAATTATATCTGTAATCCTGTTAATTTCTTTCCCTTTTCTCAAAACCCAATTGAAATAGAGAAGAGCCAGCTTCTTTAAAATCTAGAGGTCATTTCAAGTAGCAAGTTCCACATTCTTGAAACTTCCCATGTTGGTGTTAGAACCTACGTAATTTTATACATCAACAGATACCATAATCCATAATCAGTTGTTCCTTTGAGATATCTAAAAATCCTCTCGATTACTACAACATGGGATTCTTTAGGATCAACTTGGAATCTAGCAACAAGCCCAACTGCATTCATGATATCAAGTCTAGTTTGAGTCAGATAGAGCAATCCTCCAATCATTGATCTATACCTTTTCTGATTTGCCTTAGGGGAGTCAACATCTTTACTCAATTTACATATGGTTACCATAGGTGTACCTACTGGCTTTGAATCTTCCATTCCAAACTTCTTCAACAATTCTTTCACATACTTAGACTGAGATATAAAGATACCTTTATCTGACTGAGTGATTTGCAGACCTAAGAAGAAATTCATCTCACCAAACATGGACATCTCAAATTCACTTTGCATATGATCAGCAAATGTTTTGCACAAGCTCTCATTTCCACCAAAAATGATATCATCAACAAATACCTCAACAATTAGAATATTCTCATGATCAATCTTGAAGTAAAGATTACTGTCAGCAGTGCCTTTGTTGTATCCTAGCTTTCGCAGATACTTATCTAATCTTGCATACCAAGCTCTTGGGACTTGTTTGAGTCCATATAATGCTTTCTTCAATCTGCAGACCATGTCTTTCTGATCAGACAACTGAAATCCTTTTGGTTGTTCAATGTAGACTTCTTCTAACTATCCGTTTAGGAATGTTGATTTGACATCCATCTAATAGACTTTGAAATCTTTATAAGCAGCAAAAGCAAGAAACAATCTGACTGCCTCTATTCTTGCCACCGGAGCAAAAGTTTCTTCAAAATCAATTCCTTCCACTTGAGAATATCCTTTGCATACCAACCTTACTTTATTTCTTACAACTTCACCATCTTCATTTAGTTTATTCTGGAAGACCCATTTAGTTCCAATCACATTTTTGTCCTCAGGTCTAGAGACAAGATCCCAAGTATGATTCTTTTCAATTTGCATTAGTTCTTCCTCCATTTCTTTTACCCAGTTTTCATCATTACAGGCCTCACTTACTGATTTTGGTTCAATCTTTGAGATCAGACAAATCTCTTCTTGATCTTCAGCAATTCTTCTTCTAATTCGAACACCTTTATTTCTATCTCCTATGATTTGATCTTCAGGATGATTCATCCTTACATACCTGGGAGTTTTGGGAATTGTTTGAGCTTCTGTTTCTTGAGCTTGTTCCTCAACTTTTGCACTATCCTCTTGAATTACTGGATTTTCTGGATCAATCTGGATCTGAATATGAGTTTGCACTTGCCTTTCTTGACTTAGATTTTCATCTTGATCATCTGAATCATATCTGCAAGACCAAGAATGTCCTTTGCTCTCATCAACTCTGACATTAGTACTTTCAACAATCTTTTTCAACCTCTTGTTAAAGCATTAGTATGCTTTGCTTTGAGTAGAGTAACCCAAAAAAATTCCTTCATCACTTGTAGCTTCAAACTTTCCTAGATCCTCATCTCTTTTGATATAGCATTTACTACCAAAAACTCTAAAATATCTCACAGTAGGAGGATGACCAAACCAGAGTTCATAAGGAGTCTTACCATAATTGCCTTTGATCTGCACCCAGTTAAGAGTGTAGACAACAGTACTCACAGCTTCTCTCCAATAGACTTGTGGAACATTTGCTTCCATCATCATGGTCCTAGCAGCTTCTTGAATGGTCTGATTCTTTCTTTCCACAACTCCATTTTGCTAAGGAGTCCTAGGACCAGATAACTGTCTTTTTATTCCTTGCTTCTCACAGAATGAATCAAACTCACCGGAGGTAAACTCTCCACCTCTATCGGATCTTAGACACTTTATTTTCACACCAATCTCATTCTCCACCATGACCTTGAACACTTTAAATTTGTCAAGAGCTTCTGATTTTTCTTTCAAGAAGGTTACCCACATCATCCGAGAGTAATCATCAATCAACAACATGAAATATGTCTCCTTGTACACTTCTAATTCTAGCAGGGCCACAAAGATTAGTATGCACAATTTCCACCAATCCACTTGATGACTGTTCTTTGCTCTTGAATGAAACTCTGTTCTGTTTACCCAATTGAGATTCTCTGCACATGCTATCAATAGGTTTCACAAGTCTTGGAAGATCTCTTATAGCCTGAGTGGAACTTATCTTAACAATGTTATCAAAGTTTAAATGACACGTTCTCCTATGCTAGAGCTAACTCTGATCCATATGAGCAATCAAACAACTTTTACCTGAACTACTTAAATGAAAGATGTTACCTCTAGTCTGAGTACCGGATGCAATTTCAGTTCCAGAGCTTTCTAAGATTCAGCATCTTCCATCTTTGAATCTAAGGTCATAACCCTTATCAACCAACTATCCAACACTGAGAAGATTATGCTTTAGTCCTTCCACATACAAAATATCATTGGTGCTATTCTTACCATCAAAAGAGATGGATCCTCTGCCATGGATTCTACCAACTGAATTGTCTCCAAATTTCACAAGCCCACCTTCATATTTTTCAAAGCTTACAAACTTACTTTTATCACTAGTCATATGATGAGAACATCCACTATCAATCACCCATTCATCCTTTTCAACAACCTAAGCAGCCAAGGCACTTTCCACATTTGTACAGCTAGCAGATTCAGTAGACACCAGATCTTCTTCTTTGATAGCAATGAACAGCCAATCATTTTCAGTGGAACCTCCATGATCAAATTCATCATCTGTGACTCCTTCTTCTCCAGCTTCTTGGACATAGTAGCATTTATTTTGACCTTTAAATCTGTTCAGGTTTGGTTTTGAAAATCTCTCCAGACATCTTGAGGCAAAATGACCAATCTTATTGCAAGCAAAACATTCAAGTGGCAACTTTCCTTCATACTTACCGGATCCTCTTGGCATTCTTTTGGCAATAAGAGCTTCAAGATGTGTAGTCTCAATTTCATCATCTTAAAGATCCTTCCTTGTCTTCACAAATCTGTTTGATCTTGTTGAAGAGATTTCACCTGGATGATATCTTTGTTTTCCATATACACTGGCCTTAAATGCAGATTCAGACTTAGGAAGAGAATCACCAAATTCACTTAATTCAAAAGCTGAAATTTTGCCAACCAGGTGATCTCTTGTAACTTCTGAGACAGTCCTGATCTCCTCTATAGTAGCAACCTTATGTTTGTTTGAATTAGGTAAAGATTTGCGCACTTTTGCCACAATCTCATATTCTTGCAAAGTTCCACCAACACACCTGATACCACACACAAGTTCATTTATCTTTTGCATGTAGATTGTGATGTTTTCATCTTCACTCATCCTTAGATTTTCAAATTTTCCTCTTAGACTTTGTAGTTTGGTACATTTGACATATTCATTGCCTTCATACAGATTATCCAACTTCTTCCAGATTTCACGAGCAGTTTTTAGTCCAAAGACATTTGTCATTTCTGAACTAGTCACGGCACTCAATAAAGCTTCTTTAGCTCAAAGGTTATTTTCTGCATCCTTGAGTTCATCTGGAATTGACGGACCTTTTTCCAAAGGATTATACTCTTCCTTAGTTATCACCCAATAAACATCACCCATGCATTGCAAGTGGAGCTCCATGCGACTCTTCCAAACAGAGTAATTTGTTCCATCAAATCTTGGACTATCCTTTTTGTAGGTCAATATCCTGGATCTCCTCGGGCGGTTAAGCTCTTTTTAGAGGAACTTGGCTCTAATACCAATTGTTGGAATTAGACTAGACAACTAAGAGGGGGGTGAATCAGTTGTCACACAAAACAAACCTTTTCTACTTTTAACCTTTATTAACTTACTATCAGATTAATGATGTAAACATTAAAGCATGGATCAACAACATAAGACTAGAAACATAAGCAACACACTTGACACCGATATTTTAACATGGAAACCTGGTTAAGGGAAAAACCATGGTGGGGGTTAACCCACAAAGATTTGTACCCTATTAAAAGTACTTTAGAAAAATAGAAGGCACATGCCTTCAAGCGCACTGCCAAGAGCTCACTGCTCAAAAGAGAGGCTCACTGCCTACAAAAGTTATTTTAGAACAGAAAGAATTAATTAAGAAATAGCATCTACTTCATGCCTGATTCAGTTTCATTGAATGCTCACAAAACTTATGCTTTGCCCCAAACACTTATTTTCTAACTCTTCATCAAAATAGCTCTTGTTCTTCTACTTCTTCTCTACTCTGCTCTACCTTTGATCCTTTCTTTAGATTATATTGTTTTCGCACAAGGATGATTTTCCACAACTCATCAACAAGTATTTATACACTTCATCAACCTTGGAATGAACATCAAGGTTGGCACTACAAATAGCTGACTTAATACGAATCACTAAGCTGTTAGCCAAACATAACTAGGACTCAAATCTTCCTTGATCAACACGCCACGCTTCATAGAATTGCTCTTAGATCATCCGCAACATGCTTGAAACATCCAGTCAGCCAAGACTGGGAAGAACGACAACACCTAGAAGAAAATCTTCATTGACAAGCTCAAACTTCAATGCGGACCTTCAACATAGCAGTCACACGATCCAAAGACTTCCACAAGCACATTGAATTCAATAAAAACATTTGCACTCTTCCAAATCATCCAAATCACTTGCATCTTCCTCTAGAACCTCAAGAACACTATCTGCCATGACTGTCACAAAGATTGTTTGCAGACCTCCAAACCACAAACCACTTGAATGGATGATACACACTAACTTACCAAACCTACCTCCAGATCCATAGATCATCATTTGACATATCCAGAACAATCCAGACCTCTTTTCTATCACTCAGTCTCTTATGAATATTGCAGGAACAGGTTTTACTCAAATGGCCATAACTTCTTCATATCTTAATGTGAACCTCTCAAAACTTAACTAGAGCTTCTTCAGACAAATTTTTACATAGCCATATAGTCCGCATACATTTATCCTCATTAATTTTCTCAATATCCTCAACAATCCAGTCTTCTATACAGGCAGCAAAATTGGATACAGTTGACACCAATGACAACAAGGATATGTTGACATCAATGACAACACTGCTTAGGCACATATTTGCAACAATATGATGGGAGTACTAGGAATTCCCGCCTTTGATTTCTTTGCTTATTTGATGATTCAATCAATTTATCTTTGATAGGAGTACTAAGAAGTACCGCCTACCCTTATAGCACATGATTTTTCCACATGGGCTATGTGTATTAATCCAACTTACTAGGCTGGGAATCATAGTGGCAACAAAGGTGATACCTTAAGATTTTTCACTTAATGCAAGATCACAAAGACTCTCTTAGAAACTTTAGGATTATTAAGATGTGAAGAGGTATAAGATCTAAAAACATTTCAAGTCATACTAAATCAGTGACTCATCTCCCAGGAACAAGTATCATGCTATCTAGTATTAACAATGGAACCCACAAGGAAGCCCTAAATTCACGACCATTATTTCTCAAAGAAATTGCAAATCCATAGGCCTAGAGAACACCCTTTTGGGATGCCTACAACTACCACCTTATTTAGAAAATGCAAGACCTCGGATAAAACAAAATAAAGAAAAGAGAAAAAATAAAAGAAATTGAACAAACAACAACTAACCCTAACCAAAATAAGAAAGAATAGAAAACAAAATTATATACATAAAAAGGAGAGCTCAGGATCCTCCTAAGACAGGAAATAGTGCTTCAGGAACTGCCCATTGACAGGCAGTGGGAGATCTTCACCAGTAAGCATTTTGAATTGATATGCATTATCTCCCCAAATTTCAGTGATCTGATAAGAACCTAGCCAAAGTTTATCAAATTTACCATGTTCTCCCTTTTTCTCATGAGATTTATCCCTATACAAGACTAAGTCTGAAATATGAAAAGCTTTTACTTTGGCTCTCCTATCAAACCAATGTTTCACAATGCCTTGATGTTTGGCAAAATTTTCAATGGTTGCATCTCATTTTTCTCTAAATGCAGTAACTGTGTCAAGCAAGTAGAAGTTTTGTCATCTGACTCTAAGTAATCCTGCTTGAATTGCAAGATGGGTATCCTCAAATGTATGGGAAACATAGGCTCTAGTCCATAAACCAAATGATAGGGTGAAGTTCCTAAGGCAACCTTATTTCTTATCCTATCAACTCATAAGGCAAACCTAAGTTGAGTGTGTCATTCCCTAGGGTTCTTATCAAGTAGTCTTTTGAGGACTTCCAACAAATTCTTATTTATAGATTCAGCAGCACCATTACCTTGGGGATAATAGTTAGATGAAAATTTTAATACAATTCCATAGTCAAATGCCCAATTAGAAAAATGTAATGATGAAAATGCAGGACCATTATCACAAACAAGGGAAAATGGAAAGCCAAACCTGGTGATTATATGTTTTTCAACAAATTTTATTACTACCTCTGTAGTACATTGTTCACATGCTTGAGCTTCAGACCACCTAGTGCAATAATCAGTAGCAGTTAGAATATACCTGCGGCCTATAGAAGAAGATGGGTTGATCATACTGATAAAGTCTAGCCCCCATTGTGCAAAAGGTTGTACCTCCACAACTAGTTACAAAGGCATTGTAGCATTCCTCTCCCTTGTGGTAGCAGTCTAACAAACATGGCAAGTCCAGACATGTGTATGAGCATCATAGAAAATAGTGGGCTAGTAATATCCTACTCACAAAATCTGGTTGATAGTGGATAAACCAGAATGATGCCATGTACCAAATCTTTTGTGAAAGATGGTCAAAACCTATGAAACTTCTATTTTATTAAGGTATCGCAAATAGATCCCTTCATGATTCCTCTTCTATAATACTAATCCTCTGATCATGAAAATGCTACTTTTTAACCTCAGAGCTCTCCTCTGGACATAATTCAAATGAGGAGGGCATTGTTGATTAAGCAAATAGAACAAGATATCACTGCTAGACCGGGATGTCAAAGGCCTCCTCTATGGCCTCTATGGTAAAGTTGGCAATGATTCTTCCATCTTGAGTAACCACAAACCTTGTTTGTGGGTGGTACCTTTCAGCACATGCCATGATTAACTATGAACATTGGACAGCAATAGGGAATCATGCAGCTTGAGCTATTCCATTGTCCCTTATCCTATGGGCCCAGTTGGTAGGGTTGTCAACAAATACTCTTTACTTGAAATCCTCTAAGTCCACATGCCCGATGTCAGTATTAACAAGGTTACTCTAGTTTGAAGTGATTTTTGAAATAGGAGGAACTTCTTTGAACTCATAATTCATGGTGGTGGCTCAAGAAGACATCTAACATGCACATATTACTTTAATGAATACTTCTTTGGATAACATTTCAACATGTCTAATATGTCAATTTGGTTAGAAATCCACTTGAATCATTGAAACAAGGCATTTTACATGAATTCCTAACATATAGCATTTATCTATATACTAGATTTAACCAATTTCACAAAAAGAGAGCATTTACCCTTCTACATGATATAAGCATGAAATACCATCAAATTCAATCTTTACATCAATCACAAAAGATAAGGCATTTGAATTAATTAAATTATGCAAAGCATCTAGCTTAAAGTAGGCAAATTGACTTATACAGGATAAAATGGATCATTTATGTTCAAAGTGGGTCCAAGGGCCTGGACCGGATAAAGTGAGTATTTTGGCTTTGATAGGATATGTGGGTGTTTTCGACTCAACAGGATATATCATGTATCCAGTAGTTCCAATACAACAGAGTCTTTGTGTTTGAAGTGAGTGATTGATGAGGTACCAGATAAGTGGGGAAAACAACCCCTAGTGGATGATATCCACTACCTTAGAAAATGCCTACAAAAGATAAACAGTAATGGTATTGGAGGGCCCAGCGGGTTAAAGGAGGTCTACCGAATAAAGCGGGTCATCAGGCACCTAGTGGATAATATCCACTAGGACCAAAAAGTCTGACAAATGCAATTTCCCCATCTTAGGGCAATTTTGCTACAAGGAATTTCAACAGCTAAGTTAAGTGGGAGTTCTTCGCCCTATGGGATATATATCTTGTGTACCGTGTTTCTTCCACAAACAAGTTTTTCTACTGATCTTAACTAATGCCCTAGGTGCAATCAAATCACAAAGTATTAAAACCTAGACTCCAAATCCTCATGCAAATTATTTTTGAAGGAATATCATAATCCACACAGTCTAAAAACCTTAAGAATACAAAAACAAAAATGAACATACTAGGGTTTCTGGCGGGCATCATCCATTTCCACAAATTCTATTAGTTTATCAACTCATTACCGATTTTACACTAGACCTCTGGAACTAACATAGGAATCGATCAATAAACATTGTGGAGATCTCAAACATGAATAAAATCAATTTGAAGGTGAACAAAAATTGCCAAGAGCTCTAGATAATTGAGGAATTTGAGTGCAAAATGACAAAAATGCATTGAATTTCAACTTTATACCCTCAAACAACCAGCCATAAATGCCCTTGTACCTCAGATAGAGTGGCAAGAACTCACCATGCAGAAAGTGGGGGTTTTGATAGGTACTGGATATGCAAGTAAAGGGTACCTAAGTGGATAATATCTACTACCTATCAAAAGCTCCACAAATATCTAGTAGTGGCAAAAAACTCACTTTTCTAAGGAAACACTTATCATTTTCATTCTTCATGGAATGCGGGGAAAAGGACTGCATGTGGACATTATCCGGTTAACAAGGGTTTTAGTGCAATATCCAGTTGGAGCACAAATCAGCACAAAAGGGTGAAAATGTAGGTTTTCTTTAACACAACTTGCACATAACCAACCCAAGACCTCATGAAATCCATAATGAAGACAAAGCTAAATCCCAAGAAGGTAAAATCATCACAAATGACGTCATTTTAAAGCAACGTTTCGCTCAAGGCATGATTTTCCCAGTCTCTCTAAAGCATAAGGAAGCAAGTTCAAGACTTAAGCCACAACAAAAGAGGGTGTCTCCATTTTGATAAAATGGGGCATGTGTACAGGGCACAACACCTCCCAGCCCTTGGATACTACACTTGATACTTTTGTTAAGGGTGTATGTCCAGGTGTAATAGAATAAATTGGGAAATATCAAGCCTTGGATAGGGCTACAGCATCCTGAGTTGAAAAAGTGACAATTGATGGTCTACTATATATGGAGGAGGTTATGAAATTATATAATGATATTGTGGCTAAAAGAAAGAAAATCAACACTAATATACAATCCTTCAAAAAGGAGGAAACCTTGCTAATGATTATTACAAGGGATATGCAGGAAACGGTCAAGGTTGACACCAGTATTTTATTTTTAGTTAATGTCTTCAATAAACCAGAGGTAAACAAGTCTATCTCATGGCTGAACGTGGTTGAATGGAAACTCTTTGTTGTTAAGCAATTTTTGGGTGAATTGAAGACAATATCAATCCAGCACAATGCAAACTTATTAGACATCAAAGCTAATTATTCAGCCCTAGAAACTGACATTTTAGATGAAGACAAAGATAATCTCTTGGATGTAAAATATGTTAAACAAAGTTTCAAAAAGCTGATTACTGAGAAATTAACTAGAAAAGATGTGGTCAATGGAATTTCTATTGAAAAGGTATGCCATATATCTTTTAGTGTTGGCAATTTCAAGTAGGAATTCACAAATATAAACAAAAGACTTGATGAGGCAAACAAGTCCATTAATATGTGGATAATTTAGGTTCACATCACTATCAATCATAGTGGGAAGATCATCACTTTAGTGATCACCAGGTTCATGAACTTCAGAGCCAAGATGAATCCTCTTGAGGACAAGGCAACTACAAGGGACCAGGCCAAAGAAGATGAAGCCAACAAGAAGGGGGAGTGGGAGAATGTTTCTTGAATTTTATTTATGTTATTGCAAATACTTTATGTTTCTCAAATTAAGCAAACCTCATTAAATATTTCATATTTATATGTTTATTTAATTTTAATCGGCTAACTTCCAAGAAGCTGTTACTTGGGAGGCTCTATATATAGCCTATCCGAAGGATGTTTAGGGTTCTTTTGGCAAATTTTATTTTGTGAATGGATCATTGAAAGCATAATAGACTTTTTTGTTGTTTCTGACACATCTAAAAGAATTTTAGGAGAATAAATTACAGAAGTTGGTAAACTTTGAGTTACTTTTTTGTATTTGTGTATTCATCATATGTTGGATATACAAGTATTTAATCTCTGAGATATTTTTGTGGTGTGGTGGAAATTTAGATTATGTTTCTATCATTAAGCTCATTGCTTGGATCTACTTTTCTGTATGTTAAAGTATGCAAATGGTGATTTTATACATATAATTCTTTTACATGTGTACTTATTGCAATGAATGATTTGTTTTATAGTGAGGCTTTGTACTCATTTTTGTTTGAATTGTTGTGGAAAATATCCTCTCCTACTTTTAGGATAAAAGCAAACCCAATTTTATTTTTCTGTTATATCATAAGAGGGAGTTGCATCTCTAAATGCAAAGGAAGACTACTAGTTGATAATAGCTTCTCCAACTGTTAATGTATATGTGGCTATTTGTTGGGCAAATTTATATTTAAGAGTTTAGTGACAAATCTATTCACTAACAGATTTTTGGTGACTCTACTGGGGGTATGGCAAGTAGATTTAATGTTTTTGAAGTTACCTTATTCTTAATCCCAATAAATGTCATATTATGGGATTAAAGTCTAATTAGACTCCCATTCTTCAACTTGGTGGAACTTGGCTTGGAAGGAATCGTGAAGACATCATAACTAATTTTTGAGTAGTTGCATGGAGTAATAGGTGATCCCAGGCTCATTATCAAGAAGTCAAATAGGTTATTAATCAAGAAGAGCAATTAGGATGTGAGATTGTGGAATAGGCCTAGGCATTGTTTGAAAACCCTATTCTAAGAGAACTTGAAGGACTTATAGAGCAACTACCCTATCTAAGGATTCAAAGAGCTTGACTTATAAATCCATATGGTGCTTTATAGAAACTTTGGCTTTGTCTTACAACCCAATATCAATTGGCTTAATGTTGAACAGGAAGATATTATAACTGACTTGCAAAATTTGTCTTGGACCAATAGGAGAACTAATCAACAGTTCCATCATGTTAACCAAGTGTTGGATGAGGAAGAATACCTTGGCTAAGAACTCAGAAGACAAGTAAGAGAGTTTGGTGTGGTCCATGAGAATCTCATTATTGAAGGGATTGTTGCAGTGCCACACATGGATAGACCCTTTCAAATTCATGTTGTTCCTGACAACAGGCAAATAAACCATCAAAATAATCAGCAATTTCCTCAAAACAACCTGTGATTGTGTTGAGTTGGTGACTCTATTGACCCAAAAATTGGTGCAGGAGCACCCCTACAAGACAGGATATAGGTTCATTATCTGCATGACAGGACATTAGTCTAGTTTTAGCATGTTTGTCTTCATAATGTAATAAGGTCCATTGGACCAATGCATATGTATTAGATCAGCCTAGGAGAGTGTGCAGGTAGTTAGAGTTCGTTATCAGGTTGTCTGAGCTGTCTTCTCCCAGCCGCTTGGAAGCTCCCAGCCGCTGGGAATCGAGTTGGTAGTACTCGTAGGATATTGCTATAAATAACTCAGATCAGTTAGGGTTTGAGATCGGAGAGAGTAGTAGTTATGTTATGTTGTACTGGTGATTGAGTGAGATCCAGAGATCAGTCCAGACATTGTGAAACATTGTTGTTCGATAGTATTGTAGAAACAGGACATTTGTGTTTCATCTAAATAAGATCTCATCAATTGCATTATCTGGTTTATCAGCTGTTTATGTTTTGATTTCTGTTCTGATTACAGGTTAATGGATTCTTTCAACCCTTCCACCGGTTGATTCTGTGAATCAGTGGAATGGTCATGCATGTTAGTTTAGGTTGTATTTTAGTTTTCTGTTTATGCATTTCATTGTGTGGGAGATCGATTGGTAGCATGCTATGAATCAACCTAGCATCCTCATGTGCTAGGGTTTAGGAAGATAAACTGTTAAGTTTTGATCTGAAGGTGACCCGGCCCGACCATCATGTTTTCTTTGTAAAATTGTGTGGTTCTGTGAGTTTGCATGCAGCTGACGGATATACAGGGATCTGCATGTGCTTTTCCAGACGGAGTGAATCGTATCATCATCTACGAGTATATCGCTATCAGGATCAGGTTCTGAAGTTGGCAAAAAATTGCATGTTTCAAGTGCATCAGGATGATATAGGTTGGATATATACTCAGTGTATATATCATCATCAGGATCATCTTTCGTGTGTATCCATCGTCCGCATATCGCTATCGCATGCAGAAGTGAAAGTTCACTTTTTGGCTAAGGACCGGAAAGGTCATCATCAGGATATTGAAAAGATCACCGGATATTCATTATCATGTTGTGGAGGATATAAGTGTCTTATATCCTGTTGACATCATCATCAGGTGCATTGACATCATCATCGGGTGCAAGTGACGTCATCGTCATCAGGATATTGCGAATATCACCCTATGCAAGTTTATCCTGCTGTCGCTAAGTGTTTTGGCATCGGCGTAAGTCATCGGCATAAAGTTTGGTTAACATCATCAAGATGTTTCAATATGACCTGATAAGTCATATCCTGATGCTGTTTGTTTAAAGAAGGTCGATATCAGGGTGACGTAAGCATCGAAGAAAAGGTGCATAAGGAATATCGTCATCAAGATATATGAGAGGAACCGGATATTTCATATCCTATTGACGAAGGGTGATGATGATGCTAAACATCATGATGCTGCCGATAGAGTTTGGCGCTAAGTGAATAGTGATCATCAGGAGGATAATTGTGTTCGTCGAGTATCATGATGCTGCTGACAGGCGAAAGACGAAAGGCGATAAGGAAGTGAACAGTAGTTAGCAGGAGGATATTTCATGCCTCTTCGAAATATGATGATGCTGTCTGTGTTAGCAAGAAATATGATGATGATGATAAGCCGATGGGTATTACATACTGCATGTCCAGGATTTTAACATGCTAGTGGATTTAATGGCTTTTCCATCCTATTTGTAAGCTTCTGTTGCGTTTACTCTGCATCATAGTGGTATCAGAGCAAAGGAAGGATCTTCTAGAAAAGATCAGGATATAGCAGGATGTCAGATGAAGAAGGAACATCTGAGATTCTGGCAAGGATGACCAACGTTGAGTTGGCAGTTCTGGTAAAGAAACAGATTGCAGAGAGCAAGGCCGTGAAGGCTCAGAATCAGGAATTGAAGGATGAGTTAGAGAAGTTGAGGAACAGAGTAGGTTCTGGTAGAGAAGAAGATAGGGAAGAAGAAGAGATCCCTAGTTGGAACGAGGAGGTCGTTCCTGCAGACCAGAGACCACTGTTGAACACCCTCAAGGCCATGGAGAGGAGAACCATGGATGTGAAATTGGATTTGCCAGTGTTTACAGGAAAGATGGAACCTGATTCAGTGATGGAGTGGATAGACTCCTTGAACAATTTCTTTGAAACGGAGGAGATACCAGAACAACAGAGGGTGAAAATAGCCCAGTCAAAAATGAAAGAAGCTGCCTTGACATGGTGGAATTTCGTCCAAGATGATAGAGTACAGGAAGGAAAGCGTAGAGTCACTACATGAAAGAAAATGATGGCATTAGTAAAGGAAACTTATGTCCCATTGGATTACAGTATCCAATTACACAAGAGGAAGCAAAACCTGAAGCAGAAGGAGCTAGATGTCAGCTCATATACAGAAGAATTCATGAAACTTTGTATGAAAACAAAGGTAAAGGAAAGTGAAGAAGAGAAGGTAGCCAGATACCTTAATGGATTGAGGTTCAACATTCAGGAAGATTTAAATCTGCATAATCTAGATACAGTTCAGAAATGCTTTCAGTTGGCATTGAAAGTGGAAGAGAAGTTAAAGAGAAAACAAGAACAACACAATAGAGGAAGAGGAAGACAACAAAGGGGTGGAAGAGGTCCTTTTAGAGGTAGAGGACATGGACATGGATATCAAGGAGAATCCAGTCATGACAATAGTAAGGGAAACAATAGTCAGAACCAAGGGGAAAATTATAGTCAGCAAGGAAACTTCAGAGGTAGAAGACCTTTCAGAGGAAGATCCCAGGGCAGAGGATCCATCAGATGTTATAACTATAACAAAGAAGGCCATA
Organism: Cunninghamia lanceolata; assembly: GCA_027924645.1. NCBI lineage: Eukaryota > Viridiplantae > Streptophyta > Pinopsida > Cupressales > Cupressaceae > Cunninghamia > Cunninghamia lanceolata. The sequence continues at coordinate 17,915,208 of BSBN01001215.1, read as the reverse complement.
TAGCCAGCAGATGTCCAGAAAAGGCCACAAGCTCAACAGGAGAAAGGAGAACAAATCTGATCCAAGAACTTGATAATCAAAGTATGACAGGCTCTAATTCTTTTTAGAGTGTGAATGCTCCTGATAATTATGGATACCCAGAAAGTGGAGAGTCTCTAATGATGAGAAGAACAGTGACTACCATGAAGGTACCTGACAAAGAATCCCCTCAAAGAAAGTCTCTTTTCAGGACTATTTGCAAAGCAGGAGGTAAGGCATGTAAAGTTTTGATTGATTCTGGTTCTACTGAAAATTTTGTGTCTGAAGAAATGGTGACAAAGCTTAAGCTTAGGAGATTGCCTCACCCATCCCCATATAAAGTCTCATGGCTTACCCAAGGTCAGCAGACAATTGTAGAAGAGCAGGCTTGGGTAGAATTTCAGGTTGGAGCATATAAGGATAAGTTGTTGTTTGACATTACCACGATGGATGCTTGCAATCTTTTATTTGGTAGACCATGGCAGTATGATTTGAAGGCACAACATGATGGTGTTAGAAACACCTATACAATCACTAAAGATGGTAAGGTTATAAAGTTACTACCATTGACGGAGAAGGAGGAGAAATCTAAAGGAAAAGAGGTGAAGGTAATGCTGATGGAAGGTAAATAGTTCATGAAAGAAGTAGCAGCAGAAGGTGCAGTTGCATATGCCCTAATCCCATGTATGAGGGTGAATAAAGAACAGCAGCAAGAAGTCAAGGAAGAGAAGAAGCAAAGGTTCATAGACCCAGCTATCCAAGAGCTATTGGATAAGTACAAAGGTATCATCTTAGAGGGAATGCCAAGATCCCTACCACCTGTCAGGGATATTAGTCACTGCATAGACTTAATTCCAGGGTCAACACTTCCAAACAAAGCAGCCTATAAACTAACTCCAGAACAGAATGCAGAAGTAGCCAGACAAATTGAAGAATTATTGGATTCAGGTCTGATTGGGAAAAGTTTAAGTCCATGTGCAGTACCAGCTGTACTAGCACCAAAGAAGGAAGGTACTTGGAGGCTTTGCACAGATTCCAGAGCTATTAACAAGATCACAATCAGGTATAGGTTTCCAATCCCTAGGATAGAGGATTTACTTGACTGTTTGGGAGGTGCTAAGTATTTTACAAAAATAGATCTAAAGAGTGGATATCATCAGATCAGGATTAGGCCAGGAGATGAATGGAAAACAGCATTCAAAACTAATGAAGGGTTATATGAGTGGAAGGTTATGCCTTTTGGTTTATCTAATGCACCTAGTACTTTTATGAGGTTGATGAATGAGGTTTTGAAAGAGTTCATGGGTAAGTTTGTCATAGTATATCTAGATGACATTCTAATTTTCAGCAACACAAAAGAAGAACATCTCAGACACATAGATTTGGTTCTTAAGAGGTTACATGAAGAGCAGCTGATGATAAATTTAGACAAGTGTTTGTTCATGCAAGAGGAGATCACATATTTGGGTTTTGTCATTTCACAAGGAAAGTTACAAATGGATAAGGAGAAGGTAAGTGCCATATTATCTTGGCCAACCCCAAAGACTATGAATGATGTCAGAAGTTTCCATGGGTTAGCAACCTTCTACAGGAAGTTTATAAGAGGGTTTAGTCATATTTGTGCACCCATGCTTGATACCATCAAAGGAGGACAGAAGTGTAGATTTGTTTGGACTCAAAGAGCAGATGATTCTTTTGAAACATTGAAGAAGAAGGTGGCACAGCAGCCAGTCCTTGCACTTCCAGACTTTAACAAAATCTTTCAGGTGGAATGTGATGCCAGTCACATGGCCATTGGAGCAGTACTCAGCCAAGAAGGTAGACCTATTGCATTTTTCAGTGAGAAGCTCAATGATGCTAAAAAGAGGTATTCCTCATATGATTTAGAAATGTATGCTTTAGTCCAGTCACTCAAGAAATGGAGGCATTACTTGATGCCAAAGGAATTCATAGTATTCACAGATAACCAGGCTCTAAGTTTCATAAACAGCCAAGAAAAGCTGAACCACAGACACATGAAATGGGTAGAAACCTTACAAGCGTTTACTTTTACATTGAAGCATAAGAAAGGAGTCAAGAATAAAGTTGCAGATGCTTTGAGCAGGAGAGTTCTAACAGTCAACCAGATTCAGTTAGAAAGTGTTGGCATTGATTCACTAAAGACCATGTATGAGACTGATGAAGATTTTGGGGAGATATATCATGTATGTACTTCTTTTGGAGAGAAATATCATGTTGAATTCTCTAAATTTTTGATCCAGGATGGATTGTTGTTCAAAGGTGGACAGTTATGTATTCCAAGGTGTTCTATGAGGTTAAACATCATTAGGGAGAAACATTGTGGAGCTATGGCAGGTCATTTTGGTCTAGATAAGACTCTTGATCTTGTCCGAAGACATTACTTTTGGCCTAAGTTACAATCAGATGTCAGAAAGTTTGTAGAGACATGTGTGATATGTCAGAAAGCTAAAGGCAGGTCGACTAATGCAGGTTTATATCAGCCCTTACCCATTCCTTCCAGACCATGGGAAAGCATAAGTATGGATTTTGTCTTGGGTTTACCAAGGACAAGGAAAGGGTTTGACAGTGTTTTTGTTGTAGTGGATAGATTCAGCAAAATGGCACATTTCTTGCCATGCAAAACCACTGCTGATGCTTCATACATTGCAGATTTGTTTTTCAGGAAGATTGTCAGGATCCATGGATTGCCATTGAGCATAGTGTCAGATAGAGATGTGAAGTTTATTGGTCACTTCTGGAGAACTCTTTGGAAGAAACTTGGAACAAATTTGTCTTTTTCCTCTGCATATCATCCTCAAACGGATGGACAGACTGAAGTAGTGAACCGTTCCTTAGGAAATTTGCTTAGATGTTTGACAAAACAACATGGAGAAAAGTGGGATAATATTCTATCTCAAGCTGAATTTTCCTATAATGATACTGTCAATAGGAGCACAGGGAAATCACCTTTCCAGATAGTTTATGGTGTGCATCCAAGAGGAATTTTGGAATTGAGAGATCTACCTATAGTAGACCCTATTAGTGCAGAAGGAGAAGCTTTTGCAGAAGCCATAAAAGAGGTTCATGATCAAGTCAAGACCCAACTGCAACAAACCACCTTGAAGTATAAGGAATATGCTGATAAAAAGAAGAAGGATGTACAGTTTGATGTTGGCGACTTGGTATGGGTTCATTTGAAGAAGGACAGACTTCCTAAGGGAAAATATACTAAACTTATGCAGAGAAAAATTGGACCATGTCAGATCTTGCACAAGCATGGACAGAATGCTTATGAGATACAACTCCCCCCTGATCTTGGTTTGTCCCCTATATTCAATGTATGTGATTTAACTCCATACAAGTCTTATCCAGATGCAGATCAGGATCTCCTACAGGATACAGTCCATGATAACATTCCCAAGCATGATCCTCCACAGTTGCAGAAGGTTTTGGACACCAGAGTGGTCAAACAGACCCGGAACAAACAGTACTTGGAGTATCTAGTCTCTTGGAAGGGAAAACCTAATTCTGAAGCAGTCTGGATGACTGAAGAGAAGATCCAGAAACATGGTGTAGATCTTCATACTCTCATCTCAAGTGGACTTGAGATTTCTTCTTCTGGGGAGTATGGTGCAGGAGCACCCCTACAAGACAGGATATAGGTTCATTGTCCGCATGACAGGACATTAGTCTAGTTTTAGCATGTTTGTCTTCATAATGTAATAAGGTCCATTGGACCAATGCATATGTATTAGATCAGCCTAGGAGAGTGTGCAGGTAGTTAGAGTTCGTTATCAGGTTGTCTGAGCTGTCTTCTCCCAGCCGCTTGGAAGCTCCCAGCCGCTGGGAATCGAGTTGGTAGTACTCGTAGGATATTGCTATAAATAACTCAGATCAGTTAGGGTTTGAGATCGGAGAGAGTAGTAGTTATGTTATGTTGTACTGGTGATTGAGTGAGATCCAGAGATCAGTCCAGACATTGTGAAACATTGTTGTTCGATAGTATTGTAGAAACAGGACATTTGTGTTTCATCTAAATAAGATCTCATCAATTGCATTATCTGGTTTATCAGCTGTTTATGTTTTGATTTCTGTTCTGATTACAGGTTAATGGATTCTTTCAACCCTTCCACCGGTTGATTCTGTGAATCGGTGGAATGGTCATGCATGTTAGTTTAGGTTGTATTTTAGTTTTCTGTTTATGCATTTCATTGTGTGGGAGATCGATTGGTAGCATGCTATGAATCAACCTAGCATCCTCATGTGCTAGGGTTTAGGAAGATAAACTGTTAAGTTTTGATCTGAAGGTGACCCGGCCCGACCATCATGTTTTCTTTGTAAAATTGTGTGGTTCTGTGAGTTTGCATGCAGCTGACGGATATACAGGGATCTGCATGTGCTTTTCCAGACGGAGTGAATCGTATCGTCATCTACAAGTATATCACTATCAAGATCAGGTTCTGAAGTTGGCAAAAAATTGCATGTTTCAAGTGCATTAGGATGATATAGGTTGGATATATACTCAGTGTATATATCATCGTCAGGATCATCCTTCGTGTGTATCCATCGTCTGCATATCGCTATCGCATGCAGAAGTGAAAGTTCACTTTTTGGCTAAGGACCGGAAAGGTCATCATCAGGATATTGAAAAGATCACCGGATATTCATTATCATGTTGCGGAGGATATAAGTGTTATATCCTGTTGACATCATCATCAGGTGCATTGACATCATCATCGGGTGCAAGTGACGTCATCGTCATCAGGATATTGCGAATATCACCCTATGCAAGTTTATCCTACTGTCGCTAAGTGTTTTGGCATCGGCGTAAGTCATCGGCATAAAGTTTGGTTAACATCATCAGGATGTTTCAATATGACCTGATAAGTCATATCCTGATGCTGTTTGTTTAAAGAAGGTCGATATCAGGGTGACGTAAGCATCGAAGAAAAGGTGCATAAGGAATATCGTCATCAAGATATATGAGAGGAACCGAATATTTCATATCCTACTGACGAAGGGTGATGATGATGCTAAACATCATGATGCTGCCGATAGAGTTTGGCGCTAAGTGAATAGTGATCATCAGGAGGATAATTGTGTTCGTCAAGTATCATGATGCTGCTGACAGGCGAAAGACGAAAGGCGATAAGGAAGTGAACAGTAGTTAGCAGGAAGATATTTCATGCCTCTTCGAAATATGATGATGCTGTCTGTGTTAGCAAGAAATATGATGATGATGATAAGCCGATGGGTATTACATGCTGCATGTCCAGGATTTTAACATGCTAGTGGATTTAATGGCTTTTCCATCCTATTTGTAAGCTTCTGTTGCGTTTACTCTGCATCAAAAATAGAATGAAAAAGATACACATGAGGAGATTGTGTTGAGATGGTGACTCTATTGACCAAAAAATAGCTTGAAAAAGATACACACTAGGAGGTAGAAAGAAAGGTATTTCAGATTCTGACTTTAAACTTTTAGAAGCTATAAATTTTTCTACATTTCCTCCTAATCAAAGATGTAGATCTTCTAGTAGGGCTTCATCCCCTGTTTAAGACTCATTACCTCCTATTTATCAAGCTTTGCCCCTCCATGGTACTGCATTACCTCTAGTGATTAATTTTCAACCAAATATGGCTCACCAACAACAACAACAATAGTAGCCACCCATTCCTTGGGACGCTGCTATTGGCCCTTTAGCTCTGGGTGTCCAATTACATGATTTACCTCATGGTTCTAGGAAAAAATTTCCCAAATTCAAGGGAGACAACAAAGTTACACCAGATGAGCATATAAATGCCTTTTTCACTACTTGTTCTATATTGGGTGACCAACATGAGGATGTTTCTATCAAGTTGTTTTTAGAATCCTGACGCTGCAACCGAGTGGTTTTATCACCTAACTCCTAGGTCTATTGATAGTTGGGCAACCATGAGGATGAAATTTGAGAATAGGTTTAAAACTATAGAGAATGAACATACTCTTTTGGCCCAACTAACCTCCTTGAAGAAAGAGATTCATGAGCCTATGAGAGAATTTGTGGCTAAGTTTAACAGGATTGTGAATAGAATATCTCCAAATATGAGACCCGATGATGATATTCTAAAATGTTTCTTTATCAATACATTATCTCCAGATGTTAGCAATAGTTTGAAAAGAGAAGGTGCTGCAAATTTACAAGGGGCTCAAGAGAGGGCTATTTCAATTGAAGATGATCTCCTTACTACAGGGAAATGGAGAAAGGATTTGTAGGTAAGCAAGGGTTAGGTAAGTACATCTACTGATCACATGGTCCAGTGTTTAGCTAATGATATTATTGATCTAAAAAGGTAGATGCCTAGGAATCAACAACAACCCTTTCATCAGGATATTCCTAGGACAGATTATGGTATGCTAAGTAATAATAATAAACCCTATGCTTTGACTGGCCCTACTCAAAGATTGGCTATAGAGGGCCCACCATCTAGTGGAAAGGGTAACCATATGGTGTGTAATTTCCATCTTACTATTGATCATGATGGGGCCTCTTGTCCTGAGATGACAAGGTTTATGCAGATGTTTTATATGAATGAGCATTTGATGAACCTATTGTTGAAGAGGAGTCATCTGATCAGCTTGATGCTAATGTGACTTCTTAGAATATGAGTCAGACTGAGATAGACTCCCAAGAAAGATGATGAGCAGAAAAATCAGTCTGGTAGTGCCACTTTCTCTTCCAACTTCATCCTATCTAGAAATACTGGAGTAGGAGAAGAGAAATCAGATTCAAATATTCCCAAAGCAACTTCTCCTAAGGTACCTTCCTACCCTTCTTTAGAAGAAATTGTGTCCCCTGCCTTTGATATCATTAAGTCTTGTAAAAATACTAAAATTTAGATCTCTCAGGTTGAGTACCTTAGATTGAATCCTTCTAAATTAGACAGATTGGTGAGATATATTAAAAAAGAACCATCCTCTTCATCTTCTCACATAAATGCTCAGACATCAAAAGATATAGAAGAAGGAACAGAGGTTCCTATTGGTTTATCTTCACTAATCTATTCTTTGAAGTAAGTTCCTCTGAAAATAATGAAGCTCTAGAAGGTAAGAAAAGTTCACCTGATGGTAATGAAGAGGTCATACAACTTCAAGGAAGCAAAATCCATAAAGGCCTAGTGTCCTTAAAAGACCTTTTCAATAAGCATGATAGATATATCCAAAGGAAAATGCAAAAAGTCACTAATTGTTCAGTCGAATATGAGCAAGTGAATATAGGGACAAAGGATGACCCCAAGCTAGTATGTGTTGGTAAATGTTGCACTCCTTCAGAAAAAGAACATCTGACTTATCTGTTAATGAGGTACAAATATTTCTTTGCCTGGTGTTATGCAGAGCTCAAAAATTTTAGAAATGGAGAGTTGCAACATCATATCCCTTTGAAGCCTAGTACCACACTGTTTAGATGGAAGCAACGTTCTTATAATCTAAAAATAGCTAAAGCCATTTTTAATGAGATTGATAAGATGTTGAAGGCATGAATTATTTATCCTATTCATCACTCCACATGGGTTGCATATATTGTACCAGTAAGAAAGAAGAATGGAGAGATAAGGATATGCGTTGACTTCAAGAATTTGAATCAAGCTTCACTCAAGGATAATTATCCTTTACCAGTTATGGATCATCTTTTATAGACCGTCTTGGGATCTGAAATGATGTCTATGTTGGATGACTTTTTTGGATATAATCAAATTAGTGTTCCAGTAGAAGACCAGCATAAAACAACCTTCACTACACCTTAAGGAGTGTTTACATATAACAGAATGTCATTCGGCCATATCAATGTTGACACTACATTCCAGAGAGCGATGGACTCATCTTTTGGAGATCTGAAGAATAAGATTATTATGGTCTACCTTGATGACCTGACATTATTCTCCAAGAAGAGGTATCATCAGATCATATAGCTTTTGTATTGCAAAGATGTAGAGGTCATGGTATTTCACTTAACCCCAAAAAGCTTATTTTTGTAATCAGTGAAGGTAAGCTCTTGGGGCATATTGTTTCCAAAGAGGGTATCAAGATAGACCCTGATAGGTTGAAAGCTATTCAACAGCTAAGCCTTCCTACCAGCAAGAGCAACACTAAGCCATTCTTTGGCCAAGTAAGTTTTCTTCGTAGGTTTGTCCTGGATTCCTCTGAATTGACCAAGCACATTGTAGAGATGACAAAAGATAGGCTAGTTTTCACGTGGAGTGAAGAGGGAAAAAGAGATTTTGATAGTATAGAATAGGCTATTGCAAATGCATCGACCCTTGTGCATCCCAATTTTAACAAGGATTTTATCATCTATTGCTATGCCTCAAATCATACCATGTCAGCTATTCTCCTTCAAAAGAATGAATATAAATAGAATCTCCAATTGCCTTCATGAGTACACATCTGAAGAAGCATGAGTTGAACTATATTGTAATTGAGAAACATGCTTATTTTGTGGTCAAGGTAGTCAAGCATTTCAGGTTTTACATTCTTCATTCTCATACTGTCATCTTTGTTCCTAATCCTACTATTAATTCTATTTTAATTCAGCAAGATATAGGTTGTAACAAAAGGGGAACTTGGGTGACTAGGGTTCAGGAATATGATGTTGACATTAAACCCACTAATTTGGTGAGAGGTAAAGGATTGTGTAAGTTGATGGCTGAAAATCACCCTGAGCAAAAGGATGAAATTCCTCTTACTTTGTTTGTAAGTTTATGGATGAGTGGTTTTCTAATATATCTTTCTTCTTGACATATGGGGAATGTCCTTCTCATCTCACTACTAGGGAGAAAAATAACCTGAAATTGAAAGCAGCTAAGTATGTAATATGGAATGACATTTTGTATAAAAGAGGAATTGATGGTACTTTTTTGAGATGTGTCAATAAGGAGCAGCAGGAGAAGCTTCTCAAGTCCTTCCATGATGAAGATTGCGGGGGTCATTTTTCAGCATCAGTTACAGCCTTTAAAATTTTGAGATAGTGCTTCTATTGACTAGGTATGTTTAGAGATGCATACAATTGGGTTGCTAAATGTGACAAGTGTATTTAATTTTTGAGTAGGCCTCATTTGGCTACCTTCCCTCTCAAACCAGTTGTTATTGATGAGCCCTTTCAACAATGGGGTTTGGATTTCGTAGGGCCAATCAATCCACACTCTAATGCAAGACATGCCCATATTTTGACTACCATAGACTATTTTACAAAATGGGTAGAAGTCGTACCTGTTAAAAGACTACTTCTGAAGTGGTGTGTAAATTCCTAAAAGAGAACATCCTGGTTAGATTTGGGATTCCTAAGAAAATTATAACTAATAATGCTTCAAATTTCTCCTCTCAAGAATTATCTCTTTTCTTTTATGAATATGGGATCAATCTAGCACATTCCTCTAATTATTACCCACAGGGAAATGGCCAGGCAGAATCTAGTAACAAAAACCTCATTTCCATTGTCAGAAAATTGGTAGATGATAATCAGAAGGATTTCCATAAAATACTGTATGATTCTTTGCAGGCAGACAGGATCACACCAAAAAGGGCCATTGGTATGTTTCATTTTGAGTCGGTATATGGGATTAGTAGTGCATTGCCTATTCCTTTAGAACTCTCAGTTCTAAATTTTCAAAGGGCTATTAAGGATGTACAATTTCAAGATGCTTTAGAAAATAGGATCATGTATATTTCTAAAATTGAGGAAAAGAGGGAAGAAATAGCTAATATAATAACTGAACATCAAAAAAGGGTGAAGAGGATTGTTGACAGAAAAGCCAGATAGAGAAAGTTCATGGTTGGGGATATTGTTTTACTATGGGATAAAAGAAGGCAACCTAAAGGATCACATGGGAAATTTGATTCATTATGGAAAGGCCCCTTTTAGTTTAGAGATGTGATCAGAGATAATTCTTTCTTATTGGCTTATATAGATGGAACACCACTACCGCTTTCCTACAATGGGCAGGACCTGAAACTCTACAATTGGTGAAATGAGTAACCCTCATCCTGTACCATAGTCATTTCTATTTCTATGTTGTTGTTTTCATGTTGTTTGTTTGGTGACTTGGTTCCCTTGAATAAGGCCCTTGGCTGGTTTGTTCTAAGTTCTCTACGTCATTTCAATCCTTGTCTCTATGTTTTTCAATTTGTCTTTGCTTACCACATTCTCTGCCTTCAAAATTTGGCTAAGTTCCTAAGTTTTCCTTTCCTTTGTTGGCATCTTTGTTCATTCACAAACTTTATCAGCAATTTCATCTTTTTCAGAACCTATCGATAAAGCAATCATCCAAGTTTCCTTATTTATCTTTGTTCCCCATCAGCCATTTTTACCGATTGCTAACTCAAGTCTTTGTCAAACACAATTGTCAGAAACTTTTGTATTTTGTGAACCCAGCACTTCCTAGTGTTTTTGGTTTGTAAAGTTTATTTTTCACCGATGGGTGAAGACTTCAAAAAGCAAAGTGTATCGGTGGAAATTTCAAGTTTCAAACTCATTTCTTTTATTTTCAAGTTCTCAAGTTCACCGATTCGATGATTCACTGACTAAAGGTTAATGATGTGTTAAGGAGAATGGAAACAAAGATAAACAAGGATTCACTAACACATCTATGATATTTGTTGTAAGAAGAGAATGGAAACTAAGATTATAGATGTGTTATTGATGTTTAATTTGAAAATGATTGATGGTAACCCTGGTGTTAGAATATCCCAGGAGGCAACATAATTTGTGATACAATGCAGGAGTTTCTTCATCCAGTTTGATAGATTTTCCTATGTGAGGATAGGCAGTTTTAAAAGTGCATCGTATAAGTTGCCTCGATATGCCAGTGACTTTATTGTTTTTCTTGAAGTGTGTAGACAAATGGCACAGGTTAGAAAGAGGTATCATGACATAAAAAAGAGGGGTTATCCCTTCCCTGCTAATTTGACTTATTTCATTCATAAAACTCATGATAATGCCAGGAATGTGGAAAGAATTATTTTCAAGTTTAATTTCCATTTGTTTACAACTCGACCTTTCTTCAACATAAAAGATTATGTTAAGAAGACTTTTTATGGAGGAACATCTTATGAACACCAGTCCCATCTTAAGGATTACTGGGAGGATTGTGTCGATGAATGCGAGGTTTAACGTAGAGACTCGATGAAGTTAACAATCGATAAAGTTCAAGCTTTTAAGATATGGTGGATCATACTAGATATGGTAGATGATAATTTGGACATGATCGATGAAGGATATTATGTGGAAAGCTCCAATCTCGTGCCCAAAGTTTGATGGTTAGAAAAGGAAATTACTGACTTGTATGTGCGTTCCTCTTTTGTATTGGACAAGACTAAAAGGTGGTTGAAGTATAAATCCATTGATTACACAGGTGATAGCTCTCCCCAAAAAGAACAAGTTACAAAAGAGAAAGGGCCTTCTAAAGCCTCATTTTCACAGATGGCTCCAACCAATGTGTATGTTACTAGGTCAAGATTTGCTTCTCAAAAGGGAGACGGTGGGGATGGACTTGAAGAAAATTGAAAACTTAAAAAAACATGTGAAGAAGATGGTGAGGCAACAAATAGCAAGTTGGATGTCAAGAAGAATCTTAAAGCTAATGAGAAGGAAATCATGGACTCTCTTTAGTAGCTTCAAGCTAATCATGATGCTTCTCCCACTTCATCTTCTCCAGGTAATCTATCCCCATATTTTCAGCAAATTGGTCAGGATAGTGTTATTCATGCTATGTTCAATGTGCCCTCTTCTCACCTTGGAAGCAAGCCAATCAAGTGAAATTAGACTTTGCTCCAATTTTAGATAATATTGTTTCTCATATTGTTGATACTAGTTATGTTTTTCCATCCCCTTCTTGGCTCAAGAAAGTTTTTGAGAAAAAGAGAAAATACACCTCCATGGTAGACTCGGGTTTTGAAATAGTGGCTAAACTGCTCCAAGTTAGCCCTCAACCCAAAAAGGCAAGAAGGATGTCTAGGGTGGTAGTTGATTCTCTTTCTGGACATCATGTCATATAGATTGTTGATCCTATAGGGGATAAGGATGGACAAAATGTTACTGAATCTGATTTCAGTGTTAGCAAAATTGATATGGGTAAATGTTTTAGCCAAGAGATTGAAAATGGAGAAAATGGAGAAAGAAAAGTTGCAAGGGTGAGTTAATGTCCTTACCTCATATATACAATCAATTGTGGATACTACCTTCCACCCCCTGGATATTGTACTTGATACTTTTGTTAAGGGTGTAGGTCCAGGTGTAATAGAACAAATCAGGAAATATCAAGCCTTGGCTAGGGCTACAGAATCTTGGGCTAAAAAAGTGACAATTGATGGTCTACTGTATATTGAGGAGGTTATGAAATTATAATGATATTTTGTCTAAAAGAAAGAAACGCAACACTAATATGCAGTCCTTCAAAAAGGAGGAAACCCTGATGATGATTATTGCAAGGGATATGCAAGAAATGGTCAAGGTTGACACCAGTATTTTAATTTAAAAGAATGTCTTCAGTAAACTAGAGGAAAACAAGTCTATCTCATGGATAAATGTGGTTGAATGGAAACTCTATGTTGTTAAGCAATTTTTTTTGTGAATTGAAGAGAATATCAAGCTAATACAATGCAGACTTATTGGACATCAGAGCCAATTGGTTAGCCCTAGAAATTGACATTTTAGATGAAGAAGAAAATATCTTGGATATAAAGGATGTTAAAGAGAGTTTTAAAAATCTAATTACTGAGGACTTAACTAGCAAAGATGTGGTCAATGGAATTTCCATAAAAAAGGTATGCCATATATCATTCAATATTGGCAATTTCAAGTGGGAACTCACAGATATAAACAAAAGACTTGATGAGACAGACAAGGCCATCAATATGTGGAGAATTCAGGTTCACATTACTATCAGTCCCAGTGGGAAGATCATCACTCTAGTGATCATTAGGTTTAGGAACTTCAAATCCAAGATGAATCCTCCTGAGGAAAAGGTAGCTACAGGGGACCAGGCCAAAGAAGATGAAGCGAATGAGAAGGGGGAGCAGGAGAATGTTTCTTGAATTTTATTTCTATTATTGAAAAGACTTTAAGTTTCTCAAATTAAGTAAACCTCATTAAATATTTCATATTTATATATTTATTTAATTTTAATAGGCTAACTTCCAAGAAGCCATTACTTGGGAGGCTCTATATATAGCCTATCTGAAGGATGTTTAGGGATATTTTGGCAAATTTATTTTGTGAATGGATAATTAAAAGCATAAAAGACTTTACTGTTGTTTCTGACACATCTGAAAGAATTTCAAGAGAATAGATTTCAGAACTTGGTAGACTTTGAGTTACTTTTTTGTATTTGTGTATTCATCGTATGTTGGATGTACAAGTATTTAATCTCTAAGATATTTTTGTGGTGTGGTGGAAATTCAGATTATGTTTCTACCATTAAGCTCATTGCTTGGAACTACTTTTTAATATGTTAAAGTATGCAAGTAGTGATTTTATACATACAGTTTTTTACATATGTACTTATTGCAGTGAATGATTTGTTTTACAGTGAGGCTTTATACTCATTTTTGTTTAAGTTGTTGTGGAAAATATCATTTCCTTCTTTCAGGTTAAAAGCAAACCCAATTTTATTTTTTGTTATATCATAAGAGGGAGTTACACCTCTAAATACAAAGGAAGGCTATTGGTTGATAATAGCTTCTCCAACGGTTAGTGTATTTGTGGCTATTTGTTGGTTTTATGGAGTAAAAAGTGGACACATGCCTTTTTACTTCCTAGTTTAGCTCCCAGGTCCCTGTGTTAACACTCTACAAGCAAAATATTCATCCCGATGAGAAATCCCCCGAAATCCATGTCAAATGGGAACTAGGGGCCCATTTAATGCTTAAGTCTAGACAAAAAAGGCACCTAGGGACTTGGACACCCGTGCTCAAGTCCACCCTGATTGGTTAGAGTAAAATTTAAATCATGTCAGCATAGGACCTTTAAATGGGTCTCTCCTTGTCAACACTTTCAATTAATTTGCAAATGTTTAATGGGAAAGCATATATAAGTGAGTGAATTCATTTTATGACAAGTTGATGATAGCAAGGTTATGATATTGGAGCAAAGAGCATTCAAGGCATTCTTGTGCTATTGTTGAAGATTTGTGTTTGTATTTGCATGTTTGTTGCAGATTTGGAATCATCATCAACATCCTTATGAGTTGAAGAATCTTCATCCTCCTAAGGACTTCACCTCCAAGGTGACATCATATTTGTTTGAATCATTTCATCATCATTTGGATTGTCTTTAGCCTCTATCCTACAAGGACATGCTCTCTCTCTAACAACGGTGTTGGGAAGCTTGAATGCTATCCCAGGATTTGACTAAGGCAAATCCCTAAACACCACAACCCCCAAACCCCTTTTCTTCTTGTGTGCAAGTTATAGGTGCGAGGATTGAAGAAGTGATGGTATAGCGAGGTTATTGAAGGGATAGGGTTTCAAGATCTAAAAATAGAGTGCAGAAATTCCTCTACAGAAGACTTGGGCACCTGTCCTGGCGTCCACCTGCTAAATCAGAGACTAGATACAGCATCAAGACATCATTTACAACATTTTTCCAATTTTAAGTTTCTAGAGATCGGGACTTTTTGGACTTGGGCACCCACCCCGGAGTCTTCCAACATTTCAACTTCCATGAAATAGGTTACGACATCTCACTGATCATCCTGGTACTTTTAGATGATGGCTTTTTGTTGTTGTTTGTCTGTTATAAGATGATTATCTCAATTCTAGGGTTAGTGCATTGATTGGCCTAGGGTTTGATAAAAGGCTTGGTTGAATCCATCTTTCCTTAACAAACAGGAGCACAAAATCAGTAGTTGAGTCCTCTTTCATCTTGTAGTGACTTAGCTCGATTTTGTCCTTGAATTTTGTAGTGAAAGAGGGTTTGATCTAGTGTACTTGCATGCTTGCATTCATCCCTCCTTTTACCTACTTAACATTTTGGTGAACCCGTGTTTTAAGAATTTGCATCTTGTTGAGTGTTGAAATCAGATCTTGCATTAATTCATATCATACATAGAAAAAATCTTGGATACATTTTGAAAAAATAAGCATTCTAGGCTTGCATAAAGGCATAGTTTTGCATTATTTTCATTGCATATCATTGGAAACATTGGATTTTCTGATTTTTATATCAGATCTAAAACAAATTACAGCAATTAATCATTTTATGATATCACATCTTGTATTTGCATATCTCATTCGTTAGGGTTTTGTTGGAAACATGCATTTTTATGTAACCTAGTTTTTGCAAAAGCTAGGGTTGGTAGTCAAAATCTTATTTCAGATTTTGCTGCTCTCATAAACACTCATTCAAATCTGATTTTGAGTTGTAGTGTTTCTTAAATTGGCATATGTGCATTAAAATTTTAATGTTTGTAATTACACATTGTGTATTTCAACAATCTTAATTGCCTTAATCTTGTGGATCATACTATTGATTAGTGCATTAAGTGTTATAGGAATTTGCATGAGTTGTATAACCCATTGCCCTACTAGAAACATATTTGTAAGGAGAAGTTGTAGACTAATGGGTTCTAATGTTGCTGATAGCAATGGTGTGCAAACATCAGAAAATTCATTACACAACTACTTTACGAAAGGTGAATCAACACCTTTGCATGATATCATAAATTATAACTTGGAAGAACCAATAATTCCTCCTTTCAAAGATATGGGTAACATAGATATACATGTACCTAACAAAAATCTCAAGAAATTGGACAAACAATTAGCTAAATTTAAACAAATTGTAGAACAAGCACATCTACCTCAATAAGTGGTACCTATTGTTGAAGTTATAAGAGGATTGTTAGAAGGACAAGAAGGTGTTGATATGCTCCATGGATTAGCTCACATAGTGGAACATAACATTAAGCCAGCAACTAGCCACGTGAATGTCATTGAAAATGTATCAACACAAACATATATAACTTCACCAGTCTCGGTACCCATACTGACTACTGGAGTATCCACTTTTACATCATCAATTCTCACCACCAATCCACATGCCTATAGTAATGCTACCACTACCATAGGGACATCCACTAGAAATTACAAAGCTGTTGGATTTAATTATCAAAACTCTGCACCTCATGTTTCAATACCAATACATAGCTATTCTCAACCACTCATCACCTCCACTTATTATCAATCACCTCTCAATTTCACGGTCTTAGCATCAAATCCACCTTTCTCAAATGCACAATCCACCTCTTCACCTAATGATACTCTTCTAAATCAAATTTTGCAGAGTATGTCTTCCTCAAAACAAAAAGTGACAAAATTGACTAATGCGTCATCTCAACCTACTTTACTGACATATCATGCTCGTGGTCCTTTATCTTATTCCATTCTAAGAGCTCGAATGCCTGACAAATTTGAGACTCCTTGCTTTGAAAAGTATATGGTGGTAAAGGTGATCCTAATACTCATGTGGAAGCATTCATAGCGATGTGTAGTGATTTCTTCTTTGATAAGAATTTGTTATCAAAACTCTTTTATTAATCTCTCAAAGAGACGGCTTTGGAATGGTTTTGCTCTTTACCTCCTAATTCAATAAATTCCTTCTCACAACTAGTTGATCAATTCTTGCAACACTTTCAAGAAAACATTGGACCTACTGTCTCCTTGATTAATTTGGTTCATTGTAAACAATGTTTGAAAGAGAAATTAACAGAATTCATTAGTCAATATCAAGGTCTCATCTTTCAAATACAGTATCTGATTAAAGATGAGGATCTTCAGAAGGTATTCATTACGAATCTCCAACTGAACATACATGATAAAATATTGTTTATGAAGTATAGTTCTTTTCAACACCTATGCAGAGCTCTCCAAGATTACCAACTTTTGGCTAGTCAGTATGAGAATCATATCTCATAGGCTCATGTTGGTCAATCTGTAGCTGGCTCATCTCAAAATTCATTCAAGAAGAATAACAGGAATTTCATCAAGATCAATGGGCAACATTCAAATAATTTTCACTCACAAGTGTTCGCTATTACAAAGCATCCTCGGGCACCATTTCAATTCAAACAGGAACAAAGATAATTTATTCAATTATCAGATTCTCTCCATTTGGTAATGACTCAAGTAGTGAACACCAATCTTTTGAAGCTTCCTCCTGCTCATCCTTTTGATAGTAGTAAGCCATAAGGGCCTTCATTTATTGCTAATTCTTATTGTTACTATCACCGCTCACCAAGGCATGACACTAAAAAATGCATGTGTCTTAAACATGAAATTCAAGACCTCATTGATTATAATGTGATACAAGTTACTAGTGTAAATGATAATGGAAATAAGTGGGTAGTGCCTCTGAATCAAAATCTACAAATATTGAATGACCCTTTTCCTAAACATACCGATAATAATATGGTGGAACAAAATACAATAGAGCTTGAAGATGACTATCTCGACTATGATGAAATAGTTGGCATGATAGAAGTGGATAAGGAAATAAGTGAAGATCACTCTCAGCCATGAGGAAAATGTATCTACACTGAGGTTCCTCCTTTGTTATCCCTTTATGGATTAGAAGATAACCAACATGCACAACATACACAAATGGAATAGCCTATATGTAATCACTCGAATCAAGAGTTGGTGACGATGAGAAGTATCCCATTTCATCATGAAAGGCTCGTTAATCACACAAAGCAAAATAAGAAAGGAAAAGAACAAGGCGAGACTTATCGGTGGGAAAGAGCAATGAATCCCCTCCCCGCAAGCAACAAAAGGTTTCAAACATACATGGTCTTGAGAAACAAGCACCGCAAGGTCATTCTGGAAATAAGCATCAATCAGGTATGAGTTCCTCACACATTTTACCACACTTGATGGAGCACCTCTCTAAGATGCTCGCAAGTTTGGCCTCCTCTTAAAATAGATATGGTTATACTTTGTTGTGTTGCGTTCCCCCGTATTGTGTTAAATGTTGTTTAGGTCTCTTTGGATGACCCTTGATACTCTTGTAAGGTCAAGGATACAAGGAGACCACCTCTGTTGTGACCATTCTTCTATTTGTTTCTCTATTCTTCTATTCCTCTACTCTATCTTATTATTTTGTGTTGTGCCTTGGGAACATAACTTTGTGGAGGATGTCTTGGGGGCATCTTCCCATGTTGTAAACCCAAGTCACTCTTGTCTCCTCTCTCATTTTATTGTTTCAATTCTTTAGTGACTCTACTAGTCAGCATATGACAAAAAAAACAAATATTGATAAGGACCATGTGTCCCTTCAGCAAGAAAGAAAAATAGACCTAGTCCATATATGAAGATGGGGTTGATATATATTACTGACGCTTGACTAGTAGAATCACTTCGTGTTGTGATTCTTGTTGTGGCAAAACTTTGCAATACTCTAAATCTGCTTCTATGCACTTTGGATTTTTTTTGTATCTCACCTTGTAGCTACACTCAGTTTTGAGATACCTGCAATATAACTTAACATCTATACTTGATTCCGAACCTGACAGTGTAGCCTTGGTCTATCACATGATATGATTTTTGTATAACTTTCATGAATTGATTTGGTTGTTATCTTAGGGTAAGATTTTCTAACCAAAGTTTATATCTTGTTGATTATCTTATAAAATGATCTCGATGTGTTTGTGGGAACATTTGGAAATCATGGCACATGTCACTTCGGGGCATGGGCTTTGTGAAAGTTCATGTTCCCTTGCGAGTTTTCACTTTACCTTAAATGTGCTTGATACTGGCAAGTGGGAACAACCACTTTAAGGTGGGGGCATATGTCATGGTAACTGTTTGATTATTTTTTACATTGACAAAGTGTGTTTGCCTAGAACACTATTGGGTATACCTCCTTTTCATTGTAAGACATCTCCGTGATGTGGGTGGGGTTGTATACTTTGAGCACATGCTTCCTTTTCACTGTAAGGCATCTCCATGATGCGGGTGGGGTTGTATTTTGAAATCCCTTCTGTGAAAGGTGGAATGGTGTATATCTTGTGCTAGTGTGCATCCTTTTAAACAAAGTCCTCATCATGAGGTAGGGTTGGATTTTGAGGCATTCACCCTTAAGTGTGTCTTTTGAAAGGAAGCTAGGTGTGCAGAAATCGCTTCCTACACTAATCCAATGAGGAGAGATGAGTGCAAATTATTTTTAACCTTTACAATTATAGAATGTTTAACACAACAATGGAGATATTGTAGCAATACACAACACAAGAATGTAAGACAAAAGAAGAAAGAGACAAGATATAACGTGGGGAAAACCCTTATCGGGTGAAAAACCCCACTCCAAAACCTGCATAATGTATTATCAAAATTATAATGGTTTACAATACACATCCAATGCAAGCTCTCAGGAGTCTTTGACACTCGTATCTAGAGACAATCTAGCAGCATAATAGTACCTGTCAATCACATACTACTTCTCCTCTCAAAAGCACTTGTTTATGAAAGGAAGCTAGGTGTGCGGAAATCGCTTCCTACACTAATCTAACGAGGAGAGGGCTATGCAAATTCAAATTTATCCTAACTATTACAGCAATGTTAAACCCTTAACATAAGATATTGCAGCAAAACACAAGAACCAAAAAGTAGGCAGAAGAAGAGAGACAAAGATTTACGGTGGGGAAAACCCTTATCGGGTGAAAAACCCCACTCAAAAACCTGCACAATGTATTAACAAATCTGAAAGAATGTTTACAATACACTTGCAATGCAAGCTTCAATGGTCTTCGACACTCATGTCTGGAGTCAATCTGATAGCATAACAGTACCTATAAACCTGTGTTGCAAACTCCATCTCCAAGCACCTGTTTAAATAGGAAATACAAGGCAATATTGGACATATCTTGGAATGGGTGTCCAACATGGCTTCATGGACCAAAACCCACGCCCAAGGACACTTGGTCAACATTGTAGAATGTGCCTAACACTTGTCCATAGCTCCCATTCCAAAGAGGTCACATGTTTCCAAAATGGGCTATGATAGATGCTCTTACAACACTTACGACCGTCATAAAATCTGTCATAGAGGTTACAACTTACAGTTGTAAGAGAATATGTCATACACATGCTATAAATAGAATATTCTCTTACAACATGTCATATTCCACCTTGGGACACCCAAATATGCCTTATTCAAAGATGCTTCATGACACATGTCATCACCTGTCTTATAACCTTCTATTTTCGACTCTTACATGTCATAGATTCATCATAGGAATCCATCATAACCGTTTCGGTCAAACATTCCCTTACACAACATGGAAGATGCCGACACATGGAAAAATACTCCTACCACACAGTGGGATGCCTATCTCCTCATGTGAGGGCAAAATTCCAAGTTGTCATATTCCATGTAGGATCGACACATCACCGTGCCACATCCCACAATATGACAATATAGAATTTACAAATATTTACAACATAGGCAATTAAATAATAAATGTAAACATTACAAATGTAAGAAATTACCAAGGTTGAGACACCTTAATTCCCAACATTCTCCCACTTGTCGAACACCTTGTAAGAGCCAATAGAAAAATAGGATTTAACTGTTATAGGCTGAGAGGCCCATAGACTCCGAACACCATCTGAACTTCTCTGTGCTCACTAGTTTCATCAATGCATCAGCAACATTCCTTAAAGTATCTACCTTCTCCAAATTTACCTTTCCATCCTCAACCATGTCTCACACGAAGTGAAACTAAACATCAATGTGCTTTGTTCTAGCATGGAAAGTTGGATTCTTTGCAAGGCAAATTGCACTCTGACTGTCGCAACTGATCATGATCTGACCTGCGTCAACACCAATATCTAAACACAATCTCTTAAGCCAAATGGCTTCCTTACAAGCATGAGTTACTACCATATACTCAGCTTCTATCATGGACAAAGCAACAACAGGTTGTCGCTTACTCATCCAACTAATAGCACCACCAAACAGTGTAAACACATAAGCACTGGTGGATCTCCTGCTGTCAATGTCACCTACCCAATTTGAATCCACGAATATCAATAGAATGTGGAGGTCCTGAAACATTACCATGATAGAAAATGGAATACTTAGAAGTACCCCTCAAATATCTAAACACTCACTTAACTGCATCTCAATGAACCCATCCAGGATTAGCCATAAATTGACTAAGGACTCCCACTGCTTGGGCAATGTCTGGTCTTGTGCAGACCATAGCATACATCAAACTACCAACAACACTAGCATAAGGTACTATGCTCATGTCCTCCACCTCACTAGGAGATTTTGGACAATCCTCAACAGACAACTTTGTCCCCAAAGAAACAGGAACACACAATGGTCTACAATATGCCATGTTGAATCTATCCAACACGGTCTTAACATACTTACTCTGGCTTAACCAAAGTTTTATGTTAGTTATGTCTCTTCTGATTTCCATTCCTAGAATGTACCTAGCTGCCCCTAAATCTTTCATTTCAAACTGAGCTAACAACTGAGATTTAAAATTAGAAATCATATTCTTACCCTTCCCAATAAGCAACATATCATCAACATACAGTGTAGCAATGAGAATACGATCACCATCAAATTTATAATACACACAGTGATCTGATTTCGATCTCACAAATCCAATTGACAACACAAAGGCATCAAACTTCAAGTACCATCTCCTAGGGGATTGCTTCAAACCATACAAAGACTTTTTAAGTTTGCAAACCAAATTTTCTTTACCTTTCACCATGTAATGCTTTGGTTGTGACATGTAGATTTCTTCCTCCAAGTCACCATGAAGGAAAGTTGTCTTCACATCCATCTGTTCTACCTCCAAGTCATAAGCTACTGCGAGAGACAACAGGAATTGAATGGATGTCAGCTTTGCAGTGGGAGAGAAGATATCACCATAATCTATACCCTCCACTTGTGAATACCCCTTCGCAACCAATTTGGCCTTATACTTTTCAACACTAGCATCTGCACCAATTTTCTTCTTGAACACCCATTTGCATCCAATGGGTTTTCATCCAGGAGGCAAAGGCACCAAGTCCCAAGTTTGATTCTTTTCTAAAGAAGCCATTTCTTCCTCCATGGCCTCCTTCCAGGAACCTGCATCTTTCATATCCAAAGCCTCTAACATAGTTGTAGGTTCATCACTGTTAGTGATTAAATCATAAGCACAACTAGAATCAAGCAATGTAAAACCAAACCTTTCAAGTTGCTTTCTTATCCGTGTAGACCTCCTCAAAGGCTGAGGTTGAGGTTCAGCTTCTTCATCTGAGCTTTCAGAGCTGCCAAAGCTATCCTCATCATCAGGTCCAACATTGTCTTTATGTTTAGTCTTCTCAAGGGTAGGAGGAAATTGAACAACATCCTCTTCAAAACAGTGGAAGAAGGTGTAAGCTCTCTGAAGATGACACTTCTCTTATACAACACTTTTTCATCCACGGGATCCCAAAGCTTGTATCCTTTCACATCAACACCATAGCCAATGAAGATACACTTAACAGCCTTGTTCTCCAACTTTGACCACTTCTCCCTAAGCACATGTGCATATGCCTCACAACCAAAAACATGAAGATGCCTTATCGAAGGCTTTCTACCAGACCACACCTCCATGGGTGTCTTTCCAACAAGAGCTAATGTAGGAGATATGTTTACTAGATAGCAAGAAATAGCAACAGCTTCAGCCCAAAACTTTTGTTCTAGGCCAACTCCACTAAGCATACTCCTAGCCTTCTCCATCAGTGTCCTGTTCATCCTCTCTACAACTCCATTTTGCTGCGGGGTGTATGGAGTTGTCTTATGTCTTTCAATCCCAAGTTCCTTGCAATACTTATCGAATTCTAGAGAACAGAACTCACCACCGTTGTTAGTTCTCAAACAGTTAATCTTTTGACCAGTCTGATTTTCAGCAAAGGCCTTAAACTCCTTAAACTTTCTATAGACTTCAGATTACTGTAATCATCTATAAAAGATATAAAGTATACAAATTTTGATACCGAAGGAACATTAACAAGACCAAACACATCAAAATGAATAAGATCCAACACACCAAAAGACTTTTGAGAACTCAAGTAAAATCAAACATGATTTTGTTTTCCATAAATGCAATGTTTGTAAAGTCAAACTCAAGATTACAATCATCTAACCCTTCAACGATGTTCTTATTTTTCAGGGTATGCCGACCCTTCTCACCAATGTGGCCAAATCTCTTATGAGATACCATTGTCTTTTCAACAAGAAGTTTAACTTCCAATGCACGATTACATCCATCAAGACTACAAACAACAGATTTCTTCACTGCTTATTCAAATGGTGGGGATGAAGTGACTGCTGCCCTCTTCCTTGAGTTAGAAGAACTATTGCATTGTGAAATGCATGTCTCCAGCTTAAAAAGAGTACCTCTCCTAGTACCCTTAGCAAGCACCATAGCTCCTCTAGTCATTTTGCATCCGTCTTTCGAAAAGACAACTTGCACACCTGCATCATTCAAACTACTTATAGAAAGAAGGTTTCATGCTAAGCCTAGGATGTGCATAACCCCAAAGATCCCCTTCACTCAACCATCAAGGAATCGGATAGAGACTCTTCCATGACCAACAATCTTCAGATGAGAGTCATCACCTAGATACACCTTTCCACCATCGAACTCCTCATACTTAGTGAACCAATCTCGATGCGAGGTCATGTGGAATGATGCACCAGAGTCGATTAGCCACACATCATCAGATGCATGGATTGCCAGAGCCGCGATGAAAGCATCACCATCATCTTGTGACTTGTTAGAATCTAAATCAGGAGCTTTCTTCTTCTTCTTCTTCTCCTCTTTGCATTCCTTTCAGAAATGCCCAGTTTTGCCACAGTTCCAACAAAGAGCCTTGGACTTTCCAGGAGATTTGGATCTACCCTTCTCAGCTTTCTTGTCCTTCTTCTTCCCTTTCTCCTTGGGTCTTCCATGAACTACAAGGGCCTCTTTAGCTGCCTCAGAAGACTTTCTCTGCATTTCTTCAGACAACAGCAAAGAAACCACTTCTTCCATTTTGAATGTGGATGTCGTGCTTCCAATTGCCATGACAAGATGATCCCATGAGTCCGGCAAAGAACAAAGAAGGGTCATACACCAATCCTCCTCCTCCATTTTTACACCAATAGATGTCAATTGTACAACTAGCATGTTAAAAGCATTCATATGTTCAGCAACGGATCCTCCATCCTCCATTCGAAGGGAATACAACTTCTTTCTCAGGAAATGTTTATTGACTAGGGATTTGGATTGATACACATCCCCCAACTTCTTCCAAAGTAGTTTTGCAGTAGTCCCCTCATGGACATTTAACAACACAGAATCAGCAAGACTAAGTCTTATGAGACCCTTAGCCTTCTGATCCTTGAGATCCCACTCATCTTGTGACATTGCAGCTAGTGTAGTTCCATTAACACTTTCCCAAAGGTCTCGGTCAACAAGCATGTCTTCCATCTTGAGCTTCCACAGCTCGAAATTACTGCCATTGAACTTCTCCACTTCAAATCTTTTGGATGTGCCTGCCATCTCCTTGCTGCAATAAGATATAGAATGCTCTACATAGACTCCCACTCAACCTAAGATTAGCTCAAAAAACCCCTACCCAACAATTAGGAACAAAGGTGATCAAGCTCTGATACCAATTGAAAGGAAGCTAGGTGTGCAGAAATCACTTCCTACACTAATCTAATGAGGAGAGGGCTATGCAAATTCAAATTTATCCTAACTATTACAGCAATGTTAAACCCTTAATATAAGATATTGCAGCAAAACACAAGAACCATAAAGTAGACAGAAGAAGAGAGACAAAGATTTACGGTGGGGAAAACCCTTATCAGGTGAAAAACCCCACACTCAGAAACCTGCACAATGTATTAACAAATCTGAAAGAATGTTTACAATACACTTGCAATGCAAGCTTCAATGGTCTTAGACACTCGTGTCTAGAGTCAATCCGGTAGCATAACAGTACCTGTAAACCTGTGTTGTAAACTCCATCTCCAAGCACCTGTTTAAATAGGAAAGACAACGCAATATTGGACCTATCTTGGAATGGGCATCCAACATGGCTTCATGGACCAAAACCCATTCCCAAGGGCACTTGGTCAACATTGTAGAAGGTGCTTGACACTTTTCCATAGCTCCCATTCCAAAGAGGTCACCTATTTCTAAAATGGGCTATGACAGATGCTCTTACGACACTTACGACAGTCATAGATCTATCATAGCGGTTACAACTTACAGCTATAAGAGAATCTATCATACACATGCTATAAATAGCATATTCTCTTACAACATGTCATATTCCACCTTGGGGTGCCCAAATATGCCTTATTCAAAGATGCTTCATGACACGTCATCACTTGTCTTATAACCTTCTATTTTCAACTCTTACATGTAGGAATCTGTCATAACCATTTCGGTCAAACATTCCCTTACACAACATGGAAGATGCCAACACATGGAAAAATACTCCTACCAAAAAGTGGGATGCCTATCTCCTCATCTAAATTGTCATATTCCATGTAGGATCGACACATCACCGTGCCACATCCCACAATATGACAATATGGAATTTACAAATATTTACAACATAGGCAATTAAATAATAAATGCAAACATTACAAATGTAAGGAATTACCAAGGTGGAGACACCTTAATTCCCAACAGTTTATATAGAAGTTACAAGGCAAAAATGAGTCTATCTTGAGATGGGCGTCCAACATGGCCTCATGACCCAAAATCCACTTCTAAGGACACTTGTCCAACACTACAGGGTGTTCATGACACTTGTCATATCACCCCATCCCAAAGAAGTCACCTATTCCCAAGTTAGGCTATGACAGATACTCTTACGACTGTCATAGAATGCGTCATAACTGTCATATCTTACACCTGTAAGAGAATCTGTCATACACAGGCTAAAGATAGTATATTCTCTTACAACATGTCATAACCCTCCTTGGGGTGCCCAAAGATGCCTTCTTCCAAGATGCCTTGTGACACATGTCTTCACTAGTCATAGAACATTCCATTTTCGACTCTTACGCGTCATAGATTTTGTCATAGGAATCTATCATAACTATTTTGGTCAAGATTCACTTAGACACTAGTCAAGATGTCGACACATGGCAGAAAACCTCTACCACACAAAGGGGATGCCTATATCCACATGGAGTGAGTTGACTATCCTAGTCATCTTACAAGTGGAGTGACAACTCACCATGCCACTTCACACTAAATGACAAAATAGGATGTGCAACAAAATTACAACATAGGCTAAATAAATAAATACATTACAAATAATAAAT
Organism: Cunninghamia lanceolata; assembly: GCA_027924645.1. Lineage (NCBI taxonomy): Eukaryota > Viridiplantae > Streptophyta > Pinopsida > Cupressales > Cupressaceae > Cunninghamia > Cunninghamia lanceolata. The sequence continues at coordinate 17,888,842 of BSBN01001215.1, read as the reverse complement.
GCAAGAAATTACCAAGGTTGAGACCCCTTAGTTCCCAACATTCTCCCACTTGTCAAACACCTTGTAAGAGCCAATGGAAATAATAGGATTTAACTACTATAGGCCGAGAAGCCCATAGACTCCGAACACCATCTGAACTTCTCTATGCCTACTGGTTTCGTCAATGCATCTGCAACATTATTCAAAGTGTCTACCTTCTACAAATTTATCTTCTTATCATCTACCATATCTCACACAAAGTGAAACTATACATCAATATGCTTTGTTCTGGCATGGAAAGTTGGATTCTTTGCTAGGAAAATTGCACTCTGACTGTCACAACAAATCGTAATATGTCCTACATCAACACCAATATCTAAACAAAATCTCTTAAACCAAATGGCTTCCTTACAAGCATGAGTTTCTACCATATACTCAGCTTTTGTCATGGACAAAGTAACCACAGGTTGTCTTTTACTCATCCAACTAATTGCACCACTGAACATAGTGAACACATAAGCACCGGTGGATCTCTTGCTGTCAATGTCACCCACCCAATCAGAATCCACGAATACAAACTGAATGCGGAGGTCTTGTAGGATTACCATGATAGCATACATAATACTTAGAAGTACCCCTCAAATATTTGAACACTCTCTTAACTGCATCCCAATGTACCCGTCCAGGATTAGCCATAAATCGACTAAGGACTCCCACTACTTGGGCAATGTCTGGTCTTGTGCAGACCATAGCATACATCAAACTGCCAACAACACTAGCATAAGGTACTCTACTCATGTCCTCCACCTCACTAGGAGATTTTGGACAATCATTAATATACAACTTTGTCCCCAAAGAAACAGGAACACACAATAGTCTACAATCTGTCATGCTGAACTTATCCAACATGGACTTCACATACTTACTCTAGCTTAACCAAAGTTTTATGTTAGCTCTGTCTCTTCTAATTTCCATTCCCAAAATGTACCTGGCTGCCCCTAGATTTTTCATCTCAAACTATGCTGACAACTAAGACTTCAAATCAGAAATCATACTCTTACCATTCCCAATTAACAACATATCATCAAGATACAATGCAATAATGAGAATACGATCATTGTCAAATTTATAATACACACAATGATCTGATTTCGATCTCAGAAATCTAACCGACAACACAAAGGCATCAAACTTCAAGCACCACATCCTAGGAGACTGCTTTAAACCATACAAAGATTTTTTCAACTTGCAAACCAAATTTTCTTTACCTTTCTCTATGTAATGCTCTGGCTGTGACATGTAAATCTCTTCCTCCAAATCACCATGAAGGAATGTTATCTTCACATCCAACTACTCCACCTCTAAGTCATAAGCTACTGCAAGAGATAACAGGAACCAAATAGATGTCATCTTTGCAACGGGAGAGAAAATTTCACCATAATTAATTCCCTCCACTTGTGAATACCCCTTTGCAACCAGTTTGGACTTGTACTTTTCAACACTGCCATCTACACTGAATTTCTTCTTGAACACCCATTTGCATCCAATAGGTTTCTTTCCTTTAAGCAAAGACACCAAGTCCCATGTTTTATTCTTTTCCAAAGAAGCCATCTCATCTTCCATGGCCTCCTTCTAGGAACCTGCATCTTTCATGCCCATAGCCTCTGTCACAGTTCTAGGCTCATTAGTGTTAGTAAGTAAGGCAAAAGCACAACTAGAATCAAGCAATGAATAACCAAACCTATCAGGTTGCTTCCTTGTTCATGTAGACCTCCTCAATGGTTGAGGTGGAGGTTATGCTTCTTCTTCTGAACTTTCAGAGCTGCTAGAGCTCTCCTCATCATCAGGTCTCATAGGGTCTATCAGTTCAGTCTTCTCAGGGGTAGAAGGAAATTGAACCACATCCTCTTTCTTTTTTGTTTCTTCTGGTTGTAGAACAACAGGAGAAGGTGTTAGCTCTCTGAAAATAACACTTCTGCTATACAACATTTTTTCAGCCACAGGATCCCAAAGCTTGTATCCTTTCACACCGACACCATAGCCAATGAAAATACACTTAACAGCCTTGTTCTCCAATTTAGACTGTTTCTCCCTAGGCACATGTGCATATGCCTCACAACTAAAAACATAAAAATGTCTAACAAGGCTTCTTACCAGACCACACCTCCATAGGTGTCTTACCAACAAGAGCTGATGTAGGAGACCTATTCACCAGGTAGCAAGCAGTGGCTATAACTTCAGCCCAAAACTTTTGTTCGAGGCTTGCTCCACTAAGCATATTCCTAGCCCTCTCCATCAGTTTCATATTCATCCTCTCTACAACTCCATGTTACTGCGGGGTGCATGGAGTTGTCTTATGTCTTTCAATCCCTTGCTCTTTATAGAACTTATCAAACTCTACCAAATAAAACTTACCACCGTTATCAGTTCTCAAACACTTAATCTTTTTACTAGTCTGATTCTCAACAAAAGCTTTAAATTCTTTGAACCAACTAAAGACTTCAGTCTTGCTTCTAAGAAAATAAATCCATGTCCTTCTACTGTAATCATCTATGAAAGATACCAAATATACAAATTTGGAAATCGAAGGAACACTAACAGGACCAAACACATCAGAATGAATAAGGTCCAATACACCAGAAGACTTGTGAGAACTAGAGAAAAATTGAACATGGTTTTGCTTTCCATATATACAATGTTCACAAAATTGGAACTTGAGATTATAATCATTTAACCCCTCAACGACGTTTTTATTTTTCAGGGTTCTAAGACCCTTCTCACTAATGTGGCCAAATCTCATATGCCATAACATTGTCTTTTCAGCAGGAAGCTTAACTTCCAAAGCATGAGCACCCTTGGGTACACAAGATGCACTACCATTAGAATTTGTTACAATAGATTTCTTCACTGCTTGTTCAGATGGTGGGGATGAAGTGACTGCATCTCTTTTCTTCAAGTCATAAGAACTATTGCACTGTGAAGTGCATGCCTCCAGCTGAAATAGAGTACCTCTCCAAGTACCCTTCGCAAGCACCATAGATCCTCTAGTCATCTTGCATCTATCCTTCGAAAAGACAACCTACACACCTATATCATTCAACATACTTATAGAAAGTAGGTTTTGTGCCAAGCCTAGGATGTGCATAACCCCAGTGATGCCCTTCACTCATCCATTAGGGAATCAGATTGAGACTCTTCCACCACAAACAATCTTCAAATGAGAATCGTCACCCAGGTATGCTCTTCCACCATCGAACTCTCCATACTTCATGAACCAGCTTTGATGCAAGGTCATGTGGAATGATGCACCAGAATCTATCAACCACACATCATTAGATGCATGGGTGGCCAGGGCTGTGATGAAGGCATCACCATCATCTTGTGACGTGTTAGAATTTGAATCTGGGGCATTCTTCTTGGTGCAGGAGCATCATAGACTTCTGGGTTTTGATTAGATTTACAAGTGGTTGTTTGGTTAAATAAGGTCTATAAGACCATCTTCAATGTTGTCTAAGGCTTGAATGCCATTCTTGTAATGGACTATGTCCAAATAGATAGACTCTATTATTGTCTTGTTGCAAGTCCTAGTTAGGACAGTCATATTGCATAGGTAGTCTTAGGGAGTCATTAAATTTTAATATTTGTATAGGATAGTCATTTTAAATTATCCATGTTTATTAGCCTATAATGGCATGTCAAAGGGTGGAAAGATGTAACACCTTGTCATAGGTTAACTCCTTGTTAAAAAAAAGCAAAGATTAGTCATCAAAAAAACAATCATTGCTGTCCTAAAGAAAAGGCAGTTTCTAAAAACAGTGAAAAGACAGCAATTAGAAATCAGAAAAAACAAGGAAGATGGATGGTTTTTCTTTGGATGCCAAACATTTTTTTGCTTTTTATGAAGCTTATTTGAAGCCAAGAAGGTTTCCTTTGTAGGGGAATTCGAAGGAATAGAAAGAAAGAACAAAAAAGATAACTGTTTTGCTGTTTTTCCTGATTTTTTGTGTTTTTGTTACTGTTCACCTGCCATAATCGCGATTGTGTGGATGTATTATTGTCCAAGCTTGTAATGGATGGAAAGAGCTTTGAATCACCTTCGATTTGAGTCTAGTTTGGTGTCTTGTAAATGATCTAGTTGAAAGATATCGCCGTTTTCCCAAAAACTATTTTTTAGAGTTGCTGTTCATTTCTGAAATTTACTGTTTTTCTGCATTATTCCGTACATGTACGGCACTATCATGGCACAAATTTGTAATGGAAGGAAGGAGGTTTGAACTAAATTTGATTTAAGCTTAGTTGGAGGTCTGGACAGTAGATAATGGTAGAGATATTCATGTTTTCCCAAAACTGCTTTGTGGAGACTGTTTTCTGAATTTGTACATTGAAACAATCCGTACCATTCAATAGTACGACCTTGTCATAAAACCAAAAATGTTTGGAAATAGAGTTTGATGAAGTAACTCCCACTTGGTATCAGTTTGGGCTTATGATAGTGAATTGGAAGCAAGTTGTAGTCATTTGATTTGGGACTGTTTTCTGAAATTTCTGTTTTTTCTTAAAGAAGAGTGCTGCTACAGGCCGTAATACAGCAAGGTACAACATAGTTTTCACTCTTTCATGTTTTGGTTGGTTATAATATTGAATGGTCTACCATTTTAATGGGATTTGGGATCTTGACATTAAACTTGGAGGCAGGAGGACAGTTGGTATTGAGGACTCAATGTGAAGGACTCTGCAGAAGTCTTGTGTTAGCAGACTAGAGAAGGACAGCAGTAAGAAGGTAATAGTTTTGTTCATCATGTTTTTGAGTTGCCAATGAAGGCATTAGATGTGATGGCCATGTTGTTGTGTTGGCTAATTGAATGTGTTTGGGTTTGTCCCAAGAAAGATCATCCTAGAAGGATGTTGTGACTATCTCCTTAATGGAGTAGTGAGATTATGAAAGTCTATGAAGAGCATAGTGAAGTTTGCTGTCCTGTCGGTCTGTGAAGAAGAGTTGAAGGATTGTTAGATGGAGTTAGGTATCCTTGAAGGTGTAGAATGAAGTTGTTGGGTCAGAGACCATGTGTTGGTCATGTTGTGATATGCAAAATGCTAGTATGAAGCTGATTGGTTGCTTTGCTCTGCATCACTTCTCCTTTTTCTTTTCCTCTTTGCATTCCTTTCAAAAATGCCCAGTTTTTCCATAGTTCCAATAGAGAGCCTTGGACTTTCCAGGAGATTTGGATCTCCCATAGGATTTGGATCTACCCTTCTCAGCTTTCTTGTCCTTCTTTTTCCCTTTCTCCTTGGGTCTTCCACGAATCGCAAGAGCCTCTTTGGCTGCCTCAAAAGACTTTCTCTGCATCTCTTCAGATAACAGCAAAGATACCACTTCATCCATTTTGAATGTGGATGTGGTGCTCCCAATAGCCATAACAAGATAATCTCATGAGTCTGGCAAAGAACAAAGCAAGGTCATACAATGATCCTCCTCCTCCATCTTCACACCAACGGATGTCAATTGTACAACTAACATGTTGAAAGAATTCAGGTGATCTACAACAAATCCTCTATCCTCCATCCTTAGAGAATAGAACTTCTTTCTCAAAAAAAGCTTGTTCACCAAGGATTTGACCTAATAAACATCTCCAAGTTTCTTCCAAAGGTCTTTCATGGTCTTCTCCTCATGGACATTTAACAGGACATAATCAGCTAGACTGAGTCTTATGAGACCCTTAGCCTTCTGATCTTTGAGATCCCAACCATCTTGTGCCATTGCGGTTGGTTTTACACCTGATACGGTTTCCCATAGGTCTCGATCAACAAGCATGTCTTCCATCTTAAGTTTCCATAACTCAAAATTTGTGCCATTGAATTTCTCCATCTCTAATCTTCTGGATGTGCCTACCATCTCCTTCCTGCAACAAGATTACAAAATACTCTACACAAAGCTCCCATTCAACCTAAGATTAGCTCAAAAAACCCCTACCCAACAACGAGGACCAAAGGTGATCAAGCTCTGATACCAACTGAAAGGAAGCTAGGTGAGCGGAAATCACTTCCTACACTAATCTAATGAGGAGAGATGAGTGCAAATTCTTTTTAACCTTTACAATTACAGAATGTTTAACACAACAATGGAGATATTGTAGCAATACACAACATAAGAATGTAAGATAGAAGAAAAGAGAGACAAGATATAACATGGGGAAAACCCTTATCGGATAAAAAACCCCACACTCCAAAACCTGCACAATGTATTATCAAAACTATAATGGTTTACAATACACTTGCAATGCACGATCTCAGGAGTCTTTGACACTCGTATCTAGAGACAATCTAGCACATAACAGTACCTGTCAATCACATACTACTTCTCTTCTCAAAAGCACCTGTTTATATAGAAGTTACAAGGAAAAAATGAGCCTATCTTGAGATGGGCGTCCAACATTGCCTCATGGCCCAAAATCTATGCCTAGGGACACTTGTCCAACACTGCAGGGTGTTCATGACACTTGTCATATCACCCCATCCTAAAGAAGTCACCTATTCTCAAGTTGGGCTGTGACAGATACTCTTACGACTTACAACTATCATAGAATCTGTCATAACTGTCATATCTTACAACTGTAAGAGAATTTGTCATACATAGGCTAAAAATAGAATATTCTCTTACAACATGTCATAACCCTCCTTGGGGCACACAAAGATGCCTTCTTCAAAGATGCCTTGTGACACATGTCTTCACTTGTCATAGAACATTCCATTTTTGACTCTTACACGTCATAGATTCTGTCATAGGAATCTGTCATAACCATTTCAATCAAGATTCACTTACACACTAGTCAAGATGCCGACACATGGTAGAAAACCTCTACCACACAAAGGGGACGCCTATCTCCACATGGAGTGAGTTGACCATCCTAGTAATCTTACAAGTGGAGTGACAACTCACAGTGCCACTTCACACTAAATGACAAAATAGGATGTGCAACAAAATTACAACATAGGCTAAATAAATAAATATTGTATACACCTAAAAATGACACGACTCTAGCTAAATAAATATTTTAAATATTTATTTCATTTTAAATTCCTCTATCAAAAAATAAATAAATCAATTTATTTATTTGATTCGTATTTCTCCAAAAAATTAAATAAAACCATTTATTTAATTAAATCATCCAAATTCTTCTAAAATCATTCTAAATTAAATATACCAAATTATTTAATTAATTCTTCTCATTCTCTATATTTAAATAAATCTAAATATTTATTTAAATTATCTATTTCCTCCAAAATTGAATTAATACCAAAAATAATTCAATTAATCCACGTGCACATGTAATTAAATATTTTTAATATTTAATTAGTTAATATTCTCTCACCCACATGTCTTATTTCTCCTCCAGTCAAATTAGTTAACTCTTCAATCAAATTTGTTAACTAATTAGTCATCTAAGTTCACTGTTCAATCATCTCAGTCAACTCCCCAATCAGCTCACTTATCTCTCCAATCAATTTTGTTAATTGATCAGTCATCTCAGTTAACTCCTCAATCTATTCTGTTAACTCCCCTGATGCATGAAAGAGCAGGACACTTGTCCTCTCCCTATTTGCGCACATCCTCTCAAATTTCCTCAACCGTTGATCTTCTTATTCATTCTACACCATTGATCTTCTTTCTCACAAGTCTATAAATACAACCCCTATTTCTCCATTTGAAGTATCCAAGCTTTTTATAAACTTACTCTGCAGGAATCACAGCGTGCCTTTGGTACAAATCACTCTATAGCTTGAGATCAATTGTCACACCATTATCACCATTATCATTGTATTGTGAAGATTCTCTTCATTTGCAAGACCTATGAACATCCATTCTCCATTGTCATCTTGGAAAAAAGCAAGGAAGTGCACCTTCTGAGGGCTCTATTCATACACAAGATCAATTCGAGATAGGCGACCAATGGAAGTCATGGAATAGAAAGGTTTGTAAGGTATTGTGTTCTTTGTGTTTGATCTTATTTATTTCAATTTCATTGAGTTATTTGGATTATATTGATATACTGATATCGACCACATTTTCCCATAACAAATACATTACAAATAATAAATGTAAGGAATTACCAAGGTTGAGACACCTTAGTTCCCAATATCTTTGGCAGTTGTGGTAGCGTATCTCAACTGTCAGGTGTGTTTGGCATGTTTTAGATAGTGGAGTGTAGCGATGAGCTCCTTCCTATCGCTCGTGTTTGTCATGTATAAGACGTATAGTGTGTCGACGACATACTAAACGGCGCTTGTGTATTCCATATGTCTTCCATTTGTCTTATGTGTTTTCATTGTATATCTTGTGTATTTCTGGCATGGTCTAAAGATATGTGGTGATGAGCCCCCCCACGTTGTATGTGTTTTGTGTGTTTTTGCATGGTCTAAAGACATGTGGCAATGAGCCCCCACACTGTGTTTTATTTACTTTAGTTAGCATTATATATATGTGTGTGTGTGTGTGTGTGTGTGTGTGTGTGTGTGTGTGTGTGTGTGTGTGTGTGTAATTGCTTAATCATGTCTTCTCTTCACATCTTCTTTGTGTATTGTGTGACTATATTCATGTCCTCTTCGTGTATTGTGTGTTTTCACTATCTTCTCCATGTATTGCATGCTTCCTTATTGTATTCACTATGTCTTATGTGATTGTCAAGTGTTTCCTTGTGTTTGCATAAGTCTGGGGGCTAGAAATAGTCCTTCAAGCTTAGGGTGTCTTCATTCTTTTGTTTGATGTGTTTTGATATGCTTTGACCGTACTTTAATGCATGTGTTGAATCGTAAGATTGCACACACATTAAAGTGGGGGCTAAATGTTATGGAGTAAAAAGTGGACACATGCATTTTTACCTCTTAGTTTAGCTCTTACATGTCCCTGTGTTAACACTCTACAAGAAAAATATTCATCCCGATGAGAAATCCCCCGAAACCCATGTCAAATGGGAACTAGAATCCCATTTAATGTTTAAGTTCGAACCAAAAAGGTACCTAGGGACTTGGGCACCCACTCCCAAGTCCACCCTGATTGGTCGGGATAAAATTTAAATCATGTCAGCATAGGACCTTTAAATGGGTCTCTCCTTGTCGGATCTTTCAATTAATTTGCAAATGTTTAATGGGAAAGCATATATAAGTGAGTTTTTGAATTTATTTAATGACAAGTTGATGATAGCAAGGTTATAATATTGGAGCAAAGAGCATTCAAGGCATTCATTGTGTTATTGTTGAAGATTTGTGTTTGTATTTGCATGCTTGTTGCAGATTTGGAATCATCATCAACATCCTTATGAGTTGAAGAATCATCATCCTCCTAAGGACTTCACCTCCAAGGTGACATCATCTTTGTTTGAATCATTTCATCATCGTTTGGATTGTCTTTAGCCTCTATCCTACAAGGACACGCTCCTCTCTCTAACAACAATGTTGGGAAGCTTGAATGTTATCTCGAGATTTGACTGAGGCAAATCCCTAAACACCACAACCCCCAAACCCCTTTTCTTCTTGTGTGTAGGTTACAGGTGCGAGGATTGAAGAAGTGAAGGTACAACCTAGAGGTTGTTCAAGGGATGGGGTTTTGAGATTCAAAAATAGAGTGTAAAAATTCCTCTCCTGAAGACTTGGGCGCCTGCCCCTACGTCCACCTACTAAATCAGAGACTGGATACAGTATCAGGACATCATTTACAACATTATTCCACTTCTGATTTTCTAGAGATCGGGACTTTCTGGACTTGGGCACCTACCACAGAGTCTTCTAACATTTTAGCTTCCATGAGACAGGTTACAACATCTCACTGATCATCCTTGTATTTTCAAATCCTGGCTTTTCGTTGTTGTTTATCTTCTATAAGCTAATTATCTCAATTCTAGGGTTTAGTGCATTGATTGGCCTAGGGTTTGATAAAAGGCTCGGTTGAATCACATCTTTCCTTAACAAACAGGAGCACAAAATCAGTAGTTGAGTCCTCTTTTATCTTGTAGTAACTTAGCTTAGTTTTGTCCTTGAATGTTATAGTGAAAGAGGGTTTGATCTAGTGTACTTACATGCTTGCATTCATCCCTCCTTTTAACTACTTAACAGTTACCTAAATTTATATTTAAGAGTGTAGTGACAAAGTTGTTCACTAACACAATCCCAGGTGTTGGGGAGTAAGGAGGAAGTTATTATCCTCAACTGAGTATAAATTGCAAAATAATGTCATGGAAGGTGAGGGGTCTATGAAGTTGCTTTCAATGACACAATGTTAGATGAGTTGTAAATAGACATGGCCCTTGTATTTTATGTCTTTGAGAGGCTAGGATTATTGGTGATCAAGGATAACAATACTTAATTAAAAATTTATCCTATTAAAAAGAATGTTAAAGTTAAAAATCATTTGTCTTATGTTATAGTTTAGTGCATTTTACCAATTTTGAGTTTGTGGGTTGGTTGATATTGTGAATAGCATGTGGGAGAATGAAATAAATGGTTTAAATTTTAGTGGCTTTAAAAATTATACAAAGATTGTATTTGGAGGTGATGACGTCCATCCACCCGCGAGAACATACCAACATACAAACGGAAGCACTGAATTATTGTCATTTCAAGAAATGAGGGAATTCAATGCATTGATTTTGTATTGATTTGTTATGAATGCATTCTATGCATCGACTAGGCATAGTTTTCATTTCATATGTTGTATGTTTTGTTTATAGTATCTGCTTCTGAGCAAATAAAAAACAAGGTATGCAATGGCAAACTTCATACATAGTTTATGTTTTATGTGTTCAGGAAAATTGTTTTACAATGTTTGGAATGCATTTTGTATTGATTGTGTATGGTTTCCATTCTATGTGTTTGGTATCTTGTTTGTAGTGTCTACGCTGAATCGTAAATCATGTATGTAACTAAAAATTTTGTCCACTATCATAACTAGTTCTAATTTACAAAAAAACATGGTTGCAGATACAAAGTTGACTTATGTTCCAATTTGCACAATTTTCATAGGACGTAAAAGGAACTTGATTTTTTTATTTCATGTTGTGTTCTATTCTAATTTGAAATTCTTCTCTGTTTACACAAAAAAAACTTTATATCTTGCTAATGCTTGATCCTTATTATGCATTTGATTTTAAGTTTTGTTCTATCCTTAATTTGCATTTTGGATTTTGTTAATAGTAAATTAGAATAGAAAACAGTGTTTGATTATTCTTGGAATATTATGCAGTCAAAGAAGTCATGAATGCCTTCTGACCTTCTCTCTATATAGTTTTCCTATGATTCTTTCTATTTCATCTACAAAGTGTGATCTCTAATTCACATTGGTAAAGAACTAACATATCTAGTAACATTGACACTTTTAGATGCTCTGAACATAAGCTATCTTTATTTCCAGAATGATCTATTTCAGAATAAATCATATTTCAATATGGTGCAAATGATACTATTATAGGGTCTTTGCAATGGAAATGATCTATTTTTGGATTCTAATATATTTATGGCATTAGAAGAGAATTAATTTTAGAGAATTATAATATTTAGAAAATGCTCTTTTCCCCTAGCCGCATGGTCACTTGAGGAGTGGGGTAATGGGTGTGGGTAGACAAACAAGGATGTGAGTCAAATTAGGGTGTCTCTGTGAATCAATAAAGGTACAACTATATTATACATAAATGTTCTCATAAAAAATTGTGGTTATAGAGAAGGGAAAATAGTCCATATTCCTACAATGGAGTCTCCTAATAACTACACCTCCCCCACATTCATGGGGGTAAGTGTATTTAAATTCTAGTGGTTTTATGAACATTGATATCCATGGACAACTATTATAGTATCCATCATTTTGTGCAAACCTCCACATAGTGTTCTAGTTCACAAATCTTATGCAAGAGCTCTTTTCTAAATTTAAAATAAAATGGAGTTTTATCTCTAAAGATCTTCATACAAGTTATTATTGTGGAATTGAATGCAATCTACCATGGTCATCATACTCATAATACCTATCCCAATATGTTATGCAGTCAAAGAAGTCATGAATATCATCTTGCTCTCTCTGTACATCTTTCATATGATTCTTTCAATTTCGTCTCCATAGTGTGATCTCTAATTTACATGGGTGAAGAAGTAACATATCCAATAACATTGACACTTTTAGATGCTCTAAACATAAGTTGTCTTTATTTCTGAATGATCTATTTTAGAAGAAAGCATATTTGAGTATGGTGCAAATGATCCTACTACAAGCTCTTTGCAATGGAAATGGTCTATTTTTGGATTCTTATATATTTATGGCATTAGAAAAGAATTGATTTCTAATAATTATAATATTTAACAAATGCTCTTTGCCCTTGGTTGCATGGTTGCTAGGGGAGATGAGGTGCCCTTTCCTAAGCCCCCTTGAAGTATTAAACAAGCTTGAAGATGAACCATTAATGAGCACTAAAAAGGAAGCTAAAAATAACAACTAGTTCACCCAATCATGATGGAAGCCGAAAATTAACATCATCTTCTCAATAATTTCCCACTCAACCCTATCAAAATATTTTGCCCGTATCTAACTTGACAAACATCCCCTTATTCTTGGAGTAATGCATCAAATGTTAGCTAGATATAAATAGGAAGTATTATAATTTACAAGCTAACATTTACACAAAGTTTAAAATATTTCTAAGTTTAATCCAAGTAGAATGAGTTAAATAGTTAGCATATTATAAGGTGAAACCTTCAAACCAAAATGCAACTTACCTAAAAAAAGAGAAAACCCAGAGCTAAGCCACGACCCCAACCACAGCCATCCCCATGACACAGACTTGTCTGGGAGGCATTTTGTCTGCTATTGTTGATTGGTCTAGTTATTGTAGGAGGTTGCAGAGTCCTCACAAACATATATTTTAACCATGTGGATTGCATGACATGATTTATATGTCATTCCATCTAACAGTGTTTGCAAGTGTAAACTACATTGATCATAAATGAAGATCCTTGTTTGCATTGTCTGCTACAAAGAGACAAACAAAGGGTGTAAAAATACAAGAAATGGAAGGGTTAACATCATGGTTAAATGTTCTCATCAAAAATTGTGGATGTAGAGATGGGAAAATAGTCCATGTTCCTATAATGGATTCTCCTATTAACTATATCTCTCCCACATTCATGGGGATGAGTGTATTTAAATTTTAGTGGTTTATGGAGATTGATATCCATAGACAATTGTTATAGAATTAACAGTTACATAGTGTGCCCTTTAAATGTTTTAGTTTGTTGAGTGGTACGAATCCATCGTTTTGTGCAGAGCTCCACATAGTGTTCTAGTTCACAAATCTTATGCAAGAGCTCTTATCTAAATTTAAAATAAAATGGAGCTTTATCTCTAAAGATCTTCATACAAATTATTGTTGTGGAATTGAATGCAATCTATAACAGTGATGGTAGCCATAATAGTAGTTCCCTTATGCTTCCAATACTAATAACCAAGGGTGTGATTTAAATATTGGTTTTTTGAATCATGCATCAACTTACACTAGGTGAGCCATAGGAGACTTTTGTCTAAGAGATTTCTCGTTTGCTAGGCCAATTATTGATTCAATATCTAGGTTAACGAATATGTTCATTCCTTGATTGTCAAATAATGCAATTCTTTGGAATTGATAGAAACAACTTAGTTTTCTTGTGAATGTACACCATGTCTAGAATAGCATCAATAGTTGAGGGAACCACATTAAAACCTTCAATCATTGGCATAGGAGTGTGCAAGTAGTAAATGTACTTCAGACTAGTTTGCTAATACAATTTTCTATATACATTTGTGCTATTTGCTAAGTAGAAAACAGTAATAACTTTTTTGTTTTATACTTTTTATGTTTCTTTGATGGTATTCCACAAATGTTAATGGTATGGATATATTTGTTGGTTATGGATGATTTAGACTAATTAAGCATTGACTTCGAGCATATTGCAGGTATAACGTCTTCTGGTATTTGGGTGTTGGGGTCATTGTGCTTGTCTCATTGTACAATTGAAAAGAGCAAGAGTGTCAGTAGATCAAAAATAAAAATAAAGTGTGAATTGACAAATCAATCTTAAATTTACAACATCAATTGTGCATTGAGATATGAGGGCTTGTGTAGAACTAGTATATTTAAATACAATATTGGGGATTGCCTTTTTACTCATTGGAATTCCTCCTCCATTCTTGATACACATCAATTCAATTATGCAATGGAGCTATAGATTACTTCTTGGCCTACCTTGCACAAGGTGATGCAGAAGTAGTTACCTCATACAATTACAAATTAGATAGTTAGATGTTGTATGAATTACACAATATAGAGAATGTTGAAGAGTACTTGTGTAGAAGGTGACTCTCTACAATGCCATGTGCAAATCATGGAGAGCTTGGACTATGAGGAGACATATTTTGCATTCGTTGGCTTGCCAAGTGGCTAGATATAGAGATATGCCTTTGGTCAATGACAATAGGCAAAAAATACTTGCATTTCAATCAATAATCCCATGGTCAATCATACTCTATCCTATTCCATGATGCTAATCCCCTTCATGGACATTTTAAGCCACTTTTACTTTATCAAATGCATGTAATTAATAGCAAATCAAGTATCTCATTTTGTAAAATAAAATAATTGATCAGGACCAATCAAAAACATTACATTGGCAACTTTGCGAAAAGACAATGGACAATGAATCGCAACTCTACATCACTCCGCAAGATCAAGCAAAAAATATGCATTAACCAAAGAACAAAACATGTAAGTTCCAAAAAGAGTGCTTCAATGTTACCAATAGAATTATTCCAAAGAAAAATTCAAGACACGCCAAAACATGCATGCACAGTATGCCAGAATTTGCATTTCAAAAAAGGTTTATGGATTTTAAGGACAAAGAAAAATAGATATATTACAAGCTAACAACACAGAATAGTAGTACAACTATAAATTCTATTTGCCATAGATGCCATAGAACATTGAAACAACACAAGTTTCCCAAATATACAATGCCTGAAAATATTTGAATGAACAAACCATTGCAATATGTCAAGATGCTTACGTAGTTAGAAGAGTGACTTGTTTCACTTAGAAACGCATTTACATAAATATGGGAGCTAGGATACAAAAGACCCAAAATAGGGTTGAATAGAACTATTATCAATGTGTCAATCAACATGAACATTATAGAAAAAGCATTGCCATAGCCGACTAGTGACACATCAATAATTGTTGTTCTTAAAAGGTGATTGCGATATAAAAATGCATACCAAAAGGGGATGGTGTTGGAGTAAAGGGCCACTGAGAGGAGGGGAGTGAATCAGTGGTCTATAAACTTTTAAAACATTTTGCACCTTTTTAACTCACAGGATAGAGAATGACAGAGACTTCCAAGGTTTACCAAATACATATACACAAGTATGATTACAAACATTATGATCAAGACCTCAAAGACAAAACATTAGGGCACACACATAAAGATAAACAACATGAACCATAACACTTGTTTTTCATGAGTGGAAAACCCTCATAGGGATGAAAAACCACTCTAAAAATGCCTCACTGGCTTAAACAAAATGCCTCACTGACAAGAACAAATGCCTCACTGGCAGAATGTGCCTCACTGGCTATTGGATGCCTCACTGGCAAACAAGAACATAAGAAAGATGACTCAATTCAGGGGGTTTCCCTGATTCTCTTCAATACACCAAATGACTCAATCCTCATCAGCACACATACAAGTTCACTTGACAATGATTATATAACAAGGAGAGCTTAAATATTTCCTCCAACACATAACAATCCTTCTTTAAACAACTTTAACCCCTTGTATCTCCTTCCAATCAACACATCCTTCTTTACATAATCATCTCACACAACATCATAAAAGATCATTACAATCATGAAACAGCTTGAAACATTTATTGAACCTCTGTTACATTATAAGTAAAAGAAACAAGGCTCCTGAATCTCTATATCACCAAAAGAAATAAGCATCATATGAAGTGATTCATATCATCCTGATTCATTTGCAATCCAACTAAGAAGACTCCATTCTGACCTGATAAAGTTCTATATCATTTCTCTACAACCTCTCAAATCATACCTCAGGTATATCCCTCTGTGCCATTGCAAAAAGTCCATTTCAGTCTCTTAATTTTCTACATGTCCTTAAAACTTTGTGCACTTTAAGATCTCTGTAAGTCTCTTCATATACAATGTCTCCAAATACAATAAATCACTAAACCACAAGAGAAGAAGCCATATTTTTTGTATGAATGTGTAGATCTTTCTTTTCAGAACCTAAATTATTAATCCTCTCATCAAAACTCATCACACATTGCAAAATATATATTTTTCTGGCCCTTTGTCTCTATTAGAAAAACTGAATGCAAGGCAGTTGAACTGCCTTAAGGAATTCACCTGTCAAAATTAGGCACAATAGTGTTCTGTTATAGTTTGAAAAAGATTAAATTCTAGCCTTCGATGTGTTTCGTGGGTTAAAAGATTAAATAACAGCCATGGATTAAACTCCCCGCTATGAGCCCTTTTAGATTCTTGGGAATACCAATGCCCATTAGAAAATGGGGCCGATGATCAAATGTGCAAGAAACCCTCGAACCTGTCACCTTTAGTGACTTAACCTGCAAGCTCCGGTCAATTGCCAAATAAAACAAAAGTGTTCTTTTGTAAATATGTTCTAGGTTATAGATGAGTCTTTAGGATGTTAAGGACCTTTCAAACCATTGCAAGTATATGGAGCTTGAACAATTACAAATCTTAGTTTCAATTCTAACTAGTATTCAATTGAATCAAAACTCTGCTCCAACATAGATTTATGCAGAGAGGAATGAGATCCAAAGTTGAACTCCTGTACTCTGATATAGCATGGATGATAAAGATGCTCAACATCAACCTTGAAGGAACTTGCATGAATGAAACATAAACAAACATCACTCCTCCAAAAAAATGCATGATCACCATTGATGACCATCCGGATACTAATATGGACAACCAACCTGCCAACCTGCACTGAACATAAACAACTTCCTCTCCAAAGAAACACATCAACAACCTTGATATCCATGTTAACAAATTTCTCTCCAAAGAAACTCATCAACAACCTTGTCTTTGAGGCACATCAACAACCTATCCATGTATGATGATGAATTTATGATAATGAGCACATCTGAGCAAATTCTTTAATGAAAACATCCTATCAACCTTGAACCAAACTTCATGACAAGATATCAACTCAACTCTGCCAAGAAATCCTGAGATCACACTACAAGACAAGATCATACTGATGTTCAAGACTCAAAGTGCCAAACACTACAAGACAAGATCATATTAATGTTCAAGACTCAAAGTGTCAATTGCAACAAAGACAACTGCAACATATTATCAAGACATCATAATCAATACATGAACTTTAAGCATGGTCATAAACTCAAACCTTCCACTTAGAATCAACTCCATTAGCATGATCATCAACTTAGAATCAACCAACCCAAACACCTTTGACATCAATGACAAACAGCTCAACAGATGTGCAGTCATCTATTATCGTGAGATCTTTAAACCAATTAATCAAAATAGAACAGAATGGAAAATATTTAGTTAAACAACAATTGGCAAGAAACTCTTCAAACTGATCACAAAAATGACATAGCAAATGAAAACAATACAAGCGATGAATACTTAGAAATGATACAGAACATCAAAACCCTTGTGACACCTTGGTCCATGGGTTCTATGAATCTAGATGTGTATATGAAATGGAAGACAAAATTATTGAAGTTGCACCAACAAAAGGGCATTGTCCTATTAGAATTTTTAAAGACAAGTATGCTAAAGAAATGAATTTCCCCATGTTGTTCTTTGGATGCCTACATGATAATGACATTGTTAAAGGTTTCTCGTACCGGAAAACTACACAATGGGAGTTGCTACACTCAAATAGACAATTTTCTTACTACACAACAAATTTATTTTTTAAAACTATCAAAGTACTCTTTCACTAAGTTCTATCTACAATGTGGATAAGACTTCGTAAAGGATAACTAAAAGGTAGAAAGCTAGTGACTAAGATGTCAAGAACACACCTAACCTAGAAAAGATACTGAAATAAGATATTGGCTATGTTGATTTTAAAATTATCATAATATCTCTAGATTATTTGCACCAACTTAAAAATATATATTTGCAATGATTCAACAACTTGGTCCACCTACATTTTTATTATATTTACTAGTGTTGAACAGTATTAGCAACCACTATCAAAACAATACAAGAATTGCATAACATACATCACCCAACATCAGAAGAACAATTATATGACACAATAAATGAAAAATAAATTTTGTCTCATCAAACAAGATCCTATGGCATGTGCACGTTACTATAGACATAAAATAAATGCAATGAAACAATTGATATTCATAGACGAGACTTTCTTTGGAAAAGTCTCTAATCATTTCTCTATGACTAAATTTCAAAATCGTGGTAATAAACATGACCATTTCCTACTATGGATTAAAGATGCACCCATATATGGAAAATATAGTATGTAGATATTGGACGATTTGTGGACAAGCACATTACTTATGACATTGAGAATCTAGATTCTGAGGTAGCTATTATACATAGGCACTACCAAACAAACAATGTAGAAAATCAAAATGGCAATCTTGAAAATATAATTTCCCATACCCACCAATGAAAAAGACCATAGTTCTTGACCCATTAGAAAGAAAACAATGAAATTTTAATCTCCAGATCAAAGAATGTCTTTTCAATATTACAAGAATCTAATTATAAAAAAATGTTCACCTTTCAAATGTTTCTAGAAGGAATTAATATGAATAAAGATGAATACATAATGGCTATAAGATCAACAATTTGTAGACCTACAATCTTCTTAAGAAGAAAACCATCACAAATATAGAATAATACCTTCGTAGGGAAAATAGCAAACATATGGAGAGCAAATACAAATGTGCAATTTTTGATTAATGCATATGCTACAACAATGTATTGTAGTTCATACATAACAAAAGTGAATAGATCAATGACGCATGCATTTAAAAGGATACATAACATTTGATCATCAACAAAATAATATTGATGATGTCAAGATGATAACTAGGCTTGGAAATGCATTGCTTAACTTGTAGCAAATGTCTTCACAGCAAGTTTCTCACATTGCTTTTTCACTACCACTAAACTATAGTTCAAGGAAATGTATATTCATTGACACAAGACTCAATTATGACCATACTTTTGTTTTAAATCCTATCAAACAATTGAATAGAGGTAGATGAGTCAAAAAATGTTATTTGTAATTCTTTGATAGATTACTACATAGCACAGCCTAAAACAATTATGCATATTTGTCTTGCACAATACGTTTCTAAATATAGGAAAAATGGGAAAAGACTTCATCCAAAGGCTTGGTCAAATGTTAATCGGTTTGTCAATTTCAATAAACATATTTACTTGGAAAATTATTGCAGAGAGCAATTATCACTTTATGTATCATTCATAATAAATGAAAAAACATTGAAAGTATGGTTTTAGCTCATGGAATGATGCATATCTAATGTAGAAGCATCCCTGGTTCAAGAGGAGTCTTGCATCAACCAAAAATATTTGCATTTTAGTTTGTTTCTCTTTCATTTTCTAGTTCAGTACAGTTAGTAGCAGTTTATGTATTTTGGTATGCCTACCACAATTTTATTTCAGACCTTGCAGAGTTAGACTTAACATCTAGACACATTCATGCACATCATATCCAAAATTTAGAGCATTTGGGTCAGGTACTGGTAAGATATCGCTATCAGAAGATTGATTATTTTCTCATAACAGAGCATCCTGACAATCTCAGATGTATAGCTAAAGGAGAAGACTTGAGGAGCATTTCATGACTTGTAGAGATAAATGACACATCATTCAATGTTATTTGGATCATGACCGACCTTCCTTGAGATCCGTATGCTATTCCATTCATTTGCAGAGGAGTTCTATATGATTAGGTCCAACCTATCCGTGTACACATGTTACAGCTCTTCATTAGAGTTTGTGATCTTCCTTGGCCGATGCGAAGGAATCTTATGTTCTGGAGATGATATATATTGATGTAATAGAAGCCTAGGAAAGTAGTGATTGATAGTTCTAAGATCGATAGTTTGAATTCTTTGCGAAGGAGCTTCAAAGCTATATCTTGTGCATATTTTGCACTTATGTAATCAAGCCTGTGAGCCCTAATTGTAAGCCCGCATGTTGTCGGCCAATTTGTATTTGGATTCCATGATATACTGAATGACTGAATCTGCATTTGCTTTATATCTTTGAGTTGTTTTCATTGTGTTTACTCTAGTTGCACAGCCTGGATAGTTCACTTTGTGGACCCTCCTAACCGTGACTGCACCAAGTAGTATCAGAGCAAAAGTTTGAATCTTTGGGAGTGAATTGAGCAAAGTTGGTCAAGGAATTCTATAAGATCTTGTTGTGAACAGACTGTTGAATCTGAGGCAGGTTACTGGTGTTGTCAACCGATCACCAATTGTGAGGCAGTTGTCACCTTGTAGCCCGATCGCTGAATTTGAGGTAGTTACACTTGATCTGAGGAAGAATGCCATCGAGGAGAATACCTATTGTTGGTACTATGGATGGAAGAATAGGTGAAATGATGAAAATAATGCGAGTTTTATTGGATGTTGTTGAAGAAGATTGGAGAAGAGGACTTACACCTTGACCTAATGTTGAAAGATATGATGATGAAGAATTTTAATCCAATGATCAAAATGGTGAAACCCTAGAAGATGAAGAAGAAGAAGAATCAGATCAAGTCAAGATGTTGTGAGCTATTTCAAATATTGGGAAAAGACCTAGAGTTGATGTACTAAATTATACTGGCAATTTGAATCCTGAAGAGTTGATTGACTGGATAAATGACCTAGAAGAATACTTTGAGTATGAAGAAATTGAAGATCCGAAGAAGGTGAAATTTGCAAAGACAAAGTTGAAAGGACATGCTTCTATATGGTGGAAAGAATTTTAGTTGGATAGAAATAGAAGAGGAAAAGAGAAGATTACAAAATGGGATAGAATGGTGACAAAATTGAAGAATCAGTTTATACCTACTAACTATGAGTTGGAATTGTTGAAGAGATTGCAAAACCTAAGACAAAAGGAGAAATCTATGAAGAAGTACAGTAAATAATTTCATAAGATGATCATAAGGATAGGACATAGTGAAGCAAGCAAGGAGAAAGTGGATAGATACATCAATGGACTAAGATTGAACATTCAAGAAGAATTGAGTTTGGTGAGGGTGACAACATTGGAAGATACATATCAGTTTGCCCTGAAAGTTGAAGAAAAGTTGAACAAGAGGCATGATCAAAGACAAAGAGGTAGAGGAGGTAAATTTCAGAGAGGTAGAACATTTTCTAGAGGAGAGAGATCATATTTGAAGAATAACAAACAAGAGAATGCATTCAAGAAGGAAGACAGAGATAACAATGCATACCGGAGAGATGACAAAACTTTCTACCGCAAAGGAAACCCTAGTCCATACCGGAGTGAAAGATACAAAAGAGAAGGAAGAGGACCTTATAGGAGAACATTTAGAGGAACTTGTTTTAAGTGTGGAGGTGAAGGACATGGAGCATTTGAATGTAATCAAGGGAGTACAAGAAAGAAGACAGAGAACAATGGAAGGGCAGCCTATGTTGAAGAAGAACCTGTTGGATCACCCAATTCAGTTGCTAAACCTGAGAAAGGAGAATCACTTGTCATGAGGAGAGAACTATTTTAAACAGTGATAAATGAGGAACCACCGCAAAGGAAAAGTTTGTTTAGAACCAGATGTAAATCAGGAGGTAAATATTGTAAAGTTGTAATTGATAACTTGGTAGTTCAGATAATTTAGTTTTAGAAGAGATGGTGACTAAGCTAAAGTTGGAAAGATTGAAACACCCTAATCCATATCAGATAGCATGGATTCAAGATGATCATAAGGTACTGGTGAGTGAACAATGTTTGGTGAAATTTCATATTGGATCTTATCATGATGAAGTATTGTGTGATGTTATGCCTATGGATGTTTGTCATATCTTTTTGGGTAGACCATGGCAGTATGATAAGAAAGCTATACATGATGGAAGAAAGAATACATATATTATAACATCAAATGGAAAGAGAATTACTTTCATTCCTTTGGAAGATGATCCTAAGAGTGAAGTATGTGGGAATGCTAGAATCTATTTGGTAGATGGAAGGAAATTTTTGGATGGTCTGAGACATAAGAATATGTGTTATGCCTGGATTCCTAAGAAGCCTGGAAACCTGAAGACAAAGACTAAAGAATCACAACTGGAGGAGATAACTGAGTTGCTGACAGAGTATGAAGACATCATATCAAATAATGTACCTGAAGGATTGCCACCAATTAGGAGTATCAGTCATCACATGGATCTTTTACCTGGAGCTAGTTTGCCTAACAAAGCAGCACATAGAATGACACCAGCAGAGAATGAAGAATTGAATAGACAGATACATGAGTTGTTGAGGAAAGGTTTGATCAAAGAAAGTTTGAGTCCTTGTGCAGTACCTACAGTGATAGCACCAAAGAAGGATGGAGAATGGAGAATGTTTACAGACTCTAGAGCAATCAACAAGATCACAGTTAAGTATAGATTTCCTTTACCTAGAATGGATGATATTATGGATTGTTTGAGCGGAGCAAAATATTTTACAAAGATAGACTTGAAGAGTGGATGCCATCATATCAGAATCAAAGAAGGAGATGAATGGAAGACTGCTTTTAAGACAAATGAAGGATTGTATGAGTGGTTAGTGATGCCTTTTGGATTGACAAATGCACTGAGTACTTTCATGAGGTTGATAAATGAAGTCTTGAATAAATTCTTGGGTAAGTTTGTTATTGTATATTTGGATGATAATCTGATTTTCAATAAGATAAAAGAACATTTGTGGCACCTGAGACAAGTATTCCAAAGACAGAGAAGAGAAATTGTTGATAAACATCAAGAAGTGTAGTTTCATGAAGGAAGAGTTGGTATATTTGGTATTTGCGATTTCTGTGGAACGATTGAAAATGGACCCTAAGAAAGTAAGAGCAATTGTTGAATGGCCTACACCAAAGAGCATTGGAGAAGTCAGATCATTTCATGGATTAGCTAGTTTCTACCTAAAGTTCATCAAAAATTTCAGTTCAGTATGTAACCCTATGACGGAGACAATGAGAGGTGACAGAAAAGACTTTAAGTGGACATCAGGAGCAAATAAAAGTTTTGAATTGTTGAAGCAGAAAGTAACAAAGCAACCTATTTTGGCATTACCAGATTTCAATAAAGTATTTCAAGTAGATTATGATGCAAGTGGAAATGTAATAGGAGAAGTGTTAAGTCAAGAAGGTAGACCTATAGCATATTTCAGTGAGAAGTTGAATGATGCAAGGAGAAGATATTTAGTTTATGATCAAGAGTTCTATGCCATAATTCAATCCCTGAAGAAGTGGAGACATTACTTGTTGCCTAAGGAGTTTGTGTTGTATACAGATCATCAAGCTTTGCAGTATCTAAATAGTCAAGGAAAGTTGAATTAGAGACATATGAGATGGATAGAGTTCGTGCATAGTTACACTTTTGTGTTGAAGCATAGGAGTGGAAAATCAAACAAAGTTGCAGATGCATTGAGTAGGAGAAGGAACTCTGATAGAGATGAGAGTTGAAGTGTTAGGATTTGAGGAATTGAAGAACATGTATGAGGAAGATCTTGATTTTGTAGAACCTTGGAAAGCATATAAGGAACCTATTGTGATAGATAGAAGTAAGTGGTTGGATTATTTCATTCAGGAAGATATGTTGTTCAGAGGAAATTAGTTATGCATAGCTAGGAGTTCAATGAGAGACAATTTGATCAAGGAGAAACATAGTGGTGGATTAGTAGGACATTTTGGCATTGACAAGATAGTGGCTTTGGTAAGTGAAAATTACTTTTGGCCTTAGATGCATAAGGATGTTAGGAAATTTGTGCAAAGTTGTAGAGTTTTTCAAGTTGCAAAAGGGAGTAGTCAGAATACTGGTTTGTACAAATCTTTGACAGTACCAGAGAGACCTTGGGAAGACATAAGTATGGATTTCATAATGGGATTGCCAAAGACACAGAGGGGACATGATTCTATATTTGTAGTAGTGAATAGATTTTCAAAGATGGCACATTTCATACCTTGTAAGAAGACAACTGATGCAGTGCATGTGGCTGACCTATTTTTCAAGGACATTGTGAGATTGCATGGATTACCTAAGAGCATAATTTCAGACAAAGATACAAGATTTCTTGGATACTTTTGGAAGACACTTTGGAAGAAGATGAAGACATATTTGAAGTTCAGTTCAGCATTTCATCCATAGACTGATGGATAGACAGAGGTAGTGAATAGGAGTTTGGGAAACATGTTGAGATGTTTGGTTGGAGAGAAGGCAGGAAATTGGGATTTGATTCTTTCACAAGCAGAATTTGCATTTAATAATTTAGTGAATAGGAGTACCAGAAGAACATCATTTGAGATTGTGATAGGAACTAACCTTAGAGGAGTAGCATAGTTGAGATACATCAGTATGGAAGACAAGAGAAGTGCAGAAGCAGAAGAATTTATAGGACACATGAAGACAATGCATAATCGGGTGAAGAAGCATTTGGAAGAGATGAATAGTAAGTATAAAGTGCAAGCAGATGAGGAGAGAAGACACAAAATTTTTAGTGGGAGATGAAGTGATGGTGTACTTGCAAAAATAAAGATTTCTAGTTGGAACATATAACAAGTTGAAGATGAAGAAGTTTGGACTATGTAGGATACTCAGAAAGTTTGGTTAAGGAAATGCATATGAAGTGGAGTTATCGGAGACATTGGGTATATCACCTATTTTTAATAGTGCAGACCTCTATCAGTATCATGAAGCAGAGTTTAGTGACAGTATCAAAGAAGACCTGAAGAAGCAGTTACAACAACAAACACCAGAGTAGATTGAAGACATCTTGGACAATAGGATTGGACGCAGCACCAGAGGAAGACAATACAAGGAATATCTTGTGAAGTGGAAAGGTAGACCAGAAGAAGACTCGTCTTGGATTTCCCAAGCTGAGGTAGACCACCTTGGTTTTCCTCTAGCCCCAGAAAAGTGAGGGACTCACTTTTTCAATAACCCCAGATGTCTGATGCAAGAGCATCCCTGGTTCAAGAGCAATCTTGCATCAACCAAAAACATTTGTATTTCAGTTTGTTTCTCTTTCATTTTTCAGTTCAGTCAGTAGCAGTTTCCATATTTTGGTCTACATTCTACCATAGTTTCATTTCAGACCTTGCAGAGCTGGACTTAGCATCTAGACACATTCATGCACATCATATCCAAAATTTAGAGCATTTGGGTCAGGTACCGGTAAGATATCGCTATCAAAAATTGACTGTTTTCTCAAAATAGAGCATCCTGACAGTCTCAGACAATCAGCTAAAGGAGAAGACTTGCACAGCTCAATGACTCATCATTCAATGTTGTTTGGATTGTGGATGACCTTCCCTA
Organism: Cunninghamia lanceolata; assembly: GCA_027924645.1. NCBI lineage: Eukaryota > Viridiplantae > Streptophyta > Pinopsida > Cupressales > Cupressaceae > Cunninghamia > Cunninghamia lanceolata. The sequence goes on along the minus strand of BSBN01001215.1, from coordinate 17,863,248 downwards.
AGATCCACATGCTATTCCATTCATTTGCAGAGGAGTTCTATATGATTAGGTCTGACCTATCCGTGTACACACATTGCAGCTCTTCATTGGAGTTTGTGATCTTCCTTGGCTGACGCAGAGGAATCTTATGTTTCAGAGATGATGTATATTGATGTAATAGAAGCCTAGGAAAGTAGTGATTAATAGTCCTAAGATTGATAGTTTGAATTCTTTGCAAAGGAGTTTCAAAGCTATATCTTGTGCATATTCTACAATTATGTAATCATGCCTATGAGCCCTAATTGTAAGCCCGCATGTTGTTAGCCAATTTGTATTTGGATTCCATGATATACTAAATGAATGAATCTGCATTTGCTTTATATCTTTGAGTTGTTTCCGTTGTGTTTACTCTAGTTGCACGGCCTGGACAGTTCACTTTGTGGACCCTCCTAACCGTGACTGCACCAATATCGATACCATGAGAACACAATAAAAGAAAACTGTACTAAGTAAAATTACAATGCCAGCTCTAAATAGGGTGATCTTGATAAAGCTATCAATGAGGTCAACTCCAAAAATTTAACCATTGACAACCACGGTTTCATTCCAAATGAAACATTGAACAAAGAACAATATAAAATAGAAGAAGATTTTGAAATAGAAAATAGTAGAAAATCAAAAAACTTGATTCCTAATTCATTTGAGATTGCCAAAAACCCACAGATTATGGATAATGATGAATACTACAAATTGAGATGAATGTTAAATAAGAAGCAACAGGCAATTGTTAAAGACGGTATTGAAAAAAATAAAAGATAACAAAACTCCATTGCACTTGTTCCTAACAGGTGGATCAAGAACTAGAAAAACATTCACTGCAAGAGCCATATTCCAAGCGCTTCTTTGCATATACAATAACACCATTGACAATGACCTAGGCAAACCAAAAGGGCTAATAGTTGCATATACTGGGAAAGCAGCATACAACATAGGTGGAGTCACATTACATTCAGCATTCCACATACCTTTTAACAAGTCAAAGTTCATTCCATTGAATACTAAAACATTAGATAGAATGTCAAAGCATTATCAACAATTGTGTGTGATCTTGATAGATGAAATTTCATTAGTAGGTTCAACATTCTTGCATTATGTTGACAGACGATTGAGAGATATAATGCAAATGCCTACTATGTACTTTGGAAACCTTGATACATTTTTTTGTGGTGATTTATACCAAGTACAACTTGTACTTGATTCGGTTGTCTTTAAAAATGCACCAAAATTAACTGAATTAATGCCATACAAATTTTGGAAGGAGAATATAAGATTCTATGCATTGCAAATGACTATGCGACAAAGAGATGAAAAATCTATTGCTATACTCAATAGAATACGTGTAGGATTACAAACAAATGATGATTTGGAATACCTAAATCAAACTTGCTTGCACTTTCCACTAATGGATCCAACATTCCCTTTCCTCTTTTATAGAAGAAAAGATGTTGATGTACACAATCAAAAGATGCTATCAATAGTTCCTAGAGAGTTGACTATATTGAATGCAATTGATGAGCATGATGACTATTGCAATGAAATATGACTTTTTAATCACACAAGTCTACCATCTCAAATATTATTGAAAATACAATATGCTAATAGAAATCTATGTTGGTATTACAACACACAAGATGGTCTAGTCAATGGGTCATATGGAACATTTAAAGCATATACCAATTTTAATGACCTTGATATTGTTTGGGTCAAGTTCAATGACCCGCAAATTGGCCATCGACAAAGGGCAAGGCTGGCATAGTACTATGGCGATTGCATTCATAAACAATGGACACCTATACTTCACATTGCAAGGCCCATCCAAAAAGTATCCAGCAACAAGGAAATAACCATAAGAAAATAATTTCCAATCAAACTAGCTTATGCTTGAACTATAGATAGATCTTAGGGGCTTACAATGCAAGGTTTGGCATTTGATCCTACAGGGATTAAATAGCATGGATTAACATACACAGCAATTTCACACACAAAAATAATTTGTGGACTATTCTTGTTAAGTCCTTTGACAAAACGGAACTTCAAAATTTTTTAAAAAAAAGTTCCTTTGAAATGTCTCGTCTCAAGGAGGCTAGAAATTGACAATTTGAAAATGGGCATTTAGAATACAACACTAGCTCACAAATACTATTATATACATTGAATACTCACATCTTGTGTCTCCATATTAAAGATGTTGTGCATGACAATGATATAATGTCATCCAATATTTTATGCTTGCAAGAAACACATATGCGTCATTTGGATTCTAGTAAACTATTTGAACATTTTAATTGATGTTCAATGTATTGTGTACATGGAATAACATCTCTAACCAAGAAGACCCTAAATGTCTCTAGAACAATGGAGAATGCAACAAAAAATCTAGAATCCATGACAATAACAATAACTTTAATGGACAATTTAGTCAACATATGCAATCTATACACAAGACCAAATGCTCCAATGACATAAATCATAACAGTTACCAGCCAAGTGTTTTTATGTCTTGAAACACACAAAACTTTTTACATTATAGGATATTTCAACATCGACATGTCTACATAGAATAGAAACAAAAAAAACAACTTATAGATCATATGCAGAAGCACAACATGCAACTTTTGTTTGTCAAATCGCAATCCATGTCAAAACCAATGCTTGACCATGTATGGTCTAATGTGCCTGCACAAACATCTTGTGTTTATAAATTAGAAGCATATTGGAGTGATCATTTTGCTAATTTCATAAAGTTTCTCCTTATTCACAATACTGAATCTTCTACAATTTGTTGTTAAGCATATCTATAGAATAAAGTTGATCTCCTCCACATTTCAAAAATTAAATCAAATTTAATCTCAATACTAAATTATATTACTCAATTCTACATGGAAACAAAGAGAATTTGTATAGCTTATGTAGACAAATACTATACAATTTATATTTTTCAATAGTAGCAATATAATTTGAGTTCATTGATTTGTTGCAAAAGCTTCTTGTTCTTTTGTTTCAGTACTCCAACATAGCCTATTGTCAATATTCCTTGAATGGTAATTCATCTTATACTATGTTTTCCATCAACAACTTTGAACATCATAGCATTGCATGCTTTCCATGTTATAAATGTTGTTGCGTGTTTCAAAATAACCCATGGATTTTCAAATGTAGGGAAAAAAGGATACTGGCAAAAGACTAGAAGACCCAGTGCAAACTAGCAGCCAACAAACTTCCAAAAGGTTAATGATATTATTTATTTGCATCAAAAGCATACTAAATCAGATTTCAAGGCTCTAACTCATTCTATTTTAATTCATGTAGGACAAAATTAAGAAATATAAACACAATAATAGTTGAAGACCTAAATGCTCGTAGGGCTAGAAATATCTTTAAAGGAGATGCCATTGTAATATACAAGACTACATTGGATAAAACTAAAAAAACTCATGAGGTGCTATGTGTTTTTCTAATAGATGCAAAAGTTGAAATGACAATTACTCTAAACATAACTGGTGATCTTGTCCAACAATATGAAGATAAAAAAGTTCCAAGGTCAGCAATATGCGTTTCAAAATTTTAGATCGCACCCAAAACTGACTATGACCATGGCAACTGTGATTGCATCTTCATTTTGAGCAGCTCATCCACCATCAAGATCACAATGTGGCTTTGGAAAGACTATAATTTCATACTAAGCACCACCATCAGGAAATTTATCACAAGTACAAGAGACTATGCCACGAGAACTATAGTTGCATTGGTTGTTGGCACTAAAAAACAACATTCCAATACCTTGATGATGTGAAAGATAAAGGTTCTAAAATTGACAAAGCATAGGTAAATATATATCATCAATTGTTCATTTGAATTTAATTCACATCTTCTATTGCAAAACTTATTTATTCAATAAATGGGGCAAAAATGCTAACTTCATTCACAACAAAAAAATAGATACAAATGTATCAAAGTTTGGCACACCATTTTTTACAATGAAAGAGAAAGTGCAATGAAACAAATTTTCAGCAGTTTTGTTCAAAAATATTGTAAAGCAAATCGATGCAAAGGACAATGTACTCCGCACTTGTCAGTCAACATACATTGGAAAATTAAACAATAAAAGAACCCTTGACTAACTAGCCAATTTGTTGTAGTCAACATTTGAGGTACGTGGCCACTGGCTCTTGAATTACAACTCATATTCAATTTTAAAGTCATCATAAGGCTTTATTGCAGCCTTTTACATCTTGTCACAAAATACAAGTTTTTTTCATAGTGCTTGTATTTTTATATTCTTTAAATAAATTGATTTTAAACAATGAAGTCTTTTGCTTTGTTAATAGACATTGAGATATTTTCATTACAACAAGAGTACCTAGCTTCATTAATGTTGTTCTTTAAGCATATTTATGTCTGTGAAAACCATACATAATGAATTGATTTCTTGAGTAAACATTCAATCAATATTGTTTGTTGTTTGTTGCAGGTCCATGGAACCTTGAAAATAGCAAATGCATTTTCCAACCCTTTCCATGCATTCTACCCTGATTGTAACTACAGATTTGATAGTTATGGAGCATTGGAAGACCAAACTACTCATTGTGTAAAATGCAACAAAAATGTGAACTATGTCTACTGCCTTTATATCAAGACCATCCTCACAATTGAAACCAAGCAGACCATACATTGCTCTTGCAACAAGTCTATTATTGAATAATTGCTACCAAACTTACAAACTATCATCTATGAAGAGTACATTGAGGACAATTCGGCAGTCATCTTCATGCTACGAGATTTTGTTGCAGAGGGCCAGTTCACATTGAACTAAAACAATGTTGTTGTCGATGTAATTTACACTGCAAAATAGTCACCGCTTCCTATAGATAGGTGCAATGATGCTCCATTGCCTAGTATTTTATTCAAAAAATACCTTCTCCTTGTCTATAGGCTAACTATTTACACATAGCATGCTCATACCTAGCTCTATATGCATCTTGCAGGCACCAAGTGGATAGAAGGATTATGCATCAATGGCTTTTAAAAATGCATCTCTGATCTCCTATGTTGAACTGGGACCTTTAATTAGTAATTGAGAAACAATGTTTGTCTTTTGGATTTTGGTGCTTATACTCTTATGTTGTTTTTATATTGTTCTATTCTTTTACCATTTTGCTTATGTATCAATTCCATTGGCAGAACATGACACTAATCTTAACAACATTACATTAGAAATAATGAGGTTCAAAAGGTAAAACAAAAGCTTTGTGATCAAGATTTTTTGCATACTTTAACTTCTTCCATGTTTAGGAGAAATGTTTTGCAGTATAGCACTATCTTTGATTGTTACTGTACTACACTAATACCTATGCCTGCCCACATGTCATTGTTATTCCAACAAGAAAAGTTGTTTAATACATTGGTTTTACATTTGCTTGTTCCAAATGCATTTTTATCCATCGACTATTTGTAGTTTTTATTATGTTTCTTCTATACTTTCTTTCCACGGGCATTGTATTAGAAAACATTATGCTAAGAATAGCTAAATTAAACCTAGCATTCAATGAATTAGATTGAGCTAGATCATTGTTGCAATTAGTTCTATTGAAATAGATAAAACAAAATCTTTGTGAAGAAGATTTTCTGCACACTCTTAGATTTTTCACGTATAACTAAATTGTTTTGCAGTATAGCTCTATTTTTTATTAATTTTGTGCTATGCTAAAAATAATAATTGTGAGTATTTCATTGTTTTTTATTACAACAGGCGGCAAAACAAGGGGTTGAACCCTTAACAGATATTACATAAGAAAAAGCACAGGCTCAGGAAACAAAAAGAGCCTGGAACCAAAACCCAAGAAAACCCAGCTAACAAACGGCAGAAAGTAAGCGACAGCAAAAAACCAGCAAACAGACAACAGAGGGCACACTAGGACATAGAGTCCTCATAACCTTTAGCAAGAACTTCAAAAACTTTGTCCAGCTCCTGAGTTCTGTCATTGTCGGCTCCCTGGGAGAAAAGTTGGATATCCTGCAAAAGGGTTAAGTTGATCATGGAAGACCTGCACAGCATACGGGTAATGAACTTATAAAGAGTAGACAGCTTCAGCTGCAGAGCCATCATCTTGTCCTTTAACTGAGTCACTTCAGCAAAAAGAGAGTTACTGTCCCTGCCCTCATTCACATTGCCATCCTCAGCAATAGCCCTGACATCATCATCTTGAATCTCTTCAGGAACAGACTTACTGTTCGCTTTCACCTCATCAGCACCGGCAGGATTCACGTTCCCCTCTCCTTCATCAGTATCATACTGGGCCTCCACAGGGCTCTGATGGTCAAACTCATCTTTATCACTACCAGTACCAATCACATTCTTGGGGCTATCCCTATAATCATTCTGCAGAGAGTCATGGCCATCAAACTGCTCCCCAGAAACAAGATTTTCCATGCAAATCAAATCATCACTATCGGCCTCCTCACCATGAGAAGAAGCCTCAGAGTTACTTTCTGGGTAGTCTATAAGTTTAACCTTGGGGGCTCGCTTCCCAGCAATTCTGGTAGAGCGTCTGACACCAGGGGATATGCCTTTCCCTTTGCCCTTTCTAGCCTTTTTAGCAGGATTCTCAGTAGACCTGTTTTTACCTTTAGGGGACTCATGACTATCTTTGAGGGAGCTAAGAATAGCCGCTTCCTCAGCCAACTCAGAGAGGCGATGAAGCTACTTCCTAGAATTAACAGTCCTTCATCTTAGAGGTAGAGGAGGCCCAAGAGTGGGGGTATTAGTTTCCATAGAGGTTGAAGTCGGGCCATCATGACTATTTTTCACAGGAGTGTGAAGGGAATCACATTTGATAGAAGCCGACAGAGTATTGGGGGAGCATTCCACAGCCGGGAGATGGAGAGTGGCAGGGGGCATCAGGGCCAAGTGAAACTGGTAAAGTCTGTGAATGAGGCCTTGGTGAAGGGGCACAGGCTTCTCTAACTAAAGGCCTAGAGGTTAAATTCTTATGCACCATTTTAACCGAGTGTTCTAAAGAAGAAAGCAGGTAGTAAGGGAAACAAATAGCCAAGTTTCTGCGAAAATGATTGAGCAGGGGAAGATGGTAGTAATAGAACCTGGCATAACGGTCTTCCAAGGTGAATTACTTTATGATTAAAAAGCACATGTCCGCCCATGGCTGAGGAAGCTTCGCCCTTTCGAACCCTCCCTGGTAGGGTATTAGCTCTTCGCCGTCACCCAAGAAAAGCTTTTGGTTTTGCACGTCTGAAACCCTCAACTTTCTCGGCAACTTAATGCCTTTAAGGGATAAGCCCGTCACCTTAGCTATACTTTTCTCTAAGAACTCAAAGCTGACACTGCCAATGGTGACCCGTCTGTCAACCCACGAAGAAGCACACTGGATGGATAACAACTCATCATGCCCGTTAAGGCATTCCAGGAACGGAATTATGCCCCCCTCCTTACAGTAATGCTAGACAATGGCATTATCTTTGAATTCACTGCAGGTGTTTGGTTCAGTGCGAATTCTTTCACCACCCATAATGATAGCCCACGCCGCAATACTCAGTAGGAGAAGACAAATAAATTGCAGAATACCCTTCTGAGGAAGCCACCAAGCGGTATTCATGTGAACAAAAACCAGCCGACGCCAATCATGATACTTTAAGTTCCAAAATGCAACCCAAATAATGAGTATTAATTTCGCATGAAGGGAGTATAGACGCCGTTGCCAATTCGCACGGGGATCGTGCATAAGCCTAGACAGGGTGGAAAAACACGCCACCTCATCACTCGACACTTGATTAGACATCATTTAATAATAGCATTTTTCTCCTTATGAATGAGCATTCCAATGTGACCAAGAATGCTGCTAATTTGGTGCCAAACCCGCCAGAATTGAAATTCCTGACCAAAGTTGGCAAGACCATCAGCAACCGAGTTGCCTTCCCTATAAGTATGGGAGAAAGAGACATTCGGGATGCCATGGAGAATGGTTTGTATATCAGATATAATGTCACTCAGCTTCCACCCACAAGTAGAGAGACCAGTAACCGCATCTAGAATGACTTTAGAATCACCTTGTATGTGGAGATGGCTAATCCCCAAAGAGATCACCACTTTGAGACCCTAGAGGAGGGCCATTGCCTCAGCAATGTTGTTAGAATGCTTTCCAAGTCCTCCGGCATAAGCCGCAACAAGATCACCATGTTCATCCCTTATTATACCTCCTCTGTTGGTGCAACCATCAGCTTAAGTAGCACCATCAAAATTAAGTTTCAACCACCCCGGCTCAGGCGGGGCCCAAATAGTATTAAGTCTTTTCCGAAGTTTCGTATCATCAAAAAGCTAGGATTTGGTTCAGCAAACCCCAGTTAGAAGCCATCCAAGATTCCTATTTGGTCAAAGGTTGATCTGTAGGTTTAATGTTAGCATTAGAAATATTTTCAACAATAGCCTTAAATAAAGAGATCCAAACCTACATCGGAGACCTATGAGTGTCCTGAAAAATCCTATTGTTTCTTTCTTTCCATAGGGCCCACCCAAGTGAAGGAAGGGTTTGCTTCCACAATTCCTGCAACCAAGGGTGTTTAAGGGGAACATTCCAACTGGTGATACAATCACGAATCTCTCTATTAAAAACCCATTATATACCAAATTTTTCTAGAATTCTGCTCCAAACTTCACGGGCATAATCACAATGAATGAGGAGATGTGCCACAGTTTCTTCTTGATTGCAGCAAAGAACACATCTGTTGACAAGCTGCAACCCTCTACGTTGGAGGTTATCCTGAGTCAAAATTTTATTATAGGTGGCAGTCCACTAAAAGAAGTTAATTTTAGGAAGACTTTTACAATTCCAAAATTTCTCCCATATCTCATTTTTGTTGACATCCTCCACCAGTAGAAGGTAAGCAAATTTTACCGAGAACCTCCCTTTTTTGTCAGCATACCACAGGAGTTCATCCTTTCGAGGGAATAAAGGAAGCCTAATATCCATCAATAATTGTTGAACCATATTCAGTTTTTGATGAAACTCAGGGTTATTCATGGTGCATTGTAACAAATTCTTCCACCTTTTAAGCCCATGGTTTTGGGTAAGGTAATTACTAACTTTAGAGCCAAAAAATTGCTTGGCCAAGGCAACAATATCTTTATTATCAATTTGGGCTGAGAGAGCCTGATTAGTTAACCAAGGGTCTTCCCAGAAGTTGATGAGAGAACCGTCCCCTAATTTCCATCTCATTCCTTTTCTAATGATGCTCCTAGTTTTAAGCATTTTATTCCAAATGGCAAAACCTGGCAGAATACCTTCTTGTAGAAGTACCGAGTAGCTATTAGAATCTTTGAGATATTTAGCCTTCATTATATCTCCCCAATCTCTATTTTTGTTGATGAAGTTCCACATTACCTTGGACAGCAAAGCTTATTCATGCTTTGGACAGTCCTGATGTTAAGACCCCCATGAGATTTAGGACAGCAGACCTGCTCCCACTTGACCAAAGAAATCCTTTTCTTTTCCTCCATTCCAGTCCATAAAAAAGTCCTTTGTATCTGTTCCAGTTTTTCAGCTAGGTATCTAGGCATCTTAAAAAGAGATAGGAAGTATGTGGGAATGCCTTGAAGGGAAGCTCGTAAAAGTTGAAGTTTCCCAGCATTGCTGAGAAGTTTGCCTTTCCAGCCCATGAGCTTTCTCTGAGTTCTTTCAATAATGTTGTGGCAAAAGGCAGGAGTGACATCTTTAACAATGAGGGGTAGGCCCAAATAAATAGAAGGGAGATTAGTAGCAGCACAACCAAGAATCTTAACAATTTTTCTTTGAAGATCACCAGGAGTATTGAAGAAAAAAATATTGCTCTTCTGAAAATTTATATGTTGCCCAGAAGCCTTAGAATACTCATTCAGTAACCTTTTCCAAGCAAAAGCCTCCACCACGGAAGAAATACCAAATGGAATAGTATCATCCACAAACTATTGGATCGTCAAAGGAGTAAGGGAGATGACAGGTTTAATCCCAGTGATAACTTTAGAAGAGACTTTGTTTAAAAATGATCTACCCAGCGCCTCAGCAATCATAATAAAAAGGTAGGGAGAGAGAGGGTCTCCCTGTCGAATCCCCCTAGAAGGGGAGAAAAACCCTCTTGGGATACCATTCACAAGAATCGAATATTTAGTAGTAGTAACAACTTCCTTGACAAGAAGAGTTTATCATTAAAACCAAATTTGTAAAGAATTTTGAATAGAAACTGCCAAGAAACCCGTCGTAAGCTTTAGAGATGTCGAGTTTGAGAGCCATGCTAGGTATCTGACTTCTTTCCATGGAATGAATAGTCTCGTGAGTAGCAAGAACAGCATCCCAAATCTATCTACTAGGGACAAAGCCTTTTTACGTGGGAGAAATGATCTTATCCAGATAAGGTTGCAATCTGAAAACCAATAACTTAGTGCATATTTTATAAAAGGTGTTACAAAGGCTTATAGGCCGGAAATCCTTGAACATATCAGGGTTGGGTCTTTTAGGAATCAAAGCAATATAGGTGTTATTAAATTGTCTAAGGAGCTTACCAGTCCTAAAAAAGTCTTTAACAGCAACAGTGACATCAAACCCAATAATTTCCCAGAATTCTTGAAAAAACACCGGAGGAAATCCATCAGGACCAGGAGCTTTATAAGGACCCATAGAAAAGACAACCACCCTAACTTCTTCCTCAGTAACAGTTTTCAAAATGTTAGCATTATCTTCCACAGTCAAAACAGAAGGTATCTCTTCTCACAGCTGAGAAACAGACAGCGAATTGTCAGCAATTGGCCCAAACTCCGACAGCAGGTTGTGAAAGAACCTAACAGCATTATCTCCAATCTCCTCATCTTCAGTAATAAGACTACCATCTTCTAATTTAATAGAAGATAAAGTGTTGGATTTTCTATGTTTAAGGGTGAATTTATGAAAGAAGGTCGTGTTTCGATCCCCTTCTTTGAGCCATTGGATACGAGACTTTTATTTCCAAAAAATTTCTTCCTTGTACATGATATCCTTCCAATCCTTAATGAGGTTGTCTTTGGAAGTAGCCAAAGACTCAGACCTATCCCCTGGGGCAATTCTAAGTTGTATGTCCTCAAGATTATCAAAGATGAACTTCTTAGAAAAAATATTACCAAAGCTGTACCTGTTCCAGCCATACACCTGATGTCTGATGTGGAGGAGTTTCTTGTGAAGACGGAACATAGGAGTACCTACCACCTTGATCTGCCACTAGCCAGATAGGAGATTTCTGAAGTTAGGGTGCTTGATCCACATTGCTTCAAATCGAAAAGGAAAAGGTCATTTTCTTCTATCATCGGCCCACTCCAAAACAATGGGGTTATGATCTGAAACCGTTCTGGGGAGCGCTCTAAGAGAGAGAGCGAAGTTGAGGGGCCAATTATTATAGGTTAAAACCCTGTCTAGTCTGACTTGGATTAGATGTTCCTCATTCCTTCTATTGGTCCATGTGAATTGCTGATTAGTCAAATCAATGTCCACAAGTCCATAGGTGTTGATGAAATCTGCCAAATCCATCATACTATCCGAGTAATCCACAACACCTCCAGATTTCTCAGAAGGGTATAAAGGAGTATTAAAATCCCCAGCCAAGATCTAGTGTGGGGCTATATGTGAAGCAAGTTTCCCGGAAAGATCCTCCCAGAGGTTCTTCCTCAAAACACGGGTATTAGGGGCATACACATTGATGAGGCACCAACTGAAAGAAGGCAAAGAGAAATCAATAGCTAAACAATTCTTATTAAGGTGAACAAGCAAACCTTTAATCTTTGAAGCATTCCACATAGTGACAATGCCACCAGAGGCTCCAATTGTCGAGCTTACAAAGTAGGAAGCATTGGGCCAGATATTGTTAGCAACAGTCTTGAAATTATCCTCTGTCATTTTGACTTCTTGGAGTAGCAAAATGTCAACTTTGTAATCCAAAATACAATTTCTAACCTTGAACTATTTTGAGGGGTTATTGAGTCCCCTCATATTCTAAGAGAAAATCTTCATTTAAAAAATCTTCCTGGAGTGAGTCTCCAGAGTTTTCTGCCGTCCATTGGCAATCTCCCACACTGCCTCTCTTTGTCTGGTTTCCCTTAGGGAGGGCCTACCCTTTGCTGGATCTGTACCAACATCAGCTGTCTTTTTAGGTTTCCTACCTCTTTTCTTCTGAGATGTCCATTCCTCCTGGTCGCTTAACGAAGCACTCGTGCTTGCTCCAGGTAAACTCACTATGGATGAAGCTTTCTGCCCAGGGGATGAAATCCCTTTTAAAGAATTTTGGCCCAGCTTAACAAGGGAAAGATGATCCAGGCTATGAGAAGGGGGGGCATATTTTCTTTGACAGAAAATATCCTAGTAATCAGAGGAGGGGCTTCTTGAGCAACTACAGAGTCTTTTTGGATCTGAAATACATTATCCACTTCTTGCGTCAAGGGGATCTTGTCCTTCACTGGACTAACCTCCTTCTGTATCAATTCTTCTTCCAACTTAGCAGCTGAAATATTCGGGTGTTGGGTCTCTTTTACCATTTCCAAGATCTCTCCTTCTAATAAAGGGGCTCTCTCAGAATCCACTGTCCTAAAGGCGGGTGTGGGTTTTGGCATCCCAACTTGAGGAATAAGATCCTTATCCACCACTATCTCATTATCGGTAGGCTTGATTGAGCATTCATCTATCAACTTGTTTTTACCTTTATCCCTAACTTCCACAACTCTCTTACAATGGGAAATAAGGTGCCCCTTCCTCTTGCAGAACTAACAGAAAAGGGTCGAGTTCTCATAAGAAATGGGTTGGGTCCATATTCCAAACTTGGATGTAATCTCAATGGAGGAGGGTAGAGTTTTATTAATTTCCACATTCACACAGAATCTCGTGTAAACCTATTTAATGCATTGATTTGCTCCAAATGCATTTTATGCGTTCCCTGTGTATAGTTTCCATTATTTATCTTATGTATTTTTTTTGCAGTGACTAAATTAAATTGAAGATAAGATGCCATTATTATTTATGAGTTGTCTTTTGCAATCTTTCGTCTATTGCATCCATCTCTATCAATAGTGTTGGGTCTATGACATAGAGCTATTAATCCATTTTCCTTTCATCTTCAATGCGCCATTTGTATCTTAGAAAATAATAAATTGAAGCTCCAATTTGCAATAGAACTAGATACAGAACTATCTTTGTGTCTTTATTTTGTGTGTTTCATTTTATGCACCCACTCTGTACAGTTTTGATTTTGTTTCATCTGTATTTTGTTTCTGATATCTAAATTAAAGCAAAGATAAGATGTCGTTATTTATGAGTTGCCTTCTGTGACCTTTCACCTACTGTATCCATGTCTGTCATCACCATTTCATCTATGACAAAGGTGTTAAGTCAATTTGCTTTTGAGTTTAATGTGCCATTTGTATGGTTTTCACAGATAGAATAAGGATTTATTTGAATTCTTAGGATATGAAGCTTTTTAGTGTTATATGTGAATCTATATGTCTAGACCATTATACGCTGAGCCCATTCCTTAGAAAAAGCTAAAAGAAAGGTTCAGTTTGCAATAGAACTAGATAGAAAAGTATCTTTGTGTCTCTATTTTTTTAGGTTTGGCTTCAATGTCTTTCGATTGGATTTGAGGTGCATGTTGTTGTGTCTAGGATTAAAAAATGTAGATGCAGGATTTTTTTGTGGGGATTCTTTATACCCACAATTTTATATGAGCGCATTTGTATATAATATAGCTATCTGACTAAAATTCATGTGTTATAAATAATAAAAAAGGTGAAATGTGTGAAACGTGAGCAGGGGAAGGAGTGCAATGTAAAGTATAGAAGCAAGAGCGCGAACCTATGGTAGGGAACTTTGACAGAAGGAGGCACAACACTTAGAAGGATGAAAAGAAGGGCATGAAGGGCAAACTCAAGGATGGCTTGGGTTTTGACCCTCCTGGGGTAGCGGCGATTGGAGGAATTCATGCAGCACCTAAATCCTTTGTCAAAAACCCCAAGCATTGAGGCCTACAAGAATCGGACAAACCCTTACCATGAATTATCTACCTTCTGTAGGGAGAAACTAGTGAGAGAGAGCTCTAACCCTATGACCAAAGAGGGGACTTTGAATCTGGATGACTCTGCCTAGGTCCTTGGAATAGATCTAGATCCTGAACCTCTACCAGGCAAACACACTTTCACACTAGGAGATTTTGAGGTGGTCTTGGCAGATGAACCCATGGATTTCCATATCTCATATTCCTGTGTTAATTAAGTTTCAACTGAGGTAGGGAGTCAATTCCTTATCCTCATATTCTTGAGGAAATGTTTGACTTACAAACAGTTGGTGGAATGGACAAAGACTACCTGGAGCAACTTGGCCACCCCTGCAACTGAAACATTGGATTTCGACTTCTTCCTTCTTCACTTCAATTCAACAGAGGATTAGAATTTTGTGAAGCACAATGGTCCTTGGTTTTTTGGACATCCAGGTCTTTTCATTACTCCATGGACCCCCTTTTTTGACCCAACAACAGAAAAATTATTGATATTCCAATTTGGATTAGATTATACAATCTCCCTCCAGTCATGCAGGATACAAATCTCATGAGGAAAATGATTGATCTCGTGGGAACCTTCGTAATGCAGGATGACGAATTGGTGGTTTCCTCAAACATATATACAAGGGTTTGTGCCATGGTGGATATTTCCAAGCCTGTGATCCACAACGTAAGAATACACTCTTCCATTGGTTCTTGGGCTCAATTTCTAAACTTTGAGGGCTTACCTTTTAGATGTTTCCATTACAACTCCATTGGCCACAAAATTGTAGGATGCACTATTAATAAAAATCTAGGATCAATGGTGATTAGTTTTAAAAAATTGATCAAGAAACTAGAACCTTTGAATGCGTATTTCATTTGGTGCAATCAGGGTCAATCATGGAACCCCAAAAGGAGACCAGGCTTGAACTTATGTCTGTTGTAGAAACAACAGTTGTCATGGACCCAACTCCTTCCAAGAGTCTTCCCAGAGAAGATTGTTGTGGATTTAATTAGGAGTCTAAATGGGAGGGCAACCACTCTGAGGATGAGGGCACCTTTCCTTTTATGGAGAATCTTGATGAAGGTTTTCCTAATTTTTAGTTCATGAGGATGTGTATGTCCCTTTTAAGAAGTGCTCCATTACCCAAACTGTGAGTGGCATTTCAAAACCAAACATCAACATTCTAGGGAAGAAGAAAGGAAGGAAATTTGAAGCAGAGAAATTAAGAATAGAAGGTTGGGATGTAGTTGATGATGGCACCCAGTGGACCATGGACTCCCTTCTTACTAGGAGTAGAAGGAAGGGCTTAGCCAAACAAACATGATGAAAAGTACTAGTTGCTACTTGGCTTTGAATAGTCTCTAGTTCCTCCATGTGTCTTTCTGATGTTACTTACAACAATGTTTTTTTGTCATCACAACACTCTATAGGTTCTTTTTTGTCTTATCTTTTCTTTTTTAGTTACATCAGTTATTATGCTCCCCTTCCATGGGCCTGAAGTGGTCGCTATTATTCTCCTTCGATATTTATTATGGGAGTGGGCCCTAATCCCACATTTTATGGATAAAAAAATATAGCTATCTAACTACTAGCAACCATGGTGGTAGAAGTAAGGAGCATTTGTTAAATATTATAATTATTTGAAATTAATTATTTTTTAGTGCCATAAAATTATTAGAATCTAAAAATAGAGCATTTCTGTTGCAAAGAGACTATAGCAGGATCTTTTGTATCATATTCAAAAAGGAAAGCTTTCATAAGCATGGCAAGAAAGAACAGGGGGCATCTCAAATATGTTGTCCTCTCAAATAAATTATTTTACAATTCTGTTCACAAATAACATATTCAGAGTAACTAAAAATTGTGTCGCCTATGTAAATTAGTAACCGCACTTTTTACATGGAATAAAGAGAACCATAACATATAAAACTAAAATGGATAATAAGAATCAAGTAATGGCAAGATATAAATATTTTTTTGTTGTGAATAATTCATATATGTGCATATAATTATTTCAAATGCAATTAAATTGTTTCTGAATTAATTTAAATATCTAAAATGTATTCATCCTTGAATCCCTTGATATCTACATCTTTACTTAAGCCTTGCTCAATCTTTAAATTAAATTTGAGCTAGCTATGTGTTTACTCTAGTACAAGGATTATTTGTCACTACTAGTTTGTATAAGTTAATGTAGCTTTATGTACATTTCAAATAACACGTGGTATAACATTAGAACCGTATGTGCAAATCTCATAGCCGTTATGTACAGACACATATTATTGTGGCTTTGAAACGGTAATAGTCTATAATTTCTAGTTCACCCTTGAATTAACTAATGATTTTAATAGGCATTATTAATAAGACTATGTTTTTAATCATAAATGGACACTCCTAGATATCTGCATCTTTACTTAAGCCATAGTAAATATTTAAATAAAATTTGAGTAAATTATTTGTTTCCTCTAGTACAAGGTTTATTTATCACTATTCTATAATAATTGATTTAATTTATTCATAGCATGTTATTCTTTGCCAAAAACAAATCGTGAAAGCATTCTAGCTAAGTTCTATTTTAAATAAATATTGGACTAAATTGTTCCTATCACTACATTAAAGTCCACCATGATTTCATCCTACAGTTGTGTTTACATAATGGCTATAGCAAGATTAATGATAGCTTTTGACAAATTCATTTATCAAACCAACATCGGCAGGAACCAGATGCCATGTGTCACTTGTTTTTATCAGTATTTTTTATAAATCTCTTTATCAATATTTGAATTAATGTGTTGGTGTGAAAAAATACTGATGTTTAATATGAAAAGGGGGATGATGGGGTGGTTGTTTTAGTTTGAATCCTCCTTTCCACAAAACATTCCAAGGGCTTTTCTACTGAGTGCTTCTCCCATCGAGAGGAGAGTCATCTATCAGCTTGGGTTGCCACTTGGTTTTCTGCTGGGAAATTCAAAAATTATCACACAATGTTACCAATTAATGCTTTAATGCTCTTGAAACCCTAATTTAAGCAAAACAATGATTAAATCTACGAATTACGACAAATGCTATAGGAATTAGACAAAGGGCAGAGAACCTTAACTCACTATTTTTCGTAGTCCAGAAAATGGAAAAGTCGGGGACAACAGTGATGGCGCCCTAGTCCAACGTACTAATTTTTCTGTGGATTCCCAATCTCCTTTCGACACTGATTCCTATTATATCTTTTGTTTATGGCATTGGAAATGTGGAGGACAGGGTTGATGATGCCCTAGTCTAGGAATCCCGCATAATGTCCACTTCTTTTCGGATCTCGAATCTTCAATGTCTGCCTACCTTCCCTGCAACTCTATTTTCTCCATATCTGACACTTGTAACATGCAATCACAAGGAGTGTGGGAGGGGGTTGTGGTGTTTAGAGGCTTGCCTCAATCAAGCCCTAGAGATACATTCAAGTCTTCAGAACACCATTGTCAGAGAGAGTGCGTATCCTTGTGGGATAGAGGCAAAAATCCAAATGATAATGATGATAAAACACAATAGATGTCACCTTGATGATGAAGCTCTCATGGAAGGAAGATGCTCTTCAATGCCATGAGGAGAAGATGTAATCCAACCTACAAAAACAAACACAATAACAATGTTATGCTCTGCAACACAATGATATCACAAGTATGCCAATAGCTTTTGAAACATAAACATCCTCTAGTCATCTTCTCTAGTTTGCAAATGATAACCTAAACATGCTTATATATGCAACTACTAAGATTCCCGCCAAGAATTTCATAATTAAAACTTATGATGTCGGCCTGGAAACCAAATAATGGTCACAAACCCGACATTTGATTTTAGGGTAGACCCAAAATAGGGCTGGACTAGGGCGCTAGCGCCCTTGTCCACCCCCCTGTCTTTGTTCTGGCATCATTAAATTAGCACCCCCTAGGTCCTATTTGTCACAAGACCGAAAGGTTTTCTCATTGGGAGTCTGAATTATCATGCAAGATGCTCTAAATGCAATCTAAGGACCTGGGAGCTAAACCTTAAAGGAAAAATCCCCCAAGGGTGCATTTTTCCAACATAACAACTAATATGATATGATGAAATTTGGTATAATTTGTTGTAATATTTGTTATGTAGTGGTTAGTAGCCTTTCTAACTTATTTAGTTTAATACATTATTTGATTAGTGTTGTAGGTTTGAGTATTTTTTTTATAATGTTACAACTTTTTTTTAATATGTTGTAATGGTTAGTACCTACCTCTAATTTGTTATTATAGTTTATTTAGTTTATAAAATCTTCATTTTTGGGAGGTTTGTTGATATAGTTGAAAATAAAATAGGCCTTCATTAATATCTTAGTCGAAGGAGCTTGAGGCATTTGTTGATGCCATTGCAATGGATTTGGGTGCAAATATGCCTATTGTCTAGATAATAATAAATATGTTTTAGTTCAAGTGTAACTTAGATTTATTTAGTTTGTAAAAATAAATTTATTTACAAATAACATTCTAATAAGAGGTGCACACATTTTTGTGGAGTATGTGAGATGTAGGAAAAAAAAATCTTAATTGATGAAAAGAAAGTATCATTTTTGCATAAAATTGTTAACAGGTTTAACACTACTTAGGCTCAAAATTTATTTTTGTTAATGGATTTGACTTGGCCTATTGTCACTGGCAATCCTAGCATCTAATATTTTAGTACTTTACTTTTAATCTCTTTATTATCTTTTTAACTGAATTAGCTTATTATTGTTGACTACCCATTACATTATTGTGAGCTATTTTGTATTGATTTCTTGGATTTGATTTGTTTCTTACTAATTATTTGCATAAATGTTGTGACATTTGTTTGCTCAAATTATAATATATGGATACTCTATATTGATATTTATCCTTTGTTGATCCAACTTGCTTTGTGTTGTTTATGCATGTGTTATGCATAATATGATAGGTTTGGTTTTGTGCTTTAGATGATCAAAGATTTAATTTCCATGGAATCCTCAAATATGATGTGTTAATTATGCTAGAATGTACTTATGATTATGATTACATGGTTCCTTTAAATTGTTAGGCTATATGATACTAAAAACTTGACTCTAAAATTTTCTTCAAATATATCACAACTATTTCACTAGATTCATAAATGCATATTTCAATGGTTATGTTAGCATGCTAGACATTAGAATGGAGAAAGTGGGAAGAATGAATTGGTGAACTACAATCATTAGTGATATTCCCTAATCATTCATCCAAGAGATAGTTTATATTGTTACCTTGTTTGAAAACTCATTTTAAATCTATATCTAACATTTAAATGTGTCGGTTACTATAATACATCATGTGTATTCTTTTGGAGTGGAAGAAACCTATTGTTTAGAATAACTTATAATAACACAATTCATCTATTGCATATTTGACGAATAGACTAATAAAGTAATGTGAAATTTAGTAGAATATATACTAAATCAAATTTAAACATTAATTTGACATCATTTTTCTTTTAACTTGCAAGAGTTATTAATTTAAAAAGTCTACCCAAAAAATAATAACTTATTTAATTTAAACCACTTTCCAACAATTGTACTGAACACTTACTCTATAATAAATACTAAATATAAGTCAACACTAATAGTGACATCCATGAATATTAACTTATATATTAGTTTTTTTTTAAAGGCTCACAATAAAAAGGTTTATTAATAAAATTAGCTAAAGGTGTCCCATGAGTATATTTGAAAAATAAATAGCTATGTCAATCGAGATGGGATTTTAACTTTATATTTTAGAGACTCGTTTTAAAATATTTTAGAGACTCGTTTTAAATTTATATTTAGAGACTCTTCAGTGTCATGCTTTTTGTTTAGAATAAACATTTCCTCAAGGATTAGATAGATGAAAGGAGAAATTACAACTAAATGAAGCTTGCAATGTAAGAAAAGGAAGGAATAAAGATCCACTAACATCTCTCTTGCTACTCTTGTTGTGCGAAATACTGCCTTAAACCCTGTTTTTGAAGGCGCTCAAGGGCCCTCCTTCACCACTGTTGTTAGTGCAGTTGGCCATCTGCTTCCATACCTCCCCTATGGTGGTGTGTGGATAGCAAGTTGCAGAAAATGAAGAACATTATGGAAAGCATGGCTTGATTGGCAAATTCCACAGCCTCTGGCCATCCCTCCCTAATCTGCATAAGTGGATTTTTAAATCTTGGAGACCTTTTGTTCAGGGTAATATTGACTTATTCCCTTGTGTAAGTGGTTTCTTCATTGCAGCCTTTGATTCTGCTGAGGCTAGGGATTTAGTGCTAGATGGCAGGGTGTGGTTATGGGGAGAGCACTCCCTTATGCTCAAACCTTGGACTCCTCTGTTTAATCCTTTTTCATAATTGAATAATAGTAGGCCTATTTGGGTCAGGCTACCCAATCTGCCCCTCTATTTTTGGGAGGAACCCTGCTATGAGGTGATTGGCAATACTATTGGTCTCTACCTTATGGTGGACAAATCTATGATCCTAATGGGGCTCTGTACGTATGCTTGCATTCTTGTGGATATTGATATCTCTAAGCCTCTTCATGGAGAGATAGTTATGATGGTGGGGGATTGTCTTAGATCCCAGCTTCTCGACTATGAGGGCTTACCCTTCTGGTGTCGTCATTGCTTCATTGTTGGACATTTGGCTTCAGATTGGCATCACTCTCATCATAAGGTCAACGCAACATGGTGGTGGAATTCTTGTTTGAAATACTTGATAGTTAAAGATCCAATTTTAGAGGTCAGTTCAAATGATGAGTCCCCAGTTGGTTTTCCTCCTTCGTTTCCCCCTACAGCTTCTGGGTCTCCTACGAGGACTTCTCTACCAGTTCAGGCTAAGCCTGAGGACATGTTGGTTGTTGATCGTGATCATGTCAGGTTCACTTCTTTGGCTCTAGTAGCGAATCCTTCTGATTGATGTATGTTTATTTCTTTGTCATCTCTAGTTATATCTTTGGCTCTGACTGCTTCGTTGCATGAGAGTTTTGTGGTTACTGTGTCTATTGAGGATCCCCTCCTCTCGCCTTGCTCTAAGGATTTAGACAGAGTTTTCCTAGATGGTTGTTCAACGTAGAAATAAAGGGCTCCCCAAATCTATTTCTTCTCTATGCCCTAGGGTCAAGGTAGTTAGATTTGCTAGCTCATGTTATGGGGTTGTTTAGTTATGTTTGGTTTTTCTATCTTACAGCAGTGTTGTTGTGTTTGTGTGTTGTTTGTGTGTTGTTGATGACCTGTTTATGGCCTATTTGTTCTTGCCCTTGGGGCTCGTTGTAAAGGGTTCAGTACCCTAGTTTGCTTCTTATTTTAATAAAAAAAATCTCTCTTTTTTAACATGGAAGAAATTTTAAGAGTTGACTTTGTGGGAAAGCAAATTTGCAAGCCATTTTTTATAGAAGGAGAGGACACACCTTGACTATTGGTCACAGCTACACCTTAACAAAAAGGTGTATTATTTTTTATGGTAAGATGTACATAGTTGACCTTATTTATTCACAATTATGATTTTAATATCTGAAACCAAATTCTACATATAAATATTTCACCTCGCTACTTTATGGAGTAGCTTGGTGTTGTTTATTGAAAGATGTGAAAATTATGTCTGAATTTATTATCATGAAGGCAAAGCATTTGCTTATGAATGTTTTTGAGGATGTTGCAGTGAAGATGTATATGATGTCATTAAATATTGTAACAAGGGTATGAATCCAATGCATATATACCACAAAATGGGTTTGGATTTCTCTGATTAAGCACTGGTGGTAATGATGTCATGAGCTAACAAATCCAACATAGTACAAAATCAAATAAGGGAAAAAACTATCATATTGAACATAATAGTTATCAAAATTAGCAAAGTCTTGGTAGGACTTAATGTACACCTAAATTGAACTTCCCTAAATTCAATGGTGACAACCCTAGAAGTTGATTATACAAAGCAGAGAAAAATTATATAGTCCATCAAATTGCCACGATTCAAAAAATATCATCACATATTTTCACCTAGAACATAAAATTATGCAATAGTACCAATGGCTATAAAAATACATGATTTTCTCACATGGGTTGAATTTTTTAAGGAAGTTGATCTGATTTATGTATAGATCAGAGGATAATTCTGTGTGCAACAACAAAGTTATGAAACTGTGCTAATGGAGATAGTTTGTGTCCATTAGGTGTTTTTTATGTAGAAGCTTTATAGAAGAAGCAAGCCATGAAATAATCGAGCATGTAAACAAGAATGTTGTCCTTTATTCATTGATATTGTGTGAATGTATAAGTAATTACAAAGTCTATAGTAGGAAAGCATGTTCTCATGATCAAGTAGGAAGTGTTAGTGTGAACAAGGTATATTTCCTAACTAGTTTATTTCCTAGCTAGTTTTTCACTTAGTTCCTTTTCACACTAGGTTAAGTTTACTTGGGGACTTTTTACATATTATCCTACATTCATTGTGTTTTTAGTCTCCTGGGTGGTATATCATATATATACTCACCTATAATTCATTTGTAAACATACATTATGAATTGCTTTGCATTCTTGATTGAATAGAATACAATTTATTCTTTCAATTCTAGATTTCTACTCTTGTTTTCTTTCAATCATTTGATTCTAGGTGGCTTTATAGTTAAATCTTATATGGTATCAAAGGCTAGTTGTGAGTGTAAGTTAGCATTTTAGGAAATCTAAGAGTGTAGAGATATTTATTTATTGAAGCATTAAGTATGTTTTTCTCTTGCATCCTTGTATGATCTAGAGAATCAGAAATGTGTGATAAAAAATTTAGTTTTGGGGGGGTTTTTTCCTTTGCTTGCTAGTTATAGGTATATTGGAGCTTCTTGGAGACAATCTGAGTTCAAAGTAGATAAGAAAGTTAGAATCGCTTATAAATTCATCCCAGTTGGACACTAGAGGCAAAATCCGTGAAGGGTTGAAGAATAGTGTTTTTCTATGAAGATCTAGCAAGTTGCTAAAAATTAGGGCATTTTGAGGCCAAACGGACCTTGCCATCGAGTCCAAAAGGCCTAAAAACTCCTATGTTCATATAAAATTTGTTGATTTTTGACAACTACGCCCCAGAAGAAAAACACTTTAGAGAGCCAAGTCGTATGGCTCCCCTACGCAGCATATAGTACGAATTTTTTAATTAAAATATTTATATATTTTTTTCTACGATTATTATTTTCAAATAAAATATTAGAAAAAAATTTTGATCACAGTTTTTTTAAAAGCTTTGTAAAAGTTAAATTTTAAAAAAAAATTAAAAAAAATCTTTGTAGTGTGCAAGCACTATGCAGTACCTAAGGGTACCATAGGGTACACCTTGATGTGGGAGCCTTAAAGCTCAGGCCTTGCACTCATATATAGGTTGTGAACCCATAAATATGGATCTAGGCATGGCTTCAGCCCCCAACCCCTTATTACTTTTGCCTTTTAGGCCTTTAAATCTTGTCAACCACCTCGGGATTTGTGCCAAAAATTTGGTAAGTCTTCTATCTTTGGTGGTTTTTTTGGCAAATCCTTAAATTTAGCAAACCTCCACTTTTATCTAGAGGACCTCCAAACTAGCGCATATCTAAATTTGAATGGTGACATCTAAAGTTGGTAAAACCTCTAAATCTAATGGTATTCCTACCAAATTTAGCATTAGTGGTTTTTCAAACTTAGGCCCCCTCTCCATTAGCATTTTGGATTTTACAGTTCAACTTCTAAAGGCCATATCTTGGGCTCACAACCTCTTTTTTTAGCAATTTTTTTTTTTTAATTTGAGATAATTTTTCGCACTCTATGTGCTAGTGCATATGGTTTTTGATTTTGATGCACAAATTTTCAAAATTTGTAGATTCTCTTAGGTGACACTATGTAGTTCTTATTTTGGGAATTTCAAAAGATCATAACTTTCACATATGATCTCAGATCAAGGTGATTCTTTTTTTGAAAGTGCATGATTTTATGTGTACTTCACAGTGTTGTTGTTTGTTTCACTTAATTTTACTCCAAAATGATACTTTCAACATATACTCATTATTGAGAATTTGTAAATGCACTGAAGTCAAGTCCACTTTGCATTTCTTTCTCATGGCAATTATAACCAAACTAAATATAAAGTACCAAATCATATTTACTTGGAGGGGTTCTTCAATTGACTAATTCAGGGGGGCCTCTTGGTGTGTTTGTGCTTCTGCATCTCGTTTTGCTTGTGCTCTCTTTTCCTTCACAAATGGGTCACTTTAAGTTTCCATTGCTATCTCCATACAGTTACTCAACATGGCATCAAAATGCATGGAATGTCTTAATACAACAAGGTTATACACCATATGTTGAATAAAAGGTAGTTGAAACCTCAAATGATAAGGAAAATATACAATGGATTCTTGAACATACAAAAGCACTTGGATGCCTTCATAGTTTCATTTCTCTTGATCTAATGTTTCAAATTGAATCTTATAAAAATCTAAAATGCTTTGACAACATCGAGGACTACATTACAAAGTTCAATGATCTTATAGCACAACATAAAGCATGTGGAATCGAGAAAAAGGACATCCAAAGCTTGTATTCAATACACTAAATAAACTTGGTCTTGAATATGTAGCTTTTGTTTCCAACTTCCATACTCACATGTTGACTATGGGTGATGCATACACTATGCCATCATTTGCATCTTTCCTTGAGATGTTAATGCATGAACAGGAAAACCTACTTTCCATGGGTCTCCTAAAGCCATCACAGTCTCAGGCTTTGTTAGCTAGTCAACCAAAGGGATAGAAAGAGTCAGGTCAATCTGACAAGAAATAGAGTAAGTCTAAGAAGTGATAGAAAAATTAGGCACAATCCTCATCTGCCCCTAAATCAAACTCTAAATCCTCTTCGTCCAAGGAAAACTAATAGAAGAAGGAATGGCCAACTTGTAGCTATTGTAAGAAGGTTGGTCATAAGGAACATTCATGTCATGGGAAGCAGATCGATATGCTAAAACATCTTCTAAAAAATAATAACATTAATCTACCTTCCTTTGATGCTTAGCAATCCTCCACTCCTTCCAAATTAAGTAAAGGGAAAGCAATTACACTTGTTACTTTTGTAGATTCTTTTCAATAGTGGATTCTCGACTCGGGTGCATCACATCACATGGGTTCTATCAAAGAATAGTTTTCTCTATTGGAGCCTTGTTCTATGCCCCGCATTCTCATCGAGGTGGATGTCATTGGGAAAGGTTTAGTTGATGTTGGAATTGATACATTTGAGGATGTTCTATGTGTGCCTCACTTGTCAGCCAACCTTCTCTCTATCTACCAAACCACCCAAATAGCAATAAGGTCAAATTCACTCCAAATTATGTCACCATCAAGGATCTTGAAGATAATACACTCCTTACAGTTGGTAAGGTCAACCATTAGTCTTGGCTCTATGTTTTCTCTCATTTTACACCTGATACACATTCTACTACTTTCCTGACCCATTTAGATTATGTGATCAAACTATGGCATGAGTGGTTTGGCCATCTCAACTACTACTACCTTCAATAGCTTAGCACACAAGGCATGGTCATAGATCTTCCTTAGATCAATTTTTTAGATAGTGTTTGTTCGGTTGTACCTTGGGAAAACATCCTAAGGACAAGTTTGATAAAGGGAAGGCTTGGAGGGACTCAGAAGTCGTTGAGTTAGTTCGCAATGACTTAGCAGGTCCATTTCCATCCTTGTCTTTTAGTAAGGCTCGCTACTTGCTCAAGTTCATTAATGACCAAGTTCATTAATGAATATTCCAGATACACACGGGTCTCCTTCCTTCGACAGAAAGGTGAAGTGTTTGACAACTTTCTGGAGTTCAAGGCTCCTGTATAAAAATAATCTAGAAAGGTTGTCAAGATTTTCTACACTGACAATGGCAGAGAATATGTGAACCATCACTTTGAACAATTATGTACTCTTAAAGGGATTGATCTTCAACATTTAGTTGCCTACACACCTCAACAAAATGGTGTTGCAAAGAGGAGAAATAGACCCCTAAATATATATGGCTAGGTGCATGATCCATGCCCGTTCTCTAGCACCTGAATATTAGGTAGAAGCTATCAACTATGCTGCTCACTTCTAGAATAGGGTTCCACATAAGGCATTAAAGGGAATCACTCTCTTTGAAACCTGGTGCAGTCGAAAACCTGTTGTGCAGCATTTTAGATTTTTTGGCTCTCTTGCATGGGCGTGCATTCCATCAAATAAGCGTAGGGCTTTGGAACGTTAGAGTAGGACCTACACTTTGTTGGATACCTAGATGGTGTCAAAGTATATTGGCTCTTGGATCTTAGCACACATGAGTTCTTCATTAAGCAAAGTGTGCATTTCGAGGAAAGCTCTCCTAGTTCATCTTCACATCTTCCTTCCTCCATAGCGGATTCAGATGATAGTGACTTAGAGGATTTTTCTTTAGCTTCCTCTACTCACAATATTGATCATAAGGCTCCATCCACCCTTCACAAAGTTTATATTTAGAGTCTAGGAACTCTCCTACATCCCCTACCATGCCTCACTAGGCTCGAGAAAATTTTTAGTCTACAAGAATTCTTGTTGGGGATCCTTTAGATACTCAAAGGACTTGATCACAACACTAGGACATTCTACATTCCTACATTTCTATAGCTTCATATCCACAATCCTTTCATGAAGTATCATGTATTTATGAGTAGGATTTAACAATGGAGGAAGAGTATAACTCTTTGATCAGGAACAAAACATGGGAGCTTGTTCCACTTCATAAGGGAAGAAAGCTAGTTCAGTGTAAGTGGATCTTTTGAACAAAATTTATAGCTGATAGATCAGTTGACAAGTACAAAGCTCAACTTGTGGCCAAAGGTTTCTCGTAGGTTCTCATTGATGACTACACTGAGACCTTTGACGCCATCATCAAGATGAACTCCATTTGCCTGATTCTTTCTATTGTTGAAACTCATGGTTGGGTTATACATCAAATGGATGCGAAAAGTGCATTTCTTCATGGGGATCTACAAGAGGAGATTTACATGGAACAACCACAGGGATTCATTCAGGACTCTTCATTGGTTTGTCGATTGAGGAATTCTCTCTATGGACTCAAGCAAGCCCCACAGGCTTTGTATGCCAAGATGCACACCTTTCTTCTCTTAGTTGAGTTCTCTAGATGCCACTTAGATCTAAATGTTTACATCTTGAGACAGGAGGATTCTCTTCTCTTCTTGGTTCTCTATGTTGATGATGTTGACATTCCTTCTGAATCAGCATCAGGGTTTGCCACTTCTAATGCACAGGCAGATTCAGGCCAACTGAATACAGGAGGTTGCGTGAGCTCCTCCCCTTCACTTCTGGTTCTGCCGCACCAAGGGGGGTATCCCTATAACTCAAGATATAACCTTGACTAGCTCAAAGATAGAAAGATCTAACTTGACAACAACAGGCAGAATACTCTCATGTATGGACCAAGATCTGTATGATAGATCACAAGGCTGGCAACATTCTTGGACTTGATGTCTGGTTGAGTATGAGAGTATGCAAGGGGTTCCTAATCCTACTCCTACAACTAACAGGTGGAGGTATGAAGTGTTTTGATATGAATTTGGATGCAAAGCTGGACATGGTGTATAACACAAGAACACAGCATGATTGGTGCCTATCCAGGGCTTGGAGTCGGTAGACATACACCTGTGAATGATCAGCATAAATAGCTAAAACCGGATTTCAAGGGGATACACATGATATCTGCCTTACAGATATCTCCCAATGAAGAGTGTTGAGCTATCTCTACTTATGGCATCCCTACTGCAGTATACCCTTCCCAATGTTCAACCTGAAAATAGTTTAATCTGCCCCTTGAGCAGAGGTTAAAAGATCAGACATTCAACATAGGAATTCTATGCTCTAGAATCTAAACATAAGCAAACATCCAGATCCAGAAGAAGGATACATGCAATACTGGAGACAGAATTAACACAACACATGCTAAGACAGCATTACTCATACAAGATCAACCATGAAATCAGTGGATTCATGCCAAGTCGTACAATAGGAGATACATAAACTCACAAGATAAACTGTACAGAGCAACCAGATCAGCTGGTTATGGATTACAGAGCCAGAAATCTACAACTTTCAACAACCTTGAATGAATAACACCCTCTGCATTATATAGCAGGAGGATGTATTCAGCATTAACTACCAGGTTGACCAAAACTCCCGCCAGATATACAGTATCATAGAAATGGCGCTCAAACATTAACGCAGCAGGTAGGGGAGGAGACAGGAAGATTTTTCGAGCCTTGCGCCGCCGCCTAGGGATCCAGGTCTTCAATCAGGTACTACATCAGCCCACGCCATCGCCCATACCTCTGCAACAATCGCCATTGATGGCGCACCAACCCGCGGCCTCGAGAAGAACATCAAACAGTCGATCGTAACCACTTCCCGCCGAGGTTCATCATCATGATATTTTGAATATGCAGGATAACATTATCCCACATGCACCCCGCGATGACCTCCTTAACACTTTATATACTAGGTCATGAGCATATATCATGTCGGTGCTTTTGCTCCTGACGACACTAGTATAAGACTTCATCATCATCATCCTCCAGCAGCATGATATCCTGTTGCCCAAAATATCACCCTGACATCATCATCATATCGCAGTACAAACTGCATGATATTCGCCTTCATCGGCACAACCGGATCCATCGGAGGAACATCCTCCTGCTGAGCTTAAACCAAAAGTCTGGCCGATGAACATCCTGATGACAACATCATCATATCCTGCTGACGTCATCATCATATCCGCCCACTGCGCACCTCCTCATATCCGGATGACGTCATCATCATATTAACATCATCATGATATTCGGAAGACAACCGGATATTTGGAAATATCCTCCTGATGTTCAAATATCAGGTTGCACTGTAGCTCCACTATAAGATCGGGGCGATAACTGAATATGATGATGCTGCTTGAAAAGACCACCCCCAGTAGATAATGCGCGAAGCCGGCAGGCGGATATCTCCTTGATATCAGCATCATCATGATGCTGGAACACACACACACTCGAGTGATATGAAAATATCACCCCCTCCTTCGGAAATATCATGATGCAGACAGGTAGAAAGAACCGGATATCACTCTGATATATGGATGACGTCAGCATCATCAGGATGAGAAAACAACGAACAAGAAGTGATACAACATCATCAGGATGATATTGACTAAGATCATCCTGACGTTCAAAATATGATGACCCCAGTGAATATCGGGTCGCACTTAGAACTCTCCAACAACATCATCAGGATGATCATAACCAAGATCACCCGATGATAGAAATATCACCCCGGCGAGATATCATGATGCAGATAATATGATGACCCCCGCAGGCAACACGGTGATAACTGGAAATATGATGATGATGACAACGACCCTTAAGAAAAAGCAAGTTAGGTCGAACGACTTAGAGAATAACCCCTTCAGAATAACGGGGCAACATCATCATCATGTCTGGGCAAGGTGATAAGCGGGAGATCACCAGATACCTTGAAAAATCACCCTCGCAAGCAGATCAGGGCGCACTGTAGCTCATCAGCATCATCAGGATAAAAACCAAACATCACCCGATAACTGAATATGATGATGACGATAAAAAACCAGTCGACGGAGAACATGATGATGCTGACCCTCATCGAAACAAACATGATGATGATGACCTCCTCCTTCGGAAAATATGATGATGCAGCTGAAAAATGCTGAGGAGGTCCATTACTTAGAACATTTTTTTGGATACTTAGGGAGAGTGCCTGAATGAAAATTGTTCAAAAAACTACCAGTCAATTCAGGCACTAACAGATGATTTGATTGTCATAGAGAGTACCTCATCCATCATTGAGAGCATTGAGACTACTTTGCATGATAGATTTTCCATGACCAACTTGGGTCTCTTGCACTACTTTCTCAGGATAAAGATCACTTAGACCTCTTCTAGGATCTCACTTGCACAACCCAAGTATTCTCTTGATCTTCTAGCTCATTTTTGCATTGTTGATTGTAAGCCTGCACCAACTCCCTGTTGAAATGCACTAGACAATTGAGAGGGGGGGTGAATTAGTTGTCTTCAAAACTTGACCACTTATCAACATTAACACTATTGGTAATCATTTATGTTTAGGGTTTTAAGCTTGAACGTTTGCAGGTTTTCTCATTCAAACCCTGAATTTTCTGAGTCATGGGATCTTGCATTGTTTTGTCTATTCTGATGTTGGCCTTCTGTGGTGGGTTCTTGGTTATTAAGTCTCATCCGCATGCTTTAGTGTTTGAAGGTTGACCAACCCCCACACAATGTTTCACTACTTTTTCCTGTCGCCTTGAGAAAAATGCTAAGTTTTGTATATGCAAAGGTGAATTGTATGTTGGCGGGCTTATAAAATCTCAGTCGGCCTCCAAAAAATGATAAAGAATTGAGTTATATGCATTTTAGATGCATATCGAGTTGCATATACAAAGAGGGAATCTCTCACAGATTCCTGGGAATATTCAGCAGTTGTATGCAAAGTTTAAATGCATATCGGGCTCAAAAGGATGCATGTACATTGGGGGAATCTGTTGAAGATTCTAGGAATATGTCGTCGTTGTATATCGAGTTTGCTTGTATATATTTTGTTGTATGTCCAAATATACAACGGCTACATGCATTAGAAAGATACAATGGAAATGTACAAGGGCGTAGATACATTCACTGAATGTGCAAGGAAAAACATACATGGGGCCTTGTATGTTCGGTAACATACAAAGAAGAAGATATACATTTGGTAGGGCCCACTATTGCACGCATCTTGGGTTTGTATATGGCATTTGGGTGCATTCCTAGAATATTCTGTCACAGATTCTGCAGTTGTATCAAAGGGTTTATACATTGTGTTGTGTGTTTAATATGCAATAAGTAACATACAACGCGGATTCCAAAGGGATTCAAATCAGGCTGTGAGCAGTAGTGGCGACCGGGGCTTGTACATTGCATTTGTATATGCGATGTGCGATGAAATATGCAAAGGAGAGAGAAAATGGGTCAGGCCCACCAGTTGTATACAATGGCAGTTGTATGTACGCCGACATACATTTAAAATATACATTGCGACAGGTGCAATGAAACATATACATTTCAGACCTGATGGGGAAATCAAATGCGGTAGGTAAGTGTTTGAGGTCCGGCTTGTATATCAGACAATTGTATATGCATTTGAACATGCATATACAAGGGCGAAATGGCAAAATGGAGAAAGCGAAAAGTCAGCGATAGGAACATGGAGTGCCTACATGGCACGTAATCATTGGTTGGCGACTTTTCAACATTTTTTGGGAGCCGTTGATCCTGGTGATGGGAGTTGATCGACGGCCATGTTTTGAACCCGCAGCGAAGGTTTTTTCTTGTGTATTTGCAATCATTTTTTAGCAGGAAAACAACAGATGCATCCGCTGCTACATTTCAAAGGGGCCTGTGGGTAGGTGAGGCAATAATGGCAAATTGTGCAGAGAAGTATGGGTCGAGTTGACAGGTTGAACCACCCGATTTAGGAAGAGGATCTCCATGCGGCGGCACATTCCCTGAGCTTACCTACTCCTTCCTCTTTGTCCCTCTGTTGCATTGATTATTTTGAGCGCCAATCTGAAGATGCATTGTATCTGGCAAATTTTTGACTTGCCTTGTAATTATTTTGCTGAGTACACAGTCTTGGTATAAAGGTCGAATTGTGTTACTCATTGTGTGGTTGAAGACTTGGGTAATTTTTTGTGTGAATAACGAAATACAGAGCATTTCCTGTCTATTGTATCTCTGTGGAGTTTATGAGTTGCATCTAAAGTGTATCTTGCACATATATTTAGTTTCTTGTCATTGTATATGAAAATGCATTATTGCATGTGTTTATCTGTCTGTCTCCATTTGTTGTATGCATTTTCTTCTTTTGAATCTGGTTGCTTAGGGTTTCACAAATTCTAGGGTATAGTCTTGTTGTACCACATGCTCAATCTGTAACTTCCATTCAAGGAGTGGATTAAATTGTTTTAGGTTAAAGTGTGGAGAAGATTGTATGTCAGTTGGGATATTCATAAGTAGAGACAGTTAAATACTTATCCTTGGGTGGTGTTTGTAAAGCAAATACCAGTCCTAACCCCTTGAAACTTGAATGCTAGTTGCAAGCCATTCTCTTGTATACGTCTAGTTGACTCCTTGCCCTAAGATAGGCACCGATATGCTTCTTGTGAATTAGTTATGATCCAAAACCCCTATCTTGCATCCAAACCATCAAACCAAACCATTCCATATTTCCAACCTATTAGTTGTAGGAGTAGGATTAGGAACCCCCTGCATACTCTCATCCATAACCAGACACATATGTCCAAGAATGTTGCCAACCTTGTGATTTGTCACACAAATCTTGGTCCGCACATGAGAGTTTTTTGCCTATGATTTTAAAGCTAAATCTTTCTATCATTGGGTGAGTCAAGGTTAAATCTTTAGCAAAAAGGGATACCCCCCTTGGTGCGACAAAACCAGAAGTGAATGGGAAGCAGCTCATGCAACCTCCCATATCTGTTGGCCAAATCTACCTGTGCATTGGAACTGGTAAACCCTCTGCCAATTCAGAAATAAATACCAACAAACACATCAAACACTTGTTCACTGTTATTCAAATTTAATCATGAAAGCATGAAATAAAAAATTCAACACAACAACATCATCAACACATGAGACACTAGGTTTTTTATGTGGAAAACGCTAAAAGGAAAAAACCACGGTGGGTGTTAGCTCACTTAAATAAATAAGTTATAACAATACCGAAAAATAGAGGCTCACTATCCAATATGCTCACTACAAATTATTGGTGATGATTGTTAGTCATAACAACATGCATAAAAGTTTACACAACAAACCTTTATTATCTTGAAAAGTACGATCAATTTGAAATAAATTGATGACTCCAAGGCTCTGTTGATCAGGTCATGATCATCTGATGTTACTCAAAGGTTGATGTGATATGTTGTTTATCATTCAATGTTCTTACACTTCTCTGTTACAATGAACTAATGTCTGCACATCTCTTCTGCACCTAATTCCTGTAAATTTCTTCACAAACAGAGATAATCTTGCTATGTTCTACAGATAATGATGATCTTTGATAAGTTTGATCCATTCTTCTGATCATTAACGGTAATTTGGTTATTCTAACTCTTACACTATGAATCTGCTCAAATAATGTTCTTATTAGTTGATATTTGCATGATTTATGTTATTGTTTATGGTTCTTTGCATGATATTTTCAATTCTACATGCATTAAGCTCAAAATATGCTATTGATGTTCAATTATCTTCAGGATATCTACATATTTGTGTACTTTGCTTATGATTATCAATGTATTTACAATTGTGGAGGTGATTGTAATGAAATTAAAGAAAATTGAAAGAATGCTTTCTAAATTTAATGAACCTTCAGCTACTGATTCATATACATTCCAGATACTTTCATGAAGAGAAGAAATCAAACCATAATTTCACCAGGATGTTCCACAGCTAAGTATGGTTGATGCTAACTTCAAAGGAATAAGGAATGAAAACAACACATGCAAACTGATAAGCACTCCAAGGGATGCAGCTGATCAATGCATATATCCAGAATTCATCCACTGATTACTCAAGATTTATGATTATTTGTAATCAAAACAGCTTCTTTCATTAGGTATGCAAAAGACATGTACATTCACAATAAGCTTTGACATTAGTCTTGAGAACTTTAGCAATCTAACTTCAATTAAGTTTCTAATAATGATACCAAGTGCACTCCATCTCCTTTTATAGAATAAGGAGAGGAGGCGGTTACAAAAATGATCAACAATCAAGATTTGTCAATCTAAATCCACGATCAATATCCTCTCTTTGACTAGGTCAACACTAGTAGATGTGGCACAAGTTTCTAGCTTGCAACCATCTGGTAGAACTCGATCCTTTTGTTATCTGGTTATGCATATGACTATGTCATCATGCATCTCTGCTTACTCTTTATCCTCTTCTTCTTCATCTTCATCTTCATTTCCTTCTTCTTCATTCGCATCTTCCTCTTCATCTTCCTCTTCATCTTCATCTTCATCTTCATCTTCATCACTATCATATTCATTAGCTCCAGGGTCATGCCTTATATGCACGCTGATCACTGCCCTGATGGATTCATACAGTTGCACTATTCTTTCTACTTCACCTCCATCCTGAATTTTGGCCTTTGCTACAACATGCTTGGGAGAATGAAAATGTGCCTGAAGAGCGTTCAATTTTCTCTTCCTACTATTTAACGTCTCATTGTATGTCTCTACCTTAGCTTTCATTCTCATGGCCTTATTTATCACCTCCTCTATTAAGTGATGAAGGGTGTCTTCTGTTGCTTGCTTAAAATTGCTATGAAAGGCTTGGACAACAAAATCAGTATCTTGATTTTCTATTTTTCCATCTACTTTGTCGTCTAGAGCCTCCAGAGTATTCATTTCTTCTTCCATAAGATCGTGTAGCTTGACACTTATGTCTCTAATCTTGCTACTGCATCTCCTTAGGATATCACATTCAAATATGGTATCTTCATACCAAATGCCTAGCAATTGTGCAATATTATTATCCAGTATTTTATTATCCATAAGTATTTTCATGTCTATCCTCCTTATTTCACCCAAGGCATCCAGATGTTTTTCTAACCTGAAGGACCTTCTCCCCACCTCATTTTGTAGCTTATCTACTTTACTCCTTAGATCACCAAGAGAGTTCCAATTTTCTAGAGAGGTTTTGACTACATTCTCTGCCTCGAAAACAAAAGAGACAAACCAACTATCTATTAACTGAGCCTTATGTTTCATGAGGTCCAACCCTATCATCTCATCTTGAGATATGATAGTTAGTGAGGTAGATGGGTTGAGTGGTGTATGCTTAGGGTCAATTAACCCTTTAATGAATGAATGTAATTGAGCAATGTGCTCTTTATGTTTCTTGTTCTTATCCTTTTCTCTTTTCACCCTCTGTGTTAAGGAACCAATAATATCTTTACCTTCTTGACCTTCCTAATCTTCATTAGCAAAACCTAAATCAATGTTTGTTGTTTGAAACTCATCAAGGCATATTTTTCCTTTTTCTTTATCTGCCATTGGTAAGGCTACTTGGGTTGTCCTCCTACCTGTGGTAGGATCTCTTTATATCATAGATGTAGGCATTGCCTTTCCTTTAGGCTTCAGCATGCTTGTTGTAAATAGTGTAGAAACATCAAATTCAGGTACCTCATCTATCTGCTGCAAATTTATCTCTTGTTGTAGCCAATATGGAACATCACCCCTAGGCCCTTGCTGGTCATTTTGCTCATTTTGAGCATCATGAAACTCTATATTATGCTCTACCCTTGGTGGTGAACTCTCTTTCCTTGGTTCTTCCTCATGTACATTTTCATGAGGGGGATCTTGTTGAGGGGTCTCCTATTGAGGAGGAGGTTCTTGTGGTGTTTGTACATTCTGATCATGTACCTCCTTTTGCATTTTACCCTCATGTGGTTCCTAAACATTTTGATTTTGTTCATCATGTGGCACTTGGTCTTCATGAGAAGATTGTGCATTTTGCTCTTGGGGATCACCTTGATCACCCTTGGCCACATTCTCTGGTTCCTTTAGTTGACCATCATCTTGGGGCAAACTTGGTTCTTCACCTTTTGAGGTGTCTATTTCTCTTTGTTCTTGAGTCTTTCCAAGCTCCTTTTCTTTTTCTTTTATTTCTCTTACAGGGGTTGGTGCTAGGTTATCACCCTGATTTGTATTTCTACTAGACACCTCCTCATTTTGTTGATCACTTTTATCAGGCATCTCCTGATCACCCTCCCTCTGAACATTAGTGCCTATCTTCTCTTGTCCTGGAGGTGCATTGCTTTGCCCTTTATCTTGATCAGGTATTCTCTTATCAGCCTCTTCATGCACACTAATTTCTACTTTCTCAGGCTCTGGAGGTGGATCATTATCTCTGTTCTGATCTCCATCACCTTGGTAAGCCAAGTCTATTACTGTAGGTCTTGTGACCTGATCAACCAAATTGGTTAATCCTATCTGTTGGGCTACATCCTTGAGATTATCTTCTTCCATTTCTTCTGTCTCAACCTACTCCTGATGAGTTTCCATTTGAACCATAGGAGTCCCATAAGGAGTCATTTTGGTATTAGCCACTAAGGTCTCCATCCTTTGAGCAGCAACATCCCTAACTATCTCATCATCTGACAAATATACAGTATCATCGAGTGGAAGAGGTGGCTCTTTCTTTGCCTTATGTCTCTCTTCTCTCTGCACTTCCACCTTCTCAGTTTTAAATTGAATAATGTCTAGGATAGGAACCTCATGTTGCAGGTCCTTCATAAAACATGGACCACTTGCACCCCTCAATATAATAGGATCAACGTTTACATTTCCCCTCATTGCAATTTTCTGCTTCTTTTGGGGTGGTGTCTGTTGCACCTTCTTCCTCTTCTTTGTTATCAACAAATCATCATCTCGAGGCTCTTCATTTAATGGTTCTTCCTCTGATGGTTCATCTTCCAAGGGTTCCTCCTCTATAATCACCATGGCCGGCTTTGTCACCTTTTTATTTTGCAAGGCAGGGGTATGAGATGATGCAGCTGCAAATGTAGATGCCACATCCCCCTTTGGTTGGGGTCTTCTAATTATTACTCCCTATTGCACAGGAGCTACCTTTTTCTTTTAACCCTATTGCTTTCCCTCTAAAGTTGGCCACCTCTCTCCATTGGATTTCCTCTTCTCAATGAGAAAGTCATCATATTCTTCTTCAGATAACTCTTATCTTTTCTTCTTTTTATCCACAGTGAGGGCTACACCCTTCCTCTTTAACTTAGTGATTTCAGCACTTACCCATCTCTGGGTCAGTTGCATAACTTTCTGCATAATTTAATCAAATGAAGTCACCTCAGGCTAAGTTAAATCAAGAGCTAATATGGTTTCATTATATATTTTGTTGTCCTCATACTCACTAGACATGATCTTTCCATCATCCTTGTGCAACTGGAGAGGCACTGGAATGCAATCAAAGGTCCAAATTTGGTTGAGAGTGAGCCTCTGGTAAGTCCTTCTCCGGACCTCTGCTTCATCATCACAATCAGTTCAATAATCCTCAAGGTGCCTTTGATGTATTTGTTTTCCCAGTAATTTCTGCATCCTGCCATATGGGTCATATGACCTAGCTATTGAAAATGGCTACAAGTGCATTAGCTTTAATCCTCTGATGGCATCCTTGATACTTTGTCTGTCAAGGCATAAATACCAGCCAATGAAGACTGGAAACAACACAGTTGCAATCTTTCCCTTCTCCATGTGAGCCTCCACTGAGGTCGATATCTGTCTAACAAATTCCATCAGAATGACCCTGTCATTGGGGTATCTGGGCAATATGAGAGGTTTCCCTTCAAATCATTCTATTCTCATGTATGAAAAGGTAGGGAACTGGATAAACCAAGCCCCGTATTTGTAGATAACAGCTCGGGCTTCCATACTTAACCTTTTTGTTCTATCCTCCTCCATGGTTCTAACCAGATGCATAGAAAAGGAGTCATTCACTAACTTGTAATTTTCGAGGGATTCCCTCCTGCTTAGCTTTGGGTAGTGTTCCCATATGTTTACATCACCAGGGTTATTTCCAACCCTGCCCACTGTTTGTAACCCATTAAATGTACCTCTAAAGGCACAGTCATATATGACATAAGAAGTCATATGGAACATGCACATTTTGCCACCCAACCTTCTCATTCCTTCATCTAAACTATCACTGATGATTTTAGCCCAGAGAGGCTTGTCATCTGAGAATAATTCCATACATCTAATTTTTGAAGTTTCCAGCATGTTGTCTCCCGGTCATTCTACTTAGCATGACCATCATGTATTGATATTCTTTAGCAAATCCAAATTTAAACAAGTATTTTGGCAGTTTAATAGATGCCTTATACATACTGCTCTTATACCTCCACTGGTACATGATTCTCCTGGCTTCTTTATCATTACCACGGTATTCCTTTTCCAACCTGCTTAAGCTCAATCTGACTACATCAAATCCTATAGGTAAATTATATGCAGTGGTGATGCCTTTTATTGAGAAATCTGCATACACCCTGCCATGCTTGTCTACTCTTCTAGTTTTTGAATTATAGTTCTATGCACATTCAACCACTAACTCAATAGCTTCCATAGCATATGCAAATCCCCCGGCATGCCACATCCCTATGGAGTATATTCTTTGAACTATAGGGTTTCCACTTCCATTATCTAACCTTCTTGTCCATGCATCTAGGTCTGTATTCCCCTGATGTGTATCATTTATCATCCCGTATCTGAATCCTACCCCTTTAGGCCATACAAACATAGGTTTTAAGAACTCTAAATCAAACCTATTGCTTCTGATAGCCATTAAATCCTGTGATAAAGACATGCATTTCTTACCATAACATGTTTGCGTGGAACAAGGTTCAAGGATCACATACATTCCATAGTAGTAATTCTATTATTCTAACTTATTCCATGAATCACCATGCTGATTAACTTGATGAAAACTATTTTTACCTCATGATTTATAGTAAATGACAAAAGAGAGGGTTTCAATTTTACTCACCTGATAATCGCTTTCCTCTTTTACTATATGACTGATAACGGTATGAATGTGAATACGCTGTATTGGTTGTTCCGTTCTATCAAGATGCGGGTCTCGTTCCGTTTGCAGGTGACTGTGATGCTTTGACTTTTAGAGCTCTGTAATTTTTTGCTTATGGTAAATGTGAATAAACCCCAAAATTCACCTTTTAACTGATCAATACGACAAATTAGGGCATGTTTATTACTTTTGTTTAAGTCCATTGATCAACTCATGACATTCGGGGATACTTGACAAGTGGCGGGTTTATATTTGAAACTCGAGGGCGCAACCTACTGTTGGGTTCACATTTAATGTGGAGGGTGATCTCTACGAAGATCAGGGATATTTGAAAATATGACCCTCTACAACCTGCATCTAACATATGAGGGTGATGTCACCATGAATATGGTCAACCTTTGACCAATAAGCAAGATCAGGTCACATTATGCATTTGCTAACAATTGGGGTAATATACCATATTACTATGATCTGTGGAGGTGCCACGTGGCATCGTTGGATTGGCTGCTAATAGACTAGGTATCTCAGGAGATCTAAGTTGATATGAGGGATATTGACGATATCCAGATCTTTTAACACTAAGGAATATCACCCTCATTTGAGAATGTAAGGGTGACGTCATCACTTTATAGGCATCTACAATTACTCGAAGAGACTGACGTCATCGTCATATTTGTTAAGGTCGGGGATATTTCAGAATATGACCTTCTCGGGTTGGAGTATGATGACATCATTGGGATGTCATGTCTTCTTTGTCATTAGGTTATTGTGATGTCATCATCATATTGAGAAATATGACGAATATTAGGAAATGTGACCCTGCGAGGGTCAGGTGTATTGATTACATCATCATCAGGGTGATCTCTTCTATTCATTGGGACTGGATGACGTTAGGGTCATGTTTATGAAAGGTGATATTCACAAAAGGGTGATATTTTGTAAGATGATGGATATTAGGAAATGTGACCCTCCACGAATATGCATGCAGGGTTCGACAGGCATATACCTTATCGAACTTAAATTTGACGTTCACGAATCAGGAATATGAAGACATCAGGTGAGCTTCTTATGTCCAGGTCATCTTAGCAAAAATGACTGACATTTAGAAATATGATCCTATGGGAAATATCCAAGTTGACGAAACTTTGGCTTAGCATAACTCTTTATCCTTGGCAAATATCAGGGTGATGTAAAAGGCAATTCTGCATAGAATTTCAAACTCTTTAAGACTATGGGGTTTATGACCTGAAATTCTAACTTTGACAGCTGACCCCTTTTGTGAATTCACATGCATGTGCAAGGGTACTATACTCAACTTGACCTTTTGCCAAACTGCCTAAAGAAAGAAACAAGCACAAGCAGGAGCAAAAAATGTTGGGTCCCTGTTTTTGCTAAGGCAAAATGTGGTGTGTTGTGCAACCACACAACAACTTGTCACCAAAGAAAACAACCAAATTCAAATGATTCAAGTGATGAGGTCACATTAAAACATATTATTTTAACT
This sequence comes from Cunninghamia lanceolata, assembly GCA_027924645.1. Lineage (NCBI taxonomy): Eukaryota > Viridiplantae > Streptophyta > Pinopsida > Cupressales > Cupressaceae > Cunninghamia > Cunninghamia lanceolata. The sequence continues at coordinate 17,822,920 of BSBN01001215.1, read as the reverse complement.
CTCTCTAAGTATAAGTATCATGACCTTTTTGAATGATATCAGGTTCATCAGTGCAACAATGCAAATAAGGGATCAAGTGTGTGCAAATGATTAATAATCTTCATCTTGAAAGTAAGTTGAAAACACAAATAACTAGTGTTAAGCTACATATTTTGGGTTCATCCCTCATAGCCAACCGGGATAGAGCCTTGTTTCCAACAGGTGTCCATAGCCCCGACAAGGTTATCTTTACAATCCCCCCAAGTAGAGCCCCACTGCCAGCAAGCGTCTATAGCCTCGATAGAGGTACTTAGGTGGCCTAATTTTCTTTATCCTCTTGGATTTTCAATATTCATCTCTTTTCTTCATATGATATCATCATGTAAGCTCAATATGCAAGGTGTTGTCACTTGCCAATTTAGGTTGGGTATTGCAATAGTAGCAAGAGTGACCCTTCAGATTTTTCACTTAACACCTATATTGATGTGTTCAACAAACCCAAGGTTGTTAGGTGATTCATCATGAAAATCTCCTTGATCAAGAAAAGGAATCACTGATGAAAAGGATATCATAGACCTAATCAAAGATACTTCTCAACATGAGTCACAACCTATGTAGGAATTTGTACTCATCACTTGAATCCTAACAATTTGGTTGGTTTCTTAGGGTGATAAGATGCATCATCTTGACTAACCATAACAAAGACTCAACAACAAAACAAACAAGCAAGCAAGAAAACACACAAAACAAAACTATACAAACAACTATTCAACATGTACAATATGATACAAATAACTTACATGACCCTATTTTAGGCTTGGAAGTAATGTTTGAGAAATTGTCCATTGACTGGTAATGGGACATCCTCACTGGTTAGGGTCTTAAGTCTATAGGTACTGTCTCCTAGGACCTCTAAGATTTGGAAAGGACCTATCCAAAGTTTGTCAAATTTTCCATGGTCACCTTTCTTCTCATGTGCTTTATCCCATGCCAGGACTAAATCTAAAATCCTAAAAGCTTTCACTCTGGCTCTTTTATCAAACCAACATTTGACAATAGCCAATGTTTGGCAAATTGATCAATTGCCCTATCTCTTTTCTCTTCTAAGTGCATGAGTTGAAGTAATCTAACTTCTTGCTTGTTATCTATCCCTAGATATTCTTGTACAAATTGTAAAGTGGGGATCTTTAAGTTGACATGCAGGATAGGATCCATCCCATACACCAATTGGTAAGGTGAGTTTCCTAAAGCAACCTTCATTCTAGTTCTGTCTACCCATAGGGCATACTTCAATAGGGTGTTCTATTCCCTAGGGTTCTTCTCTATCAGTTTCTTTATGATGTTCAATAAGTTTTTATTGGTTGAATCTGCTAAGACATTCCCTTGAGGATAATAATTCAAGGAAAATTTCAAAATAATCCCATGATCAAAAGCCCAACTTGATAACTTTAATGATGCAAAGGCAGGTCCATTATCACATACCAAAGCGTAAGGAACTCCATACCTGGTCACTATGTTACTTTCCAGAAACTTGATTACATCTTCTACATTGCACATCTTACTACTGACTACTTCAGTCCACCTGGTGCAATAATCAGTGATGGTTAAGACATACCTATGGCCTGAAGATGATGGAGGATTGATGGGTCCTATGAAGTCCATGCCCCATTGAGCAAATGGGTGCATCTCCATCACTGGCTGCAATGGTTGTGCAGCATATTTCTCTCGGTTAGCAGCAACCTGACAAGTATGGCAAAATTTAATATGTTCTGCAGTATCCTTAAAGATAGTAGGCTAATAATATCCTGCTCTCAAGATGGCATGTGCAATAGCTAAGTGAGATCCATGTGTAGTTCCAAACTTATCATGTAACTCAACTAAAACCTTGTCAGCCTCTTGTCTATCCAGACATCTGAGATATATTCCTTCATAGTTCTTTTTGAAAAGAACTCCTCCTTTTATCATATACTTCTGTGATCTTATTTTCAGGGCTCTCCTATGTGAAGCTTGCAATTTTGATGGGCATCTTCCAGTAATCAGAACATGCCTGATATCGAAATACCATTCTTTATCTTCTTTGGAATTAACTACATATTGTTGACTCATAAGGTTGGGGTCAGTTTCAAAAATCATCTGGCTTAGGGCTTGCCCCCTTACTAACTTCATGGGTGTTATATCCATATCATATTCCTAGAGCACTGTTATCCATTTGGCTCTCTTTTCTCCTGGCTCACTTTGCATCAGGAGAATCTTTATTGTTGCATCTAGTACTACAGCAATGATCTTACTTCTTAAGATGTAATGTTTAAATTTCTTAACTGCTTAAACTAGAGCAAGAGCTTGTCTCTCAACATCCATGTATCTAAGCTCTACATCCTTAAATGGGCAGCTCATGAAGGCTATAGGTTTTTCTTCTTTGGCTTCATTTCTTTGTGTCAGTACTATTGTAGATGTATGCTCTGAAGCAAATGAATAAATGTAGAAATCTCTTGTATAATCTAGACTGATAAGGACAGGGGCATCAGATATGGCTTTCTTGATGTCCTCAAATGCTGCTCTTGCTTCAGGGGTCCATCCAATTTTAGCATCTTTCTTGAGCATTGCATTAAGTGGTCGAACAATCTCTGCAAACCCATTAATGAACTTTCTAACAAAATTTATCTTATCAAAGTAGGATTTAAGCTCTTTGTTACTTCCAGGAAGTTGCAACTTCATGATAGATTCTATCCTAGCGGGGTCAATAATGATTCTATTTTTTGTTATCAGGTGGCCTAGCAGTTTATCTGTGGTCACTCCAAATATACACTTCTTTGGATTTAGTGAGATGCCATATTGTTCACACTTCTTAAGTACCTTCTTGAGGTCTTTTATATGATTCCCCCTTTCCTTTAAAAAAATGGTCAAGTCATCCATGTAAATGACTATACATTTACCAATTAAGCCTCTGAAATCTATATCCATTGTATGCTGAAAGGTGGCTCCAACATTTATCAATCCAAAAGGTATGCGCCTATAGGCAAATATTCCCCACTTTATGCTAAATGCAGTTTTAATCTGTTTATCTTATCTACCATCACCTGGTTATACCCTGAGAAACCATCCAAGAATGACATCATCTGAGCACCATTTACTATTTGTAAGACCTCATCCAGTGAAGGTAAAGGATAATTGTCCTTTTCAGAAGCTCTGTTTAAGTTTTTCAAGTCTACACATAGCCATATGTCACCATTTTTCTTTCTTACAAGAACCAAATTCGCTACCCAAGTTGAATGCCTCACAGGAAATATGATTCTGGCATTGAGCAACTTCTTCACTTCTTCAAATATAATGGGCTCTAACAAGGCATTAATAGGTCTCTACTTTTGTCTAAAAGGTTTAGCATCTGGCTTCAATGGTATAGTGTGGGTGATGATTGAGGTATCATAAGTCTTCAGCTCATCATAAGTCCAAGCGATAACATGGATATAGTCCTTCAGTGCTTGAGTTATCCCTACCATTTCTTCTTCTGTATAGACTTTGCCAATCAGGACATTCCTTACTTCTTCATTTTGTCCTATATTGATTGGTGAATATTCTCCTCTGTCAGTCTTTGGGAGATCTTTCTATTTCAGCATATTGTGCAGATCAAATGCTCTTTCTAACTCAAAGTTCAAAGTTCTAACTCAATCTCTTGATAAGTGCAATTCAAAGTTCTTGAATTGATCTACTTCATCACTGTCACTAGAACCATGATTAGACTCTACAATCACCTTGTCATCTTGATGATCATCTTCATGTACATGAATATCGTACATAAGAATTTCCTCTATCTTAACTGTTTGGGGTCTGATGGTGTAAACTCCTAGTTCAACATCCACATGCATTATCTCGTTTGTGTTAATATACTCAGTGATCATGTGTTTCATTCAAGGTTTACCATCTATCCTAATTTGATTGGGAATCCCTTTCCAAGGTAGCCACATGTGGCTAAAATCTGTGGACATAAATCCATTAAGCATTTTGGACCAATCCCTGCAAAGCAACATTCTATATGTATCAGGGATATCTACCACCTAGATATCAATGTAATATTGGATCCTGGGATCTGATGCTAGCTGCATATGAATGTGAGTTAACTCTCCCACAACACTCACTTCAGTCTTGTCTAATTGTGTCACTTTATTGAGTGACTTAGCAGGATGTAACCCTAAGGCATTACAAATGGACAATGGCATTACATTAGTAGATGCACCTGAATCCACTAAATAATTATGTAGGTTTTTATCGAACATCCTTAAGGAAAGGAGAAATGGAAGTGACTTGGTCTTATCCCTATAAAGGGTCATGTGTGAAGTTTCAGCAGCTTGAACAGTAGCTGGGACTTTGTGCTTGTCATTATTGTCTTTAGCTGCATGATCCTTACTCAAAATCTGACTTGGATTGGGGAGATGACTATCTTCTTTTGGTGCATGGTCATCTAAGGATCTCATGAAATCTTTCTTAATAGCTGGGGTTTTGAGTAGTTCTGACAATGATAAGCTAGTTTTAACTCTTCTCATCTCCTCTGCTAAATAATTGACCAACTTATCAAATTTAGGAGGCTGATTACTAGCTTTTGACACTGCATTTTGTGGTGCAAAGTACTGGGCATTAACCTTAGGAAGACCAAGGTTATTACTTGCCTTTGGATTAGGAGGAATATTCAAATTATTAGGAGGCAAAGACATGGTTAAGGGACTAGAAAGTCTGTTTGAATTATTTCTGAGGTTATAATTGTGTCTACCCTGATACTGCTACTAGTAGGCATGAATTTCTTCAAGTTGTATTGCCAGTTCATTTTCATCTTCAAAAGGAAAGACATAATTTGTTTCAAAGGCCAAAGAGGACTCCTCACATGCTAAGGTGTAATTCTCATGAACTGAGGGTGCCTGATGATAAGGGTGATTAACAAAGCTTTCTAACACAAGGGTTGAGTCATATCCATAAGGGACAATTTCATTTCCTTCTATGTTGGGAGGATTTCCAGTGGTATTAGACACTTCAGCCTAAAAAATATTGGTTGCTATCCTAAACTAAGGACAATATAATTCAGCATGTGCATTGGTGTTATGTATCCTACACCAGTTTAAAAGAGTTGCTTCTGCCAAGTTCACCCTAGTGGTTTGCTTAGGTTCACTAGGAGGCTAGTTATCTAAGGGTGACGGTAATGATCCATTATTTGGCCTAGTATTCCACACTCTAGGTTGCCTAGGTGCATTATTGTTGCCACTATTATTGTTATAACTCCTCTCATTGTTGTACCCTCTATCAGGATATCCAAATCTATCATTATTATATCATCTATTTTGATTTGACTGGGAGTAGAAATTTTGACCCCTCAAGTGAGTGATTTCAGTTGTTAATTTCCTCAATTGTGCAGACATCTCTTTGATTTCTTCCTTCTCTTCCTGAACTTTAGCTACTACATTCTCTATTTGAGGTTTGAAAAAGGAAGCACTATTACTATTATTCTGTCCTACATCTTGGGGTACTTGTGCAGGTCTTGGATATTGCACTATCTGGCCATTTCTATTTGGAGGTGGCACGATGCTAAGGGGAGGTACTTGTAGTGGACCTGGCATTGTAGATGGAGGCATCATGACTCCACTAGTCTGCTGCTGAATAGGGTATGCAAGATATGTTGGATGTGTAGAATAGGTAGGAAAAGCAATGTTAGGAGTTGGAGCAGGAACAAGTTGTTGATTAACTTTTATTGCTTCCTCAAAAGCTCTTGTCAAAGTTGTGACACCAGGATGTGTCCTCCTTATGAACATAGAAGTCAAGGGATCTAGGGCTGAATAATATATATTCCTAGCTACTTCATTTGCTACAGTATATGGAGCTACCAGTTTTGAAAGCATCTTTTGGAATCTGGCATTAAAGTTTGAAATAGGCTCCCCTTCAAATCTCTTAATTGTGGCAAAGAGATGGTAATTCATTGAAGGATCTATAGGCATTTTGAATCTATCCTTGAAGGCTTTCTCTAAAGCATCCCATGAGCCAACAGAAGCTTGAGCCAGACTAATATACCAGTTATATGCTTCCTCTCCCAAGGAATATGGAAACAAATGACATACAACATCTTGATGCTCAATCCTTGCTCTGCAGCAAGCTTCTTTGAATGTCTGGATATGATCATCTGCATCTTGATATGGATGATCTTTAGGGAAAATCTTGTCAGGGTTCTTAGGTAAAGGATGGTAGGTAGTGAAATTTAAAGGTGACTCTATAGCAAAGAATGACATTGTGATTGGTGCTTGATGTACTGGAGGCGTAACAGGTGATCCTACAGGTGTCTGAAGTGCAGTAGGAGATATTGGAGGTGTCAGAGTATGTCCTAATGAAGATATTGATGCACCTGAGTTAGGAGTGTGATGAATATATATGGTTCTAGGTCTAAGTCCATGGATAGGTAGTTCTTCCAAGAGTCCACTGGATCTAGACCTGGTGTTAGGCTAGTGAGCCAAGATTCTAACATTTTATGACAAATTATGGAAATTTGACTGGATCTTTGCAAAGATCATAAGGAATAACCTTGCAGAGCAGATATTTATGACTAAAACCCCTGGACTGACTATATATTTGTGCAATATTTGCATGAAACTTGCAAATATGAGCAAAGATAGAACTTTTGAACCCAGATATTAGGATATTTAACTACACAATTGAGCCATTGCTAGAAATTTACATAACTCTCAAATGACGACTCAACTTTCAAGGATTTCAACAACCTGACTGTAAAGTCTACAATATTTATGCTTGATTCCAAGATATTTATTATAAACAAACTCATAACAGCATAACAGAGGCAAATCTTTGCACAAACATTCAAAGCATAAGCAATTCAAAATGAAATTTGTGAAAATTACCTTCTATTAATGTAGGAATTGTGTGTATTTGACCAATTCACTTAACAAGAGAGAACGGAAGGCCCTCCTTGTAATGTCAATTTATGTTGGTGATGATTGTTAGTCATAACATGCATAAATGTTTACACAACAAACCTTTATTATCTTGAAAAGTACGATCAATTTGGAATAAATTGATGACTCCAAGGCTCCGTTGATCAGGTCATGATTGTCTGAGGTTACTCAGAGGTTGATGTGATATGTTGTTTCTCATTCAAGCATCTTACACTTCTCTGTTACAATGAACTAATATCTGCACATCTCTTCTGCACCTAATTCCTATAAATTTCTTCACAAATAGAGTTAATCTTGCTATGCTCTACAAATAATGATGATCTTTGATAAGTTTGATCAACTATTCTGGTCATTAACTGTAATTTGGTTAATCTAACTCTTACACTATGAATCTGCTAAAATAATGTTCTTATTAGTTGATATTTGCATGATTTATGTTATTATTTATGGTTCTTTGCATGATATTTTCAATTCTACATGCATTAAGCTCAAAATATGCTACTGATGTTCAATTCTTTTTGGGATATCTACATATTTGTGTATTTTGCTTATGATTATCAACGTATTTGCAATTGTGGAGGTGATTGTAATGAAATTAAAGAAAATTGAAAGAATGCTTTCTAAATTTAATGAACCTTCAGCTACTGATTCACATACATTCAAGATACTTTCATGAAGAAAAGAAATCAAACCATAATTTCACCAGGATGTTCCATAGCTAAGTATGGTTGATGCTAACTTCAAAGGAACAAGGAATGAAAACAACACATGCAGACTGATCAGCACTCCAAGGGACATAGCTGATCAATGCATATATCCAGAATTCATCCACTGATTACTCAAGATTTATGATTATTTGTAATCAAAAAAGCTTCTCTTTCATTAGGTATGTAAAAGACATGTACATTCACAATGAGCTTTGAAATTAGTTCTGAGAACTTCAGCAATCTAACTTCAATTAAGTTTCTAATAATGATACCAAGTGCACTCCTCCTTTTATAGAATAAGGAGAGGAGGCAGTTATAAAAATGATCAACGATCAAGATTTATCAATCTAAATCTATAGTCAATATACTCTATTTGACTAGGTCAACACTAGTAGACGTGGCACAAGTTGCCAGCTGGAAACCATCTAGTAGAACTCAATCCTTTTGTTATCTGGTTACGCATATGACTCTGTAATCATGCATCTCTGCTTACTCTTTGTCCTCTTCATCTTCATCTTCATCTTCATCTTCATCAGCTCCAGGGTCATGCCTTATATGCACGCTGATCACCTCCATAATGGATTCATACAGTTGCACTATTCTTTCTACTTCACATCCATCCTAAATTTTGGCCTTTGCTACAACATGCTTATGAGAATGAAATTGTGCCTGAAGAGCATTCCATTTTATCTTCCTACTATTTAACGTCTCATTGTATGTCTCTACCTTAGCTTTCATTCTCATGGCCTTATTTATCACCTCCTCTGTTAAGTGATGAAGAGGGTCTTCTACTGCTTGCCTAAAATTGCTATGAAAGGCTTGGACAGCAAAACCAGTATCCTGATTTTCTATTTTTCCATCTACTTTGTCTTCCAGAATCTCCAGAGTATTCATTTCTTCTACCATAAGATCATGTAGCTTGACACTTATGTCTTTGAGCTTGCTACTATATCTCCTTAGGATATCACATTCAAATATCGTATCTTCATACCAAATGCCTAGCAACTGTGCAATATTATTATCCAGTATTTTATTATCCATAAGTATTTTCATGTCTATCCTCCTTATTTCACCCAAGGCATCCAGATGTTTTTCTAACTTGAAGGACCTTCTCCCCACCTCATTTTGCAGCTTATCTACTTTACTCCTCAGATCACTAAGAGAGTTCCAATTTGCTAGAGAGGTTTTGACTACATTCTCTACCTCGAAAACAAAAGAGACAAACCAACTGTCTATTTGATCTTCATGAGAAGATTGTGCATTTTGCTCTTGGGGATCACCTTGATCACCCTTGGCCACATTCTCTGGTTCCTTTAGTTGACCATCATCTTGGGGCAAACTTTGTTCCTCACCTTTTGAGGTGTCTATTTCTCTTTGTTCTTGAGTCTTTCCAAGCTCCTTTTCTTTTTCTTTTATTTCTCTTTCAGGTGTTGGTGCTGGGTTATCACCCTAATATGTATTTCTACCAGGCACCTTCTCATTCTATTGATCACTTTTATCAGGCATCTCCTGATCACCCTCCCTTTGAACATTAGTTTCTATCTTCTCTTGTTATGGAGGTGCATTGCTTTTCCCTTTATCTTGATCAAGTACTCTCTTATCAGCCTCTTCATGCACACTAATTTCTACTTTCTCAGGCTCTAGAGGTGGATTGTTATCTCTATTCTGATCTCCATCACCTTGGTAAGCCAAGTCTATTACTGCAGGGCTAGTGACCTAATCAACCAAATTGGTTAATCCTATCTGTTGGGCTACATCCTCAGGATTATCTTCCTCAATTTCTTTTGTCTCGACCTGCTCCTGATGAGTTTCCTTTTGAACCATAGGAGTCCTGTGAGGAGTCATTTTGGTATTAGCCACTAAGGTTTCCATCCTTTGAGAAACAACGTCCCTAACTATCTCATCATTTGACAAATATATAGTATCATCGAGTGGAAGAGGTGGCTCTTTCTTTGCCTTATGTCTCTCTTCTCTCTGCTCTTCCACCTTCTCATTTTTAAATTGAATAATATCTAGGATAGGAACCTCATGTTGTAGGTCCTTCATAAAACATGGACCACCTGAACCACTCAATATAATAAGATCAACATTACATTTCCCCTCATTGCAGTTTTCTGCTTCTTTTGGGGTGGTGTCCACTACACCTTCTTCCTCTTCTTTGTTATCAACAAATCATCATCTTGAGGCTCTTCATTTAATGGTTCTTCCTCCAATGGTTCATCTTCCAAGGGTTCCTCCTCCTCTATAATCATCGTGGCAGGCTTTGTGACCTTTTTCTTTTACCGGGCAGGGGTATGAGATGATGCAGCTACAGATGTAGATGCCACATCCCCCTTTGGTTGGGGTCTTCTAATTATTACTCCCTGTTGCACAGGAGCTGCCTTTTTGTTTTTACCCTGCTGCTTTCCCTCTAAAGTTGGCTGCCTCTCTCTATTGGATTTCCTCTTCTCAATGAGAAAGTCATGATATTCTTCTTCAGATAACTCTCGTCTTTTCTTCTTGTTATCCACAGTGAGGGCTACACCCTTCTTTTGTAACTTAGTGATATCAGCACTTACCCAGCTTTGGGTCAGTTGAATAACTTTCTGCATAATTTGATCAAATGAAGTCACCTTAGGCTGAGTTAAATCAGGAGCTAATATGGTTTCATTATATATTTTGTTGTCCTCATACTCACTGGACATGATCTTTCCATCATCCTTGTGCAACTGGACAGGCAGTGGAATGCAATCAAAGGTGTGAATTTGGTCGAGAGTGAGCCTCTGGTAAGTCCTTCTCCGGACCTTTGCTTCATCATCACAATTAGTCCAATAATCCTCAAGGTGCCTTTGATGTATTTGTTTTCCCAGTAATTTCTGCATCCTACCATATGGGTCATATGACCTAGCTATCAAAAATGGCTGCAAGTACATTAGCTTTAATCCTCCGATGGCATCCTTGATACTTTGTCTGTCAAGGCATAAATACCAACCAATGAAGACTGGAAACAACACAGGTGGAATCTTTCCCTTCTCCATGTGAGCCTCCACTGAGGTTGATATCTGTCTAACAAATTCCATTAGAATGACCCTGTCATTGGGGTATCTAGGCATCATGAGAGGTTGCCCTTCAAATCCTTCTATTCTCATGTATGAAAAGGTAAGGAACTGGATAACCCCCATATTTGCAGATAATAGCTTGGGCTTCCATACTTAACCTTTTTGTTCTATCCTCCTCCATGGTTATGACCAAATGCATAGAAAAGGAATCATTCACTAACTTGTAATTTTGGAGGCATTTCCTCCTGCTCGGTTGTGGGTAGTATTCCCATATGTTTACATCACCAGGGTTGTTTCCAACCCTACCCACTGTTTATAACCCATTAAATGTACCTCTAAAGGCACAGGCATATATGACATAAGAAGTCATATGGAACATGCACATTTTGCCACCCAGCCTTCTCATTCCTTCATCTAAACTATCACTGATGATTTAAGCCCAGAGAGGCTTGTCATCTCAATATTCCACCATCCGGATAATTCCATACATCCAATTTTTGAAGTTTCAAGCATGTTGTGTCCCGGTCATTCTTCTTAGCATGACCATCATGTATTGATATTCTTCAGCAAAATCAAATTTAAACAAGTATTTTGGTAGCTTAGCAGATGCCTTATACGTACTGCTCTTAGACCTCCACTGGTACATGACCCTCCTGGCTTTTTTCTCATTACCACGGTATTCCTTTTCCAACCTGCTTAAGCTCAATCTGACTACATCAAATCCTATAGGCAAATTAAATGCAACGGTGATGCCTTTTATTAAGAAATTTGCATACACCCTGCCATGCTTATCTACTCTTCTGGTTTCTGAATTATAGTTCTGTGCACATTCAACCACTAACTCAGTAGCTTCCATAGCATATGAAAATCCCCCAGCGTGCCACATCTCTGTGGAGTATATTCTTTGAACTATAGGGTTTCCACTTCCATTATCTAACCTTCTTGTCCATGCATCCAGGTCTGTATTCCCCTAATGTGTATCATTTATCATCCCATATCTGAATCCTACCCATTTGAGTTGTACGAACATAGGTTTTAAGAACTCTGAATCAGACCTATTGCTTCTGATAGCCATTAAATCCTACGATAAAGACATGCATTTCTTACCCTAACATGATTGCGTGGAGCAGGGTTCAAGGATCATATGCATTCCATAGTAGTAATTCTATTATTCTAACTTATTCCATGCATCACCATGTTGATTAACTTGATGAAAACTATTTTTACCTCGTGATTTACAGTAAACGATGAAAGAGAGGGTTTCGATTTTACTCACCTGATAATTGCTTTCCTCTTTTACTATATGACTGATAACGGTATGAATGTGAATACACTATATTGGCTATTTCATTTCATCGAGATGCGGGTCCCGTTCCATTTGCAGGTGACTGTGATGCTTTGACTTTCAGAGCTCTGTAATTTTTTGCTTAAACATATGGTAAATGTAAATAAACCCCAAAATTCACCTTTTAACTGATCAATACGACAAATTAGGGCGCATTTATTACTTTTGTTTAAGTCCATTGATCAACTCATGACATTTGGGGATACTTGACAAGTGGCGGGTTTATATTTGAAACTGGAGGGCGCAACCTACCATTGGGTTCACATTTAATGCAGAGGGTGATCTCTGAAAAGATCAGGGATATTTGAAAATATGACCCTCCGCAACCTACATCTAACATATGAGGGTGATGTCACCATGAATATGGTCAACCTTTGACCAATAAGCAAGATCAAGTCACATTATGCATTTGCTAACAATTGGGGTAATATATTGTATTACTATGATCCGGAGAGGTGCCACGTGGCATAGTTAGATTGGTTGCTAATAGACTAGGTATCTCGGGTGATCTAAGTTGATATGAGGGATATTGATGATATCCAGATCTTTTAACACTAAGGAATATCACCCTCATTCGAGAATGTAAGGGTGACGTCATCACTTTAATTACTCGAAGAGACTGACGTCATCATCATATTTGTTAAGGTCGGGGATATTTCAGAATATGACCTTCTTGGGTTGGAGCATGATGACATCATCAGAATATCGTGTCTTTTTTTTCATCAGGTTATGGTGACTTCATCGTCATATTGAGAAATATGACAGATATTAAGAAATGTGACCCTGCGAGGGTCGGGTGTATTGATTACGTCATCATCAGGGTGATCTCTTCTATTCATCAGAACTAAATGACGTTAGGGTCATGTTTACAAAAGGTGATATTTGCAAAAGGGTGATATTTTGTAAGATGACGGATATTAGGAAATGTGACCCTCCACGAATATGCATGCGGGTTTCAACGGGCATATACCTTATTGCACTTAAATTTGACATTCGCGAATCAGGAATATGAAGACATCAGGTGATCTTCTTGTGTCCGGGTCATCTTAGCAAATATGACTGACATTTAGAAATATGATCCAATGGGAAATATCTAAGTTGACCAAACTTTGACTTAGCATAACTCTTTATCCTTGGCGAATATCAGGGTGATGTAAAACGTAATTCTGCATAGAATTTCAAACTCTTTAAGACTATGGGGTTTATGACCTTAAATTCTAACTTTGACAACTAACCCCTTTTGTGAATGCACATTCATGTGCAAGGGTGCTATACTCAACTTGACCTTTTTCCAAACTACCCAAAGCAAGAAAACAAGCACAAGCAGGAGCAAAAAAAGTTGGTTCCCTATTTTGCTAAGGAAAAATGGGGCATGTTGTGCAACCACACAACACAAATGTTGAGGCTCACTACCAAGATCAGCTCACTGCTAAGGGATGACTCACTACCAATGGGTGGCTCACTGCCAAGGATTGGTGAACTAATTTGATAACATCTACTCCATGCCTGGGTTCAGTTCCATTGAAGCACAATATAACTCCTCTACTCTGCTCTTCTTACATCTTCACACTTATCTTCTCATTTTCACACTTCGACATCTTTTTTGCAACTACATCACATGCTTTTATACAATTCATCAACCTTGGAATGTACATCAAGGTCGGCATTACAAACATACATAGAAATAGGTCTAGACCTAAACAAAATTTGCTAATTTAAAGATGTATGTGGATCATGGTATGCCTTAGCTGGGACTCAATTGCAATCTTCCATGTCACAATACGCTTCCTCAATCTTTAATGTATCTCTGCAAGCAATGAAAACAATCAAGTCAGCCAAGCTGGTGTTAACATTAAGTCTTCTAAGAACATTCTTCATCCATGATCCAAATTTCTCTTTGCAGACCAATCCAAAGGTAGGAGCACGATCAGGAGATATCCACAAGCACATTGTAATAACCAGGAACAACCGGAGCACAAGGACAACATTGTCAGCTAATGTCATAAAGAAAGGATAGCTTGCGGACCACCAAATCATGAACCATTGGAGTTGAAGGCACTTATCATCATTCCAGACTTAATTCTAGAACCACATATCATAATACTTCAATGCGGAGCAAAATACATTCTTCCTGTCACCAGTGAATACTCAGAAAAAGTAGTTTTCACTCTGGTGATCATAACTCACTCAATTCTTCATACCGGAGGCTCAAACTTGGAGCATAGCATCTTTAGACATGCATCTAAATAACTTCCAATATGCAGACAAGAATATTCATTTTATAGGAAATGTGGAGCAATCTATAGAACTGTTCTGCTGTATCAGAAATGCTTATTATCTTCAGCACTTAACTCATTACAGGCAAGCATCAAAACAAGAGCACAGTTGACACCAATGACAACACAGATATGTTGACATCAATGATAACACTGGTTAGACACATACTTGCAACACTCCCTTGCACATACTTGCAAAACTCCCTTTCTATCTAGAGTCAAAATTGAGGCAAAGTGTTCTACTCCACTCATTGATGCTACTTTGTATCTTCAACTTGTCGATAGCCTCGTCTACTTGACTCATACTTGTTGAAATGCACCAAACAAATGAGAGGGGGGTGAATCATTTGTCTCCAAAACTTTGACCACTTATGAACATTAACACATCAAACACTTGATCACTATTATTTAGATTTAATCATAAAGGCATGAAATAAGAAACTCAACACAATAACATAATCAACACATGACACCAGATTTTTTACGTGGAAAACCCTATAGGGGAAAAACCACGGTGGGTGTTAGCCCACAAAAATAAATATGTTATAGCAATACCGAAAAATAGAGGCTCACTGCCTTAGGGTTCACTGCCCAAAATGCTCAGTGCAAAAGTTAGGGCTCGCTGCCAAGATCGACTCATTGCCAAGGGGTGGCTCACTACCAAGGGTTGGTGAACTAATTTGATAGCATCTACTCCATGCCTGGGTTCAGTTCCATTGAAGTGCAGTATAACTCTTCTGCTCTGCTCTTCTTACACCTTTTCACTTATCTTTGCATTTTCACACAAGGACATCTTTTTTGCAACTTCATTACATGTTTTATACAATTCATCAATCTTGGAATGTACATCAAGGTCGGCATTACATTCATCAACCATTGGAACAATCTCCAAGGTCGACATTACAAACATACATAGAAATAGGTCTAGACCTAAATAAAATTAACTAAGGAAGAGATGTATGCGGATCATGTTATGCCTTAGCTGGGACTCAAATGCAATCTTCCACGCCACAACATGCTTTCTCAACTTCAATGCATCTCCGCAAGTAGTGAAAACAACCAGGTCGGCCAAGACTGGTGTTAACACTAAGTCGTCTAAAAACAGTCTTCATCCATGATCCAAATTTCTCTCTACGAACCAATCCAAAGGTAGGAACATGATTAGGAGACATCCACAAGCACATTGTAATCACCAGGAACATCTGCACAACCTCTAAACACTTTGCTCATAAGATTCTTCAATCAAGAACACTTGAACATAATTGTTATCCACTGTCATATAGAAAGGATCACTTGCGGACCACCAAATCATGATCCATTGGAGTTGAAGGTACTTATCATCATTGCAAACTAGATTCCAGAACTACAGACTGAAATACTTAAATGCAGAGCATTATACATTCTCTCAGTCATCACCAAACATATAGAAAAAGTAGTTTTCACTCTGGTGAACATAAGTCACTCAAATATTCATACCGGAGGCTTAGACTTGGAACATATCAACTTTAAACATATCTCTAAATAACTTCCAATCCACAAACAAAGATATTCATTCTGCAAGAAATGCAGAGCAATCTACTGGACTGTTCAGTTGTAAACAAAGATACTCTTCAATACACTGTTTCCATTGGAGCGGCAAATTTTCTCAAAAGCACTTGGAAATTTAGTATCAGGAATACTTATTCATTATCTTCAACATCCAACTCATTACAAGTAAGCATCAAAACAAGAGCACAATTGACACCAATGACAACACAGATATGTTGACATCAATGGCAACACCGGTTAGGCACATACTTGCAACAATCTCCCCCTTTGTCATTGATGGAAACATATGATGTGAAAAACTGTAAAAGACCATCAATACAAAATACTCCCCCTTTCTTTTTACACATTTGTGCTCTTTCTCCCCCTAAGTTTTTCACATGATTTCTCTCCCAGTTTGACATCAATGGCAGAGGGCACATACTTGCACTCTGCTGCTCTAATCAAATTGCTCTTTCATCAATACTGTAACACTTACTGCTCTTTATCAGGAACACATATCAGGAACACTTGCTACTCCCCCTGAGAGGTAGCTCTCAAAACATCAATCTAGATCAAGGAATGAGGCTCTAGGCTCCACTGGATTGATGCATTCCTGTGCATCTTAGTTCAGAGCAGGAGGGTAATAACCCCTAACTTTTTTGAGATACTCAAAAGTATCCTTAGGTAGAGGCTTAGTGAAAGTATCTGCAATCTGATCCTTTGTAGACACATATTCCATATTTACTTCATTCTCTATCACCTTGTCTCTAAAAAAGTGATACCTTATAGATATATGCTTTGTTCTTGAGTGCATCACTGGGTTCTTTGAAATGTTTATAGCACTTGTATTGTCACAAAAGATTGCAATTGGATCTTCATACACAACTCTTATGTCCTTCAAAGTCTACTTCATCCATAACACTTGAGTGCAACAACATGTTGCTGCAATATACTCTGCTTCTACAGTAGACAAGGAGATTGAATCTTGCTTCTTGCTCAACCATGAAACCAATCTATTACCCAAGAAGAAAGCACCTCCACTTGTACTTTTCATGTCATCAACATCTCTGACTCAATCTGCATCTATATAAGCATTGAGAGTGAAATCATTATCTTTTGGATACCATAAGCCATGATCTGATGTACCTTTCAAGTACCTTAAGATTCTCTTAACTGCCATCACATGTGATTCTCTAGGATCTTCTTGAAATCTTTCCACAAGACAAACTGCATGCATTATATCATGTCTGGTTTGAGTTAGATAAAGTAATACTCCAATCATGGATTTGTACCTTTTTTAATCATTCTTAGGTGATTCATCATTTTTACTTAACTTGTAGCCAGTCACCATGGGAGTGCATACTGGTTTAGAGTCCTCCATCCCAAATTTCTTCAACAACTCTCTCACATACTTAGACTAAGAAATGAAGATTCCTTTATCTGATTAAGTAATTTACAGACCCAAAAAGAAATTCATTTCACCAAACATAGACATCTCAAACTCATTTTGTATTTCCCTTGTAAATTTCATGCACATACCTTCATTGCCTCCAAGGATAATGTCATCAACAAAGACTACAACAATCAGGATTTGATTATTATTGATTTTGAAATAGAGATTAATGTCTGCAGTGCCTTTACTAAACCCTAATTGCAACAAATACTTGTCTAACCTTTCATACTAGGCTCTGGGGGCTTGCTTCAGTCCATACAAGGCCTTCTTCAATCTGCACACCATGTCATCTTGGTCTGATAACTTAAATCCTTTTGGTTGTTCAATGTAGACTTCTTCCAACTCACCATTCAAGAATGCAAACTTAACATCCATCTGATACACTTTGAAATCTTTGAATGCTGCAAATGCCAAAGACATTCTGATTGCTTCAATTCTTGCCATGGGAGCATAGGTCTCCTCAAAATCTATCCCTTCAACCTGAGAATACCCTTTGCATACTAGCCTTGCTTTGTTTCTAACTACTTCTCCATTCTCATTCAACTTATTCCTAAAGACCCGTTTAGTTCCAATCACATTCTTATCAACATGTCTAGGAACCAATTCCCAAGTTTGATTCTTCTCTATCTACATCAACTCTTCTTCCATGGCCTTTACCCAATTTTCATCATTACAAGCTTCATTCACAATTTTTGGTTTAACTTTTGAAAGTAAACAGTAATTCACTTGTTCTTCTACAACTCTTTTCCTTGTCAATACCCCTTTAGTTTTGTCTCCAATAATTTGATCTTCAGAATGATTGATCCTTACATACCTGGGAGTCTTAACTGCATTTTCTGGAGCCTTTTCTTCTTCATCTTGACTATCTTCTTGTTCATCTTTCTTCTCATTTACTGTGACAACAGGTTCACCTGATTCATAGCTACTCAGATCTGATGTTCTTTCATTGTCTTCATCCACCTTCACATTAGCACTCTCAACAATCTTTTTTGGCCTTTTGTTGTAGCACCGGTAGGCCTTCCTCTTAGTAGAGTATCCAAGGAAGATTCCTTCATCACACCTAGCATCAAACTTGCCTAGATCTTCTTCCCTTCTGATATAGCATTTGCTTCCAAAAACTTTGAAATATTTCACTGTATGAATTCTTCCATACCACAACTCATAAGGTGTTTTAGTACCATTACTTTTGACTTGAACTCTATTTTGAATGTAGACAACAATATGTATAGCTTCTTTCCAGTAAACTTCCAATAGATCAGCTTCCTTCATCATGGTCCTAGCAGCCTCTTGAACTATCATGTTCTTTCTTTCAACAACTCTATTTTGCTGAGGATTCCTAGGTGCAAACAACTGTCTCTTTATCCCATGCTCTTCACAGAAAATGTTGAATTCACTTGATGTGAACTCACCTCCTCTATCAGACCTCAAGCATTTAATTTTTAGTTCTATCTCATTCTCAACCATTGCCTTGAAGGATTTGAACTTTTCTAGGGCTTCTGATTTGTCTCTTAGAAAAGTGACCAAAGTCATTCTAGAATAATCATCAATAAGCAACATGAAGTACCTATCTCCTTGAAGACTTCTCACCCTTGTAGGACCACACAAATATGTATGCACTAGATCCAACAAACTGGCTAAAAATTGCTCTTTACTCTTGAAACTTGTTCTTGTCTACTTTCCCAACTGACATTCCTTACAAATGGTATTGGTAGGTTTTACAAGGTTTGGTAAATCTCTCACAGCCTGTCCTGAACTTATCTTCACCAAATTATCAAAGTTGATATGACACATCCTTCTATGCCACAGCCAACTCTCATCTGTTTGAGCCAATAAACAATAGTTATCGGTTCCTCTTAATTGGTAAATGTTACCTCTAGTCTTCTTGTTGGTATGTGGCGATTGATCATGCAAGTACTGTACACTAGTGATGTATTCGCGAGATTGTAATCTATTATGTACTGGATAATAAAATCATTGGATGGCCGAGTTTTTGTGGATGTAGCCCATATTGGGTGAACCACGTTAAATTTTTGTGTTGATCTCTTTTGTGTTATTCCTCATTGTTATATTTGGGTTATTTAATCTGCATATAATTGTTAGTGTTTATTGCTCCGATCTGCCTAACCCTAACACCTAGTATCAGAGTGGTTTGTGTTTGATTATCGTCTACAAGGTCTCACGGTTGAGTGGGAGTCTCACGGTTAAGTGGGAGCAATGGCAAACGAGGGTAAATTGAAGGTAGATAAATTTAATGGGCAAAACTATCAATTATGGAAGATGCAGATGGAGGATTATCTCTATCAAAAAGATTTATGGAGGTCGTTGGAAGGAATAGCCAAGAAACTGGCAACAATGACTGATGAGGATTAGAATCTTCTAGACAGAAAGACACTGGGAACCATTCGGTTGTGCCTGGCACCATTTGTGGCATTCAATATAATAGAAGCAAAGATAATAGATGAACTGATGAAAGCTTTGGCTAAATTATATGAAAACCCTCAGCCGTATTTCTCATGAAGCATTTGTTTAATCTAAAAATGATTGAAGGTGGATCTGTGTCAGATCATTTAAATGAGTTTAATACGATTACCAGTCAGTTAACTTCTGTAAAAGTGAAATTTGATGAAGAGGTGAGGGCTCTCTTGGTTTTATATTCTTGCCAGAAAGTTGGAATAGGTTGGTAATGGCTGTAAGTAACTCTATCTCTGGTTCAAATACTTTGAAATTTGATGATGTTGTTGGTGTTATCCTTAGGGAGGAAATGCAATGGAAAAGCACAGGTGAGACTTCAACATCTTGTAATGCTTTGATTGTAGAGAACAGGGGAAGAACAAAGGAAAGAGGAAAAAGTCCTACAAATCGTGGAAAGTTACAAGGGAAGTCAAAGAAAGACATATCTAAATCTAGAGGAAGAATGGATTGCTGGCACTATGGAAAGCCAAGACACTTGAAGAAGGATTGTTGGTCTTGAAAGGACAAACAAGGAGATGGACAACATGATGATAGTAAGGAAGCTAATGTTGCAAGTAATAAATTACAGGATGCTTTAATTTTGTGTTTAAACAATGCTAATGATTCTTGGGTAAAAGATTCAGGGGCTTCATTTCATGCCATACCGCATAGGAAATAGTTTGTAGATTATGTTCAAGGTGATTTTGGACATGTATATTTGGGTGATGATGAACCCTGTCAGATTGTTGGAAAAGAAAAAATAAAAATCAAGTTGCAGAATGGAAATGAATGGTTGCTATAGGAGGTAAAGCATGTTCCAAATTTGAGAAGGAATTTAATTTTTGTAGGACAACTGGGTAGTGAAGGCTGCCTAGTTACCTTTTTAGACAAAATCTAAAAGATCACTAAAGGTGCATCAGTAGTAGATAAAGGTGAAAAGGTAGGCACATTGTATTTGTGTACTGGTAATACTTATTCTACCTTAGCTGCTACAAAAACAGTTGCTACTGATATAATTATAACACTTGTTGTAGGGACAGAAATAGAATTGTGGCACCATAGACTTGGGCACATGAGTGAGAAAGGGATGAAGATCCTTCACTCTAGAAAGTTGCTTCTAGGTCTGAAGCTGATTGACTTGGAGTTCTACGAAAATTGTGTTTATGGAAAATAGAAAAGAGTCTGATTTCTCAAACTTGGGAAAGAGAAGAAGAGTGAGAAATTAGAGCTTGTGCATTTAGATGTATGTGGACCAGCTCAGGTATCTTCTCTTGGTGGCTCTTGCTATTATGTTACTTTTATTGATGATGCAACTAGGAAAACATGGGTGTGTTCCTTAAAACAAAAATTAGAAGTATTTGAAACTTTTAAAAAGTGGAAACCTTTGGTTGAGAATGAGATAGGAAAAAAGTTGAAGTGTCTCAGATCTGATAATGGAGGTGAGTATTACGGCAGAGAATTTGAGAATTACTGTTCATATAATGGAATCCGTAGGCAAAAAACAATTCCTGGAACCCCACAAGAAAATAGTGTGTCTGAGAGGATGAATAGGACCATTATGGAGCGTGCAAGGAGTATGAGATTGCATGCTGGACTACCCTTACACTTTTGGGTAGATGTTGTACATACTGTTGTTTATTTAATAAACAAGGGACCTTCAAATCCTTTGGATGGTGGCATTCCAAAGGATGCATGGACGGGCAATTAGGTAAACTATTCATTTTTGAAAACCTTTGGTTGTGAAGCTTTTGTCTATGTTGATATTGAAAATAGAACCAAACTTGAGGCCAAGTCTAAAAAATGTACCTTCATTGGATATGGAGTAGATGAATTTGGTTATCGGTTATGGGATTATGAGAATCGTAAAATCATTAGGAGCAGAGATGTTATATTCAATGAAAAGGTCATGTATAAGGATCAGCTACATGAAAAGAAGCATGAACAGGCCAAAAAGGAATATGTGTTGCTGGATGAGATTCTAGAAAATAAAATACCAGTGGTACCTGATGCTCAACAACAACAAGTTATCCCACTGACTCCTGCAAGTGTTAGACATTCTACAAGGATAACTAGACCTTCTGAAAGATTTTCTCCATCATTATATTCTTTATTATTAATTGATTCTAGTGAACCTGAAGGTTATGAAGAAGCAATGCAGGTAGATTCTAAAAAGCAGTGGGAGCTAGGCATGAAAGAGGAAATGGATTCCTTGCTACAGAATTAGACTTGGGACTTAGTTCAATTACCTGCACGTAAAAGAGCATTGCCAAATAAATGGGTTTATAGGTTGAAGGAAGAAGATGGAGGCAAGAAAAGATATAAGGCCAGATGCATGGTAAAAGGTTTTGCACAAAAAAAGGTATAGATTTTGATGAAATATTTTCTCCAGTTGTAAAGATGACTTCTATTATAACTATTCTAAGTCTTTTGGCTGCGGAAGACTTGCATCTTGAACAGCTAGATGTGAAAACATCATTTCTCCATGGGGATTTGGAAGAGGAAATATACATGCAACAACCATAGGGATATGAGGTCAAGGGTAAGAAGGATTTTGTGTGCAGGTTAAAGAAGAGTTTGTATGGCCTGAAGCAAGCACCTCGGCAATGGTATTTAAAATTTGATAGTTTTATGGTTAAACAAGGTTACAAAAGATGTCATTATGATTATTGTGTTTATTTCAAGAAATTGGGTAAAGGTGGTTATATTGTCTTGTTGCTTTATGTTGATGACATGCTTGTTGCCGGGTCTAACATGCAGCATATTAATGAACTTAAGTAGAAATTAGCAAATTCATTTGCTATGAAGGATTTGGGTGCAGCAAAACAAATCCTTAGTATGAGGATCACATGGGACAGGACAAACAAAAAATTATTTTTGTCCCAAAGTGAGTATGTAGAGAAGGTGTTGAAAAGGTTTAACATGCAAAATGTAAAAAAGGTTAGTACACCTTTGCCTAGTCATTTTAAGTTGGCTAAGGAGATGTCTCCAAAGACACAAGAGGAGGAAAACAAAATGTCTAAGATACCATATGCATCAGCAGTTGGCAGCTTGATGTATGCAATGGTATGCGCAAGGCCAGATATTGCACATGCAGTGGGAGTTGTGAGCGGGTATATGAGCAATCCAAGAATGGAACATTGGAATGTTGTAAAATGGATTCTCTGATATTTGAGAGGTATTGCTTCAAAGAAACTATGTTTTGGAGGAACAAATTATGCTCTAAAAGGATATGTTGACTCTGATCTGGCAGGTGATATTGATAGTAGGAGGAGTACTACAGGGTATGTTTTTACTATAGGAGGTACTGCAATCAGTTGGATTTTAAGACTGCAAAAGGTTGTTGCTCTTTCAACCACTGAAGCTGAGTATGTTGCTGCTATGGAAGCTAGCAAGGAGATGATTTGGTTACAACATTTTCTGGAGGAATTGGGGCAATGACAAGAAGATAGCCCTTTGTACACTGATAGCTAGAGTACCATTCATCTTGCTAAGAAATCAGCTTTGCATTCAAAAACTAAGCACATACAGCTCAGATACCACTTCATCTAGTTAGTTTTGGAGGATGGGTAGTTGAAGCTAGAGAAAATTCATACAATCTAGAATCCTGCAAATATGTTCACAAAGGTAGTTACATGGGAGAAACTGATTTCCTCATCAGTTTTCATTGGCCTTCATGACTGATAATGGTGGACATAAGAAACTAGCCAGATCTGTAATCTAGTGGGAGCTACAAGCACAGTGGTGTCATCCATGATCAATCTCCAAGTGGGAGATTGTTTGGTGTGGAGCATGATTAGTCTCTAAGTGGGAGATTGTTTGGTGTGGAGCCTAATCAATCTCCAAGTGGGAGATTGTTGGTATGTGGTGACTGATCATGCAAGTATTGTACACTAGTTATCTATCCTCACTTTGCATGATTAGAGCTAGTTGTTAATTTTTTGTTAACCGACAAAAGAAAAATGACATTGAAAAACCCTAATTCTAGAAGCTTCCAAAAAGCTTGTTATAAGCGGCTAGGATGTATGTTACAACAATGTATTCATGAGATTGTAATCTATTTTGCACTGGATAATAAAATCATTGGACGACCGAGTTTCTATGGATGTAGCTCATATTGGGTGAACCACGTTAAATTTCTGTGTTGATCTCTTTTGTGTTATTCCTCATTGTTATATTTGGGTTATTTAATCTATATATAATTGTTAGTGTTTATTGCTCTGATCTGCCCTAACCCTAACACTTCTTACCGGTAGCAATCACTGTTCCAGAGCTTTCCATGATCTTGCACCCATTATCTTTGAACCTTAGGTCATAACCTTTGTCACACATCTAACCAACACTCAAAAGATTATGCTTTAAACCCTTCACATGTAGACATCATGAGTGTTGTGCTTTCCATCAAAAGAAATAGATCTTTTTCGACAAATTTTACCAGATGCATTATCTCCAAACCTAACCAGACCTCCATCATACTTTTCCAAACTCACAAACTTACTTTTTTCACTGGTCATGTGATGTGAGCATCCACTGTCAATAATCCATTCATCCTTATCTTTCTCAACCCGAACAGCCAAAGCACTTTCTTCCAGTGGTTTTTCTTCCTTCACACAGCTAGCAAGATTAGTAGACATGGGTTCTTCTTTAATGGCAATAAACAAGCATTCATTTGCACTAGTACTAGCATCATCAGATTCATCATCTGTCACACCTTCATCGTCAAGATCTCTAACATATTAGCATTTCTTTGGAACCCTAGGTCTATTCTCAAATCTTTTTCTATTACTTTCAATTCTCTCAGGACACCTAGAAGCATAGTGACCAACCTTACCACATGTAAAACATTTGAAAGGTAATTTCCCTTTAAACTTACTAGAACCTCTTTACAGTCTGTCAAGAAAGTTGGCTTCAATTTCATCAAGCTCATCATCAGGTTCCACCTTGTACTTCTCAGCTATGGAGATGTTCTCTGAAGTACTGGCTTTGAAAGCAGTCTCAATCTTTGACAAAGCATCACCAAACTCTCTCATCTCAAAAGTTGTAAGCTTTCCTAGCAACTGATCCTTAATAACTTCTGGCACAGTCATTACTTCTTCAATTGTAGCTACCTTGTGATTGTAGGACTTAGGTAATGACCTAAGAATTTTCATCACAACTTCCTTCTCATCAATAGTTCCTCCCATACCATTTATTCCATTGACAATTTCATCAACCTTTTGCATGTAGGTTGTTATGTTCTCATCTTCTCTCATCTTTAAACCCTCATATTTCACTTTCAAGCCCTGCAATTTGGTGCTGTTTACAAACTCATCTCCTTCATATAGATTTTTCAGCTTTTCCCAGACTTCATGAGCAGTTTCTAGATCCATGACCTTTTATCAACTCAGTATTAGACAAGGCACTTAACAGAGCATCTCTAGCTGTTATATTTAACTCGTATTCTTTGATTTCATTTTCAGTTGTTAAACCATTCTGAGGCATGGTATACTTTGTCTCTGTCGCTTTCCATACTCTATAACCAAGACAAAGGAGATGGCTTTTCATTTGTACCTTCCGAGAGCATAATTTGTTCCATCAAACTGAGGAGCTTCCTTCCTGTAAGACATCCTGGATCTACCTCAAGCTGTTAGGCTTACTTCCGAGGAACCTCACTCTGCTACCAATTGTTGAAATGCACCAGACAACTGAGAGGGTGGGGGTGAATTAGTTGTCTCCAAAACTTTGACCACTTATGAACATTAACACATCAAACACTTGTTCGCTGTTATTCAGATTTAATCATAAAGGCATGAAATAAGAAACTCAACACAATAACATAATCAACACATGAGACACCATATTTTTTACGTGGAAAACCCTATAAAGGAAAAATCACGATGGGTGTTAGCCCACAAAACTAAATATGTTATAGCAATATTGAAAAATAGAGGATCACTGCAAAAGTTAGGGTTCACTGCCACGATTGGCTCACTGCCAAGGTTTGGTGAACTGATTTGATAGCATCCACTCCATGCCTGGGTTTAGTTCCATTGAAGTGCATCATAACTCTCTGCTCTTCTCTTCTTGCACCTTTTCACTTATCTTCGCATTTTTCACAACTTCATTACATGTTTTTATACAATTCATCAACCTTGGAATGTACATCAAGGTCGTCATTACATTCATCAACCATTGGAACAATCTCCAAGATCGACATTGCAAACATACATAGAAATAGGTTTGGACCTAAACAAAATTAGCTAAGGAAGAGATGTATGCATATTATGTTATGCCTTAGCTGGGACTCAAATGCAATCTTCCATGCCACAACATGCTTTCTCAATCTTCAATGTATCTCCGCAAGTAGTGAAAACAACTAGGTCGGCCAAGACTGGTGTTAACACTAAGTCTTCTAAGAACATTCTTCATCCACGATCTAAATTTCTCTCTGCGGACCAATCCAAAGGTAGGAACATGATCATGAGACATCCACAAACACATTATAACCACCAGGAACATCTGCACATCCTCTAAACACTTTGTCCATAAGATTCTTCAATCAGGAACACTTAAACATAATTGTTATCCATTGTCATATAGAAAGGATCGCTTGCGGACCACCAAATCATGATGCATTAGAGTTGAAGGTACTTATCATCATTGAAAACTAGATTCTAGAACTGCAGGCTGAAATACTTAAATACAGAGGAATGCAGAGCATAATACATTCTCTCTGTCATCACCAAACATACAGAAAAAATAGTTTTCACTCTAGTGAATATAACTCACTCAAATCTTCATACCAGAGGCTCAAACTTGGAACATAGAAACTTCAGACATATCTCTAACTAACTTCCAATCCATAGACAAAGATATTCATTCTACAAGAAATGTGGAGCAATCTACTGGATTGTTCTACTATAAACAAATATACTCTTTAATACACTATTTCCACTGGAGGGGCAAATTTTCTCAAAAGCACTTGGAAATTCAGTACCAGGAATACTTATTCATTATCTTTAACATCTAACTCATTACGAGCAAGCGTTAAAACAAGAGCACAATTGACACCAATGACAACATAGATATGTTGACATCAATGACAATACCGATTAGGCAATACTTGTAACAATACTTACCTAGACATTATATTTGTAGTTGGCATTATTTCTCGCTTCATGACAGAGCCACGTGATCTTCACTAGAAGGTAGCCAAATTCATTATGCACTACATTTAGGGCACTCACAGATATGGGATTCACTATGCAGCAAGCAAAAGTTTAGATTTGATTGGATACATGGACTCTCATTAGGCTGGTGATCTTGATGATCACAAGTCCACATCTAGCTACAATTTTTACCTTGGTTTTGGTCCCATTTGTTGGTAGAGCAAGAAGTAGCATGTCATTGCTCATTCATCAACTAAGGTTGAATATAGGGGAGCTTTTAATGTAGCCACTAAGGCCATTTGGCTTCTGACTATCCTGACTAATCTTGGCATCACTTTTCAGAAGCCATTAGTTAGCTATTGTAACAACCAAAGTGCTATCCAGATCAGGAAGAATCTAGTCCATCATCAGCGGACCAAACACATCAAGATCCATACGCACTTTCTTAAGGAGCTAGTATAGGAGTAGGTCATTAATTTATGCTATTATCCTACAGTAGAGCAAGTTGCAGATATCTTCACCAAACCCTTGATTGAGAGAAAGTATGTCTATCTTCAGTCTCTCTTGGGGGTGTGGGACATTTATTCAAGTGGGTCACTTAGCCCTTCTTGCTTCATCCTCTCATTAGAGGGTTCTTTTCCCATAGGGTTTTCTCCTTCTTTTCTATTTGAGGGGATCTTTGTACGTGGGTACCTCCTCAGGCTTTGTGGTTGGGACCCATCTTTTCTTTTCCCCCTATTTTGCACTTAAGAGGGGTTGTTAGTGTGAATAAGGTATATTTCCTAACTAGTTCATTTCCTAGCCAATTCTCCACTTAGGTCCTTTTCACACTAGGTTAAGTTTACTTAAGGACTTTTTACACATTATCCCACATTGGTTGTGTTTTTAGTCTCTTGGGTGGTATATCCTATATATACTCACCTATAATTCATTTGTAAACATACATTCTGAATTGCTTTGTATTCTTGATTGAATAGAATATAGTTTATTCTTTCATTTCTATATTCATTTGATTTTGGGTGGCTTTATAGCCAAATCTTTTAAGAAGAATGTATCTGGTTGATTTTCTAGAGCACCCTAGAGTACAAATAGACTAGGTTGAATGATGTGACAAGGCTTTCTAATTAGTAGACTAGTTTATAGAATGTACAATGAGGTTATTTATATAGTAGTCTACCAACTAAGCCTTCCATAATATGCTGACAAAGTGTTACATGCATATGGTGTGCTTCTCATGTGGCCAGGGCTGTGAAAGATGTTGGATTTGTGTGGTGCTAGTTGGTTGGCACGATTATGTGTCGATTAGATGTGGGATTGTGTTGGATGTCTATGGAGATGAACTAAATGTATCAATGCAAGTGCATGTGATTCCCATGTGTAGGTCATGGACAATGTAAAAAGGATTTTAGGAGTTGGCAATGTTGTTGTCAAAGCTAAAGTGCATATTCCTAAAGTTGTGCGACATGGTTGAAGAATGTATGAGTGGATGTCTTGCATTATCTTTCACATAACTATTGGAATTAGTACTTGAGTAGGTGTGTGCAATCCATTCTACCAAAGTTTCTTATCCATGCGAAAAGCATCTTGGCTCAATAGTGCATGCATTAGGAAAGATTGCAACATGAGACAAGCTTGTGATGATTTGATGCATAGGGCACGAATTGCATGGAACTACACATGGATAATTCATTCTTTCTTGTAGATAAATGGTCTCCATTATATATAGTATTTAGTAGAGAACGTATTTGATGTTGATATGAAAAACTATCGATTATGTTCAAACCATTACGTGACTATGTATAGATCACTTCATCCTTTCTTATAGAGATACATCCTTGATATGCTAGAAAATACCTAAAGATGCCAACACAAAAACTGAGATGAGTTATATCCTTTATTGTAGAGAAGTATCCTCATTACATTGGAAAATAACCTAAAGGTATTAGTGCATAAAATGGGATGAGTTGCATAGGGGGTGTGGCTTTATGATGTATGTTTCTACTAATGACTTGTAGATGTGAAGCTATAAATTTTTTATGAATCTTATGAATCAATGAATATATGAAGCAATCATACATCTACCCAAGAACCAATGAAGGCTTGGAATGTGTTGATGTAGTTGTAGTCTGAATCACAATCCTGACTATGCATGCTTGATGATGCCAAGGGAAGCTTATTTGTACTTCAATGCTAAAAGGGTAGGGTGTTATTGAACTTGTTCATCATTTTCAAGAGAAGCTTGTTTCTATATGTAGAAGCTAGAACATAGAATAGTATATATCATTGAAACCAATGATTTAGAAAAGCACTACTCGATGAAGAACTGGCTTGTTGGTATAGAATGTTGAAGTTATGTTATGCAATCTTGTGTAGAGAGTTGTTGAGAAGCACATTAATGTAGCTATTATCTAGCCCGTTGCACATATAGTGTAGTCAAACTAATATCTCAAACATCAAAGTGAAGTTTCAAAGACTCCACGTGCTTGTAGTCTTAATAAGAGTTGTTAATTTCTAATGTTTACACAAATGTTATTTTCTATGAATCGTGCAATGTTGTAAAGGCTTGCCTATTGTAAAGATGTACCTAAGGAATAGTTGGTTGTTCTTGCATAATTTTTGGTAGATTCCATGGTTTGTGTGGATTGCCTATGAAAGGTGTTGTTTCTGTACTAGTTGTGAGGGTGATAATGTTGCTCTGGATGTTGATTTGAGAGTAGAGAATGAAGTCACTCTATTGTGTAGCATAGTATGGATTATTGTAGATTTATTTGTGTAGCTAGGGATAGAGGATACATGGTTGTAACTAATATAAGATTGGCTTGGTGGCACTAGTATCCTAAGGTATAGACTTTCTAGCTACCATTGTGTGTGTGCATGATTGAGGGAGGAAGATTTTGAAACCATGTCTCCCCCAATTTTTTCCATAATTACAAAAGTGAGCATGACGAAATATTGTATGATACAAAGAGTTCAATGTAGTTCTTGTGCACTACAAATATTTCTATCCTTAGCTATAGTGTAGCCACTAAGGACAAGATTAGCAAATTGTTACTTTGTGAGTGAAGTGCATGTCTTGTAGCTACTACTTTTTTATATTAGAGAAGTCAGTCTCCATATGTGAATAATTATTTCTTTCTAAGGTGATTTTTTTTAAATTCTTTTCTTTGGAGAGCATTCAATTCTATATATTCATGATGGCTATAATGGAAGTGTGAGCACTAATATGTTGAAGACCTGGCCAAATGTGTCTAGTGATGGGCAATATGAGATTGAAACTTTACGCTTTGATACAAATGACCCAATTTCCATCTAATATCAAAAGACAACCTTATGTGTAGCAAAAAGGTTACGAAGTGGAACTAATGGAGATAGGTTTATCTCCATTAGGTGCTTATTATGTGGAAGCTTTATAGAAGCAAGCCATGAAATACAGACACATGCAAACAATGTGAAGAATGTTGTCCTTAATTCAATGATATTGTGTGAATGTACAAATAATTATAGAATCTATGATGAGAAAGAATGTTCTCATTATCAAGTAGGTTGAGGAAGATAAGATTGTGGAAATGCTTCCTACATTAATCTATGATAGGAGATGTACAAAAAAATTGATCTAAACAATTCAGAAAAGAAATAACATAATAAGGCATTCACACATAAATTTATCTTGGGAAAACCCTTTCAGGGAAAATTCAGTTGAAAAGGTGTTGGTGTCTTTTGTATTATTAGTAGTTTAATGTGATTATAGTAAAATCCAAGAATCTATGCCCTCATGCATCACCAACTATGTCTAGAGAGTTTCCAATAACATAATAGTACGTAGAAATAGGCTTAGAAACCTCCATCTCAAGCATTGAATAAATAGGAGAATCAACCATGAAACCATTAATGGTAAACCACAAACCATGGGAAAATGCCATGATAAAAAAATGACACCCAATTCAAGGGCTTAACTTCCAATACCCTATTCCAAAGGAGTCCATTGGCTATTTTTAGCATATTCTCTTACATCTTTCATAAGCTTTCATAACTCTATCATAACCATTGATGTAGTCGTGAGTGGAGGATCTACTGAAGGATTGTCCAACCATGCAGAAAAACTCAAAGCACACAACACTCACAACAAAACTCAATGAAATGACAACATGATCTTTATTGAATTCATAGACTAAAATTATTACAATCTACACTAATGGGCTTCCTACATGCTAGGCTGTAACTATTTGATTACTAATATGGAAATTAATACATTCAAATGAAATTCAATACATTAAAATGAAATTCAATATATTAAAATAAAATTTAATACATTCTAGGACATTTGCATCTTTATTATCAAACTCCATCCCAAACCTTCATCCTTATGTTCGTACTCGAACCTCCAACTCTCTGCTAAATTATTCATAACTCTCCTTGATGATTTAAAATGATTGTGATTGAAATATATAGCAATCTTGAACCTCCAAAATGATCTACATCAGCTTCAAAGTGGCACAAAGTTCAATTCTATATGAAATATGTAGTCAACCAGTGTAAACAAGTCCTTCGATCGATGCGGTGATAACAGAATGGGGAATCTCCATGTGGTTCTCAATGTACATCTTACTAGGTATAATGAATCTTCATATGTATTCCTTTGTTAGCACAAACTTTAAAAATCCTAGCAAGTTTATCAGCCTAATAGATGTTTACAATCCAAGTTACACCATTCTAGTGATCTAATTCTTCTGAAACATGAATATAACATGGATTTATCTCTACAAAACATAACCTCAGACACCTAGGGTTATTTGAAAAATGAGTCCCTCACTTTTCAATGACTAGAGAGAAATTGAGATGATCTACCTCAGCCATAGAAATTTAGCTTGAGTCTTCTTCTATCCTTCCTCTCCATTGCACCAAATATTCCCATTATTGCCTATTTCTAGTGCTCCTCCTGATTCTACTATCCAATATCTCTTTGACCTCTTCTTTTGGTTGGGATGGTATGGGGTTTTTCCTTTGTTCTTCTATACTACTACTTGTTGAGTCTCTCTAATGACACTGGTACAGGTCTACAATGTTGAAAATTAGAGATATGCCCAATTCTTTTGGTATCTCTACTACATATGCATTTCCTACATCAAATCTTCTTATAGTTCTATAAGGGCCAAACTTCTTCATCTTCAACTTATTGTATGTTCCAACTAGAAATCTTTCCTTTCTAAGGTATACCATTACTTCATCTTAAACCATAAAATCTTTGTCCCTTCTTGTTCTATTAGCCTCTTGCTTATATCTGTCATTCATCTTCTCTAGGTGAATTCTTACTTTCATATGCACTTTCTTCATGTATTTTTTGAATTCCTCTACATCCACAGTCCTTTTGTCTTCTTTACTAATGTCCCTCAACTCTGATACATTCATTGGGCTATTGCCACTCACAATCTAAAATAGTGTTTTTCAATACTTCTATTTAGTAAATTGTTATATCCAACCTCTACTTGAGACAGAACCTTGTCCCAATTTTCTACCTTCTATCCAACCAGACATCTAAGTAAGTTTCCTAAGCTCCTATTTAGAACTTCTATTTTTCCATCATTCTGAAGGTGATATGTTGAATTGAACTTCAAGTCTGTCTTCATCTTTTTCCACAAGGTCTTCCAAAGGTATCCAACAAACTTAGTATCCCTATTTGAAACTTTGCTCCTTAGTAAACCATGCAATCTTACAACCTCCTTGAAAAATAGATCAGTTATGTGTATCGCATCATTGTTCTTCTTACATGGGATGAAATGTGCCATCTTAGAAAACATGTCCACCACTGCTAGTATTGAACCATTCCCCCTTTGTGTCCTTAGTAATCCCAATACAAATCCATACTTATATCCACCCAAGTTTTCTCTAGTACTAGTAATTTGGATGATATAATCTAACATTCTGAGTGCCTCCTTTGGTAACTTGGAAAACTCTACCACCTTGAACAAATTTTCTTACATCCTTTTTTGTTTGTGGCTAAAAATGGTTCTCATTAATCGAGGCAACTATCTTATCTACCCCAAAATGTTTAGTTAAACCTCTGCAATGCTTTTCCTTGATCATATTTTCCCTCATGGAGCTCCTTGGTATACACAAATGACTCCCTATGAATAACATCTCATTTTGAATTAAATAATCCAACCATCTACTCCTATCCATGCTTACGCTTTCCATGCCTCCATAAAATTAGGATCAACTCCATTCAAATGTTTTATCTCCTCAAAACCAACTAGCTCTACTCTCATCTCTATTATCATATTATGTATCCTACGCAATGCACCAACAACTTTTTTGGATTTCCTGCTCCTATGTTTTAGCACAAAACTGTAAATTTGCCTGAATTCAACCCATCGTGCATATGTCTTTGGTTCAACTTACCTTGGCTATTCAAGTATTATGGTGCTTGGTGATCAGTGTACAACACAAACTCATTAGGTAACAAGTAATGCCTCCATTTTTTAGTGCTTAAACTATGGCATAAAATTCCTAGTCATAAACTGAATATCTCCTTCTAGCATCATTCAATACATTTTAGGACAACTACATCTTTATTATCAAACTCCATCCCAAACCGTCATCCTTATGTTCACACTCTGACCTCCAACTCTTTTCTAAATTCTTCATAACTCTCCTTGATTTCAAATGATTGTGAGTGAAATATATATATCGATCTTGAACCTCTAAAATGATCTGCATAGGCTTCAAGGTGGTGCAAAGTTCAATGCTACATGAAATGTGTAATCAACCAATGTAAACAAGTCCTTCGATCAATGTAGTGATAACAAAATGGGGAATCTTTATGTGATGCTCAACATATGCCTTACTAGGTCTAATGAATATATTAGGATTAAGGTGTCATCAACCTTGTAATCCTATGTATTTAATTACTCCTAATATTGTTTGTAAATCATTCATAAGGGATGAAGTATTCACCAAGTAGCGATCTTATTTCAGCTGCATGCTTGATCCCGATACCTAACAGATGATGTTTATCCAAGGGGTGCAGGGGGGTACCCCCTACGGGATCCAAGGGGCTCATCCCCCTGGTGGGGGCTCCGGAGGCTGTGTGCCCTGGTGGGGTCTGAAGGTAATGGCCCTAGAAGCCACATTATATATATATATATATTTCCATTGTAAATCTAGACTATTCATCATTAGGTCATTGATTTGATGGTAGAGATTATGTTGGATTTTCTTACCCTAGAAGGCAACCCTTTTATGAGGATATTGTATTATGGCTATGTTGTCGTAGAGAGTTGAGACTGGAAAAACAAGCGTTGCTGGATTGAAGACAAAAGAGGAGATTGATAGTGTTGTATTGTAAACTCTATTGAAGTTAATACAGACTGGTACATCTCTTCTTGTATGGAGTTTTTTTTTCAAAAGGGTTTCTCCACGTACTGTGTTATGTGTTTGATCTTCTGTTCTATTATTTCTTTGTGGTGATTTCATACTATCTCCATTTTGGTTCTACATAGTTATATTTGTAATCAATTTTTCATTAATAGTTGTTTATCTTCATTTCTAACTGAATCTTCATATGTACTCCTTTATTGGTGCAAACTTAAAAAAACTTGGTGCAAGTGGGAAAAGACAAAACTGTGTAAATCTGTCAGCTTGGTAGATGTTTACAATCCAAGTTACGCCCTTCTAGTGATCCAATTCTTCTAAAATATGAATATGACATGGATATCTCTCTACAAAACATAACCTCAAAATTGTGGAGCCAAATATAAACTTGCAGTAAAGTATGGTGGCTTCTTCTACAACTATCCACTACATAAAAACATGCAAACAAACAAATAAAGTGAAAGAAAATATTTTGGGTTGATGCAAGATTTCTCTTTTTCCCTAGGATGCTCTTGCATCAAACACCTAGGGTTATTTGAAAAATGAGTCCCTCACTTTCTAGCTACTAGAGGGAAATTGAGATGATCTACCTCAACCCTAGAAATTTAGCTTGAGTCTTTTTCTAGCCTTCCTCTCCATTTCACCAAATATTCCTCATATTGCCTATTTATGGTGCTCTAAGCCCAATCCTACTATCCAATCTCTTAACCCTCTTCTTTTGGTTGTGGTGGTGTTGGTTCCCAAAATGACTGCAACACAAAACTCTAAAACATTTCTAAATCACCTAGGCCAGGGATTGTCATCAGGGTGATAGAAAGAGGTTTATCAACAAGTTATGGACGATTTTGGCCAACTACAGGAGTGGGTATACTCCTCTGCACTTCAAGCTTATCTAGACCTAGGAGGGATATTCCTAGAGGCATGAAATAAAATACAAATAAACAAACATAGCCATACCCAATGTACACTTGACCCCAAGAACTGTCACTAGGTCAAGACAAACTGGCTGCACATGCCTTTAATTAAGCTGATTCAACTATGCAAATGTACATGCACAAGAAAGATGGTTTTCCCCTAAACCAGAGGTGAATGATTTGTTTGATTTAAAATAGTGATTGATCCCTCTCCAATATGGACCGGTGCCTACTCCATTGGGCAACAGAGTCATAGAATGCAAGGAGGAAAGAAAATACACGGCAGGGGATCGACAAAACTAAACATATATTCACATATATATCATAGATGGATCTTTATGCGATGGACATACTTAATAATCTAGGAAAGAACTACAATGCTTCATGAGCAACAAAGAAATGGCAAATATAAAGCCTTGTATTAACTTGGGTGCTGTCACACACCTCTAAATCTGAGTTACAATCGTGCCAACAAATGTGGCAAGGGAAAACATACAAGTGCGATTGTACATTCACCAAAATCATTACGAACTCCCATAGAGACATACCAATGCATACAAATCTACTTTACACATCCTTCCTACACTCTGCTGGATACATCCCTTCACTTACAAACCAGATTAACTTGGTTTGATGCCAAAGAATACTCCTTAGGCACTCCCAGACCAGATAATTGTTTCAACGACCAATAATGAAAACATCTGAAAACTATGCATATATAGCAATCATCTTCCCATGCCATTCCAGGCGCTGCATATTGTCAGAAAGTAACCCACGTTGCAATAAAATTGGGCTAGAGCTATGTCAGAAGATCAACATATTTTCGGGTGCCCATCCGCTGCATACTTATATTTTGTCCTTAGAAGGACATGTAGAAGATATTGATCACTGAAGCACTGCATCCTCCTATTAAATTTGGTACTTGTGTATTGAAGGCATATACTGTTTCAGCCACCCACTTAGCATTTATGGCGATACGAGAAGTTGTCAGTGTGTTTGAAAGAACAAGGAAGACTAGAAGTTGAGCTCTGACAAATTAGAATTCAGAGCTTGGGCCTTCCACCTTGCAACTTACAACATTGGGGAAAAGGAAAGAGGGAAGCCCTGACCTCGCCTATGTATAGATATGAAGGCATTAGGGGTCGAGCCTCAGGCCTTCACCATTTCACCTTACGCCTTCCGGAAGGGAGAATAAAGAAGCCTCGATGTCCGCCTTCCGCCTTGCATAGAAGAAACACTTGTCAGGGGTCGGCTGTTGGGCCATCCTCCTTTCGTCTTCTTATGAAGAAGGTAGAAGGAAGGAAGCCCGAACTTCAACCTTCGACACACTTAGTGCTACACTAGCCCCATCAAACTTTGGCCTTCGGGCCCTCCACCCCACAACACTGAAGAAGATAGAAGGCCGAAACTCCAACCTCCGACGCTCCATAGTACTCCATCATACTTAGAATATTTTTCATTACCTTGGTGGACTTCAGCCCTCAGCCCTTCTCCTCGATGTCTGCCTTGAAGAAGACAGAAGGCCGAAGGCTCAACCTCCGACCTCCGACACACTTAGATAAATTTTCAACACTTAGGCAAATTGAGCCTTGGGATGGCATGCTAAAAGGAAGGAGTCTGAAACTCCAACAAAGGGAAAAAATACAAGGGAAAGACTTAGGATGTTGGGACTTAGTCATTTCTTGGGGTTTTTCCCTTGTATTTCAAAAGGCAAACACATGAAAACCTATGAAAGATATCTCTGATCGGTTATCATCAATAGGTTCAATATTAAAGGCATGAAGTGGGATTTTATATGGATTTTAGGGCAAAAATATGCAAGTTGGGAACTATTTTTCAGGTGTCAACAGGTGGTATGGGCTTTTTTCCTTTGTTCTTCTATACTATTACCTGTTGAGTATCTCTCATGATACTGGTATAGGTCTACAATGTTGAAAATTGGAGATATGCCTAATTCTTTTAGTATCTCTACTTCATATGCATTTCCTGAATCAAATCTTCTTATAGTTCTATAGGGGCCAAACTTCTTCATCTTTAACTTATTGTATGTTCCAACTAGAAATATTTCCTTTCTAAGGTATACCATTACTTAATCTTAAACCGTAAAATCTTTGTGTCTTCTTGCTTGTATCTGTCATTCATCTTCTCTAGGCGACTTCTTACTTTCGTATGCACTTTCTTCATGTGTTTTATGAATTCCTCTACCTCCACGGTCCTTTTATCCTCTTTACTATTATCCCTCAACTTTGATACATTCCTTGGGCTACTATTGTTCACAATCTAAAATGGTGTTTTCTAGTACTTATATTTACTAAATTGTTATATCCAAGCTCTACCTGAGATAGAACCGTGTCCCAATTTTTGCCTTCTCTCCAACCAAACATCTAAGTAAGTTTCCCAAGCTCCTATTTACAACTTCTATTTGTCCATCAGTCTAAGGGTGATATGCTAAACTAAAATTTGAATATGTCTTCATCTTTTTCCACAAGGTCCTCTAAAAGTATCCAACAAACTTAGTATCCCTATCTGAAACTATGCTCCTTAGTAAACCATGCAATCTTACAACCTCCCTAAATATGAGATCAACTATGTGTACAACATCTTTGTTCTTCTTGTGTGGGATGAAATATGCCATCTTAGAAAATTTGTCCACCACTACTAGTATTGAATCATTCCCCTTTTGTGTCCTTAGCAATCTCGATACAGAATCCATACTTATGTCCACCCAAGTTTTCTCTGGTATTGGTAATGACTAATATAGTCCAACATTATGGCTACTTCCTTTGGCAACTTGGCAAATTCTGCCACCTTGAACAAATTTTCTTACATCGTTATATATTTGTGGCCAAAAATAGTTCTCACTAATTGAGGCAATTGTCTTATCTACCCCATAATGTCCAACTTAACTTATAGAATGCTTTTGCTTAATCAGATTTTCCCTAATGGAGCTCCTTGGTATACACAATTGACTACCTTTGAATAACATCTCATTTTGAATTAAATAGTCCAACCATCTACTCCTATTCATGCTTACTAGTTCTTTGCACACTTTCCATGCCTCCATAAAATCAAGATAAACTTCATACAAATATTTTAGCTCAAAACCAACTACCTCTACTCTCATCTCTATTATCAGATTGTGTCTCCTACTTGATGCATCAACAACCTTGTTAGATTTCCTACTCCTATGTTTCAGCACACAATTGCATGAATTCAACCCACCGCATATGTCTCTAGTTCAACTTACCTTCGCTACTCAAGTACTATAGTGCTTGGTGATTAGCGTACAACACAAAATTATTTGGATGATAGGTAATGACTTCATTTTCAATGCTTGGACTATGGCATAAAATCCATGATCATAAATTGAATATCTCCTTCCAACATCATTCAACTATTTATTGGAGTACGCTACTGGTCTTCCCTCTTGGCTTAGTACCACCTCAATTGCATTTCCACTTTCATCATAGTCAACTTGGAATATCTTGTTGATATCTAGTAAAGCTAGCATTGGCTATTTTGTTACCTTCTTCTTTAGCAACTCAAAGTTCATGTCTACTCTGGTAGTGATGCAGGAGCATCCAGTGGTGTAAGGGCAATCTTGCATCACCCAAAAATATTTGAAGTTGTTTTTCTTTGCTTTTTTAGGTTTCCTTAGTTGTGTTGGAGTCTATGTTGACACTTCAGTGGTTCAGGATTGTCTGAAGTTCAGAACGACTAAAAATATTAACCTGCTATTTTTAGTAAGTTGGCTTATTTGGGTATGTTCATTTGTAGTTTGAAAGATATTAAAGTTTTCGTCTTGAAAAATTGCTCCTTATGAACTTCAGATTTGAATTTGAGGCCCTTAGAAGCCTCATTGGGGTTCGAAAAGTGGACAAAATGATCTTTAGATGATTTTGTGCATCTTAGAGATCTTCACAAGCTTTCCAACACTTGGTTATGATTGTCAATTGGATGCCCAGTTCAAAAGTTATGGGCCTCGGAATTTGTGTTACAAATTTTCAAAAACTGTAAAATTTCAAATTTCCAATTTCTTGGGCAAAAATATGGACAACTGGACTTGGCACCCAAAAAGGGGAGTTACACTTTCTAGAACATTCGGGAAGGTAGTAGAGAAGTGGGTGGATGTCATTGGTGCCAAATAAAAAGGGGAAATGGAAAGGTTTCGAGGACAGTTCGAGATGTGTGGTTGTGGCTCCAGATTGTAGAAATCTATGATAGAGTAGGATTTTCTCTGTTGTGAAACAACCCATGTTGTTGTAGCATGTAATACTAGATTTTATACTCCATTTTATTGAAAAAATAAAAGTTGCTTGATTTCATTCCTCACATTTTTGGTGAGAATCTTTGTTGTTGTTTTGTATGTGAGTGTTGGGTGGAGTAGCCCCTTCATCAGGTAGCCCACTTGATTTCTTTCTTGTCCCCCCTCATTCTTTTGGTCAATGACACACAAATGCTAAGAAAATTCTAATGAACTTCCTATAGAAACTTTCCTCCATGAAAAGATCTTACTTCCCCCAACATTTACTAGTGTAGGCCACTCCACAATGGCTTTGACTTTCTCTAGATCCGTCTTCAAACCTTTAGTTGAGATCACAAATCCTAAATACAACAATTCTTCTTTCATGAAGCTATAGTTCTTCAAATTGATCAATAATTTTTCTTCCCTTAATCTTTGCATTACTAACCTAATATGCTCTAGGTGTTTTTCTTTAGTCTTACTAAAAATTAAAATATCATCCAAGTAAATGATCACAAACTTACCCAAAAGAATTCTCGATACCTCATTCATCAACCTCGTAAATGTACTTGGTGCATTAGTCAAACCAAAAGGCATAACCAATCACTCATGCAGTCCTTCATTAGTCTTTAATGTTATCTTCCATTCATCTCCTTCCCTTATTTTGATCTGATGATAACCTCTCTTTAAATCAATCTTGGTAAAGTACTTTGATTTTCTTAAATAGTCCATTATGTCATCCATCCTTGGCAACGAGAATCTATACCTCATTGTGGTCTTATTGATTATTTTTGAATTAGTACACATCCTCCACTCATCATCCTTCTTGGGTGCTAGTACCACAAGTACAACACATCGACTCAAACTCTCCCTGATCAGACCCTTCCTCAATAACTCCTACACCTGCCTATTCAATCCTTCATTTTCTACTGGTGTCATCCTATGCGGTACCTTATTTAGAAAACTAGCTCCCATAATCAGGTCCATGTGATGTCTAATACTCCTCACTGGTGGAAATCCCTTTGGCATGTTGTCTTATATGATGTCCTTATATTCGGTTAGTAATTTTAAAACCTCCTGCAATGCCTCCTCATCACTTATGGTGGTGTTCCCTACATCTGCAGTGTTGCATACCTTAGGAATCAATACAAAAAAAAACATTCTCATGACTTAATCCATCCAAGAACCTCCTTCCATCCACCAAGAATATTCTAGCATTACCAGTAACTTGATCTTCTCTATATTTTAGTGGCATCAACCTATGTCTCTGACCATTCCTTGTTGCAATGTAAGTGTTTTCCCTTCCATCGTGTATAGTGTGTTGGTCAAATTTCCATGGTCTCCCCAATAGTAGATACATCCATCGACATTACATCCTATAGGACTTCATCACGGTAACCCCCTATATTGAATTTTACCTAACATTTCTCGTTGATCATTACCTTATGTTCCTTTTGGAGCCAAGCAATCACATAAGGGTTTGGATGTTTAACTTCTTAGCCATTTCCTTAAATACCAAGTTATCTATACTCCCACATCACTGACAACTTTGCAACACTTGCCCTTTGCTTTGCATCTACTTCTAAATAGATTCTTGCTTTGTATTGGTCCTTATTCCTAATGGTGCTCCAATGAGGCCCTCCTCATAACTAGTGATTCTCCATGTTTAGGGTCATCGTCCAACTCATATGATCTCTAGGGTTCCTCATCCCTAAATGCATCTCTTGCACTACCTCCTTTTCACTTCCCTTGACCTTGAAAAACATTTGAATGCTCGGTGCCCTTCCTTTCCATACTTGAAACATGTTCCTCTAAAAGATCTTTTCTCTTTCCTCCCATATCCTCCTCTACCCTTTTGATATCCATCTCTACGATATGTATCACTTTCTCCTTTTATTTGCGGTAGATGTTACCCTCTTATTGGCCATTGTGATATGTGTCATGACTCCTCCTTTCATTGCAGTAGGTATCACTGCCCTTGTGGTAGGTATTGTCAATGTTTCTTTCCTCCCTATATGTTCTTCTATCACTACACCATGATCTTTCCCTCTAGGTTCTTTCCTCTCTTCCTCTTTGTTAGTTCTACCTACTTTTGAACCTTCTATTCAACTTATCTTCCAACTTGATCACTAATTGGTATGCTTTTTTCTATGGTGGTCAACTTGACCAAACTTATCTCTTCTTGGATGCTTTCTCTCATTCCATTGATGTATCTTGCAACCTTCTCTTTTCTCGCTTCACTATGCCCTATCTTAACAATTAACTTGTGAAATTCTTCAATATACTCTTTTACAATCCTATCCCTTTGTCTCAAACTTTGCAATATCTTTAGTAATTCTAGTTCATAATCTATTGGAATAAGCATTCTTTCCAATTTCACAACCATGCTATCCCATTTTGTTATTCTTTCCTTCCCCTCCTATTTATTTCTAACTATACTTCTTTCCACCAAACAATAGCATGTCCTTTCAACTTAGTCTTTGCAAACCTAACCCTTTCAGAATCTTCAATTTCCTCATACTCAAAATATTCATCTATATCATTTATCTAGTCAATCAATTCTTCAGGATTCAAATCACTACAATAGTTAGAAATCTCCATTCTAGGTCTCTTACCAATTTTGGAAATGACCTTTAACACCTTCACTTGATCTAATTATTCCAAATCATGCACATCCTCTCTTGCATCTACTTCCACATTTCTCTCATCATCGTCCCTTGGGCTCTAACCCCTCTTCCTATCTTCCTCTAAATCCTTCAACTAGATTACGTTCTCTTTTACCTCTTCCAATACCTCATCCAACTCTCTAGCAATGTTAGCAATGCCTTGGACTCTTCATGGTGGCATATTTCTTGGGATCTATCATAAATTTCCCCATTTCAACAGTCTACCTACAATCACCCCTTGCAACTGCCTCTCAATCAGTGATTTATTGACAAACTTCTTATAGGCTACCTCCATTTGGCGATCTGTTCACAAGCAAAACTTTTAGAATACTAAATTGCTCTCCTCATTTGGACCTTATGCTCTAATACCACTTGATGTAGTCATGGGTGGAGGATCCAATGAAGGATTGTCCAACCATGTAGTGAAATTCAAAACACACAACACTCACACAACAAAACTCAATGAAACAACAATATGGTCTTTATTAAATTTATAAACTAAAATGATTACAATTTATTTCAATGGGCTTCCTACATACCAGGCCACAACCATTTGATTACCAATATGGAAATTAATACATACAAATGAAATTCAATACATTGTGGGACATCTACATCTTTATTATCAAACTCCATCCTGAACCTTCATCCTTATGTTCACACTTGGACCTCCATCTCTTTGCTAAATTCTTCCCAACTCTCCTTGATGATTTAAAATGATTGTGAGTGACATATATAGCAATCACAAACCTCTAAAATGATTTATGTCAACTTCAAGGTAGCGCAAAGTTTAATGCTACATGAAACATGTAGTCGATCAGTGTAAACAAGTCCTTTGATCAATGTGATGATAACAGAATGGGGAATCTTTGTGCGATGCTCAACGCATGACTTACTAGGTCCAATGAATCTTCATATGTATTCCTTCATTGGTGCAAACTCTAAAAAACCTGGCACAAGTGGGAAAAGATGAAACCGTTTAAGTTTGTCAGCCTTTCCACGACTCAAAGTTTTACCTACTAAACTTCCCAATCTCAAATGTCAAGGTGTTGGCCATGAATTCTGATTTTCAAATGTTATTTTAACTCGACATGAATTATCCCACAAAAAATTTGAAAGCAACATAAGAAATGTATACTTTCCTTCATGGGATCAATTTAAACAAAACTTTGATACCAAATGTTGGTTTTACAATGCTTATTCCTCAATTAGGAGCAATGGAAAGTAATAAAATTTGTTGACATAAAACACATGTAACCTTAAGTAAACATAGAAGAATAAGTGAAGGAGATAGAGATGATAAGATGTCATATATACTTAGGAACCCTTTTGAGCAAGATACCCACCACTAAAAGTAAAACTTAATATATTAGTGAAACACGTCATTTTCTTAAGGACCTAATAATTCACCTTTAATACCTATTTAGTGTACCCAATGCACACTAAAGTGTAGCTATATCTAACAATAGCAACATCTTGTGTCCAAGCTTCATTCATTAATACATGGCATGACCAATATAGTTGGGAACAATGCCTCTTATTGAAGTGTCTCAAAAATGGACATTTATAGCAACTCAAAAGTCCAACAAATAGAAACAACACTTAACACCTTCTACTATTCGAGTCTCCCCTCGTTTAACCACCATCCCAACAATAGATGATCAATGTTTTCAAGCATTCTTTTGGAGTGAACTGTTGCTATA
Source organism: Cunninghamia lanceolata (assembly GCA_027924645.1). Taxonomy (NCBI): domain Eukaryota; kingdom Viridiplantae; phylum Streptophyta; class Pinopsida; order Cupressales; family Cupressaceae; genus Cunninghamia; species Cunninghamia lanceolata. Next base: position 17,779,164 of record BSBN01001215.1, on the reverse strand, counting down.
CCAGCGATTCATAAATATTCACAATGATATTAGTTCATTGGAGCAAGATATTATAGCCCATTGGGAAGGATTTTCAAACAACTACCATCTATGGAATTTGCATCGTACATCTCTAGATCCATTGATAAACATTGATGATGAAAAAATCTAGAACCATTGTTGTCATATAGAGGAAGAGTAAGAAAGAGAGTGGGAGAGAGAGAGGGGGATAGAGAGAGAGAGAGGGGGATAGAGACAAAGGTATATAGAGAGAGGGAGATTGATAGACAAAGAAGAAAATATATATATATATATATATATATATATATATATATATATATATATATATATATATAGAGAGAGAGAGAGAGAGAGAGAGAGAGAGAGAGAGACTTTTCTTTATCTCTCTCTATTTTTGTAAACATGTCATTTCATACCAAGCTCCACTATTTACTTTGTAAAAGTACCATAGCCTAATTTTTAATATAGGGTTTTCCATTACAATGCTCCACCATATCACACAACATAACACTTTTTGCATAGCCAATGATTTTGTGTTTTCAAAAATGTCTCAACAACACATATCACTACATTCTTTCAATTCTAGTGATGGATGGACAACAACCATTCACCATCAACAAAACTGTATTCTCTTTTCTCAAAAAATTATTTATTACTTTTATCTACATGCTATGTCAGCATAACCGTTGCACAGTAAGGTGCGATTGCTAGTAATTAGACGACATGCTTTTATATGTGAGCACTATAGTGCTCAGAAAATTGTCTCACGTTGTAAAAAAATTAACGCTGGAAATTTTTCTAAACTCATCAGTTGTTCTCACGCTGTGAAAAAATCGTGTCAGAAACAGTCTCATGTCGTTTAAATGTCCCTTGCGGGATACTCTAGGATTTCTTTTTTTTTTTTTTCAAAGGAAAAGGAAAACAATTGAAAGTAAATAACTTAGGCGAGCATATCAAATTGCAAGATATGAGGTGAGCTGAAGGGGAGCGTTAACAAAAAACAAAATAATCATCTTCTGAGGAATTGATCCAAGGCCGTGGAGATTTTTTTTTTGTTTTGAAAAGGTATTTGGATCAGTTCTTTGTTTTTCTAGCACGAAAACTAAAATCTGTTTGCTTCCTGCAATTTCATTAAGCATAGAAAAATTGCATTTTTAAATGTTCTACTATATCATAGAGTTGGGAGCTAAAAAAATGAAGTCTTTTTTGGCATTCTTTTTATTTTTTTGGAAATAATAGAACTTTTTCAAGTTGACAATTCATTAACTTTAGAGGACTTACCTATACCGCTGGCCTTAAATTTTAGATTTGTGGCAATGGAAATTTGTATCAAGAAAGAGAACAAAAATAGACAATAGATTGGGCATTTGCAAATTACATAATACCATTCAACAATGCGTCCATCTACTAACACTAAACAATGGGCATTTAATAATAACCTAAAAATTGTTGCAATGAATTCAATTGTCAGATGGGGGGAGGGAAATCAATTTGCAAAATCAATTTGTCTCAGTTGAAGGTCATGGAGGAGAAAAGGTAATCAATTGGAATTTGGGGAGGGGGGTGGGTTATGAACCTTTCTTCACTTACAATTCTTATCAATATGGTAATATTGGTTTTATTACAAACATGGGATGATATATATCTGTAGACACTTAAAGGAATTTCTACATAAATTCTCGTAAGATTTGGATGCCATACATATTTAAAATCAAAATTACAAGTATTGTAATTTTCTTCACAAACATCAGTAGCAACAAGAACAACATGGTTCCACTAATTCACATCACAAGATAACAATCCAATTTCAAATTGTAGCCAATTTTACCTTATAAAAGACTTACAAATAGTGTGTGTTCACACATGTTCCTATAACAAGTGTTTAACTGATAACGAATTAGCTATTATAAATGACTTGCAAATAGTGTATGCTCACACATGGTCCTCTAGCAAGTGTTTAACTGATAATAGACAAGTAAAACTTACCAGTTTATATTGCAAATTCTTGAGCTTAAAAACCTTGTAGTGGAATTTAATTGTTTAAATGAAAGAGCATGATAGTAAAATTGAGCATTTTACTTCTTCTTCTAAGTGTTAGTGTCAAAAAGAGAATAATGGTTTTAAGATGCTTTTCAAGTAGTTTCCATTAACTACCATAACAATTTATTACAACTAAGAATATTGGCCTTTCTTGAAACAAAATCTTGTATGTTTCCGGTGTAGAAGGGAAGAGAGAATTAGAAATTTGCCATACAATCAAACTACCACGACTTAAAAAGTATATAAATGGAGATTTTGATGCCTATAGATGAAAGAGAGTATGTCGGGCATTTATAACAGTTTAGATGCACATTTGGGACACCTCATATGATAATGAAATTTAAGTGTTTAAGCTAATACATGTCTTTCATTCAACATATAAAGAATCCATACATGGATACTGTTGTTGGCATTGTTATATGATTGGGTAGGAGAATGTTGGATGGTCAATCTATCTGTCGTAGTTAACTCTAATTAAAATCATGAACATTTTAATTTATATCTCTTAACCTATGCTTATTATTAAGCATACCCAGATACAATTCTAAGCCACTTTTGATTTAAATTAGATGTTGACCCTTAAGCTGTCCAAATTGTGGTCTCAATGGGAAGTAAAGTGAAATGGTACATTTGGACTTCTTTGGTACATTTGCAATGACTAGAACTCTACAACTCTATATATTAAATCTTCAGTACTCGAGCACATGTTAACATGGATGAATAGCCTCTATAATGGAATTACCTTGTGAAAATATTTTGGGACTGTCAAGGATATGGGAAAATGTATCACCTTACTTGACACAAGTCTTGGGAGGGTTGAATAAATAGATACTGTTACTTATCAAAATACAAATTTGTAATCAAAACATATATAAATTTATTGTTATATAATTAATTATGTAATATTAAAACATTAATTCTTAATATTTATAAACTGACTTAAAAAAACATATTTAAATGTTACCTTCAATTTCCTATCGGCGTATCCCTTGAACCTCCTATGGGTGCAAGTGCTAGTAAAAAATTACCCTTGACTATATGCAAACTCATTTCAACAAATTTTAAAACTTTGTAACTGATTTTAGGTTTAGATGATTTAAATAGAGGACAAAGTGGCAAAGGCGGCCATTTACAGAACGGCATAGTCAACTGTCGACAGAGAAAACGTCGGAGGAGGGTCAGGGAAGCATCAATCCTAAAATAGCGGTTTTGCATTTCAAAAATATTCAGAACTTCATTATAACTTTACTTGCACGCTTCTTCGAAATAATTGAGGGCCAGGGTTATGTTGTATTTTCTCCAAATAAAATTATAAATTGCACAGGGGAAATGGCAATGATAATGGCGGCATTTGTTCTTTCGGTATAGCTCTTCATCGGCATCTTCAAACCTCGATCTATCATTACACAGGTATGCCTGTCATTTATTTTACTTTAAAACATGAAAACTTAAGCAACCCTTGTTGTCGCCGTTTGTTTTTCCTTATCGTGGGCTTGTTTTTGTGCAGTTTTTTCTTGGTTTAGCTAGAAATAAATCGTTTTTTATTTTTATTTATTTTTCTTTTTTTTTTTTGAAATTCTTGCTTAAAACCCTGGTTTTCGATCCAGGGTTTGTTGTGTCTCAGAGTCGTTTTATTTACTGGCTTTCGCGTTTGTTGTATTTTGTGAGGGTTCTCTCTCGGTACGATATCTTGCGTTTTTGACTTTTTTTAATCATCTAAAAATCACATGATGGGCTAATTTGTGGGTGTCTTTATTTTCTCTTTGTTTTGGTCAGTTATGTATATGATGCCAGTTTAATCTCAGGAGTAGCAGTTTCCATTTTATTATTTTAGTTGTCTGCTTGAGATTTTGGTTTAGCTTGTTAGGGTTCCAATTTACGGCTTGAGATTTTGGTTTAGCTTGTTAGGGTTCCAATTTACCGCTTGATATTTTGGACAACTTTGTTAGGGTTTGAATTAATCTCAGGTTTAGTGTCTTTCTTTTCATTAGTTTAGGTGCCTACTTGAGATTTTGGACAAGTTTGTTGGTTTTGTTTGATCTTTGATTGCCTTGTTTCGAATTAAGGGTTTGATGGCATTTTGAACGCTTGTTTCTAGAAAGCCCTTATTTATTTATACATGGGTGTTGAAATTTGATTTTACATTTTTGTGTAGTTTATAACAGGTTTTTGCTGGTTAATTTCCGGGCTGCGCTCTGAGGATTTTCCTTCATTCGACTCGTTCTCAAAACCTAGTTCAACATTAAAAAGCTGTCCAAAGTAGAAGCCTTGAAGCTGTTGTGTGAGTTTTATGTTTTTATTATCTCAAGTGAAGGGCCCTGGGAGACTTTGAAGCTTGAAGGTTAAGGTTCTCTAGGAAGCAGTAAGAATTGAGAGACTGTCCATCTACTGTATAAGGTAAGGACATTGAACTGAACCAGTTATTTAGATTCTAAGTTATTTTGTTTGCACTCACACATTAGGATAAAACCATCTGGAAATTTTTGTGGCAAGAACTGATGCATGCTGGAATTTACTAGGTTTAATAGGAAATCTGAAGCTGTTTAAAGTTTAAGTTTCTTTTTGGTTTTGTAAGGGAATTTCAACTCTGACACAATTGTGAATTAATGCTATTACTTATGTTTTTATTTTGTTCTAGTGGGTAGAGCTGACATCAGTAAGCCTAGTTTGCCAAAAGTTGGTTTTGTTGAAAATATTAGTTGAACATAAACAGGGATTGACGTTATGGATATTTCAATACTACTGAAAAACCCAAGCGTTGGGTCTGGGGTGCCAAATGAATGAAAGACAGCAGTTTCATTTGGCATACCAGATTCAGTGATTCTTCTTAATTCATATCCAAGTATTGGTTCCCTTTCAAGTTTTTCTTGTCTTCCTTCATAGACTATCCTAGATTAGGGTTTGTCAACATATATAGTTTAATACTATGTTGTTGGGTATGCCTGCCCTGGCCCCCTTATCTGGCCTGAATGGGCTCACCATGGGGCACGACCTGGACAACCTTGTGGGGGGGGGGTTACTCATTGTTGGAGCCACATTCTGGGTGTATGTACCCAGGTGAACCCCCAGGGCATTGACACTTAAAAAGCAGTTTTTTTTAAAAGACAATTTTAGAAAGAAAAAAACCATATTTCTAGCTAATGACGTGTTGGCATATGTCCACAAACATCTAAATGGATTAGATTTAGAATTCCTTTTAATTTGTGCTTGCTGTCAGGAAAAACAATCTTGGTGTGCTTGCCAAGTACACATCCCTTGCATATACTAGTGTTTTTTGTTTTTATCCTTCAAAAGGGGTAGAGCTCCATAGTGCAAGTGACCCAATCTCTTGTACCAAAGCTCACACAATTTGTCACAATCATGCATCAAGTTTCTTGATTGATTGGATCAACAATCAATCTATAAAGACTTCCTTCACAAACATCCTCCAATACTTGACCAAGATTTTGGCTACAATTTTTGATGATAACTTGCTGATAAATTCAGCCGTACACTTCAAATTTCAAATTTGTCATGGTTGAAATTAAAAGTAATTTTTTTGTTCATTGAGGAGCATAATGGACACCATGAAGATCAAGAATATTACTAGAAGGCATGCGGAAAGAAATAGTTTTCGCTCCAGTAACAGAATATATAGCATCAACACCGAGTTCTATCTATATGCTAGCCTTTTGTTGTTAAAGTTTGTTGAAAGCTTTGTTATTGAAGGTCAGTTTGGATGCCCTGTTGTCCATGTACTGCTCTACACCAGAAACAGTGTTGGTGGATAAGCATGAAACCATAGCAGCAAAAACCTTTTGGGGAAAAAATTGGCAAGCCAGAAGTACAAGATTTTTTCAAAAAATCAGGATTTAAACAGGAATAAATTGGATTTCCAAAAAATGTAGAAATACGCAAAGAGGGAGGAAAACCTACTATTTTTGAAATATAAACTCATTTCAATAGCATAGAGATATAGAGAGAGCAAATAAAATTGAGAGTTTAGCCCACCAAATATGGAATATAGATTTTTGTCGTTTTTGGCGTGTAGATTTTTGTCACTTATGTTGAAGGAGTTTTAAGCAAACTTTTTAGCTCTAAAATCTAAATGGTTATATCCATGGTAATGGATAAATGACATACAGTAAAAATTATATAAGCCAAGGACACATACCAAAACAGTGTCATTTTCTGTGGAGCAACTGCTAGACAATCCATCTCAGTTGTCTGCATTCAAGTTTAGCTCTCAATTAAGAGATGTAATACAAAATTCAAACTCTTATGGTTTCTCTTTGCAACTACTCCTGAAGATTGAACAGTTTCCTCCAAGTTAGGTGAAAAACAAATACTTCATATTCTGGGTTTTACTTCAGTCTCAGCATATATGCCAGATATATGTTATCTTGATTTTAGCTCAGTGTTATCATTCTATTGTTATGTGAACTGCTATATGCAATTTTGTTTGCTGGTGTGGACTTGTTTATTAAGTATTTTGCTCAGACCTATGGCATGGTAAAATTTGAATTCATAATCATATGTATTGCTCTAATTGAAGTAAGAATGAAGTTGATTAACAGGTCTACTACAATTCTGCAATTTATAATCTGGGTTCTTGGGTATTTTCCTCAGTCCTATGCCATAATAAATTCTGAATGTATAGACCTTGGCACTTCCTTTTTTGTGTGGACTAACAGGTTTATTAGAATTCTGCACTTCTGTATTTTTATCTAATATTTGATGTCTTTTCTTCTTTGGATAAATGACATATAGTAAAAATTATATAGGCAGAGACTGTAAATTTGGTAAATAACTGTTCCCATGAATCATGAGAATGGCCATTTCAAGTTCTATGAAAACTAGTTTATGAAGCATATATACATCTCTTTTGTAAAAAAAACTTAGGAGAGCAGATTCTTTTGTAATTGTTTTTTTGTAAAAATGGAATGAAAGATTTTGTTTGTAAATTTGTAGACTAATCTTCTCATCCCGCAAAGCCACAAACCCTATGTTGGTCAGGGAAAAATCTTTCAAATGCGTTTGTAAATTTGTGTTGTTGTGCAAAGTGCTGGCCATTGTAAAAAATGAAAGTAATAGAATGCAAAAACCGTGGGTATAAACCCTACCGCCAACAAAAAATGACACGGGTATCTATCTACTTGTTGAAAATCGTCAACCCTTTATTTAATTGCAACTAAACGCATACAAATTGGGTAAAAATCATAGAAATCAGTTAAAAAACCGAGTCAATGAGTTTTTGGCGAAATCGCATTTTTATTGGCAGAAAAATCGGTTTTTTTTGAATTTTGGCAATTTTTTGCAGATTAATGCTTCTATGCATGAAACCATGGAGAAGTAGTCTCAAGCTTTTGGATGAAAACTCATCCAGTACTGAAGCTTCTACACTCCTTGCAAACTGTTTCTGTTGTTGCTGCGTGCCCTTCCCCTTGTTCTTCTTAGGACATTGAGAAGCATAGTCGCCAAAGTTTTGGCACTTGAAATACTTGATATGTATCTCGGTGCTTTTCTTTCTGACCCTTTCTAGCTGCTTTATTGCTATTTTTTCATCTTCACAATGAGAGTTTGGTTTTGACTATCTTCTGATCTAATTGAAGTAGTTATCCCAAAAGCTAGAATGTGTGCTTCTGGATTAGACTGTGTAGCTTTTTTAGATCGACGTTTCCCAAAATGTCCGATCTAAAAAAGCTACACACAGTCTAATCCAGAAGCACACATTCTAACTTATCATGGACTGTGGAAATATCATGTCTATAATCCCAAAAGCTTTTAAAAGGTGGGAAGCCTCTCATGAGCACGAACACCCCAAACAAATGGTTCCTAAGATGGAGAGGATCCATTTAAGGCTATGGGTACCAACTCTTCATTTCCCACCTTAACTTCAATTGTTGCAAGTTGATCATGAAGTTTTGTGATCTTTATTAGGAAGGTAGCTACTATTCTCAGTCACTTGTATATGTGGCACTGAGTTTGTTCTTCAATATCTTATGGGGGATGTTCACATTGTGATAAAGAGTGGTCAAGGTATCAAACATCTCTTTTGTTGGTTTTTTTCCTGCAATGTGAGGAATCAAATGATCCTTCTTCGAATCCAAGATGATACATTTTGCCTTGGCCATCTTCTTGTTATTTTCAACTAACTGAACATGATCATTTGGAGGTGTAATACAATTTCCACATAGACACAAAAATCAACTTTTTCCAATAGCATCTACAGCTTGCACATCCAAGTTGTAAAATTTGAAGCACCCTCTAGTCAGTCACACTCTCTGATACGGTGACTAGTCATGTTTGTTGTTGCTCGAACACTCTGAAACTGAACAAATTTGTTGAAATTAAATTAGATCAGCAATCTATCATAGGTGTAGATCAACACTCCAGTCATCGGAGCAACTAGGGCATCACATGCTACAACCTTTCATAGATCCAGGATACTTAAATCACTGAAGGAAAGGGCACTGAAATCTTCTAGCAACTCCCTCTCACAGGTAGCAACACTTCCATTCACGGACCTGGAGGGTTTCTGTATCAGTGCCTTGATAACATGTTAAAATTCAGCACACGGTATGCAGATTCTACACTCTAGGGTCTGAAACAAATTGTCTAACTTAACTTTTGATCAAACTTGTAATTCTCAGTGCACTCACCTGCATACACAAATTTCTGAAAGTAGAAGAAAAATTTAAAAAAACTGAAATAAAAAAATAACACTTGCTGACTGAATATTTTACTATTCTCAGTTTTCTGTTCTGCAGTTCTGTTACAAAATAGTGAGCATCTAGGCTCATAAATAGACCTCCAACTTGGGCGATCAAAAAGACAAAAAAAACATTGTCTTATTTTTAGATGTCTTCATTCCAATGAAATCCCTAAAAATATGTCTGCTGTGGGTCCTATTTTTAGATGTCTGCAGCCCACCCAGAATAAAGTAGAAAAGTGCCTAAGAAGAATTAAAAATCTGTGCCTGAAATAAACTAATAAAATCGCCTAAAATCAAGACAAAATCTGGCACATAAAACCACAGTTTCAAATACTAATAATAGTCAGATTTTCCAGTGCCCAGCAGACAGTATTAATCACTAAATTAAAGTCTGATTCATCCTAATTGCTGTGCCAGAACACCATCTGAGTGGCCCCTAAAACTCTTTAACAATAATGAATGGCCAAACCCAGCTGTATCAAACGTGGGAAAAAAATTGGCTAACTGCTGAATCCAAACTTGAATCCAAACTGGCAACATAGGTTTAATAAATGTGGAAATTGTTTTTAGTATATCTTCCCATTGTAGAGTTTTTCTTATCAACTTCTGAAAATACTTCTTCAAAGCATCAAGAATATTTTTCTATGGGTTTGTTTGAGGGTGGGCTTTCCCTAGCAGCTGTGGTGCATATTCTTGTTATGCCGAGAGGCGTTCTACAGTGGCAGCAAGGCATGTAGTGTCATGTTGTGACCTTGTACATAAAAATTAAAACACAGCCGACAAATATTTAAAAAAATTAAGATTATAAAATAACTATTAAGTAAATAAAATTAAACAACTCTCAAGTAAAATAACTCTTTAAGTAAATAAAAATAGCTCTTCAAATAAAAATAAAGTAAACAATGTAAATAAAATAAAATAATTCTTAAATATTTCTGAAGTAAAATAAGATAACTCTTAAGTAAATAAAATAACTGAAGACTGATATCTCTTGGTGTTTTTTAGATAGATGTATTTAAGATATCTTTACTAGTAAGATAGGTCAGTCCTTTTTGTGTGAACAACTAAGACATTGAGCAACCATTCCATAGAATTTTGTGTCAAGGAGTGAGGGTAAGTATCTCTTAAGTAAATAAAATAACTGAAGACTGATATCTCTTGGTGTTTTTTAGATAGATGTATTTAAGATAACTTTACTAGAAAGATAGTTTGGTCCTTTTTGTGTGAACAACTAAGACATTGAGCAACCATTCCATAGAATTTTGTGTCAAGGAGTGAGGGTAAGTATCTCTTCAAATTAGGTGTTTATTTTTGCTAGTATAATGAGGATTGAAATGTTTTAGACATCTTGAGTTTTAACTGGATTTTGGCACGTATACATCTGCCTCAACTGGTCCCCTAGTTTCATTACAGATTCAATAACTTGTTCTATTGTAGTGGTATGATGATTGGACCACCTTCACTTGTATTTCATTTGGCCTTGTTTGAAAATGAATTTGAAGTTCTGTTTCAATCACATATCAAATTTCTATGATTGTCTTGCATCATTGTGAGTGCTTGAATGCTAACTTACTGATTTTTTGCACATGTACTTTGGTATTTAAATGGGGTATGGATGGAAGAGCTAACATGGTTTGTTTCTTCTGTGAGATGCACTTCCTTGCATCATTTCACAAAAATGCAGGAGTTAAAGTGTTTAGCACCAAGATTCCTGCAGATAAATGGACAGCAAGAAGTTCATGCAACTTGTGGAAGAAAAGAAGAAAAAAGCTCTTCAGAGAAAGGAGGCCCCTTTGAAATGGGAGCAGAAACTGGAGGCTGCAGCAAAGGCAAAAGCAGAAGCAGAGGCTAAGGAAAGGGAAGAGAGGAAATTGAAGTCCAAACATAAGAAGAGAAGCTCGCCAGATGATGATGAGAGTGATAGAGAAAAGAGGTTGGAGAAGAAAGCTCACAGGAAGCATAGAAAAAGGAGTTACTCAGACTCTTCTGATGAGAATGAAGAACAACCAAAGAAGGTAGAAAAAAGAACTCATCGGAGGCATAAGAGAAGAAGTTCTGGTTCTAGTGATGAAAGTGCAGACGATAAAAGAATTGAGAAAAGGTCTCGCAAGCGGCAGAGAAAAGTAAACAGTGACTCTGAATCTGACTCTGTAGATGAGCAGGGGAAAAGAGTTGGGAAGAGAGGTCATAAGAGACATAGAAGGAAAGAATCAGGATTGGATTCAGGTGATTGCATCAGTGATGGACATGATAAGCGAGCAGATAAAAAAACTGGCAGAAAGCATACAAGCACTTCATCTGACTCAGACTCTGAAAGAGTTTGTGTGGACGGGTTTAAGAAAAAGAGGCACCACAAGAGGCATGGGCATAAGCACTCGAAGAAGTATAGAAGGGATGATTCTGATTCTGACACTGACAGGGAAGCATCTGATTGTGACGATGATAGATTGGCAAGAATGAAGAGGAAACAACAAAGAAGGCACAGGCGGGATCGTTCTGGTTCTGAGAGGCCTGTGACATCTGATTATGAAGGACCTTTCAGCGATGAAGAACCATCAGCAAGACCAAGGAGGAGGCATCACAGAAGGCACATGCGGGAGCACTCTGGTTCTGAAAAAGTTGTTATGTCTGGTTCTGAAGGATCATTGAGTGATGAAGATAGACGGTCAAGATCAAGAAAGAAACAATATAGGCGGGAGCGCTCTACTTCTGCCAAATCTGTGACATCTGATACTGAAAAGGTCATAGAGAAACACAAGGGAAAAGATCCTTATGCATTGGAGTTCTTGGGTGATCAGTCTGATGGCTATTATAACTCTGATGATGAACATGCTAGAACAAACAGGCAGAGGAGATCTTCTGACCGCCCCTACGCTCATCACCATCATCACGAGGACTCGAGTGCAAATGTGAAAACATCTAAGCATTCATCTTCTCTGGTGCCTGTTAGTGAAGGGGATGGGATTTGTCAACATGAAGTGAATCACGATAATGATGATGTGCAAGCCTGAGTTTTTAAACCTTTGACAACATGGAGTTGTGTTATCATGGATAATCAGAGGATGATTTATTTTAGTGAGATTATTTTTGCTGGACATTCAACTCAAACTTATATCATTTGATTACGCTTTTGTCACATGATCAGGTGAAGTGAATTCTTGGACAATAATTTTGAAGTATTGGAAGTAATCGCTCTTTTTTGACATGTCTTGTTATTTTTTTGGCATCAAATGTCAGGTTAGCTGCAGTAACATGGGTGTTAATTTTGTATGGTTAGTTGAATTTTGATGATTTTCTTAATTACAAATAGAAGGGTATAAAGTATCTTAAGTAGGATGTGGGAGGGACTTATATCAGTTCTAGGTCGTATCATTGTTCTTTGGATTTTCTGATATCAGAAATCATGCATATGTATATGATTTTTAACTATTTCTTAAATGTCTTCCTTCAAATGTTTTTAATCATGTCTTCATATATTTAAAGAAGAGTTGCCTAAGACTAAAATGAGAGTTGATCATATGAAATATTTGATTTTGTGCAATATTTCATGCATAAACTAATATTATTATTAGGGGAAATAATATAATAGAGTGATACTGCTCAGGCCCTGTAGGTAGGATTCTGCTTGTATGCCTTCTGTTAAAAGTTGGTTTCATGCTCTGCCCTTTTTGAATTTTATCTAGTCTTATTTTGTAAGGCGAGGCTGGCTGCTGATTTTATCCGTTCTAGTCTTGAGTGCTTCAGGATTTAACTGTGTATAAGTTTTTTACTCAACGTTTCGGATCACACTCCGTGATCCATCATCAGGAGAGCTGGAGAGGAGGATCACACTCCTTTATCGGTTCTATTGAAAACATAAAATTTAACAAATTTGAATGGCTGTGGAAAACATGCTTTGTTGTTGCAAGTCACAAACAAGTTTAATAGTGATGTTTGGGTAACTATAAATGTCAACTCTATATTCTGGTAGCCATATCTTGTGGAGTATTATGTTCTTGTTATAGTGTGAGGCCAACAGTGAAGTGGTGGAGGGCCTGAAGATATGGACGATGCATTTTCTTTTTAATTGTGGGGACTTCGCCAAATGTATGCATCGATGTTGCTCTTGAATTTGGTGTTAACAACACCAATGCAGGTTCTTTTTGCCTTCTATAGGAAAATAGGAGTCTTTGTACTCCATACCACCCACGAGAACCCTTGACCTTCTGACTGACTTATCTCCTTCCAGTCTTATTGATTGCTGTGGACGGCATCAAGTTGAATTGTTCAGAACTGAGTTATAGTTTATCAAATACTTCCTGTAATCTGTGTATGCGTTGTTTCCCAAGCATAATATACCAGTTTCTTTCGGAGGCTTCTCCCTATACAATTGTGTGAATCTTGGTTCAGAGGATTGTTTTCATTCTGATCTCCTTCCAGCCAACTTCTGCATAATTTTTGTCCGTTGATCCTGAAGTTGATTTCTAGATTGTAAGCTGTGAAAAGTAGGCAGTAACTTTTTTTAAAGTAACTGTCACTGGTTTGTGAGCTATGAAAAATAGGCAGTCCCTTTTTTTAAAGCATTTTTTCAACCTCATTTGCTCTGAAGTGAATCAGAAGATCTACGCTAAATCACCATTATTTCTATTTCTATACTCTACACAACGGTTAGAACACAACCACAACTCTAGCTTTGAGTGATTTTGGTTGGGAATATAAACACCTTGAGTGGTCCAAAAGATGTACAGACTATCTTATTTCCATTATAAGAAAACACTCACTTTTTATCTAGCTTTGAGTGTTCATGATACAAACAAATAATTGCTTCTGGATAATCTTGTGTAAAAAGCAAATAGTATGCATCAACATTCTGGATCACACTTTACTGATTTGTCATTTAGACGAGAAGTATCTGAAAAGCACATGATCCATCATCTGGACAAATAAGTGATCTGAAATGTTGATTCATTTATTTGTTTTTTACATATATATTCACATCATTGTAATGCTAACGAAAAATAAAACAGAAACTACTAGAAAACTGATTAAGCGTTGTGTGTACAAGTCTACCACTCATAAACAGACCACGCATAATGACCAGCGAATGACTGGAGACGTGACATGCTGAGTTTCCTTGTTGCATAAGTTGAGTATTGGAAGGTACAGTATGCTCAGCCGTTACTTCTATTCTATAACTCAAAAATTGAGCATAGTTCTTTTATAATGTAATCAAAATCCACACATCCATTTTTCAACCATGTGTCACCAATAGGTTTTTACGTTTGACACACTAAAATTCAAATTTTTCATTCAGAGATTTCTCGATTGGAAATCCAAATAATAGATATTATTAACTAAATTGGAACATGCTCTTTACATGGTCGATTGCATGCTATTTTCTTAATTGGAACATTCTCTTTACATAGTACAATTGTTATATGAGTGAAAACATACTATTATTGCCAAATTAATTAAAACTTTAGACCTGATATTTTTTTTTTTTTGGAGTGTCTTATCAAACCCATTGAATTGTTTAGCCAACTTGGGCATCCCAATTTGTTTTCATTGACAAGTGTTCACATCTGATGTCTTCAACAAAAACCCCACTTGCATATTTTGCAACATATTCTTGATTATTTTAGACAAGACATAACATACCACCTCATGCATAATTAGATGTATCTGTATAGAGTACAAAATCAGAAGTGGTTGGAACATGTGAGACAGGAAGATTACTTATGTTTTTTTTAATTCTTCTTTAGTAGCTGTTGCAATGGCTCTCGATCATGGCTCAAACTGGGGTAAAAACTATTTACATAATTAAGCATTTTTAAAAATACTTGGAATTGTTTTTCGTTGAAGGGATATTCAAACCCCTAGATCTTATCCTTGATATGTGGCTGAACTTCAAGGGTACCATTATTGATTAGCATTCTTAGAAAATTACAACGATTGCTACACCATTGAATTTTATTTAAAGAAAGTACCATACCAGCTTTATTGGTCAAGTTATAAAATGTTTGTAAATGACAAAAGTGGCCATCTAAAGTCTGACTAAATACAAGAATATTGTAAATATAAATACATAAAAATTTTGAAGTGCTTTTGAAATTTTATCCATGTATTCTTGGAAGTATGCAGGAAAGGGCAACATAGAGCAATTTTGTGTTGATCTTCTTGTTTCACTTGTATCTGGTGAAAATATGATTTGCAATCAAATTGGGAGAAATACTTTGAGTTGGCAACCTTCTACAATAAGTAAGTTTTATCCGAAATAGGGTAAGGAAATGGTTCTGTAAGAGCATTTAATGGTCGATAATTAATGACCATCCTTTTCTTACCTCTCTTTTGCCCAAAATGTTTGTTAACCATAAAAGCATAACAACAAAATGGAGATTTCATTTTTTTAATAAAATTTTAGAGAATTTTCTCTAGGTAATGGCATAGACTTTCCTATAAAAGGTATGCCTTTTTTTTAATGATGTTTGCTTTTTATATCAGGGTCGGGACCCTATTCCTTAACTTTGACAAACAATTTTGCTCCCCTAATGGAACTTGACTTAGATCCTGAATCTAGTCTTGTGAATGAAGATATGATTGATTAAAAGCTAGGGGATGCCAAAGTCAAGTAGTTTTGAGACAAACTTCTAGGTAACACATGGATAAAAGATACCTGTATCTTGTGAACAAGCTTATTATTCTCTAGCATTCTAGGGGCTACTTTTTTTTTTATCCAATTACAAGTAAAAGAGGAATATCGTGCCAAATGGTTGACAATGTTAGTGTTTTACTTTATTACAAAGTTACTTTATTACCATTATCATGTACTACAACTGTTAGAACTTGATGGTTGGGCCGGTTGGTTGTGGAGTTCTCACCATTTCTCCATTTTATCAAAAACAGTCATCTTCAATAATTGGGTTCCATAACACTCTAAGTTAGAAATGATGTTTTAGGTTCCAGTTTGTATCATTATTATTTCTCTGGAGATCAATATGAATGAAAGATTCCCAAATGAGCTTTCAATGGATAATAGTGAAGACAATTGTATCATTAGAGAGCTCATGTGTTACATCCCCAAACTTTGACTATGTTGAATTTTTATTTTCATGTGATTATGTGGATGAGTAATCATACGCTAATGATTTGATGTTTGGAAAAATGTCAGGATAAATCATTGATTATATGAATGCTCAGAATTAGAAATGAAATTATGTGTTTTTGAGATTATTTAAGCATGATGTATAACAATTTGTTGATAATACACTTATTATAGTTTGATTGGTTGTGAGTATAAACAGGGAAAAATTTCCACTCTAAGAATGGAAGGAGAGTATCACCAGAGAGAAGGGAATAGATGTTTTGGAAAAGGGTTAGTGCAAGAAGTTTGAGTCCACTTTTTGGTTAAAAAGTGGAAATGTTTTTCATGATTTTCAGTATTTGTCACATTTGACCGAAACATTTGAGGCATTTACAGATTGAATCTTACAAAAATTAGTAATATGAAATGTAGTACTCGTAGTCTAGTTTCTAAATATGTAATTTATTTTAATATCTATATGATACAAATTGATTTTCAATAGGTAGTAATATGAAATGTAGTACTCGTAGTCTAGTTTCTAAATATGTAATTTATTTTAATATCTATATGATACAAATTGATTTTCAATAGGTATTTTTAAAAACCACTGTTTAAAAGTTATTTTTTAAACCATACTATGCACGTGTACGACCAACATAATTTGATATAAATAAAAATATTTTTTTAAATCTTTTTGGGGAAAGATGTGTAGTACAATGAAGTTTGATGAGGATTTTTTTATAATTTTTTTTTATTAATTTGTTATTGGCCCTAATTGTTGTTTTTTGAAACCCTTGTACGACCAACATAATTTGAGCAAAATTAATCATAAAATGATTTTTTTCATTGTGTAAAAAATGATGTGTAGATTGATGACATATAATTTAAAAATAAAAAATAAAAAATTAAAAGTTACTAAAAAATACAAACACCTATCATTTCAAGTTTTTGGACCAGTTTGCTCATAAATTAAATAATAAATAGAAAAATAAGTCCAATAAAAAAACTACGTATTTGAAAATTAGACACTGTCACTTGTAATGGATTTTAATTTCGTAAAAAAATTTAGAAAAAAAAATGTTGTCAGCGATACAGGAAACTCCGTCTTTCCTCTTGTTCTGTAATTAGAAAAAAAATTACAAGTCCAAGGCTCAAGATCGGCTACTCATGTATTTCCCGAGCCTAAAATCAAACCAAAGGCAACGGAAAAGGCGGTCGGCCATTTCAAATTTCTTAGAATGGGTACCCGTTCTAATACGGGTACGCGTTATAAAATGGGTATTCGTTATTTTTACGAACGGGTACTCGTTATTTTTACGAACAGGTATCCATTTTAAAATAGGTACCAGTTTCTTTTATATCTGTTATTTTCCATCATCAGGGAAAAATGTATTATGACTGTATCCTTGCAACTTGCAAGTCTGATGTACGGGCCGACAACGACATTTTCTGTATTTTTTACTTATAGGTGTCTTGTAGAATCCCCTGGCATATCATATTCTATTTAGATTTTGAAAGGAATCAATCATATGAACAATTTTCAAGTGGTATCAAGTGCAAGAGTTATTTTCAAGAGGAATAAAAAAAGAGGGTTTTTGTTTTTTACATCTACTTTTACTTCAAAATCTATGCAACAAAGGATTTACATCTAGTTGTACTTCAAAATTTTAAAGAAGTACATCAATCTGCAATTAGATTAAATATCATTTGTTATTTTATCAAGAGGGTTTGGTAATCATGGGATCAAATCAATGTAAAAAAACATAGGGTCATAGCACCTCAAGAAATTGAAGCAAATAGAGAAAAGGAAGCAAAAAGACAAAGGGATAGAAGAAGGATTCAAGAGATGAAGAATATTGAAGCATTTAGTTCCATGACTATTGAAGAGAAAGACATTCAAGAGACTATAAAGGATGGGATGAATGTAGATGATGCAAATGTGAAAATAGTGAATTTGGAAGAAAATGTAACTATAGAAACAAATGCATGTATGTCTTCAAACCCATCTTTCAATGATATGGAAAATGTGACTATACAAACAAATCTAGGTATGTCTTCAAAGTTAAGTTTTAATGATATGGAAAACACGATTATAAAAACAAATTCAGGTATGTCTTCAAACCCACCTATCAATGATATTGATCGAATTAGTTTATTAAATGAAGTTGGATATACCAATGATGAGCTCAATTATACTATTGAAAATATGGAAAGAGGAAATGAGAATGAAATCCCTTATATGAGTGAAAATGAAAATATTTTTTTAAAGATTGAAAGAAATGTCTTAGATAATCTCCTTGATAAGATTTCTTGGAGACAGATTAGAACCCATGCAAATAGATTATATAAAATATTTTTTTATAGAAAAACTCTTGGATTTCAATGTCAACTCATGATGCAATTGATGAAAATGTGGAAATTGCAAAAAGTAATGAAAAAATTAGGCATTTTTGTAAAACTTAAAAAGAAAGATGAATCAATGAAACAAGTTTTTTTAGTGTTGCTAATGCTATTGATTCTATTGGTAAAATGAGTCAATCTAAAGATATCAATGCATTACGAAGAGCTATAACAACTACTTTAGTCAATAAATCATTTTCGAATAAAAGAATGATAAGTAAGACTAGTGAATTTCTAAATATAAATCTTAAAATTTTGAGAAGTGCAACAAAGAGTAGAGAAACTATTGAAAATGATCCAATTAACCAATGTTGGAGTTTTAGTGGTAGACTTCCAAGGTATGACATGAAATTAAATATTGAAATCAAATGTTTAATTGAAAAATATTGACATGATAATACAAGGGTATCATCTAATGTTAGAGATGTTTTAAAATTAAGAGGGGGGTACAAAATTCGTGATCCTCATCGAAAACATCTATTAGACATGACTCAAACTGAATTGTATAAAAAATTCTTAGATGATTCAATGTTAGTACCATTTAATATTCCCATAAGTCAAAGATTTTTCGAGAAGTGTAAACCTTGGTATGTGAAAATTAATAAACAAAGAATCTCTTGTTGTAAAACTCATATGCAATTTCATTATTATTATGATGTTTTTCGATATATACGTTCTACTTTGCATACTAACGAAATTATGCAAGAATGTGGTATTAATATGCCACCTCAAATAATTAAGGAGTTTGTATCAGGTTTGTTTTGTGAAACATCTAATGGATAATTATTTTATTCAAAAGTATGTATTTCTGGACAATGTAATATATGTGTCAACTTTTCATTGTTAGGAGAATGTATGCATGAAAATATTTCACATGAATTTGAAAAACAATCAGTGGATGTGAAAAGATTCAATAATGTTGAACATTCTTTAAAGGATGAAAAAATTGGAAAGCGTTGTTAGTCACATAAAAAATTTGAGTGCATGCATTCATCAAAGATTTTAAGGATAATATTGTATCCAAATATGTCAAACACTCCCAATATGCTCGGTGGCTTGATGGACAATTTCGTACATATAAAAACACATTTCCAATTGGAACTATCATATCAGTGGTTGACTTTGCAGAAAACTATACTCTTGGTCTACAAGAGGAAATTCAATCTCACTATTATAATTCAGTGCAGGTGGCTATCTTTGTTCATATTGTATATAGACATGCTGATGATAGTACATAAGATAATAAATTTTTTTGAGGGAGTATCATTTCTATTTGAGTGATAACCAGTTACACTCTTCAGAGTGTGTGCAATATTGTTTCACAAAATTTTATGAAAGTTTAAAAGAAAGAGAAATCCATATGGCACAACATTTCATATGGTCAAATAACTGTATAGGGAAATTAAAAAATGCAAGAATGTTTTATTGACTATGTAGGGTTCACACAAAAAATAATATCCAATATATGTGGAGTTTTTTTGAAGATGGACATGGTAAAGGGGAACATGATGGAGCTGGAGCATGTGTGAAAAGAACTCTTGCTAGAGAGCAATTAAAATTTGAAGATGCAGCAAAATTTAGAGATGCACGTGCAATTGTGGATTAGTGCAATGAAAGATTATCTACAGGATTAAGTGAGAACTCTACAATTCGACGATTCTTTTGGTTAATTGAAGAAGAGAATATTCTTACTCGACTTGCTTGTGAGACAATAACTGGATCAACAAAATGACATTCATTTAAGAGTTCAAATGCAAGCACATGGACTATATGGACTAGGGAGCTTGCATATTTTTGTCAATTTTGTACTGCAGGTGATTGAGGAGCATGTGAAAATACAGAATAGGTTGAAGAATGGAAACAAAGATCCTTGACACCTACAAAAACACATGATCAACTTGAAACAACAATTGAAGATGATAATCAAGTGTTTGCATCAGATGACTATGATCGTGTTTTAGACCTTGTACAAGAAGGTACTTTAATTATTAATATTTTTTTATTACATTTTTTTGTAATCTATATAATTAATTATATATGTATGCATGTACATATTTATGTGATTTAGATACATGACACACTTTATTGAATTAAATAATTTTTTTTGCAGGACGTGTGTTGTTGTTGCCCCTGAGGGAAATGAAGAGGAAACCGAGTATTGGTTGGCTCGATGTGTTGAGATAAAACAAAAGTTTTTACATCTTAGAGAAGATGATGATAACTATGAGTATCCAACAGGTTATGTGGTTGTTGTTGGCCCCTGGCTACGAAAATATCTAATAAGAAAGAATGGTTTACCTGCATTTGAAGATTATGAAACACAATGAAGATCACATACTACTCACATTTGGTTGTGGCAACAAATATAAAACTAGTCAGATATCAAGGGAGACCTGCTAATAAACAATTATAGACACTTTCTATGGAAGAACATGAGTCAATTATAGATGCATTACAAAAAAGAGAGGATGTTGATGGTACAATGGAATAAATTTCTAGGTATGTTTCATATTTTTGGTATATATTCTTTCGTTCTTATTTCACCTTCTATATTATTCCCTTTATCTTAAAATTTGTATCGACTCATGTAAATATATAGTTAATTTACTTGTACATTTGAACATTATTTTTGCAGGTGTACCCTACAAGTAGATATTTGGATGAATGTCAATAGAAGTTTTCACCATACAAATATGTGAGGTCAATTCTGTAGTCTTCAACTAAAAGTGAACGCATTAGGTAATTGTGTATATACTTGTATATTTCATATTCAACATGTTATCTAGTTACATATTGCATCAATGTTTTGTGTTTTTGGTATGTATTTTTTTATTCTCATTTCACCTTCTGTATTATTCCCTTTATCTTAAAATTTGTATCGACTCATGTAAATATATAGTTTTTTATTATGATAAGTTGCAAAACAAAGGAGCCGAACCCTATTACAGAACAACCCAGTAGGGCAATATTACTAACATGTTAAGAAGCCCCTAGGGCAACAAGAACAAGAACTGGGAATGAACCCAAAAGAAAGGCCCAAAGGGTAGAAAAAGGGCCACCAAACAGGCCTGACAAAACAAAACAAAGCAGAAACAACAGAAGAATGACTGACTAACGACAAACAAAAATAAAGGATCTAAACAAAACTTGATCTCGAAGGCAGCAACCTAACACCCTTGACCCTCTGTCGCGAAGCTGTAACAGACTTGGGTAGATCTTTCTGCTTTCTATGGACAACAGTTCAAGAAAGCCCATCATCAAAGTCCTTAGAGCGAGGAGAAAGGAGGGGCCCCTCACCTGGCTCCACGTTCGAGGGGCAGTCACGCACTGAAGAAGGGGCCAACAACGCAGAAGAGGAACCCAAAATCGTCAAAGAAGTTGAACGGACCAAATCAATGGGAGCCACCAACCCGACAGTAGCGACAGGGACAACATCCCAAACAACATCATCCAGAACAGAACTGGCAGCTGGAACATTAGCAGCATCGTCTATTGAAGAAGCCACCAAGGGCTCCCCAGTAGGCACCAGAGAAGAATCACTCTCCAGGGAAGGCTCACCCTCCAGTAAAGAGTCATCAGAACAAGACGCCAAAACAGTCAAATGATCCGAAAGAACATTCTTCCACCAAGTTGCAGCACCCTTTCGACGAGAATGAGGGCAACCAGAGGCTAAGTGACCAATAGAGGAACATCGCTTGCACCGAAAGGGGAGACCCTCATAGTCCAATAATTTCATCCATGGCCTGTCCCCTACCATCAGAACCACCTCTCTGAAGAGGGATCTAGAGAGGTCAATATCTACAAGTATGCGAGCAACTATAGTATGCACCATATCCGAGGTTGTAGCATCAACCTTCAAAAAATACCCCAACGTGTTGTCGATGGCTTCATAGCATGACTCCTCCCAAAACTAGAAGGAAAAATTGGGAAGGCAAACCCATATTGGTCTAGTATTGAGAGGCTCAGTGAGAGGATTAAAGGAGTGAGCTCAAGGCTTGATGGACAGAGAGTGATCCCCCCACATCCAACCTCTGTCCATCAAAGAATCCCTTTCCTTAGAAGACTCAAAGGTCACAATGAAGAACCCCCTAGCACAGGGGTAAAGCTCAATCTTCCCATCAACCAACAGTTTCCAGGATTCAAGAATCTAGTTGTGCAGGTTGGGGAGAGAGGGCCACAACCCATTGAATCGATAGATCACACCTTTTCTTGAATAAAAGTCCTGATTTTCGGAGACTTCAGGCCCACAAACCACCACTGGAGAGGAGCGGTTGCAAGGCAATGTCCTAAAGCTGTCCCAAAAGTGCCATTACCTAAAGAATCAGTAGACAGACCCATCGATGTTCCAGATGCCAGATGCAGAGAACCACCCTGAAAACCATGGGATTCCAGACCACAAGTAGGCAGAGAGCCGTTAGCGTGAGCGTGCTCGAAGCACATTTTCAAATCGTAAAATTTATATTTGTTATGTACATATATAATTAATTTACTTGTACATTTGAACATTATTTTTGCAGGTGTACCGTATAAGTAGATATTTGCATGATTATCGATAGAAGTTTTCACCATACAAATATGTGAGGTCAATTTTGTAGTCTTCAACTAAAAGTGAACACATTAGGTAATTGTATATATATACTCATATATTTCTCATCCATCCTCTAAAGACATCCGCTTGTACATCCCCTTAATTCATCCTCTTAGGTCCCCTTAAGCCATCCTCTTACATCCCCTTAAGCCGTCAGGTTTTATCTTATTTAATTTGTAAAATTGACTCGTGTACATCTCCCCTTAAGCCATCCTCTTACATCCCCTAAAGCCATCCTCTTATGTATCCCCTTAAGACATCCTCTTAGCTCTTTTTAAGCCATCCTCTTACATGCCCTTAAGCCATCCTTTGTGTTATCTAGTTACATATTGCATCAATGTTTTGTATTTTTGGTATATATATTCTTTCATTCTCATTTACTTGTACATTCATTTTTTTTGCAGATGTACCCTACAAGTAGATTTTTCCATGATTACCATTACAAGATTTCATCATAATGTAAATGCTAGATCAATATTGTAGTCTTGTCAAACTAATAAAGGACCAATGAGCTAATTGTATAGATACTCATATGTTTCATCATGAGCACTATAGTTGTCTTGTATCTTAATATTTTGTGTCTTCAATATATTCTTTCAAATTCAAATTGCATAATTTTTTGAGCTCTATGTATGATGGTGCTATTGGTTCATTATTATTTTTCTCCTAATCTATATTTTTAGTTTTGAGACTCTTTTTATGATATTTCTATGTAAAATGGATTTTACTCCTTCACACTTATTGGTCAACCTGACATTTTCCTACGCCCCCTAGGTTTTGAGATTAAGCTATATCCTTCTTTATAGCTTTAGGTTTTAGATCTTATAATTGCTTTCTATAACTTTAGGTTTTCATGCTACACACCCTCAAATTTCCCCTAGTGTTTCATTTTCAGATTTGATCTCTTATTGATTTTCTAATTTTTACATTTGTGAGTGTTATATATTGCTTCATCTTTCTCTTTATAGTAGCCATATTGTGTTGATTATGCCACAATCTACTTGAAACCGTAATCTTCCTTTGCAAAGGCATTCTCATCTAAACCCTAACATGGATACTAATGAAGATGAAATATTTTATGATTCTCATATTGAGGATCATGAAATACCAACAATATTTTTATCACTTGATGCACATATAGCTAGGAAAGCTCTTACACTTACTAGATAATTACTTGTAGATGTAACTACGAATACATGTAATATCCCATCTTACATCATAAATTAGTGGATGCCCCATTTTGCATGGATATCCTTTATGACATTTACTCTAAATGATGGTTTCTTCTAATGGTGTATCATCCTAACTTGTTATGGCTTCCACAACATGCCTTAATTCTTTTTGAATTTGTGAATTCTTTTTGAATTTGTGATCCACTCTTGAAAATTCAAAAGGTTTGCTTCTTTAATTTTGGTTCTAAATATGATTTGTTGTCCACAGTAGTTGCTCAATGGCCTTGTTTATTATCACTTTAAAATATTCATTTTTATATAGGCTTCTCATATGATTTCCCCTAGTTGTAATGTTTATATCAAACCTCTATGTTATCATATTCAACATCTTTGGTAGTCTATCTTAGTTAAATTAATACATGTGAAACTTTTAAAATATTTGCTTCATGCCTAAGTCTTTGTATTGTATTGTGAACTCCTGCAATTTTATTTTAATTTTAAGATGATTATGATTATGGGCAAATTGAGGCAACATGCATATTTCCTTTGGCCTCTTTAGGCCCACATTATTGATCCTTATTTATTTTTATTGTGCCATTGGATTTTCATGCACATTAGCACATAGGAAAAATAGGCCTCAATGTCTATGGTTTTATATTAATATTTGGATATGTAGGAGTTAAACATGACACAAGAAAGCATAGTTACAAATCATAAGAGCAATTTAGAAAAGATACCCTTGAAGTGGGGAAACAAAGCATGAGTCCAAATATAGAAGGTGAAAATGAGAATCGATAAACACAACAAACATGGGATAAATAAGAAGCCATAGTGTAAGGACACGCAAGGTAAATGGATGAATAAGGAAGGAGGATCACAACACACGCATAATAAAAGAATAAATTAAAGATGATATGAAACACAAAGAAGACGTGACATGAACAACACAACACATGTTCAAGTTATTTGTGTTCTAGAAGCATGCACCACTAAAGTATTCTTTGTATTATTTGTATGCTAACTAGGAACATGGAAACGTGAAGCCAAGAAGGAAAAGTGAAAGAACCAAAAATGGCAAGTGATAAGAAATATAGACGAGGATATGGAAGCAATGAAGTCACCCCCCCATTAGGTGTGTCTATAATATACTCAAAATATATGTCACTATTAAAACTAATTCTTTCAATGGGTTTTATCCATGTTATGATGAAGTGTACTCACATGAACAAGAGTGGGATGTAGGGGATACCAAATGTTATGATCTAAAAGTACTACTTTAGATTTTGTATCACTCGGTTTCTCATTTATTTTTGTGTAAATTCAACATGTAGGGGTGTTATAGTGAATAAGACCAATTTATTGGTGACCATTATGAAAACCTTCATCATTTACTTTCATATAGTTAGCCTCATCAAGTGAGGGAGTTGCATGCTCATGAACTTATGCCCAAAGTTTATCTTCCTTTTATCTGTAAGAACTTGAACTTTATGTTTGAATACAATACATCTATCTATATATTGTCTATGTATGTGATGATAGGAAAATAGTACTTAGCCTTGTGTGGTATAAGATTAGAGTTATCCATAGTTAAATAATAAGAGAAGGTAATTTAAGATTGTGTTTTAAAAATTGTTCTAATTTACCATATATGTAGGCTTATCTTATGTATTGAATTTTAAATTTGATTGGTTTGAGAAGTGTATAATTATCATAGTGAATATCATTAGGTACATCCTCATGTACGTCTAAACCATGTATTTTCTTAATATAATATGTATAAGAATGTATTATGTGCAATCACTTAATGATACATCATAAGAAATATTGAAAGGATCCAAAGGAGGGTCTACATCAAAAAGTTTTATGTTAGCATGGTACATAGAAAAATTCATGGGATCCATACATAGAAAAATACATGGATATTCGTGCATACTAGAACTATTTTAAACACATTAGATAGTTTTTAGTTTTAAATTAAAAAATGTACTAGAGATTCTAACATGTCTTGATAATATAATCTAAAAGTGAACAATAAAGCATAAACATACTAGATCTAACATACTAAAATGTACAAGCATATATTCAATAATATATATACACATGTATATCTATAGATAAGTCCATGAAATGCTGAAATATAGGTAGGACCCATGAAATGTACTAAAACATATACTCATAGTTAGCATATAAATAAATAGAAATCATAGTTCATGAAATACTGAAATATCTCTAAGTCCATGAAATATCAAGTTCAACATATATAGTCATAGTCCTGGTGGCATATATAAAAAATAATGCATTGTGCAGTCCATGAAATAAATATCTATGTCCTATGATCATCACTCAAGTTCAAATTTGAAAGAGGCCTCTTTCTTCCTCATGAAATAGATGGATCTGCCTCATGCTGTACAAAAGAGAAAAGAAACTTGAAATTAGATAATTTTTTTAAAAACATGACACATACATGTGCTTATGAAATTTAAATTTCATAATTTCATTTAATTTGATTTAATTTAATTTAATTTATAAAATACTCATATCAAATATTTAAATATAGACTAATGTATGCATAATTGGACATCTCCTCCCACATTTTGTTGCCTAGGTGATCGTATAGCTGTTGGTCCTTTAGCTACTAATTCCTGGATATTTAAATATTTAGCACTCAAGAATTGGGTTAGCATCCAAACTTGATTTAATTTATAAAAATATGAAATTAAATATTTAAATCTAGGCTTTAAAGTGTGCATAAATTACCGTGCGATCTTGCTCATCTACTCCCACATTTTGTTGTTCAGGTGGTATAGTTGTTTCAGATTGTAGACCAAAAGTTTGATCTGCTAATTCCTAGAAATTCAAATAAAGCAAGTTTGAAATAGGTTAGAATATTTACCGAAACATGTAACCATATTATATAGCATATAAAGACCTAAAAAATTTAGCAAAGTTTAGGACCTGAAAATATGTGGATGACTCATGAAATTGTTTTTGATCAGTATCCTGACCAGTCGCTTTTCTAGGTTAAAGCAAGAAGTTGAGTATACATTTCGCAGATGAAAAATGCTGCTTGGAACGGGTATCTATTTTGAAAAAAAGGGTACCTGTTTAGGATCGGGCTCCCAAAGCAAAAGGGGTACTCGTTTTCAAAAAAAAAAAAAGCCATAAACATGTAAATTTTTTTTTTTGAAAACGGACCCATTTTCAAAAAATTTTTTTTACATGTCTATGGCTAATTTTTTTATTTTTTAGAAACAGTACCCGTTATTTTTAAAACGGGCACCCGTTATGAATGGGCACCCATTTTTAAAATTTTAAAATTTCAAATCTACCAATTTGCATTGGTTTTAGGCTTGGAAACCCAAGCCTTAGCTTTGGACCTGCAACGAGGAGACCATGAAAATAGCAACAGAAAAAATTAGTTTCACCACTATGGCTAATAATTTTTTTTTTTTTCCAGAATATTTTAATGAAATTAAAACCCATTATAGATTTCAAAGTCTAGTTTTCAAACACATAATTTTTTTTACCATTGAACATAATTTTTTATTTATTATTTATTTTCCAAACAAACTAACTCATAAACTTGAAATAACATAGGTTACTATTTTTTTAATAACTTTTGATTTTGAAAGTTTCTTGAAAAAAAATTATGTTTAACCAAATTAAACATCATTCTCTACATGATGAAATTTTTTTTAGTGAATTGATTAGTTTATCTCAAATTATGTTGGCCGTACACAAGGGGTTTTAAAAAACACTAATTAGGGCTATTAAAAAATTAATAAAAAATATCTATCAAAAAATTACAAAATAATATCCTAACCAAAATTCAACATCCTGAGAATTTTTTCACAAAAGAAATTAGAAAAATACATTAATTTAGGTTAAATTATATTGGTCATACACATGCATGCTTTTGCCAAAAACAAGGGACTTTTAAAAAGCCACTTTTTGTACATCCAATAAAAAACTAACTTGCATCATTTGAGTATTAGAAAAAATTACATATTTGAAAACTATAAACAAAATCCTACATTTCTTATTTTTATATCATCTTAATATTTTATGTGCAAGTGCTTCAAATTGTCACTCCAAGTATGACAAAATTTGAAAAATAGGAAAAACACTTCTACTTTTTGGCCAAAAAGTGAACTCATCTTCTTGCACTTACTCTCCTAATGGCACTTCTATCATCTCACACTTACATATATAGGCATATATAAATTTATATAAACTCAAAAAAGTAAAGTATAAATTTAGTATAGTTTTTGAAAACACACACCAAGGAATACTCAGGACTAACAAACGATGATGGAGGAGCACTGCAAGCAACACCTTCAGGTGGTTGGTCAGACATAGAAACTGCCACGTGACCTCCTCGCTGCAACAAAAATGTTTCACATACATGTATATTAGAGTTAAATTTAATTATACACTTGTTAATTTAAATATAATATCTAAGTTTTGAAGAAAATTTAAACTAGAACTAGATATGTATATGGTTTTAGGGTTAATATATATTGGTTTACCCTGTAAGGTATGTCGGTCTCTACAGCTGCCGATGCAAAACTTAGTGTATCAAATCGTGTTGAGGCCCTGGAGCGACTTGAGATCTACACCAAGTAGTTCACAATATATTTAATTCATGATTAAATATAAATTTTGATACGTTCAAATTAAGCACTTGAAACAAAATAAAATATGACCTCCATGTACCTATGTAGGATGATCATCCGAATAGAGTAGATCCAAGTATGACTCCACATCTCCTATAGATGCATCTGATGTGGATGTAGGAGCAGGACCATAACATGATTGATTGCAATTTTGACACAAATGTGCCCCTGACATGTGTGAGGCTCTATGATGAGATGCACCGACTCCTCCACGATGCTCTCCACCACTAAATTTAGTTGCCATGTGGGCAGCTTGTTCAATGAGATTACCCGAGAGTCTACTCAATGCCCCTAATGTCGACAACACTGCCTGGTGCTGAATGGGTGCAGGAATCGTGGGCAAAATAGGAGAAACCATAGGAGCAGTAGGAACGAGTCAGTTGGGATCAATTCGTGCCCCTAGCCTGTGTTGTGGCATGCCACCACCAACACCCTATAATGGTATAATATCAAAATAATTGAGTTTTTGACCCAATTAAAACTCCACCCATAATTTTCTCAAAAAATATAGTGGTACCTCAAAATTAGCATGTGGTGGGTGATCAAACACCATCCGCCACCGCTCCCAAAAATGTCTCGAGATCACCTCATGCCTACACCACTTAAGTGATATTCTTTTTTTTTTTTGTTGCAGGTATAGGTTGATTAGTTGTGGGGTGAACAAAAAATGGGGCTAATGTTTGTTTGGTAATGTGAAGATCAAGGATGTCTTTATATGAAAGACCATCTGCATAAAATTGCCTCCTCTCCTCTCGCCAATGGCAGAATCTATCTAGGTCTGCATCAATAGACCTAATAGAATCAATAATGGTTTGCATTGAAGATGCAAACCGTACTACATGTGGGGGCATCAAGTGAGGCTGATTATTAATCAAATTAATGTTTTCCTCAATTGCATTAATATTTTTATTAATACTTTGTCACAATTCAGCCTCATTAGGTGGAGGGGGTGGGGGGTTTAGAGGTGGAGTGGGTGGGTGGTTTTCAGGTGGATGGGGTGGAGGGTTTTGTAAAATAATTTCATCTATTAAAAATTCATCCACCCCTTGGTCTTCCATTGGATCCATGTCACCTACATTTCCAAATATATCCATATCAAAAACTTACAAATTTACTCTACAAATATATCCATATTGAAAAGTTACAAACAAATATCTAGAAATAAACTTAATCTAATATATGGAAATTTAAGTTTAAAATATCCATGAATAGAAAGCTTAATACTTGAAAATTATGCACAAGTTCAACCAGTCAAGAAAAATATGGACCTGATTGTTGAGAGTACTATGTTTTTACTACATTTGACTCAAGGGACATTTACTTTTAAAAGAATTGAAATAAAAACAATTTTAATAGACACATTAAAGATTTGAGTTGAAACATCAAATAAGTACCCCAAGATGTACATTATTAATATTTTAACTCATATATTATGTACAACTTACCTAGGATTTATCAAAGATAAATTAGATCATTTGTAAAGAACCCTACATGTTTAGCATGCAAACTAAGCACATTGATACTATGATAAGTTATTTTGTGTGATGTATAGTGGAGGATAGAAGGGTTATCATTTCAAGTACCATGCAAATAAAGAAACATCCAAAATAAATACAACTCGAAACAAAGAATATTACCTCAACACTTTAAGATCTAAATCTAAAAGAAGATTTGAACAAAGTTCTTTATTCTTTCTCCAAACACAACATTCCCCTTATACAATCTCTAAAAAGGATTCCAAATCTTATAATATTATTTCTAAAACAATAAATCTAACTCAAGAACAATACTATCTTCAACTTTTCATCTTCTATTCTAGCTCTCTAACTCCAAACATGCAAGTGAATAATGAATCCAAAACAAACGAACCCCTATCCTTATACTATTTCCAAGTTTTTGGAAGACCAGGTTAGATCCTAAGTTCTCCTTTGAATGTTAGTCATCCTTGTGCTAGCTTGGAAGAAGTTATGACAAAGAGGTATGGTAGTTTGGTGGCTAATTACTAGACAAATGCTAATGGCAGTAGGGAATGGAAAAAGTTTAATGAAGAAATAGATAAGTTACTAATGATTGATTATCTGTGCATAGATCATGTTATTTTCATCCTTGTGAGATATGTTATTTATTATTTCTATAACAAGTCATGGTTGGGATGTAATAGGTAGTGTGTCTCAAGTTTTAAGGTTTATAGTTTAGTTTTAAGGTTTATCAAGTTCATATTTTTAGGGTTTATAGTTTAGTTTCATGGTTTATCAAGTTCATAGTTTTAGGGTTTATAGTTTGAAGTTTAGTTTTAGGGTTTATAGTTTAGTTTTCTAGGATTTATCAAGTTCATAGTTTTAGGGTTTATAGTTGATTATTGATCATAGTTTTAGGGTTTATAATTGTTTATTGATAATAGTTTTAGGGTTTATAGTTATGCTTAGCGTTTTAGGGTTTATAGTAACATATTTTTAGGGTTTATCAAAACATACATAGCATAATTTTACTTAAACCATAATTTTTCAATTTAAACCTACAATCATAAAAAATGCATAAAAAAAATCAAGAAACCAACATGGAGGTCTTCAGAACTGACGAGGTGGTGGGAGGAGGTGAGACGACAAAAAACACACTGCATTTGTGATAGAAGGGGCTTCAACAACACGTACCCATTCTCATATGTCTCTGTCCCTGTCGACCTGTGGAAGAAAATGAGCCCGTAGGGGTTTTCTTTTAAAAATTATATACATTTTCAAAATGGGTACCTGTTTAGAAATGGGTACCCATTCTATAACACGTGCCCGTTTACTAACGGGTACCCATTTAGGCTCGGGCACCCATTACTAAACGGGCACCCGTTTAGGTTCGGGTGCCCATTCCTAGATAGGTACCCATTTCTTTAAAACAGGTACCTATTCCTATCGGGAATTTTTTTTACTCGTGCGACTTCCCCTACATGTGGACCCAACTTCTTGCTTTTAACCAAAATTCAGGTTTGCCATTTGAGTTTCAAAGTTGTACACTGCGTGAACCTTCGAGACGGGGTATGTGTCAGTTAACTTCCCTTGTTCAGTCAATCTTTATTCTTCTAGTGTTGATTGGTTAAGGGTCGAATAATGTTCAGAGAGCATCGTTAATTATTAGAGTTTAATCTTTGTCTTTCATAGTAGCTTCCCTATATATATATTATTTTGTAAGTATTGAATTAATGTTATTATCGTTAGTTTTTTATTATGAAGGGGGAGGAAGAAAACCTCAACCCCGTATTTGTATTCTATTGCCTAATTTTTGTAAGCACCATAATGTGATGATAATTCTCTTGGTGTCCAATAGTTAAATATATGATTATTTTTACTGATTATTACTTACGTGATATATAAGTAATAATCTTATGATAGTCTTGAATCTTTTCATGCTATGATAATCTCGTGTCGAGGATACTCCTATTCAAGATGGCATGACTCCACTCCACACGGATCATGGAGAAAGTGGAGGGAGTGCAGGTTAAGGAGGAGCGTGAGCCATGTTATCCACAGGCCCACGATCTTGCATGCTTCAATTTCGGTGGGAAGTTGGTTCTTTGTTGTGCTATCCCCGTGAATGTGAAGGGGAGGAATTATTGTAGAGAGCACTGTCTTTTGAATAGGGAGAGAACTCTTGAAAGGGCAAAAATGAATGACTGGAATGATTTAGAGTCAAGGACTGTTAGAATTAAGAGGACTATCTTCCAAAAAATTGCATTTGGAGTCAGGAGACTCAACGAATACATGGAAGTTTATGTGGTAATGATAATACAACTGTATGTTGTTTGGAACTCTTGGATTGGCACCTGTTTCAAGCAGCTCATAAATGTTTGATATAAAATACAGTATAAACTTGAAACTTTTATGCTTTGAATGTTACTTTGTTATATTGTAACATGCCTGTGTATTATGGTCTACATATTATAGACAATGTTTTCTTTGCATTCTATTATGAATGAGACTGTGGCAAAGCCACTGACATCTCGGTTATTGCTTAGTGCCGAAAGGCACCTGTATACATTAAACCGTGGATAGTTTTATCTACACGACTTCAATAATAACTATTCATATATAATGTTACTGTTAATTATAGTATCTCAGATGAGAACTATGGTATTTGAAACCATGTATATTGTATTTTAATAGTAGTGAGAACATTTATAACATTTTTGGCCGACTGTGGCACTGAGACCTTGGAAATTATATGTGAGAATTTAACAGGGTTTGACTTAGAAACCCTTACCATTATGAGCCACTTGAGCTTCATATCTTATCTTAGAGTCGTGAGATTTATTTCTCTACTCAAGGGATATCACAATGATGGTAATATATTATTACTGCACTAAGTGCATGTAGTGCTTCGAGCACTAGGGAAATAAAAACATGAGTAACTCTAGATTTCCATGAATAGAAATGAGAGAGTGAACTTGATAGCTCGATTGCTATGTAAACCTTTATGAATATCTTCTTTATATTAATGATATTACTTTGGGAATGAAGTAGAAGGTGATGAAAACCTTTTGAGTCTTTATAGACTAAGAGTCTACTATAATGGAAAATGGTACTCTTCTTTTATTTTATATTATCGATTTATTTTATACTATCGACTTTAACACGATATGTTATAATCGATATGGAATTGATGAAAATCCTTGGAACGGGATAAACATCATAACTAATCTCATGGGAAACAAAGACCAAGATTGGTCTTGAAACTAAAAATCAAGAACATTTAAATTATTGAAGAAAGGGAATAGAGTGATGTGGAGTCACAAATGCCATGTTGCAGATGCAATGAGAAAACGTTTGTAATACACTCTCAGGATTGGAGTTAGAAGTCCAAGTCAGATGGACTAAATGGGAAGTATAATTAATTTATCCCATGACCAGAATAGGTCAAACAATATACACCATAAAATGAGATAGCTTCTAAGTCGAGTTAGAAGTGGGTGAACAATTGACTATGTTCATTACGAAACGTCTATGTATATTAAATCTTTGGCCAAAGTAATGCATCTATCTCTGCATGCATTAGTTAGTTCACTATGATCCAGACGGCATAACCATTTAGTAGTGTCATACACAGTTAGAGAGGATCCATAGTTGTATGACCGTGATGGGATATGAAGGACACAACACTAGAAACTTAGATGACAAACCTATTAGTTCTTTATATCTATTCCCTTTGTGAAGGGTAGGGCCTCTTTCAGGAAGAAGGTGTGTGGGAGACCATCAGTCTGTGGTTGGAGGAAAAGCACTCGGGTGATGCTCTCCTTCCCAAGTAGATGACAAGACAAGACTTATGAAGACATATATCAAAACACTAGATGCAATATGTTCAATTTATGACTAGACAGTCAAATTTTATGTAAATTTATCCTTATTGCCATAAGCAAAAACATTGTGATTGTAAAGTGAAAGGATTCACTAATATGCTATCTTTGATTATGTTGTATATTTTCAATTTGAAGATATTGAAAAAAAAGATATGCTTTTCATGTAATCATTATGCAAATGATTAATGTTTGTTAAACATATGTTTATATTGATCATGATTATTTACTTGATAGTAAATCTGGAGTGCAAATCCGGGTAATATGAGGTGACTTGTTACATCATGATTATGGTTAATCTTTGGTGGAGCAGTATGCTTAACAAAGTTTTGTAGTTGTTCTATGCTTTGAGCATCTATAGTAATTTTCCATTCAAAGTTTGGTCTTTTGACTAGATCTATCAATCTTAGATAAGATAGATTAGTCATTAATGTAAAGTTTGAAAAATTTACTAACTCAAAATAACATTTGAAAAGCAACTCAATCCAAAAATGGAAAGGAAATCAATTCATTTAATGGAATATCCATAAATGTTTAACATTTAGTGTATTTCTATAATAAGCAAAGATCATCTTTTATAATTGTTCCCAATACATTGGTGATACATAATAAGAAGTACAATTTACAGAATAATTAATAATCACTTTCTGATTGTCTAGTTACCTACACCATTCTATAATGCTTGTCTTTGTAATAGTAACTACACAAATATTTTGGCATGAATCTGCACAACTAGATATAAACATTAGTCCAACAAAATCAATGAACAACATATTATATATCAATGCACAAGATGATGAACCTATAGGCCCTAAGGGGCCGACCTAATGTCTCGGGGGCTCAAGATGGCCTTGCCCACGTATGCGCAGCATAGAGACTTCATAGTTTGGGGTAACTAGTCTTGCAACCATAAGGTTGACTTAGATACTTTAACTCACAAGGGATGTAGTTCATCACATAATATTTTCTAGAATCAATAATTCAATTAATATACACATCCATATTATTCCATATGTTGATTAAATCATTCAAGTTCTAAAAACTATGCATGCAACAATTAAATTTATAAATATTCCTTACAAGTAAAATAGGGAAGTTATAACAACAAAAATATTTCAACCATTCTTGGATACTTTCTTTTATATTTCTCTAATCGTCATCTATACTATAATTTAAAGTTTTAGCCTCATTCCTAAATTCTAATCTAAATTTATATTATCCAAACAAAAGTAAAATATAGCTTAAGGTAATTCATGAAGAGCCTACTAAATTTTCCATTCAATAAGAAAACCTCCAATTCCTAAGTCATTAGAGCAATGCACAAGTATCTCAAGAGTTCTATTCTCTCAAACATGGCTAGTTACACATTAAGGATTCTAAGAAAATAATTCACTCTACTTACTTAAATGAGATTCTTATTTTCAATTATTGACCTATATAAATCAATTTCAATTGTTGACAAAACATTCTAGATGATTGGAAAAAATGAATTAATTGAATAGAAATAGCCTTAACATGAAAAACCACCTAGTAGTAAATATGTCATAACTTTCTTATTTCTTAGTGTAATTTTAAAATTCAAGATGTTTTAGAAAGGTAAGAATAAGGGGAATAAAACCCAAAAAATAATTAGAAAATTTCTATAAGATAAGGAGGTAGTATTTACTGCAATCATCCCTTTCCCTCAAATCTTGATTTACCCCAAACTTGATTATAAATCGAGAATGAATTGATTACTCAAAAGTATTCCCTATATTATAATAAAATATATAAATACTAAAAGATTAAAGATCTTTTATTTTCTTTAATTTTGACATTTCAAATAACTATGCAATTTATATATGTCCGATCTAATAATTATTTTTATAAACTATTCAACATAAGGATTTAATTTGACCTTCTTGCACTAGAAGAATATTCTTGATTCAATTTAATTTTTGGATACAACTAAATATATGAAAGATTATCTAATCATACTTATTCTAAGAAAGAAAATATGAGAATTCATCTAACACATTTATGCAATGAGAATAATTCATTTCCAACAAAGTAAACTACCAACAAAACCCTAGATTTTTAATCTTTTCTACAACAGTGGTAAAAATGTGATAACTTTCAAAATACTTAACAAAATTTAAAAACATAAAATGTTTCAGAATGCTAAAAACATGATTCTCAAAACCCAGAAACCTTTTTATAAACTAATTCGTATGATAAGATTAATTTTATGAGACAACAACAAGTTTTCTTAAAAGAATTTTCAGAATAACTTTAACATAAATAATGGTGAGTTTTTAAGGAAATACCTCAAGGATTTAATTAATGAAGAATACCTACAAACACATCTGAAGAGAGACTTCAAGATTCCTTAATGTGAGATCTTACATATTCTCCAGTTGATCGCTTTCCTTTCTTCTACCTAGGATTCTCTTGCCCTCATGAAATTCAAAAATTCTTCATCTAACACTTGTCACCGTGGATGTATGTTTTCTTTGCCTCATCAAAATGGTTGTAATTTCCTTCAAGAATTATCGTCAACATCAGCGATAAACGTCCTCTTGATGACTTGCAAAAATCAGAATAAACCTGGGCTCTTCTCTTGATTTCCTCCCCTTGAAGCCAAACTTTCATCTTCTCATAATATCTCCTTTTGCCAAGTTTCATATTTTTCTTTTGGGCTCCAATGACTCCTTGTATTCCTCTTCTTGCTTGTGGCGTTTGTTTATTTAAGAAATCCGATTCTTGGATTTCCTTTTATTTCGTTTCTTCATGACTTGAATGCTCTAAGACTCTTGAGAGAAGAAGACTCTACAACTTCCAATTTCGTCACCCATTTTCTTGTGCACTAAAAATGCATTAAAACAACTCTAAAACATAATTTTTATGAATAAACAAATAACCTACCCATAGGTGATTGACCTATGGTCTTAATTTTACCAAAAATAATGATCAAAGAGCTCTTATTCTCCACAACACACAAAAATAATTAATTTAAATCAATTAACTAAACCATATCAAGACCTTACTACTAAATTCTATTCTCTTTATAACTTATATCATAATTTCATAAAAAAAATCTAGAATTAGCTCCACTAACTTGAAACTATAAATAAATATTAATTATTCTCAATAAAATATCATAATTAATAAATAAGTTTCAAGTATGTTCTGATACCTCTCTGTTGAGAGTGTATCCCTGTCACACACATGAGTCAAAAATAGTAATATTAAATTAAAAATTAATTTTTAAAAAATAGGGGTTGTGACATCCTTTCCCCCTTAAAGAATTATCGTCTCGATGATCAAATCAACTTAATTAAAGATAAGGTTTCATACCTCTTAAATTTTGTTTTAATTCAATGTCAAAATCGGCCTACTTGACAAATATATCATTACTCCAAGTCCCTGTTTACATTCATCACAAAAAAATTTCCTGTCTAACATTCATTCACTTGCACATATTGTTAGCACATCACTGTTAATCAAATTAACTTCATTTCTATACTTTCAGACAAGTAAAAGCATGTAAGGAGATTCATTTCTTTCATACAATCTTATATAGCATAATCAAATCTTTTTCATATTCCAAGATATTTATAGAAAGTAATCCATTATGTTCTTTTTGTCAACATGCCTACTCGCATGAGACATCAGAACAATTTCCCTTACGATGAAAAACAAGTATCCCATACTACTTGTTATCATCATTGGCAAGTCAAAATTCTAACAAAAGAAAAAGTCTCAGCATACAGAAAATATCAGCAATACAAAGGTTCAATACATGTTATATCCATTTCTGAATAACATAAAGAAAATCAAATATTTAATCTATCTTTAGCCGTTATGACCCACTGATCTTCCTTAAACTGAAGGACAAGAGTATGGTTAAGGTGCTTTTTCACCCAACCATGAAGCACTACACTTCCCCAGAATTCTTCCTAACTCGAAGAATACCTGGCCTTGCATGTGGCGCCTAGATACCTATAACAAAAGGGCAGGAGGGAAACTCTCGATGCATGCCTGATGCCTTATATGCATTCTATACTAGAATGAACATATTTCTTGCATACGGGATGTGGCAGAGAAACATAATATATATTTTTCTAGGCATTTCTTATCCATCTATTTCAATGGTACATGGCTTTGGCCAAAGCACTTTAAAAAAATTGGTCAAATCCTAAAAAGAGGATCTGCCTTCTCTATTATTCCACATTCGACATCCTGTCCTAGAAGGTAAGCTTTACCACATATATTCAACAAGAATAATCTATTTCAAATTGCATAAAATATATACCAGATAAATATGATAGTGCATAACTCACACTAGTGCACATAAAATGAATAATAAGAAAGCATGAATCCTTTCGTACATAACTCACATAGGATACAAATACATAATTTACTTGCAGTACCTCACTCGCACAAAATATGGTAAATGCATCACACACAATGAGCATTTCTCGCTCAAAATTTTGTCCAATAAATATGGTAAGTGCATTGCTCACACAAAATATGAAATATGCATAAATTGCAGTAATATAATTATAGTGATCATTACTCGATCCAAAACACAGTGAGTATAAAAGGTGTATCTCACACACAAATTATGAATGTAATCATTACTCAAATGCTTTATCCACACAAAGGAATCAATAAATCATTCTAGTGCATCACTCACATAAGGACAACAATAATATAACATATGCATCACTCACATTAAGATAAGTATAGTGAACATTTCTCATTCAAGTATAAATATAATAAGTATGATAAGTGCATTAAGGAAACAATTTCATACAGATGCGTCATTTGCACAAAGCATTAGAGGTGTATTACTACACAACACATTACTTGCACCAAGAAAGTATCATTCTCATATAGTACATATGTATAAGTACTCTCACTAATAACAATCAAGCATACATGATTGACCACACCAATCATTCTTATATTGGCTATCCATATACCTTCCTCTATTGATCCAACAACTTGCAACAATCATAGCTCACACAGAGAAACCATAGCTCACAATGAGCAATCATAGCTAACACAGAGCAACTATAGCTCACGCAGAGAAATCATAGCTCACACAGACAAAACCAATCAACATAACAATGCTTATACAAAAATTTCTTCATTACTTGTCATAAAAGCATCAATATAAATTACTGATAATCAAATTCATTGCAAAACATCACAAATATCAATTTCATTCATTATATATACTTTTAATGCGATTGAAATGATTAGTGTCAGATATAACCATAATGCCATAAATTAGACCTTACACAATTTCACAATATACATTCCCCAAGGCGTCTCTCCCCTATACAACCTATCAGGACAATCTATACAATTCACATTACTTCACTCAAGCCCGCAACAATAAAGCCTCAAAATACATAAGTTCCAATGAGTAAAGATTTAAAAAAAATAAATAAATAAAACTTCATATAAAAACAAATTAATTAACAGAAACACAACAGTTCAGATCAAAACCAAAATCCTTAATAGAATAGTCCTTGAGGCAAAAAGGACAATAAACAACCAAATATCTTAATAAATCTTCAAACTGCTAGCTCTTTAAAACAAATAAGAAAATAAAAATTTCAAATCTTCTCACAAAACTGAATATCTCAATTACTACGTGACTTCAAACGAGCCACCTAAGGGGAGGAGGGGAATGTGGCAGTCTCAAACCACATGGAGCTCCAACATATACCACAAAAGAAATAGACCATGAAATTTATGCAGCTATAACATTCAATAGTTATGAGTAATCAAGGTTTAGAAAACTCCCTTTTTTCACAATGTAGCTCCTTTATCACTTTTGTATCTCCCTTATCACCATTCAATAGCTCACACAGAGCACAATATCTCCCAATAGTTCACACAGAGCAATATAAATGGCTCACACAGAGCAAGACTCACACAGAGAAAATAATGGCTCACACAGAGCAAATAATGTTAGTATTATAATAAATCATTGAATTCCATTATAAATCTGGGAAAAACAACAAAATAGACAACAAACTTCTTACCTCTTTTCTCTAGATTTGAATCCTTTTTGCAATTTCTTTTAGCCTTTACCCTCTAACTTTTCTTGATCTTTCCAAGAATCTAATACTTCCCTCTTTTCTCCAGCCTGTCCTAGAACTCTTTTGATATCTTTGCAACTTACACAATTTCTTTCATAAACCTTTTTCTAATAAAGATTTGTTTTCAGAGGCATTAACAATATCCAAAAATACAAATCTTTTCAGAACTTATTTTCTATAGCATATGGTATCCTTGTAAAATATACAAATAAAATATTTTCTTACTCAATAACAATAAACAATTTACAATCATTAAACAAACATTTTATTTCACAATCTTCCAATAAGAAAATAATAGAAAGAGATTCTCTTATGGGAGTTTAAGATTTAAGTAACTCCAATGTCATATCAACAAACTCCCTTGAAAGAAAAACTCCAGTAATTCCCAAAATTCATAATATCAATCCCCTATTTCTCCCACACGCATTCATCTATATGACCATCATTATCATTCACAATATTATCACTAAAATTTATTCAAGTAACCAAAGAAACTAACACAATTCATTTCCTCAATCAAATTATTACCCATTTATACAAAGATCTTTCATTAACGATCATGTTATAACAGAAATATTATCATACCTTGATTGTTCATGCCTGGTCAGTTTATTAACCTTTCAGCCTTCCACTCTTCAAATAATCTAGTAAACTCACAGCAACCTCAACTCTAGAAGATTTCAGTTAGAGAAAATGACAATTCTTTTTTTTACGAAAAATAACTCACTTTTCCCTTTTTATTAAAACTCTTTGCATTTCTTTTCATAAAACAAATAATTGATCCACTCTTCTTGCAATACATCTTAATAAAACATTAGTGCTTTTAAAATATCTTATAATCGAAATCATCTTAATCATTTCTACAATGTAAATCATCCATGT
Organism: Cunninghamia lanceolata; assembly: GCA_027924645.1. Lineage (NCBI taxonomy): Eukaryota > Viridiplantae > Streptophyta > Pinopsida > Cupressales > Cupressaceae > Cunninghamia > Cunninghamia lanceolata. Next base: position 17,738,216 of record BSBN01001215.1, on the reverse strand, counting down.
TTCACACTAGTACTTTTACCCCAAAACTCCTAAGCGTTGTAACTTGGCTTTGATACCAAATGTAAAGTCCGAAAAAATTACTTACTCAAAATAACATTTGAAAAGCAACTCAATCCAAAAATGTAAAGGAAATCAATTCATTAATGGAATATCCATAAATGTTTAATATTTAGCGAGTTTCCATAATAAGCAAAGATCATCTTTTATAATTGTTCCCAATACATTGGTGATACATAATGAGAAGTACATTTTACAGAATAATTAATAATCACTTTCAGATTGTCCAGTTACCTACACCATTCATATAATGCTTGTCTTCGTAATAGTAATTGCACAAATATTTTGGCATGAATCTGCACAACTAGATATAAACATCAGTCCAACAAAATCAATGAACAACATATTGGATATCAATGCACAAGATTATGAACCTATAGGCCCTAAGGGGCTGACCTAATGTCTCGGGGGCTCAAGATGGCCTTGCCCACGTATGCGCAGCATAGAGACTTCATAGTTTGGGGTAACTAGTCTTGCAACCATAAGGTTGACTTAGATACTTTAACTCACAAGGGATCTAGTTCATCACATAATATTTTCTAGAATCAATAATTCAATTAATATACACATCCATATTATTCCATATGCTGATTAAATCATTCAAGTTCTAAAAACTATGCATGCAACAATTAAATTTATAAATATTCCTTACAAGTAAAATAGGGAAGTTATAACAACAAAAATATTTCAACCATTCTTGGATACTTTCTTTTATATTTCTCTAATCCTCATCTATACTATAATTTAAAGTTTTAGCCTCATTCCTAAATTCTAATCTAAATTTATATTATCCAAACAAAAGTAAAATATAGCTTAAGGTAATTCATGAAGAGCCTACTAAATTTTCCATTCAATAAGAAAACCTCCAATTCCTAAGTCATTAGAGCAATGCACAAGTATCTCAAGAGTTCTATTCTCTCAAACATGGCTAGTTACACATTAAGGATTCTAAGAAAATAATTCACTCTACTTACTTAAATGAGATTCTTATTTTCAATTATTGACCTATATAAATCAATTTCAATTGTTGACAAAACATTCTAGATGATTGGAAAAATGAATTAATTGAATAAAAATAGCCTTAACATGAAAAACTACTCAGTAGAAAATCTATCATAACTTTCTTATTTCTTAGTGTAATTCTAAAATTCAAGATGTTTTGGAAAGGTACGAATAAGGGGAATAAAACCCAGAAAATGATTAGAAAATTTATGTACGATGATGAGGTAGTATTTACTGCAATTATCCCTTTCCCTCAAATCTTGATTTACCCCAAACTTGATTATAAGTCGAGAATGAATTGATTACTCAAAAGTATTCCCTACATTATAATAAATGATAGAAATACTAAAAGATTAAAGATCTTTTATTTGCTTTAATTTTGACATTTCAAATAACTATGCAATTTATATATGTCCGATCTAACAATTATTTTTATAAACTATTCAACATAAGGATTTAATTTGACCTTCTTACACTACAAGAATATTCTTGATTCAATCTAATTTTTGGATACAACTAAATATATGAAAGATTATATAATCATACTTATTCCAAGAAAGAAAATATGAGAATTCATCTAACACACTTATGCAATGAGAATAATTCATTTCCAACAATGTAAACTACCAACAAAACCCTAGATTTTCAATCTTTTCTACAACAGTGGTAAAAATGTGATAACTTTCAAAATACTTAACAAAATTTAAAAACGTAAAATGTTTTAGAAAGTTGAAAACATGATTCTCAAAACCCATAAAACCTTTTATAAACTAATTCGTATGATACGATTAATTTCATGAGACAACAACAAGTTTTCTTAAAAGAATTTTCAGAATAATTTTAACATAAATAATGGTGAGTTTTCAAGGAAATACCTCAAGGATTTAATTAATGAAGAATACCTCCAAATGCATCTGAAGAGAGACTCTAAGATTCCTTAATGTGAGATCTTACATATTCTCCAGTTGATCGCTTTCCTTTCTTCTACCTAGGATTCTCTTGCCCTCATGAAATTCATAAATTCTTCATCTAACAAGTCACCGTGGATGTATTTTTTTTTGCCTCATCAAAATAGTTGTAATTTCCTTCAAGAATTATTGTCAACATCAGCTATGAACGTCCTTTTGATGACCTGCAAAAATTAGAATAAACCTGAGCTCTTCTCTTGATTTCCTCCCCTTGAAGCCAAACTTTCATCTCCTTATAATATCTCCTTTTGCCAAGTTTCATATTTTTCTTTTGGGCTCCAATGACTCCTTGTATTCCTCTTCTTGCTTGTGGCGTTTGTTTATTTAAGAAATGTGATTCTTGGATTTCCTTTTATTTCGTTTCTTCATGACTTGAATGCTTTAAGACTCTTCGAGAGAATAAGACTCTACAACTTCCAATTTCGTCACCTATTTTCTTGTGCACTAAAAATACATTAAAACAACTTTAAAACATAATTTTTATGAATAAACAAGTACCCTACCCATAGATGCTTGACCTATGGTCTTAATTTTACCAAAAATAATGATAAAAGAGCTCTTATTCCCCACACGCACAAGAATAATTAATTTAAATCAATTAACTAAACAATATCAAGACCTTACTACTCAATTCTATTCTCTTTATAACTTATATCATAATTTCATAAAAAATTCTAGAATTAGCTCCACTAACTTGAAACTATAAATAAATATTAATTATTCTCAATAAAATATCATAATTAATAAATAAGTTTCAAGTATGTTCTGATACCTCTCCGTTTAGAGTGTATTCCTGTCACGCACATGAGTCAAAAATACTAATATTAAATTGAAAATTAATTTTTGAAAAATAGGGGTTGTGACAATTAGTCCTAGAACAAAAAATTCTCCTCGATTTCTTCTGTGATAAACAAGAGGTGAAATGCAACCAAGTGAAACTAAATCTCATTCAACTTGTTCAGAAAAAGTAGTGTAGCAAGGAATAATCCCCATTTTTAGTATTTGTTAGGAATTGCATGCAGAAGATCTATCAATTAAATGCAAATAAAAATTAAATAAAGGAATGAAAAATACACAGAAATAATAACAGCGAGAGACAATTTTTAATGTGGTTCACCTAAACTCGGGCTACATCCACCAACAGAGAGTCCAATATTATTATCCAGCAAATCGAATCGATTACAACCAACAATCCTTGCAACTCAATACCACTGCAAATGCTACAATACAATATCAACAGAAACCCTAACCCTAAGCCATTGTTATCAAGACTTATGTTGGTTACAAAATAGGGTTTTTTAAAAATGTTAGCCAATAGAAAAAATAACTTCTGACGCATTTATAAAATAATAAAAGTCATTTGAGGTTTCGGGGGCACTGCCCCTGGACCCCGCAAGGGACATTGTCCCTTGACCCACGTCTTGGAGGTGCTGCCTCCAAACCCCATTAAATAATTTGGGGGGAAACCGCACCGATAAAAGTGGGGAAAATTTAACCTCCAAATCTGATTAGGCTCCATATAACAACAATCTCTCACTTGGAGACTGATTAGACTCCACAACATATCATCTCCCACTTGGAGATTGATCATAACACCACTGACCCTGTAACTCCCACTAGAAATAAACACCCTGAACTTTGTTATTCTAATTTTATTGATTTCAGTCTTGAAGACCAATTGAAGCTAAAGAGGAGCTCAGCTTCTCCCTTGTCACTGCCTTCGTAAACATATCTACTGGATTTTCATCTGTATGTATCTTTTCTAGCCGTAACTATCCATCATCCAACACCGACCGAATGAAGTGATACCTTAGATGTATGTGTTTGGCCTTTGAATGCAAGACAAAATTCTTTGCAAGATGTATGGCACTATGAATGTTTATAAACAAATAACTGTTAGCCTGTTGTTTCCCCTATTCTTTCATGAAAGATTGTAGCCATATCATCTCCTTGCTTGCCTCTGTTGTAGCTACATACTCTACCTCTGTGGTGGATAAAGCAACCACCTTTTGCAACCTAGAGATCCAACTCACTGCTGTCCCACCTATAGTAAAGTCATGTAACATGTAGTACTCCGCCCGGTATCAATATCCCCTACCACATCTGAGTCCACATAGCCTACTAAATTAGTATTAGAGCCCCCAAAACATAAATGTTTATTGGATGTATCTCTCAAATATCTGAGAATCCACTTTACCGCATTCCAATGCTCCAATTAGGGATTAATTATATACCTGCTTACGACTCCTACAACATGTGTAATATTTGGTCTCGTGCATACCATGGTGTACATTAAACTTCCTACAGCTGAAGCATATGGTACCTTAGACATTTTTTCTTCCTCCTCTTGTGTCTTAAGACACATCTCCTTAGTCAATTTCAAATGACTAGGCAAAGGTGTGCTGACAGCTTTTGCATTCTCCATATGGAATCTCTGCAACACTTTTTCAACATAACTAGCTTGAGATAGAGTCAATTTTCTGTTCTTCCTATCTCTACAAATTTTCATACCAAGGATTTATTTTGTTGCCCCCAAATCCTTCATAGCAAATGATTGTGCTAACTGTTGTTTTAACTTTCTTATGTGATCCATGTTAGACCCTGCTACAAGCATGCCATCAACATATAAACATCAAAAACATATAAACATAAAATAATGTAGTTGTCATTATCCAATCTCTTAAAATAAACACAATGGTCAGAATTACACCGGCTGTAACCTTACTCAACCATAAAACAATCAAATTTCAAATACTATTACCAAGGTGCTTGTTTCAAGCCATATAAACTCTTCTTCAATCTACACACCAATTTCTCCTTAACTTTGACCTCAAATCCCTGTGGTTGTTCCATAGATATCTCCTCCTCCAAATCACCATGGAGAAAGTTTTCACATCAAGCTATTCCAAATGCAAATCTTCAACAGCCACAATACTTAAAACAGTATGAATAGAAGTCATCTTAACAATCGAAGAAAAAATCTCATCAAAATCAATACTTTTTTCTGTGCAAATCCTTTGACAACTAACCTGGCTTTAAAGCTTTTCTTACCTCCATCTTCCTCTTTCAGCCTATAAACCTATTTGTTTGGTAAAAACCTTTTTACCTGCACGCAACTTACATAATTCTCAAGTCTGATTTTTCAGTAAGGAGTCTATTTCTTCTTTTATTGCAAGCTCCCACTGAACCTTTGTATCCACATACATAGTTTCATCATACCCTTCCAGTTCACCAGCATCTGTTAATAAAATAGAATACAAAGAGGGAGAAAACCTTTCAGGAGGTCTACTTAGCCTTGTTGACCATCTAACATTCACTGGAGTTTATAATATTTCTTGTTGCTGTTGCAGAGCATGAGGAACCACTGGAACATCATTATCTAGAGTACAATTTAGCACCACATAATCCTTTTCTTTCTTCTCATGCTGTTGCAATTGATCTTTGTACAACACTTTCTCATTGAATACAACATTCTTGTTTCTCACAATTTTTAGATTTTCAACATTCCAAAGCCTATAACCAAATTCATCAATGTCATATCCAACGAAGATACATTTTTTTGATTTTACATCCAGCTTGGTTCTATTTTCAGAATCTACATGTGCAAATGCTTCACATCCGCATGTTTTAAGAAAATAATAACTCACCTTCTTACCTGTCCATGCTTCCTCTGGAATACCATAGCCTAAAGGAACTGAAGGACCTCTATTAGTTAAATATACAATGGTATTGACAGCCTCTGCCCACATGTTTTCTCATGCTCCTTGCACGCTCCATTATTGTCCTATTCATGTGTTCAACCACTCCATTTTCTTATGGAGTCCCTAGAACCATTTTCTGCCTACAAATTCTACTAAAGGAACAATAATTCTCAAATTCTTTGCTACAATACTCACCACCATTATCAGATCTGAGATATTTTAATTTTTTACCTGTCTCATTCTCAACCAAGCTTCTCCATTTCGTAAATGTTTCAAATATATTAGATTTCCGCCTAAGGAAATAAATCCAAACCTTTTTAGTTGCATCATCTATGAATGTAACATAATACTAAGAGCCACCGAGAGAAGATACCTGAGCCGGTCCCCACACATCTATATGCACAAGCTCTAATTTTTCATCTTTCTTTTGCTTTCCATCCTTGAGAAAACTACCTCTCTTTTGTTTGCCATACACAAATTTCACAGAAATCCATATTAATACATTTCAGATCTGGTAAAACTTTACTTTGAATGAAGTACCTTCATACCTATTTCACTCATATGCCTAAGTCTGTTATACCACAGTGTTGTCTCAGAACCTGCAGCGACTATTTCAGTCTCTTCCTACAAACCCACAACAACTGTTCCTGAACCTGTTTATTTTTCTTTGCAACAACTAAAGTAGAAGGAACAATATGACATGTACAAGGGTCATCCCACAATAATGGGTTATACTTTTTGGCCAAACTTGACATTGAAATCGACATTTTGAACTAAATCTTCACTTTCTGACACCTATAGCCGCTAAACCGTTAGGAAATTGAAGATGATGCAAACTAGTGATTTGTGAGATTTTGTTTGTAGATTCTAAATATATATTTTTGTAAAAATTTAGAATTAAATTGTAAAATGTTTTGTGTCTCCTTTTATAACTAGTTTTTAATAGTAAACAACATTTTTGAAAAGTGATGTGTATTCTGTAGCACAAAACTTTTTTTCTACAAAGGATAAATTTTTTGATTCTTTTGAATTTAGATTGGTAACATAGATATATAGGGCATGCATTTAGATTCATAATGTTTTGTTGAATATTTTTTTAATTAAATTTGAAGTCAAACTAATTATAATTTAGACATAAGCGTATTCCGTAAAACATAACTTTTTCTGTATGTATCGAAATTCAATTTTATTTTTTTCTATTGAAACAAGGATATCAATACCTAAGGCATAAATATCTTTCAAATTTTTTTTTCACTAATTTACTAATTTTTTTATGTTTGTAGAACATAAAACTTGATGTTCGGTGAAAAACCTACATTCACAAGAAATAAAAAATAAATATAATAATCAAATTAAATATATTTAAAATTGTACTTTTTGAGAAACTTATAATAAAGACTACATACTTACAAAACATAAATTTTAAATAAATTCATTTGATCCCCCAAAAGGTAAATCAAAAGTGGTTTTTTATTAGCATTTTGATAGGTGTAGATGAAACTCCATTATAGGTATGGTTTAAAACTAGCTAGGTTCTATCCAAGGGGGTTTGAATCTAAGGGGGTTTGATCAAACCCTCTTCAATTAAAATCTTTTAAATGGAACCTTTCAAGGCTTAAATCATTATATTTTTTAAAAATATGTGATTTCAGCAAAAAATAGGATGTCCCAGAAAGTGTAACCTATTATTGTGGCAACACCAACAAAGATATAAGGTGCCTACTTTCACACTTTTTGCTACTATTAAGGCACCTTTTGAAACCTTCTAATTTTTATCATTAAAAGTAACTGTGCAACCTTCATCACCTAACTGCCCTGCTGAAATTAAATTCCTACTTAGCCTTGGAATGTGTCTTACATCTTGTAGTAGCCAATGATTCTTATTCTGTAACTTAATCTTAATTCTTCCCTTTCCAACAATCTAACAGGGTTTGTTATCTCCCAAATAAACCAACCTAAAATCCCCTTGGACATAATCAAGAAAATAACTTCTATGGGGCGTAGCATGAAATGAGGCCCTTGAATCTACAACCCATGAATCATCAACATTATCTAGGGAAAGAATCAAAACATCATCTTCAAATTTATTACTTACCACATTTGCCTCCTTATTGCCTTCTTGTTTGTCTCCTTCTTTATTCTTCCGAGACCAGCAATCTTTCTTTAGATGACCTGGGTTCCTACAGTACCAACAATCCTTCTGTCCTCTGGATTGGGACCTCTTGTGCTTTGATTTTTCTCGTGACTTCCCATGACCTCCAGAACCTTTTCCTCTCTCCTTTGATCTGCCCTTGCTTTCTGCATTCAAAACACTACCAGATGTGGACCCTCCTAAGATTTTCCGTTGCATTTCCTCGCTAAGGATAACATCAACAACATCATCAAATTTTAAATTATTTGAACCAGAGACATAATTACTTACAACTATTACTAAGCTATTCTAGCTTTCTGGCAAAGAACATAAAACTAAGAGAGCCCTCACCTCTTCATCAAATTTCACTTTTATAGAAGTTAACTGACTGGTAATCATATTAAACTTATTTAAATGATCTGTCACAAATCCACCTTCAATCATTTTTAGATTAAGCAAATGTTTCATGAGAAATACCTTATTTGAGGTTGAGGTTTTTTCATACAATTTAGCCAAAGCTTTCATCAGTTTATTTGTTGTCTTCGCTTTTGTTATATTGAATGCTACAGATGGTGCGAGTCACAACCAAATGGTTCCCGGTGCCTTTCTGTCCAGAAGTTCCCAATCCTCATCTATCATTGTTGCTGGTTTCTTGGCTATTCCTTCCAACAGCCTCCATAAATTCTTCTGATAGAGATAATCCTCCATCTGCATTTTTCATAACTGATAGTTCTACCCATTGAATTTATCTACCTTCAATTTACCCTCGTCCGCCATTGCTCCCACTTAACCGTGAGACCCCCACTCAACCGTGAGACCTTTCTACAGATGATAATCGAACACAACCCACTCTGATACCACTTGTTAGGAATTGCATACAGAAGATATCAATTAAATGCAAATAAAGATTAAACAGAGGAATAAAAAATACATAGAAATAATAACAATGAGAGACAATTTTTAACGTGGTTCATCCAAACTTAGGCTACATCCACCAACAGAGAGTCCAATATTATTATCCAGCAAATCAAACCGATTACAACCAACAATTCTTGCAACTCAATACCGCTGCAAATGCTACAATACAATATCAACAAAAACCCTAACCTTTAGCCATTTTTATCAAGACTTATATCGGTTACAAAATAGGGTTTTTTTTAATGTCGGCCAATAGAAAAAATAACTCCTGATGCCTTTATAAAATAATAAAAGTCGTTTGAGGTTTCGGGGGCACTACCCCTCGACCCCGCCCTGTATCATGACAGGGAGCACGCCAGGGGCGCTGCCCCCAAACCCTCGTTAAATAATTTGGGGGGAAACTGTGCCGATAAAAGTGGGGAAAATTTAACCTCCGAGTCTGATTAGGCTCCATATAACAACAATATTTGGGATTGAACATGCCGTTGGAGAGAATTAAAATTCACATTGATCATCTTGGAACGATTAAAGCTTAGAGGAGGATTTGAAGAACTTGGTGCTTACATACTGGTGGATGGAAGTTCTTGTCTTAACCAATTTGCCACAATATTTTCTTTTTCGGGAAGATGCTAGGTTGTATAATTAAACCTATTGAAATATTCTTGCCAACGAACATATTTTTCTCGGTCATTTTCTTGCCATGATCCTTTTCTTTAAATGTCAAAAATCTTTTGTAGTCAGTTTTGATAATAATTTTTTTTAAATGCATAAATAAGTTGGAGGGCATTTTTTTCTAAACATTTCTTTACGCTATAAATTTATTTGTCTGATGAGCTCTATTTTTTGTTGTCTTCAACAAAAACTCCGTTTGCATATTCTACAATGTATTCTTGATTATTTTTGACGAAACATAACTTACCACCCCATGCATAATCATTTGTATAGAGTACAAAATTAGAAGTTGTTGGCCCATGTAAGATAGGGAGACTACTTATCTTTTTCTTGATTTTGTTGACAATATTAGTATGTTTTTGACTCCATGGAAACTTATTCTTCCTTGGTAGCTGCTGCAATGGTTCTTGATCATGGCCCAAACTGAGATAAAAACTATTTACATAATTAAGCAAATGCTCTTATGCGTTATAAGAATCTGCCATATGTAACTTCCGTCATGATGACCTTATACACACCACAAGACGCCAACACATGACAAAAATATACCACCTCAATGTGGAACTTATATTAATGAAATAACAGAAAAGTAATATAAGAAATCAATAAACTCATAAAATGCAAACCATTACACAAGATATATGTAGAAAAACCCTTGCAAGAAAAAACTCCACCATAAAGAAACCCAAACTTGTATTATTCTCAAAAGATGTACAATAATACAGTCCACTTATCTCTTTGACACTAGACTAACTGCATAAAATTAGAAACAAGAAACCATCAAACCATGAGTTAAAATAACGAGCCATGACAAAAATCTAATGCCCCTATGGTCATAGTCAAGCATCTCAGAATAGTATGTAACTCCTCTTACACCTCTTACACATCCTTTACGTGTCAGATGTCATAGATTTGGTCATAACAGTCAAATTGACTAAGATACAAATCCTAGACACTCCATGAGGGCAAATCGATTGCCTTGTCATAGCACCAAATATGAAAAACCTTCTTACAACTTGCAATCTTGAATGTTTCTTTATAACCTCTCTATTAAATGTCTTTTCACACAATATTTGAAGTATCCCAAAGAATAAATAAATATAAATAAATCCCCTCCCTCACATGGGCATACAACTTGGCCCCATTCCACGATGTTGCAGACTAGACATTATTTATCATCTACATAATTAAATTACAATTACAAGACTTAGGACTTGCAAGGTGAATGGTAAACCTAGTCCTAACAACAAGAAACAACTTGAGTGATTTACAAAACCATGGATCAAAATTATAAGCTCAAACTAGGAGCCAAAATCCACGTCAAAAAATCTAATGCCCATTCATGAAGAGCATCTTCTAAGAATATAATGTAACTCCCTCCATCACTCTTACATGTCATAGATACCCTCATTACTCTGGTGGGCACACATTCCCAAGTCTTGTGATTCATAATGGAGTGGCCAACTAATATGGACCCCACTTATCATAACAAGATGCTCCACTCTCTCTATGTAACTCCTAATCACTCCATTAGAGAGATGGTCAACAATATTGATGAAGACAACTATGTAACTCTTGCCAATTGTAACCTCACCTATTCAAATCCATTACAACAATATTCAGAAATTTTAATAGAATAATAATAAAATAATCTCTCAACTACCTACATGGGCATCTAAGTACCCTTTCCCAATATATCAGAGACACATTAAAATACATTAGGATTGCAAGGTTAATAGCATCTTACCCTAACACAAACTCGGTTGGTGTCATTGATAGGAGGAGGTCTACTAGCAATTGTGTTCAACTTGTTCAATGGTGAAGTGAGTTGGATGCGCAAGGGATAGGTTGTTGTTTCTATTTTCAACTAGTGAAGACGAGTACATGGATGCTATTCATGTTAGTAAGGAGATAGTGTGGCTTTTAAGGTTATGTCAGATGTTAGCTTGGTACAGGAGTACGTGAGGATATATTATGATAGTTAGAGTGTTATTAGTTTGGCCAAGAACTCTATGTTTCATGCACAAAAAAATCACATTGATGGTCAATATCATTTTGTTTGTGACATGGTGGAGAATAAGAGGGTGATGATTAAGAAGGTGGACACATCAAAGGATGTTATAGATTCATTAATGAAGCCAATGAACATTGAGAACTTCCATTGTGTAGGGTTGCTATGGAAATTTCTTCTCCTAGTTGTTAGTCTACTTTATTTTGTTTCCCTTAAGCTTTTGCAATGTATACAATAAGTGGGAGAATGTTAGGATAGGTGTGTAGTGCACCCTAGAATCCCAAGAGTTACAATGTTATTCTAATGTCGTGTTAATTGGCCCCTCTAGGAATGATATGACATCCTTGAGGGAACCATTGTTGCAAGTATGAGGTGAACCAGTGTTGTCATTGATGTCAACATACTCATATTACATTGACAAGAAGGATTGGATGAGCTGTGTGTTGAGGATATTGAGAAAATTACCCTCAGTCAGGAACAGTGAAGAACAGTGATGAGAAGAAGGCAAATATATTGGATAGGTTGAGAACCGGAGGATGCGGATTAAAGGGTTTGCAGATATGAGTCTTGAGATGCTTCAGTCAAGTTTTTAGAGGTCCGCATGAAGACCTGAAGAAGTTATGGCTGTCTGTGTGGAACCGGTTCCGGCAAGTGCTTAGAGGTGACAGAGGATCACAGAAAGGTCCGGTGAGGTCCGGAATTGTACAATCCTAATCTGCGGATTGGAAAGAGTATTTGGGATGTCCTTGTGATGTGCCATCTCGAGTTGTGTATGATTTGGAGGTCCGGAAGTACCTCTTGCATTATGACAGTGGCAACAGACTGTGTTTTTGAAGTTCCGGATGAGGAAGACAAGAGATTCCAGCAAGTAAAGGAAGTGCGGATGTATCCGGACATTCAGGCAGGCTTGTGAAGTTTTCTGGATCGTGTTGAGGTTGTGTTGTTGATCCGCATTGATAGTAGAGCCTGGAATTGAAGTTATTCTTCCGGATGAAGTTCTTGCCCTGTTTAGCCGACCGGATGAGTTGATCATCTTGCGAATGTTCTTGTGGTGGCCGATCGGATGTGTTATTCATCTTGCGGATACTCTTATGATTGTTTGCCGACTTAGATGTTTGATCCTAAGTCGATGTCTTGTATAAATAACGGTCTGTGAGTTCATTTCGTGGTGTGGTGAGTGTGGATGAGTGTGGCATAGCGAAGAGAAGTGCGAAAGGCAGAACAGAGGTTTTGGGGCTTAATTGGAACTGATCCAGACATGGTAGAGATGTCATTCTCCAGTTCAAGACTGTGATTTTTATCACTTTGTAGACAGTGTGTCTCCTTGTAGGCAGTGGGCCTCTTTGTGAGCAGTGTGCTCGGGCAGTGAGCCCTAATTGGCATGTGCCATTCATCTTTCTTTATTCTTCTAACAAAGAATAATTCTTGGGTTAATCACCCCGTGGTTTTTCCCTTAACCGGGTTTTCCACGTCAAAATCTTGGTGTTCAATGTGTTGATGCTTATCTGCTCTTGTGTTTATGTATTATGCTTTCATGGATGATTAATTGATATGCTGCTAACTAACAACAAGAATCAAGTGTTTGAAAGAACAAGAAGTTTTATACAACTGATTCACCCCCCCCTCTCAGTTGTATGCCCTAGATCCAACAATTGGTATCAGAGCTAGGTTCCTCTAATAGGAGCTTAACCGCTTGAGGAGATCCAAGATGTCGTCATACAAGAAGGATAGTCCGAAGTTCGATGGAACCAACTTCACTCTCTGGAAAGGTCGCATGAAGTGTCACTTGGAATGTATGGGAAAAGCATACTTGGCTATGGTTTCAAAACCATATGTAACTCCACAAGGTGGTCCGACAACTCTAAATGAAATCACAGAAGCTGAAAACAATCTGCGGACCAAGGAAGCTCTTCTAAGCGCATTGAATGACTCAGATCTCTCGAATGTTATTGACCTACCAACTGCATATGAGATCCTGACTAAACTGGAACTTCTGTATGAAGGAGATGAGTTTGTCAAAAGTGCAAGGTTGCAAAGTCTGAAAGGGAAATTTGAAAGATTGAAAATGAGAGATGATGAAAACATCACTACCTTTATGCCAAGAGTGAATGAGCTGGTATGTGGAATCAGAAATGCTGGTGGAACTTTAGATGAAAATGAGATTGTCTGCAAAATCCTAAGATCCCTTCCTGCTGCCTACAAAATCAAGGTTGCTGCCATTGATGAATTCAGAGCCCACACAACTGTCACAAGAGAACAACTGGCTGGCAAACTAGCTGCATTTGAAATGACCGAGTTTGGAGATGATCCTCCCAAGACTGAATCTGCTTTCAAAGTCAGTGCCTATGTGAAAGGCAAACAGAGATTTGATCCGGGAGAAAACTCATCAAGGAAAATGTCATGGTATGATCAAGCAAGAAGAGACATGGAAGAAGAAGAAGCAGAAACAGCTCAACTTGAAGCCCTCATTGCAAAGAGACTGCCAAGAGGATCCAGTAAGTATGAAGGAAAACTACCCTTTAAGTGTTTCAACTGCAATAAGATTGGTCATTTTGCTTCAAGATGTCCGGAAAGATCTGCAAGGTCTAATACTAACAGACAAAGGTTTCAAAAGAATTGCTATTATGTTCACGAAGAAGATGACAATGAAGGAGTAACAGATGATGAATCAGAACTAGGAAGCAAATCCAGAAATGAGTGGGTGCTTATTGCCATCAAGAAAGAAGATTCAATACTCTCTGAATCTGTCAATCACAAAGTTGTTGAAAAAGCTTTGGCTGCTCAAGTGGAAGAAAAGGATGATTGGGTTATTGACAGTGGATGTTCTCACCATATGACTGGTGACAAGAATAAGTTCTTGAATTTGGAAAGGTATGAAGGAGGAATGGTAAAGTTTGGTGACAATTCTGCTGGCAGAATCAGAGGCAGGGGAACTATTTCCTTCGATGGAAAGAGCAAAATAGGTAACGTACTGTATGTTGAAGGATTGAAGCACAATCTTCTTAGTGTTGGTCAGTTAGTGGACAAAGGCTATGATCTCCGGTTCAAAAATGGAAAATGCAGAATCTTTACAAGCTCCGGAACTGAGATTGCATCCGGTACTCAGACAAAAGGTAATATCTTTCATCTGGTTGGTTCAAATAAAAGTTGTTTGTTTGCTCAAATTGATTAGAGTTGGTTATGGCATAGAAGAATGTGCCATGTAAATTTTGATAACATCATCAAGATAAGCAATACTCAGGCCGTAAGAGATCTTCCAAAATTGATGAAACCTACAAATAGTTTGTGCAAAGAATGTCAGCTAGCTAAACAAAGCAGAGTCTCTTTCAAAAGCAAAGATCAGTCTTCTACCGGATTGTTGGAATTAGTACATACTGATCTCTGTGGTCCGACAAGAATCAAGAGTCTGCAAGGTGATAGATATTTCATGTTGTTAATTGATGATCATTCCCGGATGATGTGGGTTACCTTTCTAAAAGAAAAATCAGAAGCATTTGAGAAGTTCAAGATCTTCAAAGCTATGGTAGAGAATCAAACCGGATTGAAACTAAAGTGTCTAAGGTCTGATAGAGGTGGTGAATTTACATCTGGTGAGTTCATTGATTTTTGTGAGAAGTAGGGTATAAGGAGACAGTTGTCTGCTCCTAGGACTCCACAGCAGAATGGAGTGGTTGAGAGAAAGAACCGGACCATTCAGGAAGCTGCCAGGACAATGATGTTGGAAGCAAATGTTCCTCAAATGTTTTGGAAGGAAGCTATCAGCACTGCAGTCTACACTCTCAATCGAGTTCAAATCAGAAACAACACCGGTAAGACCCCCTATGAACTCTGGTTTGGCATCACTCCTACTGTGAAATATTTCAGAGTATTTGGTAGCAAGTGTTATGTTAAAAGAGATGAAGATCTAGGAAAGTTTGATGCTAGAAGTGATGAAGGAATTTTCTTGGGTTACTCCACTCAAAGCAAAGCATACCGGTGTTACAATAAGAGATTGAGGAAGATGATAGAAAGCACCAATGTGAAAGTTGATGAAGGAATTGAGAAGCCTTCAAGATTTTATGAGTTTGATGAAGATGACCAAGACAGTGTTCAAGGACCTCAATCCTCTCCGGTGAGACAGAGTCAGCCTGATCCGGTAAATCAGGAAGAAGAGATAGGTTTGAATGAGCCTGATCAAGAAGCAGCAGTGCAGGATACTCCCAAAATTCCAAGGTATGTAAGACTGAACCACTCTGAAGATCAGATCATAGGTGACAGAAGCAAAGGTGTACAAACTAGAAGGAATGTTGCTCAAAATCAGGATGAATGTTGTCTGATTTCAAAGATTGAACCTAAAACAATAAATGAAGCCTGCAATGATGAAAACTGGACCAAAGCAATGAAAGATGAATTGATGCAAATTGAGAAAAATCATACTTGGGATCTTGTTCCCAGACCTAGAGACAGGAATGTAATTGGAACCAAGTGGGTCTTCCGGAACAAACTAAATGAAGTTGGTGAAGTAATCAGAAACAAAGCTAGATTGGTCTGCAAAGGCTACTCTCAAATAGAAGGAATTGACTTTGAAGAGACTTTTGCTCCGGTGGCAAGAATTGAAGCAGTCAGATTACTTCTTGCATTTGCTGCCTTCAAAGACTTCAAGGTATATCAGATGGATGTCAAGTCTGCCTTCCTAAATGGTGATCTGGAAGAAGAAGTCTACATTGAACAACCGGATGGATTTCAATTGTCTGATAATGATGATATGGTCTGCAAGTTGAAGAAAGCTTTGTATGGATTGAAGCAAGCCCCAAGAGCATGGTATGAAAGGTTGGATAAGCATCTTGTGCAGATTGGATTCAACAAAGGTACTGCTGACAGTAACTTATATTTCAAAATTGATCATGAAAATATTTTGATTGTTGAAGTGTTTGTGGATGATATCATTTTTGGAGGAAGAGATAGTATGTGCAAAACTTTTGCAAATCAAATGAAAAGTGAGTTTGAAATGTCTATGCTTGGTGAAATGAATTTCTTCTTGGGTCTGCAAATTACTCAAACAAAAGAAGGGATCTTCATTTCTCAGACCAAATATGTGAAAGAATTGTTAAGGAAATTTGGTATGGAAGACTCAAAGCCTATGAACACTCCTATGGCAACCGGATGTAAGTTAAGCAAAGATGATGATTCTCCAAAGGCAGATCAGACAAAGTATAGATCAATGATTGGTGGATTGTTGTATCTCACTCAAACTAGACCAGATATAATGCAGGCTGTTGGTCTTGTGGCAAGATTCCAGGCTGATCCTAGAGAATCTCATGTTATGGCAATCAAAAGAATTTTTAGGTACTTGAAAGGAACAGTTGAGTATGGTCTATGGTACCTTAGAGATCCGGATTTCTCTCTTCATGCTTACACAGATGCAGATTGGGCAGGAGATGTGGATGACCGGAAGAGCACTAGTGGTGGAGCATTCTTTTTGGGGAAGAGATTGGTTTCTTGGCTGAATAAGAAACAAGATGTAATATCTCTGTCTACAACTGAAGCAGAATACATTGCAGCAGCAGGTAGTTGCACTCAAATCTTATGGATGAAGCAGATGCTAAGAGACATCAAAGTTGAATATGAGGAGCCTATCACAATTTTCTGTGATAATTCAAGTGCAATTAATATTTCTAAGAATCCGGTATTGCATTCTAAGACTAAGCACATATCTATCAAATTTCACTTTTTAAGAGAACAAGTAAACAAGGAAGAAGTCAGATTGGAGTATGTTCCCTCCAAGGATCAGATTGCAGATATCTTTACAAAACCTCTTCCCAAGGACTCTTTTGAATATCTCCGGGAGAAGTTAGGGGTCATGGCCCCTCCGGTGATGAACTAAGATGCACTGACGTGCATCAGTCCGGTGGATATCACAGTCATATCTTGTGATCCGGATTGATGATGGGGAGCTGCTACTAAGGGGGAGCAACTGGTATGATTCTGATGTATTAGAATTGCAAGTATGAGCCCTTTGCCATTGATGTCAAAGGGGGAGAGAAGACATGTGAAAAACAAGTGGTTAATGATCAAATGGGGAGAGAAGACATGTAAAAAGTTGTTGTTGATAGGGGGAGCTGTGACAGAAAGGAGAAGTTCTTGTCTTGATGGTTTTTCACATCATATGTTGCCATCAATGACAAAGGGGGAGATTGTTGCAAGTATGAGGTGAACCAGTGTTGTCATTGATGTCAACATACTCATATTACATTGACAAGAAGGATTGGATGAGCTGTGTGTTGAGGATATTGAGAAAATTACCCTCAGTCAGGAACAGTGATGAGAAGAAGGCAAATATATTGGATAGGTTGAGAACCGGAGGATGCGGATTAAAGGGTTTGCAGATATGAGTCTTGAGATGCTTCAGTCAGGTTTTCAGAGGTCCGCATGAAGACCTGAAGAAGTTATGGCTGTCTGTGTGGAACCGGTTCCGGCAAGTGCTTAGAGGTGACAGAGGATCACAGAAAGGTCCGGTGAGGTCCGGAATTGTACAATCCTAATCTGCGGATTGGAAAGAGTATTTGGGATGCCCTTGTGATGTGCCATCTCGAGTTGTGTATGATTTGGAGGTCCGGAAGTACCTCTTGCATTATGACAGTGGCGACAGACTGTGTTCTTGAAGTTCCGGATGAGGAAGACAAGAGATTCCAGCAAGTAAAGGAAGTGCGGATGTATCCGGACATTCAGGCAGGCTTGTGAAGTTTTCTGGATCGTGTTGAGGTTGTGTTGTTGATCCGCATTGATAGTAGAGCCTGGAATTGAAGTTATTCTTCCGGATGAAGTTCTTGCCCTGTTTAGCCGACTGGATGAGTTGATCATCCTGCGAATGTTCTTGTGGTGGCCGACCGGATGTGTTATTCATCTTGCGGATACTCTTATGATTGTTTGCCGACTTAGATGTTTGATCCTAAGTCAATGTCTTGTATAAATAACGGTCTGTGAGTTCATTTCGTGGTGTGGTGAGTGTGGATGAGTGTGGCATAGCGAAGAGAAGTGCGAAAGGCAGAACAGAGGTTTTGGGGCTTAATTGGAACTGATCCGGACATGGTAGAGATGTCATTCTCCAGTTCAAGACTGTGATTTTTATCACTTTGTAGACAGTGTGTCTCCTTGTAGGCAGTGGGCCTCTTTGTGAGCAGTGTGCTCGGGCAGTGATCCCTAATTAGCATGTGCCATTCATCTTTCTTTATTCTTCTAACAAAGAATAATTCTTGGGTTAATCACCCCGTGGTTTTTCCCTTAACCGGGTTTTCCACGTCAAAATCTTGGTGTTCAATGTGTTGATGCTTATCTGCTCTTGTGTTTATGTATTATGCTTTCATGGATGATTAATTGATATGCTGCTAACTAACAACAAGAATCAAGTGTTTGAAAGAACAAGAAGTTTTATACAACTGATTCACCCCCCCCCCCTCTCAGTTGTATGCCCTAGATCCAACAACCATTGGATCTCATATGCTCAATTTGTATGGGAGTTATGAATGAATTTTGTAATCGATTGTAAATTACCCACATTTGGGATGAAGATTCCATAATGCAATCTTTCAATTATTGTCATACGATTTGATTTGATGTTGCATATTGAAATGAAGTCTTATGATGTGTAGATGTAGTTTAATTTCTTTTGAAATGAGATTATGATGTTATATTATGTACATTGCTATGATTATGATTTTGTATAATTAGTTTATGTTTACATTTGACTCTTAGTAAGAGTTAAGACCCGTTATGTATGTTATTTGTTGCATGAAAGGTCAATGGGTATATGCTAGTGAATAGTAACATTTTTTCTTAAAAATGAATCTTTGAATCTTGTGAATTCTAAACATGTTGAATAGAACCTAGAGATAATAGTAAGTGTTTGGTTTAATCCATTTCTAGACAACACTAGGATCAATGTTGTTATATCTTGTGTTGGTGTTTAACTTGCTATAGGTTTGTTTTGGCCTAATCCATACACTTGCATTGGTTTACATGACCTTGTTTCTTTCCCTACGAGGTTGAAACATAGTGCTTAGGGTTGCTCAAGGTTATAGGTGTGGAAAATAGCCTTTGGTCAACTTGGAAAACCAATTTGGAGCTTATGGGACCCTTAAGACCAAAAACTACCTTGTTCACTGTCCTTAGTTGTCTGTTTTGCTAGGGGTGACTTGACTGGGCATAAGTGGAAACTTTTGGTTGCTTGTTTTACCATGGGCGACTTGACCTGAAAAGGGCGACCCAGACTAGTGAAAGGGGCAACTTGGACTAGTATAAGGGGTGACTCTTAGACAATGAGCACTTCTCAATTTTTTTTTTGAAAAGTTCCTTAATGAAAGTTTCCCTCCTAGGTCTGCTTTTCTTACCTATCATCTTATTTTCAAGATGTATGATGTACTTTGCAAGTTATCCACTCCTTTGTGTTGGAATGTGTAGTTGATAGTTTGATTGGTTGAGGCCTTGAATATCCCAATTGACCTACCTCTTGAGTAGGTAATCCTAATGATTGGATATCATTCCCATGTCCTCTTGGATGATGGTTATGTCATCTTGGGTTGTGTAATGAAGTGGTGTGTCACTCTCATTCTAGATCTTCTTTTCATGAGAGAACGAGATTG
This sequence comes from Cunninghamia lanceolata, assembly GCA_027924645.1. NCBI lineage: Eukaryota > Viridiplantae > Streptophyta > Pinopsida > Cupressales > Cupressaceae > Cunninghamia > Cunninghamia lanceolata. The sequence continues at coordinate 17,718,138 of BSBN01001215.1, read as the reverse complement.
TGGACTAGTGTCTGATCTTCGTTGTAGAGGAAACTCTATCCTCTTGTATGATTGTCGTGGCGATGTTGTCACATAACACAATTAAGACTTTCACTTGTGTCACCATGCTTGTGCATTGGCGTTGTGTACCTTGAGTGTCATTGTGCTTAGTCATGACATCTTGAGTGCGTAGGTGTGAATATGGGATGTTGATGTCACATTTGCATCGCGAAAAAATTATTTTTGTCAATTTTTGACTGGTAATGTCTTGGACGAAAGCTTGGGGCATTACATGTCTACTTTGGCATGCTTGCTCACTTAATTTTGCACATACACTAAAGAGTGGGCAAAATGTAGAGGAGAAAAGCACATACTTCACTCCTTTACATCTATGTTTTACACCACTTTGCACACATCTTTATGTTCTTAAGGGGGCCCTTATAGAATTAATCACTTTGTGCACATGTTTATGTTCTTAAGTGGCCCTAGGTCCTAAAAGGTCTCAAGTTGTGTGTTTAAATGCATTATCCCAGCTCATTTCAATCATCCAAAAATAGAAGGGAGCCTCATTAAAGAGCATTTCTTAGTTACATATTTGATCATGCACCTCTTAGTTTTTGTTTGCACCAAGCATAGTTTACATCAAGACATCAACATCCAAACTCAGTTTCTCTATTGAATAATCTTAGGAGCATGATTGCCATCAATGTTGTTTCATATTTCCCTCTATACGTATTAGGGTCTTAGAGGTGCTTCTTAGTACCACTTAGTTTCCTAACATAGATATCACACGTGAACATTTTTTGATGGTACCAAAAGTCAAAATTCACAAAGGATGGAATCACACCATCCAAGATAGAATCACACTACTTTCACCAAATTGTAATGTGATCACATCCGAGCCTACAAAAATCCAAGTTTTTTCTTTCTTAGACTTCAATACTAAATTCAATTTTAGATTCTACATATCATATCTTTGTATGAGCCCAAATATTAAAACTCTAATCCACTGATTTTAATGTAAACTCTAATTTCATTTTGCATTAGGTCTAGGTAGTCGTTAATGCAGAAGTCACTAGAGGTAAAATCATATAGGATGTCCTTGTGACTACTGCAATGCCATACCTAACGTGGGAGAGAAGTTGAACTACATATTAGTAATGGTGACTGAACGTTTCATTAATAAAACAGGATAAAGAACAGTACTTCATACCTAAGAGTTTAGGTGTATATACCTTCACCGTTAAGCTCACTTAAATACCGTACAGATGCATATAATAACATTTCCTTGTATGAGCATTGAGGACTTGCTTGGTCAAAAAAAACCACCATCCATACAAGTGGCCTAGAGATTGTACTCCAGTTTAAAAAACCAAAACATAGAAAACTCTGTTCTAGGGTGGTTACAATTTCAACTACCATGACATCACTTTGAAACAAACCACAGTGTACTAATTTATAAGAAAACACAGGCTTGTTGCAGACAAAGATAAACAAATAGTCAATGCAGGAAATAACATTGCAATATACAGTTGAAAAGGCTTTGGAAGGCGAGCCTACTCTTGATTGTAATTTGTCATCTTTTCCAATAGAGAATATGTTCTCACATGAATGCTTTTGTGAAAGGCTGCCAACCCTCCTTTCCCTATAAAGTTTAGAGTGTACAAAAAGAGAGATTGGGAATTTGGGTGGATAAGAATACGTTCCACACATATTTCACCCCCATGCTGGAGGGAAGCCGACATAACCCGAATGGAAAGGAGTTTGAGGTCCGGTATGCCGGAGATGGCGGATCTGAGGCGGCCCACAAACCAAAGTTCATAGAAAAATTTCATGTCCGGATTATACTGTAGGGGACACTCAGATCATGTACAATAAGGTGCAGGAGCAGGTGCCAGGAGGGACTGACCCAGGTTGGAAAAAGTGAAAATAATATTACCCAAATAGGTGGAAAGGTTGAATATCATATCACCGGATTACCTTTCAATCTGATTCAATTTTTTGCTAGCTGGTTTTGTGTGTATTCCTCGGTTTTTTCTGCAGTTTGCATGTCATGTTTGGTGCCTTCTCACTGTACAGTTTTGCCCCCTTTTAGTGTTTATTGTACTGTGGATGGTAGTTTGGTAGATGGGCTGTGCTTTGTTTTGATGTGAGAATGACAAAGGCATAGGGGAAAAGAGGAGGGGAATTGGGGGTATAGAATTAAGGGGATAAGGTAATTCTACAGACCATGGTCATTTTGGGGGGCACAGGGAATAACGATCTGAATAGCCCAGTTCCTGGGAAGGGCTGGAATCTGTGCAGGATGCCATTTTGGCAGCAGGGGGCTTCTTCCCACAGGCAGAGTCAGAGCAATAATAGCAATCACTCTCAGGCTCATCAGCAGGAGGGAACCAGTGGGACTGACTCGTCGGGTATTAACTCTGTTTCTGCTGTTGCAAGAGCATTGCTGCCTACAAGACGTAGGCTTAGGCTTGATCCTGAAAGCAAACTTTACTTTCCCTGTAAGTTCATCTCTGAGGTGTATTCGATTGGTTCATTATACCCTTTTTGGTTTTTCAGTTTATGATGTTGGAAATGGCATTGGATGATGAAGTAAATACTTATTGATGTTCTATGCATTATTTAAAAAGAAATTCTCTTTAAGACTGGGTGTTTTCTTTTGTACTTGATGTTTTGAGGAAAATCTATTAAAGCAATGCCTCTGTGAGATCTCGAGATTGGAATTAAATGCATCCTTAGCTACATTTCCACAAACAGTCTTTCCCCATGGCATGTGTAGACATTTATCCGCAATATATGACTGCATTTAGGTTTTCGTTATGATGCAACTGGGGAAGAGTCCTCTCTACAATTATTGAAATGGTATTCTGCATCACTTGGAATCTGTGGGGGAAAAAGGCGCATCCATGCCAAAAAAAAGAGACCAACATGGCGCATCCGTACATAATCTATAACAAACTAACATGTGCACGCCCAAACCATTCGAAATGAATACGAGTTTCAGGTGAAAGATTGCTTGGTTCTCGATTTCTTGGCAAATGCCCAAAAAATGTGTTAAGACTTGGCTGTAAAACCACCATGAAATCATTTCTCTTAACTAACAGATCGAGCCAGTTTGACCCTTGAAAGTTTTGAGGATCGAGGTAATAACTCTAGCCGCTGCAGAGACCTCCTAAATGAGGACATCATAGTGCTAAGAGTAATAAGTCCTACCTTTGCCTGGCAAATTGACCAACTTAACGGAAGTATGGCTTGTTTAGGAGAAATCACTATATTTACAGACTTGAGAGCTATGGAGACATTACAAGAGCTACAATCTGCACAACAAAAGGCACATCAAGTCTAGTGCTGAACAAAAAAACACATGGCGTTTATTCTTATCTGTATACACCTTTGTGGAGAAAATCTGTGATTCCTTTCATGACTGGCATTGGGAAAACCAAATTGAAATTTCAAAGGAATTATCTACACCCATATCTCTTTATCCTGACCAGAATGCGCTTAGATGCATCATTGTTGAAGCCAGCTTCTATGCAAACCCAGAATGCCTACACATAGAAAGCACCACCAATTGCCCTCTTAAAAATAGGTAAAAATCAACTGTAGAGCTTGAGATGAATGCCATGGCACTCAAAAAGGGAGAGGCATGATTGAAAGCTTCAGCATTGCCTGTCTTTTGGCCTCAAAGTTAATGTAACTAACAAATTTTCCTTTGGTTGATAAATCTGCATTAGATTGGATGAATACATAAAATCGAAATGAAGTATGCCCTTGGTTACATCATTGAAACATGGATCTTCCCCTTTGAATAGGTGGTTATAGTGGGCTATAGATCTCACAATTAATGATATGGTATTATTCAGATCAAGTCATGTTAGATGACGTGAAAATTAGTTTTTAGCAATTTGAATTTAAGGAAAGTCAGTACTAAAGTATTTTGGATAAAAAATTCTGACATTTGATATGATTTTGAAAATTGTGGCTTAAGATGAACCTGGTAAACAAGTTTCAAGTGCAATAAAGATCCTTAACATCAGTCGCTCCAATGTGGCATTCAAGGTATTCACTCGTTACCAAATCTGAGAATAGCATAACATAGCACATAATTAATGATGTTATACTAGTTAGATGCAAACAGAAGTTTCATGTAATGTTCTCTAAGGGATGGCCTCTTCAATTTACATTGAGATGGATATTGAGTTTCCCATTGTTTGTATAATAAGCAGTCTCACTTTGCTCTTTCTTGCTGTAGTTACTCGTTTGTATATTTTATCTATTCTGAGTGGACTCTGTAACATGATCTATGCTTAATTGGAAATAAATTTGCTCTTAGTCTGAGCTATAGCTAATCTTCTTGAGTTTGTTGAGTCTTCAGTTTCAAACTACTGCTCCTAAAAGCTGCTTTATGCGTCCTCCTAGTGGTATGCTTACTCCAGGAGAGTCACTTATAGCAACTGGTAAGTTTTCTTTAATATCAAAACCAATAGTGGAGAAGTTTCTGTGTTACTTATTATTAGATATTGGCTTGTTATTTGAATACGCCTGTCGAACATTGGTGATTGTATTGATTATTTTGTGATATGGAGCATGGACAACGCAGTGTTCAAATTTGTGGAGCCACCAGAGCAGTCTGAGAAACAACCGGAGAAAAAGGTTAAAGATAAGTTCAAGATTGTTAGTCTGAAAGTCAAAGAAGGAGTGGAATATGATTTAGAGCTGGTAAACTTTATTTTTAAAAGAACTATAAGAAGGCACATAGATGATTCATATTGTTGAATTTATTTGAAGCTGCTAGTTAGTAGAAATGTGTTCCATGGTCTGAAAATTGATGTGAACTTATTAATAGATTACCAGAATACTAATTTCATACATTTGGTGAGAAAGTTTGAAGAGCAGAAGGAACTAGTAGCAGTAGAACAAATATTGCGTGTTGTTTATTTGGATCCACAACGTTCCACCCCTGTAAGTGAAAATTTTGAAGAAGCATAAGTAAAAATCTGTTATTTTGTTTAAAATTTTTTCAAGACATGTTTACAGTTTTAAACTTTAAACACTCCCTAGCCAAATAATTGATAAGGACCATTGTTTAACTTGGATATTATGCATAAACACTTCCTAGTCAAATAATTGATTAAGACTGTTTTAATTTGGATATTACACTTTGAAAAATTGATGTACTCAATTGGTTAACCTCAATTTTTTACATTTATAAAGGAGTTGGAAAAGCTCAAGAAGCAATTGGCTGAGGCTGAGGCTGCACTTGAGGCACGGAAGAAACCTCCTGAAGATGCTGCTCCAAGGGTTGTTGGTGAAGGGCTTGTCATAGATGAATGGGTATGTGTCTGCTTCAAGCTAATTCTTTGCACGTCTCTTACACCCATGCAACTTTAGGATGATTATTTATCAAGGAATCGTTCTTGCTTTGTATCAGAAAGAGCGGAGGGAAAGGTATCTTGCACAGCAACAACTTGAAGGAGCTGATTCCATTTGACATTCCTACCTTTTTATGGTTTGATAATCTTCGCTTTCAAATGTGTGCTTTAATTTTCTCAGATTTGCAGAAATATCTGTCAATTTAAAAGATAAGTTTACTACTAACTGTCAGAGGCTGGAGCATACAAGCTATTTGTGTGTATGTTTGCAAACTGTTCAAGAGAGATGATTTGGTAGATGCCAACTTGAGGATATTTACCTTAGCAGTTTATGTCTGGGACAAAGACATTACCACAGAGAGAATGTCCTTGTCAATACTTTATTGTTTGCAGATGAGAAAATGTCTTTTGCAGATGTTTCAAGCAGTTACTAGTGGGCACTTTTTGCTTGTGGTCTTGAATTGATATTTGTATCTGGGCTTGACATTTTTGAAGAATGCTGTTGAGCCCTTGGTCTCAGTGTTCTGTAAATAAACTGAAATACATATCATCTGTGTTTTAACTCTGTAAAGAAAGGCAGCAGACATATTAATCAATCATAGAAGTCTAAAACGTGAATTATGTGGGAGCTGAGGTTAAATAGCTATGGTAAATTATGAGTTTTATTGTTGCTAAAAAAGTGCTCTGAAAATTTAATGACCACCAAATATTAGGAGTTAATGCTCAGACTCCTCTTTACACCATCATGATTGAGATAATGAAAGTGGATTCTACTGCTGCTATACAAGTTTTCCCAAATGTTAAGAGACTTTCATTTAGCTTTAAGAAATGAACGTTGGATGGTTATCCTGAAACTGCCATATTTCCACATCAAGGAATCTATATAATCATGATTTTACAAAGCTTTTGATTTGGATATGTTGTAATCTGTAAATACCTAAAAACCAACATTTGGTGTTGTTGAGCTATATGGTTTTGAGTCTTGACTCCAAAATCCTGTTATAATTCTCTGTTTTGAGTCTCTAAAATCATTACAAAATGTCTTATTCTGGGGAAATGCAAAACTTTTTAATATGGACCTTTTCATACTATTATGCATCCCAAATTTCTTATTCTGTTTTGCCTTTATTTTTCAAATACAAACTGCCAAAATCTAGAAGAGCTAACTTGAAGATAAACTTTGGAAGCCTTTATTTACCCAATTGTCATTGACGTATCTATAATTTGGGTTTAAATTTTTTTTTTTTTAACCATTATTGTAGTGACAACTAGATTGTGCACAAGCTTTGATTAAATAAATTGCACCTCGCTCTTTATGATGTGATGATTGATTTGGTAGCAACTGCTTTTAAAATAGAACTATTTGATTTTGTTATTACTCTAGGCTTTATATGAGTCGAGAAAAGATGAGGTCCACCATGAGGAAATGACCTGTATGCAAATCTTTTAACGCATAACTTTCATTTTGCTATCTATGATTATTTTGCGTGTATGGGTGAGCTCTATTCCTTGTGCATGGGAGAATATTTTCATGCTAGGACAACAAAAATATATACATTTGTTTCTAACTATAGTAACCAAATACCTACCTAACTACCCAACTAATTGCCCTAGGATTAATCTAACCTAGTTGTTACGTTCCCTACCTAACTGGCCAACTAATTGCCCTAGGATTAACCTAACATTGGTGTTACATTCCCTACCTAACTGCCCAACTAATTGCCCTAGGATTAACCTAACCTAGGTGTTACATTCCCCCTTAATTCGAAGGGGTTATGATTAGATCAAGCAATCCTTTGAATTTCTTGAATGTTTTGGTCAACATATTTGTTTGGTGTTATGTAGTTGGACAATATTTGAGCTGTACACTATTGTCTTTTAGATGATGTTGAATTGAATGAAATTGTGTTGACATGTTTCGTTTAAACATGAAAGACATGGCTCTTTGCCATCTTTATAGTAGAAGTACTATTGCCTTTAGAGTTTTTGAGGATTGTTGTTTCACTTGCAAGTCATCTAGCACCATTTTGAACCACAATTTCTTGTTATTTTTGAAGTTGCTATATTCTTGAGTTTTGTTGAGGATAGAGTTGGTATTGACTACTTGAAGGACTTATAAGAAATAGATGATGGCCCCAAGTACATAAGATGATTTGATGTAGACATTGACTCTATATTCTCAGCAAGTTTGAAGTTTGTTGCCCTAGAGTATTTTTGTCCATATTGTTGAGTTCCCTTCAAAAATCTTAGAACCCTCTTAGCTGCCACATTCTCCCTAAGCTGTTGCATGAAATGTGACAAGACTCTTAACAACAAAAGAAATATTTGGCCTTGTAGTTGGCACATAAATTAGATTGCTGACAAGTTATTTGTACATGGTTGCATCTACAAATGTTGCTATATCATCTAGTTTCAATTTTAGATTTTGCTCCATTGTTGTGCTGATAGGTTTATAATCTCTCATTCCAAATTTGCTCAAAAGTTCTCCAATGTACCGCCGTTGTGAATTCAAGATGTATTTAAACTTTTGCATAACTTCAATTCCCAAATAGTAATGAAGATAACCTAAGTTGGTCAAAACCCTTCTTCAAGTGTTGTTTTTATGGTTGCAATGTACTTTTATTGTTACTTGTTATGAACAAATCATCCATGTCCACAACTAGATCAACAACAATTCTGTTAGCTATCTTCACAAACAAACTTGCATTATCAAATTCATAATGCTTGAAGTTGACTGTTAGTAGGTGCTTGGTTAATTTTTCATACCAAGCATGAGGGGCTTGTTTTAGACTTTTTGTTCCTATCCGTTAATTGCAAAGCCTTCTAGTTGAGTCATGTAAATTTTTTCTTTCAAATGACCATTATGAAATATGGTTTTGACATCCATTACCTTCCAACTACTTTGTACTGTCAATAGAAGCAATGCTCGAATGGTGGTCCACTTTGTTGTAGGTGTAAATTTTTTTTTCATGATCTATACCTTCTTTTTGTGCATATTCTTTTACAACAAGCCTCGCTTTGTGCATATCAAGTGAATCATTAGCCTTGTACTTGTTCAATATACCCACTTGCATCTAATTGGTTCACAATCTAGTGGAAGATCAACCAACTCCCTAGTTTCATTTTTCAATAGAGCATCATATTCATTTTGCATAACCTTCCTCATGTCAACGTTTTTGAACTTTTATAAGGAAGTGAGTGCTAAGTCTACTTTTATATTGATTTCATCAACATACTCCAAGTTAATTTTCTTGAGATTTCCCAAGTTAACTTCATTGGAACGTGTCTGTTGTCTTGCTTTGTTTGAACTTCTTGTGCCTATCTTTCCAACTTGTAGTGTCCCCTTTCAATATTTTTAAGTGCCTTGCAACATTTTGAGATTTCTATCTATGGAATACTTGAATATATGGAATACTGAATAACAACTAAACACCAATGTTTATTAATGAAACCCTTGACACATCAAATGTCATTATTATTGCAGCAAGCTATGCACTTACAAACACTGATACACAACAATGTACAACCAAAACCCTTATACATTCATTATTCAAAATCACATAGATAAATAGAGGTAAAAGTAGAATTCCAAACTCATAAGTATACCACAACAGTGAACAAAACAGGGTAGGATGATAGATATAAACAACATAACAAATTTGATTATTATTGTGATTGAGATTCAATACCAGGGAGTACAACCGCGAGGAATGGACTAGTATGGTGGAAACAACAAACAATTTGATGCTTTTGTGATTGTTGTAAACTATTGAATGAGGGTGCAATAGGGAATACCAATAGGTATGACTACCTCCAAATTTGTACGACTGATATGGTAGTGTGTTGTTTGTTGTGCAACAACAAACGCAAGGAACTTCACTGAACAACAATGGACAAACACCAAATTGAAAACTGAATTAAAACTGCAACCTTATCAGCTCTAGAACAATCTTCAAGTGAAACTGTCTGAAGGAACAAGATGGTTTTCATTCTCAAGTGCGATAGTTGAACATGGATGCTCAAGCTATGAAAGAAGGAATTTGATTTCATCAAAATTGGACGATCTCCTTGAGCGAATGCCCTTCTTTTATAGATTTCAAATTGGCACCCAAATTTTGAATTCCTTATTCCCTCCAAAAGTGCTCAGCGTTTCCCTCCAAAGTGTTCACTTAAAACATTTTAATAAAATATTGTTAAAGCCTTATTATGTCCCATTTAGATGACCCATTTTATCTAATTAATAATAACAATATTTAAGCAGTCCTTTTACAATGTTTTCAAATAATATTACTAGAACTAATATATTTCCCTATTGTCTACGAGAAATAAAGAAATAGGCTTTGGATCTCCCAATTATTTTATTTTTGAAAGTAGGACATGACAGTGCGCCCTTCCCAAAATTGCTTGTTCTCAAGCAATTACAAACTTGGATGATCTAATATCTCTGTTCTTTCCCATGTAGCATCTTTAGTTGGGAGATTCTTCTAGTGCAACTAGATATTTGTTATGCTCCTATTTTCAGAGTTTCTTTTTTCGAATGTCAATGGTGGCTTTTGGGACCAAGATAAGCTTCCCTTTATTATCTGAAGGAGGCAACTTTGCTGAAGGGGTGATGTGCTAACCAAGTGCCCTTTTGAGGCACACAATGTTCATGTAAAACATTGTGAATTCTCCTATGCTTTGGCAACTCAAGCTCATATGCAATCTCCTCAATTATTCACTTGATTTTGTAGGGCTTGTAGAGGCAAGGCTTGAGCTTCTCAACTCCACTTCTTTTGAGAGAAAACTATTGGTATGGCTACAGTCTTAAGAAAATCATATCTCTAATCTCAAAAGTCCATTCAATGTGATGTTGATTTGCATATAATTTCTACTAATTTTGTGCTTACTGGAGATTTTTCTTGAGTGATTTCAAAATTTCTTGGTTGTGCTTCACCAAGTCACTAGCTCCTAGCATCTTGTTGTCTATGATTATCAAATCAACAAAAAATAGAGCTTCATAGCCATACAAAGCCATGAATGGAGGTATGCTGATTGACATATGATGAGAAGTGTTGTAGCAATGCTCTCCTAGATAAAGCCATTTGATCCAAGTTGATTGCTATTCTACTACATAGTTCCTCAAATACTTTTTAATCCATTTGTTTACAATTTTTTTTGCCCATCAATTTGAAGGTGATAGATGGTATTGAGTGTTAGTTCTATTCCTATTAAATGAAAAAACTCATTCTAAAAAAGTCTAAGAAACTTGCTGTCCTGATCACTCACTATGTTCTTAAGCAAGCCACAGAGCATAAACAGTTCTCTAAAAAACAATTCTACTATTTGTGGTGCCTTGAACTGATGCAGAGTGGAACGCAACGGAGGCAACCTAACAGGAAGGAGCTGCCACTTATACAAACAACCTGATAAAAATGTCTATCGGATGAACATCATCATCATATTTCTTAAAGACACCAACAGCATCATCACATTTCAACAGCATCATCATATTTCGGATGATCGCCAATATCCTCATGTCGGCTACTATTTACCTCCTCCGCCTGTCGCCTATCATCATCATCATGATAATCAACGGGCGCAAACATCCTCCAGTTGCACTGTTCATCGGGTGCCAAATACAAGCGTCAACATCATGATATTCACTATCACCTACGACTGCAGGATATCCAAATATCCGGTTGCTCCAATTATCCTGATGACGTTGCACTTCAACAACTTGCCTTCGATGCTCCACTGCCCGACGATACAAGCAACAGCATCATGATATTGTTCATCCGGTTCCTCGAAACCTCCTGATGATGCTAATACAACTTCCTGCCTTCGCCAATACTTAACCACTTAGCGACAACAGGATAAACTCGCATTGAGGGATTTCTTAATATCCTGATGACGATGACGTCATATCCTGATGACGATGACGTCACACATCATCCTGATGAACTTTTCAACACTTAGCCAAAAAACTTAACTTTCACACCCGCATCCGTTAGCGATATGAGGATGATGAACTTCCCCGAGAGATGATCCTGACTGCGATATATACACTGAGTATATATCCTACTCAAAACATCATGATGCACTTGCAACATGCAAACTTCAACAACTTCACGACCCGATCCTGATGGCGATGCATTCGCAGATGACGATGCGGCTCGTTCCGTTTGGAAACGCACATGCAGACTCCTGTGTATCCTTCCACTGCATGTAAACACTCAGAACCGCATAATTACACAAAGACAATGTGGCGACCGGGCCGGATCACCTTCAAACCGAAATCTAACAGTTTATCTTCTAGACCTAGCACATGAGGATGCTAGGCTGATTCACAGCATGCTCCTAACAGATCTCCTGAACAATGCAATGCTTAAACAGAAAACACAAAAGCAAACTAAACTATTATACAGGACCATTCCACCGATTTGCAGGATCAACCGGTGGAAGGGTTGAAAGTGCCCATTAACTTGCAAAACGGACAGGAAATCAAAACAGATACAACTGATACAACCAGATAATGCACGGATGAGATCTTATTCAATTGAAATTCAAATGTCCTGAATACAGCTTCACAATGTCTGAACTGCTCTCAACTCAACACAACATCAGTACATCTAGCAACATCAAACATCAAAATGAACTATCGATATGAACTCTATATCTCTAAACCCTAACAGATCGAAGGTATATATAACAAATCCTTCGAGTACTACCAACTTCACTTCCCAGCGGCTGGGAGCTTCCAAGCGGCTGGGAGAGAGGACAACTCAGATACCTTATCCCGATCTCTAACTGCCTACACATACTCCTAGGCTGAACTAATACATAGCATCGGTCCAGTGGACCTTATTACAAGATAAAGTCAAACATACTAAAAATAGACTATCCTGTCATCATGCTGATAACTATCCTATATCCTGATCATGTACGTCATCATGCGGACCTATATCCTGATCATGTGCCCCTGCACCATACTCCCCAAAAGAAGAAATCTCAAGTCCACTTGAGATGAGAGTATCAAGGTCGGCACCATGCTTCTTTAGCTGTTCTGCAGTCAGCCATACTGCTTCAGAAGTCGGCTGTCCCTTCCAAGAGACGAGGTACTCCAAGTACTTCTTGTTCCTGGTCTGTTTGACCACTCTAGTGTCCAAAATCTGCTGTATCTGTGGAGGATCAGGTTGAGGAATGTCTTCAGCAACTGTATCCAGTAGAATATCCTGATCTGCATCTGGATTAGCCTGGTAGGGAGTTAAGTCACATACATTGAAGATAGGAGATAAACCAAGATCAGGTGGTAGTTGGATCTGATAAGCATTTTGTCCATGTTTTTGCAAAATCTGACATGGTCCAACTTTCTTTTGCATGAGCTTAGTATACTTCCCCTTAGGGAGCCTGTCTTTCTTCAAGTGAACCCAAACCAAATCTCCAACAGCAAATTGAACATCCTTCTTCTTCTTGTCAGCATACTCCTTATACTTTAAGGTGGTTTGCTGGAGTTGGGTCTTAACCTGATCATGAACTTCTTTGATTGCTTCAGCAAAAGCTTCTCCATCTGCACTAACAGGATCTGCTGTAGGTAGTTCTCGCAACTCTAAAATACCTCTGGGATGCATTCCATATACTACCTGAAAAGGCGATTTTCCTGTGCTCCTGTTGACAGTATCATTATATGAAAACTCAGCTTGAGACAGAATATTGTCCCACTTCTCTCCATGCTGTTTTGTCAAGCATCTAAGTAGATTCCCTAAGGAACGGTTCACAACCTCAGTTTGTCCATCTGTTTGAGGATGATATGCAGAGGAAAAAGATAAATTGGTTCCCAGCTTCCTCCATAGGGTTCTCCAGAAATGACCCACAAACTTCACATCTCTGTCTGAAACTATGCTCAAAGGCAACCCATGAATTCTGACAATTTCCCTGAAGAATAAATCTGCAATATATGAGGCATCTGCAGTGGTTTTGCATGGCAAGAAATGTGCCATCTTACTGAACCTGTCCACTACAACAAAGACACTGTCAAATCCTCTCCTGGTCCTTGGCAAACCTAAAACAAAATCCATACTGATACTTTCCCATGGTCTGGAAGGAATGGGTAAGGGCTGATATAACCCTGCATTAGTTGACCTGCCTTTAGCCTTCTGACAAATTACACAGGTTTCTACAAATTTCCTGACATCTGACTGCAACTTAGGCCAGAAGTAATGCCTCCGGACCAGATCAAGAGTCTTGTCTATACCAAAATGACCAGCCATTGCTCCACAATGTTTCTCCTTGATTATATTCAACCTCATAGAACACCTTGGGATGCACAACTGTCCACCCTTAAACAACAATCCATCTTGGATCAGGAATTCAGAGAACTCAGCATGGTATTTCTCCCCAAAAGAAGTACAGACCTGATATATTTCTCCAAAATCTTCATCAGACTCATACATGGTCTTGAGTGAGTCAATGCCAACACTCTCTAACTGAATCTGATTTACTGTGAGAACTCTCCTGCTCAAAGCATCTGCAACTTTGTTCTTAACCCCTTTCTTATGCTTCAAGGTAAAAGTGAAAGCCTGTAGTGTTTCTACCCACTTCATATGTCTGTGGTTCAGCTTCTCCTGACTGTTGATGAAACTCAAAGCTTGATTATCTGTGAAGACTATGAACTCCTTTGGCATCAGGTAATGCCTCCATTTCTTTAGGGACTGAACTAGAGCATACATTTCCAGATCATATGATGAATACCTTTTCTTAGCATCATTGAGCTTTTCACTGAAGAATGCAATTGGTCTACCCTCTTGACTGAGTACTGCTCCAATGGCCATGTGACTGGCATCACACTCTACCTGAAAGATCTTATTGAAATCTGGAAGTGCAAGGACTGGCTGCTGTGCCACCTTCCTCTTCAATGCCTCAAAGGAATCATCTGCTCCTTGAGTCCAAACAAACCTGCACTTTTGTCCTCCTTTGATGGTATCCAACATGGGTGCACAAATATGACTGAACCCTCTGATGAACTTTCTGTAGAAGGTTGCTAACCCATGGAAACTTCTGACTTCATTCATGGTCTGTGGAGTTGGCCAATTCAAAATGGCACTCACCTTCTCCTTATCCATCTGCAGCGTGCCTTGTGAGATGACAAAACCTAAATAGGTGATCTCCTGTTTCATGAACAAACACTTGTCCAAGTTTATCATCAGCTTCTCTTCATGTAACCTCTTGAGAACCAGCTCTATATGCCTGAGATGTTCTTCTCTGGTGTTACTGAAAATCAGAATGTCATCTAAATAGACTATGACAAACTTACCAATAAATTCCTTCAGAACCTCATTCATCAGCCTCATGAAAGTACTAGGGGCATTAGACAAACCAAAAGGCATAACCTTCCATTCATACAAACCTTCATTTGTTTTGAATGCTGTCTTCCACTCATCACCTGGTCTAATCCTTATCTGATGGTATCCACTCTTCAAGTCTATTTTAGTAAAATACTTGGCATTTCCCAAACAATCAAGTAAATCCTCAATTCTGGGGATTGGAAACCTATACCTGATTGTGATCTTGTTGATGGCTCTGGAATCGGTGCAAAGTCTCCAAGTGCCTTCCTTCTTAGGTGCTAATACAGCTGGTACTGCACATGGGCTCAAACTCTTTCCAATCAGACCTGAATTCATCAATTCTTCAATCTGCCTGGCTACTTCTGCATTCTGTTCTGGGGTAAGCTTATAAGCTGCTTTATTTGGAAGTGTAGACCCTGGAATCAAGTCTATGCAATGACTGATATCTCTGACAGGTGGTAGGGATCTTGGCATTCCCTCTGAGATAACACCTTTGTACTTATCCAATAACTCTTGGACAGCTGGGTCTATCAACCTTGGCTTCTTCTCCTTCTTGGCTTCTTGCTGTTGTTCCTTATTCACACTCATACAGGGGATTAGGGCATATGCAACTGCACCTTCTGCTGCTACTTCTTTCATAAACTGTTTGCCTTCCATCAGCATGACCTTCACTTTTTTGCCTTTAGACTTCTCCTCTTTCTCCTTCAATGGGAATAGTGTTACATCTTTACCATCTTTAGTGATTTTATAGGTGTTTTTAACACCATCATGCTGTGCCTTCAGATCATATTGCCATGGTCCACCAAACAAAAGGTTGCAAGCATCCATCTTGGTGATATCAAACAACAACTTATCCTTATATCCACCAATCTGAAACTCTACCCAAGCCTGCTCTTCTACAGTTGTCTGCTGACCTTGAGTAAGCCATGAGACTTTATATGGAGCTGGGTGAGGCAATCTCCTAAGCTTCAGCTTCACCACCATCTCTTCAGACACAAAGTTCTCAGTAGAACTAGAATCAATCAAAACCTTACACGCCTTACCTCCTGCTTTGCAAGTGGTTCTGAAAAGGGACTTCCTTTGAGGGGCTTCTTTATCAGGTACCTTCATGGTAGTCACTGTTCTTCTCATCATCAGAGACTCTCCACTTTCTGGATATCCATAATTCTCAGGACCATTCACACTTTGGTAATCATTAGAGCTTGTCCTACTTTGATTATCAGGTTCATTGACCAGATTTGTCCTCCTTTCTCCTGCTGAGCTTGTGGCCTTGTCTGGACATCTACTAGCTATATGGCCTTCCTTGTTACAGTTGTAGCATCTGATGGATCCTCTGCCCTGGGATCTTCCTCTGTAAGGTCTTCTGCCTCTGAAGTTTCCTTGCTGACTGAAATTCTCTCTCTGATTCTGACCATTGTTGCCCTTGCTATTGTCTTGACTGGACTCTCCTTGATATCCCTGTCCAGGTCCTCTACCTCTGAAAGAACTTCTTCCACCTCTTTGTTGTCTTCCTCTTCCTCTATTGTTTTGATCTTGTTTTCTCTTCAGCTTTTCTTCCACTTTTAGTGCCAACTGAAAGCTTTTCTGCACTGTATCTGGGTTATGCAGACTGAGATCTTCCTGAATATTAAACCTCAATCCATTAAGGTATCTGGCTACCTTTTCCTCTTCACTTTCTTTCACCTTGGTCTTCATACAGAGTTTCATGAACTCTTCTGTATATGAGCTGACATCTAGCTCCTTCTGCTTCAGGTTCTGCTTCCTCTTGTGTAACTGGATACTGTAATCCAAAGGAATATAAGCCTCCTTCACCAATTCCATCATCTTCTTCCATGTGGCAACTCTACGTTTTCCCTCCTGCACTCTATCATCCTGAACAAAGTTCCACCATGTCAAGGCAGCTTCTTTCATCTTTGACTGTGCTATCTTTACTCTCTGCTGTTCTGGTATCTCCTCTGTCACAAAGAAATTGTTCAAACAATCTATCCATTCCATTACTGAATCAGGGTCCATCTTACCTGTAAATACTGGCAAATCCAGCTTCACATCCATGGTTCTCCTCTCCATGGCCTTGAGGGCGTTCAACAGCGGCCTCTGGTCTGCAGGAACAACCTCTTCGCTCCAATTAGGGATATCCTCTTCTTCCCTATCATCTTCTCTACCAGAACCTACTCTGCTCCTCAACTTTGCTAACTCATCTTTCAACTCCTGATTCTGAGCCTTCACGGCCTTACTTTCTGCAATCTGTTTCTTCACCAGAACTGCCAACTCAGCGTTGGTCATCTTTGTTGGAAACTCAGATGTTCCTTCTTCGTCTGACATCCTGCTTATCTTTTCCAAAAGATCCTAACCTTTGCTCTGATACCACTATGATGCAGAGTGGAACGCAACGGAGGCAACCTAACAGGAAGGAGCTGCCACTTATACAAACAACCTGATAAAAATGTCTATCGGATGAACATCATCATCATATTTCTTAAAGACACCAACAGCATCATCACATTTCAACAGCATCATCATATTTCGGATGATCGCCAATATCCTCCTGTCGGCTACTATTTACCTCCTCCGCCTGTCGCCTATCATCATCATCATGATAATCAACGGGCGCAAACATCCTCCGGTTGCACTGTTCATCGGGTGCCAAATACAAGCGTCAACATCATGATATTCACTATCACCTACGACTGCAGGATATCCAAATATCCGGTTGCTCCAATTATCCTGATGACGTTGCACTTCAACAACTTGCCTTCGATGCTCCACTGCCTGACGATACAAGCAACAGCATCATGATATTGTTCATCCGGTTCCTCGAAACCTCCTGATGATGCTAATACAACTTCCTGCCTTCGCCAATACTTAAGCACTTAGCGACAACAGGATAAACTCGCATTGAGGGATTTCTTAATATCCTGATGACGATGACGTCATATCCTGATGACGATGACGTCACACATCATCCTGATGAACTTTTCAACACTTAGCCAAAAAACTTAACTTTCACACCCGCATCCGTTAGCGATATGCGGATGATGAACTTCCCCGAGAGATGATCCTGACTGCGATATATACACTGAGTATATATCCTACTCAAAACATCATGATGCACTTGCAACATGCAAACTTCAACAACTTCACGACCCGATCCTGATGGCGATGCATTCGCAGATGACGATGCGGCTCGTTCCGTTTGGAAACGCACATGCAGACTCCTGTGTATCCTTCCACTGCATGTAAACACTCAGAACCGCATAATTACACAAAGACAATGTGGCGACCGGGCCGGATCACCTTCAAACCGAAATCTAATAGTTTATCTTCTAGACCTAGCACATGAGGATGCTAGGCTGATTCACAGCATGCTCCTAACAGATCTCCTGAACAATGCAATGCTTAAACAGAAAACACAAAAGCAAACTAAACTATTATACAGGACCATTCCACCGATTTGCAGGATCAACCGGTGGAAGGGTTGAAAGTGCCCATTAACTTGCAAAACGGACAGGAAATCAAAACAGATACAACTGATACAACCAGATAATGCACGGATGAGATCTTATTCAATTGAAATTCAAATGTCCTGAATACAGCTTCACAATGTCTGAACTGCTCTCAACTCAACACAACATCAGTACATCTAGCAACATCAAACATCAAAATGAACTATCGATATGAACTCTATATCTCTAAACCCTAACAGATCGAAGGTATATATAACAAATCCTTCGAGTACTACCAACTTCACTTCCCAGCGGCTGGGAGCTTCCAAGCGGCTGGGAGAGAGGACAACTCAGATACCTTATCCCGATCTCTAACTGCCTACACATACTCCTAGGCTGAACTAATACATAGCATCGGTCCAGTGGACCTTATTACAAGATAAAGTCAAACATACTAAAAATAGACTATCCTGTCATCATGCTGATAACTATCCTATATCCTGATCATGTACGTCATCATGCGGACCTATATCCTGATCATGTGCCCCTGCACCATGAACTTTGAAGGAATTGCAAAGAAGTGTGAATATTAAATGAGTATGTACCACAACAAATATGTAATCTTTACCCTGAACTTTTGGGAGGCCGGTGATGAAATCCATAGAGATGCTCTCCCATTTTTGACTAGGGATAGGTAGGGGTTGCAAAAGACTTGCTAGAAATATCTATTCTGATGTATTCCGTTGGTAGGTAACATACTCTTTGATGTGTTTGAGGACATCTTCTTTGAGTCCTTTCCAAGAAAATCTCTCCTTGATTTTCTTGTAAGTCTTGAAGTACCCTGAATGACCTTTCAATGATGTATCATGTACTGCTCTCAAGACTTTATCCTTTACCTTAGAATCTGGGATGAGATAGACCCTATCCTTGTAGAGGAAGAGATCATTTGCTACCTCAAATCCATCATCCTTTATTTTTCCTTAAAGGAAATTAGTAACAAATTTGTTCTTTGTATACTCCACTATTCAAGTAACTTTCTAATCAGCAGATATATCAAACATAAAGCATAAGATTGACTTTCTAGATAATGCATCAACTTCAACATTATTCTTGCCTTTAACATACTCTACATCAAAGTCATAAGCTTGAAGGTTACCCATTTTTGTTGTCTATCGTTCAAGGCTCTCTGGTTGAAGAGAAAATTCCAATTGTTGTAGTCAATTTTAACCACAAATCTGTCACAAACTAAGTATAGTTTGAATTTGGCCAATGCATGCATAATGACCAACATCTCTTTGTCATAAATTGAAAATTCCTTTTCTATTTATTTGAGCTTCCGACTCTCAAATGCTACAGGGTGCTCATTTTATATCGATATTGCCCCAATCCCTTCTCCTAAAGCATCACAGTCTAACACAAAGGGAAGTGAGAAATCTAGAACAACCAATACATGGCATGAACTCATTACTTCTTTGAGCTTGTAAAAAACTCTTTGTGTTGATTTGGTCCAAAAGAAGGCTCTTTTCTGTCATGTTTGTCAAAGGTGCTACAAGTTGAGAGAAACCCTTAACAATTTTTTTGTAATAGCTATAGAGGCCAAATAATCTTCTTAACTAGGTCAAAGTGTTTGGAGGAAGCCAATATCTAATTGCTTGTATCTTTTGCTAGTCTATTTGGACACATTGGGCATTAATGATATGTCTCAAATACAAAATCTCTTTCATACATAACTCACACTTGGACTCTTTTGCAAAGAAAGACTGTTATTCCAATATACTAAAAATTTCATCCAGATGCCTCAAATGATCTTCTCAAGTGTTGCTGTAAATAAGAATATCATCAAAGAAAGCTAGCACAAAATTTATTAATTATTTATTAAATACCTGATTCATACAATATTGAAAGGTAGTAGGGGCATTTGCCAAGCCAAAGGGCATGGCCAGGAACTCATAGTGTCCATAGTGACACCTGAAAGCTGTCTTGTGAACATCTTTATCTCTCTCTTATTTGATGGTACCCTAATCTGAGAATAATTTTGAAAAAATATATTTCTCTATGAAGCTCATCAATCAATTCATCAATCCTAAGGATTGTGTATCAATTCGGCCTCATGTCTAAGCTGGCCTCTGCACCATTTTTCAAAAGAGTTCGGACCTTTGGCCCTTCAAACCAGCACATACACTCCTCAACCTTTGTTCCTGAGATTTGGCTTTGTGCCAAAATTGACTCTATTTTTGGTGATTTGCCAAATTTAGCTCTGACTAGTTTGACTAGAGGAACTTTTTTTTAACCTCAGCTAGAAACACCTAGCGATCCTCTATATCTGGTAGACCACTCTATTTGGCAGAAATTTTCATTTGCAAACTCAGACCCCCTTCCGTTGGTAATCTTGGTTTTGAAGACAAACTTTTGAGGCCCCGTTCTGGGTCACTTTGACTCTAATTCCTGAGCAATTTTTTTTATTTGGGCTAATTTTTCATGCTCTTCGGGTTGGTGCAGACGGTTTCATATTTCGGTGCACAGATTTCATAGAAATCATAGATTCTCACAGGTGACTCTACACAGTTCCCATTTTGGGACTTTCAAAGGTGCATAATTTTTGCATACGACCTCGGATCGAGGTGATTCTTTTTTTGAAAGTGCATGTTTTTTGTGTACTTCGCAGTGGTTTGTTAGTTTCGCTTGGTTTTATTTTAGTATTGTACTTTCAACATAAACCTAATTTGTGAGGATTTTGTAAAGCATTGAGAGTAAGGCCACTAAGTATTCTTGCTAGTGGCAGTTGTAAACACATTAATTATAAAGTGCCAAAATCATAGTTTCTTGGGGGGTTCTCTCATTGAGTAAAAGGGGGGGGTTGTCCTGTGTGTGTTCTCTTCTTTTCAACATTTATTTTTTGCATTTCTTCATCATGGATTAAACAACAATACCCATCTTAACTCCCTACAACTACTTTGAGTGGAAATCATGCATGACAATCTACGTAAGGAAAGTTGGATTGCATAGGATAACAATGGGACTTGAAACTAAACCTATTAAAAATGAAGATAAGCCTAAGTGGTTTAACAAATGTGATGAGGCCTATGGAACATTGTGTTTGTTTGTTTCTCCTGATTTGCTCTTTCACATTAAGTCTTTGAATTCACCAAATGAAATTTAGACAAAGCTAGAAACACTATGTGGTACACAAGATTCAATGAGGGGTCATATGTTGGAAAATAAACTAATTAGTTTAAGTCCAAGCAACTTCAACACAATTCAAGATTTTTTCACAAAATTGAAATCACTAAGGCTTCAGCTAAAACCATGTGGAATTGAAAATAAAGATGAACAATTGATTGTTAGTATTCTTTCTAAGATAAGTTTAGAATATTCTATATTTGTTTCTACTTTCTATGCTACTAAGGGTGCACTTGCGACATGGTTCACTATGCCATCTTTGGATGATTTCGCTATCTCTCTCTCACACAGGAGCAGGATAAGCTAATCTAGATGGGCACTATTAAATCCTCTAAGTCACATGCCTTGAATGCCAACCAAGGCACAAAAGAACATAAAGGAAAAAGTAGTAACAATAAGGATAAGAAATAAAAGAATAGCAAGGAGAAGAAGGATCAGACACCAGTTGCTTCAAAAGCAACTAATGAGACCCAATCTTCTAGAGGAAACAAGCCTAAGAAAGAGAAGGTCCAATGTGCCTATTGTAAAAGACCTAGTCATGATGAACATAAGTGTTTGAAGAAACAAATTGATCACTTGACACACATTCTTGAGAAGAATAATATCAATGTTCTTGAGTCTATCAAATAGAATTCAAATGAGGGGTCTAACAAGGCAAATGAAAATAGCAAGGGGAAAGGAAAGGGCAAGGCCTTTGTAGCAGTTGCTTCACAACAATCCACTTGGGTTCTTGATTTGGGTTCTTCACACCACATGGCTTCATCTAAGGAAGAACTTGCATCTTTGGAGCCGTGTATTATGCCTTCTATTTTTATGGATGATGACACTCCTGTTGAGGTGTGTGGGAGAGGGTTTGTTAATGTGGGGGATGGCACATTCCATGATGTTCTTTGTGTGCCCTCATTATCAACTAATCTCATGTCAGTATATCAGATCACTCACACAGGTTCAGGCAAGCGGGTTGAGTTCACTCCTGATTCAATGGAGATTCAGGAGTTGCACAGTAGTTCTACAGTTGTAGTTGGGAGAGCAAATCATCAGTCACAAATCTACCTATTTTCTCACTTTGTTCTTGATCCTCCTTTGATTATTTTTCTCACTCATTTTGATGATGCGAGTAAGTTATGGCATGAGCGGTTTGGCTATTTTAACTTTCGCTACTTGCAGTAGCTCAACCAACAGAACATGGTCATAGGGTTGCCTTCAGTTCAGTTTTCAGGTGGTGTTTGCCAAGGTTGCATTCTTGATAAGTATCCTAAAGAAAAAATTGACAAAGGTAAGGCACGGAGAGCATCATAGATAATGGAGTTCGTTCACAGTGATTTGGTTGGACCATTTTCTCGTCCATCCTTCAACAAAGCTAGATATGTTCTAACCTTCATTTATGACTTTTCTTGCTATACTTGGGTGTACTTTCTCAAACAAAAGTCTAAGGTATTTGATCACTTTCAAGACTTCAAGACTTTTGTAGAGAAGCAACCCAGGAAAGCCATCAAAGTTTTACACACTGACAATAGTGGAGAATATGTCAACCATCATTTTGAACAGTTTTACACTTTAGAGGGGATTGATTTGTAGCATTTTGTTCCATACACTCCCCAGCAGAACGATGTTGCAGAACAAAAGAATAGGTCCTTGAAGGAAATGGTGAACTGAATGATTCAATCTAGATCTCTTGCACCACAGTTTTGCACAGAGGCCATTAACTGTGCTTGTTATATCCAGAACCGTGTTCCTCACCGAGCCTTGAAGGGAGTTACTCCTTTTGAAGCTTGAAGCAGTTGGAAACCATCAGTTAAGTACTTTCAAGTTTTTAGTTCTCATGCATGAGCCCACAGTCATGTAGAGAAACACAAGGCCTTGCATCCGTAGAGTAGACCTTGCATATTTGTAGGCTATCCTGATGGTGTGAAGGGTTATTGGTTGCTCCACCCTACTACACATGAGTTGTTTATTGAGAGGAGTGTTTAGTTTGAGGAGGGCTCTTCGAGCTCAATTCCTATCACTTCTCCGCCTCCTTCTACTTTGACATTGGAGTCACTTGGACTACATGACAAATCTTCTGATGAGTCAGATTCATCTAAGCAGATTCTTGATGGTGAGGAGTTGTTTACCTCCACTTTCGATGCTAAGAGTGATTTAGAGGATTCAACTCCTTCCTCTCCTAGTCATCATTCAGAGGGTGATGATTCTCCTCCACATTCTCTGACTTCTGGTCCACTTTGAGCTAGACAGACCTTGCAGTTTGTAGGCGATTGGGTTGGGGATCCATCAGACACTAGGTGGACTTGTTCATAACTCCAAGATGCTCCACATGTCTTCATTTCGACTGCCTCTGATCCACAATCATTTTGAGAGGCTTTTGGTATTCTTGAGTGGGATACAACTATGCAGGAGTATAATTCCTTGATGAGGAACCACACTTGGGATCTTGTCCCTCTTCCTAAGGGAATAAAACTTGTTTGATGTAAGTGGATCTATCGAACAAATTTTGTAGTAGACAGGTCAGTTGATAAGCATAAGGCTCACCTGGTCCCCAAAAGATTCTCCCAGGTTCTTGGGATTGACTACTTCGAAACTTTTTATGTTAGTTGCCAAAATGAACTCCATCCGACTTGTTCTTGCCATTACTGCAGCTAATCGTTGGGAAGTACATTAGATGGATGTAAAGATTGTTAGATTTAGGGCAGCCAACTGAGAGGGGGGGGTGAATCAGTTGTCCAAAACTTTCCTTCCAATTAAACACTTAAACCCACTTTATAATTCAGCAGCATAATGATAAATCAATTATGAAAACATAATGCATTAAATCAAGAGCAGAAACACATTAACACACAAGACACCAAGATTTTGACGTGGAAAACCCGGTTAAGGGAAAAACCACAGGGTGATTAACCCAAGATTGTATTCTCTGTTAGAAGAATAGAAAGAACAAAATGGCACATGCCAATTAGGGCTTACTGCCCGAGCACACTGCTCACAAGAGGCTCACTGCCTACAAGAGACACACTGTCTACAAAATAATAAGTATTACATACATGAACTGGACAATAGCATCTTCACCATGCTTGAATCAGTTCCATTTAAGTCTAATACTCCTGCTCTGCCTTTTGCTCTCCTCCTCTCTACCACACTCACATCTCCACAAGACGCACTTTGAAATGACTTTACAACTTCTTATTTATATAAGACATCGACTTAGGAATGATCATCTAAGTCGACAAATACCTACAAGAACATCCGCAAGATGTGTAATTCATCCGGTCGGCCAAACTCAGGAAGAACACCATCATCCGAAAGTTATTCTTCACTTGCGAACTCCAACTCCAATGCGGACCACCAACACGAACTGGACATGATCCAAAGACCTCCACAAGATTGCCTGAATCACCAAAAACATCCACACTTCATCTGCTTACTGAAATCCTTCTCTCCTTCATCCGGAACTTCAAGAACACAGTCTGTCATCATTGTCACAAAGAAATAGATGCTTGCGGACCTTCAAACCATGAACCAATCGAGTTGACACTTCAAAAAGACTTCCTCAACACTCCTTCAAATCTGCAGAATAGAATAATGTATTTCCGGATCTCACCAGACCTGTCTGTGTCACTCTGTCACCTCTGAACACTTGCTGGAACCGGTTTTACTTGAGCGGCCACAATTTCTTCAGATCTTCATGCAGACCTCTGAAATCTTTATTGGATCACCTTAAGACACATATCTACAAACCCTTTGAACCGCATCCTCTAATCCTCATCTTATCTTGGACTTTTACCTTACTATCTTCACCGATCTTCATTGTTCCTGATATGACCAATTTTCTCAATATCCTCAGCAAACAGTTCATCTAATCCTTGTCATTAATGCAACAGGAGTATGTTGACATCAATGACAACACCGGTTAGGCCCATACTTGCAACAATCTCCCCCTTTGTCATTGATGGCAACATATGATGTGAAAAATTGTTATAACCATCAAGACAAAAACTTCTTACTGTCACAACTCCCCCTATCAACAACAACCATTCACATGTCTTCTCCTCCTTTCCTGCTCCCCCTTTGATCAACAACCACTTGTTTTTCACATGTCTTTTCTCCCCCTTTGACATCAATGGCAAAGGGCTCATACTTGCAACTTCAACACTTCAGAATCATACCAGCTGCCCCCCCTGAGTGGCAGCTCCCCATCATCAATCCGGACCATAAGATATGACTGTGATATCTATAGACACCCTAAAATGACCAAGTCGTCACACTGCTCGCATCTCGTCATTTCTGTCTAATCAGCTGCATTTCAAACATTAATTAAATAATCTAATTATTTAATTAATTTCACCAAATTCTTCTAAATTACATACTTTCGACATTAATTAAATAAATTCTCTTTATTTAATTAATTAAATCAAATTCCTCTATTATTCTTCTATAATTAAATAATTTTAATTATTTAATTTGTCACCTTCCAAAATTCACATCCACATTAATTAAATGAATCTAATTATTTAATTAATTCATCACAAATTCTATCTTATCTACAATTAAATAATTTACATTATTTAATTAAATCAAAATTATTCTTCCAAAATCATGCACAACAATTAAATAAATTTATTTATTTAATTTGCTTTCAAATCTTTTAAATTAAATAATTCCAATTATTTAATTATTTCTTCCAAAATATCTGCTCTAAATTTAAATAAATCAAATATTTATTTAAGTTGCTTTCTTCTTCTAATTTGAGTTATCTCTAATATAACTCAAGCTTTCTATATTTAATAAAGCAAAATATCTTCTTATTCTCATGCAAAATCCTTTCTTCTTGTTTTAAATCACTTAACTGATTGCTTTATTTTTTTAATTGATTTATCTCTTCAGTTAACTTATTCTTCTATTCTTGATAACTCCTTTCATGCAAAAGAAAGCAAGACACATGTCTTCTTCTTATTCGTTGCACGTTCCTCAACTGTTCTCCTCTGTTGATTCTTCTGAATTATCTGGACCGTTGATCGATCTTCCTTGAAATCTATATAAACCCCCCTCATCTCCTTCATTACCTCTCTCTTCGATCGTATTCTCAGGCATACTTAACAGAGCTTTGAGCATACAAAACACGTCGATTGAGCACTCTTACGATCTTTTGACATTGATCTCTTGAGCACACTACTTGCTTGTTGCAGCTATGGTTTCGCAACTTCATTGAGCAATCCACATTCAATCCAAAGGAAACAATACAGATTTCGGTAAAAGTCTTTATTTCATTGATTATTTGTTATGGCTTTTATTTAAATTCGTTTTCTTTATGTTGTTGGGTTCTTTGATTTTATTAGTTTAGAATTAATCAATTTTTCCTCATACACATTCTGGCACGCCCGGTGGGACCCATTGGTCCTGATTTAATATCAAATTTGTAGAATTTTTAGTTTGATTTCACAGGTTTTTTAACTCTTTTTTTGGAAAGATCCGAAAACAAAATTTAAAGGAAGCTTGCTGGGCAAAAACGGAGGTCACGGTTGCGTTCGGAAGGGTCGAGAGACAAAGAAAAATATAAAATTTGGCCTATTTCGGTGAAGGTAAAGTTTTTTTACCTCGGGCACGCAATCCGAGGCCGTACAATCACTGTGAGGTACCAAAAAAAAAAAAATATTTTTTTATTTTTTTTTGGAAGTTTTCTTTTTTCCAAAAACTAAAAAAAAAAAAAAGAAAAGCAAAAAAGCAAAACAAACAAAAGCAAATCTAAAATAAAACAAAAAAACAAAAAAAAAAACAACATGCACATGTGCATGTACCTGCCTGCGCAGGTACTGCACTGACAGGTACAGCAGGTACCTTGTCCCCTTATTTCCAATGTACCCTTTTGTTTGACTTACCTTTTAGCAAATAAAAAACTTAAATACATGCATTTTTTTGGGTAAAAAAGCACATTTACAAAGAAAAAAAGCATGTAAGTTTTTAGAAAAAGAGAAGGGAAGATTTTTTATTTCTAAAAAATCTTTATTTTACATAAAGCCCTCCAGTCTAGCAGCAGGTCATATCAGTGACCAGGACCCAGTCACCAGGGGCTAAATCAGACCTCTCTCCGTTGAGCATTTTGATCTAATAGGCGATTTTCAAAACTCATTATCTTAGTCATACGGACACGTATTTCAGTGCTTTTTTTTTGAAATAGGCTAGAATTTCATGATCTACATCGTGGTGAAATTGATTTTTTCTCAAGATGCTCTATTTTTTTCAAAAAATGATTTTCTCACTGCTGTCTCTATCTCGTCACAGTTTTTAGACCTTCCAAGCTGCATAACTTTCACAAACGGACTCGGATTCAGGTGATGTTTTTTTTGAAAGTTGATATTTTTCTGTCCTCTACACAGTGGTAATATCGTTTCAAGGATTTTCAGAGATTTATTTTATAAGACCACTCATTGGCCTCTTTTCAATCTATGACTTTAAACACTTGCTAACTTTTGAGTTTGTGTGGAACTAACTCACTTGTTGCAGCTTCTTATTACTCACACAGAGCCAATAGGTGTTTTTAACATGTTTATGCAGGACGAGCATTGAAGACCTCTTGATTTATCTCACTAAGTCTTAGAAACACATTGTATACTTAAAAAGGATAATTGAACAAATCTTTTCTTTGCAATCTAAGTCTTAGGAACATACTGCTTTTCTTAAGGGACAATGGACATGTATGCACAAACACCTCAATTTTCTAAGGGACAATGGACATGAATGCCAAACACTTCATTTCATAAGGGACAATTTACAACTACAAACGTGTGTGTGCCTAGTTTAGTTGCACCTTATTTTTCTTATAACGGGACAATTGAACCTTTGTTTGACGTGCTTGCTCTTACTTTTCTGTACTTTCTTTAGAAGGGCCTGCTTTTGGATTGCGCTTCATCCAAAAGGGACGACCCTAATCAGAGTTTTCCTTTGAACCGCTATATAAGAGGGATAAGGCGAAAGCCAAGTCCTGACCGACGTCAGCCTTACCTTGTGGTGCCAAACTGAAAAGAGGTGTACTAGCTCTTTGTGGAAACAATTTTCACATTGAGCGAAGTGTTTGAAACTCTTAGTAGGATTGGTTAAAGCCTTTAGGAGCTTGTCGCATTGCTCGTAAGGCGTTGGTCCCTCAAAGTCACTAAGAACCATTTTAGATAGAGACTACCCGACCTACCTCCGAACATTGCGGTAATCATCAGTGCAAGGGAAATTGATTTAAACCCTTAAGATACTCACCATTGGCTCCCTGGAGAAGAGATAGTATTCCCTTGGACATAAAGCTCTTGTGACCTACTTGAGCTTTCTAAGGGGAGGGTGAGATATCCCTACCTATCGTCTCTCGCAAAGATACTAAATATCCGACACCTTTATGGAATGATATTTTTATTGACGGAGTATTAAGCTGTGAGCTGATCTACTGCAATGAAACCTTGTCTCTAGGGATAAAAAGTGCTTGTTATTGATTGCAAATTGTCTTATACCTGTGGAAACATTGGGCTTGTTTGGAGCCTCGAACATACACTATCTATTGTGTCAGTCCTTGTGCTTTATTGACCACTTGATTACTGTGTTTTCTCTTGCCAAACACATCCAATCAGAAACAGAAAAACAATCCATCAAAATTTTGCCTTTGAAAAACATCAGACACTACTTCAGCGCCTCTGGTATTACAGCAGCTCGCCTTTGGTAGTATAGTAGATCGCCTTTGGTACAACAGTAACCCGCCTCTGGCAAAACTCTACTTCAGCGCCCTTGGTATAACAGTAGCTCACTTTTGGTCACTGTAGCTCGCCTTTGGCATAGCAGTAACTCGCTTCTGGTAGCTTAGTCCGTCGCCTTTGGCATCACAGTAGCACGCTTTTGGTTGCACAGTCCTGCGCCTTTGGTCAAATAGTATAGCGCTTTTGGTCTAGTACTTTGTGCATCAGAGTTTGTCCGTTTCTCAAAGCATCTCACAAAAACCCAGCATTACCTTTTTTGTCCTAGTGTATTCCAGGTAACCACTAGGCTCCAGTAAACTATGAAGTCCAAGCAAGTTGTCCCTAAGAAACGTAAGTCGCTTCCTCGCACACCACAATCAGGTCGTCTCAACATTACTCCCAAGGTGACTCCTAGTACACTCGCGGCAAAACCAATCAGCATTCCAAACATGCCGCACATCGAACACCCAAGCAATCCTTAAGAGGATAGGATCCCTTTGATAAGTACACCTCAATATACCATAGGCTTGCCTCTGGATTTTGTCCCTCAAGGTTATACTGTAGATTTGGCCCCATCTCAAGAAGAGCGACACTTTGAAATAGGTCAATCCTCTCAAGTAGATGGGCAAGATCTTGATGAAATCATACAAGAGCCTAGAGTCGTGGCCACCTTTGACAAAATCCTTAGTGAGAACCAAGATCATTTCTTTCGCTTGCTTGCAGAGCAAGGTGCCAAATTACCTCAAGATTTTGATTTATCCACTCTCAAGGAGAACAACAACACCCAAGAGACCATACAAGCGGTTCAAACCATGTCAACAGTGACTACGCCCTTACCTACACAAGGCTCACAGTATAGGAATCCCCCTTTTCAAAATCCAATAGGGGAGAGACCCATATCACCGCTTCTGACTCCAATGGAGATCTATAAAAACCAACAAGAAACTCTCCAACGTCAAGCAGAGTTAGCTAAGCAAGCCACCTTAACTCGATCAAATATGCAACCACCTCCTACAGTGTCCACCCCAATCGCAAGTGGAATCTTGGTTACCCCATCGCGCGAAGGTTTCCCACCAAATTACAATCCGGGGAACAATTATGTAGCCATGCAACAAGGGTCTCAACAAATGCCACCTCCTATATCATCACACCTTCATGTCTCTCAACCAATTAGAGTCATGCAACCCCAACCTCAACATTCCTCTACTCTTGTCCTTAAGCAACCCCAACCACAGCATTCTTCTACTCGCATCCTCAATCAACCCCAATCATCGCAAATCACGTCTACCTATGTCCCTCCTCCACAACGTTCATCTTCGCTCAACTTCTTTCACACATTGCCTAGCCACTCTCAACATTTCCAACATCAAGCTTCCCAAAGCTATGTGCCGCCATCGCAACCTAATCAAACGCACTTTAGCTTTCCTCCACCCAATTCTTTTCTTCAACCATCACAAAGCCAACAGTCTTACCTAGCACCACCTCCACCTTTGCCAAATCAAAACCTCCAATTCCAACCCAATCTGAACCAAATGTACAACCTGTATGATCCCAACCAATCTTACGACCCTTATAACACCAGTGTGCATGGCTCACATTATAATCTTCCGTATGGGCAACATCAACCACTTTTTGGACAACAGGAGATGTTACTAACCCTTCCCACGACTATGGAGCTAAAGATTGCAGAGGTGCAACAACAGCTATCTGATCTTACATTTGGCCACACCAAAAAGACCTTCTCTTTAGAGGAAGTGTGTCCTTATCCTTTTGATCGGTCATTACCAATGATCCCTTTTCCTCAAAATTTCACTATTCCCAAGTTCGATAAATACAAAGGAAAAGGTGACCCAAAAGACCATCTTAGGGAATTCTATCTTGCTTGCTTCGAGGTCTCACATAACGACACATATCTTATGCGTCTCTTTCCTCGTAGTCTTGGAGGTCAAGCAATAGAATGGTTCTCACACTTACCCATGGGTATCAAGTCTTTCAACGAGCTAGCAGAGAAGTTTGCCACCCACTTTTCTTACAATGCAGAGCATGAGATTTCCATGACTGATCTATGCAACATTAAATAGAAAAATGGTGAAACTTTCATTTCTTTCCTTCAACGATGGAGACAAATGGTTAGCAAATTCCCTTTCAAGATTCTGGAGAAACAGCTTGTTAGCATATTTGTGCAGAACCTCAACCAAGAGTTAGGTTTCCATTTACAAATTCTTAGTGCTACAACCTTCGATGAAATCACATACAAGGGGATCAATATTGAGAAGGCCCTCATTGCTAAGGGTGTGGTCAAAATCTTTAAGGAAACAAAAGATAGCCCTCGTCATCAACAATCAAATGATAGACCCAAATATTGGAACAAAAACAAAAATGTGGTCAACGATGGGGTGGTCGATACTAAACATGTCCAAACGTTGCAAACACCGCTGCAACTCTCCAAACCAAGTCAAGCTCCATCTCAACAACAGCAACAACAAAGGCAGCCTTATCAAAACCAACAGCAACGACAACAAGAGCGGCCTCAACAAGATTACCCTCCGCGACGTCAATTCACTCCCTTGGGAGTGCCCATCGAATCAGTCTTACAGCAAGCCTTACAGAAAGGGCTCATCACCTTACCTGATGCTCCTCCTTATGGAGAACCTGTCTACAAAACTGCACGTTATAGAGACAATGAATATTGTGAGTTCTATAGGAGCAAAGGTCATAGAACTGCATCTTGCATGAAACTTAAGCACCTCATCCAAAACCTCATCGACGGTAATCAAATCACTTTTGAGGATGAACAAGCGGCTCAACACATGAACAAGGATCTAGATATGTACAAGGAACCATTCCCTCATCACGGTCCACCTCCTCCTCAGGATAGAGGTAAGGGTATCAATCATGCTTCAACGTCCTTCGATTCCATTGTCGGTCATTTTGAAGAGAGTCGAGTGTCTACCCTCACGATCAAAGGCAAATCTACGGATTGTGCTGTTACTACTTGTCGTGGTCATGTCACCATTCGTGCTCCTACACCTAGGCTTCCGGTTCCATCTGATTATAATCTTGTCGAACATCTAGGGAGAACTCCAGCACAGATCTCTATTTTGGACCTTCTACGGTCATCACCTGCACATAGAGTGGTGCTAGAAAAAGCCCTCCAAGAGTCTTCCGTTCCAAACAACATAGCGGTCGCGGATTTCCAAGCTATAGTAGGTAACATTGCTTCGCCCTATAATGTGGTCTTCTCTGAGAAAGATCTCCCATCCCATCTTGTCACAATGATGCCCTGCATATTGAAGTTCTCATCCATAAGCGCAAAATCAAACGCATCCTCATAGATGGTGGTGCTGGTCTCAACATCTGTTCTTTAAAGTTAGTAAAGCAATTGGGATACTTTGAGGATCACGTCAACACTGATCATAGTATTACAATTAAGGGGTATGATGATGCAGAACGCCGTTCAGAAGGTGTTATTCACTTGCCTATACAACTGGGCCCTGTCATGCTTGAAACTAGGTGTCAAGTCCTTGATATTGAGCTGCCTTACAACATTATCCTAGGCCGCCCATGGATCCATGCAATGAAAGCTGTTCCCTCCACGTACCATCAGTCTCTAAAGTTCCCATACAATGGTATGGAGATCACCATCCCAGGAGATCCTAATCCTTTTGAATTTTGTCATGTTTTGCAAGGAAGTTATAAGAATTGCAACCAAGTGCCTAAAAATGACAAAGCCCTTGAATCCCCACTATATGTTGATCCTGAAACTCTGACACAAGCCTCTACAAGTGAATCTACACCCCTCCCCAAAATCACAGCTCGCATCCGAGATATAGGCTTTGGCACTTATGATATCTCAGAGTCTTGTTGTGTAGGGCGGATGCCTTTATCTCCAAAATCTTACGGCCAACCACCCATTGCCAAAGTAACCAAAAAAGCAGCTATGCCTCCCTCAACATTCCTAACCCAATTCCAACATGGACGGTTACTGGAAGAGGAAACTATTGAGGACATTTCTTCTTGGCTCTATAAGGAGAAAGAACCAGTCACAATACCAGTCAAGCAATATGGCAATGGCTTAAGGATAGTGAAAAACATGGGCTATAAAGGCAAAGGTGGCCTTGGGAAACAGAATCAAGGAACTATGGAACCCATTGTGGTAACAAAGAAGCTAGACAAGAAGGGATTAGGATTTGGTAAGAAGGTACCACGTGCCTTAAACATCAAGTATATCCTCGACGAGGTAGCTGACACTTTTCCCGCTGATTCGATGTCTACAAAGGATATCATCGATGACTCGTCCCTCCATATGACCAACCTATTCGCAGAATCCTCCATTTTTATGCTATCCTCCGTATCCTTAACTTCCACCACCAACACCCAGAATGTCACACTTGTCTACCCTGAACTTATCGATTGGGACCAACAAGGGTCCCCCGTTATAGATGTATTTCAGAATGACGAAGCTCTAGCTGAGTTCATGGGACTTCGGGAAGGTATCCCTCTTGGCGATCATAAAGCAGGTTATGTAATGGAACTAGAGCCAACGGCTTATTTTGGTGAGAATGCCAAATCCTCCAGTCGCAAAAGCACAAATAAAGAAAGATCTCTAGGTGAAAACCACACAGTGGCACCTCCTGATCACAAAATAGTAAAAACAAAGGACATATCCAAAGGTGAAAACCCAACTGTGGCACCTGAGGATGGAGGATTTGACCTTCCCCTACCATCTAAGTATCAAGAGAAGTCAGCTCTCCTCGTGGAAGATTCTATAGAGATAAACTTGGGCACAGAACAAAATCCAAAGACCACATTCCTAGTGGCATCATTATCTGAAACAGAGTACAGAAATCTTAACAACTTCTTCTTGCAACGAACCATCAACTTTGCATGGACCTATGCTGATATGCCAGGGCTAGACCCTAAGCTAGTAGTTCATTATCTCACAGTTGATCCCAAGGTGAAACCAGTCAAGCAAAAGTTGAGAAAGATGCACCCACAGATAGCCCTCTTGGTGAAAGTGGAAATACAGAAATTATTAGATGCCAAGTTCATACGACCAATTGACTATTTAGATTGGGTCTCAAACATTGTACCTGTGTCTAAACCTAATGGGCACATCCGCATGTGTAATGATTTCAGAGATCTCAACAAGGCATGTCCCAAAGATGACTTTCCACTACCAAACATTGACATTATAGTGGACTTGACAATAGGTCATGAGATGCTTTCTCTCATGGACAGATTCTCGGGCTATAACCAGATAAGGATAGCTAAGGAAGATCAACATAAAACAACCTTTACTTGTCCTTGGGGTAATTATTGTTGGTGTGTCATGCCATTTGGTCTGAAGAATGCAGGAGCAACCTATCAGAGAGCAATGACAGTGATCTTCCACAATCTCTTTCATCACATCATGGAAGACTATGTTGATGATATACTGGCTAAATCTTCTAGGGCGGATCACATATAGGTTCTAGGACAGATCTTCGACAGGCTTGAAAAATACCAAGTAAGACTTAATCCAAAGAAGTGTGTATTCGGTGTAACATCAGGGAAGCTGTTGGGATACATAGTATCTTGTAGAGGCATCGAAGTGGATCCAGCGAAAGTAAAGGCTATAGTGGAGATGCCTCCACCCAAGAACCTTAAAGCACTAAGGAGCCTTCAGGGACGGTTGCAGTCCATTCGACGTTTTATATCACAGCTAGCAGATAAATGTCAACCCTTTCAACACTTGCTCCAAAAGGATGTCTCATTTCGATGGGACAACAAGTGTCAGGCAGCGTTTGATCAACTTAAAGAGTATCTAGCTACACCTCCTGTATTGGTTCCACCAGTTGCTGACAAACCTTTGATATTATACATCTCCACTACAAACTTGGCCTTGGGGGCCCTTCTCGCACAAAATGATGAATCAGGAAAGGAGCATGCAATTTATTACATTAGTAGAACCTTAGTGGGATATGAGCTCAATTATTCACTGATGGAAAGGGCTTGTTTAGCAGTAGTGTTCGCCTCCCAAAAGTTGCGGCATTACATGTTGAACCAACACACAAATCTGATAGCCAAGATTGATCCTTTGAAATATCTACTAGCAAAATCAGCTCTCACAGGCAAACTAGCTAAATAGGTCATGATCCTTAGTGAGTTTGACATTCAGTATACGGATCGTAAAGCAATCAAAGGACAAGCCCTTGCTGATCAACTAGCAGAAGCACCTATGAAAGATACACATCCTATGGTAGCTGACTTTCCTGATGAAAATCTCTTCACTCTTGCTAACTCCATAATGTGGAAGTTATACTTTGATGGTTCTTACACACAGCATGGATCAGGAGCTGGCATCTTATTTGTTACACCTCAGAATGACTACATTCCAAAGTCCTATCAGCTTGCATTCCCTTGCACCAACAACATAGCCGAGTAGGAAGCACTCCTCATAGGTCTCAATACAGCAGTTCAATGGGACATCACAGAATTACAAGTATATGGAGACTCACAGCTAGTCATTCGTCAAGTCACGGATGAATACCAAACAAAGGATGAAAAGTTGGTCCCCTACAAACAACTAGTGGATGCCTACAAACCACATTTTTCTAGCATCACATTTGAGCAAATTCCAAGAGAGCATAACAAAGCTACGGATTCTATGGCTTCTGTTGGGTCACTGATTGACATGCCTGTAAATACACAAAAGTGTGAATTCTTGATCGAGCAATTGTTGATACTAGCCGTCGACGTTCCAGTTACTAAAATCATCTGCGAACTTGTTGGTCCCAATTCCCCATGGTATGAAGATATCTATGAATACCCCAAGAACAAAACCTTTCCCCCTGACCTATCATCCACCCAATGCAAAACCTTTATCCGTCGATCCTCCTGTTACATCATTCTGGGTGATACACTATATCGCCAGAGTCTCAATGGTATCCTCTTACGATGTCTTAACGCGGAAGAAGCCGAAGCTACCTTACGAGACATACACGAAGGTGTCTGTGGCGCACATTCTACCGGTCCTAATCTTGCTAAGAATTTACTCAGAACAGGTTATTACTGGCCTACAATAGAGCAAGATGCTGCATAGTTTGCTAAGAAGTGTCTACAATGCCAGCAGCATGGAGATCTGATTCGCGCACCAGCCCATGAATTACAACCTGTGACAACTCCATGGCCTTTTTCCCAATGGGGTCTCGACCTCGTAGGACAAATCCACCCTTCCTCCTCCAATGGCCACAAGTTTATCATTACCGCCACTGAGTATTTCACGAAGTGGGTGGAAGCCATTCCTATGACCTATATCACTGGTAAGCAAATAGCCAAGTTTATTATAAACTACCTCATATGCCAGTATGGTATTCCCCAAGCCATTGTCATTGATAATGGGAGACCATTCAAGAACCAAGATGTCCATGCCTTGTGCACATAATACAATATCCAACATCGCTTTTCAACTCCCTACTATCTGCAGAGTAACGGCCAAGCTAAGGCTTCCAATAAAACCATTCTCAAAATCCTCAAGAAAATAGTCAATGAAGCTGGTCGTGATTGGCACTTGCAACTCAATCCCACCCTATGGGCCTACCGCACTAGTATCAGAACACCAATGGGTGCCACACCCTATGCCTTGGTCTTTGGCTCTGAAGCCATCCTACCTATAGAGGTTGAGATCCCATCCCTCAGAGTTTCCATGCAGGACCTGATCGATGGAGAGGAGTATCGCACTTCCAGATTAGCTGAGCTTGAACTACTGGATGAGAGGCACCTTGCCGCACTTAATCATCTCCATGTCTATCAAAACCGCCTCCAGCGTAATTACAACAAAAAGATCAAAGAAAGACGGTTTCAAGTTGGTGATCTTGTACTTAAAGAGAATCAGAGAAATCAAGCAGATCGAGAAAAGAAAGGCAAGTTTAAGCCTAACTGGTTAGGCCCCTTTATTGTGACAGCAGTATATGGAACAGGAGCTTATACTTTAGCTACACCTGACGGCATTCCTTTGGATGAGCCACTTAACAGTGCCCATCTCAAGAAGTTCTATGCCTGATCCTCAGAGTATTCCAAAAAAAAAAAAAAAAATCCATCCTCTGGTGAAAACCTGGCAAACAGGCGCCTTGGATAAGTACCATAGTGAAAACCTGGCAAACAGGTGCTATGTGTAGAGTCAGCATCCGTCGTCTATCAAGTCCTATCCACTCCTTGTCTAGTTCATAGCACGCTTCATCCATCCACCCATAATAAAACCATTGACTTTGTTTGCATTTCCATTTCCCTGTCTAGTATAGCTTAGAAATTTGTCAATGTCCCTCGTCGTCATTCCACGTCTTGATTTGTGTCTACAGTTAGCACTGTCTTGTCCTAGGTCAAAGCTTTCTGTGTCTTCTTCGGCAGTCACCCATCAAGTTTCCTCTACCAGAATGGGGGCAACCCTTTCCTTAACTTAGGTCTAGGATTGGTTCCTTGTTCGTGGTTCGCAGCGTATACTTCAATCTCTTTCTCCTTTCTGCAGGTAACACCCTTTAACGGACACATCATTCCTACGATAAGGATGTTATCTTCTTAACACTCTTTCCTACATCAACACACCACCCAGAACTACATATTATCATCATTTTCAATCTTAAGGTACCTTGATCCCATGGATATGGGTATGTAGGCAGTTTGGAATATGAAGGAAGTATCCAGTACTCAGGTACATAAGATCTCCCCCTTTCACCTTGACTCATTTCATCACTCTAACCAGAACTACATATTTATCATTTCTCATCTTTCATCGTCGTGTGCCTTGATCCCGTGGATACAGGGTATGTAGGCAGTCTGGAATACGAAGGATGTATCCAGTAGTTAGGCACACACGATCCATCATTCTCTGCCCGTCTCAATCCATTAACATTGTCATCCTTCTAGTCTTCGATTTGTCAAAATCCATTCGCCTCGACTTGACTAACTCAAGCAGCAAGCTAGCGCATCCTTTCAAAGCAAAAGTCCTTAACAAACTTGAAGCAAAGAGGCCTACTTCCAGACTCATCTACTGTCCTGCATACCGATTGCCAACATCAGCTAAGTACCGCTTAACCAAGCCCTAGATCCACAAGCTTGTCTTCTGCGAAGTGTTCCATTGTTGAGACCAACACATGCATCTCCTACGACATGTGGCATTTCCTGCAGCAATACATTGTCTTTTGTAGGTAGATAGCACCCTTTAACGGACACAGAGTTCCCATGATAATGCTGTTATCTTTCCTATCCAATCTATCCTGAGCAACCTCTTTGACAAGAGAATATGTTGGCTGTATGTTTACTTTGTAAGTCAGTCAATTTGATTTTTGGTTTATCTTTTGTTCCTTTTCCAATACCTATTCAAGACTACCTTGATTTATCTATAATCTTGGTATGTTGCGATGCAGTACGGATTAGGGGCATAGTCATTGCTTTCTGTGTGCCGTGTTTGAGGAATGATCTTTAGTATCTTTCTTAGCATTCTATTTATTTTGTGTGTGTTCAGACCTAGCATCTTACATATTAATAATTCTTCTTGCATTTACATGTATTGAAGTTTATTTTATGTTCAAGACTATGGCTTATTCACATGTTCCAACAAGGTTATATTTTGTCTAAAAGGATCTAAGTTCAAACCGTTTGCTTGCAGAGTCAACGTCCACGCACTCGGATATTACTGCACCTTGGTCTTTTATACCTGGGTGGTGAACTATCCATGTGCTATATCAAAATAAGGATTGCTCTTTATATACAAATGCGAAACCATTGCAACAAGCTCCTTCATCCATTCCCACTACCTTTATATCGCTTTCATTGTAGTAATCGATCAACAGTCCCTGTCTCCATCTCCTCCTATTCTTCTCTCTAGGGCATATCTGCAAAACCCACATGTCAGATATCACTAGTCATCACATCTATATCATCATATATCTCTATCATAATACATCTATAAGCATCATATAAGCAACATATGTCATCACGTGAATCCATAGTCATACATGCATATCATCACATCCATGACATCAAGGAATGCATACACAAAAGCATGAACAAATAGTGAGCCGAATAGATCATCATATATATCATGTAATGGTCATCACAATACAAAATGTCTGTGTCTACATCAATAATACCAAGTGTGTATGCATCCACATCAATATAGTACATCAAGGCTATCAAGAGCCCACGAGATATACATCAGAATGCACGCAGGCATCTATCTAAAATGATACATATGATATAATATACAAATGTATGCACCCTAGTGGGTAGAGCTGCCCTCCTGCTGTGGCCCATGTCCTCCCCTTGTGCTTAGTGGAGGTCCCCCTGCTGCTCCTCCTCCTCCCCCTGGCGGTAAAAGTGGCCCTCTAACTGAGGACACTGACTGCCCTGTCCTACGGGATCCGGAGGCCCCAGATCTGCTCCTGTCTCTATAGCTCGGTGCCTGCTAAGCTGCTGGCACCGCACCCACATACAGACCCCTATAGTACTCTGCTTCCCTGTCGGCTGATACTAGCTCACCCTGCACTCGGACAAGCTCGCTATATAAGGTCCTCTGGTCTGCACCTAGTGCGCGGCGGGCCTCCTCTCTCTCCCGCCTCACTCTAAAGAGTGTGGCCTCTGCAGTTAACCGCAGCTGTACCTCTGCGTCTCTCTCTCTCCGAGCCTGTGCTAGCTCCTCGGCGTCTGCTGCTGGTGCGGCTAGCGGCTGCACCTGTACCTGTGCCTGTGCCTGTACTTGGGCCTGTAGCTGTCTATATGCCTGCACCTGGGCCTGTAGCTGTGCCTGTACCTGTGCCAGGGCTGTCTGTGCTGCTGAGGCTGCCTATGTCTGTGCCTGGGCTGTGGCCTTTGCCTGTCTCGCATCCGCCCGCGCTGCATCCCTATCCCTCCGCAGTCATGCCATCCGGAGCTCTAAACGAGTCCTCCGGGCTATCTCCTCCTGCAGCAGTCGCTCTGCTCTCTGCAAATTGGTCTCTATGACCAGGCCCACTACCTCTGCCATCTCCACATCAGCCTGCTGGCCGCTACCCTCTCCACCTGCTTGCTGACCCACTACCTGCTGCCTGGCTTCCCTAGCCTGCCG
This sequence comes from Cunninghamia lanceolata, assembly GCA_027924645.1. Classification (NCBI taxonomy): domain Eukaryota; kingdom Viridiplantae; phylum Streptophyta; class Pinopsida; order Cupressales; family Cupressaceae; genus Cunninghamia; species Cunninghamia lanceolata. The sequence continues at coordinate 17,678,052 of BSBN01001215.1, read as the reverse complement.
CCTCATCCTAGCCTCCCCTCTGAGGACTAGTACCTCTCCCACTGCCCCTGCTACACCTGGTGTAGTCAATCTCATCGGCCTGTGTGTCTGCCAGTACTGATCATACTCTGGCAGCGTCCCTGGGTTTGCCAGCCCAGAGTCCCAATCCCATCTCATGGGGACAAGTCCCCGTACCTCTGCCAATGCTGTAACCACTGGGATCTCTGCATCCCAGTCTCCAACCTCCCTCTGTGTCCTGGCATGTGTGGCCTCCCCCACGGGTAGTCCCTGCGGCAATCTGAACTACCTGAGAACTCACTCTGGAAGATATCTTTCTATCATAGTTGTCCGTCTCCCGAATAGATAGCGAGCCTGTCTGCAATACATGAGCTGCTCATGCTCGTCATCCCACTTCTCGCATAATAACCAGGGCCTCCATATGAACAGGTCCATCTCGTCAATCTGCCGCCTCCAATAGCTAACAGACCCCATCCTCTGATGTGTCATCACACTGTCATATAAGAATGCATATGGCTTACCCCTATCTCGATGGTGCTGTGCCATGGGTTGGATCACTGGAATATGCTCCCACGCCCATACCTGTAATAAAGTCACCCCTGCTGAGAGGCTCCTGCCTCTCCTGTACACACAATGGTGTAGGTCATGATATAGCTGTCCCAGCACACAGGGTCCCCATCCATACTGTCTGCTATGGGTGAACATCCCTGATAATATAGTCCCCCAACCAACTGATAAACCTCTGGATCTCCTATCTGGACACAGGAAGCCGCCAACCAGTGACACAACTATCCATTGGATCCTGTCACAGAGTATCGGGACGTCTGCCCATCGGATCTCCCCGTCATCTATCCATAGGTCATCTGTGCAGAAAACCTCCTCCAAGCCTGCCTCGCCCCGTGTCGGGTCAAAGTCGACTACCTCTCCATCTATCCGAATCCTCAGGATGCGGTATACATCCTCCAGTGTCACTGTAGCCTCCCCCGTCGGAAAGTGGAACGACGAAGTCTCACTGTGATATCTCTCTACCACTGCTGTCACTAGGGCGAGATTCACCCTAATGTGTGTCAGGTGGGCCACATGCCACAGTCCTACATGCTCCAAGAATGTGTCCTCCTCCCATGTCAACTAAACAACCTCGTGCGCTATCGCGTGATGTCGCTCTCGCGACATCAGTGGTGGCAAAATCCTCTGCATCCATAACAAATCACGTGTCAGTTCTTCTATAACCAATCCCTCAAAATCCTATCTACCCCTATGCTATGCTCTGCAGCCCCCAACCATCCCTTTCCTCTTTTGACCCCTAGGATAGGCATCCTCTTTTCCCACCCATTCTCCTTCACTAATTTTTCTGCTACTTAACCCAACAGCGCTTTGATTTATACACAAGCGCTATACCCCCTTGCCAAACGCGCTCTGTTGCTTCTCCAACTGTGTTTTGATTTTCTCTCCCACATGCGCCTTGTTTTCCAAGTGCGCTGTGCCAGCCTTCCAACTGCGCCGCTCTGTCCTACCAGAAGCGACGCGATTTTTCCACCCACCCACCAATTGCGCTAACCTAACCTGCCAAGTGCGCTGTACCTTTATCCCATATGTGTTGCGGGATTTTGCAACTGCGCTGCGGCGCGAACAAATTAACCAAACGCGATGTGATTTTACCAACCGCGCTGCAAGCGACTACCAGCTGCGCTGCGGTGCGCCAAAAGCGCCTAACCCGACTACCATACGTGCTGCGACTCCTAAAGCACTTTTGGCTGACATATCAAACCCATCCTACACCTAGCCCTAATCTACCCTCAAACAACAAGTGCACAGGGGGTTTTCAACCACTTACCGCTGCCGGAGCTCCTGCTGGCCTCCTGTAGGTTCGCACCAGCTCTGCCTGATGGCTGTGCACTGGAATCAGCATCTCTCCCCGCTGTCTGCTCAACTCTCTCTCAACTAGGTTTGGAAGCTCTCCTCTCTAAATTTAGAATCTCCTAGGGTGCAAATGAGGATTGTGGTCCCCATGGGACCTATTTATAGTGTCCCACCCTTAGTTTTTCTTCCCAACCCTTGCTGCTTTTTCCTCCTATCTGGTCGCGTACTCTTCTGGTCGAGCGTCAACCCTGTTCTTCTACCGCTTCCCCGTCTTCCCGCTCGAGGGGGCATACGCTGGGGCAACTACATACACTGGGGCATCAATAAAAAATTTTGTATCACGTCTTCGACAATTATTTTCTTTGATGCAAGGCTATAAACTGCATTGCATCAAAGAGGGGCAAAATGTAGACACCCTAAAATGACCAAGTCATCACACTGCTCGCATCTCGTCATTTCTATCTAATCACCTGCATTTCAAACATTAATTAAATAATCTAGTTATTTAATTAATTTCACCAAATTCTTCTAAATTACATACTTTCGACATTAATTAAATAAATTCTCTTTATTTAATTAATTAAATCAATTTCCTCTATTATTCTTCCACAATTAAATAATTTTAATTATTTAATTTGTCACCTTCCAAAATTCACATCCACATTAATTAAATGAATCTAATTATTTAATTAATTCATCACAAATTCTATCTTATCTACAATTAAATAATTTACATTATTTAATTAAGTCAAAATTATTCTTCCAAAATCATGCACAACAATTAAATAAATTTATTTATTTAATTTGCTTTCAAATCTTCTAAATTAAATAATTCCAATTATTTAATTATTTCTTCCAAAATATCTACTCTAAATTTAAATAAATCAAATATTTATTTAATTTGCTTTCTTCTTCTAATTTGAGTTATCTCTAATATAACTCAAGCTTTCTATATTTAATAAAGCAAAATATCTTCTTATTCTCATGCAAAATCTTTTCTTCTTGTTTTAAATCACTTAACTGATTGCTTTATTCTTTTAATTGATTTATCTCTTCAGTTAACTTATTCTTTTATTCTTGATAACTCCTCTTATGCAAAAGAAAGCAAGACACATGTCTTCTTCTTATTCGTTGCATGTTCCTCAACTGTTCTCCTCCGTTGATTCTTCTGAATTATCTGGACCATTGATCGATCTTCCTTGAAATCTATATAAACCCCCCTCATCTCCTTCATTACCTCTCTCTTCGATCGTATTCTCAGGCATACTTAACAGAGCTTTGAGCATACAAAACACGTCGATTGAGCACTCTTACGATCTTTTGACATTGATCTCTTGAGCACACTACTTGCTTGTTGCAGCTATGGTTTCGCAACTTCATTGAGCAATCCACATTCAATCCAAAGGAAACAATACAGATTCTGGTAAAAGTATTTATTTCATTGATTATTTGTTATGGCTTTTATTTAAATTCATTTTCTTTATGTTGTTGGGTTCTTTGATTTTATTAGTTTAGAATAAATCGATTTATCGTCATACATAATATCTACCAGACTGATGCACATCAATGCACCTTAGTTCATCACCGGAGGGGCAGTAACCCCTAACTTCTCCCTGAGATACTCAAAAGAGTCCTTAGGTAGAGGTTTAGTAAAGATGTCTGCAATCTGATCCTTGGAAGGCACAAACTCTAATCTGACTTCATTCTTGTTCACTTGTTCTCTCAAAAAATGAAACTTGATGGATATATGTTTAGTTTTTGAATGCAATACTGGATTCTTAGATATATTTATTGCACTTGAATTATCACAGAAGATTGTGATAGGCTCCTCATACTCCACTCTTATGTCTCTTAGCATTTTCTTCATCCACAAAACTTTAGTGCAACTACCTGCTGCTGCAATATATTCTACTTCTGGAGTGGACAGAGATATTGCCTCTTGTTTCTTGCTCAACCAAGAAACCAATCTCTTCCTCAAAAAGAATGCTCCACCACTGGTACTCTTTCGGTCATCCACATCTCCTGCCCAATCCGCATCTATTTATGCATGAAGAGAGAAATCATGATCTTTGGGATATCACAATCCATACTCAACTGTTCCTTTTAGATATCTAAAAATCCTCTTGATTGCCATGACATGAGATTCTCTAGGATTAGCTTGAAATCTAGCAACAAGACCCACAACATTCATAATGTCAGGTCTAGTTTGAGTAGGATACAACAATCCTTCAATCATTGACCTGTACTTTTTCTAATCAGCCTTAGGAGAGTCATCATCTTTGCCCAATTTACATCCAGTTGCCATAGAAGTATTCATTGGTTTTGAGTCTTCCATCCCAAATTTCTTCAATAATTCTTTCACATATTTGGTCTGAGAAATGAAAATTCCTTTCTTTGTTTGAGTGATTTGTAGACCCAAGAAGAAATTCATTTCCCCAAGCATGGACATCTCAAATTCACTTTTCATTTGATTTGCAAAAGTTTTACACATACCATCTCTTCCTCCAAAAATGATATCATCAACAAACACTTCAACAATCAAGATGTTTTCATGATCAATTTTGAAATACAAATTACTGTCAGCAGTACCTTTGTTGAAACTAATCTTCAAAAGATGCTTATCCAATCTTTCATACCAGGCTCTTGGGGCTTGCTTTAGTCCATACAGTGCTTTCTTCAACTTGCATACCATATCACCATGATCAGACATTTGAAATCCATCCAGTTGCTCAATGTATACTTCTTCTTCCAAGTCACCATTCAGGAAGACAGACTTGACATCCATCTGATATACTTTGAAGTCCTTGAAGGCAGCAAAAGCAAGAAATAATCTGACTGCTTCAATTCTTGCCACCGGAGTAAAAGTTTCTTCAAAATCAACTCCTATTTGAGAGTAACCCTTGCATACCAATCTGGCTTTATTTCTGATTACTTCACCAACTTCATTCAGCTTGTTTCGGAAGACCCATTTTGTTCCAATCACATTCTTGTTTCTAGGTCTGGGAACAAGATCCCAAGTGTGATTTTTCTCAATTTGCATCAGCTCTTCCTCCATTGCTTTAGTCCAGTTTTCATCATTGCAAGCTTCATTTATTGTCTTAGGTTCAATCTTTGAAATCAGACAATACTCATCTGAATCTTGAGCAATTCTCCTTCTTGTTTGTACACCTTTGCTTTTATCACCTATGTTCTGATCTTCAGAGTGGTTCAGTATTACATACCTAGGAACTTTGGGAGTTTCTTGCACTTCTAATTCTTGATCAGGCTCATTAAAACTCATCTCTTCTTCTTGATTTACTAGATCGGTTTGAATCTGAATTTCAGAAGGGGCTTGGGCTCCTTGAATTAGAACACCATTTTGATCATCTTCATCATATTCATAAAACCTTGAGGGTTTTTCAATTCCTTCATCAACCTTCACATTTGTACTTTCTATAATCTTCCTTAGTCTCTTGTTATAACACTGGTATGCTTTGCTTTGAGTAGAGTAACCTAAGAATATTCCTTCATCACTTCTAGCATCAAACTTGCTTAGATCTTCATCTCTTTTGATGTAACATTTGCTACCAAAGACTCTGAAATACCTCACAGTAGGAGTGATGCCAAACCAGAGTTCATAAGGAGTCTTACCAGTATTGCTTCTGATTTGTACTCGATTGAGAGTATAGACTACAGTGCTGACTGCTTCTCTCCAATAGATCTGAGGAACATTTGCTTCCATCATCATTGTCCTAGATGCTTCCTGGATGGTCTAGTTCTTTCTCTCCACTACTCCATTCTACTGTGGAGTCCTAGGAGTAGACAACTGTCTCTTTATTCCATGTTTCTCACAGAATTCTATGAATTCACCGAATGTGAATTCTCCACCTCTATCAGACCTTAGACACTTTAATTTTAATCCGGTTTCATTCTCTACCATAGCCTTGAATATTTTGAATTTCTTAAGAGCTTCTGATTTCTCTTTCAAAAAATTTACCCACATCATCCGAGAGTAGTCATCAATTAGTAACATGAAGTATCTATCACCTTACACACTCTTGATTCTTGCCGGACCACATAGATCAGTATGAACTAAGTCTAATAGTCTGGTAGAATATTGTTCCTTGCTTTTAAATGAGACTTTACTTTGTTTTCCCAACTGACATTCTTTGCACAAACTATTTGTAGGTTTTACCAGTTTTGGAAGATCTCTTATTGCCTGAGTATTGCTTATCTTGATGATATTATCAAAATTCACATGACACATTCTCCTATGCCATAACCAACTCTGATCAATTTGCACAAACATATAACTTTTACTAGTACCAACTAAATGGAAGATATTACCTTTTGTTTGAGTACCGGATGCAATCTTTGTTCAGGAACTTTCAAAGATCTTGCATTTTCTATTCTTGAATCAGAGATCATAGCCTTTGTCCACCAACTGTCCAACACATAAGATTATGCTTCAATCCTTCAACATATAGTATGTTACCGATTTTGTTCCTTCCATCAAAAGAAATAGTTCCTCTACCTCTAATTCTACCAGTAGAATTATCACCAAATTTTACCACTCCTCTTTCATACCTTTCCAAATCTATGAACTTATTTTTGTCACCTGTCATATGGTGAGAGCATCCACTGTCAATGACCCAATCATCCTTTTCTTCAACTTGGGCAGCTAGAGCTCTTTCTACAACTTTATGATTGACAGATTTAGAGGGCATTGGATCTTCTTCCTTGATGGCAATAAACACCCAATCACTTCCGGATTTGTTTCCTGTCTCTAATTCATCATCTATTACTCCTTCATTATCATCTTCTTCATGCACATAGTAACAATTCTTTTGGAACCTTGATCTGTTAGGATTTGACCTTGAAAATCTTTCCGGACATCTTGAGGCAAAATGACCAATCTTATTGCAGTTAAAACACTTAAAAGGCAATTTTTCTTCATACTTATCAGATCCTCTTGGCAGTCTTTTTGCAATAAGGGCTTCAAGATGAGCAGTTTCTGCTTCTTCTTCTTCCAGGTCTTTTCTTGCTTTTTCATACCATGATAGTTTCCTTGAAGAGTTCTCTCCCGGATCAAACCTTTGTTTACCTTTTATAGAGGCACTGGCTTTGAATGCAAATTCAATTTTGGGAGGGGCATCTCCAAACTCGGTCATTTTAAATGCAGCCAATTTACCAACCAATTGATCTCTTGTGATAGCTATATGGGCTCTGAATTCTTCAATGGCAACAACCTTGATTTTATAAGAAGTAGGAAGGGATCTAAGAATTTTGCCAACAATTTCATCTTCATCCAAGACGCCACCAACACATTTAATTCCACAAACAAGCTCATTTACTCTTGGCATAAAAGAAGTGATATTTTCTTCTTCTCTCATCTTCAGATTTTCAAATTTCCCTTTCAGACTCTGTAGCCTTGCACATTTAACATACTTGTCTCCTTCATGCAGAAGTTCCAGTTTTTCCCAAATCTCAAAAGTAGTTGGTAGGTCAGTAACATTTGAAAGCTCTGAATCAGATAATGTGCTTAGAAGAGCTTCTATAGTCCGCAGATTGTTTTCAGTATCTGTGATTTCATTTGGGGCTTTCGGGCCGCCCTGTGGAGGAGTATACTTTGTTGAAGCCATGGTCCAGTACTGCATTCCCATACATTGCAAGTGACATTTCATGCGACTTTTCCAAAGAGTAAAATTGGTTCCATCAAACTTCGGACTATCCTTCTTGTAGGATGACATCCTGGATCTCCTCAAGTGGTTAAGCTCTTTTAGAGGAACTTAGCTCTGATACCAATTGTTAGATTTAGGGCAAACAACTAATAGGGGGTGAATTAGTTGTCCAAAACTTTCCTTCCAATTAAACACTTAAATCCACTTTGTAATTCAGCAACATAATGATAAATCAATCATGAAAACATAATGCATTAAATCAAGAGCAGAAACACATTAACACATAGGACACCAAGATTTTATCGTGGAAAACCTAGTTAAGGGAAAAACCAAAGGGTGATTAACCCAAGATTGTATTCTTTGTTAGAAGAATAGAAAGAATAAAATGGCACATGCCAATTAGGGCTCACTGCCCGAGCACACTGCTCACAAGAGGCCCACTGCCTACAAGAGACACACTGTCTACAAAATAATAAGTATTACATACATGAACTGGAGAATAGCATCTTCACCATGCTTGAATCAGTTCCATTTAAGTCCAATACTTCTGCTCTGCCTTTCTCTCTCCTCCTCGCTACCACACTCACATCTCCACAAGACTCACTTTGAAATGACTTTACAACTTCTTATTTATACAAGACATCAACTTAGGAATGGTCATCTAAGTTGACAAACACCTAGAAGAACATCCGCAAGATGTGTAATTCATCTGGTCCACCAAACTCAGGAAGAACACCATCATCCAGAAGTTATTCTTCACTTGCGAACTCCAACTCCAATGCAGACCACCAACACGAACTGGACACAATCCAAAGACCTCCACAAGATTGCCTGAATCACCAAAAACATCCACACTTCATCTGCTTACTGAAATCCTTCTCTCCTTCATCTGGAACCTCAAGAACATAGTCTGTCATCACTGTCATAAAGAAATAGATGCTTGCGGACCTTCAAACCACGAACCAATTGAGTTGACAGTTCACAAAGACTTCCTCAACACTCCCTCAAATCCGTAGAATAGGATAATGTATTTCCAGATCTCACTGGACCTGTTTGTGTCACTCTGTCACCTCTGAACACCTGCCGGAACTAGTTTTACTTGAGTGGTCACAACTTCTTTAGATCTTCATGCGGACCTATGAAATCTTTACTGGATCACCTTAAGACACATATCTACAAACCCTTTGAACCGCATCCTCTGATCATCATCTTATCTTGGACTTTTACCTTACTGTCTTCACTAATCTTCATTGTTCCTGATATGACTAATTTTCTCAATATCCTCAGCAAACAGTTCATCCAATCCTTATCATTAATGCAACAAGAGTATGTTGACATCAATGACAACACCGGTTAGGCCCATACTTGCAACAAAGAGTGCTTTTCTTCATGGTGACCTTTAGGAGATCTACATGGATCAACCATAGGGGTTCATTTAGGATTCTTCACTTGTGTGCCACCTTCGGAAAAGAAAACTCAAAATGGGAAAAACTACGGTGAGTGTTAGCTCACTATATATAATGCTCACTGGTATAAAGATTTACAATGTTTTAGGGCTACAACCCAAGGAAGCTACTACTCCCTTCTGACTTGCAAACTAGGGCTACAACCTTAGAGAAAGATACAAAAGACCCGCTGAAGAGACTCACTGTCTGATAGCAGGATACATGAGAATTAGAATAAAAACATAGATATGAACTACTTGCAAGGAAGCATCTAACTTATGCTGTTGTTGCAGCTCCCCTTTTCTACATCATCACTCCATTATACCAACTTAGTGCATTTCATGCTTTAAGTGCATTTCATGCTTTATGTTCATCTCTCCTTACCATCTCATTCACAAATGACTAATTTTCTTCTATATATATCCTACACAACACTATAAGGCCTCAATTAGGTCAGCACCAAAAATACCCTTAGATGAAACGTGTGATTAACAATCCCGGTCGACCTTCAAAGAACTATGTGGTAGAGAAGGAGTGCAAAATATCAACATGCGAAGCATGATATAATCATTATAATCCTTGAAATCATTACCAAAACTTCATGCAACAACCATTGATAGAAAATTGAGAAAAGATTCCTTTAAACTAGGCTGGATACACTGTTTTGTCTTTCAATACTGCAAAAACATTTTTCAAAGATCCAAAACACTTGATACTTAGATATAACATGTAAAACACCTGAATACACCTTCTATCCAAACCGCAAAGCTTTATCTACAACTGCAAAGAAATACGGAGTAGAATACATCCTCTTTTATGACTGTTTAAACACTGACGCCCTATTTTCCAAACTGCTAAACCAAAAATACTCTTCTGCAAGTCCAAATAATATGAAATTTGAAATATACATTCACAATGCCATTATCTTCCTATCCTCAAATCCACAAATTCATATCTTTAATAGAGGTAAAGTGCGGAGTAGAATTTGGATCCAGAGTAACCAAAAACTCTTATAAAAATACACTAAGTATGTATTTTGAAGTATACCAGATCATGTCCCAACAACTTGAAAATGCAAGGGAGAGCATATGTAATAGTCTTCTTCTGTAACATATGTACAATACTTATGTCTAAGGGCAACACTTCTTGTGCATGGAATCAATACAACATGTATCATCAATAAACATAATTAATATCAATGACAACCCATATAGACAATCTTCAATGCAATCTCCAACCACTGTTGACATCAATGACAATAAAATGCCAACAATCTCCCCCTTTGTCATTGATGGAAACACACGCCAAAACTTCTCCCCCTTTGACATCAAGGGCAAAGGGTACACTATATACATTGACCAAAACTTATCCCCTATCTCAAAATTGATCTTATCATTTATATTTGCATGCTCCCCCTAAGAGGTATCTTATATTATCCCATAATTGGATATATGTACACAAAATTGATATCTTTTATTCTTCTGCATATGTACATTACATCAGGACATAAAAAAATAAGCCTTACTTGCCGGCAGGAAGAATGTTCTTGTATATAGCTTTTAGTTGCAGTAGCACAATCCCAATGTTTCTTAGTAGAAGTAAGTATTTGCGCCTACCCAATGATCTACAGATATAACTCTTCTACTTTTTGTAATGAAGATGGTACAACTTCCATCTGGAGTACTTTATCAGCTTCTGTCAGCGTTCCTATCAGTGCAACCATTCTCAAGCTAACAATCTCTCTTAGCTGACTTATTTGGTCCTTGATCTGTTCTTTTTGATTCTGAAGCTATTTGACAAGTGCATGAGATTTTTCAATTTGAGCCCTTAACTCTCCATTTTTATCCTTTAAAGGTTCATATGTTGTAGAAATATTGGATAACTGCAACTCAAGGCCATCAATTTGATTTTTTAGACCCATTTTTATCATAGCCCATGTTAGGTAGAATTGATATAATACTTTTGCTTCTTCTAGAGCATTTTGAATGTTCTTTGATGCAAAGGTTAGAGGGAGATGGAGCAATTTCAATGAGTTTGACAAAGCCTAGACTTATGGCTCACATGGGGTTTGACATCAAACATCCAATCTCTTCAAGATAGACATGTTGTGGGCTCTTGAACACTTTGAAGACCCTACCCAAACCATTCAATAAGGTTTTATGCCTATACAACCAACACTTTCTTCACAAACTTGACAAACTCCTTGTAGCCCTGTTTTTGGGTCTGATAGAGGATTATTTCCAAACTGGACACTTTCATGGGCAGATGAGCATGGTTTAAGATACCCTTTTCAAGCCTTGATAACCTTGGTATGGGTTCCTTAAGAACATCTATCATTTCCCTTATGACATACCTAATTGGAAGAGCCCCAATTAGCCCTAAATTACAAAGAGACCCCCCTCAAATCAACTTACAAAATTTGCAAAACTATCAGGACATGTTGAATACATGGAAAAATGAGAGATTCAACTAGTTTTAGATGCCTACAGTCGACTGTATAGTTTTTAGATACCTTAGTTTCTCTTAATGGCTTAATGCATGGTTTTATTAAGCCAAATTCACTCAAATCCAGCTACTACCTGTTCCCCTGCAAGAAACATGACACAAACAAATAAAATACATCTAACACCTACCATTCCACTGATTCTATGATGTTGAGAAATAGTGGAATGGTCACTTTCGCATCATTTTTGCAAAACCCTAGTTTAGGGTTTAAATGACTTGCTTGCAGAGAATCAGTTATAACTTTATTCAAGATCAATGTCAAAGCTTCAAACCAACTTCAAAACAAAGAAGACATCCTACACTATTGATTCAAATTACAAATGGCTTATGACAGTTCCGTACTGTGGCCGGATACGGCCTATAACAGTCAAAATACCAAACAAAAATGTAGGAAAATTGTGTTTTGCTTTTTATTCTTTGAAAAATACTTCATCAACACCATAAGTGAACATGGTCATGGTATTTTAAGCATGTGCACACCTTGACAAATCGTTGGAAAGTAGTTGAGGTTGATGGGAAGGCAGAAAACTGACCCTACAACCAACAAACTGTCACTGCACCTTCCAAATTGCCTATTTCATCATCTAATTACAATGTAATTATGCATGACACGATGCATAATCACTTCAAACTACTACAACCTCCTTTGAATAATGTTGACATGCCATGAATGGCCTTCAAACATGAAAGTGGAATATACTCCACCATTACAACCATATGGCTACCATAGACTTGATTGGACTACATAGGAGGAGGACTACATATGACTTCACAAGACCTTATTACATTGAAGATGACATATGAAGACGACAACAAACCTTATTACATTGCATCAAGAATGGTCTACGAGAACTTATTCAAATCATCAAGACATCATAATAAAGAAGACTTAAGAGGCCTCATGGACCTATGGGTGCTCCTGCACCATACTCTCGGGGGTGAAAAAATAACTCAAGTCCCTTGAGGAACTAGATTAGCAATAGTAGTACCATGCTTCAAAATATCTTCCTCACTCATCCAAGTGGCATCTTCAACAGGTAGGCCATTCCATTTGACAAGGTACGCCTTGTAGGTTTTCTTCCGTGTCTTCTTGATCACCTTGGTGTCCAATATGCTCTCCAACTTCAATGGTTGGCTAGGTGGTAGATCCTTAACCCACCCTTCATCTCCTTCTACCGTCAGACCTGTATCTAAACCTGCAACATTATCACCTTTGTAAGGGAACAAATCTGAAACATTAAAGATTGGGGATATAGCCAAGCCTTGAGGAAGTTCAATCTCATAGGCATTAGGACCAAATTTGTGCACAATTTGACAAGGACCAATCTTCTTCATGAGTAGTTTTGTTGGCTGCCCCTTTGGAAGCCTTTCTTTCTTTAGGTGTGCCATCACCAAGTCCCCTACCTTATACTACACATCTCTCTTCCTTTCACTGGCTTTCTCCTTGTACTTTTCTGTATTCTTTTGGAGAGTCTCTCTCACTCTATCATGGATGTCCTTCATGGTCAATGTAAAGTCTTCTCCTTGAGAACTTCTTCTCTCCAATCCATGTAGATCCCTTAGTTCTAGAATCCCTCTTGGATGAATCCCATAGACAACCTTAAAAGGACTGCTCCCTGTGCTTCTATTCGTGGAATCATTATAAGCAAACTCTTCTTGAGGGATGATCATATCCCAAGACTATCCATGCTACTTTGTAAGACATCTAAGAAGATTTCCTAATGACCTATGCACCACCTCAGTTTGGCCATCAGTCTGAGGGTGATAGGCTGAAGTGAAAGACAATTGAGTGCCCAACTTCTTCCACAAAGTACACCAAAAGTGGCCCACAAACTTAGGATCCCTGTCAGTCACAATGTTTAGAGGCAAACCATGTATCCTAACAATTTCTTTGAAGAATAAGCCAACAATATGGGAAGCATCATTGGTACATTTACATGGCAAAAAATGAGCCATCTTGCTAAACCTATCCACCACAACAAAGATGTTATCAAAACCTCTTTGAGTCCTAGGAAGACCCAAAACAAAATCCATACTAATACTCTCCCATGGCCTATTAGGAATAGGGAGTGGCTGATATAAACCTGCATTTGATGATGTTCCCTCAGCCCTTTGCCATATATTGCAACCTTCAACAAACTTTCTAACATCTAATTGCAACTTTGGCCAAAAATAGAATCTCTTCACCTACTCTAGTGTCTTATCAAGCCCAAAGTGTGCCCCCAAACTGCCACAATGCTTTTCTCTTGTCATGTTCTCCCTCATGGAACACCTAGGGACACACAATTTGCTCCCTTTGAATAACAACCCCTGCTGCAACAAAAATTTAGAAAAAATAGTGTGATAAGAATCTAAAAATTGAGTGCAAACCTCAGATATCTCCTTGAAATCTTCATCTTCCTTGTACATTTGCTTGAGGGAATCAATCCCCACACTTTGCAACTGAATTTCTTAAACCATGCACACCCTTCTACTCAATGCATTTGCCATTTTATTGGCCTGCCCCTTCTTGTGTTTGATGGAAAAAGTGTAGGCTTGAAGTTGTTCAACCCATTTCATATGTTTGTGACTAAGTTTCTCTTGTGAATTCAGAAAACTAAGAGCATGGTTGTCAGTATAAACAATGAATTCTTTAGGCAAAAGATAATGCCTCCATTTCTTCAAAACTTGTACCATTGCATACAATTCCAAGTCATATGTAGAGTACTTCCTTTTAGCATCATTGAGTTTCTCACTAAAGAAAGAAACCGGTCTGCCCTCTTGACTCAAGACAACCCCTATGACAAGGTTACTAGCATCACATTCCACCGTGAACAACTTATTAAAATCAAGAAAAATGAGTATAGGTTGCTGTGCTATATTCTTTTTCAGAATTTCAAATGATTCATCAGCTGCCTTGGTCCAAGAAAACTTACATTTTTGTCATCCCTTGATGATATCTAGGATGGGTGCACATATATGACTGAAACCTTTGATGAACTTCCTGTAGAATGTTGCCAATCCATGAAAACTTCTCACATCACCTACTATCTTGGGAGTTGGCCATGACAAAATAGCCTCCACCTTTGTTGGATCCATCTTCAAATTACCCTTGGAGATCACAAAACCAAGGTAGACAAGTTCTTCCTTCATGAAGACACTCTTCTCCATATTGATCATCAACTTTTCATCATGCAACTTCTTCAAAACCAGGTTCAAGTGCTGCAAATGCTCTTCCTTTGTCATGCTAAACACAAGAATATCATCAAGATATACCACAACAAATTTTCTAATGAAATATTTCAATACCTCATTCATGAGGCGCATGAATGTACTTGGGGCATTGGATAGGCCAAATGTCATCACCAACCACTCATAGAGACCCTCATTTGTCTTGAAGGCAGTCTTCCATTCATCTCCTTGCCTTATCCTAATTTGATGATACCCACTCTTGAGATCAATCTTGGAGTAATAACAAGCCCCTCCCAAATAGTCCATTAGATATTCAATCCTAGGCATAGGGAACCTATATCTTATGGTGATCTTATTAATTGCCTTAGAATCCATACAAAGTCTCCACTTACCATCCTTTTTAGGGGCTAGGACTATTGGGACAGCACATGGACTAAGGCTCTTTCTCACCAAACCCTTATCCAACAACTCTTGCACTTGCTTGGCTATCTCCTCATTCTGAGATGGGGTCATCTTGTAGGATGGTTTATTTGGCAATGTAGACCCTGGTATGAAGTCAATCTGATGGCTTATGTCCCTAGTAGGTGGAAATGTATTAGGCATCTCCTCCACCATGATACCCTTGTATTTCTCCAACAACTACTGCACCTCCTTGGGGACTTCTTCCTCAATGTGATTATGCAAATCAAGACTGTTTTTAGGCTTCAAAATTAGAGCATACCCTTGGGTTCTTTCCTCCTTTAGGGTATTAAGAAACTCTCTCCCACTTACTATCATGACACTTGACGCAATGTTCTTATCCACACTCTCATTTGGTAAAGGATCCATCTTGTATTTCTTACCATTCTCAGTTATGAGAAAGGAGTTTGTCTTCCCATCATGTTGGGACTACACATCATACTGCCAAGGACATCCTAACAACAAATGACAAGAATCCATGGGGATTATATCACACAATATCTTATCCCTATACTCCCCTATCTCAAACTCTACCCAAGATTGTTCATCCACTAAGACTTGTTGCCCCTTATTCAACCATGACACCTTGTAGGGGTTAGCATGAGGTAGCCTTTTCAATTTCAATTTGTCTACCATCTCTATAGAAACCAAATTCTCAGTAGAACTTGAATCAACAATTACCTTGCATATCTTACCATAGGCCTTGCATGTGGTTCTAAACAGTGTCTTCCTCTGAGGGGGTTCTTTTGTTTGAGGTACCTTCAACATGGTCCTCCTCATCATTAAGATTTATCCATCATGAACTGGGGCTGCACTTCTAATTGGGGAATTGACACTTTGGCAATCATCCTCTTGAATCAACTAGTTCCTTCTCTCTCCTCCATGAGAGCTCAAAGCTTGTTTCTCAGGGCATTTGAAGGCTGGGTGTCCCACTTGGTTGCAATTGAAGCATCTCCCTGTGAAGACACTAGGACCTCTCCCTAGTCCACCGAATCTACCCCTTCCATTGGGTCTCCTTCCTCTAAATCCTCCTCTTAAACCTGAGTCTCCACTTTGCTCTTATGGGTTAGACTCACCTTGACTTCTTTGAAACTGATTTCTTCCCCAAAACTACCCCTTCCTCTGAAATTTCTACCTCCTCTACCCCTATTTTGCTGATCACCTTTTCTTTTCAACTTCTCTTCTGCCCTCAATGCAACTTGGAAACACTCATCCACTGTGTTAGGGGTAAGAAGACTGATTTCATTTGGATATTGTATCTTAATCCATTAAGGTACTTGGCCACCTTCTTCTTTTCACTTTCCTCTTGTCCGGATCTCAAGTTGAGTTTGTGAAACTCCTCGGTATATGCAACCACATCCATATCTTTTTGTTTCAGATTTTGCATCTTATTGTAAATCTCAACCTCATAGTCAGCAGGTAGGAATTGGCCCTTTAGTTTGTTCATCATCCTTTCCCATGATTGGATCATAGACTTGCCCATTTTTACTCTTTCTCCTTGGGTGATGTTCCACCATGTCAAAGTTGACCCCTTCAATTTTGTTTTTGCAAACTTCACCTTCTTGTCCTCTGCCACTTCCTTGTATTCAAAGTAATTATTCAAGGCATCAATCCATTCTATCAACTCCTCAGCATCTATTTTCCCTCCATACATTGGCAGGTCCATCCTCACATCAGAGGCTTCTCCTTTCATAGATTTCAAGGCATTGAGAAATCTTCTCTCTTCAGGGGGTAACTCTTCCTCTTGCTCTAGAGATTCCCCTTCTTCACCTTCTTCTTGATCAGGATCACTGTCTCCTTCTTCCTCTCTTTCTCTCCTTTTCTCTCTAGCCTTCAAGGCCTCAATCTCATCTTCCAAGGCCTTCATTCTCCTGACTAACACAGACCCACCTTTTGGAGGCATCTTGGCTTCTCAAGATGGTTTATGGACTCAACTACTCCTTTTCCCTTTACTGATCAGACATTGGCTTTGATACCAATATGATGCAGAGGTTAGAGGGAGATGGAGCAATTTCAATGAGTTTGACAAAGCTTAGACTTATGGCTCACATGGGGTTTGACATCAAACATCCAATCTCTTCAAGATAGACATGTTGTGGGCTCTTGAACACTTTGAAGACCCTACCCAAACCATTCAATAAGGTTTTATGCCTATACAACCAAAACTTTCTTCACAAACTTGACAAACTCCTTGTAGCCCTATTTTTGGGTTTGGCAGAGGATTATTTCCAACCTGGACACTTTCATGGGCAGATGAGCATGGTTTAAGATACCCTTTTTAGGCCTTGATAACATATCAAAAACTTGGTATGGGTTCCTTAAGAACATCTATCATTTCCCTTATGACAGACCTAATTGGAAGAGCCTCAATTAGCCCTAAATTACAAAGAGACCCCCCTCAAATCAACTTACAAAATTTGCACAACTATCAGGACATGTTGAATACATGGAAAAATGAGAGATTCAACTAGTTTTAGATGCCTATAGTCAATTGTATAGTTTTTAGATACCTTAGTTTCTCTTAATGGCTTAATACATGGTTTTATTAAGCCAAATTCACTCAAATCCTGCAGCTACCCATTCCCTTGGAAGAAACATGACACAAACAACTAAAATACATCTAACACCTATCATTCCACTAATTCTATGATGTTGAGAAACAGTGGAATGGTCACTTTCCCATAGTTTTTGCAAAACCCTAGTTTAGGGTTTAAACGACCTGCTTGCAGAGAATCGGTTATAACTTTATTCAAGATCAATGTCAAAGCTTCAAACCAACTTCAAAACAAAGAAGACATCCTACACTATCAATTTAGATTACAAATGGCTTATGACAGTTCCGTACTGTGGCCGGATACGGCTTGTAACAGTCAAAATACCAAACAAAAATGCAGGAAAACTATGTTTTGCCTTTTATTCTTTGAAAAATACTTCATCATGTTACATGATCATGGTCTTTTTAGCATGTGTACACCTTGACAAATCGTTAGAAAGTAGTTTGGGTTGATGGAAAGGTAGAAAACTAAACCTGTAACCAACAAACTGTCACTGCACCTTCCAAACTACCTATTTCATCATCTAATTACAACGTAATGATGCATAACACGATGCATAATCACTTCAAACTACTACAACCTCCTCTGAATAATGTTGACATGCCATGAATGGCCTTCAAACATGAAAGTGGAATATACTCCACCATTACAACCATATGGCTACCATAGACTTGATTGGACTACATAGGAAGAGGACTACATATGACTTCACAAGACCTTATTACATTGAAGATGACATATGAAGAGGTCAACAAACCTTATTACATTGCATCAAGAATGGTCTACAAGACCTTATTCAAATCATCAAGACATCATAATAAAGAAGACTTAAGAAGCCTCATTGACCTATGGGTGCTCCTGCACCACTCTTCATACTGTCCGTCAACATATTATGTGCATTGGAACATTTTTCTGATAGAGCTGTCAATCTCTTATTATTTATTTATTCCAATACCTTTTTCTTAGCTTCATTTTCCAAAATTGCAGAGTGATTATTGAATGACTTTGGTAGTTGTTTCATTTGTTGAGCATGAGTCAGGGAAGCATCCCTCTTATCTTCCGTCACCACTTTCTCAATAGCTCTCATTGCTTCTTCCGGAAGCTCATTTCCTTCTACTTGAGGCTGTAAAATTTCTTCTTGAGCAGTGGATTGGAATACATTTCCTAATTGAAGCTTCCATAGAGGAGAAATATTGGACAAATTAATTTGTCCATCCAGAGTTGGTAACTAAAACAATTGAGGAGAGGCAACAGACTGAATCTGTCTTCGTTTTACCAAGAATTGTTTAATGGAGTCTGTAGAGTTAAAACTATACCTTTTGACATATACATCAATATATATATATAATTGTTTGAGTCTTGACTAAGTATTAATTTTTAAGGCATGTCAGGGTCATGAGCATTTTGAAGAATAAAGAGTCTTGGGGCCGCAGAAGTCACTAAGTGTCAAAGTGGCGCTTATTTGAAATCTTTTGAAGCTAGAAACTCTCCTAACAAGCGCCAGGGCTCCACGTGGTGCAATGCCAGGAATTTAAATTTTAAAAGTGGAAGGGGCAAACAAAAAGGTTGTGACATCATCGTCTGCCCATAAAAAGGTAAATAGTCTTTGTAGATACCGCAGAAGGCGACAAGTGTCAGTTCCACATTCAATACAAAGTTTCTTTTATTGAAGCCTCTAAATGGTAGTAGAGCTTGCCACATGTTTGCCTTGCGCTTATTCATTGAATCTCTTTTTTTTAAGTCTTAGATGCTGCGATAATCTGCCATGTGTCCCTAGGGGCCCAAGACTCTTTTAAAAGGAGGATCTCAGCAAAAAGTGACAAATGTCGACAGGGTGCTCAACGGAGGAGTCTTTTGTTGAAGTTTTTGTGAAATGAGTGCCAACCCGCCACGTACCCTTCTTGAGTCTTTTTGTAGATGCAGTGGAAGATGCCATGTGTCTCAATGGTGTGAATTATTAGAGTCTCATTTTCAAATGTCCATTTTGTTGCGCCATTGGCCGTTGAGACAGGTGTTGACCCTGGAAAGAGGTGGATGAGTCTGCGACACAAAAGAGAGATATGAGACTCACATAATCAGTTACAACAACATAGGTAAATAGGGACTTAAGATTCTCAAAAGATTTGCGGTGCGAGAGCCTGATAACGGAAGTGACAGTTAGCTGGAGTCTCTAATTGCTAGGATGTTAGGATCTCATCGGTAACATAAGAACTTCAAAATTTTTGTGCTTTAAATAGCAAAGTCCAGCCCATCAGAAGATAGATTTTGAATATTAGAGAGTTTTAGCAGCTAGATTAGAAGCATATTTTCTTGCCTCAACAGGTGCGTCTCCTGAGGGATTGAATATTGTATTATGTGCAAACTTTGCCTTATGTACTTTTTTCTACTGTCAAGCAATGAAGAGAGAGTGGTGTTTTGTGCATATCATGATGTGTTTCTAATTCTTGTTTCTTACTTTTTGTATGAGCCTTTGATGAATCTGATATATACATGCTGTTAATGTTAATCATGCTTTATGCTATTTAGCTTTATCAATAGATTCTGCAAGTTTAATAACTGTGCTATTAGTGTGGATTTCAATACATTTCTGGTGCATCACCTTAGTAGATTTAGGTGTTTCTTTTATATTCTTATTTTTTCTTCCCTTTACATCAAAACCCATAGAGAAGAACCAACTTCTTTAAAATCTAGAGGTTATTTCAAGAGTATGTTCCACATTCTTGGAATTTCCCATTGTTGGTGAATACTTGCAAAATTAAACATCAACAATTTTTTGCACGCCTGGTGGGACAAAATTTACTGATTCTTGATTAGAAGTGCATGAGCTGATGTCCTGCAAGAAGTCAGAGTTGTAGACCAACTACCTAATCTCGATCTGCTGCTAATACAGGACTCTTGTTGCCACCATTGGCAACTACCTCAAGAAGGACAAATCAAAAAATATCTCAGGAGAACAAATGGGTGCCCCAACTCCACCTCAAAATTTTGTCAATTGGGACAGTGGTAGCCCACTCATTCTTCCAACACCTCCAGATACATGGGACCCAATTCCAGGTAATGCTCTAAAAGCATTATCTAAATTCACAGAGGAAGATTTCAAGACCCTAGCTGAACATCTACAAGATGTGGTTGATGTATGCACATTACATTTTATCACAGCAAAATATTGCTATTAGACTATTAGCTGCTTCTTTTAAAGGAAGAGCTCTTGATTGATATCGATCTTTAACATCTAATTCTATTGGAACTTGGGACCAACTAGGAGATGTACTATTTGAAAGATTCAGTAAGAAGGGAGACAGGTCCTCTCTTTTACAACAACTGATCACCATAAAGAGAACACCCCAAGAAGCCATAACTGATTTCAACACCAGATTCTAGAAGACCTAGAAAAGAATCCCAGTTGTTGCTCGACCATTAGTAGGTATGGCCATTATCTTCTACCTTAAGGCTTTCAATTCTGATATTTCGGTTATGATCCAATCATTAGGAGGTCAGAGCCTTCCCGCAATTTATGAGTTAGTTGTTAAAGTAGAATATAGTCTAATAGATGCTGGGAAATTACCCCGAAGACCCCCTATGCGTATGTTCCTGGAATTGTCAATTCCTATTCAAGAATAAGCCCCTAATGTTTCGTTAGTCCCTATTTCTATGTATACATTTCCTACACCTCAAAGACCAACAACCTTGGCATCCTCTTCCTCTCCATCTAAAATGGATGATGTTAAGAGCATTCTCATAACCTTTTCTAATGAAATTATTAACCTTAAGAGACAACAAACCTCATATCAAAAGCCTTCCTACTAGGGATTTCAAAGAAATAGACCCCCATATCAGCCAAATTAGTATCAGGGGCCATAGAGACCAACCTTGTCACATCCATCTAATCAGCTTGTCCCTGTGCCGACACCATTACAAACTGTCTCTGCTAATCCAGACAGAGAATTAGTTTCTGAACAAAATAACTTGGCTAAAGAGATGAATGCATGGTGCTTCCCTTGTAATAATGCACATATGACCAAAGATTGTCCCAGAGGAAACTTACAATAGAAGGTGGCAGAACACAGAAGAATGGGAAACCAAGCTGGTCCATCATCATAATCATACCCATATCAATCACCTGGTGTTCAAAATGCAACAATAATGGCTCAAATGCAAGGCATGTCTATATAGCAAGGAGAAATCACCCCTGAACATGCACTATTCTCATGGATTGAAGAAGAAGAATCAATGTTCATCAATGAAGCATTGACTTCTAGGAACCCCCCAGTTCAGTCATATTATTACACTAGATCAAAGAGGAGGATGGTAGAGACATCAGAAGTCATTCCCAGTGTAATGACTGAATCAAGAAAAGGACCATTAGTTCAAACTTCCTAAATGTTGTTATATGGAGCCTAATTAGACTCAAAGGTTAAATTTTCCCCACTTTTATCGGCGCGGTTTCCCCCCAAATTATTTAACGGGGGTTTGGGGGCAACGCCCCCAAGAAGGGGTCAAGGGGTAGCGCCCCTTGCGGGGTCCAGGGGCAGCGCCCTTGGCGTGCTCCTTGTTGCGATATAGGGCGGGGTCGAGGGGCAGCGCCCCCGAAACCTCAAATGATTTTTATTATTTTATAAAGGCATTGGGAGTTATTTTTCTATTGGCTGACATAAAAAAACCCTATTTTGTAACTAACATAAGGCTTGATAAAAGCGGCTAAGGGTTAGGGTTTTCGTTGATATTGTATTGTAGCATTTGTAGTGGTATTGAGTTGCAAGGATTGCTGGTTGTAATCGGTTCGATTGCTGGATAATAATATTGGACTCTCTATTAGTGGATGTAGCCCAAGTTTGGGTGAACCACGTTAAAAACATTGTTTTTATTTCTGTATATTTTTCATTCCTCTGTTTAATCTTTATTTGCATTTAATTGATATCTTCTGCATGCAATTCCTAAAACTACATCCCCACGACAAGACAAGATACCTCAATGATGACTCATAGCCAAGGAGTTTCTAACTCAATGATGGAAAGGACAAGGTATTCCTATTACCCTAAGGTGCAGTCACTAGGACTAATAAATGTGGAGTAGTTGAAAAAGGCTCCTGCTAATGTATCCTTATGGGATATGTTAGCCATCCCTAAATAGAAGGTACTATTGCAAGAAGCTCTTGAATGTCAGAATCAACCTAAGACTACTGGCACCAAGGAAGGCTCAGTAGACAAAGGGAAAGATCAATCCAAAGCATCTTAGCCAAAGGGGTCTGCTTTGGTGAATGCAAAAGAAGAGGTCAGTAAGATTAAGCCTAATCCTTTTTATTTGACCTTAATAGTGGGAAAGAAGTTACTACACAATTCCATGATAGACTCAGATGCAAGCACCACGGTTATGCCTAAGCAAATAGTAGATGCCTTAAAGATACAATATGAGCCATTAGCTAAATGGGTGATGCAGTTAGATGGAAAATCAGTCTAGACCATATGCATTATCAAACAACTTCCGTTACAATTGTATACCTACCCAAATATAACTGTACTGCAAGATGTGGTGGTCATTGATATTCCCCTTGTTTTTAGTTTATGCCTATCTAGAAATTTTACAGCTAAAATATGTCTTTAGATTGGCCACATCTAATTCTGAGGACCAAGTATGGTTCTAAGATGAAAGTGCTGTCAGAGCCTTTGTGTAAGGAACATATTACTGATGAAGCAACATCAAAGTTTGAAGCATCTCATGCTATGATCAATAGAGAGGAAAGAATTTATGTGGAAGAAATGGGAGAAAGGACTGGAACTGGTGGAGATGAAGAAGATGAGAACCATCTATTAGATATGATGCAGAGTGACCCTTTTGGCAATTATGATTCTATTGGGTTAGGAACATATGTCATTTTTGATGAAAACCCTGAGATACTTGAGATAACGAGTCAATCAGTTCTAGGAAAGGAAGATCCTAATGAAGATTCCATGATTTGGACTCTGAATTTTGATGAAGCCAGGAGCAAGAATGGTGTGAAAGTAGGGATTTTCCTTACTTCACTAAAAGGGGAAAAGATTCTCAGAGCCCTGTGTTTTGATTTTGCCTGTATCAATAATGAAGCCGACTATGAATCTCTAGTACATGGCTTGATCCTCACCAAAAAGAAAGGGATAAGAAATTTGAGAGTCTTTGGTGACTTAGAATTGGTAGTAAAATAGATTAGAGAGACAACTATAGCAAAGAATGTGAGGATGAGGTCATATCGTCACCATATATGGGATTTAATTGAAGAGTTTGATGCCTTCAATATAGATGTCATACCAAGGTCCCAAAATGCTGAAGTAGACAGAATGACCCAGATTGGATCTCAGTTTGACCCAACCAAATATCTGTTAATTAATGAAGCAGTCAAGATTATTATTTGCCATGCTATCCATGACAATGGAGATAATTGGCAAGTCTTTGATAGTGATCTTCAAATCTTGTTATTTTTACAACAATCAAGAGAATTCCTAGATCAATTGCAACCCAAAATTGAAGAGGCCTATGGTGACCAGATAATGTAATTAAAATCAAATAAGCTTCCAAAAGGATTGATAACCCTTGAGAATCTTTTTGACCCTGATGATGCAAGTCTAGACAAGAGGAAGTTTGTGGCCAGCAAGGATGACTACTTAGAGATTGAGGTCAGCAATGGAAGAAAACTAAAGTAGGCAATATTACTACTCAGGAAGAAAGGGATAGGCTTATATCTCTGTGTAACAAATATGACAGGGTGATAGCATGGACTTATGATGATCTTCATGGTTACAATAAGGACATAGTTCATCATACTATTGAACTCACCAAAGGATCAAAGCCTGTGCGTCAGAAACAAAGACCAGTAAATCCAAAGATTGAATCTCTTATTGTAGAGGTGTTTGGGGTAAAATTGGATTTGATGATCTTTTGTGGTTTAGTTGTTAAAATCCTCCTTTCACCATAACATTGAAGGATCTAGGTTCAAATGGCAAGCACTATCATACGCTAGGTCACTTGTAGATGTAGGGAAGCTTGGATTAGGGAATTAATTATCAAATTTTCTTTCTCCTATGCTCAATTGACCATTAAATCCCTAATTACGCAAATACGACAACAAATTAATGAATTACAGAAAAAGCTCTTGTAGATGGGAGTAAAATACCAAATTATAGAATACCTGTTTTCAGGGTTCCGAAGTGGAACAGTTGGGGACATAGGAGCGGGTGCCCAAGTCCAAGGTACCTATTTTTTAGGGAATCTGGACCTCCTTCGGACACTGAACAGTCCTGTAACTTCTATTTTCCAAAATCAGTTTGCAGAGGACATTGGAGAGAGCGCCCTAATCTCGGAAGTGCTTCTTTGTCCGTCTTTTCTTCAGATCCTGAATCCTTGATGTCTTTCCATCCTTCCTACAACTCCACTTTTCTCGGATGCGACACCTGTGACCTGCAATCACAAGACTTGGTTTGGGGTTTGTGGTGTTTAGAGGTTTGCCTCAGTCAAACCCTAGAGGACACTTAAGTCTCTAAACACCGTTGTCAGATAAAGAGGGCGTACCCTTGTGAGGCAGAGGCCAAAACCAAAGGAATCAATGATAAAAACACAATGATATGTCACCTTGTAGTGAAGCTTTCATGGAGGAAGATGCTCTTCATTCCATGAAGGAATTGATGCTCAAATTTGCAAATATCAACACACAAAATACACAAGTCTACTCTTGCAACACAATAGAAAGCCTTGAATCACCTTTAGAACACAATAGCTTGCTAGTAATCATCTAGTTTACAAATGAATGCCTACATATGTTTATACATGCATCTACAAGCACTCTCACCAAGATATTTGAAATTCAAACTTACCGTGTTGGCAAAGGGACCTAATAATGGTCACTAATCAACACCTAGAAATTGGGACTGCCCTAAAATAGGGCAGGACTAGGGTACGAGTGCCCAAGTCCTCCCCCCTATTTTAGGTAGGGTACAACTCAAGGGGTCCTCCTAGGTCCTATTTGTCATGGGACTTAGGTCTCATTCCATCGAGATGCTAAAATATGAACTAAAATGTCCTAAATGCACTCTAAAGACCTGGGAGCTAAACCTTATGAGGGAAAAGCCCCCAAGGGGACATTTTCCGAAGTTACATTTAGCCCCTACTTTAATGTATGTATGAACACATGGCCCATACATGCACTAAAGTAAGATCACAAACACAACAAACACACCAAGCACGGAGAAGACATGCCAATCACATAGAAGATAGTAATAGGCACACAAAACACTAAGAAGACAGTTACAGTCACGCAGAACACAGAGCAGACAGTTAATGCATGGAAGATAGAAATGATATCTTTTCTTTTCTTTTTCTCATATATATATGAAATGCAAATGCAAGTACTGGAAAGTAAATAAACCTCCCAAAATGCAGGAAGCACTACTCGATAGCACTGGTCTCTGCATATGGGGCAACACACACGCAATACATGCAAATCCTCCCAAAATGCATGAAGCACTACTCAAGGCACTAGTCTATGCATATGGGGCAACAAACATGCCATACAAAACAAGCATGCCAAAACACACACACTTGAAGACACGGAGAAAATATGGCAGATAAGCGATGGTGTGTTCCCTATTTCTAGGCTCATCACCATCTCAGGCACATTATAGGAATACACCGACGATTGGTCTTCACCACAACAATCACCAAAGACACACTTAAGGGCTAAGTTAGTCACAGAATTGCTCGCCGCCTCCACAGAGGACTTTTGAAAATGACAAGATGATGCAATCTGCTCTGAGAAATACACCATCCCCGCCTCTATAGAGGGCTTAAGAAAAAGGATATGTTCAATATCCCGCCTCCACAGAGGGCTTACATGATTGATTGATTGATTACAAACAAGCTCAGGATGCACGATGCACTACTCTGGTGTAGGTCTATGCATCTAAGGTCAAACACATTGCTAACATCTATAACAGACAGCTTACCTTATATGCCCCCACCTTAAGGTGGTTGATATTAGTTATCGATATCAAGCATGTTAAGGTAGGAAGAAAACACACAAGGGAACACTGACTTTCGCAAAGCTTGTTGATAACTGAGAGGGGGGCTGAATCAGTTATTCTAATTATTTCTGCTTTCTAAACTTTCTTAATAATCAATGCAACATTAATTCAAATAAGCAAACATAACCATGAAATGGAAATACACATGACACAATATTTTTGACGTGGAAACCCTGTTAAGGGAAAAAACCACAGGGTGATTAACCCAAGATTGTATTCTCTGTTAGAAGAATGGAAATACAAAATGGCACTTGCCAATTAGGGCTCACTACCTGAGCACACTACTCACAAGAGGCACACTGTCTACAAGAGACACACTGTCTACAATTTATAAAGAGTGTAATACAATACTTGAACTGATAAGGAGCATCAACATATGTTGGAGTTCAGTTCCGGTTAGGCTCTGTATACTGATCTGCTGCACTTCATCTTTCCTCTTTTTGTGCTGCTCTCCTTTCACATACTGGACCTTCCTTTCTGCTTTTATTCGGCTCTACTACTTTTCTTCACACATCACTAAAAACCACAAAACATCTCACAACTAAATCCATCTTGTATATATATCCGCACAAGTGATTTCATCACCTTTCTAGTCGGCATCCGGAATAGTCAATCTTTTCACAAACTCTGACCTGTCGGCTGAATCCTTGCTTACCAAGTAATGTGGATCAAGGATATACTTGTAGAAGTCATCAATCATGTCAGCCAATCATAACTTATGTCTTAATAACCTTTACCATCATTAGTAACACATCCGGAATAATGTCTGATGTTCTGCCAGTCAGTTCTTCCTTTGTCCACACTACCAATCAGGAACCTGATACTCAAGTATTCATATCTTTTTCTTCATCTATCACTGGAGGCTAAATCCTTGGAATCTATCACTCAAGGTAGTCCTCTTGACTTGCCCAAATCTGTACTTCACCAAGATACTTCCTCTGAGAGATCCGGACCTGACTGTCAGACCTCGCCACATGCTCTGTTCTTGCTTACCGGACCACAACATTCTTCACTCTGACTTCCGGTATAGACACACCATGTCCTACAGATGTGTTGGATGAACTTTGTTGCCATCAATGACAACAATCATGAATCCATATAGTGTCTCTTGCCAACAATCTCCCCCTTTGGCATTGATGGCAACACTTAGTGAAAAAATAACGAAGTGTTTACACTATGCTCCCCCTTTTCTGATGCTCTATTTTTATATACATTTTTTGGAGCTCCCCCTTAGCTGGATTCCTCATTTTTCACTGCTCTTCACTCCCCCTTTGACATCAATGGCAAAGGGTGGGGTCCGCACACCAAAATTTTTAAAATTTCATCTATACTTGGCCACATAGGTATATACATATGGCATAATTACATATACTGAAGAATGTCTGCAAAAGTTGTCTTCAATTGGACAAATTCTGTTGCCTAACTTTGCTTCATTCTGTCCAAAATTGATATATGACCGCTTAACAGGAATGCAAACACATCTGCCCTTTTTAGATCTATTGGATCACTGGTCCGGGCTGTGATTTGAGCTTCTTTTATGGCCTCATTCATGGCCTCTAACTTAGGCACAATTATCCCTCTGAGCTCACTCAACCTACTAATTCTGTTTTTCTTCTCTTTTTCAAGCTTCTTAATTTCATTCAAAACTACAACCGTTTGACATTCTTGATTTATTATGGATGTAGTAAGTGGATCAAAATTTTGAGAAAGTTTTGTCAGTTTATCCTTCTGTTCTTTCATTTTCTTCTCAATCTCCACTGTTGTTTTAGACCAGGATATACAAAATTTGTATACATCACCTCCATCCTTAAGGGCATTTTCCAAACCTTTTATCCCAATACCCATAACTCTTCTGTCATTTGATATTAACCCTTGTAGCTCTGAGAATCTCTTATCCAAAAATTCTTTCTTGACCTTCTCCTCAGCTGATTTCTCTAGAGAATTAAAATGTTTGCTAACACTATTGACTAGAGTTTTGAGATTACCGGAGGAAGAGGCTGTGGGATCCTTTTGAAAAGATGGCATGATCTTTTCCAACACTCCGGATGCTACCTCTATAAGCTCACAGTCTTCCATGTGAGATTTCAGTAGTTTCTCTTTGGCCTTCGCATTTGCAAATGAAGCTATCTTCATTGTTTGTACCGGAGATAGAGAGTCAAAATCTAATGGCCCTTTTAGTAATTTCGGTTCATCCATCTCATTAGTTTCTTTTGTCAAGAAGTCCTTGATAGATTCTGCAGTGTCTCTTGCCAGAGACAGATTTTTCTTCTCTTCTGCAATGTCACTTATGTTCTTTTCAGCTTGACTTCCTTCTTTACTTTTCACCTCTTTTTCTTTCTCCTTTATTATTTCTTCTTCTTTAGATCTGGGGTCAACAGGGGAATCCGGAGGAGAAATGTTAGTCTGTTCATGGGCCACCTCTTCCAGAGCAGAGGATTCCAAGTCCTTAGCTGTTTCTGCACCGGTATTCATTACCTCTTCTGTCATTTTCTCAGTAGACTCTTTTGTAACACTTGTGGTCGAGGGGTCAGTACCCAAGTCCTCTATAATTGGAATGTTGAATCTTTTGAATGCATTCCGGAGGATCTCTTCTATCTCTTTTGCAACTTTGTCAGTCTCTCCGAGCATAAGTTGATTCATCCTTGGTTTGCTCCTGAACTCATCCTTACAATCTTTGAATACCATATTCATTTTCTTGGGATCGATTGAAGGATATAGCTGAATTGCTATCTGTTTTTGGATTTCTAGGTCTTTGGCTTGGGCATTGTTCTTTCTTATTTCTAGTTCCTTCTCCAAGCTTTGGCGATCAAAGATATGATTTCAATAAATGCTTTGTTGTAGATATTTAGGTACATGACTGTGGCATCTTGCAATATCTTCTGATCTACTTCACTATAATCATCATAGAACTCAATCATTGGCTGAAGATTTCCGTCCACTGTGACTGATTTGATTATGTCATCAATGTGAAGAGTGGGTTTTTCAACATATTCCTCTGTCTTTTCTTCTTCCTCTTGTCTGGTAGAGGGTTCACCGGATGTTTTCTTGTTTTTCTTCACTTTCCTAATTTCTTCATCAGATTCAGTCTCCTCTTCATCCCTTTGACTGGCATAAGCCCTTGTGGCTTTTGTCTTTGTTCTTTTCTCTCCTTTACCGGATAATTTTGCTTTCGATTTTGATGGCCTTGAGCTTTTGGTAGTGGTAGGTGCAGATCTCTTTGATGATCTGGTCCGGGTGGAAGATTTTACCAGAACACTTTCCTCACTTTTCTTTTCTACTTTTTTTCTTCTCTTCCTTAGCCCTTTCCATCTTTTCCCTGTTGGCATTAAGTGCCTCCTTTGATATGCCAAAGCCTTTTACAACATCTTCAACTTCTTTTCTTACCTTCCTCTTGATCTCTGGTTGTCTGAGTTCCACATGAATCTTTACACTTAGCTCCTCAAAGGTTCCAAACCTTTCTGCCTTGGGATCTTTTAGCTGACTTAACATGTGTTCAATATGCAGCTCAACAATTTTCTCATCAACTTCATACCCCATCGGCATGATCCATACTATTCTTGGTTCCACTGCCTCCATAAGGCACTGATCAGTTTCTACCATGAAGCAAACAATATCCTTATACTTTTCAACTAGATCTTGGGGGATTCTCTCCCTTGCTTGCATCATACTCTGAAAGTTCTTGAAATAGCCCTAGAGTGCTGTATTCTGTGCCTTAACATCACCAAGTCCATGCAAATAATCCCTGATTTGTATGGCAACCAGTCTGTCATTTTGCCATATCTAGCCACTAGATCCAGGTAGCTCATTCATATAATAGAAGAATAGACATAGTATCAAGCCACCATATTTGAAGGAGTTCTTCTTGTCTTTCTTTATCTTCTGCAGATTTTCCAGAAGTTGGTTCAGAAGGAGCTCACAGAGATCATAGTCAGCATTCTTTCTTAACATTTCATAGGCAGTGTATATTGCTATTCCAGGTACTGAGTTTTCCCTGCTAGAGTGATATATTTTGTATCCGATGATCATGGATGCAAACTTGATATCCGGATCAGTGATATCCTTAATATCGGATCTAATCTGAGAAGCTCCTGTTCTTACCGGAAGAGTGATAAACCGGATCAAACTTGAAAGATTTGCCTGATCAAAACTTCTTGCGGATCTTCCACCTCTTTACCAAAGCTATTTTAGACAATTCTTTGAAGACCCTTTAATCCACAACACCTCTTGTGTCAAATTTAGGCATCGAAAGTCTTGCTGGGGGAAAAAGAGTTTTTCCTTGTGACTCCCCCTGAGCCAAAGCTCACCCTTTAATTTCTGGAAGGCATATCAGCACCAGATTCTGGTGCGGATCCATCCTCTACATTCTCTGTACTTTTCTTTACCCAAATCTTGTTCATTTCACTTTTGACTTCATCCGCATTCACCTTTGTTTTTCCTTTGTCTTGATTCTGATTATGATATACCAAACCTCTTTTGTCTTGATTCTTGTTTCTACATAATTTTGCAATATGACCGGATCTATTACAAATTTGGCAAACAACATTTCTATGCATATTTGATTGATATCCTCTTGATCTGCATTGATTAGCCATATGACCTATTCTATTGCATGCAAAACATCTACCATTGAATGATTTGTTCATTTGCATATTTCTGCATTCATGAGATTTGTGACCATACCTTTTGCAGTTGAAACACTATCCGGAGAAGGATGAGTTAGTCTGATTCATTCTCTTTCCGCACTGATTAGCATTATGACCAAAGTTATTGTAGTTGTGGCAGTATCCATTGAAGGATGGATATCTTTGAGCATTAGGCTGCCTTACCGAAGGTCTTCTAGGCCTATTCCTTGGATTTTCTGATCCAAAATTCTTCTGACCAGATCTGGAGCTTTCTCCTTTCTCATATCCCAAACCACACTTGTCATCTACCCTCTTTTGGCTTTCAAGACGAACTTCAAGTTGAGCAGAACTTATCTTGAATTTCTCTTTATATTCATTTGCTGTTTGAAGATCCCTTTTGAGAGAGACAATTTGATCCTCAAGTTTTTCTTCATTATCTTTAGCATCTTCAAGATCAGATTCAAGATGTCTGATAATTCTATCCATCTTGTGGTAATCTTCTGATTTCTCCTTGAGAGATTGTCTTAGATTATATTCAGTTTTTCTTCTCTTCAATCTCTTGGGTAAACTTCATAACACCTGATTCCATTTCATGTCTTACCATAATGATTTCTTTTGATAACTTTTCACATAACTTGGTTTTCTCCTTCAGATCTTCATTTGTATCATTGGCTTCACTTTGACTTGCCAATTGCTGAAGTAGCTCCTTTCTCTTTTTCATAGAGAGATTTAATTTGTCTTTAAGTTCTCTCATGAAATCATTAGCCTGTTTGAGTCTTTCCTTTAACTCATTGAATTCAGAGTTTGACTGCTCAAGATCATCAAGGGCAGTCTTGAGTTGCTCCCTTAAACCATATACATCCATTTGAATTCCCAGATCTTCCTCAAGCTGTTAGACTCTATTAGGAGGAACTTGGCTCTGATACCAATTGTTGATAACTGAGAGGGGGGGTGAATCAGTTATTGTAATTATTTCTGCTTTCTAAACTTTCTTAATAATCAATGCAGCATTAATTCAAATAAGAAAACATAACCATGAAATGGAAATACATGACACAATATTTTTGACATGGAAACCCTGTTAAGGGAAAAAACCATGGGGTGATTAACCCAAGATTGTATTCTCTATTAGAAGAATGGAAATACAAAATGACACTTGCCAATTAGGGCTCACTGCCCGAGCACACTGCTCACAAGAGGCACACTGCCTACAAGAGACACACTATCTACAATTTATAAAGAGTGTAATACAATACTTGAACTGATAAGGAGCATCAACATATGCTGGAGTTCAGTTCCGGTTAGGCTTTGTATACTGATCTGCTGCACTTCATCTTTCCTCTTTTTGTGCTACTCTCCTTTCACATACTAGACCTTCCTTTTTGCTTTTATTCGGCTCTACTGCTTTTCTTCACACATCACTAAAAACCATGACACATCTCACAACTAAATCCATCTTGTATATATATTCGCACAAGTGATTTCATCACCTTTCTAGTCGGCATTTGGAATAGTCAATCTTTTCACAAACTCTGACCTGTTAGCTGAATCCTTGCTTACCAAGTAATGCAAATCAAGGATATACTTGTAGAAGTCATCAATCATGTTGGCTAATCATAACTTATGTCTTAATAACCTTTACCATCATCAGTAACACATCCAGAATAATGTCTGATGTTCTATTAGTCAGTTCTTCCTCTGTCCACACTGCCAATCAGGAACCCAATACTCAAGTATTCATATCTTTTTCTTCATCTATCACCGGAGGCTAAATCCTTGGAATCTATCACTCAAGGTAGTCCTCTTGACTTGCCCAAATCCGTACTTCACCAAGATACTTCCTCTGAGAGATCCAGACTTGACTGTCGGACCTCACCACATGCTGTGTTCTTGCTTACCGGACCACATCATTCTTCACTCTGACTTCCGGTATAGACACACCATGTCCTGCGGATGTGTGGGATGAACTTTGTTTCCATCAATGACAACAATCATGAATCCATATAGTGTCTCTTGCCAACAAAGCCCATGCTCCCCGGCAGTGACATGTACTTTACGATCGCTA
Source organism: Cunninghamia lanceolata (assembly GCA_027924645.1). NCBI lineage: Eukaryota > Viridiplantae > Streptophyta > Pinopsida > Cupressales > Cupressaceae > Cunninghamia > Cunninghamia lanceolata. Next base: position 17,644,666 of record BSBN01001215.1, on the reverse strand, counting down.
AATGTTCCCACAAACACATCCTTGCAAGAAACATGTTAGTGTCTACAATATCATGATAAACAACAACATCAATGCGTATGATTAACCACACAGAGCCAATGTTATACAATGAATTCAGAGTTTGAGAATAACCAGGGGCTATATCATGAAGCTCTCCAAATCAAGTACCGCCAAGGCCAGATTCAAAGGCAAACAAAGTTGCACGGAGCAGCAGTATTGTTAAGGTTTGTAAATGCGACAAAAACATCAAAAAATTCACTACGTGGAAAGAATGAGTGCTTCCACTAGCCAAGCATCGGATAAGATATACAACCCCATCGTCATACTAGGAACTAAGTCCATTTTTTGATTGCTCTCAAAAGGGACACTAGGTCCACATCAGTATAAATGTTTGTCGTCATCTGCTCACTAAATGGAAACACTAGAGGAAGGGAAACAATAAATAAGAGAGGAGAAACAAGTGTCTTAGGGACAGTCACGTAGGAGGGTGCCCCCAAGTCACCAACCACGACGCTATGTCCGTAAGACACAACACACAACAATGAAATCAGAGAGAGGAATTTGAAGAATGATGATACAAATAGAAGAAGGTCACAATAGAGGTAGTTTCCTGGTATCCTGAACCTTACGGGAGAATCCAAGGTCATTCCAGGAGGCCTAAACAACACATAACACATTACGAGGGAAGCACATTATGATAGAAATAAGAGTTTATAGATACATACCTGTGGGGCCCCTTTCGGCTAGAAGTTGTCTATAATTAAATCATCATCGTCATTGTCCCATTCCCTAATGATGGAGGATAGTGGGACATATGGTACCATAACCAAATTCATATCTTGTTCATCATGTTGTTCATTGTTAGGATTGTCTTTGTTTGGTTGAATGTTAGGATCGATGAATTCTTGTTGAGAGGCAAGGTTTATAGCATATTCTTGTCTTCTTCTCCTTCTTTCTCTTGCTTTTCTATTTCATTTTGTTTTACCACTTATCTTCTGTAAGATAGGGCTATCCTATTTCATAGGCTTGTGCAAATTAGAAGATGAAGCACCGGGATTAAACCTCATTTGTCGCGGTGGAACATTTTGTTATTGACAATGACCTCCCGATCTTTGTAAGGATTTCAGGGGAGGAACCTCAGCATAGGGACCTTGTCCTTTTGGTCTAAAGTTCTCTTCACATGCTGGTTGTTTCTCTTTTGTCATTTCTTACATAGGAGGACTAGGTACCGGATGTAATAGTTTTGCCTTGTAATTTCTATAGCTCAAAAATGTAAAGTCTATTCGTAGCTCTAATTCGTCGCTAGTATGTTTGTTACAAAAGTAATCCAATGTGAAGTGTTGTTGTGTAATCAACGGTTTGTATGTATTTCAATGGATGGCATGCATTTTTCCATTCAAAGGAAATTTGACACATTTATAAATGGTTGAAGGAACCGCTTTCATAACCAATGGTTTCTTTAAAGCTCTCGTATGTGTCTTAATCATCAAGCTAGAAGGGCCATAAGGACCTTGTATTAATTGATTCGAAAAGAGGAATATTTCAATGGAAAAATTAGTCATGCAATTAGGATCAATCAGAGCTCCCTCCATGTTATTTCCCATTATCTGCATGGTGATGTAAAGAGGTCCTTCAGAATTACTGATTGTTCTATCATGAGGAGCGAAGACAATTTCAGGTTCAGGAGCCTTTATTTTTGCGTAAGGTCTAGGAAGGAACCTATTGTTGCCATTATGATTAGAGGCCATGTTTACTGCTCAAACCAATGCAAAATCAGATTTTTGAAAGCTTTTCAAAAAATGGTGCAAACGACAAGAGCAAAAACAACCCAGAATCCTTGACTTTTCGATACTTTTTCAATGCCAACGAATGAAACAAAGGATGCTATGAGGATTTCAGTCAAGGGAAGAAGGTTATATGACTGATATCAATCTAAAAAAGTAGTATAATCACTCTCAACACACTCTTGATGCAAATCCAAGATAATGCCAAGTCAAAATATAGTGTAAATATGTCAAAATGAACACTTTTTTCACCAAAATTCAATGCAAAAGAGCATAACAAAGGGTGTTGTGAGGAAAATGATGATGGAAAGAAAATAATATCAGTAATAACAGCCACTTGGTTCTAAAATACCCAACACAACATGATTGTAGTGCCACTTAAGGTAAAACCCTAGTGAAAATATAGCAAAATATGTAATTTTTTCACGGTTTTTCAACTCCAAGACCTAGAAAGAGGGGATTTGTAAGGAATTTTAAGAGGTAAAACAAATAATATCAATAATATCAGTCACCTCAATCATAGAATTGATCACAACACACTTGGAGTGCAAACTAGGCCAAACCCTAGGGCAAAAATAGCCAAAATGTGCAGTTTTTTGCAAAATTTTCACTACAAGAGCCTGTAAAAAGGGTGTTGTGAAGATTTTTATGAGGGGAATAAAATTATTAGCCTGATAACAGAAAATTAATGCAAAAATATCTTTCACAACACACCTATGGTGCAAATTTATGAAGTCAATAAGGCCAAAATTAGTGAAAATTTTCGTTTTCGAAGCCCTAGGTTTGAGATTTTGGAACAAAATGCTATGAAAATGATTTAATGTCTGAATTATGATGGAAATTAAATACTCTCAGGTCTGAAAATGATTTTCAAGCTTAATCATGCAAAATTCAAATGTAAATTTAATGAAATTGCACCAAAATTGTTAGTTTTTATTGAAATTTTCGATGCAAAAATGCAAATAATTTAAATTTAATTGCAAATTCACACTAAGATGCAAGACTAAAGACAAATGAAAATTTGAGTGAGCCTCTAAAATTAGTAGAAAAATATGATAAAAGATTTTGCCTACAAACCCTAGATTTTGGAATTACTAGGTTATCTAAAAATTGACAAAATTTCCACAAAACGCTAGCAATTAAATGATGAAAATGCAATGCAAGAACTTGAATTTTTATATTTTTCTTTAGTTTATATCAGATCTGATGTAAAAATCATGAATTAAGAAAAATTAGAAAGAATTTACATGATTTAGTAAGCCCAACAATGCATTTTTTTTTGTATTTTTCCAATTTTTCAATTTTTTTTGAAATTTTCTCAATGTAATAAATTAAATGACCAAATGAATGAATGAAATCACACTAAATCTATAGACAAACACTCACCAAGTTGCAATTTAAGTTCAAAGACACGGGTTCACCAAAATGTTTGGGGTAAAATTGGATTTGTTGATCTTTTGTGGTTTAGATGTTAAAATCCTCCTTTCACCCTAACATTGAAGGATCTAGGGTCGAATGACAAGCACTATCATACCCTGGGTCACTTGCAGATGTAGGGAAGCTTGGATTAGGGAATTAATTATCAATTTTTCCTTCTCTTATGCTCAATTAACCATTAAAACCCTAATTATGTAAATATGACAACAAATTAATGAATTACAGAAAAACCTCTTGCAGACGAGAGTAAAATACCAAATTACAGAATATCTATTTTCAGGGTTCTGAAGCGGAATAGTCGAGGACGCAGGAGCGGGTGCCCAAGTCCAAGGTACCTACTTTTTTGGGGGAATCTGGACCTCCTTCGGACACTGAACAACCCTGTAACTTCTATTTTTTAGAATCAGTCTGCGGAGGACACTGGAGAGAGCACCCTAGTCCTAGAAGTGCTCCTTTGTCTGTCTTTTCTTCAGATCCCAAATCCATGATGTCTTTCCAGCCTTCCTGCAACTCAACTTTTCTTGGATGCAACACCTGTAACCTGCAATCACAAGACTTAGTTTGGGGGTTGTGGTGTTTAGAGGTTTGCTTTAGTCAAACCCCAGAGGACACTTAAGTCTCTGAACACTGTTGTCAGATAAAGAGGGCATGCCCTTGTGAGGCAGAGGCCAAAACCAAAGTAATCAATGATAAAAACACAATGATATGTCACCTTGTAGTGAAGCTTTCATGGAGGAAGATGCTCTTCATGCCATGAAGGAATTGATGCTCAAATTTGTAAATACCAACACACAAAACACACAAGTCTACTCTTGGAACACAATAGAAAGCCTTGAATCACCTTTAAAACACAATAGCTTGCTAGTAATCATCTAGTATACAAATGAATGCCTACATATGTTTATATATGCATCTAAAAGCACTCTCGCCAAAATATTTGAAATTCAAACTTACCGTGTCGACAAAGGGACCTAATAATGGTCACTAACTGACACCCAGAAATTGGGGTTGCCCTAAAATAGGGCAGGACTAGGGCATGAGTGCCCAAGTCACCCCTGCTATTTTAGGTAGGCTACAGCTCAAGAGGCCCTCCTAGGTCCTATTTGTCATGGGACTTAGGTCTCATTCCATCAGGATGCTAAAATATGAACTAAAATGTCCTAAATGCACTCTAAAGACCCGGGAGCTAAACCTTATAAGGGAAAAGCCCCCAAGGGGACATTTTCTGACGTTACAAGAGGAACTCAAGAAGCTATTAGAATCTAAAATAATCTTTCCAATCAAACACTAAACATGGGTGTCCAACTTAGTGCCAGTGAGGAATAAAAATGGAGAGATTAGACAGTGTGTTGACTTCAGAGACCTAAATAAAGCATCTTTAAAGGATCATTACCCACTTCCTTCAATGGAACAAAACTTGTAGACTGTAGCTGGAGTTGAAAGGTTTTCTTTACTGGATGGTTTCTCAGGTTACAATCAAATCTAGTTGGCAAAAGAAGATCAATACAAGACTGCTTTCACCACCAAGTGGGGAACTTTTGCATATGCAAAGATGACTTTTGGGATTTCTAATGCTGGGGCAACTTTTCAACGTGCCATGTACATAGCATTCAGGGGATTGATAAACAAGATTATTCCAATTTATTTATATGATCTAATTGTATTCACAAAATGTGCTGAAGATCATTTTGATCATTTGGAAGCCATATTCCAAAGATGCCAAGAGTTTGGGATTTATTTGAATCCTAAGAAATGTGTGTTTGGAGTGCCTCACGGTAAGCTACTCAGGCACATAGTCTCGAAAGATGGAATCTCTATTGACCCATATAGAGTTAAAGCAATACTAGATTTGTCTCTACCTGTGAACAAGAAGGCAATACAGTCTTTCTTAGGGAAGATTAACTTTGTTAGTAGATTCATATCTAATTTTACAGGATGGATTAGACCTATCACTCTGATGTTGAAAAAGGATCTTAATTTTAAATGGACAATTGAAGGCAGACAAGCTTTTGAAAATATCAAGAGGGCAATCTCTACTGCCCCAGTGTTGCGTAATCCAGATTTTTCTAAAGACTTCATAATGTATGTATATGGAGGAGAGCACAGTATAGAAGCTGTTTTGACTCAAAATGATCAAGTAGAAGGAGAACATCTTATTGCCTTCTTTTCTAGAACACTATGGGAGTATGAATCCAGGCACAATTTTGTTGAAAAGCAAGCATATGCTATAGTAAAAGGATTAAAGAAATTCAGGCACTTGGTAACAGGAAACAAGATTGTAATATTTGTGGCCCATTCACGTGTCTGAGAGTACATAATTGAAGGAGAAATAACTGAAAAGAGAGCCAATTGGATAACCAAGATCTTAGAGTATGATGTGGAGGTTAAACCAACCAAATTGATAAGAGGAAGGGGCCTTTGTCAATACATTACCCAAGACTCAGAGGTTCCAGCAGAAGGAGAGGACATAGAAGATACTGTACTGAAGGTTTAGGAGAGTGAGTTAGACTCATGGGTTCATAACATAATACATTTTATGGAAACTGGTCAAACCCTTTCCTACTTTCTTCGGAAAAGAAAAGATACTATAGGCAACAAGGATCCAATTTTATTCTGATAAACTATATTCTTTTCAAAAGGAATTTTGATGGGATCTTGCTCAGATGTGTGGAAAGGGACGAGTCTCGTAGAATCTTGTGTGAAATGCACTATGGCATGTCTGGAGGACACTTCTCTGCAAAAACTACAACCATCAAGATTATCCAAGTAGGATACTATTGGCCCACGATGTTATCTAATTGCCATAAAATGGTCAAGGAATGCCATTCATGCCAGTTTTATGTTGGCAAAAGAAGGAATGCAACCTTACCCTTAAGTCCCATAGTTGTGGAAGAAACTTTTACCCAGTGGGGTCTGGATTTTATAGGGATGATTAATCTAGTATCAAATTCAGGACATAAATGGATTCGTACTGCTACAGATTATTTCACAAGATGGAGCGAAGCGCCCCCATTGAAAGAATCCACTGAGAAGGTCATTCTGAATTTTATTGAAGAAATTACCACTAGGTTTGGTCCTCCCCACACTATTATATCTGATAATGCTAAAGCATTCTTAGGGTCAAATTTTTTTGAATTTGCTTTGAAAAGTGGCATTTATCTGAAGACCTCATCAAATTATTACCCACAAGGAAATGACCTTTTTGAGTCAACAAATAAGAACCTGATCAGACTCATAAAATAATTGGAATAGAGCATCAGAAAGAGTGGCATAAATATTTGAAGGTAGCCTTATGCGTAGGCAGAATCACACCAAAGCAGGTGATCAAGGTCTCTCCTTATGACTTAGTGTATGGTAAAAGTGCAATAATGCCTCTATCTTTGGAGATTTTGGCTCTACAACTGATTAAGAAGATTGAAATAGAAGAAAATGGTCTAATGCAAGTAAGGCTTGCAGAACTGTTGGAACTTCAAGAGAAAAGGGAATTGACACATGAATCTTTGATAAATCGCCAACAGACTGTTAAAAATTGGTTTGATAAGAAGACTTCTGAACCCAAGTTTGAGATTGGTAGTTGGGTTTTAAAATGGGATGAAAGAGCCGCAAATCCAGGACACCATGGAAAATTTGATTCTTTGTGGATGGGCCCCTTTAAGATAACTGCCTGTAAGCAGCGCAATGCTTATGAATTAGAAACAATGGAGGGAGAATCATTGGAGATCCCTGTCAACAGGATCTTCTTGAAACTTTTTTACATTGAATCCAATCCTACCTCTTGTATTATTGTTAGTATAGTTTCCCTTCTGTTTTGTTTTTCTTGAGGTTGTTTTCCCACCTCTTTCGAATAAGTGTTCCTTGAACACGTATCAGCAGCTGAAGCCTTTGGTGGTCTCCTAAGTGTCTTGTTCATTAAAGACTGTTGATAAGACCCAAAAATCTAAAAGTGTCTAATGACCTCGAATGAGAAATATTAATGGCAAGAATTTTGAATAATGATTATAGATCTAAAGGATCTAGTTAGCCACTCTTGAGGCACATATTTTTAGAGTCATTAAATATGCAACAACGGGCTCATTAAAGAGTTATATTAACTCATGCCAAAGGAGCGAAAGGATTTAAAAGAGAATCTTGACTCCTTATTTTTGTAGTGTCGATAGCAGAATTTTCCTTGAGATTTAAGGCACTGTTATAGTTTCAAGTTTCTTAGTAGGTTTGTGGTGAAGATAGTAAGAGTCACAATCAGTGTCAAGTAGGAGCATAAATGGTAGAGGAGGGACTATCTTCAAAAGGTGGTGAGCAAAAGGGGCTGTTTGAATTACTGGACAAATGGAAGAACAACTGGCCATACGCGGTAGCCAAGGCACAACCTAGAGTCAAGCTTCCAAAAATGAAGAGTTGAGTAAAGGTAAATCCGTAGACCCTTCTCAGGTTATCACTTATGCAGATGGTATTTTTGACCCTAGGATTTCCAATAACCCAAAGACTCTAAGAGAATGGGCACATGCGAGATTAATTATCTAGGCAAAGAAGGGCAAGTCCAAGTCTTTTGGCATGAGAAATTGGAGCTCTGGTTTGGCTCAATACATGGTTCCTCTTGTCCATTCATATCTAGAATTGGCCCAATTGTGTGCAATTAACTTTGACTCCTCTACTGACATTATTAAGGGAAAAAACATCCAGGTCATCATTCATGCACAAGCTATTCATGACATGCTTGGTTTGTCATATGACCCCAATGCCTGTTTCTATGATTTGGCTAAATTACATAAGATTTGGCATCAAGTGCAAAAGAAGCAGGACTTTTTAAACAGGGCGCCATGTCTTGATGAAAACAATACTGAGTTACCAGACTCTGCCACTTCCTCTATATTTATTAACTTTAGATGTACAAGATGCTTGTTCAATGCTGGCATTCATCTTCGAGCAAGATGAGGATGCAAATGTACACGATTGGTAGCTTGGGGCTATTTTTCATCTCAAGATAGTCACATGGATGCAAGAGTATAAGTTTGATTTCACGAAGCATATAGCTTATGCATTGACTCATTAGTTTGCCAACTTCCAAAATACACAGACATTCAGGTATTCATCATACCTATTTCATTTAATTTTGTATCAGAACTACCAACTTTTCTTATAGACATGCATTTGAATCTATATGATCTTGAGGTAGATGCTCAGAGGGTAATCCTCGTGTCTGCATGGACCCATTTGTTGTCTGGAATCTCTGATGTTTATGAGTTTACGGAGCTTTTTGTGTCATCCCTTATTGAACAATTGGATCCAGAAGAGTTCAAAAATAGAATGACTAACAGGGTGAGAGGACTCATAACAAATTCAAGAATCCCTTGTGATTATTTCTTTGGGGCTCATTATACTATGATCAGGGTCCATGGTTTTGGAGAGGAGCCTTTCTTGCTCCCTAAGGTTTTGACAACTAGGGTATTAGCCCTAGAAATGGCCTGACAATTGTCTATTATCGACTTTGAATTCAAAGGAAAAAGGAAAAAGGAAAAAGGAAAAAGAAGGCCTTCTATGACCCCCCATGGTCAAAGGGTGGCATCACGTTGGTAAAAAGAGATACATAGTACCTTTTAATGAGGAAACTAGTCAATTATGGGCTAGTTATGGTTCTAGACTAGTGGAAGTTTGACCCTAATAGTTTCATGGCTTCTTGGCTCACTAATAATAAAGTTCAAGCCTCTTTTGTACATGAGAGTCGTCAATTTTTTGAAGATAGGTCACCACCAGCAGACACTCCAGATGTCTATGTAGAGGTAATTGACATTCCTAATGAGCCTCCTAAACCATGGGAAACATTTTACACACCCATCAGGAAGTATGACCCAAATAAGAATATGACTCATGGCTTAAGACAAGCACTATTGAAGAAAGGATGGGAAATAGATAAAATTGCTGCATATTAGAAATATAGACAAGATATTACTGAGCTAGAAAGGGGTTTTGAACAAGTTGATATAGATGAGAAATGGGAAAGCCCATGGGGTAAGGCTCATATGACTCTAGTCCCCAGCCCTGACATAAGTAATAGCCTAGGGCATTAGAAATTAGAGGAAGAGGTAGGTGGTGTATCAGTAGAGCCAAATCCAAAGTCTGCCAGTTGGCCACCATCCCTCAGTAAATTGGAGCAACAGAAAGCTTCTCAATTGTCATCTCATTTGGTCCAAACAGTTTTAGCTCCTAGGGACCCTGGAGAGACAATTCCACAGAATATAGGAGCAACAGAGTCACCAGTCCCATCACAGCAGGCGATGATAGAATAAATACCAAAGGACCCTTCAAATAATTCTATTAGGAAAAGATGAAAATTGATCCTTCAAGGGTATGAAGAAGAAGAGGAGGAGGTTGTGGATGTTGCCCACATGCAGATTCCAACAACTTCAGCTGCCACTCAGGCAAGTCTCTCTTCTCTTTCTTTTTCTTCTCTTTCTTCTTCTTCTCAATCTTTTTCTACTCAAGGGGTGGCTGCCCAAATGTCCCATACTTCACTGTTTCCTGCCACCTCTGTTGTGCCTTTACAATCCCTATCACCTCCACCCAATGCTACATCTCTTCTTGTTTCACAGACACTGAGTTTACTAGTATTTTCCCCATCACTACGTAAGAGGGCAACATCAGCCCAAGCCCCAAGCCAACAGATGACAACCATTCTCTATGGTCTCCCATCATGATCCCCTTTTGCCAGTGGTTTGATAGCCTCTCCCTATGCTTTCCAAAGTCAAACAGAAGCTGCTAAAAATGCAAGGTAATCTAGGAAGGAGAAACAAAGAAAGAAAGAAGGTAGAGCCCTTGCTGCTACTCAAATGAGGTCTCTTTATGACCCCACTCAATATTCATTGGCCATTACTCATATGTTTCCAAATGTGGTTAAACCACTAGAACAAATGCAACCTGAGGATTATACAATGAATGCTGTGGCAATGGATCTGACCTAGTTTAGGCCTCAGGACAAGGTGGAGCTAATGAAAGAAACCTCAACTATTGTGACTACTAACTTCATTAAAGCCTCTAATAAGTTGCAAAAAGTAGAGGTGGAATTAGCTCAGACAAAATCTACTGTAAGCCGTCTAACTGTGGAGAATAAAAAGCCAAAGACCAGGAAATTGACTAGGTAAATAAGGATATCAAAGAGACTATATCCAAAGAAGTCTTTCAGGCTTCACAAACCAAGGTGACTAGACTGCAAACTGAGCTACAACAAGCCAAAGCTTCAATGTATACAATAGAAAATGAAAAGAGTCTTTTGGAGAAGAAATACAATGATAAAACTGAATAAGTCACCCAACTACATTAGAGTCTTAAGGCTGTCAAGGATGAGAATAGCAATTTATAGAGCCAGTATCTAGCTGTGCAGGAAAAGGTTAAACAATTGACTCTAGAGCTCACCCAATAGCCTCAAAATGTTGGGGTATTATCAATGGTAAATGAGCTATATGTTTCTTCCTAGGAGCGAATATCCAATGATGTGACTCACCTGAAGCCTACACTTAGGTTCATTTCAAAAGATTAGCAACTTTGTGACAAAGTGAACTCTTCTATTGAAAAAATCCTATCCTCAGTAGTTGTGAAGGTTTATGAGTCACAACTTTTGCTTCAAAAATTCTATGATGCTTCTGATGAGATTTTGCAGGCAACAAGGATCAATGACAGACTGATAACAAATGTTGAAGTGAATGAAATTTTGAGTTGCAACAAAGCTGCCACAAAGTGCAAAACTTTATTAGATATTTTGAAGTAAGGAGTCCAGGGAATGAAGGGACACATTGAGAATTTGGTCTAGTTAGGATTCCCCTCGCCATTCCCAGATAGCAGCACAATCTTGATGGAGGACCAAATAAAGACTCTGCTACTTACAAAGCAAAATGATCAAATTGCTTTTCAGACTCTGAGTGACTCGCCAAGTGTCACTGAAGTGGAACCAGTTTTGCTTCTAGTAGCTCAGTTGGAATTTTAGTTACATGCAGTGGTATAGAGTCTATAGACTTTTTCCCACAAAGAAATAATTGAATTGGATTTGGCTTTTAAAGCCCTTCAGAAAAAGGAATATCCATCAGAGGCAGAATGGGTTGGTTACTAGGCCGCTTTACAGAATCTTTGAGGGGCTACAATAAGAGGTACAATTTTGGTTTTGTTCTCTTTTTGGTAGTAAGATTATGGTTCTCTCTATGTAGGCATAGACTCCCTATTGGTCACCAAGAACTATAGAGTTAAAATTCTACATTTTGATATATACATCAATATATATAATTGTTTGAGTCTCGGCTAAGTATTAATTTTTGAGGCATGTCGGGGTCATGAGCGTTTTGAAGAATAAAGAGTCTTGAGGTTGCGAAAGTTGCCAAGTGTTAAAGTGATGCTTATTTGAAAGCTTTTGAAGCTAGAAACCCTCCTGACAAGCGCCAAGGCTCCACATGGTGCAACATTAGGAATTTAAGTTTTAAAAGTGGAAGGGGTGAAGAAAAGGGTTGTGATGTCATCATCCACCCGTAAAAAAAGTAAAGAGTCTTTGCAGATACCATGGAAGGCGACAAGTGTTAGCGCCGCGTTTAATATAGAGTTTCTTTTGTTGAAGCCTCTAAATGATAATGGAGCTCACCACGTGTTCGCTCGGTTCTTATTCATTGAATATCTTTTGTTTTAAGTCTCAGATGTTACGAGAATCTACCATGCGTCCCTAGGGGCCCAAGACTCTTTTAAAAGGAGGATCTCAGAGAAAAGTGACAAGTGTCAATAGGGCACTCAATGGAGGAGTCTTTTGTTGAAGTTTTTATGAAATGAGCACCAGCCTGCCACGTACCCTTCTTGAGTATTTTTGTAGATGCAGCGGAAGATGCCATGTGTCTCAATTATGTGAATTGTTAGTCTCATTTTCAAATGTCCATTTTGTTGCGCCATTGGCCGTTGAGACAAGTGTCAACCCTAGAAAGAGGTGGGAGAGTCTGTGATACAAAAGAGAGATCTGAGACTCACAGAATTAGTTACAACAACATAGGTGAACAAGGAATTAAGATTCTCAGAAGATTTACAGTGCGGGAGCCTAATAACAAAAGCAAAAGTTAACTTGAGTCTTTGATTGCCGGGCCATTAGGATCTCAGCTAGAATAGAAGAACTTCAAAATTTTTGTGTTTTAAATAGTAGAGTCCAACCCAATAGAAGATAGATTTTGAATATCAAAGAGTTTTAGCAACTAGATTAGAAGCATATTTTCTTGCCTCAACAGGTGCCTCTCCTAAGGGATTGAATATTGTATTCTGTGCAAACTTTGCCTTATGTACTTTGTTCTCCTGTCAAGCAATGAAGAGAGAGTGGTGTTCTGTGCATAACATGATGTGTTTCTAATTCTTGTTTCTTACTTTCTATATGAGCCTTTGATGAATCTAATATATACATGCTGTTATTGTTAATCACACTTTTTTCTCTTTAGCTTTATAAACAGATTCTGCAAGTTTAATCACTATGCTATTAGTTTGGATTTCAATACATTTTTGGTGCATTGCCTTAGCAGATTTAGGTGTTTCTTTTATAATCTTGTTTTTTCTTCCCTTTACATTAAAACCCATAGAGAAGAACCAACTTCTTTAAAATCTGGAGGTTATTTCAAGAGTCTGTCCTACATTCTTGGAATTTCCCATTGTTGGTGAATACTTGCAAAAACAAACATCAACAAAGTCAATTGGGGAGACTGTTGAGTCATGAGTAGAGCTCCCAACATTTGTATTCACTTGTTCCTTTCCTAAATCAATGACATTATGTGATTTTGGGCTCTTTGTAGGAGAATTGTCTATATCATTACCAGTATCACCATGTGCCCCTTTATCTTCTTTGTCCGTGGCACGATACTCAGTGTTTTCTGGAGGAGGAGTATTGTCCACAATATTTTCAACTTGTTCATTTTTCTTAAAAAATTTCTCACTCTATCTTCCTGCCTCTTCACCTTCCTTAACATTGTTCTGTGGAGCAGATCCAACATTTTCTTTAACAATAGTGTTCACATCTCCTTGCACATTTTCATCATCCTTCTCCTTTGTAACCTGTTCTGTGTTCTGCAGAGAAGATGTAACAACTTGATGTGGTGATTGTGGTGGAGAATCATGTGGTTGCTCCACCTTCTCTATTTCTCTTACCTTTCCAAGTATCTTATGAGTAATTTCCTCAGTTTCCTTTGTAATCTTTCAATGTCTTCCTTTCTATTTTTGCATAAGAGTATCTACTGTATGCTTTGTTCTGAGCTCTTGGGCTTGTCTTTGAATTAGTCTTTCCTTTTCTTTCTCAGACAGGGAAGCACCAGCTTTATCCAAAGCATCTTTTCTGAGTTTCTTATCTAGGGCAACATCTCCTTCTCTATCCCTTCTTAGAGCTTTCTGTAAACATTTCGGTACTTTGGGGAAGATTTCATCAAGAGACTTGTTATATCTCATCATATACATAGCAATTGTCTTTTTAATAGTGGCTTGATCCTCAGGAGAAGCTTCTAGATGAAGTTTCATAGTTTCATCAAACAAATTGAAACAAATAATGGAATTGTAGACTGCATCTAGAGACTAGGTTCTATAGGAGGAGGTGTTGGTACCTGGGTGACACTCTTCTTGTTCTTCTTGAGCAAGGGAGCTAGCTCCTCTTCTTCTTTTTCTTCTTCTTCACCTACTTCAACACCTTATTTCTTCTTCCTTTTGGCCTTTACCTTGACCCTTGGTTGCTTTTTCTATTCTCCCTTCTCCCACTTCTTTGAAATTACTTCTTCTTCATCACTATCAATCTCTTCTACAACAATTTCTTTCTTTTTCTCTTGTTGTTTACCCTTGGATTTCATCACATGTGTATGTCTGGTAGAGATTGTCCTTGCAAAAGAGGTAGGTTGTAGACCATTGCAGCAGATTGAGAAGTTGATCTACTTGACCTTCTTGGTGTTGAATGCTTAGTGGTAGGTGACACAACATATTCCATAGCATTTTGAGCAGTGAAACCTCCTAGTGGGATACCAACCTTTTTGAACAAGTTTTCTTTGTTCTTGTCTACATCTTCTTCAACCTTTTTCTTGCACAATTTGTCTTGAATCTCTTCATATGTTCTAAATCTCTCACCTTTAGGGTGTTTAGGCCGACTTAGCAAGATCCCTACATAAGCCTTAACTTCTTCATTAGGTACTTCATATGGAAGCTTGCGAATCCACAAAGTCCTTGCCTCAACTGCTACCATGTATCAACAATCCTTATCCACAAGAAATGTTATTTCATATGTATTTTCTGACCAAATCAGAAGAAATTATATCCCTTTTGTGCATTTCAGTTTGAAATTTTTTGAAGAATCCCTAGAAGATAGTATTATAGCTTTTTGAATTAAAGCTTCTCATAAACTCTTTAATTTGTGTTGTTACAAGCCTATCTCGTTGCCATATTTTTCATTTATATCCCGATAACTCGTTTGTGAAACATAATGCCAAATAAATGATCAATGAGCCATACTTAAAGTTGTATCCTGTCTCCTTTGTTCTTCTCAGGTTCTCTAGTAATTGATCCTTCATAACTTCACATAAATCAAGATCCTTACCCTCCTTAGCCATTTGATAGGCAGAGTGTATGGTTGTAGCAATTGTAGATCCCTCTCTGTTGGAGTAATACACCTTATATGCAATGCCCATTGATGCATATCTCACACTAGGGTCAATAATGTCATCAATTGTTAAAGCCCTCTTATCAAATTTGGCACCTGTCAATTCAACGACTTTTTCATTCTTGATTGATTTTAGCTATGGTATGGGTCTGCTAGAACATAACCTTGTTATAACCCTAATAGTTTCTTTTGTTATTTGGTAGGGTTTGTCAAGGTAAATGAATACATCATGAATTCTACTGAGGATATACCTAACCCAATCGTGCTCATTACAAAAATCTAGAAAATATTTCCATACACCCAACCATTTTGTTTCAATGTTGGCATACTCAAGTTTGTAATGAATATCATCATCATCCAACAGTTTATGCCTTAGGGTTTCAAACATGACATGGTCTATCTCTTCCAATTTTGCATGAATATATATCCTAATATCTTCCGTATATACCACAAATGCGAGAACATTAGATAATGCTCCGTTACTGTCAACTTTCGTTGCCTTATAAGGATGCTTCTTAAATTTTGGTCAGGGTTCATCAACAATATTGATCAATTGAGGGGTAAAAGAGGCAACCATCATAAACAACCATGACAACATGAATTAGGGTTAAGTAGTATGAATAATACCTTTGAAATTTGTTGCTAGGGTTTCACTTTTACACTTTGCTTCTCCAAGATTTCAAACGCTTCAAGTGCACCTTTTCTCCTTGGTAAAGATCTTTAAAAACTTCAAATGCAGAACGAGATTGAATCATATGACAATCGTATAAATAGATCCAACTTTTTCCATAAATGCACTTCCTTTTGGTAGATGCTCTGTCACTAAAACCCTAAATCATTCCACAATCTGTTGCATTGAATGCTTTTTCTCCAGAGTTTTAGGGATATGAAACTTCATTATCTTGCCTGTGTCCTCTTTAGAGGGTTCCATGTCAGTAATTATGTATGACCTGCTTCTGTTAAGAGAAGCCTTAGCAGATCAAGGGATTAAGCTAATATACACTGAGTTTCTCCCCCTGATCCATGCCAATTCCTTTTAATGAACAATGAAATCTTCTACCCCAGGCAGAAGTAGTGTGTCTTCCAACCATATGTTATGAGTCTTTTCTAGTTTCTTTCTCCACACCTGTTTTACTTTCTTTTCTTTTGCCACTTCCTAGTGCTGACCGGATGGTTTCTTGAAACCATTTTTGTAGAATTTTGCTTTGTGTCCAAAACCATTACACTTGTAGCACACCCAATTGTATTTTGGTGATGCATTGGTATTTTTCTTCCCATAATTATTGTACTTTGCCTTGGATAGACAATCAATATCCTTGTGACGAAACTTGTTACATACAAAGCAGCATCCATAAAAGGAATGAGAGAATCTAGCATTATACTTGGGAGATATGAAGGAATTCTTTCTCATTTTGTTGTTTATTCTTTCCTTAGATCTACATTTAGTAGGCTTATTTCCATATTTATTGTAGGAAAAACAATAACCATGAAATGAATGAGACTTCACCGCATTGTACCTTTGAGGCCTAAATGAATTCTGATTCATCTTGCTCCTACATTCAACAACCTTGTGACCAAACTTATTACAAGAATAGCAATTACCATTGAAAGCTTGAGAGTACATGGTAAGAGCAGGTTGTCTTGTAGGTGGAGGGCTTTTGAATCTTCCTTGTCTCTGGACAAGAGTGAATCTATCTTCTTTTGCATCTTCAGAGGCATTCTTCTTAGGATTTTTAGCGTAAGTCTTTTCTTCCTTTATTTCAGATTTTCCTTCTGCTTTGAAATTATCATATAAGTTTGTAGATGTACTGGTTATAGGACTTTTCCCTTTTTCAAAGCCAAGACTAGATTTTTCTTTTGATGGCTTTTGAGAGTTAATCAATTCATCAAGAATTACAGAAACTCCTTTTAGTTTTAACCCCTTGTCAATTTGTTCTTTTTCTTTTTCTAGTTCTTTTCTCAAAGTGACAACTTCTTCCTCAAGTTTTAAACATTCAATTGCTTTCTCAGTGAGGTTGGTATTCAAACAATCTTCAATCCTCTTATCTTCTTCAATTTTGACTTTCAAATTAGAGATCATTTCTTCTGCCTTCTTGAGGTTAACCCCACATCCTTTTTCCTCTTCTATTTGAGCTTTTAGTTTGTTAATTTCCTCTTTTAATTTTCTAGCTTGTGTCTTTAGTTTGTCAATTTTCTCCTCTGATTTTTCAAGCATGACCTCATATTTCATATTCAATTCTCTTGCTTCATCCAAGTCATTAAGAGATGATTAGAGTTCTCCTTCAAGGTCTACCTCATCTAGATTTAAGTCCCAACCTTCATGTTCCATTGACTATAGATCCAGTTTTGGTGTAAATATATCATTAGGCACTGCTTTAGGTTCCATGTGTTCAAATGCATGATCTACGTCAGCTGTTAGGCTTCTGAAAGGAACTTAGCTCTTATACTAATTGTTGAACACATCTAGAGACCGAGAGGGGGGGTGAATCAGTCTATACAAAAATTTAACTACATTTCCATATTAAATCAAATTAATTAGAGAACTAAAAATAAGCATGCACCACATTTGTCAACACAATAACACCAGGATTTTTACATGGAAAACTCAACATGAGAAAAACCACAGTGAGTGTTAGCTCACAATATATAATGCTCACTGTTATAAAGATTTACAACTTTGTTTTAGGGCTACAACCCAAGGAAGCTGCTACCCCCTACTGACTTGCAAACTAGGGCTACAAACTTAGAGTAAGATATAAAAGACCTATTGAAAAGGCTCACTATCTGATAGTAGGATACATGAGAACCACAATGAAAACATAGATATGAACTGCTTGCAAGGAAGCATCTGACTTATGCTATTGTTATAGTCCCCCCTTTTCTGCACCATCACTCCATTATACTAACTTCGTGCATTTCATTCTTTATATTCATCTCTGCTTACCATCTCATTCACAAATGACCAATTTTATTCTATATATATATATATCCTCCTCAATAATATAAGGCCTCAATTAGTTTGGCACCAAAAATACCTTTAGTTGAAACGTGTGATTAAAAATCTCGATCGACCTTCAAAGAACTCTATGATAGAGGAGTGCAAAATATCAACATGCGGAGCAGGATATAATCATTATAATCCTTGAAATCATTACCAAAACTTCATGCAACAACCACTGATAGAAAATTGAGAAACTGTTCCTTTAAACTAGGCTGGATACACTATTCTATCTTTCAATACTGTAAAAATGTTTTGCGGAGATCTAAAACACTTGATACTCAGATATAACATGTAAAACACCTGAATACACCTTTTGTCGAAACCACAAAGATTTATCTACAACTATGAAGAAATGAGGAGCATAATACGTTTTCTTTTATGAATGTTTAAACACTAAAGCCCTGTTTTCCAAACTGCTAAACCAAAAATACTCTTCCGCAAGTCCAAATGATATGAAATTTAAAACATACATTCACAATGCCAATTATCTTCCTGTCCTCAAATCCATAAAGTCATATATTCAATAGCGGTAAAGTGCAGAGTAGAATTCGGATGTAGAGTAACCAAAAACTCTAATAAAAATACACTATGTGTTTTGAAGTATACTGAATCATGTCCCAACAACTTGAAAATGCAAGGGAGAGAATATGTAATAGTCTTCTTCTGCAACATCTGTACAATACTTGTGTCTAAGGGAAACACTTCTTCTTGTGCATGACATCAATACAATATGTATCATCAATAAACATAGTTGATATCAATGAAAACCAATGTAGACAGTCTTTAATGCAATCTCCAACCACTGTTGACATTAATGACAATCAAATGCCAATGTTGTTGATCATAGAGAGTTCTTCATCCGCCATTGGGGTAGTCAAAACTGCCCTTCATGATAGGTTTTTGATGACTGACTTGGGTTTGTTGCATTACTTTTTCAGGATTGAGATCTACCAGTCTACTTCTAAGATCATCATCACACAGTCCAAGTATGCTCTAAATTTTCTCTCATGGTTTCATATGGTTGACTGTAAGCTTGATATGACTCCCTTTCTTTCTTGAGTCAAACTTGAGGCTTAGTGTTCTTCACCATTTGTTGATGTCACTTTGTACTGATAACTTGTTAGGAGTCTCATTTATCTGACTCATACGAGACCTAACATTTCATATGCTATAGGCATGGTTTATCAATTCATACAGGAGTCTTATGAGCTACATTGGAAAGCAACCAAGAAGATTCTTCACTACATTTATGGTAATCATAGTTTTGGGATTCACTATGCATTGAGAATTGATCTTGACTTGGTGGGCTACACAGGTTCAGATTGGGTATGCGATTCTTAGGATCACAAGTCTACTTCAGGTTACAACTTCTCACTTGGTTCAGGTCCTATTTATTGGTTGAGTAAAAAGTAATCTACTATTGCTCTATCTTCTACTGAGGCCAAGTATTGGGGGGCTGTGAATGCCGCCACTGAGGCCATCTAGCTTTAGAATCTTCTCACTGAGCTTGGTATCCAAATCAGATGACCATCTATCATATTTTGTGACAACCAAAAATGCCATTCAGATCTCATGGAATTCGGTCCATCATTAGTAGACCAAACACATTGAGGTCCACATGCACTACATCTGGGAGCTCATCCATGGCCACATTATCAACCTTTGCTACTTTCCAACTTCTGAGCAGGTTGTTGATGTCTTCACCAAATGCTTCACTGAGAGCAAGTTCTTTCATTTGTGAGCTTTGCTGGGGATATGAGAGGCTTCATCTTATGTGGGGCTTCATCCTCTCACTCAGAGTCCTACCTCTCTCTATTTTGGGGGGTCTCTTCTCTCTCTCTATTTGGGGGAAGGCTATTCTCTCTTTTCTGGGGGGGGTTTCTTCTCTTTGAGGGGGATTTTTATGTACATGGGTACCTCATTAGGCTTGATTTTTTGGGACCCATATTTTTACCCACCTAAGCTACGCTTAAGGGGGTGTTAGTGTAGAATTTTATTTTCCTAGTTGGGATATTTATTTCCCTATATTCCTAGGTTTTTTCTACACCTTTTATTAATCTTGCAGTTATCACCTAAATTTGCACCATGTTGTTGAAGGCTTTTGTTGGGAAATGTGTCTCAACCTTGCAATTATATAAGGTTTATTGTTGATAGGGTATATATATTTATATATATTTCCTAGTTACATCGATAGGTGTAATATACAATGGGAGCATGGGGTGGAGTGAGATGCATGTTAACATTTTTTTGTTAACAAAAACTGTTAAATGGATGACATGCATTAAATTAATGATATATTGTAAATATGGACCATTCATTATTAGGTTTTAGATCTGATGGTAGATATTTTGTTGGCTTGTCTTGCCCTAGAAGGTAACTGTATTTTATGAGGGTGTTGTATTATGGTTGCGGTATCGTGATGTATTCTGAGAGTTTGATAGCGGTCGTGTTGTCTCTAGATCTCTGGTGGTGATACTCCTGTGAGAAGATTTTTCTACAATTATATTATAATCTTTGTGATTCCTGAATAATATATTGGGCAACTTTTGGAGTGTGGTGTTTTTCTCCTGAAAGGGTTTTCCCCTCGTAAATCACTGTGTTGTCGAATGCATGATATCTATGTTTATTTTTGTTTAAATTTCTGTAACTGTTAAAGATCTATAAAGTTTTGCATTATCCTCCTCTCAAGATTAGTGTAGGAAGTTGTTTTTCTACCTTAGCTTCCTTACAAGTGGTATCAGAGCCTAATCACCTTTGGTTGCAGTTGTGGGTTGTTGGGTTTTTTGAACTAATCCAAATTTGAGTGGGAGCTTGTGCAAAAGACACTTTCTGATCTTGTTGCAGGAATTTTTAGATGGCAAGTTCATCAGGGAGAATAGAGGTGGTTAAATTTTCTGGAAATAATTTTGAAACGTGGAAGCTGAAGATGGAGGATCTGTTGATAGATTGAGATCTGTGGGATGCTATTGATGAGAAGGTTTAAAGGCCTACAAATCCTACTTTGGCTTCTTAATATGATGTTATGGACCGTAAAGCCAAGGGTCTAATTAGATTGTGTTTGGAAAACTCTATTTTTATCAATGTCCATGAAGAGACCTTTGCACATAAACTATGAAAGAAGTGTTGATAACTGAGAGGGGGGGTGAATCAGTTATCCAAATTATTTCTTTTTTCTGAACTTTCTTATTAATTAATGCAGCATTATTTCAAACAAGCAAACATAACCATGAAATGGAGATACACATGACACAATATTTTTGACGTGGAAACCCTGTTAAGGGAGAAAACCATGGGGTGATTAACCCAAAGATTATTCTCTGTTAGAAGAATAAGGAAATACAAAATGACACTTGCCAATTAGGGCTCACTACTCGAGCACACTATTCACAAGAGGCACATTGCCTACAAGAGACACACTGTCTACAAAAAGAGTCTTATACAATACTTGAACTGATTGGTAGCATCCACATATGCTGGGGTTTAGTTCCGGTTAGGCTCAGTACACTGATCTGCTGCACTTCATCTTTCCTCTTCTCTTATGCTGCTTTCCTTTCACATACCGGACCTTCCTTACTACTTCTGCTCTGCTCTGCTTTTATTCACACATCCTTTTTCAATAACGACACTTTACTCAACTAAATCCATCTTGTATATATATCTGCACAAGTGATTTCATCACCTTTCAAGTCGACACCCGGAACGGTCAATCTTTTCACAAACTCTATTTTATCGGCTGAATCCTTGCACATCAAGTAATGCGGATCAAGCATATACTTATAGAAATCATTAATCATGTCAGCCAAACATAATTCATGCCTTCATAACCTTTACCACCATCAGTAACACATTCGGAAAGTAGTTTGATGTTCTGTCAGTCAGTTCTTCCTCTGTTCACACTGTCACTCAGGAATTCAGTACTCAACTATTCATATCTTTTTCCTTGTCCATCACCGGAGGCTAAATCCTTGGAATCTATTACTCAAGGTAGTCCTCTTGACTTTCCCAAATCCGTACTTCACCAAGATACTTCCTCTGAGAGATCCGGACCTGTCTGTCGGACCTTGCCACAAGCTCTGTTCTTGTTTACCGGACCACAACATTCTTCACTCTGACTTCTAGTAGAGACACATCATGTCCTGCGGATGTGTGGGATGAACTTTGTTGCCATCAATGACAACAATCATGAATCCATATAGTGTCTCTTGCCAACAATCTCCCCCTTTGGCATTGATGGCAACACTTAGTGAAAAATGACTAAGTGTTTACACTATGCTCCCCCTTGGCTGATGCTCTGTCTTTATATACATTTTCTGGAGCTCCCCCTTAGTTGAATTCCTCATTTTTCACTGCTCCTCACTCCCCCTTTGACATCAATGGCAAAGGGTAGGGTCCGCATACCATAATTTTCAAAAGTTTAACTATATTTAGCCACATAAGTATATATATACAAGTTGTACTTACATATACTTAAGTATGTCTGCAAAAGTGTTCTTCAACTATACAACTTCTGTCGCCCAACTCTGCTTCATCCTATCCAAAATTGAGATATGCCCACTCAACAGGAATGCAAATGCATCTACCCTTTTTAGATCTGTCGGATCATTGGTCTGGGCTATAATTTGGGCTTCTTTTATGGCCTCATGCATGGCCTCTAGCTTAGGGACAATTAACCCCCTGAGCTCACTCAACCTGCTTATTCTATTTTTTCTTTCCTTCTCCAATTTCTTGATTTCACTCAAGACTACGATAGTTTGACATTCTTGATTTGTTATAGAGGAAGAGAGAGGATCAAAATTCTTTGATAGGTTTGATAGTTTATCCTCTTGTTCTTTTATTTTCTTCTCAATGTCCAGTGTTACTTTGGACCATGATAAACAAAATTTATACATTTCTCCTCCATCTTTAAGAGCATTTTCTAGGCTTTTTATTCCAATATTCATGTTTCTTCTATCATTAATAATCAAACCCTGTACCTCAGAGAATTTTTATCCAAAAACTCCTTCCAGACCTTTTCTTCAGCTAATTTTTCTAGAGAATCAAAATGTGTACTAACACTGCTGACTAAGGTTTTGAGATTACTGGAAGAGGAGGCTGTGGGATCCTTCTGAAAAGATGGCATGATCTTTTCCAGCACTCCGGATGCTACCTCCATAAGCTCACAGTCTTCCATGTGAGATTTCAGTAGTTTCTCTTTGACTTTCTCATTTGCAAATGAGGCTATTTTCATTGTTTGCACCGGTGACAAAGAGTCAAAATCTAATGGTCCTTTTAGTAGGTCCGGTTCATCAATTTCTATAGTGGCTTTTGTTAAGAATTCTTGAACAGTTTGTGCAGTGTCTCTTGCCGGAGACAGATGTTTCTTCTCTTCTGCAACCTTGGAGCTGTCCTTTGGAGTTTTCTTTCCTCCTTCATTCTCACCACTAGCAGTTGTGGTCTTTTCTATTGAGGTCTTCGCACTGTCATCTTCTTTTTCTTTTACCTCTGCTTCTTTCTCCTATGATTTTTCTTCTCTTTTAGATCCGGAGACTGTAGGGGAAATTGGAGGGGAAATGTTAGTCTGTTCGGGGCCCACCTCTTTTGACATTTTCTCAGGAGTTTCTTTTACAACATTTGTGGTGGAGGGGTCAGTACGCAAGTCCTCTATGATAGGAAGATTAAATCTTTTGAAGGTTTTCTAGAGAATCTCTTCAGTGTCCTTGGCTACCTTGTCGGTCTCACCAAGCATAAGCTGATTCATCCTTGCTTTGCTCCTGAATTCATCCTTGCAGTCTTTGAATACCATGTTCATTGTCTTGGGATCAATTGAAGGATATAGCTGAATAGCTATCTGTTCCTGGATCTCAAGGTCTTTTGCCATGGCATTGGTCTTTCTCATTTCCAACTCCTTTTCTAGACTCTTAGGAATTAGAGAGATAATTTCAATAAAAGCTTTATTGTAAATGTTCAAAAACTTAACTGTGGCTTCCTCTAGAATCTTTTTATCTGCTTCATTATAATCATCATAGAATTCTGTTAAGGGTTGTAGGTTGCCATCCACAGTGACTGCTTTTACTACATCATCTAAGGAGAGAGTGGGTTTTTCAACAAATTCCTCTTCCTTCTCTTCTTCTCCTTGACCAGATGATTTCTTCTTCTTCTTTAGTTTCCTGATCTCCTCATCTGATTCGGTTTCCTCTTCATCCCTTTGACTTGCATAAGCCCTTGTGGCTTTTGTCTTTGACCTTTTCTCTCCTTTATCGGATGCCTGAACCTATAGTTTTGATGTTTTAGAGCTTTTGGCTGTGACAGGTGCTGGTTTCTTTGATGATCTGGTCCGGGTGGAAGTTTCTGCTGGAGCACTTTTCTTGCTTCCCTTTTCTGCCTCTTTCTTCTCTTCCTCAGTTTTTAGTCTCTTTTCCCGGTTGGCATCAAGTGCCTCCTTTGAGATGCCAAAGCCTTGGGCAATATGTTCTACTTCTTTTCTCACCTTTCTTTTCATCTCTGGTTCTTTGAGTTCCACATAAATTTTTACACTCAACTCCTTAAAGGTTCCAAACCTCTTTGCCTTTGGATCTTTAGGCTAACTTAGCATGTGTTGAACATGCAGCTCCACAATCTGTTCATCAACTTCATACCCCATGGGCATGATCCAGACTATCCTTGGTTCTACTGCCTCCATTAGGCACTGATCAGTTTCTACCATAAAATAGACCGTGTCTTTGTATTTCTCAACAAGAGACTGGGGAATCCTTTCTCTTGCTTGCATCATGTTCTGAAAGTTCTTGAAGTATCCCCACAGAGTTGTATTTTGTGCATTGTTATCACCAAGTCCATGTAAGTAATCTCTGATTTGGATGGCTACTGGCCTATCACTCTCCCATACCCAACCACTAGATCTGGGAAGCTCATTCATAAAGTAGAAGAACAAGCATAGAATTACTCCACCATACTTGAATGAATTCTTTTTGTCTTTCTTGATTTTCTGCAGATTCTCCAAGAGTTGGTTCAAGAGAAGCTGACAACGATCATAGTCTGCATCCTTTCTTAGCATTTCATAAGCGGTATAGATGGCAGTTCCAGGTATAGAATTTTCTTTGCTAGAATGATATATCTTATATCCAATGATCATAGAAGCAAACTTGACATCCGGATCAGTGATGTCATCTACTGTCATTGCTCTTTTGTCAAACTTAGATCTGGTAGCCTCACTCACAGTTTGGTTCTTTACAGATTTAAGAACAGGAATCCCACCGGATGAGTGTAGTTTGGTAACTGCCCTGATGGCATCTTTAGTGATCTTGAATGGTCCATTTAACCACATGAAATTGTCATGTATTCTGCTCAAAATGTACCTAACCCATTCATCCTCTGTAAAACAAGGGAAATGTATGTATTGTGCAAAGTACTTGTTCCGGAGGCCTATGTATTGGGGTTTGAGCTCAAATGAATCATCTAACAGTTGTTTGTTATAGATATCTCTTAGTTTGAATTCCCCAAACTCTTCAACATTTGCATGTATATAAACCCTAATATCTTCGGTGTGCAAAACACCATGCGGAACATTGGAAAATGCACCTAGGGGGTCTACCTCCAAGGATTTGTATGGATGTTTCTTAAATGTAGGGCGAGGTCTATCAAAAATCTTTACAATATTTGGAGTACCCATTATCAAGAGATTTGCAGTGAGATATTTGAAAATGGAAAATACCTTTTGTGCCTATTAGTTTCACGGAGTTGGTTGGATTGATCTCTGAAAGTAATGACTTCTGCAAGTGATCTTCAATGAACTTGAGGAATTTTGTTGCAGAGCTCCACTTTTCATTTCTTCTTAAGTGCAGAATGAACGAGTGATTAATGAAAAACCCTTATATTTTTCCACAAGCCCTAATACCAGATTACAATAAATGCTCAACCTACATTATTTCGGTTTGCCTTATTCGGGTGATTTGAAGAACCAGATCAACCTTGATCTTTAAACGTCTTGCGGACCTTCCAAATCTTAACCACAGTTTGTTTGAATATATCCCTTATGACTCCTTCAATCCGCAACTCTCCTTGTGCCAGTTTTGGCACCAATTGACTGGCTGGGGGAACAAGGTTTTCTTTGTGTCTCCCCTTGAGCCAGAGCTCACTTTTCAGTTTTCGGAAGGAATATCAGCACTAGAGTCTGGTGCGGATCCAACCTCTACATTCTCAGTACTTTTCTTCACCCAAATCTTGCTCATCTCATTTTTAACTTCATCCGGATTCATCTTTTGTTTACCCTTATCTTGATTATGATTATGATATACAAGACCTCTTTTGTCTTGATTCTTGCTTTTACAGACTTTTGCATTATGATCGGACCTATTACAGATTTGGCAAACAACATTTCTTTGCATATTTGACCGATATCCTCTTGATCTGCATTGATTAGCCATATGACCTACTCTATTGCATGCAAAGCATCTACCATTGAATGATTTGTTCATTTACATATTTCTGCATTCATGAGACTTGTGACCATACCTTTTGCAGTTAAAACACTATCTGGAGAAGGATGAATTAGTCTGATTCATTCTCTTTCTGTACTGATTAGCTTTGGGACCAAAGTGATTGCAGTTGTGGTAGTATCCATTGAAGGATGGATATCTTTGAGCATTGGGCTGTCTTACCGAAGGTCTTCTAGGCCTGTTCCTTGGATTTTCTGGTCCAAAATTCTGCTGACCTGATCTGAAGCTTTCTCCTTTCTCATATCCCAAACCACACTTGTCATCTGCCCTCTTCTGACTTCCAAGAAGAACTTCAAGTTAAGCAGAACTTATCTTGAATTTCTCTTTATATTCATTTGCTAATTGAAGATCCCTTTTAAGAGAGACAATTTCAAGTTTTTCTTCATTTTCTTTAGCATCTTCAAGATCAAATTCAAGATGTCTGATAATTCTATCCATTTGGTGGCAATCTTCTGATTTCTCCTTGAGAGATTGTCTTAGATTATCTTTAGTTTTTCTTTTCTCTTCAATCTCTTGAGTAAACTTTATAACTCCTGATTCCATTTCATGTCATACCATAATGACTTCTTTTGATAACTTTTCACATAACTTGGTTTTTTCAGTCAGCTCTTCATTTGCATCATTAGCTTCACCTTGTCTTGCCAATTACTGAAGCAGCTCCTTTCTCTTCTTCATAGAAAGACTTAATTTGTCTTTTAGTTCTCTCATGAAATCATCAGCCTGTTTGAGTCTTTCCTTTAATTCATTGACTTCAGAGTTTGATTGTTCAAGATCATCAAGGGCAGTCTTGAGTTGCTCCCTTAAACCATATGCATCCATTTGAACTCCTAGATCTTCCTCAAGCTATTAGGCTATGTTAGGAGGAACTTAGCTCTGATACCAATTGTTGATAACTGAGAGGGGGGCGGGTGAATCAGATATCCAAATTATTTCTTCTTTCTGAACTTTCTTATTAATTAATGCAACATTAATTCAAACAAACAAACATAACCATGAAATGGAGATACACATGACACAATATTTTTGACGTGGAAACCCTGTTAAGGGAGAAAACCACAGGGTGATTAACCCAAAGATTATTCTCTGTTAGAAGAATAAGGAAATACAAAATGGCACTTGCCAATTAGGGCTCATTGCCTGAGCACACTACTCACAAGAGGCACACTGCCTACAAGAGACACACTGTCTACAAAAAGAGTCTTATACAATACTTGAACTGATTGGTAGCATCCACATATGCTGGGGTTTAGTTCCGGTTAGGCTCAGTACACTGATCTGCTGCACTTCATCTTTCCTCTTCTCTTATGCTGCTTTCCTTTCACATATTGGACCTTCCTTACTACTTTTGCTCTACTCTGCTTTTATTCGCACATCCTTTTTCAATAACGACACTTTACTCAACTAAATCCATCTTGTATATATATCTGCACAAGTGATTTCATCACCTTTCAAGTCGGCACCTGGAACAGTCAATCTTTTCACAAACTCTGTTCTGTCGGCTGAATCCTTGCACATCAAGTAATGCGGATCAAGCATATACTTGTAGAAATCATTAATCATGTCAGCCAAACATAATTCATGCCTTCATAACCTTTACCACCATCAGTAACACATCCGGAAAGTAGTCTGATGTTCTGTCAGTCAGTTCTTCCTCTGTTCACACTGTCACTCAGGAATCCGGTACTCAACTATTCATATCTTTTTCCTTGTCCATCACTGGAGGCTAAATCCTTGGAATCTATTACTCAAGGTAGTCCTCTTGACTTTTCCAAATCCGCACTTCACCAAGATACTTCCTCTGAGAGATCCGGACCTGTCTGTCGGACCTTGCCACAAGCTCTATTCTTGTTTACCGGACCACAACATTCTTCACTCTGACTTCCGGTAGAGACACACCATGTCCTGTGGATGTGTGGGATGAACTTTGTTGCCATCAATGACAACAATCATGAATCCATATAGTGTCTCTTGCCAACAAGAAGCTTGGTGAAATGTATCAAGCCAAATCTTTAGTGAACAAGATTTTCTTGAGGAAGAAATTGTATTCCTTGAGAATGGAAGAGGGTGGATGAATTACAGACCACTTGGAAGCATTCAATATGATGGTGACTCAATTGGCATCGGTTGGTGTCAAAATGGATGAGGAGGAGAAATGTCAGTTATTGTTTTGTTCTTTACCTGATTCGTGGGATTCTCTTGTTATGGTAGTTGGGAGTACTTTTGTTATATTGAAGATTGAAGATTGAAGATGTGGTGGGTTCTTTGCTTTCTGAAGAGATGAGGAAGGTATCCATTTATGCCAAGGAGGCCCTAAATGTTTATGGAAAACTTAAGGAAAAAGGCAAGAAGAATGAGAAGCGTGATAAATCCAAATCCAAGGGGAGATCCAAATCTCTTGGAAATCCAAAGTTGTTTGCTAGAACTGCAGTAAACTTGGACATATTCGTAAGGAATGCAAAGAAAAAAAGAAGAAAAAGAAGAGATTTGATTCTGATTCTGAGTTTGAGAAGGAAGACGGTGATGCATTCATTGCAGCTTTGGCAACTCATGCATGTAATGATGCATGGTTAATTGACTCAAGTGCATCTTTCCATATGACCTTTAATAGATATTGGTTTTCTGAATATGAAGAATTTGATGGAGTTAAGGTGTACTTGGGTGATGATTCTTATTTAAATATTGTTGGCCATGGTAAAGTTAGAATCAATTTTCTTGATGGTAGAATAAAAAGGATTAATGGTGTGTTGCATATTCCTAGATTAGCACGAAATTTGTTATTTATGAGCAAACTAATAGATGTAGGTGTGCAGGTAGTATTTTCTTATGCAGGATACAAGATGGTTAGAGGTGCTATGGTGATTGCTAGAGGTGTCAGATATGGCACATTATATAAGCTTGATGCATGCACTGTTGAGTGCAATAGTGCTTCTATGAAAAGCAAGTTTATGGAAGAGGTGAGGGTTTCATCTTCAATAGATGGTCATGGCTTTTGGGTACCCAAGGGTGCTCTTTCTTTGTAATCAAAGTTACCTGTAGAAAAAACTATGTTATGGCACTAGAGACTTGGCCACATTGGAGAAAAGGGTCTAAGGACCTTGAAAAATAAAAACCTTGTTGAAGGCTTGTCTGATTGTAATCTTGAGTTTGATTTCTGTGAGCATTGCATTTATGGAAAACAAAACCACATTCAGTTTTACTTGAGTTCTCATAAATCTTGTGGTGTATTGGATCCTATTCATTCTGATGTGTTTGGTCTTGTGATGTTCCTTCAATTGGAAAATCCACATATTATGTTTCATTTATTGAGACTATAGTAGAAGGACATGGGTATACTTTCTAAAGAATAAATCTGAAGTTTTCAGTTGATTAAAAGAATTTAAAGCAATGGCTGAGTTGCATACTAGAAATAAAATAAAATATTTGAGGACTGATAATGGCGGTGGATTTTGCTCTAATGATTTTGATAGATTTTGTAAAGATTGTGGTATTCATAGGCAAAAGGCAACTCCATATTCTCCACAATAGAATGGATTTGCAGAAAGAATGAACAAGACATTGATGGAGAAGGCTAGGAGTATGTTGAGTGGTGCTGGTCTAAAACAAAGGTTTTGGGCTGAAGCTGTTGCCATTGCCTGTTACCTGATTAACAAGTTTCCTACATCAGCTCTTGTTGATAAAACACCTATAGAGGCATGGTCAGGTCACAAGCCTTCATTAAGACATCTTAGAGTTTTTGGTTGCTAGGCATATGCACATGTGCCAAAGGAGAAGTGAACAAAGTTGGAGAACAAAGTTGTGAAATGTATCTTCATTGGATATAGTTCTGGTGTGAAAGGATACAAGTTTGGGATCTTGTTGCACAGAAGATAATATAGTAGAAGTGTTATTTTTAGAGAAACTAAGCCTTGTTCTATTACATTGCAGACAGAACACAGTAAACAGGAAGATGTGATTCAATTTCCTTCTACACCTAAGAAAGTTGAATCGAGGCCTATGGATAGACAAGAAGTTGAGGAGAGCTCATCTAGCTTTGAATCTTCAGAAGAGGAGGAAGAACCTCCAATTTAGCTTGTTCATGGGTATACAAGGCATAGACAACCACCTGAAAGGTATTCACCTTATGATTGGAGATGTATTTTTTCTTTGAATGCTAACATGGATGAACCCAGATCTGTAGAAGAGGCTTTAGGTATGAATGATGTAGAATCCTGGAAGATTGCTATGGATGAAGAAATGACATCTTTGAAAAAGAATGATACATGGGATCTTGTACCATTGCCTGAAGGATGAAAACTTGTTGGTTGCAAAAGGGTGTTCAGGAAAAAATTGGTTCAGATGGAGGTATTGAGAAGTATAAAGCAAGGTTGGTTGCAAAAGGCTACCCTCAAGTTGAGGGTATTGATTATGGTGAGATATTTTCTCCTGTTGCAAAAATGACATCCATTAGATTTTTTCTTTCTATTGCTGATGTTTATAATTTATAAGTTGAGCAAATGAATGTGAAAATTGCTATCCTTCATGGTGACTTGGAGGAGGATATTTATATGACATAGCCAGAGCACTATGTGGTGAAAGGTAAAGGTAATTTGGTTTACAAATTGAAGAAATCTTTGTATGGCCTAAAACAAAGTCCTAGGATGTGGTACTAGAAATTTGATACATATGTGTTGAGTTTGGGATTTGAGCATTCTAAATCAGATCATTGTGTTTATTATAAAATTGATGGTGATCGTTTCCTGTTTATTGCATTATATGTTGATGATATGTTATTTATTGGTAAAGGGAAAGGTATGATTTTAGAACTAAAATCTCAACTTGTTGCTAAATTTGAAATGAAAGACCTTGGTGCAGCTAGACACATTCTTGGGATGAAAATTAGAAGAGATAGAGTGAACATAAAGCTATGGCTTGGCCAAAGTAAGTATGTCAATTCAATTTTATAGAGGTTTAACATGCAGTACTATAGACCATTGTGTGTTCCCCTTTCAGTTGGAACAAAGTTATGTATTTTAGATTGTCCAACATCTCCATTAGAGATGGAACAGATGAGCAGAGTGCCTTACCAGAGTGCAGTTAGAAGTTTGATGTATGCTATGGTTTTTACTAGACTAGACATTTCCCAAGCAGTGGGTGTTCTTTTCAGATATATGTCTAAACCTAGTAGAGTTCATTGGGATGTAATTAAAAGAGTCTTCAAATATTTGCGCTGTACCTCAAAGTATTCCTTGTGTTATCAAAGTAATTTAACTGAAGATGATATTTCCCTTGATATTCATGGTTATGTGGATTCAGACTGGGTAGGTGATATTGATACTAGACAATCCACAAGTGCTTATGTGTTTACTTTATTTGGTGGTGCAATTAGTTGGAAGAGTAAGTGACAGGCTATGGTTGCTTTGTCCACTACTGAAGCTGAGTATATGGAAGCTACTCATGCTTGCAAAGAAGCCATTTGGCTTAAGAGATTGTGTTCAAATATTGGAATAAAACAAGGTGCATTGACAATTTATTGCGACAGTCAGAGTGCGATCTATCTAGTTAAGAATCTGACATTTCATGCTAGGACCAAGCACATTGATGTACGATATCATTTTGTTAGATCTATATGGTCAAAGATGGTAGGGTGAAGTTGGTTAAGGTAGATAATTTGATGAATGTTGCCAATTCTTTAACTAATCCTGTGAGCACAGAAAAGTTCAAATGGTGTTTAGAGACTATGGGCCTTTTGGCCACTAGAAATTAAGAGACGATGTTTACTCCCTCCCATTGCTCTTGCAAGGTGTTCGACAAGTGGGAGATTTGTTGGGAAAATGTGTCTCGACCTTGCAATTATATAAGGTTTATTGTTGATAGGGTATATATATTTATATATATTCCTAGTTACACCGATAGGTGTAATATACAATGAGAGCATGAGGTGGAGTGAGATGCGTGTTAACAAAAACTGTTAAATGAATGACATACATTAAATTAATGATATATTGTAAATCTGGACCATTCATTATTAGGTTTTAGATATGATGATAGATATTTTGTTGGCTTGTTTTGCCCTAGAAGGTAACCCTATTTTATGAGGGCATTGTATTATGGTTGCAATATTGTGATGTATTCTGAGAGTCTGATAGCGGTCGTGTTGTATCCAGATCTCTGGTGGTGATACTCCTGTGAGAAGATTTCTCTGCAAGTATATTGTAATCTTTGTGATATCTAAATAATATATTAGGCAGATTTTGAAGTGTGGGGTTTTTCTCCCCAAAGGGTTTTCCCCACGTAAATCAAGTTGTGTTGTGGTATGCATGATATCTATGTTTATTTCTATTTAAGTTTCTGTAATTGCTAAAGATCTGTAAAGTTTTGCATTATCCTCCTCTCAAGATTAGTGTAGGAAGTTGTTTCGCTACCTTAGCTTCCTTACACTTTTGATAGTTCCAACAAATTCAGTGAAACATGGGATTGGTCTCAAGGTGTGGGACCTTGCAGTTGAGACCAAACCTCCAGAGAAGATGGTTCCTATTTCTGAACTTAAGGTCTAGAGAAATCAACTAAACCTATTCTAATGATCACCAGGGAAAAGGGAGAGAAGGAATACAGAAAGGGAAAGGTGAT
The DNA here is from genome assembly GCA_027924645.1 of Cunninghamia lanceolata. Taxonomy (NCBI): domain Eukaryota; kingdom Viridiplantae; phylum Streptophyta; class Pinopsida; order Cupressales; family Cupressaceae; genus Cunninghamia; species Cunninghamia lanceolata. Next base: position 17,611,735 of record BSBN01001215.1, on the reverse strand, counting down.
ACACCAAGATTTAGGGTGTTTGAATGCAACTGACATAACATAGTAATGATCTCAAATACTAAAGGTGATTCACACAGACTCATGCAAGTTCAAACAAAGGTTAAGGCAAAGAGATGAAAGTATGAAAGGGACTATTTTATCCACAATACACAACTTACATCTATCAAATAAACACAGTGCAAGAACAATGAGAGAGGCAAAATTTAGTTTATATTGATCATAGAGGCTAAATAGCCATTACAAAAGAAGGAGAATTCATGACAAACATAAAATAGACACAAAATGATAGACTCTCCTTCATTAGTGAATTGGTACAAAGACATGAGAGGCTCAACAAAAGAGCACAATCCATCAAATCCACCCAATTCTAGAGAAAACCACAAGGTCTGAACCTACAAAGAACTTTCTGTCTCTAAAAGTGACCCAGCGCAACCAACCAACTGAAAATACATCTTTTTTACATGTATATATGTTTTGTAGTGTGAAAAGAGGGGAGAATGGTTGGGGTTTTAATGGTTTGTGTTTAATCCTCCTTTCACACCAAACATTCCAAGGGCTTATCAACCAAGTTAAATCTCCACTAAGTGAGAACAATGACCTATTAGGTTGAGTTGCCACTTGGGAAGCTGTGGATTCTTGGATGTGTCAAACAATGTCTCTATCTAATGCTCAATTATACTTAGAAATCCTAATTATGGAAATCAGTAAGCAAATTATCGATTTACAACAAATCCTTTCAGACTGAGATAAGGGACATAGATATTTAACTCACTATTTTTCAAAGTTTGGAAGGCGGAGAAGTCGGGGACACGGGGATTCACGCCCTAGTCCAAGGTACCTATTTCTTTGTGAAATCTTGATCTCCTTCCGCACTGATCTACATTGCAACTTCCATTTTTAGGAATTCAACTGTAGAGGACATGGGTGTTGAAAACAAGGCAGATAACTGAGAGGGGGGGTGAATCAGTTATCTCAAAATTTCTCTCTTTCTTTTCTTTTGTTAACTTTAAAATCAGTGCAACATCAAATTATATAAGCATATGTGATCATAAGACCATAAATAAAATCAACACACATAACACAAGGATTTTTATGTGGAAAACCCTGTTAAGGGAAAAACCACAGGGTGACTAACCCAAGATTGTATCCTCTACTAAAAGAATAAAGAAGTACAAAATGGCACTTGCCAATTAGGGCTCACTGCCTGAGCACATTGCTCACAAGAGGCACACTGCCTACAAGAGACTCACTATCTACAGAACTTACAGAAGGTAATTAGGTGTTTGAACTGATGAGAGGCATCTACAAATGCTAGAGTTCAGTTCCAGTTAGGCACAATACATTGATCTGATGCACTTCATTCTTCCTCTATTTTAGTGTTGTTGCTCTGTCACATATCAGACTTGAATTACTACTTCCACACTTATCCTACTTTTGTTTGCACTTTATTTACTCTTACTTCACACCACACACACTTACTAGAATCCATCTGGTATTTATATCCGCATAAAGAATTTCTATCAACTTGCTAGTCAGCATCAAGAACACTACAAGTAATTACTCTCTCAGCTAAATCCAAGCTTGATTTGTGATGCATATCAAAAACATAGTTAGAGAAGTCATTAATCATGTCGGCCAACAATGTATGATCCCAAAATAGCTTGATCAACATCATTTACTCATCCAGATTGAAGTCTGACACTCTGCTGGTCAGTTCTTCCTTTGTCTACTCTGCCTGTCTGGAACCCAACACATAGATGCTCATAACTTTTTCATGCTTTATCACTGAAGGCTAAATATCTAGAATATAGTAGTCATGATACCCTTCTTGACTTTCCCAAGTCCACAACTTACTGAGTTATACCATCTGAGAGATCCGGACCTGATTGTCGAATCTTGTTGCATACTCTGTTCTTGTTCACCGGGCCAAAACAATCTTCAATCTAACTTCTGGTATAGGCATACTAAGTACTGTGGATGTGTGGGATAGACTTTATTGCCATCAATGACAACACTCATGAAGCCACACAGTGTCTCTTGCCAACAATCTCCCCCTTTGGCATTGATGGCAACACAGTGAAAAATGGCTAAGTGTCAAAGTAAACTCCCCTTTGGCTGATGCTCTGTCTTATGCACTATTTTATTGGAACTCCCCCTTAGGTAGATTCCATATTTTTCACTGCTCTTCACTCCCCCTTTGACATCAATGGCAAAGGGCAGGATCTACATACCAAAATTTGCAAAAATTATTCTATACATGGCTGCATAAGTATATATGAATTATGTTATACTTACATATACTTAAGTATATCCACAAAGGTGGCCTTCAACTATACAAAATCTGTGGCCCAGCTCTGCTTCATCCTGTACAAAATTGAAATGTGACCACTCAACAAAAATGCATATGCTTCTGCCCTTTTTAAATCTGCTGGATCACTGGTCCGGGCTGTGGTCTGGGCATATGTCAAGGCCTCATGCATTTCCTCTAACTTAGGGATAATTATCCCTCTGAGTTCACTCATCCTATTTATTATATCCTTCTTTTCTTTGTTCAGCCTCTTTATTTCATTTATGATGACAATGTCCTGAAATTCTTGATTCATTAAGGATGTAGTGAGGGGATCAAAATTCTGAGATAAACTTGAGAGTTTACCTTCTTGTTCTTTCACTTTCTTTTCAATATCCTCTGTCACTTTGGGCCAAGACAGGAAAAATTTGTACAAGTCTCCACCATCTTTAAGAGCATTTTCAAGGCTCTTAATTCCAATGTCTAAGGTCCTCCTATTATTGGTAATCAGTCCTTCCACCTTAGAGAATCTCTTTCCCAAAAACTCCTTTCAGACCTTTGCTTCTGCCGATTTCTATAAAGATTCAAAATGAGTGCCAACAGAATTGACCAAAGATTTTAAGTTACCAGATGGAGAGGCAGAAGGATCCTTTTGAAATGATGACATGATCTTCTCCAGCATTCTGGATGCAATCTCCAACAACTCATAGTCTTCCATGTGAGATTTCAAAAGTTTTTCTTTTTCTTTGGCTTGAGAAAAAGATGCTATTTTCATTGTCTGGACTGGAGAGAGAGAATCAAAATTTAGAGGTCCTTGAAATAGCTCAGGTTCGTCTATTTCCATCATTTCTTTGTTCAAGAAATTCTTCACTAGCTCTACAGTGTCTCTTGCCAGAGATTGAGTCTTCTTTTCCTTTTGGATCTCAGAACTGTCATCATAGGTCTTCTCTACTTGTTCTTCTTCTTTTCCCTTGACCTCCTCTTCTTGACTCACTTTCTCCTGTTTTCTTCCTTCTCCTTTAGCTCCTGTGTCCAGAATGTCTGTTACACCTGTAGTGGGATCCGGAGGAGAGATGTTACCTATGTTTACTGTTTCATGAACTTCCTCTTCCGGAACAGAGGAATCCAAGTCCTTAGACTTCTCTTCATCTATCTCTTTTGATCCTTCTACATTTTTGTCAGAAGATTCTTCAATGGTTACATTTAATCCTTCAACATCCATGGTAGAAGGTTCTTCATCTGTTTCCTCTATAATAGGAAGATTAAATCTTTTGAAAGCATTCCAGAGGATGACTTTTGTTTCTTTAGCTACTTGGTCAGTTTCTCCAAGCATAAGTTTATTCATTCTTGCTTTGCTTCGGAATTCATCCTTACAGTCCTTAAAGATCATGCTCATTTGTTTTGGGGTGATAGAAGGATAAAGTTGAATTGCTATCTATTCTCGGATCTCTAAGTCTTTTGCTTTTGCATTTTCTTTTCTCAGTTCAAGTACTTCTTCTAGACTTTTAGGAATTAAGAATATAATTTCAATGAATGCTTTATTGTAAATATTCAGGTACCTGACTGTAGCTTCTTCTAAGATTCTCTTGTCAGTATCACTATATTCATCATAGAATTCTGTTACTGGTTGCAGATTCCCATCCACAGTGACTGCCTTGATGATATCATCAATGGAGAGAGTGGGCTTTTCAACAAATTCTTCTAATTTTTCTTCTTTGTTTTTACTGGCAGAGAATTCCCCGGATGTTTTCTTGTTCTTCTTCATTTTCTTAATTTCCTCGTCAGACTTTGTTTCTTCATCATCCTTGAGACTTGTGTATGACCTTGTGGCTTTTGTTTTCATTCTCTTTTCTCCCTTTTTGGATGTCTTGACTTCTGTTTTGGTGGCTCTTGAGCTCTTAGGAGTGGCAGGTGTAGAGCTCTTGGAGGATCTGGTCCGGGAGGAGGCTTCTACTGGAACACTTCCTTTCTCTGCTTCTTGTTTCTCTTTTTCAGCCCTTTCCATTTTCTCTCTGTTGGCATCTACTGCCTCTTTTGATATGCCAAATCTTTTGGCAATTTCCTCAAATTCCCTTCTAACTTTTCTCTTTATCTCCAGTTGTCTTAGCTCAACATGTATTTTTACACTTAGTTCTTGAAAGGTTCCAAACCTTTCTGCCTCAGGGTCCTTAGGCTGGCTCAATAGGTGTTGAATGTGTAGCTCCAAGATTTTCTCATCGACCTCATATCCCATTGGCATTATCCACACTGTTCTGGGCTCAACTGCCTCCAATAGGCATTGATCAATGTTAACCATGAAGCACACTGTATCCTTGTATTTCTCAACTATAGATTGAGGAATTCTTTCTTTGGCTTGCATCATACTCTAAAATTTCTTGAAGTAACCCCAGAGAGATGTGTTTTGGGCTTGAGCATCACCAAGTCCATACATATAGTCTCTAATCTATATGGCAACCAGTTTGTCATTTTGCCATACCCAACCACTTGATCCGGGCAGCTCATTCATGTAATAGAAGAATAGACACAGTATTAAACAACCATACTTAAAGGAGTTCTTATCCTTCTTGATCTTCTGCAGGTTTTCTAACAGTTGATTTAAGAGAAGATCACATAGGTCATAGTCTGCATTTTCCCTTAACATCTGATATGCTGCATATATTATAGTCCCAGACACAAAATTCTCCCTGCTAGAATGATAGATCTTATACCCAATTATCATTGAGGCAAATTTGACATGCGGATTTGTGATGTCATCTATGGTCATTGCTCTCTTGTCAAACTTGGATCTGGTAGCTTCAGTTACTGTCTAGTTCTTGACAGATTTGAGAGTAGGTAACCCACCAGATGAGTGCAATCTAGTTACTGCCCTGATGACATTTTTTGTTATCTTGAAGGGCCTTGTTAACCACATGAAGTTATCATGCATCCTGCTTAGGAGATACCGGACCCAATCATCTTCTGCAAAACAGGGGAAGTGTATGCAATGTCTAAACTGTTTATCCCAGAGGGCCTTGTATTGGGGTTTGAGTTCAAAACTCTCATCTATTAGCTATTTGTGGTAGATGTCCATTAACTTAGAGTCTCCAAATTCCTCAATGTTGTCATGGATATAGACCCTAACGTCTTCTATGTGCAATACCCCATGCAGAATGCTAGAAAATGCACCTAAAGGATCAATTTCTAAGGATTTGTAGGGATGTTTCTTGAATTTAGGACGCGGCCTATTAGTGATCTTAACAACCATTGGAGTAGCCATCTTGCAAAAGATTCAGAGAGAGATTTTTAGAATAGAAGTACCTTTTTACACTTTAGGGTTCAGAATAGGAGCCGGAGCAAATCGCTGGTTGAGTTTGATTTTGCAGTTTGATCTTTGAGAGAGTTGTGGAAACTTTGATACAGAGCTCTTCTTTTCTTCTTCTCAAATGCAAATGTACAAATGATGAGTGAATGAACCCTTTTAACCTTGCACAAACCCTAATTTCCTCTTGCAATAAATGCACAACTTAAGTTATTTGATAGCCCTGTTTTGAGAGAGATCTTCTCAAATCACTGTGTTGTACTTAGAATCTTTTTCAATGAGGATTGACAATGTAACTTGTTTTCTTCAACCATGCCATGGATCCACAAATCACAGTATTCCAATTTTGAATCGTACGGGATCTGTCTGTGAAGATCCTGCTTTACCAGATGGATGTCAAATCAGATCAACTTGAGCGGTTAAACTCTTGCAAAACTCCATGCAGATCTTTCATATTTTTACTAATGGTTATACAAATATTTTTCTGAGAACCCTTTAATCTGCAGCATTCCATGTGCTGAATTTAGGCACTAATTGACTGGCTGGGGGAATTTGTTTTTCTCTGTGACTCCCCCTGAGCCAGATCTCATTTGTTTAGTTTCCAGAAGGAATATCAGCACCACATTCCAGTGCGGATCCATCTCTAATATTTTTTGTACTCTTCTTCACCCAAATCTTGCTCATCTCCTTTTGAACTTCATCCGCATTTACTTTACCTTTGCCTTTATCTCATTTTCGATTATGTTGCACCAGACCCTTTTTATCCTAATTTTTACTTCTGCAAAATTTGGTAGTATGACCGGATCTATTGCAATTGTAGCAGACAACATTTCTTTGCATATTTGATTGATATCCTCTTGATTTGCATTGATTAGCCATATGTCCCATTCTATTGCATGCAAAGCATCTACCATTGAATGAATTGTTTATTTGCATATTTTTGCATTCATGAGATTTGTGACCATACCTTTTGCAGTTGAAACATTGTCTAGAGAAGGATAGATTAGTCTGATTCATTCTTCTTTTGTAGTAAGTTTCTTTATGACTGAAATTGTTGCAATTGAAGCAATATCCATTGAAGGATGGATATCTTTGAGCATTTGGTTGCCTTACCGGAGGTCTTCTAGGCCTGTTTCTTCAGTTTCCTGATCCAAAGTTCTTCTGACTAGATCTAGAGCTTTCACCTTTCTCATATCCCAAGCCACACTTATCATCTACCCTCTTTTGGCTCTCAAGAAGAACTTCAAGTTGGGATGAGCTTATCTTGAATTTATCTTTGTATTCATTTATTTTTTGAAGACTTTATTTAAGAGTGTCTATCTGATTCTTAAGTTGTTCTTCATTATCTCTAGCTTCTTCAAGATTAGATTCAAGATGCCTGATTATTCTGTCTATTTTGTGGTAGTCCTTTGTCTTCTCCTTGAGGGATTGTTTTATATTATCTTCACTTTTCCTTTTTTCTTCAATTTCTTGGGTGAATCTCATAACCCCTGATTCCATTTCATGCCTTACCATAATGACCTCTTTTGATAGCTTCTCACATAGCTTATTTTTCTCATTTAGATCTTCATTAGTATCATTGTCTTCACTCTGATTGGCTAATTTTTGAAGTATTTCTTTTCTCTTTTTCACAGAGATACTAAGTTTTTCTTTTAGCTCATTTATGAAATCATCAGCTTCTTTGAGTCTTTCTCTCAAATTATTGACTTCAGAATGTGATTGTTCAAGATCATCTATGGTAGACTGAAGTTGTTCCTTCATACCATATATATCCATTGAGATTCCTAGATCTTCCTCAAGCTGTTAAGCTTTCTTTAGAGGAAATTAGCTCTGAAACCAATTGTTAGAAACAAGGCAGATAACTAAGGGGGGGGGAGTGAATCAGTTATCTCAAAATTTCTTTCTCTTTCTTTTCTTTTGTTAACTTAAAAATTAGTGCAACATCAAATTATATAAGCATATGTGATCATAAGAACATAAATAAAATCAACACACATAACACAAGTATTTTTACGTGGAAAACCTTATTAAGGAAAAAACCACGGGGTGACTAACCCGAGATTGTATTCTCTGTTAAAAGAATAAATAAGTACAAAATGGCACTTGCCAATTAGGGCTTACTGCCCGAGCACACTGCTCACAAGAGGCACACTACTTACAAGAGACTCACTATCTACAGAACTTACAGAAGGTAATTAGGTGTTTGAACTGATGAGAGGCATCTACAAATGCTAGAGTTCAGTTCTAGTTAGGCACAATACATTGATCTGATGCACTTCATTCTTCCTCTATTTTAGTGTTGTTGCTATGTCACATATCAGACTTGAATTATTGCTTCCACACTTATCCTACTTTTGTTTGCACTTTATTTACTCTTACTTCACACCACACACACTTACATACTAGAATCCATCTGGTATTTATATCCGCATAAAGAATTTCTATCAACTTGCTAGTCAGCATCAAGAACACTGCAAGTAATTACTCTATCAGCTAAATCCAAGCTTGATTTGTGATGCATATCAAAAACATAGTTAGAGAAGTCATTAATCATGTCGGCCAACAATGTATGATCCAAAAATAGCTTGATCAACATCATTTACTCATCCAGATTGAAGTCTGACACTCTGTCGATCAGTTCTTCCTCTGTCTTCTCTGCCTGTCTGTAACCCAACACACAGATGCTCATAACTTTTTCATGCTTTATCACCGGAGGCTAAATCTCTGGAATATAGTAGTCATGATACCCTTCTTGAATTTCCCAAGATTGCAACTTACTGAGTTATACCATCTGAGAGATCCAGACCTGATTGTTGGACCTTGTTGCATACTCTGTTCTTGTTCACCGGACCAAAACAATCTTCAATCTAACTTCCGGTATAGGCATACTAAGTACTACGAATGTGTGGGATAGACTTTGTTGCCATCAATGACAACACTCATGAAGCCACACAGTGTCTCTTGCCAACAACGGGGACTAACACCCTAGTCCAAGGCTCTAGTGTCCTGCTTCTTTTCAGATCCTGAATCCTCAGTGTCTGCCACTCCTTCCTACAACTCCACTCCATGGGACTTGACACCTGTAACCTACAATCACAAGGAGTGTGGGAGGGGGTTGTGGTGTTTAGAGGCTTGCCTCGGTTAATCCCTGGAGAGACATTCAAATCTTCCGAACACCATTGTCAAATAAGAGTGCGTATCCCGGCGGGATAGAGGCAAAAATCCAAATGATAAATGATTGAAAACACAATAGATATCACCTTGTAGTGAAGATCTCATGGAAGGAAGATATTCTTCATACCATGAGGAGATGGATGTTAAATCTACAAATACAAACACAATAACAACAAAGTACTACTTTGCAACACAATGAATGCCTTGAATCACTTTTACATAAGCTTGTTAATCAAAATGTCCATCTAGTTTGCAAATGAAACCTAATCATGCTTATATATGCAACTACAAAGATTTCCACTAAGAATTTCATAATCCAAACTTTAGATGTTGGCATAGGACCCAAATAATAGTCACTAAACTGACATTTGAAATTAGAGAAGACCCAAAATAGGGTTGGACTAGGGCACTAGCACCCAAGTCCACCCTACCATTTTTGCTTAGGATTCATTAAAGTGCAGCCCCCTAGATCCTATTTGTCACAACACCCAAGGGTTTTCTCATCAGGAGTCAGAAATAATATGCAAGATGTTCTAAATGCAATTATAGGACCTAGGAGCTAAACTTTAAGAGGGAAAAGCCCCCAAGGGGACATTTTTTGACATAACATTTAGCCCCCACTTTAATGTATGTATAAACACAAGGCCAATACATGCATTAAAGTATGGTAAAAAAACACAACAAACACACCAAGCATGGAGAAGACATGCCAAACAACATTCAAGACAGTAACATGCATGCAAAACATGGAGAAGACAGTTACAGTCATGCAAAACATAGAGAAGACAATATTGAAGACACACAAAACACATTGAATATAGTGAATGCAATGATTATTTTCTTTTTCTTTTTCTCATATATAAAATGCAGATGCAAGTACAAGGAAAGTAAACACACAACCCAAAATGCAGGAGGGACTCATCGTCACCAATCTTTAGACTGCATATGGGGCAACAGACACAATACAAATCTCAAAGTGCAGGAGGGACTCGTCACCACCAGTCTTTAGACTACACTCGAGAACAAACACACCATACAAATCAAGCACACCAAACAAATCCCAAAGCATAGGAGGGACTCATCGCCACTGATCTTTAGACTATGCTTGGGAACAAACACGCCATACACACACATGGAAGACATTGAGAAAACATGACAAACAAATGATGGAGTGTACCTATTTCTAGGTTCATCACCATCTTAGGCACATTATAGGCACACATCGACCATTAGGCTTTGCTACAACAATTGCCGAAGACACGCTTAAGGGTTAGGATAGTCTCAGATCTACTCCCTGCCTGCTCAGAGGACTTTTTGAAAATGACAGGATTGTGCACTCTCCTCGAGAAATACATCATCCCCACCTCGCATGGAGGGCTTAAGAGAAAAAGGATATGCACGATATCCCGCCTCTGCAAAGGGCTTAAGAGAAAAAGGATATGCATGTTATCTTGCCTCTACAAAGGGCTTAAGTGATTGCAATAGATTCAAGATTCACAAACACACATTGTTAGCATCTACAAGAGACAACTTACCTTATATATGCCCCCACATTAAGGTGGTTGATGTCGTGTACCGATTTCAAGCACGTTAAGGTAGGAAGAAAACACACAAGGGAAAATGAGCTCTCACAAAGCCCATGCCCCCCAGAGGTGACATGTACTTTACAATTGCCAAATGTTCCCACAAACACATTCCTGCAAGAAAAGTGTTAGTCTTCATATAATCATGATTAACAACAATGCAAGAGAACCGAGGAATGCAAGATTCAAGATAGACAAAGTGCACAGAGCAGTAGTATTGTTATGTTTTGTAAGTATGATAAGACAACATCAAGATCACGCAAAGTGATTCTACTAGCCAAGCATTGGATAATATATAACAACCCCATCGTCATGTATGGACTAGATCCATTTTTTGATTTCTCGCTAAAGGGACACTAGGTCTGCATCAGCATAATATGTTTTTGATCATCTGCCTACTAGATAGAGCCACTAGAGGAAGGGAAACAATAAATCAAGAGAGGAGAAACAAGTGTCTTAGGGATAGTCACATAGGAGGGTGCCCCAAAGTCACCAACAGAAACGCTATGTCTGTAAGACACAACACACAACAATGAAAATAGAGGAGAAGCAATATAGAAGAATGATGATACAAATAGAAGAAGGGTCAAAACAAAGGCGGTCTCCCAATATTCTTGACCTTACGAGAGTATCAAGGGTCACCTAGGAGGCCTAAACAACACATAACACATCACGGGGGAAGCACATCACGGAGGTAAAGTGTTAGAAATACTTACCTGTAGGGACAACCAAACTAAGGGTTGTCATCAAGCAAGTCATCCTCTTCCCAATCTCGGATGCTAGAGGAAAGATGTGTGTAAGGTAACATAGCCCAACTTTTGTTCTTATCTTCCAATTCTTCAGTGTTGAGGTTTTCTGTGTTTACTTCAATGTTAGGTTGAATGTTTTCTTGTTGAGCAGCAAGTCATTGGGAAAAAGCCTATCTTTGCCTCCTCCTTTCTTTTGCTTGTCTATTCCTTCTTGTTTTACTACTTATTTCTTCAAAGGCATCATCACGATTTTTCATAGGGTTTTGCACATTAGAGGAGGAAGCACCATGTTCAAATTTCATTGGTCTTGGTGGAATGTTTTGTTGTCTATGAAAACCTCCCGATTCTTGTAGGGATGTCAGAGGAGGAACCTCAGTGTAGATACCATCTCTCTGTGGACGAGGTGAGTTATGAAACTTTTCCTTATCCACATCTATCACACCAATTATTTCATCATATCCATAGTAGTTTTGTGTTCATTTTCCTTGTTCTCCAAGGGGATCCTCAAACACATGTTGTTCATCCCTCATTGTTTGTAAAGGAGGCCTAGCAACTCTAGCTAGTTGTTTTGCTTTTTATCGTCTATAATTTAGGAAGGATTGGTCTCTTCATGGCTCAGGTTTTGTTTCAAGTTGCGGCCAAAAGTAATCAAGGGTGAAATTCTTTCTCGTAGCTAGAGGTTGGTATGTGTTATGATGAATAGTACTGATCTCTCCATGCAAAGGGAATTTTAGGCATTTATGAATAGTTGAAGGGATGACATTCATAGACTTAAGCCATGGGTGTCCTAGTTTTACATGAAAGAGGTTGGATAAGAGAATAACATCAAATAACTGATCCATGGATTTGTCATAAACTGAGACTAGTAGTTTTACCAATCCAAATGTTTTCATCAAAGATCCATTGTGTTTTAATTCTCAAATCTAACGGGTCATAATAGTTTTGTGCCAAATCATGTTTAACAAGGAACTCTTCTATAACCACATTAGTCATGCAATTAGGGTCTATTAGTGTTCCATGCATAGGTATTTCCATTATTTTCACTATAATGTAAAGAGGCCCTTCAGTATCTACCATTTCTTTGTCATGAGGTGTAAATGTTATTTCAAGTTCAGGGGCTCGTCTTTTCAAATGAGGCCTAGGAGGAAGCCTAGCATTATTTTTGTATTGAGAATCCATGTGTATGTTTTAAAATGAATGATAAATCAGATTTGAAAAGGTTTTCAAAACTTATGCAAGAGCAAATGCAAAAGAATGTATGTGATTGACCTAAAATCCTTGATTTTTCAACTTTTTTGAATGCAAATCACTAGGAGAAAAGGTGTTGTGAAAAGTTTCAAAAGGGAAAACAAATAATATGCCTAATATCAGTCCAATGATGTAGCAATATATTTCACAACACACTTTTTATGCAAACCTAAAGTGATGGTCCAAGTCAAAACTTAGTGAAAATGTGCTAAAATATGCAATTTTTCAACAATTTTCCATGCAAAGGCATAGTAAAAAGGGTGTTGTAAGGAAATTGAGTAAGGGAAGTATATGATGACCCTAATAACAGCCAATTAGTGCAGCAAAATCCCTTACAACATGCTTGTGATGCAAATCTAGAGAGACGATAAGGCCAAAATCTAGTGAAAATGCAAGGTTTTCAAACCCTAGACATGAAATTTTGCAAGAAGAGCACTATGATGCAGCACTACTATTATAAATCAGTCCTAATGAGTGTTTGAAAATAGTAGTAAAATCTGAAACAAGATTTTGACTACAAACCCTAGTTAATGCAAAACTAGGTTTTTTATGAAAATTGCAAAATTTTAAGCGATTTTGTTCAAATTAAGCACAAAAATGCAATGCAAGTGAATTATAAATGATGAATTTATGTAATTTAAATCAGATATAATGAAAATGACATAAATTTAATGAAATTGAATGCCAAATAATTCAAACTATGCTAGAATGCAAGCCTAAAATGCTAATTTTTTCAAAATTTTCAATTTTTTTGTAATTTTTCGAATGCAATAAGATTAATGAATGCAAATTTATCAAATAAAACTCAGAAAGGTGCCAAAAAGTTCAAAAAAATGGGTTCACTAAAATGTTTTGTAGTGTGAAAAGAGGGGAGAATGGTTGGGGTTTTAATGATTTATGTTTAATCCTCCTTTCACACCAAACAGTCCAAGGGCTTATCAATTGAGTTGAATCTCCACTAAGCGAGAGCAATCACCTATCAGGTTGAGTTGCCACTTGGGAAGCTATGGATTCTCGGATGTGTCAAACAATATCTCTATCTAATGCTCAATTATACTTAGAAACCCTAATTATGCAAATCAGTAAGCAAATTATCAATTTACAGCAAATCCTTTCAGACTGAGATAAGGGACAGAGATATTTAACTCACTATTTTTTGAAGTTCATAAGGCAGAGAAGTCAGGGACACAGGGACTCACGCCCTAGTCCAAGGTACCTATTTCTTTGTAGAATCCTGATCTCCTTCCGACACTGATCTGTACTGCAAGTTCCATTTCTAGGAATTCAATTGGAGAGGACACGGGGACTAGCGCCCTAGTACAGGAAAAGCTCTAGTGTCCAACTTCTTTTCAGATCTTGAATCCTTAGTGTCTGCCACTCCTTCCTACAACTCCACTCCACGGGACTTGACACCTATAACTTGCAATCACAAGGAGTGTGGGAGGGGGTTGTGGTGTTTAGAGGCTTACCTCGGTCAAGCCCCGGAGAGACATTCAAGTCTTCTAAACACTGTTGTCAGATAAGATTGTGTATCTTGACGGGATAGAGGCAAAAAATCAAATGATAAATGATTGAAAAAACAATAGATATCACCTTGTAGTGAAGATCTCATGGAAGGAAGATGCTCTTCATGCCATGAGGAGATGGATATCAAATCTGCAAATACAAACACAATAACAACAAAGTACTACTCTGCAACACAATGAATGCCTTGAATCATTTTTACATAAGCTTGTCAATCAAAATGTCCAACTAGTTTGCAAATGAAACCTAATCATGCTTATATATGCAACTACAAAGATTCCTGCTAAGAATTTCATAATCCAAACTTTTGATGTTGGCATAGGACCCAAATAACATTCACTAAACCAACATTTGAAATTAGGGCAGACCCAAAATAGGGCTGGACTAGGGTGATAGCGCCCAAGTCCACCCTACCATTTTTGCTTAGGATTCATTAAAGTGTAACCCCCTAGGTCCTATTTGTCACAAGACCCAAGGGTTTTCTCATCAGGAGTTAGAAATAACATGCAAGATGCTCTAAATGCAATTATAGGACCCAGGAGGTAAACCTTAAGAGGGAAAAGACCCCAAGGGGATATTTTCTGACATAACAATATATAGCTTTTATAAATCATTGTGCAAACTTGGGCATTGAAAATTAGTCAACAAGTTATGCCCAGTTGCCCATGTTGCATTAAAATTTGGCCTACAGGCCCTGTCAGAAGATATGCAGATTGGAAGAATGTCCATGCTTGGCATGTTAAAAAAATTATAGCCTGAATGGCTGCCCATATCCTGTGCACTGATTTTGTCCTTGAAAGGACCTGTAGAAGTATGGGTTGCAGGGATACCTCATATGATTCATTCATTTCAGGTACTTGTGCATTGAAGGTTTGCATTGTGTCAACCACCTATGTGACATTAACCTACAACAATGGCGCCACCTGTGGAAGCGCACTTTTAGGGCATTTAGAAAAGCCACACCTTTTAAAAGATTTTACAACACTTTAAAATATTTTAAATTTCTTTAAAATATCCTAAAGCACTACATCATATTACATGATTTATTTTTACATTGATTTTCACTTTACTTTGCTTTAGACTATTGTTTTGCCTTATCGACAAAATCTCTCGTTCATGAACTATTTTTGTCTTTGCTTTTCCTTCAGTTGATGAAATCTCCACTTCGTGAACCATCTCCTTAGCCAATTTTCTCTTCTTGTTCTTTTCTATCGGCGAATATCACTCTTACGAACTTGGTCTAGGTCCTCCTTTGTGTTTCTCTCCTTAGTCGGCGAACTTTGAGTTCGCTGAATTCAAAATTTTCTGAACTCAAAATTTTCCAACTAAGGCTTGCCTTTGTCCCTTTTGCTGATGTCTTACTTATCTTCTTTTCTTTTCATATCTCCTTCGTCGATGATTTTCCACTCCGGCGAACCATCCCCCCTTTGTCTCTGCCTTTGTCGGCAAATTTGCCGATTGGCAAACCAAGCCGTTTGCCAACTCTTCTTGTGGCTGATAACTTCGTCCTCATCTTCGCCTTGTCTTGGCCTTCACTCCTTTGTCAACAAAACTATCGATTAGTGAACTGAAGGTTAGTCGAACTAAAATTTTGCCGATAAATGAAAACCTTTGTCACTTTTCTTTCCTTAGAGAAATTATGCCCGCTTGGTTCCTTTAGTCGGTGATTTCTTCCATCGACGAACTTGCTGGTCAATGAACCAACAGGTTCATGAACCTTCAAGTTTGCCAACACTTGCAAAATAGGATAAGGAAAAACAATTAGAAAATTTTAATATTTTTCTAAGGGGAACCTCCTTCCATTTAAGATTTCTCAGATCGGATTTCTCTGATGGAAGGTAGGATTTTTTTGGGCTATTTTAGCTTGGGCAAAAATATGACAACATTTTGATGAATATGCAGGGGTGTTTGCCTGCTAAACATAGGTATCTAGTGGCCTTATCAATCCATTAGACATAGAGTCAAAAGGGAAATTGCAACAACATGATCATACATAACTGAAAAACTACCTCTAGAAAATAAAACAAAACAGAAAACAAGGCAAACAATCTCCTAATGAGAATGTTGCCTGTGCAAGAGCACTTGGAGGAACGGAAACCTAAAACAGAAACTAGACCTACTCTAAACCTAAACTAACAACAAGGAAATGACCTCAAACAAATCCATTAACTGGTTCTTCAAAATAACTGTCATTTCTCAACAATTTACAATGCTTTTCGTGCCTGTGGGCAGTTAAAAAGAGGTGGGGAAGGGATGGACATACAAAAAAATGGTGAAATACTTCCCCAAGGACAAAGAAAAACTCACCTATCCACCTGCACTGATTGGAAATATAGCTTCCTAGAAGTGGATAAATGGGTTGATCTATCCCTTCTTGATGCTCAACCTCATGCTTTGAAGTACTTGCATGACAGGTGGGGACTCTATATCACATGTTTCTAGCTAGGCCAAATGCCTTATAGGGCATCCCTTTGAGATGACATGGAAATCAACAGAGTTGATCTCATGCCTTTGCTTTATTTCTTTCTTCTCTTGCTGTTCTGAATGCTCTGGCTCTTGTATATCAATTGTAGGAATGGATGCCTCCTCAATTTGCTCAAACTACTCATGATTTACCTCACTAAGAGGAGTTGATTTACTATCCAGAGTTGAGAAAAAATATCAAGCTCATCCCAGAAATTAGCCTCCTCCAAGTCCTCTGCACCTTTCAATATAGGGCTTCTTATATGTTCTCCTTCATAAGCTGGAACTTTGCTGTCATACTTGGCCTCATGTGCCAGCAACTCGCCATCATTTTCATCATCCTCATGCTACTCCAGAATTGATGGCATCTACCTATCATCTTCATATTTGATGAAATCAGGCCATTTCTGAAATAGAGTGGCATCATCAACCCCAACAACAATCTCTTCAACAACCTCCACCTCAACGTCCTCATCCTCTTGCCAATTCAAAAACACACATTCATCATGCATTTTCCTTTGTCCCACCATAGATTGCTGATTAAGCCCAACCTGCTACCTTAGAACTGCTGATGGATTCTGGGCCATTGAAGATTGGTTAAATTCTTCATTTCAGCTTGTGTTTTGGCTATGAGATTGATTGCATAGATGGTTCCACTCATAACCCTGAGCCAGGTTGTTTTGAATTGGAACAAGTACTCTTGATGTACTTGCGGCAACTGAGTTTATGGAGTTCAGGGGCCTAACATAGCTCAGTTGATTTTGTCTTTGCCTGTTCCCTTAACAAGGTTTCCTGGTAGGCTAATAGGGCTGATTGGGAGCTTAGTATTGTTAGAATATGAAAATATGATTAACCCAAAAAACTAGTGCAAAAGAATATATATCTAAACTATGAATGAAAATGATAATTGAAATCAAAATAACAACATAGAGTTAGTCTCCAAGAGAGTAATGCAAATGCTAGAAGCAAAATAGCATTAAGAGGATGCAAAAGCAAAGGATGCAAAATACAAGCTAGGTAGCATGCTTATATAGACCAGGGAGAGGGAGGAGGTGGCAACACCAACCAATGAGGAGCAACCATCTATCAGACTAAAGATAGTAAAGTATCTTCCCAAGATAGCTAATGGATGATCACTTGTAGGAAGGTGCCACCTCATAACCCACTCACCTAATTAAAGCATGCTTCATTATCCTAAGCAAGATTAATAAAAGGTGTAGGAAAAACCTAGGAATAAAGGAAAAATAAATAATCCAACTAGGAAATAAAAACCTACACTAACACCCCCCCTTAAGCATAGCTTAGGTGGATGTAGAGATGGGTCCTTGCAAATCAAGCCTAATGAGGTACCTATGTACATAAAATTCCCCCCAAAGAGAAGAAGCCCCCCTAGAAAAGAGAGAATAGCCCCCTAAATAGAGAGAGAAAAGACCCCCAGAGTAGAGAGAGTCAGGACTCTGAGTGAGAGGATGAAGCCCCCCAAAAGATGAAGCCTCCCACACCCACAACAAAGCTCACAAATGAAGGAACTTGCTCTCAATGAAGGGTTTGATGAAGATATCAACAACCTGCTCAGATGTCAGACAACAGTGAAGGTTGATGATGTGTCCATGGATGAGCTCTTAGATGTACTGCATGATGACCTTAATGTGTTTGGTCCGTTAATGATGGACCGAATTCTGTGAGATCTGAATGGCACTCTGGTTGTCACAAAATATGATTAATGGCTGTCTGATCTGGATACCAAACTTAGTGAGAAGATTTTGAAGTTAGATGGCCTCAGTGGTGGAATTCATAGCCCCCTGATACTTGGCCTCAGTAGAAGATAGAGCAATAGCAGACTACTTCTTTCTTGACCAACAAATAGGACTTGAACCAAGTGAGAAGCTGTAACCTGAAGTAGACTTGTGATCCTAAGAATCGCTTGCCCAATCTGAATCTGTGTAGCCCACCAAGTCAAGATCAATGCCCGTTGCATAGTGAATCCCAAAACACTGAGTACCCTCAATGTAGTGAAGTATCCGCTTGGCTTCTTTCCAATGTAGCTCATGGGGCACCTACATGAATCGAGAGACCATGCCTACAACATATGAAATGTCAGGTCTCATATGAGTTAGATAAATGAGACTCCCAAAAACCCGTTCGTACAAAGTGCCATTAACAAATGGTGAAGAATACTGAGCCTCAAGTTTGACTCCAGAAAGGAAAGGAGTCAGAGTAGGCTTATAGTTAGCCATATGAAACCTCAAGAGCAAATCTAGAGCATACTTGGACAGTGTGATGGTGATCCCAAAAGAAAACTAGAAGATCTCAATCTCGAGAAAGTAATGCAACAAGCCCAAGTTAGTCATCAAAAACCTATCATGAAGGGTAGTTTTGATAGCCCCAATGGTGGATGAATAACTCCCTATGATCATCAAGTCATCAACATATAGAACTAGAAACAGGAGTGAATCATCCTGCTACAAAATGTAGACATTGGGATCAGAATGGCACCGAGTGAACCCAACTGTCTAAAGGAAGGAGTCCATCTTAGCATACCTGGCCCAAGGAGCCTATTTGAGGCCATAGAGAGACTTTTGAAGATGACACACAAGTGAAGAATCTTGAATGAACCCTTGTGGTTGCTCCATGTAGATCTCCTCTTGAAGGTCACCGTGAAGAAAAGCACTCTTCACATCCATCTGGTGTACATCCCAATGATTGGTTGCAGTAATGGCAAGAACAAGTCGGATGGAGTTTATTTGGGCAACTGGCACAAAAGTATCAGAGTAGTCAATCCTAGGAACCTGGGAGAATCCTTTGGCGACCAAGCAAGCCTTATGCTTGTCAACTAACCCATTCGCTATAAATTTTATCTGATAGATCCACTTACATCGAACAAGTTTTCTTCCCTTAGGAAGAGGGACAAGATCCCAAGTGTGGTTCCTCATCAAGGAACTATACTCCTCCTGCATAGCTGTATCCCACTCAGGAATACCAAATGCCTCATGAAAAGACTATGGATCTAAGGTAGTAGCAATTAAGACATGTGGAGTATCCTAGAATTGTGAATGAGTCTACCTGGTGTCTAATGATTTCCCAACCCAATCACGTTCAGACTGCAAGGTCTGTCTAGCCCAGAGTAGACCAGAAGTTGGAGAATATGGAGAATAATCATCACCTTCTAAATGATGACTAGGAGGGGAAGGAGGTGAATCCTCTGAATCTCTCTCAGCATCGGAAGTGGAGGTAGAAGACTCATCATTAGGAAGTTGCTTAGGTGAATCTGACTTGTCAAAAGATCTATCATGCAGCCAAAGTGACTCCAATGTCAAAGTAGAAGGAGGTGGAGAAGTGATAGAAAGTGAGATTGAAGAGCCCTCCTCAAAATGAACACTTCTCTCAATGAAGAACTCATGTGTAGTAGGGTGGAGCAACCGACAACCCTTTACACCATCAGGATAGCCTACAAATATGCAATGCCTACTCTGCGGATCCAAGGCCTTACATTTCTCTACAGGAATGTGGGCCCATGTAGGAGAAGAAAAAACTTGAAAGTGCTTAACTGATGGTTTTTGACTGCTCCAAGCTTCAAAAGGAGTGACTCCCTTCAAGGCTCAGTGAAGAACATGGTTATGGATATAACAAACACAGTTAATGGCCTCTGCCCAATACTGTGTTGCAAGAGATCTAGAGTGAATCATGCAGTTTGCTAATTCCTTCAAGGACCTATTCTTTTGTTCTGCAATACTATTTTGTTGAGGATTGTATGAAACTGAATTCTACAAATCAATCCCCTCTAAAGTGAAAAACTGCTCAAACCAATGGTTGACATACTTACCACCATTGTCAGTGCGCAAAACTTTGATGGCTTTCCCAGATTGCTTCTCTACAAAAGTTTTAAAGTCTTGAAAATGATCCAATACCTCTGGCTTATGTTTGAGAAAGTACACCCAAGTATAGCAAGAAAAGTCATCAATGAATGTTAGGACATATCTATCCCCTCTGAAAGAAGGATACTGAAATGCACCAGCCAAATCACTGTGAACTAACTCTAGTATTTGTGAATCTCTCCATGCCTTTCATTTGTCAAACTTTTCCTTAGGATGCTTACCAAGAGTGCAACCTTGGCAAACACCACCTGAAAACTGAACTAAAGGCAACGTTGTGACCATGCTCTGTTCGTTGAGATGCCGCAAGTAGCGGTAGTTAAGATGGCCAAACCTCTCATGCCATAATCTACTCACATCATCAAAATGAGTGAGTAAAATAGTTGAAGGAGGATCAAGAACAAAGTGATAAAATAGATAGAGCCAAGACTGATGATCTGCTCTCCCAACTGCAACTATAGAACCACTGTGCAACTCACAAATCTCCACTAAATCAGGAGTGAAATCAACCTCCTTACCTGAACTTGTGTGAGTGATCTGATATATTGACAAGAGATTAGTTGATAATAAGGGAACACAAAGAACATCATGGAATGTGCCATCCCCCACATCAACAGACCCTCTCCCACACACCTCAACAAGAGTGTCATCACCCATCAAAATAGAAGGCATAGTACATGGCTCCAAAGATGCAAGTTCTTCCTTAGATGAACCCATGTGGTGTGAAGCACCTAAATCAAGAACCCAAGTGGATGGTGAAGAAGCAACTACTACAAGGGCCTTGCCCTTTCCTTTCCCCTTGCTATTTTCTTTTACCTTGTTAGACCCCTCATTAGAACTCTGTTTGATAGACTTAGGAACATTGATATTATTCTTCTCAAGAATGTGTGTCAAGTGATTAATTTGTTTCTTCAAACACTTATGTTCATCATGACCTCGTGTTTTACAGTACGCACATTGGACCTTTTCTTTCTTAAGCTTGTCGCCTTTAGAAGATTGGGTCTCATTAGTTGATTTTGAAGCAACCAATATCTGATCCTTCTTCTCCTTGCTATTGTTTTGTTCTTATCCTTATTCTTGTTGTTACTACTTTGTCCTTTCTATTATTTTGTGCCTTGGTTGGCTACTAGGGCATGTGACTTAGAGGACTTAAGAGTGCCCATCTGGATTAGCTTATCCTGTTCTCAAGTGAGAGAGATAGAAAAATCATCTAAAGATGGCATGGTGAATTGAGTACCAAGTGCACCCTTAGTAGCATAGAAGGTAGAAACAAATACATAATATTCTAAACTTAGCTTAGAGAGAATATTGAGAATTAGTTGTTCATCTTTCTTTTTAATTCCACATTGTTTTAACTATAGCCTTAGTGATTTTAATTTGGTGAAGAAATCTTGAATTGTGTTAAAATTTCCTGGACTTAAACTAATTAGTTCATTTTCCAACATGTGCCCTCTCATTTAATCTTGTGTGCCAAATAGTGTTTCTAGCTTTGTCCAGATGTCATTTGGTGTATTCAAAGACTCAATGTGAAACAACAAATCAGAAGAAACAAACAAACACAATGTTCCATATGCCTCATCACATTTCTTAAACCACTTAGGTTTGTCTTCATCTTTAGTAGGTTCAGTTTCAAGTCCCATTGTTATCCTATGTAATCCAACTTTCATTAAGTAGATTGTCATGCGTGATTTCCACTCAAAGTAGTTGTAAGGAGTTAAGATGGGTATTGTTGTTTGATCCATGATGAAGAGATGCAGAAAAGAAATGCTGAAAAGAAGAGAACACACATAGGACAACCCCCTCTTTTCACTCAATCAAAGAACTATTGGCTATATGTGTTGTCATTGATGTCAACATAGTATGTATTGATGTCATACACTATCGCAAGGTGAGAAAGGTTGTTGAGGCTGTCATG
Source organism: Cunninghamia lanceolata (assembly GCA_027924645.1). Taxonomy (NCBI): domain Eukaryota; kingdom Viridiplantae; phylum Streptophyta; class Pinopsida; order Cupressales; family Cupressaceae; genus Cunninghamia; species Cunninghamia lanceolata. The sequence goes on along the minus strand of BSBN01001215.1, from coordinate 17,589,622 downwards.
AAGAATGCCAAGAGATGAGATGTTATGCTCCTAAAGAAGAAGGAAAGTTCACGGTTGGATGTTATGCCTTGATTAGTGCATAGTTAAGTTTGAATTCTTGAGAAGACAAGATATGTTGCTATAAAGAAGATGCATGGGTTGATATAAAGAAGATTTGGCCTCTGAAAGTTGGTGTTTGTCTCTGTTTCAGGATGATTACTCTTTTGAAGACTGTCTGGAAGATTGCTCTGTAGTTCCATCATACTGATGTTTAGCTACTGCAGTTTGGAACCTAGCTTTATAAAGTGTCACATTATGTGTGTTCCAAGTTTCATGAGGATCTGATCACTGGAAGGTTATTTTTCTATTGATAAGCTTGTAGACAGTGTTGGTTTTGTAAAGGTATTCCCAGTAGGGTGATGGAATGCTCTGCATTCCTCTGCAGTTGCATATTTGGCCATGTAGTTCTAGTGGCAACTTATATTATGAAGTGACATGATATATCCAAAGTTTCAGGTTCTGAAGTCCTTCAGAATGAGAGTTAGAGTTGACAGAGTATCACACTCTGTATGGACAGTGCATTGACAGTGTCAGTGACGATTTGAGATACTTTGCATTTCACCACAAGTGAATGGTTTTCTATGTGGATTTGAGGATAAGACTATGAATGTCTATAGCATGTATATTCCAAGTTTTAGGCATTTTGGAGATCCGCATATTGATTTATGAACTAACAAATAGCTCATGCTATTGTTTGCCTTACTAGTGGAGCCGACCCATTAAGTGTGAAGTTATGTGGAGGATAAATATGCTTTGCAGAGTTAAGTAGGAGCTATCTTACATCCATGCCAACCTATCTTAGCTTGTTTCAAAGTTTGAATCTTAGCATGAAGTGTGTGTGTGTGAAGGTTTTGGGTTGACAGGTTATATATGGCATGATTTGCACATTACATCCAATTAGGATGACCTAATTGATGTTGTGAAAGAACCGGATATATATGAAGGATTGTTTTCAATGTCTTATCTATGCAAGAGTAGAGATGTGATCTTTGTGATACGACAAGTGTCTCTGGATGAAAATTGAGTGAATGCAGAATAGTGCAATCTCGTATTTGTGAACAGTGTGATGAGTATTGTTTTGTACTTTGAGCTTCATTGGAACTGTGCTCCTTGCATATGTTAGATGCAATTATAATGGTTCAACTCTGGCAGTGAGCCACCTCTTCTATCTCTTTCTTTTAGGACAATGAGTCGTTTGGAAGTGAGCCACATGCAGTGAGCATTCTTGGACAGTGAGTCCATCAATTGTATCAACCTTAACCAGTTGCCTTATTATAATATATAGTGAGCTAATCCTCACCATGGTTTTTCCCTTTTTGGGTTTTCCACATAAAAATCCTGGTGTTCATGTATAATGAATTGTGGCTATATGTTTTATGCTTAAATTCCTTTACTACAATTGAATATGCTAAATGGATTAAAATGCTTGATGTGTAAATGGTTTAAGTGAATACTGATTCACCCCCCTCTCAATATTTTGGGTGTTCAACAATTGGTATCAGAGCCAAGTCCTTTGGAAGAAGCCTAACCACTCAAGGATGATCTTGGAAATTGAACACATGGTGCTAGAAAATTACCTATTCCTCTGGAAGAGATTTCTGCTGCTAAATACATTGGAGAAGACTGTATACTTGACAAAGCTGGAGAGCTTAATGTTGTTCTTGAAGATATTGAAAGGACTAAAGGTGAAATCAAAGATCTGAAGGAATATGTCAGAGAAGCATATGAATGCATCAAAAAAATTAGAGAGCAAGTCAAAAAGTTTCAAGAGAGGCATAAGGAAGTCAGTGAATAATTGAAGCAAGCAAATGAATCTATCAGTGGTCTGAAAGTATAAGTTGAGGAAAAAACAAGAATTGAGGAATGTTTGAATGTGATGATGAAAGGCAAATCAGAAGAATGTCGAAGACTTGAACAAGAAGTTATAAATCTGAAATCAGATTTGGAGAAGGCAAGGATTTATGAAGACAAATTCAAGATGAGCTCTGCAAAGATTGATAAAATGATTGCAAATCAGAAAAGTCCAAATGATAAAGAGGGTTTAGGATTTGAAAAGGGCAAAAGCTCAAAATCAGGTTAGACATCAAATACTGAAAACAAGAAGAACAATGACAAGCAATTTTAGAATAAAAGGAATGAAGTTAGAAGACCACCTGTCAGACAACCAAATTCTCAAAGGTACCCATCTTTCAATGGTTTTGTCATTCTTGTAATAAGTATGGACACAAGGCAATAGTATGTAGAAGTAGAATAATCAAAATATACCTTCTTTCTTTGGTCAATGTTTTAAATGCAAGAAAGTTGGTCATAGAGCTAGTGAGTGTAGAAGTCAAATGCGGAATGGATATAACAGTGACATAATTATTCAATCTTTCAATGGATACTATTATACATGCAATAGATTTGGGCATAAAGCTAATCAATGTAGATCCAAAATGAATGGAAGAAATACTAGTTAGACGAATGTTGTATGCTACAATTGCAATAGACCTAGACACATTTCTAAATTTTACAGAAGCAGAAACATGAAGAAGGATAATCCGATAGAAGAGCATGAAACTGTACTAAAGGTTAATCCAGTAGAGACTAAAAGGGAAATGAATAAGATTTGGATAAAGAAGGATGTAACAGAGGTTAATGGTGAGCTTGTACTGGCATCCGATGTAGATAGTTCCTTCGGGAACTAAGATAGAGATTTGGCTCATGGGGAGCTTTAATGAAAATCTTTCCCCCTACTAAAGGAATGGTGCTGATGTCTCAACATGAAGATATAAGTTGAGTATTGACGTGCTTCATCCATTAGTGAAGACTGCAGTGGAAAATCTCCCAATACGGAAGTTTGCGAAGCATTTGAAGGATCTAAGAAATCCAGGTTTCACAAGGAGCTGGGTGATAGACATAAGCATGAAATGAGTGAAAAGGGGGTTTCTAGAAATAAGAGGAACTGAGAAGTAGTGGAAGTGAATATTTCAGGTCAATCACAAAATGGGAATGATGAAGGTGCTGTAGGAGGGGTTGAGAAGGGTGTTGGAAGAAGTGGGGGTGTCAATGTACATGACAAGAGCAGTGTGGAATATCAATGTATGACTTGGAATGCCCTTTGTAAAGAATATCAATGGGTTAGTGAACAAGGTAAATGTATTCAACATCAAGAACATCATTCCAGAGTTGTTTGTAGTGAATCCCTTTCTCAAACGTGGAAGAATCGCACCAGACTGCAGGGTAAAATCTCTACAAAGACTAAAAATTTATAGAGGGATTGATTTACTGTTACGAGGACAAAGGTATTCAAATTTAAGTAAAAAAGAAAGGTGCCCAGAATATAGAAGAGTTGGTTTTTACTTTTAAGTGGTTACTATGTGTGAGTGAGAAATTTATTGAAGCAACAATGAATAAGTAGGCCCATCATATGCAGGCCCCACATTTTTTTGGTATGAATTCAAAAAAAAAGAAACCTAAAAGTATGAGAACCAATGAAAGACATGGCAGAAGATAATCATCTGGGAAATAGTTTCAGGAGGGGAAAATTGACAAACGAGTACAATTTTGATTGAAGGCCTTTTTTTGCAATTCACAAGTTTGAGGGTCATCCAGCTCTGTGTGCCAAATTAGATCTTGTAGAGCAAGAAGATCAGTTAACACATGAATTTTTCCTAGAAGATGAATTTGATCAAGAAGCTAGTTTGGATCCTGAGTTCTTAGAACATGAGATGACCTATGAAAACTGAAGAAAGACATCCTTGAAGATGCTTCTTCCAATGAAGCAGAAGGGAATGATGATTCATATTTTGAGAGTGAAACTGATAGTGAGAGGAGCAAGGAGCGAACAAGTAAGAAAAACAATTCAAAGCATGACCATGACAAGAAGAATGAAAAGGACTAGGACATTTGATTCTGAGAATGAAAGTGACAGTGACAAAAATAGAAGGAAAAGGACAAAGAATTAAAAGGCTTTTCATTAAGTTATTCACGACTATAGTAGACACTATTTTTCCTGGATTGTAAGAAACAAAAGGGTCACTGCAAGTGCCAAAGTGAAGGCCAAGAGTAGCAAGAAGCACGATTCAGTGTCCTTGTTAACTGTAGAGGAAAAATATATTGCAGTAGCCTCTTGCTATACACAAATGTTGTGGATGAAGCAAACTCTGAAGGATATCAAGGTTGCAGATAAGGAAATGAAGTTGGAATATGTTCCAACCAAGGATTAGATTGTAAACATTTTCACTAAAGCTCTTGCAAAAGACACATTTGAGGATCTCTGGTAGAGGTTAGGGGTAAGTGCCACTCCCTCTTCTTGCTAAAGATGCACAGTGATGCATTTGTCCAGGGGGAGTTCATGCCACATCTTTAACCTGGATTGATGATGGCTACCTCTTAGGGGAAGCAGGTAGTAGTGACTGATGATAGGGGGAGCTTGCAAGAGAAAGGTTGCAGACAAATGAGTGGTGATCAAAGGGGGAGAATGGGTAGGTGCTGAATCACTTTGTCCTTGATGTTAAAGGGGGAGAGAATCTAAGGGGGAGCATATGTTGCCATCAATGACAAAGGGGGATATTGTTGGCCATATGTGTTGTCATTGATGTCAACATAGTATGTATTGATGTCATACACTATCACAAGGTGAGAAAGGTTGTTGAGGCTGTCATGAAGATTGTCAAGAGATGAGATGTTATGTTCCTAAAGAAGAAGGAAAGTTCATGGCTGGATGTCATGCCTTGATTAGTGTAGAGTTAAGTTTGAATTCTTGAGAAGGCAAGATATGTTGCTATAAAGAAGATGCATGGGTTGATATAAAGAAGATTTGGCCTCTGAAAGTTGGTGTTTGTCTCTGTTTCAGGATGACTACTCTTTTGAAGACTATTTGGAAGATTGCTCCGCATTTCCATCATATTGATGTTTAGATGTTGCGATTTGGAAAATAGCTTGATAAAGTGTTACATTATGTATGTTCCAAGTTTCATGAGGATCTGATCATCGGAAGGTGGTTTTTCTATTGATAAGCTTGTAGACAGTGTTGGTTTTGTAAAGGTATTCCCAACAGGGTGATGGAATGCTCTGTATTCCTTCGTAGTTGCATATTTGGCCATGTGGTTCTAATGACAACTTATATTATGAAGTGACATGATATATCTAAAGTTTTAGGTCCTGAAGTCCTCTGGAATGAGAGTTAAGGTTGATAGAGTATCGCACTCTATATGGATAGTGCATTGACAGTGCCAATGACGATTTGAGATACTCCACATTTCACCGCAAGTGAATGGTTTGCTATGCAGATTTGAGTATAATACTATGAATGTCTATAGCATGTATATTCCAAGTTTTAGGCATTTTGGAGATCTGCATATTGATTTATGAACTAAAAGATATCTCATGCTATTGTTTGCCTTACTAGTGGAGCCGACCCATTAAGTGTGAAGTTATGCGGAGGATAAATATGCTTTGTGGAGTTAAGTGGGAGCTATCTTTTGTCCATGCTGACCTATCTTAACTTGTTTCAAAGTTTGAATCTTGGCGTAAAGTGTGTGAAGGTTTTGGGTTGACAAGTTATATATGGCATGTTTTATACGTTACATCCAATTAGGCCGACCTAATTGATGTTGTGAAAGAAGTGAATATATATGAAGGATTGTTTTCGATGTCTTATCTATGCAAGAGTAGAGATGTAATCTGTGTGATGCGACAAGTGTCTTTGGATGAAAATTGAATGAATGCAAAATAGTGGAGTTTGGTATTTGTGAACAGTGTGATGAGTATTATTTTGTACTTTGAGCTTCATTGGAACTGTAGTCCTTGCATATGTTAGATGCAATTATAACAGTTCAACTCTGGCAGTGAGCCACCTCGTCTATCTCTTTCTTTCAAGATAGCGAGTCCTTTGGTAGTGAGCCACATGCAATGAGCATTCTTGGATAGTGAGTCCACCAATTGTATCAACCTTAACTGGTTGCCTTATTATACTATATTGTGAGGTAATCCTCACCGTGGTTTTTCCCTTTTTGGGTTTTCCATGTAAAAATCCTGGTGTTCATGTGTTATGAATTTTAGTTGTATGTTTTATGCTTAAATTCCTTTACTGCAATTGGATATGCTAAATGGATTAAAATGTTTGATGTGTAAATGGTTTAAGAGAATATTGATTCATCCCCCCTCTCAGTGTTCTAGGTGTTCAAGAAGAACCCCCCAAGCAAAAATGATTTGGCACTTTATAATTAGTGTGTTTACAACTGCCACTAGTAAGAAATACTTAGTGGTCTTGATCTCAATGCGTTACAAAAATCCTCACAAATTGGGTGTATGCTGAAAGTAAAATACTGGAATTGAGCCAAGTAAAACTATCGACAACACTGTGATCTCAAAAAATCATGCACCTTCAAAAAAGGAATCACCTCGATATGAGGTCGTATTTGAAAGTTATGACCTTCTAAAGTTTAAAAAATGGGAACTGAGCAGTGTCACCTGTGAGAATCTACAATTTATAGAAAATCCATGTACCAAAATCAAGAATCGTTTGTACTACCACGAAGAGCACGAAAAAATAGATAGAATAAAAAAAGAAGCTCAGGAAACGGATCCAGAATGACCCAGAATGGGGCCTCAAAAGTTTGCCTTCCAGAGTGAAAACTCCAATAGAGAGGGGTCTGTTAGCAAAAAAATGATCTCCACCAAATTTGCCTCTAGATTTAAAGGTCTTCCAAGTTTAGAGTCCTGCCAAATATATTAGACTTTTGCCAAAGAAAAAGTATCTCCAAATTTAGGCACAAAAGCCAAATGACTAGCATGCAAGCCAAGAAGGCACAAAAGCCAAATTTGGATGGATAGGTACAAACACCAAAAAATAGGCACACAAGCTAGAAAAATTACAAAGCCAAATTTACACATGCCAAAAATAACTTAATGAAAATAATGGCCAGAGGCTGAAATGTTTGTAGGGGCCGTTGAAGGCCAAATCTCCAAACCTTGCGCGACTGAAGGTGGGCAGTTTAGATTGGAAGACCCGTGGCTTAGAGAAAGGGGGCGGGGGCCTATGGCCACTCCTGCAGCTAGCCCCAACAAAGGTGCCACTCAAGCCAAGGTCTGTGGCCTTTTGCAAGGCTCACAACCTTGCTAAGGAGTCGGTGACCTGGTTAAGAGCCGCACGGGTCCTTTGAAAAGGTCGAGGCCTTTGCAAGGCCAAGGCCTCTCAATAATTGGTTTTAATATATATATATTTTGATTATTTTTCAAAAAAAAATTCCAACTAGCACTGAAAAATATTTTTTTGAAATTTTACAATGAAAATGTAGAAATTTTTGTAAAATAAATGCACAGATCTGTGTGCTGGGGGCGAAAATGGCCTTCTGGCAATTTTTTTTTGCCTTTCTGACTCTCGACATCAAAACTGGGCGTATAATATATGAAAATTCACCTCAGAGACCTCCCAAACATAATGGTACAGTCTTTTTGGCCTGAAAATGCTCTGATTAAAAGTTGTTTTCTAGATCTGAGCTGAAAACCCTAGTTCTACAACTATGTCAAATGATCTCTGATTTCGTTGAAACGAAAGGCAATCTTAACTTTCTCAAGCCTCCTGGATGTGTTGGAATAGCCAGAAATGTTTCCAATATAACTAGAAATTCTGCAATCACCCATATCTCACAAAACCCATATGCAAACCCTAGAGATTAAAAAAGTTTCCTTCAAACTTTTCTGATTCTCTAGATCATCCGAAGATGCAACAAAAGAGCATACTGGGTTTTTGGAAAAACCTATAATAAGATTTATTAGCCTCCCTAGAATCTCTCCAATATGGAAACTAAAATCTACTCTTGCACATAGAAAAGCTTTGATACCATGTTAGAATCTAAAAAGATGATTAACCCAAAAAACTAGTCCAAAAGAATAGATATCTAAGCTATGAATGCAAATGATACAAAATCAAAATAACATCATAGAGTTAGTCTCCAAGAGAGTAATGCAAATGCTAGAAGCAAAATAGCATTAAGAGGATGCAAAAGCAAAGGATGCAAAATACAAGCTATGTAGCATGCTTATATAGACCAGGGAGAAGGAGGAGGTGGCAACACCAACCAATGAGAAGCAACCATATATCAGACTAAAGATAGTAAAGTATCTTTGCAAGATAGCTAATGGATGCTCACTTGTAAGAAGGTGCCACCTCATAACCCACTCACCTAATTAAAACATGCGTTATTATCCTAAGCAAGATTAATAAAAGGTGTAGGAAAAACCTAGGAATAAAGGGAAAATAAATAACCCAACTAGGAAATAAAAACCTACACTAACAGGTATGACACATTAGCTATAGGAATTAGTGCCATAATATGCTGAATGATTGGGGCTTTTGAAAAAAATGGCATTGGAGGCCTGGGAGCAATCTTTCCAGCCAGAATCAAACAATTATCTGCCCTAATAGCTACCTCATATGCATTAGGTAGCACATCCCCTTCTAGAGACTGAATCATGACAATGATATCACTGTTCAAGGATCTCAAATAATACAAGAAGGCAACATTAGGGGAAGGTCTTACCAATGGTGGGATTTTATGCCAAGTCTTTTGAAACCTGAAATCAAAATTCACCATGGATTCATAAGGAGCCCTTTTGATAGTGGTTAGTTGCTCTATCAGTGACAAATAATCACCATTATCTTCAAAATGCTGACAGAGCCTATCTCCTAACTCATCCCATTCATAAATTGAATCTGCAGGTAACCCTCTGTACCACTGGAGAGCTTTTCCTTTCAAGGAAGAAGCAAGGAGCCTTACCGCGACATTATTTTGGGTAGCATTGTGAATAGAGCATACATTGACAATGTCTTGGATGTGCTCGGTAGGGGTAGTGGAATTTTCACCAATTAAAAAGGGAATAGCCTTTAGAGATGAAAATGGGATGTCATCATATTATGCAAGGTCGAGAGGGCTTCCACTATTGAAGGCCACAAAGGTTCTATTTCTTGGCAAAGCCATGATAGTGGTGTGAATGTTATGATGTGTGTATGGAAGCCTATTGTTGACAGAGGGAAAAGGCCATGACTTCCATAATAGCTTGACATACTAGAGCATTGAAAAGAAGAGATGCATCAAAATATTCTTTGAAAATAAGGGTAACACGTTGCTTTTGGACACTGTGAACATACTAGAAGAGAGTCACTAGGTGATTTGAGAACTTTGAAGGCTAGAAAAGACAAAGAGCATCACTGAACTCTGATCTTTGATGGAGCTTTAAGCACTTGGACTGCTTTCACCAGTAGCTTTGTTCAGTAGAGTCGCCATGGTGCTTGTTGAATGCTTTCACAACTACATGTGAACTAAGAACAACAACAAATTTTCTTAGTTTAGCTCCTACTAAGAGCAAAGAGTCCCACCAGGCATGCCAAAACTGTTATCACCTGAATTTACACCATGTTGTTGAATCTTTGATAGTTCCAACAAATTTAGTGAAATATGGGATTGGTCTCAAGGTGTGGAACCTTGTAGTTGAGACCAAGCCTCCAGAGAAGGTTGGTTTCTCTTTCTAGACTTAAGGTCTAGAGAAATCAACTAAACCTATGATAATGATCACCAGGGAAAAGGGAGAGAAGGAATACATAAAGGGAAAGGTGATACACCAAGATTTAGGGTGTTTGAATGCAACTGACATAACATAGTAATGATCTCAAATGCAGAAGGGGATTCACATAGACTCATGTAGGTTCAAACAAAGGTTAAGGAAGAGAGATGAAAGTATGAAAGGGACCATTTTACAATACATGGCTTACATCTATCAAATAAACATAGTCCAAGAACAATGAGAGAGGAAAAATTTAATTTATATTGATAATAGAGGCTAAGTAGCCATTACAAAAGAAGGAGAATTCATTATAGACATGAAATAGACACAAAATAATACTCTCCTTCATTGGTGAGCTAGTATAGAGACATGAGAGGCTCAACAAAAGAGCACAGTCCATTAAATCAGCCCAGTTCTGGAGAAAACCACAAGGTCGAAACCCGCAAAGAACTTTCTACCTCTAAAAGTGACCCTGCGCAACCAAACAACTAAAGATACATCTTTTTTTGATGAAGGCGGTAAATCATAAAACACACAACAATAGAAATTGCACACACAAAATAGAACTTTCTTTATTGATTTGGACAACTTATTACATTACAGAAGCTCAAATACAATAAGAGGTATCAACCCTCCACAGGCTGCAACACATTATAGCTTCCTATCACTAGACTCTAGAATCACTTGCCTTTTGTAACCCCAAATCAGCTAGGGTTTCTATTTTCCCAACTATTCTTGACTCCACACTTGCCCCCTTATCTCTACCACTGCCCAGGGTTCCCAAAAATGGTTATTAATAGCCTTTTTGGCTGCCAACAACCTAATTTCAAAATTTGCATCTCCCTCCAAAAATAGGTCAACTTCCGGGAGCCATAACTTTTGATTCGGGTGTCTGATTAATGAACCATTTTATGCGTCGGAAAGCTCGCAGAGTATGCACTAAAAATAAGTTTCACTAGTTTTGGCCATTTTCGGGCCCGTACGTGGCTGTTTAGTGCCTCAAACTTGAGTTTGAATAATTTTCATACATTTTTCAGGAAACGAAAACTTTAATATCTTTCAGCTCGCAAATGATTTTTGCATGATTCCTTTGCCAAAGGTCTTATTTTTCAGCTATGAAACTTCCTATAAAATTTCACTTCATTCTGTGCCCAAATGCAAACTTTCTAAAAATAGTAGGTTGCTATTTTTAGCAATTTGTAAAAACTGAAAGTTCTACATCATTATTCAAGTGATTATGGAACTAGAACCACAAATTTTGAAAAGAAATGGAAAGAACATCAACAATTTTGAAACACATCTTTTTTTGGGTGATGCAAGATTGCCCTTACACCACTGGATGCTCCTGCATCAAACACCTAGGGTAATTTGAGAAGTGACCTTGTCACATTTAGGTGTTTGTGTGAGGAAAACCCAAATAGTCAACCTCTGCCTTAGACAACCAAGAAGAATCTTCAACAGGCCTTCCTTCCCATTTCACCAGATATTCTTTATATTGCCTGTTCCAAGTACTTCCCACACAGTTATCCAAGATCTCTTCTATCTCCTCTTTTGAAGTAGATGCCAGAATACTCCACTATTCTTCTGTTGGTCCATCCTCTGTTCCACCTTCATGATATTCTGATAAATCAGCAATGTTGAAAATAGGGGAAATGTTGATCTCACTCGGCAGCTCCACCTCATATGCATTTCCTGAATCATGTTTCTTCAAAATTTTGCATGGTCCAAATTTCTTCATTTTCAGCTTATTGTATGTTCCAATTAGGAATCTTTCTTTTTTCAAGTGAACCATGACTTCATCTCCTAATTGGAATTCCTTATATCTCCTCTTCTGATCTACCTTAGCCTTGTACTGAATGTTCATCTTATTAATGTGCTTTTTCACCTCTTCATGCAAATTCTTCATGTGTTCTGTGAAGTCTTCAGCCTTGGCACTTGTCTTTTCTCCTTTGTCCAGATTCCTTAACTTTGAAGCATTTTTTGGACTATTGCCATATACAATCTGGTAAGGTGATTTACCAGTACTCCTATTAACAGAATTGTTGTAAGCAAATTCTGCCTATGGTAAAATCAAATCCCATCCCTTGGGCTTATCTCCTACTAAGCATCGTAGAAGATTACCCAAACTTCTATTCACCACTTTTGTCTGTCCATCAGTCTATGGATGGTGTGCAGAACTGAACTTCAAACTTGTCTTCAACTTCTTCCACAATGTTCTTCAAAAATAACCAACAAACTTGGTATCTTGATCTGAAACTATGCTCTTTGGTAGACCATGTAATCTCACCACCTCATTGAAAAATAATTCAGCAATATGGACAACATCATTAGTCTTCTTGCAAGGAATGAAATGTGCCATCTTTGAGAATCTATCCAGTACCACAAAAATGGAATCATGTCCTCTCTGTGTCCTTGGTAAACCAAGAACAAAATCCATACTAATATCATCCCATGGCTTCTCTGGTACAGGCAGTGGCTAATATAGACCTATGTTTTGACTTTCTCCTTTCGCCATCTGACATTCTTTGCAACTCTACACAAATTTCGTCACATCCTGTTGCAACTGTGGCCAATAATAATTTTCACCAACAATAGCAATGGTCTTATTTTGACCAAAGTGTTCAGCAAATCCTCCACTATGCTTCTCCTTAATCAGGTTCTCTCTCATGGAACTCCTCGGAATGCACAATTAGCTTCCTCTAAACAAAATGTCATCTTGGATTATGAAATCCAACCATTTTGTCCTGTCCAAAGTAACTGGTTCCAAACAAGCTTTCCAGGCCTCTACAAAATCTAGATCTTCAGGACATAAACTTTTGAGCTCATCGAATCCAACAACCTCTATCTTCATTTCTGTCAACAAATTTTGCCTTCTGCTCAAGGCATCTGCAACTCTATTGGACTTCCCACTCCTGTGCTTCAAAATAAAAGTATAGCTCTGCAAAAACTCAACCCATTTTAAATGCTTTTGGTTCAACTTTCCTTGACTATTAAGATACTACAAAGCCTGGTGATTAGTATATAAAATAAACTCATTTGGCAACAAATAATGTCTCCATTTCTTCAAAGCCTGAACTATTGCATAAAATTCCTGATTATAAACAATATACTTTTTCTTGGCATCATTAAGTTTCTCACTAAAATAGGCAATGGGCTTACCTTCTTGGCTCAAAACAACTCCTATACCACTACCACTAGCATCAAAATCTACCTGAAATACCTTATTGAAATCTGGATGTGCCAAAACAGGTTGTTCTACAACTTTCTACTTCAATGTATCAAAGCTCTTGTCTGCTCCTTTAGTCCATCTAAACTCTTTTCTATCCCCTCTCATTGTCTCAATTAGGGGTGCACAAATGCTACTAAAATTCCTGATAAACTTTCTGTAAAAACTTGCCAAACCATGAAAAGACCTTACCTTGAAAGCACTCCTCAGTGTAGGCCATTCAATGATAGCCCTCACCTTCTCTGGGTCCATCTTAAGACCTTCCTCTGAGACCACAAATCCCAAGTATACCAACTCCTTCTTTGTAAAACTACATTTCTTTAGATTAATCAACAACTTCTCCTCCCTCAACTTCTCTAAAACTCTTCTGATATGTATCAGATGCTCATCCCAAGTCTTACTAAAAATCAAAATATCATCTAAATAAACAATAACAAAACTTCTCAAAAATTCTTTCAGTACCTTGTTCATGAGCCGCATGAATGTGCTTGGTGCATTGGTTAGCCCAAATGGCATGACTAACCACTCATACAAACCTTCCCTGGTCTTGAAGGCTATCTTCCATTCATCTCCTTCTCTAATATGGATGTAGTGATACCCACTCTTCAGGTCAATCTTTGTGAAGTACTCGGCTCCACTCAAACAGTCCATTATGTCATCCATTCTTGGCAATGGAAACGTGTACTTGATCGTGATCTTATTGATGGCTTGAGAACCTGTACACATTCTCCATTCTGTATCTTTCTTTGGTGCTAGTACTGTAGGTACCGCACATGGACTTAGGCTCTCCCTTATCAGTCCCTTCCTTAACAGCTCTTGAACTTGTCTATTTAGCTCTTCACTCTTTGCATGAGTCATTCTGTGGGTCGCCTTATTCAGAAAACTAGCTCCTAGTATCAAATCCATTTGGTGACTTATCTTCATCACCGGTTGTAAACCTTCTGGTACATTATCAGAGATAATATCCTAAAATTCTTCCAACATATCTGAGATTTCTTCTGGTAAATCTTCACATTTCTCTTGACTAATCTAAGGAATGAATGCAAAGCAATGACGCTCATGCTTCATACCCTCCAAAATTTTTCTAGCATCTACCAAGCAAATTCTAGCAGTACTACATACCTTTTCTTCCAACTCCTTCAAGGGCTTCAACTTATGATGAAATCCATCCTTTGTTAGGGAATATGTGTTTGCACGGCCATCATGGACAACGCTCCTATCATACTGCCACAGCCTCCCCAACAGCATATGACATGCATCCATCGGTATGATATCACACAGCACCTCATCATGGTAGTCCCCAATCTTGAGCTTCACTAAACACTGCTCATTGACCAAAGCTCTATGGTCCTTTTGCAACCATGCAATTTGATATGGATGTGGATGCTTTCTTCTCGCTAACTTCAACTTGTCAACCATCTCCTCTAAAACAAGATTGTCAGTGCTTTCACTATCAATAATAATATCACAACACTTACCTTCACATTTGCACCTTGTGCAGAATAAACTCTTCCTTTGATTTGGTTCTTTCTCTTCATTTAGCAAAGTTCTTCTGACAACTAGGGTTTCTCCTCTTTTAGCATCTTCAGAACACTCAGACTGCGCATCTTCATCTACATGTGCAACTCATGCATTACCTTTAGGTCTTCTATTCGTCCTTCCCTGATGTTGCAGACACTCATATGCTTGATGCCCTTCTTCTCCACATTGGAAACAGGTTCCTCTGAAACCTCCTCTTCCAAGTCCTTGCCCAGGTCGGCCTCTTCCTCTTCCTCTTTGCTCTCCATTGTTCTGGTCACAAAGGCGGTAGGTATTATCTCCTCTCTGGTTTCGACTGGTGCTAGCTTCTTCACTTTTCTTCGAATCTTCATTTCAGTCCCCATAGGGTCTTCCACTAGTCCTTCCACCTTGACCTCTTCCCCTTTGCTTGCTGTCAAATCTTTTATTCAACTTCTCTTCCACCTTCAGGGAAAACTTGTATACATCTTCTATGGTGGTCATTCTGACCAGGCTCAACTCCTCTTGAATACTTGGCCTCAACCCATTAATGTAACGAGATACCTTCTCATTATTTGGCTCTACATGGCCTGTCCTAATAGTAATCTTATAAAACTCTTTTGTATACTCCTTGACTGACTTGTTACTTTGCTTCAATCCTTGCAGCTTCTTCAATAGCTCCATCTCATAGTCCACAGGAATGAACTGCTTGTTTAGTTTCTCCACCATCCGATCCTATCTGGTGATCTTTCCTTTTCCTCTTCTATTCCTCTCTAATTGGACCTCCTTCCACCAAATACTGGCATGGCCCTTCAACTTTGTTTTTGTAAACTTGACCCGATCTGGGTCTTCCACATCTTCATACTCAAAATATTCCTCCATGTCATTGATCCAATCAATAAACTGTTCTAGATTCAAATCTCCTGAATATGTAGAAACTTCGATCCTGGGCCTCTTTCTAACCTTAGAAATAGCCCTCAACAACCTAACTTTTGCAGGATCTCCTGCAGCTTCTTGTTCTTCCTCGGATAGCTCTTCTTTAGCTTCATCCTCACTTTCTTCTCTTGTTTTCGGATCAAACCCTCTTCACAGCTCCTCTTGCAATGCATCAATTTGTCTTTGTAGGGCTCTAAAACCCTCTTCCATCAAAGCATTCCTCCCAATACAATATCTTCGTGGAGGCATCTTGATCTCCGCAACAAACCCACAAACCTCAGGTCCTGGTGCAAACTGCCTCACGGTCGGTGATCTGTCTAAACACTCAAGAAACCTTGCTCTGATACCACTTGATGAAGGGGGTAAATCATAAAACACACAACAACAGAAATTGCACATAGAAAATAGAACTTTATTTATTGATTTGGACAACTTATTACATTACAGAAGCTCAAATACAATCAGAGGAATCAACCCTCCACAGGCTGCAACACATTACAGCTTCCTATCACCAGACTCTAGAATCACTTGCCTTCTGTAATGCCAAATCAGCTATGGTTTCTTTTTTCATGCCTATTCGTGACTCCACACTTGCCCCCTTAGCTCTACCATTGCCTAGGGTTCCCAAAAGTGGTTATTAATAGCCTTTTTGGTAGCCAACAACCTAATTTTGAAATTTGCATCTCCCTCCAAAAATAGGTCAACTTCCAGGAGCCATAACTTTTGATATGGGTGTCCAATTGACGAACCGTTTTATGCGTCGGAAAGATTGCAGAGTGCTCTACACGCTAAGAACCAACTTTGTTGGTTTTGGCTATTTTTGGGCCTGTACGGGGCTGTTTAGTGCCTTAAACCTAAGTTTGAATAATTTTCAGGCATTTTTTAGGAAACAGAAACTTTAATATCTTTCAACTCGCAAATGATCTTGGCACGATTCCTTCGCCAAAGGTCTTATTTTTCAGCTATGAAACTTCCTGTAAAATTTCACTTCATTCCGTGCCCAAATGCAAACTTTCTAAATATAGCTGGTTGCTATTTTTAGCAGTTTGGAAAAACTGAAAGTTGTACATCATTATTCAAGCAATTATGGAACCAGTACCACAAATTTTGAAAAGAAGTGGAAAGAACATCAACAATTTTAAAACACATCTTTTTTTAGGTGATGCAAGATTGCCCTTACACCACTGGATGCTCCTGCATCAGTTTTACATGTATATATAGCTTTTACAAATCACTGTGTAGACCTCGGCATTGAAAATTAGTCAACAAGTTATGCCCAGTTGCCCATGCTACATTAAAATCTAGCCTAGAGGCCCTATTAGAAGATATGTAGATTAGAAGTATGTCCATGCTTGGTGTGTTAAAAAATTTGTAGCCTGGATGGATGTCCATATCCTGCACACTAATTTTGTCCTTGAAAGGACCTGTAGAAGCATGGGTTGCAGGGATACCTCATCTGATTCATTCATTTCAGGTACTTGTGCATTGAAGGTTTGCATTGTGCTAACCACCTGTGTGACATCATGCAACAATGGCACCATCTGTGGAAGTACGCTTTTAGGGCATTCAGAAAAGTCATGCCCTTTAAAAGATTTTACAACACTTTAGAATATTTTAAATTTCTTTAAAATATTCTAAAGTGTTGTAAAATATTTTAAAGGGCACTACATCATATTACATGCTTTATTTTTAGATTGGTTTTCACTTTACTTTGCTTTAGACTATTATTTTGCCTTATTAGCAAAATCTCTCCTTAGCGAACTATTTTTGTCTTTGCTTTTCCTTTAGTCAGTGAAATCTCCACTTCGTGAACCATCCCCTTAGCCAATTTTCTCTTCTTTTTCTTCTCTATCAGCAAAATATCACTATTACAAACTTGGCCTGGGTCCTCCTTTGTTTTTTTCTCTTTAGTCAGCGAATTTGCCGATCGGTGAACTTGCCGATCGACAAACTTTGAGCTCGCCGAACTCAAAATTTGCCGACTAAGGCTTTCCTTTGTCCCTTTTTCCAATGTCTTTTTTATCTTCTTTTCTTTGCATATCTCCTTCATTATCGATTTTCACTTTGTCAAACCATCCCCCCTTTGTTGGCAATTCTGTTGATCGGTAAACCAAGCGGTTTGCCAAGTCTTCTTGTGGCCGATAACTTTATCCTCATCTTTACCCTATCTTGGCCTTCGCTCCTTTGTCGACAAAACTATCGATCAATGAACTTAATGTTCACCGAACTAAAATTTTGTTGATAAAGGTAAACCTTTGTCACTTTTCTTTCCTTAGAGAAATTTTCCTTGCTTGGTTCCTTTAGTCGGCGATTTCTTCCATTGGCAAACTTGCCAGTCGGTGAATTGACAGGTTTGTGAACCTTCAAGTTTGTCGACAACTACAAAATAGGCTAAGGAAAAATAGTCAGAAAATTTTAGGATTTTTCTAAGGGGAACCTCCTTCTATTTAGGCTTTCTCAGATTAGATTTATCTGATGGAAGGTAGGATATTTTTGGGGCTATTTTGACTTGGGAAAAATATGATAACACTGTTGCAAGTATGGGCCTAATCGGTGTTGTCATTGATGTCAACATACTTCTATTACATTAATGACAAGGATTGGATGAGCTGTGTGCTGAGGATATTGAGAAAATTAGTCTCAATCAGGAACAGTGAAGATCAGTGATGACAGTAAGGTAAAAGTCCAAGATAGGACGAGTATCAGAGGATGCAGTTTAAAGGGTTTGTAGATATGTGTCTTAAGGTCGTCTAGTAGAGATTTCAAAGGTTTGCATGAAGAACTGAAGAAGTTGTGGCCGCTCAAGTAAAACCGGTTCTGGCAGAAGTTTAGTGGTGACAGAGTGATACAAATAGGTCTGGTGAGATCCGGAAATGCATTATCCTATTCTGCGGATTTGAGGGAGTGTTGAGGAAGTCTTTGTGAAGTATCAACTCGATTGGTTCGTGGTTTGAAGGTTCGCAAGCATCTATTCCTTTGTGACAGTAATGACAGACTGTGTTCTTGAGGTTTCAAATGAAGGGGAGAAGGATTTCAGTAAGCAGATGAAGTGTGGATGTTCTTTGTGATTCAGGTAAGCTTGTGGAGGTCTTTGGATCATGTTGGTGGTCTGCATTGAAGTTGGAGCTCGCAATTGAGAAATCTTCCAGATGATGGTGTTCTTTTTGAGATTGGCTGATTGGATGAGTTACACATTCTGTGGATGTTCTTGTTGATGTTTGCCGACTTAGATGATCATTCCTAAGTTGATGTCTTGTATAAATAAGAGATTATGAAGTCATTTCAAAGTTGTCCTTGTTGAGATGAGTGTGTGGTGGCGAGGAGGAGAGCGAAAGGTAGAGCAGAAGTATTGGGCTTAAATGGAACTAATTCAAGCATGGTGAAGATGCTATTCTCCAGTTCATGTATGTGATACTTATTTCTTTGTAGATAGTGTGTCTCTTGTAGGCAGTGAGCCTCTTGTGAGTAGTGAGCCCTAATTGGCATGTGCCATTTTGTTCTTTCTATTCTTCTAACAGAGAATATAATCTTGGGTTAATCACCCCTTGGTTTTTCCATTAACCAGGTTTTCCACGTCAAAATCTTGGTGTCTCATGTGTTGATGTGTTTTTGCTCTTGATTTGCTGCATTGTGTTTCCATGATTGATTTATTATTATACTGATGAATTGCAAAGTGGAGTTAAGTGTTTAATTCGAAGAAAGTTTTGTACAACTGATTCACCCCCCTCTCTCAGTTGTGTGCCCTAAGTCTAATAATTGGTATCAGAGCCAAGTTCCTCTAAAAAGAGCTTAACCGCTTGAGGAGATCTAGGATGTCGTCTTACAAGAAGGATAGTCTGAATGGAACCAATTTTAATCTTTGGAAAGGTCACATGAAATGTCACTTGCAATGTATGGGAATGGTGTACTGGACCATGGCTACAACACAGTATACACCTCCACAGGGTGGTCCGAAAACCCAAAATGAAATCACAGATGCTGAAAACAATCTGTGGACTATAGAGGCTCTTCTAAGTGCATTATCTGATTCAGAGCTCTCAAATGTTATTGACCTACCAACTGCTTTTGAGATCTGGCAAAAACTGGAACTTTTGCATGAAGGAGACAAGTATGTTAAATGTGCAAGGTTACAGAGTCTGAAAGGGAAATTTGAAAATCTGAAGATGAGAGATGATGAAAATATCACTACTTTTATGCCAAGAGTAAATGAGATTGTTTGTGGAATTAGAAATGTTGGTGGAGTATTGGATGAAAATGAGATTGTTGGCAAAATTCTCAGATCCCTACTTGTTTCTTACAAAATCAAGGCTGCTGCCATTGAAGAATTTAGAGCCCATACAACTGTCACAAGAGATCAATTGGCTGCATTTGAAATGACAGAGTTTGGAGATGACCCCCCCAAGACTGAATTTGCATTCAAAGCCAGTGCCTCTGTAAAAGGTAAACAAAGGTTTGATCCGGGAGAGAACTCATCAAGGAAACTGTCATGGTATGAAAAAGCAAGAAAAGACCTGGAGGAAGAAGTAGAAACTGCTCAACTTGAAGCCCTTATTGCAAAGAGGCTGCCAAGAGGATTTGGTAAGTATGAAGGAAAATTGTCTTTTAAATGTTTTAACTGCAATAAGATTGGTCATTTTGCCTCAAAGTGTCCAGAAAGATTTTCAAGACCAAATCCTAACAGATCAAGGTTCTAAAAGAATTGTTACTATGTTCATGAAGAAGATGATAATGAAGGAGTAACAGATGATGAATTAGAGAAAGGAAACAAATCTGGAAGTGAATGGGTGTTTATTGCCATTAAGGAAGAAGAACCAATATCCTTTGTATCTGTCAATCATAAAGTTGTAGAAAGAGCTCTGGCTGCCCAAGTTGAAGAAAAGGATGACTGGGGTCATTGATAGTGGATGCTCTCACCATATGACAGGTGACCAGAACAAATTCATAGATTTGGAAAGGTATGAAGGAGGAGTGGTAAAATTTGGTGATAAATCTGTTGGTAGAATCAGAGGAAGAGGAACTATTTCTTTTGATGGAAGTAACAAAACCGGTAATGTACTATATGTTGAAGGATTGAAGCACAATCTTCTCAGTGTTGGACAGTTGGTGGACAAAGGCTATGATCTCTGATTCAAGAATGGAAAATGCAAGATCTTTGAAAGTTTCAGAACAGAGATTTCATCCGGTACTCAAACTAAAGGTAATATCTTCCACTTGGTTGGTACTAGTAAAAGTTGCTTATTTGTTCAAGTTGATCAGATTTGGTTATGGCATAGGAGGATGTGTCATGTGAATTTTGATAATATCATCAAGATAAGAAATACTTAGGCTGTAAGAGATCTTCCAAAATTGGTGAAACCTACTAATAGCTTGTGCAAAGAATGTCAGTTGGGTAAGCTGAGCAGAGTCACATTCAAAAGTAAGGAACTATCTACTACTAGATTATTGGACTTAGTTCATACTGATCTTTGTGGTCTGGCAAGAATTAGGAGTTTACAAGGTGATAGATACTTTATGTTGCTAATTGATGACTATTCCCAGATGATGTGGGTAACCTTTCTAAAAGAGAAATCAGAAGCCCTTGAGAAATTCAAAATATTCAAGGCTATGGTAGAGAATGAAACTGGATTAAAATTGAAATGTCTGAGGTCTGATAGAGTTGGAGAATTCACATCCAGTGAGTTCATAGAATTCTGTGAGAAACATGGAATAAAGAGACAGTTGTCTGTTCCTAGGACTCCACAGCAAAATGGAGTAGCGGAGAGAAAGAACCAGACAATCCAGGAAGCTTCTAGGACCATGATGATGGAAGCAAATGTTCCTCAGATCTATTAGAGAGAAGCTGTCAGCACCGCAGTCTACACTCTCAATCGAGTTCAAATTAGAAGCAATACTGGTAAGACTCCTTATGAACTTTGTTTTGGCATCACTCCTACTGTGAGGTATTTTAGAGTTTTTGGTAGCAAATGTTACATTAAAAGAGATGAAGATCTAGGAAAGTTTGATGCTAGAAGTGATGAAGGAATATTCTTGGGTTACTCTACTCAAAGCAAAGCATACTGATGTTATAACAAGAGACTGAGAAAGATGATATAAAGTACAAGTGTGAAGGTTCATGAGGGAATTGAGAAACCCTCAAGGTTTTATGAATATGATGAAGATGATCAGAATGGTGTTCTGACTCAAGGAGCACAAACCTCCTTTAATCCAGTAAACCAGGAAAAAGAGATGAGTTTCAATGAGCCTGATCAAGAATCAGAAGTGCAAGAAATTCCCAAAGTTCCCAGGTATGTAAGACTGAACCACTCTGAAGATCAGATCATAGGTGATAAAAGCAAAGGAGTATAAACAAGAAGGAGAATTGCTCAAGATTCAGAAGAGTATTGTCTGATTTCTAAGATTGAACCTAAGACAGTGAATCAAGCTTGCAATGATGAAAACTGGACTAAAGCAATGGAGGAAGAGCTGATGTAAATTGAGAAAAATCACACTTGGGATCTTGTTCCCAGACCTAGAAATAAGAACGTGATTGGAACAAAATGGGTCTTCCAGAACAAATTGAATGAAGTTGGTGAAGTAATCAGAATTAAAGCCAAATTGGTCTGCAAGGGTTACTCTCAAATAGAAGGAGTTGATTTTGAAGAAACTTTTGCTCCAGTGGCAAGAATTGAAGTAGTTAGGTTATTTCTTGCCTTTGCTTCATTCAAGGATTTCAAAGTATATCAGATGGATGTCAAGTCTGCCTTCCTGAATGGTGACTTGGAAGAAGAAGTGTACATAGAGCAACCAAATGGATTTCAATTGTCTGATCATGGTGATATGGTCTACAAGTTGAAGAAGGCACTGTATGGACTGAAGCAAGACCCAAGAGCCTAGTATGAAAGATTGGATAAGCATCTTTTGAAGATTGGTTTCAACAAAGGTACTACTGACAGTAGTTTGTATTTCAAAATTGATCATGAAAACATCTTGATTGTTGAAGTGTTTGTTGATGATATCATTTTTGGAGGAAGAGATAGTATGTGTAAAACTTTTGCAAATCAAATGAAAAGTGAGTTTGAGATGTCCATGCTTGGTGAAATGAATTTTTTCTTGGGTTTACAAATCACTCAAACAAAGAAAGGAATCT
Source organism: Cunninghamia lanceolata (assembly GCA_027924645.1). Classification (NCBI taxonomy): domain Eukaryota; kingdom Viridiplantae; phylum Streptophyta; class Pinopsida; order Cupressales; family Cupressaceae; genus Cunninghamia; species Cunninghamia lanceolata. The sequence continues at coordinate 17,567,249 of BSBN01001215.1, read as the reverse complement.
TCATTTCTCAGACCAAATATGTGAAAGAATTGTTGAAGAAATTTGGGATGGAAGACTCAAAACCAATGAATACTCCCATGGCAATCGGATGTAAATTGAGCAAAGATGATGATTCTCCTAAGGCTGATCAGACAAAGTTTAGGTCAATGATTGGAGGACTATTGTATCTCACTCAAACTAGACCAGAAATTATACAGGCTATTGGTCTTGTTGCTAGATTTCAGGCCAATCCTAGAGAATCTCATGTCATGGCAATCAAGAGGATTTTTAGATATCTAAAAGGGACAGTTGAGTATGGTTTGTGGTATCCTAGAGATCATGATTTCTCTCTTCATGCATATACAGATGCGGATTGGGCAGGAGATGTGGATGACTAGAAGAGTACCAGAGGTGGAGCATTCTTTTTGGGGAAGAGATTGGTGTCTTGGCTAAGCAAGAAACAAGAGGCAATATCTTTGTCTATAACTAAAGCAGAATATATTACAAAAGTAGGTAGTTGCACTCAAGTTTTGTGGATGAAGCAGATGCTAAGAGATATCAAAGTGGAGTATGAGGAACCTATCACAATCTTCTGTGATAACTCAAGTGCAATAAATATATCTAAGAATCCGGTGTTGCATTCAAAGACTAAACACATATCCATCAAGTTTCACTTTTTGAGAGAGCAAGTGAACAAGAATGAAGTCAGATTGGAGTTTGTACCTTCCAAGGATCAGATTGCAGACATCTTTACTAAACCTCTACCTAAGGATTCTTTTGAGTATCTCAGGGAGAAGTTAGGGGTTATTGCCCCTCCAGTGATGAACTAAGGTGCATTGAGGGGCATCAGTCCGGTGGATATCACAGTCATATCTTGTGATCCAGATTGATGATGGGGAGTTGCTACTCAGGGGGAGCAGTAGGTATGATTCTAAAGTGTTGGAATTGCAAGTATGTGCCCTTTGCCATTGATGTCAAAGGGGGAGAGAAGACATGTGAAAAACAAGTGGTTGATGATCAAAGGGGGAGCAGTAAAGGGAGAGAAGACATGTGAATGGTTGTTACTGATAGGGGGAGTTGTGACAGTGAGGAGAAGTTCTTGTCTTGATGGTCAAACCAGTTTTTCACATCATATGTTGCCATCAATGGCAAAGGGGGAGATTGTTGCAAGTATGGGCCTAATCGGTGTTGTCATTGATGTCAACATACTCCTGTTGCATTAATGATAAGGATTGGATGAGCTGCGTGTTGAGGATATTGAGAAAATTATTCTCAATTAGGAACAGTGAAGATCAATGATGACAGTAAGGTAAAAATCCAAGAGAGGATGAGTATTAGAGGATGCGGTTTAAAGGGTTTTTAGATATGTGTCTTAAGGTGGTCCAGTAGAGATTTCAAAGGTCTGCATGAAGAACTAAAGAAGTTGTGGCCACTCAAGTAAAACTGGTTCCAGCAGATGTTCAGTGGTGACAGAGTGATACATATAGGTTTGGTGAGATCCAGAAATGCATTATCCTATTCTACGGATTTGAGGGAGTGTTGAGGAAGTCTTTGTGAAGTATCAACTCGATTGGTTCATGGTTTGAAGGTCCGCAAGCAAATATTCCTTTGTGACAGTAATGACAAACTATGTTCTTCAGGTTCCAGATGAAGGGGAGAAGGATTTCAGTAAGCAGATGAAGTGTGGATGTTCTTTGTGATTCAGGTAAGCTTGTGGAGGTCTTTCGATTGTGTCCAGTTCGTGTTGGTGGTCCGCATTGAAGTTGGAGCTTGTAATTGATAAATCTTCCAGATGATGGTGTTCTTTCTGAGATTGGTCGACCGGATGAGTTACACATTTTACGGATGTTCTTGTTGATGTTTGCCGACTTAGATGATCATTCTTAAGTTGATGTCTTGTATAAATAAGGGATTACGAAGTCATTTCAAAGTTATCCTTGTTGAGATGAGTGTGTGGTAGCAAGGAGAGTGAAAGGCAGAGCAGAAGTATTGGGCTTAAATGGAACTGATTCAAGCATGGTGAAGATGCTATTCTCTAGTTCATGTATGTGATACTTATTTCTTTGTAGACAGTGTCTCTTGTAGGCAATGAGCCTCTTGTGAGTAGTGTGCTTGGGTAGTGAGCCCTAATTGGCATGTGCCATTTTATTCTTTCTATTCTTCTAACAGAGAATACAATCTTGGGTTAATCACCCCATGGTTTTTCCCTGTTGTTCTCAAAATCAGCTACGCTCGTTTTTGTAGACAACCCCCACGAAACTTGTCCATTTCGTGATCTACACTCTAAGTTCGTGAATCGAGACAATATTCTCTTGGTCCTGTGTGAAATCATTTAACATCCTAAACTAGTTTGCGACTATCCCTTGAATTGATTCCTCGAAGTTGACGCAAATCGATTAAGTCGTACACCGATCAAAATATCATTTTTTGTCATTTTTAGGGTGTTAGTAAAATTTGAGTCTTCACATGTAAAGTCAGCCAAATTCACCGCTTTTACATGTCTTTTTGTTTATGTGTAGTGTCGGTAGTTTTTGCCGCTTTTACATAGTTTTTCTTCTTCCACATGCTTGAGCGACACTTTTCGCTGCCATTGCATGTTTTTCTTAAATGGTTTTAACATTTGCAAGGTCGGCAGTTTTTGCCACTTTTGCATTCTTTGTGAAACACGTGTTGGAGTGCCCGAAATCGCCACCTGAGCAAGATCCTCAAGATCTTGAACTTCAAGTGGCATTAATAGCCACGCGTGCTAAACATTAAAGACTTGTTTGAAGTTTCCTATTTGTGTTATTTAGTCATCTTTTGTTATTTCTATTTTCTTAAGTCTTCCGATTGATTAGAAAATCTTTCCTCAAGCTGCTTGATCATGCCGACATTGGATTCAAACAAATTTTGATTCACCGCCTTTAAGCTTAGGGTTTCGAACTCAACAGGTAAGTCATTTTAAACTGCTTTCACTTTCTAGGGTTTTCGTTAATTGTTTAACGACTTTATTAGTCTGATTTTGTTTTAAAAAAACCTTTTGTAAAAAATGTTGCGTTCCTATTTGTTATTGTCATTTCTGTGCTTGATTTATATTTTCATTCTTCAAACATACGTTGTCTAGGTCATCAAATAGGTCTTATTGCTTATGCCCGAGGTTGTAAACTGGTAGATCCAAACAATGTTTGTGCCCCGGGTTTTTATGATAACATGTGTTATCGGCAATTTGTCCCAACCCTACCAAACTCATCTTCGAAACATCTGCAATGACGGTGAAAATTGCCACTTAAGACCTTTCCATAAACTTGTGATCGAAATGCAAGTGTATGAGCGGCGTAATTTGCCGCTCCTACACTAAAACCTTGCAATCCTACCCTACATGCAATGTCGGTGATATTCGCCGCTTATGTATTTTCCTAAACTTTCAAATGGAAGTGTATGGGCGGAAAAATCTGTCGCCCTTACACGAAAACCTGCAATTTCCTCATTAGTTGCAGCGTCGGCATTTTTTGCCGCTCCAACATATAACATTTGATTCTCCTGAAACATGCAATAGCGGTGAATTTTACCACCGATACATGCATAATATTCCTCATATGCAAGGGCGGCAAATTTTGCCGCCCATACAAACACTCTCTCAAATTTTTCTAACTCTAGGAAATTTTTAGTTTTGTTTTTCTGAGCCCGCTTTCCTCCGTTCTTCGACCCGCTCACACTCTAGCCATTTCAAGCGTGTTCCCATAGTCGTGATCGTTGACATGCAATTTTCCTAGATTACCAGTATTTCCCCTAATTGCATGATCATGACTTTTATTGCAGTTTCTTCTGTGAACTGCCGAGGTCATCACGTCATCTAAAGGTGCTCATTTTCCAAATGACTGACCTATCACCGAAGAAGGCGATAAAGATGGTGAAAGATACAATCATCAAAACTCATGTTGTTTCAGACAATACACTTGGACCGGACATTTATGAGATGGAAGCAGTAAAGGACATGTACCATAATTCCTTGAAGAAGAATGACGGTGGCAGCTGATATTCTTCTTCTTGCCTTAGTTTATTTTCATTTTCGTATATGCAATTTGTATTTTGTTTTGGACATATTCACATGTATTTTTCCAAAATGTAATTACATGTGAGACAAAGGAAGTCCCAAGTCAAATAGGACTCTTTTGTTGAATAAGTCAAAGTAGTTATAGGTTTCCTAAATTTTCTCAAGGCCTCTCCCTATAAATAAAGAGGGCCTCTATTGTAATAGGTATCTTTAATCTTATGCAACAAAGTGCTGCCCAAATTGAGACTCAACTTTGAGACTTTGTGTTCAAATTGTATGATCAATTCCAATCAATAAAGAAGGCGAGTTTTGATATCAAACTTTGTGTTGAATCAAATTTGTATGAGTGAGGATGTACATATTGCATTTTTGCTGATTTCTCTTATTGATTGATTGGATAAAGTGGTGCTTGGTTATTACGATTGGAAGACGTTCAAGATAAGTTATATAAACTTTGTGTTATATTATTTCCTTGAATCTATGTGTGTTGAAAGTGTTTCTTGGTGAAGGATTATAAAGACTTTGAGCTTGGAGTTGTTCACTTTGTATATGAATCATGTTGAGAACTTGTAGACTTTGCGCTATGATTTTCAATCACATTCACGTGAATCAGTGGTGTTATTAGATGACAGACTTTGTGCTCCAACTGGTGATACAGTTACTTTTAAAATCTTTCTGGGGATAATTTGAAGACTTTGTACTTGAGATTATTCACTTGGTTCGTGAATCTTTTTGTGAAGTAAGTTGAAAGACTTTGTGCTTCAAATTACAAGAATATTGTTGATTATTGTTTAAGTGTAGAAGCATTATTGAATATTACTATGAAACATTGTAAACATCTTTTCTGAAAGAAGAGAAAAGGATGAATGTAACACACCCCCAAAGCTAGTATTTATTGTAAATAAGTTTGTAATAGTTAAAAGGGAACCTCCCCTTGCTAAGAGGAGAGATTTATCTCATCACACTGTGGTTGATATAACCATTTTGCCGTCAGTGAGTTGATGACAAAATATTCACGCAACAGTTTTTGGCGACTCTACTGGGGATCAAATGCGCAACCAATAGCCTCTCACCTTTGGTTGAAGCATACCGACCTCATATTTGTGTAATATATTTTTGTTATATCTGCTCTATTGTTTGTTAAGAGTATGGTTGTCCCAGGTCCATGGGGAAATGCATTTGGCCCTTTGAAATTGACTCAGCCTCTACATGGACTACCTCAGGGTTCACGTAAGAATTTTCCCAAGTTCTATGGGGATGGTAAACAACATCCGGATGAGCACATTGTAGCTTTCTACATTGCATGTGGTGTTCTTGGAGTTGAGTATGAAGATGTTTCTGTAAGACTGTTTGTAGAAACACTCCAAGGTGTTGCAGTTGATTGGTTCTTTCACCTTGCACCAAGAATTATCACTAGATGGAATACACTTCAAACCCAGTTTGAAGCCAGATTCAAGTCAGCAGAAGATCCTTATGCCTTGTTGGCCCAACTTACTCAAATGAAAAAGGAATTGCATGAGCCCATGCGTGAGTTTGTAGCAAAGTTGAATAAGCTAAAGAACATGATCCCAACTGTTGCTCAACTCACAGCTGAGAACCTAAAATGCTTCTTCATCAATTCACAATTGTCAGAAGTAAGTTTTCTTTTACGAAGAGCAGCACTAGTTGATCTTCCAATTGCTCAAAGTTTGGCAGTTGAAGTGGAGGATGATTTGATCTTGGTAGGAAAGTTGAAGAAGGATTCTATTGGGCCTAATGAGGAGCCCTTTTTGGCTGTACCTTCTACCAACACCATGGATCCTATGGTGCAAAAGTTGGTTGATGAGCTATTAGCTCTGAAAAAATAGTTGTCACAGAGTTTTTCCATTCCCCTCTACAAGGACATTCCGAGGAAGACATTCCCAAATGCTCTGAATTACCAAGGCAATACTTTAATGGATTAGAATCAAAACATGTTTCCTCCACCACAAGGAAGACTTGCTTTAGAGGTACCCCCTGTGGATGTAGCAATCTTCTATTATGAATTAGAGCAAAATGATCTTCTTCAATTAGAATATGATCAAGGAGAAGATGTTGCTAATCTTTTCACAGAAGGTGAAGAGCAATTAGACTCTACCACCGGGTTCCTGAACTTGGAATATGAGATGGGACAAGAAAAAGTTACTTTTGGTGAATCTTATGATGTTCTCACATGCTCACAAAATACATCAAATCATAAAGATATGGTTGGTGAAAAACAAGTAAGTACACCAAATATTCTCACTTCATCCTATGTTCCTAAGACTAGTACCCCCAATGTAAAACCTCAAGATGAGAGTTTTTCGTCTTCTGTAGCAAGTCCATATCAACTTGTTGGTATCACAGATCATGTTGAGGAGACACATATTCAAATGCTTGAGGCAAGAATACCTATTAATGGTATTACGCAGGAGGTTCATCCTGAAATGGATGCCAAGTACATAGTGACGAAATCTGAAGATCCAGAGGCTCAGATTCTCTTTGAGTTTTCTAATATGGGTACTTATTTCTGGACCATTGATGAAGATTCTGAGTCTTTGGATATTGTTTTAAATGGAGGTTTAGAAACAGATGGATCATTCTCTTCAAGTGAAGGAATTTTGCAGCTGAAAGGAAATAAAATTTCCAAAGGATTTGTTTCTTCGGAAAAACTTTTTGATAAGCATGATCGCTTTGTCAAACGGCGACAACAGTTGGGACCAAATTTATCAGCGGTAGTTGGGCAATTCAATCTGGATGCAGAAGAAGATCCTAGAATGACAAACACTGAGAAGTGTTACTCTTTCAATAGTAAAAGAAAAAGAAGTGGAACATCTTTTCTGCTACCTCACAACAAACATCATCTGAAGCTTTTCTCAAAGTGAAGCGACAGATAAGTTTGTGAATTTTTTGTACAGTTTTCATGTCTTTTTCATTTTAGTCTTTTTTGTGTTTTTGTGTCTTTTTGTTTGTCGCCTGACTCTATAGCCCAATGGAATGGATGAAGGCACTTAGAGACTGGACTCTTCTCCCTTTGATCATTTTAAAGAACGATCAAAGGAAGTCCCCCAGTTAGAGCCAGTTGTTGTTCTCAAAATCAACTACGCTCGTTTTTGTAGACAACCCCCACGAAACTTGTTTGTTTCATGATCTACACTCTAAGTTCACAAATTGAGACAAGATTCTCTTGGTCCTGTGCAAAGTCGTTTAACATCCTAAACTAGTTTGGGACTTTCCCTTGAATCAATTCCTCGAAGTTGGTGCAAATCGATTAAGTCGTAAACTGATCAAAATATCATTTTTTGTCATTTTTAGGGTGTTAGTAAAATTTGAGTCTTCACATGTAAGGTCGGCCAAATTCACTGCTTTTACATGTCTTTTTGTTTATGTGTAGTGTCGATAGTTTCTGCCACTTTTACATAGTTTTTATTCTTCCACATGCTTGAGTGGCACTTTTCGCCACCATTGCATGTTTTTCTTAAATGGTTTTAACATTTGCAAGGTCAACAGTTTTTGCCGCTTTTGCATTCTTTGTGAAACATGTGTTGGAGCGCTCAAAATCGCCGCCTGAGCAAGATCCTCAAGATCTTGAACTTCAAGTGGCATTAATGGCCACGCGTGCTAAACATTAAAGACTTGTTTTAAGTTTCCTATTTGTGTTATTTAGTCATCTTTTGTTATTTCTATTTTCTTAAGTCTTTTGATTGATTAGCAAATCTTTCCTCAAGCTGCTTGATCGTGCTGACGTTGGATTCAAACAAATTTTAATTCACCGCCTTTAAGCTTAGGGTTTTGAACTCAATAGGTAAGTCGTTTTAAACTGCTTTCACTTTCTAGGGTTTTCGTTAATTGTTTAATGACTTTATTAGTCTGATTTTGTTTTAAAAAAACCTTTTGTAAAAAATGTTGCGTTCCTATTTGTTATTGTCATTTTTGTGCGTGATTTTTATTTTCGTTCTTCAAACATACGTTGTCTAGTTCATCAAATAGGTCTTATTGCTTATGCCCTAGATTGTAAACTGGTAGATCTAAACAATGTTTGTGCCCCAGGTTTTTATGATAACATGTGTTATTGGCGATTTGTCCTGACCCTACCGAACTCATCTTCGAAACATCTGCAATGACAGTGAAAATTGCCGCTTAAGACCTTTCCATAAACTTGTGATCGAAATGCAAGTGTATGAGCGGCATAATTTTTCGTTCTTACACTAAAACCTTACAATCCTACCCTACATGCAATGTCAGTGATATTCACCGCTTATGTATTTTCCTAAACTTTCAAATGGAAGTGTATGGGCGGTGAAATCTGCCGCCCTTACACGAAAACTTGCAATTTCCTCATTAGCTGCAGCGTCGACATTTTTTGCCGCTCCAACATATAACATTTGATTCTCCTGAAACATGCAATAGCGGTGAATTTTACCACCGATACATGCATAATATTCCTCATATGCAAGGGCGGCAATTTTTTTGCCCATGCACTCTCTCAAATTTCCTTAACTTTGGGAAATTTTTAGTTTTATTTTTCTGAGCCCACTTTCCTCTGTTCTTCGACCCGCTTGCACTCTAGCCATTTCAAGCGTGTTCCCATAGTCTTGATCATCGACATGCAATTTTCCCAGATTACCAGTATTTCCCCTAATTGCATGATCATGACTTTTTGTTGCAGTTTCTTCTGTGAACTGCCGAGGTCATCACGTCATCTAAAGGTGCTCATTTTCCAAATGACTGACCTATCACTGAAGAAGGTGATAAAGATGGTGAAAGATACAATCGTCGAAACACATGTTGTTTCAGACAATACACTTGGACTGGACATTTATGAGATGGAAACAGTAAAGGACATGTACCATAATTCCCTGAAGAAGAATGATGGTGGCAGTTGATATTCTTCTTCGTGCCTTAGTTTATTTTCATTTTCGTATATGCAATTTGTATTTTGTTTTGGACATATTCACATGTATTTTTCCAAAATGTAATTACATGTGAGACAAAGGAAGTCCCAAGTCAAATAGGACTCTTTTGTTGAATAAGTCAAATTAGTTATAGGTTTCCTAAATTTTCTCAAGGCCTCTCCCTATAAATAAAGAGGGCCTCTATTGTAATAGGTATCTTTAATCTTATGCAACAAAGTGCTGCCCAAATTGAGACTCAACTTTGAGACTTTGTGTTCAAATTGTATGATCAATTCTAATCAATAAAGGAGGTGAGTTTTGATATCAAACTTTGTGTTGAATCAAATTTGTATGAGTGAGGATGTACATATGGCATTTTTGCTGATTTCTCTTATTGATTGATTGGATAAAGTGGTGCTTGGTTATTACGATTGGAAGACGTTCAAGATAAGTTATATAAACTTTGTGTTATATTATTTCCTTGAATCTATGTGTGTTGAAAGTGTTTCTTGGTGAAGGATTATAAAGACTTTGAGCTTGTAGTTGTTTGCTTTGTATATGAATCGTGTTGAGAACTTGTAGACTTTGCATTATGATTTTCAATCATATTCGCGTGAATCAGTGGTGTTATTAGTTGATAGACTTTGTGCTCCAACTGGTGATACAGTTACTTTTAAAATCTTTCTGGGGATAATTTGAAGACTTTGTACTTGAGATTATTCACTTGGTTCGTGAATCTTTTTGTGAAGTAAGTTGAAAGACTTTGTGCTTCAACTTACAAGAATATTGTTGATTATTGTTTAAGTGTAGAAGCATTATTGAATATTACTGTGAAACATTGTAAACATATTTTCTGAAAGAAGAGAAAAGGATGAATTTAACACACCCCCAAAGCTAGTATTTATTGTAAATAAGTTTGTAATAGTTAAAAGGGAACCTCCCCTTGCTGAGAGGAGAGATTTATCTCATCATACTGTGGTTGATATAACTATTTTGCCGTCAGTGAGTTGACGACAAAATATTCACCCAACATTCCCTTAACCGGGTTTTCCATGTGAAAATCTTGGTGTCTCGTGTGTTGATGTGTTTCTGCTCTTGATTTGTTGCATTGTGTTTCCATGATTGATTTATTATTATACTGGTGAATTACAAAGTGGAGTTAAGTGTTTAATTGGAAGAAAGTTTTTTACAACTGATTCATCCCCCCCTCTCAGTTGTGTGCCCTAAGTCTAACAAACACTTGCTTAGGTTCATAAAGCATGTTTAATTGAGTGAGTTATGAGGTGTCATCATCCTACAAGGGAGCACCCATTAGCTATCTTGGGAAGATACTTTGCTATCTTTAGACCGATAGATGGTTTCTTCCTATTGGTTGGTGTTGCCACCTCCACCCGCTCTCTTTTCTATATAAACATGTTACCTAGCTTGTATTATGCATCTTTTTCTTTTGCATCCTCATAATGCTATTTGGCTTCTAGTATTTGAATTACTCTCATGGAGACTAACTCTGTGTTATTATTTTGATCTTGTATCATTTGTTTTCACAATTTAATATCTATTTGTTTGCACTAGTTTTATGGGTTATTAATCTTTTCAGATTCTAACAGTCCCAACACCAAAGTGTCATAACTCACAAGTATCTTAAGTATAACCCAAATTTAGGGATAAGACAAGTAGAGAATTCACATGGACTTCCCTAAAACTCTAAACCCAAATACATATATTCACTCACACACTTGGGTATACATAGGTGACATGAATGGTAAGCAAGTTATGAATACAACCATCACAAGGGCTACTATTTCCAACCATCCATTACACCATTTCAATTACATTGATTATACATGGTAAACATTACATCTACACTAGTTTGCATGTGCATTATTTAAAAATATGAAACTAGGTTTTCTAATCATGTTTTATCACATAACTAAACATGAGAAACAAAATGCCATGCTCATTTGACGTCAACATCAAGATGTGATAAAAATAAAGATAGAGATCATACCACTTATCTAGATGGATTATTTTCAAACTCATATGAGTTCAAAATAATAATTATGATTTTACAAATGAGGACTCCAACATCCCAAATTATACATTTTCTTTACAAGAGACAACATAGGATAAATTCACCAACATAATTTTTCATTCTAGAACAAACATTGATTTCCATTCAAAATTTATCATAACATGTTCAACAGATAGAGGCTACTTACCAAACATGGAAGGAGCACACTCCAATAAAAAATGATACAATATATACAATTACAACATCATTGAGTCCAAAGGTGCTCCAATAGTCACAAAATACACATGGTTATAATTTAACAAATAATAACAAAGAATAGATCTATGAGAAAACACCATGATGCCACCATGATTCACAAGTAATCCCAATGGTGATCAACACCACCCAACCATATGGAACCCTAAGGCCCACCCCTCTAAACTAAGAGAGGGTCTCCATAGTTATAAACAAAGATACAACACACAAAATCGGTCTCACACACTCAACATATAAACATGGTTTTCTCAAAACACAATTGACTACAATCAACCCAATCAAACAAGGGATATGAGGGTAGCTAATGCATGGAGTGGTTTTCCCCTTGGTTCTCCATGTAACCAAACTAGGAAGTGAAGTAGACTGTGTAGGTCTCATAGTGAGCATCCACCATGTGTATGCTTGTCATTGTGCTTGAGGGACTTCTTCAGTGCTTGCATTAATGTAAGGGGACTTCTTTAGTGCTAACACCCCATGTAAGGAACTTCTTAAATTCTTACACCATTCTTTATATTTTCATTAGTGTCAATTGGTTATTCAGGATTTATATTCAAGATTCATTAATTAATTCACATTGTTCAATTTTATGCAAGGGCCTTATTTAGTGTTTGTTCTTAACTCTTCCCAAGAATTTAGGTAAATTAGCCACTCCAAAGCCTCCTACAAGTATCCCCTAATCATAAACAATCCAAGGGTCAATCTCCTATAGAAGGTTTCAAGGATGGGTAAGGTTTGGATTTCTATGTGAACATGCTTTCCAATGCAAGAACATTTTATTTCTATGGGAGAAGTCGTGATTCTACAAAATAATAAAATTTTATAAATTCTAAATTTCAAAATAAATAAATAAAGATATTCTTAAAATATCTAGGTACAATCATTAACGAATCTTCAAGTTGTCATCCCAAATTTTTATCAAAATTTGAAAATACATATAATTAAAATTCTAAAAGTACCCTTATAACCCAAATCTTCCCAACATCACACTTTTGAAATCACATACAACTTTCGGGAAATTTTACATAGAGTAGTTCCATAAATTTTCACAAAATTTGAAAACACATTTAATTAAAATTTCAATAGTACCTTGATGTCCCAAATCTATCGAACATCACAATTTTATAATCACATATAGTTTCTAGAAAATTTTGCTGGGGTTTGGGTAGGAATTATTATTATTATTATTTTTTTGAATTAAATTCTTACGTCAAATGAAATTATAATTAATAATGAAATTCAACAACACAACAACACATATTAAGCATATGCCCAATCCCTTGAAAGGGAAGCATGTCCAAATCAATTCTAGTACACAAACAAGAAGACACTTAATTCTTAAGAAATTTACATATTTACTAAAACAAAATAACAAGGAATAACTTCAGTACAATCCTATAGCAACAAAGGAGATCAAATTTTCCACCCACAAGCAATCCACACTACAATCCAACCTTTTTCAATCATCCAATGCAAGGCATGGTTTCAAGAAAGCACACTCTTTTCTTTTTCTCCAAATTCTCCAAAACACAAGATGCATAATGAAAAATAACAAGTCTTTTCATTATAAGCCAAAAACCTAGAAATAAAATATCCTTAAACCTTTTCCTATTTTCACATTGTAACCTTTCACTTTGAGCTAATATCTAATAAGAGATATTTGAACTTTTTGATTTAATCTATTTTCCAATTCACTAAAAAAGCCAAATAATCACTTTTCACACAAATACAATATTCCTTAATTCTAATTAACTTAACTATTCAAATACTTTTCTCTTTTCAATTATTCTAATAGCATAATAACATTTCAACAAGATTATATAATCTTTTGCACATACCAAGAAAATCACAAATGGTGATAAATAGTCACCCAACAAAGACACATTTACAGGTCTAACAATTAAGAGATCTAGAATTGTGATTGATTTCTATATTGGTTTCATGGGTTTTAATGCCTAATGCAGGAGCATCTAGTGGTGTAAGGGCAATCTTGCATCACCCAAAAAGATGTTGATTCAAAATCATTGAATTTGTTTTCTTTTCTTTCCATAATTAGTATTTCTGGTTCCATAATCACTTGAATAATGACATGGGACTTTCAGTTTTTCCAAACTGCTAAAAATAGCAAACTGCTATTTTTGGAAAATTTAATTGCTATTTTTGGAAAGTTTGCATTTGGGCACTGATGGAAGTGAAAATTTACAGGAACCTTCATAAATTTAATATAAGACCTTTGACAAAGGAATGAGGCAAAGAACATTTGTGAGCAAAAAAATATTAAAGTTTCCGTTTTCTGAAAAACCCCTGAAATTTTTTGAAACCAGCTATGAGGCACTAAAATATCCCATAACATCTTGAAAAGTTGACAAAAATTTGTTTATGGATTTTTGGTGTGATAGTTCACTTTGAGATCTTTCTGGTGCTTCAAATGGTTCGTCAGTCGGACACCCGGATCAAAAGTTATGCTTCCCGGAAGTTAACCTACTTTTGGAGGGAGTTGCAAATTTTGAAATTTAGCTGGAGGCCGCCAAAAAGGGCTATTTATGGGAACCCTAGGCAGTAGTAGAGTTAAGGGGGAAAGTGTAGAGTCAATAATAGGTGGGAAAACAAAAACCCTAGCTGATTTGGGGTTACAAAAGGCATAAGATTGCAGAGTCTTGAGATAGGGAGCTGTAATGTGTTGTAGCCTGTGGAAGATTCATCCTCTGATTGTATTTGAGCTTCTGTAATGTAATGAGTTGTCCAAACCAATAAAATAACATTCTATTTTCTATGCACAATTTCTATTGTTGTGTGTTTTATGATTTACCTCCTTCATCAAGTGGTATCAGAGCAAGGGTTCCTGAGTGTGTAGACAGATCGCCGACCATGAGGCAGTTTGCACCAGGACTTGAGGTTGTGGGTTTGATGTAGAGATAAAGATGCCTCCACAAAAAAATTGTGTTGGAAGAAATGCTTTAACGGAAGAGGGTTTTAGAGCCTTGCAAAGGCAGATCGATGCATTGCAAGAGGAGCTGCAAAGAGGGTTTGAGCTGAGAACAAGAGAAGAAAGTGATGATAAAGCTGAAGAAGAGCTATCTGAGGAAGAACAAGAAGCTGTAGGAGATCGTGCAGAAGTTAGGTTGTTGAGGGGCATTTCAAAGATCAGAAAGAGGCCTAGGATCGAAGTTTCTACCTATTCTAGAGATTTGAATCCACAACAACTTATTGATTGGATCGATGACATGGGGGAATATTTTGAGTATGAAGATGTGGAGGACCCAAATCGGGTCAAGTTTGCAAAAGCAAAGTTCAAGGGCCATGCCAGTATTTGGTGGAAGGAGGTCCAGTTATAGAGGAATAGAAGAGGAAAAGGAAAGATTACCAGATGGGATCAGATGGTGGAGAAACTGAAGAAGCAGTTCATTCTTGTGGACTATGAGATGGAGTTGCTGAAGAATCTGCAAGGATTGAAGCAAGGTAACAAGTCTGTTAAGGAGTATACAGAAGAGTTTTATAAGATTACTATCAGGACTGGTCATGCAGAGGCCAATAAGGAGAAGGTAACCCATTACATTAATGGGTTGAGGCCAAGTATTCAAGAGGAGCTAAGCTTGATCAGAATGACCACCATAGAAGATGTGTACCAGTTTTCCTTGAAGGTGGAAGAGAAGCTGAATAAAAGATTCAAAAGAAAGCAAAGAGGAAGAGGTCAAAGTGGAAGGACTGGTAGAAGATCCTATGGAGGCTGAAATGAAGATCCAAAGAAAAGTGAAGAAGCTGGCACCAGTCAAAATCAGAGAGGAGATAATGCATACCGCCCTCATGACCAGAACAATGGTGAGCAAAGACGAAGAGGAAGAGGCCGACCTGGGTAAGGACTTAGAAGAGGAGGTTTCTGAGGAACTTATTTCCAATGTGGAGAAGAAGGGCATCAAGCATACAAGTGTCCACAACATCAAGGAAGGACAAATAAAAGACCTGAAGATAATGCACAAGTTGCACATGTAGATGAAGATGTACGGTCTGAGCATTCTGAAGATGCTGAAAGGGGAGAAACCCTAGTTGTTAGAAGAACCTTGTTGAATGAGGAGAAAGAACCATATCAAAGGAAGAGTTTATTCCACACAAGGTGCAAATGTGAAGGTAAGTTATTATTGATAGTGGAAGCACTGACAATCTTGTTTCAAAGGAGATGGTTAACAAGTTGAAGTTGACAAGGAGAAGGCATCCACATCCATATCAGATCGCATGGTTGTAGAAGGACCATAGAGCTTTGGTCAATGAGTAGTGTTTAGTCAAGTTCAAGATTGGTGACTACCATGATGAGGTACTGTGTGACATCATACCGATGGATGCATGTCATATGTTATTGGGAAGGCTGTAGCAGTATGATAGGTGTGTTGTCCATGATGGCCATGCAAACACATATTCGCTGACAAAGGATGGAGTTTGTCATAAGTTGAAGCCCTTGAAGGAGGTGGAAGAAAAGGTATGTAGTACTGCCAGAATTTGCTTGGTAGATGGTAGAAAAGTTTTGGAGGGTATGAAGCATGAGTGTCATTGTTTTGCATTGATTCCTAAGATCAGTCAAGAGAAATGTGAAGATGTACCAGTAGAAGTCTCAGATATGTTGGAAGAATTTTAGGATATTGTATCTGATAATGTACTAGAAGGTTTACCACCAGTGAGGAAGATAAGTTATCAAATGGATTTGATATCAGGAGTCAGTTTGCCGAATAAGGCAACCCATAGAATGACTCCTGCAGAGAGTGAAGAGCTAAACATACAAGTTCACGAGCTGTTAAGGAAGGGATTGATAAGGGAGAGCCTAAGTCCATGTGCAATACCTACAGTACTAGCACCGAAGAAAGATGGAGAGTGGAGAATGTGTATAGATTCTTGAGCCATCAATAAGATCACGATCAAGTATAGATTTCCATTGCCTAGAATAGATGACATAATGGATCGTTTGAGTGGAGCCAAGTACTTCATGAAGATTGACCTGAAGAGTGGGTATCACCAGATCTAAATTAGAGAAGGAGATGAATGGAAAACAACCTTCAAAACCAAAGAAGGTTTGTTTGGGCTAACCAATGCACCAAGCACATTCATGTGGCTCATGAACGAGGTAGTGAAATAATTTTTGGGAAGTTTTGTTATTGTTTATTTAGATGACATTTTGATTTTCAGTAAGACTTGGGATGAGCATCTGATGCATATCAGAAGAGTTTTAGAGAAGTTGAGGGAGGAGAAGTTGTTGATTAATTTGAAGAAATGTAGTTTTGCAAAGAAGGAGTTGGTATACCTGGGATTTGTTGTTTCAGAGGAAGGTCTTAAGATGGACCCAGAGAAGGTGAGGGCTATCATTGAATGGCCTACACCAAGGAGTGCTACAAATGTATGATCGTTTCATGGTTTGGCAAGTTTTTATAGAAAGTTTATCAGGAGTTTTAGTAGCATTTGTGCACCCCTAACTGAGACAATGAGAGGGGATAGAAAAGAGTTTAAATGGACTACATAAGCAAACAAGAGTTTTGATACATTGAAGAAAAAAATCACAGAACAACTTGTTTTGGTACTTCCATATTTCAATAAGGTATTTCAGGTAGATTGTAATGCTAGTGGCAATGCCATAGGAGCTATTTTGTGTCAGGAAGGTAAGCCCATTGCCTATTCTAGTGAGAAGCTTAATGATGCCAATAAAAAGTATTATGTTTATGATCAGGAGTTTTATGCAATAGTTTGAGATTTGAAGAAAAGGAAACATTATCTGTTGCCAAAAGAGTTTATTTTATATACTGATCATCAGGCTTTGCAGTATCTTAATAGTCAAGGAAAGTTAAATCAAAGGTGTAGACACCCTAAAATGACCATGTCTTCGCATCACTTGCATTTCACTAAATCTGTTTAATCACTTGCATTCAACATTAATTAAATAATCTTTTTATTTAATTAATTTCATCAAAATCATGAAATTCTTCCAAATCTCCTAAAATCAACATTAATTGAATAAATGCTCTTTATTTAATTAATTTCATTAAATTCCTCTATATTCTTCCAAAATTAAATAATTTTTATTATTTAATTAAATCATTATCCTCTTTCAAATTTCAAGTCTCCATTAATTAAATAAATCCAATTATTTAATTAATTCGTCACAAATCCTCTTATCTACAATTAAATAATTTATATTATTCAATTAAATCAATTATTCTTCTAAATTTAAATAAATCATGCACACTTATTTAAATTATCTCAATCCTCTAAAATAAATAAAATCAAGTATTTTATTTATAATCCGTTGTTCCTCAATCATGCACAATTAAATAAATAAATTTATTTATTTAATTTCAATTATCTTCCAATTCCTCTTAAAATATCTGGTTAACTCATGTGCACAATCAGTCTTATTTTTAGAACTCTAAAAAAGGCAAAATTACAAGTTGAGTTATCTATTCAATCAATATTGTTTTCATCATATTTTACTAAAAATATCCTTATGGATTGACACATGTCGTGTGCACGTTCATCATGGTTATTTGATTTATCTCCTCCATTGATTCTTCTGAATTATTTGGACCATTGATCCATCATGTTTGAAACCTATATAAACCCCCCTCATCTCCTTCACAAATCCTCTTTGATCACTTATTCTCAGGCATCCTTTACAGTGCTTTGAGCATACATCGCATCGTTGAGCACTTTACGATCTTTTGACATTGATCTTCTTGAGCACTTTGAGCACTTTACGATCTTTTGACATTGATCTTCTTGAGCACTTTGAGCACTTATACTTGCTTGTTACAAACATGGTTTCGCAGCATATTTGAGCAATCCACATTTGACAAAAGAGAACAACACAATCTAGGTAAAAACTTTCTTATTTCATTTGATTTATTGATTGATCATGGCTTTTTATTTAGAGAGATCTCCTTATGTTATGGGTTATTGATTTGGTTATTATCATAGTTTTTGATTTTAAATCTAAACATAATCTATTTTCCTCATACACATTCTGGCACGCCCAGTGGGACCCACTAATCCCTCTTTTTCTTTGAGAAATTGATATTTTTTGAAGTACAGTACGGAACAACGCAAAATACACATAAAAGCGTTATTGGCAGTATAGTAAAGCACTTTTGGTGGCACGGTATAGCGTCTTCGGGCAATACTGTAGCACCTCTGGTAGCACAATAGTGCGCTATTGGTAACATAGTACAGTGCGGTTAGCATAGCAGTAAGGTGCTTTTGGCAAAATTGAGTTTTTTTTATCTTGTTTGGTGGTTTACAGGGTTTTTTACTCACATATCTATCACTTATTGGTTGGCAATCTGATTTATTCGTCCTTCAATTATTTGGTTTACTTCCTAAGCTGACATATTTAGGAGTATTTACACTTTTTTGAGCTAACCCATCTGTTTGGAACATCATTGAGTGGTTTTTATTCCAGGTTATAGATCTATCAGCTAGTACATCCCATATCTACAAATCAACCATGAATTATCATTTGACCTAACTGTTTTGACAAAATACAATTTTTTTTAGATCAGGGACAGTAGAGCGCTTTTGGTAGTACAGTGCCGCACTTTTGGCACCATAGAACAACGCTTCTGGTAGCACAGTGCATCACTTCTGGTCTGTAGCAAATCGCTTTCGGTAACACAGTTCAACGCTTTCAACATAACAATAAGTCACCTTTGGTAACACAGTACAACGCTTTTGGTCAAATTGATTTATTTTGGCTAACTTGTGAGTTTTTGTGGAACTAATTGACTTGTTGCAGCTTCTTATCACTCAAATAGAGCAAATGGGTTTCCCTAACATGTTCATGCAGACGAGCGTTGAAGAAATCTTATTCTATCGCACTAAGTCTTAGAAACATATTGCCTTCTTAAGGGATAATTGAACAAATCACTTTGGCAATCTAAGTCTTAGGAACTTATTGCTTTTTCTTAAGGGACAATGAACGTGAATGCAAAAAACACTTCAATTTTCTAAGGGACAATGGACATGAATGCCAAACACTTCAATTTCATAAGGGACAACTGACAACTACAATCATGTGTGTGCCTAATCTAGTTGCACCTTATTTTTCTTATAAACGGGACAATTGAACCTTTGTTTGACGTGCTTGTTCTTACATTTCAGCTATTCCTTTAGAAGGGTTTGCTTTTGGATTGTGCTTCATCTGAAAGGGATGACCCTAAGCGTAGTTTTCCTTTGAACCGCTATATAAGAGAAATACGGCGAAAGCCAAGTCCTAACTGACGTCAGCCTTACATTGTGGTGCCAAACTAAAAAGAGGTGTACTAGCTCTTTGTGGAAATAATTTTCACATCAAGAGAAGTGTTTGATACTCTTAGTAGGATTGGTTAAAGCTTTTAGTAGATTGTCACATTGCTCCTAAGCTGTTGGTCCCTCAAAGTTACTAAGAACCATTCTAGATAGTGACTACCCGATCTACCTTGGAACATTATGGTAATCATCAGTGCAAGAGGAATCGATTTAAGCCCTCAAGATACTCACCATTGGCTCCCTTGAGAAGAGATAGTATTCCCTTGGCCATAAAGTTCTTGTGACCTACTTGAGCTTTCCGAGGGGAGGGTGAGATATCCCTACCTATGGTCTCTTGCAAAGATACAAATGTCCGACACCTTTATGGAATGACATTTGGTCGATGGAGTATTAAGTTGTGAGCTGATCTACTGCAATGAAACCTTGTCTCTAGGGATAAAAAGTGCTTGATATTGTTTGCAATTGTCTTATACCTGTGGAAACATTGGGCTTTTTGTGAGCCTCAAACATACACTATTTGTTGTGTCAGTCCTTTTTTGCCACTCTGTTTGCTGTGTTTTCTCTTGCCAAAGCAAATCCAATCAGAACCAAAACCAAAATCTATCAAAATTTGCCTTATAAAGCATAAGACACTACTTCAATGCCTCTGGTATAACAGCAGCTCACCTTTGGTATTACAGTAGTTCGCCTTTGGTATAACAGTACCTCACCTCTGGCAAAGTCTACTTCAGCACCCTTGGTATAACAATAGCTCACTTTTGGTAACAGTAGCTCACCTTTCGTATAGCAGTACCTCACCTTTGGTAGCTCAGTCGATCGCCTTTGGTATTACAGTAGCTCACTTTTGGTGGCATAGTCTTGCGTCTTTGGTCAAACAATACAGTGCCTTTGGTCTAGTAAATTGTGCATCAAAATTTTGTCTTTTCCAAAACACAAGCAGAAAATCCCAGCGTATTTTCCTAGTGTATTCCATGGTAACCACTAGACTCCAGCAAATTATGAAGACCAAGCAAGTTGTCTCGAGGAAGCGCAAATCACCTCCTCATACACCTCAATTAGGCCAATCCAACATTACTCCCAAGGTTACTACCAAGACACCTGTGGCAAAATCAACCAACTCTCCAAACATGCCGCAGCTGGACCAACCAAACAATCCTCAAGAAGGTAATGTCCCTTTGATTGAAGTCACTCAATTGACTACCAACATGCCTCATGATTTTGTTACACCCAGTTATACAGCAGTTCAAGTCCCATCTCAAGAAGAGTGACACTTTGAAAAAGGTCAATCCTCTCAAGAAGATGGACAAGATCTTGATGAATTCATACAAGATCCTAGAGCCATAGCCACCTTTGACAAAATCCTTAGCGAGAACCAAGATCATTTCTTTCTCTTGCTAGTAGAGAAAGGAGCCAAATTACCCCAAGGTTTTGATCTATCAAATCTTAGCGAGCCTAACAACACCCAAGACACTATAATGGTGGTCCAAACCATGTCAACAGTCACCACACCCTTAAACGTACAAGGCTCACAAGGGAGAACGATTGCGCAATATGAGAATCCCCTTTGTCAAAAACCAATGGCAGAGAGGCCCTTATCGCCGCTAATAATGCCTATGGAGATCTACAAACACCAACAAGAGGCTCTACATCGTCAAGCAGAATTAGCCAAGCAAGCCGCTATAGCTCAATCAAACATACAACAAACTCTGAAAGTGTCCACACCAATCATAAGTGGAATATTGGTTACCCCATCACGACAAGGTTTTCCACCAAATTACAATCCAGGGAACAATTACGTCGCCATGCAACAAGGGTCTCAACAAGTACCGCCCCCAACATCATCAAACCTTCATATCATTCAACCAACCAGGGTTATGCAACCCCAACCACAACATTCTTCTGCGCTCATCCTTAATCAACCTCAACCATCGCAAAGCACGTCTGCCTATGTCCCCCCACCACTACGATCATCAGTACCAAACTTTTTCAACACCTTTCCTAACCACCCTCAACATTCTCAACACCAAACTTCTCGTAGCTATGTTCCACAATCGCAAACTAATCTAACAAACTTTAGCTTTCCGCCACCAAACTCATTTCTTCAACCATCGTAAAGCCTACATTCTTGCCTAGCGCCGCCCCCACCTCCTCCAAATCAAAATTCTAACCCAATCTAAACCCAACATACAACACATACGACCCCAACCAATCATACGACCCTTATAACACCAGTGCCTAGGGCTTACACTACAATCTTCCATATGGGCATCAGCAACCACTTTTAGGACAACAGGAGATGTTTCCAACCCCTCCCATGACTATGGAGCTAAAACTTCTAGAGGTTCAACAACAACTATTTGATCTTACGTTTGGCCACACCAAGAAGACCTTCTCTTTAGAAGAAGTGTGTCCTTATCCTTTTGATCGGTCATTACCCATGATCCCTTTTCCTCACAATTTCACTATTCCTAAGTTTGATAAATACAAAGGAAAAGGGGACCCAAAAGACCATCTCAGGGAATTCTATTTTGCTTGCTTCAAGGTCTCACATAACGACACATATATTATGCATCTCTTTCCTTGCAGTCTTGGAGGTCAAGCTATAGAATGGTTCTCACACCTCCCCACGGGTATCAAGTCTTTTAATGAGCTAGCAGAGAAATTTGCCACCCATTTCTCGTACAACATAGAGCATGAGATCTCCATGACCGATCGATGCAACAAAAAAAAATGGTGAAACTTTCATTTCTTTCCTTCAACGATGGAGACAAATGGCTAGCAAATTCCCATTCAAGATACCCGAAAAGCAACTTGTTAGCATATTTGTACAGAACCTCAACCAGGAATTGGGTTTTCATTTGCAAATTCTTAGTGCTACAACCTTCAACAAAATTACGTACAAGGGAATCAACATTGAGAAGGCCCTCATTGCTAAAGGTGTGGTCAAAATCTTCAAAGAAACTAAAGACAATGCTCCTCAACAACAAACAAATGATAAACCAAAGTTTTGGGACAAAAATAAAAATGTGGTCAATGATGGGGTGGTTGATTCTAAACATGTCCAAACATTGCAAACGTCACTTCAGATTTCCAAACCGAGTCAAACTCCACCTCAACAGAAGCAACAACAAAGACAACCATATCAAAACCAATTCTCTCCCTTGGGAGAACCCATAGAGTGTGTCTTACAGAAGCTTTTACAGAAAGGGCTCCTCACCTTACCAGATGCTCTCCCATATGGCGAACCTATTTAAAAAACTACACAAGATAGAGAAAATGAATATTGTGAATTCCATAGGAGAAAAGGGCACAAAACTGCATCATGCATGAAACTCAAACACCTAATCCAAAATCTCATCGAAGATAACCAAATATCTTTTGAAGACGAACCACTAGCTCAACATACAAACAAAGACCTCAATATGTACAAGGAACCATTCCCTAAACATAGCCAAGGTCCTCCTCTAGATAAAGGTAAAGGTGTCAATCATGCTTCCACTTCCTTTGACTCCATTGTGGGTCATTTTGAAGAGAGTCAGGTGTCTAACCTCACAATCAAAGGCAACTCTACAGATTGCGCTGTTACAACTCGTCGTGGTCGTGTCACCATTTGTGGTCTACACCAAGTCTCCCAACTCAATCTGATTATAATCTTGTCAAACATCTAGGGAAAACCCCTGTGCAGATCTCTATCTTGGACCTTCTACGGTCATCACCCGCACATAAAGTGGTGCTAGAAAAATCCCTCCAAGAGTCTTCAGTTCCTAACAACATAGCAGTCATAGATTTTTGAGCTATAGTAGGTAACATTGCTTCTCCCTACAATGTGGTCTTCTCTGAGAAAGACCTCCCATCCTAGGATCTGTGTCACAATGATGCCCTTCATATTGAGTTTCTCATTCATAAATGCAAAATCAAACGCATACTCATAGATGGTGGTGCTGGTCTCAACATCTGTTCTCTACAGTTACTTAATCAATTGGGATACTCTGTGGATCATGTCAACATTGATCAGAGTATTACAATCAAGGGGTATGATGATGCTGAACACCGGTCAGAAGGTGTTATCCACTTACCTATACAAGTAGGCCTTGTCATGCTTGAAACTAGATGCCAAGTCCTTGACATTGAGCTACCTTATAACATCATCCTAGGACATCCATGGATCCATGCCATGAAAGCTGTTCCCTCAACATACCATCAGTCTCTCAAGTTCCCATTCAATGATATGGAGATCACTATCCCAGGAGACCCCAATCCTTTTGAATTATGTCATGTCTTGCAAGGCAGTTATAAGAATTGTAACCAAGTGCCTCAAAATGACAAAGCCCTTGAATCCCCACTGTATGTCAACCCTGAAAATCTGACACAAGCCTCTACAAGTGAACCCAATCCTCTTCCTGAAATCAAATCTCACATCTGTGATATAGGCTTTGGAACATATGATATCTCAAAATCTTGTTGTGTAAGGCGGATTCCTTTATCTCCTAAATCTTATGGCCAACCGCCCATTGCCAAAGTAACTAAAAAAGTAGCTATTCCTCCCCCAACATTTCTAACCCAATTCCAACAGGGAAAATTATTGGAAGAGGAAACTATTAAGGATATTTCTTCTTGGCTCTGCAAGGAGAAAGAACCAGTCACAATACCAGTCAAGCAATATGGTAATGGCTTAAGGATAGTCAAAAACATGGGCTATAAAGGCAAAGGTGGCCTTGGGAAATAGAATCAAGGAACAATGGAACCCATTATTGTGACAAAGAAACTAGACAAGAAGGGGTTAGGATTTGGTAGAAAGGTACCACGCGCCTTGGACATCGAGGGTATCCTCGACATGGTGGCTGAAACTTCTATCGCAGATTCGACATCTAATGAGGATACCATCGATGAATCTTCCCTCCATATGACTGACCTATTTACAGAATCCTTTGTATTTATGCTATCATTCATATCCCTAACATCCACCACAAATACCTAGAAAGTAACACTTGTCTACCCTAAACTTATCGATTGGGACCAACAAGGGTCCCCCGTACTAGATGTTTTTCAGAATGACGAAGCTATAGCTGAGTTCATGGGACTCTGGGATGGTATCCCTCTTAGTGATCATAAAGCAGGTTTTGTCATGGAACTAGAGCCAACAACTTATTTTGGTGAGAATGCCAAATCCTCCAGTCGTAAAAGTAAAAACAAAGAAAGATCTCTAGGTGAAAACCACACTGTGGCACCTCTCGATCACAAAATAGTAAAAACAAAGGACGTATCCAAAGGTGAAAACCCAATTGTGGCACCTATGGATGGAGGATTTGACCTTCCCCTACCATCTAAGTATCAAGAGAAGTTAGTTCTCCTAGTGGAGGATTCTACAGAGATAAACCTTGGCATAGAGCAAAATCCAAAGACCAAATTCTTGGCAGCATCACTATCAGAAACAAAGCACAAGAATCTTAACAAATTCTTCTTACAGAGAACCATCAACTTTGCATGGACCTATGCTGATATGCTAGGGTTAGACCCTAAGCTAGTGGTTCATTATCTCACAGTTGATCCAACAGTTATACCAGTCAAGCAAAAGATGAGGAAGATGCACCCACAGATAGCTCTCTTGAGAAAAGTAGAAATATAGAAGTTCTTAGATGCAAAGTTCATTCAACCCATTGATTATTTAGATTGGGTATCAAACATTGTACCTGTGTCTAAACCGAATGAGTGCATCCACATGTGTAATGATTTTAGAGATCTTAACAAAGCATGTCCCAAAGATGACTTTCCATTGCCGAACATTGATCTCATAGTAGACTTGATTGTAGGTCATGAAATGCTTTCTCTCATGGATGGATTCTCTGGCTACAATCAAATAAAGATAGCAAAGGAAGATCAATATAAAACAACGTTTACTTGTCCGTGGGGTAACTATTGTTGGTGTGTCATGTCATTTGGTCTAAAGAATGCAGGGGTAACTTATCAAAGAGCAATGACAATGATATTCCACAATCTCTTTCATCATATCATGGAGGACTATGTGATGACATACTAGCTAAATCTTCTAGGGCAGATCACATACAAGTTCTAGGACAGATCTTTGATAGGCTCAAGAAATAACAAGTGTGCCTCAATCCACAAAAGTATGTCTTTGGTGTGACATTAGGGAAGCTGTTGGGGTACATTGTATCTCGTAGAGGCATCAAAGTAGACCCCGCAAAAGTAAAGGCTATAGTGGAGATGCCTCCACCAAAGAACCTCAAAGCATTAAGGAGCCTTCAAGGAAGGTTGCAATCCATTAGGTGTTTCATCTCACAGCTAGCAGATAAATGCCAACCATTTCAACACTTGCTCCAAAAGGATGTCTCATTTCGATGGGATGATAAGTGTCGAGCAGTATTGATCAGCTCAAAGAGTATCTAGCTACACCTCCTATCTTGGTTCCACCAGTTGCCGATAAACCTTTGATATTATACATCTCAACTACAACTTCGGCCCTTGGGCCCTTCTGGCACAACATGATGAGTCGGGAAAAGAGCATGCAATTTATTATATTAGTCGAACCTTGGTGGGATATGAACTCAATTATTCACCAATGGAAAGGGCTTGTTTAGCAGTAGTGTTCGCTTCCCAAAAGTTACTGCATTACATGCTAAACCAACACACAAATCTTATAGACAAAATTGATCCATTGAAGTATCTACTAGCAAAAGTAGCTCTTATAGGCAGACTACCTAAATGGGTCATGATCCTTAGTGAGTTTGACATTGAGTATATAGATCGTAAAGCAATCAAGGGACAAGCCCTAGCAGATCAACTAGTAGAAGCACCCATGACAGATACACACCCTATGGTAGCAGACTTTCTGGATGAGAATCTCTTCACTCTTTCCAACTCAGTAATGTGGAAGTTGTACTTTGATGGTTCCTACACACAGCACGGATCAGGGGCCGGCATCTTATTTATCACATCTCAAAATGACTATATTCTAAAGTCATATCAGCTTGCATTCCCTTGCACCAACAACATTGCCGAGTATGAAGCACTTCTCATAGGTCTCAATCCAACAGTTCAATGGGACATCACAGAATTATAGGTATATGGAGACTCACAACTAGTCATTCGACAAGTCACAGATGAGTACCAAACAAAAGATGAAAAGTTGGTCCCCTACAAGCAACTAGTGGATGCCTACAAACCACACTTTTCTAACATTACATTTGAGCAAATTCCAAAAGAGCATAACAAGGCTGCAGATTCTATGGCTTCTATAGGGTCACTTATCGACATGCCTGCAAATACACAGAAATGTGAATTCTTGATCGAACAGTTGTTGATACCAGTCGTCGACATTCCAGTTACTGAAATCATCTACGAACTTGTTGGTCCCAATTCCCCATGGTACAAAGATATCTATGAATACCTTAAACATGATACCTTTCCCAATGACCTATCCTCCACCCAACGCAAAACCTTTATTCGTCAATCCTTCCATTACACTATTCTGGGTGATACACTATATCACCAGAGTCTCGATGCTATCATCTTACGATGTCTTAATGCAAAAGAAGTTGAAGCTACCTTACGAGACATACACGAAGGTGTCTGTGGCGCACATTCTACCAGTCTTAATCTCGCTAAGAAGATACTCAAAACAGGTTACTACTGGCCTACAATAGAACAAGATGCTACACAGTTTGCTAAGAAGTGTCTACAATGCCAGCAACATGGAGATTTAATTCATGCACCAGCTCATAAACTACAGCCTATGACGACTCCATGGCCTTTCTCTCAATGGGGTCTTGACCTCATAGGACAAGTCCACCCATCCTCATGTAATGGCCATAAGTTCATCACTACTGCCACTGAGTATTTTACGAAGTGGGTGGAAGCTATTCCCATGGCCTATATCATTGGTAAGCAAATAGCCAAGTTTATCCTTAACTACCTCATATGCTGGTATGGTATTCCCAAAGCCATTGTCACTGATAATGGGAGACCATTCAAGAACCAAGATGTTCGTGCCTTGTGCACATAATACAATATCAGCATCACTTTTCAACTCCCTACTATCCATAGACTAACGACCAAGCTGAGGCTTCCAATAAAACCATTCTTACAATCCTCAAGGAAACAGTCAATGAAGTTGGTCGTGATTGGCACCTACAACTCAATTTAGCCCTATGGGCCTACCGCACTAGTATCAGAACACCAACTAGTGTCACACCCTATGCCTTGGTCTATGGCTCTGAATCCATCCTACCCATAGAGGTCAAGATCCCATCCCTTAGAGTATCCATGCAGGACCTGATTTCTGGAGAGGAGTATCTCACTTCCAGATTAGCTGAGCTAGAACTACTAGATGAGAGGCACCTTGTCGCGCTTAATCATCTCCATGTCTATCAAAACCACCTCC
Source organism: Cunninghamia lanceolata (assembly GCA_027924645.1). NCBI lineage: Eukaryota > Viridiplantae > Streptophyta > Pinopsida > Cupressales > Cupressaceae > Cunninghamia > Cunninghamia lanceolata. The sequence continues at coordinate 17,539,386 of BSBN01001215.1, read as the reverse complement.
GACATAATTACAACAAAAAGATCAAAGAAAGATAGTTTCAAGTTGGTGATCTTGTACTCAAAGAGAATCAGAGAAATCAAGTAGACCGGGAAAAGAAGGGCAAGTTTGAACCTAATTAGTTAGGTCCCTTTATTGTCACAACAGTATATGGATCAGGAGCGTATACTTTAGCTACACCTAACGACATTTCTCTAGATGAGCCACTTAACAGTGTTCATCTCAAGAAGTTCTATGCCTGATCCTCAGAGTATACAAAAAAAAAATCCGTCCTATGGTGAAAACCTGGTAAACAGTCGCCTTGGATAAGTACCATAGTGAAAATCTGGCAAACAGGCGCTATGTGTAGAGTTAGTAGCCACCATCTATCGAGTCTTGTTCATTCCTTGTTGTTTCACAACGTACTTCATCCATCCATCCATAATAAAACCATTGGCCTTGTTTGCATTTCCATCTCCCTATCTAGTATAGCTTGGAAATTTGTCAATTTCCATCGTCGTCATCCCATATCTTGATCGCTGTCCACAATTATCACTATCTTGTTCTAGGTCATGCTTTCTATGTCAGTCACCCATGTAATTTCCTCTACCAGAATGGGGGCAACTCTTTCGTTAACCTAGGTCTAGGAATGGATCCTTGTTCATGGTTCGCAAGCACTTCAATCGTTCTCCTTTTCGTAGATAATACCCTTTAACAGACACATCGCTCCTACGATAAGGTTGTTATCTTCACAACACTTTTCCTACATCATGACATCAACCAGAACTACATATTATCTCATTTCAATCTTAAGGTACTAATGAGTGCCAAGTTGCACCCATGAAATACATCCTTTTACCTCTCTTTTTCTCCTTCCTGAGTCCATCTTTCCTAATGTCTGCACCCAAATAAGCTAGCAAGATCGTTCTAGTTAATCATTAATTGAGATAGATTACTTAAGATCATAATTTCTGATTGAGTGACTAATGTGCATGGAATTGATGGAAAAATGCAAAAAGTTCTCTCTTTTTGAATCGATAGGTGTAGATGCCAGGAACAACAATTTTGTGCATCTCCGGAGATAGTTTTCAATGATCTCTAGAGACAATACCAGAATACCATAACACCAAAAGTTTTGAAGGAAAGAGGAAGCCTCTCCGGAGCTAAACAAAGAAGGCCACACTAATATCTCCAGAGCTACAGACATATCTCTAGAGCTACAGACAGGGACAGATATCTCTAGCTCCTCCTGAGAGCAGGGCATATTTCTAGCATAAGCTGCCGATCAGGCACTCTCAGCAGTAATCATAATACCCCTCATTTCACTCAAATCATCACCTAAGTGGTGAAGGGTCATCTTTAGTTAAACTACTGGAGTTTTTATCTTTTTAAAGTTTTCGCATGAGTTACGAATAGAACTGATTCAATATCCATATTTTCAGGGCCTCGCTGCCCAAATGTATTAAGACTCAAACTTTGAATTCTGAGTGGACTTCAGTTCCACTCAGTCTACTTTTATTGCATGATTATTTTTTATAGTTAGATAGTTAGTATAATAAAGAGATGGATGTCATCTCATAGAAGAACTGATAGATAAGATAAGTGATATGTCATCACTCATTTTCATATATACTTATAGAAACGACAGAAGAAATATACGATGATTGATTTATTCTGATTCTCAATAATCTCAGTTCTGTGATATCAATATCTTTCATGAATGTAAAGTGAATGGAATTAGGTTGAATTTAGTCGTGATCTTCTTTTGTACTGATTCCCTATTGTAGCCTTTAGCCCCAAGGGTGTGGAGCAAGGGCCCACTCTCACCACCAAGGCAGAAGGCTAGTACCACTATTTTATTACTTCAGATTTTGATATGAAAAGTATTTACTGATTTTGATAGTTAGATGCATGTTACTATTTTTAAGATTGCCTTGAGTAAACTTCCTGTTTAATTCTGTTTTCAGCATTCCTTAAGTTCATTTAGCAAGTAGACAAATTAATCTCTTCAAATTGGTAGAAATTTTTAGGATTAGCTAGGGAAACTGGTAACTCTAGAATCCTTAATTGCAGACAGCCGAGGACACAACCCCTGGATTTTGACATCTAAAAATAGATTAAATGATGAGGTACAATGACACCTTGTCATTTTTGGCGCCGTTGCTGAGGATATCTTGTGTTAATTAGGGAAACTTAGTTAAAACAGTTTTTAGGATAGATCTGTATGGTTAGAGCTAGAGATTTAAAAGGAAGATATATAAAGCAGACACCCCAACAACAAGCCATAGGGGAAAGCAGTGGGGTGGCACAAGATCTTGTTGAAGAGAGAAACCTAGAACCTACTTTGGAAGTTGCACCTCAAAAAAATAATCCCTTAGATCCTCCAAATCTTCCACTTGTCAGTTATATCTAGGAATTACAACAAAAGTTTCAGGCAGATCCATTGATAGAACCTAATTTCCTAGAACCTTAGGGAGTAGAACCAGTACTAAACATGGACAATGATAATCATGAAAAAGAGAAAAATCAGGCTCCAAGAACCTTCTCATATCCTATTGTTTTGGCTGCTGGAGACAATGCTCAATATCTCACCAGCACACTTGCCAAATTTTAGAGGGCTTTCTTCTAAGGATCTAGATCAGTTTTTGTTTGAATTCAAAGTAGTTTGCCAAACTTATGATTATGGATCAAATAACCAAAAATTCAAACTGTTCCCTTCAACTCTGAAAGATTCTGCGATGAGATGGTTTATGGGTTTACCCCAAAATTCTATCCATTCTTGGGATCATATGGAAACATAATTTTTGGAAAAATACCAAGATTACTGTAGATCCAGTAATAAAAATGAAGAATTGTTTAAAATTAGGTAGGGGGAGGAAGAGACCTTAGAGGACTATGTGGATAGGTTTAATTTTGCCTTGAGAAGGTATGGCAACCCAGTAGATCACTCCTTGGCCAGAACCCTGTTTGTAAAAGGATTGGATAAAGAATCAAAACAGGCAATGGATCTAATGGGAAAAGGAAATATCAACAAAATGGATATACCTGCTATAGAAGAACTCTACAGGAACTATTCTAGAACCCAAAATGGAGTGAGGTCATCCAAAACTCTTAAAGGGAAAAATGAAATAGAACAGTTGATGGAAGAGATTGCAAATCTAAAAACATACATTTTGGTCTAATTAAATACCACATTGGATGGGATTCAAGCAAAAACTAGAACAACTGATCAAAATAGAACAACCGAACCACTCTCCATCTATTGTCCTAGGTGTAGAAACAAACATCTGTTGATAGAATGCCTTTTGGACAAATCAGAGATTTGTTAGATCTATGATAGGGAACATCCTACCAGTCAATGTAGTCAACTCCCAGCCTTGAAAAGATTGAGTAAGAAGAATGCTGTAATAGAAGAGGAATTGAACTATGTGGGACAAAAACAAGCTAGAAATTTCCCTTATAATCAGTATCCAAACCAGCCTTCTTATAGGGGTCCTTCTAATTGGGGAAATAATCAGTGGAATCCAACTTGGCATGGGCCTCAAAATAATCCTCCTTGGGGACAACAGGATTGGCCAAGTCAGCATTGGCAAAACCAAAATTGGCAAAATCAGCCTTGGGGAAATCAACAGTGGCCACCACAGTTTGGATCACAAAACATGCAACCTCAATGGGGTTCTCAATAGGGATATAATCAACAATACCAGGGACAACCTAGACATTTCCAACCTCAACAACAAGCTTTACTAACTGGACCCTCCAACACGTAAGGTCAATCACAAAATGAACTAGTTAGCCAACCACCTTTACCAGCTCAGCCTATACCAAACCCACAGAATAAATAGGGAGCAACTGTTTAGATGACAGAGCAAGCAAATCTAGCTGGAATTAATGCTATATATTCAAATAATCTCTAGCTGCATTCTGGGAAAGCATTCCCAAGACCATCTCCTCCAACTATAGTTGAAGTAACCAATGATGAGGAACCTGAAAATTCGTCCACTTAACTCCTAGAGGAGATTACTATTGGAAAAGTGCTAGAAGAATTATCCTTGGACAACTCCGGAGTTGCTCCTAAAATACCGACTCTGGAGAACATTCCTAAACACAATTATGATAAGAGCTCCAAAGATGCTCCAGAGATGGAAAAACTAGCACCATATCCAAAACGGCTTAAACAGTATGTTCCCGAGAAAAATATCTTACAAAAACAAGTCCAAACCAACCTGGAATCAGAACTTTTACAAGAAATCAAGCAACTAAACATTGAAATTCCTCTTCTCCAGGAAATCAGAGATGTACCAGAACTAAATCAGTTCATTAAACAGTATTGTATCAAAATGCAGGGCAGGAAGAAACACTTTCCCTACACAATACAGGTGGAAGGAAAAGTAGTAGATCTATTGATGGGAGAAATTCTCCTCCCAAAATATGGAGACCTTGGAAATCCTATCATAACTATTTGCATCTCAAGGGTGGAAATTTCAAATGTTCTAGTTGATCTGGGAGCAATAATTAATGTGATGACAGTTCACACAATGAACAAATTAACTCTATCAGGTATCCAATCCACAACTACAATTCTTCAACGTGCTGACCAGTCAGTAGTTGTTCCAAAAGGAGTGATCACTAATGTACCAGTTGTGATAGATTCATGGGAATTTCTGGTGGACTTCCTGATATTAGAACCTAGAAACCAGAGAAATACTTATCCACTAATTTTAGGAAGACCATGGCTGGCTATAGCAGTAGCATCTATTGATTGTCGAACTAGGGATATGGTCATTTCTAATGGGATAGATTTAAAGAAAATATCTTTGTATCCTCCAGCTAAACCATCAATACATTATACAAGAAGAGTATGGGTGGATGAACCAGAGAATAATGACAACAGTGCCTCAATAGCTATGGTAACCATCAAGGAACATTTGGGAGAGTTAGAAGAAGAAATATACTATGATACAATAGAAGACATCACTCACATCCTAATCAATAAGGATGTGATGGAACTCGCCCAAGATTCTAGGAGAGAAATTCTTACTTCTTCTCATTGTATCCTCGCCAACATCATTCCTTGTGGGGAAACCTTTTACAAAGACTTAGCCACTTTCCATATGTTTCTTCCACATTCTTGTCCTCTCAATACCATGACTCAAATGTATGGATTAACTACATCTATGGATCAAATCACAAAATAGGTCATGATTTTACCAGGGAAAACACTTAATATCAATACTCAGTTAACAACAAATCAGGAAGAAAAACTTATCCAACTTCTGATTTCCCATTCAGCATCTTTTTCTTGGGAATACCAAGATATGAAAGGCATACCTCCTGAGATCTATACCCATCATATATACACTAAGGATATTAAACCTGTCAGACAGCCTCAGAGAAGATTGAATCCTACTTTAAAGGACATTGTCAAAACTGAAATAGAAAAATTACTTCAAGCAAGGTTTATATATCCAATCTCAGAAAGTCAATGGGTCTCGCCCCTTGTCATAGTGCCTAAGAAAAATAGCAAATGGAGGGTGTGTATTGATTATAGAGAATTAAACAAGGCCACAAAAAAGGACTACTTTCCCTTACCATTCATTGACCAAGTACTAAACAACCTTGCTGGGAGAAAGTATTTTTCTTTTCTAGATAGATTCAGTGGGTATAATCCAATTCAAGTAGCACCTGAATACCAGGACAAAACCACCTTCACATGCTCTTGGGGAACTTTTGCTTACAAAGTTCTTCCCTTTGGACTATGCAATGCCCCAGCTACATTTCAGAGACTTGTTTTAGCTTTTTTTTGTTGAACTAGCTAATGAATGCATGGAGGTCTATATGGATGACTTTACTGTGTATGGGGATAATTTTGAAGAAGCTCTCACAAACCTTGAGAAAGTACTGAAATGTTGTGAGAAAAATCAATTGTCCCTTAGCCATGAAAAGTGCTTTATGATGGTGGAGGAAGGAATTGTTTTGGGACACCACATTTCAGAAAAGGGGATCAAAGTGGATCAAAACAAGATAGAAGTAATCACACAGTTGCCTTCACCCAAAAATTAGACAGATGTTAGAAGTTTTCTGGGTCATGCAGGCTACTATAGGAGGTTCATAGAAAATTTCAGCAGAACAACTGCCCCCCTGTTTACCCTGCTTAACAAAGACATAGAATTTCTATGGACAGAAGAATCTCAATCAGCATTTGAAACCTTGAAAGAAAAGCTTACTATCACACCAATTTTAAGAGGACCTAATTGGACTTTACCATTTCACATATAGACTGATGCTTCAAATGAGTCCATTGGGGTAGTTTTAGGACAAAACGAGGAAGGAGAAAGTATGCATGCCATTTATTACATCAGCAAAAACCTTACGTCTGTAGAAAGAAATTACACCACAACTGAAAAAGAATTCTTGGTAGTCATCTATGCCATAAACAAATTTAGGCATTATATCACTGGATATAAGATATTTGTACATACTGATCATGCAGCCATCAAGTACCTAATGAATAAACTAGTAGTGGGTGCAAGGATCATCAGGTGGTTATTGCTATTGCAGGAATTTGATATTACCATAGTTGATAATCTAAGAAAGTTTAATTTGGTTTCTAATTTTTTGTCAAGATTGCATACAGGAGGAGAAAACCAACCAGTGGAGGACAAGTTTTCGGATGAACATCTTTTTGCTATCTCCTCTACTACACCTTGGTTTGCTGACATAGCTAATCTTTTAGCTATAGGCTTGTATCCATCCCATTTTACCTCAAAACAAAAAAAATGTTTAGTCAAAGAAAGTTTATCTTACAAATGGTTAAATGGTTTACTATTTAAATGTGGTCCTGATTTCATTGTACGTAGGTGTCTAAAAGCTGATGAGATTTTTGATGTGTTGAGAGCATGTCATGATGAACCATCTGGTGGCCATTACTCCTTCCATCGGATAGTCCACAAGATCCTCGGAGCTGGTTACTACTGGCCCTCTCTTCATAAAGATACAAAGAAGTATGTGCATCACTGTGACCAGTGCCAAAGGATGGGAGAACCAACCTTTACCCAGGAGATGCTACTGCATCCTCAAGTCATGATGGAACCATTTGAGCAGTGGGGTCTAGACTTTGTGGGACCAATTTATCCACCATCATCAGGCAAGGAGTACATTCTAGTATGCACAGACTATGTTACTAAGTGGGCTGAGGTTCAAGCATTACAATTTGCAAGAGAAGAAAAAGTTGCTGATTTCCCTTATAATAAGATTTTCTTAAGGTTTGGAGCCCCAAGATCAATAGTTTCAGATAGAGGACCTCAGTTTACTTCACAGGTAATCAAAGCATTCATAGATTTATATCAAGTCAAGCATAGAAAATCTTCACCTTACCATCCTCAAGCGAATGGGCATGTAGAAGTAACTAATCGGGAACTTGAAAATATTCTGACAAGAACAGTAGCAATGAATAGAAAAGATTGGGCTAGAAGATTACCTGAAGCAGTTTGGGCTTACAATACCACTTAAAAGTCCACAACAAAGTTCTCACCATATGAATTAGTTTATGGAAAAAAGCCTATTTTGTCTATAGAATTTGAACTCCAGACACTTAAAACTGTATTGGATATTGGTCTACCATTGTCTATAGCTCAACAGAATAGAATTCTTCAGCTCAATGAGTTGGATGAAATTTAGACAGAGGCCATTCAGCAAATAGAACTGGTTCAGTATAAGAGGAAGCAATGGCATGACCAACACATCAAAAGAAGGACATTTCAACAAGGTGATTGGGTTATTCTTTATGATTCTAAATTCAAAGAGTTCAAAGGGAAATTGCAAACTCACTGGATGGGTCCTTATCAAATAAAGGAAGTTTTTGAAAATGGAACAGTATTATTGCAACCTATTGATGGAAGCATAGACACATTCCTAGTAAATGTTCATTGAATCAGACTCTATAAAAGACCATCTACTAAAGAAGAGTTTCTTAATGATTTGTGTTTTGATATAGGGGATACCTCCTCTGTTATAGTGTTGGATTGATTAACAAAAAGAAAAAGGAAGGTTGAAAACCGGCAAATGGCGACCTAAAAAAAGAGAAAAAAAATAGAGAAAGATGGAAAACCAGTAAATGGTTGTCTTTCTCGACCAAGGGAGTTGAAAACTAGAAAATGGTAGTTCCCTTCTTCAGGACAATTGAAAACAATCAAGCTATGGAGGTGTTTAGGTGTCAGGAGTTAGTCAAATACACCTCTAACGCTTCCCAAACCAGGAGCACCTCCGGCGCTTCCCAAACCAAGAGCACCTCCGGCGCTTCCCAAACTAGGAGCACCTTCGGCGCTTTGTCAATAAAGAAGTCAATTTCAATAATAGGGGAGGGGACCCACCTCTCCAAGCAATAAAGTGGACACATCACATGATGAGGTCATCATTGTTGCAAGCATGAGGTGAGCCAGTGTTGTCATTGATGTCAACATACTCATATTGCATTAACAAGAAGGATTTGATGAGCTGTGTGTTGAGGATATTGAGAAAGTTAGCCTCAGTCAGGAACAATGAAGAACAGTGATGAGAAGAAGGCAAATGTATTGTATAGGTTGAGAACCGGAGGATACGGATTAAAGGGTTTGTAGATATGAGTCTTGAGATGCTTCAGTTAAGATTTCAGAGGTCCGCATGAAGATCTGAAGGAGTTGTGGCTGTCGGTGTAGAACCGGTTCCGGCAAGTATCCAGAGGTGACAGAGGATCACAAAAAGGTCCGGTGAGGTCCGGAATTGTATTATCCTAAACTGTGGATTGGAAGGAGTGTTTGGGATGTCCTTGTGATGTGTCATCCTGATTTGTGTATGATTTGGAGGTTCGGAAGTACCTCTTACATTATGACAGTGGCGACAGACAGTGTTCTTGAAGTTCCGGATAAGGAAGAGAAGAGATTCCAGTAAGTAAAGAAAGTGCAGATGTACCTGGTCATTCAGGCAGGCTTGTGAAGGTTCTTGGATCATGTTGAGGTTGTGTTGTCGGTCCGCATTGATAGTAGAGCCCAGAATTGAAGTTATTCTTCCGGATGAAGTTCTTGCTCTGTTTAGCCGACCGGATGAGTTGTTCATCCTGCGAATGTTCTTGTGGTGGCCGACCGGATGTGTTATTCATCTTGCCGATACTCTTATGGTTGTTTGCCGACTTAGATGTTTGTTCCTAAGTCGATGTCTTGTATAAATAAAGGTTTGTGAGTTTATTTCGAGTGTGGATTGTGTGGATGAGTGTGGCATAGCGAAGAGAAGTGCGAAAGGCAGAGCAGAGGTTTTTGGGCTTAAATGGAACTGATCCGGACATGGTAGAGATGTCATTCTCCAGTTCAAGACTGTGATTCTTATCACTTTGTAGACAGTGTGTCTCCTTATAGGCAGTGGGCCTCCTTGTGAGCAGTGTGCTCAGGCAGTGAGCCCTAATTGGCATGTACCATTCATTCTTCTTTATTCTTCTAACAGAGAATAATTCTTGGGTTAATCACCCCGTGGTTTTTCCCTTAACCAGGTTTTCCACGTCAAAATCTTGGTGTTCAATGTGTTGATGTTCATTTGCTCTGAGTTTATGCATTATGCTTTCATAGATGATTAATTGATATGCTGTTAACTAACAAAGAACAATCAAGTGTTTAAAGTAAGAGCAAGTTTTATACAACTGATTCACCCCCCCTCTCAGTTGTATGCCCTAGATCCAACAATTGGTATCAGAGCCACGTTCCTCTGAAAGGAGCTTAACCGCTTGAGGAGATCCAGGATGTCATCATACAAGAAGGATAGTCTGAAGTTCGATGGAACCAACTTCACTCTCTGGAAAGGTCGCATGAAGTGTCACTTGGAATGTATGGGAAAAGCATACTTGGCTATGGTCTCAAAACCATATGTACCTCCACAAGGTGGTCCGACAACTCTGAATGAGATTACAGATGCTGAAAATAATCTGCGGACCAAGGAAGCCCTACTAAGCGCATTGAATGATTCAGATCTCTCAAATGTTATTGACCTACCAACTGCATATGAGATCCTAACTAAGCTGGAACTTCTGTATGAAGGAGATGAGTTTGTCAAAAGTGCAAGGTTGCAAAGTCTGAAAGGGAAATTTGAAAGATTGAAGATGAGAGATGATGAAAACATCACTACCTTTATGCCAAGAGTAAATGAGCTGGTATGTGGAATTAGAAATGCTGGTGGAACTCTAGATGAAAATGAGATTGTCTGCAAAATCCTAAGATCCCTTCCTGCTGCCTACAAAATCAAGGTTGCTGCCATTGATGAGTTCAGAGCCCACACAACTATCACAAGAGAACAACTGGCTGACAAACTAGCTGCATTTGAAATGACCGAGTTTGGAGATGATCCTCCCAAGACTGAATCTGCTTTCAAAGCCAGTGCCTATGTGAAAGGCAAACAGAGATTTGATCCGGGAGAAAACTCATCAAGGAAAATGTCATGGTATGATCAAGCAAGAAGAGACATGGAAGAAGAAGAAGCAGAAACAGCTCAACTTGAAGCCCTCATTGCAAAGAGACTGCCAAGAGGATCCGGTAAGTATGAAGGAAAACTACCCTTTAAGTGTTTCAACTGCAATAAGATTGATCATTTTGCTTCAAGATGTCCGGAAAGATCTGCAAGGTCTAATACTAACAGACAAAGGTTTCAAAAGAATTGCTATTATGTTCATGAAGAAGATGACAATGAGGGAGTAACAGATGATGAATCAGAACTAGGAAGCAAATCCAGAAATGAGTGGGTGTTTATTGCCATCAAGGAAGAAGATTCAATACTCTCTGAATCTGTCAATCACAAAGTTGTTGAAAAAGCTTTTGCTGCTCAAGTGGAAGAAAAGGATGATTGGGTTATTGACAGTGGATGTTCTCACCATATGACTGGTGACAAGAATAAGTTCTTGAATTTGGAAAGGTATGAAGGAGGAATGGTAAAGTTTGGTGACAATTCTGCTGGCAGAATCAGAGGCAGGGGAACTATTTCCTTTGATGGAAAGAGCAAAACAAGTAACGTACTATATGTTGAAGGATTGAAGCACAATCTTCTCAGTGTTGGTCAGTTAGTGGACAAAGGCTATGATCTCCGGTTCAAGAATGGAAAATGTAGAATATTTACAAGCTCCAGAACTGAAATTGCATCCGGTACTCAGACAAAAGGTAATATCTTTCATCTGGTTGGTTCAAATAAAAGTTGTTTGTTTGTTCAAATTGATCAGAGTTGGTTATGGCATAGAAGAATGTGTCATGTAAATTTTGATAACATCATCAAGATAAGCAATACTCAGGCTGTAAGAGATCTTCCAAAATTGATGAAACCTACAAATAGTTTGTGCAAAGAATGTCAGCTAGGTAAACAAAGCAGAGTCTCTTTCAAAAGCCAAGATTAGTCTTCTACCAGATTGTTGGAATTAGTACATACTGATCTCTGTGGTCCGACAAGAATCAAGAGTCTGCAAGGTGATAGATATTTCATGTTGTTAATTGATGATCATTCCCGGATGATGTGGGTTACCTTTCTAAAAGAAAAATCAGAAGCATTTGAGAAGTTCAAAATCCTCAAAGCTATGGTAGAGAATCAAACCGGACTGAAACTAAAGTGTCTAAGGTCTGATAGAGGTGGTGAATTTACATCTGGTGAGTTCATTGACTTTTGTGAGAAGCAGGGTATAAGGAGACAGTTGTCTGCTCCTAGGACTCCACAGCAGAATGGAGTAGTTGAGAGAAAGAACCGGACCATCCAGGAAGCTGCCAGGACAATGATGTTGGAAGCAAATGTTCCTCAAATGTTTTGGAAAGAAGCTATCAGCACTGCAGTCTACACTCTCAATCGAGTTCAAATCAGAAACAACACTGGTAAGACCCCCTATGAACTCTGGTTTGGCATCACTCCTACTGTGAAATATTTCAGAGTATTTGGTAGCAAGTGTTATATTAAAAGAGATGAAGATCTAGGAAAGTTTGATGCTAGAAGTGATGAAGGAATTTTCTTGGGTTACTCCACTCAAAGCAAAGCATACCGGTGTTACAATAAGAGATTGAGGAAGATGATAGAAAGCACCAATGTGAAAGTTGATGAAGGAATTGAGAAGCCTTCAAGATTTTATGAGTTTGATGAAGATGACCAAGACAGTGTTCAAGGAACTCAATCCTCTCTGGTGAGACAGAGTCAGCCTGATCCGGTAAATCAGGAAGAAGAGATAGGTTTGAATGAGCCTGATCAAGAAGCAGCAGTGCAGGATACTCCCAAAATTCCAAGGTATGTAAGACTAAACCACTCTGAAGATCAGATCATAGGTGACAGAAGCAAAGGTGTACAAACTAGAAGGAATGTTGCTCAAAATCAGGATGAATGTTGTCTGATTTCAAAGATTAAACCTAAAACAATAAATGAAGCCTGCAATGATGAAAACTGGACCAAAGCAATGGAAGATGAATTGATGCAAATTGAGAAAAATCATACTTGGGATCTTGTTCCCAGACCTAGAGACAGGAATGTAATTGGAACCAAGTGGGTCTTCCGGAACAAACTAAATGAAGCTGGTGAAGTAATCAGAAACAAAGCTAGATTGGTCTGCAAAGGGTACTCTCAAATAGAAGGAATTGACTTTGAAGAGACTTTTGCTCCGGTGGCAAGAATTGAAGCAGTCAGATTACTTCTTGCATTTGCTGCCTTCAAAGACTTCAAGGTATATCAGATGGATGTCAAGTCTGCCTTCCTAAATGGTGATCTGGAAGAAGAAGTCTACATTGAACAACCGGATGGATTTCAATTGTCTGATAATAATGATATGGTCTGCAAGTTGAAGAAAGCTTTGTATGGATTGAAGCAAGCCCCAAGAGCATGGTATGAAAGGTTGGATAAGCATCTTGTGCAGATTGGATTCAACAAAGGTACTGCTGACAGTAACTTATATTTCAAAATTGATCATGAAAACATTTTGATTGTTGAAGTGTTTGTGGATGATATCATTTTTGGAGGAAGAGATAGTATGTGCAAAACTTTTGCAAATCAGATGAAAAGTGAGTTTGAAATGTCTATGCTTGGTGAAATGAATTTCTTCTTGGGTCTGCAAATTACTCAAACAAAAGAAGGGATCTTCATTTCTCAAACCAAATATGTGAAAGAATTGTTAAGGAAATTTGGTATGGAAGACTCAAAGCCAATGAACACTCCTATGGCAACCGGATGTAAGTTAAGCAAAGATGATGATTCTCCAAAGGCAGATCAGACAAAGTATAGATCAATGATTGGTGGATTGTTGTATCTCACTCAAACTAGACCAGATATAATGCAGGCTGTTGGTCTTGTGGCAAGATTCCAGGCTGATCCTAGAGAATCTCATGTTATGGCAATCAAAAGAATTTTTAGGTACTTGAAAGGAACAGTTGAGTATGGTCTATGGTACCCTAGAGATCCGGATTTCTTTCTTCATGCTTACATAGATGCAGATTGGGCAGGAGATGTGGATGACCGGAAGAGCACTAGTGGTGGAGCATTCTTTTTGGGGAAGAGATTGGTTTCTTGGTTAAGCAAGAAACAAGATGCAATATATCTGTCTACAACTGAAGCAGAATACATTGCAGCAGCAGGTAGTTGCACTCAAATCTTATGGATGAAGCAGATGCTAAGAGACATTAAAGTTGAATATGAGGAGCCTATCACAATTTTCTGTGATAATTCAAGTGCAATTAACATTTCTAAGAATCCGGTATTGCATTCTAAGACTAAGCACATATCTATCAAGTTTCACTTCTTGAGAGAACAAGTGAACAAGGAAGAAGTCAGATTGGAGTATGTTCCCTCCAAGGATCAGATTGCAGATATCTTTACTAAACCTCTTCCCAAAGACTCTTTTGAATATCTCCGGGAGAAGTTAGGGGTCATGGCCCCTCCGGTGATGAACTAGGATGCACTGATGTGCATCAGTCCGGTGGATATCACAGTCATATCTTATGATCCGGATTGATGATGGGAAGCTGCAACTAAGGGGGAGCAGCTGGTATGATTCTGATGTATGAGAATTGCAAGTATGAGCCCTTTGCCATTGATGTCAAAGGGGGAGAGAAGACATGTGAAAAACAAGTGGTTGATGATCAAAGGGGGAACAGTAAAGGAAGAGAAGACATGTGAAAAGTTGTTGTTGATAGGGGGAGCTGTGACAGAAAGGAGAAGTTCTTGTCTTGATGGTTTTTCACATCATATGTTGCCATCAATGACAAAGGGGGAGATTGTTGCAAGTATGAGGTGAGACAGTGTTGTCATTGATGTCAACATACTCATATTGCATTAACAAGAAGGATTTGATGAGCTGTGTGTTGAGGATATTGAGAAAGTTAGCCTCAGTCAGGAACAGTGAAGAACAGTGATGAGAAGAAGGCAAATGTATTGTATAGGTTGAGAACCGGAGGATGCGGATTAAAGGGTTTGTAGATATGAGTCTTGAGATGCTTCAGTTAAGATTTCAGAGGTCCGCATGAAGATCTGAAGGAGTTGTGGCTGTCGGTGTAGAACCGGTTCCGGCAAGTATCCAGAGGTGACAGAGGATCACAAAAAGGTCCGGTGAGGTCCGGAATTGTATTATCCTAAACTGCAGATTGGAAGGAGTGTTTGGGATGTCCTTGTGATGTGTCATCCTGATTTGTGTATGATTTGGAGGTCCGGAAGTACCTCTTGCATTATGACAGTGGCGACAGACAGTGTTCTTGAAGTTCCGGATAAGGAAGAGAAGAGATTCCAGTAAGTAAAGAAAGTGCGGATGTACCTGGTCATTCAGGCAGGTTTGTGAAGGTTCTTGGATCATGTTGAGGTTGTGTTGTCGGTCCGCATTGATAGTAGAGCCCAGAATTGAAGTTATTCTTCCGGATGAAGTTTTTGCTCTGTTTAGCCGACCGGATGAGTTGTTCATCCTGTGAATGTTCTTGTGGTGGCCGACCGGATGTGTTATTCATCTTGCCGATACTCTTATGGTTGTTTGCCGACTTAGATGTTTGTTCCTAAGTCGATGTCTTGTATAAATAAAGGTTTGTGAGTTCATTTCGAGTGTGGATTGTGTGGATGAGTGTGGCATAGCGAAGAGAAGTGCGAAAGGCAGAGCAGAGGTTTTTGGGCTTAAATGGAACTGATCCGGACATGGTAGAGATGTCATTCTCCAGTTCAAGACTGTGATTCTTATCACTTTGTAGACAGTGTGTCTCCTTGTAGGCAGTGGGCCTCCTTGTGAGCAGTGTGCTCGGGCAGTGAGCCCTAATTAGCATGTGCCATTCATTCTTCTTTATTCTTCTAACAGAGAATAATTCTTGGGTTAATCACCCCGTGGTTTTTCCCTTAACCGAGTTTTCCACGTCAAAATCTTGGTGTTCAATGTGTTGATGTTCATCTGCTCTGAGTTTATGCATTATGCTTTCATAGATGGTTAATTGATATGCTGTTAACTAACAAAGAACAATCAAGTGTTTAAAGTAAGAGCAAGTTTTATACAACTGATTCACCCCCCTCTCAGTTGTATGCCCTAGATCCAACAATCATGACTCATCCTCTACTTTATCACAAGAATAAAATAAAATCAGCACGTATTTCATTTGCAGGGGTATTCACAAAGACGACGCTGACATCACCCAAAGAACGTGGATTCTCAAACCGCTCAGCGCAATGATTGCAGGTTGCGTACCAATGGAGTAGTGGGCATCATCTCAAGCCACCAAAAGCTGCTCATGTGCCGCGACGCATGCAGTCTCATAGAATGATGCAACATATTTGTCGAGTACATCACCCTCATCATTAAAAATGATCCAGGTAATTGTATCTTTAATTAAGCATTAATAGCAACTATCTTGTCTTTCTATTTTTAGGTGCCACCACTATGACACATCATCCTACCATCATTTCCTTTTCCAAATTCACGCATACTGCCATCTGTGTTGTACTGCCACCTTGCCTCTAGAGTGTCTTGTCACTTTGTCGCATTTATGACTGCCTAGGTACTCTAACTAATCTACAAATCTTCCATAAGCCTAAGCTGAGAAACATCACAATCCTCATTCAAACCTCTGAAGTACCCTGAAGAATAGAGCAAATTGAATAGTCCTCTGGAGCCTACAGAGTTAAGAGGAAAGGATAAACTACAGATTGAGGAAAGTGAGGAATTAAGCACAGGAGGTGGAACCAATTTGGCAATGGGGGTAAAGAAGAAGTCTGAACCAGAAAGTACTGTGCGTCTTCTACAAGATGAAGTTGTAGCAAACATTCTAAGAGTTGCAAGATAGCTTGACTTTCTAGAAAAAATTGAAGGGTTTCAGGAAGATGTCGTGGATGAATTCCTTAGAAATCTAAGGGACAATCAGACAGCTATCAGAGGAGTCTGAATCAATCTCTCCTCAGCCACTATCAGTCACATTTTTGGACTTCCTGAACAAGGTGAGAGGTTTTATCACTTGAAAATCTTATACACTGATTTAATTAAGAATTTCTCTGTTCGATGTGAACTTGCAATTCAACTGCATTCAAATAAAAATGAAGTAAAAGGAATTCTTAGGTCCACCCTTCCAAACCCTTAGCAATCTGTTGCCACCTGGCTGATGAAATATTTTACTTGTGATGGTCAATTCTCTCTAGTTTTAGGACCAATCATGAAAATGCTGATTTTTCTAAGGCATGGGAATGCACACCCTGAGTTTAGCATAAACATTCCCAATTTCATGTATTCTGCCATTAGGGCAACTGCAGAAAAATATCAGCAAAATAAGGGTCCCATGAAACATCATGGCCTCATTTTTCTAGTAGTCAAACACCACTTCCTGTCTCAGGCCAATGGGGAGGAATTATGGCAAAACTTTCTTGAACATAATTCCTAGGATAGAGGACTGGAGATGGCACAACCAGGAGGTGAGAGTTCTCCTACTCACCAAGAAGACGAAATTTAGCCTTCAACCTCCTCCATAGTTGTTCAAAGAGGAAAGAAGTCCTCACAGGAGGCAACTTCATCTGCAGCCCTAGTTCATGATAAAAAAATGAAAGGCAAAGAAATTATAGAGTCTGCTCCTAAACAAACCCTATATATGACTCGATCAATTCAGAGAAAGATGACTGTAACTAAGGAATCTTTCCCTAAGGAATTAACAAAGGAGAGGTCAGGATAGAGAGCAGAGAGATTCTGGGCTGAAGAACCATCTCATGATTCAGATGAGATCCCTCTGGTTAGGAAGAGAAAACAAAGAGAAGTTTCCCTAGCACCATCTTTTCATCTGGGATCAAGTCCAATTTTAGAACCATCATGTGCTCCAGAGATAGAACACAGACAAACTCTTACTATTTCCTTAGATTCTGAGGATGAGAGACCTTCTCTGGAGGCACCTGCCCCACCTCTGCTACGGAGAAGCAAAAGGAAAAGATAATTCTCACAGGCTGAGAAAGATACTGCTCTCCTAGCCGAGGTACTCCTAGGTTTTAGAACATATGAGGATAAGGTTGGGCCTTCATCGGTGCCAGCAAAAGTAGAGGAACTCCAAGAGGACCCTCAGCAGGCAGTTTGCAGAAAAAGATGAAACATGGCAGATGGCCATGGAAAACTCTGATGATTAGCAAACAATAGAAGTAGAAGCAAAAGCAGAAACCTTCTCTCATCCCTCTGATCAAGAGGATGTTGAAATTTCAAAAGAACAACAATTGTTAGAAGAAATTGAAAACCTAAAGAGACTACTCTGGGGGAAGAATCTGATTATTATTGACCTCAAAAAGGTCAAAATACAGGTAGAAATGGAGCAAACACAAGTCATTGAAAATCTACAAACATAACTCCAAAGCAAAAACAAGATCATCCAGGAGAAAGAAGCATAATTAGAGGCCCAGAAAATTGAGAAAGAAGTAGAATTTGAGGCCCAGAAAATTGAGGTAGTCAAACTGTTGGAAGAAAAAGAGAAAGAAGTAGCACAAAGTGTTTTTGAGCTCACCATGGCTAGAGACAATAGCCTCACAATAATGGCAACATTGATTGAGAAAATACATAGCCAGGATAGACAGTTAACTTGGGCCAACAACAAACTAGATGACCAGGAGGAATATATTCAAGAGTTGGCTGGACTAAGGGCAACCAATGAGTATGAAATACAAACAAATGCATATGTGTGTCCAATCCCCATTTACATTCCTAAGGCCCTGTTCCATTGGGAGAGGAAATGTAGAGAATATGAGGCTTCCAAGCCTATGTTGCAATTACAAAGGGCAATCACTGCCAAAACAAAAAGAATAGCAACTCTGGAAGGCAAAATCATTGAAATGGCCTCCCTTTCTTCAAAAATTATATCCTGTAGGCCTCCAAGTGCCGGCTGTTGTATGTTCTTACAATAAAGAGTACTGTAGAGGAAATTCTCTTTAGTCCTGTCTAACCTAGTTGAGGATATAGAGACAGCAGAAGGATTCATGACAGCATATACAAGGAGTAATGATGAGGACAAGAATTTCCTATGTGAATTATACCTGCATGGTTTCTATGTTAATGATGTAACTTTCATTCTTAATCATTTTGTGGGGGAATGCCAGCTTAAAGCAATTTTGTCCCTAATGAGAAATCAACATATCAAGAATGAATGGATGGAAGATCATCTCAAGAAAGATTTAGAAATAGATCTCTTCATCAGGAAGGAATGTCCCAATCCCAATGCTTTTAAGATCCAATTCAGGTCCCTTATCTATCACCCTAAGAGTAAGAACAAAATTTTGCCATTATACCTAAAAAGTTTGCAAGAGTGCTCCATCGATTTTGGTATTTTCATGACCAGTTTAGCAAATCTAGTACTTGCCATAGCAAAGAAAAGATGGAATATTTTGACCTCAGAGTAGAAAATGAGAGAGGTGGTCACCCCTGTGAACTTAAGATTATTTATGAGAAAAGCAAAGTTGATATCCAAAATGATGGATAACCATAAGCAGGAATGGATAGGTGGATGGTTTAGGCCCCCTCTAATAATTGAGCCACTTCCTATCTGGGCTGAGCAGATAGAAGATGAGAAATTGCAGGACTGGTTGAAGCAGGTTGATCAATATAGAAGCAATGGTGATACCAACCGCACAACTTGGACCACCTATGCATAGGATTATAGCTTGACTGATAAGCTACTTCACCAGAATAAATCTAGATTGTGAGAAGCAAGAGGACCTGCCAAACCTTAGGTATGGGGAATATGATGAGTACCAAGTTGCACCCATGAAATACATCTTTTTACCTCTCTTTTTCTCCTTCCTGAGTCCATCTTTCCTAATGTCTGCACCCAAATAAGCTAGCAAGATCATTCTAGTTAATCATTAATTGAGATAGATTACTTAAGATCATAATTTCTAATTGAGTGACTAATGTGCATGGAATTTATGGAAAAATGTAAAAACTTCTCTCCTTTTTGAATCGACAGGTGTAGATGCCAGGAACAACAATTTTTTGCATCTCCAGAGATAGTTTTCAATGATCTCCGGAGACAATACCAGAATACCACGACACCAGAAGTTTTGAAGGAAAGAGGAAGCCTCTCCGGAGCTGAACAAAGAAGGCCACACTGATATCTCCAGAGCTACAGATATATCTCTAGAGCTACAGACAAGGATAGATATCTCTGGTACCTCCTGAGAGCAGGGCATATTTCTAGCATAAGTTGTTGATCAGGCACTCTCAGTAGTGATCATAATACCTCTCATTTCACTCAAATCATCACCTGAGTGGTGAAGGGTCATCTTTAGTTAAACTACTAGAGTTTTTATCTTTTTAAAGTTTTTACATGAGTTACAGATAGAACTGATTCAATATCCATATTTTTAGGGCCTCGATGCCCAAATGTATTAAGACTCAAACTTAGAATTCTGAGTGGACTTCTGTTCCACTCAATCTACTTTTATTGCATGATTATTTTCCATAGTTAGATAGTTAGTATAATAAAGAGATGGATGCCATCTCATAGAAGAACTGGTAGATAAGATAAGTGATATGTCATCACTCATTCTCATATATACTTATAGAAACGACAAAAGAAATATACGATGATTGATTTATTCTGATTCTCAATAATCTCAGTTCTGTGATATCAATATCTTTCATGAATGCAAAGTGAATGGAATTAGGTTGAATTTAGTTGTGATCTTCTTTTGTGCTGATTCCCTACTGTAGCCTTCAGCCCCAAGGGTGTGGAGAAAGGGCCCACTCTCACCACCAAGGTAGAAGGCTAGTACCACTGTTTTATTACTTCATATTTTGATATGAAAAGTATTTACTGATTTTGATAGATAGATGCATGTTACTATTTTTAAGATTGCCTTGAGTAAAATTCATGTTTAATTCTGTTTTCAACATTCCTTAAGTTCATTTAGCAAGTAGATAGATTAATCTCTTCAAATTAGTAGAAGCTTTTAGGATTAGCTAGGGAAACTGGTAACTGTAGAATCGTTAATTACAGATAGCCGAGGACACAGCCCTTGGATTTTGACATCTGAAAATAGATTAAATGATGAGGTACAATGACACCTTGTTAGGTACCTTGATCCCATGGATATGGGTATGTAGGCAGTTTGGAATACGAAGGAAGTATCCAGTACTCAGGTATATAAGATCTCCCCCTTTCACTTTGACCCATTCATCACTCTACCCAGAACTACATATTATCATTTTCATTTTTCATCGTAATGTTCCTTGATCCCATGGATACAGGGTACATAGACAGTCTGGAATACGAAGGATGTATCCAGTACTTAGGCACATACGATTCATCATTTTTCACCCACCCCAATCCATTGACATGTCTTCTTTCTAGTCTTTCGTTTATCCAACTCTGTTCACCTCAACTTGACTAACTTAAGCAGCAAAACAACAAACAAGCGCATCCTTTCAAAAGCAAATGTCCTTAACAAACCTAAAGCAAAGTAACTTACTTCCAGAGTCATCTACCATCCTGTTCTGATTGCCAGCATCAGCTAAATCCAACTTAACCAAAGCACCTGATCAACAAGCTTGTCTTCTATAGGGTGTTCCATGATCGAGACCAACACATGCGTCTCCTGTGACATGTGGCATTTCCTACAACAAGACATTATCTTTTTAGGTAGATAGCCCCCTTTAACGGACACCTAGTTCCTATGATAAGGCTATTATCTATCCTATCCAATCTATCATGAGTAACCTCTTTGGCAAGAGAATATGTTGGTTGTATGTTTACTTTGTAAGTCAGTCAATTTGCTTTATGGTTTATCCCTTGCTCCTTTATCCATTACCTATTCAAGACTACCTTGATTTATCTATAATCTTGGTATGTTGCAATGCAGTAGGGATTGGGGGCATAGTCATTGCTTTTGTGTGCCGTGTTTGAGGAATGATCTTTAGCATCTTTCTTGGTAGCATATTTATCTTGTGTGTGTTACGACCAGCATCTTACATATTAATATTCTTCTTGCATTTACATGTATTGAAGTTTATTTTATGTTCAAGACTATGGCTCATTCACATGTACAACAAGGTTATATTATGTCTAAGGGATCTAAGTTCAAACCGCTTGCTTGTAGAGTCAACGTCCACGCACTCGAATATCACAGCATCTTGGTCTTTTATACCTTGGTAGCAAACTATCCACGTGCTATATCAAAAATAAGGATTGGTCTTTATAAATATTTGTGAAAACTAATGCAACAAGCTCATTTATTTACCCATCCATTTACCCATGGCCTTATATAGTTTTCTAGCAATGATCGATCAACAGTCTTTCTCTCATGTTCTCTCCTATCTCCTTTATTCTATCTATCATCTATCCAACCTCACCTATCTCCAACACAATCTTCTAGTCGAGCGTCAACCCAGTCCTTCTGCTGCTTCCGTATCTTTCCTCTTGAGGGGGCATCCTACACCAGCTACACTGGGGCATCAAAAATTGTATCATGTCTTCAACAATCATTTTCTTTGACGCAACGTTGTAAACTATATTGCATCAAAGAGGGGCAAAATGTAGACACCCTAAAATGACCATGTCTTTGCATCACTTGCATTTCACTAAATTTGTTTAATCACTTGCATTCAACATTAATTAAATAATCTTTTTATTTAATTAATTTCGTCAAAATCATGAAATTCTTCCAAATCTCCTAAAATCAACATTAATTGAATAAATCCTCTTTATTTAATTAATTTCATTAAATTCCTCTATATTCTTCCAAAATTAAATAATTTTTATTATTTAATTAAATCATTATCCTCTTTCAAATTTCAAGTCTCCATTAATTAAATAAATCCAATTATTTAATTAATTCATCACAAATCCTCTTATCTACAATTAAATAATTTACATTATTTAATTAAATCAATTATTCTTCTAAATTTAAATAAATCATTCACACTTATTTAAATTATCTCAATCCTCTAAGCTAAAGACTTTGTAGAACATCTGAAGAATTTGCGTGAAGAGGTGAGAAAGCACATTAATAAGATGAATATTCAGTACAAGGCTAAAGCAGATCAAAAGAGGAGATATAAGGAGTTCCAGGTAGGAGATGAAGTCACGGTTCACTTTAGAAAAGAAAGGTTCCCAATTGGAACATATAATAAGATGAAAATGAAGAAATTTGGACCATGCAGGATTCTAAAGAAACATGATTAAAGAAATGCATGAGGCAAAGCTGCCGAGTGGGATTAATGTTTCCCCTATGTTCAACATTGCTGATTTAACATAATATCATGAAGGTGGCACAAAGGATGGACCAACAGAAGAACAGTGGAGCATTCTGACATCTACTTCAACGAAAGAGATAGAAGAGATCTCAGATAGCCGTGTAGGAAGAAGTACTCAGAACAAGCAATATGAAGAATATCTAGTGAATTGGAAAGGAAGGCCTATTGAAGATTCTTCTTGGTTGTCTAAGGCAGAGGTTGATCGTTTGGGTTTTCCTCAAACAATACACCTGAGACGTGACAAGGTCACTTCTCAAATTACCCTGGGTGTTTGATGCAGGAGCATCTAGTGGTGTAAGGACAATCTTGCATCACCCAAAAAGATGTTGATTCAAAATCATTGAAGTTGTTTTTATTTCTTTCCATAATTATTATTTCTGGTTCCATAATCGCTTGAATAATGATGTAGGACTTTCAGTTTTTCCAAACTGTTAAAAATAGCAAACTACTATTTTTGGAAAGTTTAACTACTATTTTTGGAAAGTTTGCATTTGGGCACATATGGAAGCAAAAATTTACAGGAAGCTTCATAAATGAAATATAAGACCTTTGGTAAAGGAATCAGGCAAAGATCATTTGTGAGCTGAAAAATATTAGTTTCTATTTTCTGAAAAACCCCTAAAAATTTTTGAAACTAGATATGAGGCACTAAAATGTCCCATAACATCTTGAAAAGTTGATAGAAATCTATTTATGGATTTATGGCGTGATATTTCACGTCGTAATCTTTTTGGCCCTTCAAACGGTTCATCAATCGGACACCCAGATCAAAAGTTATGCTTCTAGGAAGTTGACCTACTTTTGGAGGGAATTGCAAATTTTGAAATTTAGCTGGAGGCCACCAAAAAGGGCTATTTATGGCTATTTTGGGAACCCTGTGCAGTAGTAGGGTTAAGGGGGAAAGTGTAGAGTCAAGAATAGGCGGGAAAATAAAAACCCTAGCTAATTTGGGGTTACATAAGGCATAAGATTCCAGAGTCTTGAGATAGGGAGCTGTAATGTGTTGCATGTTGTGGAGGATTCATCCTCTGATTGTATTTGAGCTTCTGTAATGTAATGAGTTGTCCAAATCAATAAAAGAACATTCTATTTTCTGTGTGCAATTTCTGTTGTTGTGTGTTTTATGATTTACCTCCTTCATCAATGCCACATGTCCTAGTAATCTACATTGAGTAGAAAGGATTTACAAAATCAAATAAACTATGTACATCATCTCTAATTAACCACCAATGGGATTTTATCTATACCTACACACTTCAGTTAAATGTTACATGCATCTGTCTAATATGTAACAATAGCTGAAGTGAATGGTAAAACTACCAATGTCATAAGATTTAAATTTAATAATCATATTCCAATTAAATCATCTATTCATGCAATATGACTAACATATGGTTTAATAATCTAGTATAAACACATTTCAAGTACTGAATCTACTCAATTATCATATCAATTATAATGAAAATAGTGAAGCTAAAACACCAATACAGATTTAAACATTAACTAATAAATACGTATATATCTTTATATATATCCAAATATACATATTAAGTATCTAAATATCAATGTGTTGGTATCCACAAGCAATAACTAACCATTACAAAATAATATAATAGTATTGTATAACTTTGATACACCAATATAAAAAGAAGAGGAAGGAACAAAAACCTATGGGACTTATATCCTCCCCCACTAGAGATAGACTTAATCTTGGAATCTTGTAACAAGATTAGGACAAGCTCCCACTACTACATAGCCTCATCATAAAAGCTGCAAGTCTACAAAGCTACCCCACTGGACCTTTACCAAGTCCATGCCTCAACTCAAAAGGCTCATTTCAACATAACAAGCAAAGCTCATTCAACATTAGTTTCACTAACTATAATGAACATATGGTGACACCTATTGACATCCCCTACTACTAACTGGACATAGAAACACCTTGTCCACTAGAAAATGTTACAACTTTTGGATAATCCCTCACAAAATGGCCCACCACACCACAATCCAAACAAGATCCCCTTGGACGAGACTGTGTGGGTTGAGGCCTACTAGGTTGCTGAAAAATTAAGAAGCTAGAACTAGCTTAACTTCCACCAACCTATTCCTAGGGTAGTTAATCAACCCCACTTTGAGATTGCTCTTACTGCTCTCTATGATGAACCCTACCTAGATCCCACTTGGGCACCTGCCTAGACTACTAATGAGGTGTTGTGGGAGGAACATATGATGTCCAAGAACTAGTCTTAGGTAGGGGAAGAGATTCCTGAGCCATTGAGTTTGGACAAGAAGGAATATGAGTCTACACTCCCATATGCCCTCCAAGGTCCCTTGCAAAAATTTCCTCAGCAAGCTTTGACTTTTCCATGGTAACCTCCATAGTATTAAGTGCTAAAAGAAAAATGACACCCACAAAGTGATAAATCAACCCTCTCACATACCTATAGACCAAAATCTTGTCATCCTTAATAACATTGACATATCACTTGAACTTGAAAAAGTGGTTCTCAAATTGTTGAAGATCATGGAACTCATTTGCATGGCATTGCCTAAAGTTCTTTGATAGGTAGTGTGAATGAAACCTCTCTAAGATAGTTTCCCATGTAATAATGGTGATATCTAGATGATGCTTCTACTCCTCCTCACATCATGACATAGAAGTAGGAGCACACAATTGCATAATGGCATAGTGAGCCTTTGTGTTTCTCTCAAATTGCTAAATCACAAAACATCAATCAAGTGCCAAAATATGAGACTTTATCTTTGTTCCTTCTAGGGAACCCTAAAATGCTGGTGGATGTAGATGAAGGAGATCCCTCATCTAGCCTGCTATTCACCAAACTCTCCAAACTCTTGCCTAGCTTCCTGATGAGGCTATATCACCACTCTCGACTGTTAAGGTTGCTCAACCACTCTCAACTTGGGAGGACTTCAAGAGCATTCTCTTTCTTTAGCCCCCCTAATGGGAAGGCTAAAAACTACCTACTAGAGTTTCCTCCTACCTAGAGGAAACCTAGTTAGTAACTCCTTCAACAACCTTACTATTTGCAAAAGTCCAACTTCTTCGTCAGGCTACACTTGCCTTGAAACAAAGGACAATGATCACTTTGGATTTCTGGAGAATTTTGATCAAGGTTACCTAAACCACTCCAATGAGTGTGATAGCTTTTAGGATGCAACCTCCTTCACAAGTAGAATACATAAGTCAGTGCACACACATTAGCACATCAAAGAATAAGCAAAATATAACCAAAAACATAACACACACAAAGTAGCAATGAACAACAAACAACCCAGAGCTCCCAATGCAACAACATGGGCTTTGATACTAGATGTAGTGCCCTAACTTTGACATTAGGATATTAGCAAAAAAATATAGACCACTGAATTTTTTGTTGCAAGTGTGATGATTACATGTCAAATTACACACTCACACACACAAGGTGTCATGACAAAGCACAACAACACACAAGACACCCATCACCAATGCACCAAGCATGGTGGCACAAGTAGAAGACTTCACTAATCATGTGACAAAGTCACCATGACGACTCTATGAGGTAGGGATTGTCTTACTTTGACAACCACCCACACTCACAAATAGATAAGAGATGATGAAGATGATATGATGTCACATCCCACAACCTCCAACACTAAGAAAATGCATCCATAAGGTTGTAGATGTGAGAACTAAGACTTTGGTACACACAAACCAAAAGTTAGGTATAAGGAGATCAATATCTCTCAAAATACCCAAAGGACCACCTAAACTAAGGTGCTAGACACACAAGGTAGACCCTTAGGAAAAATTTTCCTTCAGATTCTTTTTTGAAAAATGTGACTAATGCTCGCTATCCAAGGGTCTAGACTATGACACACTTCAGGACACTAGTGCCCTTTCAAGACTTCGGTGCACCTTTAGGATAAAAGCGGGGTGACGCTATAGTCCTACAATTGCACTCCTATCTTGCACTCCTATCCTATCCAGGGATTCACCAGAATTAACTTCCGAGGTAAAAAATGCTATCATTTCTAAAGTCTTTCTGACATTGAACTCAATTCTCTGATAGAATATGAACATATAGATAACTAGACAAGTCCCAACACCAAAGTGTCATAACTCACATGCATCTCAAGCACCACCTAGATTTAGGGATAGGACAACCAAATCGTCCACATGAACTTCCCTAAAACTCTAAGCCCACATACATCTATTCACCCACACACATGGGTATACACAGGCGACAAGAATGGTAAGCAAGCTAGGGAAATGACCACCACATGGGGATATCGTTTCCAACCATCCATTACATCATTTTAGTTACATAAATTATACATATTATACATTACATCTACACTAGCTTGCATGTGCATTCTTCAAAAATACGAAACCAGGTTTTATAATCATGTTTCTATCACATAGCTAAACATGAGAAAAAAATACAAAATGTCATGCTCATTTGACGCCAACCTTGAGATGTGACAAAAATAAAGATAGAGCTCATGCCACTTATGTGGGAGGATTACATTTCAACTTAAATGAGTTTAAAATAGTAATTACTTTCACAAGAAACAACATAGGATAAATTCACCAACATGATTTTTATTCTAGAACAAAGGTTGATTTCCATTTAAATGTTATCATAGCATGTTCACAAGATAAATGCTACTTCCCAAACATGGAAGACACAGACTCCAATACAAAATGATATAATAAGTACAATTACAATATCATCGAGTCTCTCCAAAGGTGCTCCAATAGTCACAAAATACACATGGTTACAAGGTAACAAGCTAAGAAGAAAGACTAGATCCACAAGCAAACTCCATGATGCTACCATGATCCATGAGTAATCCCAGTTCTGATAAAAACCACCCAACCATGTGGAACCTTGAGGCCCACCCCTCTAAACTAAGAGATGATCTTCATGGTTGCAAACAAAGACACAACATAGAAAGTTGGTTTCTCACACACACAACATATAAACATGGTTTTCTCAACACATTATTGGATACAATCAACCCAATTAAACAAGAAAGAAGATGGCAGATAAGGCATGGAGTGGTTTTCCACTTGGTTCTCCATAAGCAAGCTAGGAAGTGAAGTAAACCATGCATGTCTCATAGTGAGCATCGACCCTATGTATGCTTCTCATATGCAAGAGACTTCTTCAATGCCTGTATTCATGTAAGGGACTTCTTTAGTGCTTACACCCATGTAAGGGACTTCTTCAATGCTTACACCATTCATTATCCTTTCATTAATGTCAATTGGTTATTCAAGATTTACATTTAAGATTCATTAATTAATTCACATTGTTCAATTTTATGCAAGGGACTTATTCGATGCTTGCCCCAACTCTTCCCAAGATTTTAGGTAAATTAGCCACTTCAAAACCTCCTACAGGTATCCTCTAATCCTAAACAATCCGAGAGTCAATCTTCTACAGAAAGTTCTAAGGATCGGTAAGGTTTGGATTTCCATGCAAACACATTTCCCAATGCAAGCATATTTTATTTTTATGGGAGAAGTCAAAATATCTAGGTACAACCATTAATGGATCTTCAAGCTACAATCCCAATTTTTTCTCAAAATTTCAAAACACAAAATTAAAATTCTAAAAATACCCTTATGACCCAAATCTTCCCAACATCACACTTTTGAAATGGCATATAAAATTTGAAAACGCTTTAATTAAAATTTCAATAGTAAAAGTAACTTAAAGGGAAAGACTAAAATATGCAAAATTTAGAAAAAGGACAAAACTAGATTTGAGTGTCGTGAAGTTTCAAAAGGAGGTGGGAGCAGCGAAGCTGAAACATAATCTCCCCACAAAACGCAAACAGAAAAAAGGAGCAGGGCCGCGACATACACAAAAAGGCAGATCGAACCACACTAGATGGGGGAGCTCTGATGGATATTAGGGTTTCAATCTCATCACAGATCTTGGAAAAATGAAGATCCACCCTTGCACAATCCACACTTATTTGTCAACTTCATGAGCTATGGCTAGCAAGGGTTATAGTTGAAAAACGGATCGCCTCTTGCTGGGGAGAAAATTTCAATTGCAAATTTCAAGAAAAAGAGAAGATATTGGATGGAGGTCCTTGGATAATGGATGGTGCAAGACCTTTGATCACAAAATGGTTTGCAAATTTTGATTCGCTCACCTTTCAAATCTAGGAAAACCCTGTCCGGATTCGACTTTACAATCTACCTGTGGAGTACTGAGACTTGGAGATTCTCAAACAAATTGGAAATTTTATCAGGCAGTTAATTGGTAAAGACAAGCACTTATTAGAAAGTGGATCTCAAGTTTATGCAAGGATTTATGTACAGAAGAACATGTCCACTCTTCTTCCAAAATACATATTTCTTGAAGGGAACAAGGAAGTATGGAAAATCAATGGAAATTGAGAAAATGTCCATCTTTTGCCACAATTGTAAGACAAAAAGCCATTAGACCAAAAATTGTCTCAAAACCAAGAAGATTGCAACACAAAAATGGACACACAAGGACAAACCTCAGGGCATGGTTCGAGATTCCCCTAAGGATGATGTTCAAATAGGATGCCTCAAAGGAAAAACATCATTCTCCACCCACATATTTGGAGGTACTCATGATAAAAGAACTCGAACCTTGAGTCTTGGAGCAAGTAGATCAGGGGTTATAGAAGAACCTTCTCCTCCCACCTTGGAAAAGCCTATGGCAAATGAGTCTTTGTTTCCATATTTGGCCTTAGAAGCATGACGATTTTGTTTTGGAGAAAATTTTGGCTTTAGAACTAGGAGAGATATGTCCCTTTTTAGAGGAGGATGACACTCTTGTATCCACAAAGATTCACACCATAGCACTCTCGGAGTCTATGAAAACAAAGACAAACATAGGTTAGAGGAACAAGAGAGGGAACAAGTCAAGCATGGAAAAAACTCAGGAAGAAACAAAGGCGAGATCACAATCCACCCTCAAGATGGTAACTCAAGGGGCAAAATTCCCCTCAAAAGCACAATGAAGCTTTTAACCTAGAATGTCAGGGGCCTTAATGCTCTTGACAAGAGGCATTTGGTAAAGTGTCAATTAGATCTGATAAGGCTATATCTCATCCTTCTACAAGAGACCCAACTAAACTCTTTAGATGCTAAAAAATTCTCTAAGTGGCGTAAGTGGAAAAGCTCTTTTGTCCACTCATTGGGGGCCTCTGGAGGCCTAAGTATCATGTGTTATGCTCCAACCAACGTCAATGTTGCCCTAATGGGATCCAATTTTTAGCTATGTGAGGTAAGAAGCTCCTATCTAGATTTGAATGTCTTCATTCTTATTCTGAAAGTATAAAGGGGGAAAATGTTATTGTTTGCAAGGATTTCAATGCAATATCATGTATGAATGACAAATGAGGGGTGTTGCTAGAGAAACTCAATCTCAGTTAGACTTCACAAACTTCATCAATAGGAATAACCTATTTGATATTATACCCAAGAATGGGATCTACACTTGGAACAATAGAAGAGGACTTAAGAATATAGCAGAAACACTAGATAGATTCTTCCTCTCACCTCAATGGTTAAGAAGGAATAAAATGATGGAATGCACAATCTTGCTAAGCTTCTTCTCAGACCATTTTCTTGTTCAATTGACAATTACAAAGGATATTACCAATCCCATATGCCCCTTCAAATTTAAAAATATGTGGTTGAAAGATGAACATTTCCTCACTCTAGTGAAGCAATGGTAGCAAGGGATGCCAACGCTTATTGGGACAAAAATATATTCCTTCTCCAAAAAGCTACAATCCATTAAGGCCCAACTTTGAGAATCAAATAAAGCCTCCTTTAAAAACATCTTTGAAGGGAAAGAGAGAATTGAAAAAGAATTGTAGAATTTGAATGAGGTGGTAATAAGACAAGGGATGGACCAACTCGGTTACAGTGAGGAGAAAGCTCTATTAGTAGAATTAAAAAACATTAAATCAAAAGAGGAGATATATCGAAGACAAAATTCCCATGAGATATGTATTAGGGAGGGAGAAAAAAACACAAAATTCTTTCACAACTCAATGAAATCCTGAAGATCTTGCAACAAAATTTCTAGAGTTATCATAGTTGAGGAGACAAGTATTGAATCCTTAGAGGAAATCAAGTTGGAAGTAGTCAAACACTTCAAGAATCTCCTCCAATATCATGGGGCCTCTGACCTTGCTTCTCAAGTGGAACTTCTACAAGATATCTTAGTTTGTATTTCAAAGGAGGACAACATAATGTTGATGAATGCATTCATAGAAGAAGATATCAAAGCCACATTAATTCAAATGCACCTAGACAAAGCCCCAAGTTTGAATGGGTTTTCGATGGATTTTTACCAAAAGTGTTGGCACATTGTGGGGAAGGATGTGGTGGACATTTGCAATGAATCCTTGAGAAGGAAAAAGGTTCTAAAAGTTTTCAATGCCACCTTCATCACACTAATCCCCCCAAAAATATCTACCTTCACTTTTGGAGACTTCCAACCTATTGTACTATGTAACACCATTTATAAGATCATAACAAAGGTAGTGGAAAATAGACTAAAATTCTTGCTACCCTCCATCATCTCATATAAACAGAGTGGTTTTGTACTTGACCAAGCTATCACGGAAGGGCTAATTACCACTCATGAAATCATACATTTTGTTTTAGTGTCTAGCACAAAAGGCATGATTGTGAAGTTGGACATATGTAAGGCCTATGACATTTTATTAGAGGTTCCTAATGATGGTACTTGAAAATTTTGGTTTATACAGAAGATGGTGTGAGTGGATCTTCAAGTGCATCTCCTCTCTACACTTCTATATCCTTCTTAATGGGGGTCTAGAGGGATTTTTTGAAGCTTCTAGAGGAATTCAATAGCGAGACCCTATATCCTTGTATCTATATATCATAATGGAAATATCTCTTAGCTATTACATTTCCCTCTCTCAGGAGAAGGGTAGGTGGATGGGCATTAATGTTGTGGATGACATGGATGTATTCACAAATCTTTAGTTTGCTGACAACACAATCTTCTTTAGGGAAGTCAGTGTTCTTGAGGCCAAGAAAAACACTTCTATTCTCTCCACCTATGTGTAGGCATCATAACAATAGGTAAAGGAAACTAAATCAAAAGTTTTCTTCTTCAACATATCCCCATGGATATAAGATAGAGTTTCCAAAGCTTTGGGATTCATAATTGGTAAGCTCCCTAGCAAGTATTTCAGAGTTCTACTATTTTTTGGGGCATGCTAAGCCTCACTTCGGACATCTCTCATTGAATCCTTCAAAGCATGGTTAGCATCTTGGTGAGATAAATGCCTCTTTGGCAAGAAGAATAACAATGATAAAAGTAGTGCTATTAGTAATACCCATATACTTGCTTTCAACCCTTAATATGCCAACTTTAATAATCAAGAGCCTCAATAAAATAATGGACTTCCTTTGTCAAGGAGCAAATGAGAATTAATGTTTCTCACCAGTTTCTTGGGAAAAGGTATGCCTACTATACTCCTCAAAGGGGGAAAGTATAAGGCATCTTGCTATTTAGAACTACGTGCTTGGAACTAAGCTTATTTGGAATATTTATGCGAAGCTAGACTCAAAATGGGGCATCTTCTTGAGGAAAAATACTTGGACTCTTTGGATAGAGAGAGGATCTTCACCACCCTAGTCCTTCCTTTGGGGTCCCACATATAGAATTTCATGCTAAAATGTAGACATATAATATCAGACTATATCACTTGGGGGATAAAAGATGGAAGGAAGGCCTCATATTGGGTTGATTCATGGAATGAACATAAACCTCTAGAGGAAAGAGAAGACTTAAGCACCTTAAAATATGTTCTCACTAGATGTTTGGGCACAAAATTAAAAGACTATTTTGAGTTTGAGCTTGTTAAAGGGATCAAAAACTACAAATGGAGAGATGTTGTCTCAATTCCAGTCCCCAATGACCAAGAAGAATGCCTTAGAAACATTCTTCTAGGGTGGAACATACTCTTAAGTGAAGTAGAAGATTAGATAAAGTGGAGCTATTCAAACAATAGAGCATACTCAGTTAAAATCAACTATCTTTTAATGATTCCCCCCTTAGAGGACACTAAATGGCCAACCATCAAGCATTGGAATAAGAATCTTGCATCTAAAGATGGAGCCTTCACCTAGGAAGTAATCTAAAACAAGATACTCACTAGATGTCGATTGATGAAGCTTGGTTTCTATGGCCCCTTTTGGTGTGTCTTATGCAAGTAGGTAGTGGATTTGTTTAAATATTAAGTATCCTAATCCCACACCCTCCTTACTACTCCAATTCTTCAAAGATTGGTAGCTATAGAAGCTAAAATCTCTCATATCAAGTCTCTTCAATATCACCCCTGTTGGATAGGAAAATTGATTCTAACTAAACTACTTATAATCAGAACAATCTTCTATCTAAACATTAGGATACTAGCCAACGAAGATGTATATCTTGCTACTATCCAATCTAGAAGAGCGAGAGGGTTTGGGATAAATTCCTTTGTTGCTACTAGAATGAAAGATGACGAACTATGACTACCTAAAACTAACAATGATGGGAGAAAACGGGAAAAATCTAGCAACTGATAAAACAACTTGTAGAAAGGATTACAAAATTAGAAATGTAAAATAATAGAGAACCTGGCACTGAGCGGAAAACCTCACTATCCATGACGACAGCGTGTCGCGGGGACGTTTGCACACTATGTTGTAGTCCGTACAACACAAAAAATTAGAATCTC
Organism: Cunninghamia lanceolata; assembly: GCA_027924645.1. Taxonomy (NCBI): domain Eukaryota; kingdom Viridiplantae; phylum Streptophyta; class Pinopsida; order Cupressales; family Cupressaceae; genus Cunninghamia; species Cunninghamia lanceolata. The sequence continues at coordinate 17,505,944 of BSBN01001215.1, read as the reverse complement.
GGACCTATATGGGTTTACACAAACTTTGATAGTTATCTATTGACACAGAATCCAACAATTATCACATAGAATATTGAGGATGATAGCAATAACTAGAAATGATAGAACAAAAATGAAATAAAGGAAATGATGAGAAAGGGCCCGAAGAAGAAAGAAAATGCTCGTGTGCTCGAAATCCTTCCTCACACAACCTACAATTGCAAAGATGAAAGAGAGGGTTGGGTTGTATAGAAGCTTGCCTAAGTCAAGCCCTGTTTTTGGTGTTTCCACCTCAACAAAAACCAAAGATATTGATTGATAGATAAAGTGTGTGCTCTAATTCTAAGTGTATCTAGATTGTTATGAGCAGTGAGAAGAAATATTGACAAGATATATAAACAAAAAAAAGATTAATCTAACACATGCAATGATATCAAGTTAATAATGAGCACAATAGAGCAATGGAGTGAGCAACAACAAGAGTATGATAATGCTGAGTGTGGATTTCAACAAAGCTTCACTAGCATGTGAATTCAATAAGTTTTGAATGGAAAATTGATGGGGTTTTATAGAAAAGGAAAGAGGAAAAAATCTGGGAAATGAGTCATTTGGGTGCGGATAAGCATCAAGGAAAGCTCAAAGTGCCATGCAGGTTAAAACATAACTTATAAAATGGTTGATGAACAAATAGACGCTTGCGAGATGTCACTGTGTCACACAGATGCCTGTGCCAAGTGCTGGTGTCGAAGCAACTTCATTTCTTGGAAAGTCTAGATAACTTGAGGCACTGCAAGGTTAATGCACTTTTATGGTTTTGGGAGTAAGGTTAAGGCTGGCAAATGATCCTAAAAACATGCTAAGGGAGTGGACACTAAAGTGGACTCCAAACATAGCGTGAAATTGTGAGTACATAATTTACAATGCTACATTTAGCCCCCACTTTAGTAGGCATACGACACTACGTGCATATGTGGGCTAAAGTAATAAAGGAGATAACATGAAAGCAAACTTTTTATCCAAGGATACTATAAAGGATGTAGAATGCCACTAAGTGAAAGAAATGAAGCCCACAACTTAAGATTCTACAAAAATCACAATGTTAGGCTAAAAATTTGCACATGAAACAAATATCAGAGACACATGTATATATAATGAAAAGAAGGATTAGACCAAATATGATTTGCTGAAACCCTTGTGGTTAGAAAATTGATGTAGGAGCATCCCTGGTTCAAGAGTAATCTTGCACAAACCAAAAATATTTGCATTTCAGTTCGTTTGCATTCCAGTTCTTTCATTTTCCAGTTCAATTTAGGCAATTCAGTCAGAAGTAGTTTCAGCTTGTGGTCTAGTTTTGGCAATTCACACCTTGCGGGTCTGGACTTAGCATCTACATTCATTCATCTACATCATATCAAGAATTCAGAGCATTTGGATTAGTTACCGAAAAGATAGCGCCATCAAAAGAACAACTATTTTCTCAGAGCAGAGCATCCCGCCAGTCTCAGACAATCAGCTAAAGGAGAAGGCTTGCGGATCATTCCTTGACTTGCGGATCCTAATGACACATCATTCAATGATCCTTGGTTCATGGCCGACCTTCCCTGGAGGTCTGCATGTTGTTCCATTCATTTGAAGAAGTGTTCTATGCATTTAGGTCCGACCTATCTATGAACACGTTACAACTTTTCATTGGAGTTTGTGACCTTCCCTAGTCAACGCGAAGGAATCTATTGGTTCAAAAATGATATATATTGATGTAATAGATCCTTAGGAAAGTAGCTATTCACATAAGAAAGATATGATAGTTTAGATTTGTGTGAAGGAGCTTCAAAGATTTATCTTGCGTATGTATGTAATCAGGCCTGTGAGCCTGAATTCTAAGCCCGTATGTTCCCAGCCAGTTTGTATTTGAATTCTTTGATATACTGAATGACTGAATTTGCATTTGTTCCATTTCTTTGAGTTGTTTCTGTTGTGTTTACTCTTTCTGCATGGTCCAGATTGTTCATTCTGTGAACCCTCCTACTATGACTGCACCAAGTGGTATCAGAGCGAAAGTTTGATTCTTTGGAGCGAAGTGGCCAAGGGGATTCCATAAGATCTTGTTGTAAGCAGATTGCCGATCCGAGGCAGGTTACTTGTGTGCAATTGATCGCCAATTGTGAGGCAGCTGTCGCTTGTAGCCCGATCACCAAATTTGAGGCAGTTTGCACTTGATCCGAGGAAGAATACCACCGTAGAGTTCCTCCTGTTGGTACAATGGCTAATAGAATGGATGAGATGATGGAATTGATGAGAACAATGTAAATTCATTTGGATGCTGTTGAAGAAGGCGAAGAGGATTAACATCGAGACCTAATGTTGAAAGTGATGATGAAGAGGAATTTCAATCTACTGAATAAACTGGCGAAACCCTAGAAGGTAATGAAGAAGAAGAATCAGATCAGATAAAGATGTTGTGAGCTATTTCAAAGATTGGAAAGAGACCTAGAGTTGATGTGCCAAACTATACTGGTAATTTGAACCCTGAAGAATTGATTGAATGGATAGATGACATGGAAGAATACTTTGAATATGAGGAAATTGAAGATCCGAATAAGGTGAAATTTGCAAAGACAAAGTTGAAAGGATATGCTGCTATATGGTGGAAATTGTTGATAACTGAGAGGGGGGGGGTGAATCAGTTATCCTAATTATTTCCCTTTTGAACTTTCTTATTAATTAATGCAGCATTGAATCAAACACAAAAACATTACCATGAAATAAGAAACACATGACACAGTATTTTTGACGTGGAAACCCTGTTAAGGGAGAAAACCACGGGGTGATTAACCCAAAAATTATTCTCTGTTAGAAGAATAGGAAATTACAAAATGGCACTTGCCAATTAGGGCTCACTGCCCGAGCACACTGCTCACAAGAGGTCCACTGCCTACAAGAAGACACACTGTCTACAAAGTGATAAGAATCACAGTCTTGAACTGATTGGAAGCATCTGCATATGCTGGAGTTCAGTTCCGGTTAGGCTCAGTACACTGATCTGCTGCACTTCATCTTTCCTCTGTTCTTTATTCTGCTATCCTTTCACATACCGGATCTTTCTTGCTACTTCTGCTCTGTTCTACACTTATTCGCATATATCTTAATACATTCACACACTTCACAACTAAATCCATCCCCTATATATATCCGTACAAGTAATTTCATCACCTTTCTAGTCGGCATCCGGAACAGTCTAGTTTCTTACAAACTATGTTCTGTCGGCTGAATCCTTGCTCACCAAGCAATGCGGATCAAGCATATACTTGTAGATATCATTAATCATGTTGGCCAAACATGATTCATGCCTTCACAACCTTTATCATCAACAGTAACACATCCGGAAAGTAGTCTGATACTATGTCAGTCAGTTCTTCCTCTGTTTTCACTGTCTCTCAGGAATCCAGTACTCAACTATTCATATCTTTTTCCTTGTCCATCATCGGAGGCTAAATCCTTGGAATATACCACTCAAGGTAGTCCTCTTGACTTCCCCAAATCCGCACTGCACCAAGATACTTCCTCTGAGAGATCCGGACCAATCTGTCGGACCTTGCCACATGCTCTGTTCTTGTTCACCGGACCACAACAATCTTTATTCTGACTTCCGGTAGGGACACACCATGACTTGCGGATATGTGGGATGACCTTTGTTGCCATCAATGACAACAACCATGAATCCATATAGTGTCTCTTGCCAACAATCTGCCCCTTTGGCATTGATGGCAACACTTAGTGAAAAATGACTAAGTGTTTACACTATGCTCCCCCTTGGCTGATGCTCTATCTTTATATACAATTTCCGAAACTCCCCCTTAGTTGGATTCCTCATTTTTCACTGCTCCTCACTCCCCCTTTGATATCAATGGCAAAGGGTAGGGTCCGCACACCAAAATTTTCAAAAATTTTCTATACATAGCCGCATATTTACATACTCACATATACTGAAGAATGTCTGCAAAGGATGTCTGCAATTGGATCATTTCTGTAGCCCAACTTTGCTTCATTCTATCCAAAATTGAAATGTGACCACTCAACAAAAATGCAAAAGCTTCTGCCCGCTTGAGATCTGTCGGATCATTTGTTTGGGCGGTGGTCTGAGCATCACTGATGGCCTCATGCATAGTTTCCAACTTAGGGATTATAATCCTTCTAAGTTCTCCCATCCGGTTAGTGATATTCTTCCTTTCCTTCTCAAGATTCTTTATTTCATTCAAGACTGCAATAGTCTGACATTCTTGATTTATTATGGAGGAAGAGAGAGGATCAAAACTTTGAGATAAACTTTGTAGCTTGTTCTGTTCCTCTTTTATTTTCTTATCAATTGCTGCTGTTGCCTTTGACCAGGATATACAAAATTTGTAAATGTCACCGCCATCCTTAAGAGCATTTTCTAAGCTCTTTATTCCAATACTCACAATTCTCCTATCTTTAGAGATTAATTCTAATACTTTTGAAAGTCTTTTATCCAAAAATTCCTTCCGGACCTTTTCTTCAGCAGATTTTTCTAGAGATTCAAAATGTGTACTAACACTGCTGACTAAGGTTTTGAGATTACCGGAAGAGGAGGCTGTGGGATCCTTTTGAAAGGATGGCATGATCTTTTCTAGCACTCCAGATGCTACCTCCATAAGCTCACAGTCTTCCATGTGAGATTTCAACAGCTTCTCTTTGACTTTCTCATTTGCAAATGAGGCTATTTTCATTGTTTGCACCGGTGACAAAGAGTCAAAATCTAATGGTCCTTTTAGCAGGTCCGGTTCATCAATTTCTATAGTGGCTTTTGTCAGGAATTCTTGAACAGTTTGTGCAGTGTCTCTTGCCGGAGACAGATGTTTCTTCTCTTCTGCAGTTTTGTCCTTTTGAATCTTTTCTCCTTCCTTACTCTTACCACTTTCAGTCGTGGTTTTCTCTGTTGGGGTGCTGTCAACCTCTTTTTCTTTAGCTGCTGCTTCTTTCTCCTGTAGTTTCTCTTCTTCTTGGGATCCGGAGACTGTAGGGGAAACCGGAGGAGAGATGTTTGTCTGTTCAGGGCCCACTTCTTCCGGAACAGATGATTCCAAATCCGTAGCTGTTTCTGCACCTAAGTCCTCTACAACAGGAAGATTGAACCTTTTGAAGGCCTTCCGGAGGATCTCTTCTGTCTCTTGGGCCACTTTGTCAGTCTCACCAAGCATGAGTTGATTCATCCTGGCTTTACTTCTGAACTCATCTTTGCAGTCTTTGAAGATTATGTTCATTGTCTTGGGATCAATTTGAGGATATAGCTGAATAGCTATCTGCTCCCGGATCTCAAGATCTTTTGCATGAGCATTATTCTTTCTTATTTCTAATTCCTTTTCTAGGCTTTTAGGAATAAGAGATATGATCTCAATGAAAGCCTTATTGTATATGTTCAGATATTTGACTGTGGCTTCCTGCAGAATCTTTTGGTCAGCCTCATTGTAGTCATCATAAAATTCAGTCATTGGTTGAAGGTTTCCATCCACCGTGACCGACTTGATTACACTCTCTAGAGATAGAGTGGGTTTTTCAACAGATACCTCTGCCATTTCATCCTTGTCTTGGCCTGTGGAGGGTTTACCGGATCCTTTCTTCTTCTGCTTCTTTATTTCTTTTACTCCCTCATCTGACTCTGTTTCCTCTTCATCCTTTTGGCTTTCATAAGCCCTTGTGGCTTTTGTCTTGGATCTTTTACCGGATGCCTGGACTTCCGGTTTTGAACTTTTGGTTGTGGGAGGTGCAGATCTTTTTGATGATCTGGTCCGGGTGGGAGTTTCAACCGGAACACTTTCTTTACTTTTCTCTTCTTCCTCAGTCTTCCTCCTCTTTTCCCGGCTGGCATCAAGTGCCTCTTTTGAGATGCCTAGGCCTTGAGCAATATGCTCAACTTCTTTTCTTACCTTCCTCTTTATCTCCGGTTCCTTGAGTTCTACATGTATCTTTACACTCAGTTCCTCAAACGTTCCAAACCTTTCTGCCTTTGGATCTTTGGGCTGACTTAGCATGTGTTGAACATGTAGCTCCACTATTTGTTCATCCACTTCATACCCCATGGGCATGATCCATACAGTTCTTGGTTCTACTGCCTCCATTAGACACTGATCTGTTTCTACCATGAAGCATACTGTGTCTTTGACTTTTCAACAAGGGATTGGGGTATTCTTTCTCTTGCATGCATCATGCTTTGGAAGTTCTTGAAGTATCCCCATAGAGCTGTATTTCTTGCTTTAGCATCCCCAAGTCCATGCAAATAGTCTCTGATTTGGATGGCAACCGGTCTGTCATTCTGCCATATCCATCCACTGGATCCGGGAAGCTCATTCATGTAGTAAAAGAAGAGACAAAGGATCAGATTGCCATACTTGAAGGAGTTTTTCTTGTCCTTCTTGATCTTCTGCAGATTTTCAAAGAGTTGGTTCACCAGAAGCTCACACAAGTCATAGTCTGCATTCTCCTTTAACATTTGATAAGCTGTGTAGATTGCAGTTCCTGGTACTGAATTTTCCCTACTGGAGTGATAGATTTTGTAACCAATTATCATAGCTGCAAATTTGACATCCGGTTCAGTGATGTCATCAACTGTCATAGCTCTCTTGTCAAACTTGGATCCGGTTGCATCACTAACTGTCTGATTTTTGACAGACTTGAGAACAGGTAATCCACCGGATGAGTGCAGACCGGTTACAGCCCTAATTGCATCCTTGGTGATCTTGAAGGGCTTGTTCAACCATAGGAAGTTGTCATGTACTCTGCTTAGTACATACCAGACCCATTCATCTTCTTCAAAATAGGGGAAATGAATGCACTGTGCAAAGTGTTTGTCCCGGATGGCTTTGTACTGAGGTTTGATCTCAAAGGAGTCATCTATCAATTGTTTGTGATAGATATCCATCAGTTTTGATTCTCCAAAGTCTTCAAGATTCATGGATGTAAACCCTAATATCTTCCGTATGCAATACACCATGAGGAACACTAGAGAAGGCTCCTAGTGGATCTACCTCCAATGATTTGTAAGGATGTTTCTTGAATGTGGGGTGAGGTCTATCAGAGATCTTAACTATATTTGGAGTAGCCATTCTTCAAAGATTTGCAGTGAGATAATGAAAACGGAGAATACCTTATGCGCCTTCGGTTAGCACGGAGTGGTTGGATTGATTTCTTTATGCAATGACTTCGGCAGGAGATCTTTGGTGTGCTTGAAGAATCTTGTTGCAGAGCTCCACTTTTCGCTTCTTCTTGAGTGCAGAATGAGCAAATGATTTTTGAGAAATCCCTTATATTGCTCCGCAAACCCTAATATCTATTTGCAATAAATGCTTCACCTATATTATTCCAGTTTGTCTTGTCCGGATAGCTTGGAGTATCCCGGATCAGTCCTGATCTATGAACATCATGCAGATCTTTCAATCATGAATAAATCGAGATGACACATTACAAGAACATCCCAAACACTCTGTCCAATCCGCAGAATAAGATAGTGCACTTCCGGATCTCTCTGGACCTTTTTGTAATCCTCTGTCATACCGGAGCATCTCCCGGAACAGGTCTTACTTGATCGATCACAGCTTCTTCATAACTCCATGCGGACCTCTGAAATCTTATCTGGATCATCTCAAGACTTATATCTTTAAACCCTTTACTCCGCATCTTGTGCCACATCCGGCACCACTTGATTGGCTGGGGGAATAGGATTTTCTTTGAGTCTCCCCCTGAGCCAGAGCTCACTTTTTAATTTCTGGAAGAAATATCAGCACCAGAGTCTGGTGCGGATCCAACCTCTACATTCTCTGAACTTTTCTTCACCCAAATCTTGCTCATCTGATTCCTAACTTCATCCGCATTCATCTTTTGTTTACCCTTGTCTTGATTCTGATTATACACCGGACCTCTTTTGTCCTGATTCTTGCTTCTGCAGACTTTAGCATTATGACCGGACCTATTACATATTTGGCAAATAATATTTCTTTGCATATTTGACTGATATCCTCTTGATCTGCATTGATTAGCCATATGACCTACTCTATTGCATGTAAAGCATCTACCTTTGAATGATTTGTTTACTTGCATATTTCTGCATTCATGGGATTTGTGTCCATACCTTTTGCAGTTGAAGCACTGTCCGGAGAAGGATGAATTAATCTGATTCATTCTCTTTCTGCACTGATTAGCTTTGTGACCAAAGTGGTTGCAGCTGTGGCAGTATCCATTGAAAGATGGATATCTTTGAGCATTGGGCTGTCTTACCGGAGGTCTTCTAGGCCTGCTCCTTGGATTTTCTGATCCAAAATTCTTTTGACCGGATCTGGAGCTTTCTCCTTTCTCATATCCCAAACCATACTTGTCATCTGTCCTCTTTTGACTTCCAAGAAGAACTTCAAGTTGAGCAGAACTTATCTTGAATTTCTCTTTATATTCATTTGCTGTTTGAAGGTCTCTTTTGAGAGAGGCAATTTGATCCTCAAGTTTTTCTTCATTATCTTTGGCATCTTCAAGATCAGATTCAAGATGTCTGATAATCCTGTCCATCTGGTGGCATTCTTCTGATTTTTCTTTAAGAGATTGTCTTAGATTGTCTTCAGCCTTTCTTTTTTCTTCAATCTCTTGAGTAAACTTTATAGTTCCTGATTCCATTTCATGTCTTAACATAATGACTTCTTTTGATAACTTTTCACATAACTTGGTTTGCTCAGTCAATTCTTCATTTGTATTGCTTTCATCACTTTGTCTTGCCAATTGTTGGAGCAGCTCCTTTCTCTTTTTCATAGAGAGACTTAATTTGTCTTTTAATTCTCTCATGAATTCATCAGCCTGTTTGAGTCTTTCCTTTAATTCATTGACTTCAGAATTTGACTGTTCAAGATCCTCAAGGGCAGTCTTGAGTTGCTCCCTTAAACCATATGCATCCATTTGAACTCCCAGATCTTCCTCAAGCTGTTAGGCTCTATTAGGAGGAACTTGGCTCTGATACCAATTGTTGATAACTGAGAGGGGGGGGTGAATCAGTTATCCTAATTATTTCCCTTTTGAACTTTCTTATTAATTAATGCAGCATTGAATCAAACACAAAAACATTACCATGAAATAAGAAACACATGACACAGTATTTTTGATGTGGAAACCCTGTTAAGGGAGAAAACCACGGGGTGATTAACCCAAAAATTATTCTCTGTTAGAAGAATAGGAAATTACAAAATGGCACTTGCCAATTAGGGCTCACTGCCCGAGCACACTGCTCACAAGAGGTCCACTGCCTACAAGAAGACACACTGTCTACAAAGTGATAAGAATCACAGTCTTGAACTGATTGGAAGCATCTGCATATGCTGGAGTTCAGTTCCGGTTAGGCTTAGTACACTGATCTGCTGCACTTCATCTTTCCTCTGTTCTTTATTCTGCTATCCTTTCACATACTGGATCTTTCTTGCTACTTCTGCTCTGTTCTACACTTATTCGCATATATCTTAATACATTCACACACTTCACAACTAAATCCATCCCCTATATATATCCGCACAAGTAATTTCATCACCTTTCTAGTCGGCATCCGGAACAGTCTAGTTTCTTACAAACTATGTTCTGTCGGCTGAATCCTTGCTCACCAAGCAATGCGGATCAAGCATATACTTGTAGATATCATTAATCATGTCGGCCAAACATGATTCATGCCTTCACAACCTTTATCATCAACAGTAACACATCCGGAAAGTAGTCTGATACTATGTCAATCAGTTCTTCCTCTGTTTTCACTGTCTCTCAGGAATCCGGTACTCAACTATTCATATCTTTTTCCTTGTCCATCACCGGAGGCTAAATCCTTGGAATATACCACTCAAGGTAGTCCTCTTGACTTCCCCAAATCCGCACTGCACCAAGATACTTCCTCTGAGAGATCCGGACCAATCTGTCGGACCTTGCCACATGCTCTGTTCTTGTTCACCGGACCACAACAATCTTTATTCTGACTTCCGGTAGGGACACACCATGACTTGCGGATATGTGGGATGACCTTTGTTTCCATCAATGACAACAACCATGAATCCATATAGTGTCTCTTGCCAACAGAAATGAGTTCAGTTAGAAAGAAACAAAAGAGGAAAAGAAAAGATTAAAAATTAGGACTGGATGGTGACGAAGTTGAAGAATCAGTTCATACATGCTGACTATGAGTTGGAACTGTTGAAGAGATTACAAAACTTGAGACAAAAGAAGAAATCTGTAAAGGAATATACTAAAGAATTTCACAAGATGATCATAAGGATAGGACATAGTGAAGCAAACAAAGAGAAAGTGGCTAGATACATCAATGGGTTAAGATTGAATATTCAAGAAGAGCTAAGCTTGGTAAGGATGACATCTTTGGAGGAAGCATATTAGTTTTCCTTGAAAGTTGAAGAGAAGATGAATAAGAGACATGATCAAAGACAGAGAGGTAGAGGAGGTAAATTTTAGAGAGGTAGAGCATTTTTTGGATATGATAGATCATTTGTGGAGCAGAACAAGTTTGATAGCCCATTTAAGAAGGATGACAAAGATAACAATGTTTACCGGAGAGATGACATAAATTTTTACTGGAGAGGAAACCCTAGTGCATACTAGAATGAAAGATACAGAAGAGAAGGAAGAGGATTTGATAAGAGGACATTCAGAGGTACCTGTTTCAAATGTGGAGGTGAAGGACATAGAGCATTTGAATGTAATCAGGGTAGTACAAGTAAGAGGAAAGAAAATAGTGGAAGAACAACCTATGTTGAAGAAAAACCTGTTGAGCTAGATGACCCCTATTCTATTGGTAAACTAGAGAAAGGAGAATCATTGGTGATGAGGAGAGCACTATTTCAAATAGAGGAAAATGAAGAACCACCACAGAGGAAGAGTTTGTTCAGGACAAGATGCAAATCAGGAGGTAAGTGTTGTAAAGTTGTGATTGATAGTGGTAGTTCTGATAACCTAGTTTTAGAGGGGATGGTGACTAAGCTAAAGTTGAAAAGATTGAAAAACCCTAAGCCTTATCAGATAGCATAGATTCAAGATGATCATAAGGTACTGGTGAGTGAACAATGTTTGGTGAAATTTTATATTGGATCTTATCATTATGAAGTCTTGTGTGATATTATGCCTATGGATGTATGTCATATCTTGTTGGGTAGACCTTGGCAATATGATAGAAAATCTATACATGATGGGAGAAAGAATACATATACTATAACATCAAATGGGAAAAGAATTACTTTGATTCCTTTGGAGGATGATACTAAAGATGTGGTATGTGGGAATGCTAGAATCTATTTGGTAGATGGAAGGAAATTTTTGGATGGTTTGAAATAGGAAAGTATGTGTTATGCCTTGATTCCTAAGAAGCCTAAAGCATTGAAGAAAGAGACTGAACTAGAGGAGATAAGAGAGTTGCTAACATAGTATGAAGACATCATATCAGATAATGTACCTGAAGGATTACCACCTATAAGGAGTATCAGTCATCACATGGATCTTATACCGGGAGCAAGTTTGCCTAACAAAGTAGCACATCAAGTGACACCAGTAGAGAATGAAGAACTGAATAGACAGATCCAAGAATTATTGAGGAAAGGTTTGATCAGAGAAAGTTTTTGTCCTTGTGCAGTACCTACAGTTTTGGCACGAAAGAAGGATGGAGAATGGAGAATGTGTACTGACTCTAGACCAATAAACAAGATCACAGTTAAGTATAGATTTCCTTTACCTAGGATGGATGATATCATGGATTGTTTGAGTGGAGCAAGATATTTCACAAAGATAGACTTGAAGAGTGGATACCATCAGATCAAAATCAGACAAGGAGATGAATGGAAGACTGCTTTTAAGACAAATGAAGGATTGGATGAGTGGTTAGTGATGCCTTTTGGATTGACAAATGCACTGAGTACTTCCATGAGGTTGATGAATGAAGTCTTGAAGAAATTCTTGGGTAAGTTTGTTATTGTGTACTTGGATGATATTCTAATTTTTAGTAAGACAAAAGAGGAACACTTGTGGCATATTAGACAAGTTTTGCAGAGACTAAGAGGAGAAATTATTGATAAACATCAAGAAGTGTAGTTTCATGAAGGAAGAGTTGGTATATTTGGGATTTGTGATTTCTGCGGAAGGATTGAAGATGGACCCTGAGAAAGTGAGAGCAATTATTGAGTGGCCTACACCGGAGAGCATTGGAGAAGTTAGATCATTTCATGGATTGGCTAGTTTTTACCGAAAGTTCATCATAAATTTTAGTTTAGTTTGTAACCCTATGACAGAGGCAATGAGAGGTGACAAAAAGGATTTTAAGTGGACATCTGGAGACGACAAAAGTTTTGAGTGGTTAAAGTAGAAAGTGATAGAGCAACCTATTTTGGCATTACCGGATTTCAATAAGGTATTTCAAGTTGATTGTGATGCAAGTGAAAATGCAATTGGAGTAGTGTTAAGTCAAGAAGGTAGACCAATAGCATATTTTAGTGAGAAGTTGAATGATGCAAGGAGGAGATATTCAGTTTATGATCAGGAGTTCTATGTCATAATTCAAGCCTTGAAGAAGTGGAGACATTATGATGAGTGCCAAGTTGCACCCATGAAATAAATCTTTTTACCTCTCTTTTTCTCCTTCTTGATCCCATCTTTCTTAATGTTTGCACCCAAATAAGCTAGCAAGATTATTCTAGTTAATGATTAATTGAGATAGATTACTTAAGATCATAATTTCTGATTGAGAGACTAATGTGCATGGAATTGATGGAAAAATGCAGAAGCTTCTCTCTTTTTGAATCAACAGGTGTAGATGCCAAGAACAACAATTTTGTGCATCTCCAGAGATAGTCTTCAATGATCTCCGGAGACAATACCAGAATACCATGACACCAGAAGTTTTGAAGGAAAGAGAAAGCCTCTCCGGAGCTGAACAAAGAAGGCCACAATGGTATCTCCGAAGCTACAGACATCACCGGAGCTACAGACATCTCCAGAGCTACAGGCATATCTCTGGAGCTACAGATAGGGATAGATATCTCCGGCACCTCCTGAGAGTAGGGCATATTTCCAGCATAAGCTACCGATTAGGCACTCTTAGCAGTGATCGTAATACCCCTCATTTCATTCAAATCATCACCTGAGTGTTGAAGGATCATCTTTAGTTAAACTGCTGGAGTTTTTATCTTTATAAAGTTTTTGCATGAGTTACGGATAGAACTAATTGAATACCCATATTTTCAGGGCCTCGTTGCCCAAATGTATTAAGACTCAAACTTAGAATTCTGAGTGGACTTCTGTTCCACTCAGTCTACTTTTATTGCATGATTATTTTGCATAGTTAGACAACTAGTGTAATAAAGAGATGGATGTCATCTCATAGAAGAACTGGTAGATAAGATAAGTGATATGTCATCACTCATTTTTCATATATACTTATAGAAACAACAGAAGAAATATACAATGATTGATTTATTCTGATTTTGAGTAATCTCAGTTCTGTGATATCAATATTTTTCATGAATGCAAAGCGAATGGAATTAGATTGAATTTAGTTGTGATCTTCTTTTGTGCTGATTCCCTACTGTAGCCTTCAGCCTAAGGGTGTGGAGCAAGGGCCCACTCTCACTACCAAGGCAGAAGGCTAGTACTACTATTTTGTTACTTCATATTTTGCTGTGAAAAGTATTTACTGATTTTGATAGATAGATGCATGTTACTATTTTTTTAATTGCTTTAAGTAACTTCCTGTTTAATCCTGTTTTCAGCATTCCTTAAATTCATTCAGTAAGTAGACAGATTAATTTCTTTAAATTGGTAGAAGTTATGAAGATTAGCTAGGAAAACTGGTAACTGTAGAATCATTAATTACAGACAGCTGAGGACACAACCCCTAGATTTTGACATCTAAAAATAGATTAAATGATGAGATTCAATGACACTTTGTCATTTTTAGCATTGTTTCCGAGGATGTATTGTGTTAATTAGGGAAACTTAGTTAAAACAATTTTTAGTATAGATCTGTATGGTTAGAGTTAGAGATTCGAAAGGAAAATATATATAGAAGAGACCCCAACAACAAGCCATAGGGGAAAGCAGTGGGGTGGCACAAGATCTTGTTGAAGAGAGAAACCTAGAACCTACTTTGGAAGCTGCACCTCAAAACAATAATCCCTTAGATCCTCCAAATCTTCCACTTGCCAATTATATCCAAGAATTACAACAAAAGTTTCAGGCAGATCCTTTGATAGAACCTAATTTCCTAGAACCTCAGGGAGAAGAACCAATACTAAACATGGACAATGATAATCATGAAGAAGAGGAAAATCAAGCTCCAAGAACCTTCTCATATCCTATTGTTTTGGCTGCTGGAGACAATGCTCCTATGAAGAATATCTCACCAGCACACTTGCCAAATTTTAGAGGACTTTCTTTTGTGGATCTAGATAAGTTTTTGTTTAAATTCAAAGTAGTTTGCCAAACTTATGATTATGGATTAGATAACCAAAAACTCAAACTATTCCCTTCAACTTTGAAAGATTCTGCGATGAGATGGTTTATGGGTTTACACTAGAATTCTATCCATTCTTGGGATCAGATGGAAACATAATTTTTGGAAAAATACCAAGATTACTATAGATCCAGTAATAAAAATGAAGAATTGTTTAAAATTAGGCAGGGGGAGGAAGAGACCTTAAAGGACTATGTGGATAGGTTTAATTTTTCCTTGAGAAGGTATGCTAACCCAGTAGATCACTCCTTGGCCAGAACCCTGTTTGTAAAAGGATTGCATAAAGAATCAAAACAGGAACTGGATCTAATGGGAAAAGGGAATATCAACAAAACGGATATACTTGATATAGAAGAACTCTGCAGGAGCTGTTCTAGAACCCAAGATGGAGTGAGATCATCCAAAACTTTTAAAGGGAAAAATGAAATAGGACAGTTAATGGAAGAGATTGCAAATCTAAAAACAAACATTTTGGTCCAATTAAATACCACATTGGATGGGATTCAAAAAAAAACTAGAACAACTGATCAAAATAGAACAATTGAACCACTCTCCATCTATTGTCCTAGGTGTAGAAACAAACATTTGTTGACAGAATGCCCTTTGGACAAATCAGAGATTTGTCAAATCTATGATAGGGAACATCCTACCAGTCAATGTAGTCAACTTCCAGCCTTGAAAAGATTGAGTAAGAAGAATGCTATAATAGAAGAGGAATTGAACTATGTGGGACAAAAACAAGTTGGGAATTTCCCTTATAATCAGTATCCAAACCAAACTTCGTACAGGGGTCCTTCTAATTGGGGAAATAATCAGTGGAATCCAACTTGGCATGGGCCTCAAAATAATCCTCCTTGGGGACAGCAGGATTGGCAAAGTCAACATTGGCAAAATCAGCCTTGGGGAAATCAACAGTGGCCACCACAATTTGGATCACAAAACATGCAACCTCAATGGGGTTCTCAACAGGGATATAATCAACAATACTAGGGACAACCTAGATGTTTCCAACCTCAACAACAAGCTTTACTAACTGGACCCTCCAACACACAAGGTCAAGCACAAAATGAACTAGTTAGCCAACCACCTTTGCCAGCTCAGCCTATACCAAACCCACAGAATAAATAGGGAGTAGCTATTTACATGACAGAGCAAGAAAATCTGGCTGGAATTAATGCTATATATTCAAATAATCTCCAGTTGCGTTCTGGGAAAGCATTCCCAAGACCATCTCCTCCAACTATAGTTGAAGTAACCAATGATGAGGAACCTAAAAATTCATCGACTCAACTCCCGGAGGAGATTACTAACGAAAAAGTGTTAGAAGAATCATCCTTGGACAACTCCAGAGTTACTCCTAAAAGACCAACTCTGGAGAACACTCCTAAACATAATTCTAACAAGAGCTCCGGAGATGCTCCGGAGATGGAAAAACTAGCACCATACCCAGAACGGCTTAAATAGTATGTTCCCCAGAAAAAGATCTTACAAAAACAAGTCCAAACCAACCTAGAATCAGAAATTTTACAAGAAATCAAGCAACTAAACATTGAAATCCCTCTTCTCCAAGCAATCAGAGATGTACTAGAACTAAATCAGTTCATTAAACAATATTGTATCAAAACACAGGGCAGGAAAAAAACTTTCCCTCCACAATACAGGTGGAAGGAAAAGTAGCAGATCTATTGATGGGAGAAATTCTCCTCCCAAAATATGGAGACCCTAGAAATCCTATCATAACTGTTTTCATCTTAGGGGTAGAAATTTTAAATGTTCTGGTTGATTTGGGAGCAGTAATTAATGTGATGACAGTTCACACAATGAACAAATTAACTCTATCAGGTATCCAATCCACAACTACAATTCTTCAACTTGTTGACTAGTCAGTGGCTTTTCCAAAAGGAGTGATCACTGATGTACCAATTGTGATAGATTCAAGGGAATTTCCAGTGGACTTCCTGATATTAGAGCCTAGAAACTAGAGAAATGCTTATCCACTGATTTTAGGAAGACAATGGCTGGCTACAGTAGCGACATCTATTGATTGTCAAACTGGGGATATGGTCATTTCTAATGGGATAGATTTAAAGAAAATATCTTTGTATCCTCCAGCTAAACCATCAATACATTATACAGGAAGAGTATGGGTGGATGAACCAGAGAACAATGACAACAGTGCCTCAGTAGCTATGGTAACCATCAAGGAACATCTGGGAGAGTTAGAAGAAGAAATATACTATGATACAACAAAAGACATCAATCACATTCTAATCAATAAGGATGTGATGGAACTCGCCCAAGATTCTAGGAGAGAACTTCTTATTTCTTCTCATTATACCCTCGCCAACTCATTCCTTGTGGGGAAACCTTTTATAGAGACTTAGCCACTTTCCACATGTTGCTTCCACATTCTTGTCCTCTCAATACCATCACTCTAATGTATGGATTAACTACATCTATGGATCAAATCACAAAATAGCTCATGATTTTACCAGGGAAAACACTTAATATCAATACTCAGTTAACAGCAAATCAAGAAGAAAAACTCATCCAACTTGGTGGTGCCTACCTAGGGTTAGGGTTTTGAGTCGAGTCTACAAGCTTATATTTTTATTCCCTCAAACTCTTAATGCCTTAGGTTTTATTTCCCCTCGCCCTCTTGCATTGTATCTTCGATTTTGTCATTGACCTCCAGTAACAGGTTCCCGGTCGTTTAAGTTGTAACTTAAGCCTTAGCACTCGTAGGTTGACCAGCCCCTTTGCATTGCATTACCACTTTCTCCCGTCGTGCTAAAAGGAAAAGAAAGAAAAAATGCTAAGTCCAAAAAACCCTTTATGCGGCGGTGAAATCTGTTGTATGTATCATTGTATGTATGTGTCTTTGTATGTGCAGATGCATATGTACAACGCCAGACCCGAAAAGAAATTTCAATCAACTTCAAAAAGTGGAAAAAATAGTTGTATGCATCTTTGTATGCATATCGGGCTTGTATGTGATATTCGGGTGCAATTCTGGGCGTGCATATGTGGTTGTATATCACATATTCCAGGTTAGATTCCGTGCTTGTATGTAAAAAGAAATTGCATGTATATTGTGTTGTATATTCGATATACAATGGGTAGATACAACAACCAGACTTCAAAAAGATTCAAATCGGGTTAAGACAGTGGTCGGGCCCGTGCTTGTATCAAGGGGATTGTATGTATGTGATAGATACAATTGACATACAAGGCAAAACATGCAATCCCAGATTTCAAAAGTTATTAAATCAGGCCTGGCAGGCATACATACAATGACAAAGTTGAAAAGTCAAAGGCAGTTTCCTTTGTATCTTACATTGTATGTATCTCCAATATACAACTGCACATACAATGTGAAATATACTAGCAGGCATGTGCAAGGGCGGACGCAGCCAGTGACGCCAGTGAATTAACTACATTTGTGAAATGGGTGAAGTCTGCCATTGTATATTGGGGTTGTATGTTCCCGATATACAATCAAACATACAATGGTAGGTACAAAGAAATATGCAAGCAAGTTTCGGTCAAATTCAACAATGTTCAAAAACTTGGTGGGGCCCACACTGTTGTATGTCTTGGATTGTATGTATGTGCATACACAATGCAAGATACAAGAGGCATATATACAATCCGGACGTGAAAGAAGAGTGTATTTTGGTAGATTTCAGTTTGGAGTATGTAGTTGGTTGTATATTTCACATTGTATGTGCGATATACAATGTGAGATGCAAAGATGCCGATACAATGCCGGATTTGAAATTTATTCCAATCTACCTCATATGTGTGATGGAATCTGCATTGAATGTATATTGCATTTGTATGTGTAATATACAAAGGAGATGTACAAAGAGGAAGATACAACGCCCAGACCCGATTGAAATTTCAAAGTGTTTCATCATGATTTGGGGTCTGCGCTTGTATGCAACCACAGATGCAAAATAAGATACAATGGATTGGTGATGAAGGTGCAGGTGCTTAGCGATAGTGATCCAATGGCAGGCTGCCACGTGTCCAAGAGCAGTTGTATGTATAGACAACTGCATATACAAAGATTTGATGGCGAGAAAGGTAAAAAGGGTGAAAAGGTAAAATGTATCTTCATACTGTGAAAAGTCAAAAGAGCAAAAAGCCGCTTGCGTGGCGTGATCTCATTGGCCAATGACTTTTTAGTGTGATTTGAAGCCGTAGATCTTGGTGGGAGGGAGGAAATCGACGGCCTATTTCAAATTTTCAAAGGAAGAATTTCCTGTGTATCCGCAGTCGCATTTTAGGTGGGAAGAATTGCAAAGCGCGCAACTGTTGTATTTTCTGAGGTTGCTACATCCCGCGGGTAGGTTGGCCATTAATGACAGAATTGCAGAGCTATGGGTCGAATGGACGGGCCAACTACCATCTTAAAGGTGAAAATCTCCAAGCGGCGGCGCACTTCCCAAATTCAACTACTCCCTTCTTCTTCTTCTGCCTAGAGCATTGAATGTTTTGGGCGCCATTCTAATGGTGCATTGTATCTGGCAACATTTTGAAATGATAGTGTAATTAATGCTGAGTGCATGTTCTTGATGTATATCAGAACCATGTTGCTCATTTTCTTTGGTGGTTGAAGACTCGACAAAATTTTGGTGGAGTAATAAGATACGGTTTTGTTGGTGGCTCTGTTTGGTGCCTTGTGAGTTTATGAATCATATGTTGTATGTTTTATGCATAGTTTACTGGTTTCATGTTGTTTTTAAATGAGAAATGCTTTGTTGCATGTCTTTGGTTATTTATCTCCAAGTTGTGGGCTTCTTTTCTTTTAAATCTAAATAGCTAAGGGTTATTTGTGATTCATGAACATGGATTTTCTGTGTTGAATGTCTAATCTATTACCTTTGTTTAAGGAACAAATTAAATGTTTTAAGTTAAGCATTGGGAAAGGTATGCCTCAACAGGGATATCATTAAGTATGAATGACTAAATACTCAGTCTTGGGAAGTATTTGTAAGGCAGACACTAAAAATTTTCCCCTTGAAACTTAGTTATTGATTCAAGTTTATGGTAATCATTCACATATGTATGTCTATTGACTCTGAGCCCCAAGATAGGCACTAGTCTGGTCTTGTATTGAGGTTACAACCCAAGGTCCCAGTCTTGCATCCAAATACAAAATACATTCAAAATTCAAATATAAACCTTCAAGACATTAGAAGTAGTTTTAGGATCAAAATCCTCTGTCTCATAACTGAGCATAGGCCCAAAGCTAGCCCCTTTGCACTTATTTCATAGTTTTGGTCTGTATAAGAGAGGATTTATCTACTTTGTGTCAACATCCCAATAAGTTCACATGCATATTTTACAGATGTTGAATAGGGAATACCCCCCTTGGTTCTATAGAGCCTAAAGAAGGAGAGGAGATATTTATAGGGTCTATCTCCTGTATTGTTGGCCCCTAGCTCAGAAATCCTATTGATCAATGATGGCTACCTTATAGGGATAACTGGGACGCATCCAGTTTGGGAAAAAACCCAATAGATTTGGTGACTCCGCTGGGGAGTTGAAGTGAAAAGTGTTATCTTCTCATCCCTAGTGAATTCTTGCCCATCCGAGTTGCAACAGATTTGGCGACTCCGCTGGGGAATGGTTCGTGTAAGAACCTTGCTTTAAAAACTAATTCCTAGTTGTAGGTGGCAACTCCGAACAAATCTCCCAACTGGTAAAGTGAAATTTGTATGCAAGGGAGAAGATCCCTGCATAATCCTTTGCTTGAAGAATTACCCAAAAAAATGATGTATAGGAGAAAAGGGACTGTTCAAGCCTGTCAAGAAGGTTCTCCCAGCCCTAGAAACAATGATAATACCCAAGATAATCCCGGATCTTCAAAGCAGCAGGCACCTTATTTTTCAAACACAGAGGCTAAAATTCAAGATGTATATGAAAGACAATAAGGTGATAGGTTGAGAATGAGATCAGAGGTGTTTCAGGAATGCCCTTTCTTAGATCCTCCTGATAGATTTGAAGAAACTGAGTCCCCAAGAAATGATGATGATGACCAAAATGGAATGGGACCATCTTCTTCTATGCCTAAAGATGAAGAATTAGCTGAAGAAATCGAGAGCCTGAGGGCTGAATTAGAATATTTACAGGCTTTGAGGATTAGAGATGATATGAGACAAAAGGTGCAAGCTCTTAAAATTGCTCAACATGATTCAGTTCCCACCCTTGATAATGCAAATGTGCTGAGAAACTAGCAAAGAAATGAAGTTCAGAATCAACAAAATGATCAGAGACAAAATACAAACAATGTTAGGATACCATTGAACAATGTGAGAAATCAGAATGCTAATAGGAATGCAAATGTTAATCAATTTGGTAGACAGCCTATGCAGTTGGATAGATTCAGGCAGCTAGTTTTTAATGGTATTCCTGGTTACCCTAATCCCATTGATAAACATGTAAGGTCTCAGATACCAAAGTTTTCAGGAAACAATGTTGTGTCAGGGGAAGATCATTTGAAGGCCTTTCAAAATGTTATGGACAACTTTGAGGTTGAACATGAAGATGTTTTTATGAAATTGTTTATGCAGTCCTTAGTTGATGAAGCTAGAGAGTGGTATAAAAGTCTACCTGACCAGAGTGTCTCATCATGGGATGACTTCAGAAGGATTTTTAAAGAACAATATGGTGATAAGACTGATCCAAGCTTTTTTATAAATGAGTTCACTGGTATTACTAAGGGGTCAAATGAGCAGGTTGCAGATTTTAATGCTAGGTTCACTAGAGTATTGAACAAATTACCACTTCACATGAGGCCTAATGATCCAACGTGCATGGTACTATACATAAATGTTTTTGATGCTAAAATAGCTTATGGGTTAGGAGATAAGGGTCCTACTAGCCTTAGGGATGCTTTTAGAATTGCAACCAACATTGAAAATAATAGGAAAGCATCTAGTAAGACAAATAGAAGGGATGATGTAAAGATTCTGCAAAATCTGAATAATAAGTCTCAAAGTACTCAAGGTAATGCATCTACTTTCGAAGAGAAATTGGATAAATTGATAACTATTGTAAAGGACCTAAGTTATAGACTTGCTAAAAATGAAAAGGGGATAGGTCCCGAAAGGCAAGTTTACCAAAGACAAGAGAAAATACCATCATTGCATGATATGCCATATAACACTAATTGGCATAATGGTAAACCCATTCTCCCAAATAGTAACACTAATCAAAGAGCTCAAAATGTTAAGGAGACTCTAGATCCTTTGAAGAAAGCTGTTAACATTGTTGATGATACCCCATGGTGCATAATCTGTCAAATGCCTCACTCACAATCGCAATGTATGATTGCTCAATCTTTGTATAATAATGCTGTTGCCTGTGATGAATGCAATGAGCCACATTGTATGGAGAATGATACTGTCAATATGTTGTTCACAAATAGGGAGTATTCTTCTTATGATGTTGATGAAAGCATGAATTATGGGACTCAGGTCTGCCAGCAGATTTCCTATGATGAGGATGATGAAGATAACTATGCTTATGCTTAGGACTCACGCATCTTTCTGAATAACTTGAAAAGGCCTTCTGATGAAGAGATTAGAGCTCTCACAGTTGCAACAGTGGCTCAGGTCAGGAGCAACTATAACCTTAGAGGTAAGGCTCAGGTAGGTGATCCACGTCAACTAGAAGACACCTTTGTAAACCAACCAATGCATAATCATAAAGGGGCTGAACCACATAAGACGCAATGGAACAATAATAAGAAAAATTCTAAGCAAAAACCAAGTCATGATTCTCAAAGACCAGAAAATGAAGTTCCCCAAAATGAGGATCAAAATAAGAATTCTCAGGTCATGGATGACAGTCAGAAAGCCATTAAAATTAAGGCTGGATCAACTCAGGATAAGAATAAAACTACGGCTCAAGCTACAACTGTTATACAAAATTATTCTCCCTTTGACATAACTCAGGTTTTATCCCAGATAAAGGTCTCTGTTCCATTGATGGAGATGATGAAAGTTGAAGAATTCAGGAATAAAGCATTGTCCCTAATTTCAGGAGTAGCTTGTCAGGCCGAGTAGAATGTTGAGACTCAGGGTAAGAAACAAGCCTTGTGTATTGATAAGGATGAGGTTCCTGAGGTCTATCTGGGGGTGACAGTGACAAAATGCCCTTCACAAGTTGAACCATTTTATGTCTCCCTTGTTATCAATGGAAAAGTAATCAAGAATTGTATGCTTGACTTAGGAGCATCAACAAATATTATGCGTCTGGCTATCATGCAACAAGCTGGATTAAAAATAGATAAGGCATGTGGAAAATGCTATGCAATGGATGCTAAGGATGTACCAGTTATAGGAATTATGAAGGATGTGGATTTTATGCTAGCAACATATCCAGAAAAGACTTATAGAATGAACATAACAATAGTTGATATCAAGCCACAGTATGGTATGCTGTTGTCAAGAAGATGGGCAACATTGGTTGGAGGAAGTATGCAGTTAGATTTATCATATGCCATGATCCCAATGAATGGTAGAGATGTCAAACTGGTCAGAGAAGAGATGTCACCAGAAACAGTTGAAGATCAAGATTCAGAAGAGCATATTTGTTTTGTGGATACTGACTGTGAGAATTTTAGAATTGTCTCAGATGATCGAGGAAGAGAAGGGAGAGATTTTTGCATTCAAGAACTTGATCAACAGGGTCTCTGGACTATGTATTTTGATGGAGCTTGTTCAAAGGAGGGTTCTGGTGCTGGAGTTGTGTTTTCGTCTCCAATAGGTAAGCTTCTGAAATTCTCTTTCCTGTTAAAGTTTGCCTGCACAAATAATATTTCAGAATATGAAGCTCTGCTACTAGGATTAAATGTTGCTTTGAAGCATGGGATTAAGATGCTAAAAGTGTTTGGAGATTCATAATTAATTATTTCCTAGGTGAGAGATAAATATGCTTCAAAAAATAAGAGGTTAAAACAGTATAAGCATGTTGTATGGGAAACAATTGAATTATTTGATGCTTTTTCAATAAATTGGATAGAAAGATCAAAGAATGTCATGGCAGACTTTTTAGCTAATGCGGCCATAAGGCCGGATGATATCACTCTGTCTGATGTTACAAATGTTGAAATTAAAATTTGACCTACAGTACCAGATAATATATACAGTTGGAAGGTGTTTGATGATGATAGAGATTTGTTGAAGTTCTTATACTGCATAGATGAATACGAGAACTAGGAGATTGATTTTCAGAACTTTGTAGAAGTTGTGAATGGAAAAGAAACTCTTTTGGGGAAAGAAATAATTCAACTCAAAGCAAATAAAATCCCCAGAGGGCTAGTTGCTTTAGAGAGAGCATTTGACAATGGAGACCAGTTTGTTACAAAGGCATCTCCTACAAACAAGGATGACTTGGAGGAGATAAACTTGGGGACATGCCATACCCCCAAAAGGGTATATATTGGCAAACAACTCAAACCACACATCAAGAGTATGTTGATTGCATTATTGAAAAAATATAAGCATGTCTTTGCATGGTCATATGAGGACCTACAAGCTTATAGAGAAGACTTATTCCAGCATGAGATTCCTTTGAAGCCTAGAGCTAAACCATTCAGACAGAAACAAAGACCTATTAACCCAACTTTGGCTCCAAAAATGTAGGAAGAGCTTGTAAAGCTTAGGGAGGTTGGAATAATTGTGCCTATCAGACACTCAACTTGGGTGTCCAATCTTGTCCCAGTTAGAAAGAAAAATGGCGATATAAGACTTTGTGTGGACTTCAGAAATTTGAATGTATCTTCTTAAAAGGATAATTATCCACTGCCTAATATGGAGGCTACATTGTAGAAGGTAACTGGTTGTGAGCTTTTATCCATGATGGATGGATTTTCAGGATATAATTAGGTGAAGGTAAAAGAATCTGAACAATATAATACTGCCTTTACCACTCCATGGGGGACTTATGTATATGTAAGAATGCCATTTGGACTAACAAATGCAGGTGCTACATTTCAGAGGGCTATGGATGTTGCTTTTGTAGGATTGATTGACTCAATTTTAGCTGTATATCAGAATGATTTAACTGCTTATTCAAAAAAGGAGGAGCAACATTGCATGCATCTAGAACAAATTTTTATTAGGGCATTGGAATATGGCATTTTACTTAACCTAAAGAAATGTACTTTTGGGGTAGTAGAAGGAAAACTATTGGGACACATTATTTCCAAGGATGGAGTCAGGATTGATCCTAAAAGGGTTGCTGCAATTGACAGAATTCAAATTCCTAAAACAATGAAACGCATTTAGTCTTTCTTTGGACAGATTAACTTTGTTAGAAGATTCATTCCCAACTTTGCAGGGATTACAAAGGATATTTCTAAAATGTTGAAGAAGGGTGAAACTAACAAATGGGAAAGTGAAGCAATTAGATCATTTTAGAACATCAAAGAGGCTATAAAGGTGGCTCCTATGTTGAGATCTCCTGATTTTTCTAAGACACTTCAGTTGTTCTCATTTGCCTCTATTCATACTATTGCTGCATGTTTATTACAGAAAAATGAAGATGGTTTTGAGCAACCTATTGCTTTCTTTAGCATGTCATTGCAGGCAGCCGAATTGAAATATGATATCATGGAAAAGTAGGCATATGCATTGGTTAGGGCAGTCAAAAGCTTTAGGTCATACTTAGTAGGATCTTAGATAGTTGCATATGTGCCCCATGCAACAGTTAAGGACATGTTCACTCAGCAAGAAGTGACAGGAAGAAGATGCAGGTGGATTAACAAGTTACAAGAGTTCAACATTGAGATACAAATTACAAAATTGGTAAAGGGACAGGGTTTGGTTAAGATGATGACACAATCAAATTTGGAAGCATGCCAGGTAAATGTAGTTCAGGATGAAGTTATTAACATGTCAGAATCTGAATGGTACAAGGATACTGTGTATTATTTGCAGAATTTGAATTGTCCTTCCCATCTCAGTGATAGTAAAAAAAGGACCTTAAAGTTACATGCTATCAAATACATAATTATTCAAGCATAATTATATTGGAAGAATCCTGATGGTGTACTACTTAGGTGTGTGGATGAAAATCAAGCTACAGATATTTTAAATGTCATGCACAAAGGAGTGTGCAGTGGACACTACACTGCCAAGACAACAGCTCACAAAATTCTTAGAGCAGGGTATTGGTGGCCGCCCCTTTTCTTAGATGCACAAAAGATGGTAAGAAAATGTGATCCCTGTCAAAGGTTCTCAGGAAAACTTAAGTATGAAGGTGCATTACCCCTTAGAACTGTAACTGTGGAGGCTCCATTTCAACAATGGGGAATTGATTTTATAGGGGAAATTTTAGAAAGATCAAGTGGAGGACATAGTTGGATTTTGGTTGCTATTGACTATTTTACTAAACGGATTGAAGCCATTCCAACTAAGAAAGCTACAAGAAGGGTGGTGATGGATTTTATTTTGGAACACATTATTATCAAATTTGGAGTGCCAGTCAAAGTGGTCACAGACAATGCCATGTGCTTCAGATCTGGTGAGTTTATTGATTTTTGCAATAACTATGGGATTGATTTGTCACATGCATCACCATATCAATCACAAGGAAACGGTCAGGCAGAATCAAGTAATAGAAGCCTTATGAAAATCATTAAAAGGATGGTAGACAAGAACAAAAGGGAATGGGATTCAAAGTTAAAGTTGGCACTATGGGCTGACTGGATAACAGTGAAGAAAGCAATTGGAAGGTCACCTTCTGAGCTAGTGTATGGCGCAGCAGCTAAGTTATCTGTGAATAATCTCTTGCCAGTTTATAGATTCATACAAGAAAATGATAAAGAGATTGAGGACTCAATGAATGAAAGGATAAATCAACTAGTTGCATTAGATGAAATTAGAAGAGAAGCACAGAAGACAAATATCAAGAAACAATAGAAGGTGAAATATTTGTTTGATAAAAGGGCTATAGAAAGGAAGTTTCAGATAAGTGACTTGGTCCTTGTTTGGAATGCAAAGAGCCAGGATAAGGGCAAGCATGGTAAATTTGAGCCCTTATGGATGGGCCCATATCAAATCAGCAATACTCATGGAGAAGACTCCTACTTCCTCCAAGCCCTAAATGGTGAACTATTGGAATTGCCTGTGCATGGCAAATTCCTTAAACCTTACTTCTCATGAATGAATATCTTGTGTGTAAATTGTAAATTAGGTGTGAATAGTCTGTACATACCTTGTATAGTCGGTGGTTTTTTGTGTTTTATGTTTTGCCTGGTCTGTCCTAGAGTGGCCTGGTTCTCGCTGCAACCTTGCGCTTGCATGTCCCCAATCGGAGCCAATGGTGGTGCCTACCTAGGGTTAGGGTTTTGAGTCGAGTCTGCAAGCTTATATTTTTATTCCCTCAAACTCTTAATGCCTTAGGTTTTATTTCCCCTCGCCCTCCTGCATTGTATCTTCTATTTTGTCATTGACCTCCTGTAGCGGGTTCCCGATCATTTAAGTTGTAACTTAAGCCTTAGCACTCGTAGGTTGACCGGCCCCTTTGCATTGCATTACTGCTTTCTCCTGTCATGCTAAAAAGAAAAGAAAGAAAAAATTCTAAGTCCAAAAAACCCTTTATGCGGCGGTGAAGTCTGTTGTATGTATGTGTCTTTGTATGTGTAAATGCATATGTACAATGCTGGACCCAAAAAGAAATTTTAATCGGCTTCAAAAAGTGGAAAAAATAGTTGTATGCATCTTTGTATGCATATCGGGCTTGTATGTGATATTCAGGTGTGATTCTGGGCGTGCATATGTGGTTGTATGTCGCATATTCTAGGTTAGATTCCGTGCTTGTATGTAAAAAGAAATTGCATGTATATTGTGTTGTATATTCGATATACAACGGGTAGATACAACAGCCAGACTTCAAAAAGAGTCAAATCGGGTTAAAACAGTGGTCGGGCCCGCGCTTGTATCAAGGGGATTGTATGTATGTGACAGATACAATTGACATACAAGGTAGAACATGCAATCCCAGATTTCCAAAGTTATTAAATCGGGCTTGGCGGACATACATACAACGGCAAAGTTGAAAAGTCAAAGGTAGTTTCCTTTGTATCTTGCATTGTATGTATCTCCAATATACAACTGCACATACAATGTGAAATATACAAGCATGCATGTGCAAGGGCGGACGCAGCCAGTGAATTAACTATATTTGTGAAATGGGTGAAGTCCGCCATTGTATATTGGGGTTGTATGTTCCCAATATACAATCAAACATACAATGGCAGATACAAAGAAATATGCAAGCAAGTTTCGGTCAAAGTCAACAATGTTCAAAAACTTGGTGGGGCCCACACTGTTGTATGTTCCGGATTGTATGTATGTGCATATACAATGCAAGATACAAGAGGCACATATACAATCCGGACTTGAAATAAGAGTGTGTTTTGGCAGATTTCAGTTTGGAGTCCGTAGTTGGTTGTATATTTTGCATTGTATGTGCGATATACAATGTGAGATGCAAAGATGCCGATACAATGCCAGATTTGAAATTTATTCCAATCTACCTCATATGTGTGATGAAATCCGCATTGTATGTATATTGCATTTGTATGTGCAATATACAAAGGAGATGTACAAAGAGGAAGATACAACACCCGGACCCAATTGAAATTTCAAAGTGTTTCATCATGATTTGGGGTCCGCGCTTGTATGCAGGTGATTGTATGCATATACAAGCTTGTATGCAACCACAAATGCAAAAGAAGATACAATGGATCGGTGATGAAGGTGTAGGTGCTTAGCGATAGTGATCCAGTGGCAGGTTGCCACGTGTCCAAGGGCAGTTGTATGTATATACAACTACATATACAAAGATTTGATGGCGAGAAAGGTAAAAAGGGTGAAAAGGTAAAATGTATCTTCATGTTGTGAAAAGTCAAAAGAGAAAAAAGCTGCCTGCGTGGTGCAATCTCATTGGCTAATGACTTTTCAGTGTGATTTGAAGCTGTAGATCTTGGCGGGAGGGAGGAAATCGACGGCCTATTTCAAATTTTCAAAGAAAGAATTTCCTGTGTATCCGCAGTCACATTTTAGGCAGGAAGAATTGCAAAGCGCGCAACTGTTGTATTTTTTGAGGTTGCTACATCCCGCGGGTAGGTTGGCCATTAATGACAGAATTGCAGAGCTATGGGTCGAATGGACGGGCCAACTACCATCTTAAAGGTGAAAATCTCCAAGTGGCGGCGCACTTCCCAAATTCAACTACTCCCTTCTTCTTCTTCTGCCTGGAGCATTGAATGTTTTGGGCGTCATTCTGATGGTGCATTGTATCTGGCAACATTTTGAAATGATAGTGTAATTAATGCTAAGTGCATGTTCTTGACGTATATTAGAACCATGTTACTCATTTTTTTTTGGTGGTTGAAGACTCGACAAAATTTGGAGTAATAAGATACAGTTTTGCTGGTGGCTCTGTTTGGTGCCTTGTGAGTTTATGAATCATATGTTGTATGTTTTATGCATAGTTTACTGGTTTCATGTTGTTTTTACATGAGAAATGCATTGTTGCATGTGTTTGGTTATTTGTCTCCAAGTTGTGGGCTTCTTTTCTTTTGAATCTAAATAGCTAAGGGTTATTTGTGATTCATGAACATAGATTTTCTATGTTGAATGTCTAATCTCTTACCTTTGTTCAAGGAACAAATTAAATGTTTTAAGTTAAGCATTGGGAAAGGTATGCTGCAACAAGGATATCATTAAGTATGAATGACTAAATACTCAATCTTGGGACGTATCTGTAAGGTAGACACTAAAAATTTTCCCCTTGAAACTTAGTTATTGATTCAAGTTTACGGTAATCATTCACATATGTATGTCTATTGACTCTGAGCCCCAAGATAGGCACCAGTATGGTCTTGTATTGAGGTTACAACCCAAGGTCCCAGTCTTGCATCCAAATACAAATTCAAACTTCAAATATAAACCTTCAAGACATTAGAAGTAGTTTTAGGATCAAAATCCTCTATCTCACAACTGAGCATAGGCCCAAAGCTAGCCCCTTTGCACTTATTTCACAGTTTTGGTCTGCATAAGAGAGGATTTATCTACTTTGTGTCAATGTCCCAGTAAGTTCACATGCATATTTTACAGATGTTGAATAGGGAATACCCCCCTTGGTTCTGCAGAGCCTAAAGAAGGAGAGGAGATATTTATAGGGTCTATCTCCTATACTGTTGGCCCCTGGCCCAGAAATCTTGTTGATCAATGATGGCTACCTTGTAGGGATAATTGGGAAGCATCCAGTTTGGGAAAAAACCCAACACAACTTATGATTTCCCATTCAACAACTTTTGCTTGGGAATACCAAGATATGAAAGGCATACCTCCTAAGATCTGTACCCATCATATATACACTGAGGATATTAAACCTGTCAGATAACCCCAAAGAAGATTGAATCCTGCTTTAAAGGATATTGTCAAAATTGAAATAGAAAAATTACTTCAAGCAGGGTTTATATATCCAATCTCAGATAGTCAATGGGTCTCACCCCTTGTCATAGTGCCTAAAAAGAATGGGAAATGGAGGGTGTGTATTGATTATAGAGAAATAAACAAGGCCACAAAAAATGACTACTTTCCCTTACCATTCATTGACCAAGTACTGGACAACCTTGTTGGGAGAACGTATCTTTCTTTTCTAGATGGATTTAGTGGGTATAATCAAATTCAAGTAGCACCTGAAGACCAGGACAAAACCACCTTCACATGCTCTTGGGGAACTTTTGCTTACAAAGTTCTTCCCTTTGGACTATGCAATGCCCCAGCTACATTTCAGAGACTTGTTTTAGCTATTTTTGCTGAACTAGCTAATGAATGCATGGAGGTTTATATGGATGACTTTACTATGTATGGGGATAATTTTGAATAAGCTCTCACAAACCTTGAGAAAGTACTGAAATGCTGTGAGAAAAATCAATTATCCATTAGCCATGAAAAGTGCTTTATGATGTGGAGGAAGGAATTGTTTTGGGACACCACATTTCAGAAAAGGGGATCAAAGTGGATCAAAACAAGATAGAAGTGATCACACAGTTGCCTTCACCCAAAAATCAGACAGATGTTAGAAGTTTTCTAGGTCATGCAGGCTACTATAGGAGATTCATAGAAAATTTCAGCAGAATAGCTGCCCCCCTGTTTACCCTAAACCTTTTGGGGTTTTGAGGCCAATGTATGGCCTTATGGTTTTCATTATAAAAAAGGCATCTCAAGGGCTTCTAGTCTCTGAAAGATTGTCATCCTCGTCAACTACCTCTGAAGCCTGCCCTTCCTTTGAAATCAAGATTCACGTTCTTGCCTTCTTCTGGCTCTTCACTCATGGTAGGTTCTGAAGAAACCTCTTTAAATATTTTGATTGTTATCACCCCTTTTAGTCACTATTTTATTTTTTCATATTAGTTTCTCCTCTACCTTTAAGGCATATTCATAAGCCTCGTCTATAGTAGGTACTTTTACCAATGCGAGCTCATCTTGAAGTTGAAACTTTACCCCATTCATAGACAAGGTTGATTCTTACCCTTCACCCTCTTCTATATCAATCCATATTTGAAGCCTCATAAACTATTCAGTATAAGTCTGCATTGACTGACCCCTTTGTTTGAAATTCTAAAATTCTTTAAAGATTTTTTGTTGGTAATTAGAGGGAAATAATTGAGCTCTTAGTTGTTTCAACATATTAGGCCTATTAGTGTTCCCAACTGATTATCTGATTATCCCTATAATGTATCTATCCTTAATGCTCGTAACTTTTAGGTTAGTGGTCAGCGAATAGGAGACAATTGCTCATTATCCTCTACACTTTAGGCTCTACTAGACCTAGGGGGTGTTCCCTTATTACAATATCTGAAATTAATCTCCTAAATTCAAATGAGATATTGTTTAAGTAGATTGTCCTCACTTATGTATTGAGGTCTGGAAGATCCTATTTTAGATTAGCTAAGTCCTTAACATGTATCTATTTCAGAACTCCGAGAACATGGAACAACTTGAATAGATTATATATAAAAAAAAGGAAAAAGATTTTATCTTCTTGATTTTTATGAGTTTTACATGCTTGGATTTGAAATATATCCTTAGATTTAGGGTAACAGAGTCAAAACCCAACATGTAAGTTTTCCTTTCATGACAACAAAGCTTCATACCCAGAGGGTTAATCAAATCACTACTGCCTTATAGAAATGAGCCCAAGAAAGAGTATTATCTGTGATTCTTCTTCACTAATCCCTTAATACAACACACTTCCCCCTATATATGATCCAAAGCAATTTAATCCATTCCTTGAACAGATGCAACAAATCAGACACACAATATAGAAAATGTATATTGATAAGATCAGGAACCTTTAGCAACTTCACTCAAAAGAAAAGCAATCATATCCAAGGAGACAATCAAAAACAACACACACATATAGTGTTTCTCATATAATTCAATCTGAATAGAAAATTGCCATGTAAAAACAAGTAATCTCACATGCAAAATATGACCTGCAACCCAGAAGTACTCCTTTCTTATTGGAATCAATCAAAATCACAAGGCTTTACAATATGTTTCTGATTATCAGAGTATTCTTTATTTCCTCCTATGACTTGTCCTAATCATACAAAACATAGTATGAATTTCCCCTTATATTGGAGAAATACAAAAGTATGTCAGTGAAGCTCCTAAAATGACTATTTTTAGAAAATTTAACATTACAATACAAAAATAGTTTTGGAGCTTGTGCTCATACAATATTTTGATAATATAATTCAATTACAATCATATGTGTGCCCACACAATCTTCCAATGATGATGCTTGATCCATTTTCATAGGCCCAAAAATGTAGTACCACTTGGAAACTGCCAAAATAGGTAATCCTTGAAGACTGATGACTGATTGAAAGTGAACTCAAGCATCAATCATCTTTGTACTTCTCTTCCCAAGCTCCATACTCTTTATCCTTCAGCCATTGGGAATCGAATACTTTGATCACCTTCTCATTATGACTAGCATATTGGGCATCTAAAATTGCTTTTGACTCCTTACTAATGCTATTGCAAAGCTTCTCCAATGAAATAAGCTCATCTAATACTGAATTTAGAAAACTTGTTTGCAATTCACCATCAACACAAACTAGAGCAATCACCTTAGACCCCAGAACATTGAATTCAACTTTCCATTCATCCAATGTTTTGGCTTGACCCTAATCATCTTTGAAGTTGGGAAATATGTTCATCTTCATCTAATCAATTAGTGTTACCTTCTACTTTAGTTGCTTCTCCAATTTGATCATGTAAGAAGTAACACCATGTAAAATTGCCATGATTTCTGATACAACTTGTAGTCCAAGGGGCTTATTTAGATCAAACCTAGTTGTCTTGACCATCTACTTAATAGTGGCATTCGTTGGCATCCGCTTATTCATAATTTCCTATAGACTAGATGATTTTTCCTCATGCTTAACCAATGCCTAGTTCAAACCTACAATTCCTTTGTATGCATCATCTACTTTTCTATTTATCATTTTCAGATCCATGTGTCAACTCATCATAGTAGCGTAGGCCCAGGAGGGACCCACACCACCGCCCTCACACTCATGCTCTAAGCGCTAGCTTTGTCTTGCTTGGACTGGACAGGGACCCACTTGACACTTGTCACTCCATCATAACGGTGCAAGGCATATTCCTTGGTATGTTTGTGTTGTGCGCTCATGCGATCCAGTGAGGAGAAAGCATGACTTAGACATTCAGCTGATAAGACTTATGACCCACCCATTTGGAGATCTACAATCGGTGCATTAGCGTAGCTCTGATAGATTTGATAGATTTGGAGCCTGTGATGCTGCAACAACCGTCGATATGTCTTCAAAGACTTTAGACTCAGACTTAGGAAATATTTGTACGCATGGGGAAGCTGGTGACTAGACCAAAGGGGTTGGTTCTGAATGGGAACTAAGACATAAGGTTGTAATTTAAGTCAGGGATGACTACCTATTACAAGTCAACACAAAATTATAATGTAGGATTATACAAAAGCTAAGGGTTTAGGGTTTAAGGCCTTTTACACTCAGACTTAGCCAATTGCAAGGGTTTTAGACTAGAGAGCAAGGAAACTATGGGGGTTCCACCAAGGCCAAAGTTTAATCTTTTCTTTTCCTTGTCTTCTTCTCACACTTTGCACATTCTCCCACCATAGGACTGCATGTGACTTCAATTTGGATGCTACACTTTTCACTCTTTTAGGATCATTCTTAGTAATGTCTTTCATCTCAAAATACTTCTCCAACACTTGGACCTAGTCTAGGAATAAATTTGGGTTGAGTTCACCTCTAAAATCAGAAATTAATCGTTACCTTGGAACTTTGGCTTCTCAAGGCTTCAATAAGCCTCTCCATAGGGTCTAATGCCCTAGAAACATTTCTTTAAGGGCTTGCATTCCTCCTAACCCTTCCTCCTTAGTTCACATGGACTCCCCTTTGGGCCATCATAGACTACTCTGATACCAAAACTGATGCAAATTAGCCTTTGCTCCTACATGTTAGCCTCAAGAAAACATGTACTTTGTGTTGCACATCACCTCCTACAAAATACTTTGTTTGCAATTGCCTTTCTCAAGGTAAAAATGGCAACAAGATAAAATATAGAAATTTACAAAGTGGAAGAAGGCATGCTCAAGTAATACTAAACCCAAAATACATGGCATTGCTTTCTTTATTCCTACACTAAATTAATATAGAATGGAATACATAGTACAACAAGTCTTAGAATGACCAAAGTAAGGCAACTGCATCGCTTAGCTCCATCAATCCAATGACAAAAACTACCTCACACAAATTTAAGATTTAAACCCAAATATCCCCTAATTTTCTTCAATCAAAGTTCTTGTTTTAATTACATTTACCAACATAGTCTAGAATGATGGTTCATCCCACTCTAATATATCTGACTTATTTCTTCACCCAAAAAAAGAAAACTCTATCCAAGAAACCCAAATCCTTAGCTAGAGAAATCCACCTAAAAAAAGTGACACAACACCAATAAAAATAAACACCACTAACACCCAAAAACTCCTAACTACAAAGTTAGTATAAAAAAACCCAAAAAAAGGAACTGTGAGAATTGGCAATTACAAATCAAAACCCACAAACAACTAAAAAACAGGAAACTAACAGGTAGTGGGGACCCACCATTAATTGGCAGTTACATTAGATGTACCTATTTATATCTATACGTGCTTGAAAGTGAAGGAAGAGGTTCATTATTGTTTGAGATCGTATATACAATTAACATTTTTCAAAAAAAAAAGGGAGGGGGGCCTCTTATTTTTGGGTTTTTTAATTTTTACTTGTGCTTTAAATTGCTCATATTTATCTTTTGCATGATTCGTACAATATATAAAACCACTTTCCATGTTCCTATTTATATCCACACATCCTTAAGAGTGAAGGAAGAGATTCATTATTGTATTGGATAAGGGTTGAGTTTTATGCAATAGTGAAGAATTTTATAGTTTTTTTACCATCTAGGACTTTCCAAAGTGAAAATACTGTGTATTGTCTTTAAGATTTATGCAATAGTGAAAAAATTTATAAGTTTTTTAGCTAAAAAATACTTTTAAAAGTGAATATACTATGTATTGTCTTTACTTTCTAGTTAATATGTTATTATTTCATATCATATACACACTATTTCTATTATACAAATTTTATTTAGCTTCTTTTGTCTCTATAATTGTATAAACAGTTCACACGCTCTTACTTCAAATGATTAAGATGTGTGGCAGAGTATTGCTAATGGGATGTTTAAGTTTTGTGTTGTAATTTGTCAAATAAAAAAATATTATCAGAAGAAAACCAGGAATCCCAATCAAGAATAAAATATCATGTAAAGATACAACAGTGAGATTGAAAGCCACAGCCCACCATGATATAATTTGATCTGAGTCATCTGACCATGACTTTGGAAGGGGATGAAGTAAGAGACAGATCACACAACACAACAAATCGCCATTATCAATTTCTATTTAACATTGAATGCGGTTTTCCTCAACTCAATCTTGTAAGATCTGGAAACCAGTTGGCCTGGCTTGATACTCATCCATAACTACAACTTAACCATTAAAAACTGAAACATATCAAGGTTGTGGGTACCCTGACAAATGAGTTTAACTGGAACATGTGTTGTCATTTCAAAGATCCATGATCAACAAAGAAATATCTAAAACCTATTTAAGGTTATTTTATAGTCTTATTTGGGTACAGCTTTGTCTTCTAAAGGAACGTTTCTATCCAAAGATCAAGCTTTCACAATTTGGGTCCAGTCGATCTTGTGACTGCTGGCTATGGCTACGAAATCTCCATTCCACTTGGCTTATTATTTTTCTGTCAATAGCTATCGTGATGCGATAAACGAATTCATGTATGATGTATCCTCGCCTGTTTATTTCATTATAAATGCTATACAATTGTCTCAATCATAGTGATTTTCGTTTGAAAAAGAATTTTGTTTGCTGTTAAGTACACACTCTTCCTCTTTCTTACTGATGTCCCAATATGATTCTTGCATTTACGCTTTTAGTTTGTGATGTTATTTGCAAATCAGCTCTCTTTTTCCTCTCATACTTATATTTCTCTTCTTCAAATTTTATTTCAAAGTCTTAGTTATTCATCTTATCTTTCAAATCCATTTCTCTTGCCATGATTGTCCTACTTTGTGCTTTACATCCTTTAGTTCTATACTTCGACAGCATTGTGAGTGCTTGACCACATTGGCAACCACTTTGGCAACGTATCCAACTTTTGTGCTAAACCTTTTATCTTTTTATTGAAAGGTTTTCTCTATGTAAATTACATAGCATTAATTTTATTTTTGTATATGTGTTTCTCCAGTTTCTATAATTGTTTAGATCATATCTTAAAGTTTTTGTACATCACTCCTCTCAAAGTTTAGCGTAGGAAGCCACTTACTCTACATTTGCTTCCCTAAAATTGATTCTTGAAGGAAATGAATATCCCACAAAGATCCAAGAGCATCATTTAGATGACATATGCACGCGGTTTAATCATCTGACGAATATACAAAATCTAAATTTTCAGTATTTTCTATATCTTTGTAATCTACATTTTTAGAGGCCTTCAAAGAGTTTCTGGGCCTCGATTTGTTGGAGGAGGTGTGTCACCTTTACCTAGGCCTCTTCATCACTCTGTATAGGTCTTTTGGAGATCTTTTGAATACATCCAAGAAGTTTGATTTTTTCGTAGTGGGCTAGGAGTTATGACCCCACCAAGTTGGGGTGTAAAAATAAAAAATTTCTATATTTTATTCAATTTTGTAGCTAATATGTCCTCATCTAGTTGTCATTTTCAACATCCAAGGAGGACGTAGGTGTGGTGACTCTTTAGTTTTTGAGGGGAACCATAGTTCAGTAGTCTACTAAGTTTTTGGTTCATTTTGTTGCAAAATGTACATATTGGTTTGTTTCAAATCAATAAGATAGAGTGGATGACATGCATCTCTTCCACAAAGTTTGCCAACTTGTATGAGCTCTCCATTTTAAAAAAAAATCTACTTCATGTTTCTTCAATAAAATTTAATTGACATATTGTTTGTTGCATTCATTATTGGTTACAATACAACCAGTCCCTCACTGGGTATTGTCCTTTGAATTCCTAAATAAATTCATATCAAAGTCCTCCATTTAAAGCTTCTATAGCTTAAAATTCATAACTGAATTTTTCCGTCTCCAATTGTTCAATGTGTTTTCCATCTTTCCTAAAACAAAAATCTCTTATGTGCACAGTTCCCACTAAAACCAAGATTTGTTCAAAGCATACGTTTCCTAACACCTAGGAACCAAGTTGATTAAGCTTTGATACCAAATAAAAGGAAGCAAGATAGTGGAAATGCCTCCTACAATAATCTATGAGAAGAGAAACACAAGAAAGATATGATCTAAAACAATTTCAAGAGAGAAATTATAACATAGAATTTACAATAACATAGATAGAGACACAACATGTATCCTTGAAACTCTTTTAAGAAATAACCTCGCCTCCAAATCTCAAACCAAACATGTATTCACAAAAACAATAATGGTTACAATACAATCACAAGATCAAGCCTTCATAGAAGAGCACACTAAATCTAGAGATATTCAGGTAACATAATGATACCTACAAATACACGTGATAATACTTCTATCCCAAGCATCCAATATATAGCCAAAATCAAAACCACAAACCATGATTGGTTTCTAAAAGCACATGTGTTGAAAACCATGGGCTAAATCAGGCACCCAAATCATACACAAAATTTAATGCCTAAAATTAGTCGAGTTAGCTAATTGTTAAATGAAAACGTTTTCTTCCAAATTGGATGTTCTATTTTGGTTCTTTCTGTCTTATTGAAAAGATGTTCTTTTATTTGCTTCTAGTTCACACAACTCCCGCTCTTCATGCACTTTTTATAACAATAAATTCTACAAAGCCTTGCAAATGCCATTGTTGCATTTAGCAACTTCTATACTAAGTGAGGCTTACAAATTGCCTAATACAAACTACAAGTTACACATAATGCCAATCCAAGTGGAATGCCTTTTTCTAAGAGGCCATTATAAATAAACACAAATTAATAAATAAACTAAACATTAGGATTGTAAAGTGTACGACACCTATCCCAACATCAAGAAGTGACCCTGATAGTTGTTGTGAGCACAAAAGAAGGTATTATCTAGATTTTTTGTGGTTGCACGAGAAGAGAGGAGGCAAGGGAGTGTGAATTTGATACAATAATACTCGAAATGCCCATTTAAATTATGGCATCATACTCTTTGCATTTCCATTGATTAGTGATGGGATGTTGAAGACATACTATTCCTAGAGTTTTCACCCATCTTGTATTTTCTCTAGATAAAACTATTGTGTCAATTGTCTTCTTGTGTGTAGTCTACTATTTATTGGTTCCTTCTTGTAATTTGAATTGCATAGTAGTTTGATGAGAGTTACGAGTAGAGATAAACTAAAAATTTGTAATTAGTGAGTCGTTAGGTTATGAATCCAATATAGATCAAGTGGTATTAGTGCCTTAAGTTTTTATTATTGATTAGGGTTTAGCTAATTTATGTGATCCATGAGGTCAAGAGGCAATGAGAAATCAGTTCCTCATGAACTTTAGAATGAAACAAGGTAGTGGAATAGGGTTATTAGAGCAATGGATATAGAATGATCTAGAAGGTCGAAGGTGAAATCCATTTTAGAAGACTTGAAAAGGATGTGGCAGGGTCTTCAATTCAATGGGGAAGATAAACTAGATCAAGATTTTTATGAAAGTATTGGCTAAGAAAATGAATATGATGTGCAAACTTAAGGAAGAGGAAGAACCAATAAAAACTGAATTAGCAGAAAGGTAATCATCCACATAGAGTGCCTTCAATGCTAAAGCTAATATTGACTTGCAATTGTATCATAGAGAATTAGCACTAAGCATTTAGATAATTGTATATCTCAAATGGAGGCATATTTCAGCCTTCAAAAGCTAACTTCACATCAACAAATCTCATTTTTTAGGCTTAAGTTGTCAATCCATGCTCTCACATTGTACGACCTAGTTATACATTATCCCTTGAATGTCACAAAATCCTTCTTGTTTTGAAGTGGGAAGACTTTAATAAGATGCTAAGGAAGAAATTATATCCCATCTATTATGAAGAGGATAAAGTTATTCATGAAACTATTTCAACAATGATAAGGACAAAGTATATAGGAATATACTAGCGAGATTTAGAAGAGGGTAGTTCAATATGTCACGAAAAAGGATGTGTTAACAAAGTACATAGGTGGGTTGCTTGGACACCTAAAAATACTAGTACTCATGGCAAAGTCTTAGGATGATGTGTGTGTCTAGGACTATTATGTGGAATTGGATAAGAAAAAGGCATCCTTGTTTAGAAATAAAAGTAGATAAAAGGGATTGCAACAAGGTGGTTAGAAGAATAGGGAGAAAGACAAGAGGAAGACAAATATGAATGCAAATATGGCAATCCAAAAGGACAAAGACAAGAATAAAACCAAAACACAATGTGTCCATTATGGAAAAGAAGGGAATGTGGAAGAAAAATGTTGGAAGCTACACCCACACTTGTAGCTATTATGAAGAAGAAAGAAGAAGGATGCCAACATAGTTATGAAGCACAAAGGAAGATGTTCATGGTGATTCTAATTTGGATGTGATCTCTAATGTCAAGAGACATGCATAACAAGTGAGATTTCAAAAGTAAAAGAGAAAAATGAGATGACACAACTCTTTCATATCAATATATAGATTAGGGACAAAAAGATACTCTTTTTTCTACATGTTCTTAAGCCAATTTAATATTTTAGAATTTGTTAAATGAATTGGGATTGTCAGTTGTATATCTGCAACCTTATGCATTGGGTTGGTTGAAGGCTGGTGGTGAGATCAAAGTGAAGAAGCAATGTATGCTCATCAATAGGGACTAATTTCAAGGATGAAGTGCTTTTTGATGTGGTATCATTGGATGTATGTGAGATTATATTTAGAAGTTCATACTTATACCTTTGGGATGCTACCCATTGGAGAAGGCTAAATAAATATAGGTGGATTGTAGATGAAGGACCCTACATTTTGTGTGCAACTGAGAATAAAATGCAAATCACCATGATAAATGCAACCAAATCCAACTAGTTGATCAATACTAGTGGTAAGTTTTCCCTTTTCATGTTGAGAGACAAAGGAGGAAAAAATGAATTGAGTTGAAAGGACTACACTATAGATATGCTCACCACTTGAACAATAAGGTATATATAGTTTAGTGAGTAAGTTTTCTAAATTATTTATGGAGCCTAAGGGGCATAAGAGAGCTATATAACATGATGTTCAATTATTACTTGAGTGTCCTTTACCCAACTATGGTTTATATGACAAAGTATTGTTGGATCACAAGTCATGGAGCAACTCAAGAAGTTAATGGAGCAAGGAGTTATTAGACTAAGTACCTCTCCATGTGGAGTGCTAAAGAAAGATGTGACATGGTGGATGTACATAAACTATTGGGGGTTAGATAAGATCATTATAAAGAACTAGTATCCACTGCCCTAAATCAATGATTTATTAGATCGATTGTAGCATGCCAAGTATTTTATGAAGCTAAACCTTAAGTCTAGATATCATCAAGTGAGGATTAACAAGGAAGATGTTTGGAAGACAACATTCAAGACATGTCTAAAAGGAAGCAAGGTATGTAGAAACACTTCCTACACTGATCTATTGAGGAAAAATTTATGTAAATTTTTATCTTTTAGAATTACAGATTATGAGATGCACATTAACATAAAGTTAACAACGCATCAAAACAAGTACACTGCTCACAACACAAGATATACATGAAGAAAACCATTTTAGGTAAAAAAACCCACACTCCAAAGTCACCCAATATATTATTCAGGAATCAAGAAGATTGCAACATACCGATAAAAAACACCCCGCTAAGGAACCCAGTTCGTAAAAATAAAGTTAGGGCTGATGCAACAGACTGATAAAACAGAGATGAAATGGTTGAGAGATAGACAGCTTCAAAATATTCATATCTCCAAAATGACAAACTGGGTATGGCTGATTTTTGGATATGATTTAGATAACTAGGTCGTACACCATACATAAAATATATAGAGAAACCCAGTTCATGAAAATAAAGTTATGGCTAAGGTAACAGACCAGGTTTAGAATATGTAGAAGAGAATTCACATAATAATATAAAGCTTGCATATTACAAATTTATTTCACTAAATCTAATGCAACAATAAATCAAATTCATATTTCAATCCATACTTGGAATATTACTTCTATCACATCTTCAAAAAATTCCCAACTTGCATCCATTTTCCCCCAAGTCTTTTCTTCTAGAAGCTATGGTTTATGGTGCCAAAAGAAAAAAAAAATGAAAACTTCCTGAGAGAGAGATTCTCAAAACATAAAATATATTCTACTATTTGAAATGCATGCTCCTCTCCCCAAATTATGTCTTGAGATTTCAAAAATAAAGTTGAGCATGCATAACCACCCCCCTAATTTCTTCCAGAAGATTCTCCTTTATTACTTTCTTACAATTTGTTATTTTTAACCAAACAATAATTTCTCTTTGATTTTATTTATTTTAGAATTTGCTATTTATTTCATTTACAACCAAACAAAAATAGTTTCTTTCTACTTTTCTAAAATTAGTCTCTTATACAAAAGAAACAATTATTTCT
This sequence comes from Cunninghamia lanceolata, assembly GCA_027924645.1. Taxonomy (NCBI): domain Eukaryota; kingdom Viridiplantae; phylum Streptophyta; class Pinopsida; order Cupressales; family Cupressaceae; genus Cunninghamia; species Cunninghamia lanceolata. The sequence continues at coordinate 17,464,137 of BSBN01001215.1, read as the reverse complement.
AAGATTCTCTCTTGAGGTGCGTAATTGTCACTTCTTCCAAGTGACCAAAAGGGAAGATAATTACTCAAGGCAATAATAATAAAGAAAGATAATCTTTTTCAGACATAATAATATGTATTTCCACACAGCTATAATTTACATAAAAGCATCTATATTTATTTATCAAAGTGCCCTCTTGACTTAATAATTTTATTGTAATGAAAGAATTAACCAAAATATTAATCAAACAATTCCAAACAAAATAACCCAAATGCCAAACATTACCTGACACAATGCACGATCGAAAGTATGACCACAATGACAATGACTGACCATTACGCCCATAAAGACAACACTAACTTGGTGCAAAACTGGATACTCATCCTTTTCAAGGATGATGGCTAACTAGGGGACCACATGTTATCTCCATTGAACAGTTTCCATTGGGTTTAAGGCATGCTTAGACCTGTCAATTCAGATGGAGTCGATGCTTGGTACCTGCATCCTACATCTGTGCATAAGGAATGTGATGTTAGCCTCGACAACCTGTGGGTTATGCGATATCTAGATGCACCCATCAAATTTTCCTTCATAGCATGGAGAAACCATCATTCACATGGATATTAACTCAGTATCTGGATATTAACTTAATATTTGGACGCTACTTTATGTACCACCCTTTGAATATCCTTACAATGTCATCAACATGAAGAATTTTGTTGAAGAGGAGATCTGATTGATGTCTTCAGGATGCTTTATCAATGCAGAATAATATGCCAAAGGTGGAATGTCCGAATGACGTCATCGTCATATGCACTTCTTTGGGGAGGGGGTTTGGATGACGTCATTGGGACATTCAAAAATTCATGGATTTTTAAGAAGGATCCAGACATTAGGAAATATCCGGATGATGTCATCATCATATTCACAAGGGTTTGCACATTCGCAAAGGACCCCGATATTAGTTAAGATCTGGATGTTTAGAAATCATCCAGATATTAACTATGGTCCAAATATGAAGGGGATATTGGGACCTTAGCTAAGGTCCGGGATATTAAGATAATATCTGGAATGTTAGCTAAGATCTAGATGATGTCATTAGGATATCCATACCAAAATGACTAAGTATGAAGATCGGAAGTCCCTTCAAAGGAAGGCATTTGAAGATTAAGGATTTATGGGTTTTTTTGGGTTTTTTGCAAGGATTTTCCAGATGAGATTTTAGGGATTTTTGTAATGTAGAACATGAGGATTTGGAGGGATCAAGGCTTGTAGAACCATATTCCAAGGGATATCCAGAAGATTTTCAAGATGAATTCTTTGCCTCTGGATAGAGGAAAATGGGTCAACATTTTGGCAACCTCTCAGGTATGTTTGCTTGCTAAACAATTGGATTAGTGGCCTTGAGCATCCATTGGGCATGGGGTCAAAAGGGATTGCAACAAGAATAGAGGAGCTAAAATGACCAAGGCTAGCTATCAAGGCAAAAAAATAACAAGCAAGCATGTATCCTCCTTATGAGAATACAATAGAGTGCAAAGGCACTTATTGAAAGGAAACCTAAAATAGAAACAAAACTAACCTACAACTAAACTAACCCATCAGGGCTGACCTTAAAAAAAGCCATTAACTGGTTCTTCAAAATAACTACCCTTTCTTAACAAGTTACAATGTTTTCCACACTTGTGGCCAGTTAGCAGGAGATGGGGAAGGAGTTGACATATGACAAATTGATGGAGCACTTCCCTAAGAATGGGGATAAACTCACCTATCTATCTCACATATGACAAATTGATGGAGCACTTCCCTAAGATTGTTGATGCTGCTACCAAGAGGTGAATAAATGGGCTGATCCCACTCATTTTGATGCTCAACTTCATGCTTAGAGGCAAGTATGACAAGTGGTGACTCTTTTTGATCTATCTCCAAATGGGCTAGATGCCTGATAGGGCATCCCCTTGAGATGACATGCAAATCAACAAGATTGATCTCATGCCTCTGCTCTGATTCTTTCTCCTCTTGCTGGTTTGGATGCTCTGGTTTCTATGAACCAACTAGAAATATGGCTGCCTCCACCCTATGAACAAGATGCTCATGATTTTCTGGATCAGGCTCAAGAAATGAGCCCTACAGATGCTTGATGGAGAAATCTCCCTCATCAAGGAGTTAAAATCCTTGCTGGATAACAAAGAACAAATCTTTAATTTATTCTTGCCTATGCTCAACCTCTATATCTTCATCTTCAATAAAATGTGGGAGCTACTCAAATGTATCAGGATCATCAACCTCTGCATCTTCCAGCATAGAGAAACATGCTTACCCTTCTTTGTGGTTTGGAACCTCACTATCCTGTTCGGCCTCACATTCCAGCAACAAGCCATTATTTTTAATGTCCCCACACTGCTGGTCCATCATCAAATTTAGCATCTCCATGTCTTCTTCATCCTCAATATAATTAGGTAGTTCATGAAATAAAGTGGCATCATCCACTTTTGGAGTAAACTCTGTAACAACCCTCTCCATAACACTCTCATCCTTTGATTGTTTCTCCATAAGATTTTGCTTGAGTTGTCTTTGCAACTAGAACTCCTCACCATGCCTTCTTTGCATTTGGGTTTCATTCATCTTGTGCACAACATGGGAAAATTCTTCAAATGAACCAAAGTCTAAAGGGCTCAACCCTACACCAGAACCAACACTATCCTTATACTCCGTCCACTACTGCTCTATCAGATTTGGCTTAACTTCTTACAGCGGGTAGAATTTTCAGTTGTAATAGTGCATAAGGGCTCATTATTTGCAAGTGGCTCCTCCCTTGTTATAGGGACTTGAAGGGCTTTTTGAGAGAGTCTTTCATGAGGAGTTATAGGCTAAATTTGTTCAGGAATAGGCTCCTGTGAAGGCTAAGGGCCTCTAAAACTTGGGATTTTGAAACTGAAAAGCGGATTTAAAGGCCTAGAGGAAGTATCCTTCCTTAAGTTTGGGATCTTTAATGTGGGGATTGCCTCTGAAGCAGGCTGAACTGGTGTGGAAGGGAGGGGCTGCATGAAAGTAGGAATGGAGGGGACTGATTGGGCTTTGAATATCTGGGCTTTGGCAAGCAACCACCTCATTTGTTCTTCTTTAGCTGCAATTTGTAAATCTAGGCTTCCTTGATAAGCCCTTTCATGTGCCTCCATCTGTTGTTGGTAAAGATGAGCATGATAAGCAAGCTCATCCTACTATTGGTTATACTCTACTAGTCCTTGAATTTCCTCCAACCTCCTTTGCAGGTCCATCGCTATATCCATGAGACTCATTGTCAAAATTGTAGTCCACTTGAAGTAGGATAGGAGGGTAATCATACTAATTAGGGATGTAGTGGTTTTCTTGGGGTTGGAAATAAGTATTATTAGGTTAGAAAGAAAAATGAATAGGGGTGGGTGGGGGGTAAGCATCATGAGGATGTTGATATTCTGCTACAACAGGGGCATATGTGGTGCAGGAGCACCTAGTCAAGAAGGGTCAATTGATGTACATAGTGTGCATAGTTGGTGTATATAGTTGAATAGTGTTTTCATATGCATTTAAGTTGTAATAAGGTCAAAATAAGACCATTAAAGTGTTTGGGGGTCATTTAGGCTTTAGAAGTTAGAATTTGTCAAAGTTTGCTTTGTATTGGAGTGGCATAAGGAAGGCCAAAGGTTAAAAATGGCATTTTCCAATTATGGACTCTTGATTTTATGAGTAAAATACATTGAAAAGACCCTCATTGTATTCATGGAGAATGGAGAAGTGAATGAAATTAAGGAAACTTGCTTTTCTTACCTAGTTTTCCCTGTTTTAACTGTTTTTCCTCATCTTTCGCTGTTGTATGACTCGTACGGCCCTGTCAGAAGGTGAAATTGATTGGAGGTGAAAGCTTGGTGAGTCCTCTTTCATTTGCAGGTGGTTTTGCATTTTAAAGTAGAATTATATAGAAGTTATTGGGTTTTGAATGCATACTGCCCTGCTAAAACAGGGGGCTAGGGTTTGTAAAGGAAAATGAAGTTTTAAACACTTGCCACTGTTCAAAATTTTTGAAATTGGGATTATAGATACTACACTAGGTGTTTTTTGCTTTCCCATTGGTTTTGGATCATTTCATGAAGCTTTGTTCAAGTTTGAGGAAGCCCTAGGTGGTTTCCTTCCTATTTTTTAGGCTTGACAAGGGTTTTGAACATAAATTTGGAATTTAGAGCTTAGAGGAGTAGTCCAGACCCTAAAATTGGAAAAATCCCTCATTTGGCAATGTGTTTAAGGTTCCCAAATAGTTTTTAGGATTTTGATAAAGGAAAATTTCAAACTTTCTTTGTAAAATTGGCTTAATTAGGCATATTGGCAAACTAAAATAGTCATTTTTGAGCCCTTTGTTTCAAAGAAACCTATGCTAGATTTTGGATATGTTTTAAAACTTGATAATGGGTGTCCAAAAATCTCTTCACAATCTTCAAAGGAGGCCTAAGATAGAAATTATGCTCTGACAGTCCTTTTTCTAGGGCTACTAGGATTGGGCAGTTTGAAAACAAAGTGTCTTTAGTGAAGAGGGCAGACGTTGGTGAATGATGGAGTTGGTTTTGTTTGAGTCTTAGAGGTGCAAGAAGGTCATTGATAACCTAGTTTAGGTATGGAAGTTGGAAACTTAAGAATGTGCCCTTGAACTAGGAGATTGTCATGAAATGTTTGCTCTTGAAATGTGAAGAATGACCTTTTGAGCCCATTTTGTGAAATATGTCCCTTTGGGTTTGATTTTGACACCTGGTTTGACATCAAATTGGTATCAAAGCATAGGGATTAGATCTCTTGAGGGAGATTGGTTGAAGTTTGTGTAAAGGGAAGGTTGGAATTTGAAGAGTCAAGATGCTTCCTAAGAATAGTGGCACTTCTAGAGAGTTGCAGGAGTTGAAGGAGAGACATGCTAAGTTGTTGGAGTCTCATAATGTTGTTTTGGCAAGGCTTGTTGCCTTAGAGTCAAGTCAGAAAAGAGGTATGGTTCTAGGAGATGAGAGTGAATCTGAGGAAGAAGGGGAAGAAGAGAATGAAGTAGAGGAAGAGCAGATGGATCCTAATGAGCAGAGGAAAATAAGGCTTTTGAAGGCTGTAAGAGGAGAAGAATATAAGTCCAAGGTTGATTTGCCCATGTATGGAGGAAGTTTGAATAATGAGGAGATTCTAGATTGGATTGCAACCATGGATAATCACTTTGAATGTGAAGATGTTCCTGAAGAGAAGAAGGTCAAGATTGCCAAGACAGAGCTAAAAGGTCATGCATTATTGTGGTGGAACTATGAACAAGTTGAGAGGAGAAAGAAAGGTATATCAAACATAGTTTCTTGGGATAGAATGGTTGGTAAGCTCAAAGGTAAGTTTCTTCCTAAAGACTATGAAGTTCAATTGTATAATAAACTCCAAAGTTTGAAGCAAAAGGACTTAGATGTCAAGACTTATACTGAAGAATTTTATAAGTTGAGCATAAGAGTAGGAAGAATGGAAGATGAGGTTGAAAAGGTTGCAAGGTACCTTAGTGGACCTAGATTTAACATTCAAGATGAATTAGTAGTGGCAAATCCAAGAACCATTGAAGAGTGTTATCAAATGGCAGTTAGAGTGGAAGAGAAGATCAAAAGAAGGCAAGACAAATCTGTTAGAGGAAGAGACAACAATCAGAGAGGAAGAGTATCATTTCCTACATCAAAACAATCCCATGATGAACAAGAAGATGCAAACAAAGGTAAAGAACAAGTTGCTAATGCAAGGTGTGGATTTAGAGGCTCTAGAGGAAGATTTGGTGTAGGTAGGAGTTCCAATGTATTTTTCAGGAAGATGCTACAATTGCAATCAGTTTGGTCATCCATCCTTCAAGTGTCCTAAAAAATAAGGCTCTGCTTCAAGTGTTGGTGACAAGAGGGGTCAAATTGACCAAGAGGAGGATAAGGAAAGTGTAAAGTCACCCTCTCTACATGCTATTCCAGAAGTTGGGGAAACATTGATGATGCAAAGACAACTCTTGATGGAAACCAAGGAGAAGGAGCTAACTCAAAGAAAGGCACTATTCAGGATAGCATGCAAATGCAAGGGAAAGGTATGCAAAGTTGTCATAGATTCAAGTTCTACTGAAAGTATGATGTCTTGTGAAATAGTTAATAAACTGAAATTAGAAAGGATTCCTCATTAAGGACCCTATAAGGCATCTTGGTTGAGTGATAATCAATCCATTTTGGTTAATAAACAGGCTCTAGTTGAGTTTCATATTGGTGGTTATAAGGAAAGGTTGTTTGTGATGTTGTACTTATGGAGTGTTGTCATGTTTTACTTGGAAGACCATGGCAATTTGACAAGCATGCAATATATGATGGAAGGGCTAACACTTACACCATTGAAAAGGATGGAAGTGTAGACACCCAAATTTGTCCCAACTTTGTCCATGTCCTACAACACCTTGTTAAAACATTATCCTAAACATCATAAGCCATTTTTGTCCTAAATCCCACTCTTAATCCCATTTATCCATTAAGCCAATTAATTAAATAAATTTTATTTATTTAATTAAAATCCCCATCTTTATCCTACTTAGCCAATTAATTAAATAAATTTTATTTATTTAATTAATTTCACATGCATAATCCCACTTTCCAATTAATTAAATAAATCTTATTTATTTAATTAATTTTCAACTCCTATCCCAACTAATTCAAATATTTTATTTGAATTAAGTCCTCCATATCTTATCCCATCCTATTCATTTACCCAATTAATTAAATAAATCTTATTTATTTAATTAATTTCCAACTATATCCCAACTAATTCAAATATTTTATTTGAATTAAGTCATATGATCTTTCATCACATTCCAACACTTGTCCAGTCAATCATGTGTTGTAATACAACTTTTATCTAAAATCTTTCACATGCACAACTAATGGGACCTAATTTTAGTATTTATCTACACAAGCACACCTAAGCCTTATCTTCCCTTGCCACATGTCACATGACTACAATTTCTTGATGTGCAAGGAAACCTAACTTAATCCTATCCATCAATTTCATTTAAAGCCCTAATTGATCCTAGCCATCCATTGGAACCAAGCCTTTCCTATAAATCAAACCCCTCACAAGCCATTAGCATGCATTGAGCTTCAAGTACCCTTATTCTGCCAAATTATCATTAGCATGCATTGATCCTCAAGTATCCACATGCTGTTGAAATATCATTAGAGCCTTTGCATCCATCATCTTCAATCCATCTAGCTTGCATCCTTATCAACGTTATGCTGCAGAATCGAGCAATCAACACAACAAATTGATCAATCAATCAAGCTCATCTTGCATCTTCGAGGTATTGAATTATTTGGGTTTAGGTTATGCATTTCATTGTTTGAATCATTTCCATTTACAAATCCAAATTTTTCGATATACATTTGGCACGCCCGGTGGGACTCACGTCCCTGATTAACCCTCTTGTTTGAGTTGTTTTTGTGAAGATCAGATTTCTTGGAGCGTCAATCATTCATTTTTGCAGGTTTATGCACTTTGATTTGTAGGTTGAAGATATTTTATATTGCTGATTTTTTTTTAATTTATGACCAGATCTGTTGCAGAGGGTTTTTTGTTTTACACAGGTCCTGTAAAAAGGAGATCTTAGATTCATTGGAAAGAGGACTTCGAGAGCTTTCCGAAAAGTGGTTACATTAAAGATTTGGCTCAGTATTCAAAGAGTTATGGCGATTTGAAGTTGACCCTACGATTCTAATTTTTCAGAAATTTTTGACGCGTGACTTTTTGCTGATTTTTTTAATTTATGACCAGATTTGTTGCAGAGGGTTTTTTGTTTTGCACAGGTCCTAGAAAAAAGAGATCTTAGATTCGTTGGAAAGAGGACTTCGAGAGCTTTCCGAAAAGTGGTTACATTAAAAATTTGGCTTAGTATTCAAAGAGTTATGACGATTTGAAGTTGACCCTGCGATTCTAATTTTTCAGAAATTTTTGACGCACAACTTTTTGCTGATTTTTTTAATTTATGACCAGATCTGTTGCAGAGGGTTTTTTGTTTTACACAGGTCCTGTAAAAAGGAGATCTTAGATTCGTTGGAAAGAGAACTTCGAGAGCTTTCCGAAAAGTGGTTACATTAAATATTTGGTTCAGTATTCAAAGAGTTATGGCGATTTGAAGTTGACCCTGCGATTCTAATTTTTCAGAAATTTTTGACGCGCGACTTTTAGAAAAAAAAATCATATCTTCCAATCTAGCGAACCAAATCACATTTTATTTTTTGCAGTGACTTGTAAGTGAATCAAAGGAGCTGGAGCAACATTTGGATCAATCATAATAGCAACTTGGAAAGCAATTTTTATGAGGTGCACTCATTCTAATCTCTCATCTCTAATCATTATTTGATCACACATTTAGATTTTGGGCATAAAACAAACAACTTGTTTGTCATCACACTTGGATTTGGGCTTTAAAATAAATAATTGTTTGCAAATTCACATCAAAAAATTAGGCTAAAACAAACCATTGTCTTCCATCACATTTAGATTTGGGTCTAAAAAGAATAAGTGCTTGAACTGTTTGTTACACATTTCAAGTTTCTAAGGGGAAATTAACAACTGCGAGTGTGAATCAAGTGACAGCTCACTTGGTTTGCTTTTGTCATACCCTTCTTAGGAGGCCTGCTTGGAGACACACCACTCCAAGGGACGACCTCAATCGAGGCTGAATCGAAAGACACCCTCATTGGGAGTTGGAATCTTGTCACTCTTGGCTAAGCCCCAAAGAACTTTATACCTTTGGGAAGTGAAGGTGAAGGGTGGGTTACCCCTTTCTCCTGGCTGTGTGGCAGGATTTCACTTTCAATTCCATAGTCAACTTTGTGCAATAGATAGCCTAAGACCTAATTGGCTATACCCACTTGACTACACATTAGGCTTGTTGATGTGTCTTCCATGTGTGCTTGCATAATCATCACATTTCATTTTCAAAGTCAACAACTTGCTTATGTGTCTTGCGTGAGTGATTAATGTGTGTATATGCATAATCATTTGTTTGAATATTGCCATATCAAGCTCTAAACACCCAAACACATAAACAAATCAATCTAAACACATCATCTAAACATTCCACATCATCATCCAAATCCCTAAGCAAGCACTTGCTAAAAGGACTTAAGACAAACACGTGGTGACAACATGTCTACACTAGAGGACCTAGAAATCAAATTCCAAAGATTCCTCCAAAATCTTTATCAAGGATTACAACCCCTAAACCAAGACGCCATTGAAATATTACAATTCTTCATCCAAAAAGCTCAACCCCACGCAAGCCAATCACCTCAACTACAACACTCCATAGCCCAAGTCCAATACCTTTTAGCCACTAGTCAAGCTCGACAAGTACAACAATCCTTAGCCACTTCCTATCAACCTAATCCACCTTATAGCCACATGTCATATCCATCCACTTCCTATCAACTTAATCCACCTATCCACCAAGTCAATGCCACATCAACCTATCAACCTCCACCTCAAGCTTATCCAATCCCTCATACCACCATTCCAATGCACTACCAAGCCCATCCACAAGGCAATCAAGTGATATCACAAGAACAACATGCAAGTACAAATAGCCCTTTGTACATAAATCAATCAGGTCCAAGTACACCTTTTCAACAAGACCACCAAGCACCATTGATAGATCTAAATCCACCTTTGCAACAAGAAGCACATCCAAGTCCAAGTAATCCCTTGTACATAAATCAAACAAGCCCAAGTTATCCTATGCAAGACTTAATTACCTTTGACAAGGGAGATACCAATCTAGCAAATGCATCTTATGAGTGGCCTTCATCATCTAATCACCCGCCACCACATGAGCCAACTAATCCTATCCCAACACCACCATGTGATCCCAATCATAGTCCATTGATCCCTTTACCTTCCAAACCACCAAGCCCCTCATTACCTTCCTCACCATATCATTCTAATCGTTCACCAAAGGATGCGGCTGAGAGAGTTTTACAAAGGATGCTTGAAGCAAAACTCATTGAACTTCCTAAAGTCAAACCATGTGAAGAAAGTCCATATGATGAACATGATTATTGTGCATACCATAGGACCAAAGGCCATAATACAAATCAATGTCCAATATTTGTCTCAATTGTTTACAAGGTGTACCCACCTATAATGGGAAATCATGCCCATCACCCCCATCTAGTCCAAATCCTAATCCATCCAATCCAATTAGGTCTCAACCTAATCCTAGTCCTAATCCTAATCCAACACCAACTACCATTATCATACATCCATTATATTTTCCATCCACCCATACACTTGCAAAGGATGTGATCCATTGGCTACTAGCTAGGAATAAACTACCTCCATGTCAAACACTAATTCATGAGCCTACCAATGAACTTCCAAAGGTCATGTCCAATCCTATAATCTCATCATGTGGTTCACATATCCTTGAGCCTCTTCAAGAGGCTTCCATTAACATACCTAGCCCTTTAAGCCCATCATGTGACCTACAAGCCAACAAGTCTATTCAAGAGTCTCCAACCACAAGCCTAAGTCAAGAGCCATCATGCCTTCATGTTGATAACTATCAAGAGCCTATCAAGTCCACTCAAGAACCTTCCACTTCCATCCAAAGTCAACAGGTATGTTAAGAGCATAATCTTAAACATGTGGAAACATTAAGCCCTAGTCCAACTCAAGATCAAAACACTTCCATGCAACCCATCCATAACATTTACCTTCTTTATGATCAAGATGATACCTATGAAGAAGCTATCCATGAGCACCTTGATCCTATCCATAATCCTATATCTATCCATGACCAAGATATCCACATTGCTCCTAGTCATCTACCATCTAGCCCTATCCATAATGAGCAAACATCAACTTGTCATGATGAGACACTTGTCCCCCAAGTAAGCATAAAAGATCATACTAATAACTTGGATCAACATGAACATAAGCAAGATCCTAATGATCCTCCTTTCACATTGACCATCGATTCCACTTCAAGTCCACCATCATGTCCTATTGGTTTTACCACCTTTGTCCATGAATGTTCTTCCTTAGGACAACAACGACCTTTATCCACTTCACCTTCTTCATCCAATAATGAGCTCAAGTCTAATGTTCACAGCACACCTAGTCCCATTGTCCATCGCATACTCCAAAACATGAACTACCAAGGCAAAGGTCTAGGCCTTTATGAACAAGGTATTTTGGAGCCAAACCATGTCAAAATCCCTCCATGCTCATATGGCCTTGGATACACACCCCAAGGTAAACAAGGCCAAGATGTTGGTAATCCTTTCATGCATCCTAAACCTACCACTTTCCATCACACCCCCCATCATATACCCAAAACATATGTAGCCAATCCATCTCCATCATCCTATAAATGTCAAAAGCATGTGACCATACACCTTCTGCCATCCACTTTACCTCCACTTTTACCAACTCCAAATATCCCTCCATCCACCTTGCCACCATTGCTTCCAACACCTAACATACATATCATTCATAAGTATCCTTACATCCCTAATCATGGCCAACAAAAGCACACATCACCTAAGCATAAAGCTTCCAATCATTTCATCCACTCCACCCATGCCATGGGATTCAAAAGCAAAAATTTTGATGCCTCTACCTATAAAGCTAAAAGTCCTACCAAAAATCCAAAGAACTATCATGCCTTAGGGCACAAACATGAAAAATCAATGCAAAGAACCAAATCAAAGCAATCTAAAAAGCTATCCAAGCCCATACCTCCAAAAGCAAAGCCCAAAAGCAAAATGGTTTGGGTTCCTAAGCAAACAGCTAGCAAAGCGAATGAGGCATCCTCATCCACATCTAAGCAACCATCCAAACCCTTACCTCCAAAAGCAAAGCCCAAAAGCAAAATGGTTTGGGTTCCTAAGCAAATAGCTAGCAAAGCAAATGAGGCATCTTCATCCACATCTCAAGAATCCCAACCACCTATATTCATCCAAAAGCCTATTTCCACCCAAAACTTCCATTCCCTTCAAAAATCCCACAAGCAAAACAAAAGCACTAAAAATACTAAATCTATGTGGGTTCTTAAATCACTTCATCAACCATCTCCTAAGAAAACATCTCCATTGCTTCCTACACCACCATCTCACCAAAAGCTTCAATGTTTATCACGGTGTGTGCAACCATTGGTCATGGTTCCCTTCCACTCCGCAACACCTTCACATAACTCCATCTCCCCAACCTTCATCCATTATCCTACATATCTCCCCCATGCTATCCCTATGGTCCATGCTTTTGCATAAGCCTTTCATCCATCTTCATTCCATAAGCCTATATAAATCCACACCATAAGCCACTAGCCTACCCTACCATAATTCCACATCAGAATCCACTATCCCCATCCATCTATCCTTGCATGAACCTTTCATAATTCCACATTATAATCCATTATCTACCTAATCCATCTCCTATCCATGCAATCCCTTATCAACATCTATGAGCATAATGACATGGTCCATGCGAAGACATTATCCATCTCTAAAGGGACAATATCATCTCTCATAGCACTAGCCACTTGAGTCCCTCCTATCCATTACCATGGTGAAAACCTGGCAAATAGGCGCCATGTGTAATTGTCAACCCATCTAAAAAGCAAAAAAAGAAAAATACAAAAAAAAAAAAAAAAGAAATCAAAATAGTAAAGAGAAATCCCTTCGTCTAATGGTGAAAACCTGGTAAACAGGCGCCTTGGATAAGTACCATGATGAAAACCTGGCAAACAGGCGTCATGTGTAGGTTGATCTTCTATGTCACTTACACTTGGGGGCACATTGTCTCATCCAACCTATCATTTTCCATCTTATCATGTCCTATCTTGCCATAGCCTATCCTACCATCATTAGCCATTACATCCATATACCTATCTTATTGAACCCATTTACCCATCCTTCCGCCTTTTGATTTTGATGAAGACATAGGGGTGAAATGGTGAAACATGTTTGGATATTTCTTGATATACCTTCTTTCCAAACCAAGTCCTATCCATTGACCATTTATCAATCCCATTCAAACCAATCCAATCATGTTATCCCTTGGTCATGAACTTTGTCATGTAAAAATCCTAAGCATTACCACCTAGAATGGGGGCAAGTTCTTCCTATGCAACATAGCCTTTGAAGATCACATCCTAGCTCCCTTATGATCCATCCACTATGGCATATCCTTATCATAAGCTTTCCATCTTATAGCTTATCCCCATCTATTTATCATGAGCTTTCCACTATAGCCTACCTATTTGTTCATCATGAGGCATGCATCCATCCCTTTTATGGCCTATCTTTTTATCCATCCATATATCATGAGCCTTCCATCCCTTATTGCCCATCCTTTTATCCATCCAATCCCATTCATCCATCTTTGCACCTAGACTTGGTTTTCCCTTGTCATTGGTATCCAGCACAACAGCTACCTAAATTGTAAATCCATTGACATCCCAAAACATTTCAAAAACTACAAAAAAAAATCAAATATGTCAAAAAATCTAAAAAAATCAAATATCCAACAAAAAATCCAAGCAATAAGATCAATTCAATCATCATCCAAAACAATCCACTCCATCAACATCAATCAAAATTAAAATTATCATCATCAATTCTTCTTATCAATAACATTCATTCATCCATTTCAATCAATCACTTCTTCCAGTCATATCAATCAAATCAATCTAAGCAATGATCTTAAATCCATGTCACACTAATCCATATCAAGCAAGCTAATGAATCAAGGAACATTATCCAATCAAATCAACAAGTTTTTGATCCTAATCTTGTCATGAGCCCAATCAATCATCATCAATGGGATATAGCGTTCCCACATCCTTGTGTTGATCTAGGGATATAGCTTTCCCCACAATGACAACACTATCTATCTTTATCAATGAAACAATCAATCATTGGTTTATGACTTGACAAGGGCAATACCTTGTTTATTTTATATCCTTTGTGCACACTAAGAACACTTGTTTATACTTAGATTGAGTGGACACTCTTATCATCACACCATCACTATCATCATTCTAAACAAATCCAATCATCAAAACAATCAACCCAGCAACAACAAACATCACAACCAAAGCACATCAAGCCAACCATCAAAACAAATCCTATCAATCATCAACATTAACACTAAAGCAAATCAACTCAAGCACATCAATCTAGCCATCAAAACAAATCCAATCACTTCAGCAAGTCAAAAGAAGCTCAATCCACCACAAATAATCCATCCTTCATCAAATCAATCTAATCAACATTTCATCATCTTCCAATCATTCCAAGCAAAGATCCAAATGCAAGCCCATCCTTAATCCATACCAATCATGTTAATTAATCAAGCCAAGTTATCCAAATGCAATCCATGGTCTTGATCCTAGCCTTGTTGTAAGCCAAATCAATCAATCAACTAGCCAACCAACTCAGCAAACAACCTTGTGTTGATCTAGGGATATAGCTTTCCCTGCAATGACAACACTCTCAACTATCAACAATCAGCAATTAATCATTGGTTTACAGCTTGACAGGGGCAATACCTTGTTTATTTTTGTATCATTTGCGCATGCTTGCTTGTTTGCTTGTATGTATTATCATTTTATCTTGCATTTGTATCATATCGATATCATTTCCAGCTAATATTCATATCTTGTGTATGTTGGAATAGCTTTTTGCACTATCCTTTGCATCTGAGGTCATATCATACCTTTTGTGCATTAGGACTTCAATGCTCTAAGTTTTCTTCCTCATACGTTAGACAAGGTTGTATTACGCTGGGGCACAAGACACATCCTCACCCTGGTCCTTATACCTTGGTGCATAACGTCTAGTGCTATATCAAACATCATGGTTGCTCACCTTCATTGCAGCATAACGCATCATCATTTCTTCTATCTATCCCCTTATCTTTCTTTTTGCAGCCAAGCCATTTCTTTTCGAGAGCCTACCCGTGTTTGTTCAACCCGCCTAACCTCTCGAGGGGGCATCATCATCCCATTTCATCCTATCTTTCCACCATCATCATCCTCATCATATCTTTCCATCATCACTATCATTTTCCTCTATCCATACCTTGGCTTCTTTGAAATGATGTTACTCGACACAAATCTTATCATCTCGAACATCATCTCAAAGAGGGGCAAAATGTAGACACCCAAATTTGTCCCAACTTTGTCCATGTCCTACAACACCTTGTTAAAACATTATCCTAAACATCATAAGCCATTTTTGTCCTAAATCCCACTCTTAATCCCATTTATCCATTAAGCCAATTAATTAAATAAATTTTATTTATTTAATTAAAATCCCCATCTTTATCCTACTTAGCCAATTAATTAAATAAATTTTATTTATTTAATTAATTTCACATGCATAATCCCACTTTCCAATTAATTAAATAAATCTTATTTATTTAATTAATTTTCAACTCCTATCCCAACTAATTCAAATATTTTATTTGAATTAAGTCCTCCATATCTTATCCCATCCTATTCATTTATCCAATTAATTAAATAAATCTTATTTATTTAATTATTTTCCAACTATATCCCAACTAATTAAAATATTTTATTTGAATTAAGTCACATGATCTTTCATCACATTCCAACACTTGTCCAGTCAATCATGTGTTGTAATACAACTTTTATCTAAAATCTTTCACATGCACAACTAATGGGACCTAATTTTAGTATTTATCTACACAAGCACACCTAAGCCTTATCTTCCCTTGCCACATGTCACATGACTACAATTTCTTGATGTGCAAGGAAACCTAACTTAATCCTATCCATCAATTTCATCTAAAGCCCTAATTGATCCTAGCCATCCATTGGAACCAAGCCTTTCCTATAAATCAAACCCCTCACAAGCCATTAGCATGCATTGAGCTTCAAGTACCCTTATTCTGCCAAATTATCATTAGCATGCATTGATCCTCAAGTATCCACATGCTGTTGAAATATCATTAGAGCATTTGCATCCATCATCTTCAATCCATCTAGCTTGCATCCTTATCAACGTTATGCTGCAGAATCGAGCAATCAACACAACAAATTGATCAATCAATCAAGCTCATCTTGCATCTTCGAGGTATTGAATTATTTGGGTTTAGGTTATGCATTTCATTGTTTGAATCATTTCCATTTACAAATCCAAATTTTTCGATATACATTTTTGGGGGCATCACCTGCCAGTTACACTAGGGCATAACTTGTTTATTGAGTGCATCTCACATCTTCTTTGACACAACATTCTATCGAACATTGTATCAAAGAGGGGCAAAATGTAGACACCCAAATTTGTCCCAACTTTGTCCATGTCCTACAACACCTTGTTAAAACATTATCCTAAACATCATAAGCTATTTTTGTCCTAAATCCCACTCTTAATCCCATTTATCCATTAAGCCAATTAATTAAATAAATTTTATTTATTTAATTAAAATCCCCATCTTTATCCTACTTAGCCAATTAATTAAATAAATTTTATTTAATTAATTGGCTTAATGGATAAATGGGATTAAGAGTGGGATTTAGGACAAAAATGGCTTATGATGTTTAGGATAATGTTTTAACAAGGTGTTGTAGGACATGGATAAAGTTGGGACAAATTTGGGTGTCTACAGGAAGTACATTTGTAGTAACATAATTACAGGAAGACACTAAGGAATAGACCAAGGAAGCAAAGGTCATAATGATGGGCAAGAAAGAGTTTGTGAAACTTGAGGATGAAGAGGAGATGAAGGTGTTAGATTTAGAGAAGACAACTGAGAGGGGGGGTGAATCAGTTGTACAAAAATTTCGTCCAATTAAACATTTAACTTCACTTTGTAATTCAGTAGCATAATGATAAATCAATCATGAAAACATAATGCAATTAATTAAGAGCAGAAACACATTAACACATGAGACACCAAGATTTTGACGTGGAAAACCCAGTTAAGGGAAAAACCACGGGGTGATTAACCCAAGATTGTATTCTCTGTTAGAAGAATACAAAGAACAAATGGCACATGCCAATTAGGGCTCACTACCCGAGGACATTGCTCACAAGAGGCCCACTGCCTACAAGAGACACACTATCTACAAAGAAATAAGTATCACATACTTTAAACTGGAGAATAGCATCTTCACCATGCTTGAATTAGTTCCATTTAAACCCAATACTTCTACTCCGCCTTTCGCTCTCCTCCTTGCTACCACACACTCATCTCCACAAGGACACCTTTGAAATGACTTCGTAATCCCTCATTTATACAAGACATCAACTTAGTAATGATCATCTAAGTCAGCAACAACAACAAGAACATCCGCAGGATGTGTAACTCATCCAGTCGACCAATCTCAAGAAGAACACCATCATCCGAAAGTTATTCCTCAATTGCAAGCTCCAACTCCAATGCGGACCACCAACATGAACTGGACACAATCCAAAGACCTCCACAAGCTTACCTGAATCACCAAGAACATCCACACTTTATCTGCTTACTGAAATTCTTCTCTCCTTCATCTGGAACCTCAAGAACACAGTCTGTCATTACTGTCATAAATGAATAGATGCTTGCGGACCTTCAAACCATGAACCAATCGAGTTGATACTTCACAAATACTTCCTAAACACTCCCTCAAATCTACAGAATAGGATACTGCATTTCCAGATCTCACTGGACCTATCTGTATCACTTTGTCACCATTGAACATCTGCCGGAACCGGTTCTACTTGAGCGGCCACAACTTATTCCGATCTTCGTGCGGACCTCTGAAATCTCTATTGGACCACCTTAAGACACATATCTACAAAGCCTTTAAACCAAATCCTCTGATCCTCATCCTATCTTAGACTATTAGCTTACTGTCATTACTGTTCTTCACTGTTCCTGATTGAGACTAATTTTCTCAATATCCTTAGCACACAGCTCATCCAATCCTTATCATTAATGCAATAGGAGTATGTTGACATCAATGACAACACTGGTTAGGCCCATACTTGCAACAATCTCCCCCTTTGTCATTGATGGCAACATATGATATGAAAAACTATTTTAACCATCAAGAAAAGAACTTCTCCTCATTGCCACAACTCCCCCTATTAGCAACAACCATTCACATGTCTTCTCTCCCTTTACTGCTCCCCCTTTGATCATCAACCACTTGTTTTTCACATGTCTTCTCTCCCCCTTTGACATCAATGGCAAAGGGCACATACTTGCAATTCCACCACTTCAGAATCATACTTGCTGCTCCCCCTGAGTAGCAGCTCCCCATCATCAATCTAGACCATAGGATGCGACTGTGATATCCACCAAATTGATGCACATCAGTGCACCTTAGTTCATCACCAGAGGGGCAATAACCCCTAACTTCTCCCTGAGATACTCAAAAGAGTCCTTGGGTAGAGGTTTAGTAAAGATGTCTGCAATCTGATCCTTGGAAGGTACAAACTCCAATCTGACTTCATTCTTGTTCACTTGCTCTCTCAAAAAGTGAAACATGATGGATATGTGTTTAGCCTTTGATTGCAACACCAGATTCTTAGATATATTTATTGCACTTGAATTATCATAGAAGATTGTGATAGGTTCCTCATACTCCACTTTGATATCTCTTAGCATCTGCTTCATCCACAAAATTTGAGTGCAACTACCTACTGCTGTAATATATTCTGCTTCAGTTGTAGATAGAGATATTGCCTCTTGTTTCTTGCTTAGCCAAGAAACCAATCTCTTCCCTAAAAAGAATACTCCACCACTGGTATTCTTCCGGTCATCCACATCTCCTTCCCAATCCACATCTGTATATGTATGAAGAGAGAAATCATGATCTCTAAGATACCATAGACCATACTCAATTGTCCCTTTTAGATATCTAAAAATCCTCTTGATTGCCATGACATAAGATTCTCTAGGATCAACCTGGAATCTAGCAACAAGACCAACAACCTGCATAATGTCTGGTCTAGTTTGAGTGAGATACAATAGTCCTCCAATCATTGACCTATACTTTGTCTGATCAGCCTTAGAAGAGTCATCATCTTTGCTCAACTTACATCCGGTTGCCATAGGAGTATTCATTGGTTTTGAGTCTTCCATCCCAAATTTCTTCAACAATTCTTTCACATATTTGGTCTGAGAAATGAATATTCCTTTCTTTGTTTGAGTGATTTGCAGACCCAAGAAGAAATTCATTTCACCAAGCATGGACATCTCAAACTCACTTTTCATTTGATTTGTAAAAGTTTTACACATACTATCTCTACCTCCAAAAATGATATCATCAACAAACACTTCAACAATCAAGATGTTTTCATGATCAATTTTGAAATATAAATTACTGTCAACAGTACCTTTGTTGAATCCAATCTTCAAAAGATTCTTATCCAATCTTTCATACCAGGCTCTTGGGGCTTGCTTCAGTCCATACAGTGCTTTCTTCAACTTGTACACCATATCACCATGATCAGACAATTGAAATCCATCTGGTTGCTCTATGTACACTTCTTCCAAGTCACCATTCAGGAAGGCAGACTTGACATCCTTGAAGGTATCAAAGAAAAAAATAATCTGACTGCTTCAATTCTTTCCACCAGAGCAAAAGTTTCTTAAAAATCAACTCCTTCTATTTGAGAGTCACCCTTGTAGAACAATCTTGCTTTATTTCTGATTACTTCACCAACTTCATTCAGTTTGTTCTGGAAGACCCATTTTGTTCTAATCAGATTCTTGTTTCTAGGTCTGGGAACAAGATCCCAAGTGTGATTTTTCTCAATTTGCATTAGCTCCTCCTCCATTGCTTTAGTCCAGTTTTCATCATTGCAAGCTTCATTCACTGTCTTAAGTTCAATCTTTGAAATCAGACAATACTCTTCTGAATCTTGAGTAATTCTCCTTCTTGTTTGTACTCTATTTTTATCACCTATGATCTAATCTTCAGAGTGGTTTAGTCTTACATACCTAGGAACTTTGGGAAATTCTTGCACTTCTGATTCTTGATCAGGCTCATTGAAACTCATCTCTTCTTCCCAATATACTGGATTAGTTTGGATCTGACTTACAGAGGAGGCTTGGGCTCCTTGAATCAGAACAACATTCTGATCATCTTCATCATATTCATAAAACCTTGAGGGTTTTTTAATTCCTTCATCAACCTTCACATTTGTACTTTCAATCATTTTGCTCAATCTCTTGTTATAACACCGGTATGCTTTGCTATGAGTAGAGTAACCCAAGAATATTCCTTCATCTCTTCTAGCATCAAACTTTCATAGATCTTCTTCTCTTTTAATGTAACACTTGCTACCAAAGACTCTGAAATACCTCATAGTAGGAGTGATGCCAAACCAAAGTTCATAAGGAGTCTTACCAGTATTGCTTCTGATTTGTACTCGATTGAGAGTATAGACTGCAGTGCTGACAGCTTCTCTCCAATAGACCTAAGGAACATTTGCTTCCATCATCATGGTCCTAGATGCTTCCTAGATGGTCTAGTTCTTTCTCTCAACTACTCCATTCTATTGTGGAGTCCTAGGAGCTGACAACTATCTCTTAATTCTATGTTTCTCATAGAAATCTATGAACTCACCGGATGTGAATTCTCCACCTCTATCAGACCTCAGGCATTTCAATTTTAATCTAGTTTCATTCTCTGCCATAGCCTTGAATATTTTGAATTTCTCAAGAGCTTCTAATTTCTCTTTCAAGAAAGTTAACCACATCATCTGGGAATAGTCATCAATTAGTAACATGAAGTATCTATCACCTTGCACACTCCTAATTCTTGCCGGACCACAGAGATCAGTATGAACTAAGTCCAATAATCTGGAGGAGGATTGTTCCTTGCTTTTGAATGAGACTCTGCTTTGTTTTGCCAACTGACATTCCTTGCACAAACTATTTGTAGGCTTCACCAATTTTGGAAGATATCTTACAGCCTAAGTATTGCTTATCTTGATGATATTATCAAAATTCACATGACACATTCTCCTATGCCATAACCAACTCTGATCAACTTGAACAAATAAACAACTTTTACCAGTACCAACTAAATGGAAGATGTTACCTTTTGTTTGGGTACCGAATGCAATCTCTGTTCCAGAACTCTCAAAGATCTTGCATTTCTAATTCTTGAATTTGAGATCATAGCCTTTGTCCACCAATTGTCCAACACTGAGAAGATTGTGTTTCAATCCTTCAACATACAATAGATTACCGGTTTTGTTCCTTCCATCAAAAGAAATAGTTCCTCTACCTTTGATTCTACCAACAGAATTACCACCAAATTTTACCACTCCTCCTTCATACATTTCCAAATCTATGAACTTACTTTTGTCACCTATCATATGGTGAGAGCATCCACTGTCAATGACCCAATCATCCTTTTCTTCAACTTGGGCAGCTAAAGCTCTTTCTACAACTTTATGATTGATAGATTCAGAGGGCATTGGATCTTCTTCCTTGAGGGCAATGAACACCTCATCACTTCTGGATTTATCTCCTGTCTCTGATTCATCATATGTTACTCCTTCATTATCATCTTCCTTATGAACATAGTAACAGTTCTTTTGGAACCTTGATCTATTAGGATTTGGCCTTGAAAATCTTTCCGGACACTTTGAGGCAAAATGACCAATCTTATTGCAGTTAAAACACTTAAAAGACAATTTTCCTTCATACTTACTGGATCCTCTGGGTAGTCTTTTTGCAATAAGGGCTTCAAGTTGAGCAGTTTCTGCTTCCTCTTCTTCTAGGTCTTTTCTTGCTTTTTCATACCATGAGAGTTTCCTTGAAGAGTTCTCTCCCAGATCAAACCTTTGTCGACCTTTCACAGAGGCACTGGCTTTGAATGTAGATTCAGTCTTAGGAGGGGCATCTCCAAACTTGGTCATTTCAAATGCAGCCAATTTACCAACCAATTGATCTCTTGTGACAGTTGTATGGGCTCTGAATTCTTCAATAGCAGCAACCTTGATTTTGTAAGAAGCAGGAAGGGATCTGTGAATTTTGCCAATAATCTTATTTTCATCGAAGACTCCACCAACATTTCTAATTCCACAAACAAGCTCATTTACTCTTGGCATAAAAGTAGTGATATTTTCATCTTCTCTCATCTTCAGATTTTCAAATTTTCCTTTCAGACTTTGTAACCTTGCACATTTAATACACTTATCTCCTTCATGTAGAAGTTCCTTTTTTTCCCAAATCTCAAAAGTAGTTGGTAGTTTAATAACATTTGAAAGCTCTGAATCAGATAATGAGCTTAGAAGAGCTTCTATAGCCCGCAAATTGTTTTCAGCATCTATGATTTCATTTGGAGTTTTCAGACCACCCTGTGGAGGTGTATACTTTGTTGTAACCATGGTCCAGTACGCCATTCCCATACATTGCAAGTGACATTTCATGTGACCTTTCCAAAGATTAAAATTGGTTCCATCAAATTTCAGACTATCCTTCTTGTAAGATGTCATTTTGGATCTCCTCAAGCGGTTAAGCTCCTTTTAGAGGAACTTGGCTCTGATACCAATTGTTAGATTTAGAGCAGACAACTGAGAGGGGGGGTGAATCAGTTGTACAAAACTTTCTTCCAATTAAACACTTAACTTCACTTTGTAATTCAATAGCATAATGATAAATGAAAACATAATGCAATGAATTAAGAGCAGAAACACATTAACACATGAGACACCAAGATTTTGACGTGGAAAACCCAGTTAAGGGAAAAACCACGGGGTGATTAACCCAAGATTGTATTCTCTGTTAGAAGAATACAAAGAACAAATGGCACATGCCAATTAGGGCTCACTATCGGAGGACATTGCTCACAAGAGGCCCACTGCCTACAAGAGACACACTATCTACAAAGAAATAAGTATCACATACTTTAAACTGGAGAATAGCATCTTCACCATGCTTGAATTAGTTCCATTTAAACCCAATACTTCTACTCCGCCTTTCACTCTCCTCCTTGCTACCACACACTCATCTCCACAAGGACACCTTTGAAATGACACGTGGAAAACCTGGTAAAGGAAAAAACCATGGGGTGATTAACCCAAGATTGTATTCTCTTTTAGAAGAATAGAAAGAACAAATGGCACATGCCAATTAGGGCTCACTACCTGAGTACACTACTCACAAGAGGCCCACTGCCTACAAGAGACACATTGTTTACAAAGAAATAAGTATCACATACTTTGAACTGGAGAATAGCATCTTCACCATGCTTGAATTAGTTCCATTTAAGCCCAATACTTTTGCTCTACCTTTCGCTCTCCTCCTTGCCACCACACACTTATCTCCACAAGGACACCTTTGAAATGACTTTGTAATCCCTCATTTATACAAGTCATCAACTTAGGAATGATCATCTAAGTCGGCAAACATCAACAAGAACATCCACAGGATTTGTAACGCATCCGGTTGGCCAATATCAGGAAGAACACCATCATCTAGAAGTTATTCCTCAATTACGAGCTCCAACTCCAATGCAGACCACCAACATGAACTGGACACAATCCAAAGACCTCCACAAGCTTGCCTGAATCACCAAGAACATCCACACTTCATCTGCTTACTGAAATCCTTCTCCCCTTCATCTGAAACCTCAAGAGCACAGTCTATCATTACTGTCATAAAGGAATAGATGCTTGTGGACCTTCAAACCATGAACCAATCGAGTTGATACTTCACAAATACTTCCTAAACACTCCCTCAAATCTAGAGAACAGGATACTGCATTTCTGGATCTCACCAGATCTATCTGTATCACTCTGTCACCACTAAACATCTGTTGGAACCAGTTCTACTTGAGCAGCCACAACTTCTTCCGATCTTCATGCGGACCTCTAAAATATCTACTAGACCACCTTAAGACACATATCTACAAACTCTTTAAACCACATCCTCTGATCCTCATCCTATCTTGGACTTTTAGCTTACTGTCATCACTATTCTTTACTATTCCTAATTGAGACTAATTTTGTCACTATCCTCAGCACATAGCTCATCCAATCCTTATCATTAATGCAACAGGAGTATGTTGACATCAATGACAACACCGGTTAGGCCCATACTTACAACAGAAGGTTGTAGCTTCTTCAAGGTCTGAAACTAATAGTACAACAAATTTGAGGATTGATTCAATGATGGGAAGAGGGGATGATGATTTGATGATCAAGTCTGATCAAGAGAAGGTCAAGAAACAAGATTGTTTAAGAAGGCATGGAGAAATCATGGTAGGGACAGTCTTATGTCCTTTTATGGGAAAAGCGGTTAGTGGATAGTCAAGGACTATCAAAATAGAGGTGTTTAGGTCTAATGAGACAACAGTTGGTAAGGGTGAGAAGGTAGATGTCTTAAGGGCAGAGAATGTGAAGGCAGAGGTTGAAGGGAACAAGAGTGATTGGCAAGAGTCAAGGAGAACATCCAAGCATACAATTGAGGCAATAAAGGAACCAATTCAAGGAACATATGATAAGTGTTTGTTTGCAGGTATGAAGGTGAATACATCATCAACTTTTGGTGAAGGCAAAGGTAGAAGACAAGAAGCAAGTTTGACTACAACAAGAGAACCAAGTCAAGGTGGAGACAAGAACAAAAGTGCAAGAAATGATGTCAATCTGTAATAACTAATCCAATGGAAGGGAACACCAAATGAAAGACCATTGGGAGCACAAGTACGTGGAATGATCAAGCAAGATCCAATACAATATAGTCCTTAAAGGGGACTCTAGAATTTCTTTTGGCTGGGTGTATGGTGTAGGAGCACCTAGTCAAGAAGGGTCAATTGATGTACATAGTGTGCATAGTTGGTGTATATAGTTAAATAGTGTGTTCATATGCATTTAAGTTGTAATAAGGTCAAAATAAGACCATTAAAGTGTTTGGGGGTCATTTAGGCTTTAGAATTTAGAATTTGTCAAAGTTTGCTTTGTATTGGAGTGGCATAAGGCCAAAGGTCAAAAATGGTATTTTCCAATTATAGACTCTTGATTTTTTGAGTAAAATACATTGAAAAGACCCTCATTGTATTCGTGGAAAATGGAGAAGTAAATGAAATTAAGGAAACTTGCTTTTCTTACCTAGTTTTCCTTGTTTTAACTATTTTTTCCTCATCTTTTCATTGTTGTACGACCTAGACAACCCTGTCAGAAGGTGAAATTGACTGGAGGTGAAAGCTTGGTAAGTCCTCTTTCATTTGCAGGTAGTTTGGCATTTTGAAGTAGAATTATATAAAGGTTATTGGGTTTTGAATACATATTGCCCTGCTAAAACAGGGAGCTAGGGTTTGTAAAGAAAAATAAGTTTTAAACACTTGCCACCGTTTAAAATTTTTGAAATTGGGATTGTAGTTGTTGCACCAAGTGTTTTTTTCTTTCCCATTGGTAGGTACGACACGGATGGCATCATCCTAGCCTAAGTTGTCCCTCTCTCCACCCATTTCTGTTCCAGTCAATCATCTCCCATATGGTATTGGTAGAACCATCTGGACTCAGGCCGGGACCCCCCGCTGGGAGCTAGTATAATTCTCCCCCACCCCAGACGGGGCCCTCCCTCCCTGCAACTTTCTATTCCACCCACCCAGGAACATAACCACCCACCCATCCCCACAACTCCCACCCGGCGGCTTTGATTCACAATATAGATTTTAGAGGGGCCGGTCAAGAGAAGCGACCTACCTCTTCTTGTTTGTTCCTGGCCCTAGCCATTGATACTGCAGTAGGTAAAACCCTAGGGGAAGATCTCCTCCTGTCGAAGAGAAGAATCCCCTAGCTTGAAGGATATGATACTCCTCCAGCCTCCGATCCCCCAGCTGATGGAATGCACACGACTACCAATTGTCCTCCTCTCCTTCTCTCCTCCTCCATCCTCGAAGATCTAGTGGAGTGGAGCAAAGAACTAACCTAAACATGAGTGAGACCTCCCACCTCCTCCTCCCGGCACATCACCTCGAACCATGTGGCAGATCTTGCCAATCAAATGCAGGGAAGAGAGGACTGGAGAAACCGGATACAATAGGAGACTCGACCTGGGAGAGCAACTACTCAAATCATCCTGCCTTTCCAGGGACATACAACACTCCACATTTGAATTCCTCCTTCTGTTCCAGACTGCCTGGGAAAGGAAGGATTCTCTCTACTGCCTTCTCCAGGATTGTATCGAATGAATGCCCAGAAGAGTCAATAGGTTTTGATAGTAGTTCAGGTTGCCCGTGCCTCTCTACTCTATATTCAGGGATAGTTTGATCCATTTGAAGAACTACGGGGGCTCATTTGATGTAAGAAGCTAACTTCTCCATCCATCAAATCGTTCTCCTCCATAAGAGTTGATGATTTCTTTGGAGGCGGGTCTTTCTCTTCTATTTGACCCACTCCAATCGAGATAGTCAATCATTCAATGGAAGCTTTTCCTCCACCGAAACTAGGAATTAGAACATAGGATATGAGAGATTTGTTGACGAAGTATTAGTAGTCCAGTTCAAGCCTTCCCTAGATATAGAGTAGAGGGCCCAATCTTCACTCCCACCCACCCCAAAGGGCAAGCCTTGCTGTTGACTCCTGTCCTAGCCTAGAGATGGAGGAATACCCAGATATGGGATACTCGGGGCCCGGGTGTGAGGAATGGAAAGTTGGGTTGGGTGGGTGGGCAGGCATGTGTGGGGTTGGGTGGGTGGCTCCCCCCTTTCCAATTAGAGTTTCGGGAATTGGGTGGGTGGGAGGAGAGGTTGCAAAGGGTGCCCCCCCTTTATATAGTTGTTTGGAGAGTAGGGCTACTGATAATATGATGAATCTGATTCCCCCTAGAGAATATCTAGTAGGGCACCCGCCTGAGGAACCACCCAATTCCCCTGGGGGCCACCACCCAGTTCTCAGTTCTTCCAGATTGAGGGAGCCCACTACCACTAATACTAATATAGTAGTGGGGGGGCCGACAACCACTGAGTGAATAGTAGGGTTGGGTGGGAGTTTTAGTTTTGGGGCCAGCCCCTTCTACCATATATTGTGGCTAAACTAATCTACTATAACCTACCATAGAATTCTAGGGGCCTGGGGATGGCTGGGAATATATAGTTCCGAGAGATAATTTAATATGGAAAGGGAGTGATTCCGGAAGGGGAGAACCACAAATACATGCCTCTGGTTGAACTAAAGTAAAGATATTGCTAGTTAATAGAATAACTCTGATTGCTCACCTCTGATTGGCGGGCGATCGATCTGATGAGATGGTCGGGGTCGGCAACCGAATAGCCCACCCCCCACCCCATGAGGGCGAGAAACAAGACTAAACCAACTATCTCACACTACTGAGTGTGTGCTGCAAAACTATCAACTCTCTCAGATATAAGATCTGACCGGACGGATGATATTCTTTCTAGTCACCTATCGACCTATCTATAGTAGGGAACAAGCATCAATTCGAGTGACTCGACCGCTATTGAAAGTGAACTCTAATTGGGGCATGCTTCTTGCTAACATCTCCATCATGAACTAAATGACATCAACTCCATGACAGATCATGTTTGGTAACATCTCCATCATGTCCCTGTCAAATGGACGCATCCATCAATATTACTTAGAGAATATCCCAGCTTTCTCTAGCTTGGGTCTAGGCCATCTCCTCTCCCTCGGGGTGGGGGGGAATGGTGTGGGAGAGCACATAAATGACCTCTGGACCCAGTTGTATAGATAGGGGCAATTAATAGGTTGAGTGGTATTTCTCACTCTCAAAACTACTCTGATCGAGTCGGGAGGAGGGGCTGAAACATCTTATAGATCGAGACCTACCTACATAACTGGGTTGGACATGCCTTAGCTGACATTCAAATATCGACCAACCAAGTGGTATTTCCCACTCTCAAAACTCCTTTGATCCATGGCATTGACAACCACCGATCACCATCGAAGTGAAACCTCAGTCCAACTTGATGAAATGTCCTCAATCTCCCCCCTCCTTTAGAATAGTTGGTAGGGCGGTCGAGTAGATAAATGTGCCCTCTCCCCTCGACACCTATCCCAAGGTCGAGCTTGAGGAAATGACCTTGACCCAGTTCAGGGGCATTAAATGACCTCTCCCTCGATCCCAGCTATGTAGGTAGGGTGGTCGAGTACATAAATGACTAGTTCTATAGATAGGGCTATGAACCACCCTTCGATTAGGCAACCCAGTTATAGCCGGTAGGGGCACTCAACCCATGATCCATCCTTTGATCAGGATGACACACCAGATACCTCAACAATGACTTGTCCATAGGTCGATAACAGAAATGACCAGTTATATAGATAGGGCTACAAACTACCCTTCGATCAGGCAACCCAGTTATATGGGTAGGGGGTGCTCACCCATGCATCTAGACTTGGTGATTAAGCCTGCCATCGATCCATACGGGAAGGATGGCTCCTCTCCCCTACAGAAAGATAATCTAGCCTAGAGGACCTTATATCAAGAGTTTGACGGGCATACATATGTTTCCAGGTCATTAAAAGGTGACTATAGTTTCCCCCCACAGAAATCTGGTATTCACTCTTTTCCCTGCTGGGGTGGGTGGGAGGCCATAGTTGCTTCAGTAGATTAGTTGAAAGTTGCCCCACACACACCGCCTAAACCACATGAGATAAGTGATGTCAGAACCGCCGCCCGCCTTTTTCTTCTACCGGAAGTTGCCGGGAAAGGGATACACATAGCATTCTACTCACTTGTTTTGGTCATATTCATTACACTGAAAGACAATAGGATCCACCTTGTCGAAAATGCGGGAGGAAAGGGATCGGCATTCTACAACCATCTTTCGTCATGCTATTTACGGGCATAACTATGTTAGAGGAGCGATGTCGAAACTACCTTTTTCCTATACCACCAAGAGAGAGGGAAAGGGGCTTATCTTAGTCCCATTCTTAAGCTACCTGAACCACATGAGATCAGCGAAGTCGGAACCTCTCCTCCCTCCCACCCATTATAGACTAGAATTCCTAAGGGTTTGCCCAATGGGGTGGGTGGGGGGAGATAGTGCAGGGCCGGGTGGGTGGGAGAGGTAGGGGTGGGCGGGAGGAGATAGTTGGGGATGGGTGGGGGGCTCTGGTCGGGTGGGAGGGAATAGTTATTGTGGGTGGTATTGTTCCTCGGAAGGTTAGGGTTCAAGGGCTGATCGATCACCTCCTCCCTCCCTCGCTCCCAAGGCATGTTATGTATAGATTTGATGAACACCACTGGGGTGGGTGGGTGGATGATAGTTGGCATGTGGAAGTAAGAATCTCATGATGCAGTAATCTGATAATGCAGCATCTAGGATTTAGTATTGATCCTAAAATTGAGTCGTATTGACATGTCGATGGACTCTCCTCCAAACTGGAACCATTCATTAATGATTCAGGACAGAAGAGATAACAAGCTTCCCAGTCTCTTCACTATCACCCCTATTGGATAGGAAAATTGATTCTAACTAAACTACTTATAATCAGAACAATCTTCTATCTAAACATTAGGATACTAGCCAATGAAGATGTATATATTTCTACTATCCAATCTAGAAGAGCGAGAGGGTTTAGGATAAATTCCTTTGTTGCTACTAGAATGAAAGATGATGAACTATGACTACCTAAAACTAACAATGATGGGAGAAAACGAGAAAAATATAGCAACTGATAAAACAACATGTAGAAAGGAATACAAAATTAGAAATGTACAATCATAGAGAACCTGACATTGAGCGGAAAACCTCATTGTCGATGACAACAGCATGTCACGGGGACATCTGCAAACTATGTTGTAGTCCATACAAAACAAAAAATTAGAATCTCAGACCTGTATGGATTTACACAAACTTTGATAGTTATCTATTGACACAGAATCCAACAATTATCACATAGAATATTGAGGATGATAGCAATAACTAGAAATGATAGAACAAAAACAAAATAGAGGAAATGATGAGAAAGGGCCTGAAGAAGAAAGAAAATGCTCGTGTGCTCGAAATCCTTCCTCACACAACTTACAATTGTAAAGATGAAAGAGAGGGTTGGGTTGTATAGAAGCTTGCCTAAGTCAAGCCTTGTTTTTGGTGTTTCCACCTCAATGAAAACCAGAGATATTGATTGATTGATAGATAAAGTGTGTGCTCTAATTCTAAGTGTATCTAGATTGTTATGAGTAGTGAGAAGAAATATTGACAAGATATATAAACAAAAAAAATGAGTAATCTAACACATGCAATGATATCAAGTTAATAATGAGCACAATAGAGAAATGGAGTGAGCAACAACAAGAGTATGATAATCTTGAGTGTGGATTTCAATAGAGCTTCGCTAGCATGTGAATTCAATAAGTTTTAAATGGAAAATCGATGGAATTTTATAGAAAAGGAAAGAGAAAAATCTGGGAAAGGAGTCGTTTGGATGCGGATAAGCATCAAGGAAAGCTCGAAGTGCCACACAAGTTAAAACATAACTTATAAAATGGTTGATGAACAAATAGATGCTTGCAAGATGTCAGTGTGTCACACAGACACCTGTGCCAAGTGCTGGTGTCGAAGCAACTTCAGTTCTTGGAAAGTCTAGATAACTTGAGGCACTGCAAGGTTAATGCACTTTTATGGTTTTGGGAGTAAGGTTAAGGCTAGGAAATGATCCTAAAAACATGCTAGGGGAGTGGACACTAAAGTGGACTCCAAACATAATGTAAAATTGTGAGTACATAATTTACAATGCTACATTTATCCCCCACTTTAGTGGGCATATGACACTACGTCCATATGTAGGCTAAAGTAATAAAGGAGATAACATGAAAGCAAACTTATATATATATAATGAAAAGGAGGATTAGACCAAATATGATTTGCTGAAACCCTTGTGGTTAGAAAATAATATAGTCTAATACACATTAATCTAATGATTAAGCAAACACATACAAACATACAGTGTGTATATATATATATATATAATGAAAAGGAGGATTACACCAAATATGATTTGTTGAAACCCTTGTGGTTAGAAAATAATATAGTCTAATAAACATTAATCTACTGATTAAGAAAACACATACAAACATACAGAAAAGTAAACAAAAGGCATTTCTAACGTTGATTCGCTAGGAAAATATCGGGTATGATTCTAGGGCTTGCACACTATGAGAGCTAGGAACCATACCAAAAAACTTCTATAAGTCACTAGAGCTACCAGATCCCATTGCAACAACATGTCACATAAAAACAAGCAACATCACAATAAAACACAAATGGATCTACATACTTTGGAATCAATATAAAATATAGGAGGTGAATAATCAAGGAAGTACAATCTAAAATTGTCATCATCCCCCTAGGCATGTAGAACTATGAATACAAAGGAAGAAGGTGATGAAGGGGGGTAAATCACAAAACACACAACAACAAAGATTGCACATAGAAAATACAATGTTCTTTTATTGAACAACCCATTACATTATAGAAGTTCAAATACAATCAGAGGATGAATCCTCCATAGACTACAACACATTACGACTACCTATCACCAGGCTCTAGAACCTTCTGCCTTATGTAACCCCAAATCAGCTAGGGTTTCTATTTTCTTGCCTATTCTTGAATATACACTTTCCCCCTTATCTCTACTACCCCCAGTGTTCCTAAAAATAGTCATAAATAGCCCTTTTGGCAGCCTCTAGCCAAAATTTCAAAATTTGCAACTCCCTTCAAAAGTAGGTCAACTTCCGGGAAGCATAACTTTTGATTTGGGTGTTCGATTGACGAACTATTTGAAGTGCCAGAAAGCTCACGAAGTGAAATATCATGTTGAAAATCTATAAATAGATTTACATAAACTTTTCAGGGTGTTATGGGACATTTTAATTCCTCATATCTGATTTCAAAACTTTTCAGGGGACCTTAGAAAATTGAAACTTTAGTATCTTGAAATCCAAACATGATCTTGAGCTGAAATTTACCAAGAATGCATATTTAACCATTCCGCAACTTTGGGGAAAATTCTGGGCTCAATCTCTTCTCTGATAAAGACTTACTAAAAATAGTAAATTTTGGTATCCTTAGCCCTATTAGAAACTTTAAACGTTCTGAATCATTATTCAAGCAAATGGGTATCCAAAAACACAAATTTTGAAAAGAAATGAAATCAAAGACATCAAATTTGAATCAATATTGTTTTTGGGTGATGCAAGATTGCCCTTACACCTCTGGATGCTCCTGTTGGCAAGAGACACTGTGTGGCTTCATGAATGTTGTCATTGATGGCAACAAAGTCCTTCCCACACATCCGCAAGACATGGTATGTCTATACCGGAAGACAGATTAAAGAGTATTTTGGTTCGGTGACCAAGAACAAAGCATGTAGCAAGGTCTGACAATCAGGTCTAAATCTCTCAGAGGAAGTATCTCAGCAAAGTGCGGACTTGGGAAAGTCAAGAGGAGTACCATGACTGATACATTCCAGAGATTGAGCCTCTGGTGATGAAAGAGTGAAGAGATATGAGTACCTAAGTATTGGGTTCCTGTTTGGCAAAGTAGACTAAGGAAGAACTGACCGGTAGAGTATTAGACCTTAATCCGGATGAGATATTGATGGTGATCAAGTTTTTTGAGGTATCATTCATGATTGGCTGACACGATTGATGACTTCTATAACTATCTTTTTGATACACATCACTTAGTAAGCATGGATTTAGCTGACAGACCAGAGTTTGGAAATATCTTGAGTTTTTTGGATGCCGACTAGAAAGATGATTGAAATCATTGATGTAGATATATATACCAGACTGATTTTAGTATGAAGGTGTGTGTGGTGTGTTGTGTTGTGCAAAGAAAAGTAGAGTAGCGTGAAAGCAGCTATACAGGTTCGATATATAATAGGACATCAGCACTAAAGAAGAGAAAGAATGAAGTGTAGTAGATCAGTGTATTGAGCCTAACTTGAACTGAACCTCAGCATATGTGGATGCTTTTGATTAGTTCAATCACTTGGTTACTTTTTTTATACCTTGTAGACAGTGAGTCTTTTGTAGGCAGTGAGCCTCTTGTAAGCAGTGTGCTCGGGCAGTGAGCCCTAATTGGAAAGTGCCATTTTATACTTCTATTATTTTAACAGAGAATACAATCTTGGGTTAGTCACCCCGTGGTTTTTCCCTTAACAGGGTTTTCCACGTCAAAATCATTGTGTTATGTGTATTGATTTTATTTCTGCTTTCATGGTTATGCATGCTTATGTGATTTGATGTTGCACTAGTTGTTAAAGAAGAACATAAAGTTAAAGTAATTAAGATAACTGATTCACCCCCCCTCTCAGTTATCAACAATTGGTATCAGAGCCAAGTTCCTCCTAACAGAGCCTAACAGCTTGAGGAAGATCTAGGAATCTCAATGGATATGTATGGTATGAGGGAACAACTTCAGTCTGCCCTAGATGATCTTGAGCAATCCCACTCCAAAGTCAATAACTTGAAGGAAAGACTCAAACAAGTTGATGAATTCATAAATGAACTAAAAGCAAAACTGAGTATTTCTATGAAAAAGAGAAAGGAACTACTTCAACAATTAGCAAGTCAAAGTGAAGCCAATAATACTGATGAAGATCTGAATGAGAAGAACAAGTTATGTGAGAAGCTATCAAAAGAGGTCATTATGGTAAGACATGAAATGGAATCAGGGGTTATGAAATTCACCCAAGAAATTGAAGAGAAAAGAAAAATTGAAGATAATCTAAAATAATCTCTCAAGGAGAAGTCAGAAGACTGCCACAAAATGGATAGAATAATCAGGCATCTGGAATTTGATCTTGAAGAAGCTAGAGATAATGAAGAACAACTTGAGAATTAGATTGACACTCTCAAAAGGGATCTTCAAACATCAAATGAATACAAAGAGAAATTCAAGATAAGCTCTACTCAACTTGAAGTTCTTGAAATCCAAAAGAGAGTAGATGATAAGCAAAGCTTGGGGTATGAGAAAGGTGAAAGCTCTGGATCCGGTCAGAAGAACTCTAGATCAGGAAATCCAAGGAACAGGCCTAGAAGACCTCCGATAGGGCAACCAAATGCTCAAAGATACCCATCCTTCAATGGATACTACCACAATTGCAATAACTTTGGTCATAAAGTAAATCAGTGCAGAAGAAGAATGAATTAGACTAATTCATCCTTCTCTGGTCAGTGTTTTAACTACAAAAGGTATGGTCACAAATCTCATGAGTGTAGAAATATGCAAATGAATAATTCATTCAATGGTAGATGCTTTGCATGCAATAGAATGGGACATATGAATAATCAATGTAGATCAAGAGGATACCAATCAAATATGCAAAGAAATGTTGTTTGCTACAATTGCAATAGATCCAGTCATATTGCTAAATCTTGCAGAAATAAGAATCAGGACAAAAAGGGTTTGGTGTATCATAATCAAAACCAAGACAAAGGAAAAGGAAAAGTGAATGCAGATGAAATTCAAAGGGAAATGAAGAAGATTTGGGTGAAGAGAAGTACAGAAAATGTTGGGGATGGATCCGCACCAGAATCTAGTGCTGATATTCCTTCCAGAAACTAAATAGATGAGCTCTGGCTCAGGGGGAGTCACAAAAGAAAATAAGTTCCCCTAGCTAGTGAATTGGTTCCTGAAATTGGCACATGGAAGGTTGTGGATTAAAAGGGCCCTCAGAGAAACATCTAAATAACCCTTGGTAAAAATTTGGAAGATCCGCAAGGAGTTTGAAAAGGTTAATTATCCAAGATTAATCTGGTTTGACAGTCATCCGGCAAAAGCAGGACTTTCACAGTTAAATCTGGTATAATTCAAAATTGAAATATTTGGATTTGTTGTTAGATGGAATGATTGGAGAAAGGGAGATACATTGTAAGTTATCATTGTAGGTGCATTTTAGTGATCCAGAAAGATCTCTCTTAGAACAAGGAAAATAAGGCAACCAGAATAACTTAGGTTGTGCATTTATTGCAAAATGGAATTAGGGTTTGCCCATAAATAAAAGGGATCTTTGGTTCATCATTTGCACATTTGCATTCGAGAAGAAGAGAGAAGGTGCTCCGCAACAAAATTGTCTCAAACCTCTCAAAGATCAACCACAGAAGTCGATTCATCCAGCAATCCGATCCGGCTCATATTGTGAACCCTAAAAGCATAAAAGGTATTTTCTGCTCTTGAATATCTCTCTCTGAATCTTTGAAAGATGGCTACTCTGAATGTTGTGAAGATCACTGATAGGCTGCACCCTAAATTCAAAAAACATCCCTATAAATCCCTAGAAGTTGATCCCCTAGGTGCATTTTCTAGCATTTCACATGGAGTTTACATGTAGAAGATGTTAGGGTTTACATACACACAAATATTAAAGAATTTGGGGAATCCAAGCTGATGGATATCTACCACAAGGAACTGATAGATGAATCATTTGAACTCAAACCTCAGTACAAGGCCATCTGGGATAAGCATTTTGGACATTGCATTCATTTCCCCTGTTTTGCTAAAGATGATTGGGTCCAGTATGTTCTGAACAAAATGCATGACAACTTTATGTGGTTGATGAGGCCATTCAAGATAACCAAGGATGCAATTAGTGCAGTAATGGGATTGCACTCATCCGGTGGGTTGCCTGCTCTCAAATCAGTCAAGAATCAAACTGTAAGTCAGGCTACCGGATCAAAATTTGACAAGAGAGCAATGACTATAGAAGAGATTACTAATCCAGTTATCAAGTTTGCATCTATGATAATTGCTATAAGATATATCACTCCAGTAGGGAGAATTCTGTATCCAGAACTACAATCTATGTTGCTTATCAAATGTTAAGGGAGAATGCAGATTATGATCTTTGTGAGCTTCTTCTGAGCCAACTGTTGGAAAACCTACAAAATCTCAAGAAGGACAAGAAGAACTCATTCAAGTATGGTGGGCTAATACTGTGTTTGTTCTTTTACTTTATGAATGAGCTACTCAGATCCAGTGGTTGGGTATGACAAAATGACAGACCAGTAGCCATACAAATCAGAGATTATATGCATGGGATTGGTGATGCCAAGGCACAAAGCACAACACTCTGAGGTTACTTCAAAAACTTCCAAAATATGATGCAGGCCAGAGAAAGAATCCCCCAATCATTGGTTGAGAAATACAAGGATACAGTGTGCTTTATGGTAGACACTGATCAATGCCTAATGGAGGTAGTGGAACCGATAATAGTAGGGATCATGCCAATGGGGTATGAGGTTGATGAGAAAATCGTAGAGTTGCATATCCAACACCTGCTGAGTCAGCCCAAGGACCCTAAGGCAGAAAGGTTTGGAACCTTCCAAGAGCTAAGTGTAAAAGTTCATGTTGAACTAAGACAACCTAAGATCAAGAGAAAAGTGAGAAGGGAAGTAGAAGAATTCTCCAAGAGGCAGTTGATGCCAATAGAGAGAAGATGGAAAGGGCAGAGAAAGAAAGACAAGAAATAGAAAAAGAAAGTGCTCTGGTGCAAGCCCTCTCCCCAACCAAATCCTCCAAAATCTCTGCACCTACCACCTCTAAGAGCCAAAAAGCATCAAAACTAGAAGCCCAGACATGCGGAAAGGGAGAGAAGAGAACAAAGAAAAAGGCAACAAGGTCCTATACAAGTTAGAAGGATGATGAAGAAACTGAGACCGATGAGGAAGTCAAGAAAATGAAGAAGAAGAAGAAAACATCCGATGAGCCCTCTACTGGTCATAGCAAGGAAGAAGAGGTAGAAGAGTTTGTTGAAAGGCCTACTATGTCCATTAATGATGTAGTCAAGGCAGTTACTGTGGATGGGAATCTGCAACCAATGACAGAATTCTATGATGAGTATAATGATGTAGATAAAAGGATATTGGAAGAAGCCACAGTTAAGTACCTAAACATATATAATAAAGCATTCATTGAAATCATTTCTCTAATCCCAAGAGTTTAGAGAAAGTACTTGAACTCAGAAAAGATAATGCCAAGGAAAAGGATATGGAGATCTGGGAACAAATAGCTATTCAGCTCTATCCGTCCATCACTCCAAAGAAAATGAACATGATCTTCAAAGATTGCAAGGATGAGTTCCAGAGCAAAGCCAGAATGAACAAGCTTATGCTTGGAGAGACTGATAGGTGGTAAAAGAAATTGAAGACATCCTTCGAAATGCATACAAAAGATTCAATATTCCTATTATAGAGGACTTAGGTGATGAACCTTCTGTCATGGATGATGAAGGACTAAGTACATCAAAGGAAAATCCTACAAAGAAAACTACAGAAGAATCAAAGGAGATAGGTGAGGAGAAAACTAAGGATCTGGATTCCCTACTTCGGAAGAGGAAGTCCATGAAGAAGTAAACATCTCTCTTCCGGATTCCCCTGCAGACTCTAGATCTAAAGGAGAAAATCAGTCAAGAAGAAGAGGACAAGGGAAGAGAAAAAGATCAAACAAAGAAAACCCAGATGACAACTCTGAGGCCACAGAAGGGAAGAAAACTGTCTTTGGCAAGAGACACTACAGAAGTAGTCAAAGACTTCCTGACAAAAGAAATGATGGAATTAGATGAATTGGAGCTACTTCAAGGACCATTCAATTTTCATTCCCTCTCCCTGGTTCAAACAATGAAGATAGCATCCTTTGCTCAAGAAAAGGCAAAAGAAAAACTTTTGAAGTCTCACATGGAAGACTGTGAGCTGATAGAGATTGCATCCGGTGGATTGGAGAAGATCATGCCATCCTTCTAGAAGGATCTTTCGGATTCTTCATCTGGTAATCTGAAATCTCTTGTTAATTATTTTAATACACATTTTGACTCTTTAGAGAAAGTAGCAGAAGAGAAAGTCTGGAAAGAGTTTTTGGGTAAGAGATTCTCTGAAGTACAAGGGATAATAACAAATGATAGGAGAAATATGGATATTGGGATAAAGAGCTTAGAAAATGCTCTTAAAGATGGCAGAGAAATATATAAATTTTGTTTATCCTGGTCTAAAGTGACAATGGATATTGAGAAGAAATTGAAAGAGCAAGAGGGTAAACTGTCAAGTTTATCTCAGAATTTTGATCCTCTCACCACATCCATAATAACCCAAGAATGTCAGACTATTTCCATTCTAAATGAACTA
The DNA here is from genome assembly GCA_027924645.1 of Cunninghamia lanceolata. Taxonomy (NCBI): domain Eukaryota; kingdom Viridiplantae; phylum Streptophyta; class Pinopsida; order Cupressales; family Cupressaceae; genus Cunninghamia; species Cunninghamia lanceolata. Next base: position 17,426,013 of record BSBN01001215.1, on the reverse strand, counting down.
AAGAAAATTGAAAAGGAAAGGAAGAATATAATAAGTAGGATGGGTGAACTTAGAGGGATAATTATCCCTAAGTTAGAGGCCATGCATGAGGCCCTAATTGATGCTCAGACCACAGACTGGACCAATGATCCGACAGATCTGAAGAGGGTAGAAGCTTTTGCATTCTTGTTGATTGGTCACATCTCAATTTTGAACAAGATGAAGCAGAGTTGGGCATCAGAACTTGTCCAGTTGAAGACAACTTTTGTAGATATACTTCAGTATATGTAAGTATAACATGTATATATAAATTTATGCGGCCAAGTATAGATTGTTTTTGGAAATTTTGGTGTACGGATCCTACCCTTTTCCATTGATGTCAAAAGGGGAGTGAGGAGCAGTGAAAAATGTGGAATCTAGCTAAGGGGGAGCTCCAAAAAAGAATGCTTTAGAATAGAGCATCAGCCAAGGGGGAGTGTAGTGTGACACTTAGTCATTTTTCACTAAGTGTTTCCATCAATGCCAAAGGGGGAGATTGTTGGCAAGAGACACTATGTGGCTTCATGAATGTTGTCATTGATGGCAACAAAGTCCTTCCCACACATCCAAAGGACATGGTATGTCTATACCGGAAGACAGATTAGAGAGTATTTTGGTTTGATGACCAAGAATAGAGCATGCAGCAAGGTCCAACAATCAGGTCTGGATCTCTCAGAGGAAGTATCTCAACAAAGTACAGACTGGGGAAAGTCAAGAGGAGTACCATGACTGATACAGTCTAGAGATTGAGCCTTTGGTGATGAAAGAGTGAAGAGATATGAGCACCTAAGTATTGGGTTCCTGTTCGGCAAAGTAGACTAAGGAAGAACTGACCGGCAGAGCATCAGACCTTAATCCGGATGAGATATTGATGGTGATCAAGTTTCTTGAGGTATCATTCATGATTGGTCAACATGATTGATGCCTTCTATAACTATCATTTTGATACACATCACTTAGTAAGCATGGATTCAGCTGACAACTAGAGTTTGAAAATATCTTGAGTTTTCTGAATGCTGACTAGAAAGATGATTGAAATCATTGATGCGGATATATATACCAGACTGATTTCAGTATGAAGGTGTGTGTGGTGTGTTGTGTTGTGCGAAGAAAAGCAGAGAGTAGAGTGAAAGCAGCTATACAGGTCTGATATGTAACAGGACAGCAGCACCAAAGAAGAGGAAGAATGAAGTGCAGTAGATTAGTGTATTGAGCCTAATCGGAACTGAAGCTTAGCATATGTGGATGCTTCTCATTAGTTCAATCACCTGGTTACTTTCTTTATACCTTGTAGACAATGAGTCTCTTGTAGGCAGTGAGCCTCTTGTGAGCAGTGTGCTCGAGCAGTGAGCCCTAATTGGCAAGTGCCATTTTATACTTCTATTCTTTTAACAGAGAATATAATCTTGGGTCACCCCGTGGTTTTTCCCTTAATAGGGTTTTCCATGTCAAAATCATTGTGTTATGTGTATTGATTTTATTTATGCTTTCATGGTTATACATGCTTATGTGATTTGATGTTGTACTAGTTGTTAAAGAAGAACAAAAAGTTAAAGTAATTAAGATAACTGATTCACCCCCCCTCCTAGTTATCAACAACTCTTGCATCAAACACCCAGGGTAATTTTGAGAAGTGACCCCATAACATCTTAGGAGTTAGAGGGAAACCAAGATGGTTAACCTCAGCCTTAGATAACTAGGATGAATCTTCAATAGTCCAACCAAGTACTCTTCATATTTCTTATTTTTTGTGCTTCTACCCACATGACTATCTAAAATTTCTTCTATCTCCTCCTTTTCTGAAGTAGGTGTTAGAATACTCCACTATTCTTTTGTTGATCCATCCTTTGTTCCACCTTCATGATATTTTGTTAAATCAACAATGTTGAACACAGGGGAAATGTTGATTCCACTTAGCAGCTTTACCTCAATACATTTTCTGAATCATGCTTCTTTAGAATCCTACATGGTCTAAATTTCTTCATTTTCAACTTATTATATGTTCCAATTGAAAACCTCTCTTTTCTCAAGTGAAGCATGACTTCATCTCCTACCTAAAATTCCTTATATCTCCTCTTCTGATCTACCTTAGCCTTGTATTGATTATTCATCTTATTAATGTGTTGTCTCACTTCTTCATGCAAATTCTTCAAATGGTTTGCAAAGTCTTCAACTTTGGCACTTGTCTTTTCTCCCTTGTCCAACTTTATTAACTCTGAAGCACTTCTTGGACTACTCCCATTTACAATCTAGAATGGTGATTTACCTGTACTCCTATTGACATAATTGTTGTAAGCAAATTTTGCCTGTGGTAAAATTAAATCCCATCCCTTGGGCTTATCTCCTACTAAGCATCGTAGCAGGTTACCAAAACTTCTATTCACCACTTCAGTTTGTCCATCAGTCTGTGGATGGTGTACAGAACCAAACTTCAAATTTATCTTCAACTTCTTTCACAATGTGCTCCAGAAATAACCAACGAACCTAGTAGCTTGATCTAAAACTATGCTCTAGGTAGACCATGTAGTCTCACCACCTCTTTGAAAAATAATTTAGCAATATGAACAGCATCATTAGTCTTCTTACAAGGAATAAAATGTGCAATCTTCGAGAATTTGTCCACCACCAAAAAATTGGAATCTTGTCCTCTCTATGTCCTCGGTAAACCAAAAACAAAATCCATACTAATATCATCCCGTAGCTTCTCTGGTACAGGTAATGGCTGATATAGCCCTATATTCTGACTTGTTCCTTTTGCCATCTGGCACACTCTGCAACTCTGCACAAATTTCCTCACATCTTGCTGCAACTGTGGCCAAGAATAATGCTCACCAACAATAGCAATGGTCTTATCTTGGCCAAAGTGTCCAGCTAATCTCCCACTATGCTTCTTCTTAATCAAGTTCTCTCTCATGGAACTCCTTTGAATGCACAACTGGCTTCCTCTAAACAACATGCCATCTTGGATTATGAAATCCAACCGTTTTGTCCTATCCAAAGTAACAGGTTTTAGACAAGATTTCCAAGCCTCTGCAAAATCTAGATCTTTAGAATAAAAATTTTTGAGCTCATTGAACCCAACAACCTCTACCTTCATTTCTGTCAACAAATTTTTCCTTTTGCTTAAGGCATCTGCAACTTTGTTGGACTTCCCACTCCTGTGCTTCAAAACAAAAGTATAACTCTACAAAAACTCAACCCATTTTAAGTGCCTTTAGTTTAACTTGCCTTAACTATTAATATACTGTAAAGCTTGATGATCAGTATATAAAACAAACTCTTACGGTAACAAATAATGTCTCCATTTCTTCAAAGCCTAAACTATAGCATAAAACTCTTGATCATAAACATAATACTTTTTCTTGGCATCATTTAGCTTCTCACTAAAATAGGCAATGGGCTTACCTTCTTGACTCAAAACAACTCCTATAGCATTGCCACTAGCATCACAATCTACCTGAAATACCTTATTGAAATCTGGAAGTGCCAAAATAGGTTGCTCTTTGACTTTCTGTTTCAATGAATCAAAGCTCTTGGCTGCTCCAATAGTCCATCTAAACTCTTTTCTATGCCCTCTCATTGTCTCAGTTAGGGGTGCACAAATGCTACTAAAATTCTTGATAAACTTTCTGTAAAAACTTGTCAAACCATGAAAAGATCATACCTTTGTAGCACTCCTCGGTATAGGCCATTCAATGATAGCCCTTACTTTTTTGGGTCCATCTTTAGACCTTCCTTTGAGACAACAAATCCTAGGTATACCAACTCCTTTGCAAAACTACATTTCTTTAGATTAATCAACAACTTCTCCTCCCTCAGCTTCTCTAAAACTCTTCTGATATGCATCAGATGTTCATCCCAAGTCTTACTAAAAATAAAAATATCATCTAAATAAAAAATAACAAAACTTCCCAAAAAAAATTTCAATACCTCATTCATGAGCCACATGAATGTGCTTGGTGCAGTGGTTAGCCCAAATGGCATGACTAACCATTCATACAAACCTTCCTTTGTCTTGAAGGTTGTCTTCCATCCATCTCCTTCTCTAATTCGGATCTAGTGATACCCACTCTTCAGGTCAATCTCTGTGAAGTACTTGGCTCCACTCAAAGAATCCATTATGTCATCAATTCTAGGTAATGGAAATTTGTACTTGATTGCGATCTTGTGGATGGCTCAGGAATCTGCACACATTCTCCACTCTCTATCTTTCTTTGGTGCTAGTACTACATGTACCACACATGGACTTAGGCTCTTGCTTATTAGTCCCTTCCGTAACAACTCATGAACTTTTCTATTCAACTCTTCATTCTCTGTTGGAGTCATTATGTGGGCTACCTTATTCGACAAACTGGCTCTTGGTATCAAATCTATTTGATGACTTATCTTTCTCACTGGTGGTAAACCTTCTAGTACATTATCAGAGACAATGTCCTAAAATTCGTCCAATAGATCTGAGACTTCTACTGGCACATCTTCACATTTCTCTTGACTAATCTTAGGAATCAATGCAAAGCAATGATGCTCATGCTTCATACCCTACAAAAATTTCCTACCATCTACCAAGCAAATTCTAGCAGTACTACATACCTTTTCTTCCACCTCCTTCAAGGGCTTCAACTTATGATAAACTCCATCCTTTGTTAGGGAATATGTGTTTGTATGGCCATCATGGACAGCGCACCAATCATACTACCATGGCCTTCCCAATAGCATATGACATGCATCCATTGGTATGATGTCACACAAAACCTCATCATGGTAGTCACCAATCTTGAACTTGACTAAACATTGTTCATTGACTAAAGCTCTATGGTCCTTCTGTAACCATGCAATTTGATATGGATGTGGATGCTTTCTTCTTGTCAACTTCAACTTGTTAACCATCTCCTCTGAAACAAGATTGTTAGTGCTTCCACTATCAATAATAATATCACAACACTTACCTTCACATTTGTACCTTGTGCAGAATAAAGTCTTCGTTTGATCTGGTTCTTTCTCCTCATTCAACAAGGTTCTTCTGACAACTAGGGTTTCTCCCCTTTCAACATCTTCAGAATGCTCAGATTGTGCATCTTCATCTACATGTGCAACTCATACATTACCTTCAGGTCTTCTATTCATCCTTCCTTGATGTTGTGGACACTTGAATGCTCGATGCCCTTCTTCTCCACATTGGAAATAGGTTCCTCTTAAACCTCCTCTTCTAGGTCCTTGCCCAGGTCTGTCTCTATTGCAAGTATGGGCCTAACTGATGTTGTCATTGATGTCAACATACTCCTGTTGCAATAATGATAAGGATTGGTTGATCTGTTTGCTGAGAATATTGAGCAAATTAGTCATATCAGGAACAGTGAAGACAATAAGGTAAAAGTCTAGGCTAAGATGAGGATCAGAGGACATGGTTTAAAAAGTTTGTAGATATGTGTCTTAAGATGATCTAGTAAAGATTTCAGAGGTCCGCATGAAGATCTGAAGAAGTTGTGGCGGCTCAAGTAAAACCGGTTCCAGTAGGTGTTTAGAGGTGACAGAGTGATAAAGATAGGTCCAATGAGATCCAGAAATGCATTATCCTGTTTTGTGGATTTGATGGAGTGTTTAGGAAGTCCTTGAGAAGTGTCAACTCATTTGGTTCATGGTTTGAAGGTTTGAAAGCATATATTCCTTTGTGACAGTAATGACAGACTGTGTTCTTAAGGTTCCTAATGAAGGAGAAAAGGATTTCAGTAAGAAGATGAAGTGTGGATGTTCTTAATGATTCAGGCAAGCTTGTGGAGGTCTTTGGATCGTGTCCAATTCATGTTGATGGTCCGCATTGGAGTTTAAGCTCGCATTTGTTGAATTGTTTCCAGATGAAGGTGTTCTTCCTGAGATTGGTTGACCGGATGAGTTACACATCCTGCAGATGATCTTATAGTTGTTTGCTGACTTAGATGATTATTCCTAACTCGTTGTCTTGTATAAATAAGGAATTGTGAAGTCATTTCAAAGTGTGTCATGTCGAGATGAGTGTGTGGTAGCAAGGAGGAGAGCGAAAGGCAGAGTAAAAGTATTGGGCTTAAATAGAACTGACTCAAGCATGGTGAAGATGCTATTTTCTAGTTCAAGTATGTGATACTTATTCTTTTGTAGACAGTGTGTCTCTTGTAGGCAGTGGGCCTCTTGTGAGCAGTGTGCTTGGGCAGTGAGCTGTAATTGGCATGTGCCATTTTGTTCTTTCTATTCTTCTAATGGAGAATAAAATCTTGGGTTAATCACCCCATGGTTTTTCCCTTAACTGGGTTTTCCATGTCAAAATCTTGGTGTCTTATGTGTTGATGTGTTTCTGCTCTTGATTGAATGCATTATGTTTCCATGATTGATTTATTGATATGCTGCTAAATCACTAAGAAGATTTTAAGTGTGTAATTGGAAAGAAAGTTTTGACAACTGATTCACCACCCCCTCTCAGTTGTCTATCCTGAATCTAACAATTGGTATCAAAGCCAAGTTCCTCTAAAAGACGTTAATCGCTTGAGGTGATCCAGGATGTCATCCTACAAGAAGGATAGTCTGAAGTTTGACGAAACCAATTTCAATCTTTGGAAAAGTCGCATGAAATGTCACTTGAAATGTATGGGAATGCAGTACTGGAACATGGCTTCAACGAAGTATACTCCTCCACAGGGTGGCCCAAAATCCCCAACTGAAATCACAGATGCTGAAAACAATCTGTGGACTATAGAAGCTCTTCTAAGTGCATTATCCAATTCAAAGCTTTCAAATGTTGTTGACCTACCAACTGCTTTTGAGATTTAGGGAAAATTAGAACTTCTGCATGAAGGAGACAAGTATGTCAAATGTGCAAGGTTACAAAGTCTGAAAGGAAAATTCAAAAATCTAAAGATGAGAGAAGATGAAAATATCACTACTTTTATGCCAAGAGTAAATGATCTTGTTTCTGGAATTAGAAATGCTAGTGGAGTCTTGGATGAAGATGAGATTGTTAGCAAAATTCTCAGATCCCTTCTTGCTTCTTATAAGATCAAGGTTGCTTCCATTGAAGAATTCAGAGCCCATACAACCATCACAAGAGATCAATTGGCTGGTAAATTGGTTGCTTTTGAAATGAATGAGTTTGGAGATGCCCCTCCTAAGACTAAATCTGCATTCAAAGCTAGTGCCTCTGTGAAAGGTAAACAAAGGTTTGATTCAGGAGAGAACTCTTCAAGGAAACTCTCATTGTATGAAAAAGAAAGGAAAGACCTAGAAGAAGAAGAAGTAGAAACTTCTCAGCTTGAAGCCCTTATTGCAAAAAGACTGCCAAGAGGATCTGGTAAGTATGAAGGGAAATTGTCTTTTAAATGTTTTAACTGCAATAAGATTGGTCATTTTGCCTCAAGATGTACGGAAAGATTTTCAAGGCCAAAACCTAACAAATCAAGGTTCCAAAAGAATTGCTACTATGTTCATAAAGATGATGATGATGAAGGAGTAATAGATGATGAATCAAAATCAGGAAACAAATCTAGAAGTGATTGGGTGTTTATTCCCATCAAGGAAGAAGATCCAATGCTCTTTGAATCTGCGAATCATAAAGTTATAGAAACAGCTCTGGTTGCACAAGTTGAAGAAAAGGATGATTAGGTCATTGACAGTGGATGCTCTCACCATATGACAGGTGATAAAAATAAGTTCATAGATTTGGAAAGGTATGAAGGAGGAGTGGATAAAGTTTGGTGATAATTCTACTGGTAGAATCAGAGGTAGAGGAACTATTTCTTTCGATGGAAAGAACAAAACTGGTAATGTTCTGTATGTTGAGGATTAAAGCACAATCTTCTCAGTGGTGGACAGTTGGTGGACAAAGGCTATGATCTCCGATTCAAGAATGGAAAATGCAAAATCTTTGAATGTTCCAGAACAGAGATTGCATCGGTACTCAAACTAAAGGTAATATCTTCCACTTAGTTGGTTCTGGTAAAAGTTGCTTATTTGTTCAAGTTGATCAGAGTTGGTTGTGGCATAGAAGAATGTGTCATGTGAATTTTGATAATATCATCAAGATAAGCAATACTCAGGTTGTAAGATATCTTCTAAAATTGGTAAAACCTACAAACAGTTTGTGCAAAGAATGCCAGTTGGGAAAACAAAGCAGAGTCTCATTTAAAATAAAGGAACAATCTTCTACCGGATTATTGGACTTAGTTCATACTGATCTTTGTGGTCTGGCAAGAATCAGGAGTGTGCAAGGTGATAGATACTTCATGTAACTAATTGATGACTATTCCCAGATGATGTGGGTAACTTTTCTGAAAGAGAAATTAGAAGCTCTTAAGAAATTCAAAATATTCAAGGCTATGGTAGAGAATGAAACCAGATTAAAATTGAAATGTCTGAGGTCTGATAGAGGTGGAGAATTCACATCCGGTGAGTTCATAGATTTCTGTGAGAAACATGGAATAAAGAGACAGTTGTCTGCTCCTAGGACTCCACAACAAAATGAAGTAGTTGAGAGAAAGAACTGGACCATCTAGGAAGCATCTAGGACAATGATGATGGAAGCAAATGTTCCTCATATCTATTGGAGAGAAGCTATCAGCACTGCAATCTATACTCTCAATCGAGTACAAATCATAAGCAATATTGGTAAGACTCCTTATGAACTTTGGTTTGGCATCACTCCTACTGTGAGGTATTTCAGAGTCTTTGGTAGAAAGTGTTACATTAAAAGAGATGAAGATCTAGGCAAGTTTGATGTTAGAAGCGATGAAGGAATATTCTTGGGTTACTCTACTCAAAGCAAAGCATACCAATGTTATAACAAGAGACTGAGAAAGATTATAGAAAGTACAAATGTGAAGGTTGATGAAGGAATTGAAAAACCCTCAAGGTTTTATGAATATGATGAAGATGATTAGAATGGTGTTCTAATTCAAGGAGCTCAAGCCTCTTCTAAAAAATAGATTCAAACTGATCCAGTAAATCAGGAAGAAGAGATGAGTTTTAATGAGCCTGATCAAGAATCAGAAGTGCAAGAAACTCCCAATGTTCTAAGGTATGTAAGACCGAACCACTCTAAAGATTAGATCATAGGTGACAAAGGAAAAGGTGTACAAACTAGAAGGAGAATTGCTCAAAATTTAGATGAGTATTGTCTGATTTCAGAGATTGAACCTAAGACGGTAGATGAAGCTTGCAATGATGAAAATTAGACTAAAGCAATGGAGGAAGAGCTGATGCAAATTGAGAAAAATCACACTTGGGATCTTGTTCCCAGATCTAGAAACAAGAATGTGATTGGAACCAAATGGGTCTTCCAGAACAAACTGAATGAAGTTGGTGAAGCAATCAGAAATAAATCCAAATTGGTTTGCAAGGGCCATTCTCAAATAGAAGGAGTTGATTTTGAAGAAACTTTTGCTCTGGTGGCAAGAATTAAATTAGTCAGATTATTTCTTGCATTTTCTGCCTTCAAGGATTTCAAAGTGTATCAGATGGATGTCAAGTCTACCTTCTTGAATGGTGACTTGGAAGAAGAAGTGTACATTGAGCAACCGGATGGATTTCAATTGTCTGATCATGGTGATATGGTCTACAAGTTGAAGAAAGCATTGTATGGATTCAAGCAAGCCCCAAGAGCCTGGTATGAAAGATTGGATAAACATCTTTTGAAGATTGGTTTCAACAAAGGTACTGCTAATAGTAATTTGTATTTCAAAATTGATCATGAAAATATCTTGATTCTTGAAGTGTTTGTTGATGATATCATTTTTGGAGGAAGAGATGGTATGTGTAAAACCTTTGTAAATCAAATGAAAAGTGAATTTGAGATGTCCATGCTTGGGGAAATGAATTTCTTCTTGGGTCTACAAATCACTCAAACAAAGAAAGGAATCTTCATTTCTCATACCAAATATGTGAAAGAATTGTTGAAGAAATTTGGGATGGAAGACTCAAAGACAATGAATACTCCTATGGCAACCGGATGTAAGTTGAGCAACGAAGATGACTCTCCCAAGGCTAATCAGAAAAAGTATAGGTCAATGATTGGAGGATTGTTGTATCTCACTCAAACTAGACCTGACATTATGAATGATGTTGGTCTTGTTGCTAGATTCTAAGCTGATCCTAGAGAATCTCATGTCATGGCAGTCAAGAGGATTTTTAGATATCTAAAAGGGACAGTTGAGTATGGTCTATGGCACTCTAGAGATCATGATTTCTCTCTTCATGCCTATAAAGATGTTGATTAGGCAGGAGATGTGGATGACCGGAAGAGTACCAATGGTGGAGCATTCTTTTTGGGGAAGAGATTGGTTTCTTGGATAAGCAAGAAACAAGAGGCAATATCTCTGTCCACTACAGAAGCATAATATATTGCAGCAATAGGTAGTTGCACTCAAGTTTTGTGGATGAAACAAATGCTAAGAGACATGAGAGTGGAGTATGAGGAGCCTATCACAATATTCTATTATAATTCAAGTGTAATAAATATATCTAAGAATCTGGTGTTGCATTCAAAGACTAAACATATATTCATCAAGTTTCACTTTTTGAGAGAGCAAGTGAACAACAATGAAGTCAAATTGGAGTTTGTGCCTTCCAAGGATCAGATTGCAGACATCTTTACTAAACCTCTACCTAAGGACTCTTTTGAGTATCTCAAGAAGAAGTTAGGGGTTATTACCCCTCTGGTGATGAACTAAGGTGCACTGATGTGCATCAGTTCGGTGGATATCACAGTCATATCTTGTGGTCTGGATTGATGATTAGGAGCTACTACTCAGGGGAGCAGCTGGTATGACTTTGAATTGGTGTAATTGCAAGTATGTGCCCTTTGCCATTCATGTCAAAGGGGGAGAGAATACATGTGAAAAATAAGTGGTTTCTAATCAAAGGGGGAGTAGGAAAAGAAAAGAAGACATGTGAATGGTTGTTGCTGATAGGGGGAGTTGTGATAGTAAGGAGAAGTTCTTGTCTTGATGTTTAAAACCGTTTTTCACATCATTTGTTGCCATCAATGACAAAGGGGGAGATTGTTGCAAGTATGGGCCTAACTGGTGTTGTCATTGATGTCAACATACTCTTGTTGCAATAATGATAAGGATTGGATGATCCGTTTGCTGAGAATATTGAGCAAATTGGTCATATCAGGAACAATGAAGAACAGTGAAGGCAATAAGGTAAAAGTCCAAGCTAAGATGAGGACCAGAGGATGTAGTTTAAAGAGTTTGTAGCTATGTGTCTTAAGCTGATCCAGTAAAGATTTCAGAGGTCCACATGAAGATCTGAAGAAGTTGTGGCTGCTCAAGTAAAACTGGTTCTAGCAGGTGTTCAAAGGTGACAGAGTGATAAAGATAGGTCCGGTGAGATCTGGAAATGCATTATCCTAGTCTGCAGATTTGGTGGAGTGTTTAGGAAGTCCTTGAGAAGTGTCAACTCATTTGGTTCATGGTTTGAAGGTCTAAAAGCATCTATTCCTTTGTGACAGTAATGACAGATTGTGTTCTTAAGGTTCCAGATGAAGGAGAAAATGATTTTAGTAGTAAGATGAAGTGTGGATGTTCTTGGTGATTCAAGCAAGCTTGTGGAGGTCTTTGGATCGTGTCTAGTTTGTGTTGATGGTCTGCATTGGATTTTAAGCTAGCATTTGTTGAATTGCTTCCGGATGAAGGTGTTCTTCCTAAGACTAGCTGACTGGATGAGTTACACATCCTACGGATGATCTTATAGTTGTTTGCTGACTTAGATGATTATTCCTAAGTCGTTGTCTTGTATAAATAAGGAATTGTGAAGTCATTTCAAAGTGTGTCATGTTGAGATGAGTGTGTGGTAGCAAGGAGGAGAGTGAAAGGCATAGCAAAAGTATTGGGCTTAAATGGAATTGACTCAAGGATGGTGAAGATGCTATTTTCCAGTTCAAGTATGTAATGCTTATTCTTTTGTAGATAGTGTGTCTCTTGTAGGCAGTGGCCCTCTTGTGAGCAGTGTGCTTAGGAAGTGAGCCCTAATTGGCATGTGCCATTTTGTTCTTTCTATTCTTCTAATAGAGAATACAATCTTGGGTTAATCACCCCATGGTTTTTCCCTTAACTGAGTTTTCCACGTCAAAATCTTGGTGTCTTATGTGTTGATGTGTTTCTGCTCTTGATTAAATGCATTATGTTTCTATGATTGATTTATTGATATGCTGCTAAATCACTAAGAATATTTTAAGTGTGTAATTGGAAAGAAAGTTTCGATAACTAATTCATCCCCCCCTCTTAGTTGTCTATCCTTAATCTAACAGCCTCTTCCTCTTCCTCTTTTCTCACCATTGTTTTGGTCACAAGGGTGATAGGTATTATCTCCTCTCTGATTGTGATTGGTGCCAGCTTCTTTGATCTTCTTTGGATCTTCATTTTGGCCTCCATAGGACTTTCCACTAGTCCTTCTTCCTTGACCTCTTCCCCTTTGCTTGCTTTCAAATCTTTTATACAGCTTCTCTTCCACCTTCAGGGAAAACTAGTACGCATCTTCTATGGTGGTCATTTTGACCAGGCTTAGCTCCTCTTGAATAGTTGGCCTCAACCCATTAATGTAATGGGCTATCTTCTCCTTGTTGACCTCTGCATGACCAGTCCTGATAGTAATCTTATAAAAATCTTTTGTATACTCCTTAACATACTTATTAGCTTGCTTCAATCCTTGCAGCTTCTTCAACAACTCCATCTCATAGTCCATAGGAATGAACTATTTCTTTAGTTTCTCCACCATCTAATCCCATCTAGTAATCTTTCCTTTTCCTCTCCTATTTATCTCTAGCTAGACCTCCTTCCACCAAATACTGGCATGGCCTTTCAACTTTGTTTTTGTAAACTTGACTTATTCTAGATCTTCTACATCTTCATACTCAAAATATTCCTCCATGTCATTGATCCAATCAATAAGTTATTCTAGATTCAAATCTCCAAAATAGGTAGAAACTTTGATCCTCGGACTCTTTCCAATCTTTGAAATGGCCCTCAACAACCTAACTTCTATAGGATATCTTGCAACTTCTTGTTCTTCCTCAGATAGCTCTTCTTTAGCTTCATCCTCACTTTCTTCTCTTGTTCTCGGCTCAAACCCTCTTCGTAGCTCCTCTTACAATGCATTGATTTTCCTTTGTAGGGATCTAAAACCCTTTTCCATCAAAGCAATTCTTCTAACATGATTTCTTCATGGAGGCATTTTGATCTCTGCAACAAACCCACAACCTCAGGTCCTGGTGCAAACTACCTCACGGTCGGTGATTTGTCTACACACTCAGGAACACTTTCTCTGATACCACTTGATGAAGGGGGGTAAATCATAAAACAACAACAATAGAGATTTCACATAGAAAATAGAATGTTCTTCTATTGATTTGAACAACTCATTACATTACAAAAGCTCAAATATAATCAAAGGATGAATCCTCCATAGGCTGCAACACATTACAGTTACCTATCACTAGGCTCTGGAACCTTTTGCCTTCTGTAACCCCAAATCAGCTAGGGTTTCTATTTTTCTACCTATTCTTAACTCTACACTTTTCCCCTTATCTCTAGTACCCCTAGGGTTCCCAAAAATAGTCGTAAATATCCCTTTTGGCAGCCTCCAGCCAAAATTTCAAAATTTGCAACTCCCTTCAAAAGTAGGTCAACTTCTGGGAAGCATAACTTTTGATCCAGTTATCTGATTGAGAAACCATTTGAAGCATAGGAAAGCTCGCGAAGTGAAATATCATGCCGAAAATACTTAAATAGATTTCCATAAACTTTTCAGGGCATTATGGGATGTTTTAGTGCCTCATATATGATTTCAAAACTTTTCAGGGGACTTCAGAAAATTGAATCTTTAATATCTTGAAATCTAGACATGATCTTGAGCTAAAATTTACCAAGCATGCTTATTTGACCATTCCGTAGCTTTGGGGAAAATTTAAGGCTCAACCGCTTCTCTAATAAAGACTTACTAAAAATAGTAAATTTTGGTATCCTTAGCCCGGTTGGAAACTTTGAAGGTTCTGAATCATCATTCAAGCAAATGGGTATCCAAAAATGTTCATAAATTTTGAAAAGAAATGAAAACAAAGGCATTAATTTTGAATCAACATTGTTTTTGGGTGATGCAAGATTGCCCTTACACCTCTAGATGCTCTTGCATCAGAAGGTCGCATGAAGACAAAGTAAAAATTTTGGGTCAACATGGAAGGATGCTAAATAATCTGACACTTTACATTGTCCCCAAAATGAGGAAAATTCAAGTATGACATATAGAAGAATATAGAAACATATAGACGAATGTCAAAACATTTTTGTTCCCCTTGTATCCATGTTCCTACAAGGGCATCAAGGGTCCTCCAGGGAGAGCTAACAAACATATATATCATGCAACAAGAACGGGGATTACAAAACATACAAGAACACTACAAATAATAACAAATAGAATGAAGGTACTGTTGTGCCTTGCACACACGCCCCATTTTGCCAAATGGAGACCCCCTCTTTTGCTTTGGCTTGGAGTCTAGACCTCTCTTGCTTATGATGATGAGAAGGTGAATTTGTGCTTAGAATGTATGACTTGTTACAGATTTGGGTATTTCACATGTGTGGAGTCAGTTGATGTTTTTCATGATTGATTTGGAAGTGTCTTGAGTGGTCTTGTGCTTAAAAATAGCCATTTGTTGCCTTCTGCATTGGGATTGGGTGTTACTGTACTTTGCTCTAAAAACCTATGTCACGGGATGTTGACCTTGAAAGTGCTTCTGCAGGATGTTTCATGTTGAAATTCATAGTTTCCAGATCTTATAGTTGGAAAATCATGTCAAATTCCATTAGATTTCACCAAGGGGTCCATGAGCTTTCACCCTGATACATGTTCCTGAAGCCCTAATTTGGCTAAGTCTGAAATCCTGAAAATCCTGAAAAATGGCTAAGTCTGAAATCTGGTAGAACCTCAAAATTCTAGAATCTGCATATGAAATCCTATGGATCTGGAACCTATCTCAAACATCCTAAAAGTATATTTAAAAATATTTAAAGTATAAGAAATTCCATATCTAAACTTATACTTAAATATATTTTTAAATATACTTTCACCCTGACCAATTCAAAATCTGGTGCTAAAAACACCTCCTACTGCAAAAAGTGCTAAAACAGCCTCCAACTGACCTTTGCGCTAAATTTGCCTTCGACCGACCTCCCTCCAAGCCACCGCTAAGTCAGTCGGACCAAAAATCCCCGCCGAGACAATTTTGAAGAAAAGCACTAAAAATGCACCTGACGGACCTGCGCTGAAAACTGCCTTCACCGACTGATCTCATGAAACATCATTTTAGTCAGATGGACCCAAAATCCGCGCTAAGGTCGGATGGACCCAAAATCCGCGCTAAGGTTGAACAACCCCAAAATCCGCGCTAAGGTCGGACAACCCCAAAAATCCCGCTTTTTATAGAAAATGCTAGAAAAACATGAAATTAAAGTCTGCAAATAGATCCTAATGACTGTAAAAACTTCCTAGATCAATATATTGGCCAAATGGGTACTAAAAAATGATGAAAAATGCAGAAAATCATGCAAAAATCACTAGATTTAAGAGGTTGTTTACAAGAAGGTGACATTGACAATGAGTTGTTTTTTACTGATTCGTGACTGCAAATGGACATGTTTTGATCCAAATTGATGGAAAATGACTTATTTATGATGAAATTGATGCTTAGTTGTGTTTGTTGTAGGTCTAAGAGCACAAAGGAGCCAACTAGAGCTGTCTTGGAAGGATGTACACACAGATATGCAGTACTGATCTAGAGATGCAGAATCGACATTCTATCAACCAAATTGCTGCTACACATGCAAAAGGAAGTCAGTATAATGTCCAAGATGATAAAGATGAGTCTCAGGAGCTAAAAGACATAGAAGATCATGCCAAATCACTGTTGTTCTTGCAGATCCAGTCCAATGTCCTAGTGATCCAGTCCGAGGGTCATAACTCCTAGCTATTTTATCAGAATTTAAACTTCTTGGACTCGTTGGAAAGATAAACCGGTTGTCTAGTTTGAGCTGCCCGGCTACTTAGGCTTAATGCCAGGCTGCCGATAGGTTTCGAGCCCCTATTCCGCTCTGAAGGCCTCCAAAAATGCAATTTACTACGATGTAGAAAATACCAAAAATTATATTTTTGATATTTTCCCCAAAATGCCACTCAAATAACCTTGGATCGGATCACCAAGACATGCATACAGCTGTCCCAGTAGGCCAGTCATCAAGAATCAGTTTAGAAAGCATCCAATTGGATATATCTTCACTAATAAAGTGCCGAATACTCCTTTTTGATCCAGTCAGCACTTGGAATCCCGTGGATCCACATCAGCTCAAGTTTTCAAGTGTCATGTGACTCTATTTTGGCTTTATTAGGCCTTGAAAATTGACTTTTCATCATGTATAACCAAATGGGTATCTATTTTGTCCAGATTCAATGTATTTGCAACCTATATTTTGTCTTTTTCCTACAAGACAAAGGCAAATCCGAAAATGTAGCAAACTGATGTATCTTATTAAATGCCATGTAATCTGGACCGTCGGTGTTGAGTTAATCTCCACCGTCCATTTGAAGAACTAGGGTATGCTGCTTTCTATATAAAGGGCTGCCATTTCCACTTTTTGTAAGAGAGATTTTGATGCCAAATTGTTGACTCTGTGCCATTTGAATTAAATACAAAGCAAGTTTCTGTAGTATTTCTGAGAATTTGCATCTTGTTTCGATTCATTGTGGTCTTCATGGTTTGCTTCTTGCTCTCCCATAGTTAGATTAGTTGTGCTTTTATGATGTTAATGGTTTATTGCAGTATTTGATGAATGTTCCAAGTCCATACTTTTAGTTATTTGCTGATGGTAAATAACTGTGTAAAGTTAGCCTGGGCTTATTATTTGTGCTAAAGTTCAACTTCATTTTATGAGTTAGGTTGTGCCATTTATTGGGTATTTAACGACTGAATGTGGTCTGAAAATCTTTTGACTTCCATTGAAGATAGCACCGTTTTCTGCAGCACTGTAACACCCATTTCAGTTTGGTAACTCAGAGAACTGGTTTGAAGTCTGGAATATTTGTCTACTAAGGATAACCCTTGCATTGTGAATGTCACTTAGGATTCCTTCTAACCCTAAATCTTTTGCATTTTCTTTAAACCCAATGTTTAGTTGTTAGAATAGAAATTTCAGCAGCACCTTGTTTTGGTCTATCAGCTGAAAATCATAATAGGGTTTATGTGTATTCGTTGTCTCAACCTCGAAGATTTGCAGACTGCATGTAAGACCCCTTGTAGGTACAGCTAGAACATAACCATTGAGAAATTCCAAGCAAGCTAAGACCTAGCTGTATTATCCTTGGAGTAGTCTTGCCTAGGGTGAGATACTTTTCAAGAGAGGTGTGAAACCAGCAATCACACCTACGTTGTTGCGTGCTAAAAACACCATCAACAGGTACTACTCTCAAGGATTGGACTCTAGCAGTTTGTCCACCTCTCAATATTGCTCATCATATAGGGATGGTAGACAAACCACAAGAGGGACCATGTCAAGGGAAGTACTTGGTACTGTGCTTGGTTTGAGATGCAGAGGGTCGGCAAATAATGGAGGATCCTCACGCACCTCACCAAAGGCAAGGTACATTAATCTTGTGAAGATTGAGGACAAAGATTGTATCTCTTCCAATGATGCAAATACATCTTCCTTAGGGGAAGAGTTATCTAAGTCTCTATCAGAATAGATAACAATAGAGGATTGGTCAATGCTAATAGCAGGAATGTGAGCATTAGTGACCATTGGTGGAGAAGAGGTCCCCACAACTAGAATAGATGATGTGGAAGGACTCAGAG
This sequence comes from Cunninghamia lanceolata, assembly GCA_027924645.1. Classification (NCBI taxonomy): domain Eukaryota; kingdom Viridiplantae; phylum Streptophyta; class Pinopsida; order Cupressales; family Cupressaceae; genus Cunninghamia; species Cunninghamia lanceolata. The sequence goes on along the minus strand of BSBN01001215.1, from coordinate 17,408,135 downwards.
GAGGTGAAGGAGGCATGTGCTTTGGCTTGTAGTAGGGTGGAGTGGGATAGTGTTCAAGCTTTCATTTTGGCAGTGGGTGTAGAATATCTATATCAATGGTGGCGGGACATAGGATATCAACGAATACCTGATGTCATGTACACTAGAACAAAACTAACTCTAATAAAGTGACATTGGAGATAACGTTGAAGTTGAGAAGATTTAAGGGTTCATCAAAGGGTGGCATTCCAGGGATGGATAGAAGAATAGGGCTCTCCATAGTGGGAACGAGGACTACTTGAACCCAATTAGGGTTGTGTTCATCACACTCAATTAGTGGAGAGATGGGTGTGGGTGACAGAAAGGAATCACGTAGAGAAGGAGAAAAAGATTGAGAACGTGGAGCCAAATTTGGGGCCGCTTGCATGGGAGAAGGATGTGTGGGAAGGGGTTCATCTCCTGCTGCACGCTCATGAGATGCAACACCTTAGTGATGTTTGTGATCTCTCACAAGTTGATTATGTTGAGTTCAAGCCAAAGCATAGATAGGAGGATCCAGGGAGTCTCCCAACATGAGTTCCTTTTCTGCCATCACTCTAGGAGCGGGAGGAGGAACTAAAGGAAAGGTTGGGGTACTATCATGACAAGGGTCTCTTAATGTGGGCTACCTTTCTTGAGCCACTGGAGGGGCTAAAGGAATAGATGTCACCACTAAAGATTGGGAGAGTGAAGGGGAGGGGTCCCACAACATGAGTTGCTTTCCTCGAGCCCCCGAAGAGGTAGAAGGAATAGGAGCAACTGTTGAAAGTTGGGGAGGTCTGAGTTGTATTGGTTGCGTACCTCCAAGTCTTGGGTAAGATGTTGGAGGTGGGACTTCCATATATATCCTAGATTCTCAAGTATGAGGAAGGTCACTCAATTTACGATGTCTTCCCTTCTCTACTTGTGGAGTAGGAGGGACATATATAACCACCAGACATCAAGGGACCGTAGGGATAGTAGCCAGTGGGGCGGAGGGGGAGGAACCAATGGACAATTGAGCTATGCAATTTGTTTTAAATTTCTAACATGAAAGAAAGAGGAAATCATTACCTGGTTGCAATGGCTTAGTTGAGGTCAGCCAAAAGTAATCCAAGGAGAAATCACCTCGTAACATGAGAGGTTTGAACCCACTATGATATATAGTGTGAACCTAACCATCGTGAGGGAATTTTAGGCAATTGTGAATCATGGAGGGGACCACTCTCATGGAAGAGAGACACAGATGGCCCAAATTCACATGAAATTGGTTTGAGGTAGGGATGATGGAGAAAATAATGTCCATGGTTCTTGTTCCAACCTAGACAAAAAGGGTAAGCAAACCCATGGTTTGGCGAGAAGACCCATCATTCAATTGTATCTGGACTTCTAATTTCTTGTACTTGTTCTGATAGAGCTAGTGCATGTATGGAAATTTCTCTGTAATTACATTCACCATACACACAATGTCAATTAATATGCCCTTGGTGGGCTTTTCATTGACTAGGGTGGATGTAAAGAGGTCCTTCATAGACATGCATGGGTGCATCTATGGGTGTAAAGGAGATGACTGGCTTAGAGATAAAGCATACTCAACTAGGGTGAGGGTGATTGTCCATCATTGCAATTAGCTAAAGAGGTTGAAGGATCATCAAAATCATGGTAGATGCCATAGTATTAACAGGAAGTTCAACTAGGTTTGTAGAGTGATGTGACAATGGGTTTGTGTAAATTTGTACGTTTTGGTTAGGCAGAACAATGAATTTGTTACTTCTATTGTTCACACTGGAGACTTGGATGAAATTCTAGTCGACAAGGTCTTGAACATGATGTTTAAGACACATACATCTCTTTGTGGACCATGGCCAAGCACTTTGTGGAACTGGTAGAAGGCCTTCAAATCATAAGAAGGTGATAGGGTTTTGGTTGTATCAGTAGGATGGAGTGGCAACAACTAGATAAGGTTATTATTAAGAAGTTGTTGCATTATGGTATAGAGAGATTTAGATAAGGGAGTGAATTGTCGAGTCCTAGGTTTGTTTTGAGAAGAGAGGGCCATAACACTTTGGGTTGGTGTAGTGGCCACTGCTTGTTCAATATTGTTTGAAGAATTTATTTTGATGAAATTTTTATTTTTCTTGTAACTTTGAAATGATGACGAGGCATCAGACTACCTGACAAAAGCCTATGAGGAAGATCCCTCATACTAGTTGACCAATTGCTGGTAGTCACAGAGTGTCGTGCATAAATGCATAAATGAAGGGTAAAACATCAACATAATCTTATCCTAGATTTGAGGCTACAGGTTTCTATTGAAAACTTGTTGCACATCACAATTTGGAAGTGCATAAGGAATTTACGAGAATAAAGCCTGATATAGCTGATGAAATTAATAACTTTCTCCTCTGCTCCTTGCCTACAGTGGAAAACATCTATAAACGTGACCTACGGTTTGATGTTTGTTTGGAAGTGTTGGAGAAACTAATTTACAAGTTGTTGAAAATAATTAATAGAATGATCAAGAAGAGAGCAAAACCAATCCAACGTGTTATCTTTGAGAGACTAAAGAAAAAGATTTGCTAGAAGAAAGTCCTGAAAGATAAAATCACTGCATAATGTAGTGAATGCCAAGACATGATTTTATGGATCTCCTTTACCATTATATTTTCCAAATGTGGAGCCTCAAAGTTTTGGGGAAGAGGAGAGGCAAGAATGACTAAGGACAGAGGACTTCTAGTGTCCTATGAGGTGATTATTGGTTGGGTTGTGGATGTGAACATATTGGCTAATTGGATAATTTCTCTTTTAAAATTGTCATCTTGATTGCGAAATGGATATCAATTGTTGACACTAGTTAGAGAACTTGCATAAAATACTTACAATCATTGTAGTCCCTTCAAACTTTATTGCTCCTTCCATCTTCGAATCGACTCTAAAAAGATCATAAAACTTTGACAAGGTTTTAAATATTTTTCTAGAAGTTGATGGAGCTTTTGAAAGCATATGAAACTTCTGATGAAAACTTCAAATTCCTTCAAGTTGCATTCTTCTAACTTGGATACATTTTTCAAAGTACCTCAGAAGCCAGTAGAGGTTTTGGAACTTTGTTTAAAATGTTGATGGAGATAATGGAGAAGAACACCTAGCAGATCTTAGCCAACTTATGAAAGGTCGGTGAGAGTGATGTTTAGGGCTAAAGAGGTTCTTGTTGGACTTCAACAAAGATTTTGAAACCTAGCCAAAACATTGAAAAACATTGAAATCTCTCTTCCTAACACCTCACAAGGGCTTTGAGAGATTGAAACAATTAAGCATAAAATTTGACTCTGAGGATATGACAACCATTGTGGGATTGAGAAAGTCATAAAATGTTGTAATTTTGGTTTGACTTAAAACATTAACAACAAGGTGCACCTATAATCTTTTTAGTTAATTCTCATTGCAGCTCCACATCAATTTTTGGTTGTACCTCACTCTTCAAATGAGTTGTCTCTTTTTCTCCCAAGTTTTCCTCCAGCTCCCTTCTTGGCTAACCTAGATTTTTATCTCTCTTCAGGATCAAATATGGCTTCTGCTAGAAGAGATAAAGTTGCCACTTCAAATGTCATTTTCTCTTTCAACAATTTTAAGAGTATTTTCCTTCCTTCATGTTGAACCTCATAAGTATTATCTCTACCCCAATGGATTATGTTTTGATCATTTTGTTGAGTCTTACGGAAAAAAATTGGCATGCATAAATTGATACCACATCATAGATCATTTCATCCATCTAAGGACCAATTTTGAATGCAATAGGGCAAGATTTATCCACAAGCACACCATGATCCTTATTTAACCAAGAAATCTTGTAGGGATTAGATTTTGGAATGCAAGCAAGCTATAATTTGTCAACCATTTATATACTCACCAGATCGTCGATAGATCCAACATCTATGATCACTTTACACACCTTATCCTTACATTTGAATTTTGTTTGAAAGACACTTGTCCTCTTCCAATCAACTTTGAGGGTTACTGATGTAGGATTATCCATGGTTCAAGAGTATTCTTGCATCTTCCAAAACATTTGCATTTTAGTTTGTTTCTTTTCATTTTCTAGTTTAGCTTAGGCAGTTCAGTTAGTAGCAGTTTTTGTATTTTGGTCCGCATTCTACCATAGTTGCATTTCAGACCTTGCGGAGCTAGACTTAGCATCTAGACACCTTCATGCACAACATATCCAAAATTCAAAGCATTTGGATCAAGTACCAAAAAGTTATCACTATCAAAAGATTGACTATTTTCTCATAACAGAGCATCTTGATAGTCTCAAACAATCAGCCAAAGGAGAAGACTTCCAGAGCATTTGACAACTTGAGAAGCTTAATGACACATTGTTCAATGTTTATTAGTTTGTGTCTGACCTTTCCTAAGAGCTCCATATCATTCCATTCATTTGCGAAGGATTCTTATCCAATTAGGTCTGACCTATCTGTGTACACACGTTACAACTCTTTAGTGGAGTTTGTGATCTTCCTTGGCAGACGTTGAGGAATCTTTGGTTCTGGAGATGATATATATTGATGTAATAGATGCCTAGGAAAGTAGTGATGATCATTAGCCTAAGTTATTAGTTTAGATTCTTAGGAAGGAGATTTAAAGCTATATCTTATGTATATTCTGTTATTCTGTAATCAGGCCTATGAGCCCTAATTGTAAGCCTGCATGTTGCCGACCAATTTGTATTTGAATTCTATGATAGACTAAATGATCGAATCTACATTTGTTTCATATCTTTGATTTTCTTCTGTTGTGTTTACTCTAGCTACACAGCTTGGATTGTTCTCTCTAAGGACCCTCCTAACTGTGACTGCACCAAGTGGTATCAAAGCAAAAGTTTGAATCTTTGGGAGCAAATTGAGTGAAGTGGCAAAGAAATTCTATAAGATCTTGCTATGGATAGATCACCTAACCTAAGGCAGGTTACTAGTGTCACAATTGATCACCGATTGTGAGGCAGTTGTCACCTTGTAGTGTGATCACTAAACTTGAGGTAGTTTGCACTTGATCCGAGGAAGATGCCGCTGAGGAGAGTCCCTGCTATTGGAACAATGGCTGGAAGGATGTATGAGATGATGGAAATGATGAAAACAATGAGAATTCAATTAGATGTCATCGAGGAAGATAGGCAAAGAGGATTGACACCTAGACCTAATGTTGAAAGTGATGATGAAGAAGAATTTCAATCCGCTGATCAAAATGGTGAAACCCTAGGAGGTGAAGAGGAAGAAGAATCAGATCAAGTCAAGATGTTGTGAGCTATTTCAAAGATTGGAAAGAGACCAAGAGTTGATGTACCAAATTATACTTGCAATTTGAACCCTGAAGAGTTGATCAACTGGTTAAATGACATTGAGGAGTACTTTGAATATGAGGAAGTTGAAGATCCAGAGAAGGTGAAATTTACAAAGACAAAGTTGAAAGGACATGTTGCTATATGGTGGAAAGAAGTTCAGTTGGATAGAAATAGAAGAGGGAAATAAAAGATTACAAAGTGGGATAGGATGGTGACAAAATTGAAGAATCAATTTGTACCTGCTGATTATGAGTTGGAATTGTTGAAGAAATTGTAGAACCTGAGAAAAAAGGAGAAGTCTGTGAAGGAGTACGCTGAAGAATTTCATAAGATGATCATAAGGACAAGACATAATGAAGCAAGCAAAGAGAAAGTGGCTAGATACATCAATGGACTGAGATTGAACATTCAAGAAGAACTAAGTTTGGTAAGGATGACAACACTGGAAGAAGTATATCAGTTTGCCCTAAAAGTTGAAGAGAAGTTGAATAAGAGACATGGTCAGAGACAGAGAGGTAGAGGAGATAAATTTTAGAAAGGTAGAACATTTTGCTGAGGAGATAGATCATTTATGGAGCAGAACAGACAATAGAATACATTCAAGAAGGAGGGCAGAGATAACAATGCATACCAGAGAGATGACAAACCGTTCTACCGTAGAGGTAACCCTAGTCCATACCGAAGTGAAGGATATAGAAGAGAAGGAAGAGGACCTAATAGGAGAACATTCAGAGGAACCTGTTTTAAGTGTGGAGGTGAAGGACACAGAGCATTTGAATGTAATCAAGGGAGTACAAGCAAGAGAATAGAGAACAGTGGAAGAGCAACCTATGTGGAAGAGGAACCTGTTGGATCACCGAGTTCAGTTGGCAAACCTGAGAAAGGAGAATCACTTGTGATGAGGAGAGCACTATTTCAAGCAGAGACAAATGAGGAACCACTATACAGGAAATGTTTGTTCAGAACCATATGCAAATCAGGAGGTAAATGTTGTAAAGTTGTTATTGAGAGTGGTAGTTCATATAACCTAGTTTTAGAGGAGATGGTAACTAAGTTGAAGTTGGAAAGATTGAAACACCCTAAGCCCTACCAGTTAGCATGGATTCAGGATGATCATAAGGTACTGGTGAGTGAACAATGTTTGGTGAAATTTCATATTGGATCTTATCATGATGAAGTCTTGTGTGATATTATACCTATGGATGTATGTCATATTTTGTTGGGTAGACCTTGGCAGTATGATAGAAAAGCTATACATGATGGATGAAATAATACATACACTATAACATCAAATGGAAAGAGAATTACTTTGATTCCTTTAGAAGATGATCCTAAGAGTGAAGTATGTGGAAATGCTAGAATCTGTTTAGTAGATGGAAGAAAATTTCTGGATGGTTTGAGACATGAGAATATGTGTTATTCCTTGATTCCTAAGAAGCTTGAAACATTGAAGGGAACTGAAGAACCACAACTGGAGGAGATAACTAAATTGCTAATAGAGTATGAAGACATCATATCAGATAATGTCCCTGAAGGATTGCCACCAATCTGAAGTATCAGTCATCACATGGATCTTATACCTAGAGCTAGTTTGCCTAACAAAGCAACACACATAATGACACCAACAGAGAATGAAGAATTGAATAGACAGATACAAGAATTGTTGAGGAAAGGTTTGATCAGAGAAAGTTTGAGTCCTTGTGTAGTACCTGCAGTATTAGCAATAATAAAAGATGGAGAATGGAGAATGTGTATTGACTCGAGCAATCAACAAGATCACAGTTAAGTATATAATTACTTTACCTAGGATGGATGATATCATGGATTGTTTGAGTGGAGCAAAATATTTCACAAAGCTAGATTTGAAGAGTGGATACCATCATATTAAAATTAGAGAAGGAGATGAATGGAAGACTGTTTTTAAGACAGATGAAGGACTGTATGAGTGGTTAGTGATGCCTTTTGGATTGACAAATGCACCTAGTACTTTCATGAGATTTATGAATGAGGTCTTGAAGAAATTGTTGGGTAAGTTTGTTATTGTATACTTGGATGAAATTTTGATTTTCAGTAAGACAAAAGAAGAACATTTGCAGCACCTTAGACAAGTATTACAAAGATTGAGAGAGGAGAAATTGTTGATAAACATCAAGAAGTGTAGTTTCATGAAGGAAGAATTGGTATACTTGGGATTTGTGATTTCTGCAGAAGGATTGAAGATAGACCCTGAGAAAGTAGAGCAATTGTTGAATGGCTTACTGTGGAGAGCATTGGAGAAGTCAGATCATTTCATGGATTGTCTAGTTTCTACCATAAGTTCATCATACATTTCAATTCAGTTTGTAACCCTATGATAGAGACAGTGAGAGGAGACACGAAAGATTTTAAATGGACATCAGGAGTAGATAAAATTTTTGAAGTGCTGAAGAAGAAGGTGACAGAACAACCTATTTTGGCATTGCCGGATTTCAATAAGGTATTTTAAGTAGATTGTGATGCAAGTGGAAATGCAAAAGGAGCAATGTTAAGTCAAGAAGGTAGACCTGTAGCATATTTCAGTGAGAAATTGAATGATGCAAAGAGAAGATATTTTGTTTATGATCAAGAGTTCTATGCCATAATTCAAGCCTTGAAGAAGTGGAGACACTACTTGTTGCCTAAGGAGTTTGTGTTGTATACAGATTATCAAGCTTTACAATATTTGAACAGTCAAGGAAAGTTGAATCAAAGACATATGATATGGGTAGAGTTCATGTAGAGTTATACTTTTGTGTTGAAGCATAGGAGTGGGAAATCAAACAAAGTTACAGATGCATTGAGTAGAAGGAACTTGTTGACAGAGATGAGAGTTGAAGTGTTGGGATTTGATGAATTGAAAAACATGTATGAGGAAGATATGGATTTTACAGAACCCTAGAAAGCATGTAAGGAACCTGTTGTGACATATAGGAGTAAGTGGTTGGATTATTGCATTTAGGGAGATATGTTGTTCAAAGGAAATTAGTTATGCATACCTATAAGTTCAATGGGAGATAACTTGACCAAAGATAAATACAGTGATGGATTGGCAGGACATTTTGGCATTGATAAGACAATGGCTCTACTAAGTGAAAATTACTTTTGGCCTCAGATACATAAGGATGTTAGGAAATTTGTGTAGAGTTGCAAAGTTTGTCAAATTGTAAAAGGGAGTAGTTAGAACACTGGATTGTATAAATATTTGATAGTACTGCAGAGACCTTGGGAAGACATAAGTATGGATTTTGTAATGGGATTGTCGAAGACACAAAGAGGACATGATTCAATATATGTACTAGTGGAAAGATTTTTAAAGATGGCACATTTCATACCTTGTAAGAAGAGAACTAATGCAGTGCATGTAGCTGACCTATTTTTCAAGGAGATTGTGAGATTGCAAGGATTACCTAAGAGCATAATTTAAGACAGAGATACAAGATTTCTTGGATATTTTTGGAAGACACTTTGGAAGAAGATGAAGACATATTTGAAGTTTAGTTAAGCATTTCATCCACAAACTGATGGAGAAACAGAGGTAGTGAATAGGAGTTTGGGAAACTTGTTGAGATGTTTGGTTGGAGAGAAGGTAGGAAGTTGGGATTTGATTCTTTCACAAGCAGAGTTTGCATACAATAATTTAGTCAATAGGAGTACTAGAAGAACACCTTTTGAGATTGTTATCGGAGTAAAACCTAGAGGAGTAGTAGAGTTGAGAGATATCAGTATGGAAGAGAAGAGGAGTGTAGAAGCAAAAGAATTTGTAGGACATATGGAGACAGTGCATAAGCATGTGAAGAAGCACTTGGAGGAGATGAACAACAAGTACAAGGAGAAGGTAGATGAGAAGAGAAGACATAAAGAGTTTGAAGCTGGAGATGAAGTAATGGTGTACCTAAGAAAAGAAAGATTTCCAATTGGGACATATGACAAGTTGAAGATGAAAAAGCTTGGACCTTGTAGGATACTCAAAAAGTTTGATTCAGGGAATGCATATGAAGTAGAGTTACCAAAGACATTGGGCATATCACCTATTTTGAACATAGTAGACTTATATCAGTATCATGAAGTAGATTTCAGTGACAGCATGGCACAAGACTTGAAGAAGCAGTTACCACAACAAGCACCAGAGCAGATTGAAGACATTTTGGATAGCAGAGTTGGACGCAACACCAAAGGAAGATAATGCACAAATATCTTGTAAAGTGGAAAGGCAAACCAATAGAAGATTCATCATGGATTTCTCAAGATGAGGTAGATCATCTTGGTTTTCCTCTAGCCCCAACAAAGTGAGGGAATCACTTTTTTAGTAAACCTAGACGTCTGATGCAGGAGTATCCCTGGTTCAAGAGCAATCTTGCATCAACCAAAACATTTGCATTTTAGTTTGTTTATTTTCATTTTCCAGTTCAGCTCAGGCAGTTCATTCAGTAGCAGTTTCTGTATTTTGGTCCACATTCTACCGTAGTTGCATTTCATGCCTTGCGGAGCTAGACTTAGCATCTAGATGCCTTCATGCACAACATATCTAAAATTCAGTGCATTTGGATCAAGTACCAAAAAGTTATCACTATCAGAAGATCAACTGTTTTCTTAGAACAGAGAATCCTGATAGTCTTAAACGATCAGCCAAAGGAGAAGACTTGTGGATCATTTCACGACTTGTGAAGCTCAATGACACATCATTCAATGTTTATTGGTTCATGGCCGACCTTCCCTAAGAGCCGCATATCATTCTATTCATTTGTGGAGGATTCTTATCAATTAGGTCCAACCTATCTGTGTACACATGTTATAACTCTTCAATGGAGTTTGTGATCTTCCTTAGCCCACACAGAGGAATCTTTGGTTCTGGAGATGATATATATTGATGTAATAGATGCCTAGAAAAGCAGTGATGATCATTAGCCTAAGTTCATAGTTTGGATTCTTGTGAAAGAGCTTCAAATCTATATCTTGTGTATATTCTGGTATTCTGTAATTAGGCCTGTGAGCCCTAATTGTAAGCCCGCATGTTGCCGGCCAATTTGTATTTGAATTCTATGATATACTGAATGACTGAATCTACATTTGTTTCATATCTTTGAGTTGCTTCCATTGTGTTTACTCTAGCTGCACGACTTGGATGGTTCTCTTTGAGGACCCTCCTAACCATGATTGCACTAGTTACTCTGTTAATAGATATTAAGGTTATTCTCAACAACGAGTTCTCTCCTAACTGTACTTCAGATTCTTTTGTTTAGAGTTCTTTTCCATCTTGGGCCACCATAAACCTTTAGGGGTTTTGAGGGTAATCTATGGCCTTATGGTTTTCATTATAAAAAAGGCATCTTAAGGGCTTCTAGTCTCTAAAATATTGTCATCCTCGTCAACTACCTCTGAAGCCTCCCCTTCCATTGAAATCAAGATTCACGTTCTTGCCTTCTTCTGGCTCTTCACTCATGGTAGGTTCTGAAGAACCCTCTTTAAATATTTTGATTGTTATCGCCCCTTTTAGTCACTATTTTATTTTTTCATATTAGTTTCTCCTCTACCTTTAAGGCATATTCATAAGCCTCATCTATAGTAGGTACTTTCACCAATGCGAGCTCATCTTGAAGTTGTAATTTTACCCCATTCATAGACAAGGTTGATTCTTACCCTTCGCCCTCTTCTATATCAATCCATATTTGAAGCCTCATAAACTATTCAGTATAAGTCTACATTGACTGACCCCTTTGTTTGAAGTTCTAAAATTCTTTAAGGGTATGTGCAGGATCATCGCGGGCCAAACAGTGGCAATAGGAAAAAAATTGCGTTTTTACTTAGCCAAATTCACGACTTGGCAAAGTTTGACTTTGAAACGGATATCCACTTTGAAAACGGATATCCGCTTTGAAAACGGATATCCATTTTGGAAAAATTTTGGAAATCTGAAAAATGCCACACAAAGACAATTTTGTGCCTCCTCAAATGACAGTTAAATACAACATCCCTTTGAAAGATCAACTTATTATTTGTATAATCACAACTTGTAGGCCTTAATGTCCTCAAAATATTTCATTGTCACACACTTATGACTCTTAGGATTTCTAGCTTCTTCCAGTTCTCATCTGTGTAGTCATCAATTTTCCACAATCCATGATGTTGAGTTTGAAATGCTTCGGGATTCGACTGTGTATTATTATTTTCCTCAATATTTCGAATCACACACAGTGATCCATCATCAGGAGAAAGATAGCAAGCAAGAGAAGAGAGAACATGAATGACAGTATGCAGACTTAAGACCACTTAAAAGGAGTGAGAGAGATGTGAGGCGGAAACCAAGATCAATTAAGGGAGAAGGATAGCTGCCTATCAAACCTAGTGAAGTGAGGGACAAAGAGGAGAGGGGGACATCTAGGCACACTAAGACAAAACAAACAAAGAAAGACTAACTAGGATGAGAGGAAGACCGAAGTAAAGAAAATTAAAAAAGCAAACAAAGGAGCAAGGCCACAAATTAGAAGGGAGCAAAAAGAGGAATAACTATAATACAATCAACCATAAAGAACAAACCGAGGATGAAAGAGATAAGATAATTAAATAATTTAATAAATAATAAAAAAGGGGGGGACAACCGAAGAGGTTAAAATGTGAGGGATAGATTGGGAAAAGCTACATATAAAGAACAAGAGAGGGCTCCAAGTTAAAAGAGAGAGAGGGGTGAACTACAAAGGCAAAGGAGGGGGGGGGGCGCTAACAAAAAAGAAAGGTAAGCCAATAACTATCCAAAGGAGGAAAGAAACTAACTGGAAGAAAGCATAAGAGAGAAGAGTAAATCATAAAAGGGAAGACAAGCTACAACGACCAAATAATATATATAAATATATATTCACAACAAACTCCAAGCCACAAATGGAGCACCAGGGAGCAACAAGAAACAGAGGATATGGTTAAAAACCTAGAAATTAAAGAGGAGGGAGAAGGGGGCAATGAGATCCAGAGGTTGGAGACGGGAGGTTAAGCTAGGGGACAAGAGTATGAGAAATAAAAAGGTGAGAACGGGCCAAGGAGGGTAAAGAGGAGGGAGGACAAGGAGCAAAGGGAAAGGGGGTAGAGGAGCCTAGGGGGGAGAGGAAAAGGGGATAAGATGAGGGCAAAAGAGGAGGGGCAAAGACTCAATCCCACAAAAGGGGACAAGGAGGGGACAGAGGGGGGGGCAGGGGCAAGAACCGGTAAAGAGGGGAAAAAAGGACAAAGATAGGAGAAGGGAGAGGGGAGCTAACAAGCTCAGGTTAGGAAAGAGAGGGGAGGGGTAAGAGGGGAGGATGGGGAAGAGAAATCGACTAAGAGTGAAGGAAATCATGATGGGGTAAGAGGGGAGGCTTTTTACTCTTTTTGAAAATACACCTCTTAAATCTTGGATCTCCCATCAATATATGAACCTACTTAAAGACCGTTTCTAGTGAAGGAGGAGGGCAAATTAACATTGGTAGCTTCTTTACACATTGATCCATAAGGATTTGTTAAACACTAAGAATCATCACTAATGAATTACTCAAATAATCAATAATAAAATATTCAATTTTGTTCATCAGGTGAAATAATCACTTTTCTAGACTATGTTCCAATTTTTCGGGGATAGGAATGGTGGGGCAGCAGGGGTTGTGTTTTGGGGAGTTTTGGATTTCATGCCAAAATTGCTTTACGCAATCCTTCATATGATTTGATTCATGATACATGGTTTGAGAAGGATACACATGATATATCCTTACCCTCTAGTGATAAAATTTTGAATGATACTTTATGTGGCGAAGCTACACCTTCGTTAATCCTTCATGACATTGTTATTCCTTGTGATGATGATGTCCTTCATGTGATATGTTAGGACATAATGCAAAGTTAACATGGCATGAACTCTCTTGGAAGGGTAAGCATGGACTATAAGAACATTGGACTAGTTGGATCTGTTAAGCTCGCCATTTATGAAAGAACCTTTTAAAAGGTTAACCTTAATTAGGTAAGGTTATGTTTCAGTGTGGTTGTTTGTGCAACAATGTGTAAATTAATGTTACTGAAGGATAAATCTAACTATAATATACTAACATTTTAATAACCATGAGAGCTGGGACTAACAATTAAACTAAAAACCTGACAAACAATACAACTTGGACACATGTAGGACTTGGAAAATGGAAAAGAATATAATTAAATGTGGAAAACAATGAAAAAGTGGTATTAGTTGCACCTATATAGAGAAGTGGTTTAGAGGTTGGTTAGGGGAATTATTTAGGGTTTAGAGGTTTAGGGTTGCTCAGGTTTAGGGGTTTAGGGTTTACAATTTAAAGAGAGATAGAGAGAGGGGACTGATAGAGTTTGGGAGAGATAGAGGAGACAAAGGGGAGAGATAGGAGATAGAGAGTGAGAGACATGTCCAAAGACATAGAGAGAGAGAGAGAGATTGAGAGGTAGAGGGATGATAGAGATAGGGAGATAGAGGTTTAGGGTTGCTTGGGTTTAGGGGCATTATTTAGGGTTTAGGGTTTGTGGTTTTGGGGTTAGGGGTTAAGGTTTAGAGGTTTAGGGTTTAGGGTTTAGAGAGAGATAAAGGACCAATAGGGAGATATAGAGGAGTCTGAGGGGAGAGATAGGGATATAAAGAGTGAGGGACATGGCAAGAGACATAGGGAGAGAGATTGAGAGGTAGAGGGACAAAGGTGATAGGGAGATAGGGGAGAGATAGGGAGATAGTGGTTTATGGTTACTTGGGTTTAGGGTTTAGGGGTTTGGGGTTTAGGGTTTCTCAGGTTTAGGGGTTAGGGGTTAGGGTTTAGGGGCATTATAATTTAGGGTTTAGGATTTATTGTTTAGGGGTTAGGGGTTAGGTTTAGAGCTTTAGGGTTTTGGATTTAGGGTTTATAGAGAGAGAGGAATGATAGGGAGATATAGAGGAGTCTAAGGAGAGGGATAGGGAGATAGAGAGTGAGGGACATGGCTAGAGACATAGGGAGAGAGATTGAGAGGTAGAGGGACACAGGTGGTAGGGAGATAGGGGAGAGATAGGGAGATAGTGGTTTAGGGTTACTTGGGTTTAGGGTTTAGGGGTTTGGGGTTTAAGGTTTAGGGATTTAGGGTTTCTCAGGTTTAGGGGTCAGGGGTTAGGGTTTAGGGGCATTATTTAGGGTTTAGGATTTAAATTGTTTAGGGGTTAGGGGTTAGGTTTAGAGGTTTAGGGTTTTGGATTTAGGGTTTATAGAGAGAGGAATTATAGGGAGATAGAGAGAGGAGATGGAGAGTGAGGCACATGGCTAGGGACATAGGGAGAGAGATCAAGAGAGGTAGAGGGATGATAGAGATAGGGAGATAGGGGAGAGATAGGGAGATATAGGTTTAGAGTTGATTGGATTTAGAGTGTACCTGGGTTTAGGGTTTCTTAGTTTTGGAGATAGCTAGATAGAAAGAGAGAGGAGACAGATAGGGAGAGATAGAGGTGACAAAAGGGAGAGATAGGGAGATAGAGAGTGAGCGATATGTCTAGAGAAATAGGGAGAAAGATTGAGAGGTAGAAAGACGATAGAGATAGGGAGATAAGGGAGAGATAGGAGATAGAGTTTAGGGTTGCTCATGTTTAGGGTTTAGGGGTTAAGGTTTAGAGGTTTAGGGTTTAGTGTTTAGAGAGAGAGGACCAATAGGGAGATATAGAGGGAGGGACATGGCTAAAGCATATGGAGAGAGATTGAGAGGTAGAGGAATGATAGTGATGGGGAGATAGTGAGATAGGGAGATAGAGCTCGATAGAGGTTTAGGGTTTCTTGGGTTTAGTGTTTAGGATTTAGGGGTTTATGGTTTCTCAAGTTTAGGGTTTAGGGGTTAGGAAATAGGGGTTAGGGGTTAGGGGTTAGGTTTAATCATGCATCCCAGTCATTCCCCTATCATTCCTATATATCCTATCTCTCCCCTCTATCTTTCCCTCTCCCTTATCGATGAAGCAAATGGAAACAAGAAAACTAGACTCCCTTTCTTAGGTTTAGGGTTGAGGGCTTAGGGGAATTATTTAGGGTTTATGGTTTAGGGGTTAGGGTTTAGTATTTGGAAGAATTATTTAGGGTTACTTGGGTTTAGGGTTTAGGGGCATTATTTAGGGTTTACGGTTGCATGTCAAAAGTAGTCTCTCTCTCTCTAAATTCGTAAACCCTAAATAATGGCCCTAATCCCTAACCCCTAACCCGCATCTACCTCTCTCCTGTATCTATTCAAAAGTGCCTTTAAAATACTATGAGATACCTTAGTATAAGTAAATCATATAAAAATCAAATATATATATCATCATAATCCTATATAAATTTTGATAGTATTTTATAGCTAAAATGCCTAAATATCATCATAATCCTTTATAAATTTGCTTGTATTTTATAGCTAAAATGCCTAAATATCATCATAATCCTTTATAAATTTGCTTGTATTTTATAGCTAAAATGCTTAAATATCATCATAATCCTTTATAAATTTGCTTGTATTTTATAGCTAAAATGCCTAAATACTTAAAATGTATGCAATGCTAAAATAATAAAATAAAAAAAATGAATACAACAGGGAAAAAGAAAATGGATATCCGTTTCCAAAATGGATATCCGTTTTGGAGATCATAAAAAGCAAAAAAAGACTACATTTTTGCAAACCCGCGGCTTGCAAAAACGTAGTCTCATCTTTAAAAAATGGATATCAGAGCTTTGGAACGGATATCCGATCCAAAGAGGTAAGATTTCATGCATTTTTTTGTTTGTTTTGTATTTTCAAGCAATTTTTTTGGTTTTTATGTTAAGTGGGTTTGTTTTATAATTTAATTAGGTAAAATAGATGCACAAAATGAAAACCCAAACCCTCCACCACCAAACCCTGCCCCTCCAATAGTAGAAGAGAATATTCAAAGAAATATTGATCATATAAGCAGGATCATAGAAATGTATCGCCGCCACCCTCAATTGTCTATAATGACATCGAATTTAGAGGGAATCATTAATCATATTCAAACCTTGTCCACCCAACACGAATCATTTCAGCAATGGCGAGAAGCCAAGAAGGCCGAATATGCTGACGGTTTGTCATATGAGGAAGTCAAAGATTTAGAGATTACAAAAACTATGTTAACCCAACACTTTGTCAATCCTAAAACTGGATTGCATGTTGATGTCTGTAAGCCCAAATTTTCAATCAAATGGTGTATTCATGAGGGCATTAGTCAAAACTTTTGGGATCATTGGTGGATGGTTTTTGATAAACCACCCAACAACAATTTAGAAGTGCCTTTGTATTTCCTCCGTAAACTCTATGCAGAGTTCATCATGGGTTAACATGTTAATTATTTTGATTTTAAAGAGTTTCAAGGAGTGGGCAGAGGAATGCCTCAAGATAGACCTGGGGCAATTAGACAAGTACAAGGTCCTATATTCCCCCTCCTGCTATCCCTTCTCCACCCCCAATGCAGCACCCAGACGTTGTTGCAAATGCAACACAACAGGGCCTTAGTGCCATACACTCTTTGACCGAGCATTTGATTATACAGACATCTCAATTTGCACAAGCACATGATGAAGGTGATGATATTGGATCACTTGGTACTACTAGACTGTCGTCGTCCAAACATATATGTGTGCCCCATCATTGCATTTCTTGCAATCATTTATGCTTGGGTCCTATTATGGAGAGTAGTGAGCCACCGGTGAACACATCAAAGTATGATCTAAATTCACGAGATGAGGCAATGGGGTCCAGAACTCAAGCTGAGGGGTCAGGGACAAGAGTAGAAGCTACCGGATCAGTAAACATTAGAGAAGGAGAAATGCATGAGCAATCTTTTGTGCAGGTAAAATTTAAAGTTAAATTTTATGGTCTATTCCATTTGAATATAAAAACAACTTTATTAGTACTAATGTATCTAAGTGGGATAATAGTTGATGACAGAGGAGGAGTTGACAGAAGTTCATCATGGAACTTTGTCTGCCATCCAATTTGGCTTAGATTTGTCGGTATAATTTGTTGTACACATTAACTTTTTTTTATGCATTTATTTCTTTGTGAGTAATTATATATTAATTTATATTTTGATGTTAATTTTGTTTTATAGTCAATGCAAAATGTGAATGATGTGGCATCTTTGCCAATAGTCTTTTCTCAAACTCCTGATCAACCCAAGGGCTATCATTTGCAGAACAGCTTTCTCAACGCCAACAAAGGGTGGAGGTAATTTGATTGAATTGTACTTTAATTGATAATTTAGAAAACTTAAATATTTGATTATAGTCATTTAGAGTCTTACATTATTGTCCTTTTTAATTGATGCAGGAGACCTCGATGGTGGTATGTGCTTGTTTTCTAGTAGATAAGTTTTTGTGTAGTGCATTTCCTATTTTAAATGTATGCATTTCCTATTTTGTTTAATAATTATATATTAATTTATTTCAATGTTACTTTGCTTTTATGTAGTCTGTTGAGAATGTGAGTGATGTGCCACCTTTGCCATCATGCTTCACTAGGACACCTGATCGTCTTAAGAGAAAATCATTTGCAGAACGATTGTCCGAACAGCAACATAGAGTCGAGGTAATTGAATTGAATTTTTCTAAATAATTGATAGTTTATCTAGCGGTCTTATAGTTGATTGTAGTGATTTAGATGTATGTTAATAAATGAAAATTCTTAATTGTAGTAGATAAGAATCTATTTACTAACTTTAACTTATTTTTATTTACCATTGAAGAGATTAATCAAATTTGTGTTTTGACTTGTTAATGCAGGAAACTTCACCTCCATCAATTACTAGACATTTTGGTACAAAGATGACACTTTTTCAGGATCCATCATAGATTGTGGATCAAGTGGACTTGTAGTATTTGATGTAGCTATTTGGCATGTAGATTGTATATAGATTTTGAGACATGGCATATGCCACATTTTGTAAAAAATATTTTGAGTTGGCATATTTGCCAAATTTTTGTATATGTCTACCATTATGGACTAGATTTTAATGTATATACACCTTGATATACAATATAATTTAAATTCCTTATGTGCAAGTCATGATACTTCCCATGATGCCATACATTATGATGATAGTTCTTTAGTCCATTGATGATATGTTTAGCATTGAGAATGGTTTTAGATCAAGAGAATGGTTTTAGATCAATAGAATCAATATGAAAAAATTCCTTATATGTGCCCTAATCAAATAAGGTCATGATAAACCATTTCATCATGTATTTAGTCTTCATCTTGTCAAATTTTGTAAATATGTCAAAGTTGTCATATGAAAAATGTAAAAAAAATGCAAAAGTATGGAAGATGAATAGTCGAGTACTCAAGAGTCAGTTGGAGACTATTGGTTTCCCTCAAATCATGTATAAATATGCATAAACCTTCTTGGAAAAGGCATTGGAGATGTATTGAAAACATTTTGAAGATGAATTGAAGACATGTTTGAATGAAATTAATGTCAAGAAACTCTATGTCAAGGACACTGGGGGCACATTACAAACATAAAAAACTTACATCTTAGGGGGAGGTGCCAATAAGGCCAATAAGGATACTATTTCAGTTGGGTGTGTGTGTGTGTGCAAATCCCATTTATGGCTGAGAAGCTCTCTATTTACTATTATTTACACATCAGAGTATGACTATCCTAAAACAACATCGTGTATATGCTCATAAAAGCCATCAAACTCTGAGAATAAACTCATCATTAGATAAGAAGTGGAAGGCTAAAGTCACATTCCCAAAAACCTCTTAAAATCACATGTCTCCTCTTATGAAAACTAGGGTCTTTGCCGATACATTGTTCCGTAAGAGCAAAGTCACTTAAGATCCTAAGAGCAAAAACCTTGCCATGTGCCATATTTTTTGTTCTGCTCATCATGGGGTCGAATAGATTGTGCCAACGCATCGGGGTGGGGGGGTAAATGCTAGAGGAGGTCTCGTTTCATGCGCCAAGCGTCCCAGTCATTCTGGGCAAGAGGCTACCGGCAAAGTTCCTTAAGATCCCTGAGACCAAAAAACTGCCAAACTTTGACCGGGCAGTTCTCAAAATTCGTGACAGTTGGGAATGCTCTGTTTGGACCTACAGGTGCACGTGACATCCTTCCACAATAGCCTCTTTCATTTTTTGTCAACTCCATTCCGTTTGACTGTGCCGAAATTAAACGCATTGTTGCAAAATGCTTCAATTTGATGCAGTGGAAAGGTGCTAGGTGTGACATTTTTCATTCCATAGCTCGTGCGGTCGAATGGACTGCGCCAACGCGTCGGGGTGGGGGGGTAAATGCTAGGGGAGATCTCATTTCGTGCGCCAAGCGTCCCAGTCATTCCGGGCAAGAGGCTACCGACAAAGTCCCTTAAGATCCCTGAGACCAAAAAACTGCCAAACTTTGACCGAGAAGTTCTCAAAATTTGTGATAGTTGGGAATGCTCTATTTGGACCTACAGGTGCATGTGACATCCTTCCACAATAACCTCTCTCATTTTTGGTCAACTACACTCCATTTGACCGTGCCAAAATCAAACGCATTGGCGCAAAATGCTTCAATTTGATGCAGTGGAAAGGTGCTAGGTGTGACATTTTTCATTCCATAGCTCATGTAGTCGAACGGACTGCGCCAATGCGTCGGGGTGGGCGGGTAAATCTAGTGGAGGTCTCGTTTTGTGTGCCAAGCATCCCAGTCATTCTGGGCAAGAGGCTACCGGCAAAGTCCCTTAAGATCCCTGAGACCAAAAAATTGCCAAACTTTGATGGGGTAATTCTCAGAATTCGTGACAGTTGGGAATGTTCTGTTTGGATCTACAGGTGCATGTGGCATCCTTCCACAATAACCTCTCTCATTTTTGGTCAACTCCATTCCGTTTGACCATGTTGAAATCAAACGCATTGGCGCAAAATGCTTCAATTTGATGCAGTGGAAAGGTGCTAGGTGCGACATTTTTCATTCCATAGCTCGTGGGGTCGAACGGACTGCGCCAACACGTCGGGGTGGGCGGGTAAATGCTAGTGGAGGTCTCGTTTCGTGCGCCAAGCATCCCAGTCGTTCCGGGCAAGAGGCTACCGGCAAAGTCCCTTAAGATCCCTGAGACCAAAAAATTGCCAAACTTTGAAGGGGCTGTTCTCGGAATTTGTGACAGTTGGGAATGTTCTGTTTAGACCTACAGGTGAACGTGGCATTCTTCCACAATAACCTCTCTCATTTTTGGTCAACTCCATTCCGTTTGACCATGTTGAAATCAAACGCATTGGTGCAAAATGCTTCAATTTGATGCAGTGGAAAGGTGCTAGGTGCGACATTTTTCATTCCATAGCTCATGGGGTTGAACGGACTATGCCAACGCGTCGGGGTGGGCGGGTAAATGCTAGTGGAGGTCTTGTTTCGTGTGCCAAGCATCCCAGTCATTCCGGGCAAGAGGCTACCGGCAAAGTCCCTTAAGATCCTTGAGACCAAAAAACTGCCAAACTTTGACGGGGCAGTTCTCAGAATTCGTGACAGTGTGACTTTGCCGGTAGCTTACAGCTCGGAAGGACTGGGATGCTTTGCACACAAAACGAGACCTCCCCTAGCATTTACTCGCCCACCCCGACGTGTTGGCGCAAACCGTTCAGCCCCAGGACCTGTGGAATGCAAAATTTTAATCCTAGCAACTTTTGACTTTGCCGGTAGCTTACAGCTCGGAACGACTGGGATGCTTTGCACACAAAACAAGACCTCCCCTAGCATTTACTTGCCCACCTCGACGTGTTGGAGCAAACCATTCGGCCTCAGGACCTGTGGAATGCAAAATTTCAATCCTAGCAACTTTTGACTTTGCTGGTAGCTTACAGCTCGGAACGACTGGGATGCTTTGCACACAAAACAAGACCTCCCCTAGCATTTACTTGCCCACCCCGACGTGTTGGAGCAAACCGTTCGGCCCCAGGACCTGTGGAATGCAAAATTTTAATCCTAGCAACTTTTGACTTTATCGGTAGCTTACAGCTTGGAATGACTGGGACGCTTGGCGCACAAAACGAGACCTCCACTAGCATTTACCTGCCCACCCCAATGCGTTGGCGTAGTCCGTTCAACCCCACGAGCTATGGAATGAAAAATGTCGCACCTAGCACCTTTCCACTGCATCAAATGGAAGCATTTTGTGCCAATGCATTTGATTTCAACATGGTCAAACGGAATGGAGTTGACCAAAAATGAGAGAGGTTATTGTGGAAGGATGCCACGTGCACCTCTAGGTCTAAACAGAGCATTCCCAACTGTCACAAATTTTGAGAACTACCCCGTCAAAGTTTGGCAATTTTTTGGTCTCAGGGATCTTAAGGGACTTTGTCGGTAGCCTCTTGCCCAGAATGACTAGGACACTTGGTGCACGAAACGAGACCTCCACTAGCATTTACCCACCCACCCCGATGCGTTGGCATAGTCCGTTCGACCCTACGAGCTATGGAATGAAAAATGTCGCACCTAACACCTTTCCACTGCATCAAATTGAAGCATTTTGCGCCAATGCGTTTGATTTCAACATGGTCAAACGGAATGGAGTTGACCAAAAATGAGAGAGGTTATTGTGGAAGGATGCCACATGCACCTGTAGGTCCAAACAGAGCATTCCCAACTATCATGAATTCTGAGAACTGCCCGGTCAAAGTTTGGTAGTTTTTTGGTCTCAGGGATCTTAAGGGACTTTGCCGGTAGCCTCTTGCCCGGAATGACTGGGACGCTTGGCACACGAAACAAGACCTCCACTAGCATTCACCCACCCACCCCGATGTGTTGGCATAGTCCGTTCGACCCCACGAGCTATGGAATGAAAAATGTCGCACCTAGCACCTTTCCACTGCATCAAATTGAAGCATTTTGCGCCAATGCGTTTGATTTCAACACGGTCAAACGGAATGGAGTTGACCAAAAATGAGAGGTTATTGTGGAATGATGCCACGTGCACCTGTAGGTCCAAACAGAACATTCCCAACTGTCACGAATTCCGAGAACTGCCCCGTCAATGTTTGGCAGTTTTTTGGTCTCAGGGATCTTAAGGGACTTTGCCGGTAGCCTCTTGCCCGGAATGACTGGGATGCTTGGCGCACGAAACGAGACCTCCACTAGCATTTACCCGCCCACCCCGACGCGTTGGTGCAGTCCGTTCGACCCCACGAGCTATGGAATGAAAAATGTCGCACCTAGCACCTTTCCACTGCATCAAATTGAAGCATTTTGCGCCAATGCGTTTGATTTCAACACGGTCAAACGGAATGGAGTTGACCAAAAACGAGAGAGGTTATTGTGGAAGGATGCCATGTGCACCTGTAGGTCCAAACAGAGCATTCCCAACTATCATGAATTCTGAGAACTGCCCGGTCAAAGTTTGGCAGTTTTTTGGTCTCGGGGATCTTAAGGGACTTTGTCGGTAGCCTCTTGCCCAGAATGACTGGGACGCTTGGTGCACAAAACAAGACCTCCACTAGCATTTACCCGCCCACCCTGACACGTTGGCGCAGTCCATTTGACCCCACAAGCTATGGAATGAAAAATGTCGCACCTAGCACCTTTCCACTGCATCAAATTGAAGCATTTTGCGCCAATGCATTTGATTTCAACATGGTCAAACGGAATGGAGTTGACCAAAAATGAGAGAGGTTATTGTGGAAGGATGCCACATGCACCTGTAGGTCCAAACAGAACATTCCCAACTATCACGAATTCTGAGAACTGCCCCGTCAAAGTTTGGTAGTTTTTTGGTCTCAAGGATCTTAAGGGACTTTACCGGTAGCCTCTTGCCCAGAATGACTGGGACGCTTGGCGCACGAAACAAGACCTCCACTAGCATTTACCTGCCCACCCCAACGCGTTGGCGTAGTCTGTTCGACCCCACGATGAGCAGAACAAAAAATATTGTTCCAGTTGACACATTCTCAATCATTGACATGGATGATATCTCAATACTATTCCTTTAGGCACAATATGAGCTTCCAGCTTAATCCTTTGATAATACATTTTAACCTCCTTGTGAAAGTGCACTTTCAAGGTTGCTTGAGCAAGAGCTAGCGCCTCAACATCGAGGCACACTTTTGGTGTTCTAGAAGCATGAACTAGCACCTCAAATAGTAAGGCACTCATTCTAGGTTGTTTATTCAATAATTGGCACTAGTCACATATGGTGTAGAGAGGTAGATGTGCGCCCAAGTCATCATTTGATGCCTTCAATAACTATAAACTCCTTTGATGATGCATTTTATCCTTCCTATTCACTATCTAGCCTTAGGCGTACATTTTAGGTTGATCAATCATAATCTAGTGCCCTAAGTACCAAGGTGCACTTTTAGATTAGTTTGATAAAGGATTAGCACCTTCATTTCTAGGCGGAAGTTTAGAGTTGAAATACATCAAAATAACAAGTTTCTTCATCACTTCAAACATATTTAACACTTTGAAGATCTCCAATGCATAATTGAATATCAAGAAACCAATGTATCATTTCATGAAGGTCTTAAGTGTTGTAAATATGCATCTTCTTATTTAATCATGTGTTGTAAATGAAGGAATGCAATGATTACAATATGTGCACAAAACAGAATTTTTGATAAGGATTGAAAGGAAATGTTAAGAAAATACAATTGGCGGGTGTAAATCCAAAGTGTGGAAGCATAGACAAGGCATGTGAATAGTTTGGCATGACACCTCAAAGAGATGCTATCTCATGGAATGCAATGATTGCAAGATATGCACAAAATGGAATTTTTGAAAAGGCTTTAGAAACTTTGAAGCAAATACAATTGGAACGTTTAAAACCAAATTCCATAACCTGTGCAAGCATTCTCCCTACTTGTGCCAAATTAGGATCTTATATATACATATATGCACATAATGTCATGAAAATAATGTATAGTGTATATATCAAGCCATATAGGCATGTACAAATAAAACCATATGGGTATATACAATGATATACATCGATAACATACAAAAGTATGTTTACAAAGCCAAATACACATATGTAACAAAATGTCCCAAAATCAAATCTCCTATGGATTGCTATCAAATAATCTATGGCTCTTGCTAGGCCATGAAGATGGTGAACCAGTCAATGACTCATCTTCCATTGCTCATCGACTAGACCTCCTCGATAGAGATTTTTGAATTTCCACCTACTAATACAATCAAACAACGTGCACATTAATATAGAATTTAATATTCAAAATATATAACATGACATAAGTAATCAATCACTTACCACCAATTGGTGATCCCTTTTGATCATTTGTTGTCTCTCTTCTTCTATAGAGCTGGATGGGTAGGGGAGGTGACGTCTTGTGAGAAGCATGAACAAGTAAATTTAAAAGTAAACATGAATATCATAAATATGTACATTAAATGATGCGCTTATTATAGGACTGTTCTAGTACTATTTTAGGACTGTTGTAAGACTGTTGCAGTTAAAACTATCCTAGTAGACATGTATAGGATTGTTATAGGACTGTCATCTCATGGAATACAATGATGGCAAGATTACTATCAAGATTAGTATGAAGATTAATTATGACTGTTATAGGACTTTTATAAGAATGCAAAGTAAGGAAGCATAGGCAAGGCACATGAACTGTTTGGTGGAATACCTCAAAGAAATGAGAATTTTGTCAGATTTTGTAGTTGCAATTGCCATGTGACACATGTATGTAATATGTGAAAGCATAGACAAGGCACATGAACTATTTGGCAAAAGACATCAAATACATGTCATCTCATGGAATGCCTTATGTAGAAAAAGGTACAAATGTGCAATATTAAGAAATACAAATGAGAACTAAAAATCATACCTCGAGTATAGTCAAAATAACCTACTATGCCATACAAAATAATTTATGATGCCATGCAAAATAATCTACGATGCCATCTAAAATAACTTTATTCGTTGTCCTGTATAGTCAAAAGCATGCATTATAGTTATTAAAGTAACAAGATTTTTAATAAAACAATTCTAAAAAATAGAAAAAACAAGAACAAGTTAAGATAAAAAATGTCATACCTGTCCATCTGGAAGTTTAAATACTAGTCAAGCGTACCTGAGGGGTCATCTCTTACCTTCAAAGTATCCAATATTGCTTCATGATCAGCATTACTAATTGTCCATAGTTCTTTTGATTTTGGTTTTCCACGATGCTTTAGTAACTTGACATTTGTTGCTACAACTAGGTGAGAATACATCAATATGGTTTTATGCTTCTCAAAGTCTTCAAAGGCCGGGATGCCATTCTTTTTAACCATATATGTTCATAACCAAGTCCTAGCAATAACAACTGATCCTGTAGGATATGTGAACCCATCATCATCTGTCATAGGTTGTGTTAGCTTTTGTTTTCCCTGTACACATCATGCCAACCAATAGTCTGACCTCTCTTCATTTCCATGCGGTGCAACAACTGCATAAACATGACCTGGTTATACAAGGTCTGAAAGATGTTCATAGTCAAATGAGCTCTCCATGTCATTGACGGAAGATGATTGAGCTTCATATAAAGGGATTAAATATTGTGGAATCCATGCATCTACCCACTCACTTGACTCACAATTTTTCCAATCACATTTAATACAACTCTGACAAAAACAAGCTAATTCTCGTGTCCAAATAGTCCATGTACTTGCATTTGAGCTTTGAAATGAATGCATCTTTGATGATTCACTGATTCTCTGACATTCCAATTTCTCTATCGCTATCCCATCATCAACCAACCAAAAGAACTTGCGCACTTCATAATCAAGAGCCACTCCTCGTGACAATGCATAGTTACACCACTTAACAATGGAATCTGCATCACTGAATGTAGCACCACCTCTAATCTTTAGTTGTTCTTTAAAAAGAGCTCTCTTCACGCATGCACCTGCTCCATCATGTTCACCTTTTCCATGCCCGGCTTCAAAAAAATTTCAAATATGAGGTATACCCTTCTCTACATGCATTTTGCTCAACCAGTAGAAATTACGAGCATTCTTGAATTGACCAGTGCAATTATCTGACCAAATGAGATGTTGATCTATTCTAATATTTTTTTCTTGCAAGAACCCATAAAATTGTTGAAAACAATATTGCACAAACTTTGTTGAATGAGATCGATCATCACTCATGTAAAAGTGGTATTCTCTGACAATCTTCCTGTTCTCTTCTATACTCTCGGGGGCATGTCTGTATGTGATGTGAACAAAAATAGCAATCTGAATAGAATTGTAGTACTGGGATTGAACTTCATTTTGGGGTTGCAATGTATAGTTTTCTGCAAAATCAACTACAGAGACAATAGTTCCAATTGGGAAAGAGTCTTTACACATCCTGAACTATTGATCTAACCATCGAGACCTGTGGCTATGTCTGACATACTTGTAGAAAAGATTTTTCTTAAAATCATCAATAAAATCAGCAATACTTACCTCTCTTACAATCAACTCACATCTAGAACCTTCACCTCCACTTTTCAAATTGTATTTCACTGTCTCATATCTCTTTTTCTCAACCATTCTCTTTCCAAAATCATGCTTGTTGCCCTCATGAAAACATGATACAAACTTTGATAACCCACCACATTGTAAACACTTTTCATTTAAACAATCATTCTTGTAGAACATGCAACCATCATCTCTAATACATAGAAATAAATCCAATAAGTCCCTAGATGACTTTGGTAGTTGAATTGCACCACACTCCTGTAACATTTCGTTAGTGTGCAAAGTAGAATGAATATTGCATAATAATTCATGGTACATAGAAAATTCTACATGGTATTTGCAACAACATGTATTACGAACTTTAAGAGGAACACAATAAAATGGCTTAAGAGATTCAAATGCTCTTTGTGAGATTGTCATACCTGGGTGAGTTTCACAATATTGTTTGTACAATGTTGTTTGGCTACATTCCAAATAATGTTTAGGATGTGGTGTGCGGTCTTTATCACCAATTCTTAACTTTACAACATCTTTTGCATTCGGTGATACCCTAGAGTTAGTGTGCCAAAATCATTCAATTTCTTCCTTTGTGCTATCAATTAGCTTCTTGTCAACTCGTGGAAGCCTACCACTGAAAGCCCAAGTATCATTGGCAACAGGACTATCTAGCCTTGATCTTAATGCTAGTGCTTTTGACAATGTTTTACGATTCAATCTTAAGTCAACACAAGTTTGCCTCATTAATCAAGCATTTCTTAATTGTTTGCTTACTATTGAGGTTGTTATTACTCTACGGGCAGCTCTTTTATCTTTCTCCTTGCTAGTCTTTCCAATAGAATTGAGTGCATTGAAAAGGCTTCTTACAATAATTTTATTCCGATCAAACACTTTGTTTAACCGAATCTTTAATTTCTTTAGTAAAGGTCTCATTTTGTACATCTTTAATAATTGCACAAAAAGTTGGCATTGTTCGGTTAATGTTTTCTTCTCAAAGTATTCATTGAAGAGTTTTGTAGCCCACAACCGAACCGTTCGTGATGACCTCTTGCCTTCAAGTTTTTCCATTATGTTCTCATCAATTTCAAGTAACCATTTTGGGGTTTTTGGGTGTTTTCCAATTTCATCATGGTTATTCTCTTCTTGACAAATGTCCTCTCTTCTTATGAAATTTGGAGATACATTGATTGTTCTTGTTTCATCCATGTTTTCAACCTCATCAATTTTATCAACAAATGGATTATGGAGTGCAATTTCAATATCATGATGTTCATATCCACTTTCTTCAAGTGCACGTTTTCATTTTTCTTCTTCTTCTTTGTCCATGGTATTGCTATTATGAATAGGTGTTTCATAACATTTTTCAATATTTTCATTTGCAATATCATGGTGAATTTCATTCTTATCTAACATTTCATTATAATCAAAATTAATATCTTCAATTTGCATGTCATTAGATGGTAAAGAAGAAGATTCACCTTGATGAGCATCCGCCAAACCCACCCTTCCAATCCTCTTCCTTTCCCTATCTTTTTTCCTAATTCCTTCAATTTCCTCCAATGTAACTTTCCTCCTCCTTTTTGCTTTACGACGACTGTTGCTCCCCATTAGGGGAACAAAAATATCACCCTTATTATTGTAACAAGAAAATTGTGTCTCCAAAAGTGCATAAAAATATTCCTTTCACTGTCATAGCCGGAAATCACGAGTATTCGACAGCAGAGGGTCTCTGGTTGCGGAAGTCGGGCCCAGCAATATTCCTTTTGTCTTTTTTTTGCTTTTCCAAAATGGATATCCATTTTGGAAAACCCAATTCTTTGCAACAGACGCTTGCAACGTCCATATGCCTACTACAAAATAGATATCCATTTTATTATGTACATTTGTATTCTAGACTAGGGATTCATTGTATTATTCAATAAACTTGTGAATTACCATCTAATTTCAATGTTTACACACTAATCCACCTAGGTATCAACTTAATAAAGCTCTGGATATAAGCCATTATTTGATTTTAGGCTATCATCATATGAGGAGCTTCTAAAGGCAAAAATGTTGTCCCAAAAGAAGACTCAATGTTATTCGTAAAGACATTAGATTGTTAAAATACAAATTTGAGGTTAGATATTCCTTGGGCTATTTTAGTATAGAGAAGCAAAATTGCAATATATGACTATCCTAGGAATTAGAATGGTTGATCATAGGATATTCATGGTATTTTGATATTAATGGATGATTGATGGATGTTTAGGGAGTTTAAGTTTAAATGTAATGTATGAGAATTCTTATTTATGAAGGATCTAATATGTCTTATGTCTTATTTGCAGGCCATTCAAGAAAGAAATGAAAAGATACCAAGGACTATCATAACACCTATTATAATTAG
Source organism: Cunninghamia lanceolata (assembly GCA_027924645.1). Taxonomy (NCBI): domain Eukaryota; kingdom Viridiplantae; phylum Streptophyta; class Pinopsida; order Cupressales; family Cupressaceae; genus Cunninghamia; species Cunninghamia lanceolata. The sequence continues at coordinate 17,378,983 of BSBN01001215.1, read as the reverse complement.
GTGCATCAAAGGATTGTCATCCAGGATCTTACCAATATGGGAAGTTATCAAAACCATGTCATGTTTAAAATTAAAGGCTTTATCACCTCTTTGTCCCTATAGGCCTATTAGAACAATAGGTCACATTTTATTCATATACCGGGGTTGAGAATAAACACTAAGCATTTGTAGTTATGGCAAGTGTAAATGGAAATAGATCACAACTTTAGACAATCTATCCTCTCCTAGATTGCACTGACTGAGTGGAAATTAAAAATTCCCTATTAATGTCCTTTATATACTGAAGGTATGGGTGAGAAAGGTAAACTTTGTATGTTGTAGACAAGTGATGCAGAGCAACACAACAAAAGCTTACAAACAGGGTGTAAAATACCCATTAACCCACCAATTGCTCAAATAGCTTTTAAAATATCCTTCCCAAGGTCCAAACGAGACTGAAATACACTCTTTCTTTACTATCGGCAAGACATTTCTAATGTCTCATCGAACTATGCTTCACATGTTCTTCCTTTCTCTATTGTCAGCCAGACTTATCATTATCGGTAACCTTTAAATTTGTTAGCCTGATGTGGGACCTCTCGCCGATGTGTAGAATCCATCGCTCAGGCTTATGCTATCGGTGCGACTCCTCCGTTGTTCTCCGATATGTATAAGAGGACGGATTAAAGTAATTAGCATGCTCCCTTCAAAGTAAAGACATGAGAATAGAGCACTTGTGAGATGGTTATTGTAAAGGGACAAATCAATTAGAGACATGCAGTTTCCTAGAGAATTTGGAATGCTTCCACTCAGATGATTGTAGGACAAACAAAGATGTTCTAACTTCCCCAGACCACCAAATTCTGCAAGTATGCTCCCCTTCAAGTTGTTGTGTGAAATTCTTTTCCAGTGAAGTTGTGAGTAATTGGCAAGAGATTTGGGAATAGAACCCTCTAGTCCATTTCTTCTTAAGTCAAGTATCTTTAACGCTTTCAACTGGTCAAACCAAGGTGGAATCCTTCCCTTGAAAGAACTAAAAGAGAGATTTAAAGTGCATAACAAGGAGAGACCTCCTTTGGATGGAAAAAGGGTACCTTTTAATTCCAATTGAGGGAGAATTATGGCCACCACTCTATTGGTATGTTTCTTGTACCAAATACTGGTCCAGAAGCACACATTTTCTGAATTGGTAGAAGTCTAGTTGGAGAAATGTGGTCTCCTCGACTACTATTATTGTAGGATATGCATAAACGGGTTTGTTGAAAAGGCTTTAGAAATTTTCAAGCAAATGCAATTGGCAAGTGTAAAGCTAGATTCTGCAACCTTTGTCAGCATCCTCTCTACCTCTACCAAAATGGGAGCTTTGGAATAGTGTATGGACATTTATCAAAGCATAATGGAAGTGGGATTTTTGTAGATATTCTAGTTGGAAATGCTCTGGTAGACATGTATGGAAAGTGTGGAAGCATAGACAAGACACATGAACTATTTGAAAAAATGCCTCAAAGAAATGTGGTCTCATGGAATAAGATGATTGCAGGATATATACACACTTACTCCGATGTGAGATTCACCACCCTTGTCTATCGGTAAGACCAATACCCTCGGTGAGACTTTTTACTTGCATTCCGACGTTATAACTCTCCCTGATGTGTTTACCGTCCATTAGTCATCGGTAAGACTTCTACATTGGTCAGACATTCTCTTCGATTTTTGATATTGTATCTCACACTGAAACAATAAACACCGAACTGCACCATCGGCCAGACCGCCTCTATCGGTGACACTTTTCTTCTCGCCTCCGAGAGTCCATCTCTTTCCAATGTTCCTTCTGTCGGTGTGACTCCCTCTCATTGGTGTAGTTCTCAACCGTTCTTCCGATGTGCCGATAAATAACCCATTGGTGACACTTAATGATTGTCACCCCGATATGACTTGATCTGTGAGATCAATGTTGTCGGCTCAATGGAACTTTGTCTCTCCGATAACTATTGTCAGTCCGATGTCTTCGATTTAGCCTATACATAACATGACTTGTTATAACCGGTCAACTAACGTATCTTTTCCCAATTTTCCCAATATGGCCGGTCAACCTTTGTATCCTTTGACATGTACATTCACCATTTACAACCACGATAAACGATAGCAAGATATACATGAAATGTCCACGCATACATAAACGATATACCCATGGATTGTATCTTCGGTGAAACAATACCAATGGTACAAAATATGTTGCTTCTCTTCATCCAAAACCAATGGCACAAAAATTTTCATAGATCAACAAAATGGATATCCGTTTCGAGTTGACTTTACCGAAGCAAAACTGATATCCATCTTGCTTTGGTACAAAGCAAGACGGATATCCGTTTTGATTGTTGACTTTTTATGGATTGTAACGTGTTTTAATGTTTCAGTCTCTTCTTCGAACTTCACCCTTCGTGCTGACGACTTTTTTTAATGCAAAATTGATAAAACGAAAAGGGTTTATAGAAAAAATTGTTAGCTTTCTAAAAATATAAGATTATTTGGTTATCATTTTATTAAATAATTATTAATAATTTTCAATAGACTGTCTCTGAAATCCTGATGGACACACTGATTGAAAAACATCCATAACTTTCAAACCATTTCACCTTTTTGAGATCCGAAACCTGCGTCACACTCTATACTTTTCTGGCTATAGGTTAAAAAAAAAAATTTGAATTTTGATTTTTATCGAGTTAGGTTGGCTGGAAAATTACTTTTTATTTTTAAAAAAAAGTCACAGTAAAAAAATCATAACTAATTATTTTATTAGAAAAAAATTTCAAATAAATATGCATCACATCTGGACATGAGTCCTCTACTTATTTTGAAAGTTTCAAAAAAATATATATATTTTTACTCATAGTTAGGTTGGCTGGATAGACACCCACTTTTTATTTTTTTCTGAAAAATTTAATAGTTGTTCATTGAAATATTCAATTTTCACTAAGTAAATTTAGTTTTTTTTTTTTTTAAATAGTAGCCTATAAACTAGATTCAATTCTCTACAAATTTCATTCTTACATCTTTTTCAAATTATATAGATAATCGATTCAAAATTTCACATGAACTTGATAAAGTCTGATTTTTTGTATTTTCATTGCCACTTAGAGGTATAGTTTGGCCCATCATGATCCTGCACATACCCTTAAACATTTTTTGTTGGTAATAAGAGGGAAATAATTGAGCTCTCAATTGTTTCAACATCTTAGGCCTATTAGTGTTCCCAACTAATTATCTGATTATACCTATAAGGTATCTATCCTTAATGCTCAAAACTTTTAGGTCTATGGCCAATGAATAGGAGATAATTGCTCGTTCTCCTCTACACTTCACGCTCTACTAGACCTAGGGGGTGTTCCCTTATTACAATATCTAAAATTAATCTCCTAAATTCAAATGAGATATTGTTTAAGCAGATTGTCCTCACTTATGTATTGAGGTCTAGAAGATCCTATTTTAGATTAGCTAAGTTGTTAACATGTATCTATTTCAAAACTCTGATAACATGGAACAACTTGAACACATTATATAAAATAAAAGGAAAAAGATTTTATCTTCTTGATTTTTATGAGTTTTACGTGCTTGGATTTGAAATATATCCTCAGATTGGTGCCTATTCAGGGTAACAGAGTCAAAACCCAACATGTAAGTGTTCCTTTCATGACAACAAAACTTCATACCCAGAGGGTTAATCAAATCACTACTGCCTTATAGCAATGAGACCAAGAAAGAGTATTATATGTGATTCTTCTTCACTAATCCCTTAATACAACACACTTCCCCCTATATATGATCCAAAGCAATTTAATCCATTCCTTGAACAAATGCAACAAATCAGACACACAATATAGAAAATGTATATTGATGAGATCAGGAACCTTTAGCAACTTCACTCAAAAGAAAAGCAATCATATCCAAGGAGATAGTCAAAAACAACACGTGCATATAGTGTTTCTCATATAATTCAATCTGAATAGAAAATTGCCATGTAAAAACAAGTAATCTCACATGCAAAATATATGACCTGCAACCCAGAAGTACTCCTTTCTTATTGGAATTAATCAAAATCACAAGGCTTTACAATATGTTTCTGATTATCAGAGTATTCTTTATTTCCTCCTATGACTTGTCCTAATCATACAAAACATAGTACAAATTTCCCCTTATATTGGAGAAATACAAAAGTATGTCGGTTAAGCTCCTAAAATGACTATTTTAGAATATTTAACATTACAATACAAAATAGTTTTGGAGCTTGTGCTCATACAATATTTTGACAATATAATTCAATTACAATCATATGTCTACTAACACAATATTCCAATGATGATGCTTGATCCATTTTCATAGGCCCAAAAATGTAGTACCACTTGGAAACTGCCAAAATAGGTAATCCTTGAAAATTGATGACTGAATGAAAGCTAACTCAAGCATCAATCATCTTTGTACTTCTCTTCCCAAGCTCCATACTCTTTATCCTTTAACCATTGGGAATCCAATACTTTGACCACCTTCTCATTATGACCAGCATATTGGGCATCTAAAATTGCTTTTGACTCCTTACCAATGCTATTGCAAAGCTTCTCCAATGAAATAAGCTCATCTAATACTAAATTTAGAAAACTTTTTTATAATTCACCATCAACACAAACTAGAGCAATCACCTTAGACCCCACAACATTGAATTCTACTTTCCATTCATCCAATGTTTTGGCTTGACCCTAATCATCTTTGAAGTTGGGAAATTCCTTCATCTTCATCTAATCAATTAGTGTTACCTTCTCCTTTAGCTACTTCTCCAATTTGATCATGTAAGAAGCAACATCATGCAAAATTGCCATGATTTTTGATACACTTTGTAGTCCAGGGGGCTTATTCAGATCAAACCTAGTTGTCTTAATCATCTGCTTACTTAATAGTGGCATTCCTTGGCATCCACTTATTCATAATTTCCTGTAGACTAGATGAATTTTTCTCAACTTAACCAATGCCTAGTTCAAACCTGCAATTCTTTTGTATGCATCATCTACTTTTCTATTTATCATTTTCGGATCCATGTGTCAACTCATCACAGAAGCATAGGCCCAGGAGGGACCCACACCACCGTCCTCACGCTCATTCTCTAAGCGCTAGCTTTGTCTTTCTTGGACTGGATGGGGACCCACTTGACACTTGTCACTCCATCGCAACGGTGCAAGGCATATTCCTTGGTATCTTTGTGTTGTGCACTCATGCGATCCAATGAGGACCGAACATGACTTAGACATTTAGCTGACAAGACTTAGGACCCACCCGTTTGGAGATCTATGATCAGTGCATCAGCGTAGCTTTGATAGATTTGAGAGATTTGGAGCCTGTGATGCTGCAACAACCATCGATCTATCTTTAAAGACTTTAGACTCAAACTTAGGAAATATTTGTATGCATGGGGAAGCTGGTGACTAGGCCAAAGGGGTCAGTTCCGAACGGGAACTAAGACATAAGGTTGTAATTTAAGTCAGGGATGACTACCTATTACAAGTCAACACAAAATTATAATTTAGGATTATATAAAAGCTAAGGGTTTAGGGTTTGAGGCCTTTTACACTTAGACTTAGCCAATTGTAAGGGTTTTAGACTAGAGAGCAAGGAAATTATGGGGGGTTCCACCAAGGCCAAAGTTTAATCTTTTCTTTTCCTTGTCTTCTTCTCACACTTTGCACATTCTCCCACCATAGGACTGCATGTGACTTCAATTTGGATGCTACACTTTTCACTCTTTTAGGATCATTCTTAGCAATGTCTTCCATCTCAAAATACTTCTCCAACTCTTGGACCTAGTCTAGGAATAAATTTGGGTTGAGTTCACCTCTAAAATCAGAAATTAATCGTTACCTTGAAACTTGGGCTTCTCAAGGCTTCAATAAGCCTCTCCATAGGGTCTAATGCCCTAGAAACATTTCTTTAAGGGCTTATATTCCTCCTGACCCTTCCTCCTTAGTTCACATGGACTCCCCTTTGGGCCATTGTAGACTACTTTGATACCAAAACTGATGCAAATTAGTCTTTGCTCCTACATGTTAGCCTCAAGAAAACATATACTTTGTGTTGCACATCACCTCCTACAAAATACTCTGTCTGCAATTGCCTTTCTCAAGGTAAAAATGACGACAAGATAAAATATAGAAATTTAAAAAGTGGAAGAAGGCATGCTCAAGTAATACTAAACCCAAAATACATGGCATTGCTTTCTTTATTCCTACACTAAACTAATACAGAATGGAATACATAGTACACCAAGCCTTAGAATGACCAAAGTAAGGCGACTGCATCGCTTAGCCCCATCACTCCAATGACAAAAACCACCTCACACAAATTTAAGATGTAATCCCATATATCTCCTAATTTTCTTCAATCAAAGTTCTTGTTTTAATTTCCTAAGTACACTTACCAACATAGTCTAGAATGATGGTTCATTCCACTCTAATATATATGACTTATTTATTCACCCAAAAAAAGAAAACTCTATCCAAGAAACCCAAAATCTTAGCTAGAGAAATACACCCAAAAAAGTGACACAACACCAATAAAAATAAACACCACTAACACCCAAAAACTCCTAACTACAAAGTTAGTATAAAAAAATCCAAAAAAAAGGAACTGTGAAAATTGGCAATTACAAATCAAAACCCACGAACAACTAAAAAACACGCAACTAACAGGTAGTGGGGACCCACCATTAATTGGCAGTTACATTAGATGTACCTATTTATATCTATACATGCTTGAAAGTGAAGGAAGAGGTTCATTATTGTTTGAGATGGTATATACAATTAACATTTTCCAAAAAAAAAGGGGAGGGGGGCCTCTTATTTTGGGGTTTTTTAATTTTCACTTGTGCTTTAAATTGCTCATATTTATCTTTTGCATGATTCATACAATATATAAAACTACCTTCCATGTTCCTATTTATATCCACACATCCTTAAGAGTGAAGGAAGAGATTCATTATTGTATTGGAGAAGGGTTGAGTTTTATGCAATAGTGAAGAATTTTATAGTTTTTTTACCATCTAGGACTTTCCAAAGTGAAAATACTGCGTATTGTCTCTAAGATTTATGCAATAGTGAAAAAAATTATGAGTTTTTAGCTAAAAAATACTTTTAAAAGTGAATATACTATATATTGTCTTTACTTTCTAGTTAATCTGTTATTATTTCAGATCATATACACACTATTTCTATTATACAAATTTTATTTAGCTTTTTTTTTCTCTATAATTGTATAAACAGTTCACACGCTCTTACTTCAAATGATTAAGATGTGTGGCAGAGTATTGCTAATGGGATGTTTAAGTTTTGTGTTGTAATTTGTCAAATAAAAAAATATTATCAGAAGAAAACCAGGAATCCCAATCAAGAATAAAATATCATGTAAAGATACAACATTGAGATTGAAAGCCACAGCCCACCATGATATAATTTGATCTGAGTCATCTGACCATGACTTTGGAAGGGGATGAAGTAAGAGACAGATCACACAACAGAACAAATTGCCGTTATCAAATTCCATCTAACATTGAATGCGGTTTTCCTCAACTCAATCTTATAAGATCTGGAAACCAGTTGGCCTGGCTTGATACTCATCCATAACTACAACTTAACCATTAAAAACTGGAACATATCAAGGTTGTGGGTACCCTGACAAATGAGTTTAAGGGGGAATTTGGAACATGTGTTGTCATTTCAAAGATCCATGATCAACAAAGAAATATCTAAAACCTCTTTAAGGTTATTTTATATTCTTATTTGGGTACAGCTTTGTCTTCTATAGGAACGTTTCTATCCAAAGATCAAGCTTTCACAATTTGGGTCCAGTCGATCTTGTGACTGCTGGCTATGGCTACGAAATCTCCATTCCACTTGGCTTATTATTTTTCTGTCAATAGCTATCGTGATGCGATAAACGAATTCATGTATGATGTATCCTCGCCTGTTTATTTCATTATAAATGCTATACAATTGTCTCAGTCATAGTGATTTTCGTTTGAAAAAGAATTTTGTTTGCTGTTAAGTACACACTCTTCCTCTTTCTTACTGATGTCCCAATATGATTCTTGCATTTTCGCTTTTAGTTTGTGATGTTATTTGCAAATCAGCTCTCTTTTTCCTCTCATACTTATATTTCTCTTCTTCAAATTTTATTTCAAAGTCTTAGTTATTCATCTTATCTTTCAAATCCATTTCTCTTGCCATGATTGTCTTACTTTGTGCTATACATCCTTTAGTTCTATACTTCGACAGCATTGTGAGTGCTTGACCACATTGGCAACGTATCCAACTTTTGTGCTAAACCTATTATCTTTTTATCGAAAGGTTTTCTCCATGTAAATCACTATGTAATGATTTACATTAATTTTATTTTTGTATATGTGTTCCTACAGTTTCTATAATTGTTTAGATCATATTTTAAAGTTTTTGTACATCACTCCTCTCAAAGTTTAGCGTAGGAAGCTACTTCCTCTACCTTTGCTTCCTTAAAATTGATTCTTGAAGGGAATGAATATCCCACAAAGATCCAAGAGCATCATTTAGATGACATCTGCACGTGGTTTAATCATCTGAAGAATATAAAAAATCTAAATTTTCAGTATTTTCTACATCTTTGTAATCTACATTTTTAGAGGCCTTCAAAGAGTTTCTGGGCCTCGATTTGTTGGAAGAGGTGTGTCACCTTTACCTAGGCCTCTTCATCACTCTGTATAGGTCTTTTGGAGATCTTTTGAATACATCCAAGAAGTTTGATTTTTTCGTAGTGGGCTAGGAGTTATGACCCCACCAAGTTGGGGTGTAAAAATAAAAAAAATCTATATTTTATTCAATTTTGTAGCTAATATGTCCTCATCTAGTTGTCATTTTCAACATCCAAGGAGGACGTAGGTGTAGTGACTCCTTAGTTTTTGAGGGGAACCATAGTTTAGTAGTCTACTAAGTTTTTGGTTCATTTTGTTGCAAAATGTACATATTGGTTGGTTTCAAATCAATAAGATAGAGTGGATGGCATGCATCTCTTCCACAAAGTTTGCCAACTTGTATGAGCTCTCCATTTTTTTTAAAAATCTACTTCATGTTTCTTCAATAAATTTTAATTGACATATTGTTTGTTGCATTCATTATTGGTTACAATACAACCAGTCCCTCACTACGTATTGTCCTTTGAATTCCTAAATAAATTCATATCAAAGTCCTCCATTTAAAGCTTCTATAGCTTAAAATTCATAACTGAATTTTTTCGTCTCCAATTGTTCAATGTGTTTTCCATCTTTCCTAAAACAAAAATCTCTTATGTGCACAGTTCCCACTAAAACCAAGATTTGGTCAAAACATACGTTTCCTAACACCTAGGAACCAAGTTGATTAAGCTCTGATACCAAATAAAAGGAAGCAAGATAGTGGAAATGCCTCCTACAATAATCTATGAGAAGAGAAACACAAGAAAGATATGATCTAAAACAATTTCAAGAGAGAAATTATAACATAGAATTTACAATAACATAGATAGAGACACAACATGTATCCTGAAAACTCTTTTAAGAAATAACCTAGCCTCCAAATCTCAAACCAAATGTATTCACAAAAACAATAATGGTACAATACAATCACAAGATCAAGCCTTCATAGAAGAGCACACTAAATCTAGAGATATTCAGGTAACATAATGATACCTACAAATACATGTGATAATACTTCTATCCCAAGCATCCAATATATAGCCAAAATCAAAACCACAAACCATAATTGGTTTCTAAAAGCATGTGTTGAAAACCATGGGCTAAATCGGGCACCCAAATCATACACAAAATTTAATGCCTAAAATTAGTTGAGTTAACTAATAGTTAAATGAAAACTTTTTCTTCCAAATTGGGTGTTCTATTTTGGTTCTTTCTGTCTTGTTGAAAAGATGTTATTTTATTTGCTTCTAGTTCACACAACTCCTACTCTTTAGGCTCTTTTTATAACAATAAATTCTACAAAGCCTTGCAAATGCCATTGTTGTATTTAGCAACTTCCATGAGACTAAGTGAGGCTTAAAAATTGCCTAATACAAACTAAAAGTTACACATAATGCCAATCCAAGTGGAATGCCTTTTTGTAAGAGGCCATTATAAATAAACACAAATTAATAAATAAACTGAACATTGGGATTGTAAAGTGTACGACATCTATCCCAACATCAAGAAGTGACCCTCATAGTTGTTGTGAGCACAAAAGAAGGTATTATCTAGATTTTTTGTGGTTGCATGAGAAGAGAGGAGGCAAGGGAGTGTGAATTTGATACTATAATACTCCAAATGTCCATTTAAATTATGGCATCATACTCTTTGCATTTCCATTGATTAGTGATGGGATGTTGAAGACATACTATTCCTAGAGTTTTCACCCATCTTGTATTTTCTCTAGATAAAACTATTGTGTCAAGTGTCTTCTTGTGTGTAGTCTACTATTTATTGGTTCCTTCTTGTAATTTGAATTGCATAGTAGTTTGATGAGAGTTACGAGTAGAGCTAAACTAAAAATTTGTAATTAGTGAGTCATTAGGTTATGAATCCAATATAGATCAAGTGGTATTAGTGCCTTAAGTTTTTATTATTGATTAGGGTTTAGATAATTTATGTGATCCATGAGGTCAAGAGACAATGAGAAATCAGTTCCTTATGAACTTTAGAATGAAACAAGGTAGTGGAATAGGGTTATTAGAGCAATGGATATAGAATGATCTAGGAGGTCGAAGGTGAAATTCATTTTAGAAGACTTGAAAAGGATGTGGCAGGGTCTTCAATTCAATGGGGAAGATAAACTAGATCAAGATTTTTATGAAAGTATTGGCTAAGAAAATGAATATGATGTGCAAAATTAAGGAAGAAGAAGAACCAATAAAAACTAAATTAGAGGAAAGGTAATCATCCACATAGAGTGCCTTCAATGCTAAAGCTAATATTGACTTGCAATTGTATCAAAGAGAATTAGCACTAAGCGTTTAGATAATTGTATATCTCAAATGAAGGCATATTTCAGCCTTCAAAAGCTAACTTCTCATCAACAAATCTCATTTATTACACTTAAGTTGTCAATCCATACTCTCACATTGTACGACCTAGCTATACATTATCCCTTGAATGTCACAAAATCCCTCTTGTTTTGAAGTGGGAAGACTTTAATAAGCTGCTAAGGAAGCAATTATATCCCATCTATTATGAAGAGGACAAAGTTATTCATGAAACTATTTTGACAATGATAAGGACAAAGTATATAGGAATATACTAGCGAGATTTAGAAGAGGGTAGTTCAATTAGGCATAGATGTCATGGAAAAGGATGTGTTGACAAAGTACATAGGTGGGTTGCTTGGACACCTAAAAACACTAGTACTCATGGCAATCTTAGGATGATGTGTGTGTCTAAGACTATTATGTGGAATTGGATAAGAAAAAGGCATCCTTGTTTAGAAATAAAAGTAGATAAAAGGGATTGCAACAAGGAGGTTAGAAGAAAAGGGAGAAAGACAAGAGGAAGACAAAGATGAATGCAAATATGGCAATCCAAAAGGACAAAGACAAGAATAAAACCAAAACACAATGTGTCCATTATGGAAAAGAAGGGAATGTGGAAGAAAAATGTTGGAAGCTACACCCAGACTTGTAGCTATTATGGAGAAGAAAGAAGAAGGATGCCAACATAGTTATGAAGCACAAAGGAAGATGTTCATGGTGATTCTAATTTGGATGTGATCTCTAATGTCAAGAGACATGCATAGCAAGTGAGATTTCAAAAGTAAAAGAGAAAAATGAGATGACACAACTCTTTCATATCAATATATAGATTAGGGACAAAAAGATAGACTCTCTTTTTGATACATGTTCTTAGGCCAATTTAATATTTCAGAATTTGTTGAATGAGTTGGGATTGTCAATTGTATATCATCTGTAACCTTATGCATTGGGTTGGCTGAAGGCTGGTGGTGAGATCAAAGTGAAGAAGCAATGTATGCTCATCAATAGGGACTACTTTCAAGGATGAAGTGGTTTTTGATATGGTATCATTGGATGTATGTGAGATTATATTTAGAATTTCATACTTATACCTTTGGGATGCTACCCATTGGAGAAGGCTAAATAAATATAGGTAGATTGTAGATGAAGAACCCTACATTTTGCATGCAACTGAGAATAAAATGCAAATCACCATGATAAATGCAACCAAATCCAACTAGTTGATCAATACTAGTGGTAAGTTTGCCTTTTTTATGTTGAGAGGCAAAGGAGAAAAAAATGAATTGAGTTGAAAGGAATACACTATAGATATGCTCACCACTTGAACAATAAGGTATATATAGTTTAGTGAGTAAGTTTTCTAAATTATTTATGGAGCCTAAGGGGCACAAGAGAGCTATATAACATGATGTTCAATTATTACTTGAGTGTCCTTTACCCAATTGTGGTTTATATGACAAAGTATTGTTGGATCACAAGTCATGGAGCAACTCAAGAAGTTAATCGAGCAAGGAGTTATTAGACTAAGTACCTCTCCATGTGGGTGCCTATTGTTATAGTGCCAAAGAAAGATGGGACATGGTGGATGTACATAAACTATTGGGGGTTAGATAAGATCATTATAAAGAACTAGTATCCACTGCCCTAAATCAATGATTTATTAGATCGATTGTAGCATGCCAAGTATTTTACGAAGCTAAACCTTAAGTCTAGATATCATCAAGTGAGGATTAACGAGGAAGATATTTGGAAGACAACATTCAAGACATGTCTGAAAGGAAGCAAGGTATGCAAAAATGCTTCCTACACTGATCTACTGAGGAAAGATTTATGTAAATTTTTATCTTTTACAATTACAGATTATGAGATGCACATTAACATAAAGGTAACAATGCATCAAAACAAGTACAATGTTCACAGCACAAGATATACACGGGAAAACCCTTTCAAGTAAAAAACCCCACACTCCAAAGTCACCCAATATATTATTCAGGAATCAAAAAGATTGCAATATACTTGTAGAGCAAGCTTTCATAGGAGTATAACTAACTAAAGATTCAGAGTTAACTCAACATCTATAAGACTCTTACACACAACCTCTATCTCAAGCTTTAATATATAGGAGATACAATATAATAAACCGTCAACGGTAATTACCAAACCATGAGCCAAAAAACCACCCAAAAGTGGTGCCTAAATTATCTCCAATCAAATATGCCTTGTGATATGCCAAATCACACATCAACATGTGAAACTCTCCCCTTTATAGCTCTTTTAAGTGTCCAACATGTTTTCACATTTCCCAAAAACAAGAGGTCCAACTTCCGAAGGTCATAACTTTTGATCCGGGTTTTCGATTGACGAACCACTTAATGCATTGGAAATCTCGTGAAGAGATCTATCAAGCTATAACCCACTTCACTGGTTACAACACCTTTTAGGGCATTCAGGGACCTCTAAGTGCCTCAAAATTGAGTTCAAAACTTTTTCCAACTGTTTCAAAAAAACAAAAAACTTTAATATCTCGCAATCTAGGAATGATCTTGAGTCTAAACTCACCCGAGATGTTTACTTAGTAGTTCTGCACCTTTTGGGAAAATTTTGGGTGCATCCGAGCTTAAATGTAGAGTTACTAAAAATAGTAAGCCCTGCCATTTTTAGCCATTTTGGAAACTCTAAAAGTCCTAAACCAATCTTCAAGATAAAGGGTATTCGAAAAGACCAAACTGGGAAGAATGTTGGGAATTAAGGTGTCTCAACTTTGGTAGTTCCTTGTATTATTTCATTGTATTTATTTATTTATTGCCTATTGTATAATTAGGATGCAAATCCTATGTTGTCATCTTGTGGGAGTTGGCACGGTGATGTGTCATCCTACATGGCATATGACCACATGTAAATTTGTCCTCACATGAGGAGATAGGCATCCCACTTAGTGGTAGGAATATTTTGCCATGTGTCAGCATCTTAGAATGTGTATAAGGGAATATTGACCGAAACGGTCATGAAAGATTCCTATGACAAAGTTATGACATGTAAGAGTCAGAAATAGAAGATCCTATGACAGGTATGGACATGTGTTGAGAAGCATCTTTGAAAAAGGCATCTTTGGGTGCCCCAAGGTGGGTTATGACATGTTGTAAGAGAATATGCTATTTATAACCTGTGTATGACAGATTCTCTTACAGCTGTAAGTTATGACATCTATGACAGATTCTATGACGGTTGTAAGAGTCGTAGGAGCATCTGTCATTACCCATTTTGGGAATAGGCGACCTCTTTAGGATGGGATGACTTGACAACTGTTAGGAACATCTTGTAGTGTTGGAAAAGTGTCCATAGGTGTGGGTTTTGGGCCATGAGACCATGTTGGATGCCCATCTCAATGTGGAGCCATTTTTGCCTTGTATATTCTATATAAATAGGTGCTTTGGAGAGGTGATGCATTATGTGATTGGCAGGTACTGTTATGCTACCGGATCATCTCCAGATACGAGTGTCAAAGACTCCTGCAAGAGCATTAGCTCTATGACTGTATTGTAACTTTCATTGTTTACGGAATACATTTGAGCTATGTTTTGGAGTGTGGGGTTTTTCACCCGTAAGGGTTTTCCCTGTGTATATCTTATCTCTCTCTTCTTCTGTCTTACATTTTTGTGTATGTGTTTGCTGCAATATCTCTGTTAGTGGGTTAACATAGTTGTAACTGTAAAGATTAAATTGAATTTGCACTCTCCTCCCCTCATTAAATTAGTGTAGGAAGCGATTTCCATACACCTAGCTTCCTTTCAGTTGGTATCAGAGCCTGGCCAGTTTTGGTTCTAGCTACTGGGTAGGGGTTTTTTGAGCTAATCTTAGGTTTAGTGGGAGTCTATGTAGAGTATTTTGTATCTTGTTGAAGGAAGGAGATGGAAACCACATCCGGAAGAGTAAAGGTGGAGAAGTTTAATGGCACAAATTTTGAGTTGTGGAAGCTCAAGATGGAAGATCTACTTGTTGATCGTGACCTATGAGAAATTGTATCTGGTGTAAAACCTACAGCAATGTCACAAGCTGATTGGGACCTCAAAGATTGGAAGGCTAAGGGTCTCATAAGACTCTGTCTAGCTGACTCTGTCCTGTTGAATGTCCATGAGGAGAAGAGCATGAAAGACCTTTGGAAGAAGCTAAGTGATGTTTATCAGGCCAAGTCCTTGGTGAACAAGATTTTTTTGAAAAAGAATTTTTTCTCTGAAGATGGAAGACAGAGGATCTATTGCAGACCATATGAATGCTTTCAACATGATCGTTGCACAGTTGACATCTGTGGGTGTAAAAATGGAGGAGGAGGATCGGTGTATGACTTTGCTTTGTTCTTTGCTAGATTCATGGGATCATCTTGTCATGGCCATCAGAAGCACCACTACAACCTTCAAGATGGAAGATGTGGTGTCTTCGCTATTATCTGAAGAAATGCAAAGAAAGACATCCGAGTTGGCCAAAGAGGCTCTTGCGGTTCGTGGAAGACCCAAAGAGAAAGGGAAGAAGAAGGACAAGAAAGGTGAAAAGGGCAGATCCAAATCCTGTGGGAGATCCAAATCTCCTGGAAAGTCCAAGGCTCTCTGTTGGAACTCTGGGAAAATAGGGCATTTTCAAAAGGAATGCAAAAAAGAAAAGAAAAAGAAAAAGAAGACCGCCCCTAATTCAGATTCTGACAAGTCACAAGATGATGGTGATGCCTTCATCGTAGCCCTGGCCACCCATGCATCTGATGATGTGTGGTTGATAGATTCTAGTGCATCATTCCACATGACCTCGCATCGAAGTTGGTTAATGAAGTACGAAGAGTTCGATGGTGGAAGAGTGTACCTGGGTGATGACTCTCATCTGAAGATTATTGGTCATGGAAGAGTCTCAATCCGATTCCCTGATGGATGAGTGAAGGGGATCACTAGGGTTATGCACATCCCAGGCCTAGCACGGACCTGCTTTCTGTAAGTATGTTGAATGATGCAGGTGTGTAGGTTGTCTTTTTGGAGGATGGATGCAAGATGACTAGAGGATCTATGGTGCTTGCAAAGGGTACTCGGAGAGGTACTCTGTTTCAGCTGGAGGCATGTACTTCACAGTATAATAGTTCTTCTGACTCGAAGAAAAGAGCTGCAGTCACTTCATCCCCACCATTTGAACAATCAGTGAAGAAATCTGTTGTAACCTGATGGTAGTGCACATGCTATGGAAGCTAAACTTCTTGATGAAAAGACTATGTTATGGCATTTGAGATATGGCCACATTGGTGAGAAGGGTCTTAGAACGCTGAAAAATAAAAACCTCGTTGAGGGGTTAAATGATTGTAATCTCGAGTTCAACTTTTGTGAACATTGTGTATATGGAAAGCAAAATTGTGTTCAATTTTACTCTAGTTCTCACAAGTCTTCTGGTGTATTGGATCTTATTCATTCTGATGTATTTGGTCCTGTTAATGTTCCTTTGATTTCCAAATCTGTATATTTTGTATCTTTCATAGATGATTATAGTAGAAGGACATGGGTTTATTTTATCAGAAGCAAGATTGAAGTCTTTAGTTGGTTTGAAGAGTTTAAAGCTTTTGCTGAAAATCAGACTAGTAAAAAGATTAATTGTTTGAGAACTAATAATGGTGGTGAGTTTTGTTCAGTAGAGTTCGATAAGTTCTATAAAGAGCAAGGGATTGAAAGACATAAGACAAATCCATACACCCCACAACAAAATGGAGTTGTATAGAGGATGAATAGGACACTGATGGAGAAGGCTAGGAGTATGCTTAGTGGAGCAAGCCTTGAACAAAAGTTTTGGGCTGAAGCTGTAGCCACTGCTTGCTACCTAGTAAACAGGTCTCCTACATCAGCTCTTGTTGGTAGACACCTATGGAGGTGTGGTCTAGTAAGAAGCCTTCAGTTAAACATCTTCATGTTTTTGGCTGAGGCATATGCACATGTGCCTGGGGAGAAACGGTCTAAATTGGAGAACAAGGCTGTTAGTGTATCTTCATTGGCTATGGTGTCGGTGTGAAAGGATACAAACTTTGGGATCCTGTGGCTGAAAAAGTGTTGTATAGAAGAAGTGTTATCTTCATAGAGATAACACCTTTCGTTGTTCTACAGCCAGAACAGATAGAAAAGAAAGAAGATGTGGTTCAGTTTCCTTCTACCCATGAGAAGATTGAATTGACAAACCCTGTGAGACCTGATGATGAGGAGAGCTCTAACAGCTCTGAAAGCTCAAAAGAAGCAGAACCTCAACCTCAGCCATTGAGGAGGTCTACACGAACAAGAAAGCAACCTGATAGGTTTGGTTATTCATTGCTTGATTCTAGTTGTGCTTTTGCTTTGCTTACTAACACTGTGAGCCTAGAACTGTGAAAGAGGCTATGGGCATGAAAGATTCAAGTTCTTGGAAGACATGGAAGATGACATGGCTTCTTTGGAGAAGAATAAAACATGGGACTTGGTGCCTTTGCTTGAAGGACGGAAACCAGTTGGATGCAAATGGGTGTTCAAGAAGAAATTCGGTGCAGATGGCAGTGTTGAAAAGGACAAGGCTAGATTGGTTGTGAAGGGTTACTCACAAGTGGAGGGAATTGATTATGGTGAAATTTTCTCTCTCGTTGCAAAGCTGACATCCATTCGGTTCTTGTTATCTCTTGCAGCTGCTTATGCTTTGAGGTATAACAGATGGATGTGAAGACAACTTTCCTTTATGGTGATTTGGAGGAAGAGATTTATATGTCACAGCCAGAGCATTACATAGAGAAAGGTAAAGAAAATTTGGTTTGCAAGTTAAAGAAGTCTTTGTATGGTTTGAAGCAGTCTCCTAGGATGTGGTATATGAAATTTGATGCCTTTGTGTTGTCTATTGGATTTCTGAGATTGAAATCTAATCATTGTGTGTATTACAAGTTTGACAATGATCACATTCTCATTATAGCATTGTATGTTGATGATATGATGTTGATTGGGAATGGTAAGAATATGATTTTTGATTTAAAGTCTTAGTTGTCAGTACAGTTTGAGATGAAAAATCTAGGGGCAACCAGGTATATTTTGGGAATGGAAATTAGAAGAGATAGAGCTAACATAAAACTTTGGTTAAGCTAGAGTAAGTATGTGAAGACCGTGTTGGATAGGTTCAGCATGGCAGATTGTAGACCATTGTGTGTTCCTATTTCATTGGGGACAAAGTTGTCTATTAATGATTGTCCAAAATCTCCTAGTGCGGTGGACATGAGCAGAGTACCTTATGCTAGTGTTGTTGGTAGTTTGATGTATGCTATGGTCTGCACAAGACCAGATATTTCCCAAGCAGTGGGAGTCCTTAGTCGATTTATGGCTAATCCTGGACAGGTACATTGGGATGCAGTTAAGCAAGTGTTCAGATATTTGAGGGGTACTTCTGAGTATTCCATATGCTATCATGGTAATGCTATAGGACCTCCACATTCAGTTTGTGTTCGTGGATTTGTGGATTTTGATTGGGCAGGTGACATTGACAGTAGAAGATCCACTAGTGCCTATATGTTCACTATGTTTGGTGGTGCAATTAGTTGGATGAGTAAGCGACAACCTGTGGTTTCTTTGTCCACGACAGAAGCTGAGTACATGGAAACAACTCATGTTTGCAAGGAAGCCATTTGGATTAAGAGATTGTGTTCAGATATTAGTTTGGATGCAGGAAAGATTACGATTTGTTGTGACAGTCAGAGTGTGATTTGCCTTACGGAGAATCCAACTTTCCATGCCAGAACAAAGCATATTGATGTACAATTTCACTTCGTGCGAGACATGGTAGAGGATGGGAAGGTAAATTTGGAGAAGGTAGATACTTTGAAGAATGTTGCAGATGCATTGACGAAGCCAGTGGGCATAGAAAAGTTTAGATGATGTTCGGAGTCTATAGGCCTCTCGACCTATAGCAATTAAATCCTATTAATTCTATTGGCTCTTACAAGGTGTTCAACAAGTGGGAGAATGTTGGGAATTAAGGTGTCTCAACCTTGGTAATTCCTTGTATTATTTCATTGTATTTATTTATTTATTGCCTATTGTATAATTAGGATGCAAATCCTATGTTGTCATCTTGTGGGAGTTGGCACGGTGATGTGCCATCCTACATGGCATATGACCACATGTAAATTTGTCCTCACATGAGAAGATAGGCGTCCCACTTAGTGGTAGGAATATTTTGCCATGTGTCGGCATCTTAGAATGTGTGTAAGGGAATATTAACCGAAACGGTCATGACAGATTCCTATGACAAAGTTATGACATGTAAGAGTTAGAAATAGAAGATCCTATGATAGGTATGGAATGTGTTGAGAAGCATCTTTGGGTGCTCTAAGGTGGGTTATGACATGTTATAAGAGAATATGTTATTTATAGCATGTGAATGACAGATTCTCTTACATTTGTAAGTTATGACAGCTATGACATATTCTATGACAGTTGTAAGAATCGTAGGAGCATCTGTCATTACCCATTTTGGGAATAGGCGACCTCTTTGGGATGGGATGACTTAACAAGTGTCAAGAACATCCTACAGTGTTGGACAAGTGTCCATAGGCATGGGTTTTGGGCCATGAGGCCATGTTGGATGCCCATCTCAATGTGGAGCTGTTTTTGCCTTGTATATTCTATATAAACAAGTGCTTTGGAGAGGTGATGCATTATGTGATTGACAGGTACTGTTATGCTACTAGATCATCTTCAGATACGAGTGTCAAAGACCCCTGCAAGAGCATTGGCTCTGTGACTGTATTTTAACCTTCATTGTTTATAGAATACATTTGAGTTGTGTTTTGGAGTGTGGGGTTTTTCACACGTAAGGGTTTTCCCCACGTATATCTTGTCTCTCTCTTCTTCTGTCTTACATTCTTGTGTATGTGTTTGCTACAATATCTTTGTTAGTGGGTTAACATAGCTATAACTGTAAATATTAAATTGAATTTGCACTCTCCTCCCCTTATTAGATTAGTGTAGGAAGTGATTTCCGCACACCTAGCTTCCTTTCAAAGAATAGTAACCTTATGTATTTGCAAGGTTGAGACACCTTTCCTAACAACGTCAAAGATTCTTCAACTTTTTGGTTTACCAAATGTTGGGTTATGTAATCTCCAACAACTTTTATTTGTCTCATGAATTAGATATTGAGATAATTAATTAACTGTTGTGTTATAGTTTATATATATGATAGATTGGTTTTTAGTAGAACATATGAAGATCATTTATCCCATCGTGAAAAAGTATTTGAGATTTTAAAAGAGAATAAGTTAATTATTGAATGGTAAGAAGTATGAGTATGTCAAAAATTCATTGGTGTACCTTGGTCATGTGGTAAATGTTGCAAGTATGTGCCTAATTGGTGTTGTCATTGGTGTTGCTGGTAGGTGGCGACTAATCAAGAAAGTACTGTACACTAGCCATGTATCCTCACCAGGGTTCAGGGGTGGCAGCCCTTGAGAAGCAGGGGTTCGGGGGCGCAGCCCCTGAAATTTTTTTTCCTGAGCCGACATATGGCTTGATAAAAGCGGCTAAGGGTTAGGGTTTTGGTTGATATTGTATTGTAGCATTTGTAATGGTATTGAGTTGTAGGGATTGTTAGTTGTAATCGGTTTGATTTACTGGATAATAATATTAGATTCTCTGTTGGTGGATGTAGCCCGAGTTTGGGTGAACCACGTTAAAACTTGTCTCTCGCTGTTATTATTTCTGTGTTTTTTCATTCCTCTGTTTAATTTTTATTTGCATTTAATTGATATATTCTGCTGGCTAACCCTAACAGGTGTCAACTGTGCTCTTACTTTGTTGAGGATATTGAGAAAATTAGCCCTTTACGTGGTAACAATGTGTTGCAGTAGAAATAGTGCCTTACATGCAGAAGAACAATCCAGAAGAATGCTCTGCATTTCCTATAGAATAAATATATTTTCCTACGGATTGGAAGTTATTTAGAAGCCTATTTGAGGATGTTCTATTCTGAGTTTGAGCCTCCAGTATGAAGAATTGAGTAAGTTATATTCACCAGAGTGGAAACAACTTTTTCTGTGTGTTTAGTGGTGACAGGGAGAAAGTGTTTTTCTCCGCATTCCTTCGCATTAAAGTATTTTGGTTTACGGTTCTGGGATTAAGTCAGCGATGATATTAAGTGCCTTCAACTGCAATGGTTCATGATTTGGTTTCCCTCAAGCTACCTTTTCTTACGACAGTGGCTAACAGTGTTGTTCATGTGCTCCAGTTAGAGGAATCTTATTGACAGAGTGATTAGAGATCGTGCGGTTGTTCATGGTGATTACAATGTGCTTGTGGATGTCTCCTGACCATGGTCCTACATTTGGATTGGTCCGCAAAGAGAAAATTCGATCGTGAATGAAGAATGTTCTTAGCTGGCCCAGTGCTATTATTAGTCTTGGCCGACCTGATTGAATTCATCATTTGCGGAGATATATTGATGATTGTAGAATTGTGTCATGGCATGGAGGATTGTGTTTAAGTCCTAGCTAAGGCGTGGCGTGATTCGCATACATTCTTATATCTTTTCCTTAGCTAAATTTGTATTAGGTCCAGACCTATTTTATGTTTTCTTGTAATGCCAACCTTGGAGATTGATCCAATGGTTAATGAATGTAATGCCAACCTTGATGTACATTCCAAGGTTGATAAATTGTATAAAAGTATGTAATGAAGTTGTGAAAGAGTGTGTGTTGCGAATATGAAGAGATAAGTGCGAAAGTGTGAAAGAACAAAGTAGAGGAGTCATATTGTGCTTCAATGGAATTGAACCCTGGCATGGAGTAGATGTTATTCAATCAATTCACCATCTTCGTAGTGAGCCACCCTTCGGTAGTGAACCATCCTTAGGCAATGAGCCATTCTTTGCAGTGAGCCCTGTAGGTAGCGAGCCTCTATTTTTCGGTATTTAACTTATATATTTTGTGGGCTAACACCCACCGTGGTTTTTCCCTTTAGGGTTTTCCATGGAAAAATATGGTATCTACTATGTTGAATGTGTGATTATGATTAAGTTAATGGTTTCATGCTTTCATGACTAAATCTGATTATGAATAATTAAGTTGCTTGAAGATTTGATATGCTTGTGAAGCTAAATTTTTGTGACAACAAATTCACCCCCCCCTCAGTTGTCCAGTATATTTCAACAATTGGTATCAGAGCAGGTTCCTCTGAAGAAATCCTAATAGCTCGAGGAAGATCAAGGATGTCTTATAAGAAGGAAGCTCTGCAGTTTGATGGGACAAATTATGCTCCTTGGAAGGTACGAATGAAAAGTCATCTCCTCTGTCTTGGTTATAAAGTATGGCTAGCTACACAATCACAATTTGTCATGCCTAAAGGTAGTTTGACAACTGAAGATGATATCAAAGAATATGAGTTGGATGTTAAAGCAAAGGATGCTCTGTTAAGTTCCTTAAGTGACTCAGTGTTGACAAAAGTTGTGGACCTTGAATCTGTAAATGAGGTATGGGAGAAACTAAAAATTTTGTATGAAGGAGATGATTCTGTAAGAGAAGCCAAGCTACAAAGCCTAAAAGTGAAATATGAGGGTCTGAAGATGAATGAAGATTAAAACATAACAACCTTTATGCAAAGAGTTGATGAACTTATCACTAGAATAAAAGGCATGGGAGGAACTCTCACTGATAAGGAAGTTGTGATGAAAATTCTCATATCACTACCAAAGTCCTATAGTCACAAGGTAGCTACTATTGAAGAATTTATGACTGTGAAAACTATTGACAGAGATCAGTTACTTGGAAAGCTTACAGCCTTTGAGATGAGAGAATTTGGTGATGCCCTCCCAAAAGTTGAATCAACTTTTAAAGCCAGTACTTCAAAAAAGATTTCCAGAGCTGAGAAATATAAAGTGGATGATGACTTTGATGAAATTGAAGTTAACTTTGTTGACAGGCTACAAAGAGGTTTCAGTAAGTTCAAAGGTAAATTACCTTTCAAATGTTTCTCTTGTGGTAAGGTAGGTCATTAGATTCCAGATGTCTTGAAAGAATTGAAAGAAAAAATAAAAGATATGAGAGCAGGCCTAGAGTTCCAAAGAAATGCTACTATGTCAGAGATTTTGATGATGAAGGTGTGACTGATGATGAATCTGATGATGCTAGTACTAGTGCAAATGAATGTTTGTTTATTGCTATTAAAGAAGATCCTATGTCTACTAAATCTGCTAGCTGTGTGAAGGAAGAAAAACTAGTGGAAGAAAGTGCTTTGGCTGTTCAAGTTGAGAAAG
Organism: Cunninghamia lanceolata; assembly: GCA_027924645.1. NCBI lineage: Eukaryota > Viridiplantae > Streptophyta > Pinopsida > Cupressales > Cupressaceae > Cunninghamia > Cunninghamia lanceolata. The sequence continues at coordinate 17,355,676 of BSBN01001215.1, read as the reverse complement.
ATAGGGATGAATGGATTATTGATAGTGGATGCTCACATCACATGACTGGTGACAAAAGTAAGTTTGGAAAAGTATGATGGAGGACTGGTTAGGTTTGGAGATAATGCAACTGGTAAGATTTATGGAAAAGGATCTATTTCATTTGATGGAAAGCATAATACTGACAATGTCCTATATGTGAAAGGTTTGAAGCATGATCTTTTGAGTGTTGGTCAGATGTGTGACAAAGGATATGATCTAAGATTCAAAGACAATGGGTGCAAGATCATGGAATGCTCCAGAAGTGTGATTGCTACTAGTAAGAAGACAAAAGGTAATATCTATCAATTAAGAGGAACTAATGATCACTGTTTATTGGCCCAGATAGATGAAAGTTGGTTGTGGCATAGAAGGATGTGTCATATAAACTTTGATAATCTAATAAAGATAAGTTCAAGTTAGATTGTGAAAGATTTACCAAAGCTTGTGAAACTAGCCAATATAATTTGTAAAGAATGTCAGTTAAGGAAGTAGACAAGAGCAAAGAGCAATTTTCTACCAGTTTGCTAGATCTAGTGCATACAGATATCTGTGGTCCTACAAGGGTGAGAAGTCTACAAGGTGATAGGTACTTCATGCTTCTTATTGATGATTATTCTAAAATGACTTGGGTTACTTTTCTAAGAGACAAATTAGAAGCCCTAGAGAAGTTCAAATCTTTCAAGGCAATGGTTGAGAATGAAATAGAATTGAAAATCAAATGCTTGAGGTCTGATAGAGGAGGTGAATTAATATCAAATGAATTCAACATCTTTTGTGAAGAGCATGGGATAAAAAGACAATTGTCTGCACCTAGGACTCCTCAGCAGAATGGAGTTATGGAAAGGAAAAATAGGACAGTTCAAGAGGCTGTTAAGTCTATGATGAAGGAAGCATATCTATCGGAAGTGTTTTGGAAAGAGGCTATTCATACTGTTGTTTACATCCAAAATAGAGTTCAAGCGAAAGGTAATTGTACTCAAACTCCTTATGAATTGTTGTATGGAAGGATTCCTACAGTAAAATATTTCAAAATCTTTGGAAGTAAATGTTATATCAGGAGAGATCAAGATCTAGGAAAGTTTGATGCAAGGTGTGATGAAAGAATCTTCCTTGGATACTCTACTAAGAGTAAGGCCTACCAGTGCTACAACAAAAGGCTCAAAAAGATTGTTGAGAGTACAAATGTGAAGGTGGATGAAGGCAAGAAAAGAATATCAGACATGAATTACTATCAACTAGTTGAATCTGTGACTATAATGAATGAAGAAAAAGATGAACAAGAAGTCAATCAGGATGAAGAAGAGGCTTCAGAAAGTGTTGCCAAGACTCCCAGGTATGTAAGGATAAATCATTTTGAAGATCAGATTATAGGTGAAAAAAACAAAGGTGTGCTAACAAGGAGGAGAGTTGCAGAAGAACAAGTAAATTACTGTTTGCTTTCAAAGATCGAACCAAAGACTATGAATGAAGCATGCAATGATGAAAATTGGGTAAAGGCAATGGAGGAAGAACTATTCCAAATAGAGAAGAATGAAACCTAGGAATTAGTTCCTAGACCTACTGACAAAAATGTTATTGAAACTAAATGGGTCTTCAGGAACAAGCTGAATGAAAATGGAGAAGTTGTAAGGAATAAAACAAGACTTGTATGTAAAGGATATTCTCAAATTGAAGGGATAGATTTTGAGGAAACTTTTGCCCAGTAGCTCAGATTGAAGCAATCAGAATGTTTCTGACATTTACAACTCACAAAGATTTTAAGGTATGTCAGATGTATGTGAAATATGCCTTCCTAAATAGTGAGTTAGAAGAGGAAGTATACATTGAGCAACTATAGGGATTCCAATTGTCAAATCAAAGTGACATGGTATGCAGGTTGAAGAAAGCATTGTATGGACTCAAACAAGCTCCTAGAGCCTGGTATGCAAGGTTAGATAGGTATTTATTGCAATTGGGATTTAGTAAAGGTACTGCAAATAGCAATTTGTATTTCAAAATCAATGATGATCAGATCTTGATTGTTGAGGTCTTTGTTGATGACATTATCTTTGGAGGAAATGAAGGTATGTGTATAAGGTTTGCCGATGAAATGAAAAGTGAATTTGAAATGTCCATGTTTGGTGAGATGAATTTCTTTTTGGGTGTACAAATTAATCAATCAGATAAAGGAATCTTCATATCTCAGTCTAAGTATGTGAAAGATTTGTTGAAGAAGTTTGGGATGGAAGACTCTAAACCGGTATGTACTCCCATGGTGACTGGTTGCAAGTTGAGTAAAACTGATGAATTACCTAAGGTCGATCAGAAAAATACAGATCCATGATTGGAGGATTGCTTTATCTAACTCAAACCAGACTTGATATTATGCATGCAGTTTGTCTTGTTGCAAGGTTTCAAGCTAATCCAAGAGAATCACATGTGATGGCAATTAAAAGAATCATGAGGTATTTGAAAGGTACTCCAGATTATGGCTTATGGTATCCAAAGGACAATGATTTCACTCTCAGTGCTTACACAAATGCAGATTGGGCCAGAGATGTTGATGACAAGAATAGTACAAGTGGAGGTGCTTTCTTCTTGGGTAATAGATTGATCTCATGGCTGAGAAAGAAACAAGATTCAATCTCTTTATCAACTGCACAAGTAGAGTATATTGTAGCAGCATGTTGTTGCACTCAAGTGTTATGGATGAAGCGAACTTTGAAGGATATAAGAGTTGTGTATGAAGATCCAATTGCAATCTTTTGTGACAACACAAGTGCCATAAACATTTCAAAAAATCCAGTGATGCATTCAAGAACAAAGCACATATCAATAAGGTATCACTTTTTGAGAGAGAAGGTGATAGATAATGAAGTAAAGTTGGAATATGTGTCCACAAAGGATCATATTGCAAACATTTTCACTAAGCCTCTACTTAAAAATACCTTTGAGTATATCAGAGAAAAGTTAGGGGTCATTACCCCTCCTGTCCTGAACTAAGATGCATAGGAATGCATCAATCCAATGGAGGTCAAAGTGTCATTCTTTGATCTGGATTGATGTTTTGAAGGCTACCTCTCAAGGGGAGTAGCTAGATGTTTCTGATAAAGAAAGTGGATCAGAGTAGCAGTATGCAAGTATGTGCCCTTTGCCATTGATGTCAAAGGGGGAGAGAAATCATGTGAAAAACTTAGGGGGAGAAATAATGTAGATGTGTAAAGAGAAAGGGGGAGAATCTTATCTTGGTGGTCTTTTCAATTTTTCATATCATATGTTGCCATCAATGACAAAGTGGGAGATTGTTGCAAGTATGTGCCTAATCGGTGTTGTCATTGATGTCAACATATCTGTGTTGTCATTGGTGTCAACTATGCTCTTACTTTGTTGAGGATATTGAGAAAATTAGCCCCTTCCATGATAACAATGTGTTGTAGTAGAAACAGTGCCTTACATGCAGAAGAACGGTCCAGAAGAATGCTCTACATTTCCTGTAGAATGAATATCTTTGCCTACAGATTGGAAGTTATTTAGAAGCCTATCTGAGGATGTTATATTCCGAGTTTGAGCCTACGGTATGAAGAATTGAGTAAGTTATTTTCATGAGAGTGGAAACAACTTTTTCTGTGTGTTTGGTGGTGACAGGGAGAAAGTGTTTTGCTCAACATTCCTCTGCATTAAAGTATTTTGGTCTGCGGTCCTAGAATTAAGTCAGTGATGATGTTAAGTGACTTCAACTACAATGGTTCGTGATTTGGTTGTCCGCAAGCTACCTTTTACTTACGGCAGTGGCTGACAGTGTTGTTCCTATGCTCCGGTTTGAGGAATCTTATTGACAGAGTGATTAGAGATCGTGCGGTTGTTCCTGGTGATTATAATGTGCTTGTGGATGTCTCTTGATAATGCTTCTACGTTTAGATTGGTCCGCAAAGAGAAAATTGGATCGTGAATGAAGAATTTTCTTAGTTGGCCCAATGCTATCATTAGTCTTGGCCGACCTGATTGAATTCATCATTTGCGGAGATATATTGATGATGGTAGAATCGTGTTGTGGCGTGAAGGATTGTGTTTGAGTCCCAAGTATTAGTGCTATACATTCTTACATCTTTTCCTTAGCTAAATTTGTATTAGGTCCAGACCTATTTTATGTTTGTTTGTAATGCCAACCTTGGAGATTGATCCAACGGTTGATGAATGTAATGCCGACCTTGATGTACATTCCAAGGTTGATGAATTGTATAAAAAAATGTAATGAAGTTGCGAAAGAGTGTGTGTGTTGTGAATATGAAGAGATAAGTGCAAAAGTGTGAAAGAGCAGAGCAGAGGAGTCATATTGTGCTTCAATGGAACTAAACCCTGGCATGGAGTAGATGCTATTCAATCAGTTCACTGTCTTGGCAGTGAGCCATTCTTTGCAGTGAGCAATTTTGGGTAGTGAGCCCTGCAGGCAATGAGCCTCTATTTTTTGGTATTGCTAGAACTTATATATTTTGTGGGATAACACCCACCATGGTTTTTCCCTTTAGGGTTTTCCACGTACAAAAATCTGGTGTCTACTATGTTGAATGTGTGATTATGATTAAGTTAATGGTTTCATGCTTTCATGACTAAATTTGATTATGAATAATTAAGTTGCTTGAAAATTTGATATGCTTGTGAAGCTAAATTTTTGTGACAACTGATTCACCCCCCCTCTCAGTTGTCCGGATATTTCAACAGCAAATGATGAAGAGATAAGAATAGATCCATCCAAGGTTGAGGTAATTGTTAATTGGCTAAAGCCTACTACCATGAGCAATGCATGGGGCTTTGTAGGTGTAGCCTAATACCTCTATAAATTTGTAAAATAATTCTCATATATTACTACCTCATTGCATGAAGTTATGAGAAAAGGAAAGAAATTTCATTGGAGTAACAAACAAAAGTGAGCATTTAAGGAGCCGAAGGAGAAAATCAGTACAACGTCGATCCTTGGATTACCCAATTTTGAATCTTAATTTGAGGTGTAGCCTAATACCTCTATAAGTTTGTAAAATAATTCTCATATATTACTACCTCATTGCATAAAGTTATGAGAAAAGGAAAGAAATTTCATTGGAGTAACAAACAAAAGTGAGCATTTAAGGAGCCGAAGGAGAAAATCAGTACAACGTCGATCCTTGGATTACCCAATTTTCAATCTTAATTTGAGGTAGAGACTAATTCCAATGATTATGCAATGGGCGCATCACTACTACAAGGAGGTAGGTTTGTTTGTTAGCATTTGGAGATATTGAGAGGGCTGGTGTTAAACTACAACACCTATGATAAGGAATCGTTTTATCTTGTTTCCATGGTAAAGAAGTGGAAGCATTACCTCATGGGGAAAGAGACCATGGTGCACATAAACCATAAATCCTTACAATAATTACAAGCATAAACAAAGTTGTAGTAGTCTAGGCATTACAAGTGGATGGAATTCCTTTAATAATTTACATAGACACCTAAAATTGACCGCATCCTAAACAACACTTCTAATATCACTTTCAACACCTTTTGACACCATCCTAATCCCATCATAACCACATACATGTTAATATTGGTTAATTTGATAAATTATATTTATTTAATTAATTAGGATTATCCCTTTAACATTCCCTCCATCATCAAATTAATTAAATAAATTATATTTATTTCTCACATCCCTCTCCACTAATTAATTCAATAATTTCATTATTTTATTAATTAGTCTAAAAATCCTAAATCTTATTCCTAATCCCCCATTTACCCTAATTAAATATGATCTTTATCCATTATCCCCAAATAAATGAATTAAAAATTCAAGAAAGCACATGCCTAGTTAAGAGTTATCTAGATTCATTGAACCTATATACTTCCACAAAAGTCAAACTAATCTTACATCTCCATCATCCATTTTCATACTAGACATCTTTTAATCATAGCCATTCACATAGGAATAAGTCGTAGAATCTCCCATCCTTGTCCTAATTCCTCTCACTCAATCTTAACCATCCATTCATCTTTAATCTCAACCATCTATACTTATAGAATGCCCTAGAATCTTCCAACATTTTCGTAATGTGTCTCATTCAATCCTAGCCATCCATTCTAATCAAATCTTGGCTCTCCATCCTATCATCCAAAAATCTATAACTCAACCCCCAATCAAGCCATTTGAACAAGCTTTTGGAATGTAATGTCATGTTAGTGAGCAACCAACAATCAATCTCAACATCAAAAATCTATTGGAGCACAACCACCATTGTTGGTGCAATATGGGCTAGTTTTGGTGACAGATTTCTAGTTTTTCATTGATTTTCCTAACCCTTTTCTCTATCTAAGGTGTTGTTAGATATGAAATAGGTTCTTTGTTTTGATGCATTGTTTCTCATTTTGTTTCATATTTTAGCATACATAATTTCATTATGTGGTCAAATACAAATGTGGTGTAACTAACAAGGTGACAAATATGTTGTCCAAATAACCTCCATTATTTGTAGTAAGTAGTGTATCTAAGATTGAGCCCTTTTTGGTAAGGTATGTAAATAATTAAGAGCATGATGTAGATTTCAATGAGTTATATCAAACTGTTCATAGTGAAAAACATGTTGGGTTTGAGTCTTGCCAAGGATACTTCCTTCAAGAAAATCTCTTGTATAAGGCATGTAAGCTTTGTATGTTGAAAGAGCATAATTTTGCTTATGTGGGAGGCACATACATCATGTATTGCTAGACATTTTAGGGTGAACAAAACTATAGGTAATCTCCAACATTACTTTTATTTGTAATGTTTAACAACTGATGTTGTAAAGTTTGTTTGGAATTATCAATTGTGTAGTGTGAGTAAGCCCAACAATTGGAAGTTGGAGTTGTACCAACCATTGCCTATACCTAAAAGGCCTTGGGAAAAACATTTCCATAGACTTTGTTGGAGGTATTCCCAAGAAAAAAGGGGTAATGATTATATTTTCATTGTTGTGGATTGTTTTCATAAATTGTGTGTGTTGGTTGCTTGTAAAAAATAGTGGCAAGGAGTGATGCAATTGAGTTATTTTTCAATCACATGGATACATTTTGGTATTCTATAAAGCATAAATTTTATAGAGATTCTAAATTTTGATCAAGTTTTGGTGTATGTTGTGGGAAAGAATGGACATAAAATTTAAATAGTATATTGTCTTCTATCCATAAATAAATGGACAAATGGAAGTTGTGAACAAAACTTTGATACAACTATTTTGAGGTATTTAATCAAATTTATCCCAAGGGCTAGGATGAAAATTTAATGTATATTCATTACTCTTATAGCATGACTATTCCTTACTCATTAAATCTTTCACCTTTTATTCCACCAAGTCTGCTTGATATTTGTTTTAAACAGTCACTTGGGGCTAGAAAATAGAGACTCGAAAGTTGATAACTCTCACAAGTTCATGGAAAATGTGAGATAGATTCATCTTGAGATCTAAGAGAGGCTGAAAGAGTCTTAGCTCAAGTACAAGAAGCATTATGATCAACACCGAATGGACCACATGTTCCATGTGGATGACATGGTTTGAGTGTACTTGGGTAAGGAGAGGCAACAAGGGCTTTCATAAAAATTGAAGCCATTGTGACATGGTCCATTTTAGATTATAGGGTAGGTTGGGCAAACTACTTTTTAGTTGGAATTGCTTGGATATATGAAGATATTTTCTATCATCAATGTTGATCACTTACGTTTGTTTTAGCCATCTATGTCATATGAAGAACTAGAGGATGCCATTCTTCCTTGGATGATTTTGCACTTGAGGAGATGGATGTGTTGGAAGATGTTATTCTTGATTTTAAAAATTGAGGTAGACGAGGGGGAGAATGGGAGACATGGTTGATTGGTGGGAAAGGACAATTTCCAAATAAAGAAAATGGGTGTCTCATGACGTTGTGGACAAAGGTACCCACATTTAATATTGTCCTAAGGTGTTTGGGGACTAAAAGCCACTTGGTTAGGGAGGCATGATCTGGTACCAAGTTGAGTGGTTTAGACCAAGATGATTCTAGGTTGGCAACATATTTTTGAGTAGTATTTAAGACAGTTTCAAATTGTTTTCAGCAACATATATTGTTTGCTAGAATGAATATACACTAAGTTTATGATTGGAGGATGAATCTATGAGAATTCTTGGTAATGGTCTAGACTATTGCCACGATGCTCATGGAGGCATAATCTATCATTGATTGCTATACAAAAGTCTGTGTATTAATATATTGTTGTTGTCGAAGTGTCTTTAGTTGTTGTTAAAGTACTACTACAGATGGATGATGTTGTTGAAGCATCTTCAATTGATATTTAAGTGTTGTTGAAAGGTATACTTAGTTGATGAAGACATTGTGGCTATTAAAGATCAATTAGGCGACATAAGATATTTTAGTTGTTGCAAAAGTTTGTGTGGTTGTTGAAGAATTGAATTAAGGCACATGAGACTACTAAAGTGGACACATGTTGCTGTTGAAATAATCAGAATGCTACTGTTATCCTATTTCCCTCTGCTCAAAGCTAAATAGTTAACCTGATATTCTCCCTGAAAATCCTTTGAAAGGGTCCCTATAAAGCAAAGGTGCCAAATTTCCCAAGAAACCTTGCCTAAAAAACCTAACCATTGGAAAGAGCTTGAAAAAATAGGCAGGTTTGCTTTTTACATCATCCTGAAATTCGGCCAAACAAAGAAGTTATTCATGGTCAAAGTTTGGGTCAACATGCAATTCAAATGTTCATTTGGCGGCCTTGCAGATCTCCATCGGCCTTAGAAGATGTTGAAAAAAATTAGGTTTTATGCATTTTCTAAATGTATATCGGGCCCCAATGGTGCATATACATTTAGGGAATCTTTCGCAGGTCCTCGGGAATTTTCCCGGTTTGTATATCAGCGATATACAAAGGGGCCGAGATGCAAGTGAGACATACAAGGTATATGGTGCATCCATCGCATATTCTTCAGGTTTCCCTTTTTGTATGTTTGGAGGGTTTGTATGTTTGCCTTTGTATTTTTAACATACAAGCAAATATACAAGGGCCAAGATGCAAGGGCAGATGCAAGGATGGAATATACATTGTAGATCCCCAGAATATTCGTTGAATGTATATTGGGTATGCATGTATATTTGGCTCATACGATGGAGATATACAAGGCAGGAGATGCATTGCAGGAATATTCCCTCTTGTATATCGAGTTTCTAATGCATATTATGTTGTATGTTTGCACATGCAACGAAGGGGTACAAAGTTTTCAAACATGCAGGTGCATCCGCTATAGTGGAATGCACATTTCAGCCTTGTATGTTTCTTTGTATGTTTCGCTTGTATGTAGTGAAACATACAGAGAAACATACAAAGGCCGAATGTGCAAGAGGTGGGGGCCCGCGCGCATACAAGGCCGATTGTATACAAGAGATACAAGGGATCTTCGCCTGAGATACAAGAAGAAATACATTTGCTACAGTGGCTTGTATGTTTTGCTTTGTATGTTTTCGCATACAAAGCCAATATACAAAGGTTCATATACAAGCCGAACCCGATTGCGTTTTTAACTTGTTTTATTAAAATTTTTGGATCCGCTTTGTATATGGGCGATTATATATTGCGATATACAAGTCAATAATATACAAAGATCAGAGATACAAGCCGGACCCGACAAAGCAATCAAATACAGTTTATGGTCAGTTTGGGATCCGCGACTTGTATGTTTGCAGATACAAAGGAGATTAGATACAACCCAGATTTCAAGATGTTTCCCACCTGCATGTAAAAGAGTTTGAAGTCCGTGACTTGTATATGCAAGGGGCGTTGTATGTTGTACATACATTCGCGATATACAGGGGGCCAATATGCAAAGGAGTTTTTGGCCAAACCGGATGCAATTCCTTAGCGGTGGGTCCCAGTTTCAAGTTCGACAGCAAATCAGGAAGTGCCACGTGGCGGTGGCGGATGCATATACAAAGGCTCTTGCATATGCAAGGTATTTTCAAATACATTTTTTGAGAGCGATTGCAGAGGCCTTTTGGCGCCAAAGTGTAGAGATACATACAAAGTTTTCAAACATGCAAAGACAGGATCTGAGGTATTTTCAGAGGCCGATATATACACAGGTGCAGAAGCGATATATACAGGCAGTTGACCAGATTTTTGACCATCCATATCTTCCCCATTTCTAGAATTTCGACATGATGTAAGAGACAAAAATGCTTGTTTTTGCCTCCTCTTTCATTTGAGCAGATTTTTGGGGGGATTTTCCAGTTTTCATTTTCCCGATTTGGGTTTGCATATTTTGCTCGATTGGACGTTTCAGCAGCCGTCTTGATTTTTTGAGGAGTTTTCTCCTCACAGTGGCCCGGGTTGGTGAAGTTTTGCAGGTGCATTCATGGCGTATGGGCTCTCTGCCTTTCAGGACCCTTTCCTGCATGACGAGCGATGACTTTGGAGATTTTTTCTCCATGCCCCGTCCTTTCTTGCATCCTAGCCGAGGTTTTCCGCATTTTGGCGTGGTAGAGGCATGGCCCCTGTCCCTTCACCATGCCTTTGCCCATGCTTTCCTGCTGCTGGCATTTATGGCCTCGTTTCTGCGAATTTGAGACTCCATGCTCTTCTGGCAGGAGTCTAGCTTATAAAAGACAATGTAAAACTCTTTTGCAAGAGGAGGGTATGTTTTGGGGCTGTTATGCTGCCGAAATTTTATAGTCAGTCCATCTTAGTGTAACTGCAAGGATAAGGGAATGTGACTCACTGTGCCTGAATCTGGCCTCTGTTGTCTTCCTTTATCCACCAATGAGTGCAATTAGCTAAATGGGTGTAATTCTACTATGAAATGTTCTACATTGTAACAGTTTTTCTGGGCCTTCATGATTAATAGATGCTGATTTCTGCCTCTTTTATCTATGAATTTCTGTGTTTCATTTGAAGTTTTAGTCTGTTCTATGGGTAAAACGGCCCCTCTACAAGTTTAGCTTTCATACCGAAGCCTCAAACCAGCCTTAAATTTGTGCAAATCTCTCTTCAGTAGCGAAAGAATCATTATTGTGTTCACACTATGACCACCATCTCTCACTAAATCTGGTGTATCGCCTCTTTTTCCCTTCAGTTCTCCTTCTAACTCTTTCCCTTGCAAACTTTTAGCACTAGATTTAGTATCATCGCTCTAAGTAATAGGCTTGGAGCAAGGAACCAGCCTTCTCTGGAGGTCTGACCTCAAAATGCAAGGTCCCACACTTCGAGGTCATTCCAATGTTACTCCAGGTTGCATGAGGTGTCACAGCTGCATGCGAAGGGTGCAAATCTGGGTGCTAATAGCTACCACAATGCATGAAGGTGATATAATAGATAGTTCTACTCATTGATCAATTGTTGACTATAAAAGGCCATCTTTTGGTCTACTTCATTGTGTGGGCAAAAAAGGATGGTAAAATGCCAAATGGAGTAGATTGTTTTAGGGCAACTATTTTTTTGAGGTAGTAGCTATAGAAATGTATTAGATGGTTGATTATCTATTGATATCATTGCCAGGGACCATTGGATTCAAGTAGATGTGTGTTTGGGTAGTTTTCTAAAGTAGTTGGGCAATTGCAAATGTGCAATTGTTCCACTTCCGTAGCAATTGCATATCTTTAAGGGAGTCAAACAACCAGAGAGGGGATAAAAGATAAACTATGAGACTATTTGAGGGTTTAGTTGGCTCAAGAAGTGACCCTCATAATAGTTGCAAATATAGAAGAAGGTGTTACAAAGTTCTTGTGGTTGTAGGAGCAAAGTGGAGGTATGACAGTGTAAATTTGATATTGTAATACTCCAAAAACACCATTTTTATGGCATTGTACTACTTGTAATGGCACCAATTAACGCTTAGATGCTAAAGACATACCTTTCTTGAAGTTTTTCACCCATCTTAGATTTTCTCCAAAGGAAACTATTGTCATTTGTCTTGATTCTTGTGTGTACTCTATTATTTTTTTTTCCCCGTTATTTGAATTGCATAGTAGTTTGATGAGCGTTGTAAGGAGAGTTAAACTAAAAATCTGTGATTAGGGTTATGAATCCAATTATTTATGGATCAACCAATATGGAGGGTGCTTATTCCTATGCCTATACATGATGTTTAAGACAATTGGGTTGTGTTGGATCCCCCCTCAAGGCTACCCTCTTTATGGCCTATTCCCCTTCCTTGGGACGATCTACCTCCTATCTTTTGTGTAGCAGCTTGTTCATAGAGAGGCCTTGCGATTTTTTCTGTTAGCACTTTTTTAGTGTTGTGTTTATCTTGTGATCTATCGGGCTTTGCTTACCGACTACCCACTTCTTTGATAAACATTCATATACACTTTTTTATTTTTATTTTTGATAAACATTCATATACACTTTTTTATTTTTTTTATTTGTATAATATAACAAGGCATTTAAAAGAAACTTAATTCTACATTTAAATTATAAAAGATTTTAGTACATGCTCCTTATAAACCTTGTCTTACAATTATTATCCATGTGAAATAGAAAAACACCGAAAACTTACAATTATTATCAGTGTGAAATAGAAAAACGCCCAAAACTATCTTTATCTATACTATAACAAAATCAATGGTGGAATAGCAACTTACTTTAAGAGCAAATGTAGAACTTTTTAAAACAGCATTTAAATTGGCAATAAAAACAAAGCAAAAGGGACCACAATGCCCACAAGCGCCTCTAAGCTATCTTACAGGATAGCTATGAGATGTGGATGGATCATAAAAGAGTGTCCCATTACCATTACATCTTTTTCAGGATAATTGATTGACAAACAACTTATTTCCAAATATTATAAATCTGGCTGCCTGCAGATGGTTTAATAAGAACTAGTAAGTAACCAACCAATTACTTTAGAGCTGAAGAGGCCAATCTTTTAATTTACTTCAAAGCCTCCTCGCAAGAATGCACCATCAATAGACTGGTATTACAGGCAGCATTGCTATCCTTTTCCTGTAGTTGTCATAAACAATTTAGAAGAAAAACAATCACCAGTCGACTTGGCCGTAGTATATAGTTATTGAAGCTTCTCTGCTCTTTGCAGAATTCCCATGAGGGGAAATTAGTTTGTTATTTGAAGAGAGATAGAATGTTGCAGATCACCAATGTGAAGGAGATGAGAACCCATTGGCAGATTCCTATTGCCAGCTTTATCAACAATGCTGAGGTCCTTGCATACATCAACATTGAAATGAACTCTTTCCCTGGCTCCTGAAGTGATATGAACCTTATGGAATCCAAGCAATTGCTTCTTTGGAGCATGGTGCTTGGATGGAGGTGTAGAAAATAAGAATATTACATGACTTCCATCTCTAGGACCAATGTTGTTCACATCAACATGAACATCCATTTGCAAGTTCTGACAACTAGTGTGGGTTATTCGAACAGCCTCACAGGAAAAATTAGATGTTTTATGAGAACAAGCAAGTTTGTCATCCATAGAAAGGGACACCAGCTTAGGTGCCTGAACCAGAGTGTGCTTAAAATTTGTATAACTCAGGCCATCACCAAACATGTAAACAGTTTTTCCAGTGTAGAACCTGTAAGTTCGGCCAGGATATCCTGTGGCTGGATCTGGTCTCATGTTCATGTTAGTCATGGGAATTTTAACAAACTCTTCTGGATACCAAGTCACGGGCAATCTCCCACCTGAAAGAACAAAGGCAGGCACATGCATCAGTTGCCAACCTTGCATATCCACATAAATAAGGCTTAAGCTTATGCATTCATATGATTTGTAAGCAGGCACTTGAAAGGAATGATTCTGCAATTAGCAGAATTGTTCCGAATTTTGAAAATTCAGGAAGCATTTGATTGGTGCTTGTTTAGGATTTAACCTAACATCTCCAAAGAAGCACCATGTAAACAGGTTTATGTGAGCAATCAAATTTCAAGGAAAGCACATAGACCTAGCACGATGGAGCTTGCACAACCCCTGTCAATAAATTTTTCTCAGCGTTGAGAAGGGCTAAGGAAACTTAACCTTCAAAGGGTTTAGATTTTTGAGATTATTTCCACCGGTTGTCACTATCGACATGCAACTAAAAGTTAACAAAACAGAGTCAATTCCAGATAAATCTTGGAGAAAGGGGGGATTTTTGTCACCAAGAATATTTTCTAGCCAAAATGCAAATATGATTCTGTTTTCTGATATTTGATTGTGCAAGCAAGAAAACCACACATATATTTACCAGGATTATATTGTCCAAAAATTATATCTGCAATGGCTGCTCCTCCAGCTTGTCCTGGATAACCCACCCAGAGGATGCCTGCAATTTTGTCATCATCCTTTGCAAATGATATATCAAAAGGACCCCCTGACATGATCACAAGAACTACTGGTCCCTTTGATGCATTTGCAACCTGCGATACCAGCTGTTGTTGGTTGCCAGGTAACAACAAACTTGTTCTGTCCCGTGACTCTGCCTCTAAGGTCTGATCTCCACCTACTATCAAGACGGTTGCATCTGCTTTGCTTGCTGCCCCAACTGCTCCACCCAGCAAATCATTTCCAGCACATGCCACATTGGCACAACCTGGGGCGTAGAGGATTGAAGTGTATGTCAAAAGCCCCTGGAGAGGTGATGTATACTTGCATGGAATGCCTGCTCACAATGACCAAGATGGATAGATTTAAGTATTACACTGGTTGCAATGTACCTATGCAATACTATACATATAAGAAACACTTAAATTTCATGCTTCCCAACCAATGAACAAATGACTAGCTGTATTTTAGACATTGACATCAGGGGGAAAAAATGAAACATGAAGGTCATGAATGAGGGGACTTAAACTGTAATAAGTGTTAAGTGTAGAGCTTTCGGCACATCTGTGTATTGTTTTTTGCATCAATGTTTCGGATCACACTCCGTAATCCATCATTCTCTTATTTTCGTTCTGATGATGGATCACGGAGTGTGATCTGAAATGTCGATGCAAAAAAGCAATACACAGACGTGCCAGAAGCTCTACACTTATATCATGGACTGTGGAAATATCATGTCTACAATGCAATAAGCGTGTCAAAACATGGTAATAAGCCGATAGGCTTTTATATGTGAGCATTATAGTGCTCGGAATTGTCTCACGCCGTAAACAAACAAAAATTCACGCCGGAAAAGTTTCTAAACTCGTCGGTTTATCCTATCGGCGTATTCCTTGAACCTCTCCTACGGGTGCAAGTGCTAGTATACTACTTTGTATATGGGCACAAACTAACTATTCCCACATGTTCCAAGATGTGTTTATGTGCAGATATTCTCTGTATATCTGACTCCAAGCATAAACACTTCCACATATGTGGGTTACCCATACGGCTATTCTTAAATATCATCCACTTCAACAGTAAAAATAGGAAAAATATGGGGGTTACCCATAAAGGTTAATTTTGACGAATAAAAATAGGATAAATATCTATCATTTTTTCTTGTGAATGAGGTGTAAAATTGCTATTGATTGTTCGACCATTGAAATGGATGATATTTAAGTAGAGTGCATTCGGTGTATATAGTCAAGTCCGAATGGTTTTATTGCCTCAATTGAATAAATGGGTACCTTCATAATTGCCAATCATGACTTTGGTGACATTTGCATTGGGCCCAACGACAGCCAAAGAACTAATCTTGTTTGCAGCTAATGGTAATGTGCCATCATTCTTGAGCAGAACTATCCCCTGCCTGGCAGCATCTAAAGCTAGTTCTTGGTGCTGCTCAGTACACACATCATTGGGTCCCAGGTTCCCATATGCTTGCTTGGCAGGATCGCCGTCAAACCAGCCAAGTCTCATCAATGTAGTGAAGGTGTTGACCAGAGCTTGATCAAGCAGGGACTCGTCTACTTTGCCTGCTTTCACAGCTGATTCTGTGTGCTTCCCCAGGAAAGATCCACAGTCCAGATCTAGCCCTGAATTCATAGCCAGGCCAATGCAAACATATAATTCTTCAACCAAAAAACATATAATTCTTCTTGTATGAATCACAAATTAAGCTTTTGGAAATCAGGTATTTTATGTAACGAATTGCCTACCAGCTTTTATCACGTCAGCAACTGCATCTTCAGGAGTGGGTGCATAGTGCTGTGAATTGTATAACACATCGACCGAATCACAGTCGGAGACAATGTACCTGAAAAGAAAAGAAACCACTTCATAAACTTTTAAAAATGGTTTTAAGATAGATGGGAAAACAGAGGATTTTGACTGTTGATGAGGATTTTGAATGTTTTAAAATAGATGGGAAAACTGAGGAAAAAAGCGGCGTTTTACCCGTTCAATTGCCATTCGCCTCTCACAGTACCAGCGAGCAGATCTTTGTCTGCGCAGGTTGGGACGCCATTGACTTTGTTGTAAGAGCACATAACACTCGCCACGTTGCCATCCAAAACGCAGCTCTTAAAGGGAGGATTAAACGTGTCCTCCAAATCTTGCTTTGTCACCTGGACGAAAGCAAAAAGAGTTCTATTTTAACGGGCATAGAGAAAAGAAGAAGAAGAAATTGACAGCTTGAAAATTCTGCAACTCTTTTTCCAATTTAAAAAAATAAAAGAGCTGCAGAATTAAAACCCCAATTTCGTCTAGGAGACCCCACATGGGGATTTTCTTGCAAATTACGTGAAATCAATTCTTATTCTCTTACTGCAAATTCTTCAGGTACTGGCAGAGCATCACAGCATGCTAATGGGATGTTCGAGTTTCGTGTCTTAATTGTTCAAATCATTTTCACTATCAGAATCAAACTAAGAATTCCAATCTGGAATAAGACAATAAAGACACACCACGGAGCTAAAAAACGCACGCCAACAGTAAAATAATGTTATCTGACCAGGACTTTGGAAGGGGATTAGATATACAACAAAACAAATCGCCGCCCTGGGGCTCCAGTTCTATCGATGACTACAACTTGTCCATACTATATTGGAATTCGAAACTAAAAAATATCTGTCAATCAGAGAAAGTTGGTTATCTACTTTAATGGACAGAAAGTTGGTTGTCTACTTTAATGGAATGCCGTGATGGATTATACGACTTGTGGGTAGCTGACAAACAAGTTTATCGGGAGGCTTTGGACCTTGTGCTGTCGTTGGCAAGATTCATGGCCAACAAAATAAGCACTGTCACAACGTTGCTATCACGAGATGAAAAACTGAATCTTAACAAATTTTGGGCCTGACTGATAAAATCTCCTTTCACCTGATGCTACCTATGGAATCCTCTCTATAATTTGCAATGATGTTTCATTATCTCAAGCCACTTGATGCTATGCAATCCTCTCTGTTTGATATGATGTACCTATCTATTCTTCGGTTGGTATCTGTCACAAATGCTTTCATTATCCAAATCATTGAGGGCAGTTGAATAATGTTACTTATTGCGAAAAATTTCGTTGTTTCTTATTGTGAAAAATTCTCCTAATCTGGAGTTTGTTCTCTCTCCTAATCTGTAGTTTGTTTTTATATTCTGAGCTTCCGAGTACAGTGCTGTTTTAAGTGGGGGCATTCCGTAAGACAAGTGTTCTTATTTTACAGCGTTTTCACTAATATAAATGTTACCTTTTTAATGTACCAATTATTTTTTGATAAAGATGTACCAATTTTTAAAATAGTTCATAATAGATTGTGTATATATAAAAATCTTTTCACTTCATTGCATTCCATATTTTTTTTATCTAAATATCTATGACCTAGACTTTTTCCAATATCTCATAAAAGAAACTTCTTATGATAGGGATGTTTTATAAGCAATAGGGATGTTTTATAAGGAAGATTGACTTCAATGAGATGGCTTTCTCTAAGACCTACTCAGAATTTTTCTTTATTTTTTAACATTTAACAATCATTAAACTAAGGACAATTTATTTCAACTTTAAAAATAAGATATCTAAACAGATATTTATTAATATTAAAAATAGACAGCAGATAGGAGTAATGTCCATTTAGTCTTTTCACCCACTAAAATAATTAGTGCTGACGTGGAATGGACGTGGACGCATCAACCCACCCGTGAACGTCCAAGTACAAACAGTCGGTCCAACCAAAACGGCAGACAAAACGCGGATTCCAACAAACAGTGTATTTCCATTAAGAAAAACAACATCACGTGAAGTCATTAGAATGGATAAAAAGAAGAAAACATGCACCTTAGCGTCGAAGGTATAGCGTTGGACTCCATTCCAGTTGTCTAAGTCATATGCAGTATAATGCTTACAGCAGGCTGCAACCTTGAGCCGGTTTGGGTCAGAGCCGTCGGTATCCTGCAAACCGCGCACATAGTTGGAAGCATATTTACCGGTCAGAACTGGGTCTTCACCGGGAGTCTCTTGGCCGCGACCCCATCGTGGGTCACGGAATATATTGACGTTAGGGCTCCAATATGTCAGCCCAGCCTGCCCCACATTATACATGGCCCGTGCCTCTGTCGACACAACCTGCATATTCAAATATAATATAATATCACTTCGCAGTCATTTAATGCTCACGGGTTAAAACCATTTTCTCTCAATGCCAGAAACTAAGTTCGAAAAATCACAGGTCTGTTAAATGCGTGCAACGAATTAGTCCACTTGTGTAAAGATGCGCATGTGAGAATTCCTTGGTGTTCAAGGCCCACTTCCAATCCACAGCTGTATTAAAAAAACAGTCTCTATAAATAGGGCTAAAGTTAGAGGAAAACGTAAGGTCTATTTGCATTCCAGTTCCACAGCGCTTGGAGTGCATCTCGACGGTTCCCTACAACAGCTATTTGAGAGAATTTCTATAATTAATCCGGAAGAGCTTAAACATACAACGTATCGGCGTCAAAATCTAACAGACTGAATGTTTTTCAATTCCACAAATTGATCGACTAAAGACATGATAAAAAAGTCGAGGGACTTGCATTGAATAGGTCTATCAGTAGGCGTCAACATCAGACAGGGTCGAAAATGGTGGGTGATTAATCCTGCCCAGATATTACTTCAATTGTCACGGTTTTATCTGGAATGGGTTGTGCAAAGTTATTTTAGGCATGAAGGGAAGGACTGTATTTCTGGCTACCACTAGGCAATACTACCTAAGAGATCAGCAAATGCACTGAATGCATTTATTAATAGCGATCTCTACCTATGTGTTCGGATTGGGGATGTGAAATGGCTTGTTCAATCTATCTGGGCATTCATTATTTGTCAGGGAAAAAAAGGGGGAATCGTGGGATTTCCTACTCACTCAACCAATATGCTCTATCTGTTCATTCTCTCTGTGTTTTAAGGAATCACATTTTTTTATTACTGAAGGGTGACACTCTAGCATATTTGTTCACAATGCCACAATTCACAGTATTCCTTCTTGGAGTTATTCTACAGTAATTACAGCAAAACGAGACATGGTCATAAGCATTGGCAATGGCAAACGTTACCGCTTTTATGGTGCAGGCTCGCCAATAACTAATAAACAAATGTCCATTGTAGTGTAGATCGAAGCTGTATTAATTCAACAATAAAACAGGAAATATTTTATTGGGCACATTCAAAAATGTAGATTTATCTTTTATTTTGATACAGATTTCTTTGCTTCAATAACTATTCTATATTGGCAGAAAAAATCTCAGAATCAGCCTTCCACCATACAACTGTAAGTTACAAACTTATATAAACTTAAACATCTTCTAGCTACCCAGTTGCTAAAAAAATCACTACGTTTGTGATATCTCAACAATTCAGTTAACAGAAAGAAGTTTTCAATAACATGAATTCTGAATCAATGGAAGCAAAATAAGGAGAGCAATAGAGGCAGTTGAATACGAACCTGGCCGATGGCTTCCCAGAGAGAGGCATTGAAAGAAGCTGCAGTGAGAATGACTTGAGGAAAACTGGTAGCCCCAGGAACACTGCCCCCAAATTTAGTCCCGGGGCCAACATTGGAGACTCCATGCAGTGCTTCAGACCACCATTCATATTTAGGAATTCCAAGGCTGGGAACAGCACTGGCTGCATTCACCAGCTGCTGAACTTTCTCCTGCAATGTGAGGCGCCCAATGAGGTCTTTCACTCTATCTCCAACAGGCAGCGAGGTGCTGCAAAAGGGAAATGAGCTCTGCCCACTACTAGGATCACAGGGAAAAAGAGGACCCGAATGGACAAAAAGGGCTCTGTTCAGAATCAGAACCATAAGAACTAACACACCCACTAAATTCTCCATTACAGAAAAACAAGAACAGAGCCCAATGTATATTTACAAATGGCTTCAGGGGCAACTACAGATGGATTCACAACAAACATTGGCTATGAACCCACCAACTCGCTTGTAAGGATAGCATTGCGAGGCACGTTTATATAGAGCAAAACAGGACTTCGTTCATTATTTTCTCCTCATCCTCTGCGCCGAATCTTTTACCTTTCGCTATACTATATTCCCATTTTCCTCCCCTTTATCACCAAAAAAGGGTATACAGTAGTGTTTCCCACTAACTCATTTTCACTGGGATGACTAAAATTATAGAAATTATCATTGGGGGGATTTACCTTGGAATACTGACAGAAACTGCCGCTGTATCGTTGTCTGGTATCTTTGTCATTGATAGAATATCAATGATCCATCCATACGCTCTATACAGACCATTTTAATATAAAATGCAATTCAATTATTATAATAATTATCTGACCGATTATTTCGAAGCATAAAAGTAATACCTAGGTGTTGTCACGAGAGGTGAAGTTCATTCAAAATTTGTAAGATTACAATCACGGTATTTGGGCGTGAAGGCAGGTATGTAGCGTGGAAGCCCTGTGCTCCATGTTTTCCATGATTTTGATTTCTATGTAGATCCCTAATTCCTTCATTAAAAGTCAGACCTCGTGATAAATGGTCCCAAAGAATTTAGGGTTTGGTGTGGAAACATGGTACAAATATACTTATTACCCACTCTCACTAGCCCGTTAATTTAATTCTAACACTTTGAAGAACTAGGTAGTTTAGTTAGAACATTTGTTTTGGTTTATTTTTTCAAAAATCTCTAGAATATAGGTAAGGTGAAGTGGACTTTTGTACTAACACAATGAATGTAACCAAAAGTTGCATATTCAAGGGCCCGTTCATTTAATTCTAAGGCTTTCAAGATCTAGTTAATCTATTTATAACTTTTTTGTTCACCTCTTTCTTAAAAGTACATATAGGTAAGATAGAGTTGGCTCACCCACTAACAAAATTAATGTAACCAAAAATTGTATATTACCACATAGTTGGCTGGCCCATTAACACAATTAATGTAACCAAAAATCGCATATTAAGGGCCCATTGATTTAATTCTAATGCCTTGAAGAACTATATAATCTATTTAGAACACTTGCTTGTCTCCCTCTCTCTTTAAAAGTACTCAAGCCTAAAAAAAAAGTTATAATGGTGAAATTTTTATAGCTATGCTATATTCCATTTAGTTTTGTCTTTACTTTAAGAAAATGTTTTGATATATTTATATATCAATAAATAGTATAATTTTATGTTGGGCTCTCTCTTTATATTGCTATTTTTTATTTATACATATTATTACATCTTTTATTTACATTTTATCTAGATACTTATTCATATTTCTATTTATTTTTTATTTATTATGTTTATCTATACACTTATCTACAAACATTTCATTCCTATTTTTATTCTCCCACCTTGTTGTCCTATTGGCTGAAAGATAATTGTCCATTGTTTTGATCATATCTTTTGAATCATAACTCATAATTACAACTTCTTACAAGTGTTGCAAGTAGAATGATGAGATCTAAACTAGGTTTCTCTTAGAATTGGACGAGTCAACTCTATGCTCGTGGAGTTGACCCCACACTCAAAAATTTGACCTCTGATTAAAAATTTAAATTCAAAATTTAGCCAACACCTGCCCATTCCTTTCCTACCTAGACCTAACTAAACACATTTTTGCACAATTTGATGCCATGTATTAGTATTTAAAGGCAATCAATTATACTCATTTCACATCTTCAAGTATCCTCTCACCCTCTTTCACCTAAAGGTGCTAAACATTTGGATTTTGTGCACTGAAATGAATCTAGATATGCACATTCGTTATATGAGCATTGCATGGCTAAAGAGTTTTATCATTAATCATTTTCCTAAGATTTCTAAGAGTTGACCTTGGAGAACATGTCCTCTTACAACACAACACCAATCCTTCCAAGGTATTTTTAAAGATATTAGAAAGGTAGAGGAAGAAAAGCTAAATCCGGTGAAATGTAATATTGTACTTCGTGAAAGAAGTAGTACTTCTTCACCTGTATAATTTCTCTCTTTTGGAGGATAATTTTTTCCCACTGGGTTTTCTATCTTTCTCTGTTTCTGATAGATTTGCATTGTACATGAGTACCTTATTAGGCTTCATGGCCAGGGCTCATTTTTCATAAACTCACCTAAGCTATGCTTAAGGGGGGTGTTGGTGTATAACCTTTAATCTTAGGCGTATACACTTACTTTAACCATAGTTAGGCATATTTTCCACATGTACTTTGAACTTGTCAAAGTAGTTAGCCATTTTGGAGAGGTGTCAACTTGCATCGACACCTCACGAGCTATCTTTGTGGGTGGTTACTCACCACCACTTCACATAGAGGAGTCCTATCCTCGTTTGGTGGAGAATCGGGTACTCACACTCGCCTATTTATATCTGCCTCATTTGTGAATACAATTGGGTCGATTTCATTTGCAATCTCGTGCTTGTTTGTCTACTCCATGATCTTGGTGTTTTTACATGGTATCAGAGCGTTGTGGATAGCTTTGAGCCATATGTTCTCTGCTGTGCATTTTGTCCCCCATCCAGCTGGAATATTGCTTCGAATCTGTGATGCATTGTTTTGCTTGGTTTTGTTTTGATTTAACTATGTTTTTTGTTTTCTTGCCACGAAGAGGAATCTCGGTGTTCGTAGGAGGCAACGCCCTTGTTCGACATCATGGTCTATAGAAAGGTTGACCCACTACCTTTTTTCACATTTTGTTTGGCTTTCAATAGCTGGCCCTATCGAAACACGGTGATTTGTTTTGGATGCCTCCATAGGCACCTCTTAAACGCCCACTAGGCAAGCTCAAAAGGCGCATTCAAAGGCACTTTTGAAGCACCTTTTGATAGGCACCTCATGCCCCATATAGACGCCTCATGCCTCATATAGGCGTCATTCAACCATTGTTGGAAGTCTAGCATTTTTGCAGAGGCACATCCTCTATGCCTTCCTAGTTGTCCTCGAATTTGCCCTCACTACCTTGTTTGCCCTGTTCGTTTGGTGCCAAAGTTATTAGTTTCTGCACTTTTTTCCACAGCAAAGGAAGCTTGGACATGTGCCATTTTTATTGGCACAAAGGTTGGCACTATTCATCTCAAAAAGTGTCAAAAATGTTGATATAAGAAACTAGGGGGTGATGTAAGCGGGGGGAGGGATGACCAATTTAAAACTTAAGCCCTTGGTCACATGGGGTTTTAGCCCCTGGTCATGCACAACCCAAGGGGGCTTATTTTTCCACCTCTTATCATTTTTTTCCCAACAAATTTGCATGCAAATTTTATTTCTCAAAAATTGGAAATTGCTTTTACTGTGGAAGGATTTTTTTGTGAATGCAAATATATTGTAAGTCCTATAACTTTTGCAAATCAACTCGAAATCAAGTGATTCTTTTTGCAAAAGTGGATTTTTTTTGTTGTTGATCTAAGTAGTCTAAAATCACACTAAAATTATAAAGTGCCTAGTT
The DNA here is from genome assembly GCA_027924645.1 of Cunninghamia lanceolata. Lineage (NCBI taxonomy): Eukaryota > Viridiplantae > Streptophyta > Pinopsida > Cupressales > Cupressaceae > Cunninghamia > Cunninghamia lanceolata. The sequence continues at coordinate 17,331,933 of BSBN01001215.1, read as the reverse complement.
ATGATATTTTCAGGTGACCTAATGCACTACTATAAAGTGCCAAATTTGGGGGGAAAATACATAATCAAGGGGGGATCTAGTCTTGTGTGTTCATTTTTCACAAGGCACTAACTTTATAAAGTATCACTTTAAGGGGGGAATTAAGCAAAATCACACACTCAACTTATAAAGTGCCACTTTACACAAAGTTCAATTAGGGATCTAACTAATTTGGGTTGCCTAATGTGTTGATTTCTATTGTCTAGTGAATTAACTTGTTCTAATCATGGGCTATGAAACTCACTCTTTTGTAATCAACCTAAACAAGGGAAACTATAAGTACTAGTGTGAAGGCATCCTAAAACATCTCAGGATCCATAATCTCATACCCCATCTATATGGACTTGTCCCTGAACCTGGTAAACAATATCAAAAGGCTAAGTGGTTTAATCATCATGATCACATTGTTGGATTGATCAATTTACATATACCAAATGCCGCTTTGTATGCCATCATGGATATTGACTGTCCACATGCTTTACGGATCAAAATTTGGGAGATATATGGAGACTCGAATGTTTCTCCATTCCCACATGATCCTACGTAGATCACAACTCACATCCCTAATCATGATACATAAACAAAATGTTCTAGTGACATAGAAGAAGTCATCACTCCTACTATTGCTTCATTAGATTCCAGAGTCTCTTCTTCAAAAGCTTCCAGTGCTTCTTTGCAACATGCAATTAGTCTTCCTATCATTGCTAATTGGGACACATTTCTACCTGACATGTCACTTGTTTGTATGTAGAGTCTCGCATTGTTGACATAGAAGCACACATTGAGGACATCCGTGTTCTCTTTGATGACAATTTTCGATGAAGTTGCATCTACATTGTCCACTTTGGATATTCATGCTCTACATTGTCCTACACATGGTTCTGGATCTTCATCATCCTCATTTATTGTGCATACACCTGGTTTGATTATGGCATCCTTCGGCATTGACATGGGGACACCTAAGCACTCTTCGAAGGCATCGACATGGGCACCATCATCCTTGGATCAGATTCAACATGATTCAAGATCATACATACATCTTCTCGCACAGGAAGATATCCTGCATCTTCAAGTGGTTTCTTTTCTTCCTAAGGGAAGGAACATTGTTCGGCGTTCTTGGATCTACATCTGCATCCTTTGTCAACTATTTAGCATCACTACCACATGACATTTATTATGGGGGGTCTCATAGACCTTCTATCATTTTCTCCCCTATGGAGGGAATCTTATATTGTACTTTGTGAAAGAAGTAGTACTTCTTCACCTATATAATTTCTTGCTTTTCGAGGATAGTTTTTTCCAACTGGGTTTTCTATCTTTCTCCATTTATGAGAGATTTGTATTGTACATGAGTACCTTATCAAGCTTCAAGGTCAGGACTCATTTTTCATAAACTCACCTAACCTATGCTTAAGGGGGGTGTTGATGTATAACCTTTAATCCTAGGTGTATACACTTACTTTAACCATAGTTAGGCATATTTTCCACATGTACTTTGAACTTGTCAAAGTAGTTAGCCATTTTGGAGAGGTGTTGACTTGCATCGACACCTCATGCTATCTTTTGTTAGTGTAGGTTTTTATTTCCTAGTGGGTTATTTATTTTTTCCTTATATTCCTAGGTTTTTCCTACACTTCTATTAATCTTGCTTAGGTTAATAAAGCATGTCTTATTAGGTGAGTGGATGCAAGGTGTCACCTTCCTACATGTGAGCATCCATTAGCTATCTTGGGAAGATACTTTGCTATCTTTAGTTCGATAGATGGTTTCTCTTGTGGTCGGTGTTGCCACCTCCTCCCTCTTCCTAGTCTATATAAGCATGCTACCTGGCTTGTATTTTGTATCTTTTTCTTTTGCATCCTCTTAATGCTATTTTTCTTCTAGCATTTGCATTACTCTCTTAGAGACTAACTCTGTGTTGTTATTTTGATTTCGTATCATTTGCATTCATAGTTTAAATATCTATTTGTTTGCACTAGTTTTCTGGGTTAATAATCTTTTTAGATTCTAACATCTTTGTGGGTGGTTACTCGCCACCACTTCATGTAGAGGAGTCCTATCCTTGTTTAGTGGAGAATCAAGTACTCACACTCACCTATTTATATCTGCCTCATTTGTGAATACAATTGGGTTGATTTCATTTGCAATCTCATGCTTGTTTGTCTACTCCATGATCTTGGTATTTTTACAAAGGTAAATAAATAAATAATATAAGCATTCAAAATCTAGACCCTAGATTAAAAGACAAAATGTAATAAATCTACTTAATTAAATATTTTAGAAAATAAAATAATGACATTTAGTTAGAAATATTGTGATGGATAACACATAGTGGGTCACTAACAATGCATAAATACCAATGAAGATTAGATGAATGCATTAGAATTAGTCAATACTCTATTTGTCTCTCTAGGCCACTTTTACAATTGTGGAAACAATCCTGGTAGTGTGTATGTGATATCTATCTCATAGATCTATTATGGGTTTATGGATATGTTCTCTGCAAACTTTTAGATTCATGTCACTTTTAGCTCACCTTGATGTCCTTAGTTTTTCCATGCATAAAAATTGATTCCAATGTTTGATTGTTTGTACTTGGGAGGGATAATGAATTCCCTTGTGTCAAACCATGTAACCTAGACATTAATTAAATGAATAGATAAAATATTGAGGACAACACTCTCAAACATGCAAGATGTCCTTGATGCTTATGCAATGCATATTATCTAATAAATGCTCTTGATAATGCATGCAAGTAGTAAATGATGTTGATGTATTTTGTTTTACTTGCATTTAGTTTATTACTATATATTGCATTATATGCACTTAGTTAGGATAATATCACTTAGGTAGTTGTGTCAATTAGTCATGTGCCCATGTTTTATGCACCTAATTGACAATTATCTAGTCTTAGTTGAGTTACACTCCTATCATACTAGTTCATTTAGTCATCACCACCTATTATACATCTCTAACTTTAGCTAGATCTATTTGTTGGCAAGAGACACTATATGGATTCATGGTTGTTGTCATTGATGGCAACAAAGGTCATCCCACATATCCGCAAGTCATGGTGTGTCCCTACCAGAAGTCAGAATAAAGATTGTTGTGGTCCGGTGAACAAGAACAGAGCATGTGGCAAGGTCCGACAGATTGGTCCGGATCTCTCAGAGGAAGTATCTTGGTGCAGTGCGGATTTGGGGAAGTCAAGAGGACTACCTTGAGTGGTATATTCCAAGGATTTAGCCTCCGGTGATGGACAAGGAAAAAGATATGAATAGTTGAGTACCGGATTCCTGAGAGACAGTGAAAACAGAGGAAGAACTGACTGACATAGTATCAGACTACTTTCCGAATGTGTTACTGTTGATGATAAAGGTTGTGAAGGCATGAATCATGTTTGGCCGACATGATTAATGATATCTACAAGTATATGCTTGATCCGCATTGCTTGGTGAGCAAGGATTTAGCCGACAGAACAGAGTTTGTAAGAAACTAGACTGTTCCGGATGCCGACTAGAAAGGTGATGAAATTACTTGTGCGGATATATATAGGGGATGGATTTAGTTGTGAAGTGTGTGGATGTATTAAGATATATGCGAATAAGTGCAGAACAGAGCAGAAGTAGCAAGAAAGATCCTGTATGTGAAAGGATAGCAGAATAAAGAACAGAGGAAAGATGAAGTGCAGCAGATCAGTGTACTGAGCCTAACCGGAACTGAACTCCAGCATATGCAGATGCTTCCAATCAGTTCAAGACTGTGATTCTTATCACTTTGTAGACAGTGTGTCTTCTTGTAGGCAGTGGACCTCTTGTGAGCAGTGTGCTCGGGCAGTGAGCCCTAATTGGCAAGTGCCATTTTGTAATTTCCTATTCTTCTAACAGAGAATAATTTTTGGGTTAATCACCCCGTGGTTTTCTCCCTTAACAGGGTTTCCACGTCAAAAATACTGTGTCATGAGTTTCTTATTTCATGGTAATGTTTTGTGTTTGATTCAATGCTGCATTAATTAATAAGTAAGTTCAAAAAGGGAAATAATTAGGATAACTGATTCACCCCCCCCTCTCAGTTATCAACACTATTAGGTCACAAAAATGTAGGTTGTTAACCCTAAGAGGTTGCCAAGCTCTCTTGACATTTTTGGCTAATGACACAAGGCAGATATGGCTAAAACCCCCTTCACTTCAGGCAATGCCAAACCTAGGTGGGTATACCTTGACTATTAGTGCAGACTTAATTGACCTTCACAGTGGCATATGGGTGTGAAATAGATGTAAACACAAAAGTTATTCCTAATTTTTGAGAATGTAAATTGGGTTTCTATTAAATGATGTTTTGAAGTGAGTATGACTAGTGCTTTATATATTGGGCAAGGGTCAAGAGTTAATGGTGTATGGATCTTTATGTTTGGTTAAAACCAAATTTCTAGGCACTTATATGAACCTATACTTTGTATAGATGTGCAAGGATGTTAGGTTGCAAGGTTCTTATCAAATCCCAATGATATTTTCCTAAATTAGTGCAATTAAAAGAAAGGATTTTAATTCTAATGGGAAGGAAACCAACCAAGATGACTTGTTCAAAGGATTTTAACCTTGGGCAGAGACCAATAAACTTAAACCACTTAGCAAGACTTAAATCAACTTCTCATAGAAACTAATCGAATAGATCACACAGAAACAACAAATGTGTAATGATAAATTAATTATATCCTTGATAAATTAATTATATCCTTGATATATTAATTTAGACAACTTCGGAAACCATTTTGGAGACAACCATTCAAGCCATAAAAAAGAACTCAACACAACAATTGAACACCAAATACTCTGATTCACCAAATAACTCTGCTCCTTCATAGAAGTTCATGATACATTTGAAAAATATAGATTGACATAGATAGAATTTTTATAAGTATTGTATTGTCCTATATGTAAAATATATGAGAGATGTTACCATTGATTTCCCTCTCAAAATGGCCATGGTATCCCATATATATAGGATGCAAACAAGCTTCAGGCTTGAAATGATGTGTCTTTTCATAATTATGTCATTTTGAGTAACTAATGCATAATTAAGAAAACAAAGAAATAGAGGGAGGCATATGCAACAATCAGATTCTAGGCTCTGTTAATCATCGTAGAGAGACCCGTGGCTATTGGCTTGGCAAGTTCTACCTCTCCATGCTACAGATTCTCACGTATGCATTGCCTATTGTATAGCAAAAATTTTTGTACTCACCCCTGTTGATTGCTCACGATGCCTTAGATATAAACAAATTTATTTTGCCAATATGATTTATATTATCTCGGCTAGTGCATGTGTCTGCAACGATTATATCATTCATAGTTGACTCCAAGGAAAATATTTTTCCTAAACATGCATGGGTGTTTTCTATTACCCTTTCTTCATTATTAACATTTTCCAGAAGTGGGTGGCAACAATTGATCTAGTTCATTTTTCCAATTATCCTTTTCCCGTAGATTACCTTCCATATTAAAGAAGTTGGGAAATGCCATGTCAAGATGTTGATCAAAATCATTTAGATCTTCTGTCAATATGGTGTTGAATCTCTCATGTTCACCAATCAAGTCATTATATTCCTTGAATACCTTTCCTTCAACACCTGCTTTAGCATTCAACTCCTCCCTTTTCTCTATCATCTTGAGATGAAGTCTTTTATGTTCTTGATAGACTTGATGCGTTCTTTTATGCAGTTCCCAGACTTTATCACTATTCCCCATCATTTTGTCAAATATTTTCTGAATCAAATTAGAAGCCATGTTGTATTTCACAACCTTCATTTCGGTCTCCAACTATTCATTTCTCTTCTAGAATTTTTATGCTTTGAGCTTCCAGTAATTGGTATCTATCTTGGCTGCTATGACCCCTTTGTCAGCTTCTAGGTAGGGTGAATAACTGCTTGATGAAGGCAATTTATCCTTGTAGGTGGCAACCTCCTACCTAAGTTGTGCATTTTCTGACATATAAGCATTATTCTTCCTTACCAACTGCTCAATCTATGCCTTTGTGAATTAATGCAACATTCACATTCAAGTCAGCAACCTTGATGGGATCAATATCTTCAACCCTTTGAATCATGAGATGACCAAAGGCTTCACTTGGGTTTTTTATGACTTGAGGTTTCTTATGTGGGGGATAGAGTGACCATATCAGCAATATTCACTTGTTAGGGTAATATTTTGATCTAGTTTTAATTTTATCAATAGCTTCAATACTGAGTTGCATCTTTTTATCATGATTCTTCCTAAAAGTATCTGTATGTGCCTGAAAATGACATGACTTTGTCTAAATAAATATTCTTAATATTTATTTCATTCTAATTCCTCTATCAATAAATAAACAAATTTATTTATTTGATTCACATTCCTCTAAATTAATTAAATATCAAAATATTTAGTTACCTCTTCTAAAGTCAAAATTAAATAAAATTATTTATTTAATTAAATTCTTCCAAACAATTAAATAATTCTTAATTATTTAATTAAGTCAAATCATTTCTCTAAATTTAAATAAACAAATCAAATTTATTTAAATCCTCTCAATCTCTAAAAATAAAATATAATCAAATATTTTATTTATTCTTCCAAATCATGCACAAACAATTAAATAAATTTATTTATTTAATTTGATTTCCTATCTTCTAATATCTTCTAAATCTTCTAAAAATAAGTCTTCTTCTCCATGCACACAAAATTAAATAATTTATTATTTAATTTCTCTCAAATCATGCAAAAGCAAATCTCAAGTTGAGTTATCTATTCAATCAACCTTGTTTTTATTAATAACTCTTAAATTAGAAAAAAACTTTCTAATTTATGAAAAGCATGTCTTATCTTTAGAAAAGAAAGTAGTTAACTCAAATAAAATAGCTTTTGTGTGACACTGTCTTCTTCTTATTCGCGCACGTTCGTCAATCGTTCTATACCGTTGATCTTATCATTTTTTCTATACCATTGATCTTCTCTCTCTCAATTCTATAAATTGAACTCTCTTCTTCCATTTCATTCATCCAAACTTTAAGTAAACTTACTCTGCAAGAATTACGGCCCGCCTTTGGCACCAATTCCTTCATTGTTTGTGATCACATTCATTACTACACACTACTATCATTGTTACGAAGCTCCTCTTCATTAGAAAGCATTATCATAGCCATTCCCAATTGACATTCTTAGAAAATAGCAAGGAAGTGCACTCTCTGAGGGCCTTATTCATACATGCAAGATCGCTTGAGATAGACAACCAACGGAAGCTATGAAGCTTTGAGGTTTGCAAAAGGTTTTTGAAGTTCTTTTTTTTATTGATCTCTTTGTTTCTGTATTTCATTGAGTTTTGGGTAATATTGATATATAATATTGATTATTCATGTTTACTCCAATTTTTCCTTAACATTTTTGGTGCCAACTGTGGGGCCTAGCCCCAATTTAACCCAAAAACTAAGTTTTTGTGTTTTAGAAAGCCATACACAGGATGAAACCATGCATCTAACACATCCTAACACACATCTGTTGTCTGTTCTGGTGCATACATTATTTCAGAGCATACAGACTCTATTCTGGTGCATCTATCCTCTGATACGACGCATCTGTCAGTTCGATGGATATATACTATTTTCTTACACTTTTGACCTCTGTCTTAGCGCATATGTACTATAGTGCTTCTGAGATCTGTTTCTGTGCATTCAATCTCTGAAGCTGCGCATCTGATCTAGGCAGTGATTTTTAGGGTTTTCTTGAAGTTTTTGCTAATGCTGACGTCTTTTTGTAGGAACTCTCTTGCTTTATTTTGTAGGCTAGGTACTGGTTTAGAATCATATAGTCGCACTTGTTAACTCACACTTCAATTTCTAACAAGAAAGTAAATGGATGCTCATGCAAATCTCACATAGTCTTAACTAGGAAGGCGGTAATTGAATCATTGTTATCTTGCATATCATTGAATCATTGCTATATTGCTATCTTTCAAAGTTAACAACGCATTACTATCTTGGTAAAATTGAATCATTGCTATCTTGTTATCACTTCAAAGTTAACAACTCACTACTATCTAGGTAAAATTGAACACATCATTGCTATCTTGGTAAAACTGGACCATTGCTATCTTGTTATCACTTCAAAGTTAACAAATTTATGTGTTTGCCCAAGTAGATAGCTCATCTAGTTTTTCTCATTTTAACTAGGGGAAAAGAACCACTGTCTTCTGTGTTTTAGGAATGATACCAGGCCTATGCTCTCCCCTATCTTGGGTGACCAAAATGCCAGACATATCATTTTTGCATGTGTTTTTCCTTTAGAGGGGCATGCTCTTGGATACCGTTCATCCAAGTAGGAATGACCTTAAGTGGTAACAGGCTAGACGCCAAGCCCTACCAATCCACTATAAACAAATTGTGTTTGGAGTGAAAGCTTCAAACAACGAGTGCAGTTGTGTTATACCGATAGCTAACCTCCCCCAAATCCCTCCAAGATGCAACCCTTGTAGGCTGGGAGACTCCATAATGGAGAGTAGTGCTGCCGCATGTATAACCACTCGAACGGTTGCCTTTATTAATCATCATTTGTTCTTTGTGGCCAAAAACCCCTATAATCTGGTGCAAGGAAGGGCGATTATCACATCCCAAAGATGCTTCACTAGAGATAGTGAGAATTCAATTTTATACTGTCCTTTGAAACCTAGGTTTGTACTTGTTTTCTTTTAGTCTAAAAAGAGTCAAGAAATCACAAAAAATAAAAAACCATACAAACATTCTTTGTGTTTGCTATGTCTTCTTGCCATAATTTCATAAAATCAGATCAAAAAGACCTTCTTGTAGCCAAAGATACCAAAAACATCAGAAAATTGCCAAAAATTTACAAAAACACTGAAAAAACTAGAGTTGCGTATTTACCCTCTGAAGCTATGCATTTACCTCGACTTGTTGCGCATTTGTATTGACTTCCTATGCATGTATCACCTATTGCTGCGCGTTTGCTTTTTACCAATACTGCGCATTCATAACGACTTGCTGCACTTATACCCTCTACTTCTAGGCTTCTATTTCTATGTGTCTGTAATAGTGAGCATCTCCACCTTTTTTGCAAGAAAATTTTCCACCTTTCTGAGTACCCATTTTGGTCTTGTGTCAGTTTCTGTGGAGATGACAATTGAGTTAGAAGAATTAGCTCAAGAACTCAAGTACCTGAAGTTACAGTTACACTTAGACACCTCCCCCCAAGGTTGTATAGCAATTGCTTAAGAACTCCAAGCCATACAATAACAATTTCTAATCCTACAAGCTGAACAAGCTAATACTAGCTACACCATGCCCCAGAGTCATACATTCTTGTCCTGTCTTAATGATACTCTTGACAAGGGAAACACTACTCCTAGAACCCATAGCCTAAAGCATACTAATCCTACTCTGAGCTCAAAACCACCATTGAATTCCCCAAGCTCTAATACGATAAACAAAAAATCCTCGGATGATTTTTGGGAAAGATATGTAGCACAAGAAAAGCTATGGAGAATTCCAAGTTCCACTCATCCATTACCTCATTCATCTACCCAAACACCTACAAAGGATGTGATCCAAGGACTACCAGTAGAGAGTCAACCATGTCCCCAAATTTCAGTCCTTGACCTGATCAAAGAGTCTTCAACCATGTCAAATCCTACAACCCCTTCATGTAACCTGCAACCCCTTGAGCATATTGAAGAACCTCCTACCATGCATCAAAGTCAAGGTCCATTGCACCTTCATGTTGTTGACAAAGAGCATATCCAAGAGTCTTCTACCTCAACTTCAATTCAACCACATCAAGAGTTATGTCAAGAGCACACTTTAGAACATGTGGAAACATCAACCCCTTGTCTAAATCAAGATCAAAGCACTCCCATCCGACCCTTACATAACCTTTTATCTTTTCGATGATCCTATACCTATACATGAGCAAGAAATCCAATTTCAAACCATCCATAACCTATATATCTTTTATGATCAAGATACTACCTTTGATGAAGAAGCTATCCATGAGCAACTTGATCCGATACATGAGCAAGGGATCCAATTCCAACCTCTCCATAACCTCTATCCTTTCGGTGATCAAGATATTATCCTTGATGAATAACCTATACAAGAGCACCTTAATTCCATCACGCTAAATCCTATCTATGATCAAGATCCCACCTGCAATCAAGGGCCTATCTATGATCAAGCAGACCATGATGATCTTATTAGTCCACTTTATGCGTTCCATGGTCCTGAGCCTATAACTCCATCTAGCCCTATCCAAGAGCTGACAACTTCCACTTCCCTTGATGAGACACTTGCCTCCCAAGCAAGCATAGAAGATCAAACCAAAAATAATCCTCTGCCATCCATTATTGACCATGCTGTAAATCCCCCACCGTATATCCTTGGTCTTATCACCTTCATTCATGAGTGTTCCTCCTTAGAACACCAACAACCATTATCCTCTATCTCACCTTCTTAATCCAATAAGGAATTCATGTCTAGTGTTCCACCTACACATAATCCCATTGTTCACCGCATACTCCAACATATGAACTATCAAGGTAAAGGCTTAGGCTTTCATGAACAGGGTATTTTGGAGCCTGTCCATGTCAATGTTCCTCCTCATTCGTATGGCCTTGGTACATACCCCAAGGTGAACAATCCCAAGATGTTGGTATTTCCTCCACTCCTCCAAAGTCCACGACTTTCCATCGCAAACCCTATCATATCCCCAAAACATATGTCACCATTCCACCTCCATCATCCTATAATTGTCAAAAGTATGTGACCATACACCTTCCACCATCCAATCTACCTCTGCTACTTCCAACTCCTAACATCCCTCTGTGCATCTTACCTCCACTTCTTCCAACACCTTATCCATCCATCTATGAATCTTCTAACAATCTCAATCAGGACCAACAGATGCACATGTTGTCTAAACAAAGAGCTTCCACCAACACTACTTCCACCATCCCAAGAGAATTCACCAGCAAAAATCTGGACACCTCTACCCCTAAAGTCAAAAATCCTAAGAGTCCTCATGACCTAGGATACAAAAGCCAAGAATCAAAGAAGCATCCTTCTCAAGAGGGGCACACACCCACACACCTATATGCCAAGCTGAAAAAGGTGTGGGTCCGCATCCAACAAATGATTACTCCAAAAGCTACACAAAAGATGCATACACCCAAACCCATACCTTCACAGGTACTATCTAAAAACAAAATGGTTTGGGTGCCTAAGGAAAAAGCCCTCAAGTTACATGAGGCATCTACCTCTCAAGAATCTCAACCATCCACTTTCTCCCATTCCATCCAAAAGTCTCAAATTCTTCCATCCCATATGACAAGCAAAAATTAGAAAAATACTCATTCTATGTGGATCCCTACATGTCTAAGTCATTCATCCACAAGCAAAAATATTCGTTGCTTCCTACACTACTTTCCTGTTACCAACTTCAATGTTTATCATGGTATGTGCAACCGTTGGTCATGATTCCTTTCCATCCCACAACATTTTCATATACCTCTGTCTCCCCTTCCTTCTACTAGTATCCTATTGTAGACACCTAAAAATGTTTTCATCGTCAAACTGACTCCCGACATCCCTAAACATACCAATTTCCCTTCTAATCAATTAATTAAATTTTTATTTAATTAATTATCCCTTCATCACCTAATTTTTTATCGTTTTATCCCCAACAATTAGATTAATTTTATTAATTCAATAGTTCAACTTTAGCCAATTAATTAAATAAATATGTAATATTTATTTGGTTAAATCCCCCCTCCTCATTAAATCCAATTAATATGGCAAATCATGTTTAACTAATTAATTTAGCCTATTAATTAACTTATCCCTACCCTAGGTAATTAAATAGTCATTATTTAATTGCCTACCCTAGCCTATCTCATCTTAGCCTTAGGATTAATTAAATAAAACCTTATTTAATTAATCTTAACCTCCCATTAACCCATTCCCTAATTTTTTCCAGCCATATTAATTAGGCTAATCACCCTGATTAAAATGGTCAAACCTTGATTAACACTCCTCCCCACATCCTACAAATAAAAAATTGAAATATATCTCATATAAATCAATTTTTTATACACGTGTCATAATCTTCATTTAATACCTCTTACACCCCTTACACATGTCATACCTCATTAATATCCACTCTTCCCCAAGTGAATTTTTAATTCATTTTACCCTTCCCTATGTGAATTTTTAATTCACAAATAATCCATCTCACCCAACCTCATTTAATTCACCCCTTTCCCAAGATGAATTTAAAATTCATCTTTATTCCTAGCCCTCCATTTTCTAGGATGAAATATAGGCCCTCCACATCACCTTCAGCCTCCACTATTGATCTCGCAAATCAATCTCAACCCTTGGATCAAAATCTCTCCAAAATGCCTATAAATACAACATCCTCCAAGCCATTTGATAATCTAATTTCTAAGTAATGTTACCATGTCAAAATATTTATTGAGTTAAGCAATTTCTTGAGTTGCACTTGTGAGTTTGAGAGCATTTCACATCATTTCTTAGTATCTAGGGTATATCTTGGAGCATTTGGGTGCAAGCTCCTTCACCCTCATGAGATTGGGTTTTCACATCAAGGTATAACTTCTTGTTTTGCATGCATTTAGTTTGTGTTTTTAACTCGATTTGTACCTCCTAATCACATTGGCATGCCCGATGGGACCCTCAAGGTCTCAATCTAATTTTTTTTTTGTGAGTTTTTGTTGTTTGAGTCATGTTTGCATGTGTGGCACTATCTACCTACGCAGTGGCACTATTTGTGGTACATTTTAGCGCTATCTCCTATTTCAACGCTATTTGACATGACACTTTTTTTTCTCTTAGATCTTACTCACAGCTTCTTCTGCCTGATTTTCCTACTGACTTCCTAGGGTATTCTTGCTTTTTGTTTTTGCAGGGATCGTGCACGAAGAGGGGGAGGTCATGCCAAAATTTTCTTAAGAACCAAACACACATTGTTGATTTCATCTTGTTTTGGTTTCCTTTCACTAGGCTAACAATAGCTAACAAGATCCCGCTCTTTGCTATCTAACCCCCTATTTTGGTTAGGAAAACTTTATTTTTGCAGGCCTGACAATTTCAACCTCGTATTAGCGCTATTAGAACCTAGAGCGATGCTATATTCCATTGTCGACCAGACCATTCAGATGCACGCACAGTGGCGCTTTGTTCTACACATATTAGTGCTATCTTTAGTTTAGCGCTTTATGTAACTCATTGTAGTGCTATCTATTTTTCTAGTGCATTCTGTATCTATTTTAGCGCCATGTTGTAAATTAGTGCTATCTGTACGTATTTCAGTGCTATTTTCTAGGGTAGTAAGGTTTTGGGTCAGTTTCTGTCAGTAGCACCATTCCAGTCGACGGTGGCACCATTTGGTCTCTGTTTTAGTGCTATTTTTATAGGCTATCTTTGGGTTTTATGCAGGGACTAGTAAGCTGTTTGCAGGTCATCACCATCATTCTAGAGCCACTAACAAGTTCTTGCAGGGTTTTATCTTTAGTTTAAACAAACACTTCAATTGGTGCTTAAAAAAAGAACCCTTGTATGTTAGCATAAACAACATTTCAATTTGGTGTACTAAAATTGATCAAACAACAAACAACAAACAAAATCTTTGTGTGCCTTAGCTTAGAAAATATTTGAATTTGGTGCTCTAAAATTAATAAGTGCTTGCCAACAAACTACAAACATTTTGATTTTGGGCTTAAAAAGAACCACAAAGTGCATCATAACTCATTAGATTAAAAAGAACAACAATCTGCATTTTTCACTCATCTAAACAAGAAAACAAATCAATTGTGTGAAGTATTTTGTGATAATGTTTGTGTGGTGAAAAGTGTATGCTCTTCCCTTGCACCATTGGCGATCTTGGGAATCAAAAGCTTCTCACAACACTTGCATAAATCACCCCAACATAATCCAAGAACTAAAAATGAACCTTGTTTAGTGTGACCTAGGCACAAAATATACGCATGCTCTCCCCTCACATCCTTGTATGAACTTGAGGATCAAACGTATTTTTGTGGTTGTGTTGCTTTTGTTAAACCTTTAAAGGGCCTATCACCCCTCTTCGAAAGGTGGGAATGACCCAAGCGACAACAAGCTAAAGCCAAGCTCTTTCGAGCCGCTATATAAATAATGTGTTTGTGATGAAAGTCACAAGCAACAGGTGTTGTTCTGTCATACCGACAGGCAACCTCCCCCAAAACCCTCCAAGGCGTAACCCTTGGAGGCTAGGAGACTCCATAACGGAGAGTAGTGTTGCCGCACATATGCCACCTGAACGAATGCACTTACTACGAACCTTTATTTTAGCAAGCCAAAAACCTTCTATTTGTTGACGCAGAAGGATAACCTTTGAAGCGGCCCTAATTCATGCGGTTCTTAGCTGAGGTAGCAGAGACAATCCTAAGGTTTGGTGAGGGACAAGCCTTCGTGGAAACTTGGATCTTGGTATGTGTGAGAACTGAGTGCATTGTAAGGGGGAGCTAGTACTACCAAGATCCTGGAGCTACTTGCTTTGAATAAGCGCAGCTAGGGGATTTAACAAATACTGTCCTATCTTTGCCTTAGGTTGTACAAAGTGCTTGTTTAAGAAAATCCCACGTCTTTTCACAAACAAAAGCTTGGTTATTGTGTGTTATTGTGCTTAAAGTGCTTTCAAGAAACTTTCCAAGAGACAATAAAAATCATTTGATCAAACTTCACATCAAAACAAATCCAAATTTGTCATGAAAATCCATCTTTTTCAGAGCCTCGACCAAAACTGACCTGTTTCAGCACCATCTCTATCTATTTTTGGTGCCATTTCACTTGTGGATTAGCGCTATTTGTAGACTAACCTACTTGAAACTAAGAAAAATTCAATTGTGATCTTTAGGACCTGCTTGACCATAATCCATAATCACTTTCCTAAAATTTCGTAAATACCCCACCCATTTTCTTCTAAAAATTCCAATCATACTGTTAGGGTTAGCCGACAGAAGATATCAATTAAATGCAAATAAAGATTAAACAGAGAAATGGAAATACACAGAATTAATAACAGCGAGAGACCAGATTTAACGTGGTTCACCCAAACTTGGGCTACATCCACCAAACAGAGAGTCCAATATTATTATCCAGTAAATCAAACCGATTACAATCAGCAATCCCTGCAACTCAATACCGCTGTAAATGCTACAACACAATACTCAAACCCTAACCCTTGGCCGCTTTTTATCAAGCCTTTTTGTCGGTTACAAAAATTAGGGTTTTCTTATGTCGGTCATAAAAAAATAGGATTTTTTAAGTTGGCCCTAAAATTTTTTTTCTCGGGGGCTACCACCCTCGAACCCCCACTCGGGGCCGGGCCCGGCCCCGAACCCCGGCGAGGATACATGGCTAGTGTATAGTACTTTCCTGATTAGTCACCACCTACCAACAATCTCCCACTTGGAGACTGATCAGGCTCCACACCAAACAATCTCCCACTTGGAGACTGATCCTGGACGACACCGCTGCGCATGCAGCTCCCACTAGAAATAAGCACCCTGGACTCTACTGTTTAATTTTTATTGTTTTTAGTCTAGAAGACCAATCGAAGCTGAAGAGGAGCTCAGCTTCTCCCTTGTCACTTCCTTTGTAAACATATCCGCTGGATTTTCATCTGTATGTATCTTTTCCAGCCTTAACTGTCCATTATCCAACACCGACCGAATAAAGTGATACCTCAACTGTTTGTGTTTGGTCTTTGAATGCAAGGTAGTTCTTTACAAGATGTATGGCACTCTGACTATCTGTATACAAAGAACTATTAGCCTATTGTTTACCCAATTCTTCCATGAAAGATTGCAGCCATATCATCTCCTTGCTTGCCTCTGTTGCAGCGACATATTCTGCCTCTGTGGTGGATAAAGCAACCACCTTTTGCAACCTAGAAATCCAACTCACCGATGTTCCACCTACAGTAAAGACATAACCTGTAGTACTCCGCCTGGTATCAATATCCCCTACCAAATCTAAGTCTACATAACCTACTAAATCAGTATTAGAGCCCCCAAAACATAAGTGTTTATTAGATGTACCTCTCAAATATATGAGAATCCATTTGACCGCATTCTAATGCTCAAATCCAGGATGACTCATATACCTGCTAACGACTCCGACAGCATGTGCAATATCCGGTCTCGTGCATACCATGGCATACATTAAACTTCCTACAGCTGAAGCATAGGGTACCTTGGACATTTTTTCTTCCTCCTCTTGTGTCTTTGGACACATCTCCTTAGTCAATTTCAAATGACTAGGCAAAGGTGTGCTGACAGCTTTTGCATTCTCCATATGTAATCTCTGCAACACCTTTTCAACATAAGCAACCTGAGATAGAGTCAATGTTCTGTTCTTCCTATCTCTGCAAATTTTCATACCAAGGATTTGTTTTGCTACCCCCAAATCCTTCATATCAAATGACTGTGATAACTGATGTTTTAACTCTCTGATGTGATCCATGTTAGACCTAGTTACAAGCATGTCATCAACATATAAACATAAAATAATGTAGCTGTCATTATCTAACCTCTTAAAATAAACAGAATGGTCAGAATTACACCTACTGTAGCCTTGCTCAGCCATAAAACTATCAAATTTTAAATACCATTACCGAGGTGCTTGTTTCAGGCCATATAAGCTCTTCTTCAATCTGCACACTTGTTTCTCCTTACCTTTGACCTCAAATCCCTGTAGTTGTGCCATGTATATCTCCTCCTCCAAATCACCATAGAGAAAGGCAGTTTTCACATCTAGCTGTTCCAAATGTAAATCTTCAGCAGCCACAATACTTAAAACAGTACGAATAGAAGTCATCTTGACAATCGAAAAAAATATCTCATCAAAATCAATGCCCTATTTCTGTGCAAATCCTTTTACAACTAACTTGGCCTTAAATCTTTTCTGACCTCCATCTTCCTCTTTCAACCTGTAAACCCATTTGTTTGGTAAAGCCTTTTTACCTGC
Source organism: Cunninghamia lanceolata (assembly GCA_027924645.1). Taxonomy (NCBI): domain Eukaryota; kingdom Viridiplantae; phylum Streptophyta; class Pinopsida; order Cupressales; family Cupressaceae; genus Cunninghamia; species Cunninghamia lanceolata. The sequence goes on along the minus strand of BSBN01001215.1, from coordinate 17,314,829 downwards.
AGGTAACTTACATAATTCCCAAGTCTGATTTTTCAGCAAGGAGTCCATTTCTTCTTTCATGGCAAGCTCCCACTGAACTTGTGTATGCACCTGCATAGCTTCATCATACCCTTCTGGTTCACCAGCATTTGTTAACAAAATAGAATACAAAGAGGGAGAAAACCATTCAGGAGGTCTACTTATCCTTGTTGATCGTCTAACATTCACTGGAGTTTGTGGTATTTCTAGTTGCTGTTGCAGAGCATGAGGAGCCACTGGAACATCACTATTTGGAGTATCATCCAGCACCACATAATCCTTTTCTTTCTTCTCATGCTGCTGCAACTGATCTTTGTACAACACCTTCTCATTGAATATAACATCCCTGCTTCTCACAATTTTCTGATTTTCAAAATCCCAAAGCCTATAACCAAATTCATCAATGCCATATCCAACGAAGGTACTTTTTTTGATTTTGCATCCAGCTTGGTTCTATTTTCAGAATCTATATGTGCAAATGCTTCACAGCCGAAGGTTTTAAGAAAAGAATAACTCACCTTCTTGCCAGTCCATGCTTCCTCTGGAATACCACAGCCCAAAGGAACTGAAGGACCTCTGTTAATTAAATATACAACAGTGTTGATAGCCTCTGCCCACATGTTTAAAGGCAGCCCAACATGCAATCTCATGGTCCTTGCACGCTCCATTATTGTCCTATTCATACATTCAGCCACTCTATTTTCCTGTGGAGTCCCTGAAACCATTTTCTACCTACGAATTCTATTAAAGGAACAATAATCTTCAAATTCTTTGCTGCAATACTCACCGCCATTATCAGATCTGAGACATTTTAATCTTTTACCTGTCTCATTTTCAACCAAGCTTCTCCATTTCTTAAATGTTTCAAATACATCAGATTTCTGTCTAAGGAAATAAATCTAGACCTTCCTAGTTGCATCATCTATGAATGTAACATAATACCGAGAGCCACCGAAAGAAGATACCTGAGCTGGTCCCCATACATCTGTATGCACAAGCTCCAACTTTTCATTTTTCTTTTGCTTCCCGTCTCTGAGAAAATTGACTCTCTTTTGTTTTCCATACACACAACTTTCACATAAATCCATATTAATACATTTTAGACCTGGTAAAACTTTCTTAGAATGAAGTACCTTCATACCTTTTTCACTCATATGCCCAAGTCTGTTATGCCACAGTGTTGTTTCAGAACCTACAGCAACTTTTCCAGTCTCTTCCTACAAACCTGCAGCAACTGTTCCTAAACCTGTTTGTTTTTCCTCTATAACATCTAAAGTAGAAGGAATAGTATGACCTATACAAAGATATAAGGTGCCTACTTTTACACCTTTTGCTACTACTAAGGCACCTTTTGAAACCTTCCAATTTTTATCAGTAAATGTAACAGTGCAACCTTGTTCTATTAGCTGCCCTGCTGAAATTAAATTCCTACTGAGCCTTGGAATATGCCTCACCTCTTGTAGTAGCCAATGATTCCCATTCTGCAACTTAATCTTGATTCTTCCCTTTCCAACAATCTGAGAGGGTTCGTTATCTCCCAAATAAACCAGCCCAAAATCCCCTTGGACATAATCAAGAAAATAACTTCTATGGGGCGTAGCATGAAATGAGGCCCCTGAATCTAAAACCCATGAATCATCAGCATTATCTAGGGAAAGAATCAAAGCATCATGTTCAGATTTATTACTTACCACATTTGCTTCCTTATTGCCTTCTTGTTTGTCTCCTTCTTTATTTTTTTGAGACCAACAATCTTTCTTCAGATGACCTAGTTTTCCACAGTACCAGCAATCCTTCTGTCCTCTGGTTTGGGATCTTTTGTCCTTTGATTTTCCTCGTGACTTCCCATGACCTCCAGAACCTTTTCCTCTCTCCTTTGATCTGCCCCTACTTTCTGCATTCAAAACACTGCCTAATTTGGATCCACCTGAGCTCTTCTTACGAATTTCCTCACTTAGAATAACACCAACAACATCATCAAATTTTAGGGTATTTGAACCAGAAATAGAGTTACTAACCGCCATTACCAAACTATCCCAGCTTTCAGGCAATGAACATAATATCAAGAGAGCTCTAACTTCTTCATCAAATTTTACATTTACAGAAGTCAATTGACTGACAATCGTATTAAATTCATTTAAATGACCTGTCACAGATCCACCTTCAACCATTTTCAAATTAAACAACTGCTTCATGAGAAATACCTTATTTGAGGCTGAGGGTTTTTCATACAATTTAGCCAAAGCTTTCATCAGACCATCTGTTGTCTTCGTTTCTGTTATATTGAATGCCATCGACGGTGCCAGGCACAACTGAATGGTTCCCAGTGCCTTTCTGTCAAGAAGATTCTAATCCTCATCAGACATTGTTACTGGTTTCTTGGCTACTCCTTCCAACGACCTCCATAAATCCTTTTGATAGAGGTAATCCTCCATCTGCATCTTCCATAACTGATAGTTCTGCCCATTAAATTTATCAACCTTCATTTTACCCTCGTCCGCCATTTCTCCCACTCAACCATGAGACTTTCTTGCAGACGATAATCGAACACAACCCGCTCTGATACCACTTGTTAGGGTTAGCCGGCAGAAGATATCAATTAAATGCAAATAAAGATTAAACAGAGAAATAGAAATACACAGAATTAATAACAGTGAGAGACAAGATTTAACGTGGTTCACCCAAACTTGGGCTACATCCACCAAACAGAGAGTCCAATATTATTATCCAGTAAATCAAACCGATTACAATCAGCAATCCCTGCAACTCAATACCGCTGCAAATGCTACAACACAATACTCAAACCCTAACCCTTGGCCGCTTTTTATCAAGCCTTTTTGTCGGTTACAAAAATTAGGGTTTTCTTATGTCGGTCATAAAAAATAGGATTTTTTAAGTCGGCCCTAAAAAAATTTTTCTCGGAGGCTACCGCCCCCGAACCCCTGCTCGGGGCCTGGCCCGACCCCGAACCTCGACGAAGATACATGGCTAGTGTACAGTACTTTCCTGATCAGTTGCCACCTACCAACACATACCTTCATTTTGACCTTAGAGAATCAATCATTATCATTATTGGACCCCTTGCCATACCATAATCCACTCAATTTCATATCCATTCATCCTCAATAATCTTTGCATACCTTTTAGACCAAACAAACATCCTTGTTACAAGAAATCATTCCAAAATCCTTTCGCTTCTCTCATAAAAAACATATCCAAAATCCTCCAAATCCAAAACACCCATCAAAAAATCATCAACCAAAGCTCATCATCCCCTTGAGCTAAAGCTAGATCTAGATTTCATCTTTTACATCATATTTTTTCTTGGAGAGTCATTAGTTAACCTTTCAAGTGAAATAATCATCCTTCTTTGTGTAAGGTCATTAGTCTATCCCAAACAAAGAGAAACATCCATTTGTGCAACACAAAACTAGATCTTACTTAAGCTCATCTGTTGACCTTCAAAAACATCATCCTAATCTCTTGTACCAAACATCTAGTTCCACCTTCCTAAATCAACATCAAAATCCCTTCCATCAAATCATCCTCAAGCAAACTTCATCTATCATCTACCATTTTGGTCCAAATCTTTGTAAAGATCAATATCACCCACTCTTATCATCCTTAGATTGACACTTTTTTGGGAAGATTCATTTCTTAGAAGTGAAAATCTATCCTTTATAATGCTACAATCACCCTTTCAACTTTTATTCCATTCCACTATCACATCCTCTTTGGGTCCAACAAATCAATCTGGATTCTCTAAGGTCTCCATCCCCCTTTCATCCACCTCAAAATCAAATCCATACACTTGCATGCCCATAACTAGATCACAACACAATAAAAATTAAGAAATGGCAGACTTTGGACAACATATGGGCATAGGAATGCCTAATACCAATGACAACAACCTACCAATCAACCAAACACACAACCCACCTTCGTTCTTTCAAATCCTGACATATAATCCCAATGAAAATCCCTTCCATTTCTTGCAACCACCACCACCACCACCACCCATCCAAAACGTCCCCACCATGTCCCAAGATGATCTAGATGTCTTGAGCTTTACACAAGATGCCAATAACATGGACATGCTTGACAAAGTCCTAAGGTTGGATCCAAATAGATATCTCGACTACCTCCTCAAAATCGGTGCCCAACTACCCCACAACACGACATCGTCCCAACCATCCACCTCTAACATCAATCCTACCACATCTTCTCAACCACCCACATCAAACACCCAACCTATCATCTCTCAAACCTCAACTCCTGCCATATCTACCACCCCCACAAGCTATAATGTTACCACATCCATGATTCCCACAAGTGTCTCCAATCCTACCACCTCCCAACCCGTCATCACATCCACTATCATAACTAATGTAAACCCTTCCATTCTGCAAATCACCTTGGGCATCCAAGGGAACCCTATGCATGCAAGTGCTTCCACAAGTGTGCCTCCACTCAACCCTCAAACCATAGCCTACATGAGACAATTATTTTCACAACCACCTTACAACACGACCAACCCATCTAACGTTAATGCATCTCATGTCAATCCATCCAACGTCAACCCATCCAATGCTAATCCATCTAATCTCACGTATCTACAAAACCCCATAGTATTATCAACACAACATAATCCCAATCCTCAAATACCTCACCATATTCTCCAACAAATCCACGCTTACCAATAATAGCTCACACAACTCAACCAAAACACCACCCCACAGTACCAAAACACGATCCCCCAAAACCTCCAACATCAAATCCCACCCAATCTCCAACATCTCATCAATCAGTAAAACTACACACCACAACTGCCGCCAACCCTGGATCTAACAAGCATTGTACAAGCCTTGATTAAAAAAGTAGACAATATACAAACTAGGGGCAAATGCAAGCATTATTCTTTTGAGGATATTTGTCCCTATCTGTTTGATCGAACATTATACATGCCCCCTTTCCCCAAAAATTTTGAAATGCCCAAATTTGACAAATACAAGGGAAAGAGAGACCCTAGGGATCATCTTAGGGAGTTCTACCTTGCTTGCTTAGAAGTCTCGAACAACGATACATATTTAATGAGACTATTTCCAAGAAGCCTTAGTGGGCAAGCCGTTGAATGGTTCACACATCTTCCCTCAGGCATTAGGTCTTTCCCTGAGCTCGCAGAAAAATTTGTCAATCATTTCTCCTATAATTTCAAACATGAAATATCTATGACAAACCTTTGCAATACAAAACAAAAGAGTGGAGAATCCTTCGCTTCCTTCTTGTAGAGGTGGAGAGGCTTAGCAAGCAAAGCCCCCTGGCTAGTTCCTGAGAAACAATTAGTCACTATGTTTGTGACTAACCTAAATCAAGAAATAGGGTTCTATCTACAGATCCTTTGTGCATCTGCCTTTGAAGAAGTCATTGACAAAGGTACTACCATAGAAAGGTCCCTTATCGCCAAGGGCTTGATCAAATTATATGACAAGTCTTATAGTAACAACAACAATAACAACAACAACAAACTCAATATCAATGTCCCTAATACAAACAACAACAACACACAATCAAACGAAAAGTCACGCTTTTGGGGAAAGAACAAAAATACCTTGAATAACGACATCACTGATGTGAAGTCCATCCAACATGTATAGAATCAAACACCCTCAAATACATATGCCACCAATGTAAATATCCCAAGGGGGCAATCTAAACAAAACAAACCTTGAAGACAATTCACACCTCTAGGGGAACCAATTGAGGATATCCTCGACAGATGTCTAAAGAAAGGTTTGATAACTCTCCCACCTATTAAAACCCACCAAGAGAGTGAGCTCAAAGTTGCGTGGTACAATGAAAATGATTATTGCGACTACCACCGCATTGTGGGCCATAAGGCCGCTGATTGCATGAAATTAAAGCATTGTGTGCAAGACCTCATAGATCAGAACAAAATCAATCTTGAACAAAGCACCCAACCATTGCTTAATGCTAATCTAGGAGCTTACAAGGATCCACTGCCCAATCATAACAAATCCTTATCATCTAATCAAGCCTACAACGTCACCCACCTCCCGCATCCTATGACTCTATTGTGGGGCGGATAGAACCATTGTCTAACCATATCAACACAATCACCATTCGGGGTCAAGCATCTGATTGTGCTATCACAACCCGCCATGGCCATGTATCCATTCACACAGCCCCTACCACTGAACCAATGCCAGTATCCATGATAGACTCCCTACCCAATCGTCCAGCTACGCGCCCATCGCCTACCAATAAGTACGACCTCCTAGAACATCTAGGAAAGAGCCCCACGCAAATCTCCATAGTTGAGCTGCTTCACACGTCACCTCTCCATAAAGAAGTCCTTGATAAAGTACTCTTGGAGACCCAAGTTCCCACCAACCTGAATGTGAATCAATTCCAAGCCATGGTGGGCCATATCACTGCACCTCATCATCTCACCTTCTTCGAAAAAGATCTTCCTACGTCTGAAAACTCACATAATAATGCCTTACACATCGAAGTTTGCATCCACAATCATATCATCAAGAGAGTCTTAATAGATGATGGCTCCGGCCTAAACCTATGCACTCTTAAATTACTAAAACACTTGGGATACTCAGATGTGGTTGTAGACACCAGTGAATGCATAACAATTAAAGGGTATGATGACACTGAACGACTATCTGAGGGTACTATCAAGCTCCCTATTCAAGTGGGACAAAAGATAATGGAAGCAAAATGCCAGGTCCTTGATCTTGATCTCCCCTACAACATTCTTCTCGGCCAACCATGGATCCATGCCATGCAAGCGGTCCCCTCTACATTCCATCAATGTCTAAAGTTCCCTCACAATGGCATAGAAGTAACTATCTACGCCGACCCCTGCCCCTTCCAATACTATAGTTTCTTGGAAGGCCATGACCACACCTTATGTCCGTATAACAAAGCCATCACAAAAGCCAACCCTACAACATCCACCTCATACATCGGCCCTGCCGACATTGCCACCACTTCATCCCACACACCTCCACCGCCTGGGGTCAAGATCAAGCTTCGTGACATGGGATGTGGGGAATACGACCTACACGGCATCTTTTGTGTGGGCACATTACCCAACCCTAAAATGTTCGATATCCCAAAGAAAGAAGAAGCCAATACAGTTGTCATCAAATGTTAACTGTCACCTACCTTTGAGAAGAATTATCTCCTTGACCAAGATGTGCTCGAAGACATATCATCGTGGCTATATAAAGATGAGGAAACAGAGCAAGCAGCTCCCACAATACCAATAGAGATCAATGGCAAAGGGTCAGAGATTGTCAAAAACATGGGCTATAAAGGACAAGGTGGTATTGGCCTTCATGAATAGGGGATCATGGAACTAGTCCAAGTGACAAGAAATCCTTATACTTAAGGGTTAGGATATGGTCAATGACAATGTATCCTCACCACTGGTGAATGTATCTTAGCCAAGGTCACTAACGTCTCCCTTGAAGTCGATAATGTCAACAAAATGGGCCATCAAGACTCCTTTAGTGACTTTGCTAAATTCTTTGAATCATCCATATATACCATATACACAGTCACCACCCTACCTTCCTCATCTAATGACTTACCCCTTGTATACTCGGACCTCATAGACTGGGACCAACAGGGACCTCCTGTCTTCGACGTAGCACCAAATGATGAAGCAATTGCTGAAATGATGTGGGTTAGATATAACTTCCCCCTAAGAGATCATAAAGCAAGTTACATTATGAAACTTGATATGGCTTCCTATTTTGAGGAGACAACCCTTACTTCCAGTCACAAAAATATAAAAATCAAACATGGATCTGATGGTGAAAACCGCTCCACGGCAGTGTTAGATCCCAAAAATGTAAAAATAAAGGATGTATCTCCTGGTGAAAACCTCCATGAGGTGCTAGGAGATGGAAGCATGGGCCTTCTTGAGATAGAGAAGGTATATCCCACAGATCACCTGTCCTAGTGGAGCCAGCTCAAGAGATGAATCTTGGGATGAAAGAAGAGCCAAAAATCATCTTCAGGGTAGAATCTCTCAATGCAATGGAGCAAGAAAACTTTTTAGCATTCTTCAAATGCAGAAATCACAACTTTGCATGGACTTATGCAGACATGCCAGGGCTCGATCCCGCTTTGGTTGTCCATCACCTTGCAGTGCGGCCTAATGCAAAACTAGTAAAATAGAAGCTCAAAAAAATGAACCCTCAAGTGGCCCTCCTAGTCAAAGCAGAATTAAAGAAACTACTGGATGTCAGGTTCATCCGACCAATTGATTATCCTAAGTGGGTTTCCAACCTAGTACCAATAGCCAAACCTGATGGCTAAATCTATTGCTGCACCGACTTCTGAGATCTTAACAAAGCCCGCCCGAAGGATGACTTCCCTTTACCAAACATTGACATGATAGTGGATCTTACGACAGGACATGAGATGTTATCCCTAATGGATGGTTTTGCAGGGTATAATCAAATTAGGATCGCAAAAGAGGACCAACATAAGACAACCTTTATATGTCCATGGGGACATACTGTTGGGTGGTAATGCTGTTTGGCCTAAAGAATGATGGAGCCACATATCAACGAGCCATGACTGTCATCTTCCATGATCTTTTCCTCTACATCATGGAAGACTATGTGGACGACTTGCTAGGAAAATCAAAGACAAGGGAGGAACACTTGGATGTATTAGCAAAGATCTTTGACCAACTAGAGCAATACAATGTTCGCCTGAATCCAAATAAATGTGTCTTTGGGGTCACCTTTAGAAAATTTTTGGGATACATAGTCTCCAGAAGGGGAATTGAGTTAGACCCCGCAAAAGTCAAGGCCATCACTGAAATGCCTCCTCTGAAAACACTAAAACAACTAAGAAGTCTGCAAGGGAAACTCTAGTCCATTCGTCGGTTTATTGCTCAACTTGTTGATAAATGTCAACCATTCCAACATCTACTTAGAAAGGATACAACTTTTGTCTAGAATAATTAGTGTCAGGCTACCTTCGACTAGTTAAAAGAATACCTAGCTAATCCCCCTATTCTAACTCTGCCAAGGCAATGAGAACCCCTCCTATTATACATCTCCACAACAGAAACAACTATTGGAGCTTTATTAGCACAACATGATGAGCAAGGGAAGGAAAGAACCATATATTACATTAGCCACACCTTGATATCTTATGAGCTAAACTATATACCAATTGAATGAGCATGTCTAGCCCTAGTCTTTACTTCATAAAAACTAAGACACTACATGTTCAATCACAAAACTAAGCTCATCACCAAGATCAATCCACTAAAATATCTGCTAAACAAAGTTGCTCTTATTGGGAGAATGCCAAAATGGGTCATGATCCTCACAGAATTTGACATTGAATATACTAAGAGAAAAGCTATCAAAGGATAGGTTATCGCTGATCAGATGGCTGAAGCCCCCATTCCTGCATAATATCCTACACTGGCAGAGTTCCCTAATGAAACCATCTTGACAATAGCACCGGCAACAGAAAAATGGAAAATGTACTTCGATGGGTCATATACACATAGAGGCTTGGGGGCAGGCATCTTGTTTGTTACCCCTCAAGGTGACACCATCCCCAATTCATTCAAAATTACATTCCCATGTACCAATAATGTAGCAGAGTATGAGGCCCTTATCACAGGTCTCTGAATGGCATTCAAATGGAGAATTAAGAAGCTAATAGTGTATGGAGACTCTCAACTGGTCATCTGCCAAGTAAACAATGAGTACAAGACTAAGGATGATAAACTCCTACCTTACAAAAAGATGGTCGATGACTTTAAAGACTATTTTGATGACATCCACTTTGAACAAATCCCAAGGCTAAACAACAAAGTTGCAGACGCCATGGCCACCATCGGATCCCTGGTCGACATGAAGAAAGATAGCAAGAAGTGTGAATTCCTGATAGAAGAACTCCCTATTCCAACATATGATGTTCCCCAATCGGAGCTAGTGTGTGAAGTTATTGGTCCCTTACCCCCATGGTATCAAGAAACTTATCTATATCTCCATGATAACATCATCCCTCCTAACCTATCCGCCTCACCACGAAAAACTTTCATTTGCCGAGCCTCCCGCTTCACCCTTGTAGGAGATACCCTATACAAAAGGAGTCTTGATGGCATGCTTTTATGATGTTTAGACTCTAGGGAAGCTGAAGTGGCCTTGCAAAAGGTACATAAAGGTATCTGTGGGGCACATTCAAGTGGACCTACTCTCGCTAAAAAGATCCTAAGGACCAGATACTATTGCCCAACCATGGAATGAGATGCTTACCGGTTTGTAAAAAAATGCTTGCCATGTCAACAGCATGGAGATCTCATTCACGCACCAGCATAGGAATTGCAACCAATCACGACGCTGTGGCCTTTTTCACAGTGGGGACTCAACCTCGTAGGTAAAATACATCCACCATCATCCAATGGCCATAAATTCATCATCACAGCTACCGAATACTTCACTAAGTGGGTGGAAGTAATACACTCACCTTCACCACTGGAACCTAGATATCCAAGTTCATCCTCCATTATATCATAAGTCGTTATGGTATCCCTCATTCCATCATCACAGATAATGGAAAACCATTAAAGAACTAGGAAGTCCACACTTTGTGTGAAAAATTCCAAATCCAACACCACTTCTCCACTCCATATTACCCTCAAGGAAACGGTCAAGTAGAAGCTTCAAATAAAACCATCCTCCGCATCCTAAAGAAGACGGTTAATGAAGTCGACCGTGACTGGCACCTCCAGCTCAATCCTGCCCTATGGGCCTATCGCACAAGCATCCATACCCCCACAGGAGCCACTCCATATTCCCTTGTATTTGGATCCAAAGCCATTTTACCTATTCAGGTCGAGCTCCCATCCCTAAGAGTATCTCTGCAAAATATAATCAATGATGAGGAATACTAGGTTGTAAGGTTGCATGAGCTAGAATTACTAGATGAGAAATGTCTGGATGCGTTGAATCACTTGCAGGCCTATCAAAATCTCCTCAGAAGAAGCTACCACAAGAAAATCAGAAACCAAAAATTTGAAGTAGGTGACCTTGTCCTTATGGAAAACCATAAAAACTTGCAGGAGCACCCTAAGAAAAGAAAATTTGAGCCCAATTGGCTAGGGCCTTGTGTCATCACAACCAACTATGGATCAGGAGCATACCAGCTTGCAAAACCTGAGGGGCAACCTCTGGATGAGCCTATGAACATTCTACACCTGAAGAAATTCTACGCATAACCCATCAAGTATCCCAATTAAAAAAATCAAAAAAATCAAGAAAAACCTGAGTGCAATAAAGACTTCCAATGGTGAAAATCACCTCGGTGACGCCTTGGATTAGTACCATGGTGAAAACCTATTTTAGGCACCATGTGCAGTGGCTAGTTCTACCATTTAATAAGTCCTCTTTTCATCACAACACTCCATATTGCACGCATCCTATGGCTTGGAATTCTGAAACATCAAGTCCTCTCGCCCACCTTGCAATATGCCACCCAAGGCTAATTCATGGAACAAGGATCCTTGTTAGTTTCCTTTTGTACAACTGCAAATCAAAAAATCCAAAAACAATAGAAAATAAAAAAATCCAAAAACAATAGAAAATCCAAAAATCCAAAAACAATAATAAATCCAAAAATCCAAAAACAATAGAAAATTGAAAAATCCAAAAACAATAGAAAATCAAAAAATCCAAAAATAAAAAAATCCAAAAATAATAGAAAATCACCAAAATCCAAAAAAATCCTTCCTAACAATTCACTGCAAATCACCCCCATACATCGATCTTGCTGTAACTCGCGACCATCAACATCCATCAACCCTCAGCATCACACCCATCCTAAACCATTCCCACATCATCAAGTCATGCCAGAACTACATATTCATTTTGTCCACATCTTGAAAGTACCTTGATCCCATGGACACAGCATATGTAGGCAGTCTAGAATACGAAGGAAGTATCTAGTACTCGTGTACATAAGATGCACCCATCCATCTTGTTTGGATGGTCCCCATTCATTGAGCTTGCTGGACCCAATAAATGATACACATGCTAAGTATACGCTTGAAGCATGGCCCCTAACACAAAAATCATAAATCAACATACCAAATATAATCCCACACATGGCCTGACTATCCTTTTTCCCACCTTTCAAAAATTATCCAACAAAATCTAACCGATTTGTGTCCTAGGATATATCGTTCCTACAATGGACAAGAATCTGTCATCCTATCAACATGTATCTTGGCAAGAACACACAATGGTTATTTGTATATTTTTGTTGGTTTTTTTTATTATTGTTTTTTATCTTTTTGTCTCGCTCTAGGTCCTTTCCAAAGCTACCTTGATCTCATTATATCATGGTAAGTGACAGATAACACCTAGAGTAGACATGGTCATTGTTTATGTATGTTGTGCTTGTGGGTTGGTTTCATTACTCCAAGAATAGTATTCATATCTTGAGGCATGGGTTGGTTCTAGCATGATGTGCCTCATTCACATATACAAGAATCAATACCTTATATGTACTATTAGCACTCATCACTATCAGTCCCCTTCCTTGGCCAGACAAGGTTATACTACCTTGGGAACGCATGAAATCAACCTATTGTTTGTGGGTCTAGGCCATGCAATCGTGGGATATATATCATCACCTAGGTCATCTCATACCTTTGTGAACTGTATCCTACATTGCTATAATAAACTAAGAAATGCTCTCAATTAATGTTATGCAACAACTATTATTAGCTCAAATCATCCTGCTAATCATTTATTCAACTATACCATATGGGTCTAGATTTCATAATCACCTAGCTTACCTCCCCCCTCCCAAATTCCCTTACTAATCCCACCCCTCCAACTTATTCTCACTCAACACATCCTAAGCCAAAGTAAATCCCCCCTCAATGACATGGTGTCTTATAACCTAACAATTTCCTCATCTCCCACCCCACACCCCCCACCATCTAGCCGCAGCTAATCATATCCGTATCCAATCCATCCACCCTTATCCTCTCCCCACCTATTCCCCTATCACACAGCCCCACCACCCAGGGTTCAACAAAGAACATCATGTGTATCAAGACTTAATCATCTCACATATCATTTAATTTGCATAATCATTTAGGTGTGTTTTAGAATCATTTAGTTTGCATCTCACATATCATTTAATTTGCATAATCATTTAGGTACATTCCATAATCATTTAAATTGCATCTCATATATCATTTAATTTACATTCCATAATCATTACATTGCATTCCATATATCATTTCATAATCATTTAGTTACATTGCATAATCATAATCATAACCATTTAGCTGCATTTTATAACCATCTAGTTGCATATCCATATTTCCATACATAACATGTGTTTATTAAGATAAACATACATTTCCATTGCATTACATTTTACATCCATAATAAATGTTTATTAATCTGAACATTTATTTGCATTATACATCATAGTCCATAAATCACAAACATGCATATATCAAAATAAGTAAACCATCATTACATACATCATATTACATCAATAGGTACATCCATAACATCAACATAATACATTGCATAAACACAACACACCCTAAAGCATACTACATCCATCAACATAAGCATCATCATAATCATATAAAAGCATCACAAACAAACATATATGCCATCTAAAAGTATCATCTCATATATCATCACCGCAAAAATATACTTTGCTCATGTATATACATCAAAAAATATAATATGTCATGATACAATGCCTCCAATGGCCAAAATGATACAACTGTCACATAGAGGACCCTCTCTCTGACTCAGTGGGGGATCCTGGTCATGGTGGTGGCTGTGGTCCTGCCTGTGCCTATGGCTGTGGCTGAACCTATACCTGTGTAACCTGCTGGGGTACAAATGATGGGGGACACATCGGTTGCTGAACAGACTAAACTAATCTAGATCTGTGTGACCTAGATGTCTTGGATCCACTAAGTTGACTGTAGCTTAGTACAGACTGCTCTGCAGGCACTATTGCATGATAGAGGCCCTGATAATAATCCATCCATCCTCTAGCCTCTAACAACTGTCCTTGTACCTAAGACAACTATCCCTGTGCCTGGGACAACTGTGTCTGCATCAGTGTCAAAACTGGGGTCATATCGGCACCTGAAGCCTGTAAACTACCCACCATAGCCTCCACTTGCCATGCTCTCACAAGGGTAGCATCCCACTCTCCTGTCAAAACTGCTATCTCACCCTGCGCCCACAATGCAGCCACCTATCCATCTGTACCATCTAACAATGCAACTGTACCTCACAACTGCACTAACTCTGCCTTGCGACTCTCTAAAGCCTCCTGCAGGCTGGCTACCTATGCCTGCAGAGTCTCAACCTCCTCTCAACTCTGAGGCTGCCGATGAGATGAAGACTCTCGAAGCCCTGACTCTCCGCCTGCCACTAAAGTGCCCACCTCTGCCTGCTATCCTACTACTGCAATACCTGTGGTGGGGGTAGAACACCCCTACCTACCCTCGGCTGTCCTCCATGCTGTCAAGGTCCTCCCTGCCTCTGTACCACTCCAATATGGACCTGCTCAACATGTACCTACTATACAGGTACCCCCTATCGCACCTGCTACTGGGGCACCTGTGAACTACCACCTGCCTGCACCTCTCCCCTGAGCCTGACCTGTCCAGCTGATGCTACTGCTAACACATCCATTGATTCACCATCTCTCCCAGTCTCCCTCTCCTCCCCATCTCCCCCAACCTCCACAAGATAGTCTGCAATAATCTCCTCACCCTCCTCCAGGAAATCATCTCCATCAGAATCATCATCTCCATCCTCCTCAGATTCCTCATCCCCTGACGCTACCGCCTCCTCTGCGGGGACTACCTCCTCTGCAGGGTCAATGAACCATGTAGGTCGCCACATCCACCACCATGTCTCATATGCAGGATTAGTGCCTGCATTTTTGACCACACCCTGCCAATCCCACATCAACAGCTCCAAAGCCGCAAAATCCTCTAGGGCAACCTGGGGCTGTATGGCTGCAGACCAATAACAAACATCTCAACAAGTTCGTGAAAAAATTGCCATCTACTGTGGAGCATCCTGTCATAACCCAAACTATCACATAACTCGTGATGGTAGATACATATCGATCACGTGGTCCCCTTGACCTATCAAGTAGCGCTGTTGGAAAGTGAAAGGCATGTGAACATCGTCATCTAGCCAGGGCTCCACTCTGATCAATGGTCACCAGGTAACCTGAATGACATCAACCAACACCTGTCTCCAATACCAAACCTATTCGGTGTATGTATACTCGACATCTCGATACAAGAAAATAAAGGCCTCAAACAGACAACAATAGTACCCACATCTCGGCCGAGTGACGGGAATATGCTCCCAGATCCACATGTGCAACAAAGTAACCCTAGCTGATAAAGCTGAATCATAATGATAAACAACTATATGCATCTCATGATAGAGTTGTGCCAACATCGATGATCCCCAAGCATACATTGTCTCATGTCTGACCATCCCCTCAATCACCTCTTCCCATCCAACAATAAATCCCCTGCCTCTCCTATCTGACATCACCATGCCACCAATCAATGCACATAGGAATAAAGCAAAGTGATCTGCACCCACCACCAGTGTCCCCTCATAGCTCATCTCCCTCCCATCTGCTGACAAAGCCATGTGAGCACTGGCAAACACTCTAATCAAGACCCTCTGCCCCCTCCTCGTGTCAAATGTCACCTGACAACCATGAATTGGTAGCTTGAGGATGCAATAAACATCCTCAAGCGTGATGGTGATCTTGCTAATAGGAAGCAAAAATGAACAAGTCTCTGGCCGATACCGCTTTACAACCGCTGTAATTAGAGCTCTATGAACTCGCAACATTGGCATCGACGCAGCTATTAAAAGCCCTAACCTCGCTAGTTGAGCCCAGGGGCATCATCGAACTGATAAAATAGCGCCATCACAGACGACACGCATTGCTCCCGCGAGGACACTATAAATGACCTCGTATCCTGCATCCACAATTTTCTGGTAAAAAATCTACCTATCTTTTTTCCAAATCCCCTATTTCTTCTAATGTTGAAAGCCAAAAATATTTTGGTGCCACAACAGACCATATTTTGTGCCATACCTAATGATGGTGCTACCACATTTCCCTAGGGCGCTAATTCACAATATAGTACCACTGCGCAACCTTTTCGCACCATTTACACAAATGGCACTACCACATTTCCCTAGGGTGCTAATTCACAATATAGTACCACTGCACAACCTTTTCACACCATTTACACAAATTGCGCTACCCTTCCACTTGGCACCAATCTAACGAATGGCACCACTCTTCCCAATAGCGCCTATATCAGGTATAGCGCTACTCCTCCACATGGCGCTAATCTTAAAGATAGCACCATTATCCAACATAGCGCTTATCTAAAAGACAGCGCTACCATGCCCCCTATTTGGTGCCAAAACGCCAAACTCCTAAACCCTACACACATTGCGCTAATACAGAGGATGGCGCCAAAACATTAAGCATATGGTGCCAATTCACCCCTGCTCTACCCTAGTGGATAGCGCCAATCTAGAGGATTGTGCTAATCCTCTTGTTTTTAGTGCCGCACAATCTTGCGATAGCACCACAATACTAATCCCCAATTCGTGAAGCCCAAAAATGCGACAAAATAAAAAAATCACAAAGCTAGGGTTAGGCCCTACATGGGGTCTAGCCTCTGGTGCTTGGCCATATGATCGAAAATGCTCAGAAATGTGGGTGAGTCGTGGGAACCTAGGATTGCACTCTGCCATCTCTCCTTTGCTCCTTCTCAAGAATTCAATGTGTACAAATGTGGCACCCTTAGGGGCCCACTAGTCTAAATATAGTAAGCCATGTCATCCTTCCGCCCACTCTTTTTCCCCTCTAGGGTGCAAATCACAACCTTTTCCTCTGTTTTCTTCCCATCATCTTCTTTTTCCATCTTCTATCCAAGTTTCACTCCCATCATGTCCTTTCGAGAGCTCGCCTAAATTTTTTTTATTTTTTCGGCGACCTCTCGAGGGGGCATACCTCACCCATGTTATTCCTTCCTGGTAGCTAGGGCATATTTTTCTTTGACTTGACGCCACTTCCTTGCTAGGTCCTGACGCCACGTCAAAGAGGGGCAAATGTAGACACCTAAAAATGTCTTCATTGTCAAACCAACTCCTGACATCCCTAAACATACCAATTTCCCTTCTAATCAATTAATTAATTTTTTATTTAATTAATTATCCCTTCATCACCTAATTTTTCATCATTCTATCCCCAACAATTGGATTAATTTTATTAATTCAATAGTTCAACTTTAGCCAATTAATTAAATAAATATGCAATATTTATTTGGTTAATTTCCCCCTCTTCCTTAAATCTAATTAATTAGGTAAATCATGTTTATCTAATTAATTTAGCCTATTAATTAACCTATCCCTACCCTAGGTAATTAAATAGTCATTATTTAATTGTCTACCCTAGCCTATCTCATCCTAGCCTTAGGATTAATTAAATAAAACCTTATTTAATTAATCTTAACCTCCCATTAACCCATTCCCTAATTTTTTCTAGCCATATTAATCAGGCTAATCACCCTAATTAAAATAGTCAAACCTTGATTAACACTCCTCCCCACATCCCATAAATAAAAAATTGAAATATATCTCATATAAATCAATTTTTTATACACATGTGTCATAATCTTCATTTAATACTTCTTACACCCCTTACACATGTCATACCTCATTAATATCCACTCTTCCGCAAATGAATTTTTAATTCATTTTACCCTTCCCCATGTGAATTTTTAATTCACAAATAATCCATCTCACCCAACCTCATTTAATTCACCCCTTTCCCAAGATGAATTTAAAATTCATCTTTTTTCGTAGCCCTCCATTTTCTAGGATGAAATCTAGGCCCTCCACATCACCTTCATCCTCCACCATTGATCTCCCAAATCAATCTCAACCCTTGGATCAAAATCTCTCCAAAATGCCTATAAATACAACATCCTCCAAGCCATTTGATCATCCAATTTCTAAGTAATGTTACCATGTCAAAATATCTATTGAGCTAAGCAATTTCTTGAGTTGCACTTGTGAGCTTTAGAGCATTTCACATCATTTCTTAGTATCTAGGGTGTATCTTGGAGCATTTGGGTGCAAGCTCCTTCACCCTCATGAGATAGGGTCTTCAAATCAAGGTATAACTTCTTGTTTTGCATGCATTTAGTTTGTGTTTTTACCTCGATTTGAACCTCCTAATCACACCTAAATATCTTCCTCATCCTACTCCCATGGTCCATGCTTTTACATAAGCCTTTCTAGCCATATTCTACATCATCATTCACTATTGCGCCTTCCATAATCCACTATCTACCATTCTCCATCTCACTTTCATGTAATCCCCTACCAACATCTATGGGAAGACTTGACATGGTCCATGCGACAACATCCATCTAGCAGGACTATCACCTTTCAGGGATCTAGATACTTGAGTCTCTCCTTTCCGTGTCCACCTTCTCCTAGTCAAAAAAAAAATTGAAAAAAGTTAAGAAAAATCCCTTCGTCCAATTGTAAAAATCTAGCAAATAGGCACCTTAGATAAGTACCATGATGAAAACCTAGCAAATAGGCATTGTGTGTAAGTTGATCTTCTATGTCACCTACACTTGGGGGCACCTTGTCTCATCGGCCTATCACTCTTCTCTTATCAGTTTCCTTCCGTACCATTTTCTATCCTATCCTTCTATACTATCCAATCTATCCATCCTAATCTTCCCTTCATTTTCTTGATCTTGATAAAGATTGGGGGCACAATGTTGACAAATGTTTTAGATGTCTCTTGACATACCTTATCCCTCCAAACCATGCAAATCCTTAATTATGCTCTCATCCTCCTATCATCTTAAAGCTTTGTCATGAAAAATCCTAAGTATCCTACCTACAATGGGGCACGTTATTCTTATGCGACATAGTCCTTGGAGATCACATCCTTGTTTCTTTCTACCTAACCATCTGTATCTACTATCACCCATCCATCTACCTATTCATGGTGTTTCCTTGTCATTAGTATCTAGCATTACGACCATCCATAATGTTGTCTTATCCTAACATGGCTTGATACTCTATCTCTTTTGTCGCCTTATCAACTAAGGTCTTATCCAGTATCCTATCTATAGTGTTAGCCTAGCATAGCATCTGTTGTCAGTATCCACATGGTCCAAGTCCATGAACTATGTTACCTCTGCGTCATCACGTAGGCAAGGCCATTTCTTCAAATGCACCCTCGAGGCTCCACTCGCCCATCTTTCTATCTATCTAAGTCCACACCAATTTCTATTGCCTAGGTCTTAGGTCCATTAGGGTTTACCCCAAACTACGTTGCCTTTGCATCATCACGTAGGCAAGGCCATTTAGCAATGAGCCCCTGAGGCACTAGGTCAGTCCCTTAGGGCTCGTCTCACCAATAAGGATTGTGGAATCTTTCACCAGGCAAGCAAGCGCAAGCAAAACCCGCTTTTCAAACCAAAATTTTGACACATCACCTCAACCTATCTAGAGCAAAGCAAACAAACACCTAAAGCACTCAAACTAATTCTATCCAAACTATGGCAAGAAAAACACATCTAAATGCAAAAATGTTTTGTGGATTGGAATCATGGTTAAATTACGGTGTCTTGATTTTTGTTATCATGTCTTTCTATGCTACTCGAGGATGCCAAAAGCTAGAGATGCTATGATGGGGACATGATTATTTTCTTTGTTTGTTGTTTGTGGATTAAACTTTAGTAATGTGATGCCTTGTCTGACGACATGATAGGCAAAAGATCACTGAGGACATCAAAGGTCTAACATGAATGGGGGCAATCCTTATCTGTTGATACACAAGAAATACTCAGGTCATCTTAGTTCAATTATACCTTGATGCTTGTATTAAATTGCTAAAGAAAAATCTATGTGACACTCAGGTCATCTTAGTTCAATTATACTTAGATGCTTGTATTAACTTACAACATTTGGAAAAAGTACCCAAACAAAAAACACCCAATGATGAAATAAGCACTTCAAAATACTTGCACCATCAAGATGTCAAAAAACCATTCACATCCACTCACATCCACAAAGCATCCATACCATTCACATTCGTAAAAGCATCCATACCATATCCCATGCATATAAAGATCCAAATTGTAGAGTATCAACTAAAAGCTTGTGATTCCTTCTATCGAGTCATTCTTCTGTCAAATCAACTTTCCGTCTATCATTGTATCTCTCGTCAATAGTTCTAGCTGTCAATCTGAGAAATGATCCACATGTAGGTCCATCCTTAATCCATACCAATCAAGTCAAGTCAATCTTGTCAAATGATCCAATCACAAATAGTGGTCTTGATCCTTGTCTGGTTGTAAACCAACTCAATCAGTTATAGTCAATCCATTGTCTTATACAAGATGTAACATTGTCGAAATCAGACCAACACATGCGTCTTACATGACATGTTTCATTTCCTAAAACCAGACACTATCCTATCATGTTGCTCTAGGGATCTATCATTCCTTGCCATGACAACACTATCATATATCAATGTTGATTAATCGTTGGTTTACAGCTAGACAGGGGCAATACCTTGTTTGTTCTTGTATCATTTGTACATACTTGCTTGCTTTCTTATGTGTGTTATCATTCTATCTTGCATCGCGTATCATTCATCTCTTTCTTCAATCCTAACCTATCTTTCACGTTCTTCATCGTGAGATTGTCCGTCTCATGTCCTTCTGCCCTCTTCCCATCCAATCTCCCGAGGGGGCATCCTGTTGTCATAACCTGTACCAGGGCCAAACTGATACATGTATCATTATCAGACAATCTATTCTTTGAAGCAATGCCATAAACTTGATTGCATCAAAGAGGGGCAAAATGTATACGCCTGAAAATGACACGACTTTGTCTAAATAAATATTCTTAATATTTATTTCATTCTAATTCCTCTATTAATAAATAAACAAATCTATTTATTCGATTCGCATTCCTCTAAATTAATTAAATATCAAAATATTTAGTTATCTCTTCTAAAGTCAAAATTAAATAAAATCTTTTATTTAATTAAATTCTTCCAAACAATTAAATAATTCTTAATTATTTAATTAAGTCAAATCATTCCTCCAAATTTAAATAAACAAATTAAATTTATTTAAATCCTCTCAATCTCTAAAAATAAAATATAATCAAATATTCTATTTATTCTTCCAAATCATGCACAAACAATTAAATAAATTTATTTATTTAATTTGCTTTCCTCTCTTCAAATATCTTCCAAATCTTCTAAAAATAAGTCTTCTTTTTCATGCACACAAAATTAAATAATTTATTATTTAATTTCTCTCAAATCATGCAAAAAGAAAATCTCAAGTCGAGTTATCTATTCAATCAACCTTGTTTTTATCAATAACTCTTAAATTAGAAAAAAACTTTCTAATTTATGAAAAGCATGTCTTATCTTTAGAAAAGAAAGTAGTTAACTCAAATAAAACAGTTTTGTGTGACACTTGTCTTCTTCTTATTCGCGCATGTTCCTCAACTGTTCTATACCATTGATCTTCTCTTTCTAAAGACTATAAATTGAACCCTCTTCTTCCATTTCATTCATCCAAGCTTTAAGTAAACTTACTCTGCAAGAACTATAGTGCGTCTTTGGCACCAATTCCTTCATTGCTTGCGATCACATTTGTTACTACACACTACTTTCATTGTTGTGAAGCTCCTCTTCATTACAAAGCATTATCATAGCCATTCCCAATTGACATTCTTAGAAAATAGCAAGGAAGTGTACTCTTTGAAGGCCTTATTCATACATGTAAGATCGATTGAGATAGGCAACCAATGGAAGCTATGAAGCTTTGAGGTTTGCAAAAAGTTTTTGAAGTGCTTTTGTTTGATTGATCTCTTTGTTTCTATATTTCGTTGAGTTTTGGGTATTATTGATATATTATATTGATTATTCATGTTTACTCTAATTTTCCCTTAACAATATCAAATACAATTGTTGAAGTCATATCCCATTCGGGAACTAACATCACCCCTACTCCTTGAAGCAATTCTCTTGCTCTCTCTAGAATCATACTTTCCATAGCCTTATCAATTTCTGATTGAAGTTCTTGTAGAACCTCATCTTGTATCTCAGGGGTGATATTTTTCATCTTTTCTCGAGATTGCTTTCCTTTATATTCATACAAAAAAGATTTGAACTTCGAGGTCTTAATGAACTTAGAATTTGTAACAAATTTCTGGCTAGCTAAATACCTCACATCTTTTGGCAACTCATCAAAAGTTTATATCTTAACCTCTTATCTTTCTTGTGGAGGTTCATATTCCTCAATGAGAGGTATGGATGCTTGCAAGTCTTTATTCTCCCCCACTTCTTCTTCAACATGTGAGGAGTTTGCTGAGGAGACAGATGAGCAATGAGAATCTCATCTTTAGCCTGTGTCTCTCTGATAAATCTCCCCTTTCTGTCAAAGACATAGGGAGGAACATTTGTTAGGGTTAGCTGGCAGAAGATATCAATTAAATGAAAATAAAGATTAAACAGAGAAATGGAAATACACAGAATTAATAACAACGAGAGACAAGATTTAACGTGGTTCACCCAAATTCGGGCTACATCCACCAAATAGAGAGTCCAATATTATTATCCAGTAAATCAAACCGATTACAACCAGCAATCCCTATAGCTCAATACCGTTGCAAATGCTACAATACAATATATCAAAACCCTAACCCTTAGTTGCTTTTATCAAGCCTTTTTGTCAGTTACAAAAATTAGGGGTTTCTTATGTCGGTAATAAAAAATAGGATTTTTTAAGTGGGCCTTAGAAAAAAATTTCTCAGGGCCCGGCCCCGAACCCCGGCAAGGATACATGGCTAGTGTACAGTACTTTCCTGATCAGTTGCCACCTACCAACAATCTCCCACTTGGAGACTGAGCCTGGACGACACTGCTGTGCATGCAACTCCCACTGGAAATAAGCACCCTGGACTCTACTATTCTATTTTTATTGTTTTCAGTCTAGAAGACCAATCGAAGATGAAGAGGAGCTCAGCTTCGCCCTTGTCACTGCCTTTGTAAACATATCCACTGGATTTCCATCTGTATGTATCTTTGCCAGCCTTAACTATCCATTATCCAACACCGACCGAATAAAGTGATACCTCAACTGTATGTGTGTGGTCTTTGAATGTAAGGCATAATTCTTTGCAAGATGTATGGCACTCTGACTGTCTGTATACAAAGAATTGTTAGCCTGTGGTTTACCCAATTCTTCCATGAAAGATTGCAGCCATATCATCTCCTTGCTCGCCTCTATTGCAACGACATACTCTGCCTCTGTGGTGGATAAAGCAACCACCTTTTGCAACCTGGAAATCCAACTCACTGATGTTCCACCTAGAGTAAAGACATAACCTGTAGTACTCCGCCTGGTATCAATATCCCCTACCAAATCTGAGTCTACATAACCTGCTAAATCAGTATTAGAGCCCCCAAAACATAAGTGTTTATGAGATGTACCTCTCAAATATCCGAGAATCCATTTTACCGCATTCCAATGCTCAAATCTGAGATGACTCATATACTTGCTAACGACTCCGACAGCATGTGCAATATCCAGTCTCGTGCATACCATGGCATACATTAAACTTCCTACAGCTGAAGCATATGGTACCATGGACATTTTTTCTTCCTCCTCTTGTGTCTTTGGACACATCTCCTTAGTCAATTTCAAATGACTAGGCAAAGGTGTGTTGACAGCTTTTGCATTCTCCATATGGAATCTCTGCAACACCTTTTCAACATAAGCAGCTTGAGATAGAGTCAATTTTCTGTTCTTCCTATCTCTACAAATTCTCATACCAAGGATTTGTTTTGCTGCCCCGAAATCCTTCATATCAAATGACTGTGATAACTGATGTTTTAACTCTTTGATGTGATCCATGTTAGACCCAGCTACAAGCATGTCATCAACATATAAACATAAAATAATGTAGCTGGCATTATCCAACCTCTTAAAATAAACACAATGGTTAGAATTACACCTGCTGTAGCCTTGCTCAGCCATAAAACTATCAAATTTTAAATACCATTGCCAAGGTGCTTGTTTCAGGCCATACAAACTCTTCTTCAATCTGCAAACTTGTTTCTCCTTACCTTTGACCTCAAATCCCTGTAGTTGTGCCATGTATATCTCCTCCTCCAAATCACCATGGAGAAAGGCAGTTTTCACATCTAGTTGTTCCAAATGCAAATCTTCAGCAGCCACAATACTTAAAACAGTACGAATAGAAGTCATCTTGACAACTGGAGAAAATATCTCATCAAAATCAATGCCCTGTTTCTGTGCAAATCTTTTTACAACTAACCTGGCCTTAAATCTTTTCTTACCTCCATCTTCCTCTTTCAGCCGGTAAACCCATTTGTTTGGTAAAGCCTTTTTACCTGCAGGTAACTTACATAATTCCCAAGTCTGATTTTTTAGTAAGGAGTCCATTTCTTCTTTCATAGCAAGCTCCCACTGAACCTGTGTATCCACCTGCATAGCTTTATCATACCCTTCTGGTTCACCAGCATCTATTAACAAAATAGAATACAAAGAGGGAGAAAACCTTTCAGGAGGTCTACTTAGCCTTGTTGACCGTCTAACATTCACTGGAGTTTGTGGTATGTCTGGTTGCTGTTGTGGAGCATGAGGAACCACTGGAACATCACTATTTGGAGTATCATCTAGCACCACATAATCTTTTGCTTTCTTTTCATGCTACTGCAACTGATCTTTGTACAACATCTTCTCATTGAATATGACATCCCTGCTTCTCACAATTTTTTGATTTTCAAAATCCCAAAGCCTATAACCAAATTCATCAATGCCATATCCAACAAAGGTACACTTTTTTGATTTTGCATCTAGCTTGGTTCTATTTTTAGAATCTATATGCGCAAATGGTTCACATCCGAAGGTTTTGAGAAAAGAATAACTCACCTTCTTACCTATCCATTCTTCCTCTGGAATACCATAGCCCAAAGGAACTGAAGGACCTCTATTAATTAAATATACATCGGTGTTGACAGCCTCTGCCCACATGTTTAAAGGCAGCCCAGCATGCAATCTCATGGTCCTTGCATGCTCCATTATTGTCCTATTTATGCGTTCAGCCACTCCATTTTCCTCTGGAGTCCCTGGAACCGTTTTCTACCTATGAATTCCATTAAAGGAACAATAATCCTCAAATTCTTTGCTACAATACTCACCACCATTATCAGATCTGAGACATTTTAATCTTTTACATATCTCATTCTCAACCAAGCTTCTCCATTTCTTAAATGTTTCAAATACATCAAATTTCTGTCTAAGGAAATAAATCCAAACCTTCCTAGTTGCATCATCTATGAATGTAACATAATACCGAGACCCACTGAGAGAAGATACCTGAGCTGGTCCCCATACATCTGTATGCACAAGCTCCAACTTTTTATTTTTCTTTTGCTTCCCATCTCTGAGAAAACTGACTCTCTTTTGTTTTCCATACACACAACTTTTACAGAAATCCATATTAATACATTTCAGACCTGGTAAAACTTTCTTAGAATGAAGTACCTTCATACCTTTTTCACTCATATGCCCAAGTCTGTTATGCCACAGTGTTGTTTCAGAACCTGCAGCAACTTTTCCAGTTTCTTCCTGCAAACCTGTAGCAACTATTCCTAAACCTATTTGTTTTTCCTCTGTAACATCTAAAGTAGAAGGAACAATATGACTTGTACAAAGATATAAGGTGCCTACTTTCACACCTTTCGCTATTACTAAGGCACCTTTTGAAACCTTCCAATTTTTATCAGTAAATGTAACAGTGCAACCTTGTTTAGTTAGCTGCCCTGCTGAAATTAAATTCCTACTGAGCCTTGGAAGATGCCTTACCTCTTGTAGTAGCCAATGATTCCCATTCTGCAACTTAATCTTGATTCTTCCCTTTCCAACAATCTGAGAGGGTTCGTTATCTCCCAAACAAACCAGCCCAAAATAACTTCTATGGGGCATAGCATGAAATGAGGCCTCTGAATCTAAAACCCATGAATCATCAGCATTATCTAGGGAAAGAATCAAAGCGTCATCTTCAAATTTATTACTTACCACATTTGCTTCCTTATTGCCTTCTTGTTTGTCTCCTTCTTTATTTTTCTGAGACCAGTAATCTTTCTTCAGATGACCTAGTTTCCCACAGTACCAGCAATCTTTCTGTCCTCTGGATTGGGATCTCTTATCCTTTGATTATCCTTGTGACTTCCCATGACCTCCAGAACCTTTTCCTCTCTCCTTTGATCTGCCCCTGTTTTCTGCATTCAAAACACTGCATGATGTGGATCCACCTGAGCTTTTCTTACGAATTTTCTCACTCAGAATAACACCAATAACATCATCAAATTTCAGGGTATTTGAACTAGAAACAAAGTTACTAACCGCCATTACCAAACTATCCCAGCTTTCAGGCAATGAACATAATATCAAGAGAGCTCTAACTTCTTCATCGAATTTTACATTTAAAGAAGTCAATTGACTGACAATCATATTAAATTCATTTAAATGTCCTGTCACAGATCCACCTTTAACAATTTTCAAAGTAAACAAACGCTTCATGAGAAATACCTTATTTGAGGCTGAGGGTTTTTTGTACAATTTAGTCAAAGCTTTCATCAAACCATCTATTGTCTTCACTTCTGTTATATTGAATGCCACTGATGGCGCCAGGCACAACCAAATGGTTCCCAGTGCCTTTCTGTCAAGAAGATTCTAATCCTCATTATACATTGTTGCCAGTTTCTTGGCTACTCCTTCCAACGGCCTCCATAAATCCTTTTGATAGAGGTAATCCTCCATCTGCATCTTCCATAACTGATAGTTCTGCCCATTAAATTTATCAACCTTCAATTTACCCTCGTCCGCCATTGCTCCCACTCAACCGTGAGACCTTCCTATAGACGATAATCGAACACAACCCGCTCTGATACCACTTGTTAGGGTTAGCTGGCAGAAGATATCAATTAAATGCAAATAAAGATTAAATAGAGAAATGGAAATACACAGAATTAATAATAGTGAGAGACAAGATTTAACGTGGTTCACCCAAACTCGAGCTACATCCACCAAATAGAGAGTCCAATATTATTATCCAGTAAATCAAACCAATTACAACCAGCAATCCCTGCAACTCAATATCGTTGCAAATGCTACAATACAATATATCAAAACCCTAACCCTTAGCCGCTTTTATCAAGCCTTTTTGTCGGTTACAAAAATTAGGGTTTTCTTATGTCGGTCATAAAAAATAGGATTTTTTAAGTCGGCCCTAGAAAAAAATTTCTCGGGGGCTGCCGCCCCCAAACCCCCGCTCGGGGCCCGGCCCGACCCCAAACCTCGGCGAGGATACATGGCTAGTGTACAGTACTTTCCTGATCAGTCACCACCTACCAACAACATTCTCAATCAACTCTGATGCATTTGCAATTAGTGTATCCAATCTTTCAATGGGTTCATTAATATCCATAAAAGCACCTATATAATTGGGGTTTTTGGCTACCCTCCAAGCCTCAACCAACATTATCCTATGATATAGGCTTGTTCTTTCAACTGCCGTGTGTTCATCACAATTTTTAACTAGATCATCATCAACAAACAACACATGGTGATACTTCTTCAATTTTTTACTAGCTTTTACGGTGTTTATGAAGTTTTCTGGGTCAAAATTCTCCCTGGCATTCCCCGAAGGTAACTTAAAATATTCCATTCTTTTGTCAATTAACTGATACCCCTTATCAGACATAATTGTGAAGTCTCCAAAGCACAAGGTTCTAGGCATGAAATACTGCTTATTGTAGCTCTTCAAATGCATGAAATTAGAATAAGCAAGTTGCCTTACAATTTCTAAATAAGAAACTTTGTCTAGGCAAGTCCTTGACAATAGAAAAGGAGATACTTCAAATCCAAACACCTTTATTTTTGTGTAGTCTTTAGAAGAATACCAGTCACCCCAATTGTGACTGAATTTCCCATGCTCATATTTGTCCATAGGCCTTAAGAATCTTTGTATTTCTGGTGACAAACTGTGATCACGAGGGTGGCCTAGCAACTTATATATAGGCTTCACAAAATATTCTTCAAAGTAGAGATAGTGGGACTTTTCACACCTACTATCCAATATAGAAGTCCACATCTGAACAGGTTTGATATCTCCATTCCTATGCAAATCCCTTATTCTTAAACAGTCATCCCACAGTCTCATGTTTTGTCCTTTGTATAAAATAAGGTGCATAAGCAAAGAGTAATGTCTAAACTTAGTTCCCCCTCCTTGTATGGAAACCAATTCTTTATCAAGGGCATTGGCTAGGAATTTAACATAATCAAAGTGTAGTACTTGCTGACTTTGTACATCGACAGTCAAAACCATGGGAGCAATTTCCATAAACATAGAAGCTTCAACACCAAGCAACTGGCACATAGAGTAATAAGTGTATTGGAAGTATTCCTCAAATAGATCTATGGAGTATGGGGGATCCTTTGTTATTGAAAACACTCTAAACTTGTTTCCTTCATCTTGAGGTCTGTGCATAGGCAATCTCAACCTTTTTTAATTGTTGCTCATATTGTAGTATTCATTGAGCAAGTCTCAAATTCTAAATTTTACATCAAAGCTAGAGTCTAGCTAAAATACCATCAATATATAATCTCTCGTAACAGGGAAGAAACTAGTTCCATCTGTAGTTAGGGTAAAATCTAGGGCATAAATCAAAATTATAGAAAATCAAACCCTAACTAGCACCATGAAGCACAAACTAGAATGAAAATGCAAACCAAATTCAAACTAGTGTTGATTGACATCCATGGCTCTTCTCAATCTCGCATTAAGATGCAAGATTTTGAAGGGTTGATAATGGGGGATTGTTGGTTGCTCAAAATTTTAGCAGCATAATGGTACTGAAAAGATAGATTGTATGATGATTCTAGACTGATTTTGGCAGCATAACAATGCTTGAAGATATCATGCTACAAATGGCTTGTGAGGGTTTGATTTATAGAAAATGACTAATTTGAATAGAGGGTTGTGATTGAGAGTTATGTTGGATGAAATGAACGGTCAAGATTGATTAGGGTTGATTAGGGTTTCCCACTTCAAGAGGGATTGTAGTCATGTGCCTATTGGAATTAGGGCAGACAACTGAGAGGGGGGGTGAATCAGTTGTCACAAAACATAAATACTTGCTATAGTTAATTCTTCTTTACCACTTAATGACAGATTAATGATTTAATCATGAAAAGTAAGAATCAATAGCACATGAGCAGAAGCACAATAACACACTTGACACCATGACTTTTAACGTGGAAACCCAGTTAAGGGAAAAACCACGGTGGGGTTTAACCCACAAAGATTATACTCTGTTAAAAGTATTACAAATGGGAAGGCACATGCCTTCGGGCTCACTGCTTAGAGCTCACTATTCAAAAGAGGCTCACTACCTAGAGCTCACTATTCAAAAGAGGTTCACTACCTACAAAACGATTACAAGAAGATTATAGTTTGTTTGAACTAATGAATAACATCTACCAATGCAAGAATTCCATTCCGGTTGGGCACAGAATACTGATCTTACACACTTCATCTTCACTCTACCCTTTTTACTACTCTGCGATGATCTAGATCTTAGATCTCTTCTTTTTCATAGATCTATCTACCCTTTTCATACTTACTCTATGTTTGCATCACGTCATACATCAATACACTTGAATCTAACAGCTATATATATCTACCTCAAAAAATTTAGTCACCTTTCTATCGGCCTTATGAAGAACTTAACAAACAATACAAGTACTTTATTCTATTAGCTGAATCCATACACCAATATTGATGCATACCAAAAATAACACTTGCAGGACACCATACATGTCGGCCACTAACATTATATCCCATATGCAACTCACCAAAATACTTCTACTAGATCCGCACAAGGATCTAACACAATTTGGCCTGTTCTTCACTGAACTGTTCTGTCATATTAGGACCCGGTACTCAGATGCTCATAAATTTTAATCCCTTTGTCATCGGAGGCTAAAATATTGGATTTAGATTATCCTAGCATTCCTTTACACTCCCTCAAATTTGCAACACACAATGATTAACTAGAGAGATCTGCTGACCAAAATACTGAACTCTACCATATACCCTATTGTTGTCTATCCGGACTTGACAAATCTTGGAACTGACTTTTGGTATGATCTGATACTGCACTACGGATGTGTGGAATGGACTTAGTTGCCATCAATGAACACACATGACATACCTTGCAGTGTCTCTTGCCAACAATCTCCCCCTTTGGCATTGATAGCAACACTTAGTGAAAAATAACTAAGTGTCATGACTGACTCCCCCTACTGTGTATACTTATATATTCTTCCACTGCTCCCCCTTTGATGGATTCTTCATTTTCTTTCATTTTTCGCTATCTCTGACTCCACCTTTGACATCAATGGAAAAGGGTGGGACACACAAACCAAAATTTACACAAGAAATCTGTATACAAGGCCGCATATGTGCAAATAATCCATGTATTATATTTACATGAACTTGAGAATATTTGCAAAACTATTTTTCAATTGCACAAGTTCAAAGGCCCAACTTCTTTTCATGCCATCCAAAATTGAGATGTGTCCACTTAGTAGGAATGCCTGTGATTCTGCTTTCTTTAGATCTGAAGGATCACTTGTCTAGATTGCAACTTGAGCTTCTTATAAAGCAGTAAACATTATTTCTAACTTAGGGGCAATCAATCCCCAAAGCTCACACATTCTCTCCACAATATTATTTTTTTCTTTAACAAGTTTCTTTATTTCATCAGTTAAGCTAATTGCTTGACACTCCTGACTTACTAGAGAAATTGTTAGAGGATCAAAATTTTGAGATAGATTCAACAATTTTTGTTCCCGCTCCTTTATCTTCCTCTCAATATCCTCAATAAATTTGGGCCTAGATAGACACAATTTGTATACATCACCTCCATCATTGAGAGGATTTTGAATCCTCTTTATACTGGTATCATGTACCTTTCTATCATATCCTATTAGCCTCTTTAGCTCACTGAATCTCTTATCCAAAAATTCATTCCAGACTTTAATCTCTGCAGAATTCTCAAAGGACTCAAAGTGTGTACTTACAGAATTTACAAGGCTCTTCAGATTTTTAAAGGGAGAATCAGATGGATTCTTCTAGAAAGTTGGCACTATCTTCTCTAATATACCAGATGCAAGGCCTAATAGTTCACTGTCCTCTAAGTGAGATTTCAATATCTTTTCTCTTGCCTTGTCTTGTGTGAAGGATGCTATCTTCATCATTTGGACCGAAGAGAGAGTATCCAGGTTGATTAATCCTTGAATAAGTTTTGGTTCATCAAACTCTAGCATTTCTTTACTCAGGAAACTCTTCACTACATCTACAGTGTCTCTTGCCACAATTTCTGGACCACCTTCCTTTCCTTGAGTTTTCTCAATGTCAGTATCAGGACTATTTTGTTTGTGTGCATCAACATTTGTACCATCTTCTTCTACTTTATCTTCCTTACCCTTGACTTCTTCTTCTTCTTGGTTCTTAGCCTTTTCTAATTCATGCTCTTCAATCTTCAATGAATCATCTTTAGTTTGATCATCAGCTTCAACATTCATCTTTGTATCTTCTTTGGATTGATTTAGAGGAGTTTGAATACCTCTTGCATCTGTCATCTTTTCATCTTCCTTGTCCATTGTTTCCTTTTCCAGAATAGAGGAGTCATCTAATTCAATTTGCTGCTCATTGATCTTCAATTCTTCAATACCCAGAATTAAGGAGTCAATTCCATCATTAGTCTCTTATTCAATAATAGGAAGATTGTGTCTTTTCAATGCATTCAGAAGAATATCCTAAGTATCTTTGACTATCTCATTTGTTTCACCAAGCATGAGTTTACTCATTCTCTTCTTGCTCCTAAAGCCATTCTTCACTTCCTTGAATATCATTTTCATTTGATCTAGAGTAATTTGAGGGCACAGATTTATCAATACATGCTCCCTAATCTCAATGTCTTTACCTTTTACATTTTCTTTTCTTAACTCCAAAATATTTGCAAGACTTCTTGGAATTTCAAAAGTTATTTGAATCAAATCCTTATTGTAGATGTTCAAATATTTGACAGTTGCTTCCTTTAGGACCTTCTTATCAGCATCACTATAATAATCAAAGAATTCGGTCATTGGCCTTAAATTCCCATCTACAGTGATTGATTTGATGATGTCATCCACAGAGAGAGTAGGTTTCTCAACAAATATTGTAATCTTTTGCCTCTTGCTTGTCCTTTTGCTTCTAGAGGGTTTTCCTTAGTTACCTTGGTTGTATTTGTACCTGAGGCCTTCAACTCTTTGATCTAAATATCAGAATTAGTTTCTTATTCATCATTTTCCATGCTTTTATATGTTTGGGTGGCCTTAGTTTTCACTCTTTTCCCTTCTTTTCCGGATGATTTTCCTTCCAGTTTCTTAGGATTTGTAGGTTTTGGGGAAATAGAAGTAGTAGCAAATCTTCTAGTAGTCCTTGATGTGGAGGAGGATTCTATTGGAGCACTTCTTTGTTTCTTATCCTGCTTCTCCTTCTCTGCCTTTTTAGTTCTTTCCCTGAATTGCCTCATAGCTTCCTTTGTGAGGCCTAGATTTTCAGCCAATTGCTCAACTTCTTTTCTTACTTTCCTTTTGGTTTCAAGTTTTTTGAGCTCATCATGTATTTTTACACTTAGCTCCTCATATGTCCCAAATCTTTCAACTGTTGTGTCTTTTGGCTTGCTCAAGAGATGTTGAGCATACATATTCAAGATTTTTCCATCTACCTCATATCCCATTGGCATGATCCAAATAGTTCTAGGTTCTATTGCTTCCATTAAGCACTGATCAGTGTCAACCATAGAACATATTTCATTCTTGTACTTCTCAACAACTAATTTAGGGATTCTTTCTCTAGAATGCATCATATTCTAAATTTTTTTGAAGTATCCCCAGATTGCAGTTTTTTGTGCTCTATAGTCACCAATGCTGCATAGATGATCTCTGATCTGAATAGCAACTAGTTTGTCATTAGTCCAATGTACACCTTTTACTCTGGTACCTCATTCATAAAGTAGAAAAATAAACATAGAACCAAGGTACCATATTTAAAGGTGTTTTTCTCATCTTTCTTGATTTTGTTCAAGTTATCAATTAGTTGGTTCTACAATAATTCACACAAGTCATAACCTATATTTTCCTTTAAGATTTTGTATGCACCATATATGGTTGTTCTGGAGACAGAGTTCTCCTTGCTGGAATGATAAATTTTGTAGCCAATTATCATTGAAGCAAACTTGACATCTAGATCAATAATGTCATTGATAGTCATTACCCTTTTGTCGAATTTGGCACTGGTTGCATAAGTTACATTCTGGTTCTTCACAGATTTTAGCATGGGTAAACCACCAATTGAATTCAACCTAGTCACAATCCTGATAGCATCCTTTGTAATTTTGAATGGTTTCAACAACCACCAAAATTCATCATGCATTCAACTTAAAACATATCGGACCCACTCATCTTCATCGAATGTTGGAAACCCCATAATCTAAATGAAATGTTTATCATGTAGTGCCTTATACTCAGGTTTAAGGTCATGATTTTCATCCCTGAGATGACTCTCAAACAAATCTACATACCTTGAGTCCCCAAATTCATCTATGTTTGCATGAATATAGACCCTAATATCTTCAACATGTAGCACACCATATGGAACACTTGAAAATGCACCTAATGGGTCGACTTCTATTGATTTGTGTGGATGCTTTTTAAATTTGGATCGAGGCCTTTCAGTAATATCAACAACCAAAGGTGTAGCCATTGCAAAAGATTTTAGGTTCAAAGCTTCGCAGATAAATACCTTTTTCACAAAATTAGGGTTGGCGGGAAAATTCATGGGTCGCACTTCAAATCCTTGAAATATCTACTTATACGCTATTCTTCCTACAAAGTGATTCAAATGAAGAGTGAACGACCTTTTTATACTCTGTAAAACCTAATTTTCCTTTGTAATAAATGCTCTACCCTAACACACCCAGTTACACTATTTCTGCATACAGTCGATCTTCAATTGCTTCGCAAATTGTCATATCCACTTCTTATCTTCTGAAAATCCTTTCAAATGATCTATAATAACCCAAATTATTTTCTCTCATTCTGCCAAATTCAGGCACCCACTTATTGGCTGGGGGAATTAGATTTTTATTGCAGCTCCCCCTGAGCCAGAGCTTCTAGTTTAATTACCAGAAGGATTATCAACACCTGATTTGGTTGCGAACCCATCACCACTGTTCATTACACCTTTCTTCACCCAAATTTGTTCATTTCACTTTGAATCTCATTCGCATACACTTTGCCCTTTTCTTTGTCTTGTTTCTAATCTCTATTTACTAGACCTTTTCCATCATTATTCCTGCTTCTGCAAAATCTTGCAATATGACCAAATCTATTGCAATTAAAGCATATAACATTTCTTTGCTTATTTACTTGATTCATTCTTGATCTGCACTAATTAGCCATGTGTCCAAATCCATTTCATGCAAAGTAGTAGCCATAAAAAGAATTGCCATTTCCTTTATTGTTAGGGTTATTTATTATCATACTTCTGTATTCATTGGATCTATGACCATACCTCTTACAATTGAAGCATTGATCGGAGAAGGATGGACTACTTTGATTTACTCTACTTCTGTACTAAGTAGCTCTATGACCAAAATTATTGCAATTGAAATAATTTCCATTGAAAGATGGATATCTTTGAGCATTAGGCTATCTTACCGAAGGTCTTCTAAGTCTATTTCTCCCATTTCTTGATTGCAAATTTTTTTGTCCGGATCTAGAGTTTTCACCTTTCTCATACCCAAGACCATGCTTATCATTAGCCTTCTTCTAACTTTCAAGCATTGCTTCAAGTTTAGCTAAGTTTATCTTGAACTTCTCTTTGTATTCATTTGCACCTTCTAGGTCATGTCTGAGAATGGCAATTTGCCTTTCAAGTTCTCTCTCATTATTTCTGCTTACTTGTAGATCATACTCTAGATGGCTAGCTATTCCATCCAGTCTACAACATCCTTCTATTCTTTCTTTCAGAGTTTGTTTCAGGTCTTCTTCAGTCCTCTTCCTTTCCTCAATCTCTTTGGTTAACCTCATCACCCCAGATTCCATTTCATGTTTTAGAACATAAACTTCTTTGATTAGCTTCTCACATTCCTTTGTCTTCTTCTTTAGAGCCTCATCCATGTCATTGTCTACATTTTGATTTCCTGGTTGAAGAGGTAGCTCCTTTCTCTTTTCATTAGATTTGCTCAAGTTTTCTTTTAGGATCTCAATGAATTCTTCAGCATTTTTAAAGTTTTCTTGCAGTACTTTGACATCTGCTCTAGACTGATCAAGATCTTCTAGAGCAAGTTTAAGTTGATCCTGAAGATTGTAGGAATCCATTTTTATACCTTCCTAGATCTTCCTTAAGCTGTTAAACTTCTTTCAAGGAACCTTGCTTTGATACCAATTGTTGGAATTAGGCCAAACAATCGAGAGGGGGGGTGAATCAGTTGTCACAAAACTTTAATACTTGCTACAGTTAATTCTTCTTTACCACTTCATGATAGATTAATGATTTAATCATGAAAAATAAGAATCAATAACACGAGTAGAAGCACAATAACACACTTAACACCAAGACTTTTAATGTGGAAACTTGGTTAAGGGAAAAACCACGGTGGAGTTTAACCCACAAAGATTATAATCTGTTAAAATAATTACAAATGGGAAGGCACATGCCTTTGGGCTCACTGCCCAGAGCTCATTGCCTACAAAATGATTGCAAGAAGATTACATTTTGTTTGAACTGATGAATAGCATCTACCAATGCAAGAATTTAGTTCTAGTTGGGCACAAAATAATGATCTTACACACTTCATCTTCACTCTACCCTGTTTACTGCTCTGCCATGATCCGGATCTTAGATCTCTTCTCTTTCGTACATCTATCTACCCTTTTCGTACTTACTCTATGTTTGAATCACGTCATACATCAATACAGTCGAATCCATCAGCTATATATATCCGCCTCCAGAAATTTAATCACCTTTCTGTCAGCCTTATGAAGAACTTAACAAACAATACAAGTACTCTGTTATGTCGGCTGAATCCATACACCAATATTGATGTGTACCAAAAATAACACTTACAAGTCACCATACATGTCAGCCACTAACATTATATCCCATAGACAACTCACCAAAACACTTCTACTAGATCCGCACAAGGATCTAACACAAGTCAGCTTGTTCTTCACTGAACTGTTCTATCATATTAGGACCCAGTACTCAGATGTTCATAACTTTTAATCCCTTTATCACCAGAGGCTAAAATCTTGGATTTAGATTGTCCTGCCATTCCTCTACACTCCCTTAGATTCAGAACACACAATGATTAACCGAAGAGATCCGCTGACCAAAATACTGAACTCTACCATATACCCTGTAGCTGTCTATCCGGACTTGACAAATCTTGGAGCTGACTTCCGGTATGATCTAATACTGCACTGTGGATGTGTGGAATGAACTTAGTTGCTATCAATGACAACACATGACATGCATTGTAGTGTCTCTTGCCAACAATGACAAGTGTGAGATGGAGGATAAATGAGACCTAATTTAAATAAAAGATTATTTAAATTATTTTGACATGTCAAGGGGTTAAGTGGATGATGTAGCATGTGACACTTGTTTGAATGAGACGAAAGGTGAGGGATTTAATTCATATATTTAATTTGAATTATGTGAGACATGTGACAAAGGTGGAATTAATTTAATAAATGGATTTATTTAATTAATTGGAATGTGATTAAGTTGGAATTATGAGTGGGATTTGTGATTAATGAAATCAAAATGAAAGCTTAAATACTAATCAAATGCAAAATACAATGATTATACCTCCATAATGACTCACGAATCCAAGAGGGAAGGAGTTGCACCCAATAGTTGATGGCAAGAGACACTATATGGACTCATGAATGTTGTCATTGATGGCAAAAAAGGTTATCCCACACATCCGCAAGACATGATAGGTCCTCATCGGAAGTCAGATTGAAGAAGTGTTGAGGTCCTATAAGCAAGAATAGAGTAGTTAGTAAGGTCCAACAGACAGGTCCAGACCTCTTAGTAGAAGTATCTCAGTGAAGTGCAGATTTGGGGAAGTCAAGAGGAGTATCTTGACTGATAGATTCCAGGGTTTGAGCCTCCGGTGTGGAAAGGATAAAGAGATATGAATGCTTGAGTTTTGGGTTCCCAAGCGACAGTGTGAATAGAGGAAGAACTGACTGGCAGAACATCAGACATTATTCTGGATGTGTTACTGATGATGGAAAAGGTTCTTAAGGCATAAGTTTTGTTTGGCTGACATAATTGATGACTTCTACAAGTATATGATTGATCCGCATTACTTGGTGTGCAAGGATTCAACCAACAGATCAAAGTTTGAGGAAATTATTAACTGTTCCAGATGTTGACTAGAAAGATGATGAAATCACTTTTACATATATATATAAGATGGTTTTATTTATGAAGTGTGTGGTGGTTTTGAGGAATGTACGAAGAAAAGCAGTAGACCCAAGTAAAAGCAGAAATGAAGGTTCGGTATGTGAAAGGAGAGTAGCACAAAAGAAGAGGAAAGATGAAGTGCAGCAGATCAGCATATTGAGCCTAACCAGAATTGAACTCCAACATATGTTGATGCTCCTTATTAGTTCAAGTATTGTATTACACTCTTTATAAATTGTAGACAGTGTGTCTCTTGTAGGCAGTGTGCCTTTTGTGAGCAGTCTGCTCAAGCAGTGAGCCCTAATTGGCAAGTGCCATTTTGTATTTCCATTCTTCTAACAGAGAATACAATCTTGGGTTAATCACCCCATGGTTTTTTCCCTTAACAGGGTTTCCACGTCAAAAATATTGTGTCATGTGTATTTCCATTTCATGGTTATGTTTTCTTATTTGAATTAATGTTGCATTGATTATTAAGAAAGTTCAGAAAGCATAAATAATTAGGATAACTGATTCACCCCCCCTCTCAGTTATCAACAATTGGTATCAGAGCCAATTTCCTCCTAACAGAGTCTAACAGCTTGAGGAAGATCTAGGAATTCAAATGGATGTATATGGGTTAAGGGAGCAACTCAAGACTGCCCTTGATGATCTTGAGTAGTCAAACTCTGAAGTCAATGAATTAAAGGAAAGACTCAAACAGGCTGATGATTTCATGAGAGAACTAAAAGACAAATTAAGTCTCTCTATGAAAAAGAGAAAGGAGCTACTTCAGCAATTGGCAAGTCAAGGTGAAGCCAATGATACAAATGAAGATCTGAAGGAGAAAACCAAGTTATGTGAAAAGTTATCAAAAAAATCATTATGGTAAGACATGAAATGGAATTAGGAGTTATGAAGTTTACCCAAGAGGTTGAAGAGAAAAGAAAAACTGAAGATGATCTAAGACAATCCCTCAAGGAGAAATTAGAAGATTACCACAAGATGGATAGAATCATTAGACATCTTGAATCTGATCTTGAAGGTGCTATAGATAATGAAGAAAAAATTGAGGATCAAATTGTCTCTCTTAAAAGGGATCTTCAAACAACAAATGAATATAAAGAGAAATTCAAGATAAGTTCTACTCAACTTGAAGTTCTCCTTGAAAGTCAAAAAGGGGTAGATGACAAGTGTGGTTTGGGATATGAGAAAGGAGAAAGCTCTAGATCTGGTTAGAAGAATTTTGGATCAGAAAATCCAAGGAACAGGTCTAGAAGACCTCCAGTAAGGCAGCCTAATGCTCAAAGATATCCATCCTTCAATGGATACTGCCACAACTGCAATAACTTTGGTCATAAAGCTAATCAGTGCAGAAAGAGAATGAATCAGACTAATACATCCTTCTCCAGACAATGTTTCAACTGCAAAAGGTATGGACACAAATCTCATGAATGCAGAAATATGCAAATAAACAACTCATTTAATGGTAGATGCTTTGCATGCAATAGAATGGGTCATATGGCTAATCAATGCAGATCAAGAAGATATCAATCAAATATGCAAAGAAATGTTGTTTGCCAAATTCGCAATAGATCCGTTCATATTGCAAAATTCTGTAGAAGCAAGAATCAGGACAAAAGAGGTCTGGTATATCATAATCAGAGTCAAGATAAAGGAAAACAGAAAATGAATGTGGATGAAGTTCAAAGGGAGATGAACAAGATTTGGGTGAAGAAAAGTATAGAGAATATAGGGGATGGATTTGCACCAGACTTTGGTGCTGATATTCCTTCCAGAAATTAAAAAGTGAGCTCTGGCTCAGGGGGAGACACAAAGAAAACCTTGTTCCCCCAGCCAGTCAATTGGTGCCGGAACTGGCACAAGGAGAGTTGCGGATTAAAAGGGCTCATAAGAGAAACATCTAAAAGGGGTATGGTAAAGATTTGAAAGATCTGAAAGAAGATTTGAAAGATCTGAAAGAAGATTTGAAGAATCAAATCCTTCCAGAATTGATTCGGGAAAACAGTCTTCCGGTAAAACAGGTTTTTCACAAGCTGGATCCAGTATGAATTCAAAATAAAACATCTTGTTTTCTAGACATATGGGATGATCAAAAGAAGAAGTGGACATTATGACTCATCACTAACAACAATCATATAGGTATCACAATGATCCGGATAAGCTTCTCTCTCTCTAAACAAGGAAAATAGAGCAACCGGAACAACTTAAGGTATGCATTTATTGCAACAAGGAATTAGGGTTTTTGTACAGAAATATAAGGTCTCTCTTGGTCATCATTTGCACATTCACATTCGAGGAAAAAGAGAAAAGGAGCTCTGCAACAAAATTCCCCCAAAGATCAAGACGATTTTTTAAAATCAATTTGGACTTCATCATTTGCCCTAAACAGCGTAAAAAGGTATTCTCTGTTCTTGATATTTCTCAGTAGAATTCTTGATGATGGATACTCCGAATATAGTAATGATCTCTGATAGGCCCCACCCTAAATTTAAGAAACATCCATACAAATCATTGGAGGTAGATCCCCTAGGAGCATTCTCTAGTGTTTCGCATGGTGTTTTGCACACAGAAGATATTAGGGTTTACATACATGCAAATATTGAAGAGTTTGGGGAATTCAAACTAAGAGATATCTATCACAAACAATTGATAGACAATGCTTTTGAGCTTAAACCAGAATATAAGGGCATCCAAGAGAAACATTTTGATCAGTTCTTTCATTTCCCCTACTTTGAAGAAGATGAATGGGTCCGGTATGTGTTGAGTAGGGTACATGACAACTTTCTATGGCTGAACAGACCTTACAAAATTACCAAGGAGGCAATTAGGGCAGTAACTGGTTTACACTCCTCCGGAGGAATACCTGTCCTCAAATCTGTCAAAAACAACATTGTAACTGAGGCCACCGGATCAAAATTTGATAAGAGGGCAATGACCATTGAAGATATTACTGACTCGGATATCAAGTTTGCATCTATGATAATAGGATACAAGATATATCACTCCAGTAGGGAGAATTTAGTATCCGGAACTGCAGTGTATACTGCCTATGAGATGCTAAGAAAGAATGCAAAATATGATCTCTGTGAACTTCTTTTGAGCCAATTAATAGAAAACATACAGAATATCAAAAAGGACAAGAAGAACTCCTTTAATTATGGTGGACTAATATTATGTTTATTTTTCTACTTCATGAATGAGCTGCCCAGATCAAATGGATGGGTATGGCAAAATTACAAACCGGTAGCAATTCAGATCAGAGATTACTTGCATGAACTTGGGGATGCTAAGGCAAGGAATACAGCTCTATGGGGTTACTTCAAGCACTTTCAAAATACAATGCAAGTTAGAGAAAGAATCCCCAAATCAGTAGTTGAGAAATACAAGGATACAGTGTGCTTCATGGTAGACACTGATCAATGCCAAATGGAGGCAGTAGAGCCAAGGACAGTCTGGATCATGCCTATGGGGTATGAAGTTGATAAACAAATTGTAGAGCTTCATGTTCAACACATGCTCAGTCAGCCAAAGGACCCAAAAGTAGAAAGATTTGGAACCTTTGAAGAACTAAGTGTGAAAGTTCATATAGAGCTAAGGTAGCCAGAGATCAAGAGGAAAGTGAGAAAAGAAGT
Source organism: Cunninghamia lanceolata (assembly GCA_027924645.1). NCBI lineage: Eukaryota > Viridiplantae > Streptophyta > Pinopsida > Cupressales > Cupressaceae > Cunninghamia > Cunninghamia lanceolata. Next base: position 17,273,371 of record BSBN01001215.1, on the reverse strand, counting down.
AGAAGATGTTGCCAAAGGATTTGGCATCTCAAAGGAGGCACTTGATGCCAACAGGAAAAAGATGGAAAGGGCTGAGTAAGAGAAGAAGAAGGTAGAAAAGAAAAATAAGGAAAGTGTTCCGACAAAACCTTCCACTCGGACTAGATCATCAAAGAGATCTGCACCTACCACTGCTAAAGGCTCAAGAACATCAGAACCAGAAGCACAATCATCTGGCAAAGGATAGAAAAGAACAAAGACAAAAGCTACAAGAGCTTATGCTAGTCAAAGGGATGAAGAGGAGACTGAATCTGATGAAGAAATCAGGAAAATAAAGAAAAAGAAGAAAACATCCGGTGAACCCTCTACCGGACAGAAGGAAGAAGAAAAGACAGAGGAATATGTTGAAGAACCCACTCTTCACATTGATGACATAATCAAATCAGTCATAGTGGACGGAAATCTTCGGCCAATGGTTGAGTTCTATGATGATTATGGTGAAGCAGATCATAAAATATTGCAAGGTGCCATAGTCAGGTACCTAAATATCTACAACAAAGCATTTATTGAAATTATATCTCTGGTCCCTAAAAGCTTGGAGAAGGAACTAGAAACAAGAAAGAACAATGCCCAAGCCAAAGACCTAGAAATTCGGGAACATATAGTAATTTAGCTATATCCTTCAATCGATCCGAAGACAATGAATATGGTATTCAAAGATTGTAAGGATGAGTTCAAGAGCAAAGCAAGGATGAATCAACTTATGCTTGGTGAGACTTACAAGGTAGCCAAAGACACATAAGACATCCTTCAGAAAGCCTTCAAAAGATTTAATCTTCCTATTATAGAGGACTTGGGTACTGACCCCTCGACCACAAGTGTTGCAGAAGAATCTTTTGAGAAAATGACAGAAGAGGTAATGAATACCAGTGTAGAAACAGCTAAGGACTTGGAATCCTCTGCTCTGGAAGAGGTGGCCCATGAATAGACTAACATCACTCCTCCAATTTCCCCTGCTGACTCTAGATCCAAAGGAGAAGAAAGAATAAAGGAGAAAGAAGCAGAGGTGAAGGGAAAAGAAGATATCAGTACAAAGGTTGTGGAAGGGGAGAAAGCTCCAAAAGACAGTTCTATGACTACAGAAGAAAAGAAGAATCTGTCTCTGGCAAGAGACACTGCAGAATCAGTCAAGGACTTTTTGACAAAAGCAACTATGGAGATTTATGAACCGGAACTACTAAAAGGGCCATTAGATTTTGACTCACTATCTCCGGTGCAAACAATGAAAATAGCTTCATTTGCAAATGCGAAGGTCAAAGAGAAACTACTGAAATCTCACATGGAAGACTGTGAGCTTATAGAGGTAGCATCCGGAGTGTTGGAAAAGATCATGCCATCTTTTCAGAAGGATCCCACAACCTCCTCTTTTGGTAATCTCAAAACTCTAGTCAATAATGTTAGCACACATTTTGATTCTCTAGAGAAATCAGCTAAGGAGAAGGTCAGGAAAGAGTTTTTGGATAAGAGATTCTCAGAGCTGCAAGGGATAATTTCGAATGACAGAAGAGTTATGGGTATTGGGATAAAAAGTTTGGAAAATGCCCTTAAGGATGGAGGTGATGTATACAAATTTTGTATATCCTGGTCTAAAACAACAGTGAAGATTGAGAAGAAAATGAAAGAACAGGAGGATAAACTGATAAAACTTTCTCAAAATTTTGATCCACTTACTACATCCATAATAAATCAAGAATGTCAAACGGTTGTAGTTTTGAATGAAATTAAGAAGCTTGAAAAAGAGAAGAAAAATAGAATCAGTAGGTTGAGTGAGCTTAGAGGGATAATTGTCCCTAAGTTAGAGGCCATGCATGAGGCCATAAGCGAAGCTCAAATCACAGCTCAGACCAATGATCCAACAGATCTAAAAAGGGTAGATGCATTTGCATTCCTGTTGAGCGGTTATATATCAATTTTGGATAGAATGAAGCAAAGTTGGGCTACAAAATTCATTCAATTAAAAACAACTTTTGCAGACATACTTCAGTATATGTAAGTATGCCATATGTATATACTTATGCAGACAAGCATAGTTAAAATTTTGAAAATTTTGATGTGCGGACCCTACCGTTTGCCATTGATGTCAAAGGGGGAGTGAGGAGCAGTGAAAAATGAGGAATCCAACTAAGGGGGAGCTTCGGTAAATGTACATAGAGACAGAGCATCAGCCAAGCGGGAGTATAGTGTGACAGTCATTTTTCACTAAGCGTTGCCATTAATGCCAAAGGGGGAGATTGTTGGCAAGAGACACTATATGGACTCATGAATGTTGTCATTGATGGCAACAAAGGTTATCCCACACATCCGCAAGACATGATAGGTCATCACTGGAAGTCAGATTGAAGAAGTGTTGAGGTCCAGTAAGCAATAACAGAGCAGTCAGTAAGGTTCGACAGACAGGTCCGGATATCTCAGTAGAAGTATCTCAGTGAAGTGCAGATTTGGGGAAGTCAAGAGGAGTATCTTGACTGACAGATTCCAGGGTTTGAGCCTCTGGTGTGGAAAGGATAAAGAGATATGAATGCATGAGTGTCGGGTTCCCAAGCGATAGTGTGAACAGAGGAAGAACTGACTAGCAGAACATCAGACATTATTCTGGATGTGTTACTGATGATGGAAAAGGTTCTTAAGGCATAAGTTATGTTTGGCTGACATAATTGATGACTTCTACAAGTATATGATTGATCCGCATTACTTGGTGTGCAAGGATTCAGCCGACAGATCAGAGTTTGAGGAAATTATTAACTGTTCCAGATGCCGATTAGAAAGATGATGAAATCACTTTTACATATATATATATATATATATATATATATATGTATATATATATATGTATATATATATGTATATATATATATGTATATATATATGTATATATATATACATATATATATACATATATATATGTATATATATATATGTATATATATATATGTATATATATATGTATATATATATACATATACATATATATATATATATATATATATATATATATATATAAGATGGTTTTAGTTATGAGGTGTGTGGTGGTTTTGAGGAATATGCGAAGAAAAGTAGTAGACCCGAGTAAAAGCAGAAAGGAAGGTTCGATATGTGAAAGGAGATCAGCACAAAAGAGGAGGAAAGATGAAGTAAAGCAGATCAGTATATTGAGCCTAACCGGAACTGAACTCCAACATATGTTGATGCTCCTTATCAGTTCAAGTATTATATTACACTCTTTATAAATTGTAGATAGTGTGTCTCTTGTAGGCAGTGTGCCTTTTGTGAGCAGTGTGCTCAAGCAGTGAGCCCTAATTGGCAAGTGCTATTTTGTATTTCCATTCTTCTAATAGAGAATGCAATCTTGGGTTAGTCACTCCATGGTTTTTCCCTTAATAGGGTTTCCACGTCAAAAATATTGTGTCATGTGTATTTCCATTTCATGGTTATGTTTTCTTATTTGAATTAATGCTACATTGATTATTAAGAAAGTTTAGAAAGCAGAAATAATTAGGATAACTGATTCACCCCCCCTCTTAGTTATCAACAATAGTCTCCTCCGATTTTACCCAAGATAATTGAAATATATGTGGATTGCTTAAGGCTTTTCGACACAAATGTAGATGAGAGACAAGTGGATTGATAGATTAGATGGGATTGAGGCAAGATTTTACCATTATGATAGTGGGATGAAGGAGATTGTGGAGAGATTTTGGCTGAGGTTTGATGCATGAAGAAGTCTCTCCCAAATGGCTTGGAGAGGGTTTCATTTATAGATTTTCTGAGATGAGGATGGAGGGTGAGGATTGAAAGATGAGATCAAGGGCTATGAATAAAAGTGATTCTTTTATTCATTTTTGGGAAGAGGGGTGATAAATGAGGTATGGGTGTGAAAGAACGTGAAATGAATTAAAAATTCATTTGGGGAATGGGAAATGAATTAAGAATTCATTTTGGGGATAAGAGGTAATGAATGAGTATGGGATTGTAAGGGAAGTAAATGTGATGTGTGACTTATTTCAATTTTTAATTTGGGGGATGTGGGGAAGGGTGTTAAACTAGGTTTGACCACCCACATGAGAGGTTAGGACTAATTAAACAGAGGTTTTGCTTAATTGATCCTAGGGCTAGGATGAGGTAGGCTAGGGTAGGTTAGGGTAGGTCAATTAGTAGGCTAGATCAATTAGATAACCATGATTTATCTAATTAATGAGGATTAGGGAAAAGGAGAATTTAACTAAATAAATATTGTGAATATTTATTTAATCAAATGAGGATATAGTTGTAAGGTAAAAGTGATAAATTAATTGATCACAAGGGATAAATAGATGGTTAGGGAAGATACGGGAAATTGATTTGCAGAGCAAGTCAATTTTGGGTGTCTACATTTGTCCCTCTTTGAGATGGTGTTGCGGCTAAGTAACATCATTTCAAAGAAGTTAAAACATAGAGTTGGATTGGATAGAAAAAAGATTTTGTCTTAGAAGAATAGGGTAAGGTTTTGGGGATAATTGGTAAGGATGATGCCCCCTCGAGAGGATAGGCGGGTTGCAAGAACACGGTTGTGCTCTCGAAATGGATGGAAGAGATTGGTTGAAGTGGTTGGAGGATAAGGGGCAAGATGAGAGGATGATGATGTTGGGAGATTGATTGGTGGATGATCATTGTGTTGATAAATTATTTAGAGCAATCCTAGGTTTGATATAGCAAAGTGGATATTTTCACCAAGGTATAGAAAACCAGGGTGATGATGTTTATCCAACATTTGCATGGACTAGACATGCAAACAAAGGGATGATCCCATGCATGCCCAAGATAGTACAACCTTGTCCTGACGAGGGAAGGGGACTCATAGCATAAGTCCTTAGTACACAAAAGGTATGATGAACCTTAGATGCATAAGGGGATCAATATGCTAGAACCGACCCTATGATCAACAAGATATGAATACTAGCTTGGAGTAATGAAACCAACCCACAAGCACAGCATACAAAAGCAAGACTATGCCCCATTCTAGATGTTCTCACCACATACCATGATATAGTGAGATCAAGGTAGCTTTGATGTGATCTTCGAATAGGACAAAAGATAAAAATAAAAAATGAAAAGACCAACGAACCAAACAAGTAACCATTGTCTCTCTTGCCAAGATGGATGATGATTTGATAGATTCTGCCTATTGTAGGAATGACATATCCTAAGGCAAGAATCAACTGATGATTGGATCATGTTTTGTTGATGTTGTAAGATTGGCTCAAGATATGATGGTGACAAGTTGTGGTTGATGATGATTTGGTAGTTGATGACTTTTGTTAAGGGATGATGCTTTGATAGGTAATGCGATGCCTGGATCTAGTGTAAGCTCAGCGGGTTGGATGGGTGCATCTTATGGACCTAAGTACTGGAAACTTCCTGCGTATTCTAGACTGCCTACATACCCTGTATCCACGGGATCAAGGCACATTAAGAAGCAAGTGGTTACGATATGTAGTTCTGATTTGTGATGATGATGTGTTGGATGATTTGGGTGATTTTGAGGATGTTGGAAGATGATGAGATGTTGATGGAGCAATGTTGATTTTGTGATGGATAAATTATTTTTGGAATTTTGTGTGTTTTGGGTATTTTTTGATTTTTTTGTGATGTTTTTGGATTTTTTGATTTTGGAAAAGGAATGGTTTATTATGAGATGGTTGCATTAGATTTTGTGTGGATAACCTTTATGCTAGATACCAATGACAAGGGAACACCAAGTCTAGAGGTGAAGGTGATGGGGTTGGAGAGGGAGGAGATTCATGATAGATGGATTGGAAGATAGAGATATGGATGCAAGGTAGATGGATAGGAGATGGGAATAAGCATTTTCTGCCAGGTTGAGGTTGCAAGGAATCATATGCCCCAATGCTTAAAGAATTTTGTATGATGGGTTCACATTTGAATAGGTGGACTTTGCAGTAGATGGATGGAGGATGCACTTGGAAAGGAAGTATGCCAAGAGGTCTCCAAAGCATGTTGTTGATATTTTACCCCTTGTCTTTATCAAGATCTAAGGTGGGAGATGGTAAAAGCAAGATATAATGGATAGGATGGATGGAAAATGATAGAATAAATAAGGGATGGTGGATAGGAATGTGATAAGATAAGGATAAGATAGTGGATAAGATGTGCAAAGGATATTATGGATGGGGATGAAGGATATGGTTTTGCCCGCAAGTGTAGGGATACAAAAATGGATGGAGAAGGGATTATGCATGACACCCACCAGGTGTTTTCATCAAGGTACTTGCCCAAGATGCCACAAGGAGTGGTTTTCATCATTGGACAGATTTTTCTCTTTACTATTTTCTTGATTTTTTGATTTTTTTTATGGAATGGGGACTCTAGCATCTGTTTCCATAGCATGGAGGAGATGGTCCCATGTTGGATAGCCTTTTGGATGATGATTGCATAGATGTTGGTAGATAGGAGAAGATGGAATGTATGGTGGATAATGGATTATGATGTGGATTATGTGGATTATGATGTGGATTATGCAAAAGCATGGACCATAGGAATGTGATGGGGAAGATATGTAGGATAGTTAATGAAAGATGGAGAGATGGGGGTATGTGGGAATGTTAAGTGGTGGAGGGGAACCAAGACCAATGGTTGCACACACTGTGATGTATTTGGAAGCTTGTACTTTGGATGTGGAGTTGGGAGTAATGGGGATCGGGATAGGAGATTTTTGGATGGTTGATTTGGGGTTTTAGGTACCCAAATGGACTTAGGAATTATGGGATTTTTAGATGGGGAGCGGGATGTTTGGGATTTTTCCGTAGATTGGGAGGTGGATGCCTCATTAGAGTTGAGTGATCTTTGTTTTGGGACCCACACCATTTTTGTTTTTTCTTTTTCTTGTGATGGTGTGGGCTTTGATAGCCTTTTTGATTTTTCATTTTGATTGGAAGGGATAATATCCTTAGGCTTTTGTGCTTTATGAGTTGAGGCATTCAAATTTTTGAATCCCATGGATTTGGGGGAAGCTTCATGTTTGAAAGATGTGTTCTTTTGTTGGTCTTGATTGGGAATTTTAGTGGATTTATGGATAAATGGATGAGGAGATTTGAGGATGGGGATATTAGGAGTTGGGAGGATGGGAGGATAAGAGGATTTGTGGATAGGGATGTTAGGAGTTGGTAGGATAGGAGGTATAGTGGATTTGATATGGGTATTTGGAGTTGGAAGTAGTGGAGGTAAATTTGATGGAGGGAGATGGATGGTCACATGCTTTTGCAAATGATAGGATGATGGAGGAGGGATGGCGACATATGTTTTGGGAGTGCGATGAGATGCACCATGTTTGGGATTGGATGAATGGATTTTAGAAGGTGTGTGGGTGGTACCAACATGTTCATTTTGTTTGTCTTGGGATGTATAGCCAAGGCCATGCGAAGATGGATGGAATGTGGTGTGGATGGGCTCCAAGATGCCTTGTTCATGAAGGCCTAAGCCTTTGCCTTGATAGTTCATGTGTTGGAGTATGCGACATGCGATGGGATGTTTAGTGCTTTGGAAACAAGACGCGAGTCCATTATTTATTGGAGAAAGATAGGTGGTAGATGGGAGTTGTTCACATCCTACAAGGGGTTTACCACGGATGAAGGTGTTTTTTCCAAGTGGATAAGGGGATGGATTTGGGATGGGATTGGTAGATGGAGGTGAAGGATTCATGTGGGATGGTAAATGGGTGGTAGAAGATGGTGTGAGATCAATAAGTTGATCAATAGATGGGAGGGGATCATGGATGGGATTAGATGGGATGGTTAGATCTTGATTAGGAGAAGGGGTTGACATTTCAACATGCTTTGGATTTGATTCTTGACATAGCTCATGTGGTTTGATAGAAGTGGGAGTGACTTGGATAGATGTGATAGGTGCTTGGATGGATGCAATAGGTGTTTGACTTATGTGTTCTTGAACATGCCTGCATGATGGTTCTTGAGTTATGATAGGAGATTGTTCAAGAGATTTGGTGGATGTAGGATTGCATGAGGATGTTTGATTCCTTGCTAATAGCCACTGGATGGCATCCTTCATGAGTGTATGGGTTGAAGAACAATGTAATGGATGGATAATGATGGTGGATGATGTGGGGCGAGGATTAGGATTGGATAAGGGGGTGATGGGATTAAGTAATGATGGTTCATGTGTAGGTTCAAGGATAGGTATTGGATTAGATGGTGGTGTGGGATTGGGGGGATTCCTTTGCTTTGCTTTCATTTTTAGGTGATGTTCTTTGGAGGAAATCCCACAAGGATTCTTTGGATGTGATAGTGTTGGGACTTGGAAGATTTGATGGTGGATTAGATGGTGGATGGGTGATAGGGGTTGGTGGATTGGGAGATACATAAGGTGATGGATTAAGGTTGATAAGGTTGGAGGGATATTGTGATGGGGGGATTGGAGGATGGGGATTAGGAGATGGGGGATTTGGTTGTTGGTATAAGGTTTGGATTTCGGATATAAGGTGTGCTAGATTGGTGTTCCCTTGATCAAAGTTAGCATGACAAAGGTTGGGGGATGGATAAGTTGGAGATATTGGTTGATTGGATAAGTATGATGGCATGGATGTGTAAGGGGATGGTGATTGATATGAGGGTAAAGGTTGATATGATGAAGGTTGGTATAAGGTTGATGGTTGATATGAGGTTGATGGAGATTGATATGAGGGTGAAGGTTGATGATGAAGGTTGAAAGAATGAAGATTGACATGATGTGGGTATATAGGATGAAGGTAGGTATGATGAAGGTTGAAAGAATCAAGATTGATGTGATGTGGATGGGGATGATATGTAGGGTGTTTGTTGATAGGATGGAGGTTGGGTAGGGGCTTGGGATTCTCCAATAATGAGGTGTGCTAAGGGTATATCTTTAATGTCATTTTTGAATTGTTCCTTAGCATTAGGATCCATGTTCTCATAGACTTTTCTACGTCTTTGTAATTGTTGTATTGCTTCATAAAGATCCATTTTGTGGGAGAGATATGAGATGATGGGGGATGATGGATGATTGTGATGTTGGGAATCAAAATTTCAAGCCCTTAAGATGATTTGATTTGATTTGTTTTTTTTTGTTGGATGGTTCTCTATGCTTTTGATAGACTAATGATCTTAAGCAAGAGGGTTGATGTGTTTGACTAAGGTCTTGATTTTTTTGATTGGGTTGATTTGGATTTTGGATTTTGATAATGATGTTGGGGGACTTGGATGTTGATTGGGATTGCTGTTGATTTTGGATTGGACTTGGAATATGGTTTGGAAGATTATGAATTTAGTTGGATTTTGGATTTGGATGAGATGGGATTAGAATGATGTTGATGAATTGGATTAAGGATGATGATGTGGATAAGATAGGTGATTAGGATGATTAGGATAGATGAGTGATTGGATTTGAATGTGTTGGAAGAATGAGGTGAATGACTTGTCTTATGTATTTGATGTTTATCTTGATTTGGCAATGTTCAATGAAATGATCACACTTGTACAAACATGAATCACTCATACAAGACACAAGCAATTTTGAATTGGAAGAATATGATGATGATTAGACAAGCTCACATGCAAGACACATCAACATGCCCTAATGTCTAGTTTGATGGGGTATGGCCATTTAGGATTGGGCAATGTTTACACGAGGTTGACTAATGACTTGAAAGTGAAATCCTGTCACACAGCCAGGAGAAGGGGGTAACCAACCCTTCACCTTCACTTCCCAAAGGTAGAAAGTTCTTTGGGGCTTAGCCAAGAGTGACAGGATTCTGATTTCAATGAGGGTGTCTTTCAATTCAGCCTCGGATGAGGTCATCCCTAGGGCTAATGAAATCCCCTAGCAAGCCTCCTAGGAAAGGGTAAACAAAAAGCAAATCAAAGTGAGGTCTTTTTGATCTCCAAGGTCACCTTGCAGTGCAAGGAGAGAGCATACACACACCCACTTGACTCACACTCTCACTTGATTAATTGACCCTTAGAAAATTGAAATGTGTGAAAGATAGTCAATCAATGGTTCCTTTTAGCCCAATTTCAAGATGTTATCGAAGACAAGGATTCATTTTAAGCCCAATTTTGATGTGTGATGAAGACAAGTGTTCATTTTATGTGCCCAAATCGAAATACATGATGAAAACAAGATTATGAGATAAATGATGAAACAAATGCACCTGATTAAATTGCTCTCCAAATTGATGTAGATGCTACTCCTGATGTTATTCCAGCCCCGAATGATCACCTGCAAGTCACAAAAATGAAAATGGAGCAAATAGACTAGCCAAGATGATCATTATGCAAAAATCAAGAATCTGCTAAAATCTGAAGCAAACTAAACTGATACAGAGAAAAGAAGTGCATAAACAGATTTTTTAGGAAATTCTATATGATTTGAAATTTTTTTTAATGAAAATTCGATCAAAAATGCAAAAGATATGAGCATTTGAAGTTTTCATGCATGTTTGACTTTGACTGCGAAAAAAAAGCTTGATAAAGGTATAGTCACCTAATAAAATCCTCACAACTGTGAAGTGGTCAGAGTCCTCTTTCCAACAACTATTCATTTGTTCGATTTTGCCACCGTATGCTAAAGTTGTGCCAATTTGAAAAAAAATGCCTCCTTTGGTATGTGGGGGCACAAGAGGTGAACTTAACTATTTGACTTAGCTGTTAGTGTTTCCGCCAGCTGTGGTCACATGGTTAGGTTATCTCTTGGCGGTTAGATGTCTGGTAGTTTAATAGATGACTGCTAATGGTTTAGAGAATTTTGATCACATGTGATGGTTTAAGCATCGGCGATTAATGTTTAAAACTGACAGTTAAAGGTTTAGTCGCTGGTCACCCATGTGACCAGGGGCTAACCTAAAGCAAAAGGACTAAACTTGGTGGTCAAGCTTTTAACCGTGAGTTAAGGTTATGTGGAGGAACAGATGTGAGATAGTTTTTAATCAAATGATCACAGATGATTTGATGATGTTTAGGGTTTTCTGCAAAATGGCGATGGGGCCAGAGGGGAATGGCCGACCAGGGTCGACGCAGAGGTGAGAGATGGAGGTAGGGTGGAAGGCACAGGAGTGGTGGAGGGAGTAGGCAGTTTAGTAGAGGGTGGAGTTTGGAGGTATAAGGGTTACACGCAGGTGGTGGGAGATGGAGCGGCGGGAGGAGTAGGTGGAGGGGTTTGGAGTCGGCTGTGGGAGAGAGTTTTTGGAGTGGCCGACAGGGGTTGCCAGTGGGTGGAGCGATGAGGTAGCCATGGGGATCAGGCGGGGGAAGGGGCGGTCGGGGGGTAAGGAGATGGAGCTCGGGCGGCATGGGGGTGTTGGGGCAGAGCGGCGGTGGCGAGTGGGTGTCGAGGCTAAGCAGAGACTGAAGGTGACGATAGGTAGAAACCCAGGTGGTGGTAGGGTTTGCTAGAGATATGGAGGAAATCGATCTGAGAGTAGCGGTGGTGAGGCAGCGGTGACTTCGGCTCAATGGAGAGTGAGGCTCAGGCGGTGGTTAGGGTTACAGTAAATGTTATGCCCGAAATGCCGACCGTAAACCTGCAAACAACATAATAAACAGTATAGTCTACAAACTAGAAACTAGAGAATTACACAGAGACTCTACACAGGGACAGTACAGACAGTCTGTATAGTACGGATCCATACAGTACGGACTGTACCTTTGAAAATTTTCAAAAATTTTCAAAATTTTTTGTGATGCAACATAGTCGACTTTACTATCAAAAAACTCAGAAATAACATCCTGATTGTGATGGTGGGGTTAGTTTCTGCATAGGACACAACCTGCAACAATTCACTCCAAAAACTTGACAAAAATTGTTAGAAAATGAAGATTTTGACAACAAAACCTTCACAAAATGACAATTAGATCCAAGACCGGGCGTGCCAATGTGATTAATGAAATCAAAATGAAAGCTTAAATACTAATCAAATGCAAAATACAATGATTATACCTCCATAATGACTCACGAATCCAAGAGGGAAGGAGTTGCACTCGATAGTCTCCTCCGATTTTGCCCAAGATAATTGAAATATATGTGGATTGCTCAAGGCTTTTCAACACAAATGTAGATGAGAGACAAGTGGATTGATAGATTAGATGGGATTGAGGCAAGATTTTGACATTATGATAGTGGGATGAAGGAGATTGTGGAGAGATTTTGGCTGAGGTTTGATGCATGAAGAAGTCTCTCCCAAATGGCTTGGAGAGGGTTTCATTTATAGATTTTCTGAGACGAGGATGGAGGGTGAGGATTGAAAGATGAGATCAAGGGCTATGAATAAAAGTGAATCTTTTATTCATTTTTGGGAAGAGGGTTGATAAATGAGGTATGGGTGTGAAAGAATGTAAAATGAATTAAAAAATTCATTTGGGGAATGGGAAATGAATTAAGAATTCATTTTGGGGATAAGAGGTAATGAATGAGTATGGGCTTGTAAGGGAAGTAAATGTGATGTGTGACTTATTTCAATTTTTAATTTGGGGGATGTGGGGAAGGGTGTTAAACTAGGTTTGACCACCCACATGAGAGGTTAGGACTAATTAAACAGAGGTTTTGCTTAATTGATCCTAGGGCTAGGATGAGGTAGGCTAGGGTATGTTAGGGTAAGTCAATTAGTAGGCTAGATCAATTAGATAACCAAGATTTATCTAATTAATGAGGATTAGGGAAAAGGAGAATTTAACTAAATAAATATTGTGAATATTTATTTAATCAAATGAGGATATAGTTGTAAGGTAAAAGTGATAAATTAATTGATCACAAGGGATAGACAGAAGGTTAGGGAAGATACGGGAAATTGATTTGCAGAGCAAGTCAATTTTGGGTGTCTACAAGATTAAGACAAAATGGCTTATGATGTCCCTAGTAAAGTGTCGACTAGGTCATGGTAAGGACATTGACAAATTTCTGTGTCTACATTTTGCCCCTCTTTGAGATGATGTTCAAGATGATGAGATCTGTGTTGAGTAACATCATTTCAAAGAAGCTAAGGTATGAATAGAGGAAAATGATAATGAAATGGGATGATGATGCCCCCTCGAGAGGATAGGTGGGTTGGACAAACACGGGTAGGCTCTCAAAATGAAACTAAAGTGGTCAAGGAAAAGATAAGGGAACGTATAGAAGAAGTGAAGGATGTGTTATGCTATAATGAAGGTGAGCAACCATGGTGTTTGATATAGCACTAGATGTTATGCACCAAGGTATAAGGACCAAGGTGACGATGTGTCTTGTGCCCCAGCGTAATACAACCTTGTCTAGATACAAGATATGAATATTAGCTGGGAATGATTCAGATACAAATGCAAGAAAAAATGATAACACACACAAGCGAGCAAGCAAGCATGCACAAATGATACAAAAAAAAACAAAGTATTGCCCCTGTCAAGCTGTAAACCAACTATTGATTGATTGATGATAATGATTGATGATGATTGTGATGATGTCTGGTTTCAGGAATGAAACATGTCGTCTAAGACGCCTAGTCTGGTTTCAACAATGCAACATCCTATCTAAGACAATTGATTGATTGACACTAGTGTTGTTGGCCATGCGAGCAACACCAGGATTTGATTATGATTGATTTGGTTTACATCAAGATTAGGATCAAGACCATTGAATGTAATTGGATAATTTGACAAGATTGATTGACTTGATTGGTATGAATTGATGATGACTTGCATTTGGATCACTATTTGGAATGAGTGATTGATGAGAAGAAGTGGTTTGAATTGATGTGATAAAAGAATTGAATTGATGATTGGATTGGATGATTGATTTTAGTGATTGGAAGAATTGGAGTCATTTGATTGAATTGGATTGAATTGATTTGAATCGATTTTATTGATGGAATGATATGATTGATTGATTTTGGTGATTTGGATTGATGAATCAATTAAGTGAATTGATTTGATAGATGAATTGAATTGGAAGAATTGAATAATGATGATGAATTGATTTGATTGATTTGATGGAATGATTTATTTGATTGAAATTGTATTGATTAGATTGAATTGATTTGAAGAGTTGGTTTGGTTGGAAGAATGTGTTTTGATGAGTTGAATAAGTGAATTGATGATGTGGATTGATTTTATTGCTTGGATTTTTGGTTGACTATTTGATTTTTTTGTGATTTTTGGGAATATTTGATTTTTTTTGTATTTTTTCAATGTTTTGATTTTTTTGGATTTTGAATTGTTTTGATTTTTTTTGGATTTTGAATTGTTTTGATTTTTTTTGTCGTGTTTTGATTTTTTTGGGGGATTTTTGGGAATATGTGATTTTTTGTATTTTTGCAATGTTTTGATTTTTTGGATTTTTGGATGTTTTGGGATGTCAATGGGTGACAATTTGGGTAGCCTTTGTGCTAGGTAGCAATGAGAAGGGGGAACCAAGTCTAGGTGCAAGGATGGTGGACTCATGATAGTTGAATGGAAGGATGGATAAAAGGATATGCCATGGAATGGATGGAATGGAGGTATGTGTAAGAGATCAAGGATGTGATCTCTAAGGACTATGTCACATAGGAATAACTTGCCCCATTGTAGGTGGAATACTTAGGATTCTTCATGACAAAGCTTATGCAAATAGGATGATAGGATGGATCATTTGGAAGGGATAAGGTATGCCAAGAGATATCTAAAGCATGTTTCAACATTTTGCCCCCAATCTTTAGCAAGATCAAAAGGAAGAAGGGTGGATGAATGGACTCAATGTGATAGGGATATGTTTGCATAATGGCTAAGTTGTTAGAATTAGGGCTGACAACTGAGGGGGGGTGAATCAGTTGTCTTCAAACTTTAATACTTGTTGTAGTTAATTCCTTTTTACCACTTCATAACAGATTAATGATATAAGCAAGAATCAATAACACATGAGTAGAAACAAAAATAACACACTTGACACCAGGATTTTTAATGTGGAAACCTGGTTAAGGGAAAAACCACTATGGGGGTTAACCCACAAAGATTATACTCTGTTAAAAGTATTACAAATGGGAAGGCACATGCCTTCGGGCTCACTGCTAAGAGCTCACTGCTCAAAAAGAGGCTCACTACCTACAAGAATGATTATAAAAAGATTATAGATTGTTTGAACTGATGAATAGCATCTGCCAATGCAAGAATTTAGTTCCAGTTAAGCATAGAATACTGATTTTACACATTTCATATTTACTTTTCCCTGTTTACTGCTCTGCCATAATCTGGACCTTAGATCTCTTTTCTTTCGTACTTCTATCTACCCTTTCCACACTTACTCCATATTTGCATATCAACATCCCTCCAATACACTCAAATCCATTGGCTATATATATCCGCCTCAAGAAATTTAATCACCTTTTTGTCGGCCTTATAAAGAACTTAACAGATAATACAAGTACTTTGTTTTGTTGGTTGAATCCATACACCAATATTGATGTGTACCAGAAATAACACTTGCAGGTCACCATACATGTCAGCCACTAACATTATATCCCATACGCAACTCACCAAAACACTTCTACTAGATCCGCACAAGGATCTAACACAAGTCATCATGTTCTTCACTAAATTGTTCTGTCATATTAGGACCCGGTACTCATATATTGATAACTTTTAATCCCTTTGTCACCAGAGGCTAAAATCTTGGATTTAGATTGTCCTGACATTCCTCTACACTCCTTGAGTAACTGGAGAGATCTGCTGACCAAAATATTGAACTCTGCCATATACCCTGTTGTTGTCTATCTGGACTTGATAATGTTCACAAGAGACACTGTTAAGTATGACATGTGTTGCCATTGATGGAAACTAAGACTATTCCACCCATCCACATAACTCAATTTGTTCTTACCGAAAGTCAGAATCAGAATTTATCTAAGTCTAGGAAGTCAGAAACAAAGCAGGCGATAGGGTATGATATCTTGGTCTGGATCTCTCTGATGGTAGATCATAGTTTGCTGTAGATCTGAGGGAGTCATAAGCATTGTTAGGATAATCTAAATCTAGAGTTTTGGCCTCTAGTGATGAAGGATTCAATACTTATTAGCATCTAAGTATCGGGTTAACAGTTTGACATAGTAGACAAATGAAGAACATGTTGACCTTGATATTGATCTTGGTTCCAGATGTATGGATGTTGTTGGTTGGACAAGTTGTGATGATCAGTGATAGTAGCCAGCCTGATTAATGATTTGTGAGTGCAAGTTTTGGTCTATGTTACAAGTGTACATGGATTTAGCCGACATAGCAGAATTTTTAATAAAGTTCTAAGTGTTCTTAAAGCCGACTAAGAAGTAGTTGAAGATCAAGATGCAGATATATATAGCCAATGCATTTGAATGATTTTGGTGTGTGTGTGAGGTGACTATGGAGTAAGTGCAAAAAGGGTAGAGATCTAAGGTTTGGATGTTAACAGAATAGTAAACAAAGTAGAGTAAGGATGAAGTGTATCAAGTTAGTACTCTGTACTTAACCAGAACTGAATCCTTGCATTGGTAGATGCTATTATTAGTTCAAATTCATTGTAATCTTCTTTCTGTAGGCAGTGAGCCTTCTTTTGAGTAGTGAGCTCTGGGCAGTGAACCTGAATGCATGTGCATTCTCCTTTTGTAATGCTTTTAATAGAGTATCAATCTTTTGTGGGTTAACCCCAATCGTGGTTTTTCCCTTAACCGGGTTTCCATGTAAAAATCTTGATGTCAACTGTGTTGCTACTCATATGTTTATAATTCTTGTTTTCCATGGTTAAATTGTTGATCTATTGTTAAATAAAAAAATGAAGAATTAACTATAGAAAGAATCAAAGTTTTGTGACAATTGATTCAGCCCCCTCTTAGTTGTCTGCCCTAATTCCAACAATTGGTATAAGAGCAAGGTTCCTTTGAAAAAGTTTAACAACTTGAGAAAGATTTGGGAAGGAAGTAATATGGATGAATATAACCTCCAAGGGCAACTTAACCTTGCTCTAGAAGATCTTGATCAGTCTAGAGAAGAAGTCCAAGAGCTGCAAGAGAACGTTAAAAATGCTGAAGACTTCATTGAGATTCTAAAAGAGAAATTGAGCAAATCCAATGAAAAGAGGAAGGAACAACCTCTTCAACTAGGAAATCATTATGAAAACAACAACAAGGATGAGGCTCTGAAAGAGAAGACAAAGGAATGTGAGAAGTTAGCCAAAGAAGTGTTGTCCTAAAACATGAGATGGAATCTAGGGTGATGAGGCTAACCAAAGAAATTGAAGATAGAAAGAAAACTGAAGAAGATATGAAGAAAAATCTAAAAGAGAGAACTGAAGAATGCTATAGATTGGATGGAATAGCTGACCTCCTAGAGTCTAATCTACAAGAAAGCAGAGATAATGAGAGAGAACTTGAAAGGAAAATTGTCATTCTCAGACATGACCTAGAAGTTGCAAATGAATACAAGGAGAAGTTTAAGATAAGCTCAGCTAAACTTGAAACACTACTTGAAGGACAAAAAAGGATGATGATAAGCATGGTCTTGGATATGAGAAAGGTGAAAGCTCCAGATCTGGACAAAGAAACTCTCAATCAAGAAATAAAAGAAACAAATCTAGAAGAGCTCCGATAAGACAACCAAATGCTCAAAGATATCCATCCTTCAATGGAAATTGTTTCAATTGCAACAAATTCAGCCATAAAGCTACTCAGTGTAGAAATAGAGAAAATCAAATTGGTCCATGGTCAATGCTTCAAGTGTAAGAGGTATGGTTGTAGATTCAATGAGTGTAGAAGTTTGATAAAGAATAAATCTAGAGAAAATGGCAACTCTTTCAATGGTTACTACTTCACTTGTAATGGATATGGACACATGGAAAATCAGTGCAGATCAAGAGGAAATCAAGTATACAAGCCAAGAAATGTTGTTTGCTTTAATTGCAATAGATCTGGTCATATGGCAAGATCCTGCTAAAGTAGGAATAATGAAAGAAGAGGTTTGGTAAACAGAAAACTAGATGAACAGAGACAAGACAAAGGCAAAAGGAAAATTGATGTGAATGAGATCTATATAGAATGAAATGAGCAAGACTTGGGTCAAGAAAACACTTGAGAACAATAGTAATGAGTCCACACCAAAATCTAGTGCTGATAATTCCTCTAGGAATTGAATTTGGAGATCTAGCTCAGGGGGAGTTGCATTGAAAATCAATTTCCCCCAACCAGTAAGTGGGTGCCTAAATCTGGCACAATGAAAGGGGATATTTTGAAATGGTTCAAAACTTTTGGAAGGATTTTCAGAAGAAAAGATGTTGATATGGAAACTTGTGGAGTGATTCATGAAGAACTGTCAAGAAACAGAGTAACCAGATGAAGTTAGGGTAACACATTTATTACAAAGACAAATTAGGTTTTGTGGAGGTTAAAAGGCTATTCACTCTTCATTTGAATCACTTTTGCATTCAAAGAAAGCAAGAAGAATAGTGTCTAAGCTGAGATTACAAAGAATTCAAGTATGTTCAGCGAATTTATCCATCAACCCCAATTTTGTGAAAAGAGGTATTTATTTGGGAAGCTTTGAACTTGTAATTTCTGCAATGGCTACACTATTGGTTGTTGACATTACTGAAAGGCCTCGACCCAAATTTAAAAAGCATCCTCACAAATCGATAGAAGTCGACCCATTAGGTGCTTTTTCAAGTGTTGCATATTGAAGATATTAGGGTTTATATTCATGCGAGCATAGATGAATTTGGAGACTCAAGGTTTGTAGATTTGTTTGAGAGTCAACTAATGCACGAAAATCATGATCTTAAACTCAAATATAAGGCAATATATGATAAACATTTTCTTCAGATTATGGGATTTCCAACATTTGATGAAGATGAATGGGTCCAGTATGTTTTGAGTCAGATGCATGATGAATTCATATGGTTGTTAAAACCTTTCAAGATTACCAAGGATGTTATCAAAATTGTAATTGGGTTAAATTCAACTGGTGGATTACCCATGCTGAAAGCCATGAAAAACCAGACAATGACTTATGCTACCGGTGCCAAGTTTGATAAAAGAGCAATGACCATCAATGATATTATAGAACCGGATGTTAAATTTGCCTCCATGGTGATTGGATACAAGATTTACCACTCCAGCAGGGAAAATTTTGTCTCCAGAACCACTATATATGCAACTTATCAAATGTTGAAGGAGAATGCAGATTATGACCGACGTGAGCTATTACTAAACCAGCTGATTGAGAACTTGAACAAAATTAAGAAAGATAAGAAAAACACTTTCAAATATGGTACATTGGTTCTATGCTTGTTCTTCTACTATTTGAATGAAGTACCTAGAGTAAAAGGTGTGCACTGGACCAATGATGAGCCAGTTGCTATTCAGATCAGAGATCACCTACGCAACATTGGTGACTCTAAAGCTCAAAAAACTGCAATATGGGGATACTTCAAGAACTTTCAGAGTATGATGCACTCAAGGGAAAGAATCACTACAACAATTGTTGAAAAGTAAAAAAATGAAATATATTTTATGGTTGACACCGATCAATGCATAATGGAAGTAGTGGAACCTAGGACAGTTTGGATCATGCCCATGGGATATGCAGTAGATGGAAAAATCTTGAATATGCATGCTCAACATCTTCTAAGAAAGTCAAAAGACACAACAGTTGAAAGATTTGGGACTTATGAGGTGCTAAGCTTAAAACTACATGTACTGAGCTCAGAAAACCTAAAACCAACATAAAGATAAGAAAAGAAGTTGAGTAGTTGGCCAAGAATCTAGTTCTCATAAAGGAAGCTATGAGATAATTCAGGGAAAGAACTGAAAAGCCTGAGAAGGAGAAACAGGATAAGAAACAAGAAAGTGCTCCAGTAAGGTCCTCCTCCACATCAAGGACTACTAGGAGTTATGTTGCTACCCCTGTTCCTCCTAAGACTACAAAACTGGAAGCAAAGTCATTTGAAAAAAGGGAGAAAAGGAAGAAAACAAAAGCATCCTGGACCTATGAAAGCATAAGAGAAGAAGAAAAAGATACAGATTCTGACATTGAGATCAAAGAACGAAAGGCCATGGACACAAAAAGTGGCCAAGATATCCAAGGAGATGCCCTCTAGAAGCAAAAGGGAAAGCAAGAGGCAAAAGATAAAGGAATATGTAGAGAAGCCTACCCTTTCAATAGATGGCACCATTAAATTAGTTACTGTAGATGGAAACTTGGCTCCAATGACAGAATTCTATGATGACTATAGTGATGTTGACAAAAGAGTACTTGAGGAAGCAACAGTAAGATATTTGAATATCTACAACAAGGCTCTTATTGAGATATGTTCATTGATACCAAAAATACAATTATGCCCCCAAATTACTCTGAAGCAAATGAATCTGATATTCAAAGAAGCCAAGGATGAGTTCCGAAGTAAAAAACAAATGAATAAGCTTATGCTTGGAGAGACAGACAAGATTGGAAAGGAAAACAAAGAGATTCTTTGGAGTGCTTTGAAAAAGCACAATCTTCATGTTGTAGAGGAGGTAAATGTAGAGATTGAATCCTTAGACATGGATGTCAAAGGATTAAAGAAGAATAAGAAACTGACTTAAACTCTAGAATCCTCTGTTTTGGAAGAGGAAGTGCAAAAAGAAGAGGAAATATTGATAGAAGAAGAAAATGTTGGCCATGATCCTCTGGACCCTCCTGCTATTGATGACTCTGGAAAAGACCAAGAAAAAGAAGAAGGAAAAGAGAAAGAGAAGGAAAAGGAAGAGGCAAAGGGAAAAGAACTAGTAGAAGGAGATGGTGCTAATGCACCAAAGCAAGATAGTTTGGTTTCTGCCATTGACAAAGCACAAGGGAAGAAAATTGAAATAGCAAGTGTGGCAAGAGACACTACGGATGCAGTGCAGAGTTTTCTCAGCAAGGAGATGCTAGAGTTAGATGAGTTGGAATTGATACAAGGACCAATCAATTTGGACACTCTCTGGACCAAATGCTGAAGATATCATCATCTACATAGGCCAAGGCAAGGGAGAAAATAATGAAGTCTCACATAGAAGACAATGAGTTGATTGGCCTTGCATCTGGAATACTAGAGAAGATCATGCCCACATATCAGAAAAATATATCTGATTCTCTTTTTGGAAATTTGAAAAATCTTGTGCATTCTGTAAATACAAAATTTGAGTCTTTTGAGAAGTCAGCCAAAGTAAAGGTCTGGAAAGAATTTTTGGATAAGAGGTTTAGTGAACTAAAAGGCCTTATAGATAATGATAGAAAAACACTCGATATTGGTATAAAGAGTATTGAAAATGCTCTTAAGGATGGTGGTGATGTATAGAAGTTTTGTATATCATGGCCCAAAATAGTAGAGGATATTGAGAAAAAGTTAAAGGAGCAGGAGAAAAAGCTGCTAGACCTATCTCAAAGTTTTGATCCTTTAACAGTATCTCCAATGAGCCAAGAGTGTCAAGCATTTAGCCTGACAAATGAAATAAAGAAGATTATCAAAGAAAAGAAGAACATTATGGAAAGAATGGGTGAGGTCTAGGGACCGATTACCCCTAAGTTGGAAACAATGTTTAATACTTTGTCAGAGGCCCAAAGTACTGCCCAGGCAAGTGATCCCTCATATCAAAGGAAAGTAGAAGCATATGCATTTTTGCTGAGTGGACACATTTCAATTTTGGATGGTATGAAGAGAAGTTGGGCCACCTAATTTGTACAGTTAAAGAGTACTTTTGCAGATATCCTTAAATATATGTAAATACAACATATGGACTGTTTGTACATATGCGGCCATATATACAAGACTTTTGCATAATTAGTGATTGTGGATCCCACCCTTTGCCATTGATGTCAAAGGGGGAGTGAAGAACAATGAAAAATGATGAATCCAACAAAGGGGGAGCACCATAAAGCAGTGTGAACAACAGTATGGAGCACAAGCAAAGAGGGAGTTATTTTGACACTTAGTCATTTTTCACTAAGTGTTGCCATCAATGCCAAAGGGGGAGATTGTTGGCAAGAGACACTGCTAAGCATGACATGTGTTGTCATTGATGGCAACTAAGAGTATTCCACCCATCCACATAACTCAATTTGTTCTTATCAGAAGTTAGAATCAGAATTTATCTGTCCGGGAAGTCAGAAACAAAGCAGACGATAGGGTCTGGTATCTTGGTCTAGATCTCTCCGATGGTAGATCATAGTTTACTGTGGATCTAAGGGAGTCATAAGAATTTTCAAGATAATCTAAATCTAGAGTTTTGGCCTCTGGTGATGAAGGATTCAAGACTTATTAGCATCTGAGTATCGGGTTAACAGTTTGATAGAGCAGACAGATGAAGAGTAAGCTAACCTTGAAATTGATCTTGGTTCCGTATGTATGGAAGTTGTTGGTTGGACAAGTTGTAATGATTAGTGATAGTAGCCAACATGATTAATGATTTGTGAGTGCAAGTTTTGGTCCGCGTTACAAGTGTACATGGATTTAGCTGACATAGTAGAATTTTTAATAAAGTTCTAAGTGTTCTTAAAGTTGACTAAGAAGTGGTTGAAGATCAGGATGTGGATATATATAGCCAATGGATTTGAATTATTTTGGTGTGTGTGTGAGGTGAATATGGAATAAGTGCAAAAAGGGCAGAGATCTAAGGTTCAGATGTTAGCAGAACAGTAAACAAAGTAGAGTAAGGATGAAGTGTATCAAGTCAGTATTTTGTACTTAACTGGAATTGAACCCTTGCATCGGTAGATGCTATTATTAGTTCAAATTCATTGTAATCTTCTTTTTGTAGGTAGTGAGCCTTCTTTTGAGTAGTGATCTCTAGGCAGTGAGCCCGAATGCATGTGCATTCCCCTTTTGTAATACTTTTAATAGAGTATCAATCTTTTGTGGGTTAACCCCCAACGTGATTTTTCCCTTAACCAGGTTTCCATGTAAAACTCTTGGTGTCAAGTGTGTTACTGTGTTGCTGCTCATATGTTTATAATTTTTGTTTTCCATGATTAAATTGTTGATCTATTGTTAAATAATAAAAGGAATAATTAGCTGCAGAAAGAATTAAAGTTTTGTGACAACTGATTCACCCCCCTCTTAGTTGTCTGCCCTAATTCTAATAGATAAATCTTGGAACTGACTTCCAGTATGAACTAATACTACATTGTGGATGTGTGGAATGGACTTAGTTGCCATCAATGACAACACATGACATGCCTTGCAATGTCTCTTGCGAACAATCTCCCCCTTTGGTATTGATGGCAACACGTAGTGAAAAATGACTAAGTGTTGGAACACTCCCCCTTACTATGTACACTTGAGATTTTCACTAATCTCCAATGCACCCCCTTTGTTGGATTTCTTATTTTTCACTGCTCTTCACTCCCCCTTTGACATCAATAGCAAAGGGTGGGTTCGTAAACCAAAATTTATACAAAAATTCTCCATACCAGGCCGCATATGTACAAACAATCCTTAAGTCCTATTTACATAAACTTAAGTACATCTCCAAAAATGTTCTTTAACTATGCTAGATCATTATCCCAATTCTTCTTTATAGTCTTCAAAACTGAAATGTGGCCACCGAAGAGGAATGCTTGTGACTCTGCTGTACGCAGATCACTGGGATCACTTGACTGAGCTACAGCTTGAGCTTCAGTCAGAGCATTAAACATGACTTCCATTTTGGGGAAAAGTAGTCCCCAGAGCTCACTCATTCTTGTCTCTATGCCCTCCTTCTCTTTTGTCAATTTCTTTATTTCTTCAATCAAGTTGATGCTTGACTCTCCTTGCCACTGATGCTGACAACGGATCAAAAGAATTGGACACACTAGATAATTTCTGCTTAGACACTTTCATTTTGTATTCAATATCTTCTATAACTTTAGGACAAGATAGACAAAATTTGTATACACTACCTCCTTCTGTAAGAGCATTTTGAAAACTTTTTATACTGGCATCCAACACCATTTTATCTACCCCAATTAATCCCTTAAGAGCATCAAATCTTTTATCATTGAATTCTTTCTGAACATTTACCTTTATAGACTTCTTTAAGGACTCAAAATGAGAACTTACTGAGTTAATCAGGGTCTTTAATTGTCTGGAAGGGGATGCTGAAGAATCCTTTTGGTATGTTGGCATGATTTTCTCTAAAATCCCTGATGCCAAACCCAGTAGTTCACTATCCTCTATGTGAGACTTCAATATCTTTTCTCTTGCCTTGGCTTGTGTGAAAGATGCTATCTTCATCATTTGGATCAGAGAGAGAGTTTCCAGGTTGATTAGTCCTTGAATCAGTTTTGGTTCATCAATCTCTACCATTTCTTTACTCAGGAAACTCTTTACTGCATCTACAGTGTCTCTTGCCACAATTTCTGGATCACCTTCCTTTCCTTGAGTTTTCTTAGTGACAGTATCAAGACTATTTTGTTTGGGTGCATTAACATTTGCACTATCTTCTTCTGCTTTGTCTTCCTTATCCTTGACTTCTTCTTCTTCTTGATTCTTAGCCTTTTCTATTTCATGCTCTTCAATCTTCAATGAATCATCTTCAATTTGATCATCTGCTTCTGTATTCATCTTTGTATCTTCTTTGTCAGAACAATTCGGAGGAGTTAGAATACCTCCTACATCAACAATTTCATCTATCATTTTTACTTCTTCCCTACCTTTTACTTCCTCTTTTGGGACATCAAAATCATCCATTCCATATTGTTGCTCATCTTTCTGCTACTCTTCTTCATCTGGGACTGGTGTGTCATCAGCAGGCTCATCTGACACAACAAAGAACTAGTTCTTGTCCAATGCTTTTCTCAAAATTTGTTCAGTTTCTTGAACTATTTCATCTATCTCTCCAATAATCAGTTTATTCATTCTTGTTTTACTCTTGAATTCATTTTTGACCTCTTTGAAGATTTTGTCTGCTTCTCTACTGGAGATTACCGGACATAGAGTGGTCAGTACATGTTCTCTCAACTCCATATCTTTTGCCTTGGCAGCTTCTTTTCTAATTTCCAATATATCCTTTAGAACTTTTGGAACTTTTGACAAAATCTCTACTAGTGCTCGATTGAGCACATTCAGGTACTTGATAGTAGCTTCTTCTAAGAGTCCTTTGTCAGCATTATTGTAGATATCATAGAATTTAGTTAATAGTTTTAAGTTCCCATCAACCATGATTGTCTTGACAATGTTTTTCATAGAGGGAACTTTCTTCTCAGCACCAACTTCTAATTTTTGTCTCTTTATTGTCTTCTTTCTTCCAAAAGGCTTCTCTTTAGATACTTTAACAACTTTAGCACCTATGGCCTTTAGCACTTTAAGCCCGTCATTTGAGTCTATCTTTTCTTCATCTTCCTTTTTCAATCTGTCATGAGATCTGATGAAGGGGGTAAATCACAAAACACACAACAACATGAATTGAACAAAGAAAATAAAACTTTCTTTTATTGATCTAGGTAACTCATTACATTATAGAAGCTCAATTACAATCAGAGGATGAATCCTCTACTGGCTACAACACATTACAATTTTCCCAACCTCAAGACTTTAGAATCTTCAGCCTTCTGTAACCCCAAATCAGCCATGGTTTCTGTTTTCCCCCCTATTGTTGACTCTACACTTGCCCCCTTATCTCTACTACCACCCAGGGTTCCCAAAATAGTCATAAATAGCATTTTTTGGCAGCCTCCAACTAAATTTTGAAATTTGCAACTCCCTCCAAAAGTAGGTCAACTTCTGGGAAGCATAACTTTTGATCTGGGTGTCCGATTGATGAACTGTTTTAAGCACCAAAAAGCTCATGATGTGAACTATCACACTGCAAATCTATAAATAGATTTACATTAACATTTTGGGACATTATGGGATGTTTTAGTGCCTCATATCTCGTTTCAAAAATTTTCAGGGGCTTTTCAGAAAACAAAAACTTTAATATCTTTCAACTCACAAATGATCTTTGCCTGATTCCTTCACCAAAGGTCTTATATTTCCATTATGTAACTTTCTGTAAGTTTTTGCTTCAATCTGTGCCCAAATGCAAACTTTCCTAAAATGGTAGGTACACTTTCCAAAATAGGCAGGTTGCTATTTTTAGTAGTTTTGGAAAAACTGAAAGTCCTACATCATTATTCTGGATATTATGGAACTAGAAACACTAATTATTGAAATAAATGAAAACAACTATAATGATTTTGAATTAACTTCTTTTTGGGTGATGCAAGATTGCCCTTACACCACTGGATACTCCTGCATCAGACACGCAGGGTAATTTGAGAAGTGACCCTGTCACGTCTTAGATGTTTGTGTGAGGAAAACCCAAATGGTCAACCTCTGCCTTAGACAACCGAGAAGAATCTTCAACAGGCCTTCCTTTCCATTTTACCAGATATTCTTCATATTGCCTGTTCTGAGTACTTCCCACACGGCTATCCAAGATCTCTTCTATCTCCTCTATTAAAGTAGATGCTGGAATATTCCACTACGCTTCTGTTGGTCCATCCTCTGTTCCACCTTCATGATATTCTGATAAATCAGTAATGTTGAAAATAGGGGAAATATTGATCCCACTCAGCAACTCTACCTCATATGCATTTCCTGAATCATGTTTCTTCAAAATTCTACATGGTCCAAATTTCTTCATTTTCAGTTTATTGTATGTTCCAATTGGGAACCTTTCTTTTCTCAAGTGAACCATGACTTCATCTCCTACCTGGAATTCCTTATATCTCCTCTTCTGATCTACCTTAGCCTTTTACTGAATAATCATCTTATTAATGTGCCTTTTCACCTCTTCATGCAAATTCTTCATGTGTTTAGCAAAGTCTTTAGCCTCGGCACTTGTCTTTTCTCCTTTGTCCAGATTTCTTAACTCTAAAGCATTTCTTAGACTATTCCCATATACAATCTGGAATGGTGATTTACTAGTACTCCTATTGACATAATTGTTGTAAGCAAATTTTGCCTATGGTAAAATCAAATCCCATCCCTTGGGCTTATCTCCTACTAAGCATCGTAGCAGGTTACCCAAAATCCTATTCACCACTTTAGTCTGTCCATCAGTCTGTGGATGGTGTGCAGAACTAAACTTCAAATCTGTTTTCAAATTCTTCCACAATGTCCTCTAGAAATAACCAACAAACTTGGTATCTCAATCTGAAACTATGCTCTTTGGTAGACTGTGTAATCTCACCACCTCGCTGAAAAGTAATTCAGCAATATGAATAGCATCATTAGTCTTCTTACAAGGAATGAAATGTGCCATCTTCAAGAATCTATCCACCACCACAAAAATGGAATCATGTCCTCTTTGTGTCCTTGGTAAACCAAGAACACAATCCATACTAATATCATTCCATGGCTTCTCTGGTACATGTAGTGGTTGATATAGACCTGTATTCTAACTTGCTCCTTTCACCATCTGACATACTCTACAACTCTGCACAAATTTCCTCACATCCTGCTACAATTGTGGCCAATAATAATTTTCACCAACAATAGCAATGGTCTTATCTCAACCAAAGTGTCCAGCCAATCCTCCACTATGCTTCTCCTTTATCAAATTCTTTCTCATGGAACTCCTCGGAGTGCACAACTGGCTTCCTCTAAACAACATGCCATCTTGGATTATGAAATCCAACCATTTTGTCCTGTCCAACGTAACAGGTTCCAAAGAAGCTTTCTAGGCCTCTACAAAATCTAGATCCTCAAGATACAAAATTTTGAGCTCATCGAACCCAACAACCTGTATCTTCATTTCTGTCAACAAATTTTGCCTTCTGCTCAACGCATCTACAACTCTGTTGGACTTCCCACTCTTGTGCTTCAAAACAAAAGTATAGCTTTGCAAAAACTCAAACCATTTTAAGTGCTTTTGATTAAACTTTCCTTGACTATTAAGATACTCAAAGCTTGATGATCAGTATATAAAACAAACTCCTTTGGCAACAAATAATGTCTCCATTTCTTCAAAGCCTGAAGTATTGCATAAAACTCCTGATCATAAACAAAATACTTTTTCTTGGCATCATTAAGCTTCTCACTAAAATAGGCAATGGGCTTACCCTCTTGACTTAAAACAACACCTATACCACTACCACTAGCATCACAATCTACCTGAAATACCTTATTGAAATCTGGAAGTGCTCAAATAGGTTGTTTCTATGACTTTCTACTTCAAGGTATTAAAGCTCTTGTCTGCTCCTTTAGTCCATCTAAACTCTATTCTATCCCCTCTCATTGTCTCAGTTAGGGGTGCACAAATGCTACTGAAATTCCTAATAAAATTTTTGTAAAAACTTGCCAAACCATGAAAAGATAGTACCTCCGTTGCATTCCTTAGCGTAGGCCATTCAATGATAGCCCTTACTTTTTCTGGGTCTATCTTAAAACCTTCCTCTGAGACAACAAATCCTAGGTATACCAACTCCTTCTTTACAAAACTACATTTCTTCAGATTAATTAACAATTTCTTCTCCCTCATCTTCTCTAAAACTTTTCTGATATGTATCAGATGCTCATCCCAAGTCTTACTAAAAAATTAAAATATCATCCAAATAAACAATAACAAAACTTCCCAAAAATTCTTTTAGTACCTCATTCATGAGTTGCATGAATGTGCTTGGTGCATTGGTTAACCCAAATGGCATGACTAACCACTCATACAAACCTTCTTTGGTTTTGAAGGTTGTCTTCCACTCGTCTCCTTCTCTGATACAGATCTAGTGATACCCACTCTTCAGGTCAATTTTTGTGAAGTACTTGGCTCCACTCAAACAATCCATTATGTCATCCATTCTGGGCAATGGAAATCTTTACTTGATCATGATCTTATTGATGGCTCGAGAGTCTGTACACATTCTTTACTCTCCATCTTTCTTTGGTGCTAGTACTGTAGGTACCGCACATGGACTTAGGCTTTCTCTTATCAATCCCTTCCTCAACAACTCTTGAACTTGTCTGTTCAACTCTTCACTCTCTACTGGATTCATTCTATGGGCTGCCTTGTTTGGCAAACTAGTTCCTGGTATGAAATCCATTTGATGACTTATCTTCCTTAGTAGTGGTAAACCTTCTGGAACATTATCAAAGATATTGTCCTAAAATTCTTCCAACATATCTGAGCCTTCTATTGGTAGATCTTACATTTCTCTTGACTGATCTTACAAATCAATGCAAAGCAATGACATTCATGCTTCATACCTTCCAAAAATTTCCTAGCATCTACCAAGCAAATTCTGGCAATACTACATACCTTTTCTTCCACCTCCTTCAAGGGCTTCAACTTATGACGAACTCCATCCTTTGTTAGGGAATATGTGTTTGCATGGCCATCGTAGATAGCACTCCTATCATACTGCCATGGCCTCCCCAATAACATATGACATGCATCCATTGGTATGATATCACACAACACCTCATCATGGTAGTCCCCAATCTTGAACTTCACTAAACACTGCTCACTGACCAAAGCTCTGTGGTCCTTTTACAACCATGCAATCCGATATAGATGTGGATGCTTTCTTCTTGTCAACTTCAACTTGTCAACCATCTCCTCTGAAACAAGATTGTCAATGCTTCCACTGTCAATAATAATATCACAACACTTACCTTCACATTTGCACCTTGTATGGAATAAACTCTTCCTCTAATTTGTTTCTTTCTCCTCATTCAGCAAGGTTCTTCTGACAACTAGGGTTTCTCCCCTTTCAAAATCTTCAGAATGCTTAGAATGTGCATATTCATCTACATGTGCAACTCGTGGATTACCTTCAGGTCTTCTATTTGTCCTTCCTTGATGTTGCGGACACTCATATGCTCGATGCCCTTCTTCTCCACATTAGAAACAGGTTCCTCTGAAACCTCCTCTTCCAGGTCCTTGTCCAGGTCTACCTCTTCCTCTTCCTCTTTGCTCACCATTGTTCTGGTCACGAGGGTGGTAGGTATTATCTCCTCTCTAATTTCGACTAGTGCCAGCTTCTTCACTCTTCTTTGGATCTTCATTTCGGCCTCCATAGGGTCTTCCACCAGTCCTTCCACCTTGACCTCTTCCCCTTTGCTTACTATCAAATCTTTTATTCAACTTCTCTTCCACCTTTAGGGAAAACTGATATGCATCTTCTATGGTGGTCATTCTGACCATGCTCAACTCTTCTTGGATACTTGACCCCAACCCATTAATGTAACATGTTACCTTCTCCTTATTGGCCTCTGCATGACCGGGTCTGATAGTAATCTTATAAAACTCTTCTGTATACTACTTAACAGACTTGTTACCTTGCTTCAGTCCTTGTAGCTTCTTCAGCAACTCCATCTCATAGTCCACAGGAATAAACTGCTTCTTTAGTTTCTCCACCATCTGATCCCATCTGGTGATCTTTCCTTTTCATCTTCTATTCCTGTCTAACTAGACCTCCTTCCACCAAATACTAGAGTGGCCTTTCAACTTTTTTTTTCCAAACTTGACCTGATCTGGGTCCTCCACATCTTCATACTCGAAATAATACTCCATGTCATTGATCCAATCAATAAGCTATTCCAAATTCAAATCTCTAGAATATGTAGAAACTTTGATCATAGGCCTCTTTTTGATCTTAGAAATGGCCCTCAACAACCTAACTTCTGTAGGATCTCCTGGAGCTTCTTGTTCTTCCTCAGATAGCTCCTCTTCAGCTTCATCTTTGCTTTCTTCTCTTGTTCTTGGATCAAACCCTCTTCACAGCTCCTCTTGCAATGCATCGATTTGCCTTTGTAGGGCTCTAAAACCCTCTTCTGTCAAAGTATTTCTCCCAACATGATTTCTTTGTGGAGGCATCTTGATCTCCATAGCAAACCCACAACCTCAAGTCCTGGTGCAAACTGCCTCATGGTTGATGATTTGTCTACACACTCAGGAACCCTTGCTCTGATACCACTTGATGAAGGGGGTAAATCACAAAACACACAACAACAAGAATTGAACATAGAAAATAGAACTTTCTTTTATTGATCTGGGCAACGCATTACATTATAGAAGCTCAATTACAATCAGAGGATGAATCCTCTACTGGCTACAACACATTACAGCTTTCCCAACCTCAAGACTCTAGAATCTTCAGCCTTTTGTAACCCCAAATTAGCTACAGTTTTTGTTTCCCCCCTATTCTTGACTCTACACTTGCCCCCTTATCTCTACTACCACCCAGGGTTCCCAAAATAGTCATAAATAGCATTTTTTGGCAGCCTCCAGCTAAATTTCAAAATTTGCAACTCCCTCCAAAAGTAGGTCAACTTTCGGGAAGCATAACTTTTGATCCAGGTGTCTGATTGACAAACCATTTTAAGTGCCAGAAATCTTGCGATGTGAACTATCACGCTGGAAATCCATAAATGGATTTCCATCAACTTTTTAGGATGTTATGGGATGTTTTAGTGCCTCATATCTCATTTCAAAAAATTTTAGGGGCTTTTCAAAAAACAAAAACTTTAATATCTTTCAGCTCACAAATGATCTTTACTTGATTCCTTCGCCAAAAGTCTTATATTTATGTTATGTAACTTTCTGTAAGGTTTTGCTTCAATCTGTACCCAAATGTAAACTTTCCTAAAATGGCAGTACACTTTCCAAAATAGGCAGGTTGCTATTTTTAGCAATTTTGGAAAAACTAAAAGTCCTACATCATTATTCTGGATATTATGGAAGCAGAAACACTAATTATGGAAAGAAATGAAAACAACTACAATGATTTTGAATTAACTTCTTTTTGGGTGATGTAAGATTGCCCTTACACCACTGGATGTTCCTGCATCAAGATCTCTTTGCCTTTACTTTAGTTCTCTTCTTTTCCTTACCGGATAATATGTCTTTCAATTTCTCAAAATTAGCAGGTTTTGGGGAACAGAGGTAGCAGTAGAGCTCCTAGTAGTCCTTAGAGTGGAGGAGGATTCTACTAGAGTATTTCCTTGTTTCTTATCCTGCTTCTCCTTCTCAGCTTTTTCTATTCTTTCTCTATTCTGCCTCACATCTTCCTTTGTTATCCCAATGCTTTCAACATACATTTCTACTTGCTTCTGAGCTTTTCTCTTAATCTCTAGCTTTTAGAGTTCAACGTGCAGTTTTTCACCAAGCTCTTTATAAGTCCCAAACCTCTCCACAAAGTCATCCTTGGGTTTACTTAAGAGATGTTGAGAATACATTTCCAAAATCTTCCTCAACCTCATAACCCATGGGCATAATCCAAACAGTTCTAGGTTCTACAGCTTCCATTAGGCACTAATCAGTGTCCACCATAAAATAGATTTCATTTGTATATTTCTCAACCACTGATTTAGGGATTCTTTCCCTAGCGTGCATCATACTCTAAAATTTTTTAAAGTAACCCTAGATTACAATTTTTTGTGCCTTAGAATCTCTAATGCTCTGTAAATGATCTCTTATTTGTATTACAACTAGTTTGTCACTAGTCCATTGTACACTTTTTTACTCCAGGCACTTCATTCATGTAGTAGAAGAATAAACATATAACCAAAGAACCATATTTGAAGGTGTTTTTCTTGTCCTTCTTAATTTTGCTCAAGTTTTCAATCAGTTGGTTCTATAACAGCTCACATAGGTCATAATCTACATTTTCTTTCAACATTTGATATGCCGCATATATGGCAGTTCTAGAAATAGAGTTCTCCCTGCTAGAGTGATAAATCTTGTAACCAATCACCATAGAGGCAAACTTAACATCTGGTTCAATAATGTCATTGATGGTCATTGCCCTTTTGTCAAACCTGGCACCGGTAGCATCGGTCATTGTCTGGTTCTTCATGGCTTTCAGCATGGGTAATCCACCAGTTGAACTTAACCCAGTTACAATCTTGATAACATCCTTTGAAATCTTGAATGGTTTCAATAGCCATATGAACTCATCATGCATTTGGCTCAAGACATATCGAACCCACTCATTCTCATCAAACGTCAGAAATTTAATGACTTGTAGAAAATGTTTTCTTTTTAGGGCTTTGTATTCCAATTTCAATTCATAGCTATCATCCCTTAGGTGGTTGTCAAACAAATCTAAGAGTTTTAGGTTTCCAAATTCATCTATGCTATAGTGGATGTATGCCCTAACATCCTTAACATGCAAAACTCTGTATGGGACACCAGAAAATGCTCCTAAAGGTTTGATTTTGCCTGACTTGTATGGATGCTTCTTAAATTTTGGTCGAGGCCTTTCAGTAATATCAACAAGAGGAGTAGCCATTGCAAAGGATTGAAAATTTAAAGCTTCATAGGTAAATACCTTTTTCTTCCACAGAGTTAGGGTTAGCAGACAAATTTGTCGATCGCACTTCAAATCCTTGAAATCTTAGCTCAAATGCTCTTCTTCTTGCTATCTTTGAATGCAAAGTGATTCAAATGAGGAATGAACAACCTTTTTATGCTCCGTAAAACCTAGTTTGCCTTTGTAATAAATTCTCTGCCCTAACACATCTGCTTACACTGTTTCTGCATACCTGGTCGATCTTCAATTGCTCCACAAATCATCAAATCTACTTCTTTTCTTCTAGAAATCCTTTCAAATATTCTGTAGTAACCCAAATTATATTTTCACATCATGCTAGATTCAAGAACCTACTTATTGGCTGGGGGAATTTGATTTTCAATGCAGTTCCCTTGAGCCAGAGCTCCTAACTCAATTTCTAGAGGAATTATTAGCACCGGATTTTGGTGCAGACCTATTGTCAACATTCATTTTACCTTTCTTCACCCATGTCTTATTCATATCAACTTTGCCTTTATCTTTGACTTGTCTTGGCTCATCTAATTTTATGTTTTTTGGACCTCTTCTTTCATTATTCTTGTTTCTACAGAATCTTGCAATATGACCAGATCGATTACAATTGATGCACACAACATTTCTTTGCCCATTTGATTGAATTCCCCTTGATCTACACTGATTAGCCATATGTCCAAATCTATTGCACGCAAAGCATTTGCCATTGAAAGAATTCCCATTTCCTCTATTGTTAGAGTTATTTATTATCATACTTCTGCATTCATTGGATCTATGACCATACCTCTTACAATTGAAACATTGACCGGAGAAGGATGGACCACTTTGATTTACTCTGCTTTTGCATTGAGTAGCTTTATGACCAAATTTACTGCAATTAAAACAATTTCCATTAAAAGATGGATACCTTTGAGCATTAGGCTGTCTTACCAAAGGTCTTCTAGGTCTGTTTCTCTTATGCCTTGATTGAAAATTTCTTTGTCGGGATCTGGAGCTTTCACCTTTCTCATACCCAGGACCATGCTTATCATTAGCCTTCTTCTGACTCTCAAGCATTGATTCAAGTTTAGCTGAGCTTATCTTGAACTTCTCCTTGTATTCATTTGCAATTTCAAGGTCATGTCTGAGAATGACAATTTGCCTTTCAAGTTCTCTTACACTGTCTCTCCTTTCTTGTAGATCAGACTCTAGATGGCCAGCTATTCTGTCCAATTTGCAGCATTCTTCAGTTCTTTCTTTTATAGTTTGATTAAGGTCTTCTTCAGTGTTCTTCCTTTTCTCAATTTCTTTGGTTAGCCTCATTACCCCATATTCCATCTCATGTTTTAAAACAAAAACTTCTTTTGTCAGCTTCTCACATTCCTTTGTCTTCACTTCTAAAGCCTTATTTCATGCCATTTTCTTTAGTAAGATTAACTAACTGATGAAGTAGTTCCTTCTTTTTTTCCATTGATTTTTTTAATTTATCTTTTAGCAAGTCAATGCAATCATCAACATCCTTAAGGTTCACTTTCAGGTCATCTATTTCTTCTTTGGACTGGACAAGATCTTCTAAAGCTAATTGAAGTTGTTCTCTGAGTGAACCCATTGAAACTCCTTCCTAGATCTTCCTCAAGCTATTAGACTTCTTTCAAAGAACTTGGCTCTAATACCAATTGTTGGAATTAGGGCTGACAACTGAGAGGGGGGGTTGAATTAGTTGTCTTCAAACTTTAATACTTGCTGCAGTTAATTTCTTTTTACCACTTCATAATAGATTAATGATATAAGCAAGAATCAATAACACATGAGTAGAAACACAATAGCACACTTGACACCAGGATTTTTAACGTGGAAACCCAGTTAAGGGAAAAACCATGGTGGGGGTTAACCCACAAAGATTATACTCTGTTAAAAGTATTAGAAATGGGAAGGTACATGCCTTCGGGCTCACTGCCAAGAGCTCATTGCTCAAAAAGAGGCTCACTGCCTACAAGAATGATTACAAAAGGATTACAGATTGTTTGAACTGATGAATAGCATTTGTCAATGCAAGGATTCAATTCTGGTTAAGCACACAATACTGATCTTACACATTTCATCTTTACTTTGCCCTATTTATTGGTTTGCCATAATATAGACCTTAGATCTCTTCTCTTTCGGACTTCTATCTGCCCTTTCCACACTTACTCCATATTCGCATATCAACATCCCTCTAATACACTCAAATCCATCGGCTATATATATCCACCTCAAGAAATTTAATCACTTTTATGTCAGCCTTATGAAGAAATTAACAAACAATACAAGTACTCTGTTCTGTTGGCTGAATCCATACACCAATATTGTTGCGTACCAAAAATAACACTTGCAGGTCACCATACATGTTGACCACTAACATTATATCCCATACACAACTCACCAAAACACTTCTACTAGATCCATACAAGGATCTAACACAAGTCGGCCTATTCTTCACTGAACTATTCTATCATATTAGGACTCAGTACTCAGATGCTCATAAATTTTAATCCATTTGTACCAGAGACTGAAATCTTGGATTTAGATTATCCTGACATTCCTCTACACTCCCTCAAATTTGCAACACACAATGATTAACTGGAGAGATCCACTGACCAAAATACTAAACTCTACCATACACCCTGTTGATGTCTATCTGGACTTGATAAATCTTGGAACTAACTTCCAGTATGAACTGTTACTACACCACGGATGTGTGGAATGGACTTATTTTCCATCAATGACAACACATGACATGCCTTGTAGTGTCTCTTGCCAACATAAGTATGGTAAGATGGTATGGAAATGATAGGTTGGAATAGAAAATGATAGGATGAAAATGGATGAGACAATGTGTCCCCAAGTGTAAGCAACATAGAAGATCAACCTACACATGATGCCTGTTTTCTAGGCTTTCATCATGGTACTTATCCAAGGTGCCACCAAGGGTGGTTTTCACTATTGGATGAAGGGATTTCTCTTTACTTTTTTGATTTTTTTTTGATAGGAGAAGGGAATATGGATAGGAGGGACTCAAGTGTCTAGTGCCATTAAGGTGATAGTGTCCCATTGGAGAATGATGTCATCACAAATGGACCATGTCAAGCCATTGTGCTCATCGACGTTGGTAAGGGATTGCATGAGAGGGAGATGGATTAGGTAGATAGTGGATTATGGAGGGAAGATAGTGGATTATGATGTGGATTATGGAGGGAAGATAGTGGATTATGCAGGGTTCATACAAGGATGGATGATAGGGTTATGCAAAAGCATGGACCATAGGAAGGTGATGGAGGAGATATGTAGGATAATGACTGAATGATGGGATGATGGAGGTATGGAAAGGAATCGTGACCAATGGCTACACACACCATGATAAACATGCAAGCTTTTGATTGGATGGCAGTGTAGGAAGCAATGGTGATGTTTTCTTGGGAGATGGGTGACATAGTGCTTTAGAAACCCACATGGAATTATTCTTTTTATGATTTTTTCTTTTCATACGGGATGGAGGAATAAGCTATTTTTGAATGGAATGGCATTTTTTAATGGAAGTGGATGGTTGGAATTTTTGTGAGGTGGATGCCTCATTTGACTTGATTGATTTTTGTTTAGGGACCTATACCATTTTAGTTTTTGACTTTTCTTTTGTAGGTATGTGCTTGGATGGATTTCTGAATGTACTGTGCTTTGATTTTTTGAATTGATGTCCTAAGGAATGAGGGTCCTTAGGATTTTTGGATTTATGAGTGAAGGCATCCAAATGTTTATTTTTGAATCCCATGTGGCAGGTGGAAGCTTTATGTTTACATGATGTGTGCATTTGTTGGTCATGATTAGGATATTTAGGGTACTTATGAATGATTGGGCTATTAGGTGTTGGAAGAAATGGAGGTAAAGTGAATGGAGGGATATTAGGAGTTGGAAGGAGTGGAGGTAAATTAGATGGTGGAAGGTGTATGGTCACATGCTTTTGACATTTGTAAGACAATGGAGGTGGAATGGTGACATATGTTTTGGGAATATGATGTGATTTGTGATGGAAAGTGGACTTAAGGGGAATGAAGGAATTACCAACATCATTACATTGTTGAGCTTGAGGTGTGTATCCAAGGCCAAATGAGCATGGAGGGGCATTGACATGGACGGGCTCCAAAATACCTTGTTCATGAAGGCCTAGGCCTTTACCTTGGTAATTCATGTTTTGGAGCATGCGGTGGATGATGGGACTAGGTGTAGTTTAGACACTAGTCTTGAGTTTATTATTTCATGGAGAAGGTGAAATGATGGACAAAGGTTGTTTTTATCCCAAGGAAGAACACTCATAAATGAAAGAGGATAGACCAAGGGGATATGATGGTGGATTTGAAATGGGATCGATGGTGGATGTGGAAGGATCATTATGATCTTTATTATGTTCATGTAGATCCAAGTTATTTGTTTGATCTTCTATGTGTATTTGGGAGGCACAAGTCTCATCATGACAAGTGAATGTGGCTAGATCATGGATTGGTGGAGAAGTTTCTTCACTTTGTAGGAAGGCCATGAAATGGGGTGAATGCTCAAGTAGGTCAACAAGACTTGCATTTGATGGAGCATGTAGGTCTTAGGTGTCTTGTTCATGAATGGTTTTGGGGGGATGAATAAGATCAATATTCTCATGGATAGGTTCTTTATTTATGTGTCTACACCATCCTTCAACTCAACTAGGCATTTCTACGGATTATAATTTTTTGCTACTGCCTTTAGGAATTCAATGTTGGCAATTTGGCACTGTGAGCTTCCTTAAATTTAGTCTCCATGGGTTTGAGACTCACGTATGCCTATGCATATTTTTATAATGATAGATGAAGAGGTCACACCCTCTCACAGGGGTCCATGTATCTCCTACATGCTTGTATGTATCTTCTAGTTTCTTTGCATTAGGATTTAACCGAGCATTCCTTCTAGACCTCTGTCTAGACTTTGGGCATTGGTCTATTAAATCCTGATTCAAATGTCTTTCATCTAGTTTTTGTCTTTTGGCCCTAGGGTTTTTAGTAGTTTTTTCCATAGCATAATGCAAGAGAATTCCACTTCCTTCAAATGCAATTCGAACCAAAAGCTATAAATTTTGAGCTCAGAATACTTACTTGGATCCTTGAGTTGTATCTGTTGCAGAGGCCTGCCCTTGCTCCCGTGCTTGCATAATTAAACAAATTTTCTTAAGATTGTTTTTGATATACTTAGTGTTGAGCATTAATGGAAGCTCTCATATCATCTAGGGGATATTTAATTTTCACAACATAGCATGCCTTGTCATCTTTCTGAAATAATCAATTTTACTTAAGGGATTTATGATCTTTCATTACTGTTGTCAGGATTTTGTTATGACCTAAATGGTGGTCATACCAAAATTTCATTCTGTCAAGTCCCTTCAACATTTATTTCTCCTTCCAACATCTCTTTATTTATCATTATGTTTGTCTTTTTGAGGGGACCTGATATTGCCTCTCTTAAATATCCCAAAACATCTTTTTGTGTTTTTCTTTACTTGACATTTTTGGTAGATTTTCGATAGGATTGGGATCTGAGTCGTCCTGACATTCCTAATTCTTATGTATTATATATTACTACTCTATTGGTGGGATGTCAAACTGATATTCTTTAGTCCCCCCAATGTGCTTCTTACATTCAGAATGTCGAAGAGACTTCCAAAGACTCATTTAGATACTCTGAAATCTTTGTCCCTTCAAATTTTTAATGTCATCCGTAAACATGGCTTGAATGTTTGTCTTTGGATTTTCGAAGAGACTGTAGGATGAGTCTCTTTGACATGGCAATCTCTCTTCAATACACTATGTATCATATTGTCTCTTTATTGGTGTAACACATTTAGGTGTCACACTAATTTCCAGATATAGATCCTTAATATTGAAGAGACCCCTGGACTAGTTACTCTGATATGACGTGGGTCTTTTATCTATGTACTTTGATTTTAGGGTTAATACTCCCATGATATGATTTCAAATGATGTGGGTATTTTCAATGTGGCCTTTTGGTCTTAAGGTGAAAGTAATTGATTCAAAATTTATTACAGCTCATTTTTTAGGCTGATATGGGAATATTTATTTTGAAATGGAAAATATCATTGTAAGGGTATCATGATGGTGGGAAATGGGTTTTAGATGAAAAAATTTAAATTTTTAAATTTTTTGTCCCAACAGTGGCTCTGGTTGGGGATGAATGGCCGTGAGGTCATTGCAAGGATCCAGAATCATTCTCTGGGACATAGACTAATGGAGGTGGCGGGGTGGGGAATGGAAATCTAACCTACTGTGCATGAAAAACATTTTCTTTAAAGAGAGAAGATATTTCAGGAAATGTCCATGCATTGGAAATTTCATGTTCCTCTTTAATATACTGTGCATGTAAAAAATGTTTTATGAGAAGAAATGTTTCAGGAATTGTCCATGTACTAGAAATTTCATGTTCTTCTTTAATATACTGTGCATGTAAAAAATGTTTTATGAGAAGAAATGTTTCAGGAATTGTCCATGCACTGGCAATTCCTGTTCTTCACCACTCATGTTTTGTAAGTAATAAGAATCTTCACCACACTTGCTAGTGATGATAAATGGGCCTATCCATAATGCTTCAAACTTACCATGCTTCCCTTTTTCTCATCCTCTAGCATTCCACATGAGGACCATATCATCCACCTTGAATTTTCTTTCCTTGGTTCTTTTATCAAAGAGATATTTCATCTGTAGCTATAATTTTTCATTCTATTTC
This sequence comes from Cunninghamia lanceolata, assembly GCA_027924645.1. Classification (NCBI taxonomy): domain Eukaryota; kingdom Viridiplantae; phylum Streptophyta; class Pinopsida; order Cupressales; family Cupressaceae; genus Cunninghamia; species Cunninghamia lanceolata. The sequence goes on along the minus strand of BSBN01001215.1, from coordinate 17,233,331 downwards.
TGAGCTTGTGTTCTAATTTCATCAAGTTTAGCTAATTGTTCCAATCTCTCTTCCATGGGTTCAGGGACATCCAAATCCTCTTGAAGAATAAACTTATTGGTGTAGTCATGGTAGGAAGGTTCACAAAATGAACTGTCCAAGTCGTACAACAAGAGTAAACACAATAGAAACAATTCAACGATATGAAAAAAACACAGATTCAGTCATTCAGTATATCATAGAATTCAAATACAATCTTGCTGACATCATGCAGGCTTATGATTCAGTTCATAGGCCTGATTACAAATATCAGAATATGCACAAGATATAGCTTTAAATCTCCTTTGCACAAAAATCCAAACTATCTACTATCCCTATATGTTTCACTAACTTCATAATTGCTTTCCTAAGGATCTATTACATCAATATATATCATCTCCAGAACAATATATTCCTCTGTGTTAGCCAAGGAAGGTCACAAACTCCAATGAAGAGTTGTAACATGTGTACACGGATAGGTCAAACCTAAGCATGTTGAACACCTCCGCAAATGTATGGAATGATGTGCAGATCTCAGGGAAGGTTGGCCATGAACCAAAGATCATTGAATGATGTGTCGTTAGGCTCCACAAGTCAACGAATGCTCTGCAAGTCTTCTCCTTTAGCTAATTATCAGAGACTATCAAGATGCTTTGTTCTTAGAAAACAACTGGTCTTCTAATAGCGAAAACTTTTCAATACTTAATCCAAATGCTCTGAATTCTGGATATGATGTAGATGAATAAATCTAGGTGCTAAGTCCAGCTCCACAAGATGTGAAATGTAACTATGGTAGAATGCAGACCAAAATATAGAAACTGCTATTGACTGAACTGCCTGAACTAAACTAGAAAATGAAAGGAAACAAACTGAACTGCAAACAAACTGAAATGCAAATGTTTTTTGGTTGATGCAAGATTGATCTTGAACTAGGGATGGTCCTACATCAGACATCTAGGGTTATTGAAATAGTGAGTCCCTCACTTTGCTGGGGCTAGGGGAGAACCAAGACGGTCCACCTCAGCCTGAGAAATCCATGATGAATCTTCTTTCAGTCTTCCTTTCCACTTCACAAGATATTCTATGTATTGTCTTCCTATGGTGCAGTGTCCAATTCTACTATCCAGATTGTCTTCAATTTGCTCTGGTGCTTGTTGTTGTAACTGCTTCTTCAAGTCTGCTTCCATGCTGTGATTGAACTCTACTTCATGATATCGATAAAGGTCTACAATGTTGAAAATAGGTGCTATACCCAATGTCTCTGGTAACTCCACTTCATATGCATTTCCTGAATCATTTTTTTGAGTATCTTACAAGGTCCAAATATCTTCATCTTCAACTTGTTATAATTGCCAACTGGAAATCTTTCTTTTCTCAAGTATACAATCACTTCGTCTTTGACTTCAAATTCCTTATGTGTTCTCTTCTCATCTGCGTTTACCTTATACTTACTATGCATATCCTCCAAATGCTTCTTCACCTGATTATGCACCATCTACATGTGATTTGCAAATTCCTCTGCTTCTACACTTCTCTTTTCTTCCATACCAATGTCTCTCAACTCGGCAACTCCTCTAGGTTTTACTCTGGCAACAATCTCAAATGGTGTTCTTCCAGTACTCCTATTTACTGAATTATTATATGCAAAATCTACTTGTGAAAGAATCAAATGCCAACTTCCTGCCTTCTCTCTAACCAAACATCTCAACAAGTTTCCCAAACTCCTATTCACTACCTCTATCTATCCATCAGTTTGTGGATGAAACACTTAACTAAACTTCAAATCTGCCTTCATCTTCTTCCAAAGTGTCTTCCAAAATATCCAACAAACTATGTATCTTTGTCTGAAACTATAATCTTAGGTAATCCATGTAATCTCACAATCTCCTTGAAAAATAGGTCTACTACATGCACTACATCAGTTGTCTTCTTACAAGGTATGAAATGAGTCATCTTCAAAAATCTATCAACCACTACAAATATTGAATCATGTCCTCTCTGTGTCTTTGGCAATTCCATTACAAAATCCATGCTTATGTCTTCCCAAGGTCTCTTTGGTACTATCAAAGGTTTATACAATCTAGTATTTTGACTACTTTATGAGGCCTACTTTTTATACTACTATTCATGAGACTATTGGCAGTGATAATTAACAATGATTTATGTGTTGAGAGACTATTGATCTGAATCTTGCTAATTAAACCTTATTGATTTCTAAGGAAAATAATTGTGCAATGATATTTTAGATGTGCTTCGGCTATGATATCTTGATGAGTTATTGATTTCGAGTTTGAGTGTGCAGGTATTACTAACAAAACCACAAATATAGGAGACCATCTCATACCTATGTTGTATCCCTTGTAAGCCGATCTAGTTCAATGAGGAACTAGGATCAACCTCATGTTTGGAAAATGTTGTAATGTTGCATGAGGTCAAGGGAATAAGGGTTATCTTCTGATTTACTTTTATTATGATAAGTGTTGTAAGAAATGTTGTTTTAATCTTGTTTAAATTTTAGTTCTTTTTGACCCTTTATCTTGTATTTTATTGGACTCTGGGAGTTCTAACTAGGCAAAAATCAACCCTGGGTTATACCCCATGGGTCTAAGGACCTTTTTGACTAGGATAACCCTGGGTTAACTTCCATATGGTCACTTAAACTTCACAGTGAAGTTAAGTGACGAATTTGGAAGCATGGGGACAATGGGATGAGTGGAATCCACACCCAGGCCACCTATAAGTCATAAAATAACTCCATGATTCTCTAATAATGGAATGTTGTCACCATGTGCCTCTCTTTTGGTGGGGTTCCCCTTATTTGGGGTAGTGTGTCATCCACTCCTTTTGTATTTTATTTTACTTAATGAATTTTAAATTCTCCATGTGTTGTCAAAGGAACTATTGTGGGGAACCTATTGAGTGGGGGTGAATTGTTTTGTGACCACTAGGATAATGGGTGAGTTGTTTAATGCCACTTGGGAGATTAAGGAAATGAAGGGAATTAGTCTTTAAAAAGAGGAGAAGAAGGGAAGTGAAGGAGGTTGGATTATGGTGGAAAGAAGGGGACTTGGGAGAAGGAGGCTAGAGTGGAGCTCTTCATCAAATTCCTTCCATAATTGGGCTTTGGAAGGTTGGTGAACAAGTCTACTCTCTTGAGTGTACTGTTGCTTATTATGTATGTTTTGCATCTTACTTGATGGATGAATTGTGCAAGTGCCTTCTTAGTGTACTCTGTTATCTTTGGGGGTTTTGATTTGGGTGTGGAAAGAGCTCCTTCCACTTGGAAGGCAATGCTCATCTTGTATGGGGAAGGGGAGGTGTGACCCTCCTCGGGTCATCTTGTTCTTGTTATAAGAAATGCTTTGAAGGCAGTTTGGTACTTTAGCCAAGAGATGACACCTAGAGGTAGAGATGTCTACTTCCCTACCCTCCTTGAACTCACCTAAGCTGAGTCTTTGTAATGTGAGTCAACCATGAGGGTTTGTGAGTTATTTGCTTGTTGTTTTGTGATCATTGTTGAGAAGTGTTGCTTTGTCTATTCCACCCTGGTATGAGAATGGTCTCCCTAGCTCGGGGGTGTCCCTCTTGCGGGACGATGGTAGGGAGGAGAGCTAGATGGTCCTTGTTGTCTCCCTGATTATTTTGCAGGATAATGTTGAAGCATGATTAAGAGAATTGAAGAAAGGTTTGCCTTGTCCAAGGAAATGTCTATCTTCTAGGTTGCAATTAGAGCTTGGTCATTGTAGTTTCATTATGTAAAAGTTGTAGAGAGGACTTATCTCCTGAAATTGTTGCTACCTTGGGGGTGGAGAGATAATTCTCCCCTACTGTGAGTTTTAGTTGTGACTTTAATTTAGTATTTGGATTTCATCTTTTGTGTGAACTGGGAGAAGAAATAAAGTACTCCCTTAGAATGTATGTGAGTTACGGGATCTTGTAGCAGTTTGTTCCTTGTTACCAAATTGTAAATTGTATACTATGAGTTTGTTGATTAAATATAGCCCTGGAATTATTTAATGAGAAAGTTAATTTTACTATTTTACGAATGATGCATTTTGCCTTGAATACAAAATAAAATCTTGGAGTATGTTGCAATGGGAAAATAGTCTAAATTGAATTTTTACTTGACTACTGTTGATTATGAAATGATTAGATTCAATCAGATTCTTGTAATATCTTTTGATTCCTTAAATTCATTTGAAAAGGAAACGTTATTTGATAGATCTAAAAGGCAATTAACAGGTTTAAATGACTATATATTCTTTTCATTTGGATAAACGATATATATTAAAATTAAATTGTTTAAAATAATGTGAAATGTATTTTACCATGGAACTACATTTTTATATGGAAATTGATATAATTGTATTTAAAAAATTCTTCTTATTAATCGAAATTGAGAAAATTATATATATATATATATATATATAATTTTTTTAAATTAAAAGTTGTGAATATTTGCATTGTGTGTATATATATATATGTATATATATTAAAATAGTTTTAATTAAACAATAATGTGAAAATGAACCTTAAGTATATACATATTTATAGTAAATAGTATTAAATTTAAAAAATTACAAAGTTAGTAAGAATTGTTACTAGAGAAGGTTCATACAATAAGGGTGGGGGTTTAAACCCCCACCGAAAGTTTTACATAGTGGTGTGGGGGCAGAGCCTCACACACCCCTGTCCACCTCAGTCACGGGCTATTCCGCACCCCCTCGCCGCGACCTAGAAACCACCACCGCTGCAGACTCTGCACCACCCATCCGCCAGCGACAACACTTCCCCACACCCCCGCCGTTGATACCCCCGCGGCCACCGTCTGAACCGTGGCCTTTCTCCGCTACCGCCAGACTTCAGCCGCCCACCTTGCCACTCTCTACACGGCCCAAACCCCCTTTGCACCTTTTGACCACCGCCCTCCATTTGCCTTCGGCCCTGCCAGCGTCGCCCTCTGTGGCCACCGCGACCCTGACCTCCGATGTACCTCCACTCCTCCGCGCTGCCTCTGCGGCCAGCACACTGCCCTCCCTCTGCCCTCATAGTCACCGCCTCCACCTTAGCGTCCCCTGTCTGCCGTCGCCTCTCCCCAAATCCCTGCAACATAAGATAAGCCACAAAGGACGCTAGGGTTTGCTCCATACTCTAGGCTTTATAAAAGAAGTTTTATTTATAATTTTAAATGAATTGTGTAGTTGAATTTATATATGTTTGAGATGTATATCTTTTTAAACTAGTATATATTTAAGTAATTAAATCTTTTCCTTGTAATGGAGTCCACAATTACTATCCACTATCACATGTAAGTATACCTACAGCTAGATGAACAAGATATATAAGTGAAAGTATTGCTTATGGTTAGGTTGTAATAAGAGTAATTATATAAATTTGTATATATATATATATATATATATAAGCAATTGGAACAAATATAGAAAAGAGATTAGGTATGTTTATAATAGTATAATGCATATATGTATAAATAGATATATGTGACTTGAGTGGTGTTAAAGTTATAAGAAATGAGACTACATTTATTTTTATATATTAAAGTATTAGTTGCAATTAGGGGTGGCTTCAAGTTGGAATTCCACTTCCTAGAGGAGGAGTAATTTATTTGTTAGAATATATATATATATATATATATATATATATATATATAATTTAAAATTTGAAGTGATAGTTGTAAGTGGAGATGTAATTTCAACTATGAAAGAGGAATTTAAATAATATTATTATATGTCTATATATATATTTAACTCTATATATATATAGATAAGAATGGTAGTTGTGTACCATATCTGATTTAAAACTACCTTGTACATTTGAAAATGAAGGTATGAATTAAACTAACAATATCTTATATATATCTCTATATATATAAGATAAAATTATAAGAGATGTTAATGTAAATATTCTGGGTTATGGGAGGTAATTAAACAAATATATATATATTTATATATATATATATATATATTTATATATATATATATATATATATATATTTACATTGTTCTAATTGTATTTAGTTGAGAGATTCAATTATGATAGAAGAAATTAAATTAGTTATAAATATAAATTTCTACGTATATTTATATTTATATATTTAGTGAACAATATGTGATATAAATTCTTTTAATAACAAAGGAAGGTTGAGAATAATTTAAAAGTAAGATTTCCATAATATATCTATTTGACGAAAGAAACCCTAGCACGTTGCTATTAACGATCCTATATATGTCCGCAATGTTTAATTCAGAGATCATGAAATCCTTCATGTTTTACCAGTAAACAATTAAACAAGGGATTAATCAAAACATTTTGTAGAGAGGTGGTGTTAGGCAACGAAAAATAGTATGAAATTTGACTGAGAGAACCGGTTAGAGACAATAAATTATTAGGTAAACTGTAAACGTCGAAATGAAGATAAATTAATTAGACGATTGAAGGCAATGGATATGGAATGACGAGCAAGAAATGGAATAGATTGGAAGAGGCAACTACAGGCCAGTCTTCTACCAAGGAACCCTAAATGTTGCCTATTAAACCAGCTTATACATTAGTGTTAGGTTTTAGTATGCACTTGAGGGTAGAATGCTTCGTAGCAACGAGCACTTGTCAACATAATCAACCACAATCGAGCACGCTTGTGCGTGCGAGGGGGACCTTTTTAAGTGGTTAAGAAAATTTTTGTTAGTTCGTATCATGACACACGTCGCATGTGGACATGACACGTGTGTATTGCGTGTTGTGTCTGCACGTGAAATGTGGGCATGACATACTTCCTTTTGCAACTTGACAAACTCTACAACTCTACACAAATTTCCTAACATCCTTATGTATCTAAGGCCAAAAGTAGTTTTCACTTACCAAAGCCACTATTTTATCAATGCTAAAATGTCCTGTCAATCCACCACTATGTTTCTCCTTGATTAAATTATCTCTCATCAAACTCTTAGGTACGCACAACTGACTTTTTCTAAACAACATTTCCTAAATGAAATAATCCAACCACTTACTCCTATATGTCGCAATAGGTTCCTTACATGCTTTCCAAGGTTCTGTAAAATTAGTGTCTCCCTCATACATGTTCTTCAATTCATCAAAACCTAACACTTCCTCATTTATGTTAACAAGTTTCTTCTTCTACTTAATGTTTCAACAACTTTGTTTGATTTTCCACTCCTATGCTTCAACACAAAAGTGTAACTCTGCATGAACTCTACCCATCTCATATGTCTCCGATTCAACTTACCTTGACTGTTGAAATACTACAAAGCTTGATGATCTGTATACAACACAAACTCCTTAGGCAACAAGTTATGTCTCCACTTCTTCAAGGCTTGAATTATGGCATAGAACTCTTGATCATAAACTAAATATCTTCTCCTTGCATCATTCAACTTTTCATTGAAATATGCTATAGGTCTACCTTCTTGACTTAATATTGCTCCAATTACACTCCCACTTGCATCACAATCAACTTGAAATACCTTATTGGAATCTGGTAATGCCAACATAGGTTGCTCTGTCATCTTCTGCTTCAACAATTCAAAACTTTTATCTACTCCTGATGTCCACTTAAAGTCTTTCCTGTCACCTCTCATTGTCTCTGTCATAGGGCTACATACTGAACTAAAATTTCTAATGAACTTCCAATAGAAACTAGCCAATTGATGAAATGATCTAACCTCCCCAACACCCTCCGGTGTAGGCCATTCAACAATTTCTCTTACTTTCTTAGGGTCCATCTTCAATCCTTTCGCAGAAATCATGAATCCTAAGTACACTAGTTCTTCCTTCATTAAACTACACTTCTTGATGTTTATCAACAATTCCTCTTCTCTCAACTTTTGCAAAACTTATCTAATATGCCACAAATGTTCTTATTTTGTCTTACTAAAAATCAGGATATCATCCAAGTATACAATCACAAAGTTACTCAAGAATTTCTTCAAGACTTCATTCATCAATCTCATGAAAATACTCGGTGCATTTGTCAATCCAAAAGGCATCACTAACCACTCATACAATCCTTCATTTGTCTTAAAAGCAATCTTCCATTCATCTCCCTCTCTGATTCTGATCTGATGGTATCCCCTCTTCAAATCTATCTTTGTGAAATATCTTTCTCCACTCAAACAATCCATGATATCATCCATCCTAGGTAAAGGAAATCTATACTTAATTGTGATCTTGTTTATGTTGGAAACAAGGTGGATAACTGGGGGGGGTGAATTAGTTATCTTAATTCTTTAACTTTCTTTTCTTCTTTAACAATTAGTGCAGTATCAAAACATATAAGCATACATGCACATGAGAGCAGAAAAGAAATCAACACACATAACATAAGGATTTTTACATGGAAAACCCTGTTAAGGGAAAAACCACAAGGTGACTAACCCAAGATTGTATTCTCTGTTAAAAGAGTAGAAGTACAAAATGGTACTTGCCAATTAGGGCTCACTACTCAAGCACACTGCTCACAAGAGGCTCATTGCCTATAAGAGACTCACTATCTACAAGGTATATAGAAAGTAGCCAGGTGTTTGAACTATTTAGAGACATCCACGTATGCTGAGGTTCAGTTCTGGTTAGGCTCAATAAACTGATCTACTGCACTTCATTCTTCCTCTGCTTTAGTGCTACTATTCTATCACATATCAGACTTGCATTACTGCTTCCACATTTATCTCTATCTTTCTTCACACATTATCTCCACACACACACACCTTCATACCAAAATCCATCTGGTATATATATCCGCCCCAAGGATTTCAACATCTTTCTAGTCGGCAACCAGAATACTCAAGATATTTACTAAACCCAGATCTGTCAGCTGAATCCATGCTTAAAAAGTGATGTGTATCCATGACATAGAGTTAGAAGTCATCAATCAAGTCAGCCAACCATGTATGATCTCTTAAATAACTTGACCATCGTTAATTTCTTCCTCAGTCTGTTCTGCCTGTTAGGGACCCAACACTTAGGTGCTCATATCTTTTTACTCTTTCATCATTGGGGCTCAATCTCTAGAGTGTAGCAGTCATGGTACGCCTCTTGACTTCCCCAAGTTTGCACTTTGCTGAGATACATCTTCTGAGAGATTCAGACTTGATTGTCAGACCTTGCTGCATGCTCTATTCTTGCTCACTGGACCAAAACTCTCTTCAATCTGACTTCTAGTAAAAACCTATTATGTGCTATGGATGTGTGGGATAAACTTTGTTGCCATCAATGACAACAATAATGAAGCCACACAGTGTCTCTTGCCAACAATCTCCCCCTTTGGGATTGATGACAACACTTAGTGAAAAATGACTAAGTGTCATAGCACACTCCCCCTTGGCTGATGCTCTGTTCTTATGTAGACTTTTCTGAAGCTCCCCCTTAGCTAGATTTCACATTTTTCACTACTCCTCACTCCCCCTTTGAAATCAATGGCAAAGGGTGGAATCCACACACCAAAATTTGTAAAAATTAACCTATACATAGCCGTACAAGTATATCTACAAAAGTGGTTTTCAACTGAACAAATTTTGTTGCCCAACTCTGTTTCATCCTGTCCAAAATTGAGATGTGACCACTTAACAAAAATGCAAAAGATTCTTCCCTTTTTAAGTCTACCGGATCACTGGTCCGGGTTGTAGTTTGAGCATCAGTTAGGGCCTCATGCATTGCCTCTAACTTAGGGATAATTATCCCTCTTATTTCACTCATTTTGCTTATTCTATTCTTCTTCTCCTTCTCAAGCTGCTTTATCTCATTTATAGTGGCAATAGCTTGGCACTCTTGATTCATTATAGATGAGGTGAGAGGATCAAAATTCTGAGATAAACTTGATAGTTTACTCTCATGTTCTTCCACCTTCTTTGCAATGTCTGATGTCATTGTGGACCAAGATAAACAAAATTTGTATAATTCTCCGCCATCTTCAAGAGCATTTTCTAGGCTCTTTATCCCAATATCTAGATTTATCCTATCATTTGATATGATTCCCTATACTTCAGAGAATCTCTTATCCAAAAACTCTTTCCAGACCTTTTCTTCTACTGATTTCTCTAAGGAATCAAAATGAGTGTTGACAGAGTTTATCAGAGATTTAAGATTATCGGATGGAGAGGCCGAAGAATCCTTTTGGAAGGATGGCATGATCTTCTCCAACATTCCTGAAGAAATCTCTATCAGCTCACAATCTTCCATGTGAGACTTCAAAAGTTTTTCTTTTGCCTTGGCTTGGGCAAAAGATGCTATCTTCATTGTCTGAACCGGAGAGAGGGAATCAAAATTGAGTGGTACTTGGAACAGTTCCAGTTCATCAATCTCCATCATTTCCTTGGTCAAGAAATTCTTCATTGATTTTGCAGTGTCTCTTACCAGAGACTTCTTTCCTCTTGCAGCCTCAGAGGTGTCATCAAAGATCTTCTCTGTTTGTTCTTCTTCTCTTCCCTTTTTCTCCTCTTCTTGACTTACCTTCTCCTCTTTTCTTCCTTCTCCTTCAGTTCCAGAGTCTGTTGGGGGATCCAAAAGAGAAATGTTTACTTCTTCATGGACTTCCTCTTCTAGAATAGAGGAATCCAAGTCCTTAGTCTCTTCCTTATCCATCTCTTTGGACTCTTTTGCATTTTTCTCAGTGGAATCTACTTTCGATGTACTCAATCCTTGTACATCCACGGTAGAGGGTTCTTCATCTATTTCCTCTATAACAGGGAGATTGAATCTCATGAAGGCATTCTAGAGGATGTCTTCTATTTCCTTTACCACCTGATCAATCTCTCCAAGCATAAGCTGGTTCATTCTTGCTTTGCTCCGAAACTCATCCTTGCAGTCCTTGAAGATCATGTTCATTTGTTGAGAGGTAATGGAAGGATAAAGTTGAATTGCAATTTGTTCCCAGATCTTAAGGTTCTTTGCCTTAGCATTCTCCTTTCTTAGTTCAAGTTCTTTCTCTAGACTTTTGGGAATTAGAGATATGATTTCAATGAATTCTTTATTATAGATGTTTAGAAACCTGACTGTAGCATCTTGCAAGATCTTCTAGTCAGCTTCATTGTATTCATCATAAAATTCAATCATTGGTTGCAGGTTCCCATCCACAGTGATTGATTTGATGAAATCATCAATGGAGAGAGTAGGCCTTTCAACAAATTCTTCTGCCTCTTCTTCCTTGTTTTGACTAGTAGAGGATTCCTTAGATGTTTTCTTCTTCTTCCTCATTTTCTTAACTTCTTCATCAGATTCTGTTTCTTCATCATCCTTTTCATTTATGTATAATCTTGTGGCCTTTGTCTTTGTTCTCTTCTATCCCTTTCTAGATGTCTTTGCTTCCATTTTGAGGATTTTGAGCTCTTAGAGGTGGCAGGTGCGGAGCTCTTGGAGGATCTAGTCTGGGAGGGGGCTTGTACTAGATTACTTTCTTTTTTTGGTTCTTGTCTCTCCTTCTCAGATCTTTCTATTTTTTCTCTGTTTGCATCAACTACCTCTTTTGAGATACCACATCTTTTGGTAACTTCCTCTACTTCCCTTCTCACTTTTCTCTTCATCTCTGGTTGTCTTTGTTCAACATGAATTTTCACACTCAATTCTTGAAAGGTTCCAAACCTTTTTGCCGCAGGGTCCTTAGGCTGACTCGATAGGTGTTGGATATGCAGCTCCAAGATTTTCTCATCTACCTCATAGCCCATTGGCATAATCCAGACTGTCCTGGGCTCCACTACCTCCATTAGGCATTGATCAATGTCTACCATGAAACACACTGTATCTTTGTATTTTTCAACTAATGTTTGTGGAATTCTTTCTCTGGCCTGCATCATACTTTGGAAGTTTTTGAAGTATCCCCAGAGTACTGTACTTTGAGCCTTGGCATCACCAAGCCCATACATATAATCTCTGATTTGTATGGCCACCGATCTGTCATTTTGCCATACCCAACCACTGGATCCGGGTAGCTCATTCATATAGTAAAATAATAGACATAGTATCAAGCTACCGTACTTAAATGAATTCTTGTTATCCTTCTTTATTTTCTAAAAATTCTCTAACAGTTGGTTCAGGAGAAGCTCATAAAGATCATAATTAGCAATTTCCATTAGCATCTAATAAGCAGTGTATATTGCTATTCCAGATACAGAATTCTCCCTACTGGAGTGATATATTTTATAACCAATTATCATAGAAGCAAATTTGATATCCGGATCTGTGATATCCTCTATTGTCATTGCTCTTTTGTCAAATTTTGATTTGGTAGCCTCACTTACAGTTTGGTTCTTGACCGATTTGAGAGCAGGCAACCCACTAGATGAGTGCAAGCTAGTTACTACCCTAATTGCATCCTTTGTTATTTTGAAGGTCTTCAACAACCACATGAAGTTATCATGTATTCTACTGAGAACATACCGGACCCATTCATCTTCTGCAAAATAGGGGAAGTGGATGCAATGTCCAAAATGCTTATCCCAGATGGCCTTGTATTGGGGTTTAAGTTCAAATGTTTAATTTATTAATTGCTTGTGATAGATATCCATCAGCTTGGATTCCCCAAATTCCTCAATTTTGGCATGAATGTATACCCTAACATCTTCTACATGCAGAACCCCATGCGAAATGCTAGAGAATGCGCCTAGGGGATCAACTTCTAAGGATTTGTAAGGATGTTTCTTGAACTTAGGGCATGGCCTATGAGTGATCTTAACAACATTTGGAGTAGCCATCTTTCAAAAGATTCAGAGAGAGATATTCAAGAACAAAATACCTTTTTACACTTCTAGGGTTCACGATAAGAGCCGAAAAGATCGCTGGTTGAATCGAATTCTGTGGTTGATCTTTGAGAGGGTTGAAGTAATCTTGTTGCAGAGCTCTTTCTTTCTTCTTCTTGAATGCAAATGTGCAAATCATGAACAAAAGAACCCTTATATTTCTGTGCAAACCCTAAATTCATATTGCAATAAATGTACACCTTTAGTCATTCTGGTTCCCTTGTTTTGATCGTGTTATGAGAGAGATCCTTTCGAATCACTGAGATGCACTTAGAATTATTCTTGGTGATAATTGACAATCTATCTTCCTTTCTCCAATCCTTCCATTTATGCACAGATCAAGATATTTCAATTTTGAATCATACCGGATCTAACTATGAAAATCCTACTTTTACCGGATGACTGTTAAACCAGATCAATCTTGGATGATTAACCTCTTCAAAACTCCTTGCAAATATTTTATATTTTTACCAAGGGTTATTTAGATATCTTTTTGAGAACTCTTTAATCCACAACACTCCATGTGCCAATTTTAGGCACCAATTGACTGGCCAGGGGAAATTTGTTTCTTTTCTGACTCCCCCTGAGCCAGAGCTCATCTATTTAGTTTCCAGAAGGAATATCAACACCAGATTCTGGTGCAGATCCATCCTCAACATTTTCTATACTTCTCTTCACCCAAATCTTGTTCATTTCCCTTTGAACTTCATCCGCATTCACTTTTCCTTTTCCTTTGTCTTGATTTTGATTATGATGCACCAGACCCCTTTTATCCTGATTCTTACTAATGCAGAATTTGGCAATATGACCGGATTTATTGTAGTTGTAGCAAATAATATTTCTTTGCATATTTGACTAATATCCTCTTGATCTACAATGATTAGCCATATGTCCCATTCTATTGCATGCAAATCATCTACCATTCAATGAATTATTTATTTGCATATTTCTACATTCATGAGATTTGTGACCATACCTTTTGCAATTAAAACACTATCCAAAAAAGGATGAATTAGTCCGATTCATTCTTCTTCTATACTAATTTGCTTTATGACCAAAGTTATTGCAATTTTAGCAGTATCCATTGAAGGATGGATATCTTTGAGCATTTGGTTGCCTTACCGGAGGTCTTCTAAGCATGTTCCTTGGATTTCCTGATTCAGAGTTCTTATGACCAGATTCGGAGCTTTCACCTTTCTCATACCCCAAACCAAACTAATCATCAACCCTCTTTTAGCTTTCAAGAAGAGCTTCAAGTTGAACAGAGCTTATCTTGAATTTATCTTTGTATTCATTTGTTGTTTGAAGACCCCTTTTAAGATTGTCTATCTGATTCTCAAGTTGTTCTTCATTATCTCTCGCTTCTTCAAGATCAGATTACAGATGCCTGATTATTCTATCCATTTTGTGGCAGTCTTCTGACTTCTCCTTGAGAGATTGTTTTAGATTATCTTCAATTTTTCTTTTCTCTTCAATTTCTTGGGTGAATTTCATAACCCCTGATTCCATTTAATGTCTTACCATAATGACCTCTTTTGATAGCTTCTCACATAACTTGTTTTTCTCATTCAGATTTTCATTAGTATCATTGGCTTCACTTTGACTTGCTAATTGTTGAAGTAGTTCCTTTCTATTTTTTATAGAGATACTTAGTTTTTCTTTGAGTTCATTTATGAAATCATCAGCTTGTTTGAGTCTTTCCCTCAGGTTATTGAATTCAGAGCGAGATTGCTCAAGATCATCTAGGGTAGACTGAAGTTGTTCCCTCATACCATACATATCCATTAAGATTCCCAGATCTTCCTCAAGCTGTTAGGCTCTATTTGGAGGAACTTAGCTCTAATACTAATTGTTGGAAACAAGGTGGATAACTAAGAGGGGGGTGAATCAATTATCTTAATTATTTAACTTTCTTTTCTTCTTTAACAATTAGTGCAGTATCAAAATATATAGGCATACATGAACATGAGAGCAGAGAAGAAATCAACACACATAACACAAGGATTTTTACATGGAAAACCCTGTTAAAGGAAAAATCGCAGGGTGACTAACCCAAGATTGTATTCTCTGTTAAAAGAATAGAAGTACAAAATGGCACTTGCTAATTAGGGCTCACTACCCGAGCACACTACTCACAAGAGGCTCACTGCCTATAAGAGACTCATTGTCTACAAGGTATATAGAAAGTAACCAGGTGTTTGAATTGATCAGAGACATCCACATATGCTGAGGTTCATTTTCAATTAGGCTCAATAAACTGATCTACTGCACTTCATTCTTCCTCTGCTTTAGTGTTACTGTTCTATCACATACTGGACTTGTATTACTGCTTCCACATGTATCTCTGCCTTTCTTCACACATTATCACACCACACACATACCTTCATACCAAAATCCATCTGGTATATATATCCACACCAAGGATTTCAACATCTTTTTAGTCAGCAATCGGAATACTCAAGATATTTACTAAACCCTGATCTGTCAGCTGAATCCATGCTCAAAAAGTGATGTGTATCAATGACATAGAGTTAGAAGTCATCAATCAAGTTGGCCAACCATGTATGATCTCTTAAATAACTTGACCATCATTAATTTCTCATCCAGATTAAAGTCTGATGCTCTGCCGGTCAGTTCTTCCTCAGTCTGTTCCGCCTGTCAGGAACCCAACACTTAGATGCTCATATATTTTTACTCTTTCATCACCAGAGGCTCAATCTCTGGAGTGTAGTAGTCAAGGTACTCCTCTTGATTTCCTCAAGTCTGTACTTTGCTGAGATACATCCTCTGAGAGATTCAGACTTGATTGTTGGACCTTGCTGCATGCTCTGTTCTTTCTCACCAGACTAAAATGCTCTTCAATCTGACTTCTGGTAAAGACCTATTATGTGATGTGGATGTGTGGGATAAACTTTGTTTCCATCAATGACAACAATAATGAAGCCACACAGTGTCTCTTGCCAATAGTTTATTACTCTAGAGTCAGTACACATTCTCCATTCTCCATCTTTCTTAGGTGCTAACACTGCAGGTACTACACAAGGACTCAAAATTTCTCTGATCAAACCTTTCCTCAACAACTCTTGTATCTGTTTGTTTAACTCTTCATTCTCTTCTGGTGTCATTCGGTGTGCTGCTTTTTTAGGCAAACTTGCTCGAGGTATAATATCCATGTGATGACTGATACTCCTTATAGGTGGTAATCCTTCAGGCACATTATCTAATATGATGTCTTCATACTCTATTAGCAACTCTGTTATCTCCTTTAGTTGTTCTCCTCCAGTTTCCCTCTTCAATGTTTCAGGTTTCTTAGGAATCGAAGCATAACACATATTCTCATGTCTCAAACCATCCTAAAATTTTCTTCCATCTACCAAACAGATTCTAGCATTTCCACATACTTCACTCTTAGGATCATCTTCCAAAGGAATCAAGGTAATTCTCTTTCGATTTGATATTATAGTGTATGCATTCTTTCTCCCATCATATATATCTTTTCTATCATATTGCCAAGGTCTACCCAACAAGATATGACCTACATCCATAGGCATAATATCACACAAGACTTCATCATGATAAGATCCAATATAAAATTTCACCAAACATTGTTCATTCACTAGTACCTTATGATCGTCCTGAATCCATGCTATCTGATAGGGTTTAGGGTGTTTCAATCTTTCCAACTTCAACTTAGTCACCATCTCTTTTGAAACTAGGTTATCTGAACTACCACTATTAATAACAACTTTACAACACTTACCTCCTGATTTGCATCTGGTTCTGAACAAACTTTTCATCTGCAGTGGTTCCTCATTTGTCTATGCTTGAAATAGTTCTCTCCTCATTACCATTGATTCTCCTTTCTTCAGTTTACCAATAGAACTAGGTGATCCAACATGTTCTTCTTTAATATAAGTTTCTCTCCCACTGTTCTCTCTCTTCTTACTTTTACTACCCTAATTACATATATTCAAATGCTCTATGTCCTTCACCTCCACAATTGAAACAAGTACCTCTGAATGTTCTCTTATCAAATCCTCTTCCCTCTCTTCTATATCCTTCATTCAGGTATGCACTAGGGTTTCCTCTCTGGTAAAAACTTTTGTCATCTCTCCGGTAAGCATTATTATTTCTGTCATCCTTCTTGAATGGGTTGTCAGGCTTGTTCTACTCCGCAAATGATCTATCTCCTTTGGAAAATGTTCTACCTCTTTGAAATTTACCTCCTCTACCTCTTTGTCTTAGATCATGCCTTTTATTTAGCTTCTCTTCAACTTTCAGGGCAAACTGATATGCTTCTTCCAAAGATGTCATCCTTACCAAGCTTAGTTCTTCTTGAATGCTCAATCTTAGTCCATTGATGTATCTAGCCATTTTCTCCTTGCTTGCTTCACTATGTCCTGTCCTTATAATCATCTTATGAAATTTTTCAGTGTACTCCTTCACAGATTTGTCCTTTTGTCTCAGGTTTTGCAATCTTTTTAGCAGCTCCAACTCATAGTCAGCAGGTATAAACTAATTCTTCAATTTTATCACCATCCTATCCCACTTCATAATCTTTGCTTTTCTTCTTCTATTTCTATCCAGCTGAACTTCTTTCTACCATAAAGCAACATGTCCTTTCAATTTTCTCTTTGCAAATTTCACCTTCTCCAGATCTTCAACTTCTTCATATTCAAAGTATTCTTCCATGTCATTTATCTAGTCAATCAATTCTTCAGGGTTCAAATTACCAGTATAGTTTGGCACATAAACTCTAGGTCTCTTTCCAATATTTGAAATAGCTTGCAACATATTTACTTGATCTAATTCTTCTTCCTCATCACCTTCTAGGGTTTCACCAATTTGTTCAATAGATTGAAATTCTTCTTCATCATCACTTTCAACATTAGGTCTCGGTGTCAATCCTCTTCGCCTATCTTCTTCAACAACATCCAAATGAATTCACATCATTTTCATCATTTCCATCATCTCATCCATTCTACCAGCCATTGTTCCAATGGCAGCAACTCTCCTCAGTGGTATTCTTCCTAGGATCAAGTGTAAACTGCCTTAGGTTCGACGATCGGGCTACATGGTGACAACTACCTCACAATCGATGATCAATTGTGACACAAGTAACCTACCTCAATTCAACGATCTATCCATAGCAAGATCTTACAGAATTCCTTCACCAACTTTACTCAACTCGCTCCCAAAGATTCAAACTTTTGCTCTGATACCACTTGGTGCAGTCATGGTAGGATGGTTCATAGAATGAACTGTCCAGGCCATGCAACAACAGTAAACACAATGGAAACAACTCAACAATATGAAACAAACACATATTCAGTCATTTAGTATATCATAGAATTCAAATACAATCTAGCAGGCATCATGCAGGCTTACGATTTAGCTCACAAGCCTGATTTCAAATATCAGAATATGCACAAGGTATAGCTTTGAAGCTGCTTCACTAAAAAATCCAAACTATCAACTATTGCTATATGTTTCACTGACTTCATAACTGCTTTCCTAAGGATCTATTACATTAATATATATCATCTCTGGAATAATAGATTCCTCCATGTTAGCCAAGGAAGGCCACAACTCCAATGAAGAGCTGTAATGTGTGTACACAGATATGTCAGACCTAATCATGTAGAACACCTCCACAAATGTATGGAATGATGTGCAGATCTCGAGGAAGGTTAGCCACAAACCAAAGATCATTGAATAATGTGTTGTTAGGCTACACAAGTTGAGGAATGCTCTAAAAGTCTTCTCCTTTAGCTAATTATCGGAGACTGTCAGGATGCTCTGTTCTAAGAAAATAGCTAGTCTTTTGATAGTGATAACTTTTTGGTACTTAATCCAAATGCTTTAAATTATGGATATGGTGTAGATGAATAAATCTAGGTGCTAAGTCTAGCTCCAGAAGATGTGAAATGCAACTACAAAAGAATGCGGACCAAAATACAGAAGCTGCTACTGACTGAACTAAACTAGAAAATGAAAGGAAATAAATTGAACTACAAACAAACTGAAATGCAAATATTTTTTGGTTGATGCAAGATTGCTCTTGAACTAGGGATGCTCTTGCATCACTTATATATTGGTATAAGGTTATGCATGGGTAGTCTATCTTGGGCACCATACACCAATTCAAATAGGGATTTCCCTATGGCCTTTTTGATGGTGATCCTATCTGCCCATAGAGCCAATTTTAATTTTGAACCCCAAGCCTTCTTATTATTTTCCAATGTTCTTTTTATTATCTTGACGATGATTTTATTGCTAGGCTCTGCCTGGCCATTGGCCTGGGGATGGTATGGTGAAGCATATGAGATTGCTATACCATAAGATTCACAAAATGACTTAAAATCTACTGACCTAAGCACATGCCTGAAAGGAAGCTAGGTGTGCAGAAATCGCTTCCTACACTAATCTAATGAGGGGAGAGATATACAAATTCAATTTAATTCTTACAACTACAACAACATTAAACCATTAACATGAGATATTGCAGCAATACACATGAACCAGAGAGAAGACAAAAGAAGAGAGACAAAGATATAACATGAGGAAAACCCTTACAGGTGAAAAACCCCACACTCAGAAACCTGCACAATGTATTAACAAAAATGAATATGGTTTACAATACACTTGCAATGCAAGCTTTAATGGTCTTTGACACTCGTGTCTGGAATCAATCTGGTAGCATAACAGTACCTGTCAATCCTGTAATACATCTCCTCCTCCAGGCACCTGTTTATATAGAATATACAAGGCAAAATTGGTCCTATCTTGGAATGGGCATCCAACTTGGCCTCATAGCCCAAAACCCATGCCTAAGGACACTTTGTCAACATTGGAGAATGTATCTAACACTTGTCCACAACTCCCATCCCAAAGGGGTCACCTATTTCCAAAATGGACTATGACAGATGCTCTTATGACTCTTATGACCGTCATAGAATCTGTGATAGTAGTTACAACTTACAGCTGTAAGAGAATCTATCATACACAAGCTATAAATAGCATATTGTCTTACAACATGTCATAGTCCACCTTGGGGTGCCCAAATATGCCTATTTCAAAGATGCTTCATGACACATGTCTTCACTTGTCTTACAAGCTTTTATTTCTAACTCTTACATTTCATAACTTCATCATAAGAATCTGTCATAACTGTTTCGGTCAAACATTCCTTTACACAACATCCAAGATACCGACACATGGAAAAATACTCCTACCACAAAGTGGGATGCCTATCTCCTCATGTGAGGACAAAATTACAAGTTGCCATCTTCCATATAGGATGACACATCACCGTGCCACATCCCACAAAATGACAATATAGAATTTACAATTGATTTACAACATAGGCATTGAATTAATAAATACAAACATAAATAATGCAAGGAATTACCAAGGTTGAGACACCTTAATTCCCAACATTCTCCCACTTGTCAAACACCTTCTAAGAACCAATAGAATAACATGATTTAACTACTATAGGCCGAGAGGCCCATAGACTCCGAACACCATCGAAACTTTTCTATACTCATTGGCTTCATCAATGCATCTGCAACATTCTTCAAAGTATCTATCTTCTCCAAATTTACCTTCCCATCCTCTACCATGTGGTGCAGGAGCACCTTGGGAAATTAATATTGCCTTGGACAAATATTTGAGTTTGATTAAATTTGTATGCTTCCACATTGTAATGAGGTTTATCAAGTCATTTTTATGTTTTTAGGTCATTAGGAGTTTCAAAAATGTAAAATATTGCAAACCATGTAAAGGTTGTCAATGTAAAATTAGAAAAAAGATGCAAACTTGGAAGGTGAAGAGTCATTTGGCTCTTGGTTCACTCCAAATCAGTTATGAACTGAAGAGACATGTTTTAATGTCTTTAAAAGGCCTTGTAACCATGAAGAATTCGTGGGTGGTTGAAGATTTGAGCATGGAATGAGAAAAAATAATGTTTTCCTGTATTTTCCTTCAGAAATTTACTGTCTTTTGCTATTGTATGGCCCTATATGGAATTGAATGGATGCCTAATAGATTTAAAATGTTATATCCTTCAACTACCTTCCATTTTCTTCTTGTCCCATGCATTTTTATTTATTTTTGTGAAAGATATGAGTGTTTTATGGATTGTAATTTTCTGATTTTCCCTGCAACAGTCCTGTTGCAGCATTTGGTACAATTTTGTATGGACATATATAGGAGAAATCCATATATGGTTGGAAAGCGTATTGAGTCTACTTTCTATTTATTTTTGTTGCATCAAATTTTATTAAGATTTGAATAAGTTATGGTATTTTTATTGAGGGTAGGTCTGCAGAGTTTAATTTTCTGAAAATACAGTCTGAAAATATGCATGGTACGACTTGATATGGCCTCACATTGATGCATATAATAGATGGATGAAAAGATATGTGTTTCTATTTTACAATTATTTTGGTTTGGTATAATTTTATTAAGTTTTGTGAGAGATATTACAATTTTGGTGAGGGCAGGTCTGAACGCTGCCTAGGGTTTGTAGTTTTGGGAAAAGAGTCATAACTTTCTCTCCTACCATTTGGATCTTCATGAAAATTGGAGGAAAAATATGTATTAATGTTCTGTTAAACCTGACCAAAGCAATTGGATTAGTTCTTTTATTTGTTAATGTTATTGAGGATAGTTTTGGTCCTCCTACCTCTGCATCATATTGGTATCAGAGCTAGCGAAAGATTTGGGTGGTGTGTATTTTTTTTTCCTGTCACTAAGAAGGCAGGTGAAGAGCGAGAAGATCTTGATTGTGTAGATAGATTGCTGAGGGAGGCAATCTACACCTTTTAGATTTTGTGTTGCTCAGTTGTTTGGTTGCAGGTGCTTGTTCCATCTAGCTGCAAGAAGGATGTTTTCTGAGATTGTGTGTGGGCAGACAAGATGAGGTCTGTCATGACCATTCTCCAATAGAGATTTGGCTAGAGAAGGATGCATAGAGAAACCACTGAGGAGAGAGTGGTAGGTGCAACACCAGGATCTGCTGTTAGGTGAGATGAATGGTTTGGTGAGTTGGTTTGTTGTGAAGCAGTGAGAGAGATGGATACCTGAAGAAGCACTTGATGTTGCAGCCCAAAGAGTACTCCACTGATGGGAGTAGGAGGAGCCTGAGGATGCTCTGTGAAGATGGTAGTTTGTTTTGTTGGTTGGTTGGTCACCATTTCTATAGATTGGAAGATTGTAGCTAAGAAGATTGAAGATAAAGACAGAGGAAAGAGACTTTTGTTGCAGATACATTTCCAAGGGACTTGGAAATTTTGTTGGTTGGTTGTATGGCGCAGGAGCACCTTGGCAAATTAATATTGCCCTAGACAAATATTTGAGTTTGATTAAATTTGTATGCTTCCACATTGTAATGAGGTTTATCAAGTCATTTTTATGTGTTTAGGTCATTAGAAGTTTCAAAAATGCAAAATATTGCAAACTATGTAAAGGTTGTCAATGTAAAATTGGAAAAAAGATGCAAACTTAGAAGGTGAAGAGTCATTTGGCTCTTGGTTCACTCCAAATCAGTTATGAACTAAAGAGACATGTTTTAATTCTTTAAAAGGCCTTGTAACCATGAAGAATTCGTGGGTGGTTGAAGATTTGAGCATGGAATGAGAAAAAATAATGTTTTCCTGTATTTTCCTTCAGAAATTTGCTATCTTTTGCTATTGTACAGCCCTATATGGAATTGAATGGATGCCTAATGGATTGAAAATGTTAGATACTTCAACCACCTTCCATTTTCTTCTTGTCCCATGCATTTTTATTTATTTTTGTGAAAGATATAAGTGTTTTATGGATTGTAATTTTTTGATTTTCCCTGTAACAATCCTGTTGCAGCATTTGGTACGATTTTGTATAGAAATATATAGGAGAAATCTATATATGGTTGGAAATAGTATTGAGTCTACTTACCATTTCTTTTTGTTGCATCAAATTTTATTAATATTTGAATAAGTTATGGCATTTTTATTGAGGGTAGGTCTGCAGAGTTTTATTTTTTAAAAATATAGTCTAAAAATATGCATGGTACGACTTGGTACGGACTCACATTGATGCATATAATAGATGGATGGAAAGATATGTGTTTCTAGTTTACAATTCTTTTGGTTTGGTATAATGTCATTAAGTTTTGTGAGAGATATTACAATCTTGGTGAGGGCAGGTTTGAACGCTACCTAGGGTTTGTAGTTTTGGGAAAAGAGTCATAACTTTCTCTCCTACCAATTGGATCTTCATGAAAATTGGAGGAAAAATATGTATTAATGTTCTGTTAAACCTGACCAAAGCAATTGGATTAGTTCTTTTATTTGTTAATGTTATTGAGGATAGTTTTGGTTCATGAAACTAAACATCAATATGCTTTGTTCTAGCATGGAAAGTTGGATTCTTCGAAAGGCAAATCGCACTATGACTATCACAACTGATCATAATCTGACATGCATCAACACCAATGTCTGAACACAATCTCTTAAGACAAATGGCTTCCTTATAAGCATGAGTTGCTACCATATACCCAGCTTCTGTTGTGGACAAAGAAACCATAGGTTGTCGCTTACTCATCCAACTAATAGCACCACCAAATAGTGTAAGCACATAAGCACTGGTGGATCTCCTACTGTCAATGTCACCTGCCCAATCTAAATCCACAAATCCATGAATATCAATAGAATGCAAAGGTCCTGTAACATTACCATGATAGTATATGGAATACTCAGAAGTACATCTCAAATATCTGAACACTCACTTAATTGCATCCCAATGAACCCATCCAGGATTAGCTATAAATCAACTAAGGACTCTCACTGCTTGGGCAATGTCTAGTCTTGTGCAGACCATAGCATACATCAAACTGCCAACAACACTAGGATAAGGTACTCTGCTCATGTCCTCCACCTCCGTAGGAGATTTTGGACAATCCTTAATAGATAACTTTGTCCCCAAAGAAACAGGAACACACAATGGTCTACAATCTACCATGCTGAACCTATCCAACACAGTCTTCACATACTTGCTCTAGATTAACCAAAGTTTTTTGTTGGTTCTATCTCTTCTGATTTCCATTCCTAGAATATACCTAGCTGCCCCTAAATCTTTTATTTCAAACTGTCCTGACAACTGAGATTTAAAATCAGAAATCATATTCTTACCCTTCCCAATGAGCAACATATCATCAACATATAATGCAACAATGAGAATACGATCACCATCAAATTTATAATACACATGGTGATTTGATTTCGATCTCACAAATCTAATTGACAACACAAAGGCATCAAACTTTAGATACCACCTCCTAGGAGACTGCTTCAAACCATACAAAGACTTCTTTAATTTGCAAACCAAATTTTCTGCGGGGTGTATGGAGTTGTCTCATGTCTTTAAATCCCAAGTTCCTTGCAATATTTATCAAATTCTATAGAATAGAATGCACCACCATTGTCAATTCTCAAACATTTAATCTTTTTACCAATCTGATTTTTAGAAAAGGCTTTAAACTCCATAAACTTGCTATAGACTTTAGATTTGCTTCTGAGAAAATAAATCCATGTCCTTCTGTAAATGGGAAAATGGATTGATCTATAAAGATAATAAACCCAAACAACAACAATGAAATATGAAGGAAGAAGGAGATTTAAATAATAGACAAGTGATACTTACAACCTTTACCTTTCGACTTCCATTACTCACCTATTCTTTCTTGATCTTGAATGATGAAGGTTGGCCCTCAGGGAGCTTGCTTCCTTGCTTCGATTCCTCAAGATGACAAGGAGAAATGGCTATGTGATATGTGTTGTGTTGAAGACGAGACTCAAACACAGAGACAATGAATGAGGATATGGGATGGCTAGAATAATTTCGGCATTACGATGGTATGAAGAAGAGAATCGAGAAGAAGAAGATTCCCTAGAGGAATTTGGGTATAGTAAGGATGCCAGAAGAAATCCCTCCTAATTGCTTAGAGAAGGGTCTCATTTATAGATTTTCTGAAAATGCAATGGAGGGTGAGGATCAAAAGATGAGATCAATGGCTCTCATTTTTTGTGAATCTTTAATTCATAATGGATGAATTAAAAATTCTTTTTTGAGAAGAGTGGGTTATGACAATTGAATTAATAATTCATGGTGGAGGATAGTGAGTTATGACAATTGAATTAAGAATTCATGGTGGAGGATAGTGAGTTATGACAATTGAATTAAGAATTCAATAGTGGAGAATAATGGGGAACAATTGAATTAATAATTCAATGAGTGGAGAATAGTGGGGAACATTGAATTAAGAATTCAATTAGTGAAGGCTAGTGGGGAACATTGAATTAAATATTCAATTTTGGATTTTGGAGGATATTAGCTAATTAAATATTAAGAATATTTAATTATATGTGCAACATGGTGAGGTGGAAGGGATGATGTGGAGAGATGAGGTGGATTGATGAGGTGGATTTAGAATTTGAGACATTAGAAGAATTTAGGGATTTTAATTAAATAAAATAATTTTATTTAATTGTAGGATAATGAACCAATCAAATAAACTTATAATATTTATTTAATTGACAGAAGAAAATATGAATTAAGATAAATATTAGAATATTTACTTAACTCGACCTGAGCTAATTTTAGGTGTCTATATTTTGCCCCTCTTTGAAGCAATGTGTTTTATCACGTTGTTTCAAAGAATAAATAGTCTGATAATGATACATGCCCCAGTTTGGCCCTGGTATAGGTTATGATGATAGGATGCCCCTTTAGGAGATTAGACGGGGAGAAGGCGGCATACGTGAGACGGACAATCTCACGATAAGATATGTTGACAGGAGATGGAATGGTTGAATGCAGAAGAAAGGGATGAATGATATGGAATGCAAGATAAAAATGATAACACACCCAAGCAAGTAAGCAAGTATGCACAAATGACACAATCACAAACAAGGTATTGCCCTTGTCGAGTGGTAAACCAATGATATGGATCGATGATGTCTAGTTTCAGGAATGAAATATGTTGTATAAGACTCCAGGTCTGGTTTCGACAATATAACATCTTGTCTAAGACATTTAATATGATAGTGTTGTCATGGCGGGGAATGATATATCCCTAGAGCAACACGAAGGATAGTGTCTGGTTTCAAGAAATGAAGCATGTCGTGTAAGACGCGTGTGTTGGTCTGGTTTCGACAATGCAACATCTTGTCTAAGACAATTGATTGATTGATTGAGTTGGTTTACGACCGGACAAGGATCAAGACCACTGATTGTGATTGGATCATTTGACAAGATTGACTTGACTTGATTGACATAGATTAAGGATAGAGTTGTAATTAGGTACGGTATGGATATGGATATGAATATGAGACGCAATTTGATATGGTATAGATATGGAAATAGATATGAACTGTAGTTGGATATGGTATGGATATGGAAATGGATATTTGTCACCTTGATATAGCAAGTATTTTAAAGCACTTTCAACATTGGGCTTTATTATGTTGTAAGAAAATACAAGCATCTAGGTATAATTAAACCGAGATGACCTGAGTATTACTTACATGTATTTTGATATAGCAAGTTAATACAAGCATCTAGTCAAAATTGAATATAGATGACCTAAGTACTTCTTGCATTTTTCAATAGACAAGGATTGCCCCTTTTCATGTTTAGACCTCAGAGTCCTCGATGATCTTTTGCCGATCATGTCGTTAGACAAAAGTCATCACATTACTAAAGTTGAATCGACAAGCAGCAGACAAAGAAAAAGATTATGCCCCCATCATAGCATCTCTAGCTTTTGGCATCCTTGAGTAGCATAGGAAGACATAATGACAAAAATTCAAGACTTTGTAAGTTAACCTGTTTACAAAACATTCTTGTATTAGATGTGTCTTTTTGCCATAATTGATATGAGATTTAGCTTGAGTGTTTCGATATGGTGCTTTATTTTGCCTTGGATAGGTTGATGTTTTGCGTCATGATTTTTGCTGTGTTGGGAAGCACGCTTTGCTACATGTGCTTGTCTAGAGAAAGGTACAGACACAGATGGGTAGCGGGACGGACGACAAGACATGGGATGGATGGGAAAGTGGAGCGGACTCAGATAGATAGAAGGACTAGACATGGGACGAATAGGGAAAGTGGAGCCTCGGGGGCGCATTGATAATGGCCTTGCCTATGTGACAATGCAGAGGCAGCGTAGTTTGGGGCTTGGACCATGGATGGACTAGAGGATAGACGACAAGATATGAGATGGATAGGGAAGTAGAGCATCGGGGGCGCATTGATAATGGTCTTGCCTACGTGATAACTCAGAGGCGACGTAGTTTGACAAGAACCCTAATGGACCTAAGATATGGATCGAATGAGACGCAATATGGAACCGATATGGATCAAATAAGACACGATATGGATCAGATAAGACACGATATGGATCAGATATGGAACAAAAAGAGACATGACATGGAATAGATATGGAACAAACAATACTGATGACAAGGAACCACCACGGATATGTAGATGGATGGAAGATAGTAGATACAGATGGTTATGAGGATGGGCAATAGTGGATAGAAGGAAACAAGGATGTGATCTCCAAGGACTATGTCGCATAAGTGTAAAATGCCCTGTTGTAGGTAGCGGGACGAATGACAAGACATGGGATGGATGGGAAAGTGGTGGCCAAAATGTAGACACCTAAAATTGGCTCAGGTTGAATTAAGTAAATATTCTAATATTTATCTTAATTCATATTTTCTTCTGTAAATTAAATAAATATTATAAGTTTATTTGATTGGTTCATTATCCTACAATTAAATAAAATCATTTTATTTAATTAAAATCCCTAAATTCTTCTAATGTCTCAAATCCTAAATCCACCTCATCAATCCACCTCATCTCTCCACATAGGTTTGGATGGATGGATGGGACAGGATAGGTATGCAATGGATAGAGGATAGGATAGGAAATGGTATGAAAGGAAACTAGTAGGAGAAGAGTGATATGCCGATGAGACGAGGTGCCCCCAAGTGTAGGTGACATAGAAGATCAACATTACACATGACGCCTGTTTGCCAGGTTTTCATCATGGTACTTATCCAAGACGCCTGTTTGCCTAGTTTTCACCATTGGATGAAGGGATTTTTCTTTACTTTTTTCATTTTTTTCTGGTTGAATATTCAGATAGGAGAAGGTGGATATGGAAAGACTCAAGTATAGAGTTCCTTAAAAGGTGATAGTCCTGCTAGATAGATACTATCGTATGGACCATGTCAAGTGTTCTCACAGATGTTGGTAGGGGAACGTATGAAAGTGATATGGCATAGGTAGATAGCGGATTATGGAAGGTGCGATAGTGGATGATGATACAGAATACAGAAGGACTTATCCAAAGATGGAAGGAAGGTTTATGCAATAGCATGGACCATGGGCCTAGGATGAGGAAGATGTGTAGGATAATAGTGGAAGGAAAGGGAAATGGAGGTATATGAAAATGTTGTGGAATGGAAGGGAATCATGACCAACGGTTGCACATACCGTGGTAAACATTGAAGCTAGTGATGGGAAAGTAGTGTAGGAAGCAACGGAGACTTTTGCTCGTGGATGAATGACGTAGGTATGTAGGGTTCCACATAGGTTGAGTATTGTCCTAATTTTTGTTCGTCATGTGAGATGGAAGAATTTGAGACTCTTGGATGGAATGGGAGAAAGTAGATGGTTGGAATTCTTGATAGGTGGATGCCTCATGTAACTTTAGGGCTTTTTGCTTGGGTACCCAAACCATTTTGTTTTTAGGTAGTACCTGTGAAGGTATGGGTTTGGGTGTATGCAGCTTTTGTGCAGCTTTTGGAGTAATCATTTGTTGCTTGGGGATCCACACCTGTTTCAGTTGGCATTGGGGTGTATGGGTGTATGCAGCTTTTGATATGGATAATGCTTTGATTCTTGGCTTTTATGTCTTAGGTCATGAGGACTCTTAGGATTTTTTACTTTATAGGTAGAGGCATCCACATATTTGTCATTGAATCCCCGTGGGATGGTAGAAGTGAGGTTGGTGAAAGCTCCTTGTTGAGACAATATGTGCGTTTGTCGGCCATGATTGGGATATGTAGAGGATTTATAGATGGATGGATAAGGTGTTGGAAGAAGTGGTGGTAAAAAGCATAGAGGGGTGTTAGGAGTTGGAAGTAGTGGAGGTAGATTGGATGGTGGGATATTAGGAGTTGGAAGTAGCGGAGGGAGTTTGGATGGTGGAAGGTGTATGGTCACATGCTTTTGGGATGTGTATGATAAGGGAGGTGGGATATTAGGAGTTGGAAGTAGTGAAGGGAGTTTGGATGGTGGAAGGTGTATGGTCCCATGCTTTTGACAATTGTAGGATGATGGAGGTGGAATGGCGACATATGTTTTAGGGATATGATAGGGTTTGCGATGGAAAGTGGTAGACTTAGGAGGAGTGGAGGAAGTACCAACATCTTGAGTTTGCTCACCTTGGGGTATGTATCCAAGGCCGTATGAAGGTGTAGAGACATTGACATGGATGGGCTCCAAAATACCTTGTTCATGAAGGCCTAAGCCTTTACCTTGATAGTTCATATTCTAGAGTATACGGTGGACAATAGGATTATGTGTAGGTGGAACACTAGACACAAGTTTTTGATTGGATGGAGAAGGCAAGATAGCGGATAAGGGTGGTTGGTGTTCTAAGAGAGAACATTCATACATGATGGTGGTAAGACCAAGGATATATGGTGGAGGATTTGTAGCTTGGTCAATAATGGATGGTGAAGGATCGTTACTGTTTGGATCTTCTACACTTTCTTGGGAGGCAAGTGTCTCATCAAGGGAAGTGGAAGTTGTTGAATTTTGGGTGGGACTAGATGGGGTGATAGGCGCAGGACCATGGAACACATAGAGTGGGCTAAGAGGATCATCATGGTCTGCTTGATCATAGATAGGCGCGTCATCATAGATGAGATCTTGATCATAGATAGGATTTAGCGTGATGGGATTAATGTTCTCTTGTATAGAGGCTGCATCAACAATAATATCATGATCATAGGAGAGATATAGGTTAGGCTTGGTGGGAAATTGGATCTCTTGCTCATGTATAGGTATAGGATCATTGAAGAGATAAAGGTTATGCAGGGGTCGGATGGGAATGTTTTGATCTTGGTTTAGACAAGGGGTTAATGTTTCCACATGCTCTAAAGTGTGCTCTTGACATAACTCTTGGGTTGTGGGAATGGAAGCGGATAGATCTTGGATAGCTTCTTGGTTGACAATATGGATGTGTGACAGACCTTGACTCTGGTGCATGGTAGAAGGCTCATTGAGAAGCTCAAGGGGTTGCGGATGACATGAAGGGGTTGTAGGATTTGACATGGTATTGGAAGAATCTTTGGTACGGTCAAGGACTGGAGTTTGGGGACATGGTTGGCTCTCTGCTAAGAGCCCTTGGAATACATCCTTCGTAGGTGTATGGGTAGATGAATGAGGTAATGGATGAATGGATTTTGCTTTCTCCCTAGCTTTTCTTGCGTTGTATAAATCTAGAAAACATTTTTCCCACCACTCATCTGATTCTTTTTTGGTGTGCCATTTAAAGTTTGAGGAACTAGATGGCGGTGTTGGTGTAGAACCAATATGCTTTGAGATGTGTGTCTTAGAAGATAGCGAAGGAGGACTAGGAGCTAAAGTGGTATATGATTTCCCTCTTGAGGTGGCGGTTACCTTGTCATGAGTATGGGAAAAAGACATAGGAGTTTGGGGCGAGGCATAGCTAGTGCTGGCACGTTCATCTTGTAAGAGTGTCAATTCTTGTTTTAAGACTTGGATATGTTGACAAATTGCTATACAGTCTTGGGGCGAGGGATCTAAGTTTATTTGCAATTCTAGATATTAGATTTCTTGATCAATATATTCTAGGTGGTTTGCCATGGACACAAGACTAGAAAAGCTTACTAATGTGGAATGCGCTGCAATAAATGTGCCGTAACAGAGTGCAGATGTGTCACAAGTTGAGACAAGTGTGTCAATTCTTGTTTTTGATTGGTTTGGCAATGTTTAATGATCACACATGTATAAGCATGAGTCACTCACACAAGACACAATAAGTAATTTTGAATTGTTGAATTTGAAGAATATGCTAATTAGTAAACAAGCACATGTGGAAGACACATCAACATGCCCTAGTGTCTAGTTTGATGTAGGGTATGGCCAATTAGGTTTGTGGGCAATGTTTACACGAGGTTGACTAGGATTTGAAAGTGAAATCTTGTCACACAGTCAGGAGAAGGGGGTAACCCACCCTTCACCTTCACTTCCCAAAGGTAGAAAGTTCTTTGGGGCTTAGCTAAGAGTGACAAGATTTTGATTTCAATGAGGGTGTCTTTCGATTTAGCCTCGATTGAGGTCATCCCTAGGGGTGATGAAATCCCCTAGGCGGCCTCCTAGGAAAGAGTAAACAACAGTGAATCAAGTGAGGTGTTTTTGATCTCTAAGGTCACCTTGCGGTGCGAGGAGAGAGCATACACACGCACTCTTGATTCACACTCGCACTTGGTTAATTGCCCTTAGAAATTTAAATGTGTGAAGGATACGCCAATCAATGGTTCTTTTTAGTCCAATTTAGAGATGTGATTGAAGACACTAGATAATTTTAAGCCCAATTTCAATGATGTGTAATCAAACAAAGTTTATTTTAGAAGCCCAAATCGAAATGTGTATGCAAATAAGATTATGAAGAAATGAGAGATAGAATGAGTGCACCTAGATTGTTTTCACTATCCAAACTGATGTAGATGTTGATCTAGATGTTGTTCCAGCCCTGAATGATCACTTGCAAGTCACAGAATCGAAAATGAAGCACGTAGACTAGCCAAGGAGATTGTTATGTAAAAATTGATAATATGATAAAATTTGATGAAGAATGAATGGATATGGAGAAATGAAGTACATAATCAGATTCTAGATGAAATTCCCTACACTTTGAAAAATTTTTTTACTGAAAAAGGTTGAGTTTTGCTCAAGTTATGGGCATTTGAAGATTGCCAATAAGTTTGACTTTGATTACGAAAAAGGATTGCAAAATGGTACCGTCACCTAAAATTTTCTTCACAACAGTGAAGGTCGTCTTGTCAACTTTCCAGAAAGTCCAAATTTGCAAATTTTTGGCGCCGTATGCAAAAGTTGTGAAAATTTGAAAAAAACAACCTATTTCGCTATGTTGAAAGTCAAAAAAGAAAAAAATAAAATAAAAAAAAATAAAAAAAAATAAAATAAAATTACTTTTTTCTTTTCGTTAATATTTTGATTTTGTCATTTTTCTTGTTTTTGTAGTTTAATTTTTTTGTGAATTTTTATGTTGATATTTGTTTGTATTTTGATATTTTGTTTTTGATTTTTTGTGTTTTGAAAAGTTAGTTGAATTTTTTTTTTTGTTTGTTGCTTTGCTTTTTTTGTTTTTTTGTGTGTGCAGATGGAGGAGCTGGGTGGTTGGTGGCAGCGGGCGGTGGCTAGCGGAGGTGGAGCTAGGAGTTGGTCAGCAGAGGCAGTGGGTGGTGGTGGTTGAGCAGGGAGCCGGGCGGCACAAGGGGGTCAAGGACGTAGGTGGTGGCGTGGCGTGGGCTGTTGTGGAGGAGGCAGGTGGCAGGGCGGCAGATCTGGGTGGGGTCGGGGTGTTGCTGTGGGGAAGGGAGTGGGGAAGGGTGGTCGGGGGCTGTGAGGTGAAACAAGGAGAGGGGAAGGAGAGGTCGCAGGGTGGGGGACGGGCAGAGCGCAGGCCGTAGGGAGTGGGCGAAGGTGGCGGGGAGGCGGAGCGGAGGGGTTGTGGGCAGGTGGGAGGGAAGGGAGGTGGCGACTAGGGAGGGAAGGGTTTACAGGAGCTGAGGGTTGGGGGGCATGGAGAGAGGGAGGGAGAGGTTAGCGTAGGGGGGAGCGGAGGCAGAAGGGGAGTGGCGAGGGGAAGGGAGGGACTGACGCAGGGAGCGGGAGAATCTGCGGGGGGGTGGGGGATATGGGTGCAGGGGGTGTCGCAGGGGACGGGGCAGCGTAGTTGTCTGCGGGGTCGGGTGGGGTGAAAGGGGTCAGGGGGATGAGAGGGAGGGAGGGCTGAGGGGGGGATGGGGTATGTAGGGCTACAGGAGGGAGGTGGGGTGGGGGGAGTGGGAGGGGGGTTTTTTTTTGTTTTATTTTTTTTAATTTTAAATTTTTTTTAAAATTTTTTTTTTTGTTTTTTTCTTTTAATAAATAACCCAAAAGCTTTTAAAGAAAGCTATTTGGATTTTTTTTTTTTTTAAACAAAAAGAATTTTTGTGTGTTTTTTTCTTGTTGTTTTTTCAAAAAAATTTTTTTGCAAAAAATACTTTGAAAAGTAAAAAAATTTTCAAAAAATTTCAAGTAACAAAATTGGAGAAGTTATAGGTGATTTCTTACCTCCGAGGCCTCCTGGACTCAACAGTGAGCTCGGTTTGTACGTAGGAGGTCATTTGCGAGAGTTGATGCCTGAATGTGCTTTGGAAAACACCTGTATCCTGCAACAAGACTTCTAAGACAAAACCTCACAAACAAAATGGATTAGATCATGGTGGGCACCAAAATGTGAATGGGAAAATGAGATTAGTCAAATTAATGAAAACATGAACCCAAACACCAATGGAATATGCAAATAACAAGAATAAACAAATGAAAGCACAAAATGAGCCAATTTTAGGTGTCTACACCTTCTACTGTAGTCATCTATAAAAGATACAAAATATATAGATTTTGATAACGAAGGAACATTAACAGGACCAAATACATCAGAATGAACAAGGTCCAACACACCAGAAAACTTATGATAACTCGAGTAAAATTGAACGCTGTTTTCTTTTCCATAAATGCAATGTTTGCAAATGTTGAACTCAAGATTACAATCATCTAACCCCTCAATGAGGTTCTTATTTTTCAGGGTATGTAGACCCTTCTCACCAATGTGGCCAAATCTCTTATGCCATAACATTATCTTTTTAGTAGGAAGCTTAACTTCCAAGGCATAATTACAACCATCAGAACTAGAAACAACAAATTTCTTCATTGCTCGTTCAGATGGTGGGGATGAAGTAACTACTACCCTCTTCCTTGAGTTAGAAGAACTATTGCATTGTGAAATGCATGCTTCCAGCTGAAATAGAGTACCTCTCCTAGTACCCTTAGTAAGCACCATAGCTCCTCTAGTCATCTTGTATCCTTCTTTCAAAAAGACAACTCACACATCGGCATCATTCAACATACTTACAGAAAGCAGGTTCTGTGCTAAGCTTTGGATATGCATAACCCTAGAGATCCCCTTCACTCATCCATTAGGGAATCAAATAGAGACTCTTCCATGACCATCAATCTTTAGATGAGAGTCATCACCCAGGTACAACTTTCCACCATCGAACTCCTCATACTTAGTGAACCAATCTCGATACGGGGTCATGTGAAATGATGTACCAGAATCAATCAGCCACACATCATCAGATGCATGGGTTTCCATGGTTGTGATGAAGGCATCACTATCATCTTGTGACTTTTCAGAATCTAAATCTAGATTCTTCTTCTTCTTTTTCTTTTCCTCTTTGCATTCCTTTCAGAAATGCCTAGATTTACCACAATTCCAATAGAGAGCCTTGGACTTTCCAGGAGATTTGGATCTCCCATGGGATTTGGATCTACCCTTCTCAACTTTCTTGTCCTTCTTTTTCCCTTTCTCCTTGGGTCTTCCGCGAACTGCAAAAGCCTCTTTGGCTACCTTAGAAGACTTTCTCCACATCTATTCAGATAATAGCAAAGAAACCATTTCATCCATTTTGAATGTGGAGTGGTGCTTCTAATAACCATGACAAGATGATCCCATGAGTCTGGCAAAGAACAAAGCAAGGTCATACAACGATCCTCCTCCTCCATCTTCACACCAACGGATGTTAATTGTGCAACCAACATGTTGAAAGAATTCATATGTTCTGTAATGGATTATCCGTCCTCCATTCGAAGGGAATACAACTTCTTTCTCAGAAAAAGTTTGTTAACTGGGGATTTGGCTTGATACACATCTCCCAACTTCTTCCAAAGCAAGTTTATAGTAGTCTCCTCATGTACATTTAACATAATAGAATCAGAAAGACTAAGTCTTATGAGAACCTTAGCCTTCTGATCCTTGAGATCCCAATCATCTTGTGACATTGCAGCTGGTTTAGTTCCACTGATAGTTTCCCAGAGGTCTCGATCAACAAGCATGTCTTCCATCTTGAGCTTCCACAACTCAAAATTAGTGCCATTGAATTTATCCACTTCTATGCTTCCAGATGTGCTTGCCATCTCCTTGTTGCAATAAGATTCAAAATACTTTGCACAAACTCCCACTCAACTTAAGATCAGCTCAAAAAACCCCTACCCAACAACTAGGACCAAAGCTAATCAATCTCTGATACCAACTGAAAGGAAGCTAGGTGTGCGGAAATGCTTCCTATACTAATCTAATGAGGGGAGAGATATACAAATTCAATTTAATTCTTACAACTACAACAAAATTAAACCATTAACATGAGATATTGCAGCAATACACATGAACTAGAAAGAAGATAGGAGAAGAGAGACAAAGATATAACATGGGGAAAACCCTTATTGGGTGAAAAACACCACTTAGAAACCTGCACAATGTATTAACAAAACTAAATATGTTTTACAATACACTTGTAATGCAAGCTTCAATGGTCTTCAACACTCGTGTCTATAGCCAATCTAGTAGCATAATAGTACCTGTCAATCCTATAATACATTCCCTCCTCCAAGCACCTGTTTATATAGAATATATAAGGCAAAATTGGTCATATCTTGGAATGGGTGTCCAAGTTGGCCTCATGGCCCAAAACCCATGCCTAAGAACACTTGGTCAACATTGTAGAATGTATCTAACACTTGTCCATAGCTCCCATCCCAAAGGGGTCACCTATTTCAAAAATGGGCTATGACAGATGCTCTTACAACTCTTATGACCATCGTAGAATCTGTCATAGCAGTTACAACTTACAGCTATAAGAGAATCTGTCATACACATGCTATAAATAGCATATTCTCTAACAACATGTCATAGTCTACCTTGGGGCATCCAAATATGCCTATTTCAAAGATGCTTCATGACACATGTCTTCACCTGTCTTACAAGCTTCTATTTCTAACTCTTACATGTCATAACTATGTCTTAGGAATCTGCCATAACCATTTTGGTCAAACATTCCCTTACACAACATCTAAGATGCTGACACATGGAAAAATACTCCTACCACAAAGTGGGATGCCTATCTCCTCATGTGAGGACAAAATTACAAGTTGTCATCTTCCATGTAGGATGACACATCACCGTGTCACATCCCACAAAATGACAATATGGAATTTACAATTAATTTACAACATAGGCATTGAATTAATAAATACAAACATAAATAATGCAAGGAATTACCAAGGTTGAGACACATTAATTCCCAATAATGCCATTGTCTATGATGAGTTTCATTGGTACTCCAAATCTAGTGATAATATTTTCCAAAAGAAATTTTAGCACAATTTTGTTGGTAGCTTGTCTTGTTGGAATAACTTCTATCAATTTTGTGAAATAATTAGTAGTCACCAGAATCCATTTATGTCCACCACTAGTCTTTTCTGCAATTTCTCCTATAAAATCAAGTCCACATTGGTGGAATGGAGCTTCCACTTACATTGGTTTGAGTGGTAAGGCCCCTTGATAGTTAAGTTTACTAGAAAACCCTTGACAAGCTTCACATTTCCTTACATAACTGTGAGCATCCTTAAAAAATTTAGGCCAATAATACCCAGCTCTTAATATTTTATGGGTAGTAGTCCTGGCTAAGAAATGTCCTCCACATACACCTCTATGCATTTCCTATAGCACCTTCTTAGCTTGCGTCTTATCCATACATAGTAACAAAATACCATCTCTATTTTTCCAATACAAGTCCCCATCCATAAAAATATATTTCGAGGCATGGAGTTTCAATGTTCTCTTCTGATTGTCACTTAAGCCTAGAGGGCACTTCATGTTTTTTAGATAATACACTATGTTAGTATACCAAGAGGTATGATCAATGCTTGTAATATCATTGTGTTCTTCATTCATATTACAAATCTATGCTGCCTCTAGATTAGACTTAGTCATCAATTTGGCAAGGCCTTGTCCTCTAACAAGTTTAGTAATCTAAATGTCAATATTGAATTCTTGGATTCTATTAATCCATCTACATCTTTGCCCAGTGACTTCATTTTGGACAAATACATCTTTTACTGCAATATTTGGCACCTAACCTATTACTTGAGCTCCTAGCAAATGTGGTCTAAATGCCTTAACTGCTTTCACTAGGGCATAAGATTGTTTTTCTGTTATGTCATATTCTAATTTTGCCCCTTGAAGTGATTTGCTAAAAAATGAGATAGGTTGTTCAAAACCTTCTCTATTCTTTTGCAACATTACTGCAGCCACTATGTGAAATGATGCAAAGGAAATTTTTTGAAATGGTTTGTCAAATTTTGGAGATTTCAGCACAGGAGTTTCTCTAATTGCCTTTTTGATAGCTTCCAATGCATCAACAACCTCTTCTATCCAGTCCACTTTTTCACCTTTCTTTAACATTTTGGAGATAGGTTTGACTATTTCTATAAAATTTGGTATTAATCTCCTAACAAAATTTATCTGACCAAAGAAAGATTGTATGGTTTTTACATTTCTTGGAATTGGGATCTTGTCAATAGCTTGTACTCTCTCAGGATCAATCCTTCCTCCATCCTTTGAAACTATATGACCAAGTAATTTACCCTCTGTTACAACAAAATGACATTTCTTTGGATTTAATGAGATGCCATATTCTAAAGCTCTGATGAAAATCTTCTCCAAATATTCACAATGGTCCTCAACCTTTTTGAAATATGCTGTCAAATCATCCCAATAAACCACCATGATAACATTGATTAGATAAGTGAAGGCTACATCCATAGCTCTTTGGAATGTTTCTCCTATGTTTGTGAGACCAAATGGCATTCTTACAAAAACATATGTCCCACATGGTGGTGTAAAAGCATTCTTAAAGTGTTCTAACTCTTTAACCTTTACCTGGTTGTATCCTAAAAAACCATCCATCATAGATAATAATTCACATCCAGTTACTCTCTTCAACATTGCTTCAATATTTGGTAGTATCTTTGAGTGAGGAAACATTTAGGTTTCTAAAATCCACACATAGTCTTATATCCCAATTTTTATTTCTTACAGGCACTAGGTTTGAAACCCAAGAGGAATGTCTGATTGGTTTGATGATACCACCTTCCTTGAGTTTTGTAAGTTCTATTGTGTGGTTACACAACACGCCCTATTTTTCCTTAGCAAAATAGGGACCCAACTTGTTTTTGTTTCCTTCCTCAGGGCGGTTTGGTAAAAAGTCAGCTAAGTATATCACCCATGTACATGCATGTGCATCACAAGAAGGGGTCATTTGTCAAAGTTAGAATTTTCTATCATAAACCCCATAGTCTTAAAGAGCATGAAATTCTAAGCAAGTTTGCCTTTTGGATCACCTTGATATTTGTAAAGGGTAAAAAGTTATGTTAAGTCAAAGAACTGGTCAAGACTAATATTTCTCATAGGGTCATATTTTCTAAAATTTGCATAGTCATTAGACAACCCCGAAAGATGAACATCACCCAATGTCCGCATATTCAACTATACAAAATGTCAAAGTAAAATCCAAAGGAAGATTTACCTGACAAGTCTTAGGCATATTTTTTGCAGGGTCACATTTTCTAAAACCTAGATGTTCCCAAACTTCACCCTTCACCAAAATGTGACCATGACATCATCTTGATTCGAGCTATAAAGAACTTAATATGATGATGATGTCACTAGTATACACGATACCCAAAAGGTTACATTTCTAAATGTCCATCATATTTCTCAATATGACGATGACGTCACCTTTAACCAATATTAATGTATCGAGATTTCCTGATGACGTCACCCTCATGACCTAAAGAAAGAAGGTCATATTTCAAAACATGCATGACCATAACCAATATGACAATGATGTCATTCTCCTAAAAAATTTTGTAGAATCATCGTTGTGATGACATCATATGCACTTCCTCATAGGGGGATATTTTGCGAATTTCAAATATCTCGATATTTCTTAATATCCTACATACAAACTCTTGCAACCCGAAATGTAGTGATCCTTCATAACTAATTAAATAGTGCCACATGGTACATCCTCCTGATCATGCTGATACAATACATAACCCTATTGTTATAAAAGGGAGGCATATTAACTTGACTTTGATCATTGGTTGATCGTTGACCATCTTGTGATTACGTCACCGTCATGTTCCAAATAAAAGTCATAATTTCAAATATCTGGATGTTTTTTGAATATCACCATCTGCATTAAATGAGATCTTAATGGTACGTGAGGCATTCTAAATTTCAAGTACTTATGCGCCACTTTTTAGCATCTACTAATACCATATAATAATCAATGGATATGAGCAAAATGACATTCAATATACCCTAATTCAACATGTCAAACAATTAAAAGGTAATTTTAGGGGTCATTTTGAATTTACCATGTGTTTTAAGTTGAAATTACAGAGCCCAGAGTGATTAAACCCTTACTGTAACTCATGAATGGAACAGAACCACATTCGAATGAAATGAATAATGGTAATTGCAGCACAATCATATTCATAAAGATATCACCTTTATAGTAAGAAAGAAGGGCATTTTTCAGGTATGTAATAGAAAACCCTAGTTTTGTCATTTATGGTAAATCATAAGGTAAATGTCATTTTTACAAAGTTAATTAGCATATTGATTGCATGAGATAGGATGGAACCAAAGAGTAATCACCATGAGATACATGAATTTGCAAAATCACTTCTGCACACACATGTTGGGGTAAGACGTGTATGTTTTATTGCAGGACACCATGGCGGCTTGAAAGAACATATTAGAGAATGAATTTTTAAAGCCCATGTTCTTGCAACCTAAAGGGGTAATGTTCAGATATGGAATAATAAATGATACACATCAGGGATGCACAAATCTTGATGCATGGATGAGAAGACTGGATAGGGGAGAAGATAACCCTCTACTCATGAGTATAGTCAATTTGGGAATGTCAAATGCTGGAGGATTCCCATATGCCATGGAAGCTATAGAGCTGGTGGTAGAATGTGCTAGGAATTACAACCTTGAAACCAGGAGAGTCAAGAAACATGGCTGGGTATATGCAGATTTCTCCATCACCGACATCACTACGACATTTAATTTACCCAAGGGACCTAAGGTGGTTCGGTTGAGTTTGAGCAAACTAGAGAAAGAATATAGCAGCAATGAAAAGGCATCTAGAAGAGTCATGTACCAGTGGAGGTCAAAGAGAAGCATGTATAAGGCTATTACCAAATTACTTGTGTGCCTTTTCAAGTTTGATTTCTCATTAGAGTATCAGTACATGATGCTTTTGCTTTGTAGAATGACAGGGAGGCCAAATTCTAGATTGTTTGAAAACTGGATGTACGGTATAATGCGGATGGTCGAGTATTCTGATGACATTCCCCTATGGGCCAAAATTATAAGTGATAGCTTAGATGAAGGCATGACAAGGCTGGCAGGAAACATCAACATGTTCCATATGACATCTTATGTTGTGTATTCTTGTGCTTTCAGAGGGACTTTCAATGGATTACAGACAGTAGGAAGATTGGGGAGCAACCCAGGAGATATGAACATATGGGAATATTATCCATAGCTAAAAAGGAGAGAAGCCCTTGATAATTATAAGTTAGTAAATGATTCTTTTTCCATCATTTGGTTAGAACTATGGAGGAAGACATGCTAAAGAGGATAAGTGTAGAAGCACAAGTAGTTATATATAAACACGGGGCCTGGTTCATTCAATTTTCCACATTCTCATACATCAAGATAGAGGGCTTTGAGGGGGGGCAACCTATTATGCTACCCAGGTACCCAAGTGATAGAGTTGTCCTAATGGAGTTTGTTAGATAATTATTACCCTCAGTAGAGGCTCACATTGAATGAGGAAAGATTCCATGGAGATTGTTTCCAGTCATGATGGGCTGGTATGTATGCCCAGATAGGGAAAGTGTAAAATATGCAATTGGGGGACTCAATATGATGCATCTACAACCCTTTGAATTAGCCAAACCCTATGATCCTAATGGTAGAATGGAGTTATTGCTAGAGGATACCATCCATCAAAAACACCTTAAGGATTACTAGACTGACTATGATGATGAGGTGGAGGTGAGGAGAAGAGAATACCAAAGGCTCACCCTAAAGCAAATACGTACCTTTGATTGCATCTCTGTGCCAATTCAATTACATAAGGATGATGAGAAGGTAATGTCTCAGGAATATGAGAA
Organism: Cunninghamia lanceolata; assembly: GCA_027924645.1. Taxonomy (NCBI): domain Eukaryota; kingdom Viridiplantae; phylum Streptophyta; class Pinopsida; order Cupressales; family Cupressaceae; genus Cunninghamia; species Cunninghamia lanceolata. The sequence goes on along the minus strand of BSBN01001215.1, from coordinate 17,192,076 downwards.
GAATAAATTGTGCAATGATACCATTACAACACCTGATTTGACCGAGCCAGAGGTTGTCTCACTTGACCAGATAATGGCGAAGGTTATGAAATGGACCCAAGAATGGGTAGATGTTGAGGTTAAGAAATTGAGGGATAAAGGTGTAGCCCTCATAGTAGATAATGAAAGGAAAAGACAATAACTTTCTAAAGAAGAATATGATGATTTTCTTGCATTAAAGAGGCAATCTAACAGAGATAGGTAGCCACCTGAGGATAAGAAGAAATCAAAGGTAAGTGGAGTTCCCAAGCATATGGGGTGGTGATCATCAGGTAGCCAAAACCAAAATTAGATGGTGCATCTACATCAGCTGTAGGAACTTCATCTGATGTATCACCCAAATAGAAGAAAGTAGTCACAAAGCTTGTTCCTACCACAATTGAAGAAGAAGAAGAACCTTTAGATAGTGATTTATTGATTACAAAGAAAAAGAGGAAAGTTGCAACCCCATCTCAACCACCTCAGAAGAAGCAGAAGACTACAATGAGAGGAATGGTGGACACTGACCCTCTATTATTGAGAGGTGCAGGTGGTTTGGGTATCATGAGAAATTTCCAACATGAAGTCCCCATTCCAAACATTATTCAATTTAAAACTAAAAGAGCTAATGAACAAAGGGAAGAAATGCAGAGTGAAGGAAAAGAACCACAACTACCACTTGATGAAATAGTTGAGCTATCAGATGATGAAATAGTTAATGAGGTGTTTTCTCAGAGGATGGAAACATTGATAGCAAATACAAGAATGACTCCTCACAACACTCTCTTAATACAAAAATAAGCCCCCCAAGAGGATGTGGAAATAGAAGAAATTGAAGAAGAAAGTCTAGAGGTAGTAGCCCAACAAATTGGACTGACTAACCTAGTTGATCATGTCACCCATCCAACAATGATTGATTTGGCATATCAAGGTGATCAAGATCAAGATAAAGGTAGTGATCCACCCCTAGAGCAAGAGAAGGTAGAAACTCATGTACATACAGAGGGGGATAATGAGGTACCTGCCAAGGAGAAAGATCAGGATGGTAATTTAATTCCACAAGAGAAAATAAGTGAAAAGGAAGTAGAGAAAACTCAGAGCCCAAAGGAGGGAAGTACATCAAATGATGTGGGACAAAGACTTCAATCTGATGATGGTCAGCAAAAGATAGTGGAGAATATGAATCAGGATAATCAAAGGGGGCATATGGATGAAATAGATCAAAACATTCAAAATCCTCCTAAAGGTCCACCTTAACAGGAGGTGCAAGATCATAATGTTCAAGATATTCCCAAGGAACCACCTCAATAGGAGGTACATAATCATGATGCTCAAAATCTTTCTGAAGATCCACCTCAACATAATGTGCATGATCATAATGTGCAGGATCCTCCTAAGGATCAACCTCAACAAAATGCACTAGATTAGAATACTGTTGTTGTTAGAATAATAAGGTTTACATAGATTAAATAATTTATGTTAGTTGTTTTGTAAGTTACTTTCTCGTAAATTAGTTTGGTAAATAGGTTAGTAATAAATTAATTAGAAGTTAGTTTTTGGGGAGTTATTCCTATAATAAGTTGGGGTAGTTTATTCATGGGAATGTATGGCTTTATAAGCTAATATAACACCATGTAAAAATCCTGAAATCATTAATATATCATTTTATATTTTGCTGTACAAATGGGTTGATCTAAATTTCTGTATTTTGTGCTCACTATTTCAACAATTGGTATCAGAGCCAAGCTAGGAGCCCTAAGCACTTGCAGTGTGGCATAAGGGGGGTGTTGGAAATAAGCCACACCTAGAGCAATGATGGGCTGGCCAAAAGGGGCCAGTAGCTTAGTGGTAGAGCACTCCAGTAGTGAATGGAAGGTCCTAGGTTCGAGTCCTAGCTGGTCCATATGAGTTGTAGCTCAATAATTGGTATCAGAGCATTTTGAGAATGGGATGTGAAGAAAAAGTTTATTAAGCGAGTCCCTCAATTTGAAAAATCAAATCTTTGCATTTGATATTTTCTAGTAGTTGCGAGACAAATCTTGCTATGGAGAAATTAGGGTTTCAATGTAAAATGTAAGAGAGCAACATACAATTTTCAGAGGTGATCCATGGTCATCCAAATGGCATTAGATTGAAAAGGCATTTAGTATTGAAGATTAGTATGAAAAGAAGTCCATAGAAGACTCCAGGTTGTTGACTACAATGTCATTTTCATTTGTTCTTATAGCAGTACAAATTCTATCATAGTCTGGTATATTTCTTTGTCATTTTTTGGTTGCATGTAGTCTACTGGAAGAAAACTTGCAGTTGCAGATCACTTTGAAGAGGTTGGAGTTCCTTTATCACATCCTATACAATAAATACTTGAGTCTCTTTTAATAGTTTCATTCCGTGGCATAAGGCATGGATGGATAAAAAAAATGAAGTGGTTTGCATAAATTTTTTTTTTAAGAAAAGGAGAGATTGGAAGCAAAAGTCTTAGGATATTTAATAAAATCAAAGTGTGAAGGGAGACATAAGTAGTGGAGTCTTTTTAAGTCAAGGGTAAGGATTTTTGTGTTCACATCATATTGTAAAAGGTGTATTTTTGGTGGAATCTGACACCTTGTTAATTTTATTTTTTCATGGCTGCACATATATCAAACATTGTTTGTGCTCTCGAGGCCATTTTTGCTACATTTGAAAAGGATTCAAAAGGATCACACATGGAATCAATTGAATAAAGTGTAGCCGGACCAAATTGGAGGTATGAGACATTGGAGGCAAGAGGTTTTTCGTCATCTCGAGCTAGCTTCTCGCTTAGGGATGATTTATTGCATGAGGAGCACCCTTTTTTTGATATGTGTCGCTTTATGGAGCAAGGGAGGGCTTGGGAGTTTGTGGAAGTTTGTGGCTTTGTATAGCAGAGGAGGGATTTTGACACACTCGGAGGAGATGTGAACTCTCAGAGGAGAGTTCTTCTCTCATGTGTAGTACTACAGTATTGGAGGAGACATTTTGACACACTCAGAGGAGATGTGGACTTTCAAAGGAAAGTTGTGTTCTCTCATGTTGTGTAGATGTTTGCAGGTTTTACAGTCAGGAGATCGATGACATCAGTCTGGTGTTTCCTGGGTGAGCGAGGAGGATTGGTGAAGGTGCTTCATCAAAGTCTCTAGAAGGGATGTTGTGTTTAGTCCTTACAGTGTTTACATGTAAACCTTAAGGGGGGGTGTTAGAATAATAAGGTTTACATAGATTAAATAATTTATGTTAGTTGTTTTGTAAGTTACTTTCTTGTAAATTAGTTTGGTAAATAGGTTAGTAATAAATTAATTAGAAGTTAGTTTTTGGGGAGTTATTCTCGTAATAAGTTGGGGTAGTTTATTCATGGGAATGTATGGCTTTATAAGCCAATATAACATCATGTAAAAATCTTGAAATCATTAATATATCATTTTATATTTTATTGTGCAAATGGGTTGATCTAAATTTCTGTATTTTGTGCTCACTATTTCAACAGTTGTACCACCTAAAGCTTCTGCTACACAACCACCTTCCGCACCTCAAGGACCCCCTACATCTCCAGAAGATACTGCTCAATAGGAGGTTCCTACAAAAGAGATACATCAAGAAGAGATCCCTCAACAGGAGATACCTCAGGATAAAGTGCATGAAGAAGAATGAAAGAAGGAGAATTCTCCACCAAGGTAAGAGCACAATACAAAATTTGAAGATGCTCAAAATGAGCAAACCAATCAGCAAGAGTCCAATGCTAATGTGCCTTATTGGTTGCAACAGGGGATCAATCCACAACAAATTGGTGAGGTCAAAGAATTTGATGTTTCTGCATTATTTTCAACTAGTATTATAAAGCCTAAGAGGAAGGCTAGACCAACATCTACAATTAGAAGAGACCCTACTACAGGTAGGAGAACTGTCCAAGTTGCCTTGCCGATGGTAGATAAGGCCAAAGGGGAAATAAGTATTGAGGAATTCCAAATGAGAAATATTGATTTAGGTTTTTCTATAGAAGAGAAAGAAGACCAAGAGGCCAAGGATAGCATTGACTCTTTATTGAAGAGGATTAAAAAGCAAAAAGATAAGAACAAAGAGCACAAAGAGCACATTGCTTAGTTACATTCATTTATCAAAGGGCTAATTAATCCCAAGCATACACCACTCAGTACATCCACACCATTGACAATCATCTCTCAAGATGAGATAACGGGTCTGGACCTCATGAAACATAAGGCCCAGCTAGTAGACAATTGGTTTGTCTCTTTTTCTAGTGAAGTGGAGCATGTAGTCAAGACATCTCTTTCAAATTGGAATTCGCTAGGTGCTCTAATGATAAAGGTAGATAAACTTCAAAATGAAGTTGGGTGAAGATCATTCAAGTTAGAAAAACATCTAGATGCTTTCAGAGAAATGAGGAAGATAGACATGAAGATACTAACGGATTACAAGGTACTAGATAATAACACTACCCAGTTGCTTGGTATTTGGTATGAGGACACTAGATTTGAATGTGATGTATTGAAGAGATGCAATAACAAGCTCAGGGACATAAGTGTCAAACTGCATGATCTCATGGCAGTTGAAATAGATACCCTAGAGGCTTTGGAGGATAAAGTAAAGGGAAAAGTAGAAAATCATGATGTTGATTTTGCTGTCCAAATCTTCCATAATAATTTCAAACAAGCAACAGAGGATCCACTTCATCATTTAACAGAGGATGTGATAAACAAATCCATGAGAATGAAGGCTAAGATATAGACATACAATGAGACATTAAATAGTAGAAAGAACAAGTGGAATAGTCTTCAGGTATAGTTCAATTCTCACAAGCATGCTGCAGTTAAGGCCAGAGTCCAAGATGGAGTTCAAATTGAGGGAATAGTATAGGATTATGAATATGTCAAGGGGATACTCAGTATGCACATAAGGTGTGATCCTATGGCTAGTGATGATGAACATGATGAGGAAAATGAGGATGATGAAAATGAAGAAGATGATGGTGAAGAAGAAGTAGAAGAAGAGTAAGTAGAGATACATGATGACAAAGTTATATGCATAACTAGATAACAAAAGGATCAAGTTCCACCAGATAGTTGCCAACTGGCAACTTGTACCATGTATGTAGGTGTTGACTGAGTTAAACGCAATATTGACCATAGATTTAGATAGACAAATCTTGATTGTTAGATCATTGTAACCACCTCCTCTCTTTAGCCTATAAAAGGAAATGGAGTGCTAATTTTGTATTATTAGAAACTTAATTGAAGTTAGATTACTGAGAGTTTTTGGACTAATTTCAAAGCTCATTGTGAATGTACATGTCTTTTGCATACCTAATAGAAGAAAAGTTGTTGTGATTGTAAATAATCATAAATCTTGCATAATCAGTGGATGAATCTTAGATATATGCATTGATTAGTTGCATCCCTTAGAGTGCTTATTAGTTTGCATGTATTGTTTTCATTCTGAGTTCCTTTGAAGTTAGCATCAACCATAACTAGCTATGGAACATCCTGGTGGAATTATGGTTTGATTTCTTTTTGTGAAAGTATCTAGAATGTATGTGAAATAATAGCTGAAGGTTCACTAAATTTAGACAAGCATTCTTTAATTTATCTAATTTCATTACAAATCACCTTCATAATTGCAAATAACAGATAATCTAAAGCAAATAAACATGAAATATGCCTATAACTCGTAAATAATTGAACATACATAGCATATTTTGAGTAAAAGCATGTCAGAATGACAAATATCATGCAAATACATATGAATATCAAGGATAAACATGCAAATATGAATTAATCAGCACATTATTTGAGCATGTTCATAACATAAAAGTGAGAATAATCAAATTGCAGTTAATGATCAGAAGAATTGATCAAACTTATCAAAGCTCATCATTATTTTTAGAGCACAACAAGATTAACCCTGTTTGTGAAGAAATTTACAAGAACAGATATGTGGACATCAATTCATGCTAACCGAGTAGTGTAAGACCCCTTGGATGAGAAACAACATATCACATCAACTTCTGAGTAACGTTAGATGATCAAGTCCTGATCCACAGTGACTTGGAGTCATCGATTTATCCTAAATTCATCATACTTTTCAAGATAAATAAAGTTTGTTTTGTAACTTTTGTTGCTTGTTGTTATGACTAACAAATCATCATCAACATAAATGGGGCTAGAAGGAGGGCCTCCATCTATTCTACTAGGTGAATTGGTCAGGTAGATATAATTCCCGCGCTTGTAGAAGGTAATCTTCACAAAGTTCAATTGAATTGTCTATGCTTTGAGTGAGTGTACAAAGATTCACCTGTATCGTGTTGTTCTGAGTTTGTTTGTCATAAATATTTTAGAATTGAGCATACATATCATGGACTTTACAGTCAATTTGTTGAATTCCTTGAAAGTTGAGTTGTCATTTAAGTGTTTCTGCAAATTTATTGTGGAAGCTTGACTGTGTAGTTAAGTATCCTGATATCCAAGTCTAGAAGTTCTGTCTTTGCTCATATTTGTAAATTTCATGGAAATATTGCACAAATATCTAGTCATTTTAGGGTTTTAGTCATAAATACATGTTTTGCAAGGTTATTCCTTATAATCTTTGCAAAGATCCTAACAAATTTCCATAGTTTGTCATAAACTGTTAGAATCCTGGCTCACCGGCCTAACACCAGGTCTAGATCCAGTGGACCCTCGGAAGAATTGCCTATCAGTGGACTTAGACCTAGAACCATAGATATTCATCATACTCCTAACTTAGGTGCATTAGTATCTTCAACAAGACATACCCCGACACCTCCAATATCCTTTGCTACAATTCAAACACCTACAAGATTAGTTGTTACACCTCCAGTACATCAAGCACCAGTCACAATGTCATTCTTTGCTGCAGAGTCACCTTTGACTTTCACTGCTTACCATCCTTAACCTAAGAACCTTGACACAATCTACCCTAAATATCATCCATATCAGGATGTGGATGATCATATCTAGACATTCAAAGAAGCTTGTTGCAGAGCAAGGATTGAGCATCAAGATGTTGTGTGTCATTTGTTTCCATACTCCTTGGGAGAGGAAGCATACAAATGGTATATTAGTCTTGGTCAAGCTTCTATTGGTTCATGGGATGCCTTAGAGAAAGCCTTCAAAGACAGATTCAAAATACCTATAGATCCTTCAATGAATTACCATCTTTTTGCCACAATTAAGAGATTTGAAGGAGAACCTATTTCAAACTTCAATGTTAGATTCCAAGAGATGCTTTCAAAGTTGGTAGCTACATATATCGTAGTAGATGAAGCAGCTAGAAGTATATATTACTCATCCTTAGATCCTTTGACTTCTATGTTCATAAGGAGGACACTGTTAGATCTAGGGCACACAACTGAGAGGGGGGTGAATCAGTTGTATAAAAACCTGCTGCTACTTCAAACACTTGATTCTTCTTTGTTAGTTAATAGCATATCAATTAACCATTCATGAAAGTATAAAGCATTAACACCGGAGAAGATAAATATCAACACATTAGACACCAAGATTTTGACATGGAAAACTCGGTTAAGGGAAAAACCATAGGGTGATTAACCCAAGGATTATTCTTTGTTAGAAGAATAAGAAAAATGGATGGCACATGCCAATTAGGGCTCACTACCTGAGCACACTACTCACAAGGAGGCACACTGCCTACAAGAGACACATTGTCTACAAGATCACAAGTATTACAAATTTGAACTAGAGATTGACATCTTTACCATGTCTGGATCAGTTCCATTTAAGCCCGAGACACTCCTACTCTGCCTTTCACTCTTTCGCTAAACCACACTCATCTTGTCCATGACACACTTTAAAATGAATTCACAAACCTTTATTAAGACAAGGCATCAACTTAGGAACAATCATCTAAGTTGGCAATCATCCACAAGATCATTCGCAAGATGAATAACTCATCCAGTCGGCCAGCCTGAACAAGAACATCTTCATCTGGAAGTATATCTCCAATTTTAGGCTCTAACGCTAATGTGGACTGACAACACAACCTCAACATGATCCAAGAACCTTCACAGACTTGCCTGAATGACCAGGTACATCCGCACTTCCTCTACTTACTAGAATTCTTTTCTTCTTCATCCGGAACTTCAAGAACACAGTCTATTGCCACTGTCATACTGAAAAAGGTACTTCTAGACCTCCAAACTATGTACAAATCAAGATGACACATCACAAGGAAATCCCAGACACTCCTTCCAATCCGTAGAATAGGACAATGCACTTCTGGATCTCACCGGACCTTTTTGTAACACTCTGTCACTCCGGAGCATCTCCCGGAATCGGTTCTACTTGATCGATCACAACTTCTTCATATCTTCATATGGACCTCTAAAATATTAACTGGAACATCTTAAGACTCATATCTACAAACCCTTTAATCCACATCCTCTAATCCTCAACCTATTGAGTACTTTTGCCTTCTTCTCATCACTTGTCTTCACTGTTCCTGATTGAGACTAATTTCCTCAATAACTTCAGCACACAGCTCATCCAATCCTTCTTATCAATGCAATATGAGTATGTTGACATCAATGACAACACTGGTTAACCTCATACTTGCAACAATCTCCCCCTTTGTCATTGATGGCAACATATGATGTGAAAAACCATAAAGACAAGAACTTCTCCTTTCTATCACAACTCCCACTATCAGCAACAACTCTTCACATGTCTTCTCTCCCCCTTTGACATCAATGGCAAAGGGCTCATACTTGCAATTCTAACACATCAGAATCATACCAGCTGCTCCCCCTTAGTAGCAGCTCCCCATCATCAATCTGGATCACAAGATATGACTGTGATATCCACCGGACTGATGCACATCAGTGCATCCTAGTTCATCACCGGAGGGGCCATGACCCCTAACTTCTCCCTGAGATACTTAAAAGAGTCCTTGGGAAGAGGTTTAGTAAAAATATCTGCAATCTGATCCTTGGAGGGTACATACTCCAATCTGACTTCATCCTTGTTCACTTTTTCTCTCAGAAAGTGAAACTTGATAGATATGTGCTTGGTCTTAGAATGCAATACCGGATTCTTAAAAATATTTATTGCACTTGAATTATCACAGAAAATTGTGATAGGCTCCTCATATTCTACTTTAATGTCTCTTAGCTTCTGCTTCATCTATAAGATTTGAGTGCAACTACCTACTGCTGCAATGTATTCTGCTTTAGTTGCAGACAAGGATATTGCCTCTTGTTTCTTGCTTAGCCAAGAAACCAACCTTTTTCCCAAAAAGAATGCTCCTCAACTTGTACTCTTCCTATCATCCACATCTCCTGCCCAATCTGCATCTGTATATGCATGAAGAGAAAAGTCCTGATCTCTAGGATACCATAGGCCATACTCAATTGTTCCTTTTAAGTACCTAAAAATTCTTTTAATTTCCATGACATGAGATTCTCTGGGATCAGCCTAGAATCTTGCCACAAGACCAACAGCCTGCATTATATCTGGTCTAGTTTGAGTGAGATACAATAGTCCTCCAATCATTGATCTATACTTGGTCTGATCTGTCTTAGGAGAGTCATCATCTTTGCTCAACTTACATCTGGTTGCCATAGGAGTGTTCATAGGCTTTGAATCTTCCATTCCGAATTTCCTTAACAACTCTTTCACATATTTGGTCTAAGAGATAAAGATGCCTTTCTTTGTCTGAGTAATTTGCAGACCCAAGAAGAAATTCATTTCACCAAGCATTGACATTTCAAACTCACTTTTCATTTGATTTGCAAAGGTTTTACACATACTGTCTCTTCCTCCAAAGATGATATCATCAACAAATACTTCAACAATCAAGATGTTTTCATTATCTATTTGGAAATATAGATTACTATCAACAGTACCTTTGTTGAAACCAATCTGCACAAGATGCTTATCCAACCTTTCATACCAAGCCCTTGAGGCTTTCTTCAATCCATACAGTGCTTTCTTCAACTTGCAGACCATATCACTATGATCAGACAATTGAAATCCATCCAGCTGCTCAATGTATACTTCTTCTTCCAAATCACCATTTAGGAAGGTAGACTTGACATCCATCTGATATACCTTGAAGTCTTTGAAGGCAGCAAATGCAAGAAATAATCTGACTGCTTCAATTCTTGCCACCAGAGAAAAGGTTTCTTCAAAATTAATTCCTTCTATTTGAGAGTAGCCTTTGCAGACCAATCTGGCTTTGTTTCTGATTACTTCACTAACTTCATTTAGTTTGTTCTGGGAGACCCATTTGGTTCCAATCACATTTTTGTTTCTAGGTCTGGGAACAAGATCCCAAGTGTGATTTTTCTCAATTTGCATCAACTCTTCCTCCATTGCTTTAGTCCAATTTTCATCATTGCAGGCTTCATTTATTGTCTTAGGTTCAATCTTTGAAATCAGATAGTATTCATCTGAATTTTGAGCAATTTTCCTCCTTATTTGTACCCCTTTTCTTTTGTCACCTATGATCTGATCTTTAGAGTGGTTTAGAGTTACATACCTTGGAACTTTGGGAGTTTCTTGCACTACTGTTTCTTGATTAGGCTCATTTAGACAAACCTTGTCTTCCTGATTTACCAGATCAGTCTGAATCTGACTTTCAGAGGAGGATTGAGCTCCTTGCACCAGAGAACCATTCTGATCATCTTCATCATATTCATAGAACCTTGAGGGCTTCTCAATTCCTTCATCAACCTTCACATTTGTACTTTCTATCATCTTTCTCAGTCTCTTATTATAATACCGGCATGCTTTGCTTTGAGTGGAGTAACCCAAGAAGATTCCTTCATCACTTCTAGCATCAAATTTTCCTAGATCTTCATCCCTTTTGATGTAACATTTGCTACCAAATACTCTGAAATATCTCACAGTGGGAGTTATACCAAACCATAGTTCATAAGGAGTCTTACTGGTATTGCTTCTGATTTGTAATCGATTGAGAGTGTAGACTGCAGTGCTAACAGCTTCTCTCCAAAACATCTGTGGAACATTTTCTTCCATCATCATTGTCTTGGATGCTTCCTGGATGGTCTAGTTCTTTCTCTCAACTACTCCATTCTGCTGTGGAGTCCTAGGAGCAGACAAATGTCTCTTTATACCATGCTTCTCACAAAAGTCTATGAATTCATCGGATGTGAATTCACCACCTTTGTCAAACCTCAAACATTTTAGTTTCAATCTGGTTTGATTCTCTAACATAGCTTTGAAGATTTTGAACTTCTCAAAGGCTTCTAATTTCTCTTTTAGAAAGGTAACCCACATCATCTGGGAATGGTCATCAATCAGTAACATGAAATATCTATCACCTTGCATACTCTTGATTCTTGTTAGACCACATAGATCAGTATGAACTAATTCCAATAATTCGGTAGAGGACTGATCCTTGCTTTTGAAAGAGACTCTGCTCTGTTTACCTAGCTGACATTCTTTGCACAAACTATTTGTAGGTTTCACCAATTTTGGAAGATCTCTTACAGCCTGAGTATTTCTTATCTTGATGATGTTATCAAAATTTACATGACACATCCTTCTATGCCATAACCAACTCTGATCAAGTTGAACAAACAAACATTTTTTATTAGAACCAACTAGATGGAAGATATTACCTTTTGTTTGAGTACCGGATGCAATCTCAGTTTCAGAGCTTTCAAAGATCCTGCATCTTCCATTTTTGAACCGGAGATCATAACATTTGTCTACCAACTGTCCAACACTGAGAATATTGTGCTTCAATCCTTCAACATACAGTACATTACCAATTTTTCTCTTTCCATCAAAAGAAATAGTTCCCCTACCTCTGATTCTACTAGCAGAATTATCACCAAACTTTACCATTCCTCCTTCATACCTTCCCAAGTCTAGGAACTTGTTTTTGTCACTTGTCATATGGTGAGAGCATCCACTGTCAATAACCCAATCATCCTTTTCTTCAACTTGGGCAGCCAAAGCTCTTTCTACAACCTTATGATTGACAGATTCAGAGGATATTGGATTTTCTTCCTTGATGGCAATAAGCACCCATTCATTTCTGGATTTGTTTCCTATTTCTGATTCATCATCTGTTACTCCTTCATTATGATCTTCTTCATGAACATAATAACAGTTCTTTTGGAACCTTTGTCTGTTAGAATTTGACCTTGCAGATCTTTCCGGACACCTTGAAGCAAAATGACCAATCTTATTGCAGTTGAATCACTTAAAAGGTAATTTTCCTTCATACTTACCGGATCCTCTTGGCAGTCTCTTTGCAATGAGGGCTTCAAGTTGAGCTGTTTCTGCTTCTTCCTCTTCCATGTCTTTCCTTGCTTGATCATACCATGATAGCTTCCTTGAAGCATTTTCTCCCAGATCAAATCTCTGTTTGCCTTTCACATAGGCACTGGCTTTGAATGTAGATTCAGTCTTGGGGTGATCATCTCTAAACTCGGTCATTTCAAATGCAGCTAGTTTGCCAGCCAATTGCTCTCTTGTGACAGTTGTATGGGCTCTGAATTCATCAATGGTAGCAACCTTGATTTTGTAGGCAGCAGGAAGGGATCTGAGAATTTTGCAAACAATCTCATTTTCATCCAGAATTCCACCAACATTCTTGATTCCACACACCAGCTCATTTACTCTTGGCATAAAGGTAGTGATATTTTCATCATCTCTCATCTTCAATATTTCAAATTTCCCTTTGAGACTTTGCAACCTTGCACTCTTAACAAACTCATCTCCTTCATGCAGAAGTTCTAGTTTAACCCAGATCTCATAGGCAGTTGGTAGGTCAATAACATTTGAGAGTTCTGAGTCAGTCAATGCACTTAGAAGAGCTTCTTTGGTCCGCAGATTGTTTTCAGCATCTGTGATTTCATTTAGAGTTGTCAGACCACCCTGTGGAGGTACATATGCTTTTGTGACCATGGCCAAGTATGCTTTTCCCATACACTCCAAGTGACATTTCATGCGACCTTTCTAGAGAGAGAAGTTGGTTCCATCAAACTTTAGACTGTCCTTCTTGTATGATGACATCCTGGATCTCCTCAAGCGGTTAAGCTCTTTTTAGAGGAACTTAGCTCTGATACCAATTGTTAGATCTAGGGCACACAACTGAGAGGGTGGGGTGAATTAGTTGTATAAAAACTTGCTGCTACTTCAAACACTTGATTCTTCTTTGTTAGTTAATAGCATGTCAATTAACCATTCATGAAAGCATAAAGCATTAACACTGAAGTAGATAAAAATCAACACATTAGACACCAAGATTTTGACATGGAAAATCCGGTTAAGGGAAAAACCACGGGGTGATTAACCCAAGGATTATTCTTTGTTAGAAGAATAAGAAAAATGGATGGCACATGCCAATTAGGGCTCACTGCTTGAGCACACTACTCACAAGGATGCACACTGCCTACAAGAGACACACTGTCTACAAGATCACAAGTATTGCGAACTTGAACTGGAGATTGACATCTTTACCATGTCTGGATCAGTTCCATTTAAGCCCGAGACACTCCTGCTCTACCTTTTGCTCTTTCACTATACCACACTCATCCGCTCCATGACACACTTCGAAATGAATTCACAAACCTTTATTTATACGAGGCATCAACTTAGGAACAATCATCTAAGTCAGCAATCATCCATAAGATCATTCGCAAGATGAATAACTCATCCGGTCAGCCAGCCAGAACAAGAACATCTTCATCTGGAAGTATATCTCCAATTCTGGGCTCTAACGCTAATGCGGACTGACAACACAACCTCAACATGATCCAAGAATATTCACAGGCTTGCCTGAATGACCAGGTACATCCGCGCTTCCTCTACTTACTAGAATTCTTTTCTTCTTCATCTGGAACTTCAAGAACACAGTCTATCGCCACTGTCATACTGAAAAAGGTGTTTCCAGACCTCCAAACTATGTACAAATTAAGATGACACATCACAAGGAAATCCCAGACACTCCTTCCAATCCACAGAATAGGACAGTGCACTTCCGGATCTCACCAGATTTTTGTAACACTCTATCACTCTAGAGCATCTCCCGGAACTGGTTCTACTTGATTGATCACAACTTCTTCATATCTTCATGCGGACCTTTGAAATCTTAACTGGAACATCTTAAGACTCATATCTACAAACCCTTTAATCCACATCCTCTGATCCTCAACCTATTGAGTACTTTTGCCTTCTTCTCATCATTGTTCTTCATTGTTCCTGATTGAGACTAATTTCCTCAATAACCTCAACACACAGCTCATCCAATCCTTCTTATCAATGCAATATGAGTATGTTGACATCAATGACAACACTAGTTAACCTCATACTTGCAATAGACACATCCTAATGTCACAACTTTGGTAGGAGCTTTTGAGGAAGCAATAAAAGTCAATTAATAGCTAGTTCCTACTCCAACCCCTAACATTGCTTTTCCTACCTATTCTACACATCCAACATATCCTGTATATCTGGCTCAGAAGAAGACCAATGGAGCCATGATGCCTCCAGCTACAATGCCATGTCCATTACAAGTACCTCCCCTTAGCATTATGCCACCTCCAAATGGAAATGGCAAGATAGTGTAATATCCAGGACATGCACAAGAATCTCAAGATGTGGGACATAATAATAGTAATGGCGATTCGTTCTTTAAGCCTCAAACATAAAATGTAGTGGCTAAAGCCTAGGAAGAGAAAGAAGACATCAAGGAGATGTCTGCACAATTGAGGAAGTTAACAACTGAAATCACACATTTGAGGGGTCAGAATTTCTATTCCTAGTCAAACCAAAATAGAGGATACAATAATGATAGATCCAGATATCCTAATAGAGGATACAATAATGAAAGGAATTATAAAAATAACAATAACAGTGGTAACAATAATGCACCTAGGCAGCCTAGAGTGTGGAATACTAGGCCAAATAATGGATCATTACCATCACTCTTAGATAACCAGCCTCCTAGTGAACCTAAGCAAACCACTAGGGTGAACTTCGCAGAAGCAGCTCTTACGAATTGGTGTAGGATACATAACACCAACACACATGCTAAATTAGATTGTCCCTAGTTTAGGATAGTAGCCAGTATTTTTTAGGCTAAAGTGTCCAACACCATTGGAAATTCTCCCATTATAGAAGGAAATGAAATTGTCCCTTGTGGATATGACTCAGCCCTTGTGTTAGAAATCTTTGTCAATCGCCCTCACCACCAGGCATCTTCAACTCATGAGAATTACACTTTAACATGCGAGCCGTCTACTTTGGCATTTAAGACAAATTTTGTATTTCCTTTTGAAGATGAATATGAACCAGCAATAGAGCCTGAAGAAATCCATGCTTATCAACATTAGCATCAGGGTAGACACAATTACAACCTCAAAAATAATTCAAATAGACCTTCTGGTCCTTTGACCATGTCTTTATCTCCTAACAATTTCAATACTCCACCTGATCCAAAGGAAAGTAATAACCCTAAACTTCCTAAAGTTAATGTTCAGTACTTTGCACCACAAAATGTAGTGTCAAAAGCTACTAATCAGCCTCTTGAGCCTGATAAGTTGGTCAACTATTTAGCAGAAGAGATGAGAAGAGTCAAAATTAGTTTATCATTATTAGAATTACTCAAAACCCCAGCCATCAAGAAGGCTTTCATGAGATCCTTAGATGACCCCACTCCAAAAGAAGATAGTCATCCCCCTAATCCAAGTCAAATTTTGAGTAAAGATCATGCAACTAAAGATAATAATGTCAAGCACAAAGTCCCAACTACTGTTCAAGCTACTGAAACTTCACATATGACCCTTTATAGGGATAAGACCGAGTCACCTCCATTTCTCCTTTCCTTAAAGATGTTTGGTGGATTTAGGTGCATCTACTAATGTAATGCCATTGTACATTTGTAATGCCTTAGGGTTACACCCTGCTAAGTCACTCAAGAAGGTGACAGAATCAGACAAGACTGAAGTGAGTGTTGTGGGAGAGTTAACTCACATTCACATGCAATTAGCATCTGATCCCAGGGTTCAGTATTGCATTGATATCCTGTTGTGTGGTTACACAACACGCCCCATTTTGACTTGACAAAACAAGGACCCAACTTTTTGCTTGGCTTGTTCTTGTGCTTTTTTGCTTTTCGGTGGTCTGGTAAAAGTAAGTCATGCAGATAATCCTGCAAGAGGTAGATATAGGTCATCATGATGAGGCCAGTTTGTCAAAATTGGTATTTCATATCATTAACCTCATTGTTAGAAAGAACATAAAATTCCATGCAGGTTTGCCTTTTGGATCACCCTAAAATTCCTTAAGGGGAGAAAATTATGACAAGTCAAAGTCTTGGTCAAACCTGATTATTCTTAGGGGGGTCATAGTTCTAAACATTAGTCATCTTGCTAAGATCACCCCGATATTAGTTCATCACCCGATAATCACTTGGTTTGAAACTCTGGATGTCAATCTTACATGATGGTGGTTTTTACCCGTCAAGCAGCTTCACATATTTTGCGGGGGTCATATTTTGAAAATCACCCGATCTTTCGAATATCACCCAATCTTTTGAAAATCACCCAATCTTTTGAAAATCACCCAATCTTTTGAAAATCACCCAATCTTTCAAATATCACCTGATCTTTTGAAAATCATCCGATCTTTTGAAAATCACCTGATCTTGCAAATATCACCCTACCGCAAAATATCACCCAGTGCAAATATGACGATAACATCATCCAACCCCGATGAACAAAAAAAATCACCCCGATGGTGATATCATCATCCTGTTACCTCACGTGGGTATATTTCCAACAATCACCCCATCCAAAAACATGACGATGACATCATAGTAGTACAAGGATAAAACCAAGTCCTCGACCTGGTGATGTAATCTGATCTTTCAAAAGGGAGGTCATCCTAGTTGTGGGGGTCACATTTAGAACATCACCTAATATTCTCAACATCACTCGATCCTTTGCATCAGTTTTCCACCCAAAGGCAGAAGGTCATATTACACATGGGGGGTCATATTTCCAATATCACCCTGCTTAGAAAATCCACTATCTATGTATTTGTATGCTCACGTCAAATTTATACCTGAGGGTCATCTACCTGTCAAAGTACTCATGCATTCAATAGGGATCAGGTTCGTAAATATGACTGATCTTACCCAATGTGACCGTGACGTCATCTTATTCAGAGAGTGATATTCCTCAATATCAGGGTCATATTTCTTAACATCCTAATTTATTTCAGTATGACCATGACGTCAGCCATTCACATTTTAATGAAACCCGTCCATGATGATGACATCATCATCATATCTCAATCTATGAAGAGAGTCATATTAGTTAATATCCCTCATATTAACTAATGTGCATATTCAGACCCGATAGTTTTATTCAATGGAATTTAGTGAACAAAAGCGCATGTATTGCATATGCATGATCTTATGCATGCGATATACACAGAGATACAAAACTAAAAATGTAAGATATTGATCTGCATAATGCCTAGTGCTAAGCCTGTGATATTGTAATGCAATAAAATAAACAAAGAAGAATTGAGTTTCTGCAAATAGGCAAACTTGCTGAAAGTTGTGAATTGACTCCAAAAACCTAATTTTTATTCACTTCAATTTGAAATATATAGGCTTGCATATCATATGAAGAGTCATGTTGATGTGGATGTTGGAGACACACAAACAACCAAAACAAAAGTTACACAACAACCCTTGTTTATCTTGAAAGCTACGACGAATTCAAAGGATTCATGATCCCAAGTCTCCTGTGATTAGTTCATAATTTGCTGATGTTACCCTATGGTTGATGTGTACTACTGTTTTCCATTTTGGGGGTCTTATGTAGATCTTTAGATTTAGTTCCTACAACAATGCTTGACAGGGAGGTTACTCTAGACTGCATATATCCTCAAAGGATGTGTCTAAGTTGATATTTGCATGAGTTCTACCCCTATTTATGATTCTCTGCATGATATTTTCAATAGTACATGCATCTAGTTCAAGAGATATGCTAATGATATTCAGTTGTCTACGGGATGTCAGCATATTCCTCTGTCTTCTTAATATTTATCATGATGTGCAGTTATGAAAGTGATTTCAATGAAATTAAAAAAAGGAAAATAACAGAGGTAGGGTTTAAAGAATGAGATTCGTAAAATTACTTGACTGAGACCACTGATTCACATACATATTCCCATACATGTAATGAAGAGAAGAAAACTAGAATCATATTTCACCAGGACAGTCCACAAATTTGCATGATTCAGTGCAAATCTTCAAGGGTAAAAAGTTGACAACAACATGCAATGAAATGAAAGCGCTTCTATTGAACACAACATTCACCAATACATATCCAAAAATTAACTTGAAGACTATTTAAGGTTTACAATCAAGATATAGTCTGAAGCTTCATCTCCATATAGTATGTTCATAAAATAGGTACATTTGCAGTGATCTGAAGAAAGAACCTTGACATTTCAACAGTTCAGTCCTCATTAGTCTCAATAATCCGATCTCTTACATGAAATCGTTACAAGTCCGATCTTGTATGATTGACCTCTCTCTTTGTACAGTACATGAGCTTAATATATATATGGCTACGATTTGCCCCAAAATGGCCCCAAAACCCTAGGAGATTGATGGTTCGCAACCATCAGATGCAGCATCAAACGGTGGGGGATGAATCCTGCCAAGAATTTGAGCAACACACCCAGACAGGGCACCGCTCCAACAATAAAGTCTCCATCTGCAAACCCCCTCGCATTGAAAGTCCCTTGGGATCCGATCCATTGCCCGGGGTGATCTTTCCATTAAAGCCTCTATCTTTATGTTCACCTGCACGCCACCATTGTGTCGGCAACTCTGCATCTTCCCAGGTACTCCAATAATCTACAATAAATAAGCAGGAGTTAAGCACCATTGTTTAATAAATCAGCAGGATGACTAAACATTTATATTAAAACAGGCTCCAAATACACAAACACAGCCATTGGGCTCAGAAACTATGAAAAATTGTGCATCCAAACACATATGCAGCGTCAAAATTGGCCGAGTCAACCATCATTGACCAAAAATATGCATTCGGCCCTCAAATCGGCTTCAAAAAATCCATCGCTTCACTTTTCCCACCTATTTCTTTGCTTAAATCCTTGTATTTTCTGATATACAAGCCAGGCGTGATACATCGTATTAATCGGATTTTATTTTCTTTTAGTTCCGTGGCTTGTATGTGTGCAATGCATATCAGCTTGTATATCACAACATACAAATGCAAAAAATATACAAGCACTTAACTCCAATTTATAACTTTTCAATTCCGCTCAATGTATATTTCGATGCACATTAGCTTGTATGTTCTAAATATACATTCAAACTTTCATACAAGCGCTTAACCAGATTTTAATTTCTCCTTGATTCCACATTGTATGCACTCTACAATGTATGCTATCGAACATGCAAGCGCTCAAAATATTCAATGATTTCTCCATATTGAATTCTCCTTTGAAATCCGACCTGTATGCATAAAGCAATGCATATCGCAATGTATTTTTGATATACAAGCCGGATGCGGTACAATGTGTTAACCGGATTTAAAACTCTTCCCAGATCTGCCTTGTATATCGGCTAAGTATAAAGTGCAATGTATTTCTTAATATACATTCAAAATTTTGATACATTGCATTCATCGGATTCTAATTTCTTTTGGGTTCCGGCTTGTATGTATTTCCCAATGTATATCGGCACTATATGAATATACAAGCTCGATATACATTGAATTAACCCTGTTTCATAAAAATGTTAGGTCCAGGCAATGTATCTCCGCTTTGTATGTTTTGGAATGTATGTATATCGAAACATACATACAAGTCGAAACATATAAAGATTTAATTCTAATTCATAAATATTTTGGGTCCACCTTGTATGTATGCATAAACTTTTGCCAAATGCATACAAGGAAAGGATATATAATTGACCTTTGCACATACAAACAACTTTGCATATGAACCCGATTGCAAACACGACTAAGTATAGAACGAACCTGCACATACAAAGGACTTTGTATATCAAAAGCGATATACAAAGGACTTTGTACATGCAACATACAAACTTGAATGTACATTTACCAAAATGATCATAACTTGCAAAATATGGCAAATTTTAAGATGGTTCAAAAAGCAACCCTAGCTCATTTTTTACAAGGAATCCAACCATATCATGCCCTGGTACTGAAAATACATTTTTTCTCTAGTTTTAGCAAAGTTTGCAACTTTCACTCTCTTTTCCCTTTACCACCAAGCAAAACAGCACACAGAAGCAAAAAGCAAAGCAACAACAGGGGTCCTCATTTTGCTAAGGAGTAAAATGGGGCGTGTTGTGAACATCACAACAACTAGCAACCAAACAAAACAATTAAATTCAACCCATTAAAGAAAACCAAATGAAATAAATTCATAATTTCCAACTATCTTTTCTGTAAATTATTATCCAACTTGAGACTCAATGTATTCAATAAGATGCATGAATTTTCATTTCAGTTTAAGTGGGTGCACATGATTAATAAGCCTCATCTTGAAGATCGGTTGAACAAAGCAGTGACTGATATTAGACTACGTAGGTGAGGATGTTCCCTCATAGCCAACTGGATAGAGCCTTGCTGCCAGCAGGCGTCTATAGCCCCGACAAGGTTATCGTTACAATTCTCCTAAGTAGAGCCCCACTACCAGCGAGCGTCTATAGCCCCAGTAGAGTTACTTAGATGGCTTAATCTGGATTTTCAATATAATCCATTTTATTCATTTTTATATTTTATATTTGATAGAACTTCATAAGATATTGCATTTGTAACTTCATGATGCAAGGAGTGGTCACTTGCTGAAATTAAGATGAGAATTGTAATGGTAGCAAGGGTGACCTCTGATTTTTCACCTAATATCTATGCTGGTATGTTCAACAAACCCAAGGATTCTAGGTGTGTCATTGTGAGAAACTTCCTTGAATACTAAACCCATTCTTATTGAATACAAAATTTCACAAGTTAAACAACTTTCTACGTTCATGACAGTCACAACAAGTTATGCATAAATTGCAAATGGTTAACCTAAATATTCTAAATTGGTATCCAGACATAATAAGCCAGCCAAAATAACCCTGGACATAATAACCTCATCATAATAACCCAAGGAAAAAATAACCCAGGGTCATAATAACCCATGGACAAAATAACCTTTGGTCAAAATAACCCATGGACCTAATAACCCGTGGTCATTTTAGATCAAGCTAGTAAACTAGAAATGACATAAAATCAATTAGAACATTAGAATTTAGATATTTTTCCAATTCTTATGCTAAATTTTTGCTCCAATTTGTACTGTTATCTCTTCATGTGCCCAAATGACCATAAAAAGTCACAAAAACTATTTATCAAACTAAATTATAAATATGATTACAAGGAACATAAACAAGCATGTCAAAAGATTAAGTAACATTAATCTTTAAGATAAAAAGAAAGGGAATGTGAGGCACCATAGAGGCTATTTAGGTCATTTTTAGACCATATATTGATTATATACACCTAAAATAGCCTTAAAACACCTTTAATATGCTTAAATAACCTATAAAATGGTAAATAATTATAAAAACAAAGGCAATTTCGTGGGAATAAGTTGATTAAGAGTTATTATGAAAAGATATAAGTGAAAAGGCATTATGAAGAGTCATTATGAAGATATATAAAGTGGTAGAATTAAGAGAAGTAAAGAAAGGAAGAAGGGGAGAAGAAGTAAGAGTGTGTAGAGTGATAAGAAGAGGATAAATCCAAATTCATAAAAGAAGATATTTTTTAATATATTTTTTGAACATTATTTTAAATTTTCCAAGGATTTTCTAAAAGAGAAATATATGGCTGGATACACTAGGCAACCAAGCAGGAAAAAATACCGTGAACTCAAAGAAAGACTAAAAAGATTGGTTGATGGTTATGACAACCATAACATTTTAGATTATATAAGAGGCATTGCTCATAATTTGACACTTTAATTGAAAATTTGAATAATAATTTTTTTTAGCAACATACATGTAATTTATAAATTTTATTTTGCTTTCTCTATATTCTTATGGGGATATTCTAGCCATGGGTTATTCTGACGATGGGTTATTTTGGCTTGTGTTATTATGACCCTAGGTTATTTTGTCCTTGGGTTATTGTGACTGGGTTATTCTGTCCAAGGTTATTTTGGTCGGGTTATTATGTCCTACAATCTTTTAAATTTTATACTATTTTCAATGGTTGTCAGTTTGCTCCTTAATACTCTAAAGAAAAATAGAGATCCCTGCTGAGGAAACAAAGCAACCAAACAAAACAAATCCACTGTACAAACAACTATACAAAGAAAGTACACTATGATACACATGACTGACATGATGCTACTTCAGGCCTGAAAATAGTGCTTGAGGAACTGTCCATTAACTGGTAATGGAATGTCCTCACCGGTTAAGGACTTGAGCTGGTAGGTGTTGTCTCCTAAAATCTTAGAAATTTGAAAGGGGCCTATCCAGAGTTTGTCAAACTTACCATGATCACCCTTCCTTTTATGTGCTTTGTCCCATATCAAGACTAAAACTGAGATCCTGAAAGCCTTTATTCAGGCTCTTTTGTCAAACCAATGCTTGACAATAGCCTAATGTTTAGCAAATTGGTTAATTGCTACGCTTCTTTGTTCCTCTAGGTGCATCAGTTGCAGCAACTTAACTTCCTATTTTTTATCTATGCCTAGGTACTCCTGTGCAAACTATATTGTAGGAATCTTTAAGTTAACAGGGAGGATGGGATCCACTCCATACACTAGGTGAAAAGGTGAATTTCCTAATGCAGCCTTATTCCTGGTTCTATCCACCCACAAGGCATTTTTCAAAAGTGTGTTCCATTCCCTTGGGTTCTTATCTATCAGCTTTTTTTATGATGTTCAATAGGTTCTTGTTTGTGGATTCTGCTAATCCATTCCCTTGGGGATAGTAATTTGAGGAGAATTTTAAGATGACCCCATGATCAAAAGCCCAACCTGATAGTTTAATTGAAGCAAAAGTAGGTCCATTATCACATACTAAAGAATATGGAACTCCATACCTAGTCACTATACTGGTTTCCAAAAAACTAATGACATCCTCAGCATTGCATGTCTTGCTGCTGACAGCCTTAGTCCACCTAGTGTAGTAATCAGTAATAGTTAAAACATACCTATGGCTTGAGGATGATGGAGGATTAATAGGTCCTATTCAGGCCATTCCCTATTGAGCAAAGGGGCGCATCTCCATCACTGGCTGCAAAGGTTGAGCAACATATTTCTCTCTATTTGTAGCAACCTGACACATATGACAACGTTTGATGTGTCTAGCTATGTCCTTAAAAATTGTGGGCCAGTAATACCCTACCCTAAGGATAGCATGAGTTGTGGCTAAGGATGATCCATGTGCAGTCCCAAATTTATCATGCAGTTCTGCTAGCACCTTATCTGCTTTTGATCTTTCTAAGCACCTTAGGTATATCCCCTCATAGTTTTTCTTGAAAAGGATTCCACCTTTTAGCATATATTTCAGTGACCTTATCCTTAGGGCTTTCCTCTATGAGGCCTGCAGTTTTGAGGGACATCTTCTAGTGATCAGGATGTGTTTAATGTTTGAGTACCACTCTCCATCATCTTTTGCATTTACAACATACTTCTGGCTCATGATATTGGGATCAATCTTTGATATCATCTGGCTTAATGCCTGTCCTCTTACCAACTTCATGGGGGTAATGTCCATATCGTACTCCTGGAGGACAGTAATCCATTTGGCCCTCTTTTCTCTTGGTTCACTTTGCATCAATAACATCTTTACTGCTACATCAGGTACTACAACAATCACCTTACCCCTTAGGATGTAATGCCTGAATTTCTTGACTGCTCAAACCAAAGTTAGTGCCTGTCTTTCAACATCCATGTACCTGAGCTCTGCATCTCTGAAAGGGCAACTCATGAAAGCTATAGGCTTTTCTTCCTTTTCTTCATTTTTTTGTGTCAACACTGCTACAGAGGTATGCTCTGAAGCAAATGAGTAGATGTAGAAGTCCTTGGTGTAATCTGGGTTGATCAGAACTTGAGCGTTTGATATGGCCTTCTTAATGTCTTTAAAAGTTGCTCTAGCTTCTGGTGTCCATTCAATTTTAGCATCCTTCTTGAGCATGGTGTTCAAGGGCCTGATAATCTCTGCAAAACCAGTGATAAATTTCCTAACAAAATATCTTACCGAAGTAAGATTTGAGCTCTGTCCTGCTTCCAAGCAGTTGTATCTTCATGATGGATTCTATTCTGTCAAGATCAATGATGATCCCATCCTCGGTTATCAGCTGGCCTACCAATTTCCCTGTGGTCATCCCAAATATGCACTTCTTAGGATTCAAGGATATCCCGTACTGCTCGCACTTCTTCAGCACCTTTCTCAGGTCCTCCACATGGTTTCCTCTTTCTTTGGAGAACACTGTTAAGTTGTCCATGTATATTACTATGCACTTACTAATCAAGCCTCTGAAGGCTATGTCCATTTCTCACTAACATGTGGCTCCAGCATTTATCAACCCAAACGGCATGTGCCTGTAGGCAAAGATTCCCCATTTTGTGGTAAATGTGGTTTTCAATCTATCAATTCTGTCCACCATCACCTGGTTGTATCCAAAGAAACCATCCAAGAAAGACATCATCTTGGTGCCGTTCATAATCTGCAGGACTTCATCTAGAGAAGGCAAAGGATAATTATCCTTTTTAGAAGCTCGATTCAAGTTCCTGAAGTCCACGCATAGTCTGATGTCACCGTTCTTTTTCCTCACTAGGACCAGGTTTGCCACCCACGTGGAGTGCCTCACAGGAAAAATAATCCTTGCATTGAGCAGCCTTTTAACTTCTTCAAAAATAATTGGCTCCAGTAAAGAGTTGACAGATCTTTGCTTTTGCCGAAAAGGCTTGGCGTCTGGCTTCAAAGGTATCGTATGAGTGATGACTAATGTGTCAAAAAATTTTAGCTCATCATACGTCTAGGCAATGACATGGATGTAATCTTTGAGGGCCTAGGTTATCCCTTTCAATTCCTCCTTTGTACAGACCTTCCCAATCAGAACATTTCTTCTTTTATCACCTTGCCCAATGTCAACCTGCGAGTACTGTCCCTCATCAGCCTTTTGAAGATCCCTTTGTTTTAGCATGTTGTCCAGATCAAATGCTCTCTCTAGCTCTATCATTCCCCTAGGGATTTTGTTACTTGGCAGCTCCAGGATTTCTTCTTCCTCCTAGACATGATCTTCTAGATTCTTTTCATCAATGATCTGTGCCTCAAAAACATCTTTATTGGAAATAAAATCCAATATACGTTGATCATCATCAAATACTTGGAGATTAGTTAAATTATCAGGTATTGAAGGAACTGATACTAATTCAACTAAGAATCTCTTTAAACCTGATATAGACAGAGGTTCCAGAGTACTGGTAGCCTGGGCCAAAGCATCCGCTTTGTGGTTCTGCTCTCTGGGTACATGGGTGATATTGAATGCATCAAACTCTTCTATTAAGTCCCACACCCTGTGTCTGTAATTGGACAACCTTCTATATTTGCAAGAGTATATAGCCTTTACCTACCTCATTACTAATTTTGAGTCCCCATAGACATGTAGAATCCTCACCTTCTTTCTAAGAGCAAACAATATCCCATGAATTAGAGCTTCATATTCTGCCATATTGTTTGTACATAGGAACTGCAATCTGTATGCTGGCAAGTAGGATCTTCCAGATGGGTCAATGAGTTCTATTCCTACTCCAGCTCCTTGTTTTGACTTGGATCCATCAAACCTGAGGATCCAAGGCCTATCTTTTTGGCCCTGGCAGCCGCACCACTGGATATCCACTTTACCTTTGGTATCCCAACCTTCTTAGATATCACCTTATCTATCTCATGGGAAACTGATATTTCTTCTTTTTTCTCACCATCAAGAGAACATCCCTCGGACTAAGCAGTGTCTTCCTTCTCAAAATATGCAGGCACAATGAGCAAGATGTCTCTGAACGAGGTACTTCATGCAACCTGCACCAGCTCCCAATTAAGGCATCCTATGGAGGTCCTTGCTGTCGTACCATCTTTTGGATTTCTTTTGATAGAAACTCTTTGAATTTGGATAGATTGCTGCCCCTATCTTCGTTAGATAACTCGTAATCTGACTCCACTAGACAATCACTCCCTGGGGTGATCTTCTTCTTGTTTTTACCATTACCTCCATTGCATACCAGTATCTTTTGTGTCATATGAATAGAACCTCCATCTTGCTGTGCGCATCCTCCTATTTTTGTAGAAAATGAATAAAAATTAGGATCATTATCGTTACTTGCAGGACTCACCGCGGACGATGATGAAGACGCCTCATTATATGCTTGTTCCAGTTCCAGCATGTCTAGGCAGGCGTCACAAGTTTTCTCAGAATGAGCCTCATTATGCAACCTGCACCATTCGTCAATCAAAATATCATGAACATGGATTTTTAATAATTGACATCGCTTCACTTGTTTAAGTAAATGCATCTCAAATTTCTTGAAATGATCCAGTTCTATTTTATTTCCAAGATTACAATCAGTTTCTAAGTTTATCTCGTCACCCCGAGGGTTATTAACATGATCATGTATGTCAAGCATCAGGTTCTCCTCAATGTTGGTGGTTTGTGGTTTGATGCAGGTTCCACATACATGATCTCATTGGTTTTGTTGTATTCGGTGATCATGTGTTTCATGTGAGGCTCAACTTCAATTCTTATTTGATTTGGTATACCCTTCCAAGGTAGCCACATATGACTGAAATTGATTGACATATATCCATTGAGGGTTTTTAACCAGTCTTTGTTGAGTAACATTCCATACGTATCAAGTATATCAACTACTTGAATATCAATATAGTGCTGTATTCTGGGATCTGATGCTAGTTGCATGTGAATGTGGGTTAGTTCCCCTACCACACTTACTTCTTTTTTGTCCAATTGTGTTACCTTCTTTAATGATTTAGCAGGATGTAACCCTAAAGCATTGCATATGGATAGGGGCATTACGTTGGTAGATGCTGCTGAGTCTACTAAGTAGTTGTGCAAATTTTTAACAAACATCCTTATGGTAAGGAGGAAGGGAGGTGACTCACGCTTGTCTTTGTTTAGGGTCATGTGGGAGGTCTCTGTAGCTTGAACAGTGGTTGACGTTTTAGGTTTGATGTTAACATCCTTGGCAACATGATCTTTATTTCCAAGCTGGCCTGGGGTATGGCTATCTTCCTTTTGAGCAGAACCATCCAATGATTTCATGAAAGCATTCTTGATTGTGGGGGTTTTAAATAGCTCTGACAATGGTAGGCTAATTTTTACCTTTTTCATTTCATCTGCCAGATATGTAACCAATTTTTTCAGATTCATGAGGTAGATTTGTAGCCTTTGGTGCTGTGTTATGTGGTGTCAAATACCAAGCATTGACCTTGGGAAGTCTAGGGTTATTACTTGCCTTGGGATTAGGTGGAGTATTAAAATTGTTTGGAGGCAATGATGTGGTCAAAGGATCAGCAGATTCGTTTGAGTTATTCCTTAAGTTGTAGTTATGCCTACCCTGAGGTTGTTGTTGATAAGAATTGACTTCCTCATGCTCAATTGATGGCTCATTCTCATCCTCAAAGGGGAAAACATAGTTAGACTCAAAAGCCATGGCTGATTCCTCACATGTTGAAGTGTAATCCTGATGTGATGATATTGTCTACTGGTAAGGGTAATGCATGAAGCTTTCCAGCACTAGGGAAGAATCATACTCACAGGGGACAATTTCATTTCCCTCTGCATAAGGTGGGTTACCTGAGGTACTGGCTACTTCAGCTTGGAATATGCTAGTAGCAATCCTGAATTGAGGACAGTCCAACTCTGCATGAGCGTTGGTGTTATGTATCCTACACTAGTTCGTAAGTTCTGCCTCTGCAAGGTTTACTCTGGTGGTCTACCTTGGTTCACTAGAGGGCTGATTGTCTAAGAGTGATGGCAAGGAGCCATTGTTTGGCCTAGTGTTCCATACTCTAAGCTATCTAGAATGATTGTTGTTGCTATTATTGTTGTGATTGTTGTTGTACCCTCTATCAGGATAATTTGGTCTGTCGTTGGCGTAACCTCTGTTTTGATTAGGCTGAGAGTAGAAGTTCTAATTTCTCAGATGAGTGACCTCAGTAGTAAGTTTCCTTAACTGAGCTAATATTTCTTTGATTTCTTCGTTCTCCTCTTGAACCTTGGCCACTACAGTCTCTATTTGAGGCTTGAAAAAGGAAGACCCATTGTTATTGTTGGATTGTTCTACAGCCTGGGGCACTTGTGTTTGATATGGTAACATATGCTTATTCCCACTTGGTGGAGGCATGACACTAAGTGGGGGTATTTGCAAAGGGGCTGGCATCACTACTGAAGGTATCATTGCTCCATTGGTCTATTGGTGGACTGGATATGTAGGATAACCAAGAAGTGTGGGGAAGGTAATATTTGGTGTGGGAGCAGGAGCCAATTGTTGATTGACTTTGATAGCTTCCTCAAAAGCCTGTGCTAAGGTTGTTACACTAGGGTACGTCCTTCTGATAAACATGGAAGTCAGGGGATCTAAAGCTGAGTAATAAATGCTCCTAGCAGCTTCATCTGTTACAACATAGTGAGCAATTAGCCTAGACAACATCTTCTAGAATCTAGCGTTGAAGTTTGCAATGGGTTCTCCTTCACATCTCTTGATGGTGGTGAATAGGTGATAGTTCATTGAAGGATCTATAGGCATATTGAACCTATCCTTGAAAGCTTTCTCCAAGGCATCCCATGAACCAACTGAACCTTGACCTAGACTGGTATACCAGTTATAGGCCTTTTCCCCTAAGGAAAATGGAAACAATCTGTATACCATGTCTTCATACTCAATTCTAGCCCTACAACAAGCTTCCTTGAAGGTTCTGACATGATCATCAGCATCCTGATACGGATGATACCTAGGACAAATTTTATCTGGATTTTTAGGCAAGGCATGATATGCATTGAAGGTCAAAGGCGACTCTACTGTGAAGAATGACATTGCAACCGATGGGGGTTGAATTTGGGGTATGACAGGCTGAGGCTGGACCTGAGGTGTGACATGTGGTCCTGTAGGTATTTGTAAGTCAATAGGAGTGACAAGAGCACGCTCAGGTAAGGCTCCAGATGCACTAGGATCAAAGGAATGATGAATGTCCATAGTCTTAGGTCTAAATCCCTTGATAGGTAGTTCTTCAAAGAGTCCACTAGATCTGGACCTGGTATTTGGCCTGAAAGCCAGGATTTCTCAAGTTTTCAAGGCAAAATGGCAGGATTATGGTCAGGTTTTGAAACTGACGATATGTTTAAGCAATGTATGCGGGAATCTATAGTTTCCTTGTTTGGCCCTCCTTCTAGCGCCAATTTTAGCTGTTGATGTGGATGTTGGACACACATAAACAACCAAAACAAAAGTTACACAACAACCCTTGTTTATCTTGAAAGCTACGATGAATTCAAAAGATTCATGATCCCAAGTCTCCGGTGATTAGTTCATAATCTACTGATGTTACCCTGTGGTTGATGTGTACTGTTGTTTTCCATTTTGGGGGTCTTATGTAGATCTGTAGATTTAGTTCCTGCAACAATGCTTGATAGGGAGGTTACTCTACACCGCATATATCCTCAAAGGATGTGTCTAAGTTGATATTTGCATGAGTTCTACCCCTATTTATGATTCTCTGCATGATATTTTCAATAGTACATTCATCTAGCTCAAGAGATATGCTGATATTCAGTTGTCTACGGGATGTCAGCATATTCCTCTGTTCTTCTTAATATTTATCATGATGTGCAGTTATGAAAGTGATTCAATGAAATTAAAAAAAGGAAAATAACAGAGGTAGGGTTTAAAGAATGAGATTCCTAAAATTACTTGACTGAGACTACTGATTCACATACATATTCCCATACATGCAATGAAGAGAAGAAAACTATAATCATACTTCACCAGGATAGTCCACAAATCCACATGATTCAGTGCAAATCTTCAAGGGTAAAAAGTTGACAACAACATGCAATGAAATGAAAGTGCTTCTATTGAACACAACATTCACCAATACATATCCAGGAATCAACTTGAAGACTATTTAAGGTTTACAAACAGGATATAGTCTGAAGCTTC
The DNA here is from genome assembly GCA_027924645.1 of Cunninghamia lanceolata. Taxonomy (NCBI): domain Eukaryota; kingdom Viridiplantae; phylum Streptophyta; class Pinopsida; order Cupressales; family Cupressaceae; genus Cunninghamia; species Cunninghamia lanceolata. Next base: position 17,161,774 of record BSBN01001215.1, on the reverse strand, counting down.
ATCTCCATACAGTATGTTCATAAAATAGGTACATTTATAGTGATCTGAAGAAGGAACCTTGACATTTCAACAATTCAGTCCTCATTAGTCTCAATAATCCGATCTCTTACATGAAATCGTTACAGGTCCGATATTGTATGATTGACCTCTCTCTTTGTACAGTACAAGAGCTTAATATATATATGGCTCTGATTTGCCCCAAAATGGCCCCAAAACCCTAGGAGATTGATGGTTCATAGCCATCAGATGCAGCATCAAACGGTGGGGGATGAATCCCACCAAGAATTCGAGCAGCACACCCAGACAGTGTGCCACTCCAACAATAAAGTCTCCATCTGCAAACCCCCTCACATTGAAAGTCCCTTGGGATCTGATCCGTCGCCTGGGGTGACCTTGCCATTAAAGCCTTCGTCTTTATGTTCACCTACACGCTGCCATTATGTCGGCAACTCTGCATCTTCCCAGCTACTCCAATAATCTGCAATAAACAAGCAGGAGTTAAGCACCATTGTTTAATAAATCAGCAGGAAGACTAAACATTTACCTTAAAACAGGCTCCAAATGCACAAACACAGCCATCGAGCTCATAAACCATGAAAAATCATGCATCCAAACACATATGCAGCATCAAAATTGGCCGAGTCAACCATCGTTGACCAAAAATATGCATTCGGCCCTCAAATCGGCTTCAAAAAATCCATTGCTTCGCTTTTCCCACCTATTTCTTTGCTTAAATCCTTGTATTTTCTGATATACAAGCCGGGCATGATACATCATATTAATCAGATTTTATTTTCTTTTAGTTCCGTGGCTTGTATGTTTGTAATGCATATCAGCTTGTATATCACAACATACAAATGCAAAAAATATACAAGCACTTAACTCCAATTTATAACTGTTCAATTCTGCTCAATGTATATTTCGATGCACATTGGCTTGTATGTTCTAAATATACATTCAAACTTTCATACAAGTGCTTAACTAGATTTTAATTTCTCCTCGATTCCGCATTGTATGCACTCTACAATGTATGCTATCTAACATGCAAGCGCTCAAAATATTCAATGATTTCTCCAGATTGAATTCTCCTTTGAAATCTGGCCTGTATTCATAAAGCAATGCATATCGCAATGTATTTTTGATATATAAGCTGGATGTGGTACAATGTGTTAACCAGATTTAAAACTCTTCCCAGTTTCGCCTTGTATATCGGCTAAGTATAAAGTGCAATGTATTTCTTAATATACATTCAAAATTTTGAGACATTGCATTCATCGGATTCTAATTTCTTTCGGGTTCTGGCTTGTATGTATTTCCCAATGTATATCGGCACTATATGAATATACAAGCCCGATATACATTGAATTAACCTTGTTTCATAAAAATGTTAGGTCCGGGCAATGTACTCCACTTTGTATGTTTTGGAATGTATGTTTATTGAAACATACATACAAGTCGAAACATACAAAGACTTAATTCTAATTCATAAATATTTCAGGTCCACCTTGTATGTATGTATAAACTTTTACCAAATGCATACAAGAAAAGGATATACAATCGACCTTTACACATACAAACGACTTTGCATATGAACGCAATTGCAAACGCGACTAAGTATAAAATGACCCTGCACATACAAAGGACTTTGTATATCAAAAGTTATATACAAAGGACTTTGTACATGCAACATACAAACCTGAATGTACATTTACCAAAATGATCATAACTTGCAAAATATGGCAAATTTTAAGATGGTTCAAAAAGCAACCCTAGCTCATTTTTTACAAGAAATCCAACCATATCATGCCCTAGTACTGAAAATGCATTTTTTCTCTAGTTTTAGCAAAGTTTACAACTTTCACTCTCTTTTCCCTTTACCACCAAGCAAAACAGCACACAAAAACAAAAAGCAAAGCAACAACAGGGGTCCTCATTTTGCTAAGGAGTAAAATGGGGCATGTTGTGAACATCACAATAGGCCACATTACCCTTGGAATACAAAAAGAGCTATCGGAAGGTGAAATTATTTGCAGAAACTTAGAAAATTAGGAAATTTTTTATCTTCCCCTTGGTAGGGTCATAACTCCTAGCTATTTTGTCAGAATTTAAACTTTTTGGACTCAATGGAAAGATAAACTAGTTATCTAGTTTGAGTTGCTTGGTTACTTAGGCTTAATGCCAAGTTACCGATGAAGTCTTGAGCCCTAATTCCACTCCAAAGGCCTCCGAAAATGCAATTTACTAAGATGTAGAAAATACCAAAAATCATATTTTTGATATTTTTATCGAAAATCACTCAAATGACCCTGGACCTGATTAGATATTGAAGCTATTTTAGGGCCTAATAGCATGTTTTCCTGTCAACGATAGTCGACCAGACCCTCTTGACCACCTATGGACATTTAAATACGCAAATTTTCACAGATGCTTAATATTCATAACCCGACATATATAGGTTTACACATTCAGAGCCTGATTTAATATAAATGTTTATTTTCCTGCTAGTTATTAAATGATGATACTTAATTCTTGTCTGCCTATTGGAGGATATTGGAACTACTTGGAGCTCGATTGTATGTTGCAGAGTGAAGTAGTTGAACATTGCAAAGTTGCACACAGAGGCAACGTGAACCAGAACCAAGGGATATTACCAAATACGCTGTGTGCTAGTTGGAGGGTGGACTAGGTCAAAGATGCTGGAATATTCTCTGCCAGCGATGCAATTGCCAACTGGCAAGCACATTCTATCCATTTGAATCGTTGATTGTTCTGAGAGGATCCTAATCCTTGGATCATTGTAACCGTTTTCTAGCCTCTGTCCTATAAGAGGGCCATGATTTGTCATAACATAGGGAGAATATCTAGCAAAATAAGGCCAATTACTAGAGAATTAAGAAGAGATCGTATTACTGAGATTAATGAGGACTGAATTGTTAAAATGTCAAGGTTCTTTCTTCAGATCATTGTAAATGTACTTGTTCTAAAGTATACGAGATGGAGATGAAGCTTTCGATTACATCCTAGTTGTAAACTTTACGTAATCTTCAAGTTGATTCTTGGATATGTAATGGTGAATGTTGTGTTCAACTAGAAGCGCTTTCATTTTATTGCATGTTGTCAACTTTTCCTTTGAAGATTTGCACTCGATCATGTGGATTTGTGGAATGTCCTGGTGAAGTATGATTCTAGTTTTCTTCTCTTCATTACTGTATCGGAACATGTATGTGGATTAGTGATCTCAGTCAAGTAGTTTTGGGAATCTCATCCTTTAAACCCTATCTTTGTCATTTCATTTTCTTAATTTTAGTGAATCACTTCCATAATTGTAAATCATGATAAATAATAAGTAGAATAGAGAAATATGCTGACATCCCGTAGATAACTGAATATCATTAGTACATTTGAGCTAAATGCATGTAGTGTTGAAAATATCATGCAAAGAATTACAAATAATGGTAGAAATCATGTAAATATCAACCTGTAGGCACATTATTTGAGTAAATTCATAGTGTAGAGGTAGAATTGTTAGAGATTTATGCGTAGCAGATATAAAGGACAAGATATTAGGAGGAATACTGATGAACTTTGCAGAAATAACTGAAATACATAAGGCCCCTGAATGATTAACATCAACACACATCAACCACTGAGTAATGTCAGTAGATTATGAACTAATCAACAGAGACTTGGGATCATGAATTCTTTGAATTCATCGTATCTTTCAAGATGAATAAAGTTGTTGTGTAACTTCTATTCTATGTTTGTTTATGACTAACATCATGATCAACATATCCATGTGGTAGATATCCTTGATGTTGGCAAGAGACACTATATGGACTCATGAATGTTGTCATTGATAGCAACAAAGGTTATCCCACACATCCACAAGACATGATAGGTCCTCACCAGAAGTCAAATTGAAGAAGTGTTGAGGTCCGGTAAGCAAGAACAGAGCAGTCAATAAGGTCCGACAGACAGGTCCAGATCTCTCAGTAGAAGTATCTCAGTGAAGTGTAGATTTGGGGAAGTCAAGAGGAGTATCTTGACTGATAGATTCCAGGGTTTGAGCCTCCGGTGTGGAAAGGATAAAGAGATATGAATGCTTGAGTGTCGAGTTCCCAAGCGACAGTGTGAACAGAGGAAGAACTGACTGGTAGAACATAAGACATTATTCCGGATGTGTTATTGATGATGGAAAAGGTTCTTAAGGCAAAAGTTATGTTTGGCTGACATAATTGATGACTTCTACAAGTATATGATTGATCCGCATTACTTGGTGTGCAAGGATTCAGCTGACAGATCAGAGTTTGAGGAAATTGTTAATTATTCCGGATGCTAACTAGAAAGGTGATGAAATCACTTCTGCATATATATATATATATATATATATATATATATATATATATATATATATATATATATATATATATATATATATATAAGATGGTTTTAGTTATGAGGGGTGTCGTGGTTTTGAGCAATGTGCGAAGAAAAGTAGTAGACCCGAGTAAAAGCAGAAAGGAAGGTTCGGTATGTGAAAGGAGAGCAACACAAAAGAAGAGGAAAGATGAAGTGTAGCAGATCAGTATACTGAGCCTAACCAAAACTGAACTCCAGCATATGTTGATGCTCCTTATCAGTTCAAGTATTATATTACACTCTTTATAAATTGTAGATAGTGTGTCTCTTGCAGGCAATATGCCTTTTGTGAGCAGTGTGCTCGGGTAGTGAGCCCTAATTGGCAAGTGCCATTTTGTATTTCCATTCTTCTAATAGAGAATACAATCTTGGGTTAATCACCTCGTGGTTTTTTCCCTTAACAGGGTTTCCACATCAAAAATATTGTGTCATGTGTATTTCCATTTCATGGTTATGTTTGCTTATTTGAATTAATGATGCATTGATTATTAAGAAAGTTCAGAAAGAAGAAATTATTAGGATAACTGATTCACCCCCCCTCTCAGTTATCAACAATTGGTATCAGAGCCAATTTCCTCCTAACAGAGTCTAATAGCTTGAGGAAGATCTGGGAATTCAAATGGATGTATATGGGTTAAGGGAGCAACTCAAGACTGCCCTTGATGATCTTGAGTAGTCAAACTCTGAAGTCAATGAATTAAAGGAAAGACTCAAACAGGCTGATGATTTCATGAGAGAACTAAAAGACAAATTAAGTCTCTCTATGAAAAAGAGAAAGGAGCTACTTCAGCAATTGGCAAGTCAAGGTGAAGCCAATGATACAAATGAAGATCTGAAGGAGAAAACCAAGTTATGTGAAAAGTTATCAAAAGAAATCATTATGGTAAGACATTAAATGGAATCAGGAGTTATGAAGTTTACCCAAGAGGTTGAAGAGAAAAGAAAAATTGAAGATGATCTACGACAATCCCTTAAGGAGAAATCAGAAGATTGCCACAAGATGGATAGAATTATTAGACATCTTGAATTTGATCTTGAAGATGCTAAAGATAATGAAGAAAAACTTGAGGATCAAACTATCTCTCTTAAAAGGGATCTTCGAACAACAAATGAATATAAAGAGAAATTCAAGATAAGTTCTGCTCAACTTGAAGTTCTTCTTGAAAGTCAAAAGAGGGTAGATGACAAGTGTGGTTTGGGATATGAGAAAGGAGAAAGCTCTGGATCCAGTCAGAAGAATTTTAGATCAGAAAATCCAAGAAACGAGCTTAGAAGACCTCCGGTAAGACAACCTAATGCTCAAAGATATCCATCCTTCAATGGATATTGCCACAACTGCAATAACTTTGGTCATAGAGCTAATCAGTGCAGAAAGAGAATGAATCAGACTAATACATCCTTCTCCAGACAATGTTTTAACTACAAAAGGTATGGTCACAAATCTCATGAATGTAGAAATATGTAGATGAACAATTCATTCAATGGTAGATGCTTTGCATGCAATAGAATGGGTCACATGGCTAATCAATGCAGATCAAGAGGATATCAATCAAATACACAAAGAAATGTTGTTTACCAAATTTGCAATAGATCCGGTCATATTACAAAATTCTGTAGAAGCAAGAATCAGGACAGAAGAGGTCCAGTATATCATAATCAGAATCAAGATAAGGGAAAACAAAAGATGAATGTGGATGAAGTTCAAAGTGAGATGAACAAGATTTGGGTGAAGAAAAGTATAGAGAATGTAGGGGATGGATCAGCACCAGACTTTGGTGCTGATATTCCTTCTAAAAATTAAAAAGTGCTCTGGCTCAGGGGGAAACACAAAGAAAACCTTGTTCCCCCAGCCAGCTTATTGGTGCCAGAACTGGCACAAGGATAGTTGTGGATTAAAGGGCTCATAAGAGAAACATCTAAGTAAACTATGGTTAAGATTTGGAAGATCCACAAGATGTTTAAAATCAAGATTGATCCGATTCTTCAAGTCATCCGAATAAGGCAAACCGGAATGACTTAGGTTGAGCATTTAATGCAACTTGATATTAGGGTTTGTGGAGCAATATAAGGGTTTTCTCATTAAGCATTTGTTCATTCTGCTTTCAAGAAGAAACAAAAAGAAGCTCTACAACATAAATTCCTCAAGCCCATCAAAAGATCATCTGCAGAATCTGGTTCATCTAGCAATTGATTTGGCTCACTTCATAGAACCTAGAAGCGCAAAAGGTATTTTCCGTTCTCAATATCTCTCTGCAAATCTTTTGAAAGATGGATACACTGAATATTGTGAAAATCTCTGATAGACCTCGCCCTAAATTCAAGAAACATCCATACAAATCCTTGGAAGTAGATCCCCTAGGAGCATTCTCTAGTGTTCCGCATGGTGTGTTGCATACGGAAGATATTAGGGTTTACATACATGCGAATTTTGAAGAGTTTGGGGAATTCAAACTAAGAGACATCTATCACAAACAATTGATAGATGATGCTTTTGAACTTAAACCACAATATAAGGGCATCCAGGAGAAACATTTTGATCAGTACATTCATTTCCCCTGCTTTGAAGAAGATGAATGGGTTTGGTATGTACTGAGTAGGGTGCATGATAACTTCCTATGGCTGAACGGGCCTTACAAGATCACTAAGGAAGCAATTAGGGCAATAACTGGTTTACACTCCTCCGGAGGGATACCTGTCCTTAAATCTGTCAAAAACCACGTTGTAACTGAGACCACCGGATCAAAATTTGATAAGAGGGCAATGACCATTGAAGACATCACTGACCTAGATATCAAGTTTGCATCCATGTTAATAGGGTATAAGATATATCACTCCAGTAGGGAAAATTTAGTATCCGGAACTGCAGTGTATACTGCCTAAGAGATGCTGAGAAAGAATGCAGAGTATGATCTCTGTGAACTCCTTCTGAGTCAACTGATGGAAAACATACAGAAGATCAAAAAGGACAAGAAGAACTCCTTTAAATATGGTGGAATAATATTGTGTCTATTTTTCTACTTCATGAATGGGCTACCCGGATCTAGTGGCTGGATATGGCAAAATAACAGACCGGTTGCCATACAAATCAGGGATTACTTGCATGGACCTGGTGATGTTAAGGCACAGAATACAGCACTCTGGGGATATTTCAAGAACTTTTAGAGTATGATGTAAGCAAGAGAGAGAATCCCCCAAGCTCTAGTTGAAAAGTATAAGGGTACTGTTTGCTTCATGGTAGAAACTGATTAGTGCCTTATGGAGGCAGTGGAACCAAGAATGGTATGGATCATGCCGATGGGGTATGAAGTTGATGAGAAAATTTTTGAGCTACATATTGAACACATGTTAAGTTAGCCAAAAGATCCCAAGGTAGAAAGGTTTGGAACATTTGAGGAGCTGAGTGTAAAGATTCATGTGGAACTCAGACAACTAGAGATCAAGAGGAAGGTGAGAAAATAGGTTGAAGATGTTGCAAAAGGCTTTGGCATCTCAAAGGAGACACTTGATGCCAACAGGGAAAAGATGGAAAGGGCTGAGGAAGAGAAGAAAAAGGCAGAAAAGAAAAGTGAGGAAAGTGTTCCCGTGAAATCTTCTACCTGGACCAGATCATCAAAGAGATCTGCACCTACCACTGCCAAAAGCTCAAGGCCATCAAAACTAGAAACAAAATCATCTGGCAAAGGAGAGAAAAGAACAAAGACAAAAGCCACAAGGGCTTATGCCAGTCAAAGGGATGAAGAGGAGATTGAATCTGATGAAGAAATCAGGAAAATGAAGAAAAAGAAGAAAACATCTGGTGAACCCTCTACCGGACAAAAGGAAGAAGAAAAGATAGAGGAATATGTTGAAAAACCCACTCTTCACATTGATGAAATAATCAAATCAGTCACAGTGGATGGAAATCTTCAGCCAATGGTTGAATTCTATGATGATTATGGTGAAGCAGATCAGAAAATATTACAAGATGCCATAGTCAGGTACCTAAATATCTACAACAAAGCATTTATTGAAATTATATCTCTGGTCCCTAAAAGCTTGGAGAAGGAACTAGAAATAAGAAAGAACAATGCCCAAGGCAAAGACCTAGAAATCTGGGAACAGATAGCAATTCAGCTATATCCTTCAATCGATCCCAAGACAATGAATATGGTATTCAAAGATTGTAAGGATGAGTTCAGGAGCAAAGCAAGGATGAATCAACTTATGCTTGGAGAGACTGACAAAGTTGCAAAAGAGACAGAAGAGATCCTCTGGAATGCATTCAAAAGATTCAACATTCCAATTATAGAGGACTTGGGTACTGACCCCTCGACCACAAGTGTTGCAGAAGAGTCTACTAAGAAAATGATAGAAGAGGTAATGAATACTGGTGCAGAAACAGCTAAGGACTTGGAATCCTCTGCTCCAGAAGAGGTGGTCCATGATCAGACTAACATTTCTCCTCCGGTTTCCCCTGTTGACTCCGGATCTAAAGAAGAAGAAATAATAAAGGAGAAAGAAAAAGAGGTGAAAAGTAAAGAAGGAAGTCAAGCTGAAAAGAACATAAGTGAAATTGCAGAAGAGAAAAAGAATCTATCTCCGGCAAGAGACACTGTAGAATCTGTCAAGGACTTCTTGACAAAAGCAACTAATGAGATGGATGAACCGAAATTACTAAAAGGGCCATTAGATTTTGACTCTCTAACTCCGGTACAAACAACGAAGATAGCTTCATTTGCAAATGCGAAGGTCAAAGAGAAACTACTGAAATCTCACATGGAAGACTATGAGCTTATAGAGGTAGCATCCAGAGTGTTGGAAAAGATCATGCCATCTTTTCAGAAGGATCCCACAGCCTCCTCTTCTGGTAATCTCAAAACTCTAGTCAATAGTGTTAGCACACATTTTGATTCTCTAGAGAAATCAGTTGAGGAGAAGGTCAAGAAAGAGTTTTTGGATAAAAGATTCTCTAAGTTGCAAGGGATAATTTCAAATGACAGAAAAGTTATGGGTATTGGGATAAAAAGTTTGGAAAATGCCCTTAAGGATGGAGGTGATGTATACAAATTTTGTATATCCTAGTCTAAAACAACAGTGGAGATTGAGAAGAAAATGAAAGAACATGAGAATAAACTGATAAAACTTTCTCAAAATTTTGATCCACTTACTACATCCATAATAAATCAAGAATGTCAAATGGTTGTAGTTTGGAATGAAATTAAGAAGCTTGAAAAAGGGAAGAAAAATAGAATTAGTAGGTTGAGTGAGCTCAGAGGGATAATTGTCCCTAAGTTAGAGGCCATGCATGAGGCCATAAACGAAGCTCAAATCACAGCCTGGGCCAATGATCCAACAGATCTAAAAAGGGCAGATGCGTTTACATTCCTGTTGAGCGGTCATATATCAATTTTGGATAGAATGAAGCAAAGTTGGGCTACAGGAGTTCATTCAATTAAAAACAACTTTTGCAGACATACTTCAGTATATGTAAGTATGCCATATGTATATACTTATGCGGACAAGTATAGTTAAAATTTTGAAAATTTTGATGTGCGGACCCTACCCTTTTCCATTGATGTCAAAGGGGGAGTGAGGAGCAGTGAAAAATGAGGAATCCAACTAAGGGGGAGCTTCGATAAATGTACATAGAGACAGAGCATCAGCCAAGGGGGAGTATAGTGTGACACTTAGTCATTTTTCATTAAGTGTTGCCATCAATGCCAAAGGGGGAGATTGTTGGCAAGAGACACTATATGGACTCATGAATGTTGTCATTGATGGCAACAAAGGTTATCCCACACATCTGCAAGACATGATAGGTCCTCACCGGAAGTCAGATTGAAGAAGTGTTGAGGTCTGGTAAGCAAGAATAGAGCAGTCAGTAAGGTCTGACAGACAGGTCCAGATCTCTCAGTAGAAGTATCTCAGTGAAGTGTGGATTTGGGGAAGTCAAGAGGAGTATCTTGACTGATAGATTCTAGGGTTTGAGCCTCCTGTGTGGAAAGGATACAGAGATATGAATACTTGAGTGTTGAGTTCCCAAGCGACAGTGTGAACAGAGGAAGAATTGACTGGCAGAACATCAGACATTATTCCGGATGTGTTACTGATGATGGAAAAGGTTCTTAAGGCATAAGTTATGTTTGGCCGACATAATTGATGACTTCTACAAGTATATGATTGATCCACATTACTTGGTGTACAAGGATTCAGCCGACAGATCAGAGTTTGAGGAAATTATTAACTATTCCAGATGCCGACTAGAAAGGTGATGAAATCACTTTTTACATATATATATATATATATATATAAGATGGTTTAAGTTATGAGGGGTGTTGTGGTTTTGAGCAATGTGCGAAGAAAAGCAGTAGACCTGAGTAAAAGCAGAAAGGAAGGTTTAGTATGTGAAAGGAGAGCAGCACAAAAGAAGAGGAAAGATGAAGTGCAGCAGATCAGTATACTAAGCCTAACCGGAATTGAACTCCAGCATATGTTGATGCTCCTTATCAGTTCAAGTATTATATTACACTCTTTATAAATTGTAGACTGTGTGTCTCTTGCAGGCAGTATGCCTTTTGTGAGCAGTGTGCTCGGGTAGTGAGCCCTAATTGGCAAGTGCCATTTTGTATTTCCATTCTTCTAACAGAGAATACAATCTTGGGTTAATCACCTCGTGGTTTTTTCCCTTAACAGGGTTTCCATGTCAAAAATATTGTGTCATGTGTATTTATATTTCATGGTTATGTTTGCTTATTTGAATTAATGCTACATTGATTATTAAGAAAGTTCAGAAAGCAGAAATTATTAGGATAACTGATTCACCCCCCCTCTCAGTTATCAACACCTGACACATATGGAATGCTCCTTAGTAGGGATTGGTCCAAAATGCTTAATAGATATATGTCCATAGATTTCAGCAACATGTGGCTACCTTGGAAAGGGATCCCCAATCAAATTAGGATAGATGCTGAACCTTGAATGAAGCACAAGATCACCAAGTACAATAACACAAATGAAATAATGTATGTGGATGTTGAACCAGGAGTTTACATCATCAAACCCCAAACCATTAAGATAGAAGAAATACTTATGTATGATGTTCATGAACATAAAGATGATCATCAAGACGATAGGGTGATTATAGAGCCTGATCATAGTTCTAGCGACAATGATGAAGTAGATCATATTGGGAACTTTGAATTGCACTTATCAAGAGAAATACAATGTTATCAAATACTGAACATAACTAATGAAGATATCCTTATTGATGGATGGTGCATGTTACACGATGAAGCACATTCTGAAAAAGCTTGTGATGCTTGCCAGAATATGATGGAGTTGGAACAAGCATGTTTTGAGGAAAGATTGTCATCACTCGAGGTAAGTCATATAGGTAGTTATAATGATACTGATTCTTGTTTGTTGTTTGCAGGAATGGAGGAAGATGCATATCAGGATGAAAGTTACACTCATGATCCAGAAGAGATCCTGATGAATAGTGAAGATATTGTTAGAAATGGAAGTAATATCACCCCAGGGACCGATTATTTGATTGAGTCTGATTATTAAAATGTACGATAAAGATTGTTGGTGTCTGAATCGGCAGAGGGTTTGCCAGCTCCAATGCACAGGCAGATTCAGCCAACAGATACAGGAGGTTGCGTGAGATGCCTCCCCTTCACTTCTGGTTCTACAGCACCAAGGGGGGTATCCCTATTAGCTAAAGATTTAACTTGACTCACCTAATGACAGAAAGATTTAGCTTTACAATAGCAGGTAGAATACTCTCATGTTTGGACTAAGATTTGCATGATAGATCACAAGGCTGGAAATGTTCTTGGACACATCTAACTAGTTGAGGTATGAGAGTATGCAGGGGTCCTATTTCTACAACTAAGAGGTTGGAATTATGCAAGGATTTGTTTTAACATTTTGGATGCAAGACAGGGGGTTTTGGATCATAACTACTAATCTAGAAGCAGACCGGTGCCTATCTCAGGGCAAGGAGTCAACTAGACGTATACAAGAGAATGGATTACAACTAGCATTCAAGTTTCAAGGGGTTAGGACTAGTATTTGCCTTACAAACACCACCCAAGAATAAGTATTTAACTGTCTCTACTTACAAACATCCCAGCTGACATGCAATCTTCTCCATACTTCACCTAAAATAATTTAATCCATTCCTTGAATGGAAGTCAAAAGATTAAGCATGTGATACAGAAATCTATACCCTAGAATATGAGAAACCCTTAGCAACCAGATTCAAAAGAAGAAAATGCATACAACAAATGGAGATAAACAGATAAGCACATGCAATAATGTATTTTTCATATAAAATGACATGAAATTGAACATATGTACAAGGTGCACTCAAATGCAACTCATAAACTCCACCAAAGATAAAACAACCAGGAAAATGCTCTATCTTTCATTATTTTCCCCCCAAAAATGCCCAAGTCTTCAACAACAAATGAGTAACACAGTTTGCCTTTTATGGAAAGACTGTGTACTCAACAATAATTACATGGTCAACTCAAAAATTTGCCAGACGCATTGCACCTTCTGAATGGCACTCAAAAATATTCAATGCGGCTAAGAGAAATAGAAGAATGAGTAGGTGAAATTGGGGAATGTGCTATTGTCTGGAGATTTTCATCCTTGAATGTGGTAGCTGGCTGATTATCTCGACCCATACCCCTCTGCACATATGCCATCAATGCCAACTACCCGTAGCCCATTGGTTCGCGTACCCCTAAAGCTCCTTCCCACCAAGAACACAACTGTAGACATACAAAATCTCCCTGCACCTAAAAATTTGAAGGGTGGCTGTTGATTCCTTCCTATCGCTGAGATACACGGCCTCAAATCACTTGAAAAGTCAATAACCAATTAAAACCTGCCATGCAGGTGTCTGCTTCCTATCGCTGACTTTTCTCCCTTAGATTTTGCCTTTTTTCGCCCTTTGTATATGCAAAAGCATATACAATCACCTTACATACAAGGCGGACCCCAAACCTTTATGAAACAGATTGAAAACTTATTTGGTTCGGGCTTGTATCTCTTTACTTTGTATATCTGCGATATACAACACAAACATACATACAAGCCATGGACTTCAAATGATTATGAATCAGAATGTACCTCCTTTTGAAATCTGGCTTGTATCTTTTTCATTGTACCTTTTCATCGTATATCAGCATATACAAGCGCCACACACATGCAAGCCGCGGATGCTAGATTTTATTCACTACATTTGATTTTGAATTGGGTCCAGATTGTATGTTTTCTTTTGTATATCAGCATTGCATAATGCAGACACATTCTGCTTTGTATACGAGATACAAAGCCCTTTGTATGTGAGGCAGACCCCACCAAATGTATCTCCTGCTTTGTATATTTTTCAAATATACAAGGCCCCTTGTATCTTTTTCAATGTATATGCATCAGCCATCGGGCAAACTTTGGAATTGACTGCCGATGCATCCTGTCTTGCCAATGACCCTCTGTCATTGTAGCAAATGCATGTCAGGTTTCTTTGTATATTTTTCATTGTCTAAACCCAATGTATGTCAGACATACATTCACCACTACATTTGTCTCGATGTACATTGACCCTTGTATGTTTCGCTTGTATGCCGCCAATGTATATCTTCTTTGCATGTTTTCCTTTGTATCTACCCATGGCATGTCTAAACATACAATACAAATATACATGCAAACCCTCATATACAAGTAAGGAATATTCCTAGAATCTGTGATAGATTCCTCAATGTATATGCACCCCTTTTAAGCCCGATATGCATACAAGAATGCATATAACTGATTTTTCACCATTTTTGAAGGCCGATATGCATAAAATGAGGCCGAGGGACTTAGAATTTTTGGATTTTTAGGGAAGGTGCCTGCAAAATTAATTGCTTGAAATTTGAATGTTTATGTAGGCACCACCACTAGCTCTGTCTGGGGACTCATGCCTCTTGCAGGCATGGCGAGAACTTCAGATCTCTGGGATGCAGACCAGTCCCTTGTCCATTAGGCACAGAGTCAAACATTACACCGACCTGCATCACAAAATACATTATTAAAATTTTACTTGGTGGCCCAGGGCCACCAAAAAGGAAAAACCAGAATTTTCCTTTGTCAAATATATGATTTTCTTTTGATTTCTTCAAATGAAGCCTAAAAGCATTTAACTACCTGCAGCAACCCTCTTTGCAATTATTTGTACTACTGCCCATTTTTCTTTCTTTAACAATTCTACAGCAAGACTCATCAACATACATCATCATCGGCTGTAGAATGTCATCATCATATGAGTCACTGATGTTGCTTGGGAAAATATCAGACTTACATGAAACAAATGAATCCACCTCAAAATTTTGCCCTTCATCAAACAAGAGCTCCTCTATATCAAACATGCAATATTCAAGTACAAGCAACATCTCATAATCATATTCAGTTTTATAAACATTTAGATATCCATCATCATTATGCTTGACAATTTTATCATTAAGATCCACCTAGAATGTCTCAAGAGAAGGCACAAAGATCTCAGAATGCAACCCTTTACTGAAAGCTTTGTAGTCACCCTTGCAACCAACATTATCCCCAACTGTATGAGCACACACATCTGCAACTTGTCCATTCACACCTGAATAGTGACCCTAATTTTCCTCTTCACCAATGCACTGATAATCAATAGTAATTTTTTCAACCTCTGCATTATAGAGGTGGTCATAATCTTCAAGGAAACACTCATACTCAACATCCATATATATTTCACCTTTCTGAAAGGCTCATACATGCATCTAAATGCTAACAATCACTAGCATATTCACTGCCATCCCTTGAATAAATGTTCTCTATATTCAGATTGAAGCTCTGCATATCCACCTCATATAAACAATCAGGGATAAATGGGATATGCCCATTGTTGCAGGATGCAACTTCATGTATATCTTTCATTTCATCATTTGAAGAGCATTTTGCATCTGTGGGTTTTTCTTCTAGAAGCTAATAACAATCTTTGTCCTCATCATTATAGGATGTGCCCACATTTTCTATAACATTTTCTTCATGTTTATATATCACACCATGACTGCACATACTGTTCTGAAATATATTTGTCATGCCCTCATTTCACATGCGTTCACAACACGCTAAACCGTGTGTCATGTCCACATGCGTCATGTGGTCATGATACGAAATATCAAAATTTTTTCCCTATCTACTCCGACAGCCTCCCTCGCACGCGCTAGCGTGCTCGTTAAGAAAGTTTAAGTTGTCTAATTGATTGTCGATATGGAATAATCCATTTGCATGTGTAGGTTGATTTTGTTCACTATGCGTTGAGTCGGTCCTTTTTGTTTCGTTTAGATTTTCCCTTTGAAAGGTAGTTGTTCTTTGACGATCTATCTCTATTTGTTGAATTCTGTCTCGCATACTTTGTTAAACTCCTCTAACGATTTATTTTAAAAACATTGTTAATATTGCCGCTTACGTTTTTCTTATAAATGAATTAAAGGTATTATCTTAATTGGGCATTTTAAATTAGCCATTAAAATTGCCCAACTACATTCATATATTTATATCTATATATAACTTCTATATATATAATTTCTTTATTATAACTTGTTGTGGAATCTCCACACAATGCCATTTATAAATAAATATATATGTATATATATAAATATATAAATATTCCCAAATACATATACATATATATATATATATATATACATTTTTTAAAATCTCTTAGTGCATACCTATACATTTACAATTTCAATATATATAAATATACACATATATATATATATATATAAATGTATATATATATATATATTTATATATTTATATAATAAATATTCATTGCTAAAGATAGTGGGAATACCACTAAAATAAATACCATTTTTTTATTAGAAATTCCAACTCATGTTCTAGGGTTAAATAACCCTAAGTTTAATGAAGAGCTGAGTGTCTTTTTTTTGTGTTGAATGCAGGTTAAGGAATGGAGTGGCAGTGGATCTGAGAAAGGGAGGAAGGTAGAACACATAGAGGTGGGCGTGGATTGTGCGTGGGATGGAGTGGAGGGCATGGAGTGGGCGGCGTGGGCAGGGCCGCGAGGGGAGGAAGCGGCCACAGCTGCTAAGGAGGCGGGCGCGGGGTTAAACATATGGCAGGGGATGTGGGGAGGGGCAGAGCCCCACCCACATCCCACATAGTGGGGTGTGGGTGGGGCTCCGCTCCTCCCCACACCTGATATCAAAGGAAACGGTGGGGGTTAAACCCCCACCAAAATACATGTTTTTTTTTGTTCGACTGTGTTATGCACAGCGAATACTCTCTACTGTAATTCCTTCCAATTTCGGATCTTTAATTAATATTAATTAGTGATATATATATATTTGTGTTTCATAAATTCATTTAATAACAAAACTGTAAATACAAATAAATCAAATTTTCTCAACTAAATTTAAAAATTATCATAATAAAAATTATGTTCACTACCTCTCTACTTTACAAATCAATGTGACCATTATTCAATGAAGAAGAACTTAATCATTTAAAACTGTATTTTCCATTTGGTAAGTTCTATTAAGCAAACTTTTTCCTTTTCATTTACATTTACAATTCAGAAGTAAATATATGTAACTAATGAACCTTTTTATTTCAGGGACACACATAATACAGTAACATTCAATTTAGAATCTTTTCCAATGCAATGTAACTCCAAGTTTAAACTTGTTATCAAGAGAAAAATGCATCATACTTAACACTAAAAATTTAATAACATTCTTAATAGATAATACAAGGAAAATATATTCATCAATTGGTTCATCAAAATGTCAACAAGTCTCACAAAGTATTACAAAGGAAATTTTGAAAACAACTGATCCAACTCACTCACATTTACACAACTTACATTTGGGTAATCAAGAACATTTAACTATAAAACTTCCACATCTCATATACAACATAAGTGAGCTATTTACTTACACTCCCAACTCATAAATGATGCAAATGTGAAGAACAATTATAATTACAACAATTGACATAATAAGGGAGGGTTAACACCCCACTCCCAGGATAACAATTCTTACATCATTTTCAAAGAGAAGTTCTCTCAACATCTTTACATAGTGAAAACTCTAGAGACCAGGCTCTTAATGCAACATGAAGGTAAACAGATCCTTAAACAAGGTAGCACATCTTCAATCACTTTCACATTTGCTTCAACATTTACCTGCAAGAATACAAGGGAGACCACAAGAAACCTCTATCTCTCCTCCCTACCTTTGACCCGCAAGAGGGTCACCCCCGAGCTAGGGAGACCATCTTCATACCAGGGTAGAACATACAAGGCAACACTTCACAACATTGAGTACAACAACTAAGTAATTACTACACAAAACCCCATGGTAGACTCACATTACAATGAACCAGCTTAGGTGAGTTCAAGAGGGTAGGGAAGTAGACAACTCTAACCCCCAGGTGTCATTTTTCATAATATACCACAAGGTAACACAAGGCCTCAAGCCAACAAGTATTTCTTTCTCCTCAAGGCCTCAAGCCTTCAATATACACTTCTCCACAAGGCCTCAAGCCTTCCAATAAACCCAAACACCAGGGATATCCCAATAAGCACACATGGCCAAAATCCCTCTAGGCTATAAAAGAATCCAACATGCTCACAAGGCATGGAAAATAACAAGAACCATATGACACTTGGGGAGGGTCACATCTCCCCTTCCCTATACTAGATGAGCATTTCCTTCCAACTGGAAGGAGCTCTTTCCACACCCAGAACAAATAACCCAAAACTAACAAAAAAACTCAAGAAGGCTAATTCAAAGCTCATTCATCAATCAGAGACAACATACATTTCAAACAACATTCACATAGAGAGTAGAATTGTATCACCAACCTTCCAAAGCCCAATTATGGAATGAGAGTTGATGTAGAGCTCCTCTTCCCACCTTCTTCTCCAAAAATTCCCTCTTCTCAGAATGATGCAACCCCCTTACTCTCCTTCTTCTCCTACTTTTAAAACTAATTCCTCTATTTTCCTAATTTCCCAAGTGGGAATAAACAACTCAACCCCCCACTCCTCCATTAACCTAGTGGTCATAAAACAATGTACCCCCACTCAATAGGTTCCCTATTAAAGCCCACATGTAGGAATAAAATAAACAAGTAAACTTAAAATAAAAGAAAGAGTGGGTGACACAACACCCTCATTAAGGGAAACCCCACCAAAAGGAAGCACATGGAGACAAACACTCCATCATTTGGAAATCATGGAGTGGCTCTATGACGTGGAAGTGGGCATGAGTGTGGATTCCACTCATCCCATGTCCCCCATGCTTCCAAATTCGTCACTTTACTTCACCCTGAAGTTGAAGTGACCATATGGAAGTTAACCCAGGGTTATCCTAATCAAAAAGGTCCCTAGACCCATAGGGTATAACCTAGGGTTGTTTTAAACCTAGTTAGGACTCCTAGAGTCAGATAAAACACAAAATAAAGGGTCTAAAAGAATTACAATTTAAACAAGATTAAAAACATCATGACTTACAACACTTATCATAATAAAAGTAAATCAAAAGATAACCCTTATTCCCAAGACCTCATGCAACATTAACACATTACAACATTACAACATTTTCCAAGCACGAGGTTGATCTTAGTTCCTCATTGAACTAGATCGGCTCACAAGGGATACAACATAGGCATGAGATGGTCTCCTATAATAGTGGTTTTGTTAAAAATACCTGCACACTCAAACTCGAAGTCAATATCACATATAGATATCATAGCCGAAGCAAAACTAAATACATGCAACTTAAACATTCAACCATAGAATCATATTGAGTTTCAAAACAATATCTAAATTATCATGGCACAATTATTTCCTTAAAATCAAATAGGTTCTATAAGCAAGATTCTAGAACAAAAGTCTCTCAACATATAAATAATAATAAAAATCATTGCAAATAGTCTCATGAACAGTAGTGTAAAAAGTAGGCCTCACAATATTTCCCACCACAAGATCATCTTTCGATGAACACACTAGGACAACAAAAATATATTCACTTTGATAACTATTTTGAAAACTTGCAGCCATGAAACCTATTGGCATTCCATATCTCTCATTGTTTTCAATATCCATAGCAAATTTATAAGCCTGGTGAAGTGTAGTTGGTTCTTTATCTCTCAATCTATAACTCATTTTCTTATCAAATGTAGCCAAATAAATTGTCAAGCACAATGCATTATTTGGTCTCATATATTCAGGGATCTACTTGAGCAACTTAATAAATCTAAGATTAAAGGCTGGAACCAGTTCCTCATATTCCTTTTGAAGATTCATGAAATGTATTACCAACGAGGCCAAATCAAATATTTCACCAAACTGCTCTAGGAATGCAATTTCTAGATCTACCCATGAAGAAACTGAACACTCAGGCAAGTTTGAAAACCAGATCCTAGCATCATCCTCTAACGATTGAACAAAAAGTCTCATTACTACATCTTCAGCCTCTACCTCATAATCTTCTATCAAATTACAAAAAAATTGCAGATGTTTGTTTACAGATTCAGAATTTGATCCACTAAATTTTGGCAAACACTTTCTAATTTTATTTGGAATAACATTTGGGCAACCACAAATTCCTTTGAAATTTAGGGCTTTATATCTTTCAATAAAAAATGGTCTTCTTTGAGAGCATAACTAGGACTGCTACTCTGTTTGAATCATTATTTTTGAATCAAAAGATGAATACCTGGAAATATGTTGCAGCATTGGATAGGTTCAATCAACAAAGTCACCACCTCTCACAGAGAGGACAAAATATCAACAAGGCACTTTTGTTTTCTAGATTCAACATGCCAGCAAAGCACCACATGGTTATTGTTTGGTATTGCTGCAACAACTTTCGCTAGAAACTAGATCTTCTAGCCTACAAAACATTTGATTCCCCAGCAGAGTCACCATATCTATTGGTGACTCGGATGGGCACAAATTCACTCTTTCTCTTCACTCCCCAGTAGAGTCACCATTTTTGTTTGTGTCTGAATCGGTAGAGGGTTTGCTAGCTCTAATGCACAGGTAGATTCGGCCAACAAATACGGGAGGTTGCATGAACTACCTCCCCTTCACTTCTGGTTCTGCCACACCAAGGGGGGTATCCCTATTAGCTAAAGATTTAACATGACTTGCCCAATGACAGAAAGATTTATCTTTACAATAGCAGGCAGAATACTCTCATGTTTGGACCAAGATTTGCATGATAAATCACAAGGCTGGCAATGTTCTTGGACACATGTAACTGGTTGAGGTATGAGAGTATGCAGGGGTCCTATTTCTACAATTAACAGGTTGGAATTATGAAAGGATTTGTTTTAACGTTTTAGATGCAAGACAGGGGGTTTTGGATCATAACTACTAATCCAGAAGCAGACTGGTGCCTATCTCAAGGCAAGGAGTCAACTAGACGTATACAAGAGAATGGCTTGCAACTGGCATTCAAGTTTCAAAGGGTTAGGACTAGTATTTTCCTTACAAACACCACCCAAGGATAGGTATTTAACTATCTCTACTTATAAACATCCCAGCTGACATACAATCTTCTCCATACTTCACCTAAAACAATTTAATCCATTCCTTGAATGGAAGTCAAAAGATTAAGCATGTGATATAGAAATCTATACCCTAGAATTTGAGAAACCCTTAGCAACCAGATTCAAAAGAAGAAAATGCATACAACAAATGGAGACAAACAGATAAGCACATGCAATAATACATTTTTCATATAAAATGACATGAAACTGAACATATGTGCAAGGTGCACTCAAATGCAACTCATAAACTCCACCAGAGATAAAACAACCAGGAAAATGCTCTGTCTTTCATTATTTTTCCCCCAAAAATGCACAAGTCTTCAACAACAAATGAGTAACACAGTTTGCCTTTTATGGCAAGACTGTGTACTTAGTAATAATTACATGGTCAACTCAAAAATTTGCCAGACGCATTGCACCTTTTGAATGGCACTCAAAAATATTCAATGCAGCCGAGAGAAATAGAGGAATGAGCAGGTGAAATTGGGGAATGTGCCACCGTCTGGAGATTTTCATCCTTGAATGTGGTATCTGGCTGATCACCTCGACCCATACGCCTCTGCACATCTGCCATCAATGCCAACTACCCACAGCCCACTGGTTCACGTGCCCCTAAAGCTCCTTCCCGCCAAGAACACAACTGTAGACATACAAAATGCCCTGCACCTAAAAATTTGAAGGGTGGCTGTTGATTCCTTCCTATCGTTGAGATACACGGCCTCAAATTGCTTGAAAAGTCAATAACCAATTAAAACCTGCCACACAGGTGTCTTCTTCCTATCGCTGACTTTTCTCCCTTGAATTTTGCCTTTTTTTGCCCTTTATATATGCAAAAGCATATACAATCACCTTACATACAAGGTGGACCCCAAACCTTTATGAAACAGATTGAAAACTTATTTAGGTCCGGCTTGTATCTCCTTCCTTTGTATATCTGTGATATACAACACACACATACATACAAGCCGCAGACTTCAAATGATTATGAATCAGAATGTACCTCCTTTTGAAATCTGGCTTGTATCTTTTTCATTGTACCTTTTTGTTATATATCGGCATATACAAGCACCACACACATGCAAGGCACAAACGCTGAATTTTATTCACTGCATTTGATTTTCAATCGGGTCCGGATTGTATGTTTTCTTTTGTATATCGATGTTGCATAATGCATATACATTCTGCTTTGTATACGAGATACAAAGCCCTTTGTATGTGAGGTGGACCCCACCAAATGTATCTCCTGCTTTGTATATTTTCCAAATATACAAGGCCCCTTGTATCCTTTTTCAATGTATATGCATTGGCCGTCAAGCAAACTTTGGAATTGACTGTCGATGCATCCTATCTTGCCGATGACCCTCTGTCACTGTAGCAAATGCATGTTAGGTTTCTTTGTATATTTTTCATTGTATAAACCCAATGTATGTCAAACATACATTCACCACTGCATCTATCTCGATGTACATTGACCCTTGTATGTTTTGCTTGTATGCCACCAATGTATATCTTCTTTGCATGTTTTCATTTGTATCTACCTGTTGCATGTCTAAACATACAATACAAATATACATGCAAACCGTCATATACAAGTAGGGAATATTCCTAGAATCTATGATAGATTCCTCAATGTATATGCACCCCTTTTAATCTTGATATGCATACAAGAATGCATATAACTGATTTTTCACCATTTTTAAAGGCTGATATGCATAAAATGAGGCCGAGGGACTTAGAATTTTTGGATTTTTAGGGAAGGTGCCTACAAAATTAACTGCTTGAAATCTGAATGTTTATGCAGGTACCACCAAAGATAAAGGAAGCAACATAACCAAGTTTGAAGAGTTTTTTGTCAAAACAGATCCAAAAGATGATGTTGCAAAATACTTCTCCACATAATGCTTTAATTGAAGGTTGGTGTAGATTGCATGAAGCACCACATTCAGAGACTACTTGCTCATTGTGCTTACACATACTAAAGAAGCAGAGGATGCTTGGTTCAAAGGATCAGTTTTCTGATAGCAAAAGTATGCTTAATACTGAAAAGAAGGGTATCAAAGTACAAATAGATGTTGATGTTCATGGTATTACAGATAAAAAGAGTAAGGATTTATCAGTGTCGCATCAGTTAGAGAAAATAAAGGTGAAAAGGGATGAGTCACCAAAATTGAAATGGATATCAGGCGGTGTAGCTGTCAAAGCTAAAAAGAAAAGAGAAGGCCCTGATAAGCTTTTGACTGAAGATAAACCATGGATCCTCATATTTTATGGATCTAAATCAAAACAAGGAGCTAGAGTAGGGATAGACCTTATAAATCCAATAGGAAAGTCTTATCTAGTGGTGTATAGACTGCAGTTCCCATGCACAAACAATGTGACAGAATATGAAGCTTTAATTCATGGGTTATTGTTTGCTCTGAAGAAAAAGGTAAAAATTATGCATGTCTATGGAGACTTAGAATTAGTAGTTAGACAAGTAAGAGGTATATATTCTTGCAACTATAAGAGGTTATCAAATTATAGACATAGGGTGTGGGACCTTATAGAAGACTTTGATGCATTCAATATTACCCATGTGCCCAGAAAATAGAATCATAGAGTAGATGCTTTGGCACAAGCTGCTAGTACTCTGGAACTGTTGTCCATTTCTGGCCTCAAGAAGTTTTCTGTAGAGTTAGTGTCAATGCCCTCCATACCTGATAATGTTACTAATCTCTAGGAATTTGATGATGATCAACACATTTTGGACTTCATATCCAACAGAGATGTGTTTGATGCCCAGATCATAGATGAAAGAAATGTAGAAGAACATGCCTAGGATGAAGAAGTCCTAGAATTGCCAAGTAATAGGGATTCCCAACAGTATGATAGAGTTAGAAAGAGCATTTGATTTTCATAATATGCTGAAACAAAAAGATCTTCTAAAGACTGATGGGGGAGAATACTCACCAATCAATATAGGACACAATGAGGAGGTAAGGAATGTCCTGATTGGTAAAGTTTGTACAAAAGAAGAAATGGCAGGGATAATTCAAGCACTTAAGGATTATATCCATGTCATCACCTAGACCTATGATGAGCTGAAGACTTATGATACCTCAATCATCACCCATACTATACTATTGAAGCCAGACGCCAAACCTTTTAGACAAAAACAAAGACCTATTAATGCTTTTTAGAACCCATTATCTTTGAAGAAGTGAAGAAGTTGCTTAATGCTAGAATCATATTTCCTATGAGACACTCAGCTTGGGTAGCAAATTTGGTACCACTAAGAAAGAAAAATGGTGACATCTAGCTATGTGTAGACTTTAGAAACTTAAACAGAGCTTCTAAAAAGGATAACTATCCTTTACCTTCACTAGATGAGGTTTTACAAATAGTAAATGGAGCTCAAATGATGTCATTCTTGGATGGTTTCTTAGGTATAACCAAGTGATGGTAGATAAGATAGATAAATTGAAAATTGCATTCACCACTAAGTGGGGAATAATTTCTTATAGGCGCATGCCTTTTGGACTGATAAATGTTGGAGCCACCTTTCAATGTGCAATGGATATAGCTTTCAAAGGCTTAATCGGAAAATATATAGTCATTTACATGGATGAATTGACCATTTTTTCCAAGAATAGAGGAAATCACATAGAAGATCTCAGGAAGGTGCTCAAGAAGTGTGAACAATATGGTATCTCACTTAATCCCAAGAAGTACATATTTGGAGTGACAACAGGTAAACTGCTTGGTCATTTGATAACAAAAAATGGAATCATCATTAATCCTGCTAGAGTAGAATCTATCATGAAGCTGCAACTTCTTAGAAGCAAGAAAGAGCTCAAATCCTATTTTGGAAAGATAAATTTTGTTAGAAAATTTTGTAGATATTGTTAGACCATTAAACTCAATGCTCAAGAAGTATGCTAAAATCAAATGGACTCCTGAAGCAAGGGCTACATTTGAAGATATAAAGAAAGCTATATTAGATGCCCCTATTTTGATCAGTCTAGATTATACAAGAGATTTCTACATTTATTCATTTGCTTCAGAGCATACATTTGTAGCAATACTTACTCAAAGAAATGAGGCAAAAGAAGAAAAGCCTATAGCCTTCATGAGCTGACCATTCAAAGATACAGAACTTAGATACATGGATGTTGAAAGACAAGTTCTGGCTTTAGTCAGGGTAGTTAAGAAATTTAGACACTATATCTTAAGGTGCAAGATAATTGTTGTAGTACCAGATGTAGCTGTGAAGATGCTCCTAATGCAAAGTGAGCTAGGTGAAAAGAGGGCCAAATGGATAACAGTGCTCTAGGAATATGATATGGATATAACACCCATGAAACTGGTAAGAGGACAAGCTTTAAGCCAGATGATTTCAAAAATTGATCTTGATATCATAAGTCAACAATACATAGTTATTTCCAAAGAGGATAAAGAATGGTATTCAGATATCAGACATGTCCTAATTACTGGAAGATGCCCATCAAGATTACAAGCTTCACAGAGGAGAGCCTTGAAAATAAGATCACAAAAGTATATGATAAAAGGAGGAATCCTTTTCAAAAGAAACTATGAAGGAATATATCTCAAATGTTTGGATAGACAAGAGGTTGATAAGGTATTGACTGAGTTACATGATAAGTTTGGAACTGCACATGGATCTCACTTAGCCACCTCTCATGCCATCCTGAGAGCAGGATATTATTGGCCTACCATTTTTAAAGACACTGCAGAGCATATTAAAGTTTACCATACTTGTTAGGTTACTATTAATCAAGAGAAATATGCTGCACAACCCTTGCAGCCAGCGATGGAGATGTGCCCATTTGCTCAATGGGGCATGGATTTCATAGGACCCATCAATCTGCCGTCATCATCAGGCCATAGGTATGCCTTAACCATTACCAATTATTGCACTAGATGGACTGGGGCAGTCAATAGTAAGACCTGCAATGTAGAGGATGTCATCATATTCCTAGAAAGCAACATAGTGAGTAGGTATGGAGTTCCTTAAGCTTTAGTATGTGATAATGGACCTACCTTTGCATCATTAAAATTATCACGTTGGGCTTTTGATCATGGGATTATTTTGAAATTCTCCCCAAATTATTATCCTCAAGGGAATGGCTTAGCAGAGTCAACAAATAAGAACTTATTAAATATCATAAAGAAATTTATTTAAAAGAACCCTAGAGAATGGAACACCCTGTTGAAGTATGCCCTGTGGGTAGATAGAACTAGGATGAAGGCTGTATTAGGAAATTCTCCTTATCAATTAGTGTATGGGGTGGATCCTATCCTGCCTTTCAACTTGAAAATTCCCACTCTACAATTTTCACAAGAATATCTAGGCATAGATAATAAGCAAGAAGTCAGATTACTTCAGCTCATGCATTTAGAAGAGAAAAGAGATAGGGCAATTGATTAGTTTGCCAAACATTAGGCTGTTGTCAAACATTGGTTTGATAAGAGAGCCAGAGTGAAAGATTTTAGGATTTTAGATTTAGTTTTGGCATGGGATAAAACAATTGAGAAGAAAGGTTATCATGAAAAATTTGACAAACTATGGATAGGTCCTTTCCAAATCTTAGAGATCATAGGAGACAGTACCTATAGACTTAAGACTCTAACCAGTGAGGATATCCCATTACCAGTTAATGGACAATTTATCAAACATTACTTTCAAGTCTAAAACAGGGTCATGTAAGTCGTTTGTATCATAATGTGCATGTTGTATAGTTGTTTGTATAGTTTTATTTATGTGTTTGTTTTCTTGTTGGCTTGTTTTTTCTATTGAGTCTTTATTTTGGTTAGTCAAGATGATGCATCTTATCACCCTAAGAAACCAACTAAATTGTTAGTATTCAAGTGATGAGAACAAATTTCTACATAGGTTATGACTCATTTTGAGAAGTACCCCTAATCAGGTCTGTGATATCCTTTTCATCAGTGATGCCTTTTCTTGATCAAGGAGATTTCCATGATGAATCACCTAACAACCTTGGGTTTCTTGAATACATCAGTATAGGTGTTAAGTGAAAAATCTAAAGGGTCACCCTAGCTACCATTACAATCCTCAACCTAAAGCAGCAAGTGACTACACCTTGCATATTGAGCTTACATGACGATATCTTATAAATTTGCATATATCAAGAAAAAAGATGAATATTGAAAATCCAGATAAAGAAAACTAGGCCATCTAAATAACTCTACCGGGCTATAGACACTCACTGGCAGTGGGGCTCTACTTAGGAGCATTGTAAAGATAACCTTGTCGGGGCTATAGATGCCTACTGGCAACAAGGCTCTATCCAGGTTGGCTATGAGGGATGAACCCAAAATATGTAGCTTAACACCAGTTACTAGTGTTTTCAACTTACTTTCAAGATGAGGATTATTAAACATATTCACACACTTGATCCCTTATTAGCATTGTTGTACTAATGAACCTGATATCATCCAGAAAGGTTATGATACTTATGCTTAGAGAGAATTATGATGCTATGTTCTTATATGATCTCATCACTTGAATCATTTGAATTTGGTTGTTTTCTTCGGTGGCAAGTTGTTATGTGGTTACACAACACACCTCATTTTGCCTTAGCAAAATAGGGACCCAACTTGTTTTTGTTTCCTTCCTCTGGACAGTTTGGTAAAAAGTCAGCTAAGTATATCACCCATGTACATGTATGTGCATCATAAGAAGGGGTCATTTTTCAAAATTAGAATTTGCTGTCATAAACCTCATAGTCTTAAAGAGCATGAAATTCTGAGCAAGTTTTCCTTTTGGATCACCCTGATATTCGTAAAGGGTAAAAAGTTATGTGAAGTCAAAGAATTGGTCAAATCTCATATTTCTCGCAAGGTCATATTTTCTAAAATCCACATATTCATTAGATAACCCCAAAAGATGAACATCACCCAATGTCCGCATATTCAAATATGTAGAACGTCAAAGTAAAATCCAAAGGAAGATTTACCCGACAAGTCTTAGGCATATTTTTTGCATGCTCACATTTTCTAAAATCTGGATGTTCCCAAACACCAACCTTCACCAAAATATGACCATGACATCATCTTGATTCAAGCTATAAAGAACTTAATATGATGATGATGTCACTAGTATACCCGATACCTGGAAGGTCACATTTTAAAATGTCCACCATATTTCTCAATATGATGATGACATCACCTTTAAACAATATTAATGTATCGAGATTTCCTGATGACGTCACTCTCATGACCTAAAGAAAGAAGGTCATATTTTGAAACATGCATGATCATAACCAATATGACAATGATGTCATTCTCCTGAATAAATCTGAAGAATCATCTTTGTGATGACATCATATGTACTTCCTCATAGGGGAATATTTTGCAAATTTCAAATATCTGGATATTTTTTAATATCCTTCATACAAATTCTTGCAACTCAAAATGTAGTGATCCTTGATAGCCAATTAAATAGCACCACGTGGCACATCCTCCTGATCAAGCTGATACAATACATAACCTGATTATTATAAAAGGGAGGCATATTAACTTGACTTCGATCACTGGTTGATCGTTGACCATCTTGTGATGATGTCACCATCATGTTCCAAATAATAGTCACAATTTCAAATATCTGAATGTTTTTTAATATCACCATTTGCATTAAATGAGATCTTAATGGTAGGTGAGGCATTCCAAATTTCACGTACTTACACGCCACTTGTTAGCATCTACTAATACTATATAATAATTAATGGACATGAGGAAAATGACATTCAATATACAATAATTCAACATGTCAAACAATTAAAAGGTAGTTTTAGCAGTCATTTTGAATTTACCATGTGTTTTAAGTCAAAATTACAGAGCCCAGAGTGATTAAACCCTTACTGCAACTTGTGAATGGAACGAAACCACATTCGAATAGAACGGATAATGACAATTGTAGCACAATCATATTCATAAAGATATCACCTTTATGATAAGAAAAAAGGGCATTTTTTAGGTATGTAATAGAAAACCGTATTTTTGTCATTTATGGTAAATCATAAGGTAAAATTCATTTTTACAAAGTTAATTAGCATAATGATTGCATGAGATAGAATGGAACACTAGAGTAATCACCATGAGATACATGAATTTGCAAAATCACTTTTGCACATGACATGTCGGGGTAAGACGTGTATGTTTTATCATAGGACACCATTGTAGTGTTGTGTAGTTACACAACACATTCCATTTTGCCTTAGCAAAATAGGGACCCAACTTTTTGCTTCTACTTGTTTTCGCTTTCTTACTTTGGGCGGTTTGGTAAAAGTTAGTCAAGCATGTCACCCTTGTTGATGCATGTGCATCACAAAAGAAGGGTCAGTTGTCAAAGTTAAAATTCACTATCACAAAACTCATAATTAGAAAGAGTACAAAATTCTAAGCATGTTTGCCTTTTGGATTACCCTGATATTGTTTAAGGATAGAGAGTTATGCTAAGTCAACATTTGGTCAACTGGTGCAGTCACAGTAGGAGGGTTCACAGAATGAACTGTTTGGATTGTGTAGCAAGAGTAAACATAATAGAAACAACTCAAGAAATGGAACAAATACATATTTAGTCATTCAATATATCAAGGAATTCAAATACAAATCCACTGGCAACATGCAGGCTTACAATTAGGGCTCACAGGCCTGATTACATACATGCGCAGGATAAAGCTTTGAAGCTCTTTCGCACAAATATAGACTATTAGATCTTTCTTATGTGAATAGATAACTTCCTAACTACTTTCTTAAAGATCTATTACATCAATATATATCATTTCTAAACCATTAGATTCCTCCGCGTCAGCCAAGGAAGGTCACAAACTCTAATGAAGAGATGTAACGTGTTCACAGATAGGTCAAACCTAAATGCATAGAACACTTCCTTGAATGAATGGAACAATGTGCAGACCTCGAGGAAAGGTCGGCCATGAACCAAGGATCATGGAATGATGTGTCATTAGGATCCACAAGTCAAGGAATGATCTGCAAACCTTCTCCTTCAGTTGATTATCAGGAAGTATTAGAATGCTCTGCTCTAGGAAAACAGATGATCTTTTAATAGCGATAACTTTCTGGTAACTTATCCAAATACTCTAAATTCTTGATATGATGTAGATGAATGAATGTAGATGCTAAGTCTAGATCTGCAAGATATGAAATGCCAAAACTAGACCACAAGCTGAAAGTTGCTACTGACTGAACTGCCTGACCTGAACTAGAAAATGAAAGAATTGAAATGCAAACTATAGACACCCTAAAATGGCCAAGTCATCGCACTACTTGCATTTTGTCTAATCTGTCGAATCACCTACATGTCAACATTAATTAAATAATCTAATTATTTAATTAATTTCATCAAATTCTTCCAAAACTCGTAAAATTTGACATTTATTAAATAAATCCTATTTATTTAATTAATTAAATTAAATTCTTCTATTATTCTTCCTCAAGTCTCCATTAATTAAATAAATCCCATTATTTAGTTAATTCATCACAAATTCCCTCTTATCTACAATTAAATAATTCTTGATTATTTAATTAAATATTTTATTTATTCTTCCAAAATCATGCACAACAATTAAATAAATTTATTTATTTAATTTGCTTTCTAAATCTTCTAAATTAAATAATTCTAATTATTTAATTGTTTTCTTCCAATAATATATTCTCTAAATTTAAATAAATCAATTATTTATTTAAATTACTTTTTCTTCTAAATTGAGTTATCTCTAATATAACTCAAGCTTTCTTGCTCATGCAATTAAATATTCCTAATATTTAATAAAGCAAAATATCTTCTTATTCTCATGCAAATCTCTTCTTCTTATTTTAAATCACTTAACTGAGTATTACATTCTATTAAATTGCTTTAACTCATTCTTCTATTCTTGATAACTCCTCTCATGTAAAAGAAAGCAAGACACATGTCTTTTTCTCATTTGTTATATGTTCCTCAACTGTTCTCCTCCGTTGATTCTTCTAAATTATTTGGACCGTTGATCGATCTCTGTTGAAACCTATATAAATCCCCCTCATCTCCTTCATTAAGCCTCTCTCTTTGATCTTATTCTCAAGCATACTTAACATCGCTTTGAGCATACCACGATTCGATTGAGCAACCTTACGATCTCTTAACATTGATCTCTTGAGCACACTACTTGCTTGTTGCAGCTATGGCTTTGCAACTTCATTGAGCAATCCACACATCTCGAAAGGGAATAATACAGATTTTGGTAAGAGCTTTCATTTGTCTTTGATTTTATGATAATGGCTTTTACTTAGATTGGTTCACTTTATGTGATTGGTTTTTGGTTTTATTAGTTTAGATTTAATCGATTTTCCCTCATACACATTCTGGCACACTCGGTGGGACCCACTAATCCCTCTTTTTCTTTTAGAAATTAATTTTTTTTAAGTACAGTACAGAATAGCACATCTCGACATAGAAAAGCACCTTTGGTAGAGCAGAACAACGCTTTGGGGCCATCTCGCAGCGCCTTTGGTAGCACAGAACCGCGCTTTTGGTATTACAGTAAAGCGCACTTGAGAAAATTTTCAAAGCACTATTGGTATAACAATAAAGTGCTATTGGTAATAGTAAAGTGCTATTGGTATAACAGTAAAGCACTTTTGGTGATAGTAAAGCACTATTGGTATGACAGTAAAGCGCTTTTGGTTGAGATAACAGGCTTGCAAACTTCAAAACCCCATAATTTTCTCAAAACTTAACGAAATTCAATTTTTTTTAAAAAAATTGCATAGAAAATCATAAGGAATCCATTGGTGATTTTTAATCTCTTGTATCTCATCATATTTGTTACCAATTTTATGCATTTCACTTTGGTTTTCTAGGGTTTCTAACTTATTGTTAGGGTTTTAAGTTGATTTCTGACATCTTGTTATTTTCTTTTGAACTAATATCACTTGGTGCAGCATCTTATCACTTATCAACATCCTGGATCATCACTCAATCATTCAATCAGCCTTTGATCTAGCTTTTTTGATGAAATATTGTTTTTTGCAGGCCTGTTATTACACTATGTGTTTGGTAGTACAGTAGCTCACTTTTGGTAGCAAAGTAGCTCGCTTTTGGTCAAAGTAGGTCGCTTTTGGTAGAACAGTACCATGCTTCTGGTAGCATAGTGCATCACTTCTGGTAATATAGTAAGTCGCTTCTGGTCTACAACACATCGCTTTTGGAAACATAGTGCAGCGCTTTCGGTAAGACAGTAGCTCGCTTTTGGTCAAATTGATTTATTTTTGCTAACTTATGGGTTTTTGTGGAACTAACTGACTTGTTGCAGCTTCTTACTACTCACACAGAGCAAATAGGTGTTTTTAACATGTTCATGCAGGACGAGCATTGAAGAAATCTTGATTTATCTCACTAAGTCTTAGAAACATATTTGCCTTCTTAAGGGATAATTGAACAAATCATTTCAACAATCTAAGTCTTAGGAACATACTACTTTTCTTAAGGGACAATGGACATGTATGCAAAAACACTTCAATTTTCTAAGGGACAATGGACATGAATGCCAAAACACTTCAATTTCTTAAGGGACAATTGACAACTACAAACATGTGTGTGCCTAATTTAGTTGCACCTTATTTTTCTTATAATGGGACAATTGAACCTTTGTTTGACGTGCTTGCTCTTACATTTCAGTACTTCCTTTAGAAGGGCATGCTTTTGGATTGCGCTTCATCCAAAAGGGATGACCCTAAGCGGAGTTTTCCTTTGAACCGCTATATAATAGGGATAAGGCGAAAGCCAAGTCCTAACCGACGTCAGCCTTACCTTGTGGTGCCAAACTGAAAAGAGGTGTACTAGCTCTTTGTGGAAACAATTTTCACATTGAGTGAAGTGTTTGATACTCTTAGTAGGATTGGTTAAAACTTTTAGTAGCTTGTCACATTGCTCATAAGGCATTGGTCCCCCAAAGTCACTAAGAAGCATTCTAGATAGAGACTACCCGACCTACCTCCGAACATTGCGGTAATCATCAGTGCAAGGGGAATCGATTTAAGCCCTTAAGATACTCACCATTGGCTCCCTTGAGAAGAGATAGTATTCCCTTGGCCATAAAGCTCTTGTGACCTACTTGAGCTTTCCAAGCGGAGGGTGAGATATCCCTACCTATCGTCTCTCGCAAAGATACAAAATATCTAACACCTTTATGGAATGATATTTTTATCGATGGAGTATTAAGCTGTGAGCTAATCTACTGCAATGAAACCTTGTCTCTAGGGATAAAAAGTGCTTGTTATTTTTTTGCAATTGTCTTATACTTGTGGAAACATTGGGCTTGTTTTGAGCCTTGAACATACACTATCTGTTGTGTCAGTCCCTTGTTTTTACCAACATTGTTTGCTGTGTTTTCTCTTGCCAAACAAATCCAATTAGAAATAGAAACAATCTATCAAAATTTTGCCTTTTAGAAGCATCAGACACTACTTCAACACCCCTGGTATTATAGCAGCTCATCTTTGGTAGTACAGTAGATCGCCTTTGGCATAACAGTAACTCACCTCTGGCAAAACTCTACTTCAGTGCCCTTGGTATAACAGTAGCTCACTTTTGGTCCCTGTAACTCACCTTTGGCATAGCAGTACATCACCTTTGGTAGTTCAGTCCATCGCCTTTGGTATCACAATAGCACGCTTTTGGTTGCACAGTCCTGCGCCCTTGGTTAAACAGTATAGCGTCTTTGGTCCAGATACTTGTGCATCAAAAAGTTTGTCTTTCTCAAAGAACAAGCAGAAACCCAGCATTACCTTTCTTGTCCTAGTGTATTCCATGGTAACCACTAGGCTCCAGCAAACTATGAAATCCAAGCAAGTTGTCCATAAGAAGCGCAAGTCGCCTCCTCACACACCGCAGTCAGGTCATCTCAACATTACTCCCAAGGTCACTCCTAGAACACCCGCTGAAAGATCTACCAATTCTCCCAGCATGCCGCATGTTGACCAACCAAGCAATTCCCAAGAAGGGAAGGTCCCTTTGGTAAGTACACCTCAATACACCACTGGTTTGCCTCATGATTTTGTCCCACAAGGTTATACTGTAGATCTAGCCCCATCTCAAGAAGAGTGACACTTTGAAATAGGTCAATCCTCTCAAGAAGATGAGCAAGATCTTGATGAATTCATGCAAGATCCTAGGGCCATAGCTGCCATTGACAAAATCCTTAGCGAGAACCAAGATCATTTCTTTCGCTTGCTAGCAGAACAAGGACCTAAATTACCCAAAGATTTTGATCTATCCAATCTTAGCGAGCCTAGCAACACCCAAGACACCATACAAGTGGTGCAAACCATGTCAACGGTGACCACGCTCATACTTGAACAGAGCTTGTAGTATAGGAATCCCCTTTATCAAAACCCAACAGGGGAGAGACCCATATCACCGCTTTTGACACCAATGGAGATCTACAAAAACTAACAAGAAACTCTCCAACGTCAAGCAGAGCTACCTAAGCAAGCCACCTTAGCTCGATTGAATACACAACCACCTCCTAAAGTGTCCACACCAATCAGAAGTGGAATTTTGGTTACTCCTTCACGAGTAGGCTTCCCACCAAATTACAATCCAGGGAACAACTATGTAGCCATGCAACAAGGTTCTCAACAACTACCGCCTCCTATATCATCAAACCTTCATGTCTCTCAACCAATTAGAGTCATGCAATCCCAACCACAACATTCTTCTACGCTTGTCATCAAGCCACCTCAACCATCGCGAATCACTTCTACCTATGTCCCTCCTCCGCTACATTCATCCTCGCTAAAATTCTTTCACACATTGCCTAGCCACTCTCAACATTCCCAACATCAAGTTTCCCAAAGCTATGTGCCACCATCGCAACCGAATCTAACGCACTTTAGCTTTCCTCCACCCAATTCTTTTCTTCAACCATCACAAAGCCAACATTCTAACCTAGCGCCACCTCCACCTCTACCGAATCAAAATCTCCAATTCCAAACCAATCTGAACCAAATGTACAACGCGTATGATCCCAACCAATCTTATGACCCTTATAATATCAATGCTCAGGGCTTACAATACAATCTTCCGTATGGACAACAACAGCCACTTCTAGGACAATAGGAGATGTTTCCCACGCCTCCCATGGTGATGGAGCTAAAGATCGTGGAGTTTCAACAACAACTATCTGATCTCATGTTTGGCCACACCAAGAAGACCTTCTCTTTAGAGGGAGTGTGTCCTTATCCTTTCGATCGGTCATTACCAATGATCCCTTTTCCTCAAAATTTCACTATTCCCAAGTTCAATAAATACAAAGGAAAAGGTGACCCAAAGGACCATCTTAGGGAATTCTATCTTGCTTGCTTTGAGGTCTCACATAACGACATGTATCTTATGCGTCTCTTTCCTCGCAGTCTTGGAGGACAAGCAATAGAATGGTTCTCACACTTACCTACGGGCATCAAGTCTTTCAACAAGCTAGCTGAGAAATTTGCCACCCATTTTTCTTACAATGTAGAGCATGAGATTTCCACGACTGATCTATGCAACAATAAATAGAAAAATGGTGAAACTTTCATTTCTTTCCTTCAACAATGGAGACAAATGGCTAGCAAATTCCCTTTCAATATTCTAGAGAAACAGCTTGTTAGCATATTTGTGCAGAACCTCAACCAAGAGTTAGGTTTCCATTTGCAAATTCTTAGTGCTACAACCTTTGACAAAATCACATACAAAGGAATCAACATTGAAAAGGCCCTCATTGCTAAGGGTGTGGTCAAAATCTTCAAAGAAATGAAAGACAATGCTTCTCATCA
Organism: Cunninghamia lanceolata; assembly: GCA_027924645.1. Classification (NCBI taxonomy): domain Eukaryota; kingdom Viridiplantae; phylum Streptophyta; class Pinopsida; order Cupressales; family Cupressaceae; genus Cunninghamia; species Cunninghamia lanceolata. The sequence goes on along the minus strand of BSBN01001215.1, from coordinate 17,125,915 downwards.
ACAATCGAACGATAAACCCAAATATTGGAACAAAAACAAAAACGTGGTCAACGATGGGGTGGTCGATTCTAAACATGTCTAAACATTGCAAACACCGCTGCAACTCTCCAAACCAAGTCAAGCTCCACCTCAACAACAACAACAACAAAGGCAACCTTATCAAAACCAACAACAATGACAACAAGAGTGGCCTCAACAAGATTACCTGCCGCGACGTCAATTCACTCCCTTGGGAGTGCCCATCGAATCGGTCTTACAACAAATTTTGCAGAAAGGGCTCATCACCTTACCTGATGCTCCCCCCATGGAGAACCTGTTTACAAAACTGCATGTTACAGAGACAATGAATATTATGAATTCCATAGGAGCAAGAGGCATAGAACTACATCGTGCATGAAACTCAAGCATCTAATCCAAAATCTCATCGAAGGCAACCAAATCACTTTTGAAAATGAAACACCAGCTCAACACATGAACAAAGACCTTGATATGTACAAGGAACCATTCCCTCCTCATGGTCCACCTCCTCCTCAGGATAGAGGTAAAGGTATCAATCATGCTTCCACTTCCTTTGATTCCATTGTAGGTCATTTTGAAGAGAGTCGAGTGTCTACCCTCATAATCAAAGGCAACTCTATGGATTATGCTGTTACAACTCATCGTGGTTGTGTCACCATTCATGGTCCTACACCCAGTCTTCTAGCTCAATCTGATTATAATCTTGTGGAACATCTAGGGAAAACGCCCGCACAAATCTCTATCTTGGACCTTCTACGGTCATCACCTGCACATAGAGTAGTGCTAGAAAAAGCCCTCCAAGAGTCTTCGGTTCCTAACAACATAGCGGTCACAGATTTCCAAGCTATAGTAGGTAACATTGCTTCACCTTACAACATGGTCTTCTCTGAGAAGGACCTCCCATCCCATGATCCTTGTCACAATGATGCCCTTCATATTGAGGTTCTCATCCATAAGCACAAAATCAAACGTATACTCATAGATGGTGGTACTGGTCTCAACATCTGTTCCTTAAAGTTACTTAAGCAATTGGGATACTCTGAGGATCATGTCAACTCTGATCATAGTATTACAATCAAAGGGTATGATGATGCTGAACGCCACTCAGAAGGTGTTATCCACTTGCCTATACAACTCGGCCCTGTCATGCTTGAAACTAGGTGTCAAGTTCTTGATATTGAGCTGCCTTACAACATTATCCTAGGCTGCCCATAGATCCATGCAATGAAAGTTGTTCCCTCCACGTACCATCAATCACTAAAATTCCCATACAATGGTACGGAGATAACTGTCCCAAGAGACCCCAATCCTTTTGAATTCTACCGTGTCTTGCAAGGTAGTTATAAGAATTGCACCCAGGTGCCTAACAATGAATAAGCTCTTGAATCCCCGCTATATGTTGACCCTGCAACGTTGACTCCAACCTCTACAAGTAACCCTAATCCTCTTCCTGAAATCAAAGCGCACATCCGTGATATAGGCTTCGGAACATATGATATCTCAAAATATTGTTGTGTAGGGCAGATGCCTTTATCTCCAAAATCTTACGGCGAACCACCCATTGCCAAGGTAACTAAAATAGCGGCTATTCCTCCCCTAGCATTCTTAACCACATTCCAACAGGGAAAGTTATTGGAAGAGGAAACTATTGAGGACATTTCTTCTTGGCTCTATAAGGAGAAAGAACTAGTCACAATACTAGTCAAACAATATGGCAATGGTTTAAGGATAGTAAAAAACATGGGCTATAAAAGCAAAGGTGGCCTTGGGAAACAGAATCAAGGAACTATGGAACCCATTGTTGTGACAAAGAAGCTAGACAAGAAGGGATTAGGATTTGGTAAGAAGGTACTGCATGCCTTGGACATTGAGTATATCCTCGACGAGGTAGCTGACACTTTTCCCGCCAATTTGATGTCTACAAAGGATATCATTGATGACTCTTCCCTCCATATGACCAACCTCTTCACAAAATCCTCCATTTTTACGCTATCTTCCATATCCTTAACCTCCACCACCAGTACCCAGAACGTAACACTTGTCTACCTTGAACTTATCGATTGGGACCAACAAGGGTCCCCCGTTATAGATGTATTTCAGAATGATGAAGCTTTAGCTGAGTTCATGGGACTTCGGGAAGGTATCTCTCTTGGCAATCATAAAGCAGGTTTTGTAATGGAACTAGAGCCAACAACTTATTTTGGTGAGAATGCCAAATCCTCCAGTCGCAAAAATACAAATAAAGAAAGATCTCTAGGTGAAAACCACACTGTGGCACCTCCCGATCACAAAATAGTAAAAACAAAGGATGTATCCAAAGGTGAAAACCCAACTGTGGCACTTGAGGATGGAGGATTTGACCTTCCCCTACCATCTAAATATCAAGAGAAGTCAGCTCTCCTAGTGGAAGATTCTACAGAGATAAACCTTGGCACAGAACAAAATCCAAAAACCACATTCCTAGCAGCATCATTATCTGAAATAGAGCATAGAAATCTTAACAACTTCTTCTTGCAACGAACCATCAACTTTGCATGGACCTATGTGGATATGCTAGGGCTAGACCCTAAGCTAGTAGTTCATTATCTCACAGTTGATCCCAAAGTGAAACCAGTCAAACAGAAGTTGACAAAGATGCACCCACAGATAGCTCTCTTGGTAAAAGTGGAAATACAGAAATTATTAGATGTAAAGTTCATACGACCCATTGACTATTTAGATTGGGTCTCAAACATTGTACCTATGTCTAAACCCAATGGGCGCATCCGCATGTGTAATGATTTTAGAGATCTCAACAAGGCATGTCCCAAAGATGACTTTCCACTACCAAACATTGACATTATAGTGGACTTAATAGCAGGTCATGAAATGCTTTCTCTCATGGATGGATTCTCGGGTTACAATCAGATATGGATAGCAGAAGAAGATCAACATAAAACAACATTTACTTGCCCTTGGGGTAACTATTGTTGGTGTGTCATGCCGTTTGGTCTGAAGAATGCAAGAGCAACCTATTAGAGAGCGATGACAGTGATATTCCATGATCTCTTTCATCACATCATGGAGGACTATGTGGATGATATACTGGCTAAATCTTCTAAGGCAGATCACATACAGGTTCTAGGATAGATCTTCGACAGGCTTAGAAAATACCAAGTAAGACTCAATCCAAAGAAGTGTGTATTTGGTGTAACATCAGGGAAGTTGTTGGGATACATAGTATCTCGTAGAGGCATTGAAGTAGATCCAGCGAAAGTAAAGGCTATAGTGGAGATGCCTCCACCAAAGAACCTTAAAGCATTAAGGAGCCTTCAAGGAAGGTTGCAATCCATCAGGCATTTCATCTCACAGCTAGCAGATAAATTTCAACCATTTCAACACTTGCTCCGAAAGGATGTCTCATTTCGATGGGACAACAAGTGTCAGGTAGTGTTTGATCAACTTAAAGAGTAACTAGCTACACCTCCTATATTGGTTCCACCAGTCGCGGATAAACCTTTGATATTATATATCTCCACTACAAATTCGGCCCTGGGGGCCTTGCTAGCACAAAATGATGAATTAGGAAAGGAGCATGCAGTTTATTATATCAGTAGAACCTTGGTGGGATATGAGCTCAATTATTCACCAATGGAAAGGGCTTGTTTAGCAGTAGTGTTTGCTTCTCAAAAGTTGCGGCATTACATGCTGAACCAACACACAAGTCTGATAGCCAGGATTGATCCCTTGAAGTATCTACTAGCAAAAGTAGCTCTCACAGGTAGACTAGCAAAATGGGTCATGATCCTTAGTGAGTTTGATATTGAGTATATGGATCGCAAAGCAATTAAAGGACAAGCACTAGCAGATCAATTAGCAGAAGCACCCATGACCGATACACACCCTATGGTAGCAGACTTTCTGGATGAGAATCTATTCACTCTTACCAACTCAATAATGTGGAAGTTGTACTTTGATGGTTCCTACACAGAGCATGGATCAGGGGCTGGCATCTTATTCATCACACCTCAAAATGACTATATTCCTAAGTCATATCGGCTTGCATTCCCTTGCACCAATAACATTGCCGAGTATGAAGCACTCCTCATAGGTCTCAATATAGTAGTTTAATGGGATATCATAGAACTACAGGTTTATGGAGACTCACAACTAGTCATTCGCCAAGTCACAGATGAGTACCAAACAAAAGATGAAAAGTTGGTCCCCTACAAGCAACTAGTGGATGCCTACAAACCACACTTCTCTAGCATCACATTTGAGCAAATTCCAAGAGAGCATAACAAGGCTGCAGATTCTATGGCTTATGTAGGGTCACTGATAGACATGCCTGCTAATACACATAAATGCGAATTCTTGATCGAGCAATTGTTGATACCAGCCGTCGATGTTCCCGTTACTAAAATCATCTGCGAACTTGTTGGTCCCAATTCCCCATGGTATGAAGATATCTATGAATACCTTAAAAACAATACCTTTCCCTCTAACCTATCATCCACCCAACATAAAACCTTTATCCATCGATCCTCCCGTTACACCATTCTAGGTGATACACTATATCACTGGAGTCTCGATGGTATCCTCTTACAATGTGTTAATGTGGAAGAAGCTGAAGCTACCTTATGAGACATACACGAAGGTGTCTGTGGCACACATTCTACTGGTCCTAATCTCGCTAAGAAGATACTTAGAATAGGTTATTACTGGCCTACAATAGAACAAGATGCTGCACAGTTTGCTAAGAAGTGCCTACAATGCCAGCAGCACAAAGATTTGATTCATGCACCAGCACATGAATTACAACCTGTGACAACTCCATGGCCTTTTTCCCAATGGGGTCTCGACCTCATAGGACAAATCCACCCATCCTCCTCCAATGGCCACAAGTTTATCATTACTGCCACTGAGTATTTCATGAAGTGGGTGGAAGCCATTCCTATGACTTATATTACCGGTAAGCAAATAGCCAAGTTTATCCTTAACTACCTCATTTGCCGGTATGGTATTCCCCAGGCCATTGTCACTGATAATGGGAGGCCTAAGAACCAGGATGTCCTTGCCTTGTGCATACAATATAATATCCAACATCGCTTCTCAACTCCCTACTATCCATAGAGTAACGGCCAAGCTGAGGCTTCCAATAAAACCATTCTCAAAATCCTCAAGAAAACTGTCAATGAAGCAGGTCGTGATTGGCATTTACAACTCAATCTCACCCTATGGGCCTACCGCACTAGTATCAGAACACCAATAGGTGCCACACCATATGCCTTGGTCTTTGGCTCTGAAGCCATCCTACCTATAGAGGTCGAGATCCCATCCCTCAGAGTATCCATGTAGGACCTGATCGGTGGAGACGAGTATCGTACTTCCAGATTAGCTGAGCTAGAGCTACTAGATGAGAGGTGCCTTGCAACGCTTAATCACCTCCATGTCTATCAAAACTGCCTCCAGCGTAATTACAACAAAAAGATCAAAGAAAGACAGTTTCAAGTCAGTGATCTTGTACTAAAAGAAAATCTGAGAAATCAAGCAGATCGAGAGAAGAAGGGCAAGTTTGAGCCTAACTGGTTAGGTCCCTTTATTGTCATAGAAGCATATGGATCAGGAGCTTATACTTTAGCTACACCTGATGGCATTCCTCTAGATGAGCCACTTAATAGTGTCTATCTCAAGAAGTTCTATGCTTGATCCTCAGAGTATCCAAAGGTAAAACATAAAAAAACATAAAACACAAAAAAAACAAAAAACAAAAAACAAAAAAAAAAAAAAAAAATCTATCTTCTGGTGAAAACTTGGCAAACAAGCGCCTTAGATAAGTACCATAGTGAAAACCTAGCAAATAGGCGCTATGTGTAGAGTCAGCATCTATCGTCTATCGAGTCCTGTCCACTCCATGTCTAGAGCACAAAGCATGCCTTTCTATCTATCCATAATAAAACCATTGACCATGTTTGCATTTCCATCTCCCTATCTAGTATAGCTTAGAAATTTGTCAATGTCCACCGTCATCATCCCACGTCTTGATCTGTGTCAGCAGTTTTCACTGTCTTGTCCTAGGTCATGCTTTTTATGTCAATCATCCATGTGAATTCCTCTACCGGAATGGGGGCAATTCCTTCCTTAACCTCGGTCTAGGAGGGGTCCCTTGTTCGCAGTTCATCGATCTTTTCTCCTTTCCGCAGAAAACACCCTTTAACGGATGCATCGCTCCTACGATAAGGTTGTTATCTTCTCAACACTTTTCCCACATCATCACACCAACCAGAACTACATATTATCTCTTCTCAATCTTAAGGTACCTTGATCCCATGGATATGGGTATGTAGGCAGTCTGGAATACGAAGGAAGTTTCCAGTACTCAAGTACATAAGATCTCCCCCTTTCACCTTGACCCATATCATCACTCTATCCAGAACTACATATTTATTATTTTCATCTTTCATCATCATGCGCCTTGATCCCGTGGATACAGGGTACGTAGGTAGTCTAGAATATGAAGGATGTATCCAGTACTCAGGTACATATGATTCATCATTCTCCACCCGTTTCAATCCATCAAACACTGTCATCCTTCTAGTCTGTCGTTTATCAAAATCCATTCACCTCAACTTGACTAACTCAAGCAGCAAGCTAGCACATCCTTTCAAAGCAAAAGTTCTTAACAAACCTAAAGCCAAGTAGCTTTCTTCCAAAGTCGTCTACTGTCCTAACTATTCTGATTGCCAACATCAGCTAAGTACCGCTTAACCAAAGCCCTAGATCAACAAGCTTGTCTTCTGCATAGTGTTCCATTGTTGAGACCAACACACACGTCTCCTATGACATGTGGCATTTCCTGCAGCAAGACATTGTCTTTTTAGGTAGATAGCCCCCTTTAATGGACACAGAGTTCCTATGATAAGGCTATTATCTTTTCCTATCCAATCTATCCCGAGCAACCTCTTTGGCAAGAGAATATGTTGGCTGTATGTTTACTTTGTAAGTCAGTCAATTTGTGTTATGGTTTATCTTTTGTTCCTTTATCCATTACCTATTCAAGGCTACCTTGGTTTTGTTGCAAGTATGAGGTGAGCCATTGTTGTCATTGATGTCAACATACTCACACTGCATTGACAAGAAGGATTTGATGAGCTTTGTGCTGAGGATATTGAGAAAATTAGCCTCAGTCAGGAACAGTGAAGAACAGTGATGAGAAGAAGGTAAATATACTGTATAGGATGAGAACCGGAGGATGCGGATTAAAGGGTTAGTAGATATGAGTCTTAAGATGCTACAGTTAAGATTTCAGAGGTCCGCATGAAGATCTGAAGGAGTTATGGCTGCCGGTATAGAACCGGGTCCGGCAAGTATCCGGAGGTGACAGAGGATCACAAAAAGGTCCGGTGAGGTCCGGAATTGTATTATCATAATCTGCGGATTGGAAGGAGTGTTTTATATGTCCTTGTGATGTTTCATCCTGATTTGTGTGTAATTTGGAGGTCCGGATGTACCTCCTGCATTATGACAGTGGCGACAGACTGTGTTCTTGAAGTTCCGGATGAGGAAGACAAGAGATCCCAGTAAGCAGAGAAAGTGCGGATGTATCCGGACATTCAGACAGACTTGTGAAGGTTCCTGAATCATGTTTAGGTTGTGTTGTTGGTCCGCATTGATGGTAGAGCCCGGAATTGAAGTTATTCTTCCGGATGAAGTTATTGCGCTGTATAGCCGACCGGATGTGTTATTCATCTTGCGGATACTCCTATGGTTGTTTGCCGACTTAGATGCTTGTTCCTAAGTCGATGTCTTGTATAAATAATGATTTGTGAATTCATTTCAGTGAAGGAGCATGTGGATGTGTAAGGTGTAGCGAAGAAAGGTGCGAAAGGCAGAGCAGAGATTGTTGGGCTTAATTGGAACTGATCCGAACATGGTAGAGATGTCATTCTCCAGTTCAAGACTGTGATTTTTATCACTCTGTAGACAGTGTGTCTCCTTGTAGGCAGTGGGCCTCTTTGTGAGCAGTGTGCTCGGGCAGTGAGCCCTTATTGGCATGTGCCATTCATTTTTCCTTATTCTTCTAACAGAGAATAATTCTTGGGTTAATCACCCCGTGGTTTTTCCCTTAACCGGGTTTTCCACGTCAAAATCTTGGTGTTCAATGTGTTGATGCTTATCTGTTCTTGTGTTTATGTATTGTGCTTCCATGAATGATTATTTGATATGCTACTAACTAACAACAGAGAATTAAGTGTTTGAAAGAGAACAAGTTCTATACAACTGATTCACCCCCCCCCTCTCAGTTGTATGCCCTAGATCCAACAATTGGTATCAGAGCTGAGTTCCTCTGATAGGAGCTTAACCGCTTGAGGTGATCCAGGATGTCGTCATACAAGAAGGATAGTCCGAAGTTCGATGGAACCAACTTCACTCTCTGGAAAGGTCGCATGAAGTGTCATTTGGAATGTATGGGAAAAGCATACTTGGCTATGATTTCAAAACCATATATACCCCCACAAGGTGGTCCGACAACTCCTGATGAAACCACAGAAGCTGAAAACAATCTGCGGACCAAGGAAGCTCTTCTAAGCGCATTGAATGACTCAGATCTCTCGAATGTCATTGACCTACCAACTGCATATGAGATCCTAACTAAACTGGAACTTCTGTATGAAGGAGATGAGTTTGTCAAAAGTGCAAGGTTGCAAAGTCTGAAAGGGAAATTTGAAAGATTGAAAATGAGAGATGATGAAAACATTACTACCTTTATGCCAAGAGTAAATGAGCTAGTATGTGGAATCAGAAATGCTGGTGGAACTCTAGATGAAAATGAGATTGTCTGCAAAATCCTAAGATCCCTTCCTGCTGCCTACAAAATCAAAGTTGCTGCCATTGATGAATTCAGAGCCCACACAACTGTCACAAGAGAACAATTGGCTGGCAAACTAGCTGCATTTGAAATGACCGAGTTTGGAGATAATCCACCCAAGACTGAGTCTGCTTTTAAAGCCAGTGCCTATGTGAAAGGCAAACAGAGATTTGATCCGGGTGAAAACTCATCAAGGAAAATGTCATGGTATGATCAAGCAAGAAGAGACATGGAAGAAGAAGAAGCAGAAACAGCTCAACTTGAAGCCCTCATTGCAAAGAGACTGCCAAGAGGATCCGGTAAGTATGAAGGAAAACTACCCTTTAAGTGTTTTAACTGCAATAAGATTGGTCATTTTGCCTCAAGATGTCCGGAGAGATCTGCAAGATCTAATACTCACAGACAAAGGTTTCAAAAGAATTGCTATTATGTTCATGAAGAAGATGATAATGAAGGAGTAACAGATGATGAATCAGATCCAGGAAGCAAATCCGGAAATGAGTGGGTGTTTATAGCCATCAAGGAAGAAGATTCCTTGCTCTCTGAATCTGTCAATCACAAAGTTGTTGAAAAAGCCTTGGCTGCTCAAGTGGAAGAAAAGGATGATTGGGTTATTGACAGTGGATGCTCTCACCATATGACTGGTGACAAGAATAAGTTCTTAGATTTGGAAAGATATGAAGGAGGAATGGTAAAGTTTGGTGACAATTCTGCTGGCAGAATCAGAGGTAGGGGAACTATTTCCTTTGATGGTAAGAGCAAAACAGGTAATGTACTATATGTTGAAGGATTGAAGCACAATCTTCTCAGTGTTGGTCAGTTAGTGGACAAAGGCTATGATCTCCGGTTCAAGAATGGAAAATGCAGAATCTTTACAAGCTCCGGAACTGAAATTGCATCCGGTACTCAGACAAGAGGTAACATCTTTCATCTGGTTGGTTCAAATAAAAGTTGTTTGTTTGTTCAAATTGATCAGAGTTGGTTATGGCATAGAAGAATGTGTCATGTAAATTTTGATAACATCATCAAAATAAGCAATACTCAGGCTGTGAGAGATCTTCCAAAGTTGATAAAACCTACAAACAGTGTGTGTAAAGAATGTCAGTTAGGCAAACAAAGCAGAGTCTCTTTTAAAAGCAAAGATCAGTCTTCTACCGGATTGTTGGAATTAGTACATACTGATCTATGTGGTCCGACAAGAATCAAGAGTCTGCAAGGTGATAGATATTTCATGTTGTTAATTGATGATCATTCCCGGATGATGTGGGTTACCTTTCGGAAAGAAAAATCAGAAGCTTTTGAGAAGTTCAAAATCTTCAAAGCTATGGTGGAGAATCAAACCGGATTGAAACTAAAGTGTCTAAGGTCTGATAGAGGTGGTGAATTTACATCTGGTGAATTCATTGACTTTTGTGAGAAACAGGGTATAAGGAGACAGTTGTCTGCTCCTAGGACTCCACAGCAGAATGGAGTAGTTGAGAGAAAGAACCGGACCATCCAGGAAGCTGCTAGGACAATGATGTTGGAAGCAAATGTTCCTCAAATGTTTTGGAAAGAAGCTATCAGCACTGCAGTCTACACTCTCAATCGAGTTCAAATCAGAAACAACACCGGTAAGACCCCCTATGAACTTTGGTTTGACATCACTCCTACTGTGAAATATTTCAGGGTATTTGGTAGCAAGTGTTATATTAAAAGAGATGAAGATCTAGGAAAGTTTGATGCTAGAAGTGATGAAGGAATTTTCTTGGGCTACTCCACTCAAAGCAAAGCATATCGGTGTTACAATAAGAGATTGAGGAAGATGATAGAAAGTACCAATGTAAAGGTTGATGAAGGAATTGAGAAGCCTTCAAGATTTTATGAATTTGATGAAGATGACCAAGATAGTGTTCAAGGAACTCAATCCTCTCCGGTGAAACAGAGTCAGCCTGATCCGGTAAATCAGGAAGAAGAGTTAGGTTTAAATGAGCCTGATCAAGAAACAGCAGTACTGGATACTCCCAAAATTCCAAGGTATGTAAAACTGAATCACTCTGAAGATCAGATCATAGGTGACAGAAGCAAAGGTGTACAAACTAGAAGGAATATTGCTCAAGATCAGAATGAATGTTGTCTGATTTCAAGGATTGAACCTAAAACAATAAATGAAGCCTGCAATGATGAAAATTGGACCAAAGCAATGGAAGATGAACTGATGCAAATTGAGAAAAATCATACTTGGGATCTTGTTCCCAGACCTAGAGACAGGAATGTAATTGGAACCAAATGGGTCTTCCGGAACAAACTAAATGAAGCTGGTGAAGTAATCAGAAACAAAGCTAGATTGGTCTGCAAAGGCTACTCTCAAATAGAAGGAATTGACTTTGAAGAGACTTTTGCTCCGGTAGCAAGAATTGAAGCAGTCAGATTACTTCTTGCATTTGCTGCCTTCAAAGATTTCAAGGTATATCAGATGGATGTCAAGTCTGCCTTCTTAAATGGTGATCTGGAAGAAGAAGTCTACATTGAACAACCGGATGGATTTCAATTGTCTGATAATAATGATATGGTCTGCAAGTTGAAGAAAGCTTTGTATGGATTGAAGCAAGCCCCAAGAGCATGGTATGAAAGGTTGGATAAGCATCTTGTGCAGATTGGATTCAACAAAGGTACTGCTGACAGCAACTTATATTTCAAAATTGATCATGAAAACATTCTGATTGTTGAAGTGTTTGTGGATGATATCATTTTTGGAGGAAGAGATAGTATGTGTAAAACTTTTGCAAATCAGATGAAAAGTGAGTTTGAAATGTCTATGCTTGGTGAAATGAATTTCTTCTTGGGTCTGCAAATTACTCAAACAAAAGAAGGGATCTTCATTTCTCAGACCAAATATGTGAAAGAATTGTTAAAGAAATTTGGTATGGAAGACTCAAAGCCTATGAACACTCCTATGGCAACCGGATGTAAGTTAAGCAAAGATGATGATTCTCCAAAGGCAGATCAGACAAAGTATAGATCAATGATTGGTGGATTGTTGTATCTCACTCAAACTAGACCAGATATAATGCAAGCTGTTGGTCTTGTGGCAAGATTCCAGGCTGATCCTAGAGAATCTCATGTTATGGCAATCAAAAGAATTTTTAGATACTTGAAAGGGACAGTTGAGTATGGTCTATGGTATCCTAGAGATCCGGATTTTTCTCTTCATGCTTACACAGATGCAGATTGGGCAGGAGATGTGGATGACCGGAAGAGCACTAGTGGTGGAGCATTCTTTTTGGGGAAGAGATTGGTTTCTTGGCTAAGCAAGAAACAAGATGCAATATCTCTGTCTACAACTGAAGCAGAATACATTGCAGCAGCAGGTAGTTGCACTCAAATCTTGTGGATGAAGCAGATGCTAAGAGACATCCAAGTTGAATATGAGGAGCCTATCACAATTTTCTGTGATAATTCAAGTGCAATTAATATTTCCAAGAATCCGGTATTGCATTCTAAGACTAAGCACATATCTATCAAATTTCACTTTTTGAGAGAACAAGTAAACAAGGAAGAAGTCAGATTGGAGTATGTTCCCTCCAAGGATCAGATTGCAGATATCTTTACAAAACCTCTTCCCAAGGACTCTTTTGAATATCTCCGGGAGAAGTTAGGGGTCATGGCCCCTCCGGTGATGAACTAAGCTGCACTGATGTGCATCAGTCCGGTGGCTATCACAGTCATATCTTGTGATCCGGACTAATGGGGAGCTGCAACTAAGGGGGAGCAGCTGGTATTATTCTGATGCATGAGAGTTGCAAGTATGAGCCCTTTGCCATTGATGTCAAAGGGGGAGAGAAGACATGTGAAAAACAAGTGGTTGATGATCAAAGGAGGAGCAGCAAAGGAAGACATGTGAGGAGTTGTTGTTGATAGGGGGAGCTGTGACAGAAAAGAGAAGTTCTTGTCTTGATGGTTTTTCACATCATATGTTGCCATCAATGACAAAGGGGGAGATTGTTGCAAGTATGAGGTGAGCCATTGTTGTCATTGATGTCAACATACTCACACTGCATTGACAAGAAGGATTTGATGAGCTTTGTGCTGAGGATATTGAGAAAATTAGCCTCAGTCAGGAACAGTGAAGAACAGTGATGAGAAGAAGGTAAATATACTGTATAGGATGAGAACCGGAGGATGCGGATTAAAGGGTTAGTAGATATGAGTCTTAAGATGCTACAGTTAAGATTTCAGAGGTCCGCATGAAGATCTGAAGGAGTTATGGCTGCCGGTATAGAACCGGGTCCGGCAAGTATCCGGAGGTGACAGAGGATCACAAAAAGGTCCGGTGAGGTCCGGAATTGTATTATCATAATCTGCGGATTGGAAGGAGTGTTTTATATGTCCTTGTGATGTTTCATCCTGATTTGTGTGTAATTTGGAGGTCCGGATGTACCTCCTGCATTATGACAGTGGCGACAGACTGTGTTCTTGAAGTTCCGGATGAGGAAGACAAGAGATCCCAGTAAGCAGAGAAAGTGCGGATGTATCCGGACATTCAGACAGACTTGTGAAGGTTCCTGAATCATGTTTAGGTTGTGTTGTTGGTCCGCATTGATGGTAGAGCCCGGAATTGAAGTTATTCTTCCGGATGAAGTTATTGCGCTGTATAGCCGACCGGATGTGTTATTCATCTTGCGGATACTCCTATGGTTGTTTGCCGACTTAGATGCTTGTTCCTAAGTCGATGTCTTGTATAAATAATGATTTGTGAATTCATTTCAGTGAAGGAGCATGTGGATGTGTAAGGTGTAGCGAAGAAAGGTGCGAAAGGCAGAGCAGAGATTGTTGGGCTTAATTGGAACTGATCCGGACATGGTAGAGATGTCATTCTCCAGTTCAAGACTGTGATTTTTATCACTCTGTAGACAGTGTGTCTCCTTGTAGGCAGTGGGCCTCTTTGTGAGCAGTGTGCTCGGGCAGTGAGCCCTTATTGGCATGTGCCATTCATTTTTCCTTATTCTTCTAACAGAGAATAATTCTTGGGTTAATCACCCCGTGGTTTTTCCCTTAACCGGGTTTTCCACGTCAAAATCTTGGTGTTCAATGTGTTGATGCTTATCTGTTCTTGTGTTTATGTATTGTGCTTCCATGAATGATTATTTGATATGCTGCTAACTAACAACAGAGAATTAAGTGTTTGAAAGAGAACAAGTTCTATACAACTGATTCACCCCCCCCCTCTCAGTTGTATGCCCTAGATCCAACAGGTTTATCTATAATCTTGGTATGTTGCGATGCAGTATGGATTGGGGTCATAGTCATTGCTTTTATGTGTCGTGTTTGAGGAATGATCTTTAGTATCTTTCTTAGTAGTATATTTATCTTGTGTGTGTTATGACCTAACATCTTACATATTAATACCCTTCTTGCATTCACATGTATTGAAGTGTATTTTATGTCCAAGACTATGGCTCATTCACATGTACCAACAAGGTCATATTATGTCTAAAGGGATCTAAGTTCAATCCGCTTGCTTACAGAGTCAACATCCACGCACTCAGATATTACTGCACCTTGGTCTTTTATACCTTGGTGGTGAACTATCCACGTGCTATATCAAAAATACGGATTGCTCTTTATAAACAAATGTGAAACCATTGCAACAAGCTCATCCATTTACACCATCCATTTTTCCATGGCCTTATATAGTTTTCCAGCAAAGATCAATCAACAGTCTTTCTCTTATGTTCTTTTCTATCTCCACTTTCTTCTATTCAACCTCACCTATCTCCAACAAATCTTCTAGTTGAGCGTCAACATAGTTCTTATGTTGCTTCCCTATCTTTCCTCTCGAGGGGGCACCCTACGCTAGCTACACTGGGGCAACTACCTACACTGGGGCATCAGTAAATTATATCATGTCTTCAACAATCGATTTCTTTGAAGCAATGCTGTAAACTACATTGCATCAAAGAGGGGCAAAATGTAGACACCCTAAAATGGCCAAGTCATCGCACTACTTGCATTTCGTCTAATATGTCGAATCACCTACATGTCAACATTAATTAAATAATCTAATTATTTAATTAATTTCATCAAATTCTTCCAAAACTCCTAAAATTTGACATTTATTAAATAAATCCTATTTATTTAATTAATTAAATTAAATTCTTCTATTATTCTTCCTCAAGTCTCCATTAATTAAATAAATCCCATTATTTAGTTAATTCATCACAAATTCCCTCTTATCTACAATTAAATAATTCTTGATTATTTAATTAAATATTTTATTTATTCTTCCAAAATCATGCACAACAATTAAATAAATTTATTTATTTAATTTGCTTTCTAAATCTTCTAAATTAAATAATTCTAATTATTTAATTGTTTTCTTCCAATAATATATTCTCTAAATTTAAATAAATCAATTATTTATTTAAATTGCTTTTTCTTCTAAATTGAGTTATCTCTAATATAACTCAAGCTTTCTTGCTCATGCAATTAAATATTCCTAATATTTAATAAAGTAAAATATCTTCTTATTCTCATGCAAATCTCTTCTTCTTGTTTTAAATCACTTAACTAACTATTACATTATGTTAAATTGCTTTAACTCATTCTTCTATTCTTGATAACTCCTCTCATGCAAAAGAAAGAAAGACACGTGTCTTTTTCTCATTCGTTGCACGTTCCTCAACTGTTCTCCTCCGTTGATTCTTCTAAATTATCTGGACCGTTGATCGATCTCTGTTGAAACCTATATAAACCCCCCTCATCTCCTTCATTAAGCCTCTCTCTTCAATCTTATTCTCAGGCATACTTAACATCGCTTTAAGCATACCACGATTCGATTGAGCAACCTTATGATCTCTTAACATTGATCTCTTGAGCACACTACTTGCTTGTTGCAGCTATGGCTTTGCAACTTCATTGAGCAATCCACACATCTCCAAAGGGAACAATATAGATCTTGGTAAGAGCTTTCATTTGTCTTTGATTTTATGATAATGGCTTTTACTTAGATTGGTTCGCTTTATGTTATTAGTTTTTAGTTTTATTAGTTTAGATTTAATCGATTTTCCCTCATACACACAAACAAACTAAAATGCAAATATTTTTGGTTGATGCAAGATTGCTCTTGAACCAGGGATGCTCCTACATCAGACATCTAGGGTTATTGAAAAAATGAGTCCCTCACTTTGCTCGGGCTAGGGGAGAACCAAGATGGTCCACCTTAGCCTGAGAAATCCAAAATGAGTCTTCTTCTGGTCTGCCTTTCTACTTCACAAGATATTCTTTGTATTGTCTTCCTCTAGTGCTGCGTCCAACTCTGTTGTCCAAAATGTCTTCTATCTACTCCAGTGCTTGTTGTGGTAATTACTTCTTCAAGTCTTCTTCCATGCTATCATTGAAATCTCCTTCATGATACTAATAAAGATCTGCAATGTTGAAAATAGGTGATATACCCAATGTCTCCGGTAGCTCTACTTCATATGCATTTCTTGAATCAAATTTCTTGAGTATCCTACAAGGTCCAAACTTCTTCATCTTCAACTTCTTATATGTTCCAACTAGAAATCTTTCTTTTCTCAAGTACACCATTACTTCATCACCAAATTCAAATTTCTTAGGTCTTCTCTTCTCATTAGCCTTTTCTTTATACTTACTGTTCATGTCCTCCAAATGCTTCTTCACCTGATTATGCACTGTCTTCATATGATCTACAAATTCTTCTACTTTTGCACTCCTCTTTTCTTCTATATTGATGTCTCTTAACTCTGTAACTCCTCTAGGATTCACTCTAGTAACAATCTCAAAAGGTGTTCTTCCGGTACTCTTATTTACTGAATTATTGTATGCAAACTCTGCTTGTGAAAGAATCAAGTCCCAACTTCTGGTTTTCTCTCCAACCAAACATCTCAACAAGTTTCCTAAACTCCTATTCACTACCTTTGTTTGTCCATCTGTCTGTGGATAAAATGTTGAACTGAACTTCAAATCTATCTTCATCTTCTTCCAAAGTGTCTTCCAAAAGTATCCAACAAACTTTGTATCTCTGTCTAAAACTATACTCTTAGGTAATCCACGCAATCTCACAATCTCCTTAAAAAATAGGTCAGCTATGTGCACTGCATTAGTTGTATTCTTGCAAGGTATAAAATGAGCTATCTTTGAAAATCTATCAACCACTACAAATATTGAATCATGTCCTCTCTGTGTCTTAGGTAATCCCATTACAAAATCCATGCTTGTGTCTTCCCAAGGTCTCTCTAAAACTGTCAAAGGTTTATATAATCCAGTGTTCTAACTACTCCCTTTTGCAACTTGACAAACTCTACAACTCTATACAAATCTCTTAACATTCTTATGTATCTGAGGCTAAAAGAAATTTTCACTTACCAAAGCCACTATCTTATCAATGCCAAAATGTCCTGCCAATCCACCACTATCTTCTCCTTGATCAAATTATCCCTCATTGAAGTTCTAGTTATGCATAACTGACTTCTTTTGAATAACATATCCTCCTATCTATCACAGCAGGTTCCTTACATGCTTTCCAAGGTTCTGCAAAATTAGTGTCTCCCTCATACATGTTCTTCAATTCATCAAAACCCAACACCTCAACTCTTATCTCTGTCAACAAGTTTCTTCTCCTACTCAGGGCATCAACAACTTTGTTTGATTTTCCACTCCTATGCTTCAACACAAAAGTATAACTTTGCATGAACTCTACCCATCTCAAATGTCTCTGATTCAACTTACCTTGATTGTTCAAATATTGCAAAGCTTGATGATATGTATACAACACAAACTCCTTAGGCAACAAGTAATGTCTCCACTTCTTCAAGGCTTGAATTATGGTATAGAACTCTTGATCATAAACTAAATATCTTTTCCTTGTATCATTCAACTTCTCACTGAAATATGCTACTGGTCTACCTTCTTGACTTAACACTACTCCAATTGCACTTTCACTGCATCACAATCAACTTGAAATGCCTTATTGAAATTTGGTAAAGCCAAAATAGGTTGGTCTGTCACTTTCTACTTCAACAACTTAAAACTTTTATTTTCTCCAGATGTCCACTTGAAATCTTTTCTATCACCTCTCATTCTCTCTATCATAGGGTTACAAACTGAACTGAAATTTCTGATGAACTTCTGGTAGAAACTAGCCAATCCATGAAATGATCTAACCTCTCCAATGCTCTCCAATGTAGGCCACTCAACAATTGCTCTCACTTTGTCAGGGTCCATCTTCAATCCTTCCATAGAAATCACAAATCCTAAATATACCAACTCTTCATGAAACGACACTTCTTGATGTTTATTAGCAATTTCTCTTCTCTCAACCTCTGTAAAAATTTTCTAATATGCCACAAATGTTCTTCTTTTGTTTTACTAAAAATTAGAATATCATCCAAGTACACAATCACAAACTTACCCAAGAATTTCTTCAAGACTTCATTCATCAACCTCATGAAAGTACTTAGTGCATTTGTCAGTCCAAAAGGCATCACTAACCACTCATACAATCCTTCATTTGTCTTAAAAGTAGTCTTCCATTCATCTCCCTCTCTGATTCTGATCTGATAGTATCCACTATTTAAGTCTATCTTTGTGAAATATCTTACAACACTCAAACAATCCATAATATCATCCATCCTAGGTAAAGGAAATCAATACTTAAGTGTGATTCTATTTTTTTCTCTAGAGTCAGTACACATTCTCCATTCTCCATCCTTCTTTGGTGCAAGCACTGCAGGTACTGCACAAGGACTCAAACTTTCTTTGATCAAACTTTTCCTCAACAACTCTTGTATCTGTCTATTTAATTCTTCATTCTCTACTGGTGTCATCCAGTGTGCTACTTTGTTAGGCAAACTTGCTCCCGGTATAAGATCTATGTGATGAATAATACTACTTATAGGTGGTAATCCTTTAGGTACATTGTCTGATATGATGTCTTCATACTCTATCAACAACTCTCTTATCTCCTCCGGTTTAGTTTCTTTCTTGCCTACTTCAGGCTTCTTAAGAATCAAGGCATAACACGTACTCTCCTATTTCAAACAATCAAAAAAAAGTCTTCCATCTACCAAATAGATTCTAGCATTTCCACACACCACATCTTTAGGATCATCCTCCAAAGGAATCAAAGTAACTCTTTTCCCATTTGCTGTTATAGTATATTTATTCTTTCTCCCATCATGTATATCTTTTCTATCATACTGCCAAGGTCTACCCAACAAAATATGACAAACATCCATAGGCATAATATCACACAAGACTTCATCATGATAAGATCCAATATAAAATTTCACCAAACATTGTTCACTCACCAGTACCTTATGATCATCCTCAATCCATGCTATCTGATAGGGCTTAGGCTATTTCAATCTTTCCAACTTCAACTTAGTCACCATCTCCTCTGAAACTAGGTTATATGAACTGCCACTATCAATGACAGCTTTACAACACTTACCTCCGAATTTGCATCTAGTTATGAACATAATTTTCCTTTGTGATGGTTCCTCATTTGTTTTTGTTTGAAATAGTGCTCTTCTCATCACTAGTGATTCTCCTTTCTCTAGATTACCAACTAAAATAGGTGATTCAACAGTTTTTTCCTCAACATAGGCTGCTCTTCCACTATTCTCTATCTTCTTGCTTGTACTACCCTGGTTACATTTAAATGCCCTATGTCCTTCACCTCCACATTTGAAACAAGTACCTCTAAATGTTCTCTTATCAAATCCTCTACATTCTCTTCTATATCCTTCCTTCTGGTATGCACTAGGGTTTCCTCTCCAGTAAAATTTCTATCATCTCTCTGGTAAACATTGTTATCTCTGTCATTCTTCTTCAATGGGCTGTCAAACTTGTTCTACTCCACAAATGATCTATCATATCAGGAAAATGTTTTACCTCTTAAATTTACCTCCTCTACCTCTCTGTCTCTGATCATGTCTCTTATTCAACTTCTCTTCAACTTTCAGCGAAAACTGATATGCTTCCTCCAAAGATATCATCCTTACCAAACTCAGTTCTTCTTGAATGTTCAATCTCAACCCATTGATGTATCTAGCCACTTTCTCCTTGCTTGCTTCACTATGTTCTATCCTTATGATCATCTTGTGAAATTCTTCAATGTACTCCTTCATAGATTTCTCCTTTTGTCTCAAGTTTTGCAATCTTTTCAACAATTCCAACTCATAGTCAATAGGTATGAATTGATTCTTCAACTTTGTCACCATCTAGTCCCACTTTGTAATCTTTTCTTTTCCTCTGCTATTTGTTGGATCTAGGGCATACAACTGAGAGGGGGGGGTGAATCAGTTGTATGAAAACCTGCTCTGATTTTAAACACTTGACTCTTTTTTGTTAGTTAACAGTATATCAATTAATCATCCATGAAAGCATAATGCACAAACACAAGAGCAGACAAACATCAACACATTGAACACCAAGATTTTGACGTGGAAAACCCAGTTAAGGGAAAAACTATGGGGTGATTAACCCAAGGATTATTCTCTATTAGAAGAATAAGAAAAGAATGGCACTTGCCAATTAGGGCTCACTGCCCGAGCACACTGCTCACAAAGAGGCCCACTTCCTACAAGGAGACACACTGTCTACAAAGTGATAAGAATCACAGTCTTGAACTGGAGAATGACATCTCTACTATGTCCGGATCAGTTCCATTTAAGCCCAAAACCCCTGCTCTGCCTTTCACACTTTTCTTTGCTACACCACACTCATCTGCATCATCAACTCTCCAAAATGAACTCACAAACCTTTATTTATACAAGACATCAACTTAGGAACAATCATCTAAGTCGGCAATCAACCATAAGAATATCCGCAAGATGAATAACACATCCGGTCGGCCACCACAAGAACATTCGCAGGATGAACAACTCATCCGGTCGGCTAGTCGAAACAAGAACTTCATTCGGAAGAATATCTTCAATTCCAGGCTCTACCATCAATGCGAACCAACAACATGACCTCAACATGATCCAAGAATCTTCACAAGCCTGCCTGAATGACTAGGTACATCCGCACTTTCTCTACTTACTAGAATCTCTTCTCTTCCTTATCCAAAACTTCAAGAACACAGTCTGTTGCTACTGTCATAATGCAAATGGTACTTCCGGACCTCAAAATCATACACAACTCGAGATGACACATCACAAGGACATTCCAAATACTCCTTCCAATCTACAGATTAGGATTATACAATTCTAGACCTCACCGGACCTTTCTGTGATCCTTTGTCACCTCTGAATACTTACCAGAACCGGTTCCACATAGACAGCCATAACTTCTTCAGATCTTCATGCGGACCTCTGAAATCTTAACTGAAGAATCTCAAGACTCATATCTACAAACCCTTTAATTTGCATCCTCCGGTTCTCATCCTATACAGTACATTTGCCTTCTTCTCATCACTGTTCTTCACTGTTCCTGACTGAGGCTAATTTTCTCAATATCCTCAGCACACTGCTCATCCAATCCTTCTTGTCAATGCAATATGAGTATGTTGACATCAATGACAACACTGGTTCACCTCATACTTGCAACAATCTCCCCCTTTATCATTGATGGCAACATATGATGTGAAAAACTATCAAGACAAGAACTTCTCCTTTCTGTCACAGCTCCCCCTATCAGCAGCATGTCTTCTCCTCATTTACTGCTCCCTCTTTGATCAATAGCCACTTGTTTTTCACATGTCTTCTCTCCCCCTTTGACATCAATGGCAAAGGGCTCATACTTGCAATTCTACATACCAGCTGCTCCCTCTTAGTAGCAGCTCCCCATCATCAATCCGGATCACAAGATATGACTGTGATATCCACCAGACTGATGCACATTAGTGCATCCTAGTTCATCACCGGAGGGGCCATGACCCCTAACTTCTCCCGGAGATATTCAAAAGAGTCCTTGGGAAGAGGTTTAGTAAAGATATCTGTAATCTGATCTTTGGAGGGAACATACTCCAACCTGACTTCTTCCTTGTTCACTTGTTCTCTCAAAAAGTGAAACTTGATAGATATGTGCTTAGTCTTAGAATGCAATACCAGATTCTTAGAAATATTAATTGCACTTGAATTATCATAGAAAATTGTGATAGGCTCCTCATATTCAACTTTAATGTCTCTTAGCATCTGCTTCATCCATAAGATTTGAGTGCAACTTCCTGCTGCTGCAATGTATTCTGCTTCAGTTGTAGACAGAGATATTGCATCTTGTTTTTTGCTTAGCCAAGAAACCAATCTCTTCCCCAAAAAGAATGCTCCACCACTGGTGCTTTTCCAGTCATCCACATCTCCTGCCCAATCTGCATCTGTGTAAGCATGAAGAGAGAAATCCGGATCTCTAGGGTACCATAGACCATACTCAGCTGTTCCTTTCAAGCACCTGAAAATTCTTTTGATTGCCATAACATGAGATTCTTTAGGATCAGCCTAGAATCTTGCTACAAGACCAACAGCCTGCATTATACCTGGTCTAGTTTGAGTGAGATACAACAATCCACCAATCATTGATCTATACTTTGTCTGATCTACCTTTGGGGAGTCATCATCTTTGCTCAACCTGCATCCAGTTACCATGGGAGTGTTCATTGGCTTTGAATCTGCCATACCAAATTTCCTCAACAATTCTTTCACATATTTGGTCTGAGAAATGAAGATCCCTTTCTTTGTTTGAGTAATTTGTAGACCCAAGAAGAAATTCATTTCACCAAGCATAGACATTTCAAACTCACTTTTCATCTGATTTGCAAAAGTTTTGCACATACTATCTCTTCCTCCAAAAATGATATCATCCACAAACACTTCAACAATCAAAATATTTTCATGATCAATTTTGAAATATAAGTTACTGTCAGCAGTACCTTTGTTGAATCCAATCTGCACAAGATGATTATCCAACCTTTCATACCATGCTCTTGGGGCTTGTTTTAATCCATACAATGCTTTCTTCAACTTGCACACCATATCATCATTATCAGACAATTGAAATCCATCCGGTTGTTCAATGTAAACTTCTTCTTCCAGATCACCATTTAGAAAGGCAGACTTGACATCCATCTGATATACTTTGAAGTCTTTAAAGGTAGCAAATGCAAGAAATAATCTGACTACTTCAATTCTTGCCACCGGAGCAAAGGTCTCTTCAAAATTAATTCCTTCTATTTGAGAGTAGCCTTTGCAGACCAATCTAGCTTTGTTTCTAATTACTTCACCACCTTCATTTAATTTGTTCCAGAAGACCCATTTTGTTCCAATCACATTCCTATCTCTAGGTCTGGGAACAAGATCCCAAGTATGATTTTTCTCAATTTGCATCAATTCATCTTTCATTGCTTTGGTCCAGTTTTCATCATTGCAGGCTTCATTTATTGTTTTAGGTTCAATCTTTGAAATCAGACAACATTCATCCTGATTTTGAGCAACATTCCTTCTAGTTTGCGCACCTTTGTTTCTGTCACCTATGATCTGATCTTCAGAGTGGTTCTGTCTTACATACCTTAGAATTTTGGGAGTATCCTGCATTGCTGCTTCTTGATCAGGTTCATTCAGACCTATCTCTTCTTCCTGATTTACCGGATCAGGCTGATTCTATCTTACCAGAGAGGATTGAATTCCTTGAACCTGAACACCATCTTGGTCATCTTCATCAAACTCATAAAATCTTGAGGGCTTCTCAATTCCTTCATCAACTTTCACATTAGTGCTTTCTATCATCTTCCTCAGCCTCTTATTGTAGCATCGGTATGCTTTGCTTTGAGTGGAGTAACCCAAGAAAATTCCTTCATCACTTCTAGCATCAAACTTTCCTAGATCTTCATCTCTTTTAATTTAACACTTGCTACCAAATACTCTGAAATATTTCATAGTAGGAGTGATGCCAAACCAGAGTTCATAGGGGGTCTTACCGATATTGTTTCTGATTTGAACTCGATTGAGAGTGTAGACTGCAGTGCTGATAGCTTCTTTCCAGAACATCTAAGGAACATTAGCTTCCAACATCATTGTCCTGGCAGCTTCCTGGATGGTCTGGTTCTTTCTCTCAACTGCTCCGTTCTGCTGTGGAGTCCTAGGAGCAGACAGCTGTCTCCTTATTCCCTGTTTCTCACAAAGTCAATGAACTCACCAGATGTAAATTCACCACCTCTATCAGACCTTAGACACTTCAGTTTTAATCCAATTTGATTCTCTACCATAGCTTTGAAGATTTTGAACTTTTCAAGGGCTTCTGATTTCTCTTTTAGGAAGGTAACCCACATCATCTGGGAATGGTCATCAATTAGCAACATGAAATATCTATCACCTTGCAGACTCTTAATTATTATCGGACCACAGAGATCAGTATGTACTAATTCCAACAATCTGGTAGAGGACTGATCTTTGCTTTTGAAGGAGACTCTGCTCTGTTTACCTAGCTGACATTCTTTGCACAAACTATTTGTAGGTTTCATCAATTTTGGAAGATCTCTTACAGCCTAAATATTGCTTATCTTGATGATGTTATCAAAATTTACATGACACATTCTTCTATACCATAACCAACTCTGATCAACTTGAACAAACAGACAACTTTTATTTGAACCAACCAGATGAAAGATATTACCTTTTGTTTGAGTACCGGATGCAATTTCAGTTCTGGAGCTTGTAAAGATTCTGCATTTTCCATTCTTGAACCGGAGATCATAGCCTTTGTCCACTAACTGACCAACACTGAGAAGATTGTGCTTCAATCCTTTAACATATAGTACATTACCTGTTTTGCTCTTTCCATCAAAGGAAATAGTTCCCCTACCTCTGATTCTGCTAGCAAAATTGTCACCAAACTTTACCATTCCTCCTTCATACCTTTCCAAATCTAAGAACTTATTCTTGTCACCAGTCATATGGTGAGAACATCCACTATCAATAACCCAATCATCCTTTTCTTCCACTTGAGCAGCCAAAGCTCTTTCCACAACCTTGTGATTGACAGATTCAGAGGATATTGAATCTTCTTCCTTGATGGCAATAAACACCCATTCATTTCCGAATTTGCTTCCTAGTTCAGATTCATCATCTGTTACTCCTTCATTGTCATCTTCTTCATGAACATAATAGCAGTTCTTTTGAAACCTTTGTCTGTTAGTATTAGACCTTGCAGATCTTTCCGGACATCTTGAAGCAAAATGACCAATCTTATTGCAGTTGAAGCACTTAAAGGGTAGTTTTCCTTCATACTTACCAGATCCTCTTTGCAATGAGGGCTTCAAGTTGAACTATTTCTGCTTCTTCTTCTTCCATGTCTCTTCTTGCTTGATCATACCATGACATCTTCCTTGAAGAGTTTTCACCCGGATCAAATCTCTGTTTGCATTTCACATAGGCACTGGCTTTGAAAGCAGATTCAGTCTTGGGAGGATCATCTCCAAACTCGGTTATTTCAAATGCAGCTAGTTTGCCAGCCAATTGTTCTCTTGTGACAGTTGTGTGAGCTCTAAATTCATCAATGGCAGCAACCTTGATTTTGTAGGCAGCAGGAAGGGATCTGAGAATTTTGCAAACAATCTCATTTTCATCCAGAGTTCCACCAGCATTTCTAATTCCACACACCAGCTCATTCACTCGTGGCATAAAAGTAGTGATGTTTTCATCATCTCTCATCTTCAATCTTTCAAATTTCCCTTTCAGACTTTGCAACCTTGCACTCTTGACAAACTCATCTCCTTCATACAGAAGTTCCAGTTTAGTTAGGATCTCATATGTAGTTGGTAGGTCAATAACATTTGAGAGATCTGAGTCATTCAATGCGCTTAGAAGAGCTTCTTTGGTCCGTAGATTGTTTTCAGCATCTGTGATTTCATTCAGAGTTATCGGACCACCCTGTGGAGGTACATATGGTTTTGAGACCATGGCCAAGTATGCTTTTCCCATACATTCTAAGTGACATTTCATGCGACCTTTCCAGAGAGTGAAGTTGGTTCCATTGAACTTCGGACTATCCTTCTTGTATGACGACATCCTAGATCTCCTCAAGTGGTTAAGCTCCTTTTAGAGGAACCTGGCTCTGATACCAATTGTTGGATCTAGGGCATACAACTAAGAGGGGGGGTTGAATCAGTTGTATGAAAACCTGCTCTAATTTTAAACACTTGATTCTTCTTTGTTAGTTAACAGTATATCGATTAATCATCCATGAAAGAATAATGCACAAACACAAGAGCAAACAAACATCAACACATTGAACACTAAGATTTTGACGTGGAAAACCTGGTTAAGGGAAAAACCATGGGGTGATTAACCCAAGGATTTTCTCTGTTAGAAGAATAAGAAAAGAATGGCACTTGCCAATTAGGGCTCACTGCCCAAGCACACTGCTCACAAAGAGGCCCACTGCCTACAAGGAGACACACTATCTACAAAGTGATAAGAATCACAGTCTTGAACTGGAGAATGACATCTCTACTATATTCGGATCAGTTCCATTTAAGCCCAAAACCCCTGCTCTACCTTTCGCACTTTTCTTTGCTACACCACACTCATCCGCATCATCAACTCTCCAAAATGAACTCACAAATCTTTATTTATACAAGACATTGACTTAGGAACAATCATCTAAGTCGGCAATCAACCATAAGAATATCCGCAAGATGAATAACACATCCGGTCGGTCACCACAAGAACATTCGCAGGATGAACAACTCATCCGGTCGGCTAGTCAGAACAAGAACTTCATCCAGAAGAATATCTTCAATTCCGGGCTCTACCATCAATGTGGACCAAAAACATGACCTCAACATGATCCAAGAATCTTCACAAGCCTGCTTGAATGACTAGGTACATCCGCACTTTCTCTACTTACTAGAATCTCTTCTCTTCCTTATCCGGAACTTCAAGAACACAGTCTATTGCTACTGTCATAATGCAAAAGGTACTTTCGGACCTCAAAATCATACACAACTCGAGATGACACATCACAAGGACATTCCAAATATTCCTTTGAATCTGCAGATTAGGATTATACAATTCCGGACCTCACCGGACCTTTCTGTGATCCTTTGTCACCTCTGAATACTTGCCGGAACCGGTTCCACACAGACAGTCATAACTCCTTCAGATCTTCATGCGGACCTCTGAAATCTTAACTGAAGAATCTCAAGACTCATATCTATAAATCCTTTAATCCATATCCTCCAGTTCTCATCATATACAGTACATTTGCCTTCTTCTCATCACTGTTCTTCACTATTCCCGACTGAGGCTAATTTTCTCAATATCCTCAGCACACTGCTCATCCAATCCTTCTTGTCAATGCAATATGAGTATGTTGACATCAATGACAACACTGGTTCACCTCATACTTGCAACACTATTTATTTCCAACTAAACTTCTTTCCACCATATAGCAGCATGTCCTTTCAACTTTGTCTTTGCAAATTTCACCTTCTCTGGATCTTCAATTTCTTCATATTTAAAGTATTCCTCCATATCATTTATCCAATCAATCAATTCTTCAGGATTCAAATTACCAATATAGTTCGGTACATCAACTCTAGGTCTTTTTCCAATCTTTGAAATAGATCACAACATCTTTATCTAATCTGATTCTTCTTCTTCATTACCTTCTAGGGTTTCGCCAATTTGTTCAGCAGATTGAAATTCTTCCTCATCATCACTTTCAACATTAGTTCTAGGTGTCAATCCTCTTCACCTATCTTCCTCAACAGCATCCAAACAAATTCACATTATTCTCATCAATTCCATCATCTCATCCATTCTATTATCCATTGTACCAATAGGAGGAACTCTTCATAGTAGCATCTTCCTAGGATCAAGTGCAAACTACCTCAATTTCAGTGATCGGGCTACAAGAGACAACTGCCTCTCAATCAGTGATCGGGCTACAAGAGACAACTGCCTCTCAATCAGTGATCGGTTGTACACAAGTAACCTACCTTATATCAGCGATCTGCTCACAACAAGATCTTACGAAATCCCCTTCACTGATTTCGCTCCAAAGAATCAAACTTTCACTCTGATACCACTTGGTGTAGTCACAGTAGGAGGGTTCATAGAATGAACTATCTGGACCGTACAACAAGAGTAAACACAATAGAAACAACTTAGGAAATGGAACAAATGCAGATTCAGTCATTCAATATATCAAGGAATTCAAATACAAATCAGATGGAAACATGTGGGCTTACAATTAGGGCTCATAGGCCTGATTACATACATGCGTAAGATAAAGCTTTGAAGCTCTTTCACACAAATCTAGACTATCAGATCTTTCTTATGTGAATAGATAACTTCCTAACTACTTTCCTAAGGATCTATTACATCAATATATATCATTTCCAGACCATTAGATTCCTCCGTGTCAGCCAAGGAAGGTCACCAACTCCAATGAAGAGATGTAATGTGTTCATTGATAGGTCAGACCTAAATGCATAGAATACTTCTTCGAATGAATGGAACAACGTGTGGACCTTCGGGGAAGGTTAGCCATGAACCAAGGATCATGGAATGATGTTGTTGGCAAGAGACACAGTGTAGCTTCATGAGTGTTGTCATTGATGGCAACAAAGTTCTTCCCACCCATCCGCAGGACATAGTGTGCCTATACCGGAAGTCAGATTGAAGAGTGTTGTGGTCTGGTAAACAAGAACAGAGCATGCAACTAGGTCCAACAATCAGGTCCGGATCTCCTAGAGGGAGTATCTTAGTAAAGTACAGACTTGGGAGAGTTAAGATGAGTACCATGACTAATAGATTCTAGAGATTGAGTCTCCAGTGATGAAAAAGTGAGAAGATATGAACTCCTAAGTGTTGGGTTCCTATTTGACAGAGTAGTCTGAGGAAGAACTGACCGGCAGAGCATCAAACCTTTTTTCCAGATGAGATATTGATGGTGATCAAGTTTCTTGAGGTATCATTCATGATTGGCTGACATGATTGATGACTTCTATAAGCATCTCCTTTATACACATCACTTGATAAGTGAGGATTTGGTTGACAGACCAAAGTTTTGGATAATATGGACTATTCCGGATGTCGACTAGAAAGGAGTTGAAATCATTGGTGCAGATATATATATACAAGATGGATTTGGATGCAAAGGTGTGTGTGGTGCTTTGGGAAGTGTGAAGAAAAGTAGAGAACTATTTGGAAGTAGGAATTCAGGTCCAGTATGTGAGTGGACAATAGTGCCTAAGAAGAGAAAGAATGACATGCAGCAGATCCGTGTATTGAGCCTAATCAGAACTAAACCTCAACATGTGTGGATGCTTTTATCTGTTCAAGTATCTTGTTACCTTATACTTGTAGACAGTGAGTCTCTTATATGCAGTGAGCCCTAATTGGCAAGTGCCATTTTGTACTATCTTATTCTTTTAATAGAGAATAAAATCTTGGGTTAATCACCACGTGGTTTTTCCCTTAACAGGGTTTTCCATGTCAAAATCATTGTGTCATGTATTAATGTTATTTCTATCTCATGATTATGTTTGCTTGAATGATTTGATGTTCCATTAATTGTTAAGGAAAATCAAAAAGTTGAAGTAATTAAGATAACTGATTCACCCCCCTCTCAGTTATCAACAATTGGTATCAGAGCCAAATTCCTCCAAACAGAGCCTAACAACTTGAGGAAGATCTGGGAATCTAAATGGATATGTATGCTATGAGGGAACAACTTCAGTCTGCCCTAGATGATCTTGAGCAATCTCACTCCGAAGTCAACAAATTGAAGGAAAGACTCAAACAGGCTGATGATTTCATAAATGAACTAAAAGAGAAATTGAGTATCTCTATGAAGAAGAGAAAGGAACTTCTTCAACAATTATCAAGTCAAGGTGAAGTAAATGATTCAAATGAAGATATGAAGGAGAAAACCAAGTTATGTGAAAAGTTATCAAAAGAGGTCATTATGGTAAGACATGAAATGGAATCAGGAGTTTTGAAATTCACCCAAGAAATTGAAGAGAAAAGAAAAACTGAAGACGATCTAAGACAATCGCTCAAGGAGAAATCACAAGACTACCACAAAATGGATAGAATAATTGGACATCTAGAATCTAATCTTGAAGAAGCTAGAGATAATGAAGAACAACTTGAGAATCAGATTAACACTCTTAAAAGGGATCTTTCTATAGAAAATGAATACAAAGAGAAATTCAAGATAAGCTCTGCTCAACTTGAAGTTCTTCAAAGCCAGAAAAGAGTAGATGACAAACAAGGATTGGGGTATGACAAAGGTGAAAGCTCCAAATCTGGTTAGAAGAACTCTGGATCAGGAAATCCAAGGAACAGACCTAGAAGACCTTTGGTAAGGCAACAAATGCTCAAAGATATCCATCTTTCAATGGATACTGCAACAACTTTGGTCATAAAGCAAATTAGTGTAGAAGAAGAATGAACCAGACTAATTCATCCTTCTCCAGACAGTGTTTCAATTGCAAAAGGTATGGTCACAAATCTCTTGAGTGTAGAAATATGCAAATGAACAATTCATTCAATGGAAGATGCTTTGCATGCAATAGAATGGGACAGATGGCTAATCAGTGTAGATCAAAAGGATATCAGTCAAATATGCAAAGAAATGTTGTTTGCTACAATTGCAATAGATCCGCTCACATAGCCAAATTCTACAGAAGTAAGATTCAGAACAATAAAGGTCCGGTACATCATAATCAAAACCAAGACAAAGGAAAAGGAAAAATGAATGCGGATGAAATTCAAAGGGAGATGAACAAGATTTGGGTGAAGAGGAGTACAGATAATGTTGAAGATGGATCCGCACTAGAATCTGGTGCTAATATTCCTTCCAGAAACTAAATAGATGAACTATGGCTCAGGGGGAGTCACAAAAGAAAATATTTTCCCCTAGCCAGTCAATTGGTGCCTGAAATTGGCACATGGAAGGTTGCGGACTAAAAAGGGTCTCAGAGAAACATCTAAATAACCCTTGGGGGAGATGTGAAAGATCCATAATGAATTTTAAGAGGTTAATCATCTGAGATTAATCCAGTTTAACACTCATTTGGTAAGAATAGGATTTTCACAATTAGATCTGGTATGATTCAAATTTGAGGTACCTTGATCTGCAGATAGATCAAATGTTTGGGGAAAGGAATATAGATTGTCATCAATCACTGAGAATAACTCTAAGTATATCTCAGTGATCCAAAAAATATTTTTCTCAAAACATGGAGGAAAAGGCAACCGGAATAACTCAAGTTGCGCATTTATTGCAATGAGGAATTAGGGTTTGCTCAGAGATAAAAGGGTTCATCTGCTCGTCATTTGTACATTTGCACTTGAGAAGAAGAAGAAAAAGAGTTCTGTAAACAAATTGTCTCAAGTCTCTCAAAGATCAACCACAGAAGACAACTCTTCCAGCAATCCGATCCAGCTCATTCCGTGAACCCTAAAGGCGTAAAAGGTATTTTCCATTCTTGATCAAACTCTCTCTGAATCTTTAAGATGACTACTTCGAATGTTGTGAAGATTACTGATAGGCCGCACCCTAAATTTAAGAAACATCCCTACAAATCTCTAGAAGTGGATCCCTTAGGTGCATTTTCCAGCATTCCACATGGGGTTTTGCATGTTGAAGACATTAGGGCATACATTCATGTGAACATTGAAGAATTTGGGGAATCTAGGTTGATGGATATCTACCACAAGGAATTGATAGATGATTTATTTGATCTCAAACCCCAATACAAGGCCATTAGGGATAAACATTTCAGTCAGTACATCCATTTCCCCTATTTTGCTGAAGATGAATGGGTCTGGTATGTTTTGAGCAGAATGCAAGACAACTTCATGTGGTTGAACATGCCATTTAAGATCACTAAGGATGCCATTAGGGCAGTAACCAGATTACACTCAACCGGTGGGATGCCTACTCTCAAATCTATCAAAAACCAAATTGTAAGTGAGGTTATCAGATCAAAATTTGATAAAAGAGCAATGACAATTGAGGATATCACAGATCTGGATATCAAGTTTGCATCAATGATAATTGACTATAAGATATATCACTCTAACAAGGAGAATTCAGTATCTGGAACTGTTGTATATACTGCTTAAGAAGTGTTAAGGAAGAATGCTGACTATGACCTCTGTGAGCTCCTTCTGAACTAACTTTTGGGAAATCTACAGAAGATAAAGAAGGACAAGAAGAACTCCTTCAAATACGGTGGCTTGATTCTCTGTTTGTTCTTCTATTATATGAATGAGCTACCCGGATCTAGTGGCTGGATATGGCAAAATGATAGACCGGTTGCCATACAAATCAGGGATTATTTGCATGGACTTGGTGATGCCAAGGCACAAAACATAGCACTCTGGGGCTACTTCAAGAACTTTTAGAATATGATGCAAACTAGAGAGAGAATCCCCCAATCTCTAGTTGAAAAGTATAAGGATACAATTTACTTTATGGTAGAAACTGATCAATGCCTAATGGAGGCAGTGGAGCCACGGGTAGTCTGGATCATGCCAATGGGGTATGAAGTAGATAAGAAAATAGTATAGCTACATGTTCAAGACATGCTTAGTCAACCCAAGGATCCTAAGGCAGAAAGGTTTGGAACCTTTAAAGAGTTGAGTGTGAGGATTCATGTGGAACTAAGACAATTGGAGATGAAGAGAAAAGTGAGAAAAGAAGTAGAGAATGTTGCCAAAAGGTATGGAATCTCAAAAGAGGCACTTGATGCAAACAAAGAGAAGATGGAAAGGGCAGAGAAAGAAAATGAAGAAGTAGAAAAAGAAAGTGCTCTGGTAGAAGCCCCCTCTTGGACCAGATCCTCTAAGAGCTCTGCACCTGCCACTACCAAGAGCTCAAAGGCATCAAAACCGGAAGCTCAGACATCCAGAAAAGGAGAAAAGAGAACCAAGAAAAAGGCAACAAGGTCTTATACAAGCCAAAATGATGATGAAGAGACAGAATCAGATGAGGAAGTAAAGAAAATGAAGAAGAAAAAGAAAACATTTGGTGAACCTTCAATTGAAGAAAGGACAGAAGAATTTGTTGAGAAGCCTACTCTATCCATTGATGATGTAGTCAAAGTAGTCACTATGGATGGGAATCTACAACCAATAACAAAATTCTATGATGAGTATAATGATGCAGATAAAAAGACTTTGGAGGAAGCCACAGTTAAGTATTTGAACATATACAATAAAGCATTTATTGAAATCATCTCTCTAATTCCCAAAAGTTTAGAGAAAGAACTTGAAATGAGAAAGGAAAATGCCATGGCAAAGGACTTAGAAATTAGAGAACATATAGCCATTC
The DNA here is from genome assembly GCA_027924645.1 of Cunninghamia lanceolata. Taxonomy (NCBI): domain Eukaryota; kingdom Viridiplantae; phylum Streptophyta; class Pinopsida; order Cupressales; family Cupressaceae; genus Cunninghamia; species Cunninghamia lanceolata. Next base: position 17,092,758 of record BSBN01001215.1, on the reverse strand, counting down.
ATCTTTATTGTTCAATTACTCTAAAACAAATGGATATGATCTTCAAAGATTGCAAGGATGAGTTCCGGAGTAAGGCTAGAATGAATCAGCTCATGCTTGGAGAAACTGACAAAGTGGCAAAAGATACAAAAGATATCCTTCGAAATTCTTTTAAAAGATTCAATATTCCTATTATAGAGGACCTAGTTAATGAACCCTCTACCATGGATGAAGAAGAAGAATCTATTGTAAAAAATGGAGAAGAGGAAAAGGAGACAAGTGAAGAGAAAACTAAGGACTTAGATTCCTCTGCTCTGGAAGAGGAAGTTCATAAACAAGCAAACATCTCTCCTCTAGTTTCCCCTGCAGACTCCGGATCTAAAGGAGAAGAAAGAATAAAGGAGAAAACCAGCCAAGGAGAAGAAGTACAAGAAAAAGAAAAAGAAAAAGTTCAAACAGAGAAAACCTTAGATGACAGTGCTAAGGCTGCAGAAGGGAGAAAACCCTGTCACCAGCAAGAGACACAGCAGAAGCGGTCAAAGATTTCTTAACCAAAGAGATGATGGAATTTGATGAACTGGAACTTCTTCAAGGATAGTTCAATTTTGACTCCCTCTCCCCAGTTCAAACCATGAAGCTAGCATCCTTTACCCAAGCAAAGGCAAAAGAAAAACTCCTAAAGTCTCACATGGAAGACTGTGAGCTCATAGAAGTTGCATCCGGTGTATTGGAAAAGATCATGCCATCCTTCCAAAAGGATCCTTTGGCATCCACATCCGGTAATCTAAAGTCTCTTGTAAATTCTATTCATATGTATTTTGACTCCTTAGAGAAGTCAGCAGAAGAAAAGGTCTGGAAAGAGTTTTTGAAAAAGAGACTCTCTGAAGTATAAGGTCTAATAAAAAATGATAGGAGAGTTATGGATGTTGGAATAAAGAGCTTAGAAAATGCTCTTAAAGATGGTGGAGATATCTATAAATTTTTTTTATCCTAGCCTAAAGTGACCAAGGATATTGAGAAGAAAGTAAAAGAGCAAGAGGATAAATTGTTAAGTTTATCTCAAAGTTTTGATCCTATCTCCTCCTCTATAGTAAATCAAGAGTGTCAGACTCTTGCAGTCTTAGATGAAATAAAGAAGCTTGAGAAGGAAAAGAAAAATAAAATAAACAAGTTAAGTGAATTTAGAGGGATCATTATCCCTAAGTTAGAGGCCATGCATGAAGCCCTAACTGATGCTCAGACCACAGCCCGGACCAATGATCTGACAAATCTTAAGAAGGCAAAAGCTTTTGCATTCCTATTGAGTGGTCACATCTCAATTTTGGACAGGATGAAGCAGAGTTGGATGACAGAAGTTGTACAGTTGAAGAATACTTTTGCAGACATACTTAAGCATATGTAAGTACAACTTGTATATATACTTATGCGGATATGTATTGATTGTTTTTCTTGAAAATTTTGCGGTGCGAACCCTACCCTTTTCCATTGATGTCAAAGGGGGAGTGAGGAGTAGTGAAAAATGTGGAATCTAGCTAAGGGGGAGCTCCGGTAAAGTGTACATTAGAATGGAGCATCAGCCAAGGGGGAGTGTAGTGTGACACTTAGTCATTTTTCAGTAAGTGTTTCCATCAATGCCAAAGGGGGAGATTGTTGGCAAGAGACACAGTGTAGCTTCATGAGTGTTGTCATTGATGGCAACAAAGTTCTTCCAACCCATCCACAGGACATAGTGTGCCTATACTGAAAGTCAGATTGAAGAGTGTTGTGGTCTGGTAAATAAGAACAGAGCATGCATCTAGGTCTGAAAATCAGGTCCGGATCTCCTAGAGGGATTATCTCAGCAAAGTGTGGACTTGGGAAAGTCAAGAGGAGTACCATGACTAATAGATTCTAGAGATTGAGTCTCCGGTGATGAAAGAGTGAGAAGATATGAACTCCTAAGTGTTGGGTTCCTATTTGACAGAGTAGTCTAAGGAAGAACTAACTAACAGAGCATCAGACCTTTTTTCTGGATGAGATATTGATGGTGATCAAGTTTCTTGAGGTATCATTCATGATTAGCTGACATGATTGATGACTTATATAAGCATCTCCTTGATACGCATCACTTGATAAGTGAGGATTCAGTTGACAGACCAAAGTTTTGGATAATATGGACTATTCCGGATGCTGACTAGAAAGGAGTTGAAATCATTGGTGCAGATATATATACAAGATGGATTTGGATGCGAAGGTGTGTGGTGCTTTGGGAAGTGTGAAGAAAAGTAGAGAACTATTTAGAAGCAGGAATTTAGGTCTGGTATGTGACTGGATAGTAGTGCCTAAGAAGAGAAAGAATGAAGTGCAGTAGATCAGTGTATTGAGCCTAACCGGAACTGAACCTCAACATGTGTGGATGCTCTTATCAGTTCAAGTATCTTGTTACCTTATACGTGTAGACAGTGAGTCTCTTGTAGGCATTGACCCTCTTGTGAGCAGTGTGCTCGGGCAGTAAGCCCTAATTGGCAAGTGCCATTTTGTACTATCTTATTCTTTTAACAGAGAATACAATCTTGGGTTAATCACCTTATGGTTTTTCCCTTAACATGGTTTTCCACGTCAAAATCATTGTGTCATGTATTGATGTTATTTCTATCTCATGATTATGTTTGCTTGAATGATTTGATGTTCCATAAATTGTTAAGGAAAATCAGAAAGTTGAAGTAATTAAGATAACTAATTCACCCCCCTCTCAGTTATCAACAAATGTGTCATTAGGATCCACAAGTCAAGGAATGATCTGCAAGCCTTCTCCTTCAGCTAATTATCAGAAACTATTAGAATGCTCTGCTATGGGAAAACATATGATATTCTGATAGTGATAACTTTTTGGTAACTTATCCAAATGCTCTAAATTCTTGATATGATGTAGATGAATGAATGTAGATGCTAAGTCCAGATCTACAAGATGTGAAATGCCAAAACTAGACCACAAGCTGAAAACTGCTACTAACTGAACTGGAAAATGAAAGAACTAAAATGCAAACAAACTAAAATGAAAATGTTTTTGGTTGATGCAAGATTGCTCTTGAACCAAGGATGCTCCTATATCATCAACCCATATATTTCCTAAAGAGTCACATTTCTAAATATCAGTCATATTCGTTAAGATGATCCTGACTTAAGAAGATCACCCGATGTCCATTTGTTCCCTGATACGTAAATGTCAAACTTGAGTAGATTATTTGTCTGTCATAACCTTAAGGTTTGTTTTAGAGGGTCATATTCCCAAACATCTATCATCTTACAAAATATCACCCTTCACAAACATGACCCTGACTTCATCTAATTGTGATATATAGAAGAGATCACCCTAATGCTGATGTCATCAGTACACCCGACCCACGGAGGGTCATAGTTTGAAACATCTGTCATATTCCTTAATATGACGATGACATCACCATAACCCGATAACAAAGAGAACATGACAGCATGATGATGTCATCATGATCCAACCTGAAAAGGTCACATTTTGAAATATCCCTAACCTTAGTAAATATGATGATGACATCATCTTTCTTGAGTAATTCTAAAAGGCCCATAAAGTGAGGACATCACCCTACATTCCTGAATGAGGGTGATATTCTTGAATAGTAAAGATCTGGATATTCTCATATATCTCTCATTTTGAACTTTACGACCTGATATGCCTGGCTTTGTAATAACCAATCCAATCATGCCATGTGGCAATACCCTTGGGGTCATATGAACACAATATTATCATGATTTATCAATAAATGAAATAGGACCTAATCTCAATCATTGGTCAAAAGGTCGACCATATGGATGATCAAATCACCCTGATCGTTGGTAAATAATTATATCAGAGGGTCATATTTTCAAATATACATGATCTTCCAAGAGATGACCCTCCTGCATTAAATGTGAGCCTAATGGTAGGTTGCACCCTCCTAATTTCAAATATAAACTTGACACTTGGCAACATCTACAAATGTCATGCGAATGATCAATAGACTTAAACAAAAATGATACACGCACCCTAATTTGTCATATTGATCAGTTTAAAAGTAAATTTTAGGGATTGTTTACATTTACCCTACAATAATCAAAATTACAAAGCTCTGAAAGTCAAAGTATCACCATCACCTGCAAATGGAACGGTCATGCATTTGAACAAAACGGGATGGTAAACATAGCTCGGTCATATTTTCTGTCGTCACTAATAATGTAAAAGAGAAAAGTAATTATCAAGTATGTAATTGAAACCTCTCTTTTGTTGTTTATGGTAAATCATAAGGTAAGAGGGTTGGCTTAAGTAAATTTAACACGATGATGCATGACATGAGCTAGAATAGTGAAATTGATACTAGAATGAATGTGATCTCTTTCCTCGTGCTGTGCATAAATATGTTAGGGTAAGAAATGCATGGTTTTATCGTAGGATCTAATGGCAGAAAGAAGGAATAGGTCTTAAACTGAGTTCCTAAACCTATCTTCATACAACCTGAAGGGGTAGGATTCAAATATGGCATGATAAATGACACACACCAAGGAAACACAAACTTGGATGCATGGACAAGAAAATTAGACAATGGAAGTGGAAACCCTATATTACAAAGGATATACTCCACATGGATGTGGCACACCAGGGGATTTCTCTACACCATGGAGGCTACTGAACTAGTGGTCGAGTGTGCATGAAATTATAACCCTAAGACTAGAAAAGTGGAGAAGCATGGCAGGGTATATGCGTATTTCTTGACTAAAGGGATCACTGCTGCATTCAATTTGCTAATATGGAATAATGTGGTCAGGCTGAGCCTAAGTAGACTGAAAAAGGAATACCTTGGTAATGAGAAAGAGGCTAGGATGATCATGTACCAATGGAGGTCCAAGAGAAGTACATATAAGGCCTTAGAGAAACTACCAGTGTACTTGTTCAAATTTGATTTTTCTGAAGAATATCAGTATATGATGGTCCTGCTTGCCAGAATGACAAGAAGACAACATGCTAGGAACTTTGAGAATTAGACGTATAGAATCATTAGAATGGTTGAATACTTAGATGATATGCCTCTCTGGGCCAAGATCATAAGTGATAGTCTAGATGTAGGAATGAGAAGTTTTTGAGGCAAGATGTGTATGTTTCACATGACTTCCTATGTGGTATATGCTTATGCTTTTAGAGGAACCTTCAATGGGTTGCAAATAGTGGGCAAGGTTGGAAACAATGATGGTGATGTTAATATATGGGAGCACTATCCACAACTGGGTAGGAGAGAGAGTCTCCAAAATTACAAATTGAAGAATGATTCCTTTTCCATGCATCTAGTTAGATTGATCGAGGAAGACAAACTGAAAAGATTGAGTATGGAAGCTCAACCTTTGATATGCAAACATGGGGCATGGTTTACCTAGTTCTCTACATTTTATTACATGAGAATAGAAGGTTTTGAGGGAAATCCCCTCATGTTACCCAAATATCCTAATGACAGGGTCATTTTGATGGAGTTCGCTAGATAGATATTGAACTCAGTTGAGGCCCATAAAGAAAAGGGGAAAATCCCACCTATATTGTTTCCAATATTCATTGGTTGGTACATATGTCCTAACAATTAGAGTATCAAGGATGCAAAAGGAGGACTGAAGCTAATGCACCTACAACCATTTTCAATTGGTAGGTCATATGACCCATATGGCAGGATGCAGAAATCACTAAAGAAGCATGTACATCAAAAGCACCTTGAAGACTACTGGTCTGATTGTGATGATGAGGTTGAAGTCAGAAGAAGAAATTATTAGAGGCTCGCCCTCAACCAAATTTGCACTTTTGATTGCATACTAGTACCAGTGCAATTGCACAAAGATGATGGAAAGATTATGTCAAATGAATATGAGGATAAGAAAGTATACAATGACGCCATCTCAGCTCCTAATTTAACTTAGCCTGAGGTGACATCATTTGATCAGATAATGTAGAAAGTTATTGAATTGACCCTACCATTGGTAGGAGGACAACTCAAGTGGCACTACCTATGGCAGATTAAGAGAAAGGAAAAATAAGTCTTGAAGATTTCTAAATAACAGATATTGATCTAGGCTTTGCCATAGGAAGGCCAGGAGGCTAAAGATAGTATTGACTTCTTTTTAAAAAGTGTGAAGAAAGAAAAGGCTAAGAATAAACAACATAAAGATTATATTGCTCAATTAAATTCTTTTATTAAAGGGTTAATTGACCCAAAACACACACCACTCAGTGTTGCTACCCCATTAACAATCATATCTCAAGACAAGATGACAGGATTAGATCTCATGAAGCATAAGGCTCAGCTGGTAGATAATTAGTTTATATCTTTTATTTTTGAAGAAGAAAATGCAGTGAAAACTTCCCTAGTAAATTGTAGTTCTCTTGGTGTCTTGAAGAATAAAGTGGACAAGTTACAGAATGAGGTAGGGAGGAGGTCTTTCAAGCTAGAAAATCATCTAGATGCTTTAGGTGAAATGAGGCCGATTGACATGAAAATACTAATGAGTAACAACATAGTAGACAATAATACTGCATAGTTGCTAGGCATCTGGTATGAGGACATCAGGTTTGAGTGCAATGTATTAGGGAGATGCAATAGCAAGCTAAGAGATATAAGTGTTAAACTGCATGATCTCATGGTAGTTGAAATAGATACCCTCGAAGCTTTGGAGGATAAAGTGGAAGGAAAAATAGAAAATCAGGATGCTAATTTTGCTGTCTAATCTTTCCATAATAATTTTAAACTAGCAGTAGAGGATCCCCTTCACCACTTGACATAAGACATAATAAACAAGGCCATGAGAATGAAATCCAAAATATAAATGTACAATGAGACATTGAACAATAGGAAAAGTAAATGGAATGCTCTTCAAGTGAAGTTTCATTCTCACAGGCATGCTGTCATAAAGGCCAAAGTCTAGGATGGAGGTGAAGTTGAGAGAATCATGCAACTATATGAATCTATCATGGCAGTGGTAAAGGTACACATAAAATGTGATCTCCATGAAGATGACAGTGATGATAGTGATGATGAGGACGAAGACAAAGATGAAAATGAAGAAGAGGTAGAGGATGAAGAATAAGTAAAGATGCATGATGATAGAATTATATGCATAATTAGATAACAAAATGATCAAGTTTTGATAGAAGGTTTCTAGCTAGCAACTTGTGCCACATATGTAGATGTTGACTTAGTGAAAGAGAGATATTGATCATTGATCTAAGTAGACAAATCTTGACCGTTGGTCACTTGTAATTGCCTCCCCTCCTTATTCTATAAAAGGAGGTGGAGGGATCATTTTGTATTATTGAAAACTTAATTGAAGCTAGATTGCTGAAGTGCTCAGGACTAATTTCAAGGCTTTTGTGAATGTACATGTCTTTTGATTACTTAATGAAAGAGAAGCTATTTTGATTACAAATAATTGTTAATCTTGAGTAATCAGTGGATGAAATCTGGATATATGCATGGATCAGTTGTGTCCCTTGGAGTGCTTGTCAATTTGCATATGTTGTTTTCATTCCTTGTTCCTTTGAAGTTAGCATCAACCATACCTAGCTATGGAACATCCTGGTGAAATTATGGTTTGATTCCTTCTCTTCATGAATGTATCTGGAATGTATGTGACTCAATAGCTAAAGGTTCACCAAATTTATCAGTATTCTTTGAATTTTCTTTAATTTCATTACAAATCACCTTCACAATTGTAAATAATAGAAAATCTAAAGCAAATAAACATGAAATATACCTATAACTCATAAATAGCTGAACATACAAGCATATTTTGAATGAAAGCATGTCATAATGATAAATATCATGCAAATACATACGAATATTAAGAATAAACATGCAAATATATGCTTAGAGACATATTATTTGATTGAATACATAGTGCAGAAGTAGAAATAAGTTCAAGATAGTTGATGCACAGAAGAATTGATCAAACTTATAAATATAATCTTCATTTGTTGAGCATAGTGGAAATAATAACCTTGTTTGTGAAGTAAGTTTATAGGAAATAGGCGCAGAATCAAATATATAGACAACAATTCACAATATAGATAGTGTAAGATCCCTTGAAATGGAAAAACATCATGTCACATCAACCTTTGAGTAACGTCAGAAGATCATGATCTGATCATCAGAGACTTGGAGTCATCAATTTGTTTCAAATTAATCATACTTTTCAAGATAATAAAGGTTTGTTGTGCAATTTTTTATGCATGTTGTTATGACTAACAATCATCATCAACACAATAATTGCACTAGAAGGAGGGCCTCTCTCTTGTCTGGTGAGTGAATCAATAACATACATGTAATCTTATATGCATATAAGGTAATCTTCTCAAAGCTTATCATAATTGCCTATGCTTTGAGTGTTTGTGCAAAGATTTCCTTGTTTTTGTGCTATTTTAATTTTATTGATGGTAAATATTTTAGAATTGAGCATAAATACTCTAGACTTTATAGTCAGTTCTTAAACTCCTTAAAGATTGAGTCATTGTTTAAGCTTTCCTACTAGATCCTTGTTGTGACTTGCTTGTATTACTAGATATCTGGATATCCATGTCCAGAATTTTGATAGTTGGTCATATTGCAAGTTCCATGCAAATAATGCATAAATATCTAGTAGACACTAAGTTTTGATCATAAATTTCACCTTTACTTTGTTAGTTCTTTTGACCTTTACAAGAATCAGGTTTAAATTCCGTATTCTGTCATAAGATGCTATAATCCTGGCTCTCAGGCCTAATACCTGGTCTAGATCCATTGGACTTTTTGAGGAATTGCCTATTCATGGATTGAGACCTAGAACTATATATATTCATCATACTCCTGATTTAGGTGCTTTAGTATCTTCATCTGGACATACCTTGACACTTCCAATATCCCTGGTTGTGCTATAAACACCTCCAAGGTTTCCTATTTCACCTCCAGTCAAAGAATCACCAGTCACAATGTCATTCTTTACTGTTGACTCACCCTTAACTTTCACTGCATATCATTCTTTACCTAAAAAACCTGACAAGATTTGCCCTAAATATCATCCATATCGGGATGTAAAGGATCATATCAGAACATTTAAAGAGGCTTGTTGTAGAGCAAGGATTGAACATCAAGATGTGGTATGCAGATTATTTCCATACTCTTTGGGAGAGGAAGCATACAATTGGTATATTAGTCTTGGTCAAGCCTCAATAGGTTCATGGGCCTATAGATCCTTCAATGAATTATCATCTTTTTGCCACAATCAAGAGATTTGAAGGGGAACCTATTTCAAACTTTAATGCTAGGTTTCAAAAAATGTATTCCAAGCTAGTAGCTCCATTTAATGTAGTAGATGAAGTAGCTAGAAGTATATAGTATTCAACCTTAGATCCCTTGACTTCTATGTTCATTAGAAGAACACATCCTGGTGTCACAACTTTGGCAGGAGCTTTTGAAGAAGTAATAAAAGTCAATCAGTAACTGGTCCTTGCTCCAACACCAAACTTAGCATTTCCTTCATATGCTTCCTATCTTGTGTACCTTGCTTAGCCGCAGACCAATGGAACTATGATACCTCTAGTTGTAATTCCTGGTCCTTTACAGGTACCTCCACTTAGCATCATGGTCCCTTCCAAATGGAAATGGTTAGATCATATAGTATCCAGGACATGCTCAGACATCTTAGGATGCAAGGCAAAATAATAACAATGGTTCTTCTTTCTTTAAGTCTCAACAAGACAATGTAGTGGCCAAAGCTCAAGAAAAGAAAGAAGATATCATGGAAATGTCTGCACAATTGAGAAAATTGACAATAAAAATTACACATTTAAGAGGTCAAAACTTTTATTCTCAGTCAAATCAAAATAGAGGATATAACAATGATAGACTAGGATATCCTAATAGAGGGTACAATAATGATAGGAACTATAACAATAACACTGGTAATTGTTGGCAAGAGACACTATATGGATTCATGATTGTTGTCATTGATGGCAACAAAGTTCATCCCACACATCCACAGGACATGGTGTGTCTCTACCGAAAGTCAGAGTGAAGAATGTTGTGGTCCGGTAAACAAGAACAGAGCATGTGGCAAGGTCCGACAGATAGGTCTGGATCTCTCAGAGGAAGTATCTTGGTGAAGTGTGGATTTGGGGAAGTCAAGAGGACTACCTTGAGTGGTATATTCCAAGGATTTAGCCTCCAGTGATAGATGAAGAAAAAGATATGAGTAGTTGAGTACCGGATTCCTGAGTAACAGTGTGAACAGAGGAAGAACTAACTGACAGAACATCAGACTACCTTCCGGATGTGTTACTATTTGTGGAAAAGGTTATGAAGGCATGAATCATGTTTGGCCGACATGATTAATGATTTATACAAGATATACTTGATCTGCATTACTTAATGTGCAAGGATTCAGCCGACAGATCATAATTAGTGAAAAGATTGACTATTCCGGGTGCCGACTAGAAAGGTGATGAAATTACTTGTGTGGATATATATACACAATGGATTTAGTTGTGAGTTGTGTTGTTGGCAAGGATGTGTGAATAAAAGTAGAAGTGTAGAGGAGAAGCAGTAAGGAAGATCCGGTATGTGACAGAAAAGCAGAAAAAGAGAAGAGGAAAGATGAAGTGTAGCAGATCAGTATACTGAGCCTAACCGGAACTGAACTCCAGTAGTTGTGGATGCTCCTAATCAGTTCAAGTATTGTATAACACTCTATTTGTAGACAGTGAGTCTCTTGTAGGCAGTGTGCCTCTTGTGAGTAGTGTGCTCAGGCAGTGAGCCCTAATTGGCAAGTGCCACTTTTGTAATTCCTTATTCTTCTAACAGAGAATAATCTTTGGGTTAATCACCCTGTGGTTTTCTCCCTTAACAGGGTTTCCACGTCAAAAATATTGTGTCATGTGTATCTCCTTTCATGGTTATGTTTTCTTGTTTGAATTAATGCTGCATTAATTAATAAGAAAGTTCAAAAGGAAGAAATAATTAGGATAACTAATTCACCCCCCCTCTTAGTTATCAACAATTGGTATCAGAGCTAAGTTCCTCCTAATAAGAGTCTAACAGCTCGAGGAAGATTTGGGAATCCAAATGGATGCATATGGTTTAAAAGAGCAACTCAAGACTACCCTTGAGGATCTTGAATAGTCAAACTCTGAGGTCAATGAATTAAAGGAAAGACTTAAACAGGCTGATGATTTCATGAGAGAACTAAAAGACAAATTAAGTCTCTCTATGAAAAAGAGAAAGGAATTGCTTCAGCAATTGGCAAGACAAAGTGAAGCAAATAATGCAAATGAAGAGCTAACTGAGAAAACCAAGTTATGTGAAAAGTTATCAAAAGAATTCATTATGGTAAGACATGAAATGGAATCAGGAGTTATAAAGTTTACCCAAGAGATTGAAGAGAAAATAAAAATTGAAGACAATCGAAGACAATCTCTCAAGGAGAAATCAGAAGATTGCCACCAGATGGATAGAATTATCAGACATCTTGAATCTGATCTTGAAGATGCTAAAGATAATGAAGAAAAACTTGAGGATCAAATTGTCTCTCTCAAAAGGGATCTTCAAACAGCAAATGAATATAAAGAGAAATTCAAGATAAGTTTTGCTCAACTTGAAGTTCTTCTTGGAAGTCAAAGAAGGGCAGATGACAAGTGTGGTTTGGGATATGAGAAAGGAGAAAGCTCTGGATCTAGTCAGAAGAATTTTGAATCAGAAAATCCAAGGAACATGCCTAGAAGACCTCCGGTAAGATAGCCCAATGCTCAAAGATATCCATCCTTCAATGGATACTGCCACAGCTGCAATCACTTTGGTCACAAAGCTAATCAGTGCAGAAAGAGAATGAATCAGACTAATTCATCCTTCTCCGGACAGTGTTTTAACTACAAAAGGTATGGTCACAAGTCTCATGAATGCAGAAATATGCAAATGAACAAATCATTCAATGGTAGATGCTTTACATGCAATAGAATAGGTCATATGGCTAATCAATGCAGATCAAGTGGATATCAGTCAAATATGCAAAGAAATGTTGTTTGCCAAATCTGCAATAGGTTCAATCATAGTGCAAAAGTCTGTAGAAGCAAGAATCAGGATGAGAGAGGTCCGGTATATCATAATCAGAACCAAGATAAGGGTAAACAAAAGGTGAATGCAGATGAAGTTAAAAGTGAGATGAGCAAGATTTGGGTGAAGAAAAGTACTGAGAAAATAGAGGTTGGATCCGCACTAGACTCTGGTGCTGATATTCCTTCCAGAAATTAAAAAGTGAGCTCTAGCTCAGGGGGAGACACAAAGAAAACCTTGTTCCCCCAGCTAGTCAATTGGTGCCAGAACTGGCACAAGAAGAGTTGTGGATTGAAGGATTCATAAGGAATACATTCAAATAAACTGTGGTTATGATTTGGCAGATCTGCAAGTTGTTTAAAGTTCAGGATTGATCCGGTTCTTCAAGTCATCTGAATAAGGCAAAACCGGAATAATGTAGGTCAAGCATTTATTGCGACCTAATATTAGGGTTTACGGAGCAATATAAGGGTTTTCTCATTAACCACTCATTCATTCTGCATTCAAGAAGAAACGAAAAGTGGAGCTCTGCAACAAAATTCCTCAAGTTCATCAAAGATCATTTGTAGAAGACATTTTTACAGGAATCAATCTGGCCATCTCTGTGAAACCGAAAGGCACGAAAGGTATTTTCTATTTTTCAATATCTCACTGCAAATCTTTTGAAAATGGATACTCTGAATATAGTAAAGATCTCAGATAGGCCCCGACCTGAATTTAAGAAACACCCATACAAATCATTGGAGGTAGATCCCTTAGGAGCATTCTCTAGTGTTCCACATGGCATTTTACACATAGAGGACATTAGGGTTTACATACATGCAAATATTGAGGAGTTTGGGGAATTCAAACTTAGAGATATCTATCACAAACAACTGATAGACGATGCTTTTGAGCTTAAACCAGAGTATAAGGGTATCCAGAAGAAACATTTTGATCAATTCATTCATTTCCCCTGCTTTGAAGAAGATGAATGGGTACGGTATGTATTGAGTAGGGTGCATGATAACTTCCTATGGCTGAATAGACCCTGCAAGATCACAAAGGAGGCAATTAGGGCAGTAACTGGTCTATACTCTTCCAGAGGGATACCTGTCCTCAAATTTGTCAAAAATAACATTGTAACTGAGGCCACCGGATCAAAATTTGATAAGAGGGCAATGACCATTGAAGATATTTCTGACCCGGATATCAAGTTTGCATCTATGATAATGGGATACAAGATCTATCACTCCAGTAGGGAGAATTCAGTATCTGGAACTGCACTATATACTGCCTATGAAATGCTGAGAAAGAATGCAGAATATGATCTCTGTGAACTTCATCTAAACCAATTAATGGAAAACATACAAAAGATCAAAAAGGACAAAAAGAATTATTTCAAATATGGTACACTAATATTATGTCTATTTTTCTACTTCATGAATGAGCTACCTAGATCAAGTGGATGGGTATGGCAGAATGACAAACCGGTAGCAGTCCAGATCAGAGATTACTTGCATGAACTTGGGGATGCCAAGGAAAGAAATATAGCTCTGTGGGGTTACTTCAAACACTTTCAAAATATGATGCAAATCAGAGAAAGAATCCCCAAATTAGTAATTGAGAAATACAAAGATACAGTGTGCTTCATGGTAGACACTGATCAATGCCTAATGGAGGCAGTAGAGCCAAGGACAGTCTGGATCATGCCTATGGGGTATGAAGTGGATGAACAAATTGTAAAATTGCATGTTCAACACATGCTCAATCAACCAAAGGACCCAAAAGCAGAGAGATTTGGAACCTTTGAAGAACTAAGTGTGAAAATTCACACTGAGCTAAGGCAGCCATAAATCAAAAGAAAGGTAAGAAAAGAAGTTGAGGAAGTTGCAAAAGGTTTTGGCATCTCAAAGGAGGCACTTGATGCCAACTGGGAAAAGAGGTGAAAGGCTGAGGAAGAGAAGAAAGAGGCAGAAAAGAAAAGCAAGAAAAGTACTCTGATGGAAACCTTAACCCGGACCAGATCATCAAAAGGATCCGCACCTATCACAACCAAAAGTTCAAAAACATCAAAACTGGAAGGTTAGACATCCGGCAAAGGAGAGAAAAGGTCTAAAACAAAAGCCACAAGGGCCTATGCAAGTCAAAGAGATGAAAAGGAAACCGAATAAGATGAGGGGGTAAAGGAAATAAAGAAACAGAAGAAGAAAGGATTCGGTAAACCTTCCACAGGTCAAGACAAGGAAGAGAAGGAAAAGGAATTTATTGAAAAACCCACTCTCTCCTTAGATGATGTAGTAAAAGTAGTCACAGTGGATGGGAACCTGCAACCCTTAACAAAATTCTATGATGACTACAATGAAGTAGATAAAAAGATTCTGGAGGAAGCCACAGTTAAGTTCTTGAACATTTACAATAAAGCTTTTATTGAAATTATCTCGTTAATTCCTAAGAGCCTAGAAAAGGAGTTGGAAATGAGAAAGACCAATGCCATGGCAAAAGACCTTGAGATCCGGGAACAGATAGCTATTCAGCTATATCCTTCAATCGATCCCAAGACAATGAACATGGTATTCAAAGACTGCAAGGATGAATTCCAGAGCAAAGCAAGGATGAATTAGCTTATGCTTGGTGAGACCAACAAGGTAGCCAAGGACACTAAAGAGATTCTCTGGAAAACCTTCAAAAGATTTAATCTTCCTATCATAGAGGACTTGGGTACTGACCCCTCCACCACAAATGTTGCAGAAGAAACTCCTGAGAAAATTTCAGAAGAGGTGGGCCCTAAACAGACTAACATTTCTCCTCCAGTTTCCCCTATAGTCTCCGGATCTAAAGGAGGAGAAAAATCACAAGAGAAAGAAGCAGAGGTAAAAGAAAAAGAAGATGATAGTGCGAAGACCTCAACAGAAAAGACCACAACTGCTAGTGGTGAGAATGTAGGAGGAGAGAAAACTCCAAAGGACAGCTCCAAGGTTGCAGAAGAGAAGAAACATCTGTCTCTGCCAAGAGACACTGCACAAACTGTTCAAGAATTCTTAACAAAAGCCACTGTAGAAATTGATGAACCGGACCTACTAAAAGGACCATTAGACTTTGACTCTTTGTCACCGATGCAAACAATGAAAATAGCCTCATTTGCAAATGAGAAAGTCAAAGAGAAACTACTGAAATCTCACATGGAAGACTGTGAGCTTATGGAGGTAGCATTTGGAGTGTTGGAAAAGATCATGCCATCTTTTCAAAAGGATCCCATAGCCTCTTCTTTCAGTAATCTCAAAACCTTAGTTAGTAGTGTTAGTACACATTTTGATTCTCTAGAAAAATCAGCTGAAGAAAAGGTCCGGAAGGAGTTTTTGGATAAAAGGTTCTTCGAGGTATAGGGTTTGATTATTAATGATAGGAGAAACATGAATATTGGAATAAAGAGCTTAGAAAATGCTCTTAAGGATGGCGGTGAAATGTATAAATTTTGTTTATCATGGTCCAAAGTAACATTGGACATTGAGAAGAAAATAAAAGAATAGGAGGATAAACTATCAAACCTATCAAAGAATTTTGATCCTCTCTCTTCCTCTATAACAAATCAAGAATGTCAGACTATTGCAGTCTTGAGTGAAATCAAGAAGTTGGAGAAGGAAAGAAAAAATAGAATAAGCAGGTTGAGTGAGCTCAGGGGGTTAATTGTCCCTAAGCTAGAGGCCATGCATGAGGCCATAAAAGAAGCCCAAATTACAGCCCAGACCAATGATCCAACAAATCTAAAAAGGGCAGATGTGTTTGCATTCCTGTTGAGTGGGCATATCTCAATTTTGGACAGGATGAAGCAAAGTTGGGCAATAGAAGTTGTATAGTTGAAGAACACTTTTGCAGACATACTTAAGTATATGTAAGTACAACTTGTATATATATACTTATGCGGCTAAGTATAGTTAAATTTTTGAAAATTTTGGTATGCGGACCCTACCCTTTGCCATTGATGTCAAAGAGGGAGTGAGGAGCAGTGAAAAATGAGGAATCCAACTAAGGGGGAGCTCTAGAAAATGTATATAAAGACAGAGCATCAGCCAAGGGGGAGCATAGTGTAAACACTTAGTCATTTTTCACTAAGTGTTGCCATGAATGCCAAAGGGGGAGATTGTTGGCAAGATACACTATATGGATTCATGATTGTTGTCATTGATGGCAGCAAAGTTCATCCCACACATCCGCAGGACATGGTGTGTCTCTACCGGAAGTCAGAGTGAAGAATGTTGTGGTCCGGTAAACAAGAACAGAGCATGTGGCAAGGTCTGACAGATAGGTCCGGATCTCTCAGAGGAAGTATCTTGGTGAAGTGTGGATTTGGGGAAGTCAAGAGGACTACCTTGAGTGGTATATTCCAAGGATTTAGCCTCTGGTGATAGATGAAGAAAAAGATATGAGTAGTTGAGTACCAGATTCCTAAGTAACAGTGTGAATAGAGGAAGAACTGACTAACAGAACATCAGACTACCTTCCAGATGTGTTACTGTTTGTGGAAAAGGTTATGAAGGCATGAATCATGTTTGGCCGACATGATTAATGATTTATACAAGCATATACTTGATCCACATTACTTAATGTGCAAGGATTCAGCCGACAAATCAGAATTAGTGAAAAGATTGACTATTCCGGGTGCTGACTAGAAAGGTGATGAAATTACTTGTGTGGATATATATACACAATGGATTTATTTGTGAGTTGTGTTGTTGTTGTCAAGGATGTGTGAATAAAAGTAGAAGTACAGAGGAGAAGTAGTAAGGAAGATCCGATATGTGACAGAAAAGCAGAAAAAGAGAAGAGGAAAGATGAAGTGCAGCAGATCAGTATATTGAGCCTAACCGGAATTGAACTCCAGCATTTGTGGATCCTCCTAATCAGTTCAAGTATTGTATAACACTCTCTTTGTAGACAGTGAGTCTCTTGTAGGCAGTGTGTCTCTTGTGAGCAGTGTGCTCGGGCAGCGAGCCCTAATTGGCAAGTGCCACTTTTGTAATTCCTTATTCTTCTAACAAAGAATAATCTTTGGGTTAATCACCCCGTGGTTTTCTCCCTTAATAGGGTTTCCACATCAAAAATATTGTGTCATGTGTATCTCCTTTCATGGTTATGTTTTCTTGTTTGAATTAATGCTGCATTAATTAATAAGAAAGTTCAAAAGGAAGAAATAATTAGGATAACTGATTCACCCCCCCCTCTCAGTTATCAACAGTAATAACAATAATGCACCTAGGTAGCCTAGAGTGTGGAACACTAGGCCAAATAATGGTTCCTTGCCATCACCCTTAGATAATCAGCCTGCAAATGATCCAAAATAGACCACTATAGTGAACTTAGCAAAGGGAGCTCTTACAAATTGGTACAAGATACATAACACCAATGTACATGCTGAATTAGACTATCCTTAGTTCAAAATAGCAGCTTCTATTTTTCAAGATGAAGTGTCCAATACGACAGGTAATCCTCCTTTCATTGAACGAAATGAAATTGTCCCTTGTGGATATGATACTACTCTTGTGTTAGAGAGTTATGTGAATCACCCTTAGCATCAAACATCCTTCCCTCAAGAGAATTACACATTAGCATGTGAGGAATCTGCCTTGGCATTTGAAACCAATTATGTGTTTCCATTCGAAGATGAAAATGAGCCAGCAGTTGAACATGAAGAAGTTGATGCCTATCAATAGTAGTATCAAGGTAGACATAATTACAACCTCAGGAGTAATCCTAATAGACCTTCTAGTCCTTTGATCACATCATTAGCTCCTAACAACTTCAACACTCCTCCAGATCCAAAAGCTAATAATAATCTGAGTGTTCCCAGGGTTAATGCTCAGTATTTTACACCTCAAAATATAGGGACAAAGGTCAATAATCAGTCTCCTAAGTCTAAAAAATTAGTCACATACTTAGAAGAAGAGATGAAAAGAGTTAAGATCATCTTGTCAATGTCTAAACTGCTAAAGACCTAAACCATCAAGAAGGCTTTCATGAAATCCTTAGATGTGCCTATATCAAAAGAAGATAGTCATGCTCACAATCCTAACAATAATGCAAGCAAAGATCTTGTTGCTAAAAAAAACAATGTTAAGCACAAAATCCCAGCTACTATTCAAGTTGCTGAGACTTCTCATATGTCCCTATATAGTGATAAAATGGAATCACCTCCTTCCCTACTTACCTTGAGAATGTTTGGAAAGAACCTACATACGTGTTTGGTAGATTTAGGTGCATCAACTAATGTGATGCCACTGTCAATCTATAATGCCTTAGGGTTACATCTAGGCAAATCACTCAAGAAGGTGACACAACTAGACAAATCTAAAGTAAGTGTAGTAGGAGAGTTAACACATATCCACATCCAGTTAGCATCAGATCCAAGGATTCAATATTACATTGACATCCAAGTGGTGGATATCCTTGATACTTATGGGATGTTACTTAGCAGGGATTGGTCAAAGACACTCAATGGGTACATGTCTACAGATTTTAGTCATATGTGGTTTCCCTAGAAGGGGATTCCCAATCAAATTAGGATAGAAGCTGAACCTCAAATGAAACACATGATCATCGAATACAACAAGACTAATGAGATATTGTACATGGATGTTGAACCAAGGGTTTATTCCATCAGGCCCTGAATAGTCAGGATAAAAGAGATCCTCATGTATGACACTTATAGCCCTGAGCATACTTATCAAGACAATAGGGTGACCATTGAGTCTGATCATAGTTCAGATGATAGTGATGAAAGTAATCATTTCAAAAACTTTGAATTACACTTGTCTAGGGAAATGCATCTTTGTCAAACATTGAATATATCTAATGAAGATATTTTGATTGAAGGTTGGTGCAGGTTACATGATGAGGCCCATTCAGAGAAAACTTGTGATGCTTGTTTAGACATGATAGAGCTAGAAAGGATGTGTAGTGATCAAGGATTGACATTAGTTGAGGTAAGTAATGTAGATAGTTATAGTGATGTTGATTCTTGTTCATCATCTACAGTTATAGAAGAAAATACATGTCAAGATGAAAGATGCACTCATAATTTAGAAGAGATCCTGATGTACATTGAGAAGGTTTCTAGGGATGAAGATAATATCAGTCCAGGGACCAATTGTTTGATTGAGTTAGATTATGAAGTATCTGATGAAGATAAAGGGAGTAATTTAACCAAGTTCGAAGAGTTGTTGTCAAAATAGATTCAAGGCCTTATGTTGTAGAAAATTCCTCCACATCAGATTTTGATTGAGGGATGGTGTAGATTGCAGGGAGCACCACATTCAGAAACACATGTTCATTATGCTTACACATATTGAATAAACAAAAAATGCTTTGTTTAATGGATCGATCACTTGATAATGAAGACAAGATTAAAGATAAAGAGAGAGAAATGGGAGTACAATCACGTAAAGATAATGATGATACTATGGATGTCAAAAGGGGATAGGTATTAGATACAAGTCATTCACTAAAAATGACAAAGAATAAGTCACCAAAGCTGAAATGGATATCAGGTGGTGTAGATACTAGAGCTAAAAAGAAAAGAGAAGGTCCTGACAAACCTCTAACAAAAGACAAACCATGGATCCTTAGGTTTGATGGATCCAAATCAAAACAAGGAGCTAGAGTAGGGATAGACCTTATTGATCCAATAGGAAAATCCTACTTAGCAGCATATAGATTGTAATTCCCATGCACAAACAATGTGATGGAGTATGAAGGCTTAATTCATGGGTTATTGTTTGCACTCAAGAAAAAAGTGAAGATTCTACATGTCTATGGAGATTTAGAATTGGTGGTAAGACAAGTAAGAGGCATATATTCTTGCAATTACAAGAAGTTGTCTAACTATAGACACAGGGTATGGGATTTAATAGAAGATTTTGATACATTCAATATCACCCATGTGCCTAGAGAATAGAATCATAGAGCAGATGCCTTGACACAGGTTGCAAGTACTTTGGAACCATTGTCTATTTCTAGTTTGAAGAGATTCTCAGTCAAATTGATATCAATACCTTCCATACCAGATAATGTCACCAATCTCCAAGTATTTGATGATGACCAACACATTTTGGATTTCATATCAAACAGAGATGTGTTTGATGGCCAGATCATAGATGAAAGAAATGTAGAAGACCATATTTGGGAAGAAGAGGGGATCATGGATCTACCTAGTAACAAAATCCCTAAAGGTATGATAGAATTAGAAAGAGCATTTGATCTGCACAATATGTTGAAACAGAGAAATCTCCCAAAGACTGATGGAGCAGAATATTCACCAATTAATATAGGACAAAAAGAAGAAATAAGGAATGTCCTGATTGGTAAAGTTTGTACAAAAGAAGAAATGGTAGGGATAACCCAAGCACTTAAGGATTACGTTCATGTTATCACCTGGACCTATGATGAGTTGAAAACTTATGCTACCTCAATCATCACTAATACTATACCATTGAAGCCAAATGTTAAGCCTTTTAGACAAAAGCAAAGGCCTGTCAATGCCTTGTTAGAACCTATCATTTTTGAAGAAGTGAAGAAATTGCTTAATGCCAGAATCATATTTCCAGTAAGAAATTTGACATGGGTGGCAAACTTGGTCCCTGTAAGAAAGAAAAATGGTGATATCAGGCTATGTAGACTTCAAGAATTTGAATATAGCTTCTAAAAAGGATAACTATCCTTTACCTTCACTAGATGAGGTCTTACAAATACTAAATGGTGCCAGATGATATCATTCTTAGATGGTTTCTCAGGGTATAACCAGGTGATGGTAGATAAAATAGACAGGTTGAAAACTGCATTCACCGCAAAGTGGGGAATATTTGCCTATAGGTGCATGCCTTTTGGATTGATAAATGTTGGTGCCACCTTTCAACGTGCAATGGATATAGCTTTTAGAGGCTTGATTGGAAAATGCATTGTCATTTACATGGATGACTTGACTGTTTTCTCAAAGAAAAGGGGAGATCATATAGAAGACCTCAGGAATTTGCTTAAGAAGTGTGAACAATATGGCATCTCACTTAATCCCAAGAAGTGTATATTTGGGGTGACAACTGGTAAATTGCTTGGTCATTTGATAATAGAAAATGGAATCATCATTGACCCTGCTAGGGTAGAATCAAGCATGAAGTTGTAGCTTCCTAGAAACAAGAAAGAGCTTAAATCCTATTTTGGAAAGATAAATTTTGTTAGGAAGTTCATTACTAGGTTTGCAGAGATTGTCATGCCACTTAATGCAATGTTCAAGAAGGATGCTAAAATTGAATGGACTCCTGCAGTAAGGGTAGCATTTGAGGATATTAAGAAAGCCATATCTGATGCTCCCTGGTGCAGGAGCACCTACCTGACAGCTGGCCTCCATGAGGTAGTTAGTTTGTTATAGGTCTTGTTAATGTTTCCAAGAAGGTCTTATAAGACCAATGCATGTAATAAGGTCCAAGTTGACCGTGCTTTTCTATTTTTAGGTAGTTTGTTATGACAGCTGATGACAGCTGTATAGTTTGTTAGTTCAGTTGGATCCTCCCAGCCGCTTGGAAGCTCCCAGCCGCTGGGAATCGAGTGGTAGTACTCGTAAGCAGTTCCTATTTATGCAGTAGGATCAGTTAGTCTTAGGACAGATTGAGATAGAGATATAGATTGAGGAGCTAGGTTGCAGAGAGTGAGACAGAGAGAGAGACTGAGTATTGTACTTGCATCTTTTGAAATCAATAAAGAGATCCTGTTTGTGTTCATTCTCTATTGAATTCCATTGTTTAATCGTGTGGCTGTTCTGGTGGTTTCATGGATTCGCTGATCCATTCCACCGGTTGATTCATCGAATCGGTGGAATGGCTATGTACAATAGTTTAGGATTTAGTTTGCATTTTCTGTTTGTTCACATGTATGTTTGTAGGATCGCAGTTGAGAGGTGTTGAGAACCCTAGCATGGGTATGTGCTAGGTCATGCTGATAGTTCGAGTCTGGAAGATCACCCTGAAAGCAGATCGGGTCACCTCAGGAGGTTCGGCGGATCAAAATTCGCTAAGGTTGGAAATTTGTCACAACGGCATCATCAGGATATTTCTGTGTATATCTTGCAGTTACTTCGGGCGTTGTCCGAGTAGATGGAGGTGAGCATGATGCAATTGTTTGCATAAGGTGAATGCGTCTCGGGGTGATCATCATCAGGTGTTGCCGAGGAAGAGTATATCGGCATAAGTTAGTCAATCGGGTTGATAAAATCATCGCGGGCCGATAATGTTAAGTTTGGCCGACAGCAGGATATTGAAGGAACGGCATATGACGTCATCGTCATCAGGATAATCGTCATCAGGACATTCTGAAATATCACCCGATAAAGGTTTATCCTGCTGACCATAAGTGTTTTGGTATCGGCATAAGGCATCAAGGAGTTAAGTGGATCGGGAGGAGGATATTCGGCAGAATATTCGTCATCAGTATAAAGTTGAGTATCATCATCAGGATGTTTCAATATGACCGGATAAGTCATATCCTGATGCTGCTTGTTTAAGTAGGTTGGAGATCAAGGTGACGTAAGCGTCTAAAGGAAAGGTGCATGAGAGTGTCGTCATCAGGATATATGGGAGGAACCGGATATTTTATATCCTGCTGATGAAGATGATGTCGAACATCATGAGGCTGCAGATAGAGGTTGGCGGTAAGATGAACAGTGATCATCAGGAGGATGATTGCGCTTGCCGAATATGATGATGCTGCCGATAGCCGGATATGATGATGCTGCTGACAGGCGAAAGGTCGAAGGTTTGTCTGCAGGAGGATATCGGTCGGCAAGAGAAAATATGATGATGCTGACAATGTTAACAGAAAATATGATGATGATGATGGGTTGTAGACATACATGCTGTATGTCAAGGTTTTAGTGTGGATGCCTCTGCATCATAGTGGTATCAGAGCTCAGCAAAAGGTCTGGGCTGTTGTGTGTTGATTCTGTCACTGAAAAGACAGAGGTAGAGAAGTGAGAGGTTGACAAAATGCCTCCGAAAGGTAATGGTACTGCAAGGGAGTTGCAGGAGATGAAGGAAAAACATGCCAGAGAGATGAGGAAGATGAAGGAGCTTGCTGAAGCACTTCAAGCCAGGCTTGTAGCCCTGGAAAAGAACAAAAAGAGGGAAGTGGAAGACAGTGAGTCAGAAGAAGATGAAGATGCTGTTGAAGAGTATGAAGAGGTAGCTGAAGGTCTGGATGCTGAAGACCAGAGATTTGCAAAACTGTTAAAGGCAGTACAGAGTGATAAACCTAAGGTAAAGGTTGATGTTTCCAAGTATAATGGAAGTTTGAATGAAGATGAGTTACTGGATTGGATTGCTGCACTTGATAATCACTTTGAATGTGAAGATGTTGCTGAGGATCAGAAGGTAAAAATTGCAAAGACCAAGTTAGGAGGTCATGCTTTGGTATGGTGGGATTATGTACAATCCGAGAGAAGGAAACAAGGAAAGTCAAAGATCACTTCATGGGATAAAATGGTAGCAAGGATCAAAGGTAAATTCTTGCCCAAGGATTATGAAATTCAGATGTTTAAGAAGCTGCAATTTTTAAGGCAGAAGGAAATGGATGTGAAGGCATATACTGAGGAGTTTTATAAATTGAGTATGAGATCTGGTCATCATGAGAATGAGGTAGAAAAGGTAGCTAGGTACTTGGCTGGCTTAAGATTGAACATAAAGGATGAGTTAGTTTTAGCTAACCCTAAGAATGTGGAAGATTGTTATCAAATGGCAATCAAGATTGAAGAAAAGGTGAATAGAAGACAAGATAAGTCCATGAGAGGAAGAGGAAACAATATGAGGGGAAGAGGATCAGCCCCTACAACAAGGCAAACCAATGAGGGTCAAGAAGACACTGGTAAAGGACAGGGACAGTCTGATTTCAGAGGTGGATGGAAAGGTAATAAAGTCAGATTTGGAGGTGGTAGAGGTTCTACTACATTTTTAGGAAAGTGTTACACCTGTGGTGAGTTTGGTCATCCATTTTTCAAATGTCCAGAAAACAAGGGTTCATCATCCAGAGATGATAGAACGAATGACAAGAGAGTACAACTTGTGCAAGAAGAGAAAGTAGAGCAAAGTGTGCAAAGTTTCAACACTTATCAAGATAGAGTTCCTAACAATTATGGATATCCTGAGGAGGGAGAAGCATTGATGCTAAGGAAAACTAGTTTGCAGACATCAAAGGATATGATGCAAAGAAGAGCTCTTTTCAAGACCACATGCAAGAGCAAAGGTAAAGTATGTAAGGTTGTCATTGATACTAGTTCAACAGACAACATGGTCTCTCAGGAAATGGTGGATAAACTGAATTTGGAAAGGATTCCACACCATCACCCTTACAAGGCATCTTGGGTGAGTGATAGTCAATCACTTTGGGTATATGAACAGGCATATGTTGATTTTCAGATTGGAGCATATCATGATAGAGTTTTGTGTGACATTTTGCCCATGGAATGTTGTCACCTACTGTTGGGTAGACCATGGCAATTTGACAGGAGGGTACTGTATGATGGGTATGCTAATACCTACACCATCAAGAAAGATGGGAAAACTATTATGTTGATGCCATTGTAGGAAGATGCTGCAGCACAGGAGGTAGCCAAAATCATTTTAGTGGGAAAGAAGGAATTTGTGCATATGCCTATAACAGCAGGCATACAGGCAGTTGAGGACATTACAGGGAAAGGAGTTGTTAAGGACAACAGTTTGAAGACAGTTTCAGTTTTGACTGACAGAGGTCAGCAGCAGGTTCAGAAACAGGTTTGCAAACAGCAACCAGTTGAGAGGAATGACAAGGATGTTGTCATAGTTGGGACTATTGTTTGTCCTATAAAAGTTGAAAGGAAGACAGATTTGAACATTCCAGAAGTTCAAGAGGCAGTTCAGACAGAGGTTCTGGTAAAACAACCTGACAAACACAAGGTATGTGTGAGAAGGGCCTACATTGACAGGCATGAGGGTTTACTTGTAAGACAGCAAGTTACAGTTCAGAAGTCTTGGAGCCGCCGAGAGCCAGCAGAGGACAAAGCTGGAACAGGTCAAGACACTGCAAAGGCAAAGTGTAAAGGTGGAGGACTTCCACAACCTAACTCATGGGACATGAGTTCTTTTCTGTTGGGGAGTATGGTGCAGGAGCACCTACCTGACAGCTGGCCTCCATGAGGTAGTTAGTTTGTTATAGGTCTTGTTAATGTTTCCAAGAAGGTCTTATAAGACCAATGCATGTAATAAGGTCCAAGTTGACCGTGCTTTTCTATTTTTAGGTAGTTTGTTATGACAGCTGTATAGTTTGTTAGTTCAGTTGGATCCTCCCAGCCGCTTGGAACCTCCCAGCCGCTGGGAATCGAGTGGTAGTACTCGCAAGCAGTTCCTATTTATGCAGTAGGATTGGTTGGTCTTAGGACAGATTGAGATAGAGATACAGATTGAGGAGCTAGGTTGCAGAGAGTGAGACAGAGAGAGAGACTGAGTATTGTACTTGCATCTTTTGAAATCAATAAAGAGATCCTATTTGTGTTCATTCTCTATTGAATTCCATTGTTTAATCGTGTGGCTATTCTGGTGGTTTCATGGATTCACTGATCCATTCCACCGGTTGATTCGTCGAATTGGTGGAATGGCTATGTACAATAGTTTAGGATTTAGTTTGCATTTTCTGTTTGTTCACATGTATGTTTGTAGGATCGCAGTCGAGAGGTGTTGAGAACCCTAGCATGGGTATGTGCTAGGTCGTGCTGATAGTTCGAGTCTGGAAGATCGCCCTGAAAGCAGATCGGGTCACCTCAGGAGGTTCAGCGGATCGAAATTCGTTAAGGTTGGAAATTCGTCACAACAGCATCATCAGGATATTTCTGTGTATATCCTGCAGTTACTTCGGGCGTCGTCCGAGTAGATGGAGGTGAGCATGATGCAATTGTTTGCATAAGGTGAATGCGTCTCGGGGTGATCATCATCAGGTGTTGCCGAGGAAGAGTATATCAGCATAAGTTAGTCGATCGGGTTGATAAAATCATCGCGGGCCGATAATGTTAAGTTTGGCCGACAGCAGGATATTGAAGGAACAGCATATGACGTCATCGTCATCAGGATATTCTAAAATATCACCTGATAAAGGTTTATCCTGCTGACCATAAGTGTTTTGGTATCGGCATAAGGCATCAAGGAGTTAAGTGGATCGGGAGGAGGATATTCGGCAGAATATTCGTCATCAGTATAAAGTTGAGTATCATCATCAGGATGTTTCAATATGACTGGATAATTCATATCCTGATGTTGCTTATTTAAGTAGGTCGGAGATCAGGGTGACGTAAGCGTCTAAAGGAAAGGTGCATGAGAGTGTCGTCATCAGGATATACGGGAGGAACCGGATATTTTATATCCTGCTGATGAAGATGATGTCGAACATCATGAGGCTGCAGATAGAGGTTGGCGGTAAGATGAACAGTGATTGTCAGGAGGATGATTGCGCTTGCCGAATATGATGATGCTGCCGATAGCCGGATATGATGATGCTGCTGACAGGCGAAAGGTCGAAGGTTTGTCTGCAGGAGGATATCGGTTGGCAAGAGAAAATATGATGATGCTGACAATGTTAACAGAAAATATGATGATGATGATGGGTTGTAGACATACATGCTGTATGTCAAGGTTTTAGTGTGGATGCCTCTGCATCACTCCCGTTCTGATCAATCTAGATTATACAAGAGATTTTTACATTTATTCATTCACTTTAGAACATACATCTACAATAGTATTGACACAAAGGAATGAGGCTAAAGAGGAAAAGCCCATAGCTTTTATGAGCTGCCCATTCAAAGATGCAGAGCTTAGATACATATATGTTGAGAGACAAGCTCTTTCTCTAGTTTGAGCAATCAAGAAATTTAGACACTACATTTTGAGAAGTAAGATTATTGCTATAATACCAAATGCAGTAATGCAATGCAGAGCGAGCCTGGTGAGAAAAGAGCTAAGTGGATAACAGTGCTCCAAGAATATGATATGGATATAATACCCATGAAGTTAGTAAGGGGACAAGCCTTGAGACAAATGATTTCTGAGACTGATCCCAATATAACAAGTCAACAATATATAGTCAATTCTAAAGAAGATAGCGATTGGTATTCATATATTAGGCATGTCTTGATTACTAGAAGATGTCCATCAAAATTGCAAGCTTCATAGAGGAGAGCCCTAAAAATAAGATCACAAAAGTATATGATAAAAGGAGGGGTCCTTTTCAAAAGAAACTATGAAGGAATATATCTCAAATGCCTGGATAGGCAAGAAGCTGATAAAGTTTTGGCATAATTGCATGATAAGTTTGGAACTGCACATGTGTCACACCTAGCTACTACTCATGATATCCTGAGAGTAGGATACTATTGGCCTACCAACTTTAAAGATACTGCTGAGCATATTAAATTTTGTCACACTTGTCAGGTTACTGCTAATAGAGAGAGATATGTTGCTCAACCTTTACAACCAATGATGGAGATGCACCCATTTTCTCAATGGGGAATGGATTTCATAGGACCCATCAATCCTCCATCATCTTCAGGCCATAGGTATGTCTTAACAATCAATGATTATTGTAGTAGGTGGATTGAGGCAGTCAGCAGCAAGACATGCAATGCAGATGATGTGATCAAGTTCTTAGAAAGAAACATAGTAACCAGGTATGAAGTTCCTTATGCTTTGGTATGTGATAATGGACCTGCATTTACATCATTAAAATTATCTAATTGGGCTTTTGATAATGGAATTATCTTTAAATTCTCTTCAAATTATTATGCCCAAGGGAATGGCTTAGCAGAGTCAACAAATAAGAATTTATTGAATATCATAAAGAAACTGATTGAGAAAAACCCTAGGGAGTGGAATACCTTATTGAAGTATGCCTTGTGGATAGATAGAACAAGGATGAAAGCTGCACTGGGAAATTCTCCTTATCAGTTAGTGTATGGGGTGGATCCCATCCTCCCCGTTAACTTGAAAATCCCCACATTGTAGTTTGCACAAGAATACCTAGGCATAGACAATAAACAAGAAGTAAGGTTACTTCAGCTTATGCATTTAGAAGAAAAAAGACAGAGCAATTGATTAGTTTGCTAGACAACAGACTATTGTCAAATGCTGGTTTGATAAAAGAGCCAAAATCAAGGCTTTTAGGATTTCAAATTTAGTCCTGGCATGGGATAAAGCACATGAGAAGAAAGGTGACCATGGTAAATTTGATAGACTTTGGATAGGTCCTTTTCAAATTTTAGAGATTCTAGGAGATAGCACCTATAGACTTAAGACTCTAATTGGTGAGGACGTCCCATTACTAGTCAATGGGAAATTCCTTAAACATTACTTTCAAGCCTAAATAGGGTCATGTAAGTCATTTGTACCATAATGTATATGTTGTATAGTGGTTTGTATAGTTTTGTTTTATGTGTTTTCTTGTTTGCTTGTCGTTGTTGAGTTTTTGTTTTGGTTAGTCAAGATGATGCACCTTATCATTCAAAAAAACCAATGAAATTGTTAGGATTCAAGTGATGAGAACAAACTTTTACATAGGTTGTGATTCACCCTAAGATTTGTTCCTTGATCAAGTCTGTAATATCCTTTTCATCAGTGATGCCTTTCTTGATCAAAGAGATTTTCACAATGACTCACCTATGTTTAGGGGAAAATTAGATTTGTTAATGTTTTAGTTTTTATGTGTTTAAATCTGCTTCTCCACTAAACATTGAAGGATCTAGGGTCGAGTGGCGAGCACTATCATACCCTAGGTCACTTATAAATGTAGGGAAACTTGGATTAGGGAATTTAATTATTAATTTTCCTTCTATTATGCCCAATTAACCATCAAAACCCTAATTAAGCAAATACGACAACAAATTGACAAATGACAAAAAAAGCTCTTGCAGATAGGAGTAAAATACCAAATCACAGAATACCTATTTTTAGGGTTCTGAAGCAGAACAGTCAGGGACACTGGAGCGGGCACCCAAGTCCAAGGCGCCATTTTCTTCGTAGAATCCAGACCTCCTTCCGACACTAATCAACTTTGTATCTTCTATTTTTAGAAATCTATCTGAAGAGGACACTAGAGCGAGTGCCCAAGTCTTGGAATTGCTCCTATGTCCTACTTTTCTTCAGATCCTGAATCCCTGATGTCTTCCAATCCTTCCTGCAACTCCACTTTTCCCAAATGCGACCCCTGTAACCTGCAATCACAAGAATTTGTTTTGGGGGTTGTGGTGTTTAGAGGCTTGCTTGAGTGAAGCCCCGGAGGACACTTAAGTCTCCAAATATCATTATCAGATAAAGAGTGCATGCCCTTGTGAGCTAGAGGTAAAAACCAAAGGACTCAATAATGAAAACACAATATTATGTCACCTTGTAGTGAAGATCTCATGGAGGAAGATGCTC
Organism: Cunninghamia lanceolata; assembly: GCA_027924645.1. NCBI lineage: Eukaryota > Viridiplantae > Streptophyta > Pinopsida > Cupressales > Cupressaceae > Cunninghamia > Cunninghamia lanceolata. Next base: position 17,063,231 of record BSBN01001215.1, on the reverse strand, counting down.
TTTGTGCCATGAGAAAATTGATGCTCAAATCTGCAAATTTCAACACACAAAACATACAAGTCTGCTCTTGCAACACAATAGAAATCCTTGAATCACCTTGAGAACACAATAGCTTGCTAGTAATCATCTAGTTTACTAAAGAATACCTAAACATGCTTATATATGCAACTACAAGCACTCCCACCAATATTTTAAAAATCAAAACTTACAGTGTCGGCAAAAGGACCCAATAACGGTCACAAATTGACACCCAGAAATTAGGGCTGCCCCAAAATAGGGCAGGACTAGGGTGTGGGCACCCAAGTCCTCCCCCCTATTTTGGGTAGGGTACAGCTCAAGGGGTCCACCTAGGTCCAATTTTCCATGAAACCCAGGTCTCATTCCATCGGGATGCCAAAATATGAACGAAGATGTCCTAAATGCATATTAAGGACCCAGGAGTTAAACCTTATGAGGGAAAAGCCCCCAAGGGGACATTTTCTAACATTACAATTAGCCATCACTTTAATGTATGTATAAACATGAGGCCAATACATGCATTAAAGTAAGGTCAAAAACACAATAAACACACCAAGCACGGAGAAGACACGCCAATCACATAGAAAATAGTAGCAGACATGCAAAACATGGACAAGATAGTTACAATCATGTAGAACATGGAGAAGACAGTTAATGCATAGAAGACACATTAATTCATGGAAGACAAAAATGATATCTTTCTTTTCTTTTTCTCATATATATGAAATGTAAATGCAAGTACTAGAAAGTAAACAAACCTCCCATAATACAAGATGTAGTACCCTAGGGTGCAGGTGTCTATATATATGGGGCAACACATATGCAAGACACACAAAACCTCCCAAAATGCAAGAAGCACTACCCAAGGGCGCTGGTCTCTACATATGGGACAACAAACATGCCACACAAAACAAGCACGCCAAAACATACACACTTGAAGACACAGAGAAAACACGGTAGACAAGCGATGGAGTGCACCTATTTCTAGGTCCAACACCATCTCAGGCACATTATAGGCACACACTGATGATTGGGCTTTGCCACAACAATTTCTGAAGACACGCTTAAGGGTTGAGTTAGTCACAGAACCGCTGCCTGCCTCTGCAGAGGACTTTTTGAAAATGACAGGATGATGCAATCTACTCCAAGAAATACACCATCCCCACCTCCGCAGAGGGCTTAAGAAAAAGGATATGCTCAATATCCCATCTCCACAGAGGGCTTATATGATTGATTGATTGATTGCAATCAAACTCAGGGTGCATGATGCACTATCTTGGGGCGCAAGTCTTTGCATCTGAGGTCAAACACATTGCTAACATCTATAACAAACAACTTATCTTATATATGCCCCCACCTTAAGGTGGTTGATATCAGTTATCGATATCAAGCATGTTAAGGTAGGAATAAAACACATAGGGAACACTGACTTTTTCAAAGCCCATGCCTCCTGGAGGTGACATGTACTTTACGATTTCCATATGTTCCCACAAACACATTCCTGCAAGAAACATGTTAGTGTCAACATCAATGCATATGATTAACCACACAAAGAGCCAAGGTTATACAACAAATTTGGAGTTTGAGGATAGCCATGGGACTATATCACAAAGCTCTCTGAATTGAGTACCACCAAGGCTAGATTCAAAGGAAAACAAAGGTGCATAGAGCAGTAGTACTCTTAAGGTTTGTAAATGTGACATAAACATCATAAAATTCACTACTCGGAAAGCATGAGTGCTTCCACTAGCCAAGCGTCAAATAACATATACAACCCCTGTTGGCAAGAGACACTGTGTGGCTTCATTGGTGTTGTCATTGATGGAAACAAAGACCATTCCACACATCCGTAGGACATGGTGTATCTTTACTGGAAGTTAGATTGAAGAATACCTTGGTCCGGTAAACAAGAATAGAGCAAGCAGCAAGGTTTGACAGTCAGGTCTGGATCTCTTAGAGGAAGTATCTTTGTAAAGTGTAGAGTTGGGGAAGTTAAGAGGAATACCTTGACTAATAGATTCTAGGGATTGAACCTCTGGTGATGAAAGAGTGAAGAGATATGAGCATCTAAGTATTGGGATCCAGTTTGGTAGAGTAGACAAAGGAAGAACTGACCGACAGAGCATCAAAATTATTATGGATGAGATATTGATGGTGATCAAGGTTCTTAAGGTATCATCCTTGATTGGCTGACATGTTAGATGACTTCTATAAGTATCTCCTTGATTCGCATCACTTGGTAAGCAGGGATTCTACTGACAGACTAGAGTTTGGGAAAATATTTTGACTATTCTGGATGCTGACTAGAAAGATATTAAAATCCTTTGTGTGGATATATATACCAGATGGATTTCAATAAGAAAGTTGTTGAGGTGTATTGTGTGGTGCGAATAAAAGCAGAAGAGTAGTGTGAAGGCAGTAAGACAGGTCCTAAATGTAACAAGACAGCAACACCTAAGGAGAGTAAGAATGAAGTGCAGCAGATCAGTAGATTGGGCTTAACCGGAACTGAACCTCAGCATATGTAGATGCTTCTCATCAGTTCAAGTATCTAGTTTCCTTGTATAAACTATTATAGGCAGTGAGCCTCTTATGAGTAGTGTGCTCAGGCAGTGAGCCCTAATTGGCAAGTGTCATTTTATACTATCTTATTCTTCTAACAGAGAATACAATCTTGGGTTAATCACCCTGTGGTTTTCCCCTTAATAGGGTTTTCCATGTCAAAATCATTGTGTCATGTGTATTAATGTTATTTCCATTTCATGGTTATGTTTGCTTATTTGATTTAATGCTACACTAATTGATAAGGAAATTCAGAAAGATGAAATAATTAAGATAATTGATTCACCCCACCCCCCTCTCAATTATCAACAATTGGTATTAGAGCCAAGTTCCTCCAAACAGAGCCTAATAGCTTGAGGAAGATCTGGGAACTCAAATGGATATGTATGGTATGAGGGAACAACTTCAGTCTGCCCTAGATGATCTTGAGCAATCAAACTCTGAAGTCAATGAATTGAAGGAAAGACTCAAATAGGCTGATGATTTCATAAATGAACTAAAAGGGAAACTGAGTATCTCTATGAAAAAGAGAAAAGATCTACTTCAACAATTGGAAAGTCAAAGTGAAGATATTGGTACAAATGAAGATCTGAAGGAGAAAACCAAGTTATGTGAAAAGTTATCAAAAGAGGTCATTATGGTAAGACATGAAATGGAATCAGGAGTTATGAAATTCACCCAAGAAATTGAAGAGAAAAGAAAAACTGAAGATGATCTAAGACAATCTCTCAAGAAGTCAGAAGACTACGACAAAATGGATAGAATAATCAGGCATCTAGAATCTGATCTTGAAGAAGCTAGAGATAATGAAGAACAACTTGAGAATCAGATTGACACTCTTAAAAGGGATCTTCAAATATAAAATGAATACAAAGAGAAATTCAAGATAAGCTCTGCTCAACTTGAAGTTCTTCAAAGCCAAAAGAGGGTGGATGACAAGCAAGGCTTGGGGTATGAAAAAGGTGAAAGCTCCAGATCCGGTCAAAAGAACTCAAGATTAGAACATCCAAGAAATAGGCCTAGAAGACCTCCGATAAGACAACCAAATTCTCAAAGATATCCATCTTTCAATGGATACTACCACAACTGCAACAACTTTGGTCACAAAGCAAATCAATGCAGAAAAAGAATGAATCAAACTAATACATCCTTCTCCGAACAATGCTTCAATTGCAAAAGGTCTGGTCACAAATCCCATGAGTGTAGAAACATACAAATAAACAATTCATTCAATGGTAGATGCTTTGCATGCAATCGAATGGGACATATGGCTAATCAGTGTAGATCAAGAGGATATTAGTCAAATATGTAAAGAAATGTTGTTTGCTACAGTTGCAATAGATCCAGTCATATTGCCAAATTCTGTAGAAGTAAGAATCAAGACAAAAGGGGTCCGGAACAGTATAATCATAGCCAAGACAAAGGAAAGAGAAAAGTAAACGCGAATGAAATTCAAAGGGAGATGAATAAGATATGGGTGAAGAGAAGCACAAAGAATGTTGGGGATGGATCCGCACCAGAATCTGGTGCTGATAATCCTTCCGAAATTTGAGTAGATGAGCTCTGGATTAGGGGGAGTCACTAAGAAAAACAAATCCCCCAGCCAGTCAATTGGTGCCTGAAATTGGCACATGGGAAGTTGCAGATTAAAGGATTCTTAGAGAAACATCTAAAGAAAGCTTGGTAAAGATATGGAAGATCTGCAGGAAGATTTGAAGAGTCTAATCTTCCAAGATTGACCTGGTTTAATAGTCATCCAGTAAAACAAGATTATCATAGTTATATCCAGTATGATTCAAATTTGAGGCATCTTGTTCTTTGGATAGATCAAGTGTTTGGGGAAAGTAAGATAGTTTGTTATTAATCAGCAAGGATAACTCTAAGTATATCTCAATGATCCGGAAAAAGATCTTTCTTAAAATAAGAAGAACCAGACAATCGGAATGACTTGAGTTGCGCATTTATTGCAATATGAAATTAGGCTTTTCCTAGAAATAAAAAGGCTCATTCATCTATCATTTGCACATTTGTATTCAAGAAGAAGAGAAAAGGAGCTCTTCAACAAATTGTCTCAAATTCTCAAAAGATCAACCGTTGAAGTCGATTCATCCAGCAAATTAATTCGGCTCATTCAGCGAACCCTAGAAGCATAAAAGGTATTTTCTATTGTTGAAAATCTCTCTGTAAATCTTTTGAAGATGGCTACTCCAAATGTTGTAAAGATTTCTGATAGGCCTCGACCCAAATTTAAGAAACATCCTTACAAATCTCTAGAAGTGGATCCCTTAGGGGCTTTTTCCAGCATTCCACATGGGGTTTTGCATGTAGAAGATGTTAGGGTTTACATTCACACAAACATTGAAGATTTTGGTGAATCCAAGCTGATGGACATCTACCACAAGGAACTGATAGATGAATCTTTTGAACTAAAACCTCAGTATAAGGCCATCTGGGATAAACATTTTGATCAGTACATCTATTTCCCCTATCTTGAAGAAGATGAGTGGGTCCGGTATGTGTTGAACAGAGTGCATGATAACTTCTTATGGTTGAATAAACCATTCAAGATCACCAAGGATGCAATTAGGGCAGTAACCGGTTTACACTCTTCTGGAGGGTTACTTGTTCTCAAATCTGTCAAAAACCAAATTGTGACTGAGGCCACCAGATCAAAATTTGATAAGAGAGTAATGACCATAGAAGATATCACTAATTTGGATATCAAGTTTGCATCTATGATAATTGGCTATAAGATATATCACTCCAGCAGGGAGAATTTAGTATCTGGAACTGCTGTGTATACTGCTTATGAAATGTTGAGAAAGAATACAGATTATGATCTCTGTGAACTCCTTCTAAGCCAACTGATGGAAAACTTACAGAAGATCAAGAAGGACAAAAAAAACTCTTTTAAGTATGGTGGACTGATATTATGTTTGTTTTTCTACTTTATGAATGAGCTGCCCGGATCCAGTGGTTGGGTATGACAGAATGACAAACCTGTTGCAATTCAAATCAAAGATTACTTGCATGGGTTTGGGGATGCTAAGGCAAGAAATACAACTCTGTGGGGCTACTTCAAGAACTTTTAAAATATGATGCAAACCAGAGAAAGAATTCCCCAATCATTGGTTGAGAAGTACAAAGATACAGTGTGTTTCATGGTTGACACTAATCAATGCCTAATGGAGGTAGTGGAGCCAAGGATAGTCTGGATCATGCCAATGGGGTATGAAGTAGATGAGAAAATTGTAGAGCTGCATATCCAACATCTGTTGAGCCAGCCCAAAGACCCTAAGGTAGAAAGGTTTGGAACCTTCCAAGAGCTGAGTGTAAAAGTTCATGTGGAACTTAGATAGCCTAAAATCAAGAGGAAAATGAGAAGGGAAGTTGAAGAAGCTACCAAGAGGCATGGAATCTCAAAAGAGGCACTTGATGCCCACAAAGAAAAGATGGAAAGAGCAGAAAAAGAAAATGAAGAAGCAGAAAAAGAAAGTGCTCCGGTAAAAGCCCCCTCCTGGACTAGATCTTGTAAGAGCTCTACACCTACAACTGCTAAAAGCTCAAAGGCATCTAAACCAGAAGCAAAATCATCTGGTAAAGTAGAGAAAAGAACTAAGACAAATGCCACAAGGTCTTACATCAGTCAGAAGGATGATGAAGAAACTGAGTCAGATGAGGAGGTAAAGAAAATGAAGAAGAAGAAGAAGAAAGGATCCGGTGAATCTTCTATAGGTCAAGACATGGAATAGATGGCAGAAGAATTTGTTGAAAGGCCCATTCTGTCCATTGATGATGTAGTCAAATTAGTCACTGTGGATGGAAACCTAAAACTAATGACTGAATTCTATGATGATTATAATGAAGTTGACCAAAAGATCTTGCAAGAAGCTACAATCAGATATTTGAATATCTGTAATAAGGCTTTTATTGAAATCATATCTCTCATTCCCAAAAGCCTAGAGAAGGAATTAGAAATAAGAAAGAATAATGCTAAGGCAAAGGATCTTGAGATCCAGGAACATGTAGCCATTCATCTCTTTCCTTCAATCAATCAGAAGCAAATGAATATGATCTTCATAGATTGCAAGAATGAGTTCTAGAGTAAGGCTAGAATGAATCAACTCATGCTTGGAGAAACTAATAAAGTGGCAAAAGAAATAGAAGAAATCCTCTGGAAAGCCTATAAAAGATTCAATATTCCTGTTGCAGAGGATTTAAGTGATGATCCCTCAGGAATGGATAACAAAGAAGAATCTACTGAGATTGTAGTAGAAGAGGCAAAGGAGACTAGTGAAGAAAAAGCTAAGGACTTAGATTCCTCTATTTCGGAAGAGGAAGTCCAAGGAGAAGTAAATCTAGATTCTCCAATAGTCTCCGGATCCAAAGGAGAAAAAAGAATAGAGGAGAAAGAAGAAGTGAAGGGAAGAGAAGAAGGTCAAGTTGAGAAGAACACAAGAGATAGTGCAGAAGGAAAGAAAACTTTGTCTCTGGCAAGAGACACTACAGAAACTATCAAGGATTTCTTGACTAAAGAAATGATGGAGATTGATGAACCAGAGTTACTTCAAGGACCATTTGACTTTGATTCTCTCTCCCTGGTTCAAACAATGAAGATAGCATCCTTTGCCCAAGCAAAGGCTAAAGAGAAACTTCTAAAGTCTCACATGGAAGACTATGAGCTGCTAGAAATTGCATCCGGTGTGCTTGAAAAGATCATACCATCCTTTTAGAAGGATTCCTTAGCTTCTTCATCTGGTAATCTCAAGTCTCTTGTTAATTCTGTTAGCACTCATTTTGAATCTTTAGAGAAATCAGCTGAGGTGAAGGTCCGGAAAGAGTTTTTGGATAAAAGATTCTCTAAGTTACAAGGCTTTATAACCAATGATAGGAGAAATATGGATATTGGGATAAAGAGCTTAGAAAATGCTCTTAAGGATGGAGGAGAAGTATATAAATTTTGTATATCTTGGACTAAAGTAACAAAGGATATTGAGAAGAAAGTGAAAGAACAAGAGGATAAACTGTCAAGCCTCTCTCAGAATTTTGATCCTCTCACTATATCCATAATAAACTAGGAATATCAAACTATTGTAGTCATGAATGAGATTAAGAAGATTGAGAAGGAGAGGAAGAACATATTAAGCAGGATGGGTGAACTTAGAGGGATGATTATCCCTAAATTAGAGGCCATGCATGAGGCCCTAACTGATGCCTAGACCACAGCCTGAACTAGTGATCTGATAGATCTTAAGAGGGCAGAAGCTTTTTCTTTCTTGTTGAGTGGTCACATCTCAATTTTGGACAGGATGAAGCAGAGTTGGGCAACATAATTTGCCCAGTTGAAGACATCTTTTGCAGATATACTTCAATATATGTAAGTGTATCATGTATTTATACTTATGAGGCTAAGTTTAGTTGATTTTTTTGAGGATTATTGGTATGCGAATTCTACCCTTTGCCATTGATGTCAAAGGGGGAGTGAGGAGCAGTGAAAAATGTGGAATCCAGCTAAGGGGGAGCTCTAGAAAAATGTACATTAGAACAGAGCATCAGCCAAGGGGGAGTGTAGTGTGACACTTAGTCATTTTTCACTAAGTGTTTCCATCAATGCCAAAGGGGGAGATTGTTGGCAAGAGACACTGTGTGGCTTCATTGGTGTTGTCATTGATGGCAACAAAGACCACTCCACACATCCGTAGGACATGGTGTATCTTTACTAGAAGTCAGATTGAAGAATACCTTGGTCCGGTAAACAAGAACAGAGCAAGAAGTAAGGTCCCAAAGTTAGGTCCAGATCTCTTAGAGGAAGTATCTTTGTAAAGTGCAGAATTGGGGAAGTCAAGAGGAATACCTTGACTAATAGATTCCAGGGATTGAGCCTCTGGTGATGAAAGAGTGAAGAGATATGAGCATCTAAGTATTGGGGTTTAGTTTGGTAGAGTAGACAGAGGAAGAACTGACCGATAGAGCATCAGAATTATTCCAGATGAGATATTGATGGTGATCAAGGTTCTTAAGGTATCATCCTTGATTGGCTGACATGTTAGATGACTTCTATAAGTATCTCCTTGATTCACATCACTTGGTAAGCAAGGATTCTACCAATAGACTAGAGTTTGGGAAAATATTGACTACGACTAGAAAGATATTGAAATCCTTTGTGCAGATATATATACCAGATGGACTTCGATAAGAAAGTTGTTGAGGTGTATTGTGTGGTGCAAAGAAAAGAAGAAGAGCAGTGTGAAGGCAGTAAGATAGGTCCGGAATGTAACAAGACAACAACACCTAATGAGAGTAAGAATGAAGTGTAGCATATCAGTATATTGGGCTTAACCAGAACTGAACCTCAGCATATGTAGATGCTTCTCATTAGTTCAAGTATCTAGTTTCCTTGTATAAACTATTGTAGGCAGTGAGCCTCTTGTGAGCAGTGTGCTCGGGCAGTGAGCCTTAATTGGCAAGTGCCATTTTGTACTATCTTATTCTTCTAACAGAGAATACAATCTTGGGTTAATCACCCCATGGTTTTTCCTTTAATAGGGTTTTCCACATCAAAATCATTGTGTCATGTGTATTAATGTTATTTCCATTTCATGGTTATGTTTGCTTATTTGATTTAATGCTGCACTAATTGATAAGGAAATTCAGAAAGCTAAAATAATTAAGATAACTGATTCACCCTCCCCCTCTTAGTTATCAACAACCCCATCATCATATTATGAACTAAGTCCATTTTTTGATTGCTCTCGAAAGGGACACTAGGTCCACATCAGTATAAATGTTTGTCATCATTCACCCACTAGGTAGAAACACTAGAGAAAGGGAAACAATAAATAAGAGAGGAGAAACAAGTGTCTTAGGGACAGTCACGTAGGAGGGTGCCCCCAAGTCATCAACCGTGATGCTATGTCCGTAAGACACAACACACAACAATGAAATCAAAGAGAGGCAATATAGAAGAATGATGATACAAATAGAAGAAGGTCATAACAGAGGTGGTCTCCTAGTAGCTTGAACCTTACAGGAGAATCCGGGGTCATCTTCGGAGGCCTAAACAACACATAACACATCACGGGGAAAGTAGATCATGAGAGAGATAAAGGGTTAGAGATACTTACCTGCAGGGCCCCTGTCAGGCTAGCAGGTATCATGAATCTTGATCTTTATCTTAATGGTTAAGGCATTATCACTTCTTCTCTCTTCCATATGTTCAAGAGTTCATGGGGATAAGTATGTAGGAAAGGTTTCTCTTAATGATGGTTAAGAGGGGATGTTGCCATGTCTGTGTCAACTATAGGAGCTTGTGGAGGCATCCAAAAGATACCCATTTTAGTCCCTATATAGGGTGTTGGAATGTCTTGTGTCAAAGGGATAGCTTGTTCTTCCACAACATGTAGGATTTCATTTCTTTCCAAAGTATGTGATGGTTCATGATCTGTTTTCTTGTTTAGAATGTAAATGAGAAGTTCTTGAACATTAGGTGGCAAATTATCATTAGATTCAAGAAAATAGTCACAAAGAGAATCTGCATCATCCAAAGCTTCATCCTAATTAGGGAGAGTAGGAAGGGATGGAAAAGTAGTGTGGAGAAATGTATCGATGATATCTTTTTCTTGTGCCAATATATCCTCACCAAGTGGGATTATGTTGGGACAAGTCTCTTTGTTTGATAGATCACCCATTACTATTTCATTCTCATAGGTCTTAGAAAGGATTTACATTATATCATCATGAAACAAAGGGAGAGCGGGAGTAAAGTTATCACCACTACTTTCCCCATGATTGTTTTCATCTATAAAACTTTTGAGATTCTCCATGATTGAAAGAAAAACATCCACAATCTCAAGAAAGTTATCAAAATAGGCTATGGATTGAAGGATATCACATGTGGTACTATTGGTTATATCAATGCCATAGATGTATGCAATTTGATGCAATACTTAAGAATATTTGTCGGTGAATTTGAAAAAATTATCATAATTCATAACATACTCATATAAGTCTTCTAAAGATGTATTCTTAGGAGAATCCATTGATGCAAAATATATGCAAAAGATGCTTGATTTATGTACTTTTTCAATGCAACTGAATGAACCAAAAGGGTGTTGTAAGGATTTTAGTCTAGGGAAACAGGTTATATGTCTAATATCAGTCCAAAACAGCAATATTATCACTCTCAACACACTCTTGATGCAAATCCAAGGTAATGCCGAGTCAAAATATAGTGAAAATATGTCCAAATAGGCACTTTTTCAACCAAAACTCAATGCAACAGAGCATAACAAAGGGTGTTGTGATGAAAATGATGATGGATAGAAAAAAATATTAGTAATAATAGCCAGTTGGTGCCAAAATACCGAACACGACATGCTTTCAGTGCCACTTAAGGTAAAACCCTAGTAAAAATATAACAAAATATGCAAATTTTCACAGTTTTTTCAACTCCAAGACCTAGAAAGAGGGGTTTGTAAGGAATTTTAGGAGGTATAGAAAATAGTATTAGTCACCTCAATCCATAAAATTCATCACAACACACTTGGAGTGCAAACTAGGTCAAACCCTAGGGCAAAAATAGTCAAAATGTGTAGTTTTTCACTAAATTTTCACTACAAGAGCTTGTTAAAAGGGTGTTGTGAAGCTTTTTGTGAGGGGAAGAAAATTATTATCCCAATAAAAGAAAAATAATTCCAAAATACCTTTCACAAGATGCCTATGGTGCAAGTTTATAAAGTCGATAAGGCCAAATTTAGTAAAAATCGTTGTTTTCGAAGCCCTAGATTTGAGATCTTGGAACAAAATGCTATGCGAATGTTTTGAAGTATGATTTTTGATGGAAATTAAATACTCTTAGATCTAAAAATGATTTTCAATCTTGAACATGCCAAATGCCCATGCAAATTTAAGGAGAATGCATCAAAATAGCTAGTTTTTGTTGAAATTTTCTATGCAAAAATGCAAATATTTTAAATCTAAATGCAAATTTACAATTAAATGAAAGACCAATTTCATTCAAATATTTTTGAATTTTTCTAATTTTTCAATTTTTTTGAATTTTTCTCAATGCAATAAAATGAATGGCCAATTGAATGAATGAAATCAATCCAAATCTGAAGACAAACATTTAGCAAGTTGCAATTTAAGTCCAAAAACATGGGTTCACCAAAATGTTTAGGGGAAAATTGGATTTGTTAATGGTTTAGTTTTTATGTGTTTAAATCTGCCTCTCCACTAAACATTGAAGGATCTAGGGTTGAGTGGAGAGAACTTCATACCCTAGGTCACTTACAAATGTAGGGAAACTTGGATTAGGGAATTATTTTATTAATTTTCCTTCTCTTATGCCTAATTAACCATCAAAACCCTAATTATGCAAATACGACAACAAATTGACGAATGACAGAAAAAGCTCTTGTAGACAGGAGTAAAATACCAAATCACATAATACCTATTTTCGAGGTTCTGAAGCCGAACAATCAGCGACACTAGAGCAGGTGCCCAAGTCCAAGGTGCTAGTTGCTTTGTGGAATCCAGACCTCCTTCCAACAATGATCAACTCTGTATCTTCTGTTTCCAGAAATCTATCTGCGAAGGACACTAGAGCGAGCGCCTAAGTCCTAGAAGTGCTCCTGTGTCTTGCTTTTCTTCAGATCCTAATACCTTGATGTCTTCCAATCCTTCCTACAACTCCACTTTTCCCAAATGTGACACCTATAACTTGCAATCACAAGACTTGGTTTTGGGGGTTGTGGTGTTTAGAGGCTTACCTGAGTCAAGCCCCGGAGGACACTTAAGTCTCTGAACACCATTATTAGATAAATAGTGCATACCCTTGTGAGGCAGAGGTAAAAACCAAAGGAATCAATGATGAAAACATAATATTATGTCACCTTGTAGTGAAGATCTCATGGAGGAAGAGGTTGTTCATGCCATGAGGAAATTGATACTCAAATATGCAAATATCAACACACAATACAAGTCTACTCTTGCAACACAAAAGAAAGCCTTGAATCACCTTGAGAACACAATAGCTTGCTAGTAATCATCTAGTTTACAAATGAATGCCTAAACATTCTTATATATGCAACTACAAGCACTCCTGCCAAGATTTAAAAAATCAAAACTTACTGTGTCGGCAAAAGGACCCAATAACGGTCACAAACTGGCACCCAAAAATGAGGGCTGCCCCAAAATAGGGTAGGACTAGGGTGCGGGTGTCCAAGTCCTCCCCCCTATTTTGGGCAGGGTACAACTCAAGGGGTCAACCTAGGTCCAATTTGCCATGAAACCTAGGTCTCATTCGATTGGGGTGCCAAAATATGAACTAAGATGTCCTAAATGCATACTAAAAACCCAGGAGCTAAACCTTATTAGGGAAAAGCCCCCAAGGGGATATTTTCTAATGTTACAACCTAACAGCCTTGGGTTTGTTGAAAATATCAGTATATGTGTTAAGTTAAAAATCCAAAGGGTCACCCTTGCTACCATTGTAATCCCCAACCTAAAGCAGCAAGTGATTACTGTTGGCAAGAGACACTATATGTATTCATGGTTGTTGTCATTGATGGCAACAAAGGTCATCCCACATATCCGCAAGTCATGGCGTGTCTCTACCGGAAGTCAGAATGAAGATTGTTGTGGTCCGGTGAACAAGAACAGAGCATGTGGCAAGGTCCGACAGATTGGTCCGGATCTCTCAGAGGAAGTGTCTTGGTGTAGTGCGGATTTGGGGAAGTCAAGAGGACTACCTTGAGTAGTATATTCCAAGGATTTAGCCTCCGGTGATGGACAAGGAAAAAGATATGAATAGTTGAGTACCGGATTCCTGAGAGACAGTGAGAACAGAGGAAGAACTGACTGACAGAGCATCAGACTATTTTCCGGATGTGCTACTGTTGATGGTAAAGGTTAGGAAGGCATGAATCATGTTTGGCCGACATGATTAATGACATCTACAAGTATATGCTTGATCCGCATTACTTGATATGCAAGGATTCAGCCGACAGAACAGAGTTTGTGAGAAGATAGACTATTCCGGGTGCCGACTAGAAAGATAATGAAATCACTAGTGCGGATAAAAATAGAGGATGGATTTTGTTGTGAGAAGGTGGATTATATGATGGTGTATGTGAATAAGTAAAGAACATAGCAGAAGTAGTAAGAAAGATTCGGTATGTGAAAGGAAAGCAAAATAAAGAACAGAGGAAAGATGAAGTGTAGAAGATCAGTATACAGAGCCTAAACTAGAATTGAACTCCAGCATATGTAGATGCTTCCAATCAGTTCAAGTATTGTATAAACATTCTTTTGTAGATAGTGTGTCTCCTTGTAGGCAGTGTGCCTCTTTGTGAGCAGTGTGCTCGGGCAGTGAGCCCTAATTGGGAAGTGCCATTTTGTAAATCCTTATTCTTCTAACAGAGAATAATCTTTGGGTTAATCACCCCGTGGTTTTCTCCCTTAACCAGGTTTCCACATCAAAAATACTGTGTCATGTGTTTCTCATTTCATGGTAATGTTTGTTTGTTTGATTCAATGCTACTTTGATTAATAAGAAAGTTCAAAAGAAGAAATACTTAGGATAACTGATTCACCCCCCCTCTCAGTTATCAACAATTGGTATTAGAGCTAAGTTCCTCCTAATAAAGCCTAACAGCTTGAGGAAGATCTGGGAGTTCAAATGGATGCATATGGTTTAAGGGAGCAACTCAAGACTGCCCTTGAGGATCTTGAACAGTCAAACTCTGAAGTCAATGAATTAAAGGAAAGACTCAAATAGGCTGATGAATTCATGAGAGAACTAAAGGACAAATTAAGTCTCTCTATGAAAAAGAGAAAGGAGCTGCTCCAGCAATTGGCAAGACAAAGTGAAGAAAGCAATACAAATGAAGAATTGACTGAGAAAACCAAGTTATGTGAAAAGTTATCAAAAGAAGTCATTATGTTAAGACATGAAATGGAATCAGGAACTATAAAGTTTACTCAAGAGATTGAAGAAAAAAGAAAAGATGAAGACAATCTAAGACAATCTCTTAAAGAGAAATCAGAAGAATGCCACCAGATGGACAGGATTATCAGACATCTTGAATCTGATCTTGAAGATGCCAAAGATAATGAAGAAAAACTTGAGGATCAAATTGTCTCTCTCAAAAGAGATCTTCAAACAGCAAATGAATATAAAGAAAAATTCAAGATAAGTTCTGCCCAACTTGAAGTACTTCTTGGAAGTCAAAAGAGGACAGATGACAAGTATGGTTTGGGATATGAGAAAGGAGAAAGCTCTGGATCCGGTCAAAAGAATTTTGGATCAGAAAATCCAAGGAATAGGCCTAGAAGACCTCCGGTAAGACAGCCCAATGCTCAAATATATCCATCCTTCAATGGATACTGCCACAGCTGCAATCACTTTGGTCACAAAGCTAATCAGTGCAGGAAGAGAATGAATCAGACTAATTCATCCTTCTCCGGACAGTGCTTTAACTGCAAAAGGTATGGACACAAGTCTCATGAATGCAGAAATATACAAATAAACAAATCATTCAATGGTAGATGCTTTGCATGCAATAGAGTAGGTCATATGGCTAATCAATGCATATCAAGAGGTTATCAGTCAAATATGCAAAGAAATGTTATTTGCCAAATCTGTAATAGGTCCGGTCATAATGCAAAAGTCTGTAGAAGCAAGAACCAGGACAAAAGAGGTCCGGTATATAATCAGAATCAAGACAAGGGTAAACAAAAGATGAATGTGGATGAAGTTAGGAATCAGATGAACAAGATTTGGGTGAAGAAAAGTTCAGAGAATGTAGAGGTTGGATCCGCACCAGACTCTGGTGCTGATATTTCTTCCGAAAATTAAAAAGTGAGCTCTGGCTCAGGGGGAGACTCAAAGAAAATCCTGTTCCCCCGACCAATCAAGTGGTGCCGGATGTGGCACAAGATGCAGAGTAAAGGGTTTAAAGATATATGTCTTGAGATGATCCAGATAAGATTTTAGAGGTCCGCATGAAGATGTAAAGAAGTTCTGATCAATCAAGTAAGACCTGTTCTGGGAGATGTTCCGGAATGACAGAGGATTACAAAAGGGTCCGGAGAGATCCGGAAGTGCATTGTCTTATTCTGTGGATTGGACAGAGTGTTTGGGATATTCTTGTAATGTGTCATCTTGATTTGTTCATGATTGGAAGATCCGCATGATGTTCATAGATCAGGACTGATCTGGTACTCCAAGCTATCTGGATAAGGCAAACTGGAATAATGTAGGTTGAGCATTTATTGCCATCAGATATTAGGGTTTGCGGAGCAATATAAGGGATTTCTCATAAAATCACTTGCTCATTCTGCACTCAAGAAGAAGCGAAAAGTGGAGCTCTGCAAGAAGATTCATCAAGCTCACCAAAGATCTCCTGCCAAAGTCATTACATACAAAAATCAATCCAACCACTCCATGTAACCGAAGACGCATAAGGTATTTTCCATTTTCGATATCTTGCTACAAATCTTTTGAGAAATGGCTACTCCAAATATAGTAAAAATCTCAGATAGGCCCCGACCTGAATTTAAGAAACATCCATACAAGTCATTGGAGATAGATCCCTTAGGAGCATTCTCTAGTGTTCCTCATGGCATTTTACACACAGAAGACGTTAGGGTTTACATACATGCAAGCATTGAGGAATTCAGGGAATTCAAATTGAGAGATCTCTATCACAAACAACTGATAGACAATGCTTTTGAGCTTAAACCAGAGTATAAGGGTATCCAGAAGAAACAGTTTGATCAATTCATTCATTTCCCCTGCTTTGAAGAAGATGAATGGGTCCGGTATGTATTGAGCAGGATGCATGACAACTTCCTATGGCTGGATAGACCTTGCAAGATCACAAAAGAGGCAATTAGGGCAGTAATTGGTCTATACTCTTCCGGAGGGATACCTATCCTCAAATCTGTCAAAAATAACATTGTAACTGAGGCCACCGGATCAAAATTTGATAAGAGGGCAATGACCATTGAAGATATTTCTGATCCGGATATCAAGTATGCATCCATGATAATAGGATACAAGATCTATCACTCCAGCAGGGAGAATTCTGTATCCGGAACTGCAGTATATACTACCTATGAAATGCTAAGGAAGAATGCAGATTATGATCTCTATGAACTTCTCTTAAGCCAATTAATGGAAAATATACAAAAAATCAAGAAGGACAAAAAGAATTCTTTTAAGTATGGTACTCTTATATTATGTCTATTTTTCTACTTCATGAATGAGCTGCCCGGATCAAGTGGATGGGCATGGCAGAATGACAAACCTGTTGCAGTCTAGATAAGAGATTATTTACATGGGCTTGGGGATGCCAAGCAAGAAATACAGCCCTATGGGGATACTTCAAAAACTTCCAGAGCATGATGCAAGCAAGAGAAAGAATTCCCCAGTCTCTTGTTGAAAAATACAAAGACTCAGTTTGCTTTATGGTGGATACTGATCAGTGCCTAATGGAGGCAGTGGAGCCAAGGACTGTCTGGATCATGCCCATGGGGTATGAGGTTGATGAACAGATTGTAGAACTACATGTTCAACACATGCTTAGTCAGCCCAAAGATCCAAAGGCAGAAAGGTTCGGAACCTTTGAGGAGCTGAGTGTGAAGATCCATGTGGAACTCAGGGAACCTAAGATAAAGAGGAAAGTGAGAAAAGAAGTAGAGCATATTGCTCAAGGCCTAGGCATTCCAAAGGAGGCACTTGATGCCAACCGGAAAAAGAGAAGAAAGGCTGAGGAAGAAAAGAAAGAGGTAGAAAAGAAAAGCAAGAAAAGTGCTCCGGTGGAAACCTCAACCCAGACCAGATCATCAAAAGGATCTACACCTGTCAGAACCAAAAGCTCAAAACCAGAAGTCCAGGTATCCGGTAAAAGATCTAAGACAAAAGCCTCAAGAGCTTATGAAAGCCAAAAGGATGAAGAGGAAACTGAGTCAGATGAGGGAGTAAAAGAAATAAAGAAGCAGAAGAAGAAAGGATCTAGTAAACCCTCCACAGGCCAAGACAAGGAAGAAATGGTAGAAGTAGTTGTTGAAAAGCCCACCCTGTCTCTAGAGAGTGTAATAAAGTCAGTCACGGTGGATGGAAACCTTCAACCAATGATCGAATTCTATGATGATTACAATGAGGCTGACCAAAAGATTCTGCAGGAAGCCACAGTCAAGTATCTGAACATATACAATAAGGCTTTCATTGAGATCATATCTCTAATTCCTAAAAGCCTAGAAAAGGAATTAGAAATAAGAAAGAATAATGCTCAGGCAAAAGATCTTAAGATCCAGGAGCAGATAGCTATTCAGCTATATCCTCAAATTGATCCCAAGACAATGAACATAATATTCAAAGACTGCACAGATGAGTTCAGGAGTAAAGCAAGAATGAATCAACTTATACTTGGTGAGACTGACAAGGTGGCCATAGATACAGAAGAGATCCTCTGGAAGGCCTTCAAAAGGTTTAATCTTCTTGTTGTAGAGGACTTAGGTGCAGAAACAGCTGTGGACTTGGAATCATCTACTCCGGAAGAAGTGCCCCTTGAACAGACTAACATCTCTCCTCCGGCTTCTCCTACAGTCTCCGGATCCCAAGAAGAAGAGAAATTACAGGAGAAAGAAGCAGCAGTAAAAGAAAAAGAGGTTGACAGCACCAAGGATGCAGAGAAAGAGAAGATTCCAACAGAGAAAACCACAACTGAAAGTGGAAAGAATGTAAAGACTCCAAAGGACAAAACTGCAGAAGAGAAGAAACATCTGTCTCCGGCAAGAGACACTGCACAAACTATTCAAAAGTTTCTGAGCCAAGAAACAATAGAGATTGATGAACTAGAGCTTCTAAAAGGCCCATTCGACTTTGACTCTCTCTCTCCAGTACAGACGATGAAGATAGCTTCATTTGCAAATGCTATGGCAAATGAAAAACTCCTAAAGTCTCATATGGAAGACTGTGAGTTGATAGAGGCTGCTTTCGGAGTGCTTGAAAAGATTATGCCATCAGTCTAGATAGATCCGACAGCCTCCTCTTCCGGTAATCTCAAAACCTTAGTCAGCAGTGTTGGTACACAATTTGATTCTCTAGAAAAATCAGCTGAAGAAAAGGTCCGGAAGGAATTTTTGGATAAGAGATTTTCAGAAGCACTAGGATTAATCTCTAATGATAGAAGAAATATGAGTATTGGAATAAAGAGCTTAGAAAATGCTCTTAAGGATGGCGGTGACATCTACAAATTTTGTATCTCCTGGTCAAAGGCAATAGTAGAAATTGATAAGAAAATAAAAGAGGAATAGGACAAACTACAAAGTTTATCTCAAAGTTTTGATCCTCTCTCTTCCTCCATAATGAATCAAGAATGTCAAACTATTACAATCACAAATGCAATAAAGAACTTTGAGAAGGAAAGGAAGAATATAACTAACCGGATGGGAGAACTTAGAAGGATTATAATCCCTAAGTTAGAAACTATGCATGAAGCCTTCAGTGATGCTCAGACTACCGCCCAAACAAATGATCTGACAGATCTCAAAAGGGCAGAAGCTTTTGCATTTTTGTTAAGTGGTCACATTTCAATTTTGGACAGAATGAAGCAAAGCTGGGCTACAGAACTGGTCCAATTGAAGACATCCTTTGCAGACATTCTTCAGTTTATGTGAGTATGTAAATATGCGGCTATGTATAGTAAATTTTTGAAAATTTTGGTGTGCGGACCCTACCCTTTGCCATTGATGTCAAAGGGGGAGTGAGGAGCAGTGAAAAATGAGGAATACAACTAAGGGGGAGTTCCGAAAATTGTATATAAAGTTAGAGCATCAGCCAAGGGGGAGCATAGTGTAAACACTTAGTCATTTTTCACTAAGTGTTGCCATCAATGCCAAAGGGGGAGATTGTTGGCAAGAGACACTATATGTATTCATGGTTGTTGTCATTGATGGCAACAAAGGTCATCCCACATATCCGCAAGTCATGGTGTGTCTCTACCGGAAGTCAGAATGAAGATTGTTGTGGTCCGGTGAACAAGAACAGAGCATGTGGCAAGGTCTGACAGATTGGTCCGGATCTCTCAGAGGAAGTGTCTTGGTGTAGTGTGGATTTGGGGAAGTCAAGAGGACTACCTTGAGTAGTATATTCCAAGGATTTAGCCTCCGGTGATGGACAAGGAAAAAGATATGAATAGTTGAGTACCAGATTCCTGAGAGACAGTGAGAACAGAGGAAGAACTGACTGACAGAGCATCAGACTATTTTCCGGATGTGCTACTGTTGATGGTAAAGGTTAGGAAGGCATGAATCATGTTTGGCCGACATGATTAATGACATCTACAAGTATATGCTTGATCCACATTACTTGATATGCAAGGATTCAGCCGACAGAACAGAGTTTGTGAGAAGATAGACTATTCTGGGTGCCGACTAGAAAGATAATGAAATCACTAGTGCGGATATAAATAGAGGATGGATTTTGTTGTGAGAAGGTGGATTGTATGATGGTGTATGTGAATAAGTGAAGAACAGAGCAGAAGTAGTAAGAAAGATTCGGTATGTGAAAGGAAAGCAGAATAAAGAACAGAGGAAAGATGAAGTGCAGTAGATCAGTATATAGAGCCTAAACTGGAATTGAACTCCAGCATATGTAGATGCTTCCAATCAGTTCAAGTATTGTATAAACATTCTTTTGTAGACAGTGTGTCTCCTTGTAGGCAGTGTGCCTCTTTGTGAGCAGTGTGCTCGGGTAGTGAGCCCTAATTGGCAAGTGCCATTTTGTAAATCCTTATTCTTCTAACAGAGAATAATCTTTGGGTTAATCACCCTGTGGTTTTCTCCCTTAACCGGGTTTCCACGTCAAAAATACTGTGTCATGTGTTTCTCATTTCATGGTAATGTTTGTTTGTTTGATTCAATGCTACTTTGATTAATAAGAAAGTTCAAAAGAAGAAATAATTAGGATAACTGATTCACCCCCCCTCTCAGTTATCAACAATTACACCTTGCATATTGAGCTTACATGATGATATCATATGAATATTGAAAATCCAAAGAGAAAATTAGGCCATTTAAGTAACTCTACCAGGGCTATAGACACTTGCTGGTAGTGGGGCTCTACTTAGGGGGAATATAATGATAACCTTGTCGGGGTTATGAATGCCTACTGGAAGCAAGGTTCTATCCCAATTGGCTATGAGGGATGAACCCAAAATACGTAGGTTAACACTAGTTACTATTGTTTTTAACCTACTTTCAAGATGAGGATAATTAATCATATGCACACACTTGATCCCTTATCAGCCTTGTTGCACTTATGAACCTAATATCATTCGAAAAGGTCATGATACTTATGCTTAGGGAGAATTATGATGTTATGTTTTAATGTGACCTCATCACTTGAATCATTTGAATTTTGTTGTTTTCTTTGATGGCAAGTTGTTGTGTGGTTACACAACATGCCCCATTTTGCCTTAGCAAAATAGGGACCCAACTTTTTTCTTCTGCTTGTTTTCGCTTTCTTGCTTTGGGTAGTTTGGTAAAAGTCAGTCAGGCATGTCACCCTTGCTTATGCATGTGCATCACAAAAGAAGGGCCAGTTGTCAAGGTTAGAATTTGCTATCATAAACCTCACAATCAGGAAGAGTACAAAATTCTAAGCATGTTTACCTTTTGGATTACTCTGATATTGTTTAAGGATAGAGAGTTATGCTAAGTCAAAGTTTGGTCAACCCAAATATTTCCTAAAGGGTCACATTTCTAAATATCAGTCATATTCATTAAGATGACCCTGACTTAAGAAGATCATCCGATGTCCATTTGTTCCCCATATGCAAATGTCAAACTTAAGTGGGGTAGATTATTTATCCATCATAACCTTAGGGTTTGTTTCCGAGGGTCATATTTCCAAACATTTGTCATCTTACAAAATATCACCCTTTGCGAATATCACCCTTCACAAACATAGCCCTGACGTCATCCAATTGTGATATATAGAAGAGATCACCTTGATCCTGACGTTATCAGTACACCTGACCCATGGAGGGTCATATTTTGAAAGATTCGTCATATTCCTTAATATGACGATGACATCACCATAACCCAATAATAAAGAGAACATGACAACATGATGATGTCATCATGATCCAACCTGAAAAGGTCACATTTCAAAATATCCCTGACCTTAGTAAATATGACAATGACATCATCTTTCTCGAGTAATTCTAAAAGGCTTGTAAATTGATGACATCACCATAAATTATCGAATGAGGGTGATATTCCTGAATATTAAACATCTGGATATTCTCATATATCCCTCGTTTTGAACTTTATGACCTGATATGCCTAGCTTCGTAATAACCAATCCAATCATGCCACATGGCAATACCCTCGGGGTCATATGAACATAGTATTATCATGATTTATCAATAAATGTAATAGGACCTGATCTCGATCATTGGACAAAAGATTGATAATATGGATGGTCAAATCACCCTGATCATTGGTAAATAATTGTCTTAGAGGATCATATTCTCAAATATACCTGATCTTCTAAGAGATCACCCTCCTGCATTAAATGTGAGCCTAATGGTAGGTCACGCCCTCCTGATTTCAAATATAAACTTGACACTTGGCAACATCTATGAATGTCATGTGAATGATCAAAGGACTTAAATAAAAATGATACATGCACCCTAATTGTCGTATTGATCAATTTAAAAGTAAATTTTAGGGATTATTTACATTTACCCTACAATAATCAAAATTACAAAGCTCTGAAAGTCAAACTATCACCATCACCTACAAACAGAATGGTCGTGCATCTGAACGGAACGGGATGGTAAACACAGGTCGGTCATATTTTTCGTCATCACTAATACTGTAAAAGAGAAAAGCGATTATCAGGTATGTAACTGAAATCCTCTCTTTTGTCATTTATGGTAAATCATAAGGTAAGAGGGTTGGGTCAAGTAAATTTAACATGATGATATATGAAATGAGCTAGATTAGTGAAATTGATACTAGAATGAATGTGATCTCTTTCCTCATGCTGAGCATAAATATGTTAGGGTAAGAAATGCATGGTTTTATCACAGGATGTAATGGAAGCTAGAAGGAATAGGTTTGAAATTGAGTTCCTAAAACCTATGTTCGTATAGCCCAAATGGGTAGGATTTAGATATGGCATGATAAATGACACACACCAGGAAAACACAAACCTGGATGCATGGACAAGACAATTAGACAATGGAAGTGGAAACCCTATATTACAAAGGATATACTCCACAGGGATGTGGCACATTGGGGGATTTCCCTATGCCATGGAGGCTACTAAGCTAGTGGTCGAGTGTGCATGAAATTATAAGCCTTAGACCAGAAAAGTGGAGAAGTATGGAAGGGTATATGTGGATTTCTCGACTAAAGGGATCACAGCTACATTCAATTTGCCAATAGGGAATAATGTGGTCAAGCTAAGCCTGAGTAGAATGGAAAAGGAATACCTTGGTAATGAGAAAGAGGCTAGGAGGATCATGTACCAATGGAGGTCCAAGAGAAGTACATATAAGGCCTCAGCCAAACTGCCAGTGTACTTGTTCAAATTTGATTTTGCTGAAGAATATCAATATATGATGGTCCTGCTTACCAGAATGACAGGAAGACAGCATGCTAGGAACTTTGAGAATTGGATGTGGTAGTGCCCACTTAGGGTTAGGGTTTCAAGCTGGAACATCTATAGGCATTTTCATTCAAACCCTAAAAATTCTAAGTCCTAAGGTCTTGCGCTTTATCTTTTAATTTTGCATTGACCTCCTGTAGCAGGTTCCAAGTTGTTCAAGTTGTAACCTAAGCATTTTGGCTAGTTCAGTGACCGGCCCCCTTTGCCTTGTTACCTCCTTTTCTCGTCGCTAAAGTCATATCGCCAAGACAATACACATCGGTGGCTCTTTTCATGCTCTTTCCGATGGACCAATACATCTTCACATCAAAAGATACAAAATACATTTCGTTGAGACCTTGCCTATCAACAGCCAAGTCTGACATCCCTTCAATGGCCGATGGGATACATACAAAGGTGATACATCGACGTGGCAATATGTATCGGTGTGTTGTGGATATATCACTCTGACACTTGGGGTCACTCTGATAGGGTCAAAGGTTTGTATCCACTGTATTATATTGTTTCATATATACAACCACATGTACAAGGTAAAATATACAAGTAGTGAAATATGCAAAGTGGATGCAGCCAGAAAGTTAGTTTCATTTTTAAAAAAGGTGAAGTCTGCCATTGTCTATTGGGATTGTATGTTCCCAATATACAATCAGACATACAATGAGTAAATACAATGAAATATGCAAGGCAAGTTGTGGTCAAAGTCAAAGATGATCGAAAACCTGGTGGGACCCACATGGTTGTATGTCCCAGGGTTGTATGTACATGTGCATATACAAAAGATGATACAAGGGCGCATATACAACTCAGATGGGGAAGGATAATGTGTTTTGGCAGATAAGTCGTTGGGGTTCGCGGGTTGTATGTTGCACATTGTATGTGTGATATACAACGTGAGATACAATGAATGAGATACAAACCAGATTTGAAAGTTTTTTCTTTCTGATTGATAAATGTGATGGAATCCATAGGTTGTATGTATATTGCGTATTGTATTTATGTAATGTACAAAGAGATATGCAAAGAGAAGATACAAAGCCCAGATCTGATGGTGATTGAGATTTGTTTTATAAGGACTTGGGGTTTGCCTTTGTATGCAGGTGATTGTATGTTTATACAATCTTGTATGCAACAACAGATTCAAAAGGAGATACAATAGCTCGTCGGCCAAACAATGATCATCGGTGGACACCTCCGAGGTCTTTCCGACGGCCGATGAATATGAAAATATTCAGCGATGGTGATCCAACCAGATGCTACCATGTGTCCAGGTGGTTGTATGTATATGCATTTGCATATGCAAAGATTTGAAGGCGAAAAAAGGTAAAATGGGAGAAGGAAAAGTCAGCAATGGAAAAAAGGTGACTACGTGGTGTGATCTCACTGATGGAAGACTTTTTGATGGTGCCGATGTAGATTTTTCATGGTGAATGCATGATTTGAAGTTGTAGATCTTAGCGGGAATAGGGAAATCGATGGCCTATTTTAATCTTTTAGAAAGCGGGGGAGATTTCTATGTGTTTGCTACTGCATTTCGAAAGGAAGGAACTTCAAAAGCATGCAACCACTGCATTTCGAGAAGCCATAGGTAGGTGGGCCATTAATGGCAATTTGCAAGAGTATGGGTCTAATTGACTAGCCAACTACCAAATTTGTGAAGAAAATCTCCAAGCGGCTGCCCGACTCCAATCCCACCTGCTCCTTCCCTCTTGTTCTCCCTAGTGCATTCAATGTTCTTGGTGCCATTCTCATGATGCATTGTATCTGGCAAAATTTTGATGTGACATTGTACTTAATGCTGAGTGCACATTCTTGTTGTATAAGTAGATTGTGTCACTCATTTTCTTGGTTGTTGAAAACTGGACAAATTTTGGTGGAGTAATAAGATACAATTTTGCTGGTGGATCTATTTTGGTGCCTTGTGATTTTATGAATCATATGTTGTATTTTTATGCATAAGTTTACTAGTTTCATGTTGTTTTAATATGAGAAATGCATAGTTGCATGTGTTCAGTTGTTTGTCTCCAAGTTGTGGGCATTTTTTTCTTTTGAATCTAAATAGCTAAGGGTTATTTGGGATTCTAGAACATGGGCTTTCTGTGTTGAATGTCTAATCTCTTACTTTTGTTCAAGGAACAAATTAAATGTTTTAGGTTAACCATTGGGAAAGGTATGCTGCAACAGAGATGTCATTAAGTATGAATGACTAAATACTTAGTCTTGGGATGTATGTGTAAGACAGACACAACACAATCCCCTTGAAACCCAATTATTGATTCAAGTTTATGGTAATCATTCACATATGTATGTCTATTGACTCCGAGCCCTGAGATAGGCACCAGTCTAGTCTTCTATTGAGGTTATAATCCAAGGTCCCAGTCTTGCATCCAAATACAAAATACAAATTCAAACTTCAAATATAAACCTTTAGGACATTAGAAGTAGTTTTAGGAATAAAATCCTCTATTTTACAACTGAGCATAGGCCCAAAGCTAGCCCCTTTGTACTTATTTTATAGTTTTGGTCTGCATAAGAGAGGATCTATCTACTTTGTGTCAACATCCCAATAAGTTCACAAGCATATTTTATGGATGTTGAATAGGGAATACCCCCCTTGGTCCTGCAAAGCCTAAAGAAGAAGAGGAGATATTTATAGAGTCTATCTCCTATACGGTTGGCTCCTAGCCTGGGAACCCTATTGATCAATGATGGCTACCTTGTAGGGATAACTGGGAAGCATCTAGTTTGGGAAAAACCCCAACAGATTTGGTGACTCCGCTGGGGATGTGAAGTTAAAATGTTATCTTGTCATCCCTGGTGAATTCCTGCCCATCTGAGTCACAACAGATTTGGTGACTCCACTGGGGAATGCTTTGTGTAAGAACCTTGGTTTAAATAACTAATTCCTAGTTGTAGGTGGTGACTTTGAACAAAGCTCCCAATTGGTAAGGTGAAATTTGTATGTAGGGGAGAAGATCCCTGCATAATCCTTTGCTTGAAGAATTACCCAAAAAAATGATGTATAGGAGAAAAGGGACCATTCAACTCGGTCAAGAAGGTTCTCCCAGCCCTAGAAACAATGATATTACCCAAGATAATCCAAGATCTCCAGAGCAGTAGGCACCTTATTTTCAAACACAGAGGCTGAAATTCAAGATGTATATGAAAGACAACAAGGTGATAGATTGAGAATGAGATCATAGGTGTTCCAGGAACACCCTTTCTTAGACTCCCCTGACATATTTGAAGAAACTGAGTCCCTAAGGGATGATGATGATGACCAAAATCGAATGGGACCATCCTCTTCTATGCCTAAAGATGAAGAATTAGCTGAAGAAATCATGAACCTGAGGGCTGAATTAGAATATTTGTAGGCTTTGAGGATTAGAGATGATATGAGACAAAAGGTGCAGGCTCTAAAAATTGCTCAATGTGATTTAGTTTCCACCCTTGATAATGCAAATGTGTTGATAAACCAACAAAGAAATGAAGTTTAGAATCAATAGAATGATCAGAGACAGAATACAAACAATGTTAGGGTACCATTGAACAATGTGAGAAATTAGAATGCTAATAGGAATGCAAATGTTAATCAGTTTGGTAGACAACCTCTACAGTTGGATAGATTTAGGTAGCTAGTTTTTAATGGTATTCTTGGTTACCCTAACCCCATTGATAAACATGTAAGGTCTCAGATACCAAAGTTTTCAGAAAATAATGCTGTGTTAGGTGAAGATCATTTGAAGGCCTTTTAGAATGTTATGGACAACTTTGAGGTTGAACATGAAGATGTTTTTATGAAATTGTTTATGCAGTCCTTAGCTGATGAAGCTAGAGAGTGGTATAAAAGTCTACTTGACCAGAGTATCTCATCATGGGATGACTTCAGAAGGATTTTTAAAGAACAATATGGTGATAAGACTGATCCAAGCTTTTTTATAAATGAGTTCACTGGTATTACTAAGGGGTCAAATGAGCAAGTTGCAAATTTTAATGCTAGGTTCACTAAAGTGTTGAACAAATTGCCACTTCACATGAGGCCTAATGAACCAATGTGCATGGAACTATACATAAATTCTTTTGATGCTAAAACAACTTATGGGTTAAGAGATAAGGGTCCTATTAGCCTCAGGGATGCTTTTAGAATTGAAACAAACATTGAAAATAATAGGAAAGCATCTGGTAAGACAACTAGAAGGCATGATGTAAAGATTTTGCAAAATTTGAATAATATGTCTCAAAGTACTCAAGGTAATGCATCTACTTCTGAAGAGAAATTGGATAAATTGACAACTATTGTTAAGGACCTAAGTAATAGACTTGCTAAAAATGAAAAGGGGATAGGTCCTGAAAGGCAGGTTTACCAAAGACAAGAGAAGAGACCATCATTGCATGATATGCCATATAACACTAATTGGCATAATGGTAAACCTGTTGTCCCAAGTAGCAACACTAATCAAAGAGCTCAAAATGTTAAGGAGACTCCTAATCCTTTAAAGAAAGTTGTTACCATTGTTGATGATACCCCATGGTGCATAATCTGTCAAATGCCTCACTCACAATCACAATGTATGATTGCTCAATCTTTGTATAATAATGATGTTGCATGTGATGAATGCAATGAGCCACATTGTATGGAGGATGATAGTATCAATATGTTGTTCATAAATAGGGAGTATTCTTCTTATGATGTTGATAAAAGCACAAATTATGGGACTTAGATCTGCTAGCAAATTTCCTATGATGAGGATGAAGAAGATAACTATGCTTATGCTCAGGACTCACACATCTTTCTGAATAACTTGAGAAGGCCTTCTGATGAAGAGATTAGAGCTCTCATAGCTGCAGCAGTGGATCAAGTCAAGAACAACTATAACATTAGAGGTAAGGCTCAGGTTGGTGATCCATGTCACCCAGAAGACACCTTTGTGAATCAACCAATGCATAATTATAAAGGGGCTAAACCACATAAGACACAATGGAATAATAATAAGAAAAAATTTAAGAAAAAGCCAAGTCATGATTCTCAAGGACTAAAAAATGAAGTTCCCTAAAATAAGGATCAAAATAAGAATTCTCAGGTCATGGATGATAGTCAGAAGGCCATTAAAATTAAGGCTGGATCATCTCAGGATAAAAATAAAACCATAGCTCAAGCTACAAATGTTATACAAAATTATGGTCCCTTTGACATAACTCAGGTTTTATCCCAGATAAAGTCCTCTGTTCCATTGATGGAGCTGATGAAAGTTGATGAATTCAGGAAGAAAGCATTATCCCTAATTTCAGGAGTAGCTTGTCAGGCCGAGCAGAATGTTGAAACTCAGGATAAGAAACAAACCTTTTGTATTGATGAGGATGAGGTTCTTGAAGTCTATCTGGGGGTGACAATGACAAAATTCCCTTCACAAGTTGAACCATTTTATGTCTCCCTTGTTATCAATGGAAAGGTAATCAAGAATTGTATGCTTGACTCAGGAGCATTAACAAATATTATGCCTTTGGCTATCATGCAACAAGCTAGATTGAAAATAGATAAGGCATGTGGAAAATGCTATGCAATGGATGCTAGGGAGGTACCAGTTATAGGAATTATGAAGGATGTGGATTTTATGCTAGCAACATATCCAAAAAAGACATACAGAATGAACATAATAGTAGTTGACATAAAACCATAGTACGGTATGCTGTTGTCAAGAAGATGGGCAGCATTGATTGGAGGAAGTATGCATTTAGATTTATCATATGCCTTGATCCCAATGAATGGTAGAGATGTCAAACTAGTCAGAGAAGAGAGGTCACCAAAAATAGTTGAAGATCAAGATTCAGAAGAGCATATCTTTTTTGTGGATACTGACTGTGAGAATTTCAGAGTTGTCTCAGATGATCAAGGAAGAGAAGGGAGAGACATTTGCATTCAAGAACTTGACCAACAGGGTCTCTGGACTATGTATTTTGATGGAGCTTGTTCAAAGGAAGGTTCTGGTGCTAGAGTTGTGTTTTTGTCTCCAGCAAGTAAGCTCCTAAAATTCTCTTTCTTGTTAAAGTTTGCATGCACAAATAATATTTCAGAATATGAAGCTCTGCTACTAGGATTAAATGTTGCTTTGAAGCATGGGATTAAGTTGCTAAGAGTATTTGGAGATTTAGAATTAATTGTCTCCCAGGTGAGAGATAAATATGCTTCAAAAAATAAAAGGTTAAAATAGTATAAGCATGCTATATGGGATACAATTGAATTATTTGATGCTTTTTCAATAAATTGGATAGAAAGATCAAAGAATGTCATGGCAAACTTTTTAGCTAATGTGGCCATAAGTCCAGATGATGTCACTCTATCTGATGTTACAAATGTTGAAGTTAAAATGAGACTTGTAGTACCAGATAATGTATGTAGTTGGAAGGTGTTTGATAATGATAGAGATTTGTTGAGGTTCCTACATTGCATAGATGAATATGAGAACTAGGAGATTAATTTTCAAAACTTTGTAGAAGTTGTGAATGGAAAAGAAACTCTTTTGGGGAAAGAAGTAATTCAACTTAAAACAAATAAAATCCCCAGAGGGTTGGTTGCTTTAGAAAGAGCATTTAATAATAGAGACTAGTTTGTTAAGAAGGCATCTCCTACAAACAAGGATGACTTGGAGGAGATAAACTTGGGGACATGCCATGCCCCCCAAAAGGTATATATTGGCAAACAACTCAAGCCACACGTCAGGAGTATGTTGATTGCATTATTGAAAAAATATAAGCATGTCTTTGCATGGTCATATGAGGACCTAAAAGCTTATAGAGAAGACTTATTCCAGCATGAGATCCCTTTGAAACCTAGAGCTAAGCCATTCAGACAGAAGCAAAGACCTATTAACCCAACTTTGGCTCCAAAAATGCAAGAAGAGCTTGTAAAGCTTAGGGAGGCTGGAATAATTGTGCCTATTAGACACTCAACTTGGGTGTCCAATCTTGTCCCAGTTATAAAGAAAAATGGTGATATAAGACTTTGTGTGGACTTCAGAAATTTGAATATATCTTCTTTAAAGGATAATTATCCATTGCCTAACATGGAGGCTATGTTGCAGAAGGTAACTGGTTGTGAGCTTTTATCCATGATGGATGGATTTTCAAGATATAATCAGGTGAAGGTAAGAGAATCTGAACAATACAAGACTTCCTTCACTACTCCATGGGGGCATTATGTATATGTAAGAATGCCTTTTGGACTAAAAAATGCAGGTGCTACATTTCAAAGGGCTATGGATGTTGCTTTTGCAGGATTGATTGACTCAATTTTGGCTGTATATCAGGATGATCTGACTGCTTATTCAAAAAAGGAGGAGCAACATTGCATGCATCTAGAACAAATTTTTATTAGAGCATTGGAATATGGAATTTCACTTAATCCAAAGAAATGTACTTTTAGGGTAGTAGAAGGAAAGCTACTGGGACACATTGTTTCCAAGGATGGAGTCAAGATTGATTCTGAAAGGGTTGCTACAATTGACAAAATTCAAATTCCTAAAATAGTGAAAGGCATTCAGTCTTTCTTTGGGTAGATTAACTTTGTTAGAAGATTCATTCCCAACTTTTCAGAGATTACAAAGGATATTTCTAAAATATTGAATAAGGGTGAAACTATCAAGTGGGAAAGTGAAGTAATTAGATCATTTCAGAACATCAAAGAGGCTATAAAGATGGCTCCTATGTTGATATCTCCTAATTTTTCTAAGCCAATTCAATTATTCTCATTTGCCTCTTTTCACACTATTGCTACATGTTTATTACAGAAAAATGAAGATGGTTTTGAGCAACCTATTGCTTTCTTTAGCATGTCATTGCAAGCAACTGAATTGAAATATAATATCATGGAAAAGTAGACATATGCATTGGTGAGGGCAGTCAAAAGCTTCAGGGCCATACTTAGTGGGATCTCAAGTAATTGCATATGTGCCCCATGCAGTAGTTAAGGCCATTTTCACTCAGCAGAAAGTGACAGGAAGAAGATGCAGATGGATTAACAAGTTACAAGAGTTCAACATTGAGATACAAATTACAAAATTGGTAAGGGGACAGGGTTTGGCTAAGATGATGACACAATCAAATTTGGAGGCATTGCAAGTGAATGTAGTTTGGGATAAAGTTGTTAACATTTTAGAATCTAAATGGTACAAGGATATTGTGTATTATTTGCAGAATTTGAATTGTCCTTCCCATCTCAGTGATAGTCAAAAAAGGACCTTGAAGTTGCATGCTATCAAATACATCATTATTCAAGGTGAATTATATTGGAAGAATCCTGATGGTGTACTACTTAGATGTGTGGATGAAAATCAAGCTACATATATTTTGAATGACATGCACAAAGGAGTGTGTGGTGGACACTACACTGCCAAGATAACAACTCACAAAATTCTTAGAGCAGGCTATTGGTGGCCGACCCTTTTCTCAGATGTACAAAGGATGGTAAGAAAATGTGATCCCTATCAAAGGTTCTCAAGAAAACGTAAGTATGAAGGTGAACTACCCCTTAGAACTGTAACTGTGGAGGCTCCATTTCAACAATGGGGGATTGATTTTATAGGGGAAATTTCTAAAAAATCAAGTGGAGGACATAGTTGGATTTTGGTTGGTACTGACTATTTTACTAAATGGATTGAAGCCATTCCAACTAAAAAAGATATAAGCAAGGTGGTGATGGATTTCATTTTGGAACACATTATTATTAGATTTGGAGTACCAGTCAAAATGGTCACAGACAATGCCATGTGTTTCAGATCTGGTGAGTTTGTTGATTTTTGTAACAACTATGGGATTAATTTGTCACATGCATCACCATATCATCCACAAGGAAACAGTCAGGCAGAATCAAGTAACATGAGCCTTATGAAAATCATCAAAAGGATGGTAGACAAGAAAAAAAGGGCATGGGATTCAAAGCTAAAGCTGGCACTATGGGCTGACTGAATAACAGTGAAGAAAGCAATTGGAAGGTCACCTTTTGAGCTAGTGTATGGTGCACCAGCTAAATTACCCATGAATAATCTCTTGCCAGTTTATAGATTCATACAAGAAAATGATAAAGAGATTGAGGACTCAATGACTGAAAGGATAAATCAACTAGTTGCATTGGATGAAATTAGAAGAGAAGCACAGAAGATAAATATCAAGAAACAACAGAAGGTAAAATATTTGTTTGATAAAAGGGCTATAGAAAGGAAGTTTCAGATAAGTGACTTAGTCCTTGTGTGGAATGCAAAGAACCAGGATAAGGGCAAGCATGGTAAATTTGAGCCCTTATGGATGGGCCCATATCAAATCAGCAATACTCATGGAGAAGATTCCTACTTTCTTCAGGCCCTAAATGGTGAATTACTAGAATTGCATGTGCATGGTAAATTCCTTAAAGCTTATTTCTCATGAATGAATATCTTGTGTGCACATTGTAAATTAGGTGTGAATAGTCTATACATACCTTGTATAGTTGGTGGTGTTTTGCATTTTGTGTTTTGCTTGGTTTGTCCCAGAGTGATCTAGTTCTCATTGCAGCCTTGTGCCTGCACATCCCCAGTCAGAGCCAATGGTGGTGCCCACTTAGGGTTAGGGTTTCGAGATGGAACATCTACGGGCCTTTTCATTCAAACCTTGAAAATTCTAAGTCCCAAGGTCTTGTGCTTTATCTTTTAATTTTGCATTGACCTCCTGTAACAGGTTCCCAGTTGTTTAAGTTGTAACCTAAGCCTTTTGACTCATTGAGTGACCGGCCCCCTTTGCCTTGTTATCTCCTTTTCTCATTGCTAAAGTCATATCGCCAAGACAATGCGCATCGGCGGCTCTTTTCATGCTCTTTCCGATGGACCGATACATCTTCACATCAAAAGATACAAAATACATTTCGCTAAGACCTTGCCTATTGACAGCCAAGTTTGACGTCCCTCCGATGGCAGATGGGATACATACAAAGGTGATTCATCGGCGTGGCAATATGTATCGGTGTGCTGTGGACATGTTGCTCTGACACTTGGGGTCACTCTGATACAGTCAAAGGTTTGTATCCATTGTTGTATATTTTTTCATATATACAACCACATGTACAAGGTAAAATATACAAGCAGTGAAATATGCAAAGTGGACGCAGCCAGAAAGTTAGCTGCATTTGTAAAAAAGGTGAAGTTTGCCATTGTATATTGGGATTATATGTTCCCAATATACAATCAGACATACAATAAGTAGATACAATGAAATATGCAAGGTAGGTTGTGGTCAAAGTCAAAGATGTTTGAAAACCTAGTGGAACCTGCATGGTTGTATGTCCCAGGGTTGTATGTACATGTGCATATACAAAAGATGATACAAGGGTGCATATACAACCTAGATGCAAAAGGATAATGTGTTGTGGCGGATAAGTGGTTGGGGTCTACGGGTTGTATGTTGCACATTGTATGTGTGATATACAACGTGAGATACAATGAATGAGATACAAGTCGGATTCGAAAGTTTTTTCTTTCTGATTGATAAATGTGATGGAATCTGCAGGTTGTATGTATATTGGGTATTATATATATGCAATGTACAAAGAGATATGCAAAGAGAAGATACAAAGATTGGATCTGATGGTGATTGCGATTTGTTTTATAAGGACTTGGGGTCTGCCATTGTATGCAAGTGATTGTATGTGTATACAATCTTGTATGCAACAACAGAAGCAAAAGGAGATACAACAGCTCATTGGCCAAACAATGATCATCTACAGACACCTCTAGGGTCTTTCCAACGGCCGATGAACATGCAAATATTCAGCGATGGTGATCCAACTAGATGCTGCCATGTGTCCAGGTGGTTGTATGTATATGCATTTGCATATGCAAAGATTTGAAGGCAGAAAAAGGTAAAATGGGAGAAGGAAAAGTCAACGATGGAAAAATGGCACCTACATGGCGCAATCTCACTGATGGAAGACTTTTCGATGGTGCTAATGTGGATTTTTCATGGTGAATGCATGATTTGAAGTTGTAGATCTCAGCAGGAAGAGGGAAATCGATGGCCTATTTCAATCTTTCAAAAAGCAGGGGAGATTTCTGTGTGTCTGCTACTGCATTTCGAAAGGAAGGAACTTCAAAAGCATCCAACCACTGCATTCCGAGAAGCCGTAGGTAGGTTGGCCATTAATGGTGATTTGTAGGAGTATGGGTCTAATTAACCAACCAACTACCAAATTTGTGAAGAAAATCTCTAGGCGGCTGTACGACTCCCAATCCCACCTGCTCCTTCCCTCTTGTTCTCCCTGGTGCATTCAATGTTCTTGGTGCCATTCTCATGATGCATTGTACCTGGTGAAATTTTGATGTGACATTGTACTTAATGCTGAGTGCACATTCTTGCTGTATAAGTAGATTGTGTCACTCATTTTTGTGGTTGTTGAAAATTAGACAAATTTTGGTGGAGTAATAAGATACAGTTTTGTTGGTGGGTCTGTTTTGGTGCCTTGTGAGTTTATGAATCATATTTTGTATGTTTTATGCATAAGTTTACTGGTTTCATGTTGTTTTAATATGAGAAACGCATAGTTGCATGTGGTTAGTTGTTTGTCTCTAAGTTGTGGGCATTTTTTTTCTTTTGAATCTAAATAGCCAAGGGTTATTTGGGATTCTAGAACATGGGCTTTCTGTGTTGAATGTCTAATCTCTTACTTTTGTTCAAGAAACAAATTAAATTTTTTAGGTTAAGCATTGGGAAAGGTGTGCTGCAACAAGGATATCATTAAGTATGAATGACTAAATACTCAGTCTTGGGAAGTATCTGTAAGACAAACACAACAAAATCCCCTTGAAACCTAGTTATTGATTCAAGTTTATGGTAATCATTCACATATGTATGTCTATTGACTCTGAGACCTGAGATAGGCACCAGTCTGGTCTTGTATTGAGGCTATAACCCAAGGTCCCAGTCTTGCATCCAAATACAAAATACAAATTCAAACTTCAAATATAAATCTTTACAACATTAGAAGTAGTTTTAGGACTAAAATTCTCTATTTCACAACTAAGCATAGGCCCAAAGCTAGCCCCTTTGTACTTATTTTACAGTTTTGGTCTACATAAGAGAGGATCTATCTGCTTTGTATCAACATCCCAGTAAGTTCACAAGTGTATTTTATGTATGTTGAATAGGGAATACCCCCTTGGTTCTGCAAAGCCTAAAGAAGAAGAGGAGATATTTATAGAGTCTATCTCATGTACTATTGGCCCCTGACCTAGGAACCCTATTGATCAATGA
The DNA here is from genome assembly GCA_027924645.1 of Cunninghamia lanceolata. Taxonomy (NCBI): domain Eukaryota; kingdom Viridiplantae; phylum Streptophyta; class Pinopsida; order Cupressales; family Cupressaceae; genus Cunninghamia; species Cunninghamia lanceolata. Next base: position 17,027,695 of record BSBN01001215.1, on the reverse strand, counting down.
TGACTACCTTGTAGGGATAACTGGGAAGCATCTAGTTTTGGAAAAACCCCAACAGGATGTACACAGTCATTAGAATGGTAGAATACTCAGATGATATGCCTCTCTAGGCCAAGATCATAAGTGATAGTCTAGATGTAGAAATGAGAAGGTTGGGAGGCAAGATGTGTATGTTTCACATGACTTCCTATGTGGTATATGCTTGTGCTTTTAGAGGAACCTTCAATGGGTTGCAAATAGTGGGCAGGGTTGGAAACAATCCTAGTGATGTTAATACATGGGAGCACTATTGACAACTGGGCAGGAGAGAGAGTCTCCAAAATTACAAATTGGTGAATGATTCCTTTTCTATGCATCTAGTTAGATTGATGGAGGAAGACAAACTGAAAAGATTGAGTATGGAAGCTCAAGCTTTGATATACAAATGTAGACACCCAAAATTGTCCCAAATTTGTCAATGTCTTCCAACACCTAGTCAAAAACATCACTTAGACATCATGTAGTATTTTGTCCTAAACCCACTCTTAATCCCATCCTTCTCCTACTTAGCCAATTAATTAAATAAATTTTATTTATTTAATTAATTTCACATTCATAATCCCACTTTCTAATTAATTAAATAAATTTAATTAATTTCCCATTCATATCCTAGTCCTTTCCTAATCATCTTCCTAATTAATTAGATAAATTTTATTTATTTAATTAATTTCCATATCATATCATAATCCCACTTTCCAATTAATTAAATAAATCTTATTTATTTTATTAATTTCCAACTAATATCCCAACTAATTCAAATAAAATATTTGAATTAATCCCTCACCTCTCACCACATTCTAACACTTGTCCATCTCTCAATTCAATCATGTGTGCTAGTACAACTTTTATTTAAAATGTTTCACATGTACAACTAATGGGACCTAATTTTAGATTTGTGTACAGGGTCACATATGAGCCTTATCTTCCTTACACTTGTCAAATGACTACAATTTCTTAATGTGCAAGGAAACCTAACTTAATTCTATCCATCCATTTCCTCTAAAGCCCTAATTGATCCTAGCCATTCATTTGAACCAAGCCAATCCTATAAAGCAAGCCTCTTTTGAGCCATTTGGGATTATTAGAGAGGGAGATTGGGATTAGAGGAGATTAGAGAGGAGATTAGAGGAGATTTTTAGGGATTCTTCTTCATGCAACCTCACTTGGCCAAATTTTCATCTAAAGCCCTCATCCATCATCTTCATCTATCTAGCTTGCATCTATCAACCATCAATCATCCATCATTTATCTCCTTATCAATATTATGCTACGGAATTGAGCAATCAACACAATAAAGTGATCAATCAATCAATTCATCTTGTATCTTTGAGGTATTGAATGATTTGTGTTTAGGTTATGCATTTCATTGTTTGATCATTTCCAGTTGCAAATCCAATTTTTTCGATATACATTTTGGCATGCCCGGTGGGAGTCACGTCACTTGATTATTTTTTGCAAGTTTTTGTAGTAAAAATTTGCATTCATATAACCCCCATTATCGAGTTTTGCAGGTTTAATTAACTTTTTGTTGCAGATCTGCTATTTTTTGGACAAAACCCTATATTTTAAAGATTTCATCATATCTTCCAAAGGGCTATGAATTTTTCTACAAGATTTTTATAGAAGTTTGTCCATGATATAAGGAAGCTACAGAAGAAAAATTTCAGGTTTATCGCAATTTTTGTGGGAGTTATCATGTTTTTTTTTCATACAATTGCAATTTTGGGTGTAAATCGGTGAATTTTTTAGAAATTTTTACATTTCTGGAAAGCCCTTGAAATTATAATGGGGGTCTGTGTTTTACAGATTTAATTTGGAAGTCATTTATAGTGTGAAAAAATTAGATCTTTCCCGACTATACCTTTTCCACAAATCCATATTTCTGGGCGTAAAACAGGGAATTTTTCTAATTTCTTTACATTTTTGGAAAGTTCTCTGAAAATTAATAGGGTTCTCTTCTTTGATTTTTTAATTTTTGAACCAAAAATGTCTCAAAATAATCAAATCTAATTCGGCTATGTATCTAAAATTACAATTTTCCTTGCCTGATGAGCTTATTTTTAGGCCTACATTATAATATCATTTTTTTTATGTTGTAGGTGATCATAAGGAGCTTTAGCAGCAGCAATATCAATCATATACAACAACTTGGAAAGTGAAAATAATCCAGGTGCATTCATTTCTATCTTTCATCTTTTCATTTCAATCAATCTTGTTTGTAAACACATTTCGATTTGGGCCTAAAACGAACAACTTGTTTGCTATCACATCAAAAAATGGGCTAAAACAAACCATTGTCTTCCATCACATTTGGATTTGGGCTTTAAAACAAACAAGTGCTTGCATTGTCTTCCACATATTGAATTTCTAAAGTTAATGAACCCCATGCGAGTGTGACCAAATAAATGTGTATGCTCTCTCCTCGCATCCTAACATGAACTTGGAGATCAAAAACATTTACTTGAGTTTCTTTTGTTAAACCTTAGAGAGGCCTGCCTTGGTGGGAAAAGAGGTACTCACCCCAAGGGAATGACCTCAAGTGGTACTTTCATCCGGTCTGCTATAAAAATTAGAGGATAAGGTGAAAACCAAGTCTAACTGGTATTAGCGCTCACCATACAGTGCTAACTCAAAAGGAGGTGTACCTTTATGTATATTAAAACTCCTAGTAGGGTTAGTTAAAGTCTTAAGTGGCTTGTTGGATGCTCGTGGGGTGCCGGTCCCCTAGATTTTCACTAGAACCTCCTTGTGATAGTGGCTTTGCTTTGACTAGGACTTGTTGAAGTGTCTTCATGTGCTTGCTTAACCATCATCACATTATTCCAAACTAACAACTTGCTTATGTGTCTTGTGTGAGTGATTCATGTGTGTATATGCATAATCATTTGTTTGAATATTGCCACATCAAGATCTAAACACCCAAACACATAAAGACAAGTCATCCTACACATTCCTCTAACAACATGTAAATCCAAGCACTTTCATCCAAACAATCCACATCATCATCGAATCATAACCAAGCACTTGCCAAAAAGGACTTAAAACTTAAACACTTATGTGACATCATGCCAACCTTAGAGGACCTCCAAAAGCTCCTTCATATGCTTCACCACATGCATGCAAGCCGATCACCTTTAGAGCAACAAACCTTTCAGAGCATTCAAGAACTGATTCAAATATGTCGAACAAACCAATCCTCACACATAAAATACCTCTTGGAAGAAATCCAACACATCATGGCCACTTGTAAAGTACAATGATCATCCTATCTAGCGCCTATCCCATCATATCTATCCTCTCATCAACCCAATTCTATACCAACTTATTCCATTTCCTCTAATGTTAGCCCTTATCCATGTCAATCTCCATCTCAACAATCATTACCCTATGCAACCCCTCCATCATCATCACATCAACACATTCAACTACAACAACATCAACCAATTCAACAATTCCAACCATCACAACAACCCATTCAACAATTCCAACAACAACAAATCCAAACACCATCTGAACCTCAACAAATTCCACCTCAACTTCATACCAACCCCAAGACATTTTATCTACATATCCTACCATTTCAGCCAACCACCAAGACTATCAATGGCCTCCACAACAAGTACAAGTGAGCCTAAGTCCACCTTTGCAACAAGAATCATATCCAAATCCAAGTGGTCCATTGTACATAAATCAAAGCCCAAGTTATCCTATACAAGACTTAATTACCTTTGACAAGGGATATACCAATCTAGCCAATGCATCCTATGAGTGGCCTTCATCATCCAATCACATGTGGTGCAGGAGCACCTACCTGACAGCTGGCCTCCATGAGGCACTTAGTTTGTTTTGAGTCTTGTTAATGTTTCCAAGAAGGTCTGATAAGACCAATGCATGTAATAAGGTCATGTTGACCATGCTTTACTATTTTTAGCTAGTTTGTTAAGACAGCTGTTATGCTGTAGGTCCGGTTGGATTTCCCAGCCGCTTGGAGAGATTTCCCAGCCGCTTGGAGTCAGGTCAGTAGTACTCGCAAGAGATCCTATTTATGCATGACGATCGGTTGGTCTTAGGACAGATTGAGATATAGATGTTGAGAAGTTAGATTGCAGAGAGGAGAGACAGAGTACTGTATTGCATCTTTTGAAATCAATAAAGATCCTGTTTGTGTTCATTTTCTGTTTGATCTCCATTGTGAAATCGATTTGCTGTTTTGGTGGTTACATGGATTCATTGATCCATTCCACCGGTTGATTCGTCGAATCGGTGGAATGGCCATGTACAGTAGTGTAGGGTTTAGTTTGCATTTTGTGTTTGTTCATGTGCATGTTTGCAGGATCGCGATCGAGATGTGTTGAGAACCCTAGCATGGGTATGTGCTAGGTCGTGCTAGTTGTTAGAGTCTGGAAAGTTATCCAGGAAGTAGATCGGGTCACCTCAGGAGGTTCGACGGATCGAATTTCGCTAAGTTTGGAAAATCCATCGCAACGGCATCATCAGGATATTTCTGTGTATATCCTCCAGTTACTTCGGGCATCATCCGAGTAGGTGGAGATGAGCATGATGCAGTAGTTTGCATAAAGTGAATGTGCATTGGGGTGATCATCATCAGCTGTTGCCAAGGAGGAGCGTATCGGCATAAGGTAGAAGATCGGGTTGACAATTCCTTCGCGGGCCGATAATGTTAAGTTTGGCCGACAGTAGGATATTGAAGGAACTGCATGTGACGTCATCATCATCAAGATATTCGTCATCAGGATATCGGGCAGCAGGATATTGAAGGAGCTGAATGTGACGTCATCGTCATCAGGATAATCGTCATCAGGATATCGGGGTGACGTAATCATCGAAGGAAGGGTGCATGAGGTTGTCATCATCAGGATATATGGGAGGAATCGGATGTTCTATATCCTGCTGATGAACATGATGTTGAACATCATGATGATGAAGATAGAGGTTGGCGGTAAGATGAACAGTGAACATCAGGAGGATGTTTGTGCTTGCCGAATGTGATGATGCTGCCGATAGCCGGATATGATGATGCTGCTGACAGGCGAAGGGTCGAAGGTTTGTCTGCAGGACGATATCGGTCGGCAGAGAGAATATGATGATGCTGACAGTGTTAAGGAAAATATGATGATGATGATGGGTTGCGGACATCCATGCTGTATGTTAAGGTTTTAGTGTGGATGCCTCTGCATCATAGTGGTATCAGAGCTCAGCAAAAGGTCTGGGCTGTTGTGTGTTGATTCTGTCACCGAAAGGGCAAAGGTAGAGTTGATTCTGTCACTGAAAGGACAGAGGAAGAGGAGTGAGAGGTTGACAAAATGCCTCTGAAAGGTAGTGGTACTGCAAGGGAATTGCAGGAGATGAAGGAAAAACATGCCAGAGAGATGAGGAAGATGAAGGAGCTTGCTGAAGCACTTCAAGCCAGGCTTGTAGCCTTGGAGAAGAACAAAAAGAGGGAAGTGGAAGACAGTGAGTCTGAAGAAGATGAAGATACTGTTGAAGAGTATGAAGAGGTAGCTGAAGATCTGGATGCTGAAGACCAGAAATTTGCAAAACTGTTAAAGGCAGTGCAGAGTGATAAACCTAAGGTAAAGGTTGATGTTTCCAAGTATAATGGAAGTTTGAATGAAGATGAGTTGCTGGATTGGATTGCTGCACTTGATAATCACTTTGAATGTGAAGATGTTGCTGAGGATCAGAAGGTAAAGATTGCAAAGACCAAGTTAGGAGGTCATGCTTTGGTATGGTGGGATTATGTACAATCTGAGAGAAGGAAACAAGAGAAGTCAAAGATCACTTCATGGGATAAAATGGTAGCAAGGATCAAAGGTAAATTCTTGCCTAAGGATTATGAAATTCAGATGTTTAAGAAGCTACAATTTTTAAGGCAGAAGGAAATGGATGTGAAGGCATATACTGAGGAGTTTTATAAGTTGAGTATGAGATCTGGTCATCATGAGAATGAGGTAGAAAAGGTGGCTAGGTACTTGGCTAGTTTGAGATTGAACATACAGGATGAGTTAGTTTTAGCTAACCCTAAGAGTGTGGAGGATTGTTACCAAATGGCAATCAGGATTGAAGAAAAGGTGAATAGAGGACAAGATAAGTCCATGAGAGGAAGAGGCAACAATATGAGGGGAAGAGGATCAGCCCCTACACAAAGGCAAACCAATGAGGGTCAAGAAGACACTGGTAAAGGACAGGGACAGTCTGATTTTAGAGGTGGATGGAAAGGTAATAGAGGCAGATTTGGAGGTGGTAGAGGTTCTACTACATTTTCAGGAAAGTGTTACACCTGTGGTGAGTTTGGTCATCCATTTTTTAAATGTCCAGAAAGCAAAGGTTCATCATCCAGAAATGATAGAACAAATGACAAGAGAGTACAACTTGTGCAAGAAGAGAAAGAAGAGAAAAGTGTGCAGAGTTCAAACACTTATCAAGGAGATAGGGAACCTGACGGTTATGGATATCCTGAGGAGGGAGAAGCATTGATGCTAAGGAGAATTAGTTTGCAGGCATCAAAGGATATGATGCAAAGAAGAGCTCTTTTCAAGACCACATGCAAGAGCAAAGGTAAGGTATGTAAGGTTGTCATTGATACTGGTTCAACAGACAACATGGTATCTCAGGAAATGGTGGATAAACTGAATTTGGAAAGGATTCCACACCATCACCCTTACAAGGCATCTTGGGTGAGTGATAGTCAATCACTTTTTGTCTATGAACAGGCATATGTGGATTTTCAGATTGGAGCATATCATGATAGAGTTTTGTGTGACATTTTGCCCATGAAATGTTGTCACCTACTGTTGCGTAGACCATGGCAATTTGATAGGAGGGTACTGTATGATGGGTATGCTAATACCTACACCATCAAGAGAGATGGGAAGACTATTATGTTGATGCCATTGCAGGCAAATGCTGCAGCACAGGGGGCAGCCAAAATCATTTTAGTGGGAAAGAAGGAATTTGTGCAGATGCCTATAGGAGCAGGCATAAAGGCAGTTGAGGACACTGCAGGGAAAGGAGTTGTTCAGGACAACAGGTTGAAGGAAGTTATAGTTTTGACTGACAGAGGTCAGCAGCAGGTTCAGAAACAGGTTTGCAAACAGCAACCAGTTGAGAGGAATGACAAGGATGTTGTCATAGTTGGGACTATTGTTTGTCCTATAAAGGTTGAAAGAAGGCTAGAGTTGAACATTACAGAAGTTCAAGAGGCAATTCAGACAGAGGTTCTGGTCAGACAACCTGACAAACACAAGGTATGTGAGAGAAGGGCCTATATTGACAGGCATGAAGATTTACTTGCAAGAAAGCAAGTTACAGTTCAGAAGTCTTGGAGCAGCCAAGAGCCAGCAGAGGATAAAGCTGGAACAGGTTAGAACACTGACATGACAAAGTGTAAAGGTGGAGGACTTCCACATCCAAACTCATGGGACATGAGTTCTTTTTTGTTGGGGAGTATGGTGCAGGAGCACCTACCTGACAGCTGGCCTCCATGAGGCAGTTAGTTTGTTTTGAGTCTTGTTAATGTTTCCAAGAAGGTCTGATAAGACCAATGCATGTAATAAGGTCATGTTGACCATGCTTTACTATTTTTAGCTAGTTTGTTAAGACAGCTGTTATGCTGTAGGTCCGGTTGGATCTCCCAGCCGCCTGGAGAGATTTCCTAGCCGCTTGGAGTTGGGTCAGTAGTACTCGCAAGAGATCCTATTTATGCATGAGGATCGGTTGGTCTTAGGACAGATTGAGATATAGATGTTGAGAAGTTAGATTACAGAGAGGAGAGACAGAGTACTGTATTGCATCTTTTGAAATCAATAAAGATCCTGTTTGTGTTCATTTTCTGTTTGATCTCCATTGTGAAATCGATTTGCTGTTTTGGTGGTTACATGGATTCACTGATCCATTCCACCGGTTGATTCGTCGAATCGGTGGAATGGCCATGTACAGTAGTGTAGGGTTTAGTTTGCATTTTGTGTTTGTTCATGTGCATGTTTACAGGATCGCGATCGAGATGTGTTGAGAACCCTAGCATGGGTATGTGCTAGGTCGTGCTGGTTGTTAGAGTCTGGAAAGTTGTCCAGGAAGTAGATCGGGTCACCTCAGGAGGTTTGGCGGATTGAATTTTGCTAAGTTTGGAAAATCCATCGCAACGGCATCATCAGGATATTTCTGTGTATATCCTACAGTTACTTCGGGCGTCATCTGAGTAGGTGGAGATGAGCATGATGCAGTAGTTTGCATAAAGTGAATGTGCATTGGGGTGATCATCATCAGGTGTTGCCGAGGAGGAGCGTATCGGCATAAGGTAGAAGATCGGGTTGACAATTCCTTCGCGGGCCGATAATGTTAAGTTTGGCCGACAGCAGGATATTGAAGGAACTGCATGTGACGTCATCGTCATCAGGATATTCGTCATCAAGATATCGGGCAGCAGGATATTGAAGGAGCTGCATGTGATGTCATCGTCATCAGGATAATCGTCATCAGGATATCGAGGTGACGTAAGCATCGAAGGAAGGGTGCATGAGGTTGTCGTCATCAGGATATATGGGAGGAACCGGATGTTCTATATCCTGCTGATGAACATGATGTTGAACATCATGATGATGAAGATAGAGGTTGGCGGTAAGATGAATAGTGAACATCAGGAGGATGTTTGCGCTTGCCGAATGTGATGATGCTGCCGATAGCCGGATATGATGATGCTGCTGACAGGCGAAGGGTCGAAGGTTTGTCTACAGGAGGATATCGGTCGGCAGAGAGAATATGATGATGCTGACAGTGTTAAGGAAAATATGATGATGATGGGTTGCGGACATCCATGCTGTATGTTAAGGTTTTAGTGTGGATGCCTCTGCATCAACATGCCACCACATAAGCCTACTAGCCATATAATAAGACCACCATGTGATCCTATCCCTAGTCCATTGGTCCACCAACCTTCATCCCCATGTTCTACCAATCTTCCACCACAAGATCCCTTGGACATAACCGTACAACAATTGGTTCAAGCAAAATTGATTGAGCTAACACCAATAGAACCTTTTGAACCAAACGTTAAACCCCCTTGGTATAATGAAAACCATTATTGTGCATACCATAGGTATAAGGGCCATACAACAACCAATTGTGTCAAACTTAAGAGATTGATCACAAACCTCATAAATTGTGGTAAGATTATCCCTTCATCTAATCCAAATCCTAATCCACCCAATCCAATTAGCCCCCAACCTAATCCTAGTCCTAATCCTACAACATCATCCGCTATTATTGCTCATCTATTATATTTCCTATCCACTCATACCCTTGCGAAGGATGTGATCCATTGGCTACTAGCAAGGAGTAAACTACCTCCATGTCAAACACCCATTTATGAGCCTACTAAATAACTTCCAAAGGTCATGTCCAATCCTATAATCCCATCATGTGGTCCACCTATCCTTGAGCCTATCCAAGAGCCCTCAATTAACATTCTTAGCCCTTCAAGCCCATCATGTGACCTACAAGTGATCAAGCCTATTCAAGAGTCTCTTATTATGAATCCAAGTCAAGAGTCATCATGTTCTCATGTTGTTGACCAAGAGCCTATCCAAGAGTCATCTACTTCCATTCAAGCAACCCAAGAGGTATGTCAAAGGTTTAATCCTAAGCATGTGGAAACATTAATCCCTAGTCCAACTCAAGATCAAATCACTTTTATGCAACCCATCCATAACATGTATCTTTTCCATGATCAAGATGATAGCCATAATAATGAACCTATCCATGAGCCACTTGATCCTATTCATATCCCTACAACCATTCATGAGCAAGCCATCCGAATTCAACCTATCCATAACATTTACCTTCTTTATGATCAAGATAATACCTATGAAGAAGCTATCCATGAGCACATTGATCCTATCCATAATCTTATATCCATCCATGAGCGAGATATCTAAATTGCTCCTAGTCATCCGCCATCTAGCCCTATCCATAATGAGAAAACATCCACTTGTCATAATGAGACACTTGTCCCCCAAGTAAGCATAAAAGATCAAACAAATAGCTTGGATCTTAGTGAACATAATGAACATAATCAAGATCCTAATGATCCTCCTTCCACATCCACTATCGATTCCACTTCAAATCCACTATCATGTCCTAGTGGTCTTACCACCCTTATACATGAGTGTTCCTCCTGTTAGGACAGTAAAAATTTAAAAATTTTACTGTCTTCTCACTCCATCATATTTGAACATAATCTTAAAAAATATCCCAAAAATCATAATAAAAATTTTATTCATCTCACAAGGTGTCTATAGATGAGCAGTGTTAAATTTCTTCAAGGACAATCTATTGGCAAAATATTGTTTTGTCTACACCGATACATAAGGAGTCATTTGAAAATAACCATCGGCGTGAGAATAGAGATCGGAAAGAGATTTATAGAAGTCACCGATGAAATAAGTAATACCGATGACCTTACATCGGCAAGATAGCCAAGTAGTCATACCGATCGGTGTGACTAATAACTATCAGAGGATCCTTCGAAAGCTGCCCCGACGGTATATATCATACCGATGAAGTATTTCGGCAACAGTTTCACCGAACATCTTGCGGGGGCAATGAAACAAATAGCCATCGGCGAGAAATAAGTTATCAGGATGAGAAACAAATAGGTCTCCGATACTCAATGTCTTGGCGAAAAGAGGGTCTTCGGTGAGACTCACAACGATACAAAATGTATCGGGATGACTCAACATATCGGGACAAAGGGATTAAGTCTTACCGATTCATAAGTCACGGTGATCAAAAGGTATCGGTGATACTTTAACATACTCTGCCTGATAAAGAATATGAAAGAACCATCGGTGAGATGATTCGGATTGGGTTATCTTTTGAAAGCTATCCCGATAGTGTGTTTCATTCCGATGGGTATACTCTAGCGGCAAGACATTAAAATAGTCATTCGATCCAAAGTAATATGACTATCGGTGGGACAACAAGAGTTGGGGAAACGTAATTATGTTATCCCGATAGTATTAATCATCCCGATAAACAAATCATATCGGTAAGACTCATTACGTCGGAGTGAAATCTAAATCATATGGCGATGAAGGAAGTCATGCCGATGGTCGCGCCCACTTGAAGATATGACATTACATAGCGTCGGGAATACAAATAAGGGGTCACACCGATTGATTGTTTGCGCCATAAAAACATTAAGGTCGCCCAGACATTTCAAAATTCATGCCGATAAGAGGAGTTATGGCGATGTGACATTTCACAGCGATGAACATTGAATTGATCAGATAATTAAATACAAACGGCTACGAAATTTCTATGATCATTATAGTTGCAAAAAACCGTTCGAGAAGAGAATACAGAAGAACTCTTAAGGCGAAAGTAGAGGATTCCAATTCTAGCCACCGAATGACAGGTACATATACACAAACCACTGTATAGCCTGTATTTAAATTCTCTGCCAAAGTTTTAAAATGGAAACTCCGGGGAAGGGAAAAGTAGAAAGTTACAAGGGGAAACCAGTAAGCCCAAGAAACAAAAAACTGAACAAACCCCTGAGGAGAAAGTAAAAGAAAGAAAACTGAACCAGGACCTAATTGACCAATTGCCTGGGTCAACTCCCAAGGCCAGAAGGTTTGCCCAACTCAGGGTAGAAGTAGAGAAATTAGAGGATAAACACAAACGCCTGGGAGATATCTGGACCCCAATTCGGGGATATAAACTTTTCAGATTCCACTACAATAGAAGGTTTAGGAATGCTCCTATGTCAAACCCATGGCACATGAATTTAGGAAAACTGGTTGTACCCAATGTATTCCTGAATGTGGAACTCCTTCAATTTCTTGCCAGACATTATGATTCAAACCTAAAAGCCATCTGCAACCCACAGGGAGAACCAATTGTGCATTTGTCAAAAAATGCTATTTGTGAGGTTTTTTATTTAGATGATTTATGCACTGTCCCTATCATTTATGAAGATCTGGATAAGGAGTATTGGAGAATGGACACAACTTACAATGGATAGAGGTTGCCCATTCATAGGCCCAGGGTTGAAGGAGAAGTGATGCCCTTAACTAAAAATGATGGCCCTCCCTTTCATGTAGCCATATTTGAACCATATATACAATATACCTATTTCTCTGTAGGCCAAATCCTGGGTTCAGAGGTCCCTGAGTTCATGACCATTCCTCTGATGGTCATAGCCTCTGACATTCAGTGTCATAATGCAAGGCAATTTGATTATGCATCCTATATTGCTAATAGAATGGACTCTGGTCTATCTGCAATAAAAAACAGTGCTCCAGCATGCTCTTTTGAGCATTACTCAATGCTTATGCACATGGTGTTGTATTATGGCTAGGAGGTAGGGTTATGGCCAACTGAGTTTCAAGTTGTTGTTGCAGATAAGAAAGGGGAAAAGATACCTATACAACTGTGGACTAGAATTTGGGATAGTAGATATGCCCATTCCAGCTATGCTCAATTTGAAGAGCATTGTGTAAAAGTACTGTATAGATATTTTAATCACCCCTGTGAATATTCAATTTCAACTGAAATAAAAAGATTCCTCAGACCAAAAGATTTTGGTGGCCCCCCTACTGTCACTCATAATTGGGGAGACTGGTATTGTTTTGAAGATGCTACTATGATCAGAGTTTATGGTTTTGAGGATGCTCCATTCATATTGCCCAAGACTGTCCCTGACAGGCTTGCATATCTGGAGATAATCAGGCAAATGCATTGTTCAAATGTGATGCATTTGAGTTCACAAGACAAACAATCATTTATGCCCAGCACCTTATGTTTTGGAGATTTTACTGTAGTTTCAAAAGAAGGTTACAATCTCATTATGGATAAATTGATGCATTATAACATGATGACTGCTGAGATGAGAAAAGGATTTGACCCTGAAGGTTTTATTGACTCTACAAGAAGAAAATAGAATCTCAGTGGATACATGCACATACATTACCCACATGATGATGTCATTAGAAATTTAGAAGAAGCAGAAGTCGAATTGGTGGTAGAAAACTATAACAGGGATCTAAATGAAAAGAAAAAGCAGTTAGCAGAAATTGAGGTTGTGTCCTCTGAAGATGAAGAACTGGCAGAGCAAGAACAGCCACCAGATAAAAAGGTAGAGGTGTCCAAGAGGAAAATGCAACAATATCAGCCTCCTGTTGTACTACATGATGAGGAGGGGTCTGCTGATGAGGATCCACGCCAAACAGCCTATGATTCTTTCATTTCAGATGATAAGTTTGTTCAATCAAAGGAATTTAAATCATTTTTGTATAAATACAAAGGGAAAGAAATCAGAGAGTCAGTAGATGATGTCTCTGTTGATAATGAAAAACAACTATTAGACATGCTGAAGAAACAATAGATAAAGAGATGCAAGACATGACACCTAGCAAGGGTAGACAGTTACTTAAAGATGCAGGGGTCATGAATTTTCCTGGTCTGGATTTAAATTCTGCTTTGGTTTTTGACAGTTTTCTGAATAACACAGATGATAAGTATAAACTTACTCCAGAAGGAGTTAATGAAGTATATATGGGAACAAGGTATAACAATGATGAAAATTCCTTGATGATATGGGCGTTATACCCTCCCCATAAGAAGACGGCCATCATTGATACTAAAAAGACTTTTGGCCACGTTATGACTTTGAAAGCAGGGGAAACTGACCCTATAATTACAGCAGACATTGGCATCAATGTTGCAAAATTGAATAAAGCACAAGCTCAAATGTTGATCAAAGAAAGAGATGCATACAAATTGAGTTGTGAAAGACTGACGAAAGAAAATGATTACTTGAAGGACGCTGTTAAAAGTACTTTTGGCCAGTCCACAAAAAGAATAACTCAAGGTGAGAGCTCACAGGGCATTCAAGTGTTATCCCCTGATCAGGCAACCCAAATTCAGATAGATGCATTTGTTACAATACTGCAAAGCAGGTATGCAAACATGGTGTGGTGGTTAAACCAGTTTTTGGATAATTTCTCAGAGAATCATAAAGCAGTTCAAGAACATGAAAGACTTGAAAAGAGGATATGAGAAAAATTGACTGAGATACAAAATAGAAGTACTGCTGATAGTACAGATATCTCTGATGCAAAAGCATTTCTCAAACAACATCAAAATTATTAGGACAAACTTAAAGCTGATGCTAAGGAAGGAAATGATGCCTCAAACGCAGGAGTGCCCAAGATATTTAAAGACAATGGAGAGGTGAAGAGCAAGGAAGAATGGATTATTGATTGTCAAAGTATATTACACAAAGCCACAGGAGCTCTAAAAGACAAAGCCTCTGTGTCTAAAGAAGTTTGCAAACAATTGGAGAGTATGATTACACTTGACATAATTACCAGAAGTGTTGTTCACCTTACTGATTCTCATCGTGAGTAGGATTACTTGGATTACTTGGCAAAAGTCTACTTGTGGCTAAATAGAGCCTAATCATAATTATGTTATAGTTGTTAATGTTTGTTAAAGTTCCCAAAAAACTTATTGAAGAGTTATGACTCTTCATAGAAATATCTATATAAGTCCGAACAATCGATGCTGAGAGATCATCAGCAGTAGAAGATATTCAGATATATCATATATACAATGTTTCAAAATGACTATGTTGCATATATTATTTGAAGAAGAAGTTTGAAGTTCTCTGATTCAGTGGTTCTGCTTTGGTATCAGTTGTTTGTTAAAATTATTCAAATTGTGTGGCTGTCTCCATTTCTGCATTTCCTTGATATTCAGATTAAACATATCAAGTATATATTTGATCTGTCAATACACATTTGTTGTATCTGTGTGACTAAATAGGTTGGTATCCAGTTGAGGAATTAAACCCTTATGATTTAATTACAGTAGCCTGGAAGTATTAAGCTTGGATTACTAAGTAGGGCCATACAATTAGATTGCCATTCTGTCTCCAGTAAATATTATCTGTTAATCTTGTCTATTCATTTCATTTGGTTCCTTTAAGTAAGGATTAAAGTACCTTCTGGTGAATTATAATATATTTGATTTTATTTGGTTGGATTATCAAGAAGAGTTTGTCAGTCATTTACTTGCACGTTTATACAAGATATAAACTAAAACTGTGCCAAACAACTAGAATTATTACCATTAAGAAACCATTAGTCCTGGTCCTTCAAACTGACTCTGTTACCCAACAAGGCACTAGTCTTATTTTACTTAAAACCTTTTACCTTGATATTGCTTATACAATTTCTACCAATTACTCATTAGACATTAAACCTAAAGTCAGTTAGCAAGCATTTCATCTATCCTACATCTTGTGCCACTGTAGATAGATTTAGTTAGTCCACGCATTCACATTCAATCTGCTTTAATTTTCCAAGGTTTACCCACCTAGGTGTAGCAGGACCTAAAGCGAAGGAAATCAACTAACCTTGAAGGTTGATTTCGTCAAGTTAGTTCAGAAACGTTGCCAATCTAAACATAGAGCTTGGCATCCCCTTAGGATTGACAACCTGCATTTCTGAGACCTAACACCTCCTTAGGACAACAATGACCTTTATCCACTTCACCTTCTCCATCCAATAAAGAGCTCAAGTCTAGTTCCCTAAGCACACCTAGTCCCATTGTCCATCGCATACTCCAAAATATGAACTACCAAGGTAAAGGCCTAGGCCTTTATGAACAAGGTATTTTGGAGCCAAACCATGTCAAGATCCCTCCATGCTCATATGGCCTTGGATACACACCACAAGGTAAACAAGGCCAAGATGTTGGTAATCCCTTCATGCATCCTAAACCTACCACTTTCCATCACAAACCACATCATGTTCCCAAAACATATGTTGTCATTCCACCTCCATCATCCTATAAATGTCAAAAGCATGTGACTGTACACCTTCCGCCATCCACTTTGCCTCCACTTTTACCAACTCCTAATATCCCTCCATTCACTTTGCCACCATTGCTTCCAACACCTAACATACCTATCATTCATAAGTATCCTTACATCCCTAATCATGGCCAACAAAAGCACACATCATTTAAGCATAAAGCTTCCAATCATTCCATCCACTCCACCCACCCCATGGGATTCAAAAGAAAAAATTTTGATGTCTCTACCTATAAAGCTAAAAATCATACCAAAAATCCTAAAGGTCTTCATAGCTTAGGACATAAAGAATCAAACTCAAAGCAAAGTATATTCATATGCTATCCAAGCCCATACCTCCAAATGCAAAGCCCAAAAGCAAAATGATTTGGGTTCCTAAGCAAATAGATAGCAAGTCAAATGAGGCATCCTTATCCAGCTCTCAAGAATCCCTATCACCTATCTCCATCCAAAAATTCCATTCCCTTGAAAAATCCCGCAAGAAAAACAAAAGCACTAAAAATACTAAATGTATATGGGTTCCTAAATCACTTCATCAACCATCTCCTAAGCAAACATCTCCATTGCTTCCTACACTTCCATCCCATCAAAAGCTTCACTGTTTAACACGGTGTGTGCAACCATTGGTCATGATTCCCTTCCACTCCGCAGCACCTCCACATAACTACATATCCCCATCTTCCATCCATTATCCTACATATCTTCCCCATGCTATCCCTATGGCCCATGCTTTGGTATAAACTTTTCATCCATCTTCATTCCATAAGCCTATATAATCTACATCATAATCCCCTATCCTTCCATGCATAAGCCTTCCATAATCCACATCATAATCTACTATCCACCTAATCCATCTCTCATCCACGTAATCCTTTATCAACATCTATGAGCATAATGATATGGTCCATGCGAAGACATTATCCATCTCTAATGGGACTACCAACATTCATCGAACTAGACACTTGAGTCCCTCCTATCCATTACCATGGTGCAAACCTGGCAAACAGGCGCCCCGTGTAATTGTCATGCTATCCCATCAAAAAAATCTAAAAAAAAGAAAGAAAAAAAATCAAAAAAGTAAAGAGAAAGCCCTTCGTCCAACGGTGAAAACCTATTAAACAGGTGCCTTGGATAAGTACCATGATGAAAAGCTAGCAAACAGGTGTCATGTGTAGGTTGATCTTATATGTCACTTACACTTGGGGGCACATTGTCTCATCCAACCTATCCATTTCCAAACTATCTATCCCATTATATCATTTTCCATCCTATCATGTCCTACCATTACCATACGATCCTACCATCCTTAGCCATTACATAAACATGCCTATCCTATTGAACCCATTTATCCATCCTTCTGCCTTTTGATTTTGATGAAGACATAGGGGTAAAATGTTGAAATATGTTTGGATATTTCTTGACATACCTTCTTTCCAAACCAAGTCCTATCCATTGACCATTTATCCATCCCATTTAAACCAATCCATCATGTCATACTATCGTCATAAGCGCCATGTAAAATCCAATCTTATCATCCCATTGTCATGAGCCTTGTCTACAAAAAATTCTAAGCATTACCACCTAGAATGGGGCATGTTATTCTTATGCGACATAGTCTTTAGAGATCACATCCTAGCTCCATTATGAGGCATACATCCATCCACCATAGTCTATTCTTATATCTATCTATTTATCATGAGCTTTCCATTATGGCCTATCCCTTTATCCACCCATATATCATGAGCCTTCCATCCCATTTACTATCACCCATCCTTTTATCCATCCACCTCCATCCTTTGCACCTAGACTTGGTTCTCCCTTGTCATTGGTATCTAGCACAAAGGCTACCCAATTGTAAATCCATTGACATCCCTAAACATTCAAAAAACAAAAAAAATCAAAATATGTCAAAAAATCCAAAAAATTAAATATCCAATGAAAAATCCAAGCAATAAAACCAATCACATCATCCAAACCAATCCACTCCCTAAACATTCAATCAAAATCAAATCATCATCATCATCAATTCTTCCTATCAATAACATTCATTCATCCATTTCAATCAATCACTTCTTCCAATCATATCAATCAAATCAATCTAAGCAATGATCTTAAATCCAAGTCGCACTAATCCATATCAAGCAAGCTAATCAATCAAGGAACATTATCCAATCAAATCAACAAGTTTTGATCCTAATCTTGTCATGAACCAAATCAAATCATCATCATCATCATCAATGGGATATAGCATTCCCACATCCTTGTGTTGATCTAGGGATATAGCTTTCCCCACAATGACAACACTATCATCATCAATCAAACAATCAATCATTGGTTTATGACTTGACAAGGGTAATACCTTGTTTGTTTTGCATCCTTTAAGCACACTAAGAACACTTGCTTATGCTTAGATTGAGTGGACACTCTAATCATCACACCATCACTATCATCATTCAAAACAATCCAATCATCAAAACAATCAACCCAACAATAGCAAACATCACAACCAAAGCACATCAAGCCAACCATCAAAACAAATCCTATCAGTCATTAGCATCAACACCAAAGCAAATCAACTCAATCACATCAACTCCAATCGGAACAAATCTAATCACTCCAACAAATCAAAAGCAGCTTAATCCACCACATATCATCCCATCATTAACATTTCATCAATCAATATCAATCCATAACTCAATCTTTCATCATCATCAATAAGACAAATCAGAACTACATCTCATTTCCATCGTTAAGTGCCTTGATCCCATGGATACAGGGTATGTAGGCAGTTTGGAGTATGAAGGCAGTGCCCAGATTCAGGTAACATGTGATTTTCCTCTTTTTCCTTTCATCATTTCTTCTATCATCTATCTTCTACATCATTAATAAACAACTTCTTCCAATCAATCTATCATTCAATCAATCCATTTCCTTCAATCAAATCAATTCATCAAACCAAATCAATCTTCATTCATCATTTCATCATCCTCAAAATTATTCCAACTAATGTTCCAAGTGCAAGTCATCATTAAGCTATACCAATCAAGTTAATCAATCAATCCAAGTTATCCAAACACAATCCATGTTCTTGATCCTAGCCTTGTTGTAAGCCAAATCAATCAGCCAATCAGCCAACCAACTCAGCAAACAACCTTGTGTTGATCTAGGGATATAGCTTTCCCCACAATGACAACACTATCATCAACAATCAATCACTTGATCATTGGTTTATAGCTTGACAGGGGCAATACCTTGTTTGTTTTTGTATCATTTATTCATGCTTGCTTCTTGTTTGTGTGTGTTATCATTTTATCTTGCATTTACATCACATCTGTAATCATTTCTAGCTAATATTCATATCTTGTGTATGTTGGAATAGCTTTTTGCACTATCCTTTGCATCTAAGTTCATATCATACCTTTTGTGTATTAGGACTTTAATGCTTTAAGTTTACTTCCTCATACGTTAGACAAGGTTATATTATGTTGGGGCATGAGACACACCGTCACCTAGGTCCTTATACCTTGGTGCATAATGTCTAGTGCTATATCAAACATCAAGGTTGCTCACATTCATTGCAGCATAACGTATCTCCATTTCTTCTATCTATCCTCTTATCTTTCTTTTGCAGCCAAGCCATTTCTTTTAGAGAGCCTACCCATGTTTGTCTAACCCACCTATCCTCTTGAGGGGGCATCATCATCCCTATCCATTATCTATACCTTAGCTTCTTTGAAATGATGTTACTCGACACAAATCTCATCATCTCAAACATCATCTCAAAGAGGGGCAAAATGTAGACACCCAAAATTGTCCCAAATTTGTCCATGTCTTCCAACACCTAGTCAAAAACATCACTTAGACATCATGTAGCATTTTGTCCTAAACCCACTCTTAATCCCATCCTTCTCCTACTTAGCCAATTAATTAAATAAATTTTATTTATTTAATTAATTTCACATTCATAATCCCACTTTCCAATTAATTAAATAAATTTTATTTATTTAATTAATTTCCCATTCATATCCCAGTCCTATCCTAATCATCTTCCCAATTAATTAGATAAATTTTATTTATTTAATTAATTTCCACATCATATCCTAATCCCACTTTCTAATTAATTAAATAAATCTTATTTATTTAATTAATTTCCAACTAATATCCCAACTAATTCAAATAAAATATTTGAATTAAGCCCTCACCTCTCACCACATTCTAACACTTGTCCATCTCTCAATTCAATCATGTGTGGTAGTACAACTTTTATTTAAAATCTTTCACATGTACAACTAATGGGACCTAATTTTAGTATTTGTGTACACGGTCACATATGAGCCTTATCTTCCTTACACTTGTCAAATGACAACAATTTCTTAATGTGTAAGGAAACCTAACTTAATCATATCCATCCATTTCCTCTAAAGCCCTAATTGATCCTAGCCATTCATTTGAACCAAGCCAATCCTATAAAGCAAGCCTCTTTTGAGCCATTTGGGATTATTAGAGAGGGAGATTGGGATTGGAGGAGATTAGAAGAGATTTTTAGGGATTCTTCTTCATGCAACCTCACTTGGCCAAATTTTCATCTAAAGCCCTCATCCATCATCTTCATCTATCTAGCTTGCATCTATCAACCATCAATCATCCATCATTTATCTCCTTATCAATATTATGCCATGGAATTGAGAAATCAACACAACAAAGCGATCAATAAATCAATTCATCTTGTATCTTTGAAGTATTGAATGATTTGGGTTTAGGTTATGCATTTCATTGTTTGATCATTTCCATTTGCAAATCCAAATTTTTTGATATACAACAAACATGGGGCATGGTTTATCCAATTCTCTACATTTTTGTACATGAGAATAGAAGGCTTTGAGGGACATCACCTCATGTTACCTAGATATCCTAATGACAAGGTCATTTTGATGGAGTTTGCTAGATAGATATTGATCTTAGTTGAGGCCCATAAAGAAAAGGGGAAAATCGCACCTATATTGTTTCCAATATTCATTGGTTGGTACATATGTCCTGATAGTCAAAGTGTCAAGGATGCAATAGGATGAATGAAGCTAATGCACCTACAGCCATTTTCAATTTCTAGGTCATATGACCCACATGACAGGATGTAGAAATTGCTAAAGAAGCATGTACATCAAAAGCACCTTGAAGACTACTGGTTTGATTGTGATGATGAGGCTGAATTTAGAAGAAATTATCAGAGGCTCACCCTCAACCAAATTTGCACTTTTGATTGCATACCAGTACCAATGCAGTTGCACAAAGATGATGGAAAGATTATGTCAAATGAATATGAGGATAAGAAAGTGTACAATGACACCATCTCAACTCCTAATTTAACTCAACCTGAGGTTACTTCATTTGATCAAATAATGTAGAAAGTTATTGAATTGACCCAGAGTTGGGTAAATGCTGAAGTAGCCAAGTTAAAGAATAGGGGTGTAGCCCTCACTATGGATACTAAAAGGAAAAGATGAGAGTTAGATGAGGAGGAATATGATGACTTCCTCATTGAAAAGAGGAAATCCAATGGAGAAAGGTTACCAATTAAAGAGTGTTAGTGAATAGATTTGTCCTTTGGAAATAAATGCAAAAAAAAAATGACTCAAGATGCCCAGGAAGAAGAACAAATAGTACTAATAGTTGAGTCTCTTGCAATGGTATATACTATGATAGGTAAAAAATTAGTTTAATAAGATCAAGCATAGCCATGAAAACCTAACCCTACCATCATCAAAGAATCTAATCCAAATGAAATCAAAAGCATGCAATTCAAGCATAATATCACCTAGATTGTGTGATTCCTTGTTTATGATGTAGATTGGTTCTTCAACAATGACTAATTATGAAGATAAAAGCTGTCATGATGGATGGATGATAATGATAATAAGCTCAATGGATGCTATAAATACTCAAATGCTCAATATGCTCAAGATGATAATGTAGACGCTATACGAATGCTAGATAGATGTAGTATGGAATGAAAGGGTGTTTATATAGAACTCAACCAAAATCAATCAGCGGTGGAGATTCAGAGGCTATGTGAATGGCTAAGATTAAAGGATAGACATAGATGAATGTGAAGATGACAAGTGGAGAGAAAATAGGGCTTATGTGTGCTTGTGTACATAAAAAGTACTACAAGTGAAAGATATTAAATAAAAGGATGTAGTACCACTTATCTTTTTAAATAAAAGAGGCACACATATCATCTCATGAGATAAATGATAAGATAAATTAATTAAATAAATAAAATTTATTTAATTAATTGGAAAGTGGGTTTATGAAAGGAATTTTTAATTAAATAAATAAGATTTATTTAATTAAAAATAGATAGAATGAAGATAATTAAATAATTAAAGATTGTTTAATTATAGCTTAGAGGAAATAGCTAATGAATTAATTAAATAAATATAAATTTATTTAATTAATAGAAGAAATAGATGGGTTAAGGATATTGCTCAAGTGTGTTAGACAAATGTAGATGGTGGATAATGTGATGTTTGAATGCTAATGATAATGAGTCAATTTTGGGTGTCTACATATTTCCCCTTTTTGATACAATGTTTATTAGAGCGTTGTGTCAAAGAAGATACGATATGCTTTTGATAAACAAGGTTATGCCCTAGTGTAACTGGCAGGTGGTGCCCCCTCAAGAGGTAAGCCAGGCTAACTAGGAAGGGCTGGGTTGGCTTGCAATAGAAGAAAAGCTAGGATGCAAGGTTGACATGAAGAAAACGGGGTTGGGTGGGAACAAATGGGATGATGTAGATAAAAATAGGCTTTGGTATAGAAGAATTAGGGTTTGGATAGGGCTATAAGTAGGTTCCACAAAGGTAAATAGGCTCATTTGTGCTTAGAAAGCTATAGAGATATAGAGCTCCTTAGAATTGGTGTGCGACAAGAGTTGGAGAGCTTTTAGGATGGTGATTCCATGCAGAGATCATCGTGCTGAGTGAGTGAGGATGCATGGGCAACTAGAGGGATCAGATGTATCGGTATGTATTGAAAATTTTACTAAAAGCATGATTTTGATAGGCTAGAAGTGTCATAAATGCACACACATCACCAGAAGAGACTAGGTCTTAGGATAGGTAGTTTAGGTCACTTAGAAGGAAAAATAGGTCGTTTATAGTAGTTAGGATTGCTTTTAGGCATGGCTTGGTCGCATATAGAAAGAATAGGTCACTTTTAGTCGATTAGGCAATATATAGGCAAAATGCACATAGAGATATAAACAAGTCGCTTATGGGCAAACAATAGGCGCATAGGGAAATACAACTCACGTATGAAGAAAAAATGCTCGCTTAGGGGATATAGCTCACTTATAAGCAAAAGATAGATACATGTAGAGGTTTAGCTCGCATATAGTCCAGCAGTGATCGCATAGGCAGAATAGGTCACATATGAGTGAGATATGAGTGCATATGGTACAAGAGGTCACTTTTGATCAGCAAATAAGCGCATATGGAAAAATGAATAGCTTATGTTAGATAGAAGCTAGGATAGCAATAAACGATCAAATTTTGATAGCATTTAAGTAGCGTAAGGGACTAACATGATGAATGACATGATGTAGGATATACTACCGCCTTTGTTATCACGAGAGCCACATCCTAGGGATTTGCAGTTGGTGAGATTACTGGATGCAGAGGAGCGGCTAGTGTTAGAGATCCTTGGGTTAGAGCATGTGTCGAGATTGGAGCAGGTGCAGGCACATCAAGGACTGATGACGGTGATGGAGGAGCGATGGATGAGCGAGCATAGTTCTTTCTTGTTGTCGACAGGAGAGGCTATGATCACACTACAGGATGTGTTTCAGATTCTACAAATTCCTATAGATTGGGACTGAGTAGATTATGATCTGGATATGGGTCCAGCTACGTTTAGGAGATTATATAGGACACCAGACATTGGAGTAAAGGGCTCAGAGATTCGTATGGCGAGGATGGAGGAGCTATGTGACAAACTGCAGTGAGTGGTAGTGGCTATTATCAAATGGCTAGTGGGAGATAGATGAGCGAGAGGCTTTCCAGTAGGATGGGGGATAGTGATGGAGGGGATGTTCTCCTATGGTACAAGATATGCATGGGTGAAGTGTGTACTTGGACATCTCTATCATTACCTGCATGATTGTGCATATATGTTCAGAGCTAGTATGTCTGCAGGAGTTACAGTTTTGCATGTATGGGCTTATGAGCATATTCCAGTGACGAGACTAGAGGGATGGGTGGCTAGAGTAGTAGGAGAGCCTTATGCTAGGATGTATAGAGGAGCTTTGACATACTAGTAGCACAGAGGAGTGGTGTACTGGTGGAGGAGGTTAGATGAGGTAGATAGATTTGTATGGAGGCCATGGCTAGGAGGTGAGAGATGGAATGAGGAGGATACGGAGCTTGTCTATGCTAGGCAGGCGAGATATATTTTTAGATGCAGCATATACATTATAGAGTGCTATTTTCCAGAGAGGGTTTTGAGGTAGTTCGGGTTACCACAGACAGTACCAGTTGGTGATGCCATTTTTGGGAGGACAAGAGAGAAGGTGTTTGATTGGGGACTGGAGGTTGTGGTTGACACGGCTTTGGTGGAGAGAGAGGGGCTATAGCCAGTTGTATGGTAGTGGGGACAGGGTCCTATAGATCCAGGCATGCTGCCAAATTATGATGCATACTAGGTGACAGCGAGACTGACGCGGTTGATGCGGGTTGGCGAGATAGGGGAGATAGGGATGGAGAGACCAGTCAGGAGGAGGCGACAATGGGCTCCACTGGTGCAGGTTGTTGTACCAGTAGCACCAGGGATATAGGTACAAGGATAGATTGTAGGACAACCTCAGATACTTGCACAGCCTCAGGGGCAGATATTAGTAGGTGATGATGTTGGGATTCAACAACCGTGGAGGAGGATCAAAGAGGAGAGGAGATGGAGGCAGTGAGCACAGATGAGATTTAGGAGGGTGGAGTTGGATAGGCATCAGACAGTGATTGGCTTGCGGCATGCTAGGGCTCAGGCTCAAACATACCAGGCTCAGTTATAGTTGAGAGCACAAGCTAGGGATGGATAGGATGATGGTGCACTTGCTAGGGTGACAGGGGAGAGAGATGTAGCTAGATAGAGTGAGCAAATGATGATGTTAGCGCGAGATATGACTGTATAGCAGGTGCAAGAAATGAGAGCAGAGAGAGATGGTTTGCAGACAGAGATGGATATGGTTCTGCAATAGCTACAGGGGATGACTAGTGAGTGGGATAGAGCAGTGACTGCATTGGGTATAGACGAGGCGACGATGTATTTGGCCACATAGTTGACACAGGTACAGGTAGAGCTGCGGAGAGTATAGGGTGATGCAGAGTACTATAGAGGCTTATATTATGGGGCTTTGCCATTAGAGTAGAGGCAACCTAGCTTCAGGAGCAGATCAGGGGCTTTAGGTTCATAGAGGTTAGGTGGATCTCAATCAGTAGCCTCAGTGATGGGGCCACCGAGAGATAGGGGGATAGGTGCAGGACCCAGTGGTGGTGGTCAGGGCGAGGGAACTACTAGTAGTCACTAGGGATACCTTGTTTATGTTGTATAATGATGAGGCCTAGAGCCGATTGTACATACATTCTTTATGGCTCAGCTTGTATATGTAGACACTTGTATATTGACACATGTATATATATATATATATAGGATGGCATATTGGTTATATATATGACATTGTAATGGATGTACTGTTGGTATTATGCATGTTGTATTTGTATTTTCATGGATTATGTATGGATGTTTATGCAAATGATATGAATGGAAATAGTATGATAATGCAAATATGTAAATGGTTATGATATGAGATGGACTTATGCAAATAGATAGATGGTAATGAGATGATATATGACAGAATTATGTATTGTCTAACACACTTGTTTTGCAAGATAAGAGATGTGAACAAAGGATGATGGAGATGATTGATCTTGGCTGAGGACTATATAGGTGAATAATAGGATGAATAGATGGGATGATGGGCAGCTTTTTAAGTAATTACCCAAAATGAAAAGAAATACAATCCTTATGTTTGATATAGCATGTGGATGTTATGCACCAGGGTATAGGAGACCAAGGTGTCGAGATATCCAATGCACAACTAGCATGCTACAATCTTGTCTAAACACATGAGGTCAAGATATTGAACCAACATGCACAAGATATGAATAACAACTAGTGTTTTGAGATGGACTTTAATGCTAAAAGCAATGGTTTGAGCTTATCTCCACTACGCATAGTGACAACTTGCTGGTTATATGTATGGAGCTAGTCTTAACATAGAATAGTCTCAAGTGCATAAGAGACTGTTTAGTTTCTCAGATGCTAGAGATATTGATATGTAAGATGCTAATCCCAACATGTTTAAGATACCAATACGCTTAGGAAGAGAATAAGATCATCTTGCAAACATGACATACGAAAGAAATATAACCATGCCCCATTCCTTACTTCATCACAACATACCAAGATATAGATAGATTAAGGCAATCTTGATTAAGCATACAAAAGGGACAAAAGATAAAACAAAAGATATTGTCATCACGTTCTCTTGCAAAATTTAGGTGCTCTTAGATGGATTTAAGCTGGCACCTTGTTAAGAGGAAAGATGCATCCTATTGAAGGCTAAATATGTTGATAAACTACTATAGAAAATGTTGGCTTAAGGCATGCGAACAAATAGCTTCTGGCTTATTCTTGATTGGTTAAAGTGCTTGAGCTTTCAGTATACACATAGTTTGCTTCTTGTTGGAGCTGATCAAAGAGCAGAAGATGGAAGATGAGAGAAGATTAAGAAGATGGGGTGGATCATCTGTGCTCGAGTACTGGAGACTTCCTTCATATTCCAGACTGCCTACATACCCTATATCATAGGATCAAAGCACATTTACGATGAAGATGAGACATGATGAATATGTAGTTATGGGTTTTATTGATGATATGAGTGATGAAAGATAGAAGAATGTGTGATGAAAGATTTAAGAATGATTAGAAGAAAGATGAAAGATGGATGATGAAAAGAAGGGGCTATCGTCTTAGCCTGAATCATAGTGCTTCCTTCACATCTCAGATTGCCTACATACCCTGTATCGACGGGATCAAGGCTTTAGCGATAGAGCTGGGATGTAGTTCTTGCTTATTACGTTGGACAGGTGATGTTGAAAGATTCAACTGATTGCTTGAATGTTTGCATTGGTGATGTCTTGCAATTGTCAGATGTTAGATGAGCGCGACTTGATTGCAAAGATATGAATCCTGGTTGCAAATTGTTGTACATTTGTTGTTGGATGAACGCTATGGTTGAAGTTGAAAGTTTGATGTGTTGGGAGCTAATGTGTTTGATGTGTTATGAGCTAGAGATAGTGGTATCCATTTCCAAATAAGACTCAACAAATGCCCCTAGTACAGGATGAGGTTTATTATGAAGAAGTGACGATAAGGACGGCATGCGATCAAGATGCTGAGGTGCCAAAAGAGATAGTTATCACAACAATGTCTCAAGTATGATAGCTAGAATTGACAAAGGTGAAGGTGGAAAAGCTATTTATTGTGATGACATGTGGATTATGATATGGACTATATGGGATAGGATGGCAAAATATGTTAGGAAAAGTGATGATCAAACAAACCAAGCAGATGATGGAAGTTGTCACTACACATAGCGCCTGTTTGCCAGGTTTTCACTATGGTACTTATCCAAGGTGCCTGTTTACCAGGCTTTCACCAGAGGATGGATTATTTATCTTAGAGTATTATTTTTTTGTTATCCAAAGTGCCACAAAGTGGTTTTCACTGTTGGATGGATTTTTTTTGGGATAGCTAAGATTCAAGGATAAAACTTCTTGAGATGAATGATGTTGATTGGTTCATCCAAGGGAATGCCTTCAAGTGTTGAGAGAGTGTATGCACCTAATCCATAAACTGCTGTGATGATGAAAGGACCAAGCCAATTTGGTTCAAACTTTCCCTGTTTCTCCCGGTGCTGTTGATTCCTTTGATTTTATTTAACGACAAGATCTCCAACTTGAAATCGACGTTCCCTAATTTTTTTGTTGTAGCTACGACGTAGATGGTTTTGGTAGACTTGGAGATGGTTGAGTGCTGTAAGATGCCGTTCATCTAGAAGCTCAAGATCATGGAGTTTGGATACTCGATAGTCTTCCTCTGAGATGGTATGTTGTAGAGATATTCACAGTGAGGGGATCTCAACCTCAATAGGTAAAATAGCTTTAGCACCATACACAAGAGCATAGGGTCTGGCTCCGGTGGGAGTTCTGATACTTGTTCTATATGCCCATAATGTAGGATGGAGTTGTAGATGCCAATCCCAACCAACTTCATTGACCGTCTTTTTAAGAATTTTGATGATTATTTGATTAGAAGCTTCATCTTAGCCATTGCTCTGAGGATAGTATGGGGTAGGGAATCGATGTTGGATATGGAACTTGTTGTAAAGATCTCTGAGCTCTTGATTCTTGAAGGGACAACCATTATCTATGACGATAGCTTGAGGAACTCCATAACGACAAATGATATAGTGTAGAATAAACTTAGATATTTGCTTGCTTGTGATATAAGTCAGTGGTATTGCTTCCACCCACTTTGTGAAATATTTAGTGGTGGTGATAATGAACTTATGACCATTTGATGAAGTAGGATGGATTTTACCTATGAGATCAAGTCCCAACTGCGAAAAAGGCCATGGAGTAATGATAGGTTTAAGCTCATGTGCTGGTGCATGTATTAAATCTCCATGTTTTTGACATTGTAGACATCTCTTTGCAAATTGTTGTGCATCTTTTTCCATGGTTGGCCAATAGTATCTTTCTCGTAGAGGTTTCTTAACAAGGCTAGGGCTAGCGGAATGCGAGCCACAAACACCTTCATGTATATCACGTAAGGCCACTTTTTCTTCCTCAGAATCAAGACACCTAAGAAGGATACCATCAAGACTCTGACGATAAAGGGTGTCTCCGAAAATAGTGTAATGAGAGGCTTGGCAGATAAAGGTTTTGTGTTGGTTGTTAGATAGTTGAAGTGGAAATGTTTGGTTATGGAGATACTCATATAAATCCTCATACCACTGCGAATTGGGACTAACAATGTCACATATAAGCTCAGACTGTGGAACTTCAAATGCTGGAATCAAAAGCTGTTCAAAAAACTCACATTTATGTATATTAGAATGCATGTCTAGGAGAGACCCAATCATAGCCATGGCATCTACTACTCTGTTCTGTAGTCTTAGGATTTGTTCAAAAGTGATATTGTCAAAATACTTTTTAAAATCATCAACCATTAGCTTGTATGGAAGAAGGTTCTCATCTTTTGTTTGATATTCATCTAAGACCTATTTGATAACCAACTGAGAATCACCAAAGACTTGTAACTGTTTGATAGCCCATTGTACTACCATGCACAATCCTGTGATTAAAGCTCCATACTCTGCTATGTTATTGGTACATGGAAATGCAATTCTGTATGATTTGGGTATATAATCTCCTTGAGGGGTAACAAACAAGATGCCTACTCCTAATCCATGTTGTGTGTATGATCCATCAAAATATAGCTTCCACCGTGTTGGAGAAGTTAAATTGAACAATCCATCATCAAGAAATTATGGATATTTTGGGTGAATATCTGTGATGGGTGCTGTAGCTAATTGATCAGCAATGACTTTTCCTTTGATAGTTTTTCGATCCACATATTGTATGTCAAATTCACTTAAGATCATGACCCATTTTGCTAATCTTCCCATGAGGATTGCTTTAGAAAGAAGATATTTGAGTGGATCCACGTTAGAAATGAGCTTGGTTGTTTGGTTCAACATGTAGTGTCGTAACTTTTGGGAAGCAAACACTAATGCTAAACATGCTTTTTCCATAGATGAATAATTGAGTTCATATCCCACAAGAGTTCTGGTAATGTAGTAGATGGCTTGTTCTTTTCCTAATTCATCATGTTGAGCTAGAAGGGCACCCAATGCTCTTGTTGTTGATGATACATAGAGCAATAATGGGCGGTCAAGCACAGGAGGTACTAACACAGGAGGTGTTGCCAAATATTCCTTTATTTTATCAAAAGCCCATTGACACTTTTCATCCCACTTAAAAGGTTCACCCTTATGAAGAAGATGTTGAAAAGGATGACATTTATTTGCTAGTTGTGAAATAAATCTAGGGATGAACTATAACCTACCTTGTAAACTGTGGAGCTGCTTGAGATTTGTTGGTGGAGGCATTTCCATGATAGCTTTTACTTTACCTGGGTCCACTTCTATCCCTCGTCGAGACACAATGTATCCCAACAGTTTTCTAGATGTTACACCAAATACACATTTCTTTGGGTTCATTCTGACTTGATACTTTTCTAATCAATCAAAGATTTGTGCTAATACTTGTAGATGTCCTTCTCTTGTCTTAGATTTTCCCAGGATGTCATCAACATAGTCTTCCATGATAGTATGAAAAAGGTCATGAAAAATAACTATCATGGCTCGTTGATAAGTAGCTTCAATGTTCTTGAGACCAAAAGGCATTACAACCTAGCAGTATGTGCCCCATGGACAAATAAAAGATGTTTTATCTTGATCTTCCTCTGCTATTCTGATTTGATTACACCCTAAAAATCCATCCATCAAAGATAGCATTTCATGTCCAATTGGAAGATCTACAATGTTGTCTATGCTTGGTAGTGGAAAGTCATCCTTAGGACATGCTTTATTAAGATCTCTGAAGTCTGTGTAACAATGAACTCGTCCATCAGGTTTTGCTATAGGTACCAAATTTGAAATCCATTCTAGATAACCAGTAGGCTTTATGAACTTTGCTTCTAATAGTTTCTGAATCTATGCCTTGACCAATAAAGCTACATGTGGATGCATTTTGCGCAATTTTTGTTTGACAGGTTTTGCATTAGGAGATACTACTAGATGATGTACCACAAGTGATGGATCTAGACCTGGTATGTCAGCATAAGTCCATGCAAAATTTATAGCTCTTTCATAAAAAAATGCTGTGAAGTTTCTTCTTTCTTGCTCTGATAGTGATGCTACCAAAAAAGTGATCTTTGGATTCTACTCTGTACCCAAGTTCATGTCTTGTGATTGTTCAACTAGCACGGTTGATTTCTCATGATAATCAGTAGCAACAGGAAAATCAAATCCCCCATCCTCAGGTGCCTTGGAGAGATTTTCACCTTCAGATACGTCCTTTATTTTTACTTTTTCACGGTTAAGAGGCACCTTTTAGTTTTCACCTAGTGACCTATTTTGTTTGATTTTGTTTATTTCACTTTTGCGACTAAAGGATTTGATACTTCCACCAAAATATGCTAGTTTAGGTAGGTCCATCATGAAACCTGCTTTGTGATCACCTAATGGAATACCTTGTCATAAGCCCATGAATTTTGCAATAGCTTCATCATTTTCAAATGTATCTAACATTGGTGCCCCCTGTTGGTCCCAATTGACAAGGTTAGGATATATGAGTGAAACAGAAATGGAGGAATGGCTATGGCTAGAGGAAGCTACAGAAATCATGAAGATGGAGTTTTCTTGAAAAAGGTCGGTAATATGAAGGGAGGAGTCATTGATAATATCCAAATTAGAAGTCTCTCCTATCGAGGAAGGTCCAACGTCCATATCAGAAATACACTTAATGTCTTTGAGTCATGGTACCTCCGGCTAATAACCAAGGCCTTGCTTATAAAACTTCTTAGACACAATAATGGGTTCAATAGTTCCTTGTTCTTGTGATCCCAATCCACCATGTCCTTTATATCCCATGTTCTTTATGATGTGGAACCTATTGTTGTATCTCTTCCATTTCCAGTTGAACTTGGTCATTTTCATCAAAGAATATCCAAGAGTCTATATCATCAATGTCTTCATCATCTAGGAATCTACCTTTAATGAAAACTGTGGGTGGAGCTTTGATGACAACAGGGGATGAAGTTGGTTTGGATGTAGGAGGTTTACCATAGGATTTAGGAGATAATGGAAGGGTGCCAACACAACAAGATTCTTGCAATGTGTATTCACTAGGGCCATGTTCAGTGTACTTGATATAGAGATTGGAAGTAGTTTTGCTAGATGAGGGCTTGAGGAGGTCAGATGGATCTATAGAGGATGAAGACGGATATGCCTTGGTGTTGATAGGAATGTGGTTTGGACTCTGATATTTAGCTTGAAAGGCATGAAAATATTCAAATGGATTGGGATTAGCTTGGATAGTAATCTCAACACCGTTGTGTGGAAATTTAAGACATTGATGGTATGTGGAAGGAACTGCCTTGAGGGCATGTATCCATGGATGACCAAGGATTATGTTATAAGGAAGGTCAATATCAAGAACCTGACAACATGTTTCTGTGGTAACCAACTCAACTTGGATAGGCAAGAAAATAATCCCTTCAGTATCTCATTCGGCATCATCATATGCTTTGATAGTAATACCCTTGGAGGTATCAACATCTTTCTCAGAATATCCCAATTGTTTTATTAATTTCAAAGAACATATATTAAGACCAGCTCCACCATCTACCAAGATTCATTTGATATGGTGTTTTTTAACAAACACTTCAATGTGGAGGGCTTTGTTGTGTGAAGGATGAATGGAGGGATGAAGATCTTTGTCAGAAAAGGTTAAATGACAAGGGGTTGCAATGCTAGCGACCATAGATTGGAACTGTGTGATATCAATATCATTGGGCACCGAAGATTCATGTAAGGCTTTGTCAAGGATAGCTTTGTGAGCAGGGGATATGCGAAGCAACTCAAGAATGGATATGTATGTGGATGTTTTAACAAGGTAATCTAAGATATTATAGTTAGAGAATGGTCGAGGAGGATGAACAAGTGCTCCTTGAATGGTGACTCGACCTCTTCGAGTGGTTACAATGCAATTAGGTGCTTTGCCTTGGATAGTAATGGTAGAAATGTGAGCATGGTGAATGCAGCCAATAGTAGATGATTCATAGTTGTACTGAATGGCATTCCCAGCATGAGGGTTACTTGTTTTGTCATGAGATGGAAGTAGATTTTTGAAAGCCTCTAGATCATAGTTTGATGTTGATAGTTGTGTACGTTGAGTTGTTGAAGGAGTAATTTTGATTAAACCTTGATCGATGCAATCTTGGATGACATGTTTTAAACACATATAACCATTTGTTTTGTGTCCTTTAACTCTATAGAAATCGCAATACTCATTTTCTTTGTACCAAGGAGCTTTGAAGAGTGGTTCACCATTGGGTGGTGCGTCTGGTAACATAATATTGCCTGCTTGGAGAAGCTTTCAAAAGACAACTTCCATAGGTTCTGTTATTGGTGTAAATTGTCAGCATGGATTGGAAGTTTGTCATTGTCGCATTCATTGAAAAGGTTGTGTAGTTGTAGAAGCATCTTGAATGTTGATGGGAGATTTCATAGTTTCTATGTTCTTTGCATCTACAACACCATTGTTGACAACATTCTTATTTTTGTTCCAAAAGTGAGACTTATCGTTGGAGTTTTGAGGATAGTCTTTATTATCACAAAAGATCTTGATAGTTCCTTTAACAATTAAAGCTCATTCAATGATGGTTCCTTTGGAAACAAGTTCATCAAAGGTTCTAGCACTTTGCAATTGTAATTGGAATGATAGCTCAGGATGAAGATTTTGAACAAAGATATCGGGTTGTTGCTTCTCAGGAATTTCCCATGATAGTTTGCTAGCCATATTATGCCAGCATTGAGTGAATGAAGAAAAGGCTTCACCATTGCATTGTTTATTGTTGACAAGGTCATTCATGTTTACCTCATGTTTAATGTTAAAAGTAAAGTGTGATCAAAACTTATTCACTAACTTCAAAAAAGTCTTAATTCCTAGAGGTAAATGAGAGAACCATTCAAGAGCTTGTCCTACTAAGCTTCAAGGAAATAGTCTCAAAAGATATGTATCATCATAAGTAACATCGAGACATGCCACAAAGAATGCTCTAAGATGGTCTTCCAGATTTCCTTTTCCTTTGTATTTGTCAAATTGTGGAATTTCAAAGTGTGGTGGAAAAGGTGTCATATGAAGAGACTTGTCAAATTGATAAGCACATATGTTTTCTAGAGAAAATGTCTTCTTGCTTTATCCTACCACTTGGTTGATCATTTTTTGAACATTTGCTAAAGATAATTGTTGTTGTTACAAAGGGGGTGAAACATGGTATGATGCATATTGAGGTTGATTTTGTGGAATATATGAATCCATGACCGTTTGTTGAGGTTACATACTCACAATGTATGTCAAAGGATTGGTATGTGACACATATGTGGTTGAGGATTGCTGTCCTTGTGACCCAAGCGGTGGTTGAGTATATTGTGATGAATTGGCACCAAGATTTTGTATCACATTAGAAGTGGAAGATGGATTGACACTAGTTAATGGTTGGGAAGTTGGAGTTGGATTTGTGACATGGTAAGTGATGGAAGGATTGGTAGATGTGAAAGAAGGATGGACACTTGGGTTTGTATTTTGGACAACATGGGGATTGATATGTGTCATGTGTTGGGTGATAATAGGCAAGCCTTGGGTAGCATAAGATGGATTGATGGTGTGTGAAGGATTGGAATAATATGACGGAATGGATGTAAGTTGCTCAACAAAAGTGACCGTAGTGCTACGATTGGCTTGAGAAATGATAGGAGGGTCACTCATATCAATAAGACTAACATTGGGATTATATGGTGTAATGGAGGGATTAGTAGAGATAGTGGAAAGCGTATTAGTAGTTGGTATATGCGATATGGTATTCATATGGGATATGGTAGGTTGTGATGGTCATGAAGCTTAAACTATTGGTGTTGTTGGGATAGGTTGGGAGGCTTGCACACTATGGGATATGGGAATAGCTTGTGATGTTTGGAGAGTTTGTGCTTGGGCCACATGGAGAGCTTGTGTTACTTGAGGCATGGAGACGGTCATGGTAGGAGGAGGAGTATGTTGAGAAACATGGAAAGGTGGAAGGTTCAGATTTTGTGAAATGAGAGGGAGCACATTGGTTGGTGTTATCAAAGGTTCTAGAGTGTACTCCAAACGTGGTAACAATAGGTAATGAAAGAGATGTGGTGGAAGATAGAGCTTGTGATATGATGGGGGATGATGTGACTATAGTGGATGGTCCCTTTGCAACAACAACAAGAGTGTTTGGATCGTGCTCTCTAATAGAGGATATGTCAAAATCTCTTGGTAATTTAGCACCCATGTGAGCAAGTTGCAAGAAGTAGTGATTAGGCTTAGATAAAACAAGTCTCTCAACTTGATCCCACACATGGGTATCCTAAAATTCCAATAAGTCTTCTTGGGATTGTTCTTCAAAAGTCTTGAAAAATGTTTGAGGTTTCACTTGTGAAGATGACTCTCCAATGGTATACCCATGAGGTGTAAACATATGAGGAGGCATACCAGTCATGAATTGAGTTGCATCTTTAAGAGATGTTGATCTAGATTGTTGCATCTTAGTTCCCATCTCAGCGTGCAATTTGGCTTCCATTTCAACTTGCAATTTGGCTTACATTTCAGCTCTATATTGACTCCTAGTTTGAGGCATGATGTTGATGTTGAAAACTAAAGTTTAGCTTGTCAAAGTTTTGAGACCCAAAAGAAAGGTGATAGTTTGCTGGTTGCTTTGTTGTTTTGTTTGGTTGCTGATTTGCTTGGTTAGTTTGTTTTGGTTTATTGGTTGCTGATTTGTTTGGTTGATTGGTTGATTTGTTATTGGCTAGTTTTCCCTAGAGAATAGCTCACACACTCAAGGGAAAAGTTTTTTTGCTAAGGGTTGCTATGTTGTTGATGTTTGCTAAAGCTAAAGCTAATGTTTTGCTAATTGATCGAAATGATTGGTTTGATGTTTGGTTTGCTGGTTTGGGATCTAAAAAAGATGAAAAGCTCATGAAAGTTGATTTATTGGTAAGCTCAAAATAGGAGACAAAGTCCAAGTATCTGCTAATGATCAGAGATAGGTCTAAAAGCTAATGTTGAAGTTGAAAAAGCTAGATTTTGTGGCTAATTTAGCTAAGTCACTAGGATTTGCTGGTATTAGACCACAGGTGACAAGTAATAGCTCATATGTGACTCCGAAAAGGCCAAAGGCTACTGGTAATAGCTCAAATATGGACTGGTTTAGGTTCTGACAGCAAGTTACAGTGTTAACCATAGGCAATCCAATTTTCCACAGGTGATTAATGTTGGCTCAAAAGTGAATTACTACTGATCGGAAGAGATGCAGGTTAGGCCAAAGGTGATAGACTATTGTTTAAGGGTGAACTGGTTTAGACAGAAAGCAGCTGACTATTATTTAGAAGTGATTCTGTTTAGGCAAAAAATGGCTAACTACTATTTAAAAGTGATTCAGTTTAGGCTAAAAGTAGTTAACTGCTGTTTAAAAGTGATTCAGTTGTTTGAATGCAGGCAATTTAAGCTCAAAAGTGACTGTGTCTATCAGGAAATATGTTTGATTTGTGAATTTTTTGACAAGGAAATAGTAATTGTAGTCAATCACACTCACAACAATCACAAACTTATACAACCTAGGCTAGGAAAGGACTATATTTGTTGAATCCCCTAGTTGTGCTTATTCAAAGAGGATAGCTTCAGGATCTTGGTAGCATCAGCTCCTCTCCATGGCACACACTTCTCATGCATACCAAGATCCAAGTTTCCTGTAAGGCCTGTCCCTCACCAAACCTTAGGATTGTCCCTACTATCTCTTCTAAGAACCATATGAATCAGGGCAGCTTCAAAGGTCCCACCTTTTGCATCAACAAATAGAAGGTTTTTTGGCTACTACACAAAGTTGATAATAAGGGCATCCATTTGGGTGGCTATACATGTGGCATCGCTACTCTCCATTATGGAGTCTCCTAGCCTTTAAGGGTTATGCCTTGGAGGGTTTTGGGGGAGGTTGGTTGTCAGTATAACACAACAACACCCATTTTTTATCACTTTTGACACAAACACTTTTCTTATATAGCAGTTCAGAAGGACTTGGCTTTAGCCTGTTACCGCTTGGGTCATATCCCTTCTCACACCGGGAAGGCATGCCCTCTAAAGATAATAACAAGTTCTTATGCACTCAAGATCCATTTGATAGGCAAGGGGAGAGGATACTTTTGTTATTAAATTTGGGTTACAATCAATTACATGCAAGAAATCATAAAAGGATAAATCAAGCATGGAGCAAGCAATGATTCATTTTAAGCACCAAGCCCAAATGTTCCTAATTTAGTAAAAAATCACAAGTCTTGGACCGATCGAAGTTGCAATAGATATGTTAGTAGTTTGATAACCTCCTTTTCTTGGACAATTGATAAGATGTTGCACAAATACCCAATTAGTAGCTAAGAAAAACAAACTACAAATAATACAGACTGAAAGTGACACAGTTTACCAGAGGCGATTCAATGTCAGTCAAAAGTGATCTATATTCTATTACAGGCAAAATGTTACTAATCATAGGTGATGCCGAGAGCACCAGATGCAAATTGTTAAATCTCACAAGTGATGCAAAAAAAGCACGAAGTGACTGGTTAAGGCTCATAAGTGACCCTGGTCTGCAAAACAAATAGTATGCAACAAAAACCCTAGTTCTGCAATAAGCGATTCAATTATCTAAAGGCGGTCACTATCAGATCAAAAGTGATTCAGTTAAATGCAAACGCAACCACTGTTAGTATAAAAGCAATGCAAAATAAACAAAAAGAGACCATTGTTCACTTATAAGAGATCCGGAAAATGCTAAAGATGACAGGTTTCAACTGAGAAGCAACGCGGCTATTTAGACAGCGATAGTTTTTTTTCTCAAAAGCGACTGGAACTTGTCGTAAGCGCTTAGAAAATCTGATCTTCATAAAAACAACTTCAAATAGCTAAGTTAATCAAGGACGTGAGTCCCACTTGGCATGCCAAAATGTGATAGGTAAAAAATTAGGTTAATAAAATCAAGCATAGCCATGAAAACCTAACCCTACATCATCAAAGAATCTAATCCAAATGAAATCAAAAGCATGCAATTCAAGCACAATATCACTTAGATTGTGTGATGCCTTGTTTATGATGTGGATTGCTTCTTCAACAATGAACAATTATGAAGATAAAAGCTGCCATGATGGATGGATGATAATCATAATAAGCTCAATGGATGCTATGAATACTCAAATGCTCAATATGCTCAAGATGATAATGTAGATGCTATACGAATACTGGGTAGATATAGTATGGAATGAGAGGGTGTTTATATAGAACTCAACCAAAATCAATCAACGGTGGAGATTCAGAGACTATGTGAATGGCTAAGATTAAAGGATAGACATAGATGAATGTGAAGATGACAAGTGGAGAGAAAATAGGGCTTATGTGTGCTTGTGTACATAAAACGTACTACATGTGAAAGATATTAAATAAAAAGATGTAGTACCACTTATCTTTTTAAATGAAAGAGGCACACATGTCAGCTCATGAGATAAATGATAAGATAAATTAATTAAATAAATTTTATTTATTTAATTAATTAGAAAGTGGGTTTATGAAAGGAATTTTTAATTAAATAAATAAGATTTATTTAATTAAAAATAGATAGAATGAAGATAATTAAATAATTAAAGATTGTTTAATTATAGCTTAGAGGAAATAGCTAATGAATTAATTAAATAAATATAAATTTATTTAATTAATAGAAGAAATATATGGGTTAAGGATATTGCTCAAGTGTGTTAGACAAATGCAAATGGTGGATAATGCGATGTTTGAATGCTAATGATAATGAGTCAATTTTGGGTGTCTACATATACAAGTGCTCTCTGCTTATTTTACAAGGCACAGCTACCTTCGAGTGATTTCTAAGGAATAAAAAATGGGGTATGCTTTTGACTAGAAAGTAGGAAAAGGTAAACTAACACCCACCCATAACCATGAAAATAAATGCAAAGGATTAATTCTAAAAGAAATAAATGTAAATAAATGATACAAAGTCCATTTACTCAACACCCATGAACAATGATAGATTGATTGAAAGATACAGTTATATTCTTCCTTAACACATACCAACATAACAGAAGCGATATTGAAGATAGATTATGAATTGACACAAGAATAATTGCAATCATAGAATATATTTAGAGACATAAAGTTTTGTATGTAATTCTTCATTTCTTCAATATAACAAAACTCAAAGTTTCTATAATGCCTCTATACATAAGCTAAGCTAAGAAAAACATAACTGAAGATAGAATAAACTTGTTCCCCTTCCCCTGTTCATAGACAGCCAGGAAGAAGATCCCTCCCCTTTTTTCCCTTCGAAAGTCCTTCCTTTTTATAGTTTTTCAAAACTCCCCCTAAAATTATAACTGTTCGAAACGGTCTTTTTTTAAGTAACCGCTATCAAGAAAGTGACTTTAAAATGAAAATGGTTACATCATATCAAAATTGTGGTTACCATCGCTAAGAACTTCATGCATGCAAGACAAGTGGCATTAGACTACTCTAGCTCCTAATTCCAAGTATATTTCCATAAAAAGTTGGCACAATTTAGCATGTTCTTCTTCTTCTTCTTCTAGTATGAAAATTACTCTGCAGTATTCAGCATAACTGGTTTTCTCCTTCCAAGAAACTGTGCGCAACTAAGAGATGATATCAATCTGTTCCTCTTCGGGCTAATGTAAATTAGGTTGTAGGACATGCATAGGCTCATCATCCCAAATTTCATTATTCGCAGGAAGTCCCATTCTGAAAGACAACTTGGTTGATAAGGAAGATTGAACTCAGAGAGCACCATCACCTTTCTCCATAGTCAGGTTTATTTTATTACGCCAGCAAGTAGTGATGGTTTTTAAACTTGTTAATGCCATGCTACCACCTTAGTGAGCTTCATTACACCTGTCATTTAAGAGGTAATTAATGCATCATTGATGAGCTCGCATTTCATAACTCCTAAAAAGACATTCTCATTGCATACCACACGAGTAATTTGATGAGCAAGTGATATCTTGAAAACTAGGAAACACAACCATCAAATTAGAAGTCACAGACACTGTGAAGATAATGATTAGTCAGATGTCAGGGTAGATTCAAAACCTTAAACCTTAGGGAAGAGTTCACAAAATTTGAAAACTCCCAACAATGGGTGAGGTCAGGGCGTCAAAGCTCTTAGAGCGATATTCAAAAACTTTTGAATTTCCCTGACATAAAGGAGAAGTCAAGAAGTCGGCCATTTCTTGAACCTAAGAACATAAGTCGAGGAAACAAAGGATTCATGAACTTGAAAAGTGCCTGACGACAAAGACTCATCAAAATGTCTCATAGACTTCAAAACTTTTGGAAAATGACCAGATTGGGGCAAGGCAATGGTTATACCCTTAAGAGGATTGTGCATTAGTTCCTACGTATTAAAATTTGAAAATTTTCAATTTTAAAATTTGGGGCAACAATAGGCTCTAGTTGGGGACGAGGACTGCAAAGGATGTGGCAAGGAACTTAGAACCTCAAGCATGGATTAGTGCATTATCCGTTGGGCAACAAAGTCAAAGAGCACAGGGGGCAAAGGAGCTAGAACAAGCCAAAATGGAACATGATAGGAAAGAAAACAACTACACTACCAACACAACAAAAATTCCTAGTATGTACATGGCAGGAAGATCCTACCTCCAGAGAGTCTAGAGTGATCATGCAAATCTATCACCAAGCAGGAGAAATGGCAGCCTCTGCAAAATAATGGTTGATGAACGAGAAGTTTGCACACCAACAGCTGCCAACTGGTGACCATCATGATCAAAATGATAAGAATGGCATCACATAAAGACCATCTAGATGTAACTTGATGCTCAAAAAGCCATTCTTCATTTTATGCTTCTTTAAATGGATGACTCATATTAGTATTATGTAGCATATAATTACCAGCGTCTATCTGAATGACCTCATATATAATGTCAGAATGCATATGATTTTGCAAGCACAGAGAAACCAATCCTCGAATTGGACATCCCACACATAAATTTTGACTTGCAATATATACTTCACTATGTTCCTTTTCACCAACTGCATCAGTCTCATCATCACACTCGGAGTGATCTATTTCTTCAAATTCTTCTTTTTGATGATGTATCTTATATGTACCATCACAAGCAAACACAATAGGATCTTTTTCTTTGATACAATTTTGTGCAAACTTGAATGGATAACTCCCAAAAGAAAGAAAATTTTAAAGAGAAGGAATCAAACTAGAACCTTCATCCTTTGACTATATGTGCACTAGAGAAACTGTTTCACATGCTTTTTCAGAGTGTATTTCAAAAGAATTTTTAGCCTCCATATCACTATCCTCTTTTTGTAAATGGTGCATTGTGGCATTAGATTCTTCACTATGTGTATCTTCTTCAAAAATAGAAGTCTTTTCATGGCTGCAAGCAAGAAAATGTGTATCTTTCCCATCCCTATGTTCAATCTCTTGCAAGGTTTTAAGCAAAGAGGGATACACCATATTGGGCTGAAATTGCATGTTACCATAAAAACTTTTCAAGAAGCTTACTTGTATAGGATCATCAAGTACCTAATTATTTTGAGATGTAGATGTGGAAGATGCAAGGTCTTCATTACAAACAATAACTTCTCATGGCATAATCTCATTCCTAGCTGAAACAATCTCCTCTTTTACTACAATACCAGACTCAACAATTCCATGATATATTTTATCCTCTTTGTCCATAATCTGTAGATTAGTTATGACATCCTCTTCTCAACACAAAAATTCATCATTACTTGCATTAAGGTACTCATGAGACTCATCACATTTATTTGTTAGACCACCTTTAGTAAAGCTATCATAACCATTTTTAACCTCACCTTTCAAATATTTCTTAAAAATTTCAGCATTTATGACCTCTTCTTGCAGCCATACCTTTGTATTATTTGACTTAGGAGATGTGAAGCCTTTATTTTCAACTTGCATGCATACTGGAGAAAAGGTATTCAACACTTTTTCTTCATGTTGTGTAACCCCATGTTGCTCCTCATTGCTTTAAAAAGTAAATGATTCTATCTCTACAATAGACAAGGGAGCTAAAATAGTGCAATTTTCATAACCTTCTCTACAATTTGCACCACGGGAGGATTGTACATCTTCTACATTGCTTAGGGGACTTATAGATACACCATTATTTCCTTCACTATGCAAATAATATGCCTCAATTCTTCTATCCACATGAGATTTAATTTCTGCAACACTTACTTCATTTCTACCAAAATGTTTGGAATAAAAAACAAAGAGATTAAAGCATTCAGTAGAAGGAGATTGTTTGTACATAATAGGCATCCTCATAGATTTATGAATCAAATTATCTACAATCTGATTTACTTGCCATAGGTCACTGAATATCAAATCATCTTCTATTTTTATAGCCTCTTTTTGTGCAATTTTAATATCATTTACATTACTTCTTTTCAACTCGAATTGAACATCCAAATGCAAAGAGGAAATAAAAGTACATAGCTAAAGTTGCTCACTTGGTTGAAGAGGAGCTAGAATATTTTTGAGCAGCTGATTGAATTTGTCCACGAAGTCTCTGATGGATTCATCTTTTTGCTTTTGAACGTTGAAAAATTGACACAATAGAACAACTTCATCAAAAGGACTTTTAAATATTTCTAAGAACTTAGTCTTTAATGAATCCCAATTAGTTACACATTTTTCTTCTAGATGATGAAACCATCCTACTGTTGGCAAGAGACACTATATGGATTCATGATTGTTGTCATTGATGGCAACAAAGTTCATCCCACACATCTGCGGGACATGGTGTGTCTCTACCGGAAGTCAGAATGAAGATTGTTGTGGTCCGGTAAATAAGAACAGAGCATGTGGCAAG
The DNA here is from genome assembly GCA_027924645.1 of Cunninghamia lanceolata. Taxonomy (NCBI): domain Eukaryota; kingdom Viridiplantae; phylum Streptophyta; class Pinopsida; order Cupressales; family Cupressaceae; genus Cunninghamia; species Cunninghamia lanceolata. The sequence goes on along the minus strand of BSBN01001215.1, from coordinate 16,984,832 downwards.
GTTTGATAGACAGGTCTGGATCTCTCAGAGGAAGTATCTTGGTGAAGTGTAGATTTGGGGAAGTCAAGAGGACTACCTTGAGTGGTATATTCCAAGGATTTAGCCTCCGGTGATAGATGAGGAAAAAGATATGAATAGTTGAGTACCAGATTCCTGAGTGACAGTGTGAACAGAGGAAGAACTAACTGACAGAACATCAGACTACTTTTTGGATGTGTTACTGATGATGGTAAAGGTTATGAAGGCATGAATCATGTTTGGCTGACATGATTAATGATTTCTACAAGCATATACTTGATCCACATTACTTGATATGCAAGGATTCAGCCGACAGATCAGAATTAGTGAAAAGATTGACTATTCTGGGTGCCGACTAGAAAGATGATGAAATTACTTGTACGGATATATATACATGATGGATTTAGTTGTGAGAATTGTTTTTGTGTTGAGTTATGTGCGAATAGAGCATAAGCAGTAAGGAAGATCTAGTATGTAAAGAAAGCAGCATAAGAGAAGAAGAAAGATGAAGTGCAGCAGATCAGTGTACTGAGCCTAACCGGAACTGAACCCCAGCATATGTAGATGCTTCTATATTAGTTCAAGTATTGTATTACATCCCTTTTGTAGATAGTGAGTCTCTTGTAGGCAGTGTGCCTCTTGTGAGTAGTGTGCTCGGGCAGTGAGCCCTAATTGGCAAGTGCCATTTTGTTTTTCCTTATTCTTCTAACAAAGAATAATTTTTGGGTTAATCACCCTGTGGTTTTCTCCCTTAACTGGGTTTCCATGTCAAAAATATTGTGTCATGTGTATCTCTATTTCATGGTTATGTTTGCTTATTTGAATTAATGCTGCATTGATTAATAAGAAAGTTCAGAAAGAAGAAATAATTAGGATAACTGATTCACCCCCCCTCTCAGTTATCAACAATTGGTATCAGAGCCTAGTTCCTCCTAACAAAGTCTAACAGCTCGAGGAAGATCTGGGAATCCAAATGGATGCATATGGTTTAAAAGAGCAACTCAAGACTGCCCTTGAGGATCTTGAATAGTCAAACTCTGAAGTCAATGAATTAAAGGAAAGACTCAAACAAGTTGATGACTTCATGAGAGAACTAAAAGACAAATTAAGTCTCTCTATGAAAAAAAGAAAGGAACTGCTTCAGCAATTGGCAAGACAAAGTGAAGCAAATAATGCAAATGAAGAGCTAACTGAGAAAACCAAGTTATGTGAAAAGTTATCAAAAGAAGTCATTATGGTAAGACATGAAATGGAATCAGGAGTTATAAAGTTTACTCAAGAGATTGAAGAGAAAAGAAAAATTGAAGACAATCTAAGACAATCTCTCAAGGAGAAATTAGAAGATTGCCACTAGATGGATAGAATTATCAGACATCTTGAATCTGATCTTGAAGATGCTAAAGAAAATGAAGAAAAACTTGAGGATCAAATTATCTCTCTCAAAAGGGATCTTCAAACAGCAAATGAATATAAAGAGAAATTCAAGATAAGTTCTGCTCAACTTGAAGTTCTTCTTGGAAGTCAGAAGAGGGCAGATGACAAGTGTGGTTTGGGATATGAGAAAGGAGAAAGCTCCGAATCAGGTCAGTAGAATTTTGGACCAGAAAATCCAAGGAACAGGCATAGAAGACCTTCGGTAAGACACCTAATGCTCAAAAATACCCATCCTTCAATGGATACTACCACAGCTACAATCACTTTGGTCACAAAGCTAATTAGTGCAGAAAGAGAATGAATCAGACTAATTCATCCTTCTCTGGACAGTGTTTTAACTACAAAAGGTATGGTCACAAGTCTCATGAATGCATAAATATGAAAATGAACAAATCATTCAATGGTAGATGCTTTACATGCAATAGAGTAGGTCATATGGCTAATCAATGCAAATTAAGAGGATATTAGTCAAATATGCAAAGAAATGTTGTTTGCCAAATCTGTAATAGGTCTGGTCATAGTACAAAAGTCTGTAGAAGCAAGAATCAGGACAAAAGAGGTCCGATATATCATAATCAGAATCAAGATAAGGGTAAACAAAAGGTGAATGCGGATGAAGTTAAAAGTGAGATGAGCAAGATTTGGGTGAAGATACTGAGAATGTAGAGGTTGGATCCGCACCAGACTTTGATGCTGATATTCCTTCCAGAAATTAAAAAGTGAGCTCTGGCTCAGGGGGAGACACAAAGAAAACCTTGTTCCCCCAGCTAGTCAATTGGTGCCAGAACTGGCACAAGAAGAGTTGTAGATTGAAGGAGTCATAAGGGATACATTCAAACAAACTGTGGTTAAGATTTGGAAGATCCGCAAGATGTTTAAAGATCAGGGTTGATCTGGTTCTTCAAGTCACCTGAATAAGGCAAACCGGAATAATGTAGGTCGAGCATTTATTGCAATCTGATATTAGGGCTTGCGGAGCAATATAAGGGTTTTGCATTAATCACTTGTTCATTCTGCACTCAAAAAGAAATGAAAAGTGGAGCTCTGCAATGAAATTCCTCAAGTTCATCGAAGATCACTTGCAGAAGTCATTACTTCCAGAGATCAATCCAACCAACTTTGTGAAACCAAAAGGCGCAAAAGGTATTTTCTGTTTTCAAATATCTCACTGCAAATCTCTTGATAATGGGTACTCCAAATATTGTAAAGATTTTTGATAGACCTCACCCTACATTTAAGAAACATCCATACAAATCCTTGGAGGTAGACCCCCTAGGTGCATTTTCCAGTGTTCCGCATGGTGTTTTGCACACTGAAGATATTAGGGTTTATATACATGCAAATGTTGAAGAGTTTGGGGAATTCAAACTAAGAGATATCTATCACAAACAATTGTTAGATGATTCATTTGAGCTCAAACACCAATACAAGGGCCTCTGGAACAAGCACTTTACACAATACATACATTTCCCCTGTTTTATGGAGGATGAATGGGTTAGGTACATTTTGAGTAGAATACATGACAATTTCATGTGGTTAAATGGACCATTCAAGATCACTAAAGATGCCATCAGGGCAGTTACTGGACTACACTCATCTGGTAGTATTCCTGTTCTTAAATCTGTAAAGAACCAAACTGTGAATGAGGCTACCGAATCTAAGTTTGACAAAAGAGCAATGACAGTAGATGACATCACTAATCTGGATGTCAAGTTTTCTTCTATGATCATTGGCTATAAGATATATCATTCTAGCAGAGAAAATTCTATACCTGGAACTGCCATCTATACCACTTATGAAATGCTAAGAAAGGATGCAGACTATGATCTTTGTCAGTTTCTCTTGAACCAACTCTTGGAGAATCTATAGAAAATCAAGAAAGATAAAAAGAATTTATTCAAGTATGGTGGATTAATTCTGTGCTTGTTCTTCTACTTTATGAATGAGCTTCGCAGATCTAGTGGCTGGGTATGGGAGAGTGATAGGCCAGTAGCCATCCAAATCAGAGATTATTTACATGGACTTGGTGATAACAATGCACAAAATATAGCTCTGTGGGGATACTTCAAGAACTTTCAGAACATGATGCAAGCAAGAGAACGGATTCCCCAGTCTCTTGTTGAGAAATACAAAGACATAGTCTGTTTTATGGTAGAAACTGATCAGTGCCTAATGGAGGCAGTAGAACCAAGGACAGTTTGGATCATGCCCATGGGTTATGAAGTTGATGAATAGATTGTAGAGCTACATGTTCAACACATGCTAAGTCAGCCTAAAGATCCAAAGGCAGAGAGGTTTGGAACCTTTGAGGAGCCGAGTGTAAAAATTCATGTGGAACTTAGAGAACAAGAGATGAAAAGAAAGGTGAGAAAAGAAGTAGAACATATTGCCCAAGGCCTTGGCATCTCAAAGGAGGCACTTGATGCCCACAGGGAAAAGAGACAAAAAGCTGAGGAAGAGAAGAAAGAGGCAGAAAAGGGAAGCAAGAAAAGTGCTCTGGTAGAAACTTCCACCTGGACCAGGTCATCAAAGAGACCAGTACCTGTCCCTGCTAAAGCTTAAAATCAGAAGTTCAGGCATCCGGTATAAGAGAGAAAAGGCCAAAGACAAAAGCCACAAGGGCTTATGCAAGTCAAAGGGATGAAGAGGAAACCGAATCAGATGAGGAGATCAGGAAACTAAAGAAGAAGAAGAAATCATCTGGTAAACACTCTACTGGTCAAGGAGAAGAAGAGAAGGAAGAGGAATTTGTTGAAAAACCCACTCTCTCCTTAGATGATGTAGTAAAAGCAGTCACTGTGGATGGCAACCTGCAACCCTTAACAGAATTCTATGATGATTATAATGAAGCAGATAAAAAGATTCTGGAGGAAGCCACAGTTAAGTTTTTGAACATTTACAACAAAGCTTTTATTGAAATTATCTCTTTAATTCCTAAGAGCCTAGAAAAGGAGTTGGAAATGAGAAAGACCAATGCTATGGCAAAAGACCTTGAGATCCGGGAATAGATAGCTATTCAGCTATATCCTTCAATTGATCCCAAGACAATGAACATGGTATTCAAAGACTGCAAGGATGAATTCAGGAGCAAAGCAAGGATGAATCATCTTATGCTTGGTGAGACCGACAAGGTAGCCAAGGACACTGAAGAGATTCTCCGAAAAACCTTCAAAAGATTTAATCTTCCTATTATAGAGGACTTGGGTACTGACCCCTCAACCACAAATATTGCAGAAGAAACTCCTGAGAAAATGACAGAAGAGGTGGGCCCCGAACAAACTAGCATTTCTCCTCCGGTTTCCCCTACAGTCTCCAGATCTAAAGGAGAAGAAAAATTACAGGAGAAAGAAGCAGAGGTGAAGGAAAAAGAAGATGACAGTGCTAAGGTCGCAGAAGGAGAGAAGACTTCAGCAGAGAAGACCACAACTGCTAGTGGTGAGAATGTAGAAGGAGAGAAAACTCCAAAGGATAGCTCCAAGACTGCAGAAGAGAAGAAACATCTGTCTCCGGCAAGAGACACTGCAGAATTAGTCAAGGACTTCTTGACAAAAGCAACTATAGAAATTGATGAACCGAACCTACTAAAAGGACCATTAGATTTTGACTCTCTGTCACCAGTGCAAACAATGAAAATAGCCTCATTTGCAAATGAGAAGGTCAAAGAGAAACTACTGAAATCTCACATGGAAGACTGTGAGCTTATGGAGGTAGTGTCCGGAGTGCTGGAAAAGATCATGCCATCTTTTCAGAAGGATCCCACAGCCTCCTCTTCTGGTAATCTCAAAACCTTAGTCAGCAGTGTTAGTACACATTTTGATTCTAGAGAAAAATTAGCTGAAGACAAGGTCCGTAAGGAGTTTTTGGATAAAAGGTTCTCTGAGGTATAGGGATTGATCATTAATGATAGGAGAAACATGAACATTGGGATAAAGAGCTTTGAAAATGCTCTTAAGGATGGCAGTGAAATATACAAATTTTGTATCTCCTGGTCCAAAGTAACAGTGGAGATTAAGAAGAAAATAAAAGAGCAAGAGGACAAATTACTAAGCTTGTCTCAAAGTTTTGATCCTCTTTCATCCTCCATAATAAATCAAGAGTGTCAGACTATTGCAATCACAAATGCAATAAATAATTTTGAGAAGGAAAGGAAGAACATAATTAACCGGATGGGTGAACTTAGGAGGATTATTATCCCTAAGTTAGAGGCCATGCATGAGGCCATAAATGATGCTCAGATTATAGCTCAGACCAATGATCCGATAGATCTTAAGAAGGCAGAAGCATTTGCATTCCTGTTGAGTGGTCACATCTCAATTTTGGACAGGATGAAGTAGAGTTGGGCGACAGAAGTTGTACAGTTGAAGAATACTATTTCAGACATACTCAAGTATATGTAAGTACAACTTGTATATATATACTTATGCGGCTAAGTATAGTTAAATTTTTGAAAATTTTGGTATACGGACCCTACCCTTTGCCATTGATGTCAAAGGGGGAGTGAGGACCAGTGAAAAATGAGGAATCCAACTAAGGGGGGGCTCCGGAAAATGTATATGAAGACAGAGCATCAGCCAAGGGGGAGCATAGTGTAAACACTTAGTCATTTTTCACTAAGTGTTGCCATCAATGCCAAAGGGGGAGATTGTTGGCAAGAGACACTATATGGATTCACGATTGTTGTCATTGATGGCAACAAAGTTCATCCCACACATTCGCAGGACATGGTGTGTCTGTACCGGAAGTCAGAATGAAGATTGTTGTGGTCCGGTAAACAAGAATAGAGCATGTGGTAAGGTCTGACAAATAGGTCCGGATCTCTCAGAGGAAGTATCTTGGTGAAGTGAAGATTTGGGGAAGTTAAGAGGACTACCTTGAGTGGTATATTCCAAGGATTTAGCCTCTGGTGATAGATGAGGAAAAAGATATGAATAGTTGAGTACCGAATTCCTGAGTGACTATGTGAACAGAGGAAGAACTCACTGACAGAACATCAGACTACTTTCCAGATGTGTTATTAATGATGGTAAAGGTTATGAAGGCATGAATCATGTTTGGCCGACATGATTAATGATTTCTACAAGCATATACTTGATCCGCATTACTTGATATGCAAGGATTTAGCCGACAGATCAGAATTAGTGAAAAGATTGACTATTCCGGGTGCCGACTAGAAAGGTGATGAAATTACTTGTATGGATATATATACATGATGGATTTAGTTGTGAAAGTTGTTGTGTTGAGTTATGTGTGAATAAGAACAGAAGCATAGAGCAAAAGCAATAAGGAAGATCTGGTATGTAAAGAAAGCAGCATAAGAGAAGAAGAAAGACGAAGTGCAGCAGATCAGTGTACTGAGCCTAACTGGAACTAAACCCCAGCATATGTAGATGCTTCTATATCAGTTCAAGTATTGTATTATATCCCTTTTGTAGACAGTGAGTCTCTTGTAGGCAGTGTGCCTCTTGTGAGTAGTGTGCTCGGGCAGTGAGCCCTAATTGGCAAGTGCCATTTTGTTTTTCCTTATTCTTCTAACAGAGAATAATTTTTGGGTTAATCACCCCATGGTTTTCTCCCTTAACCGGGTTTCCACGTCAAAAATATTGTGTCATGTGTATCTCTATTTCATGGTTATGTTTGCTTATTTGAATTAATGCTGCATTGATTAATAAGAAAGTTTAGAAAGATGAAATAATTAGGATAACTGATTCACCCCCCCTCTCAGTTATCAACACCTACTACAGGCCCAATAAGAGATTCGATAAAAAACTGAATAGAAATATCTTCTTTACTTACCCCCAAAACTCCGCATGTAATCATGAATGCAAGAATGTGGTTTTCAGCATCTTGAGAGTCTTCTCCACTGAACTTTAGGAAATACTTTCTTGATCTTTTAGGCAATGGTGAATATAGATGCAAAGAAAGAGGTCCAAAATGATTTCCCCATGGCTAGGAAGAAACTAGAGCCATAATGCAAATTTGAAAAAGAAATCAAGCAGGAATCTTTGCTGGAATAAATTACTTCTGGAGACATTCCATTTGCAGAGCCGCCAACCTCTGTCCTCAAGGAGGCACCTTCAAATTTATAGGAAAACAATAGCACTAATCTTCAATTTTGATTTCCCCAGTAGAGTCACCAAAAATCTATTAGTGAACAGATTTATCCTTCAGAAATAAATGCAAAAAAAAATGACTCAAGATGCCTAGGAAGAAGAACAAATAGTACTAACGGTTGAGTCACTTGCAATGGTATATACAAGTGCTCTCTGCTTATTTTACAAGGTACAGCTACCTTTGTGTGATTTCGAACGAATGAAAAATGGGGTATGCTTTTGACCATAAAGCAAGAAAAGGTGAACTAACACCCACCCATAACCATGAAAGTGAATGTGAAGGATCAATTCTAAAAGAAATGAATGTAAATAAATGATACAAAGTCCATTTACCTGACACCCATGAACAATGATATATTGATTAAAAGATACAGTTATATTCTTCCTTAACACATACCAACATAATAGAAGCGATATTGAAGACAAATTACGAATTGACATAAGAACAATTGCAATCATAGAAGAGATTTAGAGACACAAAGTTCTGTAAGTAATTCTTCATTTCTTCAATATAACAAAACTCAAAGTTTTTGTAATGCCTCTATACATAAGTTGAGCTAAGAAAAACATAACTAGAAACAGAATAAACTTACTTCCCTTCCCCTATTCACAGACAGTCAAGAAAAAGATCCGTTCCCTTTTTTCCCTTCGAAAGTCCTTCCTTTTTATAGTTTTTCAAAACTTCCCCTAAAATTATAACTGTTCAAAACGGTCTTTTTTTAAAGTAACCACTATCAAGAAAATGACTTTAAAATGAAAATGGTTACATCATATCAAAATTGTTGTTACCATCGTTAAGAACTTGATGCATGCATGACAAGTGGAATTAGATTGCCCCAGCTCCTAATTCCAGGCGTTTTTCCATAAAAAGTTGGTGCAATTCAACATGTTCTTCTTCCAGTAAGAAAATTACTCTACGGTATTCAACATAACTAGTTTTCTCCTTCCAAGCAACTGTGTGCAACTAAGAGATGATATCAATTTGTTCCTCTTTGGGCCAATGTAAATTAGGTTATAGGACAGGCATAGGCTCATCATCCCAAATTTAATTATTTGTAGGAAGTCCCATTCTGAAAGATGGCTTGGTTGATAAGGAAGACTGAACTTAGAGAGCACCATCACCTTTCTCCATAGTCAGGTTTATTTAATTATGTCATCAAGTAATGATGGTTTTTAAACTTGTTAATGCCATGCTACCACCTTAGTGAGCTCTGTTACACTTGTTATTTAAGAGGTAATTAATGCATCATTGATGAGCTCACATTTCATAACTCCTAAAAAGACATTCTCATTGCATACCACATGAGTAATCTGATGAGCTAGTGATATCTTGAAAACTAGGAAACTCAACCATCAAATCAGAAGTCATGAACATTGTGAAGAAGTTGATTAGTTAGACATTGGGGTAGATTCAAAACTTTAAACCTTAGGGAAGACTTCACAAAATTTGAAAACTCCTGACAATGAGTGAGGTCAGGGTGTCAGAGCTCTTAGAGTGATATTCAAAAACTTTTGAACTTCCTCAACAGAAAGGAGAAGTTAGGAAGTCGGCCATTTCTTGAACCTAAGAACATAAGTTGGGGAAACAAAGGATTCATGAACTTGAAAAGTGCCTGATGACAAAGACTTCAAAAATTTTGGAAAATGACCGGATTAGGGCAAGGCAATGGTTATAGCCTTAAGAGGATTGTGCATCAGTTCCTACATATTAAAATTTGAAAATTTTCAGGTTTAAAATTTGGGGCAACAAAGAGCCCAAGCAATAAGACAAAAACAAGAACACAGTTCCTATACAACAGGGAGTGATTGTTAGGAAACTTTAGCCAAAGGGAGATGTGGCATCCACCTCTACATCTATGGCTACATCACATCAAACCCTTGCCAAGCAAAAGGGCAAGAAGGTCATAAAGCCTACTCCTATGATTATGGAGGAGCCATCGGAGGAGGAACTATTGCAAGATGAGCCATTGGAAGAGAATACATTAGATGAGGAGCCTTTAGATGAAGAACCTAGAGATGATGATCTATTAATAACCAAGAAGAAAAGGAAGAAAGTGCAGAAGAGGCAAAAAACTGCAATGAGGGTAAATGTTAACATTGACCCTATTCTATTAAGGGGTGCAGGTGGTTTGACTTTCATGAGGGAACTACAACATGAAGTTCCAATACCAAATATTGTTCAATTTAAAGCTGAGAAGGTAGAAGAGAAAAAAGAAGGGAGACATAAGGCTAGGAAAGAGCCATCACTTCCCCTAGATGATATAGTATACCTATTAGATGATGAAGTAGTTACTAATGTTGCCACACAGAGGATGGAAACTTTAGTGGCCAATACAAAGATGACTCCCCAAGGTACTCCCATGGTCTAAAAGGAAGCTCATCATGAGAAAGTCAGGACAAAGGATGTTGAAGAAGTTAACCTTGAGGATTTGGCCTAGCAAATATGATTAACCAATTTGGTTGATCACGTCACTAGCCTTGCGGTCATAGATTTGGCTTACCAAGGTGATGGAGACCAAAATAAAGACAATGATCCACCTTTGGAGACTGAGAAAGTGTAGGTCCGTGTAAATGAAGAGATTGGCAAGGAGATCCCTAATAGGGTTGAAGATCAGAATGTTGCATCACCACATGCTGAAGGTGATAATCAAGATAATAACCGAGGATCAAAAAAGAAATCAGATGAGAAAGAATTAGGTAAGGCCCAAGGCCTTGGAGAAACAAATACATCAAATGATGAAAAATAGAAGTTGATACAAGATGGTGGTAAGGAGAAGGAGATAGAGAATATGACTTAGGGTGATCAAGCTGATCCCCAAGGTCAAAAGGCACAAGCTTCACAAGAAGACTAGGTGCCACAGGATGCATAGGATCAAAATGTTCAAGAACCGCCTAAAGATAAGTTACAAGAGGAGAGCCATGATCATAATGTGAACACATCACAAGAGCCTCCACCTCAAGAAGAAATACCTCAATAGGAGGCACCTCAACAAGATCCCCCTCATGAAAATGTACATGAGGAAGAACCAAGGAAGGATAGTTCACCACCAAGGGTAATGCACAACATGGAATCCTAGGATGCTCAAAATGAGCAGACTAATCAACAAGAGCCCAGGGGTGACATTCCATACTGGTTGTAGAAAGAAATAAGTCTTCAACAACTAGATGAGATAAGAGAATTTGATGTTTCTACATTGTTTTCTGCAAGCATGATGAAGCGAAAGAGGAGGCAAGGCCAACCTTTGCAATAAAAAGGGATCCTACCACTGGTAAGAGGACAACTCAAGTGGCACTACCCATGGTAGATTAAGAGAAAGGTAAAATAAGTCTTGAAGATTTCCAAATAAAAAATATTGATCTAGGCTTCACCACAGAGGAACAGGAAGACCAGGAGGCTAAAGATAGTATTGACTTCTTGTTAAAAAGTGTGAAGAAAGAAAAGGATAAGAATAAATAGCATAAAGATTATATTGCTCAATTAAATTCTTTTATGAAAGGGTTAATTGACCCAAAACACACACCACTCAATGTTGCTACCCCATTAACAATCAAATCTCAAGACAAGATGACAGGATTAGATCTCATGAAGCATAAGGCTTAACTGGTAGACAATTGGTTTATATATTTTATTTTTGAAGCAGAAAATGTAGTGAAAACTTCCCTAGCAAATTGGAATTCTCTTGGTGTCTTAAAGAATAAAGTGGACAAGTTATAGAATGAGGTAGGGAGGAGGTCTTTCAAGCTAGAAAAGCATCTGGATGCTTTAGGTGAAATGAGGTAGATTGACATGAAAATACTCATGGGTAACAACATAGTAGACAATAATACTGCATAGTTGCTAGCCTTCTGGTAGGAGGACATCAGGTTTGAGTGCAATGTATTACCAAGATGCAATAGCAAGCTAAGAGATATAAGTGTTAATCTACATGATCTCATGGCAATTGAAATAGATACCAAGGAAGCTTTAGAGGATAAAGTGGAAGGAAAAATAAAAAATCAAGATGCTGATTTTTCTGTCCAAGCTTTCCATAATAATTTCAAACAAGCAACAAAGGATCCCCTTCACCACTTGACAAAAGACATAATAAACAAGGCCATGAGAATGAAAGACAAAATAGAAATGTACAATGAGACATTAAATAGTAGAAAAAGTGAATGGAATGCTCTTCAAGTGAAGTTTCATTCTCACAAGCATGCTATCATAAAGGCCAAAGTCCAGGATGGAGGTGAAGTTGAGAGAATAGTGCAACTATATGGATCTATCATGGCAGTGGTAAAGGTACACATAAAAGGTGATCTCCATGAAGATGACAGTGATGATAGTGATGATGAGGATGAAGAAGAAGATGAAAATGAAGAATAGGCAAAGGATGAAGAATAAGTAAAGATACCTGATGACATAATTATATGCATAATCAGATAATAAAGTGATCAAGTTTTGATAGAAGTTTACCAGCTAGCGACTTGTGCCACATATGCAGATGTTGACTTAGTCAAAGAGAGATATTGATCGTTGATCTAAGTAGACAAATCTTGACCATTGGTCACTCATAATTGCCTCCCCTCCTTATTTATAAAAGGAGGTGGAGGGCTCATTTTGTATTATTGAAAACTTAATTGAAGTTAGATTGCTGAAGTGCTCAGGACTAATTTTAAGGCTTTTGTGAATGTACATGCCTTTTGATTACTTAATGAAAGAGAAGCTATTTTGATTACAAATAATTGCAAATCTTGAGTAATCAGTGGATGAAATCTAGATATATGCATTGATTAGTTGTGTCCCTTGGATGGCTTGTCAGTTTGCATGTGTTGTTTTCATTACTTGTTCCTTTGAAGTTAGCATCAACCATACCTAGCTGTGGAACATCCTGGTGAAATTATGGTTTGATTCCTTCTCTTCATGAATGTATCTAGAATGTATGTGACTCAATAGCTAAAGATTCACCAAATTTATAAGTATTCTTTGAATTTTCTTTAATTTCATTACAAATCATCTTCACAATTGCAAATAATAGAAAATCTAAAGCAAATAAACATGAAATATGCCTATAACTCATAAATAACTGAACATACAGAGCATATTTTGAATGAAAGCATGTCAGAATGATAAACATCATGCAAATACATATGAATATTAAGAATAAACATGCAAATATCTGCTTATAGACATATTATTTGATTGAATACATAGTGCAGAAGTAGAAATAAGTTCATGATAATTGATGCATAGAAGAATTGATCAAACGCATAAATATAATCATCATCTATTGAGCACAATGGAAATAACCTTGTTTGTGAAGTAAGTTTACAGGAAATAGGTGTAGAATTGAATATAGAGACAATAATTCACAATACAGACAATGTAATATCCCTTGAAATGGAAAAACAACATGTCACATCAACCTCTGAGTAACATCAGAAGATCATGATCTAATCAATAGTGACTTGGAGTCATCAGTTTGTTCCAAATTGATTATACTTTCCAAGATAATAAAGGTTTGTTGTGCAAATTTTTATGCATGTTGTTATGACTAACAATCATCATCAAAAGGTAGCTCGAAAGAATAGATCAGAGAGAAAAAATTTAAAGCCCATGTTCCTACAGCCTGAAGGGGTAATGTTCAAATATGGAATAATCAACAATACACATCAGGGATGCACAAATCTTGATGCATGGACGAGAAGACTGGACAGAGGAGCAGATAACCCTCTACTCATGAGTATAGTCAATTTGGGAATGTGGAATGCTAGAGGATTCCCATATGCCATGGAAGCTACAGAGCTGGTGGTAGAATGTGCTAGGAATTACAACCCTTAAACCAGGAGAGTCGAGAAACATGACCGGGTATATGCAAATTTCTCCATCATCGTCATCACCGTGACATTTAATTTACCCAAGGGACCTAAGGTAGTTTGGTTGAATTTGAACAAACTAGAGAAAGAATATAGTAGTAATGAAAATGCAGCTAGAAGAGTCATGTACTAGTGGAGGTCAAAGAGAAGCACGTATAAGGCTGCTACCAAACTACCTGTGTACCTTTTCAAGTTTGATTTCTCATCAGAGTATTAGTACATGATGGTTTTGTTCTGTAGAATTACAGGGAGGCCAAATGCTAGATTGTTTGACAATTGGATTTATGGTATAATGCGGATGGTTGAGTATTCTAATGATGTTCCCCTATGGGCCAAAATTATAAGTGATAGCTTAGATGAAGGCATGACAAGGTTGGGGGGAAACATCAACATGTTCCATATGACATCTTATGTTGTGTATTCTTGTGCTTTCAGAGGGACTTTCAATGGATTATAGACAGTAGGAAGATTGGGGAGCAACCCAGGAGATATGAACATATGGGAATATTATCCACAACTGAAAAGGAGAGAAGCCCTTGATAATTATAAGTTAGTAAATGATTCTTTTTCCATGCATTTGGTTAGAACTATGGAGGAAGATAGGCTAAAGAGGATAAGTGTAGAAGCACAAGTAGTTATATATAAACATGGGGCCTAGTTCATTCAATTTTCCATGTTCTCATACATCAGGATAGAGGGTTTTGAGGGGCAACCTCTTATACTGCCCAACTACCCAAGTGATAAAGTCGTCTTGATGGAGTTTGTTAGATAAATATTACCCTTGGTGGAGGCTGACATTAAGCGAGGAAAGATTCCACAGAGATTGTTTCTAGTCATGATGGGCTGGTATGTATACCCAGATAGGGAAAGTGTAAAATATGCAATTGGGGGACTCAATATGATGCATCTGCAACCATTTGAATTAGCTAGACCCTATGATCCTTATGGCAGAATAGAGTTATTGTTGGAGAAAACCATCCATCAGAAACACCTCTAGGATTACTGGGCTGACTGTGATGATGAGGCTGAGGTGAGGAGAAGAGAATACCAAAGGCTCACCCTAAAGAAAATATGTACCTTTGATTACATCTTTGTAACAGTTTAATTACATAAGGATGATGAGAAGGTAATGTCTCAGGAATATGAGAAGAATAAAGTGTACAATGATACCATTACAGCACCTAATTTGACCCAGCTAGAGGTTGTCTCACTTGACCAGATAATGGCGAAGGTTATGAAATGGACCCAAGAATGGTTAGATGCTGAGGTTAAGAAATTGAGGTATAAAGATGTAGCTCCCACAGTGGATAATAAAAGGAAAAGATAGGAACTTTCTAAAGAAGAATATGATGATTTTCTTGTTAGTTTTAGGACAAAAAATTGAGAGGGGGGGTGAATCAGTTGTCCCAAAACTTTCTATTCTTTAAACACTTAAATCCTTCTTGTAATTAAACAACATAATAATAAATTAATCATGGAAGCACAATGCAATAATTCAAGAGTAGAGATGCATTAACACATATGACACCAAGATTTTAACATGGAAAACCTGGTTAAGGGAAAAACCATGGGGTGACTAACCCAAGATTGTATTCTCTGTTAAAAGAATAAGAAGAACAAAATGGCACATGCTAATTAGGGCTCACTGCTCGAGCACACTGCTCACAAGAGGCCCACTGCCTATAGGAGACACACTGTCTACAGAATAATAAATATTACAAACTTGAACTGAAGATTAGCATCTTCACCATGCTTGAGTCAGTTCCATTTAAGCTCAATACTTCTTTGCTTTTCTCTCTTCTCATTTCTATTACACTCTCATATGTGCCACCATGCTTTGAAATGACTTCACAACTCTGATTTATATAGGACATCGACTTTGGGATAATCATCAAAGTCGGCACAATACATACTTTATTTTATTATAGAAAAAACACACAAATACAACTTGATTTATTACAAAAGACTTCATGTGAATCACCACACTATTGGCCACACATATCTGGGACTTCAATCTTCTTTTGAGGAACACACCATCCTTCACAGAACATCTTCAAGATCATCCGTAAGATGTGTAAATCATCTGGTCAACCAAGTTTAGGAAAAACATCATCATCCAAAAGTAATTCTTCAATTACAATCTCAATTTTCAATGTGGACCACCAACACAAACTTGAAACAATCTAGAGACCCCCACAAGCTTGTCTAAATCACCAAGAACATCCACAATACTACTGCTTATTGAAATCATTCTCTTCTTCATCTGGAACCTCAAGAACACAGTCTGTCATCACTATCATATTGGAATAGATGCTTGCGGATCTCCAGACCATGAACCAACTGAGTTGTCAATTCACATTGACTTCCTAAACACTCCACCAAATCTGCAGAACAAGATATTGCATTTCTGGATCTCATTGAACCTATTTGTGTAACTCTATCACCTCTGAACATTTGCCAGAAATAGTTTTACTCATATGGCCATAACTTCTTCAAATCTTCATGTGAACCTCTCAAATATTTACTAGATCACCTTTAGACACATATCTACAAACCCTTTGATGCGTATCCTCTGATCTTCATCTTAGCTAGGATCTTCACTTCATAGAGCTTCACTATCTTCACTGTTCTTCTCTATTTCTGATAGGACTAATTTTCTCCATATCCTCAGCACACAAGTCATCCAATCCTTGACATCAATGCAACAGGAGTATGTTGACATCAGTGACACCACCGGTTAGGACCATACTTGCAACAATCTCCCCCTTTGTCATTGATGGCAACATATGATCTGAAAAACTATTTTAACCATCAAGACAAGCACTTCTCCTCACTGACTGACATAACGCCCCCTATCAACAACAACCATTCACATGTCTTTTCTTCCTTTACTACTCCCCCTTTGATCAATAACCACTTTTTGTTTTTCACATGTCTTCTCTCCCCCTTTGACATCAATGGAAAAGGGAGCATACTTGCATCACTCAGAATCATACAGACTGCTCCCCTTGAGTAGCATCTTCCTATCATCAATTTGGACCACAAGATATGACTATGAGATCCATCGGACTGATGCACATCAGTGCAACTTAATTCAGAACCGGAGGGGTAATCACCCCTAACTTCTCCCTAAGATACTCAAAAGAGTCCTTAGGTAAAGGTTTAGTAAAAATGTCTATAATCTGATCCTTGGAGGGCACAAACTCCAATTTGACTTCATTCTTGTTCACCTGCTCTCTCAAAAAGTGAAACTTGATGGATATATGTTTTGTTTTTGAATGCAACACTAGATTTTTTGATATATTTATTACACTTGAGTTATCACAGAAGATTGTGATAGGTTCCTCATACTCCACTCTAATGTCTCTTAGCATTTGCTTCATCCACAATACTTGAGTACAACTACCTACTGCTGCAATATATTCTACTTCTGCAGTTGACAAAGCTATTGCCTCTTGTTTCTTTCTCAGCCAAGAAACCAATCTTTTCCTCAAAAAGAATGCACCACCACTGGTACTCTTTCGGTCATCCACATCTCCTACCCAATCCGTATCAGTAAATGCATGAAGAGAGAAATCATGATCTCTAGGATACCATAAACCATACTCAACTGTTCCTTTTAGATATTTGAGAATCCTCTTGATTGCCATGACATGAGATTCTTTGAGATCATCTTGGAATCTGGTGACAAGACCAACAACATTCATAATGTGAGGTCTAGTTTGGGTAAGAGACAGTAGTCCTCCCATCATTGATCTATACTTTTTCTAATCAGCCTTAGGAGAGTTATCATCTTTGTTTAGTTTACATCTGGTTGCCATGGGAGTATTAATTGGTTTTTAGTCTTCCATCCCAAATTTCTTCAAAAATTCTTTCACATATTTGGTCTATGAAATGAAGATTCCTTTCTTTGTTTGAGTGATTTGCAGACGCAAGAAGAAATTCATTTCCCCAAACATGGACATCTCAAATTCACTTTTCATTTGATTTGCAAAATTTTTGCACATACAATCTCTTCCTCCAAAAATGATATCATCAACAAATACTTCAACAATCAAGATATCTTCATGATCAATTTTGAAGTACAAGTTACTGTCAGCAGCACCTTTGTTGAAACTAATCTTCAAAAGATGCTTATCCAGTCTTTCATACTAGTCTCTTGGGGCTTGTTTGAGTCCATATAGTGCTTTCTTCAACTTGTAGACCATATCACCATGATCAGACAATTGAAATCCATCTGGTTGCTCAATGTATACTTCTTCCAAGTCACCATTCAGGAAGGAAGACTTGAAATCCATCTGATATACTTTGAAATCCTTGAAGGCAGCAAAGGCAAGAAATAGTCTGATTGGTTCAATTCTTGCCACCGAAGCAAACATTTCTTCAAAATCAACTCCTTCTACTTGAGAATAACCCTTTCAGACCAATCTGGTTTTGTTTCTGACTACTACACCATCTTCATTAAGTTTGTTTCGGAAGATCATTTGGTTCCAATTATATTTTTATTTCTAGGTCTTGGAACAAGATCCCAAGTGTGATTTTTCTCAATCTGCATCAATTCTTCCTTCATTGCTTTAGTTCAGCTTTCATCATTGCATGCTTCACTCATAGTTTTTGGTTCAATTTTTGAAATCAGACAATACTTTTTTGAGTCTTGAGCAATCTTTCTTCTTGTTTGAACACCTTTGCTTTTATCACCTATGATTTGATCTTCATAATGATTCAGTCTTACATACCTGGGAGTTTTGGGAATTTCTTCCACTACTATTTCTTGGATAGGTTCATTCAATCTTATCTCTTCTTCCTGTATTTCAGGATTCTCTGGATCAGTCTGGATCTGAATTTTAGAAGGGGCTTGGATTTCTTGGACCAAAACATCATTCTAATCATCTTATTCATATTCATAAAACCTTGAGGGTTTTTCAATGGCTTCATCAACCTTCACATTTGTACTTTCTATAATTTTTCTCAATCTCTTGTTATAACACCAGTATACTTTACTTTGAGTAGAATAACCCAAGAATATTCCTTCATCACTTCTAGCATCAAATTTGCCAAGGTATTCATCTCTTTTAATGTAACATTTACTACCAAAGACTTTGAAATACTTTACAATGGGAGTGATGCCAAACCAGAGTTCATAAGGGGTCGTACCATTATTACTTCTGATTTGTACTCGATTAAGCGTATAGACAGCAGTGCTTATAGCTTCTCTCTTGTAGATCCGAGGAACATTTGCTTCCATCATCATGGTTCTAGATACTTCCAAGATGATCTGGTTCTTTCTCTCCACTACTCCATTCTGCTATGGAGTCCTTGGAGCAGATAGCTGTCTTTTTATCCCATGTTTCTCATAGAATTATATGAACTCTTCAGATGTGAATTCTCCACCTCTATTAGACCTAAGACATTTTATGTTTAATCCAGTTTCATTCTCTACCATAGCCTTGAATATTTTAAATTTCTCAAGAGCTTCAGATTTCTCTTTTAGAAAAGTCACCCACATCATCCGGGAATGATCATCATTTAGTAACATGAAATATCTATCACCTTGCAAACTCCTGATTCTTGCCAGTCCACATAGATCATTATGTATTAAGTCCAACAATCTTGTAGAAGATTGTTCCTTACTTTTGAATGTGACTCTACTCAGCTTACCCAAATGACAATCTTTGCACAAATTGTTAGTAGGTTTCACCAGTCTTGGAAGATCTCTTACAGCCTGAGTGTTGCTTATCTTGATGATATTATCAAAATTCACATGACACATTCTCCTATGCCATGACCAACTCTGATCAATTTGGACAAATAAACAACTTTTGCCAATACCAACCAAGTGGAAGATGTTACCTTTTATTTGAGTATCGGATGCAATCTCTATTCCAGTACTTTCAAATATCTTACATTTTCCATTTTTGAATTGGAGAACATAGCCTTTGTCCACCAACTTCCCAACTTCGAGAAGATTGTGCTTCAGACCTTCAACATATAGTACATCACTGGTTTTGTTCTTTCCATCAAAAGAAATAGTTCCTCTACCTTTAATTCTACCAGCAGAATTATCTCCAAATTTCACAACTCCTCCTTCATATATTTCCAAATATATGAACTCATTTTTATCACTAGTCATATGGTGGGAGCATCCACTATCAATGACCCAATCATCCTTTTCTTCAACTTGGGCAGCCAGAGCTCTTTCTATCATTTTATCATTGATAGATTCAGAGGGCATTGTATCTTCTTCCTTGATGGCAATAAACACCCAATCACTTCTAGATTTGTTTCCTCTCTTTGATTCATCATCTATTACTCCTTCATCATGATCATCTTCATGAACATAGTAACATTTCTTTTGGAATCTTGATCTATTTGGATTTGCCCTTGAAAATATTTCCAGACACCTTGAGGCAAAATGACCAATCTTGTTGCAGTTGAAACATTTGAAGGGCAATTTTCCTTCATAATTACCAGATCCTCTTGGCAGTCTTTTTGCAATAAGGGCTTCAAGTTGAGTAGCTTCTACTTCAACTTCTTCCAGATCTTTTCTTGCTTTTCATACCATGATAGTTTCTTTGAGGAGTTCTCTCCTGGATCAAACTTTTGTTTGTCTTTTATAGAGGCACTAGCTTGGAATGCAGATTTAGTCTTGGGGGGTGCATCTCCAAACTCAACTAATTCAAATGTAGCTAATTTTCCAACCAATTAATCTCTTGTGATATTTGAAAAAGATCTGAATTCTTCAATAGTAGCAACCTTGTGTTTGTAAGCAGGAGGTAGGGATCTGAGAACTTTGGCAACAATCTCATCTTCATCCAAGATTCCACCAACACACCTAATGCCAAAAACAAGCTCATTTACTTTTGGTATAAATGTAGTGATATTCTCATCTTCATTCATCTTCAAGTTTTCAAATTTTCCTTTCAGACTCTGTAGCTTGGCACATTTAACATATTTGTCTCCTTCATGCAGTAGTTCTAGTTTTTAAATCTATAACATTTGTCAGCTCTGAATCAGATAAGGCACTTAATAAAGCTTCTTTAGCCTGAATATTGTCTTCAGCATCTTTGATTTCATCTACAATTGTCAGACCTGTTGGTCATGATGTTAGTCGCAAACAAGCATAGAATAAAAGTACACATTAACCTTTATTCATCTCGAAAGATACGATGAATTCAGGGAATTCATGATCCCAAGTCTCCAGTGATTAGGTCTTAATCGTCTGACGTTACTCAAAGTTTGATGTGCATTGTTGTTTCCATTTTGGGGCCTTACATTGAGTTCATCATCATGACACTATTTCTACAAAGATTCTTCACAGAGAGGTCATTTTATACAGTTGTTTGATCAAATGATATAGTTATACTCAAATATTTGCATGATATTCATCAATTATACATGCTTTAGCTTCAAATATGCTAAATATTTTCAATTATCTACGAGATGTCCACATATTGGCATTCTTTGCTTGAGATTATCAATTATTTGCAATTATGATGGTGAGATGTTCTAAAATTTAAATGAAATTGAAAGAAATACTTCAAATTAATGTTGAACCTTCAGCTATTGAACCACATGTACATCAGATATAGTCATGAAGAGAAGAAAACCAAACCATATGTTCACCAGGACATTCCACAGCTAGATACAGTTGATGCTAACTTCAAAGGAATTGTATGAAAACAACATATGCAAGTAGACATGCACTCCAAGGGACGCAACAAATCACCACATATATCCAGAATTCACACACTGATCACTCAAGATTTACTATGAATTGTAATCAAAAGAGTCTTCTCATTCATTAAGTATGCAAGGATATAAATGTATACAAAAAGCTTTGAAATGAGCCCTAAATATTTCAGCAGATGGATTTCAATTAAGTTTTGAATGTTTGAAATGAGGCATTCCTGCACCTTTTATAGAACAAGGTGAGGAATCCCTTACAAAAAGATCTACAATCTTGATTTATCTATGAATATCTATGGTCAGTATTTCCTTGACTAAGTCAACTTTATCAAATGGCACAAGTTGCTAGCTGGCAACTATCTGAGATACTTATTTTCACTAAGTATCAGATGCTAATATTTACTTTATGATGCATCATCATCTACTTTATCTGATTCAAGCACTCCATCGTCAGGTGCATCACTATCTGTACCTTTATCATCTTGATGATGGTGACCCTGTATATGACACTGCATGATGATCCTGACCTATTCATACAACTACACAATTTTATCTATTTCTCCACCATCCTGGGTCTTTGCTTTGATAATGGCATGTTTATGTGCCTGGTATTTATTTCTAATGCTATCCAGTTTATTTCTTTTGTTATGCAGTGTCTCATTATATTGTTCCATTTTCACCTTGGTCCTTACTAGTTTATCCATGATTTCTTCTATCATTTGGCCTAATGGATCATCAGCAACAAATTGGAAGTTATTATGTAGAGCTTGGATTGCAAACTCTTCATCTTGATTATCTATCTTCCCTTCCACCTTTTCTTCCAACGTCTCCAAAATTTCTGCCTCAAAAGACATCATATCGTGTAATTTTATGCTAATTTCCCTCAACTTATTGTTACATCTTTTGAGGACATCACATTCAAATTGAATGTCCTTGTACCACATTTCTACCAATAATGCAGTATTATTATTCAACACATGCTTGTTGATGAGTAATTAGGGATTTATCCTCCTTATTTCTCCCAGGACATCTAATATCTTCTCTAATTGGAAAGATCTTTTACCTGTCTCCATCTGCAGCTTGTCTACCTTTTTCTTGGAGCCACTAAGAGAACTCCACCTCTTCAAAGAGGCCTTTACCACCTCTTCTACAGTATCAAATGTGGAATACATCCAATTTCTTAGTATGGATGACTCATGTTTCATGAGATCCAACTTATTCACTTCCTCTTGGGAAATAGCAGTCAATGGGACTGCATGGTCAGTACAATCATCCTCAGGATTAGTTAACCTTCCTATATACACATGGAACTGAGCAATGTGCTCTTTGTGTTGCTTATTTTTCTCCTTTTCTCTTTTAACCTTTTGAATCAAAGAATCTATGATGTCTTTACCTTCTTGACCCTCCTGGTCTTCATTTACAAACCTTAAGTCAACTGTATTAATCCAGAATTCTTCCAGAGTAATTTTACCTTTCTCTTTATCTACAGTAGGAATTACTATCTATGCAGTCCTTCTTCCAGTTGTGGGATCCCTCTTAATGGCCGAAGTCATTCTGGCCTTCCTCTTTAGTTTTATTAGATTTTCAGAAAACAAGGTGGATACATCAAATTCTTGAATCTCAAAATCTACCTCTGTGTTTACTTCTTTTTCTAACCATCGAGGTACCTGATCATGTTTCTCAGCATCATCATGATGTTCACCTTGATCTCCTATATCTGTCAGCATATGTGATGGAGAAGGTGATTTATTCATTTCTTCTTCATGATGCTCACTTTGAGGGCAATCCTGCGGTATATTCTCTTGCTAAGGGATTTCCTTTTCTGGAGGAGCATCATCCTGAGGTGGAGGATCTTGTGATGCGTCTATATGATGATCATGATGATCATGATCCTTCTCCATTATTACCTCATCCACTTTTGACTTTTCCTCTTGTTGAGGCATATTCATAACCGTGGATATTGTGGAAACCTCCTTAGGTGCTTCTATTTGTTCTGAAACTACTATCTATTCCACACCTGCATTACTTACTTCCTAAACTTTAGAAGCAGGATCTTCTAAGACATTTTTCTCATCAGCCTTCTTTTCCTGAACTTCTACTATAATAGGCTTCACTGATGTATCCTGTTGGTGTTGTTGACTTATTTCTGAAGCATGGCCTTCTAGTTCTGCCATCTTCACTTCTTCTATATGTTCTCCTTTATCAGGTGTACCTACTAGATGTTTAAGAATTACATCCTGTCTACCTATCAAATCCACTACTACAGGACTTGTCACTTGTGCAACTAATGTATCCAGCCCCATTTCTTGGGCTATCTTCTCTGGAGTCTTCTCCTTTTTGGATTCCACTTGCTTCATCTCCTCCAATATTGTTAGAACTGATGGAGTCCCCTGAGGAGTCATGTGCGTACTTGCAGCAAGGGTTTCCATCTTCTATGAAGCTACTTCCTTCACAACCTCATCATCAGATAGATTAATTGTTTCCTCCAATGAGATATGACCTCTTTGAAGCATTTGCAAGGTTTCTTTCATCTTCTCTTCTGCTTGTTCAGTTTTGAACTTCACAATGGTAGGAAGTGGGACATTGTGTTGAAATTCCTTATGGACAACTTCACTACCTGCCCCTTTCAACAGTATAGGGGATTGCTTTATCTCACCCCTCATGGAGATTCTTGGTTTCTTAGGTGGGGTAGCTACCACCACCTGTGGGGCTTTTCTCTTCCTTTTGAATAACAAAGGGGCCTCCTCCTCCTCAGGTTCTTCCTCCATAAGGATATCCTCTTCTATTGGTTTTCGTGAGGACTGACCCTCTTCTTGGGTCTCAATAACTTTCACCTCTGCTATCTGATCTTTCTTGGACTTCTGTTTACCTGTCTGTGGAGGTGATGCTGATCTTGATCTTGATCCTGATGCTGTTGCATCCTCATCCGAAAACACTGCCCTTTCAATAATCACCCCTTTGGGCTCATTATCAATTTTCTTACCCCTAGGGGGTCTTTTGCTTTGTTGTTGTTGTGGAGGCAGCCTGTCTCTTTTAGATTTCCTTTTCTCAGTTATAAAATCATCATATTCCTCATCAGGAATATCCTGTCCTTTCTTTTTATTATCCACAGTAATGGCAACACCTTTCTTCTTCAATGCCTCAATTTGTTCATCAACCCAAGCTTGGGTTAGGTGTAATGTCCTGGCAATGAAAGGATCTAAAGATATATCTTCTTCTATAGTCAAATTAGGTGTAGATATTGTATCATTATAGACTTTTTTTTCTTCATATTCATCTACTATTATTCTGCCATCATCCTTTTTCAACTGTGAAGGAATGGGGATGTAGTCAAAGGTTTTGATTTGATTCAATGTCAACCTTTGGTATCTTCTTCTTCTAGCTTCTGCTTCATCTTCACAATCTGCCTAGATGTCTTCTAGGTGCCTCTTATGAATAGGTTTCCCTATTATTTTCTGTATCCTCCCATAAGGATCATATGGCCTTACCAGTGGGAATGGCTACAACTGTATTTTATTCAAAGTAACCATGACCCTCTTGATACTTTCTGAATCTGGGCACATATACCAACCAATGGTCACTGGAAACAATATTGGTGGGATCTTCTGAGCATCCTTATATGTCTTCAGTATGGTGGAGCTCTGCCTTATAAATTCCATTAATACCACTACATCAGTGGGGTATCTTGGCAGCATGAGGGGATGTCCTTCAAAGCCCTCAATCCTTATGTAAGAAAATGTTGCAAATTGATATACCAGCCTCCATGCCTGTAGATTATTTCTTGAGCCTCCATGCTCAATCTTTTCGTCCTATCCTCCTCCATGGTCCTCACCAGATGCATAGAGAATGCATCATTTACCAATTTGTAATCCTAGAGGTAGTTAACTCTTTGCGGTTGGGGATGATGATCCCATATGTGTACAGCATTGATTGTGCCTGTAACCTTCCCATCTATAACTAGTGCATCAAATGTGCCTTTGTAAGCACATGAGTAAACAATGTAAGATGTCATGTAAAAAGAACAATTTGAACCTCCCAGGTTCGTTAGCTGCTCATGTAGAGCATCACTTATCAATTCTCCCCATAGTGGCTTGATGTCTGCATATATGCACATCATGATGACACCGTACATCCAATATTTGAAACTACCAGCATCAGGCTGGCCTATCACCCTGCTAAGCAATGCAATCATATATTTATACTCTTCGTCAAAATCATACTTATACAAGTGCACAAGAAGTTTGGCCACTGCAGGATATGCGCTATTCTTGGCCCTCCACTGATACATGGTCTTCCTGGCCTTCTTCTTATTATTTTCATACTCAACTTCAGATTTCTTCAAATCCACATTGTTAATGTTTCTACCCAATGGTAGTCCAAATGTCTTGGAAAGACCCTTAATGGACAAGTATGCATATATTCTCTCATGTTTCACCACCTGTCTTTTTTGTGGATTGTAGTTCCATGCACATTCAATAACCAGCTCTGGAGACTCCATGGAGTATGGAAAACCAACCGCATTCCACATTCTTGATACGAACACCGCATCCAGCAAGGTGCTTCTATTCTTTTCATCGTTCATTTTGGTGGACCAGGCCGCCAAATTGGTACTTCCTTGATGTGTATCCATTATGGTACCATACTTGAACATGACCCCTTTAGGAGATGCAAACATGGGCCTGCTGAACTCAGCTTCACACTTAGCTAACCTCTTGTCAACCATGGATATCTACAATTAACAAAATTCATCTTACAATGGATATTCACATGCATGCATATAACAATTTATCTCTACTAATCATCATGCATACTGTATTTATTCAACATTTACTTATCATGGGATGCATAAACTAGAACCTACAACATCATACCTGCCTATGCAGAATCAACAGGATGAGGGTTTCAATTACTTACCTGGTTATGCAGATCCCCTTTGATTATACCGGTGGTTTTTTGGAAATGCTCGTAATTCAGGTGATAATCCTACGCTTCTTCCTACCTGTAAGCTCTGTTCATCCAAGTATCACTTGTATGAGGGTTTAGAAGCTAGCACTCTGTAACAATGATTTTATCGCAAGGTAAGTGTGAAATGACAATTGAATTTACCTTTTAACCTTGCAATTAGGGCAAAATTAGGGCAAACCCTGATGGATTAGATTTTATTCGTTGATTTCTCATGGAAACTTAGGATTTCATCAAGTGTTTCATCGAGCTTTGTTGTCAGCGGGAACTACCTACCACCTTTGTGTGCATTAAATGTCAATGGCGGCAACGGGAGTGGGGTGATATCCATATGATAGGATATATTCAAAACTATGATAGTATTTGGATATCGGGTGATATTTTCAAATATCATCCCGAGTGCAATGTGATCATACTCCTCGAGAGGAAAAACTATCTTGACAAGATCGGGCGACGAACGCACCCTTAGGTCATGCTTAATACATCAGGAGGATATTTCAATATATCAGGTGATGTTACAAAAATGATGATGACCAGATAAACTATATGTCTCTCTCAGAATATCAGGATGACATCATCCAGATATTCACTCATTATATCGCTAAGGCATCATGATGCCGTCGTCATGTTATGTGAGAAGGATCATGTTTAGAAAATATGCCCCCGAGAGGTAAAAATGATGATTACGTCATCGTCATGTTTGTTTCTTTGTTTATCAGACTTGAATGACATCATCAGGATAATGGCTTAGGGGGATATTTTGCGGTAGGAGGATATTGAGAAATATCAGGTTACATTAAGAAATATGACCCTCGCGAAATACATAAGGCTATTGATGGGTAAAGGTCACTATCACCTAAAATTGACGTCTAGATATTTGGACCGCATGATTTATTGGGTGATAAATTAGATCAAGATGACCTTCTGTAATATGACTGATGTTAAGAAATATGATCCTCCCCCAGTGAAATATCAGGTTTGACCAGGATTTTGACCATTCATAACTTTCACATCCTAATGAATATCAGGATGATGCAAAAGGCAAACCTGCATGAAATTTGATGCTCTTTCTAAATATGAGGTTACTGGAATGAAACATGAATTTTGACAAACTAACCTCATGATGATGACTTACCCAGCCTCCCCATGCATGATGATTTGCATGACTTACTTTTACCAAACCACTAGAAAGCACAAAACAAGCCAAGCAAAAGTTGGGTCCCTACTTTGCCAAGTCAAAATGGGGCGTGTCGTGTAACCACACAACAACTTGCCACCAAAGAAAACAAACAAATTCCAATGATTCAAGTGATGTGATCACATTCATCCATATTATTCTAATGCTTTCTAAGCACAAGCATCATAATCTTCTGAATGATAAAAGTTCATCATGGTAACAATACTAACAAAGAATCATGTGTGTGCAAATGATTAATTATCTTCATCTTGAAAGCAAGTTGAAAACATAAGTAACTGGTGTTAAACTACATAGTTGGAGATCATCCCTCATAGCCAACTTGGATAGAGCCTTACTGCCAGCAGGCATCTATAGCCCCGGCAAGGTTATCTATACAATCTCCCTAAGTAGAGCCCCACTGCGAGCAAGCGTTCATAGCCCCGATAGAGTTACTTAGATGGCCTAATTTTATTTCTTTTCTAATTTTCTTTAAAATATGTATCTGATATCATCATGTCAGCTCATTTATACAAGGTATAGTCACTTGCAGCTTTAGGTTGGAGATTGTATTGGTAGCAAGAGAGTCCCTTTAGATTTTTCACTTAACACCTATACTTTTGTGTTCAACCGACCCAAGGCTGTTAGGTGTTTCATTGTGATTGATTCACTTTGATCAAGAAAAGGCACCCTGATGAAAGGATATCACAAACCTGATCATGAATACTTCTTAGAATGAATCATAACCTATGTCTAAATTTGATCTCATCACTTGAATCCTAACAATTTAGTTATTTTCTGTGGTGATGAAGTGCATCATCTTGACTAACCAAAACAAAAGCTCAACAAACAAACAAAACAAGATGAACAAACAAACAAAACAACAAAAACACAACTATACAAGCAACTATACAAATGTACATTATGATACACATGACTGTCATGAAGTCACTTAGGCTTGGAAATAATGTTTAAGGAATTGTCCATTGACTGGCAATGGGACATCCTCACCTGTCAGGTTCTTAAGCCTATAAGTGTTGTCTCCTAGTATCTTAGAAATTTGAAAGGGACCTATCCATAATCTGTCAAACTTACTGTGGTCTCCTTTCCTCTCATGGGATTTATCCCACATTAGGACTAAGTCAGATATCCTGAAGGCTTTAACTTTGGCTCTCTTGTCAAACCAGCGTTTGACAACAACCTGATGTTTTGCAAATTGGTCAATTGCTTGACTTCTTTTCTGTTCCAGGTGCATTAGCTGAAGAACCTGACTTCTTGTCTATTGTTTATGCCTAGGTACTCGGGCAAACTGTAAGGTAGGAATTTTCAAGTTAACAGGGAGGATAGGATCCACCCCATATACTAATTGGAAAGGTGAATTTCCTAGTGCAGTTTTCATTCTAGTTCTATCTACCCATAAGGCATATTTCAGAAATGAGTTCCATTCCCTAGGATTCTTCTCTATTAATTTTCTTATGATATTCAACAAATTTTTATTGGTGGATTCTGCTAATCCATTCCCTTGGGGATAATAGTTGGATGAGAACTTGAGTATGATCCCATGATCAAAAGCCCAACTTGATAATTTGGTTGAAGTGAAGGCAGAACCATTATCACTTACTAGAGCATAGGGAGTTCCATACCTGGTAACAATGTTGCTTTCCAAGAATTTAATAACATCATCTGCTGTACAAGTTTTGCTGCTGACACCTTTAGTCCATCTGGTACAATAGTCAGTAATTGTTAAGACATACCTATGGCCTGAAGAGGATGTAGGATTGATTGGTCCTATGAAGTCCATCACTGGCTGCAATGGTTGGGCAACATATTTCTCTTTGTTGGCAGCAACCTGACATACATGACAACATTTAACATAATCAGCTGTATCTTTAAAAATTGTAGGCCAATAATATCCTGCTCTGAGGATGGCATGTGTTGTAGCCAAGGCTGATCCATGTGCCGTTCCAAACTTGTCATGTACTTCTGATAAAACCTTCTTTGCTTCTGGCTTTTCTAAGCATCTCAGGTATACTCCTGCATAGTTCTTCTTGAACAGGGTTCCTTCCTTCATCATATATTTTTGTGACCTTATCTTCAAGGCTCTTCTTTGTGAAGCTTGCATTCTTGGAGGACATCTTCCAGTAATCAGGATATGCCTGATATCTGAATACCACTCTTTATTATCCTTAGCATTGATAACATACTGCTGACTTGTGATATTTGGATCAATTTCAGATATCATTTGGCTTAATGCCTGTCCTCTTACCAATTTCATTGGTGTAATTTCCATGTCATATTCTTGTAATACAGTGATCCACTTGGCTCTTTTTTCACCAGGTTCACTCTGCATTAGCAGCATCTTCATAGCTGCATCAGGCACTACTGCGATCACTTTGCTTCTTAGTATATAGTGCCTAAATTTCTTTACTTCCCTAACCAATGCAAGTGCTTGTCTTTCAACATCCACATATCTTAGTTCAACATCCTTGAAGGGACAGCTCATGAAAGCTATTGGTTTCTCCTCTTTCTCTTCATTCATTTGAGTCAACACTGCTACAGAGGTATGTTCTGAGGCAAATGAATAAATGTAAAAATTTTTTGTGTAATCAGGAATGATGAGGACAGGAGCATCTGATATGGCTTTCTTTATGTCCTCAAAAACTACCTTGGCTTCAGACGTCCACTCAATCTTGGCATCTTTCTTTAGCATAGCATTTAGTGGTCTGACTATCTCTGCAAAACCAGTGATGAATTTTCTTACAAAGTTAATCTTACCAAAGTAAGACTTAAGTTCTTTTTTTCTTCCAAGGAGTTGTATTTTCATGATAGACTCCACTCTGGCAAGATCAATGATGATTCCATCTTCAATTATCAAATGGCCTAATAATTTGCCTGTTGTTACCCCGAATATGCATTTCTTGGGGTTCAAGGATATTCCATATTCTTCACATTTCTTCAGCACACTTATGAGTTCTGCTACATGGTTCCCCCTTTCTTTGGAGAATACTGTTAAATCATCCATGTATATGACTATACACTTTCCTATTAAGCCTCTGAAGGCTATGTCCATTGCTCACTGGAATGTAGCTCCAACATTTATAAGTCCAAATGGCATACGTCTATATGCAAATATCCCCCACTTGGTGGTGAAGGCAGTTTTCAATCTGTCAACCTTATCAACCATCACTTGGTTGTATCCTGAGAAATCATCCAAGAATGACATCATTTTGGCTCCATTTACAATCTGCAGAACTTCATCTAATGATGGTAAGGGATAATTATCCTTCTCTGATGCTCTGTTCAGGTTCCTGAAATCTACACATAGCCTGATGTCTCCATTCTTCTTTCTAACTAGGACTAGATTAGCCACCCAAGTGGAGTGCCTTACAGGAAAGATTATCCAGGCATTTAACAACTTCTTGACTTCTTCAAAAATTATTAGTTCAAGCAAAGCATTGACTGGCCTTTGCTTCTGTTTGAAAGGTTTAGCATCTGGCTTGAGGGGTATAGTGTGAGTTATGACTGATGTGTCATACGTCTTCAACTCATCATAAGTCCAGGCAATAACATGCATGTAATCTTTGAGGGCCTGAGTTATTCCTTTTAACTCTTTTGGTGTGCAAACCTTACCTATCAGGACATTTCTTTTATCTTCATTTTGTCTAATATTCACTTGTGAATATTGACCTCCATCAGCTTTGGGAAGATCCTTCTGTTTCAGCATATTATCCAAATCAATGGCTCTTTCTAATTCATACCTTTGGGAATCCTGTTGCTAGGCAACTCTAATATTTCATCTTCTTCCCAAACTTGATCTTCCATACTATTCTCATCTATGATCTGAGCATCAAATATATCCATGTTAGAGATGAAATCAACAATATGTTGATCATCATCAAAGACCTAAAGATTAGTAACATTATCAAGTACTGATGGTATGGATACTAGTTCTACTGAAAATCTCTTTAGACCTGATATAGATAGTGGCTCCAGTGTACTGGCAGCCTGAGCCAGTGCATCTGCCCTATGGTTCTATTCTCTAGGAACGTGGGTGATATTAAATGCATCAAAATCTTCAATCAAATCCCACACTCTGTGTCTATAATTTGACAATCTCTTATAGTTGCAAGAGTAGATTCCTCTTACCTATCTGACAACTAATTTTGAGTCTCCAAAGACATGCATAATTTTTACCTTCTTCTTGAGAGCAAACGGTATCCCATGAATTAGAGCTTCATACTCTGTCACATTATTAGTGTAGGGGAACTGTAATCTATATGCAGCTAAGTAAGATTTTCCTGATGGGTCAATAAGATCAATCCCTACTCCAGCTCCTTGTTTGGACTTGGATCCATCAAACCTTAGAGTCCATGACTTATCTTCAGTCAAATGTTTACTTGATCTTTCTTTTTTCTTTGCAGCTCTAGCTGCTGCTCCACCTGATATCCACTTTATTTTAGGAATTTCAGTATCCTTGGACTTCACTTTTTCTTTCTTTTGTGAAGCTAACTCCTTTTTCTTGCCAACATCAAGACGATGATCCTCTGGATCTGGTACTGTATGTTTTTTTAAAATGTGTAAACATAGTGAGCAAGCGGTCTCTGAATGAGGTGCCTCATGCAACCTACACCAACCTTTAATCAAGACCTCTTGGGGAAGTCTATGCTGTTGTATCATCTTTTCTATCTCTTTTGCTAAAAATTCCTCAAACTTAGTCAGGTCACTACCTCTGTCTTCATCAGACAATTCATAGTCTAGCTCCATAAAACAATCACTTCCTGGGGTGATCTTTTCTTTCTTCTTAACATTTATCTGGTCATACACCAGAATTTCTTCTGTTCTCCATATATGATCTTCATCATGATTCGTCACCTTTTCTATGGTTCTTGCAGAAGACAAACAAGAATCAGTATCATCATCATCACCAAATGTAGAACTTACCTCAGAATATGATGATGATGCCTCACTACATGTCTGCTCCAGCATCATCATATCTAAGCATGTTTCACAAGTTTTTTCTGAATGAGGCTCACTATGCAACCTACACCATCCATCAATCAAGGTAGCATTAGCAGGTATAGTCAGTACTTTACATCACTTTATCTACTTGGATAAGTGCCTTTCAAAATTTTCAAAACAATCTCCTTCATTCTCGCTTTCAAAATTACTATCAGGCCCTACATAAGGTATATCCTCCTAATGATCATCATCATGATGATGAAAATCCAACATCAGGATCTCCTCTATCCTGACAGTCTATGGCCTAACAAAATAAACTCCAGGTTCAACATTTACATACATTATCTCATTTGTTTTATTATACTCGGTTATCATGTGCTTCATTCTAGGTTCAGTATCTATTCTTATCTGGTTAGGTATACCTTTCCAAGGCAACCACATGTGACTGAAGTCAGTAGACATATATCCATTCAAAGTTTTTGACCAGTCTCTGCTAAGCAGCATCCCATATGTGTCAGGTATGTCAACTACCTGGATATTGATGTAATATTGGATCTCGGGATTAGATGCTAGCTGCATGTGTCTATGAGTTAATTCACCTATTACACTGACTTCTATCTTATCTAGCTATGTCACCTTCTTTAAGGATTTGGCAGGATGTAGTCCTAGAGCATTGCATATAGACAAGGGCATCACATTTGTAGATGCACCTAAATCCACTAAACAGTTGTGTAAATTCTTGCTAAACATCCTTATGGTAAGGAGGAAAGGTGGTGACTCAGTCTTATCTCAGTATAATGTCATATGTGAGGTTTCTGCAGCTTGGACGTTACCCGGCACTTTAGGCTTGATATTATTATCTTTGGCAGCATGATCTTTACTACTAGATTGGCTTGGAGAATGAATATCCTCTTTAGGAGCAGGATCATCTAGTGATTTCATGAATGCCTTCTTAATTGCAGGGGTTTTCAATAACTCCGATAAAGACAGGCTGATCTTTACCTTCTTCATCTCATCAGCCAGATATGTGACCAGTTTGTCAGACTCATGAGGTAAGCTAACGGCCTTGGATGCTGCATTCTGAGGTGATAGATATTAGGCATTCACCTTGGGAAATCCTAGATTATTGTTAGCTTTGGGATCAGGAGGTGTGTTGAAATTATTTGGAGGTAGAGAAGATGTCAATGGGGCAGTAGGTCTGTTGGAGCTACTTCTCAAATTATAATTATGCTTACCAGGATATTGCTGTTGGTATGCATGCACCTCCTCATGTTCAGTGGAAGGCTCATTCTCATCTTCAAAGGGGAAGACATAATTTGACTCAAAGGCTAAAGCAGATTCTTCACATGCTTGTGAACAATCTTGATGATCAGTGTAACTTTCTAATACTAGGGCTGAATCATATCCACAAGGAACAATTTCATTACCTTCCACCTGAGGTGGATTCCCTGCAGTATTAGACACTTCTATTTGAAAAATGCTGGCAGCAATTTGAACTTGTGGACAATCTAGCTCTGCATGAGCATTTGTGTTGTGAATCCTGCACTAGTTAGTGAGGGCTACCTCAGCAAGATTGACTCTAGTAGTCTGTTTGGTTTCACCAGGTGATTGATTATCTAAGGGTGATGGTAATGAACCATTATTTGGCCTGGAGTTCCATACTCTAGGCTGTCTCTGAGGATTATTGTTATTTCCACCACTATTATTGAAATTACTGTTATTGTATCCTCTGTCAGGATAATTTGGTCTGTCATTGGAATAACTTCTATTCTGATTTGACTGGGAATGGAAATTTTAATTTCTCAAATAAGTCACTTCTGTAGTGAGTTTTCTTAGCCGAGCAGAGATTTCTTTTATTTCCTCCTTCTCTTCTTGAGCTTTGGCTACTACATTTTCAATTTGAGGCTTGAAGAAAGAGGATCCATGGTTATTGTTGGATAGATCAGCGCCTTGAGGTGTCTGAGTTTGTGCAGGATATTGTGACAGTTGGCCATTCCCATTAGGAGGTGGCATGATACTTAATGGAGGCACTTGCAAAGGTGCAGGCATGACTGTTGGAGGTATCATAGCTCCATTAGGATACTTTGTAGGATATGATGCAGGATATGTTGGATACATGCCAGGTAGTGTGGGAAGGGCAATATTTGGAGTAGGAGCAGGTATCAATTGCTGACTGACATTTATAGCTTCCTAAAAAGATTGTGTCAAAGTTGTAATCACTGGATGGGCTCTTCTAATGAACATGGAGGTCAAAGGATCCAAAGCTGAATAATAGATACTTCTAGCAGCTTCATCTGCTACTATATAAGGAGCCACTAGCTTAGACAGCATCTTTTGGAATCTGGCATTGAAATTAGCAATAGGCTCATTCTTGAATCTTTTGGTTGTAGCAAACAAATGGTAATTCATAGATGGATCAATAGGAACCTTGAACCTATCAAGAAAAGCTTTCTCCAAGACATCCCAGGAACCTACAGAACCTTGACCAAGATTGATGTACCAATTATAAGCTTCCTCCCCTAAGGAAAAAGGAAATAGCCTGCACACAACATCTTGATGTTCTATTCTGGCTCTGCAACAAGCTTCCTTAAAAATTCTGATATGATCCTCAGCATCTTGATAAGGATGATACTTTGGACAAATTTTTTCTAGATTCTTTGGTAACTCATGATATGCCGTGAAGGTTAAAGGTGACTCTACCATGAAGAAAGACATTGCAATCGGAGGAGGTTGCGTTTGAGGTATAACCGGCGAAGGTTGGACTAAAGGTGTACCCTGAGGAGATCCTATAGGTATATTGAAACCAATAGGAGTCACAGGAGGATGTTCTAGTGATGTTTTTGATGCATTGGAACTAGGAGTGTGATGGATATCAACAGTCCTAGGTCTAAAGCCTCTAACAGGTAGTTCTTCAAAAGGTCCGGTGGATCTTGACCTGGTATTTATCCTGTGAGCTAGGATTTCTCAAATTTGGTAGGAAACTAGCTGGACGATTGTAAATATTGGTTGAATTTCACCAGCTGGGGTGATATTTGCGATCAAACAACTGATCTAACTATGAAATATTTGCAAAGATAGTGCAAATATGAGGTGATATTTGGGGGTATGATGACTCTTACCCTGAGATATCAAGTTTCTAAGGCAAAATCTTCAAAACTTGAATAAATTTACTTAACATTAGCTGATATTTGTGAATTCATGATGATCTACTATAAAGCTTGCAATATTTACATTCGATCTGGAAATCTTTACACAGAATGAGCATCTACAAGCTTGCTACAGTAAATATTTGAGCAATATTTGGAATTCACGAATGCACTCGGGGTTACCTTACGCTCTGCATCATCAAACCTAAAAATAATGATGATGAGCGTCCTCTTTCAGATAAGGCCCTCCTTCTAGCACTAATTTATGTTGGTCATGATGTTAGTCACAAACAAGCATAGAATAAAAGTACACATTAACCTTTATTCATCTTGAAAGATACGATGAATTCATGGAATTCATGATCCCATGTCTCCAGTGATTAGGTCTTAATCATCTGACATTACTCAGAGGTTGATGTGCATTGTTGTTTCCATTTTGGGGCCTTACGTTGAGTTCATCATCATGACACTATTTCTGTAAAGATTCTTCACAGAGAGGTCATTTTATATAGTTGTTTGATCAAATGATACAGTTATACTCAAATATTTGCATGATATTCATCAATTATACATGCTTTAGCTTCAAATATGCTAAATATTTTCAATTATCTATGAGATGTCCACATATTGGCATTCTTTACTTGAGATTATCAATTATTTGCAATTATGATGGTGAGATGTTTTGAAATTTAAATGAAATTGAAAGAAATACTTCAAATTAATGTTGAACCTTCAACTATTGAACCACATGTACATCAGATACAGTCATGAAGAGAAGAAAACCAAACCATATGTTCACCAGGACATTCCACAGCTAGATACAGTTGATGCTAACTTCAAAGGAATTGTATGAAAATAACATATGGAAGTAGACGTACACTCCAAGGGACGCAACAAATCACAACATATATCCAGAATTCACACACTGATCACTCAAGATTTACTATGAATTGTAATCAAAACAATCTTCTCATTCATTAGGTATGCAAGGATATAAATGTATACAAAAAAGCTTTGAAATGAGCCCTAAATATTTCAGCAGATGGATTTCAATTAAGTTTTGAATGTTTGAAATGAGGCATTCCTACACCTTTTATAGAACAAGGTGAGGAATCCGTTACAAAAAGATCTGCGATCTTGATTTATCTATGAATATCTATGGTCAGTGTTTCCTTGACTAACTCAACTTTATCAAATGGCACAAGTTGCCAGCTGGCAACTATCTGAGATACTTATTTTCACTAAGTATTAGATGCTGATATTTACTTTATGATGCATCATCATCTACTTTATCTGACTCATGCGCTCCATCGTCAGGTGCATCACTATCTATACCTTCATCATCCTGATGATGGCGACCCTA
The DNA here is from genome assembly GCA_027924645.1 of Cunninghamia lanceolata. Lineage (NCBI taxonomy): Eukaryota > Viridiplantae > Streptophyta > Pinopsida > Cupressales > Cupressaceae > Cunninghamia > Cunninghamia lanceolata. The sequence goes on along the minus strand of BSBN01001215.1, from coordinate 16,948,127 downwards.
TATATGAGGCTGCATGATGATCCTGACCTGTTCATACAACTGCACAATTTTATCTATTTCTCCACCATCCTGGGTCTTTGCTTTGATAATGGCATGTTTATGTGCCTGGTATTTATTTCTAATGCTATCCAATTTATTTCTTCTATTATGCAGTGTCTCATTATATTGTTCCATTTTCACCTTGGTCCTTACTAGTTTATCCATGATTTTTTCTGTCATTTGGCCTAATGGATCATCAGCAACAAATTGGAAGTTATTATGTAGAGCTTGGATTGCAAACTCTTCATCTTGATTATCTATCTTCCCTTCCACCTTTCCTTCCAACATATCCAAAATTTCTGCCTCAAAAGACATCATATCATGTAATTTTATGCTGATTTCCCTTAACTTATTGTTACATCTTTTGAGGACATCACATTCAAATTGAATGTCCTTGTACCACATTTCTACCAATAATGCAGTATTATTATTTAGCACATGCTTGTTGATGAGTAATTGGGGATTTATCCTCCTTATTTCTCCCAGGACATCTAATATCTTCTCCAATTGGAAAGATCTTTTACTTGTCTCCATCTACAGCTTGTCTACCTTTTTCCTGGAGCCACTGAGAGAACTCCAACTCTTCAAAGAGGCCTTTACCACCTCTTCTGCAGTATCAAATGTGGAATACATCCACTTTCTCAGTATGGATGACTCATGTTTCATGAGATCCAACTTAGTCACCTCCTCTTGGGAAGTAGCAGTCAATGGGACTGCATGGTCAGTAGAATCATCCTTAGGATTAGTTAACCTTCCTATATACACATACAACTGAGCAATGTGCTCTTTATGTTGCTTATTTTTCTCCTTTTCTCTTTTAACCTTTTGAATCAAAGAATCTATGATGTCTTTACCTTCTTGACCCTCCTGGTCTTCATTTGCAAACCCTAAGTCAACTGTATTAATCTGGAATTCTTCCAAAGTAATTTTACCATTCTTTTTATCTATAGTAGGAATTGCTATCTGTGCAGTCCTTCTTCCAGTTGTGGGATCCCTCTTAATGGCCAAAGTCATTCTGGCCTTCCTCTTTAGTTTTATTAGATTTTCAGAAAACAAGGTGGATACATCAAATTCTTGAATCTCAAAATCTACCTCTGTGTTTACTTCTTTTCCTAACCATCGAGGTACCTGATCATGTTTCTTAGCATCATCATGATGTTTACCTTGATCTCCTATATCTATTAGCATATGTGATGGAGAAGGTGATTTATTCATTTCTTCTTCATGATGCTCACTCTAAGGGCGATCCTGTGGTATATTCTCTTATTGAGGGATTTCCTTTCCTGGAGGAGCATCATCCTGAGGTGGAGGATCTTGTGATGCGTCTATATGATGATCATGATCCTTCTCCATTATATTACCTCATCCACTTTTGAATTTTCCTCCTGTTGAGGCATATTCATAACTATGGATATTGTGGAATCCTCCTTAGGTGCTGCTATTTGTTCTGAAACTACTATTTGTTCTGCACCTGCATTACTTACTTCCTGAACTTTAGAAGCAAGATCTCCTAAGACATTTTTCTCATCAGCCTTCTTTTCTTGAACTTCTACTAGAACAGGCTTCACTGATGTATCCTGTTGGTGTTGTTGACTTATTTTTGAAGCATGGCCTTCTGGTTCTGCCATCTTCACTTCTTCTATATGTTGTCCTTTATCAGGTGTACCTGCTAGATGTTTAGGACTTACATCCTATCTACCTATCAAATCCACTACTGCAGGACTTGTCACATGTGCAACTAATGTATCCAGCCCCATTTCTTGGGCTATCTTCTCTGGAGTCTTCTCCTTTTCAGATTCTACTTTCTTCATCTCCTCCAATATTGTTTAAACTGATGGAGTCCCCTAACGAGTCATGTGCATACCTGCAACAAGGGTTTCCATCTTCTGTGAAGCTACTTCCTTCACAACCTCATCATCAGATAGATTAATTGTTTCGTCCAATGAGATATGACCTCTTTGAAGCATTTGTGAGGTTTCTTTCATCTTCTCTTCTGCTTGTTCAGTTTTGAACTTCACAATGGTAGGAAGTGGGACATTGTGTTAAAATTCCTTATGGACAACTTCACTACCTGCCCCTTTCAACAGTATAGGGGATTGCTTTATCTCACCCCTCATGGAGGTTCTTGGTTTCTTAGGTGGGGTAGCTACCACCACCTGTGGGGCTTTTCTCTTCCTTTTGAATAGAAAAGGGGCCTCTTCCTCCTCAGGTTCTTCCTCCATAAGGATATCCTCTTCTATTGGTTTTCGTGAGGACTGACCCTCTTCTTGGGTCTCATTAACTTCTGCCTCTGCTGTCTGATCTTTCTTGGACTTCTGTTTACCTGTCCTTGGAGGTGATGTTGTTGCATCCTCATCTAGAAACACTGCCCTTTCAATAATCACCCCTTTGGGCTCATTATCAATTTTCTTACCCCTAGGGGGTCTTTTGCTTTGTTGTTGTTGTGGAGGCAGCTTGTCTCCTTTAGATTTCCTTTTCTCAGTTATAAATTCATCATATTCCTCATCAGGAATATCTTGTCCTTTCTTTTTATTATCCATAGTAATGGCAACACCTTTCTTCTTCAATGCCTCAATTTGATCATCAACCCAAGCTTGGGTTAGGTGTAATGTCCTGGCAATAAAAGGATCTAAAGATATATCTTCTTGTATAGTCAAATCAGGTGCAGATATTGTATCATTATAGACTTTCTTTTCTTCATATTCATCTACTATTATTCTGCCATCATCCTTTTTCAACTGTGAAGGAATGGGGATGCAGTCAAAGGTTTTGATTTGATTCAATGTCAACCTTTGGTATCTTCTTCTTTTGGCTTCTGCTTCATCTTCACAATCTGCCCAAAAGTCTTCTAGGTGCCTCTTATGAATAGGTTTCCCTATTATTTTTTGTATCCTCCCATAAGGATCATATGGCCTTACCAGTGGGAATGGCTGCAACTACATTTTATTCAAAGTAACCATGACCCTCTTGATACTTTCTGAATCTGGGCACATATACCAGCCAATGGTCATTGGAGACAATATTGGTGGGATCTTCTGAGCATCCTTATATGTCTTCAGTATGGTGGAGTTCTACCTTATAAATTCCATTAATACCACTACATCAGTGGGGTATCTTGGCAGCATGAGGTGATGTCCTTCAAAGCCCTCAATCCTTATGTAAGAAAATGTTGCAAATTGGATATACCAGGCTCCATGCTTGTAGATTATTTCTTGAGCCTCCATGCTCAATCTTTTTGTCTTGTCCTCCTCCATGGTCCTCACCAGATGCATAGAGAATGCATCATTTACCAATTTGTAATCCTAGAGGTAGTTAACTCTTTGCGGTTGGGGATGATGATCCCATATGTGTACAACATTGATTGTGCCTGTAACCTTCCCATCTGTAACCAGTGCATCAAATGTGCCTTTGTAAGCACATGAGTAAACAATGTAAGATGTCATGTAAAAAGAACAATTTGATTCTCCCAGGTTGGTCAGTTGCTCATGTAGAGCATCACTTATCAATTGGCCCCATAGTGTCTTGATGTCTGCATATATGCACATCATGATGACACCGTACATCCAATCTTTGAAACTACCAGCATCAGGCTGGCCTATCACCCTGCTAAGCAATGCAATCATATATTGATACTCTTTGTCAAAATCATACTTATACAAGTGCACAGGAAGTTTGGCCACTACAGGATATGTGCTATTCTTGGCCCTCCACTGATACATGGTCTTCCTAGCCTTCTTCTTGCTATTTTCATACTCAACTTCAGATTTCTTCAAATCCACACTGTTAACCTTTCTACCCAATGGCAATCCAAATGTCTTGGAAAGACCCTTAATGGACAGGTCTGCATATATTCTCCCATGTTTCACCACCTGTCTTTTTTGTGGTATGTAGTTCCGTGCACATTCAATAACCAACTCTAGAGACTCCATGGAGTATGGAAAACTGGCCACATTCCACATTCCTAACACGAACACTGCATCTAGCAAGGTGCTTATATGCTTTTCATCATTCATTTTGGTGGACCAAGCGTCCAAATTGGTACTTCCTTGATGTGTATCCGTTATGGTACCATACTTGAACAAGACCCCTTTAGGAGATGCGAACATGGGCCTGCTGAACTCAGCTTCACACTTAGCTAACCTCTTGTCAGCCATGGATATTTGCAATTAAGAAAATTCGTCTTACAATGGATATTCACATGCATGCATATAACAATTTATCTCTACTAATCATCATGCATACTGTATTTATTCAGCATTTACTTATCATGGGATGCATAAACTAGAACCTGCAACATCATACTTGCCTATGCAGAAGCAACAGGATGAGGGTTTCAATTACTTACCTAGTTATGCAGATCCCCTTTGATTATACTGGTGGTTTTTTGGAAATGCTCATAATTCAGGTGATAATCCCACACTTCTTCCTGCCTGTAAGCTTTGTTTGTCCAAGTATCGCTTGTATGAGGGTCTAGAAGCTAGCGCTCTATAGAAATGATTTTATCACAAGGTAAGTGTGAAATGACAATTGAATTTACCTTTTAACCTTGCAATTAGGGCAAACCCTGACAGATTAGATTTTATTCGTTGATTTATCGTAGAAACTCAGGATTTCACCAAGTGTTTCATCAGGCTTTGTTGTCGGTGGGAACTACCTACCACCTCTGCATGCATTAAATGTTAATGGTAGCAATGGGAGTAGGGTGATATCCATATGACAGGATATATTCAAAAATATGATAGTATTTGGATATTAGGTGATATTTTCAAATATCATCCCGAGTGCAATGTGATCATCCTCCTCGAGAGGAAAAACTATCTTGACAAGATCAGGTGACGAATGCACCCTTAGGTCATGCTTAATACATCAGGAGGATATTTCAATATATCGAGTGATGTTACAAAAATGATGATGACCAGATAAACTATACATCTCTCTCTTAGAATATTAGGATGACGTCATCCAGATATTCACTCATTATATCGCTAAGGCATCATGATGTCATCGTCATGTTATGTGAGAAGGATCATGTTTAGGAAATATGCTCCTGAGAGGTAAAAATGATGATTATGTCATCGTCATGTTTGTTTCTTTGTTTATCAGACTTGAATGACGTCATTAGGATAATGGCTTAGTGGGATATTTCGTGGCAGGAGGATATTGAGAAATATGACCCTCGCGAAATACATAAGGCTGTTGACAGGTAAAGGTCACTATCACCTAAAATTGATGTCTAGACATTTGGATTGCATGATTTATCGGGTGATAAATTAGATTGGGATGACCTTCTGTAATATGACTGACATTAAGAAATATGATCCTCCCCCTTGTGAAATATCAGGTTTGACCAGGATTTTGACCATTCATAACTTTTACATCCTAACAAATATCAGGATGATGTAAAAGGTAAACCTGCATGAAATTTGATGCTCTTTCTAAATATGAGGTTACTGGAATGAAACATCAATTTCGACAAACTAACCTCATGATGATGACTTACCCAGCCTCCCCATGCATGATGATCTGCATGACTTACTTTTACCAAACCGCCAGAAAGCACAAAACAAGCCAAGCAAAAGTTGGGTCCCTGTTTTGCCAAGTCAAAATGGGGCGTGTTGTGTAACCACACAACAGGACCATTCTTTGGAGGAACATACTTCTTTGAAGTTATGGTCCAATATTACATTCCCATACATTGTAAGTGACATTCCATGCAGCTTTTCCAAAGAGTGTAATTGGTTCCATCAAACCTCGGACTATCCTTCTTGTAGGAAGACATCCCAGATCTCCTCAAGCGGTTAAGCTCTTTTAGAGGAACTTAGCTCTGATACTAATTGTTAATTTTAGAGCAGAATGCAATAATTCAAGAGTAGAGATGCATTAACACATATGACACTAAGATTTTAATGTCAAAAACCCGTTTAAGGGAAAGACCATGGGGTGACTAATCCAATATTGTATTCTCTATTAAAAGAATAAGAAGAACAAAATGGCACATGCCAATTAGGGCTCACTGCCTAAGCACACTGCTCACAAGAGGCCCACTACCTACAGGTGACACACTGTCTATAGAATAATAAATATTACATACTTGAACTAAAGATTAGCATCTTCACCATGCTTGAGTCTGTTCCATTTAAGCTCAATACTTCTCTACTTTTCACTCTTCTCCTTTCTACCACACTCTCATCTCTACCACCATGCTTTGAAATGACTTCACAACTCTCATTTATCAAGACATCAACTTTGGGATAATCATCAAAATTGGCACAATACATACTTTATTTTCTTACAGAGCAAATACACAAATACAACTTGATTTATTACAAAATACTTCATACGAATCACCACATTGTCGGCCACACATATCTGGGACTTCAATCTTCTTTTGAGGAACACGCCATCCTTCACAAAACATCTTCAAGATTGTCTGAAAGATGTGTAAATCATCCGATCAGCCAAGTTTAGGAAGAACATCATCATCCGGAAGTAATTCTTCAATTATGAGCTCAATGTTCAATACGGACCACCAACATGAACTAGAAACAGTCTAGCGACCCCCACAAGCTTGCTTGAATCACCAAGAACATCCACACTACTACTGCTTACTGAAATCATTGTCTTCTTCATCTAGAACCTTAAGAACACAGTCTGTCACTGTCATATTGGAATAGATGCTTACAGATCTCTAGACCATGAACCAATTGAGTTGTCAATTCACATTGACTTCCTAAACACTCCACCAAATCCGTAGAACAAGATATTGCATTTCTAGATCTCACTAGACCTATTTGTGTCACTCTATCACCTCTGAACATCTGCTAGAACTATTTTTACTCATATGGCCATAACTTCTTCAAATCTTCATGTTGACCTCTCAAATCTTTATTGGATCACCTTTAGACACATATCTACAAACCCTTTGATACGCATCCTTTAATCTTCATCTTAGCTGGAATCTTCACTTCATAGAGCTTCACTATGTTCACTGTTCTTCTCTATTTCGGATAGGACTAATTTTCTCAATATACTCAACACACAACTCATCCAATCCTTGACATCAATGCAATAGGAATATGTTGACATCAATGACAACACTGGTTAGGCCCATACTTGCAGCATTCCATGCATTAAAGAGGCAATCTAACAGAGATAGGCAGCCACCAGAGGATAAGAAGAAATCAAAAGGAAGGCAACCAAAACTAAAATCAGATGGTGCATCTACATCAACTGCAGGAACTTCATCTGATGTATCACCCAAACAGAAGAAAGTAGTCACAAAGCCTGTTCCTGTCACAATTGAAGAGGAAGAAGAAGAACCTTTAGATAGTGATTTATTAATTACAAGGAAAAAGAGGAAAGTTGCAACGCCATCTCAACCACCTTAGAAGAAGCATAAGACTGCAATGAGAGGAATGGTGGACATCGACCCTCTATTATTGAGAGGTGTAGGTGGTTTGGGTATCATGAGAAATTTGCAACATGAAGTCCCCATTCCAAACATTATTGAATTTAAAACTAAAAGGGTAGATGAATAGAGGGAAGAAATGCAGAGTGAAGGAAAAGAACCACCTCTACCACTTGATGACACAGTTAAGCTTTCAGATGATGAAATAGTTAATGAGGTGTCTACTTAGAGGATGGAAACATTGATAGAAAATACAAGAATGACTCCTCCGAGCACTCCCTTAATGCAAAAAGAAGCCCCCTAGGAGGACGTAGAAATAGAAGAAATTGAAGAAGAAAGTACAAAGGTAGTATCCCAACAAATTGGATTGACTAACCTAGTTGATCAGGTCACCCATCCAACAATGATTGATTTGGCATATCAAGGTGATCAGGATCAAGATAAAGGTAGTGATCCACCCCCAAAGCAAGAGAAGGTAGAACCTCATGTACATATGGAGGGGGATAATGAGGTACCTGCCAAGGAGAAAGATCAGGATGGTAATTTAATGCCACAAGAGAAAATAAGTGAAAAGGAAGTAGAGAAAACTCAAAACCTAGAGGAGGGATGTACATCAAATGATGCAGGACAAAGCCTTCAATCTGATGATGGTCAGTAGAAGATAGTGGAGAATATGAATCAGAATAATCAAAGGGGGCATATGGATGAAATAGATCAAAACATTCAAAATCCTCCTAAAGGTCCACCTCAACATGAGGTGCAAGATCATAATGTTTAGGATATTCCTAAGGAACCACCTCAACAGGTGGTACATAATCATGATGCTTAAAATATTTCTGAAGATCTACTTCAACATAATGTGCAAGATCATAACGTGCAGATCCTCCTGAGGATCAACCTCAACAAAATGCACCAGATCAAAATACTATTGTCCCACCTAAAGCTTCTGCTACACAATCACCTTTTGCACCTCAAGGACTCCCTACATCTGAAGAAGATCTTGCTCAACAGGAGGTTCCTGCACAAGAGATACATCAAGAAGAGATCCCTCAGTAGGAGATACCTCAGGATAAAGTGCATGAAGAAGAATGAAAGAAGGAGAATTCTCCACCAAGGCAAGATCACAATACAAAATTTCAAGATGCTCAAATTGAGCAAACCAATTAGCAAGAGTCCAGTGTTGTTGTACCTTATTTGTTGCAGTAGCAAATCAATCCACAACAAATTGGTGAGTTCAGAGAATTTGATGTTTTTGCATTGTTTTTAGCTAGTATGATGAAGCCTAAGAGGAAGGTTAGACTGACATCTGCAATTACAAGAGACCCTACTACAGGTAGGAGAATTGCCCAAGTCACCTTGCTGATGGCAGATAAGGCCAAAGGGGAAATAAGTATTGAGGAATTCCAAATGACAAATATTGACTCAGGTTTTGCTATAGAGGATCAAGAAGGACAAGAGGCCAAGGATAGCATTGACTCTTTATTGAAGAGGATTAAAAAGGAAAAAGATAAGAACACACAATAGAAACAACACATTGCTCAGTTACATTCATTTATCAAAGGGTTAATTGATCCCAAGCATACACCACTCAGTACAACCAAACCATAGACAATCATCTCTCAAGATGAGATAATGGGTCTGGACCTCATGAAACATAAGGCCCAACTAGTAGACAATTGGTTTGTCTCTTTTGCTAGTGATGTGGAGCATGTAGTCAAGACATCTCTTTCAAATTGGAATTCGCTGGGTGTTGTAAGGACAAAGGTAGATAAACTTCAAAATGAAGTTGGGTGAAGATCGTTCAAGTTAGAAAAACATTTGGATGCCTTGGGAGAAATGAGGAAGATAGACATGAAGATACTAACAGATAACAAGGTACTGGATAATAACACTCCCCAGTTATTGGTATTTGGTATGATGACACCAAATTTGAATGTGATGTATTGAAGAGATGCAATAGCAAGCTTAGGGCTGTAAGTGTCAAATTGCATGATCTCATGGTAGTTGAAATAGATACCTTGGAGGCTTTGGAGGATAAAGTAGAGGGAAAAGTAGAAAATTAGGATGCTGATTTTGCTATCCAAGCCTTCCATAATAATTTCAAACAAGTAGTAGAGGATCCACTTCATCACTTAATAGAGGATGTGATAAACAAAGCCATGAGAATGAAGGCTAAGATAGAGACATACAATGAGACATTAAATAGTCGAAAGAACAAGTGGAACAGTCTTCAGGCACAGTTCAATTCTCACAAGCATGCTATAGTTAAGGCCAAAGTCCAAGATGGAGGTCAAATTGAGGGAGTAGTAAATACTTATGAATCTATCAGGGGGATAGTTAGTATGCACATAAGGCATGATCCTATGGCTAGTGATGATGAAGATGATGAAGATGAAGAGGATGAGGAAAATGAGGATGATGAAAATGAAGAAGATGATGGTGAAGAAGAAGTAGAAGAAGAGTAAGTAGAGATGCATGATGACAAAGTCATATGCATAACCAGATAACAAAAGGATCAAGTTCCACCAGATAGTTGCCAACTGGCAACTTGTGCCATGTATGCAAGTGTTGACCGAGTTAAATGTAATATTGACCATAGATTTAGAAAGACAAATATTGATCGTTAGATCATTGTAACCACCTCATCTCTTTAGCCTATAAAAGGAAATGGAGTGCTCATTTTGTATTATTAGAAACTTAATTGAAGTTAGATTACTGAGAGTTTCAGGACTAATTTCAAAGCTCATTGTGAATGTACATGTCTTTTGCATAACTAATAGAAGAGAAGCTCTTCTTATTACAAATAATCATAAATCTTGAGTAATCAGTGGATGAATCCTCGATTTATACATTGATTAGCTACATCCCTCGGAGTGCTTATCAGTTTGCATGTATTGTTTTCATTCTCAATTCCTTTGAAGTTAGCATCATCCATGACTAGCTGTGGAACATCTTGGTGGAATTATGGTTTGGTTTCTTCTCTCTGTGAAAGTATCTAGAATGTATGTGAAACAATAGCTGAAGGTTCACTAAATTTAGAAAGCATTCCTTAATTTGTCCAATTGCATTACAAATCAATTTCATAATTACAAATAACAGATAATCTAAAGCAAATAAACATGAAATATGCCTATAAATCATAAATAATTGAACATACAGAGCATATTTTGAGTAAAAGCATGTTACAATGACAAATATCATGCAAATACATATGAATATCAAGGATAAACATGAAAATATGAATTAATCATCACATTATTTGAGCATGTTCATTACATAAAAGTGACAATAATCAAATTGCAGTTAATGATCATAAGAATTGATCAAACTTATCAAAGATCATCATTATCTATAGAGCATAGCAAGATTAACCATGTTTGTGAAGAAATTTATAGGGAATAGATATGTGGACATCAATTCATGCTAACCAAGTAGTGTAAGACCCCTTGGATGAGAAACAATATATCAAATCAACCTCTGAGTAATGTTAGATGATCAAGCCTTGATCTACAGAGACTTGGAGTCATCGATTTATCCTAAATTAATCATACTTTTCAAGATAAATTAAGGTTCTTATGTAACTTTTATTGCATGTTGTTATGACTAACAAATCATCATCAACAAGTTCCTCTTGTATTTTAGGGGCTAATGTATTGTTTATGGGTCTTTGTCTTTGCTTGAATGGCTTAGCATCAAGTTTCAGGTGTATCTCATGTTGAAAAAGGCCTTCTCAATATGCTTTCAAATCTTCATAGGACTAGACAAATACATGTTTGTATTTTCTAAGTAGGGAAATGAGCATGCTTCTAATTTTAGGATTGAGCCTTTTTCCAATATATAATTTCTTAGGAGCCACTTGTGTTCCAAGATTTATCTCCTCTGTTGATATGCACTATACATTTGAGAGGAGGGGGGTGAATCAGTTGTCCCAAAATATTAAACACTTTCTACAATTAAACATTCATTACTTATCCAAAATTATTATGATATAACAATGAGTGCATGAAATCAAAAACTTAACCATAGATATAACATCAAACACAAGAGACACCAGATTTTTACATGGAAAACCGTAAGGTGGGGAAAAATCATGAAGAGGATTAGCTCTCAATATATATTGCAATCTTGAAATAATGATGTTTAGGCTTGGTCACTCTGTGGGCCTAAACATACTGGCTTACTACCATGAAGAACAACTAGGTCTAGCAGGCTCACTACCTCAACCCTAAACCTAGCAAGATTATAATACTTGGGCTGTTAAACCCTACTGGTAGCTCACTACCAGGCTCTCTACCATGATCAACACCTTCTTATATCTATGATTGAAGTACAATAATTCCTCTACTCTGCTTTGCCTCTATTCTTCTCTTCCTTTTCTTTCCTCTTCCCCTTCTCTGCTATGCCTTTTGGACCTTTCTTAATATCTTTCCATTTTCACTCGAGGACACCTTTTCCATGACTCAACTACAAGTATTTATACACTTTATCAACCTTGGAATGATCATCAAGGTCAACATCACAATTATCAACCATTGGAACAATCTCCAAGGTCAGTATTACAAACATTTATAAAATAGGTCCTAACCTATTACAACATTATGCAAATGAAATGAAATGTGGATCACACCATGCCTTAGTTGGGACTCAAACACAATCTTCCACACCACAACATGCTTCCACAATCTTCTAGAGATCTACGCAATCACTGGGATTAACTAGGTTGGCCAAGACTGGTTACACACTACATTATCTGTGAACAATCTTCAAACACAATCTCATTTCTTAATGTGGACCAAAGTCCAGATAGGAGCATGATTAGGAGACATCCACAAGCACATTATAATCATCATGAGAAACTGTACGAACCTTAACCACTTTATCCATAGAAATCTTCTCACTAGAACACATGAACTTCACTGTGTTCAACTATCATAAAAGAAAGATAGCTTGTGGATGACCAAACCATAGACAATTGTAACTGTAGGCACTTATCATCATCCCAAACTTCCTCACTAGAACCATAGAGTAAAATACTTTATTGCGAAGGAATACAGAGAAGAATATTTTCTTCCTGTCCCAACTAAACTTACAGAAAAAGCAGGTTTCACTCTGGTGAACACAACTCACTTAGATCTTCATGTGGAGGGCTCAAACCCAGAATGTAGCATCCTTAGTCATACCTCTAAGTTACATCTAATCCACAGACCATGATCTTCAAGTAGAAATAAATGTGGAGCAATTTACTGGACTATTCTTCAACATACAACTCACTTTCTGTACTGCACTTCTCTGTAACTCACTTGTTCCTTCTGGAGAGGCTAATTTTCTCAATATCCTCAACATACAAGTCTTCTAAACAAGTAATAGAATAAGATACAATTGACACCAATGACAACAAGGATATGTTGACATCAATGACAACACCGATTAGGCACATACTTGTAACAAACTTCCCCTTTGTCATTGATGGCAACATATGATGTGAAAAACTGCAACAACCATCAAGACAAGATTCTCCCCCTTTCTCTTTGCACACCTGCACTCTTTCTTTCTCCAAAATTCTCCCCCTTTCTCTTACACATCTACACTCTAATTTTTTCACATGACTTCTCTCCCCCTTTGACATCAATGGCAAAGGGCACATACTTGCACTTTTTTTCTCTGATCTAATCTCTCTTCTGAACTCTCTGACTACTCCCCTTGAGAAGTAGCCCTAAAAAGGCATCAATTTGGACCTCTGAGCACCTCCAGAATGATGCACTATTGTGCATCTTAGTTTAGAGCAGGAGGGGTGATAACCCCTAAATTTTCTCTGAGATACTCAAAAGTATCCTTAGGCAGAGGCTTGGTAAAAATGTCTGCAATCTAATCCTTGGTAGAAACATACTCCAACTTGACTTCATTATCTATCACCTTTTATCTCAAAAAATGATACCTGATGGATATGTGCTTTATCCTTGAATGCATTACTGGATTCTTTGATATGTTTATGGCACTTGTGTTGTCATAAAAGATCGCAATGGGATCTTCATACATGATTTTGATGTCCTTCAAAGTTTGATTCATCCATAACACTTGAGTGCAATTACATGCTGCTATAATGTATTCTGTTCTACAGTAGATAGGGATATTGAATCATGTTTCTTGCTCAACCAAGGTTCTAATCTTTTTCCCAAGAAGAATGCACCTCCACTTGTACTTTTTTTGTCATCCACATCTCTGGCCCAATTTGCATTAGTATATGCACTGAGAGTAAAGTCACAATCCTTAGGGTACCACAAACCATAATTTATTGTACCTTTTAAATATCTCAGAATTCTCTTGACTACCATCACATGTGATTCCTTGGGTTCTTCCTGAAATCTTGCCACAAGACATACTACATGCATTATGTCAAGTTTGGTTTGAGTCAGATAAAGTAATCCTCCAATCATAGGTCTATACCTTTTCTAGTCTTCCATGGGTGAGTTATCATCTTTGCTCAACTTACAACTAGTTATAATAGGTGTGCATACTGGTTTAGAGTCTTCCATCCCATATTTCTTTATCAACTCTTTCACATACTTAGATTGAGAAATGAAGATACCTTTATCTGATTGACTTATTTGCAAACCTAAAAAGAAGTTCATCTCTCCAAACATAGACATTTCAAATTTACTTTACATTTCTCTAGAAAATTTAAGCACATACCTTCATTGCATCCAAAAATAATATCAACAACAAAAACTACAACAATCAGGGTCTGTTCTCATTGATCTTGAAGTAGAGATTACTATCTGTAGTACCTTTACCAAACCCTATTTGTATTAGGTACATGTCCAACCATGCATACCATGCCCTAGGAGCTTGTTTTAATCCATACAAAGCTTTCTTCAATCTACATACCATGTCACCCTGATCTGATGACCGAAATCCTTTTGGTTGTTCTATATAGACTTCCTCTTCCAACTCTCCATTTAAGAAAGTAGACTTCACATCCATTTGATAAACCCTGAAATCTTTGTATGCTGTAAAAGCCAAAAACATCCTTATTGCTTCAATCCTTGCCACTGAAGTAAAAGTTTCTTCAAAGTCTACTCCTTCAACTTGAGTGTATCCTTTGCATACCAACCTCACTTTGTTTCTTACCACTTCACCATTCTCATTCATCTTGTTTGTAAAGACCCACTTTGTACCAATTACATTCTTGTCTACTGGTCTGTGAACAAGATCCCAAGTCTGATTCTTCTCTATCTGCATCAATTCCTCTTCCATAGCCTTTATCCAATTCTCATATTTGCAAGCCATATCCACAGTTTTAGGTTCAATCTTGGAAATCAGAAAGAAATTTACTTGTTCTTCTACAACTTTTCTTTTGGTTAAGATCCATTTTCTCTTATTTCCTATGATTTGATCTTTAGAATGACTAATTCTTACATATCTTGGAGTTTTGGTAGCACTTACTGGAGCTTGTTCTTCTTCATTTGGGCTATCTTCATGCTGCACCACTTCTGAAACATCTGGATCATCTGACTCATATCCACTTGATTCTGAAGACCTTTTCTTACATTCATCAACTTGAACATTTGCACTTTCAATGATCTTATTCAACCTCTAATTATAGCACCGGTAGGCCTTGCTCTTGGTGGAGTAACCAAGGAAGATTCCTTCATCACATCTAGCATCAAACTTGCCTAAATATTTCACAGTAGGAACTCTACCATGCCACAATTCATAAGGAGTCTTTGAACTGTTACCTTTTACTTGAACTCTGTTTAGGATATATACAATAGTGTGAATTGCCTCTCTCCAATATACTTCTAGAAGATGAGCTTCCTTCATCATGGTTCTAGAAACTTCTTGAACTATTCTATTTTTCCTTTCAACAACTCCATGTTGTTGTGGATTTCTAGGCGTAGATAGCTGTCTCTTTATTCCATGTTCTTCACAAAATAAATTGAATTCATTTGATGTGAACTCTCCTCCTCTATCAGACCTCAAGCATTTAATTTTCAAATCCATCTCATTTTCAACCATTGCCTTAAATGCCTTGAATTTATCTAGAGCTTCAGCTTTCTCTTTCAAAAAGGTGACCCAAGTCATTCTAGAATAGTCATCAATGAGCAACATGAAATACCTGTCTCCTTTAAAACTTCTTACTCTGGTAGGTCCACACAAATCTGTATGCACTAGCTCAAGTAGCCCTCCAACTGATTGGTCCTTGCTTTTGAAACTTGTTCTTGTCTATTTCCCAAATTGACATTCTTTGCAAATAGGATTAGCAGGCTTCACAAGATTAGGCAAATCTCTAACAACCTGCATAGTACTTATCTTCATAATATTATCAAAATTTATGTGACACAACCTTCTATGCCATAACCAACTCTCATCAGTCTAAGTCAACAAGCATGTTAGGAACCCATGTTTAACCCTTCCCTTTACTTTGTTAGTATATTATTGTTGGATGCATATGCTTTGTAATTCATCCCATGAGTATATTTTATTATCTCACATTCATAGGAAGTAATAGTTGTTTACATTAGACTTAGTATATAAGTATGTGTTGAGGCCAATGAAGGCATCCAAGAATTTATTGTATTGAGCTTACTTAAACAAGGTTGTCCCCTCGAAGTGGCCTGCAATCAATAAATTACTTCTATGTTTCTGCTATTTCTGTTATTTCATGCATTTTTCATTATATTGTTGTAGGAGGTTCCTCTCATCTGGTATCAGAGCACTTTCTTGGGCTCGCTGGGTGGAATTTCTGCCAAATTATTTTTCTGCAGTGGCCTCTAGGCACTGTGATTATTGTAGTAGTTCTTTCTTTTCTGCATCTATATTGTTCATTTCAATTACAGGTTTAGATTAGGGAATAACCCTATCCTCTTAACTGTGGGAAGTACCTGGGCATAGCCCTAAAACTCATTGTGAGGAGTACCATAGGAAACCCGAAGTAGCTAGCCCATTGAGAGGACCTACTAGTGAAAAGGGCAATGGCCCCTACCTGATTGACTAGTTCCCATCAATGAGGTAAACCAAGAGCTGTCGTTTGTGGCAAAGCAGTTATCAATTTTACCTGAGTTGTGGAGTGAGGGGTACTACCCCAATATGTAAGTTGTTAGATAACATTGGTAGCTGAGTGGCTCCTCTAAACTTTTAGGTAGCCTAACATACCTATGTTAGATTCAGGGTAGACAACTGAGAGGGGGGGTGAATCAGTTGTCAAAACTTTCTTTCTAATTACATACTTAAAATCTTCTTAATGATTTAGCAGCATATCAATAAATCAATCATGGAAACATAATGCATTCAATCAAGAGAAGAAACACATCAACACATAAGACACCAAGATTTTGACATGGAAAACCTGGTTAAGGGAAAAACCATGGGGTGATTAACCCAAGAATGTATTCTCTATTAGAAGAATAGAAAGAACAAGATGGCACATGCCAATTAAGGCTCACTGCTTGAGCACACTGTTCACAAGAGGCCCACTGCCTACAAGAGACACACTGTCTACAAAATAATAAGTATCACCTACTTGAACTAGAAAATAGCATCTTCACCATGCTTGAATCAATTCCATTTAAGCCCAATACTTCTGCTCTGCCTTTCGCTCCCCTCCTTGCTACCACACACTCATCTCCACAAGGACACCTTTGAAATGACTTCACAACCCCTCATTTATACAAGACATCAACTTAGGAATAATCATCTAAGTCGGCAAAAATCTACAAGAACATCCATAAGATGTGTAACACATCCAGTCAGCTAGTCTCAGGAAGAACATCATCATCCAGAAGTTATTCTTCAATTGCAATCTCCAACTCCAATGCGGACCACCAAAACAAACTGGAAATGATCCAAAGACCTCCACAAGCTTGCCTGAATCACCAAGAACATCCACACTTCATCTGCTTACTAAAATCCTTCTCTCCTTCATCCAGAGACTCAAGCACATAGTCTGTCATCACTGTTACAAAGGAATAGATGATTGTGGACCTTCAAACCATGAACCAATCAAGTTGACACTTCAAAAAGACTTCCTTAACACTCCCTCAAATCCACAGAACAGGATAATGCATTTTCAGATCTCACTGGACCTATCTATATCACTCTGTCACCATTGAACACCTGCTGGAACCTGTTTTACTTGAACAGAAACAACTTCTTTAGATCTTCATGCGGACCTCTGAAATCTCTACTAGACCACCTTAAGACACATATCTACAAACCCTTTAATTCGCATTCTCTGATCATCATCCTATCTTGGACTTTTACCTTACTGTCATCATTGTTCTTCACTTTTCCTGATTGAGACTAATTTTCTCAATATCCTCAGCACATAGCTCATCTAATCCTTATCATTAATGCAAGAGGAGTATGTTGACATCAATGACAACATCGGTTAGGCCCATACTTGCAACAACCTCCCCCTTTGTCATTGATGGAAACATATGATGTGAAAAACTATTTTGATTGTCAAGACAAGAACTTCTCCTTACTGTCACAACTCCCCCTATCAGCAACAACCATTCACATGTCTTCTCTCCCTTTACTGCTCCCCTTTGATCAGCAACCACTTGTTTTTCACATGTCTTCTCTCTCCCTTTGACATCAATGGCAAAGGGCACATACTTGCAATTTCAGCACTTCAGAATCATACCTGCTGCTCCCCCTGAGTAGCAGCTCCCTATCATCAATCCAAACCACAAGATATGACTGTGATATCCACCAAACTGATGCACATCAATGTACCTAGTTCATCACTGGAGGGGCAATAACCCCTAACTTCTCCCTAAGATACTCAAAAGAGTCCTTAGGTAGGGGTTTAGTAAAGATATCTGCAATCTGATCCTTGGAAGGTACAAACTCCAATCTGACTTCATTCTTGTTCACTTGCTCTCTCAAAAAGTGAAACTTGATGGATATGTGTTTAGTCTTTGAAGGCAATACCGGATTCTTAGATATATTTATTGCACTTGAATTATCACAGAAGATTCTGATAGGTTCCTCATACTCCACTTTGATGTCTCTTAGCATCTGCTTCATCCACAAAACTTGAGTGCAACTACCTATTGTTGCAATATATTTTGCTTCAGTTGTGGGCAGAGATATTGCCTCTTGTTTCTTGCTTAGCCAAGAAACCAATCTCTGTTGATAACTGAGAGGGGGGGTGAATCAGTTATCTTAATCTTTTACCTTTTGAACTTCTTTAACAGTTAATGCAATATCAAATCAAATGAGCAAACATAACCATGAAAAGGAAACACACATGACATAGTGATTTTGACATGGAAAGCCCAGTTAAGGGAAAAACCACGGGGTGATTAACCCAAGATATTATTCTCTATTAGAAGAATAGAAGATACAAAAATGGCACATGCCAATTAGGGCTTACTACCCAAGCACACTGCTCACAAGAGGCTTACTGCCTACAAGAGACTTACTGTCTACAAAAAAGGAAGGTAACTCAATGTTTGAACTGATGAGAAGCATCCACACATGCTGAGATTCAATTCTGGTTAAGGTCAATAAACTGATCTGTTGCACTTCATTCTTACTCTCTTTTGATGCAGCTGTACTGTCACATTCTGAACCTCTTTTTCTATCTTTACTCTGTTATGCTACTTATCTTCGCATCAATACTTCATTTTCACACACTTCACATCTAAATCAATCATGTATATATATCCTCAAAAGTGATTTCATCACCTTTCTAGTCAGCATCCGAAATAGTCAATATTTTCCTCAAACTCTAGTCTGTCGGTTGAATCCTTGCATACCAAGGAATGCGGATCAAGGATATACTTGTAGAAGTCATCAATCATGTTGGCCAATCATAACATATGCATTAAGAACCTTTACCATCATTAGTAACACATCCGAAATGATGTCTTATGTCCTGCCAGTCAGTTCTTCCTCTGTTCGCATTGTCAATCAGGAACCTGACACTCTAGTATTCATATCTCTTCATCCTTTCAACATCGAAGGCTAAATCCTTGGATTCTATTTGTTAAGGTACTCCTCTTGACTTCCTCAAATCTGCACTTCACTGAGATACTTCTTCTGAGAGATCTGGACCTGTCTGTCGGACCTTACTGACGGCTCTGTTCTTCCTTACATGACCTCAACACTTCTTCAATCTGACTTCTGGTAAAGACTCATCATGTCCTGTGGATGTGTGGGATAACCTTTATTGCCATCAATGACAACATTCATGAGTCCATATAGTGTCTCTTGCCAACAATCTCCCCCTTTGGAATTGATGGCAACACTTAGTGAAAATGACTAAGTGTCACACTATACTCCCCCTTGGCTTATGCTCTATTTTTATATACATTTTTTCGGAGCTCCCCCTAAGTTGGATTCCTCATTTTTCACTGCTCCTCACTCCCCCTTTGACATCAATGGCAAAGGATGGGGTCTATACAAAAAAAATTTCTCAAAAATTTAACTTAGTCGTATATCATCCGGTTGCACTCTACATATACTTTAGTATGTCTGCAAAGGACGTTTTCAATTGTACAACTTCAGTCACCCAACTCAGCTTCATCCTGTCCAAAATTAATATGTAACCACTCAACAGGAATGCAAACACTTTAGCCTTCTTTAGATTTGTCAGATCATTTGTCTTGGTGGTGGTTTGAGCATCACTTAGGGCCTCATGCATGGCCTCCAACTTAGGAATGATTATTCTTCTAAGCTCATTTAACCTACCAATTCTATTTTTCTTTTCTTTCTCTAGCTTCTTAATTTCATCCAAGACTGCAATGGTCTGACATTCTTGATTTACTATGGATGAGGTAAATGGATCAAAATTTTGAGAAAGTTTTGTTAGATGGATCTCCTTTTCTTTCATTTTCTTCTCAATCTCCATTGTTGCTTTGGACCATGATAGACAAAATTTATATATTTCTCGGCCATCTTTAAGAGCATTTTCTAAGCTCTTTATCCCTATATCCATATTTCTTCTATCATTTGATATTAAACTTAATACTTTAGAGAATATTTTATCTAAAAACTCTTTCCAGACCTTTTCCTCAACTGATTTCTCTAAGGACTCAAAATGAGTGCTGACTGAACTAACAAGAGATTTAAGATTCCCTGATGAGGAGGCTGAGGGATCCTTCTGAAAATATGGCATAATCTTTTCTAAAACACCGAATGTAGCTTCTATTAGCTCATAGTCTTCCATGTGAGACTTCAGAAGTTTTTCTTTTGCCTTTGCATTGGCAAATGAAGCTATCTTCATTGTTTGAACCGGGGAGAGAGAGTCAAAGTTAACTAGACCTTGAATTAACTCCGGTTCATCAATCTCCAATATTTCTTTTGTCAAGAAGTTCTTGACAGTTTCTGCAGTGTCTCTTGCCGGAGAAAGAGATTTCTTCTCTTCTGCATGGTCACTTATGTTCTTCTTAGTTTGACTTTCTTCTCTTCTTTTCGCTTCTTCTTCTTTCTCCTCTAATCTTTCTTTTCTTTTAGATCCGGAGACTGTAGGGGAAACCGGAGGAGAGATATTTGTTTGTGCATGAGCCACCTCTTCTGGAGTAGAGGATTTTAAGCCCTTGTCTTTACCTTAATCAGAGTCCATTACTTCTTCTGCCATTGCCTCAGTAGATTCTTTTTCAACACTTGAAGCTGAGGGATCAATACCCAAGTCCTCTAAAATAGGAATGTTGAATCTTAAGTATGCCTTCCGTAGTATTTCTTCTATTTCTTTTGCCACTTTATTAGTCTCTCCAAGCATGAGCTGATTCAGTCTAGTCTTACTCTGGAACTCATCCTTGCAATCTTTGAAGATCATATCCATTTAATTTGGAGTAATTGAAGGGTAGAGCTGAATAGCTATTTATTCTCTGATTTCTAAGTCCTTTGCCTTAGCATTTTCTTTTCTCATTTCAAGTTCCTTTTCCAAAATTTTAGGAATTAGAGAAATTATTTCAATCAAGGCTTTATTGTATATGTTCAAGTACTTAACTGTGGCTTCCTCCAAGATTTTTCTATCTACATCCTTATATGCATCATAGAATTTTGTTATTGGTTGTAGGTTTCCATCCATAGTAATAGCTTTGATTACATCATCTGGGGATAGAGTGGGCTTTTCAACAAATTCTTCTACCTCTGCCACCTTATCTACACTGGATGCTTTATTCTTCTTCTTCATCTTCTTGATTTCTTCATCAGATTCTATCTCTTCTTCATCTTTCTGACTGATATAAGACCTTGTGGCCTTTGTCTTAGTTCTTTTCTCCATTTTACCGGATGATTTTGCTTCCGGTTTTGATGTCTTTAAGATTTTGATAGTGGTAGGTGCAGACCTCTTAGAGGATCTTGTCCGGGTGGGGGCTTCTACCGGATCACTTTCCTTTTCAGCTTCTTCCTTCTCTTTCTCTACTCTTTCCCTCTTCTCTTTGTTAGTATCAAGTGCTTCTTTTGATATGCCAAATCTTTTGGCAACATCTTCTACTTCTTTTCTCACTTTTCTCTTCATCTCTGGTTGTCTAAGTTCCACATGGATTTTTATACTTAGCTCTTCAAAGGTTCCAAACCTTTCTTCTTTTGGATCCTTTGGCTGACTGAGCATGTGTTGAACATGTAGCTCCATAATTTGTTCATCAACTTCATACCCCATAAGCATGATCCAGATTGTCCTTGGTTCCATTGCCTCCATTAGGCATTGATCAGTCTCTACCATAAAACATATAGTGTCTTTATACTTTACAACTAGAGATTGAGGAATTCTCTCTCTAGCTTGCATCATGTTCTAGAAGTTTTTGAAGAAACCCCAGAGGGATGTATTTTGTACTTTGCCGTCACCAAGTCTGTGCAAATAATCTCTAATTTGGATAGCTACTGGTCTATCATTCTCCCACACCCAACCACTAGATCTGGGAAGCTCATTCATAAAGTAGAAGAATAAGCACAATATCAATCCACCATACTTGAATGAATTCTTTTTATCTTTCTTTATTTTCTGCAGATTCTCCAAGAGTTGGTTTAAAAGGAGCTGACAAAGATCGTAGTCTGCATCCTTTCTTAGCATTTCATAAGCAGTGTAGATGGTCGTTCCAAGTACTGAGTTCTCCCTGCTAGAATGATATATTTTGTATCCAATGATCATGGAGGCAAACTTGACATCTAGATCAAAGATGTCATCTACTGTCTTTGCTCTTTTGTCAAACTTTCATCCAGTAGCCTCACTCACAGTTTGATTCTTGACAGATTTAAGAACAGGAATCCCACCGGACGAGTGTAATCCGGTAACTACCCTAATGGCATCTTTTGTGATTTTAAATGGTCCATTCAACCACATGAAGTTGTCATGTATTCTGCTCAAAATATACCTGACCCATTCATCCTCAGCAAAATAGGGGAAATGTATGCATTGTGCAAAGTGCTTGTTCCAGAGGACCTTGAATTGGGGTTTGAGCTTAAATGAATCATCTATTAGTTCTTTGTGGTAGATATCCCTCAATTTTAACTCTCTGAAATCTTCAATGTTAGCATGAATGTAAACCCTAATATCTTCTGTGTGTAGGACACCATGCGGTACACTGGAAAATGCTCCTAGGGGATCTATTTCCAAAGATTTGTAGGGATGTTTCTTGAATTTGGGGCGAGGCCTATTAGTGATCTTCACTATATTCAGAGTAGACATCTTTTAAAGAGATTTATAGAGAGGTATTTAAAAATGGAAAATACCTTGTGCGCCTTTAGGTTTTCACGAAGTGAGCCGGATTGATTTCTAGATGAATTGACTTCTGCAATGATCTTTGATGGGCTTGAGGAAGTTTGTTGTAGAGCACCTTTTTTCTTCTTATTAAATGTAGAATGAGCAAATGTTTAATAAGGAGAATCCTTATATTGTTCCACAAACCCTAAAACCAAGTTGCAATAAATGCTCGACCTAAGTCATTCTGGTTTGCCTTATTCGGATGACTTGAAGAATTAGATCAATCTTGATCTGAATATCTTGCGGATCTTCCAAATCTTAACCATAGTTTATTTAGATGTTTCTCTTATGAACCCTTTAATCCGCAACTCTCCTCGTGCCAGTTCTGGCACCAATTGACTGGCTGGGGGAAAATGGTTTTCTTTGTCTCCCCCCTGAGCCATAGCTCATTTTTTAATTTTTGGAAGGAATATCAGCACCAGAGTTTGGTGCAGATCCATCCCTTACATTCTCTATACTTTTCTTCACCCAAATCTTGTTCATCTCACATTGAACTTCATCCACATTCACATTTTGTTTTCCCTTATCTTGATTCTAATTATGATGTACCGGACCTCTTTTGTCCTAATTCTTGCTTCTACAGAATTTTGTAATATGACCAGATCTATTGGAAATTTGGTAAACAACATTTCTTTGCATATTTGATTGATATCCTCTTGATCTACATTGATTCACCATATGACCCATTCTATTGCATGCAAAGCATCTACCATTGAATGAATTGTTCATTTGCATATTTCTGCATTCATAAGATTTGTGACCATACCTTTTGCAGTTGAAACACTGTCCGGAGAAGGATGTATTAGTCTGATTCATTCTCTTTCTACACTGATTAGCTTTATGACCAAAGTTATTGTAGTTGTGGCAGTATCCATTGAAGGATGGATATCTTTGAGCATTAGGCTGTCTTACCGAAGGTCTTCTAGGCCTGTTCCTTGGATTTTTTGATCTAAAATTCTTCTGACCGGATCTAGAGCTTTCACCTTTTTCATAACCTAGGCCACACTTATCATCTACCCTCTTTTGGCTTTCAAGGAGAACTTCAAGTTGAGCAGAGCTTATCTTGAATTTCTCTTTGCATTCATTTGTTGTTTGAAGATCCCTTTTGAGAGAGACAATTTGATCCTTAAGTTTTTCTTCATTATCTTTAGCATCTTCAAGATCAGATTCAAGATGTCTAATTATTCTATCCATCTTGTAGTAGTCTTCTAATTTTTCTTTGAGAGATTGTCTTAGGTCATCTTCAGATTTTCTTCTCTCTTCAATTTCTTGGGTAAACTTCATAACTCCTGATTCCATTTCATGTCTTATCATGATGATTTCTTTTGATAACTTTTCACATAACTTGGTTTTCTCTTTCAGATCTCCACTTGTATCATTTGCTTCACCTTGACTTGCCAATTGTTGGAGTAGCTCCTTTCTCTTTTTCATAGAGAGACTCAGTTTCTCTTTTAGCTCTTTTATGAAATCATCAGCTTGTTTGAGTCTTTCCTTTAATTCATTGACCTCATAATTTGATTGCTCAAGATCATCAAGGGTAGACTTAAGTTGCTACCTCATACCATACACATCCATTTGAATTCCTAGATCTTCCTCAAGATGTTAGGCTTTGTTGGGAGGAACTTGGCTCTGATACCAATTGTTGATAACTGAGAGGGGGGGTGAATCAGTTATCTTAATCTTTTACCTTTTGAACTTCTTTAATAGTTAATGCAATATCAAATCAAATGAGCAAACATAACCATGAAAAGGAAACACACATGACACAGTGATTTTGATGTGGAAAGCCTGGTTAAGGGAAAAACTATGGGGTTATTAACCCAAGATATTATTCTCTGTTAGAAGAATAGAAGATACAAAAATGGCACATGCCAATTAGGGCTTACTACTTGAGCACACTACTCACAAGAGGCTTACTACCTACAAGAGACTTACTGTCTATAGAAAAGGAAGGTAACTCAATGTTTGAACTGATGAGAAGCATCCACACATGCTGAGATTCAGTTCCGGTTATTCTCAATAAACTGATCTACTGCACTTCATTCTTACTCTCTTTTGATGCAGCTGTACTGTCACATTCCGGACCTCTTTTTCTATCTTTACTCTACCCTGCTGCTTATCTTCACATCAATACTTCATTTTCACACACTTCACATCTAAATCAATCATGTATATATATATCCTCAAAAGTGATTTCATCACCTTTCTAGTCGGCATCTGGAATAGTCAATATTTTCCTCAAACTCTGGTCTGTCGACTAAATCCTTGCATACCAAGGAATGTGGATCAAGGATATACTTGTAGAAGTCATCAATCATGTTGGCCAATCATTACTTATGCCTAAGAACCTTTACCATAATTAGTAACACATCTAGAATGATGTCTTATGTCCTGCCAGTCAGTTCTTCCTCTGTTCGCACTGTCAATCAGGAACCTGACACTCTAGTATTCATATCTCTTCATCCTTTCAACACCGGAGGCTAAATCCTTGGATTCTATTTGTCAAGGTAGTCCTCTTGACTTCTCCAAATCTGCACTTCATTGAGATACTTCTTCTGAGAGATCCAGACCTGTCTGTCGGACCTTACTAACTACTCTGTTCTTCCTTACCTGACCTCAACAGTTCTTCAATTCAACTTCTGGTAAAGACTCATCATGTCCTGCGGATGTGTGGGATAACCTTTGTTGCCATCAATGACAACATTCATGATTCCATATAGTGTCTCTTATCCACAAAACTTGAGTGCAACTACCTGTTGTTGCAATATATTTTGCTTTAGTTGTGGAGAGAGATATTGCCTCTTGTTTCTTGCTTAGCCAAGAAACCAATCTCTTCCCCGAAAAGAATGCTCCACCACTGGTACTCTTTCAGTCATCCACATCTCCTACCCAATCTGCATCTATATATGCATGAAGAGAGAAATCATGATCTCTAGGATACCACAGACCATACTCAACTATCCCTTTTAGATATCTAAAAATCCTCTTGATTGCCATGACATGAGATTCTCTAAGATCAGCCTAGAATCTAGTAACAACACCAACAGCCTGCATAATGTCTGGTCTAGTTTGAGTAAGATACAATAGTCCTCCAATCATTGACCTATACTTTTTTTGATCAGCCTTAGGAGAGACATCATCTTTTCTTAATTTACATCCGGTTGCCATGGGAGTATTCATTGGTTTTGAATCTTCTATCCCAAATTTCTTCAACAATTCTTTCACATATTTGGTCTGAGAAATAAAAATTCCTTTCTTTGTTTGAGTGATTTGTAGACCCAAGAAGAAATTCATTTCCCCAAGCATGGACATCTCAAACTCACTTTTCATTTGATTTGTAAAGGTTTTACACATACTATCTCTTCCTCCAAAAATGATATCATCAACAAACACTTCAACAATCAAGATGTTCTCATGATCAATTTTGAAATACAAATTATTGTTAGCAGTACCTTTGTTGAAACCAATCTTCAAAAGATGCTTATCTAATCTTTCATACCAGGCTCTTGGGGCTTGCTTCAGTCCATACAGTGCCTTCTTCAACTTGCAGACCATATCACCATGATCAGATAATTCAAATCCATCCGGTTACTCAATGTACATTTCTTCTTCCAAGTCACCATTTAGGAAGGAAGACTTGACATCCATCTGATATACCTTGAAATCTTTAAAGTCCACAAATGCAAGAAATAATTTGATAGCTTCAATTCTTACCACCAGAGCAAAAATTTCTTCAAAATCAACTCCTTCTATTTGAGAATAGCCCTTGCAGACCAATTTGGCTTTATTTCTGATTACTTCACCAACTTCATTCAGTTTGATCTAGAAGGCCCATTTGGTTCCAATCACATTCTTATTTCTAGGTCTGGGAACAAGATCCCAAGTGTGATTTTTCTCAATTTGCGTCAGCTCTTCCTCCATTGCTTTAGTCTAATTTTCATCATTGCAGGCTTCATCTACTGTGTTAGGTTCAATCTTTGAAATCAGACAATACTCATCTAAATTTTGAGCAATTCTCCTTCTAGTTTGCACACCTTTTCTTTTGTCACCTATGATCTGATCTTTAGAGTGGTTTAGTTTACATACCTTAGAACTTTGGGAGTTTCTTGCACTTCTAATTCTTGATCAGGCTCATTAAAACTTATCTCTTCTTCATGATTTACCTGATCAGTTTGAATCTGAATTTCAAAAGGGGCTTGGGCTCCTTAAATCATAACACCATTCTGCTCATCTTCATCATATTCATAAAACCTTGAGGGTTTTTCAATTCCTTCATCAACCTTTACATTAGTACTTTCTATAATCTTTCTTAGTCTCTTGTTATAACACCGGTATGCTTTGCTTTGAGTAGAGTAATCCAAGAATATTCCTTCATTACTTCTAGCATCAAACTTGCCTAGATCTTCATCTCTCTTAATGTAACACTTGCTACCAAAGACTCTGAAATACCTCACAGTAGGAGTGATGCCAAACCAAAGATCATAAGGAGTCTTACCAGTATTGCTTCTGATTTGTACTCGATTGAGAGTATAGACTACAGTGCTGACAACTTCTCTCCAATAAATTTGAGGAACATTTGCTTGCATCATCATGGTCCTAGATGCTTCCTGGATGGTCCAGTTCTTTATCTCAACTACTTCATTCTGTTGTGGAGTCCTAGGAGCAGAAAACTGTCTCTTTATCCCATGTTTCTCACAAAAATATATGAACTCACTAGATGTGAATTCTCCACCTCTATTAGACCTCAGACATTTCAATTTTAATCCGGTTTCATTCTCTACCATAGCCTTGAATATTTTGAATTTCTCAAGAGCTTCTAATTTCTCTTTCAAAAAAGTTACCCACATCATCCGGGAGTAGTCATCAATTAGTAACATGAAGTATCTATCACCTTGCACACTACTGATTCTTGCCGGACCACATAAATCAGTATGAACTAAGTCTAATAATCTGGTAGATGATTGTTCCTTGCTTTTGAATGAGACTCTACTCTATTTACCCAATTGACATTCCTTGCACAAACTATTTGTAGGCTTCACCAATTTTGGAAGATCTCTTACAACCTGAGTATTGCTTATCTTGATGATATTATCAAAATTCACATGACACAACCTCCTATGCCATAACCAACTCTGATCAATTTGCACAAATAGACAACTTTTACCAGTACCAACTAAATGGAAGATGTTACCTTTTGTTTGGGTACCAGATCCAATCTCTGTTTCAGAACTCTCAAAGATCTTGCATTTTCCATTCTTGAATCTGAGATCACAGCCTTTGTCCACCAACTGTCCAACACGAAGAAGATTGTGCTTCAATCCTTCAACATATAATACATTACCGGTTTTGTTCCTTCCATCAAAGGAAATAGTTCCTCTACCTCTAATTCTACCAGCAAAATTATCACCAAATTTTACCACTCCTCTTTCATATCTTTCCAAATCTATGAACTTATTTTTGTCACTTGTCATATGGTGAGAGCATCCACTATCAATGACCCAATCATCCTTTTCTTCAACTTGGGCAGCCAGAGCTCTTTCTACAACTTTATAAATGACAGATTCAGAGGTTATTGGATCTTCTTCTTTGATGGCAATGAACACCCAGTCACTTCCAGATTTGTCTCCTGTCTTTGATTCATCATCTGTTACTCCTTCATCATCTCCTTCATGAACATAGTAACAATTCTTTTAGAACTTTGATTTGTTAGGATTTGGCCTTGAAAATATTTTTGGACATCTTGAGGCAAAATGACCAATCTTATTGTAGTTAAAACAATTAAAAGGCAATTTTCCTTCATACTTACGGGATCCTCTTGGCAGTCTTTTTGCAATAAGGGCTTCAAGTTGAGTAGTTTTTGCTTCTTCTTCTTCTAGATCTTTTCTTGCTTTTTCATACCATGATAGTTTTCTTAAAGAGTTCTCTCCCGGATCAAGCCTTTGTTTGCCTTTTATAGAGGCACTAGCTTTGAATGCTGATTCAGTCTTTTGGGCAGAATCTCCAAACTTGGTCATTTCAAATGCAACCAGTTTACCAACCAATTTGTTGGGAATTAAGGTGTCTCAACCTTTGCAAATTCCTAATGTTGTATTTATTTATCCCATGTTGAGTTGGCATAGTCAGCACCTTGTGTATATGCAGCAGGGTAAATTTTGGTGACTTTGGCAGCCGTGGTTTCCCCCTTGAATAATTAACGGGGGTTTGGGGGCAGCACCCCCAAGACAGGGTCAAGGGCGGTTATGACATGTAAGAGGAATATGATATTTTTAGTTAGTGTATGACAGATTCTATGACAGCTGTAAGGTGTGTAAGAGCATCTGTCGTAACCTATCTTAGGACTAGGCGCCCACTTTGGGATGGGATGTTGGACAAGTGTCCTTAGGCATGGTGTTGGTCATGATGTTAGTCATAAACAAGCATAGAATAAAAGTACACATTAACCTTTATTCATCTTGAAAGATACTGTGAATTCAAGGAATTCGGGATCCCAAGTCTCCGGTGATTAGGTCTTAATCGTCTAACGTTACTCAGAGGTTAATGTGTGTTGCTGTTTCCATTTTGGGGCCTTACGTGAAATTGTGCCATCATCATGACATTCCTGCAAAAATTATTTATAGAGAAGTCATATTATGCAGTTATTAGACGAAAAGATGTAGAAATACCTCAATCTTTGCATGATATTTTTCAATTGTGCATGCTTTTTTCAACATAGCATTTAAAGGTCTGACAATCTCAGCAAAGCCGGTGATGAACTTCCTCACAAAGTTTATCTTACCAAAGTAAGACTTGAGTTCCTTTTTGCTTCCTGGAAGTTGTAACTTCATAATAGATTCCACCCTGTCAGGATCAATGATAATTCCATCCTCTGTGATCAGGTGGCCTAGTAATTTTCCTGTTGTGACCCCAAATATGCACTTCTTGGGATTTAAAGATATTCCATATTCTTCACATTTCTTCAGTACACTTCTAAGATCAGCAACATGATTCCTCCTTTCCTTAGAGAATACCATCAAGTCATCCATGTAGATGACTATACACTTTCCTATTAAACCTCTGAAAGCTATGTCCATTGCTCGCTGGAATGTAGCTCCAGCATTTATGAGTCCAAAGGGCATACGTCTATATGCAAATATCCCCCACTTTGTGGTGAAGGCAGTTTTCAATCTGTCAATTTTGTCAACCATTACTTGGTTGTACCCTGAAAAGCCATCCAAGAAGGACATTATTTTAGCTCCATTTACAATCTGCAGAACTTCATCCAATGAGGGTAAAGGATAGTTATCCTTTTCTGATGCTCTGTTCAGGTTCCTGAAATCTACACATAACCTGATGTCTCCATTCTTCTTTCTAACTGGCACAAGATTAGGCACCCATGTGGAGTCCCTAACAGGAAATATTATCCTGGCATTTAACAATTTCTTGACTTCTTCAAGAATTATTGGTTCGAGCAAGGCATTGACTGGTCTCTGCTTATGTCTGAAAGGCTTTGCATCAGGCTTGAGAGGTATAGTATGAGTTATGACAGAGGTATCATATGTCTTCAGCTCATCATAAGTCCATACAATTACATGTATGTAATCCTTGAGGGCCTGAGTTATTCCTTCTAACTCTTCTGGTGTGCAAACCTTACCCAATAAGACGTTTTTCTTGTCATCAACTTGTCCAATATTCACTTGTGAATATTGACCTCCATCTGCCTTAGGCAGATCTTTATGTTTAAGCATATTATCCAAATCAAAGGCTCTTTCCAACTCAATCATACCTTTGGGGATCCTGTTGCTAGGCAACTCTAATATCTCATCTTCTTCCCAGACTTGATCATCCATACCATTCTCATCTATAATCTGAGCCTCAAATATGTCTCTATTTGAAATGAAGTTCAGAATGTGCTGATCATCATCAAACACCTGGAGATTAGTCACATTGTCAGGTATTGATGGTACTGACACCAGTTCTACTAAAAATTTCTTTAGACCAGATATAGACAATGGCTCCAATGTACTGGCAGCTTGAGCTAGAGCATATGCCCTATGATTTTGTTCTCTTGGTACATGAGTGATATTAAAGGTGTCAAAGTCTTCCATTAGGTCCCACACATGATGTCTATAATTTGATAGTTTTCTGTAGTTACAGGAGTAAATTCCTCTTACTTGCTTCACAACTAGTTCTGAATCTCCAAAGACATGTAGAATCTTTACTTTCCTCTTATGAACAAACAGCATTCCATGAATCAAAGCCTCATACTCTGCTACATTGTTAGTACAGGGGAACTGTAATCTGTAGGCTGCCAGATAGGATTTCCCAGTTGAATCAATCAGGTCGATTCCTACCCCAGCACCTTGCTTAGATTTGGACCCATCAAACCTCAGGATACAAGGTTTATCTTCAGTGGGACATTTAGATGAACTTTCTTTTCCCTTTGCCGCTCTGGCTACTGCTCTGCCTGATATCCATTTTAACTTAGGGACATCATCATCCTTAAGTTTCTTCTTTCCCTTTTCTTGTGAGCCTGATGGCTTTTCTATTCTCTCTTTCGTTTCAACAGGAGGATGATCTTCTGAATCTGCAACTGCATGCTTTTTCAAGATGTGTAAACATAGTGAGCAAGTTGTTTCTGAGTGAGGTGCCTCATGCAGCCTACACTAATTTTTAATTAAGACCTCCCGAGGAGATTTATGCTGCCGTATCACCTTCTCTATTTCCTTTTCCAAAAATTCTTCGAACTTCGTCAGGTCACTACCTTTGTCCTCATCAGACAATTCATAATCTGGTTCCATAAAGCAATCACTCCCTGGGGTGATCTTTTCTTTCATTTCATTATTTACTTGGAGAGAGACTAAAATTTCCTTTGTTTCTAGGATAGGATGCTCATCATGATCTGTCAGTTCTTCAGTTCCTACAAAAGACAGATAAGAATTATTATCGTCATCATCATCAAATGTAACATTTACCTCAGAATATGATGATGATGCCTCGCTGTACGTTCGCTCTAGCATTATCATCTCTAAGCATGTTTCACATGTCTTCTCTGAATGTGCTTCATCGTGTAACCTACACCATCTGTCAATCAAAATATCATTAGCAGGTATATTTAACAATTGACAACGTTTTACCTATTTAGACAGATGTATCTCAAAATCTCTGAAGCGATCTATTTCATTCTCATTATCGGGATAATTATAAGTTTCTATGACTGGCATGTCCTCCTGATCATCATCATCATGATGATGATGCAGCTTAAGCATCAGGATCTCTTCTATTTTGATGGTCTGCAGCCTGATGCAATAAACTCCAGGTTCTACATTTACGTACATGATCTCATTTGTTCTGTTGTACTCAGTTATCATATGTTTCATTCTAGGTTCAGCATCAATCCTGATCTGATTAGGTATACCCTTCCAGGGTAACCACATGTGACTGAAATCTGTAGACATATATCCATTAAGCATTTTAGACCAATCGCGGCTGAGCAACATCCCATACGTATCAGGTATGTCAACTACTTGAATATCAATGTAATACTGGATCCTAGGATCAGATGCTAGCTGCATGTGGATATGAGTTAATTCCCCTACTACACTTACTTCTATT
Source organism: Cunninghamia lanceolata (assembly GCA_027924645.1). NCBI lineage: Eukaryota > Viridiplantae > Streptophyta > Pinopsida > Cupressales > Cupressaceae > Cunninghamia > Cunninghamia lanceolata. The sequence goes on along the minus strand of BSBN01001215.1, from coordinate 16,915,374 downwards.
TTGTCCAACTGTGTGACCTTCTTTAAGGATTTAGCAGGATGCAGTCCTAAGGCATTGCATATTGACAAGGGCATAACATTCGTTGAGGCTCCTGAATCTACCAGATAGTTGTGCAGGTTCTTGCTGAACATTCTTATGGTAAGGAGGAACGGAGGTAATTCAGTTTTATCCCTATACAAGGTCATGTGGGAGGTTTCTACAGCTTGGACTGTAGCTGATACTTTAGGCTTGACAATATTATCCTTAACAGCATGATCTTTGCCACTGGATTGGCTCGAAAAATGGCTATCCTCTTTAGGGGCAGGATCATCTAAGGACTTCATGAATGCCCTTTTGATGGCAGGGGGTTTCAGTAACTCAGACAGAGACAGGTTGATCTTAATTTTCTTCATTTCATCAGCGAGATAGCTGACCAACTTGTCGGATTCATGTGGTGTATTCACAATCTTTGATACTATGTTTTGAGGTGACAAGTACTGAGCATTCACCTTAGGGAACCCTGGGTTATTGCTAGCCTTAGGATCAGGAGGTGTATTGAAGTTGTTTGGAGGTAGAGATGATGTCAATGGACCCACAGGTCTATTGGCATTGCTCCTCAAGTTATAATTGTGCTTACTAGGATATTGCTGCTGATATGCATGTACTTCTTCACGTTCCCTTGCAGGCTCATTTTCATCTTCAAAGGGGAAAACATAGTTTGTTTCAAAAGCTAAGGCCGATTCTTCATATGCCTGGTTATAATTCTAATGAGGTTCATTTGTATAGGCTTCTAGCACAAAAGCTGAGTCGTATCCACAAGGAACAATCTCATTTCCTTCTGCATGAGGTGGATTTCCAGAAGTGTTAGACACTTTAGTCTGAAAGATGCTAGCAGCAATTCTAAATTGTGGACAGTCTAATTCTGCATGTGCATTAGTATTGTGGATCCTACACCAATTAGTAAGAGCTGCCTCAGCAAGATTGATTCTAGTAGTCTGTTTGGCTTCACCAGGAGGCTGATTGTCCAGGGGTGATGGCAATGAACCATTATTTGGCCTAGAATTCCATACTCTGGGCTGTCTAGGTGGATTATTGTTATTTCCACCATTATTGTTGAAATTATTGTTGTTATACCCTCTATCAGGATAATTTGGTTTGTCATTGGAACAATTTCTGTTCTAACTTGACTGGGAATAAAAACCCTGATTTCTCAAGTGTGTCACTTCTGTGGTGAGTTTTCTTAATTGAGCAGAAATTTCTTTGATTTCCTCCTTTTCTTCTTGAGCTTTGGCCACTACATTTTCAGCCTGAGGCTTGAAGAAAGAGGATCCATGGTTATTATTGGATAGATCAGCACCCTGAGGTATCTGGGCTTGTGCAGGGTATTGTGGCACTTAGCCATTTCCATTAGGAGGGGGCATGATGCTCAGTGGAGGTATTTGCAAAGGGGCAGGCATGACTGCTGGAGGTATCACCGTTCCATTAGGATACTGTGCAGGATACTACGGAGAATATGTTGCAGGATATGATGCGGGATATTGTGAATGCATGCCAGGCAAGGTAGGAAATACTATATTTGGAGTAGGAGTAGGTATCAACTGCTAATTCACTTTGATAGCTTCTTGAAAAGCTCCTGTCAATGTAGTGATCTCAGGATGTGTTCTCCTGATGAACATGGAAGTTAATGGATCCAGAGCTGAATAATAGATACTCCAGGCAGAGGCATCAGATACTACATATGGGGCAACTAACTTGGACAACATGTTCTGAAACCTAGCATTGAAATTGGCAATAGGTTTATGCTCAAATCTTTTGATCGTGGTAAACATATGGTAATTCATAGATGGATCAATAGGGACTTTGAACCTGTCAAGAAAGGCTTTCTCTAAGACAGCCCATGAACCAACAGAGGCTTGGCCAAGACTAATGAACCAATTATAAGCATCTTCCCCCAAGGAAAAAGGAAATAACCTGCACACCACATCTTGATGTTATATCCTGGCTCTGCAACAAGCTTCCTTAAATGTCCTGATATGATCATCAGCATCTTGATAAGGATGATATTTTGGACAAAGTTTATCTGGATTCTTTGGTAGCTCGTGATATGCATTAAAGGTCAAAGGTGACTCCGCTACAAAGAAAGACATTGCAACCAGAGGAGGTTGAGCTGATGTTGCAGCTGGCTGGGGTTGAACCAAAGGTACACCCTGAGGCTGAACAGGAGGTGTCACAGATATCCCAGAAGGTATTTGTAAACCAACGGGAGTTACAGGAGGAGGTTTTGGTGAAGCTCTTGACGCACTAGACCCTGGAGTATGATGAATGTCTATGGTTCTAGGTCTGAAACCTCTAACAGGTAGTTCCTCGAAGATTCCACTAGATCCAGACCTGGTATTTATCCTGTGAGCCAGGATTTCTCAATTTTGAGGCGAATTGGCTTAAACTTTGCAAATATTAGCTGGATTTCACCAAATGAGGTGATATTTGCAGTCAGATGGCTAATCAAACTGGATATTTACGAAATATTTATGAAGATACTGCAAATATGATAGGATATTTGGGGTATAATGACCCCTAGCACGAGATCTCAAGTATCTAAAGCCTAAATCCTTCAAAGCTTGAACAGATTTATGGGTCTTTGGCCAATATTAGTGAATTCAGAATGATCTACTGTAAAGCTTGCAATATTTATGTAAGATCTGGAAATCTTTACACGAAATGAGCATATATGAGCTTCTTACAGTAAATATTTACGTAATATTTGAAATTCACTGACGATCTGAGGTTACCTTACTCCCTGCATCATAGAACCTGAAAATAATGATGATGAGCGTAGTATTCCAGATCAGGCCCTCCTTCTAGCGCCAATTTATGTTGGTCATGATGTTAGTCATAAACAAGCATAGAATAAAAGTACACATTAACCTTTATTCATCTTGAAAGATACTGTGAATTCAAGGAATTCAGGATCCCAAGTCTCCGGTGATTAGGTCTTAATCGTCTGACGTTACTCAGAGGTTAATGTGTGTTGCTATTTACATTTTGGGGCCTTACGTGAAATTGTGCCATCATCATGACATTCCTGTAGAAATTCTTTATAGAGAAGTCATATTATGCAGTTATCAGATGAAAAGATGTAGAAATACCTCAATCTTTGCATGATATTTTTCAATTGTGCAGGCTTTGCATTCAGATATGCTAAATATTTGCTATTACCTACGAGATGTCTGCATATTTGCATTATTTGCTTAGGATTATCAATTATTCGCCATTGTGATAATGAAATGTTCTGAAATTGAAAGAAATTTAAAGGAATACTACAGTTTAAAGTTGAATCTTCAGCTATTGATCACATACATACTCGATACTATCATGACAAGAAGAAATCAAACCATATGTTCACCAGGATATTCCACAGCTAGATACAGTTGATGCAAACTTCAGAGGATGATGAATGAAAACAATACATGCAACATGATGAGCACTCCAAGGGACGCAGCAAATCAAAGCACATATCCAGAATTCAGACACAGATTACTCAAGATTTACAAAGATTTGTAATCGAAATACTCTTCTCTTTCATTAAGTATGCAAAAGACATGTACATATGCAATAACTTTGAAATAAGCCTTGAATACTTCAGCAAATAGATTTCAATTAAGTTTCGAATGTTTCAACAAGGCATTCCACCACCTTTTATAGAATAAGGTGAGGAATCCGTTACAAAAGATCTACGATCTAGATTTATCAATACAAATCTATGGTCATGATTCACTTGATTTTGTCAACCTTTACAAAATGGCACAAGTTGCCAGCTGACAACTATCTATACTACTTATGCTATTATCCCCTTCATGATGTATCTTCATCATGCTCCTTAGCTGATTCATGCGGGTCATCATCATGTGCATCACTTTCTGAACTTTCACTATCCTGATGATGACGCGGCTGCATATGGGGCTGCATACTACTGCGGACCTACTCATATGAACGCACAACCTGATCTATTCCTCCGCCATCTTGAGTCTTTGCTTTGACAATGGCGTGCTTATGTGCTTCATATTTGTCTCTGCTGTTATCAAGCTTATTTTTCCTATCCTGTAGTGTTTCTTTGTATTTCTCCATCTGGACCTTGATCCTCATTATTTTATCTATCAATTCCTCTGTCAAAGGGACAGGTGGACCATCTATCTCTGATTGGAAGTTGCTATGTACAGCTTTAATGGCGGACTCTTCATCTTGATTTTCTATTTTTCCTTCCACCTTGCCTTCCAATGCCTCCAGTATCACCGCTTCTTCAGCCATTAAATCTCGTAGCCTCATGCTGATATCCCTCAGCTTATTATTACACCTTTTGAGGACTCCACACTCAAACTGAGTGTCTTTATACCAGATATCTATTAATAATGTGGTATTATTATTCAGCACCTGCTTACTGATAAGCAGTTGTGGATTTATATTCCTTATTTCCCCTAACAGGGTCAGGACTCTCTCTAGCTTGTAAGACCTCTTCCTGGTCTGCATCTGCAATTTATCCACTTTGGCCTTGGAGTCACTTAGGGTGCTCCACCTCTTCAAAGAGGCCTTCATTATTTCTACAGCATCATCTAATGTGGATGACATCCATCTCCTTATTACGGACGCCTCATGCTTCATGAGGTCTAATTTATTTACCTCCTCCTGAGAAATGGCAGTCAATGGGACTGCATGTTCAGTTGTGGTATCATCAGGACTGGTCAGCCCTTTGATATAGGCATGCAACTGAGCAATGTGCTCTTTATGTTGCTTATTTTTCTCCTTCTCTCTTTTCACTTTCTGAATTAGAGAGTCAATGATATCTTTGCCCTCCTGACCTTCTTGGTCTTCATTGGCAAAGCCCAAATCTACTGTACTGATTTGAAATTCATCGACAGTGATTTTACCCTTTTCCTTCTCCACCGCAGGTATGGCAATTTGTGTGGTCCTTCTCCCTATTGCCGGATCTCTCTTGATGGCCAAAGTCATTCTGGCCTTCCTCTTTGGCTTCATTATATCCGCAGAGAATAGGGTGGAGACGTCGAATTCCTAAATTTCAAGCTCTTCCTCAGCATTTACCTCTTTTGCCAACCACGGAGGCACCTGATCATGTTTTTCAACATCATCCTGATGTTCACCTATATCTCCCATTTCTGTCAACAAGCATTGTGGAGATGGTGACTTTCTCATTTCTTCTTCTTGATGCTCTCTTTGTTGTTGATCTTGCGGTACCTCCTCCTGTTGAGGGATTTCCTTCTCCGGAGGGGCATCTTCATGCTATGGGGACCCTTGAGGGGCATCTATATGCTGTGGGGAACCTTGAGGTGCATCTATATGCTGATCATGATGATCATGACCCTCTTCTATCATTATTTCATCTGTTCCCACTTCTTCTTCTTCTTGTGGTTTATCCACTGCACCAGATATTGGGGACTCTGCCTGATGTGCTGGCGATTGCTCTGCAGCTACTACTTCTTCCGAGCCTGCACCATCCACTTCTTGTACTTTGGCAGCTGGATCCTCTAGTGTTTCTTTCTCATCAGCCTTCGCTTCCTGAACCTCTACTATAGCAGGTTCTTCTGTTGTATCCTGTGGACTTTGTTGGCCGGTTTCAAGAGCGTGGCCTTCTGACTCTGCCATCTCTATCTCTTCTGTTAGGTGACCTTTATCAGGTGATCCTGCTGGCTATTCAGGACTTGCATCCTATTTCTCTGTCAGATCCACCACTATAGGACTGGTCACCTCTATGATCAATGTATCTAGCCCTATTTCCTGAGCTACTTGCTCTGGGCTCTTTTCTTGCTCTTCTTCTGCTTATTTCATCTCCTCAAGCACAGTTTGAACTGGTGGAGGCTTGTGACGAGTCATACTTACATCAGCAGCAAGTGTTTCCATCTTATGTGCAGCCACATCCTGCACCACCTCATCATCAGACAAATTTATTATCTCGTCGAGCGAGACATGCCCTTTTGCTTGTGTCTGGGAGGTTTCTTTCAGCTGCTCCTCAGCAAGTTCAGTTTTGAACTTGACAATGGTAGGAAGTGGAACATTATGTTGAAGTTCCTTGTGCACTTCACTACCTTCCCCTTGTAATGAAGTAGGGGGTTGGCTTATTCCACCTCTCATGGAGGTTCTTTGTTTCTTAGGTGGGGTAGACACCAGCACCTGTGGAGCTCTCCTCTTCCTTTTTATTACTAATGGAGCCTCCTCCTCCTCAGGCTCTTCTTCTATGAGGGTATCCTCTCCTCCTAGTTGTTTAGAAGATTGACCTACTTCTTGGGTCTCAGTGATTCCAGCCTCTGCTGTCTTACTTTTCTTGGGCCTTTCTTTCTCTGGAGGGGATGCTAATTCTAATCCTGACCCTGCCGCCTGCTCAGCTAGAAATATTGCCCTTTCAATTAAAATCCCCTTTGGTCCCTGTTCCACCTTCTTGCCCCTTGGGGGTCTTTTGCTCTACTGTTGCGGTGGAGGGACTCTATCTCCCTTGGTCTTCCTCTTCTCTAACAGGAAGTCATCATATTCATCTGCAGGGATATCCTGCCCTTTCTTCTTGTTGTCCACCATAATGGCAACACCCTTCCTCTTCAATGCCTCTATCTGTGCATCAACCCAAGCTTGGGTTAGGTGTAGGGTCCTGGCAATGAATGGGTCCAAGGATATGTCCTCCTGCATAGTGAGGTCAGGTGTAGAGATGGTGTCATTATATATCTTTTTCTGTTCATACTCGTCTGCCATTGTCCTGCCATCATCCTTCTTTAATTGTTGGGGAAGGGAGATGCAATCAAAAGTTCTTACTTGGTTCAGAGTTAACCTCTAATACCTCCTTCTCCTGGCTTCTGCCTCATCCTCACAGTCAGCCCAAAAATCCTCTAGGTGCCTTTGGTGAATAGGCTTTCCTAGTACCTTCTGTATCCTACCGTAAGGATCATATGGTCTTGTTATTGGAAAAGGCTGCAGATTCATCTTATTCAGGGTGACCATCACCTTCTTTATATTATCAGAGTCAGGGCACATATAATTGCCAATGCTGACTGGGAACAAAATTGGCGGCAGCTTCTTGGCATCCTTGTACATTTGTATCATGGTGGAGCCCTGCCTGATAAATTCCATTAGTACTATGGCATCGGTAGGATACCTTGGCAGCATCAGGGGATGTCCCTCGAAACCTTCAACCCTTATATAAAAAAAGGTTGCAAACTGTATGTACCAGGCCCCATGCCTGTAGACTGCCTCTTGAGCCTCCATACTCAATCTCTTTGTTCTGTCTTCCTCCATGGTCCTTACCAGATGCATAGAGAATGCAGCATTGACCAGTTTGTAATCTTTTAGGTAGTTGGTTCTTTGCAGCTGGGGATGATGATCCCAGATATATGCAGCATTTGTGCCTGTGAGCTTCCCATCTGTAACCAAGGCATCAAAAGTGCCTCTATAAGCACAAGAGTAAACAATGTAGGATGTCATGAAAAATGCACAATTTGAACCTCCCAGGTTCATCAGTTGCTCATGCAGAGCATCACTTATAATTTGGGCCCACAGTGGCTTGGTGTCTGAATATAGACACATCATTACTATTTCGTACATCCAATCCTTGAAACTGCCAGTATCAAGTTGGCCATTTACTCTATTCAGGAGTGCAATCATGTACTGATACTCCTCACTGAAATCATACTTAAACAGGTGCACAGGAAGCTTGGTGGCTGCATTATATGTGCTGTTCTCAGCCCGCCACGGATACATGTTCTTCCTGGCCGATTTCTTATTAGCTTCATACTCCCTTTCAGACTTCTTCAAGTCTACACTTTTGACCTTGCTGCCCAGTGGCAATCCAAATGTCTGGGAGAGACCTTTGGTGGAGAGGTCTGCATATATCCTCCCATGCTTCACTACTTGCCTTGTTTGAGGGTTATAATTCTGGGCACACTCAATGACGAGCTCCAGAGATTCCATGGAGTATGGAAAACCAGCGGCATTCCACAATCCCGACATGAACACTGCGTCCAGCATGGGACTCTTGTCATGTCCATTGTTCAGCTTGGCTGACCAGGCTTCTAAATTAGTGCTTCCCTGATGAGTGTCTGTAATTGCTCCATATTTAAATAGGACCCCCCTCTGAGCAGAGAACCTATAATTAACGACAATCCTATCTCACAACAGGTACATATATGCATGTATATTGCAATTGACTTTATAAATCATTATGCCTACTGTATCAATTCCAACACTACTTAATCACACGGGTGCATAAACCAGAACTTACATCACTGTACCAGAACAGAAACAATATGATGAGGGTTTTATTCACTTACCTGGTTATGCAGATTTCTTTTTATACCAGTAGATTGCTGAGATGTTCTTAATTCAGCTAATGATCACCTCTTTCTTTCTGCCCGTGAGCTCAAATCGTGCAAAGGTAGCTGGTATGCAGATATGGAAGCTGGTGCTCTGTAAAACAAGTTTATCACAAGGTAAATGTGAAAATGGCAGTTGAATTACCTTTTAACCTTGCATTTAGGGTACATTTAGGGCAACTCTGATAGATTGGATCATGTTCCTTGATTATTCATGCGAAAATGTAGGATCTCGCCAAGTGTTTCATTGGGTTCCGGGGTCGGCGGGAACTACCTACCATGTCTGCGCGCATTAAATGATAATGGCGGCAACAGGAGAGGGGAATATCCCTATGACAGGATATCATGAGGGCAGGATGATATTCGCAAATATCAGGTTGAGTTTCAATATCATCCTCCTCCCCGCATTGACATTGTTATCGCGACAAGATTCGGGTGACAAAAGCACCCTTGTTTCTGCGTAGTACATCAGGAGGATATTTCGGTGAATCAGGTGATGTTTTTTTTAAATATGATGATGACGAGACAAACTTACATGTCTCTCTTTTTGGAATATCAAGATGATGTCATCCTAATATTCGCTCGTTGTATCGGAAGTGCATCATGATGTCATCATCATATTAGGCGAACATGATCATGTTTTTAGAAAATATCCTATGGCAATGTAAATGTGATGATGATGTCATCATTATGTATGTTCCTCCTTTTATCGTATTCGGATGATGTCATCAGGATATTTGCTAAGGGTGATATTTGCGTTAGGAGGATATAAAGACATGTCGGGTTACATGTGAAGTATGACGCTCGTGATAGATAAAACTGTTTGACGGGAAGATTTTGCTACCATTTAAAGTTGACGTCCGGATATTTGAACTGCATGACATATCGGGGGGAATGTTTCAAATATGATGATGAACTTCAACAATATGACCTTCCTCTTGCAAATATCAAGTTTGACCGAAACTTTGACTGTTCATAACTCTTATATCCTGATGAATATCAAGGTGATGTAAAAGATAATCCTGCCTGAATTTTAATGCTCTTTCAAAATATGAGGTCACAGAGATGAAATACGAACTTTGAAAAACTAACCTCATGGTGACTTACCTCATCGTGGTTATGCATGATGATGCACTCGACTTACTTTTACCAAACCACCCAGAAGCAGACGCACAAGCCAAACCAAAAAAAATGGGTCCTTGTTTTGCCAAGTCAAAATGGGGCGTGTTGTGTAACCACACAACACGTGAGTTTTGGGGCATGAGTCCAAGATGGATGCCCGTCTCTAGAAGGTTCCATATTTGCCTTGTAAACTCTATATAAATAGGTGCTTGGATGGGAGATAGATAGCTTTGGTACAAGTACTATTATGCTGCCAGAATATCTCTAGATTCAACATTCGAAGACTCCTGAAAGAGCATTGGCTCTGAAACTGTATTGTAATCTGTTATTGTTACTGTAATACATTTGAGCTGTGTTTTGGAGTGGGGTTTTTCACCCATAAGGGTTTTCCCCACGTATATCTTGTCTCTCTCTCTTTTGTCTACTTTCTGTGTGTATGTGTATTGCTACAATATCTCTGTTAGATGTTCTATGTTGCTATAGTTGTAAGAATTAAATTGAATTTGCATACATCTCTCCTCATTAGATTAGTGTAGGAAGCAATTTCTGCACACCTAAATTCCTTTCACAATTGATCTCTTGAGACAATTGTATGAGCTCTGAATTCTTCAATGGTAGTAGCTTTGATTTTATAAAAAGAAGGAAGGGATCTAAGAACTTTGCCAACAATCTCATCTTCATCCAAGACTCCACCAGCACTCCTAATGCCACAAACAATCCCATTTACTCTTGGCATAAAAGTAGTGATATTTTCATCATCTCTCATCTTTAGATTTTCAAATTTCCCTTTCAGACTCTGTAATCTTGCACATTTAACATACTTGTCTCCTTCATGCAGAAGTTCCAGTTTTTGCCAAATCTCAAAAGTAGTTGGTAGATCAACAACATTTGAAAGCTTTAAATCAGATAATGCACTTAGAAGAACCTCTATAGTCCACAGATTATTTTCAGCATCTGTGATTTCATTTTAGGTTTTCAGGCCACCCTGTGGAGGAGTATACTTTGTTGAAGTCATGTTCCAGTACTGCATTCCCATACATTGCAAATGACATTTCATGTGACTTTTTTGAAGATTGAAATTGGTTCCATCAAAAATTAGACTATCCTTCTTGTACGACGACATCCTAGATCTCCTCAAGTAGTTAAGCTCCTTTTAGAGGAACTTGGCTCTGATACCAATTGTTAGATTCAGGGCAGACAACTAAGAGGGGGGGTGAATCAATTGTGAAAACTTTCTTTCCAATTACACACTTAAAATCTTCATAGTGATTTAGCATCATATCAATAAATCAATCATGGAAACATAATGCATTCAATCAAGAGCAGAAACACATCAACACATAAGACACCAAGATTTTGACGTGGAAAACTCGGTTAAGGGAAAAACCACGGGGTGATTAACCCAAGATTGTATTCTCTGTTAGAAGAATAGAAAGAACAAGATGGCACATGCCACTTAGGGCTCACTACCTGAGCACACTACTCACAAGAGGCCCACTGCCTACAAGAGACACACTATCTACAGAATAATAAGTATCACCTACTTGAACTAGAAAATAGCATCTTCACCATGCTTGAATCAGTTCCATTTAAGCCCAATACTTCTGCTCTGCCTTTTGCTCTCCTCCTTACTACCACATGTAATAGCCTAAAATTGGCACAGGTCGAATTAAGTAAATATTCTGATATTTATATTAATTAGTATTTTCTTCTGTCAATCAAATAAATATTCAAATTTATTTGATTGGTTCATTATCTTACAAAATCCCTAAATTCTTCTAATGTCTCAAATCCTAAATCCACCTCATCAATCCACCTCATCCCTTCCACCTCACCATGTTGCACATATAATTAAATATTCTTAATATTTAATTAGCTAAAATCCAAAATTGAATTCTAAATTCAATGTTCCCCATTATCCTTCACTTTGAATTTTTAATCCAATTGTCATAACCCATTGTCCCCCACTCTGAATTTTCAATTCAATTGTCATAACCCATTGTCCCCCACTCTGAATTTTCAATTCAATTGTCATAACCCATTATCCTCCACTTTGAATTCTTAATTCAATTGTCATAACTCACTATCCTCCACTATGAATTTTTAATTCATCCATTATGAATTAAAGATTCACAAATAATGAGAGCCATTGATCTCATCAGTTGATCCTGACCCTCCATTCTATTTTCAGATAATCTATAAATAGAACCCTCTTCTAAGCCAATTAGAGAGAGACTTCTTCTAGCATCCTTACTATGCTCAAATTCCTCTAGGAATCTTCTTCTTCTTCTCTTCTTCTCTTCTCCATACCATTGTAAGGCAGGAATCATATCACATAGCCATTTCCCCCTTGTCATCTTAAGGAATCAAAGCAAGGAAGCAAGCTCCCTGAGGGCCAACCTTCATCAGTCAAGATCGAGAGAGAATAGGTGACCAATGGAAGCCGCAGGGTAACAGGTTGTAAGTTTTTATGCTTTCAGTTCTTTGTTCTTGTTATTCACACTTTTCATTGTTGATTGGGTTAATTCATCTTAATTGATTTATCACATTTTCTCATTCACATTTTGGCACCCACCGTGAATTTGAGAAGGTTTTGTTGTCAAAATCTTCTTTTTCTAACAATTTTTGCAAGTTTTGGTGATAAGTTGTTGCAGGTTTCATTTTGAACAAAAATGGACTCCATTTTTGTGCTCAGGAAGCTGTTTCTGTGAATTTTGACTATAAACTTCAATATATTTTTTGAAAAATTTTTAGGGGCCCTAGGCCGTACCATACGGATCCATACTGTATGGATCCGTACCGTACGGATCCCACAAGCCCCATCTCTGGTTTCTGTTGCAGGGATCACATTGTTCATTTGCAGGTTAATGGTTAATTTCATTAAAGTTTGAGGTTGATTTACTGGAGGTTTGCAGTCGCTGCCCATCAACCGCTTCACCACTAGCTGAAACCCCCCGTTCCCTAGTCGCCACCCATTGGCCGCCGCTGCTACCTCTGCACAGTCCTAACCACCCGTCGGCACATTTGTTGAAACCCACCTCCCGTCCAACCACCCAGTCGGCCACTCCAATCACCCTGTCGACACCCTACAACCACCCGTCCCCTGCCGCGGCCATCATCTCCTGCGCGCGCACGCCACCCGATCCCCCAACTCCTGACCACACCAACCTCCATTCCTCCACCCCACGACATCCCTCGTGTCCCTTCTCCCTGCCCTCGACCAAACCTATGCCCACCGCTTCTTGCAAACACTAAACCTATGCCCGCTGCTTATCTCACAGTCGAAACACAAAAAAAAGTGATAAAAACAATAAAGCAACTGGTCATATGGGTGACCAGGGGCTTAACTGAAGATTTAAACCTAACTGCCCACAGTAAACCCTAACCACCAGGTTTTAACCACAGCATGTGACCAGCACCTTCCAAACTGTCAACATTTTTCTTAACCGCTAGTTTGACCTCTTGTGCCTTCTACATACCGAAGGAGGCTGACTTTTTCAAACTCACATAACTTGGTCATACGGAGGTAGATTTTTGCAAACAAAGACTTGTTGGAAAGCTAGAGAGGCAAACTTCGCAGTTGTGAGGTTTTTATCAGATGATCATTCAGGATCAGAGCAACATCAGGAGCTGCAAATACAACAATTTGGACAACGAATTAATCATTCCATCATAATCTTGGTTGCAAAACACACTTCAATTGGGCTCATAAAACAAGTCAGTGTCTTCATCACATATCGAAATTAGGCTTAAAATGAACAATGTGTCTTCAATCACATCTTGAAATTGGGATTTAAAAAGAACCATTACTTGATTTGTCTTCATCACATTTCATTTTTCTAAGGGATAATTAATCAACTGCGAGTGTGAATCAAGTGGGTGTGTGTATGCTCTCTCCTCGCACCGCAAGGTGATCTTGGAGATAAAAAACACCTCACTTGATTCGCTTTTGTTTACCCTATCCTACGAGGCCTGCTAGGGGATTTCATCACCCCTAGGGACGCCTCATTCGAGGCTAAATTGAAAGACACCCTCTTTGAAACCAGAATCCTGTCACTCTCGGCTAAGCCCCAAAGAACTTTCTACCTTTGGGAAGTGAAGGTGAAGGGTGGGTTACCCCTTCTCCCGGCTGTGTGGCAAGATTTCATTTTCAAATTCCTAGTCAACCTCATCAAAACATTGACCAAACCTAACTAGCCATACCTTACATCAAACTAGGCATTAGGGCATGTTGATTTGCTTTGCAAGTGTGCTTGTTTAATCATTATCATATTCTTCCAAAAAAAAAAATTTCTATTTTTTTGCCATATCTTCCTTGTTTTCACTCCATTTCCTCTGAAAATTCACCGAAACCCCTGAAATTCCATTCTACACATTTCCTTTCTTGAGGACCATATCCCAAATTCCCCTTATCGAAGCCCAAAATCTTGAATTTGTCTATTTTTAGGGTTTGTCCTAACTTCTTCAATTTTCACCCGAACACCTTCAAAATTGGCCACAGTGTTCATTTCCCATTTCTGCTCCATTGTCCCTCTTCGATAGATTTTCTCATTCTTTCATCCCACTTTTGAAATCCCAATTTTTCTGTTTCCATATCCATCAGAAAGTGCCCAAACCCTAGCCAAACCCCCATTACCCATCTAAGTTTTTCCCAAATCCAAATTTTCCCTTCCTAAAAAAGTTTTTGTTTATGTTTTTCTACCCATTCCCCAAAAAAACACAAAAAAAAAATAATAAAAAAAAAAACCAGAGCTGCGCAATTGTATCGACTTTCTGCGCATCCATGACAGTGAGTACTTCCACATCTTTTCAGAGAAAACTTTTAGGTTTTCTAGGTACCCATTCTAGTCTTGTGTTAATGGAAAACCACTTAGACTATCTTGATCAAAACTTCAGTCTCTGATAATGCAAGTAAACTTAGGTCCCTCGCCCCAAGAGTGTATAGCAATTCTTCAACAAATCCAAGTCTTAAAACAAGAAGTGACAAGCTTGCAAGCTGAACGGGCCAGTACTAGCTATGCCTTGTCCCAAAGCCATACCTTCTTTTCCCGTCTTAATGATACTATTGACAAGGCAACCACCACTTCAAGAGGGAAATCACATATCACCCCGTCTACTAACCCTCCTTCACCATATTCTAAGACACCTATCCCAAAGCCTACTCATTCTACAACAACACCACCATCTAGGTCCTCAAATTTTAATTGGGAACAATATTTTCTAGATTTACACAACAAAATAAAAGCTAGGGAGAACTCTAAATCCACTCCTCCATTACCTCATTCATCCACCCATACACCTATGAAGGATGTGATCCAAGGACTACTAGCTGAGAGTCAACCATGTCCCCAAAGTCTGGTCCTTGACCTTACCAAAGATTCTTCCCATGACTTGTCAAATCCTACAACCCCTTCATGTCATCCGCAACCCCTTGAGCTTATCGCAGAACCTCCTATCATGAACCCCAGTCAAGGGCCATCAACCATCCATATTGCCAACCAAGAGCCTATCCAAGAGTCTTCTACCTCTGCTTCAATTCAAGCAACCCAAGAGGTATGTCAAGAGCACACTTTAGGGCATGTGGAAACATCTACCCTTTGTCTAAATCAAGATCAAAGCACCCCCGTCCAATTTCCCACCAGGCATAACATATATCTTTTCCCTGATCAAGACACTACCATTGAGGAAGAAGCTATCCATGAGCAACTTGATCCTATGCCTGAGCTAGAGATCCAATGGCTTTTCTATGACCTAGATGATATCCATACTCATGAACCTCTCCATAAGCCACTTGATCCTATCCATCCCCCAACAACCATTCGCGAGCATGCTATCCACATGCAACCTATCCATAATATGTCTCTTTTCCATGATCAAGATGATAGCCATAATGATGAATCTATCCATGAGCCACTTGATCCTATTCATACCCCTACAACTATCCATGAACAAGACATGCAAGACCTACATGCTTTATCTAATGAAATTCTTTTTGACCTACTTCAACATTCACCCCGTTTCATGGCCTTCCTTCAAAGCAAAGAGATCTCTTCCTCTAGCCATGATCCCACAACATCCACTTGTCATGATGAGACACTTGTCCCCCAAGTAAGCATAAAAGATCAAACAAATAACTTGGAACTTCGTGAACACAATGCTAATCACGATCTTAATGATTCTCCTCCACCATCCATTATTGACCATACTACAAAGCCTCCCCCATATCTCCTTGGTCTTATTACCTTCATGCATGAATGTTCTTTCTTAGAACACCAGCAACCATTATCCACTATCTCGCCTTCTCCATCCAATAATGAACTTGTGTCTAGTGTTCCACCTACACATAATCCCGTTGTCCACCGTATACTCCAGCATATGAACTATCAAGGTAAAGGCTTAGGCCTTCATGAACAAGGTATTTTGGAACCTATCCATGTCAACATTCCTCCACCTTCATACGGCCTTGGATACATACCCCAAGGTGCACAAACTCAAGATGTTGGTACTTCCTCCACTCCTCCTAAGTCTACCACTTTCCATCGCAAACCCTACCATATCCCCAAAACTTACGTCGCCATTCCACCTCCATCATCCTATAAATGTCAAACACATGTGACCATACACTTCCCACCATCCACTTTACCTCCACTCCTTCCAACTCCCAATGTCCCTCCATCCACCTTGCCACCGTTGCTTCTGACACCTAACATACCTCTCATTCATAAGTATCCTTACATCTCTAAACATGGCCAACAAAAGCACACATCATTTAAGCATACAACTTTCAATCATTCCATCCACTCCACCCACCCCACAGGATTCCAAAGCAAAAAGTTTGATGCCTTTATCCATAAAGCTAAAAATCCTACCAAAAATCCTAATGGTCTTCATACCTTAGGACATAACGAATCAAAATCACAGCAAAGTTCATCTAAACAGTCATCTAAACCCTTACCTCCACATGCAAAGCACAAAAGCAAAATGGTTTGGGTTCCTAAGAAAATAGCTAGCAAGTCAAATGAGGCATCCTCATCCACATCTTAGGAATCCCAACCACCTATATCCATCCAAAACTTCCATTTCCTTCACAAATCCTACAAGCAAAACAAAAGCACCAAAAATACTACATCTATGTGGGTTCCTAAATCACTTCATCAACCATCTCCATTGCTTCCTACACCACCATATCATCAAAAGCTTCAATGTTTATCACGGTGTGTGCAGCCGTTGGTCATGGTTCCTTTCCACTTCACAACACCTCCACATAACTACATCTTCCCATCTTACATCCATTATCCTACACATCTTCCTCATCCTATGCCTATGGTCCATGCTATTGCATAAGCCTTCCCTCCATATTCTGCATCATAATCCACTATCTACCTATGCCATATCACTTTCATATGATCCCCTACCAACATCTATGAGAGCACTGGACATGGTCCATTCGACAGTATCTATCTAGCGGGACTCTCCCCTTTCAAGGAACTATATGCTAATGTCTTTCCATATCCACCTTCTCCAATCTCAATATTCAAAAAAAGAAAAAAAAAAGAGTAAAGAAAAATCCCTTCATCCAATGGTGAAAACCAGGCAAACAGGCGCCTTGGATAAGTACCATGATGAAAACCTGGCAAATAGGCATCATGTGTAAGTTGATCTTCTATGTCACCTACACTTGGGGGCACCTTGTCTCATTGGCATATCACTCTTCTCCTACCAATTTTCCTCCATTACATTTCCTATCCTATCCTCTACCCAGTACATACCTATCTTGTCTCGTCTATCCCTCCAAACTTCCTTTCCTCTATTATTTGGTCTTGACAAAGATTGGGGGCACAATGTTGACAAATGTTTTAGATGTCTCTTGACATACCTTATCCCTCCAAAACATGCAAATCCTTCATCCTCCTATCATCATAAACATTGCCATGAAAAATCCTAAGTATTCTACCTACAATGGGGCATGTTATACTTATGCGACATAGTCCTTGGAGATCACATCCTTGGTTCCTTCTACATACCTATTCCATCAGTCCCATATCTGGTCTTCCTATCCAAGTCCCTACCAACTCTGCAAATCCACCATCACCTAGGTCTTAGGTCCATTAGGGTTCTTCTCGAACTATGCTGCCTCTGCGTTGTCACATAAGCAAGGCCATTATCAATGTGCCCCCGAGGCTCCACTTTCCCTATTCGTCCCATGTCTAGTCCTTCTATCTGCCTGAGTCCACTCCACTTTCCCTATTCATCCCATGTCTAGTCATTCTATCTACCTGAGTCCACTCCACTTTCCCTATTCATCCCATGTCTAGTCCTTCTATCTGTCTGAGTCCACTCCACTTTCCCTATTCATCCCATGTCTAGTCCTTCTATCTATCTGAGTCCACTCCACTTTCCCATCCATCCCATGTCTTGTCGTCTGTCCCTCTACCCATCCGTGTCTGTACCTTTCTCTAGACAAGAGCACGTAGCAAAGCAAGCTACCAAGATAACAAAAATCTTGACGATAAACATCAACCTTTCCAAGGCAAAATAGAGCACCATACCGAAACACTCAAGCTAAATCTCATATCAATTATGGCAAAAAGACACATCTAAATGCAAGAATGTTTTGTGATTGGTTAGATTACAAGTCTTGATTTATGCTATCATGCCTTTCTATGCTACTCAAGGATGCCAAAAGCTAGAGATGCTATGATGGGGGCATAATCTTTTTCTGTGTCTGCTGCTTGTGGATCAAACTTTAGTAATGTGACGACTTTTGTCTAACGACATGATCGACAAAAGATCATTGAGGACTCCGAGGTCTAAACATGAAAAGGAGCAATCCTTGTCTGTTGAAACATCCATGTAAGCGATACTCAGGTCATCTTGGTTTAATTATACCTAGATGCTTGTATTTTCTTACAACATAATAAAGCCCAATGATGAAAGTGCTTCAAAATACTTGCTCTCTCAAGATGACAAATATCCACATCTCATATCCATACCGTATCCAATCATATCTGTATCCATATCCATATCCATACCGTATCCAATTGCAAGTCTATCCTTAATCCATATTAATCAAGTCAAATCAATCTTGTCAAATGATCCAATCACAATCAGTGGTCTTGATCCTTGTCCGGTTGTAAATCAACTCGATCAGTTAATCAATCAATGTCTTAAACAGGATGTTATATTGTTGAAACCAGACTCGGAGTCTTCTATGACATATTTTCCTTAAACCAGACATCATCGACCCATATCATTGGTTTACCGCTCGACAGGGGCAATACCTTGCTTGTGCTTGTGTCATTTGTGCATACTTGCTTACTTGCTTGTGTGTCATCTATTTATCTTGCATTCCATATCATTCATCCCTTTCTTTTGCATTCAACCATTTCATTCCAGTCAACATATCTTATCGTGAGATTGTCCGTCTCACGCCTTTCATCTTCTCCCCGTCCAATCTCCCGAGGGGGCATCCTATCATCATAACCTATACCAGGGCCAAACTAGGGCATGCATCATTATCAGACTATTTATTCTTTGAAACAATGTGATAAAACACATTGCTTCAAAGAGGGGCAAAATGTAATAGCCTAAAATTGGCAAAGGTCGAATTAAGTAAATATTCTGATATTTATATTAATTAGTATTTTCTTCTGTCAATCAAATAAATATTCAAAGTTATTTGATTGGTTCATTATCTTACAAAATCCCTAAATTCTTCTAATGTCTCAAATCTTAAATCCACCTCACAAAATCCACCTTATCAATCCACCTCATCCTTCCACCTCATCCCTTCCACCTCACCATGTTGCACATATAATTAAATATTCTTAATATTTAATTAGCTAAAATCCAAAATTGAATTCTTAATTCAATGTTCCCCATTATCCTCCACTTTGAATTTTCAATTCAATTGTCATAACCCATTGTCCCCCACTCTGAATTTTCAATTCAATTGTCATAACCCATTATCCTCCATTTTGAATTCTTAATTCAATTGTCATAACTCACTATCCTCCACTCTAAATTTTTAATTCATCCATTATGAATTAAAGATTCACAAATAATGAGAGCCATTGATCTCATCAGTTGATCCTGACCCTCCATTCTATTTTCAGAAAATCTATAAATAGAACCCTCTTCTAAGCCAATTAGAGAGAGACTTCTTCTAGCATCCTTACTATGCTCAAATTCCTCTAGGAATCTTCTTCTTCTTCTCTTCTTCTCTTCTCCAAACCGTTGTAATGCAGGAATCATATCACATAGCCATTTCCCCCTTGTCATCTTGAGGAATCAAAGCAAGGAAGCAAGCTCCCTGAGGGCCAACCTTCATCAGTCAAGATCAAGAGAGAATAGGCGACCAATGGAAGCTGCAGGGTAACAGGTTGTAAGTTTTTATGCTTTCAGTTCTTTGTTCTTGTTATTCGCACTTTTCATTGTTGATTGGGTTAATTCATCTTAATTGATTTATCTCGTTTTCCCATTCACACCACACACTCATCTCCACAAGGACACCTTTGAAATGACTTCACAACCCCTCATTTATATAAGACATCAACTTAGGAATAATCATCTAAGTCAGCAAACATCTACAAGAACATCCATAAGATGTGTAACTCATCCGGTCGGCCAGTCTCAGGAAGAACATCATCATCCAGAAGTTATTCTTCAATTGCAAGCTCCAACTCCAATGCGGAACACCAACATGAACTGGACATGATCCAAAGACCTCCACAAGCTTGCCTAAATCACTAAGAACATCCACACTTCATCTGCTTACTGAAATCCTTCTCCTTCATCTGGAGACTCAAGAACATAGTCTGTCATCACTATTACAAAGGAATAGATGCTTGCAGATCTCCAAACCATGAACCAATCAAGTTTACACTTCAAAAAGACTTCCTGAACACTCCCTCAAATCCGCAGAACATGATAATGCATTTCTAGATCTCACCGGACCTATCTATATCACTCTATCACCACTGAACACCTACCGGAACTAGTTTTACTTGAATGGCAACAACTTCTTCAGATCTTCATGTGGACCTCTAAAATCTCTATTGGACCACCTTAAGACACATATCTACAAACCCTTTAATCCATATTCTCTGATCCTCATCCTATCTTGGACTTTTACCTTACTGTCATCACTGTTCTTCACAGTTCTTGATTTAGACTAATTTTCTCAATATCCTTAGCACACAGCTCATCCAATCCTTATCATTAATGCAAGAGGAGTATGTTGACATCAATGACAACACCAGTTAGGCCCATACTTGCAACAACCTAGGGTCCATATCTATTGCCAACTGACAAATCATAGATTGAATTTGTCTAGAGCTGTTTGCAGATCTCGTTGCAGATCATTTCCATTTTTTTTTCCATATCTTCCTTGCTTTAGCTCTGTTTCCTCTCAAAATTCACTAGAACCCCTAGAATTTCATTCTGCATATTTCCTTCCTTGAGGACTCTATCCCAAATTCCACTTATCGAAGCCAGAAATCCCACATTTGTCTTTTTTTAGGGTTTGCCATAACTTCTTCGATTCTCACCCAATAGCCTTCAAAATTTTCCATAGTGTTCATTTCCTATTTCTGCCCCTTTGTCCCTCTTGGACAAATTTTCCCATTCTTTCACGCTGCTTTTGAAATCCCCATTTCTAATTCCCTATCTCTAAGAAAGTGTCCAAAACCTAGTCAAACCCCAATTACCCATCAGAGTTTTTCCCAAATCCAAATTTTCCTTTACTAAAAAAGTTTTCATTTTTGTTTTTCTACCCATTCCCCAAAAAAAAAAATATTCTACCTATGGTTGTCACCTGCATAGGAGCAAAAAAATGGAGGATGAACTTGCAACCCTCAAGGCCAAACTCTAAGATTTGGATGAAAAAGTTCTCAGCCTTAATCTTCAACATCCAACCATGAACAATAGATGGCAGCCAGAGTCTTCTGCAGACACTGGGTTCTCTTCTTCCGACAATTTTCATGGGTTGAAGCTTGATTTTCCTCACTTCAATGGTGATGATCTGACTGGATGGATATGTTGGTTTTAGGACAGACAATTGAGAGGGGGGGTGAATCAGTTGTCACAAAAACTTTCTTTTCTTTAAACACTTAAATCCTTCTTATATTTCAACAGCATAATATTGATTCAATCATGGAAGCACAATGCAATAACTTAAGAGTAGAAACATATTAACACATATGACACCAAGATTTTAACGTGGAAAACCCGGTTAAGGAAAAAACCATGGGGTGACTAACCCAAGATTGTATTCTCTGTTAAAAGAATAAGAACAACAAAATGGCACATGCCAATTAGGGCTCACTGCCTGAGCACATTTCTCTCAAGAGGCCCACTGCCTACAGGAGACACACTATCTACAAGATAATATAAATATTACATACTTGAACTAGAGATTAGCATCTTTACCATGCTTGAGTTAGTTCCATTTAAGCTCAACACTTCTTCTCTACCTTTCACTCTTTTCCTCTCTACCACTTCCTCATCTCCACTAGGATAATTTGAAATGACTTTACAAATGTTATTTATACAAGACATCGACTTTGGGATAATCATCAAAGTCAGCACAATACATACTTTATTCTATTACAAAGCAATTACACAAATACAACTTGACTTGTTACAAAAGACTTCATACAAATCACCACACTGTCAGCCACACATATCTGAGACTTCAATCTTCTTTGAGGAATGCGTCATGCTACTTAGAACATCTTCAAGCTCATCCGCAAGATGTGTAAAACATCCAGTCGGCCATAATTAGGAAGAACACCATCACCCAAGAGTAAATCTTCAATTACGAGCTCAATCTTCAATGCAGACTACCAACACAAATTGGACACAATCTAGAGACCTCCACAATCTTGCCTAAATCACCAAGAACATCCACACAACTTATGCTTACTGAAATCATTCACATCTTCATCTGGAACCTCAAGAACACAGTCTGTCATCACTGTCACAATAGAATAAATGCTTGCAGACCTCCAGACCATGAACTAATTGAGTTGTTAATGCACATTGGCTTCCTATTCATTCCATCAAATCCGTAGAACAAGATATTGCATTTCCAGACCTCACCGGACCTATTTGTGTCACTCTATCACCTCTGAACATTTGCTAGAACCAATTTTTCTCATATGGTCATAAATTCTCCAAATCTTCATGTGAACCTCTCAAATCTTGACTGGATCATCTTTAGACACATATCTACAAACCCTTTGATGTGCATTCTCTGATCTTCATCTATCTGGGATGTTCACTTCATAGAGCTTCACTATTCTTCTCTATTTCTGATAGGACTAATTTTCTCAATATTCTCAGCACACAGCTCATCCAATTCTTGACATCAATGCAATAGGAGTATGTTGACATCAATGACAACACTGGTTAGGCCCATACTTGCAACAATCTCCCCTTTGTCATTGATGGAAACATATGATATGAGAAACTATTTTAACCATCAAGACAAGAAGTTCTCCTTACTAACTGACATAGCTCACCTTATCAACAACAACCATTCTCATGTCTTCTCTTCCTTTACTGCTCCCCCTTTGATCATCAACCACTTTTTGTTTTTCACATGTCTTCTCTCCCCCTTTGACATCAATGGCAAAGGGCACATACTTGCATCAATTAGAATCATACAGACCGCTCCCCCTGAGTAGCAACTTCCTATTATCAATTCGAACATTAAGATATGACTGTGAGATCCACTAGAGTGATGCAGATCAGTGCACCTTAATTCAGAACCGGAGGAGTAATAACCCCTAACTTCTTCCTAAGGAATTCAAAAGAATCCTTAGGTAGAGGTTTAGTAAAAATGTCTGCAATCTGATCCTTTGAGGGTACAAACTCCAATCTGACTTCATTCTTGTTCACCTGCACTCTCTAAAAGTAAAACTTTATAGATACATGTTTTGTCTTTGAATGCAACACCAGATTTTTTGATATATTTATTGCACTTGAATTATCACAGAAGATTGTGATAGGTTCCTCATATTCCACTCTGATGTCTCTTAACATTTTCTTCATCCACAATACTTGAGTGCAACTACCTGTTGCTACAATATATTATGCTTCTACGGTGGACAGAGATATTGCCTCTTGTTTCTTGCTCAGCCAAGAATCCAATCTTTTCCCCAAAAAGAATGCACCACCATTGGTACTCTTTCGGTCATCCATGTCTCCTACCCAATCCATATCTATATATGCATGAAGAGAGAAGTCATGATCCCTAGGATACCATAAACCATACTCAACTATTCCCTTTAGATATCTAAGAATTCTATTGATTGCCATGACATGAGATTCTCTAGGATCAACTTAGAATCTGGCAACAAGACCAATAACATTCATAATGTCAGGTCTAGTTTGAGTAAGATACAATAGTCCTCCAATCATTGACCTGTACTTTTTCTGATTAGCCTTAGGAGATTCATCATCTTTGCTTAGTTTACATCTGGATGCCATGGGAGTATTCATTGGTTTTGAATCTTCCATCCCAAATTTTTTCAACAATTCTTTCACATATTTGGTATGTGATACAAAGATTCCTTTCTTTGTTTGAGTGATTTGCAAACACAAGAAGAAATTTATTTCCCCAAACATAGACATCTCAAATTCACTTTTCATTTGATTTGCAAGAGTCTTGCACATACTATCTCTTCCTCCAAAAATGATATCATCAACAAATACTTCAACAATCAAGATATTTTCATGATCAATCTTGAAGTACAAGTTACTATCAACAGTACCTTTGTTGAAACCAATCTTCAAAAGATGTTTATCCAATCTTTCATACCAGGCCCTTGGGTCTTGTTTGAGTCCATACAGTGCTTTCTTCAACTTGCAGACCATATCACCATGATCAGACAACTGAAATCCATTCGGTTGCTCAATGTATACTTCTTCTTCCAAGTCACCATTCAGGAAGGCAGACTTGACATCCATCTAATATACTTTGAAATCCTTGAAGGTAGCAAAAGCAAGAAATAATTTGACTACTTCAATCCTTGCACCGGAGCAAACATTTCTTCAAAATCAAAACCTTCTACTTGAGAATAACCCTTACAGACCAATCTGAATTTGTTTTTGACTACTTCACCCTCTTCATTTAGTTTATTCTAGAAGACCCATTTGGTTCCATTCACATTCTTATTTCTAGGTCTGGGAACAAGGGCCCAAGCGTGATTTTTCTCAATCTGCATCAACTCTTCCTCCATTGTTTTGGCCCAGCTTTCATCATTTCATGCTTCACTTATTGTTTTTGGTTCAATCTTTGAAATCAAACAATACTTCTCTGAATCTTGAGAAATCCTTCTTGTTTGAACACCTTTGCTTTTATCACCTATGATCTAGTCTTCAGAATGATTCAATCTTACATACCTGGGCATTTTGGGAATTTGTTGCACTTCTATTTCTTGGACAATCTCATTGAAGCTTATGTCTTCTTCCTGTATTTTAGGATTCTCCAGATCAGTCTGGATCTAAATTTCAGAAGGGGCTTTAACTTCTTGGACCAAAACATTATTTTGATCATCTTCTTCATATTCATAAAACCTTAGGGATTTTTCAATGCCTTCATCAACCTTCACATTTGTACTTTCTATAATCTTTCTCAATCTCTTGTTATAACACCGGTATGCTTTGCTTTGAGCAGAATAACCCAAGAATATTCCTTCATCACTTCTAGCATCAAATTTGCCAAGTTCTTCATCTCTTTTAATGTAACATTTGCTACCAAAGGCTCTAAAATACTTCACAGTAGGAGTGATGCCAAACCAGAGTTCTTAAGGGGTCTTACCATTATTGCTTCTGATTTATACTTGATTAAGAGTATAGACAGCAGTGCTTATAGCTTCTCCCTAGTAGGTCTGAGGGACATTTGCTTCCATCATCATGGTTCTAGATGCTTCTTGGATGGTCTAGTTCTTTCTCTTCACTACTCCATTTTGCTGTGGGGTCTTTGGAGTAGATAACTTTCTTTTTATCCCATGTTTCTCACATAATTCTATGAATTCTCTGGATGTGAATTCCCCACCTCTGTCAGACCTCAGACATTTTATGTTTACCCTAGTTTCATTCTCTACCATAGCCTTGAATATTTTGAATTTCTCAAGAGCCTCAAATTTCTCCTTTAGGAAAGTCACCCACATAATCCGAGAATGGTCATCAATTAGTAACATGAAATGTTTATCACCTTGCAAACTTTTGATTCTTGCCGGTCCACATAGATCAGTATGTATTAATTCCAACAGTCCGGTAGAAGATTGTTCCTTACTTTTGAATGTGACTCTATTCTGCTTACCCAACTGACATTCTTTGCACAAACTGTTAGTAGGTTTCACCAGTCTTGGAAGATCTCTTACAACCCGAGTGTTGCTTATCTTGATGATATTATCAAAATTTACATGACACATTCTCCTATGCCATAAACAACTCTGATCAATTTGAACAAATAAACAATTTTTCAACTACCAACCAGTGAAAGATGTTACCTTTTGTTTGAGTCCCGGATGCAATCTTTGTTCCAAAACTTTCTGTCATGCCCACATTTCCCATGCGGTCACAACATGCAAACACACTGTCATGTCTACATGCGACATGTGGTCTTGATACGAACTATCAAAAAATTTTCCTTACTACTCTGAATTCCCCCTCGCATGCGTAAGCGTGCTCGGTGGCGTATACTTAAGGCGTCAACAAAACTGTTGTTAACGGAATATTACACACACATGTGCATTCTCTAGGATGGACTTACTATCTTTGTTTAGATGACGTTCACTGGTTTACACTCGGTTAATTTTAACGTTGAAATTTAATTAAAATAATCTGTGCTTTAGTTAGTTCTCTCAGTCCATTTTGATATTGACTCATATTTTCTCCTCTGTTATATTGATTTATTTAATTTGTTTCAATTCCTTGGTATTTCATTTGGAATTTATTAAACTTCGGAATCACAATTCCTTTTATAGATCAAACTAGCTTAAATATATATTTTAATGTTTTAAAAATTGTCCTATTATTTCTTTTGTTATAAAATATTTTTAAATATATTTCCAAATCTCCCTCACAATTTGTTTAAATTATATATGTGCAAACGGTCAATTATAAATTTTCATATATAAAAATGATACATTTATTTATTTATATATATATATATATATAAAGATTTAAATAAATATTCTTATTTAAGTGTATATATAAAATCAATACATATATTTATATGTATATATATATAAATAACAATTTTACTTATGTAAGTGTATCTACACCTTTATTAACAAATAATATATATAAATATATATCTATATATACATACATATATATATACATACATATATATATATATTATTGTTTATTTATCATTTAAGTTTATGCTCCACTCAAATATGAGAGTGTATTGTTATATATTAAACCTCATATCCTTGACTCCGAATAACCCTAACCCTTTTTTTTTCCTTTTTGTTTGAAGAGAATTGCAGGGAAGGTGGAGTGGCAACGGTGATGGAGGCAATGTGGTGGTGTTGGCGAAGGGTTTGGTGGCCGCAACGGCGGCGAGCGGAGGACGGCAGGTGGAGGGATGTTTGGAGACCGCAGAGGGCGGTGGACGGAGGTTGCGGTGGGGGTTTGGCCGCACAGGGAGCGGCAGACGGAGGTCGCAGGCGGCAGTTTGGACACCTTGCGGGGAGGTGAGGGATGGCGTAGTAGGAAGGGGTGTGGGGAGGGGCGGAGGCCCACCCACAACCCACGAAGTGGGATGTGGGTGGGGCTCCGCCCCTCCCCACACCCACCTTGTAATAAATTCGGTAGGGGATTATTTCCCCCACCACTGTTGTAATAATTTTTGACTACGTTTTTCTTTCCATATAAATTCTGCAGCTTAATAAAATTTCCGTCCCTTTTGCTTATTTTGTTAAATCTCAGTTTTAAAACTATATATATATATATATATATAACAGAATCATCCCATTTTCACAATGTTACCTAGAATCACAGTTGATCATTAAACACATAAATCTATTTTTTTTATATTATATGTATATATATTTATATTTATATATATTTATATTTATATATATGTATATATATATTTTTTTCAAATATTTATCGTAGGCAAGATAGTATTTTTTTTTTTGTATATTTCTTCAATTTCATTATCAATTGCAACTACGAAATTTAACTTCATACAATCTAGTGTGAACATTGGATATAAAAAAAACTATATATTTTTTTTCTTTTTTTTTTCTTTTAATTGAAATTAAATTACAAGTAACTAAATCCAATCTAAGAATAATAGCATCTAATATTAGATGGAATAAATACTCATATATGCATTTATTCTCAATAATAAAAGTATATGAATAAAACATAATTTCTGTTCTCTTTCAAATGTCCAAATTTCAACTACTCAATTTACTAAATCAACATTCCCACTATACAATACAATGGATAAATTTAACAACCTGTCTAGATCAACAACTTAATTACTCAACTTACAATTTTGATAAATAAGATTAAACAACTGTAAGATTTTACAACTCACAATCACTCTAAAGGAAGGAATTGCTTTCTTCTCCCAATACAATATTTACAATATCAGAGGGAGAAATCTCTCCTCTTAAAAAGGAAATTATCCAGGAAGAAACTTAAGAACCAAACTCTTCTTGCCAGTAAGGATGAGTTACATTTTCTCCAAACAATAAAACATTCCCATTTCTCTTCCATAAGCTCCAAGAGAAACCTGCATGACAACAAGGAAGAAATACACCAACCAACTAGCTCTCCTCCCTACCATAGACCTGCAAG
Source organism: Cunninghamia lanceolata (assembly GCA_027924645.1). Taxonomy (NCBI): domain Eukaryota; kingdom Viridiplantae; phylum Streptophyta; class Pinopsida; order Cupressales; family Cupressaceae; genus Cunninghamia; species Cunninghamia lanceolata. The sequence goes on along the minus strand of BSBN01001215.1, from coordinate 16,887,079 downwards.
AGGGTCACCCCCGAGCTAGGGAGATCATCCACACACCCAGGGTAAAATAGACCAAAACCACTTCACAACAATAAAAACAATCAACACACAACACCCATGGTTTTACTCACAACACAAAAAATCAGCTGAGGTGAGTCTAAAGAGGGTAGGGAAGTAGACTCACTCAACTCCAAGGTGTCATTCTTCTCAACATTTTATCATAGCTTTCTCATGGCCTCAAGCCAACCAAATAACCAAAATCCTAGGGATATCACAAATAGGCTCTCAAGCCTTATAGCCATCTTGGCTCAAAACCACAAACATGCCCTCAAGGCTCCCATATACCAAGAACAAGAATGCACCCGAGGAGGTTCACACCTTCCCTTTCCTATACATGATGAGCATTGTCTTCCAATTAGAAGAAGCTCTTTCAAACACCCATCACAAACCCAAAATAACAGAAATAACACATAGACAACCTTTACAAATCCACATTCATCAAACAAGAATAGAACATACAAGGGTGAGTAAACTTTTCTCACTAGCCTTTACAAGCCCTATTATCGATGTAGTTGAAGAAGAGCTCCACCCTTAGTCTCCTCCTCCAAGTTCTCCTTCTTTCCACAATAATCCAACTCCCTTCCCCTCTCCCTCCTCTCCTTTTTAAAACTAATTTCCTCCATTTTCCCTTATTCCCAAGTGGCATTAAAAAAACTAAACCCACTCCTTATCCATTATCCTTAGTGGACTTAAACAATTAACCCCACTCAAGAGGTCCCCCACTATAGCCCTTTTACAACACATAGAGGAATAAAATATAATAAGTAAAATAGAAATAAAAAGGGAGTGGATGACACACCACCCTTTTTATGGGGAACTCCCACCAAAAGAGAGGCACAAAGAGACAAAGCACTCCATTATTTGAGGGATCATGGTGTCATTCCATGACTTGGAAGTGGGCCTGAGTGTGGATTCCACTCATCCCATTATCCCCATGCTTCCAAATTCGTCACTTAACTTCACTGTGAAGTTAAAGTGACCATATGGAGATTAGCCCAATGTTATCCTAATCAAAAGGGTCCCTAGACCCATGGGGTATAACCTAAGGTTGATTTTTACCTAATAAGGACTCTCAGAGTTAAGTAAAAATATAAGAAGAGGGTCTAAAAGAAATAAACTTAAACAAGACTCATAACAACATTTCTTACAACACATATCACCATACAAGTAAATTAGAGGGTAGACCTAATTCCCTTGACCCCATGCAACATTACCACATTACACATTACAACATTTCACCATACATGAGGTTGATCTTAGTTCCTCGTGGAACTGGATTGGCTCACCAGGGATACAACATAGGGTGTGGAATGATCTCCTATATTTGTGGTTTTGTTAGCAATACCTGCACACTCAATCTCGAAGTTAATAGCACATAAAGATATCATAGCCGAAGCAATTTAAATACAAGCATACCTAAATATTCTACCATATAATCATACTGAAATCACATTAAAGTTCCATTTCTAATATTATCCATTCATCATTCTCTTAAAAGCAATATCTAATTATCATTGCATAATTTGTTTTCTTAAAATTCAATTAGGTTTAATAAACAAAATTCCAGGATCAATAGTCCTCCAATCATAAAAGTAATAGCAATAGCACTGCAAATAGTCCCATGAATAGAAGTGATAAAGGTAGGCTTCACATCCTCCCCCCCTAAGATTGTACTTCCTCTTGGAAGTTATCAAAGAGGTGAGGGTAAAGTGTCTTCAGTCTCATTGCAACTTCTCATGTTGCAATGACCTCATCATACATATCCCACTGGACCCTAACCTAGTCTAGCTCTCGACCTCGAAGGCCTAGTGTTCGATGATCCAATATGCGTATTGGCTCCAAAGCCAGCTGTCCGTCTACCTCTACCTGAAGAGCACTCCAATCCAATATGTGAGACAAGTCAGATATATAACGACGTAAAACTAAAACATGAAAGACATCGTGGATATGTGACAGGCTAGGTGGCAAGGCTAAATGATAGGCTATAGGTCCTATCCTCTCCAAAATCTCAAAAGGTCCTACAAACTGGGGTGCGAGCTTAGAGCCTTTTCTGTAACGGATTGGACTCTTATACAGTTGCACTCTCAAGAATACCCTGTCACCCACTGAGAAGTTTCGATCTATTCTCTTTGCATCGACATACTTCTTCTGTCTATCTTGAGCTTCCTGAAGTCTCTATTTGATCAATGTGACCTGTTTTTCCATATCCTAAATTATTTCGGGACCAATGGTAACTCGGTCCTCTAACCGATCCCAACTCAAAGGTGTCCTGCAAGGTTTGCCGTATAAAACCTGGTAAGGAGGCATACTCAACGAGCTATGATGCCCATTATTGTAGGCAAACTCAACTAGATACAGGTACTTCTCCCATCTAGACTGATAATCCATAACATACATGTGAAGCATGTCCTCTAACACCTGATTAACTCTTTCTGTCTGGCCGTCGGTCTCAGGATGGTAAGCAAAACTGAAGTTGAGCTGTGTGCCCAACACCTGATGTAAGGCTCTCCAAAATGATGATGTGAAAATGGAGTCTCTATGAGATATGATGTGGCGAGGTACTCCATGCAGTCTGACAACCTAATCTAGAAACACTCTCGCCACCGATGGTGCATTGTACGTTGTGTGTACCAGTGAAAAATGTGCCACCTTGGTCAACTTGTCAATTGTCACCATGATGGCATCATGGCATTGTGATGACATAGGTAGACCAACAATAAAGTCCATGGAAATGGTGTCCCATTTCCACTCAGGTATCTCATGAGGGTACAAAAGTCCTGCTGGATGTTGATGCTCAGCCTTGACCCTCTGACACTCAAGGCATTGAGCAACATACTCTACAATGTCGTGTCTCATCCCAGCCCAATGATATAACTGCCACAAATCCGCATGCATCTTTTTCACTCCTGGATGAGCTGCATAGGGTGCTCTATGAACCTTAGAAAGTATCACTATACGTAGATCACCCGCACGAGGTACATAGATGTGCTGACTATGCCTACGCAATCCATCTGACTCAAGGGAATATCCTACGAATTTCCCCTTGAGGACCCTCTAATTCTGGATTTCCTGTTGCACCTCAAGAAACCACTCGTCCTCAGGTAGATGTTGTAGAATACGTTCTCTCAAATCCACCTTCAAAGTTAGAGTCAGGATCTCGTGGTGCCTTCGACTCAAAGTGTCGGCGACCACGTTCTCCTTTCCTTTGATGTAGTGGACATCAAAGTCGTACTCACAGATGAACTCCATCCAACGCCACTGGTAGGCGTTCAAATTAGGCTGAGTGAAAATGTACTGTAAGCTATGATGATCCGAATGGAGCTCAAAACATCAACCTAAAAGAAAGTGTTTCCAACAAACAAGAGCATGAATAATAGCTAAGAGCTCTAAATCATGAGTAGGGTAGTTTAGCTCATGTGTTTTAAGTTTTCGTGATTCATAAGCAATCGCTCTACCACCCTGCATAAGCATAGCTCCCAATCCCTCTAATGATGCATCCGTGCAAGCAATAAAATCTTCTGCCGGATCAGGAATAGCTAATATGGGAGCACTGGTAAGATGTTCCTTAAGGATCCCAAAGGCCTTCTCACACTACTCAGTCCAAGTGAAGCCTTTCCCTTTTCACTGAAGGGAAGTGATAGGATGTGCTATCCTGGAGAAACCTTCGACAAACCTACGGTAGTAACCGGCTAATCCCATAAAGCTCCTTACTTCTATTACACTGGTGGGTGCTGGCCAATCCTAAATCACCCTGATCTTTGATGGATCTATAGAGATGCCATCGCCTGATAATAGGTGCCCCAAATACTACACCTCTATCCTGAAAAAGGCACATTTCGCCAGGTTGCCATAAAGCTGATGCTCATGTAAACACTGCAATACCTAACACAAATGGTTCACATGTTCCTCCTCGGTCCATGAATAGATCAAAATGTCATCTAGAAATATGATCACAAACTGATCTAGGTAAGTGTGGAACACCCTATTCATGAGACTCATGAACACTACAGGGGCATTCGTTAAACTGAAAGGTACCACTGTAAACTCATAATGGCCATATCTGGTATGAAAGGCAGTCTTGTGAATATCTGCCTCTGTGATTCGTAATTGGTGATACCTAAATTTTAGATCAATTTTTGAAAACACTCTGGCTCTCTGCATTTGGTCAAAGAGATCATCAATCCTAGGCAGAGGATATCGATTCCTCACCGTCACTTTGTTCAACTGTCTGTAGTCCATGCATAGCCGAAGAGATCCATCCTTCTTCTTTATGAAGATAACTAGTGCGCCCCATGGTGAAATGCTAGGTTAGATGTGTCCCTTCTCTAATAATTCTTCTAACTGCAGTTTAAGTTCTGTAAGCTTATGTGTAGTCATTCTATAAGGTGCATGAGACACTGGTTCTGCCCCTGGTACCAAATCGATGTGGAAGTCAACTTCTCTGCGTGGAGGCATACTCGGTAACTCTGGCAGAAAAACATCAACAAATTCTCTCAGGATAGGGTGATCATCTAAGGTAGTCTTAGGTTCATCCTCTGATCTATCACTGACTGTGATAGCAAACATCTGACAACCCTTCTGCATGTAGCGCTTAAGTTGCTGAGCGGATATCATACAAGCAATCGTGGGCTTATGTATGCCCACTATCTTGACCGGTGTGCCATGATCATCTATGCAACTAATCATCCTCTAGCAGCAATCTAGCTTGGCTCTATGAGCCACAAGCCAGTCCATACCCAGAACTACACCGTAGGATCCTAATGGCATAACCCTAAGATCCCATGTTGTAATGAAAGAACCTAAGGAAACCTCACAATTTCTAACAATGGTATCAACTAACATCCTGGCCCCAGAGACCAACTCGACCTCCCACCTAATGTCCTGCCTAGAAGCCACCAGCCTGCAACGTCCCACTAACGATGTAGACATAAAAGAGTCGGTAGCTCCAGAGTTAAAAAGGATAGAGATGGGAAAATCTGCAATCATACCTGCCGTCTCAATAATTGAAGCTTGAAAATTAGCCTAGTGGTTGTCAACCGCTGCAAACATATGGTAGAATTTACCCACATCACCCACAGTCTACTTGGAACCTCCTGCACAATGCTGTCCCCCTACTGTAAAACCCTGTGGACACTCTCTAGCTAGGTGTCTAGCTTCACCACAAACATAACAAGGGCCCTTAACCTCTACCTATATAGTGTGAGTCCTACTTGACTACTGCTGTCCTGATCTACCAGTAGACCCCTGTGAGCCCCTATATTGCGGCCTCGCGGGTCCCACAGGTGGTCCCTGCTATCTCAAATCTCTGCACGGGCCCTACAGCTATCAACCTCTATTATTTCCCCCATGTGACCTTAGCTGTGTTCTAGCTCTCTACTACTATTGTGACTGCTGTTATTGTGGGGGCCTAGGAGGTAATGATGCTGAACTGAATCCTCCTCTAGGGGGTGGCTGTGTTGGCCTACGGAAACTCTGTTGATGCTGCTGTTGTCCCTGATCCTGGAACTGAGGGTGAGAACTCTGCCCCCATCCCTGAATCTCCTCAGTGATATAACCCTTCTCGGTAGCATCACTCAAAGTCTGGGGATCTGCCATCCGGATAGGTCCTGCTATACTGTGGTTTAGTCCTCTAATAAACTTATGCACCAAGAGTTTCTCGTCATGGAGATATTCTGCATATTAGATAACTCTGTAAACCTACTCTCATATTGTGCCACTAAGAGTCCCCTCTGCTGTAGGTCATGGAACTTGTCTATATGATGCTGTCTGTAATGGTCTAATAGGTATTGCATGTTGAAGCGCTCAATAAAGGTCTCCATGAGAGGGTGTCTATGGAAAGGTGACGCTTGCACTCCTCAGTGCGCCACCAGGTAGCTGTTGCATCTTGTAGTAAGTGTACTGCCACATGGGCCTTCGTATTGCCCGCGTATGGATGCAATGCGAAGCACCTATCTAAACTAATAAGCTAGGCCTTTGCCTCAACTCCCTCTATAGTTCTGATGAAAGTAGGAGGGTTCAACCTCAATATGTACCTAATGGGATCTCCTCTATCACTGTGCCCCTTGATAGGCTCATCTGCATGTTAATCATAAGGCCTGGGGCCAAATTGCTCTACTCGCACTATCTCGTCATGCCTGGCATGATGTGTGGGGCTCCTGCTACGGGCCCTGTCAGCTGAAACAACTTCCTCTGTATCAGGCAACTCGACATAAGGCTCTACACGTGGTACCCCCTATGGCTCTACACGGGGCTCCACACGTGGCTCCACGCGTGGCTCCTCTCATGGAACATCGCGGGGCTCGACACGTGGCTCTATGCGCAGCTCAACTATAGTTGGTGGAAGCCTATCTAAGATAGCCTGTAAGGCTTGTAATATATGTGGTCCCATATCTGGTGGGGCTGGTGGTGCCTGAGGAACCTGATGAACTGGTTGTGCCTGTAGAACTGGATGAACCTGTGGAATTGGCTGATCCAGTGAAACTGGCTGATCTGGTCCCACAACTAAAGAATCAGTGCACACCTCAATGGGTGGAGTGCGGCGGGTCAGTGTTCACCGAACTCGTCTGGGAGGCATCCTACAAAATGAGGTGATCACCAGTTAGTTTGGTCGCGGAAGTGATAATGTGCCTAAACAAGCCCAGTGTTTAAAACAACCGGGCTCTGATACCAAATGTCATGCCCACATTTCCCATGCGGTCACAACATGCAAACACACGTGTCATGTCCATATGTGACATGTGGTCATGATATGAACTATCAAAATTTTTTCCTTACTACTCTAAATTCCCCCTCGCATGCGTAAGCGTGCTCGGTGGCATATACTTAAGGCGTCAACAAAACTATTGTTAACGGAATATTACACACACGTGCGCATTCTCTAGGATGGACTTACTATCTTTGTTTAGATGACATTCACTGGTTTACGCTCGGTTAATTTTAACGTTGAAATTTAATTAAAATAATCTGTGCTTTAGTTAGTTCACTCAGTCCATTTTGATATTGACTCATATTTTCTCCTCTATTATATTGATTTATTTAATTTGTTTCAATTCCTTGGTATTTCATTTGGAATTTATTAAACTCAGGAATCACAATTCCTTTTACAGATCAAACTAGCTTAAATATATATTTTAATGTTTTAAAAATTGTCGTATTATTTCTTTTGTTATAAAATATTTTTAAATATATTTCCAAATCTCCCTCTCACAATTTGTTTAAATTATATATGTGCAAACGGTCAATTATAAATTTTCATATATAAAAATGATACATTTATTTATATATATATAAAGATTTAAATAAATATTCTTATTTAAGTGTATATATAAAATCAATACATATATTTATATGTATATATATATATATATAAATATAAATAACAAATTTACTTATGTAAGTGTATCTACACCTTTATTAACAAATAATATATATATACATATATAAATATATATCTATATATATACATATATATATATATACATACATATACACACACACACACACATATATATATATACATATATATATATATATTATTGTTTATTTATCATTTAAGTTTATGCTCCACTCAAATATGAGAGTGTATTGTTATATATTAGGCCTCATATCCTTGACTCCGAATAACCCTAACCCTTTTTTTTTCCTTTTTGTTTGAAGAGAATTGTAGGGAAGGTGGAGCGGCGGCAGCGATGGAGTCAATGTGGTGGTGTTGGTGAAGGGTTTGGTGGCTGCAGCGGCGGCGAGCGAAGGATGGCAGGTGGAGGGATGTTTGGAGATCGCAGAGGGCGGTGGATGGAGCTCGCGGTGGGGGTTTGGCCGCACAGGGAGCGGCGGATGGAGGTCGCAGGTGGTGGTTTGGACACCTTGCGGGGAGGTGAGGGATAGCGTAGCAGGAAGGGGTGTGGGGAGGGGTGGAGCCCCACCCACATCCCACTTCGTGGGGTGTGGGGAGGGGTGGAGTGGGGTGTGGGTGGGGCTCCACCCCTCCCCACACCCACCTTGTAATACATTCAGTGGGGGATTATTTCCCCCACCACTATTGTAATAATTTTTTACTACGTTTTTCTTTCCATATAAATTCTGCAGCTTAATAAAATTTCTGTCCCTTTTGCTTATTTTGTTAAATCTCAGTTTTAAAATTATATATATATATATATATATAACAGAATCATCCCATTTTCACAATGTTACCTACAATCATAGTTGATCATTAAACACAGAAATATATATATTTTATATTATATGTATATATATATTTATATTTATATATATGTATATATATATATATATTTTTCAAATATTTATCGTAGGCAAGATAGTATATATTTTTTTTGTATATTTCTTCAATTTCATTATCAATTGCAACTACGAAATTTAACTTCATACAATCTAGTGTGAACATTGGATATAAAAAAAACTATATTTTTTTTCTTTTTTTTTCTTTTAATTGAAATTAAATTACAAGTAACTAAATCCAATCTAAGAATAATAGCATCTAATATAAGATGGAATAAATACTCATATATGCATTTATTCTCAACAATAAAAGTATATGAATAAAACACAATTTCTGTTCTCTTTCAAATATCTAAATTTCAACTACTCAATTTACTAAATTCAACATTCCCACTATACAATACAATGGATAAATTTAACAACTTGTCTAGATCAACAACTTAATTACTCAACTTACAATTTTGATAAACAAGATTAAACAACTGTAAGATTTTACAACTCACAATCACTCTAAAGGAAGGAATTGCTTTCTTCTCCCAATACAATATTTACAATATCAAAGGGAGAAATCTCTCCTCTTAAAAAGGAACTTATCCAGAAAGAAACTTAAGAACCAAACTCTCCTTGGCAGTAAGGATGAGTTACATTTTCCCCAAACAATAAAACTTTCCCATTTCTCTTCCATAAGCTCCAAGAGAAACCTGCATGACAACAAGGAAGAAATACACCAACCAACTAGCTCTCCTCCCTACCATAGACCCGCAAGAGGGTCACCCCCGAGCTAGGGAGATCATCCACACACCCAAGGTAAAATAGACCAAAACCACTTCACAACAATAGAAACAATCAACACACAACACCCATGGTTTTAATCACAACACAAAAACTTAGCTAAGGTGAGTCTAAAGAGGGTAGGGAAGTAGACTCACTCAACTCCAAGGTGTCATTCTTCTCAACATTTTATCATAGCTTTCTCATGGCCTCAAGCCAACAAAATTAATCTTTCTCATGGCCTCAAGCCAACCAAATAACCAAAATCCTAGGGATATCACAAATAGGCTCTCAAGCCTTATAGCCATCTTGGCTCAAAACCACAAACATGCCCTCAAGGCTCCCATATACCAAGAACAAGAATGCACCCGAGGAGGTTCACACCTTCCCTTCCCTATACATGATGAGCATTGTCTTCCAATTGGAAGAAGCTCTTTCAAACACCCATCACAAACCCAAAATAACAGAAATAACACATAGACAACCTTTGCAAAACCACATTCATCAAACAAGAATAGAACATACAATGGTGAGTAAACTTTTCTCACTAACCTTTACAAGCCCTAATATGGATGTAGTTGAAGAAGAGCTCCACCCTTAGTCTCCTCCTCCAAGTTCTCCTTCTTTCCACAATAATCCAACCCCCTTCCCCTCTCCCTCCTCTCCTTTTTAAAACTAATTCCCTCCATTTTCCCTTAGTCCCAAGTGGCATTAAAAAAAACTAAACCCACTCCTTATCCATTATCCTTAGTGGACATAAACAATTAACCCCACTCAAGAGGTCCCCCACTATAGCCCTTTTACAACACATGGAGGAATAAAATATAATCAGTAAAATAGAAATAAAAAGGGAGTGGATGACACACCACCCTTTTTATGGGGAATTCCCACCAAAAGAGAGGCACAAAGAGACAAAGCACTCCATCATTTGAGGGATCTTGGTGTCATTCCATGACTTGGAAGTGGGCCTGAGTGTGGATTCCACTCATCCCATTATCCCCATGCTTCCAAATTCGTCACTTAACTTCACTGTGAAGTTAAAGTGACCATATGGAGGTTATCCCAATGTTATCCTAGTCAAAAGGGTCCCTAGACCCATGGGGTATAACTCGGGGTTGATTTTTACCTAGTAAGGACTCCCAGAGTCAATTAAAAACACAAGAAGAGGGTCTAAAAGAAATAAACTTAAACAAGACTCATAACAACATTTCTTACAACACATATCACCATACAAGTAAATCAGAGGGTAGACCTAATTCCCTTGACCCCATGCAACATTACCACATTACACATTACAACATTTCACCATACATGAGGTTGATCTTAGTTCCTCGTGGAACTAGATCGGCTCACTAGGGATACAACATAGGTGTGAAATGATCTCCTGTATTTGTGGTTTCATTAGCAATACCTGCACACTCAATCTCGAAGTTAATAGCACATAAAGATATCATAGCCGAAGCAATTTAAATACAAGCATACCTAAATATTCTACCATATAATCATACTGAAATCACATTAAAGTTTCATTTCTAATATTATCCATTCATCATTCTCTTAAAAGTAATATCTAATTATCATTGCACAATTTGTTTTCTTAAAATTTAATTAGGTTTAATAAACAAAATTCTAGGATCAATAGTCCTCCAATCATAAAAGTAATAGCAATAGCACTGCAAATAGTCCCATGAACATAAGTGAAAAAGGTAGGCCTCACACTTTCAAAGATCTTACATTTTCTATTTTTGAATCAGAGATCACAGCCTTTGTCCACCAACTGTCCAACACTAAGAAGATTGTGCTTCAGACCTTCAACATACAGTACATCACTGGTTTTATTCTTTTCATCAAAAGAAATAGTTCCTCTGCCTCTGATTCTGCCAGCAGAATTATCGCCAAATTTTACAACTCCTTCTTCATATCTTTCCAGATCTATGAACTTATTTTTGTCACCAGTCATATGGTGGGAGCATCCACTGTCAATGACCCATTCATCCTTTTCTTCAACTTGAGAAGCTAGAGGTCTTTCTACTTGTTTATGATTGACAGATTCAGTGGGCATTGGATCTTCTTTCTTGATGGCAATAAACTCCCAGTCACTTCTGGATTTGTTTTGGAATCTTGATCTATTTGAAATTTTCCTTGAAAATCTTTCTGTAAACCTTGAGGCAAAATGACAAATCTTGTTGTAGTTGAAACATTTAAAGGGTAACTTTCCTTCATACTTACCAGATCCTCTTAGCAGTCTTTTTGCAATAAGGGCTTCAAGTTGAGTAGCTTCTACCTCATCTTCTTCTAGATCTTTTCTTGCTTTTTCATACCATGATAGTTTCTTTGAGGAGTTCTCTCTTGGATCATAGCTTTGTTTTCCTTTTAATGCAGATTCAATATTGGGGGTTGCATCTCCAAACTCAGTGAATTCAAATGCAACTAATTTTCCAACCAATTGATCTCTTGTGATATTTGATAAAGATCTGAATTCTTCAATAGCAACAACCTTTTGTTTGTAAGCAGGAGGTAGGGATCTAAGAACTTTGGAAACAATCTCATCTTCATCCAAGGTTCCACCAGCACACCTAATGCCACAAACAAGCTCATTTACTTTTGGCATAAATGTAGTGATATTCTCATCTTCATTCATCTTTAGGTTTTTGAATTTTCCTTTCAGACTCTGTAGCTTGGCACATTTAACATATTTGTCTCCTTCATGCGGAAGTTCCAGTTTTTCCTAAATCTCATATGTAGTTTTTAAATCTATAACATTTGTCAACTCTAAATCAGATAAGGCACTTAGTAAGGCTTCTTTAGCTCGAAGATTATCTTCAATATCTCTAATTTCATCTACAGTTGTCGAACCATTCTTTGGAGGAACATACTTCTTTGAAGTTATGGTCTAATATTGCACTCCCATACATTGCAAGTGACATTCCATGTGGCTTTTCCAAAGGGTGTAATTAGTTCCATCAAACCTTGGACTATCCATCTTGTAGGAAGACATCATGGATCTACTCAAGCGATTGAGCTCTTTTAGAGGTACTCAGCTCTAATACCAATTGTTGGTTTTAGGACAGACAACTGAGAGGGGGGGTGAATCAGTTGTCACAAAAACTTTCTTTTCTTTAAACACTTAAATTCTTCTAATATTTCAACAGCATAATATTGATTCAATCATAGAAGCACAATGCAATAACTTAAGAGCATAAATATATTAACACATATGACACCAAGATTTTAACATGGAAAACCCAGTTAAGGGAAAAACCATGGGGTGACTAACCCAAGATTGTATTCTCTATTAAAAGAATAAGAAAAACAAAATGGCACTTGCCAATTAGGGCTTACTGCCCGAGCACATTGCTCACAAGAGGCCCACTACCTACAGGAGACACACTATCTATAGAATAATATAAATATTACATACTTGAACTGGAGATTAGCATCTTTACCATGCTTGAGTTAGTTCCATTTAAGCTCAACACTTCTACTCTACCTTTCACTCTTTTCCTCTCTACCACTTCCTCAGCTCCACCAGGATAATTTGAAATGACTTTACAAATCTTATTTATACAAGACATCAACTTTGGGATAATCATCAAAGTTAGCACAATATATACTTTATTTTATTACAGAGCAATTACACAAATTCAACTTGACTTGTTACAAAAGAATTCATACAAATCACCACACTATCGACCACACATATCTAGGACTTCAATCTTCTTTGAGGAACATGTCAAGCTTCTTAGAACATGTTCAAGATCATCCACAAGATGTGTAAAACATCCAATCGACCATGATTAGGAAGAACACAATCACCCAAGAGTAAATCTTCAATTACGAGCTCAATCTTTAATGCGGACTGCCAACACAAACTGGACACAATCTAGAGACCTCCACAAGCTTTCCTAAATCACCAAGAACATCCACACAACTTATTGTTACTGAAATCATTCACATCTTCATCCAGAACCTTAAGAACACTGTCTTTCATCACTGTTACAATAGAATAAATGCTTGTGGACCTCTAGACCACGAACCAATTGAGTTGTCAATTCACATTGGCTTCCTAAACATTCCACCAAATCTGTAGAACAAGATATTGCATTTTTAGGCCTCCCCGGACCTATTTTTTTGACTCTATCACCTCTGAACATCTGCCAGAACCAGTTTTTCTCATATGGCCATAACTTCTCCAAATCTTCATGTAGACCTCTCAAATCTTGACTGGATCATCTTTAGACACATATCTACAAACCCTTTGATGCACATTCTCTGATCTTCGTCTATCTGGGATTTTCACTTCATAGAGCTTCATTGTCTTCACTATTCTTCTTTATTTCTGATAGGACTAATTTTCTCAATATCCTCAGCACACAGCTCATCCAATTCTTGACATCAATGCAATAGGAGTATGTTGACATCAATGACAACACTGGTTAGGGCGATACTTGCAATAGGATATACTAGGCAGAATAATATTTCAGTCTGCATAATACTTTTGATGTCAACAAAGCCCCACTTGCATCCTTTCATTTGGAACATGAAGCCTTTCAATGGTTTCGTTGGTACATCAAAGCTCATGAAGAGCCAAAATGGACATATTTTTGCAAACTCAATTTGCAACGATTTGGCCCTAGTGTTTTTGATGACTTCACCGGAGCACTAACTAAACTTTGCCAAACTAGTACTATGAGAGAATATTAGACAGAATTTGAAAAATTGGCCAATCACATAGAGGGATTGTTTGATGAATTCTTTAGGACTTATTTTGTCAGTGGTTTGAAGGATGCAATCTGATTTGAGGTTAAAATGTTCCATCCCAGCACAATGATGGAAGCCCTAGGGTTGGCTAAGTTGGCAGAGGACAAGATCATAGCTCAACAACGCTCCAAATCCACTTTTGTTCCATTCAGAAATATGGTTTCCCAAAGACCTCCAATCACACCAACTCCTAGAACAACTCATATCAAGTATTTGTCTGAAGCAAAGATGTGGGCATGTAGAGAAAAAGGGTTTTGTTATAATTGTGATGAGAAATTCACTCGGGGACATAGATGTGTTGAGCAAAAGCTCTATCTCTTGGATGTGGATTCTCCACCTGCAACTAAAGTTTATGAAGATGCTCAGGATATAGTTGATGATCAGGTTGAACCTCAGTAGCCACCTATTGACCCTACTTCTCAGGAAGACCACCCAGAGATTTCTCTTCATGTTTTAGCAGGAATTAGCACCCCATAAACCATGCGGGTCAATGGTTACTTCAAGAATCTCACTCTTACAATACTCATTGATTCTACTAGCACTCATAACTTCATTGACCCTCGGATCGCCAAACAGGCTGATTGTTTTGTCCATCCTTGCTCTAGCTTTGAAGTCATGATTGCTAATGTGGGCACATTACCTTGCAAAGGGAAGTGTCGCAGTGTGCGTATCTCTATTAGAGATTATAACCTGCACTTCAACATGTTTGCCTTGCCCTTAGGCAGATGTGATGTGGTTTTGGGTGCTCAATGGTTATGCACACTTGGACCCATCTTATGGGATTTTGCTGAACTTTGGATGCAATTTTCAGACAATGGGGGCAACAACACACATTGAAGGGCTTACAACCAAGGTCTCTCAGCATCATTAGTTCACATCACATGGAAAATCTCCTTAAGGAGAATTCACATGGTGTCATCGCTCAGCTCCATTCCATTCAGATGCAACCATCAGCGGTCTCCACTACTCCTTCAGATCTACAATGAATTTTGGATAGATATGCATGTGTCTTTGCTGAACTAGTGGGATTACAACCAGAGGACCATCATATTCAGCTCCTTCCTAGAAGTATTCCTCCCAACATCATGCCCTACTGCTACCCATTTCACCAAAATATGGAGATTGAGATGCTCGTTTGGGACTTATTGAAGCAAGGTATTATTCACCCTAGTACCAATTCCTTTTCTTCACCAATTCTTCTTGTTCAGAAAAAAGATGGGTCATGGTGCCTCTACATTGACTTTTGAGAACTTAATCACATCACAATCAAGGATAAGTTTCTAATTCTTATTGTCGATGAGCTTCTTGATGAGCTTCATAGCACTTAGTTTTTCTAACAACCTATGAAGTAGTTATCTTCATAATATTATAAAAATTTATGTGACACAACCTTCTATGCCATAACCAATTCTCATCAATCTAAGTCAACAAGCAATAGTTCTCAGTTCCTTTCAAGTGATAGATATTACCTTTGGTCTTCTTACTAGTTGTAATGACTGTTCTAGAGATTTCCTTGATCTCACATCCATTGTCCTTGAAGCTTAAATCATAGCCCTTTTCACACATCTAACCCATAGTCAAAAGATTGTGCTTTAATCCTTTCACACACAAGACATCTTTAGTATTATGCTTGCCATCAAAAGAAATAGATCCTTTCCCACAAATCTTACTAGTTATATCATCTCCAAACCTAACTAGTCCACCATCATATCTTTCTGAACTCACAAACTTACTTTTATCACCAATCATGTGGTGAGAAAAACCACTATCAATAACCCATTCATCCTTGCCCTTAATGACCTGAGTAGCCAAAGCATTTTCCACTAGTTTTTCTTCCTCCACATAGCTAGTAAAATTAATAGACACGAGATCTCCCTTAATAGTAATAAATAAGCATTCATTTATAGAGGAATGAGCGTTATCTGGTTCACCATTTCTGATACTCCTTCATCATCATCAAAATATTCAACATAATAACACTTCTTTTAGGTCCTAGGCCTGTTCTCATATCTTCTTCTATTTCTTTCAATTCTTTCAGGACATCTGGAAGCAAAATGACCTACTTTACCATAGGAAAAATATTTGAAAGGTAATTTGCCTTTATACTTACTAGATCCTCTTTGCAGTCTATCCATGAAGTTGGCTTCAACTTCATCAAACTCATCATTAGATTCTACCTTGTACTTTTCTGATCTAGAAGTACTTCCAGGAGTATTAGCTTTCAAGGCCTTCTCAACTTTTGGCAGAGCATCATCAAACTCCCTCATTTCAAAAGCAGTAAGCTTACCAAGTAGTTGATCCCTGTCAACCATTTTTATTTGCATGAATTCTTCAATTGTGGCTACCTTGTGATAGTAGGACTTGGGTAGAGATCTGAGAATTTCCATAGCAACTTCCTTTTTGTCAAAAATTTTACCAATGGTTTTTATCCCTGTAACAAGTTCATCAACTCTTTGCATAAAGGCTGATATGTTTTCATCATCATTCATCTTCAAACTTTCATATTTCACTTTCAAACTTTGTAACTTGGCTTCCTTCACAGAATCATCTCCTTCATATAGATTTTTCAACTTTTCCCATACCTTATTTGTAGTTTCAAGATCCACAACTTTCGTCAATATTGAGTCGGTTAATGAGCTTAGCAGGTTATCTTTTGCCTTGATATCTATCTCATATTCTTTGATTTCATCTTCAGTCATTGGACCATTTTGAGGTATGGTGTATTATGTTTCTGTAGCTTTCCAAACTTTGCAACCAAGAGAAAGAAGATGGCTTTTCATCCAAGCCTTCTAGAGAACATAATTCGCTCCATCAAAATGCGACGCTTCCTTCTTGTAAGACATTTTGGATCTTCCTCAAACTGTTAAACTTTATTCAAAGGAACTTGGCTCTGATACCAATTGTTGATAGGCACCAAACAACTGAGAGGGGGGGTGAATCAGTTGTCCCAAAATCTTAAACACTTTCTACAATTAAACATTCATTACTTATCCATAATTATTATGATATAACAATGAGTGCATGAAATTATAAACTTAACAATAGATACAACATCAAACACAAGAGACACTAGATTTTTACATGGAAAACCCCAAGGTGGGGAAAAACCATAGAGAGGATTAGCTCCCAATATATATTGCAATCTTGAAATAATGATGTTCAGGATTGGTCATTCCATAGGGCTAAACATATTGGCTTACTGCCATGAAGAACAAGTAGGTCTAGCAGGCTCACTACCTCAATCCTAAACCTAGCAAGATTACAATAAGGGTTGTTAAACCCTGCTAGCGGCTCACTACCAGGCTCTTTTCCATGATCAACACCTTCTTATGTTTGTGATTGAACTACAATAATTCCTCTGCTCTACTCTACTTCTATTCTACTCTGCCTCTTCTTTCCTCTTCCTCTTCTCTGCTCTACCTTTTGGACCTTTCTTAATATCTTTGTTGAAAACAAGGCAGATAACTGAGAGGGGGGCTGAATCAGTTATCTCTAAATTTCCTTAATTTTCTTTTCTTTCGTTATCTCAATATTTAGTGTTATATCAAAACTTGAAAGCATATGTAATCATAATAACATGAATAAAATCAACAAACATAACTCAAGAATTTTTATGTGGAAACCCTGTTAAGGGAAAAACCATGGGGTGACTAACCCAAGATTGTATTCTCTATTAAAAGAATAAAGGAGTACAAAATGACACTTGCTAATTAGGGCTCACTACTTGAGCACACTACTCACAAGAGGCACATTGCCTACAAGAGAATTACTGTCTACAGAACTTACAGAAGATAATCAAATGTTTGAACTGATGAGAAGCATCTACAAATGCAAGAGTTCAGTTCTGGTTAGGCACAATATACTGATCTGATGCACTTCATTCTTCACATGTTTAATGTAGTTATTGTTGAATCTAGGGCATACAACTGAGAGGGGGGGTGAATCAATTGTATAAAAACCTACTTTTACTTTAAACACTTGATTCTTCTTTGTTAGTTAACAGCATATCAATTAATCATCCATGAAAGCATAATGCACAAACACAAGAGCAGATAAACATCAACACATTGAACACTAAGATTTTGACGTGGAAAACCCAGTTAAGGGAAAAACCACAGGGTGATTAACCCAAGGATTATTCTCTGTTAGAAGAATAAGAAAAAGAATGGCACTTGCCAATTAGGGCTCACTGCCCGAGCACACTGCTCACAAAGAGGCCCACTACCTACAAGGAGACACACTGTCTACAAAGTGATAAGAATCACAATCTTGAGCTAGAGAATGACATCTCTATAATGTCTGGATCAGTTCCATTTAAGCCCAAAAGTCTCTGCTCTGCCCTTCGCACTTCTCTTCGCTATACCACACTCATCCACACAATCCACACTTCGAAATGAACTCACAAACTGTTATTTATACAAGACATCAACTTAGGAGCAAACATCTAAGTCGGTAAACAACCATAAGAGTATCCGCAAGATGAATAACACATCTGGTCAGCCACCACAAGAACATTCGCAGGATGAACTACTCATCCGGTCGGCTAGTCAGAACAAGAACTTCATCTGGAAGAATATCTTCAATTTCAGGATCTACCATCAATGCGGACCAACGACACAACCTCAACATGATCCAATAACCTTCACAATCTTGCCTGAATGACCAGGTACGTCCGCACTTTCTCTACTTACTAGAATCTCTTCTCTTCCTCATCCAGAACTTCAATAACATAGTCTGTCACCACTGTCATAATGCAGAAGGTATTTCTGGACCTCAAAATCATACACAACTCAAGATGACACATCACAAGGACATCCCAAACACTCCTTCCAATCCACAGATTAGGATTATACAATTCTGGACCTCACCGGACCTTTCTGTGATCCTCTGTCACCTCTGAACACTTGCCGGAACCGGTTCCACACAGACAGCCATAACTTCTTTAGATCTTCATGCGGACCTCTGAAATCTTAACTAAAACATCTCAAGACTCATATTTGCAAACCCTTTAATCCGCATCCTCCGGTTCACAACCTAGACAATACATTTGCCTTCTTCTCATCACTGTTCTTCACTGTTCCTGACTAAGGCTAATTTTCTCAATATCTTCAGAACACAGCTCATCCAATCCTTCTTGTCAATGCAATATGAGTATGTTGACATCAATGACAACACTGGTTTACCTCATACTTGCAACAATCTCCCCCTTTGTCATTGATGGCAACATATGATGTGAAAAACCATCAAGACAAGAACTTCTCCTTTCTGTCACAGCTTCCCCTATCAGCAACATGTCTTCTTCTCATTTACTGCTCCCCCTTTGATCATCAGCCACTTGTTTTTCACATGTCTTCTCTCCCCCTTTGACATCAATGGAAAAGGACTCATACTTGCAATTCTAACACATCAAAATCATACCAGCTGCTCCCCCTTAGTAACAGCTCCCCATCATCAATCCGGATCACAAGATATGACTGTGATATCCACCGAACTGATGCACATCAGTGCATCCTAGTTCATCACCGGAGGGGCCATGACCCCTAACTTCTCCCGGAGATATTCAAAAGAGTCCTTGGGAAGAGGTTTAGTAAAGATATCTGCAATCTGATCCTTGGAGGGAACATACTCCAATTTGACTTCTTCCTTGTTCACTTGTTCTCTCAAAAAGTGAAAATTGATAGATATGTGCTTAGTCATAGAATGCAGTACATGATTCTTAGAAATATTAATTGCACTTGAATTATCACAGAAAATTGTGATAGGCTCCTCATATTCAACTTTGATGTCTCTTAGCATCTGCTTCATCCATAAGATTTGAGTGCAACTACTTGCTGCTGCAATGTATTCTGCTTTAGTTGTAGACAGAGATATTGCATCTTGTTTCTTGCTTAGCCAAGAAACCAATCTCTTCCCCAAAAAGAATGCTCCACCACTGGTGCTCTTCCGGTCATCCACATCTCCTGCCCAATCTGCATCTGTGTAAGCATGAAGAGAGAAATCTAGATCCCTAGGGTACCATAGACCATACTCAGCTGTTCCTTTCAAGTACCTAAAAATTCTTTTGATTGCCATAACATGAGATTCTTTAGGATCAGCCTAGAATCTTGCTACAAGACCAACAGCCTACATTATATCTAGTTTGGTCTGAGTGAGATACAGCAATCGACCAATCATTGATCTATACTTTGTCTGATCTGCCTTTGGGGAGTCATCATCTTTGCTCAACTTACACCCGGTTGCCATGGGAGTGTTCATTGGCTTTGAATCTTCCATACCAAATTTCCTTAACAATTCTTTCACATATTTGGTCTGAGAAATGAAGATCCCTTTCTTTGTTTGAGTAATTTGCAGACCCAAGAAGAAATTCATTTCACCAAGCATAGACATTTCAAACTCACTTTTCATCTGATTTGCAAAAGTTTTGCACATACTATCTCTTCCTCCAAAAATGATATCATCCACAAACACTTCAACAATCAAAATGTTTTCATGATCAGTTTTGAAATATAAGTTACTCTCAGCAGTACCTTTGTTGAATCCAATCTGCACAAGATGCTTATCCAACCTTTCATACCATGCTCTTGGGGCTTGCTTTAATCCATACAATGCTTTCTTTAACTTGCAGACCATATCATCATTGTTAGACAATTGAAATCCATCCGGTTGTTCAATGTAAACTTCTTCTTCCAGATCACCATTTAGGAAGGCAGACTTGACATCCATCTGATATACCTTGAAGTCTTTAAAGGCAGCAAATGCAAGAAATAATCTGACTACTTCAATTCTTGCCACAGGAGCAAAGGTCTCTTCAAAATCAATTCCTTCTATTTGAGAGTAGCCTTTGCAGACCAATCTAGCTTTGTTTCTAATTACTTCACCAGCTTCATTTAATTTGTTCCGGAAGACCCATTTGGTTCCAATCACATTCCTGTCTCTAGGTCTGGGAACAAGAGCCCAAGTATGATTTTTCTCAATTTGCATTAATTCATCTTCCATTGCTTTGGTCCAATTTTCATCATTGCAAGCTTCATTTATTGTTTTAGGTTCAATCTTTGAAATCAGACAACATTCATCCTGATTTTGAGCAACATTCCTTCTAGTTTGCACACCTTTGTTTCTATCACCTATGATTTGATCTTCAGAGTGGTTCTGTCTTACATACCTTGGAATTTTGGGAGTATCCTGCACTGCTGCTTCTTGATTAGGCTCATTCAGACCTATCTCTTCTTCTTGATTTACCGGATCAGGCCGATTCTGACTTACTGGAGAGGATTGAGTTCCTTGAACCTGAACACCATCTTGGTCATCTTCATCAAACTCATAAAATCTTGAGGGCTTCTCAATTCCTTCATCAACTTTCACATTAGTGCTTTCTATCATCTTCCTCAGCCTCTTATTGTAACACCGGTATGCTTTGCTTTGAGTGGAGTAACCCAAGAAAATTCCTTCATCACTTCTAGCATCAAACTTTCCTAGATCTTCATCTCTTTTAAATTAACACTTGCTACCAAATACTCTGAAATATTTCACAGTAGGAGTGATGCCAAACCAGAGTTCATAGGGGGTCTTACCAGTGTTGTTTCTGATTTGAACTCGATTGAGAGTGTAGACTACAGTGCTAATAGCTTCTTTCCAAAACATTTGAGGAACATTTGCTTCCAACATCATTGTCCTGGCAGCTTCCTGGATGGTCCGGTTCTTTCTCTCAACTACTCCATTCTGCTGTGGAGTCCTAGGAGTAGACAATTGTCTCCTTATACCCTACTTCTCACAAAAGTCAATGAACTCACCAGATGTAAATTCACCACCTCTATCAGACCTTAGACATTTCAGTTTCAATCCAGTTTGATTCTCTACCATAGCTTTGAAGATTTTGTACTTCTCAAAGGCTTCTGATTTCTCCTTTAGGAAGGTAACCCACATCATCCGGGAATGGTCATCAATTAGCAACATGAAATATCTATCACCTTGCAGACTCTTGATTCTTGTCGGACCACAGAGATCAGTATATACTAATTCCAATAATCCGGTAGAGGACTAATCTTTGCTTTTGAAGGAGACTCTGCTCTGTTTACCTAGCTGACATTCTTTGCACAAACTATTTGTAGGTTTCATCAACTTTGGAAGATCTCTTACAGCCTGAATATTGCTTATCTTGATGATGTTATCAAAATTTACATGACACATTCTTCTATGCCATAACCAACTCTAATCAACTTGAACAAACAGACAACTTTTATTTGAACCAACCAGATGAAAGATATTACCTTTTGTTTGAGTACCAGATGCAATTTCAGTTCTGGAGCTTGTAAAGATTATGCATTTTCCATTCTTGAACCGGAGATCATAGCCTTTGTCCACTAACTGACCAACACTAAGAAGATTGTGCTTCAATCCTTCAGCATATAGTACATTACCTGTCTTGCTCTTTCCATCAAAGGAAATAGTTCCCCTACCTCTAATTTTGCCAGTAGAATTGTCACCAAACTTTACCATTCCTCCTTCGTACCTTTCCAAATCCAAGAACTTATTCTTGTCACTAGTCATATGGTGAGAACATCCACTATCAATAACCCAGTCATCCTTTTCTTCCACTTGAGCAGCCAAAGCTCTTTCCACAACCTTGTGATTGACAGATTCAGAGGATATTGAATCTTCTTCCTTGATGGAAATAAACACCCATTCATTTCCATCTTTGCTTCTTAGTTCTGATTCATCATCTGTCACTCCTTCATTGTCATCTTCTTCATGAACATAATAGCAGTTCTTTTGAAACCTTTGTCTGTTGGTATTAGACCTTGCAGGTCTTTCCAGACATCTTGAAGCAAAATGACCAATCTTATTGCAGTTGAAGCATTTAAAGGGTAGTTTTCCTTCATACTTACCGGATCCTCTTGGCAGTCTCTTTGCAATGAGGGCTTCAAGTTGAGCTGTTTCTGCTTCTTCTTCTTCCATGTCTCTTCTTGCTTGATCATACCATGACATCTTCCTTGAAGAGTTTTCTCCCAGATCAAATCTCTGTTTGCCTTTCACATAGGCACTGGCTTTGAAAGCAGATTCAGTCTTGGGAGCATCATCTCCAAACTCGGTCATTTCAAATGCAGCTAGTTTACCAGCCAATTATTCTCTTGTGACAGTTGTGTGGGCTCTGAATTCATCAATGGCAGCAACCTTGATTTTGTAGGCAGCAGGAAGGGATCTGAGGATTTTGCAAACAATCTCATTTTCATCCAGAGTTCCACCAGCATTTCTAATTCTACATACTAGCTCATTCACTCTTGGCATAAAGTTAGTGATGTTTTCATCATCTCTCATCTTCAATCTATCAAATTTCCCTTTCAGACTTTGCAACCTTGCACTTTTGACAAACTCATCTCCTTCATACAGAAGTTCCAGTTTAGTCAGGATCTCATATGCAGTTGGTAGGTCAATAACATTTGAGAGATCTGAGTCATTCAATGCGCTTAGCAGAGCTTCCTTGGTCCGCAAATTGTTTTCAGCATATGTGATTTCATTCAGAGTTGTCGGACCACCTTGTGGAGGTACATATGGTTTTGAGACCATGGCCAAGTATTCTTTTCCCATGCATTCCAAATGACATTTCATGCGACCTTTCCAGAGAGTGAAGTTGTTTCCATCGAACTTCAGACTGTCCTTCTTGTATGACGACATACTGGATCTCCTCAAGCGGTTAAGCTCCTTTCAGAGGAACTTGGCTCTGATACCAATTGTTGGATCTAGGGCATACAACTAAGAGGGGGGTGAATCAATTGTATAAAAACCTGCTTTTACTTTAAACACTTGATTCTTCTTTGTTAGTTAACATCATATCAATTAATCATCCATGAAAGCATAATGTACAAACACAAGAGCAGATAAACATCAACACATTGAACACCAAGATTTTGACGTGGAAAACCTGGTTAAGGGAAAAACCACGGGGTGATTAACCCAAGGATTATTCTCTGTTAGAAGAATAAGAAAAAGAATGGCACTTGCCAATTAGGGCTCACTACCCGAGCACACTGCTCACAAAGAGGCCCACTGCCTACAAGGAGACACACTGTCTACAAAGTGATAAGAATCACAATCTTGAACTAGAGAATGACATCTCTACCATGTCTGGATCAGTTCCATTTAAGCCCAAAAGTCTCTGCTCTACCCTTCACACTTCTCTTCGCTATACCACACTCATCCACACAATCCACACTTCGAAATGAACTCACAAACCATTATTTATACAAGACATCAACTTAGGAACAAACATCTAAGTCGGAAAACAACCATAAGAGTATCTGCAAGATGAATAACACATCCAATCTACCACCACAAGAACATTCGCAGGATGAACAACTCATCCGGTCGGCTGGTCAGAACAAGAACTTCATCTAGAAGAATATCTTCAATTCTGAGATCTACCATCAATGCGGACCAATGACACAACCTCAACATGATTGAAGAACCTTCGCAAGCCTGCTTGAATGACCAGGTATATCCACACTTTCTCTACTTACTGGAATCTCTTCTCTTCCTCATCCGAAACTTCAAGAACACAGTCTGTCGCCACTGTCACAATGCAGAAGGTATTTCCAGACCTCAAAATCATACACAACTCGAGATGACACATCACAAGGACATCCCAAACACTCCTTCCAATCCACAGATTAGGATTATACAATTCTGGACCTCACCGGACCTTTCTGTGATCCTCTGTCACCTCTAAACACTTGCGGAACCGGTTCCACACAGACAGCCATAACTTCTTCAGATCTTCATGCGGACCTCTGAAATCTTAAGTGAAACATCTCAAGACTCATATTTGCAAACCCTTTAATCCACATCCTCTAGTTCACAACCTAGACAATACATTTGCCTTCTTCTCATCACTGTTCTTCACTGTTCTTAACTGAGGCTAATTTTCTCAATATCCTCAGAACATAGCTCATCCAATCCTTCTTGTCAATGCAATATGAGTATGTTGACATCAATGACAACACTAGTTTACCTCATACTTGCAACAATCTCCCCCTTTGTCATTGATGGCAACATATGATGTGAAAAACCATCAAGACAAGAACTTCTCCTTTCTGTCACAGCTTCCCCTATTAGCAACATGTCTTCTTCTCATTTACTACTCCCCCTTTGATCATCAGCCACTTGTTTTTCACATGTCTTCTCTCCCCCTTTGACATCAATGGAAAAGGGCTCATACTTGCAATTCTAACACATCAGAATCATACCAGCTGCTCCTCCTTAGTAGCAGCTCCCCATCATCAATCTGGATCACAAGATATGACTGTGATATCCACCGAACTGATGCACATCAGTGCATCCTAGTTCATCACCGGAGGGGCCATGACCTCTAATTTCTTCTGGAGATATTCAAAAGAGTCCTTGGGAAGAGGTTTAGTAAAGATATCTGCAATCTGATCCTTGGAGGGAACATACTCCAATCTGACTTCTTCCTTGTTCACTTGTTCTCTCAAAAAGTGAAACTTGATAGATATGTGCTTAGTCTTAGAATGCAGTACCGGATTCTTAGAAGTATTAATTGCACTTGAATTATCACAAAAAATTGTGATAGGCTCCTCATATTCAACTTTGATGTCTCTTAGCATCTGCTTCATCCATAAGATTTGAGTGCAACTACCTACTGCTGCAATGTATTCTGCTTCAGTTGTAGACAGAGATATTGCATCTTGTTTCTTGCTTAGCCAAGAAACCAATCTCTTCCCCAAAAAGAATGCTCCACCACTAGTGCTCTTCCGGTCATCCACATCTCCTGCCCAATCTGCATCTGTGTAAGCATGAAGAGAGAAATCTGGATCCCTAGGGTACCATAGACCATACTCAGCTGTTCCTTTCAAGTACCTAAAAATTCTTTTGATTGCCATAACATGAGATTCTTTAGGATTAGCCTGGAATCTTGCTACAAGACCAACAGCCTGCATTATATCTGGTCTGGTTTGAGTGAGATACAGCAATCCACCAACCATTGATCTATACTTTGTCTGATCTACCTTTGGGGAGTCATCATCTTTGCTCAACTTACACCCGGTTTCCATGGGAGTGTTCATTGGCTTTTAATCTTCCATACCAAATTTCCTTAACAATTCTTTCACATATTTGGTCTGAGAAATGAAGATCCCTTTCTTTGTTTGAGTAATTTGCAGACCCAAGAAGAAATTCATTTCACCAAGCATAGACATTTCAAACTCACTTTTCATCTGATTTGCAAAAGTTTTGCACATACTATCTCTTCCTCCAAAAATGATATCATCCACAAACACTTCAACAATCAAAATGTTTTCATGATCAATTTTGAAATATAAGTTACTGTCAGTAGTACCTTTGTTGAATCCAATCTATACAAGATGCTTATCCAACCTTTCATACCATGCTCTTGGGGCTTGCTTTAATCCATACAATGCTTTCTTTAACTTGCAAACCATATCATCATTTTTAGACAATTGAAATCCATCCAGTTGTTCAATGTAAACTTCTTCTTCCAGATCACCATTTAGGAAGGTAGACTTGACATCCATCTGATATACCTTGAAGTCTTTAAAGGCAGCAAATGCAAGAAATAATCTGACTACTTCAATTCTTGCCACCGGAGCAAAGGTCTCTTTAAAATCAATTCCTTCTATTTGAGAGTAGCCTTTGCAGACCAATCTAGCTTTGTTTCTGATTACTTCACCAGCTTCATTTAATTTGTTCCGGAAGACCCATTTGGTTCCAATCACATTCCTGTCTCTAGGTCTGGGAACAAGATCACAAGTATGATTTTTCTCAAGTTGCATTAATTCATCTTCCATTGCTTTGGTCCAATTTTCATCATTGCAAGCTTCATTTATTGTTTTAGGTTCAATCTTTGAAATCAGACAACATTCATCCTGATTTTGAGCAACATTCCTTCTAGTTTACACACCTTTGTTTCTATCACCTATGATCTGATCTTCAGAGTGGTTATGTCTTACATACCTTGGAATTTTGGGAGTATCCTGCACTACTGCTTCTTGATCAGGCTCATTCAGACCTATCTCTTCTTCCTGATTTACCGGATCAGGCTGATTCTAACTTACTGGAGAGGATTGAGTTCCTTGAACCTGAACACTGTCTTGGTCATCTTCATCAAACTCATAAAATCTTGAGGTCTTCTCAATTCCTTCATCAACTTTCACATTAGTGCTTTCTATCATCTTCCTCAGCCTCTTATTGTAACACTGGTATGCTTTGCTTTGAGTGGAGTAACCCAAGAATATTCCTTCATCACTTCTAGCATCAAACTTTCCTAGATCTTCATCTCTTTTAATATAACACTTGCTACCAAATACTCTAAAATATTTCACAGTAGGAGTGATGCCAAACCAGAGTTTATAGGGGGTCTTACCAGTGTTGTTTTTGATTTGAACTCGATTGAGAGTGTAGACTGCAGTGCTGATAGCTTCTTTCCAAAACATTTGAGGAACATTTGCTTCCAACATCATTGTCCTGGCAGCTTCCTGGATGGTCCGGTTCTTTCTCTCAACTACTCCATTCTGCTGTGGAGTGCTAGGAGTAGACAATTGTCTCCTTATACCCTGCTTCTCACAAAAGTCAATGAACTCACCAGATGTAAATTCACCACCTCTATCAGACCTTAGACATTTCAGTTTCAATCCGGTTTGATTCTCTACCATAGCTTTGAAGATTTTGTACTTCTCAAAGGCTTCTGATTTCTCCTTTAGGAAGGTAACCCACATCATCTAGGAATGGTCATCAATTAGCAACATGAAATATCTATCACCTTGCAGACTCTTGATTCTTGTCGGACCACATAGATCAGTATATACTAATTCCAATAATCTGGTAGAGGACTGATCTTTTCTTTTGAAGGAGACTCTGCTATGTTTACCTAGCTGACATTCTTTGCACAAACTATTTGTAGGTTTCATCAATTTTGGAAGATCTCTTAAAGCCTAAATATTGCTTATCTTGATGATGTTATCAAAATTTACATGACACATTCTTCTATGCCATAACCAACTCTAATCAACTTGAACAAACAGACAACTTTTATTTGAACCAACCAGATGAAAGATATTACCTTTTGTTTGAGTACCAGATGCAATTTCAGTTTCGGAGCTTGTAAAGATTATGCATTTTCCATTCTTGAACCGGAGATCATAGCCTTTGTCCACTAACTGACCAACACTGAGAAGATTGTGCTTCAATCCTTCAACATAAAGTACATTACCTGTCTTGCTCTTTCCATCAAAGGAAATAGTTCCCCTACCTCTAATTCTGCCAGCAGAATTGTCACCAAACTTTACCATTCCTCCTTCATACCTTTCCAAATCCAAGAACTTATTCTTGTCACTAGTCATATGGTGAGAACATCCACTGTCAATAACCCAGTCATCCTTTTCTTCCACTTGAGCAGCCAAAGCTCTTTCCACAACCTTGTGATTGATAGATTCAGAGGATATTGAATCTTCTTCCTTGATGGCAATAAACACCCATTCATTTCTAGCTTTGCTTCCTAGTTCTGATTCATCATCTGTCACTCCTTCATTGTCATCTTCTTCATGAACATAATAGCAGTTCTTTTGAAACCTTTGTCTATTGGTATTAGACCTTGCAGATCTTTCCAGACATCTTGAAGCAAAATGACCAATCTTATTGTAGTTGAAGCATTTAAAGGGTAGTTTTCCTTCATACTTACCGGATCCTCTTGGCAGTCTCTTTGCAATGAGGGCTTCAAGTTGAGCTGTTTCTGCTTCTTCTTCTTCCATGTCTCTTCTTGCTTGATCATACCATGACATCTTCCTTGAAGAGTTTTCTCCCAGATCAAATCTCTGTTTGCCTTTCACATAGGCACTGGCTTTGAAAGCAGATTCAGTCTTAGGAGGATCATCTCCAAACTCGGTCATTTCAAATGTAGCTAGTTTGCCAGCCCTCTTGTGACAGTTGTGTGGGCTCTGAATTCATCAATGGCAGCAACCTTGATTTTGTAGGTAGCAGGAAGGGATCTGAGGATTTTGCAAACAATCTCATTTTCATCTAGAGTTCCACCAGCATTTCTAATTCCACATACTAGCTCATTCACTCTTGGCATAAAGGTAGTGATGTTTTCATCATCTCTCATCTTCAATCTTTCAAATTTCCCTTTCAGACTTTGCAACCTTGCACTTTTGAAAAACTCATCTCCTTCATACAGAAGTTCCAGTTTAGTCAGGATCTCATATGTAGTTGGTAGGTCAATAACATTTGAGAGATCTGAGTCATTCAATGCGCTTAGCAGAGCTTCCTTGGTCCACAAATTGTTTTCAGCATCTATGATTTCATTCAGAGTTGTCGGACCACCTTGTGGAGGTACATATGGTTTTGAGACCATGGCCAAGTATGCTTTTCCCATGCATTCCAAATGACATTTCATGCAACCTTTCCAGAGAGTGAAGTTGGTTCCATCGAAATTTGGATTGTCCTTTTTGTATGACGACATCCTGGATCTCCTCAAGTGGTTAAGCTCCTTTCAGAGGAACTTGGCTCTGATACCAATTGTTGGATCTAGGGCATACAACTGAGAGGGGGGGTGAATCAGTTGTATAAAAACCTGCTTTTACTTTAAACACTTGATTCTTCTTTGTTAGTTAACAGCATATCAATTAATCATCCATGAAAGCATAATGCACAAACACAAGAGCAGATAAACATCAACACATTGAACACCAAGATTTTGACATGGAAAACCCAGTTAAGGGAAAAACCATGGGGTGATTAACCCAAGGATTATTCTCTGTTAGAAGAATAAGAAAAAGAATGGCACTTGCCAATTAGGGCTCACTACTCGAGCACATTACTCACAAAGAGGCCCACTGCCTACAAGGAGACACACTGTCTACAAAGTGATAAGAATCACAATCTTGAACTAGAGAATGACATCTCTACCATGTCTGGATTAGTTCCATTTAAGCCCAAAAGTCTCTGCTCTGCCCTTCGCACTTCTCTTCGCTATACCACACTCATCCACACAGTCCACACTTCGAAATGAACTCACAAACTGTTATTTATACAAGACATCAACTTAGGAACAAACATCTAAGTTAGCAAACAACCATAAGAGTATCCGCAAGATGAATAACACATCCGGTCAGCTACCACAAGAACATTTATAGGATGAACAACTCATCCAGTCGGCTAGTCGAAACAAGAACTTCATCCAAAAGAATATCTTCAATTCTAGGATCTACCATCAATGCGAACCAACGACACAACCTCAACATGATCCAAGAACCTTCACAAGCCTACCTGAATGACTAGGTACATCCGCACTTTCTCTACTTACTAGAATCTCTTCTCTTCCTCATCCGAAACTTCAAGAACACAGTCTGTCGCCACTGTCACAATGCAGAAGGTATTTCTGGACCTCAAAATCATACACAACTCAAGATGACACATCACAAGGACATCCCAAACACTCTTTCCAATCCGCAGATTAAGATTATACAATTCTGGACCTCACCGAACCTTTCTATGATCCTCTGTCACCTCTGAACACTTGCCGGAACCGGTTCCACACAGACAGCCATAACTTCTTCAGATCTTCATTTGGACCTCTGAAATCTTAACTGAAACATCTCAAGACTCATATTTGCAAACCCTTTAATCCGCATACTCCGGTTCACAACATAGACAATACATTTGCCTTCTTCTCATCACTATTCTTCACTGTTCCTGACTGAGGCTAATTTTCTCAATATCCTCAGAACACAGCTCATCCAATCCTTCTTGTCAATGCAATATGAGTATGTTGACATCAATGACAACACTGCTTTACCTCATACTTGCAATAGTTATTCAGTCACATATTAGACTTGAATTGTTGTTCTCGCACGTATCCCTACTTTTCTTTGCACCTTATTTATTCACATCCTCAACACCCACACTTACATGCTAGAATCCATCTAGTATATATATTTGCATCAAGGATTTTCATCAACTTTGTAGTCGGCAATAAGAACACTCAAGAAATTTGCAAGTTATTGATCTGTTGGTTGAATCCATACTTGATTTGTGATGCGTATCAAATGCTTAAGCATAGAAGTCATTAATAATGTCAGCCAACACTGTATAATCCCACAAACTTCTTGATCAACACCTTTTACTCATCTAGACTGAAGTCTGATACTCTGTCGGTCAGTTCTTCTGTCTGCACTGCCTGACTAGAACCCAACACTTAGATGCTCATATCTTTTTCTTTCTTAATCACCGGATGCTAAATCTTTGGAATACAGTAGTCATGATATCCCTCTTGACTTGTCTAGGTCCACAAATTACTGAGTTACACCATCTAAGAGATCTAAACCTAATTGTCAGACCTTGTTACATACTCTATTCTTGTTCACCAGACCAAAATAATCTTCAATCTAACTTCCGGTATAGGCATACTATGTACTGCGGATGTGTGGGATAGACTTGTTGCCATCAATGACAACACTTATGAAGCCACACAGTGTCTCTTGCCAACAATCTTTCCACCTTTTCCATGACTCAACTACAAGTTTTTATACACTTCATCAACCTTGGAATGATCATCAAGGTTGGCATCACAATCATCAACCATTGGAACAATCTCCAAGGTCAGTATTACAAAAATTTATAAAATAGGTCCTGACCTATTACAACATTATGCAAAGGAAATGAAATACAGATCATGCCATGCCTTAGCTCAGACTCAAACATGATCTTACACACCACAACACACTTCCACAATCTTCCAAAGATCTACGCAATCACTGGGATTAACCAAGTCAGCCAAGACTAGTTACACATTACATTATCTGGGAACAATCTTCAAACACAATCTCAATTTATTAAAATGGACCAAAGTCTAGATAGAAACAAGATTAGGAGACATCCACAAGCACATTATAATTATTAGGAGAAACCACATGAAAATTAACCACTTTATCCATAGGAATCTTCTCACCTGAACACATGAACTTCACTGTCTTCAACTGTCATAAAAGAAAGATAGCTTGCGGACCACCAAACCACGAACCATTGCAATTGTAGGCACTTATCATCATCCTAGAATTCCTTTTAGAACCATAGAGCAAAATACTTTATTGTGGAGGAATGCAGAGAAAAATACTTTCTTCATGTCCAAACTAAACTTACAAAAAAAGTAGGTTTCACTCTAGTGAACACAACTCACTCAGATCTTCATGCAGAGGGATCAAACCCAGAATGTACCATCCTTAGTCATACCTCTAACTTAATTCCAATCCACAGACCATGATCTTCAAGAAGAAATAAATGTGGATCAATTTACCAAACTATTCTTCAGCATACAACTCATTATCTGTATTGCACTTCTCTGTAACTCACTTGTTCCTTCTGGAGAGGCTAATTTTCTCAATATCCTTAGCACACAAGTATTCTAAACAAGTAATAGAATAAGATATAGTTGACACCAATGACAACAAGGATATGTTGACATCAATGACAACACCAATTAGGCATATACTTGCAACATCCTCAATATCATCTTACTTGACTAGTACATTTTTCATATTGAACCTATCATGTCCATCAAACACTCTTTCTAGAGCTACAAGACATTTAGGAATTTTTTTTGTCTTAAGTTGCACCACTTCTTTTTCAAAAAGAGTTTCCTTGCCATCTATTTCCTCAACAAATGCATTGAAATCAATCTCTTGTGATTCATATTGGTCCACACAATGGAGGAACCTAATGAGGTCTTGGTCATCATTGAATATTTGCCAGTTGTAAATGTTATCAGGGATTGTTGGTCTAGCCTTGAATTCTACCTCATTTATTCTTGATAATGTGATATCATCCTTTTTTAGGGCTATGTTTGCCAGGAAGTCTACCATTATGTTCTTGGATCTATCTACCCATTTTATAGAGAATGCATCAAATAGTTCAATATTATCCCAAACAACATTTCTATACTGCTTCAACCTCTTATGTTTTGATGAATATTTCTCCCTGACTTGAGAAACAATTAGTTCTGAATCCCCATATACAGCAAGGAGTTTGATTTTATATTTTATAGCAATGGTCAAGCCTATCAGCAACGGCTCATATTCAATAATGTTATTTGTACATTCAAAGGATAACAATAATGAATATTTGAATGTTTTTCCTATGGGTGAGATAAATACAACTCCTACCCCATTTCCTCCTTTAATGCATGCACCATCAAAGTACATCCTCCATACTCCATGTTCATCTATTTCAGCTTGTCTTTCTATTTGCTTTGTGTTCTGTAATTCAAGTTGTGATCTTTTAACCCTAAATCTCCCAAGATCTACATCACAAAAACAATTCATCTGATTTGGGTTCAACCATTTGATTATGTTTTCATATCTTGGCTCTCTATATAGTTTGACTTCCTTCCCATTTATTGGTATAGTAGCATATGAAAAATCAACCTGGACATTCCCTCCTACTACAATAGTTCATTATCTAGACAGCAACATACCATAGTATGGAGGAGTATCTATTAAAGTTACGTCAGTCCTGTAGATTGCTTCAAGACATGAGGCTAATTTTAATTCTACATCTTTCATAATTCCAACAACTGGAATAGATCTGTTATCCATTGCGTAGCATCTACCATAGGTAGTGTCCACCCATGGGCCTAATTCTTTCATGATGGCTATTGGCATGGTATTTATGGCAGCTCCAGAGTCAAGCATGCAATTCCTCACCAGTTTGTTATTAATTAGAAGTGTTATGTAGAATGGGTCTACCTGAGAAGGATTCTTTGTGATAGTGTCACCAAGATAAATCTCTGGAGTTCTTATAATTTCTTGTTCAAGATTGTTTATTTTGTTTTCTAGCTCCTTGTTTTTTCTATGATTTTGATGTTGATTTGGTACATTAGAAATCAATTTAAGAGCATTGTTTCTATACTCCTTGTATACACCTAAAAATGGCATGACTCTACTTAAATAAATATTTTAAATATTTATTTCATTATTCACATTCTTCTATCAATAAATAAATAAATTTATTTATTTATTTGATTCATCCCCTCTCATTTAATTAAATAAATTACATTTTATTTAAATTAATTAAATTCATCTACACCAACTTCATTCTTCTAAAATAATTAAATAATTTTAATTATTTAATTAAAATCTTTCATTCTTCCAAATTTAAATAAAATGCAATTTTATTTAAATTAAAATCTTAAATATCCACTAAATAAAATATATTTTTATATTTTATTTTACTCTTCTAAATTCTCCACTAAATAAAATATATTTTTATATTTTATTTTATTCTTCAAATATCTTCACAAAAATAAAATATATTCTTATATATTATTCCTCTCATTTATCTACAAAATAATTAAATAAATCTTTTTATTTAATTATGCATTCTTATCTTCAAAAATCATTCTTATCCTCTAAAAATACTTTCGTCTTGTCATACAAAAGAAAAACTAGTTTTAAAACATCTTTAAAGCAAACTTTCTCTTAAATTAGAAGAATAAATTCTAATTTAAGAAAATCAAATCTCATGCTCATCAAGAGAGGAGTTTGTTGATAACTGAGAGGGCAGGGGGGTGAATCAGTTATCCTAATAATTTAACTTTCTGTGCTTTCTTAACTGTTAATGCAACATCAGATTCTATAAGCAAGCATAATCATGAAATGTAAGTAACACCAATACACATGACACAATGATTTTGATGTGGAAACCCTGTTAAGGGGAAAAACCAAGAGGTGATTAACCCAAGATATTATTCTCTGTTAGAAGAATAGAGGATACAAAAATGGCACTTGCCAATTAGGGCTCACTGCCTACAAAAGACTTACTGTCTACAAGAAGAAACTTGAACTGATGAAAAGCATCCACACATGCTGAAGTTCAATTCCGGTTAAGCTCAGAAGACTGATCTGCAGCACTTCATTCTGACTCTCCTTGAGTGCTGTTGTCCTCTTACATTCCGGACCTATTTTTCTACCTTTTATATATTCTTCTGCTTTTATTCACACTTCAACACATACCACACACACCTTCATATCTAAATCAATCATGTATATATATCCACACAAGTGATTTCATCACCTTTTTAGTCAGCATCCAGAATAGTCAATATTTTCCTCAAACTCTGATCTGTCAACTAAATCCTTGCATACCAAGTAATGCGGATCAAGGATATACTTGTAGAAGTCATCAATCATGTCGGCCAATCATAACTTGCACCTTAAGAACCTTTACCATCATCAATAACACATCCAGAATAATGTCTGATGTTTTACCAGACAGTTCTTCCTCTGTCCACACTGTCAATCAGGAACCCGACACTCAAGTATTCATATCTCCTCATCCTTTCAACACCGGAGGCTGAATCCTTGGATTCTATTTGTCAAGGCACTCCTCTTGACTTCCCCAAATCTGCACGTTACGGAGATACATCTTTTGAGAGATCCAGACTTGTCTGTTGGACCTTACTGAGTGCTCTGCTCTTGCTTACCAGACTTCAATACTTCTTCAATCTGACTTCCGGTAAAGACTCATCATGTCTTGTGGATGTGTGAGATAACCTTTTTTGCCATCAATGACAACAATCATGAAGCTCCAATGTGTCACTTACCAACAGAGTTAACTCCACAAAGCTGCTTTTCGAATGACACATGTCTTTCTTCCATTTGTTGCACATTCCTCAACAACCCTCCTCCGTTGATCTTCCCTTTTCTTCTCAACCATTGATCTTCTTCTACACATCTCTATAAATACAACACTATTCTTCCTCATTTCATAATCCATCGTTTGAGTAAACTTATGGTGTAGAAACACAAGCGCGTCTTTGGCACTTCATAGCACTTCATAGCGCTTCATATTCATCCTCTCACATTTGTGTTTGAAACTCATTTTCAAATACAAAAAAGTATCTCATCCATTCCATTCTTGTCACCCTAAACAAGCAAGGGAGCATTCGCTTCTGAGGGCTTCATCATCAACAAGGTCAAGAAGAGATAGGCGAACTATGGAAGAAGATAGGTAAAAGGTTGTAAGTATTGTTCTTAGTTTTATTTTAATCAATCTTTTACTTTCATGTTTCATAGATGTATTGAGTTGTTTATTCATTGATTTGATTAATCCATTTTCCCCTTCACATTTTGGCGCCCACCGTGGGGCCCTTTCCCCTTTTCTAATCAAAATCTAAGTTTTATTATAAACAGGTTCTGTATAGGTTTTTGATAGAGTCATTTGGCGCATATACCCTTTGATTCAACGCATTTGACTCCTATTACACCGCATCCATACTCTGGCGCATCCAACCTCTGTAACGGTGCATTTGCCTCCTGATCCACCTCATCCATACTACAGTGCATCTGACTCCTAAAACAATGCATCTACCTCCTGAATTGGCACATCTAACGTCCGCAACGGTGCATCTAACCCCTATTTCGGTGCATGTGTTCTAGTTGCGCATATACCCTATTTGTCAACGCATTTACTCTGTAAAACACCACATCTGTCAATATTGCGCATATGCCTCTTGTTTTGGCTCATTTATCTTCTTTCTTTGCGCATATGTAAAACACTACATGCAACCTCTGTTTCTGTGCATTCAAACTGCAGGGCGGCGCACTTGATTTTGCTTTCTATTTTTAGGTTTTTTTTATTTTGGGTGTTTGAGCTAATGGTCATTTTTGCAGGGTTAGTGGGTGGATTAGATCATTTAGATGCTTTGCCTAGTTCACTTAGACTAATTAAGGGAAAAGTAACCAAGTGCATCACATACAACTTCCACATAGCTCATAACTAGGAAGAAAGTAATTAGACCCATTTGCTATCTTTGCATTGTTGATTATTTTCCTAGTTAGATCACTGCTATCTTTACAAATGGGAAAATGAACATTGCTTTGTCTTAATCACTTCCAAGTTAACAAACGAGAAAATGAACATTGCTATGTCTTAATCACTTCCAAGTTAACAACTGTGTGAGTGCACAAGTAGAGTAGCCCATTTAATTTTTCCACTTTTAACTAGGTTGGATAATTTAGTGTATTATGTGCTTGTGAATGACAATAGGCTTATGCTCTCCCCTTAACTGGGTGATCAAAGTGCCAGACTTGTCATTCTATTTGTTAAACCTTTAAGGGGGCTTGCTCTTGGATGCACGCCTGTCCAAGTGGGAATGACCCTGAGTGGTAACAGGCTAAAGCCAAGCCCTACCAAGCCACTTAAAATAAATTGTGCTTGAGGTGAAAACCTCAAGCAACGAGTGTTGCTGTGTTACACTGATGGCCAACCTCCCCAAAAACCCTCTAAGGCATAACCCTTTGAGGTTGGGAGACTCCATAATGGAGAGTAGTGCCGCCGCATGTGTAACCACTTGAATGGTT
Organism: Cunninghamia lanceolata; assembly: GCA_027924645.1. NCBI lineage: Eukaryota > Viridiplantae > Streptophyta > Pinopsida > Cupressales > Cupressaceae > Cunninghamia > Cunninghamia lanceolata. The sequence continues at coordinate 16,849,892 of BSBN01001215.1, read as the reverse complement.
GCCCTGACTAAGAACCAATTGTGTAGCAAGCCAAAAACCCCTATTTGTCGATGCAAAGGGTGGAGCCCTTGAAGCGGCCTCGATTCAAGTGACCCTTAGTAGAGGTAGTAGGGACAATCCTAAGGTTTAGTGGGGGTACGAGCCTAAGGAAACCCGGATCTGGTATGCGTGAGAAGTGAGTGTTGTGGAGGGGAGCCGGTGTTACCAGATCTTGGAGCTACACGCTTTGAGTGGCACAGCTAGAGGATTCAACGAATATTGTCACATCCAGCCTAGGTTGTACTTGTTTTGAGTCAAAATAATCCAAAAAATACAAAAAAAAATAAAAAGATAAAAATCATGAGAAACTTATATGTGTTTGTTGTGTTTTTGCAATAATTGAACATCAAACTATCCAGAAACACCAAGTTTTTCAAACCAAAAAACAAAAAATAAACCTAAAAATGTTCCAAAATTGTGCATTTGCCACGACCTGTGGCACATCTGATTTGACTTCCAGTGCATCTAAACTTTGTTGTGGCATATTTTCCAGTATTGCGCATTTGACCTGACTTTTGGCACATTTAACATTTGTTATGGTGCATTTGCCAGTATTGTGCATTGGACCCGACTTTTGGCGCATTTAACATCTGTTGTGGCACATCTGAAACTCTGCCAGTGTTGCACATTTGAACTGACTTCTAGCGCATTTGACCTGACTTCTGGTGCATTTACATTCTGTGGTGGTGTATATACTTCTACACATCCAAACTAGAGAGTAAACCTATACTTTCCCAAGAGCAAAAACTTTCAACATTTTTCAAAACCATTTCAAATTTGTGTAGTTTCCAAAAATCTGATTTAGACCTCGCAAATCTACCATCTCTCCCTCTCTTCCATACCATATCTGCTTTTTCATCCAAAGTCTCACCAAATCTTTCCAAATTCCTACAAGGTTAGAACCAAGTTATTCTAGATCACAATCAATACTTGAACAAACCTAGTGAGTCTCCAATATCAGGGGTTACTTATCCTTTCTCTCAGAACTCTACTAGTGGCTTGTTGCAAGGTGTGACCCTTCTTCTTGTTCAGCACTGCGCTATGGTGGTTTGTGACAAGGGCTTAACTTCCTCCCGTGCTTGTTAAGTCAAGTGGTTGTATCGGGCATTAATAGGTTGATCTTTTGGTGCAACGGCAACTAACAGTTGGTATTAGAGCCGAGGTCATGGGTTCAAACCCCATGCTTGCGCTGGGGGGATTGTTGCAAGGTGTGACCCTTGGTCTTCTTGTTTAGCATTGCACTGCGGTGGTTTGCGACAAGGGCTTAACCGCCTCCCATGCTTGTTAAGTCAAGTGGTTATATCGGGCATTAATAGGTCGATCTTTTGGTGCAACGGCAACTAACATGGCTTATATCAGACCAGTCAACATCAAGTAATCAGATTTTTGACATCCCTACTTTTGACTATCACTGTTGTATACCCAACTTGTTTGACACCTCATAGATCTAAGAAAAACCTTGCTAAAAACCTTGTATCATCCTAGCTTCTTGCTCAAGAATTTTTTTTCACTCCTTCCCATTTCTTTACCACCTTGCATGGTCTTAACTAGATTACAAAAACAAAAACAAATAGAAATGGCTGAGAAAAGTGTTCATGACGGTCACAAAAGTGACGAAGAAATTTCTATGGAAGAGATCCTTCAAACGCAACATAATCCAAAATTTCAACGCTTATTAGAAAAAGTGCTTGCCCAAGACCCTACAAAATTCTTGTTACATCTGGAAAGTCTAGGAGTCAAGTTCCCTAAGGATTATGATGTAGAGACTCTCAAAGAAACTGAGGGAAGTAGACATGAAGAAGAAACACCTTCGGACAAAAGCAAAACCAACACTGATGCTACAGATGCCCTAAGTCTAATGAACCAAAAATATGAGGCTCTCCAACAACAAGTTTCAGACATGAAAATGGGAGCATCGACTAAACATTACACCCTAGAGGATATTTCACCATATCCTTTTGATAGGGCCTTGGTCATAATACCTTTCCCCTCAAAATTTGAAGTACCTAAATTTGATAAATATCGAGGAAAGGGTGACCCAAGGGATCACATCAGAGAATTCAATGCTGCTTGTCTCAAGGTCACACACAATGACACCTAACTTATGTGACTCTTCCCACGAAGCTTAGGAGGACAAGCCATGGAGTGGTTCTCTAGACTGCCACCCGGTATTAAAACATTCAACGAACTGGTAGATAAATTTGTCACCCATTTCTCTTACAATATTGAACACGAAACCTCAATATTGGATCTTTGTAATACCAAACAGAAAGGAGGAGAATCTTTCGCTACCTTCTTACAGAGATGGAGACAACTAGCAAGCAAATGCCCACACCAAATGTTGGAGAAACAAATGCTAGAAATGTTTGTCCACAACTTGCAAACAGACCTAAGCTACCAAATCCAAATCCAATGCCCTACGTCTTTCAGCAAGGTCATTGAGATGGGCCTCACCATAGAAAAGCTCTAATCGCGAAAGGTCAAATCAAGCTCTATAAAGACACTCCTAGTACCAACTCCAACAATGAAAAACCTAGATTCTGGACAAAAAATAAAAACATTGTAAATGACGGGGTAGTAGATGCCAAAAATGTGACACCTAAACAACCAATTTTCAACCTATCAACACCTCGAAATAAGCCCACGCAAAACAAACCAAGAAATACCAAATCTAGGTTTACCAACTTTTAGCCTAGGAGAAAGTTCACACCTTTGGATGAGTCACTAGAAACTGCTCTATGGAAGCTAATCACCAACAATCTCATAACGCTTCCCTCAGCACGAGAGTACGAACCAAAGGTCAAACCCTGTTGGTGGAACGACAATGACTTCTGTGAATACCACCGAAACAGGGGGCACAAGACAAATAATTGTATTGCGCTCAAGCATACAATCGAAGACTTAATAGAGCAAAACAAAATATCTATTAACGGACATACCTCCAACAATGATCATCAGGCATTCAAGGATCCTCTTCCTAACTACGAGTAGGGAGGACCTTCCAACAGAAACAATAGTGGTTCTAACAATGCAAACTACACAAATGTCGGCTATGACTATGTTGTTAACCATATCTATGAAAGTGATTCACATATCAATGTAATAACTATAAACAAAGATCCAGATTGCAATGTTACTACTCGTAGTAATAGAGTCACCCTTAGAGGAGCCTCCACTCCTCCTGCCAACCAATACAGTATCGTGGATCAACTCCACAAAACACCTGCACACATCTCCATCTTGGAACTTCTGCGTCTATCTCCTTCTCATAGAACCATACTTGACAAAGCCTTAGCAAAAGCCTCCGTTCCCACAAACCTTGTTGAAAAGAAATTCCAAGCCATGGTCGGTCACATTACCTCACCACATTCCCTATCATTCACTGAGAAGGATGATATGTCAATCACTCAACCCCATAACGCCTCCCTCCATATCGAAGCTTTCATACACAAACACAAGATCAAAAGAGTCCTAATAGATGGAGGGGCTAGTTTGAATATTTGTACATAAAAGCTAATCCTTACATTGGGGTTTTCAGAGAAGGCTATAGATCCAAAGAGAAAAATCACCATAAAAGCCTATGATGAGGAGGAAAGAATGTCTAAAGGAATTGTCACCCTACCAATCAGAGTGGGCCCCGTGGTGAAAGATGTAGCTTGCCAAGTCCTCAACATGGAGTTAGCGTACAACATTCTTCTTGGGTGACCATGGATACATGCTTTGAAAGCAGTACCTTCCACATACCATCAATGTATCAAGTTCCCACATGAAGGTCAAGAGATCACCATCCAAGGTGACCCTAACCCCTTTCAATATTGTAACTCTATTTAGCCCAAACCAGAAGTTGTAATCCCCACCAACCGTGCTTTTGCAACCTTTTCATCTCGTGTAGACCTAGCTACACTTGCTTCCTCTTCAGGAGCGTCTCAACCTAAACTCCAACTCAAAGATAAGGGCCTGGGTGAGTACACGGTCTCCCAATCCCTTTGTTTGGCACAACTACCTCTATCTCCTAGATCCTATGGGAGACCCATCCTAAGGACACCCAAAGCAGAGAGAACCACCAAAGGACCATTTGTGAAATGGGGAAGCCTAGAAGATGAAAGTGATGAAAAAGATATCTTATAGTGGCTATACAAAGATGAAGGTAGTTCCTCAACACAACATAACCCTCCCATTATACAAACGACACAATATGGTCAAGGCTTTCAAATGCTATAGAGAATGGGGTATGAAGGACATGGTCCACTTGGTTCAAGAAAGGATGGCATCACTGAACCCATCCAACCTCATACCTTAACATCCTAAGACACTACAGGGCTAGGGTACACTGGAGCATCAAAAAACAACAGAACCAACAAGAACAAAGGCAAACAACCAGAAGCATCCACTAGCAATCTGGTTGAACAAATTCAAAGAATGCAAATGGGGAGTGAAACTAATTCTAACGAGTATGAGTGGGATAGCCTCTCTGAGATGTCTTGTGATGAGAAGGATATTGACGTTGTCCATGAGTACGACCCAACCCATGCCAACGAGAGACAAGGTCCAATGGCTAGACCGCTAGAGTCCGACCCGCATAGCAACAATAGTGAAAATCGTGAGGAAGGAATGATACCCCCCTTGACGGATCCACAAATAGAGGGTACCATCACAGACTTTGTCTAGGCCTTTAATAATTCTATCCTAACCATCAACACCATTGAACCAGGCCAACCTAATGATCCCTTACCTTTGGTACACCCTGAACTTATTGACTGGGACCTAGAAGGCACCACCCCTGAGTTAGACACCTTTGAAAATGATGAAGCCATCATCGATTATCTTGAGCTTAGAGATCACATATCTATAGTAGACCACAGAGCTGGCTATGCTATTGAACTCAATGAGAAGGCCTATTTTGGAGAGAGTGCCAAGCCTTTCAGTCATAAAAATATCAAGATAAAAGAATGATCTAACGGTGAAAACCACTCCGCGGCAGTGTTAAATCATCAAAATAGTAAAAATAAAGACATATCCAATGGTGAAAACCTCTCTAAGGTGCTGAAGGATGGAAGGCTTGACCCTCTCCCCAATCTTACACATCAGGAGAGATCGTCGATCTTGATAGAACTGGCAGAACCAATCAATGTCAGCACAGGAGATGAACCCAGAATGATCCACATGGCAAAAGCTCTAACAAAACACGAAAAACCAGCATTTACTAGTTTCTTCAAGAGAAAACAAATCAACTTTGCTTGGACATACATTGACATGCCAGGGCTAGATCTGAATCTTATCATGCATCATTTATCTCTAGCTCTGGGAGCTAAATCGGTCAAACAAAAACTCAAAAAGATGCATCCACATGTGGCCCTCATGGTGAAAGAAGAGATAAAGAAACTCTTAGATGTTAGATTTATCAGACCTATAGATTATCCTGAATGGGTTTCGACTATAGTACCGGTGGCTAAACTAGATGGCAGGGTCAGAATATGCAATGATTTCAGGGACATGAACAAAGCTTGTCTCAATTGGCAGACAAGTGCCATCCATTCTCTCATCTTTTACACAAGAATGTCCCCTTCAAATGGAACGAGTCATGTGAACAGGCATTTCAGCAATTAAAGGAATATCTCATGAAACCACCGGTATTGATGCCACCAATTTAGGGCCAACCTCTGCTACTATATATCTCAGCTACACCAACGGCCCTAGGAGCTCTCCTTGTACAACAGAACTACGATGGGAAAGAACATGCTATCTATTATATCAGTCAGACACTTGTTGGGTATGAACTACAATACATGCCCATTGAAAGAGCATGTCTCGATGTAGTCTTTGCCTCGCAAAAATGGAGACATTACATGCTGTCACACTCTATCAAACTGATAACAAAGATTGATCCACTAAAATACTTGCTCAACAAGGTAGCCTTAATTGGTAGATTATCAAAATGGTTCATGCTTCTTAGTGAGTTCGACATTGAATATATAGACAGGAAAGTGATAAAAGGACAAGTGCTTGGAGATCAACTGGCAGATGTGCCCCTAATGGATGATAGCCCTCTGAGCTTTGAGTTTCTAGACGAATCTATATTCCACATAAATACAACAACTTGGAAAATGTACTTTGACAGCTCATACACTCAGCATGGATTGGGGGTAGGTATCTTATTAATCACACCTAATGGCGATACTATACCTAAATCATACAGACTATTCTTTCCCTACACTAACAACATGGCAGAGTATGAAGCCCTGGTCATCGACATCAAACTCGTAGTGGAATGGAACATCAAAGAACTTCAGGTATATGGGAACTCACAGCTGGTCATCAACCAAGTAAATGATGACTACCAAACGAAAGATGAGAAATTGATACCTTATAAAAGAATGGTAGATGACTTCAAAGAATACTTCATCAAGATCTCTTTTGCACAGATACCAAGGATAGAGAACAAAGCTACAGATGCAATGGCAGTGATTGCATCTCTCCTAGATATTCTAGACAATCAATCATGCTACGAGTTCTTAGTAGAGCCAGTATCTTGTCCTGCATATGATACCCCTGAATACCACATCATTTGCCACATTGTAGGAGCTGATTCCCCTCTCTATGGAAAGATATTTGCCTATCTTAAAGAGAATACCCTCCCACCTGATCTCTCCAGTAACCAAAAATGAACCTTTATCTGACAAGCATCCTGGTATGCCATTTTCGCCAATACCTTATATCATAGAGGTCTCGATGGTACTCTCCTTAGGTGTCTCGATAGTGAGGAATATCAAACCGCCATGAGCGAAATACATGAAGGTATATGCGGGACCCACTCTAGTGGCCCTACCCTAGCCAAGAAACTCATACGCATGGGGTACTATTGGCCAACTATGGAACAAGATTCCTATCATTTTGTGAAGAAGTGCAAGAAATGCCAAATCCATGGGAACCTGATACATGCACCAATGCAGGAGCTATAGCCATTAACAACTCCTTGGTCGTTCTGTCAGTGGGGACTCGACTTAGTGGGCAGGATCCACCCTCCTTCCTCAAGCGGCCATAAATTCATTATCACTGCCACAAAGTACTTCACGAAGTGGATTGAAGCCATGCCCTTAGCCAATATCATAGGCAAGCAGATTGCCTCCTTTATCTTGAACTATATCATTTGTTGTTATGGTGTCCCTTCGTCCATCATCACGGATAACGGATGACCCTTCAAAAATGAAGATGTCAAGGAACTATGCAACAAATTCCATATCCAGTACCGCCTTTCAACCCCTGTTACCCACAAGGTAACGACCAAGCTGAGGCATCAAATAAAACCATTCTAAAAATCCTAAAGAAGACTGTCAATGATACTGGCCATGATTGGCATGTCCAATTGAATCCCACACTATGGGCCTACCGCACAAGCATCTGCACACCCACAGGTGCAACACCATACTCCCTAGTTTATGGATCTAAAGCTATCTTGCCCATTGAAGTCGAGATCCCATCCTTGCGAGTTTCACTAAAAGGCCTCATATTAGATGAAGAGTATAGAGTGACAAGACTCCAAGAATTAGAACTACTCGAAGAGCGAAGGCAACAGGCCTTTAACCACCTGAAAGCATATCAACAATGCATGTCTAGAAGCTACAATCACAAAGTAAAACCCCAGATATTCCAAGTCAGTGACCTAGTCCTAAGAGAAAATCCTAGAAATCAGCAAGATAGAGAAAAGAAAGGAAAGTTCAAACCTAACTGGCTAGGTCCCTATATCATCATCACAGCTTATGGATCAGGGGCATATCAATTGGCTACATCTGAAGGTGAACTATTTGATGATCCTATCAACAGCATGTACCTTCGCAAGTTCTATACTTGAAAACCCCAATGTAAGGGAGTCCTGAAAAAATCTAAAAATTTGAAAAAGTGATCAAAAACACAAGAACAAAAAAAATAAAAAAAATGGAGAAAATAACAAAAAAATCATCATATGGTGAAAACTTGGCAAACAGGTGCCTAGGATAGGTACCATGGTGAAAACCTGGCAAACAGGTGTCATGTGTACTTTTAGCTTCTCGTGCAAATAAAAGCAAGTGGTGAAAACCTGGTAAACAGGCGCTATCTGTGACAAACCACTTCCTCCATCTGTTCTGACTTCATATCTCTTGTGTCCCTCATACCGTTCATCTTGAACCAGTCCTTTGAACCATTATCAAACTACGTCGCCTCTAAGTTATCAGGTAGGTAAGGCCATTCTTAATGCACCCCCGAGGCTCCTCTCCACTCCACTGTCCCGTCTGTCCCATATCTAGTCCTTTTGTCAATCTAAGTCCATGCTATTTCTGCACCACTTTGCCATCGCCTAGGTCTTAGGTCCACTAGGGTTTACCCCGAACTACGTTGCCTCTACGTCATCACATAGGCAAGGCCATTTAGCAATGAGCCCCTGAGGCACTAGGTCAGTCCTTTAGGGCCCATCTCTCCATGTCTGTCTGTCATCTCACCCATAATAAGTCAATCTTTGTCTAAACTGGGGGCAACTCCTCAACCTAGTTATGGATTTGGATTCTTGAATGCCACTTTTCTAAGAGGATACCAATAAGGATTGCGATACCTTTCACTAGACAAGCAAGCACAACAAATACAAGCTACCCAAACCAAAAGTCTTGACACAAAACATCAACCTGTCCAAAACAAAGCAGAGTACCATACCAAAAACACTAAAACTATTCTATATCAATTATGGCAAAAGACACATATAATACAAAGAAGTTTTGTCAATAGGTTAACTCACAAGGTCTTGAATTTTTGTCATTATGTCTTCCTATGCTACTCAAGGATGCCCAAAGCTAGAGATGTTATGATGGGGGCATAATATTTTTCTTTGTCTACTGCTTGTAGATTAAACTTTAGTAATGTGACAACTTTTGTCTAACGACATGATCAGTAAAAGCTCATCGAGGACTTCGAGGTCTAAACATGAAAAGGGGCAATCCTTGTCTATTGAAATGCAAGAAGTACGTAGGTCATCTAGATTCAAGTTTGACTAGATGCTTGTATCACCTTTCTATATCAAAATCCAGGTAAGGGATACTCAGGTCATCTCAGTCTAATTATGCCTAGATGCTTGTATTTCCTTACCACATTTCAAAAAGTGAAAAATACCAAAAAGTGGCCAATGATGAAAGCAAAAAAAACCTTGCAAAAATCTCAAGATGACAATCCACATCCATACCCAGCAAATCCATATCATCCATGCAATAAATAAAATCCTACAACATATCAAGTGTAAAATCCTCATTTCCTCCACCTCTTTTCTTCTATATCATCTCTGTGTCGATTGAGTACATTTGGACCTATCAAAAACATAGCATAAGAAACATATCATATCGCATGAGCTAGCCATCCACATGATTAAATCATTTTGCATACATACATTTACATCAGTATATCAATAGCAACAAAATCAAAAACATAGACATTTCCATATAGAGCTACATAATCATATCCATAAACAAGTCACATTTACATTTGCATATCAAATCATCCCAAATCCATCTAGCATACATCACATATACAAATACATCATGAAATAGATTACATCCATAGCATATAAATGTAAGAACACATGCATGTAGACCACAAACAACTGCATCATCATATAATCATCAAAAACATGTCCAAATGTACAACATATCAAAATCTCTGTCCAATTTCTCATAGTCATATCATATGTGTATACAAAACATAAAAAATGGTGATACATGTCTCGGGGCAAAATAAATACATATATCGGCTATCTCAGCCATCCATCAAAAATGTGTACAAATCTGATAAAAAATGGTACAACTATCCGGGTATGCCTAACCCTGCTGCCGTGGAATATTGCTCCCTACACTAGCCTCTCCTCTGTCCCCCTGCCTGCGGCGGGCCCCTCACTTAGCCTATAGACTGTGACCCACCTGCCCATTGGAAGGCCTCTGACTGACTCCTGAAGCTAGGGGCACGCTGATCCGCTACCACGACTCCATGGTATAACCCTCTATAGTACTGAGCCTATGCCTGGGCTCTAGTAAGCTCACTCTACACCTAGACCACCTGTGTCTGTGCTTGCTGCACCTATGAAACCAAAAAATTGGATGTCCCATCTGTGTCCATGGCCATTACGGCTGTATCTCTTTTTGCCCTCATAGCCTGCATGCTAGCTAAGGCTGCATCTCTCTCCCTCATCAACTCTGATAACTGAGTCATGTTAGACTCTCTCCGTGACTCTGCTGCTCTCAGGTGAGCCCTCAGATGCCTAATCTAGCTCTGTAATGCCACCATGGCCTACTGCTGCAAGTCAGGCTACGAAGCCTATCCTACCTCTACCTGTTCATGTGCCACTTGCTACGCTAGCACCTACCCTGCCTATACCTTCTACTGTGCCACCTGCTGTGGTGGTAGCATCTGTCTCTGTGCTACCACTAGATGAACTGGCACCTATACCTGTGCCTATCCTACAGTCAGCTACCCAACTGCCTACTAACCAGGCTGTCCCTCTCCTAACCTCCGCCACTGTCTCAACCTGCCTCCCCCTCCTCCTCCATCTCCTCCTCTCCTCCTCCTCTGTACTCCCCTCCTCCTGCCAGCTACACCCTCATTGTCTGAATCATCCTCTTCTATACAAGGAGCTAACTCTCCTGGCCCTGAATATCTCAGGAATGGGTGTGCCATGAACCACTCCTCGTAGTCTAGCGTCATGCCAGCGTCCACTATGTCCCTCCTCATGGGCCAAGCTGCATAAGGGATCTACTGAAAGTCTGTCAAGGCCTCCTCATATGAGGCCATGGGACCCCATCTATACCTCTCTGCATGAGTCCTAGCAAAGCATGTCTCCCCCTGTGGTCTGCCCTAGACTCGGCCAAACTATCACTGCACTCTGCTCACAATCTACCTCTCCAGAATGTACCTAGTCCTGCCAATGAGCCACTGCGTCTGGAAGCAATACGGAAGCTCATTGTCCTCATTGTCCCATACCTCACAGTCTATATAGGGACGCCAGACAACTACATCGACACCATCAAAAGCATGTCTCCAATACTCCAACTTCCCCAGCCTGTGTTGGGAAATCACACCTGCATAGTCGTAACTATAAGGCTCACCCCTCTGCCTGTGAAATACACATATCGACCATGTGATAGCAATGTGCTCCCACAACCAAAACTGCAACAATGACACACCCGCAGATAAACTAGCTCCTCTGTGATAAACCACCTAGTGCATGTCTATATAAGTGTGCCAGCACACACACACCCCATGCATACCGGGTCCCATCTATGATCATGCTCTCCAGCACCCTCCCCTAGCTGATCGGGAAGCCATGAGATCTCCTATCGGGGCATATCATGCCACCGATCAGTCCAGCCACTATGCCTGGGAAGTAGTCATAGCAGTCATACATGTCCTGCCATGAAATCTCCTCCTCCACCAACTTTGGGTCATCAAATACGTGTCTACACTCCTCCAAGCTAGCATCTTGCTGCGACTCATACTCAACCAGCTCTCCCTGAATTAGGAGGTGCAGAATCTGGTACACATCCTCAAGAGTAACCACCATCTCCCCCGTCGGTAGATGGAATGTACCATCCTCGTTGTGGAATCACTCCATCGCTGCCATCAACATAGCCTGGTTCGCGTGAACCTCAGGCATAAAACAAACATAGTTTAGACCCATAGCACTAGAGCCTCACACTCTATCTCGGTCAACATATATCGCTGCAACAACGACAATGGGAACTGTTCTCGTGACATAAGGACATTCCGAATATCCTCCTGCAAACCAAGCAAAGCATACCATCAACAACATCCATATCCAAGCAAGCCTACTCATAACAATCAAACTATCCTATCAATGACTTGACATATCAAATTAATCAAAACAACATATCATCTCTTGACTAGATTCCTGACAATCTCGAAGATCACTTATCAATTGACGCATTGATCAAGGTGCCAATTGGGTTAATTTTGTTAAGTCATTTGATTTTTTAGTGCAAATGCACCAATCCAGGTAGCAAATGCGCTGATCCATATCACATGTGCCACTTCCCCATGAATATGCCAATCTAGAGCTTGTATGCGCCGTTCTGGCACATGCACCAATCCTTAGGTCACATGCACCGCTTCCTGACAAATGCACCAATCCAGAGCTTAGATGCACCAAACTAACAAATGCGCTGAAGTATATCTCAAAAGTGCCACTTCACGACATATGCGCCATTTCAGAGTGCATATGTGCAGAACTACGGTTTGGGGCATTTGTCTAATTATTTTTTCCTAGCCATTACTAAGCCTAATAAATGACTTTTTGTGAGTTTTGACGAACTACATACCGGGGGTCCTACCTCCGCTCGCTGATTGAACCGTCGGATCCACTCAAATCGGTGCTCCTCGCGCTGAATATCCATCTATCTAGCTGCCATGCTCTCCTAAGCTCTCCAAAGGACTAATCAACTATGGACAAGTGTACAAATGAATAGAACTTGTGGACCCAGCTCCTATATATAGCAAGTGAACCATATCAGACTGTATGACAACTGTGGCTACTTCCCATGCCTATTTCTTCTGAAACGTATCTAGTTTTTCTCCATCCTAACCCATCTTTTACCTTCTTTGTGAGATTGTCCATCTCACGCCCTCCACCTTCTTCCCGTCCAATCTCTCGAGGGGGCATCCTATCGTTAAACTTGTACCAAGGGAAAACTGGGGCATGTATCACTGTCAAAAAAATTTTTTCTTTGAAACAACGTGATAAAACACATTGCATCAAAGAGGGGCAAAATGTATACACCTAAAAATGGCATGACTCTACTTAAATAAATATTTTAAATATTTATTTCATTATTCACATTCTTCTATCAATAAATAAATAAATTTATTTATTTATTTGATTCATCCCCTCTCATTTAATTAAATAAATTACATTTTATTTAAATTAATTAAATTCATCTACACCAACTTCATTCTTCTAAAATAATTAAATAATTTTAATTATTTAATTAAAATCTTTCATTCTTCCAAATTTAAATAAAATGCAATTTTATTTAAATTAAAATCTTAAATATCTACTAAATAAAATATATTTTTATATTTTATTTTATTCTTCAAATATCTTCACAAAAATAAAATATATTCTTATATTTTATTCCTCTCATTTATCTACAAAATAATTAAATAAATCTTTTTATTTAATTATGCATTCTTATCTTCAAAAATCATTCTTATCCTCTAAAAATACTCTCCTCTTGTCATACAAAAGCAAAACCATTTTTAAAACATCTTTAAAGCAAACTTTCTCTTAAATTAGAAAAATAAATTCTAATTTAAGAAAATCAAATCTCATCCTCATCAAGAGAGGAGTTAACTCCACAAAGCTACTTTTCGAATGACACATGTCTTTCTTCCATTTGTTGCATGTTCCTCAACAACCCTCCTCCGTTGATCTTCCCTTTTCTTCTCAACCATTGATCTTCTACACATCTCTATAAATATAACACTATTCTTCCTCATTTCATAATCCATTATTTGAGCAAACTTATGCTGCAGGAACACAAGTGCGCCTTTGGCACTTCATAGCGCTTCATATTCATCCTCTCACATTTGTGTTTGAAACTGATTTTCAAATACAAACAAGTATCTCAGCCATTCCATTCTTGTCACCTTAAACAAGCAAGGGAGCATTCACTTCTGAGGGCTTCATCATCAACAAAGTCAAGAAGAGATAGGCGAACCATGGAAGAAGATAGGTAAAAGGTTGTCAGTATTGTTCTTAGTTTTATTTTAATCAATCTTTTACTTTCATGTTTCATAGATGTATTGGGTTGTTTATTCATTGATTTGATTAATCTATTTTCCCCTTCACACTCCTCTATCTTAATCATTTCCATTAATGGAACTGATATCTTGATTTGGGATAATGCTTGTGTTATATCAAATGAAGGAGTAGCATTAATCTGTTCTGACTTTTCTCTATTGGAACCCTTTTCATCAGGTTGGTGCTTGTTATTATCATTCCCCTTGTTTTGTTCAATTTTGGATGTTTCTTTATATGTAGTTTTATGATTTTGTCCTTTCTTATGGTTGTCAAAGATACACTTCTTATGATCTGGTTCTTTGACAAACACAGCTCTAGGTGTCCCTTGGTTAGTATGCACAGTCTTGTTCCTTAGGTTGTAATTGTTTCTGGCCTAGGCTACAACAACAATTGTAAGCGCTCTCTTTTCTTCTTTAGTGGGCTTTCTTAATTGGAATTGTGGGACCACGTTAGATATATAAGCATTGTCTTCATCATCAAAGAAAACATCTTGTCTTCCCATGCTAATATTATACTTTTGGTTGCTTACATCATATTCATACCCATTTTCTTCAGCGGATGAGTATCCTTCATCAATTGAGTGACGTGTCATTCCTAACATATTTATGGTATGATCATCCATGTTCTGATCATAAGATATTTCATTTTCTTGCAAGGATTGAGCTACCACACAATATTCAAGTGAGTGGGGTAAGTTGCATGCGATGCAACATGGGTTGCTATCCACTACATGTGTCCCATGTTTCTTCAATGGGTCAGGAGTATGTTTTCCACAATTCTACTTTCTATTGTTATTTAGAGGCCATCCGTCCTTCCAATTTATATTATAAGGCATATCATGGAGCCTTGGTCTCTCATTCCTATAATAATTATTTTGCTTTACTTGATTGTTATTTGGTTTTGGTGGGATTTTTGGATTATCTCTTTTCCCAAGCTTCCCAGTTGCTCTCCTATTGTTTTCAATACTCATGGTTGCCTTTTGGGCCTCTGCCAAGGTCATAGGGCTTTGTTCCTAAGCTCATATCTAGTTTTGGAGTCAAAGGTGTTGAAATACAAAGCCAAAGCCATGTGATCTTGAGGCTTCAACTCTAGTGGGATCTTATGATAGATTTTTGAAAACCTTTGATTGAAATCAACCACTAATTCATTATAATTTTTTGGATACTTGTTAACTCATGTACAACAAAATTTGGATCAAATTGGCTCCCATATTGCTCTTTAAACTGTTCCTTGAAATCTTCAAAAGAATTAATTGATGCATCAGGCAAATTCTTATACCAGTCCCTAGCATCTTCAATAAGAGATAGCATAAATAATTTCATTTGGACATATTCATATTGCACTTCATAATTATCCATGACTGTCTCAAAGTTTCTAATATGTTCTTCTGCTAAGATGGCATTGTTTCCAGTGAATTTTGGAATGGTATTTCTTAAATCATTATCAATAGGATCTGGACATATTTGATATCTAGACAAGTCTATTTGTTTGTATATGTTTATGTTAAGAGGTCCTTGTAAGTGTTGATTTGGTTGATATCAATTATGAGGAGGATGTTGTTGTATATTATGGTGTGGGTTCATGCTTATATTTTGACAAAGAGGTGGAATATGATGATGACCGGGTGGTGGATAAGGATTAGCTATATGTTGGGATGTGTTATGGGAATTGGGTGGTTTTGGATTTCGTGGTGGAATATTTTGTTGGACATGGCCACCATGTGTTGTTTTTAAAGTATATGAACTACTTGCATTCTGATATGGCCCATGTTGATTGATTCTTAAAGCATGCCCACCTTGCTTATGGTGGGGGTATATACTTTGAGCTAGTTACTGTGGTTCTACACCTTATTTGTTGTAGTTCTTGTTTCAACTATTCTTCTTCTTCTCTTAATTTGGCTAGCTCAAGTTCCTCTTGTAATTTAAGTAAATCTTTCTACATCTCATCCTTATTTCTTATGTCTTTGGTGGAGTACTATGGTTTTCTATGGATGTTATCTGATCTATAGACTCATATTGAATTTCTTCACCCTATTGTAATGACATTTGATAATCATACTTTGCCTACTTCTGCATTATTTCTCTTTCAAGTTGAGCTTGATATTCAATCTACCTTTGAGGGTGAGGCCTGCATTGGACTAGAATATCATCAGACTGGGCATGATAACTTTTGGACTGGAGCTCATCTGGTTCATGTAGGGGGTGAATGTTATGAGTTATTATTGGTTGTTTTGAAGTATTCTCTTGGGTATTCTAGTCATTAATACATTCAGACTGATTTGACATCCCTGTTTTCTTGGAAGGGGCCCTTCTAGGTGGGGAAGATTGCAATTTCTTACCATAAGCTTTAGATCTCCTACCATCCATTGTTATATTTCAACTAAACTTTGTATAAAGTTGCCACCTCTCCTTAAGGAGGAATGATCTTTTCTGAGTTCTCTCAACCAGTAGATTTATAATTTCTTATTTGTTTGACTCTTTTCTCTTCGTATGATGAAACCAAATAGTCTGGAGTTATCCTTGGTAGAGTCGCCAATTCTATTAGGTCACAAAAACAAAGGTTGTTAACCCTAAGAGGTTGCCAAGCTCTCTTGATATTTTTGGCTAATGACATGGGGTAGATATGGCTAAAACCCCCTTCACTTCAGGCTCTGCCAAACCTAGGTGGGTATACCTTGACTATTCGTGTAGACTTAATTGACATTCACAGTGGCATACGGGTGTGTAGTAGATGTAAATGCAAAAGTTATTCCTAATATTTGAGAATGTAAATTGGGTTTCTATTAAATGATGTTTTGAAGTGAGTATGACCAGTGCTTTATCTATTGGGCAAAGGGGTCAAGATTTAATGGTGTATGGATCTTTATGTTTGGTTAAACCTAAATTTCTAGGCACTTATATGAACCTATACCTTGTATAGATGTGCAAGGATGTCTGGTTGCAAGGTTCTTCTTATCAAATCCCAATGATATTTCCATAAATTACTATGATTAAAAGAAAGGATTTTAATTCTAATGGGAAGGAAACCAACCAAGATGACTTGTTCAAAGGATTTTAACCTTGGGCAAAGACCAATAAACTTAAACCACTTAGCAGGACTTAAATCAACTTCTTATAGAAATCAATCGAATAGATCACACAAAATTAACAAATGTGTATTGATAAATTAATTATATCCCTAATATATGAATTTAAACAACTTAGGAAACTATTTTGGTGACAACCATGCAGCCCATAAAAATAAAACTCAACACAACAATTTGCAATGTCAGAAAATGTCCACTTGGGGGCTTTTCCCTCATAAGGTTTAGCTCCCGGGTCTTTAGTGTGCATTTAAAACATATTACATCATAATTTGACATCTCGATGAAATGATCCCTAAGTTTAATGACAAATGGGACCTAGGGGGATCCCTTGAACCTAACCTTACCCAAAATAGGGGGAAGGACTTGGGTACTCGTGCCCTGGTCCTGCCCTATTTTGGCTCAGTCCCAATTTTTGGGTGTCAGCTTGTGACCGTTATTTGGGTCCTATGCCGACACAATAAGTTTAAATTACAAAATTCTTGGCGGGAGTGTTTGTAGCTGCATATAAAAGCATGTTTAGGCATTGATTTGTAAACTAGATTATTATTGTGCACTTTATGCATTCTAAAGGTGATTCAAGGCTTTCATTGTATTGCAAGAACAGATTTGTGTTGTCTGTGTTTGTATTTGTAGATTTGAGCAATCATCTCCTCATGGCATGAAGAGCTTCTTCCTCCCATGAGATCTTCACTACAAGGTGATATCATTCATGTTTTCAAGAATTTATCATTTGGTTTTTGTCTCTGCCTCCAAGGGCACACACTTTCTATCTAACAATGGTGTTTGGAAGACTTGAATGTCTCTTTGGGGCTTGACTGAGGCAAGCCTCTAAACACCACAACCCCCTCCCAAAGTTTTCATGATTGCAGGTTATAGGTTGAAGCTATAGACAAAGTGAAGTTGCAGAAGGGTACAATAGAGTGTCAAAATTATAGATCAGAGAAGAAAATAATTCCTTGGACTAGGGTACCCACTCATTAGTCATTGAAGTTTTGTGATGGGAAACCTTTGGTACAATAGGAACAGGTTGCAGATCTTGTTTGCAAATCCTGAAAAAAAGTAGGGCCTTGTACTTGGGTGCCTACTCTTTAGTCCCTGACTGTTCCACTTCTGAATCCCAAAAATAGGTGCACAACCATTCATCATTTTACATCTTTCTGTAGCAATATTTTCTGATATTCATCCATTTGTTATCGTATTTGCATAATTAAGGTTTTGAGGTATAATTGAGCATAAGAGAAGATAATTAGAAATCAAATCATAAAAATCTAAGTTTACCTACATCTCATAGTGACCTAGGGTATGATAGTACATTGCAACTTGACCCTAGATCCTTGAATGAAAGGGTGAAAGGAGGATACATACACAAAACTACCAAAAACTCAACTAACCAAATTTTACACTTTACAGTTTGGTGAACCCATGTTATGGACTTGTTTGCACCTTGTTTATTGTTTTACTTCAGATTTGCAGTGATTTCATTCATTCATATAGTCATTCATCTTATTGCATTGGAAAACTTACAAAAAAATTGAAAAATTGGAAAAATTGGAAAAACAATTTACATTTTAGGGCTTCTATTTTGCATTAATTAATTTTAATTTCATTAAATTTATGATTTTTTCAATAGATATAATATAAATTGTAGAAAATTACAAAAATTCAATATCTTGCATTACATTTTCATCATAAAATTGCTACGGTTTTGTTGAAAATTGTGAGTTTTGCATATAACCTAGTAATTCCAAAAATCTAGGGTTTGTAGGTAAAATCTTGTTTCAGATTTTTCTACTAATCAAAGACACTCATTCAAAATTGCATTTGTCTGTAGTGTTTCATTTTAGTACAAATTTGCATTTAGATTTTAAAAATTTACATTTTTACATAGAAAATTTCAACAAAAACTAGCATTTTCATTGATTTTTCACTAGATTTGCATTTGCATTTTGCATATTGCAGCTTGGAAATCATTTTAAGATCTAAGTGAATTTAATTTTCATCATACACCAGATTGAAACACATTCATGTAGCATTTTACATCAAGATCTCAAACCTAGGGCTTGAAAAACCTTGATTTTCACTAGATTTGGCCTTATCGACTCTCTAAATTTGCACTATAGGCATGTTGTGAAGAGTATTTTTTCTCTAATTAGCTGATATTAGGGGTATTATCTATTTCCCCTCCTAAAAATAATTATAACACCTTTCTATTGGCCTCTTGTATTGAAAATTTGGTGAAAAATTACACATTTTTGCTATTTTTGCCTTAGGGTTTGGCCTAGTTTGCACCTTAAGCATGTTGTGTAATGTCCCCTTCTTAAAGGAAACACTAAAACCTAAATTTGCATAAGAATGATACTCAAAGAGAACAATAAATAAGTAGGATCAATGATGATTCTTTCATTTCGTTACTTATTAAAAGATTCCTAATTGTTACTTATAGATTGTTAACCATTCTATAATTCATATTCTTTATTACTTTCCCTTATGGAACTAGGTTTTACATGTATAGGGCATGCTGAAACCATCTCTTAACCCAGCCTACGGGAAACTATGTCCCAGCCTACGGGCTTATCTCCTAACCCAGCCTACGGGAGACTTTGTCCCAGCCTATGGGCCTTCTTACGGATGGGATTACTCTGCCTCTCCCCACAAGACCTAACATTCCTTTAAGGATGAAGTAATAGAGTAACAATCTAAGTTCATCCTCCCATATCATCTTCCTTCTATTCCTTAACCATGGATGGGGAAATTATATGTCTAGGGCGCGTTGAACCCTCTCCAATGCGATTGGGAATGGAATTACTCTGCCTCTCCCTAGCATCCTTGTCTAGGGTGCGTTAAACCCTCTCCAATCCATCGTGATGGAATTATCCCGCCTTTCCCTAACAAGACCCCTCTCCTATAGTTGGATGAGATAGAAGGACGAGATGGTTATGGTCTCTCTTTAAAGATTGTATGTAATCAATATATCTTACTCATGTTTTTAAGGATGTATTTCTAACCATATATTATTCAATGCTTATTTAGTATATATTTATGTTTGTTGTACAATGGATTACCTGTATATAATACTTAACTTATTGAGTATGGTCTAACACCATTTATTTAGATTATTATAATTTCACCATGCTAAGTATTTCCAATTATTATTTATTTATTGTTCACTTACTATATATGTTTTGTTATTATACAATGGGCTTCCATTTCCTTGCATATACGCTTATCTAGTATTGTCTAAAACCCATATTCAAATTGCTATTATCAATTTCTGTTAATATTACATTTATACCATTTTCAATAGCATTATCTATTAACAAACGTAGCTTATTCATATTTCACTTACCAGTTCGCGGCCCCTGATGACAGTGGATTTTCGTGCCTTAATTCTTGTTGCCAGAGGTCCCACCTGCTTCCCGATCTGCCTTTCCTTCTATTCCCCCACTATGTGGTTTGTATGATCTTCGATGCCCTTGCAATAGGCAGGGTAACTTCTTTATAGACCCAAATGGTCAGTATACCAAGTGACGCGACTAATGAAATAGCTTCGGTTTGCTTTATAATAATGTTTAGGGGTTTTGACCCTTTATAGGGGTGCGTTTAACATTTGAATGCTACTTGTGATATGTAACACATATGTATATTATCACGAGTTTATATATTTTTACTATATGTTCATTATTGCAAATATTGAATTAGATATTAATATATATGTATATACTTGATAATAATGTTCATATAATGAAGTTGATATAATTTATAATAACAATATATGTATAGTTGTTTATTATTTATCCTTGTATAAATAATGTTTTCTTTAACACATATTTCCAAATACGAACATAATTTATAGAAATATATATATATATATATATATATATATATATATATATATATATATATATATATATATATATATATATGTATGTATATATTATAATATATTTGAAATATGTGTAAATCATAATTGTATAGTGTAATTGAGGAGATATGACAGTCCCCCCCACTCAAGATTGCTTGTCCTCAAGAAATTTAAGATTTGGTACATCAAGGATATCTTCTTTTTCCCAAGTAGCATCGTCTACGGATAGTCCCTTCCACTTGATAAGATAATCCGTGATGATTCGGTTTCTCAATCTTTTTTCTCTGGTACTTATGATTTTTTCAGGTTCCAAGGTTAATTGGCCCTCATCGTCGAGTGGAGGGAGGTCCTCACACGGAGTAACCTTTTGGCCAAGCACTTTTTTTAACCTGGATACATGGAATACATTGTGGATTTTGCTATTCCCGGGGAGTTCTATTTCATATGCAACTTCTCCAATCCTTCTTATTACTTTGTAGGGCCCATAAAACCGGGGTTTAAGTTTTTCGGCGCCACTGGATTTTAGGGAGGACTACTTGTAAGGTTGCAATCTCAAGAATACCATCTCTCCCTCTTCAAAAGTTCTTTCCACCCATTTCTGATCAGCATAAATCTTTTGTTGATTTTGTGCATGATGTAGATTATCCCTAAGAGCCCTCATGATGTCTTCATGTTGCTGAATAAAGTCTTTAGCTTTGGGACATCGACTTTCCCTTAAGATCATGTTTCCAAATGAAGGTGGATCATATCCATATAGAGCTTTAAAGGGGCTCATCCCAATGGACATGTGGTATGTTGTGTTGTAGCAATATTCACCAAGGTGTAACCATTTGTTCCATGCCTTCTGGTGTCTAGTGACGTAGTTCCGTAAGTATCCTTCAATCCATTTATTAACAATTTTAGTTTGGCCATCCATTTGCGGATGGTAGCTTGTACTGGGGGTCAATTTCGTTCCAGATAATCTGAATAACTCTTGCCAAAAAGTACTCATGAAACGGCTATCGCGATCACTGATTATGGTGTCAGGCAGTCCATGGAGTCTAAAGATTTCTCTAAAGAACATGTCTGCAACTTGAGGGGCTTTATATTCAGAAGTGATAGCCATGAAATGAGCATACTTTGTGAGTCTATCCATGATCACATAGATACAATCTTTCCCTTGAGCTTTTGGTAGGCCGGTTATGAAGTCCATGGATATACTACTCCATTTTTGTTCTGGAATTGGTAAGGGTTGTAGTAACCTGGCTGGATGGGTCTGTTCCACCTTATTCCTTTGACAAGAATCACATTATTGTACATATTTCAGCACATCCCTTTTTAGTCCTTTCCATGCAAACTGCTCTCTAATCTGTTTGTAGGTTTTGTAATAACCCTGGTGCCTGGCTAAAGGTTGGTCATGAAATTCTTTAAGGATCCTTCCTTTTATCTTAGATCCTGCTTCCACATAGACCCTATTTTTGTAGAGTATAAGTTCATCTTGGATTTTGAATTCATCATTTGGTAAATTCCCCTCAAGTATCTTTACGGTGAGAGGATCCTTAGCGTAATCACCTATGAGGATATTCTTTCAATTTGGTGAGACACTTGTCATGGCACATATGAAAGGTTTCCGAGATAGCGCGTCAACTACCACATTATTTTTCCCTTTCATATAAGTGATGTCAAAGTTACAGGCTTGGAGTTTGCTTACCCACCTTTGCTGCCTATCGTCAAGATCACGCTGCTTTAGAAAATGTTGCAAGCTGTTATGATCTGTCTGGACTGCAAACTTCCCGCATACAAGGTACTGCCGAAACTTGTTTAGAGCATGCATGATGGCCAACATTTCTTTATCGTAAGTAGAATAAAGTTTCTCTGTGGTGGTTAGCTTGCGGCTCTCGAATGCTATGGGGTGCATTTAACATTTGAACGCTACTTGTGATATGTAACACATATGTATATTATCACGGGTTTATATATTTTTACTATATGTTCATTATTGCAAATATTGAATTAGATATTAATTTATATGTATATACTTGATAATAATGTTCATATAATGAAGTTGATATAATTTATAATAACAATATATGTATAGTTGTTTATTATTTATCCTTGTATAAATAATGTTTTCTTTAACACATATTTCCAAATACGAACATAATTTATAGAAATATATATATATATATGTATATATTATAATATATTTGAAATATGTGTAAATCATAATTGTATAGTGTAATTGAGGAGATATGACATGTTGTAATAGATTTTATACTTCTAGGTGATTGATATCAGTACTATTATTTGTTGTACCTCCTAAACTTCTTTAAAACACCCCTTGTTCTAGGTCTTTGAATTGAAAAATCATAAAAAATTGCTTATTTTTGCTATATTTTCACTAGGGTTTGATCTTTAGTGGCACTATAGGAGTGTTGTGATGGATATTTTGGCATTAGGTGGCTGTTATTACTGATATAATTTTTTTTTCATCATCATTTTCCTCACAAATACAATGGAAGAGAAAACTTCTCATGATGTTAATGATACTGTTGAGACGACAGGATATGTATCTAATGAGCAAATAGATAAACTTGACAAAGACCTAGCTAAATTTCAAGACTATGTGCAAACTGAGAGGATAGTCGAAGAAGCTGTACTAGTGATTCACCATGTAAGAGAATTGATAAAAGAGGGACAAGACGGTGTTAATGCAATCCGTGGTTTAGCACATATTGTACAAACCAATATCATGCCAGTGACTAAATGTGTAAAAGTGATAAATAACACTTTGTCACCATCTTATACACAAGTATTGGTACCTACACCAACTATGGGAATATCTACCTTTACATCAACGATCTTAACAACTGATACAAATGCTTGTAATTCTACCACTGGTATTAGAGTATCTAATGGCACTAATTACAAAGCTGTGGGATTTAATTATTAGAATTTGATTTCTAAGGAGACCTCTTCTATGAATAATTACTCTAAACTACCTCTTCATCCCACTTATTCCCAACCTCTAATTACATATAGTTATTCTCAACCACCTACCACCTACCATTATGTTCAACCACCATTGACCTATCCATAGCCTCTGCCTATCATATCTTAAGCTTAATCACCTCCTCACTTTGGTTTTAATGCCTCAAAACAAACTACATCTCGCAATGATGCCATCCTAAACCAACTTTTGTAGGGCATGACTATTTTACAACAAAAGGTAACAAATCTGACAAATTCTTCACAACTTAATATACCAACATATCATGCCCATAATCCCCTTTCCTATGCAATTTTGAGAACTCCTGTGCCTAAGATATTTGAGACTCGTCACTTTGAAAAATATGGTGGAAAAGGTGATCCTAATACTCATGTGGCAGGATTCACAACTATGTGTAATGATTTCTATTTTGAAGAGGATTTGTTGGCAAAAATTTTCCCGCGATCTCTCAAAGATATTACTTTAGAATGGTTTTCCTCTTTGCCTCCGAATTCAATACATTCATTTTCACAGTTGATTGATCAATGTTTACAACATTTTCAAGAAAACATTGGACCTCAAGTCTCTTTGATTGATTTAGTTCATTGCAAGCAAGGTCCGAAAGAGAAGTTAATTGCATTCATTAGTTGGTATCAAGCTCTATATACGCAAATTTAGTATCAGATGAAAGATGAGGATGTTCAAAAGGTGTTTATTACAAATCTACAACCTAACATCTATGATAAGATCCTCTTGATGAAGTATAACTCCTTTCAACATTTATGCACCGCCCTTCGTGATTACCAACTTTCCTCTAGTCAGTATGAAAACCAAAACTCATCAGATCAAGTTAGTCAATCCATGGGTGGATCATCACAAAACAACTTTAAGAGGAATAAAAATAATAGGAGTTTCATCAAGATTAATGGACCGAACAGAAATAATTTTTCTAATGTGTTTGCAATCAGTAATCCGAAGAAGACATCATATAAATCAAAAAAGTTTACTCCAATATCTAAGTCTTATCATTCTATCATGAATCAAGTTGTGAGTAATAACATTCTAAAGCTTCCCCCGATTAAGCCTATCAATCCTAGTAGAGAACAAGGACCTTACTTCGATGCTAATGCCTTTTGTCATTTTCATCAAACACAAGGACATGATACTGAATGATGTATACATCTTAAACATGAAATACAAGACCTCATTGATTGGAATATCATTCAGGTATCGGGTGTGAATGATAATGGGAATAAGTTGGTTGCTCGACCGAATCAAAATTTACAAATCTTTACTAATCCTTTCCTAAACATACTAATAACAATATGTTGGAACAAGATTTAGTGGAAGTAGAGGATGATGATTATCTAGACTATGATAGTATTATGGGAATGATTGAAGTGGATAAGCAAAGGATGGATAACCCACCTCGTCCATGAAGAAATGGAATTTATGCAGAGTTTCCTCCTCCATTTGATCCTTATATGGATCGGGAGATAATCAAAACACATCAAAAAGATAAGTAGAACAATTGATACAGACGAGTGAGACGGTACAGGATGATTCCTATTACTACATTAGATGACATCAACAATGAAAACTTGCTAAAAATTGGAAAAGAGTATGACGATTATCAGCAGTCAGAAATAATAGTGGTTCTCCCCCTCATAAGAAACAAAAAGTCTCATTTACACAAGGATTTGAGAAACAAGCATCATATAATAATAAACAAGACTTTCATAAGAACCACTCAAACTTTGCACTAAACATGATCAAGTACCTCTCCAAGAGGTTCATAAATTCAAAAATTTGATATGAAGATCCTACAGGTAAGTATTTCTAACCCTTTATCTCTCTTGTGATGTGCTTCCCCTGTGATGTGTTATGTGTTGTTTAGGCCTCCTGGGATGACCCTTGATTCTCTTGTAAGGTCTGGGATACCAGGAGACCGCCTCCATTGTGACCTTCTCCTATTTGTATCATCATTCTTCTATATTACCTCTCTCTCTAATTTCATCATTGTGTGTTGTGTCTTACGGACATAGCATTGCAGTTGGTGACTTGGAGGCACCCTCCTACATGACTGTCCCTAAGACACTTGTTTCTCCTCTCTTATTTATTGTTTCCCTTCCTCTAGTGTTTCTATCTAGCGGGTGGATGATGAAAAAACATTTATACTAATGCAGACCTAGCGTCCCTTTAGCGAGAAATAAAAAATTGGACTTAGTTCCTAATATGACGATGGGGTTGTATATCTTATCCAATGCTTGGCTAGTAGAAGCACTCATGCTTTCCATGTAGTGATTTTGATGGTGTTCTATCTCATTTACAAACCATAACAATACTGCTGCTTCGTGCACTTTGTCTATCTTGAATCTTGCATGCCTCAAATTTCATATGCATTACCATGAATTTGTAGACACTAACATGTTTCTTGTAGGGATGTGTTTGTGGGAACATTTGGCGATCGTAAAGTACATGTCACCTCCAGGGGGACATGGGCTTTGCAAAAGTCTATGTTTCCTTGTGTGTTTTCTTCCTACCTTAACGTGCTTGATATCAATACTTGATATCAACCACCTTAAGGTGGGGACATATATAAGGTAAGCTATCTATTGTAGATGTTAGCAATGTGCTTGTCCTTAGGTGTAGTTTAAAGACCAGTACGATGCGTACTTCCTGCACTCTAAGTACTTCCTACACTCTGAGTTTTTTTGCAATCAATCGATCAATCAATCAATCATCTTAAGCTCTCTACGGAGGTGGGAGTGGTGTATCTCTTGCAGAGAGTGACAATCCTATCAATTTCAAAAAGTCCTCATTGAGAGGTGGGGAGTAGTTCTATGAATAACTCAACCCTTAAGCATGTCTTCAATGATTTTTGTGGCGAAGTGCAATCATCGGTGTGTGCTTGTAATGTGCCTAAGATGGTGTTGAGCCTAGAAATAGGAACACTCCATCGCTTGTCTATCGTGTTTTCTCCGTGTTTCAAAGTGCGTGTTTTTGGCATGTATGTTTCCCCATATGTAGTCTAAAGACCTATGTGATGAGTGCATCCTACATCATGTGAGGTTTGGTGTGTCTTGCATGTGTGTTGCCCCATATATGCAATTTAAAGACCTACGCGATGAGTGCATCCTGCATTATGGGAGGTGTGTTTACTTTCCTGTACTTGCATTTGCATTTCATATATATGAGAAAAAGAAAAGAGAAGAAATCATTCTTGTCTTCTATGCATTAATGTGTCTTCTATGCATTATGTTGTATTATCTGTGTTTTGCATGCCTGTCATTGTCTTTAATGTGTCTAGCATGTCTTCTCTGTGCTTGGCGTGTTTGCTGTTTTTGTTGACCATACTTTAATGCATGTATTGTCCTCACGTTTATATATACATTAAAGTGGGGACTAAATGTAACATCAAAAAATGTCCCCTTGGGGGATTTTCCCTCATAAGGTTTAGCTCCCGGGTCTTTAGTATGCATTTAGGACATATTACATCATAATTTGACATCCTGATGAAATGATCCCTAAGTTTCATGATAAATGGGACCTAGGGGGATTCGTTGAACCTAACCCTACCCAAAATAGGGGGGAGGACTTGGGCACCCACGCCCTAGTCCTGCCCTATTTTGGGTCAGTCCCAATTTTTAGGTGTCAACTTGTGACCATTATTTGGGTCCTATGCCGACACGGTAAGTTTGAATTATGAAATTCTTGGTGGGAGTGTTTGTAGTTGCATATAAAAGTATGTTTAGGCATTCATTTGTAAACTAGATTGTTATTGTGAACTTTATGTATTCTAAAGGTGATTCAAGGCTTTCATTGTGTTGCAAGAGTAGATTTGTGTTGTCTATGTGTATGTATTTGCAGATTTGAGCAATGATCTCCTCATGGCATGAAGAGATTCTTCCTATTGGAATTAGGGCTGACAACTAAGAGGGGAGGGGTGAATAAGTTGTCTAAAAAACTTTTAAAGCTTGCTACAGTTATTTCTTCTTTACCTCTTCTTGGCAGATTAATAACATAATTATGAAAATCAAGAATTAATAATACATGAACAAAAACATAAACAACACAATTGACACCAAGATTTTGACATGAAAAATCGGTTAAGGGAAAAACCACGGTGGGGGTTAACCCACAAAGATTATACTCTTTTAAAAGTATTACAAAAGGGGAAGGCACATGCCTTTGGGCTCACTACCCAGAGCTCACTACTCAAGAGAGGCTCTCTGCCTACAAGAAAAAGGATTACAGATTGTTTGAACTAATATGTATCATCTATCAATGCAAGAATTCAATTCTAATTAAGCATAGCATACTAATTTTACACACTTCTTTTTTATTCTACCCTATTTACTGCTCTGCCATAATCTAGACCTTAGATTTCTTTTCTTTCAGACTTCTATCTGCCTTTTTCATACTTAATCCATATTCTCATCCCATAACATACCACAACACTTGAATCCATTGGTTATATATATCCACATCAACAAACTCAATCACTTATCTGTCGGTCTTTAACAAACAATACAAGTACTCTGTTCTGTCGACTGAATCCATACATCAATATTGATGTGTACAAATATCACTTATAGGTCACCATACATGTTGGCCACTAACATTATATCCAATACACAACTCACCAAAATACTTCTACTAGATCCGCAAAAGAATCTGACACAGGTTGGCCTGTTCTTCACTGTACTACTCTGTCATATTAGGATCCAGTACTTAGATGCTCATAACTTTTGATCCCTTTGTCACTGAAGGCTTAAATATTAGATTTAGATTGTCCTAACATTCCTCTACACTTCCTTAGATTTGCAACACACAATGATTAACTGGAGAGGTCCACTAACCAAAATACTGAACTCTGCCATACCCTGTTCCTATCTATTCAGACTTGTCAAATCTTGGAACTAACTTCTGGTATGATCTAATACTACACTACAGATGTGTGGAATGGACTTAGTTGCCATCAATGACAACATATGACATACCTTGCAATGTCTCTTGCCAACAATCTCCTCCTTTTGCATTGATGGCAACACTTAGTGAAAAATGACTAAGTGTCATGACTTACTCCCCCTACTGTGTACACTTATATATTCTTCCATTGCTCCCCCTTTATGGATTCTTTATTTTCTTTCATTTTCACTATCTCTCACTCCCCCTTTGACATCAATGGTAGAGGGTGGGATCCACAAAACAAAAATTTCACAAGAAATCTGTATATAAGGTCGCATATGTACAAATAATCCATGCATTATATTTACATGAACTTGAGGATATCTGCAAAACTATTTTTCAACTACACAAGTTCAGAGGTCCAACTACCTTTCATGCCATCCAAAATTGAGGTTTGTTCCCTTAATAGGAGTACTTATGTTT
This sequence comes from Cunninghamia lanceolata, assembly GCA_027924645.1. Taxonomy (NCBI): domain Eukaryota; kingdom Viridiplantae; phylum Streptophyta; class Pinopsida; order Cupressales; family Cupressaceae; genus Cunninghamia; species Cunninghamia lanceolata. The sequence continues at coordinate 16,820,719 of BSBN01001215.1, read as the reverse complement.
CTTCTTGCTTTAGATCTAAAGGATCACCTATCCAGACTGCAACTTGGGCTTCTGATAAAGTAGTAAACATTATTTCAAACTTGGGGGCAATAAATCCCCAGAGCTCACACATTCTCTCCATAATATTGCTATTTTCTTTAACAAGTTTCTTTATTTCATTAGTCAAGCCGATTTCTTGGCACTCCTAACTTACCGGAGAAACTGTTAGAGGATCAAAATTTTGAGATAAATTTAACAATCTTTGTTCCTGCTCCTTTATCTTCTTCTCAATTTATCCTCAATAACTTTGGGCCAAGATAGACAAAATTTGTATACATCACCTCCATCATTGAGAGCATTTTGAATACTCATTATAGTGATATCAAGTATCCTTTTGTCATTCCCTATTATGCCCTTAGTTTACTAAATCTCTTATCCAAAAATTCATTCCAGATTTTAATCTCTGCAGACTTCTCAAAGGACTCAAAGTGTGTACTTATAGAATTTACAAGGCTCTTAAGATTTTCAAAGGGAGAATCAAATGGATTCTTCTGCAAAGTTGGCATTATATTCTCTAGTATACCGGATGCAAGGCCTAATAGCTCACTATCCTCAATGTGGGATTTCAATATCTTTTCACTTGCCTTAGCTTGTGTGAAAGATGCTATCTTCATCATTTGGACTGGAGAGAGAGTATCCAGGTTGATTGGTCCTTGAATCAGTTCTGGTTCATCAAACTCTAGCATTTCTTTACTCAGGAAACTCTTCACTGCATCTATAGTGTCTCTTGCCATAATTTTAGGTCCATCTTCCTTTCCTTGAGTTTTCTCAGTTTTAGTATCAGAACTATTTTGTTTGGGGGCATCAATATTTGCACCATCTTCTTTTTCTTTATCTTCCCTACCCTTGACTTCTTCTTCTTCCTTTTGCTGTGAACCAACTTCAATAGGAATTTTTGATTCCATGTTTACCTCTGTGTTAACTCCATCTATTTGATCTAGGGTATCCTTTTTTCCTTCAACCTCTTCTAACATCTAATCCTTGTACTTCTTAGAGTCATCTGGAGTAGGACTTAGTATCTCCATATAGGTTTGCCCTAGAGGATCATTTCCCTTTCCAGTCTCTTCTTCTAAAGTTTCTTGTCCCAAAACTAAAGGATTTCCTTCCTCAACTTGTTCCTCTTAAACAACATAATACTTATCTTTGTCTAGGGCCTTCCTCAAAATTTCCTCTGTTTCTTTTACAACTTCCTCAATTTCACCAAGCATTAGCTTGTTCATCCGGATCTTGCTTCTGAATTCCTCCTTTACTTCCTTGAGGATTTTATTTGCTTCCCTTCTAGTCATTACTGGACACAAGGTGGAGAGGACATGTTCTCTACGTTCTAGGTATTTATCATTGGCAGCTTCCTTTCTCATCTCTAATATATTCCTTAAACTTTTAGGAATTTCTTGTAGAATTTCCAGTAGGGCTTTATTGAATTTATTCAAGTACAAGATGGTGGTATCCTCCAAGATTTTCTTATTTTCTTTATCAAGGTTATCATAATATTCTCTGATAGGCCTTAGATTTCCATGAATAGTAATTATTTTTACAATTTTATCAACTGTCATAGCAACCTTACCAGTTTCCTACTTTTTACTTGCCTTTTTGCTTCCAGAAGGCTGGTCCTCAGAAGCCTTTGAAGTCTTGGCTCTCTTAGATCTCATTTCTTTAACTTTTTCATATGTCTCTATCTCTTCATCATCTTTTGTGCTCATATACATTCTTTTGGATTTTGTTTCCTTTCTTTTTGTACCTTCACCAAATGATATGTCTTTCAGTTTCTTAGGATTGATAGACTTTGGGGGAACAGGGGTAACAATAGAGCTCCTAGTAGTCCTTAGAGTGGAGGAGGATTCTACTGTAGCACTTCCTTGTTTCTTGTCTTGTTTCTCCTTCTCTGCTTTTTCAGTTCTTTCCCTAAATTATCTCACAGCTTCCTTTGTGAGGCCTAGATTCTTAGTGAATTGCTCAACTTCTTTTCATACTTTCCTTTTGGTTTCAGGTTTTGTGAGCTCATCATGGAATTTTACACTTAGTTCCTCATATGTCCCAAATCTTTCAACTGTTGTATCTTTTGGCAAGTGCTCAAAAGGAATTGAGCATATATATTCAAAATTTTCTCATCCACTTCATACCCCATGGGCATGATCCAAATAGTTTTGGGTTCTATTGCTTCCATTAAACACTGAACAGTGTCAACCATAAAGCATGTTTCATTCTTGTACTTCTCAACAACTGATTTGGGGATTCTTTCTCTAGAATGCATCATATTCTGAAAATTCTTGAAGTATCCCCAAATAACATTTTTTTGTGCTTTACAGTCACCAATGTTGCATAGATGATCTTTGATCTGAATAGCTACTGGCTCATCATTAGTCCAATGTACACCTTTTACTCTAGGTACTTCATTCATATAGTAGAAGAACAAACATAGAACCAATGTACCATATTTAAAGGTGTTTTTCTTATCTTTCTTGATTTTGTTCAAGTTCTCAATCAGCTGGTTCAATAACAGCTCACATAGATCATACTTTGCATTCTCCTTCAACATTTGATATGCTGCATATATGGCAATTTTGGAGATAGAATTATCCCTGCTAGAGTGATAAATCTTGTAGCCAATTACCATGGAAGAAAACTTAACATCTGGTTCTATGATGTCATTGATGGTTATTGCCCTCTTGTCAAACTTTGCACCAGTTGCATCGGTAATGGTTTGGTTTTTCATAGATTTCAACATGGGTAATCCACCGATTAAATTTAACCCAGTCACAATTATGATAACATCCTTGGTAATCTTGAATGGTTTTAATAGCCATATGAATTCATCATGCATCTAACTCAAAACATACCAAAGCCACTCATCTTCATCAAATGTTGGAAACCCCATAATCTGAATAAAATGTTTATCATGTTGTGCCTTATACTTAGGTTTAAGATCATGATTTTCATCCATTAGATGACTCTCAAACAAATCTACAAACCTTGAGTCCCCAAATTCATCTAAGCTTGCATGAATATAAACCCTAATATCTTCAATATGCAGCACACCATACATTGTTGATAACTGAGAGGGGGGGTGAATCAGTTATCTTAATTACTTCTACTCTCTGTTCTTCTTTAACAATTAGTGCAGCATCAAATCATATAAGTAAACATAACCATCAATACACATAACACAATGATTTTGGTGTGGAAAGCCCTGCTAAGGGAAAACCCATTGGGTGACTAACCCAAGATTGTATTCTCTGTTAAAAGAATAAGATAGTACAAAATGGCACTTGCCAATTAGGGCTCACTGCCTACAAGAGACTCATTATCTACAAGGTCAAAGAAAGTAACAAGATACTTGAACTGATGGGAAGCATCTACATATGTTGAAGTTTAGTTTCGGTTAGGCTCAATACACTGATCTGTTGCACTTCATTCTTTCTCTTCTTTGGTGCTGTTGTCCTGTCACATACCAGACCTGTATTACTGCTTCCACACTGCTCTCTGCTTTTCTTCTCACTTCATAACACACCGCACACACCTTCATACTAAAATCAATCTGGTATATATATCCGCACCAAGGATTTCATCAACTTTCTAGTTGGCATCCAGAATACTCAATATTTTCCCAAACTCTGGTCTGTCAACTGAATCCTTGCTTACCAAGTGATACATATTAAAGAGATGCTTATATAAGTCATCAATCATGTCAGCCAATCATGAATGATACCTAAAGAAACTTTATTACCATCAATATATCATCTAGATTAAGGTCTAAAGCTCTGTCGGTCAGTTCTTCGTCAGTCTACTCTGCCAAACAGGAACCCAACACTTAGATGTTCATATCTTTTCACTCTTACATCACCGGAGGCTCAATCTTTGGAATCTATCAGGCATGATACTCCTCTTGACTTCCCCAAGTCCACACTTTACTGAGATACTTCCTCTGAGAGATTCAGATCTAATTGTCAGACCTTGCTGCATGCTTTGTTCTTGGTCACCAGACCACAATACTCTTCAATCTGACTTTCGGTATAGACACACCATGTCCTACGTATTTGTGGGATGGACTTTGTTGCCATCAATGACAACACTCATGAAGCCACATAGCGTCTCTTACTAACAATCTCCCCCTTTGGCATTGATGGCAACACTTAGTGAAAAATGACTAAGTGTCACACTGTACTCCCCCTTGGCTGATGCTCTGTTCTAATCTACACTTTTCCAAAGCTCCCCCGTAGCTAGATCCCACATTTTTCACTGCTCCTCACTCCCCCTTTGACATCAATGACAAAGGGTAGAATCCGCACACCAAAATTTTCAAAAATTAATCTATACATATTCACATAGGTATATATACAAGTTGTACTTACATATACTTAAGTATATCCGCAAAAGTATTCTTCAATTGTACAACTTCTATCACCCAACTCTGCTTCCTGTCCAAAATTGAGATGTGACCACTCAACAAGAATGTAAAAGCTTCTGCCTTCTTGAGATCCATCAGATCATTGGTCTGGGTTGTGGCCTGAGCATCAGTTAGGGCTTCATGCATGGCCTCTAACTTAGGGATAATGATCCCTCTAAGTTCACTTAACCTATTTATTCTATTTTTCTTCTCCTTCTTAAGCTTCTTTATTTCATTTATGACTGCAATAGTCTGACACTCTTGATTTATTATGGAAGAGGAGAGAGGATCAAAACTTTGAGACAAACTTAATAGTTTATCCTCTTGCTCTTTTACTTTCTTCTCAGTATCCTTGGTCACTTTAGGCCAGGATAAACAAAATTTATATATATCTCTACCATCTTTAAGAGAATTTTCAAAGCTCTTTATCCCAATAGCCATAACTCTTCTATCATTTGTTATTAGACCCTGCACCTCAGAGAATCTCTTTCCCAAAAATTCTTTCTGAACTCTATCTCCGGCTGACTTCTCCAAAGAATCAAAATGTGTGCTAATTGAATTGACAAGAGATTTTAAGTTACCAGATGAGGAGGCCAAAAGATCCTTCTAGAACGATGGCAGGATTTTCTCCAATGCACTGGATGCAATCTCAATTAGCTCACAGGCTTCCATGTGAGACTTCAAAAGTTTTTATTTTGCCTTTGCATGGGCAAAGGATGCTATCTTCATAGTCTAAACCGGGGAGAGGGAATCAAAATTGAATGGTCCTTGAAGCAGTTCTGGTTCATCAATTTCCATCATCTCTTTGTTTAAGAAATCTTTGACAATTTGTACAGTGTCTCTTGCCGGAGACAGAGTCTTCTTCCCTTCTACATTTTTAGAACTGTCTCCTGGGGTCTTCTCTGTTTGGTCTTTTTCCTTTTCCTTTACTTCTTCTTCTTGACTAGTATTCTCCTCTATTCTTTCTTCTCCTTTAGATGCAGAGTCTGCAGGGGAAACTAGAGGAGAGATGTTTGCTTCTTGATGGACTTTCTCTTCCGCAGTAGAGGAATCTAAGTTCTTAGCTTTTTCTTCACTTGTCTTCTTTGCCTCTTCTGCCACTGTCTCAGTAGATTCTCTTTTGTCATTCATGGTAGAGGGTTTATCACCTAAGTCCTCTATAATAGGAAGATTGAATCTTTTAAAGGCATTCCGGAGGATATCTTTTGTTTCCTTTGCCACTTTGTCAATTTCTCCAAGCATAAGCTGATTCATTCTAGCTTTACTCTGAAACTCATCCTTGCAGTCCTTGAAGATAATGTTCATTTGTTTAGGGGTAATGGATGGATAGAGCTGAATAGTAATCTACTCCTGGATTTCTAGATCTTTTGCTTGGGCATTGTTCTTTCTTATTTCAAGTTCCTTCTCTAAGCTTTTGGGAATCAGAGATATAATTTCAATGAATGCTTTGTTGTATATATTTAGATACCTAATTGTGGCATCTTGCAATATCTTCTGATCAGCTTCACTATATTCATCATAAAATTCAACCATTGGTTGAAAGTTCCCATCCACAGTAACTGATTTGATGATATCATCAATGTGGAGAGTAGGTTTTTAAATGAATTCTTCTGCCTCCTCTTCCTTGTGTTGACATGTAGAGGATTCACTGGATACTTTCTTCTTCTTCTTCATTTTCTTTACCTCCTCATCTGACTTTTGGTTTTGATGCCTTTGGGCTCTTAGGGGTGGCAAGTGCAGAGCTCTTGGAAGATCTGGTCCGAGAGGGGACTTGCACCGGAGCACTTTCTTTTTCAGTTTCTTGCCTTTCTTTCTCTACCCTTTCCATCTTTTCTTAGTTTGTATCAAGTGCCTCCTTTGAAATTCCATGCCTCTTGGCAAAATTCTTCTACTTCCCTCCTCACTTTTCTTTTCATTTCTAGTTGTCTTAGCTCTACATGAATCTTCACACTCAACTCTTCAAAGGTTCGAAACCTTTCTGCCTTAAGGTCCTTAGGCTGACTTAGCAGGTGTTGAATATGCAGCTCTAGAATTTTCTCATCAACTTCATACCCCATTGGCATGATCCAAATTATCCTTGGCTTCACTGCCTCCATTAGGCATTGATCAATTTCTACCATAAAGCATATTGTATCTGTATACTTTTCAACTAGAGATTGGGGGATTCTCTCTCTTGCTTGCATCATACTCTGAAAGTTATTGAAGTAGCCCCATAGTGTTGTATTATGTGCCTTGGCATCACCTATTCCATGCAAATAATCTCTGATTTGTATGGCAACAGGTCTACCATTTTGCCATAACCAGCCATTAGTTCTAGGTAGCTCATTCATATAGTAGAAGAATAGGCAAAGTATCAGGCTACCATACTTGAAAGAATTATTTTTATCTTTCTTTATCTTCTACAAATTTTGCAATAGTTGGTTTAGGAGAAGCTCACAAAGATCATAGTCAGGATTTTCTCTTAGCATCTGATAAGCAATGTAAATTGCAGTTTTGGGTACTAAATTTTCCCTACTGGAATGATATATCTTGTAACCAATTATCATGGAGGCAAACTTGATATCTGGATCAGTGGTATCTTCTATTGTCATGGTTCTCTTGTCAAATTTTGATCTGGTAGCCTCACTCATAGTTTGGTTTTTGACAGATTTGAGAATTGGCAATCCTCCGGATGAGTGCAAACCAGTTACTGCTTTAATAGCATCTTTTGTGATCTTAAATGGTCTATTCCACCAAATGAAGTTATCATGCACTCTGCTCAAAACATACCAGACCCACTCTTCTTCTGCGAAACAGGGGAAATGGATGCACTATCTGAAATGCTTATCTTGGATGGCTTTGTACTGAGGTTTGAGTTCAAATGAATCATCTATTAACTGTGTGTGGTAGATATCTATCATCTTGGATTCCCAAAATTCTTCAATGTTCACATGAATGTATGCCCTAATGTCTTCAACATGCAAAACCCCATGCAGAATACTAGAAAATGCACCTAAGGGATCCACTTCTAGAGATTTGTAGGGATGTTTCTTAAATTTAGGGTGCAACCTATCAGTAATCTTCACAACATTCAGAGTAGCCATCTTAAAGATTCAGAGAGAGTTTAATCAAGAGCGGAAAATACCTTTTTCGCTTCTAGGGTTCACAATATGATCCGGATTGGATTGTAGAATGAATCGACTTTTGTGGTTGATCTTTGAGAGGTTTGAGACAATTTAGTTGCAGAGCTCCTTCTCTCTTCTTCTCGAATGAAAAATGTGCAAATGATGAACAAAAGAACCCTTATATTTCTGCGCAAACCCTAATTTCACATTGTAATAAATGTTCAACTTAAGTTATTCTAGTTGCTTTGTTCTCCTTGTCTTGAGAGATCTTTTCTGATAACTGAGATGCACTTAGAGTTATTCTTGATGAATATTGGCAATCTATCTACCTTTATTTATCCGCAGATCAAGATACCTCATATTTCAATCATACTAGATCTAACTGTGAAAATCCTGTTCTTACCGGATGACTGATAAACCAGATCAATCTTGGAAGATTAACCTCTTCTAAATTTCTTACGGATCCTCCATATTTTTACCAAAGATTATCCAGATGTTTCTCTAAGAACCCTTTGATCTGCAACTTTCCATGTGCCAATTTCAGGCACCAATTAACTGGCTGGGGGAACTTGTTTTCTTTTGTGACTCCCCCTGAGCTAGAGCTCATCTTATTTAGTTTCCGAAAGCAATATCAATACTAAATTCTGGTGCGAATCCATCCCCAACATTTTTGTACTTCTTTTTATCCAAATCTTGTTCATCTCCCTTTGAATTTCATCCACATTCACTTTTCTTTTTCCTTTGTCATGATTTTGATTATGATGCACCGAACCCCTATTATCCTGATTCTTACTTTTGTAAAATTTGGCAATATGACCGGATCTATTGCAATTGTAGCAAACAACATTTGTTTGCATATTTGACTGGTATCTTCTAGATCTACATTGATTAGCCATATGTCCCATTCTATTGCATACAAATCATCTACCATTGAATGAATTGTTTATTTGCATATTTCTACACTCATGAGATTCGTGACCATACCTTTTGCAGTTAAAACACTGTTCAGAGAAGGATGAATTAGTCTAATTCATTCTTCTTCTGTACTGATTTGCTTTATGACCAAAGTTATTGCAATTGTGGCAGTATCCATTGAAGGATGGATATCTTTGAGCATTTGGTTGTCTTACCAGAAGTCTTTTAGGCATGTTCCTTGGATTTCCTAATCCAGAGTTCTTCTGACCAGATCCAGAGCTTTCACCTTTCTCATACCCCAAGCCTTGCTTGTCATCTACCCTCTTTTGGCTTTGAAGAAGAACTTCAAGCTGAGTAGAGCTTATCTTGAATTTCTCTTTGTATTCATTTGTTGTTTGAAGATCCCTTTTAAGAGTGTCAATTTGATTCTCAAGTTGTTCTTCATTATCTCTTGCTTTTTCAAGATCAGATTCTAGATGCCTGATTATGCTATCCATTTTGTGGCAGTCTTTTGTCTTCTCCTTGAGAGATTATCTTAGATCATCTTCAATTTTTCTTTTCTCTTCAATTTCTTGGGTGAATTTCATAACCCCTGATTCCATTTCATGACTTACCATAATGACCTCTTTTGATAGCTTCTCACATAACTTGTTCTTTTCATTCAAATCTTCATCAGTATTATTGGCTTCACTTTGATTTGCTAACTGTTGAAGTAGTTCCTTTCTCTTTTTCATAGAGATACTCAATTTCTCTTTTAGTTCATTTATGAAATCATCAGCTTGTTTTAGTCTTTTCTTCAATTCATTAACTTTGGAGTGAGATTGCTCAAGATCATCTAGAGCAGACTGAAGTTGTTCCCTCATACCATACATATTTATTGAGATTCCCAGATCTTCCTCAAGCTGTTAGGCTCTGTTAGGAGGAACTTGGCTCTGATACCAATTGTTGATAACTGAGAGGGGGGGTGAATCAGTTATCTTAATTACTTCTACTCTCTATTCTTCTTTAATAATAAGTGCAACATCAAATCATATAAGTAACAAAACCATCAATACACATAACACAATGATTTTGACATGGAAAACCTTGTTAAGGGAAAAACCATGGGGTGACTTACCCAAGATTGTATTCTCTGTTAAAAGAATAAGATAGTACAAAATGGCACTTGCCAATTAGAGCTCACTGCCCAAGCACATTGCTCACAAAAGGCTCATTGCCTACAAGAGACTCACTGTCTACAAGGTACAAGAAAGTAACAAGATACTTGAACTGATGAGAAGCATCCACATATGCTGAAGTTTAGTTCTAGTTAGGCTCAATACACTGATCTGCTACACTTCATTCTTTCTCTTCTTTGGTGCTACTGTCCTGTCACATACCAGACCTGTATTACTGCTTCCACACTACTCTCTTCTTTTCTTCGCACTTCACAACACACCATACACACCTTCATACTGAAATCAATCTGGTATATATATCCGCACCAAGCATTTTATCAACTTTCTAGTCAACATCTAGAATACTCAATATTTTCCCAAACTCTAGTCTATTGGCTGAATCCTTGGATAACAAGTGATTCGTATCAAAGAGATGCTTATAGAAGTCATCAATCATGTCATCCAATCATGAATGATACCTAAAGAAACTTTATTACCATCAATATCCCATCCAGATTAAGGTCTGCAGCTCTGCCGGTTAGTTCTTCCTTAGTCTACTCTACCAAACAGGAAGCCAACACTTAGGTGTTCATATCTTTTCACTCTTACATCACCGGATGCTCAATCTTTGGAATCTATCAAGAATGATACTCCTCTTGACTTCCCCAAGTCCACACTTTACTGAGATACTTCCTCTGAGAGATCCGGACCTAATTGTCAGACCTTGCTGCATGCTCTATTCTTGGTCACTGAACCACAATACTCTTCAATTTGACTTCCAGTATAGACACACCATGTCCTGCGGATGTGTGGGATGGACTTTGTTGCCATCAATGACAATACTCATGAAGCCACATAGTGTCTCTTGCCAACATACATAACACTTGAAAATGCACCTAAAGGGTCAACTTCTATTGATTTGTGTGGATGTTTCTTAAATTTGGGTCGAGGCCTTTCAGTAATACCAACAACCAAAGGTGTAGCCATTGTAGAAAGATTAAAGCTTCGCAGATAAATACCTTTTTCATGAAATCAAGGTTGATGGATAAATGCATTGGTTGCACTTCAATTTCTTGTAATCTCAGCTCAGACACTCTTCTTCTTGCTATCTTCAAGTGCAAAGTGATTCAAATGAAGAATGAACAACCTTTTATGCTCTGCAAAAACCTAATTTGTCTTTGTAATAAATGCTTTGCCCTAACACATCTAGTTACACTATTTCTGCATATAGTCAATCTTCAATTGCTCTGCAAATCATCATATCCACTTTTTATCTTCCAGAAATCCTTTCAAATGATGTGTAATAATCCAAATTATCTTTTCTCATCATGTCAGAATTAGGTACCCACTTACTGGTTGGGGGAATTTGATTTTCAATGAAGCTCCCCTTGAGCCAAAACTTCTACTCAATTCTTGGAGGAATTATTAGCACTGGATTCTGATGTGGACCCATTACTATTATTCAAAACACTTTTCTTGACCCATGTCTTTCTCATTTCATTATGGATCTCATTCACATCAATTTTGCCCTTGCCTTTGTCTTGTCTCTGCTCATCCAGTTTTCTGTTTACTAGACCTCTTCTTTCATTATTCCTATTTCTAGAAAATCTTGCAATATGACCTAATCTATTGCAATTAAAGCACACAACATTTCTTTTCTTATATACTTGATTTCCTCTTGATTTGCACTGATTAGCCATGTGTCCAAATCCATTGCAAGTAAAGCAATAACCATTGAAAGAGTTATCACTTCCTTTATTGTTAGAGTTATTCATTATCATACTTCTGCATTCATTGGATCTATGACCATACCTCTTACACTTGAAGTATTGACTAGAGAAGGATGGACCATTTTGATTTACTCTACTTCTACACTGAGTAGCTCTATGACCAAATTTATTGCAATTAAAACAATTTCTATTGAATGATGGATATCTTTGAGCATTAAGATGTCTTACCAGAGGTCTTCTAGGTTTGTTTCTCCCCTTCCTTGGTTCAAAATTTCTTTTTCCGGATCTAGAGATTTCATCTTTCTCATATCCAAGACCATGCTTGTCATCAACCCCTTTTTGACTTTCAAGTAGTTCTTCAAGTTTGGTTGAGCTTATCTTGAACTTCTCCTTGTATTCATTTGCAACTTCTAGGTCATGTCTGAGAATGACAATTTGCCTCTCAAGTTCTTTCTCATTGTCTCTGCTCTCTTGTAAATTAGATTCTAGGAGGCTAGCCATTCTATCTAATTTGCAGCATTCTTCAGTTCTTTCTTTTAGATTTTGATTCAGGACTTCTTCAGATTTCTTCCTATCTTCAATTTCATTAGTTAGCCTCATCACTCCGGATTCCATCTTATGTTTTAGTACAACTTCTTTAGCTAACTTCTCACATTCCTTTGTCTTCTCTTTTAGGGTCTTATCCTTGTTGTTGTCTTCATAATGATTTCTCAGTTGAAGAGATTGCTCCTTCCTCTTTTCATTGGATTTGCTCAATTTTTCTTTTATAGTCTCAATGAAGTCTTCAACATTTGTAAGGTTTTCTTGCATCTCTTTGACTTCATCTCTGGACTGCTCAATATATTCTAAAGCAAGTTTAAGTTGCCCTTGGAGGCTGTATTCTTCCATTTTACTGCCTTCCTAGATCTTCCTCAAGTTGTTAAACCTTTTCAAAGGAACCTTTCTCTGATACCAATTGTTGGAATTAGGGTTGACAACTAAGAGGGGGGGTGAATTAGTTGTCTGAAAAACTTTTAAAGCTTGCTGCAATTATTTCTTCTTTAACTCTTCTTGGCAGATTAATAACATAATTATGAAAAGAATGAATTAATAATACATGAGTAGAAACATAAACAACACACTTGACACTAAGATTTTGACGTGGAAACCTGGTTAAGGGAAAAACCATGGTGTGGGCTAACCCACAAAGATTATACTCTGTTAAAAGTATTATAAAAGGGGAAGGCACATGCCTTTAGGCTCATTGCCCAGAGCTCACTGCTCAAGAGAGGCTCACTACCTACAAGAAAAATTACAAAAGGATTACAGATTGTTTGAACTGATATGTAACATCTGTCAATGCAAGAATTCAGTTCCGGTTAAGCACAGAATACTAATTTTACACACTTCATTTTTATTCTGCCCTGTTTACTACTCTGTCATAATCTGGACCTCAGATCTCTTTTCTTTTAGACTTTTATCTTCTTTTTTCACACTTAACACTCGAATCCATTGGTTATATATATCTGCATCAACAAACTCTATCACTTATCTGTTAGCCTTTAACAAACAATACAAGTACGCTGTTCTGTCGGATGAATCCATACATCAATATTGATGTGTACCAAAAATATCACTTACAGGTCACCAAACATGTCGGCCACTAACATTATATCCTATACACAACTCACCAAAATACTTCTACTAGATTTACAAAAGAATCTGACATAGGTCAGCCTGTTCTTCACTATATTGTTCTGTCATATCAGGATCTGATACTTAGATGCTCATAACTTTTGATCCCTTTGTCACTAGAGGATGAAATCTTATATTTAGATTGTCTTGACATTCCTCTACACTTCCTCAGATTTGCAACACACAATGATTATCTGGAGAGGTCTGCTGAACAAAATACTAAACTCTGCCATACCCTGTTCCTATCTATCCAGACTTATCAAATCTTGGAACTAACTTTCGGTATGATTTGATACTACACTGCGGATGTGTGGAATGGACTTAGTTGCCATCAATGACAACACATGACATACCTTGTAGTGTCTCTTGCCAACACTTCCTCCCATAAGATCATCACTACAAGGTGATATCATTCATGTTTTCTAGCATTTATCATTTGGTTTTTGCCTCTGCCTCCAAGGGCACGCACTCTCTATCTGACAAAGGTGTTCAAAAGACTTGAATGTCTCTCTGGGGGTTGACTGAGGAAAATCTCCAAATAGCACAACACCCTCCCAAAGTTTTCATGATTACAGGTTACAGGTTAAAGCTATAGACAAAGTGAAGTTGCAGGAGGATACAAAAGAGTGTCAGAATTGTAGATCAAAGAAGAAAACAACTCCCTAGACTAGGGCACCCACTCATTAGTCCTTGAAGTTTTGTGATGGGAAAACCTTTAGTACAATAGGAACAAGTTGCAAATCTTGTTTGCAGATCCTGACAAAAAGTAGGGCCTTGGACTTGGGCGCCCGCTCTTTAGTCCGCAACTGTTATGCTTCTGAATCCTAAAAATAGGTGCACAGTCATTTGTCATTTTACATCTTTCTATAGCAACATTTTCCAATATTCATCCATTTGTTGTCATATCTACATAATTAGGGTTTTGAGGTATAATTGAGCATAAGAGAAGATAATTGGCAATCAAATCATAAAAATCCAAGTTTCCCTACATCTCATAGTGACCTAGGGTATGATAGTACATTACAACTTGACCCTAGGTCCTTGAATGAAAGGGTGAAAGGAGGATACATACACAAAACTACCAAAAACTCAACTATTCAAATTCTACCCTTTACACAATTGAACACCAAATACTTTGATTCACCAAATAACTCTACTCCTTTGTATTAATTTAGAAGTTCATGATACATTTGAAAAATATAGATTGAAATAGATATATATTTTTTATAAGTATTGTATTGTCTTTTATGTAAAATATATGAGAGATGTTACCATTGATTCCCCTCTCAAAATGGCCTTGGTATCCCATATATATAGGATGTAAACAAGATTTAGGCTTGAAATGATGTGTCTATTCATAATTATGTTTTTTTGAGTGACTAATGCATAATTAAGAAAGCAAAGAAATAGAGAGAGGCATATGTAATGATTAGATTCTAGGCTCCGTTACTCATCATAGAGAGACCTATGGCCATTGGCCTGGCAAGGTCCTCCTCTCCATGCTACAGATTCACACATATGCATTGCCTATTGTTATCAAAAAATGTGGTTAACAACATTAAACTATCAATAATCCAATAATCTTAATGAAATAAGAACAAACAAGATCAAACACAAAGGAACAATACCTTGCAAACCTCTTTTATTCTATGACTTTCATTGGTTGCCTATCTCGAATTGATCTCGTTGTATGAATATAGCCCTCAGAAGGTGCATTTCCTTACTTTTTTCCAAGATGACAATGGAGAACGACTGTTGATATGTTTGCAATGAAGAGGATCTTCTAAATGCAATGATAATGGTGATCTCAAGCTATGGAATGATTGTGCCAAATGCACGCTATGATTCCCATAGAGTAAGTTTATAAAAAGCTTGGATTATTCAAATGGAGGAATAGGGGTTGTATTTATAGATTTGTGAGGAAGAAGATCAATGGTGTAGAATGACTAAGAAGATCAACGGTTGAGGAAATCTGAGAGGATGTGTACATGAATAGGGAGAAGACTAGTGTCATGCTCCTTCATGCATCAGGGGAGTTAACAAAATAGATTGAGGAGTTAACTAAGATAATTGACTAGTTAACAGAATAGATTGGAGAGATAAGTGGGCTGATTGGGGAGTTGACTGAGATGATTGAACAGTGAACTTAGGTGACCAATTAGTTAATATATTTGATTAATGAGTTAACTAATCTGACTGGAGGAGAAATAGGACATGTGTGTGAGAGAATATTAACTAATTAAATATTTAAAATATTTAATTACATGTGCACGTGGATTAATTGAATTATTTGTGGTATTAGTTCAATTTTAGAGAAAATAGACAATTTAAATAAATATTTGGATTTATTTAAATATGGAGAATGAGAAGAATTAATTAAATAATTTGGTATTATTTAATTTAGAATTATTTTAGAAGAATTTGGATGATTTAATTAAATAAATGGTTTTATTTAATTTTTTGGAGAGATATGAATCAAATAAATAAATTTATTTATTTATTTATTGATAGAGGAATTTAAGATGAACTAAATGTTGCAAGTATGGGCCTAACTGGTGTTGTCATTGATGTCAACATACTCCTGTTGGATTAATGATAAGGATTGGATGATCTGTTTGCTGAGGATATTGAGAAAATTAGTCATATCAAGAACAATGAAGAATAATGAAGACAGTAAGGTAAAAATCCAAGCTAAGATGAGGATCAGATGATGCAGTTCAAAGGGTTTGTAGATACATGTCTTAAGATGATCCAGTAAAGATTTTAGAGGTCCACATGAATATTTGAAGAAGTTGTGGCTGCTCAAGTAAAACCGGTTCTGGCAGGTATTCAGAGGTGACAAAGTGATAAAGATAGGTCCGGTGAGATCTAGAAATGCATTACCCTATTCTGCAGATTTGAGGGAGTGTTCATGAAGTTTTTTTGAAGTGTCAACTCATTTGGTTCATGGTTTGAAGGTCCGCAAACATCTATTCCTTTGTGACAGTAATGACAGACTATGTTCTTGAGGTTCCAGATGAAGGAAATAAGGATTTCAGTAAGTAGATGCAGTGTGGATGCTCTTGGTGATTTAGGCAAGCTTGTGGAGATCTTTGGATCATGTCTAGTTCATGTTGGTGGTCCACATTGGAGTTTAAGCTCACATTTGAAGAATTACTTCCAGATGAAGGTGTTCTTCCTTAGACTAGCCAACTGGATGAGTTACTCATCCTACAGATGTTCTTTTAGATGTTTACCGACTTAGATGATTATTCCTAAGTCAATGTCTCATATAAATAAGGAATTGTGAAGTCATTTCAAAGTGTGTGTGTGGATATGAGAGTGTGGTAGCGAGGAGGTGAGTGAAAGGTAAAGCAGAAGTATTGGGATTAAATGGAACTGATTCAAGCATGGTGAAGATGTTATTCTCCAGTTCATGTATGTGATACTTGTTTCTTTGTAGACAGTGTGTCTCTTGTAGGCAGTGGGCATCTTGTGAGTAGTGTGCTCGGGCAGTGAGCCCTAATTGGCATGTGCCATTTTGTTCTTTCTATTCTTCTAACAGAGAATACAATCTTAGGTTAATCATCCCATGGTTTTTCCCTTAACCAGGTTTTCCACATCAAAATCTTGGTGTCTTATGTGTTAATGTGTTTCTGCTATTGGTTTAATGCATTGTGTTTCCATGATTGAATTATTATTATGTTGCTGAATTACAAAGTAGATTTAAGTGTGTAAGTTGAAAGAAAATTTTGGACAACTGATTCACCCCCCCTCTTATTTGTCTTCCCTAAATCTAACAATTGGTATCAGAGCCAAGTTCCTCTAAAAGGAGCTTAACTGCTTGAGGAGATCCAGGATGTCATCCTACAAGAAGGATAGTCTGAAATTTGATGGAACCAATTTCAATCTTTAGAAAAGTCACATGAAATGTCATTTGCAATGTATGGGAATGCAGTACTGGAACATGGCTTCAACAAAGTATACTCCTCCTCAGGGTGGTCTGAAAGCCCCAAATGAAATCACAGTTGCTGAAAATAATCTACGGACTATAGAAGCTCCTTGTAAGCACATTATCTGACTAAGAGCTTTCAAATGTTGTTGACCTACCAACTGCTTTTGAGATTTGGCAAAAACTAGAACTTCTGCATGAAGGAGACAAGTATGTTAAATGTGCGAGGTTATAGAGTCTGAAAGGGAAATTTGAAAATCTAAAGATGAGAGACAATGAAAATATCACTACTTTTATGCCAAGAGTAAATGAGATTGTCTGTGGCATTAGAAGTGTTGGTGGAGTCTTGGATGAAGATGAGATTGTTGGCAAAGTTCTCAGATCCCTTGGCACTTCTTATAAAATTAAAGCTGCTACCATTGAAGAATTCAAAGCTCATACAACTATCACAAGAGATCAATTGGTTGGTAAACTAGTTGCATTTGAAATGACTAAGTTTGGAGATTCCCCCCCAAAGACTAAATCAGCATTCAAAGCTAGTGCCTCTGTAAAAGGTAAACAAAGGTTTGATCCGGGAGAGAACTTTTCAAGGAAACTATCATGGTATGAAAAAGCAAGAAAAGACCTAGAAGAAGAAGTAGAAATTGCTCAATTTGAAGCCCTTATTGCAAAAAGACTACCAAGAGGATCCTGTAAGTATGAAGGAAAATTGCCTTTTAAGTGTTTTAACTGCAATAAGATTGGTCATTTTGCTCAAGATGTCCATAAAGATTTTCAAGGCCAAATCCTAATAGATCAAGGTTCCAAAATAATTGTTACTATGTTCATGAAGGAGATGATGAAGGAGTAACAGATGATGAATCAGAGACAGGAGACAAATCTAGAAGTGACTGGGTGTTCATTGCCATTAAGGAAGAAGATCCAATGCCCTCTGAATCTATCAATCATAAAATTGTAGAAAGAGCTCTAGCTGCCCAAGTTGAAGAAAAGGATGATTGGGTCATTGACAGTGGATGCTCTCACCATATGACAGGTGACAAAAATAAGTTCATAGATTTGGAAAGGTATGAAGGAGGAGTGGTAAAATTTGGTGATAATTCTGCTGGTAGAATCAAAGGTAGAGGAACTATTTCTTTTGATGGAAGGAACAAAATCGGTAATGTACTGTATGTTGAAGGATTGAAGTACAATCTTCTCAGTGTTGGATAGTTGGTGGACAAAGGCTATGATCTCAGATTCAAGAATGGAAAATGCAAGATCTTTGAGAGTTTCAGAACAGAGATTGCATCTGGTACCCAAACAAACAGTAACATCTTCCATTTAGTTGGTACTGGTAAAAGTTGTCTATTTGTGCAAATTGATCAGAGTTGGTTATGGCATAGGAGGATGTGTCATGTGAATTTTGATAATATCATCAAGATAAGCAATACTCAGGCTATAATAAATCTTCCAAAATTGGTGAAGCCTACAAACAGTTTATGCAAGGAATGTCAGTTGAGAAAACAAAGCAAAGTCTCATTCAAAAGCAAGGAACAATCTTCTACCAGATTATTAGACCTAGTTCATATTGATTTATGTGGTCCGGCAAGAATCAGGAGTGTGCAAGGTGATAGATACTTCATGTTACTAATTGATAACTATTCCTAGATGATGTGGGTAACTTTTCTGAAAGAGAAATCAGAAGCTCTTGAGAAATTTAAAACATTCAAGGTTATGGTAGAGAATGAAACTAGATTAAAATTGAAATGTTTGAGGTCTAATAGAGGTGGAGAATTCACATCCGGTGAGTTCATAGACTTCTGTGACAAACATGGAATAAAGAGACAGTTGTCTGCTCCTAGGACTCCACAGCAGAATGGAGTAGTTGAGAGAAAGAACTAGACCATCCAGGAAGCATCTAGGACCATGATGATGGAAGAAAATATTCCTCAGATCTTTGGGAGAGAAGCTGTCAGCACTGCAGTCTATACTCTCAATTGAGTACAAATCAGAAGCAATACTGGTAAGACTTCTTATGAACTTTGGTGTGGCATCACTCTTACTGTGAGGTATTTCAGAGTCTTTGGTAGCAGGTGTTACATTAAAAGAGATGAATATCTAGGCAAGTTTGATGCTACAAGTGATGAAGGAATATTCTTGGGTTACTCTACTCAAAGCAAAGCATACCGGTGTTATAACAAGAGACTGAGAAAGATTATAGAAAGTACAAATGTGAAGGTTGATGAAGGAATTGAAAAACCCTCAAGGTTTTATGAATATGATGAAGATGATTAGAATGGTGTTTGGATTCAAGGAGCCCAAGCCTCTTCTAAAAAATAGATTCAAATTGATCTGGTAAATTAGGAAAAAGAGATGAGTTTTAATGAGCCTGATCAAGAATCAGAAGTGCAAGAAACTCCCAAAGTTCTAAGGTATGTAAGACTGAACCACTCTAAAGATCAGATCATAGGTGACAAAAGAAAAGGTGTACAAACTAGAAGGAGAATTGCTCAAAATTTAGATGAGTATTGTCTGATTTCAAAGATTGAACCTAAGACACTAGATGAAGCCTGCAATGATGAAAACTAGACTAAAGCAATGGAGGAAGAGCCGATGCAAATTGAGAAAAATCACACTTGGGATCTTGTTCCCAGACCTAGAAACAAGAATGTGATTGGAACCAAATGGGTCTTTCAGAACAAACTAAATGAAGTTGGTGAAGTAATCAGAAATAAAGCCAGATTGGTCTACAAGGGCTATTCTCAAATAGAAGGAGTTGATTTTGAAGAAACTTTTGCTCCGATGGCAAGAATTGAAGCAGTTAGATTATTTCTTGCATTTGCTGCCTTCAAAGATTTCAAAGTGTATTAGATGGATGTCAAGTTTGCCTTCTTGAATGGTGACTTGGAAGAAGAAGTGTACATTGAGAAACTAGATGGATTTCAATTTTTTGATCATGGTGATATGGTCTACAAGTTGAAGAAAGCACTGTATGGACTGAAGCAAGTCCCAAGAGCCTAGTATGAAAGATTGGATAAACATCTCTTGAAGATTGGTTTCAACAAAGGTACTGCTGACAGTAATTTGTATTTCAAAATTGATCATGAAAATATCCTGATTCTTGAAGTGTTTGTTGATGATATCATTTTTGGAGGAAGAGATGGTATGTGTAAAACCTTTGCAAATCAAATGAAAAGTGAATTTGAGATGTCCATGCTTGGGGAAATGAATTTCTTCTTGGGTCTACAAATCACTCAAACAAAGAAAGGAATCTTCATTTCTCAGACCAAATATGTGAAAGAATTGTTGAAGAAATTTGGGATGGAAGATTCAAAGTCAATGAATACTCCCATGGCAACCAGATGTAAGTTGAGCAAAGATGATGACTCTCCCAAGGCTAATCAGAAAAAGTATAGGTCAATGATTGGAGGACTATTGTATCTCACTCAAACTAGACCTGACATTATGAATGCTATTGGTCTTGTTGCTAGATTCCAAGCTGATCCCAAAGAATCTCATGTCATGGCAATCAAGAGGATTTTTAGATATCTAAAAGGGATAGTTGAGTATGGTCTATGGTACCCTAGAGATCATGATTTCTCTCTTCATGCCTATACAGATGCTGATTGGGTAGGAGATGTGGATGACCGGAAGAGTACCAGTGGTGGAGCATTCTTTTTGGGGAAGAGATTGGTTTCTTGGATAAGCAAGAAACAAGAGGCAATATCTCTTTCCACTACAGAAGCAGAATATATTGCAGTAGCAGGTAGTTGCACTCAAGTTTTGTGGATGAAACAAATGCTAAGAGACATGAGAGTGGAGTATGAGGAGCCTATCACAATCTTCTGTGATAATTCAAGTGTAATAAATATATCTAAGAATCTGGTGTTGCATTCAAAGACTAAACATATATCCATCAAGTTTCACTTTTTGATAGAGCAAGTGAACAAGAATGAAGTCAGATTGGAGTTTGTGCCTTCTAAGGATCAGATTATAGACATCTTTACTAAACCTCTACCTAAGGACTCTTTTGAGTTTCTCAGGGAGAAGTTAGGGGTTATTGCCCCTCCGGTGATGAACTAAGGTGCACTGATGTGCATCAGTCCAGTGGATATCATAGTCATATCTTGTGGTCCGGATTGATGATGGGAAGCTGCCACTCAGGGGGAGCAGCTGGTATAATTTTGAAGTAGTGAAATTGCAAGTATGTGCCCTTTGCCATTGATGTCAAAGGGGGAGAGAAGACATGTGAAAAACAAGTGGTTGCTGATCAAAGGGGGAGCAGGAAAGAAAGAGAAGACATGTGAATGTTTGTTTCTGATAGGGGGAGTTGTGACAATAAGGAGAAGTTCTTGTCTTGATGGTCAAAATAGTTTTTCACATCATATGTTTCCATCAATGACAAAGGGGGAGATTGTTGCAAGTATGGGCCTAACCAGTGTTGTCATTGATGTCAACATACTCCTATTGCATTAATGATAAGGATTGCATGATCTATTTGTTGAGGATATTGAGAAAATTGGTCATATCAGGAACAGTGAAGAACATTGAAGACAGTAAGGTAAAAGTCCAAGCTAAGATGAGGATCAGAGGATGCGGTTTAAAGGGTTTGTAGATATGTGTCTTAAGATGATCCAGTAAATATTTCAGAGGTCTGCATGAAGATTTGAAGAAGTTGTGGCCGCTCAAGTAAAACCGGTTCTGGCAGGTGTTCAGAGGTGACAAAGTGATAAAGATAGGTCCGGTGAGATTTGAAAATGCATTACCCTATTCTGCAGATTTGAGGGAGTGTTCATGAAGTTTCTTTGAAGTGTCAACTCATTTGGTTCATGGTTTGAAGGTCTGCTAGAATCTATTCCTTTGTGATAGTAATGATAGACTGTGTTCTTGAGGTTCTAGATGAAGGAGAGAAGGATTTCAGTAAGCAGATGAAGTGTGGATGCTCTTGGTGATTTAGGCAAGCTTGTGGAGATCTTTGGATTGTGTCTAGTTCATGTTGGTGGTCTACATTGGCGTTTAAGCTCACATTTGAAGAATTACTTCTAAATGAAGGTCTTCTTCCTTAGACTGGCTGATCGGATGAGTTACTTATCCTGCGGATGTTCTTTTAGATGTTTGCTGACTTAGATGATTATTCCTAAGTCAATGTCTTGTATAAATAAGGAATTGTGAAGTCATTTCAAAGTGTGTGTGTGGAGATGAGAGTGTGGTAGTGAGGAGGAGAGCGAAAGGTAGAGCATAAGTATTGGGCTTAAATGGAACTGATTCAAGCATGGTGAAGATGCTATTCTCTAGTTCATGTATGTGATACTTGTTTCTTTGTAGATAGTGTGTCTCTTGTAGGCAGTGGGCCTCTTGTGAGCAGTGTGCTCGGGCAGTGAGCCCTAATTGGCATGTGCCATTTTGTTCTTTCTATTCTTCTAACAGAGAATACAATCTTGGGTTAATCACCTTATGGTTTTTCCCTTAACTGGGTTTTCCATGTCAAAATCTTGGTGTCTTATGTGTTAATGTGTTTCTACTATTGGTTTAATGCATTGTGTTTCCATGATTGAATTATTATTATGTTGCTGAATTACAAAGTGGATTTAAGTGTGTAAGTTGAAAGAAATTTTGGACAAATGATTCACTCCCCCTCTCAGTTGTCTGCCCTGAATCTAACACTAAATATTTAAATATTTATTTAGATAGAGTTGTGTCATTTTTAGGTGTGTACATTTTGCCCCTCTTTGATGCAATGTGTTTTATCACATTGTTTCAAAGAATGATACATGCCCTAGTTTTTTTCCCCTGGTTCAGGTTTGCATGACACTAGGATGCTCCCTCGGGATATTGGATGGGAAGAAAATTTTGAGAGTGTGAGATGGACAATCTCACGATGAAGAAGGGTGAATAGTTAGGTTAGGGTGAAGAAAATAGGTTATGACTTGAGAAAGCAGAGGAGAAAGGGTATGGAGAATAGGCAGGGTCACCACATAGCTATCTAGGGTCGCATGTGTATATATAGAAGTTGGGTCCACAATCCTAGTCATTTGCACACTTGTCATTTTGTGAGAGATACTTGGATCTTTGCATAGCGCAAGAGCTAGAGAAGGTAGTGGAGATATGGATATTCCACACAAGGAGCATCACTTTGAGTAGGTTTGACAATTCAGGTAGGTAGCTGAGGCAGGAACCCTGATACATACGTCATCATTTGTAGGCTAGGTGCATTTATTAGGGCAATAAATGCTAGGTAAAGTTACTGATGCAAATGCACAGAATCGAGTTTTAGCACATTTGTGCCCCGAAACTACACATATGTTTTAGTTTAATCCATTTAGGTCATCTTGTGGCTCATTTTTAACTTTGGTGAATTCACTCTTTGATCCTATGCATTTGTTTAGGTTCAGCAAATTTATTTAGTGTAGCAGCGCATTTGGTAGGTTATGCGCATTTATGCCGCAGTGTTGCGCATTTGTTGTAGAACAACACAATTACTCATTTTGGCTGCAGATGTATTATGAAGCTGCACATTTGCTCTAGACTACGCAAATGCCACTTGGAATGCTGCATTTGCTTAGAATGGTCACTTACTTAGCAAAATTGACTTGATTGACATCTTGATCAATGCAACAATCGATAAGCGATCTCCAAGATTGATAGAGTCTAGACAAGAGATGATATGCTTGGTTTGATCAATTTGATATGTTAAGTAAGTGATTTTGATAGGTTTGATAGTTGAGCAGGTTTGCATTGATATGGTTATAGTTGACTCATTGCTTTATTGATTGCAAGAGGATATTTCTGACATTCTCATGTCGCAGGAGCAGTTTCCCATGATGATGCGGTGATGACACATGCTAACAAAGGTAGATCATCTAGTGCTTAGTGCGATTGGATTATATTACATTTTCTTCATGCCCAAGGTTTGTGTGAACCTTGATTTGCTGACTTCCTTGGTGGAGTCCTTCCATAGTGAGGATGGGACATTCCACCTCCCCACTAGTGAGATCACTATTACTTTGGAGGATGTGTACGGGATCCTGCACTTACCTATAGTAGGGGACCAGGTAGAGTATGACCCTCAGCGTGATGCTGGGTTAGCTGAGTACAGGAGGGTTTTTGATGATCCTGAGATAGAGGGATCAGTTATCAGTTGGTAGGACATGTATGATTATTATGACTACTTTCCAAGGATTGTGGTCAGCTTAATCAGAGGTGTTGTATGCCCCAATCAAAGATCTCATGGTTTTCGAGTTGGCTGGGGTCAGACCCATGAGAGGATGCTGAGAGAGGGTACTCAGTTTGCTTGGGGTGTCTACATTTTGGCTCAACTATATCATGATATGCATTAGGTTGTCTACCGTGGAGCCTCTAGATTGTCTACAAGTGTTTCACTGTTATAGTTCTGGGCTTGGGAGCATATTGCAGTGACACAACCCATTTGTACATTTCATAGACAAAGGGATGAGCCATACTCATATGGGTATGCTAGTGTACTTACTCAGCATAAGATGGATAAGTTGGAGTACTGGCGCCATGCTTTGGATAATGTGGATGAGGTTGTTTGGTGACCTTACCTAGGATGTGAGGTCTGGGAGGATGAGGAGGACGAGCTTCCATACCTGTTTTAGACACTATCGTTGATTGGTCAGATGCCACACATCTTGGAGAGGCAGATAGTTAGTGATGTCCTCCAGCAGTTTGGGCGAGTATAGGGTATGCCCTAGGGGCAGGCTCTAATTGCTAGGACATGGCCAGAGAGGTGACGATGGGGACCTGTGGCCTCATATGAGGAAGCCCGTGCAGACTTCCTTCAGATTCCCTATCAGGCGTGGCTGATGAGGTGAGAGATAGTGGATGTAGGGATGACCCGAGATTTTGAGGATTGGTTCCCTGCACACCTGTTCCCTAGGTATTCAGGACTATGAGAGCTAGCTCCTTACCTATAGGAGGTGGAGTCAGAGGAGGAGGATGATGGAGGAAGATGGAGGAAGAGGTAGAGGAGGGGGAGAGGAGGAGATGGTGGAGGAGGAGGAGGAGGCTAAGGAGACTAAGGAGATAGTGGTGGTGGTGGAGGTGGATGTGGCAGCAGGCCGAGATAGCAGCAGAGAGTGGGGTAGGCCCCACCCTAGCAGATGGCATAGTAGGTGGCCCAACAAGAAGTGGTTCAACTAGCAATACAACAGGCAGATGTTCTATAGGTGTTGCAGGCACCTGATCAGTCTGACTCACAGTAGTAGGTACAAGGTGATGCAGTGACATTACTATGAGGCTAGGTTATACATCTGAGAGCATAGTTGAGAGCCACAGAGCATCGGAGAGATGGAGACGTAGGGTTTATTGCTGACATTACTACAGAGTGGGATGTTGTACTGGCCAGGATACAGGTTTTGATAGGGGAGAAGGATGCAGTGCTAGCCAGGGTATAGGCCCTGACAAAAGAGAGGGACGTAACCATAGCCTCCCTAGGTATTGACATGGCCACATCATTTTTTGTTGCATAGGTGATAAGGAGTTGGCTACAACGTGAGCCCAGACACAGTACTATAGAGGCTTATATCATGGGGTGGTGCCAGTAGATGAGAGGGTGCTGAGTTATAGGAGTCAGTCAGTGGTTGTGTCCTCGTGGAGGGTAGGTGGTTCACAGTCTGTGGCTTTGGGCATGGGCCCACAACAGTCTGAGACAGGCTGGGGTAGAGAAGAGGGAGAGGGTAGCACTGGGAGTAGCATCCTGTGTCAGCAGGGTTAGTTAAGATTTTGGATAGATTTTATCTTTTGTACATACATCTTTTGATGGCTCATGGATAGCCAGATTATGTATATATCACTTGTATTTTGTATAGCTACTGAGACATGTATCATTATTATTTTGATGTATGTATACACCTATATTTTGATTTGACTCACGGATGATGAACCGATATTGTACATTTGGACATTTTTGTTTTATGATCATATATGATGATGCAGTTATGATGGCCTACATGTATGTTGTTATGCGATGATCATGGATGCATTCTATTTGTGATGTTTATATTCTATGCACATGTTTATGATATCTAATATGCAACACCTGTTTATGCAAAATGGTATGAGATGAGTACTGACAGCTATGTTTTTGATGGTTTTCTGATGAGATACTATGTATGCATCTATGTTATGTGGACACAAATGTATGTGGATTAGTTAATGCACTTATATGCATGCAAATGATTGTACATGTTCAAATTCTATGATGATCTAATGCAGACGGTGTGATTATAGCTATGTTTTAGTGAGATTTTTGGTTAATGCAATCTTATGTTGACTTATGCATCTATGCAGCTACAGTATATGCTAACATGTTCTAAATGTGTATTATGTAGTGAATGTGATGATACTTATGTGATGACTGACTTATTCGTTATGTGCAAAAATGATAACACATGGATGAGTAATGTACCTATATGAATGCAAAAATGACTATATGCTTTTGTTTTAATGTACCTAAATGTATGCGAATGATCTAATCAATGAAATGACTATCTCACTTAATATGAAATGCAAAATGATACTATGTTTTTGTTATGTCCAAGTGTACTCAATCAATGCAAAAGAGACTTGATGAAAGATACAATGATAGACAAGAATTTGATTGATAGAAGAAACGTGAATGAATGAATCATAAGCCTTTTATTTGTGGATGGTATATGAAATGTAATTGGATATGTTATGGATGCAGATATTTGTCACTTTAATATTGCAAGTATTTTGAAGTGCTTCATTTCATCATTGGGCATTTTTTCTTTGTGTTTTAAAATGTTCTAAGAAAATACAAGCATCTAGGTATAATTAAACCATGATGACCTGAGTATCCCTTACATGGATTTTGATATAGCAAGTTAATACAAGCATCTAGTCAAAATTGAATCTAGATGACTTGAGTATTTCTTGTGTGTCAACAGACAAGGATTACACCTGTTTCATGTTTAGACCTCTGATGTCTTGGTTGATCATTATGTTGATCATGTCCTTAGACAAGGCTTCACATTACTAAAGATAAATCCACAAGCAACAACCAAATAAAATAATCATGCGCCCATCATAGCATCTCTAGTTTTTTAGGCATCCTTGAATTGTGTAGGAGACATGATAACAAAAATTAAAATTGTTAGGCACAATCAATCAATACAAAACTTTCTTGCATTAGATGTGTTTCCTTGCCATAATTTAGATAAAATCATTTTGAGTGTTTAGGTACCTATTTGTCTTGCTTTGGATAGGTTGATGTCTTGTGTCAAAATTTCTATTTGGAAGCGTGCTTTGTTGTGCTTGTGTGTTTGGTGAAAGGTATTACAATCCTTATTGGTGCCCTCTTAGTGTTAGACTTAGGGCACACAACTGAGAGGGGAGGTGAATCAGTTGTGTAAAACTTTCTCCAATTTATACACTTAAATTCTCTTAGTGATTAGCAGTACATTAAACATGAAATATAATGCATTTAAATCAAAAGCAGAAACTCATCAACACATAAGACACCAAGATTTTGACATGGAAAATTCAGTTAAGGGAAAAACCACGGGGTGATTAACCCAAGAATGTATTCTCTATTAGAAGAATAGAAAGAACAAAATGGCACATGCCAATTAGGGCTTACTGCCTGAGCACACTGCTCACAAGAGGCTCACTGCCTACAAGAGACACACTATCTACAAAGAAATAAGTATCACATACATGAACTGGAGACTAGCATCTTCACCATGCTTGAATCAGTTCCATTAAGCTCAATACTTCTGCTCTGCCTTTCGCCCTTTTCTTCGCTACCACACTCTCATCTCCATAAGCACACTTTACAAATGACTTCGCAATCCCTTCTTTATACAAGACATCAACTTAAGAATGATCATCTAAGTCAGCAAGCATCCATAATAACATTCATATGATGTGTAACTTACCCGGTCGGCCTGTCTCAGGAAGAACACCATCATCTAGAAGTTGTTCTCCAAATGTGAACTCCAACTTCAATGTGGACCACCAACATGATCTGGACATGATCCAAAGATCACCACAAGCTTTCCTGAATCACCAATAACATCCATACTTCATCTGCTTACTAAAATCCTGCTCTCCTTCATCTGAAACCTCAAGAACACAGTCTGTCATTACTGTCACAAAGAAATTTATGCTTGCAGACCTTTTGACCATGAAACAATCTAGTTGATACTCCACAAAGACTCCCTCAGCACTCCCTCAAATCCGTAGAACATGTACTACATTTCTGGATCTCACCGGACCTATCTGTCTCACTCTGTCACCATTGAGCACCTGCTGGAACCAGTCTTACTTGAACAGCCACAACTTCTTTAGATCTTCATGCGGACCTCTAAAATCTCTACTAGACCTCTTGGAGACACATATATACAAACCCTTTAAACCATATTCTCTGATCCTCAACCTATCTTAGACTTTTACCTTACTGTCTTCCCTATTCTTCTTTGTTCTTGATTGAGACTAATTTTCTCAATATCCTCAGCACACAGCTCATCCAATCCTTATGATTAATGCAATAGGAGTATGTTGACATCAATGACAACACGGATTAGGTCCATTCTTGTAAAAATCTCCCCCTTTGTCATTGATGGCAACATATGATGTGAAAAACCATCAAGACAAGAACTTCTCCTTACGGTCACAACTCCCCCTTTGATCAGCAACCACTTGTTTTTCACAAGTTTTCTCTCCCCCTTTGACATCAATGTCAAAGGGCATATACTTGTAATTTCACCACTTCAGAATCATACCTACTACTCCCCCTAAGTAGCAGCTCCCCAACATCAATCTAGATCACAAGATGTGACTGTGATACCCATCGGACTAATGCACAATAGTGCACCTTAGTTCATCACCGGAGGGGCAATAACCCCTAACTTTTCCCTGAGATACTCAAAAGAGTCCTTAGGTAGAGGTTTAGTAAATATATTTGCAATCTGATCCTTGGTTGATACAAACTCCAATTTGACTTCATTCTTGTTCACTTGCTCTCTCAGAAAGTGAAACTTGATAGATATATGCTTAGTCTTTGAATGCAACACTGGATTCTTACATATACTTATAGCACTTGAATTATCACAGAAGATTGTGAGAGGTTCCTCATACTCCACTTTTATATCTCTTAGCATCTGCTTCATCCACAAAACTTGAGTGCAACTACCTACTGCTGTAATATATTCTGCTTCAGTTGTAGACAGAGATATTGCCTCTTGTTTCTTGCTTAGCCAAGAGACCAATCTCTTCCCCAGAAAGAATGCTCCACCACTAGTACTCTTTCGGTCATCCACATCTCCTGCCCAATCAGCATCTATATATGCATGAAGAGAGAAATCATGATCTCTAGGATACCACAGACCATACTCAACCGTCCCTTTAAGATATCTAAAAATCCTCTTGATTGCCATGACATGGGATTCTCTAGGATCAGCTTGGAATCTAACAACAAGACCAACAACTTGCATAATATCTAGTCTAGTTTGAGTGAGATACAACAATCCTCCAATCATTGATCTGTACTTTATCTGGTCTACCTTAGGAGAGTTATCATCTTTGCTCAACTTACATCTCGTTGCCATGGGAGTATTCATTGGCTTTGAATCTTCCATCCCAAATTTTTTCAACAATTCTTTCACATATTTGGTCTAAGAAATGAAGATTCCTTTCTTTGTTAGAGTAATTTGTAGACCCAAGAAGAAATTCATTTCACCAAGCATAGACATCTCAAACTCACTTTTCATTTGATTTGCAAAAGCTTTACACATACTATCTCTTCCTCCAAAGATGATATCATCAACAAATACTTCAACAATCAAGATGTTTTCATGATCAATTTTGAAATATAAGTTACTGTTGGTAGTACCTTTGTTGAAACCAATCTTCAAAAGATGCTTATCTAATCTTTCACACCAGGCTCTTGGGGCTTGCTTTAATCCATACAGTGCCTTCTTCAACTTGCAGACCATATCACCATGATCAGACAACTGAATTCCATCTGGTTTCTCTATATACACTTCTTCTTCCAAGTCACCATTTAGAAAGGCAGACTTGACATCCATCTGATATACCTTGAAATCCTTGAAGGCAGCAAAGGCAAGAAATAATCTGACTACTTCAATTCTTGCCACCGGAGCAAAAGTTTATTCAAAATCAATTCCTTCTATTTGGGAGTAGCCCTTGCAAACCAATCTGGCTTTATTTCTGATTACTTCACCAACTTCATTTAGTTTTTTCTGAAAGACCCATTTGGTTCCAATCGCATTCTTGTTTCTAGGTCTGGGAACAAGATCCCAAGTGTGATTTTTCTCAATTTGCATCAACTCTTGCTCCATTTCATTGGTCAAGTTTTCATCATTACAGGCTTCATTTATTGTCTTAGGTTCAATCTTTGAAATCAGACAATATTCATCTAAATTTTGAGCAATTTTCCTTCTAGTTTGCACACCTTTGCTTTTGTCACCTATGATCTGATCTTCAGAGTGGTTCATTCTTACATACCTTGGAACTTTCAGAGTTTCTTACACTTCTGCTTCTTGATCAGGCTCATTCAGACCTATCTCTTCTTCCTGATTTACCAAATCAGTTTGAATCTGACTTTCAGAGGAGAATTGAACTCCTTGAACTAGAACACCATTCTGATCATCTTCATCATATTCATAAAACCTTGAGGGTTTCTCTATTCCCTCATCAACCTTCACATTTGTACTTTCTATCATCTTTCTTAGTCTCTTGTTATAACATCGGTATGCTTTGCTTTGAGTAGAGTAACCCAAGAATATTCCTTCATCACTTCTAGCATCAAACTTTCCTAGATCTTCATCTCTTTTGATGTAACATTTGCTACCAAAGACTCTGAAATATCTTACAGTAGGAGTAATGCCAAACCAAAGTTCATAAGGGGTCTTACCGGTATTGCTTCTGATTTGAACTTGATTGAGAGTATAGATTGCAGTGCTGACAGCTTCTCTCTAATAGATCTGAGGAATATTTGCTTCCATCATCATGGTCCTAGATGCTTCCTGGATGGTCCGATTCTTTCTCTCCACTACTCCATTATGCTGTGGAGTCCTAGGAGCAGACAACTGTCTCTTAATTCCATGTTTCTCACATAACTCTATGAACTCACCAGATGTGAATTCTCCACCTCTATCAGACTTCAGACATTTCAACTTTAATCCGGTTTCATTCTCTACCATAGCCTTGAATATTTTGAATTTCTCAAGAGCTTTTGATTTTTCCTTTAGAAAGGTTACCCACATCATCTGGGAATAGTCATCAATTAGCAGCATGAAGTATCTATCACCTTGAATACTCCTGATTCTTGCCAGACCACAAAGATCAGTGTGAACTAAGTCCAATAATCCAGTAGAAGATAGTTCCTTGCTTTTGAATGTGACTCTGCTCAGCTTACCCAACTGACATTCCTTGCACAAACTGTTAGTAGGTTTCACCAATTTTGGAAGATCTCTTACAGCCTAAGTATTACTTATCTTGATGATATTATCAAAATTCACATGACACATCCTTCTATGCCATAACCAACTTTGATCAACTTGAACAAATAAGCAACTTTTACCAGTACCAACCAAGTGAAAGATATTACCTTTAGTTTGAGTACCGGATGCAATCTCTATTCTGAAACTTTAAAAGATTTTACATTTTCCATCCTTGAATTGGAGATCATAGCCTTTGTCCACCAACTATCCAACACTGAGAAGATTGTGCTTCAAACCTTCAACATACAATACATTACCAGTTTTGTTTCTTCCATCAAAAGAAATAGTTCCTCTTCCTCTGATTCTACCAGCAGAATTGTCACCAAACTTTACCACTCCTCCTTCATACCTTTCCAAATCTACAAACTTATTTTTGTCACCTGTCATATGGTGAGAGCATCCACTGTCAATGACCCAATCATCCTTCTCTTCAATTTAGGCAGCCAGAGATTTTTCCACAGTCTTAGGATTGACAGATACAGAGGACATTGATCTTCTTCCCTGATGGAAATTAACACCCATTCATTTCTGGATTTGTTTCCTATCTCTGATTCATCATCTGTTACTCCTTCATTATCATCATCTTCAAGTACATAGTAACAGTTCTTTTGGAACCTTGGCTTGTTAGGATTTTGCCTTGAAAATCTTTCTGGACACCTTGAGGCAAAATGAGCAATCTTATTGCAGTTGAAACACTTAAAAGGTAGTTTTCCTTCATACTTACCGGATCCTCTTGGTAGCCTTTTTGCAATAAGGGCTTCAAGTTGAGCAGTTTCTATTTCTTCTTCTTCGAGATCTTTTCTTGCTTTTTCATACCATGACAATTTCCTTGAAGAATTCTCTCCCGGATCAAGCCTTTGTTTACCTTTAATAGAGGCATTGGCTTTGAATGTAGATTCAGACTTGGGAGGGTCATCTCCAAACTCTGTCATTTCAAATGCAACCAATTTCCCAGCCAATTGATCTCTTGTGACAGTTGTGTGGGCTCTGAATTCTTCAATGGCAGCATCGTTGATTTTGTAAGAAGCAGCAAGGGATCTGAGAATTTTACCAACAATCTCATTTTCATAGAAGACTCCACCAGCATTTCTAATTCCACAAACCAGCTCATTCACTCTTGGCATAAAAGTGGTAATATTTTCATCATCTCTCATCTTTAGTTTTTCAAATTTCCCTTTTAGACTCTGTAACCTTGCACATTTAACATACTAGTCTTCTTCATGCAAAAGTTTCAGTTTATTCCAAATCTCAAAGGCAGTTGGTAGTTTAATAACATTTGAGAGCTCTGAGTTAGATAATGTGCTTAGAAGAGCTTCTTTGGTCTGTAGAATGTTTTCAGCATCTGTGATTTCATTTAGGGTTGTCGGACCACCCTGTGGAGGTACATATGGTTTTGTAACCATGGACCAGTACGCCATTCCCATACACTACAAGTGACATTTCATGCAACCTTTCCAAAGAGCAAAGTTGGTTCCATCAAACTTCAGACTATCCTTCTTGTAAGACAACATCCTAGATCTCCTCAAGCGGTTAAGCTCCTTCTAGAGGAACTTAGCTCTGATACCAATTGTTAGACTTAGGGCACACAACTAGAGGGGGGTGAATCAATCATGTAAAACTTTCTCCAATTTACACACTTGAATTCTCTTAGTGATTAGCAGTACATTAAACATGAAACATAATGCATTCAAATCAAAAGTAGAAACTCATCAACACATAAGACACCAAGATTTTGATGTGGAAAATCTGGTTAAGGGAAAAACCACGGGGTGATTAACCCAAGAATGTATTCTCTGTTAGAAGAATAGAAAGAACAAAATGGCACATGCCAATTAGGGCTTACTGCCCGAGCACACTGCTCACAAGAGGCTCACTACCTACAAGAGACGCATTGTCTACAAAGAAATAAGTATCACATACATGAATTGGAGAATAGCATCTTCACGATGCTTGAATCAGTTCCATTAAGCTCA
The DNA here is from genome assembly GCA_027924645.1 of Cunninghamia lanceolata. Classification (NCBI taxonomy): domain Eukaryota; kingdom Viridiplantae; phylum Streptophyta; class Pinopsida; order Cupressales; family Cupressaceae; genus Cunninghamia; species Cunninghamia lanceolata. The sequence goes on along the minus strand of BSBN01001215.1, from coordinate 16,787,326 downwards.
ATACTTCTGCTCTACCTTTCGCTCTCTTCTTCGCTACCACACTCTCATCTCCACAAGCACACTTTACAAATGACTTCGCAATCCCTTCTTTATACAAGACGTCAACTTAGGAATGATCATCTAAGTCGGCAAACATCCATAATAACATTCATATGATGTGTAACTTATCCGGTCGGCCTGTCTTAGGAAGAACACCATCATCCAGAAGTTGTTCTTCAAATGCAAACTCCAACTTCAAGGCGGACCACCAACATGATCTGTACATGATCCAAAGATCACCACAAGCTTTCCTGAATCACCAATAACATCCACACTTCATCTGCTTACTGAAATCCTTCTCTCCTTCATCCGAAACCTCAAGAACACAGTCTGTCATTACTATCACAAAGGAATTTATGCTTGCGGACCATTTAACCATTAAACAATCCAGTTGATACTCCACAAAGACTCCCTCAGCACTCCCTCAAATCTGTAGAACATGATACTACATTTTCAGATCTCACTGGACTTATCTGTCTCACTCTGTCACCATTGAGCACCTGTCGGAACCGGTCTTACTTGAACAGCCACAACTTCTTCAAATCTTCATGTAGACCTCTGGAATCTCTACTGGACCTCCTAGAGACACATATATACAAACCCTTTAAACCGCATCCTTTGATCCTCAACCTATCTTGGACTTTTACCTTATTGTCTTCCCTGTTCTTCTCTGTTCTTGATTGAGACTAATTTTCACAATATCCTCAGCACACAGCTCATCCAATCCTTATCATTAATGCAACAGGAGTATGTTGACATCAATGACAACACAGATTAGGTCCATACTTGCAACACTTAGAACATGTGGAATTACAGGATCCAACAATGTAACTAGGTCGAGAACTTGTCCCCAGTCAGGTGAAGGTTTGATTTATTGTGGATGAACTGATAATGGATATGAAGAAACAGGCCCTAAGGTGCTAACCTAGTGCCTCAAGAGCTCATTGATAAATGGCCTTGCCTATGTGATGACACATAGGCAACGTAGGTTGGGGTGAACTGTGTGGACCTAGGACCTAGGAGATGGGAATTGGTGTGGATATGGATGGACTAAAGGACAGTTGGCATGGGACGAGATGGATGGAGAAGAGCCTTGGAGGTGCATCAATACAAGATGGCCTTGCCTACATGAAGATGCAGAGGCAACGTAGTTTGGGATGACCGGATACTGATGATGGATGCTATGACAGGCTGACACTATGGATAGGATATTGGATAAACCTTAGGTTGTAAGGTGACAAAGTTGATAGAGTATCAAGCCATGATAGGTTATCATTAGGTGGTTTTGCGAAACAGTCATGATCGGGTGATGGATAATGGTAGGAAGAATGGACACAAGGCGATGGTTTCCCAAAGATGGAGGAAGCGGTTTTCATCACAAAGAGCACCTGTTTGCCAGGTTTTCACTAATCTTCTTTTATTGCAACATTTATGAAATACACACGATGCCTGTTTACTAAGTTTTTATCAAGGTATCTATCCAAGGCACTTGTTTACCAGGTTTTCACTAGAGGACGATTGTTTTTGTTGTTGTTTTTTTGCTATTTTTGACTCCCTTACATTGGGGTTCTCTAGATATAGAATCGGCAAAGATGCATACTTTTGATTGGGTCATCGAACAACTCACCTTCTAATGTAGCTAACTAGTATGCTCCTGATCCATAGGCAGCAATGATTACATAAGGACCAAGCCAGTTGGGTTCAAACTTTCCTTTCTTCTCCTGATCCTGCTGATTGCAGGGATTTTCTTTGAGCACTAGATCACCAACATTGAACACCCTTGGATGGACTCTATGGTTATAGCTTTTGGACATTCTTTTTTGGTAGGCTTTGAGATGGTTGAAAGCATTTTGTCATTTTTCCTTCCAATAGTTGTAACTCTTGTAGTCTGAAAACTCTATAGTCCTCATCAGTTATAAGACCTTTTAATGACACCCGCAAAGATGGTAACTCAAACTCAATGGGCAAAATGGCTTCAAAACCATACACAAGGGCATACAGAGTGGCACCTGTGGGAGTGTGTATGCTGGTTCAATATGCCTGTAGAGAAGGATTTAGTTGTAAGTGCCAATCACAACCGGCATTGTTGACAATCTTCTTGAGAATTTTCAAGATGGTTTTGTTTGATGCCTCTACCTGACCATTGCCTTGTGGGTAGTATGAGGTTGAGAAGAGGTGTTGGATTTGGAATTTGTCACAGAGCTCTTAGACATCCTAATTTTTGAAGGGTCTTCCATTATCCATGACAATGGATGAGGGGATTTCGTATCAACAAATGAGGTAATTAAGGATGAAGGAGGCAATTTGCTTTCCTATGACATTGGTGAGTGGAACAACTTCAATCCACTTGGTAAAATACTCCGTGGAGGTTATGATAAACTTGTGGTTGTTGGATGAGGGAGGGTGGATTTTTCCCACAAGGTCGAGTCCCCACTGACAAAAGGGCCAAGGTGTCATTAGAGGTTGCAATTCCTGTGTTGGTTCATGAATGAGGTTACCATGAATCTAACACTGCTTGCATTTCTTGACAAAATGATATGAATTTGTCTCCATGTTTGGCCAATAGTATCCCAAATGCATGAGTTTCTTAGCTAAGGTAGGACCACTAGAGTGTGATTTGCAGATTCCTTTGTGTACTTCTTGTAAGGCAGTTTGAGATTCTTCATGTTCAAGACATCTGAGTAGAGTACCATCCAGACCTTGGTGGTAGAGGGTGTCGGCGATAATAGTATAATGAAATGTTTGGCAAATAAAGGTTTGGCATTGGTTGTTAAATAAATCAATTGGTAAGGTGTTGTCCTTGAGATAAGTGTAGATTTTACCATACAAGGGTGAATCATATCCTACTAGGAGGCAAATGGATTGCATTTCAGGGAGATCATAAGTTGGTTGAATGACTGGCTCCACAAAGAACTCAAAACATGACTCATTCTCTAGTATATTGAGAAGTGAGGTGATGATTGCCATGGCATCTGCCTCTTTGTTCTTTATGCGAGGAATCTACTCAAAGGAGATTATCACAAAGTGTCCTTTAAATTCATCTACCATACACTTGTATGGTATTATCTTGTCATCTTTTATCTTATATTCATCATTGATTTGATTTATGATGAGTTGCGAATCTCCATAGACATGTAGCTCTTTCACTTTCCACTATGCCATCATCTTAAGACCAATGACTAAGGCCTCATACTCTACTATGTTGTTTGTGTAAGGAAAAAGCAGATGATAGGACTTAGGTATTATGTCACCTTGAGGAGTGACTAATAAGATGCCTACCCCCGATCCATGGTTTGTATAAGATCCATCAAAGTCTTGTTATGCTAAAACAGCCCCAACAACTGTTGGTGTTGCAAATATATAAAGATATAGTGGCTTGCCTTGGATAGGTGGCATCAAGATAGGTGGATTCATGAGATACTCCTTCAATTTGTGAAATCCTTCTTCACACTTCTCAGCCCATCTAAATGGAATATTCTTATGCAAGAGATGAGTGAAAGGTTGACACTTGTCCTCTAGTTGTGAGATAAATTGACGGATTGCCTGTAATTTGCCTTGTAAAGGTCATAGTTAGGTGATGTTCATTGGTGGTGGCATTTCCATGATAGCTTTAACCTTTGTAGGATCAACCTCAATCCCATTGGCTGAGACTATGAAACCTAGGAGTTTGCCAGAGGTGACTCCAAGCACACACTTTTTTGGATTCAATCGAACCTTAAATTGTATTAGCCATTGAAAGATTTTCTCCAAGACATCTAAGTGAGATTCCCTTGTAAGTGACTTGGCAAGGATGTCATCCACATAATCTTCCATGGTTACGTGCATCATGTCATGGAACATAGTAGTCATTGCTCTTTGGTATGTGGCTCCTGCATTCTTCAACCCCATTGGTATGATGTTCCAACAGAAGGTTCCCCATGGGCATGTGAATGCCATCTTATGCTGATCTTCTGGTGTTATTCTGATTTGGTTGTATCCAGAAAAACCATCCATAAGAGAAAGCATAGTGTGTCCAGTTGTCAAGTCTACGATGATGTCAATGTTGGGCAATGGGAAATCATCTTTGTGACAAGGCTTGTTGAGATCTCAGAAATCATTACACAATTTGACAATGCCTTCAGGTTTTGATACTGGCACAATGTTTGATACCCACTCCAGGTAATCGATTGCTCTGATGAACCCTACATCCAGTAGCTTCTTAAGTTCCTCTTTAACTAGCAATGCGACATGTTGATGCATTTCCCTGAGTTTTTGTTTAATAGGTTTAACTCCAAAATCTAGTCATACATGATGCAAGATCAAGTCTGGATCTAACCTGGACATATTTGCATATGACCAAGCAAAGTTGACCTGTTTCCTTTTGAAGAAGGGTACAAATTTTGTCTTTTCTGGTGGAGATAGAGACTTGGCAAAGTGTATGATCTTGGGGTTACCTTCTGTGTCGATGTCAACAAGATTTGTAGGTTCTACAACAATTTGTGACTTCTCCTGATACATGTCATTGGGGAGAGTGTCAAGCCTTTCATCATCTAGTGCCTCAAAGAGGTTTTCACCATTAGATGTGTCCTTTATTTTTACTTTTTTGGGATCTGACACTACTGCAGAGTAGTTTCACCATTAGATCCATGTTTGATTTTTATATTTTTATGATAGGAAGGCTTGGCATCCTCTCCAAAATAAGTGATGGTATTGAGTTCTATGGTGAAGCCAACTTTATGATCTCCCATAGGTAGGCGGTCTCTTAGTTCCATGTAATCAATGTAGGCATCGTCATTCTGGAACATGTCTAGTTGGGGGGTTCCTCGTAGATCCCAATCTATAAGCTTGGGATGTATCAGGGGGAGGGGATCGATAGGTTGATCTAATTCAGTGGGTGTGATGGTAAGGATGGATATGTGATCAAGATTGGGAGTGATAGGAATAAGATCTATGATGGTACTCTCTTCAAGATTGTTTATCTCATTAGAACTTTGACCTTCCTTGCAAGTTGTTCTTTTTGCAATGGGTGAATCACAATCTACTGGTCTATGCCTTAGATTTTGTCCCTCACGGTAGGGGTTATAGGTGCGAACGGTATCAATTCCTTTGTCTTCATAGGAATGTTCTGAAAGTTCATCCCATTCATACTCATTAGAATCTGTATCACTATTCTCTTAGAGGTTATGGATCTGTTCCACAAAACAAGTAGTAGCTTTAGCTTTGCCTTTGCCGTTGTTTTTGTATCCTAGCCCCCTTGTGTCTCATGCCGATGAGGATGAAGAGGTTTGAATGGGTTTAGTTATTCCTTCTTTTCTTAGGCCGATGGGACCCTATCCTTCATAGCCCATTCTGTGTAAGATAGATTGACCACACCCTTAGATTTCTATTGGGAGCTTGGGTTGTTTGTCTTGTGGTGTGTCATATTCATCTATGTAGAGCCATTATAGAATATCTCTTTCTTTGCTTTCATCTGATAGGGTGCCCCATTTGACAAAGGGATCTTTGGGAGGTTTAGAAGGAGCAGATGGTTTTGGAAAGGGTGTAGGACACCCAAAGGACTTCAGAGATAAAGGCATTTTGGCTATGCAAAGGGTATGTTCAATGGAGTACTCTCCTACCCCTATTTCTTTGATCTTGATCTTATGCTCTTTGTCTTTTGATGTGGAGGCTTGGGAGCTAGGATCATGCTGGGAGGTGAAAGATGTTGAAGCTCTATTATGAGGGATGCTGAAATCTGGCTTTGGTTGGATAGTCTTACAGTGTTGAAAAGGATCAGGTCACCTTGGATGGTGATCTATTGGTCGTTGTGAGGGAATTTGATACACTGATGATATGTGGAAGGAACAACTTTCATGGCATGTATCCAAGGTCTTTCTAGGAGAATGTTATAGGTGAGTTCCCTATCAAGGACTTGGCAAACAACTTCTGTCACTACTGGTCCAATTCTTAATGGTAACACCATAGTTCCATTGGTTGTTTGTTCTTCTTCATCATAGGCTTTTATTGTGATTTTCTTTCTTGGATCTACTACCGTTTCTAAGTACCCCAATGTAAGGATTAATTTAAGCGTACAAATATTCAAACCTACTCCATCAATGAGAACCCTTTTGATGTGACATTTATTTATGAAGGCCTTGATATGTAACGATGCGTTATGGGTTTGAGATTATGGATAGATCATCTTGTTCAGTGAATGATAGGATTTTAGGTGAGGTAAGATGACCTATGATGGCTTGAAACTTCTCTTGGGCCAAGTTGGTGGGCACAGCAGTTTCCACTAGGGTTTTATAAATAATCTCTTTGTGGGCTGGCAATAGACGCAACAACTCTAATATGGATATATTGGCCGGAGTCTTTCGTAGTTGGTCAATGACACTATACTTGTGGGGGGTAGATGGTGAGGATGATGACCTTGGAGGGAGTGTGTGCAAGGTGACTTTCCCATTGTGGGTGGTGATATTACAATCAGATTTGGTGTTGGGATCTATTTGTTTGTTAAACGTGATCACACTGATTTGCGGGATATGCTCTAATATGCAATTAATGGTGTAATCAAATGGCACGTTCATGTAGTTAGAACATTGTTCCTATTATTGTGATTTTGTTGGTTGTTATTGTTGTTGCTATGAGGGTTCTACCTATCATGGTTAAGGAGAGGATCCTTTAATGTCACATGTGATTCGTTAGAGGGATGATCTTTTGTGCCCACATGATTTTGTTCTAATAAGTCTTGTATGATGTTTTTCAAGTGGATATAGTCATTAGTTGTGTGGCCTTTGCCTTTATGGTACTCATAGAAATTGGTATCCTTCCACTAAGGAGGTTTAACAATAGGCTCATAGTCGCTTGTGGCGGGAAGAGTGATCTCATTGTTTGCCAACAACTTTATCAAAGTGGACTCAAATGACTCCCCTAGTGGTGTAAATTTTTGTTTTTGTCTAGGAGGAAGTTGTATCATTGTCTCAGTTCCTTTGATGAAGGTTTGCATGGTATTGCATTGTTTGATGCTCCTTTGAGATTGAAAATTGGTTGCTTAGGAGCCGCTACTTTAGTATCAACCACTCCATCGTTGACGATGTTCTTATTTTTGGTCCAAAATTTTGACTTATCCATGGTATAGTTTGAGTTAGGAGTGTCTTTGAACAATTTTATTTGTAATTTCACGATCATAGATTTTTTGATGAATAACCCCATCTCAATGACTTTTGTAAATGAGGTAGGGCATTGGATTTGAATTTGGTAGCTTAGATCAGAATTGAGATTATGGACAAACATTTCAAGCATTTGTTTTTTTGGTATATGATGAGGGCACTTGCTAGTGAGTTGCCTCCACCTTTGTAAGAAAATAGCGAAGGATTCACCACTCTTTTGCTTTGTGTTGCAAAGGTCAAGCATGGATACCTCATGTTTGATATTATCTGAGAAATACATTACAAATTTTTTCACTAACTCGTCAAAGGTACAAATACCAGGGGGAGTCAAGAGAACCACTCCATGGCTTGCCCACCTAGAGATCTAAGGAAGAGTCTCATGAGAAAAGTTTCATTGTGGGCCACCTCTAGACATGCGGCATTGAATTCTCTGATGTGGTCTCTAGGGTCACCCTTTCCTCTATACTTGTCAAATTTTAGAACTTCAAATCTAAGGGGAGAGGGGATCATTTTCAAGCTTTTGTTGAAGGGATACAATGAGATATCCTCCAACAAATAGTGTTTAGTAGGCATCCCTATTTGGAGGTCCACTAATTATTGTTGTAGGATTTGAACTTGTTTTGTCAACATGTCTAAAGGTGTGGTTGAGTCTGTGGTTTTCTTGCCTTTGTCTATGTCAAGGGTTCTTTCCTCACGTTTTCTCTCTTTATGAGTTCTTTCCTCTTCAGTTTCTTTCAATGTTGTGACGTCAAAGTCGGGGGGGAGATTAACTCCTTGTCTTGCTAAGTAGAGAAAGAACTTTACAGGGTCTTGGTGGAGTACTTTGTCCATCATTCATTGAAATTTTCTGTCTTGGAGGGCTTCTTGTAAGTCCTTGTGAGATATTTCTTCATCACTATCATGAGGGGATTCAATTTTGTTAGATGTTCCATCCATTTCAATTTATTTTTGCTTCTGGGATCTAGTTAGTACCATGCAAGGTGATTTGGAATGGAGTGGGGTGAAATTGGATGCTTTGGTAAGATGCGTTTGGAGGTTGTAGTGAAGGGGATACTTGTGGTGATAAGGTTTGAACAAGGTTTTTCTTTGATCAATGGTGTCAAACAAGATGGTCTATACAAAACGGTAGCCAAAAGTAAGGATGGTTGGAATTTGATTACTTGGTAGAGACTAGTTTATGTACTGAAACCAACTAGTGAAGTTTTGAGAGAGGAGGATGATAGATCTTAATAGTGGAGACTTACTAGGGATGTTTGAGTCTGATATGATAAAAAATTGGCTTATTGTAACTTGGTTTTAATAGTTGAATTTTGCTTATGGGAAGTGTTGGTGAAATTTTGACGAGGTGACTGATAGAAAAGAGGGTATGCTGCAGAAATGGACGGGAAAATTGACTACACAGTTAATTTGATATCAAAAATTGAAACAAGGCTGAAATGGGTGCTAAAAAATGTAAGTGTTTTTATGACAAACTATAATGAAGTACTCACTGTGATAGATGCGCAGGAATAGAGCATATATGCATAGCAATAGGTAGTAAAAGCGTAGGTCTGATGCAAAAGCATATGCATAGGAATAGAGGATAAATGCGCAGTAACAGGTCACAAAAGTGTAGGACTGGTAAAAAATAGATGCACAGTAGAATTGGGTAAAAGTGCAATAGAAATGAATAAATGTGCAACAAAAAGTAGATGCGCCGTAGGATGGAGTAAATGCGCAGTAGGATGAAGCAGATGCGTAGCTCTATCTTTTTGCTTTTGACTGTTTTGACTTGGTAAGGGCACATTTTTCAATGTTTTGAATGTTTTTGGGTTCTTTGTTTGAATGTTGCTCTTTTTGATTTCCTTCTTTGATTATGGCAAGAAAGACACATCACACATAAAGAATATTTTCATTATTGTTTGATTTTTTTGCATATATATATTTTTTATTTTTGACAACAATGCAAGCACGATCCTAAGGTTGGCTAGGACAATATTCAATGAACTCCAACTTGGTTTTTACACCAGCCACTTGCATAAAGGTAGACAACTAATAGCTTGGTAGCACCAGCTCCCCTCCATGGCACTCACTTCTCACGCATTCCAAGCTATAGTTCCTTCGAAGAGTTGAACTTTCCTGTCTCTATACTAAATGAGTGTATGACATTAGATGGCTCTAGAGTATGTTTTCCTCCTGTGTCACCAAATAGGGGATTTTGGCTTCTACAAACAATGGATAAGTAGTAAGGGCAACTATGTGAGTGGTTATATGTGTGGTAGCACTACTTTGTATTATGGAGTCTCCCAGCCTGTAAGGGTTGTGCCTTGCAGGGTTTATGGGGAGGTTGACTATCGATATAACTAATCCACACTTGTTACTTGAAGCTTTCACCTCAAACACAGCTTATTTATAGTGGATCGGAAGAGCTTGGCATTAGCCCGTTACCACTTAAGGTCATCCTGCTTGGAAGGAAGGAATTCCAAGGGCAGGCCTCTCTAAAGGAAACACATGCGAAATGATGATTCTGCCATTTTGTTCACCTAGTTAAGGGGAGAGCATAGTCCTATCATCATTCCAAAATCATAGACAATACTAGTTCTTTCCTCCTAGTTAAAAAGAGAAAAACTAAATAAGTTACTCTACTTGGGCACACAAGATTTTGTTAACTTTGAAAGAGATTTTGAAAGCAGTTGTTCACTTTTAATCCTCCTAGTTGGGACTATGATCAAGTTGTGATGCAACAAGTACAAATTACTTCCCTCTTATTTAGAATCTAAGTGAAATTTGTAGAAACAAGTTCAATTACTTCCTTTTCTATTTAGATCTAGATGAGAGTTAACCATGCAACTATATGTCTAACCAGCTCTTAACCTACAAGGTGGATCTGAGAATATTCCTACAAATGATGTTAGCATTACAAATTTCCTGAGAAATAGACTAAAGACCCTATAGAATGAATGTGCATATATAGATGCACAGTTATATAGGATGTATGCATAGATATAGAGAACAAATGTACATATTTAACATATGCGTAGTTACATAGAGTGTATGCACTGTAATAGAGAACATATGCACAGATCTGACGAATGCATCGAAACAAAGGATAAATGCGCTATAGAATGCGATGGATACGTAGGTCTGATAGATGCGCAACAACAGTGAGTGGATGCACAGAAACGTCCTATGTATAGATTCTAACACAAAACTTAATTTTGAATTTAAATTATGGCAAGGGCCCCATGGTGGGCACCAGAAATGTTATTAGAAAATTTGGTTAACAGTATTAAACTATCAATAATTCAATAATCTCAATGAAATAAGAACAAACAAGATCAAACACAAAGGAACAATACCTTGCAAACCTCTTTTATTCTATGACTTCGATTGGTCACCTATCTCGAATTGATCTCATTGTATGAATATAGCCCTCAAAAGGTGCACTTCCTTGCTTTTTTCCAAGATGACAATGGAGAATGGTTGTTGATAGATTTGCAATGAAGAGGAACTCCTAAATGTAATGATAATGGTGATCTCAAGCTATGAAGTGATTGTGCCAAAGGCGTGTTGTGATTCTTGCAGAGTAAGTTTATAAAAAGCTTAGATTATTCAAATGGAGGAATAGAGGTTGTATTTATAGATTTGTGAGGAAGAAGATCAATGGTTGAGGAAATTTGAGAGGATGTGCACGTATAGGGAGAAGACAAGTGTCCTGCTCCTTCATGCATCAGGGGAGTTAACAGAATAGATTGAGGAGTTAACTGAGATAATTGACTAGTTAACATAATAGATTGGAGAGATAAGTGGGCTAATTGGGGAGTTGACTGAGATGATTGAACAGTAAACTCAGATGACCAATTAGTTAACAGATTTGATTAATGAGTTAACTAATCTGACTACAGGAGAAATAGGACATGTGTGTGAGAGAATATTAACTAATTAAATATTTATTTACATGTGCACATGGATTAATTGAATTATTTTGGTATTAATTCAATTTTGGAGGAAATAGACAATTTAAATAAATATTTGGATTTATTTAAATATGGAGAATGGGAGGAATTAAATAAATAATTTGGTATTATTTAATTTATAATGATTTTAGAAGAATTTGGATGATTTAATTAAATAAATGGTTTTATTTAATTTTTTGGAGAGATATGAATCAAATAAATAAATTGATTGATTTATTTATTGATAGAGGAATTTAGGATTTAATAAATATTTAAATATTTATTTAGATAGAGTCATGTCATTTTTAGGTGTATACACCTATTGTATAGCAAAAATTTCTATACTCACCCCCTTTGATTGCTTATGACGCCCTAGATATAAACAAATTTAGTTTGCCAATATGATTTATATAATCTTGGTTGGTGCATGTGTCTGCAGTGATTATATCATTCATAGCTAATTCCAAGGCAAATATTTTTCCTAAACATGCATGGGTGTTTTCTATTACCCTTTCTTCATTATTAACATTTTCCAGAAGTGGTGGCAACAATTGATCTAGTTCATGTTTCCAAGTATCCTTTGTTGAAATAAGGGCAAACAACTGAGAGGGGGGTGAATCAGTTGTCACAAAAACTTTTATCCTTTGCTATGGTTTAAACTTCTTTACCACTTATTAATAGATGAATGATTTAACTATGAAAGCATGAATCAACAACATGAGCATAAACAAAATCAATGCATATAACACCAGGATTTTTACATGGAAACTTGGTTAAGGGAAAAACCACCCACAATAAATTATACTATGTTAAAAGTATTACAAATGGGGAAGGCACATGCCTTTGAGCTCACTACTCAAAGAGGCTCACTACCTACATAAATGATTAAAAAAAGATTACAAAATGTTTGAACTGATGAATAGCATCTACCAATGCAAATATTTAGTTCTGGTTAAGCATAGAATACTGATCTTACACACTTCATCCTTACTCTATCCTGTTTCACTCTTCAGCCATAATCTGAGCTTAGATCTTCACCTTCACACTTCTTCCTACCCTTTTCACACTTACTCCATCATCACATCACAATCAAATTTCAAAACACGTGAATCCATCGGCTATATATATCTGCATCAAGAAATTCAATCAACTATAGTCAGCTTCAAGAAAACTTAGAACATTTATTAAGAACTCTACTCTGTCGGCTGAATCCATGCACAATCAACAATACAGACCAAAAACTTGTGTTCTCAAATCATCAATCATGTTAGCCAATACCATTGATTATCAAAAATTACTTAACCAACAACTTTTCTTCATCCGGAACAAGATCAAATACTAGGTCAGCCTATTCTTCTTCTAACGGTACTAACTAACTAGAACCTGATACTCAAATGCTTATAACTTTTGAATCCTTCATCACCAGAGGCTAAATTTCTAGATTTAGATAGTCCTGACAATCCTTATCACTCCCTCAAATCCATAGCACACTATGATTTACCACCGGAGAGATCCGAACCAAGATACGAGACCCTGTCACATGCTCTGTTTCTGAGTACTTAGACTTAGACAAATCTTCACTTTGACTTCTGGTATGAACAAATTATGTAATGCGGATGTGTAAGATAGACTTAGTTGCCATCAATGACAACACCTGGCATGTCTAGCAGTGTCTCTTGCCAACAATCTCTCTCTTTGGCATTGATGGAAACACTCAGTGAAAAATGACTAAGTGTTAGAACAACTCCCCCTTATGTTATACACTTATGATTTCACATGCTCCCCCTTAGATTAATTCTTCATTTTTCACTACTTTTCCTCTCCCCCTTTGGCATCAATGGCAAAGGATAGACTTTTTGGATGTAATAATTCCATAATCTCACATTCCTCCACAATGGAGTGTATATGCAATACAACTTTATAGCTAGGAGTGAATATTGCCTTGTGGTCCAGTACTTCCAATATCTATAATTGAGCATCAAACTTGACAAAATATGCATACCAAAATTCACCAAAAATTTTATGTACATGGGCATATATATAAACAAGCCTATGACTTCTTAACATAAGTTTGAACACATCACCCAATACATTCTTCAATAGCACCAACTCATTATCCCAACTCTTCTTCATGCTGTTCAAAACTGAGATGTGACCACTAAATAAGAATTCTTGAGACTCTGCTTTCCACAAGTCAGTAGGATCACTTGACTTAGCTACAACTTGGGCTTCTGTCATGGTATTGAGCATTGCTGCCAACTTGAGGGAAATCAGTCCCCGGAGCTCACACATCCTTGTCTCAATGTTGTCCTTTTCCTTCATCAATTTCTTTATTTCTTCAATCAAGTTGATTATTTGACATTCTTGGCTCATCACTGATACTGTCAGAGGATCAAAAGATTGGCATACACTTGATAGTTTTTCCTTAGACTCATTTATTTTTATTTCAATGTCCTTTATAGATTTAGGACAAGATAAACAAAATTTATATGCATTCCCTCCTTCTATAAGAGCATTTTGAATACTCTTTACACTAGTATCCAGTATAATTCTATCTAATGCAATCATCCCTTTTAGAGCATCAAATCTTTTATCATTGAATTCATTTTTAACCTTGACCTCTGTAGATTTTTCAAGGGACTCAAAATGAGTACTTACAGAATTTATCAAACTCTTCAACTGACTAGAGGGGGATGCAGATGAATCCTTTTGGAATGTTGGCATGATTTTCTCCAGAATCCCAAATGCAAGACCAACTAGCTCACTGTCTTCTATGTGAGACTTCAAAATATCTTCTCTAACCTTGGCTTGTGTGAGAGAGGCCCACTTTATCTTCTGAATTGGTGAAAGACTATCCAAATTGATTGGACCTTTCAACTCTTTTGCAACTAGTTTATCATTTTCCAAAATTTCTTTCATTGCTTCTACAGTGTCTCTTGCCCAATAAGCTATTTTAGTTTTCTACTCTTTAGGGCTTGCATCTTCTCCCTTTTCGGAGTCAAACACATTGTCTCTCTTATCAATTTCTTTCTCTTTCTCTGCTTCAACCTTCTCTGCATCATTATTAGGGACATCCTTCTTTTCATTTACACCAGTAGAGTCTTTTGTAGTCTTTTTCGGAGGATTTTGAGTATCCTCAGCAAAAACCTTTTCATCATTAGATTGATTCAAAGGAGCAGTATCAATATTATCTTCCTTTGCCACCCCTTTATCTCCTTTGTCTAACATTTTCACTTCTAGAACAGAGGAGTCATCTTTCTTAGTTTGTTGTTCATTGCTCTTCAATTCTTTAACATCTAGAATGGAAGAATCAATCCTATCATCAGTCTCTTCCTCAACAATGGGAAGATTATGCTTTTTCAATGCTCTTAGAATAATCTCCTAAGTTTCTTCGACTATCTTATCCATCTCACCAAGCATGAGTTTATTCATTCTTTTTTTGATCCTGAATTCATCTTTTACTTCTTTGAATATCATGCTCATTTGATCTGGAGAGATTTGAGGGCACAATTTGATTAGCACATGCTCCCTAAGCTCAATGTCTTTAACCTTTGCATTTTCTTTTCTCAATTCTAGAATATCTGCAAGGCTTTTTGGGATTTTAGAGGCTATTTCAATTAAGGCCTTATTGTAGATATTCATATATTTAATTGTTGCTTCCTCCAAAACCCTCTTGTCAACATCACTGTAGTCATCATAAAATTTAGTCATTGGCCTTAAGTTCCCATCTACAGTGACTGATTTAAAGATGTCATTCAGAAAAAGAGTAGGCTTTTCAACATATGTTTTAGTCTTTTACCTCTTGCTTGCTTTTTTGCTTCCAGAGGGCTTCTCCCTAGATACCTTGGTTGCTTTTACCTGAGGCCTTCAACTCTTTGACCTCAACATTAGAATCAATTTCTTCTTCATCATTTTTCATGCTTTTATATATCCAGGAGGCCTTAGTTTTCACCCTTTTCCCTTCATTTCTAGATGATTTGTCTTTCAATTTCTCAGGGTTGGTAGGTTTTAGGGGAATCAGGGCAGCAGCAGAGCTCCTAGTAGTCCTTGATGTGGAAGAGGATTCTACTGGAGCACCTCCTTGTTTCTTATCTTGCTTCTCCTTCTTAGTTTTTCTATCCTTTCTCTATTTTGCTTCACAATTTCCTTAGTTATACCAATGCTTTTAGCATACATTTCTACTTGTCTTTGAGCTTTTCTTTTAATTTCTAGCTTTTAAAGCTCAACATGTAGCTTCACATCAAGATCTTCATAAGTCCCAAATCTCTCAACAGAATCATCCTTGGGTTTGTTCAAGAGATGTTGAGCATACATATCCAAAATTTTCTCATCTACCTCATACCCCATGGGCATGATCCAAACAATTCTGGGTTCTACTACTTCCATTAAGAACTGATTAGTGTCCACCATGAAATAGATTTCATTCTTGTATTTCTCAACAACTGATTTAGTGATTCTTTCCCTAGAATGCATCATATTCTAAAAATTCTTGAAGTATCCCCAAATTGTAGTTCTATGTGCTTTAGAGTCACCAATGTTGTGTAGATAATTTCTTATCTGCATAGCAACTGGCTTGTCATTAGTCCAGTGCACACCCTTTATTCCAAGCACCTCATTCATGAAGTAGAAAAATAGACATACAACCAAAGTACCATATTTAAAGGTGTTTTTCTTATCTTTCTTGATTTTGTTCAAGTTCTTAATTAGTTGGTTTTGCAATAACTCACACAGGTCATAATCTACATTTTATTTTAACATTTGGTATGCAACATATATGGTCATTCCTGAAACAGAGTTCTCCCTGCTGGGCTGATAAATTTTGTAACCATTTACCATTGAGGCAAACTTAACATCCGGATCAATAATCTCATTGATAGTCATTGCCCTTTTGTCAAATTTGGCACCAGTTACATCAATTATGGTCTAGTTCTTCACAACTTTCAGAATGGGTAAACCACCAGTTGAATTTAACCCAGTTACAACCCTGATAGCATCCTTTGTAATCTTGAATGGTTTCAGCAGCCACATAAACTCATCATGTTTTTGGCTCAAGACATATCAAACCCACTCATCCTCATCAAATGTTAGAAATTCAATGACCTATAGAAAATGTTTGCTTTCTAGGGCTTTGTATTCTAATTTCAAATCATAGTTATCATCCCGTAGGTAGTTCTCAAACAAATCCAGCAGTTTTAGGTTCCCAAATTCATCTATGCTACCATGGATGTATGCCCTAATATCCTTGACATGCAGCACTCTGTGTGGGACACTAGAAAAGGCTCCTAATGGGTCAACTTTGATGGACTTGAAAGAATGTTTCTTGAATTTTGGCCTAGGTCTCTCAGTGATATTCACAACAAGAGGAGTAGCCATCTCAAAAGATTACAAGTTCAAAGGTTCACAGAAAAATACCTTTTTCTTCCATAGAATTAGGGTTAACTGATGATTCGCCAGTCGCACTTCAAATCCTTGAAATCTTAGCTTAGGTGCTCTTCTGCTTGCTCTCTTTGAATGCAAAGTGATCCAAATGATGAAAGGATTACTTTTTATGCTCCACAAAACCTAATTCTCCATTGTAATAAATGAATTGCCCTAACTTCATCTAGTTACTCTATTTCTTGATGCAATTTCTCATGAATCACTCTGCAAATCAACATATCCACTTCTTTTCTTCTGGAAATCCTTCCAACTAATCTACAATAACCAAAATTATCTTCTCTCATTGTGCCATATTCAAGCACCCACTTACTGGCTAGGAGAATTTGATTTTGAATGTAGCTCCCCCTAAGCCAGAGCTCCCATTTTAGTTCCTTGAGGAATTCTCAGAATCAGATTCTAGTGCAAATCCATCACCATCATTTCTTACACTTTTATTCACCCATGTCTTGTTCATTTCATTTTGGATCTCATTTACATCAACTTTGCCCTTGCCTTTGTCTTGTCTTTGCTCATCCAGTTTTCTGTTTACCAAACCTCTTCTTTCATTATTCCTGCTTCTACAGAATCTTGCAATATGACCGGATTGGTTACAATTGAAGCACACAACATTTCTTTGTCCATTTGATTGATTTCCTCTTGATCTACACTAATTAGACATATGTCTAAATCTATTACATGCAAAGCATTTGCCATTGAAAGAATTTTCATTTCCTCTTTGTTAGAGTTATTCATTATCATACTTTTACATTCATTGGATCTATGACCATACCTCTTACACTTGAAGCATTGACCGGAGAAGGATGGACCACTTTGATTTACTCTTCTTCTGCACTGAGTAGCTCTATGACCAAATTTATTACAATTGGAACAATTTCCATTGAAAGATGGATACCTTTGAACATTAGGTTGTCTTACCAGAGGTCTTCTAGGTCTGTTTCTCCCATTCCTTAATTGAGAATTTCTTTGTCCGGATCTGAAGCTTTTGTTGGCAAGAGACACTGCTAGGCATGATAAGTGTTGTCATTGATGGAAACCAAGTCTCTACTACACATCCACATTTCATAATTTGCTCATACCAGAAATCAAATTGAAGATTTATCTAAGTCTGGGTAGTCAGGAATAGACCAAACGATAGGGTTCAGTATCTTGGTCCGGATCTCTCTGGTGGAAAGTCTTAATTTGCTACAGATATGAGGTAGTCATACACTATCAAGAAAATCTAAATCTAGAGTTTTGGCCTCCAGTGATAAAGGATTCAAAATTTATTAGCTTATGAGTATCAGGTTAACAGTTTGATAGAGCAGACAGAAGAAGAACAGGCTGACCTTGTAAATGATCTTGGTTTCAGATGTATGGAAGTTGTTGATTTGGAAATTAGTGATGACCAGTGATAGTGGCTGACCTGATTGATGATTTGTGAGTGCAAGTTTTGGTCTTAAGTTATGCATGGAGCTACCCGATAGAGCAGAGTATTCAATAAAGTTCTAAGTGTTGTTGAAACTGACTGAAAAGTGATTGAAGATTAGGATGCGGATAATATATACCTGATGGATTTGAATGAATTAGGTGTGTGTGTTGCAAATATGGAGTAAAGGTGAAAAGAGAAGAGATCTAAGATTCAGATGAAGGTAGAGCAGTAAACAGGGCAGAGTGAAGATGAAATGTGTAATATCAGTGTTTTGTGCTTAACCGGAACTGAATTCATGCATTAATAGATGCTTCTCATTAGTTCAAAATCTCTGTTATTCTCTTGTGGTCATTTGTAGGCAGTGAACTCTGGGCAGTAAGCCTGAATACATGTGCATTCTCATTTGTAAAAATACTTTTAACAGGGTATTATTTTTTGTGGGTTAACCCCCACCATGGTTTTTCTCTTAAATGGGTTTCCACGGTAAAAATCTTGGTGTCAAGTGTGTTATTTATGCTTATGTTCATGTGTTATTGATTCATGGTTTAATGTTTATTTGATTGTAAGTTGTAAAAGAAGATTAAAGGAAGAAAAGTTTAAATTGTGTGACAATTGATTCACCCCCCCCTCAAAAATTGGTATAAGAGCAAGGTTCCTTTGAGAAGCCTAATAGCTTAAGGAAAGATCTTGGAAGGAGTTTTAATTGGTTCACTCAAAGATCAACTTCAGTTGGCCCAAGAAGATCTTGTTCAGTCTAAAGCAAAAATTAGTAATCTAAGAGGTGAACTTAAAGATGTTGATGATACCATTGAAATGTTAAAAGATAAATTCAAGAAATCTATGGAAAGGAAAAAGGAGCTACTTCTCCAGTTATCCAAGTTAAATAGAGAAAATGTCATGAATGAAGCTTTGGAAGAAAAGACAAGGGAATGTGAGAAGCTGTCAAAATAAGTTGTTCTAAAAATTGAGATGGAATCTGGGGCAA
The DNA here is from genome assembly GCA_027924645.1 of Cunninghamia lanceolata. Taxonomy (NCBI): domain Eukaryota; kingdom Viridiplantae; phylum Streptophyta; class Pinopsida; order Cupressales; family Cupressaceae; genus Cunninghamia; species Cunninghamia lanceolata. The sequence continues at coordinate 16,768,390 of BSBN01001215.1, read as the reverse complement.
TAAGGCTAACCAAAGAAATTGAGCAAAGGAAGAGGACTGAAGAAGACTTGAATCAAACTCTAAAAGAAAGAACTGATGAATGCTACAAATTAGATAGCATAGCTAGCCATCTAAAGTTTGATCTACAAGAAAGCAGAGACAATGAAAGAGATCTTGAAAGACAAATTGTCATTCTCAGACATGACCTAGAAGTTGCAAATGAATACAAGGATAAGTTCAAGATAAGTTCAACTAAACTTGAAGCAATACTTAAGGGTCTGAAAAAAGTTGATGACAAGCATGGTCTTGGATATGAGAAAGGTGAAAGCTTTAGATCTGGACAAAGAAACTCTCAACAAAGGAGTGAGAGAAACAAGCCTAGAAGACCTCCAGTAAGATAGCCTAATGCTCAAAGGTATCCATCTTTCCATGGAAATTGTTTCAAGTGTAATAAATTTGGTCATAGAACCACTCAATGTAGAAGTAGAGTAAATCAAAATAATCCATCCTTCTCCGGACAATGATTCAATTGCAAAAGGTATGTGTTGGTTTTAGGACAGATAGCTGAGAGTGGGGTGAATCAGTTGTCACAAAAACTTTCTTTTCTTTAAACACTTAAATCCTTCTTATATTTCTATAGCATAATAATGATTTAATCATGGAAGCACAATGCAATAACTCAAGAGCAGAAACACATTAACACATATAACACCAAGATTTTAATGTGGAAAACTTGGTTAAGGGAAAAACCATGAGGTGACTAACCCAAGATTGTATTCTCTATTAAAGGAATAAGAAGAACAAAATGGCACTTTCCAATTAGGGCTCACTACCTGAGCACATTGCTCACAAGAGGCCCACTGCCTATAGGAGACACACTATCTACATAATAATATAAATATTACATACTTGAACTAGAGATTAGCATCTTCACCATGCTTGAGACAGTTCCATTTAAGCTCAACACTTCTACTCTGCTTTTCGCTCTTCTCCTCTCTACCACTTTTTCATCTCTACCAAGGATACTTTGAAATGACTTCACAAATCTTATTTATCTAAGACATCAACTTTGGGATAATAATCAAAGTCGGCACAACATACTTTATTTTATTATAGAGTAGTTCCAAAAATACAACTTGATTTGTTACAAAGACTTCATACGTATCACCACACTATCGGCCACACATATCTGGGACTTCAATCTTCTTTGAGGAACACGCCATGCTTCACAGAACATCTTCAAGATCATCTGCAAGATGTGTAAAACATCTAGTCAGCTATGATTAGGAGGAACACCATCACCTGAGAGTAAATCTTCAATTACGAGCTCATTCTTCAATACAAATAGCCAACATGAATTGGACACAATCTAGAGACCCCCACAAGCTTGCCTGAATCACCAAGAACATCCACACCACTTATGCTTACTGAAATCATTTGTATCTTCATTCAGAACCTCAAGAACACAGTCTGTCATCATTGTCACATTAGAATAAATTCTTGTGGACCTCCAAACCATGAACCAATTGAGTTGTCAATTCACATTGGCTTCCTAAACATTCCACCAAATCTGCAGAACAAGATATTGCATTTTCAGATCTCACCGGACTTGTTTGTCACTCTATCACCTCTGAACAGCTACCAAAACTAGTTTTACTCATATGGCCATAACTTCTCCAAATCTTCATGCGAACCTTTCAAATCTTTATTGGATCATCTTTAGACACATATCTACAAACCCTTTGATGCACATTCTCTGATCTTCATCTAGCTGGGATCTTCACTTAATAGAGCTTCAATGTCTTCATTGTTTCTGATAGGACTAATTTTCTCAATATCCTTAGCACACAGCTCATCCAATCCTTGACATTAATGCAACAGGAGTATGTTGACATCAATGACAACACCAGTTAGGCCCATACTTGCAACAATCTCCCCCTTTGTCATTGATGGCAACATATGATGTGAAAAACTGTTTTAACCATCAAGACAAGAACTTCTCCTCACTAACTGACATAGCTCCCCCTATCAATAGAAATCATTCATATGTCTTCTATCTCTTTGCTCCTTCCCCTTTGATCAGCAACCACTTTTGTTTTTCACATGTCTTCTCTCCCCCTTTGACATCAATGGCAAAGGGCACATACTTGCATCAATACTTTAGAATCATAAAGACTACTCCCCCTGAGTGGTAGCTTCCTATCATCAATCTGGACTGCAAGATATGACTGTGAGATCCACCAGACTGATGCACATTAGTGCACCTTAATTCAGAGTCAGAAGGGTAATAACCCCTAACTTCTCCCTGAGCTACTGAAAAGAGTCCTTAGGTAGAGGTTTAGTAAAAATGTCTGCAATCTGATCCTTTGAGGGCACAAACTCCAATCTGACTTCATTCTTGTTCACCTACTCTCTCAAAAAGTGAAACTTGGTGGATATATGTTTTGTCTTTGAATGCAACACCGGATTTTTTGATATATTTATTGCACTTGGGTTATCACAGAAGATTGTGATAGGTTCCTTATACTCCACTCTAATGTCTCTTAGCATTTGCTTCATCCACAATACTTGAGTGCAACTACTTGCTGCTGCAATATATTATGCTTTTGCAGTGGACATAGATATTGCCTCTTGTTTCTTACTCAGCCAAGAAACCAATCTTTTCCCCAAAAAGAATGCACCACCACTGGTACTCTTCCGGTCATCCACATCTCCTGCCCAATCAACATTTGTATATGCATGAAGAGAGATATCATGATCCCTAGGATACTATAAATCATACTCAACTGTTCGCTTTAGATATCTAAGAATTCTCTTGATTGCCATGACATGAGATTCTCTAGGATCAGCTTGGTATCTAGCAACAAGACCAACAACATTCATAATGTTAGGTCTAGTTTGAGTAAGATACAGTAGTCCTCTAATCATTGACCTATACTTTTTTTTATCAGCCTTAGGAGATTCATCATCTTTGCTTAGTTTACACCCGGTTGCCATGGGAGTATTCATTAGCTTTGAATCTTCCATCTCAAACTTCTTCAACAATTCTTTCACATATTTGGTCTGTGATATGAAGATTCCTTTCTTTGTTTGAGTGATTTGTAGACCCAAGAAGAAATTCATTTCCCCAAACATAGACATCTCAAATTCACTTTTCATTTGATTTACAAAAGTCTTGCACATACTATCTCTTCCTCTAAAAATGATGTCATCAACAAATACCTCAACAATCAAGATATTTTCATGATCAATCTTGAAGTACAAGTTATTGTCAGTAGTACCTTTGTTGAAACCAATCTTCAAAAGATGTTTATCCAATCTTTCATACCAGTCCCTTGGGGCTTGTTTGAGTCCATACAATGCTTTCTTCAACTTGCAGACCATATCACCATGATCAGACAATTGAAATCCATCTGGTTGCTCAACATATGTTTCTTCTTCCAAGTCACCATTTAGGAAGGCAGACTTGACATCCATCTGATATAATTTGAAATCCTTGAAGGTAGCAAAAGCAAGAAATAATTTGATTGCTTCAATTCTTGCCACCGGAGCAAAAGTTTCTTCAAAGTCAACTCCTACTTGAGAATAACCCTTACAGACCAATCTGGCTTTGTTTCTGACTACTTCACCATCTTCATTTAGTTTATTCCAGAAGACCCACTTGGTCCCAATCACATTTTTGTTTCTAGATTTGAGAACAAGATCCCAAGTGTGATTTTTCTCAATCTGCATCAACTCTTCCTCCATTGCTTTTGCCTAGCTTTCATCATTACATGCTTCACTTACTGTTTTTGGTTCAATCTTTGAAATCAGACAATACTTCTCTAAATCTTGAACAATCTTTCTTCTTGTTTGAACACCTTTGCTTCCATCACCTATGATCTGGTCTTTAGAATGATTTAGTCTTACATACCTAGGAGTTTTGGGAATTTCTTGCACTTCTATTTCTTGGACAGGTTCATTCAAACTTATCTCTTCTTCCTATATTTTAGGATTCTCTGGATCAATCTAAATCTAAACTATAGAAGGGGCTAACTCTTCTTGGACCAGAACGTCATTCTGATCATCTGCTTCATACTCATAACACCAGTACTTTCTACAATCTTTCTTAATCTCTTGTTATAACACCAGTATGCTTTGCTTTGAGTAGAGTAACCCAAGAATATTCATTCATCACTTCTAGCATCAAATTTACCAAGGTCTTCATCTCTTTTAATGTAGCATTTACTACCAAAGACTCTGAAATACTTCATAGTAGGAGTGATGCCAAACTAGAGTTCATAAGGGGTCTTACTAGTATTGCTTCTAATTTGTACTCGATTAAGAGTATAGACAATAGTGCTTACAACTTCTCTCTAGTAGATCTGAGGGACATTTGCTTCCATCATCATGGATCTAGATGCTTCCTGGATGGTCTGGTTCTTTCTTTCCACTACTCCATTCTATTGTGGAGTCCTTGGAGCAGATAACTATCTCTTTATCCCATGTTTCTCATAGAATTCTATGAACTCTCCGAGTGTGAATTCACCACCTCTATCAGACCTAAGACATTTTATGTTTAACCCAGTTTCATTTTCTACCATAGCCTTGAATATTTTGAACTTCTCAAGAGCTTTAGATTTCTCTTTTAGGAAAGTCACCCACATCATCTGGGAGTGGTCATCAATTAGTAACATGAAATATCTATCACCTTGCAGACTCCTAATTCTTTCCGGTCCACATAGATCAGTGTGTACTAAGTCTAACAATCTGGTAGAAGATTGTTCCTTACTTTTAAATGTGACTCTGCTCTGCTTACCCAACTAACATTCTTTGTACAAACTGTTAGTAGGTTTCACCAGTCTTGGAAGATCTCTTACAGCCTGAGTGTTGCTTATCTTGATGATATTATCAAAATTTACATGACACATTCTCCTATGCCACAACCAACTCTGATCAATTTGAACAAATAAACAACTTTTGCCAGAACTAACCAAGTGGAAGATGTTACCTTTTGTTTGAGTATTGGATGCAATTTTTGTTCCAGAACTTTCAAAGATCTTACATTTTCCATTTTTGAATCAGAGATCATATCCTTTGTCCACCAGCTACCCAACACTGAGAAGATTATGCTTCAGACCTTCAACATATAGTACATCACTGGTTTTGTTCTTTCCATCAAAAGAAGTAGTTCCTCTGCCTCTAATTCTGCCAGTAGAATTATCACCAAATTTTACAACTCCTCCTTCATATCTTTCCAGATCTATGAACTTATTTTTATCACCAGTCATGTGGTGGGAGCATCCACTGTCAATGATCCATTCATCCTTTTCTTTAACTTGAGCAGCCAAAGCTCTTTCTATCAATTTATGATTGACAAATTCAATGGGCATTGGATCTTCTTCCTTGATGGCAATAAACACCCAGTCACTTCTGGATTTGTTTCATGTCTTTGATTCATCATCTATTACTCCTTCATCATGAACATAGTAATATTTCTTTTGGAATCTTGATCTATTTGGATTTGTCCTTGAAAATCTTTCCGAACACCTTGAGGCAAAGTGACCAATCTTGTTACAGTTGAAACATTTGAAAGGCAATTTTCCTTCATACTTACTAGATCCTCTTGGCAGTCTTTTTGCAATAAGGGCTTCAAGTTGAGTAGCTTCTGCCTCATCTTCTTCCAGATCTTTTCTTGCTTTTTCATACCATGATAATTTCATTGAGGAGTTTTCTCCTGGATCATACATTTGTTTGCGTTTTACAGAGGCACTAGCTTTGAATGCAGATTTAGTCTTAGGAGGTACTTCTCCAAACTCAGCCAATTCAAATGCAGCTAATTTCCCAACCAATTGATTCCTTATGATATTTGATAAAGATTTGAATTCCTCAATAGCAGCAACCTTGTGTTTGTAAGTAGGAGGTAAGGATCTGAGAAATTTGGCGACAATCTCATCTTCATCCAAGGTTCCACTAGCACATCTAATACCACAAACAAGCTCATTTACTTTTGGCATAAATGTAGTGATATTCTCATCTTCATTCATCTTTAGGTTTTCAAATTTTCCTTTCAAACTTTATAGCTTGGCACATTTAACATATTTGTCTCCTTCATGCAGAAGTTCTAGCTTTGACCAAATTTCATATGTAGTTTTTAAATCCATAACATTTGTTAGCTCTGAATTAGATAAGGCACTTAGTAAGGCTTCTTTAGCTTGAAGATTATCTTCGACATCTCTAATTTCATCTGTAGTTGTCAAACCATTCTTTGGAGGAATATACTTCTTTATAGTCATGTTCCAATATTGAAATCCCATACATTGCAAGTGACATTCCATGCAGATTTTCCAAAGTGTAGTTTGTTCCATCAAACCTTGGACTATCCTTTTTGTAGGAAGACATCCTGGATCTTCTCAAGTAGTTAAGCTCTTTTAGAGGAACTTAGCTCTGATACCAATTGTTGGTTTTAGGACAGACAACTAAAAGGGGGAGTGAATCAGTTGTCACAAAAACTTTCTTTTCTTTAAACACTTAAATCCTTCTTATATTTCTACAACATAATAATGATTCAATCATGGAAGCACAATGCAATAACTCAAGAGCAGAAACACATTAACACATATGACACCAAGATTTTAACGTAGAAAACCCAGTTAAGAGAAAAACCATGGGGTGACTAACCCAAGATTATATTCTCTGTTAAAAGAATAAGAAGAACAAAATGGCACTTACCAATTAGGGATCATTGCTCGAGCACACTACTCACAAGAGGCCCACTACCTACAGGAGACATACTGTCTATAGAATAATATAAATATTACATACTTGAACTAGAGATTAGCATCTTCACCATCCTTGAGACAGTTCCATTTAAGCTCAACACTTTTTCTCTGCTTTTTGCTCTTCTCCTCTCTACCACTTTTTCATCTCTACCAAGGATACTTTGAAATGACTTCACAAATCTTATTTATATAAGACATCGACTTTGGGATAATCATCAAAGTCGGCACAACATACTTTATTTTATTATAGACCAGTTACAAAAATACAACTTGATTTGTTACAAAGACTTCATGTGTATCACCACACTATCGGCCACACATATCTGGGACTTCAGTCTTCTTTAAGGAACATGCCATGCTTCATAGAACATCTTCAAGATCATCCGCAAGATCTATAAAACATCTGGTCGGCTATGACTAGGAAGAACACCATCACCCGAGAGTAAATCTTCAATTACGAGCTCAATCTTCAATGTGGACCACCAACACAAAATGGACACAATCTAGAGACCCCCACAAGCTTGCCTGAATCACCAAGAACATCCACACCACTTCTACTTACTAAAATCATTCACATCTTCATCCAAAACCTCAAGAACACAGTCTGTCATCACTGTCACATTAGAATAAATGCTTGTGGACCTCTAGACCATGAACCATTCAAGTTGTCAATTCACATTGGCATCCTAAGCATTCCACCAAATCTATAGAAAAAGATATTGCATTTATGGATCTCACCAAACCTATTTGTGTCACTCTGTCACCTCTGAACAACTATCAAAACTAGTTTTACTCATATGGCCATAACTTCTCCAAATCTTCATGCAGACCTCTCAAATCTTGACTGGATCATCTTTAGACACATATCTATAAACCCTTTGTTGTAAATTCTTTGATCTTCATCTAGCTGGGATCTTCACTTCATAGAGCTTCACTGTCTTCACTATTTCTGATAGGACTAATTTTCTCATATCCTCAGCACACAGCTCATCCAATCCTTGACATCAATGACAACACCGGTTAGGCCCATACTTGCAACAGTATGGTTATAAATCCAATGAATACAAAAGTATGATAATGAATAACTCATAAAATAGAGGAAATGGGAATTCTTTCAATGGAAAATGCTTTGCATGCAATAGATTTGGACATATGGCCATTTAGTGTAGATCAAGAGGAAATCAATCAAATGGGAGAAGAAATGTTGTGTGCTTCAATTGTAACTGATCTGGTCATTTTGCAAGATTCTGTAGAAGTAGGATTAATGAAAGAAGGGGTCCAGTTAACGAAAAACTGGATGAGCAGAGACAAGACAAAGGCAAAAGAAAAATTGATGAGAATGGGATCCAGAATGAAATGAGTGAGACATGGGTCAAGAAAACAATTGTGAACCATAGTAATGGGTCCACACTGAAATCTAGTGCTGATAATTTCTCTGGGAATTGAATTAGGAGCTTTGGCTCAAGGGGAGCTGCATTGAAAATCAAATCCCCCAGCCAGTAAGTGGGTGTCTGAATCTGGCACAATGAGAAAAGAAATCTTGGATTGTTTCAGATCATTTGGAAGGATTTCTGGAAGAAAATAGGTGGATATGGCAAATTGCAGAGTAATTCATGAGAAACTTTTCAACAAACAGAGTAACCAAATGTATTAGGGCAGAGCATTTATTACAAAGACAAATTAGGTACCATGGAGCATAAAAGGGTCATTCATTCCTCATCTAGATCACTTTGCATCAAAAGAAAGCAAGAAGAGAAAGAGTGAACAAGCTCAGAGCTGAGAATTCTCAAGAATTGAAGCATGAAGAGAATCTCCAAGCAAAAGCCTAACCTATGGAACAAAGTATTTCTATTTTCTGTGAAACCTCTTGAATTCTCAATCTTTGCAAATGACTACATCTTTAGTTGTTGATATCACTGAAAGGTCCCGTCCTAAATTTGAAAAGCATCCTTACAAATCTGTTGAAGTCGAGCTGCTAGGTGCTTTTTTGGGTGTACTATATGGGGTTTTACATGTTGAAGACATTAGGGCATACATTCATTGCAATTTAGAAGAATTTGGGAATCTAAAACTGCTAGAGTTGTTTAAGAGCCATCTAAAGGATGATAATTACCAACTGAAACCTGAATTTGAAGCCCTAGAAAGTAAACATTTTCTACAAATTATTGAATTTTCATCATTTGATGAGAGTGAATGGGTTTGTTATGTGTTAAGATGAATGCACGATGAATTTATATGGTTGCTAAAACTATTTAAGATCACCAAAGATGTTATTAGAATTCTAACATAGTTAAACTCAACTGGTGGACTACCCATGCTAAAATCTATCAAAAACCAAACTATCACTAATGTAACTGATGGGAAATTTGATAAAAGAGCCATGACAATCAATGACATTATAGAACTGGATGTCAAGTTTGCTTCCATGGTAATTGGGTATAAGATTTATCACTCAACTAGAGAAAACTTTGTCTCTGGAACAACTATATATGCAACATATAAAATGTTGAAAGAGAATGCAGACTATGACCTCTATGAGCTACTATGGGTTCAATTGTTTGAAAATTTAAACAAAATCAAGAAAGATAAGAAAAATTCCTTCAAATATGGTTCCTTGATTATATGCTTATTTTTCTATTTTATGAATGAAGTGCCTTGAGTGCAAAGTGTCCACTGGACAAATGACAGACCAGTGACAATCCATATAAGAGATCATTTATATAGCCTTAGAGATTCAGGTGCACAAAAGACTACAATCTAGGGGTATTTCAAAAAATTTCAGAGTCTAATGCATGCAAGGGAAAGAATCTCTAAGTCAGTTGTAGAAAAGTATGAGAATGAGATGTGTTTTATGGTTAACACATATCAATCTCTGATGGAAGCTATAGAACCAAGAACAATATGGATAATGCCAATGGGTTATGAGGTGGATGGGAGAGTTATGGACATGTATGCTCATCATCTTCTGAGAAAACCTAAAGACACCTCTATGGAAAGGTTTGGAACTTACAAGGAACTAAGTATAAAGTTGCATGTGGAACTTCTTCAGCTGAAAACAAAAAGAAAAGTGTTGAAGCAAGTGGAGATGATGCATAAAACATTAGGATTACAAAAGAAGAAGTGAGAAAGAACAGAGAAAGGATTGAGGAGATAAAGAGAAGAGCTGACCAAGCTTCAAAAGAAAGGATAGAAAGTGAGCCAGTAGCTGGTCCAAAAGTCCCACCTAGCTCTTCAAGGAAAACAAGAAGCTCTACAACTATCTCAAAACAATCCAAGTATATTCCCATTAAGACATCAAAAGCCACACCATCTGGTGAAGGAGGAAAGAGGAAGAAAACCAAGGCCACAAGAGCCTACAAGAGCACAAAAGATGATGAGGAAATAGAAATAGATGAAGAAGTTAAAGAGATAAGATCAAAGAAAGCCAAGACTTCAAAGGTCTCTAAGAACCAACCCTCCAGAAGCAAAAAGGCAAGTAAAAGGCAAGAGATTGGTAAGGTTGCTATGATTGTTGAACAAATTGTAAAATCAATTATGGTTCATGGGAATCTAACACCTATCAGAATATATTATGATAGTTTTGATGAAGCAAATAAGAAAATCTTGGAGGATGCCACCATCCTATACTTGAATAAATTCAATAGAGATCTATTGGAAATTTTGCAAGAAATTCCCAAAAGTTTAAGGAAAATACTAGAAATGAGGAAGGAAGCCACCAAGGACAAAGACATAGAACTCAGAGAATATGTTCTTTCCACCCTATGTCCAGTAATGACTAGAAGAGAAGTTGATAAAATCCTCAAGGAAGTTAAGAAAAAATTTAGAAGCAAGATCCAGATGAATAAGTTAATGCTTGGTGAAATTGAGGAAGTTGTAAAAGAAACAAAAGAAATTTTGAGAAAAGCCCTTGACAAAAATAAATACTAGATTATTTCAGAGGAAAAAGAAGCTCCAGAAGAAGAGATTGAAAAAGTAAATGATGACCAAGGTAATACTCTAGATCCTCCAGAGAAAACCTATGAGGAAACAGATGATGGAATTGATTCATCAATTCCACTTGTTGGAGAAGTGAACATCAATGAGCAACAAACAAAGATTGATGACTCCTCTATTCTAAGAGAGGAACAAATAAACAAAGAAGATATAGAGATGGTGGACAAAATTGATGATGTAGGTGATACTCTAACTCCTCCTGACCAATCAAAAAAGGAAGATAATGTTGAGAATACTGCTGCCACACTAGATCCTCCAAAAAAAAATTTATGTGGTGAGGACAAAGGAGAGAATCCTATTACAAATGATACAGAGAAAGGTGAAGCAGAGAAAGAGAAAGAAGAGAGTAAGGATGAGAAAATAGAATAAGATGGTGCAAATGTTGAAACACCCAAACAAGATAGTCTAAAGAAAACCCAAGAAGAGGAAAGTGTTCCAGAAATTGTTGCAAGAGACACTATAAATGCAGTGAAAAGTCTTCTGGATAAAGAGCTGCTTGAGTTTGATGAGCCTGAACTACTCCAAGGACCAATTAATCTAGATGCTCTCTCTCTGGTACAAGTGATGAAGATTGCATCCTTCACTCAAGCCAAGGCCAGGGAGAAGATGTTAAAATCTCACATGGAGGACAGTGAACTGTTAGGGCTTGCAATCGGAGTCTTAGAGAATTTATTGCCAACCTTCCAAAAGAGTTCATTGGATTCCCCCTCTAGTCACCTAAATAATCTTGTAAATGTTTTAAGTACACATTTTGAGTCTTTTGAAAAATCTATAGAGGTGAAAGTTTAGAAGGAATTTTTGGATAAGAAATTTAGTGAAGTACATAATCTAATAGGAAATGATAGGATGATACTCAGCATTAGCATAAGGAGTATTCAGAATGCTCTAAATGATGGAAGTGATATGTACAAATTTTGCCTATCATGGTCCAAAGTTAGTGAGGGTATTGAGAAGAAGATAAAGGAGCAAGAACAAAAATTATCAAATCTTTCTCAAATTTTTTATCCTCTAATAGTTTCGCCTATAAGTCAAGAATGTCAAGTAATTAGCTTGATAGATGAGATAAAGAGGCTTGTTAAAGAAAAAGGTAACACTATGTAGAGAATGTGTGAGCTCCAGGAATTGATTGCCACCAAGTTAGAGACCATGTTTAATGCCTTATCGGAAGCTTAGACTGCACTTCAGACAAGTAATCCTCTGGATCTGACAAAGGTAGAATCATATGCAGTTTTGCTAAGTGGACACATCTCAATTTTGGATGGAATGAAGGGAACTTGGGCCTCTGAACTTGTGCAATTGAAAAATAATTTTGCAGACATTCTCAAGTTCATGTGACTAGAACTTAATGATTAGTTGTACATATGCGGCACTATACACAAATTTTTTGGAGAATTTTTGCTTACAAATCCCACCCTTTTCCATTGATGTTAAAGAGGGAGTGAAGATCAGTGAAAATAAAGAATCTAGCAAAGGGGGAGCACTAGAAAGTAGTGTGAACAACAGTATGGAGCACAAGCAAAGGGGAAGTTATTCAAACACTTAGTCATTTTTCACTAAGTATTGCCATCAATGCCAAAGGTGGAGATTGTTGGAAAGAGACACTACTAGGCATGATAAGTGTTGTCATTGATGGCAACCAAGTCTCTACTACACATCTGCATTTCACAATTTGCTCATACTAGAAATTAGATTGAAGATTTATCTAAGTCTGGGTAGTTAGGAACAGAGCAGATGACAAGGTCCAGTATCTTGGTCTGAATATCTTCGGTGGAAAGTCTTAATTTGTTATGGATCTGAGGTAGTCATAAGCAATTCAAGACAATCTAAATCTAGAGTTTTGGCCTTCAGTGATAAAGGATTCAAAAGTTATTAGCTTTTGAGTATCAGGTTAACAATTTGACAGAGCAGATAGAAGAAGAATAGGCCGACCTTGTAAATGATCTTGGTTCTAGATGTATGGAAGTTGTTGATTGGGCAATTAGTGATAACCACTAATAGTGGCTGACTTGATTGATGATTTGTGAGTGCAAGTTTTGGTCTGTGTCTCAAGTTATGCACAGATCTAGCCGATAGAGCAAAGTATTCAATAAAGTTCTAAGTGTTCTTGAAGCTGACTGAAAAGTGATTGAAGATCAGGATATATATATATACTTGATGGATTTGAATTAAAGGTAAAGGTGAAAAGAGAAAAGATCAAAGATTCAGATGAAGGCAAAGCATTAAATAGGGCAATGTGAATATGAAATGTGTAAGATTAGTGTTTTGTGCTTAACTGGAACTGAATTCTTATATTAATAGATGCTTCTCTTCAATTCAAAATAGCTGTTATTCTCTTGTGATCATTTGTAGGTAGTGAGCCCCTATTTGAGCAATGAGCTATGGGCAGTGAGCTCGAATGCATGTGCATTCTCATTTGTAAAAATACTTTTAACAGGGTATTAATTTTTGTGGGTTAACCCCCACCGTGTTTTTTCCCTTAACTAGGTTTCCACACTAGAAATCTTGGTGTCAAGTGTGTTATTTATGCTTCTGCTCATGTGTTATTGATTCATGCTTTAATGTTTATTTGATTGTAAGTTGTAAAAGAAGATTAAAGGTAGAAAAGTTTAAATTGTGTGATAACTGATTCACTCCCCCTCTCAGTTGTCCAGACTAATTCTAATAGCTTTCACCTTTCTCATACCCAAGACCATGCTTATCATCATCCTTCTTCTGACTCTCAAGTAGCACTTCAAGTTTAGCTAAGCTTATCTTGAACTTTTCCTTGAATTCATTTGCAACTTCTAGGTCATGTTTGAGAATAACAATTTGCCTCTCAAGTTCTTCATTTTCCTTGGTTTCTTGTAGATCTGATTCTAAGTGACCAATTATTCTATCTAGTTTGTAGCATTCTTCTATTCTTTCTTTCAAACTTTGATTTAGATTTTCTTCATTTTTCTTTCTTTCCTCAATTTCCTTGGTTAGCTTCATTACTCCAGATTCCATTTCATGTTTTAGGACAACAATCTCTTTTGCCAACTTCTCACATTTCTTTATCTTCTCCTTTAGAGATTCATCCATGTCATTATCTTCATTATGATATGCTAACCAGTGAAGTAGCTCCCTCCTCTTTTCATTGGATTTGCTCAATTGACTTTTTAAGGTGTTAATGAAATCATCAGCATCTTGAAGGTTCTCTTTCATTTCTTTGATTTCAGATCTAGACTGACTAAGATCTTCTAAAGCAAGTTGAAGTTGTTCATTGAGGTTGTATGAACCCATTGTAATACCTTCCCAGATCTTCCTCAAGCTATTAAACTTCTTCCAAGGAACCTTGCTCTAATACCAATTGTTGAAATAAGGGCAGACAAATGTGAGGAGGGTGAATCAATTATCACAAAAACTTTTATCCTTTTCTACAATTTAAACTTCTTTACCACTTATTAATAGATGAATGATATAACCATGAAAGTATGAATCAACAACACATGAGCAAAAACAAAATCAATGCATATAACACCATGATTTTTACGTGGAAACCTGGTTAAGGGAAAAACTATGGTGGGGGTTAACCCACAAGAAATTATACTCTGTTAAAAGTATTACAAATGGGGAAGGCACATGCCTTCAGGCTCACTACCCAGAGCTCATTGATCAAAGACACTCACTACCTACAAAAATGATTACAAGAAGATTACAAAATATTTGAACTGATGAATAGCATCTACCAATGCAAAAATTCAATTCCGGTTAAGCATAGAATATTGATCTTACACACTTCATCCTTACTCTACCCTATTTCTCTCTTCAGCCATAATTTGAGCTTAGATCTTCACCTTTGCACTTCTTCCTTCCCTTTTTGTACTTACTCCATCATCACATCACAATCACACTTCAAAACACTCGAATCCATCAGCTATATATATCTACATCAAGAAATTCAATCAATTGTAGTCGGCTTCAAGAAAACTTAAAACATTTATTAAGAACTCTGCTCTGTCAGCTAAATCCATGCACAATCAACAATGTGGACAAAAAACTTGTGTTCTAAAATCATCAATCATGTTAGCCAATACCATTGATTATCAAAAATTGCTTAACCAACAAATTTTCTTCATCCGGACCAAGATCAAATGCTAGGTCGGCCTATTCTTCTGATTGTACTAACTAACTAGAACTTGATACTCAGATGCTTATAACTTTTGAATCCTTCATCACTGGAGGCTAAATTTATGGATTTAGATAGTCCTAACAATCCTTATCACTCCCTCAGATCTGCAGTGCACTGTGATTTACCACCAGAGAGATCTAGACCAAGATATTGGACCCTGTCACATGCTCTGTTTCTGACTACCTAGGCTTAGACAAATCTTCACTTTGACTTCTAGTATGAACAAATCATGTAATGCAGATGTGTAAGATAGACATAGTTTCCATCAATGACAACACCTAACATGCCTAGCAGTGTCTCTTGTTGTTAAGGGAAAATTGGAGTAAACATGAATAATCAATATAGTATATCAATAATACCCAAAACTCAACAAAAAGGGAATTAATCAAGATCAAACAAACAAAGATGAAACCTTTGTAAACCTCAATACTTCATAGCTTTTGTTGGTTTCCTATCTCAATCTATCTTGTATGTATGAATAAGTCCCTCAGAGAGTGCACTTCCTTGCTATTCCAAGATTGTCAATGGAGAATGGCAATGATAGTGCTATGTAATGAAGATGAGCTTCACAACAATGGTAATGATATGGTAACAAGTTGATCGCAAGCAAAAGGAATGACGTGGGTGCCAAAGGTGCACTGTAATTCCTGTAGAGTAATAATACTAAAAGCTTGGATGATAGAAATGGAAGAATTGGATTCAATTTATAGATTTGTGAGAGAAGAGATCAACAGTTGAGAAGAAATGAGAAGATCAATGGTTGAGAACAGTTGAGGACTATGCGCGAATAAGAAGAAGACAAGTGTCACACAAAAGTTGTTTTATTTGAGTTAACTACTTTATTTTCTAAAGATAAGACATGATTTTCATAAATTAGAAAGCTTTTTTCTAATTTATTGATAAAAACAAGGTTGATTGAGTCAGTTAACTCAACTTGAGATTTGCTTTTGCATGATTTGAGAGAAATTAAATAATAAATTATTTAATTTTCTGTGCATGAAGAAGACTTATTTTTAGAAGATTTGGAAGATATTTGAAGAATTAGAAGATAAGAAAGATAATTAAATAAATAAATTTATTTAATTGTTTGTGCATGATTTGGAAGAATGAATAAAATATTTGATTGTATTTTATTTTTGGAGATTGAGAAGATTTAAATAAATTTGATTTGATTTATTCAAATTTGGAGGAATGATTTGACTTAATTAAATAATTAAGAATTATTTAATTATTTGGAAGAATTTAATTAAATAAAAGATTTTATTTAATTTTGACTTTAGAAGAGATAATTAAATATTTTGATATTTAATTAACTTAGAGGAATATGAATCGAATAAATAAATTTGTTTATTTATTTATTGATAGAAGAATTAGAATGAAATAAATATTAAGAATATTTATTTAGACAAAGTTGTGTCATTTTTAGGCATATACATTTTGCCCCTCTTTGATGCAATGCAGTTTACGGTGTTGCTTTAGAATAAATAGTTTGATAATGATACATGCCCTAGTTTGCCCCTGGTACAGGTTATGACAATAGGATGCCCCCTCGGGAGATTGGATGGGAAAGAAGGTAGAAGGCGTGAGACAGACAATCTCATGAAGATGAAGGCAAAACTTGGTTAGGATTTAAGAAAATAGGATGCATTTTTGAGAAACGGGAAGAAAACGGGAAGAAATGGGTGCGGGAAGTAGTCATAGTCACCACATAGCTAGTTTAGGGTTTGCATGCTATATATAGGAGTGGGTCCACAAGACAAATCTTTTGCATGGCTTTTGTTGGATTGCCTTTGAGAGCTTAGGAGATTATAGAGCATAGAGAAGTCAACATTAGGATGGATATTCCGCACGAGGAGCATCGCTTTGAACACATCCGATGATTTGACCGGCCAGTAGATTTCACCTAGGGTTGATTTTGAGTGTAATAAATGCTAGGCAAAATTTAGGCAAAACAAATACGCAAGATCATAGTTCGGCACATCTGACATGTGGAACTGTGCATCTATCATTCTGTGGTGCATCTAGGATATGAAATGGCACATGCATGAGGAAGGTCGGTGCATGCATTATTTGGCAGCTCATTTACGGTATGCGTTAGCGCATGCACTTGGGCAGCGCATATACAATATGGGATGGCACATGCATGAAAAGTTGTGGTGAATGTGTCAGAAGTGGCGCATTTGCTAAGAAATAGTGCATGTACCTTTTATTATGGTGCGTATGATATAGATAGTTTATTTAACAAAATTAACTCGATTGGCATCTTGTTTGATGTGTCAATCGATAAGCTATCTCCAAGATCGCAAGAATCTAGTCAAGAGATGTAGTGTACTGTTTTGATCACTTTGATATGTTAAGTTAGTTGATATGATTCTATAGATATGTTGAGCATGGTACTTGTAGCTTTAAGTTGACACCTTGCTTTGCATGCTTGCAAGAGGACATACGAGATACACTGATGTCGAGGGAGCAGTTTCCCATGTCGATGTTGCAACAACACATGCTGACAAAGATAGATCAAGAGGTGCTCAACGCGATGGGATTGGACTATGTGTACTTTATGCCTGAGGTTCGAACGAACCACGGCTTACTAACTGTAGTAGTGGAGAGGTTTCACAGTGAGGACGGGACCTTTCACTTCCCAACTGGCGGATGACGA
This sequence comes from Cunninghamia lanceolata, assembly GCA_027924645.1. Classification (NCBI taxonomy): domain Eukaryota; kingdom Viridiplantae; phylum Streptophyta; class Pinopsida; order Cupressales; family Cupressaceae; genus Cunninghamia; species Cunninghamia lanceolata. Next base: position 16,750,848 of record BSBN01001215.1, on the reverse strand, counting down.
TGACTCTAGAGGATGTATACAGGATACTCCACTTGCTGATTTAGGGAGAGCTCGTGGAGTATGATCCATAGTGGGATGAAGGACTCGCAGAGTGCAGGTGGGTATTTGACAACCCTGAGATGGACTGTCTAGTTATCTCCTAGCAGGATATACATGATTACTATGACTATTTCCCTAGGATAGTTGCAGGATTGATCAGAGGCATTGTATGCCCCGATAGGAGATCACATGGGTTCCCGATTGGATGGGGACAAATTATGGAGAGGATGGTCATAGAGGGCACCCGCTATGCTTGGGGTGTCTGTGTTTTGGCACACCTATACCACAATATGCATCAGGTGGTATACCACAAGGGTGCTAGTTTATCAGCAGGTGTCTCACTGTTATAGTTTTGGTTGTAGGAGCATATCGCCATTACCAGACTGATATGTGTTTTTTAGAGATAGAGGGGAGAGCCTTACAGCTATGGCTACACAGGAGTGATTTCCCAGCATAGGTTGGGGAAGCTAGAGTATTAGAGGCACACACTGGATGGGGTAGATGTGGTCATCTGGCAACCATATCTAGACTGTGAGCCTTGGGATGACGAGGCAGATGAGCTACCATACTGCTATCAGACTCGGTGGCTTATAGGCCAGACACGGTTCATCCTGGAGTGATAGATTGTCAGCCAGGTTCAGAGGCAGTTTGGGAGGAGACAGGGCATGCCACAAGGGCAGGTTTTGTTTGCACAAACACATGCAGATAGGTTTAGATGGGGTCCAGTGGCATCCTACGAGGAGGCAGTGACAAATTTTTGGTAGATTCCTTATACTTCTTGGCCCATGAGGAGAGAGAATGCAGACACAGGGATGACACTGGACTATGAGGAGTGGTTTGTAGAGCATCCATTTCTAAGATACTCTGGGCTTGGAGAGCTAGTTCCTCGCATAGGTGAGGCAGATTCAGATGATGAGGAGGAGGAGAGGAGGATGGAGAGATGGAGGAGATGGTGGAGATGGGGGAGATGGAGAAGATGGAGGAGATGGAGGTAGACTTAGGCAGAGGAGGAGAGATGGGGAGGGATCATCCCACGCTTAGTAGGTAGTGCAACTGTAGGTTGTACAACAGGGTGCATAGCATGGATAGATGTTGCCACCTCAGCAGGTGGCACAGTAGCAGGTACCTTAGCCGTAGGGGCAGGGATAGGCACATGCCTCTTAAAATCTAGTACAACTAGATGTCCAGGGGACAACTATTGCCATGTTGAGAGGACAGGTTCGGTAGCTACGGGCACAACTTAGGATGGCCAAGGCTCGGCAGGAGACAGACGCTGGTGTTATCTCGAGGCTCACTAGAGAGCGAGATATGGTGGAGGCAAGGATACAGGCCATCTGAGTAGAGAGAGACACAGCAGTGGCTGCCCTTGGGACAGATGCTACTAGCAATTTTTTGGTTGGATAGGTGCAGAAGGCACAGGTACAGCTAGCACAAACACAGGCACAGTTGGCACAAGTGCAGGGGCAATTAGTGTAGGTATAGGGTGAGCTTGCCAAAGCACAGGCTTAGACATAGTACTATCGGGGACTATACCATGGTACTATTCTGGTTGATCAGAGGGCTCTAAGCTATAGGAGCCATTCAATGGCCTCACAGTGAGCAGGTGGATCGCGGTCTGGAGCCTCTATGATGGCCCCATAGCAGTTTGGGGCCAGCAGAGGAGGGGACACAAAGGACACTGCTAGGAGTAGTGGTTCACAGCAGTAGGGTTAGCAGATACTTGCATAGATTTCAGCTCCTACGTACATACTTTTTGATGGCTTAGATAGCCTGATACGTATATATACCACTTTTGTATTTTGAGACATGTATAATTATCTTTGAGATGTATACATTGTATATGACATTGACTCATAGATGGACCTTTTGATATTGTACATTTGGACATGTTTTACATGATATTTATATGATGATGCAGCTATATTTGATGATCTCTATATGCAGTTTGCTCATTCTATGGTATGGATGCATTTCTATTTGTATGATGGTACTCATGTGATGTATATTTTGACTATGTCTATATGATGTTTATTTAATGCAATTTTAGATGTTTATGATGCTATGTGATGTTTATCTAATGCAAACTTAGATGTTTTACTTGATATGCCTCTAATGTGTAAATGCAAATGGTATCTGTATGATTATGCAATTTATGTGATGCACTTATCTATGTTTTTTTATTTTTTTCTATTGATACTATATGATGATTGCAAAAATGTATATGAATGACTTGATGTGCTTATTATGTATGCAACTGATTTGATCATGTAAATGACTATCTCATGCGATATGATATGCAACTATATTCTATGTTTTTGTGATGTCCAAATGTACTCTATCAACATAGAAATGACATAATGGTAGATAGAAGATTTGATTGAAAGAATGACTCGATAGAAAGACTCACAATCTTTAATTTGTATTGATACTTTGCATTGTTTGGATCTTTATTGCATGGGATACGGATGTATGGATGTATAATGGATGTATGATGGATGCTTTGTGTAGAGTATAAAACTCTACATTTTGTTTTCAGTAGCGCTCCCACAAGTTTCAGTTTTGTGTCTGAGAATGTGTCTGAGAATGGCCGCGAGGGTTTTACCAGGGTTTCATTTTACTGTTGCTGTGGGTTTCTTTTTGCCAGTGCCGTGGAGTTCGCCAAGTGTCGAGTCCCATTTTCAAGCCGCTTTTGTGTCTAAGTTATAATTTTAATGCGGAGTATGCCACGTAGCGGAAGATGTTCCCTTTTGTTTTAAGTTACTAGCTGCAGACGGCACCACATGTCATCAGTAGAGGCACTCCCTAAATGTTTCAGCATGAATGCGGATGAAGCCATGTGTCTTTTCTAATAGATGTGGAGCTTGCCAAGTGTCAGCTTCCGCAGGTTGGTTCTTATATGTTTTAATGATAAGTGAAGGATAAGGGTGGGCCCTAGTATAGAGTCTCAGAGTAAAGTGGATCGTGTCGTATGGAGTAAATGTCTCTAATATATTCTAAGTTGAGACCCTACAGAAGACACCACGTGTCACCTACGGAGACACAGTTATAAAGTTTCATAGTGCCTACGGAGGGAGCCATGTGTATTTTATGATAGCCGCAGAGTTTGTCAAGTGTTAGCTTCCGCGTATCTGTTTCTGTATCCTTCGACGCAAAGTAATAAATGGAGGTGGGTCCTAGTGTAAAGGTTCAGTGTTGCGGAGAACGCCACATGGTGGATGCGGCACCCAAGTAAAAGTTGTTGCCCCTTTTTCTCTGATGACAATAGATGTTTCTCAAATGACGCGGAGCCCTCCATGTGTCAACCTCCACGTGAGTCTCAAATGGGTTTCTAATGTTTCAAGAAGGCTGCGGAAGCCGCCATGTACCAGTTAGTTGTTGTCATGAATGTTGCCACATGTCCCTATTTGAAAGTTTATGAGAGAAGAGTTGTGGGCCCCTTTCCTAACAGTGTCTTTAGGTTTGAAAGCAACGGATTGTGACAATTGTCACAAGTAGGGGCCACTCGAATATAAAAGACACAATTAAGTAAAATGTTGTGGATAAAGACACATATCTATTTCTAGTTGTTGTGGAAGCCGCCAAGTGTCTGTTCCTTATAGAAAGGGACGCGCCACACACATTTTGCCATAGCCAATGGACTTGCAGTTATTGTAACTGTTTGCAGATCTGAAAGATCTTAAGTGTCAGAGACTTCCAGTTAGCTCCAGTTTGGTTTGGCCATTGGGATTTGATCATGCAGACAATCTAGAGTCAATCATGTGCTATAAATATGCAACATTGGTATTAGATTCATTCAGATAGAGAGATTCCTTTATAGATAGTTTTGCTAGAGTTATTTCCTATCAAAGATTTACGATTTTTTTGAGACCTTTGTTGTGACCAGTGAATATCATTTTGCCTTTATTTTTGTTATTCTTCATTCAGAAAGTAAACGTAACTATGCATATATCTGTGCCTCTTATATTGATGGAAAATTAATGAGAAAGACAGAGTTCTGTGCCTTGGTTAATATTTTTGGTGTCATCGTATATTATCTGTTTGTAAGCCTTTGAGTTTATTCATTATATCTGTTTATGTTAATCATGCAACATTTTCTCTTTAACATAACTGAATCTTGAGAATGGCTTCACTGTGCTTAAATTGAGAGAGATACTTATTATTCAGGTGCATCACCATAGATAGATTTGCTTTAATTGTATCTTTAATTCTGTTAATTTCTACTCTTTTCCCCAAACCCATACAAGATAGAGAAGAGCCAACTTCTTTAAAATCTAGAGGTTGTTTCAAGTAGCAAAGTCCCACATTCCTGAAACTTCCCATGTTGGTGTTGGAACCTGCGTAACTTTACACATCAATAATTTTTGGCATGCCCGGTGGGACAATTCTTGAAGTTGCTGTCAAGATTGTATGAACCAAAGAGCTACAGGGAGTCAGAACTGTGGACCTGTAACAAGAGCTCAATTTGTTGTTAATCCAGGCATTCTTTTGCCACCACTAGTAGCTAATCCAAGGAGAAGAGTGAATCAGTTTGTAGCACCACCAAGAGCAAATATGGGAGCACCTATAGCCCCAAAGAATTATGCAAATTGGAACACCGGCAGTCCTCTGATTCTTCCAATACCACCAGCTACTTGGGATGCTATTCTTGCTAATGCTCTGAAAGCCTTGCCCAAGTTCAGTGGGGAAGATTTCAAGACACCTGAAGAACATCTGTAAGATGTATCTGACATCTGTGCAGTGCATGTGATCACTCAACATAATATGGCTATAAGACTGTTGGCAGCCTCTTTCAAAGGGAAGGCTCTGGATTGGTATAGATCTTTAACCCCAAACACAATATCCACATGGGATCAGCTTGGTGATGCTTTCTTTGAAAGATTTAAAGAAAAGGGTGATAAATCTTCTTTGCTACAACAACTGATCACCATCAAAAGGGCACCACAAGAAGCTATGATTGATTTTAATTGGAGATTTCCAAAGACTTGGGAGAGGATTCCTGCTACAGCAAGACCATTACCAGGTATGGCTATTGTGTTTTATCTTAAGGATCTAAACTCAGATATATCGGTAATGATTTAGTCCCTTGGAGGTCAGACACTACCAGAAGCTTATGAGTTTGCAGTCAAGGCTGAAAATAACTTAATAGATGCTGGAAAGTTGCCCCCAAGGCCTCCCATGCCAATGTTCCCAGAAATTACCTTACCTTTGCCTCAAGAAACTCCTAACCCTACAACCCCACCTGTGTCTATGTATTCATTTCCTCAGCAACCTACTAAAGTAACTTCCCCTATTCAATCATCTGAAATGGATGATGTCAAGAACATCTTAAGAACCTTCTCAAATGAGATAATTAATCTAAAGAGGCAACAAAATCCCTATCCAAAGCCTCCTTATCAAGGTTACCAAGGAAATAGACCTCCCTTTCAGCCAAATCAATATCAGGGACCTCAAAGGCAAGCTAACCCTCAACCATCAAACCAGTTAGTCACAGTCCCTACACCTTTACAGACTGTTCCTCCTAATCCCAATAGGGAGATTGTTCCATGACAAAATAATTTTGCAGATGGCACAAATGCTTGGTGTTTTCCTTGCAACAATGCCCATATGCCCAGAGACTGTCCCAAAGAAAATTTACAGTAGAAGATAGTAGAACAGAGAGGATTAGAAGGACAATTTGCAACTACTAACACTCGACCATATTAGTCTCCTGGTGTACAAAATGCAGTCCTAGTGGCTCAGATGCAAGGGATGTCTTTACAACAAGAAGATTAAATAGCCCCTGAGCATGCTTTATTTTCATGGATTGAGGAAGAAGATTCAGTGTTCTTGAATGAAGCATCTACTTCCAAGAAGCGATTGGTACAATTAGATTATTATACCAAAGCCAAGAGGAGAATGATGGAGCAGCCTGAAGTCACAAATAATGAAATCATGGGAGCTCCTCCATTTCAGAGCCACCAGAATACAATCCCTAGACAAGAAATACCTCATCCTGTGCAGAATCAAGTAGCCTCTGGACAAGTTCAAGAAAAAGCAAGGTATCCTTATTACTCAAAGCCCCAAGCATTAGGGCCTGTGAACATGGTGGATCAGCTAAAAAGAACTCTAGCACATGTATCAATCTGGGACATGCTAGCTATTCCTGAGCAGAAGACATGGTTGCAAGAAGCTCTGCAAGGCCAATAAGTGCCTAAACATACTGGTGTTAAAGGAGGATCTTCTAATAAAGAAAAGTTGCAGCTCAAAGATATTATACCTCTGCAGACAACAACCCTATTGAATAATGCACCTGAGGTAGGTAAATCCAAACCAAAGCCCTTTTATTTGACTTTAATAGTTTGGAAGAAACTGTTGCATAATGCAATGATAGACTCTGGGGCTAGTACTACAGTAATGCCAAAACAAATAGCAGATGCTTTGAAGATAAAGTATGAGCCACTTACTAGAGGAGTTATGTAGTTGGATGGGAAATCAGTGCAAACAATAGGGAAAATTAAACAACTTCCATTGCAATTGTACACTTGCCCTAATATAATTGTGAATTAGGATGTGGTAGTCATAGATATTCCTCCTGTATTTGGTCTATGTCTATCCAGAGATTTTACAGCCAAGATAGGAGGTTATATGTCACTTGATTGGTCTCACCTCATTCTAAGAACCAAATATGGGACAAAAATGAAAATACTATTTGAGTCATTATCTAAGGATCACATCACAAATGAACCAACCCCAAAATTAGAGGTAGCCCATGCTATGCTAAATAAAGAAGAGAGAATCTTTGTTGAAGAGTTAGGAGACTGGACTGAATATGACCAACAAGAGGAAGAGAATAACCAGTTATTGACTATGATGCAAAGTGATCCCTTTGGAAATTATGACTCTACCGGTCTAGGCACTTATGTCATATTTGATGAAGACCATGAAATCCCAAATGTTTTGAGGGAAGAAACACCACATATTCAAGAATCTGAAAAGAACTCAGAAATCTAGACTCTAAATTTTGATGGTGCTAGAAGTAAAAATGGTGCTGGAGCAGGAATTTGCCTTACTGCCCCAAATGGTGAGAAAATTTCAAGAGCCATCCGTTTTCAATTTGCCTATACCAATAATGATGCTAAGTATGAATCCTTGGTGCATGGACTCATGTTAGCAAAGAAAAGGGGAGTAAAGAATCTGATAGTACAAGGAGATTCAGAACTAGTAGTGAAACAAATAAGAGAAAAGGTAGTAGCCAAAAATGTAAGGATGAGATAGAGTATCAAGCCACAATAGGATAAGATGACATTATGGATAGCCTCAATGTGAGATACTGATGACAAGGAAACACCATGGATAGGAAGATGGATGGGTGACAGTAGATACAGATGGTCAGGTAAAAGGAATTTAAGAATGTGATCTCCAAGGACTATGTCACATAGGAATAACATGCGCCATTGTAGGTAAATACTTAGGACTTTTCATGGCAATGCTTACAATGGAGGAGGCTGAGAGGATAATGAAGGATTTGTGTATTTCTCTAGGGATAAGGTATGTCAAGAGACATTTAAAACATTTTTCAACATTGTGCCCCCAATCTTTATCAAGACCAAAGAAAATAGAGGAATGGAAAATTAGGATAGATAGATTAGATAGTATAGGTATGTAATGGATAGAAAGATAGGATAGGGAATGGTATGGAAGGGAAATGATAGGAGAAGAGTGATATGCCAATGAGAAAAGGTGCCCCCAAATGTAGGTGACATAGAAGATCAACTTACACACAACGCCTGTTTGCCAGGTTTTCATCATGGTACTTATCCAAGGCGTCTGTTTGCCAGATTTTCACCATTGGACGAAGGGATTTTTCTTTACTCTTTTGATTTTTTTTTGAATAGGAGAAGGTGAATACAAAAGGGAGAGACTCAAGTATCTAGTTCCTTGAAAGGTGATACTCTTGCTAGATGGATGTTGTCATATCAACCATGTCAAGTGTCACTCATAGATGTTGGTAGGGGATTGCATGAAAGTGAGATGGAGTAGGTAGATAGTGGATTATGGAGGGTGCAATAGTGGATGATGATGTGGAATACAGAGGACTTATGCAAGGATGGATGAAAAAGCATGAACCATAGGAATAGGATGGGGAAGATACGTAGGAGGTATATGGAAATGTTTGTGAGATGGAAGAGAATCATAACCAACAGTTGCACATACCATGATAAACATTGAAGTGGGTGATGGGAAAGTAGTGTAGGAAGCAATGGAGACTTTTTTTTGTGGATGAATGACTTAGGCATGTAGGGATCCACATAGACTAAGTATTTTTCTGAGCTTTGCTTGTCATTTGGGATGGAGGAATTTGAGACTTTTGGATGGAATGGGAGAAAGTGGATGGTTGGGATTCTTGAGAGGTAGATGCCTCATGTAACTTGAGGGATTTTCACTTAGGTATCCAAACCATTTTACTTTTAGATAGTAGCTGTGAAGGTATGGGCTTGGGTGTATGCATCTTTGGTCCAGGTTCGGAGGTAATCATTTGTTTGATGCAGACTCACACCTTTTTTAGTTTGTCATATAGGTTTGTAGGTGTGTCCTTATCTTGAGAAAGATATTTCTTTGATTCTTGGATTTTATATCCTAGGTCATGAGGACTCTTAGGATTTTTGACTTCATAGGTAGAGGCATCCAGATTTTTATTGTTGAATTCTCTTGAGATGGTGGAAGTGGAGCTGGAGGATGTTCTTTGTTTAGACAACATGTGCATCTGTTGGCCCTGATTGGGATTGTTAGAAGATTCATAGATGGATGGATAAGGTGTTGGAAGAAGCGGTGGTAAAATGCATGGAGGGATGCTAGGAGTTGGAAGTAGTGGAGGTAATGTGCATGGTGGAAGGTGTATGGTCACATGCTTTTGGGATGTGTACGATAGGGGAGGTGGAATGGTGACATATGTTTTAGGGATATGAAAGGATGTATGATGGAAAGTGGTAGATTTAGAAGGCATGGAGGAAGTACCAACATATTGAGTTTGTTCACCTTGGGGTATGTATCCAAGACCCTATGAATGAGGAGGAACATTGACATGGACGGGCTCCAAAATACCTTGTTCATGAAGGCATAAGCCCATACTTTGATAGTTCATATGTTGGAGTATGTGGTGGACAATGGGATTATGTATAGGTGGAACACTAGACATGAGTTCCTTATTGGATGGAGAAGGTAAGATATAGGATAATGGTTGTTGGTGTTCTAAAGAGGAACACTCATGAATGAAGGTAGTAAGACCAAGGATATATGGTGGGGGATTTGCAGTATGTTCAATAATGGATGATGGAGGAGTATTATTAGTTTGATCTTCTACGCTTGCTTGGGAGGCAAGTGTCTCATCGAAGGAGGAGGAAGTTGTTGGATCTTGGATGGGACTAGATGGGGTTATAATCTCAGGACCATGGAACACATAAAGTGGGCTAAGAGGATCATCATGGTCTGCTTGATCATAGATAGAATTTAGCATGATGGGATTAAGGTGCTCTTGTATATGTTCTTCATCAATGATAATGTCCTAATCATAGAAAAGAGAGGAGTTAGGGAGAGGTTGAAATTGGATCTCTTGCTTATGTATGGGACCAAGTTGCTCATGGATAGCTTCTTCCTCAAAGGTAGTATCTAGATCATGGGAAAGATATAGGTCCTGAATGGATTGAAATTGGATTTCTTTCTCATGCATAGGTATAGGATCATCGAAAAGATAAAAGTTATGCACGGGCTGGATGGGGGTGCTTTGATTTTGATTTAGACAAAGGTTTGATGATTCCTCATGCTCTAAAGTGTGCTCTTGACATAACTCTTGGTGTGCTTGAATTGAAGTGGAGGTAGAGGTCTCTTGGATAGGATTTTGGTCAACAATATGAAGGTACGATGGACCTTGACTTTGGTCCATGGTAGGAAGTTTTTTGACATGCTCGAGGGGTTGCCAACTATATGAAGGGGTTGTAGGTTTTCACATGTTTGAAGGCTCTTTGACAAGGTCAAGGATCAGAATTTGGGGACATGGTGGACTCTCTGCTAGTAGTCCTTGGGTCACATCCTTTGTAGGTGTATGGGTAAATGAATGAGGTAATGGATGAGTGGAATTTGGAATTCTCAATAGCTTTTCTTGTGCTGCATATCTTTCCCAAAAATCATCCGAGGATTTTTTGTTTTTCGTATTAGAACTTGGGGAATTCAATGGTGGTTTTGAGCTTGGGGTAGGATTAGTATGCTTTGGGCTATGGGTTCTAGGAGTAGTGTTTGCCTTGTTAAGAGTATCATTAAGATGGGACAAGAATGTATGACTCTGGGGCATGGTGTAGCTAGTACTATCTTGTTCAGCTTGTAGGATTGCAAATTGTTGTTGTATGGCTTGGAGTTCTTGAGCAATTGCTATACAACCTTGGGAGGAGGTGTCTAAGTTTAACTGCAACTTTAGGTACTTGAGTTCTTGAGCCAGTTCTTCTAATTTAGTTTTCATCTCCATAGAAACTGACACAAGACCGAAATGGGTACTTAGAAAGGGGGAAAATTTTCTCGCAAAAGAGGTGGAGATGCTCACTGTCATAAATGCACAGAAATAGAAGTTCAGAAGTAGATGGTATAAACACAAGTCATTATGAATGCGCAATACTAGTAAAAAGAAAATGTGCAGCAATAGGTGATATATGTGTAGGAAGTCGCAGCAAATGCACAGTAGGTCAAAACAAAAGTGCAACTTCATAAGATAAATGTGCAGCTCTGGTCTTTTTGAATGTCTTTGCAAAGTTTGACACGTTTTTCAACATTTTTTAGTTTCTTGGTCTGCAAGTTGGTCTTTTGATATGATTTTCTCAATTTTGGCAAGTAAAACACAGCAAACACAAAGAAGTTTTCATGATTTTTTTGATCTTTTTTTGTAATTTTATACTCTTTTTGACTCAAAAGCAAGTACAAATCCTAGCCTAGCTGGGACAATATAAAATGAATTCTCACTATTTCTAGTGAGGCATCTTCGGGAGGTGATAATCGCCCTTCCCTGCATCAGCTTATAGGGGTTTTTGTCTACTAAAAATAAGGATGATTAGTAAGTGCAACCGTTCAAGTGGTTATACATGCGGCAGCACTACTCTCCGTTATGGAGTCTCCCAGCCTACAAGGGTTGCACCTTGGAGGGTTTTGGGGGAGGTTGGTTGTTGGTATAAACAACTTCACTCATTGTTTGAAGCTTTCATTTCAAACACAATTTATTTATAGTGGCTTGGCAGAGCTTGGCTTTAGCTTGTTACCACTTAAGGTCGTTCCCACTTGGACGAAAGGATATCCAAGGGCAGGCCTCTGTAAAGGTTTAACACATGCGAAAATGATATGTCTGGCATTCTGGTCACCCAAGATAGGGGAGAGCATAGGACTAGTATCATTCCCAAAACATGAAAGACAGTGGTTCTTTTCCCCTAGTTAAAATGAAAAAGACTAAATGAGTTAGCTACTTGGGCACACACGCGATTGTAGTTGTTAATTGTCCCTTATGAAATTGAAGTGTTTGACATTTATGTCAGTTGTCCCTTAAGACAGAAATATGTTTCTAAGACTTAGATTGCGAAAAAATGTTTTGTCCCTTAAGAAAGCAATATTTTCCAAAGACTTAGATTGCAAATATGATTTGTTTAATTGTCCCTTAAGAAATCAATTTGTTCCTAAGACTTAGTGTGATAGGTTTTGAATTCTTCAATGCTCATCCTGCAAGAACATGTTAGGAAAACCCATTTGCTCTGTTTGAGTAATAAGAGGCTGCAAAAAGTTGATTAGTTCCACCAAAAACTCAATAGTTAGCATAAAATCAATTAAACCAAAAGCACTTAACTTGTTAGGTGAAAAATGAGCAATCTAGAAAAAATATGATAATAATGATTAGGTACACCAGATTGGATATTATGATCAAATTTTACATGAAATTCTATACAATTTCAGAAAACAAATTGTGAAAATTGAATAAATTTTGCACAAGTTATGACCATTTGAAGTTTTGTAAAGAAGGGTTGACTTTGACTGAGTGTACCTGACAAATCTGATAAAATTACCTCAAAATTCTTTACCATATAAAAGTTGGGAGAACCAGCTTTCCAATGCTACTAGTTTTGTGAAAATACAACTCCTTATGCAAAAGATATGCCCGATTTCGTGAAATTGCTAAAAATAGGCCAAAAAAAGCAATCATGGGCTAAAAATAGAGACACAGATTGGGATCTATTTTTCTTGAAATTTGTGCACTTCCTGCAAAAAATAAGAGATTCCTAAATAGTATTTTGATGTTTTCAACAAAACCTAGAAATCTTTTGAGCTAAAGTTACACATATATGCCTAATTTCATGAAATTACTAAAAATAGGCCAAAAAAACAAAAAAAAACATAGGCTAAAAATAGGGACATGAATTTGTGATCTATTTTTTCTTGAAATCCATGCACTTTCTACAAAAGTAAGAGATACCCAAATAAGATTTTGATGTTTTCGACAAAACCCAGAAACCTTTTAAGCTAAGGTTACACCATTTGAATGCTCAACGCCTATTATCTGAATCCTCATGTGTACGGAACCTTAGCACAAAAAAAACTCAATTTTTAGATTAAATCAGGGCAAGCCCCATGGTGGGCACCAAAAATGTTAAGTGAAAATTGGAGTAAACATGAATAATCAATATAGTATATCAATAATACCCAAAACTCAATGAAAAGGGAAATAATCAAGATCAAACAAACAAAGATGAAACCTTTGCTAACCTTAATACTTCATAGCTTCCGTTGGTTGCCTATCTCAATCTATCTTGTATGTATGAATAAGTCCCTCAGAGAGTGCACTTCCTTGCTATTCCAAGATTGTCAATGGAGAATGGAAATGATAGTGATTTGTAATGAAGATGAGCTCCACAACAATGGTAATGATATGGTAACAAGTTGATCGCAAGCAAAAGGAATGACGTGGGTGCCAAAGGCGCATTGTAATTTCTGCAGAGTAACAATACTAAAAGCTTGGATGATAGAAATGGAAGAATTGGGTTCAATTTATAGACTTGTGAGAGAAGAGATCAACGGTTGAGAAGAAATGAGAAGATCAATGGTTGAGAACAGTTGAGGAACGTGCATGACTAAGAAGACAAATGTCACACAAAAGCTGTTTTATTTGAGTTAACTACTTTCTTTTCTAAAGATAAGACATGCTTTTCATAAATTAGAAATTTTTTTCTAATTTAAGAGATATTGATAAAAACAAGGTTGATTGAGTCAGTTAACTCAACTTGAGATTTGCTTTTGCATGATTTGAGAGAAATTGAATAATAAATTATTTAATTTTGTGTGCATGAAAAAGAAGACTTATTTTTAAAAGATTTGGAAGATATTTGAAGAATTAGAAGATAAGAAAGCTAATTAAATAAATAAATTTATTTAATTGTTTGTGTATAATTTGGAAGAATGAATAAAATATTTGATTGTATTTTATTTTTGAAGATTGAGAAGATTTAAATAAATTTGATTTGATTTATTCAAAATTGGAGGAATGATTTGACTTAATTAAATAATTAAGAATTATTTAATTATTTGGAAGAATTTAATTAAATAAAAGATTTTATTTAATTTTGACTTTAGAAGAGATAATTAAATATTTTGATATTTAATTAACTTAAAGGAATATGAATCGAATAAATAAATTTGTTTATTTATTTATTGATAGAAGAATTAGAATGAAATAAATATTAAGAATATTTATTTAGACAGAGTTGTGTCATTTTTAGGCGTATACACTTGCCAACAACTTTTTCCTACAGATTACCTTCAGTATTAAAGAAGTTGGGAAATGCCATGTCAAGATGTTGATTGAAATCATTTAGATCTTCTATCAATATGGTGTTGAATCTTTCATGTTCACCAATCAAGTCATTATATTCCATGAATACCTTTCCTTCAACACCTACTTTAGCATTCAACTCCTCCCTTTTCTCTAACATCATGAGATGAAGTCTTTTATGTTCTTGATAGACTTGATGTGTTCTTTTATGCAGTTCCCAAACTTTATCATTGTTCTCCATCATTTTGTCAAATCTTTTCTGAATCAAATTAGAACCCATGTTGTATTTCACAACCTTTATTTTGGTCTCCAACTATTCATTTCTCTTCTAGAATTTTTTTGCTTTCAGCTTCCAGTAATTGGTATCTGTTCTGGCTTCTATGGCCCTTTTTTCAACTTCTAGGTAGGGTGAATAACTTCTTAATGAAGGTAGTTTATCCTTGTTGGTAGTAACCTCCTGCCTGAGCTGTGCATTTTTTTCCATATAAGCATTATTCTTTCTTACCAACTGCTCAATCTATACCTTTGTGAATTTTGCAACATTCACATTCAAGTTAGTAGCCTCGATGGGATCAGTATAGTCAACCCTTTGAATTATGAGATGATCAAAGGCTTCACTTGGGTTGTTTATGACTTGAGGTTTCTTATGTGGGGGATAAAGTGACCATATCAACAATATTCACCTGTCAGGGACATATCTTGATCCTGCTTTTATTTTATCACTAGCTTCAATACTGAGTTGCATCTTTTTATCCTGATTCTTCCTAAAAAATATCAAATACAATTGTTAAATTCATATCCCATCTAGGATCTAACATCACCCTTGCTTCTTGAAGCAGTTCTCTTCCTCTCTCTGGAGTCATACTTTCCATAGCCTTATCAATTTCTGATTGAAGTTCTTGTAGAACCTCATCTTGTATCTTAGGGGTGATATTTTTCATCTTTTCTTGAGCTTGCTTTCCTTTATATTCATAAAAAAAATATTTGAACTTCAGGGTCTTAATGAACTCAGAATCTGTAAGAAATTTTTGGCTGGCTAAATACCTTACATCTTCTGACAACTCATCAGAAGTTTCTATCTTAACGTCTTCTCTTTCTTGTGGAGGTTCATATTCCTCAATGAGAGGTATGGATGCTTGCAAGCCTTTATTCTCCCCCACTTCTTCTTCTTCAACATCAAAGGAAATGTTAGGAGTCTGCTGAGGAGACATGTGAGCAATGGGAATCTCATCTTCAACCTATGTCTCTCTGATAAATCTCCCCTTTCTCTCAAAGACATAGGGAGGAACATTCTCAATCAAATTTGATGCATTTGCAATTAGTGTATCCAACCTTTCAATGGTGTCATTAATATCCATAGAAGCACCTATATAATTGGGGTTTTTGGCTACCCTCCAAGCCTCAACCAACATTATCCTATGATATAGGCTTCTTCTTTCAACTGTAGTGTGTTCATCACAATTTCTAACCAGATCATCGTCAACAAACAACACATGGTGATACTTCTTCAAATTTTTACTGGCTTTTATGGTGTTTATGAAGTTTTTTGGGTCAAAATTCTCCCTGAGATTCCTCAAAGGTAACTTAAAATATTCCATTATTTTGTCAATTAATTGATGTCCCTTGTCAGACATAACTATGAAGTCTCTAAAGCACAAGGTTCTAGGCATGAAAGACTGCTTATTATAGCTCTTCAAATGCATGCAATCAAAATAAGCAAGTTGCCTTACAATTTCTAAATAAGCAACCCTGTTGGGCAAGTCCTTTGCAACAGAAAAGGAGATCCTTTGAATCCAAACACCCTTATTTTTGTGGTCTTTATAAGAATAATAGTCACCCCAATTGTGACTGAACTTCCCATGCTCATATTTGTCCTTAGGCCTTAAGAATCTTTGTATTTCTAGTGACAAACTGTGATCACAAGGTTTGCCTAGCAACTTATATACAGGCTTCACAAAATATTCTTTAATGTAGAGATAATGGGACTTTTCACATCTACTATCCAATATAGAATTCCACATTTGAATAGGTTTGATATCTACATTCCAGTCCAAATCTCTTATTCTTAAACATTCATCCCACAGTCTCATGTTTTGTCCTTCGTATAAAATAAGGTGCATAAGCAAAGAATAATGTATAAACTTAGTGCCCCCTCCTTGTATGGAAACCAATTCTTTATGAAGGGCATTAGCTAAAAATTCAACATAATCAAAGTGTAGTGCTTGTTGACTTTGTACATCGACAGTCATAACCATGGGAGCAATTTCCATAAACATAGAAGCTTCAACACCAAGGAACTGGCACATAGAGTATTAAGTGTATTGGAAGTATTCTTAAAATAGATCTATGGAGTATGGGGGATCCTCTATTACTGAAAACACTCTAAACTTGTTTCCTTCATTCTGGGGTTTGTGCATAGGCAATCTCCACCTTTTGTAATTGTTGCTCATATTGTAGTATTTATTGAGCAAGTCCCGGATTCTAAATTTTACATAAAAGCTAGAGTCTATCTGAAATACCATCGATATATAATCTCTCGTAACAGGGAAGAAACTAGTTCCATCCTTCAACTCAACCAGGCATTTCTGCAGATTATAAATTTTTGCTAAGTTGCGTTTAGGAATTCAACGTTGACAAATATATTTGGTACTGTGAGCTTCCCTAAATTCAGTCTCCATGGGTTTGAGACTAGCATATGC
This sequence comes from Cunninghamia lanceolata, assembly GCA_027924645.1. Lineage (NCBI taxonomy): Eukaryota > Viridiplantae > Streptophyta > Pinopsida > Cupressales > Cupressaceae > Cunninghamia > Cunninghamia lanceolata. Next base: position 16,734,282 of record BSBN01001215.1, on the reverse strand, counting down.
CTATGCATCTTTTTATAATGATAGATGAAGAGGTCATACCCTCTCACAGGGGTCCATATATCTCCTACATGCTTACATGTATTTTCTAGTTTCTTTGTATTAGGATTTAACTGAGCATTCTTTCTAGACCTCTATCTAAAATTTGGGCATTGGTCTATTAAATCCTAATTCAAATGTTTTTCATCTAGTTTTTGTCTTTTGGCCCTACAGTTTTTAGTAGTTTCTTTCATAACATAATGCAAGAGAATTCCACTTCCTTCAAATGCAATTCAAACCAAAAGCTATAAATTTTGAGCTTAGAATACTTACTTCGATCCTTGAGTTGTATCTGTTGTAGAGGCCTGCCCTTGCTCCCGTGCTTGCATAATGAAACAAATTTTCTTAAGATTGTTTTTGATATACTCAGCTCTGAGCATTAATAGCAGCTCTCACATCATCAGGGGGATATTTAATTTTGACAACATAGCATGTCTTGTCATCTTTTTGAAATAATCAATTTTACTTAAGGGATTTATGATCTTTTATTGTTGTTAGGATTTTGTTATGACCTAAATGGTGGTCATACCCAAATTCCATTATTTCAAGTCCCTTCAACATTTATTTCTCCTTCCAACATCTCTTTATTTATCATTATGTTCATCTTTTCAAGGGGACCCGATATTGCCTCTCTTCGATATCCCAAAATCTCTTTTTGTGTTTTTCTTTACTCTACATTTCTAGCAGCTTTTCATTAGGACTGGGATCCAAGTCATCCTGACATTCTGAATTCTTGTGCATTATATATTACTACTCTATTGGTGGGAAGTCAAGCTGATATTCTTTAGTCCCCCTAATGTGCTTCTTACGTTCAGAATTTTGAAGAGACTTCCAAAGACTCATTCAGATACTTTGAAATCTTTGTCCCTTCAATTTTTTAATGTCATCCCGAAACACAGCCTGAATGATTGTCTTCAAATTTTCGGAGAGACTGTAGGATGAGTCTCTTTGACATGGTGATCTCTCCTCAATACACTATGTATCATATTGTCTCTTTATCACTTTGACACATTTAGGTGTCACACAGATTTCTAGATATATCCTTAATATCAAAGAGACCCCTAGACTAGTTACTCTGATATGCCATGGGTCTTTTATCTACATACTTTGATTCTAGGGTTAATACTCTTGTGATGTGATTTTGAATGATGTGGGTATTTTCAATGTGGCCTTTTGGTTTTAAGGTGAAAGTAATGGATTCAAAATTTATTAAAGCTCATTTTTTAGGCCAATATGGGAATAGTTATTTTGAAATGGAAAATATCATTGTAAGGGTATCATGATGGCAGGAAATGGGTTTTAGATGAAGAAATTTAAATTTTTAAATTTTTTATCCCAACAAGATCCATTTATCATGGATGTCTACCTTTAGTTTCCACCTCTCATGTGCATTGCCTTGCTCTATTTAAGACCAAGCTTATTTATGTACTTTATAACACCAATTATTCAATACATTCATTTTTTTGTTTATTTTGTAAGGAAGCAAAGGTAGAAGAATTAGTTTCCTACACTAAACCTTGAGAGGAGGGATGTATATAAACTTAAAAATTTGATCTACACAATTATAGAAAATTTAGAAACACATATACATAAATAAAATCAATGCAAACCATTACATAGTGATTTATGTTGGAAAAACCTTTCAATAAAAAACCCCACACCCCAAAGTAGTCCAATGTATTATTCAATAACAATAATAGGTTACAATAAACTTGCAGAGAAATTTTTAACATGAGTATAATCAACAAGTTAATTCTAGAGTGATTTTGGCAACATTGTATCTTGCAAATTACACCATACAAATTATAAATCCAAGCACCAATTTATGGGAAAATTACAAACCACAAACCACAAGTGGATTACCAAAACTAAGTGTTAAAACCATGAGCCCAAATGTGCTTACCAAATTGGGACAAATTTTATTGCCCACCTTTATAAAAATCTTCTGGCTATTATTAGAATGTGCTCTTACAATTGTCATAACATGTCATAGGAATATCCACAAGTTGAGTGCCCAAGATTGGAATTTACCTTTAGTAAAAAGATGCTTATGATGTGCATCATAATGTTGGTAAAGATTCCATGGAACTCCCCATATTTTTACTCTCTTACGTCCAAAAGAATCCATCATAAGGGTGTATGCATGGAGTTGTGGGACCAAAAAGTCACCACGTGACTTTTTGGTCCCATGCAGAGTAAAAGCAAGTGTGTTATAATGCGCTCACATTTTTCTCTACATAAAAGTAAAAAAACACACATTTCCTCATACCCATGGCCAAAAACATAGTTTGGAGAGAAAAACTTAGTGACATAGTGCAAGCACATTCAAGGAAGGGAAAATCAAGCAAGTGCAAAGAGAGATTGACATTTTTGCAATGCCACCTTGCCAAACCTGCTCCCAAAGACATCATGAAGCAAATGTAAAGGGTCTAGCAGATGAAGAAGGTAGGGTTTGATTAATTTTTGTGAGTTTGAAAAGAATTTTTGACTTTTGTAATGTTTGATTAGTTTTTTATATTGAATTTATAGTTAATGAGGTAGGACAAAACACAAATCCAGCTGAGGAGGGTCAAAACAACCCTAAAAACCCTCCACCTTCACATCCTCACCATGAAAGAGATACACAAGAAAACTATTTAGGGAAAATAGGAGAAAATAAAAAATCTTCAAACCCTAATTAAAATGTTGAACAATCCAAGTGCAAACACAAATTGTAGGAGAGCACTTGCGAAATAATTAGAGATGATTGTTTCTCACACCAAATCGGTGACAAAACAAATCACTAAATTTCATGACTAGAGGGAGAGGTGTTAGCAATACTATGCCGATAAATTATCTTATGAACAAGTGAAGAATGAAAAAATTACAAAATCTGCATTATGTTCAAACTTTATGAATCCTAAAACTGGCCAAAGATTAGAAGAGACTAGCAAACGCTTCCCTATTCATTGGTGTAGGAATTAAGAGATATCCCAAAACTTTTTGCGATAGACAATACACGGTGTTTGATGAGCGTCCATGCAGCAACAATGAGGTGCCACAATATTTCTTGAGGAAACTCTTGTTGACCTATTTTTCCTCTGCCCAGAGTTAAATATTTCACCTTGCATTTTCCTTGAAAATCCTTTAGAAAATGACCCTACAGGGCTTAGATCCTTCAAATATTCATATTGTGCCTTGCAAAAAATCCCAAAAATCTCACATTGAGAATCTTTGCCAAAAACCCAAAAAAACCTAGAAATCTATTGGCTTCAAGTTTTTTCCATCGCAGAGATTTCTCAATTTTATACTTAGCATTTGTATATGCAATTTTGAATGTATGTTTGCATGTACATTCGCAATTGTATGTTCAAATGTACAATTGCACATACAAAGGCTTTTGTATATCGGCGACATACAAGTGCAATATACAATGAAAATATGCAAGTCATATATACAAGAGTGAATGAACAGTGCAATGTACATCGGTGGGATACAAGAAAAAGATACAAAGGGTCACATAAAAGGAAGAGATGCAAAGGCTTTTGCATATTGGTGACATACAAAGGAGATTGTATGTCTGATATACAAGAAGAAATATACAAGTGAACAAGTGCAAAGTGGATGCGGTGAAGATAGTTAATTGCATTTGTAAGAAAGGTGGAGTCTGCGCATTGTATATTTCTTTGTATGTTCCCAACATACAATCGAAACATGCAAAGGAAAAATGTATAGGGCCGACATACATTTGGTGGGGCCCGCGGACATACAAAGCAAAATGCACATCGGGCGCATGCAAAGAAAATGTGCAAGGGAAAAGTATACAAACGGTGGGGCCCACCAGTTGCATATACAAGTGTGATTGTATGTTCGCACATACACAGGAAGATACATTCTTAATGTGCATGGCCCGGACTTGAAAAGGTATGCATTGTGGTTGATAAAGGGTCAGGTCCAATTGAATGTATGTTTTTTTCTTGTATAATGCGATATGCAAGCTGATATACATGGCGAACATACAAAGGAGCATGCAAACTGGACCTGATTTAAAAGTCAATTTTGGCAAATTCAAAGGTGAAGTCCATGGCTTGTATATTAAGTTCATTGTATATTGCGATATACAAAAGAAATATACAAAGGGAAATATGCAAGGCAGACCTGACTGGGGAATTAGATATGGCGGATAGTCATTTTGGGGTCCACGACTTGTATGTATGTTTTGCTTGTATGTGTCGATATGCAAAAGGAAAGATATAAAGGCTGGACCCGATCTCAAATTCAAGCTTGCTTCATAATCTTTTGAGTTCCATATGGTTTGTATATTTGTGATTGTATGTTTGTATATACAATGCGATATACAAAGAAAAGATGCAAGGAGGAAGATGCAGTTTTCAGCGATGCTTCTCAAACCAGCTCAGTGACCAATCAGGCAATGACACATGGCAGGGGCATACATGCAAAAGGTGATACAAAAGTAAAGGGGCCCGCTCTTGTATGTAGTCATTGTATTTTATATACAAGGTGACATACAATTGAACATACAAAGACATTTCAAAGGCCGAGTTGGATGCCGAATAAAAGCACATACAAGGCACTTTGCATATGCAAAGGTAGTTTCAGAAAGGGTTTTAGAGGATGATACAAGTGTAGATGCAAAGCGATAAATACACACAGTTGACCGAAACTTTGACTGCCTATATCTTCCACGTCCTGGTGAATTTCAACATGATTCAAAAGGCAAAAATGAATGTTTTTGCCTCCTCTTTCATTTGGCAGGCTTTTCAAGGGAATATTCTCACTTTTCAATTTTGGATTTGATGTTGCATATTTTGGGTGAGTGGACATTTCAGTGACCATTTTGGGTAGATATAGATATTTCTTGCATTCATTGCTACACAAAGATGAAGCAGCTCGCATTAATGACCTGAAATATCTCTTAAACCGCTATGTTTCAGATATTTCATGTATTCCTTGTTGAAGATAACCATTGAAGCTACTCGCATTCAATGCTAAAATATCTTCCACTGATTCATGGGTGCAGATTGATGATGCAATAGCTTGCATTGAAGACTCAAAATATTTCCCACCTACCCGGTTCCATATATTTTCACACCATAACTTCTACAGGTGGATGTCTCGGGAGGATTTTTTTCTGAGGCAGCTCTTGGAGCAAATTTTGTAACCAATTTAGGGCATTTTTGAAAATGCTATATATACATAAGAATGAGATGTAAATAAGGTTGGAATTTTTTTGGCTTAGAGGCTTTCTGTTTCCAAACATAACTTTCTGCTACTATAACTGAGCTTTCTATTAAATATATGCAAGCTATTGTTACCTCTTTTACTAATTTTTACTTTTAGTGTGAATCTTCATGTGATTGTCTGTGAATATTTCATTCCTCTCAATCATTATGTTTCTCGCCTCTACTAGGATCATTTGAATCTGTGTATGCTTACTTGTTGTATCTAGTTATGTTGTGCTTTTTCTTAGTTCTATGAAAGTTTCTTTTAATCAGTCTGGTGCATCACCCTTACTTTTAGTTTTCCTATTTTTATCTTTCATTCAAAAAATATTCCTTCTCCCTTTTCTTCTGAAGATTTAGTAGTTTTAGGTGATATCCAGTCAAGGAAGCCAACCTTCTCTAGAGGTCTGATCTCATTTCGCAAGGTCCCACACTTCGAGATCATTCCCATGTTACTCCATATTGCTAAGGTTTCACAACTGCAGCAACGGTGCAAATCTGGGTGGTAACAACTCTATTGTGAGTTCGTCCTCAAGAAGATTCCTAATTATTTTGACATTTGAGAGTTCCAGGGTAGAGGTGGTGGCTTTGCCCAAGATAGACAAGGGGCATAGAGAGACCAAAACCATGTACCTAGACCCCTGTTGAGGCCAGAACATGTATCACTCCCTTTGACTTTGAAGGAGAGAGTTGAGGTGGAGACACTACATTCATTGAGTGTTCTCATGTAGTCCCTAGCATGGCACAATGATGATCTCACCTAGGCCAATGAGGGTGAGAGTAGCAAGCATCATTTGTCCCCACATCTATGTAGTTCATGAGGGAACCTATGTGATTATGGGAGGCAGGACTCACAGCAGGACTCTCGATAGGATGTTGTGATGCAGGGGCAACATCCAATGATGGACACGTCCATATTGGATGATATTGTTCTCACAGATGATGTCTTATAGCATACATTTAGTATTGACTCTCATGTAATTTTTTACATGTTTCATCTTGATTTAATATATTCTTATTTAAAATTTGTAAGTAATTTTATATGACTCTATTATAAGTCAAAATTAATGTATGTAATTGTCTACACAATGAAATTCCAAGGTCAGAGTCTTCATCCTACCTCTATTAGCCATCCATTGGCAGGTTATGAGAGGAGGTTGAGTCAACAGGTATGTAATTTATCACATGATCATAAATATAGTACATATATCAATGGTAATATTATTTAGTGATAATTTGATGAAACTTCACCAGCACCTCCATGATTTCCTTGGTCCCCTAGATGCAAAACCACTTATACAGAGGTAAATTTAACCATTTTTAATCATTATGCATTTAAATAATGTTATGTATCTATATTGGTCGAATAACCTTGAACTCTAGTTTTAGATGTTGAATATGGAGACTCCTCATCTTCATGAGTCAGCGTAGGTAGGCATTGATGCATTTGTGTTGTCTTCAAATCCTTTGATCGAGGTATGAGCCAATAACTTGAAAATGTCATTTTGTATTTCTTGCATTATCTCATGTCATTTGATGTACATAAATGATATTTATGTTTAGTCAATTTTGCTTCTTGATGCTTCTCACAGGAGGTTGCAACTCCAACCCATCCAACTATGGATAAAGAGAGAGAAAAGATGATCGAGAGTGATAATTGAGTAATAGTAAGTGATCAATTACATATGTGATGTTATATATTTCGTGTTTTCTATATCAATGTGCATATTGTTTGATTGTATTAATAGGTGGAGCTGCAAAAAGCTTTGTTGAGGAGATCTACTTGATAGGAGAGAGAGGATGAGTCACTGATTGGCTCTCCATCTTCATGGACAAGCAAGGGCCACTGATTATTTGATGAAAGTCCATAGGAAACTAGATTTGGGACATTTTTTGTATGCCTAGATGGATTTGCATACATACTTTTGTTTGTTATTGATGTATATTTTTGTATATGCTTGTATGGCTTTGTTTGGACATGCCTATATGGCTTTATATATAGACTAGATGTTATGTTCATGACATTATGTATATGATAGTTTATATTAAATATTCAATATGATGATCAATTATTATTATAGGAATTTGGTTTTACACGTACCGATTGTATTTCCTTGAAAGTTTATAAATTGTTTTTAAATAATCCATTTTGTGCATATCTTGCAATCATTGCATTCCATGAGACTGTGCATTTCTTTGAGGCATCATGTCAAATAGTTCACATTACTTGTCTATGCTTCCACACTTTCCATACATCTACAAGGGCAGTTGAAAATACAATATGTGAGAAAATTCCTATATCCTTTATGCTTTGATGGTTGTCCACACCATGTCCCCCAGATTTCATTTTGGCATAGGCAAGGAGGATGTTGGATAAGGTTGTGCAATTTAGTTTTAGAGGTGCCAATTGCATTTGGTTGAAAGTTTATTTTGTGCATTTGCTTGAAAGTTTCTAAAGCCTTATGAAAAATCCATTTCGTGCATATCTTGCAATCATTGCATTCCATGAGACAACATTTCTTTGAGGCATTGTGTCAAATAGTTCACATTTCTTGTATATGCTTCCACACTTTGTATACATGTCTTGCAGGTGTTGCAAATATGTGCCTAAGTGGTTTTGTCATTGATGTCAACATATTATTGTTTCCATTGGTGTCAACTGTATCTTATTTTTCTATCTATATAGAAGACCAGATTGTTGAGGATATTGAGAAAATTAATGACAATCAATGCATGCAGACCATATGGCTGTGTAGAGGATTGTCAAAGGTTGCTCTAGTTAAGAATTGAGAAATCTGCATGAAGTTTTGAAGAAGTTATGGCCATTTGAGTAGAACTGAATTTTGCAGTATTTAGAAGAGATAGTGTGACAGTAAGTTGGTCTGGATTGCTCTGCAGTGAAATATCTTGGTCTACAGATCTAAAGGCATGTTTGGGAAGTCAGTGTGTATCATCAACTCTAGTGGTTCATCATTTGGAGGTCCACAAGCTATCCTTCTAGTTTGACAGTCATGGCAAAGAGTGTTCTTGAGGTTCCAAAGGAAGATTGAAATGTTTCTGGTAATATGGCTTTGAGTGAATGTTATTGGTGATTTCAATGTGCTTGTGGAGGTCTCTGGATTGTTTGGCTACTATGTTGGAGGTCTGCATTGAGGTTTGAGCTTGATGATTGAAGATTTCTTCTTTGAGGATGATGTTCTTCCCAGTTTTGGCTGACCGGATGTTCCTAGCATGTTGCAGATGCTTTAAGATCATTTTTATGAAGTGTGGAGTGGTTGTAGAAGTAGATTCAAGTCTCAGTTGTGTTTGGCTGACAATGTGATGATCTACGTCAAGTTTAGCCGACCTTGTTGACCATTCCAAGGTTGATGAAGCATATAAATATTTGTTGAAGAGTCATTGAAAATCATCCTTGTGCAAATGAGATAATATCCAAACAAAGGATCAAGAGCAGAGTAGAGAAGAAAAGGAGCAAGAGAAGTATAGAGTGTGAAGAAGAATTTGGGGCAAAATAGAAGTTCTTGAGCATTCATTGTGTTGGTTTTTTCCCAGACTGGATGCTTATTCCCAGATTTCCCTACAAGGTAGCCATCAGTGATCAACAGGATCTCTGGGCTAGGGGCCAACAGTGTAGGAGATAGACTCTATATTTTATCTCCTCTTCTTCTTCAGGCTCTGCAAGACCTAGGGGGGTATTCCCTACTCAACATCCATGAGGATATGCATACAAGGCTGGGATGCTGACAGAAAGCAGATAAGTCCTCCTGTAAGTAGACCAAAACTGAAAGATAAGAGAAAAGGGGCTAGCTTTGGGCCTATTTACAGTTGTAGACAGAGGACTGAGGATCCTAAAACTAACTCTAATGTCCTAATGGTTGTTTTAGATTTTGATTTGGATTTTGAGTTTGGATGCAAAGCTGGACATGGTTGTAACACAAACACAAAGCAAGATTGGTGCCTATTCAGGGCCTGGAGTCAGTAGACATACACCTGTGAATGATCAGCATGAACAGCTAAAACTGGATTTCAAGGGGATATATGTGATACCTGTCTTACAGATATCTCCCAATAAAGAGTGTTAAGTTATCTCTACTTATGGTATCCCTACTGCAGTATACCCTTCCCAATGTTCAACCTGAAAACAGTTTAATCTACCCCTTGGGCAGAAGTTAAAAGATCAGATATTCAACATAGGAATTATATGCTCTAGAATCTAAACATTACCCAAATATCCAGATTCAGAAGAAGAATACATGCAATACTGGAGACAGAATTAACACAACACATGCTAAGGTAGCATTTCTCATATAAGATTAATCATGAAATCAGTGGGTTCATGCCAAAAACATACAACAAGAGATACATAAACTCACAGGTTAAGCTGTATAGAGCAACCAGATCAGCTTGTTATGAATTACAGAGCCAAAATCTTCAACTTTCAACAACCACAAATGAGTAACACTTCCTGCTTATAACAGCCAGGTAGTGTACCAAAGCAATTAATTACATGGTTGACCAAAAATCCCGCCAGATACACAGTATCAGGAAAATGGTGCTCAAACACTACCAGATTGGCGCCCAAACATGAATGCAGCAGGTAGGGGAGGAGACAGGAAGATATCTCGAGCCCTGCGCCACTGTCCGCTGATGCACACCTTCAATCGGGTACCAGATCCGCCCATACCTCTGCAACCTTCGCCATTAATGGCGCACCAACCCGCGGCCTTGGGAAGAACATCTAACAGTCGATCGCAACCATTTCCCGCCGAGATTCATCATCATTATATTTGAAAATGCAGGATATCAATTATCCCACATGCACCCCGCAGCAACCTCTTTAACACTTTATATACTAGGTCATGAGCATATATGATGTTGGTGCTTTTGCTCCTGACGACACTAGTATAAGACTTCATCATCATCATCCTCCAGCAGCATGATATCCCGTTGCTTGAAATATCACCCTGACGTCAGCATCATATCGCAATATAACCTGCATGATAATTGCCTTCATCGGCACAACCTGATCCATCGGAGGAACATCCTCCTGCTGAGCTTATACCAAAAGTCTGGCCGATGAACATCCTGATGACGTCATCATCATATCCTGCTGACGTCATCATCATATCTGCCTACTGCGCACCTCCTCATATCCGGATGACGTCATCATCATGTTTGCAAATATCGGGAGATCTCCACAAGATGATCTGTGTTAGAAATATGACCCCCCCGGACCTTGATGACGTCATCATCATATTGACATCAGGATGATATTCGGAAGACAACCGGATATTTGGAGATATCATCCTGATGTACAAATATCAGGTTGCACTGTAGCTCCACTATAAGATCGGGGCGATAGATGAATATGATGATGCTTGAAAAGATCACCCCCACTAGATAATGCACGAAGCCGGCAGGAGGATATCTCCTTGATATCAGCATCATCATGACGTTGGAACAAACATACATCCGGGTGATATTCAAAAATGAAAATATCACCCCCTCCTTCGGAAATATCATGATGCAGATAGGCAGAGAAAAAGATATCACCCTGTCATAAAAATGACGTCAGCATCATCAGGATGACAAAACAACGAACAAGAAGTGATACAACATCATCAGGATGATATTGACTAAGATCATCCTGACGTTCAAAATATGATGACCCCAGTGAATATCGGGTCGCACTTAGAACTCTTCAACAACATCATCAGGATGATCATAACCAAGATCACCCGATGATAAAAATATCACCCCGGCGAAATATCATGAAGGCAGAAAATATGATGACCCTCGCAAGCAACACGGTGATAACTGGAAATATGATGATGATGATGACGACCCTTAAGAAAAAACAAGTCAGGTCGAACAACTTAGAGAATAACCCCTTCAGAATATCGGGGCAACATCATCATCATGTTTGGGCAAGGTGATAATTGGAAGATCACCAGATACTTGAAAAATCACCCCCGCAAGCAGATCAGGGCGCACTGTAGCTCATCAGCAGGATCAGGATGATATCCAAACATCACCCGACAATAAAATATGATGATGACGATGAGAAACCGGTCGATGGAGAACACGATGATGCAGACCATCATCGAAGACAAGATGATGATGATGATCTCCTCCTCAAAGAAAATATGATGCTGCAGCTGAACAATGCTGAGGAGGTCCAACACTTAGACAAATGGGCAAGAAGATAAAGGGTTCAAATGAAGAAACCCCCTGATCATGAAAATCAACCCTAGGTCAAAATGAGTGCTAACAGTGGCTCCGAATGGGGACGTGCAGGTGAAAACTTGCAGCGAGAACCAGATCTCCGGGCAGACCAGAAAAAAAAAGCCAAAAAACGCGAGCTGTACAAGGCATTTACACTACATACATATTTTTTACAAATGTGCACAGCAACCAGTTATTTATGCAAAATAGAACTTAAGGAATTGGCCATGCACAGGCAATTCCAGAACTTCACCATCTAGGGCCTGGAGGAAATAAGAATCCTCCCCATGAGTATTGCAAACCTGATATGGGCCCATCCATAAGGGTTCAAATTTACCATGTTTACCCTTTTCCTGACCTTTAGCATTCCAAATGAGCACCAGATCATTGACTTGAAACTTCCTTTTTGTAGTTCTCCTGTCAAACTGATATTTCACATCTTGTTGTCTTTTGAGATTGATCTGGTGGGCTTTCCTTCTGTCTTCATCCAATGCAACCAGCTGATTCACTCTTTCTATCATGGAATCCTCAATCTCCTCATCATTTTCCTGAATGAATCTGTAAACTGGTAGGAGATTGTTTATGGGCAATCTAGCTGATGCACCATATACTAGCTCAAAAGGTGACTTCCCAATAGCCCTTTTCACTGTCACTCTGTCAGCCCATATTGCTAAGTTCAACTTTGAGTCCCAAGCTCTCTTGTTCTTGTCCAGTATCCTCTTGATAATTTTCGTGATGCTCTTATTGCTTGATTCTGCTTGACCATTTCCTTGTGGGTGATATGGTGATGTATATGACAGATTTATCCCATACCTGTTGCAAAAATCAACAAATTCACCTGATCTGAAGCACATAGCATTATTAGTGACTATCTTAAATGGTACTCCAAACCTGATGATGATGTTTTCTAGTATGAAATCTGTCACCACCTTTCTTGTAGCTCTCTTAGTTGGAATGGCCTCAATCCATTTGGTAAAGTAATCAGTTGCCACCAAAATCCAACTGTGTCCCCCACTTGATTTGTCTGCAATTTCCCCTATGAAGTCAATTCCCCATTGCTGGAATGGAGCATCCACAGTTACAGTTCTGAGGGGTAAAGCACCATCATATTTCAGCTTTCCTGAAAATCTTTGGCAAGGGTCACACTTTCTCACTAACCTTTGTGCATCTGAAAAGAGAGTGGGCCACCAATATCCTGCCCTGAGAATTTTATGAGCTGTTGTTTGGGCAGTATAATGTCCACCGCACAATCCTTTATGCATATCAATCAAAATATTGTCAGCCATATCCTCATCCACACATCTCAACAGCACACCATCAGGGTTTTTCCAGTACAGCTCACCTTGAACAATAACATACCTGATTGCATGTAACTTTAAAGTCCTCTTTTGACTGTCACTGAAATGGGAAGGACAATTCAGATTTTGCAAGTAATAGATAATATCCTTGTACCATTCAGATCCTGATACATTTACACTCTCATCTTGGACTGCATTAACTTGGCATGCTTCCAAGTTTGACTGTGCCATCATCTTGGCTAATCCTTGTCCTCTTATCAACTTAGTAACTTGTATGTCTATGTTGAACTCTTGCAGTTTGTTTATCCACCTGCACCTTCTTCCAGTCACCTCCTGCTGAGTGAATATGTCTTTGACTGCTGCATGAGGTACATATGCAATTATATATGATCCTACCAAGTATGGTCTGAAACTTTTGATGGCTCTGACCAGTGCATATGCCTGTTTTTCCATAATATCATACTTCAACTCAGAGGCCTGCAAGGACATACTGAAGAAAGCGATGGGCTGTTCAAAACCATCTTCATTTTTCTGTAACAGACATGCAGCAACAGTATGAAAGGAAGCAAATGAAAATACTTGGAATGGCCTAGAAAAATCAGGAGATTTAAGAACAGGGGCCATCTTGATTGCCTCTTTGATATTCTGAAATGATTCTATTGCTTCCCTTTCCCAGTTGACAGTTGCATCCTTCTTCATCATCTTGGAAATGTTCCTTGTGGTTTCTGCAAAGTTGGGAACAAATCTCCTAACAAAATTTATCTGTCCAAAGAAGGACTGAACTCCTTTCACAGTTTTTGGCATTTGAATCCTGTCAATAGAAGCCACTATCTCTGGATCTATCCTGACTCCATCCTTGGAAACAATATGTCCCAGAAGCTTTCCTTCAACTACCCCAAAGGCACACTTCTTTGGATTCAAAGAAATACCATACTCTAGTGCTCTTATGAAAATCTGCTCCAGATGCAAACAATGCTGCTCTTCTTTCTTTGAGTAAGCAGTCAGGTCATCCTGATATACAGCCAGGATTGAATCAATCAGCCCTGCAAAAGCAACATCCATTGCTCTTTGAAATGTAGCACCTGCATTTGTTAGTCCAAATGGCATTCTAACATACACATAAGTTCCCCATGGAGTGGTAAAGGCGGTTTTATACTGTTCTGATTCCTTTACCTTTACCTGATTATATCCTGAAAATCCATCCATCATGGATAGGAGTTCACAACCAGTCACTCTCTGCAACATAGCTTCCATATTAGGCAGTGGATAGTTATCCTTTAAAGAGGATACATTTAAGTTCCTGAAATCAACACAAAGCCTAATATCACCATTCTTTTTTCGGACTGGGACAAGGTTAGACACCCAAGTTGAATGTCTGATTGGCACAATTATTCCAGCTTCCCTGAGCCTTTTGAGTTCTTCTTGCATCTTGGGAGCTAAGGTAGGGTTAATGGGTCTTTGCTTTTGTCTAAATGGCTTAGCTCCAGGCTTCAATGGGATCTCATGCTGGAATAAATCTTCCCTATAGGCTTTTAGGTCCTCATATGACCAAGCAAAAACATGTTTATATTTTTTCAGTAATGCAATCAGCATACTTCTAATGTGTGGTTTGAGCTGTTTACCAATGTATACCTTCTGAGGGGCCTGAGATGTCCCCAAATTTATCTCCTCTAAATCTTCCTTATTTGTGGGAGATGTCCTTGTGACCATTTTATCTCTACTGTCAAAAGCTCTTTCCAAAGCTACCAACCCTCTAGGGATTTTATTAGTCTTCAATTGAATGATCTCTTTTTCCACAAGAGTCTCTTTTCCATCTACAGTCTCTACAAAAGCTTGGAAATCAATCTGTTGATTCTCATACTCATCTATGCAGTGCAAAAATTTCAACAAATCCCTATCATCATTAAACACTTGCCAACTGCATATGTTTTCTGGTATGGCAGGCCTAATTTTAACTTCTACATTTGTAACACTTGACAGAGTGATGTCATCTGGCCTTATTGCAACATTGGCTAAGAAATCAGCCATAACATTTTTTGACCTCTCTACCTAGCCTATTGAAAATGCATCAAATAATTCAATGGTATCCCAAACAGCATGCTTGTATTGTTTCAGTCTTTTATTTTTTGCAGCATACTTATTTCTAATTTGGGATACAATCAGCTCAGAATCCCCAAATACTCTTAACATCTTAATTCCATGTTTGAGATCAATATTTAGGCCTAAGAGTAAAGCCTCATATTCTGCAATATTGTTTGTGCAATCAAACCTTAGCAAGAAAGAGAATTTGAGGAGCTTACCAGTTGGAGACAGGAAAACAACTCCAGCTCCAGAGCCTTCTTTTGCACAAGCTCCATCAAAAAACATGGTCCATAAGCCTTGCTGATCCAGCTCTTCAATGCAGACATTTTTCTTTTTATCTTCTGTATCATCTGAGACAACCTTGAAGTTATCACAGTCAGTGTCTACAAAGCATACTTGTTCCTCTGCTTCTTGGTCTTCCACTGTCTCTGATGATCTTTGCTCTCTTATTAGCTTGACATCCCTGCCATTCATTGGAATCATGGCATATGACAGGTCCAGCTGCATACTTCCACCAATTAGTGCTACCCATCTTCTTGACAACAACATACCATATTGTGGCTTGATGTCAACCACTGTTATATTCATTTTATATCTTTTTTCAGGAAATGCTGCCAGTTTGAAATCTACATCCTTCATGATTCCAATAACTGGTACCTCTCTGGCATCCATAGCATAACATTTTCCACATGCCTTGTCAATTTTTAATCCAGTTTGTTGCATGATGGCCAAAGGCATGACATTTGTAGATGCTCCAGAGTCAAGCATACAATTCCTAATTATTTTTCCATTTATAACCAGGGAAACATAAAATGGTTCCACTTGTGATGGACACTTTGTCATAGTCACTCCTAAATAAACTTCAGGAGTCTCATCTTCTTCATTACACATGACATGTTTCTCACCCTGGGTCTGAACATTTTGTTTAGCTTGAAAAGGTACCCCTGAGATTAGGGATATTGTCCTATTCTTGATCTCTTCCACCTTCATGAGTTCCATAAGTGGAACAGAGACTTTTACCTGAGAGAGGATCTGAGCTATATCAAATGGAGCATAGTTTTGTACAACAGTTGTAGCTTGCTCCACAATCTTGTTTTTATCTTGAGCTGATTTAGCTTTCACTTTCATAGTTCCATGATCATCATTCTTGTCTTGGGAACCTTTACTTTGATCTTCAGCCTGAGGGTTTTTGTTTTCTTGTCCTTGAAATTCATGACCTGTTCTGTGTCTAAAGTTCTGTTTATTATTTACCCACTACCTTTTTTGTGGTTCAGTTCCTTTATGACCATGCACTAGCTGGCTTGCAGAAATATCTTCTGGCTGATGCGGGCTGCCTGCTTGATTTTTACCTCTGAGATTGTAGTTGCTTTTGACTTGAGCAACTGCTGCAGCTGTGAAGGCTCTAATTTCCTCATCAGAAGGTCGTTGTAAGTTACTCAGAAAATTGTGTGAGTTCTGAGCATACACATAATTATCTTCATTATCTTCATCATATGGGGACTGTTGGCAGGCCTGAATTTGATGATCTGTATTCTCATCAGCATCATAAAAAGTGTATCCATTGCCTATGGACATCATATTAACGTCATCATCCTGCACATGATGTGGCTCATTGCATTCATTACAAGATGTAGCATTATCATACAAGGATTGAGCAATCATACACTGTGACTGTGAATGTGGCATCTGACAAATTATACACCACGGAGCATCATCAGCAATATTTATAGCTTTCTTTAGAGGATCAGGAGTTTCTTTGACATGTTGAGCCCTCTGATTTGTGTTGTTACGTGGGAATACAGGCTTACCATCATGCCAATTGGTGTTATAAGGCATATCATGTAATGATGGCCTCTTTTCCTGCCTTTGATAGACTTGCCTATCAGGACCCATCCCTTTTTCACTTCTAGCTAATCTATAGCTTAGGTCCTTAACAACATTTGCCAATTTGTCTATCTTATCTTCAGGAGCAGATGTACTACCTTGAGTGTTCTGAGGCTTGTTTGGATTCTGCAGAATTTTTACATCATCCCTTCTATTTGTCTTGCCCGATGCTTTCCTATTGTTTTCAATATTTACTGCAATTCTGAAAGCATCCCTGAGAGTGGCAGGACCTTTATCTCTTAATCCATATGCAGTCTTTGCATCAAAGGCATTGATATACAAAATTATGCACATTGGTTCATTTGGCCTCATGTGATGTGGCAATTTGTTCAACACTTTAGTAAATCTTGCATTAAAGTCTGCAACCTGCTCATTTGACCCTTTAGTGATACTGGTGAACTCATTTACAAAAAAGCTAGGGTCAGTTTTATCACCATATTGCTCCTTGAATATCCTTTTAAAATCATCCCATGATGAAATACTCCGGTAAGGCAGATTCCTGTACCATTCTCTTGCCTCATCTATTAAGGATTGCATGAATGACTTCATGAAAACATCCTCATGCTCAACCTCAAAATTATCCATGACATTTTGAAAGGCCTTTAGATGATCTTCTCCTGACACTGTGTTGTTTCCTAAAAATTTAGGCACTTGCAGCCTCAGATGCTTATCAATGGGGTTAGGATACCCAGGAATACCATCAAACACCAGCTGCCTGAATCTATCTAACTGCATGGGCTGTCTGTTTAACTGATTAACATTAACATTTCTATTTGCATTTTGGTTTCCTGCATTGTTCAGTGGTATCCTAGCATCATTCACATTTTGTCTCTCATCATGATGCTGATGTTGCACTTCATATCTTTGCTGATGTCTTTGCACATTTGCATTCTCTAGGGTAGGAACTGAATCATTTTGGGCAGTTCTTAAGGCTTGCACTTTCTACTTCATATCATCTCTGATTTTCATGGCTTGTAGATATTCTAGTTCTGCTCTTAGACTTCTGATTTCTTCAGCCAATTGTTCATCCTTAGGTCTGGAGGTAGATGGTCTCATACCATTTTGGTCATCATCTTCATCATCCCTCAGAGACTCTGCCTCTTCAAACCTTTCACTTGGGTCTAGAAAAGGGCGTTCTTGGAACACCTCTGACCTCATTCTCATGCTACCACCCTGTTGCCTCTCATATGCACCTTGAATATCAGCTTCTGCATTTGAAAAATAAGGCGCATGCTGTCCTGATGGCCTAGGGTTATCTTGTATATCATCACCTTTCCTGGGGGAGCTCTCATGACTAACTGAGACAGTTCCCTTTCTTCTGTACATCATTCTTTTTGTTACTGGTAACTCTTCAAATAAAAGATTTTGTTGGGATCTTCTCCCCTGCATATAAATTTTACTTTGACCGGTTGGGAGATTACTTCGGAGTCGCCACTTATTACTAGGAACTGTTTTCTTCTGAAAACCAGGGTTCTTTCACAAGGTTCCCCAGTGGAGTCGCCAATTTCTGTTGGTTTTTTCCCAGACTGGATGCTTATTCCCAGATTTCCCTACAAGGTAGCCATCAGTGATCAACAGGATCTCTGGGCCAAGGGCCAACAGTGTAGGAGATAGACTCTATATTTTATCTCCTCTTCTTCTTCAGGCTCTGCAAGACCTAGGGGGTATTCCCTACTCAACATCCATGAGGATATGCATACAAGGCTGGGATGCTGACAGAAAGCAGATAAGTCCTCCTGTAAGTAGACCAAAACTGAAAGATAAGAGCAAAGGGGCTAGCTTTGGGCCTATTTGCAGTTGTAGACAGAGGACTGAGGATCCTAAAACTAACTCTAATGTCCTAATGGTTGTTTTAGATTTTGATTTGGATTTTGAGTTTGGATGCAAAGCTGGACATGGTTGTAACACAAACACAAAGCAAGATTGGTGCCTATTCAGGGCCTGGAGTCAGTAGACATACACCTGTGAATGATCAGCATGAACAGCTAAAACTGGATTTCAAGGGGATATATGTGATACCTGTCTTACAGATATCTCCCAATAAAGAGTGTTAAGTTATCTCTACTTATGGTATCCCTACTGCAGTATACCCTTCCCAATGTTCAACCTGAAAACAGTTTAATCTACCCCTTGGGCAGAAGTTAAAAGATCAGACATTCAACATAGGAATTATATGCTCTAGAATCTAAACATTACCCAAATATCCAGATTCAGAATAAGAATACATGCAATACTGGAGACAGAATTAACACAACACATGCTAAGGTAGCATTTCTCATATAAGATTAATCATGAAATCAGTGGGTTCATGCCAAAAACATACAACAAGAGATACATAAACTCACAGGTTAAGCTGTATAGAGCAACCAGATCAGCTTGTTATGAATTACAGAGCCAAAATCTTCAACTTTCAACAACCACAAATGAGTAACACTTCCTGCTTATAACAGCCAGGTAGTGTACCAAAGCAATTAATTACATGGTTGACCAAAAATCCCGCCAGATACACAGTATCAGGAAAATGGCACTCAAACACTACCAGATTGGCGCCCAAACATGAATGCAGTAGGTAGGGGAGGAGACAAGAAGATATCTCGAGCCCTGCGCCACTGTCCGCTGATGCACACCTTCAATCGGGTACCAGATCCGCCCATACCTCTGCAACCTTCGCCATTAATGGCGCACCAACCCGCGGCCTTGGGAAGAACATCTAACAGTCGATCGCAACCATTTCCCGCCAAGATTCATCATCATGATATTTGAAAATGCAGGATATCAATTATCCCACATGCACCCCGCAGCAACCTCTTTAACACTTTATATACTAGGTCATGAGCATATATGATGTTGGTGCTTTTGCTCCTGACGACACTAGTATAAGACTTCATCATCATCATCCTCCAGCAGCATGATATCCCGTTGCTTGAAATATCACCCTGACGTCAGCATCATATCGCAATATAACCTGCATGATAATTGCCTTCATCGGCACAACCTGATCCATCGGAGGAACATCCTCCTGCTAAGCTTATACCAAAAGTCTGGCCGATGAACATCCTGATGACGTCATCATCATATCCTGCTGACGTCATCATCATATCTGCCTACTGCGCACCTCCTCATATCCGGATGACGTCATCATCATGTTTGCAAATATCGGGAGATCTCCACAAGATGATCTGTGTTAGAAATATGACCCCCCCAGACCTTGATGACGTCATCATCATATTGACATCAGGATGATATTCGGAAGACAACCGGATATTTGGAGATATCATCCTGATGTACAAATATCAGGTTGCACTGTAGCTCCACTATAAGATCAGGGCGATAGATGAATATGATGATGCTTGAAAAGATCACCCCCCACTAGATAATGCACGAAGCCGACAGGAGGATATCTCCTTGATATCAGCATCATCATGACGCTGGAACAAACATACATCCGGGTGATATTCAAAAATGAAAATATCACCCCCTCCTTCGGAAATATCATGATGCAGATAGGCAGAGAAAAAGATATCACCCTGTCATAAAAATGACGTCAGCATCATCAGGATGACAAAACAACGAACAAGAAGTGATACAACATCATCAGGATGATATTGACTAAGATCATCCTGACGTTCAAAATATGATGACCCCAGTGAATATCGGGTCGCACTTAGAACTCTTCAACAACATCATCGGGATGATCATAACCAAGATCACCCGATGATAAAAATATCACCCCGGTGAAATATCATGAAGGCAGAAAATATGATGACCCTCGCAAGCAACACGGTGATAACTGGAAATATGATGATGATGATGACGACCCTTAAGAAAAAACAAGTCAGGTCGAACAACTTAGAGAATAACCCCTTCAGAATATCGGGGCAACATCATCATCATGTTTGGGCAAGGTGATAATTGGAAGATCACCGGATACTTAAAAAATCACCCCCGCAAGCAGATCAGGGCGCACTGTAGCTCATCAGCAGGATCAGGATGATATCCAAACATCACCCGACAAAAAAATATGATGATGACGATGAGAAACCGGTCGATGGAGAACACGATGATGCAGACCATCATCGAAGACAAGATGATGATGATGATCTCCTCCTCAAAGAAAATATGATGCTGCAGCTGAACAATGCTGAGGAGGTCCAACACTTAGACAAATGGGCAAGAAGATAAAGGGTTCAAATGAAGAAACCCCCTGATCATGAAAATCAACCCTAGGTCAAAATGAGTGCTAACACATTGAAACTAAATTAGGCATGAAGTAGATGCTATTTCTCAGTTAATTATTTCTATTCTAAATAAATTTTGTAGGCAGTGAGCCTCTCTTTTGAGCAGTGAGCTCTAGGTAGTACGCCCGAAGGCATGTGCCTTCTATTTTTCTAAAGTACTTTGAATAGGGTACAAATCTTGTGGGTTAACCCCCACCATGGTTTTTCCCTTAACTAGGTTTCCATGTCAAAATCTTGGTGTCAAGTGTGTTGATTATGTTTCTGCTCTTATGTTGTTGATCTATGCTTTAATGTTTACATCATTAATCTGGTAGTAAGATAATAAATAAGGTTAAAAGAATAAAAAAAATTTATTGTGGGACAATTGATTCACCCCCCCTCTCAGTTGTCTGGTCTAATTCCAACAATTGGTATCAGAGCCAGATCCTCTTATAAAAGCCTGACTGCTTGAGGAGATCCAGGATGTCGACCTATAAGAAGGAAAGTCTGAGATTTGATGGAACAAATTATTCTGTTTGGAAGATTCGCATGGAGTGCCATTTGCAATGCATGAGCGATAACCAGTGTTGAGTATAAACCTCCATAAAAAAGGACCTTCAACTCCAGATCAAATCAAAGATGCTGAAAATAACCTTTGAGCTAAAGAAGCCTTGTTGAGTGCCTTGACTGATTCAGAAATGACAAATGTCTTTGGTCTAAAAACTGCTTATGAAATCTAGAAAAAATAGGAGTATCTATATGAAAGTGATAAATATGTCAAATGTGCCAAGCTACAAAGTTTGAGAGGAAAATTTGAAACTATGAGGATGAGCGAAGATGAAAACATCAGAATTTACATGCAAAAGATAAATGAACTTGTGTGTGGTATCAGGTGTGTTGGTGGAACCTTGGAAGAATCAAAAATTGTATCAAAAGTGCTCAGATCTTTACTAGATTCATACAAACATAAGGTTGCATCTATAGAGGAGATCAGGATAGTCTTAGAGGTTACAAGAGATCATTTGGTTGGCAAAATTTCAGCTTTTGAATTAAGTGAGCTTGGTGATTCTCTTACCAAGTCTGAATCTGCATTTAAGGCCATTGTATATGGAAAACAAAGATATGATCTGGGTGAAAGTTCTTCTACAAGATCAAATAGATTCCTGAAGACAAGGAAGGATCTTGAAGATGTTGAAATTGAAACTACAGATCTTGAAGCTCTTCTCGCCAAAATATTTCCAAGAGGATCCGGTAAGTATGAAGGAAAATTGCCACTCAAATGTTTCTCTTGTAATAAGTTTGGTCATTTTTCCTCAAGATGTCCAAAGTGGTTTTCAAAACCAAACCCTAACAGATACAAAAATTAGAACAAATGCTACTATGTCCAAGAAACTGGAGAAGAAGGAGTCACAGATGATGAATCTGATCATGGAGGTTCCCCTGAAAATGATTGGGTGTTCATTGCCATCAAAGAAGAAGATCCAGTGTCTTCTGAATTTGCTAGCTATGCAAATATGGAAATTGCCTTGGCTGCTCAGGTTATTGAGAAAGATGAATGGGTGATTGATAGTGGATGTTCTCATCATATGACTGGAGACAAGAGTAAGTTTGTGAATTTTGAAAATAATGAAGGTGGGCTTGTGAAATTTGGAGATAACTCAACTGGTAGAATCCATGGTAGAGGATCCATCTCTTTTTATGGTAAGAATAGAACCAATGATGTTCTATATGTGGAAGGACTGAAACATAATCTTCTCAATGTTGGACAATTGGTTGATAAAGGTTATGATCTTTGATTCAAGGATGGAAAGTGTAGAATCTTGGAAAGTTTCAAAACTGAAATTGCATCTGGCACTCAAACTAGAGGTAACATTTTTCATTTAAGTAGCTCTAGCAAAAGTTGTTTGATCACTCAGATAGATCAAAGTTGGTTATGGCATAGAAGGATGTGTCATGTGAATTTTGATAACATTGTCAAAATAAGTACCACTCAGGCTGTAAGAGATCTTCCAAAACTTGTGAAACCTAATAGCATGTGTAGAGAATGTCAATTGGGGAAATAGAGAAAAATTTCATTTAAAAGTAAGGAACAAGTTTCAAATGGACGATTGGAACTGGAACATACTGATCTCTATGGTCTTTCTAGAATTAGGAGTGTGCAAGGAGATAGATTTTTCATGTTTCTAATTGATAACTACTCTAGGATGATGTGGGTAACCTTCCTCAAAGAAAAATTAGAAGCTTTTGATAAATTTAAGGTGTTCAAAGTGATGGTGGAAAATGAAATTGGTGAAAAATTGAAATGTCTAAGATCCGACAGAGGTGGAGAATTTACTTCTCATGATTTTGATTCTTTCTATGAAAAGCATGGCATAAAAAGATAGTTATTTGCTCCTAGGACTCCCCAACAAAATGAAGTTGTGGAAAGAAAGAACCAGACCATTCAAGAAGTTGCCAAGACCATGATGATGGAAACAAATGTTCCGCAAGTTTATTGGAGAGAAGTTGTAAGTACTGCTATCTACACTCTTAACCGGGTGTAGATCAAAGGCAATTCTGGTAAGACCCCTTATGAACTATGGTTTGGTCATCCTCCTACTATGAGATATTTCAAAGTTTTTGGTAGTAAATGCTATATCAAAAGAAATGAGGATTTAGGCAAGTTTGATACAAGAAGTGATGAGGGAATATTTTTGGGATACTCTACTCAAAGTAAGGCCTACCAGTGCTTTAACAAGAGGTTGAAAAAGATTGTTGAAAGTACTAATGTTAGAGTTGATGAGAGCAAGGAAGGACACTCGATGTTCTGCAGATATGATTTAGATGATCAAAATAAAAGTCAAAGTCAAGGAAGGTTAGGTCAAACTCTAACTTAGATGCAGATTGATCCGGAAATGCTAGAGACTCAAGGAATTAGTATAGATGTTGAGGAACAAGCTCAAGAAATAGAAGCCCAAGCAATTCCCAAAACTCCCAGGTATGTAAGAATGAATCATCCTGAAGATCAAATCATAGGAGATAAAAATAGAGGTGTTCGAGCTAGGAGAAGAGTTGTTGAAGATCAAGAAGAGATTTGTTTGATTTCAAAGATTGAACCTAAATTAGTAAGTGAAGCTTGCAATGATGAAAACTGGGTTAAGGAAATGGAAGAAGAATTGATGCAAATTGAAAAGAATCACACTTGGGATCTTGTTCCTAGACTTGGGGACATAAATGTGATTGGAACTAAATGGGTCTTTCAGAATAAACTGAATGAAGATGGTGAGGATGTAAGAAACAAGGCAAGGTTGGTATGTAAAGGTTATTCTTAAGTGGAAGGAATTGATTTTAAAGAAACTTTTGCTTTGGTGGCAAGGATAGAGGTAGTCATATTATTTCTTGCTTTTGTTTCTTTCAAAGATTTTAAAGTTTATCAGATGGATGTCAAATCAACATTTCTAAATGGAGATTTGTAGGAAGAAATATACATTGAACAATCGAAAGGATTTCAGTTGTCTGATCAGGGAGATATGGTTTGTAGACTAAGAAAAGCCTCGTATGGACTCAAGCAAGTTCCAAGAGCCTGGTATGCCAGATTGGATAAGCATTTACTTAAGATAGGATTTAGTAAAGGTATTGATGATAGTAATCTATACTTTAAGATAAATCATGAGGAGATTCTAATTATTGGGGTCTTTGTTGATGATATCATTTTTGGTGGAAATAAATGCATGTGCAAAGAATTTGCTAATCAGATGAAAAGTGAGTTTGAGATGTCAATGTTTGGTGAGATGAATTTCTTCCTAGGTCTACAAATTGTTTAGTCAGATAAAGGTATCTTCATATCTCAATCCAAGTATGTGAAAGAATTGTTGAAGAAGTTTAGAATGGAAGATTCAAAGATAGTAGGTACTCCTATGGTAACTGGATGCAAGCTAAGCAAAGATGATGACTCCCCAAAGGAAAATCATAAAAGGTACAGATCAATGATTGGAGGATTGCTCTATCTGACTTAGACTAGACCTAGCATCATGAATGTAGTTGGACTTGTTGTCAGATTTCAAGCTGATCATAAAGAATCCCATATTGTGGCAGTCAAAAGAATTTTTAGATATCTCAAGGGGACAATTGATTATGGACTGGTATCCAAAGGACAATGATTTCACTCCTCATGCATATATAGATGTTGATTGGGTAGGAGATGTGAATGATATAAATAGTACTAGTGGTGGTGCATTCTTCTTAGGAAGAAGATGTTGGCAAGAGACACATTGGAGCTTCATGATTGTTGTCATTGATGGCAACAAAGTTCATCCCACACATCCACAGGACATGGTGTGTCTATACCGGAAGTCAGATTGAAGAGTGTTGTGGTCCGGTAAGCAAGAACAGAGTATGTGGAAAGGTTCGACAATCAGGTCCGGATCTATTAGAGGAAGTATCTTTGGAAAGTGCGGACTTAGGGAAGTCAAGAGGATTACCTTGACTGATAGATTTTAAGAATTGAGCCTCCGGTGATGAAAGAATAAAGAGATATAAGCATTCAAGTATTGGGGTCCAGTTTGGTAGAACAGACAGAGGAAGAACTGACAGGCAGAGCATTAGAAGTTATTCCAGATGAGATGTTGATGGTGATAAAGGTTCCTAAGGTATCTTTCATGATTGACTGACTTGTTAGATGACTTCTAGAAGTTTCTTTTTGATCCGCATTACTTGGTATGCAAGGATTCAGCTGACAGACCAGAGTTTGAGATAATATTGACTATTTCGAATGCCAACTAGAAAAGTGTTGAAATCACTTGTGTGGATATATATACAAGATGGATTTAGATATGAAGGGTGATGTTGTGTAATGTGAAGTGTGAAGAAAAGTAGAAGAATAGTGTGAAAGCAGAAAGGAAGGTCCAGTATGTAAAAGGACAACAGCACAAAAGAAGAGGAAGGATGAAGTGCAGCAGATCAGTTTATTTAGCCTAATCAGAAGTGAACTCCAGCATATGTGGATGCTTCTCATCAGTTCAAGGATCTTGTTATTCTTCTTACAACCTATAGACAGTGAGTCTCTTGTAGGTAGTGAGCCTCTTGTGAGTAGTGTGCTCAGGTAGTGAGCCCTAATTGGCAAGTGCCATTTTGTATTTCTATTCTTCTAATAGAGAGTAGAATCTTGGGTTAATCACCCCGTGGTTTTCTCCCTTAATAGGGTTTCCACGTCAAAATATTGTGTCATGTGTATTTCCATTTCATGGTTATGTTTAATTATTTAAATTGATGCTGCATTAATATTTAAGAAAGTTCAAAAAGCTGAAATAATTAAGATAACTGATTCACCCCCCCTCTCAGTTATCAACAATAGGTATCAGAGCCAAGTTCCTCCCAACTGAGCCTAACAGCTTGAGGAATATCTAGGAATTCAAATGGATGTGTATGGTATGAGGGAGCAACTTAAGTCTGCCCTTGATGATCTTGAGCAATCAAATTCTGAAGTCAATGAATTAAAGGAAAGACTCAAACAGGCTGATGACTTCATAAAAGAACTAAAAGACAAACTGAGTCTCTCTATGAAAAAGAGAAAGGACCTACTTCAGCAATTGGCAGGTCAAGGTGAAGCCAATGTGATGCAGAGGTGTCAGGTCTCCAATGGTAATCTAACAAGATCAAAAGATTCAAATAACTTGTGGCTTCAACCAATAAGGCTTCTCTAGTCTTCTCCTTGCCTTAAACTCCACCAAAGGGCTCAAATTTGGATTCCAACTTCTTAGATGAATTCTTGTACCTTCTAGGGTCTCAACCTACCCCAACCAACAAGATTCAATAGGTTTCATGCACCTTTCTGACCGGTTCTTGACAACTCCCCTTAACCAGGCCTAATCCTTGTAGCCCTGTTCAGCGACTAATTTGCACTTTTCTCTAAACTTTCCCAAAGCACTCCAAAAACTAATGTCTAATCTGAGTACCCTCTATTGAGTTCTATAACATACTTCAAAATCATATACTATTGTTTTGGACGAAATATGACTGTCCTAACAACCCAGCTGTCTTCCTACAAGGCCTAATCCGCCCACTTTACAAAGGAACCCTATTAAATACTTATCCCCCTCATTCCAAGCCTAAAAAAAGTCTTAGGAAAGGATTAAAAACAAAGGGTTTTCAAGGTTTCAACCAGTGGTTTGCTCATTTGCATGTTTAAATACAAAACCCCCCTTTCTAGGCCTCAAAACCTAGGGCTTGCTAGATCTCCCACTTCCAATCACTTCCAAACCTCATTCAAAGGTCTAACACCATGTCCTTGACCATATTAACCCTCAGCAAACATAAAACCACCACCTTATTAAGGCCGATCTCCTGCTGCTACAACTGAGCCACCATTTCAATGCTCTTTCCACATGCAATCTCTGACTTTCAACAGTGATCACCTGCCCATTTGCACTCCTCCTACTTTGTCAAGTTAGAAATCATATTATACATATAATCAAGGACCTATTCCATGAGTATCAGGCTCCTACATCCATGGGAAGGTCCTATGAGGCATTGAAACCTCTCAAAATGCACAAGACAACTTGCTGTTCTTTGTAATAGTCAATACAAACAGCAATGAAACTACCTACAAAAACCTTCTCAGAGCATGAAATGAAATCTATTAATGTTAACTAATGTCCTAATACATTTGCCAACACTCAACAATCAAAAAGATCAACAGAAACAAGAAGGAGGTGTAAGACAAAACTGAATTTTATTGCTATTTGCAGCCTGTCATACAACTCAAGCTTCCAATATGACTCCTATATGAGATCTCATGCCTTGGGAAGGCTTATATAACTTTTCCTAACTCCCACAATCAATTCCCAAAGGTTGGAGATGGTTAAACTTCTAAAACCATTCATTTTTTTATTTTCCCGCCCAAATGCATTATTTAAAAATTTGAATATTAAACTTTGTTTTAAGTGACTTTTACTCTATCAAATTATCATGGTTCATCATGGTTGATCTTATTAGGATCATTATTCCTTATTCCTAACCTTAGACACTTCTAATTGACTCTTATTTGACTCTAGAGGCACTATTGGCCCACTTACATTATTTTTTGGTCCTAGGGTCCTTACCAGGACCCTTAGGACATTTGATCATTTTGCCCATTACAATATACCATAATTGGTTCTAGGATGTTCCATTTGATTTGATTTGATCCATGGGCTTCTCCTTTGATCATTTGTGTCTTCTTACTCTAGAGTGTTCTCTTAGGTGCTCCTGCACCACAATGATACAAATGAAGATCTGAAAGAGAAAACCAAGCTATGTGAAAAGTTATCAAAAGAAATCATCATGGTAAGACATGAAATGGAATCAGAAGTTATGAAGTTTACCCAAGAAATTGAAGAGAGAAGAAAATCTAAAGATGATCTAAGACAATCTCTCAAAGAAAAATCAGAAGACTGCCACAAGATGGATAGAATAATCAGACATCTTGAATCTGATCTTGAAGATGCTAAAGATAATGAAGAAAAACTTGAGGATCAAATTGTCTCTCTTAAAAGGGATCTTCAAACAACAAATGAATACAAAGAGAAATTCAAGATAAGCTCTGCTCAACTTGAAGTTCTCCTCGAAAGCCAAAAGAGGGTAGATGACAAGTGTGGCCTGGGATATGAAAAAGGTGAAAGCTCTGGATCTGGTCAGAAGAATTTTGGATCAGAAAATCTAGGGAACCAGCCTAGAAGACCTTCGATAAGGTAGCCTAATGCTCAAAGATATCCATCCTTCAATGGATATTGCCACAACTGCAATAACTTTGGTCATAAAGCTAATCAGTGCAGAAAGAGAATGAATCAAACTAATACATCCTTCTCCGGATAGTGTTTCAATTGCAAAAGGTATGGTCACAAATCTCATGAATGCAGGAATATGCAAATGAACAATTCATTCAATGGTAGATGCTTTGCATGCAATAGAATGGGTCATATGGCTAATCAATGTAGATCAAGAGGATATCAATCGAATATGCAAAGAAATGTTGTTTGCCAAATTTGCAATAGATCTGGTCATATTGCCAAATTCTGTAAAAGCAAGAATCAGGACAAAAGAGGTCTGGTACATCATAATCATAATCAAGACAAGGGAAAACAAAAAGTGAATGCGGATGAAGTTCAAAGTGAGATGAACACAATTTGGGTGAAGAAAAGTACAGAGAATGTAGGGGATAGATCCGCACCAGAATCTGGTGCTGATATTCCTTCTGGAAATTAAAAAGTGAGCTCTGGCTCAAGGGGAGACACAAGGAAAACCTTTTCCCCCAGCCAGTTAATTGGTGCCGGAACTAGCACAAGGAGAGTTGCGGATTAAAGGGTTCATAAGAGAAACATCCAAATAACCTATGGTTAAGATCTGGAAGATCTGCAAGATGTTTAGATCAAGATTGATCCGGTTCTTCAAATCATCAGAATAAGGCAAACCGGAATGATTTAGGTCGACCATTTATTACAACTTGGTATTAGGGTTTGCAGAATAATATAGGGGTTTTCCTATCAAACCTTGTTCATTATGCATTCGAGAAGAAGCGAAAAAGAGCTCTGCAACAAATCTCCTGAAGCCCATCAAAGGTCATCTACAGAAGATGATTCATCCAGCGAATCAATCCGGATCTCTTCACGAACCCTACAAGTGCAAAAGGTATTTTCTGTTATCACATATCTCTTTGCAAATCCTTGAATGATGACTACTCCAAATATTGTGAAGATCTCTGATAGGCCTCGCCCCAAATTCAAGAAACATCCTTACAAATCCTTGGAAGTAGATCTGCTAGGAGCATTTTCTAGTGTTCTGCATGGTGTGTTGCATACAGAAGATATTAGGGTTTACATACACGTGAATATTGAAGAGTTCAGGGAATTCAAACTAAGAGACATCTATCATAAACAATTGATAGATGATGCTTTTGAACTTAAACCTCAATATAAAGGCATCCAGGAGAAACATTTTGATCAGTTCATTCATTTCCTCTGCTTTGAAGAAGATGAATGGGTCTGGTATGTATTGAGTAGGATGCATGATAACTTCCTATGGCTGAAAAGACCTTGCAAAATCACTAAGGAGGCAATTAGGGTAGTAACCGACTTATACTCCTCCAGAGGGATCCCTGTCCTCAAATCTGTCAAAAACCAAATTGTAATTGAGGCCACTAGATCAAAATTTGATAAGAGGGCAATGACCATTGAAGATATCATAGACCCAGATATCAAGTTTACATCTATGATAATAGGGTATAAGACATATCATTCTAGTAGGGAGAATTCAGTGTCTGGAACTGCAGTGTATACTGCCTATGAGATGTTGAGAAAGAATGCAGAGTATGACCTCTGTGAACTTCTTCTAAGTCAATTGATGGAGAACATAAAAAAGATCAAAAAGGACAAGAACTCCTTTAAATATGGTGGACTGATATTGTGTTTATTTTTCTACTTCATGAATGAGCTACCCGGATCCAATGGATGGGTATGGCAAAATAACAAACCAGTAGCAATTCAAATCAAAGATTACTTGCATGAACTTGGGGATGCCAAGGCAAGGAATACAGCTCTGTGGGGGTACTTTAAGAACTTCCAAAATACTATACAAATCAGAGAAAGAATCCCAAAATCATTGGTTGAGAAATATAAAGATACAGTACGCTTCATGGTAGACACTGATCAATGCCTAATGGAGGCAATAGAGCCAAGGACAGTTTGGATCATGCCTATGGGGTATGAAGTTGATGAACAAATTGTGGAGTTGCATGTTCAACACATGCTAAGTCAGCCAAAGGATCCAAAGGTAGAAAGGTTTGGAACCTTTGAAGAGCTAAGTGTAAAAGTTCATGTGGAACTCAGACAACTGGAAATAAAGAGAAAAGTGAGAAATGAAGTTGAAGAAGTTGCCAAAGGCTTAGGCATCTCAAAAGAGGCACTTAATGCCAGCAGGGAAAAGATGGAAAGGGCTAAGGAAGAGAAGAAAGAGGTAGAAAAGGGAAGTAAGGAAAGAGCTCCAGTAGAATCTTTCACTCAGACGAGATCATCAAAGAGATCTACACCTGCCACCGCTAAAAGCTCAAGAACATCAAAACCAAAAGCAAAATCATCTGGGAGAGGAGAGAAAAGAACTAAAACAAAGGCCACAAGGTCTTATGTCAGTCAGAAGGATGATGAAGAAACTGAATCAAATGAGGAGATAAAGAAAATGAAGAAGTAGAAGAAGAAAACATCCGGTGAACCCTCTACCGGTTAAGGTGAAGAAGAAAAGGCAGAGGAATTTGTAGAAAAGCCCACTCTGTCTTTAGATGATGTCATCAAATCAGTCACCATGGATGGAAACCTTCAGCCAATGGCTGAATTCTATGATGATTACAATGAAGCAGACCAAAAGATCTTGTAGGAAGCAGCAGTTAAGTATCTAAACATATATAACAAGGCTTTTATTGAAATTATATCTCTTATTCCCAAAAGCCTAGAAAAAGAGTTAGAAATAAGGAAGAATAATGCCATGACAAAAGATCTTGAGATCCAAGAACAGATAGCCATTCAGCTATATCCTTCAATCGATTCAAAGAAAATGAATATGATCTTCAAGGATTGAAAGGATGAATTCCAAAGCAAAGCCAGAATGAATTAGCTCATGCTTGGTGAGACTGACAAGATAACCAAGGAAATAGAAGAGATCCTCTAGAATGCCTTCAAAAGATTCAATCTTCCTGTTATAGAGGACTTGGGTGTTGATCCTTCAGCCACAGGTGTTGAAAAGGAATCCTCTGAGGAAATGACAAAAGAGGTATCTGCTCCGAAAGAGGTGGCCCATGAACAAACAAACATCACTCCTCCAGTTTCCCCTGCTAACTCCGGATCCAAAGCAGAAGAAAGAATAGAGGAGAAAGAAGCAGAGGTGAAGGAAAAAGAAGATAATAGTACCAAGGTTGTAGAAGGAGAAAAAGCTCCAAGAGACAGTTCTGAGACTGCAGAAGAGAAGAAGAATCTATCTCCGGCAAGAGACATTGCAGAAATTGTCAAAGAGTTCTTAGACAAAGAGACAATGGAAATTAATGAACCAGAACTTTTGCAAGGGCCATTTAATTTTCACTCTCTTTCTCCAGTACAAACAATGAAGATAGCTTCATTTGCTAATGCAAAGGCCAAAGAAAAACTCCTGAAGTCTCACATGGAAGACTGTGAGCTTATAGCAGCCGCATCCGGAGTGTTAGAAAAGATCATGCCATCTTTTCAAAAGGATCCCTCAGCCTCCTTATTCGGTAATCTCAAATCTCTGATTAATAGTATAAGTACACATTTCAATTCTCTAGAGAAATCAGTTGAGGAGAAGGTCAGGAAAGAGTTTTTGGATAAGAGATTCTTTGAGTTGCAAGGGCTAATAGAAAATGACAGGAGAGTAATGGGTATTGGGATAAAGAGCTTGGAAAATGCTCTCAAGGATGGAGGAGATGTATACAAATTTTGTATATCCTGGTCTAAAGCAACAGTGGAGATTGAGAAGAAAGTGAAAGAACAGGAGGACAAACTAACAAAACTTTCTCAAAATTTTGATCCACTTACCACATCCATAATAAATTAAGAATGTCAGACGATTGCAATTTTGAATGAAATTAAAAAGCTTGAAGAAGAGAAGAAAAATAGAATCAGTAGGTTGAATGAACTTAGAGGAATAATTATCCCTAAGTTGGAGGCCATGCATGAGGCCTTAAGTGATGCTAAAACTATAGCCAGAACAAATGATCCGACAGATCTGAAAAAGGTAGAAGCTTATGCATTCCTGTTGAGTGGTCACATCACAATTTTGGTCAGAATGAAGCAGAGTTGGGTGATAGAAGTTGTCCAGTTGAAGACATCTTTTGTAGATATCCTTTAGTTTATGTAAAGTATAGCATGTATAAATACTTATGCAGCTAAGTATAGAAGTGTTTTTGAGAAAAAAATTTGTGTGTGGACCCCACCCTTTACCATTGATGTCAAAGGGGGAGTGATGAGCAGTGAAAAATGAGGAATCCAGCCAAGGGGGAGCTCTAGAAAATGTACATAGAGATAGAGCATTAGCCAAGGCGGAGTATAGTATAACACTTAATCATTTTTTACTAAGTGTTGCCATCAATGCCAAAGGGGGAGATTGTTGGCAAGAGACACATTGGAGCTTCATGATTGTTGTCATTGATGGCAACAAAGTTCATCCCACACATCCGTAGGACATGGTGTGTCTATACCAGAAGTCAGATTGAAGAGTGTTGTGGTCCGGTAAGCAAGAACAGAGTATGTGGAAAGGTTTGACAATCAGGTCTAGATCTATCAGAGGAAGTATCTTTGGGAAGTGCAGACTTAGGGAAGTCAAGAGGAGTACCTTGACTGATAGATTCCAGGAATTGAGCCTCTGGTGATGAAAGAATAAAGAGATATAAGCATTCAAGTATTGGGGTCCGGTTTGGTAGAACAGACAGAGGAAGAACTGACAGGCAGAGCATCAAAAGTTATTCTGGATGAGATGTTGATGGTGATAAAGGTTCCTAAGTTATCTTTCATGATTGGCTGACTTGTTAGATGACTTCTAGAAGTTTCTTTTTGATCCGCATTACTTGGTAGGCAAGGATTCAGCTGACAGACTAGAGTTTGAGATAATATTGACTATTCTGGATGTCGACTAGAAAAGTGTTGAAATCACTTGTGCAGATATATATACAAGATGGATTTAGATATGAAGGGTGATGTTGTGTAATGTGAAGTGCGAAGAAAAGTAGAAGAACAGTGTGAAAGTAGAAAGTAGCACAAAAGAAGAGGAAGGATGAAGTGCAGCAGATTAGTTTATTGAGCCTAACCAAAACTGAACTCTAGCATATGTGGATGCTTCTCATTAGTTCAAAGATCTTGTTATTCTTCTTACAACCTATAGACATTGAGTCTCTTGTAGGCAGTGAGCCTCTTTTGAACAGTGTGCTCGTGTAGTGAGCCCTAATTGGCAAGTGCCATTTTGTATTTCTATTCTTCTAACAGAGAGTACAATCTTGGGTTAATCACCCCGTGGTTTTCTCCCTTAATAGGGTTTCCACATCAAAATATTATGTCATGTGTATTTCCATTTCATGGTTATGTTTGGTTATTTGAATTGATGCTACATTAATCTTTAAGAAAGTTTAGAAAGCTGAAATAATTAAGATAATTGATTCACCCCCCTCTCAGTTATCAACAAAAGATTGGTCTCTTGGATGAGCAAAAAGCAAGAAGCAATTTCTCTGTCTACTGCAGAAGTAGAGTATATAGAAGCATCAAATAATTTTTCTCAAGTTCTGTGGATGAAGCAAATGTTGAAGGACATTAGTGTTGTGTTTGAGAAGCCAGTTACAATCTTCTATGATAATTCAAGTGCTATAAGCATTTCCAACAATCTGGTATTGCATTCAAAGACAAAGCATATATCTATCAAGTTTCACTTCTTGAGAGAGAAAGTTAATGAGAATGAAGTCAAGTTGGATTTTGTGTCTTCCAAAGATCAGATTGCAAACATATTCTCTAAGCCTCTTCCCAAAGATACTTTTCAGTATCTCAGAGAAAAGTTAGGGTTAATTACCCCTCCTGATCAGAACTAAGATGCACTAACGTGCATCAATCAGGTGGAATTTACAGTCATATTTTGTGATCCGGATTGATGTTAAGAAGGTACTACTCAAAGGGGGAGTAGTCAATATGTAAATTTTGGGATCAGTCTGAAGCAAAAAGGGAGAAAAGATAGCAAATATGTGCCCTTTTCCATTGATGTCAAATGGGGAGAGAAATCATGTGAAAAACTAGTTACTGATGTAAGGGGGAGCAGTAAAGGAAGTAGTTACAAAAGTGAGAAGAGAAAGGGGGAGAAGTTCTTGTCTTGATGGTTAAATTCAATTTTTCACATCATATGTTTCCATCAATGACAAAGGGGGAGATTGTTCCAAATATGTGCCTAAGTGTTGTCATTGATGTCAACATATTCTTGTTGCCATTGGTGTCAACTGTATCCTATTTTGCTATCTGTATAGAAGACCAAATTGTTGAGCATATTGAGAAAATTAATGACAATCAATGCATATGGACCATATGGCTATGTAGATAATTGTCAGAGGTTGCTCCAGTTAATAATTGAGAAATCCACATGAAGTTTTGAGGAAGTTATGGCCATCTAAGTAGAACTAGATTTTGTAGTATTTAGAAGAGACAGTGTGACAATAAGTTGGTTCGGATTACTCCGCAGTGAAATATCTTAGTCTACATATCTAAAGGCATGTTTGGGAAGTCAGTGTGTATCATCAACTCCAGTGGTTCATGGTTTGGAGGTCTACAAGCTATCCTTCTAGTTTGACAGTCATGGTAATGAGTGTTCTTGAGGTTCTGGAGGAAGATTCAAATGTTTTTGGTAACATGGCTTTGAGTGAATGTTATTGGTGATTTCAATGTACTTGTGGAGGTCTCTGGATTGTGTGGCTACTATGTTGGAGGTCCGCATTGAGGTTTGAGCTTGATGATTGAAGATTTCTTCTTTAAGGATGATGTTCTTCCTAGTCTTGGTTGATCGAATGTTCCTAGCATGTTGCAGATGCTTTAAGAGCATTTTTATGAAGCGTGGAGTGGTTGTAGAAGTAGATTCAAGTCTTAGTTGTGTTTGATCGATAATGTAATGATCCACATCAAGTTTAGCCGACCTTGTTGATCATTCTAAGGTTGATGAAGCATATAAATACTTGTTGAAGAGTTATTGAAAAACATCCTTGTGCAAATGAGATAATATCTAAATAAAGCATTAGGAGTAGAGTAGAGAAAAAAAGGAGAGAGAGCAGTATAGAGTGTGAAGAAGAATTTGGGGCAAAGTAGAAGTTCTTGAGCATTCATTGAAATTGAATCAGGCATGAAGTAGATGCTATTTCTCAATTAATTCTTTTTGTTCTAAATAAATTATGTAGGCAGTGAGCCTCTCTTTTGAGCAATGAGCTTTGGGCAATGCACCCGAAGGTATGTGCTTCTATTTTTCTAAAGTACTTTTAATAGGGTACAAATCTTGTGGGTTAACCCCCACCATAGTTTTTCCCTTAACCAGGTTTCCACAACAAAATCTTGGTGTCAAGTGTGTTGATTATGTTTCTGCTCTTATGTTGTTGATCTATGCTTTAATGTTTACGTCATTAATCTGGTAGTAAGATAATAAAGAAGGTTAAAATAATAAAAAAATTTTATTGTGGGACAACTGATTCAGCCCCCCTCTCAGTTGTCTAGTCAAATTCCAATAGCAGGGTGGTTGCAACTACAACATTTGATAAAATTCCTATATCCTTTATGCTTTGATGGATGTCTATACCATGTTCCAAAGATACCATTTCTAAGGTTTTGGAATTTGTATTTATACTCGCCAATTGCATTTGCTTGAAAGTTTCTAAATCCCTATCAAAAAATCCATTTTGTTCATATCTTGAAATCATTGCATTCCATGAGGTGACATTTCTTTGAGGCATCATGCCAAATAGTTCACGTGCCTTGTCTATGCTTCCACACTTTGCATACATGTCTCCAAGGGTAGTTACAACTACAACATCTAACAAAATTCCCATATCTTTTGTCCTTTGATGGATGTCCATTTTGGCATAGGCAAGGAAGATACTGGCTAAGGTTGTGGAATTTGGCTTTACACTCGCCAATTGTATTTTCTTGAAAGTTTATAAAGCCTTATCAAAAAAATTCATTTTATGCATCTTGCAATCATTGCATTCCATGAAATGGCATTTCATTGAGGGGTCATGTCAAATAGTTCACGTACCTTGTTTATGCTTCCACACTTTGCATACATGTCTACTAGGGTAGTTGCAACTACAAGATCTGATGCAGAAGCATCCAGTGGTGTAAGGGCAATCTTGCATCACCCAAAAAGAAGTTAATTCAAAATCATTGTAGTTG
Organism: Cunninghamia lanceolata; assembly: GCA_027924645.1. Lineage (NCBI taxonomy): Eukaryota > Viridiplantae > Streptophyta > Pinopsida > Cupressales > Cupressaceae > Cunninghamia > Cunninghamia lanceolata. The sequence continues at coordinate 16,697,404 of BSBN01001215.1, read as the reverse complement.
TTTTCATTTTTTTCCATAATTAGTGTTTTTGGTTCCATAATATCCAGAATAATAATGTAGGACTTTCAGTTTTTCCAAAATTGCTAAAAATAGCGACCTGCCTAATTAGGAAAGTGTACCTGCTATTTTTAGAAAGTTTGCACTTGGGCACGTAACGAAGCAAAAACTTCTAGAAAGTTACATAATGGAAATATAAGACCTTTGGTGAAGGAATCAGGCAAAGATCATTTGTGAGCTGAAAGATATTAAAGTTTTTGTTTACCGAAAAGCCCCTGAAAATTTTGAAATTAGATATGAGGCACTAAAACTTTCCATAACGTCCCAAAAAGTTGACAAAAATCCATTTACAAATTTTCATTGTGATAGTTCACATCACGAGATTTTCGGTGCTTAAAACGGTTCGTCAATCGGACACCCGGATCAAAAGTTATGCTGCCCGGAAGTTGACCTACTTTTGGAGGGAGTTGCAAAATTTGAAATTTAGCTAGAAGCCGCCAAAAAGTGCTATTTATGACTATTTTGGGAACCCTGGGCAGTAGTAGAGTTAAGGGGGCCAGTGTAGAGTCAAGAATAAGTGGGAAAATAGAAACCCTAACTGATTTGAGGTTATAGAAGGTTGAAGATTCTAGAGTCTTGAGGTGGGGAAAGTTGTAATGTGTTGTAGCCAGTAGAGGATTCATCCTCTGATTGTAATTGAGCTTCTATAATGTAATGAGTTAGCCAATTCAATAAAAGAAAGTTCTATTTGCTGTGTTTAATATCTGTTATTGTGTGTTTTGTGATTTACCCCTTTCATCAAGTGGTATTAGAGCGAGGATTCCTGAGTGTGTAGACAGATCGCCAACTGTGAGGCAGTTTGCACCAGGACCTGAGGTTGTGGGTTTGTTGTGGAGACCAAGATGCCTCCACGAAGAAATCATGTTGGGAGGAATGCTTTGACGGAAGAGTGTTTTAGAGCCCTACAAAGGCAAATCGATGCATTGCAAGAGGAGCTACGAAGAGGGTTTGAGCTAAGGACAAGAGAAGAAAGTGAAGATGAAGTTGAGAAGAGCTATATGAGGAAGAACAAGAAGCTGCCGAAGATGCTGCAGAAGTAAGGTTATTGAGGGTCATTTCAAAGATCAGAAAGAGGCCCAGGATCAAAGTTTCTACATATTCTAGAGATTTGAATCCAGAACAGCTTATTGATTGGATCAATGACATGGAGGAGTATTTTGAGTATGAAGATGTGGAGGACCTAGATCGGGTTAAGTTTGCAAAAACAAAGTTGAAGGGCCACGCCAATATTTGGTGGAAGGAGGTCCAATTAGAGAGGAACAGAAGAGGAAAAGTAAAGATTACCAGATGGGATTGGATGGTGGAGAAACTAAAGAAGCAGTTCATTCCTGTGGACTATGAGATGGAGTTGCTGAAGAAGCTGCAAGGACTAAAGCAAGGTAACAAGTCTGTTAAGGAGTATACAGAAAAGTTTTATAAAATTACTATTAGGATAGGCCATGTAGAGCCCAACAAGGAGAAGGTAGCCCGTTACATTAATGGGTTGAGGCTGAGTATTCAAGAGGAGTTGAGCCTGGTCAGAATGACCACCATAGAAGATGCATACTAATTTTCCCTAAAGGTGGAAGAGAAGCTGAACAAAATATTTGATAGCAAGCAAAGGGGAAGAGGTCAAGGTGGAAGGACTAGTGGAAGACCCTATGGAGGCCGTAATGAAGATCAAAAGAAAAGTGAAGAAGTAGGCACCAGTCGAAATCAAAGAGGGGATAATACCTACCACCCTCGTGACCAGAACAATGGTGAGCAAAGAGGAAGAGGAAGAGGCAGACTTGGGCAAGGACCTGGAAGAGGAGGTTTCAGAGGAACCTGTTTCCAATGTGGAGAAGAAGGGCATCGAGCATATGAGTGTCCGCAACATCAAGGAAGGACAAATAGAAGACCTGAAGGTCATGCATGAGTTGCACATGGAGATGAAGATGCACATTCTGAGCATTCTGAAGATGCTGAAAGGGGAGAAACCTTAGTTGTCAGAAGAACCTTGCTGAATGAGGAGAAAGAACCCAATCAGAGGAAGAGTTTATTCCGCACAAGGTGCAAATGTGAGGGTAAGTGTTGTGATATTATTATTGATAGTGGAAGCATTGATAATCTTGTTTTAGAGGAGATGGTTGACAAGTTGAAGTTGACAAGAAGAAAGCATCTGCATCCATATCAGATTGCATGGTTGCAGAAGGACCATAGAGCTTTGGTCAATGAACAGTGTTTAGTGAAGTTCAAGATTGGTGACTACCATGATGAGGTGCTGTGTGATATCATACCAATGGATGCATGTCATATGCTATTAGGGAGGCCGTGGCAGTATGATAGGAGCGCTGTCCATGATGGCCGTGCAAACACATATTCCCTAACAAAGGATGGAGTTCATCATAAGTTGAAGCCCTTGAAGGAGGTGGAAGAAAAGGTATGTAGTACTGCCAGAATTTGTTTGGTAGATGGTAGGAAATTTTTGGAGGGTATGAAGCATGAGCATCATTGCTTTACATTGATTCCTAAGATTAGTCAAGAGAAATGTGAAGATGTACCTATAGAAGTTTTAGATATGTTGGAAGAGTTCTAAGACATTATCTCTGATAATGTACCAGAAGGTTTACCACCAGTAAGGAAGATAAGTCATCAAATGGATTTGATACCAGGAGCCAGTTTACCAAACAAGGCAGCCCATAGAATGACCCCTGCAGAGAATAAAGAGCTAAACAGACAAATTCAGGAGTTGTTGAGGAAGGGACTGATAAGGGAGAGCCTAAGTCCATGTCCGGTACCTGTAGTATTAGCACCAAAGAAGAATGGAGAATGGAGGATGTGTATATACTCTTGAGCCATCAATAAGATAATGATCAAGTATAGATTTCCATTGCCAAGAATGGATGACATCATGGATTGTTTGAGTGGAGCCAAGTACTTCACGAAAATTGACCTGAAGAGTGGGTATCACCAAATCCGTATCAGAGAAGGGGATGAATGGAAGACAGCCTTCAAGACAAAGGAAGGTTTGTATGAGTGGTTAGTCATGCCATTTGGGCTAACCAATGCACCGAGCACATTCATGCGGCTCATGAACAAGGTACTAAAAGAATTTTTGGGAAGTTTTGTTATTGTTTATTTGGATGATATTTTGATTTTTAGTAAGACTTGGGATGAGCATTTGATGCATATCAGAAGAGTTCTAGAGAAGCTGAGGGAGGAGAAGTTGCTGATTAATCTAAAGAAATGTAGTTTTGCAAAGGAGTTGGTATACCTGGGATTTGTTGTCTCAGAGGAAGGTCTTAAGATGGACCTAGAAAAAGTAAGGGCTATCATTGAGTGGCCTACACCAAGGAGTGCAACGGAGGTAAGATCTTTTCATGGTTTGGCAAGTTTTTACAGAAAGTTTATTAGGAATTTCAGTAGCATTTGTGCACCCCTAACTGAAACAATCAGAGGGGATAGAAAAGAGTTTAGATGGACTAAAGGAGCTGACAAGAGCTTTGATACATTGAAGCAGAAAGTTGTAGAACAACCTGTTTTGGCACTTCCAGATTTCAATAAGGTATTTCAGGTAGATTGTGATGCTAGTGGTAGTGGTATAGGAGCTGTTTTGAGCCAAGAAGGTAAGCCCATTGCCTATTTTAGTGAGAAGCTTAATGATGCCAAGAAAAAGTATTTTGTTTATGATCAGGAATTTTATGCAATAGTCCAGGCTTTGAAGAAATGGAGACATTATTTGTTGCCAAAAGAGTTTGTTTTATATACTGATCATTAGGCTTTGCAGTATATTAATAGTCAAGGGAAGTTGAACCAAAGGCACTTAAAATGGGTTGAGTTTTTGCAGAGTTATACTTTTGTTTTGAAGCACAGGAGTGAGAAGTCCAACAGAGTTGCAAATGCCTTGAGCAAAAGGCAAAATTTGTTGACAGAAATGAAGATAGAGGTTGTTGGGTTCGATGAGCTCAAAAGTTTGTACCCTGAAGATCCACATTTTGCAGAGGCTTGGAAAGCTTGTCTGGAGCTTGTTACTTTGGATAGGACAAAATGGTTGGATTTCATAATCCAAGACGGCATGTTGTTTAGAGGAAGCCAGTTGTACATTCCGAGGAGTTCCATGAGAGAGAACCTGATGAAAGAGAAGCATAGTGGAGGACCGGATGGACACTTTGGTCGAGATAAGACCATTTCTATTGTTGGTGAAAATTATTATTGGCCACAACTGTAGTAGGATGTGAGGAAGTTTGTGCAGAGTTGCAGAGTATGTCATGTTGGGACCTAAAATTTCATACCAATTTTTGCAAGATTTTAGGTTCCCATATGAAAAATTCAATTTCAACACTCATAGATACACCTACACAATATGCTCAAATGGCCTACTTTGAAGCATTATAATTCGAAGCCAGTTCGTCTTCATACAAAATTATTTCATAAACATGTTTGTCTGCCATATGTAAGTGAGCACACCTGATTTCAGCTTCCTATGATCAATTTTGACTAGGTTTTGAAGAACCAAGTTGGAGGGTTTTGATAAGGTTTGTTACTTGCACAATGTGAAATCAGCCCGAGAGGCCAACTTTGGAGGTTGATATCTAGCAGCTAAATGATGATCCTAACAAACTAATTAGTGTTCCATATTTTTCTCATGATAATGTACTTTCATGCCAGTTTTTGGGACCCCAACATCTCGTTTGCTATTTTTTCAAAATCAAAAGCAAATGTAAAAAGTTTAGTTGCCATATGCATTTCCAGAAAGTTACGGAGAGCTCAACTTAGATCATTACCATTTCATAACAGAAGATGGATGGTGAAGAATCCTCTTACACACGCACTCATCAAGCCTAAATAAACTCAACTTTCCAGTTACAACTTCCCAGGAAGAGATTTAATGGGTTTTTAAAATTGCAAGTTGGTGAGCTCGAATCAGGTTTTGAAGGGGTAGTTTTCAAGGAGGTTAATTTGGAAGGTAATATCTAGCAATCGAGTCATGTTCATAAAAAACCAATTGATGTCTCAAATTCTTCCCATGTTAATGTGCCTACATGCCAATTCTCAAGGTCCTGGCACTTCGTTTGATATTTTTTCAAAATCGAATCCAAATGGATTTTACACAGTTCTGTGACTGCATTCCTAGGCAGCTTTAGAAAGGTCAACTTTGACATCTGATATCTTATGAAGGAAGAGGAATAATGAAAAATCCTTTTGCACACATGTTCATGTGGCCTAAATGAACTAATCCCCAGAACGGTAGCTTCTCAATATCAGATTTGATATTTTTCCAAAGAGGCAAAATAATAGGTTTTAGTTGAGTTTAAAACAGGTGCAAAACACGCTGAGTGAGCTACTTTGATTGTGAGCAGCTTTTAATCCCAATAACTTCATGCCAATCCATCTGACGACCATACTCCCCTATCACAATTCAACATGTTGGTGTATTTTTGTGGCTCCGAGAAAAGTTTTGATTAGTTTTTCAAGCTAATTCCGAAGGCTAGTTGGCCTATTTTGATCACCATGCAAGGTGTGTGAAATGGAATTAAAAGAACTGGGAATACTTTTTATCCTTTTTCGTGATATAACAATTTGCTACAAGGGACATCAGTAGATTAGAAGAGAGCAGTAGGTTTAGGGTAGCAGTAGGAAATTATATTCCACTCCACCCATTCGCCTCATCAGAACTATTATATACACAATTTTTTTTATTAATGGAACAGAATGCTTCAATTCAGTTATCTATTTTTAGTGTTCAGCTGTAATGTTAATATTAAATCCTAAATGTTGTAATGTTGTCTCCACAATGGTTTTTTCGTATTATTTAAATTATCGTATCAAGAATATTGTTGATTTATCTGGTCACATTTGATGATTCAGTGTGTTCAAATTGGTTGGTTTCTATAAAGAAGTTGATCAGAATTGTCATAAGGTCTCTGCCAAGATGTAAATCCTTTCTACAAAACAAGTCTGGTCTAAATTTTCTTCTCACTAGAATTAAACATCCTCTCAGTTGTTCACAGTAATACGGGGAATATCATTGGGATAGTATAAGAAGAGCATTATAACTGACATTCTTGCACGTTTGCATAAGGTGTAAACATCCCATGTGCCTTACAAGTTCGAGTTAAACTGTGAAGTAGATCAACTTACCTCATACATTTGTTTCCATTAAATCTTCATCCATTTACCGACTCCATAGCCCAATAGAAGTAGGCACTAGTCATTACTATCCAAACTCATATTCAAAACATTTCTATTTCAAGTCAGTACATTAGGAATAGGATAATTTTTAGACTGCATCTATTACATTTTATGCCATTGTGATAGATCTATTAATCCAATCAAGTCATGTAGTTTTCATTCTGCTTTAGTTACAAAGGTACACCCGCCTAGGTTTGCAGGACCTAAAGTGTAGGGAGCTAATAGCTCTGTCAATTGGTCCAAAAACGTTGCAAATCCAAACATAGAGTCTGGCATCCTCTTAGAGTTAGCAACCTGCATTTTTGGGAACCAACATGTCAGATGGCAAAAGGAACAAGTCAAAATACAAGATTGTATCAACCATTACCTGTACCAGAGAAGCCATGGGATGATATTAGTATGGATTTTGTTCTTGGTTTACCAAGGACACAGAGAGGGCATGATTCTATTTTTGTGGTGGTGAACAGATTCTCAAAGATGGCACATTTTATTCCTTGTAAGAAGACTAATGATGCTGTTCATATTGTACAGTTATTTTTCAGGGAAGTGGTGAGACTACATGGTCTACCAAAGAGCATAGTTTCAGATCGAGATACCAAGTTTGTTGGTTATTTCTGGAGGACATTGTGGAAGAAGATGAAGACAGATTTGAAGTTTAGTTCTGCACACCATCCACAGACTGATGGACAAACTGAAGTGGTGAATAGGAGTTTGGGTAACCTACTACGATGCTTAGTAGGAGATAAGCCCAAGGGATGGGATTTGATTTTACCATAGGCAGAATTTACTTACAACAATTCTATCAGTAGGAGTACTGGTAAATCACCATTCTAGATTGTATATGGCAATAGCCCAAGAAATGCTTCTGAGTTACGGAAGCTGGACAATGGAGAAAAGACAAGTGCTAAAGCTGAAGACTTTGCAGAACATCTGAAGAATTTGCATTAAGAGGTGAGAAAGCACATTAATAAAATGAATATTTAGTACAAGGCTAAGGTAGATCAGAAGAGGAGATATAAGGAATTTTAGGTAGGAGATGAAGTCATGGTTCACTTGAGAAAAGAGAGGTTCCCAATTGGAACATACAATAAGTTGAAAATAAAGAAACTTGGACCATGCATAATTTTGAAGAAACATGATTCAGGAAATGCATATGAGGTAGAGCTGCCGAGTGGGATCAATATTTCTCCTGTTTTCAACATTGCTGATTTATCAGAATATCATGAAGGTGGAACAAAGGATGGACCAACAGAAGTGCAGTGGAGTATTCTGGCATCTACTTCAATGGAGGAGATAGAAGAGATCTTGGATAGCCGTGTGGGAAGAAGTACTCGGAACAAGCAATATGAAGAATATCTGGTAAAATGGAAAGGAAGGCCTGTTGAAGATTCTTCTTGGTTGTCTAAGGCAGAGGTTGACTATTTGGGTTTTCCTCACACAAACACATGAGACGTGACAGGGTCACTTCTCAAATTACCCTGGGTGTCTGATGCAGGAGCATCCAGTGGTGTAAGGGCAATCTTGCATCACCCAAAAAGAAGTTAATTCAAAATCATTGTAGTTGTTTTCATTTTTTTCCATAATTAGTGTTTTTTTTCCATAATATCTAGAATAATAATGTAGGACTGTTAGTTTTTCCAAAACTGCTAAAAATAGCGACCTGCCTAATTAGGAAAGTATACCTGCTATTTTTAGAAAGTTTGCATTTGGGCACGTAACGAAGCAAAAACTTCCAGAAAGTTACATAATGGAAATATAAGACCTTTGGCGAAGGAATCAAGCAAAGATCATTTGTGAGCTGAAAGATATTAAAGTTTTTGTTTTTCGAAAAGCCCCTGAAAATTTTTGGAATGAGATATGAGGCACTAAAACTTTCCATAACATCCTGAAAAGTTGACAGAAATCTGTTTATGAATTTTCAGCATGATAGTTCACATCACGAGCTTTCCAACACTTAAAACGGTTCATCAATCAGACACCCAGATCAAAAGTTATGCTTCCCGGAAGTTGACCTACTTTTGGAGGGAGTTGCAAAATTCAAAATTTAGCTGGAAGCTGCCAAAAAGTGCTATTTATGACTATTTTGGGAACCCTGGGTAGTAGTAGAGTTAAGGGGGCTAGTGTAGAGTCAAGAATAGGTGGGAAAACAAAAACCCTAACTGATTTGGGGTTACAGAAGGCTGAAGATTCTAGAGTCTTGAGGTGGGGAAAGCTGTAATGTGTTACAGCTAGTAGAGGATTCATCCTCTGATTGTAATTGAGCTTCTGTAATGTAATGAGTTATCCAGTTCAATAAAAGAAAGTTCTATTTGCTGTATTCAATATCTGTTATTGTGTGTTTTGTGATTTACCCCCCCTTCATCAAAATCTGACAAAATTCCCATATCCTTTATGCTTTGATAGATGTCCATACCATGTTACAAAGATCCTATTTTGGCATATGAAGGGAGGATGTTGCCTAAGGTTGTGGAATTTGTCTTTACACTTGCCAATTGCATTTTCTTTAAGTTTCTAAAGCCTTATCAAAAAATTCTTTTTTTCATATCTTGCAATCATTGCATTCCATGTGATGACATTTCATTGAGGCATCATGTCAAACAGTTCATGTACCTTGTCTATGCTTCCACACTTTACATACATGTTGAAGATGAAAGAAAGATTCAAAGGAGATTAGACAAACAAAATGCATAAAAACACTATTTTTATACCTTTGAAGATCTCCCACTCCTTGATAAGGTGGAGGAGATTGCACCCAAGAACTCCTAGCTTTAACCAATTCGAAGTAGAGAATGCAAATTGCTCTAGCTTTCAACACAATGTTGGTTTGATGAGGATTTGATAGAGGATAATGGCTAAGGATTAAGATGTATTTTGATAGATATTGAGATGAAATGATATGGCTATGGGATGAGGAATGATTTTGACATTGAGATTAAGATGAAGGAAATGGGGAGATATTTTGGCATAGTTTGGATGCAAGAAGAAGTGATTAAAATGGATTGGGTGAGGGCTCTATTTATAGGCCAATTGAGGGGGATTTGAATCCAATGGCTAGGATTCAAAGTAGAGATCAATAGCTAAGATGAGAGGATGAGATCAAGGGTTGAGATCTCGTCAACAAAGATAAAGGGATGAGATTAAATGTGAATTTTAAATTCACATTGGGAAGGATGAGGAATGAATTAAAAATTCATTTCTATGGCATAGTGTGAGGATGATGTGGACTTGTCAATGAATTAAAAATTCATTTTTGTGGGGGAGTGTTTGAATAAAAAATTAAGTTTTATTGAGGAGTGTGAGGACATGTGACACATGCACATTTTTGGCACCTTACATGTGTAAGCTAATTTTATGAAGAATGTTTTATCATGAAAATAGAAAGGTGAGTTGGAAGGGTCATGTGACCTTTTGAATAAAAAATGATTTTTATTCAAAGTGTGTGGGAGGATTGCTTAAGCAAGGTCTGACCAAGTTAATCAAGTGATTAACTTAATTAATGTGGCTGTAGTAAATTAGTTAGTGGGCTAATGAAGGATTAAAATTAATTAAATAATGATTTATTTAATTAATTTAGATCTAGGGGTCATGTAGGCTAGGGTAGCTAATTAAATAATTGATATTTAATCAACTAGGCTAGGTTTAGGTTGATTAGTAGGGTAGATTAATCAAATAAGTATGATTTATCTAATTAATCAAGATTAGGAGATGGAGAAATTAACTAAATAAATATTGAGAATGTTTATTTAATCAATGAGGATATAGTTATAAGGTATAGTGCTAAATTAAATGAATTAATTGATCACAAAGGATGGATAAATGGCTAAGGGTAGATGACCAAGGATAAATTAATTAAATAAATTGGATTTATTTAATTAATAGGAGGGATAATTGGTAGTGTATAGATATGGGAAATTGGCTTGTAGAGAAAGTCAATTTTAGGTGTCTACACATGTCTACTAGGGTAGTTGTAACTACAAGATTTGACAAAATTCCCATATCCTTTATGCTTTGATGGATGTCCATACCATGTTCCAAAGATCCTATTTTGGAATATGAAGGGAGGATGTTGGCTAAGGTTGTGGAATTTGTCTTTATACCCACCAATTGCATTTGCTTGAAAGTTTCTAAAGCATTATCAAAAAATCCATTTTGTTTCATATCTTACAATCATTGCATTGCATGTGACAACATTTCTTTGAGGCATCATGCCAAACAGTTCGTATACATTGTCCATGGTTTCACACTTTGCATACATGTCTTTGAGAGAAATTGCAACTACAACATCTAACAAAATTTCCATATCTTTTATACTTTGATGGATGTCCATATTGTGTTCCAAAGATCCCATTTTGGCATATGCAAGGAGGATATTGGCTAAGGTTGTGGAATTTGGCTTTACCCCCACCAATTGTATTTTCTTGAAAGTTTATAAAGCCTTATCAAAAAAATCCATTTTTTGCATATCTTGCAATCATTGCATTCCATGAGATGGCATTTCATTGAGGCATCATGTCAAATAGTTCACGTATCTTGTCTATGCTTCCACACTTTGCATACATGTCTACTAGGACAGTTGCAACTACAAGATCTGACAAAATTCCCATATCCTTTATGCTTTGATGGATGTCCATACCATGTTCCAAAGATCACATTTTGGCTATACACCTCTCAATTCCATTTTCTTGAAAGTTTCTAAAGCCTTATTAATAGATCCATTTTGTGCATATCTTGCAATTATTGCATTCCATGAGATGACACTCTTTGAGGTGTTCTATCAAATAGTTCATGTGCCTTGTCTATGCTTCCACACTTTGCATACATGTCTACTAGGGTAGTTGAAACTACAATAGATTTGACAAAATTCTCATATCCTTTATGCTTTGATGGATGTCCATACTATGTTCCAAAGATCCTATTTTGACATAGGTAAGGAGGATGTTGGTTAAGGTTGTGGAATTTAGATTTACACATGCCAATAACATTTTCTTGAAAGTTTCTAAATCCTTATCAACAGATCCATTTTGTGCATATCTTGCAATTATTGTAACATATATACTTTAAGCTTAATTATTGCAAAAATATACACAATAACAATCCCATAAATAAGGTTTTCCTAAAAAATCATTTTAGAGTTACAATAAATCCATAGGTCTATCCTATAGCCCTTGCAAATATTTCAAATTCTTTTAAGGTAACATTTTTTCTCATATGCACATATATAATTGATGTCCACATATTCAATCAAAGTAAAGCATTTTCACTTTATTCTTAAGGGCTAATAACAATACATCTTATCAATGAGACTATACACATGGAACTAACAACCACAACAATATTCAAGAGAAAACTAGTCATTTTAGAAGTCACTCTATTTTTTTCTTTACCATCATCTACAAATTCATTTTGAGCACATTAATAAAGGGTGTAGAGACAAGTTGATCCCACCATGAGGTTTTTAACCCAAGATTGGCATTTTATATTTCTATTCCAACTTTATACTCCACACGAGAGAGAGAAGTTGAGTATAGGTATATTACACTACACAAGCCTCTAGGATTTGTCACTATGAATAACACAATGCCATTGACCTTCACCATAATGCTCATAAGATAAATTCCAAATGTATAATACTTCTCAAGAAACCAAACCCTTTTCCACCATTCAAAATAAAACCTACATAATATTCATCACAGTCAACTTCACAAACACCTTCACAAACCCTTAACACTATTGTAAAACACAATCAACCCAAAGAAGTGACACTTGAGAATCTACTTGAATCCAACCATGTAATAGGGTCATAGTACCCAAAGAAAAGAAATGGCTAGAAGACTCAATATTACACAAAATTCACAATAACCAAGGCTTCACCATGAAGAATACAAGCCCTCAAACATATTCATGATAACTTCAAGTGAAGTACACACCAAGAATGAGTAGTAAGATAAACCATAGTGAAAGCCAAAAATCATGTGTTCAATCAAACAGTCCACGTGCCTTGTCTATGCTTCCACACTTTGCATACATGTCTACAAGGGCAGCTGCAATCACAACATGTGACAAAATTCCTATATCCTTTATGCTTTGATGGTTGTCCATACATTGTTCCAAAGATCCTATTTTGGTATAGATAGGGAGGATGCTGGCAAAGGTTGTGGAATTTATCTTTACATGTGTCAATTGTATTTGCTTCACAATAAAGAATAGACAATTAATGAATTAAATTCTTTTTTAACATGCTACAATAGTGTTAGGAGATGGCTGCCTCAAGATAACCACATTTCTGCATTCAAGACTATTGTAACATTCTCCCTTTGATATAACATGTATGGGGTTTTCTTTGTAGGAATACACTAGACCACTAAGAGGGGGGTGAATCAGTGGTACAATAAAACTAGTTTATTCAATAATCCAATACTTGCAAAAGCAATTAATTCAAACATTCCAAAGTACTTATAGGACAATAGGATCATACAAATTGAACCATGACACATGTATGTATGTGGAAAACCCTAAAAAGGGAAAAACCACTAAGTGAAATGTTGGTTGGGTTTTCTTAACCAATCTAACTTCACAAGAAAATCACTATTAGTTCTCATTGACCAAATCTCACTGATTACAATATTTTTAGAAGCACCAACTCCTTATCATGTTGGGAGCACCAACTCCAATCACAAAAGGAGGCAAAAATATAGAGTACTACTCTGTTTACACTGAAATTAAAGATCCAAATATAGCTTCTACAATTATAATTACTCTACTCCCTTTAGCCTATATGTACACATTATTAAAACACTCTTCTTCTTCAATTATGCAAAGAATATTCTTCAAAACTCCATCAACAAAATACAAAACAATTGCTTGATTTATATCTTCATCTCACATCAAGATTCACAAGAATACAAGATTATAACTTCCTTTCTAACTCCCAAGCCATCGATCACTAATACAGTTAACAAAACTATTCAAAACTGCTACTAAGTAGGTAATATGGGTCACTGATCATCAATCTCCATACATCAGGAAATAGTCATTATACATTTGAAAAAACACCGTAGATAGGATCCTTTGTGCCCATGAAATATTAAACATTCACCGTTGATTATTTTCTTCCCACCTTGTCACAAAGTATTAATGGGAGAAGCCAGTCCTGAATAGGTCAAGGGGTTGATCACCAAATGAATACAAAGGGTCAATGTTGTCACTTAAGTGACAAGTGACAGGCGATCACAAGTCACCATCAAATTAGAATATAAAGCAACGCATCATAACAATAACTCTGCTTTTAAGTTCTTAGGGTTTAGGAGATCCTTAGGGTTTTAGAGCTTTAAGATTTAGGTCTTCAAAACATCAAACCCTAACATGCCATCAAAGATCCTTGGCTTGAATTGTAATCCTTAACTATTGCAGACAATCTCTATTATAGAGAATCAACTAGATGATAAGATATAATGTTGATAAGATATAGGAATTCATTTGCTCTTGAAACAAGCAACACAAGACACATGAATTAGATATCTGAGAGTCTTCTCAACAATTTCACCTTATAGAAAATGCTTCAGAAGATAAAGACCTGAATACCTCTAACATCAATGACAAAATAGTGCTAACAAACTCCTTCTTTAGCATTGATGCCAACATATACAACCATTGCACTTACCTTTGTAAAAAATGCACTTTGCAATCTCAAATGCACTTTGTAATCTCCCCTATCTGACATTGACATTTTGGGCAAACTGGTTGATTAGAGGTCATTAATGGAAATGTCATGCTAATGGTGACTATGTAACACACATCATGATTATGAGTCAACCCCATGATGACTGCCCTATCATCTTTTTGAGTTCATCCATATGGTGATTGCTCTAGCATCCTGATATACTAATCCTACTGAAATTACTTGAGTCTATCTATGAAATATGACATTTCATGTATCTCCTCAAGACCCAAAAATGTATGTACAAAGACATTTCCTATAGAAAGCACTGTTAATAGTGCAAAAACTGTATAACTATGTGGAAATACTCTGATGAAACAAACAACTTTGATACATACATACAAACAACAAACAAATGTGGATTTGCAAGTGCAAATACTCTGATGACTAAAACACTGTCAAGTTCTAATGAACACTATCAAACACCTGTCAAGATGCAATGCCAAGCATTGACTGCCAAACATTGATTGTCAAACACCTGATATAGACAAATATCTGAACACTCTATTACAAACATTGATCACTCAAGAATGCATCTGATACTAGCATCTTCTTTACTCCCCCTTTGACATCAATGACAAAGGGTGCCCTGACTGAGAGACTTATATTGTCCTAGTTTCAGAGATGTAGAATAAGGATCATATACTCCCCCTGAAACTATATCATAACTCTAATCTAGTGGATAGAAGAGAGAGATATTGAACACCTAACCTCTATCTCAAATGCTCAAACACATCCTTGGCTAAAGTCTTGGTAAAAATGTCTGCCACTTGGTCTTTAGTAGCAACATAGTCTAGTGCAACCTCATTTTCTAGTACTTTCTCTCTCAAGAAATGATATTTAATAGCAATATGCTTAGTTCTGTAGTGCATAATAGGATTTTTGGATATGTTGGTGGCACTAGTGTTGTCGTACAAAATGGAGACAGGTTTAGGAACCTCTACCTTGATGCCTTGAAGAGTCTGTACCATCCAAAGAACTTGTGTACAACATGAAGTAGCAGCAATGTATTCTGCCTCTGTAGTTGACAAAGACATTAACTCCTATTTCTTTCTATGCCATGACACTAATCTTCCACCTAAGAAAAATGCTCCACCACTAGTACTCTTCTTGTCATCAATGAACCTTGCCCAATCAACATCAGTATAGGCAAGTAATGTGAAGTCATCAATCCTAGGATACCATAAACCATAGTCTAATGTGCCTTTTAGGTATCTAAAGATTCTTTTCACTGCATTCACATGAGATTCTTGGGAGATGATTGAAATCTTGCTACCAAACACACTTCCTACATGATGTCAAGCCTAGATGTTGTCAAATATAACAGACTACCTATCATGGACCTGTACATGGTTTGATCTACATCAAGTGAATCATCAACCTTGCTCAACTTGCAACTAGTTATCATGGGAGTGTTGATTGGTTTGCATCCATCCATTTGAAATCTCTTAAGCATCTCCTTTGCATACTTAGTTTGGGAAATGAAGATACATTTGTCAAGTTGTGAAACCTATAATCAAAGAAAGAAGGACAACTCTCCAAGCATAGAAATTTCAAATTCTAATTTCATGAGGTTAGGAAAATATTTACACATATCATCATCACTACTACCAAATATGATGTCATCCACATAAACTACAACAACTAGTAAGTCATCACCTTTTGATTTGAAATATAGATTGCTATCTACTCCACCTCTAGTGAATCCTTGCTCTTGAAAATACTTGTCCAACCTAGAGTACCATGCTCTAGGGGCTTGCTTCAAACCATACAAGGCCTTTTTTAGTCTATAAACATAATGATGTCCTCCTTCACACTGAAAACCTTTAGGTTTCTCGATGTAGACTTCTTCTTCTAGGTTCCCATTTAGAAAAGCTGATTTCACATCCATCTGGTACACTTTAAATTTCTTATAGACAGAGAAGGCTAAAACCATTCTTATGGCCTCAAGTCTAGCCAGAGGTGCAAATGTCTCTTCAAAGTAAATACCCTCAACCTTAGAGTATCCTTTACAAACAAGTCTTTCTTTGTTTCTAACAACCTTACCATTTTCATCTAATTTGTTTCTAAATACCCATTCTGCTCCAATGATATTCTTGTCTTTAGGCCTAGGAACTAGTTCCTACATTTTGTTCTTCTCAATTTGACTTAGTTCTTCCTCCATAGCCTTGATCCAACACTCATCTTTGCTAGCCTCAATGTAATGTTTTGGCTCTATTGTTGATAACAAACAAATATTAGATTGGTCATGTGATTTAGCAAAAGTCTTCTTCTAGTTTGTACTCCTGCATCTTTGTTCCCAATAATCTGCTCTTCAGGATGATCTCTTTGTATAGTTCTTGAGGGAGTCTTTACCATAGTGTCAATAGATTGTTTAGGTGTTAATTATTCTTTTGGAACTTCTATTTCTTTTTCTAATTTAGATTCCTCTTCAACATCTTCTAACTGTTGTTTGTTAATCTACCACTGTTCATCAATTTTGACATTAGTAATTTCAACAATTCTTTTCTACCTCTTATTAAAACTTTTGTATACTTTTCTATGAGTGGAATATCCAAGGACTATTACTTCATCACACCTAGACTCAAAGCTACCCAAGCCTTCTTCATCCCTCTTAATATAACATTTGTTGCCAAATATTCTAAAATAACTAATAGTAGTTGACTTACCATACCAAAGATTATATGGAGTTTTCTTGGAATTTACCCTTAATTGGACTCTGTTTAGGATGTATACAACTATATGGACTACCTCTTTCTAGTGGATATCTGACAAATTGGCTTCATTTAGCATTTTCCTAGCCATCTCCTTGACTATCCTATTTTTTCTTTCTGCCACACCATTTTGTTGAGGTGTCCTTGAGGCTAAATAATGTCTTTTGATGCCATGTTGCTGACAATAGTCTTCAAAATCCCTTGAAGTATATTCTCCACCTTTATCGAACCTTAACTATTTGATTTTTTGGTCTGATTCATTTTCAACCAGCTTTCCAAAAATCTTGAATCTTTTAAATGCCTCTAATTTGTGTTTTAGAAATGTTACCCAAGTCATTCTTGAGTAGTCATCAATGAATAACATGAAATATATTTCTCCATTTAGAGCTTTTGTTCTTGTAGGACCTGTTGTGATGCTCACAACACGCCTCATTTTATCCTTTAGAAAAATGAGGACCCCTGCTATAGCTTTTGCTTTTGATTTGTGTTTGGTCTTGCTTGGTGGTAAAGGGAAAAAGGATATGTGGTACAAAAAATGTTGAAAATCAAAATACCCAGTGCTAGAGAAAAAATAGAAGGTACTAGTGAATTCCTTGTGAAAAATGATTTAGGGTTGCTTTTTGGACCAACTTGAAATTCCTAGTATTTTGTGAAATATGAGGGTTTTTGTAAAATACTCTATTTTGAAATTTGTATGTCGTATACAAATTTATTTGCATGTGAGATGTTAATTTTGTCATGTTATGTTTAATCAAGTTTTGTATCCTGTTGTTTGCATGTACATTTTGAATGTTTAAACTTTTGTATGCAAAGACGGACCTAATTAGGTTCAAAAGTTGAGTGAATAAAATGGTAAGTTCGTGCTTGCATCAGAGTTTGTATTGTATTCTCAAGACCATGCATTCAATATACAAATCGGTGAACATGCATACCCAAACCTAAAAAGAGTATACAACATGGTTTATAAAGGTTGTGTTGTGATGCTCACAACACGCCCCATTTTACTCCTTAGCAAAATGAGGACCCCTGCTATGGCTGTGGCTTTTGCTTTTGTGTGTGGGTCTGTTGGGTGGTGAAAGGGAAAAGGGAGTGAAAGTTACAAACCTTGTTGAAAATAAAGGAAAAATAACATTAAGTACCAGAGTAGAATATGGGTGAATTCTTTGTCAAAAATGAGTGAGGGTTGCTCTTTGAACCATATTAAAATTCTCAATATTTTGCAAGATATGTATCTTTTTGGTAAAATGTACAATGCAAGGGTTTGTATGTTGCATATACAAAGTCGTTTGTATACAAGGTTGCTCGTATACAAAGCAGTTTGTATATCAGGTCATTGTATAAGTTGCAAAAGGGAGTTGTCAGGTTTTTTAAGTCATTTTACTTATATGCATTTTGATAACATTTTATTCTTACATACAAGTCAGGCCCGAAAAGTTCAAAGTTGAAATGCATAATAGGTTGAGTCGGTCAGATGTATGTTTTTAAGTTTGTATGTTCGAAAAAGAGGGACATAAAAGATGATATACAATGGGAATATACACGCCATAGAACCAAAGGGATTATAAAATGGGATTTTACTGTTGTATGTTTTGCGCTTCGTATGTATGTTTCAGAGATATACATTTTAATATGCATACAGTGCGGAACTCAAAAAGGATTAAAATTTGATATAAAGGATGCATCATACCTTAAAGTTTTTTCAAAGGATGCATTGCACTTTATGCATGCCACGGAGCTGAAAGGTAAGTAAACTATGGTTTATAAAAGTTGAAGTCCAAAAGGACATGCACAGGATTTTGTAGGTATCTTGGGCTTTGTATGTAAACGTTCGATACAAGTATTGTTGTATCATGGAGATACAAGGGGGAAGTAATGTGGGCTCCACCGTTTGCATGTCGGGGTTGTATAATTACAATGTATATCTTCGATATACAAGCTGATATGCAAAGTGAAAGATACTAGTAAGAAATACAAACTGGACGCGAAAAGAAAGTTAAATACTAAAAAGATTTTGTATGTTCAGGTTGCTTATATGTTTATGATATACAAAACCTGATATACAAAAGAATAAAAGGCATTGAAAGAGATAAAGGGTAATGAAAGGAGGTTTGCATGGGGTCATTTGTATATGCACTCATACAAGAAAATATACAAGAGCGATTTACAAAATGAAAGGTACAAAGTATGGAACAAAGGGAAAGAACGTTAGTCGCGATTATTTGCATATATGTTTGTATGTTAAATCATACAAAGGAAACATACAAAAGGAACATACAAAGAAAAGGGATGTATGCACAGTTTAACTAACGATAAAAAAGGGGTTTAAAAATGCAAACACTGCAATAGAAGGCCAAACTTTTGGCGCATTAATTGCTATAATTAATGCCCATCTAACATTCAGAAGAGGTATAAATTGATGACAACGACGTGAATTTTAAATCCATTTTTTATGTCTGTTGGCAGGTTTGCAGATATATGGAAGGTGGAGCTTTAATGGCAATGACATCACAAAGGGCAGATCAGATTGCAAAAGAAGCGAAATGGGTAAAAGATTTCAATGAGAAGAGATATACAGGTAGAAAGAAGCAATATTTAAAGGGAAAAGCAATAGAAGATATTTTGAGGTTGTTAGGATTTCCAGGGGGCATCTTCATGCTCAGTATGGAGTATCCTTCTCAGAGATTTTTTGGCTGGATTTGTTTTCCACCAATTGATGTTGCACTTGGAGTGTGGACCGTTGATTGACTAGGGTTTTGAAGCCTTATTGGGGATAATCAAATCTATATATTGATCCCCTTTGCTTTGTAATGACTTACATAGGGATTTGTAGAACAAAGCTAGAAGTTGTAATTTGTCTTAGCATTTTGAATAGAAGAGCATTTTAGTTTAGAGTAGAAGGAGGTCGCCTGTGTCTGCAATAAGGAATGTGTGGAACATCTAGCTTCCTTACTATATCTGTAAAGCATTGTAAGTTTTGTATGAAGTTGATTAATGAGGCTAAGAGTCATTCATACATTGTAAATCATATATGACTATGTGTTTTGAATATAAATGAATCTAGAATTCTGCATCTATATTCAGAGTGTCTTCTAGCTCTTCTTTGTATTTGAAATATTATCTCTTAAAGCTTGCAATCTTGAATGTATGTTCGTGAAAATACTCAGGGCTTACATTTAAAGGTTTTAGTCTGTGGATTTAATCAAGTTTGCTGCATTGCTTACAATGTAAATAATAGAGCATTTAGATCCTATAGTAGAATGAAGTTTAATTTAGATTTCTCTAATTTTTCCCAAACATTTGAAATACTTAGCTCAAACACGGAGTTTTAAAGGAGATTGTCTGATATTTGAAGGAAACATGAACAACTAAATTGATATTTGGAAATTTTCATAATATTTGAAAAGAAAGCTTGTGTTAATATAAATCATATAAAGCTTTGTGATACAATAGAAAATTTATGCAAAGGAATGAAGAAAATGTTGAATTTTTGAATAACTTGAGCCCAGTGAGTCATAAAACACCTTAAATCAAGTAAGGCCCCTTGCATATTACAGCTTCACATTAACCTACTGAATTATCCACAAGGTCAAGACCTAACCATATAGAAACTTGGGATTAAGTAATCTTAATTGATTTCTTCATATCTTTCAAGACAATTAGGTTCATTTTGTGAATTTTAACTTTTGTTATGAATGTGTAAAAATAATCATCAACAGTTTTTGGTGCTAGAAGGAGGGCCTGATTGGAGTTAGGGTTTGTTCTAAGTAAAGCTAGCTCACAACAGTAACAGAGTGACTAGGTCTAGATCCAGTTTAGAAGATATATTTGTGTAATTACTTGATAAAAGGCAAAGTAAGAGTCCTTTGATTTGGAATCCTAGAATATCACATGTAGGAGGTTCATCTGGAACATCTCCTAGATCACCTTTTAACATCCATAACATTGTGAGTCCTAAAATTTCTTCATTTAGATCTTTGAATCTTGTTTCAGGTCATTCTAGAGGTCCTAGTCCTCCTAGAGGTCCCAGTCCTCCCAGAAATCCAAGTCCACCAAGAAATCCAGGTATTCCCCAGGGTCCAGGTCAAGCACAAGTACCTGCAAGGGCTTACTTTAATGTTAATTCTCCCATAACATTCCCTGATTATCATGAGATGCCAAAGAATCCTAAAAAGATATGTCCTAAATGCCAGTTGCATCAGGATCCAAAAGATCACATTAGGATATTTAAAGAAGCATGCTTTAGAGCCAGGTTAGAACATGAGGACGTTGTGTGTAGATTGTTTCCTTACACCTTCAATGAGCAGGCTTCTAACTGGTATATTAACTTGCCCAATGGTTATATTTCTTCCTGGGCACTTATGGAAGAAACATTTTTGTCTAGATTTAGAGGACCAATAGATCCTTCCACTTTATATCACAAATTGGCTGCAATTAAGAGAGCTGAAGGAGAGCTGATTGGCAATTTTAATGATAGGTTTCAAAAGGCCTATTCTAGACTGTAGCTCCTTACATAGTAAACACAGATACATTGTTAGCCATGTATTATGTTGCCTTAGATCCACTAACGACTATGTTTGTTAAAAGAAAAGTTGGCATAGATACAATATCCAAGGATTACAAGGAGGCATCCTCAGTAAACCAGGAGATGAGACAAACAACTTATAATCCATTTCTTAATGGAGGAAATCTTGGGATACAAAATCAAACACAACCTTGGAATGGAGTCCCTGCACATAACACTCCATTATTGAATCCAGTTCCTACATACACACCTGTGTATAATCCCACCCCAATCCAAGCCATAGTCCCTTATGCTAGTAACACTGCCAATAATAATTAGAGTTATGGTCAATCTTTCTTCCAACCTCCTCAGGATACATTTGTGGCAAAGGCACAAGAGGAAAGAGAAGAAATCAAAGAAATTACTACACACTTGAGAAGATTGACTACTGAAATGACACAATTGAGAAATGAAAATTTCTATGGTAGAAACAACCAAGGATACAGTCAAAACCATAACTAGAGCTATAGTCAGAACTGCAACCCAAACCCTAACTAGAATCATAATTAGAATTAAAACTAGGGTCAAAGTTCAAATCAAAACCAGAATTACAATCAGAATCAAAATCATAATTCAGGACAACTGATGCAAAATAGTGGACCTGTAGTAGATAATAGGGCTTGGGGTAACAACAATAGGAATCAAAATCAGCCAAGGCTGCCTAGGACATAGAACACAAGGCCAAATAATGACACTCTAGCTTCTCCATTTGAGAATTTAGATAATCAGGATACAAAACAAACAACTAGAATTCAAATGGCCAACGTAGCCTTGAAGAACTAGTGCAGAATTCATAACACCAGTGCCCATGCTAAACTAGATTGTCCTCAGTTCCATTTAGTACCCAGTATTTTCAATGTATATGTATAGGCTCCCACTACTAAGTTTCTCATTCCCAAAGGTAATGAAGTAGTGCTCTCAGGATATGAGATTGCTTTAGTATTAGAGACTTTTACCTTTGCAACTGGAGAAGAAAAGGATCAATTGTTAGAGGATGAACCTTATTTTTGTGAAAACCTATGTCCTGAATAAACCTTTGTACTAAATGGATTTTAGTTTCCCTTTGAAACTAAAAATGAAGTGATATGAAATAGAAGAGGTACAAGCTTTTTAGCAGTCAAACAAAAATCACACCTACAATTTGAGAAATAACACTAGGCAAAGAGGTCCTTTCACTACTTCCACTCCTCCTAACAATTTCAATACTCCCCCATATCAGAATGCTAGTAATAATCCTACTATACTGAAAGCTAATCATCATGCAAATCATGAAATAGTAGCACAAAAGGTCCAAACAAGTAAAATAGAGATAGTAGAAATGTTGAGGTTGATGAGTTATTTATCTGAAGAGATAAAGAAAATTAAGATCAGTATACCTTTGTGTAAATTATTGAAAAGTCCAGGGGTCATAAATGCTTTCGTAAAATCCTTGGATACATCTGTCACAAGTGAGGTTTTTGCTGATGTGAATGTTCTTAATAGGGATTCACAGCCCAAAGAAAAGAGTAGGAAAATTGAGCAGCTTTCAAACACTAATGTGGTAATGTATGCAGATAAGAAAGAAGCTCCTCCTTTCTTGTTAACCATTAGAATGTTTGGAAAGAACGTACATAATTGTATGGTAGATTCTAGTGCATCAACTAATGTAATGCCTTTAGGAATATGCAAAACTTTAGGGCTGACCCTACCAAATCTGCCAAGGTTGTTACACAATTGGATAAAATTGAGGTTAATGTGATAGGAGAACTAATGCATATTCAAATGCAGTTAGCCTCAGATCCTAGAGTGAGTTAGTTTATTGACATTTAGGTATTAGATATAATTGTGAATTATGGGATGTTGTTGAGTAGAGACTGGTCTAAAACATTGAATGGATATATCGCCACTGATTTTTCACATATGTGGTTACTTTGGAGAGGTGTTCCAAATCAGATCAGGATAGAAGCTAAACCTAGAATGAAACACATGATTACATAATACAATAGGACTAATGAGATATTGTATTTGAACCTGGTGTTTATAGAATCACTAACAAGGGAGTACAAATTGAAGAAATCCTGATGTTAAATTTTAGAGAAAAATATGTCAGTAAGGAAACAATATTGTTCATTGAGTCTGATGGAAATTCTTTCGCTAAAGAAAGCAATGCAATAAACAATTTCGGTCAGGTCATTAGACAAGAAATGGAAAAGTGCATGGAACAAAATATTCTAGTTCAATGCAAATTGTATAAAAACATGTGTAGAGTCCATAATAAGCCACATTCTGAAGAAAATTGTGGAATGTGCAGAGATATTATTGAATATCAATACATAAAATGCACAAAGGGAGTAGGACTACAAGAAGGAAAGGTTAATCCTAATCAACCAGAGAAATACTTTTATAATAACATAAATGTGTTGATCCCATATTTAAAAGAAGAAACAAAGGACAAGAGTATTTGTCATTTTGATTTACAAACTGAAAGTATAAATATGCAAGTAGGTCAAAATGAGTTGCCTATGAATGAACAAAATAGCACCTCACATGTGATAGAAAAAGAAAAACATGCCAAAGTAAAGGGTCAAAAGAATAAAGATGGCATGTCAACACTAAAATGTGATGGATCTAAATCTAAACAGGGTGCAGGTGCAGGTGTGGAGCTTATAGATCCTCATGGTAAGTCATATTTAGTAGCATATAGGCTACAATTTTCTTGTACTAACAATGTTGCAGAATATGAAGCTTTGATTTATGGACTTGTTATGGCTATCAAGAAAAAGGTAAAAATGATTAGGGTATTTTCAAATTTTGAGTTAGTGGTCAGGCAAGTAAGGAAATTGTATGCATGCAACTACAAAAAGATGGTTTGTTACAGACATGGGGTGTGGGATTTGATAAGTTCATTTGATGTTTTCAACATAGAACATATCCCTAGAGAATTGAACCATAGACCAGATGCATTAGCAGTTGCTGCTAGCACTTTAGAACCCTTAACACTGTCGGGTTTAAGAAGATTTTTTGTTGAATTAGTAAATGTTCCTAGCATACCAGATAATGTTACTCATTTTCAAGTATTTGAAGTGGATCAACAAATTGTGGATTTTCTAACTTATAATGAGGTCTTTGAAGCTCAAATTATTGATGAACAAGAAAGGCCTGATGTGTCTTGGGATGAAGAAGACATAATCAACCTAAAAAGCAATTTCTTACCTAAGGGGGTAATTGAGCTAGAATAGATTTTGACTTTTATGGGTAGTAAGATAGAAAGATTTACCCAAAACTGAGGGAAGTGAGTGTGATCCGTATAACCTTGGAACAGAGTAGAGTCCATAAAATTACTGATTGGAAAGGCTTGCTCTGAAAAGTTGAGAAAAGAAATTGTGGATGTTCTGAAAGAGTACAAACATGTCATAGCATGGACATATGAAGATTTGAAAACATATGATATGTCCATCATAACTCACGTGATACCCTTGAAACCAGATTGTAAACCATTTAGGCAAAAACAAAGGCCTGTGAATGCTATTTTAGAGCCTTTAATCTTTGAAGAAGTGAAAAAATTGATGTCTGCCAGAATAATTTTCCCAGTCAGACATTCAACCTGGGTAGCTAATTTAGTACCTATGAGAAAGAAAAGTGGAGACATTAGGTTATGTGTAGATTTTAGAAATTTGAATAAGGCATCTGAAAAAGATAATTATCCTTTGCCTCCAACAGATGAAGTGTTGCAAGCAGTGAATGGGGATAAAATGATGTCTTTCTTAGATGGATTCTCAAGATATAACCAAGTCTTAATAGATAAAGAGGATAGATTGAAGACCACTTTTACTTGTAAATGGGGAAATTATGCATACAAAAGAATGCCTTTTGGTCTAATCAATGCAGGTACCACATTTCAACGAGCTATGGACATTGTATTCCGTGGATTGTTAGGTAAGTGCATTGTTATTTATATGGATGATTTAACTATTTACTCTAAAGATGCATCCACTCATGCTGAAGATCTGAGGAGAGTACTTAAAAGATGTGAAAGGTATGGGATTTCCCTTAACCCAAAGAAATGTTCATTTGGCGTAACTGAAGGAAAATTATTATGACATGTCATTTCTAAAAATGGGATATCTATTGATCCTGATAGAATAGAAGGAATAAAGAAATTACAATTACCAAACGGTAAGAAAGAACTAAAGTTATTTATTGGTAAGATTAATTTTGTTAGGAAGTTTATTATAGGGTTTGCAAAAATTGTGCAACCATTGAATGCCATGTTGAAGAAGGATGCAAAGATAGAATAGACGCCAGTAGCTAAAGTTGCATTTGAAGATATTAAGGAAGCCATTTCTGATGCTCATGTGGTGACAAGTCTAGATTATACAAAGCCATTTTACATCTATTCTTTTGCATCTTCACATTCAGTTGTGGCTGCTTTGACACAAAAGGGAGAAGACAACGAAGAAAAACCCATAGCCTTCATGAGTGCACCTCTGAAGGATGCACAGCTGAAATATCCTGATACAGAAAGATAGGTATTTGCATTAGTAAGAGCAGTGAAAAAGTTCAAACATTATATCTTACGCAGTCAAGTTAAAGCCATAGTACTAGATGCAGTCGTGAAGATGCTGCTGATGCTGAATGAGCCTAGAGAGAAAAGAGCCAAATGGATTACAACATTGCAAGAGTTTGATATGGAAATTATTCCAATGAAGTTGGTCAGAGGACAAGCATTAGTACAAACCATAGCAAACACAGATCCAAATTTGGTGAAACAACAGTATGTGTTGAATTTTAGTGATGCATCAGGGTGGTATGATGATTTGAACACTTTTCTAATATCTGGAAAATACCCAAGTAAGATGAAATCCTCTCAAAGGAGAGCTTTAAAGATTAAAGTATAGAAGTACATGGTACAAGGAGGTCTTCTATTCAAGAAGAACCATGAAGGAATATATTTAAGATGTTTAAATAGAGATGAAGCAGATAAGGTATTGTCAGAGTTACACGATAAGTATGGAACTGCTCATGGTTCCCATTTAGCTACAACGCATAAGATATTGAGAGCAGGATACTATTGGCCTACAATGTTTAAGGACACAGAGAGTCACATTAGAAGTTGTCACACCTATCAAACTACATCAAATAAAGGAAGGAATTAGGCTAATCTATTACAACCAGTGATTGAGTCTAGACCATTTGCACAATGGGGCTTAGATTTCATTGGGGTCATAAATCCTCCATCATCTGTAGGACATAAGTTTATACTAACAATAACTGACTACTATACAAGGTGGATTGAAGCCACATGTTGCAAGTTCTCTACTACTAAGGTAGTTATCAAGTTCCTTGAAGAAAACATCATAACCAGGTTTGGAACTCCCTATTCGCTAGTATGTGATAATGGCCCTACATTTTCTTCTCTAAAATTTTCTAAATGGGCATTTGAATATGGGATAGTTTTAAAATTTTCTTCAAACTATTATCCTTAGGGGAATGGGTTAGCTGAGTCTACAAACAAAATTTTATTAGATATTGTAGACACCTAAAAATGTCTCGACCACCAAACCAACTCCTAACATCCCTAAACACATCAATTTCCCTTCTAACGAATTAATTAAATTTTTATTTAATTAATTACCCCTCCATTTCCCAAATTCATATCATTTTATCCCCAAAATTGAATTAATTTCATTAATTCAATAGTCCAAACCTTAGCCAATTGATTTAATAAATATGCAATATTTATTTAATTAATTTTCCCCTTTTCACTAAACCCAATTAATTAGTTAAATCATGTTTAACTAATTAATTCAGCCTATTAATTGACCTATCCCTACCCTAGACGATTAAATAGCTATTATTTAATTACCTACCCTAGCCTACCTCATCCTAGCCCTAGGATTAATTAAATAAAACCTATATTTAATTGATCCTAACCTCTCATTTGGGTGGTCAAACCTAGTTTAACAGCCTTCCCCATATCCTCCAAATAAAAAATTGAAAGAAATCCACCTGAGTCAATTTTTTATTTTAAAAACATCCCACATCACATTTAATTCTTCTTACAACCCCTTACCTCACCCATACCCATTTATTTCCACTTATCCCCAAATGAATTTTTAATTCATTTTACATTCCCCATATGAATATTTAATTCAAAAATAATCCCTCACACCCATACTCATTTAATAACCCCTTTTTCCCAAAATGAATAAAAGATTTACTTGTATTCATAGCCCTCCATATCACTTTTATCCTCCACCATTGATCTTCCAAATCAATCTCCACCATTGGATCAAAATCCCTCCAAAAAGTCTATAAATACAACATCTCTCAACTCATTCAAGGATCCAAGTTTTGAGTAATGTTACCATGTCCAAATGACCATTGAGCTATAATTGTGAGTTGCATAATTAGAGTAGCATTTCACATTAGAATCACTTATCTAGGGAATGTCATGTCTTAGGAACTCTTGGGTGCAAGCTTTCTCCTCCCTTGATGAGATTGGGTTTTCATGTGAGGTATAACTTTGTGTTATTTGCATTTAGTTTGTGTTTTCACTTCATTTTGTTTACCTAATCTACAGATATAATCAAGAAGCTAACTGAAAAGAATCCTAGAGAGTGGAATACATTGCTGAAGTATGCATTGTGGGTAGATAGGACTAAGGTTAAGTTAGCCTTAGGCAATGTACCTTACCACTTAGTTTATGGGACAGATCCCATACTTCCAGTAAATCTAAGAATACCAGTTTGGAAGTTTGCTAATGAATATTTAGGGTTTGATGATCATAGAGAGGCTAGAATAATACAAATGTTACAATTAGATGAGAAAAGAGATCAAGCCATTGAGAGATTCACCAAACATCAAGCAGTAGTCAAAAGATGGTTTGATAAAAGAGCAAGAGTCAAACGTTTAGAATATCAGACTTAGTGATGTGCTGGGATAAAGCACATGAAAAGAAAGGAAATCATGGAAAATTTGACAAATTATGGTTAGGTCCATTACAGGTCACAGAAATAATTAGAGACAATACTTTCAGGCTCAAGACCTTGACTAGGGAAGATGTGCCATTACCAGTTAATGGCCAACATTTGAAACATTACTTTCAGGCTTAAGGTGAGGGATGTTAGTTTCTGTGTATTATAATGTAAATAATGTACAGTTTTGGGTTGTTTTTTGTTTTGTTTTGTTGGTTGTTTGTACAGTTTGTTTGTTTTGTTTGCTTTGTTGTTTTCTTGTGTGCTAGGGTCTTTATTTTGATTTAGAGTATGCAAGAGCAGAATAATAACCACTAAAAATAATAGAAATTGAGAACATTCAGGTTAACTATTTGAAATTTATGCATAACTTGTTGTGACTGTCATGAATGTAGAAAGTTGTTTGACTTGTGAAATTTTGTATTCAATAACTGTTGATTAAGTATTCAAGGGAAGTTTCTCACAATGACACACCTAAAATCCTTGGGTTTGTTGAACCTACCAGTATAGATATTAGGTGAAAAATTAGAGGTCACCCTTGCTACCATTACAATTCTTAGCTTAATATTTGCAAGTGATCATTCCTTGCATCATGAAGTTACAACTGTAATATCTTATGAAATCTCTATCAAATACAAAAAATATAAAATAATAAAATAGATTTTACTGAAAATCCAGATTAAGCCATCTAAGTAACTCTATTGGGGCTATAGATGCTTGCTAGCAGTAGGGCTCTACTTAGGAGAATTGTAATGATAACCTTGTCGGGGCTATGGATGCCTGCTGGCAGCAAGGCTCTATCTGGTTGGCTATGAGGGAATGACATCAACTATGTAGGCTAATATCAGTCACTAGTTTGTTCAACTAATTTTCAAGATGAGGATTATTAATCATGTGCACCCACTTAAACTAAAAGGAAGATTCATACACCTTATTGAATACATTAGGTCTCAAGTTAAATGATGATTTGCAAAAGAGATAGTTGGAAGTTTTGAATTTATTTCATTTAGTTTTCTTTAATGGTTTTAATTTGATTGTTTTGTTTGGTTGCTAGTTGTTGTGATGCTCACAACATGCCCCATTTTACTCCTTAGCAAAATGAGGACCCCTGCCGTGGCTGTGGCTTTTGCTTTTGTGTGTGGGTCTGTTGGGTGGTAAAAGGGAAAAGGGAGTGAAAGTTACAAACCTTGTTGAAAATAAAGGAAAAATAACATTAAGTACCAAACCAGAATATGGGTGAATTCCTTGTCAAAAATGAGTGAGGGTTGCTCTTTGAACCATGTTAAAATTTCTAGTATTTTGCAAGATATGTATGTTTTTGGTAAAATGTACAATGGTAGGGTTTGTATGTTGGATATACGAAGTCATTTGTCTACAAGGTCACTCGTATACAAAGTTGTTTGTATATTAGGTCATTGTATAAGTGACAAAAGGGAGTTGTCAGGTTTCTTAATTCATTTTACTTGTATGCATTTCGATAACATTTTATTCTTACATACAAGTCGGGCCCAAAAATGATGGGGGGGTAAATCATAAAATACACAACAGAAATTGCACACAGAAAATAGAACTTCCTTTATTGATTTGGACAACTTATTACATTACATAAGCTCAAATACAATCAGAGGAATCAACCCTCCACAAGCTGCAACACATTACAGCTTCCTATTCCCAGACTCTAGAATCACCTGCCTCCTATAACCCCAAATTAGCTAGGGTTTCTATTTTCCTACCTATTCTTGACTCCACACTTGCCCCCTTACCTCGAATACTACCCAGGGTTCCCAAAAATGGTTATTAATAGCCTTTTTGGTGGCCAACAACCTAATTTCAAAATTTGCATCTCCCTCCAAAAATAGGTCAACTTCTGGAAGCCATAACTTTTGATCCAGGTGTCCGATTGACGAACCGTTTTATGCGTCAGAAAGCTTGCAGAGTACTCTACGCACTAAGAACTAGATTTGCTAGTTTTGGCCATTTTTGGGCCCATACGAGGCTGTTTGGTGCCTCAAACTTGAGTTTGAATAATTTTCAGGCAGTTTTTGGGAAACAGAAACTTTAATATCTTTCAAGTCGCAAATGATCTTTATGTGATTCCTTCGCCAAAGGTCTTATATTTCCGTTATGTAACTTCCTGTAAATTTTCACTTCATTCCATGCCCAAATGCAAACTTTCTAAAAATAGTAGGTTACTATTTTTAGCAGTTTGGAAAAACTGAAAGTTCTACATCATTATTCAAGCGATTATGGAACCAAAACAACAAATTTTGAAAAGAAATGGAAAGAACATCAACAATTTTGAAACACATCTTTTTTTGGGTGATGCAAGATTGCCCTTACACCACTGGATGCTCCTGCGTCAGACACCCAAGGTAATTTGAGAAGTGACCTTGTCACGTCTCAGGTGTTTGTGTGAGGAAAACCCAAACGGTCAACCTCTGCCTTAGACAACCAAGAAGAATCTTCAACAGGTCTTCCTTTCCATTTCACTAAATATTCTTCATATTGCCTATTCCAAGTACTTCTTCCCACACGGCTATCCAAGATCTCTTCTATCTCTTCCGTTGAAGTAGATGCCGGAATACTCCACTGTTCTTCTATTGTTCCATCCTTTGTGCCACCCTCATGATATTCTATTAAATCAATAATGTTGAACACAGGGGAAATATTAATCCCACTCAATGGCTCTACCTCATATGCATTTCCTAAATCATGCTTCTTTAGGATTCGACATGGTCCAAATTTCTTCATTTTCAACTTATTGTATGTTCCAATTGGGAACCTTTCTTTTCTCAAGTGAACCATGACTTCATCCCCTACCTGGAACTCCTTATACCGCATCTTCTGATCTACCTTAGCCTTGCACTGAATATTCATCTTATTAATATGCTTTCTCACCTCTTCATGCAAATTCTTCAGATGTTCTGCAAAGTCTTCAGCTTCAGCACTTGTATTTTCTCCTTTGTCCAACTTCCTTAACTCTGAAGCATTTCTTGGACTATTCCCATATACAATCTGGAATGGTGATTTACTAGTACTCCTATTGATAGAATTGTTGTAAGCAAATTCTGCCTGTGGTAAAATCAAATCCCATCCCTTGGACTTATCTCCTACTAAGCATCGTAGCAGGTTAGCCAAACTCCTATTCACCACTTCTGTCTGTCCATCAGTCTGTGGATGGTGTGCAGAACTGAACTTCAAATCTATTTTCAACTTCTTCCACAATGTCCTCCAAAAATAACCAACAAACTTGGTATCTCGATCTGAAACTATGCTCTTTGGTAGACCATGTAATCTCACCACCTCCCTGAAAAATAATTCAGCAATATAAACAAAATCATTAGTCCTCTTGCAAGGAATGAAATGTGCCATCTTTGAGAATCTGCCTACCACCACAAAAATGGAATCATGTCCTCTCTGTGTCCTTGGTATACCAAGAAAAAATCCATACTGATATCATCCCATGGCTTCTCTGGTACAGGTAATGGCTGATATAGCCCTTTATTCTGACTCATTCCTTTTGCCATCTGACACACTCTGCAACTCTGTACAAATTTCCTCACATCCTGCTGTAACTGTGGCCAATAATAATTTTCACCAATAATAGCAATGGTCTTATCTCGACCAAAGTGTCCAGCCAATCCTCCACTATGCTTCTCCTTAATCAGGTTCTCTCTCATGGAACTCCTTGGAATGCACAACTGGCTTCCCCTAAACAACATGCCATCTTGGATTATGAAATCCAACCATTTTGTCCTGTCCAAAGTAATGTTGATAACTAAGAGGGGGGTGAATCAGTTATCCTAATAATTTCTACTTTCTGAACTTTCTTAATAATCAATGCAGCATTAATTCAAATAAGCAAACATAACCATGAAATGGAAATACACATGACACAATATTTTGATGTGGAAACCCTGTTAAGGGAAAAAATCACGGGGTGATTAACCCAAGATTATATTCTCTATTAGAAGAATGGAAATACAAAATGGCACTTGCCAATTAGGGCTCACTGCCCAAGCACACTGCTCACAAAAGGCACACTACCTATAAGAGACACACTATCTACAATTTATAAAGAGTATACAATACTTGAACTGATAAGGAGCATCAACATATGCTGGAGTTCAGTTCCAGTTAGGCTCAGTACACTGATCTGCTGCACTTCATCTTTCCTCTTCTTTTGTGTTGCTCCCCTTTCACATACCGTACCTTCCTTTCTGCTTTTACTCAGGTCTACTACTTTTCTTCGCACATTACACAAAACCACAACACCACTCATAACTAAAACCATCTTATATATATATATGCAAAAGTGATTTCATCACCTTTCTAATTGGCATCTGGAACAGTTAATAATTTCCTCAAACTCTGATCTGTCGGCTAAATCCTTGCACACCAAGTAATGCAGATCAATCATATACTTGTAGAAGTCATCAATTATGTTGGCCAAACATAACTTATGCCTTAAGAACCTTTTCCATCATCAGTAACACATCAGGAATAATGTCTGATGTTCTGCCAGTCAGTTCTTCCTCTGTTCACACTGTCACTTGGGAACCCGACACTCAAGCATTCATATCTCTTTATCCTTTCCACACCGGAGGCTCAAACCCTGGAATCTATTAGTCAAGATACTCTTCTTGACTTCCCCAAATCTACACTTCACTGAGATACTTCTATTGAGAGATCCGGACCTGTCTGTCAGACCTTACTGACTGCTCTGTTCTTGCTTACCAGACCTCAACACTTCTTCAATCTGACTTCCGATGAGGACCTATCATGACTTGCAGATGTGTGGGATAACCTTTGTTGCCATCAATGACAACATTCATGAGTCCATATAGTGTCTCTTGCCAACAATCTCCCCCTTTGGCATTGATGGCAACACTTAGTGAAGAATGACTAAGTGTCACACTAAACTCCCCCTTGGTTGATGCTATGTCTCTATGTACATTTACTGAAGCTCCCCCTTAGTTGTATTCCTCATTTTTCACTGCTCCTCACTCCCCCTATGACATCAATGGCAAAGGGTAGGGTCTGCACATCAAAATTTTCAAAATTTTAACTATACTTGTCCGCATAAGTATATACATATGGCATACTTACATATACTGAAGTATGTCTGCAAAAGTTGTTTTTATTTGAATGAATTCTGTAGCCCAACTTTGCTTCATTCTGTCCAAAATTGATATATGACTGCTTAACAAGAATGCAAATGTATCTGCCCTTTTTAGATCTGTTGGATCATTGGTCCAGGCTGTGATTTGAGCTTCGTTTATGGCCTCATGCATGGCCTCTAACTTAGGGACAATTATCCCTCTAAGCTCACTCAACCTACTAATTCTATTTTTCTTCTCTTTTTCAAGCTTCTTAATTTCATTCAAAACTACAACCATTTGACATTCTTGATTTATTATAGATGTAGTAAGTGGATCAAAATTTTGAGAAAGTTTTATCAGTTTATCCTCTTGTTCTTTCATTTTCTTCTCAATCTCCACTGTTGTTTTAGACCAGGATATACAAATTTTTTATACATCACCTCCATCCTTAAGGGCATTTTCCAAACTTTTTATCCCAATACCCATAACTTTTCTATCATTTGAAATTATCCCTTGCAGCTCGGAGAATCTTTTATCCAAAAAATCTTTCCTGACCTTCTCCTCAGCTGATTTCTCTAGAGAATCAAAATGTGTGCTAACACTATTGACTAGAGTTTTGAGATTACCAGAAGAGGAGGCTGTGGGATCCTTCTAAAAAGATGGCATGATCTTTTCCAACACTCTGGATGCTACCTCTATAAGCTCACAGTCTTCCATGTGAGATTTCAGTAGTTTCTCTTTGACCTTCACATTTGCAAATGAAGCTATCTTCATTGTTTGTACCGGAGATAGAGAGTCAAAATCTAATGGCCCTTTTAGTAATTCCAGTACATCCATCTCATTAGTTGCTTTTGTCAAGAAGTCCTTGATAGATTCTGCAGTGTCTCTTGTTGGAGATAGATTCTTTTTCTCTTTTGCAGTGTCACTTATGTTCTTTTCAGCTTGACTTCCTTCTTTACTTTTCACCTCTTTTTCTTTCTCCTTTATTATTTCTACTTCTTTAGATCCAGAGTCAACAGGGGAAACCGGAGGAGAAATGTTAGTCTGATCATGGACCACCTCTTCTGGAGCAGAGGATTCCAAGTCCTTAGCTGTTTCTGCACCAGTATTCATTACCTCTTCTATCATTTTCTTAGTAGACTCTTCTGCAACACTTGTGGTCGAGGGGTTAGTACCCAAGTCCTCTATAATTGGAATGTTGAATCTTTTGAATGCATTCCAGAGGATCTCTTCTATCTCTTTTGCAACTTTGTCAGTCTCTTCGAGCATAAGTTGATTCATCCTTGCTTTGCTCCTGAACTCATCCTTACAATTTTTGAATACCATATTCATTGTCTTGGGATCGATTGAAGGATATAGCTGAATTGCTATCTGTTCCCAGATTTCTAGGTCTTTGCCTTGGGCATTGTTCTTTCTTATTTCTAGTTCCTTCTCCAAGCTTTTAGGGACCAGAGATATAATTTCAATAAATGATTTGTTGTAGATATTTAGGTACCTGACTATGGCATCTTGCAATATTTTCTGATCTGCTTCACCAAAATCATCATAGAATTCAAACATTGGCTGAAGATTTCTGTCCACTGTGACTGATTTGATTATGTCATCAATGTGAAGAGTGGGTTTTTCAACATATTCCTCTGTCTTTTCTTCTTCCTTTTGTCTGGTAGAGGGTTCACCGGATGTTTTCTTCTTCTTCATTTTCCTGATTTCTTCATTAGATTCAGTCTCCTCTTCATCCCTTTGACTGGCATAAGCCCTTGTGGCTTTTGTCTTTGTTCTTTTCTCTCCTTTATCGGATGATTTTGTTTCCGGTTTTGATGGCCTTGAGCTTTTGGCAGTGGTAGGTGCAAATCTCTTTGATGATCTGGTCTGGGTAGAAGATTTCACCGGAACACTTTCCTCACTTTTCTTTTCTGCCTTTTTCTTCTCTTCCTCAGCCCTTTCCATCTTTTCCCTGTTGGCATCAAGTGTCTCCTTTGAGATGCCAAATCCTTTTGCAACATCTTCAACTTCTTTTCTCACCTTCCTTTTGATCTCTGGTTGTCTGAGTTCCACATGAATCTTTACACTTAGCTCCTCAAAGGTTCCAAACCTTTCTGCCTTGGGATCTTTTGGTTGACTTAACATGTGTTCAATATGCAGCTCAACAATTTTCTCATCAACTTCATACCCCATTGGCATGATCCATACCATTCTTGGTTCCACTGCCTCCATAAGGCACTGATCAGTTTCTACCATGAAGCAAACAGTATCCTTATACTTTTCAACTAGAGCTTGGGGGATTCTCTCTCTTGCTTGCATCATACTCTAAAAGTTCTTGAAATATCCCCAGAGAGCTATATTCTATGCCTTAACATCACCAAGTCCATGCAAGTAATCCCTGATTTGTATGGCAACTGGTCTATTATTTTGCCATATCTAGCCACTAGATCTGGGTAGCTCATTCATGAAGTAGAAAAATAGACACAATATCAGTCCACCATATTTAAAGGATTTCTTCTTGTCCTTTTTGATCTATATTTTTTCCATCAGTTGACTCAGAAGGAGTTCACAGAGATCATACTCTGCATTCTTTCTCAGCATCTCATAGGCAGTATACACTACAGTTTCGGATACTAAATTTTCCCTACTGGAGTGATATATCTTACACCCTATTATCATGGATGCAAACTTGATATCCAGGTCAGTGATATCTTCAATGGTCATTGCCCTCTTATCAAATTTTGATTCAGTGGCCTCAGTTACAATGTGGTTTTTGACAGATTTAAGGACAAGTATCCCTCTGGAGGAGTGTAAACCAGTTATTGCCCTAATTTCTTCCTTAGTGATCTTGCAAGGCCCGTTCAGCCATAGGAAGTTATCATGCACCCTACTCAGTACATACCATACCCATTCATCTTCTTCAAAGTAGGGTAAATGAATGTACTAATCAAAATGTTTCTCCTGGATGCCCTTATATTGTAGTTTAAGTTCAAAAGCATCATCTATCAATTGTTTGTGATAGATGTCTCTTAGTTTGAATTCCCCAAACTCTTCAATATTCGTGTGTATGTAAACCCTAATATCTTCCGTATGCAACACACCATGTGGAACACTGGAGAATGCTCCTAGGGGATCTACTTCCAAGGATTTGTATGGATGTTTCTTGAATTTGGGGCAAGGTCTATCAGAGATTTTCACAATATTCGGTGTATCCATCTTTCAAAAGATTTGTAGAGAGATATTGCGAACAAAAAATACCTTTTGCACTTCTAGGTTCTACGAAGTGAGCCGAATGAATTGCTGGATGAACCAGATTCTGCAGATGATATTTTGATGGGCTTGAGGAATTTCTGTTGCAGAGCTTCTTTTCATTTCTTCTTGAAATGAGAATGAACAAATGCTTAATGAGAAAACCCTTATATTGCTCGGCAAACCCTAATATCAAGTTGCATTAAATGCTTAACCTAGGTCATTCCGGTTTGCCTTATTCAGATGACTTGAAGAACCAGATCAATCTTGATTTTAAACATCTTGCAGATATTCCAAATCTTAACCATAGTTTACTTAGATGTTTCTCTTATGAGCCCTTTAATCTGCAACTCTCCTTGTGCTAGTTCCGGCACCAATTGGCTAGCTGGGGGAACAAGGTTTTCTTTGTGTCTCCCCCTGAGCCAAAGCTCACTTTTTAATTTCCAGAAGGAATATCAACACCAGAGTCTGGTACGGATCCATCCCCTACATTCTCTATACTTTTCTTCACCTAATCTTGTTCATCTCACTTTGAACTTCATCCACATTCACCTTTTGTTTTCCCTTATCTTGATTCTGATTATGATAGACCAGACCTCTTCTGTCCTGATTCTTGCTTCTACAGAATTTTGTAATATGACCGGATCTATTGTAAATTTGGCAAACAACATTTATTTGCATATTTGATTGATATCCTCTTGATCTGCATTGATTAGCCACGTGACCCATTCTATTGCATGCAAAGCATCTACCATTGAATGAATTGTTCATCTGCATATTTCTGCATTCAAGAGATTTGTGACCATACCTTTTGCAGTTAAAACACTATCCAGAGAAGGATGTATTAGTCTGATTCATTCTCTTTCTGCATTGATTAGCTCTATGACCAAAGTTATTGCAGTTGTGGCAATATCCATTGAAGGATGGATATCTTTGAGCATTAGGCTATCTTACTGGAGGTCTTCTAGGCCTATTTCTTGGATTTTCTAATCTAAAATTCTTTTGACCAAATCTGGAGCTTTCTCCTTTCTCATATCCCAAACCACACTTGTCATCTACCCTCTTTTGACTTTCAAGTAGAACTTCAAGTTGAGCAGAACTTATCTTGAATTTCTCTTTATATTCATTTGCTGTTTGAAGATCCCTTTTAAGAGAGATAATTTGATCCTCAAGTTTTTCTTCATTATCTTTAGTATCTTCAAGATCAGATTCAAGATGTCTGATAATTCTATCCATTTTGTGGCAATCTTTTGACTTCTCCTTGAGGGATTGTCTTAGATCATCTTCAGTTTTTCTTTTCTCTTCAACCTATTGGGCAAACTTCATAACTCCTGATTCCATTTCATGTCTTACCATAATGATTTCTTTTGATAACTTTTCACATAACTTGGTTTTCTCCTTTAGATCTTCATTTGTATCATTGGCTTCACCTTGACTTGCCAATTGCTGAAGTAGCTCCTTTCTCTTTTTCATATAGAGACTTAATTTGTCTTTTAGTTCTCTCATGAAATCATCAGCCTGTTTGAGTCTTTCCTTTAATTCATTGACTTCAGAGTTTGACTACTCAAGATCATCAAGGGAAGTCTTGAGTTGTTCCCTTAACCCATATACATCCATTTGAATTCCCAGATCTTCCTCAAGCTATTAGACTCTGTTAGGAGGAACTTGGCTCTGATACCAATTGTTGATAACTAAGAGGGGGGTGAATCAGTTATCCTAATAATTTCTGCTTTCTAAACTTTCTTAATAATCAATGCAGCATTAATTCAAATAAGCAAACATAACCATGAAATGGAAATACACAAAACACAATATTTTGACATGGAAACCCTGTTAAGGGAAAAAACCATGGGGTGATTAACCCAAGATTGTATTCTCTATTAGAAGAATGGAAATACAAAATGGAACTTGCCAATTAGGGCTCACTGCCCGAGTACATTGCTCACAAAAGGCACACTGCCTACAAGAGACACACTGTCTACAATTTATAAAGAGTGTAATACAATACTTGAACTGATAAGGAGCATCAACATATGCTGGAGTTCAGTTCCGGTTAGGCTTAGTACACTGATCTGCTACACTTCATCTTTCCTCTTCTTTTGTGCTGCTCCCCTTTCACATACCGTACCTTCCTTTATGCTTTTACTCAGGTCTACTGCTTTTCTTCGCACATTACACAAAACCATGACACCACTCATAACTAAAACCATCTTATATATATATATATATATATATATATATATGCAAACGTGATTTCACCACCTTTCTAGTCGGCATCCGGAACAGTTAATAATTTCCTCAAACTCTGATCTGTCAGCTGAATCCTTGCACACCAAGTAATGCGGATCAATCATATACTTGTAGAAGTCATCAATTATGTCAGCCAAATATTACTTATGCCTTAAGAACCTTTTCCATCATCAGTAACACATCTGGAATAAGTTCTGCTAGTTAGTTCTTCCTCTGTTCACATTGTCACTTGGGAACCTGACACTCAAGCATTCATATCTCTTTATCCTTTCCACACCGGAGGCTCAAACCCTAGAATCTATCAGTCAAGATACTCTTCTTGACTTCCCCAAATCCACACTTCACTGAGATACTTCTACTGAGAGATCTGAACTTGTCTGTCGGACCTTACTGACTGCTATGTTCTTGCTTATCGGACCTCAACACTTCTTCAATCTGACTTCTAGTGAGGACCTATCATGACTTGCAGATGTGTGGGATAACCTTTGTTTCTATCAATGACAACATTCATGAGTCCATATAGTGTCTCTTCCAACAAGTAATAGGTTCCAAACAAGCTTTCTAGGTCTGCAAAATCTAGAGCTTCAGGGTACAAACTTTTGGAGCTCATCAAACCCAACAACCTCTATCTTCATTTTTGTCAACAAATTTTGCCTTGTGCTCAAGGCATCTACAACTCTGTTGGACTTCCCACTCTTGTGCTTAAAAAAAAAGTATAGATCTACAAAAACTCAACCCATTTTAAGTGCCTTTGGTTCAACTTTCCTTGACTATTAAGATACTGCAAAGCCTGACGATCAGTATATAAAACAAACTCCTTTGGCAACAAATAATGTCTCGATTTCTTCAAAGCTTGAACTATTGCATAAAATTCCTGATCATAAATAGAATACTTTTTCTTGGCATCATTAAGCCTCTCACTAAAATAGGCAATGGGCTTACCTTCTTGGCTCAAAACAGCTCCTATACCACTACCACTAGCATCACAATCTACCTAAAATACCTTATTGAAATCTGGAAGTGCCAAAATAGGTTGCTCTATGACTTTCTCCTTTAATGTATCAAAGCTCTTGTCTTCTCCTTAAGTCCATCTAAACTCTTTTCTATCCCCTCTCATTGTCTCAGTTAGGGGTGCACAAATGCTACTAAAATTCCTGATAAACTTTCTGTAAAAACTCACCAAACCATGAAAAGATCTTACCTCCGTTGCACTCCTTGGCATAGGCCATTCAATGATAGCCCTTACTTTTTCTGGGTCCATCTTAAGACCTTCCTCTGAGATAACAAATCCCAGGTATACCAACTCCTTCTTTGCAAAACTACATTTCTTCAAATTAATCAACAACTTCTCCTCCCTCAACTTCTCTAGAACTCTTCTGATATACATTAGATGCTCATCCCAAGTCTTACTAAAAATAAAAATATCATACAAGTCCATGATGGCCATGTAAAAACATACTCCCTAACAAAGGATGGAGTCCATCATAAGTTGAAGCCCTTGAAGGAGGTGGAAGAAAAGGTATGTAGTACTGCCAGAATTTGCTTGGTAAATGGTAGAAAGTTTTTGGACGGTATGAAGCATGAACGTCATTGCTTTGCATTGATTCCTAAGATTAGTCAAGAGAAATGTGAAGATGTACCAGTAGAAGTCTTAGAAATGTTGGAAGAATTTCAAGATATTGTCTTTGATAATGTACCAGAAGGTTTACCACCAGTGAGGAAGATAAGTCATCAAATGGATTTGATACCAGGAGCTAGTTTGCTAAATAAGGCAGCCCACAAAATGACTCCAGCAGAAAATGAAGAGTTGAACAGACAAGTTCATGAGCTATTAAGGAAGGGACTGATAAGGGAGAGCCTAAGTCCATGTGTGGTACCTACAGTACTAGTACCAAAGAAAGATGGAGAGTGGAGGATGTGTACAGATTCCTGAGCCATCAACAAGATCGCAATCAAGTACAGATTTCCATTGCTGAGAATGGATGACATAATGGATTGTTTGAGTGGAGCCAAGTACTTCACGAAGATTGATCTGAAGAGTGGGTATCACCAGATTTGAATAAGAGAAGGAGATGAATGGAAGACAGCCTTCAAGACAAAGGAGGGTTTGTATGAGAGGTTAGTCATGCCATTTGGGCTAACCAATGCACCGAACACATTCATGCGGCTCATGAATGAGGTATTGAAGGAATTTTTGGGAAGTTTTGTTATTGTTTATTTAGATAACATTTTGATTTTCAGTAAGACTTGGGATAAGCATTTGATGCATATCAGAAGAGTTTTAGAGAAGCTGAGGGAGGAGAAATTGTTGATCAATCTAAAGAAATGTAGTTTTGCAAAGGAGTTGGTATACCTAGGATTTGTTGTCTCAGAGAAAGCTCTTAAGATGGACCCAGAAAAGGTGAGGGCTATCATTGAATGGCCTATGCAAAGGAGTGCTTTCGAGGTAAGATCTTTTCATGGTTTGGCAAGTTTTTACAGAAAGTTTATCAGGAATTTCAGTAGCATTTGTACACCCCTAACTGAGACAATGAGAGGGGATAGAAAAGAGTTTAGGTGGACTAAAGGAGCAGACAAGTGCTTTGATACATTGAAGTAGAAAGTCGTAGAACAACCTGTATTAGCACTTCCAGATTTCAATAAGGTATTTCAGGTAGATTGTGATGCTAGTGGTAGTGGTATATGAGCTGTTCTAAGTCAAGAATTTAAGCCCATTGCATATTTTAGTGAGAAGCTTAATGATGCCAAGAAAAAGTATCATGTTTATGATCAAGAGTTTTATGCAATAGTCTAGGCTTTGAAGAAATGGAGACATTATTTGTTGCCAAAAGAGTTTGTTTTATATACTGATCATCAGGCTTTGTAGTAACTTAATAGTCAAGGAAAGTTAAATCAAAGGCACTTAAAATGGGTTGATTTTTTGCAGAGTTATACTTTTGTTTTGAAGCACAGGAGTGGGAAGTCCAATAGGGTTGCAGATGCCTTGAGTAGAAGGTGAAATTTGTTGACAGTAATGAAGAAAGAAGTTGTTGGGTTTGATGAACTCAAAAGTTTGTATCCTGAAGATCTAGATTTTGCAGAGGCTTGGAAAGCTTGTTTGGAACTTGTTACTTTGGACAGGACAAACTGGTTGGATTACATAATCCAAGATGGCATGTTGTTTAGAGGAAGCCAGTTGTGCATTCCGAGGAGGACCCATCTCCCTTCCCAAAGCTTGGGGATTCCTCCACCAAGAAGACTTGGAGGGTCTTCAAGACCCCCAAATGTGTGGGATCTCCCTCCAAGACTCTCACACATGTGTGAGAGCATCTTGGAGGAAGATGGCTCTCTTGGAGGATAAGAGGATGACATGTGTCATCCCTTATCCTCATGGAGCCTTGAGGAGAGTTGCCACCTTTCCACTTGGTCTCTCACACGTGTGAGAGCACAAGTGGATAAGGTGAGGGTTTGAATTGATTAGAAGGTGACACTTTTCACCCTCACATTCCTTCTCCATTGCAAGTGGCATGGGATGAGGAAGGAGAAGGTGACAAGTGTCACCTTCTCATTCCTTAGGGCTAAATTTGAAGGCCTATTTTATTTCCTATTGGAGAGGAGTTGGGGGTTCTTGCTTTTTGGAATTTTGTTTATATTTTGGAGGTTTTGGGAAGTGTTGGAGAAATTTTGGAGGCTTGGAGACTTGGAGAAGCTTGAAGCTCTTCTTCAAACGTGCTTCCCTTGTTGGGCTCTTAAGGGAAGCCCTATGGAAATAGCCATTTCCTTATGCTTATTTTCATTTTGTTGTGTGCTTGAAATTTTTGTGTGTTGGGTGTTATTTTATTTTTGTGTGAGTTTGAGTGTTGGTGAGAGCATCTCCATTGGAGAAAAGGCTCAACTTGCATGGGGTGGGGGAGAGTGAACCTCCTCGAGGTCACCTCCTAGTGTTGTTCTATTATAGCCTTGAGGGCATTCTATGGAGTTTGGGAGCATTTTGATTTGGCATGATTGCCATAGTGATTCTTTGACTATTGTGGAGAAATTATTTTGGCTTGAGGCCTTGAGTTATTGTGATTTTTGGAGTTCTTGGGGTGACCTCTTCAGTTGAGGGGTCCACTCCCCTACCCCCTCCAAACTCATTTTATTGAGTTTAGTTTTGTGCAAAAATCCTTGGGTGTAATTTTTGTGTGGTTTGTGATTACATTGTTGTGGTGTGATTGAAAACCCGTGTGATTTCTACCTCCCTAGCTCAACGGTGACCCAATAGTGGGTCTATGGTAGGGAGGAGGGCGATTTGTGTGGCCTTGGTTTCCCTTTTGTGTTTATGTTTTGCAGGTCATTGTTGGACTCTTGGGGATTGGAAGAAATTTATATTTTAACTTCTTTTGTATTATTCTTAGTTGGCTAGTTTTTGGGAGCCATGGCCTTGGTGGCCTTATTGTTGAGTTGTAAATTATTACTCTCCTTTGTACTTGTGTGTGGAAAAGAATTTCACAAGTGTAATATTCCTCATTATGTATTCAAAAATAAATGTTCATTATGATTTGTTGTTGTGCTTATGTGGTTTTGGAAGGTTTGACAAAAGAGATTTTATATAGTTGTTGATCTTTCATTCAAAAAAATATGTATATGTTGTAGTTGGATTTCTATTGGATGTTCAAGCAGGAAATAAAATAAATTAGTTTTGTTGTAATGCATTTTAGGAAACAAAAAAAAGCAACATCCTCATGTATAATTCTATTTTGTTTTATGAAGAAAGAAATATAAGAAATCTGTTATAGAATCGTAGTGCTTCTGGTAAAACTGTGTTATTTTTTTGCCTCAATGTTTCGGATCACACTAATTGCAGAAAGAGTTTCTTAAAAAGATGCATAGGGGTTGGGTGCAGATTACAACAACAGTCTAGAGTAAGGAGACTAGACTTAGAGTGGCTAAAAGTAGCTAGGAGAGAAAAAAAGAAATATAAGAAAAAGAAAAAGAAAGAGAAAAGAAAGAAAATTATAATAGAATAAAAGAGTCAAAAGGTATGTGAGCAAACTCTCCAAAGACTAAAATAGCTATTTATAAATTAGATTCTTTTAAGAGGAAACTATATATATTTATATACAATATGTGTATATAGATAAGGAGTCTATCTAATATATGTATAAAATATTACTATAAAAGAAAGAAC
Organism: Cunninghamia lanceolata; assembly: GCA_027924645.1. Classification (NCBI taxonomy): domain Eukaryota; kingdom Viridiplantae; phylum Streptophyta; class Pinopsida; order Cupressales; family Cupressaceae; genus Cunninghamia; species Cunninghamia lanceolata. The sequence goes on along the minus strand of BSBN01001215.1, from coordinate 16,653,514 downwards.
CTAAATAAAGAAAGACCAAAAAAGAAAGAAAATATAAAAGCAAAGAGTATAGATATAACATATTTTGCAAAAAGATACGTATATAAATAGAAAAATATATATCAAAGGAATAAAATATATATCTATAGAAAGAATATATGAAACAAAAAGTAAAGTAATAAAACAATAATAAGCAAGGATATAAATATATATATGCAGAGAGAAAAATAAAACAAGGAGCATAGATATAAAATTAGATATACATATATAGAAAGAGAATATAAGAAACAATAAGTATCGTTATCAATATATATCAATCAAAGGAAGATCTAAAAAACAAAAAAGGATAGATCTATATCTATGTATATATATGTATATATGGATGGAAAATATCTAAAAACCAAAGAAAATAAATAAAAGCATAAATGCTAAAGAGAAAAATATTGTGAGCTTGGGATACTAGATGGATAAACACAAGAGAGCAAGTGGTAAAATTATAGAATGACAAAAAATAGATATACTAATAACAAAGGAGGCAATAGGTATAGATATCAATATGTGTCAATAGAAAGAAAAACTAAAAATTAATAAGTATAGATATGAATAAATATATATAGGTAGAAAATATGTAAAAAACTAAAGTATATAAGTACAAGCTTAAATGTCAAAGAAAAAGATAAAAACTGGTGCAGGAGCACCTACCTGACAGCTGGTCTTGATAAGGCAGTTAGTTGTTTTAGGTCTTGTTTATGTTTCCAAGAAGGTCTGTTAAGACCAATGCATGTAATAAGGTCATGCTGATCATGATAAGATCATGCTGACCATGCTTTTGCTATTTTTAGGAAGTTTGTTAGAACAGCTGTCATGATGTATGTTAGGTTGGATCTCCCAGCCGCCTGGAGAGTTCCCAGCCGCTTGGAGTCAGGTCAGTAGTACTCGTAGGAAAATCTATTTAAGCATGAGGATCGGTTGATTGTAGATCATGAATCGATCGAGCTAGGTTGTAGAGAGTGAGGCAGCGAGAGAAACTGATCATTGTATTTGCATCTTTTGAAATCAAATAAAGTGATCCTGTTTGTGTTCATACTCTGTTGAATTCCATTGCTTGATCGATTTGCTGGTTTGGTGGCTGTATGGATTCACTGATCCATTCCACCGGTTGATTCGCCTGATCGGTGGAATGGTTATGTACAGTAGGTTAGGTGTTAGTTTGTTTGTTTGCATGCAGGTGTGCAGGATCGCGGCTGAAAGGTGTTGAAGACCCTAGCATGGGCATGTGCTAGGTCGAGCCGATAAAGTGTGGTAGATCACCCTGGAAGTGGATCGAGTCATCCCAGGAGGTTCGGCGGATCAGAACAGTGAAAATCCGCTAAGACTGAAAGTTGGCCAAAACCGCATCATCAGGATATTTCTGCGTATATCCTGCAGTCGCTTCGAGCATCATCATCCGAGTAAGAGGAGATCGGCATGATGCGGTTAGTTGCATGAAGTGCAAGTGCGTCGGGGTGATCATCATCAGGAGTTGCCGGAGAGGAGCGTATCGGCATCAGGTAGAAGATCGGGTCATGAAACTGTTGAAGTTTGCATGTTGCAAGTGCATCAGGATGTTTTAAGTCGGATATATACTCAGCGTATATATCGCCGTCAGGATCATCTCTCAGGAGTGCCCATCATTCGCGTATCGCTAGCAGATGCGGGAGTGAAAGTTCATTTTTTTTGACTAAGTGTTGAAGAGGTCATCAGGATATTGTGTGACGTCATCGTCATCAGGATATGACATCATCGTCATCAGGATATTGAGATATCCCCCTATGCAAGTTTATCCTGCTGTCGTTAAGTGCTTTGGTATCGGCAGAAAGTTGTGTTAACATCATCAGGAGGTTTCGAGAGAACCGGATAAATCATATCATGATGCTTGTATCGTCGGCTATCAGGGTATCAAAGGGAAGGTGCTGAAGGTGATCATCATCAGGGTCTTTGGAGCAACCGGATATTGGATATCCTGCTGACGAAGGGGGTGTTGCATATCATGATGATGCCGATGGAGCTTGGCGCCCGATGAACAGTGCAACAGGAGGATGTTTGCGCTAGTTGAACATCATGATGATGATGATAGGCGGAAAATGGAGGAAGTGAACAGTAGTCGGCAGGAGGATAATTGTGCTCGTCCGAAATATGATGATGATGCTGACAGTGTAAAGCGAAATATGATGATGATGGTGATGATGATGATGATGATGATGGGCTGTAGATGTCCATGCTGTATTGTAAGGCTATAGTGTGGATGCCTCTACATCATAGTGGTATCAGAGCTCAGCAAAACATCTGGGCTGTTGTGTGTTGATTCTGTCACCGAAAGGGCAGAGGTAGAGTTGAATTGTGTGTTGTGTGTTGATTGAGAGGTTGACAAAATGCCTCCGAAAGGTAGTGGTACTGCAAGGGAATTGTAGGAGATGAAGGAAAAACATGCTAGAGAGATGAGGAAGATGAAGGAGCTTGCTGAAGCACTTCAAGCCAGGCTTACAGCCCTGGAAAAGAACAAAAAGAGGGAAGTGGAAGACAGTGAGTCTGAAGAAGATGAAGATACTGTTGAAGAGTATGAAGAGGTAGCTGAAGATCTGGATGCTGAAGACCAGAGATTGGCAAAACTGTTAAAGGCCGTGCAGAATGATAAACCTAAGGTAAAGGTTGATGTTTCCAAGTATACTGGAAGTTTGAATGAGGATGAATTGTTAGATTGGATTGCTGCACTTGATAATCACTTTGAATGTGAAGATGTTGCTGAGGATCAGAAGGTAAAGATTGCAAAGACCAAGTTAGGAGGTCATGCTTTGGTATGGTGGGATTATGTACAATCTGAGAGAAGGAAACAAGGAAAGTCAAAGATCACTTCATGGGATAAGATGGTAGCAAGGATAAAAGGTAAATTCTTGCCAAGGGATTATGAAATCCAGATGTTTAAGAAGCTGCAATTTTTAAAGCAGAAGGAAAGGGATGTGAAGACATATACTGAGGAGTTTTATAAATTGAGTATGAGATTTGGTCATCATGAGAATGAGGTAGAAAAGGTGGCTAGGTACTTGGCTGGTTTGAGATTTAACATACAGGATGAGTTAGTTTTAGCTAACCCTAAGAATGTGGAGGATTGTTATCAAATGGCAATCAGGATTGAAGAAAAGATGAATAGAGGACATGATAAGTCCATGAGAGGAAGAGGAAACAATAGGGGAAGAGGAGCAGCCCCTACACAAAAGCAAACCAATGAGGGTCAAGAAGACACTAGTAAAGGACAGGGACAGTCTGATTTCAGAGGTGGATGGAAAGGTAATAGAGGAAGATTTGGAGGTGGTAGAGGTTCTACTACATTTTCAGGAAAATGTTACACCTGTGGAGAGTTTGGTCATCCATCTTTCAAATGTCCAGAAAACAAAGGTTCATCATCCAGAAATGATAGAACTAGTGACAAGAGGGTACAACTTGTACAGGAAGAGATAGTAGAGCAAAGTGCACAGAGTTCAAACACTTATCACAAAGATAAGGAGCCTGATAATTGTGCATACCCAGAGAGTGGAGAGTCTCTGCTGATGAGAAGAACAGCAACTACCATGAAGGTACATGACAAAGAATCCCCACAAAGAAGAGCTCTTTTCAAGACCATCTGCAAGAGCAAAGGTAAAAAATGTAAGGTTGTCATTGATACTGGTTCAACAGACAACATGGTATCTCAGGAAATGGTGGATAAATTGAATTTGGAAAGGATTCCACATCCACACCCTTACAAGGCATCTTGGGTGAGTGATAGTCAATCACTTTTTGTCTCTGAACAGGCATTTGTGGATTTTCAGATTGGAGCATATCAGGACAGAATTTTGTGTGATATTTTGCCTATGGAATGTTGTCACCTACTGTTGGGTAGACCATGGCAATTTGACAGAAGGGTACTATATGATGGGTATTCTAATACCTATACCATCAAGAAAGATGGGAAGACTATTAAGTTGATGCCATTGCAGTCAGATGCTGCAGCACAGGGGGCAGCCAAAATCATTTTAATGGGAAAGAAGGAGTATATGCAGATGCAGATGCCTATAGGAGCAGGCATAAAGGCAGATAAGGATACTGCAGGGACAGGAGTTGTTCAGGACAACAGATTGAAGAAAGTTTTAGTTTTGACTAACAGAGGTCAGCAGCAGGTGCAGAAACAGGTTTGCCCACAGCAACCAGTTGAGAGGAATGACAAGGATGTTGTCATAGTTGGGACTATTGCTTGTCCTATAAAGGTTGACAGGAAGACAAGATTGAACATTTCAGAAGTTCCAGAGGCAGTTCAGACAGAGGTTCTGGTCAGACAATCTGACAAACACAGGGTATGTGAGAGAAAGGCCTACATCAACAGGCATGAGGATTTACTTGCCAGAAAGCAAGTTACAGTTCAGAAGTCTTGGATCAGCCAAGAGCCAGCAGAGGACAAAGCTGGAGCAGATCAGCATATTTCAAAGGCAAAGTGTAAAGGTGGAGGACTTCCACATACTAAACTCATGGGACATGAGTTCTTTTCTGTTGGGGAGTATGGTGCAGGAGCACCTACCTGACAGCTGGTCTTGATAAGGCAGTTAGTTGTTTTAGGTCTTGTTTATGTTTCCAAGAAGGTCTGTTAAGACCAATGCATGTAATAAGGTCATGCTGATCATGATAAGATCATGCTGACCATGCTTTTGCTATTTTTAGGAAGTTTGTTAGAACAGCTGTCATGATGTATGTTCGGTTGGATCTCCCAGCCGCCTGGAGAGTTCCCAGCCGCTTGGAGTCGGGTCAGTAGTACTCGTAGGAAAATCTATTTAAGCATGAGGATCAGTTGATTGTAGATCATGAATCGATCGAGCTAGGTTGTAGAGAGTGAGGCAGCGAGAGAAACTGATCATTGTATTTGCATCTTTTGAAATCAAATAAAGTGATCCTGTTTGTGTTCATACTCTGTTGAATTCCATTGCTTGATCGATTTGCTGGTTTGGTGGCTGTATGGATTCACTGATCCATTCCACTGGTTGATTTGCCTGATCGGTGGAATGGTTATGTACAGTAGGTTAGGTGTTAGTTTGTTTGTTTGCATGCAGGTGTGCAGGATCGCGGCTGAAAGGTGTTGAAGACCCTAGCATGGGCATGTGCTAGGTCGAGCTGATAAAGTGTGGTAGATCACCCTGGAAGTGGATCGAGTCATCCCAGGAGGTTCGACGGATCAGAACAGTGAAAATCCGCTAAGACTGAAAGTTGGCCAAAACCGCATCATCAGGATATTTCTGCGTATATCCTGCAGTCGCTTCGAGCATCATCATCCGAGTAAGAGGAGATCGGCATGATGCGGTTAGTTGCATGAAGTGCAAGTGCGTCGGGGTGATCATCATCAGGAGTTGCCGGAGAGGAGCGTATGGGCATCAGGTAGAAGATCGGGTCATGAAACTGTTGAAGTTTGCATGTTGCAAGTGCATCAAGATGTTTTAAGTCGGATATATACTCAGCGTATATATCGCCGTCAGGATCATCTCTCGGGAGTGCCCATCATCCGCGTATCGCTAGCAGATGCGGGAGTGAAAGTTCATTTTTTTTGACTAAGTGTTGAAGAGGTCATCAGGATATTGTGTGACGTCATCGTCATCAGGATATGACGTCATCGTCATCAGGATATTGAGATATCCCCCTATGCAAGTTTATCCTGCTATCGTTAAGTGCTTTGGTATTGGCAGAAAGTTGTGTTAACATCATTAGGAGGTTTCGAGAGAACCGGATAAATCATATCATGATGCTTGTATCGTCGGCTATCGGGGTATCGAAGGGAAGGTGCTGAAGGTGATCATCATCAGGGTCTTTGGAGCAACCGGATATTGGATATCCTGCTGACGAAGGGGGTGTTGCATATCATGATGATGCCGATGGAGCTTGGCGCCCGATGAACAGTGCAACAAGAGGATGTTTGCGCTAGTTGAACATGATGATGATGATGATAGGCGGAAAACGGAGGAAGTGAACAGTAGTCAGCAGGAGGATAATTGTGCTCGTCTGAAATATGATGATGATGCTGACAGTGTAAAGCGAAATATGATGATGATGGTGATGATGATGATGATGATGATGGGCTGCAGACGTCCATGCTGTATTGTAAGGCTATAGTGTGGATGCCTCTGCATCAAAAACCCTGAGACCCAAGATGGATAAACACAAGAGACCAAAAGGCAAAAATATATATTTCTATATATCTTTATCATAAAGATATATTTATATATATCTTTGGCATAAAAATGTAAGTCTTTATGCATCAATGCATTTAAATTCATCTAAAAGCGTTAATGCTAAAGACCCAGAAGGATAAACCAAAAAAGACAACCACAAAGAAGAAAGAGACCAAGGGTTAGAGGAAAAGAGACCAAGGATAAAGAGGAATGAACGACCATGATGGGGCCACATAAGAAAGAGAAGCAACTAGAGGGCCCAAAAAGATACAAGGAGAGGTAAGGGAGCGAGGGGGAGAGAAGGGGGGCAGGAGGGAGGTCACAACGAAAGGTTGAGGCAAAAAAGCAACACACAGTTTTACCAGAAGCACTACGATTCTATCAATATGGACTGTGGAAATATCATGACTACTAAATCTGTTATAGTTATGTTGCTGTCAAAAGAAAATATGTTATTCTATTTTATCTAATTCTATCAAAAAAATATATAGTGTTTCTATTCCATTTATTTTTGCATGAAATGAAAGAAAATATATATTACTGGTCTATTTAATGTCCCAAATCTGGTTTTATATTCCTTTTAGTTGAATGTGAAAATATATATGATATAATATATAAGTATATATATTAAATCTGTATTTATCTCTGGGTACTAAATAGCATTTATATTATGTGTGAGCAGTGTGTATATATATATATATTCCAAACAATGACCAAAACTGGTTTTAAAATAATGAAATTATATAACATTATACTAAACTGTAATTTTTAGACAGTAATAAAAAAAATTAGAGGTCGTAGTTGATTTCAATTTTTAAATAAAAAAATGGAAGAGGGCTGGGGAATGGCAGACTGGCCGCCACCCCCAGACCCTCGTAGCTCTTTGAAACAATGATGGGGGGGACGATCCCCCCCACCCACCTTCCATTAAGTAGTGGGAGGTGGGTGGGAGGACCACCTCCCTGACCCCAAAACCCTTCTCAACCTCTTAAAACTCCTCAGTGGTGGCGGTAAGGAAAATGGGTCAACGACCCTCCATTACTCAATCCCTCTTCTGTCTTTGGCTGCCAGTCGACCCCTTCACCATGTTTATTTTATCACTAGATTTTGCAAGTTAATATATATATATATATATATTACACACTGTATTTTGTTTTTGAAAGAAAAACATATATACACTCTCAGATTTAAACTATATGTATATATATTTATATATATACACACAAAATGTATATATATATCTACAACAAAAAAAAAGAAACCCTACTGTGTATATTCAATGAAAATATACCTCCGAGAGGTATTTCATGGCTGCCAAGCCATTGTAGATGAAACCTCCAACTTGCAACAAAATAGAGAAAACAAGAAGGAGAAACAAGTGGTGGCAAAAAAAAAAAGAGAAAACGAAAGAGGAGAAAAGAACAAGATAGGTTTAAGGTTAGGGCAGCCCTTTTGAAAACTATTAAAATATTAGATTAGGGCTGATTGGAGGATGAGAGGGAAATTAGTTTTTTCTATTTTATTTAATTTCCCCATTTATTCATGTGCACGGGAATTCAAACTTCCCTCTTGTTTCCATTTTGACTTTGGATTTTTCTGCCTTCCATAGTGTTCTATACTCATTTTGATTTATATTTTTATTTTTAGGGATTGTCTTATTAATTCTTTTTAAGTGGGTTTTATTTTTATCGAAATGGGATTTTTTGGATTTAAATGGGATGCTTTATCCCTTTGCAAGTCATTTATTTTAGACACCTTTATTTATTGTCTAGTGCATTTTAATTTAATTTCATTGTGGAAACCTTTTTTATTTAATTATTTTAATTTGATCGATTTATTATTTTATGGGGAGAGATGTTTTAATTTTTCCCTTTCTATATTTTGAACTTGAGTTATTTAATAAATATAATTGTTGTAGTTGTATTTATTAAAGGACTTAGTGAATTTTATTTTGGCTGTTTATTTAATTTCAATTTTTACATTTTGTTGAGTGGTCAATTATATTTGACCTTGGGAATTTATTTAATTTATCCTTATACCTTATTTATTTAATTTTTGCATTAATTAATTCTTAGGGAATTCTTTTTAAAATATTTATTTCATATGTTGAAAACGCGTTATGCTGCCGAATTTTCTCAGGATTTGGGACTTTAATTTAATGACATTTTTGTGACATTTATTTTATCACTCCATTTCATCATGCGACCATTATATCATTGAAGCATTAATATTATTCAATTTTAATCATGCATTAGAATTAGGGTTTGATTTCGATTTAGTTGAAATCATTTCACTCACCTAGGAAACTTAAGGTTTTGAATTAAATCAATTCTAGCCCTAGTAGCGACACTCATCACGTCATATAATCCCCTAGTCAGCTATCATCACATAGGGGATTGCGTAGGTAAATGCACTTCCCCGATTATCGATTGACATGTTTACGCCTTATGCATATTGCCACCGAGCACAATGATGCATGTGAGGGGGTTTTTAGGGACATGTGGAATTTTTTTTGATATTTCGTGTCATGACCACATGACAAATGTGGACATGACACATGTGTTGTGTGTCATGACTGCATGGGAAATGTGGGCATGACAAAAGGGACACCAGCTTATTTGCCTGAACCAAAGTGTGCTTAAAAGTTATGTGGAAAAGTTTTTGATATTTCATGTCATGACCACATGACAAATGTGGACATGACACGTGTGTTGCGTGTCGTGACCGCATGGGAAATGTGGGCATGACATATATACTATGCATTTTAAGCTATTGATTCACCTCTATCACAATAGACTAGTCAATGTACCCAATTTTCTTTATAATTTTTTGAAAAGCATGGGGTCTGAATACCAACAGAATTTAATTGATTTATCTCTGTCACATGATTATTTGATTACCTTGTTAGTAAAAAGGATTCTTAGGGTTTAGCACCCACATGTGTCCTAGGAGAGATTTTTAACTTGTGGAAATATTAATGACATTCTTGAGGAACCAGGGGTACCAAGAAATATAGAATCTCCTGCTGCATCTTTAAGGGAAACTCCTCCTATTTCACCTGTTGCTTCACCAACTTACATCAAGGGAGAATCAGAGGAGCAAAATGTGCAAAACTCACCACATGTAGCATCTGATCAACCTATAGCAAGAGAGGTACATCAAACCTCATCTTCTAGTAAAATGCCAAAAACCAGAAAGAAGAGAGGTGGTTGTGCTTCTACACAGGTTCAAAGGTGTAGAAAAAGAAACCCACACAACTAAGGCATTCACACCGTCTAAAAAGGAAAGGTGCTATGAGGGGTAGTGTTGAGAAACCAGGAAAAGAAAAATAATATATTGTGATAATGTGACTAAAAATGTGCATGTTCCCTTGAAAAGAAAATGGTATATATCCTCCACCTCTAAATCAAAATCAAAGGATATTTTTGTTGCCAATAAAAACAAGAAGAGAAGCCCAATTAACCCTAAAAGTGAGGGTTATGAATCCACAGGGGATGGTACTGAATAGTTTTTGAGAGATGAGAAATTGTTGTTAGAAGAAAGAAATGTCAGAAAGGATTTGCAAGAAGCTTTTGAAATGATCAAACAATTGGAAAAGTTATTGGTTTAAAAAACATATGAGAAAAGGGACAAAGAAAGGGAAAAAAAGATTCAATAATTGGAGGGAAAATTAAATACTTATGGGTAAGGGTCAAAATTAGATTTACTTACACAACTAAAAATAGTTACAATAGGAAACAAGGAACTAATAACTAAGGAAAGAAGACCCCCTACCATAAAAACTCCAACCTATCACACAACCATGTCCCTAGGTTACCAATTGTGGAAAGTCACTCAAGACTTTTCTAAACAAAAGGAGAAATGGAAGAAAGAAAAAGAAATGATGATCTCAAAGCATATTAAGGCAATGGAGAGTAAAGATATTGAATTGAAAAAGTTAGCAGTCAAGGTGGAAGGGATAGCAAATAAAGCCACTCAGATTGTTAAAAGCAGACCTCTAGCCAGAACTTGTGCTTTTTTTTTTTCAAGAAAAGTTTTTAAGTTATCAATTTACTAAGTTGATTAGTAATAAGTCAGTTGCTATGAGTAAAAGAATTAATTTTCTATTTTTTTTTGTTGATGCCACACTAGAGGAACAATATCAGTTATGTGAGTACTATTTGCATAATTATGTTGTGCCTGAAGACATAGAACATTGAACCCATTAATTTTTGTGGGAGATTTACAATTAAGGGCACTAGCATCTTATTTTAGGAATGAGAAGTTTAGGGGTGAAATTTTGTAAGAATATATGGAGATAGAGAAATCAGTTACTCTTCCAATAAGGAAGGAATCTAGAACCCCTAAAATGATCATTGAAGAATGGATACAACTTTTAAACCATAAAGGTGTAGGCAGAAAAATCATGAACTTGAGATTGGAGGATTATAGAAGAATGCAGCATTTGACTATTGGACTCATCCATCATTCCTATCATTTTGTGCAAGAAAGATGGAACAACTTAACCCCTGAATTACAGAGAAAAGAACCGCACTCCATTTATAATTTTACGGCCATGCTTGAAAGAGCACAAAGATATATGGATATTGCCAAAGATCAGGGACTTGAATGGGTGTCACTTACATTCCAGCCACCAATGCTCCTATACCCGATACCACACTGTACAAGGGAAAAGAATGAAGAATGTGATAGGGCAGAGGTTACCAGAATCAATAGACTAGCATGTTACAGAGGCTTTTATTTGAAACAGGTTGAAGGAGTGGATGTTGTCATAGACTTCAAGGAAATCACTTTGCACTACAACCTCCAGACCTAGTTAATTTGCTTGAGGGAAAGCAAATAGTTAGTTGGGGGGAATGATGAGTCTAATCATTAGATAGTTTTCTTATGTTTTTATGTAAGTTCATAGATATTCTCAAACATTTATCTTATACATATTCCTACACTATGCTATCTTTTATGCTCATTATGCAACCTTGAACCTGATTTAAAGTATATGGAAATATGGTTATAATGTGATGGATATTGCATGATTATGTGTTGGTATGTATGAATTGTAATGGATATCTGTGCTTAGCTATGGTTTTTAGTATTGTGTGCATGTTATGTGAACTAACTCTTTGCAGCTGGAGGAGATAGACTGTAGCTTGCAGCAACTGTAAGGTGCAACCCGCAACCAAAAGAATTCCCAGATGGCACTGTGGGGAAGGTTTTAGAATAAACTGAGCATAGAAACTACAACATAGAGGCACTTAATGAAGATGATTGTGCATCATGATGAAAATTAATAAAGTTAATTGAAGGAGAAGAACTCTGTTGCAGTCAGGAATCTAACATGTTTGATTGAACTAGTCCATGTTCCAATTTTGTTACAACAAGAGTCTCAATTTCACTTGGACTCTTCTTTCTTTTTCAGTTATTGATTGCTTGGTATTTATTGCACTCTGATATATAGGGAGTGGTGATTTATGATTTTAGTTAGAGTCCTTGTTTTAATAAACCCCCCTGTGCCGATATGTATGGCTCAATGGTTGAGGTAGAGTTAGTTATTCAATTAGAAGATATAATTATCAAATCTTTTCAGTTAGTTTTTTTTTACACAAACAATGTTTATTGTTCAATGATGAATTCATGAATAAGATATTGAACAGTATAATCTTAAGTGATATTGTGGAGATTGTGCAATGAATTATTTTGAATTATTATGATTGTGTCAATCTAAGAAGCTAGATTTGAGTTATATCAGTGGAGACAGTCACTTGAGCAAAGGCCACTCAATATAAATGTCCCTTACTTCATTTCCTATATGATTACTTTTGTTGTAACAGTTATTTTATAAATGCACGAGTAATTAGATTATGTGAGTTATTCTAGTTTGCTTAAACTTGTTGTACTCTCGAGTGTAGGTTTAGATTATCGGTATCAAGTTAAACATTAGCATTCATTCTTGACAGTAATTAGTTAGTCTTATATTGTATGTACCTATAGGAATAGTGCCGGCATTACTTCCTTTACCGTTATGCAGTTTTGAGATTTTCTAGCAAGTATAACACTATACTAGGATGAGTTAGGTAGTCTTAAATATTTGAAAGCACATACATTGCAAGTATCATCACAAGCTTACTAGCCCATGTGGTTGATATTCAATGAAGGTCTTTCCAAAGGTTCAATTAGACTATTTAGTTAGGTTTTTCCTCTAAATTGTGTGATTATCACCAAGTTTACTAGACATAGTAAGGATGCTACGGGCAAGTTATGTGGTAGAGGGGCAAATGCATGCTCTTGGTCAAACCATCCCTATGGATCCCTCAAGGAACATACATTTACACTGGTTGGTATAGGGAGGAGTCACAAACCCACTAGTGTGGTGCATTATGATTGTCATAGTCACTGTGCATGTCGCCCCTGATGGTTGAGGGGAATAGTTCATGGCAGCCTTACACACACCATTAGGGCCAAGAGTCACACATAACTATATTCATGTGGGTCCAGAGCATGCTCACCCACTTATATCATGACTTACGATGATATGTCCACTATGAGAGCAACAACCACATGACCTATGCGATACTACATGTGTGGGCTTTCAAGCACATCACATGTACATGACAAGTAGGTGTACCCACAACTACTACATGGATGGATCCCTAAGCACATGGCTATGGTTTTAGAAGGCCATGGTAGTTCATGAACTTATTATTGTAGCATCATAAATTGTGCTCCTTGATGGTGCATGCACAATTTCACACTCTGTTTGGCATTCACTTTAATGTCCACTCCCCTAGTCCATTTTAGGATGATTTCTAGCCTTGGCCTTATCCTCAACTTAAGAGATATGCTTTGTGTTGCTTTGAACCTTACTGCTAATCACATGCTAAAACCTTAAACAATGTTAAGATCTTGGTTAAGTCCTAAATCAATGGGTCATTTTTGGGATGCTTCTGTCTAGATGCGAGTGCTAAGAATAGACTCCAGCATGACGTCCTGGCATCCTATCTGTACAAACGAAAAGTCATAATGTTTTTGAAAGTCATCCTTTGCCTTGGACAATGCAACCTCAATTTTGACATTCAAACATGTGCTTATTGAGTTGATTATTTATCAAAAACTGAAGTTGACAAAAAATAGTGATTAGTTGATCATTTACAAAAAAAATAAGGTTGAGAAACATAATATTTTTTTATCTTACTAAAGATTTATTTAGTTGATTATTCAACTTACAAAAAGGTAAGTTGAAAAACATAATGTTCTATTGAACCAACACTAGTTGTTATTTTTTCATCAAATTTTATTTACAATTTCCAAATTATAAAGGTGGTAATTTGCTGTGTTTCAATAATTTTAGTACCACTAATTCAATACTTCATCGTTGAAAAAACTACAAGTTAAATAAAACACCATGTTGTTCACCCTACAAAGCTCTTATTTAGGTTCCACAAATAATAAAGAAGATAATTTGATCACTTTCCAAGCTTATGATTTCTATATTACACAAATGAGGAGTCGACCAAATGAGGACTATTTATATTTTGTACCTAAATGTTTTCTTATTTAGTTGGTTCAAAATCTATGATTCCTTAAAACATGAGAATCTAGGTTGTTTAGTTCACTAGTCATTATCTACAATTCCTACAGGCGGTCATATATATCACAACAAGGCATCCAAAATTTTTAGGTATTGTTTTTCTTATTTAGTTGATTCAAATATTAATGTCTCTTGTTGATAGTTAAATAAAGAAAAATGTAGGTTGCCAAACACAATGTTTTACAACTAACCCATATTTAAAAATATCAAAGTTCAAAAACACTGTATGGACTAAAAATGACAAAGAGATTATTAACCCTCTTATTTCTGTAAAAAATATAGATAATATAGGGGAAAAGGGTAATGCACCCAAACTAATTATCTTCAAAGAATATTCCCTTCCAAAACCCCTAAGATGTTGCCCCAACTTGCACCTGCAGTTCTCTTCAAAAGTACATTCAAAAATACCTGTGATTCTCTTCATAAACACCTCTGGTTCACTTTAAAAACACTTGGGAGTTCCTATTCGAATCTTTTGTTCATCTCTAAGCTTTTTGTTTCATACAAATGCAGGGCATAGGCACTCATGAATATACAATTTAATTTGCAAGCAAGTGGTCATGTTGTCATTCATTGATGTAAAATGTGGTAGATGAATCAAATATGAAGCTACAACAAAGGCTATACAAACAAAACTCATTGTACGTGGAAATGGTGGCAAATATATTCAATAGAAAGCAACAACATCCGCTAACATATAGCCACCACTAATCATCCTTTTTTCTCTTATTTATTGATAAAGTGAAGAATAGATTTCTTGAGTATCACAATTATATATGGTGAAAGTGTTGAATGTATCTTGGAATATAGTAATTATATCTAGTGAAATTGGTGAATGTAACTTTCTATGCCCATGCATGTAAAATACATCTCTTATGCAAGTCAATAAATACGTCTTAGTCTTCGCCAAATGAGTGAGCCAATGGCAACAATGTGATGAAATGATTGATGTGTTGGAAAGCACCAAAGACATTTTAATCTATTTCATTTTAAATAATTTATTTTAATTATATAAAATTAAAAAGTAAAGATTATACTCAGCACATCATGTTTACAGAGTACATATAAAAGGAGAAATTCACTCTACATATGGGAAACTTCTAGAGTTAAAACATTCCATTTTAGAAACATACAATAAAACAGATAGTGACACCCATCATAAATCTCATAGCCAACTTATCTCTATCTCCATGCAAAAGATACTTCTCAAAATAGCCACTTTTCACCTATCACAAAATCTTCTTTTCTTGGCCAAGGCTTAAATTTGATAGTCCACCTTGCTTGTGTCAATGAAGATTTTTTATTACAATTTAGTCTTCTTTATTGCACATGATAATTAATATCTTTTAATGCAAGTCAAATTTTATATAAGAAATAGAAGAAATATGAAAGGAAGACCATTCTTACATTATGCGTGTGTGTATGTTTTTTCCTTCTATTTTTTAATTCTTTAATAGAAACTATATGTATATGTGTTTTTATGTTTTTTCCTTTCATTTTTTAATTTTTTAATAGAAATTTCTTATTATATATAGTTACATTTTTCATATTAATTATTTTTCCTACAGTTTCTAAAATAAATTACATGTATAATAATACAGTCAAATATTTATTAATACAATCAAATATTTATTTTTACTATATTTTAAGTTAAAATCTTTAAATACAGTTATACAACTATCAAATTTAATATGCTTTTATTTCCATGGAATGAGACATTTTATTTTATTTTATTTTATTTCCTTTTATCTTTTTTTTTTAAATTTTTAAAGTGCTTTCCACCACCAATCGTCCTTTTTTTCTATTATTGATTGGTAAAGTGAAAAGTAGATTTCTTAAGTATCACAATTATATCTGGCCAAAGTGTTGAATGTATCTTGGAATATCATAACTATATCTAGTGAAAGTGGTGATTGTAACTTGATATGCCCATGCATGTAAAATAGATCTCTTATGCAAGCTCATCTTAGTCTTGGCCAAATGAGTGAGCCAATGGCAATAATGTGATGAAATAATGGATGTACCAAACACGTTTTAAGCTATTTCATTCTAAATAATTATGTCGAGAGGCATTCTATAGTCATATCAGGGTGGAGATGAGAGCACTCATTTTTTCTATGTAAATATATAGCTTTTTTAAAAAATTGCAATAAATAAAAAAATAAAAACAAAAAAAAATGGAAAAAATAAAAAAAATAAAAACCAAAAAAGAGTTTGGAAAGCTCGAAGGAAAAAAAGGTGAAAAAAATCACAAAAACTATGGTATAAAACAAAAATTGAAAAAAAAGAAATAAGAAAGTTGAACAAAAAAATAGAGAAAAAAAAAACTATGAAAACTCTAAAAAAATTAAAATTAAAATTAAAAAAAAAAATTGGAGAAAATCACAAAAGCTATAGAAAACACAAAAAGTACAACATACTATAGATATATTTTTTAAAATATAAATAAATATATACATGTGATGAAATAATGGATGTACCAAACATGTTTTAAGCTATTTCATTCTAAATAATTATGTCGCTTCAGTACCACCAGCATATGATCCAGTTGATCCAAGACCAGTAGCTCTAGGCTAGCCACCATCGCCATCCAAAGCCAGCCTAGCCTCTACCCTCGCCTAATCACCACCGTCACTACCAATTTATCCACCACCTTCTAGTGAGTCAATATATTTAGAAGATTAAGCCTAAGTTGTCAATTTTGATATTGAGTCAATTTATCTAGCAACAACCTATTATTGTAGCAGAGATGAGTCAAAGCCAAAGCCTAGCCCAAACTACAATAAAACCAAAAAAATTTGGAATACATAAAAATAAAAACCAAAAAAAGTAATTGGAACCATTGAAGGAAAAAGAGGTGGAGAAAATAAAAAAACTATGGAGCCAAAAAAAGAAATTGCAAAAAATAAAAAAGGTTGAAGGTAAACAAGTGGAAAAAATCACAAAACCATGACAACACAAAAAACACGAAAAAAAAAAAATGGAAATGGTTGAAGGAAAAACAAAGGTGGAGAAGATCAAAAATTATGGAAAACAATGTTTATCTTGAACATTTTTTTAAATTGATATAGAAATGTATATTAAATTAGAATTTTTTCAAACAATGCTTATCTTATTAAATTTTAAAAATCAATTTAGAAACAAATCTTTGCTTTGTTTTATTGTTTTTTATTTAAAAATCAATTTAAAAAAATCTTTACTTTGTTTATACTTGTTATTTATTATTTTTAAAAGTCAATTTAGAAACAAATATTTGCTTTGTCTATACTTTTAATATGTTATTCAATATGTTATTGTTTATTATATATGGAATAAGTATAACTTTGCACATTACAATTATAGAGATTATGTTAATTTCTTATAACCAGTTACAGATTAATTGCACAATAAATTCATATAATAGAACCTCTATCTGATTTATAACAATCAATACTCTGGGTTAATTAACAACTAATAATAGCGGAAGCAAAAAGTAACCAGAAGCCATACACAAATAGACAATAACATAGATGTACCTAAGAAACCCTGATATGGGGAAAAACCTACAAATGTTGGATCTTCTATTCAACCTCAACAACAAACTTTCCACACATAATATAATAACTTGTTGCTACAACAATCTTACATATATAGCCTTGCTGATTTTCATCAACATGCAAGAGAAAAGAAACTTTCCTTACATAACTTGGCTTTCCTTACACATAAAATCACTCTTGGTGTTATCTCCACCTCACAACTCAAGAAACATTCTATTAATAAAAAAGAAATCATGCTATTGCTAAATATCCAACTCGATTTGCCCTTAAGCAACTTTCACCCTCCACACAGGCCCACCTTCTGAGCTACAGAAAATCAACACTCCCTCTTAACAAGGAATGTGTTCTGTAGAACACCCAACTTATCCCTGAAGTATACAAACTTACTTTTCATCAAGGGTTTGGTTAGGATATCTGCTATCTGTTCGTTAGTAGGACTGTACTGGAGCTTCACTGTCCCCTTCTCCACACAATCTCTTATGAAGTGGTACTTGATCTCAATGTGCTTTGACTTGTCATGAAACACTAGATTCTCAGAGAGTTTGATACAACTCTAATTATCACAGTAAATGACTGTAGGATCTAGCTCTTGATCAAAGAGCCCAGCTAGAAGTTTTTGAAGCTAGATAGCCTCACATGTAGCCATACTGGCTATCATATACTCAGCCTCCACAAAACTCAGTGCAACTGACTTTTGTTTCCTACTGTACCAAGAGACTGCTCCTGATCCCAAACTGAAACTGCACCCTGAAGTGCTCTTCTGATTAGTTGTACTACCTACCCAATCTACATCGGTGAACCCCTCAAGATTCACTCCATTCTGTTGAACATACTTCAGTCCATAATCAATTGTGCCTTGGAGATACCTCAAAACATGTTTCGCAGCTATCCAGTGCACACGTTTAGGTTCCACCATAAACTGACTTAGTGAGTTCACTGCAAAACAAATGTCTAGCCTGGTGTTGACTAGATACAAAAGAGAGCCTATCAACTATCTGTATAAAGTCAGGTCCACTGCCTCTGATCTAGAAGCATCAATCTTATTCTAGTTGGTCACAAGTGGCGTGCACATGGTCTTACAGTCCTCCATCCTAAATTACTTCAAGATATCAATTATGTACTTCCCTTGTCCAAGGAAGATCTCTCCCTCTTTCTGCCACAACTCCAATCCCAGGAAGTAGTACATTAATCCCAAGTCCTTCATCTCAAACTCTCCTACAAGATCCCGCTTACAGTGGGCTATGAGCTCCTCTGACCCTATGAGAAATAGGTCATCAACATACAACACCAATATGAGAAGTTCATCCTTCACCTAAACATAGTACAGGTTCATATCTTCCTCACTCTTGATGAAGCCCACGCTCTGCAAGTAACTATCAATATGTGAATACCACACCTTGGGAGCCTGCTTGAGCCCATATAGCACTCTTCTCAACCTGCATACATGAGAATCCCTCCCATGTGCTTCAAATCCTTCTGGTTGTTCTATGTAAATCTCTTCCTCAATCTCTTCATTGAGGAAGGCCATCTTTACATCCATTTGGTGAATCCTCCAACCAATTTGTGCTACTATAGAAATGATAGCTCTTATGGATGAGTACCTGGCTACTGGAGCAAAAGTCTCATCGTACTCAACTCTTCCCTTCTGAGAAAACCCCTTAGCCACAAATAGGACTTTGAATTTTTTCACACTACCATCTACAGCATGCTTAATCTTATACAGCCATCTTGAGCCCACCACTGACTTACCTTTGGCCGAGGTACTACCTCCCACACACTATTCTTCATGATGGAAGAATACTCTTCTACCATGGCATCCCTCCATACTTGGTGCTTAGACGCCTCCTAAAAGATGGAAGGCTCCTCTTCAATTAATTCACTCATAAGTACCACATAATTAGAATAATGTTTGGGAGCTTTTCTTTGTCTGACTAAATCCTGTGGGTCACCAACATACTCTTGGGCCTCTCTCAATGTTTTCTCAGTTGCTCTATTTCTCTTCTTCTCAGTAATAGGAATCTGAGGCTGAGAAATTATTTGTTCCTCTTTCTGATCAACTTGCTCGGCCTACTTGCTCTACTCTCCAACTTGCAAGACTAAAGTTTGAGGGATTTGCTCTGCCTCAACCTTGGGTGATTGCTTCTTCTCATTCATCAAGCTACTAGACTTATGAAGAGCCCTCTCTTCCTCAAACTTCACATCTCTGCGAACAACTATTTTCTTGAGGGCAAGAATGTAAACCCGATAAGCCTTAGAGGTTTCACTATACCCAACAAGGATACCCTTCTCTACAGTTGGTTCCAACTTGGTTCTCTTCTCCACAGGAATGTGACAATACACAAGGCATCCAAAGATGTGAATGTGCTCTAAATCTGGTTTCTTACTGGTGAACTCCTCTTCCAGAGTTAATTTGTCCAACACTTTGTGAGGGCTCCTATTCTACAAATACATAGTTGTATTGCAAGCTTCTTCCTATACAAACCAAGGTAGATCCTGATCATGAAGCATGGCCTTGGCTGCTCCAATTATAGCCTTGTTTTTCCATTCAACAACCCCATTCTGTTGAGGGTTGTACAAAACCGTCAACTCTTTCTTGATACCTTCCTGAGTATAGAAATCTTTGAAGGCATTTGAGGTATACTCACCTCCATTATTAGACCTTAGTATCTTGATCTTCCTCCCTATTTGTTTCTCCACAAGAGCCTTAAACTCTTTGAACCTATTGAAGACCTCATCTTTGTTCTTCAAAAAATATATCCATGTCTTCCTAGAGAAGTCATCAATGAAAGTAACATAATACTCATACCCATTCAAGGATATTGTTGACATGGGCCCACACACATCTGAGTGTACAAGATCCAAAATCCCTTTGGATCTAGTGTCACTGTTTGGAAAACTGGTCTTAGCATATTTACCAAGAGTACAACCCTTGCAAACCTCATGGTTTTATGTCTTCATCTCAAGTGGCCCCATCACTATTTCCTTGGGCACATTAAGTGCTCCATGGTGAAAATGAGCCATCCTCTTGTGCCACAATTCTCCTAGCCCTCTACAGTTGCTTACCAATGCATGTGCTGGCTCAAACTATAACCGAAACAGGCTTCCATGCCTGACTCCAATCACTTTTGCAACCTTGGAATCCTTGGGACGAATATAGACTTTGCCCCTTTCAAAGGTTATAATGTAACCCTTGTCCTCCAAAGTAGAAACTGAGATTAAATTCTTCATCATGCTAGGGACATACAACACATCCTCCACCAACAAGGGTTTTCCAGACTCCCTCTAAAACTTGACGGTGCCAATACCAGTTGCATGGTACTTGGCATTGTCTCCAAGCTCAATATAGAAATCCAACTTCTTCTCCTCCAACTTGGTGAAGTATTCACTGACTCCCATCATGTGGCAAGAAGCCCCACTATCAATATACCATACCCTATTGGCAATTGAGCTTGAGAGATAGGCAATGAATGAAAACTCATTCTCAAATGATGATGCAAACTCGTCCACCTCTACTATGGCAGCAACTTGCTTCTTTTACTTGTCCTTATTTTTCTTATTTGAACATTGACTGGCATAGTGACCCATTTGATGGAAACAAAAACAATTTATCTTGCTCAGATCTTTCTTCTTCCCATTCTTAGAAGAACCTTCCATTTGCCCTTTATTGGACTTTTGCTTGCCCTTGCTTGCAAGAGAAAGATTTTCTTTGTCTTGACCCTTCTTTGTCTAATATCCGTGATGAGCACCTTCACAGATCTCCTCCTAAATGAAATCATCCCAAAGCCTCACCCAATCAGGTAGCCGATCTCTACCAACAACACACTTGACAAACACTTTCCAATGCTTTGAAAAATAGTTCAAGGCTATACACACCAACTCATCTTCATCAATCATCTCTCCAACAACAACAAGCTCATCCCTAACTTGTGTCAGCTTGGACAAGTAAGAGGTCATGCTCTCACTTTTAGACATCCTGGTGTTATGCAATTTGTCCTTCAGCATCATCTTACAACTGCGATAGTCACTCTGATAAGTTTTGTGAGCGAATCCCACATCTCCTTGGTGGTGTCTTTCCTGAATAGATGAGGAATTAGATGATCTCTTACCCCATCCAGGATAATCCTCTAAGCTTGGCCTCCTTGAGTTAATGCGAATCTAGGGCAATAGGATCATTTGTTGGTGGTGTCACCTTTGTACTAGTATAGGTCCACAACTTGTTCTCCTTGAGAACGGATGTAATCTGAACCTTCCACTGTAAGAAGTTGGATGCACCCTTAAGCTTGTCCTCATATCGAACACTGGTTGCCATAGCCATAGAAGAAACTAAAGACGAAAATCTGATTTTGTTTTTTGAAATTTGTGTTTCAAATCTTGGCTTCGTATTTAGAATTTAGAGCTCTGATACCATGTTAATTTCTTATAACCTAGTTACGGATTAATTGCACAATAAATTTACAGAATAGAATCTCTATCTGATTTATAACAATCAATACTCTAGGTTAATTAACAACTAATAACAATGGAAGCAAAAATTAACCAGAAGCCATACATAAATAGTCAATAACACAGATATACCCAGGAAACCCCAATATGGGGAAAAACTTGCAAATGTTGGATCTTCTATTCAGCCTCAACAACAAACTTTCCACACATAATACAATAACTTGTTGCTACAGTAATCTTACATATATAGCCCTACTGACTTTCATCAACATGCAAGAGAAAAGAAACTTTCCTTACATAACTTGACTTTCCTTACACATAAAATCACTCTTGGTGTTATCTCCACCTCACAATTCAAGAAACATTATATTAATAAAAAAGAAATCATGTTGTTGCTAAATATCCAACTCGAGTTGCCCTTAAGCAACTTCCAGCCTCCACACGGGCCCACCTTCTGAGCTACAAAAAATCAATAGATTAAAGATATGTAATTAAGAGTTGATTTACAACTAGTATATTTATATTTAAAAATATATATCTAAAGTACGAGGGATATCTTTAAAAAAGAAATTGGAAAAAATAAAAACTAAGAACTAAAAAAAATTGGAAAAATAAAAAATAAAAAATAAAAAAAGAATAAAAAACTAAAAATCAAAAAAGAAATTAAAAATAAGAAAATCACACAATGCCTTGGAGAAATCAGTTAAAAGCCCGTGTTTTTTGGAAATTCAGTGATTATCATTTCTTTCTTTATTTTATTTTTAATTGTTTTTCTCTATTTCCTTTTTGGTATTTTAATTTTTTTTTATAAATTCACGCAGAAAAAATGAGTGCTCTCATCCCCACTATGTTGTGACTATAAAACGTCTCTCGGTGTAATTATAGCGATAAAAAATATTTGCTACTACTTTCTTCATTGTCACTCAATTTGCTAAGGTCATCTTTCTATTATCGCACCAAGATGCCTACTTTATAGTCAACTTGGAAATGTTCTCAACAATGATACAACTAGACAAGTCAAGTCCTAAGCATAGTGTGGTGATTGAAAATTCTCTAGAGTTCAAAAGGAGGGCAAGTTGGGTTTGTGGAGTGGATGCGCTGCTCTTAAGGTACAGCCAATATTTTGTGAAGCTTATTGCTTTCTATCTTTTTGAAATTTTGTTTGAATGATTGCAATTTTCAAGTGGGAATTGTATCGAAGTGTTTTCTTCAAGAAGAAAGAAATCCTTTGTGTTTCTTTTCAATTTATAATTACTCGTGGACTAACCACCACTTTGGATCTAAATAAAGGTGCTGGTTTGAAAAATTCACTAACACTTGCAAGTTTTGATGTAACAACAAACCTACAAAACTATAAAAAAGACTGTGTCGAAACCACTTTGATACTTAAAACAATCTTATTCTTGTTCTTGGTCATTGTGGACAGGAATTCCTTGCAGATATACATCACCCCTTGAAGGGATTTCAAAATATGTTTCGACCCTTTTCGCTCTAGGCTATGCAAATGTGTTATGTCCTGACAACGATTTGCTGGAGGAAGTGTTGGAAAAACAAGGGAACAGGGACAGCATAAAACAATGCTATAGCATACAATGGACACCAAAATATAAACACGAATAGAGAAGAGAGACAACACAAGAGACAACAATATATTATATGTATATATTTTCCTTTAGCTATGAATACATACAAACTTGATACAGATTACAATGACAGAGCTACTGCTCTATTTTCCTTAGATGCCCCAATCACTAGAGCTACAAACTATTTCTCTGGATCTACCTGTAGGAACTCCGTAGCTGTCTGTGGATTACCCTATGTTGTTGCACACCAAACCTTCTATTCTCTAATGTTCTCCTTCTATTGTTCTATGTTGTTCTCTTGTAGAACATTTCCTTCACATTCCTTCTGCTACTGTAGGTTCACTCTTGCATACTATCTCATCCTCTGCAATATTCTCCTTCTACTGTTCTCTGTTAGAACATTCCCTTATGCTACTGTAGGATAACTCACTTCTGTTCTATCTTCTACTATTGCAAGCTTCTCACTTTATTCTCATCTACCATCAACTAACTTTCCCTCCTGTTTTGTCTCATTCCACATGACCAGAAAATGGGTGCTTAAACACATTTCAAATTCAAACTCACCTATCAAAATGAATGCGGCAGGCCAACAGTGCTAGAGATGAATATGGAAGATCTCCAAGTTCTGATGTGGGAGCTGACGTCATTAAATGGTCTGACGGAAGATTAAATTCTTCCAACACCCCCCCTTAATCTGAAGTCAGACATCATTCAAAAAAATTCTTTCCAGAGCTGATCTCCAAAGTTATGCCTTTGCCTTTGCCTTTCCGAAGCAGATCTCTGAAGCTATTTCTACTATCTCCAGAGTTCTTTGCAACTCTGGAGCTCTCTGTCTACATCTCTAGAGTTGACTCCCTATTTCTGCATCTCTGAAGCATCTCCGGAGCTGTCCTCTTTCCTGGGTTGCACACCTCCGGAGCTGTCCACAATGCCTAGCCTATCCCTTAGGCATTCAAAGGAATCTTTTGGCAATGCCTTTATAAATATGTCAGTGAGCTGCTGCTCAGATCTGCAATACTATAACTCAATCTCTCCTCATTCTACCAACTCCCTTATGAAATGATAATAGATCTCAATGTGTTTTCTTTGTCTGTGGAAGACTAGATTCTTTATCAGGGCTATTGAAGAAACATTGTCACAATGAATGGTTGTACCATCTTCTTGCTACTCATACAAGTCTGCAAGGATCCTTCTTAACCAAATAGCCTGACATGCTGCTACATTTGCTGCAATATACTCAGCTTCTGCAGTAGAGAGAGAGAGACAATAGGCTGCTTCTTAGAGGCCCATGACATCATGCTTGAACCCATGTGAAACTAGCTAACTTAAACTCATTTGAAACATCATACAAAATTCCATAGCCTGTTGTGCCATTCACATACCTCAGGATCCTCTTTCCTGATTGCCAATGTGTGTCCTTAGGATTCTCCATGAACCTATAAATTAGGCTTACAACATACATCAAATCAGGCCTAGTGGCTGTCAAGTACATGAGGCTTCCAACCATACTCTTGTAGAGGGTTGGGTTTACTTCCTTGCTGATGTCCTCTTTACTCAATTTCAGACCTGTAGCTGTTGGTGTAGGGGTAGGTTTACTATTCTCCATTTTGAATCTTTTCACAATCTGTTTGGCATAGTTGGTTTTCGAAATAAATATGCCATACTCTGTTTGCTTGACCTCAATGCCAAGAAAAAACTTTAGCAAACCTAAGTTTGTCATCTCAAACTCATTCTTCATTGCCTCTTTGAAATCAACAATGAAAAGATTACAATTGCAGTAAAAATCAGATCATCTACATACAAAACAATAATCAAAATTTTACCTTCATCTACTTTGATGTAGAGAGTGGGCTCACTGCTGCTTTTTCTAAAGCCATTACTCACCAAATATGAGTCTATTCTGTTGTACCATGCCCTAGGTGCTTGTTTTAGCCCATAGAGAGCTTTCCAGAGCCTATATACTTTGTCCTCTAGCCCTGGGACTTCATATCTAGGTGGCTGCTCCACATACACTTCCTCTTTCAGCAGTCCATTCAAGAAGGCTAACTTTACATCCATTTGAAACACCTTCCACTTGTGTTGGGCTGCTATTGCTATGATTGCCTGAACTGTTTCCAGCCTTGCAACTGGTGCATATGTCTCATCATAATCTCTTCCAGGCTGTTGTTTGTACCCTTTGACAACTAGCCTTGCCTTATGTCTTTCAATCTTTCCTTCAGTAGTAGACTTGGTCTTATAGACCCACTTAACTCCAATCACTTGTTTACCCTTGGGTAAATCAGTTAGGTGCCATGTGTCATTCCTCTCTATGGCTTCCAATTCTTCATCCATGGCCTTACACCATTTCTCTTCTTTCACAGCTTCTTCAAAGTGGATTGGATCACTACAAGAAAATAATGCAAAATCAAAATTCTCATCATCATCAGCATACCTTGTGCTATCATAAATCTCCTTCACACTCCTTGTCCTCTGTGGAATCAATGATGCAAGTGTGGGGTCTGAAATACCTCCAGGGCTGCTACTGTTCTGACCTCTGGAGCTATTGTTCTATCGACCTCTAGAGCTACTACACTGACCTCCAAAGCTACTGTTCTGTCGACCTCTGGAGCTACTACACTAACCTCCAGAGCTGCTACTGTTATGACCTCCAAAGCTACTACTGTGCTGACCTCTGAAGCTATTGTGCTGACCTCCAGAGCTGTAGTTTTCCAATGCTCTATGGTAGTTTCTCCCCGAGCTGCTGCTCTTCGTAGTTCCTCCAGAGTTGATGTCCTCTGGAGCTTCTTCATCTTCAAGGGGTATTGTGACTGAGATACCCATGGTGCTGTCCACCATTCCATCCTATGCTTCATTCTCAATGAACTCAATATCCCTGCTGGTTACAAGCTTTTTGGTGATGGGATTATACAGTCTATAGGCTTTTGACTCTTCATTAGAGCCTATGAAGATACATTTCTCACCTCTATCATCAAATTTCTACCTCTTCTCTTTAGGAACGAATGCATATGCCACACACAGGAAGATTCTTAGGTGCTCAAGACTCCACTTGCAGTTTGTCCATGCCTCTTGTGGAATCCTATCATGAACGGCCTTTGTAGGACACCTATTCAATAGGTAAACTATTGTTGCTACAGCCTCACCCCAATAATCATTTAACAGTCCCTTTTCCTTCAACATGCTAGCTGTCATCTCTGTGATGGTTCTATTTTTCCTTTCAGCTACTCCATTTTGCTGTGGAGTATACCTAGTTGTAAACTGTTTATGAATGCCTTCATACATGCAAAAATTTAGAAATTGCTTAGAGATATACTCTCCCCCTCTATCTGTTCTTAGGGCTTTGATATAGTGGCCACTTTGCTTTTCAGCTGATGCCTTAAACTCCTTAAACTTCTCAAAGGCTTCTGATTTATTTTTCAAGAAATACATCCAGATTTTTCTACTGTAATCATCTATGAAGGTCATGAAATATACATTCCCACCTAATGTGGGGGTTTTCATGGGGCCACATAAATCTGAATGCACAAACTCCAATGGTGCTCTTGCCCTTCTAGAATACCCTGATTGAAAGGGTTGTCTATGTTACTTTCCTAAAATGCAGGCTTCACATTTTCCATCAGGCTCTACAATGTTAGGTAGCCCTCTAACCATGCCTTTCTTGGACAATAAACTCAAACCAGAGAAACTTAAGTGCCCATACCTCAAATGCCACAATTTGGATGGGTTTTTGATGACTATCCTAAAGGCTATTTGTTGTCCCACTGCTGTGAGCACCAGAGATAGTGCTGGAAACTATGCCAAAGATAGCGCCGGAGACTCTACATGTATCCTAAGAGGAAACATTCTGTTCCTCATCATCTGCACTGCTACAATCACTTTCTTACTACCTCCTTTATCAAATATTGTGCACTCTCCATTTTCCATCAGGATTCTATAACCATTTTGGACCATCTGTCCAACGCTCAATAGGTTATGTTTTATGCCTGGGGCATAATTACATCCTGGATTTGCATTTTCTCACCTTGCTTGCTAAGGACTGTGATGATGCCTCTTCCTATAATAGGAACCTTTTGACTATTCCCCATCATGATCTTAGACTTGACATTTCTATCAATGGAGGCAAACAAGTTTTCATTACCACTCATGTGGTTGCTACACTTGCTGTCCAAATAACAGACTTCAGGGTTGCTCTTCTCAGCAAGGTTGCACACAATAAACAACTTAGACTGATTTTCATTTTTAGCCTTGTTCTCATTTGCTACATTAGCATTTTGGCCTCCATAATCACATTGTTTCTTTCTACACTCACTAGCATAATGTCCAAACTTATGACAGTAATAGCATTGAACATTTCTTTTGTCATACCTCTGATTAGAACTGTTGTTCTTCTTTGTTCCTTGATAGCTTGGCTATGAGCTACTTGCCTCTTCTTGGCTGTTTGAAACTCCTATAACGGAGTTGCTTCTTCCTCTACCTCTTTAACCTTTGCCTCTACTATTTCTTCCTCTTCCCCTACCTCTTGCATTGGTTTGAGCCTTAAAGGCTTGCTCAAGGGAAGGAGCGGATCTATTCAACCACTGCTCATGGCTTTGTAGAGAGCCCATCAATTCATCCACTGTCATCTTGGATAGGTCCTTTGTCTCCTCAATGGTTATGACAATAGGGTCAAATCTAGAAGGTAGACTCCTTAGGATTTTATCAACAATCCTTTGATCATCCATGGTTTCTCCATTTATCCTCAACTGATTTAGCATGGTCGAAACTCTAGTGTGAAAGTCTGAAATAGACTCACTCTCCTTCATCTGTAAGGTTTCAAAATCTCTTCTAAATAGGTGGAGCTTGACTGATCTCACCTTGTCAGTTCCCTTATAGCTGTTCTACAATATTTCCCATGCCTATTTTGAGTAGTTTGTTGCTGCAATGCGGGGGAAAATAGCCTCTGGCAAGGCTGCCTCAATTAGACTGAGGGCTTTTGCATCCTTCATTCTTGTTTCCTTCAACTAGTTTCTTTGAGCATTAGAAAGGGATGCATAGGCTACTGGATCTGTGGTGTCTATGAACCCATTGGTGACCAAATCCCATAGGTTATTAGCAACAATAATAGTCTTCATCTTCTTAGCCCATATGTCATAGTTCTGTCCATCAAAACTTGGTGGCTGCTGCCATCCTTTGTTGTCCCCACCTACCATGCTTCTCAAATCTAAGAAGGCTGATAACACCTAGACAAACTAGGGCTTATAAAATACCCACTTGAATCTAACTACCTAGAAAAATAAGGCTCTGATACCAATTGTTGGAAAAATAGGGGAACAGGGACAGCATAAAACAATGCTACAGCATACAATGGACACCAAAATATAAACACGAACAAAGAAGAGAGACAACACAAGAGATGACAATATATTATATATATTTTTTTTCCTTCAGCTATGAATACATACAAACTTGATATAGATTACAATGATAGAGTTGCTTCTCTATTTTCCTTAGATGCCCCAATCATTGAAGCTACAAACTGTTTCTCCAGAGCTGCCTATAGGAACTTCGTAGTTGTCTGTGGATTACCCCGTGCTGCTGCACACCAAACCTTCTATTCTCTGTTGTTCTCCTTTTGGTGTTTTGTATTGTTCTCTTCTGGAACATTCCCTTCACATTCCTTCTGCTACTCTAGGGTCACTCTTGCATACTATCTCATCCTCTGCAATATTCTCCTTCTATTTTTCTCTATTAGAACATTCCCTTCTGCTACTACAGGATAACTCACTTGTATTCTATCTTCTACTATTGCAATCTTCTCACTTTATTCTCATCTACCGTCAACTAACTTTCCCTCCTATTTTGTCTCATTCCACATGCCCAGAAATGGACTCTCAAACACATTTCAAATTCAAACTCACCTACCAGAATGAATGCGGTAGGCCAATGGTGCTAGAGATGAATATGGAAGATCTCCAAGTTTTGACACGGGGGTTGATAGCATTAAATGGTCTGACAGAAGATTAAATTCTTCCAATAGGAAGCAGTTCAACAAGCAATGCGAGCAGATGCAACAATGTTCATGGTAGGGGGGACCTAACATTAGAGGCTAAGTCGCTAGACAAAACAAGTTTGCTGTTACCTAGATACCAACAGGAGCTAGTGTCCCAAGTTGCTAATGCATCAAAGGGACTTGTAGTGCTTGTCATCATGTTAGGGGGGCCTTTTGATATATCCTTTGCAAAGCACAATGAAAATATTAAAGGCATTCTATGGGTAGGCTATCCAGGAGAGGCTAGAGGTCCAACCATTGCTGATGTATTGTTTGGGCAACACAATCCAAGTGTGTATAAATTAACCACTCCATTTCTTTTCCATTACATCATGTATGTAACCCAATCTTGTGAATATGCAGAGCTAACAACTAATACATATGCCTTTCTTATTTGTTCATCTTAGGTGGGAAATTGTCAGTGACTTGGTATCCTCAAGAATTTTCTAACAATGTCCCCATGACTAACATGAACATGAGGCCAAATCCAGCCACATGATATCCTAGAAGAAGTCACAGATTCTACATTGGACAAACTATTTACAATTTTGGTGAAGGTCTGAGTTATGTAAAATTTGACACCACTCTAGTTAAGGGAACTGAGCTGGTGTATCTTCCCATCCTGAATAATGGAAAGCATGCATGTTCTGCTTCTTCATGTGAGTCCATCCTTGTAAGACACACCAAATGTGAGGACTTGTTCATGGAGATTCATGTTGATGTAAAGAACACTGGTTGTAGAGATGGAAGCCATGTTGTATTCCTATTTTCTACACCCCCATCCAACTATCAAAATAAAGATGCTCCAAAGAGGTAGTTGATAAGATTCAAAAAGGTTCATGTTGAAGCAGGAGGCAAAGAAAGAGTGGCATTCAACATTGATGTATACAAGGACCTCAACATTGTGGATAAAGCTGGCAATAGCAATCTACCCCTCGGTTCATATCTCCTCCACATAGGTGATCTCAAACACTTTATCTCTTTGCAAGTATGAGCCTAATTTCTCCTGTGGGGAGTCAGGCTACTCTCTCTCTTCAAAGAACATAAATTTTTTGTATGTTTGTCCTACTAGCCAAAAACATATTGGTGGTTCTCTTATTGAAATTGATAATTAAATGTCCTGTGTGCAAAATACCTCTAGGAGGCTTTGATATTAATAAGATGATTAATCTTTTTAGACTTTTTCATTGCAGAACATCTTTATGAGAAAATAGAAAGCTAATAAAAGTCAATAAAAGCCAATAAAAATTAATAAGAAGTTTGATTATTCATCTTTAATAAAACTCAACAAAAAATTAAATCCTCATTAAAAATTTAAGAGAAACTTAATATATAATTAAATAGTATAATTATAAAAGAGAAAAGTGGATATTTTTACATTTTCCTTGCTTATTTTTACATCAGTTTACATGAATGTGACTAATATATAATCTTAGCACTCAATTGGTCACTTTTGGTACACTTGCTAACACTAAACTTGAATCCATCCCTTTGTTATGCTATATCATTTAGTTCATGTTTAAGATTGTGTTTGTGATTCTACATTCTAGAGTGCATTGTAATGGTGACCTCATCATTTTGTTTTCAAATTAAAATTTAACCATTTCCTATGTTAACTCTTCTTGAATATGACTATTACCTATCGGCGACCATGCCAAATGTTTCAAATTACATGTCTAGGATTGTATTTAAAGCTGTTATCCCGGATCATTCTAATTATCAGGAAATCAAGACAGTTCATTGACATTAAATCACATTAGTCATCATCATGTCAATTGCAAATTCAACTATCATATTCTACTCTCTACCAAAATCCAATATCATTATTTTCCTTTCTTATATTGTTGAATCAAGCTTGGGGTCTCTTTGGTAGAAAGGAATTTGAATTCTCTTCCCTTTGACCCTTTGTCATAGCATGTATCAAGGACGCTACTTAGCAACACCCATTTTCCTTTACACATACATACATCAAGTCATCATATTTCTGAAGTGTTAAATATTTATCTTTGCCTAAAATGAACCCATGTCATCAAGATAGATCCATGCAAGATGGACTAGATCATAGATGTGGTCATATTCCAAATCCTTAAATTCTTAGGTCTCAATCATCATAGGATTCTAACTTTTTCTCTAGTTCTAAATTTTACTTTTTGTCTCTTTGTTATAGCATCATGGTAGTCAAAGTCCACATTGAATAGATTTCAAGGTGAGCCCATAATTGTCTTAGTCAATTAAATTTATTTATCTCTCCAATTATTCCATTATTATTCTCAACTCAATAATTTATTTAGGGTTTGTATTACATCAATTATCCCCTACATATATTTATAGTGTTTTCTCTTATTAATACTACAATAAAAGAGTAAAAATATAAATATATGGATATAGTTTATCATAGTAAAAGATTTATCCAACTTTGTTAGAGTTGCAATGGTGAAAATTACATACTCATGCCAATTTTCCTTATGTTTTGAGCCCACATTAAAGCATTTTTAATGCAATGACTAGCTTACAAGTGGCATATTCTTGCATGAATTTAGCTTATGAAACCACCATATCCTCATCCCATTATCACTCATCTTCAAAGGTTTGATCCTAATCCCTAGATCTCATATTCATAATCTTTGATAAAATTTGAAGGTGCAAGCATCACATAGGTCATTTTTGTAGTCATGCATCTAAACTGTGAAATTTTAAAATTCAAAATTATAATTTACATCTTATCAATCTTTTGGGTTAGCACTATGAGTTGATCTAGCACATGTTTGTGTATAGAGTGCTGCTAAATTCAATTGTTTATATTTTTTGTATCAACATCCTAGATCACACTCAGTGATCCGTCATCAAGAAGAGCAGAGTTTATTTTTGTGTTATGTTCTATTTAAAGACATCCATTCATTCATTTTAAAAATCATAGGGGTCTATCAGGATATCCTAGGAACCATTAAAGAATGTTTGTCATAGAGTATTTATGAGAGGAGCATAGCAACATTACATCAACATTTATCATCTTAGGTTCATTACATGCTTTCTTGTTTTCCTTGATCATTATTGTGAAGTTGTTAAATTGGTATATCTAGGTGTTTGACTAAGGAGAACATGACTCTCATTATTTATTAGATTCCTTAATGGTGTTTCTAAACATGCCCTTCCAAATATTCTAAAAAGTAGAGCAAATCATAGTTGAATTATAGATTCTAAGACATTTTTCTAATCTAGTCCTAAAATTCTAACATTCTAGTGAACTAATCCCTAACATCTTTAGCATCATAGTCCCATCTTTAAAATCTAGCTAAGTATCATATTTAAATTCCACATTAATTATAACATCAATTTCAATTATTAGTCCTAGATAATAAATCGTGTGGATAATCATCCTTTAATTATTGGATCTAGGTGAAAAGTAGTGAACCAAATTTTATTTTCATTCTAATAGTAAAAGCATTTAGAAATATTTTCTTCTTGTATTCAAATATGATAGTTGTATCAACAAGTATAAATTTTTCTCCAATTAATATATGTATTATTATTTTTTCTAGTAAATTGAGGGAATGTATTTCGGCTCTCACCCATGACTAAAAATCAACATTACCAAAGACAAGAAACTTACAAAATCAATACTCATCTAAGGAGAGAAACTCACTTGAGAATCAATACTCATCTAAAGTTTAAAGAAAAGAAATAATATACAAATGTAACACCAAAAAACTTAAAACCTAAATAAAGGGAGAATGAGCTTAGGAGAATTCAAAAGTCACCCTCATACCCTTTCATGATACAAGGGCCTCCATAGTCATTTTCTCACTACCTCTCATGTAATTCCATTCTTCCATGTGTAGTCTTTCCACTTCTAACTTTCTACATCTACACTTATTTGAAGGAGTTGTCAAAACGTCCAAACCTAAAGGAAAGGAAACAACTCCCAACTCTTCCTCCATAGTGGAGATGGCTTTATGAAGGTGTAACATCTCTTTCTTAGTAACTTCCACCTCACCAAGTAACCATTATTCTTTCTAGAGTCTTTGTGTCTTTTGACAAAAAAATCAATAGGTAGTTCATCCCTAAAATTAATCTCCTCCAACACCTTATCAAGACTTGATTTTATCAATCTTTTCTTCCCCATAATTTATTTTATTATTTATAGAAATGGATTGAGATATGGTTATAACTTCGTCATAAAAAGGACAACTTTATAACCATCTAGGGTAGCATCAAAATCACTTACCTCACTAAGATAAAGTAAGTCATCATCCAATCTAACCAAGGAGGAAGTCAACTCCCCCAAATCCTCTACACCACTTGTGATGTGTAAACTCTCCCTAGCCAATAAAGGAAAATATTGAAATCTTACCATGCTTGGCCAAAAAGTATCCACATGAAATTTGAATTTGGTTTTATGATATTTGGAATCCAATTTTTTGTTGAAGTCACCAAAGGGACTCATAGGAGTAGGAACACTCTACAACACTAAAAATCTTCCACACAAGAGAGAAGTAATGAAAATTTTTGCATGCCAATCATGGTACAATGCATACAAGATGATTAATGTACAAGAGAGCCCTTGTTTATATAGATGAAGGTGAGACATAGGACAACATAGGATTATAACACTTATCATAATCATATGACTTGAGACACAAAATAGAAATGCAAGTAAATGTCATAAGTACACTTTACTAACTACGTGTGAATAGGTCCTAAAAAGGAACTAGTTAACTACTTAACCTATGTATGTGCATGGAAGTGGGAGACTACAAGCAGGTCAAAATATTTTTTCTAAACTTGGTAAAAATTGATATTGGATGAGAAATTGAAGATAGCCATTGTCACACCACAAATTTTGACTATGTTTTATTTTTTACTTGTACGTATTTAATAGATAATTTTGCATGAATTAATGATTTGAAGTTATGTGAAAATGCCCCTAGATAAATCAATGATATCATGAGATTGTATTTATATGCTTATAATTTAGACATGTGATTATATGATGTCATGATTATTTATTCATAACATTTATGGATTGACTAACGATACACTAATCCTAGTTTGGTGATTGTAAGTTGTAACTAGGAAACATGATTTTCCACCCTCTAAGAAAAAGAGGGAGAGCATCATCGGAGACGTATGGATAAGAATAGATTGTTGCCATCTTTATGAAATAGGATACTCTCCCTTGCAAATCTAAGCACAATACTCAAACAAGCCTATGCAAGAAGGCTGTAAATAAAATATTACAATAGAAATGTGAAGAGAAATCTATAACTTATATTTTATTGAATCTAAAAATGTATTACAAAATAAGAAATCTTATGAGATTTTGAGAATTACACATCCAACACCTACAACAAATAAATTTTTCCCCCTTTGGACTCCTTCCAGCAACATCTGGGGTCTCTCAAAAATTTCTTCCCCCTCTAAAGCTCTAAGATAAATCTGTCACTTATTCCTCTCACCGCTCCCTCATTTTTTAGAATTTTCTAAAATGGTTTTTGGGTTTTGTGCCCCTCCTTCCTAGCATTCCATAATATTTTGAATTTCCTTATTTCAATAATAAATGAGAAAGTTATGCCTATTTTACTGAGACTAGGTTTCACAAATAAGACCCAAACATGCAACAACATGCAAAGCTTGTGGCCCACATGGTTTCATTAAAATTTCCCTGGTTTCACTAAAACCATCAAATGGAAACACCTCTTGGAAATCCACACCCTTCTTGGAGGTTACAATTTTGGAAATAAAAATAGGAGTTGTTGACCCACTTATGATGGAATCTTCCACCAAATCAGCTCCACCAAAATACAAATTAATGCATATCTCCAAGTGGATTCCTAGAAAAGATTCTCGCCACTAATGGAGGAATTTGCAAATTACCGGGGTATTTTTCTTCAAAATTACATTTTTTAATATACCCCAAGAAAATACATTTGTTGCAACTTTAAATATTATTTCCCAAGCCCATAAACCTTATTGAAAATAAACCAAATTAAAATAACAATATTTTTGGTGATGCAATATTGCCATTGACCATGGATGCTCCTATATTAGACACCCAAGGTAAGAAATTTGTGAGCATACACTCACAAATATATGCACAAAAAATTTCTCTCTTTTTCCAACATCTACCTGGAGCACTCTGTATCCTCCTCCACCTACTGTATCTTCTCTCCTTCACTCTCATGGGACTGAACCCACTACAACAATCTGACCACCTTAACCAATATGCATTCACCTCTTCATCTTCATACATCTCATTCATCTATACAAAATTCAAATCAACATTACTTTCATCTTCATAAAATTCAAGAAAATAAGGCATTACCTCATCTGCTACAACTTCCTTTTCACCTCCATCTATAGTCAATGCAAGCCATTATTTTTCAATTACTACAATCTTTTCTTTTACCTCATCCTCTTGCATGAGGATATCATCTTCAATGTCACATACTTGAAATTATGCTACACCTTCTCTTTTACCTATAAACAAAACAATGTTAGCATAATCATTGGACCTTTCTTCTCCTATCTACATCTTCTCTATCTCCTTATCACATTCATTTGACTCTTTCCCTTCAAATAAGATATCAATCTTTCTCATCTCCTCTTTGAGAAGGAGATCTTCTTCATCTTCACCAAATTCTTCATCAAATATAGGACCCTCTATTGAAATGAACCAGAAAACTGAGAGGGGGGGTGAATCAGTTGTCTCAAATCTTTAATTAATTCTGCACCTTAAAACATTAAACACGTGTCCACTATTTGTTATGATTAAATCATGGAAGCATAAACTCAGAAACATAAACACAATTGCAAGATCATACACAAGTGACACTAGATTTTTACATGGAAAACCCTGTTAAGGGAAAAACCACGGTGGATCTTAGTCCACACGATCTATAAGTTATAACAGTACCAAAAATCAGAGGCTCATTTCCCTTAGGGCTCACTGCCAAAAGGTTGAACTGAGATAACAACATCTACTCCATGCCAAGGTTTAGTTCCATTGAAGCACAAAAAACTTATGCTCTGCTCTGCTACCTTACTTCATTTTATCTTCATATCTTCTCTCAAGGACACATTTTCATGACTCAATTACAAGTATTTATACACTACATCAACCTTGGAATGAACATCAAG
Source organism: Cunninghamia lanceolata (assembly GCA_027924645.1). Taxonomy (NCBI): domain Eukaryota; kingdom Viridiplantae; phylum Streptophyta; class Pinopsida; order Cupressales; family Cupressaceae; genus Cunninghamia; species Cunninghamia lanceolata. The sequence goes on along the minus strand of BSBN01001215.1, from coordinate 16,617,002 downwards.
ATCAGCATCACAAACATCAACCATTGGAACAATCTCCAAGGTTGGAATTACAAACATTTACAAAATAGGTCTTGACCTAATACAAAATTATGCTAAGGAAACGTAGTAAAGATGTATGTGGATCACTCCATGCCTTAGCTAGGACTAAAACATGATCTTCCATGCCACGACACGCTTCTACACTCTTTAATAGATCTCTGCAATTGCTAGAATTAACCAAGTTAGCTAAGACAAGTTACATGCTACATTATCTGGGAATAATCTTCAAACACGATCTCTATTCCTTAACATGGACCAATGTAAAGGTAGGAACACAATTAGGAGTCATCCACAAGCACATGTAATCACTAGGAGAAACTGCACAAACTCTAACCACTTTATCCATGAGATTCTTCACACCAGAGCACATGAACTTCACTGTCTTCAACTGTTATGAAAGAAAGATAGCTTGCAAACCACCAAATCATGAACCATTGTAGTTGTAGACAATTATCATCATCCCAAACGTCCCTCTAGAACTGCAAAGAAAAATACTCTCCCTGTCACTAGAGAATAATTAGAAAAAGTAGGTTTTACTCTGGTGAAAGTAACGCACTCAAATATTCATACCAGAGGCCCCAACATAGGATTTAGCATCTTTAGACATGCTTCTAAATAAATTTCAATCCGCAAACCAAGATCTTTAATCTGTAGGAAATGCGAAGAAATCTTTTGGACTGTTCTTCAGTATGTAACTCACTGTCTTCACTATGATTCACTATTTCCTTTCTTATTCTTCTGGAGGGGCTAATTTTCTCAATGTCCTCAACATATAAGGCTTCTAATCAATCAAAAGATAAGAATACAGTTGACACCAATGACAACACAAATATGTTGACATCAATGACAACACTAATTAGGCACATACTTGCAACAATCTCCCCCTTTGTCATTAATGACAACATATGATGTGAAAAACTACAACAACCATCAAGACAAGATTCTCCCCCTTTCTCTTTACACTTCTACACTCTTCCTCTCTAAATTTTTCACATGAATTCTCTCCCCCTTTGGTGCAGGAGCACCCCTTTGAAATACAGATTAGGTCTAAATATAGTATGTTTTATGCATTACGATGTAATAAGGTCCATGTGACCAATTCCTATGTTTTTAAGTCAATCTAGGTTTTTCTGCAGTTAGTTAGAAGTTTGTTATGCTAGTTGTCTTCTCCCAGCTATTTGGAAGTCTCCCAACCGCTGGGAATCGAGTCTGTACTACTCTTGTTGAGTAGTTATTTATAAGCCTAGCTCAGATCCTTTAAAGGAGAATGCATCAAACAGTTAGTTGTAGAGTTTTTGGTATTGCTAAAGTTGTTTGTGAAACTGAACAAAGTAATTGCTTACATTTTTTGCAATAAGAATCAAGAAGATCCTATTGATATCATTTTACTGTGTACTTGATTTTCTTGGTCTAGCAGTCAGGATGGATTCACTTATCCATTCCACTGGTTAATTCTCTGAATCGGTGGAATGGCCATGTGCAATAGTTTAGATTTATTTTCTATTTTTCTATTTGTGCATTTCATGTTTTTGGGATCAAGTTATAACATACAATGATTTACCCTAGCATCCTCATGTGCTAGGTTTTGAAGGTAGAAATCTAGGTTAAGATTGTTAAGAAAACAAATCGGATCGATCCTAGGAATTTTTGTGTGAAAACTGTGAAATTTCAAGGGGTTTGTTTTGATATACATTTGATGTATATACAGTGTTTGTATGTCGCACACAACCCGTGAGTATATCGTATTTGTATGTTGTGTGTATATCACTTTGGGATAATTGTCGAGATATACAAGCAGTCACAGATACAAAGGAGAGAGAAACCCTTGATGCATATCAGGGTTTGAATGTTGAATAGGAGTATCGGGTTATATAACTTTTTGTGTATATGTCTTTTGTATACAGTTTGTGTGTATACTGCAATCACAAGGCTGAGACAGTTCATGTGTATCCCTCAATTGCATTTCATGGTTTGCATGTGACGAATGTATATTTCAAATATACATTGGGTTGATACAAGGGAAAGTCAGCGGTCAACTGTTTCAGAGGGAATATTTCAAGGAATATTTGGCAAATGTATATTTTGGGTTGTATATTTTGAATGTATGTCCAAACATACATTCTGCAGATATAAAGACTTGGTACATGCTGGTCAATGCCAGTCAAAGAATAGTTTGTATGTTTGTTTTGCATCTTGCACTTGTATATTGTAAATATACATCGCGCTCATACATTGCTTGTGGATACAACTGGTGACCAGTGATAGAGGTAGGCAGAACTAGCTTGGTCAGTAGAAGTTTGTATGTATTAGTATAACAGTGATCATCAGAGCAACACAGTTCGGTGAGCCCAATAGACTATGTCTTGCTGATAGGCAATAGAACGAAATGCACTCATCGGTGTGAAGTCGATTTTGGTGTGAAGATTTTTTAGAGAAGTTGATGGTTATTGTCAGGCCAATAGGGTATGTCAGAAAGACATTAGGGCAGCTCTTGCCGATGGAATGAAAATCATCAAGTCTCACCAAGTTTGAACGCTTGTGTTGGCCACTCTACATCATAGTGGTATCAGAGCTAAGGAAGAATCTTCTGGGAAGATAAGGAGACAGTAAAATGTCAGATGAAGAAGGAACATCAAAAATTCCAGTGAGGATGACCAACGCTGAGTTGGTTGCACCGGTAAAGAAGCAAATTGCAGAAAACAAAGTAGTGAGAGCTTAGAATCAGGCATTGAAAGATGAGTTGGAGAAATTGAGGGATAGTGTAGGTTCTAGTAAAGAAAAAGATAGGGATGAGGAAGAGATCCCTAGGTAGGAAGAAGTAGATGTTCCTGCAGACCAGAGACCCTTGTTGAATGCCCTCAAATCAATGGAGAGGAGAACCATGGATGTGAAACTAGATTTGCCAGTGTTTACAGGGAAGATGGATCCTGATTCAGTGATGGAGTGGATAGACTGCTTGAACAATTTCTTTGAAACAGAGGAAATACCAAAATTTTAGAGGGTAAAGATAGCCCAATCTAAAATGAAAGAAGCTGCATTAACTTGGTGGAATTTCATCCAAGATGACAGAGTACAAGAGGGAAAGCGTAGAGTTGCTACATGGAAGAAAATGGTGCCTTTAGTGAAGGAGGCCTATGTTCCATTGGATTACAGCATCCAACTACATAAGAGGAAACAAAATTTGAAGCAGAAGGAGCTAGATGTCAGCTCATACACAGAAGAGTTCATGAAATTGTGTGTCAAGACAAAAGTAAAGGAGAGTGAGGAAGAAAAGGTATCCAGATACCTTAATGGACTAAGGTTTAACATTTAGGAAGATTTAAATCTGCATAGTCCAGATATAGTTTAGAAATGTTTCCAATTGGCACTGAAAGTGGAAGAGAAATTGAAGTGAAGACAAGAACTAGACAATAGAGGAAGAGGAAAACAGCAAAGAGGTGGAAGAAGTCCTTTTAGAGGCAGAGGACATGGATTTGGATATCAAGGTGAATCCAATCATGAAAACAGCAAAGGAGACAACAGTCAAATCCAGAGAGGAAGTTATAATCAACAAGGAAATTTTAGGGGTAGAAGGCCACCATTCAGAGGAAGATCTCAGGGCAAAGGACCTATCAAATGTTATAACTGTAATCAAGAAGGCCATATAGCCAGTAGATGTCCAGAGAAGATAACAAGTTCAATGGGAGAAAGAAGGACAAACCTGATTCAAGAATCTGACTGTCAAGGTGAAACAAGCTCAAACACTTGCCATAGTGTGAATGCTCCTAACAATTATGGGTATCCTAAGAAAGGAGAATCTTTGATGATGAGGAGAACAATGACTACCATGAAGGTACCTGATAGAGAACCCCCACAAAGGAAGTCTCTTTTCAGAACTACTTGCAAGGCATGAGGAAAGGTATGTAAAGTTCTGATTGACTCTGGCTCTACTGAAAATTTTGTATCTATGGAAATGGTAGAAAAACTTAAGTTCAGAAGATTGCCACATCCATCCCCATACAAGGTCTCATGGCTTACCCAAGGTCAGCAAACAGTTGTAGAAGAGCAGGCTTGGGTAGAATTTTAGATTGGAGCATATAAAGATAGGGTATTGTTTGATATTACTAAGATGGGTGCCTGCCATCTCTTATTTGGTAGACCATGGCAGTATGATTTGAAAGCACGCCATGATGGTGTCAGGAACACATATACAATCACCAAGGATGGTAAGGTGATAGAGTTGATACCATTGATAGAGAATGAGGTGGAACCAAAGGGGAAAGAAGTTAAGGTGATGCTGGTAGAAGGAAAATAATTCATGAAAGAAATAGTAGAAGAAGGTGCAGTTGCATATGCCCTAATTCCATGTCTCACAGTGAACAAAGAACAGCAACAAGAAGTCAATAAAGATAAAAAGAAAAGATTTATAGATCCAGCTGTCCAAGAGTTATTGGATAAGTACAAAGGCATCATTTTTTATGGAATGCCAAGATCCCTACCACCTGTAAGGGATATCATCCATTGCATAGATCTAATCCTAGGATCTACACTTCCAAACAAGGTAGCATACAAGCTTACTCTAGAACAGAATGCAAAAGTAGCAAGACAAATTAAGGAATTGTTAGACACAGGTCTGATTGGTAAAAGTTTAAGCCCATGTGCAATACCAGCTATACTAGCACCAAAGAAAGAAGGCACTTGGAGGCTTTGCATAGATTCCAGGGCTATTAATAAGATCACAATCAGGTATATGTTTCCAATACCTAGGATAGAGGATTTACTTGACTGTTTGGGAGGTGCTAAGTATTTTACAAAAATAGATTTGAAGAGTGGTTATCATCAGATCAGAATCCGGCCAAGAGATGAATGGAAAATAGCATTTAAAACAAATGAGGGATTGTATGAGTGGAAAGTTATGCCTTTTGGTTTGTCTAATGCACCTAGTACTTTTATGAGATTGATGAATGAGGTTTTGAGAGAATTCATAGGAAAGTTTGTCATAGTATATCTAGATGACATTCTAATTTTTAGTAATACAAGGGAAGAACACCTCAGGAATATAGATTTGGTTCTCAAGAGGTCACATGAAGAGCAGCTGATGATAAATTTGGACAAGTGTTTGTTTATGCAGGAGGAGATTACCTATTTAGGTTTTGTCATTTCACGAGGAAAGTTGCAAATGGATAAGGAGAAGGTAAGTGCCATATTATCTTGGCAAACTCCTCGGACATGGGTTAGCAACCTTCTACAGAAAGTTTATAAGAGGGTTTAGTCATATTTGTGCACCCATGCTTGATACCATAAAAGGAGGATAGAAGTGCAGATTCAATTGGACAAAGGAAGCAGATAATTCATTTGAAACATTGAAGAAGAAGGTGGCACAGCAGCCAGTCCTTACACTTCCAGATTTTAACAAAAAATTTCAGGTAGAATGTGATGCAAGTCACATGGCAATTGGAGTAGTACTTAGCCAAGAAGGTAGGCCAATTGCATTTTTTAGTGAAAAATTAAACGATGCCAAGAAGAGGTATTCATCATATGATTTAGAGATGTATGCTCTAGTCCAGTCACTCAGGAAATGGAGGCATTATTTGATGCCAAAAGAATTCATAGTATTTACAGATAATCAGGCTCTGAGTTTTATAAATAGGCAAGAAAAGTTGAACCATAGGCATATGAAGTGGGTAGAGACTTTACAAGCTTTTACTTTCACATTAAAGCATAAGAAAGGAGTCAAAAATAAGGTAGCTGATGCCTTGAGCAGGAGAGCTTTAATAGTAAATCAGATTTAGTTAGAAAGTGTTAGCATTGATTCTTTGAAGAATATGTATGATGCTGATGAAGATTTTGGAGAAATATATCAGGTATGTACTTCTTTTGGAGATAAATATCATGCTGAATTCTCTGACTTTTTGATCCAGGATGGCTTGCTATTCAAAGGTGGATAGTTGTGTATTCCACGGTGTTCTATGAGGTTGAACATCATTAAAGAGAAACATTGTGGAGCTATGGTAGGACATTTTGGTTTGGATAAGACTCTTGATCTTGTCAGGAGACATTATTATTGGCCTAAGTTGCAATCAGATGTCTAAAAATTTGTGGAGACATGTGTCATATGTTAGAAAGCAAAAGGAAAATCAACTAATGCATGTTTATATCAGCCATTACCCATTCCTTCCAGACCATGGGAAAGCATAAGTATGGATTTTGTGTTGGGTTTACCCAGAACCAGAAAGGGATTTGATAGTGTTTTTGTTGTAGTGGACAGATTTAGTAAAATGGCACATTTCTTGCCATGCAAAACCACTTGTGATGCTTCATATGTTGCAGATTTATTTTTCAAGGAAATAGTAAGGATCCATGGATTGCCATTGATGATAGTGTCAGATAGAGATGTGAAATTCATTTGTCATTTTTGGAGGAGTCTTTGGAAGAAGCTTGGAACAAATTTGTCTTTTTCATCCACATATCGTCCTCAAACAGATGGACAGACTAAAGTGGAAATCATTCCTTGGGAAATTTGCTCAGATGTTTGACAAGACAGCATGGAGAAAAGTGGGATAATATCCTACCATAGGCAGAATTTTCATATAATGATACTATCAATAGGAGTACAAGGAAATCACCTTTTCAAGTAGTATATGGTATGCATCCAAGAGGTATTTTAGAGTTAAGAGATCTACCTACAGGAGATTCTATTAGTACAGATGGAGAATCTTTTGTAGCAGCCATAAAAGAGGTCCATGATCAAGTTAAGCATCAACTCCAGTAAACTACTTTGAAGTATAAAGCATATGCTGATCAGAAGAAGAAGGATGTATAGTTTGATGTTGGAGATTTGGTATGGGTTTATTTGAAAAAGGAATGACTTCCAAAAGGAAAATACACCAAACTTATGCAGAGGAAGATTGGACCATGTCAGATTTTGAAACAGTGTGGACGGAATGCTTATGAAATCCAACTTCCTTCTGATCTTGGATTGTCACCTATATTTAATGTATGTGATTTAATTCCATACAAGCCTAATCCAGATGAAGAACAGGACTCAATATAGGGTACAGTAACTGATGACATTCCTACACATGATCCACCACAGTTACAGAATATTTTAGACACAAGAGTGATTAAGAAGACAAGGAACAAAGAATATATGGAATATTTGGTGGCTTGGTAAGGAAAACCTGATTCAGAGGCCGTTTGGCTAACTGAAGAACAGATCAACAAACATGGTTTAGACCTACAAACTCTCATCTCAAGTGGACTTGAGATTTCTTCTCTCGGGGAGTATGGTGCAAGAGCACCCCTTCGAAATACAGATTAGGTCTAAATATAGTATGTTTCATGCATTATGATGTAATAAGGTCCATGTGACCAATTCCTATGTTTTTAAGTCAATCTAGGTTTTTGTGCAGTTAGTTAGAAGTTTGTTATGCTAGCTATCTTCTCCCAGCCATTTGGAAGTCTCCCAGCCACTGGGAATCAAGTCTGTACTACTCTTGTTGAGTAGTTATTTATAAGCGTAGCTCAGATCCTTTAGAGGAGAATGCATTGAATAGTTAGTTGTAGAGTTTTTGGTATTGTTGAAGTTATTTGTGAAACTGAATAGAGTAATTGCTTACATTTTATGCAATAAGAATCAAGAAGATCCTATTGATATGGTTTTATTGTGTACTTGATTTTCTTGGTCTAGTAGTTAGGATGGATTCACTTATCCATTCCACCAGTTAATTCTCTGAATCGGTGGAATGGCCATGTGTAATAGTTTAGATTTCTTTTCTATTTTTCCATTTGTACATTTCATGTTTTTGTCATCAAGTTATAGCATACAATGATTTACCCTAGCATCCTCATGTGCTAGGTTTTGAAGGTAGAAATCTAGGTTAAGATTGTTAAGAAAACAAATCGGATCGATCCTAGGAATTTCTGTGTGAAAATTGTGAAATTTTGAGGGGTTTGTTTTGATATACATTTGATGTATATACAATGTTTGTATGTCACACACAACCCATGAGTATATCGCATTTGTATGTTGTGCGTATATCTCTTTGGGATAATCATCGAGATATACAAGTAGTCGTAGATAGAAAGGAGAGAGAAACCCTTGATGCATATCGGGGTTTGAATGTTGAATAGGAGTATTAGGTTATACAACTTTTTGTATATGTCTTTTGTATATAGTTTGTGTGTACACTGCAGTCGCAAGGCTGAGATAGTTCGTGTGTATCCCTCAATTGCATTTCATGGTTTGCATGTGACGAATGTATATTTCAAATATACATTGGGTTGATATAAGGGAAAGTCAGTGGTCAACTGTTTCAGAGGGAATATTCCAAGGAATATTTGGCAGATGTATATTTTGGGTTGTATATTTTGAATGTATGTCCAAACATACATTCCGTAGATACAAAGACTTGGTACATGCTGGTCAACGCCAGTCACAGAATAGTTTGTATGTTTGTTTTGCATCTCATGCTTGTATATTGTAAATATACATCGCGCTCATACATTGCTTGTGGATACAACTAGTGACTGGCGATAGAGGTAGGTAGAACTAGCTTGGTTGGTAGAAGTCTGTATGTATCGGTATAACAGTGATCGTCAAAGCAATACAATTCGGCAAGCCCGATAGACTATGTCTTGCTGATAGGCAATAGAACGAAATGCACTCATCGATGTGAAGTGGATTTTGGTGTGAAGATTTTTAGAGAAGCCGATGGTTATTTTTAGGCCGATAGGGTATGTCGGAAAGACATTAGGGTAGCTCTTGCCGATGGAATGAAAATCATCAAGTCTCACCAAGTTTGAACACTTGTGCTGGCCACTCTGTATCACCCTTTGACATCAATGGCAAAGGGCACATACTTGCATTTTGCTGCTCTGAACCAACTCTCTGACTACTCCCCCTGAGAAGTAGCCCATAAAGCATCAATCTAGATCTGAAGGTGGGACTCTAAGCACCACCAGACTGATGTACTCTTTTGCATCTTAGTTTAGAGAAGGAGGGGTGATAACCCCTAACTTTTCCCTGAGATATTCAAAAGTATCCTTAGGCAGAGGTTTGGTGAAAATGTCTGCAATCTGATCTTTTGTAGATACATACTCCAACTTGACTTCATTCTTTGCCACCTTTTCTCTCAGAAAATGATATCTTATGGATATATGTTTTGTCCTTGAATTCATCACCAGATTCTTGGATATGTTTATGGCACTTGTATTGTCATAGAGGATTGTAACTAGATCTTCATACACAACTCCGATGCCTCTTAATGTTTGTTTCATCCATAACACTTGAGTGCAAATACATGTTGCTACAATGTACTTTGCTTCTACAATGGACAAGGAGATTGAGTCTTGCTTCTTACTCAACCATGAAACCAATTTGTTTCCCAAGAAGAATGCACCTCCACTAGTACTTTTCCTGGCATCCATGTCTCTAGCCTAATCAACATCTATGTATACTCTTATGGTGGAATCATTATCCTTTGGATACCACAAGCCATGCTCTAGTGTGCCCTTCAAATATCTCAATATCGTCTTGACTACCATCACATGTGACTCTTTAGGCTCTACTTGAAATCTTGCCACAAGACAAACTACATGCATTATGTTAGGTCTGGTTTGAGTCAAATAAAGCAATTCTCCAATCATGGATCTGTACCTTTTCTAATCTGTCATAGGTGAATCATCACTTTTTCTTAGTTTGCAATCGATCACCATAGGAGTGCTTACTAGTTTGGATTCCTCCATCCCAAACTTCTTCAACAACTCTTTCAAATACTTAGACTGAGAAATGAAGATTCCTTTATCTGATTGATTGATTTGTAGACCCAAGAAGAAGTTCATTTCACCAAACATGGACATTTCAAATTCACTTTTCATCTCACTAGCAAACCTTATGCACATACCTTCATTTCCTCCAAAGATAATGTCATCAACAAAAACTTCAACAATTAAGATCTGATCATCATTGATTTTGAAGTACAAATTGCTATTTGCAGTACCTTTACTAAATCCCAATTACAATAAATACATGTCTAACCTTGCATACTAGGCTCTAGGATCTTGTTTGAGTCCATATAAATCTTTATTCAGCCTACATACCATATCTTCTTGATTTGACAATTTGAATCCATCCAGTTGCTCAATGTAAACTTCCTCTTCTAGTTCACCATTCAGGAAGGCAGATTTCACATCCATCTGATATTTAAAGTCTTTGTGAGATGTAAATGCTAGAGACATTCTGATTGCTTCAATCTGAGCTACTGGGGCAAAGGTTTCTTCAAAATCTATCCCTTCAATTTGAGAATATCCTTTGCATACAAGTCTTCTTGTATTCCTTACAACTTCTCCATTTTTGTTGTTCCTGAAGACCCATTTAGTTCCAATAACATTTTTGTCAGAAGGTCTGGGAACTAATTCCCAAGTTTCATTCTTCTCTATCTACAATAGTTCTTCCTCCATTGTCTTTACCCAATTTTCATCATTACATGCTTCATTCACATGTTTTGGTTCAATCTTTGAAAGCAGATAGTAATTAATTTGTTCTTCTGTAGCTCTTTTTCTTGTTAGCACACCTTTGTTCTTGTCACCTATAATTTGGTCTTCAGAATGATTGATCCTTACATACCTGGGAGTTTTGACAGTACTTTTCGGAGCCTCTTCTTCATCCTTACTCTCTGCTTGCTCATCTTTTTCTTTAATTTCTATAGTCATAGGCTCATCTAGTTCATAACAACTTAGGTCTGATATTCTTCCTTTTCCTTCATCTACCTTCACATTTGTACTCTTAACAAATTTTTTGAGCCTCTTGTTGTAGCACCAGTAAGCCTTACTCTTGGTAGAGTATCCAAGAAAGATTCCTTCATCATATCTTGCATCAAACGTTCCTAGATCTTCATCTCTCTTGATATAACATTTGCTTCCAAAAACTTTGAAATATTTTACAGTGTAAATTCTTCCATACCACAATTCATAAGGAGTTTTAGTACCATTAACTTTCACTTGAACTCTATTTTGAATGTAGATGGCAGTGTGAATAGCTTCTTTCCAAAAGACTTCTGGCAAACCTTCTTCCTTCATCATTGTCTTAGCAGCCTCCTGAATTGTCCCGTTCTTCCTTTCCACAACTCCATTATGTTGAGGAGTCCTAGGTGTAGATAGTTTTCTCTTTATACCATTCTCTTCACAGAAAATATTGAATTCATCTAATGTGAACTCACCTCCTCTATTAGATCTTAAGCATTTGATCTTCAAAAATTATTCATTTTCAACCATTGCCTTGAAAGATTTGAATTTCTCTAGGGCTTCTGATTTATCTCTTAGAAAAGTAACCCAAGTCATTATAGAATAATCATCAATAAGCAACATGAAATTTACCTATCACCTTGTAGACTTCTCACCCTTTTAGGACCACAGAGATTTGTATGCACTATATCTAGCAAATCGGTAGAAAATTGTTCTTTTCTCTTGAAGCTTGTCCTTATTTGCTTTCCCAACTGACATTCCTTACAAATTGAGTTGGAGGGTTTCACAAGTTTTGGTAAATCTCTCACATCCTGACTTGAGCTTATTTTTACCAGACTATCAAAGTTTATATGACACATCCTTCTATGCCACATCCAACTTTCATCTGCCTGAGCCAATAAACAATAATCATTCGTTCCTTTCAATTGATAGATGTTACATTTTGTCTTCTTACCAGTAGCAATCACAGTTCTAGAACTTTCCATGATCTTGCACCCATTGTCTTTGAATCTTAGATCACATCCTTTGTTGTACATCTGACCAACACTCAAAATATTATGCTTCAATCCCTTCATATATAGAACATTTTTAGTATTATGCTTTCCATCAAATGAAATAGATCCTTTTCCACAAATCTTACCAGTTGCATTATCGCAAAGCCTAACCAGTCCACCATCATACTTTTCCAGACTTACAAACTTACTTTTGTCACCGGTCATGTGATGAGAGAATCCACTATCAATAATCCATTCATCCTTATCTTTCTCAACTTGAATAGCTAAAGCACTTTCTTCTACTGGTTTTCCATCCTTCACACAGCTAGCAGAATTAGTATATACATGATCTTCTTTAATAGCAATAAATAGGCATTCATTTGCACTAGTACTAGCATCATTAGATTAATCATCAGTCACTCCTTCATCATCAAAATCTCTGACATAGTAACATTTCTTTGGAACTCTAGGCATGTTCTCATATTGAGAGGAACCTCCTGCAACAATATAATGAAAAATGCATGAAATAACAGAAAATAGCAGAACACAGAAGGAATTTATTGATTGCAGGCCACTTCGAGGGGGCAACCTCCTTTGAGCAAGCTCAATACAATAAACTCATGGATGCCTTCATTGGCCTCAACACGTACTTATATACTAAGTCTAATCTAAACAACTATTACTCCCCATGAATGTGGGATAATACAATATACTCACAGGATGACTTACAAAGCATATGTGTCCAACAACAATATACTAACAAAGTAAAGAGAAGGGTTAAACATGGGTTCCTAACATCCCCTCCCTCTTAGAAAAGCTTTGTCCTCAAAGCTTAAGATGTGGAAATTATTGTTGAATCTGAAGGAGTGGTTCCCATGTAGCATCCTCTGGTTGCATTATGTGCCACTAAATTAATACCTCTGTGATGGATCGAGAGCAAAGCTTACGAGTGCGCCTGTCGAGAATTGTCTCTAGCTCCAAAATGATGGATCCCTCATTATCCAGTTCTAGTAAAATAGTTTGTGGTCTGATGTTGGTGCCAAGAACTTTCTTTAGACAAGAGACATGAAATACTGGATGAACGCGGGAAGGAGGAAGCTCCAATTTATAAGCAATTGACCCAATCTTCTAAAGAACCTTATATGGCCCATAGAACTTTGGAGCCAGCTTATGATGCCCTTTGAGTTTTAGGGAGGATTGCTTGTATGGTTGTAGACGACGAAAAATCATATCACCTACTTGAAAAGTGCGCTTAGAACGGTGCTGATCGACTTGTTGTTTCATTCATTTTCTTACCATGTGAAGATTGTCCTATAAAATGCGAAGAATCTGATCTTGGGTTCAGAGAAACGTGTCAACTGCCTCAACTGGTGAACTACTGGGGGTGTATGGAAGGAGCACTGGCGGTACCTGACCATAGACTACTTCATATGGAGTCATTTTAGATGCAGTGTGGTAGGAGGTATTGTACCACCATTCAACGAGAGGGAGCCACTTTGCCCACTGATGTTGTTGATTTGAGGTGAAGCAACGAAGATAAGTTTTCAAACATTTGTTGATAACTTTAGTCTGACCGTCTGTTTGTGGGTTATACCCTGAACTCATCTTCAGTTTGGTGCCAGTGTGGCAAAATAGTTCTATCCAAAAATGACTGGTGAAAGTTGCATCACGATCTAAGACAATGGAAGAAGGGATTCCATGAAGACAAAAGATCTAGTCCATGAAAATCTGTGCAACTGAGGACGCAATATAGGGATGGCTGAGGGAACAAAAATGACTATATTTGGAGAGACAATCAACCACAACCAAGATCACTGTCTTCCCTCCAGATTGAGGAAGCCCTTCAATGAAATCCATAGAAATATCTATCCAAATCCGTGTAGGGATGGGCAAGGGTTCGAGTAATCCAGGAAGGAGTATTGTTTCACCCTTGTTGCGCCGGCAGGTATCACATTCAAACACCATCTATTGAATATCCCTTTTCATTCCCTTCCAAAAGAAGTTACACCATGCCTACTCATAAGTTTTGAGGAACCTAGAGTGCCCTACCGATGGAGAAGCATGGAGTTCATAGAAGATAGCCTGTTGAAGATTTGTGCTCTGGGGAAGCACCAGATGACCCTTGTATCTTAGAGAAGCACCATCCCAAGAGTAATGTGGCACAATAGAAGGGTTATTGGCCAAATGTTCGATGATTTGAGATAATGAAGTCATTGACATAGCCCTACTGGACAGATTCCAATGGAACAAGCATAGAAATAGCTGAAAGAGAAGGTTGGTCATCAAATGTGTGAGAAAGAGCATCCGCCACAATATTGTCCTTACCCTTCTTGTAAGTGATCTCATAGTCATAACCCATGAGTTTGCTAACCCATTTATTTTGTGCTAGGGAGGAGGCCAATTGTTCTAGGAAATATTTCAGACTCTAGTGATCAGTCTTGATGCAAAAATGATTCCCTAATAGGTATGGCCGCCACTTCTGTACTGCATGCAAAATAGCCATCATTTCTTTCTCATATGTAGAGAGTACTAAATTCTTACCTGAAAGAGCTTTGCTAGTGAACGTAATGGGATGTTCATCTTGAAGGAGAACATCACCAAGTCCATTGCCGCAAGCATCACTCTCAATAGTGAAGGTCTTGGAAAAATCTGGCATAGCTAGAACAAGTGTAGTACACATAGCTTGTTTCAATTTTTCAGATGCACACTCAGCAGTATGTGTCCATGTAAAAGCATCTTTTTTTAACAGAGTTGTTAATTGAGCTGCAATCTTCCTGTAATCCTTGACAAACTTGCGGTAGTAGCCAGTAAGTCCCAAAAAACCATAGAGACTCTTGAGTGTCTGAGGATGCAGCCAATTTTTCATGGCATCTATTTTGGCAGGATCCATTCAAACCCCTTGGGCTGAAACAATATACCTGAGATACTCCACTTCCTCCTACCCAAAAACACATTTAGATTATTTTTCACAAAGATAATGATAAGAGAAAAGTTGTAGTACAAGATCCAAATGCTGGAGATGTTCAACCCATGTTTTACTATAGATGAGGATATCATCAAAGAAGTCCAGAATGCATTTCTGCAAGTAGGGCCAGAATATTTCATTCATCAATGCCTAGAATATTGAAGGAGCATTAGTGACGCCAAAGGGCATGACCAAAAACTCATAGTGGCCATCATGAGTGCAGAAAGCCGTTTTAGGGATATCATCCTCATGAACCCGAATTTGGTGATACCCAGAATGAAGATCCAACTTGGAGAAAAAATGAGTGCCATGAAGCTCATCATCAACAGGAATCAGAAACTTATCCTTGATTGTTATGTGATTAAGTGCTCAGAAGTCAATGTAGAGGTGCCATGAACCATCTTTTTTCCAAACAAGAAGAACTGGTGAAGAAAAAGAACTGGTACTAGGGTGAATAATAACTTGCTTCAGTAAGTCCCGAATAAGCATCTCAATCTCTATCTTTTGGTGAAATTGGTAGCGGTAGGGCCTGATGTTGGGAGGAATGCTTCCAAGAAGGAGCTGAATATGATGGTCCTCTGGTTGTGAAGGTGTCAATCCCACTGGTTCAGCAAAGACACATGCATATCTATCCAAAATTCATTGTAGATCTGAAGCAGTAGTGGAGACTGTTGATGGTTGCATCTGAATGGAATGGAGCTAAGTGATGACACCATGTGAATTCTTCTTAAGGAGTTTTTCCATGCGATGTGAACTGATGATGCTAAGAGACCTTGGTTGTAAGCCCTTCAATGTGTGCTTTTGCCCATTATCTGAAAACTACATCCAAAGTTTAGCAAAATCCCATAAGATGGGTCCAAGTGTGCATAACCATTTAGTGCCCAAAACCACATCACATCCACTTGAGGGCAAGGCAAACATGTCGGAGTGCAAGTTATAATCTCCAATAGAAATACACACATTGCAACACTTCCCTTTGCAAGGTAATGTGCCCCCATTGGCAATCATGACTTCAAAGATGGAGCAAGGATGGACAAAACAATCATCATGTTTGGCGATCTGAGGGTCAATGAAGTTATGAGTGCTACCAGAATCAATGAGTATTGTAAGAGGAAGCTTCTTGAAGTAACCCTTGACCCACATGGTTTGTGGGGTGGTGACTCCTGCTAAAGCATGGAGAGAGATTTTGGGTGGTCGTCCTGAGAAGGAGGGTTGATAGGCGGCTGTTGAATGTTGACCTCATCATCTATTGTATCCTAAGCATCTTCATAAACTTCAATTGCAGAAGGAGAATCCACATCCAAGAGATAGAGCTTTTTCTCAACACATCTATGTCCCCAAGTGAATTTCTCATCACAATTATAACAAAGCCCCTTTTCTCTACGTGCCCGCATCTCTACTTCAAACAAATGCTTGATAGGAGTTGTTCTAGGAGCTGGCATGATTGGAGCTCTTTAGGAAACCATATTTTTGAATAGAACAAAAGTGGATTTAGAGTGCTGTTGAGCTGTGATCTTGTCCTCTGCCAACTTAGCCAACCCTAGGGCTTCCATTATTGTGCTAGGATGGAACATTTTAACCTCAGATCAGATTACATCCTTCAGACCACTGACAAAACAACTTCTGAAGAATTCATCAGACAATCCCTCTATGTGATTGGCTAGTTTCTCAAATTTTGTCTGATATTCTCTCACAGTGCCAGTTTGGCAAAGTTTAGTGAGTGCTCCTATGAAATCATCAAAAGCACTAGGGCCAAATCGTTGCAAAATGAGTTTGCAAAAATCTGTCCATTTTGGCTCTTCATGAGCCTTG
This sequence comes from Cunninghamia lanceolata, assembly GCA_027924645.1. Classification (NCBI taxonomy): domain Eukaryota; kingdom Viridiplantae; phylum Streptophyta; class Pinopsida; order Cupressales; family Cupressaceae; genus Cunninghamia; species Cunninghamia lanceolata. The sequence continues at coordinate 16,600,469 of BSBN01001215.1, read as the reverse complement.
ATGTACCAATAGAACCATTGAAGGGCTTCATGTTCCAAATGAAAGGATGCAAGTGGGACTTTGTTGACATCAAAAGTATTATGCAGACTAAAATATTGTTCTGCCCAGTATATCCATCTAGTCGGATCATCACCATTGAAGCAAGGAAAATCAAGCTTCGACCCACGAAATTTGCTAGAATAAGAGAACCCAATGTCTATAAAAGACTTTGGCTACCGTCTATTGTTCATGGCTAAATGCTAAAGATTGAGGTCGAGAATTTTTTCATCCAGATCTTGGAGTTTGGTCTTAAGGGCTACAAGTTCATCCTCCATGTTTTTTACTCCTGTGTGAGAGACAACCATAACCAGGAGTTTTTTTTGGGAGGGAATGGGTAGAAAAACAAAAACAAAAACTTTCTTATTAAAGGAAAATTTGGATTTGGGAAAAACTCTGATGGGTAATTGGGGTTTGACTAGGTTTTGGACACCTCTAAGGGATAGGGAAGTAGAAAATGGAGATTTCATAAGCGAGGTGAAAGAATGGGAAAATTTGTCCAAGAGGGACAAAGGAGCAAAAATAGGAAATGAACACTGTGGCAAAATTTGAAGGCGATTGGGTGAGAATCGAAGAAGTTATGGAAAACCCTAAAAATAGATAAATGTGGGATTTCTGGCTTCGATAAGTGGAATTTGGGATAGGTTCATCAAGGAAGGAAATATGCAGAATGGAATTTCAATGGTTCCAGTGAATTTTTAGAGGAAACGGAGCTAAAGCAAGGAATTTCGGTAGTTCCAATAAATTTTTTAGAAACAATTTGCAACGGCTCTGGATAGATGCAATCTGTGATTTGTTAGCTAGCAATAGATATGGACCCCAGGTATGTTCAGCTTCCTAAAGGTTCAGGGGATTCACTCGGCTACCAATGCTGTCTAATGGCTTGCATATTGGAGCAGTACCCCTCACTCCACAGCTCAGGTAAAACTAATAACCACTTTGCCACAAATGACATCTCTTTCTTTACGTCATGGATGGGAACTAGTCAATCACATAGTGGCCATTACCCTTTTCCCTGGCAGATCCTCTCAATGGGCCAGCTACTTTGGGGTTCCTATGGTACTCCTCACAATGAGTTTTAGGGCTATGCCCAAGCACTTCCCACAGTTAAGCGGATAGGGATTATTCCCTGATTTGAACCTGTAATTGAAATGAACAATACAGATGCAAAGAAAAAAGAACTACTGTAATAATCACAACACCTGGAGGCCACTGTGAAAAAAATTTGGCAAAAATTCCACCTAGCAAGCCCAAGAAAGTGCTCTGATACTAGATGAGAGGAACCTCCTACAACAATATAATGAAAAATGCATGAAATAACAAAAAATAGCAGAACACAAAAGGAATTTATTAATCGCAGACCACTTCAAGGGGGCAACCTCCTATGAGAAAGCTTAATACAATAAACTCGTGGATGCCTTCATTGGCCTCAACACGTACTTATATACTAAGTCTAATATAAACAACTATTACTCCCCATGAATGTGGGATAATACAATATACTCATGAGACGACTTACAAAGCATATGCATCCAACAACAATATGCTAACAAAGTAAAGAGAAGGGTTAAACACAAGTTCCTAACACATATATCTTCTTATTCCTTTCAATTGTTTCAGGACATCTAGAAGCATAATGGCCTACTTTACCACAAGAGAAACATTTGAAAGGTAATTTTCCTTTGAACTTACCGGAGCCTCTTTGAATCCTGTTAACAAAGTTGGCTTCAAGTTCTTCAAATTCATCATCCACTCTATATTTCTCAACTCTAGAGGTCTCAGCTAAAGTACTGGCTTTAAAAGTTGATTCAACTTTAGGAAGGGCATCACCAAATTCTCCCATCTTAAAGGCTGTAAGCTTACCAGGTAAATGATCTCTGTCAATAGTTTTTACAGTCATAAATTCTTTAATTGCAGCTACCTTGTGACTGTATGACTTTGGCAGTGATCTAAGAATTTTTATCACAACTTCCTTATCACCGAGAGTTCCTCCCATACCCTTTATCCCAGTGACAAGTTCATCAACTCTTTGCATAAAGGTTGTTATGTTTTCATCTTCATTCATCTTCAAACCCTCATATTTCACTTTCAGACTTTGGATCTTGGCTTCCTTCACAAAATCATCTCCTTCATACATATTTTTTAGCTTTTCCCATACCTCATTTGTAGTTTCAAGATCTACAACTTTTGTCAGCACTGAGTCACTTAAGGAACTTAACAGACCATCCTTAGCTTTGACATCCACCTCATATTCTTTGATTTCATCTTCAATCGTCAAACCATTTGGAGGAATGGTATATTTTGCTTCTATAGCATTCCATACTTTATAACCAAGATAAAGAAGATGGCTTTTCATTCATACCTTCCAAAGGGCATAATTTGTCCCACCAAAATGTGGAGCTTCCTTCTTATAAGACATTCTGGATCTTCCTCAAGCTATTAGACTTTCTTCAGAGGAACCTTGCTCTGATACCAATTGTTGAAATGAACCAGACAACTAAGAGGGGGGTGAATCAGTTGTCTTAAATCTTTAATTAATTCTGCACCTTAAAACATTAAACACTTGTCCACTTTTTGTTATGATTAAATCATGAAAGCATAAACTTAGAAACATAAATACAATTTCAAGATCATACATAAGTGACACTAGATTTTTATGTGGAAAACCCTGTTAAGGGAAAAACCATAGTGGATATTAGTCCACAAGATATATAAGTTATAATAGTACTAAAAATTAGAGGCTCACTTCCTATAGTGCTCATTTCCCTTAGGGCTCACTACCCAATTGCTCGCTACAAAGAAAGGGTCACTGTCGAAGGATGGCTCACTGCCAAAAGGTTGAACTGAGATAACATCATCTACTCCATGCCAAGGTTCAATTCCATTGAAGCAGAAAATATTTCTTCTTTGTTCTACTACCTTCACTTTATCTTCACATATTCACTCAAGGACACATTTTCATGACTCAATTACAAGTATTTATACAATACATCAACCTTGGAATGAACATCAAGGTCAACATCACAAACATCAATAGTTGGAACAATTTCCAAGGTCGGCATTACAAACATTTACAAAATAGGTCTTGAACTAATATAAAATTATGCTAAGGAAATGTAGTAAATATGTATACAAATCACTTCATGCCTTAACTGGGACTAAAACATGCTTTTACATGCCACGACATGCTTCTACACTCTTCAATAGATCTCTGTAATTGCTGGAATTAACCAAGTCAGCTAAGACTGGTTACACGCTACGTTATCTAGGAATAATCTTCAAACACAATCTCAATTTCTTAATGTGGACCAATGTAAAGGTAGGAACACAATCAAGAGGCTTCCATAAGCACATTGTAATCACCAGGAGAAACCATACAAACTCTAACCACTTTATTAATGAGATTCTTCACACTGGAACACATGAACTTCATTGTCTTCAACTGTCATGAAAGAAAGATAGCTTGAGGACCACCAAATCATGAACCATTGTAGTTATAGACACTTATCATCATCCCAGACTTCCCTCTAGAACTGTAGAGCAAAATACTTTAATGCGTAGGAATGTGGAGCAAAATACTTTCTCCTTGTCATGAAAGAATAATCAGAAAAAGTAGGTTTTACTCTGGTGAAAGTAACTCACTCAAATCTTCATACCGGAGGCCCAAACTTAGGATTTAGCATCTTTAGACATGATTCTAAATAAATTTCAATCCACAGACCAAGATCTTTAATCTATAGGAGATGTAGAGCAATCTTTTGGACTGTTCTTCAGTATGCAACTCATTGTCTTCACTGTGATTCACTATTTCCTTTTTTATTCTTCCTGAGGGGCTAATTTTGTCAATGTCCTCAACATATAAGGCTTCTAATCAATCAAAAGATAAGAATACAGTTGACACCAATGACAACACAGATATGTTGACATCAATGACATCACCGATTAGGCATATACTTGCAACACCCTCAAATTCCATCATTTCAACTTCTTCTGCACTACTCAAATCAGTAATACTCAAATTTATTGCCTCTTTCTCTTCATCTCCATTCTTATCTCAATTCTTAGCTGCAACATATTTATCCTCTTCAATTTATGCAACCTTCTTCACCACATCTTCCATGCCTTCCAAAAGACATGCCTCAGCTTCAGATTCAAAAACTTCTTCCCACTCATCATCTTCTTCTTCCTCAGTGTCACATGCATGATACTCTGTTTCATTTTCTTTCTTTCCCACATTCAAAATATCATTAGAAAGATAAATAAATATACTTAGAAAGATAAATAAAATTATCACCTCTTTTCTAATGAAGTACTCTTCTCCTTTCCATCTCTGCTGCAATTTCTTACACTTATTGCTTCAATTCCCTAAATTCTCTCAGCCTATCCTTCCTAAGTCTTTCTCTAATTTCCTCAAGTCTAGGAATTGTTAGAATCCATCTAATAATCAAAGTCCTTTTTCTCATTCTCTTTTCCATACTCAAGGCTTCACAAAGCCTCAAAACGCAGGTTTTTAAAACCCTCTAAATATTTTTTTTCTTGTAAATTGCATACACACATGCAACAAATCTCTCACACAATCTAACCTTCAGGTCCTGCTACAAGCTACCTCACATTTGGTGATTTGCCTATAGACTTAGGAACAACCCACTCTAATACCACTGATGTAAAGGGATACTCTCCCTTGCAAATTTGCAACACAATACTCAAACAAGTCTATGCAAGAAGGCTGAAAATAAAATATTACGACATAAATATGAAGAGAAATCTGCAACTTATATTTTATTGAATCTGAAAATGCATTACAAAATAAGGAAGCTTATGAGCTTCTGATAATTGCACATCTGAGACCTAAAACAAATAAGTTTCTTCCCCTCTGGACTCCTTCCAGCAGCATTTGGGGTCTCTCAAAATTTTCTCTCCCCCACAAAGCTCTAAGAATAACCCGTCACTTATTCCTCTCAATGCTCCCTCATTTTTCAGAATTTTCTAAAATAGTTTATGGGTTTTGTGACCCTCCTTCCCATCTTACTAGAACATTTTAAATTTATTTATTTTGATAAAAAATGAGAAAGTTATGGCTATTTTACCAAGACTTGGTTTCATAATTACAACCCAGACATGCAACAACATGCAAAACTTGTGGCCAACATGGTTTTATTAAAATTTCCCATGGTTTCACTAAAACCATCAACTGGAACCACCTCTTGGAAATCCACACCCTTCTTGGAGGTTACAATTTTGGAAATAAAAATAGAAGTTCTTGACCCACTTATGATAGAAGCTTCCACTAAATCAACCCCACCAAAATACAAATTAACGCATATCTCCAAGTGGATGCCTAGAAATATTTCTCCCCACTAATGGAGGAATTTACAAATTATTAGAGTATTTTTCTTCAAAATTACATTTATTAATATACCCCAAGAAAATACATTTGTTATAAATTTAAATATTATTTTCCAAGCCCATAAACCTTATTGAAAATAAACCAAATTAAAATAACAATATTTTTGGTGATGCAAGATTGCCATTGATCATGGATGCTCCTACATCACATCTAAGTCTTGTTCTTGCATAGTATATTGAACCTTTGTTGAGATTGGTAAGTTGTGTTTGAGGTCAATTAGTCTAAGTTTGGTTTTGACTCGACAATCATCGATTTGTCGATAAGGTCCATTAAGCTTAGGTTTTATCAAAAAACTAAGTCAAGATAGTATGTGACCATCGACAAAAAATGGTCAATAGTCATTAATTCTTGTGTGATATGAATATAGATTATATCAAAGAGAAAATATTTAATTGTGCTTAAACTATTTCATTATCAAAATTTTTTGATAGGAATTCTTTTTGTTGAATGCACAAGACAACTGAGAGGGGGGGTGAATCAGTTGTATCAAAAAATTTAAACCCCCATTAACATAATAACATCCACATCAATTCACTTAAGCCTAATGTTATGAATATTAAACATGAAAAATAGATAACAGAAACTTAATCACATCAACACCATGCACAAGAGAACACTAGACTTTTATGTGGAAAATCCTACAAGGGAAAAACCACGATAAGGATTAACTCACAATATATAGTAGTATCAATACTGAATTACAAAGAGGCTCATTGGAAAAGGGCTCACTACCCAAGGACTCACTATCCAAAGAAATGCTCACTGCAATAGGCTCACTACCAAAAGGGCTCACTACCATGAACTGATATAATAGCTTCTACCACATGCCTGAGTTTAGTTCCAACGAAGCACAATACATATCACCTTCGCAACCTCACAGCACAAACATCCTCATATTCACATTTCCACACATACACATGAATCCTTTACACTTATTTATATCAATCATCAACCTTGGAACATACATCAAGGTTGGCAACACATTCTACAACCTTTGGAACAGTCTCCAAGGTTGGCAAACATACACAACTCAAATTAAGTCTGGGCCTAAATAGTATTGCAAACAAAAGAGATGAAAGAAGAACATTTCATAACTTAGTTCAGATCTAAATATATCTTCACATGCTTCAACACACTTCCACAATCCACAAAACATATCCGCAAAGAGTGTAAACAACCAAGTCGGCCAAAACTAGTGTTGACACTAAGATCTTTAGGCACACACTTCCAAGAACACAACCATAACTCACGGACCAATAAAAATCCTTCAACATGATTTGGAGACATCCATGAACAACATGAAATCACCTGAGAGCCAACAAATCTAGCTACAACAAATCTCACTTGAAGACAAATCACACATACTGCTCACAACCAACACTGCCAAGCTCTGCTACTCATGAAAACTACATTCCGAAGAACCAAATCACAATTCCTTTGGATGAAACATAGATATGGATCTTAGGAACACTCATCTAGAACCTCAAGACCAAAAACCAAACTACGGAGGAATGTGGAGCAAAATACTTTCTCCTTGTCACTCTACAAATGCTGTCAGGCACAATCTTCCAACTGGTGAACATAACTTTCAGGCCACAACATTCTGGACCACCAAATTTTAGATTTAACATCTTCAACCACTTCTCTAAAACATATCCAAATCTCACACTCTAGTCTTCATCATAGGAGAAATGCAGAGCAAAAGCTCAGACAGTATCCTGTAATCCAGAATACTTCTTCAATATTTATCAAATTTTCTCAAAAGCACTTGGAAACTTAGCAACAAGAGCAATATACCAACATCATCAAAACTTCTTCAAGTCATTCAAATCACCTTAACACAATAACTTAATAAACCAATCAACTGTTAGATTTAGGGCAAACAACTGAGAGGGGGGGTGAATCAGTTGTTCAAAACTTTCTTCTTTCAACACTTGTATTCACTTAGCATTAACAATAAATCAATCATGAAAACTTAATGTAATTAATCAAGAGAAGAAACACATCTACACACGAGACACCAAGATTTTGATGTGGAAAACCCAGTTAAGGGAAAAACCACGGGGTGACTAACCCAAGATATTATTCTCTGTTAGAAGAATAGAAAAAATAAGATGGCACATGCCAATTAGGGCTCACTGCTTGAGCACACTGCTCACAAGAGGCTCACTGCCTACAAGAGACACACTATCTACAATAAATGAGTATTACATACTTGAACTGGTAAATAGCATCGTCACCATGCTTGAATCAGTTCCATTAAAGCCCAAATCCTTCTGCTCTTCCTTTCACTCTTCTTCTCGCTACCACACACTCATCTCCACAAGTGTACATTTGAAATGACTTTGTAAACCTTTATTTATACATGACATCAACTTAGGAACAAACATCTAAGTCAGCAAGCAACCACAAGAACATTCGTAAGGTGTATAATTCATCCGGTCGGCCAGTCACAGAAAGAACACCTTCATCCGGAAGTATTTCTTCAATTCTGGGCTCCAATTCTAATGCGGACCATCAACACAAACTGAACATAATCCAAGGACCTTTACAAGCTTTCCTGAAAGACTAGGAACATCCGCACTTCCTCTACTTACTAAAATCCTTCTCTTCTACATCCGGAACCTCAAGAACACAGTTTGTTATCACTGTCACAAAGGAATAGGTTCTTCCGGACCTTCAAACCACAAACTGATCTACTTGACACTTCACAAGGACGTTCTAAACACTTCCTCAAATCCGCAGCGTGGGATAATGCATTACCGAACCTATCTATCTCACTCTATCACCACTAAGCACTTGTCTGAACCGATTCTATTTGAATGACCATAACTTCTTTAGATCTTCATGCGAATCCCTGAAAACTTGACTGGAGCATCTCAAGACTCATATCTACAAACCCTTTAAATTACATCCTCTGATCCTCAACCTATCTTGGACTTTTACCTTGTTATCATCACTATTCTTCACTGTTCCTAATTGAGACTAATTTTCTCAATATCCTCAGCACACAGCTCATCCAATCCTTCTCATTAATGCAACATGAGTATGTTGACATCAATGACAACACCAGTTTAACCCATACTTGCAACATCAAAAACAACATTAGAAGATACAGTTGACACCAATGACAACACAAACATGTTGACATCAATGACAACACCAATTAGCACATACTTGCAACAATCTCCCCCTTTGTCATTTATGGAAACATATGATGTGAAAAACCATCATGACATAACTCTGCACTAATCTCACTCTCCCCCTTTCTTTTATACATCTTACTCTCTCTTTGTTTTTCACATGAATTCTCTCTCCCTTTGACATCAATGGCAAAGGGTGACACACCTTCTTCAAGCCTTCTCCTACTAAATATGATACTTCACATACTTGCACTATTCTTAGCTACTCTAAATATCTCCCCCTAACTACAACACTCTTCAATGCCACTACTTGCTCCCCTTAAGAGGTAGCCTCTGCCATCAGTCTAGAAAAGAATGATTCTTGAATCACATTGGACTAATGCACTTCCTTATGCATCTAGTTCAAAAAGGGAGGAGAAATAACCACTAACTTCTCCTAGAGATACTCAAATGTGTCCTTAGGAATAGCCTTGCTAAATATGTTTGTTATCACCCAGTTTTGCACCCTTGCATACAGCTGTGAAACCTCTGCAAACTGGAGTAACATGGGAATGATCTCAAAGTGTGGGACCTTGTGAAATGAGATCAAACCACAGGAGAAGGCTGACTTCCTCTCTCTAAGCCTAATGCTCAGAGAAATCTATCTAAACCTAGTGCTAATGCTTGCTGGGAAAAGGGTTAGAAGGAATGCTAAACAGAAATGCTGAAATAAACTAAGTGATACAATAGATTTAAATGTGTTTGGCTGCAACTGAGTAGACACAGTAATAATCTCATAGCTGGGAAGACATTACACAGCCCCATATTAATTTTAGAGAGGTCCAGAAGAGTAGACACAGGCCAAAAAATAATAAGAGAGAGGCAAAAATACCAGTTTATATTGATCATAGAGGCCAGATAGCCATTACCAAGAATAGCCCAGAAGAACTTGTGAGGCCGACTATTTTACCTCCCATATTTTGATCATTATGCTATTCACTAGATGACACTATCAAACCTTAGTGACTATGCTTCATTATGTAGACTTGATGTTTTATCTCACTAATTTGATACATGTGATTTGATTCGGTCATATTGGATGATATGTTGTGGTTCGATCTATGGGATTTATATTAGATGTTATTTTGTTATGAGATTTTAGTTATTTATGTGATGTGAACTATTTGACATGTGATGGAAAATCCAATTTAATGTGGAGTTATGTATTGATGTTTATTTCGATTGCGTGAAGTTAATTTCAGTTGCTTCAGCTATAACTTTTCATGACAGGACTGACACTTGATCGAGATGTGCAGGTTTTACGTTCCCTAGCCATGGGAAATCAGAGGTAGGATTCACACCATGTTATTCCCTGTAAAGCCGATCCATTCCCAAGAGGGATAAGGATCACGTGTGTAATTGAATGATGATTTTTTGTGCTTGGTTTAATTTTAATTATTTTTAGCCTTAGTACCCTTTCTTTTTCTTATTTTTGATTAATATTAAGTGTTGTAAAATTTTATTTCATTTATGCCACTTGGTATTTTTATTTTTATTTTTTTGGGCCATTTAAATGTGGATTTTTAACCCTTTTCATGAACCCTAGGGTCCCAAAAGTTACCCTAGGTGGTCAACCATGAGTCTAGGGTCAACTTGGACTATCTAACCCTAGTTTTGACTCACCTTAGGTCACCCTAAACCATGGTTGAGTAAAAGTGACGAATTTAGAAAAGAGGGAAGATGGGAGATGGGCCTTGCCTTGGGAAGAACTCATCTCCCATCCCTCAGTTTTGGGAATCATTCCCAAGGAAGACTTGGGAGGTCTCCAAGAGTCCTCCCAAACTCCCAAGTGAGTGGGAGCACCACTCAAGACCCTTGTCTTCTTGAGGTGTGAGTGGGAATCCAACTCACCATTTGTCCCCCTCCCACTTGTGTGGAAGCACAAGTGGATGAGGTGGAGATGGAGGTGGAATGAGAGGAGGACATTTGTCATCCTCTTACCTTCTCACTCTTACAAGTGGCTTTTCGAGGAGGGAGGAGATGGTGACAAATGTCACCTTCCCATTCCCTCAAGGCCAAGTGGATGGCCTATAATAGCTCCTCTTGTAGAGGAGTGGGGGTTCTTCTTCTTTTCTAGTCTTTGTCCTTGCAATTGGAGACTTCTTGCAAATTTTAATTTCCTTTCTTGTTTGGAGGAGTTAAGAGAAAATTCTGGAAGTTGGAAGGCTTGGGAAGGCTTGGAGCTCTTCACCAACTTGCTTCCATTTTAAGGGCTTTAAAGGTAGGCCACTGAACTTGTTATCTATCCCTTGCTTGTATTATGTGTTTGTGTTTTAGTTGTGGTTGTTTTCCTATTTTTACATTGTGTTGTTGGGATGGGAGTATGGTGAGAGCACCTCCAATGGAGGTAATGCTCAACTTGTATGGGTAGGGGAAAGGAACCTCCTTGAGGTCTCTCCCACAGTTTGTATTTGTGCCTTGAGGGCTTTTATCTGAGGAGGAGCTAATTGAATGGCAAGAGTGCCATGTGATCTATTTGTGAATCTTGTGGATTGTGGTGTTTTGGGAAATTGGCTTGAGGCCATGAGTTAAAATTTTTATCTTTTGGGAGCCCTTTGAAGTTGAGGGGTCCATCCCCTACCCTCACCAAACTCATTTACATGAGTATAGTTATGTGTTAAACCTATGGGGTTGTTCTATTTTGTGTTTTTGTGTGTGATTGTTGTTGTGGAATGAAACCCTGTGTGAAATCCCTACCTCCCTAGCTCGAGGGTGACCCACTTGCAGGTCTATGGTAGGGAGGAGAGCATTTGAAGTGGCTGGTTTTTTTTGTTGTCTTGTTACTATGTACTAATGCAGGTTGTGAGAAAAAGGAGTGAAGTTGTTATGGAGTCTTTCTTATGTGGCCTTGTTATATTGTAATTTATGTAAGAAAGCTGCTAGGTTAATGTCATGAAATTGGCTGTAAATGTTTAGCCAATGTAACCTTATGTCATTGAGTTTAAAGTAGTTTATTCCCCTTAGTATGGAGTTAGCCTTGTGTAGAGAAATGTAAACACTATGCCATTTCATTTAATGTTGTTTATTCCTGTTTTATGAAGATAGGCTGTCAAAAGTTGTGTAATGCAAGCAATACCTTCAAATTATTTAAATACTATTTATTTTTTTATTTTTTTATTTATCCCATTTTGTGAGTAAAGTATATATAAAAAAAAAGTATGGAAAATGTTATTTGTATTTCTGTCATTTGACTTTCAGAAGAGGAATTTTGCATGAGAGTGTTTCAATTTTCTGTCTCATTCTTTTCAAGTGAAATAAATGCGAGTATGTAGTTGAATAAAGATTATTTCATTTCAAAAAAAAAATAATGCATTTTACATTTCTACCATCTATCCTTTTAATGAAGTGCTATTGATTTATTTGTGTCACAATCAGTAGGTTAGTATTCTGTAAATAATTATTGTATGTTGCTGTAGAAAATTTCTAATTCATTGTTGTGTATGTTTAAGATTGTATATACAAATAGGTAAATAAAATTTATGTTGTAAAGAGTATTTTTTTTTTTTGCTAAGAAAAAAAAATTAGAATTTATGAATGTTGCAATATATATATATATATATATTGTATCTATATATATATATGAGTTTATTTATGTTAAAAATACATATCACATATAAAAAAAATGAAAAAAAAGAGTTTTATACATTTTTTTTTAATGCAAAAAAAAAGAAAAAACAAATTATTACCTAAGGGAGACTATGGCGCTGTCACAGCCCCCCCGTTCCATAGTGAGAGAGGGTGTGGGGGAGGAGGAGCCTCTAACGGGTGTGGTTGGAGGCTCCGCCTCCCCCACACCCCCACACACCCCCCAATATATATATATATATATATCCTACAACCCCGAGCCCTTCCATTCCTCCTCTGCTACCTCCGCCGCCCCCTGCGGACTGTCACACCCCACATCCCCCGAAAACCCCGACCACTGTCTTCCTCCTCCAACTCGCAGCTCCTGTGTCTTTTGCGGCCATTAGACCCTGCCCCACTCCCTTCGCAGTCACCGCCCCACTCCCTTGGCACGACCCTCTCCCCCGTCCACGCCATGACTCCTCCTTCGTCCCTTCCCCCTCTGGCCTGCTCAGCACCGACGGAGGCACTCACCTCCGCTCCACCCTTTTCGGCTGCCATTGCCATTTCCCCCCAGTCCTGCATCATTCCCATAAAAATTTTCATTAGTTGTATGCCACCCCTCCAAAAAGAAAAATAAATAAAAATAAATAAAATGAAATATGAAACTAATCAGAATGAGTTTGACAATGAAGTCTCCCTGGGTGTGGATTCAAACCTCCGTGGAAGTCACCCATGGCCTCCATTTGTTTTAGAAAACCTAGCCTGCAAGAGAAGGCAAAACAAAATGCAAGAAGATGTTAGATAAAAAAAAATTAGGTCAATGTAGAAATCAAACTAGAGTGATGTAGAGATTAGGGCAAAGAGGAGAGTAATAGAGATGAGAGAAGAGAGGAAATTAGGGCAACTAGAAAACAATTCTTTTTTTTTATAATAGGGCTTTTCCTATTCTCTTTTAGAGGATATTTTATTTGTGAGGTTGTAATTATATTTCAATTAAAAACCTCCATCCTTTTCTTATTTCTTTTTAAAATTTAACCTTTGTGATCATTTAATTTGTTTCTAAAATTTGGAGTAGGGTGACTTTCTTAAATTGATAATGTCTTGTGTTTGAATTTTAATTTCTAGGAATTCCTTTAAATAGTTTTCCATTTTCTTATGGATTATTGTTGCATTTTTAATTTTAATCGCTTGGTATGTTAATTTTACCTTGGGAATAAAAAAATTTAACCTTTTTATTCTTGTTAGAGAGGGTATTAACCCCTTGATTTTTAATTCATCTTAATTGGGTTTTCATTTTAAATTCTTTTATTTTATTTATTTAATAGGATAGTAGTGTTGTTATCTATTGACCCTTATTATTATTATTTTCGGGGAGGGTTATTTAAACCCTCCTCCCTCATCCATTTAATTTTCGAGTGAAACATTAAACAAAATGATAAAATTATGTTTAATGACGAACTCAGTTTTACGTTGGAATTTTAATTGTCGACTTGTCTTTCTAAATTAATTTTTATTTTTATTTTCCGTTATATCGTCGACATTCATTCTAGGTTATTTTAATATTTAATTGTTTATTTTATTTATTTATTTCCTATCGATGGTTATTTAAAATTTATTTTTGTGGTTATCGAAATGCGTTATGTTGCCAAAATTTTGCTAGAATTTCTTTGGGTTTATTTTATGCGTTGTGTTATTTAATATTTCTTCCATCATCCCAACTTAATCAAGCACCATCATGCCATGTCATTTATTTTTTTTGATCTGGGTTAAGTTAGGGCTTGATGTTGCAATCATCTTCACCTAGGTAACTTAGGGTAAAGATTGGATTCGATCTAACCCTAGAAGCAACACGCTTCATGCCGCATACCCCTAGACGGCCTACACCATCACGGTCACATTGACATGTCTATACCTTTGCGTTTTGCAACTGAGCACGCAGACGCGTGCAAGGTGGTTCTTAGGGTTAGGGTTAATTAGAAAAAAAATATTTCACAGTTCGTGTCATGACCACATGGCAGATGTGGTCATGACACAAGTGTTCATGTGTCATGTCTGCACGGGAGATGCGGGCATGACATTTGGTATCAGAGCCAAGTTTTTAAAATACTAGGCTTGTTTTAGGCACATTATTGTTTCCACAATTATGATTGACTTGTGGCTACTTCATTTTGTAGGATGCCTCCCTGACGAGTTCGGCGAGCACAGTCTCGCCGCACTCCACCCATCGAGGTACACACTGATTCATCAGCTGTGGGACCGGGTCAGCCAGTTCCATCGGTATAGCTAGATCCATAGGTACAGCCACTCCTATAGCCATAGCCAGTTCCTCAGGTACCGCAGGCACCACCGGCCCCACCAGATATTGGTCCACAGATATTACAGGCCTTATAGACAATTTTAGATAGGCTTCCACCGGCTATAGTTGAGCCGCACGTAGAGCCACGTGTCGAGCCCCGCAAGGATCCCTGAGAGGAGCCATGCATGGAGCCACGAGCTGAGTCTCATGTTGAGCCACGTGTGGAGCCCTGTGTCGAGCCGTGAGGGGTACCACGTGTGGAGCCTTACGTCAAGCTGCCAGAGACAAAGGAGGTTGGTTCAGCCAACAGGGCCCGTAGCAGGAGCCCCACACATCATGCTAGGAAAGACAAGGCAGTGCGTATAGAGCACTTTGGTCACAGGCCTTATGATTATCATGCAGATAAGCCCATCAGGGGGCACAGAGATAGAGGAGATCCCATTAGGGACATATTGAGGTTGAACCCTCCTACCTTCATCGGGACCACAGAGGGAGCCGAGGTAGAGGCCTGGCTTATCACTTTAGACAGGTGCTTCACATTGCGTCCTTACGAGGGCAACACGAAGGCCCGTGTGGTAGTACACTTGTTACGAGATGCAACAGCTACCTGGTGGTGCACTGAGGAGTGCAAACACCACCTTTCTTTAGACACCCTCACATGGGAGACCTTCATTGAGCGCTTCAATGCACGCTACTTATCAGACCATTACAGACAGCATCGTATAGACAAGTTCCATGACCTTTAGCAGAGGGGACTTTCAGTGGCTCAGTATGAGGCTAGGTTTACAGAGTTATCTAGATATGCGGAGTATCTCCATGACGAGAAACTCCTGGTGCATAAGTTTATCAGGGGACTGAACCACAGTATAGCAAGGCCTATTCGAATGGCAGATCCCTAGACTTTGAGTGATGCTACCGAGAAGGCATATATCACTGAGGAGATTTAGGGACAAGGGTAGAGTCCTCACCCTCAGTTTCAGGATCAGGGACAGCAGCAGCATTAGCAGAGTTTCCGTAGACCATCACAGCCACCTCACAAAGGAGGATTCAGTTTAGCATCGTTACCTCCTAGGCCCTCACAGCAGCAGCAGAGAGTTAGGACACAACAGAGGTTACATGGGGGACATAATAGAGGTTGGCAATAGTAGGGTCCACGCTGAGATCAGAGACAACAGGGACCACCTGCGAGACCCGCAAGGTCGTAGCAGTCTTATAGGGGCTCACAGGAGTCTACTGGCAGATCAGGATAGTAGCAATTGGGTAGGACTCAAACTATACAGGTACAAGTTAGAGGCCCTTATTATATTTATGGTGGAGCTAGACACCTAGCTAGAGAGTGTCCACAGGGTTTTACAGCAGGGGGACAGCCTCGTGCAGGAGGATTCGAGTAGATAGTGGGTGATGTGGGTAGATCTCACTGTATGTTTGCAGCAGTAGATAACCGCCAGGTAGATTTTTAGGTGTCAGTGATTGAGACGTCAGGTATGATTGGGAGTAACCCCATTTCTATTCTCTTTGACTCTGGTGCTACTGATTCATTTATATCTCCCTCGTTAGTGGAGCGCTGCAGGTTGGTGGCCTCTAGGCAGGGTGATAGGTGGGTAGTTGAGTTGGCTTCAGGAGCCAAACTGATAGTAGATGCCTTAGTCCATGACTGTGAGATTGCTATGGGACCCTTCACTACAATATGCAACCTTAGAGTCATGACATTAGGATCCTATGATGTGGTGTTGTGTATGGATTGGCTTGCGGCTCATCGAGCCAAGCTAGATTGTCGCCGAAAGGTGATCAACTGTTTAGATGATCACGGCACATCAATTGAGATTATGGGTATGCAGAAGCCCACCACAGTGCGTATGATATCCACTTAGTAGCTTAAGCACTGCATGCAGAAGGGATGTTAGATGTTCGCCATCACAGTGAGCGACAGATCAGATGACGAGCCGGAGGCATCTTTGGATGATCATCCCATCCTTAGAGAGTTTGTCGATGTATTCCCAGTAGAGTTACCAGGGATGCCTCCCCGACATGAGGTAGATTTTCACATAGACTTAGTGCCGGGTGCTGAGCCAGTGTCTCATGCACCCTATAGGATGACCACACATGAGCTCACTAAGCTCAAGCTACAGTTGGAGGACTTGCTCGAGAAAGGGCACATCTGACCGAGCGTTTCACCTTGGGGCACTCCTATCATCTTCGTGAAGAAGAAGGATGGGTCTCTTCATTTGTGTATGGACTACAGGCAGTTGAATAAGGTGACGGTGAAGAACCGTTATCCTCTGCCTAGGATTGATGATCTTTTTGACCAAATGCAGGGAGCCAGGGTGTTCTCTAAGATAGACCTGAAGTCTGGGTATCATCAGTTATGTATCGTAGAGGCAGATATCCATAAGACCGCCTTCCGGACTCGTTATGGACACTATAAGTTCACAGTGGTTCCCTTTGGCTTGAGGAATGCCCCTGCAGTGTTCATGAGTCTCATGAATGGGGTGTTCCGTGCATATTTAGATCGGTTTGTGATCATATTTCTCGATGACATTTTGATCTACTCACAGACCGAGGAGGAGCATGAGGGGCACCTTCATCAGGTTCTACAGTGCTTGCGAGAGCGGAAACTTTATGGGAATTTGGTGAAGTGTGCATTTTTCATGACAGAGGTTCAGTATCTAGGGCATATCCTTTCTGGCAATGGGATCTCAGTAGATCCATCGAAGATCAGGGCTATCAGGGATTGGCCATCACCCACTAGTGTGACAGAGGTCAGGAGCTTTATGGGGCTAGCTGGTTATTACCGTTGTTTTGTCAAGGGCTTTTCTCGAATAGTGCACCCCATCACTTCCCTTCAGTGGAAAGGGAAGAGCTTTTCTTGGACTGAGCAGTGTGAGAGGGCCTTCGGGGTCCTCAAGGAGCATCTTACCAGCACTCCTATTTTAGCAGTTCCTGATCCTGCAGCAGATTTCATGGTTTGCACGGATGCATCACTTGAGGGATTGGGAGCTGTCCTTATGAAGGGTGGTAGAGTGATCACGTATGAGTTGTGAAAGCTCAAGACCCATGAGCTGAACTACCCCACGCATGATTTGGAGTTACTAGCAATGGTTCATGCTCTAGTCTGTTGGAGACATTTCTTGTTGGGTCGTCGCTTTGAGCTCCATTCCGATCATCACAGCCTTCAGTATATCTTCACGCAGCTGAATCTGAATGCTCGTCAGTGGTGTTGGATGGAGTTCCTATGCGAGTATGACTTTGATGTCCACTACATCAAAGGGAAGGAGAACGTGGTTGTTGACACATTGAGTCAGAGGCGCCACGAGCTCTTGACCTTAATTTTGAGTGTGGACTTGAGGGATCACATTTTACAGCATCTGCCTGAGGATGGATGGTTTCTTGAGGTGCAGCAAGAGATCAGTTCACAGAGGGCCCTTTTGGGCAAGTTTACAGGGTATACACTTGACACAGATGGTTTACATGGAGTACCTTGCCGCATCATCTCTAATAGAGATCTAATGTTCACTTCAGCATTCTAGAGAGCCTTACAGCAGGCATTGGGCACACAGCTCAATTTTAGCTCCGCTTATCATCCCGAGACAGATGGGCAGACAGAGCGGGTGAATCAAATATTGGAGGACATGCTTCAGATGTATGTTATGGACCATCAGTCTAGATGGGAGGAGTATTTTTATCTAGTAGAGTTTACCTACAATAATGGGCATCACAGCTCATTAGGTATGCCTCCCTTTCAGGCTTTATACGGTAGACCATGCAGGACACCATTGAATTGGGATCAGATTGAGGACAGAGTCACCATTGGTCCAAAGCTAGTTCAGGTTATGGAGCAGCAGGTCACACTGATTAGACAGAGGTTGTAGGAGGTGCAGGATAGGCAGAAGAAGTATGCTGATGCTAAGAGGGTTGATCGGAGCTTCTCAGTGGGTGACAGGGTGTTCCTTAGAGTGCGGCCACACAAGAGTCCAATCCGTTATGGAAAGGGCTCTAAGCTCACACCACGGTTCGTAGGACCCTTTGAGATTTTGGAGCGGATAGGACCAGTTGCCTATCATCTAGCATTACCACCTAGCCTATCATGTATCCATGATGTCTTTCATGTTTTTGTTTTGAGATGATATATATCTGATGTATCTCATGTATTGGACTGGAGTGCTTTACAAGTAGAGGCAAATGGGCAATTGGCCTTGGAGCCAATTCGCATATTGGCTTGTCGTACGCTGGACCTTCGAGGTCGAGAGCTAGACCAGGTTAGGGACCAGTGGGATCAATATGATGAGGTCATGATGACTTCGGCTAGTTTGAGGGCACTCTATCCTCACCTTTTTCACGACTTCCAGGAGGAAGTTCAGTCTTAGGGGGGGAGGATGAGGCCGATTATTTTACCTCCCATATTTTGATCATTATGCTATTCAGTAGATGACACTATCAGACCTTAGTGACTATGTTTCATTATGCAGACTTGATGTTTTATCTCACTAATTTGATACATGTGATTTGATTCAGTCATATTGGATGATATGTTGTGGTTTGATATATGGGATTTATATTAGATGTTATTTTGTTATGAGATTCTAGTTATTTATGTGATGTGAACTATTTGACATGTGATGGAAAATGCAGTTTAATGTGGAGTTATGTATTGATGTTTATTTCAACTGCGTGAAGTTAATTTTAGTTGCTTCGGCTATGACTTTTCATGACAGGACTGACACTTGATCGAGATGTGCAGGTTTTATGTTCCCTAGCCATGGGAAATCAGAGGTAGGATTCACACCATGTTATTCGCTGTAAAGCCGATCCATTCCCAAGAGGGATAAGGATCACGTGTGTAATTGAATGATGATTTATTGTGCTTGGTTTAATTTTAATTATTTTTAGCCTTAGTACCCTTTCTTTTTCTTATTTTTGATTAATATTAAGTGTTGTAAAATTTTATTTCATTTATGCCACTTGGTATTTTTATTATTTTTTTTTGGGCCATTTAAATGTGGATTTTTAACCCTTTTCATGAACCCTAGGGTCCCAAAATTTACCCTAGGTGGTCAACCATGAGTCTAGGGTCAACTTGGACTATCTAACCCTAGTTTTGACTCACCTTAGGTCACCCTAAACCATGGTTGAGTAAAAGTGACGAATTTAGAAAAGAGAGAAGATGGGGGATGGGCCTTGCCTTGGGAAGAACTCATCTCCCATCCCTAAGTTTTGGGAATCATTCCCAAGGATGACTTGGGAGGTCTCCAAGAGTCCTCCCAAACTCCCAAGTGAGTGGGAGCACCACTCAAGACCCTTGTCTTCTTGAGGTGTGAGTGGGAATCCAACTCACCATTTGTCCCCCTCCCACTTGTGTGCAAGCACAAGTGGATGAGGTGGAGATGGAGGTGGAATGAGAGGAGGACATTTGTCATCCTCTTACCTTCTCACTCTTACAAGTGGCCTTTGGAGGAGGGAGGAGATGGTGATAAATGTCACCTTCCCATTCCCTCAAGGCCAAGTGGATGGCCTATAATAGCTCCTCTTGTAGAGGAGTGGGGGTTCTTCTTCTTCTTTTCTAGTCTTTGTCCTTGTAATTGGAGACTTCTTGCAAATTTTAATTTCCTTTCTTGTTTGGAGGAGTTGGGAGAAAATTTTAGAAGTTGGAAGGCTTGGGAAGGCTTGGAGCTCTTCACCAACTTGCTTCCATTTTAAGGGCTTTAAAGGTAGGCCACTGAACTTGTTATCTATCCCTTGCTTGTATTATGTGTTTGTGTTTTAGTTGTGGTTGTTTTGCTATTTTTACATTGTGTTGTTGGGATGGGAGTATGGTGAGAGCACCTCCAATGGAGGTAATGCTCAACTTGTATGGGTAGGGGAAAGGAACCTCCTTGAGGTCTCTCCCACAGTTTGTATTTGTGCCTTGATTGCTTTTATCTGAGGAGGAGTTAATTGAATGGCAAGAGTGCCATGTGATCTATTTGTGAATCTTGTGGATTGTGGTGTTTTGGGAAATTGGCTTGAGGCCATGAGTTGAAATTTTTATCTTTTGGGAGCCCTTTGAAGTTGAGGGGTCCATCCCCTACCCTCACCAAACTCATTTACATGAGTATAGTTATGTGTTAAACCTATGGGGTTGTTCTGTTTTGTGTTTTTGTGTGTGATTGTTGTTGTGGAATGAAACCCTATGTGAAATCCCTACCTCCCTAGCTCGGGGGTGACCCACTTGCAGGTCTGTGGTAGGGAGGAGAGCATTTGAAGTGGCTAGTTTTTTTTTGTTATCTTGTTGCTGTGTACTAATGCAGGTTGTGAGAAAAAGGAGTGAAGTTGTTATGGAGTCTTTCTTATGTGGCCTTGTTATATTGTAATTTATGTAAGAAAGCTGCTAGGTTAATGTCATGAAATTGGCTGTAAATGTTTAGCCAATGTAACCTTATGTCATTGAGTTTAAAGTAGTTTATTCCCCTTAGTATGGAGTTAGCCTTGTGTAGAGAAATGTAAACACTATGCCATTTCATTTAATGTTGTTTATTCCTGTTTAATGAAGATAGGTTGTCAAAAGTTGTGTAATGTAAGCAATACCTTCAAATTATTTAAATACTATTCATTTTATTTTTTTATTATTTATCCCATTTTGTGAGTAAAGTATATATAAAAAAAAAGTATGGAAAATGTTATTTGTATTTCTATCATTTGACTTTCAGAAGAGAAATTTTACATGAGAGTGTTTCAATTTTCTATCTCATTCTTTTCAAGTGAAATACATGCGAGTATGTAGTTGAATAAAGATTATTTCATTTCAAAAAAAAAAATAATGCATTTTACATTTCTGCCATCTATCCTTTTAATGAAGTGCTATTGATTTATTTGTGTCACAATTAGTAAGTTAGTATTCTGTAAATAATTATTGTATGTTGCTGTAGAAAATTTATAATTCATTGCTGTGTATGTTTAAGATTGTATATACACATAGGTAAATAAAATTTATGTTGTAAAGAGTATTTTTTATTTTTTTTCTAAGAAAAAATTTTTTAGAATTTATGAATGTTGCAATATATATATTTATTTATAAATATATATATATATATATTTATAAATATATATATATATATATTGTATCTATATATATATGAGTTTATTTATGTTAAAAATACATATCACATATTAAAAAAAAAAAGAAAAAAAAAAGAAAAAAAAAAGAGTTTTATACATTTTTTTTATGCAAAAAAAATAAAAGAAAAAAAAAATTATTACCTAAGGGGGACTGTGGCACTGCCACAGCCCCCCCGTTCCATAGTGAGAGAGGGTGTGGGGGAGGAGGAGACTCCACCCACACCCGTGGGTGTGGGTGGGGGCTCCGCCTCCCCCACACCCCCACACACCCCCCAATATATATATATCTCACAACACCAAGCCCTTCCCTTCCTCCACTGCTACCTCCGTCACCCTCCGCGGACTATCACACACCACATCCCCCGAAAACCCCGACCACTGTCTTCCTCCTCTAGCGCCTGGCTCCTGCGTCTTCTGTGGCCATTAGACCCCGCCCCACTCCCTTCGCAGTCACCGCCCCACTCCCTTGGCA
The DNA here is from genome assembly GCA_027924645.1 of Cunninghamia lanceolata. Classification (NCBI taxonomy): domain Eukaryota; kingdom Viridiplantae; phylum Streptophyta; class Pinopsida; order Cupressales; family Cupressaceae; genus Cunninghamia; species Cunninghamia lanceolata. The sequence continues at coordinate 16,578,417 of BSBN01001215.1, read as the reverse complement.
CAAACCTCTCCCTCGTCCATGCCATGACTCCTCCTTCGTCCCTTCCCCCTCTGGCCTGCTCAGCACCGATGACGACGCTCACCTCCGCTCTGCCCTTTTCGGCTGCCATTGCCATTTCCCCTCAGTCCTGCATCATTCCCATAAAACTTCTCATTAGTTGTATGCCACCCCTCCAAAAAGAAAAAAAATAAAAAAAAATAAAATGAAATATGCAACTAATCAGAATGAGTTTGACAATGAAGTCTCCTTGGGTGCAGATTCAAACCTCCGTGGAAGTCACCCATGGCCTCTATTTGTTTCAGAAAACCTAGCCTGCAAGAGAAGGCAAAACAAAATGCAAGAAGATGTTAGATAAAAAAAAAATTAGGTCAATGAAGAAATCAAACCAGAGTGATGTAGAGATTAGGGCAAAGAGGAGAGTAATAGAGATGAGAAAAGAGAGGAAATTAGGGCAACTAGAAAACAGTTCTTTTTTTTATAATAGGGCTTTTCTTATTCTCTTTTAGAGGATATTTTATTTGTGAGGTTGTAAATTATATCTCAATTAAAAACCTCCATCCTTTTCTTATTTCTTTTTAAAATTTAACCTTTGTGATCATTTAATTTGTTTCTAAAATTTGGAGTAGGGTGACTTTCTTAAATTGATAATGTCTTGTGTTTGAATTTTATATTCTGAGAATTCCTTTAAATAGTTTTCCATTTTCTTATGGATTAGTGTTGCATTTTTAATTTTAATCGCTTGGTATATTAATTTTACCTTGGGAATAAAAAATTTAACCTTTTTATTCTTGTTAGAGAGGGTATTAACCCCTTGATTTTTAATTCATCTTAATTGGGTTTTCATTTTTAATTCTTTTATTTTATTTATTTAACAAGATAGTAGTGTTGTTATCTATTGACCCTTATTATTATTATTTTTGGGGAGGGTTATTTAAACCCTCCTCCCTCATCCATTTAATTTTCGAGTGAAACATTAAACAAAATGATAAAATTATGTTTAATGACGAACTCAGTTTTACATTGGAATTTTAATTGTTGACTTGTCTTTCTAAATTAATTTTTATTTTTATTTTTATTTTCCATTATATCGTCGGCATCCGTTCTAGGTTATTTTAATATTTAATCATTTATTTTATTTAATTTTTTTCCTATCGATGGTTATTTAAAATTTATTTTGACGGTTATCGAAACACGTTATGCTGCCAAAATTTTGCTAGAATTTCTTTGGGTTTATTTTATGTGTTGTGTTATTTAATATTTATTCCATCATCCCAACTTAATCAAGTGCCATCATGCCATGTCATTTATTTATTTTTGATCTGGGTTAAGTTAGGGCTCGATGTTGGAATCATCTTCACCTAGGTAACTTAGGGTAAAGATTGGATTCGATCTAACCCTAGAAGTGACACGCTTCATGCCGCATACCCCTAGACGGCCTACACCATCACGGTCATGTCAACATGTCTACGCCTTTGTATTTTGCCACCGAGCACGCAAACACGTGCGAGGTGGTTCTTAGGGTTAAGGTTAATTAGAAAAAAAATATTTCACGATTCATGTCATGACCACATGGCAAATGTGGTCATGACACACGTGTTCATGTGTCGTGTCTGCACGGGAGATGCGGGCATGACAGAACCACTTTTTTTTTAATACATCTAGTTTTACATGTATATATATCATTTCATTTTGGCCTCAGCCCCCTCCCATCAATTTTGTCGATGGGCTGTGTATTAGAAAATATCTCTACTTGAAGGGACGTCCACCTGCAAGAAGTTATGGCACAAAAAAATTTGAAACTGGGCGGATAGAAGATATTTTCCAGGTCTTCAATGCAGGCTGCATAGTCATCAATTTGTAGCAAAAAATGTAATAAATGTCTACGTTTGAATATCAAATGTCGCTGCTGAAATGTCGCGCTAGCCAAAACATGCAAAGCTAGATCTAAAAAATGAAAACTAGAAAATCCCCCCAAAAACCTACTCAAATGAAAGAGGAGGCAAAAATATGTACTTTTGCCTCCTATAGCATGTCAAAATTCACTGAAAAGGGGAAGATACAGGTGGTCAAAGATCTGGTCAACTACCTGTATATATCGCTTCTACATTTGTGCATGTATATCAGCTTCTGAAAATAGCTCTAAATCTGACTTTACATGTACAAACCCCTTTGTATGTATCTCTACTCCTTGGCGCCAAAAGGCCTCTGCAATTGCTTCAGAGAGATGCATTTGAAATTGCTTTGTATATGCAAGGGCCTTTGTATATGCATTCGGTGCTGCCACGTGACACCTCCTGATTTGCCGCTGTACCAAAGCCAGGACCCATTGCTAAAGAATTGCACCCTCTATTGGCCTTCGGAAAGACCCAAAAATAAGTTGTTGATGCATTATGCCTGGCTGAAAACTCCCTTGCATATCGGCTTGTCTATGTAAAGATACAAGAAAATATACAAACGACTAGCACATGCAAACGTGCATTTTGCCCTTTGTAATTGTGACTCACATATGCATACAATCGCCCTTGTATACACAAGTCACGGACTTCAAACTCTTTAAAAAACCAGATGGGAAACATTTTGAGATCCGAGTTGTATCTAACCTCGTTTGTATCTGCAAACATAAAAGCCGCGGACCCCAAATTGACCATTAATTGTATTTGACTGCTTTGTCGGGTCCGGCCTATATCCCCGATCTTTGTATCTCACTAACTTGTATATTGCAATATACAATCACCCATATACAAGGCAGACCCGAAAATTTTAAAAAAATAAGTTAAAAATGCAATCGGGTCCAACTTGTATATAAACATTTGTATATTGGCTTTGTATGTGAAAATATACAAAGCAAAATATACAAGCCACTGTAGCAAATGTATCTCTGGCAAAGATCCCTTGTATCTCTGATATACAATCGGCCTTGCATGCGCACATGCGCTCGGGCCCCACCTCTTGTACATTCGGCCTTTGTATGCTTCTCTGTATGTTTCACATGTATATTCAAAACATACAAGTGAAACACACAAAGAAACATACAAGGCCGAATGTGCATTCCACCATAGCAGATGCACCTGCATGTTTGAAAACCTTGTACCCCTTCATTGCATGTGCAAACATACAATAAAATACACTTGAAACCCAATATACAAGAGGGATAAATCCTGCAATGCATCTCCCACTTTGTATATTTCTTTCCTTGAATATCTCCATTCTATGACCCAAATATACATGCAGACCCAATATACATTTAGCGAATATTTCGGGGATCTGCGATGTATATTCCATCCTTGTATCTACCCTTGCATCCTTCAGCGAATGTATATTTGCTTGTATGTTGAAAGGCAAACATACAAACCTTCCAAACATACAAAAGGGGAAACTTGAAGAAAAATATGATAGATGCATAATATACCTTGTATGTCTCACTTGCATATCGCTGATACATAAACTGGGAATATTCCCAGGGTCTTGCGGAAGATTCCCAAAATGTATATGTCTCTCCTTGGCCCGATATACTTTAAAAAAATGTATAAAACTCACTTTTCTCAACATTTTCTAAGGCCGATAGGGATCTGCAAGCCTACCAAATGAACATTTGAACTGTATGTTGACCCAAACTTTTGACCATGAATAACTTCTTTGTTTGGCCGAATTTCAGGGTGCTGTAAAAAGCAAACCTACCTATTTTTTCAAGCTCTTTCCAATGGTAAGGTTCTTTAGGCAAGGCTTCTTAGGAAATTTGGCACTTTTGCTTTATAGGAACCTTAAAGAGGGATTTTTAGGGAATATACCAGGTGGACTATTTGGCTCTGAACAGAGGAAAAAAATAGGATAACAATGTCAACAACCTGACCTTTTGTAAGCACATACTCAAACTTCACTTCTTTCTCTGCAACCTTCTCTCTCAAAAAGTGATACCTAATAGAAATATGCTTTGTCCTTGAATGCATCACTAGATTCTTTGAAATGTTAATGGCACTAGTATTATCACAGAAAATAGGAATTGAATCATCATACTCAACTTTGATATCCTTCATATTTTGTCTCATCCATAGCACTTGTGTGCAATATGATGTTGTTGCAATGTATTCTCCCTCTGAAGTAGATAAGGATATTGAATCCTACTTCTTGCTTTGCCATGACACAACTTTGTCTCCAAGAAAAAACACGCCACCACTTGTACTTTTCCTATCATCTACACATCTAGCCCAATCTACACCTGTGTAGGCACTTAGGGTGAAGTCATTGTTCTTAGGATACTACAAACCATGGTCTAGAGTGCCCTTGAAATACTTGAATATCCTCTTTACTACTATGACATGTGGCTCTCTAGGATCTACTTGAAACCCGCGCACAAGATAGACTGCATGCATGATATCTGGTCTGCTAACAGTTGGGTATAGCAGTTCTCCAATCATTGATCTATATTTTCTCTGATCAGCCTTAGGGGATTCATAATTTTTGCTCAGCTTGCAACCAGTTGTCATGGGAGTACAAACTAGTTTGGATTCTTCCATTCCAAAAAATTTCAACAACTCCTTGAGGTATTTTGATTGTGAAAAAAAAAATGCCTTTATCTATCTGATTAATTTTTAGTCCAAGGAAGAAGTTCATCTCACCACACATTGACAGCTCAAATTATTTTTGCATCTCATCTGCAAAGTTCTTACACATACCTTCATTTCCACCAAAGATTATATCATCTACATAGACCTCAATAATCAGGATTTGATCTTTGCTTACCTTGATGTACAAATTACTATCTGCAAACCCTTTATTGAATCCCTACTGCAACAAATACCTATCTAGCCTAGCATACCAAGCTCTGGGAGCTTGCTTCAGTCCATACAATGCCTTCTTCAATCTACATACCATATCTAGTTTGTCTAATAACTAAAATCCATCTAGTTGTTCTATATATACTTCTTCCAACTCACCATTCACAAAAGCAGACTTTACATCCATTTGATATACCTTGAAAACTTTATGCGCTTCATAAGCCAGAAACAACCTAATAGTTTCCAGTCTTACCACCGAAGCAAAATTTTATTCACAGTCTATTCCTTCCACTTGTGAGTAGCCTTTACATACAAGTCTAGCTTTGTTTCTTACCACTTCTCCATTCTCATTCAACTTACTTCTGAAAACACACGTTGTTCCAATCACATTCTTATCTATAGGTCTAGGGACAAGTTCCCAAGTCTTGTTCTTTTCAATTTGCATCAATTCTTCTTCCATTGCCTTGATCCAATGTTCATCTTTACATGCTTCAATAACTATCATACTTCTAATGAGTTTAACATGTTTTGTGAGGAGCATATGATAAAGATGCATATATCTACCCCTAGAACTCCTCGACAAAATGGAATAGCCAAAAGAAAAAACATGACTATTCAAGAAGCTGCAAGGACAATGATAAAAGAAGCAAACCTACCAGAAGCCTACTGGAGAGAAGCAATTCACATTGTTGTCTACATACAGAATAGAGTTCATGTAAAAGAAAATGACACAAAGACTCCCTATGAGCTATGGTATGGAAGGATTCCTACTATTAAATATTTCAAAATTTTTGGAAGCAAATGTTATATCAGAAGAAATGAAGAACTAGGAAAGGATAGTGCAAGGTATGATGAAGGTATTTTCCTTGGATATTCTACTAAGAGAATATCTTACCAGTGTTATAAAAAAAAGGCTAAGAAAGATTATTGAGAGTGCTAATGTTAAGGCTAATGAAGTTAATGGATATGTATCAGACTCAGATGAGTCCTCTTGTAGAGAAGAAGAAAATGTTGTTGAAACTTGGTAGTACAGACTGGAGAAGAAGTAGAAACCAAAGAAAAGGAAGTGCAAGTTGAAGAGGAAGAAGCTCTGGTGAATATTCCTGAAACCCCCAAGTATGTGTAGAGGCATCACACTGAAGACTAGATCATTGGTGATAAGAGCAAAGATGTATTGATAAGAAGGAAAGATGTTGAAGAATGGGTAAATATGTGTTTAATTTCTAAAGTAGAACCTAAAATAGTGGTTAAGGCATGCAAGGATGAGCATTGGATCAAATCAATAGAAGAAGAGATTCATGTTGAATTATCAGAAGATGAATGTATGCCTGCTAATAGTGAAGAACTCAAGATTGCTCTTGAAGATGTAGAGAGGCCTGAAGAAGAAATCATAGATTTAAAGGAGAATGTCAAAGAAGCAAATAAATGTATCAGAAATTTGAGAGAGCAAGTCAAGAAGCTTAAAGAAAGGCATAAGGAGGATAGTGAAAAATTAAGGTTAGCAAATAAATCCATGATTGATTTGAAAGTGAAAGTTGAAGAAAAAGCAAGAATTGAGGAATGTTTGAACTCAATGATGAAAGGAAAATCTAAAGATTGTACAAAGCTTGAACAAGAAGTTGTGAAACTAAAATTAGATTTGGAAAAGGCAAAGAAGTATGAAGAAAAATTCAAGATAAGTTTTGCAAATCTTGATTAGATAATTACAAATCAGAAAGATCCCAATGATAGAGAGGGCTTAGGGTTTGAAAAAGGTGAAAGTCAAAAACAAGTCAAGCATCAAAATATGAAAACAGGAAGGACAATGGCAAGTAGAATTGGAATCAAAAGAAAGGAGCTAGAAGACCACCAGTCAGACAACCTAATGCTCAAAGGTACAAATCCTTCAATGGTTATTGTCATTCTTGCAATAAATTTGGATATACGTCTACACAATGTAGGAGCAGAATGAACCAAAATGTTCCAACTTTTTCTGGTCAATGTTTCACATGCAAGAAAGTTGGTCATGTAACGTCATAAAATATCCCCTTGGGGGCTTTTCCCTCATAAGGTTTATCTCTTGGTCTTTAGCATGCATTTAGGACATCTTAGTTCATATTTCAGCATCTCGATGGAATGAGACCTAGGTTCCATGGCAAATTGGACCTAGGTGGACCCCTTGAGCTGTACCCTACCCAATGTAGGGGGGAGGACTTGGGTGTCCGTGCCCTAGTCCTACCCTATTTTGGGGCAGCCCTAATTTTTGGGTGTTGGTTTGTGACCGTTATTTGGTCCTTTTGCTGACACAGTAAGTTTTGATTTTTAAAATCTTGGCAGGAGTGTTTGTAGTTGCATATATAAGTATGCTTAGGCATTCATTTGTAAACTAGATGATTACTAGCAAGCTATTGTGTTCTCAAGGTGATTCAAGGCTTTCTATTGTGTTGCAAGAGCATATTTGTGTGTTTTATGTGTTGATATTTGTAGATTTGAGTATCAATTTCCTCATGGCATGAAGAGCATCTTCCTCCCATGAGAGCTTCACTACAAGGTGACATAATATTGTGTTTTCATCATTGATTCCTTTGGTTTTTGCCTCTGCCTCATAAGGGCATACGCTCTCTATCTGACAACAATGCTCGGAGACTTAAGTGTCCTCCGAGGCTTGATTGAGGCAAGCCTCTAAACACCACAACCCACAAACCAAGTCTTGTGATTGCAGATTATAGGTGTCACATTTGGGAAAAGTAGAATTGCAGGAAGGATTGGTTGGCATCAAGGGTTTAGGATCTGAAAAAAGGCAAGAAACAGGAGCACTTCCAAGACTTGGGTGCTCGCTCTAGTGTCCTCTGCATCTGAGTTTCAGGAAACAGAAGTTACAGGGCTAATCAGTGTCGAAAGGAGGTCTAGATCCCATAAAGAAACTGGTACCTTGGACTTGGGCGCCCACTCCAGTGTCCCTGACTATTTTGCTTTAGAACCCTGAAAACAGGTACTCTATGATTTGGTATTTTACTCCTGTTTGTAAGAGGCTTTTTTATTATTCATCAATTTGTTGCCGTATTTGCATAATTAGGGTTTTAATGGTCAATTGAGCATAGAAGGAAAAATTGATAATTAAATTCCCTAATCCAAGTTTCCTTACATCTACAAGTGACCTAGGGTATGATAGTGCTCACCACTTGACCCTAGATCCTTGAATGTATAGTGGAGAGGTGGATTTAAACATCTAAAATCTAAAACTTTAACAAATCCAATTTTCCCCTAAACAGGTCATAAAGCTAATGAGTGTAGAAATCAAAGAATGAATGGCTATAAAAATGATAGAATGATTGAATCTTTTAATGGAAACTTTTATATACATAATAGATTTGGGCACAAAGCTAATCAATGTAGATCCAGAATGAATGGAATGAGAAATAGTCAAAGGAATGTTGTGTGCCACAATTGTAGTAAGCATGGAAACATTTTAAAGTTCTACAGAAGTAGAAGCATGAAGAAGGATATTCTGATAGAGAAGAATAAACCAATACAAAGAATTGGTTCGGTAGAGACTAAGAAGGAGATGAGCAAGATTTGGATTAAGAAGTATGTAATAGAGGCTACGAATGTATCAAGACCATCCTCTGGTGCAGATGATTTCTCTAGAAACAGAGTTGGAGGCTACCTCTCAGGGGGAGCAGGTAGTGGCATTGATGAATGTTACAATTAGGGGGGGTATTTAGAGCAATTAAGAATAGTGCAAGTATGTGTAGTATCATATTTAAGGGGAGAGAGACTGAAAAAGATGTGTCACCCTTTGCCATTGGTGTCAAAGGGGGAGAGAGTTCGTGTGAAAAACAAAGGGAGAGAAAGAGAGTAAGTAAGATGTGTAAAAGAAAGGGGGAGAGTGTGATTAGTATAGAAGTTGTGTCTTGATGGTTTTTCACATCATATGCTTCCATCAATGACAAAGAGGGAGATTGTTGCAAGTATGTGCTAATCAGTGTAGTCATTGATGTCAACATGTTTGTGTTGTCATTAGAGGCACCTGTGTCTTCTGATGATGTTGTTTGATTGAGTTATTATGTTAAAGTGATTTTAATGCTTTGTAGAGGTGCTAATGATGTTAGCAGATTGTTCCTGTTGCTGAGTTTCCAAGTGCTTTTGAGAAAATTTGATTAATAATAGAAACAGTGTGTTGAAGAATCTTCTAACTTACAAAATACTATTTGAGTTTTTGCTTCGCATTTCTTCTGTGTTGGAGATCTGAGTGTACATTTTGGATATGTTTTTTAGAAGTATTTGAAGATGCTAAATCCAGAACTCGGTGCTCCAGATCACTGTGCAATGAAATTTATGTTCACCAATTTGAAGATAATGTCTGACAGTGTTTGCAATGTGTCTGAGAGAAAGTATTTTACTCCACATTTATTCGTAGAATGGTTTTAGGTGCAACAATCCTAGATATGTGTCCATAAGGTCCTTATATATCTTTATTCTAGAGGGTTTGTGGTTTAGTGCTCTGGAAAGTAGTTTCTTGTGTACATCAGAGTTCGATAGTATTGTTTGTGAGCAGTCTGTGAACTGTCTTCACATAAAATTTGTTGTAGTTGATTTTGTTGGTTTTCAAGTGACTTCAATTTGTTTGTGGATGATCCCAAAATGTGTTAAAGCCTTGTGTGTGGTCTACAAGTTATGGTTGTGATTGTGGAAGTGTGTAATCAAGAATTTCTTGTGTTTATGTTGTTTGGCCAACCTTGGATGTTTATGTTGATTTAGTGATTATATAAGCACTGTGTAGTGTGCTTGGATGGATTTAGGTCTAAGCTAAGGATTAGATTGGTTTTCTTTCATTCCTTTGTGTTGTGGAATGTTTAGGTCTAGACCTAATTCAAACATTGTGTGTTTGCCAACCTTGGAGACTATTTCAAGGATTGAAGATTGTGTTGCCGACCTTGGAGACTGTTTCAAGGATTGAAGATTGTGTTGCCGACCTTGAAGATTGTTTCAATGGTAATGATGGTATAAATAAGTGTTAAGGATTGGTGAATCATTTGCAAGCATGGGGGATATTATGTTTGTGATGTGAGTGTGATAAAAGATAGTGAGAGATTTCATGAGTTAGGTGACTGGATGCAGTGAATAGAAGGTGTCTACTATCTTTTGGTATAGATGCAAAGGTGATATTTGTTGTGCTTCATTGGAACTGAACCCATGCATGTTCCAGATGTAATTATATCAATTCACTCTTGGCAGTGAACCTCTTATTCTTTCTTCTTCTTCTTCTTCTAGACAGTGAGTCCTTGGCAATGAGCCTTTATTTTTGTGGGCAACAAGCCTCTTGTAATTCGGTATTGCTACTACTTCATATTGTGAGATAATCCTCACTATGGTTTTTCCCTTTTAGGGTTTTCCATGTAAAAATATGGCATTCTCTTGTGCATGGTGTTGATGTGTTTAAGTTTTTGTTATCTACTTTTGATGTTTAATCTTCATAACAAATTAAGGGTTTATGTGAACTGATGTGGGTGTGATTAAATTTGAGGGTTTGAAGTTTTTGATACAATTGATTCAGCCCCCCTCTCAATTGTCTTATGCCTTCAACAATGTGATTTGAAATTTTAATGTAATGGGAAGTGATCTTTAAGGCTGGGTTTTTCCCTTTGAGGGTTTTCCTAGGATATATCTTGTGTCATGTGTTCATGAATATCCCTTATCATTTTGTTGTTATTTGAATATTGTTGTTACATATTTTCTAAGATCATGGTATTAGTTGTTTAAGGATGCAAGGCTGGACAATCCTTCACTGGACCCTCCTACCTTGACTGCATCATATAACCTATTTGGACCAAAAATAGTTTTTTAGCCACTTTTGTCCCCCATATTTGTGTACATGCCCACTGTTGATGTGGATGTTACTCACATTGAAAACAGATAGAATTTTGTACAACATAACACTTATCTCTCTTGAAATACTTCAAATTTGCATGGAATTTGCAATTCCAAGGCTCCAGTAGTCAGGTCTTGACACGTGTATTTTCACTCAAGGTCCGTTATATCTTGTTGTTTTTCCAAGGGGCCTACAGTATTGGAGTACAGGACCATTGAGAAGGGGGGGCGAATCAGTGGTCTATAAACTTTAAAAACCTTTTACACTTTTTAGCCCACGGGATAGACAATGATAGAGACTTTAAAGATTTATCAAATACATATGCACAAGTATGATTATAAACATTATGATCAAGACCTCAAAGACAAAACATTAGGGAACACACATAAAGATAAACAACATGAACCATAACACATGTTTTTCATGAGTGGAAAACCCTCATAGGGATGAAAAAACACTCAGAAAATGCCTCACTGGCTACACAAAATGCCTCACTAGCAAGAGAACCTCACTGGTTATAGCCTCACTAGAAAATACAACTGCCTCACTAGTAAAATGTGCCTCACTGGGAAATACAACTGCCTCACTGGCTACAAGATTGTCTCACTGACATGAATATGCCTCACTGGCAAACATACACTTGTTCAAAAGAAACTAATAAAGTTTAGAGGGTTACTCTATTTCTCTGAAATACAACACATCTTATGTCTTCCTTTGCATAACAAGATTACAAAAAGATATTACAATAAAGATAAACTCTTGATCACATCTATAGCACCAATTGAAATGAACACCATATATCACCCCAGTCCATCAATGCAAATATAATGAAGACTATTCTGACCTATGAAAAAAATACAAATTTCTATATCACATCACAAACCCTGACTGATAAATGTCCTTCAACAGTTCTCTACTATTTCCTTGTACTAAATTTATACTTCAAATTTGAATCATCCTATATCATCTGGCCCTAATGAATACCCTCATTGTACTTGTGCCATAAAAAAAAGATAATCAAAGAGATGATAAAACATTAAAAGGATTTATAGAACCCTTACCATACCTTGTATTCATTCTTGCATTAAAATCTTTGCATCATCCCAACTATTCTGAATATTCAAGCTTTTTAATCTCACTTATCTTCAACTTTATAACTTCTAGAAGCATCATCTTTCAACCACCAAATCTTACATTATTTATACGTACATGTAGGTATATCTTCATAGAACACAATAAACCGATCCATCCCTTAAGAACCATCTCCAGATCCTTCTGATAAATTTTCTTGGCCTTGCAGGTTTGGTACATAACTGAAAGAAGGTCGTTTGTATAATAGTTATCAAATTGCCTGTCAAATTATACTAGGAAGGAGATCCATTGCCAGTTTGAATTTGAACCTTCGATATGAGATTCACACCCTTTATAACTTAAAATCTCAATCTTAGATTTTCATTTGGCGCTCGAGGTAGGTTTTAGTAGACTGAAGAGACCGATAGTCCAAAATAGGGCCAGTCAGAAGAAATGTCATTAAACCCCTTCAAAAAGTAACTTAAATGAAAGTGACTTAAGATAGCAAGTCATTGCTCAGTTAAAACAAAAAGTAACTTATACACATGACAAGCATATAGGGTTTTAAGACTAAGTTTAATAGTCTAGAATATCAAACATTAGATTAGAGTTTTAGGAGAAAATAATGACTAGAAACTTCAATATACAAAACCCTAATGACACTTTATCATAGATACAATGAACAACCTTTGCAATTTGAACTCTAGGGTTTAAAACTAGGGTCTTGGATATTCATTAAACCCTAGCTTCATGCACACTCCACAAGGACAAGAAATCCTCTATTATTGGATAATCTTTTGTAGCAAGCTTCATTACACTCATCACCTGATATGACAACTTCTTGAACCTAAGCATAAATCACTTTGACAACAACAACATAAATGACAACATGATTAATCATAACTACATGATAAAACATCATGAGCACTTGGAGAAGCATCTGAATGATCATGTGAACACTTGAGTGTTGAAGCAACATAACTCAACTGTCTCAACTTCTGTACTCTGCATGATGGTCTCAACTTCTGCATGATGACAAACATAAAACACGTTGGCATAAGATCAACATTGTCTTGGCATAAGACCAACAATCAACCTCTTGACATAACACCACCAACCTCATGAAAACAACATCATATAGTGGAGTCAAACCATAGCATAAATCCATGAGCACATTATGCAACCAAAGCAACAACTGAAGTGCAGTGACTCTATGAACTCCTGATTGAAAAGATGACATGCACATCAAGACCCCATGATCAGTCATAATGACAACTTCACTAACCTTTGAAATTAATCACAAACATTATGCCAAAGCCAACATATGGTAGCTCTATTCTTACAAAGTAGAGAAATCATCAAAAGGACTTGAAAGATCATCAAATATTTGCAAATATCATCAGTATTTCATAGGATTTGTAGCTATATTGTCAGGATTTGCAATTATCTTGTTACTTTTTGTTAAAGGAAAGATAACTTTGCAAACTTTGATCAATTCTTCTAAAATTATTCAAAGATCTTCATGAAATTGACAGATTCACAAATATTTTAGTAAATTACTTATGTATGTAGCTTGATTCTCCTTTATTTTAACAATTTTGATAAAGAAATAACAAAAGATAGGGAAAGAAAGAGAAAAGGTTCTAAGAAGTTATTTTTTCAGTGATTCCACACGTATACTTTGCTAGAACAATAAATTGAGACAAAACAACTTATACTTCACCATAATTATTCACAGCTACACATAAGTGATGCAAATCTTCAAAGGGAATTTGTAACAGTAGGAAAGAAGTCAAATGCACTCCAAATCGGATGCAATAATTTGATATTTCACAACTATCAACAAACATATAGTCTACTTAATATTTACAATTGAACATGACTAGTAGTAGGCCTCAAATTCACTATTATGCACAAACTAACAAATGTTCTCATTGGGAGTGAGAAGAAACCATGAAGCAAGAAATAATTACAAGTTCTACACTTCAAGCTTGACTAGTATCAACAATTTCTAATCGTTGTTCAAGTTGGTCTTTCCATAGGTGTATTTGGGAGTGACTTAGTGATCCCATATCAATCTATGAGCATTTGAGTGACATCTTCACAGGTAAAAATGTAAAATATCAAAAATCTAATTTTTCAATATTTTCTATATCTCCTTAATTTGCATTTTTAGAGGCCTTCGGAGTAGAATTTGAGCTCAAGACTTTCATCGGTTGCTTTGGGAGGTAGCCATAGAAGGGCCTGATGTAACTCAAACTATCTCTCCAAGAGATCTTTCCATCGATTTAGGAAAGTCCAAATTCTAACCTAGTGGCTAGAAGTTATGACCCTGCCAAGTGGGGTTCCAAAAAAACATTTTTTTTTTTTTAAATTTAGTTTTTATAGTTATTTTCATCACCTTTCAACTATCCATTTTGAATTCCAAGGACATGGTCATCTTTCATATTCTATGCTTTGAATAAAACTCAAATTCAAATCAAATAAAGGATTTTTGAAGGCATACATCTCTATACGAGTTTTCCATATTGTTCAAAATTGTTTGTTGTTTAATTCTACAATATCATAGGGGTAAGTGCAAGAAGATGGGGGGCCAAAAAAGGGTCTTAAGTGGCCACTTTTTTTCTAAAATTAGGAAATGTTGGTCTTGGATGAGAAATTGAGCATAGTTACACTCAAAATTTGGAGATGCAACCAAAACAATGTTCATAGTGCTCTGAGTCTACTTTCTAAACTACTAATTTTTTTTGAAAATGGTATAGATTAAGGGGTTCAAAAGAGGGAGCCACATAAATTGGTGTTGTTTCTATCAAAAAAACATAACATAGCATGTTTTGTGGCTCCCTCAAAAGGTTAACTTTTTTTGGTATTTTTAAAATCACTTCGGTGAGAAATTAGCTAACAACATGTAGTTTATGCCTGATTTTTCTGATAATTTTTTAATGAATATTTATTTTTTTACTAATTTTCAAAGTGGACACATCCTAAAAAATAGAATTTTGGCCGTGCTACCCCTATAAATTTTGAAAACTAATTGAATTTTTTTTAATATGTGTAGAATGGAGTCTAGTTTCTAAAAATGTAATTTTTTTGAAATTTCAATGAACGATTAATTTACAATGAAAAAAAGACCAAACACTGGTTTTTGCCCAAAAACGGACACACAAAAAAAAGAAATTAAAGATGAAAGGCTTAACATTGTCAAAATGTGAAAAAAATTACATCGTTAAATAGCTAAGAGAAAGCCTAACATTACCTAGGTGTTTGATTTGTTCAACCTTGAAACACGTGCAAATATGAGGGTTAGCATGAATAAAATTATGTGAAATCCTATAGAATATGAAAAAACATGTCTCTAGACATTAGGAAGGCACTCCAAGCCTTTGGGTTGGAAATCCAAAGCAAATCCCAAGCCTAATGCTTGGGATTCCCAAAGCAAAATATAACACGCTCTTGTTATGTTCTATTTTGCATTTTTTCCTTTTTCGCAAAAGTTTGCTCAATGTTTGTCATGTTTGACATAATGTGAGCACGTTATAACACACTCTCATTATGTCCCCCTTGGATTCTTTTATGTTCAAGGTTATTAAGCATGTATATATGTATGCTTGTATGTATGTATGTATGTATGCCTATATGTATGTATGTATGTATAGTGTTGAGGGTAGAGGAGGGTAGAGATGGGGGTGAGGCAGATAGGGGAGGAGAGGGGTGGATAAGGGTTGATAGTTTAAGGTCAAGAGGGATTAGGGTTTAGGGTTGAGGGATTAGGGTTTAGGGTTGATGGATTAAGGTTTAAGGTTGAGGGTTGAGGGTTTAGAGATAGGATTTAGAGTTTAGGGATAAGGGATTAGGGTTTAGGGTTGAGGCTTTAGGGATAACATTTAGGTTGAGGGTCAAGGGATTTGGATTAAGGTAGAGTGTTGAGGGTAGAGGGATTAGAGATAGGGTTTAGGGTTGTGGGATTAGGGTTTAAGGTATAGTGTTGAGGGTTGAGGGTTTAGGGATAGGGTTTTATGATTTAAGGTTTAAGTGTTGAGGGTTGAGGATTTAGGGATAGGATTTATGGTTTAGGGATAAGGGATTAGGGTTTAGGGTTTAGGGATTAGGGTACCATAAATTATAATTAGGAATTAGGGTTTGTGGTTTAGGGATTACGGTTTAGGATTTAGGATTAAGGGATTAGGGATTAGCGTTTAGGGATGTACAATTAAGGGGTACCATAAATAAACTAGAATTTAGGTAGGGTTGGGAAATTTTTTTGAATCATCATGGGATGGAGATTGGAGATTTTACTGTGTTCAAGTATATATCCAAGTCATATTTTAAGGCTAAGATATTTCAAAGAATAGGGTGTGTGAAAAACATCAATACTCTTTAGTGTATGAATACCAACATTGATACAGATAAAAGATGCCCTTCTTCTAATAGAGTATGTAGTTCAAGTCATCCAATGGGTAGCAAGTTGTTGAATGAATTGGTTTAATGGGCACGCCTCCTTCTTCAAAGTTATGCTTGGAGACTTTACACAAAAACTGGTAACTCTATACATTATTTTTTATTATTTTATTTCCTATACACTATTAAGAACTTGTAAAATCTAATTGTGTAATGTGTTTATGGTAGCGCATTCCTCCTACATTTGTTTCATAGTTTATAGACAACATAGATGAACATATGGTGTTGCAAGGCCCAGGTGGGCAGGAGTGGGATGTGCAATTAGGGGGTACCATAAATAAAATAAAATTTAGGCAGGGTTGGGAAAATTTTGTGAATCATCATGGGATGGAGATTGGAGATTTTGTTGTGTCCAAGTACATATTCAAATCATATTTTAAGGTTAAGATATTTCAAAGAATAGGGTGTGTGAAAAATATCAATGCTCTTCAGCTTATGAATACCAACATTGATACAGATAAAAAATGCCCTTTTTTTAACAAAGGATGTAGTTCAAGTCAACCAATGGGCATCAAGTTGCTGATTGAATTGGTTTCTAATGAAGAAGACAATGATGTTGTTGAAGCAATGGAAGAAAATCAAAATTGTAAGTCTAATTTAATTTATTTCAACTTTCAAAGTAAGCATTTGAATTGTAGCTTTACCAGGAGGATTGGTATAACAAAAACTTAATTATGTTATAGGCCTTTCTTTGAAGAACCCTGGACATTATGGACCCTATCATCTAGAAAAACACATGACAGTGAACTCTACCCCACCTTTTAAATTAGATAAACATTTTTATTCAATGAAAATGAAGTTAGGGAATGTAAACCGACCATGCATACTGTATATGCCTAAAAATGACACGACTTGGTCTAAATAAATATTCTTAATATTTATTTAAGTCAAACTCCTCTATCAATAAATAAATAAACAAATTTATTTATTTGATCCATATTCTCCCAACAATTAAATAAAATCAATTTATTTAATTAAAATTCCTAATTCTTCTATCAATAAATAAATAAACAAACAAATTTATTTATTTGATTCATATTCCTCTAAATTAATTAAATATCAAAATATTTAATTATCTCTTCTAAAGTCAAAATTAAATAAAATCCTTTATTTAATTAAATTTTTCCAAACAATTAAATAATTCTTAATTATTTAATTAAATCAAATCATTCTTCCAAATTTGAATAAATCAATCAAATTTATTTAAATCCTCTCAATCTTGAAAAATAAAATACAATCAAATATTTTATTAATTCCTCTCATGCAAAATAGAGAAAGACACATGTCTTCTTCTTATTCGCACACGTTCCTCAACCGTTCTATACCGTTGATCTTCTCATTATTTCCATACCATTGATCTTTTTTCTCACAAATCTATAAATTGAATCCTATTCTTCCATTTCATTCATCCAAGCTTTAAGTAAACTTACTATGCAGGAATTACAGCGCGCCTTTGGCACCAATTCCTTCATTGCTTGCGATCAAACTTGTTACCACACTACTATCATCATTGTTGTGAAGTTCATCTTCATGTTGATACTATCATAGTCGTTCCCATTTGAACATCTTGGAATCATAGCAAGGAAGTGCACCTTCTGAGGGCCATATTCATAGACAAGATCATTTGCGATAGGTGATCAATGGAAGCTAAGAATTAAAGGAGGTTTACTTTGTATTGTTCATTGTTTGATGGAATCTTTTTTTTTTCATTATTGAGTTTTGGGTATCATTGATATATTATATTGATTATTCATTTAGATCCAATTTTCCCTTAACATTTTTGGCACCCACCGTGGGGCCTAGCCCCAGTTTTTATGTTTTAGAAAGTCGTACACAGGAGGAAACTATGCATTTGACACATCCTAACACACATCGGCTATCTGTTCTGGTGCATACATCATTTTGGCACATACAGTCTCCGATCTGGCGCACCTATTGTCTGTTCCAGTGCATGCATCCTCTCGGCACAAATAAACTTTGTTCTGGCACATATACCCTCTGATACGACGTATCTGTCATTTCAGTGCATATATACTATTTTCCTACGCTTTTGACCTCTGTCTTAGCGCATATGTACTGCAATGCTTCTAAGCTCTATTTCTGTGCATTCAATCTCTGAAGCTGCGCATATGATCTAGGCAGTGATTTTTAGGGTTTCCCTGAAGTTTTCGCTAATGCTAACATCTTTTTGCAAGAACACTCTTGATCTATTTTGCAAGCTAGGTACTGGTTTAGAATCATATAGTTGCACTTGTTAACTCACACTTTGATTTCTAATAGGAAAGTAAATGGATGCTCATGCAAATCTCACATAGTCTTAACTAGGAAGGTGATAATTGAATCATTGCTATCTTGCATATCATTGATCATTGCTATATTGCTATCCTTCAAAGTTAACAAATCACTGCTATCTAAGTAAAATTGAACACATCATTGCTATCTGAGTAAAACTAGACCATTGCTATCTTTTTTTTTTTAAATGCGCCTAGTAAACTTTTTAACGTGACCGGCGATGCTGGTGCGACACGCCCTCCGGCTCCACGTGACTATTTTTGCCCAGAGCAATGAACCGGTGAGGCCACAACTGGGGGACCTCATCCCCTAGGAAGAACACTTCAAACCCGCGAGCTCATTGGCCCAGCGAAGGCATAAAGCCTTGTGAGCTCATTGGCCCAGTGGGGGTTTGAACTCTGGTGGCCGCCACTACATCTTGAGCGACTTAACCACTGAACCATGCCATCATCGACAGGACCATTGCTATCTTGTTATCACTTCGAAGTTAACAAATATTTGTGCTTGCCCAAGTAGATAGCTCATCTCATTTTTCTCATTTTAACTAGGGGAAAAGAACCACTGTCTTCTGTGTTTTGGGAATGATACCAAGCCTATGCTCTCCCCTATCTTGGGTGACCAAAATGCCAGACATATCATTTTTGCATGTGTTTTTCCTTTAGAGGGGCCTGCTCTTGGATACTGTCCATCCAAGTAGGAACGACCCCAAGTGGTACAGGCTAAATGCCAAGCCCTACCAATCCACTATAATAAATTGTGTTTGGAATGAAATCTTCAAACAATGAGTGCAGTTGTTTTATACCGATAGCCAACCTCCCCCAAAACCCTCCAAGGCACAACCCTTGCAGGCTGGGAGACTCCATAATGGAGAGTAGTGTTGCTGCATGTATAACCACTTGAATGGTTGCCTTTATTAAACACCTTTATCTTAGTGGCCAAAAACCCCTATTAGCCGGTGCAGGGAAGGGCGATTATCACCTCCCGAAGATGCTTTACTAGAGATAGTGAGAATTTAGTTTTATATTGTCCTTTGAAACTTAGGATTGTACTTTCTTTCTTTTAGTCCAAAAAGAGTCAAAAAAATCTAAAAAACCATGAAATCATTCTTTGTGTTTGCTGTGTCTTCTTGTCGTAATTGATAAAATCAGACTAAAAAGACCATCTTGCAACCAAGAAACCAAAAAATGCTAAAAAATGTGTTGAACTTTGTAAAAACATTCATAAAGACTAGAGCTGCGCATTTATCTTATGAAACTACACTTTTGTTTCGACCTACTGCGCATTTGCTACAACTTCCTACGCATATATCACCTATTGCTGTGCATTTTCTTTTTACCAGTACTACGCATTCATAATAACTTGTTGCGCTTATACCCTCTGCTTCTAAGCTTCTATTTCTATGCATCTGTGACAGTGAGCATCTCCACCTCTTTTGCGAGAAAATTTTCCACCTTTCTGAGTACCCATTTCGGTCTTGTGTCAGTTTCTATGGAGATGACAACCAAATTAGAAGAACTAGCTCAAGAACTCAAGTACCTAATGTTTGAGTTACACTTAGACACCTCCCCCCAAGGTCATATAGCAATTGTTCAAAAACCCTAAGCCATACAACAACAATTTGCAATCATACAAGCTGAACAAGCTAATACTAGCCACACCATGCCCCAAAGTCATACATTCTTGTCCCGTCTTAATGATACTCTTGACAAGGCAAACACTACTCCTAGAACCCATAGCCCAAAGCATACTAATCCTACTCTAAGCTCAAAACCACCATTGAATTCCCCAAGCTCTTATATGATAAACAAAAAATCCTCAGATGATTTTTGGGAAAGATATGCAGCACAAGAAAAGCTATGGAGAATTCCAAATTCCACTCATCCATTACCTCATTCATCTACCCAAATGCCTACAAAGGATGTGATCGAAGGGCTACTAGCAGAGAGTCAACCATGTCCCCAAATTCTAGTCCTTGACCTTACCAAAGAGTCTTCAAATGTGTCCATTGCACCAACCTTGTCGTGTAATCAGCAACCCCTCAAGCCTATTGAAAAGTCTCCTATCAGGAACCAAAGTTAAGGTCCATTGCACCTTCATATTGTTGACCAAAATCCTATCCAAGAGACCTCTACCTCCACTTCCATTCAAACAACCCAAGAGTTATGTCAAGAGCACACTTTAGAACATATGGAAACATTCGACCTTTGTCTAAATCAAGATCAAAGCACCCCCATCTGACCCATGCATAACCTTTATCTTTTCAATGATCCTATACCTATGCATGAGCAAGAAATCCAATCTCAATCCATTCATGACCTATATCTTTCCCATGATCAAGATACTACCTTTGATGAAGAAGCTATCCATGAGCAACTTGATCCTATACATGAGCTAGAATTCCAATGTCAGCCTCTCCATAACCTCTATCCTTTCTATGATTATGATATTATCATCGATGAAGAACATATACAAGAGCACTTTAATCCCATCATGCTAAATCCTATCTATGATTAAGATCCCACCTATGATCAAGAGTCTATCTATGATCAAGCAGACCATGATGATCCTCTTAGCCCACTTTATGTGTTTCATGGTCCCAATCTTATAACCCCATCTAGTCCCATCCAAGATCCAACAACTTCCTCTTCCTTTGATGAGACACTTGTCTCCCAATCAAGCGTAGAAGATCGAACCAATAATACTCCTCCGCCATCCATTATCAACCATGCTGCAAATCCCCCACCATATATCCTTGGTCTTACTGTTTTCATTCATGAGTGTTCCTCCTTAGAACACCAACAACCATTATCCTCTATCTCACCTTCTCCACCCAATAAATAACTCGTGTCTAGTGTTCCACCTATACACAATCTTGTTGTCCACCACATACTCCAACATATGAACTATCAAGGTTAAGGGCTTAGGCCTTCATGAACAAGGTATTTTGGAGCCCGTCCATGTCAATGTTCATCCTCATTCATACGGCCTTAGATACATACCCCAAGGTGAACAATCTCAAGATGTTGGTACTTCCTCCACTCCTAAATCCACCACTTTCCATCATACATCCTTTCATATCCCCAAAATGTATGTTGCCATTCCTCCTCTATCATCCTACAATTGCCAAAAACATGTGACCATACACCTTCCACCATCCAATCTACCTCCGCTACTTCCAATTCCTAATATCCCTCCATGCCTTTTACCACCACTTCCTCCAACTCCTTATCCATCCATCTATGAATCCTCTACCAATCCCAATCATGACCAACCAATGCACATGTTGTCTAAACAAAAAACTTCCTCAAACTCCACTTCCACCATCTCAAGAGAATTCAACAATAAAAATCTAGATGTGTCTACTTATAAAGTCAAAATCCTAAGAGTCCTCATGACCTAGGATACAAAAGCCCAAAATCAAAGAAACATCCTTCTCAAGAGCTACATACACCCACACACCTATATGTCAAATTGAAAAAGGTGTGGGTCCGCATCCAACAAATGATTACTCCAAAAGCTGCATACACCCAAACCCATACCTTCATAGGTACTATCTAAAAACAAAATGGTTTGGGTACCTAACAAAAAATCCCTCAAGTTACATGAGGCATCTACCTCTCAAGAATCTCAACCATCCACTTTCTCCCTTTCCATCCAAAAGTCTCAAATTCTTCCATCCCACATGACAAGCAAGGCGCAGAAAAATACTCAGTCTATGTGGATCCCTACATGCCTAAGTCACTCATCCACAAGCAAAAGTCTTTGTTGCTTCCTACACTACTTTCCCATCACCAGATTCAATGTTTATCATGGTATGTGCAACCATTGGTCATGATTCCCTTCCATCCCACAACATTTCCATATACCTCCATCTCCCCTTCCTTCTACTATTATCCTACATATCTTCCTCATCCTATTCCTATGGTCCATTCTTTTTCATAGACTTTTCATCCATCCTTGCATAAGTCCTCTGTATTCTGCATCATCATCCACTATCACACCCTCCATAAACCAATATCTACCATTCTCCATCTCACTTTCATGCAATCCCCTATCAACATCTATGAGCGGCACTTGACATGGTCGATACGACAACATCCATCTAGCGGGACTATCACCTTTCAAGTCACTAGATACTTGAGTCTCTCCATTTTGTATTCGCCTTATCTTATTCAAAAAAAAAATCAAAAGAGTAAAGAAAAATCCCTTCGTCCAATGGTGAAAATATCGCAAACAGGTGCCTTGGATAAGTACCATGATGAAAACCTGGCAAACAGGTGTCATGTGTAAGTTGATCTTCTACGTCACCTACACTTGGGGGCACCTTGTCTCATTAGCATATCACTCTTCTCCTATCATTTCTCTTCTGTACCATTCCCTATCCTATCCTTCTATCCATTACATACCTATACTGTCTAGTCTATCTATCCTAATTTTCCATTCCTCTACTTTCTTTGGTCTTGATAAATATTAGGGGCACAATGTTGATAAATGTTTTAGGTGTCTCTTGACATACATTATCCCTCCAAACCATGCAAATCCTTCAACAATCCTCTCATCCTCCTATCATCAAAGCATTGCCATGAAAAATCCTAAGTACTCTACCTATAATGGGGCATGTTATTCCTATGCGACTTAGTTCTTGGAGATCACATCCTTGATTCCTTCTATACACTATTACCCATCCTCATACCTACCCGTTCCATTCTTTATCACCCATCCATCTATTTATCCATGGCATTTCCTTGTCATCAGTATTATCCGTTCCATATCTGATCCATATTTGTACCATATCTAATCCATATATTCCATATCTGATCATATCATGTCTTATCTAATCCATATTTGTTCCATGTTTGATCCATATATGTTCCATATCATGTCTCATCCAATCCATAGCTTAGGTCCATCAAAGTCAACCCCAAACTACATTGCCTCTAAGTCGTCATGTAGGCAAGGCCATTTAGCAATGCGCCCCTGAGGCACTAGGTCAGTCCCTTAGGGTCCATCTCACCAACAAGGATTGTGTAACCTTTCACAAGGCAAGCAAGCGCAAGCAGAACCCGCTTTCAAAATAGAAATTTTGATGCAACACCTCAACCTATCCAAGGCAAAGAAAGCAAATACCTAAAGCATTCTAAATGATTCTATCTAAATTATGGCAAGAAAAACACATCTAAATGCAAGAATGTTTTGTGGTTGTGATCAGGTTAGGTTACAACATCTTGATCTTTATTAGCATGTCTTTCTATGCTACTCAAGTATGCCAAAAGCTAGAGATGCTATGATGGGGGCATGATCATTTTCTTTGTTTGTTGTTTGTGGATTAAACTTTAATAATGTAACGCCTTGTCTAAAGACATGATCGGCAAAAGATCATCGAGGACATCAAAGGTCTAACATGAAATGGGGCAATCCCTATCTGTTGATATGCAAGAAATACTCAAGTCATCTTGGTTCAATTATACCTTGATGCTTGTATTACTTTGCTAAATGAAAAACCATGTAAGCAATACTCAGGTCATCTCAGTTTAATTATACCTAGATGCTTGTATTTTCTTACAACATTTCAAAAAATCCCAATGATGAAATAAACACTTCAAAATACTTGCAATATCAAGATGTCAAAAAACCACTCACATCCACAAAGCATCCATATCCCATGCAATAAAAGATCCAAACTGCAAAGTATCAATGTTTACAAATAAAAGCTGTGATTCCTTCTGTCGAGTCATTCTTCTGCCAATTCAACTTTCTGTGTATCATTGTATCTCTCATCAATAGTTCTAGTTGTCAATCCAAGCAACGATCCAAATGCAAGTTCATCCTTAATCCATACCAATCAAGTCAAGTCAATCTTGTCAAATGATCCAATCACAATCAGTGGTCTTGATCCTTGTCTGGTCGTAAACCAACTCGATGAGTTAATCAATCAATTGTCTTATACAAGATATAACATTGTCAAAATCAGACCAACACATGCGTCTTACATGACATGTTTCATTTCTTGAAACCAAACACTATCCTATCATGTTGCTTTAGGGATCTATCATTCCCCCCCATGACAACACTGTAGTATATCATTATCGATTCATCATTGGTTTACAACTTGACAGGGGCAATACCTTGTTTGTTCTTGTATCATTTGTGCATGCTTGCTTGCTTGTGTGTGTTATCATTTTATCTTGCATAGCATATCATTCAACCCTTTCTTCATCCTTCTTCTTTGTGAGATTATCTGTCTCATGCCTTCTGCCTTCTTCCCATCCAATCTCCTGAGAGGGCATCCTATCATTGTTAAACCTGTACCAGGGGCAAACTGGGGCATGTATCATTATCATAAAAAATTATTCTTTGAAACAATGTGATAAAACACATTGCATCAAAGAGGGACAAAATGTATACACCTAAAAATGACACGACTCGGTCTAAATAAATATTCTTAATATTTATTTCATTCTAATTCTTTTATCAATAAATAAATAAATTTATTTGATTCGTATCCCTCTAAGGTAATTAAATATCAAAATATTTAATTACCTCTTCTAAGTCAAAATTAAATAAAATCCTTTATTTAATTAAATTCTTCCAAACAATTAAATAATTCTTAATTATTTAATTAAACCAAATCATTCTTTCAAATTTAAATAAATAAATCAAATTTATTTAAATCCTCTCAATCTCTAAAAATAAAGTATAATCAAATATTTTATTTATTCTTCCAAATCATGCACAAACAATTAAATAAATTTATTTATTTAATTTGCTTTCTTATCTTCTAATTCTTCCAAAATCATTCTAAATTAAATACTACCAATTATTTAATTGTTTCTTCCAATAATATCTTCTCTAAATTTAAATAAATCAAATTTTTATTTAAGTTGTCCATTTCTTCTAAATTGAGTTATCTCTAAATATAATTCAATCCTTGTGCACATGCAATTGAATATTCTAAATATTTAATTGAGCTAAAATATCTTCTCATCCTCATGCAATTTCCATTCTCTAGTTCTATTCTCTTAACTGATTAATCTATTCTTTTAATTGATTTATCTCTTTAGTTAACTCATTCTTCTATTTTGTTAATTCCTCTAATGCAAAATATAGCAAGACATGTCTTCTTCTTATTTGCGCACATTCCTCAAACGTTGATCTTCTTATTTCTTCTATATCATTGATCTTCTCTCTCACAAGTCTATAAATTGAACCCTCTTCTTCCATTTTCATTCATCCAAGCTTTAAGTAAACTTACTCTACAGAAAATACATCGCACCTTTGGTACCAATTCCTTCATTGCTTACGATCACACTCGTTACTACACACTACTATCATTGTTATGAAGCTCATCTTCATGGTGAAACTATCATAGCCGTTCCCATTTGAACATCTTAGAATCATAGCAAAGAAGTGCACCTTCTAAGGGCCATATTCATAGACAAGATCATTGGTGATAGGCGATCAATGGAAGCTGAGAATTAAAGGAGGTTTTCTTTGTATTGTTCATTGTTTGATTGATGTCTTTTTATTCATTATTTCATTGAGTTTTGGGTATCATTGATATTGATATATTGATTATTCATTTGGATCCAATTTTCCCTTAACATTCTTAAGAAAAATCCCTTTGTCCAATGGTAAAAATCTGGCAAACAGGTGCCTTGGATAAGTACCATGATGAAAACCTGGCAAATAGGTGTCATGTGTAAGTT
This sequence comes from Cunninghamia lanceolata, assembly GCA_027924645.1. NCBI lineage: Eukaryota > Viridiplantae > Streptophyta > Pinopsida > Cupressales > Cupressaceae > Cunninghamia > Cunninghamia lanceolata. The sequence continues at coordinate 16,552,264 of BSBN01001215.1, read as the reverse complement.
GATCTTCTACGTCACCTACACTTGGGGGCACTTTGTCTCATTGGTATATCACTCTTCTCCTATCATTTTCCTTAAGTACCATTCCCTATCCTATCCTTCTATCCATTACGTACCTATACTGTCCAGTCTATCTATCCTAATTTTCCATTCCTCTACATTCTTTGGTCTTGATAAACATTGGGGGTGCAATGTTGACAAATGTTTTAGGTGTCTCTTGACATACCTTATCCCTCCAAACCATGCAAATCCTTCAACAATCCTCTCATCCTCCTATCATCAAATCATTGCCATGAAAAATCCTAAGTACTCTACCTACAATGGGGCATGTTATTCCTATGCGACTTAGTCCTTGGAGATCACATCCTTGATTCCTTCTATCCACTATTACCCATCCTCATACCTACCCATTCCATTCTTTATCACCCATCCATCTATCTATCTGTGGTGTTTCCTTGTCATCAGTATTATCCATACAAGTGGGACCAGTGATAAAAGACGTGTGCCAAGTCCTAGATAGGGAGCTAGCCTATAATATTCTCCTAGGTAAACCATGGACTCATGCCATGAAAGTTGTGCCTTCTACCTATCACCAATGCATAAGATTCCCTCATCACGGCAAGCAAGTCACCATCCAAGGTGATCCCGACCCCTTTCAGTGTTGCAACTCTGTCCTTTCAAAACCTGATTGCATCATACCCAACAATAGAGCATCTACATCCCCTACCCCACAACATGATTCTACCTCCGAAGCTTCCTCATCCAAGCCCAAAAAGTAGAAAATTACCATCAAAGAAATAGGAGTAGGGGAATACTCCATCGAGCACAGCCTCAACTTGGCCAAATTGTCTCTATCTCCTAGATCCTTCAAGCGACCCAAGGATTTTCCAAAGCCATCTGTTCCTCCTACACCTCCCACAACTCCCTTTGTAAAATGAGGGACCCTATCAGATGAAATAGAGGAAAGAGATATCTAACAATGGCTCTACACAGAAGAAGAGAGCACACAACAAGAACCACCTAAGCTCCCAATGGAAATCTATGGGCAAGGTGAGTCTATCCTACACATAATGGGTTATGAAGGACAAGGCCCCATTGGCCTAAGAAAAGAAGGAATTATAGAACCCATTCAACCCTCTTCATCCTCATTGGTTAGAACTACAAAAGGTCTAGGATATAAAGATAAGGGAAAAGCAAAAGCAAATGCTTGTCTTGCGGAAATGATCCATACCCTCCAAGAGGATAGTGACACAGATTCCATTGAGTATGAGTGGGATGAGCTGACAGAGCACTCCTATGATGACAAAGAGTTTGACACCATTCAAACTTATAGCCCCTACTGTGAGGGACAAACGCTACCGCATAGACCATTAGAGTGTGATTTGCCTATCCCTGAGAATACAACTTTTGAGGAAGGTTCAAGTTCTATCATAATAAACAACTTGGAGGAAAGTAGCATCCCCAACACTCTCCCTACCAATACTCCTAGTATATCCATTCAAACTATCAATGAACCAAATCTATCCTCCGACTCCCTCCCCCTTGTGCATCCTGAACTTATTGACTAGGATCTACAAGGAACCCTGCAACTAGATATGTTCCAAAACAATGATGCCTATATTGACTACATGGAACTTAGGGACCACCTACCTAAAGGAGATCATAAATCTGGCTTCTCCATTGAACTTAATACCCTAGCTTATTTCAGAGAGGGTGCCAAGCCTTCCAGTCACAAAAATATCAAAATAAAAATTGGATCTGATGGTGAAAACCACTCCACGGCAGTGTCAGATCCCAAAATAGTAAAAATAAAGGACGCAAAAATCCAACTATGGCACCTGATGATGGAAGGCTTGACACTCTCCCCAATGACATGCACCAGGAGAAGTCTCAGATTGTTGTGGAACCTACAGAGCCTATTAACATTGGAATAGAGGAACAGCCTAAGATCATTCACTTTGCTAAGTCTTTAACCCCACTAGAAAAGACTAAGTTTGTACCACTCTTAAAGAAAAAGAAAGTTAATTTTTCTTGGTCATACATAGCTATGCTAGGGTTAGATCCAGATTTGATTCTATATCACCTTCCACTAGATCCAGGAGTGAAACCAGTGAAATAGAAGCTTAGAAAGGTGCATCTACACATTGCACTACTAGTAAAGGAAGAACTCAGGAGACTACTAGATGTAGGGTTCATTAGAGCTATAGACTATCTGGAATGGGTCTCCAACATAGTACCAGTATCCAAACCTGATGGCCAAGTCAGACTATTTAATGATTTTAGAGATCTAAACAAAGTTTTTCACAAGGATCATTTTCTGTTGCCAAATATAGATATCATAGTTGACTTAACAACGGGACATACCATGCTATCTCTCATGGATGGCTTCTCAGGATACAATCAGATTAGGATAGCACCAGAAGACCACAATAAGACAACTTTTACTTGTCCATGGGGTACTTTATGTTGGAATGTCATGCCATTTGGGCCAAAGAATGCAGGGGCCACATATCAGCGTGCTATGACCACTATATTCCATGATATGATGCACGTCACCATGGAAGACTATGTAGATGATATCCTTGCAAAGTCACTCACAAGAGAATCACACCTGGATGTGTTAGAGAAAGTCTTTCAGAGACTAGAACAATTAAAAGTCAAGTTGAACCCAAAGAAATGTGTGTTTGGAGTCACCTCAGGTAAGCTCTTAGGTTTTATTGTATCGGCAAATGGAATAGAGGTGGACCCTACCAAAGTCAAGGCTATTATGGACATGCCACCATCAAAGAATCTTACTCAACTAAGATCTCTATAGGGCAAGCTACAAGCAATCCGTAGGTTCATATCACAACTGGCAGACAAGTGTCAACCCTTTAGTCATCTCCTACATAAGAACATCCCATTTAGGTGGGATGAGAAATGCGAAGAGGCATTTGAAAAACTAAAAGAGTATCTTATGAATTCACCTATTCTCATGCCTCCTATCCAAGGGAATCCATTGTTACTATACATATCTGCTACACCAACAGCTCTTGGGGCCCTTCTAGTGCAACAAGATTATGAAAGTAAAGAAAGAGCCATCTACTACATCAGTCGCACATTGCTGGGCTATGAGTTGCAATACTCTTAAATAGAAAGATCATACCTTGCGGTAGTTTTTACTTCCCAAAAACTCTGACATTATATGCTAGCACATCCATTCAAACTTATTGCGAAAATAGATCCACTGAAGTACCTACTAAACAAAGCAGCTCTAATAGGTCACCTAGCCAAGTGGGAAATGCTCCTAAGACAATACGACATTGAGTATGTAGACAGAAAGACTATCAAGGGGCAAGTCATTGCTGATTAGTTACCAGATGCACCACTATAGGACACCACACCAATGCAATTTGAGTTTCCAGATGAATCCTTATTCAATATATCAACACATTCCTGGAAAATCTACTATGATGGGTCCTACAAACCATGGATCGAGGGCAAGAATCTTGTTTGTAACTCCTCATGGAGACACCATACCAAAGTCTTACTATCTATTATTTCCATGCACAAACAACATAGCAAAATATGAAGCCTTAGTAATTGGTCTCAAAATGACAAAAGAGTGGAAAATCAAAGAGCTACATGTCTATGGTGATTCTCAACTAGTAATCAATCAGGTCAATGACGATTACCAAACCAAAGATGAGAAGCTTGTCCCATACAAATGGATGGTTGAGGAATTTAAGGAATACTTTGTGATCATCTCTTTTGAGTAGATACCTCACACTGAAAACACAGAAGTAGATGCCATGGTAACCATTGCCTCTCTCCTCAAAATCTTGGAGAATGAGTCATGGTATGAGTTCTTAGTGGAATCAATTCAGCAACCAGCTTATGATCTTCTTAAAACCCATTCCATATGCCTATTAGTTGGATCTAATTCACCTTGGTATGGTAAGGTTTACACTTACCTCAAGGACAACACCCTCCCACCTGACTTATCTTCAAACCAATGATGAACCTTTATACGCCAAACTTCTCGTTATACCATCATTGTCGACACCCTATACCAACGTGGTCTAGATGGTACTTTACTCTGTTGTTTAGAACAAGAAGAATCCCAAACCGCAAGGTTACAAGACGTACACAAAGGGATATGTAGAACACACTCTAGCGGTCCTTCCTTAGCTAAGAAACTCATGCATTTCAGTTATTATCGGCCGAACATGGAAACAGATTCATATCAATTTGTGAAGAAGTGCAAGCAGTGCTAGATACATGGGAACCTGATACATGTCCTAGCTCAAGAGTTGAGATCTTTAACAACACCCTGGACCTTTTGTCAATGGGGACTCGACCTTGTAGGCAAAATCCACTTGCCCTCATCCAACGGCCACAAATTCATAATAATTGCCACTGAGTACTTCACCAAGTGGATTGAAGTCATCCCTCTCACCACCATCACAGGTAAACAAATCTGCTCATTCATTCTTAATTAGCTCATTTGTAGATACAGAATTCCCTCATCCATTATCATGGATAACAAAAGACCCTTCAAAAACCAAGATGTCCAAGAACTCTGTGACCAATTCAAAATCCAAAACCATTTCTCCACACCCTATTGCCCCCAAGGCAATGGCCAAGCAGAAGCATCCAACAAGACCATCTTGAAACTCCTTGAGAATACAGTCAATGATGCTAGCCATGATTGGCACATCTAACTCAATCCCACTTTGTGGGCCTACAAAACCAATATACGCACTCCCATAGATGCTACCCCTTATGCCCTTGTCTATGGTTCAAAAGCTATCCTATCCATCGAGGTCGAGTTACCATCTCTCAAGGTGTTGTTAAAAGGTCTCATAATAGATGAAGAGTATAGAGTCTCCACATTGCAAGAACTAGAGTTGCTAGAGGAAAAGAGATAGAAAGCCTTTGATCATCTCAAAGCATACCAACAAATGATGTCACGAAGCTACAACCACAAAGTCCACCCAAGAGTCTTTGAAGTTGGAGATCTAGTACTTAAAGAGAACCCCCGCAATCAATAGGATTAGGAAAAGAAAGGCAAATTTGAGCCCAACTGGCTTAGGCCTTATGTGATTGTGGCTGCTTATGGATCGGGGGCATATCAGCTAGCTATTAGATTTAGGGCACATAACTGAGAGGGGGGGTGAATCAGTTGTACAAAACTTTCTCCTTGATTAAACACTTAACTCCACAATGTTAATTAGTAGCATAATAGAAGATCAACCATGAAAGCACAGTGCAACAAATCAAGAAAAAAAACACACCAATACATGAGACACCAAGATTTTTGATGTGGAAAACCTAGTTAAGGGAAAAACCACGGGGTGATTAACCCAAGAATGTATTCTCTGTTAGAAGAATAGAAAGAACAAAATGGTACATGCCAATTAGGGCTCACTACCTGAGCACACTGCTCACAAGAGGCTCACTACCTACAAGAGACTCACTATCTACAAAAGAATAAGTATTACATACTTGAACTGGTAAATAGCATCTTCATCATGCTTGAGTCAGTTCCATTTAAGCCCAAACCTTCTGCTCTACTTTTTTCTTTGCTCCTCGCTACCACACACTCATCTCCACTAGTACATCATTGAAATGACTTCACAATCCCTTATTTATACATGACATCAACTTAGAAACAAACATCTAAGTTGGCAAACAACCACAAAAACATTCGCAAGGTGTATAATTCATCCGATCGGCCAGTCACAGAAAGAACACCTTCATCATGAAATATTTCTTCAATTCTAGGCTCTAACTCTAGTGCGGACCATCAACACAAACTGAACATAATCCAAGGACCTCCACAAGCTTTCCTAAAACATTAGGAACATCCTGACTTCCTCTACTTACTGAAATCCTTCTTACCTTCATCCGTAACCTCAAGAACACAATCTGTCATCACTGTCACAAAGGAATAGGTTCTTATGGACCTTCAAACCACACACCAATCTATTTGACACTTCACAAGGACATCCTCAACACTTACTCCAATCCACAGAATGGGATACTGCATTTCTGGATCTTACCGGACCTATTTGTCTCACTCTGTCACCACTGAACACCTGCCAGAACTAGTTTCACTTGAACTACCATAACTTCTTCAAATCTTCATGCAGACCTCTGAGATCTCTACTGGAACATCTTAAGACAAATATCTACAAACCCTTTAATCCATATTCTTTGATCCTTAACTTGTCTTCAGATTTTACCTTGCTATTATCACTGTTCTTCACTGTTCTGGATTGAGACTAATTTTCTCAATATCCTCAACATATAACTCATCCAATCCTTATCATTAATGCAACAAAAGTATGTTGACATCAATGACAATACCAGTTAGGCCCATACTTGCAACAATCTCCCCCTTTGTCATTGATGGCAACATATGATGTGAAAAACTATTTTGACCATCAAGACAAGAACTTTCCCTTACTGTCACAACTCCCCCTATCAGTAACAACCATTCACATGTCTTCTCTCCCTTTATTGCTCCCCCTTTGATCAGCACCCGCTTGTTTTTCACATGTCTTCTCTCCCCCTTTGACATCAATGGCAAAGGGCACATACTTGCAGTTCCAGAATTACACCTGCTGCTCCCCCTGAGTAGCAGCTCCCCATCATCAATCCAGATCACAAGATATGACTATGATATCCACCAGACTGATGCACATCAGTGCATCTTAGTTCATCACCGGAGGGGCAATAACCCCTAACTTCTCGCTGAGATACTCAAAAGAGTCCTTGGGAAGAGGTTTAGTAAAGATATCTGCAATCTGATCCTTGGAGGGCACATACTCCAATCTGACTTCATCCTTGTTCACTTGCTCTCTTAGAAAGTGAAACTTGATAGATATATGCTTAGTCTTAGAATGCAACACCGGATTCTTAGAATATTTATTGCACTTGAATTATCACAGAAAATTATGATAGGCTCCTCATATTCTACTTTAATATCTCTTAGCATCTGCTTCATCCACAAGACTTGAGTGCAACTACCTACTACTGCAATGTATTCTGCTTCTGTTGTAGACAAAGATATTGCCTCTTGTTTCTTGCTTAGCCAGGAAACCAATCTTTTTCCCAAAAAGAATGCTCCACCACTAGTACTCTTCCGGTCATCCACATCTCCTGCCCAATCAGCATCTGTATATGCATGAAGAGAGAAATCATGATCTCTAGGATACCATAGACCATACTCAACAGTCCCTTTTAGATATCTAAAGATTCTCTTGATTGCCATGACATGGGATTCTCTGGGATCAGCTTGGAATCTAGCAACAAGACCAACAACTTGCATAATATCTGGTCTAGTTTGAGTGAGATACAACAATCCTTCAATCATTGATCTGTACTTTGTCTGGTCTACCTTAGGAGAGTCATCATCTTTTCTCAACTTACATCCAGTTGCCATGGGAGTATTCATTGGCTTTGAATCTTCCATCCCAAATTTCTTCAACAGTTCTTTCACATATTTGGTCTGAGAAATGAAGATTCCTTTCTTTGTTTGAGAAATTTGCAGACCCAAGAAGAAATTCATTTCACCAAGCATTGACATTTCAAACTCACTTTTCATTTGATTTGCAAATGTTTTACACATACTATCTCTTCCTCCAAAGATGATATCATTAACAAATACTTCAACAATTAAGATATTTTCATGATCAATTTTGAAATACAAATTACTGTCAGCAGTACCTTTGTTGAAACCAATCTTCAAGAGATGCTTATCCAATCTTTCATACCAGGCTCTTGGGGCTTGCTTCAATCCATACAGTGCCTTTTTCAATTTACAGACCATGTCACTATGATTAGACAATTGAAATCCATCCAGTTGCTCAATATACACTTCTTCTTCCAAATTACCATTTAGGAAGGCAGATTTGACATCCATCTGATACACCTTGAAATCCTTGAAGGTAGCAAATGCAAGAAATAATCTGACTACTTGAATTCTTGCTACCAGAGCAAAGGTTTCTTCAAAATCAACTCCTATTTGAGAGTAACCCTTGCAAACTAATCTGGCCTTGTTTTTGACCACTTCACCGGCTTCATTCAATTTGTTCCGGAAGACCCATTTGGTTCCAATCACATTTTTATTTCTTGGTCTGGGAACAAGATCGCAAATGTGATTCTTCTCAATTTGCATTAGTTCTTCCTCCATTGCCTTAGTCTAGTTTTCATCATTGTAGGCTTCATTTACTGTCTTAGGTTCAATCTTTGAAATTAGACAATACTCATCTAAATTTTGAGCAATTCTCCTCCTTGTTTGCACCCCTTTGCTTTTGTCACCTATGATCTGATCTTCAGAGTGGTTTAGAGTTACATACCTTGGAATTTTGGGAGTTTCTTGCACCTCTAACTCTTGATCAGTCTCATTGAGACTTATCTCTTCTTCCTGTCTTACCGGATCAACTTGACTTTGTTTCTTAGAAGAGGCTTGGATACCTTGAATATGAACACCATTCTGATCATCTTCATCATGCTCATGAATTCTTTAGGGTCTTTCAATTTCTTCATCAACCTTCACATTTACACTTTCTACAATCTTTCTCAGTCTCTTGTTGTAACACCGGTATGCTTTGCTTTGAGTAGAATAACCCAAGAATATTCCTTCATCACTTCTAGCATCAAACTTTCCTAGATCTTCATCCCTTTTAATGTAACATTTGCTACCAAAAACTCTGAAGTATCTCACAGTGGGAGTAATGCCAAACCAGAGTTCATAAGGAGTCTTACTGGTATAGTTTCTAATTTGAACTCGATTGAGAGTGTAGACTGCAGTGCTGACAGCTTCTCTCCAATAGATCTAAGGAACATTTGCTTCCATCATCATGGTCTTGGATGCTTCCTGGATTGTCCAGTTCTTTCTCTCAACAACTTCATTCTGCTATGGAGTTCTAGGGGCAAACAACTATCTCTTTATTCCATGTTTCTCACAGAAGTCTATGAACTCACCAGATGTGAATTCTCCACCTCTATCAGACCTCAGACATTTCAATCTTAATCTAGTCTAATTTTCCACCATAGCCTTGAATATTTTGAATTTCTCAAGAGCTTCTGATTTCTCTTTCAGAAAGGTTACCCACATCATCCGGGAAAAGTCATCAATTAGCAACATGAAGTATCTATCACCTTGCACACTCCTGATTCCTGCCGGACCACATAAGTCAATATGAACTAAGTCTAATAATCCGGTAGAAGATTGTTCCTTGCATTTGAATGAGATTCTTCTTTGTTTTCCCAACTGACATTCTTTGCAAAAACTATTTGTAGGTTTTACCAATTTTAGAAGGTCTCTTACAACCTAAGTATTGCTTATCTTGATGATATTATCAAAGTTCACATGACACATTCTTCTATGCCATAACCAACTCTGATCAACTTGAACAAATAAACAACTTTTACCAGTACCAGCCAAGTGAAAGATGTTACCTTTTGTTTGGGTACCGATTGCAATCTCTGTTTTGAAACTTTCAAAGATCTTGCATTTTCTATTCCTAAATCTAAGATCATAGCCTTTGTCCACCAGCTGTCCAACACTGAGAAGATTGTACTTTAATCCTTCAACATATAGTACATTACCGGTTTTGTTCTTTCCATCAAGAGAAATAGTTCCCCTACCTCTAATTCTGCCAGCAGAATTATCTCCAAACTTTACAATTCCTCCTTTATACTTTTCCAAATTCAGGAACTTATTCTTGTCACTTGTCATATGGTGAGAGCATCCACTGTTAATGACCCAATCATCCTTTGCTTCAACTTGGGCAGCCAGAGCTTTTTCTTCAACTTTATGATTGACAGATACAGAGGATATTTGTTCCTCTTCTTTGATGGCAATTGTAGACATCCAAATTTGTCCCAACTTTGTCCATGTCTAGCAAAACACCATGTTAAATCATTACTCACTAAGCCAATTAATTAAATAAATTTTATTTATTTAGTTAAATCCCATCCTCATCCCAATTAATTAAATAAATTTTATTTATTTATTTAATTTCCACATCATATCTTATCCCATCCTACTCATTTATCCTATCAATTAAATAAATTTTATTTATTTAATTAATATCCAACTCATATCCCAACTAATTCAAATAATTAATTTGAATTAACTACTCACCTTTCATCACATTCCAACACTTGTCCATCTCCCTTTAATCATGTGTTGTCATACAACTTTCATTTAAAATTCTTCACATGCACAACTAATTGGATCTAAATTTAGTAACTTTCAATCCTAGCCATTCACATAGCCTCTGAATCTCCACCGTCGATTTATCTTGGCTGAGTCCTATATAAACACCCTCTCATCCCATATGAGACATCCAGCAATCATATAGCACCTACATTATCATCTTGAGCATCTTGAGTATCTTGAGCATCTGAGCATTCATTTGAGCTTTTCATCATCCATCATGGCAGCTTTCAGCATTGCAATTGTTCACTGTTGAAGAAGCAGTCCACATCTCTCAAACAAGGAATCGCACGGTCTAGGTGATGTTATGCTTGAATTGCATTATTCTTTGATTTCATTTAGATTAGATTCCTTGATGATGGTAGGGTTAGGGTTTCATGACTATGTCTGATCTGTTAAACCTGACTTTCACCTATCACATTTTGGCACGCCCGGTGGGACTCACGTCCTTGATTGACTTCATTTTTCAAAGTTGTTTCTTTGAAGATCAGATTTTGCAGGTGCTTACAATAAATTTCAGTCGCTTCTAAACAAAAATCTGCCACTTCTGGGATCTTCGTGTCGCTTTTACGCTGGAACCGACCGCATTTACCTCTCTGGATCACCTTTCAACTGACAGTAATCGCCTACAGTATGATACGCATCGCTTTTGTTTTAACAGGGCTCGCCTATGATTTTAATACTATTTGCGGTTGCTTTTAGACTGTATTTATCGCTTATGGCATAACAGTGATCGCTTCGGCATTCATTCAGATCACTTTTAAACTAACAGTGGCCACTTTTGTACATATTCGCATCACTTTTGATATAACAGTGGTCGCTTCTAAACTTATATGAATCGCTTATGGACTGATAGCGCTCGCCTGTGCAGAATAGGGTTTTGTGTTTTGACTGTCTTTTTGCAGATACAGGTCACTTTTAGCTCGCAACCGGTCGCTTATGGATATAGCCGCATCGCTTATGAATCTACAGAGGCCACTTTTGAACTAACAGTGATCGCCTTTGCAGGATAGGGTTTTGACTGTGTTTTGCAGATACAGGTCGCTTAGAGGCTACAATTGATCGCTTCGGATTTATTTACATCGCTTACAAGCTTGCAGTTGCCGCATCTGTTATTTTTTGGATCGCATATGATATGCAGGATCTTGCCTGTCGCAAGATACAAATCACTTCTGAATAACAGTGAATCGCATCTGGTAAATTTTGTTGCTTTGAAATCTGTTTCAGTTCCAGTTTGATTTCTTGACTATTAATCAAGTATTTGCGCAGCATCTTATCAATTTGTCCAAGAAAAGGAGGTTATCAAACTACTGACATATCTATTGCAGGTTCAATCAGTCCAAGATTTGTGGTTTTTCACTAAATTAGGCACATTTGGGCTTGGTGCTTAAAATGAATCATTGTTTGCTCCGTGCTTGATTTATCTTTCTTGATTGCTTGCATGTGCTTGATTGTAACCAAAATTTAATGGCAAAAGTATCCTCTCCCCTTGCCTATCAAATGGATCTTGGGTGTATGAGAACTTATCATTATCTTTAGAGGGCCTGCCTTCCTGGTGTGAGAAGGGATACGACCCAAGCGGTAACGAGCTAAAGCTAAGTCCTTCCGAACCGCTATATAAGAAATTTGTTTGTGTCGAAAGCCACAAACAACGGGTGTTGTTGTGTTATACCAACAACCAACCTCCCCCAAAACCCTCCAAGGCGCAACCCTTGCAGGCTGGGAGACTCCATAACGGAGAGTAGTGCTGCCGCATGTATAGCCACTCGAACGGATGCCCTTATTAGCAACTTTGTGTAGTAGCCAAAAACCTTCTATCTGTTGATGCAAAAGTTGGGACCTTTGAAGCGGCCCCGATTCATGTGGTTCTTAGTAGAGATAGTAGGGACAATCCTAAGGTTTGGTGTGGCGACAAGCCTTACAGGAAGCTCGAAACTTGGTATGCGTGAGAAGTGAGTGCCGTGGAGGGGAGCCGGTGCTACCAAGATCCTGAAGCTATCCGCTTTGAATAAGCACGGCCAGGGGATTCAATGGATATTGTCCTATCCTAGCCTAGGTTGTATCAGTTTGTGCTTGTTGTGAGTGTGAGTGACTGTTATCACTATTTTCTTGCTGAAAAATTGCAAAATCAGACATCCTTTTGACAAACACAGTCGCTTTTGAACCTAAACTGCCCGCACAGATAACAGACAGTGCTTTTGAACTGTAGTAATCCACTTTTGGCCTGAACTATGTCGCCTTTAAACAACAGCTGATCGCATATAGACTGAACTGCATCGCATTTAAACCACAGTTGATTGCCTACTTCCTGAACAAAATCGCATCTGATCCACAGCTGATCGCATCTTGTCTGAACCAGATCGCCTTTAAGTCGCAGTTAGTCACCTTCTGTCTGCACAAGCTCGCCTTTGAACAACAGACTGTCACCTTTAGGGATACATGAGTCACTTTTTATCAACAAGCAATCACTTTCAGACCAACAGTAGTGGCCTCTGGCATAGCATTCGCTTCTGGTTAGCACTGTGAATTTCTATCGAACCTAAACCAGATCACATTTGAGCTATCATTGATCGCCTTTAGCATCCTTTGAGTCACGTTTGAGCTATCATCAGTCACCTATAGTCAAAATACCTGCAAATCCTAGTGTCTCAGCTGAATTAGCCACAAGTCCAGCTTGCTTAAGTCTTAAACATCAGTTTTTAGACTTCTCCTTGATCAACAGCAAATACCTGAACTTTGTCTCCTGTTTTGAGCTTATCGATCAATCACAACTCATGAGCTTTCCATCTTTTTGAGACCCCAACCAGCAACTCAGATATCAACCCAATCATTTCAATCAGCAAACATCCTTCAGCTTTAGCTTCAACCAACATCATCCTTCAGCTTTAGCTTCAGCAAACATCATCCTTTAGCTTTAGCTCCAACAAATATCAGCAGCAAACTATCTTTCCCTTGAGTGTTTGAACTATCCTCTAGGGACAACCAACAACAACCCAACAACAACAACTCAGCCAAAACAAATCAACTAAGCGAATTAGCCAAACCAGCAAACCAAAACAGCAACCAATCAACCAACCAGCCAACTATCATCTTTTGGGTCTCAAAACTTTGACAAGCTCAACTTCATCATCAACATCATGCCTCAAACTAGGAGTCAATATCGAGCTGAAATAGAAGCCAAATTGAAAGCTGAAATGGAAGCCAAATTGCAAGCTGAGATGAAACAATTCACAACACCTCTTAAGGACGCAACTCAATTCACAACTGATATGCCTCCTCATATGTTCATGCCTCAAGGATACACTATTGGCGAGTCATCTTCACAACGAATGCAACCTACACCATCCTTGGAAACTTTCGAAGAACAATCTCAAGATGACTCATCAGAATTCCAAGATACCTATCTATGGGACCAAGTTGAGAAACTCATGATATCTGAGCCTGATCGTTGCTTTCTCCAACTTGCTCGCATGGGTGCTAAACTACCAAAGGACTTTGACATATCCGCTATTAGAGAGCAAGATCCCAACACTACTGCTATTGTTGCGAAGGGACCATCTACTATCGTCACATCATCTCCTATTACATTGCAAACATCGTCCTCATTGCCTATTGTTGCTTCATTTGAGCCACCACGATCGGAGCATACTTTAGAACCATTGATAGTGCCCACCAATGTGCTCCCTCTCATGTCACAAAATCTCAACATTCCACCTTTCCATGTTCCTCAATATATCTCCCCTTCTACCATGACTATTTCCATGCCTCAAGTAACACAAGCTATCCATGTAACACAAGTGCAAATACTTCAAGCATCACAAGCTATTCCCATGTCTTATAGTTTGCAAACCTCTCAAACTACTCCAACAACACCTGTTGTCCATGCTTCACACCCATTACAATCTACTACATCTCATACGAATACCATATCCCATATACCAACTACTAATACCTCCATGCTATCATATAATCCCAACGTTAGTCTCATTGACATGAGTGATCCCCCCGTTTCTCAAGCCAATCCAAACAATAAGATCACTTATGTTGATCAACTTACATCCATGTCGTCTTATTCTTCCAATCCTTCACACACCATCAATCCATCTTATGCTACCCAAAGCTTCCCTATTACCACCCAACATATGACACATACTAATCCTCATGTTGTCCACAATACAAATCCAAATGTTTCTGTCATATCTACCAACTCCTCCGTCACTTACCATGTCGTGAATTCAATCCCAACTTCCCAACCATTCACTACTGTCAATCCGCTATCCACTTCCCATGTGATGCACACCCAATTGCCGCTTGTGTCTCAAGAACAGCAATCCTCCAACACATACGTGTCACATACCAATCCTTCGACATACATTGTGGGTACACAACCGTAACAAACAGTCACAACTCCATATATCCCACAACCGCAACCACAATATATCTCATACCATACTCCACCCCCTTCGCAACAACAGCAATTATCTTCAACAGATGTTCAACAGATGATCAATGAAAGGGTAGGACAAGGCAAGAAACCTTTTTCTCTTGAAAACATATGCGCCTGTCCATTTGACAAGTCTCTTAATATGATACCTTTTCTGCCACATTTTGAAATCCCACAATTTGATAAATACAAAGGGAAAGGGAATCCGGAAGACCATCTTCGAGCCTTTTTTGTGGCATGTCTTGATGTCTCTTATGACGATACGTATCTTTTGAGACTATTTCCTCGAAGCTTAGCAGGACAAGCTCTTGAATGGTTTTCTCATTTACCCCTGGGCATCAAATCTTTTGCGGAATTAGCAAACAAATTTCGATCACACTTTGCCTTCAACATTGAACATGAGGTAAACATGAATGACCTTGTCAATACCAAACAACGCAATGGTGAACCCTTTTCTGCTTTTACCCAACGATGGCATAATATGGCTAGCAACTTATCATGGGAAATACCTGAGAAACAACAGCTTGACATCTTTGTTCAAAATCTTCATCCTGAGTTGTCATTCCAATTACAATTGCAAAGTGCTAGCACCTTTGATGAACTAGTTTCCAAAGGAGTTATTTTTGAACGAGCTCTCATTGCCAAGGGAACTATCAAGATCTTTCGCGACAACAAAGATTCTCCCCAAAATTCCAATGATAAGTCTCACTTTTGGAACAAGAACAAGAATGTTGTAAATGACGGTATTGTAGACGCCAAGAATATTCAAACTATGAGAGCTCCCATCAACATTCAAGCAGCCTCTACACCAAGACAACCTTTTCCACAACAAAGAAACCAACGCCAAACTTCCAATCCACGCCGACAATTTACACCATTAGTGGAACCCATGGAAGTTGTTCTTCGAAAGCTACTTCAAGCAGGAGACATTATTCTACCTGATGCACCACCAAATGGTGAACCACTCTTTCGAGCTCCTTGGTACAAAGAGAATGAGTATTGTGATTACCATCGAGTTAAAGGACACAAAACAAATGGTTGTATGCGCTTAAAACATGTTATCCAAGACTGCATTGATCAAGGTTTAATCAACGTCACACCTTCAATGGCTCAACCTGCCCAACAATCAACATCAAACTATGATCTAGAGACTTTCAAGAATCCACTTCCATCTCATGATCAGACAAATAACCTTTAGGCTGGAAATGCTATTCCGTATAACTATGCATCATCTACCATTGGCCGCATTGACCATGCTCACATTTCTACCATTACCGTCCAAGGGAGAGCACCTGATTGTGCCGTAACTACGCGAAGAGGTCAAGTTACTATTCAAGGAGCACCTCCCCATCCTCCTTGACCTCTCTCTGACTATAACCTCTTGGATCACCTTGGCAAAACACCTACGCACATATCTATTCTTGAGCTGCTCCGCATATCCCCCGCACATAAAGCTATCCTTGATAAAGCCTTACAAGAGTCTTCGGTGCCTAATAATATTAATATCACACAATTCCAATCTATGGTCGCTAGCATTGTAGCTCCTTGTCACTTAACCTTTTCTGACAAAGATCTTCAGCCCTCCATTCATCCGTCACATAACGAAGCCCTCCATATTGAAGTATTTGTTAAACAATGCCATATCAAACGAGTCTTGATAGATGGGGGAGCTAGTCTTAATATATGTTCTTTGAAACTTATCAAGCAATTGGGATATTCTGAGAAAGATGTTGACACCTCCAAGGTTATTACCATCAGAGCATATGATGACGATGAAAGAGATACCGAAGGGATTATCTTATTGCCTATTCAAGTTGGGCTAGTCATTACAGACACTCGCTGTCAAGTCCTTGATATTGATCTTCCTTACAACATCATCCTTGGTCGCCCTTGGATCCATACCCTTAAGGAAGTTCCCTCTACATACCACCAATGCCTTAAATTTCCACATAAGGGTGTTGAGGTTACCATTCAAGCTGATCCCAATCCATTTGAGTTTTGCCGTGCCTTTCAAGCTAAATATCAGAGTCCGAATTGCATTCCTATCAACACCGAGGCATATCCATCTTCATCCTATATAAACCCATCTGACCTTCTCAAGCCCTCATCTAGCAAAGCTGCTTCCAACATCCATATCAAATATACCTAACATGGCCCTGGTGAATACAAATTACAAGAGTCCTATTGCGTTGGTACCCTTCCATTATCTCCTAAATCCCACGGTAAGCCCTCTACATCCAAGCCAGCTTCATCCTCCGTTGTTATCAAAGCTCCCTCTACAGTATTCATTAAAGGTGGATTCTTGGATGATGAAGACATTGATGATATAAACTCTTGGATATTCTTTGATGAAAATGACCAAGTCCAACTTGAAGTAGAGCGATACAACAATGGGTTTCGTATCATAAAGAACATGGGCTATAAAGGACATGGCGGCTTGGGATCACAGGAACAAGGACCTACTGAGCCCATTATTGTGTCTAAGAAGTTTAATAATCAAGGTCTTGGTTACCAACCGGAGGTACCGCGACCCAAAGACATTAAGTGTATTTCCGATACTGACGTTGGACCTTCTTCGGTAGGAGAGACTTCTAATTCGGATACTATCGATGACTCCTCCCTTCATATCACCGACCTCTTTCAAGAACATTCCATCTTCATGTTTTCCGCAGCCTCTTCTAGCCATCACGATTCCTCCATTCGCCTTTCACTCGTATATCCTAACCTCATCGATTGGGACCAACAGGGGGCACCGATATTAGATACATTTGAAAATGACGAAGCCATTACAGAATTCATGGGTTTGAGACAAGGTATTCCACTGGGTGATCATAAAGCAGGTTTCATGATGGATTTACCTAAACTAGCATATTTTGGCAGAAGTATCAAATCCTTCAGTCGCAAAAGTGAAATAAACAAAATTCAACAAAATAGGTCACTAGGTGAAAACCGAAAGGCACCTCTTGATCGTGAAAAAGTAAAAATAAAGGACATATTCAAAGGTGAAAACCTCTCTGAGGCACCTAAGGATGAGGGATTTGATCTTCCTGTTGCCACTGATTACCATGAGAAATCAACTGTGCTAGTTGAAAAATCACAAGACATGAACTTGGGAACAGAGTAGAATCCGAAGATCACTTTTTTGGTAGCATCACTATCAGAGCAAGAATGAAGAAACTTCACAGCATTTTTTATGAGAAGAGCTATAAATTTTGCATGGACTTATGCATACATGCCAGGTCTAGATCCTTCACTTGTGGTACATCATTTAGTAGTATCTCCTGATGCAAAGCCTGTCAAACAAAAATTGCGCAAAATGCATCCACAAGTTGCCTTATTGGTTAAAGCAGAAATTCAGAAACTATTAGAAGTAAAATTTATAAAGCCTATTGATTATCTAGAATGGGTTTCAAATTTGGTACCTGTAGCAAAACCAGATGGGCGAGTTCGCTACTGCACATACTTTAGAGATCTTAAAAAAGCATGTCCTAAGGATGATTTCCCACTACCAAGCATAGACAACATTGTAGATCTTATAGCAGGACATGAAATGCTATCTTTGATGGATGGATTTTCAGGTTATAATCAAATCAGAATAGCAGAGGAAGATCAAGATAAAACATCCTTTATCTGTCCATGGGGTACATATTGCTAGGTTGTAATGCCTTTTGGTCTCAAAAATGCTGGAGCTACCTATCAACGAGCCATGACAGTTATTTTTCATGACCTTTTTCATACTATCATGGAAGACTATGTTGATGACATCCTGGGAAAATCTAAGACAAGAGAAGGACATCTACACGTATTGGCACAAATCTTTGATCGATTAGAAAAATACCAAGTCAGACTAAACCCAAAGAAGTGTGTATTTGGTGTAACATCAGGAAAACTGCTGGGATATATTGTGTCTTGACGAGGGATAGAAGTGGACCCAGCTAAGGTAAAAGCCATCATAGAAATGCCTCCACCAACGAATCTTAAACAGCTTCGCAGTTTACAAGGTAGGCTACAATCTATCCATAGATTTATCTCACAACTAGCAGATAAATGTCATCCTTTTCAGCATCTTCTTCATAAGGGTGAACCTTTTAAGTGGGATGAAAAGTGTCAACAGGCTTTTGACAAGATAAAGGAATACTTGGCAACACCTCCTGTGTTAGTACCTCCGATACCTGATCGTCCATTACTACTCTATATATCATCAACAACCGCAGCATTGGGTGCCCTCCTAGCTCAACATGATGATTCGAGAAAAGAACAAGCCATTTACTACATCAGCAAAACCCTTGTGGGATATGAACTCAATTACTCATTCATGGAAAAAGCTTGTTTAGCATTAGTGTTTGCTTCCCAAAAGTTGCGACACTATATGTTGAACCAAACAACAAAGCTCATCTCTAATGTGGATCCCCTCAAGTATCTCCTTTCAAAAGCACTTGTCACAGGGAGATTAGCAAAATGGGTTATGATCTTAAGTGAATTTGACATACAATATGTGAACCGCAAAGCTATCAAAGGACAAGTCATTGCTGATCAATTAGCTGAAGCACCCATCACAGACATTCAACCAATATTTCCAGAATTCCCTGATGAAGGATTGTTTAATTTGAATTCTCCAGCACGATGGCAACTATACTTTGATGGATCATACACACAACATGGTTCTGGAGCATGCATCCTGTTTGTCACCCCTCAAGGAGATTGTATACCTAAATCATACAGAATAGCATTCCCATGTACCAACAACATAGCAAAGTATGAAGCTTTAATCACAGGCTTGCGCATGGCAGTACAATGGGCTATCAAATAGTTACGAGTCTTTGGTGATTCTCAGCTGGTTATCAAATAGGTCTTAGATGAATATCAAACAAAAGACGAGAAGCTTCTTCCATACAAGCTAATGGTGGACGATTTCAAGAAATATTTTGTGGATATTACCTTTGAGCAAATTCTAAGACTACAAAACAGAGCAGTAGATGCCATGGCTATGAGTGGATCTCTTTTAGACATGCCATCTAACACCCATAAATGTGAATTCTTAGTCGAACAGCTTTTGATCCCAGCATTTGAAGTTCCACATTCTGAGCTCATATGTGAAATTGTTGGTCCCAACTCGTCGTGGTACAAGGATATATACGAGTATCTCCGTAATCAAACCTTTCCATGTCAACTATCCAACACCCAGCGCAAAACCTTTATCTGTCAAGCCTCTCGTTACACTATCTTAGGAGACACCCTTTATCGCCGGAGTCTTGATGGTATCCTTCTTAGATGTCTTGATTCCGAGGAAGCAAAAACGGCCATACGTGAAGTACATGAAGGTGTCTACGGTTCACATTCCGCTAGCCCTGGCCTTGTTAAGAAACTTCTACGAGCAGGATACTATTGGCCAACTATGGAAAAAGATGCACAACAATTTGCAAGGAGATGTCTACAATGTCAAAAACATGGAGATCTAATACATGCACCAACACATGAGCTTCAGCCTATTGTCACTCCATGGCCTTTTTTGCAATGGGGACTTGATCTCGTAGGTAAAATCCATCCTACTTCATCCAACGGTCATAAGTTCATTATTACTACCACTGAGTATTTCACGAAGTGGGTAGAAGCCATACCAATGACCTATATCATAGGTAAACAAATAGCCAAATTCATCCTACATTACATTATCTGCCGTTATGGAGTTCCTCAAGCTATTGTCACCGACAATAGTTGCCCTTTTAAGAACCAAGAGGTTAGAGATCTTTGCAACAAGTTCCATATTCAACATAGATTCTCTATGCCTTACTATCCTCAGAGCAATGGTCAAGCTGAAGCCTCTAATAAAACAATCATCAAGATCCTTAAAAAGACTATTAATGAAGCTGGTCGAGATTGGCATCTACAACTGCATCCTGCATTATGGGCATATAGAACAAGCATCAAAACTCCCACTGGAGCCACACCCTATGCTCTCGTCTATGGCACTGAAGCTATTTTGCCTATCGAGGTTGAGATCCCCTCTTTGCGCATATCCCTACAACATACTATCTCAGATGAAGAATATCGAGTATCCAGACTCCATGATCTTGAGCTATTAGATGAACCCCGCCTTACAGCATTGAACCATCTTCAAGTCTACCAAAACCGACTATGCCGCAGCTACAACAAAAAGATCAGAGCACACAGATTTCAAGTTGGTGACCTTGTCCTTAAAGAAAACCAAAGGAATCAACAACATTGAGAGAAACAGGGCAAGTTTGAACCCAATTGGCTTGGTCCTTTCATTATCATAGCAATCTATGGATCAGGTGCCTACACTCTGTCAACACCCGAAGGCATTCCCTTAGATGAACTAGTCAACAGCGTTCATCTCAAGAAGTTTTATCCATGAATCTCAGCTATCCCAAAAAAAAAAAACATAAGATAAATAATCTATCCTCTAGTGAAAACCTAGTAAACAAGCGCCTTGGATAAGTACCATAGTGAAAACCTGGCAAACAGGCGCTATGTGTAGTGACCAGCTTCCCTCATCTGCTTGGTTTGTTTGATCATATTTCCCCATTTCACCTTGTATAAGCCATAATCACAATCCACCTCGCAATGCCACACATAGCCTTTCATTTTCATCTTTGCCAATGCTAGCTATCATATTTGAGACATTGTCGTGATACCTATATCTTTTGGCACCTTAGCATCTTGGCCACATCCTTTCTGCATCGTCGCTTCTGCATAATAAACCTCATCCCACACTGGGGGCATTTGTTGAGTCTTATTTGGAAGCGGATACTATTATCTCTCACTCATAACACATCAAACAACTTAGCTTACAACATAGCAAACCTTATCAACTTCAGCCATGGCATCTATCCAACGACAAATGTGACCTAACAATTTGCAACCAGGACCCACATCTTCGCAATCCATCCACATTCATCCAACAATCGCCACAAACATTGCTCGATCAAACATCCAACCAATTAGCGACATCAATAAGAACTACATCCAGCTCTATCGTTGACGCCTTGATCCCGTGGATACAGGGTATGTAGGCAATCTGAAATGCGAAGGAAGCACTCTGATTCAGGCTAAGATGATAGCCCCTTTCATCATTCATCTTTCTTCTAAACATCCTTCAATCTTTCAGCTCACATTCTTCTATCTTTCATCACTTACATCATCAATAAAACCCAGAACTACATATTCATCATGTCTCATCTTCATCGTACATGTGCTTTGATCTCGTGGATATAGGGTATGTAGGCAGTCTGGAATACGAAGGAAGTTTCCAGTACTCAAGCACAGATGATCCACCCCATCTTCTTTCATCATCCGATCTTCTTCTCTTTGATTAGCTCAAACAGGAAGCAAACCACGTGTCTATTGAAAGCTCAAGCACTTTCACCAATCAAAGGTACACTGGAAGCTATTTGTCCACATGCCTTAAGCCAACATTTGCTATAGCAGCTTATCAACAACTTTAGCCTTCAACAGGATGTAGCTTTCCTCTTAACAAGGCGCCAGCTTGATCTATCCAAGAGCACCCAAAATTTGGCAAGAGAATGTGATGACAGTATCTTTTGTTTTATCTTTTGATTTATCTTTTGTCCCTTTTCTATGCCTAATCAAGACTGCCTTGATCTATTTATATCTTGGTATGTTGCGATGAAGTAAGGACTGGGGCATGGTCATATAGCTTTCGTATGCCGTGTTTGCGGGATGATCTTATTCTCTTCCTATGCGTATTGGTATCTTGTACGTGTTGGGATTAGCATCTTACATACCAATATCTCTAGCATCTGAGAAGCTAAACAGTCTCTTATGCATTTGAGACTATTCTATGTTAAGACTAACTCCATACATATAACCAACAAGCTATCTTTATGTGTAGTGGAGATAAGCTCAAACCATTGCTTGTAGCGTCAAAGTCCAACACTAGTTGTTATTCATATCTTGTGCATGTTGGCTCAACATCTTGACCTCATGCGTTTAGACAAGATTGGAACACGCTAGTTGCGCATTGGATACCTCGACACCTTGGTCTCTTATACCCTGGTGCATAACATCCATATGCTATATCAAACATAAGGACTGCATTTCTTTTCATTCTGAGCAATTACTTGAAAGCTGCCCATCATCATCCTATCTATTCATCCTATCTATCCATACCATCATACTCAGCCAAGATCAATCATTTCCATCATCTTTTGTCCATATTCCTGCTCCTGCAAAACAACTGTGTTAGACATACATAAGTCCATCATATATCCTTTTATTACCATCTATCTATATGCATCAGTCTAGCTATATCATTACCATTTACATATTTACACATTTGCCATCCATTAACATTTGCATACACATCCATATATAATTCATAATAGTATACACACAACATGCATAGCCATCATAATATCAACATCATAACCATTACAACATCATATAGATTGCCAAAACCGCCATATATATATACATGTGTGTCAAAATACAAGTGTCTACAATACAAGCTGAGCCCTGAAGGACTGAATGTACAAAATCGGCTCTAGGCCTCATCATGATACAATATAAACAAAAGTAGCCCTAGTGACTACTGGCAGCTCCCTCGCCCTGACCACCACCACCACTAGGTCCTGTACCTGGTCCTCTATCTCTCGATGGCCCCACCACTGAGGCTACTGATCGAGATCCACCTGTCCTCCGTGAACTCGAAGCCCCTGACCTGCTCTTGAAACTAGGCTGCCTCTACTCTACTAGCACAGCTCCATAGTACAAGCCTCTGTAATACTCAGCCTCACCCTGCACTCTCTGAAGCTCTGCCTGTACCCCTGTCAACTGTGTAGCCAAGTACATCGTAGCTCCATCAGTCCCCAAGGTAGCCACTGCTCTATCTCGCTCACTGGTCATCCCCTGCAATTGCTGCACTGCCCTATCTCTCTCAGCCCGCATACTATCTCTCTCAGCTCGCAGACCATCCCTCTCTGCTCTCATAGCCTGCTCCTGCTGTATCGCAGTGTCTGGCTCAAGTCTCATCATTTGCTCATGCTGTCTAGCTGCATCTCTCTCTCCTGTCACTCTAGCTAGAGCACCGTCATCCTATCCATCTCCCCCCCTGTGCTCTCAACTATAGCTGAGCCTAATATGTCTGTGCCTGTGCTCTCGCATGCCGCAGACTAATCACTGCCTGATGCCTATCCATCTCCACTCTCCTTAGCCTCATCTGCTCTCGCTACCTCCATCTCCTCTCCTCCCTGATCCGTCTCTGTAGCTGCTGAATACCAACGTCATCACCTGCTACAATCTGTGCCTGAGGCTGTGCTAATATAGCAGGCTGACCTGGCACCTGCTCTGGCATCTGTATCCCTGGTGCAGCTGGCACAACAGCCTGTGCTGGTGGAGCCCGTTGTCGTCTCCTCTAAACTGGTCTCTCCATCCCAATCTCTCCAATCTCCCCATCTCATGTCAACCGAGTCAGCCTAGCTGTCGCCCAGTACACATCATACTCTGGCAATGTGCCTGGATCTACAGGACCCTGTCCCCACTGCCATGCTACTGGCTGTAATCCATCTCTCTCTGCCAAAGCTGTGTCAACCACAACCTCTGGACCCCAATCAAATACCTCCTGTCTCGTCCTCCCAAAAATGGCATCACCTACTGGTACTGCCTGTGCCTCTCTGAACTATCTCAAGGCTCTCTTTGGCAAATAGCGCTCTATAATATACACGCCACGTCCAAAAATGTATCTCCCCTGTCTAGCATAGACAAGCTCTGCATCCTCCTCATCCCACTGCTCGCATCCTAGCCATGGCCTCCATACAAATCTATCCATCTCATCCAAT
Organism: Cunninghamia lanceolata; assembly: GCA_027924645.1. Classification (NCBI taxonomy): domain Eukaryota; kingdom Viridiplantae; phylum Streptophyta; class Pinopsida; order Cupressales; family Cupressaceae; genus Cunninghamia; species Cunninghamia lanceolata. Next base: position 16,527,792 of record BSBN01001215.1, on the reverse strand, counting down.
CTCCTCTGCCAGTATACCACACCTTGGTGCTGTCGATATGTCAAAGCCCCTCTATACATCCTTGCAAATGGCTCTCCTACTGCTCTAGCCACCCATCCCTCTAGTCTTGTAACTAGAATGTGCTCATATGCCCATACATGCAACACTGTCACTCCTGCCGACATACTGGCTCCAAACATATAAGCGCAATCATGCAGATAATGATAGAGCTGTCCCAACACACACTCTGCCCATGCATATCTCGTGCCATATGAAAACATGCCCTCCATCACTGTCCCCCATCCTACGGGAAAACCTCTGGCTCTCCTATCACCCACTAGCCATCTAATGATAGCCACTACTACCCACTGTAACCTGTCATAGAGCTCCTCCATCCTCCCCATTAGAATCTCTGAACCCTCTGCTCCGATGTCTGGTGTCCCAAATAATCTCCTGAATGCAGCTGGACCCATCTTCGGATCATAATCCACACGATCCCCATCTATCGGAATCCTCAAAATCTGGAACACATCCTCTAAAGTGATGGTCGCCTCTCCTGTCGGTAACAAGAATGAACTGTGCTCGCTCATCCATCAGTCCACCATCGCTGTCATCAGCCCCCGATGTGCCTGAACTGGCTCTAATCGGGATACATGCTCCAAGCCCAGGATCTCTAACACCAGAAGCTCCTCTGCATCCAACCGCCTCACCAATCACAAATCTCTCAGATGTGGCTCTCGTGATAGCAATGGCAGTAGTACATCCTGCATCATCCATTTATCCTTGTCAGTCCATTCCGTTAGTCATCCATATCAAAATCTGCTCATCTATTTGCTCTTCTACCCTACATCTACCATAAGCGGTCCATTTTACCACATGCGCTTATTCACCACTCATTAGCAACTAGCTTTACCATCTGCGCACCTATTTTGTCTATATGTGAGCTATTTCTACTTATGCGCTTACTGTTTAACTATAAGTGAGCTCTACTTCTCTAAGCGCTAATCTTTGCTTTATAGGCATGCTATTTGCTATATCCGGGTATCTTTTCCCTAAAAGCGAGCCATAAACTATATGCGCTTAGTTCCTTACCATACGCGAGCCAAATCACTACCCGCGACCATTCTAGCCTTATGCACGCGCTATTTACTTTATGCGAGCCATTTCTATCCATAAGCGAGCCAAACTACTGTATGCGCGCGATATTTGCCCATAAGCGATGCATTTTGCTCTTTACACGCTTTTCGCCTGTGTTTTTCCCGCCGACGGGATGCGACGCATTTTTGCATAAGCGACCTACCCGCGCCCATAAGCGACCACAACTACTGCAAGCGCTCTCTATTGCTACATAAGCGACCTAAATGTGCTATTTCCTAACCTAGTCACTTTTGGTGACGTGTGTGCATTAATTACACTTTTAGGCTATTAATTACACGCTTTTGGGAAAAGTTTTGAAACATACCAGTGCGCCTGCTCCCTCTGGTTGCCCATGTGTCCTCACTCGCTTCGCACGATGATCCCTGCGTGGAATAACCATCCTGCTAGCTCTGCAACTCTCACTCTTAGGAGCTCTGGATTTCTTTAGTTTCTGAGCACAAATGAGCCTATTTGCCATTGTAGAACCTACTTATAGCCCTTCTTCCAACCCTAATTCTTCTATACCATAGCCAATTTTCTTCCATTCAACCCCATTTTCTTCGTGTCTGCCTTCTTTTTAGCCTTTTCTTCTTCTATCGAGAGCCAACCCAGCCCTTCCTGGTTAGCCTGGCTTACCTCTCGAGGGGGCATCACCTACCAGTTACACTGGGGCATAACTTGTTTATCAAACGCATATCATATCTTCTTTGACACAACGCTCTATCGAACATTGTATCAAAGAGGGGCAAAATGTAGACATCCAAATTTGTCCCAACTTTGTCCATGTCTAGCAACACCTTGTTAAATCATTATTCACTAAGCCAATTAATTAAATAAATTTTATTTATTTAATTAAATCCCATCCTCATCCCAATTAATTAAATAAATTTTATTTATTTAATTAATTTCCACATCATATCTTATCCCATCCTACTCATTTATCCTATCAATTAAATAAATTTTATTTATTTAATTAATATCCAACTCATATCCCAACTAATTCAAATATTTTATTTGAATTAACTACTCACCTTTCATCACATTCCAACACTTGTCCATCTCCCCTTAATCATGTGTTCTCATACAACTTTCATTTAAAATTCTTCACATGCACAACTAATTAGATCTAAATTTAGTAACTTTCAATCCTAGCCATTCACATAGCCTCTGAATCTCCACCATTGATTTATCTTGGCTGAGTCCTATATAAACACCCTCTCATCCCATATGAGACATCCAACAATCATATAGCACCTACATTATCATCTTGAGCATCTGAACATTCATTTGAGCTTTTCATCATCCATCATGGCAGCTTTCAGCATTGCAATTGTTCATTGTTGAAGAAGCAGTCCACATCTCTCAAACAAGGAATCGCACGGTCTAGGTGATGTTATGCTTGAATTGCATTGTTCTTTGATTTCATTTAGATTAGATTCCTTGATGATGGTAGGGTTAGGGTTTCATGACTATGTCTGATCTGCTAAACCTGACTTTCACCTATCACAGCAATAAACACCCATTCATTACCAGATTTGTTTCCTGTCTTTGATTCATCATCTGTTACTCCTTTATTATCATCTTCTTCATGAACATAGTAACAATTCTTTTGAAACCTTGGTCTATTAGGATTTGGTCTTGAATATCTTTTCTAGAAATCTTGAGGCAAAATGACCAATTTTATTGTAGTTAAAACACTTAAAAGGTAATTTCCCTTCATACTTACCGGATCCTCTTGGCAGTCTTTTTGCAATAAGAGCTTCAAGATGAGCAGTTTCAGCTTCTTCTTCTTCCAAGTCTTTTCTTGATGTTTCATACCATGATAGGTTCCTTGAAGAGTTTTCTCCCGGATCAAACCTTTGTTTCCCTTTTACACAGGCATTGGCTTTAAATGCAGATTCATTCTTTGGAGGATCATCTCCAAATTTGGCCATTTCAAAAGTAGCCAACTTACCAACCAATTGATCTCTTGTGACTATTGTGTGAGCTCTGAATTCTTTGATTGCAAAAGCCTTGATTTTATATGAGGCAGGAAGGGATCTGAGAACTTTGCCAATGATCTCTTCTTCACTCAAGGTTCCACCTGCATTTCTAAATCCACAAACCAGCTCATTCACTCTTGGCATAAAAGAGGTAATATTTTTATCATCTCTCATCTTTAGTTTTTTAAATTTCCCTTTTAGACTTTGTAACCTTGCACATTTAACAAACTGATCTCCTTCATGCAAAAGTTCTAGTTTCCCCCAAATCTCAAAGGCAGTTGGTAGATCAATAACATTTGAGAGCTCTGAGTTAGATAATGCACTTAGAAGAGCCTCTTTGGTCCGCAGATTGTTTTCAGCATCTGTGATTTCATTTAGGGTTTTCGGACCACCCTGTGGAGGTACATAAGCTTTTGTAACCATGGACCAGTATGCAAAACCCATACACTGTAAGTGACATTTCATGCGACCTTTCCAAAGATTAAAGTTGGTTCCATCAAACTTTGAACTATCCTTCTTGTATGATGACATCCTGGATCTCCTCAAGCGGTTAAGCTCCTTCTAGAGGAACTTAGCTCTGATACCAATTGTTAGATTTAGGGCACACAACTGAGAGGGGGGGTGAATCAGTTGTACAAAACTTTCTCCTTGATTAAACACTTAACTCCACAATGTTAATTAGCAGCATAATAGAAGATCAACCATGAAAGCATAGTGCAACAAATCAAGAGCAAAAACACATCAATACATGAGACACCAAGATTTTTGACATGGAAAACCCGGTTAAGGGAAAAACCACAGGGTGATTAACCCAAGAATGTATTCTCTGTTAGAAGAATAGAAATAACAAAATGGCACATGCCAATTAGGGCTCACTGCTTGAGCACACTGCTCACAAGAGGCTCACTACCTACAAGAGACTCATTGTCTACAAAAGAATAAGTATTACATACTTGAACTGGTAAATAGCATCTTCATCATGCTTGAGCCAGATCCATTTAAGCCCAAACCTTCTGCTCTACTTTTCACTTTTCTCCTCGCTACCACACACTCATCTCCACCAGTACATCATTGAAATGACTTTGCAATCCATTATTTATACATGACATCAACTTAGAAACAAACATCTAAGTCGGCAAACAACCACAAAAACATTTGCAAGGTGTATAATTCATTCAGTTGGCTAGTCACAGAAAGAACACCTTCATCCAGAAATATTTCTTCAATTCCAGGCTCCAACTCTAGTGCGGACCATCAACATGAACTGAACATAATCCAAGGACCTCCACAAGCTTTCCTAAAACATCAAGAACATCTTGACTTCCTCTACTTACTGAAATCCTTCTTGCCTTCATCTGGAACCTCAAGAACACAGTTTGTCATCATTGTCACAAAGGAATAGGTTCTTATGGACCTTCAAACCACACACCAATCTATTTGACACTTCACAAGGACATCCTCAACACTTACTCCAATCTACAGAATGGGATACTACATTTCTGAATCTTACCAAACTTATCCATCTCACTCTGTCACCACTGAACACCTGTCGGAACCAGTTTCACTTGAACTACCATAACTTCTTCAAATCTTCATGCAGACCTCTGAGATCTCTACTGGAACATCTTAAGACACATATCTACAAACCCTTTAATATGCATTCTCTAATCCTTAACCTGTCTTGAGATTTTACCTTGCCATTATCACTGTTCTTCACTGTTCTGGATTGAGACTAATTTTCTCAATATCCTCAACATATAACTCATCCAATCCTTATCATTAATGCAACAGAAGTATGTTGACATCAATGACAATACCAGTTAGGCCCATACTTGTAACACTAGCAACATCAAAAGGAGAGTTGTTCGATGACCCAATCAATAACATGCATCTTCACCGGTTCTATACCTAAGAGAACCCTGATGTAAGGAGGGCATAAAATACTAAAAAATCAAAAAACCAGCAAAACACAAAATAAATCAAAAAATTAAAAAAATACAAAAAAAATTTCCTTTCATGAAAACCTGGCAAACAAGCACCTTGGATAGGTATCATGATGAAAACCTGGCAAACAGGCGTCATGCATATTTTCTACCTTTCTTGCAAATAAAAGTAAGTGGTGAAAACTTGGTAAACAGGCATTACTTGATAAACTGCTTCCTTCATCTTTGGGAAACCAATCACCTTGTGTCCATTCTTCATTCACTCATGTCCTATTCGATCCATATCTATTCCATAATAAAGTCCTAATGATAACCTATCATGGTTTGATACTCTTTCTCTTTTTTTCACCTTGTCAACCAAGTTCTCATCCAGTATCCTATCCATAGTGTCAGCCTAGCATAGTGTCTGTCGTCAGTATCCATGTGGTCCAAACCCATGAACTACATTGCCTTTGCGTCATCACGTAGGCAAGGCCATTATTCAAATGTGCCCCCGAGGCTCCACTATCCCATCCATCACATGTCTAGTCCTTCTATCTATCTGAAGCCACACCACTTTCTATCGCCTAGGTCTTAGGTCCATTAGGGTTACCCCGAACTACGTTGCCTCTGCATCACCACGTAGGTAAGGCCATTTAGCAATGAGCCCACGAGGCACTAGGTCAGTCCCTTAGGGTCTGTCTCGCCAATAAGGATTGTGGAATCTTTCACCAGGCAAGCAAGCGCAAGAAAAACCCACTTTCAAGTTGAAATTTTGACGCATCACCTCAACCTATCCAAAGAAAAACAAGCAAATACCTAAAGCACTCAAAATTGATTCTATCTAAATTATGGCAAGAAAAACACATCTAAATGCAAAAATGTTGTGTTTGTGATCAAATTAGGTTGTAGCGTCTTGATTTTTGTTACCATGTCTTTCAATGCTACTTGAGGATGCCAAAAGCTAGAGATGCTATGGTGGGGGCATGATTGTTTTCTTTGTTTTCTATTTGTGGATTAAAATTTAGTAATGTGAAGCCTTGTCTAAAGACATGATCGGCAAAAGATCATCAAGGACATCAAAGGTCTAACATGAATGGGGTTAATCCTTGTCTATTGATATGAAAGAAATACTCAAGTCATATCGGTTCAATTATACCTCGATGCTTGTATTAACTTGCTAAAGAAAAATCTATGTAAGCGATCCTCAGGTCATTTCAGTTCAATCATACCTAGATGCTTGTATTAACTTACAACATTTGGAAAAAGTACCAAAAAAATCACCCGATGATGAAATAAGCACTTCAAAATACTTGTACCATCAAGATGTCAAAATAAAAAGCATCCATCATACATCCATACATTCATATCCCATGCAATAAAAGATCCAAACAATGTAGAGTATAAATACAAATTGAAGCTTGTGAGTCTTTCTATCGAATCATTCTTTCAATCAATCTTCTATCTACTATTATGTCATTTTTGTGTCGATAGAGTACATTTGGACATCACAAAAACATAGCATACAGTTGCATATCATATCACATGAGATAGTCATTTACGTGATTAAATCAGCTGCATACATAATAAGTGCATCAGGTCATCCATATACATTTTTGCAATCATCACATAGTGTCAACAGAAAAAATAAAAAACATAGATAAGTGCATCACATAAATTTCATAATCATATAGATACCATTTACATTTTAGAGGCATATCAAGTAAAACATCTAAATCTGCATTAGGTCACATAGCATCATAAGCATCTAAGTCTGCATTAGATAAACATCACATAGCATCATATAAAAATCTGCATTAGATAAACATCATATAGACATAGCCAAAATATGCATCACATGAGTACCATCATACAATAGAAATGTATCCATAAGTATAGAATGAACAAACTACATATATAGAGCGTCAAATAGCTGCATCATCATATAAATATCATAAACATGTCCAAGTGTACAATATCAAAAGGTACATCTCTAAGTCCCCTGCTTGCTAAAAGCATGTACGTAGGAGCCAAAATCTATGCAAGTGCTTGCTAACCCTACTACTATGAACCGTTGCTCCCAACAGTGTCCTCTGTGTCCCCTCCTCTGCTAGCCCCAGACTACTACGGGCCCATCACAAAGGCTCTCGACCGCGATCCACCTACTCTTTGCGAGGCCATGGATTGGCTCCTATAGCTTGGAGCCCTCTGATCAACTGGAACAGCACCATGGTATAAATCCTAATAGTACTATGTCTGAGCCTGTGCTCTGGCAAGCTCACCCTGTACCTGCGCTAACTGCCCCTGCACCTGTGCCAACTGTGCTTGAGCCTAGGCAAGCTATGCCTGTGCCTGCTGCACCTGTCCAACCAGAAATGTGTTGGTGTCATCTATCCCAAGGGCTGCCACTGTTGTGTCTCTCTCTACTAGGATAGCTCATATCCTCACCTTCGCCATATCTTGCTCTCTAGTGAGCCCTAAGATAACACCTGCATCTATCTGTCGCTGAGCCTCGACCATCCTATGTTGTGCCTGCAGCTGCCAAACCTATCCTCTCAACATGGCAATATCTCTCCCCTGGACATCTGGCTGTGCTGGATCATAGGAGGCCTGTGCCTGTCCTTGCTCCTATGGCTGAGGTACCTACTGCTGCGCCACCTACTACGGTGGTGGCATCTGTCCCTGCTATGCAACCTATGGTTGCACTACCTGCTGAGCATGGGAGGATCCCTCCCCAGCTCTCCTCCTCTGCTTGAGTCTACCTCCATCTCCTCCATCTCCACCATCTCTTCGTCCTCCTGTCCTCCTCCTACCAACCCTACCCTCATCATCTAAATGTACCTCGTCTATGCGAGGAACCAACTCTCTAGGCCCAGAGTATCTCAGAAATGGATGCTCTGCGAACCACTCCTTGTACTCCTATGTTATCCCTGCATCTGCAATCTCTCTCTCCTCATTGGCCAGGCAGTATAAGGAATTTGTCGAAACTCTACCACTACCTCCTCATAGGACGCCACTTGGGCCCATCTAAACCTCTCTGCATGTGTCCATGCAAATAGAGCCTGCCCCTGTGGCATACCCTGTCTCCTCCCAAACTACCTCCAAACCCGGCTGACAATCTGTCTCTCCAAGATGAACTGTGTCCTGCCTATAAGCCACCGAGTCTGATAGTAGTATGGCAGCTCGTCCACCTCGTCATCCCAAGGATTATAGTCTAGATATGGTCACCAGATGACCACATCTACCCCATCCAGTGTGTGCCTCCAATACTCTAGCTTCCCTAGCCTATGCTGGGAAATCACTCCTATGTATCTATAGTTGTAAGGCTCTCCCCTCTATCTCTAAAACACAATTATCGGTCTGGTAATGGTGATATGCTCCCACAACCAAAACTGTAACAGTGAGACACCTGCTGATAAACTAGCACCCCTGTGGTATACAACCTGATGCATATTGTGGTATAGGTGTGCTAAAACACAAACACCCTAAGCATAGCAGGTGCCCTCTAAGATCATCCTCTCCATAATCCATCCCCATCCAATCGGGAACCCGTGCGATCTCATATCGGGGCATACAACGCCTTTGATCAATCGTGCAACTATCCCAAGGAAATAGTCATAGTAATCGTGTATATCCTACTAGGAGATAACCTGATAGTCCAACTCAGGGTCATCGAATACCCGCCTACACTCTGAGTCCTGCGTCATGCTGTGGATTATACTCCATGATCTCTCCCTAAATCAGCAAGTGAAGTATCATGTATACATCCTCTAGAGTCACTGTCATCTTGCCAGTTGGGAAGTGAAAGGTCCCATCCTCACTGTGAAACCTCTCCACTACTGCAGTCAGTAGGCCGCAGTTCGCTCAAACCTCAGGCATAAAGCACACATAATTGAATCCCATCGTGTTGAGTGCCTCTCAATCTGTCTCTGTCACAATGTGGTGCTACAACATTGGCATGGGAAACTGCTCCCTCTACATCAGTGTATCTCGTATGTCCTCCTACAAGCATGTAAAGCAAGGTGTCAACCTAAAGCTACAAGTACCATGTTCAACATATCTATCAAATCATATCAACTAAGTTAACATATCAATTTGATCAAAACAACACACTACATCTCTTGAATAGATTCCTGCAATCTTAGAGATAGCTTATCAATTGATGCATCAAACACTTGATACTAATCGAGTCAAATTTTGTTAAGTAAAACTTACTATCCTATGCATATGTGCCAAAACAAAAGGTACATGCGCCATTTCTTAGCAAATGCACCACTTCTGACACATGCACCGCAACATTTCATAAATGTGTCATCCCATACCATATATGCACCGCCCAAGTGCATGTGCTAACTCATACCTTGCATTTGCCACCAAATAATGCATGTGCCAACTCATACCTTGCATGCGCAGCATTTGTAAATGCATCGTTTCATATCCTAGATGCGCCACAGAATGACAAGTGTGTAGTTCTGCATGTCAGATGCGTCGAACTACGATCTTGTGCATTTGTTTTGTCTAATTTTACCTAGCATTTAATGCACTCAAAATTGATTCTAGGTGAAGTTTTTTGAGATACAGACCGGGGGTCCTACCTCTGCTAGCTGGTCAAATCGTCATATTCACTCAAAATGATGCTCCTCACACAGAATATCCATCCTAGTGCTGATTGCTCTGTGCTTTGTTCTCTCCTAAGCTCTCAATGATAATCCAACAAAAGTGAAGTGTACAAATGACTTGTCTTGTGGACCAAGCTCCTGTATATAGCATGCAAACCCTAAACTAGCTATATGGTGACTATGACTACTTCCCACACCCGTTTCTTCCTATTTTCTTCCCGTTTCTTAGAAACGCATCCTACTTTCTTCAAACCTAACCTATTTTTCCCTTCTTCTTCATGAGATTATCCATCTCACGTCTTCTACCTTCTTCCCATCCAATCTTCCAAGGGGGCATCCTATCATCATAACCTATACTAGGGGCAAACTGGGGCATGTATCATTGTCAGACTATTTATTCTTTGAAGCAACAACGTAAACTGCATTGCATCAAAGAGGGGCAAAATGTATATGCCTAAAAATAACACGACTCGGTCTAAATAAATATTCTTAATATTTATTTAAGTCAAATTCCTCTATCAATAAATAAATAAACAAATTTATTTATTTGATCCATATTCTCCCAACAATTAAATAAAATCAATTTATTTAATTAAAATTCCTAATTCTTCTATCAATAAATAAATAAACAAATTTATTTATTTGATTCATATTCCTCTAAATTAATTAAATATCAAAATATTTAATTATCTCTTCTAAAGTCAAAATTAAATAAAATCCTTTATTTACCTAAATTCTTCTAAACAATTAAATAATTCTTAATTATTTAATAAAATCAAATCATTCTTCCAAATTTGAATAAATCAATCAAATTTATTTAAATCCTCTCAATCTTCAAAAATAAAATACAATCAAATATTTTATTAATTCCTCTCATGCAAAATAGAGAAAGACACGTGTCTTCTTCTTATTCGCGCACGTTCCTCAACCATTCTATACCGTTGATCTTCTCATTATTTCCATACCGTTGATCTTCTTTCTCACAAGTCTATAAATTGAACCCCATTCTTCCATTTCATTCATCCAAGCTTTGAGTAAACTTACTCTATAGGAATTACAACATGCCTTTGGCACCAATTCCTTCATTGCTTGCAATCAAACTTGTTACCACACTACTATCATCATTGTTGTGAAGCTCATCTTCAGGCGATACTATCATAGTCATTACCATTTGAACATATTGGAATCATAGCAAGGAAGTGCACCTTCTGATGGTCATATTCATAGACAAGATCATCTGTGATAAGCGATCAATGGAAGCTGAGAATTAAAGGAGGTTTGCTTTGTATTGTTCATTATTTCACTGTGTTTTGGGTATCATTGATATATTATATTGATTATTCATTTAGATCCAATTTTCCCTTAACACATACTAGTAAGATCAAATTCTCTACCTTCTATTCTTATTACTCTTACTTTATTAAGAGAAGAGTATCAAAAAGAATGGGTTTAATTGTATGCTAACATAAGGCAAAGCAATTTTGTTATTACATTTTTCTGAGGGATCTCTAGAATAGTCTAATATAATGCAGTCTTCTATAATATGAACATTTGCATTTTTGTGAATGCTAAGCTTTAATAGTAGAGTATTAAATCAATGCAATCAGCTATTTATTAGGTTAAAATAACTTAGTTTTTGTAATGGTTTGGGAATGCGGGAGTTACCAAAAATAGGTGAATGTCCTCTACAATTACCAAGAGAAAAAAGTTTAGTAGTTCTTGTGGATAGAGCTAGTAAACAATGGGAGATTATTTGCCTATTTCATAACAATATACCTACCCTAAGTGCAGGGTGGGCATATTTAGTATGTCATAATAATATAAAGGAAGGAGATGTTTGCATCCTTGAGCAGGTGGACAGGAAGAAACATACATTTATGTTTAGAGTTCATATAGATCGAAAGATAAAATAAGGATCCTTCTAAAAGAAAGTCTAGGAGGGAAAAGATAGGCCAAAGATAAAAGGAGAAAATTATACAAGAAACGATCTTCATGAGGATTGTAACAAAAATTAGTTAATTAAAAATAGAAAATCAAGAAAGAAATGGTACTAAAATGTACAGTTATTGATATCTAAAATGTATAGTTACTAATATCTATTTTTAAAAGACTGATTGATTTTTATGGCCAAAGTTGTTTATTTTACCTAGTTGATGGTTTTAATTACACCCACATTATACATTGGGAGCAGACGTGTGCACATTTTTATGGCACTGATTTAAATTCAAGCAAATAGGTGGAGAGAGTATGTTGATCTTTTAAAAAAATCTTAATAAAAAAACATTCACTTAATGTTGACCAGGGGTTCTTATTTCAACCATTCATTACCCACTGTGGATGTACCCTAATGCAAAGATTTTCTCATAATGATCATCCTTTTGATTTCAACTATTAATTACTCACTGTGGATGTACCAGATGCAAATCTTTTATCATAGTGTGTACACCTATTGGCATAATGAACACCAGATGGGCTAGAAAAAAATGCCATATAATTTGAATATTTACTTCAGCTAGAAAGTTTTATTGATGGAGTTAGAAACTCAGAGAATTGACAGGGCACATTATGGCCCAAGATGTGAGATGCAAGCAAGGACAACTCATGAATCTAAAGAGTTAAGGTGCACTTCAAGGACCTTTCCTAATTTCAATGGATGACATTTTCTCTTGCTAGTTGATGGTGAATACTGCAGTTTTACAGACTTTATTTTCATTATCCAAGAGAGAAGTATTAGGGTTTAGGGTATAGTGTTGAGGGTTTACACATAGGGTTTAGGGTTGAGGGTTGAGGGTTTAGCGATAGGGTTGAGGGTTGAGGGATTAGGGTTAAAGTAGAGTCTCGAGGGTATAGGGATAAGGGATTACAGTTTAAGGTATAGTATCAAGCCCATTAAGGGTTTAGGAATAGGGATAGCATTCAAGGTTTAGGGATGAGGGATTAGGGTTGAGGGTTGAGGGATTAGGGTTGAGGGTTGACGGATTACGGTTTAGGGTTGAGGGATTATGGTTTAAGATATATTGTTGAGGGTTTAGAGATAGGGTTTAGGGTTGAGTGATTAGAGTTAAGGGTTGATGGATTATGGTTTGATGCTGAGGGTTGAGGGTTGAGGTTTTATGGTTGAGGGTTTAGGGATAGAGTTAAGGGTTGAGGGATTAGGGTTAAAGTAGAGCGTCGAGGGTATAGGGATTAGGGATAGGGTTGGAGGGTTTCAGGATAAGGGATTAGGGTTTAAGGTATAGTATTGATCCCATTGAGGGTTTAGGAATAGGGATAGCATTTAGGGTTTAGGGATGAGGGATTAGGGTTGAGGGTTGAGGGATTAGGGTTTAGGGATAGGGTTTAGGGTTTAGGGTTGACGGATTAGGGTTTAAGGTATAGTGTTGAGGGTTTAGGGATAGGGTTTAGGGTTGAGGGATTACAGTTAAGGGTTGAGGGATTAGGGTTTGATGTTGAGGGTTTGATGTTGAGGGTTGAGGTTTTAGGGTTGAGGGTTTAGGGATAGGGTTAAGGGTTGAGGGTTTAGGGTTAAAGTAGAGTGTCAAGGCTATAGGGATTAGGGATAGGTTTGGAGGGTTTAGGAATAAGGGATTAGGGTTTAAGGTATAGTATCGAGCCCGTTGAGGGTTTAGGAGTAGGGATAGCATTTAGGGTTTAGGGATGAAGGATTAGGGTTGAGGGTTGAGGGATAAGCATAGAGGGTTGAGGGATTAGGGTTTAGGGTTGAGGGATTAGGGTTTAAGGTATAATGTTGAGGATTTAGGGTTGAGGGATTGGAATAAAGGATTGATGGATTAGGGTTTGACGTTGAGGGTTGAGGGTTGAGGTTTTAGGGTTGAGGGTTTAGGGATAGGGTTGAGGATCGAGGGATTAGGGTTAAAGTAGAGTGTCGAGGGTATAGGGATTAGGGATAGGGTTGGAGGGTTTAGGGATAAGGGATTAGGGTTTAAGGTATAGTATCAAGTCCGTTGAGGGTTTAGAAATAGGGATAGCATTTAGGGTTTAGGGATAAGGGATTAGGATTGAGGGTTGAGGGATTAGGGTTTAGGGTTGAGAGATTAAGGTTTAAGATATAGTGTTAAGGGTTTAGGGATACTGTTTAGGGTTAAGGGATTAGAGTTAAGGGTTGAGGGATTAGGGTTTGATGTTGAGGGTTAAGGGTTGAGGTTTTAGGGTTGAGGGTTTAGGGATAGGGTTGAGGGTCGAGGGATTAGGGTTAAAGTAGAGTGTCAAGGGTATAGGGATTAGGGATAGGGTTGGAGGGTTTAGGAATAAGGGATTAGGGTTTAAGGTATAGTATCAAGCTCGTTGAGGGTTTAGGAATAGGGATAGTGTTTAGGGTTTAGGGATGAGGGATTAGGGTTGAGGGTTGAGGGATTAGGGTTTAGAAATAGGGTTTACGGTTTAGGGTTGAGGGATTAGGGTTTAAGGTATAGTGTTGAGGGATTAGGGATAAGGTTTAGGGTTGAAGGATTAGAGTTAAGGGTCGATGGGTTAGGGTTTGATGTTGAGAGTTGAGGGTTGAGGTTTCAATGTTGAGGGTTTAGGGATAGGGTTGAGGGTCGAGGGATTAGGGTTAACGTAGAGTGTCAAGGGTATAGGGATTAGGGATAGGGTTGGAGGGTTTAGGGATAAGAGATTAGGGTTTAAGGTATGGTTTCGAGCCCATTAAGGGTTTAGGAATAGGGATAGCATTTAAGATTTAGGGATGAGGGATTAGGGTTGAGGGATTAGGGTTTAGGGATAGGTTTTAGGGTTTAGGGTTGATGGATTAGGGTTTAAGTTATAGTGTTGAGGGTTTAGGGTTGAGGGATTAGAGTTAAGGATTGAGGCATTAGGGTTTGACATTGAGGGTTGAGGGTTGAGGTTTTAGGGTTGAGGGTTTAGGGATAGGGTTGAGGGTCAAGGGATTAGGGTTAAAGTAGAGTGTCGAGGGTATAGGGATTAGGGATAGGGTTGGAGGGTTTAGGGATAAGGGATTAGGGTTAAAGGTATAGTATCGAGCCCGTTGAGGGTTTAGGAATAAGGATAGCATTTAGGGTTTAGGGATGAGGGATTAGGGTTGAGGGATTAGGGTTTAGGGATAGGGTTTAGGGTTTAAGGTATAGTGTTGAGGATTTAGGGATATGGTTTAGGGTTGAGGGATTAGAGTTAAGGGTTGAGAGATTAGGGTTTGACATTGAGGGTTAAGGGTTGAGGTTTTAGGGTTGAGGGTTTAGGGATAGGGTTGAGGATCGAGGGATTAGGGTTAAAGTAGAGTGTCGAGGGTATAGGGATTAGGGATAGGGTTGGAGGGTTTAGGGATAAGGGATTAGGGTTTAAGGTATAGTATCGAGCCCATTGAGGGTTTAGGAATAGGGATAGAGTTTAGGGTTTAGGGATGAGGGATTAGGGTTGAAGATTAAGGGATTAGGGTTGAGGGCTGAGGCATTAGGGTTTAGGGATAAGGTTTATGGTTTAGGGTTGACGGATTAGGGTTTAAGGTATAGTGTTGAGGGTTTAGGGATAGGGTTTATGGATAGGGTTTAGGGTTGAGGGATTAGAGTTAAGGGTTGAGGGATTAGGGTTTGACGTTGAGGGTTGAGGTTTTAGGGTTGACAGTTTAGGGATAGGGTTGAGGGTTGAGGGATTAGGGTTAAAGTAGAGTGTCGATGGTATAGGGATTAGGGATAGGGTTGGAGGGTTTATGGATAAGGGATTAGGGTTTAAGGTATAGTATCAAGCCTGTTGAGGGTTTAGGAATAAGGATAGCATTTAGGGTTTAGGGATGAGGGATTAGGGTTGAGGGTTGAGGGATTAGGGTTGAGGGTTGAGGGTTTAGGGTTTAGGGTTTAGGGTTTAGAGGTGAGGGATTAGGGTTTAAGGTATAGTGTTGAGGGTTTAGGGATAGGGTTTAGGGTTAAGGGATTAGTGTTAAGGGTTGAGGGATTAGGGTTTGATGTTGAGGGTTAAGGGTTAAGGTTTTAGGGTTGAGGGTTTAGGGATAGGTTTGGCGGTCAAGAGATTAGGGTTAAAGTAGTGTCAAGGGTATAGGGATTAGGGATAGGGTTGGAGGGTTTAGGGGTAACGGATTAGGGTTTAAGGTATAGTATCCAACTCATTGAGGGTTTAGGAATAGGGATAAAATTTAGGGTTTAGGGATGAGGGATTAGGGTTGAGGGTTGATGGATTAGGGTTGAGGGTTAAGGAATTTAGTTTTAGGGATAGGGTTTAGGGTTGAGGGATTAGGTTTTAAGGTATAGTGTTGAGGGTTTAGGGATAGGGTTTGGGGTTGAGGGATTAGGGTTTGACGTTGAGGGTTGAGGGTTGAAGTTTTAGGGTTGAGGCTTTAGGGATAGGGTTGAGGGTCAAGGGATTAGAGTTAAGGGTTGAGGGATTAGGGTTTGATGTTGAGGGTTGAGGGTTAAGGTTTTAGCGTTGAGGGTTTAGGGATAGGGTTGAGGGTCGAAGGATTGGGGTTAAAGTAGTGTATTAAGAGTATAGGGATTAGGGATAGGGTTGCAGGGTTTAGGGATAAGGGATTAGGGTTTAAGGTTTAGGGATATGATTTAGGGCTTAAGGTATAATGTTGAGGGTTTAGGGATAGGGTTTAGGGTTTAGGGTTGAGGTATTAGAGTTAAAGGTTGAGGGATTAGGGATTGACATTGAGGGTTGAGGGTTGAGGTTTGAGGGTTAAGGGTTTAGGGATAGGGTTGAGGGTTTAGGGATAGGGTTGACAGTCGAGGGATTAGGGTTAAAGTAGAGTGTCGAGGGTATAGGGATTAGGGATAGGGTTTAGGGTTGAAGGTTTAAGGATTGAGGGTTGAGGCTTTAGGGCTAAGGGTTAAGGGATTAGGGTTTAGTGATAGGGTTGAGGGATTAGAGTTTATGGTTGAGGGAATAGGGTTTAAGGTAAAGTGTTGAGGGTTTAGGGATAGGGTTTAGGATTTAAGGTTTAAGGGTTGAGGCTTTAGGGTTTAGGATTAAGTGAGACCTAGATGGCTAAGGATGGATGGAGAGGTAGACAAGGAATGACTAAGAGACATAGAGAGGGGAGAGGTAGAGAGGTGAGGAGGAGAGATAAGTGAGATATAGAGAGGTGAGAGATAGAACATGAGCTAATGGAACTAGAGGTGAGATATTGCAAAGGTGGTATCAAAGGTGAGATAGACACAAATATTTATGGATCAATCTATAGCATGACAAAATGCGAGTGTGTTATAACATGCTCACGTTTTGTCTTTCTATAGAAATGGTAAAAAGGCCTAGACCCCCATGATCCAGGCCCACATGCTCTATTTTCATGCTGATTATGCATGTGTTCTGACAAAAAAGAAGTGTTTTCATGTTCTTGGGAAGTTCACATGCACATTTTACACATTCTACCACATTTGCATGATCTTTCCACCATCTTTTCTACTTTGCCAACTTGAGAAGGAGGAAATAACATAGTTTTCATATCAAATTTGATATATATCTATTCAAGTTTCAATTTTTGTAGTGTTACAATGTTAATTGTGATTGAATTTTAGGAATTTAACACTATAGATTGCTTAATAGTATTGTTGTTACTAATTATATTTGAGTGTTAGTCAATTTAACATTGAAAAGGAAGCAAGTGGTGAAAAACTCAAATTGTTGAGGAGTTTGATGGAAGAAGAAAAAAACACTACATAATTGGGTACTCTCTCCATTTGAATCTCCGGTTTTAAGTATGTCAAGTCTTTACATGCATGTTCTTTACATTTTCCTTAATTCTATTTGAATTACGTTATCATTCTTTATCATACATGTTTATATCACTTGTATCCAATATGCATAATGAAAGACTATGTATACATATCTTGTGTTTATATAATAGACTATGTTTTAAATTAGTTCATGGTATGCATAATAAAAGATATCTCAAAGGTCAACATTAATTAAAATAGACACATTCCCAATCAATAAATCAGCCTACAATCTCACATGATGCCATGTATATTTTCTACACTTGGGCTCTTTAATAATTATGTGTAATAAATAGACCTTAACATACCATGATGTCAAACTATACAAGAATAAATCCTTACAACATAATAAAAATACAATCCCACTATTATCTTGTCATATTAACAAGTTAAAATACAAATGAATAGGTGCCAAGATCATACAAGTATGCACATAACATGATGATTTGTATGCACATGACACAACAATATTTTAAAATTTCCTAATTGTTCTTTGTTAGCACATGATGGTGGTTACCTTGATCGACTATATACCATTCAATACCCTAAATTACAGAGATTAGTCTAATGATTTTTATGACAATCCTAGGTATGTGATGCAGAGGTAGGGTTCAACTCAATCCAAAGGGCTCATACCAACAGTTTCTTCAAATTTCATAAGCTTTTGTCTCAAGAAATCTCCCTATACAAAGGCACAAAGAGGGTCTTCAATACTTCAAAACCTAACAAGGTTACTAGAGGTCCTCTTACCCCTCAGGAACTTAGACACAACCATTCTAAACCCTTACTCAGGTCTACACTCTTCAATTGATGTCTATTCCTTCACAAGCCACCCAAATCCTAGTAGCCCTAGTACCAACAAAACACATTGTCCTCCTTGGTTTTCTCCATGGATCTCCATCATTGTCTTCATGAATTGTATAATTTATCATGTCATAGTGCCTTCATCATTCCATAATTAACTGTCCCACTTGATAAGAGGCCTGATTAGGCTTATGCAAGTAGGTCACTATAGGTTTTTTGATCTCCAGACTTCCAATCTTCAAACCAAGACAACAAACATGTCAAATTGGGTCTGCCTCAACCTTTTCAAGCATGAAGTCCCATGTACTCTTCACTTGTAACCTCAATAGGTGACTCTCCTTTGACCTTATCCTCATCTAGGACTGAAGTGAACTTTGTACCATAATGCTTTGTATGGATGCAATAACATTGTGCAATAATGCTTTGTATGGCTACAACAATTTTCTTTGTATGCTTTGTACCTATTTTGATTGAGCAACATTTACTCTTTTACATGATGATTGTATGTACATTTACTATGAAGGATTGAATGACATATATTTTAGTTATTTGTATGAATTCATTTCTTAGGAACTAATATTGGTCTCTTTATCTTGCTACAAACAAATTCTCTTTCATGTTGAGGAAACGATCAAGAATTAAACCAACATAGGAAGAGATAGAAGCTAAGAATGCATAGGAAGTAGCGGCTATGAGGGAACTTTGTGAGAAGAGGAAATTGGACATGATAAATGAAGACATGCCAATTGAAGAGGAAATGTAACCATCACAAAGAGATATGGTATTGAATGCAAAAAATTCATGCTATGAGAGATTTGAATATCATAGTTGGAGACACATCCTCTACCGCAAGTCAACATGTAGGGACACCATCTACCACATCTCAAGTTGATACATCATCACTCACATGTGTTGAAGGAGGTACACCATCGTTCCCACCTCAACCTCAAGGTATGTCATCTATTCCATCTTCGATTGAAGGTATGCCATCTAGCCCATCTCATTTAAATATTGATGAAATTCCTAATGTAAAGATGAATTTACCTAACTTAACACCACCTAGAATTTTGCATAGAAAGCCAAAGTATTTGATTGATATTTATGAGAATATTTTGTAACCAATGGAAGGTAAGATTCCAAAACGCACTTGTAGAAGATATGCTCATAAGTGATAAGTCTAGTTTATGACTCAATTTTGTTAGAATTTTTATCCAATTATTGTAGTTATCTTGGACTTTGGTACCTAGATCTTGATCTTTTCATGACATTTCCTCAAAACCATAAGATATTGGGCATAGGTTATTTCCTCTAATCTTTAATGAAATTGACATGCTATATGAACTATTTATGTTAATTTTACATGTGGTTAATGAATGTTACTCTAAGATAGTTACAAATATGCAATTATTGTGCATACTAATATTGTTATGCAAATACAATTAGCAGCCTATAAAGTCAAGGAAGATTCTGTCAGTTGGTTACTCACCATCAAAGTCAAGAAAGGTGGTCGTTCAAATGTCAAATGAAGGGAAGATAACCGCCTTGTAATTGGTCTTAATTACTTGTTGAACAAATATAGGAGTTACTATTGTGCTAGATCTATGTTGAAGCTACCACACATGACCAGATGCCATGCATACATAACCTCCTTTTCGCTTTCTATGCTTTCCTTAAAGTGGTGTCATCCTATTCTATTGGAGTTGACCACCTTGCTAGGTAGTTGGTTTGTAGTTTTCTTTCTATAAATAAGACTTAGGTGCTCCTTCTGAGGGGTTGATTAATCAGAGGTTGTACTCACACTATTAAGTTTTTTAGCAATACAGTTATGTTGCTTGTTTGTACTCATGTTTTCCAATGAATAAAATGAAGTTATAAGTTTCACATCTCTAAGTTTACATTTGTCTTAAGGGATACTCATCCAAGGGGGCCCACTTGGTGAGTATTCCATCCTTTAGTTTAGTTGTCATTTTCTGTTAAGTAGTTAGTTAGAATCTGGCATCAAATGTTCCTGCAGCCACTAGAATTTCATTCTGTGTCTGTTCCTGTAGCCAAAGTAGACAGAATAGTTTCCTATTTGTTTGCCCAAATTTTCATTTTATGTCATGCACTTCAGCTTAGTATAGTTATTGGTTGATGTTCAACATTTATGTTATTCCTTTCCAAGCAATTTACTTTCAGCATTATGTCTTTCTTAGTTGTAGAATGAATGTGGCTACTTTGGAGTTCCTAGTACACATACTGTGCTGACCCATTTCAAGTTCACGTCCCTAGGTTGACAAGTTAAAGGCATCTTCATAGTGATTAAGATAGCTATTCAGGTTAGATGTCCAATCTCTGAGTCACAGCTTTATGGGCTTAGTTGTTAAATCATTGTATGAGACAACATTTTTGGCGTCATTGCCAAGGATGGTGTCAAACTAGGAAGATCTTTGAAGTCATTTTTAGTATATTCCTCATTTAGGAAGTAACAACCCACAATCCATTCACAACATTCTGTGTGAGTTGGCTGATACTGAGTATATATTACATGCATAGAGGCAGAAGAAGAGATGCTTTAGGGAGATTCCTTCCTAATGGTCCAAATTACCCAGCAGAAGAAGTAGAAGTAAATCCATTTCTTGATGCATTCCCTGATTTGAATAGTTTTGAAACATCCTCTAAAGAACAAGCTGCCCAAAACTTGATTGACAATCCATTTGCCTTGATAATCAGCCAAGCAGCTATGGCTGCCCAAAATGGACCCAATCAACAAACCTTTACATTTACTATTTCTCATCAAAATGAAGTGGATAACCTCAAAAACATCTCTGCTTCATCTCTCCCCGAGATTTATGGACTTGAAAAAGAGGACCCAGAGACCTTCTTGTTTGAATCTGATATCCTCTATAGGAGCTGTGACTACACCACTTATGCTCATATGCTTAAGTTGTTTCCTACTACCATGAAAGATGTTGCATTGACGTGGTTTATGGGTCTACGTAGTGATATTGTCAATACTTGGAATGAGATGAAAGAGAAATTTCTTGAGAAGTATAAAGGCTATTGTAGGGGTGGAGATATGAGAGGAAATGATATTTTCATAATGCAACAGAAAGAAGATGAAAGTTTAGAGGATTACATCTCAAGATTCATGTTTTGTTTACAAAAATCTCCCCATCATACACTTAATGAGGAGTCTTAGAAACTACTCTTCCTTAGAGGAATAAGTGAACATTGCACAGATGCCTTTGATTTAATGGGAGGAGATATTACCCAAGTACCTTGGGAGGATCCTAAGAATTTGTGCCAGAATTATTCTAGAGCAGCCATGAAGAAAGGAAGAGATTAACATTCCCTTATGGGCAAAACCCCTACCAATGGAGTTTCAAGGATGGAAATAAGTCACTTACTATCTAATTTTAAGCAAGATATCATAAATAATATGGCTACCCAGCTAGACACACTTTAGCCAAAGAAGAAGCAAGATGAGGTAGAGGCAATGTTAGCAAAATATTGTCCTCATTGCAGACAAAAGTAGAGGGATTGTAGATGCAAGATGGTAGCTAATATTGATAGTAAATAGATTCCACCTAAGTTCAAGCTAATCCAGGTTGAAGAAGATCAAGTCTACTCTGTTGCACAAAGAAGGCCATGGGCTCCAAGACAAGGTATGCCACCAGATCCATTATCATTTGCTGGACCATATTTTAATACTTATGCATCTAGTAACCAATGGAAATAGTCATCTCCATTTAACTATGGAGGATATTTACCTCAGCCTTGGAATAATCCTCCAAACACTTGGCAAAATTACCAAAACCCTACACCCCAGTGGTAACAACCTCAGGGGAATTGGCAGTCACCTCTAGGAAACTGGTAACAAACATCTCAATGGAGGGGAGGATATCAATGGCCAAACCAGACAACTAATTACATGCAGTCACCTTCTCAGCCCCAGCAGCCTGCTATAATGCCTCCTCTTGCTAATTCCAATTCAAATACACCTAAACCTACTCAGTTACCAGCTCAGCCCTCACCTAACCCAAATAATAGACCACAGCAGTCGCTAGTATACTCTACTGATCCAAATCAATTCCCTGCATATGCTATGAGTGTAAGTGACATCCACCTACATTCAGGAACTACCTTAGTAGCTCCTTCTAGACCCATCATTGCTGAGCTTCCTGAGGAAGAAGAGAAGCCTTTAAATGTCCCCATTTAGCCAAATGCACCTAAAAATCCTGAACCAGTCCCAGTCAAGCAGATTGCACAAGAACCACCATTTCCATAGAGGTTGGAAACTGTGAAACAAAAGGAAGAGAAAGAGGAACCCACATTTGACATACTAGAGTAGCTGAAACATGTACGTGTCAAGATCCCTCTATTTCAGGCCATAAAAGATGTTCCTATATATGGCTAAGCAATCAAGGAAGCATGCCTTAAGAAGCCAGGAAGAAAGAGGAAAGATCCCACTATGGTTCACGTGGTGGGACAGTTGGTTGACATCATGCTTGCGAAAGTGACTGTTCCCAAATGTAATGATTTAGGGAGTCCTATGGTAGGATTTGTTATAAATGGGATCCAAATCATAAATGCTCTGATTAATCTGGGAGTAGCCATAAATGTAATGACCAAGGATGTCCTGCAACAACTAAATATTGCAAACATGAGACCTACTCCTACAGTTTACTGATAGTTCTATTGTTAAACCTGATGGGATAGTAGAGGACCTTGTGGTATCCCTAGACTCATGGGAATATTTAGTTGATTTCATGATACTTTCTCCTAAAGCTACATTGGGAGGGTATCCCATCATTTTAGGAAGGCCATGGTTAGCCATAGTTGATGCTTATATTGGATGTCGGTCAGGAGATATGACCATCTCTGATGAGAGAAGCACTAAAAAACATGTTCTTTACCCACCTGCATAGTCATCTCATGATATGGATAATCTTGTTTGGCCACATGTCGGTGAAGAGACTGAGGAAGCTAATTCTGTGGAACAACTTATGATGTTAGGCAGAAGTTCTTTCATGCAGCTTTAAGAGGAAGAGGAGGTATTGTCTAACATAATTCAAAATCATTGTGAAGTGGAGGCATTATCATCCTCTCATTCTGCTGATCCAATGAAGACACTTATTCCCAATTTTCCTGCAGCAACAGGTATGTCTCATACATTGCTTCCATAAGAAATCAAGGTACCAAGCATTAGTGAAGCAACTATGGTTGAGTTAACAACTCAAGTGGAGATTTTAGAAGATAGATATCTGACTATTAACAACAAATTGACTCAAGAACAACAGTTGTCTTTGACAAACTTATTAAAGAAACACAAGAATGCCTTTGCATGGGATTACCATGACATGAAAGGACTAGATCCCACATTATGCACCCATAGGATTTATATAAAGGAATATTGTACACCAGTAAGACTACCACAAAGGAGAATCAACCCTGCATTAAGAGAAGTTGTCAAAGAAGAATTACAGAAGCTATTAGATGCAAGATTTATCTACCCAATCTCTGATAGCCAGTGGGTGTCTCCTCTGGTTCTCGTGCCCAAAAAGGGAGGAAAATGGAGAGTCTGTATTGATTACAGAGAATTAAACTCTACCACCAAAAAGGATCATTTTCCTCTTCCTTTCATAGACCAGGTATTGGACTCACTTGCAAGAAAACAATACTTTTCCTTTTTGGATAGGTTCAATGGTTACAATCAAATACAGATTACACCAGAGGACCAAGAGAAAACAACATTTACTTGTCCTTGGGGGACATATGCCTACTCAGTGCTTCCATTTGGCTTATGCAATGCACCTGCAACTTTTCAAAGGGTAGTCATTAGCATATTTTTTGATATCTCACATGATTAGATAGAAATCTATATGGACGATTTCACTACTTATGGTGCTACTTTTGAAGAGGCATTGGAAAACTTAGGGAAGGTGTTGGAGAGATGTAAAGATCACAATCTATCCCTGAACAGTGCAAAGTGATTCATGATGATGCAGGAAGGAGTAGTGCTTGGCCACTATATCTCTCCAAAAGGAATTTAGGTAGACCTAGCAAAGATTGAAGTCATAATCAATCTGCCCATTCCTGCAAAGCAAAAAGATGTCAGAAGCTTCTTGGGTCATGCAAGGTACTATAGACGTTTCATCAAGGATTTCAACAAAATGGCAGCCCCATTGTATACTCTTCTCACTAAAGATGCTAAATTTTAGTGGAATGAAGATTGTAACAAGGCATTTTCTGATTTAAAGGCTGCATTAACTCATGCTCTTATACTCAAAGGGCCCAATTGGGAGCTTCCTTTCCACATTCATACTGATGCATCAGATTATGCCATAGGAGCAGTCTTAGGGCAAAAAGAAGGAGCCATTGAACATCCTATTTATTTTGTCAACAAAAACTTGTAGGGAGCTTAGTTTAATTATACAGTGACAGAAAAGGAAATGCTAGCAGTAATTTATTCCCTCAACAAATTCAGGCACTACATAACAGGCTATCAAATATTTGTGCACACAAATCATGCAGCCATTAGGTATCTTATGAACTAACCCTTGATATCAAGTAGATTAGCAAGATGGATATTGCTAATGCAAGAATTTGACATCACTATTGTGGATAAGCCAAGGAAGGCCAATGTTGTTGCAGACTTCCTTTCAAGGCTGACTACATCAGAGGACAACCAAGTCATTGATGACTTCTTCCCTAATGAACATTTGTTTTCAATCACTGTGCAAATGCCCTAGTATATTGACCAGCCAATTATTTGGTCACAGGAGAGTCCCTCCTCATTTCTCTCCAAAGTAGAGAAGGGTGCTCATTGAAAAGTCTTTTCCTTTTTCATGGATTGCTAGACGTTTGTTCTACACTAGACTAGACCATGTCATGAGGAGATGTGTGAGAGAAGATGAAACATATGGCATTTTGCATGCATGCCACAATTAACCATGTGGAGGGAATTTTGAAGCAAAGAGGACAACAATGAAGATTTTGAATATAGGTTATTACGAGCCCACACTCCATAAGGATGCAGGGAGATATACAAAGAAATGTGACAGATGCCAGAGGATGGGATGACCAACTAAATCTGATGAGATGCCCCTTTAGCCTCAACTTGTGATTACTCCATTTGATAAGTGGGGATTAGATTTTGTAGGACCCATTGATCCTTCATCCAATGGTAAATCCTATATCTTAGTATGTAATGATTATGTAACCAAATGGGTAGAAGTTATGGCCATGAAGCATGCAAGAGAAAATAAGGTTGCAGAATTTCTTTGTGAGAAAATTTTCACACTAAATGGGGTTCCAAGAGAGATAGTGACTGATCAAGGAGCTCAATTCACCTCAACCCTAGTTGCAGCACTAGTCAATGAGTACAACATAAGGCACAAGAAAACTACTCCTTATCACCCTCAAGCCAATGGCCAAGTTGAGGTGACTAACAAGGAACTTGAAGTAATTATGACCAAAACTGTGGCTGTCCACATGAAGGATTGGGCAAACAGGCTGCCAGAAGTTGTTTGGGCCTATAGGACAACCTGGAAAATAACCACAGGCTTCACCCCTTTTGAGTTATTGTATGGAAAGACAGCTATGATGCCCATTGAATTTGAACATAAGACTCTTCGAACTATAATAGACTTGGGGATGAATATCTCTAAGGCACAAAAGGACATAATCATGCAGCTCAATGCTTTGGATGAGATGAGGAAAGCAGCCTTGCATCACACAGAGGTAGTGCAGAATCAGAGAATAAAGTGGCATGACAAATTCATCAAAGATAAGAAATTCCAACCAGGTGACTGGGCACTGCTCTACGACTCAAGGTATCAAGATAATGCAAGGAAGTTGCAAACAAGGTGGCTAGGGCCATATGAGGTTGTTGAAGTTTTCTCCAATGGTTCTGTTCAACTTACCACCATTGACCCTGTAAGATTTAAGCTGTTAGTCAATGGTCATCGCCTCAGGTTATATCACAAGCCAACTTCGAAGGATGAGTTCCTACAACAATTCACTCAACATACAACTCCTAAACTTCCTACAGCCAAAGGCAGCAGACCTAGTGTCCCTCCTTCTGACTAACCAAGGTTCAACACTTGTCATAATAAAGAATTCCACTTTTGTGGGGATCCACTTCTTCATCCATTCACCCATCTACCCATCCATATCCATCTTTCTCTCTTCCATCACATTGCCATGATCTCACTTCATTCCACCTCACTTTCTTCCACTCCACTTTCATTCATTTGCTCAATGAATCTCTTAAAAGGTGACCGGTACTTTCTCCATCATTTTTGCAACTGATCTTCCAAACATCAAGGTATGTGCGCATTAATTTGTTATATCTTATTTATCTTTTAGTACATTCATTTAATTATTGTAAAATAATGTTGATGTTCTCCATAGAATGTCATTATTCCCTACCCCGTCAAATCACGCATCACCATTCCACATGTGAGGACACATGCTCAAATTTAGGTTGAGGAGAGAGTGTGAATACCATATCCACATGTCAGTCCATGTGCTTTATGCCAACATGTTAGTAAAGTTTAAATTGAGTTGATTTGAATTCTGAGTGAGATGATGGCTCACAAGTGTGAGGTGATAGCCTTCATTTGATTACTCCTTACTACCTATACCAATCATAATCTTGAGTTCCCAAATAAGGAAAATTCAGACAACATTAGTGATTGAAAATTTAGTAGTATTGCAAGAAGCTGAAGTTTAGTTTTCAGATAAAGATTGCAGGAAGAAAAACTTTGCAGAGTGATTCTTTTTAGATAACTAAACAATAGGAGGTGGATTAATTTGAAATGAACCTATGGTTCATGAGGTATTACTGCAGGATGCACCCAACCATGTGTTGATCATGATGTTAGTCATAAGCAAACATAGAATAAAAATTGCAAAACAACCTTTACTCATCTTGAAAGATACAATGAATTCAGAGAATTCATTATCCCAAGTCTCCGTGGATTAGTTCATAACCTACTGACATTACTCAGTGGTTGATGTGCGTTATTGTTTTCCATTTTGGGGCCTTACTTTCATCAATAGGATCTGATAAGATGCTACAAAGAAATGTTATTTCACAGTATATTTCTCCAAATGATGTATTTGTACTTAAATCTTTACATGATATTTGTCAATTTGACATGCTTTAACTCAAATATTCTACTAATTTTCAATTATCTTTGAGATATCTACATATTTATTACTGTTTGCTTCTGATTGTCAATTATTGCAATTATGATGGTGAATTATTCTGAAATCAAAGAAACTGAAAAGAATACTTCAAATAATGATGAACCTTTAGTTATTGAGCCACATACACATCAGATACAGTCATGAAGAGAAGAAATCAAACCATATGTTCACTAGGACATTCCACAGCTAGATACAGTCGATGCTAACTTCAAAGGAAAGGAATGAAGACAACACATGCAAGCTGATATGCACTCTAAGGGACGCAGCAAATCAAAGAATGTATCAAGAATTCATACACTAATTACTCAAAATTTATGATGGATTGTAATCAAAACAATCTTCTCATTCATTAAGTATGCAAGAACATATATGTATACAACAACTTTGAAATAAGCCCTGAATATTTCAACAAATAGATTTCAATTAAGTTTCGAATGTCTAAAATAAGGCATCCCTGCACCTTTTATAGAACAAGGTGAGGGAGCGGTTACAATTGACCTACGGTCATGATTTATCTATTAAGATCTATGGTGGATATTCATCCTTGACTTAGTCAATATTTCACGTGGCACAGGTTACCAGCTGGCAACCATCTGAATTACTCATTTTCTCTGAATGCCAGATGCTTATGCTTTCTTTGGTAACACATCTTCATCTACCCTTCATTAGGAGCATCAGGATTATCACTTCTTGTACCTTCATCATCATGATGAACATTACTTTGCATATGGGTTTGCATGATTATCCTGACATTTTCATATGCTTCCACCACTCATTCAACTTCTCCACCATCTTGAGTTTTTGCTTTAGCAATGGCGTGCTTGTGGGTCTGATATTTATTTCGAAGAGCCTCCAATTTACTCCTCCTAGTGCTTGATGCTTCATTGTAATTCTCCACCCTGACCTTGATCCTCATGATCTTGTCCATGGTTTCTTCTGTCAGGGGGATAAGAGGGTCATCAACTATAAGCTGAAATTGTTATGTAGAGCTTTTATTGCAAAATCTTCATCTTGAGTCTCAATCTTTCCTTCTATTTTCCCCTCTAGGGCTTCCAGGATCTCTATTTCAAATGACAACATGTCATGTAGCTTCATGCTAATGTCTCTTAACTTGCTGTTGCATCTTTTTACTACATCATTTTCAAATCTGATATCTTTATACCAGATATCTATCAATATGGCGGTATTATTGTCCAACACCTGTTTATTTATTAGAACTTGAGGATTAATCCTCTTCATTTCATCCAAAGCACTCAAGGTTTTCTCTAATTGGAAGGACCTTCCTCTGGCCTCCATTTGCAACTTATCAACCTTCCTTCTAGAAATACTTAAAGAATTCCACCTCTGCAAAGAGGCTTTCACTACTTCTTCAGCTTCACTGAGTGCAAATAACATCCACTTTCTCATTATTACCGATTCGTGTTTCATAAGGTCCAACTTATTGACCTCTTCCTGAGAAATTGTAGTCAATGGGACTGCTTCTGAATTTGAAGTATCATCAGGGTTAATTAACCCTTTTATGTAGGCATGCAGCTGAGCAATGTGCTCTTTATGCTACTTATTTTTCTCTTTTTCCTTCTTTACCCTTTGGGTCAAAGAATCAATTATATCTTTTCCCTCTTGACCTTCCTGGTCTTCATTGGCAAATCCTAAATCAACAGTAGTAATCTGGAATTCTTCCAGAGTGATCTTGCCTTTCTCCTTCTCTACTGTGGGAAGTACTATCTGAGCGGTCCTTCTGCCCGTAGCAGGATCTTCTTATGGCTAAGATTAACCTGGCCTTCCTCTTCGGCTTCATGATGGTCCCTAAAAATAGAGTTGACACATCAAACTCTTGAATCTCCAAACCTAACTATGTATCTATTTCTTTCTCAAGCCATGGAGGAACTTGGTCTCTAGATCCTTAGCATTTACCATCAACATGCTGATCACCTTGATCTCCAGTAACTGTATCTATTTTCGATGGAGATGGTGACTTCCTTATTTCTTCCTCATGATGCTCTTCATGAGGGTGATCCTAGGGTACTTCCTCCTATTGAGGAATCTCTTCTTGTGGTGGAGGATCTTGCGATGCATCCACATGATGATCTTGTAATTGATCATGTACTTCATCATTTTTCGTTTCATCCCCTTTGGGAATTCCCTCATTATGATGCACATTTGCATCTGTAGATGTCATTGTATCTACCTTAGGTGCCTCTACCTAATTTTCGATCACATTTTGATCCGCACCTGTAGTACCTACTTCTTGAGTCCTTAGGTCATCCTGACCTGATGTATCATTTTCACCAGAGGCTTCTTGAGTCCAGGGTACTTCTTCACTTATCATGGCTTTATCATTTCCACCCTTTCTTGGACTTCAACTATTTTGGGCTCTTTAGATATATCTGGTTGTTGTTGACTCATATTTGCAGTGTGGCTTTCCACTTCTACCAACTTGATCTCCTCAACATTTTTAGTTCTCTCAGGTGCACCCACTGGATTTTCAAGATGTGCTACATCCTCCCTATATGTTAAATCTATCACTTTGGGGCTAGTCACCTGATCAACAAGTTTATCAAGGCCCATTTGTTGTGCAATCCTTTATGGTCTGTTTTCCTTTTCCTGTTCCACTTGCTTCAGTTCTTCTAACACAGCCACCTATACTGATGGAGTTCCTCGTGGAGTTATGCGGGTGTTACCAGCAAGGGGTTCCATTTGTTGAGAGGTTACATCCTTTGCTACCTCATCGTCAGATAAGTCAACTATCTCTTCCAATGAGACAAGACCACTTTGAATTGGCCTAGAGGCTTCTTTCATTTGTTCTTCAGTTTGTTTAGTCTTAAACTGAACAATGGTGGGAAGTGGCACATTATGTTGCAGTTCCTTTCTGAATACTTCTCCACCAGCTCCCCTCAATACTAGGGGGTCATGCTTTATTTCACCTCATGCATGTTCTTGGTTTCTTAGGTGTGGATGCCATCACCTGAGGTGCTTTTCTTTTTCTAATGAGAGTAATAGGGTCTTCTTCTGTAGGTTCTTCATCAAGAGGAACATCGTCTTCCATTTGTTCTTGTGATGCCTGACCCTCCTCATATGTTTCAATAGTTTCAATAGCTGGCCTCTAGATCTTTTTAGTCTTTTGTTTATCCATAAGAGGCGGTGCTGATGAGGCTAATGCCTGTCCTGATGCAGATGCATCCTTAGCTGTTATAATCACTCTTTCAACTATTACCCCTTTAGGTTCATTATTAGTTTTCTTACCTCTGGGGGGTCTCTTGCTTTGTTCTTGAGGCAACATTCTTTCTCCTTTAGATTTCCTCTTCTCAATTAGAAAGTCATCATATTCATTGTCAGGAAGCCCCTGTCTCTTCTTCTTATTGTCAACTATAAGGGCTACACCCTTCTTCTTTAGTGCATTTATTTGTTCATCTACCCAAGACTGGGTTAGCTGCAACATCCTACCTGTAAATCGATCCAATGAGATATCCTCAGGCTATGTAAGATCAGGTGTTGAGATTATGTCATTGTATATCTTCTTTTCCTCATATTCATCAGCTATTATTTTACCATCATCCCTCTTCAACTAAGCAGGCACTGGAATACAATCAAAAGTTCTGATCTAGTTGAGAGTCGGCCTTTGGTATTTTCTTCTTCTAGCCTTAGCTTCATCCTCACAATCTGTTTAGAAATCCTCTAAGTGCTTCTGATGGATGGGCTTCCACATGATTTTCTGCATCCTCCCATATGGGTCATATGATCTTGCCAATGGGAATGGCTGTAACTTCATCATGTCTAGACCAGCTATGGCCTTCTTAATGTTATCAGAATCTTGGCATATATACCAACCCATTGTTACTGGAAACAATACTGGTGGAATCTTATTATTTGCTTTGTAAGCATCCAGTATTGTGGATATTTGTCTCATGAACTCCATCAAAACAACTGCATCAGTGGGATATCTTGGGAGCATGAGGGGTTGTCCTACAAAATCCTCTATTCTGATATAAGAGAATGTGGTATATTGTATAAACTAGGCACCATGCCTATATATGACTTCTTGAGCTTCCATGCTCAATCGTTTAGTCCTATCTTCTTCCATTGTCCTAACCAGATGCACAGAAAATGCATCATTCACTAATTTGTAATCTAGAAGATAATTTTGTCTTTGTAGTTGGGGATAATGATCCCAGATGTGAGCATCATTAGTAGTGCCACCAATCTTTCCTTCTATTACAAGTGCACTGAATGTACCTTTGTATGCACATGAGTATACCACATATGACATCATATGGAACGCACATTCCAGGCCTCCTAAGTTCATGAGCTGCTCATTTAGGGCATCACTTATCATTTTGGCCCATAATGGCTTGTTGTCTATATACAGACACATCAGGATAACCCCATACATCCAATCTTTGAAACTCCTAGCATCAGGCTGGCCTGTCACTCTACTAAGTAGGGCTATCATATATTGGTATTCATCATCAAAATTGAACTTGTACATATGCACTGGTAGTTTGGCAGCAGTAGGGTAGGGACTGATCTTTTCCCTCCATTGATACATGCTCTTCCTAGCAGCTTTCTTGTTGTTTATATATTCAGTTTCTAGCTTCTTCAGATCCATGCTGACAACGTTCTTTCCCAATGGCAAATTGAAAGTGGCGGAAATCCCCCTGATGGATAGATCTACATACACTTGACCATGCTTTTCCACTTTCCTTGTTTGTGGATTTTAGTTTCTGGCACACTCAATGATCAATTCTGGAGTCTCCATAGAATACAGAAATCTAGCTGCATTCCGCATTCCCAACATGAAAACGGCATCCAACAGGGTATTATTCCTATCCTCATGCATTCTAGATGACCAAGTGACCAAATCAGTGCTTCCCTGGTGTGTATCTATGATGACGCCATATTTGAACCATACACCTTCAAGCTGAGTGAACATTGGTTTAAGGAATTCAGCATCAGATTTGCTCAACCTCTTGTCTGCCATGGATTCCTGCAATAAAGAAGACTAGTCTTACCATACAATACTTCACATACATGCATACAATACTATATCTTCACGGCACGATGCACATTATATTGATTAATCATCACTTCATCATGATATGTATAACAATATATCTTCAAACCAGAAAAAGCATACTACCTGGAGATGCAGAAAATGACAGGAGGAGGGTTTTAATTACTTACTTGATAGCTTTCAACTCCTTGATTATACTGATGAGTATATGAAAGAGATTCAGATACAAGTGATAATCACATGTCCTATTCTGTTGCAAGCCATGGGTGTCCGCAGGTAGATCGTATGAGGGTTTGAAAGCTCTGTGCTCTGTAAAAACTAGTTTTATTGCAAGGTAAGTGTAAAATGACGGTGTAAATTTACTTTATCCTCCTTTATTAGGGTAATTTTAGGGCAACACAAGGTTTACTCAATCTTAACCATTGATCTCCTATCATTAATTCTTGGATGCTGCCAAGTGTCTGGATCGTGTTCGCAATCAGCGGAAATCCACCTACTGCATTTATGGCATTTAATGTTGCACAGCAAGAGGAGCAGGATGATCTTCGGAAGATTGGGTGATATTTTGAATATCGGGTGATATTCAGAATATGACCCCCTATCTGTAATATGATCATCCACCTTTGAGCGAGAAAACCCATGTCAAAACATCAGGTGATGTTGAAAATGTCAGGTCATGTTAAAAATGTCAGGATGACTTCATCCAGATAATGACTTAGTTCATCATTGTTGCAGTATGACGTCATCGTCATGTCTTGTAGAAAGGGTCACTATTGAAAATATACCTCCGCGAGGTTAAAAGGATGATGACGTCATCGTCATGGCACTTTTCTCCATCTATCGGGATTATATGATGTCATCATGATATTGGCTCTAGGGTGATATTTTGCGACAGGGTGATATTCGAAAGATAGGGTGATATTTGGAAGATAGGGTGATATTTGAAATATCGGGTGATAATCTGAATATGACCCCCGCAAAATATATGATGTTGTTCGATGGGTAAATGCTTCTATCACCTAACATTGACGTCCGGATCTCTGGATAAATGATTTATCAGGTGATAAAATTGGATCAAGGTGATCTTTCATAAGATGACTAATGTTAAGAAATATGATCCTCCCCTCAGAATATCAGGTTTGACTAGGACTTGACTCACCATAACTCTCATTCCTTAAGGAATATCAGGGTGATCCAAAAGGCAAACCTGCATGAAATTTTGTACTCTATCCAACCATGAGGTTATTGACATGAAATATGAACTTTGAAAAAACTGACCTCATCATGATGACTTACCCAGTCCCCTTATGCAGGATCATTTGCATGACTCACTTTTACCAGACCGCCAACAAGCAGAAAACACAAGCCAAGACAAACAAAAAGAGTTGGGTCCCTATTTTGTCAAGTCAAAATGGGGCGTGTTGTGTAACCACACAACAACTTGCCACCAAAGAAAACACCAAAATTCCAATGATTCAAGTGATGTGAACACATTCTAACATAGCATTCTAACTCTCCTCAAGCATACGCATCATAATATTTCTAAATGATAAAATGTCCTCATGGTAACAATGCTAACAAAGGATCGGTAGTGTACAAATGATTAATTATCCTCATCTTGAAAGCAAGTTGAAAACATGAGTAATTGATGTTAAGCTACATAGTTTGGGATCATCCCTCATAGCCAACCTGGATAGAGCCTTGCTGCCAGCAGGCATCCATAGCCCCAGCATGGTCATCTATACAATCCCCCTAAGTAGAGCCCCACTGCCAGCATGCATCCATAGCCCCGGTAGAGTTACTTAGATGGCCTAATTTTATTATATTTTTGGATTTTTAAACATCTATACTTTATATATTTGATGTCATCATGTAAGCTCAATGTGCAAGGTATGGTCACTTGCTGTTTTAGGTTGGAGATTGCATTGGTAGCAAGGGAGTCCCTTTAGATTTTTCACTTAACACCTATACTTGTGTGTTCAACAAACCCAAGGCTATTAGGTGAGTCATTGTGAAAAAATCACTTTGGTTAAGAAAGGGCACCCTGATGAAAAGATATCACAGACCTGATCATGATGACTTTCTCAAAATGAGTCATAACCTATATATGAATGTGTTCTCATCACTTGAATCCTAACAATTTATTTATTTTCTAGGGTGATGAGCTGCATCATCTTGACTAACCAAAACAAAAACTCAACAAGCAAACAAAGCAAAACAAACAAAACAACAATGTACATACAACTATACAAATATACACTATGATACACATGACTGACATGAAGCTACTTAGGCTTGGAAATAATGTTTGAGGAATTGTCCATTAACTGGTAATGGAACATCCTCACCTATCAAGTTCTTAAGCCTGAAAGTGTTGTCTCCTAATATCTCAGAAATTTGGAAGGGACCTATCCATAATTTATTAAACTTACCATGGTCTACTTTCTTCTCATGGGCTTTGTCCCACATCAGGACTAAATTGGATATCCTGAAGGCTTTAACTTTGGCTCTCTTGTCAAACCAGCGTTTGACAACAGCCTGATGTTTGGCAAATTGATCAATTGCCTGACTTCTTTTCTCTTCTAGGTGCATCAGCTGAAGCAACCTGACCTCTTCGTTATTGTCTATGCCTAGGTACTCTTGGGCAAACTGCAAGGTAGGAATCTTCAGGTTAACAGGGAGGATGGGATCCACCCCATATACTAAATGAAAAAGTGTTTTTCCTAGTGTAGCTTTCATTCTAGTTCTGTCTACCCACAAGGCATACTTCAGTAGGGTATTCCACTCGCTAGGGTTCTTTTCTATTAACCTCTTAATGATATTCAGCAAATTTTTATAAGTGGATTTTGCTAATCCATTTCCTTGGGGATAATAATTGGATGAGAACTTCAGTATGATCCCATAATCAAAGGCCCAACTTGATAATTTGGTTGAAGCAAAAGTAGAGCCATTATCACTTACCAGGGCATAGGGAACCCCATACCTGGTGACTATATTACTTTCCATAAATCTGATGACATCGTCTACATTATAGGTCATGCTGCTAGTAGCTTTAGTCCACCTGGTATAGTAGTCAATAATCGTTAAAACGTACCTATGGCCTGAAGATGATGGAGGATTAATTGGTCCTATGATATCCATGCCCCATTGTACAAATGGGCGTATCTCCATCACTGGCTGCATAGGTTGGGCAGCATATCTCTCTCTATTGGCAGCAACCTGACATGTATGGCAGCATTTAATATGTTCAGGAGTGTCTTTAAAAATTGTAGGCCAGTAATATCCTGCTCTTAGAATAGCATGAGTTGTGGCTAAGGATGACCCATGTGTTGTTCCAAATTTGTCATGTAATTCTGACAACACCTTGTCTACTTCTGGACTTTCTAGGCATCTTAAGTATATTCCTTCATAATTTTTCTTGAAAAGTACTCCTACTTTCATCATGTACTCCTAGGACTTTATTTTCAGGGCTCTTCTTTGTGAAGCCTACAGTCTGGGAGGACATCTTCTAGTAATCAAGATATGCCTGATGTCTAAGTACCATTCTCCTTTGTCCTTCTCATTAATAACATACTGTTGACTTGTGATATTTGGATCAATCGCTGATATCATTTGGCTTAAAGTCTGTCCTCTTACTAGTTTCATGGGTGTGATCCATGTTATATTCCTGTAGGACAGTGATCCACTTAGCTCTTTTCTCACCTGGCTCGCTCTGCATCAATAACATCTTCACTACTACAACAGGTACTACAACAATCACCTTGCTTCTCAATATATAGTGCCTGAATTTCTTTACTACTCTAACCAAAGCAAGGGCTTGTCTTTCTACATCCATGTACCTGAGTTCTGCATTTTTGAATGAGCAACTCATGAATTCTATAGGCTTTTCTTCTTTTTCTTCATTTCTTTGTGTCAGCACTGCTGCAGAGGTATACTCTGAAGCAAATGAGTAAATATAGAAGTCCTTGGTGTAGTCTAGACTAATCAGCACTGGAGCTTTAGATATAGCTTTCTTTATGTCTTCAAAATCTGCTCTAGCTTCTGATGTCCACTCAATCTTTGCATCTTTTTTCAATATAGCATTTAAAAGTCTAACTATTTCAGCAAAGCTAGTGATAAACTTCCTGACAAAATTTATCTTACCAAAGTAAGATTTGAACTCTTTCTTGCTTCCAGGAAGTTGTATCTTCATAATGGACTCCACCCTGTCAGGATCAATGATAATCCCATTTTCAGTTATCAGGTGGCCCAGTAATTTTCCTATTGTTACCCCAAATATACATTTCTTGGGGTTCAGGGATATCCCATACTGTTCACATTTTTTCAATACCCTTCTGAGATCTTCTACATGGTTTCCTCTATCTTTAGAGAATACTATTAAGTCATCCATGTATATGACTATACATTTTCCTATTAAGCCTCTAAAGGCTATGTCCATCGTGCGCTGGAATGTTGCTCCAGCATTTATCAGCCCAAACGACATGCATCTATAAGTGAATATCCCCCACTTTGTGGTGAAGGCAATTTTCAGTCTGTCAATTTTGTCAACCATTACCTAATTATAACTAGAAAAACCATCCAGAAATGACATCATTTTTGCACCATTTACAATCTGCAGAACTTCATCCAGAGAGGGTAAAGGATAATTATCTTTCTCTAAAGCTCTATTCAGGTTCTTGAAGTCCACACATAGCCTGATGTCACCATTTTTCTTTCTCACTGGGACTAGATTAGCCACCCAGGTGGAGTGTCTAACAAGAAATATGATCCTTGCATTCAACAATTTCTTAACCTCCTCAAAAATTATAGGTTCTAGCAAGGCATTGACTGGCATTTGCTTCTGTCTGAAAGGCTTGACATCTGGTTTAAGGGGTATAGTATGAGTTATGACTGACGTGTCATATGTTTTCAACTCATCATAAGTCCATGCAATGACATGGATGTAATCTTTGAGTGCCTGAGTTATTCCTTCTAACTCTTCTTTTGTACAAACATTCCCTATCAGAACATTCCTTTTGTCTTCGTTTTGTCCAATATTCACTTGTGAATATTGTCCTCCATTAGCTTTTGGAAGATCCTTCTACTTCAGCATGTTATCCAAATCAAAGGCTCTTTCTAATTCAATCATTCCTTTGGGGATCCTATTGCTAGGCAACTCCAATATTTCTTCTTCTTCCCAAACATGATCTTCCACATTGTTCTCATCGATGATCTGAGAATCAAAAACATCTCTGTTGGATATGAAATCTAAGATATGTTGATCGTCATCAAAGACTTGGAGATTAGTAACATTATCGGGTACTGAAGGCACTGATATCAGTTCTACTAAAAACCTCTTTAAACCAGAAATAGACAGTGGCTCTAAGGTACTAGCAGCCTAGGCTAAAGCATCTACCCTATGGTTTTGTTCTCTAGGTACGTGGGTGCTATTAAATGCATCAAAATCTTAAATCAGGTCCCACACCCTGTGTCTGTAATTAGACAATTTCTTATAATTGCAGGAGTAAATTCCTCACTTGTCTAACAACTAATTCTGAGTCTCCATAGACATGCAGAATTTTTACTTTCTTCTTAAGGGCAAATAATATCCCATATATTAGAGCCTCATACTCTGTTACATTGTTAGTACAGGAAAATTGCAGTCTGTAGGCTGCTAGGTAGGACTTTCCTGATGGATCAATGAGATCAATCCCTACTCCAGCACCTTGTTTTGACTTGGATCCATCAAATCTAAGGATCCATGGTTTATCTTCAGCAGGAGGCCTAGCTGGTGCAGGAGCACCTTGGCAAATCAAAGTTGTCCTAGACAAATCTTTAATTTTTGGTTAAATTTGTAATGATTTAATATTGTATTGAGGTCCATCAAGTCATCTTTCATGTGTTAAGATCCTAGGAGGGGTCTAATGTTTAAGTCTTATGACAAGTTGTCATACAAAATGGAAAATTCCTAAAAATGTATCTTTCAAAAATGTAAAATGAGGAAGGTGAAGGGTCACCTTGTTCCAATTCGTTGGAAGGAAGTGGAAACTAAAGAGACAAATGAGGAATGCCTTTATTAAGGCCTTGTAACATCCAAATAAGGTGTGGGTGGTTGATTGGAAAGTTCTAATGAATAAAAGAACACTGTTTTTATTGTATTCCTTCAGAAATTTGCTGTTTTCAGTCGTTGTACGGAATTGTACAGCCAAGTACTGGTACCAAATTGGTTGTAAGTGATAGTCCTATCAATCACCCTCCATTTCCTTTTGGTTGCATGTATTTTGGTTTCGTTTTGCACAAGATATTGCATTTTTAGTAAAACTGTCAAAACCCTGATTTAGAGTAACCTGTTTTGGGAAAAATGCCATAACTTTTGTTTCCACCGTTGGATCTTTATGTAACTTAGGGAAAATGACTGTAACTATGTTATCTACAATCTTACCGAAGCGATCGACCTCATTTTGTGTTGTGTGGAAGTTATGGATGACTGTTCGTGGCATTTCACAGTGACATTTCTGAGTTTGAACCCTTGTAGCAGCATTACCAGTCCGTTTTTAGAGCACATTTTCCAAAGTAACCTATACCCATCTTAGATTATGCTGTGGGAAGGCATAATGGGTATCCAATACATGTCTTAGGTTGACATTTGAAGGTCTATGCAAAAAGATAAGAGGACTGTTCTCTTTTTCTAGGGAGACAAGCCATTTAGAGGATTTGTGAAGCAAGTGTATGTTCCGGGAGTGATCTGCCTTGACCAATGGGTGGGATGAGTCATTTGGTACCCCAATACAACCTTTTCATGATCATACTAGAGTTTCCTTCTGCTGTTCCCACTTTTGCATAAAGGTCTTCATTTTTGGGCTTGTAGGTGAAGTAGAACCTTGTCTAGTTCGTCTATCTTTCCACATACAAAGTTCCTCTACATCACTAGCTGAGCCTTCTTTCTTCTTTGCAGCTCTAGTAGATACACCACCTGATATCCATTTTAACTTAGATATTTCAGCTTTCTTAGACTTTGCTTTATCTACCTTATGTGAAGCTCATCTTTCTTCTTTCTTTCCATCACCAGAAGGGTGATCTTCTGGACTTGGCACTAAATGTCTCTTTAAAATATGTAGACATAGTGAACAAGTAGTCTCTAAGTGAGGTGCCTCATGCAACCTACACCATCCTTCAGTCAGTGCATCTTGTGGAGGTCTCTCTTGTTCTATCATTTTTTTAATTTCCTGTGATAAAAAATCCTCAAATCTGGTCAAGTTGCTGCCTCTGTCATCATCAGATAACTCATAATCTGATTCCATTAAACAATCACTCCCCAGGGTGATCTTATTTTTTTCTTTACCCTTATTCTCACTACAGAGTAGAATTTCTTCTGTCATCAGGATAAAATCCTCATCCAGGCTCATATCTTCTCCTGTTCCTGTAGCAGACGAACAAAAATTAGTATGATCATCATCACTATATGTGGAACTTACCTCTGATGATGATGATGCCTCTCCGCATGTTTGCTCAAGCTCCATCATGTCAATGCAGGCTTCACAAGTTTTCTCAGAATGGGCTTCATCGTGTAATCTACACCAACCATCAATCAAAATATCATGAATATGTATATCTAATAATTGACAGCATTTTACCTATTTGGACAAGTATATTTCAAAACTCTTGAAATGATCTATTTCTGTTTCATTTCCATGATCATGATTAGATCCTAAAACTACAGCATTATCATCATGAGGATGATCGTCAGGATCATGATCATCATGAAAATCATACATCAGGACCTCCTCTATCCTGACAGTCTGAGGTCTAATAGAGTAAACTCCAGGTTCCACATTCACGTACATGATCTCATTTGTTTTTTGTACTTGGTGATCATGTGTTTCATTCTTGGTTCAACATCTACCCTTATCTGGTTTGGTATACCCTTCCAAGGTAGCCACATATGACTGAAGTCGGTAGACATATATCCGTTGAGGGTTTTGGACCAATCTCTGCTAAGTAGCATACCATATGTATCAGGTATGTCAACTACATGAATGTCAATATAGTACTGGATCCTAGGGTCTGATGCCAGTTGCATGTGAATGTGAGTTAATTCTCCTATTACATTCACCTCTGTTTTATCTAATTGGGTTACCTTCTTCAGAGATTTAGCAGGATGCAACCCTAAAGCATTACATATGGACAAGGGCATGACATTGGTGGATGCTCCTGAGTCTACTAAACAGTTATGCAAATTCTTACCAAACATTCGTATGGTAAGGAGAAATGGAGGTGATTCACTCTTATCTCTGTATAAGGTCATGTGAGAGGTCTCTGCAACTTGAACAGTAGCTGGGACTTTAGTTTTAACATTATTATCTCTGACAGCATGATCCTTACCTCCAAACTGACCTGAAGTATGGCTATCCTCTTTAGGAGCAGGATCATCTAGTGATTTCATGAATACTTTTTTAATGGCTGGAGTTTTCAGCAATTCTGACAAGGATAGGTTGATTTTGATCTTTTTCATCTCATCTGCCAGATATGTGACTAAATTGTTAGATTCATGAGGCATATTCAAAGCTTTTGATGCTATGTTTGGTTATGCTAAGTATTGGGCATTAACCTTGGGAAATCCTGGGTTATTGCTTGCTTTGGGATTAGGAGGTGTATTGAAATTATTCGGGGGTAAGGAAGAGGTCAATGGACCAGTAGGTCTGTTGGCGTTATTTCTCAAGTTGTAGTTATGCTTACCCTGATATTGCTGTTGGTAAGCCTGTACCTCCTCATGTTCATTTGATGGCTCATTGTCATCCTCAAAGGGGAAAACATAATTTGACTCAAAAGCCATAGTTGATTCTTCACATGTCTGGGCATAATGTTGATGAGATGACACAATCTGCTGATAAGGTTGATCAGTATAACTTTCTAGTACTAAAGCCGAATCATATCCACAAGGAACAAGCTCATTTCCTTCTACATGATGTGAATTTCCTGCAATATTGGACACCTAAGTCTGGAAAATACTTGCAGCAATTTGAAATTTTGGATAGTCTAACTCTGCATGAGCATTAGTATTGTGTATCCTACACCAATTAGTGAGGGTTGCCTCAACAAGGTTGACTCTAGTAGTCTGTTTAGATTCACCAGGAGGCTGATTATCCAAAGGTGATGGTAAGGAACCATTATTTGGCCTAGAGTTCCATACTCTAGGCTATCTAGGAGGATTGTTGTTACCACTGTTATTGTTGTAATTATTATTGTTATACCCCCTGTCAGGATAACTAGGTCTATCATTGGTGTATCCTCTATTCTGATTAGGCTAAGAATAGAAGTTTTGTCTCTTAGGTGAGTAATCTCAGTAGTAAGTTTCCTTAGCTGGGCTGATATTTCCTTGATTTCCTCTTTCTCTTCTTGGACCTTGGCCACTACATTTTTAGTTTGAGGTTTGAAAAAAGAAGATCCATGGTTATTGTTGGACTGGTCAGCACCTTGAGGCACTTGTGTCTGACTTGGATACTATGGCATCTGACCATTTCCATTAGGAGGAGGATGCATGATACTTAGTGGAGATATCTGTAATGGTGTTGGCATGACCGTTGGAGGTATCATAGCTCCATTAGGATATTGTGCAGGATATGTAGGATATCCAAGTAGTGTAGGAAAGGCTATGATTGGTGTTGGAGTAGGTACCAGCTGCTGATTGACTTTGATAGCTTCCTAGAAAGCTCCTGTCAAAGTTGTGATTTCAGGATGTGCCCTTCTGATGAACATGGAAGTCAATGGATCTAAACCTGAATAATAAATGCTCCTGGTAGCTTCATCAGTTACAATATAAGGGGCAACTAACTTGGATAGCATTTTTTGGAACCTAGCATTGAAGTTGGCAATGGGCTCTCCCTTAAATCTTTTGATTGTAGCAAATAGGTGATAGTTCATTGAAAGATCAATTGGAACTTTGAATCTATCTATGAAATCTTTCTCAAGAACAACCCATGAACCGACTGAACGCTGACCAATACTAATATACCAATTATAAGCCTCTTCCCCTAAGGAAAAAGGAAATAATCTGTATACAACGTCCTGATGTTCAATTCTGGCCCTGCAACAGGCTTCCTTGAAAGTTCTGACATGATCATCCACATCTTGATAAGGATGATATTTTGGACAACGTGTATGTAGATTCTTTGGTAAAGGATGATATGCATTAAAGGTCAGAGGTGACTTTGTTACAAAGAACAACATTGCAACCGGAGGAAGTTGAACTTGAGGTATAACTGACTGAGGTTAAACCTGAGGTTGGACAGGTGATCCTGTAGGTATTTGTAGACCAATAGGAGTTACAGGAGGATGCTCTGGTGAAGCTCCTGATGCACTAGAACCTGGAGTGTGGTGAATATCTACAGTTCTAGGTCTAAATCCCCTAACAGTTAATTTGTCAAAGATTCCACTAGATCTAAACCTGGTATTTGTCCTAAGAGCCAGGATTTCTTAATTTTGAGGCAAATTGGCTGGATTATTGTAAAGATCGGTTGGAATTCACCAGCAAAGGTTGTTTCTATGGTTAGAAAAGGATACTGACTAGA
This sequence comes from Cunninghamia lanceolata, assembly GCA_027924645.1. NCBI lineage: Eukaryota > Viridiplantae > Streptophyta > Pinopsida > Cupressales > Cupressaceae > Cunninghamia > Cunninghamia lanceolata. Next base: position 16,484,887 of record BSBN01001215.1, on the reverse strand, counting down.
TATTTATGGAATATTTGCAGAAATGCTACAAATATGAGGTGATATTTGAAGTTCTGTGTCACAAACGGCAGGATATCAAGTTTTCAAGCTAACTACCTCAAAGATTTGGGCAAATTTACATGAGACAAGGCTTATTTTTGCAAGTTCATGATGATCGGCTATAAAGCTTGCAATATTTATGGTTAACTCTGAAAACTTCACACAGGATTAGCATGTACAAGCTTAGAACAATAAATATTTGCATCGAATTGGAAATTTGGCGATGTCTGAGTGTTACCTTACGATCTTTATCATCACCTGAACTACTAATGATGATCTTCTAGCTTCGGGCCCTCCTTGTAGTGCCAATTTATGTTGATCATGATGTTAGTCATAAGCAAACATAGAATAAAAATTGCACAACAACCTTTACTCATCTTGAAAGATAGGATGAATTCAAAGAATTCATGATCCCAAGTCTCCGTGGATTAGTTCATAACCTACTGACGTTACTCAATGGTTGATGTGCATTACTATTTTCCATTTTGGGGCCTTACTTTCATCAACAGGATCTGATAAGATGCTACAAACAAATTTTATTTCACAGTAGATTTCTCCAGATGATGTATTTGTACTTAAATCTTTGCATGATATTTGTCAATTTGACATGCTTTAACTCAAATATGCTACTGATTTTCAATTATCTTTGAGATATCTACATATTTATTACTGTTTGCTTCTGATTGTCAATTATAGCAATCATTATTTGAAGTATTCTTTTCAGTTTCTTTGATTTCAGAATAATTCACCATCACAATTGCAATAATTGACAATCAGAAGCAAACAGTAATAAATATGCAGATATCTCGAAGATAATTGAAAATCAGTAGCATATTTAAGTTAAAGCATGTCAAATTGACAAATATCATGCAAAGATTTAAGTCTAAATACATCATCTAGAGAAATATACTGTGAAATAACGTTTCTTTGTAGCATCTTATCAAATTTTGTTGATGAAAGTAAAGCCCCAAAATATAAAACAGCAATGCACATCAACCACTGAGTAATGTCAGTAGGTTATGAACTAATCCATGGAGACTTGGGATCATGAATTCTCTGAATTCATCGTATCTTTCAAGATGAGTAAAGGTTGTTGTGCAATTTTTATTCTATGTTTGCTTATGACTAACATCATGATCAACACCATGCCAAGTTTAGAAATTACAGGTGGATAGATTATATCTTGAAGATGAATGGTTTTAATGAAGATGTTGCATTGGAATTTGCCCAGACATTGCCTAAAGGTAAGGCCACGGTAAAAGGGTTAGAGGTATTGACTACTGAAGAAAGGATTGTAGAAGTTATAGGGTTGCCTGCCAACGGTGAGAATTATCCTATTACCAGAGATGCCAGGTCAGCTAGGGCCAAATTTATAGAACCTGGTGACCCTCCAATAATTGTAGACAAATAGGGAGCCAAGATAACCTCTTTGCCTGAGCCATGGAAGAAAGTAGATGTTCATGTTGTGAGGTACATTACTTGTGAAGGTCATCAGTCGAATCTTCATTCTGTACATTTCAAACTATTGAATCATATGAGGCATGAGAGAAGAATGAATGTACCAAATGTGCTATACCACCTTCTCTCAATCATGGCGGCCAAGACCCAAAAAGGTAGGGCTAACTTTGTTTCCCACCATTGTTTGATCATATTGTTAGTTGAAAAGTCTCTGCATGATGTGTCTGATATGACTTGGGAAGAATTCTTAAATATTGATCAAATTAGACCAAAGCATTTGCGACCTATGGTTGTGCCTCAACCTTGTAGGACTAGGAGGAGAGTGAGTTATGTTGAAGCTACTCCTAGAACCTCAACTTCTAGTATAAACCCTCCTGCAACTAAACAAACTATAGAGATTAGTTCTTTGAAGGAAGAGCATTCAGGCAAAAAGCGTTCTTTAGATTCTAATGATGATGTTCCTCTGAGCAATCTAATTTGAACTAGCTCACAAAAGAAAAAGGTAGAAATAAGAAAGGGAGTGCCAAGCTCTAAGAAATGGAAGGCTAACACTATTCTTCCTATAGCTGAAGAAAAACATGAGAGCCCTCCTAGGAAATCAAAAACTGTTGAGCCAACCTTTGGTGTGCCTCCATAAAGAAGCCCTAGAGCTAAAGAAACATCACCAAAAGATATAGAGGCTCCAATGGGGCATGAGAACGTGTAAGAAAATGACATATTTGGGGAAGCAACAAATGTAACCTTGGCAGACCTTATTGGTACTGATGAACAAATTGAGAGTCAAGGACATGAAGACAACCAGGAGTTCTTGTAGCAAGAGGCCCTACAGCTCGAATTGGCTGAGCATTCAAGAACCATGTAGTTAATGTTATACGAAGGGTAACCATCAGTACCAGGAAAACTTTTGGTAGGAATACACAGGCCCTCTGATTTTTCAATGCCTATGGTAGCTATGAATTTATGGAATGAGATGCAGAGGAGAGAAGAAGTTTGGAAAAAGAAGCACAGGCTGAAGAAAGAAATTCAAAAGAAAGATGAACTTGAAGATAAGAATGCAGAAATTGCAACTTTAAAGGAGAGGGTGGATAATATGGCAGCCTTAGTGCCTCAGGTATTAGAGTGTAGGACTCCTCCAAGGGTCTATGCTGTGTATTTAAGGGAGAAGTATCTTTCTTTTAAAATAGAAAGGATTGTTTTAGGTTTGAATCCTTCCATTAAGTCTCCTCTTGAATTTTTCAATGCTTATCGGATTGCTCCTCGTAAAATGAAGAATTTGTTGTGTGAATTCTATTTACATAATTATGTTGTGTCCCAAGATCATGAGTGGAATCCCTTGTTGTATGTTGGGGATGTTCAATTAAGGGCATTTATGTCCTAGATATAAAATGAGATTAGGTGGGGACAACAGTTTAGGGCTTATAGACAAACAGAATTCAACACCCCCTTGTCCATCATAGCTAAATCTAGAAACCCAGGGAGTATTTTTAATGATTGGCATAGAATGCTTTATAGACTAAGCTATGGTAGTAGAATCATGGCTGAGAGAGAAGTAGTTTACAAACAATATGAGAAGGTAGAAAACACTATAGGGGAATCTATAAAAGGACATTTGGCACAAAGGTGGAACATTTTGTCTAATGAACTAAAACAAGAAGAGACTCACTCTCTACAGAACTATGATGTAGCATGTAAAAGAGCAGATAGATATATACATATTGGGAGAACAAAGGGCCAATTCTAGCTTCCCTTAATTTTTCAACCACCTATCCTATTTGGCCTGTGCCAAATTTTAGGTTTTACCAGTATGATATTGCTAAAGAGAGGCAGAGATGGAACAGATTGGATAGACAACAAGGGTTCTATTGGAATCCTAACTCGCGCAGTACAGAAACTGATATAGGACAGCTGGTAGTTACTAATTTCAAGGCATTAACCAAATAGAAGAACAATCCTTCCTCTGCTGGAGGACCAACAAAGTCCTAGGTTGGGGAGAGTGATCAGTCTAGTTTATGACTCAATTTTGTTAGAATTTATTATCCAATTGTTGTAGTTATTTTGGACTTTGGTACCTAGATCTTGATCTTTTCATGATATTTCCTCAAAACCATAAGATATTGGGCATAGGTTATTTCCTCTAATCTTTAATGACATTGACATGTTATACGAACTATGTTAATTTTACATGTGGTTAATGAATGTTACTCTAAGATAGTTACAGATATGCAATTATTGTGTGTACTAATATTGTTATGTAGATATAATTAGCAGTCTATAAAGTCAAGGAAGGTTCTGTCAGTTGGTTACTCACCATCAAAGTCAAACAAGGTGGTCATTCAAATGTCAAATGGAGGGAAGATAACCACCTTGTAACTGGTCTTAATTACTTGTTGAGAAAATATAGCAGTTATTGTTGTGCTAGATTTGCATTGAAGCGACCACGCTTGACCAAATTCCATGCATGCATAACCTCCATTCTGCTTTCTATGCTTTCCCTAAAGTGGCATCCTCCTATTCTGTTGGAATTGACCACCTTGCTAGGTAGTTGGTTTATAGTTTTCTTTCTATAAATAAGACTCAGATGCTCCTTCTGAGGGGTTGATTAATTGGAGGTTGTACTCGCACTATTAAGTTTTTTAGCAATACAGTTATGTTGCTCATTTGTACTTATGTTTTCTAATGAATAAAATAAAGTTATAAGTTCACATCTCTGAGTTTACATTTGTCTTAAGGGATACTCATCCAAGGGGGCCCACTTGGTGATCATTCCATCCTTTAGTTTAGTTGTCATTTTTTGTTAAGTAGTTAGTTAGAATCTAGCATTGAATGCTCCTGCAACCACTAGAATTCCATTCTGTGTCTATTCCTACAGCCAAAGCAGACAAAATATTTCATGTTTGTTTTCCTAGATTTTCAATTTCTAACATGCACTTCAGCTTAGTATAGTTGTTGGTTGATGTTCAACATTTATGTTATTCCTTTCCAAGCAATTTACTTTCAGCATTATGTCTTTGTTAGTTGTAGAATGAATGTGGCTACTTTGGAGTTCCTAGTGCACATACTGTGCTAACCCATTTCAAGTTCATGTCTCTGGGTTGACAAGTTAAATGCATCTTCATAGTGATTAAGACAGTTATTCAGGTTAGATGTCCAATCTCTGAGTCACAACTTTATAGGCTTAGTTGTTAAATCATTGTATGAGACCAACAATAAAATTTGGAGATTGTTCTTTGAAAAGTTAAATGAGACTGCAAGATGTCAACTATTCATTGAAATGATGCAAAGTATAAAGTATAGGTCCATCATGAAGATTCTTCGGTTGAGAACATCAAAGACTTCAAGTGAAAAATATATTGTCAAGAATCTAATGAGTGTGTATGAGAGTGTGGGTAACACCTCACACACAAAAGATAGTAATGTAACATGACGTGTGATTACATCGACTATATTAAGTAGTCAATTGAGGAAAACTCGTCTCATTAGAAAGATGAGTCAAGCATTGATAATTAATAGGAAAACTTTATCAAGAGTCGTTGGAAGATGCCAAAGAATTGAGGACACTAATGTCAATGAATTATGGGCGTTCTCGATGAGACTACCATGAAAAGATAAACCATTTGTTGAAGCATTGAGATCACTAATTGAAGACTTTTGGAAGAATTACACAAGGGTATCTCTGAATCAAAGGGATGTGGTAAGAAGGAGAATTGGTAGTCAGAACCGTGAGCCACATGCAAAGCATTTTTTGGATTTGACTCAAACACAATTTTTTGGTAAATTTCTAGAGAAGTATCCTCAAATTAAAATTTGTCAAAGATATTTTGAAATGCTAAAACCTTTCTATGTCAAGATAAATCACACACACACACACTACTTGTTGTTGTAGATTGCATATTGAATTTTCTAACCATTTTGATGTTTATCGGTCTATATGTTTAGATTTGCATACTAACAATATTTTGTAGGGTTGTGGCATATGTACCCCACCAACATCTTCAAAAGACTTCATATCAGTAATTTTATGTGAAAGAGAGGAAGGTCAAATATTCTACAAGAAATCATGCTTGGATGGCACATGTCAGCATTACAGTGGCTTGCAACATATGCCAATATGTAAACATATGGAAAGTGTTACAAGTATGGGTTGAACCAGTGTTGTCATTGATGTGAACATACTCATGTTGCACTAATGAGAAGGATTGGATGAGTTGTGTGTTGAGGATATTGAGAAAATCAGTCTCAATCAGGAACAGTGAAGAACAATGATGATAACAAGGTAAAAGTCCAAGATAGGTTGAGGATCAGAGGATGCAGTTTAAAGGGTTTGTAGATATAAGTCTTGAGATGTTGCAATCAAGTTTTCAAGGATCTGCATGAAGATCTGAAGAAGTTATGGTCGCTCAAGTAGAACCGATTCCGACAAGTGCTCAGTGGTGACAGAGTGAGACAGATAGGTCCGGTAAGGTCCGGTAATGCATTATCCCACTCTGCGGATTTGAGGAAGTGTTTAGGATGTCCTTGTGAAGTGTCAAGTAGATCAGTTTGTGGTTTGAACATCTGGAAGAATCTACTCCTTTGTGATAGTGATGACAGACTGTGTTCTTTAGGTTCCAGATGTAGGAGAGAAGGAGTTCAGTAAGTAGAGGAAGTGTGGATGTTCCTGGTGATTCAGGAAAGCTTGTGAAGGCCCTTGGATTGTGTTTAGTTCATTTTGATGGTCCGCATTAGAATTGGAGCCCAGAATTGAAGAAATACTTCCGAATGAAAGTGTTCTTTCTGTGACTAGCTAACCGGATGAATTATACACCTTGCGAATGTTCTTGTGGTTGCTTGCTGACTTAGATGTTTGTTCCTAAGTTGATGTCATGTATAAATAAAGGTTTACGAAGTCATTTCAAGTGTGTATTTTTGGAGATGAGTGTGTGGTAGCGAGGAGAAGAGTGAAAGGAAGAGCAAAAGGATTTGGGCTTTAATGGAATTGATTCAAGCATGGTGACGATGCTATTTTCCAGTTCAAGTATGTAATACTTATTTATTGTAGACAGTGTGTCTCTTGTAGGCAGTGAGCCTCTTGTGAGCAGTGTGCTTGGACAATGAGCCCTAATTGGCGTGTGCCATCTTATTCTTTCTATTCTTCTAACAAAGAATAATATCTTGGGTTAGTCACCCCGTGGTTTTTCCCTTAACTGGGTTTTCCACATCAAAATCTTGGTGTCTCATGTGTAGATGTGTTTCTGCTCTTGGTTAATTACATTAAGTTTTCATGATGTATTTATTGTTAATACTAAGTGAATGCAAGTGTTTAAAGAAGAAAGTTTTTGGACAACTGATTCACCCCCCCTCTCAATTGTCTACCCTAAATCTAACAATTGGTATCAGAGCCAAGTTCCTCTGAAAGGAGCTTAACCACTTGAGGAGATCCAGAATATCGTCCTACAAGAAGGATAGTCCAAAGTTCAATGGAACTAACTTTGCTCTTTGGGAAGGTTGCATGGAATGTCACTTGCAGTGCATGGGATTTGCATACTGGTCCATGGTCACAAAGGCTTATGTACCTCCACAGGGTGGTCCGACAACCCTAAATAAAATCACAAATGCTAAAAACAATCTGTGGACCAAAAAGGCTCTTTTAAGTGCATTATCTGACTCAGAACTCTCTGATGTTATTCATCTACCAACTGCCTTTGAGATTTGGAAGAAATTAGAACTTTTGCATGAAGGAGACCAATTTGTTAAATGTGCAAGATTACAAAGTCTAAAAGGGAAATTTGAAAGACTGAAAATGAGAAATGATGAAAATATTACCTCTTTTATGCCAAGAGTGAATGAGCTGGTTTGTGGAATCAGAAATGCAGGTGGAACCCTAAGTGAAGATGAGATTGTTGGCAAAGTTCTCAGATCCCTTCCTGAGTCTTATAAAATCAAAGCTTTTACAATCGAAGAATTCAGAGCTCAAACAACAATCACAAGGGATCAATTGGTTGGTAAGCTAGCTGCTTTTGAAATGGCTGAGTTTGGAGATGATCCTCCAAAGACTGAATCTGCATTCAAAGCAAGTGCCTTGGTAAAAGGAAAACAAAGGTTTGAACCGGGAGAAAATTCTTCAAGGAAATCATCATGGTATGAAAATGTAAGAAAAGACTTGGAAGAAGAAGAAGCTGAAACTGCTCATCTTGAAGCTCTTATTGCTAAAAGACTACCAAGAGGATCTAGTAAGTATGAGGGAAAATTGCCTTTTAAGTGTTTTAACTGCAATAAGATTGGTCATTTTGCATCAAGGTGTCCGGAAAGATTTTCTAGGCCAAACAGTAATAGACCAAGATTCTAAAAGAATTGTTACTATGCTCATGAAGGAGATGATGAAGGAGTAACAAATGATGAATCAGAGAAAGAAGACAAATCTGGAAGTGACTGGGTGTTCATTGCCATCAAAGAAGAAGATCCAATACCCTCTAAATTTGTAAATCATAAAGCCCTGGCTGCCCAAGTTGAAGAAAAGGATGATTGAGTCATTGACAGTGGCTACTCTCACCACATGACAGGTGACAAAAATAAGTTCATAGATTTGGAAAGGTATGAAGGAGGAGTGGTAAAGTTTGGTGATAACTCTACAGGTAGAATCAGAGGTAGAGGAACTATTTCTTTTGATGGAAAGAACAAAACTGGTAATGTATTATATGTTGAAGGATTGAAACACAATCTTCTCAGTGTGGGACAGTTGGTTGACAAAGGCTATGATCTCAAATTCAAGAATGGAAAGTGCAAAATCTTTGAAAGTTCTGGAACAGAGATTGCATCAGGTACCCAAACAAAAGGTAACATCTTTCACTTAGCTGGTACTGGTAAAAGTTGCTTATTTGTTCAAATTGATCAGAGTTGGTTATGGCATAGAAGAATGTGTCATGTGAACTTTGATAATATCATCAAGATAAGTAATACTCAGGCTGTAAGAGATCTTCCAAGATTGGTAAAACCTACAAATAGTTTGTACAAAGAATGTCAGTTGGGAAAACAAAGCAGAATCTCATTCAAAAGCAAGGAACAATCTTCTACCAGATTATTAGACTTGGTTCACACTGACTTATGTGGTCTGGCAAGAATCAGGAGTGTGCAAGGTGATAGATACTTCATGTTGCTAATTGATGACTATTCCCGAATGATGTGGGTAACCTTTCTGAAAGAGAAATCAGAAGCTCTTGAGAAATTCAAAATATTCAAGGCTATGGTGGAAAATGAGACTAGATTAAAATTAAAGTGTCTGAGGTCTGATAGAGGTGGAGAATTCACATCCGGTGAGTTCATAAACTTTTGTGAGAAACATGGAATAAAGAGACAGTTGTCTACCCCTAGAACTCCACAGCAGAATGGAGTTGTTGAGAGAAAGAACCAGACCATCCAGGAAGCATCTAGGACCATGATGATGGAAGCAAATGTTCCTCAGATCTATTGGAGAGAAGTTGTAAGCACTGCAGTCTACACTCTCAACCAAGTTCAAATTAGAAACTATATCGGTAAGACTCCATATGAACTCTGGTTTGGTATTACTCCCGCTGTGAGATACTTCAGAGTTTTTGGTAGCAAATGTTACATTAAAAGAGATGAAGATCTAGGAAAGTTTGATGCTAGAAGTGATAAAGGAATATTCTTGGGTTATTCTACTCAAAGCAAAGCATACCGGTGTTACAACAAAAGACTGAGAAAGATTGTAGAAAGTATAAATGTGAAGGTTGATGAAGAAATTGAAAGACCCTCAAGAATTCTTGAACATGATGAAGATGATCAGAATGGTGTTCAGATTCAAGGTATCCAAGTCTCTTCTAAGAAACAAAGTCAAGTTGATCTAGTAAGACAGGAAGAAGAGATAAGTCTCAATGAGACTGATCAAGAGTTAGAAGTGCAAGAGACTCGCAAAATTCCAAGGTATGTAACTCTAAACCACTCTGAAGATCAGTTCATAGGTGACAAAAGCAAAGGGGTGCAAATAAGGAGGAGAATTGCTCAAAATTCAGATGAGTATTGTCTAATTTCAAAGATTAAACCTAAGACAGTAAATGAACACTGCAATGATGAAAACTGGACTAAGGTAATGGAGGAAGAACTGATGCAAATTGAGAAGAATCACACTTGGGATCTTGTTCCTAGACCAAGAAAAAAAAATGTGATTGGAACCAAATGGGTCTTCCATAACAAATTGAATGAAGCCGGTGAAGTAATCAGAAACAAGGCCAAATTAGTTTGCAAAGGTTACTCTCAAATAGAAGGAGTTGATTTTGAAGAAACTTTTGCTTCGGTGGCAAGAACTGAAGCAGTCAGATTATTTCTTGCATTTGTTGCCTTCAAGGATTTCAAGGTGTATCAGATGGATGTCAAATCTGCCTTCCTAAATGGTAATTTGGAAGAAGAAGTGTATATTGAGCAACCGGATGGATTTCAATTGTCTAATCATAGTGACATGATCTGTAAATTAAAAAAGGCACTGTATGGACTGAAGCAAGCCCCAAGAGCCTGGTATGAAAGATTGGATAAGTATCTCTTGAAGATTGGTTTCAATAAAGGTACTGTTGACAGTAATTTGTATTTCAAAATTGATCATGAAAATATCTTAATTGTTGAAGTATTTGTTGATGATATCATTTTTGGAGGAAGAAATAGTATGTGTAAAACTTTTACAAGTCAAATGAAAAGTGAGTTTGAGATGTCAATGCTTGGACAAATAAATTTCTTTTTGGGTTTACAAATTACTCAAACAAAGAAAGGAATCTTCATCTCTTAGTCAAAATATGTGAAAGAATTGTTGAAGAAATTTGGGATGGAAGACTTAAAGCAAATGAACACTCCAATGGCAACCGGATGCAAGTTGAGAAAAAATGATGACTCTCCCAAGGTTGATCAGACAAAATATAGGTCAATTACTGGAGGACTATTGTATCTCACTCAAACTAGACTAGATATTATGTAGGCTATTGGTCTTGTCGCTAGATTCCAAGCTGATCCTAGAGAATCTCATGTTATGGCAATCAAGAGGATTTTTAGATATCTAAAGGGGACAGTAGAGTATGGTTTATGGTATCGTAGAGATCATGATTTCTCTCTTCATGTATATACAGATGCAGATTGGGCAGGAGATGTGGATGACTGGAAGAGTACCAGTGGTGGAGCATTCTTTTTGGGAAAAAGATTGGTTTCTTGGCTAAGCAAGAAACAAGAGGCAATATCTCTGTCTACAACTGAAGTAGAATACATTGCACCAGTAGGTAGTTACACTCAAATCTTATGGATGAAGCAGATGCTAAGAGACATTAAAGTAGAATATGAGAAGCCTATCACAATTTTCTGTGATAATTCAAGTGCAATAAATATTTCTAAGAACCCGGTGTTGCATTCTAAGACCAAGCACATATCTATCAAGTTTCACTTTCTAAGAGAGCAAGTGAACAAGGATGAAGTTAGATTGGAGTATGTGCCCTCCAAGGATCAGATTGCAGATATCTTTACTAAACCTCTTCCCAAGGACTCTTTTGAGTATCTCAGGGAGAAGTTAAGGGTTATTACCCCTCTGGTGATGAACTAGGATGCACTAATGTGCATCAGTCCGGTGGATATCATAGTCATATCTTGTGGTCTAGATTGGTGTTGGGGAGCTGCTACTCAGGGGGAGCAGCAGGTGTGATTATAAAGTTGCAAGTATGGGCCCTTTGCCATTGATGTCAAAGGGGGAGAGAAGACATGTGAAAAACAAGTGGTTGATGATCAAAGGGGGAGCAATACAGGAAGAGAAAACATGTGAATAGTTGTTGTTGATAGGGGGAGCTATGACAGTAAGGAGAAGTTCTTGTCTTGATGGTTTTTCACATAATATGTTGCCATCAATGACAAAGGGGGAGATTGTTGCAAGTATGGGTTAAACCGGTGTTGTCATTGATGTCAACATACTCATGTTGCATTAATGAGAAGGATTGGATGAGCTGTGTACTGAGGATATTGAGAAAATTAGTCTCAAACAGGAATAGTGAAGAATAGTGATGATAACAAGGTAAAAGTCCAAGATAGGTTGAGGATCAGAGGATACGGTTTAAAGGGTTTGTAGATATAAGTCTTGAGATGCTGCAGTCAAGTTTTTAGGGATCTGCATGAAGATCTGAAGAAGTTATGGTCACTCAAGTAGAACCAGTTCTGACAAGTGCTCAGTGGTGACAGAGTGAGACAGATAGGTCCGGTAAGGTCTAGTAATGCATTATCCCACTCTGCGGATTTGAGGAAGTGTTTAGGACGTCCTTGTGAAGTATCAAGTAGATCAGTTTGTGGTTTGAAGGTCTGAAAGAATCGACTCCTTTGTGACAGTGATGACAAACTGTGTTCTTGAGGTTCCGGATGTAGGAAAGAAGGAGTTCAGTAAGTAGAGGAAGTGTGGATGTTCCTGGTGATTCAGGAAAGCTTGTGAAGGTCCTTGGATTATCTTTAGTTCATGTTGATGGTCTGCATTAGAATTGGAGCCCAGAATTGAAGAAATACTTCCGGATGAAGGTGTTCTTTCTGTGACTGGCCGACTGGATGAATTATACACCTTGCGAATGTTCTTGTGGTTGCTTGCCGACTTAGATGTTTGTTCCTAAGTTGATGTCATGTATAAATAAAGGTTTGCGAAGTCATTTCAAGTGTGTATTTTTAGAGATGAGTGTGTGGTAGCGAGTGTAGACACCCTAAAATGACCGTGTCATCAAATCACTTGCATTTCATTATCTGTCTCATCACCTGCATTTCAACGTTAATTAAATAATCTAATTATTTAATTAATTTCACCAAATTCTTCTAAATCACAAAATTGCAACATTAATTAAATAAATCCTCGTTATTTAATTAATTAAATTAAATTCCTCTATTATTCTTCCACAATTAAATAATTATAATTATTTAATTTGATCATTATCCTCTTTCCAAAAATTAAGTCTACATTAATTAAATAAATCCAATTATTTAATTAATTCAACAAATTCCCTCTTATCTACAATTAAATAATTCTTAAATTATTTAATTAAATCAAATTTGTTCTTCCAAAATCATGCACAACAATTAAATAAATTTATTTATTTAATTTGCTTTTCAAATCTTCTAAATTAAATAATTCTAATTATTTAATTACTTCTTCCAAAATATCTTCCCTAAATTTAAATAAATCAATTATTTATTTAAATTGTTTTTTCTTCTAATTTGAGTTATCTCTAATATAACTCAAGCTTTTTTGCTCATCAATTAAATATTTCTATATTTAATAAAACAAAATATCTTCTTTTCTCATGCAAATCTCTTCTTCTTGTTTTAAATCACTTAACTGATTGCTTTATTCTTTTAATTGATTTATCTCTTCAGTTAATTTATTCTTCTATTCTTGATAACTCCTCTCATGCAAAAGAAAGCAAGACACATGTCTTCTTCTCATTCGTTGCACGTTCCTCAACTGTTCTCCTCCATTGATTCTTCTGAATTATCTAGACCGTTGATCGATTTTCCTTGAAATCTATATAAACCCCCCTCATCTCCTTCATTACCTCTCTCTCTTCGATTTTATTCTCAGGCATACTTGACAGCGCTTTGAGCATACAACGATTCGATTGAGCACCTTTACGATCTTCTTGAGCCACTTTACGATCTTTTGACATTGATCTTCTTGAGCCACTTTACGATCTTTTGACATAGATCTTCTTGAGCCACTTTACGATCTCTTAACATTGATCTTGGCACAACTTCACGATCTTTTGACATTGATCTCTTGAGCACTACACTTGCTTGTTGCAGCTATGGTTTCACAACTTCATTGAGCAATCCACATTCAATCCAAAGGAAACAACACAAATTTCGGTAAAAGTCTTTATTGCATTGATTATTTGTCATGGCTTTTATTTAAATTCGTTTTCTTTATGTTATTGGATTTTTGGTTTTTATTAGTTTAGATTTAATCCATTTTTTCATATACACATTCTGGCACGCCCGGTGGAACCCATTGGTCCTGATTTAATATCAAATTTGTGGAATTTTTAGTTTGATTTCACAGGTTTTTTAACTCTTTTTTTGGAGAGATTCGAAAAAAAAAAAATTTAAAGGAAGCTTGCTGGGCAAAAACAGAGGTCACGGTTGTGTTTGGAAGGGTCGAGGGACGAAGAAAAATATAAAATTTGACCTATTTCGGTGAAGGTAAAATTTTTTCACCTCTGGCACGCAACCCGAGGCCATACAATCACTGTGAGGTACGGTAAAAAAAAAAATTCTTTTTTCAAAAAAAATTCAAAAAAAAAAAAAAAACAAAAAGAAAAAGCAAAAAAAATCCAAAAATAAAAAAGCAACAACAAAAACCAAAAAAAACAAATAAAACAAATAAAAAATGAAGTGTTTTTAGTTTTTATTTCTTTTAAAAAGTAAAACAAAGTAAAGAGAATCTTTTTTCTTTTTTCTTTTTATTTTTTGAAAAAAAATAAAGCACCTTCAGCCCAGCAGCAGGTCACATCAGTGACCAGGAGCCAGTCACAGGGGGCTAAGACAGACCCCTCTTCAATGAGCTTTTTAAATGAATAGGCGATTTTCAAACCTCATTATCTTGGTCATACGGACACGTATTTCAGTGCTTTTTTTTTTTGAAATAGGCTAGAATTTCGTGATCTACATCGTGGCGAAATTGGTTTTTTCTCAAGATTCTCTGATTTTTCAGAAAATTGATTTTCTCACTGCTGTCTTTGGCTCATCACAGTTTTTTGACTTTTCAAGCCTCATAACTTTCACAAACGGACTCGGATTCAGGTGATGTTTTTTTTGAAAGTTGGTATTTTTCTGTCCTCTACACAGTGGTAATATTTTTTCAAAGATTTTCTGAGATCTATTTTTTAAGACCACTCATTGGCTTATTCTCAATCTCTGACTTCAAGCACTTGCTAACTTTTGAGTTTGTGTGGACCTAATATCACTTGTTGCAGCTTCTTATTACTCATACAGAGCAAATAGGTGTTTTTAACATGTTCATGCAGGATGAGCATTGAAGACCTCTTGATCTATCTCACTAAGTCTTAGAAACACATTGCATGCTTAAAAGGATAATTGAACAAATCTTTTCTTGCAATCTAAGTCTTAGGAACATACTGCTTTTCTTAAGAGACAATGGACATGTATGAACAAACACCTCAATTTTCTAAAGGACAATGGACATGAATGCCAAACACTTCATTTCATAAGGGACAATTTACAACTACAATCGTGTGTGTGCATAGCTTAGTTGCACCTTATTTTTCTTATAACGGGACAATTGAACCTTTGTTTGACATGCTTGCTTTTACTTTTTTTGTACTTCCTTTAGAAGGGCCTGCTTTTGGATTGCGATTCATCCAAAAGGGACGACCCTAAGCGGAGTTTTCCTTTGAACCGCTATATAAGAGGGATAAGGTGAAAGCCAAGTCCTAACCGACGTCAGCCTTACCTTGTGATGCCAAACTGAAAAGAGGTGTACTAGCCCTTTGTGGAAATGATTTTCACATTGAGCGAAGTGTTTGAAACTCTTAGTAGGATTGGTTAAAGCTTTTAGTAACTTGTCGCATTGCTCGTAAGGCGTTGGTCCCTCAAAGTCACTAAGAACCAATTTAGATAGAGACTACCCGACCTACCTCCGAACATTGCGGTAATCATCAGTGCAAGGGAAATCGATTTAAACCCTTAAGACACTCACCATTGGCTCCCTTGAGAAGAGATAGTATTCCCTCAGACATAAAGCTCTTGTGACCTACTTGAGCTTTCCAAGGGGAGGGTGAGATATCCCTACCTATCGTCTCTCGCAAAGATACTAAATATCTGACACCTTTATGGAATGATATTTTTATCGACGGAGTATTAAGCTGTGAGCTGATCTACTGCAATGAAACCTTGTCTCTAGGGATAAAAAGTGCTTGTTATTGATTGCAACTGTATTTGACCTGTGGAAACATTGGGCTTGTTTGGAGCCTTGAACATACACTATCTGTTGTGTCAGTTTCCTTTTTTGACCACTTGTTTGCTGTGTTTTCTCTTGCCAAACCAATCCAATCAGAAACAGAAAAATCTTGCCTTTGAAAAACATCCGACACTACTTCAGCGCCCCTGGTATTACAGCAGCTCGCCTTTGGTAATACAGTAGATCGCCTTTGGTCAAGCAGTAACCCGCCTCTGGCAAAACTCTACTTCAGCGCCCTTGGTATAATAGTAGCTCGCCTTTGGCATAGCAGTAACTCGCTATTGGCAGCTCAGTCCGTCGCCTCTGGCCCATAGTAGCACGCTTTTGGTAGCACAGTCCTGCGCCTCTGGTCAAACAGTATAGCGCCTTTGGTCCAGTACTTTGTGCATCAGAGTTTGTCTGTTTCTTCAAAGCATCTCACAGATTCCCAGCATTACATTGTGTCCTAAGTGTATCCCATGGTCACCACTAGGCTACAGCAAACTATGAAGTCTAGGCAAGTTGTCCCTAAGAAGCACAAGTCACCCCCTCGCACACCACAATCAGGTCGTCTCAACGTTACTCCCAAAGTGACTCCTAGTACACCCGCGGCAAGACCAATTAGCTCTCCAAACATGCCACACATAGATGAACCAAGCAACCCTCATGAGGATAGAACCCCTTTGCTAAATACACCGCAGTATACCACAGGCTTGCCTCCGGATTTTATCCCACAAGGTTATGTCATAGATCAACCCCCATCTCAAGAAGAGCGACACTTTGAAATAGGTCAATCCTCTCAAGAAGATGGGCAAGATCTTGACGAATTCATACAAGATCCTAGAGCTATAGCTGCCTTTGATAAAATCCTTAGTGAGAACCAGGATCATTTCTTTCGCTTGCTTGCAAAGCAAGGTGCCAAGTTACCTCAAGATTTTGATGTGTCCACTCTCAAGGAGAGCACCAAGACCCAAGAAACCATACAAGCAGTGCAAACCATGTCCACGGCAACTACGCCCTTACCTACTCAAGGTTCGCAGTATAGGAATCCCCTTTTTCAAAATCCAACAGGGGAGAGGCCCATATCACCACTTTTGACTCCTATGGAGATCTATCAAAACCAACAAGAAACTCTCCAACATCAAGCAGAGTTAGCTAAGCAAGCCACCTTAGCTCGGTCGAATGTGCAACCACCTCCTAAAGTGTCCACCCCAAGCACAAGTGGAATCTTGGTTACCCCATCACGCGTAGGTTTCCCACCCAATTACAATCCGGGGAACACGTATGTAGCCATGCAACAAGGGTCTCAACATATGCCACCTCCTATATCATCACACCTGCATGTCTCTCAACCAATTGGAGTCACGCAGCCCCAACCACAACATTCTTCTACTCTCATCTTCAATCAACCCCAACCGTCGCAGATCACTTCTACCTATGTTCCCCCTCCACAACATTCATCCACGCTCAACTTCTTTCATACATTGCCTAGCCACTCGCAACATTCCCAACATCAGGTTTCCCAAAGCTATGTGCCACCATCACAACCTAATCAAACGCACTTTAGCTTTCCTCCCCTCAATACGTTTCTTCAACCATCGCAAAGCCAACATTCTTACCTAGCGCCACCTCCACCTCTGCCTAATCAAAACCCCCAATTCCAACCCAATCTGAACCAATCATACAATCCATACAATCCCAATCAATCTTACGACCCTTACAATACCACTGCGCATGGCTCACATTATAATCTTCTATATGGGCAACACCAACCACTTTTTGGACAACAGGAGACGTTACCAACCCCTCCCACGACTATGGAACTAAAGATTGCGGAGGTGCAACAACAGCTATCTGATCTTACGTTTGGCCACACCAAAAAGACCTTCTCCTTGGAGGAAGTGTGCCCTTATCCTTTTGATCGGTCGTTACCAATGATCCCTTTTCCTCAAAATTTCACTATTCCCAAGTTCGATAAGTACAAAGGAAAAGGTGACCCAAAAGACCATCTTAGGGAATTCTATCTTGCTTGCTTCGAGGTTTCTCACAACGACACATATCTTATGCGTCTTTTTCCTCGCAGTCTTGGAGGACAAGCAATAGAATGGTTCTCACACTTACCTACGGGTATCAAGTCTTTCAACGAGCTAGCAGAGAAGTTTGCCACCCATTTCTCTTACAACGCAGAGCATGAGATTTCCATGACGGACCTATGCAACAATAAACAGAAAAATGGTGAAACTTTCATTTCTTTCCTCCAACGATGGAGACAAATGGCTAGTAAATTCCCTTTCAAGATTCCAGAGAAACAGCTTGTTAGCATCTTTGTGCAGAACCTCAACCAAGAGTTAGGTTTCCATTTGCAAATCCTTAGTGCTACAACCTTCGATGAAATCACATACAAGGGTATCAACATTGAGAAGGCCCTCATTGCTAAGGGTGTGGTCAAAATCTTTAAGGAGACAAAAGATAGCAATTCGCATCAACAGTCGAACGATAAACCCAAATATTGGAACAAGAACAAAAATGTGGTCAATGATGGGGTGGTCGATACTAAGCATGTCTAAACGTTGCAAACACCGCTGCAACTCTCCAAACCAAGTCAAGCTCCACCTCAACAACAGCAGCAACAAAGGCAGCCTTATCAAAATCAACAACGACAACAAGAGCGGCCCCAACAAGATTACCCTCCGCGACATCAATTTACTCCTTTGGGAGTGCCCATCGAATTGGTCTTACAGCAAGCTTTGCTGAAAGGGCTCATAACCTTACCTGATGCTCCCCCATATGGAGAACCTATCTACAAAACTACACGTTACAGAGACAATGAGTATTGTGAGTTCCATAGGAGCAAAGGTCATCGAACCGCATCTTGCATGAAGCTTAAGCACCTCATCCAAAACCTCATCGACGGTAATCAAATCACCTTTGAGAATGAATCACCAGCGCAACACACGAACAAGGATCTCGATATGTACAAGGAACCATTCCCTCATCATGGTCCACCTCCTCCTCAGGATAGAGGTAAAGATATCAATCACGCTTCCACGTCCTTCGATTCCATTGTAGGTCATTTTGAAGAGAGTCGAGTGTCTACCCTCACCATCAAAGGTAAATCTACAGATTGTGATGTTACTACTCATCGAGGTCATGTCACCATTCGTGCACCTACACCTAGACTTCCAGTTCAGTCTGATTATAATCTTGTCGAACATCTAGGGAGAACACCAGCACAGATCTCTATTTTGGACCTTCTACGGTCATCACCTGCACATCGAGTAGTGCTAGAAAAAGCCCTCCAAGAGTCCTCCGTTCCTAACAACATAGCAGTCGCAGATTGCCAAGCTATAGTGGGTAATATTGCTTCGCCTTACAATGTGGTCTTCTCTGAGAAAGACCTTCCCTCCCATGATCCTTGTCACAACGATGCCCTCCATATTGAAGTGCTCATCCATAAGCGCAAAATCAAACGCATCCTCATAGATGGTGGTGCTGGTCTCAACATCTGTTCTTTAAAGTTACTAAAGCAATTGGGATACTCTGAGGATCACATCAACACTGATCATAGTATTACAATCAAGGGGTATGATGATGCAGAATGCCGTTCAGAGGGTGTTATTCACTTGCCTATACAACTGGGCCCGGTCATGCTTGAAACTAGGTGTCAAGTCCTTGATATTGAGCTGCCTTACAACATTATTCTAGGCCGCCCATGGATCCATGCAATGAAAGCTGTTCCCTCCATGTACCATCAGTCCCTCAAGTTCCCATACAAAGGTACGAAGATCACCATCCCAGGAGACCCTAATCCTTTTGAATTTTGCCGTGTCTTGCAAGGAAGCTATAAGAATTGCAACCAAGTGCCTAAAAATGACAAAGCCCTTGAATCCCCTCTCTATGTTGATCCTGAAACTCTCACACAAGCCTCTACCAGTGAGCCTACACCCCTCCCCAAAATCACAGCTCGTGTCCGAGATATAGGGTTTGGCACTTATGATATCTCCGAATCTTGTTGTGTAGGGCGGATGCCCTTATCTCCAAAATCTTACGGCAAAGCACCCATTGCTAAAGTTACCAAAAAAGTAGCTATTCCTCCCCCAACATTCCTAACCCAATTCCAACATGGACGGTTATTGGAAGAGGAAACTATTGAGGACATCTCTTCTTGGCTCTACAAGGAGAAAGAACTAGTCACGATACTAGTCAAGCAGTATGGCAATGGCTTAAGGATAGTGAAAAACATGGGCTATAAAGGCAAAGGTGGCCTTGGGAAACAGAATCAAGGCACTATGGAGCCCATTGTGGTAACAAAGAAGCTAGACAGGAAAGGATTAGGATTTGGTAAGAAGGTACCACGCGCCTCGGACATCGAGTATATCCTCGATGAGGTAGCTGATAATTTTCCCGCCGATTCGACATCTACAGAGGATATCATCGATGACTCTTCCCTCCACATAACCAATCTATTCGCAGAATCCTCCATTTTTACACTATCCTCCGTATCCTTAACTTCCACCACCAGCACCCAGAATGTCACGCTTGTCTACCCTGAACTTATCGATTGGGACCAACAAGGGGCCCCCGTTATAGATGTATTTCAGAATGACGAAGCTTTAGCTGAGTTTATGGGACTTCGGGAAGGTATCCCTCTTGGCGATCACAAGGTAGGTTTTGTAATGGAACTTGAGCCCACGGCTTACTTTGGTGAGAATGCCAAATCCTCTAGTCGCAAAAGTGCAAATAAAGAACGATCTCTAGGTGAAAACCACACTATGGCACCTCCTGATCATAAAATAGTAAAAATAAAGGACGTATCCAAAGGTGAAAACCCAACTGTGGCACCTGAGGATGGAGGATTTGACCTTCCCTTACCTTCTAAGTATCAAGAGAAATCAGCTCTACTAGTGGAAGATTCTACAGAGATCAACCTAGGTACAGAACAGAATCCAAAGACAACATTTCTAGCAGCATCATTATCTAACACAGAGCACAGAAATCTTAACAGCTTCTTCTTACAATGAACCATCAACTTTGCATGGACCTATGCAGATATGCCAGGGCTAGACCCTAAGCTGGTAGTTCATTATCTCACAGTTGATCCCAAAGTGAAACTAGTCAAGCAAAAGTTGAGAAAGATGCACCCACAGATAGCTCTCTTAGTGAAGGTGGAGGTACAAAAGCTATTAGACGCAAAGTTCATACGACCTATCGACTATTTAGATTGGGTCTCAAACATTGTACCTGTGTCTAAACCTAATGGGCGCATCCGCATGTGTAATGATTTCAGAGATCTCAATAAGGCATGTCCCAAAGATGATTTTCCACTACCAAACATTGACATTATAGTGGACTTGACAGCAGGTCACGAGATGCTTTCTCTTATGGATGGATTCTCAGGCTACAACCAGATTAGAATAGCTGAGGAGGATCAACACAAAACAACCTTTACATGTCCTTGGGGCAATTACTGTTGGTGTGTTATGCCGTTTGGTCTGAAGAATGCAGGAGCAACCTATCAGCGAGCTATGACAGTGATCTTCCACGATCTATTTCATCACATCATGGAAGACTATGTGGATGATATATTGGCTAAATCTTCTAGAGCAGAACATATACAGGTCCTAGGACAGATCTTCGACAGGCTTAAAAATACCAAGTAAGACTTAATCCTAAGAAGTGTGTCTTCGGTGTCACATCAGGGAAGCTGTTGGGATACATAGTATCTCGTAGGGGCATCGAAGTAGATCCAGCAAAAGTAAAGGCTATAGTGGAGATGCCTCCACCAAAGAACCTTAAAGCATTAAGGAGCCTCCAAGGAAGGTTACAGTCCATCAGGCGTTTCATATCACAGCTAGCAGATAAATGTCAACCCTTTCAGCACTTGCTCCGAGAGGATGTCTCGTTTCAATGGGACAACAAGTGTCAGGCAGCGTTTGATCAACTTAAAGAGTATCTAGCTACACCTCCGGTATTGGTTCCACCAGTTGCGGACAAACCCTTGATATTGTACATCTCCACTACAAATTCGGCCCTAGGGGCCCTGCTAGCACAAAATGATGACTCAGGCAGAGAGCACGCAATTTACTATATCAGTAGAACCTTGGTGGGATATGAGCTCAATTATTCTCCAATGGAAAGGGCTTGTTTAGCAGTAGTGTTCGCCTCCCAAAAGTTGCGACATTACATGCTGAACCAACACACAAATCTGATAGCCAAGATTGATCCCTTGAAATATCTATTAGCAAAAGCAGCTCTCACAGGCAGACTGGCTAAATGGGTTATGATCCTTAGTGAGTTTGACATTGAGTACACAGATCGTAAAGCAATCAAAGGACAAGCCCTCACGGATCAACTAGCAGAAGCACCTATGAAAGATACACATCCTATGGTCGCAGACTTTCCTGATGAGAATCTCTTCACTCTTTCCAACTCCATAATGTGGAAGTTGTACTTTGACGGTTCTTACACACAGCATGGATCAGGAGCCGGCATCTTATTTGTTACACCTCAGAATGATTACATTCCAAAGTCATATCGGCTTGCATTCCCTTGCACCAACAACATAGCCGAGTATGAAGCACTCCTCATAGGTCTCAACACAGCAGTTCAATGGGATATCACAGAATTACAAGTATATGGAGACTCACAGCTAGTCATTCGCCAAGTCACAGATGAATACCAAACAAAGGATGAAAAGTTGGTCCCCTACAAGCAACTAGTGGATGCCTACAAACCACACTTTTCTAGCATCACATTTGAGCAAATTCCAAGAGAACATAACAAAGCTGCAGATTCTATGGCTTCTGTAGGGTCATTGATTGATATGCCTGCAAATACACAGAAGTGTGAATTCTTGATCGAGCAATTGTTGATACCAGCCGTCGATGTTCCTGTTACTGAGATCATCTGCGAACTTGTTGGTCCCAATTCCCCATGGTACGAAGATATCTATGAATACCTCAAAAACAATACCTTTCCCCCTGACCTATCATCCACTCAACGCAAAACCTTTATCCGTCGATCCTCTCGTTACATCATTCTGGGTGATACACTATATCGTCGGAGTCTCGATGGTATCCTCTTACGATGTCTTAACGCGGAAGAAGCAGAAGCTACCTTACGAGACATACACGAAGGTGTCTGTGGTGCACATTCTACCGGTCCTAATCTTGCTAAGAAGATACTCAGAACAGGTTATTATTGGCCTACAATAGAGCAAGATGCTGCACAGTTTGCTAAGAAATGTCTACAATGTCAGCAGCATGGAGATCTAATTCACGCACCCGCTCATGAGTTACAACCTATGACAACTCCATGGACTTTTTCTCAATGGGGTCTTGACCTCGTAGGACAAATCCACCCTTCCTCCTCAAATGGCCACAAGTTTATCATTACCGCCACTGAGTATTTCACGAAGTGGGTGGAAGCCATTCCTATGACCTATATCACCGGTAAGCAAATAGCCAAGTTTATCCTAAACTACCTCATATGCCGGTATGGTATTCCCCAAGCTATTGTCACTGATAATGGGAGACCATTCAAGAACCAAGATGTTCGTGCCTTATGCCTACAATACAATATCCAACATCGCTTTTCAACTCCCTACTATCCGCAGAGCAACGACCAAGCTGAGGCTTCCAATAAAACCATTCTCAAAATCCTCAAGAAAACAGTCAATGAAGCTGGTTGTGATTGGCACTTGCAACTTAATCCCGCCCTATGGGCCTACCGCACTAGTATCAGAACACCAACTGGTGCCACACCATATGCCTTGGTCTTTGGCTCTGAAGCCATCCTACCTATAGAGGTCGAGATCCCATCACTCAGAGTATCCATGCAGGACCTGATCGGCGGAGATGAGTATCGCACTTCCAGATTAGCTGAGCTTGAACTACTAGATGAGAGGCGCCTTGCCGCACTTAATCATCTCCATGTCTATCAAAACCGCCTCCGGCGTAATTACAACAAAAAGATCAAAGAAAGACGGTTTCAAGTTGGTGATCTTGTACTTAAGGAGAATCAGAGAAATCAAGCAGATCGAGAGAAGAAGGGCAAGTTTGAGCCTAACTGGTTAGGTCCCTTCATTGTCACAGCAGCATATGGATCGGGAGCTTATACTTTAGCTACACCTGACGGCATTCCTCTAGATGAGCCACTTAACAGTGTCCATCTCAAGAAGTTCTATGCCTGATCCTCAGAGTATTCCCACAAAAAGTCAAAAAAATCAAAAAAAAAAAAAAATCATCAAAAAAAAAAAAAATACAAAAATACAAAAATACAAAAACATTCATCCTCTGGTGAAAACCTGGCAAACAGGCGCCTTGGATAAGTACCATAGTGAAAACCTGGCAAACAGGCGCTATGCGTAGAGTCCGCATCCATCGTCTATTGAGTCCTGTCCACTCCTTGTCCAGTTCACAGCACGCATTTCCCTCCATCCATAATAAAACCATTGACTTTGTTTGCATCTCCCTATAGCTTGGAAATTTGTCAATGTCCCTCATTGTCATCCTATGTCTTGATCTATGTCTACAGTTAACACTGTCTTGTCCTAGGTCCAGTCGTTCTATGTCTTCTTCGGCAGTCACCCCTACAGTTTCCTCTACTAGAATGGGGGCAACTCTTTCCTTCACTTCGGTCTAGGATTGGTTCCTTGTTCATGGTTCGCAGCGCATACTTCAATCTTGTCTCATTTCCACAGGTAACACCCTTTAACGGACACTTCGCTCCTACGATAAGGCTGTTATCTTCTCAACACTTGTTCTACATCATCACCTCCTCCAGAACTACATATCATCATTTCAATCTTAAGGTACCTTGATCCCATGGATATGGGTATGTAGGCAGTCTGGAATACGAAGGAAGTATCCAGTACTCAGGTACATAAGACCCCCTCCTTTCACCTTGACCCATTCATCACTCTATCCAGAACTACATATTTATCATGTTCATCTTCCATCGTAAGTGTGCCTTGATCCCGTGGACACAGGGTATGTAGGTAGTCTGGAATACGAAGGATATATCCAGTACTCAGGCACACACGATCCATCATTCTCCACCCGTCCCAATCCATTAACATTTCATCCTTCTAGTCTTCCATTTTTCAAAATCCATTCGCCTCGACTTGACTCACTCAAGCAGCAAGCTAGCGCATCCTTTCAAAGCAAAAGTCCTTAACAAACCTGAAGCAAAGAGGCCTACTTCCGGAGTCATCTACTGTCCTGCATACCGATTGCCAACATCAGCTAAGTACCGCTTAACCAAGCCCTAGATCAACAAGCTTGTCTTCTTCGAAGTGTTCCATTGTCGAGACCAACACACGCGTCTCCTACGACATGTGGCATTTCCTGCAAGTGAGACATTGTCTTTTTAGGTAGATAGCCCCCTTTAACGGACACAGAGTTCCTACGATAAGGCTGTTATCTTTCCTATCCAATTTATCCTGAGCAACCTCTTTGGCAAGAGAAAATGTTGGCTGTATGTTTACTTTGTAAGTCAGTCAATTTGCTTTTTTGGTTTATCTTTTGTTCCTTTTCCAATACCTATTCAAGACTACCTTGATTTATCTATAATCTTGGTATGTTGCGATGTAGTACGGATTGGGGGCATAGTCATTGCTTTCTGTGTGCCGTGTTTGAGGAATGATCTTTAGCATCTTTCTTAGCATTCTATTTATCTTGTGTGTGTTACGTCCTAGCATCTTACATATTAATAATTCTTCTTGCATTTACATGTATTGAAGTTTATTTTATGTTCAAGACTATGGCTTATTCACATGTTCCAACAAGGTGATATTATGTCTAAGGGATCTAGGTTCAAACCGCTTGCTTGCAGAGTCAACGTCCACGCACTCAGATATTATAGCACCTTGGTCTTTTATACCTTGGTGGCAAACTATCCACGTGCTATATCAAAAATAAGGATTGCTCTTTATAAACAAATGTGAAACCATTGCAACAAGCTCATCCATTTACACCATCCATTTTTCCATGGCCTTATATAGTTTTCCAGCAAAGATCCATCAACAGTCTTTCTCTTATGTTCTCTCCTATCTCCTTTCTTCTATCTATCATCAACCCAACCTCGTCTGTCTCCAACAAATCTTCTAGTCGAGCATCAACATAGTTCTTCTGTCACTTCCCTATCTTTCCTCTCGAGGGGGCACCCTACACTAACTATGCTGGGGCAACTACCTACACTGGGGCATAAAAAAATTGTATCACGTCTTCGATAATTAATTTCTTTGACGCAACGCTACATGCTGCATTGCATCAAAGAGGGGCAAAATGTAGACACCCTAAAATGACCGTGTCATCAAATCACTTGCATTTCATTATCTGTCTCATCACCTGCATTTCAACGTTAATTAAATAATCTAATTATTTAATTAATTTCACCAAATTCTTCTAAATCACAAAATTGTAACATTAATTAAATAAATCCTCGTTATTTAATTAATTAAATTAAATTCCTCTATTATTCTTCCACAATTAAATAATTATAATTATTTAATTTGATCATTATCCTCTTTCCAAAAATTAAGTCTACATTAATTAAATAAATCTAATTATTTAATTAATTCAACAAATTCCCTCTTATCTACAATTAAATAATTCTTAAATTATTTAATTAAATCAAATTTGTTCTTCCAAAATCATGCACAACAATTAAATAAATTTATTTATTTAATTTGCTTTTCAAATCTTCTAAATTAAATAATTCTAATTATTTAATTACTTCTTCCAAAATATTTTCCCTAAATTTAAATAAATCAATTATTTATTTAAATTGCTTTTTCTTCTAATTTGAGTTATCTCTAATATAACTCAAGCTTTTTTGCTCATCAATTAAATATTTCTATATTTAATAAAGCAAAATATCTTCTTTTCTCATGCAAATCTCTTCTTCTTGTTTTAAATCACTTAACTGATTGCTTTATTCTTTTAATTGATTTATCTCTTCAGTTAATTTATTCTTCTATTCTTGATAACTCCTCTCATGCAAAAGAAAGCAAGACACATGTCTTCTTCTCATTCGTTGCACGTTCCTCAACTGTTCTCCTCCATTGATTCTTCTGAATTATCTAGACCGTTGATCGATTTTCCTTGAAATCTATATAAACCCCCCTCATCTCCTTCATTACCTCTCTCTCTTCGATTTTATTCTCAGGCATACTTGACAGCGCTTTGAGCATACAACGATTCGATTGAGCACCTTTACGATCTTCTTGAGCCACTTTACGATCTTTTGACATTGATCTTCTTGAGCCACTTTACGATCTTTTGACATAGATCTTCTTGAGCCACTTTACGATCTCTTAACATTGATCTTGGCACAACTTCACGATCTTTTGACATTGATCTCTTGAGCACTACACTTGCTTGTTGCAGCTATGGTTTCGCAACTTCATTGAGCAATCCACATTCAATCCAAAGGAAATAACACAAATTTCGGTAAAAGTCTTTATTGCATTGATTATTTGTCATGGCTTTTATTTAAATTCTTTTTCTTTATGTTATTGGATTTTTGGTTTTTATTAGTTTAGATTTAATCCATTTTTCCATATACACAGCGAGGAGAAGAGTGAAAGGAAGAGCAGAAGGATTTGGGCTTTAATGGAACTAATTCAAGCATGGTGATGATGCTATTTTCCAGTTCAAGTATGTAATACTTATTTATTGTAGACAATGTGTCTCTTGTAGGCAGTGAGCCTCTTGTGAGCAGTATGCTCGGGTAGTGAGCCCTACTTGGCATGTGCCATCTTATTCTTTCTATTCTTCTAACAGAGAATAATATCTTGGGTTAGTCACCCCGTGGTTTTTCCCTTAACGAAGTTTTCCATGTCAAAATCTTGGTGTCTCATGTGTAGATGTGTTTCTGCTCTTGGTTAATTACATTAAGTTTTCATGATTGATTTATTGTTAATGCTAAGTGAATGCAAGTGTTGAAAGAAGAAAGTTTTTGGACAACTAATTCACCCCTCCCTCTCAATTGTCTGCCCTAAATCTAACAAAAAGAACACATGCGGTTGGAAACGAACTAGTAGAGTTTGGCAAGTATAAAATAGTGGCATATAATACAAAAGATGGTAAAGAAGCAAAGAGGTATGAATTGGTTATTGAAAAGATTCCAGTGTATCAGTTTATGCCTATATTTTATGACAGCATAGTGTCTGAATATGCAAGACATGCCCATAGAGCTCGATGGTTGGACTTGCAATTCAAGTTATGCAAGGACACAATTCCGGTTGGTAGCATTGTTTTAGTTGTCGACTTTACAGAGAACTACAGTCTACTTGTTAGGGTTAGCTAGTAGAAAATATCAATTAAATGCAAGTAAAGATTAAACAGAGGAATGGAAATATACAGAAATAATTGTAGACACCTGAAATTGGCTCAGATTGAATTAAGTAAATAATTATCTTAATTTTTATTTTCTTCTGTCAATTAAATAAATATTCAAAGTTTATTTGATTGAAATCCCTAAATTCTTCTAATGTCTCAAATCCTAAATCCACCTCACAAAATCCACTTCATCAATCCACCTCATCAATCCACTTCATCTTTCCACCTCATCCCTTACACCTCACCATGTTGCACATATAATTAAATATTCTTAATATTTAATTAGCTAATATCCTTCAAAATCCAAAAATTGAATCTTTAATTCAATGTTCCCCATTATCCTCCACCAATTAAATTTTTAATTCAATTGTTCCCCATTATCATCCACTTTGAATTCTTAATTCAATTGTCATAACTCATTATCCTCCACCAAGGATTCTTAATTCAATTGTAATAACTCACTATCCTCCACTCTGAATTTTTTATTCATCCACTACCCTCCACTCTGAATTTTTAATTCATCCATTATGAATTAAAGATTCACAATTAAAGAGGGCCATTGATCTCATCAGTTGATCCTTACCCTCCATTCTATTTTCAGAAAATCTATAATAGAACTCTCTTTTAAGCAATGAGGGGGGACTTCTTCTGGCATCCTTACTATGCCCAAATACCTCTAGAGAATTCTTCTTCTTCTTCTTCTCAAATCTCCTCTTCTTACCATCATAATGCAGGAATCATTCTAGCCATTTCTACTTGTCATCTTGAGGAATTGAAGCAAGGAAGCAAGCTCACTAAGGGCCCCTTTTCATCGTTCAAGATCAAGAAAGAATAGGTGAGCAATGGAAGCCGTAGGGTAATAGGTTTCATTGTTTTATACTTCATTTGTTTATGCTTGTTATTCACATATTTCCATTGATGTATTGGGTTATTATATTTCATTATTGATAGTTTCCTAATTTTCCCTTATACAATAATAACAGTGAGAGAGAAGTTTTAACATGGTTCATCCAAACTTGGGCTACATCCACCAAACAGAGTCCAATATTATTATCTAGTAAATCAAACCTATTACAACCAGCAATCCCTACAACTCAATATCTCTGCAAAAATACTACAATACATCAATGGAAACCCTAACCCTTAGCCCTTTTATCATGACTTTTGTCGGTTACAAAATAGGGTTTTTTTATGTCAGCCAATGAAAAAAATAACTCCCGACGCCTTAATAAAATAATAAAAAATTGTGTGAGGTTTTAAGGGCATTGTCCCTGAACCCTCACAGGGGCGTTGCCCCTTGACCCCATATGAATTTAGGGGAAAATCGCGTTGATAAAAGTGGGGTAAATTTAACCTCCGAGTCTAATTAGGCTCCATATAACAACACTACAGCCATAACGTGAGGTGCAATCACAATATTACAACTCCACACAGGTTTCTATATTTGTGCACATCACATTCATTCATGTGAATGATAGTATAGAGGATGACAGAAAGATCATAAGGGAGTATCATTTCTATATGAGTGATGATCACACGCATTCTACAGAGTTCATGGAAGATTTCTTTCAAGTGTTCTAAAATGATTTGGCTAGAAGGCGCATATCGTTTAGTCAGCATATCATATGGTCGGATAACTGTGTGTCACAATTCAAGTACTTATAGAATTTCTATTGGCTAAGCAAGAGGCATAATTTTATAGGTATTCAGCATATGTGGAACTTTTGTGAGGCCAGGCATGGAAAGGGGGATCATGATGGTGCATGACCATGTATCAAAAGAGCCATAGCATGAGAAGCGTTAAAGTATAAAGACAATGCAAAGTTGAAAGATGCAAGATCGATCGTCGAGTGGGGTAAGTCTTCAATTCGTAGATTTTTTTGGTTGATAGATGATACTAACATTGCACCATATGAGGACTATTCTACACTGATAGGATCAAGTGAGATGCACTCTTTCAGAAGCTCAATTGCAGGTGTAGACACCTAAAAATGTCTCGACCACCAAACTGACTCCCGACATCCCTAAACTTACCAATTCCCTTTCCAACCAATTAATTAAATTTTTATTTAATTAATCACCCCTTTCATTTTCTAAGTCCACACCATTTTATCCCCAAAAATTGAATTAATTTTATTAATTCAATAGTCCAAACCTTAGCCAAGTGATTTAATAAATATGCAAAATTTATTAAATCAATTCCCCATTTTCCCTAAATCCAATTAATTAGTTAAAACTATGTTAACTAATTAATCCAGCCTACTAATTAGCCTATCCCTACCCTAGACAATTAAATAGCTATTATTTAATTGCCTACTCTAGCCTACCCCATCCTAGCCTTAGGATTAATTAATTAAATCACTAATTAATTAATCTTATCCCCCCTCTAATCCCTCTACTAATTTATTCCAGCCACATTAATTAGGTTAATCACCCTAATTAAGAAAGTCAAATCCTCATTAGCACTTCTCTCTACACCTCCCAAATTTAAAATTTAAATAAATCACACATCACATTTACTCCTCTTACACATCCCTTACACATGTCATATCCACTCTTCCCCAAATGAATTTTTAATTCATTTTACCCTTCCCCATGTGAATTTTTAATTCACAAATAATCCATCTCACCCAACCTCATTTATTCACCCCTTTCCCAAAAATGAATAAAAGATTTACTTTTATTCCTAGCCCTCCATCTTCCAAGATCAAATCTAGGCCCTCCACCTCACTTTCATCCTCCACCATTGATCTCTCCAATCAATCTCCACCCTTGGATCAAAATCCTCTCCAAAAGTCTATAAATACAACCTCTCACAAGTCATTTTCATCATCCATTTTCATGCAAAGTTACCATGCTAAAATCACCTTTGAGTTAATAGTGAGTTGCACAATTGAAGAGCATTTCACATTTGGATCAATAGTCTAGGGATCATCTTAGTCTTAGGAGCTTCTTTTGGGTGCAAAGGCTCCTTCTTTCCCTTGATGGGATTAGGTTGTGTATGTGAGGTATAATCTCTTATGTTATTGCATTTGATTTAGTGTTTTCTCTCATTTTGCATTATCTAATCTACATTGGCACGCCTGGTGGGACCCACAAGGTCCAATCTAATCCTTGTTTGTGAGTTGTTGTGTTAGTATTCAGCCTTTTGTAGGATCAGCGTTATTCGACCGTCGCAGCGACACCATCACTGCCGTATTTCAGCGCTATTTCTCTTTTAGCGCTATTTCTGCGCGATTTTATTTGATATGCTAACCGTACTCACGTGTGTTTATTGCTTTTCCTATTGTTTTCTATATTTTTTGTTCTCTGTTTTGCAGGAAAATAAGGAATCACAGGGCGAGGTTATAGCGAATTTTTGACAAAATCAGACAAACAGCATCAGTTCCGCGTTTTGACGCCATCCTTCAGATTAGTGCCATCGGTGTCTTCCCTCCAGATTCAGAAACACCCACAGTGGCGCCTTCACTACTTCAGATTATCTCTATCGACTATATTAGCGCCTAACGTAGACTTTACTAGCGCTATCATCTGTAACAACGCCTTTAATTTAATTAGCGCTATCTTAGGTTGTAATTAGTGCCATAAATTAGTTTAGTGTCATTTTACATAAGTCAGGTTGTCCTGCCCGCAGTGGCGCCTGTGTATGTCAGTTTTAGCGCTATTTTGCCTTTCTGTTTGTTGCAGGTACTACGGATACTAACAAAATCTTTTTGCAGGATGGTTTGTTAACTAGTTAGCAAACATTTCAATTTGGAAACTAAAACAAACCTTTGTTTGCTTTGTTAGGTCTTAGACAAACATTTTCATTTGGTGTTCTAAAATCAATCCAAACAACTCCTTGATTGAAGTGTGTGATCATAACATTTGCTTTTGGTGCTCTAAAATATACTTCTTTTTGTGTGTCAACAAACAAACAATCAAAACACTTCAATTTGGGCTATAAAAAGAACAACAAATTGCATACTTCATTGGATAAAAAGAACAACAAACTTGCATTTCCACGCATCTAATCAAGACAATCTATAAAATTGTGTGAAGTGTCTTCGTGATTGTGTCAAGTAGAGTGAGAAAGTGTATGCTCTTCCTTCACACCTTTTGGTGATCTTGGGAATCAAAAACTTCTCACAACACTTTGCATTAATCACCCCCCATCTAATCCAAAGATCTAAAATTAAACCATGTTGAGTGTGATATAATCATAGGGAACATGTATGCTCTCCCCTCGCATCTTTGTATGAACTTGGGGATCAAAAGTGTTTTCATGATTGTATTGCTTTTGTAATCCTTAGAGGGCCTGCCACCCCGCTTCGAAAGGTGGGAACGACCCGAGTGGCATCAAGCTAAAGCCAAGCTCTTCCAAGCCGCTATATAAAATAAGGCGTTTGGGATGAAAGTCTCAAGCGACAAGTGTTGTTTTGTTATACCGATAGCCAACCTCCCCATAAACCCTCCAAGGCGCAACCCTTGGAGGCTGGGAGACTCCATAATGGAGAGTAGCGCTGCCGCACGTATAACCACCTGAACAGATGCCCTTACTAAGAGCCATTGTTGTAGTAAGCCAAAATCCTTCTACTTGTTGACGCAGAGGGCAAAACCCTTGAAGCGGCCCCGATTCATGCGGTTCTTAGCCGAGGTAGCAGGGACAATCTAAAGGTTTGGAGAGGGTCAAGCCTTATAAGAAACCTGGATCTTGGTATGCGTGAGAAGTGTGTGCAATTGTAAGGAGGAGCCAGTGCTACCAAGATCCTGGAGCTACCCGCTTTGAATAGGCGCAGCTAGGGGATTCAACAAATACTGTCCCATTCTCGCCATAGGTTGTAAAAATGTGCTTGTTCTAAACAAAGTCATGTCATTTCACAAACAAAAATCATTGCTTGTTTTGCGTTCAAATGTGTGTTAAAGTGCTTTGATTTTTTCACAAACAACTTGCCAAGAGACAGAACACATCAGTTGGTCACAGTCTAAACAATCAGATCCAAAAATTTGCTATCAAAAATCTATCAAACTCTGTTCCAGTGCCATATCTGTCTTATTGTAGCGCCTTTTCACCCGTGGATTGGCATTATTTTAAGATTGACGTGCCTGAGAAAGAACAAATCAGTTGGTCACAGTCTAAACAATCAGATCCAAAAGTTTGCCATCAGAAATCTGTCAAACTCTGTTTCAGCGCCATATCTGTCTTATTGTAGCACCTTTTCACCCGTGGATTGGCGCTATTTTAAGATTGATGTGCCTGAGACAGAACAAATCAGTTGGTCACATCCCTAACAAACAAATGCAAAAATCTACCTTCAGAAGTCCCAAAATTTTGCCATCAGAAATCCTTGTAACTTGTTTTAGCGCTATATCTGTCTGATTGTAGCGCCGTTGCACCCGTGGATTGGTGCTATTTTTAGATTGACTTGCCTAAAGCAAAGACCCATTTTGTTGTGATCTACACCTTCTGTTCTGCCATAATCCATACCCATCTCATAGAAATCCGCCAACCATCCAGCCATTTTCTTCCAAAGTTTTCCAAATTACACACTCTTTGACCTTAGAGGATCACTCACCACCCTTGTTGGACCCCTTTGATACATCATAATCAGCCCAAATACATATCTATCCATCCCCATTCATTCCTTTTGCATATCTCCTTGGACCAATATAAAATCATTTCAAAAATCCACATCCAAATCAAAACCTCATCAAATCACCAATCAAATCTTGTCACCCTTTTGAGCCAAAGTTAGATCTAGATCCTATCATTAACATCACATTTTCCTTGAAAAGTCATTAGTCTACATTTCAAGAAAAACAAATCACCTCTCTTTGTGTAAGGTCATTAGTCTACCCCAAACAAAGAAAATCATCATCCTTTGTGTGCCAAATCAAAATCTAGATCTTATCCAAAAGCTCAATTCGAGAAACATCAACAATATCATCCTCACCATCCTAAATCAATCAAAAAAATCAAAAACATCAAATCCCTTTCTTATCATCCATCTTTGGTCCAAAATTTATGCAAAAATATCAATATCACCCATTCATATCACCCTTAGGATAAAACCTTTGGAAAACATATCGATCTTCATCATACCCTTCTACTCCATCCCACGACCACATCCATCTTTGGGTCCAACACAATCAATTCGATTCTCTAAGGTCTCCACCTCATCCCACATCTAGAAATCAAATCCATACATGTATGCCCACCACAAGATCACAACACAAAAGAAATCAAGAAATGGCGGAACGATGGCCCTTTGGCATGCCTAACACCGACAGTAACAACATACCCATTTATCAAACATACAATCCACCTACATATTCCTTCATCCCCCCATTTGGCGCCAACGACCCTTTTCACTTCTTACCATAAGCACCAACACCACCCCCACCACCACCACAAAATGTCCCCACCATATCCCAAGATGACCTAGATGTCTTGACCTTCACGCAAGATGCCGATAATATGGACCTACTTGATAAAGTCCTAAGATCGGATCCAAAGAGATATCTTGACCATCTTCTCAAGCTTGGTGCTCAACTTCCCCCGTCACAACATCATCACAACCATCCACTTCTACAGTTGTCCCAACCCCATCAAATACCCAAGCATCTACATCACATACCCAACCTACCATCTCTCAAATGTCAACACCTAACGTATCTTCCACTTCCACAACCTCAACCGCTACCACACCTACAATTTCCACGGCCATACCTAACATCTCCCAACCCGTCATCACTTCTACTACCACAACTACCGTCAACCCTTCCGCTTCAAACACAATGGGCATACAAGGCAACATCACACAAGCAAGTACCTCCACAAGTGTGCCCCCACCAAACCCCCACACCCTTGCTTACCTACGACAACTATTCTCACAACAATCTCACAACGCATCTAACCAATCCAACATACACGTACCCAACCTCAACCCCATAAGTCAACATAATCCCAATCCACAAATACCCCCACATATTCTCCAACAACTCTACATGCACCAACAACAGTAGGCACTAATCAATCCAAACCCCAATCCCCAACACCAACATCTCATCCAAACCAATCCCCAACACCAACTCCCACCCCACCTCCAATATCTCACCAATCAACAACCCTACACGTTTCAACCACAACGACCAGAAGATTTCAACACCGCGCTGCAAAGCTTAATCCAAAAGGTGGATGACTTACAAACTGGGGGCAAACACAAATACTATTCTTTTGAGGATATTTGTCCCTACCCGTTTGACCGCACCTTGTACATGCCCCCTTTCCCTAAAAACTTTGAAACGCCAAAATTTGACAAATACAAGGGAAAGGGCGATCCTAGGGACCACCTTCGGGAATTCTACATTGCTTGCCTCGAAGTCTCTCACAATGACACATATCTTATGAGACTCTTCCCAAGAAGTCTTAGCGGCCAAGCCGCTGAATGGTTTGCCCATCTGCCACCTAGAATTCGAACATTTCCTGAGCTTGCAGAGAAGTTTGTCAATCACTTTTCCTACAACTTTGAACATGAGGTGTCTATGACCGACCTTTGTAACACCAAACAAAAGAATGGCGAAGCTTTCGCTTCTTTCCTACAAAGGTGGAGGGGCCTAGCAAGCAAACTCCCATGGCCTATTCCTGAAAAACAACTTGTCACCATGTTCGTGGCCAATCTCAATCAGGAATTAGGTTTTCACTTACAGATTCTGTGCGCATCTACCTTTGAAGAGGTTATCGACAAAGGCACCACTGTGGAACGAGCCCTCATTGCCAAGGGTTCCATCAAACCTTACGATCCCAAGTCCAACAACAACAATAATAACAACAACCACAAATCCAATCATAACACCCCCAACAACAACAACAATACCAACACGCAATCTAATGATAAATCACGTTATTGGGGGAAGAACAAGAATAATCTGAACGATGGCGTCACCGATGTAAAGGCCGTCCAACACATCCAAAATCACACACTGGCACACACGTATGCAGCAAACACCAATAACCAAAGAGGACCAAATAAACCCCACAAACCTCGCCGAAATTTCACGCCGTTAGCAGAACCTATTGAGGACATCCTCAATAGATGCCTCAAGCAAGGAGAAATCACACTCTCGCCTGTCAGACCACACCAAGGCAATGACCTCAAGTCAGCATGGTATAATGAAAATGATTATTGCGAATACCACCGCATGGCAGGTCATAAAACAGTGGACTACATGCAATTAAAACATTGTATCCAAGACCTAATAGATCAAAATCTTGTCAACCTTGAGCACAGTACACAGCCATCACCAAATGCCAATCTTGGAGCTTACAAGGATCCCTTACCCAACCATAACAAAGCTTCATCATCCAATCAAGCGTACAATGTCACTCCACCACCCACACACTATGACTCCATTGTCGGCCGCATCGAACCCTCATCCCACTTTATCAACACAATCACCATTCGGGCACAAGCACCCGATTGCGCCGTCACAACCCGTCGAGGCCGTGTCTCAATCCACACTGCCCCTCCCACTAAACCAACACCCCCATCCACATCTGATCCCCTCCCCCCTCGTCCAAACGCCTGTCCATCACCCACCACTCGATACAACCTCCTAGACCATCTAGGAAAGACACCCGCGCAAATCTCCATCCTTGAGCTACTTCGCACATCACCCCGCCACAAGGACATTCTTGACAAGGCCCTTTTGGAAACACAAGTCCCTACAAACTTGGATGTCAATCAATTTCAATCCATGGTCGGCCATATTGCCACACCACACCATATCACGTTTTCAGAAAAAGATCTTCCTACTTCCGAACATCTACATAATGATGCACTACACATCAAGGTCCGCATTCACAAACACACCATTAAAAGGGTCCTAATAGATGGTGGTTCTGGCCTAAATATATGCACTCTAAAATTGCTAAAACACTTGGGGTACTCAGATGTGGTTGTGGATGCTAGCGAGTGCATAACAATCAAAGGATATGATGACACCGAGAGGCTATCCGAAGGTACCATAAAGCTTCCTATTCAGGTGGGATAGAAAATCCTTGAAACCAAATGTTAGGTTCTGGATCTTGACCTCCCTTATAACATTCTTCTCGGCCGCCCATGGATCCATGCCATGCAAGCCGTCCCCTCCACTTTCCATCAATGTCTCAAATTCCCCCACAACGGCACCGAAGTCACTATTTATTCCGATCCTTGTCCCTTCCAATGCTGTAGTTTTCTGGAAGGACACAACCAAACCTTCTGTCCATACAATAAAGCCACCAACCAAATCACCCCAACAGCTTCCACTTCATACATCGACCCTGTCAACATCACCACCACTTCATCCCAAACACCTTCACCACCTGAGGTCAAGATCAAGCTCAGCGACCAAGGCTGTGGGGAATATAACCTTCACGGCACCTTTTGCGTGGGCTTATTACCCACTCCTAAGACATTTGGCACTCCGCACACAGAGGCGGCTGACACAGTCATCATCAAATGCAAACCCTCGCCCGTCTTTGAGAAAAAACACCTTCTGGATCAGGACATACTTGAAGATATTTCATCCTGGCTTTACAAGGACGAGGAAATAGAACAAGACATCCCCACCATCCCAGCAAACAGTTACGGCAAAGGTTCTGAGATAATCAAAAGCATGGGTTACAAAGGACAAGGCGGCATTGGCCTTCATGAACAGGGCATTGTGGAACCACTGCAAGCAACAAGAAACCCCTATACTCAAGGGTTAGGGTATGGCCAACCACAACGCATCCTTAATACCGGCGAATGTATCTTAGCCGAGTTTGCTCCAGTTTCTCTAGATGTCGACAATATTAATGAAACGGACCTACAAGAATCCTTTAGCGACTTTGCTGATTTCTTCGCCTCCTCCATTTGCACCATCTACTTTGTCACTACTCTCGCCCCATCATCCAATGACCTACCATTAGTATACCCTAACCTCATCGACTGGGACCAACGAGGACCTCCTATTTTAGATATCACACCTAATGACGAAGCCATTGCTGAAATGATGGGAGTAAGAGACAACTTCCCCTTGGGAGATCACAGAGCTAGATACATCATGGAACTCAATCCGGCTGCCTATTTTGGGGAGACAACCCCTGCTTCTAGTCGCAAAAATACAAAAACAAAAAATGGATCTGATGGTGAAAACTGTTCCATGGCAGTATCAGATCCTAAAAAAGTAAAAATAAAGGACATATCTCCTGGTGAAAACCTCCATGAGGCACCAGGAGATGGAAGCATGGGCCTCCCTGAAATAGATAAAGTATATCCTGACAGATCACCCATCTTGGTTGAACCAACGCAGGAAATGAATCTAGGGACAGGGGAAGAGCCGAAAATCACATATCGAGCAGAATCTCTCAGCCTGTTCGAACAGGAGGACTTCTTGGCATTCTTCACACGCAGAAATTGTAACTTTGCATGGACCTACGCAGACATGCCAGGGCTAGATCCTGCCTTGGTTGTACATCATCTTGCAGTGCGTCCTGATGCCAAACCAGTCAAACAAAAGCTCTGAAAGATGAACCCTCAGGTGGCCCTTCTTGTCAAAGCAGAGCTCAAAAAGTTAGTAGATGTCAGGTTCATACGTTTGATTGATTATCCTGAATGGGTTTCGAATCTAGTACCCGTCACTAAACCAGATGGTAGAATCCGCTGTTGCACTGACTTCAGAGACCTCAACAAAGCCTACCCAAAAGATGACTTCCCGCTTCCCAACATTGACATGATCGTGGATCTTACCTCAGGGCATGAGATGCTATCCCTCATGGATGGCTTTTCAGGATACAATCAAATCAAAATTGCCGAAGAAGATCAGCACAAAACATCCTTTATATGCCCATGGGGGACATACTATTGGGTAGTAATGTCGTTCAGCCTAAAGAATGCAGGAGCTACTTATCAATGAGCAATGACTGTCATCTTCCATGACCTCTTTCACCACATCATGGAGGACTACGTTGATGACTTACTCGGCAAATCAAAGACCCAAGAAGAACACTTAGACATGCTAGCCAAGATCTTTGACAGGCTAGAGCAATATAATGTTCGTCTAAATCCAAAAAAGTGTGTCTTTGGCATTACTTCAGGCAAATTGTTGGGATACATAGTCTCCAGACGAGGAATTGAGGTGGACCCGGCAAAAGTCAAAGCTATTACTGAAATGCCACCTCCTAAAACCTTGAAAAAACTGAGAAGCCTGCAGGGAAAACTACAGTCTATACGCCGATTCATTGCTCAACTTGCTAACAAATGCCAACCATTCCAGTATCTCCTTAGGAAAGATACAGCCTTCACCTGGACTACTCAGTGTCAAGATGCCTTCGACCAACTAAAAGCATATCTAGCTAATCCCCCTATTCTATCTCCACCAAGACAAGGAGAGCCCCTCCTCTTGTATATTTCTGTGACCGACACAGCAATTGGGGCTTTGTTAGCACAACACGATGAGCAGGGGAAGGAAAGAGCCATCTACTACATCAGTCGCACCTTGATTTCCTATGAGCTTAACTACACACAGATTGAACGAGCATGTCTTGCCCTGGTTTTCACATCACAAAAGTTAAGACATTATATGCTCAATCACAAGACTAAGCTCATTGCTAAGATCGACCCACTCAAATATTTGCTAAACAGAGCAGCTCTCATTGGAAGGATGGCAAAATGGGTCATGATTCTCACCGAATTTGACATAGAATACACAGAGAGGAAGGCAATCAAGGGACAAGTCATAGTAGATCAGCTGGTTGAGGCACCTATTCAGGCAGAACATCCTACAATAGCAGAATTTCTAGACGAGGCCATCTTGACAATCACACCAGCCACAGATACATGGAAGATGTATTTTGATGGATCCTACACTCACAGAGGCTCGGGGGCAAGCGTCCTATTTGTTACCCCTCAAGGTGACACGATCCCTAAATCATTCAAAATCACATTTCCATGCACCAATAATGTAGCAGAATATGAGGCCCTCATCACAGGTCTCCGAATGGCCATCCAATGAAAAATAGACAAACTAACTGTGTATGGCGACTCTCAACTAGTCATCAGGCAAGTCAATAATGAATATAAAACCAAGGACGATAAGCTTCTTCCCTATAAGAAGATGGTCGATGACTTTAAAGATTATTTCGGTGATATCCACTTTGAGCAGATCCCAAGGTTAAACAACAAAGCGGCAGATGCCATGGCCACCATCGGATCTCTGGTTGACATGAAGCAAGGCAGCAAGAAATGCAAATTCCTGATCGAAGAGCTCCCCATCCTAGCATATGACGTTCCCCAATCTGAATTAGTGTGCAAAATCGTTGGTCCTTTATCCCCCTAGTATCAGGAAACGTACCTCCACCTTCATGATAACATCCTCCCCAACAACCTATCCCCATCACAGAAAAAATGCTTCATCCGTCAAGCCTCCCGTTTCATCCTTGTAGGTGACACCCTCTACAAAAGGAGTCTTGATGGTACGCTTCTATGATGTTTAGACTCTAGGGAAGCTGAGGCAGCTTTGGAAGAGGTACATGCAAGTGTTTGTGGGGCACATTCAAGTGGACCAGCTCTTTCTAAGAAGATCCTGAGGACTGGTTATTATTGGCCCACTATGGACAAGGATGCACATCAGTTTATCAGAAAATGCCTCCCATGTCAACAGCACGGTGATCTCATCCACGCCCCAGCACAGGAGCTGCAACCAATCACAACACCATGGCCTTTCTCATAGTGGGGACTCGACCTCGTAGGAAAAATCCATCCTCCATCTTCCAACGGCCATAAATTCATAATAACTGCTACCGAATACTTCACAAAGTGGGTGGAAGCAATACCACTCACCTTCACCACAGGCATCCAAATCTCCAAGTTTATTCTCCACTACATCATCTGCCGCTACGGTATCCCCCATTCCATTGTCACTGATAATGGGAAGCCATTCAAGAACCAAGAAGTTTGCACTTTGTACGAGAAGTTCGACATCAAACACCGCTTCTCCATGCCATATTACCCCCAAGGAAACGGTCAAGCAGAGGCTTCTAACAAAACCATCCTCCGCAGCTTAAAGAAGATAGTTAATGAAGCTGGCCGTGACTGGCACCTCCAACTTAACCCCGTCCTATGGGCTTACCGCACCAGCACCTGCACTCCTACTGGAGCCACTCCATACTCACTAGTATTCGGATCAGAAGCCATTTTACCTATAGAGGTCGAGCTCCCGTCCCTCCAAGTATCATTGCAAAATATTATCTCTGATGAAGACTATCGCGTCGCAAGGTTGCATCAACTTGAATTATTGGATGAGAAATGCCTGAATGCATTAAATCACTTACAGGCATACCAAAACTGCCTCAGAAGAAGCTACAACAAAAAGATCAGAACCAGAAAGTTTGAGGTAGGTGACCTGGTCCTAATGGAAAATCAAAAGAACCTGCAAGAGCGTCCGAAGCAAGGAAAATTTGAACCTAATTGGCTAGGACCTTATGTCATCACCGCCGACTATGGGTCAGGAGCTTATCAGCTTGCAACACCCGAGGGGCAGCCTCTAGATGAGCCAATGAACATCTTGCATCTCAAGCGATTCTATGCATAACCCATCTGATACCACAAGTCAAAAATCAAAAAAATAAAAACACCAAAAAAATCAAAAAATCAAGAAAAAATCAGAGTGCAATAAAAACTTCCAATGGTGAAAATCACCTCGGTGACGCCTTGGATAAGTACCATGGTGAAAACCTGTTTCAGGCGCCATGCGTAATGGCCGGTTCTACCATCTAATAAGTCCTCTTTCCAGCATAACACTCCATACCCACACATCCCATGGCTTGAAATTCTGAAACATCAAGTTTGTTCGCCCATCCCGCACTACCTCACCCACCCACAACCCCATCCAGGGAACAAGGATCCTTGTAAGCTCTCCTTTGTATAGTTCAGAAAATCAAAAAATCTAAAAACATCAGAAAATCAAAAAATCTAAAAACATCAGAAAATCAAAAAATCTAAAAACATCATAAAATTAGAAAATCCAAACATAATCACCCCATGCATCAATCTCGCATCCCACCACAATCATCTAAACACGCCTCAACCCTCATCACATCACATCGCCAACCATTCCCACATCATCAAGTCTTGCCAGAACTACATATTCATTTCACCTGCATCTTAAAAGTACCTTGATCCCATGGACATAGGGTATGTAGGCAGTCTGGAATACGAAGGATGTTTCCAGTACTCAGGTATCTAAGATGCACCCATCCCACCCATTGGGATGGTTCCCACTCACTGAGCTTTCTAGATCTACGAAACGATATGCATGCTACACATACCATTGAAACATGGTCCTTCGCACAAAAATCATCAAGTAATATACCAACTATAATCTTCCATTTGGCCCAAATGTTCTTTTGCCCATCTTCCACAAACTCTCCAATCAAAAAACAGATCTGCGTCCTAGGATACGTCTTTCCTACAATGGACAAAAATCTATCATTCTATCATCATGTCTCTTGGCAAGAGCACACAAAGGCTATTTGTATCTTTAGTTGGTCTTTTTGCTTATTGATTTTTATCTTTTTGTCTCACTCCAAGTAATCTCCAAAGCTACCTTGATCTCATTATATCATGGTACGCAGCGGATAGCCCTTGGAGTAGACATAGTCATTGTTTCGGTATGCTATGCTTGTGGGTTGGTTTCATTACTCCAAGAATAGTATTCATATCTTGAAGTTCAGGTCGGTTCTAGCATGATGAGTCCTATTTTGCATATACAGGTATCAACACCTTATATGCATTATTCACACTCACTGTTATGAGTCCCCTTCCTCTACTAGACAAGATTATACTACATTGGGCATGCATGAAACCAACCTATTGTTTGTGGGTCTAGTCCATGCAATTGTCAGATATACATCATCACCTAGGTCATTTCATACCTTCGTGAATTGTATCCTACATTGCTACATTAAACTAAGAAATGCTCTCAATTAATTTTGTACAACTACTGATACTAGCTCAACATCATCATCCTAATCACTCAGTCACCTATCCCATATCGGCCTAGATTTGATCGACACTTTTCAACCCCCCCCACCAATCTAACTCCTGCACTAACCCCATCATCCCAACCTATCTCCACTTAACACATCTTGAACCAAATCAAACCCCCCCCTCAATGACATGGTATCTTATGACCTAACCATCCTCCAATCCCCCCACCGCCATCCCCTAGACGCTTTCACCCCTATCATCCCCAACACCTAACACGTTCTCCCACAGTCTCACCATTCAGGGTGAACACAAGGAACATCATGTGTATCAGGATTAGGCTACCTCACCTATCACCTAGTTTGCATACCACCTATCACCGACACTGCATTTAGCACATATCATTTAACTACATGTCACCACCAATTTGCATATCATTTTAGGTTCTTCTTTCATCCATTTCAGTTGCATATCCTTTTAGGTTCATTTTAATCTATTTGCATCTCATGTTAGGTTCATTTTAATCCGTTTGCATCTCATGTTAGGTTCATTTTAATCCGTTTGCATCACATGTTAGGTTCATGTTAATCCATTTGCATCTCATTTTAGGTTCATTTTAATCCATTTGCATCACATGTTAGGTTCATGTTAATCCATTTGCATCTCATTTTAGGTTCATGTTAATCCATTTGCATCTCATTTTAGGTTCATTTTAATCCGTTTGCATCTCATTTTAGGTTCATTTTAATCCGTTTGCATCACATGTTAGGTTCATGTTAATCCATTTGCATCTCATTTTAGGTTCATGTTAATCCATT
Organism: Cunninghamia lanceolata; assembly: GCA_027924645.1. Taxonomy (NCBI): domain Eukaryota; kingdom Viridiplantae; phylum Streptophyta; class Pinopsida; order Cupressales; family Cupressaceae; genus Cunninghamia; species Cunninghamia lanceolata. The sequence continues at coordinate 16,441,296 of BSBN01001215.1, read as the reverse complement.
TGCATCTCATGTTAGGTTCATTTTAATCCGTTTGCATCTCATTTTAGGTTCATTTTAATCCGTTTGCATCACATGTTAGGTTCATGTTAATCCATTTGCATCTCATTTTAGGTTCATGTTAATCCATTTGCATCTCATGTTAGGTTCATTTTAATCTATTTGCATCTCATTTTAGGTTCATTTTAATCCGTTTGCATCTCATGTTAGGTTCATTTTAATCCGTTTGCATCTCATGTTAGGTTCATTTTAATCCATTTGCATCTCATTTTAGGTTCATTTTAAATCCATTTAAGTTCGCATAAAACACAAGTAGATTCATTTCAGCTGCATATCATTACACATCATATCATAGGTGAATATTCACATTGCATTCCATACATATCAACATCTCATAAACATTTAATTGCATTACAACATCACCAACATCACCATTAAAACAACTAGTGGCATATAACATAATCCCATACATTTTCATCCATAATAAATGTTTGTTAATCCGCATATTTAGTTACATCATATAGTCCATAAAATTACAACACCATGCATATATCACAAAAACATAATTGCATCCACCAGATCACACACATCATTTGAAAAAAACCATCATACATCCACAACATATAAAATATAACATCATCACAATAGAACATCATAAACCATCATATAAGCATCATCACAATAGAACATCATAAACCATCAGAAGTATCGCATCATATATAATCACTGCAAAAAATGTACATCGCTCACATCATCAAAAAATAAAGTGTCCTGATACAATGCCTCTAAGGGCTATCATGGTATAACTATCACATCGAGGATCCTCTCTCTGAGGGGGTAGAAGATGATGACCCTGGTCGAGCCTGTGATCCTGACGGCGGCTGTGGCTGTGGTGCTACTGGTACCTGAGGATCCTGTTGGGGCACATATGTGGGAGGGGGCATCATCTGCTAAACTGACTGAATAGATCTAGATCGATGTGATCTCGACGCCCCCGATCTACTGACCTGGCTGTAACTTGGTGCTCGCTACGCTGCAGGTACGGCTGCATAGTATAACCCCCGATAATACTCCATCCGTGCTCTGGCCTCTGCTAGCTCCCCCATACCTGAGCTACCTGTCCCTGTACCTGAGCTACCTGTCCCTGTGCCTGGCTCAACTGCCCCTGTATCTGATGCGCATGTGTCTGAGCCTGAGCCAGCTGAGTCTGCATCCCTGCCAAAATCGAGGCAAGGCCCCCACCCATAGCCTGTGCCCTACTCAACGCAGTCTCTGCCTGATGTGCTCTCATGAGCGCTGCATCCCGCTCTATCCTCAAATCCTCCATATCCTCTCTGGCCTGAGACAACTGAGCCTCTGACACTACCAACCACCCATCTACTCCCTGCAGCTGTCCCAACTCAGCCTCTCGGTGCCCCAACGCCTCCTCTAAACTGGCCACCTGAGCACGTAGTGTCTCTACCTCCTCCATCTCCTCCCGTGACCGTCACTGAGGCGTCAGCCTCTCAACCTCTGCCTCCATCCCTACCCCTGAGCTCCCTGCCTCAGCATCATGTCTACCGACCCGTAGCTGCTCCACCTGTGATGGGGATAGATCACCCTGCTCTGTCCTCGGCTGTCCACCGTGTCGTCGCAGTGCTCTACCCTGCCGTACGCCCCTAGCCTGGACCTGCTGTGCAGGAACCTGCTGTGCTGGAACCTGCTGTGCTGGAACCTGCTGTGCATGAACCTGCTGTGTTGGAACCTGCTATGCAGGAACCTGCTGTGCTAGAACCTCCTGCCCCACTGGCCCCTGTCCCGCTACCGCTACTGCCACCTCATCCACAAACTGACCATCTCTAGCGATCACCCTCTCCGACCCATCATCCATCACCTCCACAATGAAATCTGCAATGACCTCATCCCCATCCCCATCTGGATCATCCTCTGATATCGCCACTGTCGGATCTGTCAATCGAGTGGGCTGATGCATCTGCCACCATACATCATAAGCAGGGGTAGTACCTGCATCAATCACTGTGCTCCTCCAATCCCACTGAACTGGCCAAAGTGCTGCCCAGTCATTCAGCGCAACCTATGGCTGTAATGCTGTGGGCCAGTAGGCTATATCCCGCGGTGTCTACGCATATATCGCCATCTACTGAGGCGCATCCTGTACTCGTCCAAACTGCCGCATCACCCGTGAGGGTAGGTACATCTCTATGGTCCGATCCACACGACCCATAAGAAATCTCTGCTAAAATGTGTACGGGAGATGGGTCACATCATCCGGCCACTCCTCACAATCAATATATGGACGGTATACCATGCTAATCACGTCATCCAGTATCCTCTGCCAGTGGCGGACCTATCCAGTATAGGTATACAGTGCATCCTGATACAAAAACACAAATGCCTCAAACAGGCACCGATAATAACCGCATGTCAGCCGAGTCATGGGGATATGCTCCCAAAGCCATACGTGTAATAGCGTAACCCCAGCAGATAAAGCCCTATCATGAAGATAGGCGACCGTGTGCATCTCGTGAAGTAGCTGTGCTAGCATCACTGGCCCCCATGCGTAGACAGTATCATGACTCACCATCCCCTCTATCATCCCACTCCAGCCCACAGGAAAATCTCTGCCTCACCTATCCGGCAGCACCACACCTCCAATCAGCGCACACAAATATAAGGCAAAGGGATCTGCACCCACCGCAAGTGTCCTGTCATAATCCATCTCCCTCCCGTCTGCCGAAAACACCACGTGCTCTGCTCTAAACACTCTGATCAACGCAGTCCGCCCCCTCCTCGTGTCATACCTCACACATCGACCATGAATTAGCAGCTTGAGGATGCGATAAACATCCTCAAGTGTGATAGTCATCTCTCCTGTCTCGCTGCGGTATCGCTCCACTGCGACCGTCATCAGAGCTCTATGAGCTCGCAGCACTGGCATCGCTGCCACCGTCCAAAACCCCAGTCTCGCAAGTCGAGGCCGCCATGCCTCATCAAACAGCAGCATCACGGATCGCACTCGTCGCTCTCGCGACTGCAGTATAAACCGCCGTGTATCCTGCATCCACCACTTCTTCATTAGATACTAACTTTTTTTTTTCCCCAACACACCTTTTCTTCTAAATGTCTCACAGGCCCAAATCATGTGGCCCCACATAGATAGTCCTAGTGCCATTTTAAAAATAGCACTACTTTTCCCTACCCATCGCGCCAATACAAACAATGGCGCCACTGCGCACCATGTATTGCGCCAATCCAGACAATGGCGCAGCAATCAATTTTCGCGTCAATTAAACTTTTAGTGCTAAAACTAATAATAGGGCTATTCCCCATTATGGCGCTATTCCAAACGATAGCGTCGTTCTACCCATAATATGGCGTCAAAATGCCATATTTGCTTCGCCCTGAGTTTTGGCGCCAATCTAGACGATGGCGCTAATATTCCTCCAAAATGGCGATAAAATCGCCTCACCCTACCCTAGTGGATTGCGCTAATCCACCTTGTCTATGGTGCCACGCGCTCCTAACCCATATCCTGAAACCCAAAAACACGTGCGTAAAGTAAAAAATCACAAAGTTCGGGTTAGGCCCTACCTGGGGTCCAGCGTCGGGTGACCGCCCGACCTCTCGGAATCGCTCTGAGATGTGATGAAGTCGCGGGAACTGTGGGTTGCGCTCGCCCATCTCTCCTTTGTCTTTTCTTCTAGAAGGTCAAAAGTGTGCCAATGTGGCACTCTTTGGGCCCACTTTTCCTAATATAGGGGGCCATGTCCTCCCTCCATCCCTTCCTTTTCCCTCCAGGGTGCAGATCTTAGCCTTTTTCCTCTGTTTTTCCTCCCACCATCTTCTTTTTCCAACACCTCTCCAACTTTCACTTTCGTCACATCCTTTCGAGAGCTTACCTGCCAAATTGTTATTTTCCCCGCCAACCTCTCGAGGGGGCATCCCTTATCCATCTCATTCCTTCCCAGCAGCTGGGCCATATTTTTCTTCTTCGACTTGACGCCACTTCCCTCCTAGGTCCTGACGCCACATCAAAGAGGGGCAAATGTAGACACCTAAAAATGTCTCGACCACCAAACTGACTCCCGACATCCCTAAATTTACCAATTCCCTTTTCAACCAATTAATTAAATTTTTATTTAATTAATCACCCCTTTCATTTTCTAAGTCCACACCATTTTATCCCCAAAAATTGAATTAATTTTATTAATTCAATAGTCCAAACCTTAGCCAAGTGATTTAATAAATATACAAAATTTATTAAATCAATTCCACATTTTCCCTAAATCCAATTAATTAGTTAAAACCATGTTAACTAATTAATCTAGCCTACTAATTAGCCTATCCCTACCCTAGACAATTAAATAGCTATTATTTAATTGCCTACTCTAGCCTACCCCATCCTAGCCTTAGGATTAATTAATTAAATCACTAATTAATTAATCTTATCCCCCCTCTAATCCCTCTACTAATTTATTCCAGCCACATTAATTAGGTTAATCATCCTAATTAAGGAAATCAAATCCTCATTAGCACTTCTCTCCACACCTCCCAAATTTAAAATTCAAATAAATCACACATCACATTTACTCCTCTTACACATCCCTTACACATGTCATATCCACTCTTCCCCAAATGAATTTTTAATTCATTTTACCCTTCCCCATGTGAATTTTTAATTCACAAATAATCCATCTCACCCAACCTCATTTATTCACCCCTTTCCTAAAAATGAATAAAAGATTTACTTTTATTCCTAGCCCTCCATCTTCCAAGATCAAATCTAGGCCCTCCACCTCACTTTCATCCTCCACCATTGATCTCTCCAATCAATCTCCACCTTTGGATCAAAATCCTCTCCAAAAATCTATAAATACAACCTCTCACAAGTCATTTTCATCATCCATTTTCATGCAAAGTTACCATGCCAAAATCACCTTTGAGTTAATAGTGAGTTGCACAATTGAAGATCATTTCACATTTGGATCAATAGTCTAGGGATCATCTTAGTCTTAGGAGCTTCTTTTGGGTGCAAAGGCTCCTTCTTTCCCTTGATGGGATTAGGTTGTGTATGTGAGGTATAATCTCTTGTGTTATTGCATTTGATTTAGTGTTTTCTCTCATTTTGCATTATCTAATCTACAGCAGGTTCATGGAGTATCCATACGCGAAAGATGTCATGCTTTTGTTCTTCCTATACAATTTAAGCCTGGGATGAGTGCGAGTCAAATGAGTGGGTTGACAAATGGAAGTTATCTTAGCCCACTTGACATGTATCAACCCCTGACGGCACTAGAATTAACACAGATGGAACCATAAGTTGACTTTGACCACATATCAAATCTAGTTCAACCAGGTAATATATCTATTTGCATAGTTTTTGAAATTCCTAATGTCATCTTTGTTAGATTCAGGGCAGACAACTGAGAGGGGGGGTGAATCAGTTGTCCAAAACTTTCTTGCAATTTACACACTTAAATCCACTTTGTAATTCAGTAACATAATAATAATTCAATTATGGAAACACAATGCATTAAACCAAGAGCAGAAACACATTAACACATAAGACACCAATATTTTGACATAGAAAACCCGGTTAAGGGAAAAACCACAAGGTGATTAACCCAACATTGTATTCTCTGTTAGAAGAATAGAAAAAACAAAATGGTACATGCCAATTAGGGCTCACTACCTGAGCACACTGCTCACAAGAGGCTCACTGCCTACAAGAGACACACTGTCTACAAAGAAATAAGTATCACATACATGAACTAGAGAATAGCATCTTCACCATGCTTGAATCAGTTCTATTTAAGCCCAATACTTATGCTCTGCCTTTTTCTCTCCTCCTCACTACCACACACTCATCTCCACAAGACACTCTTGAAATGACTTCGCAATCCCTTATTTATACAAGACATCAACTTAGGAATGATCATTTAAGTTAGCAAACATCAACAAGAACATCTGCAGGATGTGTAACTCATCTTGTCGGCCAATCTTAGGAAGAACACCATCATCCAGAAGTTATTCTTCAATTGCAAGCTCCAACTCCAATGCGGACCACCAACATGAACTAGACACGATCCAAAGACCTCCACAAGCTTGCCTGAATCACCAAGAACATCCATAGTTCATTTGCTTCTTGAAATCCTTCTCTCCTTCATCTGAAACCTCAAGAACATAGTCTGTCATTACTATCACAAAGGAATAGATGCTTGTGGACCTTCAAACCATGAACCAATCAAGTTGACACTAGATAAAGACTTCCTCAAATTCGCAGAACAGGATAATGTATTTCTGGATCTCATCGAACTTGTCTGTATCACTCTGTCACCTTTGAACACCTGTCGAAACCAGTTTTACTTGAGCAACCATAACTTCTTTAGATCTTCATGCAAACCTCTAAAATCTTTAATGGATCATCTTAAGACACATATCTAAAAATCCCTTTAAACCGCATCCTTTGATACTCATCTTAACTTGGACTTTTACCTTACTGTCTTCATTGTTCTTCACTGTTCCTGATATGACAAATTTTCTCAATATCCTTAGCAAACAGTTCATCCAATCCTAATCATTAATGTAACAGAAGTATGTTGACATCAATGACAACATCGGTAAGGCCCATACTTGCAACAATCTCCCCCTTTGTCATTGATGGCAACATATGATGTGAAAAACTGTTTGACCATCAAGACAAGAACTTCTCCTTACTGTCACAACTCCCCCTATCAACAACAACCATTCACATGTCTGCTCTTTCCTTCCTACTCCCCTTTGATCAGCAACCACTTGTTTTTCACATGTCTCCTCTCCCCCTTTGACATCGATGGAAAAGGTCACATACTTGCAATTCCACTACTTCAAAATCATACCAGCTACTCCCCCTGAGTGGTAGCTCCCCATCATCAGTCTGGACCACAAGATATGACTGTGAAATCCACCGAACTGATGCACATCAGTGCACCTTAGTTCATCACCAAAGGGGCAATAACCCCTAACTTCTCCTTGAGATGCTCAAAAGAGTCCTTAGGTAGAGGTTTAGTAAAGATGTTTGCAATCTGATCCTTGGAAGGCACAAACTCCAATCTGACTTCATTGTTATTTATTTGCTCTCTCAAAAAGTGAAACTTGATGGATATATGTTTAGTATTTGAATGCAACACCAAATTCTTTGATATATTTATTGCACTTGAATTATCACAGAAAATTGTGATAGGCTCCTCATACTCCACTCTTATGTCTCTTAGCATTTGTTTCATCCACAAAACTTGAGTGCAACTACCTACTGCTATAATATATTTTACTTCTGTAGTGGATAGGGATATTACCTCTTGTTTCTTGCTTATCCAAGAAACCAATCCCTTCCCCAAAAAGAATGCTCCACCACTGGTACACTTTTGGTCATCCACATCTCCTGCCCAATCAACATCTGTTTAGGCATGAAGAGAGAAATCATGATCTCTAGGGTACCACAGACCATACTCAACTGTCGCTTTTAGATATCTAAAAATCCTCTTGACTGCCATGATATGAGATTCTCTAGGATCAGCTTGGAATCTAGCAACAAGACCAACAACATTCATAATGTCAGGTCTAGTTTGAGTGAGATACAACAGACCTCCAATCATTGACCTATACTTTTTCTGATTAGCCTTGGGAGAGTCATCATCTTTGCTCAACTTACATCCAGTTGCCATGGGAGTAGTAATTGGCTTTGAGTCTTCCATCCCAAATTTCTTCAACAATTCTTTCACATGTTTGGTCTGAGAAATGAAGATTCCTTTCTTTGTTTGAGTGATTTGTAGACTCAAAAAGAAATTCATTTCCCCAAGCATGGACATCTCAAATTCACTTTTTATTTGATTTGCAAAGGTTTTACACATACCATCTCTTCCTCCAAAAATGATATCATCAACAAACACTTCAAGAATCAATATATTTTCATGATCAATTTTGAAATACATATTACTGTCAGCAGTACCTTTGTTGAAACCAATCTTCAAGAGATGTTTATCCAATATTTCATACTAGGCTCTTGGGGCTTGCTTCAGTCCATACAGTGCTTTCTTCAACTTGTAGACCATATCACCATGATCAAACAATTGAAATCCATCTGGTTGCTCAACGTACACTTCTTCTTCCAAGTCACCATTCAGGAAGGCAGACTTGACATCCATCTGATACACTTTGAAATCTTTGAAGGCAGCAAATGCAAGAAATAATGTGACTGCTTCAATTCTAGCCACCAGAGAAAAAGTTTCTTCAAAATCAACTCCTTCTATTTGAGAATAGCCCTTGCAGACAAATCTGGCTTTATTTCTGATTACTTCACCAACTTCATTTAGTTTGTTCCAGAAGACCCATTTGGTTCCAATCACATTCTTATTTCTAGGTCTGGGAACAAGATCCCAAGTGTGATTTTTCTCAATTTGCATCAGTTCTTCCTCCATTGCTTTAGTCCAGTTTTCATCATTGCAAGCTTCATTCACTATCTTAGGTTCAATCTTTGAAATCAGACAATACTCATCTGAATCTTGAGTAATTCTTCTTCTAGTTTGTACACCTTTACTTTTGTCACCTATGATCTGATCTTCAGAGTGGTTTAGTCTTACATACCTTGCAATTTTGGGAGATTCTTGCACTTCAGATTCTTGATCAGGCTCATTAAAACTCATCTCTTCTTCCTAATTTACTAGATTAGTTTGAATCTGAATTTTAGAAGGGGCTTGGGTTCCTTGAATCATAACACCATTCTTCCAATCTTCATCATATTCATAAGACCTTGAGGGTTTTTCAATTCCTTCATCAACTTTTACATTAGTACTTTCTATAATCTTCTTAGTCTCTTGTTATAACACCGGTATGCTTTGCTTTGAGTAGAGTAACCCAAGAATACTCCTATTGATAACTGAGAGGGGGGTGAATCAGTTATCCTAATATTTAAACTTTCTAAACTTTCTTATTAGTTAGTGCAACATCAAATCAAATAAGCAAGCATGATCATGAAATGGAAATAACACCAATACACATGACACAAAGATTTTGATGTGGAAACCCTATTAAGGGAAAAACCACGGGGTGATTAACCCAAGATGTTATTCTCTGTTAGAAGAATAGATAGAACAAAATGGCACTTGCCAATTAGGGCTCATTGCCCGAGCACACTGCTCATAAGACACTCACTGCCTACAAGAGACTCACTATCTACAAGAATGGAAGGTAACTCAATGTTTGAACTGATGAGAAGCATCTACTCATGCTAAGATTCAGTTCCGGTTAGGCTCAATAAACTGATCTACTGCTCTTCATTCTTACTCTCTTTTAATGCTGCTGTACTTTCATATTCCGGACCTGTCTCCCTGTCTTCACTCTGCTTTTCTACTTTTCTTCACACCACACACTGCACACACACACCTTCACATCTAAATCCATCTTGTATATATATCCGCATAAGTGATTTCATCACATTTCTAGTTGGCATCCGGAATAGTCAATATTTTCCCAAGCTTTGATTTGTCAGCTGGATCCTTGCTTACCAAGTGATACGGATCTAGGAGGTGCTTGTAGAAGTCATCAATCATGTCAGCCAATCATGAATGATACCTCAAGAAACTTATTTATTAGCAATATCTCTTCCAAATTAGGATCTGACACTCTGTCGGTACAGTTCTTCCTCTGTCTACTCTGCCAAACAGGAACCCAACACTCAAGTTCTCATATCTCTTCACCCTTCCATCACCGGAGGCTAAATCCTTGGAACCTATTAGTCAAGGTACTCCTCTTGACTTCCCCAAATTTGTACTTCACTGAAATAATTCCTCTGAGAGATCTGAGCCTGACTGTCAGACCTTGCTGACTGCTCTGTTCTTACTTACCAGATCATGACATTTCTTCAATCTGACTTCTGGTAGAGACTCATCATGTCTTGTGGATGTGTGGGATAACCTTTGTTGCCATCAATGACAACATTCATGAATCCATATAGTGTCTCTTGCCAACAATCTCCCCCTTTGGCAATGATGGCAACACTTAGTGAAAAATGACTAAGTGTCACACTATACTCCCCCTTGGCTGATGCTTTGTCTCTATGTACATTTTCTGGAGCTCCCCCTTAGCTAGATTCCTCATTTTTCACTGCTCATCACTCCCCCTTTGACATCAATGGCAAAGGGTAGGGTCCGTACATCAAAATTTTTCAAAATTTCAACTATACTTATCCGCATAAGTATATACATATAGCATGCTTACATATACTGAAGTATGTCTGCAAAAGTTGTCTTCAATTGGACAAATTCTATTGCCCAACTTTGCTTCATCCTATCCAAAATTGAGATGTGACCACTCAACAGGAATGCAAATGCATCTGCCCTTTTTAGATTTGTCGGATCACTGGTCCGAGCTGTGGTCTGAACTTCTTTTATGGCCTCATGCATGGCCTCTAACTTAGGGATAATTATCCCTCTAAGTTCACCCAACCTGCTTATTCTATTTTTCTTTTCCTTCTCAAGCTTCTTGATTTCATTCAAGACTGCAATAGTCTGACATTCTTGACTTATTATGGAGGATGAGAGAGGAACAAAATTCTTAGATAGATTTGTTAGTTTGTCCTCCTGTTCTTTCACTCTCTTCTCAATATCCAATGTTACTTGGGACCATGATAAACAAAATTTGTATACTTCCCCACCATCTTTAAGGGCATTTTCTAAGCTTTTTATCCCAATATTCATATTCCTCCTATCATTTGTTATTAGCCCTTGTACCTCTGATAATATTTTTGCCAAGAATTCCTTCCGGACTTTATCTTCTGCTGACTTCTCTAGGGAATCAAAATGTGTGCTAACACTATTGATTAGAGATTTGAGATTATCGAATGAGGAGGCTAAGGGATCCTTCTGAAAAGATGGCATGATCTTTTCAAGCACACTGGATGCAGCTTCTATAAGCTCACAGTCTTCCATGTGAGATTTCAAGAGTTTTTCGTTGGCCTTTGCATTAGAAAATAAAGCTATCTTCATTGTTTGTACCAGAGAAAGAGAATCAAAATCAAATGGTCCTCGTAGAAGTTTTGGTTCATCAATCTCTATTGTCTCTTTGTTTAGGAATTCTTTGACAATTTCTGCAGTGTCTCTTGCCAGAGACAGATTCTTCTTCTCTTCTGCAGTCTTGGAGCTATCATCATGTTTTTCCTTCACTTCTTTTTCTTTCTCCTCTATTCTTTCTTCTCCTTTGGATTTGGAGTCAGTAGGGGAAACCGAAGGAGTGATTGTTTGTTCATGGGCCACCTCTTCCGAAGCAGAGGATTCCAAGCCCTTATCTTCACTGGTGTCCACTACTTCTGCTGTCATTGCCTCAGTAGATCCTTCTTCAACACTTGTGGCAGATGGATTAACACCTAAATCTTCTATAACCAGAAGATTGAATCTTTTGAAGGAATTCAAGAGGATCTCTTTTGTTTCATTTGCTACTTTATCAGTTTCTCCAAGCATGAGCTGATTCATTCTAGCTTTGCTCCGGAACTCATCCTTGCAATCTTTGAAGATCATATTCATTTGTTTCTGAGTGATTGAAGGATAGAGCTAAATAGCTATCTACTCCCGAATTTCTAGATCTTTGGCTTGGGTATTGTTCTTCCTTATTTTAAGTTCCTTCTCCAAGCTTTTGGGGATCAGAGATATAATTTTAATGAATGCTTTGTTGTAGATGTTTAGATACCTGACTGTGGCATCTTGCAATATCTTCTGATCAGCTTCACCATAATCATCACAGAATTCAACCATTGGCTAAAGATTTCCATCCACTGTAACTGATTTGATGATGTCATCAATGCGAAGAGTGGGTTTTTCAACAAATTCCTCTACCTTTTCTTCTTCGCCTTGACCGATAGAGGGTTCACTGGATGTTTTCTTCTTTTTCTTCATTTTCTTGACTTTTTCATCAGATTCAGTCTCCTCTTCATCTTCTTGACTAGCATAAGATCTTGTGGCTTTTGTCTTAGTTCTCTTCTCTCCTTTTCCGGATGATCTTGCTTCCAGTTTTGATGTCCTTGAGCTTTTAGCAGTGGCAGGTGTAGATTTCTTTGATGATCTGGTCTGGGTGGAAGATTCTACCGAAGCACTTTTCTTTTCTGCCTCTTTCTTTTCTTTCTCTACTCTTTCCATCTTTTCTCTATTGGCAGTAAGTGTCTCTTTTGAGATGCCAAAGTCTTTGGCAATATTCTCTACTTCTTTTCTTACCTTTCTCTTCATCTTCGGTTGCCTTAACATGGATCTTCACACTAAGTTCTTCAAAGGTTCCAAACCTTTCTACCTTGGGATCCCTTGGTTGACTTAGCATGTGTTGAACATGCAGTTCTGCAATTTTCTCATCCACCTCATACCCCATTGGCATGATCCACACTGTTCTTGGTTCCACTGCCTCCATTAGGCATTGATCAGTCTCTCCCATAAAACATATAGTGTCTTTATACTTTTCAACTAGAGATTGAGGAATTCTCTCTCTAGCTTGCATCATGTTCTGGAAGTTTTTGAAGAAAGCCTAGAGGGCTGTATTTTGTACTTTGTCGTCACCAAGTCCATGTAAATAATCCCTGATTTGGATAGCTACTGGTCTATCATTCTCCCACACCCAACCACTAGATCCGGGAAGATCATTCATAAAGTAGAAGAATAAGCACAATATCAATCCACCATACTTGAATGAATTCTTTTTATCTTTCTTTATTTTCTGTAGATTCTCCAAGAGTTGGTTTAAAAGGAGATGACAAAGATTGTAGTCTGCATCCTTTCTTAGCATTTCATAAGCAGTGTAGATGGCCATTCCAGGTACTGAATTCTCCCTACTAGAATGATATATCTTGTATCCAATGATCATGGAGGAAAACTTGACATCCGGATCAGTGATGTCATCTATTGTCATTGCTCTTTTGTCAAACTTTGATCCGGTAACCTCACTCAAAGTTTGATTCTTGACAGATTTAAGAACAGGAATTCCATCGGATGAGTGCAATCTGGTAACTGCCCTAATGGCATCTTTTGTGATCTTGAATGGTCCATTTAACCATATGAAATTGTCATGTATCTTGCTCAAAATATACCTGACCCATTCATCCTCAGCAAAATAGGGGAAATGTATGCATTGTACAAAGTGCTTGTCTCAGAGGGCCTTAAATTAGGGTTTGAGCTCAAAAGAATCATCTATCAGTTTTTTGTGGAAGATATCCCTCAATTTGAACTCACTGAAATCTTCACTATTTGCATGAATGTAAACCCTAATATCTTCTATGTGCAAGACACCATGCGGTACACTAGAAAATCCTCCTAGGGGATCTATTTCCAAATATTTGTAGGGATGTTTCTTGAATTTGGGGCGAGGCCTATCAGTGATCTTCACTATATTTAGAGTACCCATCATTCAAGGATTTTACAAAGAGATTTTTTATAACGAAAAATACCTTTGCGCTTGTAGGGTTCGCAGAGTGAACTTGAGTGATTTGCTGATTGAATCAACTCCAATGGTTGGTCTTTGAGAAGTTTGAAGCAATTCATTACAGAGCTCTCCTTTCTTCTTTTTCGAATGCAAATGTGCAAATGGTGAGCACATGAACCCTTTTATTTGCAAGAAAAAGCCCTAAATTCATACTGCAATAAATGCGCAACTTAAGTTATTCCGGTTGCTCTGTTCTTCTTATTTTGAAATAGATCTCTTTTTGGATCACTGTAATATGCTTAGAGTTATCCTTGGTGAATAACTACGATCTTTCTTACTTTCCTTAACCATTTGATTTATCCACAGATCAAGATGTCTCAATTTTAGAATCACACCGGACAAAACTTGTAAGAAGCCTACTTTTACCGGAAGTCTGAAGGGATCTAGACACTTTAAATCTCCATGCAGATCTTTTCAAATCTTTACCATGGCTTATCTAGGTATTTCTCTGAAAGCCCTTTGATCCGCAACCTTTCATGTGCTGATTATAGGCACCAATTGACTCGCTGGGGGAAAATGTTTTTCCTTGTGTCTCCCCCTGAGCTAGAGCTCACTTTTTAATTTTCAGAAAGAATATCAGCACCAGATTCTGGTGCAGATCCATCCCCTACATTCTCTATACTTCTCTTTACCCAAATCTTGTTCATCTCACATTTAACTTCATCCGCATTCACTTTTCCTTTTCCTTTGTCTTGATTTTGATTATGGTGTATCGGACCCTTTTTGTCCTGATTCTTGCTTCTACAGAATTTAGCGGTATGACCGGATCTATTGCAATTGTAGCAGACAACATTTCTTTACATATTTGACTGATATACTCTTGATCTACACTGATTAGCCATATGACCCACTCTATTGCATGCAAAGCATCTACCATTGAATGAATTGTTCATTTGCATATTTCTACATTCATGAGATTTGTGGACATACCTTTTGCAGTTGAAGCACTGTCCGGAGAAGGATGAATTGGTTTGATTCATTCTCTTTCTACATTGATTAGCTTTGTGACCAAAGTTACTGCAGTTATGGCAGTATCCATTGAAGGATGGAAATCTTTGAGCATTGGGTTGCCTTACCGGAGGTCTTCTAGGTTTGTCCCTTGGATTTCCTGATCCAAAATTCTTCTGACCAGATCCGAAGCTTTCACCTTTCTCATAGCCTAAACCACGCTTGTCATCTACCCTCTTTTGGCTTTCAAGAAGAACTTCAAGTTGAGCAGAGCTTATTTTGAATTTCTCTTTGTATTCATTTCCTATTTGAAGATCCCTTTTAAGAGTGTCAATTTGATCCTCAAGTTTTTCTTCATTATCTCTAGCATCTTCAAGATCAGATTCAAGATATCTGATTATTCTATCCATCTTGTGGCAGTCTTCTGATTTCTCCTTGAGAGATTGTCTTAGATCATCTTCAGTCTTTTTTTTCTTCAATTTCTTGTGTGAATTTCATAACTCCTGATTCCATTTCATGTCTTGCCATAATGACCTCTTTTGACAATTTTTCACATAACTTAGTTTTCTCCTTCAGGTCTTCATTTGTATCATTTGCTTCACCTTGACTTGCTAATTGCTAAAGTAGTTCCTTTCTCTTCTTCATAGAGATGCTTAGTTTCCCTTTTAATTCATTTATGAAATTATCAGCCTATTTAAGTCTTTCCTTCAATTCATTGACTTCAGAGTTGGAATGTTCAAGATCGTCTAGGGCAGACTGAAGTTGTTCCCTCAAACCATACATATCCATTTGAATTTCCAGATCTTCCTCAAGTTGTTAGGCTCTGTTCAGAGGAACTTGGCTCTGATACCAATTATTGATAACTGAGAGGGGGGGTGAATCAGTTATCCTAATATTTCAACTTTCTAAACTTTCTTATTAGTTAGTGCAACATCAAATCAAATAAGCAAGCATGATCATGAAATGGAAATAACACCAATACATGACACAAAGATTTTGATGTGGAAATCATGTTAAGGGAAAAACCATGGGGTGATTAACCCAAGATGTTATTCTCTGTTAGAAGAATAGATAGAACAAAATGGCACTTGCCAATTAGGGCTCACTGCCCAAGCACACTGCTCACAAGAGGCTCACTGCCTACAAGAGACTCACTATCTACAAGAAGGGAAGGTAACTCAATGTTTGAACTGATGAGAAGCATCTACTCATGCTAAGATTTAGTTCCGGTTAGGCTCAATAAACTGATCTACTGCTCTTCATTCTTACTCTCTTTTAATGCTGTTGTACTTTCATATTCTGGACCTATCTCCCTGTCTTCACTCTGCTTTTCTACTTTTCTTCGCACCACACACTGCACACACATACCCTCACATCTAAATCCATCTTGTATATATATCCGTATAAGTGATTTCATCACCTTTCTAGTTGACATCTGGAATAGTCAATATTTTCCCAAGCTTTGATCTGTCGGCTGGATCCTTGCTTACCAAGTGATGCGGATCTAGGAGACGCTTGTAGAAGTCATCAATCATGTCGGCCAATCATGAATGATACCTCAAGAAACTTATTTATTAGCAATATCTCTTCCCGATTAGGATCTGACACTCTGCCGGTACAGTTCTTCCTCTGGCTACTCTGCCAAACAGGAACCCAACACTCAAGTGCTCATATATCTTCACCCTTCCATCACTGGAGGCTAAATCCTTGGAACCTATTAGTCAAGGTACTCCTCTTGACTTCCCCAAATCCACACTTCACTGAAATACTTCCTCTGAGAGATCTGGACCTGATTGTCGGACCTTGTTGACTGCTCTATTCTTGCTTACCGGATCATGACATTTCTTCAATCTAACTTCCGGTAGAGACTCATCATGTCTTACGGATGTGTGGGATAACCTTTGTTGCCATCAATGATAACATTCATGAATCCATATAGTGTCTCTTGCCAACAATTCCTTCATCACTTATAGCATCAAACTTGCCTAGATCTTCATCTCTCTTAATGTAACACTTCCTACCAAAGACTCTAGAATACCTCACAGTAGGAGTGATGCCAAACCAAGGTTCATAAGGAGTCTTACCAGTATTGCTTCTGATTTGTACTTGATTGAGAGTATAGACTGCAGTGCTGAGAACTTCTCTCCAATAGGTCTAAGGAACATTTGCTTCCATCATCATGGTCCTAGATGCTTCCTAGATGGTCTGGTTCTTTCTCTCAACTACTCCATTCTACTGTAGAGTCCTAGGAGCAAACAACTGTCTCTTTATTCCATGTTTCTCACATAAATCTATGAACTCATAGAATGTGAATTCTCCACCTCTATCAAACCTCAGACATTTCAATTTTAATCTGGTTTCATTCTCTACCATAGCCTTGAATATTTTGAATTTTTCAAGAGCTTATGATTTCTCTTTCAGAAAAGTTACCCACATCATCTGAGAATAGTCATCAATTAGTAACATGAAGTATCTATCACCTTGCACACTCCTAATTCTTGCTAAACCACATAAATTAGTATGAACTAAGTCTAATAATCTGGTAGAAGATTGTTCCTTGCTTTTGAATGAGACTCTGCTCTGTTTACCCAATTGACATTCCTTGCACAAACTATTTGTAGGCTTCACCAATTTTGGAAGATCTCTTACAGCTTGAGTATTGCTTATCTTGATGATATTATCAAAATTCACATGACACATCCTCCTATGCCATAACTAACTCTAATCAATTTGCACAAATAGACAACTTTTACCAGTACCAACTAAATGGAAGATGTTACCTTTTGTTTGGGTACCGGATGCAATCTTTGTTCTAGAATGCTCAAAGATCTTGCATTTTCCATTCTTGAATCTAAGATCATAGCCTTTGTCCACCAACTGTCCAACACTAAGAAGATTGTGCTTCATTCATTTAACATACAGTACATTACTGGTTTTGTTCCTTCCATCAAAGGAAATAGTTCCTCTACCTCTGATTCTACCAGCAGAATTATCACCAAATTTTACCACTCCTCCTTCATACCTTTCCAAATCTATGAACTTATTTTTGTCACCTGTCATATGGTGAGAGCATCCACTGTCAATGACCCAATCATCCTTTTCTTTAACTTGGGCAGCCAGAGCTCTTTCTACAACTTTATGATTGATAGATTTAGAGGGCATTGGATCTTCTTCCTTGATGGCAATGAACACCTAGTCACTTCCAGATTTGTCTCCTGTCTCTAATTCATCATCTGTTACTCCTTCATCATCTCCTTCATGAACATAGTAACAATTCTTTTAGAACCTTGATCTATTAGGATTTGGCCTTGAAAATCTTTTCGGACATCTTGAGGCAAAATGACCAATCTTATTGCAGTTAAAACACTTAAAAGGCAATTTTCCTTCATACTTACCAGATCCTCTTGGCAGTCTTTTCGCAATAAGGGCTTCAAGTTGAGCAATTTTTGCTTCTTCTTCTTCTAGATCTTTTCTTGATTTTTCATACCAAGATAGTTTCCTTGAAGAGTTCTCTCCCGGATAAAACCTTTGTTTACCTTTTACAGAGGCACTGGCTTTGAATGTTGATTCAATCTTTGGGGGTAAATCTCCAAACTCGGTCATTTCAAATGCAGCCAATTTACCAACCAATTGATCTCTTGTGATAGTTGTATGAGCTCTGAATTCTTTAATGGCAGCAACTTTGATTTTATAAGAAGCGGGAAGGGATTTGAGAACTTTGCCAACAATCTCATCTTCATCCAAGACTCCACCAGCACTTCTAATGCCACAGACAATCTCATTTACTATTGGCATAAAAGTAGTGATATTTTCATCATCTCTCATCTTCAAATTTTCAAATATCTCTTTTAGACTCTGTAATCTTCCACATTTAATATACTTGTCTCCTTCATGTAGAAGTTTCAGTTTTTGCCAAATCTCAAAAGTAGTTGGTAGATCAACAACATTTGAAAGCTCTGAATCAGATAATGTGCTTAGAAGAGCCTCTATAGTCCATAGATTGTTTTCAACATCTGTGATTTCATTTTGGGTTTGTTGGTACCTGAATATGTATATGCAAGAACCTTCCCAAAAAATCCAAAAAATTCTAAGTCTTTGGGCCTCCTCAGCATGTTTCAATGTTAGCATCATTTTTTCTTCCAAGGAGGTCATCATCATCATATTTCTAGTTATCACCGTAATGTTGCTTGTGAGGGTCATCATATTTTCTGCCTGCATGATCTTTCACCGGGGTGATATTTTAACATCAGGTGATCTTAGTTAAGATCATCCTGATGATGTTGCTGCAAGGTTCTAAGTATGACCCGATATTCATCGAGGTCATCATATTTGAATATTGGGTGATCTTTGTTAAGATCACCCTAATGTTATTTTATCACTTCATGTCCTTTCATCACCCGATGCTGCTGATGTCATATTCTTGTCAAGGTGATATCCACTTGTCTAATCGACATCATCATATTCCAAGGAAGGGGGTGATATTTTCAAGTATCAATCATATTCATACATCACCCCGATCTTACAATGGAGCTACAGTGCACCCTGATATTTTGGGGGGGTGATATTTCTAAATATCTGGTGATCTTCTGAATATCACCCCGACGTCAATATGATGGTGACATCATCCGGATATGAGGAGATGCGTGGTATGCAAATATGATGCTGACGTTATCAGGATTTGTGTGGACATATAGGATGTTCATCGGTGAGACATTTGGTATCGGCTAAGCAGGAGGATCTTCCTTCGATGCATCAAGTTATGCCGATGAAGGCGATTATCATGCAGGTGATATTGCAATATGTTGCTGACGTCAGGGTGATATTTTTATCAGGTGATGAGGTCCGAATATGTTTTCCCGCAGGGTGATACTTCCTGTGGGGTGATATTTCACATCGGGGTGATGTGAGATATCGAGGTGACTTTTTGTACCGGTGGGAGAGATCTTGGGTGTGCCGATGGTTTGCGGTCTCACCGAAGACTTGGCAATGGGTGTAGCAGTCGATGTGACATGTGATGTTGGCAGGAGGCTCTATATTTGTTCCAATGGTGTGGGTCACACTGACGGAGGCGGGAGTAACACCGATGGGCTGCTAGCGGTTGGCTCGCGGGTCACGCAGGGTAAAATGTGCGACAATATGTTTACATGCAACGTGGTGTATAAAGTGTTGAGGGGGTCACCGTGGGGTGCATGTGGGATAATTTGTTCCTACATGATTTGAAATATCAGGGTGATAAATCTTGGCGGGAAACGGTTGCGATGCACAGTATGATGTTTTTCCCAAGGCCGCGAGTAGGTGGGCATTAATGGTGATTGTTGCAGAGGTATGGGTGATGGCGTGGATGGATCAATCACTTGACTAGAGATGTGAATCCCCAGGCGGCGACGCAAGGCTCGAGACCTTTCCCTGTCTCCTCTTCCACCTGCTGCATTGAATGTTTGAGCACCATTTCCTTAGAATGAACTGTATCTGGCAGACTTTTGAGTTGCCCAGTGATTACTGCTGAGTACCTTCCTGCTGTATATAGCAGGCTGTGTTGCTCATTTTTAGAGGTTGTTGAAGGCCTGGGGCATTTTTGTGAAAATAACAAAAAATAGGGCATGATCCTAGTTGTTCCATCCCATTTTGGAGTTTATGAGTTGCAACATGAATGTATTTTGCACATATGTTCAGTTTCAATGTTGATTTTATATGAGAAATGCTTCATTGCATGTGTTTATCTGCTTGTCTCCATTTGTTGCATGTTATTCTCCTTATGAATCTAGTTGCTAAGGGTTTCTCAGGTTCTAGGGTATGGTTTTCTATATCACATGTTTGATCTCTAACTTCCATTCAAGGAGTGGATTAAATTGTTTTAGGTTGAGCATGGGGAAGGTTGCATGTCAGCAGGGATATCTGTAAGTAGAGGCAGCTAAATACCCATCCTTGGGTGATGTTTGTAAGGCAAGCATCAAGCTCAACCCTTTGAAACTTGAATGACAAGTTGCAAACCATCTGTTGTATATGTCTAGTTGACTCCTTGCCCAATGGATAGGCACCAGTCTGCTCTTGGGTCAATAGTTATGAGCCAAAACCCCTTGTCTTGCATCTAGGACATTATGTCCACCCATTTCAACACCTCCACCTGTTAGTTGTAGGAGTAGGATTAGGAACCCCCTGCATGCTCTCATACCCACCAAACAAATATGTCTAAGAATGTTGCCAACCTTGTGATCTACCATGCAGATCTTGGTCCAGACATGAGAGTATTCTGCCTATTGTTGTCAAGCTAAATCTATCAGTCATTGAGCAAGTCAAGGTCACATCTTTAGTTATAGGGACACCCCCCTTGGTGCGGCAGAACCAGAAGTGAAGGGGAGGAGCTCACACAACCTCCTGTATTAGTCGGCTGAATCTACCTGTGCATTAGAACTGGCAAACCCTAATGCTGATTCAGAAGAAAAACCAACAAAATGGCGACTCCGCTGGGGATGATTTGATGAAAACCGAATATATTTTATCCATCTGAGTCACCAACAAAATGGTGACTCTGCTAGGGAATGTTGATGTAAAGTGATATCCTACAGTCTTTGGTGAAGTTTGCCTTGCTCTTGCCTTATTATTTATACTACCCACCAACTACCGAGGCCTCCTTGGTGGATTTGGTAGCATTACTTCTCATCTCCTCTAAGAGAAGAGTAGCCACAATCTCATCAAGCACTAGTTTTGAGATAGTTCTTCCAATAGCCATTACTAGGTTGTCCCATGAGTCTGACAAAGAACATAGAAGGGCCACACATCAATCTTCCTCTTCCATCTTCATACCCACAGATTGTAAGTGGGTTATAATCATGTTGAACATATTAAGGTGCTTTGCAATAAAATCACCATCACCCATTCTCAAACTATACAACTTTCGTAGAAAAATCTTATTAATTAGGGATTTAGCGTGATATAATTTCTCCAACTTTTCTACAAGGATCTTGTGGTGGATTCTTCATAGACATTCAATAACATAGAATTTGCCAAGTAAATCTCGATAAGTCTTCTCGCCTATCTATCCCACACTACCTAATCATCCAATGACATTGCAATTGATTTTGATCTAAATATTGATGTCCACATATCTTGATCTATGAGCAAATCATTCATCTTGAGCTTACACAATTTCAAGTTAGTGCCATTAAATTTTTTCAACTCTAGAATATAGATGTGCTTGCCATCTTTCTTGAAACAAAAATATTTTCTATGTGCAATCCCACTCAAACCAATATTAGTACAAAAACAACTTATTCCTACCATCTAGGACTCAAGTTCATCAAACATGGATGAGAACCACCTTTAGGGTAGGATGGAAATTTTTGCACCTCAAACTAGCCATTTCTCTTTGTCAAATCCACTCTATTTTCACATGTTTTTTTTAAAATTAAAATACTTTTTACATGTGCAATGTATTCTAATTTATCTTGGAGACCATATAAGGCAATCAAATAAGCAAATAATCATTTTACTTTTGACTCGGGAGGCCAATCTTTTTATTGGTTTCAAAGTCTCCCCGCAAAATTAGCTGGTCATAGACCATATTAACTAAAAACATGGGGTTTAATCAAAAGCTTAGGAGAGGGAAACTATTTGGATACAATGAAAATAATCATAGAAAGAATGCAGCAGGGAAATTACATTTTTACTGCAAGAGAAATAGAGTGTTGCACATCATCTATGTAAAGGACATGGTTACCCATTACCAGCTTCCCATGTCCAAGTTTGTCAACAAAGACAAGACCCTTGCAAATTTCGAGCTTGAAATGAATTCTCTGCTTTGCTCTTGCTGGGAGGAAAATCTTTCGGAATGCTACGAGTTGCTTCTTGGGACTATACGGTTGTCTTGTTGGGGATTTAGAATATAACAGTACTGTATGGCTTCCATCTCTAAGACCTATGTTCTCCACATCAACAATAACATCGATAACAATTTTCTGACATTTGATGACGCTTATTGGGATGATCTGACAAGAAGAATTCCGTTTGTAGTCCCAACATGCATTTTTTGTTTTCAGGGGTACATAAAGCAGTGTAGGTGCCTTAACCAGAGTGGTTTTGAAGTTTGTGTAACTCAGACCATCACCAAAATTGTAGATAGTTGGCCCTATGTAGAATCTGTAAGTTCGACCAGGATATCCTCTTCGTGGACTTGGCCTCATGTTCATGTCAGTCATGCGAACTTTAACAAAATCTTGTGGATACCAGGTCACAGGTAATCTCCCACCTGAAACAAAAGAAAGTAAGTATCAGTTAGCAATCTTGTATATTGGCATAATTATGCTGATGCCTTCACATAACTTGTAGAAGAATGTAAAAATTGTTGTGAATGTCTACCATGTATGAGTGAATAAGTGTTTTGTGATATGAGTCATCTTATGTGACCCTTAACATTAAGGGGGATGTTAACATATAGTTAATGTTAGTGGTTATTACGTTAGGCAATTAGATAGGAAAATAAATGAGAGTGGTTGTAAATAGTGCATTTTGAAATGCTATAAATATGTATCACTTCATGAATGGATTCAATTCAGTTTTGATACTTTTGCAGCTTTGTAATCTGTCTATGTTTGTTTGTTCCTCTTTTCTGATAAAAATAAAAGTACTATAAATTAATAAATTTGATCCCCAATTTTGAATATTTTGGAAGCATTTGATGTGGGACTTTTTTCAATTTAACCCAAAACACCTAAAGAAGGTAATTGATCATTCAAGCCTTGACACCTATATAAGTTCATATTTAAATTTTCCCACATTCATATGGTGTTTACTGTATAAATTAATAAATTTGATCCCCAATTTTGAATATTTTGGAAGCATTTAATGTGGGACTTTTTTCAATTCAGCCCAAAACACCGGTAATTGATCATTCAAGCCTTGACACTTATATAAGTTCATATGTAAATTTTCCCCACATTCATATGGTGTTTACTGTATAAACAAGTAGTGAGACAATACTTACAGAATATTCTTGACACTAGCCAGAGGAACAATGATTTAGACTTTTGGACAGCCATTACAAGATATCATTTTGAAGAAAGCGCCATGTAAACAAGGTTTGTGTAGGCAATTCTATTTGGTAAGAAATGATAGATTCCCAGGATGGTTAGAATTCCACAAGTTTTGTTCAAACCTGATAGTGGAAACTCTCCCTTCAACACGAGATTCTGTCTCCCGGATTATGTTCATTCTCTATTAAGTGAGCACATGGATTTGTTTTTGACACATGATCATGTAAATAAGACAAATAGATACGTGCATAGAGTGATGCAGATATTACCTGGATTATATGATCCAAAAATTACATCTGCAATCGCTGCTCCTCCATCTTGGCCAGGATAACCTGTCCAAAGAATTCCTGCAATTTTGTCATTGTTCTTTGCAAAGGATATATCAAAAGGACCCCCTGACATGATCACAAGAATTACAGGCCCCTTTGCTGCATTTGCAACCTGGGATACAAGCTCTTG
The DNA here is from genome assembly GCA_027924645.1 of Cunninghamia lanceolata. Taxonomy (NCBI): domain Eukaryota; kingdom Viridiplantae; phylum Streptophyta; class Pinopsida; order Cupressales; family Cupressaceae; genus Cunninghamia; species Cunninghamia lanceolata. Next base: position 16,417,372 of record BSBN01001215.1, on the reverse strand, counting down.
TTGGTAACCAGGCAACAACAAACTTGTTCTGTCCAGCCCCTCAGCCTCTAATGTCAGGTCCCCGCCTACTATTAACACTGTTGCATCTGCTGTGCTTGCTGTCATCACTGCTCCGGCCAGCAAATCATTCTTACCACATAACACATTTGCACAGCCTGGGGCGAAAAGGGTTGCAGTGTATTTTGAAAGCCCGTTTAGGGGTGTTGTATACTTGCATGGAATACCTGACCACAATGATCAAGTTAGTCAGTCTTTTACTTTAAGAACCTCTGAAGTTGTATCTACACTGGACGCAATAGAACACACAGAACAAAATGAATCTTCTGCATTCCCAGTCAATAAACTAAAAGCTGATTTAAGAAGGCAAAAAATTGCTCTTGACAGAAGCATAAAAAAGAAACTGAAGCAGTAGGGTCATAAATGGGGACCATAACTATCAAGAGGAATTAGACAGCAATAAGTGTGTCTATAATTTGGTAATATACTGTTATGTACATGAGCAAAGACTATACAGTCTAAGACTCTAAACTGCACTGCATCCAATGTGTCACTAGTCCCCTGATTTGGAACAGATGTCAAGCATAACACACACACAGATATATATATATATATATATATATACTGTTATGTACATGGGCAAAGACTATACAGTCTATGACTCTAAACTGCACTGCATCCGTGTCACTAGTCACCTGATTTGGAACAGATGGTCAAGCATAACACACACACACACACATATATACTCTGTTATGTACATGGGCAAAGACTATACAGTCTAAGACTCGAAACTGCACTGCATCCAATGTGTCACTAGTCCCCTGATTTGGAGCAGATGGTCAAGCATAACACATCTATATATATAATTGTGCTACAAACTTATTGCAGTTTGATCCCCTGACTGGTCACTGTCATGAATGGGTACCTGCATAGTTGCCAATCATGGCATCCGTGGCATTTGCATTGGGCCCAATGACGGCCAAGGACCGAATCCTGTTCGCAGCTAATGGCAATGCACCCGTATTTTTGAGCAGCACTATCCCCTGCCTGGCAGCATCCAAGGCTAGTTCTTGATTGGCCCCGGTACACACATCTTTGGCCCCTAGGTTCCCAAATGGCTGTTTGGCAGGATCCCCATCAAACCAACCAAGCCTCATCAATGTTGTGAAGGTGTTGGTCAGAGCTTGATCAATCTGAGATTCGTTCACTTTACCTGCATTCACAGCAGATTCTGTGTGTAGCCCAAGGAATCTTCCACAGTCCAGATCCAATCCTGCATTCATTTCCACACCAAAACAACAGTCACAAATCAAACTTTTGGACACCAAAACAACAGTCACAAATTAAACTTTTGGACACCAGGATTTTGGTGTAAGCAATTGCCAACCAGCTTTTAGGACATAGGCTACTGCATCTTCAGGAGTTGGGGCATAGTGCTGTGAATTGTATAATACATCAACCGAATCACAGTCAGAGACGATGTACCTGCCAACCAAGGAATCCAAACCGTCTCAAAGTCATTCATTGATTATCAACAAAAGTTGAAAAACCAACGAATTTACTAAGTTTCCTACCCGTTCAATTTCCACCGGCCTCTGACAGTGCCGATCAGTAAATTTGGATCAGCGCAGGTGGGGACGCCATTGACTTGATTGTAAGAACACATAACACTCGCCACATTGCCATCCTTCACACATCCGTAAAAGGGGGGGTTGTATGTGTCCGCCAAATCATATTTTGAAACCTGCAAGAAATTGAAAAAAAGGGATTTTGTGAAACCTGCAAGAAATTGAAAAAAAGGGTTTTTTTTGTGAAATCTGCAAGAAACTGAGAAAAAAAAAGGATTTTGTGAAAGCTGCAAGAAATTGAATGTGTTCCCAATCGGCAATGGTGGTAGAAAATATGAAATTAACAAAGTTTTATGGTTGCAGGAGTATCAAATTCAATTACAGTTGGTGTACCTGGGCGTTGAATGTAAAACGATTGACGCCATTCCAGTTATCGAGGTCATAGGCGGTGTAATGTTTACAGCATGCGGCCACCTTGAGTCTGGAGGGGTCAGGGCCGCCGGTTTCCTGCAATCCCCTGACATAGGTGGCTGCATATCTAGAAGTGAGGAAGGGATCTTCTCCTGGAGTTTCATGCCCTCTTCCCCATCTGGGGTCGCGAAAGATGTTCACATTGGGGCTCCAGTATGTCAGCCCTGCCATTCCCACGTTATGCATGGCTCTTGCCTCTGTTGATACAGCCTGAATGCCATTACCACAACTTAGAAAAATATTAGAGTTAGGGCAACCCTAATGGCTATAATGGCTAGTATTTTCATTTTCAGCATTCTTCAGCTAATTCAATTAATCACAACTTCATGTAGTTTATGACCAAGAAGAAAACACAGGCCTATTAAGGTAAGAACTACACGTTAAAATTTAAGCACATTTTCATGGATGCCAGATTCAATCATACTCGTTTCTAGCTTGTTAAAGACAGTAGAAGATAGATAATAGCTTGTTTAAGGCCAGAGTCAGATGCTGCAGAGATAAAACAAATTATCAGAGAAATATCAAGAAATGTTTACATGGCTTGTTTTATCCTAGCAGTTGAGTTGGTGCCATTATAGAAAGAATTGGATTGAAAAACGGCGGTCCATGCCAGTTACTATAATCTTTAACGTGTTGGGGAGTTAATCACAATTCTATTCTAGTGATGGGTAGCTTGTATAATTTCCTTCTCAAAAATGGAGAAACACTGTACTCGATTGTTGAGTTTATAGGCCAGTGAGAGATATTATAGTCGCAAAAGAAGGCCCACAAATTTGAAATTTATATATTAATGGGTATTAGTAATTAAAATAGGTTATTAAAATTATATGAAAAAATATTATATTAAATGTAATAAATATAGTTCACAAGTATATTATAAAAAAATTGGAAGAATTTTTGGGGAGAAAAAAAATTTGATTATTAAATTAAAAAAATCAAATTAGAAAGAGAATGTTTAAAAAGAAAATATATTAAATTATCTATAAAGTTAACATATTTTATTTTGTCTTTCATTTATTTATTTAACAGGAAGGATTCAATAGATAACCACATTCTAATAGTAGTTATGGTGTGACACAGTAATGTCCTCTCATTTTCTTTTTTACTTTTATCCATTATTTTTTTAAAGTTAAGCATTAGTAGACATATGACTATTTTTGTCTTAAAATACAATCAAAATTTTAGAAAGATTGTATCACATGAAAGGGTAGATTTTAGATAGAATGTCAAAATTTCTATAGAGTTATTCTGATATATGTATTTAATTTATATATAATTTTTTTATAATAAAAACATGTCTTAGTATTTAAAGGGCAAGGGGCAGGGCCACCGTCAAATTTAGGCCCTCGTAGCCATCATGTTTATATGTAATAATGGATAGAAAATATTCATTTTCACAAGTCACATTAAAGAGAAAAACAACCAATCATATGTTAACACATAAGGCTATCAGTAATACATGCCTTAATGCACATGTTTCTATTTAACCCTTTTTCGTTGTTTTTTGACAACTATTAGTAAAGATGTAGCTAATGTGGCTTCAGTGTTGATACCCATAACCTCAAACAATAGCTTTAAGTTCTTAATACACCTACTAAACTGTATTGAAATTTTCACCATTTAAAAACTTGAGGAGTGGGAAGTTAGGGTATGTGACTACTAGATCTTCCCCCCTATTTAAGTTATTTTATTTTGTTTTTATTATCTCTCTATTAAAATTTTGATTAAGAAAAAATTTTAAGATTGTAAAAATATTTTAGTTGAAACTTAAAAAAAAACAGTCTAACAATTTTTAATAATATTTTCCTAAAATTAATATTAACAAATACAACTGCGAATGCTATAAATTTTTTATGAAGAGATTTCAAAATTAAATTTATCATTTATATATTAAATCAAAGTTCTATAAATCAAGAATCTCTTTTTTAAATAAATCTCAAAATCAATCTTATCAATAAAAATTGAAACTATCATCCTAATATTTATATTTGTTTACATTTAAGTTTGGAGCATTTGACAAATGGCCAATCCAAGCTGAAGGAAAATGACTATAAAATTCGACAGACAAAATACAAATCTATCTGCAATCACTGTTCAAGCCAATAAATATACATAATGCTGTAACCATTAAAATTTAATTAGTTTGGACTCCTCCTTGGATCTTCCAAGGAGACAAAGCAGGGAATTATACTGTAATGTTTTAAAACAATCCAATCTATTTCACAGGCGAGCACAGAGAATGATAAAATTAAAAAAGCGTTCTGAACATTCTGTATAAAATGTACCTGACCCATGGCCATCCAGAGAGAATCATTGAAGGAAGCAGCAGAGAGAATGACAGTAGGGAAACTGGTAGCAGCCGGAACAATAGAATTGAAGCTAGTCCCTGGTCCCACATTGGAGACTCCATGCAATGCTTCCGACCACCATTCATATTTAGGAATTCCAATCCTGGGAACATCAGCTGCAGTATTCACCAGCTGCCCAATCTTTTCCTGCAATGTGAGGCGCCCAATAAGATCCTTCACTCTCTCTTCAACACTCAGTCCAGTGTTACAGAAGGGAAACGCATTCAGCCCAGTTGAAGGATTGCAGGGGAAAGCCGGGCCAGCTGAAGCAGCATTCAAAACCAGCCCCACAGTAAACAGCACAGATACAAAATTGACCTCCATCCCAGGAAACGTTGATGATAGAATTGGTGAGCAGATTCAATGTTATACACACGAAACACCAATCACTAAGTTAGTGCCGTACGGATTTCATTGTTTTTCGCTCTGTAACGTAATCCCTATCTTTCACTAATCCAGGCGATTAAAACTGACATGATTTATATCGAAAAACAAGGGAATATCAGATCCTAGGAACTGCTGTTAGGTACTCCGGACTTCACCCTGATATTCGGGGCAAATGGCCTCTTCCAATGCCCAAAAATTCTAACTTTGTTGATGATGATAAGGTAAATGTGCTGTTTTAGCCCATTCCGCCAACCCCATTGTAGATTTCCAATCAGTTTAAGAAATCGGAATCTCCGTCATTGAAAGCGAGCATTGGGACGAGACAAGAAAGAGAGCCTTGCGGAATTCATAAAAGTTTTGCTGTTTGGGTCGTGGTGATTTGGATGCTAACTATATTTAGTTGACACAAGGTTTATCTGGTCTTGATGGATCATATTGTGCACTGTATAGGTAAGCCACATTCGGTCTGGTTATTACGTACACTCATCTATGCCAGCTATTACGTGCACACATATAGGGTGATTGTTATGTGCAATCCACTCAATGTGCAATGGGCATGTGGATACCAACAAAAGACGGTTGGTAGTTTTAAATATAACAATGTAGAAGTTCTTGAATGTCTATTTCGTATATAGTGACTCTGTATGCATAAATATGGAATCAACATAAGAAACAATGCATAAATGAAAGTTCTTATTGCATATTCAACATCATTTCAAGAGCAAAGAACTAAAGAAATCAAATGAAAACAACAAAACAATGTTATCACAATAAGAGTAAAGGACTAAAGAATCAAATGAAAACAACAAAACAATGTTACCGCAATAGCCTTTGTTGCACCATGACAATGGTGGATGTGCTGCTATGATATTTGATTTGATGAAGATTTTGATATGTTGGTTGCTCACTTTACCAGCATAACTTTGCATAAAAGCTCTTGATGAAAATGACTTGGTTGATGTTTGATTTATAGATTCTTGGATGATAGGATGAATGGCTAGAATTAAGAGGTGCAATAGTATGAAATGAAAGGTGGAGATGAAAACTTAGTTTGACTTTTGTGCCTCGTTTATTATTTGTGGTAGGCGGATGGGGATGAGGACAAGTGGAAACTAGCATACCTATATTTAGAAAAATCTATGTAAAATATGCTGAGAGATTGTATTTTAGATAGATTGTTTAAAGATAGGTATGCTAGTAATTAATAATGTAAGAGGGGAGAAAGCAAAGCTCATAAAATTAACTATTTTATTTCTCAATTTTTTTTTCGTGAATTTCTAATTAAATGAAAGAGGGAATGCTTTTAAAAATAAGTTCACTTTTGAAGTAAAGTAAAGTAATTTACCATGCTAGTATTTAATAAAGTAAGAGGGGAGAAAGCAAAGCTCATAAAATTTTTATTTTTCAAAATTTTCCCCTCAATTTCTAATTAAATGAAAGAGGGAATGCTTTTAAAAATAAGTTCACTTTTGAAGTAAAGTAATTTACCTGTTGTAAATTTTGTTTGTGGCATTTAAAGATTAAGAACTGCAACATTTAGTTTTTAATGGAATAATTCTCAACAATTTAATCCAAATGATGCAAAAAAAAATTTAAAACATAGGTCATTAATATTAAATAAATATTAATTTTCTTTTTTGCTTTTAAAGATTGAAGAACCCTAACCTTAGCCCTCATGAAACTAAAACAATTTACCCTCCCAAATGATACGAAAAACTTAATTATAATTGTCCAATGGAATTGATTCCCATATTAAAAATCTAAAATAGAGGTCATTAAACTAAATATCGATTTTCTTTTTATTAATCTATCTAGAGTAAACCAATGAAAATAGAGTACTACTTTTCATGTTGATATTTTTATTAATCTATCTAGAGTAAACCAATGACAATAGAATATTATTTTTCATGTTGAACAAATTTGAGCTTTAAGGATGAATTTTGTTGAAATACTATTTTGAGTAAAACAAACACATTAAAATCCATAGAAAAATATGGTGGGAGGGAAGTATGGAATGGAATGAAGTGAAGAGCTGGCAAGATTAACTTGTTCAATTAAATTTTCAGTGGCTAAATTCTTTGAGGGAATTTGGTTATTAAAAAATAATAATATTTTTTCTTTAAGTCTATGTAAATATTATAACAAAAATTATAATTGGAAGTATGGAATGGAATGAAGTAAAGAGCTGGCAAGATTAACTTGTTCAATTAAATTCTCAGTGGCTAAATTCTTTGAGGGAATTTGGTTATTAAAAAATAATAATATTTTTTCTTTAAGTCTATGCAAATATTATAACAAAAATTATAATATTTATATTAATATAATATTCATATTAATGTGATTATTTAATTTTGATTCATTGTATATATAATGCATTTATATTTATGTTATGTTATAGTATATTAAATTAATAAAAAATTGATTCATTGTATACATTAATTATAAAGTTCTTATTGTAAATATCAATAGAATAATATAATTAATAATATTAATAATAGTATTTATATTAAATTATTGATTATACAAATAAATAAAATTATCATTATAATGTATTTATATTTATTGTTAGTGCTAAATCTTATTATATATTATTTATTCTAAGTAATACAATTAGCACATGGATTTAAGCCACCTTAGGTGGCTAGGTGTCGACTTGGAGAGTTCAACACAACTCTCCAAGCTATGTGTTGACATCCTTTTGCCACTTGGTGAGTGGAGTGTTGAAGTCAACTCAACCTCCTCACTTCTCTTCACCTATATGCACAACTTCTTTTTTTAATCTATTACTTAGATTTGATGCTAGCATTCGCTTATTCATTCGTAAATTCTTATATGGTATTAGAGTGAGTTTTGAGCTTGTTTGATGGCTCTTTTTTCAGGCAAAACCCCTGTTGATGTGTGTGGAAGAGGCATTCGATCTTTGTGGGTATTTAATTTATGTGGTGAAGGGCATGAAGTTGTTAATATTAAGTAGAGATGGCTGAATTTTTGAAGAGAAGGTGGATTGAGGCAGGTGTGGTGTGCGTGAGGTCAATCCATGGCAAGTTTGTGAAGGCCCGCGACTAGTTTACAAAGGTCAATTCTTGGGATTTTTGCCAAGGGTGATCCCTTTCCCAGGCATACCCTGTTTGTTGGTCCCATCCATCAAGGAGACACCCATGTGTGGAGCCTCCCATTCAATGCAAGCTTGCCCTATTCCACATAGGGCTTGGTGTAGGCCGAAACCCCATTCATTGGGTGACCCCTTCTTGTAGATCGAATCCCCATCCATCTGAATTGGCATCCATTTGGCCCTCACATTTAAATATGATGGAACCCTGAAGGAGTGAAGCCATCTGGTGAAATATGAAAGGCCCATTCTACCCTGTGGAAACACCATTTGAGTGCAATGCAGACCCGAAGGCGTGAAGTCTGGTGAAAACCTCCATTTTAGGCATGTTCAAGTTGCGTGGGGTTTGAAGCAATCTTTGAGCTGCACTTGCCCAACCTTGTGGTGTGAATCTAAGCTTTCTTTGTCACCCTTATACATATAAATTCAAGTGGCTTGATTTAGAGAGTTAAGAAGAGGGTTTGGGTTCTTTAGAGGCACCTGACCCTTTACCCTATTTTCTACATTAGGCTATTGATCCAGGAGCATCCCGGGTGAACCAGCTATCCCACATCAACCAAAAACAATTTTTAGTTTTCTGTCATTAGTTTTGTAGTCTCAGTTGCATTGCACATGATTGCCATAGAATTCACCATGATTGAAATAATTGTTTCTATAGTTTTGCACCAACATACTTAAGTGTCGATATGGATTCAAAAATTTTATGATCTCACACTTCTTTGGATTTATAAAGGTCAAAATATTGAGCTACAAATGAACAAGCTGCAACCACACTAAGACAATAAGGATATACAAAATTGGAAGTTGAACTTGACAGGTCAGTGGAGTACCTTGGAAAATTAATTGTTGTAGAAGAAAAAGGTTTTGTTAGATCGTGGCTTAGTATGACTACGGAATATGGAATGAGCACACAGTTGGCAAATGATACTAGCATTTTGAATGGAGATAGGTTTGGTTCTTGTGAGCATAATGTTTGTGACAGATGTTCATCTAAGGCATGGGCATCTCAACACTATTGTTTATCCAATAATACCTGGCCATGTAATTGTTGGAGCTGTGCACATTGTTCATGGGGACGTTGTAGATGTCGATGGACTCAAGGCTGAGGTGGGTGACATGGTCACATTTTTGGATGTTGTTACTTGCATAGTCTTGGCAAAAAATATATTACTTGATGGAGTAATCTTAAGTGCCACGATGGAGGTGCCAATCATATTGCAATTTGTGTGTTTTGTTTAAAACCCACGGTAGATAGGAGGAGACCACACCTATGCAACATATATTCAATGTTAACAAATCTATAGTCAGGAGTTAATTTGAAATTCCTTATTGAGGCAGTTACAACAAGATATCGATTAAGAAGAGGATACGCCAATGGTAGATCATCTATGTGTCATTTTCAAAGTAACTTATAGATGAATAACAATCTGGTGTAGCATAAGACCAAACGCCACATATTAGAAGGTGAATGAAATGTTCTACACTGCACTACTCAAGGGTAATTGATCAAAGGTATCAAAATTGGATACAATGAGGATAGAAAGAGACTGCGGGGTAGTTTTAGAAGGAAGTCATTTGATTTCCTTTGTTCTAAGTCTCTTTATGTTCCACGGTACACGAGGAGATGGAACATCTCTTGCTTGTGATAAAAGCTTTGTTGTGAGAAGGTGAAGTCATCAGCCATTGGAAGAGAATAGAGGCTTGGCTAGAGAGTAGGAGATAGTGTTGCAGAGGATGAAAGTTAAGGAACCTAAGGGTATAGAGAGAAAGGAGGGCTATGAAGCCTTATGAGGCTAAACTGAAGGTTGTATGAGAGATACGTTGCAGAATGCATATTGGAGATTGAAGAGAGATGGAAGCCATTTTGTAAATGATCCTGTAGATTTCTTTATGAATTAAATAAAACCAACGTTAGTTTTGTGTTGCATTCTAAAATTTTAAATTGTGAACAATTTAGTTGTGTTAGCATAGGATTACTGGTGTGTGTTCTAACAGCAAGAGAGAGTTCCTCTCTGCGTCAATTGGTATCAGAGCCAGAGGTCTTGAGCATGAAGAGTATCCACCAGGACCTATGGAGTAGTAGAGAAGGTAGTTGTGAGAACTCGAAAGGATTGTTGTAGGTGTGTGAAGTCCTGATCAGTTGAGAGTTTAAAGCCGCGAAGGAGAGACTAAAGATGTGTGAATAGTTGTAGTAGTAAAGAATCTAAGAAAAGATTGAGAGATGGGGTAGGTGTGAAGGAGTCCTACAATGGTGAGAGCAAGAAAGACTCGAAGTCATTGATGGAGAAAATAAGGAAAAGGAAGAGAGGGTTTGTGATTGGCTGGGTTTTGCCAATCCTAGTGTTGAAGAGATGGAGAAGGCAAAGATGGAAGTCCAACAAGTTGTGAAGATGTGTGAAGAGTTATTGGAAGAAGTGAAGGAAGAGTTGTATGAAAACCTAAAGGAGATTTGTACAGAGAAGAAAGTGGGTAGAGAAGAGTCCCATGTTTCTTCTAATAATTGTTTGTTTGTAGGTGACATCATGTTGGCATCAAATCAATTTGCAGTCATGGAGTGTGCAGAGGTTGCAATGGTAAAAGAAGAATAGAGAGATGAAAAGGTGCATAAAACAGACTTTGGGAGTCCTATGTTTGATGGAGAAGTTGGTGAGGATGATCTCCTGCTGAAAGAGGAGATGAGAAGAATCGAAAGATTCTTAGAAGGAGAAGTGACTGGTAAAGAAGATTTGATGCTTCATGATGGTCCAGTGTTTGATGAGGAACCTAAGGAAGATCAAAGGTTGCTTGGTGAAGAGATACAAAGATTGAACAATTGTTCAGTATAGTAGTGAAGAACATTGCACCCGATGATGTTGGAGTAAAGAAGAATGTTACACTTGAGGTGATGATGGAGTAGCAGAGGAGTATGAGGTAAACTCTTTTGTTTATGAGTTTTGTGATATTAAGTTTGAAGTGCATGTACTTGATGAGATGAGTAGCATGGTAGAGAAAATTGTGGAATGTGTAGATGTGGTAGAGTGGAGTAGAGATGCCTACCTGTGGATAGAAGCTGTAGAGGAAGTGATAGAAGAGATTTGTTGGAGGTGGTTAGTCTGTGGTAGGTTGAAGCCCATGAAGGTGAAGGATGAAAAGAGAGGAGTGAGGATGTGGAGAGTGAGTCTTTGGCAGAGGAGGACGGTTTATAGTGGATGTGAGTCCACAAGAGGAAGGAGGAATAAAGTGCATACTTGGTGGAGGAGGTCGGCAAGTGTCCCGACAAGAAGCTAGGAGAGGCAGAAGAAGAAATTCTCTCAGCCTAATACAACAATGGAGGTTGTTGCAGGTTGTTTTCAACCTGGAAGAGTAGTCCCACTACTCCACTACATTTTGTGAGTACTACTCACAAAATCTTTCTACTCGACGTGTCTGATGCAGGAGCATCCGAGGTGAACCAACTATCCCACATCAACCAAAAACAATTTTTAGTTTTTCATCATTAGTTTTGTAGTCTCAGTTGCATTGCACATGACCGCCATAGAGTTCACCACGATTAAAATAATTGTTTCTATAGTTTTGCACCAACATACTTAAGTATCAATATGGATTCAAAAATTTTATGATCTCATACTTCTTTGGATTGATGAAGGTCAAAATATCGAGCTACAAATGAATGAGCTGTAACCACACTAAGACAATATGGATCTACAGAATTGGAAGTCAAACTTGACAGGTCAGTGGAGTACCCTGGAAAATTGATTGTTGCAGAAGAAAAAGGTTCTGTTAGATCATGGCTTAGTATGACTACGGAATATAGAATGAGCACACAGTTGGCAAATGATACTGGCATTTTGAATGGAGATAGGTTCGGTTCTTGTGAGCATAATGTTTGGGGAAGTGTGTGTCATAGATGTTCATCTAAGGCATGGGTGTCTCAACACTATTATTTATCCAATAATACCTGGACATGTTGTTGTTGGAACTGTGCACATTGTTTGTGGGGACGTTGTAGATGTCGATGGACACAAGGCTGAGGAAGGTGACATGGTCACATTTTTGGATGTTGTTACTTGCATAGTATTGGCAAGCAATATATTACTTGATGGAGTAATCTTAAGTGCCACGATGGAGGTGCCAGTCATATTGCAATTTGTATGTTTTGTTTAAAACCCACGACAGATAGGAGGAGACCACTCCAATGCAACATATATTCAATGTTAACAACTCCTCATTGAGGCACTTACAACAAGATATCGATTAAGGAAGAGGATACGCCAATGGTGGAGTGTCTATGTGCCATTTTCAAAGTAACTTACATGTGAATAACAGTCCAAGGCACAACATAAGACCAAACACCACATATTAGAAGGTGAATGAAATGTTCTACACTACACTACTCAAGGGGAATTGATCAAAGGTATCAAAATTGGATACCATGAGGATAGAAAGATGCCACGGGGTAGTTTTAAAAGGAAGTCATTTGATTTCCTTTATTCTAAGTCTCTTTATGTTCCATGGTATGCGAGGAGATGGAACATCTCTTTCTTGTGATAAAATCTTTGTTGTGAGAAGGTGAAGTTGTTAGCCATTGGGAGAGAATAGAGGCTCATCCAAAGAGTAGGAGATAGTGTTGTAGAGTATGCAAGTTAATGAACCTGAGGGTATAGAGTGAAAGAGGGATATGAAGCCTTGTGAGGCTAAACTGAAGGTTGTATAAGAGATAGGTTGCAGAATGCAAATTGGAGATTAAAGAGAGATGAAAGCCATTTTGTAAATGATCCTGTAGATTTGTTTATGAATTAAATAAAACCAAAGTTTTTTGTTGCATTCTAAAATTTTAAATTGTGAATAATTTAATTTTGTTAGCATAGAATTGCTGGTGTGTTGTGGTGTGTTCTAATAGTGAGAGAGAGTTCCTCTTTGCATCAACTACCATATTTTGTAAGAGTCAATGTGACTCAGCAAGCCAAGATCACTTGCAATCAAGACAACCTTCCACACAAAGATGACAAGAGAAGATGCTAAAACAATGGAGCAATGATTCTATACAAAGATCATATGAAGCTGTATGAAATACAATGAGTGAGCCTTGCTTATTAAGGCAAGGTGAGAGCTAGAAGGGTGGAGTGAAAGGTGGAGATATTCCTACAACATGTGTCAATTAGAGGATGATAACTAATTGCACATGTGGAGGATAAGACAACTCACTCCAACTATCAACAACTCAACACACAACTAGACTCAACTAGAAACACCTAGAAAACTCACTAAGTCAACTTAACATGTGAAATATGTGTTCACACCAACATATTTTACCTAAGCCACCCTTGTTTTCCATTTTTTGGTTTGCAAGGGCATTCAACCTTCTTTACTCTACAAGGTGACCCTTGCCAAACAGCTCCATGCCTCACACAGGCGTTTGAACCCTATATCATGTCCATCCATTATTTTTTTCACCCCTAAACCCCTGCCTATTTTTCCTTGGTGTTGCCCTTGTAAGCCTCTTGCCCTAATTTTGGGCATTGGAAAACCCTAAACCCCATTCAAAGTATTTTTGCCCTATTGTTTAATTGGGATACTTTGCTTTTTTTTTAAGTTTTAAAAAGTATTCTACTCAATGTCTTTTTGTATTAAAATAAACAAAGAAAATATGATCTAAAATTGGTTCAAAGGACAATACCTGGTGAGGGACCTACGAGCGGGTGTAAAAAGTTGGGGGGCCAAAAAGTAGCAAACTTTAAAAAAAAAATTAGACATAACGCAAGCGCGTTATAATGCGCTCGTGTTATGGATTGGTGTTGACGAGCCTACACCAAGCCATAACACGCTCATGTTATGTTCTGTTATATATAAAAAAATAGCATTCCATTTCATTATTTGACAGCAATTTGCAAGAAACCCATGACTTGAGAGAAAAGAGCGCACTCGTATTATCTAAGATCCAATCGTTTGCTATTTCTCACCAATTCATCATCAAAATGCCGCCACAATGTCGGGGAAATCGAAGAAGTAAGTTTTATTTGCTTTCTTGTGTGAATTTGCTGCTAAATACTTAGGTTAAAATAGTTTTTGATGTAAATTTCTTAAATTTACAGGAGTTAATAATGCACCTCCTCCTCCTCCTAAAAATCCACAAAATCCTCCATCACCTGAACAACAAATACCTATTGAAGAAGAATCCCAACCACAAACATCTCCATTTATTCCTGAATATGCCCCTGGAACACAAGAAAATATAATGGGGTAAATTGAAAACAATAAGAAATAAATTGAGGACATAATTGCAAGGTTGAAAGAACCTGCAACTTCAACCTTGCATAGATCCATGCTTGCTTAATCCCTTGAATCTATGTTATCAAATGTAGATTCAATTAGCAAACAAATCACTAGTTGGATAGAAAAGAGGAGAGAATATTATGCAGACAAGTTGTCATATGAATAAGTTAAAAATGAACAAATTACAAAACTAGACTTGTGTTCTATTTTCACAGACCCACAACAAATGAATCTCTACCCCTTACATGCAAGAGGTTCCCTATCCATTGGTGTAACAATCAAGTGATAAGGGAGAATTTTGTGCAGAGGTGGTGGATGGTTTTTGACCATCCTCCATGCATTAATAATGAGGTCCCACAATATTTTTTGAGGAAACTCTACTGCGAGTTTGTCAAAAATAAAGTGCCAAATTATTTTGATATGCAGGAGTTCCAGGGTAGAGGTGGGGGGTTAGCACAAGATAAACCAGAGGCACATGTTGACCCACAGCAGCCAGTGAGACGAACACTCACCAGACTAGCCCATGAGCATGTTTTTATCCCTTCCATTGTGAAGGAGAGTGTTGAGGTCGAGACACTTCAGTCCATTAGTGCCTTGACCCAGAGCATCATATAACATGCTAGTCCTACAATACAACGTGGGTCGGGGGAGATTTCAAGTACGGTTCCACCCCATACTTGTCAGGCTTGCAGGTCAGCATGTGGTTATGACCCCACGGATAGTCATGATGCAGGTGCGCAGGCTACATCTGCAACTGAGCAGATGGTGATGACAAATACCCTCCTGAGTGAGACTTTCAGGCTTGACACTCAAGTAAATCTTAGCAAGTTCATTGAATTTAATTTATTAAATTTTATTTTTGAAATGCAAGATTAACTAATTTAGTTTGATGATTTTAATAAAATTTTAGGGTCATAGCGTTGATGTAGTTTTCAATGGTTCTCCACCTGCATATTACACTACATCATCTACTGTTGGGGTATGTAACTAGTAAACAATTATAAATATTACATGTGAATAGCATCATTATATGAATGGTATTCTAATATCTAATTTTGGATGTTGAATATGTTAATAGTGGAGATTTCACGGCAACACCTACCAGCGGTGGTGGACTTTAAAGCTTCACAGATGTAATAAAATAAATAGTTTAATGAATGAATTATACTTACTAGATTTTTGTATGTGACTTGTGTGCTTTATTGTGTGTACTTCCATGTTTAGGTGAATGTGTGTGTATGTTAGGAGCCATGATTTGCATCACTATTATAGTTTTCGTAATTGAATAATGTTGTTTTATTTCTAGATGATGCAGGCCACAGAGACACTTCTCGATGTTCATAGGGCAATGGAGCATGGTATGTCCTCTGCAATTCATAGCTCCATGCCATTAATGGAGGTATGAGGCAGATTAGTAAATTTCAATTTACATTCATTATTATAGTTGTTTATTTTTGAAAAATCAAAAGATTATTAATTTAAAGTTTAATTTCTATCTAGATGGTTTCTATATGACATGACATCACCACAGCCTAATCCTGCTACTAAGGCAAATGAGGAGACAGATTATATGGTAGCGGTAAGTGATTATTTTGTTAAATGTTTCATTTTTTATAACATGTAATTTCTATATATTAATGTCTATACTTTTTATTGTAACAGCTACAGATCCACGAACAACTAAATAAGAGGAGCAACCCTTGGGTTCGTAGTAGACCACCCACATATGCGTCTCCATCGCCTAGAAGATCAAAGGATGCCCGTGATCTATTCTCTTTATCAGACAGAGGGGAATGACTTTTTATTGTGTTCCTTTGTTGTATGCTTAAATGGCATTTGTGGACATATTTTTTATATTGCATATAGTTGACATTGTATGCCTATATGGCATTCTTGTAAGCCTATATGGATATTTTGTATATATGTTATACTTATATCGACAGATATTGATGTATGCCTATATGAATATTTGGTTAATACAAATTTTTCTTTATTGATGGAGTCCATAGTTGCATTATAAATCCATGTTTGAATGGATATTTTTAGATGGTTACTTCAAATATTTAAAGTCTAATTGTATTACATAGGATATTTGTTGATCCAATAAGCCAGCTATTGTTATTCAAGTATCACCTAAACCTCATTCTGGAACTAAAAGATAAAAGTTGTATTTAAAATAAAAATGAATCATCATGTTGAATAGAAAATATTCATATTCTTTATGAGTTGCTCAATTGAAAATATTCAAATGAGTATGCTGATCCATATTCTTTATGAGTTGGTCAATTGAAAATATTTCTTAATTTCTTGTTATTATACCATATTGGGATGCAAAGAGTATGTTTGTTGTTTTGAATAAGATAGTCAAAATCATATGCTTATGAGCACCTAATGACCATTGTGGTTATTAAATGTAATTCCTCTTGCATATAAGGTGAGGTTATGAGAGTACATTGAGTCTTACCTAATTTTAGTATGTAACATAACAATGTGGCTATAGGCTTCCATAAGTCATCAACAATCAAGGTTCAAGGTTGTCATTGAAGTCAAAGGGTCAAGGTTGTTTGTCATTGATGTCAAAGTTGATGCCATGATGTTGATAAGGTGATACAGTGATTCAAGGTAGGTGATGGTCATGAAGTGCATGATGTTGTGAATATGGTTTTCATGATAAGGTCTCTTAGTTCATGTTGATACTGCACAAGACAAACATGGTTCATATGATGCAAGGTTCATGTTCATGGTGGATGCAGTTTTGTTCATGCAAGGTTTTGTTGTGAATATGGTTTTCATAATAAGGTCTACCTTGGAAGGTTGATATGATGTAAGGTTCATGTTCATGGTGGATGTGGTTTTGTTCATGCAATAAGAAGTTAGAGAAGACACAAGCTTTCATAATCATAATTCAATTGCATCATCAAGGAGAGTTATATTTATCAAGGAGAGTCATGAGTTTGATTCGAATGTGAAGTTGTTCATGTCTTAGAACCCTAAGCCTATGATAAGTGTCATACTCTAATGTCTTTCTTCTGATGTCCTTGAGGTCTTTGGAATGTCCTAGATATCTCTTGATGAAAGTTAGAATGTTTAAGTCTTTCTTATTGATAGTTAGGGTTTACATATTGGGCATTAAACCCTAAAAAGAATCTACTTTTCTTGAGACTTTAAAACCCTCAATTGCCTATCGAGTGTAAAGTGTACTTTTATTTTAATTTAATATTGACTTATAATCACAGGTTACTATCACTTAAGTCAAACTACTAAAGGGTCTTTAAGTCATTAGTTCATCGACCCTTCAACCTAACTCAACCAGCCTCTCTGGTAAACTCTCATAAGCCTGAGCGCCATATCATAATCGAAGGTCATATTTAATTGATATGAGGGCGGGAAAAAGGATTGGAAGGTCAGTATTTAAAAGGAATTTGGAATACAAATAGTCATCTCTATGTAGTTGAATTTGATGGTCATGCCTTTATAAAAGGCTAAAAGATAGCTTTATGCAGGATATCATGGTATTTGTAGTGTTTGAAGATTGAAGACTAGTTAATGTTTGTAGCTTGGACTATTTTGGCATGTTTGGGTGCAAAACAGGACCATGCCTAGCCTAAACGTATCCATCCAGACATGTTGGAATTGTTGGTTTGGCCGCATGAGGAGAAGAACAAAAGTTACACCCCTTTGCAATTTTACACTGCCTCCTGATGATTTTTGGGGCAGCAGAAAACCTTTCACCATGGGCAAATGCCTTAGAGATATAAAAAAATGAGAGAGGTTATTGTAGAGGGACCCTACATGATCACGTTGTCTCAGACATAATATATCTAAGTGAAATAGTTTCTGAGTAACAGCTCGTCAAAGATTGCTGCCTTTTACATTTTGGACTCTTCAGGGATATCACCGGTATAATGTAGCTCGGACTATTTCGGCATGTTTGGGTGCAAAAAAGGACCATGCCTAGCCTAAATGCACCCATCCAGATGCATTGGAACTGTCATCTTGGCCACATGAGGAGAAGAACAAAAGTTACACCCCTTTGCAACTTTACACTGCCTCCTTCTGACGAATTTTTGGGTAGCAGAAAACCTTTCACCACGGGCAAACGCCTCAAAGATATAAAAAATTGAGAGAGGTTATTGTAGAGGAACCCTACATGATCACGTTTCCTCAAACGAAATGTCTATAAGTGACACAGTTTTTGAGTAACATCTCATCAAAGATTGCTGCATTTTTGCACTTTGGACTCTTCAGGGATATCGTTGGTACAATGTAGCTCAGATTGTTTCAGCATGTTTGGGTGAAAAATAGGACCATGCCTAGCCTAAATGTACCCATTCAGATGCGTTGGAATAGTCAGTTTGGTTTCATCAGGAGCAGGATGAAAGTTACACCTCTTTGCAACTTTACATTGCCTCCTAACAATTTTTGGGGCAGAAAAAAACCTTTCACCACGGGCAAACGCCTCAAAGCTATAAAAAACTGAGAGAGGTTATTGTAGAGGGTCTCTACATGATTGCATTGCCTTAGATAGAATGTCTCTAAGTGACATAGTTTCTAAGTAACATCCCGTCAAAGATTGCTTCCTTTTTGCACTTTGGATTCTTCAGGGATATCATTGGTACAATGTAGCTCAGACTGTTTCGACATGTTTGGGTGAAAAAAATGACCATACCTAGCCTAAATGTACCTATACGAACGCGTTGGAATAGTTAGTTTGGTCGCATCAAGAGCAATATGAAATTTACACCCCTTTACAATTTTACATTGCCTCTTAATGATTTTTGGGGTAGCAAAAAACCTTTCACCATGGGCAAACACCTCAAAGCTATAAAAAATTGAGAGAGGTTTGTAGAGGGACTCTATGTGATCACGTTCCCTCAGATAGAATGTCTCTAAGTGACATGGTTTCTGAGTAACATCTCGTCAAAGATTCCTACCTTTTTGCACTTTGGACTCTTCAGGGATATTGTCGGTACAATGTAGCTCAGACTATTTCGACATGTTTGGGTGAAAAAAATGACCATACCTAATGTAAATGTACCCATCTGGATGCGTTGGAATAGTTAGTTTAGTCACATCAGGAGCAAGACAAAAGTTACACCCCTTTGCAACTTTACGTTACCTCCTTTTGATGATTTTTGGGGCAGCAGAAAACCTTTCACCGTGGGAAAATGCGTCAAAGATATAAAACACCAAGAAAGGTTAGTGTAGAGGAACCCTACATGATCACGTTACCTCAGATGGAATGTTTTTAAGTGACATAGTTTTCGAGTAACAACTCGTCAAAGATTGTTGCCTTTTTGCACTTTGGACTCTTAAGGGATATCATTGGTACAATGTAGCTCGGACTGTTTCGACATGTTTGGGTGAAAAATAGGACCATGCTTAGCCTAAATGTACCCATACAAATGTGTTGGAATAGGAAGTTTGGTCACATCAGGAGCAGAACGAAAGTTACACCCCTTTGCAACTTTACACTACCTCCTTCTGACAATTTTTGGGGTAGTAGAAAACCTTTCACCACGGGCAAACGCCTCAAAGATATAAAAGATTGAGAGAGGTTATTGTAGAGGGACTCTATGTGATCGTGTTGCCTCAGATAGAATGTCTATAAGTGACACAATTTCTGAGTAACATCTCATCAAAGATTGCTACCTTTTTGCACTTTGGACTCTTTAGGGATATCGTCAGTACAATATAGCTCAGACTATTTCAACATGTTTGGGTGAAAAATAGGACTATGCCTAGTGTAAATGTACCCATTTAGATGCGTTGGAATAGTCAGTTTGGTCGCATCAAGAGAAAGATGAAAGATACACCCCTTTGCAACTTTACACTACCTCCTTCTGATGATTTTTGGGGCAGCAGAAAACCTTTCACCACAAGAAAATACCCCAGAGATATAAAAAACTGAGAGATGTTATTGTAGAGGAACCCTATGTGATCATGTTACCTCAGATAGAATGTTTCTAAGTGACACGATTTTTGAGTAACATCTTGTCAAAGATTGCTACCTTTTTGCACTTTGGACTCTTAAGGGATATCATCGGTATAATGTAGCTCAGACTGTTTCGACATGTTTGGGTGAAAAACATGACCATGCCTAGCCTAAATGTACCCATCTGGATGCGTTGGAATAGTCAGTTTGGTTGCATCAGGAGTAGGATGAAAGCTACACCCCTTTGCAACTTTACACTACCTCCTTCTGACGATTTTTGGGGTAGCAGAAAACCTTTCACCATGGGAAAATGCCTCAGAGATATAAAAACTAAGAAGGTTATTATAGAAGAACCCTACATGATCGTGTTGCCTCAGATGAAATATTTCTAAGTGACACGGTTTCTGAGTAATATCTCATCAAAAATTGTTGTCTTTTTGCACTTTGGACTCTTTAGGGATATCATCAGTACAATATAGCTCGAACTGTTTCAACATGTTTGGGTGAAAAATAGGACCATGCCTAGCCTAAATGTACCCATCCAGACACGTTGGAATTGTCAGTTTGGTTAGATCAGGAGTAGGACACCAAAAATGCAAAAATTGCTTTGTGCAACTTAACAACATTAACACTTTTTTACGACAAGACTCAAAGACTCAAACTGACCCCAAATGACTCAAACTGACTCAAAAACATATGAAATGGTCTTAGAAGACCTTATTACATACAATTGACTCAATTAAAATAAAATTTCACTTTTTGACCCCTCTTGGAGGCATAACAACCTGGGTGTCCCTGCACCATTAGTGGAACTTAAGTCGATAAAGTTTTCCTATTAAGAAAAAGAGCTTCTCTTAGCTTCAAGAAATATAAATATTCTATACTGACAAGGCCAACCACGTGAAGGTGGAAGCTCATGTGGCCTCACCTAAGACCTAAGACACATGTATTCTAGTAGATGTAGGACACCTAAGACACCTATTGTATAGTATGTATCTAGATTTTATAGACATAGTAGACCTAAGACACCTAGTCTTTATACCTTATCGTAGTCTAGACCTAAGTCAACTAGACACCTAGATTATAGTTCTACCTAAGACACCTATTATGGTAGACCTAGTTGACATATAGTACCTGCCTAAGACACCTATTATGGTAGACCTAGTTGACATATAGTACCTACCTAAAACACCTAGATTAAATTATAGAAGACACCCACCTAGAAGACACCTAGATCATTCTAGATTATACCTTATTCTAGTCTCTAGACAGGTCGTTGACATATAGTATCTACCTAAGACACCTAGATTAGATTAGATTAAATACCTTTTTTTCTAGTCTCTATCTACCTAGTTGGCATATCGTATATACTTAAGACACAATTAGAGACACCTATTATCTAGTTAGAAACAAAGACACCTAGAGGCACCTATATTTTATACATTACCTAGATTTTATACATTATTCTCAAAATCAACTTAATCCATCACTTAGGTTTAACCCCATGAAGCATAACATGATGATGTAAAAAAGTAGAAGCAAATAAAAAAGACAAACCTTACAAATTAATGTGCATACTTACAACTAAATGTAACATGACTTTACAAAATCAATGTGAATACTTACAAATTAATCCAATGAACCATTCAGGTCTGCTCTACACTTTATTGTGTCAAGTATTGCTTCATGGTCAGACTCATGCACCTTCCACAAGGTCTTGTTCAAAGGTCTACCCTGATATTGTATTAAATGAACATTGTATGCCATGACAAGGTTGGAGTAATGAAGAATCTTTCGATGCGTGTTAAAGTCCTAAAACAACCAAACATTAACACTCTTATGTGGGTACCTTCTAAGCTATGTTCCAGTAACAACCACTGATCCTGTAGGGTATTCAATGTTTTCTCCATATGTAACTGGGGCCTCCAATTTCTTTTTGGCCTCGACACAATGAAACAAGTAATAATATGTTCCCTCTTCATTATCTTCATCTGCAATAACTGCATATACATGCCCTACATTGATATGTGTAGCAAATTGGATGAAATTAGTCAACATTACAAAAACACTACAAAGTCAGATTGTTGCAAGTATGGGCCTAACCGGTGTTGTCATTGATGTCAACATACTTCTGTTGCATTAATGATTAGGATTGGATGAACTGTTTGCTGAGGATATTGAGAAAATTGGTCATATCAGGAATAGTGAAGACAGTAAGGTAAAAGTCCAAGTTAAGATGAGTATCAGAGGATGTGGTTTAAAGGGTTTGTAGATATGTGTCTTAAGATGATCCAGTAAAGATTTTAGAGGTCCGCATGAAGATATGAAGAAGTTATGGTCGCTCAAGTAAAACTGGTTCCGACAGGTGTTCAGAGGTGACAGAGTGATACAGACAGGTCTGGTGAGATCCAGAAATGCATTATCCTATTCTGTGGATTTGAGGAAGTGTTGAGGAAGTCTTTGTGTAGTGTCAACTCAATTGGTTCATGGTTTGAAAGTCCGCAAGCATCTATTCCTTTGTGACAGTAATGACAGACAGTGTTCTTGAGGTTCTAGATGAAGGAGAGAAGGATTTCAGTAAGCAAATGAAGTGTGGATGTTCTTGGTGATTCAGAAAAGCTTGTGGAGGTATTTGGATCACGTCCAGTTCATGTTGGTGGTCCGCATTGGAGTTGGAGCTCACAATTGAAGAATAACTTCTAGATGATGGTGTTCTTCCTAAGATTTGCCGACTGGATGAGTTACACATCCTGCAGATGTTCTTGTTGATGTTTGCCGACTTAGATGATCATTCCTAAGTTGATGTCTTGTATAAGGGATTGTGAAGTCATTTCAAGAGTGTCTTGTGGAGATGAGTGTGTGGTAGCGAGGAGGAGAGTGAAAGGCAGAGCAGAAGTATTGGGCTTAAATGGAACTGATTCAAGCATGGTGAAGATTCTATTTTCTAGTTCATGTATGTGATACTTATTTCTTTGTAGATAGTGTGTCTCTTGTAGGCAGTGACCCTCTTGTGAGTAGTGTGCTCGGGCAGTGAGCCCTAATTGGCATGTGCCATTTTGTTCTTTCTATTCTTCTAATAGAGAATACAATGTTGGGTTAATCACCCCGTGGTTTTTCCCTTAACCGGGTTTTCCATGTCAAAATCTTGGTGTCTTATGTGTTAATGTGTTTCTAATCTTGGTTTAATGTATTGTATTTCCATAATTAAATTATTATTATGTTGCTGAATTAAAAAGTGGATTTAAGTGTGTAAATTGCAAGAAAGTTTTGGACAACTGATTCACCCCCCCTCTTAGTTGTCTGCCCTAAATCTAACAATTTGTATCAGAGCCAAGTTTCTCTAAAAGGAGCTTAACCACTTGAGGAGATCCAGGATGTCATCCTACAAGAAGGATAGTCCAAAGTTCGATGGAACCAATTTCAATCTTTGGAAAAGTTGCATGAAATGTCATTTGCAATGTATGGGAATGCAGTACTGGAACACGGTTTCAACAAAGTATACTCCTCCACAGGGTGGCCCGAAAACCTTGTTGGTTTTTCTTCTGAATTAGCATTAGGGTTTGCTAGTTCTAATGCACGGGTAGATTCAGCCAACTAATACAAGAGGTTGCGTGAGCTTCTCCCCTTCACTTCTAGTTCTGCTGCACCAAGGGGGGTGTCCCTATAACTAAAGTTGTGACCTTGACTTGCTCAATGACTGATAGATTTAGCTTGACAGCAATAGGCAGAATACTCTCATGTCTGGACCAAGATCTGCATGGTAGATCACAAGGTTGGCAACATTCTTGGACATATTTGTCTGGTGGGTATGAGAGCATGTAGGGGGTTCCTAATCCTACTCCTACAACTAATAGGTGGAGGTGTTGAAATGGGTGGACATAATGTCCTGGATGCAAGACAAGGGGTTTTGGCTCATAACTACTGACCCAGGAGTAGATTGGTGCCTATCCATTGGGCAAGGAGTCAACTAGACATATACAATAGATGGTTTGCAACTTGTCATTCAAGTTTCAAGGGTTTGAGCTTGATGCTTGCCTTACAAACATCACCCAAGGATGGGTATTTAGTTGCCTCTACTTACAGATATCCCTACTGACATGCAACCTTCCCCATGCTCAACCTAAAACAATTTAATCCACTCCTTGAATGGAAGTTAGAGATCAAACATGTGATACAGAAAACCATACCCTAGAACCTGAGAAACCCTTAGAAACCAGATTCAAAAGAAGGAGAATAACATGTAGCAAATGGAGACAAGCAGATAAACACATGTAATGAAGTATTTCTCATATAAAATCAACATTGAAACTAAACATATGTGCAAAATACATTCATGTTGCAACTCATAAACTCCAAAATGGGATAGAACAACTAGGATCATGCCCTGTTCTTTGTTATTTACACAAAAATGCCCCAGGCCTTCAACAACCTCTGAAAATGAGCAACACAGCCTGCTATATACAGTAGGAAGGTACTCAGCATTAATCACTGGGCGACTCAAAAGTCCACCAGATACAGTTCATTCTAAGGAAATGGCGCTCAAACATTCAATGCAGCAGGTGGAAGAGGAGACAGGGAAAGGTCTCGAGCCCTGCGTCACCGCCTGGGGATTCACATCTCCAGTTAGGTGATTGATCCGTCAATTCCATCACCTATACCTCTGCAACAATCGCCATTAATGCCCACCTACTCGCGGTCTTGGGAAAAACATCATTCTGTGCATCGCAACTATTTCCTGCAAAGATTTATCACCCTGATATTTCAAATCATGTAGGAACAAATTATCCCACATGCACCCCATAGTGACCCCCTCAACACTTTATACACCATGCTACATGTAAACATTTGTCGCGCATTTTACCCTGTGTGACCCGCGAGACAACCACTAGCAGCCCATCGGTGTTACTCCCGCCTCTGTCGGTGTGACCCACACCATCGGAACAAATAAAGATCCTCCTGCCGACATCACATGTCACACCGACTGCTACACCCATTGCCAAATCTTTGGCGAGACCGCAAACCATCGGCACACCCAAGATCTCTCCCATTGATACGAAAAGTCACCTTGATATCTCACATCACCCCGATGTGAAATATCACCCCGCAGGAATTATCACCCTGTGGGAAAACATATCCGGACCTCATCACCTGATAAAAATATCACCCTGACGTCAATAACATATTGCAATATCACCCACATGATAATCGCCTTCATCGGCATAACCTGATGCATCAGAGGAAGATCCTCCTGCTTAGCCGATACCAAATGTCTCGCCGATGAACATCCTGTATGTCCACAAAAATCCTGATGACATCAACATCATATCTGCATACCGCGCATCTCCTCATATCCGGATGATGTCACCATCATATTGGCGCCGGGGTGATATTCGGAAGATCACCGGATATTTAGAAATATCACCCCCCCACAAAATATCAGGGTGCACTGTAGCTCCATTGTAAGATCGGGGTGATGTATGAATATGACTGATACTTGAAAATATCACCCCTTCCTTGGAATATGATGAAGTCGATTAGACAAGTGGATATCACCCTGACAAGAATATGATGTCAGTAGCATCGGGTGATGAAAGGACAAGAAGTGATAAAATAACATTGGGGTGATCTTAACAAAGATCACCTGATATTCAAATATGATGACCCCGATGAATATCGGGTCATACTTAGAACCTTGCAGCAACATCATCAGGATGATCTTAACTAAGATCACCTGATGTTAAAATATCACCCCGGTGAAAGATCATGCAGGCAGAAAATATGATGACCCTCACAAGCAACATTAGGGTGATAATCAGAAATATGATGATGATGACCTCCTCGGAAGAAAAAATGATGCTAACATTGAAACATGCTGAGGAGGCCCCCAAAGACTTAGAATTTTTTGGATTTTTTGGGAAGGTGCCTGCATATACATATTCAGGTACCAACACAGGCTCTGCTAGGGATGCATGCCTCTTGCAGGCATGTCGAGAACCACAGATCTCTGGGATGCAGACCAGTCCCTATCCATTGGGCAATAGAGTCATGAAGTCATAATGATCTGCATCACCAAACACACTTGATGGCCTACGGCCACCAAGAAAAGAAAAACCTGTATCTCCCCTTGTCAAACACCTTTGTTTTCATCTACATTCATTGGATCAAGTTTGGAGATACTGTCATGACCTACCCACAAACAAACCTTGTCATCTGCATATTCAACCCTCTGATTTAGCTTGTCACTGTCACCCCTATGTAGACAACTTTCAACATCATGTGACATGTGGGTGTTAAATTTATCAAACAATGCATACTCATATGGCATATGGCACTTATCATCTACATCAGCAATATGCATTGCAGAATGATCTCCTAGCTGGATTGAGAATTGAAAATACTCAAAGTCCACCACGCAGCTAGGAAAATCAGGGCTTTCTTCATGAGCTGGCATATCAAAGGAGAAGCTTTCAAATTCATAATTGTGCACATCATGCACACAACCGACAGCAGCACCAAACTGGAAAAGATCAGGCTCTGGCATCTCTTTGCAATACCCTTCATAATGTATGCTGGTTTCTCTTTCATCAGGATGAGAAACAGAATCCAAATGAACAATAGAGCTTAAATCTTCACCATACTCAGACAAATCCTCATCGTCAGTTGTGTCATAAATGGGTGATCCAGGTGTTTCAACTTCATCATGGTAGGGAGTTAAAGGATCTCCTAGAAAACTAGACTTGTAAAGATTAAAGTTTTAAGGATTGATAATGATGGTGAGTTGTTAAGACTATTGTAATTTATTTATTTAATAGTCAGTTGATTGCATGTACACCTCCAAGGATCATGGAGAGGGCCAACTTGGACATCCACATAAGGTTGGGGGTGTTTATTATTATTTTTTAGGTGACCTGGAATATGTGTGTAAGGGAAATGTGGGAGAAATCATTGCAAGGCATCATTAAACACTTGGCATGAATTGAAAGGAAATCTTTGACAATCTATGAGGCTATAAGTGTACATACTAAAATCATGTCAAGCCAGTATAGTGGTCCTAGATGAGATGGTAATCACAGCTCATGATCCTTGAAGGCGTGATTTTACCTCTCAAAATAGTTTCAGGTCTTGATGACTTCCTCTTTTGATTTGTCATCTTTTGTCCCTCTTATTTTGCCTTTCATTCGACCTTTTTTACCTTTCGTGTTGCCTAGATGACCCCTACGTTTTGCTTGTTGAGGGTCACGCCTAGTGTTTTTAGGGTCACCCTTGGTGTTCCTAGGTCACCTCTAGTGTTCTTAAGTTGCCCAGGCAACCCTGTCATTTTTAAATTCACACGTCATTTCATCTTTTTGGCTTTTCAACTTGATTTTTAGCCCATTTTAACTCACATTTTTTGTGCCAACTCACTCCTTTCCTAGCTTTCTTTCTATTATTCACTTATGATTGAATTTCATCTCTTTAATTTGTTTGAATTATTTCTTTTAATTCTCATTTATTTCTTTGACTATTCATGGATTGTTTCCATTTTCTCTTGAGTTGCACTTGCTTTTTTATCTTATCTCTTCTCTCATTCTCTCCCATTTTCACATATAAATACTTGTATTCTCTTCATTATTTTTCATGCTTGGATGCTTTCACTTTCCTTCGAGTGCTCTCACAAATCTTTTCAATTTCTTCAAGCTAATTGCAAGCTCCTATATGTTAGTCCAGGTTTTTATTTTCCTAGTGAGTTAGTTATTTTCCCTATTTCCTAGTTTTTCCTACACTTTTATTAAGCTTGCTTAGGTTAAGTAAAGTGAGTTTAATTAGTGAGTGGGTGATTTGAGGTGCTAACATCCTACAAGGCCGGAGGTGGCTTTTTCTATCTTGGGAAGATGCTTTTGCTATCTTTAGCCCATATGGTGGCCTCTCCCTATTGGTCAGTTTTGCCACCTCTCCCTCTCCCTGATCTATATAAACTCACTAGGTCTAGCTTGTATTTTGTATCTTGAATGCATTGTCTAGTTACTCTGTCATTCTCTTGTATGAAGCTTTGAGCTCTTAACGCAATTGTGTCACATCAACATTTGCATATCTCTGGAAATCATTAGGTTTCTTTTGCTTTGCATTTTCCAGTTTATGTAGCATAGAATCTCTCTCATAAAGTTCTTGGCTTTATATCTTGTTCAAGATTTCTAATATGGTATCAGAGCTTTTGTTTTGAGAGTTTTAAGTTAATAGATTCTTGATTGAGAGAGTGAGTTCTATGTGAGTTCTTGTGAATCTTGTATGCTCTTCTCTTGTGTTTTCAAATGATCCAGAGAATCAGAAAGGATTTATCAAGACACATTAACCTCGTCATTTTGCATGCATGTTTTGTGAGATCTGGATGATTCCAGCATTTCTGGTTATACAGACAGCATTTCTAACTATTCCAACATGTCTAGGAGGCTCGAGAAAATCAGAAATGGCTTTCATTTCATTCAATTTGGAGATCATTTGACATGGTTGCAAAACTAGGTTTTTTGACTCAGATATGGAAGCCAACTTTCAATTAGAGCATTTTTAGGCCAAAAAGACCTTCCATTACATCTAGGAGGCCTCACATGCAAATTTTGATATATTACACACCTAGTTTTGGTGTCGAGTGCATCCAAGGAAAAAAATTGCCGAAAGGCCATTTTGGGCTCCCACCACACAGATCCATGCAGTAAGTGCTTTTGTAAGCATTGTACTAAGTGCATTTAAGTGTTGTTCCAAGTACTTACAAAGAACTGCAAGGGGGGCTTCGGCCCTTCCAAGGCCTCGGCTCCCGTCTGGGGGCCGAGACTCCCTTGGGGGCCTCAACCCCTTCAAGGTCCTCAGCCCTTATTTCAGGTTTGCACCTTATTTAGGATCCAAACCCCCTTGGTAATTCAAGCCTACGCTAAGGGGCCAAATTCCCCTCTTCATGGTTTGGGGTGTGGCCTTCGGCCACCCAACCACTATAATTCTTTTTTAAATTTTGTTTAAAAATCTTTGCCCTCAAAACTACATAACTCTGCCTTGGCCTTTGTGCCCATTTTTGGCAGAACCAGCAACATTTGGCAAAATTTTTGGATGCTTCGCCACATTTGGCAGTGTTTGCTATTTTGGTCATATAACTAAATTTAGTTGGAGATATCCTATTTCTGGGTACAATTAAAACCACCTAGCAAAGTTCTAATCTAGTTGGAGGGCTTCTAAACTTGGTGACACTCTTAACTTGGCAACAGTTCCACCAAATTTGGCGAATGTCAACTTTTGTAAATCTAATCCCTCTCTATTGGCGATCACATTTTTGAAGGAAAACTTTATAGATTGATATCTTGGGCTTAGAACCTCCTTTCACTAAGCATTTTTTTTATTTGGACTAATTTTGTGCGCTCTACGTGCTGGTGCAAACAATTTTTTATTCCGGTGCACAGATTTTCTAGAAATTACAGATTCTCATAGGTGACACTGCACAATTCTCATTTTGAGAACTTTGAAGACTCATAACTTTTGCATACAACCTCGGATTGATGCAATTCTTTTTTGAAAGTGCATGATTTTTTGATTAATTACAGTGGTGCTATTAGTTTCACTTGGTTTGGTTCCAAGATTGTACTTTTAGCGTACACTCATTTGATTGAGAATTTGTAAAGCATTGAGATCAAATCCATTTAGCATTCTTACTTGTTGTAATTGTAAATGCACTAAATATAAAGTGCCAAATCATATTTGCTTGGGGGGTTCTTTGATTGGGTAAAAAGGGGGGTGTTTTGTGTGCTTTATTTGAGTTTCTACATTCTCTTTTTCCGCACAACTACAACAATCTTTTTTTCTGCATAAAATGGATCAAACAGAAGTACCAATAATCACACCCTACAACTACTTTGAATGGAAATCTAATATGACAATCTATCTAAAGAAGCAAGGGTTGTATAGAGTAACAATGGGTCTTAAAACTGAACCATCAGTGGATGCAGAAAACCTAAATGGTTTAATAAGTTGGATGAAGCTTGTGGAACCTTGTGTGTGTCTATATCTCCAAATTTACTTTTTCACACTAAAATTGTTTCTACAGCAAATGATGTATGGACCACTTTGGAAAATCTCTTTGGTAAGTAGGATTAAATAAGACAACATCTACTAGAGAATGAACTCATAGGGTTAAGTCCTACCAGTTTTGATACTATTCCAAACTTCTTCACTAAGCTAAAGGCCATAAGATTGCAATTGAAACAATGTGGAATTGAGAAGAAAGATTCTCAATTGATCTTAAGTATTATTTCCAAGCTTGGTCCTAATTATGTTGTGTTTGTTTCTACATTTCATGCCACTAAAAGTGTAGGAACCAAATATACAATGCCTTCTCTTGATGATTTTGCTAATGAACTCACAAAGGAGCAAGATAAACTAGTTCAAATGGGAATAATTAAGCCCTCTAAATCTCATGCCTTGACTACAAATTAAGGTACTAAAGATCATAAAGGATTCGATAAGTAGAACAAGAAACAATAGAATCAAGGAGAGAAGAAACAAGATTAGAAACTAGTTTCTCCAAAAGCATCCAATCAGTCCTCTTCTTCCAAAGGCAACAAGCCTAAGAAGGAGAAGGAAAAGTGTGCCTATTGCAAGAAACCTGGTCATGATGAACATAGGTGTCTTAAGAAGAAGATTGATCACCTGACACATCTTTTTGAGAAGAACAATGTCAGGGTGCCTAATTCAATCAAACAAAGTTCATCTCAGGAATCTTCAAAGGACACATATAAAAGTAAGGGGTAAGGAAAGGGAAAGGCCCTAGTTGCTATTGCTTCACAAACCAATACTTGGATCATTGACTTGGGTGCTTCGCACCACATGGCTTCATCACAAGATGATTAAATTGCTTCTTTGGAGTCATGTTCTATGCCATCTATACTCATGGATGATGACACTCCTATTGAAGTGCATGGGAGAGGGTTTGTTGATGTGGGCAAAGGAACATTTCATGATGTACTTTATATTCCATCTTTGTCAACTAATCTCCTATCTATCTTTCAAATCACTCACACTAGCTTTGGCAAGCAGGTTGAGTTCACTCCAGACAAAGTGGTAATTAGTGAGTTGCACAATGGGTCTACAGTTGCTTTGGGATAAGTTGATCATCAATCCAAACTACATCAATTTTCTCACTTTTTTCCTGATTCTCTTCACTTGTTTTTCTCACTCACTCCGATGAGGTTAGTTTTTTGTGGTATCAACGATTTGGCCACTTGAACTACCGCTACTTGCAGCAGCTCAATCAACAAGACATGGTTTCAGGGTTGCCTTCTATTCAATTTTTTGATGGTGTTTTCCAAGGATGCATTCTTGGTAAGCATACTGAAGAGAAATTTGATAAAGGCAAAGCATGGAGGGCCACACAACTTCTAGAGTTGGTACATAGAGACTTGGTAGGACCATTTCCACATCCTTCTTTTAGTAGGGCTCGATATGTTCTCACATTTATTGATGATCTTTCCAGATACACTTGTGTTTATTTTATCAAACAAAAGTCCAAGGTCTTTGAGTCTTTTGTAGAAAAACATTCTAGGAAGTCCATCAAGATTATGTGTACATACAACAAGGGGAGTATGTCAACCAAAGGTTTGAACAAGTTTGTGTTTCAGAGGGCATTGATCTTCAACACACAATTCCCTATAGTCCACATCAAAATGGTGTTGTAGAGTGAAAGAATAGGTCCTTGAAAGAAATGGCCAATTGTATGATTCACTCAAAGTTCATGGCACCTCAGTATTAGGTGAAGACCATCAACTATGTGTGTTACATCCAGAATTAGGTTCCTCACTGAGCTATGAAGGAGGTCACTCCTTTTCAAGCACTTTTGAGTGTTTGTTTCTCCTTCATGGGCCCACATTCTAGTAGAGAAATACAAGGATATGGATTTGTAAAGCAAGCCTTGCATATTTGTTGGGTACCCAGATGGTGTCAAAGGCTACAAGCTTCTCCACCCCACCACTCATGATTTGTTCATCAAGAGGAGTGTTCATTTTGAGGAGGATGTTTCCAGTTCTTCTCCTACCACTTCTCCATCTACAATTACTTTGGAGACCTTGCAGCATGATGATAGTTCTTCTGAGGTTCTTAATCCTCCTACTCTTGATGAGGATTCTTCTTCCTCCACTTCAGATGGTGATGACGATGATGATAATTGATCTTCCTCTGCTCATCATTTAGAGGGTGATGATTCTACTCCATATTCTCCTAGTGGGCCTCTTTGGGCTCATCAGACATTAGAGTTAGCAGGTGATTGGGTTGGTGATCCTTTAGATGCCACAAGAACAAGGTCACAGTTTGAGTAGGCTCCACATCTCTTCATTGCCTTAGCTTTCGATCCACAGTCCTTTCAGGAAGCTTCTGGCATCCCCGAGTGGGATGCTGCTATGCAGGAAGGGCTCAATTCCTTAGAGAGCAACCATACTTGGGATTTAGTTCCTCTTCCTAAGGGAAGAAAACTTGTTCGATGCAAGTGGATCTATTCGACAAAATTTGTTGTAGATGGGTCAGTTGACAAGCATAAGGATCGCCGAGTCATGAAAGGATTCTCCTAGGTGCATGGGACTAACTACTCTTAGAGTTTTGCACTGGTTGTCAAAATGTTCAACCCCATCCACCTTATTCTTGCTATTGTTGTATCCCATCATTGGGAATTTCATTAGATGGATGTGAAGAGTGATTTTCTTCACGGTGACCTTCAAGAGGAGATCTACATGGAACAACCACAGGGGTTCATACAGGTTCCTTCACTTGTCTGTTGTCTTAGGAAGTCTCTCTATGGTCTCAAACATGCCCCTCGGGCTTAGTATGCCAAGATGGACTCCTTCTTTATGTTAGTTGGGTTCACTCGGTGTCATTCTGATCTGAATGTGTATATTTTGCAGCAGGATGATACTCTCATGTTCCTTGTTCTCTACGTTGATGAATTGTTGATTACAGTGAGTTCTTCATCCACCATCAAGGTAGTGAAAACTACCCTTCATGATTGTTTCATGATATCAGACTTGGGCTTTATGCACTACTTCCTGGGGATTGAGATCACTCAGTCTTCATCTGGTGTCTTCATGGTATAGCCCAAGTATGCACTTGATATGCTCTCTAGATTTCGCATGGCTGATTTTAAGCTTGCACCGACTCCATTTCTATCTGGGGTCAAACTTGAGGCTCATTGTTTATCAACATTGGTGGATGCTACCTTGTATCACCAATTAGTTGGGAGTCTCATAGACTTGACTCACATGAGGCTTGATTTGTCATATGATGTGAGCCTAGTCTTTAGGTTCATGTAGAAGCCACATGAGTTGCACTGAAAAGCATCTAAGTGGATTCTTCACTATGTACAGGGCACTCACAGTTACAGGATTTACTATGTAGCAGGTGTGGATATTGACTTGGTGGGACACATAGATTCAGATTGGGCAGACAATTCTCAAGATCGTAAGTCTACTTTAGGGTATTGCTTCTCACTTGGTTCTAGTCCAATTTCTTGGTCGAGTAAGGAGTTTGTAATTACTCTTTCATCTACAAAGGCTGGGTATCAAGGAGAAGTTAATGCTACTACTAAGGCCATTTGGCCTCAGAACATTCTCACTGAGTTTGGTATTCCCTTTCGAAAGCCTACAATCATCTTTTGTGACAACCAAAGTGCGATACAGATCTCTCGCAATCTGGGCCATTATCAATAGACCAATTACATTGAGATCCACATGCACTACATTTAGGAGCTGATTCATGAGCACGTCATTGATCTCCATTAGTGTCTGACATTGGAGCATATCACTGACATCTTCACCAAACCCTTCACTAAGAGCAAGTTCCTTCATTTGCAAGATTTGTTGGGGGTGCAACTAGTGTCCACTTCAGGGGGTCTTTTAGTCCTTGTCTTTTCTCTCTCTATTTAGGGGGTGTTCTCTCTGTTTTGTTGGGGGGGGGGGGAGGTTTCTTCTCTTTGGGGGGAATTTTTTGTACATGGGTACCTCATTAGGCTTGATTTGTCGGGACCCATCTTTTCACCTACCTAAGCTACACTTAAGGGGGTGTTAGTGTAGGTTTTTATTTTCCTAGTGGGTTAGTTATTTTCCCTATCTCCTAGGTTTTCCTACACTTTTATTAATCTTTCTTAGGTTAAATAAAATGAGTTTAATTAGTGAGTGGGTGATCTGAGGTGTCGACATCCTACAAGGGAGGTGGCATTTGTTATATTTGGAAGATGCTCTTGCTCTCTTTAGCTCGTATGATGGCCTCTCCCTATTGGTCAGTTTTGCTACCTCTCCCCTCTCCCTGGTCTATATAAACTCACTACCTAGCTTGTATTTTGTATCTTGAATGCATTGTATAGTTGCTTGTTGATGGTCTATTTAAAGCACTCATGCAACACAGGCAAGATGAGATTCAACTTGCCTCTCCTTAAAGGACAACTGATCTAAAAGAGAATCAGCAATCTCCAAGGTCTCAGCAGTTGGGTCACAACTATGCTGCACAAGCATAGGGTAAATGTGGACAATTTAACAAGGGGTCTTGGTTTTTCAATAGTTGTTCAAACTGAATAGGAATTAATCTACTTACTATTGTTTTGAAATAAAATTAAAAGATTGTAAGGGAAATGAGAAGTAAATGATACAACACTTTGTGATTTAAACTTTATATCGACACATTATCCAAGAAATTCACTAACTGCAATATTAAAATTAGTTTTACAAACTCAATCATTCATACTACAATGCAATAGTCAAAGGATTTTCAAAATATTAATATATGAATTATATTTTTTGACTACAGTATTCCATATGCAAATCAAAAATAAAATTTAGAATTTTAAAGTCCAGATTTCAGAATTTCTTAGATAAATACGGAAGTAAAGAATAAAGTCAAAGCACTACACTAGATATAGAAAGATAGATCCCAAGGAATTGATAGTCATATTGTATTAATTTTTTTGAACTTGAATACAAGAAAATAAATCTAGCAACGAGTACCAGAGATACAAATCTATTTCTATAAGAATCACCTTCCCTATGCTAAGATGTTGGCCATATGTGTTGTCATTGATGTCAACATAGCAACATACATTAATGTCACATAGCATACACTGATGTCAACAGTATCATAAGAGCAAGAGACTATTCATGGTTGGATGTCATGCTCCTAAGAAAGAGAAATCTCATCATTGGAGGTCCTAAGAAAAAGCGCATCATTAGCGATCCTAAAAGTCACATTCCTAATCAAGTAGAGTTGAGTTTGAAGCCTAATCAATATGAATTAGAAGAATCAAGTTGTGTTGTTGATGCTGAGGATGTGTTCCTATTTTGAAGCATGTTGCATGATCATTCTTACTGATCTTGAGCTGCATATGGTGATGCAAAGAAGACTTGGCCTCTGAAAGTAGGTTGAAGATAGTGTGGGTTCTGTGAAGATGTTTCTAGCATGACAATCGAATGCTCTGCAATCCTCTAATTTTGAACCCATGGTCTTGCAGTTCAAGATTTAAGTTGAGCATGATGTAAATATTTCAGAGTTTTTTCTATTCCGCGGTGAAAGATATAAGTGACTGAGTTCTGGTTTAGGCTCTGACAGTGTAATGTGATGTTGAAAGGTGAATGGAATGCTCCGCATTCCTCCACATTTACAAATATGGATATGTGGTTTTGGATCTATGTTTAGAGGGTGGTAAATGTGTTGATTCCAAAGTTCCAGACCATAATTCCCTCTACAGTGAAAGTTATGATTGATAAATATTGGTATGTGCTCTGACAGAATGGAGCAGTGTTGAAGACCTACTAGAATGCTCTGCATTCCTTCAGAAGTAAATGATTGACCTTTTGGTTTTGAGAACACATTCTTAAATGTGCATTTCTTGTTTCTTTCCTATTTCAAGCTTCTTGGTGGTCCGTGGCTCAGTTTTTCAATTGTCAGCATGTTGTAGTGTGTTCCGAATAATAGTGTGCTCTTAGAATTAATGATCAAAGGTGTGCAGAACAATTCTTTGATGTGTGGTGGCAAAGAAGTGTTTGGAAATGTTGTATGAGTCATGTGGACTCATCTGAAAGAGTTTCACAAATATTTTTCTTGTTTCTAGTACCGCACAAGGTTTTCTAGTTGATATGGTCATTACTC
The DNA here is from genome assembly GCA_027924645.1 of Cunninghamia lanceolata. Classification (NCBI taxonomy): domain Eukaryota; kingdom Viridiplantae; phylum Streptophyta; class Pinopsida; order Cupressales; family Cupressaceae; genus Cunninghamia; species Cunninghamia lanceolata. The sequence goes on along the minus strand of BSBN01001215.1, from coordinate 16,381,171 downwards.
TTCAAGTTTTCATGAGCTTACCTTAAAGTTGTCCTATTTTCAAATGAGTGGAGTGTGCAGAGGTGATTCCTTAATGTGTGAAGCTATGAAGGATGTTTTGGACTTGGTTAAGAAAGTGTCGGGGTCTGCAAGGCTTGAGTCTTCTGTTGGTGTAACGTGTTATCCTAATTAGACCTATCTTCTACATGTTTCACATTGTGTATTATATGGTCGACCTGTAAATGTGTTTTTCATGTTTAATTTGGACGACAAGCTATGTAATCAATGTAATATCATGTATAAATAGTAGATCAACTTGAATGTGCAAGGTATGATTACAAATGGATTAAAAAGGTTCGCAAGCAGACAATAGCGAAATAAATACAATTTAATGTGCAACAGTGGGAGAAAGAGAAAATGTTGTTGATGCTGTCCAGATTCATCTTGAAGACTTATTTGAGATAGTGATCAAGTATAGAGTGTGTCTGACTGATCAGATCTTCAAAATAAAGTGTGAAGAGATAGAAGTGCAATTATCATGTGTGAGCTTCAAAGGCAGTTTTTAGACAGCTGAAAGATTGTCATACTGTCATCATTTATGAGTTTGTTCTCAGATTAGGGAGTAGTTGCTTCATTGGGTTAAAGCCCTTAAAAAAATTCATCAGGGAGTAGAAGCTTCCTTGGGAGTGACCCTAAATCAAAGTTACTTAGGGAGTAGCATCTTCCTTGGGTTAAAGCCCCTAAAACAAAGTTATTATTTAAGCTTCATATATTGTGAGTTAACCATCACCGTGGTTTTTCCCTTCTAGGGTTTTCCACATATATCTGGTGCTATGTGTTGTTGTGCATTGTGTTAATCTTTCATGTTCATGTTAATGTTGTGATGCTTAAGTTTTGATCTTCTCTGGATAAGTTGAAGTTGTTAAATTTGAATAGTTGTTTAGATAACGATTCACCCCCCTCTCAGTATCTTGGGGTGTCTAAAAATTTGTATCAGAGCCAAGTTCCTCTTAAGAAATCTTAACTACTTGAGGAAGGTCTGGGATGGCATCAGGAGGATCTAGCAAGATTCCCAGGTTCTACAGAATAAATTATGTTTTTTGGAAAGTAAGGATGGAAGGCTACATTAATTCACTAGGCTATGGAGTTTGGGATTCTGTCAAGAAAGGTTATACTATCCCTGCTTCTATTCCAATAGATGCAGATGAAATCAAGAAGTATGATAATAATGCCAAGGCCAAGTTTGCTATCATGAGTGGATTAACTGATTCAGAACTTTCAAAAGTGATAGGTTGTAGCTTAGCCCAAGAAGTTTGGAATAAACTTGAAACTATTTATGAAGGAGATAAGAAAGTAAAGGAAGCTAAGATGCAAATACTCAAGAATATATTTGAATCCCTAAAGATGTCAGAAGATGAAAATATTGTTGGTTTCATGCTCTGGGTGAATGAAGTAATCAATAGTATTAATGGTCTTGGTGGGGGAATAAAAGAAGATGAGATTGTGAAAAAGGTCTTGAGATCTCTTCCCAAATCTTACAATTCTAATGTATCTGCTATTGAGGAGACTACTGACCTGGATAAATACTCTCTAGATGAAATGTTTGGGACTCTTACTTCTTTTGAAATGAGAGAGTTTGACAGTGATGTTCCAAAGAAAGAAGTTTCTTTCAAAGTCAGTAAAAAGGCAAAAGAAGAAACTGCTGATGAAGATGAAAGCCCTGATGATGTTGAAGCAAATTTTTTAAGAACTCTAAAGAAAGGCTCTGGAAAATACAAAGGTAAGTTACTCTTCAAATGTTTCAATTGTGGAAAGGTTGGTCACTTTGCTTCCAAATGTCCTCTTAAAGAAATTGGGAGAAGTAACAGAAATAGTAAATTCAAAAGAAGTCGATTTTCCATAGAAGATAGTTGTTATTCAGAAGATGAGGAGCATGATGATTCAAATGATGAAACACTTTTCTTGGCCATGAGTGTTGGTGGAAAAAAAGATGATGTTAGAAAATGTGGAAAAATTAATACCATGCCAACAATTCAAAACAATGAGAAATCAATGGTTGTATGGACTGCTTTTCATGCAAAAGAAGAAACCAAATCTTGGGTTATTGATAGTGGTTGTTCACACCATATGACTAGTGACAAATGAAAGTTCATCAATCTGAAGAAGTGGGATGGTTGAGCTGCTAAGTTTGGAGGTGATGAGTCAACACAAATATGTGGAAAAGGTGTCATATCTATTGATGGAAAGAACATGACTGAGAATGTTCTCTATGTCAAAGAATTACAACACAATCTTCTTAGTGTCAGTTAGATGTGCAGGAAATGTTACAATCTTACTTTTCATGCTAATGGTTGTGAAATCAGGAAGGTAGGATCCAAAAAGCTTGTTGTAGAAGGTATCAAGACATATGGTGATATTTATCACTTGAAAGAAGCAAACAGAAGAACATGTCTATTGACTCAATCCAATGAGTGTTGGTTGTGGCACAAAAGAATGGGACATAACAACTTTGATAATATGGTAAGAATTAGCTCTACTCATGCAATGAGAGATATGCCTAATATAATCAAGCATGCAAACTCTATATGCAAGGAATGTCAGATGGGAAAGCAGACAAAGATAAGTTTTAAAAGAAAGGAGTACTCTTCTTCAAAGCCATTAGAGCTGATTCACATAGACCTGAATGGACCTACAAGAGTAAAAATCCAGCAAGGTGAAAGGTACTTTATGTTGCCCATTGATCATTATTCTAGAATGACTTGGGTTACTTTCTTAAGAGAAAAATTTGATGCTCTTGATAAGTTTAAAGTTTTTAAAGCCTTGGTTGAAAATGAAATGGATGCTAAGATCAAATGCTTGAGGTCAAATAGAGGAGGTGAGTTTACTTCAAATGAATTTGAATTTTTTTTTGAAGATTATGGCATTAGGAGGAACTTGTCTGCTCCTACAACCCCTCAGCAAAATGGGGTAGTGGAAAGGAAGAATAGGACTATGCAAGAAATGTCTAGGACAATGTTGAAAGATGCAGATTTGCCTAATGTATACTGGAAGGAAGTAATTCACACCATTATCTATCTAACTAATAGAGTACAATTAAGGGTAAATAGCATTAAGACCCCTTATGAATTGTGGTATGGAGGACCTCCCTCTGTCAGATAATTTAGGATCTCTGGTAGCAAATGTTATATCAAAAGAGATGAAGATCTAGGAAAGTTTGATTCAAGATGTGATGAAGGAATCTTTCTTGGTTACTCAACTAGAAGCAAGGCCTATAGATGCTACAACAGAAGGTTGGGAAAGATGATTGAAAGCACAAATGTCAAAGTAGATGAAGACTTGTATCAGTTCACATAGGATTCAGAGGATACCAGATCTAATATATTTTCTTGCATTGAAGATGAAGAAGTAGAAGAAGTAAAAGAAGAAAAGGAACATGAACCTGAATAGATACCTAAGACCCCAGCAAAGTATGTCCAGAAGAACCACATAGCAGAATAGATCATTGGAGACAAAAATGAAGGTGTGCAGACAAGGAGAAGCTTTGCCAAGACACATGAACAAGCAAACTTGTGTTTATTATCAAAGGTGGAACCTAAGACCTTTGCCGAACCCAGCAAGGATGATGAATGGATAAAAGCAATGGAAGAAGAACTAGATTAGACTGAGAAGAATCAGACATGGGAATTGGTTCCTAGACCAGCCAATAAGAATATTATAGGAACAAAGTGGGTATTCCGAAACAAACTAAATGAGGATGGTGAAGTTGTGAGGAACAAAGAAAGACTAGTATGCAAAGGATACACTCAAGTATAAGGCATTGATTTTAAGGAGACTTATGCTCCGATAGAAAGGATGGAGGCAATTAGAATGTTCCTTGCTCTTTCTGCTCACAAGAATTTCAAGGTATATCAGATGGATGTCATGTCAACATTTATGAATGGTGATCTAGAGGAAGAGGTTTACATTGAGCAACCAGATGGTTTTCAAATATCAGAAGATTTGGACATGGTATGCAGACTCAAGAAGGCTCCGTATGGGCTCAAGCAAGCTCCTAGAGCATGATATGCTAGATTGGATAATTACTTACTTCAGCAGGCTTTCAAGAAAGGTACTACAGATAGCAATCTTTACATCAATGACAAAGGAGATATGATACTGATAGTTGTTTATGTTGATCACATAATCTTTGGTGGAGATGATGACATGTGTAAGAAGTTTTCAAAGGAGATGCAAAAAGAAATATTTCTTATCCATTTAATAGTGATTCAGTGTACTAAATGCTTAATAACAAACTTTTGGGGTGTTAATATACAAACGATGTAGCTTAACTAAAAACCTAGTGTGGTCATTTCTTTAGCTATGACAGATCTCTAGGAATACCCTCACTAGCCCTACAAAACCAAAAGTACAAAGGAGCTGTCTACCCTTGTTAATTAGACCCTAATTGCCCACAATCTAATTATGAATTTTGTCTAATAATTTAGATTGACGTACATCCCTAAGTCTTTAAGTCTTGAGTTCTTTCTCTAAAATTATGTTAACAATTTTGAACATCAACATGTAGCAAACATAATTCTCATGTATTTTTTTAAATAACATCTAAATTATTACCATAATTGTGATAGTGAGTGTGAAGTTTGTCTCTATGCACCTTGTACATCTTAAAACGGTGAGGACTCTCACAAAGTTGGTTGGGATAAGGATGAGATTGGTCTGCCTTGATTGTATTTCTCTTCAACCTCCTTTGTAGTTATGGTTGCTTGCATTGGGATCAAATACACATAGGTAAGGTTTACATAACGTGCATTTTAAGCTATCAACCTCACCAACTCCTTAGGAGAGCATTTGGACTTCGCCTTCGTGTTTCAAGCTTAAGCTACTCCACTTAATGTCATATAATTGGGAAAGTAACGTGACTCCTTTACTACACTTAATTAATTTGTTTTAATTATTTTTGTGATTGGGAGGAGATCTTTATACTATTTGTTTCCCATTCAAGTAGCCTCCTTGACAACTAGTTTAGGTCGGTTTATTGTAGCTTACTCACAGAGTCACAAGCATGTAATTTGATGGCTTTTCCAGTTTTCGAAGTCTTAGTGTGTGAATTATAGTTGAATTTTTTAACTCTAGTTTCTAACTTTTTGGAAATTAGAATTAAAAATAAATAGAATTTTTTTAATATATGGAAATACGTGATTTTCAACTTGGAATTATGTTTGGTTCAACTTGAGAAAATTTGAAACTTACCGCTAATTTGTAAAATTCTAGATACCATTTTTTAAGGCAAATTTTATCTTTTTCCCATTAACCCATTAACCATGTTTCTTAAATCATCTAGGCATTAAGGCATTAAGAATTGGAGATAATAGTCCAAAATTTATGAAGGTTAAATACATATGTTTATGTGTTTTACCCTATTATTATTACAAAAAAATTCAAAATGCTACTACTAAATAAATTTGAATAAAACGTTACTGTTGTTGGATTAAAGCATGCCTATTTTTCTTTCTTTCTGTCATTGTAGTATGGTTAAAAGAAGTTCAGTGGACATTATTTTAAAATAAAGGAAAAATAAATAAATAAATTCAATATGCATTATCTTAAATTAAAGCAAACATGATTGCAGACTAGCAGAGCTTTAAAAAAATTGATTCTTTATTCAATAAAAAATCAAGCCATTAAATGGCAATCAAGACAATATTTTCTACAATTGAACAACAAAGAAATTCTTTCAAATATTGATCTACCCACTTGCAGATTGTTTTAAGGGAAACTACTGAGTAAAAAATTCATTTACTAAATGGATGAGGAGGCCAATCTTTTGATTGAATTCAATGCCTCCTCGCAAGAATGTTGGGAATTAAGGTGTCTCAACCTTGGTAATTCTCTACATTTGTAATGTTTGTATTTATTATTCAATTGCCTATGTTGTAAATAATTGGAAATTTCACTTTCTCATATTGTGAGATGTGGCACGGTGATGTGTCAATCCTACATGGATTATGACAACTTGTTATTTTGTCCTCACATGAGGAGATAGGCATCCCACTTAGTGGCAGGAATATTCTACCATGTGTCGGCATTGTCTATGTTGTGTAAGGAATGTTTAACCGAAACGGTTATGACGGATTCCTATGACGAATCTATGACATGTAAGAGTCGAGAATAGAAGGTTGTAAGACAGGTAATAACATGTGTCATGTAGCATCTTTGAATGAGGCATATTTGGGCGCCCCAAGGTGGAATATGATGTGTTGTAAGAGAATATTCTATTTATAGCATGTGTATGACATATTCTCTTACAGCTATAAGTTGTAACCGCTATGACAGATTCTATGACGGTCGTAAGTGTTGTAAGAGCATCTGGCATAGCCCATTTTGGAAATAGGTGACCTCTTTGGGATGAGAGTTGTGGACAAGTGTCAGACACATTCTACAATATTGACCAAGTGTCCCTAGGCATGGGTTTTGGTCCAAGATGCCATATTGGATGCCCATTCCAAGAAAGGTCCAAAATTGCCTTGTATGTTCTATTTAAATAGGTGCTTGGAGATGGAGTTTGTATCACAGGTTTACAGGTACTATTATGCTATCAGATTGACTCCAGACACGAGTGTCAAAGACCATTGAAGCTTGCATTGCAAGTGTATTGTAAACATTCTTTCAGATTTGTTAATACATTGTGCAGGTTTCTGAATGTGGGGTTTTTCACCCGATAAGGGTTTTCCCCACCGTAAATCTTTGTCTCTCTTCTTCTGTCTTCTTTTTGGATCTTGTGTTTTACTGCTAGATCTCATGTTAATGCTTTAACATCACTGTAATAGTTAAGATAAAGTTAAATTTGCATAGCCCTCTCCTCAATAGATTAGTGTAGGAAGCGTTTCCACACACCTAGCTTCCTTTCAGTTGGTATCAAAACTTGATCACCTTTGGTCCTAGTTGTTGGGTAGGGGTTTTTTGAGCTAATCTTAGGTTGAGTGGGAGTCTGTGCAGAGCATTCTGTATCTTATTGCAGCAAGGAGATGGCAAGCACATCAGGAAGGTTTGAATAGAGAAGTTCAACGGCAGTAATTTCGAGCTGTGGAAGCTCAAGATGGAAGACATGTTAGTTGACCGAGACCTTTGGGAAAGTGTGAACGAAACTAAACTAGCTACAATGACTCAAGATGAGTGGGATCTCAAGGATCAGAAGGCTAAGAGTCTCATAAGACTTAGTCTTTCCGATTCTATGTTGTTAAATGTCCATGAGGAGGCTACTGCAAAACTCCTTTGGAAGAAGTTAGGGGATGTGTATCAAGCCAAATCCCTTGTCCATAAACTTTTCCTGAGAAAGAAGTTGTATTCTCTTCGAATGGAGGATGGAGGATCCATGGCTAAGCATATGAATGCCTTTAACATGCTAGTTGCACAATTGACATCTATTGGTGTAAAGATGGAGGAGGAGGAGGATCGGTGTATGACCCTGCTTTGTTCTCTGCCAGACTCATGGATCATCTTGTCATGGCAATCGGAAGCACCACATCCACATTCAAAATGGAAGAGGTGGTTTCTTCACTGTTATCTGAAGAGATGCGGAGAAAGTCTTCTGAGGCAGCCAAAGAAGCCCTTACAGTTTGTGGAAGAGCCAAGGAGAAAGGGAAGAAGAAGGACAAGCAAGCTAAGAAGGGTAAATCCAAATCTCCTGGAAAGTCCAAGGCTCTTTGTTGGAACTGTGGAAAGACCGGGCATTTCTGAAAGGAATGCAAAGAGGAGAAGAAGAAAAAGAAGAAAGCTCCTGATTCAGATTCTGACAAATCACAAGATGACAATGATGCCTTCATCGTAGCCCTGGCAACCCATGCATCTGATGATGTGTGGCTAATCGACTCTGGTGCATCATTCCACATGACCTCTGATCGAGACTGGTTCACTAAGTATGAGGAGTTCGATGGTGGAAAGGTGTATCTGGGTGATGACTCTCATCTGAAGATCGTCGGTCGAGGAAGAGTCTCTATCTGATTCCCTAATGGTAAAGTGAAGGGGATCTCTGGGGTTATGCACATCCCAGGCTTGGCATAGAACCTACTTTCTATAAGTAGTTTGAATGATGCAGGTGTGCAGGTTGCCTTTTCGAAAGAAGGATGCAAGATGACTAGAGGATCTATGGTGTTTGCTAAAGGTACTCAGAGAGGTACTCTGTTTCAGCTGGAGGCATTCATTTCACAATGCAATAGTTCTTCTGACTCAAGGAGGAGGGTAGCAGTCACTTCATCCCTACCATCTGAATGAGCAGTGAAGAAATCTGTTGTTTCTAGTCTTGATGGTTGTAATCATGCATTGGAAGTTAAACTTCCTGCAGAAAAGACAATGTTATGGCATAAAAGATTTGGCCACATTGGTAAGAAGGGTCTGCGTACCCTGAAAAATAAGAACCTCATTGAGGGGTTAGATGATTGTAATCTTGAGTTTGACTTTTGCGAACATTGCATTTATGGAAAACAAAACCGTGTTTAGTTTTACTCGAGTTCTCATAAGTCTTCTAGTGTGTTGGACCTCATTCATTCTGATGTGGTTGGTCATGGTAATGTTCCTTCGTTATCAAATCTATATACTTTGTATCTTTTATAGATGATTACAGTAGAAGGACTTGGATTTATTTTCTCAGAAGCAAATCTGAAGTCTATAGCAAGCTTAAGGAGTTTAAAGCCTTTGCTAAAAATTAGAGTGGTAAAAAGATTAAATGTTTGAGAACTGACAATGGTGGTGAGTTCTGTTCTATAGAATTCGATAAGTATTGCAAGGAACTTGGGATTGAAAGACATAAGACAACTCCATACACACCGCAACAAAATGGAGTTGCAGAGAGGATGAACAAGACACTGATGGAGAAGGCTAGGAGTATGCTTAGTGGAGCTGGTCTAGAACAAAAGTTTTTGGCTGAAGCTATTGCCACTGCTTGCTATCTGGTAAACAGATCTTCTACATCAGCTCTTGTTGGAAAGACACCCATGGAGGTGTGGTCTGGTAGAAAGCCTTCAGTAAGGCATCTTCGTATTTTTGGTTGTGAGGCATATGCACATGTGCCTAGGGAGAAGTGGTCAAAGTTGGAGAACAAAGTTGTTAAGTGTATCTTCATCGGCTATGGTGTTGGTGTGAAAGGATACAAGCTTTGGGACCCCGTGGCTGAAAAAGTGTTGTATAGCAGAAGTGTCATCTTCAGAGAGCTTACACCTTCTTCCACTATTTTGCAGCTAGAAGAAAAAGAAAAGAAAGAGGATGTTGTTCAGTTTCCTCCTACCCCTAAGAAGACTGAATAGAAAGACAATGTTGGACCTGATGATGAGGAGAGCTCTAGCAGCTCTGAAAGCTCAGAAGAAGAAGTCGAGCCTCAACCTCAGCTCTTGAGGAGGTCTACATGGATAAGGAAGCAACCTGAAAGGTTTGGTTTTACATTGCTTGATTCTAGTTGTGCTTATGCTTTGCTCACTAACAGTGATGAACCTAGAACTATATCAAAGGCTTTGGATATGAAGGATGCAGGTTCTTGGAAGGAGGCCATGGAGGAAGAAATGGCTTCTTTGGAAAAGAATCAAACTTGGGACTTGGTGCATCTGCCTCCTGGACGGAAACCCGTTGGATGTAAATGGGTGTTCAAGAAGAAGATTGGTGCAGATGGTAATATTGAGAAGTATAAGGCCAAATTGGTTGCGAAGGGGTATTCACAAGTGGAGGGTATAGATTATGGTGAGATCTTCTCTCCCATTGCAAAGGTGACATCCATTTGATTCCTGTTGTCTCTCACATCAGCTTATGACTTGGAGGTAGAACAGATGGATGTGAAGACAGCTTTCCTTCACGGTGACTTGGAGGAGGAAATCTACATGTCACAGCTAGAGCATTACATGGTAAAAGGTAAAGAAAATTTGGTTTGCAAACTTAAGAAGTCTTTGTATGGTTTGAAGCAATCCCCTAGGAGATGGTACTTGAAGTTTGATGCCTTTGTGTTGTCAATTAGATTTGTGAGATCAAAATCAGATCACTGTGTTTATTATAAGTTTGATGGTGATCGTATTCTCATTGTTGCACTGTATGTTGATGATATGTTGCTCATTTGGAAGGGTAAGAATATGATTTCTAATTTTAAATCTCAGTTGTCAGCTCAGTTTGAAATGAAAGATTTAGGGGCAGCCAGGTACATTCTAGGAATGGAAATTAGAAGAGACAAAACCAACAGAAAACTTTGGTTAAGTCAGAGTAAGTATGTTAAGACTGTGTTGGACAGATTCAACATGGGAGATTTTAGACCATTGTGTGTTCCCGTTTCCTTGGGGACAAAGTTGTCTGTTGAGGATTGTCCAAAATCTCCTAGTGAGGTGGAGGACATGAGCAGAGTACCTTATGCTAGTGTTGTTGGCAGTTTGATGTATGCTATAGTCTGCACAAGACTAGACATTGCCCAAGCAGTGGGAGTCCTTAGTCAATTTATGGCTAATCCTGGACGGGTTCATTGGGACGCAGTTAAGCAAGTGTTCAAATATTTGAGGGGTACTTCCGAGTATTCCATTTCTATCATGGTAATGTTTCAGGACCTCTGCATTTTGTTGATATTCGTGGATTTGTGGATTCAAATTGGGCAGGTGACATTGACAGCAGGAGATCCACCAGTGCTTATGTTTTTACACTGTTTGGTGGTGTTATTAGTTGGATGAGTAAGTGACAACCTGTTGTTGGTTTGTCCATGATAGAAGCTGAGTATATGGTAGCAACTCATGCTTGTAAGGAAGCCATTTGGCTTAAGAGATTGTGCTTCAATATTGGTGTTGATATAGGTCAGATCATGATTAGTTGTGATAGTCAGAGTGCAATTTTCCTTGCAAAGAATCCAACTTTCCATGTTAGAACAAAGCACATTGATGTTCAATTTCACTTCATGAGAGACATGGTTGAGGATGGAAAGGTAAATTTGGAGAAGGTAGGTACTTTGAAGAATGTTGCAGATGCGTTGACAAAACCAGTGGGCACAGAGAAGTTCAGATGGTGTTCGGAGTCTAAGGGTCTCTCGGCCTATAGCACTTAAATCCTATTTTTCTATTGGCTCTTACAAGGTGTTCGACAAGTGGGAGAATGTTGGGAATTAAGGTGTCTCAACCTTGGTAATTCTCTGCATTTGTAATGTTTGTATTTATTATTCAATTGCCTATGTTGTAAATAATTGGAAATTCCACTTTGTCATATTGTGGGATGTGGCACGGTGATGTGTCAAACCTACATGGATTATGACAACTTATTATTTTGTCCTCACATTAGGAGATAGGCATCCCACTTAGTGGTAGGAATAGTTTGCCATGTGTTGGCATCTTCTATGTTGTGTAAGGAATGTTTGACCGAAATAGTTATGACGGATTCCTATGACGAATCTATGACATGTAAGAGTCGAGAATAGAAGGTTGTAAGACAGGTAATGACATGTGTCATGTAGCATCTTTGAATTTTGCATATTTGGGCACCCCAAGGTGGAATATGATGTGTTGTAAGAGAATATGCTATTTATAGCATGTGTATGACAGATTCTCTTACAGCTGTAAGTTGTAACCGCTATGGTAGATTCTATGACGGTCATAAGTGTCGTAAGAGCATCTGTCATAGCCCATTTTGGAAATAGGCAACCTCTTTAGGATGGGAGCTGTGGACAAGTGTCAGACACATTCTACAATGTTGACCAAGTGTCTCTAGGCGTGGTTTTTGGTCTAAGATGCCATATTGGATACCCATTCCAAGAAAGGTCCAAAATTGCCTTGTATGTTCTATTTAAACAGGTGCTTGGAGATGGAATTTGTATCACAAGTTTACAGGTACTGTTATGCTGCCGGATTGACTCTAGACATGAATCTCAAAGACCATTGAAGCTTGCATTGCAAGTGTATTGTAAACATTCTTTCAGATTTGTTAATATATTGTGCAGGTTTCTAAGTATGGGGTTTTTCATCTGATAAGGGTTTTCCCCACCGTAAATCTTTGTCTTTTTTCTTCTGTCTTCTTTCTAGCTCTTGTGTTTTTCTGCTATATCTCATGTTAATGGTTTAACATCACTGTAATAGTTAGGATAAAGTTAAATTTGCATAGCCCTCTCCTCAATAGATTAGTGTAGGAAGCGTTTCCGCACACCTAGCTTCCTTTCAAAGAATACATCATGAGAAGACTAGTGTTACAAGCAACATAGCCTGTAGCTATCAGAAATAATATCATTGTGAGGAATATAATTTAAATTCCATCTATTCTAAGGGGTCGAATTTCAATATCAGAAAAGACATTTCAAGGGGTTGTTTTCACCATCACATGTATTTTAGTATTTAAGAGATAATGTCTAAGCTTCTGAGTCACGAACACTAGAGCTAGGCAATGCTTCTCGATAACAGTATATCACACTTCATAATCGAGCAAGGTTTGGCTGATGTGATATACAACACATTCCTTGCCTTCAGCATCATGTTGTGCTAGTAAAGTTACGAGAGCATTATTAGATGTTAAAGTATATAGAAGAAAAGGTTTATCAGCAACCACAGGTTGTAAAACATGGGGATTAGCTAAATAACCCTTTAAATCTTCAAAAGCCTTTTGACAATCAGCATTCCATTGAAATTTTGAATCCTTCTTCAGTAGTTGTGTAAAAGGGTGAGTCTTATCCGCGAGTTGTGAAACAAATCGGCAAATGGCCTGTATCTTCCCTTGCAAACTATGAAATTGAGATATGTTCTTAGGTGCTGACATATTAACAATAGCATTAATTTTCTTTGTGTCTATTTCAATACTATGATGTGATACTATAAATGCCAACAGTTTTCAACTATCTACACCAAAGATGCATTTTCAAGGATTTAAATGTATGTTGTATTTCTTAATTCGCTCAAAGATTTGACAGAGGATTGTAATGTGATCCTAACAACGTATAGACTTCACAAGGATATCATTGACATAATCCTCGAGAATGTTATGTATATAATCATGGAAGATAAGGGTCATAGCCTGTTGGTGAGTTTCTCCAGCATTCTTTAATCCAAACAGCATGATCACCCAATAGAATGTACCCCAAGGTGTTATAAAAGTTGTTTTATATTGATCCTGACAGTTTATGAAAATTTGATTATATACTGAAAAACCATCCATGAAGGAAAGTAATTCATGTCCAGCTATTGAATCAACAATCATGTCAATGTTCAAAAGTGAGAAATCATCTTTCAAAGAAGCAAGATTCAGATCCCTAAAATTGGTACACATCCGAATACGGCCGTCGGGTTTAGTGATGATGACAATATTCAAAATCCAAGGTGAATAATTGATCAGGTGGATAAATCCAGCTTCTAAGAGCTTTTCTATCTCAACCTTTATGAGTAATACAACCTTTGGATTCATCTTATGGATCATTTGTTTAAACGGCTTAGCATCCAGTTTTAATACAATGTTATGTGTTATAATCTGAGGATCAATACCGGGCATATCCGAATAATTCCAAGCAAATAACTCTGAGAATTCATGTAAAAGCATGGTCATATCTTTTTTTTCTTCTATTTTTAAGAAATCACCTATAGGGATAACCTTTTCAGTGTTATCTTTCTCCATGAAAACATCAACAATCTTTCCATTAAGAAAAGTACTATGGTCTAAAGAACTAGGTGATTTCATCGGTTCTTCGTCTTCTTCCTCAAATTTTAAAGTAGTGTTTATCAACCCAGTGGACTTTCCAAAATGTACACTTTGATTTAATTGATAAGATAATCCATGTTTATGATGATAACGGGGAAGATCGTCATAAGCTCCCAAGAATTTCATTATTGCTTCATTTTTTGAGAACATATCCAAAGGAATATCTTCTAGAGTACAACTCATGTCTATCATTTCAGGATACATCAAATTAAGCAATGATATCATATTCACATTAAGATTAGGTTGTCTATGGGCTTTGGTTTCCTTCAAAGGATTATATCCAATATTGCGAAGCGGATTCTATAGGTACTTGAATCCCTTGTTGATTAATACCGCAACCATTACCTATAGTCACAATTATTATAAAGGATCTGAAATCCTCGATCATAAAGAGAGGCCATTTCCTTAGAAGAAGGTGGGGCCTCATAAGTCTCATAAACTGTAGTGTAAGTAAAAGTATTATTTGTATTTGTTACTAAAGAGACTTTAGGTTTTGCACTTGAACTTTTAGATGAGATCGATGCAACATTTGATGTTTCAGGAGCAGGGTTGTTAATTTTATATTAGCCTATAGAACAAATTCATGAACAAACAGACAAATTACAGAAAATGATCACACACAGAGATATCAAATGGCAATCAAATGCTTACCAAATTTCAAAGTTCAGAAAACAAAAAAAGTTGGGGACTAATGAGCGAGCACCCTAGTCTAGTGCCACAGTTTCTATCAAGATCTGGGAATCTTGTCTGCAACTTGTTCCTGTTGTTTTAGAGATTTTTCTGTTGTGAGATCTGGTGGACTAATGAGTGAGCACTCGAGTCTAGGTCCCTATTTCTTCTCTGATCTACAATTTTGACAGTCTACACTACTCTCCTACAACTCTACTTTTTCTGCTTTCACAACTTGTAACCTACAATCACAGAAAAATGGGTTAGGGATTATGGTGTTTAGAGGCTTGCCTCAGTCAAGCCCCAGAGAGACATTCAAGTCTTCTGAACATCGTTGTCAAATAAAGAGTGAGTATCCCTATGGGATAGAGGCAAAATCCAAATGATAAATAATAGAAAACACAATTGATATCACCTTGTAGTGAAGATCTCATGGAAGGAAGATGCTCTCCGTGCCATGAGGAGATGGATGCCAAATCTACAAATACAAACACAAGAACAATGCTCTGCTCTACCACACAATGAATATTTTGAATGCTCTAGAATCAAAAGTATGTCAAAATCCATCTAGTTTAAAAATGAATCACTAATCATGCTTATATATGCAACTACAAACATTCCCTCTAACAATTTCATAATTCAAACTTATCGTGTCGGCACAGGACCTAAATAATGATCATAAACTGACACTTTGAAATTGGTCTTGACCTAAAATAGGGTAGGACTAGGGTGTGGGTGCCCAAGTCCTCCCCCTATTTCAGGCAAGATTTATGTTAACTGCATCCCCTGAGTCCTATTTACCATGAAACTTCAGGGTTTCTCATCAGGAGTCATCAAAATCATGCAAGATGCTCTAAATGCATTCTAAAGGACCTGGGAGCTAAACTTCAAAAGGAAAAAGCCCCCAAGGTTACTTTTTCTGACATAACATTTAGCCCCCACTTTAATGTATGTATAAATGCAAGGCCAATACATGCATTAAAGTACGTCAACAAGCATAGCAAACACGACAAGCATGGAGAAGACACATCAATCACAAAGAAAACAGTAACATGCATGCAAAACATGGAGAAGACAGTTACAGTCACGTAAAACACAGTGAAGACAACATTGAAGACACGCAAAACATAGTGAATGCAGTGAAAACAATGATGATTTTCTTTTTCTTTTTCTTTTTCTCATATATATGAAATGCATATGCAAATACAAGGAAAGTAAACACACCACCCATAATGCAGGAGGGACTCATCGCCACCGATCATTAAGAATACATATGGGGCAACATACATGCAAAACAAATCAAGCATGACATACAAATTCCAAACCACTAGTCTTTAAGACTATGCTTGGAAACAAACACGCAATACACACACACTTGGAAGACACGAAGAAAACACGGAAGACAAGCGATGTAGTGTTCCTATTTCTAGGTTCATCACCATCTCAGGCACATTATAGGCACACATCGACAATTGGGCTTCACCACAACAATCGTCTTAAGGGTTGAGTTAGTCACAGAACTGCTCCATGCCTCCGCAGAGGACTTTTTGAAAATGACAGGTTATGCACTCTCCACGAGAAATATGCCATCCCCACCTCTGCAGAGGGATTAAGATAAAAAGGATATACATGATATCTTACCTCCACAGAGGGCTTAAATGATTGCAATAGATTTCAAACAAATCTCAAAGTGCAAGAGGGACTCATTGTTGGCAAGAGACACTGTGTGGCTTCATGAGTGTTGTCATTGATGGCAACAAAGTCTATCCCACACATCCGCAGTACATAGTATGCCTATACCAGAAGTCAGATTGAAGATTGTTTTAGTCCAATGAACAAGAACAGAGTATGCAACAAGGTTTGACAATCAGGTACGGATCTCTCAGATGGTGTAACTCAGCAAGTTGCAGACTTGGACAAGTCAAGAAGAGTATCATGACCACTATATTCCAGAGATTTAGCCTCCGATGATAAAACATGAAAAAGATATGAGCATCTGAGTGTTGGATTCCAGACAGGCAAAGCAGATAGAGAAAGAACTGACTAGCAGAGTATCAGACTTCAATCCAGATGAGTAATTGATGTTGATAAAGCAATTTGAGAGATCATACATTGTTGGCCGACATGATTGATGACTTCAATGCCTATATTTTTGATACACATCACAAATCAAGCATGGATTCAACCGACAAATCAGTAATTTGTAAATATCTTGAGTATTCTAGTTGCTGACTAGAAAGTTGTTAAAATCCTTGATGCGGATATATATACCAAATGGATTCTAGTATGTAGGGGTGTGTGAAGACAGATATGATGAAATAAGGTGTGAAGAAAAGTAGAGATAAGTGTGGAAGGAGCAATACAAGTCCGGTATGTGACATAGCAACAGCACTAGAGCAGAGGAAGAATGAAGTGCATCAGATCAGTATATTGTGCCTAACTGAAACTGAACTCTAGCATTTGTAGATGTCTCTCATCAATTCAAACACTTGATTATCTTCTGTAAGTTCTGTAGATAGTGAGTCTCTTGTAGGCAGTGTGCCTCTTGTGAGGAGTGTGCTCGGGCAGTGAGCCCTAATTGGCAAATATCATTTTATACTTCTTATTCTTTTAACAGATAATACAATCTTGGGTTAGTCACCCCGTGGTTTTTCCCTTAACAGGGTTTTCCACATAAAAATCTTTGTGTTATGTGTGTTGATTTTATTTCTATTCTTATGATCATATTGATGGTGATTGATTGTCATTGATGTCAAAAAGGTGTTTGGTCTTCATATGACAAGATGTCATATTTCAGGATGTCTTCAAGGGCAAATAAGCATCATGTGTGAGAACAAGATGTGTAATGTTGAAATCAGGTGATGTCATCATGTACTATGTGAAATTGTCAAAGGTTGGACAAGAGGATCTCTGTTGAATCAAGCTAGTGTCAGTATTGGTGGGTTGTTGATCAAGCTACTTGTCAGTTGATTTGTTATTGCTTCATATGCTTCATTGTTCAGGAGATGCTTCATCAGGTATTCATCATGAACTTCATATGGTTGAGGTAAATTTAGATGTGGTCTTCAATTAGGTTCATTATGGATGTCATCATCATAAATTCTTGTAGGGTTGTTTATCGTTGGTGTTACAGTGTATGTTTCAATGGATCTTGGTTTGATAAAGTTCACATGCTTCAGTAATGCAAGAGCAATGCAGATTACGTATTTATGTTGGAGGGTTCACTTTGTGTGTGGTACTTGATCAGGACTTTATTATTTATCATCATATTTATGAGAGGGCTTGTTTGATTAGTTTGATCATATCAATTTTTTATGCTCATATAAGAAGGTTTGATACTATATGTTATGATGATACAAGGTGATTTCAAATAATGTCTTTAGTCAGAATTCATGTCTTGACATTGATGCTAATGTGGCTTGAGGTTGATTGGTTTGATATTGAAAGACTCATATTTGTGAGGTCATTTGGTGAAGTTTACCTCTCTGCAACAGTGTCTTTTTAACTAAGTGAAATCACAGTGAGCGTATTGTCAAAGTTTTTGTTGAAGTATTTTATTGAAGTGCTTCAAAAAATATTAAAAACCCTAAATTAAAAAGATTTTACAATATACTTTATTAGTGCATTCCTTGCTTGTCACACTTTGTAACATCTTTATGTTATATTTGCTCATTGACTTGTTGAGCAGGTAAAAGCCACTTAAGTGGCAATATTAAGGGTATTAGTGTCATCGAGCAACCGACACTTTCTTCTTGTAAAACTTTTTACATCGGTCTTCAATACATGCGATGGGAGGTAAGATCAGTGGTGATGTTTAATCGAATTGCTTTTTAGGGAGCATAAGGAGGGAGCCCGATTTCTATGATGGAGATTTATGTTTTAAAAAGGCATTTACCTATTTGATGAAAAGCTTTGTTTATATAAAGCATAAAATGCACATATTAGTGGGTGCGAATTGTTTTATGTTTGAAGAGATTTATTCTTTAAGGGAAAAAGGCATTGTATGGTTTAAGAAAAAAAAAGCCATGGAATGGTTTAAGAAAAAAAGCCCTTGAATATCCTTTATTAAGGTGGGAGCCTGATTAAGCCTTTAATGGCTTTATTTCAATTTTTAGAAACTTTGTTTTTTTTCTTTTAAAAAAAAATCCTAATTTATTGGGTTTCAAAATGGAGTTTATGATTTTCTTTTAAGGAAATTTTTTTTTGGAAATTTAAAAAGAAAGATTTGTTTCTAGCATGGAAGCTATTTGTGAGGGGTTTTTGATTTTTTAAAAGGCAGAAGATTTATTTCTAAATCTTCATGAAGATTGGAGAGACAAGTTATGATTGTTTTAATTAGATTTGTGAAGATTTAATTGGAGAGTTTTTTTATGAAGTTTTTTTTTTCTCTCCATTCACAATATTGTTTCAAATGAAGTGTCTTTGCAGATTGGAGTTGAAAAAAAAGAATTTTGGAGTACACAGAATATGAAGAGTTGGAAGAAATTTGTTTTTTGTTTGGTTATGAACATGGTGAATATGAAGTGATTAGGGAAATATATTGTGATTGTTTTATTTTTATTTTACAAGAAGATTTATGGAGATGAAGAGTTTTTGTTTGCAGGGGAATTGAAGGAAAAGAAATTGAAAGGTCTCAAATATGAAAGGATATTCAAATTGCATATATGGTTTTACAAGTATATTGACAGTGTGAATGGAAGATATCTTTGAAAAGATATAGATGAATTTTGATCATGTTCTGTAGGAGTAAATACAAAGAATGACAAGGTTATCAAATGTCTATTGAAAGAGTGAAAATTGAGCTGAGAAAGTTGATGTCAAGACCATAATGATAATCTCCTTGTTGCAACATATTTTCATATTGAACCTTGAAGACAATTATGGTGTCTTAGGCGAATAGCTATGCATAAATAATCAGGTGAGAATTGATCAAACAAAGATAATGAGACTAATGTGCAGATTTATTTGAGTTGATGAGAAGTATGATGATTTGGCAGACACATGTGAAAGAAGAAGTGATTTGTACTGAAACAGAGAAATCCTCTGAATTCTTGATTTTAATTTGAGTATGAATTAGGGGTTGGTGCTCCTTGAAGTTGGTGCTTCTAAACATTGTAATCAGTGAGGTTTTTGATAAAGCCAGTGAGTTAGTTTTGGAGTGGTTTTTCTGCCCCTGGAGGGTTTTCCACTCATGCAAATCTTGCGTCATGATTCATATTATTTTCATCTGTATGTGTGTATGTTAATACTTTGCTCATGAGGTTTTGTTATCTTTCTTCATTCTCAGTCATGTGCATATGTGTTTGACAAATCAATGATTCTTTCTCTCCTTGTGTTTTGAAACTTAAAGTTTGAATTTTTTTTGAAAATTTACACAACACTGATTCACCCCCCCCTCTCAGTGTTGTCCTGGACTCCTACAATCGGTATCAAAGCCCGGTTCCCTTTTGAAGCTTAATCAGCTTGGGTAGGTCCTGTGTGTGGAGTTCAATGGGTAAGTGCAAAAGAAATAAGAACATGAGAAATGTCAAGCTTCATTCTAGTCTAAAGACACAAAATTCATCATCCATATCAAGTTTAGGTGTTAATGTTCAATCAGATGCTTCACAAGTTGAATCAGTAAAAGAATTTTCTAGAGTTCCTCTGTTTAATGGTTCAAATTTTTTAGTTTGGTGTATGAGAATGCAAGTCTATTTATCCTCTTTAGGATATGATGTATGGATGTCTATTGAGAATGGATATTCTAACTTTGCAAATAACAAAGAGGCTATTGAATGCAATCATGTAGCCAAGAAGGTTATTTTATCTAGTTTATCTAATGATGTTTCTTGTAAAGTTGTGCAGTGTGAAACAACTCAGGATGTCTGGAAAGAATTGATAAGAATTTAACAAGGTAATGATAAAGAAGAGGACAATTTGGTGTCTAATGAAAGTGACCATGAAAGAAGGCAATCACATGAAGAAGTTGAAACTGAATCAGATTCAGAAGAAGCTAACATCATAAGTGATGATGATCAGGTATATGATGAACAAGATTGTGAGATTGATATGGAAGGAGAGCTCATATATGCTTTAACTAAACTCAAGAAATATAAGAGAGAGAAATAAAAACTAAAATTGCAGCTACAACAAGAAAGAGACTTAAAAGACAAAGCTCTTACAGACCTTGAAGATGCTAGAAACCTGATTGTAGACTTGAAGAATCAAGCAGGTGAATCAGACACATTGATTGTTAGTTTGAAGACAGAGGTTGAGAAAGCTAAGAAGATAGTTGATGAAACAAAATCTAAGTTGGAGGCTAAAAAGGTTGAATGTCAAAAGCTAGAAGAAGAAATAATTTCTTTAAGTAAAGAACTTGAGGATGTTAGAAAGCAGTTGGAAAAGAATTTGAAGTTTGAAGAAAGTTCAAATAAGTTGCATGAGTTGTTGGGCAAACAGAAGCATCATAACGACACTACTGGTTTAAGATTTGAAGAAGGAGAGTGTTCAAAAGATAGACAGACTCCTAGAAGAAAAATTGATTCAAGTCAGCATGTTGCTGCCACAAAAGGTAAAAGGAAGAGTGAAGCCGATTTGAAAACCAGAAATGAATTTGTGCACAATCAAAGGAATTTTAGAAATCCTACGCGTATAAGACAAGCATACATGTACAAGTATAACTATTCATTTAATGGTTATTGTTATACTTGTAATCAATTTGGACACAAATCAGTTAATTACAGAAGGAATACTAATATTGTTTGTTACAAGTGCAATAATGTTGAACACATACAAAGAAGTTGTAAAGTGCATAGAAGGTATGATCCTGCATGGAAGCTTAACATGAGTGCTCAAAGGTACTATCATTCATTTGATTATGATTTTAACATAGTTTGTTATAATTGTAACACTCTTACACACAAAGCACAGAGTTGCAGAATGTATGCTTCACCTGATTTGAAAAAGTTGAAAAGAAAAGAAGGTATAAAGGTTTGGAGGAAGAAAGAACCTGTGAAAGTGTGGAAGCAAAAACACAGTCAGGACAAGAAGGATCCTAAACTTGTGCATCTTGCACAAGTTACATCATTAGTTGGATAATTGAGAGCATGAAGTAAGGGGGAGTTATTCATGTTCTATCATTTATTCTCAAGAAGTTTCAGGAGGAGATGGTGATCTTGTCATGTTTACTCCTACCAATCTTATGAAATTAAATCCATATAGTTGATGGTAGTGTTGCTAACAATGTTGATGTTTAGTATGTGACAGTGATACAAGTGTTCATTGGCTCATTATGCGTTCAAGATATTGAAAAGTTATTTCAGGAGTTCAAATGCACAAATTGCTAGACAAATGATCCTGATTATGTTGATGATTACAAAGATTGAATTGTCATGGTATTGCAATCCAAAGTGTTTTTGGAAAGTGTTGTTGCAAGAAGATATTGGTTGGCTAATTTGTATTATAAAGTCAAGAGGCATTAATTCTTGTTGATTGCAATATATATAAGATTTGACATTGTGTTGCAAAAAGGTATCTTGTGTAGGAGGATGATCTTCATTCTTGGTTGTAGAATGAATGTTCATTTAGAAGTGATCATTGGTGTAATAATTTGACATGTTCTCTATTGGTCTTCCTCATTAATATGGTTCACGAAGGTATGTGCAAATTGTGTGCCTCTAGTTTTGAAGTGGTATCAGGTATGTGCTTCAAGATATAACATTCTAGAGTTGCTTATAACATTGATGGTGAGCCTTGTATTTCATCAAATTCTTCCATTAGAGTTAGTTAAAGGAAAGTTTTGGGAAGGTTTTCTCAAGAGTGGTCTTCATGTGTTGTGATGTGTTTATGACATCCTTGCACAGAGTTTAAGTTCATCAAAGGAGTTGGTATTTGAGTGCAGAGATATGCCAAGTTTTCATCATCATATTTGTGTCAAGAAGTGGTATTATGTTGAGATTGACATACTTGTTTCAATTTTTTGTTTGTGGACTTCAACACAGGGGAATTAAATAGGTTTGAGCCGTTGTCATTAGATGTTAAAAAGGGGGAGAAAGAGAAAATGTTTCATGAAGTTTTGCCATCAATGACAAAGGGGGAGATTGATGGTGATTGATTGTCATTGATGTCAAAAAGGTGTTTGGTCTTCATATGACAAGATCTTATATTTCAAGATGTCTTCAAGGGCAAATAAGCATCATGTGTGAGAATAAGATGTGTAATGTTGAAATCAGGTGATGTCATCATGTACTATGTGAAATTGTCAAAGGTTGGACAAGAGGATCTCTGTTGAATCAAGCTAGTGTCAGTATTGGTGGGTTGTTGATCAAGCTACTTGTCAGTTGATTTGTTATTGCTTCATATGCTTCATTGTTCAAGAGATAGTTGATCAGGTATTCATCATGAACTTCATATGGTTGAGGTAAATTTAGATGTGGTCTTCAATCAGGTTCATTATGGATGTCATCATCATAAATTCTTGTAGGGTTGTTTATCGTTGGTGTTACAGTGTATGTTTCAATGGATCTTGGTTTGAAAAAGTTCACATGCTTCAGTAATGCAAGAGCAATGCAGATTAGGTATTTATGTTGGAGGGTTCACTTTGTGTGTGGTACTTGATCAGGACTTTATTATTTATCATCATATTTATGAGAGGGCTTGTTTGATTAGTTTGATCATATCAATTGTTGATGCTCATATAAGAAGGTTTGATACTATATGTTATGATGATACAAGGTGATTTCAGATGATGTCTTCAGTCAGAATTCATGTCTTGACATTGATGCTAATGTGGCTTGAGGTTGATTGGTTTGATATTGAAAGACTCATATTTGTGAGGTCATTTGGTCAAGTTTACCTCTCTACAATAGTGTCTTTTTAACTAAGTGAAATCACAATGAGGGTATTGTCAAAGTTTTTGTTGAAGTATTTTATTGAAGTGCTTCAAAGAATATTAAAAACCCTAAATTAAAAAGATTTTACAATATACTTTATTAGTGCATTTCTTGCTTGTCACACTTTGTAACATCTTTATGTTATATTTGCTCATTGACTTGTTGAGCAAGTAAAAGCCACTTAAGTGGCAATATTAAGGGTATTAGTGTCATCGGGCAACCGACCCTTTCTTCTTGTAAAACTTTTTACATCGGTCTTCAATACATGCGATGGGAGGTAAGATCGGTGTTGATGTTTAATCGAATTGCTTTTTAGGGAGCATAAGGAGGGAGCCCGATTTCTATGATGGAGATTTATGTTTTAAAAAGGCATCTACCTATTCGATGAAAAGCTTTGTTTATATAAAGCATAAAATGCACATGTTAGTGGGTGCGAATTGTTTTATGTTTGAAGAGATTTATTCTTTAAGGAAAAGAGGCATCGTATGGTTTAAGAAAAAAAAAACCATGGAATGGTTTAAGAAAAAAAGCCTTTGAATATCCTTTATTAAGGTGGGAGCCCGATTAAGCCTTTAATGGCTTTATTTCAATTTTTAGAAACTTTGTTTTTTTTCTTTTAAAAAAAAACTCCTAATTTATTGGGTTTCAAAATGGAGTTTATGATTTTCTTTTAAGGAAATTATTTTTGGAAATTTAAAAAGAAAGACTTGTTTCTAGCATGGAAGCTATTTGTGAGGGGTTTTTGATTTTTTCAAAGGCAGAAGATATATTTCTAAATCTTCATGAAGATTGGAGAGACAAGTTATGATTGTTTTAATTAGATTTGTGAAGATTTAATTGGAGATTTTTTTTACGAAGTTTTTTTTTCTCTCCATTCACAGTATTGTTTCAGATGAAGTGTCTTTGCAGATTGGAGTTGAAAAAAGTTTTTGGAGTACACAGAATATGAAGAGTTGGAAGAAATTTGTTTTTTTGTTTGGTTATGAACATTGTGAATATGAAGAGATTAGGGAAATATATTGTGATTGTTTTATTTTTATTTTACAAGAAGATTTGTGGAGATGAAAAGTTTTTGTTTGCAAGGGAGTTGAAGGAAAATAAATTGAAAGGTCTCAAATATGAAAGGATATTCAAATTGCATATATGGTTTTATAGGTATATTGACAGTGTGAATGGAAGATATCTTTGAAAAGATATAGATGATTTTTTATCATATTCTGTAGGAGTAAATATAGAGAATGACAAGGTTATCGAATGTTTATTGAAAGAGTGAAAATTGAGCTGAGAAAGTTAATGTCAGGACCATAATGATAATCTCCTTGTTGCAACATATTTTTAGATTGAACCTTGAAGACAATGATGGTGTATCAGGTGAATAGTTATGCAGAAATAATCAGGTGAGAATTGATCAAACAAAGATAATGAGACTAATGTGCAAATTGATTTGAGTTGATGAGAAGTATGATGATTTGGCAGACACATGTGAAATAAGAAGTGATTTGTATTGAAACAAAGAAACCCTCTGAATTCTTGATTTTAATTTGAGTATGAATTAGGGGTTGGTGCTCCTTGAAGTTGGTGCTTCTAAATATTGTAATCAGTGAGGTTTTTGATAAAGCTAGTGAGGCAGTTTTGGAGTGGTTTTTCTACCCTTGGAGGGTTTTCCACTCGTGCAAATCTTGTGTCATGATTCATATTGTTTTCATCTGTATGTGTGTATGTTAATACTTTTCTCATGAGGTTTTGTTATCTTTCTTCATTCTCAGTCATGTGCATATGTGTTTAACAAATCAATGATATCTTTCTCTCCTTGTGTTTTGAAACTTAAAGTTTGCAAAAAGATTTGAAAATTTACACAACACTAATTCACCCCCCCTCTCAATGTTGTTCTGGACTCCTACACATATATGCTTATATGTTTTGATGCTGCACTAATTATTAAAGGAGAAAAGAAAGTTAAGATATTTGAGATAACTGATTCACCCCCCTCTCAGTTATCTGCCTTGTTTCCAACAATTGGTATTAGAGCTAGGTTCCTCTAAATAGAGCCTAACAGCTTGAGGAAGATCTGGGAATCTCAATGGATATGTATGGTATGAAGGAACAACTTCAGTCTACCCCAGATGATCTTGAACAATCTCACTCTGAAGTCAATAACTTGAGAGAAAGACTCAAACAAGCTGATGATTTCATAAAAGAGCTAAAAGAAAAACTGAGTATCTCTATGAAAAAGAGAAAGGAACTACTTCAAAAATTAGCAAGTCAGAGTGAAGCCAATGATACTAATGAAGATCTAGATGAGAAAAACAAGCTATGTGAGAAGCTATCAAAAGAGGTCATTATGGTAAGGCATGAGATGGAATCAGGGGTTATGAGATTCACCCAAGAAATTAAACATAAAAGGAAAATTGAAGATAATCTAAAACAATCCCTCAAGGAAAAGACAGAGGACTGCCACAAAATGGACAGAATAATCAGGCATCTTGAATCTAATCTTGAAGAAGCTAGAGATAATGAAGAATAAATTGAGAATTAGATAGACACTCTTAAACAAGATCTTCAAACAGCAAATGAATACAAAGAAAAATTCAAGATAAGCTCAGCTCAACTTGAAGTTCTTCTTGAAAGCCAAAAGAGGGTAGATGACAAGCGTGGCCTGGGATATGAGAAAGGTGAAAACTCTGGATCTGGTCAGAAGAACTTTGGATCAGGAAATCAAAGAAATGGGCCTAGAAGACCTCTGATAAGGCAACCAAATACTCAAAGTTATCCATCCTTCAATGGATACTACTTCAATTGCAACAACTTTGGTCATAAAACAACTCAGTACAGAAGGAGAATGAATCAGACTAATCCATCCTTTTCTAGACAATGTTTAAACTGCAAAAGGTATGGTCACAAATCTCATGAATGCAGAAATATGCAAATAAACAATTCATTCAATGGTAGATGCTTTGCATGCAATAGAATGGGACATATGGCTAATCAATGCAGATCAAGAGGATATCAGTCAAATATGCAAAGAAATGTTGTTTGCTACAATTGCAATAGATCCGATCATATTGCCAAATTCTATAGAATCAAAAATCAGGATAAAAAAGGTTCGGTGCATCATAATAAAAAACAAGATAAGGGAAAAGGAAAAGTGAATGCAGATGAAGTTCAAAGGGAGATGAGCAAGATTTGGGTAAAAAAGAGTATAGAAAATATTGGGGATGGATCCACACCGGAATCCGGTGCTAATATTCCCTCTGGAAACTAAACAGATGAGCTCTGGCTCAGGGGGAGTCACAAAGAAAAATAAATTCCCCCAGCTAGTCAATTGGTGCCTAAATTTGGCACATGGAATGTTGCGGGTTAAAGGGTTCTCAGAAAAAAATCTAAATAACCCTCAGTAAAAATATGAAAGATCTGCATGGAGTTTTGAAAGAGCTTAATCATCCAAGATTGATCTAGATTGACAGCCATCCGATAAAGCAAGATTTTCACAGATCCGGTATGATTCAAAATTGAAATACTTTGATCCGCGGATCCATGGCATGATTGAAGAAAATAAGATACATTGTCAATCCTCACTAAAAATGATTCTAAGTGCAACACAGTGATTCGAAAAGATCTCTCTCAGAACAGGGCAACCAAATAACTTAAGTTGTGCATTTATTGCAAAAGGAAATTAGGGTTTGCGCAAGAATAAAAGGGTTCTTTCACTCATCATTTGCATTCAAGAAGAAGAAAAGAAGAGCTTTGCATCAAGTTTCTACAACTCTCTCAAAGATCAACTACAAAATCCAATTCAACCAGCAATTTGTTCCAGCTCTTATTTTGAACCCTAAAGCGTAAAAAGGTACTTCCATTCTGAAAATCTCTCTCTGAATCTTTTGCAAGATAGCTACTCCAATGGTTGTAAAGATCACTGATAGGCCGTGTCCAAAATTCAAGAAACATCCCTATAAATCTCTAGAAGTTGATCCTCTAGGCGCATTTTCTAGCATTCCGCATGTGGTATTACACGTAGAAGGTGTTAGGGTCTATATCCACGCCAACATTAAGGAATTTGGAGACTCTAAGTTGATGGACATCTATCATAAACAATTAATAGATGAAAGTTTTGAACTCAAACCTCAATACAAGGCCCTCCGGGATAAACACTTTGGACATTGCATCCACTTTCCCTGTTTTGCAGAAGATGATTGGGTCCGGTATGTCCTTAGCAGAATGCATGATAATTTAATGTGGTTAATGAGGCCCTTTAAGATAACAAAAGATGCCATTAGGGCAGTAACTGGATTGCACTCATCTAGTGGGTTACCTGCACTCAAATCTATCAAGAACCAAACAGTAACTGAAGCTACCAGATCTAAGTTTGATAAGAGAGCAATGACCATAGATGAGATCACAGATCCGGATGTCAAATTTGCTTCAATAATAATTGGGTATAAGATCTATGATTTTAGCAGGGAGAATTATGTGTCAGGGACTGCAATATATGCAGCATATTAGATGTTGAGGGAAAATACAGATTATGACCTATGTGATCTTCTTTTAAACCAACTGTTAGAAAACCTTCAGAAGATCAAGAAGGACAAGAAAAACTCATTTAAGTATGGTTGTTTAATACTGTGTCTATTCTTCAACTACATGAATGAGCTACCTGGACAAAGTGGTTGGGTTTGGTAAAATGACAAACTAGTTGCAATACAGATTAGAGACTATATGTATGGACTTGGTGATGCTAAAGCTCAAAGCACAGCTCTCTGGGGTTACTTTAAGAACTTCCAAAGCATGGTGCAAGCCAAAGAGAGGATACCTCAATCCATAGCTGAGAAATACAAGGATATAGTGTGCTTCATGGTTGGTACTGATCAATGCCTAATGGAGGTAGTTGAGCCCAGAACAGTTTGGATAATGCCAATGGGATACAAGGTCGATGAGAAAATCTTAGAGCTACATATTCAACACCTATTGAGCCAGCCTAAGGACCCTGAGTAGAAAGGTTTGGAACCTTTCAAGAACTAAGTGTAAAAATATATGTTGAGCTAAGACAATCAGAGATAAATAAGAAAGTTAGAAGGGAAGTTGAGGAAATTGCCAAAAGATTTGGCATATCAAAAGAGGCAGTAGATGCAAACAGAGAGAAAATGGAAAGGGCTGATAAAGAGAAACAAGAAGCAGAGAAAGGAAGTGTTCTAGTACAAGCCTCCTCCCAGACTAGATCCTCCAAGAGCTCTGCACCTGCCACTCCTAAGAGCTAAAGAGCCACCAAACCAGAAGTCAGGACATCCAAAAAGGGAGAAAAGAGAATTAAAACAAAAGCCACAAGGTCATACACAAGTCACAAAGATGATGAAGAAACAGAGTTTGATGAGGAAATTAAGAAAATGAAGAAGAAGAAGAAGAAGAAGAAAACATCCAGAGAATTCTTTGCTGGTAAAAACAAAGAAGAAAAGGCAGAATAATTTGTTGAAAAGACCACTCTTTCCATTGATGATATCATCAAGGCAGTCATTGTGGATGGGAATCTGCAACCAGTAATAGAATTCTATGATGAATATAGTGATACTGACAAGAGCATCTTGGAAGAAGCTACAGTTAGGTAACTGAATATTTACAATAAAGCATTCATTGAAATTATTTCATTGATTCCCAAAAGTATAGAGAAGGTACTTGAACTAAGAAAAGAGAATGCAAAAGAAAAAGACTTAGAGATTAGGGAACAGATAGCAATTCAGCTCTATCCTTCTATTAATCCAAAGCAAATGGACATGATCTTTAAGGACTGTAAGGATGAATTCTGGAGCAAAGCAAAAATGAATAAACTTATGCTTAGAGAAACTAACCAAGTAGCAAGAGAAACAAAAGACATCCTCCGGAATGCCTTCAAAAGATTCAATCTTCCTATTGTAGAGGAAACAGATGAAAAACCTTCTACCATGTATGTTGAAGGATTAAATGCATCCAATGAAGAATCTTCCAACAAAAATGTAGAAGGGTCAAAAGACATAGGTGAAGAGAAGTCTAAGGACTTGGATTCCTCTGTTCCGGAAGAGAAAGTTCATGAAGTAGTAAATACAGATAACATCTCTCCTCCGGATCCCACTGTAGACATTCCAGACTCAGGAGCTAAAGGAGAAGGAAGAAAAGAGGAGAAAGTGAGTCAAGAAGAGGAGGTAAAGGGAAAAGAAGAACAAACAGAGAAGATCTATGATGACAATTCTGAGATCCCAAAAGAAAAGAAGACTCAGTCACCAGCAAGAGACACTACAGAGGTAGTGAAGAACTTCTTGAACAAAGAAATGATGGAGATAGATGAAACTAAACTATTTCAAGGACCACTAAATTTTGACTCTCTCTGGTCCAGACAATGAAAATAGCATCTTTTGCTCAAGCCAAAGCAAAAGAAAAACTTCCGAAATCTCACATGGAAGACTGTGAGCTATTAGAGATTGCATCGGGGATGCTAGAGAAGATCATGCCATCATTTCAAAAGGATCCTTTGGCCTCTCCATCTGGTAACTTGAAATCTCCGGTAAACTCTGTTAGCACTCATTTTGAATCTTTAGAGAAATCGGCAGAAGCAAAGGTCCGAAAGGAGTTTTTGGGAAAAAGATTCACTGAAGTATAGGGACTCATTGCTAATGATAGGAGGACCCTGGACATTGGAATAAAGAGCCTTGAAAATGCTCTTAAAAATGGTGGGGACATGTATAAATTTTGTCTATCTTGGGCCAAAGTGACAGAGGATATTGAAAAGAAGGTGAAAGAACAAGAAGGTAAACTGTCAAGTTTATCTCAGAATTTTGATCCCCTCACTACATCCTTAATGAATCAAGAATGCCAGGCCATTGTCATCATAAATGAAATAAAGAGGCTACACAAAGAAAAGAAGGATATAGTAAACAGAATGAGTGAACTCAAAGGGATAATTATCCATAAGTTAGAGGCAATGCATGAGGCCTTAACAGATGCTCAGACCATAGCCCGGACCAATGATCTGGCAGATCTAGGAAGGGCAGAAGCATATGTATTTTTGTTGAGTGGTCACATCTCCATTTTGGATAGGATGAAGCAGAGCTGGGCCACAGAGTTTGTATAGTTGAAGGCCGCTTTTGTGGATATACTCAAGTATATGTAAGTATAACATATATATATACTTGTACGGCCATGTATAGATTAATTTTTACAAATTTTGGTGTGCAGATTCCATCCTTTGCCATTGATGTTAAAGGGGGAGTCAGGAGTAGTGAAAAATGTGGAATCCAGCTAAGGGGGAGCTCCGGTAAAACAGTGCACAAGATAGAGCATCAGCCAAGGGGGAGTTTACTGTGACAGTCATTTTTCACTAAGTGTTGCCATCAATGTCAAAGGGGGAGATTGTTGGCAAGAGACACTGTGTGGCTTCATGAGTGTTGTCATTAATGGAAACAAAGTCTATCCCACACATCCACAGTACATAGTATGCCTATACCGGAAGTTAGATTGAAGATTGTTTTGGTCCAGTGAACAAGAACAGAGTATGCAACAAGGTCCGACAATCAAGTCTGAATCTTTCAAAGGGTGTAACTCAGCAAGTTGTGGACTTGAAAAAGTCAAGAAGAGTATCATGACTACTATATTCCAGAGATTTAGCCTCTGCTGATAAAATATAAAAAAGATATGAGCATCTGAGTGTTGGATTCCAAACAGGCAGAGCAGACAAAGAAAGAACTGACCGACAGAGTATCAGACTTCAATCCGGATGAGTAATTGATGTTGATAAAGCAATTTGAGGGATCATACATTGTTGGCTGACATGATTGATGACTTCAATGCCTATGTTTTGATACGCATCACAAATCAAGCATGGATTCAACTGACATATTAGTAATTTGTAAATATCTTGAGTATTCTAGTTGCCGACTAGAAAGTTGTTGAAATCCTTGATGCGGATATATATACCAGATGGATTCTAGTATGTAGGGGTGTGTGAAGACAGATATGATAAAATAAAGTGTGAAGAAAAGTAGAGATAAGTGTGGATGCAGCAATACAAGTCTGGTATGTGATAAAGCAACAGCACTAGAGCAGAGGAAGAATGAAGTGCATCAGATCAGTATATTGTGCCTAACTGGAACTAAACTCTAGCATTTGTAGATGCCTCTCATCAGTTCAAACACCTAATTACCTTCTGTAAGTTCCGTAGACAGTGAGTCTCTTATAGGCAGTGTGCCTTTTGTGAGCAGTGTGCTCGGGCATTGAACACTAATTAGCAAGTGCCATTTTGTACTTCTTATTCTTTTAACAGAGAATACAATCTTGAGTTAGTCACCCCGTGGTTTTTCCCTTAACAGGGTTTTCCACGTAAAAATCCTTGTGTTATGTGTGTTGATTTTATTTCTATTTTTATGATCATATTTGTTTATATGTTTTGATGCTGCACTAATTATTAAAGGAGAAAAGAAAGTTAAGATATTTGAGATAACTGATTCACCCCCCCTCTCAGTATTTGTCTTGTTTCCAACACTCATCGCCACCAGTTTTTAAAACTGCACATGAGAACAAACACACTTTGCTAGCATCTAAATCAAGCAGCTTACCTTATATATGCCCCCACCTTAGGGTGGTTGATATCATGTCACGATATCAAGCACATTAAGGTAGGAAGAAAACACACAAAGGAACACGAGCTCTCGTAAAGCCCATGCCCCCCAGAGGTGACATGTACTTTATGATTGCCAAATGTTCCCACAAAACACATTCCTACAAGAAAAGTGTTAGTGTCCATATAATCATGATAAACAACAATTCATATGATCAATCACACAAAGAATGCAAGATTCAAGATAGACAAAGTGCACGAAATAGTAGTATTGTTATGTTTTGTAAGTGTGATAAAACATCATCAAAATCACACGGAGTGATTCTACTAGCCAAGCATCGGATAATATATAACAACTCCATCGTCATATATGGACTAGATCTATTTTTTGATTTCTCGCTAAAGGGACACTAGGTCCACATCAGTATAAAATATTTTTTGTCATCCTCCCACTAGATAGAAACACTAGAGGAAGAGAAACAATAAATCAAGAGAGGAGAAACAAGTGTCTTAGGGACAGTCACGTAGGAGGGTGCCTCCAAATCACCAACTGCAACGCTATGTCCATTAGACACAACACATAACAATGAAAATAGAGGAGTGTCTACGCCTAAAAATGACACGACTCAGTCTAAATAAATATTCTTAATATTTATTTCATTCTAATTCTTCTATCAATAAATAAATAAACAAATTTATTTATTTGATTCACATTCCTTTAAATTAATTAAATATTAAAATATTTAATTACCTCTTCTAAAATTAAAATTAAATAAAATCATTTATTTAATTAAATTCTTCCAAACAATTAAATAATTCTCAATTATTTAACTAAGTCAAATCATTCTTCCAAATTTAAATAAATCAAATCAAATTTATTTAAATTCTCTCAGTCTCCAAAAATAAAATACAATCAAATATTTTATTTATTCTTCCAAGTCATGCACAACAATTAAATAAATTTATTTATTTAATTTGATTTTTTATCTTCTAATTCTTTCAAATATCTTCCAAATCTTCTAAAAAAAGTCTTCTTCTTTATGCACACACAATTAAATAATTTATTATTTAATTTCTCTCAAATCATGCAAAAGCAAATCTTAAGTTGAGTTATCTATTCAATAAAACCTTATTTTTATCAATCTCTTAAATTAGAAAAAAAACTTTCTAATTTATGCAAAGCATATCTTATCTTTAGAAAAGAAAGTAGTTAACTCAAATAAAACAGCTTTTGTGTGACATGTCTTCTTCTTATTCATTGCACGTTCCTCAACCATTCTCAACCATTGATCTTCTCATTCTCTCTATACCGTTGATCTTCTTTCTCTCAAGTCTATAAATTGAACCATATTCTTCCATTTCATTCATCCAAGCTTTAAGTATTGTTACTCTGCAGGAATTACAGTGCGCCTTTGGCACCAATGCCTTCATTGCTTGTGATCACATTCGTTACTACGCACTACTATCATCGTTGTGAAGCTCATCTTCATGGCGAAACTATCATAGCCATTCTCAATTGACATTCTTGAAGCATAGCAAGGAATTGCACTCTCTAAGGGTCCTATTTCATACATGCAAGATCGATTGTGATAGACAATCAATGGAAGCTTTGAATTGAAGAAGGTTTGCTTTGTTGTTCATTGCTTTATTTGATTATCTTCTTAATTCACCATTTCATTGAGTTTTGGGTATCTTAATATTTGATATTATTAATTATTCATTTTGAATCCAATTTTCCCTTAACAAGGAGAATCAATATAGAAGAATGATGATACAAATAGAAGAAGAGTCACAACAGAGGTGGTATCCTAGTATCCCTGACCTTACGAGAGTATCAAGGGTCATCCTAGGAGGCCTAAAGAGCACATAACATCACACGGAAAATAAATCACGGAGGTAAAGGGTTAAAAATACTTACCTGTAGGGACAACCAAACTAAGGGTTGTCATTGAGCAAATCATCCTCTTCCCAATCTTGAATGCTAGAGGAAAGAGGTGTGTAAGGTACCATAGCCCAATGGTTGTTTTTGTTTTCAAGTTGTTCCATTTGTCTTTCTAATGTATTTTGATTATCTCACGATCCTTGAAGGGATAATGGAGGAGGGACCTTAGCGTAAATACCATTCCTTCGTGGGCGAGGTAATACTTCAATATTTTCCTTGTCCACTTCTATTGTAGCAATTATCTCATCATAGTCTAAATAGTCATAATAAGCTTGTTGTTCTAATGCTTCATCTTGGCCAAGGAGAGCATTGGAATGAGAGGAAGCTACGGTGTTTGTAGGAAGATTAGGTATTTTATCATTAACAGAGTTATCCATAGTCTTCTCTTCTAAGTTTCTTGGACATTCAATTATAGGAGAAGTGGGATAACTTATGGAATCATCTTCATCATCATCATATGTTGTAGCTATTAATTCCAAAGCATTAAGAGGAACTTCACACTCATTATTCTCAATGTGTCTTGTTAAACCTTCTACTACCCAAGGGTATGTATTCATGAGAGATGTGAAGTTTTTAAAATCAGATACGTAGTCAAAGATTTCAAATGAAGAGCATTTAAATATAGCCTTGTGATACATAGCTTATAAATAAGTGAGAACATGAGGATTCATATTAAGAAATTTGTAGAAACTCTCAAAGTTTTTGATATATGCATGTAAAGATACCAAAGAGCAATGAGATGAAGATGCCATAATGAAATGTCTTGTAACATCAATGTAAAATCAGATTTTAAAGGCTTTTCAAAAGTTATACAAGAGACAAGTGCAAAACTATGTGTAAATATGACCTAAAATGCTTGATTTTTCAACTTTTTTCAATGCAAACAAGTGAAAGAAAATGTGTTGTAAGGAAATTGATCAAGGGTAGAAAATAATGTCTGATATTAGTCCAATAAAGCAATAATATCCTTCACATCACACCGTTGATGCAAACCTAAAATGATGAGAAAATACACTAAAATATGCAATTTTTCACAAATTTTCAATGCAAAGACCCAATAAAAAGGGTGTTGTAAGAATTTTAGGAGGTTCAACAGATTATAATAGTAATATCAATCACCTAAGGCCATAAAATCTATCACAACATGCTTGGAGTTCAAATCTAAGTCAAATCCTAGGGAAGATATAGCCAAAATATGTGATTTTTCACCAATTTCAATGCAAAAACCCAATAGAAAGGGTGTTGTAAAGAATTTGAGGAGGGGAGGCAGATAATAACCCTCATAATAGTCAATTAGTGTAGAAAAATACTTTACAACACGCCTATGGTGAAAATCTAGAGAGACGATAAGGCTAAAATCTAGTGAAAAAAATAAGGTTTTCAAACCCTAGGCATGAAATTTTGCAAGTAAACCATTATGATGCAATACTACAATTAGAAATCAATCCCAATAAGTGTTTTAAAAGGGTAGTAAAATATGAAACAAAATTTTGACTACAAACCCTAACTAATGCAAAACTAGGTTATATGGAAAAATACACAATTTCAAGCAATTTTCATCAATTTGATCATGAAAATGCAATCTAAATGAATGATGAATGAGAATTTTCTCTATTTTAAATCAGATCTAATGATAATGACAGAAATTGATTGAAAATTAAATACCAAGTAATTCAAATTATTTGAAAATGCAAGCTAAAAATGCTAATTTTTTTAAATTTATCAATTTTTTTTGTAGTTTTTCAATTGCAATAGGATGAACAATGAAATGAATGAATGTAAATCTGAAGCACAACACTCAGCAAGGTGCAAAATTCAAAAGAACATGAGTTCACCAAAATATTTAGGGTAAAATATGAAGAGGATTAGATGTTTAAGAGGGTTTAGGTTTTTGTCTTGATCCTCCTTTCACCACTAAACATTCAAGGATTTTCAGCTAAGTAGAGGAACCTACTACAAGCCTTCTGTCACTTGGAACATAGGGGAAGATTGGAATTGTGTGATTTAATTGTTCAATTAATCTCAATTATGCTTAAAACCCTAATTATGCAAATTTGTGAACAAACGGACAAATTATGGAAAATGATCGCACACAGAGATATCAAATGACAATCAAATGCGTACCAAATTTTAAAGTTTGGAAAATAGAAAAGTCAGGGACTAATGAGCAGGTGCCCTAGTCCAATGCCTCAGTTTCTATCGAGATCTAGGAATCTTATCTGCAACCTATTCCTATTGTTCTGAAGATTTTCCTGTTGTGGGATCTAGAGGACTAATGAGCGGGCCTGATTCCAAGTCCCTATTTTCTTCTCTATTTTACAATTCTGACAGTCTGCACTACTCTCTTGCAACTCCACTTTTTCTGCTTTCATAACATGTAACCTGCAATCACAGAAAAATGGGTTGGGGGTTGTGGTGTTTAGAGGCTTGCCTCTCAAGCCCCAGAGAGACATTCAAGTCTTTCGAATGTCGTTGTTAGATAAAGAGTGCGTATCCCTACAGGATAGAGGCAAAATCCAAATGATAAATGATAGAAAAGACAATTGATATCACCTTGTAGTGAAGATCTCATGGAAGGAAGATGCTCTTCATGCTATGAGGAGATGGATGTCAAATATGTAAATACAAAAATAAGAACAATGCTCTGCTCTGCCACACAATGAATATTTTGAATGCTCTAGAATCACAAGTATGCCAAAATCCATCTAGTTTACAAATGAATCACTAATCCTGCTTATATATGCAACTACAAACATTCCTGCTAAAAATTTCGTAATTCAAACTTACTGTGTCAGCACAGGACCTAAATAACAGTCATAAACCGACACTTTGAAATTGGTCCTGACCTAAAATGGGGCAGGACTAGGGCACGGACGCCCAAGTCCTCCCCTCTATTTCAGGTAGGATTTCTGTTAAGTGCATCCCCCGAGTCTTATTTGCCATGAAACTTTAGGGTTTTCTCATCAGGAGTCATCAAAATCATGCAAGATGCTCTAAATGCATTCTAAAGGACCCGAGAGCTAAACCTAAGAGGAAAAAGCCCCAAAAGGTTACTTTTTCTGACATAACAGTAAACAATTATCTAGTTCAGGATCATCATCAATTGTATGAAGTTTATCTTTATAAATAAACTTGATTGCATGATGAAGTGTAGAAAGAACTGCTCCAATGCATGAATCCAAGGTCTACCTAGAATCATGATATAAGATAAGGAACCAGACATGACATGAATCAAGGTAGATAAAGTTACAAGCCCAACTTGTATAGGTAAAGTTATAGTGCCTACGGATTGTCTTCCAATATCATTAAAGCCACGGATGCTTATTCTATCCAACTTAATCAAAGATGTATCAACTTTAATCTTATGTAATAAATTAATGCCACAAATGTTAAGAGCTGATCAATTATCAATCATAACTCACTTAATCAATTTCTTATTTATTGTGATGAATATAATTAAAGGATCATGTTGATTTTGAACTTCAAGAGATGGCAACTCATGTTGTTGAAACGGAATATTTATTTTTGTCGCATGCATACAATGTAATAGAGCTGCTACATCATTTGTCTTGATAGCAGGTGGTACTGCTACATCATTTGCCTTGATAGCAGGTGGTACAGTCACCTTTTGTAAAGCTTCTTGGAGCATTCCATGGCATGTAGGTGAAGTTTGTATAAGTTCCCAAAGAGAGATTTTAGCAGGAGTAGCTCGAAGCTGCTCAACAAGATCATAGTCTTGACCAGCTTTATGTGTTAAATGGGGTGCTTGAGAGAGCATCAATTGAGAAGTTGGCAAGCATATCAGAATGCTTGATTGTTGTTTTCTTTTCTTGTTAGTTCATGTGTTATATGTATGAGCAACCACAATATGACTAGGTTGTGAATTTTGTTGTGTTATTTGTTTAGCCTAGTTATAAATGTAATCAGGAGGTTGAGAAGAAGGTGGAAGACCTCTAATAATGAGCATTGGTTTAGAGTGTGGTTGAGCCACATCCAAACATAGGTTAATCACAATCTTCAACTTCACAAATTCTTCTTGAGGTTTAGAAACATAAATTGCATTTACTAATCTTTGAAACAACAACGGTTTAGGAGTCGTAGTGGAATATTCAATCAAGATAAAGTCCTCAAGGGCTTCATCTAACATATTGAAGTCATCACAACTAAATGGCTCATCATACACATGAAAGTCTTGTAAAAAGTAATTCGACATTATAGCATGTTTTAATTAGCCCAAGACTTAAATGTAAAATAATAAAGCATAAACTTTGTGAAAATGAAATATAATAGCACTATTCAACAAACAAAGTTGTAATTTCAAACTCTTTTAATGAAAGAATAAAGAAATCACTCTTTAAAAAAAGAGAGTTTACAATCTAAATGTGATTTAGGACAACAAACTAATTCAGATCTAATGTTAAAAAAGATGCAAATTTTTTTAGAGCACGGGTTCACCAAAATGTTTGGTGGAAAAAATGGGATTATGATAGTTAACCAAACCTTACTCTTTCACATACTAAACATTAGGAAGATAAGAACCAAGCTTGAGGGATCAAGCTACAGATTTCCTATGCTTTCCTTTATGCTAACTAGGTCTGAGACAATGTTTATTTAGGTTTTCACAAGTTCATTCTACTTGTAGAGTAAAATACTCTACATGTTGTTTTGAGTTTCAGTTGTGCGAGTTCCATTTTTGTCTCTGCATGTTTCAGTTTTGGGCAGTGAGGGTTTTGACACAGAGCGCGGGCACAGGTTTTCATTTTGCCTAAATTTTGCCTAAATAGCGGAGTCGTGCAAAACATGCCAAGTGTCCTCAACCGGAAACATTCAAAGTTTCTCTAAAGTAATGCGGATGGAGCCAAGTGTCTTTTTGCATTAAAGCAGAGTTTGCCATGTGTCATCTTCCGTATTACAGTTTTGAGCCACTTTTAATGTTTCAAAGAAGAGTCCAGCGGGCCCCTTTTTAGCTTCTCTAAGTTCAGCGGAAGGCACCAAGTGACAACTGCGGAGGGTTTCTATAAGTTTCTTTAAGTTATGTGGAAAGTGCTGCGTGTCCCTTGTAATGTCTGCGGAGCGCGCCAAGTGTCGACATCCGTGGGTTCTTCTTTTGTTTCATGGTTGAGTAAAGACTGTTGGTGGGCCCCTAGTGAGTTGTTCAAAGTCAAGCGGAGCGCGCCATGTGTCATTGTCCGCGTGAATCTAAATGAGTCCCAAATGTTTCTATAGTGTTTCTAAAGTCAAGCGGAGACCGCCATGTGTCATCTTCTGCAGGACTCTCAAAAGGTATATAATGTTGCGCGGAAGCCGCCACGTATCACTTGGTAAGTTCAGTGGAAGGCACCACCTATCCCCTTTCCCCTTTTTGAAGTTGCTCAGGACAGAAGTGTTGTGGGTCCCATTTTCTGTAAGTAATAAGAGTTTCAAGATAGCAGATTGTGACAAATGTCAAGGGCGGAGCACTCCCAATATAAAGACACAGTAAAGAGTATAGTATAGCGGAAGTGCCGCATGTCCCAAGTGAAGCGCTGCGGACGCTACCAAGTGTCATTTTCGGGCATCTCCTGAAGAATGAGATAGTTTTCAAGTAGGACATGCAGAAGGTGCCATCTGTCTTATGGGTTTTTGTTTCTCAATATTGCGGAAGCTGCCACGTGTTAGGTTCCTATTTTTTCTGGAAAGATGAAGGAGTTTCAAGTAAAGGGCATGTATGCGTGCCATCTGTCCCAAGGGTTTATAGTTGCAAAGACCTGCGGAAGCTGCCAAGTGTCCTCGCCTGTTTCACAAGAAGGAGCGTTACGTGTATCTATTTCAGCCAATGAACTTGTAGAGAGGCTAACCGTTTCAGATCCGAAAGATATCTTTTGTCAGACACTTCCAATTAAGTTTTAGTTCGGTTAGACCGTTGGGATTTGATTGTGCGGGCAATCTTGAGCCAGTCGTGTGCTATAAATATGGGTTCAGATCACAGATTCAGAGAGATATAGAGAGTTTTCTGCATACAGATTGTTATCAGAGATTTACGAGAAGTTTTGGAGACTTGTGCTGTGGCCAGTAATATCATTTGCCTTGGTTCTATTTTCTTGATTCAGAAAGTTTGTATAACTGTGCATATATCAGTGCCTTTTATGTGACTGAAACATTAATAAGAAGACTGAGTTCTACGCCTTTGCTGATATTTTCTGTGTTATTGCAAAAGCTTCCAAGTTATGAGCCTTTGATTCTATTTGTTCTCATCTTTTACATTGATCATGCATTGTTTGCTCTTTAATGTAACTGAATCCTAGAAATAGTCATTGTGCTTAGTATTAAGGAACAAATCATACTTAGGTGCATCACCATAGTTAAATTTCCCTTTCATTGCATTTGTGATTCTGTTTAGTTTCTATCCCTTTCTCCCAAAACATATTTGAGATAAAGAAGAGCCAACTTCTTTAAAATCTGGAGGTCGTTTCAGGTTGCAAGTCCCACATTCCTGAAACTTCCCATGTTGGTGTTAGAAATAGCGCAATTTGAAGCATCAACAGTTTTTGGCACGCCCGATGGGACCATTCTTGAAGTTTCTGTCAAGACTGTCAGAACCAGAGAGCTACAAGGAGTTAGAGTTGTGGACCTGTAACAAGAGCTCAATCTACTATGAACCCAGGTATTCTTTTACCACCATTGATAACTAATCCAAGAAAAAGGGTCAATCAGTTTACAGCACCACCAAGAGCCAACATGGGAGCACCTGTAGCCCCAAGGAATTATGCAAATTGAAACACTGGCAATCCCCTGATCCTCCCAGTACCACCAGCCACTTGGGATCCTATTCCAGTAAATGCCCTAAAGGCTCTACCCAAATTCAGTGGGGAAGATTTCAAAACACCTGAAGAACATCTACAGGATGTGTCTGATGTATGTGCAATACATGTGATCACACAGCAGAATGTGGCTATAAGATTGTTAGTAGCTTCTTTAAGGGGAAGGCTCTAGACTGGTATAGATCTTTGACCCCAAATACAATATCTACATGGGATCAGCTTGGAGATGCTTTCTTTGCAAGATTTAAAGAAAAGGGTAATAAATCTTCTTTGTTGCAACAATTGA
This sequence comes from Cunninghamia lanceolata, assembly GCA_027924645.1. Taxonomy (NCBI): domain Eukaryota; kingdom Viridiplantae; phylum Streptophyta; class Pinopsida; order Cupressales; family Cupressaceae; genus Cunninghamia; species Cunninghamia lanceolata. Next base: position 16,340,370 of record BSBN01001215.1, on the reverse strand, counting down.
TTACTATCAAAAAGGCACCACAAGAAACAATGACTGATATCAATTCAAGATTTTAAAAGACTTGGGAAAGAATTCCTGCTACAGCAAGACCATTACCAGGTATGGCTATAGTATTTTATCTTAAAGCCCTAAATTCAGATATATCAGTAATGATTCAGTCACTTGGAGGTCAGACTCTGCCAGAAGCCTATGACTATGCAATCAGAGCTAAAAATAACTTAATAGATGCTAAAAAATTGCCCCCAAGGCCTCCCATGCCCATGTTTCCAGAGATTACCTTACCTTTACCTCAAGAAGCTCCTAATCCCATAGCCCCACTTGTGTCTATGTATACATTTCCTCAACAACCTGCTAAAGCTGTTGTCCCTGCCCAGTCCTTTGAGATGGATGATGTCAAGAACATCTTAAGGACATTTTCTAATGAGATAATTAACCTAAAAAGATAGAAAATCCTTATTGTAGACCCCAATATCAAGGCTATCAAGGAAATAGACCCCCACCACAGCCAAATCAGTATCAGGGTCCTCAAAGGCAAACTAACCCTCAGCCATCAAACCAACTAGTTACAGTTCCTACACCCTTGTAGACTGTTCCTCCTAATCCAAATAGAGAGATTGTCCCAGGGCAGAATAACTATGCAGATGGCACCAATGCCTGGTGTTTCCCTTATAATAATGCTCATATGCCCAGAGACTATCCCAGGGGTAATCTACAGCAAAAAATAGCAGAGCAAAGAAGAGTAGATGGACAACTTGCAAATACTTCTGACACTCAGCCCTACTAATCCTCGGGTATGCAAAATTTAGTCCTGGTGGCTCAGATGCAAGGGATGTCCTTACAACAAGAAGAAGAAATAGCCCCTGAGCATGCTTTGTTTCCGTGGATTGAAGATAAAGAGTCAGTATTCTTGAATGAAGATTCTACTTCCAAGAAGTCATTAGTACAATCAGATTACTACACTAGAGCCAAGAGAAGGATGATGGAATAGCCTGAAGTCATAGATAATGAAATTATGGGGATTCCTCCATTTCAAAACCATCAAAACACAGCTGCTAGACAAGAAATACCTCAGCCAGTGCAGAACCAAGTAGCTTCTGGACAAGTTCAAGAAAAAGAAAAGTACCCTTATTATCCAAGAACCCAAACACTAGGACCTGTAAACATGGTGGATCAGCTAAAGAGAACCCCAGCCCACGTGTCAATATGGGACATGTTAGCTATTCTTGAGCAAAAGACACTGTTGCAAGAAGCCCTACAGGGCCAAGTAATGCCTAAACATACTGGTACCAAAGGAGGACTTGCTGATAAAGAAAAGCTCAAAGACATTGTTCCTCTATAGACAACAGCTCTTTTGAATAACACACCTGAGGTAGGTAGATCTAAGCCAGATCCCTTTTATTTAACTTTAATAAGTGGGAAGAAACTGTTGCACAATGCAATGATAGACTCTGGGGCTAGTACCACAGTGATGCCAAAGCAAATAGCAGATGCTTTGAAAATAAAATATGAGCCACTTACAAAAGGAGTTATGTAGTTAGATGGAAAGTCTGTGCAAACAATAGGGAAAATTAAACAACTCCCACTACAGCTGTATACCTGTCCCAATATAATTGTAAATCAAGATGTTGTAGTCATAGATATTCCCCCCATTTTTGGCTTATGTTTATTCAGAGATTTTACAGCCAAGATAGGAGGATATATGTCACTTGATTGGTCACACCTCATCTTGAGAACCAAATATGGGACTAAAATGAAGGTACTGTCTGAACCATTGTCAAAAGACAATATCACAAATGAACCAACCCAAAGTTAGAAGCAGCCCATGCAAAGCTAAATAAAGAGGAAAGAGTTTTTGTTGAAGAAATAGGGGACTGGACTGAACATGATCAACAAGAAGAAGATAACCAGTTGTTAACTATGATGCAGAGTGATCCTTTTGGAAACTATGACTCAATAGGGCTAGGCACTTATGTCATATTTGAAGAAGACCAGGAGATCCCTAATGTCTTAAGAAATGAGCCCTCTCAGACCCAAGAATCCATAAATGATTTAGGAATCTGGACCCTAAATTTTGATGGAGCTAGAAGTAAAAATGGAGCTGGAGCAGGAATTTGTCTTACTACCCCTAATGGTGAAAAGATTTTAAGAGCCATTCGCTTTCATTTTGCCTATACCAATAATGATGCTGAGTATGAATCTTTAGTGCATGGACTCATATTGGTAAAAAAGAAAGGAGTAAAGAGCCTAATAGTGAAAGGTGATTCTTAACTCGTAGTGAAGCAAATAAGAGAGAAGGCAGTGGCCAAGAATGTAAGGATGAGATCTTATAGGCACAGAATTTGGGACTTAATAGATGGTTTTGAAGCTTTTAATATTGAAGTAGTCCCTAGAGCCCAAAATTTTGAGGCAGATAGGATGGATGGCACAAATTGGTTCATAGTTTGATTCAATAACTGATCTAATAGTTAATAATGAGTCAGTCAAAGTTATTGTGAGACCAACTATCCCAGACAATGATGAAAATTGGCAAGTCTTTGAAAATGATTTTCAAGTACTTTCATTTTTGCAACAGTCAGGAGAATTTGCTGATCAGTTACAACCCAAAATTGAAGAGGCATCTGGTGATCAAATTATTCAATTGAAGTCAAACAAGCTCCCTAAAGGACTGATTACCCTAGAAAACTTGTTTGACCCGGAAGATGCCAGCCTAGAAAAGAAAAGATTTCAAGCAAACAAAGAGGACTACTCTTAGATTCAGGTTAGTGAGGGGAGAAAATTAAAGGTTGGAAATTCTACCACTCAACAGGAAAGAAAAAGGTTAATTGATTTATGTGAGAAATATGATAGGGTCATAGCCTGGACCTATGAAGATCTCCATGGTTATGATAGAAATATCATTCAACACACTATAGAGTTGACTGAAGGATCTAAACCGGTCAGACAGAAGCAGAGGCTAGTGAATCCAAGGATTGAACCTCTAATGGTAGATGAGTTACAGAAACTCTTAGAATCTAAAATAATTTTCCCAATCAAACACTCAACTTGGGTATCCAATCTAGTACCAGTCAGAAAAAAGAATGGGGACATAAGGCTCTGTGTGGATTTCAGAGACCTAAATAGGGCATTTCTAAAAGATCACTACCCCCTGCCCTCTATGGAACAAATTTTACAGACTGTGGCTGGGGCAGAGAGATTTTCCTTGCTAGATGGTTTCTCTGGATACAATCAGATCTGGTTGGTTGATGAAGATCAACATAAGACTGCTTTCACCACAAAATGGGGAACATTTGCCTATGCAAAGATGTCTTTTGGTCTTTCAAATGCTGGAGCTACATTTCAGAGGGCAATGGATGTAGCATTTGGAGAACTTATCAATAAAATCATTCTAATTTACCTAGATGACCTCATTGTTTTCTCTAAAAGTGTTGCAGATCATTTTGACCATCTAGAAGCTGTTTTTAAGAAATGCCAAGAGTTTGGGATATCCCTAAATCCTAAGAAATGCATTTTTACAGTACCTCAAGGTAAACTATTAGGGCATATAGTGTCTAAAGAGGGAGTCTCTATAGATCCAGAGAGAGTCACTGCCATAATGAACCTATCTCTGCCAGTCAATAAGAAAGCAGTTCAGTCCTTTTTGGGAAAGATTAATTTTGTTAGTCGGTTCATATCAGACTTTGCAGGCCTAGTAAGACCAATAACACTGCTACTAAAGAAAGACATGATGTTCAAATGGACTACGGAAGGGAGACAGGCTTTTGAAGAGGTCAAGAAAGCAATTTCAATAGCCCCAATACTTAGGAACCTAGACTTTGAAGAGGTCAAGAAAGCAATTTCAATAGCCCCAATACTGAGGAACCTAGACTTCTCTAAGTCTTTTATAATGTATGTCTATGGAGGAGAGTTTAGTGTTGCTGTTGTCCTAACACAGAAAGAGGATCAACAAGAGGGAGAGCATCCAATAGCCTTTTTCTCAAGGACTCTTAGGGAGTATGAAGCCAGGTATAACTTTGTAGAGAAACATGCATATGCTATGGTAAAAGCCCTCAAGAAATTCAGACACATGGTCACAGGAAATAAGATTCTGATACTAGTAGCTCATCCGAGTGTCAGAGAATACATTATGGAAGGAGAGATCACTGAGAAAAGAGCAAATTGGATAACAAAGATTCTTGAATATGATGTGGAAGTCAGACCAACTAAACTTGTCAGAGGCAAGGGATTGTGCCAATACATGGCCCAAGACATGGAAAGAATGGTGACTGCTGAAGCAGAAAATGAGAATGTGTTGAGAATTCAGGAGATTGATCAGAATTCTTGGGTCACAAATAGGATCCAGTTTATGAAACATGGGATTTTCCCAAAAGAGCTCTCTCAGGACAAGAGGAGATACTATAGGTAGCAAGGGGTCCATTTTGTTTTAATTGACCAAGTTTTTTTTAGAAGAAATACTGATGGTATACTCCTAAGATGTATAGAGAAAGATGAGGCTCAAAAGACACTACATGAAATGCACCATGGAGTCTCAGGTGGACATTTTTCTGCAAGAACCACAGCTATAAAGATAAGTCAGGTAGGTTACTTTTGGCCCACTTTATTTACAGACTGTTATCAACTGGTCAAAGAGTGCCAATCTTGTCAGTATTATGTAGGGAAGAGAAGGAATGCTGCAATGCCCCTTAGTCCTATAATTGTTGATGAACCCTTTGCTCTATGTGGTCTAGACTTCATTGGAATGATCAATCTAATGTCAAGTATGGGACACAAATGGATTCTAACTGCCACAGATTATTTTACCAGATGGAGTGAGGTGGTGCCACTCAAAGAAGCAACAGAAAAGGTGATCCTAGATTTTCTAGAGGGTATCACTACTCGCTTTGGGCCTCCTCGTACTATAATTTTAGATAATGCTAAGGCATTTTTAGGGACAAAAATATCTAACTTTGCACTAAAGTATGGAATCTTTTTGAAAACTTCCTCAAATTATTACCCTCAAGGTAATGGTTTGGTAGAATCAACTAACAAGAATCTGATTAGACTTATTAAGAGGATAGGGGCTGATCATCACAAAGAGTGGCATAAAGTGCTTAATATAGCACTGTGGGCTGATAGAATTACGCCTAAACAAGTGACAAAGATGTCCCCATATGAATTGGTCTATGGTAAGCCTACTGTAATGCCCCTGAGCTTGGAGATTCCTGCTCTCCAGCTATTAAAACAGATTGAGATTGAGGAGAATGGCCCCATGCAGGTCAGACTTGCTGAGCTCTTGTAAGTTCAAGAAAAAAGGGATACAGCACATGAATCATTAATGAAACATCAAAAAATAATCAAAGACTGTTTCGATAAGAAGACTTCAAATCCCCATTTTGAAGTAGGATCAGTTGTTTTGAAGTGGGATGAGAGAGCTGCCAAGCTGGGTCAACACAGTAAATTTGAGTCATTGTGGACTGGCCCCTATAAGATTTGTTCATGTAAACAGCAAAATTCATTTGAGCTTGAAACAATGGAAGGTGAGCCTGAAGAGATTCCTGTGAACGGGATCTATCTGAAGCACTTCAATTAGACAGTCCCTCCTATGTATTATAGTTAGTTAGTTTCCCCTTTCAGTGTTGTTTTGTTTTCTCGCTTTGTTTTCCTACTCTTTCTTTTAATAAGTGTTCTTTGAACACGTGGCCATGGCTAAAGTCTCTTCAATTTTTGAAACTCTCGCATTCACTAAGTCTCTCCAATCCCCAAAATTCCCCAAGGTACTTTTATGCAGCCACTTTTATGACATGTCTGACACTCTGTTCCACGCAGATTTCATAAGATTTACTAACGGTTTTCTGGTTTTAATGCCATTTATGGGACTTGATGTGTCATTAAAATACCCTAATAACAAGAGTTAAGGCTTAACTGTGTCTCATTTGTTCCTACGTCTGCTAAGAAAATCCCTATTACCTGCATTTTCAATTCATAGCAAAACCTGCTTCACAGACGTGTCTTCTCTATTGCAAAGCTTCCATACTTGTTACATAAGTCCATTAATTCCTAGTATAGACACAGATATGGAAGAGGCACAGTCTTCACAACAGGGGTTTGGGATTTATGAATCCACTGATAAGCTTCTCACCAACAAATCATATGCCTCGGCCCCTGCACAAGCCTTAAGGACCTATCTAAGGACTAGGGTCCCCGAAGTTGGTTATGCGATCGACCCAGCAAAGGTGAAGGATTTTGCAGATGGTATCGCGGACCCAACACTTCAAAAGTCTGGCAAAGCTCTGCGAGAAGGGGCACACCAAAGATGTATCCAGAAGGCCAAGGCTAGACAATCTGAAACATTCAGGATGAGAATCTGGACCTCTCAATTGGCACAATTCATTGTCCCAGGTGTACATCTGTGCCCTGACTTAGTTGAGATGTGCGCAGAATTGTTTCATGCGCCCTCAAGCACCATACAAAAGGGTCCCTTCATGGTGCAAATTACGCCAAAGGCTATCAAGGACATGTTGGCCCTATATCATGACAAGACAGCCACATTTCCTACCATTGCCAAAATGCAGAAAACATGGGCAAACATCAATAATCAATTGAGGTTTCTCAATTCAGAGTTGCAGCTGGGAGATGAAAACACCCAAATGCCAGTGCTACCAACAAGAAGGGCACAATTTGCACAGGCCAGTCAAGAGGCACTATCCATGATGGCATTCATTTTTGGAATGGAGGACATAACTGTCTATGATTGGCAAATGGCCATTCTCTTCAGATTAAAAACTATAGACAAGTCTCAGGAGTATCGGCTTGACTTCTCAGAGCAGATTGCTTATTTGATGGTTGACCAACTCACCCACTTCAAATCAACAAGGGTTTTCAAGTATTCTTCTTATTTGTGTCACCTCATGTTATATCAAAACTCTGACATCTTTTCACAATAGATGCATCTGAATATGTATGACCCAAGTTTCGGTCATAATAGGACTATTCCTGTGTCCGCATGGACACATATTTTATCTGAAACCTCTAACCCATATAAATTTTGGGAACTTTTTGTTGCCCCTGCCTTTTGTCACCTAAGCCTAGAACCTGTTGAAAATAGATTGACTCCAAGTGTTAGAGGCCTCATGACAAATTGCACTATTCCCTGTGATTACTTTCTTGGGTCTCATCATACTATCATTAGGGCCCATGGTTTTAATTATGAACCAGTGTTGCTACCCAAGATTTTGACTCCTAGGTTAGCATTCTAAGAGGTCACCTGGCAAGTGTCTGTGGTGGATAATGACTATGGCACTAGGAAGAAGAAAAAGAAAATGTATGATATTCCATGGGTAAAGAAAAACATGGCCCTAGAGGTCAGAGATGTTGAGCACTTGTTGCTGAGGAAGTTAGTTGTCCTGGGTTTCCTTCTGATTGAAGATAAACGGAGATATGACCCAAGCAGTTTCATAACCTTATGGGTCAAGAATAACAATGTCGGTGCCAACATTGTGCATGAGGGCCATCCCTTTTGGGAAGACAGAAGAAACCCTAAGGAGGATACTCCTGATTTATATGTAGAATTGACAGATTTGCCCTTTCAGGGGGCCAGGGCATGGGAGACTTTTTATGTTAAGGAAAAGGTTTTTGACCCTAAAATCAGAATGACTTCTGGTTTAAAAAGGGCATTGAAGAACAAAGAGTGGAAACCCGAGAAAATAGAAGCCTATTGGAAGTATAGGCAGGAGATCTTTCAGACAACTCACTCTTTTGGTAATGTAGACACAGATGAAAAATGGGAGTCCATTTGGGACAAATGGCATCCCTCCCCAGTCTCCAGCCCTGACACAAGCAAGATTCATAAGAAGGGAGGAGAGTCATAAGGGGAAGCAGAGTCCACTCATACAGTGCATGCCCCAGGACAAGCTTCATCTGCAGCCCTTGTAACTGTCTGGCCCCAATCTCTCAGTGCCATAGAGAAACAAAAGAGTGTGGTATCATCACCACCTAGAGGGACTCCATCAATTTCAGTGACTAGGGTTTCCAATTTTGTGCACTTGCGCACTAGCAACAGTGGTAAACGTTGAAGAGAAGGAGGCACAACAAGAAGAGGAGAGGCCAAGGAAACATAAGAAGCTGAAACTTCAGCCCGATTCAGATGAGGAGGTAGAGCCTTTACAGCAACAACCACTGAGCACCTATGTTGCTCCTCAGGTACGTGTCGTTTCTCCTTCTTCTTCTCAGTCTTTTTCTTCTTCTATAGGGGTGGCAATCCCAACTGGCCAAATATTATCCCCTGCCACCTCTGCTGTGCCAATTTCCCAATTTGCCCCACCTATTACTACTCAGGCCATGTCATCACAAGCCACATCATTGCCTCCCTTTTCTCCCTCTATCCCAAAGAGAATACCTCCCCAATTTCCCCCTAGCCAACATTTGGCTATTCCCTATGGCTTGCCATAGGGTCATCCGTTCGCGGGTGGGTATATTGCCTCTCCCCCTACCTTCCAAGCTCAAGCAGACGCTGCTAAGAAGGCTAGGGAGGCCTGGATGGATAAAAAGAGGAAGAAAGATAATAAAGCTCAGGTTGTGCCACACATGAGGTCACTCTTTGACCCAATCCAGTAGCAGCTAATTGTGACTCATTTGTCACCTAATGTAGTTAAAACCAATGAGCAGATGTAGCCTCAAGATTATACCATGAGTGCAGTGGCTATGGATATGTCACTTTTCAGACCACAGGATAGGGTCGAGCTACTGAATGAAACCACTTCTACTATAGCTACTGATTATCTGAAAGTTTCAAAGAAGTTGCAGAAGGTGGAGGCTGATCTAGCTCAGGAGAAAGCCAATTGTAGCAATCTGTCTACAGAAATCAAAACAAAGAATGATGAAATAGAAAGTCTCAACAAACAGTTGTAAGACACTATTTCTTGTCAGATTCATCAGGCTACACAGAGCCAAAATGCTTCTTGGAAAGAAGAGTTGGCACAATTAAAGGCTGCAGTGACAGCCCTAAGGCAGGAAAAGGCCACACTACAGAAAAAATATCAGGATTCCCTCCAACAAGCCACACAGTTCCAGCAGCAGTTACTGAAGGAACAAAATAATGTTGCTGCAATTCAGGCCCAATTTCAAGTTGAGCAACAAATGGCAAAACAATTGACACTTGATTTGGCAAATAGGCCAAAGAATGTAGGAGTGTTGAACCTGGTTAAGGAGCTATATATATCAGTCTGGAAAAGAATCTCTAAGGAGATTATTCATCTCAAACCTTCTTTAACTTTTCTGTTACATGCACAACAATTGTGTGAGAATGTAGAGACTTCAGTTCAGGCCACTTTGTCCATTGTTTCCTTGAGGATTTTAGATTCTCAACTGCTGTTGAAGAAGTTGTATGATACAACTGATGAAACATTATCAGCAGCAGGGATCAGTGACAGAATGATTGCTGCCAAAGGGGTGAACAAAGTTCTCAGTTGCAACTCTGTTGCGATTAATTGCCAAGAGCTCCTAGATGTGGTAAAAGAGGGAGTGAAAAACATGAAGAAGCATATTGAAGATCTGGTGCAATTGGGTCTTCCCTCCCCTTTTCCTGATAGCAACACTGTGCTAATGGTTGATGAAATTAAGCCTTTGTTGTTAACCAGACAAAATGATTAGTCAGTGTTCCAGGGTTTAACAGATGCCTCATCAGTGTCAGAAGTGGAAGTTGTCTTGATCCCTATGGCCCAGCTTGATTTCCAATTGAAGGCTGTCGTTCATGTTTTGCAAAGTTTTTCGCACAAGGACATCATCAACCTTGATTTGGCCTTCTAGGATTTACAAAATAAACAAGGACTCTCTGATGCTGAATGGTCTGTTTATCAGACGGCCTTAGAGAATCTGTGATTTTTGCTATATATATACATTTTTGGATTCTTTTTTAGCAGGCTCAAAAGTCCTCGGGGTCGCCAAGAACTGTAGAGTAAAATACTCTACATGTTTTGAGTTTCAGTTGTGCGAGTTCCATTTTTGTCTCTGCACATTTCAGTTTTAGGCAATGAGGGTTTTGACACAGAGCGCGGGCACAGGTTTTCATTTTACCTAAGTTTTGCCTAAATAGCGGAGTCGCGTGGAACATGCCAAGTGTCCTCAGCCAGAAACATTCAAAGTTTCTCTAAAGTAACGCAAATGGAGCCAAGTGTCTTTTTGCATTAAAGCGGAGTCTGCCATGTGTCATCTTCTACGTTGTAGTTTTGAGCCACTTTTAATGTTTCAAAGAAGAGTTTGGCGGGCCCCTTTTTAGCTTCTTTAAGTTTAGCGGAAGGCACCAAGTGGAAGCTGCAGAGGGTTTCTATAAGTTTCTTTAAGTTATGTGGAAAGTGCCATGTGTCCCTTGTAATGTCTGCGGAGCACGCCAAGTGTCGACATCCGCAGGTTCTTCTTTTGTTTCATGGTTGAGTAAAGACTGTTGGTGGGCCCCTAGTGAGTTGCTCAAAGTCAAGCAGAGCGCACCATGTGTCATCGTTTGCGTGAATCTAAATGAGTCCCAAATGTTTCTATAGTGTTTCTAAAGTCAAGCGGAGACCACCATGTGTCATCTTCTACAGGACTCTCAAAAGGTATATAATGTTGCGCGAAAGCCGCCATGTATCACTTGGTAAGTTCAACGGAAGGCGCCACCTGTCCCCTTTCCCCTTTTTGAAGTTGCTCAGGACAGAAGTGTTGTGGGTCCCATTTTCTGTAAGTAATAAGAGTTTCGAGGCAGCGGATTGTGACAGATGTCAAGGGTGGAGCACTCCTAATATAAAGACACAGTAAAGAGTATAGTATAGCGGAAAGTGCCGCGTGTCCCAAATGAAGCGCTGCGGATGCTGCCAAGTGTCATTTTCGGGCATCTCCTGAAGAATGAGATAGTTTTCAAGTAGGACATGCGGAAGGTGCCATCTGTCTTATGGGTTTTTGTTTCTCAATGTTACGGAAGCTGCCACGTGCTAGGTTCCTATTTTTTCTGGAAAGATGAAGGAGTTTCAAGTAAAGGGCGTGTATGCATGCCATCTGTCCCAAGGGTTTATAGTCGCAAAGACCTGCAGAAGCTGCCAAGTGTCCTCGCCTATTTCACAGGAAGGAGCGTTACGTGTATCTATTTCAGCCAATGAACTTGCAGAGAGGCTAACCATTTCAGATCTGAAAGATATCTTCTGTTAGACACTTCTAGTTAAGTTTCAGTTCAGTTAGACTGTTGGGATTTGATTGTGCGAGCAATCTTGAGCTAGCCTTGTGCTATAAATATGGGTCCGGATCGTAGATTCAAAGAGATATAGAGAGTTTTCTGCATACAGATTGTTATCAAAGATTTACGAGAAGTTTTGGAGACTTGTGCTGTGGCCAGTAATATCATTTGCCTTTGTTCTATTTTCTTGATTCAGAAAATTTGTATAACTGTGCATATATCAGTGCCTTTTATGTGACTGAAACATTAATAAGAAGACTGAGTTCTATGCCTTTGCTAATATTTTCTGTGTTATTTCAAAACCTTCCAAGTTGTGAGCCTTGGATTCTATTTGTTCTCATCTTTTACATTGATCATGCATTGTTTGCTCTTTAATGTAACTGAATCCTAGAAATAGTCACTGTGCTTAGTATTAAGGAACAAATCATACTCAGGCGCACCGCCATAGTTAAATTTCCCTTTCATTGCATTTGTGATTCTATTTAGTTTCTATCCCTTTCTCCCAAAACATATTTGAGATAAAGAAGAGCCAGCTTCTTTAAAATCTGGAGGTCGTTTCAGGTCGCAAATCCCACATTCCCGAAACTTCCCATGTTGGTGTTAGAAACAATGCAATTTGAAGCATCAACACTACTCACTAATCATGAAACTCTAATTACATAATGCAACTATAACAGACTAATTTTAGAGATACATATAGACAAATATATCACATAAATGCAGAGAATAAGGTACAAAGAGTATGCACCCAGAAAATAAGGATTAGCTGGGCTTGAGCGCTTGCCTCGAAGCCCTGCAACTTTCCATCTATAAAAGTCCTCTACAAATGATATCCGACAGTCCCTAGAGGTTCCCAGATCCTGAAGAATATGCCCAGGTGGGCTTGGGTGAGCACCCTAAAGCCCCGCAAATATCGCAATCTAAAAATTTGAAACTTTGTCACGACTGTATCTATAATATCCATCTTCTTGTCACTCCTTTCCACTGGATCTTGAAGAATTTAACCTACACATACAAAGGAGGAGAAAGATGGTTGTGGCTATATAGGAGCTTGCCTCAGTCAAGCCCCGTTTTTAGTATTCCTACCTCAATGATAACCAATGATAAAGATTTGTAGATGTGTACATGCTCATCTAACAAATGTGTATGCAGAAAATGTAAAACTCTAGATGAATCAAGCATCAAGGAAAGAGCAACACCTTGCTTCACTCAATGAAACAATAATAACATCACCTCAAGGAGATGAGAACAACAAAGACTTGTAGAACAAAAAGGCGAGACAACCATATCCGCAGAGGATTTCCAAACTCAATGTTGGAGGCTTCAACCCTTTTCCTGATCATACAAAAGGTTGTACAAACCCTAGGAAGAGCAAGACAGTCTCAAGATCTTGATTCCTAATGTCCATAGAATGTCTCCATGATAGCAACTTCAAATAAATCCAAGAGCTTCAACAAAGTGTTTTTCTTCAACAACAATTTTGGTAGAGTTTTGGCATAAAGATTGTGTGTCATAAAATAATTTTCAAATGTCTTTAAATATCTAACCTTAGGAATTTAAAATTTTGATATAAAATGTCGACATCACACGAAAAACAAAATTTCAAAAACAAAATCTCAAGATGCACGATGGGAGCCAACATCTTGCCAAGATTCAAAACCCTGAAAAATAGGGTAGGGCTAGGGCACGAGTGCCCAAGCCCAAGCCCTGATTTTTCAATCAGGTTTTCTTTAAGGGGGTCTAGGGAATCCCAAATCCAAACTTCTTTTTCATGTTCAGTCTTTAGTTATTCCAGAATACAACATTTCTTTAGTTAGACATAGCTCAATCGGGGTTTAGGAAGGCCAGAAATGCATGGGTTAAAAGGACACTAAAGGAGAGGAGCTAAACCGAGAGAAATTCTACCATTCCATACAGAAGGACAATTTTTGACGTAACAGATTATTCTTTTCGCAAAGGCTTCTTGTCTTCCTTCTTGTCATTCTTCTATCAAAGAATGTCTTGGTCTAAAATTTACTCTTAAGGGATGTGAACTCCATGAGTCTGGCCTTTTTGATGGCTTCTTGTAATAACTTAGGCTCCAAAACCTTCACCCAACCTCTCAATGGTTCCAACAATCCCTCAACAAAGAGATAAGTAAGCCTCCCTTTAGACACATCAGTCACCATCATAGCTATTCTTTGGAAATCCACAATGTAGACATCTACCATATCTTTTTGTCTATCACGGGCCAGCTCCTTGAAGTGGCTCTCAAGATCATACTTATTAAAGTGATTGATGAGCCTTTGTGTGAAGTCTTCATATTATGTGATGAGGCTATGACCTTGAGTGATCATGCCATGGGTCCACCATTCGTGAGCATCACCATCAAGATGTGCAGTAGCAAACTTAATTGAATCATCCTCCAACAATGGATTCAAGCGCAGGTAGTTGTCTAACTTTTGAACCCATGCCCTAGTAGTGCTTTTTGATGAACCATTAAAAGATGGTAGAGGCACCTTCCCAAGCTTCTTTTGCAAATCCTAATTTTGGATCCTGGGCCTATTCTGATACTCGATTTGACAAAAATCTTGAAGTGACATAGCACTTTGGAATTCCTCTCCCAAAGATTGCCACTCATGCATCTGCAAAGCTTTATGCCACAAACTGTTGTCCTCCAACTTGGTTTTGCTATTGTCCCAAAAATACCGGCATCATTGGTCTAGCTATAGAGGCCCTTGAAGTTCTTGTGTCATTGTTTAGATTTCTAGCGTTGTTGGAATTGCTAGCCTCTGTCGGTTCCCATCATTTCCTCTATTTCGAGGAGACTCTCCACCCATACTCTAGCTTACCAAATGAGCTAAAAGTCTAGTCATTTGCTAATTGCTTTTCACAAGCTCTTGTTGTCCTCTAACAAGATCGTTCAAGATATCCCTAGTACTGGTATCCTGTGGAGGTCTATCTCCCAACTGTTCTCTTCTTTTGATTCTGAATCAAACTGATACCTTCTCCTTCTGTATGTAATGAACTTAGTGTCTTAGAAATTCATCAAAGGCACATGAAGACCCAACTGAATTCAATTTTGAATGCTGATTTGAAAGATGAGCAACAGGTTGGCAGGAAGACCAACTCTAATACCACTGTAACAAGCTATCCCAAAAAAATTTAAAATTTACAAAATGTTAGCACAATATTGCATGAATCCAACTAAACACCTTCACACATCACCAAGTTCCCAAAATTGGGCGAAGTGAGAACACACAATGTGTTGGCTTCAAAAATAAAGATTGTGCAACAAAACTAATACTTTCATCCGCTAAAGAGTAGGCATCTGCTTTTCAGCAAGCATCCACTTATGTAGTGGGGATTCTCCACTTATTTAGTGGGTAGATAACAAGAAAGAAAATTCATTATAATTTCTCCACACTGGTAGTAAACCGTCCAGGAGTTAATGAGTGTGTTTGCAACATAAAAGAAAGATTACAATGAATTCATAAGATGCAACACTAATTAGAAATATAGATTAGGGCTTGTTCTTGGCATCATGAAAGTTTGGAAATCATTGAAGTTCACCCTGCACAGTATTAGCATCATTAAACACATTCTCAAATTGTCCAAGGCTAATAACATTCAAATGTTCACTGCTGATCAAGTCTCTACTGCAGATTTAGACTTTCCACTTGTTGTATGGCGGCCCTGGAGTTGCTCAACTTCACAAAGATGAACATATATGTCAAAAAACCTTATCAAACTACCTCACAATAGATAACAACTAAACGCATCAAATGAAAGAGTTTTCAGCTAGAGAAAGGGAGCGATCTGCACACAACAAACCTCACATATCCCTGTTGTACGGCACAACAGGCCTCATATGAAAGCCACTTGAACTAAGCACAAGAAACTCACAAATTTCTCACCCAAACTCCCCCCCCACAAACAGTGCTAAACATCACTAATTGAATAGAAAATAGACCACATTCATAACACATCTGCTTTAGATATCAATAACTCAAGATGACTGGTATGACGCTCCATGATGGGGGTATGGACCTGCTAAGAAATGCTCATAACAACATTAAGTACATTGCAAATGCACTAGTTCATAGTGTCATCCAAGGATAATCATTGTCCAAGCAACATCTGCCACAAAGGCTATTAACAATACTTCACAACAAAATCATCTTTCTGACATGTACAACCATGGATGTACGACCCCTTCACAAACTCCTTGAAATATGCATTAAACTCTCTGTAGAATGGTCAACAATAAGCACCTATACAAGACATTTATTACCAAACAAAAACAATCAGCAAAGCACTGAATTTGCACACTTCAAACAAACACACTCCAGTTGTTGGTACGACCTATAGGTGCACGGCCAATAAAGGACATCTGCATTATTCACAATCCCCAACACAAACTAACATTTTTCTCCACCAAAACAAGCCAAAAATCAATACAAAATCTCATCTAATCGAAGAACTGGTCATTACCCAACACCATGAAAGCACAAATATGATTTCGAAGTGAAATCACCATTACTAGCTAGGGTGGATATTCCACCACTGAAACTGATCTTCCTCTAGAGGGTTTTTATCCTCAAGAAGGAAGGGGGAACTCTCTGGTTCAATCTCAGTAGCATAACAGTATAGAATCAAGAAGCATAACCTTCGAAATGAGCTCACATCCTCTTTATAAAGGCACTTTAGGAGTTACAAAGAAATGAATTATTTCTTGGAAATAATAACCTTTTCCTCTAACTTAAATAATTTCATTTTTTCTCCACTTAAGTGCTCAATTTTAAGTGCCTAAATAAAAGAATATATTTTTCCCTTTCCAATGAGCTATAATACTTAATGACTTATTAATTATTTTCACCCTTAGGAACTTAAGTGAAAATAATAATTAAAATAGCTCATTAAATTTTTTTTTTGTGGAAAATCCCAAATTGCATCCAACTGCCAAGTAAACTGAACCAATACACTCGGTAGGGATTGGGATGCAAAACGATGCCTTCCGGGGGTGGTGCAGCCACGGTTAGGAGGGTCCTCAAAAAGAACAATCCAAACCGTGTAGCAAGAGTAAACACAATAGAAACAACTCAAAAAAATGAAACAAATGCATATTTAGTCATTCAGTATATCACAGAATTCAAATACAAATTGGCTGGCAACATGCGGGCTTACAATTAGGGCTCACAGGCCTGATTACAGAATATCAGAATATGCACAAGATATAGCTTTGAAGCTCCTTTGTACAAAATTTAAACTATCAACTTGTAAGCTATCTATTGTCATATTTTGCCTAGCCCCAAAATATTCCTATTTCCCTCCTTCTATCGAAGAAATCTGATTAGAAAAAGCCTAAAAAGAAGGAGAAAAAGCTTAAATTCTTCAAAAAGCCCATGCTGTGCCTTACAAAAATCCCAAAATCTTTCCTGAAGAATCCTTGCAAAAAACCCCAAAAAACCCAGAAATCTTTTATCTTCAAGTGTTTTTCTATCGCAGAGATTTCTCAGTTTTATACTTAGCCATTTTTCATGTATACGATGATAATGTCATCCTTGTTTTGGGGTTTTCTATCATTTGGTCAATTTGCATCTCAGATACATTTTTCCTTATATACAAAGGCCATATACAAAGGTGAATGTACATCGGCGAGATACATAAGGCAATATACAAGGGGAGACATACAAAGGATTTTCGGCGTGACATGCTTATCGGCGGCTCAACTCATAGTCTCTCCGATGGCTGATGAAGCATCTAAGGCAGACATACAAAGGCATGTGAAATGCAAAGATACAAGTGTCTTTAGCGAGACTTTGCATATCGGTGACTCTGCTAAAGGTCTCCCGACAACTGATGCATACACAGATACAAAGGTTGGGGCCCACCAATTGTATGAATATGCGGTTGTATCTTAGCACATACAAATGCATATACAAGGGCATATACATTCATGATATACAAGTCCCAGACCCAAAAAGAGTATGCATTCTGGTTGATAAAGGCACAAGCGATTGTATGCATCTTTTGTTTGTATGTTCGCATTGTATGTAGACAATGTACAAGGCGCAGATGCAAAGTCACATACAAAGGGCAAGGACAAGTTTAAATGCATGTTTGTATGTAGTTTTTGTTTGTATATTTCACATTGTATATGCGATATACAAAGGTTAGGTATAAAGATAATATACAAGACGGACCCGACTGGGAAATGAAAATTGGCAAACTCAATGGTGGGGTTCGCAGTTTGTATGTTGAAGTGCATTGTATATGCTGATATGCAAAGAAGAAAAGATACAAAGGCCGAACCTGTTCTAAAGTTCCAATATAGTTGATAATCTCCTGAGTTCCGCATTGTTTGTATATCGATTGTATCTCATATACAATTGATATACAAAGGGTCACATACAATAGATTTCGGCAAGACTTAGTTCATCGGCGACTTAGTTTGTGGTCTTTCCGACGGCCGATAAAGCATGCAAATGTTCCACAATATTTCTTAGCTTCAGCTCAGCAGCAAATCAGATGTTGACACGTGGCAAGGGCAGATAATAAAGGTGATACAAAAGCAAAAGCATATACAAGACTTGAATATGCAAAAGGGCGAAAGGAGGAAAGTTGCATGGATGCATAATGTGAACCCAGCAGTCAAAATGCATATACTGTTGTATATACAATTGCAAGATACAACAGTATAGAAGTGCAGATATGCAAAGCGATACGCAGATACAAGATGCAGTTTGACCACAACTTTGACCGCCCGTATCTCCCTCATTCTAGCGAATTTCAACATGCTTCAAAAAGAAAAAGTGCTTATTTTTGCCTCCTCTTTCATCTGGCAGACTTTGAACAAGATATTTTCACTTTCAAAATTTGATGCACATCTTGCAGGTTCAATCAACTAGACATTTCAGCGGCCAATTTGACATATGCAGATGCAGATATTTGTGGCATTTATGGGTGCAGGTCGATGATTCAGTAGCACACATTGAAGATTCAAAATATCTTCCATATGCCCCTATTCCAAATGTTTCACACCATAACTTCTTGCAGGTGGACGTCCCTTCTGGCGCAGATATTTTTTGACAGGCCTATGTGACAACAGTTTCTAGAATTCATTGTAATGGACTTAGGTCAAAGTAGAAATGCTATATATGCATAGGAATGAGATATAAGAAAGGTTGAAAATTTCGAGCATTATGTCTTTCTGTTTCTAAATAGAGCTTTCCTCTACTGTAACTATGCCTTCTTATTGAATATATGCAAGTTATTTTTACCTCTTTTACTAATTTTTAGTTTAGTGTGAATCTGCATATGATTGTCTGTGAACATTATTGTTCCTCTCAACCATTTTTGTTTCTCACCTCTGCTAGAATCATCTGAATCTGTGTATATCTACTTGTTGTATCTGGTTGTGTTGTGCATTTCCTCAGTTCTGTGAAGATTCTTTTATTCAACTTGGTGAATCACCCCTTTATTTTCAAGTTTTCATGTTTCATCTTTCATTTTAACAGCATTCCTTCTCCCTTTTCCTCTGCAAATCTAGTAGATTTTAGGTGATAACCAGTTAAGGAAGCTGACCTTCTCTGGAGGTCTGAACTCATTTCGCAAGGTCCCACACTTCGAGATCATTCCCATGTTTCTCCAGATTGCCAAGTTTTACGACTTAGCAAGGGTGCAAATATGAGAGACAACAGTTTTTGGCACGCCCGGTGGGACTAGTTCGGTGAACTGTTGGCAAGAGACACTATATGGTTTCATGAGTGTTGTCATTGGTGGTAACAAAGCTCTTCCCACCCATCCCCAGGACATAGTGTGTTTATACCGGAAGTCAAATTGACGAGTGTTGTGGTCCGGTAAGCAAGAACAGAGGATGTAGCAAGGTCTGACAGTCAGGTCCGGATCTCTCAGAGAAAGCATCTCAGTAAAGTGTGGACTTAGGGAAGTCAAGAGGAGTATCTTAACTAATAGATTCCAGGGATTGAGCCTCTGGTTATATAAGAGTGAAAAGATATGAACTCCCAAGTGTTGGGTTCCTGTTTGACAGAGTAGACTGGGGAAGAACTGACTGACAGGGCATCAGACCTTTTTCTGGATAAGATATTGATGGTGATCAAGTTTCTTGAGGTATCATTCATGATTGTCCGACATGATTGATGACTTCATTAAGCATTTTGATACGCATCACTTGTTAAGCAAGGAATCAGCTGACAGACCAGAGTTTTGGAAAATATGGACTGTTCCGGATGCCGACTAGAAAGGGGTTGAAATCATTGGTGTGGATATATATACAAGATGGATTTGGATGCGAAGGTGTGTGGTGTGTTGTGAGGTGTGAAGAAAAGTAGAAGAGCCATGTCAAGACAATAAGACAGGTCCGGTATGTGACATGACAGCAGCACCAAAGAAGAGGAAGAATGAAGTGTAGTAGATCTGTGTATTAAGCCTAACCGAAACTGAACCTCAGCATATGTGAATGCTTCTCATCAGTTCAAGTATCTTGTTACACTTCTTATAACTTGTAAACTAACAGCTTGAGGAAGATCTGGGAATTCAAATGGATGTGTATGGTATGAGGGAAAAACTTCAGTCTGCCCTAGATGATCTTGAGCAATCTAACTCTGAAGCCAATGAATTGAAGGAAAGACTCACACAGACTGATGATTTCATAAATGAACTAAAAGGGAAACTGAGTATCTCTATGAAAAAGAGAGGATCTACTTCAGCAATTGGCAAGTCAAGGTGAAGCCAATGATACAAATGAAGATCTGAAGGAGAAAACTAAGTATTGTGAAAAGTTATCAAAAGAGGTCATTATGGTAAGACATGAAATGGAATCAGGGGTTATGAAATTCACTCAAAAAATTGAAGAGAAAAGAAAAATTGAAGATGATCTAAGACAATCTCTAAAGAAGAAATCAGAAGATTGCCACAAAATGGATAGAATAATCAGGCATCTATAATCTGATCTTGAAGAAGTTATAGATAATGAAGAACAACTTGAGAATCAGATTGACACTCTTAAAAGGGATCTTCAAACAACAAATGAATACAAAGAGAAATTCAAGATAAGCTCTGCTCAACTTGAAGTTCTTCTTCAAAACCAAAAGAGGGTAGATGACAAGCAAGACTTGGGGTATGAAAAAGGTGAAAGCTCCGGATTCGGTCAGAAAAACTCCAGATCAGAAAATCCAAGAAACGGGCCTAGAAGACCTCCGGTAAGGCAACCAAATGCTCAAAGATATCCTTCCTTCAATGAATACTGCATAATTGCAATAACTTTGGTCATAAAGCAAATTAGTGCAGAAGAAGAATGAATCAGACTAATTCATCCTTCTCCGGACAGTACTTTAATTGCAAAAGGTATGGTCAAAAAACTCATGAATGCAGAAATATGCAAATGAACAATTCATTCAATGGTAGATGTTTTGCATGCAATAGAATGGGACATATGGCTAATCAGTGTAGATCAAGAGGATATCAGTCAAATATGCAAAGAAATGTTGTTTGCTACAATTGCAATAGATCCGGTCATATTGCCAAATTCTGCAGAAGTAAGAATTAGAACAAAAAGGGTCCAGTGCATCATAATCAAAACCAAGACAAAGGAAAAGAAAAAGTGAATGTGGATGAAATTCAAAGAGAGATGAACAAAATATGGGTGAAGAGAAGTATAGAAAATGATGGGGATGGATCTGCACTAGAATCTAGTGCTGATATTCCTTCCGGAAACTAAATAGATGAGCTCTGGCTTAGGGGGAGTAACAAAAGAAAAACATTTTCCCCTAGCCAGTCAATAGGTGCCTGAAAGCGGCACATAAAAGGTTGCGGATCAAAGGGTTCTCAGAGAAATATCTAAATAAGCCATGGTAAAGATATGGAAGATCCGCAAGAAGTTTTGAAAAGATTAATCTTCCAAAATTGATCTGGTTCTATAGTCATCCGGTAAGAACAGGATTTTCACAGTTAGATCTGGTATGATTCGAATTTAAGGTATCTTGATCTACGGATAAATGGAATGATTGTGAAAGGTAGATAGATTGCTAAAATCATCAAAATTTGATGCACATCTTGCAGGTTCGATCGACTAGACGTTTTAGCAACCAATTTGACATATGCAGATGCAGATATTTGTGGCATTTATGGGTGCAGGTCGATGATTCAGCAACACACATTGAAGATTCAAAATATCTTCCATCTGCCTCTGTTCCAGATGTTTCACGCCATAACTTCTTGCAGGTGGATGTCCCTTCTAGCGAAGATATTTTCTGACGGGCCTATGTGACAGCAATTTCTAGAATTCATTGTAATGGACTTAGGTCAAAGTAGAAATGCTATATATGCATAGGAATGAGATATAAGAAAGGTTGAAAATTTCGAGCATTATGTCTTTCTATTTCCAAATAGAGCTTTCGTCTACTGTAACTATGCCTTCTTATTGAATATATGCAAGTTATTTTTACCTCTTTTACTGATTTTTAGTTTAGTGTGAATCTGCATATGATTGTCTGTGAACGTTATTGTTCCTCTCAACCATTTTTGTTTCTCACCTCTGCTAGAATCATCTAAATCTGTGTATATCTACTTGTTGTATCTGGTTGTGTTGTGCATTTCTTCAGTTCTGTGAAGAATCTTTTATTCAACTTGGTGAATCACCCCTTTATTTTCAAGTTTTCATGTTTCATCTTTCATTTTAACAGCATTCCTTCTTCCTTTTCCTCTGCAAATCCAGTAGATTTTAGGTGATAACCAGTTAAGAAAGCCGACCTTCTCCAGAGGTCTGATCTCATTTCGCAAGGTCCCACACTTTGAGATCATTCCCATGTTTCTCCAGATTGCCAAGTTTCACGACTTAGCAAGGGTGCAAATCTGAGAGACAACACTATCAATCACTACTTTCCTAAGGATCTATTACATCAATATATATCCTATGGTATAATAGATTCCTCTGCGTCAGCCAAGGAAGGTTACAAACTCCAATGAAGAGGTGTAACATGTGTACATGGATAGGTTGGACCTAATTGAATGGAACTCCTCTGTAAATGAATAGAATGAAGCGCAGATCTCAAGGAAGGTCGGCCACAAACCAAGCAACATTGAATGATGTGCCATTTAGCTACGCAAGTTGTGAAATGCTCCACAGGTCTTCTCCTTTAGCTGATTATTTGACACTGTCAGGATGCTCTGTTATGAGAAAACGGTTGATCTTCCGATAGCGATAACTTTTCGGTACTTGATCCAAATACTCTGAGTTTCGGATATGATGTGCATGAATGAATCTAGATGCTAAGTCCAACTCTGCAAGATCTGAAATGCAACTACGGTAGAATGCGGACCAAAATACAGAAACTGCTACTGACTGAACTGACTGTACTGAACTGGAAAATGAAAAGAAATAAACTAAAATGCAAGTGTTTTTGGTTGATGCAAGAGTGCTCTTGAACCAGGGATGCTCCTGCATCAGGAGGACTTTCCAAAAATAGATGGCTCCTCCAAGAATCTTGGAGAGTAATCCAAGAAGCCAAATCAATTTTAGAAAGTTGCATAGACATCCTGATGCATCACTGAGTTCAAATCCAACATCAGAGATCAACAAAACAATAGAACCAAAAGTTCTTCGAAAAAGGGGAACCCCTTACCATACCGAGGTAGCCTATCAGGATTCCAGAAAATAGGCTATCCAGCCCACAGCTGGCTAGGCAGAAAAAGGGAACATTACAATCAACTAGGACTAAGGAAAATCAAATGTATCCAAAACTAATGCAATCAATCAAGAACTCCATACTCAAATCAAGCTAACCAATCAAGATCTTGAGCTCACAAGACAACTGAAAAGCTGAGAAAGGTTGGGAACCTCACTAAAAAGCCCAAATCAAAAGAGGGGGTCCCCATTCTGCTAGTGCAAAGTGGGGCGTGTGTGCAAAGCACAATAATGCTATAGAAAGTTGAGTTTTAAACTCCTTAATCATTGTCTTGTTACCAATAAACATGTCATCCACATAGCAAGAGGAACATGTCCATATATGTAACAATGTGTATATATACACTTCAAGGTGAAAGATACAGTAGAGGATATAAGATAGAAGGGAAAGTAAGAGATAGATGTATAGATGTAAGATAAATAGATGAAGAGATAAGATAGATATAGAAATAGATATAAAGATAAGAAAGAGTAAAAGACAAAGGGAAAGATATAATTTTAGAGAGATATACTTATGTGGATTTCAACCTTGCACATAAAGTGTGGAAAGCATAACGAGATTCCTCTGTTAGAAATATTAGTAGTGCAAAATTGAAATAACAGCGAATTAGCAATAAAAGCACAAAATAGACAACACAGATTTACGTGGAAAACCTAGTAATGTACGAGGAAAAAAACCACAGGCAAAGATCTCTCAATTTTATTCACAGAAGAAAATTTGCAGTTACAAATACTTTTCTCATGCCTTGGGATTCAAGCTCGGCAAACCTTATTATTCACGAAAAAGCACATGCAAAAACCGATCAAATCTAAAGATAGATTTCCATGCATAAAAGCGTGAGTTGCACTTCCACATGCAATTTTGCATGGTGAACACGTGGAACATGGCTGAAAAATGCCTTCGGTGTGCAAGGGGGCTACGCCCAGTGCCCCTGCAACCCCCTGTCCAACAACCTTTCAGGTTTCCATTCCTTGGCCTTCGGCCCTGTTGGGTGGGTACCTAGGGCACTAGATGAGATCTCAGTCGACTGCTCGTTACTGTTGGAATACGTCAAACTGACTTCACATTTCAACATCCTCTAATGAAATATACACTAATTTGAAATCTTTAATTGCATGTGTAACTTATTGTTTATAATTTGTAAGAAATATTTTTTGTCCATTTAACAGTGATTCAATGTACTAAATGCTTAATAACAAACCTTTGGGGTGTTAATATACAAACGGTGTAGCTTAACTAAAAACCTAGTGTGATCATTTCTTTAGCTATGTCAGATCTCTAGGAATGCCCTCACTAACCCTACAAAACCAAAAGTGCAAAGGAGTTTGTCTACCCTTGTCAATTAGACCCTAATTGCCCACAATCTAATTATGAATTTTGTTTGGTAATTTAGATTGACATACATCCCTAAATCTTAAGTCTTGAGTTCTTTCTCTACAATCGTGTTAACAATTTTGAACAGCAACATGTAACAAACATAATTCTCATGTAGTTTTTTAAATAACATCTTAGTTATCACCATATGATAGTGAGTGTGAGCTTTGTCTCTATGCACCTTGTACATCTTAAAATGGTGAGGACTCTCACAAAGTTAGGTGGGATGAGGATGGGATAAGTCATTGCCTTGATTTTATTTCTCCTCAACCTCCTTTGTAGCTATGCTTGCTTGCATTGGGATCAAATACACATAAGGTAAGGTTTACATAACGTGCATTAGGTTTACATAACGTGCATTTTCAGCTCTCAACCTCACCTACTCCTTAGGAAAGCACTTGGACTTTTGCCTTCGTGTTTCCAGCTTAAGCTACTACACTTAATGCCATATAATTGGGAAAGTAACTCCTTTACATTTCCTTTCTTTATTAATTTGTTTTTAATTATTTTTGTAGTTGGGAGATCTTTATACTCTTTGTTTCCCATTCAAGGAACTTTGGGAGGAGATATTTATGAAGGATAAATACATATGTTTGTGTTTTTACCCTATTATTGTTACAAAAATTTAAAATGCTGCTACTAAATAAATTTGAATAAAACGTTACTGCTGTTGGATTAAAGCATACCTGTTTTTCTTTCTTTCTGTCATTGTAGTATGTTAAAAGAACTTCAGTGGGCATAATTTTAAAATAAAGGAAAAATAAATAAATAAATTCAAATGCATTATTTTAAATTAAAGCAAACACGATTGCAGACCAGCAGAGCTTTAAAAAAAAATTGAATCTTTATTCAATAAAAAATCAAGCCATTAAATGGCAATCAAGACAATACTTTCTACAATTGAACAACAAAGAAATTCTTTCAACTATTGATCTGCCTACTTGCAGATTGTTTTAAGGGAAACAACTGAGTAAACAATCGATTTACTTAATGGCTGAGGAGGCCAATCTTTTGATTGAATTCAATGCCTCCTCGCAAGAATACATCATGAGAAGACTAGTGTTACAGGCAACATAGCCTGTAGCTATTAGAAACAATATCATTGTGAGGAATATAATTAAAATTCCACCCTTTGACAACTAATGGTTATGGAAACTTCTGACTTCCTTGCGGAAACAGAACATAACTGAGGAGAATCAGCTTAACTTGTTATTTGAAGAGAAACAGAGTGGTGCAGATCACCTATGTGAAGAAGATGAGAACCCACTGGCAGCTTTCTATTGCCATCTTTATCAACAACGCTGAGCTCCTTGCATACATCAACATTGAAATGGACTCTAGTCTTAGCTCCTGCTCGGACGTGAATCTTTCTGAATGAAACTAATTGCTTCTTAGGAGCGTGGTATTTGTATGGGGGTGTAGAAAATAAAAATAATACATGGCTTCCATCTCTAGGGCCAACATTCTTCACATCAACATGAACCTCCATGAGCAAGTTCCCACATTTAGTGTGGGTTACTCTAACAGCTTTACAAGATGAATTGGACTTTCCATGGAAACATGCATGTTTACCATCCATGGGAAGAGAAACCAGCTTAGGTGCCTGAACTAGAGTGTGTTTGAAGTTTGTGTAACTCAGACCTTCCCCAAACATGTAAACAGTTTTTCCCTTGTAGAATCTGTAAGTTCGACCAGGATATCCTTTGGCTGCATTTGGCCTCATATTCATGTCAATCATAGGAACTTTAACAAACTCTTGTGGATACCAAGTTACAGGCAATCTCCCACCTAAATAAAAGAAATAAGCATATGAATCAGTTGCAACCCAGCCAATTTTACATAATTAAACTTAAGCCTTCATGCAGAGAAGGCACCAAGTAAAACTAGTTCTGCAATAAAATTTAGTAGGGGTCACCCAAATTTGAAACTTCTGAAAGCATTTGCATGTGCTGATTTTGGGTTCAGCAAATCAACTTAAATGAAATATTTGGGAATCCATGCCCTGAAGCCTCTGTAAGATAAAACCTAGATTTTCCTCACCTTTATATCATTTCTACCTAATAGGCCTGCATTTAAGGGTAACTATCTGAAATAAAATATCATTTCCCGTTGGTAACCAAAGAAGAAGTCACCATGTGAACATAATCATATTAGGAAATTATAGATTTCTAGCTTAGTGGGAACATTAAACCCTGCCTATAAGTCTGCTGGTCTAAGGAAGTCTAACCACAACAGGGAGAGGATTTTCTCAACATTTTCCCAGCCAAAACAGGAATATGACTTAATTTTCTCATATTTGATTGTGAAAATAAGAAAATGGCACACAGATATATTACCTGGATTGTATTGTCCAAAAATTACGTCTGCAATGGCTGCTCCTCCTGCTTGTCCTGGATAACCCACCCAGAGAATGCCTGCAATTTTATCATCATCCTTTGCAAATGATATATCGAAAGGACCACCTGACATGATGACAAGCACTACGGGACCCTTTGATGCACTTGCAACCTGGGATACCAGCTGCTGTTGGTAACCAGGCAACAACAAACTTGTTCTGTCCAGCCCCTCAGCCTCTAATGTCAGGTCACCGCCTACTATTAACAATGTTGCATCTGCTGTGCTTGCTGTCTTCACTGCTCCGGCCAATAAATCACTCCCAGTACATGCCACGTTTGAGCAACCTGGGGCAAAATGAGTTTGAGCATATTTGGAAAGGCCATCAATGGGTGATGTATACTTGCACGGAATACCTGTCCAGAATAACCAAGGAGGACTCTCTTAAGGATCAGTCAAGGGGTCAACAAATACTATCCAATGGTCTCGAAATTAAAAACACTAAAATGCATGCTTTCCTAACTAATAAATTGAATAAATGGTTTGAGATTGCCACATTTGTTGCAATTGACATCAAGGAAAAAGAGAAATTGAAACATGAAAAGCAATTAACCAGGACCATCACTATTCGGTCAACTAGACTGCAGGGTATTTGCCAATAAATGGCTCTGTACACTGGCAGCAATTATCCAGGAAAAAATTACACCACATCAAAAGAGGCAATCCATTCCCAGTGCCCACACAGTTGGAGATGGGCAATTTTTGCTTAGATAGTCTTCCAGTCTTCTCTGTATATGTGACTCCCTTGTATACATACCAGTGACATAAAAAAGCTATAAATGTCTAAATTTGGTGAAGTCTTTTGCAGTTGAAATTCCCTAATTGCATTAATGGTTACCTTCATAGTTGCCAATCATGACTCTGGTAACATTTGCATTGGGCCCAATGACAGCCAAGGACTTAATGTTGTTTGCAGCTAGTGGTAATGCACCCTTATTCTTGAGGAGCACTATCCCCTGCCTGGCAGCATCCAAAGCTAGTTCTTGATGCTCCTCAGTACACACATCTTTCGGTCCCAGGTTTCCATAAGGCTGCTTGGCGGGATCCCCATCAAACCAGCCAAGCCTCATCAATGTTGTGAATGTGTTAACCAGAGCTTTATCAACCAGGGACTCATCCACTTTGCCTGCTTTCACAGCTGCTTCTGTATGGTCCCCAAGGAAGGATCCACAGTCCAGATCCAAACCTGCGCTCGTATTTAATCCAATGCATTGTGTACATAATTCAAATTTGTATTAAATCACAATTTTAACAGATGGGCATGAGAATTTTTATGGAAAGGATTGCTAACCAGCTTTAATGGTGTCAGCAACTGCATCTTCAGGACTGGCTGCATAGTGCTGTTGATTGTATAATACAGCAACGGAATCACAGTCGGAGACTATGTAGCTGCAGACAAGAGTTATTCATATATATCAACCGCATGGCAAAAAAATGTTTAGCAGAAATCTGAGAAATTCAAGTATTTTGATAACGTATGTTTTACCCGTTCAAATTCCAGTCGCCCCTCACAGTCCCAAAGAGCAGATTTTTGTCGGCACAGGTTGGGATTCCGTTTACTTTGTTGTAAGAGCACATCACACTCGCTACTTTGCCGTCCGCCACGCAGCTCTTAAATGGCGGATTGAATGTGTCCTCCAAATCTTGCTTTGAAACCTGCGAAAGGGAAAAAAACAGGCTTTTGATATTGCTCAATAAAAAAACCTAAGTTGTGCGTCGCCCACTAGAGCTCCCTTCCATTTCATAGGCAGTATATCATTCAAATGGAACTTTAAACAAATGGGTATGCAGTATGTCTGGCATGCAAACTGTATCAGACCAATTGGCATGCAAACTCTTATCAAATCAATTGTGCAGGTTTGCTTCCAGTTGATATGATGCAGTTTGGTTACGAGACGCCATGTGCGGAGCAGTTGGCAGAGTCTGCAGAATGGCCTCTGTCAATGTGGCAAGTGAATTATTCCACATCAACTGTGGGCCATTTTTAAGGCTGCCAATTCAACGCTTGCTTTATTGCTTAACAGCAACGCAAAGACGAATCCCAACAGCCCACTAGGTGCCAACAAATCTGATTAAACCATCAAGTAGGGAGAAAATGGGCGACAGAGTGTAATCAACAAAACTAAATCCAACCCATTATTAGACGTCTTTTTCTCATATTAGATGAAATCTCACCCAATTAAACATATGCCTGGACACCATTAGCCATGGCGTCAAACCCACATTGCTGACTACCTAGTAGTAGTACAGGATATTTCATCTAACGTACCAGTATGGGCGAAATCTCACCATTAATTAGTCATACGGAATTGGCAAGAACCGTACACAAGATTCTCTAAGTTTTTAAGGAAATATAGTGGAAAGTTACTTCCTTCCGCCACATTAAGTTATTCATTCATTCATTCATACTGGAAAGTTACTTCCATCCTCCACAGTATATCAAAAGTTCTTGTGAGGTTACGTCTTTTGTCCCATTTCGTGATAATAAGGCCAAACTTTTCTGTCGACAAACTCAAAACGGAGGCTTCAAACAATGGGGTTCAACTACTGGCGCGGAATATATGCGACTATGCGACCCGGATCCTCTCCGGGAACGCAGGAAAGATTTTGCGCGTCAATAGAATAAGCCAATATATACGCTTTGGCAACGAATACGACCCACTACATTTACATCTACAGAGGAGATCCTCATTGAAACTATTCACCTTGAAATTAGCTGTAAGGACGATATGGTTACAGACTCACAAATGCGAATCGCACAGCACACAGGCCTTTGGGGTCACGGTTTGTTGAAATGTGTGCCTATTGCCTAGTGCCTAGTGCCTAGTGCGGCATGCCCACTGGCCCACTGCACTACTTTCTCCATTAATTAATTCTACACGTATCGGCTCAAATCTGAACACCGACGTTCCACACACACAATGGGCATCACGATGTTAAGATTGTTACAGATATTATATTCAAAAGTAATCAGCCCGAAGAATTTAGGTTGACAAATGTTTGTCAAATGGCCGCTGCCTCCACTCCACTTGCACAGAAGACTACGTTTTCTACGGGCAGATGGACGGTTCAAAGACGGGGGAGATAAAACTTCAATTTTTTTCGCAGTAAAAGAGTGGTTGAATGGCACTTCATCATTGAGTGTGTTGAGTATGAGGATATTTGTATATAGTATGAAATCAATTTGAAAGTAGGCTGTTTAAACAAGCTATTTGAGGAGGCAAGGCTTCACAAAACAACAAGTTTCTTGGTCAAAATTCATAATAGAAGAGCAGACATCGAAAATACCTTGAAATCATCCAAGAGTGATTGAATGGCATTGCATTATTGAGTGTGTTGGGTATGAGAATATTCGTATATAGTATGAAAACAATTTTGAAACGAACTATTTGAGGAGGCAAGGCTTCACAAAACAACCCAGTTTCTTGATCAAGATTCATGATAGAAGAATGGACATCGAAAAGAACTTGAAATCATCTTAAGACTGCGACTCTTGATCCCTTAGACTGCTTGGTGTCGTGAACGTCATTTAAAGTCATTCATTCATACCCCAAAGTTCTTGTTTTTTAAGAAAAAGGAAAAGCTCTGTAGGAGTACCTGGGCGTCGAACGTATAACGTTGGGCACCGTTCCAATTGTCGACATCATAGGCGGTGTAGTGCTTACAGCAGGCGGCGACCTTGAGTCTGTTTGGGTCTGCCCCGTCGGTTTCCTGCAATCCCCTGACATAGTTGGAAGCATATTTGCTAACCACGACGGGGTCCTCTCCAGGAGTTTCCTGCCCTCTTCCCCACCTGGGGTCGCGGAATATGTTGACGTTGGGGCTCCAGTATGTTAGACCTGCCAGCCCCACATTATACATGGCCCGCGCTTCTGTCGATACCACCTGTGCACATCCACACAAAACAGAATTCCTCAGTTACACCTCACATGCGGGTATAACTAGCTATTCCTAATAAATCTGTTCCTTTCAATCATATAAGCGACATAAAGCCAAACAGAAAAACAAAGTTACAGGTACGCCCTTAAAATCAACTGTAAATTCATTCATCTCCAAATCACAATACTACTAAAGTCTAATGCAGCGATGCTTGTAGGGATCCTAGGATTGTCAGAGAATGACCTGGGCTTCGTAAATATATGTCAAGGTCTATGTATGCATAATTGTACCCAATTTACCTCTTTCGCTGAATCCAGAAGCACTCTCAAATTCACTGTCCTGAACTGTGGAAAACTCATGCCTTCTACTGTTTCACTTTAGTTTTTTAGTGAAGATTCTGCAGGAGGGTCATTTCAAGGCTACAGTCCATTTAGTACTATTTTGTGGGATAACTATGACTTCTCTATTGAACCCAACTGACACCAGATAGGTAAGACGCTAGGTAACTCTAACTTCTAATGACTGAAATTTAATACAAGCGCTTACGTACAATTCATCAGCGCATTGTTTTTTAATTATCCAACTCCCAAAGACTAAAGAAAGTTGCATATGAATGTGGTTATTTATTAAGTTATAGTCCATGGACTGCAATTTGTCTGCACAATCACAGAGACCAATGGTGAGCAATTACTTGTATCAGGGTAAAAACAGAGCAATTACTCTGTATCAATGCATTGTTTGAAACCTGTATTAATAAATAAGGCTGTACTGGGTGGTTCAAGAGTTGGCAGATTTGTTCAACTAGTTGAACAATAGCCAATGGCGAGCGGTTGCTTAAGAGCCAACCTGAATCGATCAATGAAAAACCCCCAAAATATGCATACATTTTGTGTAATTAAGAAAAAAATTGAAGCATTGGAACAGATAAAGAGGCTTGAATAGTACATACCCGACCAATGGCTTCCCAGAGGGTAGTATTGAAGGAAGCCGCAGTAAGAATGACTTGGGGGAAACTGGTAGCCCCTGGAATGCTGCCCCCAAATCGAGTCCCTGGGCCTACATTTGACACTCCATGCAATGCTTCAGACCACCAATTGTAAGCAGGAATCCCAAGCCTGGGAACAGCACTGGCTGCATTCACAAGCTGCCCAACTTTCTCCTGCAATGTGAGGCGCCCAATGAGGTCCTGCACTCTCTGCCCAACAGGTAGCGAGGTGCTACAAAAGGGAAATAAGCTCTGCCCACTACTAGGATCGCAGGGGAAAACAGGAGCAGAATCCACAACTACTGCTCCGTTCAAAACCAGGCTGATCAAAACCAACATAGCCACCAAATACTCCATTAGAAAGGGCTTAAAACTGAAAGGATCTGTAGAGCCCAACTGTTTTATCCTTGTCATTTTTCGATATGTTTAAGCTGGAGGCCTTCTTGATGATTGGGGTGTGTAGGCGTGAGCGGCATAAATAGATCCCCAGTGGGCAATGCCAACAAACAGCAACTTCAGTTGGCTATCAACCCACCAACTTACTTGTGGCAATGACATTGCTAACAAGACCTTTTTATAGATCAAAACTAATTATCCCTCATCATTCTTCATTCCCTTATAATATACGTATTTCCGTCCCTACACACTAAAACTTTTTATTACTGAACCAACTAATCAGAAAGAAATGAACAGTTGCCGATTCTGATTAATGACTTGACTATTTTTGAAAGGATTTGCATCGGGAAAAAAAAAAAGAAAGCAGCTAACCTTTTGTACATATTTATGCCGTATTTTTTAGTATACCCATTTCTTTGCTATGTAGTTTACTTTTGCGTATTAGCATACAATTTTTCTATCATTTAAAAATATCTACGGTTTTTCCGAGGATGGCACATGAAACTCATTACACACATAATTTAGCAGGGCTGTGTTCAACTTTTCACTGAATTTGTTCCTTCCCAAAGACCATAAATTCTGTACACAATCTCAAGATAAGGATGACAAGTCGAAAACTTTCTGCAGTGGAGTAGAAAAGTAGGAGTCAGCTTAACACACTTTGCAAGGCTACTTACGCAAGAAACATGTACCGTGTAACGTCCAGAATCCAGGGTGAAAACTAGATCTTTACTGAGACAAGTCAAATTCTGAAACCTCTTTATTGCATTTTATGTGTAAGCAATTAAAGGAAGTGTTTTTTTTTCTCGTCTTTCTTTCACACTTGAATATCAGTCTCAGCTCATAAAAGCTGTAGTAATTAGCATTTCCATGTAACGTACGTTTCACTTAAAACTCTAATTGCAGTTCTCATTAGTATATTATGAATAGAGTACACGACAACCATTAGTAGATTTCTCAGATGCATAACAAGCATGTTTTCTCTCTAATAATATTTTATTTCAAATAGATTATTGAGGGTGACTTTTTAGCCCTACTCATTGCATACCTCAAACTTAAAGTAAAGACTACGATTTGAAACTTTGATCTTGACAGTCAGTGCCATATTAAAATCCAACTTGCTTGTAAACTCTTCTTTCTTTTATGTGTTTTTTTTCTAATTAAATAATATTGAAAAAGTATTAAAGATTAAAGTTAAATAGTTATTAAAAATGAGAAAAAAATGATATTATTATTTAAAATAAATTAGTATAAAAGTTTTTGAGAGTTATGTTTCTAAATAAAATTGTGTAGGGGCTATGTTTCATGTATGTTTAAGTCAATAAACCATGCTTAAGCAATTTTGCAATACAACATATGGATTATTTGCAGACAAGTATGTTATCTTAGCCCTGAAAATTCGAGTTCCACCCTAAAGGTCCATCTCGTTTCCACTACCCCATGTGGATAGAACTACCTTATTTAAATGTGGCATTTCGTCCCTTTTGAAAGACATTGTAGCACAACTTGGTAGAGTTATTTAGTGCAAACATGACTCAAACAAATTTTCTAGCGTAAGAGTTCATCCTAGGTGTTGATGGGTGTTTTAGCACATTGCTCAACTTAGATAAGATATTGAGTACCTTACCTCTCCCGGAAGGATTTAAATCCCCAAAAAATGGAAAATGACTAACCTAAGGTCTCTCTCTACCAGGGCTTGGCCTCACAATATAACTCAGTAGTTTGATGTACTCTATTGTTTCAACAAGGTGACTTATACAAGATGTTCTACTAGAATCTTAAAATAGGGTTAGATATAAAAATAATAAGTTCTGCTTTAATTTCCAACCCTGAAATGTTTCCTTGATCTACAAATCTAAAAATGACTTATGACCAGAAACAATATTTAATCATCTAAGTTTCAATGTTTAATGATTCTTTTCCTAATCTAATCCTAAATTAACCACTTGGTATACAAAATGTCAAAAGATAGATAAGAAGGGAAAGGGTATTTAAAAACTCTAATATTTAAACTTATATAGTCATGACATGATGTATAAGTAGACATATCTAAAACAAAACCAATCTTTGCTTAACCAGATAACTCACGGCACTACAAAGATAGTGCAATATTCAATGAAAGGATTTAAAACTATGAAATAATCTATATCAAACACACAATTTCTAGCCTAGCTTAAAAATATATTCCACAATAAGAAATATTAAATGAAAGTGTTAAAGTTAACTACACAAAATGACTTACAATCAACAAGTAACTAGTAGTATGAACACAAGATCCATCAAATACTTATCATAATTCATGCATAAATAATAGAAAATTCAATCAGTTGATTAGAAACCATAAAGCAAACTTTATATTAATTGCAAAAGTTCGACTGGTATTAACAACTTCCAACCCATGTACAAAGAGAAGTGATTGCCTTTTATAAAAGGTAGCTCAGTCAATACAAGATGAATAAACAAGATTAAATTACAATCAAAGATCTAGATTTACAAAGCATTAAATTTTTAGAGCCAAAATAATCTCCATTGTCTATCAATAACTATGCAAAATCTAAAGCCTAGGAAAAGAATATAAGTTTGAATGCAGGTCGGCCTTATAGAACAAACTTTTATAATAAAAAAATACAATATATTTTGGCATAAGTTTCTAGGTGTTAATGCCTAATTTTGAAACATAAAATTCAAATGTAAAAATAACAAGGAGCACACTCCAGCATAAGCAATGACTTTACTTCTTTGCATCATCTCCATCAGAAATGTCTTCAATGATCATCTGGTCTTTTTTTGCTTCTCTTTATCTGTAATCCATGAGTGTAGTGAGGGCTAGATTCGAAGCTTCTGGATTAGGCTCATAAAAAAATTCAGATATGAATCTGTGGGTTTCATAAGTGTTAAAAAAGATGTTATCCTTTGCTTTCCTTGTGGGAGTCTCTTTCTCAAATGCTCTAACCATTGTCTTCATATTCATAAGTTTGTTCGTGGTAGTAGCACTGAAAGTGTATGGAGACTCCTCTAACCCAAATGTTAGAATATGCTTCATTTAACCCTTCAAATTGGTATCTCATAGAGAATGGTTTTCGAAGTATGAAGAATACAAAGGTGGAAGGGTGTATCTAGGTGATGATTCTCATCTTGAAATTGTTGGTCGTGGAAGAGTCAGAATCAAGTTTCTTGATGGAAGAATAAAAGGAATTAATGATGTAATGCACATACCAAGTCTGGCTCAAAATTTGCTTTAAGTTAGTAAGCTGAATGATGTTGGCGTGCAAGTTTATTTTGTGAATGGTGGCTGTAAAATGACAAGAGGCTCAATGGTGCTGGCCAAGGGTGCGTGCATAGGCACTTTGTTCAGGCTGGACGCATATGCTGTTCATTGTAACAGTGTCTCTGCAAAATCAGACAAAGTTGCCAATGCTGGTAAAGAAAATGTTGTTCCTCTGGGTGCGAATTCCTTGGAGGTGAAACTCCCCGTAGAGAAAACCATGTTGTGGCATCACAGACTCGACCACATTGGGGAAAAAGGCTTAAAAGCCTTGAAAAATAAAAACCTAGTAGAAGGGCTTGTTGATTGTAACCTTGAGTTCAAATTTTGTGAACATTGCATTTATGGAAAGCAACACCGTGTTTCTTTTTACTCTAGTCCTCATAAATCTTCTGGTATACTGGATTATGTTCACTCTGATGTTTTTGATCCAATGAATGTTCCTTCATTGTCAAAGTCTAAATATTATGTTTCTTTTATTGATGATTATTCGAGAAGGGCATTTGTATATTTTTTAAAAAGTAAATTAGAAGTGTTCAGTCGGTTTAAGGAATTTAAAATCTTGGTAGAAAATTAGACTGGTAGAAAAATTAAATGCATGAGGATGGATAATGGCAGTGAATTTTGTTCTACAGATTTTGAAAGGTACTGTAAAGACCATGAGATTAAAAGGCATAAAACTACACCTTATACTCCGCAGCAGAATGGAGTTGCTGAAAGGTTGAACATAACGCTGATGGAAAGGGTGAGAAGTATGTTGAGCAGTGCTGGCCTGGAGCAGAAGTTTTGGGCTGAGGCTGTGGCTACATCATGTTATTTAATTAATTGATCACCCTCTTCGGCACTTGTTGAAAAAACACCTTTGGAAGCATGGTCTGGTAAGAAGCCCTCTTTAAGACACATTAGAGTCTTTGGCTATGAGGCATATGCATATGTGCCAAAAGAAAAAAGATCTAAATTAGAAAACAAGGTTGTAAAATGTATCTTTATTGGCTATGGTATTGGTGTTAAGGGATACAAGCTTTGGAATCTTGTTACTAAGAAGGTATTGTACAGTAGAAGTGTAATCTTTCGTGAGTTGAAACCTTCTTCAGTGGATCTATAGCCAGAGATGAAAGAAGCAGAAAAGAAAAAGGATGTTGTTGAAATCCCTCTTACTCTAGAGAAGGAAGAACAATGAATTCCTAATGTACCTAAAACTGAGGAGAGCTCAAGCAGTTTTGAAAGTTTTGAAGAAGAACCACAACCTCATCCTCAGCCTGTGAGGAGGTCTACACGAGAGAAGCGACAACCTGAAAGGTTTGGATATTCTATGTTGGATTCTAGTTGTGCCTATGCTTTGATTGCTAACACTAATGAGCCTAGGACTATAAAAGAGGCAATTAATATGTCTAATTCAAATTCCTGGTTGGAAGCCATGAATGAGGAAATGACATCATTGAAAAAGAATGAAACCTAGGATTTGGTACCTTTGCCTAAAGGTTGAAATCTTGTTGGCTATGAATAGGTATTTAAAAAGAAAATTGGTCTGGATGGTAGTGTTGAAAAGTATAAAGAAAGGTTGGTCACGAAAGGATATTCCCAGGTAGAAGGAATTGATTATGGAGAAAAAAATTTTCCTGTAGCTAAGCTAACATCTATCAGATTTCTTTTGTCACTTGCAGCAGTGTATGACTTAGATATTTAGCAGATGGATGTGACAACAACATTTCTTCATGGAGATTTGGAATAAGAAACTTATATGTCCCATCCTGAGCACTTCGTTGAAAAAGGTAAAGAACATCTGGTTTGCAAGTTAAAGAAGTCTCTGTATGGTTTAAAACAATCACCTAGAATGTGGTACCAAAAGTTTGATACTTTTGTGTTGTCATTGGGATTTGTGAGATCAAAATTAGATCATTGTGTATAGTATAAAACTAAAAATGATCATGTTCTTATTATTGCCTTATATGTGGATGATATGTTATTCATTGGGAATGGTAAGGGTATGATTTCTGAATTAAAATCTCAGTTGTCAGCACAATTTGAAATGAAAGATTTAGGCGCAGCTAGGTATATTCTGGGGATGGAAATCAAAAGGGATAGGGCAAATAGAAAACTTTGGCTTAGCCAGAGCAAGTATGTTAATACTATCCTAGAGAGGTTTAATATGACGGATTGCAAGCAGCTAGTTGTTCCAGTGTTGCAAGGAACGAAGCTATCTGTTGAAGATTGTCCAAAATCTCCTACTGAGATGGAGGACGTGACCAGGGTACCTTATGCAAGTGCAGTAGATAGTTTGATGTATGCAATGGTCTATACAAGGCTAGACATTGCCCAAGCCGTGGGAGTACTTAGTCAGTTTATGGAAAATCTAGGAAGACCGCATTGGGATGTTGTGAAAAGATTTTTTAGATATTTGAAGGGTGCTACTGAGTACGCCTTGTGCTATCATGGTAACTCTACTAGATCTAAGAGTTCAGTCAACATTCGTGGATATGTGGATTTTGATTGGGTAGGGGACATTGACAGAAGAAGGTCCACCAGTGGATATGTATTCATGATGTTTGGTGGTGCAGTTAGTTGGATGAGCAAGCAGTAGGATGTAGTCACTTTGTCCACTACCGAGGTTGAGTACATGGCAGCAACTCACGCCTGTAAGGAAGCCATTTGGCTTAGACGGCTGTGTTCTGATATTAGGTTTAATGCAAGGCAAATTACACTCTGCTATGACAGTCAGAGTGCCATTTGTTTAGTGAAAAATCCAACTTTCCATGCTACAATGAAACATATCAATGTTTAGTACCATTTTGTTCATGATATGGTGGAAGATGGAAAGGTTAACTTGGAAAAAGTGGATACTCTAGAAAATGTTGCTGATGCATTAGCAAAGCCTGTGAGCACAGATAAGTACAGATGGTGTGCCAGTTCAATGGGCCTTGGGGCCTATGACATTTAGTAACTTTGAGCATTGGGAGAAGCCAGTAAGTTCTTCGTCAAGTGGGAGCATGTTGGAAACTGTGTGTAACATCCACGTTGTAATAACATAGTAAAAATCCAAAATTCACCTAGAGTAACTCAACAAGGTAAAAATGAGATAGAGAAAATTTTTCTTTTATTTAACAAATAATCAAGTAACTACAATTACAAGATGTCTTTTACAAAATACAATATACCCATATTGTCTTTTCGTTTATAATGTATATAAATGCAAAACCATTACATATTCAAATTTGGAATCAATACTGCATCTGAATATCTAACATCTTTATCACAAGTCCTGGCATGTTTCCTGCTTGGAGAGAGAGCATCTTTCTAGTGATTTACCTCCAACCACAGACCGGTGGTCTCCCACACATCTTCCACATAAGAAGTGGCCCTTCCCCCTACGAATATAGACCTTAGGTGTCCAGTAGTAATTTTCCATTCCCGAGTACATAGTGTTGTATTCCACTCAACTCTATCAACCATACAACCCTAGATACCCTCTAGCTAAGTATGATTTCTGATAGGATGAGCAATTCTGAATACAGTGAACCGACAATGCATGCAGAAAACAAATGCATTACTTTGGCCAAAGTTTTTAATTTCAATAATGTTCATAAAGAACATAGTCATTGTGTTCACCCACCCCTACTTGACTTGGATACTGTCTTATTCACACAGTTTATATCTCTTATCAACCCTATTCATGCAATAGTTTAAACTAAGAGTCATGATAATAATACTTAAAGACTTGAATAAGTCTATATGACATAACCACTCCATTGATTTGTAGTCGACTCTAGGGTTACCCTAATGTTCCTTGCTACTACGACATAACAATATATCCATATCTTATATCTTAGAGTTCTGGATTCGGAAATGACCCTTGATTAACTTATCCAAAGTTAATAATATTATAATTCTCAAAAGATACTGTCTCCTATACAAAGGAATCATGAGATAATTTTGATAATGTTTATAAACAAAATATGCCTTATGTTTAAATATCCTTACAAGGTCGATCTCTAGTATACTTAGCCTAATCCATTGTTTTGGATCTCTTCATGAACAACAATGACAAATAGCCTTGAATGGGATTCTCATAATGACCTTATTCCCATCTTCCCTAATATCCCTAAGTTACTATCTTTAGATATGACCCTAAAGTTTACTAACAATTCAAATGATTCTAGTTCTCTTGGTAGATAACATTATTCGTGATGCATATGTATATAACCTATACAATACAATAAAGTTAACTCCTTATAACCTCATTACTATATAGCTCAAAACTTAGAGTAATAAAACATAGTTCATCCATTCGTGAGTCTATCACATGGTTATTCTCATACTCTGCATTAACTTGCTTCAAACTTAATTCAATAAGGAGACTATAAGTTTAAGCTAATAACAATTTATGTCTTTCTCCTACTAAGATTTTCATTAATCTTTCATTCCCTAATCGGGTATGAGCAATAGTTTTTAAATACTAAGAAATAGGTCGGCTCAGTCTATTATAATAGTAACCTTACTGGCATGACCGATTATAAACCATATAAGTAGCATTCGCTATCTTTAACGACTACAAGAAAGTAATTCTATATGGCTTACTTAAAACGTTAACTGGCATTTCTAAATTGATACATAATAGATATCGACTATCACATCATAATTTAGAAGATAATTTCCTACCGGCGCACTCATTCAATCGCCTACAATACTACGATATACCATTTTTAGATGAGCTAAATGATTTGCTCATGAATTAATAAAACATGTACTGAGGAATACATGATAGTATATAAACTTAAACTGGCTAGAATAGGTGAATATTTCACTAGGTCGACGCCACTGGACTGTGTATTCCTCCACTGTCACAGCTACTACATTCTATTCCCCTATCACTTCTATTCTCCTCCGTGTTAACAAGTTCTAAACCTGCTTAATAAAAACTCTTCACGACTCCTTCAAGTTGTTAGACATAAAGGCAGGGGCATGACTCCTACAGAGTCGCCTCATTATTCTCTCCTCTACGTTCAGTTACCAGCTTCATTCAAAGCTTAACAGTTTTAAAAATGGTTAAATAAAAACTAACAACCAATATTCATGCATAAATCCCACATGTCGATGGGAAATTACTGCTTCATGGTTCAACGGTTGTGGTGATTAAAAACCACAGTCATCCTCATAAATATGAGGCTAACACTTCAAAGAAATATAAACTGATCTATTAATGATCATAACATGTGGTTCAAGATCCACTATTACATGTGGTTCGATCCACTACTATCAATTATAAAGACTCTACTAAATTTTAGCTTACGGCTTCTTCAATGCAGTCGACTCAATGGGAGGTATTCTCCTCATTCGATGCTAAGACATCAATATATAATAAATATTGATTACATCAATTATAATTATCATAACATCACCTATTACATTAGATAGATATAGTTTATTCAATAATAAGATATTATTAAACCAAGGTTTACGGATATTATGATCGGGTTGAGCTTGTCTCCCCATCATAATCCATTGACAATTAATCACATAATAATAACTTCGACAATAACATCTTATCGATTAAGAATCATTTATAACACGTCAAATATCTTAATAGTTGTAATAAGACTATCATTTTATGACAAAAATGTAATATTTACATTAACTTAAATAGTTATAAATCAATCTCAAACAACGTCATTAACGTTATTAATGACTAAGATGACTTAATACGACTTAGAAAGATTTGAAAACAATACCGACTACCCGTCGATTAGGTTCAAAAGTAAACTGACAAGACAAAGCTTACCTCTATGACACCACAATTCACATTTTCATTAGACACTTTATACTCAGTTTGGCAAATAAATCACTCGTAACCCAAGGTCTATATCTCTCTCCTGGAAAGATACTCTCTCTTTTCCCCGATAGTCATCTGATAACCTATAATCTTGTTTCACTTGTCATCAAACAATATGTGATCAATGCATCATTATTCAATTAATTCAACTAATAAATCAAATCTCATAATACAAATATTAAATTGATAATAACATAATCATTTCTATGATTTCAATAAATGACATTTAATATAATCCTTGTCACCAATCCAAACATCATAATCAATTTACTTATATCCAAGTAAATAGTAAAAGTATAGAAGGACAAAATTTGGGGATGTAACACTGTGCCTCAAATTTTTGGCTTGTTATTCCCACTTAGGCCTGATTTTTCTCTTTTGATAGGACTTGTTCATAGTTGGACCGATTCCTTCCTGCTTTGGTGTTATGTCCCCATGTTGTTAGGAGGTGAACATTTCAGTGGAAGTCCATTTGTAGTCCCTTCGACAACCCGATATCATTGTGAGCATTGGCTGCATCGATGAGACTTGGTAATATCTGTGAGAGCTTCCAAGGAATCTCTTCGACAAGCCGATATGAACTATCAAAGTGACCTTAGTGTTTCGGTGGGACTTTGTTTAGGGTCTCTCTGAAACTCTGATATTGGGCAATGGGGACCACGGTGAACAATTGGAGTGACATCCTTATATCGATAGGAGTCTCAGAGTTGTCTCTTCGATTTGTCAATACCCATCAGCCCGCGGGTACCTTTGTGGGACCCAGCCAGTCTAAGTAGGAGAATGGGGATTGGATGGTGATGAAGGAATGTCACCTGGAAATTGATATTGGTGTGA
Organism: Cunninghamia lanceolata; assembly: GCA_027924645.1. Lineage (NCBI taxonomy): Eukaryota > Viridiplantae > Streptophyta > Pinopsida > Cupressales > Cupressaceae > Cunninghamia > Cunninghamia lanceolata. The sequence goes on along the minus strand of BSBN01001215.1, from coordinate 16,298,553 downwards.
CAACATAATTTTGGTGGGACTCTTTAAGCCATCTCTTCGTTAATACGATACTTAGTTTTGGGTCTCTTTCGGAGTAACTGAGAGATATTGGTGGGACTCTATTCTGAGTCTCCTCAATAGCTCTGACCAGTGAACATTGACGGTTATATTTTGACAATTAACCATTCTCTTCAGGAACTGAATCAACCAGTTTCTGAAAAGTATGGAATGTAGAACGAATAGTTTTCTCTATGGTAACCGAATGCAATGAAGTCTATATCTTGCAATTGTGTGAATGTAAAATATATTGGAACATTGAAACGTTCTGAAACACAATGTATGAAAGGTTGATTAGAGAAAAGTTTGGCTGTTGAAGTTAGAGACAGTAACAAGATACCTGAAAGCACAAATCTGCTACTTTGTATGTAAACAATATTTTACTGTAATACAAAGAGGTTTTGCTTGGTGTGTGGGTTTTTCTCCCATAAGGGTTTTCCCACGTAAATCTGGTGTTGATATGTGTATGTCTCTTGAATTGTCTATTCTGTATTTCTGATTAATGTGCATCCTTGAATGAACTGTAATTGAAATTGAAAGTATTTTCTTGTCATGCCCACTTTTACCAAGTGGTCATGACACGAGAAGGCCACATGTCATGCCCACATTGCCCATGTGGTCATGACATGGACCACCAAAATTTTTTCATCTGTCCCTAGAACCCCATTGCACAAGGTGGGGAGATGAAGAAAAGGCACGGATTAAACATCCAAGGCACCTTTTTAGGTGAACCAAACCAAGGAGACACCACAAGCACATAAAAAATTACATCAATTCAAATATAAGCAACTTAATACAGCATTTCAACTCTAGAAAGGAAATACATACGTGAGTAGAAGAGAAGCAATTTTGTTCATTCAACATACAAGAGCATTATGAGAATTCAAGAAATAATAATCTTGAATTCAACTCTAAAGCATAGCTTAGAAACCTTAATGAAGGTATTAGGACTACAACATGTAGATATAAACATTTAGGCAAAATCATTTACATTCATCATAAAATATTCTCCTACAATTCAAATATCAATATCAATCCAAGAGATAATGTTGTACAATTACAAGCTAAAGGCTACTTCCAAACATGGAAGAATCACACTTCAAAGATTAAATTACAAGAGTAGTAATGTTACAACAAAGAGTAACTAACAATTGAAGTGCCCTACGACATAGTGATCAACAAGAGTACATCATAAGGATGCAACACAAGGATCTCGCCAAGTCGTCGGTAGATCATATGAATGGAGACCAATGGAGGTGTTGCTCTCCTCCCAACCATTTTGCCATCGTCGAACGCAATGGATGTCCATTGTGCCCTAGGCAACCCCCAAGCTACAGAGAGAGGAGACAAGGATACCACTGCTAGCAAAGTCAACCCCACACAAAGATGTCTCAAGGAGGACAACAAGTTCATCTAGATAAAATAAAACATGAGGGTGACACACACAACACGTCGCCAAGGAGGATTGACATGGCAAGAGGAACTCAATGCACAACATACACACAAATCACAGTACCAGAGCAATAAGGTCACTCATGGTCCGAACAAGTGGTGGAAGGAAAAGGGCTAATACGAGGAACTCCTATACTGTTAAATTCAAACAAAAGACTCTCATTATACACAACAATATTCATCTTGCTCCATGAAGCTTAATGAGAGATGGGGTCACCCAAGACTAAACATTTCATCTAAAGATACATACATAAATTGGCATTTCCCTATTACGAGATAGGCACTGCAATATTTAAAATGACAAAGCCCTCCCATTAACCTACCAAACAAGAAGAAAAATTCCATTAAACTTATTTATTTAATTTTATAATAATTTTTTTTCTAGATACAAACATTAATAAGAATGAAGCTCATAAAAAAAAATAATAATAATTTACTTAAAAGTGCCTTGTTTATACCCAAGAGTTTAAAGTGAAATTGCAACAATTCCTAGCATGAGGATTCTAATGACTGCGTGAAGATTAGAAAAGAAGGGACACATTGCATCTAACTACAAAAAGTATCTAATACCATAAAACACACGTTAGAAAAAAATACATAAAGGTTAGCTAAAACTAAGGACTTCATTTCTAAATATATAAATACATACCAACATGGATAGAATTAACCCAGGCTTGAAAACCATCCTTTTTAAAAAAAAACTATCAACACTCTATCCTGGCATTAAACTGCCTATGGAGTCCCCAAGGTACCCAGTCGAGCCATACTCCTCACATAGACTAGGCATAAAAACAAAATAAAAATATATATAGTGGTTGCCAGTACTAGGGAGTAACACAACTAGAAAATGTTGAAAACATAGATTACTTTTATCTGATGTAACGCTGCTATAGACATCTCTTTATTTGTAAAATACAATTCAGAAATTTTACTAAGGCTAAATCATAAGAAGGAAGAGATAAAAGAACCGTACCATAAGAAAGAGAGGTTTAAAATCATACAAAGACTGTATCATGTGAAAAGAGAGATTCAAAATTATAAAAGACTATCATACGAATGGAGGGATTTTTTTTTGTTAAATGATCTGCTGCAACTAAAGCATGCCACAGTATTTGGAGGGCACCATTTATGAAAGGAAGCTAGGTGTGCAGAAATCGCTTCCTACACTAATCTAATGAGGGGGGGGCTATGCAAATTCAATTTAATCTTTACAATTACAGCAACATGAAACATATAACAGAGATATTGCAGCAATACACAGAAAAATAAAGAAGACAGAAGAAGAGAGACAAGATATAACGTGGGGAAAACCCTTATCAGGTGAAAAACCCCACTCAAAAACCTGCACAATGTATTATCAAAAATGAATATGGTTTATAATACGCTTGCAATGCAAGCTCTCAATAGTCTTCGACACTTGTGTCTGGAGTCAATCCAGCAGCATAACAGTACCTGTCAATCACATTATGCAACTCCACCTCAAAGCACCTATTTATATAGAAAATACAAGGCAAAATAGCCTCTATCTTGGAATGGGCGTCCAACTTGGCCTCATGGCCCAAAACCCATGCCTATGGACACTTGGTCAACATTGTAAGATGCATCTGACACTTGTCCATACACCCCATCCCAAAGAGGTCACCTATTTCCAAAATGGGCTATGATAGATGCTCTTATGACTCTTACAACCGTCATAGAATCTGTCATAACTTACAACTATAAGAGAATATGTCATACATAGGCTATAAATAGCATATTCTCTTACAACATGTCATAGTCCTCCTTGGGGCGCCCGAAGATGCTTTTTTCAAAGATGCTTCTTGACACATGTCTTCACCTGTCTTACAAGCTTCTATTTCTGACTCTTACATGTCATAACTTCGTCATAGGAATTTGTCATGACCATTACGGTCAACATTCCCTTACACAACATCCAAGATGCCGACACGTGGCAAAATATTCCTACCACTAAGTGGGACGCCTATCTCCTCATGTGAGGACAAAATTACATGTGGTCATATGCCATGTAGGATGACACATCACCATGCCAACTCCCACAATATGACAACATAGGATTTGCATCCAAATTATACAATAGGCAATAAATAAATAAATATAATGAAATAATACAAGGAATTACCAAGGTTGAGACACCTTAATTCCCAATGTTCTCCCACTTGTCGAACACCTTGTAAGAACCAATAGAATAACATGATTTAATTGCTATAGGCTGAGAGGCCCATAGACTCCGAACACCATCTGAACTTCTATGTGCCCACTGGCTTTATCAATGCATCTGCAACATTCTTCAAAGTATCTACCTTCTCCAAATTTACCTTCCCATCCTCTACTATGTCTCGTATGAAGTGAAACTGTACATCAATATGCTTTGTTCTGGCATGGAAAGTTAGATTCTTCGCAAGGCAAATCACACTCTAACTGTCACAACAAATTGTAATCTGTCCTGCATCAACACCAATATCTGAACACAATCTCTTAAGCCAAATGGCTTCCTTACAAGCATGAGTTGCTACGATGTACTCAGCTTCTTTCATGGACAAAGCAACCACAGGTTGTCGGTTACTCATCCAACTAATAGCACCACCAAACAGTGTAAACACATAAGCACTGGTGGATCTCCTTGTAACATCCATGTTCTAATAACATAGTAAAAATCCAAAATTCACTATAAAGTAACTCAACAAGGTAAAAATGAGATAGAGAAATTTTTCTTTTATTTAACAAATAATCAAGTAACTACAATTACAAGATTTCTTTTACAAAATACAATATACCCATATTGTCTTTTCGTTTACAATGTATATAAATGCAAAACCATTACATATTCAAATTTGGAATCAATACTGCATCTGAATATCTGACATCTTTATCACAAGTCCTGGCATGTTTCTTGCTTGGAGAGAGAGCATCTTTCCAGTGATTTACCTCCAACCACAGACCAGCAGTCTCGTACACATCTTCCACATAGGAAGTGGCCCTTCCCTTCACGAGGAATATAGACCTTAGGTGTCTGGTGGTAATTTGTCATTCCCGAGTACATAGTGTTGTATTCTACTCAACTCTATCAACCATACAACCCTAGATACCCTCTAGCTAAGTATGATTTCTTATAGGATGAGCAATTTCAAATATAGTGAACTGACAATGCATGCAGAAAACAAATGCATTACTTTGGCCAAAGTTTTTAATTTCAATAATCTTCGTAAAGAACATAGTCATTGTGTTCACCCACCCCTGCTCGACTTGGATGCTATCTTATTCACGCAGTTTATATCTCTTATCAACCCTATTCATGCAATAGTTTACACTGAGAGTCATGATAATAATACTTAAAGACTTGAGTAAGTCTATATGACATAACCACTCCATTGGTTTGTAGTCGACTCTAGGGTTACCCTAATGTTCCTTGCTACTACGACATAACAATATATCCATATCTTATATCTTAGAGTTCTGGATTTAGAAATAACCCTTGATTAACTTATCCAAAGTTAATAATATTATAATTCTCAAAAGATACTGTCTCCTATACAAAGGAATCATGAGATAATTTTGATAATGTTTATAAACAAAACATGCCTTATGTTTAAATATCCTTACAAGGTCGATCTCTAGTATACTTAGCCTAATCCATTGTTTTAGATCTCTTCATGAAAAACAATGACAAATAGCCTTGAATGGGATTCTCATAATAACCTTATTCCCATCTTCCCTAATATCCCTAAGTTACTATCTTTAAATATGACCCTAAAGTTTACTAACAATTCAAATGATTCTAGTTCTCTTGGTAGATAACACTATTCGTGATGCATATGTATATAACCTATACAATACAATAAAGTTAACTCCTTATAACCTCATTATTATATAGCTCAAAACTGAGAGTAATAAAACATAGTTCATCCATTCGTGAGTCTATCACATGGTTATTCTCATACTCTGCATTAACTTGCTTCAGACTTAATTCAATAAGGAGACTATAAGTTTAAGCTAATAACAAATTATGTCTTTCTCCTGCTAAGATTTTCATTAATCTTTCATTCCCTAATTGGGTATGAGCAATAGATTTTTAAATACTAAGAAACAGGTTGACTCGGTCTATTATAATAGTAACCTTACTGGCATGACCGATTATAAACCATATAAGTAGCATTCGCTGTCTTTAACGACTACAAGAAAGTAACTCTATATGGCTTACTTAAAACGTTAACTGGCATTTCTAAATTGATACATAATAGATATCGACTATCACATCATAATTTAGAAGATAATTTCTTGCAGGCGATCTCATTCAATCACCTACAATACTACGATATACCGATTTTAGATGAGCTAAACGATTTACTCATGAATTAATAAAACATGTACTGAGGAATACCTGATAGTATATAAACTTAAACTAGCTGGAATAGGCAAATATTTCACCAGGTCAACGCCACTGGACTGTGTATTCCTCCACCGTCATAGCTACTGCATTCTATTCCCCTATCACTTATATTCTCCTCCATGTTAACAAGTTCTAAACCTGCTTAATAAAAACCCATCACGATTCCTTCGAGTCGTTAGACATAAAGGCAGAGGCACAACTCCTACAGAGTCGCCTCATTATTCTCTCCTCTACATTCGGTTACTAGCTTCATTCAAAGCTTAACAATTTTAAAAATGGTTAAATCAAAACTGACAACCAATATTCATGCATAAATCCCACATGTCAATGGGAAATTACTGCTTCATGGTTCGACGGTTGTGGCAGTTAAAAACCACAGTCATCCTCATAAGGATGAGGCTGACACTTCAAAGAAATATAAACTGATCTATTAATGATCATTACATGTGGTTAGATCCACTACTATCAATTATAAAGACTCTACTAAATTTTAGCTTACAACTTCTTCAATGCAGTTGACTCAATGGGAGGTATTCTCTTCATTCGATGCTAAGGCATCAATATATAATAAATATTTATTACATCAATTATAATTATCATAACATGACCTATTGCATTAGATAGATATAGTTTATTCAATAATAAGATATTATTAAACCAAGGTTTATGGATATTATGATCGGGTTGAGCTTGTCTCCCCATCATAATCCGTTGACAATTAATCACATAATAATAACTTCGATAATAACATCTTATCGATTAAGAATCATTTATAACACGTCAAATATCTTAATAGTTTTAATAATACTATCATTTTATGACAAAAACATCGTAATATTTACATTAACGTAAATAGTTATAAATCAATCTCAAACGACGTCGTTAACGTTATTAACGACTAAGATGACTTATTACGACTTAGAAATATTTGAAAACAATATCGACTACCCGTCGATTAGGTTCAGAAGTAAACTAACAAGACAAAGCTTACCTCTATGACACCATAGTTCACATTTTCGTTAAACACTTTATACTCAGTTTGGCAAATAAATCACTCGTAACTTGAGGTCCATATCTCTCTCCTAGAAAGATATTTTCTCTCTTTTCCCCAAAAGTCATCTGATAACCTGTAATCCTATTTCACTTGTCATCAAACAAGATGTGATCAGTGCATCATGATTCAATTAATTCAACTAATAAATCAAATCTCATAATACAAATATTAAATTGATAATAACATAATCATTTCTATGATTTCAATAAATGACATTTAATATAATCTTTGTCACCAATCCAAACATCATAATCAATTTACTTATATCCAAGTAAATAGTAAAAGTATAGAAAGAAAAAAATTGGGGATGTAACACTCCTACTGTCAATGTCACCTGCCCAATCTAAATCTACAAATCCACGAATATCAACAGAATGTGGAGGTCCTATAACATTACCATGATGGCATATGGAATACTCGGAAGTACCCCTCAAATATCTAAACACTCGCTTAACTGCATCCCAATGTACCCGTCCAAGATTAGCCATAAATCGACTAAGGATTCCCACTACTTGGGCAATGTCTGGGCTTGTGTAGACCATAGCATACATTAAACTGCCAACAACACTAACATAAGTTACTCTGCTCATGTCCTCCACCTCACTAGGAGATTTTGGACAATCACTAATAGACAACTTTGTCCCCAAAGAAACAGGAACACACAATGGTCTACAATCTGCCATGCTAAACCTATCCAACACGATCTTCACATACTTACTCCAGCTTAACCAAATTTTTCTGTTAGTTTTGTCTCTTCTGATTTCTATTCCAAGAATGTACCTGGCTGCCCCTAAATCTTTCATTTCAAACTGTGTTGCCAAGTGAGACTTAAAATCAGAAATCATATTCTTACCCTTCCTAATGAGCAACATATCATCAACATATAATGCAACAATGAGAATACAATCACCATCATACTTATAATACACACAGTGATCCGATTTCGATATCACAAATCCAATTGATAGCACAAAGGCATCAAACTTCAAATCCTAGGAGACTACTTCAATCCATACAAAGACTTCTTTAACTTGCAAACCAAATTTTCTTTACCTTTCACCATGTAATGCTTTAGCTGTGACATGTAAATCTGTTCCTCCAAATCACCATGAAGGAAAGCTATCTTCACATCCATCTACTCCACCTCTAACTCATAAGCTATTGCAAGAGATGACAAGAATCTAATGGATGTCAGCTTTGAAATGGGAGAGAAGATCTCACCATAATCTATACCCTCCACTTGTGAATACCCCTTCGCAAGCAATCTGGCATTATACTTCTCAACACTGCCATCTGCACCAAATTTCTTCTTGAATACCCATTTGCATCCAACGGGTTTCCTTCCAAGAGGCAAAGGCACCAGGTCCCAAGTTTGATTCTTTTCCAAAGAAGCCATCTCATCCTCCATGGCCTCCTTATAGGAACCTGCATCTTTCATATCCATAGCCTCTAACACAGTTCTAGGTTCATCACTGTTAGTAAGCAAATAAAAGCACAACTAGAATCAAGCAATGTATAACCAAACCTCTCAGGTTGCTTCCTGATTTGCGTGGACCTCCTCAAAGGCTGAGGTGGAGGTTCTACTTCATCTTCTAAACTTTTAGAGCTGCTAGAGCTCTCCTCATTTTCAGGTCCAACATTGTCTTTCTGTTCAGTCTTCTCAGGGGTAGAAGGAAACTGAACAACATCCTCTTTCTTTTCTTTTTCTTCTGGCTGTAAAACAGTGGAAGAAGGTGTTAGCTCTCTGAAGATGACACTTCTTCTATACAACACTTTTTCAGCTACAGGATCCCAAAGCTTGTATCCTTTCACATTGACACCATAGCCAATGAAGATACACTTAACAACCTTGTTCTCCAATTTTGACCGCTTCTCCCTAGGCACATGTGTATATGCCTCACAACCAAAAACATGAAGATGACTTATTGAAGGCTTTCTACCAGACCACACCTCCATGGGTGTCTTACCAACAAGAGCTGATGTAGGAGATCTGTTTACCAGATAGCGAGTAGTGGCAACAGCTTCAGCCCAAAACTTTTGTTCTAGGCCAGCTTCACTAAGCATACTCCTAGCCATCTCCATCAGTGTCCTATTCATCCTCTCTGCAACTCCATTTTGCTGTGGGGTATATGGAGTTGTCTTATGTCTTTCAATCCCAAGTTTCTTGCAATATTTATCAAATTTTGTAGAACAGAACTCACCACCGTTGTCAGTTCTCAAACATTTAATCCTTTTACAAAACTGATTTTCAGCAAAGGCTTTAAACTCCTTAAACTTACTATAGACTTCAGATTTGCTTCTGAGAAAACAAATCCATGTCCTTCTACTGTAGTCATCTATGAAAGATACAAAATATATAGATTTTGATAACGAAGGTGTTGGGACCTAAAATTTCATACTAATTTTTACAAAATTTTAGGTTCCCATATGAAAAACTCAATTTCAACTCATAGATACACCTGCACAATATGCTCAAGTGGCCTACTTTGAAGCATTATAATTCGGAGCCGGTTCGTCTTCATGCAAAATCATTTCACAAACATGTTTGTTTACCATATGTAAGTGAGCACACCCTATTTCAGCTTCCTACGATCAATTTTGACTAGGTTTTGAAGAACCAAGTTGGAGGGTTCTAGTAAGGTTTATTACTTGCACAATGTGAAATCAGCCCGAGAAGCCAACTTTGGAGGTTGATATTTAGGAGCTAAATGATGATCCTAACAAACTAATCAGTGTTCCGTATTCCCCTCATGATAATGTACTTTCATACCATTTTTTGGGACCCCAACATCTCGTTTGCTATTTTTTCAAAACCAAAAGCAAATGTAAAAAGTTCAATTTCCATATCTGCATTTCCAGAAAGTTGCGGAGAGGTCAATTTTGGCCCTTAACATTTCATGACAGAAAATGGATGGTGAAGAATCCTCTTACACACGGACTCATCAAGCCTAAATGAACCAAACTCTTCAGTTACAACTTCCCAGGAGGAGATTTAATGGTCTTTGAAAATTGCAAGTTGGTGAGCTCGAATCAGGTTTTGACAGGTGGAGTTTTCAAGTGGTGCACTTTGGAACCTAATATCTAGCAATCGGGTCATATTCATGATAAACTAATTTGTGTCTTGAATTCTTCCTATATTAATGTATCTTCATGCCAATTCTCAAGATCCCAGCACTTCGTTTGATATTTTTTCAAAATCAAATCCAAATGGGTTTTACACAGTTTCGTGACTGCATTCCCAGACAGCTTCAAAGAGGTTGACTTTGGCACCTGATATTTTCCAAGGGAAGAAGAGTGAAGAAAAACCCTTTTGCCTACATGTTCACGTGACCTAAATGAACTAATCCCCAGGATGGCAGCTTCTCAATATCAGATTTGATATTTTTCCAAAGAGGCAAAATGACAGGTTTCGGTTGAGTTTTAACACGCACAAAAACATGCAGAATGGGCTACTTTGATTGCGAGCAGATTTTAATCCTAATAATTTCATGCCAAACCGTTTGTTGCATTGGATTCTTGGGTCAAAAATCTACAAGTTTGTGCATTTTCGTAGCTCTGGGAGAAGTTTTGATCAGTTTTTCCAGAGTGATTTTGAAGGCTCTTGGCCTATTTTGCTCATTATGTGAGATATCAGAAAGTGGATTGTAATGAGTGCCCATTTCAAATCTTCACTCTAGAAGCATGTTAAGGCAGTCCAAAGTCAAATCAAGAGAAAAACTTGTCTGAAAATGAAATTGTTTTTAGCCAGGTCCACAAGGGGATCCGGCATGCTTCACACAATTATGGAGTCATAAGGGTTTCAGTACTATATCAGATAGTGGTAGAAAGTCTTGTTTCATATGTTCTTATCTTGGATGGACTTATAGCCTTGATGAAGTGCTTCATAAGGAAACAAGAATGGGAGAATTTAGAATTTCAATATAAATGATTTTGGATTACTGCCAATAAATTTATCCATATGGGGACTGTTTGTGTTAATCAATTTGGATGATAAGGATACGGTTTTAGAGGTGGAGGAATTTCATTAGGTTGAAGGAAGTTGGGTGACAAAACAATACTTGTTTGAAACACATGAGTTTACAAGAATTGTTTTAAGCTTTTAGTGTGTGAGAAAATATTTTGGCAAATATATATGTGGCCAGAGAATACCTTGATAGATGCAAAGAGGCAAATGAAGAAACCAGAAAGAAAGTATCTAAAGGGGTGCTTCATAATAATCTTGTCCAGACAGATTTTAATTTTGCCTTTGAAGATGCATTTATGAATCTTCCAGCCACAACTCAAGATGCATTTCTAGATATTTGTGTTTTCTTCGTGGGGTGGGATTGGAATGAAATTACATTCATTGTTGGAGTGCCAGAGTTTGAAACACTACAAGAAAATGCATGGGAAAAGGAGTCATTTCTTTGCTGCCATGGAGAAAAGCTTGCAATTACATTTGGTTTGTTTGATGCACCCCCTCAAAACAACTGTTGGAATTATTAAGAATCATCAAACATGTGTCGACTGGCACAGTGAAGCAAAATTTATCTTCGAGACTGTTACAAGAGAAATTGTTGAGAGAGATGTGAACATTTCGAAGGAGGAAGCTACTCGTTGCTATTGAGACTGCCAAATGGCAGTTGGAAGATTTTGAGAGAGCTGTTAAGGCTATAGCTTCAAGTGTTAAATTGTATTCAAGGGAGGATTTTTATTTTAGGTAGATGCCTTATGCAATGATTCTCAGTCTATTCGAACCAGACTCAAGCCATTAATGACATAGCACAAGCAAGAAAGGAAAGTCAAGATCAAAGTCAAAGAGAAAAAGAAAATAACAAGTATCTCAAGGAATTCTAAAGGTGGAAAATTGCCTCCTAAGTGGACAACTTTGCTACACAATGGAGTAATTCTCCCTCCGCCTTATAAGCCACACGGGGTTAAAATTCTTTACAATGGGAAGCTAGTTGATCTTTATCGTGATGAAGAGGAGGTTTCCACTATGTTTGCTGCCATAAAAGACACGGATTATGCATCAAAGACAAAATTCATAGAAAACCTTTGGAGCGATTGGAAACAAGTTCTGGGGAAGAAACATGTCATCCAAATGTTTTAACTTGATGCAGAACACCTCGAAGGGAAACACAGTCTCATGATCACAAGATGTTCACGAAATGGATTTATTGAAAATGCACCAAAAAATTTCAATCAAATGCAAGTGGCAAGTGTAAAATCAGGCTCAGTAACCCTCACCAAAGTCCTTCCGCCGAAAAATACACAGTTGAAACACATTGTAAAAAACCCTAAAAACTCATCGGTGAAAGAAAACTCATCGGATGGAAATTTTTAAATTACACCAACTTCAGGCGTCTTGCCGATGGATGCTATTTCGGGGAGACATCAATGATCGAAATGAGTTTTTTAGATCCTTTCGATTCCATGAGTTTCTCTGATAAGAAAGACATAAAAATATCACAAAGTAGATGAAAATAGAAATACAAAGCACTGGGAGAAATGTTATTTCATTGGAAGTGATAAATATTTTAAATGTAAGAAACATTCCGGGGATATTGAAATACAAAGATAAGACAAGTTTACTAAAGATGGGAAATATTTTCACAAAGCTGTTAATTAAACAAGATTTTGTAAAAATGTGTATAATGGCCCGTGAAAATATTTTCACCCAAAGGAATATGAAGTGGAACATTTTCACATACAAGAGATTAATATTTTGGTATAGTTATTTCCTGTGGAGAATCTTCTTTCAAAGGAAAAAATATTATTTGAGAAGGGAAACAAGTTTTCATTAATGGAAAAGTAAAATATTTTCATGGAAGGAGTTATTAAATTATTTTATCTAATAAGGATATACTTCATCGGGCAGAGAAAGAGTACATTGTTAAAACAAAAGAATTAGCCCCCCACGAAAACTCGAGAAGCATGAAATGATGTAAACAAATTTTGTATTAAAATAGATTGAACACTTTTAATCTATGGAATAAAGTATTTAAAGGTGAGTGATTATCTTGAATTAACCAGCTGAGTGAAACATAACAATTATAGTCAGGTATTTTCACTTGGGGATAAAATTTCTCGGGAAGAATTAACCAAGGAAGTTATCGGTGAAATCCTTCTATGGGAAGTAAATATGAAAGTGAAAGTTGCCATCAAAAGGAAAATAATTATTATCACCATCACCAAGAAATAAAAATGAAGGAATAAAATTAATATTTTACTCCTGCCAAAGAGAATTAATTAAACGGAAGGTTACATTGAATGGAAGCGAAGGGTCACAACCCTAAAAAATACACAGTGTGTATATAAACATGAAATCAAAGGGAAGGGGAATCATCAGTAGATTAGGAAGAACATCAATCAACAGTAGAATATATACTTATAATTTACAATATTTCAAAAGACCATGTTGCAAGTCTATTATTGAAGAAGTAGATTGAAGTTCTCTAATTCAGTGGTTCTATTCTGGCATCAATTGTTTGTTAAGATTATTCAATTGTGTGGTTGTCTCTAGTTCTGTATTTCCTTGTTTGTCAAATTAATATATCAAGTATATAGTTAATTTGTCAATGCACATTTGCTGTGTCTGTGTGATTGAGTAAATTGGTTTCCATTAGAGGAATTAAAATCCTTTTGATCAGTCATAGTAACCTGGAAGTGTTAGTTTGGATTACTAAGAAGAGCCATACAATTAGGATTGTCATTCTGTCTCCAAATTAATATTATCTGTTATCTCTTACATATTTCATTCAATTGGTTCCTTGAAGAAAGGATTAAATTGCCTTCTGTGAATTACAAGATATCTGATTATATTGGTTGGATTATCAAGAAGAGTTTGTCAGTCATCTCCTTGCACATTTATACAAGTTATAAACTAAAATTGTGCCAAACAATTAGAATTATTACCCACTATAAGCCACTGGTCTTAGTCCTTCATTTGACTCTCTTTACCCAACAAGGCACTGGTCTTAGTTTAATTTATTAATTAAATCCTTTTATTTGCACAATCATAAAACTCACTTTGATATTGCTTATACCAACCATTCATTAGATAGTAGAATTAGTTAGAAAGCTTTTATCTATCCTACATCATTTGCCACTGTAGGTAGATCCATTTTCTTAGTCAAAATAGTTGCATTCAATCTGCTGTAAATTCCAAGGTTCACCCACCTAGGTGTAGCAGGACCTAAAGTGTAGGAAATCATCAAACCCTGAAGGTTGATTTCGTTAAGTTAGTTCAAAAACATTACGAATCTAAGCATAGAGCCTGACATCCTCTTAGGATTAGCAACCTACATTTTTGAGACCTAACAAAATGGCGACTCTACTGAGGACACAGATAGAAGAACCTGGTGCTAGACCATTTTATTAGAGTCAAAGAATTTAAAAGCATAACTCTGCTAGTGGAAGAAAAAACCCAGAAAATTGATTAGTCCTCTAAATAGAGGTGGCGACTCTACACAAAATTCAAAAATAGATTGGTAAACTCTACTGGCAAGGACCCAGAAAGATAAAATTTTCCTCTTCTTACAAGAGGGGGCGACTCTGAAAATAAAATTGATGAAACATGAAAAAATATAACATACCCCCTTTAGATGCATTCTTTGAACTAAGGAAACATGAAGGAGAGTCTGGATATGAGTTGTTCATCAGGTTGGCGGATATCTATGAACAGATACCTTTTCATCTCAAACCTAGTAAATCCTTATTCATTAAAATGTTCATGCTTGCTTATGTGCCTATGTCAACTAATTGGCCTGAATCATTAAATCCAATTACTCTAGACCAAGTGGTTCAATTGATTCGTAGCATAGAAAGGACAAGGCCTGAGGATATTATCAATATTGAATATGAAGAAACTGATATAACAATGCAGCCAGATATGGATGGACTAGCAACATACCAAGTAAATGAATTCAAGGGACAAGTGGAAAAGGAACAAGAGAGGTTTGTTGATCAAGTTGTCATTGACCTTGATAGCATGACTAATCAAGAATTAGCAGTGTATATAGAATGGAAAGAACAACAGCTTAGGAGGTTACAATAGAGGGAACAAGAAATCCTAAATGGACAAATGGCACGATTAACCATCCAAGCATCAAAACCACCAAAATATGTCCCTCCACATAAACAGAGTGGTGATGTCAATTCACATATGCTCTCTCAGAACACATACGCTCCATACACTCTAAGAGTACCTCATAATCCATACCATAACCCTATCCAGCATAATAAGCCACCACAAGGGCCCCAACCTATAAATACAAGTAACATTCCTCAATACTATCCACCATTAGGACAATGGTATGCCCCACAATATCAACAGTATGTGCCACAACAAGATGTTTACTATCAGCCTCCATGTCAGACAAGTTTTATCCCAGCCCACCCACCGCAATATATGAATCAATAGTATTTAGGGAAGAGGAGCATTGTTTTCAAAAAGGAAGACAGACTATTGACAAAGAGGGTATATCAAAGCATGAACTCCAATTGTTTCCAAACCAATGCTATCCTGAGGATGAAGTCTTTTCAGATAACCAGGGTGAATATTTTCAACAAGCAGAACAAAATCTTGATCAAGAGGAAATACACATAGCAGAAAATAATCTTCAGGCCTGTTCAAAATCATTTTATGATTATATAGCACAAGAAGATGACGAGGATAAAAGGCATTTAGACAGTCAGGGAGGTGGATATTCTGATAACGAATCTATAAATGATCATGTTGATGAAATATGTACATCGAATGTTGAGCATTATAATAGTGATGAAAAGAATGATGAAAATTTCAGTGAGAGGGTTGATGAAGAAACGTGCTCACGTGACAGTGAGCATATTTCAGAATTGCTCACCAAAGAATATCAAAGATACATACATAAAGATGATACCCAAATACTGTGTCCAGCACATATATCTTTTGACAGTGAATCCATTCAACATGGTAAGGGTGATGAAATATATGAGGCCATATTTCCCAAGTCATATTTTTGCAAAGAAGAGACAGGTAGTGGTCATGAGTTCTCTTGTGACATTGATCCAGAGATAAAGATATCCATTGAACCAAAGGAGGTTGATGATTCCAATATGTATGATTCGCAGATTATTGACTCTCAAGTGTATGGGGAAGATGAATGTGATAAGGAAGAGGATACGATATTTTATGTTGGAGCCAGCATTGATGATAGCATGTGTCAAAAGCAGCTTGATCTATTCCATTTTGCAATTTAGTTAAGAGACCAGCATTTGGTGAATAACAATAGATATGATAAACTAAGACATCCTACAAGGTCTAACAATCATGACTTCCTTATGCCATACAATGATGAAGGTGTTCAGACTATGCCTGACTTCCAGATACCGAATAATACAGAACACACTTCCAGCATAAACTATGATGCATTAATGAACTATACAAATAGATTCAGTCAAGCAGATGGGGTATCATTACAACATGATCAGAACAAAGTTTTTGACAGCGGAAAGACATGGATTTTCTTTTCTGATAGGGTCTTTTGACCATATTAATTTTGGGGCAAAAGTAGACTCTGTTACCCAATGGAGAAGGCACCAGTCTGCGCCCCAGAGATCTAGGATCTTGCTATGCCCATAGGGGGCATACATCCCCAGACAGAGCCACTGTTGGGACCTAAAATTTCATACTAATTTTTACAAAATTTTAGGTTCCCATATGAAAAACTCAATTTCAACACTCATAGATACACCTGCACAATATGCTCAAGTGGCCTACTTTGAAGCATTATAATTTGGAGCCAGTTCGTCTTCATGCAAAATCATTTCACAAACATGTTTGTCTACCATATGTAAGTGAGCACACCTGATTTTAGCTTCCTATGATCAATTTTGACTAGGTTTTGAAGAACCAAGTTGGAGGGTTCTAGTAAGGTTTATTACTTGCACAATGTGAAATCGGCCCGAGAAGACAACTTTGGAGGTTGATATTTAGCAGCTAAATGATGATCCTGACAAACTAATTAGTGTTCCGTATTCCTCTCATGATAATGTACTTTCATACCATTTTTTGGGGCCCCAACATCTCATTTGCTATTTTTTCAAAATCAAAAGAAAATGTAAAAAGTTCAGTTTCCATATCTGCATTTCCAAAAAGTTGCGGAGAGGTCAATTTTGGCCCTTAACATTTCATGATAGAAAATGGATGGTGAAGAATCCTCTTACACACACACTCATCAAGCCTAAATGAACCAAACTCTCCAGTTACAACTTCCCAGGAGGAGATTTAATGGTCTTTTAAAATTGCAAGTTGGTGAGCTTGAATCAGGTTTTGACAGGTGGAGTTTTCAAGTGGTGCACTTTGGAACCTAATATCTAGAAATTGGGTCATATTCATGACAAACCAATTAGTGTCTTGAATTCTTCCTATATTAATGTATCTTCATGCCAATTCTCAAGATCCCAGCACTTCGTTTGATATTTTTTCAAAATCAAATCCAAATGGGTTTTACACAGTTTCGTGACTGCATTCCCAGACAGCTTCAAAGAGGTTGACTTTGGCACCTGATATTTTCCAAGGGAAGAAGAGTGAATAAAAACCCTTTTGCCTACATGTTCATGTGACCTAAATGAACTAATCCCCAGGATGGCAGCTTTTCAATATCAGATTTGATATTTTTCCAAAGAGGCAAAATGACAGGTTTCAGTTGAGTTTTAACAGGCACAAAAACATGCAGAATGGGCTACTTTGATTGCGAGCAGATTTTAATCCTAATAATTTCATGCCAAATCGTTTGTTGCGTTGAATTCTCGGGTCAAAAATCTACAAGTTTGTGCATTTTCGTAGCTCTGGGAGAAGTTTTGATCAGTTTTTCCAGAGTGATTCTGAAGGCTACTTGGCCTATTTTGCTCATTATGCGAGATATCAGAAAGTGGATTCTAATGAGTGCCCATTTCAAATCTTCACTCTAGAAGCATGTTAAGGTAGTCCAAAGTCAAATCAAGAGAAAAACTTGTTTGAAAACGAAATTTTTTTTAGCCAGGCCCACAAGGGGATTCAGCATGCTTCACACAATTATGGAGTCATAAGGGTTTCAGTACTATATCAGATAGTGGTAGAAAGTCTTGTTTCATATGATCTTATCTTGGATGGACTTATAGCCTTGATGAAGTGCTTCATAAGGAAACAAGAATGGGAGAATTTAGAATTTCAATATAAATGATTTTGGATTACTGCCAATAAATTTATCCATATGGGGACTGTTTGTGTTAATCAATTTGGATGATAAGGATACAATTTCAAAGGTGGAGGAATTGCATTAGGTTGAAGGAAGTTGGGTGACAAAACAATACTTGTTTGAAACACATGAGTTTACAAGAATTGTTTTAAGCTTTTAGTGTGTAAGAAAATATTTTGGCAAATATATATGTGGCCAGAGAATACCTTGATAGATGCAAAGAGGCAAATGAAGAAACTAGAAATAAAGTATCTAAAGGGGTGCTTGATAATAATCTTGTCCAGACAGATTTTAATTTTGCCTTTGAAGATGCATTTATGAATCTTCCAGCCACAACTCAAGATGCATTTCTAGATATTTGTGTTTTCTTCGTGGGGTGGGATTGGAATGAAATTACATTCATTGTTGGAGTGCCAGAGTTTGAAACACTACAAGAAAATGCATGGGAAAAGGAGTCATTTCT
This sequence comes from Cunninghamia lanceolata, assembly GCA_027924645.1. Taxonomy (NCBI): domain Eukaryota; kingdom Viridiplantae; phylum Streptophyta; class Pinopsida; order Cupressales; family Cupressaceae; genus Cunninghamia; species Cunninghamia lanceolata. Next base: position 16,279,939 of record BSBN01001215.1, on the reverse strand, counting down.
TTGCTACCATGGAGAAAAGCTTGCAATTACATTTGGTTTGTTTGATGCACCCCCTCAAAACAACTGTTGGAATTATTAATAATCATCAAACATGTGTCGACTGCCACAGTGAAGCAAAATTTATCTCTGAGACTGTTACAAGAGAAATTGTTGAGAGAGATGTGAATATTTCGAAGGAGGAAGCCACTCGTTGCTATTGAGACTGCCAAATGGCAGTTGGAAGATTTTGAGAGAGTTGTTAAGGCTATAGCTTCAAGTGTTAAATTGTATTCAAGGGAGGATTTTTATTTCAGGCACATGCCTTATGCAATGATTCTCAGTCTATTCGAACCAGACTCAAGCCATTAATGACATAGCACAAGAAAGAAAGGAAAGTCAAGATCAAAGTCAAAGAGAAAAAGAAAATAACAAGTATCTCAAGGAATTCTAAAGGTGGACAATTGCCTCCTAAGTGGACAACTCTGTTGCACAATGGAGTAATTCTCCCTCCGCCTTATAAGCCACACGGTGTTAAAATTCTTTACAATGGGAAGCTAGTTGATCTTTCTCCTGATGAAGAGGAGGTTTCCACTATGTTTGCTGCCATAAAAGACACGGATTATGCATCAAAGACAAAATTCATAGAAAACCTTTGGAGCGATTGGAAACAAGTTCTGGGGAAGAAACATGTCATCCAAATGTTTCAACTTGATGCAGAACACCTCGAAGGGAAACATAGTCTCATGATCACAAGATGTTCACGAAATGGATTTATTGAAAATGCACGAGAAAATTTCAATCAAATGCAAGTGGCAAGTGTAAAACTGGGCTCAGTAACCCTCGCCAAAGTCCTTCTACCGAAAAATACACAGTTGAAACACACTGCAAAAAAACCCTAAAAACTCATCAGTGAAAGAAAACTCATCGGATGGAAATTTTTAAATTACACCGACTTCAGGTGTCTTGCCGATGGATGCTATTTCGGGGAGACTTCAATGATCGAAATGAGTTTTTTAGATCCTTCCGATTCCATGAGTTTCTCCGATAAGAAAGACATAAAAATATCACAAAGCAGATGAAAATAGAAATACAAAGCACTGGGAGAAATGTTATTTCATTGGAAGTGATAAATATTTTAAATGTAAGAAACATTCTGGGGATATTGAAATACAAAGATAAGACAATTTTACTAAAGATGGGAAATATTTTCACAAAGCCATTAATTAAACAAGATTTTGTAAAATGTGTATAATGGCCCGTGAAAATATTTTCACCCAAAGGAATATGAAGTGGAACATTTTCACATACAAGAGATTAATATTTTGGTATAGTTATTTCCTGTGGAGAATCTTCTTTTAAAGGAAAAAATATTATTTGAGAAGGGAAACAAGTTTTCATTAATGGAAAAGTAAAATATTTTCATGGACTGAGTTATTAAATTATTTTATCTAATAAGGATATACTTCATCGAGCAGAGAAAGAGTACATTGTTAAAACAAAAGAATTAGCCCCCCGCGAAAACTCAAGAAGCATGAAATGATGTAAACACATTTTGTATTAAAATAGATTGAACACTTTTAATCTATGGAATAAAGTATTTAAAGGTGAGTGATTATCTTGAATTAACCAGCTGAGTGAAACATAACAATTATAGTCAGGTATTTTCACTTGGGGATAAAATTTCTCAGGAAGAATTAACCAAGGAAGTTACTAGTGAAATCCTTCTATGGGAAGTAAATATGAAAGTGAAAGTTGCCATCAAAAGGAAAATAATTATTATCACCTTCACCAAGAAATAAAAATGAAGGAATAAAAATAATATTTTACTCCTGCCAAAGAGAATTAATTAAACGGAAGGTTACATTGAATGGAAGCGAAGGGTCACAACCCTAAAAAATACACAGCGTGTATATAAACATGAAATCAAAGGGAAGGGGAATCATCAGTAGATTAGGAAGAACATCAATCAACAGTAGAATATATACTTATAATTTACAATGTTTCAAAAGACCATGTTGCAAGTCTATTATTGAAGAAGTAGATTGAAGTTCTCTAATTCAGTGGTTCTATTCTGGCATCAATTGTTTGTTAAGATTATTTAATTGTGTGGTTTTCTCCAGTTTTGTATTTCCTTGTTATTCAAATTAATATATCAAGTATATAGTTAATTTGTCAATGCACATTTGTTGTGTCTGTGTGATTGAGTAAATTGGTTTCCATTAGAGGAATTAAAATCCTTCTAATCAGTCATAATAACCTGGAAGTGTTAGTTTGGATTACTAAGAAGAGCCATACAATTAGGATTGTCATTCTATCTCCAAATTAATATTATCTGTTATCTCTTACATATTTCATTCAATTGGTTCCTTGAAGAAAGGATTAAATTACCTTCTGGTGAATTACAAGATATCTGATTATATTGGTTGGATTATCAAGAAGAGTTTGTTAGTCATCTCCTTGCACGTTTATACAAGTTATAAACTAAAATTGTGCCAAACAATTAGAATTATTACCCACTATAAGCCACTGGTCTTAGTCCTTCATTTGATTCTATTTACCCAACAAGGCACTGGTCTTAGTTCGATTTATTAATTAAATCCTTTTATTTGCACAATCATAAAACTCACTTTGATATTGCTTATACCAACCATTCATTAGATAGTAGAATTAGTTAGAAATCTTTCATCTATCCTACATCATTTGCCACCGTAGGTAGATCCATTTTCTTAGTCAAAATAGTTGCATTCAATCTGCTTTAAATTCCAAGGTTCACCCACCTAGGTGTAGCAGGACCTAAAGTGTAGGAAATCATCAAACCCTAAAGGTTGATTTCGTTAAGTTAGTTCAAAAACATTGTGAATCTAAGCATAGAGCTTGGCATCCTCTTAGGATTAGCAACCTGTATTTTTGAGACCTAACAAAAGGAACATTAACATAACCAAATACATCAGAATGAACAAGGTCCAACACACCAGAAGACTTATGAGAACTCGAATAAAATTGAACATAGTTTTGTTTTCCATATATGCAATGTTCACAAAAGTCAAACTCAAGATTACAAACATCTAACCCCTCAATGAGGTTTTCATTTTTTAGGGTTCTACGACCCTTCTCACCAATGTGGCCAAATCTCTTGTGCCATAACATTGTCTTTTCAGCAGGAAGCTTAACTTCCAAAGCATGAATACAACCATCAGGACTAGATACAACAAATTTCTTCACTGCTGGTTTAGATGGTGGGGATGAAGTGACTGTTGCCCTCTTCCTTGAGTTAGAAGAACTATTGCATTGTGAAATGCATGCATCCATCTGAAATAGAGTACCTCTCCTAGTACCCTTAGCAAGCACCATAGCTCCTCTAGTCATCTTGCATCCTTCTTTCAAAAAGACAACCTACATACCTGCATCATTCAACATACTTACAGAAAGCAAGTTCCGTGCTAAGCCTGGGATGTGCATAACCCCAGAGATCCCCTTCACTCGTCCATCAAGGAATCGAAAGGGACTCTTCCATGACCAACAATCTTTAGATGAGAGTCGTCACCCAGGTACACCCTTCCACCATCGAACTCCTCATACTTAGTAAACCAGTCTTGATGCGAGGTCATGTGGAATGATGCACCAGAATCAATCAGCCACACATCATCAGATGCATGGGTTGCCAGGGCTGCGATGAAAGCATCACCATCATCTTGTGACTTGTCAGAATCTGAATATGGGTTGTTCTTCTTCTTTTTCTTTTCCTCTTTGCATTCCTTTCAGAAATGCCCAGATTTACCACAGTTCCAACGAAGAGCCTTGGACTTTCCAAGAGATTTAGATATGCCCTTATTAGCTTTCTTGTCTTTCTTTTTCCCTTTCTCCTTGGGTCTTCCACGAACCGCAAGAGCCTCTTTGGCTGCCTCAGAAGACTTTCTCCACATCTCTTCAGATAATAGTGAAGATACCACTTCATCCATTGTGAAAGTGGATGTGGTGCTCCCGATAGCCATCACAAGATGATCCCAAGAGTCCGGCAAAGAACAAAGCAAGGTCATGCAACGATCCTCCTCCTCCATCTTCACACCAATTGATGTCAATTGTGCAATTAACATGTTAAAGGCATTCAGGTGATCTGCAACAGATCCTCCATCCTCCATTTTCAGAGAATACAACTTCTTTCTCAGAAAAAGTTTGTTCACTAGGGACTCGGCCTGATACACATCTCCCAACTTCTTCCAAAGCAAGTTTGTAGTTTTCTCCTCATGGACATTTAACAGGACGTAATCAACAAGACTAAGTCTTATGAGACCCTTAGCCTTTTGATCTTTGAGATCCCAATCAACTTGTGCCATAGCAGCTGGTTTTGTGCCACTAATAGTTTCCCAGAGGTCTCGATCAACAAGCATGTCTTCCATCTTGAGCTTCCACAGCTCAAAATTAGTGCCATTGAATTTCTCCATCCGGATGTGCTTGTCATCTCCTTGCTGCAATAAGATTTAGAATACTCTACACAGACTCCCACTCAACTTAAGATCAGCTCAAAAACCCCTACCCAACAATTAGGACCAAAGGTGATCAAGCTCTGATACCAACTGAAAGGAAGCTAGGTGTGAGGAAATCACTTTCGACACTGATCTAATGAGGGGAGGGCTATGCAAATTCAATTTAATCTTTACAATTACAGCAACATGAAACATATAACAGCGATATTGCAGCAATACACATAGAACCAAAAAGAAGACAAAAGAAGAGAGACAAGATATAACATGGGGAAAACCCTTATCGGGTGAAAAACCCCACACTCGAAAACCTGCACAATGTATTATCAAAACTGAATATGGTTTACAATACACTTGCAATGCAAGCTCTCAATAGTCTTCGACACTCGTGTCTGGAGTCAATCCGACAGCATAACAGTACCTGTCAATCACATTATGCAACTCCTCCTCAAAGCACCTATTTATATAGAAAATGCAAGGCAAAATAGCCTCTATCTTGGAATGGGCGTCCAACTTGGCCTCATGGCCCAAAACCCATGCCTAAGGACACTTGGTCAACATTGTAAGATGCATCTAACACTTGTCCATACACCCCATCCCAAAGAGGTCACCTATTTCCAAAATGGGCTATGACAAATGCTCTTACAACTCTTACGACCGTCATAGAATTTGTCATAGCTGTCATAACTTACAGTTGTAAGAGAATCTATCATATAAAGGCTATAAATAGCATATTCTCTTACAACATGTCATAGTCCACCTTGGGGTGCCCAAAGTTGCCTTTTTCAAAGATGCTTCTCGACACATGTCTTCACTTGTCTTACAAGCTTCTATTCTGACTCTTACATGTCATAACTTCGTCATAGGAATCTGTCATGACCGTTACGGTCAACATTCCCTTACACAACATCCAAGATGCCGATACATGGCAAAATATTCCTACCACTAAGTGGGACGCCTATCTCCTCATGTGAGGACAAAATTACATGTGGTCATATGCGATGTAGGATGACACATCACCGTGCCAACTCCCACAATATGACAACATAGGATTTGCATCCAAATTATACAATAGGTAATAAATAAATATAATGAAATAATACAAGGAATTACCAAGGTTGAGACACCTTAATTCCCAACAATTTAGCTGATAACTGTGGTTAAACAAGGGGTTGCACCATTAACTAATATAGTTGGTTTTGCCCTCTCTCGATTATCTCAGCTTTGTTTCACTTTGGGGAGACATGTCTACTTGCTAAATCTATGCACCCTTCCAGAAACACTCCAATGCCAAGCACCCTTCCTATAAACAACTCATCCCTTTTTTTTTTTTTTTTTAAACTAATGGAAATCTTATTCTGGTCTTATGAAAGTAAACTGCAAACACATGAACCATGATTTATAAGGATTATAAAAATACCATTAACCATGGGCGCCAGCACCCATGAATCCTTCCTCTTCTCACGCCGTCAGAAAACTACTGCTAATCCCTCTCCCAAATTCCCAACAGAACAATGCTCCCATCTCTAGAGAGGGCCGCACCTTCCCATCGGCCATGAGCACCAAAGGATGGTGAATCCACATCCACAACATTTAGACCTTCTTTGAAACCCCCAGCAAATGAAAGGCGTCCTCTTCTTGAGCAACACGCCCCTTTCTTTTTTTTGTTTTTATTTTCTCCTCTTTTCCTAGAAGAGGCATCCCTCTCTAGAACTACCTTTCCACCCCCAAAACATCCCTTTCTCTCCCCCCATTGTCTCTATTATGTAGTCTAAGGTAACTCAGGCCAAAAGCTCCGGCGTAGAGAGCCAACTATTGAGTTTTGCTATTTTGTTCTTTTTCCATCCCCATCATCCCCCAAACCCCTCTAGTAGTCATTCTCCCCTTATTATCCTCCTTTCTCATCCCTAAACGCCCTCTCCTCTTCTCCCCCCAATCTTCCCTCCTTCCAATATTTTCCCCGCTTTCAAAAAAAAATGACAACCAAGGAATTAAAAGAACCAACGAACGCCACCTTAGAAAGCAAAAGAAAAGCTAAGTATATTTGCATTTGCTCCCACCGGAGGTCCAAGGTATCAAGCCGATGGAAAAAGCCCATAGATTAAAAGAAATTTTGATGGCCATAAGCAGGGATTAAATTTGACAGTTGTATAGCTATATTTAGACATTTTGCTATAAAATACAATCCAAAATTTTAGAAAGACTGCATCATATGAAAGGAGAGATTTTCGACAAACTGTCAAAATTTATGTAGGGTTATGATGATTTATATATTTGATTTTTTTATATGATTTAAATATACTAAAGCATTTTTTTTTGGTTTCCTTCTACCAACTCAACCACCCTCCAAAATGCCAACATCTATCATATCAAAATACTACCAAGCCAATTATTAAACTATGTCATATACAATAATTGTAGGGTGGTAGGGGCTAGGATAGGTTCAGCAGAATGTAAATCCCCTCTTAGAAATCATAGGAACTATGATAGATTAGAAATCACATACGTGTATTATGTATTTATATAATAGACATGCTTAGGCATATTATATGGAAATAATATATATTGAGATTGTCACATTAATAAAACACCAAACACAAGAGATAATAATTAATGACAATGGTCACCAAGAATAAGACCATCATAAGGTAAGCATAAATGACTTAACAAAAGAAGATGCAACACACAAGACTACTGACCAACAAGAGAATTATACTCAAGGGTTTTTTTTTTTATAACTATGAAACCTCAAATTAAACCCAGTTCAGTGACGCAACCTTCTCCTAATGGGAGTTTCTAGAACTATCACATGTAGCAATAGGAAAGGACTAATTTGCACCATTCAGATGATTTAATAAGGTGAAAGAATCAAGTGGTAAAAAAAATTCTAGTTTCCATGGCTTGAGTCCCACAACAAGGTTAAGCTTTAGCCATAAAGTTACAACTTGCATGTGTAATCAACATTGGGTTATAGTTGATTAGCTTGGCGTATATTTCCATCAAGGGAGTGCTCAACTAGCAAGGGTTACTAACAAATCTTAGCCTTGCATGCTAACCTAAGAGTATTTCCAACTAAACTTCAATACGTAACTAAAACAAACTCTATCTATTTGCTCAAAATCCAACCCATACTCTAATCTTGCTAGCAATTCAATAAGTCACAACATCATTAATAAATGTAAGGGACCTCACACCAAGGTTATTAAATAATTGGCCTCACAAGAAAAAAACATGATGAATAAAGGCAACCATTCCTAAGCAAGCATAAGGAACCAAAGAAGCACATGAGGCTTCAAAACAACTATACTCACGCAAGGAACACATCACTTTACATACTTATGCACAAGCTAGGGGAGGGGGGGCATCCCCCAAATGATTTCGGTTAAGGGCAATTGGAAAACACTGGGAGCAATCCTTTATCCACAACCGAAAAGGATGGTTTAGGCGACTAACATACCACATGCCATAGGCCAAAACTCAACCTCTGGGCTAGGTAAAGTGGATGACCTAGTAGTTAGGTGATTCCATGTCTCCTCCTCCACATCCACCCATTGGTCAATACCTGTATAAGTATATCCTGCACACTCAGGACAACACATCAAATCCAACAATGGAGCTCATAGCCGAAGCAACATATAATGACCAATGAAGGATGCATAATCTAGCCAGGTTCATATCCATCATACAATTACATCATATAATAGTCAACTCAATTTATCATTTACTTCTAGAACTGTAAGATGAATTCGGTACGTACCAGTGAGACAAGGGTAGGCCTTACATTTCTACATTTCTCTTCTACAAATTGACATTAGGAAGTTGTTTCGCACTTAGCTTTCCTTACACAGTCATGCAATACACAAAGAAGACATGATTAAGTAATTATATATCTATATATAATGCTAACTAATGTAAAGAAAACACACAGCGTGGGGGGAGCTCATCACTACATGTCTTTAGACCATGTACAAGAACAAAAAACACATATAGCATAGGGGGCTCATCACCACATGTCTTTAGACCATGGTACAAACACACAAGACATGCAAGGAAGACACATAAAACACACGAAATACACGAGTGCCGCATAGTATGTCATCGACACACTATACGTCTTATACATGACAAACACGGGTGATAGGAAGGAGCTCATCGCTACACTCCACTATCTAAAACATGCCAAACACACCTGACAGTTGAGCTATGCTACCTCAACTACCAAAGACACGCTTAAGGGTTTATGACTCAAGATCCAACCCCACATCGCGATGAGGACTTTGTTTAAAAGGATGTGCACTAGCTCAAGAGATACATCATCTTGCCTTCCACATAAGTGATTTTAAAATGCAACCCCACTCGCATCTGTAGATGCCTTTCAATGAAAAGGAAGCATGTGCTCAAAGTATACAACCCCACCTGCATCACAGAGATGCCTTATAGTGAAAAGGAGGTATACGTAATAGATTGATGTACGCAAACACACTTTGTCAATGCAAAACATAATCCAGTTACCATGATATATGCCCCCACCTTAAAATGGTTGATCCCACTTGCCAATATCAAGCACATTGAGGTAAAGTGAAAACACATAAGAGAAGAAGAGCCTTTGCAAAGCCCATGCCCTGAAGTGACATGTGCCACGATCGCTGAATATTCCCACAAACACATCGATATCATTTGCTAGCATAATCAACACGATATAAGCTTTGGTTAAAAAATCTATTCTAAGATAATAACCAAATCAATTCATGAAAGCTATACAGAAATCATATCACATGATAGACCAAGGCTACACTTGCAGGTTCAAAACTGAGTATAGCAGTAAGGTTATACTGCAGGTATTTCAGAACTGAGTCATGTAGCAACAAGGTGAGATACAAAATAATCTAAAGTGCATAGAAGTAGATTTAGAGTATTGCAAAGGTTTTTTACAACAAATTTCACAACACGATACATCACACAGACTGATTCTACTAGTCAAAGCATCAGTAATATATATCAATCCCATCTTCATATATGGACTAGGTCCATTTTTGCTTTCTTGTTGAAGGGACAGATGGTCCTTATTAGTATTTATTTATTTTCGTCATCCACTAACTAGTAGAGTCACTGAAGAATGGAAACAATAAAATGAGGGAGGAGACAAGAGTGACTTGGGTTTACAACATGGGAAGATGCCCCCAAGACATCCTCCACAACGTTATGACCCAAGGCACAACACACAACAATAAAATAGAGGAGAGGAATTATTAGATAGAGAAACAAATAGAAGAATGGTCACAACAGAGGCGGTCTCCTTGTATCCTTGACCTTACAAGAGTACCAAGGGTCACTAAAAGAGACCTAAACAACATTTAACAAAACATGAGGGAACACAACACAACACATAAGAGGAGGCCACATAAGTGAGTAACTCAAAGAGATGCTGCATCAAAGGTGGCTAAAAAGGGTTAGAAATACTTACCTATTATACAACTGAACTTCCTGATGATGGATCACTGAGTGTGATCCGAAACGTTGAAGCAAAAAATACACACAGTTTAATCCAAAAGCATAATCATCTATTCTATGGATTGTGGAAAACTCATGCCTACTATAGCAGTTGTCATCAAGCAAATCATCTTCCTCCCAATCTCAAATTCAAGAGGAAATAGGTACATAAGGTACTATTGCCCAACTTGAATCATTTTTCTTTAACTATTTAACCTTTTGCTCTTCTTTGTTTGACTCAATATCAATTGGTGGAATGTTTTCTTGTTGAGGTGTTGCTTGTCAAGCCAAGACTTGTCTCTTCTTTCTCTTGCTTTCCTATTCCTTCGTGTTTTATTAGTGATGTTTGAAAAAGGATTCTCATGATTTTCCACAGTCTTTGACATCTTAGAGAAGGAATCTAGTACAAAATTGATCTTTTTGGATAAAATGCTTTGCTCTTTATGGGTATCTCTTGATCCTTGTAAGGATGGTGGAGGAGGAACTTCGGCAAAAACTCCTTTACCTCATGGTCGAGGGGGTTCTTTCATTTCGGGCTAGTTTTCATTCTCTATTTGTTCAATAGGAGGTCCAACTAATTTTTTTATTAACTTTTCCTTGTATCTTTAGTATGCCAGGAAGAATTGATCTTCTCTTGGTTGAGCAGGCTTAGTAGGCTACAGCCAAAAGTAGTCTAGGTTGAAGTTTTCACACGTAACCATAGGTTTCCATCCACTATGGTGGACAACATGCACTCTACATTGATGAGGAAATTTTAAAAATTTATGAATTGTAGAGGGGACCACTTTCATGGACTTGAGCCATGGATGGCCTAGTTTCATACGAAATAGGTCAGAGGTAGGGTTGATGTCAAATGATTGTTCTAGGGCTTTCTCAACTACTTTAATCAATAATGTAATCTTCCCCATAGCTGGGAGGAAATCTCCATATGTGTCTTAACCATCATATGTGTAGGTTCATAAGTTTGCTATATCAAATCATGCATGTAGAGGAACTTTGTTGGAGATATCATTATTAGACATCACTGGTATACTAATGAACATGATATTCAAGAAGTGTTGTCGTTGATGGCAACAAAGTTTAAAGACTAATGGCAAGAAGACTTAAAGGTTTGGAAACAAGGTTCAAAGGTTAGTAATCAGAGATTGCATCAGAAATTTGGATCAGAGACTAGAAACTAAGTTGTGAGGTTATAGTAATATCCCTCACAGGATGTTTCTATCCTCATAAAGTTACCTAGACAAAAGTTTTGATCTAGAAGAAGATTTGATGAAAATTGGCTAAGTGTTAGAATGTTGCACTTAGTGTACAGAGCTAAAGTATTTTGTTCCACATTTGTCAGATGTTGAAGATTGTGTTCTGTGGATTTGGTAAGTTGTTATGGATCATTAGAGGCACCTAAATCCAAAAGTTCATCCTCTTACATCTTCCAGAATGATAGATAAGTTTGTCAAAATATCGCTGCATGGATAAACAATGTTTGACTGTGACAGAGACCAAGTTCCAATACTTCACATTTCACCACATGGAAACATTTTGTTGTACAGATCTGGGGATGTCATTGCAGATGTTTAAAGATTATTTTTCCAAATTTGAGATGATTTGGAGCTCCAGATACTGATTTGTGGTTTGATAGTTGGTTCATATTATTGTTACTTTGCTAGTGAGGCCGACCTAATTGATGGTATGAGTAAAGCATATATAAAAGAAGGTAAACACATTTTGTAGAGTTAAGTAAAAGCTATTTTAGGTCCACCCTGACCTATTTCAAGTTGTTTCAAAGTTTAAATCTTGGCACGAAGTGTGTGAGTAAAGTTTGGGGCAGATAGGTTTTTTTTTGGCTTGTTTCACACGCTACATCCATTTAGGCTGACTCAGTTGATGTTGGAAAAGGAAGTGGATATATATAGAGGTTTGATTTTGATGTCTTGAATAAGTGGAATGAGGTATGAAGCATAGGTATGACCTGACTAATGCGAAAAATGCCTACAGATGTGAATTGAGGAAATGTAGAGAAGGACAATATGATATTTTAGATTAGTGAGAAAAGTTTTTCTATACAATGAGCTTCATTGGAACTATATTCCATGCATATGTAGATGCAATTGTAATAGTTCAAATTCTGGCAGTGAGCCACCTTTCTTTTCTCTTTCTTTCTTAGTGGGCAGTGAGTCCACCTGTAGTGAGCCTTTCTTTCTTTCTTCTGGGCAGTGAAACCTTTGGTAGTGAGCCTTTTGTAATTCGGTATTGATAGTACTTTATAATATATTGTGAACTAATCCTCATCATGGTTTTTCCCTTTTTGGGTTTTCCACGTAAAAATCCTGGTGTTCATGTGTTATGCATTGTGGTTGTATATTTTGTTCTTAATTTGCTTTATAGTTATTAAATTTGGGAAATGAATTAAAGGTTTAATGTGTGAATGGTTTTATAGAATACTGATTCACCCCCCCTCTTAGTATTCTGGGTGTTCAACAAACTCTTCAGTTATCACATTTGTTATACAATTAGGATCGATAAGGACTCCTCTTGTAGGATATCCACTTATACATGCGGTAATGTAAAGAGGTCCCTCAATGTTTTCAATTGTGGTGTCATGTGGTGTAAAGGTTATTTCAGGTTCAGGAGTCTCCCTCTTCCTATAAACTTGAGGAGGAACCATACCATCGTTATTTTGATGAGATGCCATGTATGTGAGACTGATACACACCAAGGCACTAGTTTGAGGAAATCAGGTTTTTGAAAATAAAAAACACACTAATTTCACTACAAACAAAGTAAGTATGATGTAAATAGTGCTACACAACAAGGAAATATGAATGATTTAAAAATTTGCTTAACTTAGTGTGAAAAGAGTGTTTAAAACCCTTAATGTTGAAATACACATCGTGTAATTACAAAATTTGAAATTTGAATGCAAGGATGCTAATTTAAACAACACTAAAACTCAAAATCAGATTTGAATGAGTGTTTAAAGAGAGTAGAAAAATATTAAATAAGATTTTGACTACCAACCCTAGCTTTTGCAAAAAAACTAGGTTATATGAAAAATGCAAGTTTTCAACAAAACCCTAACAAATGAGATTTTAAAATGAAAGATGTGATAGTATGAAATGATTAATTGTTGTAATATGACTCATTTCTAATATAAAAATTAGAAAATCCAATGTTTCTAATGATATGCAATGAAAATAATGCAAAACTATGTCTTTATGCAAGCCTAAAATGCTTATTTTTTTCAATTTTTTCAAAATGTATGTAAGATTTTTCAAGGTATGATATGAATCAATGCAAGATCTAATGTAAAAACTTAGCAAGATGCAAATGTTCAATGCTACAGGTTCACCAAAATGTTAATTAGATAAGAGGGGGTTGAATGCAAGCATGTAAGTACACAAGATCAAGCCCTCTTCCACTATAACATTCAAGGACAAAACCGAGCTAAGTCACTACATGGTGAAAGAGGACTTAGCTACTGATTTTGTTCTCAAGAGTGCTATGGAAAGATGTGATTCAACCAAGCTTTTTATCAAACCCTAGGCTAAATATGAGAAAAACCCTAGATATGAGATAATCAACTTATAACATACAAACAACAACGGAAAGTCAGGATCTGAAAGTACCAAGATAATTAGTGAGATGCTGTAACTTGTTTCATGGAAGCTAAAATGTCAGAGGACTCTGGGGTGGGTGCCCAAGTCCTGGAAGTCAAAATCTTTGAGAACTTAGAACTAGAGAATTATTGTAAATGATGTCTTGATTTTGTATCCAATGTTTGATTTAGCTAGAGGATGCTGGGGCGGGCACCCAAGTCTTCTATAGAGGAATTTCTACAATCTGTTTTTAGATCTTGAAACTCTATTCCTTGCTCAACCTCCCTATACCTTCACTTCTTCAGTCTTCACACCTGTAACCTACACACAAGAAGAAAAGGGGTTTGGGGGTTGTGGTGTTTAGGGATTTCCATCAGTCAAATCTCGGGTTAGCATTCAAGCTTTCCCAACACCGTTGTTAGAGAGAGAGCGTGTCCTTGTAGGATAGAGGCTAAAGATAATCCAAATGATGAAATGATCCAAACAATGATGATGTCACCTTAGAGGTGAAGTCCTTAGGAGGATGAAGATTCTTCAACTCATAAGGATGTTGATGATGATTCAAAATTTGCAACAAAGATGCAATACAAACACAAATTTGCAATAATAACACAATGAATGCCTTGAATGCTCTTTTGCTCAATATCATAACCCTGCTTGCATCAACTTGTTTCAAAATGAATTCAAAAACTCACTTATATATGTTTTCCTATTAAACATTCGCAAATTAATTGAAAGAGCCGACAAGGAGAGACCCATTTAAAGGTCTTATGCCAACATGTATTAAATTTTACCCCAACCAATCAGGGATGACTTGGGTGCAGGTACCCAAGTCCCTTGGTACCTTTTTGGTCTAGACTTAAGCATTAAATGGGTCCCTAGTTCCCATTTGACATGGGTTTCGGGGGATTTCTCATCGGGATGAATATTTTGCTTGTAGAGTTTTAATAGAGGGACCTAGGAGTTAAACTAGGAGGTCAAAAGGCATGTATCCACTTTTTACTCCATAACACCCTTCAACTTCATTTTTGCAAACTTGACCCGTTCTAGATCTTCCATGTCTTAATACTCAAAATATTCCTCCATATCATTTATCCAATCAATAAACTCTTCTGGATTCAGATCCTTGGAATAGGTAGAAAATTCAATCCTAGGCCTCTTTCCAATCTTTGAAATGGCCCTCAACAACCTAACTTGTGCAGGATCTCCTACATCATCTTGTTCTTCCTTGGATAACTCTTCCCCCACCATAGTTTCTTCATGGAGGCATTTTGATTTCTATAACATACCCACAACCTCAGGTCCTTGTGCAAACTACCTCACAGTCGGTGATCTGTCTACACACTCAAGAACCCTTACTCTGATACCACTTGATGAGGGTGGAATCCACCCAAAACACATAGAACAACAATTTATAGATTTCAAATAGACAAGAACAAGATCTCAAGAAATATTAGTTAAGCAAACTGCAAACTGTTTCAGAATTTCTTCATTAAACTTGCACATGTAAAAGGCTACAAATCTAAAATATAATTCCCAGGGTCATATGCCCTCTTATTACAGAAATATAGTTTGTCTTAGAATATAATTATATGACTTACAGAGCCTTCTGGAGCTATCTTCTGATATCTACCTGACCTCCTTATTCGCACGAGCAAGACTTGGCAATAACTTCCCCCCACTACTTCTGGAAAATAGGCTCTAAATACACATCAGCACCACTTAGTGTAATTTCCCAATGTTGGCTTGCTTTGAAATGTGTAACTCCCATTTGGGCACCAAAATGAACCCAACTGTCCCTTTTTCCCACCCAAGAAAGAATGTTTCAAATTTTAAAATTGAGAAACTAGGTAGCGCAACTACCAGAAGCCATAACTTTTGAACTGGGTGTCTGATTGATGAACTGTTTGATGCGTTGGAAAGCTCATGAAAAAAATCTCCCGTTAAGGGATATTTTGATTTTTGATCAATTTCTAGGATGTTTAGGAACCTCTAAGTGCCTCAAAATTGATTTTGAAACTTTTTCCATAAACCTCAAAAACTAAAACTTTAATATCTTCAAATCCAGACATGATCTTGGGTTGAAATTTACCAAGAATGTTTATGCTGCTATTCTTAAGCTTTGGGGAAAATTTCAGGCCCAACCACTTCTCTGCTATATGGTTACTAAAAATAGTAAGTCCTAGTATTCTTAGCCTTTTTAGAAATTTTGAAGGTCTTGAATCATTATTCAAGCAAATGGGTACCCTAAAATACCAAAATTGAAGAGAATAGGAAACAAAATCATCATTTTCTTTGGGTGATGCAAGATTGCCCTTACACCACTGGATGCTCCTGCATCATTTTCTTACATTTTCAGTTGTAAGTTTGATGGATATTTGATGTGTTTGTAAAGTGTTCATACCACTAATGGTTTTTCGATTGTTTGTGTGGTTATCTTGAACACCTATAACCCACATTTGAAGATTGCACCTTCTTGAAGCTTGATTTATGGATTCTCATGATCAAATCAAGGATGGTTAATGTTTGCAAACTTTTTTATCCATTGTTGAGGCTGAAATTTTAGTAAAAGATTGAGTTTTTTACAAAGTGTTCATACCATTGGTGGTTTGCTGATTGTAGATTACTTTGTGTGGTTATCTTGAACACCTATAGACTCACCTTTGAAGATTGCACCTTCTTGAAGCTTGATCGATGGATTCTCATGATCAAATCAAGGATGGTTAATGTTTGCAAACTTGTCTATCCATTGTTGAGGCTGAAATTTTAGTAAAAGATTGAGTTTTAGCTAATTTTTCTCTCTAACCCTTCTCTATCTTTTCCTTTCTTATGCACTTCTTTTATCAGATTTGGTTAGTTTAAGATTAGAATAGGATTTCAAACTTACATATTATTGTTATAAAGTTTATATTTTATAAATGCAAGTTGATATATTATTAGTTATATCTGAAATGACATATTTTATGGCAATGCATGTTTGTATCAATTTGTTTATGCATTGCTAAATCAAAAACCTGATTGGTTTATGTGTATTTTAACATTGTGTGTTGAAAGTTTGTCCAAAATTATGTAAGGCCCCTTGTTGGAATACAAAATACATCAAACATCTGAGCTATCTCACAAGGCCATGACCTAGCTAGTAAAGACCTTGGGGTAGTCATTTTTGATTTCTTTGGGATTTGAGTCCTTTTAGGAGAGATAAGATACAAGTGGTATTTTATCTAAGTTGTTGTGTAAAAAAATACCCATCAACAGAAATGAAGTGATTTATGATTTTAATTCTTAGCTTTGAACAAAGTTTGATATGAAAGACTTGGGAGCAACCAAGAACATAAAAAGCTTTTGTTGGGCCAGAGCGAGAATGTGAACTCAATGTTAGAGAGATTCAATATGTCAATTTTCAAACCTCTAAGTATTCCTATTTTGATGGGGATTAAGTTATTTATAGAGCAGTGCTTGTCTTCACATAGTGAGATGGAGGATATGGATTGGGTACCTTATGCTAGTTCTATTGGGAGTTTGATGTATGCTATAGGTTGTACAAGACTACAAAATTGCTCAAGTAGTCAAAGTCCATAGCCATTTCATGTCTAATCTTGGATGATATGATTGAGATGTAGTTAAGAGGATCTTCAAATATTTGTGTGGTACCATTGAGTATTCTATTTATTATCATGGTTATTCTATTAGAGATTGACACTTACTAGATATTCATGGATTTATGGATTCAGACTGGGCAAGGAATGTTGATAGTAGAAGATCCACTAGTGGTTATGTTTTCAATCTATTTGGTGGTGCTATCAGTTGGATGAGTAAGCAATAGGTTGTGGATGCTTTATCCACTATTGTAACATAGAATATTGCATACCCTTGCAATTTCACGCTATGTTTTGGACCTCCTTTAGTGTCCATTCCATTAGTGTGCTTTTAGGCTTGCAGGATTCTAAGTACATGATGCAGGAGCATTCAAAGTTGCAGAGCAATCTTGCATCAACAAAAAACATTTGCATTCTTTTGTTTCTTTCTTTCATTTTCTAGTTCAGTTCAGTTCAGTCAGTAGTAGTTTCAGTATTTTGTATCACATTTTGCCATATTTTCATTTTAAAGCTCACAGAGTAGGACTTAGCATCTAGACATCATCAGCTACATCATATCCAAATTTTAGATCATTTGGACTTGTATGCTAAAGTTATCGCTATCAGAAGATCACATGTTTTCACAAAATAGAGCATTTAGACAATCAGTTGAAGGAAAAGGATTCTGAAGCACTTCTGTGACTTGCAGAGTTAAATGGAACATGCCACACATCATGTAATGATCAGATAGACCTTCCTTGAGGTCCACACCAAGTTTCATTCATTTGAGGAGGAGTACCAGTTGTTTAAGGCCGACCTATTTGTTTCTACACATTACACTCTTCATTGGAGTTTGTAACTTTCCTTGGATGACGGAAAGGATTTCTGGAGCTTGGAGATGATATATATAGATCTCTAGGATTCATAGTATAGTAGTTAGTTGATAAGTTAGTAATTATTATAGATTAGACTAAGTATTTTATTCCGAAAGGCACTTCATTGCCATATCTTACATATCTATTGTAACTGGAATTTAGGCCTGTGAGCCCTAGTTTGTAAGCCTGCATGTTGCCAACATATAAGCATTTTGAATCTATGATATATTGAGCATTTGAATCAGTCATTGCATTCTATATTAGAGTTGTTTCCATTGTGTTTACTCTTGCTGCACAACCTGGATAGTTCAGTATGTGAACCCTCCAACCATAATTGCACCAAGTGGTATCATCTAGCAAAGTTTTGAATCTGTTGGGAGCAAAGTTTGGAAGTGAAGGTGTAAGGGTAAAAATGGGATAATCAAATGAATAATAAAAACCCAAACATCAATGGAATATGAAGATAGAAAGGATTTAAAATAAAGAAGAGAGATGATACTCACAACCTTTTACCTTGCAACTTCCATTGCTCACCTACTCTTTCTTGATCCTTTGGTGATGAAGATGGCCCTCAGGAAGCTTGCTTCCTGGCTTCGATTCCTCAAGATGACAAGGAGAGATGGCTCTGATACTTGGTGTGTTAAAGATGAGCTTCAACACACTATGAAATGAATGGATGATGAAGTGATATGCAAGTGGGGTGCCAATGGCGTGTTATAGTTCCTGCAACATAAGTTTACTCAAAAGATAGATATGTAATGAAGAAGAAGAGGGTTGTATTTATATACTTGTGTGAGAGAGGATCAATGGTGGAAAAGAAATAAGAAGATCAATGGAGAAGAATGTTCGAGAGAATGTGCACGAATAGAAGGACATGTGTCATTCAAAAAGAAGCTTTGTTGAGTTAACTGCTTTCTTGATGGGAATGAGTTTTCATTTTCTTAAATTAGAATATATATTTCTAATTTAAGAGCTTTGTTGATAGCTTTAAATCAGTTAACTCAGCTTTTGCTTTTGTGTGACAAGGAGAGTTTATTTTTAGAAGATATTGAAGATTTTCTAGAAGATAAGAAAACATAATTAAATAAATAAATTTATTTAATTACTTGTAGATAATTTTGGAAGAATAAATAAACTATTTAATATATTTTATTTTTGGAGACTTTAATTTAAATAAATTTGCATTTTATTTAAATTTGGAAGAATGAAAGATTTAATTAAATAATTAAAATTATTTAATTATTTAGAAGAATAAAGTTGATATAGATGAAATTAATTAAATAAATGTAATTTATTTAATTAAATGGGAGAAAATGAATCAAATAAATAAATAAATTTATTTATTTATTGATAGAGGAATATGAAAATGAAATAAATATTTAAAATATTTATTTAAGTAGAGTCATGTCATTTTTAGATGTATACATTTTGCCCCTCTTTGATGCAATGTGTTTTATCACGTTGTTTCAAAGAATAAGAATTTTTGATGTTGATACATGCCCTAGTTTGCTCTTGGTACAAGTTTAACAATAGGATGCCCTCTCGGGAGATTGGACGGGAAGACGGCCAAAAGTATGAGACGGTCAATCTCACGAAGAAGAAGGTGAAAAATAAGTTTGGATGGAGAAAACATGACATGGTTCAGAGGAACAGACATGGGAAGTAGTCACAGTTGTCACACAGTCAACTATGGTTCACTTGCTATATATAGGAGCTGGGTCCACAAGTTCTATTCATTTGCACACTTGTCCTTAGTTGATTGGTCTTTGAGAGCTTAGGAGAGTATGGGAGCTAGAGCAGTCGATAGAGAGGTGGATATTCCACACGAGGAGCACCAGTTTGAGTGAGTCTGATGGTTCGATCAGCCATCTGAGACAGGACCACCCGTATGTAGTTTGTCAAAACTCACTAAAAGTCATTTATTAGGGCAATAAATGCTTAGAGAAAAAAGTTATGACAAATGTGCCGAATCGCCGTTTGGCACATATGTGCTCTGAAATGGTGCACATGCTGTTAAGTCGTGCATTTGAGGTATCTTAGGGCACATGTGATAGTTGTATGCATATAGGCTATGAGTTGGTGCATCCATTGGGGAATGGCGCATGTGACACAAGAAGTGGCGCATATGCCAGAACGACGCTTGTACGTCAAGGATTGGCGCATTCACAGTGAAGTGGCGCATATGATATGGATCGGCACATTTTACTCCCTGGATCGATGCATTTGCACTAGGAAAATTAGTTGACTTAGCAAAATTAACCCAATTGGCATCTTGATCGATGCGTCAATTGATGAGCGATCTCCAAGATTGCCGAGAATCTAGTCGAGAGATGATATGTTGTTTTGATTAATTTGATATATTAAGTCAATGATAGGATAGTTTGATTGCTTTGAGTAGGTTTACTAGGATATGGATTTCTTTGACGCTATGCTTTTCTTGATTGCAGGAGGATATCCGGGATACCCTGATGTCACAAGAGCAGTTCCCTTTGTCATTGTTGTAGTGGTACATGTTGACAAAGATTGACTGCGAGGCTCTTGGTGCGATGGGTTTGCATTATATTTGCTTCATGCCTGAGGTTCGCACAAATTGTAGGTTGTTGACTGCAGTGAGTGATTCCACAGCGAGGATGGGACATTCCATCTACCGACTGGGGAGATGGTGATCACACTAGAGGACATGTACAGGATTCTGCACCTCCCTATTCAGGGAGAGTTGGTAGAGTATGAGTCACAGCGTGATGCTCGACTGGCTGAGTGCAGTAGGTGTTCGATGACCCAGAGTTGGTTGGACAGGTGATTTTGTGGCAGGACATTCATGACTGCTATGACTACTTCCTGAGGATAGTGGCGGGATTGATCGGCGGTGTAGTATGCCCCGATAGGAGGTCACACAGGTTCCCGACTGGTTGGGGGAGGGTGTTAGAGAGCATGATTACCGATGGGACTCGGTATGCATGGGGTGTGTGCATGTTGGCACACTTATACAGGGATATGCACTAGGTAGTGTATCACAGAGGAACCAGTTTGTTAGCAGGAGTGTCTCTATTACAGTTTTGGTTGTGGGAGCACATAACTATTACATGACCGATATGTCTTTTCCATAGGTAGAGGTGAGCCCTACAGCTATGGTTATGCAGGTGTGATTTCCCAGCACAAGCTGGGAAAGCTAGAGTATTGGAGACATGCACTAGATAATGTAGATCAGGTTATCTAGTGTCCATACCTAGACTACGAGGTATGGGAGGAGGAGGCTGATGAGTTGCCTTACTGTTTCTAGACTCAGTGGCTTATCGGCAGGACGAGGTATATACTGGAGCAACAGATTGTGAGTAGAGTCCAGAGGCAGTTTGGCCGAGTACAGGATAGGCCACAGGGGCAAGCACGATTCACTAGGACCCATGCAGAGAGATACATGTGGGGTCCTGTGGCATCATATGAGGAGGCCTTGGTAGACTTTCCTCAAATCCCTTATGCAGCTTGGCCGATGAGGAGGGACATAGTAGATGAGGGTATGACACCTGACTATGAGGAGTGGTTTGCCACTCACCCATTTCCTAGATACTCAGGACCCAGAGAGTTGGTTCCTCGTATAGACGAGGAGGATTCAGAGGATGAGGGTGGAGCTGGTAGGAGGAGGAGGGGATGGAGGAGGGGGAGAGCAGGTCAGGGGTATGATGGTGGAGATGGATGAGGAGGAGGAGATGGAGGAGGAGGAGGTAGACTGAGACAGCAGAGGAGGTCTAGGGAGGGACCTTCGGGTTAGTAGGCAGTTGCGCAACCATAGGCTGCAGGACAGGTGCAGGCACAGGTGCTAGCACAGCAGGTGGCACCACAGAGGCAGATGTCACTACCACATCAGGTGCAGGGACAGGGACACGTAGGGCAAACTCCGTAACCTGACTTGCAGCAGCATGCTATTATGTCATTATAGGGCCAGATTAGGCAGCTGAGGGCCCATCTGAGAGCAGTGGAGTCTTAGAGAGATGCAGATGTAGGATGGATATCAGATATATCTAGAGAGAGATGTAGCTTTGGCTAGCGTGCGGGTGATGAGGGCAGAGAGGGATGCAGTAGTGGCAGCCATGGGCACAGATGATACATCTAGCTTTCTGGTTACACAGGTGCAGCAGGCATAGACACAGTTGGCCCAGGGATAGGGTGAGCTTGCCAGAGCACAGGCACAGGCTCAGTATTATAGAGGTTTATACCATGGGGTAGTGGCGGTGGACCAACATGTGCCTAGCTACAAGAGTCAGTCTGGGATGTCACAGAGGGTAGGTGGATCCTAATCTATGGCATCAGTGAGGGGCCCCCAACAGTCAGGGGGAGACAGAGGGGAGGGCAGCGCAGGGAGCAATGCTCCATGGCAGTAGGGTTAGATAGACCTAGACACTTGTACTAATTTTTTATTTGATTGTACACATTTTTAATGGCTGAGATAGCCTATATATGTATTATTTTGCCTCGAGACACGTATCATTGTCTTGTTGTGCTTTGTATACATTTCATGATATGACTCTGAGATATGGACAGACATTTTGATATGTTACACATTTGGACATGTTTTTATGCTTATATGATAATGCAGTTATGGATGTTCTACATGCATGTGTTCTATGTTTATATGCTATGGTTGCAATCTATCTTATGATGTTCTGTATATGTGATGCATACTAGATGGATTTGGGATGATTTGATATACAATGTAGATGTGAATGTTATCGATATGTTTATGCAGCTCTATATGTATTTTGTCTATGTTTTTTATTTTTGATAAGATATATGGATGTAAATGTTTGTGGATGACCTAATGCACTTATTATGTATACAAATGATGTAATCATGTAAATGACTATCTCATGTGATATGATATGCTATCTATGCTATGTTTTTGATATGTCCAAATTGTTGGCAAGAGACACTGTGTGGCTTCATGAGTGTTGTCATTGATGGCAACAAAGTCCATCCCACTCATTTGCAGCACATGGTATGTCTATACCAAAAGTCAGATTGATGAGTATTTTGGTTTGGTGAACAAGAACAGAGCATGCAACAAGGTCTGACAATAAGGTCCAAATCTCTCAGAGGAAGTATCTCAGCAAAGTGCAGATTTGGGGAAGTTAGTAGGAGTACCATGACTACTACATTCTAGAGATTGAGCCTCCGGTGATGAAAGAGAGAAAAGATATGAGCATCTAAGTGTTGGGTTCCTGATAGACAGAGCAGACTGAGGAAGAACCAACCAGCAGAGCATCAGACTTTAATCTGGATGAGAAATTGGTGGTGATCAAGCTACTCGAGGGATCATTGATGGTTGGCATACATGATTGATGACTTTTATGTCTATGTCCTTGATACACATCACATAGTAAGCATGGATTCAGCCGGTAGATTAGTATGTTGGGAAAATCTTGAGTATTCTGGATGCCGACTAGAAAGATGTTGAGATCCTTGATGCAGATATATATACCAAATAGATTTTGATATGAAGTGGCACGTGGTGTGTGATAGTGTGCGAAGAAAGGTAGAGATAGGTGTGGAAGCAATAATACAAGTCTGGTATGTGACAGAACAACATCACTAAAGCAGAGGAAGAATGAAGTGCAGTAGATAAGTTTATTGAGCCTAACCAGAACTGAACCTCATCATATGTGGATGCCTCTGATCAGTTCAAACACCTGTTACTTTCTTTATACCTTGTAGACAATGAGTCTCTTGTAGGCAATGAGCCTCTTGTGAGCAGTGTGCTCGGGCAGTGAGCCCTAATTGGCAAGTGCCATTTTGTACTTCTATTCTTTTAACAGAGAATACAATCTTGGGTTAGGCACCCCATGGTTTTTCCTTTAACAGGGTTTTCCACGTAAAAATCCTTGTGTTATGTGTGTTGATTTCTCTTCTGCTCTCATGTTCATGTATGCTCATATGTTTTGATACTACACTAATTGTTAAAGAAGAAAAGAAAGTTAAATAATTAAGATAACTGATTCACCCCCCTCTCAGTTATCCACCTTGTTTCCAACAATTGGTATCAGAGCTAAGTTCCTCCAAACAGAGCCTAACAACTTGAGGAGGATCTGGGAATCTCAATGGATATGTATGGTATGAGAAGTCAATAACTTGAGGGAAAGACTCAAACAAGCTGATGATTTCATAAATGAACTAAAAGAGAAACTGAGTATCTCTGTAAAAAAGAGAAAGGAACTACTTCAACAATTAGCAAGTCAAAGTGAAGCCAACGACACTAATGAAGATCTAAATGAGAAGAACAAGTTATGTGAGAAGCTATCAAAAGAGGTCATTAGGTAAGACATGAAATGGAATCAGGGGTTATGAAATTCACCCAAGAAATTGAAGAGAAAAGAAAAATTGAAGATATTCTAAAACAATCTCTCAAGGAGAAGTTAGAAGACTGCCACAAAATGGATAGAATAATCAGGCATCTAGAATCTGATCTTGAAGAAGCAAGAGATAATGAAGAACAACTTGAGAATTAGATAGACACTCTTAAAAGGGATCTTCAAACAACAAATGAATACAAAGAGAAATTCAAGATAAGCTCTGCTCAACTTGAAGTTCTTCTTGAAAGCCAAAAGAGGGTAGATGACAAGCAAGGCTTGGGGTATGAGAAAGGTGAAAGCTCTAGATTCGATCAGAAGAACTCTGGATCAGGAAATCCAAGGAACATGCCTAGAAGACCTCCGATAAGGCAACCAAATGATCAAAGATATCCATCCTTCAATGGATGCTATGACAATTGCAATAACTTTGGTCATAAAGCAAATCAGTGTAGAAGAAGAATGAATCAGACTAATTCATCCTTCTCCAGACAGTGTTTTAATTGCAAAAGGTATGGTCACAAATCTCATGAATGTAGAAATATGCAAATAAGCAATTCATTCAATGGTAGATGCTTTGCATGCAATAGAATTGGACATATGGTTAAACAATGCAGATCAAGAGGATATCAGTTAAATATGCAAAGAAATATAGCTTGCTACAATTGTAATAGATCCGGTCATAATGCCAAATTTTGCAGAAGTAAGAACCAAGATAAAAGGGGTCTGGTGCATCATAATCAAAATCAAGACAAAGGAAAAGGAAAAGTGAATGCAGATGAAGTTCAAAGGGATATGAACAAGATTTGGGTGAAGAGAAGTACATAAAATGTTGGGGATGGATCCGCACTAGAATTTGGTGCTGATATTCCTTCTGAAAACTAAATAAATGAGCTCTAGCTCAGGGGGAGTCATAAAGGAAAATAAATTCCCCCAGTGAGTCAATTGGTGCCTAAAATTGGCACATGGAGTATTGCAGATTGAAGAGTTCTCAAAGAGATATCTAAATAATCCTCAACAAAAGTTAGAAAAATCCGCAAGAAGATTTGAAGAGTCTAATCATCCAAGATTGATCCGGTTTGACAGCCTTTTGGTAAAATCATCCAAGATTGATCCGGTTTGACAACCTTTTGGTAAAATCATCCAAGATTGATCCGGTTTGACAGCCTTTCGGTAAAAGTAGGACTTTCACAATTGGACCTGGTATGATTCTAAATTGAAATATCTTGATTTGCGGATAAATGGGATGATTCAAGGAAGGGAGATACATTGTAAGTTATCATTCTAAGTGCATCTGAGTGATTTGGATGGATCTCTCTCAGAACAAGGAGAACAAGGTAACCGGAATGACTTAAGTTGTACATTTATTGCAAATATGGAATTAGGGTTTACGGAGAAATAAAAGGGTTCTTTTGTTCATCATTTGCACACTTGCATTTGAGAAGAAGAAAGAAAGAGCTCTGCAACAAGATTGTTTCAACCCTCTCAAGGATCAACCACAGAATTCGATTCAACCAGCGATCTTTTCGGCTCTTTTTGTGAACCCTAGAAGTGTAAAAAGGTATTTCTGCTCTTGAATATCTCTCTCTAAATCTTTTGAAAGATGGCTACTCCAAATGTTATTAAGATCACTAATAGGATGCACCCTAAGTTCAAGAAACATCCTTACAAATCCTTAGAAGTTGATCCCCTAGGCGCATTCTCTAGCATTCCGCATGGGATTCTACATGTAGAAGATGTTAGGGTATACATTCACGCCAACATTGAGGAATTTGGGGAATCCAAGTTGATGGATATCTATCACAAGGAATTAATAGATGAAACATTTGAACTCAAACCGCAATACAAGGCCCTCCGGGATAAACATTTTAGACATTGCATCCATTTCCCCTATTTTGCAGAAGATGAATTGGTTCGGTATGTTTTGAGCAGAATGCATGACAACTTCATGTGGTTGATGAGCCCATTTAAGATCACAAAAGATGCCATTAGGGCGGTAACTGGATTGCACTCATTTGATGGGTTGCCTACTCTCAAATTAGTCAAAAACCAAACTGTAAGTGAGTCTACCAGATCAAAATTTGACAAGAGGGTAATGACAATAGAAGATATCATAGATCCGGATATCAAATTTGCCTCTGTGATAATTGGTTACAAAATCTATCACTCTAGCAGGGAGAATTCAGTATTCAGAACTGCTATATATACTGCATATGAAATGCTAAAGAAAAATGCTGACTATGATCTTTGTGAGCTTCTCCTGAACCAACTGCTAGAGAATTTAGAGAAAATAAAGAAGGATAAGAAGAATTCATTTAAGTATGGTGGCTTGATACTATGTCTATTCTTCTACTATATGAATGAGCTACCTGGAACAAGTGGCTAGATATGGCAAAAAGATAGACCTGTTGCCGTAGCATAGCTCTCTGGGGATACTTCAAAAACTTCCAAAGCATGATGCAGGCCAGAGAGAGAATCCCCCAATCTCTAGTTGAAAAATACAAGGATACAGTGTGCTTCATGGTAGACACTGATCAATGCCTAATGGATGCAGTGGAACCCAGAATAGTCTGGATTATGCCAATGGGCTATGAAGTAGATGAGAAAATCCTGGAGCTACATATCCAACACTTGCTAAGCCAGCCCAAGGACCTTGAGGTAGAAAGGTTTGGAACCTTTCAAGAGTTGAGTGTAAAAATTCATGTTGAACTAAGACAGCTTGAGATCAAGAGAAAGGTAAGGAGGGAAGTAGAAGAAGTTACCAAGAGATATGGCATTTCCAAAGAGGCAGTTGATGCAAATAGAGAGAAAGTAGAGAGAGCAAAAAAAGAGAGACAAGAAGCAGAAAAAGAAAGTCATTCGGTGCAAGCTCCCTTTCGAACTAGATCCTCCAAGAGCTCTGCACCTGCCACTTCTAAGAGCTCAAAAGCCTCAAAACCAGAAGCAAAGACATCCAGTAAAGGAGAAAAGAGAACAAAGACCAAGGCCACAAGGTCATACACAAGCCACAAGGATGATGAAGAGAAAGAGTTAGATGAGGAGGTTAAGAAAATGAAGAAGAAAAGGAAAACTTATGTGGAATCATCTGCCGGCAAAAATAAAGAAGAAGAAGCAGAAGAATTCGTTGAAAGACCTACACTTTCCATTGATGATATCATCAAGGCAGTCACTGTGGATGGAAATCTGGAACCAATGACAAAATTCTATGATGAATGTAGTGAAGCTGACTAAAAAATCTTGTAAGATGCTATAGTCAGGTATCTAAACATCTATAATAAAGCCTTCATTGAAATCATATCTCTAATTCCAAAAAGCCTAGAGAAGGAACTTGAACTTAGGAAAAACAATGCCAAGGAAAAGGATTTGGAGATCCGGGAACAAATCGCTATTCATCTCTATCCTTCCATCACCCCAAAACAAATGAACATGATCTTCAAGAATTGCAAGGATGAGTGCCGGAGCAAAGCTAGAATGAACAAGCTTATGCTCGGAGAGATTGATCAGGTGGCAAAAGAGACTGAAGACATCGTTCGAAATGCATGTAAAAGATTCAATCTTCCTATTATAGAGGACATAAGTGATGAACCTTCTGCCATGAATCTTGAAGGATCAAGTGCATCCAAGGAAGATTCTACTGAGAAAATTGCAGAAGAGTCAAAGGAGATAGGTGAGGAAAAGACTAAGGACTTGGATTCCTTTGTTTCAAAAGAGGAAGTCCATGAAGAAGTAAACATCTCACTTCTGGATCCCCCAGCTAACTCTAGAATTGAAGAAGAAGAAAGAAAAGAAGAGAAAATCAGTCAAGAAGAAGAGGTAAAGGGAAGAGAAGAAGATCAAACAGAGAAGACCCCAGGTGACAGCTCTGAGGCTGCAGAAGAAAAGAAGACTTTATCTCTGACAAGAGACACTGCAGAAGCAGTTAAAGACTTCTTGACCAAAGAAATGATGGAATTAGATGAACCGGAGTTATTCCGAGGACCACTCAATTTTGACTCTCTCTGGTCCAGACAATGAAGATAGCATCTTTTTCTCAAGGCAAAGCAAAAGAAAAGTTTCTGAAGTCTCACATGGAAGACTGTGAGCTGATAGAGACTGCATCTGGTGTGTTGGAGAAGATCATGCCATCCTTTCAGAATGATCCTTCGGCCTCTTCATTCGGTAACTTGAAATCTCTTGTTAATTCTATTAGCACACATTTTGATTCCTTGGAGAAATCAGCAGAAGAGAAAGTTCAGAAAGAGTTTTTGGGTAAAAGATTCTCTGAAGTACAAGGGCTAATAGCAAATGATAGGAGAAATCTAAACATTGGAATACAGAGCCTAGAAAATTCTCTTAAAGATGGCAGAGAATTATACAAATTTTGTTTATCTTGGTCCACAGTGACAACAGACATTGCAAAGAAGGTGGAAGAACAAGAGGGTAAACTATCAAATTTATCCCAGAGTTTTGATCCTCTCACCTCATCCATAATGAATCAAGAGTGCTAGACTATTGCCACTATAAATGAGTTAAAGAGGCTTGAGAAGGAGAAGAAGAATAGAATAAGCAAAATGAGCAAACTTAGAGGGATAATTATCCCTAAGTTAGAGGCCATGCATGAGGCCCTAACTAATGCTCAGACCACAGCCCAGACCAGTGATCCGGTAGACTTAAAGAGGACAGAAGCTTTTGCATTTTTGTTAAGTGGTCACATCTCAATTTTTGATAGGATGAAGCAGAGTTGGGCAACAGAAATTGTCCAATTGAAAACCACCTTTGCGGATATACTAAAGTATATGTAAGTACAACTTATGCAGCAATATATAGGCTGATTTTTGG
This sequence comes from Cunninghamia lanceolata, assembly GCA_027924645.1. Classification (NCBI taxonomy): domain Eukaryota; kingdom Viridiplantae; phylum Streptophyta; class Pinopsida; order Cupressales; family Cupressaceae; genus Cunninghamia; species Cunninghamia lanceolata. The sequence continues at coordinate 16,250,790 of BSBN01001215.1, read as the reverse complement.
AAATTTTGGTGTGTGGATTCTACCCTTTGCCATTGATGTCAAAGGGGGAGTGAGGAGTAGTGAAAAATGTAGAATCCAGCTAAGGGGGCGCTCCGGTAAAAGTGTACATAAGATAGAGCATCATCCAAGGGGGAGTTTGTTATAACACTTAGTCATTTTTCACTAAGTGTTGCCATCAATGCCAAAGGGGGAGATTGTTGGCAAGAGACACTATATGGCTTCATGAGTGTTGTCATTAATGGCAACAAAGTCCATCCCACTCATCCACAACACATGGTATGTCTATACCAGAAGTCAGATTGATGAGTATTTTGGTCCGATGAACAAGAACAGAGCATGTAGCAAGGTCTAACAATCAGGTCTGGATCTCTCAGAGGAAGTATCTCAGCAAAGTACGAGCTTGGGGAAGTTAGTAGGAGTACCATGACTACTACATTCTAGAGATTGAGCCTCTGGTGATGAAAGAGAGAAAAGATATGAGCATCTAAGTGTTGGGTTCCTGACAGACAGAGCAGAATGAGGAAGAACCAACTGATAGAGCATTAGACTTTAATCTGGATGAGAAATTGGTGGTGATCAAGCTACTTGAGGGATCATTCATGGTTGGTTAACATGATTGATGAATTCTATGTCTATGTCCTTGAGACGCATCACATAGTAAGCATGGATTTAGCCGACAGATCAGTATGTTGAGAAAATCTTGAGTATTCTAGATGCCAACTAGAAAGATGTTGAGATCCTTGATGTGGATATATATACCAGATAGATTTTGATATGAAGTGGCGTGTGGTGTGTGATAGTGTGTGAAGAAAGGCAGAGATAGGTGTGGAAGCAATAATACAAGTTCGGTATGTGATAGAACAGCAGCACTAAAGCAGAGGAAGAATAAAGTGCAGTAGATCAATTTATTGAGCCTAACCGGAACTGAATCTCAGCATATGTGGATGCCTCTGATCAATTCAAACACCTAGTTACTTTATTTATACCTTGTAGACAATGAGCCTCTTGTGAGCAGTGTGCTCGGGCAATGAGCCCTAATTGGCAAGTGCCATTTTGTACTTCTATTCTTTTAATAGAGAATACAATCTTGGGTTAGTCACCCCGTGGTTTTTCCCTTAACAGGTTTTCCACGTAAAAATCCTTGTGTTATGTGTGTTGATTTCTCTTTTTCTCTCATGTTCATGTATGCTCATATGTTTTGATACTACACTAATTGTTAAAGAAGAAAAGAAAGTTAAATAATTAAGATAACTGATTCACCCCCCATCTCAGTTATCCACCTTGTTTCCAACACAAATGTACTCAATCGACATAGAGATGATATAGATAGGCGGAAGGAGAAGAGATGAAGAAATACATGCTTTCATTTGATATACTGCAGGAGTTTCTTATTGCATGGTTGATATGGATTGTTGGATATGGGATGGATGTGGATACTTTGTCATCATTAGAGCACAAGTACTTTGCTTTCATCATTGGGCACTTTTTGGTTCTTTTCTCTTTTTGAAATGTTGTAAGAAAATACAAGCATCTAGGTATAATTAGACTGAGATGACCTAAGTATTCCTTACATGAATTTTGATATAGCAAGTTGATACAAGCATCTAGTCAAACTTGAATCTAGATGACCTGAGTACTTCTTGCGTTTCAACAGACAAGGATTGCCCTTTTTCATGTTCAGACCTTAGAAGTCCTTGATGATCTTTTGTTGATCATGTCGTTAGACAAAAGTCATCATATTACTAAAGTTTAATCCACAAACAATAGACAAAGGAAAAAGATTATGCCCCCATCATAGCATCTCTAGCTTTTGGCATCCTTGAGTAGCATAGAAAGACAAAAAATCAAGACTTTGTAAGTTAATCTGTTCACAAAACATTCTTGCATTAGATGTGTCTTTTTGCCATAATTGATATAGAGTCAATTTGAGTGTCTCGGCATGATGCTCTGCTTTGGACAGGTTGATGTTTTGCGTCAAGTTTTTTTGTTTGGAAGCTCTACTTTGCTGTGCGTGCTTGTCTAGTGAAAGGTATCACAATCCTTTATTGGTATCCTCTTTTAGAAAATGTGGCGTTGAAGAATCCAAATCCGCAACTAGGTCGAGGAGCTTCCCCCAGTTTAGACAAGGATCAACTTATTATGGGTGATATGACAAACAGACATGGAGAGACAGACCCTAAGGGATTGACCTAGTGCCTCGAGGGCTCATTGCTAAATGGCCTTGCCTACTTGACGACGCATAGGCAACATAGTTTAGGGTGAACCTGATGGACCTAATACCTAGGTGATGGCAAAGGTGTAGAAATGGTATGGACAGCAGGATAGATGACACTGGATAGAATGGATAGAAAGGAAGGGGAGTGGAGCGGAGCAGAGCCTCGAGGGCACATTAAGAATGGTCTTGGTACCTATCCCAGGCACCTGTTTGCCAGGTTTTCACCAAAGGACAATTTTTTTGTCATTTTTCCATTTTTTTGATTTTTTTTGTTTGTTTTTTTTTCACTTTTTTCAATTTTTTTGTTATTTTTGACTCCCTTGCATTGGGGTTTAGGTATAGAACTTTTGAAGATGCATGCTATTGATAGGATCATCAAAGAGTTCACCTTCAGATGTAGCCAATTGATATGCCCCTGACCCATAGGTTGCAATGATGACATAGGGACCTAGCCAGTTAGGTTTGAACTTGCCTTTCTTTTCTCGATCTTGCTAATTTCTGGGATTTTCTTTGAGGACTAGATCACCAACTTGGAATACTCGGGGTTTTACCCTATGGTTATAGCTTTTGGAAATCCATTATTGATATGCTTTTAGGTGATTAAAGGCCTGTTGCCTTCTCTCTTTGAGCAACTCTAATTCTTGAAGTCTGGACACTCTGTACTCTTCATCAGATATGAGGCCTTTTAACGAAACTCGCAAGAATGGGATCTCGACTTCAATGGGCAAGATGGCTTCAGATCTATAGACCAAGGAGTATGGTGTTGCACCTATGGGTGTGCAGATGCTTGTGCGATAGGCCCATAGCGCTAGATTTAGTTGGACATGCCAATCATGACCGGCATCATTGACAGTCTTCTTTAGGATTTTCAAGATAGTTTTATTTGATGCCTCTGCCTGGCCGTTGCCTTGGGGGTAGTAAGGGGTTGAAAAGCAGTGCTAGATATGGAATTTGCCACATAGTTCCCTAACATCTTAATTTTTGAAAGGGCATCCATTATCCATGACAATGGACGAAGGGATTCCATAGCGACAAATGATATAGTTCAAGATAAAAGAGGCAATCTGCTTGCCTGTGATATTGGCTAAGGGCACGGTTTCAATCCACTTTGTAAAGTACTCAGTGGCGGTGATTATGAATTTATGGCCACTGGATGAAGAAGGGTGAATCTTGCCTACTAAGTCAAGTCCTAGAAAGGCCAGGGAGTTGTTAATGGCTGCAGCTCCTGTGTTGGTGCATGTATCAGGTTCCCATGGATTTGGCACTTCTTGCACTTCTTTACAAAATGATAGGAATCTTGTTCCATGGTTGGCTAGTAGTATCCCATGCATATGAGTTTCTTGGCTAGGGTAGGGCCACTAGAGTGGGTCCCGCATATACCGTCGTGTACTTTGCTCAGGGCGGTTTGATATTCCTCACTATCAAGACATCTAAGGAGAGTACCATCAAGACCTTTGTGATATAGAGTATTGACGATAATGGCATACTGGGATGCCTAAGGGATGAAGGTTCATTTTTGGTTATTGGAGAGATCAAGTGGGAGAGTGTTCTCTTTAAGATAGGCAAATATTTTTCCATAGAGGGGGAATCACCTCCAATAATGTGCCAAATGATATGGGATTCGGGGGTGTCATATGCAAGATAGGACACTGGCTCTACCAAGAACTTGTAATGTGACTGATTATCTGGAATATCGAGGAGAGATGCAATCATTGCCATGGCATCTGCAACTTTGTTCTCACTTGATGCCGATGACTAGGGCTTCATACTCTGCCACATTATTAGTGTAGGGAAAGAGTAATCTGTATGATTTAGGAATGGTGTCACCACTAGGTGTGATCAACAAGATACCTACTCCTGATCCATGCTGAGTGTATGATCCATCAAAGTACATTTTCCAGGTTGCTGTGGTTACGTGAAAGATAGATTCATCTAAAAATTTAAAGCTCAGAGGGCTGTTATCTGTTAGAGGTGCATATGCCAGTTGATCTGCAAGTACTTGGCCTTTTATTGCTTTCCTGTCTAAATATTCAATATCGAATTCATTGAGAAACATGACCCATTTGGACAATCTACCTGTTAAGGCTACTTTGTTGAGTAAGTACTTGAGTGGATCAATTTTTGCTACCAGTTTGACAGAATGTGACAACATGTAATGTCTCCACTTTTGTGAGGCAAAGACTACAATGATACAAGCTCTTTCAATCAGCGTGTATTGTAGTTCTTATCCAACAAGTGTTTGACTGATATAGTATATTGCTTGTTCTTTCCCTTCATAGTTTTGCTATGCGAGGAGAGCTCCTAGAGCTGTTGGCGTGGCTGAGATATACAATAGTAGAGGTTTACCCTGAATTGGTGGCATCAATACAGGTGGCTTCATGAGATACTCTTTTAATTTTTGAAATGCTTGTTCACATGAATCGCTCCATTTGAAAGGGACATTCTTATTTAGAAGGTGGGAAAATGGGTGGCATTTGTCTGCCAATTGAGAAATGAATCTTCTGATAGATTATAGTTTTCCCTGTAGAGATCTTAGCTGAGTGAGATTCGTAGGAGGTGGCATTTCCATGATGGCCTTCACTTTAGTTGGGTCGACTTTGATTCCATTGGTGGACACTATGTATCCAAGTAGCTTACCTGAGGTTACTCCAAACACACACTTCTTTGGATTGAGATGCACATTAAACTATTCCAATCTTTTGAAGATTTTGTCCAGTACTACCAGGTGTCCTTCTCTTGTGAGTGATTTTGCCAGAATGTCATCAACATAGTCTTCCATTATAGTGTGCATCATGTCGTGGAATATTGTGGTCATAGCTCTCTGATATGTTGCACCAGCATTTTTCAAACCAAATGGCATGACACACCAACAATAGGTGCCCCAAGGACATGTGAATGTAGTCTTGTGTTGGTCTTCAGGTGCAATTTTTATCTAGTTGTATTTAGAAAAACCATCCATTAGTTATAGCATGGTGTGCCCTGCCGTGAGATCTACAATCATGTCAATGTTTGGCAGGGGGAAATCATCTTTTGGACAAGCTTTGTTTAGGTCCCTGAAGTCATTACATATTCAGACTGTGCCATCTAGTTTGGCAACTGGTACTATGTTTGAAACCCACTCAGGATAGTCTATTGGTCTGACGAATCTGACATCTAACAGTTTCTTCAGCTCTTCTTTTACCATGAGGGCTACATGTGGGTGCATCTTTCTGAGTTTTTGCTTAACTGGTTTAGCTCATGGAGCTAAAGATAAGTGATGCATTATGAGATTTAGATCTAGCCCTGGCATGTCTACATATGTCCAAGCAAAGTTGATTTGTTTTCTCTTGAAGAAGTCGGTGAATGCTAGTTTTTCTTGTGCTGTTAAAGACTGTGCCATGTGAATTAATCTGGGATTATCACCTGTGCTGACATTGATCGGCTCTACTGGATCTATCAAGATTGAAGATCTTTCCGAATGTGTAAGATTGGTTAGAGGGTCAAGCCTTCCATCTTTCGGTGCCTCAGAGAGGTTTTCACCATTGGATACGTCTATATTTTTACTATTTTCATGATCTAACACTACCGCAGAGCGGTTTTCACCATTAGATCTTTCTTTCATTTTGACATTTTTGAGATTGAAAGGCTTGGCACTCTCTCCAAAATAGGCCTTCTCATTGAGTTCTATAGCATAGCCAGCTCTGTGGTCCCCTATGGGTAAATGATCTCTAAGCTCAAGGTAGTCTATGATGGCTTCATCGTTCTCAAAGGTATCAGGGTAGTACCTTGTAAATCCCAATCTATGAGTTCAGGCTGCACCAATAGTAAGGGATCATTGGGTTGGTCTGGTTTGATGGTGTTGATGGTTAAGATAGAGTTGTTAAAAGCACGGATGAAGTCTGCGATGGTACTCTCTATTAGCGGATCCATCAAGGGGGGTATCATTCTTTCCTCACAACTTTCACTATCGTTATTATGCGGGTCAGACTCTAGTGGTCTATCCCTTGGACCTTGTCTCTCATTTGCATGGGTTGGGTCATACTCATGGACAACATCGATGCCTTTGTCATCATAATTTAGCTAAGAGAGGCTATCCTATTCATACTCATTGGAATCAGTCTCGCTCCCCAGTTGCAGTTGCTAAATTTGATCAACCTGATTACTAGTGGATGTTTCTGGTTGTTTTCCTTTATTCTTATTGGCTTTTTTGGTTCTTGATGTTCCAGTGTATCCTAGCCCTGTAGTGTCTTGGGATGTCAAGGTATGAGGTTGGATGGGTTCAGTGATACCATCTTTTCTTGAACTGAGTGGACCATGTCCTTTATACCTCATTCTTTGTAGCATTTGGAATCCTTGACCATATTGTTTAGTTTGTATAGTGTGGTGGTCTTGTTGTGTTGATGAACTGTCTTCATCCTTGTATAACCATTGCAGGATATCCTTTTCATCACTCTCATCTTCGAGGCTTCCCCATTTGATAAATGAACCTTTGGTAGTTTTGTCTGCTTTGGGTTTGCTCAGAGTAGGTCTTCCAAATGATCTTGGAGATAGGGGGAGCTGTGCCAAATAGAGGGATTGGGAGATTGTGTACTCACCCAAGCCCTTATCTTTGAGCCTGAGGTCAGGTTGGGAAGCTTTTGATGTGGAAGCAAGTGAAGCTGGGTCAACACAAGATGAAGATGAAGCAAAGGCATGGTTGTTAGGGATCACAACTTCAGGTTTAGATTGAATGGAGTTGCAATACTAAAATGGATTGGGGTCACCTTGGATGGTGATCTCTTGGCCTTCATAAGGGAACTTGATACACTGGTGGTATGTTGATGACACTTTTTTTAGATCATGTATCCATGGTCTCCCAAGAAGAATGTTATATGCTAACTCCATATCGAGGACTTGGCAAGCCACATCTTTTACTATAGGTCCCACTTTGATTGATAAAGTAACAATTCCCTTGGAAGTTATCTCCTCCTCATCATAGGCTTTTATAGTGATTTTATTTTTTGGATCTATAGCTTTCTTTGAAAACCCCAATGCAAGGATTAGCTTCAAGGTGCAAATATTCAAACCAACTCCTCCATCGATTAGGACCCTCTTTATCTTGTGTTTGTGAATGAAGGCTTTGATGTGAAGAGAGGCATTATGAGGTTGGGTGATTGACATATCATCCTTTTCAGTGAATGATAAGGAGTGAGGTGAGGTAATGTGACCTACCATGGTTTGAAACTGTTCTTCGGCAAGGTTCATTGGGATGAAGGCTTCAGAAAGAGCTTTGTCAAGTATGGCCCTATGAGACGGGGACAGACGCAAAAGTTCCAGAATGGAGATATGTGCAAGTGTCTTACGTAGCTGATCCAAGATACTATATTGATTAGACGGAGGGGCAGAGGCTCCTTTAAGAGTGACTCTATTATTGCGGGTGGTAATGTTACAATCCAGATCTTTGTTTATAGTGATCACATTGATGTGTGAGTCACCTTCTGAGATGTGGTTAACAACATAGTCAAAGGTGACATTTGTGTAATTGGCATTGTTATTTCCACTGTTGTTTTGGTTGGAAGGCCCTCCCTGCTCATAGTTTGGAAGAGGATCCTTTAATGCCCGATGATGATTATTAGAGGTATGTCCCTCAAGTGACACTTTGTTTTGCTTGATCAAATCTTGGATAGTGTGCTTGAGCGCAAAGCAGTCATTGGTTTTGTGCCCTTGTTTTGGTGGTACTCACAGAAATCGTTGTCGTTCCACCAAGGAGGTTTGACTTTTGGTTCATATTCCCATGCTGTTGGAAGTGTTATGATCTTAATTGTGATTAACTTCCATAGGGTGGTTTCCAATGATTCTCCCAAGGGTGTTTCTTGGTTTGTTTTGTAAACCATGATTTAGTGTTTCTTGGTTTGTTTTGTGGGGGGTTGTTTTGAGGAGTCGATAAGTTGAAGATTGGTTGCTTTGGTGCCACATTCTTGGCATCTACCACCCCATCATTCACAATGTTTTTATTCTTTGTCTAGAATCTTGGTTTATCTACATTGGTGTTGGTACTAGGAGTGTCTTTATAGAGCTTTATTTAACCTTTTGCGATTAAAGCTTTTTCAATGATTAGACCCATCTCAATGACCTTTCTAAAGGAAGTAGGACATTGGACTTGTATCTGATAGCTTAGGTCAGTTTGTAAGTTATGGACAAACATTTCCAGCATTTGTTTTTCAGGCATTTGGTGTGGGCACTTACTTGCCAACTGTCTCCATCTTTGTAGGAAGGCAGCGAAAGATTCTCCACCTTTTTGCTTGGTGTTACAAAGATCTAAAATTGAGGTGTCATGCTCAATATTATAGGAGAAGTGTGTGACAAATTTGTCCACAAGTTGGTTAAATGTTCTAATGCTGGGTGGTAGTCTAGAAAACCACTCCATGGCTTGTCCTCCTAAAGTTCATGGAAATAGTCGCATAAGATAAGTATCATTGTGTGCGACTTCGAGACAAGCAGCATTAAATTCCCTAATGTGGTCCCTTGGATCACCCTTTCCTCGGTATTTATCAAATTTTGGCACCTCAAATTTAGAGGGGAAAGGTATCATGATCAAGGTCCTATCAAAAGGATATGGTGTAGGGAATAATGCTTAGTCGATGCTTCTATTTGTATGTCCATGAATTGTTGTTGTAAAGCTTGGATCTGTTGGGTCATTAAGCTCAAGGCATTTGTAGAATCAATGGTTGCTTTGCTTTTGTCCGTGGGTGTTTCTTCATGTGTGCTTCCCTCAGGGTGTCTTTCTTCCTCAGATTCTTTTAGAGCTTCTACGTCAAAATCTTTAGGGAGCTTGACTCCTAGATGTGCTAAGTGTAGAAAGAATTTGGTAGGGTCTTGGGCAAGTACCTTATCCATTATGTGTTGAAATCTACGGTCTTGCTGCGTTTGAAGGACTTCTTCCATAGAAATTTCCTCATCACTGTCGTGAGAGTTTGGAATAGTTTTCTTAGCCATTTCAATCTATTTTTGTTTTTGTAATCTTGTAAAGACCATGCAAGGTGACTAGAGGTGGGATGGAGTGAGTTTGAAAGTTTTGAACAAGATGTTCTAGAATGTGCCAAGGTTTGAGTAAGGTTCTCCTTAGATCTAATTAGTGTCAAACAAGTTGGGTGCACAAAATGATAGTCAAAGTAAGGATGATAGAAATCCGTTTACTTGATGTGGACTATTTTTGTACAAGCCACTAGTGGAGTTCTGAGAGAGAAGGATAAGTGATCCTTGATAGTGGAGACTCACTAGGTTTGTTTCAGGTTTGATGCGATCAAGAATAGCTTGGTTCTAACCTTGTTGGCTTTTGGAAGAATTTTGTGAGATTTTGGATGATGAAAAGCAGTTATGGTGTGGAAGAAGAGGGAAATGGTTGACTTGCATGATTCTAATCAGATCTTGGAATACTAAAACAAGTTTAAAAAGGGCTTTTTGAAAAGTTGAAAATTTTTCTCTTGGAAGGTACAGAATAGCTCTCTGTTTTGGATGCGCAGGAATAAATGCGCTAAATCAAAGTGTAAAAGCGCCACAAGTCGCAACAAATGTGCCAATTTGGTAATTTTCAAAAGTGCCACAACAGTGATCAAATGTGCTGTAAGTCTGAGCAGATGCGCTGCAGGTCACAGTAAATGTGCCGTTATGGTTTTTAGTTTGAATTTGCAGAGTTTTTGGAACATTTTTCAAAAAATTTCTATTTTTGGGTGAAAATTTGGTCTTTTCTTGAATTTTGAGTTTTCAATTATGGCCAAAGACACAGCAAGCACATAGAAGTTTTCATGATTTTTATCTTTTGTTATTTTTTTGTATTTTTGGACTTTTTGACTCAAAAACAATCACAACCTAGGCTGGAAAGGACAGTATTTGTTGAATCCCCTAGCTGTGCATATTCAAAGTGTGTAGCTCTAGGATCTAGTAGCATCGGCTCCCCTCCACGGCACTCACTTCTCATGCATACTAGATCTGGGTTTCCTTAGGCTCGTACCCCCACCAAACCTTAGGATTGTCCCTGCTACCTTTACTAAGAATCACATGAATTGGGGCAGCTTCAAAGGCTCTGCCTTTTGTGTCAACAAATAGGGGTTTTTGATATACTAAACAAGTGGCTGAGTAGTCAGGGAAACCGTTTGAGTGGTTACATGTGCGGTAGCACTACTCTCCGTTATGGAGTCTCCCAGCTTCCAAGGGTTACACCTTGGAGGGTTTTGGGGGAGGTTGGCTATTGGTGTAACACAACAATACTCATTGCAGAAGGCTTTCGCCTTAAGCACAATTTATTTTAAGTGGATTGGTAGGGCTTGGCTTTAGCCTATTACCACTCAGGGTCGTTCCCACTTGGACAGGTGGGCATCCAAGGGCAGGCCCCTCTAAAGGTTATACAAAGGGAATAACAAGTCTAGCATTCTGGTCACCCAGTAAAGGGGAGAGCATAAGCCTATTGTCACTCAACAGACACAGAAGATTGTGATAATCCAAACCTAGTTAAAAGGAAAAAAACTAAATGTGCTATCTACTTGTGCACTCACACATTTGTTAAGTTTGAAGTGTTTAAAAGATAGCAATGTTCATTCCATTTGTGAGATAGCAATATTCTAACTAAGAAAGATAGCAATATGCAAAGATAGCAGTGGTTTAGTTACTATCCTCCTAGTTAAGGACTACGTGAGATTTGCATGCATGCATTTTTTTTACTTTTCCCCCTAATTAATCTAAGTGAATTAATTAATGCAACTAAATGATCTATCTAGCTCTTGCTCTTGCAAAACAAATGTTAGCGTTAATCAAAAAAATCAAAAGAAATCCTAAAAACCATAATGACAGATTAGATGCGCCGCTATACACTCTGAATGTGTAGAAACAGAGGCTGTAAGCGTCATTGTACAGATGTGCTAAGACAGATGTCAAAAGTGCAGGAAGAATAGATAAAAGCCTTAATTCAACAGAAGCACTATAAAACAGTATGAAAGCATCATGTATTAGGATGCATGTGCTAGAATTATGCAGGCACCGGAACATGAGGTAAAAGCACCAGAACAATGATCAGATGCGTTAGCTTGGAGGATGTATTGGCCAGAAGACTGTGTGTGCCAGAACAGGTTGTAGATGCGCCACGGGATTACTCAGATGTGCCAATTGAACCTGTCAGAAGCCTGTACGGAAACTTGTATGGAACCTGTCACTAAGAAACTCAAATTTTTGGTTAGATTAGGGGCAAGGGCCACACAATGGGCACCAAAAATGTAAGGGTAAAAATGGGATAATCAAATGAATAATAAAAACCCAAACATCAATGGAATATGAAGATAAAAAGGATTTAAAATAAAGAAGAGAGATGATAACTCACAACCTTTTACCTTGCGACTTCCATTGCTCGCCTACTGTTTCTTGATCCTTTGGTGATGAAGATGGCCCTCAGGAAACTTGCTTTCTGGCTTCAATTCCTCAAGATGACAAGGAGAGATGGCTCTAATACTTGGTGTGTTAAAGATGAGCTTCAACACACTATGAAATGAATGGATGATGAAGTGATATGAAAGCGGGGTGCCAATGGCGCGCTATAGTTCCTGTAGCATAAGTTTACTCAAAAGATGGACATGTAATGAAGAAGAAGAGGGTTGTATTTATAGACTTGTGTGAGAGAGGATCAATGGTGGAAAAGAAATAAGAAGATCAACGGAGAAATTTTTTGAGAGAATGTGCATGGATAGAAGAAGGACATGTGTCATTCAAAAAGAAGCTTTGTTGAGTTAACTGCTTTCTTGATGGGGATGAGTTTTCATTTTCTTAAATTAGAATATATTTTTCTAATTTAAGAGCTTTGTTGATAGCTTTAAATCAGTTAACTCAGCTTTTGCCTTTGTGTGACAAGGAGAGTTTATTTTTAGAAGATATTTAAGATTTTCTAGAAGATAAGAAAGCATACTTAAATAAATAAATTTATTTAATTACTTGTAGATAATTTTGGAAGAATAAATAAAATATTTAATATATTTTATTTTTGGAGACTTTAATTTAAATAAATTTGCATTTTATTTAAATTTGGAAGAATGAAAGATTTAATTAAATAATTAAAATTATTTAATTATTTAGAAGAATAAAGTTGATATAGATGAAATTAATTAAATAAATGTAATTTATTTAATTAAATGGGAGAAAATGAATCAAATAAATAAATAAATTTATTTATTTATTGATAGAGGAATATGAAGATGAAATAAATATTTAAAATATTTATTTAAGTAGAGTCATGTCATTTTTAGGTGTATACAGAAGGCATTCTGTAAGATCTTGTGGTGAACAAATCACTGACCTAAGGCAATCTACCTATGCTTGTCAATAGATTGCCGAGTGTGAGGCAGTTGATACCTTGTAGCCAGATCGTCGAATTTGAGGCAGTTGCACCAGATCCTAGGAAGAGATGCCCTTGAGGAGAATACCTGTTGTAGGCACTAGGGCTGGAAGAATAGATGAAATGATGGAGATGATGAAAATAATGAAAGTTTGATTGGATGCTGTTGAAGAAGACAAAGAAGAGGACTAACACCTTGACCTAATGTTGAAAGTGATGATGAAGAATTTCAATCCGTTGATCAAAATGAAGAAACCCTAGAAGAAGAAGAATCTGATCAAGTGAAGATGTTGAGAGCTATTTTAAAGATTGGAAAGATACCTAGAGTGGATGTACCGAACTACACTAAAAATTTGAATCTGGAGGAATTGATTGATTGGATAAATGACTTGGAAGAATACTTTGAATATGAAGAAATTGAAGATTCGGAGAAGGTAAGATTTACAAAGAATAAGTTGAAAGGACATGGTGCTATTTGGTGGAAAGAAGTTTAGTTGAATGGAAATAGAAGAGGAAAAGAAAAGATCACAAAATGGGATAGAATGGTGACAAAGTTGAAGAATCAGTTTATACCTGCCGACTATGAGTTGGAACTATTGAAGAGATTGCAAAACCTAAAACAAAAGGAGAAATCTGTGAAAGAGTATACTGAAGAATTTCATAAGATGATCATAAGGATAGGACATAGTGAAGCAAGCAAGGTGAAAGTTGCAAGATACATTAATGGACTGAGATTGAACATTCAAGAAGAACTAAGCCTGGTAAGGATGACAACAATATAAAAAGCATATCAATTTGCCCTAAAAGTTGAAGGAAAGTTGAATAAGAAGCATGAGCAAAGATAAAGAGGAAGAGGAGGTAAATTTCAGAGAGGTAGGACATATTCTGGAGGAGACAGATCATATGTGGAGCAAAACAAACAAGATAGCCCATTTAAGAAGGAAGACAATGCATACTAGAGAGATGATAGAACTTTCTACCACAAAGGACATCATAATTCTTATCGGAGTGAAGGGTATAGGAGAGATGAAAGAGGGTTTGATAAGAGAACATTCAGAGGAACTTGTTTTAAGTGTGGATGTGAAGGACATAGAGCATTTGAATGTCATCGGGGAAGTACAAGCAAGAAGACAGAGAACAGTGCAAGAACAACTTATGTAGAAGAAGAACCTATTGAATCACCTAATTCAGTTGGAAACCCAGAGAAAGGAGAATCACTAGCCATGAGAAGAGCACTATTTCAAGTAGAGACAACTAAGAAACCACCGCAAAGGAAAAGTTTGTTCCAGACCAGATGCAAATCAAGACGTAAATGTTGTAAGGTTATCACTGATAGTGGTAGTAGTGATAATTTGGTTTTAGAGGAGATGGTGACTAAGCTGAACCTGGAGAGATTGAAACACCCTAAGCCCTACAAGATATCATGGATTCAGGATGAACACAAGGTACTGGTGAGTGAACAATGTTTGGTGAAATTTCATATTGGATCTTATCATGATGAAGTATTGTGTGATATTATTCTGATGGATTTATGTCATATATTGTTGGGTAGACCGTGGCAATATGATAGAAATGCTATACATGATGGAAGAAAGAATACTTACACTATAGTATCTAATGGAAAGAGAATTACCTTGATACCTTTGGAAGATGAACCTAAGAGTGAAGAATGTGGGAATGCTAGAATCTGTTTGGTAGATGGAAAGAAATTTCTAGATGGTTTGAGACATGAGAACATGTGTTATGCTTTGATTCCTAAGAAGCATGGAACCCTAAGTGTAGAGATTGAAGAATCACAACTAGAGGAGATAACTAAATTGTTGATAGAGTATGAAGACATCATATTAGATAATGCACCTGAAGGATTGCCACCAATCAGGAGTATCAGTCATCATATGGATCTTATACCTGGAGCTAGTTTGCCTAACAAAGGAGCACACCAGATGACACCAGTAGAGAATGAAGAGTTGAATGGATAGATACATGAGTTGTTGAGGAAAAGATTGATCAGAGAAAGTTTGAACCCTTGTGCAGTACCTGCATTGTTAGCACCGAAGAAAGATGGAGAATGGAGAATATGTACATACTCCAGAGAAATCAACAAGATCATAGTTAAGTATAGATTTCCATTTCCTAGGATGGATGACATTATGGACTATTTGAGTGGAGCAAAATATTTTACAAAGATAGACTTGAAGAGTGGATACCATCAGATCAGAATTAGAGAAGGAGATGAATGGAAGACTACATTTAAGACAAATGAAGGACTGTATGAATGGTTAGTGATGCCTTTTGGATTGACTAATGTACTGACTACTTTCATGAGATTGATGAATGAGGTTTTGAAGAAATTCTTGGATAAGTTTTTTATTGTATACTTGGATGATATTTTTATTTTTAGTAAGACAAAGAAGAACATTTGTGGCACCTAAGACAAGTATTGCAGATATTGAGAGAAGAAACATTGTTGATAAACATCAAGAAATGTAGTTTCATGAAGGAAGAATTGGTATACTTGGGATTTGTGATTTCTATGGAAGGATTGAAGATGGACCCTGAGAAGGTTAGAGCAATTGTTGAGTGGCCAACACCTGAGAACATTGGAGAAGTCAGAGCATTTCATGGATTAGCTAGTTTCTACCGGATGTTCATTAGAAATTTTAGTTCAATATGCACACTGATGACAGAGACAATGAGAGGTGAAGAAAAGGCTTTTAAGTGGACATGAGGAGAAAATAAAAGTTTTGAATTATTGAAGCAGAAAGTGACAGAGCAACCAGTGTTAGCATTATTAGATTTCAACAAACTATTTCAAGTAGATTGTGATGCAAGTGGAAATGCAATAGGAGTAGTGCTAAGTCAAGAAGGTAGACCTGTAGCATATTTCAGTGAGAAGTTGAATGATGCAAGGAGAAGATATTCAATTTATGATCAGGAGTGCTATGGCATAATTCAAGCCTTGAAGAAGTGGAGACGTTACTTGTTGCCTAAGGAATTTGTGTTGTATACAGATCATCAAGCTTTACAATATCTGAACAGTCAAGGAAAGTTAAATCAGAGACATATGAGATGGGTAGAATTCATGCAGAGTTATACATTTGTATTGAAGCATAGGAGTGGGAAGTCAAACAAAGTTGTAGATGCATTGAGTAGAAGAAGGAATTTATTGACAGGGATGAGAGTTGAAGTATTAGGTTTTGAAGAGTTGATGTATATGTATGAAGAAGATCTTGATTTTGTAGAACCATGGAAAGCATGTAAGGAACCTGTTGTGATAGATAGAAGTAAGTGGTTAGATTATTTTGTTCAGGAGGATATGTTGTTCAAAGGAAATCAGTTGTGTATACCTAGGAGTTCAATGAGAGATAATTTGATCAAGGAGAAGCATAGTGGTGGATTAGTAGGACATTTTGGAATTGACAAGATAGTGGCTTTGGTAAGTGAACATTATTTTTGGCCTCATATATATAAGGATGTAAGGGAGTTTGTGCAAAGTTGTAGAGTATGTCAAGTTGTAAAAGAGAGTAGTCAGAATACTAGTTTGTACAAATCTTTGACAGTACCAAAGAGACCTTGGGAAGACATAAGCATGGATTTCATATTAAGATTTCCAAGAACACAGAGAGGAAATGATTCTATATTTGTAATGGTGGACAAATTTTCAAAGATGACACATTTCATACCTTGTAAATAGACAACTGATGCAGTGCATGTTACTGACCTATTTTTAAAGGAGATTGGAAGATTGCATGGATTACCTAAGAGAGACAGAGATACAAGATGCATTGGATATTTTTGGAGAACATTGTGGAAGAAGATGAAGATAGACCTAAAGTTCAGTTCAACATTTCATCCTCAGACAGATGGACAAATAGAAGTGATAAATAGGAGTTTGTGAAACCTATTGAGATGTTTGGTAGGAGAAAAGGTGGGAAGTTGGGATCTAATTTTAGCACAAGCAGAGTTTGCATACAATAGTGCAGTGAATAGGAGTATAGGGAAGACACCTTTTTAGATTGTAATCAGAGTAAAACCTAGAGGAGTTACAGAGTTGAGAGAAATAAGTATGGAGAATAAGAGAAGTGTAGAGGAAGAAGAATTTGCAGGATACATGGAGACATTACATAACCAGGTTAGAAAACATTTGGAGGAAATGAATAGTAAGTATAAGGAGCAAGTGGATGAGAAGAGGAGACATAAAGAATTTTTAGTTGGTGATGAAGTAATGGTATATCTGAGAAAAGAGAGATTTCTGGTAGGCACATATAACAAGTTGAAGATGAAGAAGTTTGGACCATGTAGGATACTCAGGAAATTTGATTTAGGAATTGCATATGAAGTGGAGCTACCAGAGACATTGGGTATATCACCTATATTCAACATTGTAGACCTATATCAATATCATGAAAGAGAATCAAGTGACAACATTGAAGATGATTTAAATAAGCAGTTACCACAGCAACAACCAGAGCAGATAGAAGACATCTTGGACAACAAAGTTGGATGTAGTAACAGATGGAAGCAATACAAAGAATATTTGGTAAAGTGGAAAGGCAGACTAGAATAAGATTCATCATGGATTTCTTAGACTAAGGTGGACCGTCTTGGTTTTCCTCTAGCCCCAACAAAGTGAGGGACTCAATTTTTTCAACAACCCCGGGTGTCTAATGTAGGAGCATCTTAGGTTGCAGAGCAATCTTGCATCAACAAAAAAATTTGCATTCTTTTGTTTCTTTCTTTCATTTTCTAGTTCAGTTCAGTTCAGTAAGTAGCAGTTTTAGCATTTTGTACTACATTTTGCTGCATTTTCATTTCAGAGCTCGTAGAGTAGGACTTAGCATCTAGACATCATCGGCTACATCATACCCAAATTTTAGGTCATTTGGACTTGTCTGCTAAAAGTTGTCGCTATCAGAAGATCACCTGTTTTCACAAAATGGAGCATTCAGATAGTCAGCTGAAGGAGAAGGTTTTTGAAGCACTTCCATGACTTGCAAAGATAAATGGAACATGTCACACAACACATAATGATCAGATAGACCTTCCTTGAGGTTCATACGAAGTTTCATTCATTTGAGGAGTACCAGTTGTTTAAGCCTGACCTATTTGTTTTTACACATTACACTCTTCATTGGAGTTTGTAACCTTCCTTGGTTGATGCGGAGGATTTCCAGAGCTTGGAGATGATATATATAGATCTCTAGGATTCATAGGAAAGAATTTAGTTCAAAAGTTAGTGATTATGATAGATTAGACTAAGTATTTTATTCTGGAAAGCGCTTCATTTTCATATCTTGCATATCTGTTGTAACTAGAATTCAGGCCTGTGAGCCTTAGTTTGTAAGCCCACATGTTGCTGACATATACACATTTTGAATCTATGATTTATTGAGCATTTGAATCAGTCATTGCTTTCTATATTTGAGTTTTTTTTGTTGTGTTTACTCTTGCTGCATGACCTGGACAGTTCATTCTATGAACCCTTTGACCGTGACCGCACCAGTACATGTTCATGTTGTGCCTCTTGTGGTCTTTTTTGTTCAATTCTATTTTATTTCATCATTGACCTTGTTTCCTTGTGATTTAAGACTTTAGAAGCTAAAATTTCTTGGACACCAACATGATGCATAGACATCTACATGACATGTTAGCATCTTGAGACTATTAGTCATACATTGATTGTTTCTAAATGTTTCCATCACCTTTATTTCATGTTCATTTGTTTATAAATCTTCTAACATGAATTTGAATGGCTCTCTTGATGCTTGGACTTCCTATTTCCTTCTCATTCCCTCTAATTTTGAATCTATCTTGAACAATCTTGCTATTTAGAATTATCTTGTAGTATTTTGGCTATCTCTCTCTCTCTAGTGATGCAGGGGCATCCCACGTGAATGAGAAATCGACATCACCCATAAAGATTTTTAGATTTGCAAGAATTTAGTTTTCTCCATGTTTGGTTTCAATACACATTGACGGTTTTCACAGAAACAATTGTTCAGCGAGATTGGTTAGGTTTGGCATCAAATCCTTTCATAGGTATATTTTTGGGGGTATTTTGACAGCATTGGTGAAGATTTCACAATCATATGTCACACCGTTTTGGATATTTTAAAACTTTATGTTCAGGGATTGGCAATTTATGGACGGGAGCTGAAGATAAACAGTGGATGTTCCTGGTCAGCTGGGATAAAGTGTGTCTTCCTAAATCCCATGGAGGTCTCAATATTAGAACTATACAGAGTATGAATAAAGCCCTGCTCTCTAAAATTAATTGGAACCTGATTCATCATCATAAAGATTGGGGAGAAATCATGCAAGCCAAATATTTGCATGACACTGACTGGTCTAACTTCCTCCAACAAGAAGGTCTTCCTAAGGGATCGGTCATCTAGAACAAAATGTTGAAATCTAAAAATCTGCTCACGCAAGGGATCAGATGGAAGTTGGGTAATGGTATGGGTATCAAGTTTTGGACTGATATTTGGCTAAAAGATAAGGCTCTCATCTCTCAGAGGGATTTGGGTGAGATTGCTGGCATTGCTACTTAGTTTTTTGGCAATAAGGTCAGTGATTATATGTTAAGCAATAATGGTTACAGGAGCTGGAGAACTTTGTTGGATTGCTGTCCCCATCGCCCTGATCTCGCCTCTAAAGCTTAGATGGTTCAAAAGTTGATTCAGGAAGTCAGAATTCCTCTCTTCCCTCGTGAAGATGAGCAATTTTGGTGGCCGGATAAGAATGGCCGATACTCTGTTAAGTCTGCCTATCACTTATTGGTCCCTGAGATTCATAAAAAGGATATATGGAGAAAAGTGTGGAACCACAAACTGATCCCAAAAATTAACATGTTCTGGTGGGCCTCTGTTCATAACAAAATTCTGACCCAAGATAATTTGTAGAAGAGAGGTTTCACTCTAGCCAACAGATGCTGTCTATGCTGTGAAAAGGAGGAAACAGATTCTCATTTATTCTTCCACTGTGACTTTGCTAGGGACATTTGGAGCCTCATCCTTAGCAATTTTGGTATTCAGTGGGCTTGCAATTCTGATATCCAGGAAGTTATTAACAATTGGTATCCTCCCTTCTCCCATCCCTGGCTTGTTGAATTATGGAATCAAACTCTGTCGTGCTTGAGCTGGACTTTGTGGAAAGAGCGCAACCATCAGATTTTTAGGGATACTGCTAGAGATGCCTCTTAGGTCTCTCATACTTTCATGAAGACTCTCTTGGAGAGTGTCACTACGGCCCATATTCGCACCGCGGTGAAACCTCTAACCTAGGAGGAAGAACAAATTGTGGTAAACTGGAGGATTCTCAATCATATTCCTGCTTATAACAATACAAAATTATTGCAGAGACTTAACACTAGATGGAAGCCTCCGATTTCTAACTGGATGAAGCTCAATTTTGATGGGGCTTCTAAGCTTGATGGTACTACTAGCGGGGGCGGGATCATCCGAGATGATAAAGGGTGGATGTTTTCTATCTATGCTAGAGGTCTGGGTTGTCACAGCAATAACTATGCTGAAGCTATGGCTCTTCTTTGGGGGCTTAAATTGGCCATATCACTTGGTATTAGGAATTTGGATATTCAGGGAGAATCTAAAATGGTTATTGATGCCGTTACTAATGTGTTGAATGTTGGCATTTAGTTGAAAGACATTATTAGGGATATTCAGTTTCTCTTGCAGAGGATTACTAATGTGCATATCTCACATATTTACCGTGAGGGTAACAGAGTTGCAGATGCCTATGCTGAACTCGGGCAACGATATTCAAATTGGAGGGTTTGGTGCCAATTTGATCATCTTCCTTTAAATCTTAAGAATCTCATTCTTAAAGACGTGGCTAGGTCTGGATGAGTCAGATGTGTTTGAAAGACAGCTCATACTGTCAGTTCCTTGGGAGGGGGCTGACGTGTCTTTTGAAGTATGAGTCCTCTCATACTTTCTCTACTATCAAATCCACTCCATTTTCTCATAAGGTGAGCGGATGGCCGGATCATCATGGCCTGTGCCGGGTAATTATGGTTAAGCATGGGATTGGGGTTTGTAAGGCTTCCCATTATTATGAGTTTGTGTGCGATGTTATTATTAGCCTTGTTAATGTTAGTAATTCTCCTGTTAAGACGACTGAGGAGACTGAGGGTTTCTGTGGCATGCGATGTAATTCTGCTATGGGAGGAGACAGAATTCGAACTGAACCCGTCTCGTGCTGTGAATTTAAGGACAATTTGGTAGCTTGGCATTACTGCAAAGAGGGTAGGATTAGCCCCTATTTGGAGAGGCTTAATGGGTACAATGAAGCTCTTTCTGAACAATTTGCACGGTCTTGGCAGAACAGATGGGTTTTAGTGGGTGGAATCAGATTTGAAGTTTCTGAACGTGTGATCGCTTTGGCCACTAGTATGTCTACTCAGGGCTTGAAGCTGCAACGGAAAACTAAAATCACAGACCTCTCTAGTCAGCAGCTCTTCCTTGGGGTTGGCGAAGAATTAGTCCCTTACCAGGGCGGTTTTGATAGAGCCAAGTTGTTGGAGCCGTGGGACGCTATGTGTTTTATCCTCATGAAGTATTTCACCCTTGAGGGGTGCTTCACCAGGTTTTATAACTACCATCTCCCCCTGTTAAATTATTTCCATTGCAATGCTAAAATTAATTTTCTATTTTATTTGCTTTCCTCCCTGGAGCATTCCATTCTTAGGGCTCGGGCGAAACTGGCTAAAAACACTGCTATGAAGCCTATCCCTCTTCACCAGGGCCTCATTCTCTATTTGTATAATCATCATCTTGCCCTCGAACCCTCCAAATCCATTCCCGCTAATAGTGGGGATGGGGAGCCCTCCTCTAACCCTAAGAATATTCCTGATATTGCTAAACCCGGGCCCTCCCTTGTTCCTATCAAAACTATTGAAGTTTCCTCTTGCACTCCTATAGAAAATCTTGTTGATACTCCGGGCCCTACTACCTCTAAGAAGGGTAAAAAGTAGAGATATGAGAACTGGGAAGGCAGTGGTTGGGACCCTTAAAACCCTTAGTAGGACCTCGGTGGGACAGAGAAGGGATTCTTTGATGAAGATTTGTAGGGAGGGGCTTTCCTTTGGAGTTCGGCGGTTAGGGCGTATTGCTGGCAAACCGGCTCCTTCAGCAAAGCTCATTGACTATTCTGAGAGCGGTTCAGATGAATCCACCCGAGGAGAGGATGACAGGGATGTGGAGATTCAGGACATTTCTGCTGATGATGAAGACAAGCAGGAGACGCATGATACAGGAGCTACCATGGAGGATGCTGCTGACTTTACTGGAAATGCTGACACAGTGGGTGCCATGTTTGTGGAAGAGGCTGAGGATGCTATGGAGACTGATGATGGTCTGGGGGCTGATCTTGTAGGTCTGCGTGATCGCATTACGAAGTTGGAACAGAATTTCTCCATTGTGCTTAGGACCTCTATTCTCCTCAACCTCTCTGTGCTGAAGAATCTGGGGGTTACTGTTAATACTGACAGTAATGATCTGGCTAAAAAAGTGGATAATATTATTAAATCTATGGTCTAGAAAGGAGAGCTGTTGTCTCCTTAGTCTTTGTTGTTATACTGCTGATACTCTGTTTCTCAGTTTTTTGAGTTTCATTTTAGTGGCTAGTTTTGCTGGTTTTGCTGGTATTCTGTTATGGTTGTATATGTTGTTTTTGGTTTAAGGCACTGTTGATGCTTGCTGCCTTTGGGCCTCTCTATTTTTTGTAAGGGTTCGGCCCCTTGTTTAGCCGCCTTATATTATCAAAAACATCATTCTGAGTCTACTCATCAAATTTTGTACAAATCCAAGCATTTTTATTTTTCTGCCCGCCGACACCTGATTCCACACTCTGACATAGTACCAAAGCATAAATTATTCCCAAAGTCAGTTGTGCAAATTCTAAAGTATTAAAAGACCACTAGAAGCACCATAATTGCAAAGTAAAATAATCAATGATTCCAAGGGGCATGGAGGGGCGACAGAGAAGGTCTAGCACTAGTCTTGGCACTTGAAACACTTCACCAAAGGCTGATTTTTATATTGTTTCAAACATCAAATAAAAGATAGAATATGGATTGCTTTATAGGAGACTTTTCAACACATTATTTATGGTTTTAAAATCTGCAAACCTTAAGTATATGAAGCAGCACCTTTATGAATTCTAAATGCATTTCTTAGGCTTGACCAAGTGCCAAAAGGGAGTGCCAAAAGTCTTGTTTTATTTTGCAGATCCGGGAAGGTGAAAAGATGCGCCAAAACTGAAGGAGAGATATTTTTATAATGAAAATGATGTTGCAGTTTTAGAGAAGATTTTCACAAAGGAATGTCTCAGCCCACTGTAAGGAGAGAGAGGTGTAAGAGAGAGTGATGCAACACTTCATTCTATTTTGAATTCTTCTCATTAACTTGGTAGAAACAACAACGCTTGGTGAAGAGTAAAAAAAAGAATACCATAAAGCTGCTAGGGAAAGAAAAATAGAAGGAAAGTTGGGATGCCATAGAGGAGATTGCCATAAAGAATTGGTAGAGGGAATAAATAAAAAGAAAAAGAAATAAAAAGGAAGAATTGAAAGGGAATGCAGCCAGAGAGAAAGGAAGCTAAAAGTGTTGCTGGAAAATAAAAAAAGAGAGGGTTGAGCACCTCTTTGGAGCCTTTGAAAACAAAAAATTCATTTTAGTTCGTAGAGCCCACAATAAGTTTCAATTTATGCAGAAGTCAAGAGGAAAACATATCAAATGAAGGTGGTCTTTGAAGAGGAAAAAAAGAGTTCGTTGCCTAGGAAGGAACAAAATTATAGTAATTAGGTATTGAATAATGTGGTGGCTGTAAAACAAGAAGATAAGACAAAGGAAGTGTATAGGAACTAGGGAGTTAAAAAGGATATTGTACTAAAAGAATCATAGATTGGTGCACAGAAGAAGATAGAGAACTGTAGGCATATGGGAAATTGCAACGAAAGGCCATTGAAGGCCATGTCTTGTGAATTTGATCATCATTTATGGTATGCTAACTTGAATTAATAAAAAAAACAATTTCATTGGTTGCAATCCTATATCATTTTGGGGAAGAGTATTGCCCATGTCATTGTGTATTTGATTATGTGTGTTTGGTTGTATGATTGCCTATGAATTGTCTTTGAGTTTGTATGGAGGTCTTATGATTTTGCAGAGAGGGGAGGACCCTCATACACTATATAGTTATATACAAAAACCTCTTGAGCATTTTTACAACACTCTTTGGCATTCAACAATGATTTCTTGGCTTTCTATGTGAATCTGAAACTCTTTCTAGTACTCTTCCGAAGGCATTGGAAACACTACATCCAATTGTGCATTCTTATTTAGCTTTTGATCTTGTGGGTTTCATCTCTTTTTTATTATAGGTGATAGTGTTCTTGTCTTCTTTGAATTTCTATTGTTGTGATAGAATCCTTGTATTGTTCTTAGAGTTCTTGGGTTCTCATATCAATTTTATCTCTTTATTTGATACACACTACTTTGCTGCACTTTATAGACCTATGGGTAGCATTCATAGATCATCACCATTGTTGTTCTTAATTCTTAGGATGAATTAGGATATGAGCACAAACATGTTTTTGATCCCTTTATCATTGGCTATCTATGGAGGTCAAAAGACCAATATAGGGGCTTGGCCATTCTCGACAAGCTCCCATATAGCCCCAAACAATTTTCTTGTCCTCTTAGCTACAAGATTCCATTGGGATAAAATAACCACATGAGGGTTTGATAGCATCTTCCTCCTTTCATCTCTTTTATTCATTTTCTGATAATATTTAGACTAAATCTTCTTATTTAAGTTCTATTATTACCTGGAGATTTGCTCGGTTGTCTTTATTTCTCTATTGTGAAGACAGTGTATGTATTTCAAGGAAAGGACATATTTTTTAGAGTTCTTATTTCCCCTACCATATGGACTACTATGAAACAAACAGACGTCCATGCACCACATGGGTGTCCTTGACAGAGGCTTCTAGTTTTCTTTTTTAGGTTCATTTTAATCTATCATTTACAAATTTATTTTTGTTTGATTGAAATTATTTTCTAGAATCTATAAATCAACTTTATTTTAGCTTTCATTAGTGTTTTGGATTGTTAGAAAACATTTTTTCAACAAGGCTAAAACATGTTAGGATCATCCAGTGTAATTTTCTCATAATGTTAGAGTAGAAACAAGTTGATTTCTTTTAAATGAGCTAGTTGTTCCTAGTGTAGTGCCTAAGAGAATATTTGTCTTAGAAAACCAACCTTTTCTTAGTCAAATCAATTTTCTTTCATTACATTTTGGTGAACCTACCACTCTAAAACACTTCAAAATATAATCTTTTCTTTATCTTTCTAGGTTATGTTGTAGAGCTCGTTTTCACATTTTATGAGTGTTATGACCCAATCTCTCTACTTAAACAATGTTGTCTGAAGAAGCTTGTGAAATCAAATAATGACACTTTAGAATTGCTACTTCTCCAATCATAACAACTATTGATTTTACAAACAAAAACTTCCTATGATGCTGATGTGGCCTTTGGTCATGAAGTTGCATTTGCCTCAATTCTCAAATCTATGTGCACAATATGGATAGACACCTTGCAAATTTTTAATCTCATTTGAATGAGACTGAAACCATCTCCAATATTTTCATTCCCATATTCAATGCCTTTTTTATGATGTTAAACAATCATCCTAATGGTCTTGACCTCCTATTTGTGATTACCCACATTGTGAATAATGATGTTCCTACTTCAGGCATCCTTCGTGAGCAAAGTCAAAACTCAAATTTAAATATTAGAAATAACTAGCTATAGATGTCTATGCCAACTCCTAGTGTGCATATGTCAATCCCCATGCATGTTTCCACTAGCACCACATAATGTTGCAAGTATGAGGTTAATTAGTGTTATCATTGATGTCAACATACTCATATTGCATTAACAAGAAGGATTGGATGAACTGTGAGCTGAGAATATTGAGAAAATTAGTCTCAAATAGGAACAGTGAAAAACAGTGATGAGATGAAGGCAAAAGTACTCAATATGTTGATGATCAAAGGATGCGGATTAAAGGGTTTGTAGCTATGAGTCTTGAGATGATTCGGTTAAGTTTTCAGAGGTCCGCATGTAGATTTGAAGAAGTTGTGATTGATCAAGTAGAACCGGTTCTGGGAGGTGCTCCAGAGTGACAGAGTTCTACAAAGAGGTCCGGTGAGATCCGGAAGTGCATTATCCTATCTTGCGGATTGGATGGAGTGTTTGGGATATCCTTGTGATGTGTCATCTCAATGTGTTCATGATTTGGAGATCTGGAAGCACATGTTTCAGTATGACAATGGCGGTAGACTGTGTTCTTGAAGTTTTGGATAAGGAAGAGAAGAGATTCCGGTGAGCAGAGGAAGTGCGGATGTTCCTGGTCATTCAGGCTAGCTTGTGAAGGTTCTTGGATCATGTTGAGGTTATGTTGTCAGTCTGCATTGGTGGTAGAGCCCGAAATTGAAGATATTCTTTCAGATGAAGTTCTCGTTTAGACTAGCCGACCGGATGAGTTGTTCATCTTACAAATGTTCTTGTGGTGGCCGACTAGATGTATTATTCATCTTGCGAATGTTCTTATGGTTGAGTGCCGACTTAGATACTTATTCCTAAGTCGATGCCTTGTATAAATAAAGGTTTGTGAGTTCATTTCAAAGTGTGTTGAGGAGCGGATGAGTGTGGTATAGCGAAAGAGTGAAAGGTAGAGCAGTTGTGTTTCGGGCGTAAATGGAACTGATCCAGACATGGTGAAGATGTCATTCTCCAGTTCAAGGTTGTGATACTTATGATCTTGTAGACAGTGTGTCTCTTTTGTAAGAAGTGTGCCTCTTTGTGAGCAGTGTACTTAGGTAGTGAGCCCTAACTGGCATGTGCCATTTCTTTTTCTTATTCTTCTAACAGAGAATAATCCTTGGATTAATCACCCCGTGGTTTTTCCCTTAACCGGGTTTTCCACGTCAAAAATCTTGGTGTCTAATGTGTTGATGTTTTCATGCTCTTTTCTTTCATGAATGGTTAATTGATATGCTATTATCTAACAAAGAAGAATCAAGTGTTTAAGTAGAAGCAAGTTTTTGTACAACTGATTCACCCCCCCTCTCAGTTGTGAGCCCTAGATCTAACACCTACTTCAGGCATCCCTCGTGAGCAAAGTCAAAACTCAAATTTAAATATTAGAAATAACTAGCTATAGATGTCTATGCCAACTCCTAGTGTGCATATGTCAATCCCCATGCATGTTTCCACTAGCACCACATAATGTAGTCAAGTGGACCCTTCATCCTCTAGGTTGTAGCAAAACCCCATTTACAATTATGGGTTTTTTCCTCTATCCCAACCTCTTCCATTTACTTTTCCTAATGCTTCACAGTCTTTATCTCTTTCTTCCATTGCTACATTTGTTATTTCCACTATACCCATCCATACAATTGATCCTATAATTAAATATCTTTTGCAAAATGTTGGAAACTTATAGAAATAGCTTCCCCCACTCTACTTCTTTTGTACAACCACTCATTCCTCCATATTACTAGCATGGACCCTTATCCATTGATATCTTGGCCACACTTTGACAAATACAATTGTAAGGGAGACCCAAAAACCCATGTCTCCACTTTCACCATGCTATGCAGTGATTTAATCTTCTAGGCTAGGATGACAGGTAAAAATTTTCCACGGTCCCTCAAAGAGACCACCTTGGATTGGTTATGCTCCCTTCCTAATAATTCTATATTCTCATTGGAGCATTTGGTTAACTAATTCTTATAGCACTTTTAGGCCAACATAGACCCCCGAGTCACATTTACTAACTTGGTGCGCTATAGATAGGGTGTTAATTTGAAAAGGTGACTGACTTTATTTTTGAAATCAATCACTATTTTCTTAGATACCTTATGCACTCATAGATTTATACATGCAAAGGGTTTTTATTAGGAAACTTCCACCTCTAATTCAAGATAAGATCCTTTTCATGAGCTATCCTTCATTTCACATTTTTGTATGGATCTCTGTGATTACTAGCAAATAGTTAGCCAATTTGAGGCACCAACTTCACAAGATATTGCTATGTCATTAGGGCTCTCTTCATCATACAATAATTAATTATAAAAAGAATGATTTTTTTTATAATTTAAATAATGTATCTACCATGGTTAATAACACTGCTAACACTACACCTTTATCAACTACTATGGTTCTTTCTTCTTATAGACAATAGAGAAACTAACAATTTACACCATTGTCTAAGCCTCTCCACTCTATCGTATAATAGCTTCTTGCTAATAACTTGGTTCAACTACTGCTTGTTAGACCTTTGGATACAAATAAGTCATCTCTAACTTCTTATGACCCGAAGGCCTTTTATCAGTTCCACAGAGTTCCCAATCATGACACAGAGCAATGCCTATTCTTGAAGAACATTATTCAGGACCTCATTGACTCCAACATCATCTAGGTCACTAGATTGAATGATAAAAGAAACAAGTCCATCATAAAACCCAACCAAAATTTGTAGATCTATACTAATCCATTCCAACACCATTCAAATTCACCTATGTTAGATATTGATGCTCATCATTCAGATTCTCCTTTTCTTGCAATGGTAGGGATGGTAGACACCACCCTCAAATACCTTGAGGGAGGCATGTCTCTAAACCTATCAATTATTTCTTTTCCATTGATACACCTATGAGCATATATATGATGACCCTCTTTACATCACGACTTAGGTCAACATTAAAATCATTTGTGGTGTTCTAAATTAACCTTGTCAACATGGTGAATGTTGTTACTAAGGAGTTCTTGTATGTTCACTAGCTTCATAGAGATAAACACAATTTTTTAGATGTCTCTATGTACATGCATTATGGATTTTCTAAGCCTACCCTAGGTTCCATTATAATTTTTGTTCAAGCTAGAACCAAGAGTTTGGATGTTCCTCTTTCTATTATTCCTACTTTAAACCACTTTCATCTCTTATTAGGCTAGCCATGGCTCATGATGATGAGAGTTGTCCCTTCTATTATCCATTAGTGTCTAAAGTTTTTGCATAATGGAGTTGTGGACACTATTTAGCATAGTGGGTTCCAACCACTCTACTTGCATAGTAAATTCTCCCTTGATTATTTTTGCCTTACTCCCACAGGACCCTTCCAACCTTGTATAGACATTCTATTTAAGATATATAAAA
The DNA here is from genome assembly GCA_027924645.1 of Cunninghamia lanceolata. NCBI lineage: Eukaryota > Viridiplantae > Streptophyta > Pinopsida > Cupressales > Cupressaceae > Cunninghamia > Cunninghamia lanceolata. The sequence goes on along the minus strand of BSBN01001215.1, from coordinate 16,221,995 downwards.
ATATAACACAAGTTAGACAGATCCTAATGCTCCTTCTTCTTCTTCTAAGTCTACTTCCCCAATAGTCTCCTGACCTTAGGTGGTTGCTTTGGTTCCTCATACTATCCCTCCAATAGGGGAAGGAAATAAATCCATACCAAAATAGCCTCCTACTTTATCTATGAAGTCTCTAGTATGCACAAGACATAATCAACTTGCATGTCAGCGTAAGTGTTATTATCATGCCATTTCTAGAGAGTGCTCTACCCATCCTACTATGAACCTGAAGCACCCTCCTCCCATCTAGCCACCTCCTAATCCAATCCTCTTTTTGTGCCTCAACCTCATCCTTCTTAGCTTGAATGCCTCCCTAGGACCTAGATGAAGGTAAATCCAAAAGAGTACAAGTAGTCTTGGCTCTATCTACTAATGATCCCTTGATCCTCCTTGTCCCAAACTTCCCCCATTTCTCAAAGCCCCTTAACCTTCCAAACATCAGTGTCATTTCTACCACTACCCTTGCATCTCTTATTCCTTTTCAATGTACCTAACTTGAGATCTTTCCTACTGTACTCCACCCCACCACATAGACATTTCCCAACTACCACCCAAATTCAAGATAGATCTGTTAGATTCAGGGCAGACAATTGAGAGGGGGGGTGACTCAGTTGTCTTAAACTTTCTTTCTTTTAAACACTTATATTCACCTAGCAGTATAACAATAAATCAAACATGAAACATTATGCATTTGATCAAGAGCAGAAACACATCAACATATGAGACACCAAGATTTTGACATGGAAAACCTGGTTAAGGGAAAAACCATGGGGTGACTAACCCAAGATTGTATTCTCTATTAGAAGAATAGAAAGAATAAAATGGCACATGCCAATTAGGGCTCACTGCCCGAGCACATTGCTCACAAGAGGCTCACTGCCTACAAGAGACACACTGTCTACAAAAGAATAAGTATCACATACTTGAACTGGTAATTAGCATCTTCACAATGCTTGAGTCAGTTCCATTTAAGCCCAAACCTTCTGCTCTGCCTTTTGCTCTTCTCCTCGCTACCACACACTCATCTTCCAAGTCACACTTTGAAATGACTTCACAATCCCTTATTTATACACAACATCAACTTAGGAACAAACATCTAAGTCAGCAAACATCCACAAGAACATCTAGAAGATGAATCATTCATCCGGTCGGCCAGCCTGAGGAAGAACACCTTCACCAGAGGTATTACTTCAATTTTGAGCTCCAACTCTAATGTGGACCAACAACATGAACTAAACATGATCCAAGGACCTCCACAAGCTTGCCTAAATCACCAGGAACATCCGCACTTCCTCTACTTACTGAAATCTCTCTCTCCTACATCCAGTGCCTCAAGAACACAGTCTGCCTTTACTATCACAAAGGAATAGATGCTTCCAAACCTTCAAATCATGAATAAATCAAGATGACACATCATAAGGACTTCCCCAACACTCCTTCCTATCCGCAGAACTAGACGATGCACTTCCGGATCCCACCGGACCTTTCTGTAACACTCTGTCACCTCTGAACATCTACTAGAACTGGTTCTACTTGAGTGATCACAACTTCTTCATATCTTCATGTGGACCTCTAAAATCTCTACTAGAACATCTTAAGACTCATATATACAAACCCTTTAATCTGCATCCTCTGATCCTTAACTTGTCTTGAGCTTTTACCTTGTTGTCACCACTATTCTTCACTGTTCTTGATTGAGACTAATTTTCTCAATATTCTCAACATATAGCTCATCCAATCCTTATCATTAATGCAACAGAAGTATATTGACATCAATGACAATCCTATTTAGACCCATACTTGCAACAAGATCACTATCTGACCTTGCCATTCCATAGACCCATTCCTAACCCCCCTTAACCACGTTTGCACCCCTCTTCATCACTTCCCCCTATTATGGAGGCTCCTCCTTCACTTGCATTTGCTACTCTTATGGCTCACATTATTGTTGTTAATAGTGAGTAGTAGCAACTCGTACCATATTCAAATAGTGATTCACACGCATCTTCTCTCGAGAAGTGCATGTTTGAGTCCATATCAAATATTCTGTCATTATCATCGATCTTCACAAGATCATTGACCCTTTCTACATAGGTAGATGCTCAGGAGGATGTTACACTCATAGATACTCTTCTACATCTTGTTGGAGGTGATTCTCCTAGTATTATTCTTGATGTAGTTCCTCTATCTACTTGTCCTCCTTTCCCCTATGATCAAGATTGATAAAAATATGATCTGATGTATCGTGACCCATAGGAGTAGTACCTTCATTTCATATGTATATATGTTGTTTTCTTGCCTATTTTTTTATCCTTGTATTGTTGCTTGATATGTGTTTCTTAGTTCCCCTAGAGGACCCATGTTACCCTAGTAGGTACATGGATATAGGATGAATGAAATGTTGTCACATTATTCTTTTATGTCTATCTTCTTCTATGTGTTGTATGATTTTCTTTCTTGACATTTTGGGCATGATGCAAAGCATTGAGACATTTAGGTTTCTTCCATTCTTTTGATTAAGTTTAGCTAGGAAAGGGTCACAGTCCCATACAAAGTAGAAAATCTAATAAGTTTATAGATTTAAACCCTGATAATAACCCATAGAGGGCCAGGGTACCATGAGCGCACCCACTACAGTAAAAATAGTCTCAGAACCAGTCCCAAGCAAAACAAAGATTAGTCCACAAAAAATAGCCCCCCAAAACATGAACTTCCCTGATAATAACCCATAAAGGGCCAAGGAACCAAGTCCAACAGTAACCCAGAGTTATAGAGGTATTAAGTAACATCAAAATAGACCACCCTGATAATAACCTGAATAGGCCAGGGGTATAGGAATAACCTAGCAAGAGAACAACAATTTTAAAAAGGAAATACATAAAAAAAACTAAAGACTAAATATCAAAAGTGCTCTAGTCCTTACACAGCTTTCTCATCATCTCCTCCCAGGAAAAAGTGTCTTTGTCAATCTTCTATCTTTTCCCAAACTCAATCTCTTTAACCTACATAGACTTACATTTCTCCATTTGGTTCTTGATTTTCTTAACCTCACTTGAGCATTCTTCCTCCTAATATCATTAGAGAAATTAACCAAATCTTTGAGACCTTTTTCAAGCCTCACAATCATGTCCTGATACATTTGTAACATGTCAAATATATTTGTCCAACTATTCTGGCAAGTTGAACAATCTATTCTTCTATTAAAAAATTCCTCAATTTAACCCAAAATTTTTATTTGTTTTCTTTATATGTGATATTCCTCCTTTGTTCTTGTTGTTCTACACACTTGGGGGATGATGATGATTATATCCTTGTCCCTTGATGATTGTCACTCCTATATATTTATATTGGTCCCTAGCATGTAGATCCTTTTATGTCTTTGTGCAATGTTAGTTGATTCTATGTGACACATCTTTACTTTTCTTGTTGGCATTCTATGTTTACACAATTTCATGTGTATCATGCTTGTAACATCACCTTTTGTGACTTTGCTTGGGGGTACCTATTTCTAATGGGGTGATTTTAGCAACATATTATCTATATATGTTTCCTTAAGATCTTTCACCTTCTTCCCCTTTTCTACCTTAAAATCAATTGCATACTCTTGGTTTATGCAATTATTTAAGGGGAGCATACTTTGCGCTCTCACATTTACACAAACCACATTGATGGAATGCTCCCTACAACATTAGTATCTTATGGTCCCAAGTACATACACTTGCTTGGACTGACCACCCTTATCAAGACTACCTAGCCATGCTAGTCGATGTAATCTTTGATATTGTACTAGCATGTGAGCCCCTAGTGACACAATGCTAGACTGTGTGCTCTATTTTTTAGCTACTCTTCATACTTTTTGTGAGTCACCTAGAAATGCAGTTTGCTAGTGCTTGTGATTTAGTAAATTATTGTATGGTTCCTAGCAGCACATCACTAACCATTCTTGGCATTCCTTCTAGCAACACAACACTAGAAATGCTCTCTTCATCTTCTCCTTCTCTCTTTCTTCTTGTGTGTTTGTTGTGTGTGATTGTTTGTGTTTCCTTCTATGTCTAGCATGTTTCATGTGTATTAGATTATATGATTTGCTAAAATCCTTTTTTTGTAGATTGTATTTGATCTAATACTTCATCCTTGTAGGTTTATATTTTTTTTGATATTGTTCCTTATGTATCCCTTTTTTCTAATGTGTTTGTTTTGAAAGATCTTAGCTCAGGGGAATGATCCCTCTTCTTGAAGAAGTTTTTGCATCCTCTATAGTATCATTTTGGGTATCCTTTTCATGATGTTTACTTTCATCATTTCATTTCTATGCTTTAGTGTAGCATATCACCTAGTGTCATAAGCCTGCTAAAATGGGCACAAAATGTAACACAGAAAATTACTTACCTTTACAATTTCATGCTATGTTTTCGACCTACTTTGATGTCCATTCCCTTATTGTTCTTTTAGGCTCATTTTAGCCCTTGTCCTAGACCATTCCTACCCATGATGCCAAGTACATGTTTGTGTTGTGCCTCTTTTGGTCCTTTTTTGTTCAATTCTATTTTAATGTCTTGGTGTCCTTACTGATTCTTGGTGATTTAAGACTTTAGAAGCTAAAATTGCTTAGACACTAGTCTGACACATGGACATCCACATGATGCACTAGTGTCTCGAGAGTATTAGTCATACAATGACCATTTATAAACATTTTTATCACCTTTCTTGCATGTTCATATTTTCCTAATGCTTTAAACATGAATATGAATGTCTCTCTTGACCCTTGGACTTCATATTTCCCTCTCATTCCCTTTAATTTTGAATCTATCTTGAGAAATCTTTCTATTTGGAATTATCTTGAAGTATTTTTAGCTCTCTCTATCTTTGGTTATCTATAGCAACTTATTCAGTGTTTTAACAACACTCTTTGGTATTCAATAGTGATTTCTTGGTTTTCTATGTGAATTTGCAACTCTTTCTAGCACTCTTTGTAAGGCATTGGACACACTAAATATAACTGTGGATTATTCCTTGGCTTTTGATCTTATGGGTTTCATCTCTTCTTGATTGGAGGTGATAGAATTCTTATCTTCTTTACATTTATCTTATTGTGATAGAATCTTTGTAGTGTTCTTGGCATTCTTGGATTCTCATATATACTTTTTCTCTGTCTATTTCATACACACTAGTTTGCTTCACTTTGTAGACATAAGGGTAGCATTCACAGATAATTACTATTGTTGTTCTTAATTCCTAGAAGTACTTAGAATAGGAGCACATGTACCTATTTCCAATATCTTTATCATTAGTTGTACATGGAGGTCAAAAGACCAACATAGGGGCTTGACCATTATCGACAAGCTCCCATAAAGCCCCAAACATTTTTCTTGTCCTTTTAGCTATAGGCTTTTATTGGGAGAAACTCAACCACATGAGGGTTTGATAGCATCTTCCTCTTCTCATCTCTTTCATTTCTCTTCTTGTAATATTTAGACTTAAATATTTTGATTTGATTTCTATTATTACCTAGAGATATGCTCAGTTGTCTTTGTTTCTTTATTGTGTAGGCTGGGCATGCATGTTGGAACTAGTATTACATCATAGTTAGTGATGTAGGAGCATCCCTGGTTTAAGAGCAATCTTGCATCAACCAAAAATATTTGCATTTCATTTTGTTTTCTTTCCTTTTCAGCTAGTTCAGTACAGTTAGTTCAGTCAGTAGCAGTTTCTGTAGATTGGTCTGCATTCTTCCACAGTTCAATTTTAGACCTTATGGAGCTGGACTTAGCATCTAGATGTCTTCATGCACATCATATCCAAAATTTAGATCATTTGGATTAGTTTTTGGAAAGATATCGCTATCAGAAGATGGATTGTTTTCTCAGAGCAGAGTATTCAAACAGCCTCAGACAATCAACTAAAGGAGAAGACTTGCAGAGCACTTTCATGAATTGCAAAGCTAAATGACACATCATTCAAGGTACTTTGGATGTGGCCCAACATTCCCTAAGATTTGCACATTGATTCATTCACTTGCAGAGGATTTCCATATGTTTTGGGCCAACCTATCCATGTACACATGTTACATCTCTTTCTTGGAGTTTATAATCTATTTGGCTAACGCAGAGGATTCTTGTGATCTAGAGATGATATATATTCATGTAATAGATGGCTAGGAAGATAGTGAATCTTAATATGAGGTTCTAGTCTTAGTATTTTGTTCTTTAAGGCACTTCAAAGCCATATCCTATGCAAGTACTGTAATTGGAGAATCAGGCCTGTGAGCCCTAATTTGTAAGCCCACATGTTGCCGGCATGTTTGTATTTTGAATCTATGATATATTAAATGACTGAATCTGCATTTACATTCTATAATTGAGTTTCTTCTATTGTGTTTACTCTTGCTGCATGGTCTAGACTGTTCACCTTATGGACCCTCCTAACCGTGACTGCACCAAGTTGTATCAGAGCAAAGTTTGAATCCTTTGGGAGTGAAGTGAGAAAATCTTGTGAAGACATTTTGTAAGATCTTGATGTGAACAGATCGCTGAACCTAAGGTAGACTACCTGTGTTGTCAATCGATCACCGATTGTGAGGCAATTGTCACCTTGTAGACCGATCGCCAAATTTGAGGCAATTACACTTGATCCTAGGAAGAGATGCCACCGAGGAGAATACCTGTTGTTGGAACTATGGCTGGAAGAATGGATGAGATGATGGAGATGATGAAAATAATGTGAGTTTGATTAGATTTTGTTGAAGAAGGTTGAAGAAGAGGACTTACACCTAGACCTAATGTTGAAAGTGATGACGATGAAGAATTTCAATCCGCTAATCAAAATGAAGAAACCCTAGAAGAAGAAGAATTAGATCAAGTGAAGATGTTGCAATCTATTTTGAAGATTGGGAAAAGACCTAGAGTCGATGTATCAAACTATACTAGCAATTTGAATCCTGAGGAGTTGATTGACTAGATAAATGACCTAGAAGAATACATTGAATATGAAGAAATTAAAGATCTAGAGAAGGTGAAATTTGCAAAGACTAAGTTGAAAGGACATGCTACTATTTGGTGGAAAGAAGTTTAGTTGGATAGAAATAGAAGAGGAAAAGAGAAGATCATAAAATGGGATAGAATGGTAACATAGTTGAAGAATCAGTTTATACCTGCTGACTATGAGTTGGAACTATTGAAGAGATTGTAGAACCTGAGACAAAAGGAGAAATCTTTGAAGGAGTATACTAAAGAATTTCATAAGAGGATCATAAGGACAGAAAAAAGTGAAGCAAGCAAGGAGAAAGTGGCAAGATACATGGTACAGTCACGGTTAGGAGGGTCCTCAAAGAGAACTATTCAGGCCGTACAACTAGAGTAAACACAATAGAAACAACTCAAAGATATGAAGAAAATGTAGATTCAGTCATTTAGTATATCATAGATTTCAAATACAGATTGGCCAGCAACATGTGAGATTACAATTAGGGCTCACTGGCTGGATTATAGAATATCAGAATATGCACAAGATATAGCTTTGAAGCTCCTTCGCACAAATTTAAACTATCAACTTGAAATACTATCAATCACTATCGATTCTACTTTCCTAGGTATCTATTACATCAATATATATCATCTTCGGTACAAACGATTCGTCCGCGTCAACCAAGGAAGGTTACAAACTCCAATGAAGAGGTGTAACGTGTGTACACGGATAGGTCGGACCTAAATGAATGGAACTCCTCCACAAATGAATGGAATGATGAGTGGATCTCGAGAAAGGTTGGCCACAAACCAAGCAACATTGCATGATGTGTCTTTTAGCTTCACAAGTCGTGAAATGTTCTGCAAGTCTTCTCCTTTAGCTAATTATCTGAGACTATTAGGATGCTCTATTCTAAGAAAATAGTTGATCTTCTGATAGCAATACTTTCTAGTACTTGATCCAAATGCTCTGAGTTTTGGATATGATGTGCATGAATGAATCTAGATGCTAAGTCCAGCTCCGCAAGATCTGAAATGCAACTGCAATAGAATGCAGACCAAAATATAGAAACTACTATTGATTGAACTGCCTGATTTGAACTGGAAACTAAAAAGAAACAAACTGAAATGCAAACAAACTGAGATGCAAATTTTTTTTGGTTGATGCAAGATTTCTCTTGAACTAGGGATGCTCTTGCATCAAACATTCAGAGTTATTGAAAAAGTGAGTCCCTCACTTTGCTGGGGCTAGAGGAAAACCAAGACAGTCCACCACAGCCTGAGAAATCCATGATGAATCTTCTGACGGTCTACCTTTCCACTTTACAAGGTATTCTTTGTATTGTTGTCCTCTGGTGTTGCGTCCAATTCTATTGTCCAAAATGTCCTCAATCTGCTCCGGTGCTTGTTGTGGTAACTGCTTCTTCAAGTCCTCTTCAATGTTGTCACTGAACTCTGCTTCATGATACTGATATAGGTCTGCAATATTAAAAATAGGTGATTTACCCAATGTCTCCAGTAACTCCACTTCATATGCATTTCTTGAATCAAATTTTCTAAGTATCCTACAAGGTCCAAACTTCTTCATCTTCAATTTGTTATATGTTCCAAGTTCTTGAAATCTTTCTTTTCTCAAGTACACCATCATTTCATCTCCAACTGTAAATTCTTTATGTCTCTTTTTCTCATCTGCTTGCTCCCTATACTTACTGTTCATCTCCTTCAAATGCTTCTTCCCCTGATTATGCACTGTCTTCATCTATTCTACAAATTCTTCTACTTCTACACTCCTCTTGTCCTCCATGCTGATGTCTCTCAACTCTACTACTCCTCTTGGGTTGGTTCCTGTTACAATCTCAAAAGGTGTTCTTCCAGTACTCCTATTCACTGAATTATTATATGCAAACTCTGCTTGTGAAAGAATCAAATCCCAACTTCTTGCCTTCTCTCCAACCAAACATCTCAACAAGTTTTCCAAACTCCTATTCACTACCTCTATCTGTCCATCAGTTTGTGGATGAAATGCTAAACTGAACTTCAAATTTGTCTTCATCTTCTTCCAAAGTGTCTTCCAAAAATGTCCAAGAAATCTTGTGACTCTGTCTGAAATTATGCTTTTAGGTAATCCATGCAATCTCACAATCTCCTTGAAAAATAGGTCACCTACATGCACTGCATCAGTTGTCTTCTTACAAGGTATGAAATGTGTCATCTTTGAATATCTATACACCACTACAAAAATTGAATCATGTCCTCTCTATGTCCTAGGCAATCCCATTACAAAATCTATACTTATGTCTTCCCAAGGTCTCTCCAGTACTGTCAAAGGTTTATACAATCCAATATTCTGGCTACTCCCTTTTGCAATTTGACAAACTCTACAACTTTGCACAAATTTCCTAACATCCTTATGTATCTAAGGCCAAAAGTAATTTTCACTTACCAAAGCCACTGTCTTATCAATGCCAAAATGTCCTGCCAATCCACCACTATGTTTCTCTTTGATCAAGTTCTCTCATGGAACTTCTAGGTATGCACAACTGATTTCCTTTGAACAACATATCTTCTTGAATGAAATAGTCCAACCACTTACTCCTATCTATCACAATAGGTTCCTTACATGCTTTCCAAGGTTTTACAAAATCAAGATCTTCCTCATACATGTTCTTCAATTCATCAAATCCAAACACTTCAACTCTCATCTATGTCAACAAGTTCCTTCTCCTACTCAAGGCATCTGCAACTTTGTTTGATTTTCCACTCCTATGCTTCAACACAAATGTATAACTCTGCATGAAATCTACCCATCTCATATGTCTTTTATTCAACTTTCCTTGACTGTTCAAATTCTGCAAAGCTTGATGATCTATATACAACACAAACTCCTTAGGCAACAAGTAATGTCTCCACTTCTTCAAGGCTTGAATTATGGCATATAACTCTTGATCATAAACTGAATATCTTTTCCTTGCATCATTCAACTTCTAACTGAAATATGCTAAAGGTCTACCTTCTTGACTTAACACTGCTCCACTTGCATTTCCACTTGCATCACAATCTACTTGAACTACCTTATTAAAATCCGGTAATGCCAAAACAGGTTGCTTTGTCACTTTTTGCTTCAACAATTCAAAACTTTTATCGGCTCCTGATGTCCACTTGAAATCTTTTCTGTCACTTCTCATTGTCTCTGTCATAGGGTTACATACTGAATTAAAATTTTTGATGAACTTTCAGTAGAAACTAGCCAATCCATGAAATGATCGGTGCTGCCACAATAATAGGTTACACTTTTTGGGACATCCTGATTTTTGTTGAAATCACATATTTTTAGAAAATATAATGATTTAAGCCTTGAAAGGTTCCATTTAAAGGATTTTAATTGAAGAGGGTTTGATAAGTCCCCTTAGATTCAAACCCCCTTGGATAGAACCCCGCTAGTTTTAAACCATACCTATAATAGAGTCTCCTCTACACCTATCAAAATGCTGATAAAAAACCACTTTTGATTTATCTTTTGAGGGATCAAATGAATTCATTTAAAATTTATGCTTTGTAAGTATGTAGTCCTTATTATAAGCTTCCCAAAAAATATAATTTTAAATATATTTAATTTGATTATTATATTTATTTTTTATTTCTTGTGAATGTATGTTTTTCACTGAACATCAAGTTCTCTATTCTACACACATGGAAAATTAGTAAATAACTGAAGAGAAAATCTAAAAAATATCTATACACTATGTGTTGATGTCCTTGTTTCAACTAAAGAAAACAAATTGAATTTTGATATATACAGAAAAAGTTATGTTTTACATAATACGCCTATGTCTAAATTATAATTGGTTTGACTTCAAAAATTAATTAAAAAATATAGATTCCATACACTATATATCGGTGTTACCAATCTAAATTAAAAAGAATCAGAATTTTATCCTTTGTAGAAAAAAAGTTATGTGCTACGAAATACAAATCACTTTAAAAAAATGTTGTTTACTATTAAAACAAGTTATCAAAGGAGATGCAAATTTTTTTCTAATTTAACTCCAATTTTTTAAAAACAAATATGTTTAGAATCTACAAACAAAATCTCACAAATCACTAGTTTGTATCATCTTCAAATTCCTAATGGTTTAGCGGCCATAGGTGTTGGAACGTGAAGATTTAGTTCAAAATATTGATTTCAATGTCAAGTTTGGCCAAAAAGTGTAACCCATTATTGATTTCAATCTAACTTCTCCAATGCTCTTTGGTGTAGGCCATTCAACACTCTTACTTTCTCAGGGTCCATCTTCAATCCTTCTACAGAAATCACAAATCCCAAGCATACTAACTCTTCCTTCATGAAACTACACTTCTTGATGTTTATTAGTAACTTCTCTTCTCTTAGTCTTTACAAAGTTGTCTAAGGTACTACAAACGTTCCTCTTTTGTCTTACTAAAAATTAGAATGTCATCCAAATATACAATAACAAACTTACCCAATAATTTCTTTAAGGCCTCATTCATCAACCTCATGAAAGTGCTTGGTGCATTTGTCGATCCAAAAGGCATCACTAACCACTCATACAATCCCTCATTTGTCTTAAAAGCAGTCTTCCATTCATCTCCCTCTCTGATTCTGATATGATGGTATCCACTCTTCAAATCTATCTTTATGAAATATTTTGCTCCACTTAAACAATCCATGATATGATCCATCCTAGGTAAAGGAAATCTATACTTAACTGTGATCTTGTTGATTTCTCTTGAGTCTATACACATTCTCCATTCTTCATCTTTCTTTGGTGCTAATACTATAGGTATTGCACAAGGACTCAAACTTTCTCTGATGAAACCCTTCCTCAACAACTCCTGTATTTGTCTATTCAATTCTTCATTCTCTACTGGTGTCATTCTGTTGCTGCTTTGTTAGGCAAACTAGCTTCTGGTATAAGATCCATGTGATGACTGATACTCCTGATTGGTAGCAATCCTTCAGGTATATTATCTGATATAATATCTCCATACTCTGTCAGCAGCTTAGTTATCTCCTCCGGTTGTGATTCTTCACTCTCCTTCTTCAATGTTTTAGGATTCTTATGTTGAAATACACAGGACAATTGAGAGGGGGGGTGAATCAGTTGTCACAAAAACTTAACTTCATAAACCATCAACTACTTAATTACTGATAATCAGATTTAACCATGAAAGCATGAAACCATAGACTTAATCACAATCACACATTCAACACAGTAGACACCATATTTTTACATGGAAAACCCTAAAAGGGAAAAACCACAATGGGTGTTAGCCTATAGAAAATATATGAGTTATAACAATACTGGAAAATAGAGGCTCACTGCCTATAGGGCTCACTGCAAAGAATGACTCACTGCCAAAGGGTGGCTCACTGCCAAAAATGGTGAACTTATTAAGTAGCATCTACTCCATGCCTGAGTTCAGTTCCTTTGAAGCACAATATAACTTCTCTGCTCTGCTCCTTCACACCTTTGCACTTATCTCTTCATTTTCACATCACACCCTTTTTTGCAACTACATTACATGCTTTTATATAATTCATCAACCTTGGAATGTACATCAAGGATGGCATTACATTCATCAACCATTGGAACAATCTCCAAGGTCAGTATTACAAACATACATAAAATAGGTCTGGACCAAATACAAAGTTTGCTAAGGAAACGATGTAAAGATGTATGCGGATCACACCACACCTTAGTTGGGACTCAAATCAAATCTTCCATGCCATGACACGCTTCTACAATCTTCAATGCATCTCCACAATTAGTGAAATCAACCAAGTCTACTAAGACTGGTGAGAACACTAAGACTTCTAAGAACATTCTCCATTTACGATCTGAATTTCTCTTTGCAGACCAACAAAAAGATAGGAACATGATTAAGAGACATCCACAAGAACATTATAATCATTAGAAACATCCGCACAATACCTAAACACTTTGCCCATCAGATTCTTCAAACCGGAGCACAAGAATAATGCTGTCAGCCACTATCATAAGAAAAATATCGCTTGCGGACCACTAGATCACAAACCAATTGACTTGAAGGCGCATAATAACATCCCAGACTTAACTCTAGAATCACAGATCATAACTCATCATTGGGGAGAAATGCAGAGCAAAATACTGTCACCTTGTCACCACCAAATATACAGAAGAAGTAGTTTTCACTTTGGTGAACATAACTCACTCAAATCTTCATACCGGAGGCTCAAACTTGGAATATAACATCTTCAGATAGACTTTGAAACAACTTCCAATCCGTAGGTAAAGATATTCATTCTACAGGAAATGCAGAGCAAACTTCTGGACTATTCTTCTGAATACAATACACTATTTCCACTACAACTCACTATTTCTACTGGAGGAGCTAATTTTCTTAATATCCTCAACATCAAGATAAGAGCACAGTTGACACCAATGACAACATAGATATGTTGACATCAATGACAACAGTGATTAGGCACATACTTGCAACAATCTCCCTCTTTGTCATTGATGGCAACATATGATGTGAAAAACTGAAAAGACCATCAAGACAAGATTCTCCCCCTTTCTCTTTACACATCTGCATTCTTTCTCCCTCTAATTTTATAACATCATTTCTCTCCCCCTTTGACATTAATGGAAAAGGGCACATACTTGCATTTTGCTACTCTGATTCAATTGAACTGTTACCAACACATCTAGCTACTCCCTCTGAGAGGTAGCTCTCAAAACATCAGTGCAAATCAAGAAATGAGACTTTGGGCACCACTGGGCTGATGCATTCCCATGTATCTTAGTTTAGGGTAGAAGGGGTAATGACCCATAACTTTTCTCTGAGATACTCAAAAGTATCCTTAGGTAGAGGCTTGGTGAAGATATCTGCAATTTGGTCCTTTGTGGATAGATATTCCAACTTTACTTCATTCTCTGTCACCTTTTCTCTCAGAAAGTGATACCTTATAGATATATGCTTTTTTCTTGAATGCATCACTGAATTCTTTGAAATATTTATAGCACTTGTATTGTCACAAAAGATTGCGACTAGATCTTCATACACAACTCTTATGTCCCTCAAAGTTTGCTTCATCCATAACACTTGAGTACAACAACATGCTGTTGTAATATATTTTGCTTCTGATGTTGATAAAGAGATTGAGTCTTGTTTCTTACTCAGCCATGAAACCAATCTGTTGCCCAAAAAGAAAGTGCCTCCACTTGTACTCTTCCTATCATCAACATCTTCAGCCCAATCAGCATCTGTATAAGCACTAAGAGTGAAATCATTATCCTTTGGATACCATAAGCCATGATCTGGAGTGCCTTTTAAATACCTCAAGATTCTCTTAACTGCCATCACATGTGATTCTCTTGGATCCGCTTGAAATCTTGCAACAAGACAAACTGCATGCATAATATGAGGTTTGGTTTGAGTTAGATAAAGCAATCCTCTAATCATAGAGCTGTACTTTTTCTGATCAGTCTTTGGGTGATTCATCAGTTTTTTCTCAACTTGTAGCCAGTCACCATGGGAGTACATACCGGTTTAGAGTCTTCCATCCCAAACTTCTTCAATAACTCTTTCACATACTTAGAATGAGATATGAAGATTCATTTATATGGTTGATTGATTTGCAGACCCAGAAAGAAATTCATCTCACCAAACATAGACATCTCAAACTCTTTCTGCATTTCACCAACAAATTTCATACACATACCTTCATTGCCTCCAAAGATGATATCATCAACAAAGACTTCAACAATCAGGATTTGATCATCATTAATCTTGAAATAGAGATTGTTGTCAACAATACCTTTATTGAATCCTAACTCTAGTAAATACTTATCCAACCTTGCATACCAGGCTCTAGGAGCTTTCTTGAGTCCATACAATGCTTTCTTCAACCTGCATACCATATCACCTTGATCCGCTAGTTCGAATCCTTCCGATTACTCAATGTAGACTTCCTCTTCCAACTCACCATTCAGAAATGCAGACTTCACATCCATCTGATACACTTTGAAGTCTTTGTGGTCTGCAAATGCTAGAAACATTCTGATTGCTTCAATCTAAGATACTGGAGCAAAAGTCTCTTCAAAATCTATTCCTTCAATTTGAGAATATCCTTTACACACAAGCCTTGCTTTGTTCCTAATAACTTCTCCATTTTCATTCAACTTATTCCTGAAAACCCATTTGGTTCCAATAACATTTTTATCAGTAGGTCTAGGAACTAATTCCCATGTTTCATTCTTTTCTATCTGCATTAGTTCTTCCTCCATGGATTTTATCCAGTTTTCATTAATGTAGGCTTCATTCATAGTTTTTGGTTCAACCTTTGAAAGCAAACAGTAATTCACTTGTTCTTCTACAACTCTCTTCCTTGTCAGCACACCTTTGTTTTTATCACCTATAATCTGATCTTTAGAATGATTAATCCTTACATACCTAGGAGTCTTAACACTTTTCAGAGCCTCTTCTTCACCCTCACTGTCTTCTTTCTCAACTTTTTCTTCATTCACTATAGTCACATGTTCATCAGGTTCATAGAAACTTAGGTCTGATAGTCTTTCCTTACCTTCATCCGCTTTTACATTTGCACTCTCAATAATTTTTTTGAGCCTTTTGTTGTAACATCGGTAGGCCTTACTCTTGGTAGAGTATCCTAGGAAGATTCCTTCATCACATCTTGCATCAAACTTTCCTAGATCTTCATCTTTTCTAATATAGCATTTGCTTCCAAAGACTTTGAAATATTTTACTATAGGAATTCTTCCATACCACAATTCATAAGAGTTTTAGTACCATTACCTTTCACTTGAACTTTGTTTTGGATGTAGACAATAGTATGTATAGCTTCTTTCCAAAAAACATCTGGCAGATCTGCTTCCTTCATCATTGTCCTAGCAGTCTCTTGAACTGTCCTATTTTTTCTTTCCACAACTCCATTCTGCTGAGGAGTCCTAGGTGCAGACAGCTATCTCTTTATCCCATGCTTTTCACAAAAAATGTTGAATTCATTTGATTGAACTCACCTCCTCTATCAGACCTCAAGCATTTGATTTTCAACTCTATTTCATTCTCAACCATTGCCTTAAAAGATTTGAACTTCTCTAGGGATTCTAATTTATTTCTTAGAAAAGTAACCCAAGTCATTCTAGAATAATCATTAATAAGAAACATGAAGTACCTGTGACCTTGTAAACTTCTCACCCTTGTAGGACCACATAGATCTGTATGCACTAGATCCAACAATCTGGTAGAAAATTGCTCTTTGCTCTTGAAACTAGTTCTTGTCTGCTTTCCCAACTTACATTCCTTGCAAATAGTATTGGTAGGTTTCATAAGTTTTGGTAAATCTCTTACAATCTAACCTGAACTTATCTTGACCAGATTATCAAAATTTATATGACACAACCTTCTATGCCACAACCAACTCTCATCTGCTTGAGCTATTAAATAGTAATCATTAGTTCCTCTTAATTGATAGATGCTACCTCTGGTCTTCTTACCAATAGCAATCACAGTTCTGAATCTTTCCATGATCTTGCATCCATTTTCTTTGAATCTCAGATCATAACCTTTGTCACATATCTGACCAACACTCAAAAGATTGTGCTTCAAGCTCTTCACATATAGGACATTGCTAGTATTATGCTTTCCATCAAATGAAATAGATCCTTTTCCACAAATCTTACTAGTTGCATTGTCTCCAAACCTAACCAATTCTCCATCATACTTTTCCAAACTCACAAACTTACTTTTGCCACTAGTCATGTGATGTGAGCATCCACTATCAATAATCAATTCATCCTTATCTTTCTCAACCTGAACAGCCAAAGCACTTTCTTCCACTAGTTTTTCTTCTTTCACACAACTAGTAGAATTAGTAGACACAGGATCTTCTTTAATAGTAATAAATAGGCATTCATTTGCACTAGTACTAGCATCATCAGATTCATCATCTGTCACACCTTCATCATCAAAATCTCTAACATAGTGTTGATCATGATGGTAGTCATTCGCAAACATAGAATAAAAGTTACACAACAACCTTTACTCATCTTGAAAGATACGATGAATTCAAAGAATTCATGATCCCAAGTCTCTGTTGATTAGGTCTTAATCTACTGACGTTACTCAGTGGTTGATGTGTGTTGCTGTTTTCCATTCAGGGGCCTTACGTGTTTCTGCACTGTTCATCATCATCATCTTCAAATATCCTGCTCTGGATGTTCGCTCTGCATAAGTCTCCAACAATTCTACCTCTGCACTGTAAATTTAGTCAAATAATGTGCATACAGGCTGATATTTGCATGATTTCTATCATTATTTATGATTCTTTGCATGATATTTTCAATACTACATGCATTTAACCAAATATGCTAAGGATCTTCAATTACCTACGAGATTTCAGCATATTTCACTGTTTCTGCTCGTTATTTATCATGATTTGCAGTTATGGTGATGAATTAATGAAATTGAAAAAAGGAAAAGGGTTAGAGAGTGAGATTCCTAAAATTACTGGACTTAGATCACTGATTCACATACAAGCTCCCATACTTGCAATGAAAAGAAGGAAAACTAGAAATCATACTTCACCAGGACATTCCACAAATCCGCATGATCTAGTGCAAAGCTTCAAAGGAAAGTTGACAACAACATGTAATGAAATGAAAGCGCTTCCAGTTGAACACAGCATTCACCAGTACATATCCAGAAATCAACAAGAAGATTACGTAAAATTTACCATCAGGATGTAATCTGGAACTTCATATTCATTCAGTATGCTCAAGAACAGGTACATTTACAGTGATCTGAAGAAAGAACCTTGACATTTCAACAATTCTATCCTCATTAGTCTCAGTAATCCGATCTCCTAATCTATTCTACAGTAATTGACTTTTTGCGCCAGATGCGTCTGTGTATTCTCATGTATTTCCTTTCTTTAAAATGACAAGCTCTGGATGTTATATAGAGCAACTGCCAGAAAACGGTTACAATGATCCAAGGATCAGGATCCTCTCATAACAAACAACGGCCCAGATGAAAAGCACATGCTTCGTCAGTTAGCAAATGTACAGCTGGCACAGAATATTCCAGCATCTTCAACTTGATTCGGCCTCCAGCTGGCGAACAGCATATTTGACAATATCCTCCTCATTTCTGGCCTATGTTGCCTCCATGCGCAACTTTGTAATGCTCAGCTTCAGCAGCATCATCACCTCAATGTTCAGCTTCAGCAGCATCATGATGATTTCCTGCAAGTAAACAGACAAACATTAAGTTCATCATCATCATGATAAACAACAGGAAGTAAAATGTTTTATTAAACATACCTCCCCATGTGCAGCCACAGGCAAACAGGTCTTACCTGTGAAAATATGCACTAAATGCATAAACAGCATGAAAACAACCAGGTCAACCCTCGTTGACCAAAATCAGGCAGTCGGGCTTTCAAATTTCTATCGCTTCATGTTTTTGCCCATTTTCTTGTATATCGGGTTCGAAATATGATGATGATGATCTCAGATTATACAAAGAAATAATCGCCTTTCAACCATCCTTAGAATCCGGCCTTGCATCATCATCATATTTGCATCGGCGTGACTACATACGATCAGGGTGACAATTTTACCTTAGGCCGACGGCAAAAGTTATACCGACGCCAAAAATCATGATGATGACCAACTATATGCCTTCCGTCTGTCCGCAGGATATTTGAAATATGATGATCCTCCCTTCCTAATGCTCTGATGAAAAGCACATCAGGATGCTTTGTTCTTGCACATTCGGGAAAGAAAGACATCGTCATCATCATCATGATGAAGACAAACAGGAGGACCCGGAAAATGATCCTGCCGCTGAGGAAAATCATGATGACGTCATCGTCATCATCAGGCTTGGTTAAAATGCAAAGGGATGACGTCACCGTCATGTTTCGTTAAGATCAGGAGGTAAACGGAATATCGGGTCACCTCTAAGGAAGATGATCAGGTGGATGAATGCAATATGACCCATTTCAGCCAAGTCTATCCTCTCGAAAGGTCAGGATGATGAACACCATCATCATCATATTTGCACTGGGTGATCTAAAATATGATCCTGCTGAAAGTCCTGATGACGTCATCAGGATATCCGGGGGCTTGTGTTAATCCTCGAAGATGACGTCATCGTCATCATCATATTGGTGAAATGCATCACGCCTTGGAAAATATCCTGCCGAAGGACAAAGGTGATGGTGACGTCATCGTCATCATCATATTTGCAAAAGGTTATACTCGTCGGCAGGATATTACGAACTGTTGGGAGAGACGAACAAGATCATGATGATCTTGTTCAACATGACTTAAGAAACGAAAATCACCCTCCGCTTCGAAAGATAAGGTGATCATCATGATCACGCAAAAGGAGGTCAGGAGGATATTAGGAAATGTGATCTCAAAATATCATGATGATGCTGATCTTGTTAACAAGGCAGGAATGAAATAACACCCTCCGCTTCGGAAGATAAGGTGATCAGGAGGATGTTAGGAAATGTGATCCTGCCATGAAAGATCATGATGATGATAATCACCAGGACTTGGTCGCGCGCGCGCAAATTATGTAGATGGCGGGTTTCTTAAGCAAGGTGATGATGATCCTCAGCATGATATTATAACATCGGGTGATTTTAAATATCATGATGCTCGCAATGTTAGAATATCATGATGCTCGCAATGTTGGAATATCATGATGCTGATGATGTTAGAATATCATGATGATGATGAAGTTAGAATATCATGATGCTCGCTTGACGGGTAAAACACACTAGCATTTAAGATTGACGTCCGGATGTTTCGGGACTGCATGATCTTTATCAGGTGATAGAGTAAGATCATGATGATGACCTTTGGCGACACAAAAGACCGCCCGACGGGAAAGGAGTAATACGACTTAAACTTGACGTCCAGATGTTTCGACCTCAGGATATTATCGGGGAGCTTTCCCAATATCATGATGATGATGTTCATATAGCAATTATCAGGTTTGACCAAAACTTTGACTGCTCACAACTCTCTCATATGGACGAATTTTCAAGTGATGTAAAAGGCAAACCTGCATGGAATTTCAAGCTCTTTCTAACTATGAAGTCATAGAAACAAAATATGAACTTTGACAAACTAACCTCATGATGATGACCTACCTCATCCTGACCTTCATGATGATGATGCACCTGACCTATTTTTACCAAACCGCCAGAAACAGACAACACAAGCCAAAACAAAAGCTGGGTCCCTGTTTTGCCACGTCAAAATGGGGCGTGTTGTGTAACCACACAACAACTTGCCACCAAAATGGGGCGTGTTGTGTAACCACACAACAACTTGCCACCAAAGAAAACAACAAAATTCAAATGATTCAAGTGATATGATCATATTCATCTATAGTATTCTAATTCTGTCTAAGTAAATCATCATGATCTTTGAATGATAAAATTTCATTATGGTGATAAAGCTAACAAAGGATCAGGTGTGTGCAGATGATTAATTATCCTCATCTTGAAAGCAAGTTGAAGACATAAGTAACTGGTGTTAAACTACATAGTTGGAGATCATCCCTCATAGCCAACCTGGATAGAGCCTTGCTGCCAGCAGGTGTCTATAACCCCGGCATGGTTATCTATACAATCTCCCTAAGTAGGGCTCCACTGCCAGCAGGCGTCCATAGCCCCGGTAGAGTTACTTAGATGGCCTAATTTTATTTTGTTTCTGATTTTCCTTTAAAAATTTAAATTTGATATCATCATGTCTGCTCATTTGTACAAGGTGTAGTCACTTGCAGCTTTAGGTTGGAGATTTTATTGGTAGCAAGGGAGTCCCTTTAGATTTTTCACTTAACACCTATACTCATATCTTCAACAAACCCAAGGCTGTTAGGTGTTTCATTGTGTTTGATTCACTTTGGACAAGAAAAAGTACCCTGATGAAAAGACATCATAAACCTGATCATGAGTATTTATCAGAATGAATTACAATCTATATCTAAATCTGATCTCATCACTTGAATCCTAACAATTTAGTTATTTTCTTAAGGTGATGAAGTGCATCATCCTGACTTACCAGAACAAGGTCCCAACCAAAACAACACAAAACAGACACAACACCATACAAACAACTAACCTACAAAAAGGAAACAACAGGAATAGAACAAGAAAGCAAAACAAGCAAACTGTACAAACAACTAATCTACAAAATTATATACAACACACTACTAGGCAAACAAAAACCAGAAAAAGACCTAAGGACACCTGCATTTGCATACTTCTTTTGATTGTGCAGGAGCATCAGGGTATTAGTTATGGTTCTCAACCTAGCAAATTTATCTTTATATTCTGAAGAATATTCTGATATTCTGAATTCACTGTATTCAACAGAACAACTCTTGATGATCAGCAACTGAGGAAGCTCACCATGTTCATGATTAATCCATATGCATGTCTTATCTTCTGAATTTCCATAATCAAAATAGTATTCAACATCATTTACTGTGGAAAGGAGAAATACAACCTGGTGTATTTCTGGCTTTGCTGGACATGCTTCTTCATTGGCAGTTGGTCTTCCATTTGTCATTATATTTTCACTGCTTGGCTCAGTGCCTGGTCCCTCTTCAAATTGAAGGATGTATGACTTTTGATGTACTAATTCTTCATCTTTATCCAGCCTTATCCCTTCATTCTGGATGTTCAGATTATCCTCCAGTTTAGGAAACTTCTCAGTATTTTCTTCAGTTTCCTGCACATCAGCATCTAAATAAGTATCTTTATTATCACAACCTGATATACAGAAATTTATCATTTCTAAATCATTTGACTGTAAAGGAGAAACAACTTTCACTTGATGAGGACACTCCCCTGTTTCATTTTCTAAATATTTCTGGAGTGACATCTGATTATGCACAACAACTCCAAAGTCTTCTACGTCTTCATCTTTCAGGAATTGTTCATTGAATAATTCACATCTTCTATCTAGTAAAGGATCTGGTTCCATTAACCTGCAACATTCTTGCATTTGATCATTTAATTCAAAGAAGTCAGGTAATAAATCAGCATTTATTTTCTTCTCTATGACTCCCTGAGTTACCATCATAGGCACTTCATCATTAGGAGTGCATTTAAATTGTTCTACTATCTGTTTACACTTCTCTTTACCATAGAATGACTCCAGGAAAGATGTTTCATCTTCTTTATCAAAAGTATTAGGATCAGAATCAAAACTATTATCCTGATGAGTGATTTCTTCTCTAAAATTTTCACAAGATTCATACCTGCATACTGACTGATCCTTACTTGTATTAGGAAGTAGAGAACTCCTATCAATCCCACCATAAAATGAATCCAGGAAAGATGTTTCCTCTTCATTACCTTCTGGAACTGACTCAGCTATTGTATTTTCTAGAATCTTTTTCAACATGACCAAGCAAGGGTAGCAATCTCTCTCTGAATGCTCTTCATCATGTAATCTGCACCAGCTTTCAATCAAGACATCATCAATGGGCAAACCTAATATTTGACTACACTGTATATTTCTAGACAAGTATAATTCAAAATCTTCAGAATGATCTACTTCAGTGTCTGGACAATTAATAACTTCTGGTGCTGCATCTGCTTGTTGCTCCAGAATTTCTTCCTTTTTCTGGCAGACTTCTTCATTTTCTTGGCAAATTTCAACCCTGAACACATCCAGAAAGAATATTAGTCCTTTCAAATATAAATCTAACCTCGTGAGGAAAGTTAAACAATTTATTTCACTGTGTTCTGTAGTCTGGTGTATCCTGCAACAGGTAGATAAACCAAAGTTAGACAAATTGTGAGGGTAAATCTGTCCATTCAGAGTTTCCTGAAATAAAGGAATGTTAATTTGACCATTATTTTCATATGCATCCATCAAAATGAGATTCTATTCTTCAATTTTTTAGTATTTTGCAATTTTAAGGAGATCTGTCATATCTCAGATTAAAACTTTGAAAATCCAGAAAATCAAACAAATATTTGATGCTTTGGGCTAGATCTTTGCAAAGGTGCAACCAAAACATCTCAGGTAAGAGATATTTGCAGACATTTAGCTCAAATGCTGAAATATTTATGCAATATTTGCAGAAAATCCAAAAATTCGCAGCTCACGCCCTGCCTTCTCGAAAATTGATGTTGCGTTAAAAGCGAGGGGCCTGCACATATGAATGATGACTGAAGCAGCGATGTCTTTTCCAGTTCGGCCCTCCTTCTAGCGCCAATTTATGTTGATCATGATGGTAGTCATTCGCAAACATAGAATAAAAGTTACACAACAACCTTTACTCATCTTGAAAGATACGATGAATTCAAAGAATTCATGATCCCAAGTCTCCGTTGATTAGGTCTTAATCTACTGACGTTACTCAGTGGTTGATGTGTGTTGCTGTTTTCCATTCAGGGGCCTTACGTGTTTCTGCACTGTTCATCATCATCATCTTCAAATATCCTGCTCTGGATGTTCGCTCTGCATAAGTCTCCAACAATTCTACCTCTGCACTGTAAATTTAGTCAAATAATGTGCATACAGGCTGATATTTGCATGATTTCTATCATTATTTATGATTCTTTGCATGATATTTTCAATACTACATGCATTTAACCAAATATGCTAAGGATCTTCAATTACCTACGAGATTTCAGCATATTTCACTGTTTCTGCTCGTTATTTATCATGATTTGCAGTTATGGTGATGAATTAATGAAATTGAAAAAAGGAAAAGGGTTAGAGAGTGAGATTCCTAAAATTACTGGACTTAGATCACTGATTCACATACAAGCTCCCATACTTGCAATGAAAAGAAGGAAAACTAGAAATCATACTTCACCAGGACATTCCACAAATCCGCATGAGCTAGTGCAAAGCTTCAAAGGAAAGTTGACAACAACATGTAATGAAATGAAAGCGCTTCCAGTTGAACACAGCATTCACCAGTACATATCCAGAAATCAACAAGAAGATTACGTAAAATTTACCATCAGGATGTAATCTGGAACTTCATATTCATTCAGTATGCTCAAGAACAGGTACATTTACAGTGATCTGAAGAAAGAACCTTGACATTTCAACAATTCTATCCTCATTAGTCTCAGTAATCCGATCTCCTAATCTATTCTACAGTAATTGACTTTTTGCGCCAGATGCGTCTGTGTATTCTCATGTATTTCCTTTCTTTAAAATGACAAGCTCTGGATGTTATATAGAGCAACTGCCAGAAAACGGTTACAATGATCCAAGGATCAGGATCCTCTCATAACAAACAACGGCCCAGATGAAAAGCACATGCTTCGTCAGTTAGCAAATGTACAGCTGGCACAGAATATTCCAGCATCTTCAACTTGATTCGGCCTCCAGCTGGCGAACAGCATATTTGACAATATCCTCCTCATTTCTGGCCTATGTTGCCTCCATGCGCAACTTTGTAATGCTCAGCTTCAGCAGCATCATCACCTCAATGTTCAGCTTCAGCAGCATCATGATGATTTCCTGCAAGTAAACAGACAAACATTAAGTTCATCATCATCATGATAAACAACAGGAAGTAAAACGTTTTATTAAACATACCTCCCCATGTGCAGCCACAGGCAAACAGGTCTTACCTGTGAAAATATGCACTAAATGCATAAACAGCATGAAAACAACCAGGTCAACCCTCGTTGACCAAAATCAGGCAGTCGGGCTTTCAAATTTCTATCGCTTCATGTTTTTGCCCATTTTCTTGTATATCGGGTTCGAAATATGATGATGATGATCTCAGATTATACAAAGAAATAATCGCCTTTCAACCATCCTTAGAATCCGGCCTTGCATCATCATCATATTTGCATCGGCGTGACTACATACGATCAGGGTGACAATTTTACCTTAGGCCGACGGCAAAAGTTATACCGACGCCAAAAATCATGATGATGACCAACTATATGCCTTCCGTCTGTCCGCAGGATATTTGAAATATGATGATCCTCCCTTCCTAATGCTCTGATGAAAAGCACATCAGGATGCTTTGTTCTTGCACATTCGGGAAAGAAAGACATCGTCATCATCATCATGATGAAGACAAACAGGAGGACCCGGAAAATGATCCTGCCGCTGAGGAAAATCATGATGACGTCATCGTCATCATCAGGCTTGGTTAAAATGCAAAGGGATGACGTCACCGTCATGTTTCGTTAAGATCAGGAGGTAAACGGAATATCGGGTCACCTCTAAGGAAGATGATCAGGTGGATGAATGCAATATGACCCATTTCGGCCAAGTCTATCCTCTCGAAAGGTCAGGATGATGAACACCATCATCATCATATTTGCACTGGGTGATCTAAAATATGATCCTGCTGAAAGTCCTGATGACGTCATCAGGATATCTGGGGGCTTGTGTTAATCCTCGAAGATGACGTCATCGTCATCATCATATTGGTGAAATGCATCACGCCTTGGAAAATATCCTGCCGAAGGACAAAGGTGATGGTGACGTCATCGTCATCATCATATTTGCAAAAGGTTATACTCGTCGGCAGGATATTACGAACTGTTGGGAGAGACGAACAAGATCATGATGATCTTGTTCAACATGACTTAAGAAACGAAAATCACCCTCCGCTTCGAAAGATAAGGTGATCATCATGATCACGCAAAAGGAGGTCAGGAGGATATTAGGAAATGTGATCTCGAAATATCATGATGATGCTGATCTTGTTAACAAGGCAGGAATGAAATAACACCCTCCGCTTTGGAAGATAAGGTGATCAGGAGGATGTTAGGAAATGTGATCCTGCCATGAAAGATCATGATGATGATAATCACCAGGACTTGGTCGCGCGCGCGCAAATTATGCAGATGGCGGGTTTCTTAAGCAAGGTGATGATGATCCTCAGCATGATATTATAACATCGGGTGATTTTAAATATCATGATGCTCGCAATGTTAGAATATCATGATGCTCGCAATGTTGGAATATCATGATGCTGATGATGTTAGAATATCATGATGATGATGAAGTTAGAATATCATGATGCTCGCTTGACGGGTAAAACACACTAGCATTTAAGATTGACGTCCGGATGTTTCGGGACTGCATGATCTTTATCAGGTGATAGAGTAAGATCATGATGATGACCTTTGGCGACACAAAAGACTGCCCGACGGGAAAGGAGTAATACGACTTAAACTTGACGTCCGGATGTTTCGACCTCAGGATATTATCGGGGAGCTTTCCCAATATCATGATGATGATGTTCATATAGCAATTATCAGGTTTGACCAAAACTTTGACTGCTCACAACTCTCTCATATGGACGAATTTTCAAGTGATGTAAAAGGCAAACCTGCATGGAATTTCAAGCTCTTTCTAACTATGAAGTCATAGAAACAAAATATGAACTTTGACAAACTAACCTCATGATGATGACCTACCTCATCCTGACCTTCATGATGATGATGCACCTGACCTATTTTTACCAAACCGCCAGAAACAGACAACACAAGCCAAAACAAAAGCTGGGTCCCTGTTTTGCCACGTCAAAATGGGGCGTGTTGTGTAACCACACAACAACTTGCCACCAAAATGGGGCGTGTTGTGTAACCACACAACACATAGTAGCATTTCTTTGGAGCTCTAGGCCTACTTTCAAATCTTTTCCTATTTCTTTCAATTCTTTCAAAACATCTGGAAGCATAATGACCTAGTTTACCACATGAAAAACATTTGAAAGGTAATTTACCTTTGAACTTACCGAAACCTTTTTGCAACCTGTCAACAAATTTAGCTTCAATTTCATCAATCGGACACCCAGATCAAAATTTATTGCCTCCAGAAGTTGGACGTTCTATTTTGGGAAATGTAAAAACATGTTGGACACATAAAAGAGCTGTAAAGGGGAGAGTTACATGTGTTGGTGTGTGGTTTGGCACATCACAAGGCATCTTTGATTGGAGATAATTTGGGCACCACTTTTTGGGTGGTTTTAGCTCATGGTTTTGTAATTACCATTGGTGGTATACTGTATTGCATCTCCTATATAACAGGAACTTGAGATGGAGGTTGTATGTAAGAATCTTATAGATGCTGAGTTACCTCCTAGATCTTTGGTTGGATATACTCTTGTAAAAGCTTGCTCTACGAGTATATTGTAATCTTTGTGATTTCTGAATAATATATTAGGCGGCTCTGGAGTGTGGGGTTTTTTACCTGAAAGGGTTTTCCCCACGTATATCTTGTGTTGTGAGTTTTATGTTTGCATTTGGAAGTTGTTATTATCTTTCTGTTAATGTGCATCTTAATCTATAACTGTAAAAGTAAAATTTGCATAAGTCTTTCCTCATTAGATCAGTGTAGGAAACATTTCTACATACCTTGCTTCCTTTCAGTTGGTATCATAGCCTGATCACCTTTAGTTCTAGTTGTTGGGTAGAGGGTTTTTTGAGTTGATCTTTGTTTGAGTGGGAGCTTGTGTAGAGGATTTTGAAATCTTTGTTTCAGGTAAGAGATGGCAAGCACATCTAGGAGGTTTGAGATAGAGAAGTTTAACGACAATAATTTTGAGTTGTGGAAACTCAAAATGGAGGACATGCTTGTAGATCAAGATTTATGGGAAGCCGTATCTAGTACAAAACCAACGGCAATGTCTCAAGAAGATTGGGATCTCAAAGATCAAAAAGCTAAGGGTTTGATAAGACTCTATTTGGCTGATTCAGTGCTCCTAAATACCCATGAAGAGAAGACTGCAAAGGAACTTTAGAAGAACCTTGGAGATGTTTATCAGGCTAAATCCCTAGTGAACAAGTTATTCCTGTGAAAGAAATTGTATTTTAGGAGGATGGAAGATCGAGGATTTGTCATTGATCACCTGAATACATTAAATATGCTTATTGCTCAGTTGACTTAAGTTGGTGTGAAGATGGAGGAGGAGGACCGATATTTGACCTTACTGTGTTCCTTACCAAATTCGTGGGACCACCTTGTTATGGCCATTGGGAGTACCACTACCACCTTCAAGATGGATGAAGTGGTTTCTTCACTATTATATGAAGAGATGCAGAGAAAGTCTTCCGAATTGGCTAAGGAGGCTCTTGCGGTTTGTGGTAGATCTAAAGAGAAGGGAAAGAAAAAGGATAAGAAGAAGGAAGAAAAAGGAAGATCTAAATCCTGTGGGAGATCTAAGTCTCCCGGAAAGTCCAAGGCCCTATGTTGGAACTGTGGCAAACCTGGTCACTTCCGCAAGGAGTGCAAGGAGGAGAAAAAGAAAAAGAAGAAGAATTATGATCCAGATTCTGACAAGTCCTCTGAGGATGAAGGAGAAGCATTTGTCATTGCCTTGGCAACGCATGCATCTAAGGATGTGTGGCTTATTGATGTTGGCAAGAGACACTATATGGATTCATGGTTGTTGTCATTGATGGCAACAAAGGTCATCCCACATATCCGCAAGTCATGATGTGTCTCTACCGGAAGTCAGAATAAAGATTGTTGTGGTCCGGTGAACAAGAACAGAGCATGTGGCAAGGTCCGACAGATTGGTCCGGATCTCTCAGAGGAAGTGTCTTGGTACAGTGCAGATTTGGGGAAGTCAAGAGGACTACCTTGAGTGGTATATTCCAAGGATTTAGCCTCCGGTGATGGACAAGGAAAAAGATATGAATAGTTGAGTTTCGGATTCCTGAGAGACAGTGAAAACAGAGGAAGAACTGACTGACAGAGTATCAAACTACTTTCCGGATGTGTTACTGTTGATGATAAAGATTGTGAAGGCATGAATCATGTTTGGCCGACATGATTAATGATATCTACAAGTATATGCTTGATCCGCATTGCTTGGTGAGGAAGGATTCAGCCGACAGAATAGAGTTTGTAAGAAACTAGACTGTTCCGGATGCCGACTAGAAAGATGATGAAATTACTTGTGTGGATATATATATAGAGGATGGATTTAGTTGTGAAGTGTGCATGATGTTGTGATATATGCGAAGAAGTGTAGAACAGAGCAGAAGTACCAAGACTGATCCGGAATGTGAAAGGATAGCAGAATAAAGAACAGAGAAAAGATGAAGTGCAGCAGATCAGTGTACTAAGCCTAACCAGAACTGAACTCCAGCATATGCAGATGCTTCCAATCAGTTCAAGACTGTGATTTTTATCACTTTGTAGACAGTGTGTCTTATTGTAGGCAGTGGGCCTCTTGTGAACAGTGTGCTCGGGCAGTGAGCCCTAATTGGCAAGTGCCATTTTGTAATTTCCTATTCTTCTAACAGAGAATAATTTTGGGTTAATCACCCCGTGGTTTTCTCCCTTAACAGGGTTTCCACGTCAAAAATACTGTGTCATGTGTTTCTTATTTCATGATAATGTTTTTGTGTTTGATTCAATGTTACATCAATTAAAAAGAAAGTTCAATAAGGGAAATAATTAGGATAACTGATTCACCCCCCCCTCTCAGTTATCAACAATTGACTCTAGTGCATCTTTTCACATGACCTCGCATCAGGGTTGGTTTTTGAAGTATGAAGAATACGATGGTGGAAAGGTGTACTTGGGTGATGATTATCACCTGGATATTGTTGGCCATGGAAGAGTCTTGATTCAATTCCTTGATGGATGAGTAAAGGGAATCAATGGTATTTTGCATATCCCTGGTTTGACACAAAACCTTCTTTCTATAAGTAAATTGAATGATGTGGGTGTGCAGGTTGTTTTCTCGAATGGAGGATGCAAGACGACTAGAGGATCTATGGTGTTGGCTAAGGGTGTTTGGTTTGGCACTCTTTTTCATCTTGATCCATGCGTAGTTTAGTGTAATAGTGCCTTTGTTTCGAAGAAGAGAGCTTCATAGTCTTCATCCTCACCATTGGAACCAACAGCGAAAAAAAATGTTGCATCTACTTTTGATGGTCGTGCTTTTTGGGTACCTAAGGGTGCTCATTGCATGGAGATGAAACTTCCAGCTGAGAAGACAATGTTATGGCAACAAAGGCTTGGTCACATTGGTGAAAAGGGTTTGAGGACCCTGAAGAATAAAAATCTTGTTGAGGGTATGAACGATTGTAACCTTTAGTTTGATTTCTATGAACATTGCATTTATGGAAAACAAACCCATGTTTAGTTTTATTCTAGTTGTCACAAATATTTTGAGGTGTTGGACTTGATTCATTTTGATGTGTTTTGTCTTGTTAATGTTCCTTCAATTTCAAAATCTATTTACTTTGTTTCATTCATTGATGACTACAGTAGAAGGACATGGGTGTATTTCCTTAGAAGTAAATCTGAAGTCTTTAATAGATTCAAAGAGTTCAAATCTCTTGTAGAGAATCAAAAGGATAGAAAGATTAAGTGTTTGAGGACTGACAACAGTGGTGAGTTCTGTTTAGGAGATTTTGACAAGTTCTATAATCAACAAGGGATTGAGAGGCACAAGACAACTCCGTATACCCCTCAGCAGAATGGAGTTACAGAGAGGACGAATAGAACATTGATGGAGAGGGCAAGGAGTATGCTAAGTGGAGCTGGTCTTGAACAAAAGTTCTAGGTTGAAGTTGTTGCTACTGCTTGTCACCTAGTTAACAAGTCTCCTACATCAACACTCGTTGATAAGACACCTATGGAAGTATGGTCTGGTAAAAATCCTTCATTAAGACACATTTGAGTATTTGGTTGTGAGGCATATGCACATGTGCCTAAGGAGAAGAGGTCTAAGTTGGAGAACAAGGCTATAAAGTGTATCTTCATCGGTTATGGCATCGATGTGAAAGGGTATAAGCTTTGGGATCTAGTAGCTGAGAGAGTTCTGTATAGTAGAAGCGTGATCTTTAGAGAGCTCAATCCTTCTTCTATTATCTTGCAGCCAGAGAAAGAAGAGAAGAAAGATGATGTGGTTCAGCTCCTTTCCACCCCTGAGAAAGTTGAACCAATAACATCTATTGGACCTGATAATGAGGAGAGCTCTAGTAGCTCTGAAAGTTCAGAAGAAGATGAAGAACCTCAACCTCAACCTTTGAGGAGGTCCAAGCAGATAAGGCGGCTAAATGATAGGTTTGGTTATTCATTACATGATTCCAGTTGTATTTTTTCTTTGATTTCTAACACTGATGAGCCTAGAGCTGTGAATGAGGCTATGGGTATGAAAGATGTAGGTTCCTGGAAGGAGGCCATGGAAGAGGAGATGGCTTCTTTGGAAAAGAATAATACTTGGGACTCAATGCCTTTGTCTGAAGGATGAAAACCTGTTGGATGCAAATGGGTGTTCAAAAATAAATTCAGTGTAGATGGCAATGTTGAGAAATATAAGGCTAGATTGGTTGTGAAGGGGTATTCTCAGGTGGAGGGAATTAACTATGGTGAGATTTTCTCTCCCATTGCAAAACTAACATCTATTCAGTTCCTGTTATCTCTTATAGCAACGTATGATCTAGAAGTGGAACAAATGGATTTGAAGAGAGCATTCCTTCATGATGGCTTGGAGGAGGAAATCTATCTGTCACAGCCAGAGTACTATGTGGTAAAAGGTAAAGAAAATCTGGTTTGCAAGTTGAAAAAGTCTTTGTATGGTTTGAAACAGTCTCCTAGGATGTGGTACTAGAAGTTTGATGCCTTTGTGTTGAGTATTGGATTTCAGAGATCGAAATCAGATCATTGTGTTTACTACAAGTTTGACAATGATCACATTCTCATTATTGCATTGTATGTCGATGATATGTTACTGATTGGGAATGGTAAAAGTTTGATTTTTGATTTGAAGTCTCAGTTGTCAACATAGTTTGAGATGAAAAATCTAGGGGCATCTCAATACATTCTAGGAATGGAAATTAGAAGAGACAAAGCAAACATAAAACTTTGGTTAGGCCAGAGTAAGTATGTTAACACTGTGTTGGAGAGATTCAGCATGATGGATTGCAGACCTTTGACTATTCTTGTTATAATGGGGACAAAGTTATATGCTGAAGATTGTCCAAAGTCTCCTTCTAAGATAGCGGATATGAGCAGAGTTCCTTATGCTAGTGCGGTTGGTAGTTTGATGTATGTGATGGTCTGTACAAGACCAAAAATTGCCGAAGTAGTGGGAGTCCTTAGTCGATTTATGGCTAATCCTGGATGGGTACATGAGGATGCAGTGAAGAGAGTGTTCAGATATTTGTGGGGTACTTCTGAGTCTTCCTTATGTTATCATGGTTATCCTACATGACCTCGTCATTCACTTTGTATTCATGGATTCAGATTGGGCAGGTGACATTAACAGTAGGAGGTCCACCAGTGCTTATGTGTTCACTATGTTTGGTGGTGCTATTAGTTGGATGAGTAAGCATCAACCTGTGGTTGCTTTGTCCACTACTGAAGCTAAGTACATTGCAGCTACTCATGCTTATAAAGAAGCCATTTGGCTTAAGAGATTGTGTTCTAATGTTGGGTTTGATGCAGGGAAGATTACTATTTGTTGTGACAATTAGAGTGCCATATGTTTGGCAAAGAATCCTACTTTCTACGCAAGGACTAAGAATATTGATGTCCAATACCATTTTGTTCGTGACATGGTAGAGGATGGGAAGGTAAACTTGGAAAAAGTTGAAACTTTGATGAATGTTGCAGATTCGTTAACAAAACCTATGAGCACAAAGAAATTCATATGGTGTTTAGAGTCTATGGGCCTCACGGCCCCTAGCAATTAAATCATGGTGTTGATACTCCCTTTGCTCTTGTAAGGTGTTCGACAAGTGGGAGAATGTTAAGAAAAGTGTCTCAACCTTGTAACTTTGAAAGATTACTATTCTTCCTAGGTTTGGTATTTTTGAATACCCTTTATCTTGGACAATGGTCTGGAACTTTCAAATTTTCCAAAAGTTTCCAAGAGAGCTAAAAATAGTGAGACTTACTATTTTTAGTAAGTTCTTCAATTAAGCTCAGATATATCTGAAATGTTTCCCAGAAGGTGCGGAATGGCTAAGTGGACATCTTGGGTGAGTTTTGTCTCAAGATCATATCTAGATTGAAAGATATTAAAGTTTCTATTTTTTGAAACTGTCAGAAAAAGTCTTTGAACTCAATTACCAAAATTGAAACTTCTCTAAACATCCCCAAAATTAAGATAATTGGCATAGTGGGTTATGGGGTGATAGATCTCTTCACAAGCTTTCTAACACATTAAACGGTTCGTCAATCGGACACACAGATCAAAATTTATTGCCTCTGGAAGTTGGACCTTCTGTTTTGGGAAAAGTAAAAACGTGTTGGACACATAAAGGAGCTATAAAGGGGAGAGTTACATGTGTTGGTGTGTGGTTTGGCACATCACAAGGAATCTTTGATTGGAGATAATATGGGCACCACTTTTTGGGTGGTTTTAGCTCATGGTTTTGTAATTACCATTGGTGGTGTACTGTAT
Organism: Cunninghamia lanceolata; assembly: GCA_027924645.1. Classification (NCBI taxonomy): domain Eukaryota; kingdom Viridiplantae; phylum Streptophyta; class Pinopsida; order Cupressales; family Cupressaceae; genus Cunninghamia; species Cunninghamia lanceolata. The sequence continues at coordinate 16,188,573 of BSBN01001215.1, read as the reverse complement.
TGTATCTCCTATATAACATGAACTTGAGATGGAGGTTGTATGTAGGAATCTTATAGATGTTGAGTTACCTGCTGGATCTTTGGTTAGATATACTCCTGTAAAATCTTTCTCTACAAGTATATTGTAATCTTTGTGATTTTTGAATATATTAGGCGGCTTTGGAATGGGGTTTTTTACCTGAAAGGGTTTTTCCCACGTATATCTTGTGTTGTGAGTTTTGTGTTTTCATTTGGAAGTTGTTATTATCTTTCTGTTAATGTGCATCTTAATCTATAATTGTAAAAGTAAAATTTGCATAAGTCTTTCCTCATTAGATCAATGTAGGGAGTGTTTCCACATACCTTGCTTCCTTTCACAATTGCAACTACTTTGTGACTGTAGGACTTTGGTAGTGATCTGAGGATTTTCATCACAACTTCCTTATCACCAATAGTTCCTCCCATTCCTTTTATTCCATTGACAAGTTCATCAGCCCTTTGCATGAAGGATATAATGTTTTCATCTTCATTCATCTTTAAACTCTCATATTTAGCTTTCAAGCCCTGTAGCTTGGCTTCTTTTACAGAATCATCTCCTTCACATAGTTTCTTCAACTTTACCCAAACTTCATTTATAGTTTCTAGATCCATAACTTTTATGAATTTAGTGTCAGTCAAAGCACTTAACAAGGCATCTCTAGCTTTTACAGTCAACTCATATTCTTTGATTTCATCTTTAGTTGACAAACCATTTTTAGGTATGGTGTACTTTGTTTCTGTAGTTGTCCATACTTTATAACCAAGACAAAGGAGATAGCTTTTCATTCATACCTTCCAAAGAGTATAATTTGTCCCATCAAACTGCGGAGCTTCCTTTTTAAAAGACATCCTAGATCTCCCTCAAGATGTTAGGCTTTCTTCTGAGGAACCTTCTCTGATACTAATTGTTGAAATACACAAGACAACTGAGAGGGGGGGTGAATCAGTTGTCACAAAAACATAACTTCATAAACCATCAACTACTTAATTATTGATAATCAGATTTAACCATGAAAGCATGAAACCATAGACTTAATCACAATCACACATTCAACACAGTAGATACCAGATTTTTACATGGAAAACCCTAAAAGGGAAAAACCATGGTGGGTGTTAGCCCATAGAAAATATATGAGTTATAACAATACCAAAAAACAAAGGCTCACTACCTACAAGGCTCACTGCCCAAATTGCTCACTGCAAAGAATGACTCACTACCAAAAATGGTGAACTAATTAAGTAGCATCTACTCCATGCCTGAGTTCAGTTCCTTTGAAGCACAATATAACTTCTCTGGTCTACTCCTTCAAACCTTCACACTTATCTCTTCATTTTCACATCACACCTTTTTTCACAACTACATTACATGCTTTTATACAATTCATCAACCTTGGAATGTACATCAAGGTCAGCATTACATTCATCAACCATTGGAACGATCTCCAAGGTTGACATTACAAACATACATAAAATAGGTCTGGACCTAATACAAATTTTTCTAAGGAAAATATGTAAAGATGTATGTGGATCATGCCATGCCTTAGCTGGGACTCAAATCTAATCTTCCACGTCATGACACGCTTCTACAATCTTCAATGCATCTCCGTAATTAGTGAAATCAACCAAGTCAGCCAAGACTGGTGAGAACACTAGGTCTTCTAAGAACATTCTCCATTCACGATCTGACATTCCCTTTGCGGACCAACCAAAAGATAGGAACACAATCAGGAGACATCCACAAGCACATTATAATCATCAGAAACATCCACACAATACCCAAACACTTTTCCCATCAGATTCTTCAAACTAGAGCACAAGAATAACACTTCCAGCAACTGTCATAAGGAAAAGATCACTTGCAGACCACCAGATCATGAACCAATTGACTTGAAGGCGTATAATAACATCCTAGACTTAACTTTAGAACTGCAGATCATAACTCATCATTGCGAAGGAATGTGAAGCAAAATACTGTCACCCTGTCACCACAAAATATACAAAGGAAGTAGTTTTCACTCTGGTGAACATAACTCACTCAAATCTTCATACCAGAGGCTCAAACTTGGAATATAACATCTTTAAACAGACTTCCAAACAACTTCCAATCCAAAGGCCAAGATATTCATTCTACAGGAAATGCGGAGCAAACTTCTGGACTATTCTTTTGAATACAATACACTATTTCCACTGCAACTCACTGTTGCTACTGGAGGAGCTAATTTTCTCAATATCCTCAACATCAAGATAAGAGCACAGTTGACACCAATGACAACACATATATGTTGACATCAATGACAACATCGATTAGGAACATACTTGCAACATCTTAGGAATCAAAGCATAACACATATTCTCATGTCTCAAACCATCTAGAAATATTCTTCCATCTACCAAACAGATTCTAGCATTCCCACATACTTCACTCTTAGCATCATCTTCCAAAGGAATCAAGGTAATTCTCTTTCCATTTGATGTTATAGTGTTTATATTCTTTCTCCCATCATGTATAGCTTTCCTATCATACTACCAAGGTCTACCTAACAAAATATGACATACATCTATAGGCATAATATCACACAATACTTCATCATGATAAGATCCAATATGAAATTTCACCAAACATTGCTCACTCACCAGTACCTTATGATCATCTTGAATCCATGCTATTTGATAGGGCTTAGGGTGTTTCAATCTTTCCAACTTCAGCTTAGTCACTATCTCCTCTAAAACTAGGTTATGAAAACTACCACTGTCAATTACAACTTTACAACATTTACCTCCTGATTTGCATCTTGTTCTGAACAAACTTTTCCTTTGCGGTGGTTCCTCATTTGTCTCTACTTGAAATAGTGCTCTCCTCATCACAAATGATTCTCCTTTCTTAGGTTTGCCAACTGAACTAGGTGATTCAACAGGTTCTTCTTCCACATAGCTACTCTTCCACTATTCTCAATTCTCTTGCTTGTACTCCCCTCATTACATTCAAATGCTCTATGTCCTTCACCTCCACACTTGAAATAGGTTCCTTTGAATGTTCTCCAATCAGGTCCTCTTCCTTCTATTTTGTATCCTTCAATTTGGTAGGGACTAGGGTTTCCTCTGTGGTAGAAAATTTTGTCATCTCTCTGGTATGCATTGTTATCTATTTCCTCCTTCTTGAATGTGTTCTCTTGTCTATTCTGCTCCACATATGGTCTTTCTCCTCCAGAAAATGTTCTACCTCTCTAAAATTTACCAATATAGGGGCACCATGTCAACGTTTGTAAATATGGTCTTATGCTAGGTTTTTGAGGTGTTTTGAGTCTTGTGAGTCTAATAAGGTCATAATAGACCATTCCTAATGTAATTTGAGTCATGTAGGTTCATTATTGTAAAAAGTGTCATATTTTGTAATGTGGTCATATAATGTCAAAATTGGAATATGAAGAGTCATTAGGCAGAGAAAGGTTTTTGGTCATGGAATCTCAAAGGACAGTTAGGAAAATGGTTATAAAAAGGCATAATGAGACCTTGTATGGTCAAAGGAGGACTGTATATATAAATAAGATCAACAAAAGACCCTATTTTCATAGTAAAGTCTGTGGTTTCTATGTTTTTCTTGATAATTCCATGTTTACAGGCTTCTGTATGACCTTGTACAGTCAGATTCTTGAGGGGCAGTCATTGGAAGTGGTAAATCTATGAGTCTACATAATGTTTCTTTTGGTCTTGTTGAATTTCACTGAGTATAATGAAAGATATTGCAATTTGTGTGCAAACTATCCAGAAAATCTGTGTAAGGAGCCCGAGAGCAATAAAAATGGTATCAGTCTCATTTCACCCAATGAAATATCTATAAACTTGGTAGAATGAAGGTATTTGGAATAGGTTTTGGCATGGTATGAGTTTCAGGAGCCAAGAGTAAGGGTTTGTGCATGTATGGTGAAGACCTAGAGGGAAAATTCATGTAATTTCATTGCAAATGATAGTGTAAGTGTTAGGGTTTGCAAGAAGGCCCTTGAAAATGATCATATGAGCATGGAGTGAGCATGAGAGGGGTATTTTAGAAGTGTTTGAGTGATTGGTTGACCGGATAGAGGTAAGGAGTATTGATTTCCTATAAAACCCCATGAAACCTAGTCTAGAACAACTTAACCAAGGGTTTGATGTTTTGGGAAACTTTGTGACTGTTTCTCCTTGTGAAAATTGTTTATTCTAAGGTTTTGAAACATGTGGAGAGTATTGGAATAGAATTTGAAAGTTTGGAAGAAGATTGGTATAGGGTTGCTTTGTAAAAGTGGCCTAATTAGGGTTAGGAAAAAATAGAGGACAGTCAGTTTTTGAGCCTTTTGTTTCAAAGTAACCTATACTGGATTTTTGATATGTTTTCAAACTCAATAAAGGGTATCCAAAAAGCCCTTCACAGTCTCAAATTGAGGTCTGTAGCAAAAGATATGCTATGACAGTCCTTTTTAGAGGGCTACTAGCATTAGGACTGTCAAAGAAAGAAGTACCTATTGTAGAAGCATTTAAGTTGCATGAGGGGTGTTGATACATTGTGTTATTCTATATTAAGTTGGAAAAGGTCTTCCAAGTGATAAACAAAGCAATAAGTTGTTGGTTCTTTATTTGATGGGTGTTTGTCATGTTGCCATTGAGTTATGGAGCCAGTCATGAGCCCATTGTTGTGAAATATGCCTCCATTGGATTGAATTGAACCATAGCTCTGCATCATTTACCTCCTCTGACTCTCTATTTTTGATCATGCCTCTTGTTCAATTTTTCCTCAACTTTTAGGGTAAACTGATATGCTTCTTCCAAGGTTGTCATTCTAACGAAGCTCAAGTCTTCTTGAATGTTCAATCTCAGTCCATTGATGTATCTAGCCACTTTCTCCTTGCTTGCTTCACTATGTCCTATCCTTATGATCATCTTATGAAATTCTTTAGTATACTCCTTCATATATTTCTCCTTTTGTTTTAGGTTTTGTAATATCTTCAACAGTTCCAACTCATAGTCAGCAGGTGTAAATTGATTCTTCAATTTTGTCACCATCCTGTCCCATTTTGTAATCTTTTCTTTTCCTCTTTTGTTCCTATCCAACTGAACTTATTTCCACCATATAGCAGCATGTCCCTTTAGCTTAGTCTTTGCAAATTTTACCTTCTCCAGATCTTCCATTTCTTCATACTCAAGGTATTCTTCCATGTCAGTTATCTAGTCAATCAACTCTTCAAGGTTTAAATTGCTAGTATAGTTTGGTACATCAACTCTAGGTCTTTTTCCAATCTTTGAAATATCTCACAACATCTTGACTTGATCTGATTCTTCTTCTTCTTCACTTCCTAGGGTTTCACCATTTTGATCAGCGGATTGAAATTCTTCATCATCACTCTCAATATCAATTCTAGGGCTTAGTCCTTTTCTTCTATCTTCTTTAACAGAATCTAGTCTAATTCACATTATTTTCATCATCTCCACCATCTCATCTATCATACCATCCATTGTTCCAATAGAAGGGATTCTCCTTGGTGGCATTCTTCCTAGGATCAAGTGCAAACTACCTCAATTCGGCAATCGGGCTACAAGGTGACAATTGCCTCACAATCGGTGATCGGTTGCGGCACAAGTAACCTGCCTCGGTGATGTAGGAGCATCCTTGGTTCAAGAGCAATCTTGCATCAACCAAAACATTTGTATTTCATTTTGTTTGTAGTTCAGTTTGTTTCTTTTCATTTTCTAGTTCAATTCAATTCAAGTAGTTCAGTTAGAGAAAATTATGTATTTCTAGTCCAGTAACATTTTAGATCCTATGGAGCTGGATTTAGCATCTACATTCATTCATCTACATCATATTCATAATTCAGAGGTCCGCATGTTAATACTGAAAGTATATCGCTATCAGAAGATTGTTGTTTCTCAGAGCAAAGCATCCTGGTAATCACTAGAAATCAGCTGAAGGAGAAACTTGTAGAATCTTTTCTCGATCTTTGGAGCCTAATGACACATCAGTCGATGATCTTTGGTTTGTGGCTGACCTTCCGTGGAGATCCGCACTTTATTCCATCCATGTACCGGAAGTGTTCTATGCATTTAGGTCTAACCCATTTGTGTGTACATGTTACATCTCTTCTTTGGAATTTGTGATCTTCCTTGGCTAACACGGAGGAATCTATTGATCCAAATTAGATATATAATGATGTAATAGATCCTTAGGAAAGAAGCTAGAAATTGATTCATAATTCTTAGTTTAGATGTTTTGCGAAGGGAGCTTCAAAGCCTTATCTTGTGCATGTATGTAATCAGGCCTTTGAGCCCTAATTGGAAGCCCACATGTTGCTGACCAGATTGTATTTGAATTCTATGATATACTGAATGATTGAATCTGCATTTGTTCCATTTCTTTGAGTTGTTTCCATTGTGTTTACTCTTGCTGCATGGTTTGGATTGTTCATTCTATGAACCCTCCTACCGTGACTGCACCAAGTGGTATCAGAGCGAAAGTTTGATTCTTTGGAGCAAAGTGGTGAAGGGGATTCTATAAGATCTTGTTGTAAGTAGATCACTGATCTGAGGTAGGTTACCTGTGCACAACCGATCGCCGATTGTGAGGCAGTTGTCACCTTGTAGCCCAAGCGCCGAACCTGAGGTAGTTTACACTTGATCCTAGGAAGAATGCTATTGAGAAGAGTTGCTGCTATTGGAACAATGGCTGGTAGAATAGATGAGATGATGGAGATAATGAAAATAATGCGAATCCATTTGGATGCTGTTGAAGAGGATAGGTGAAGAGGATTAATGTCAAGACCTAATGTTGAAAGTGATGATGAGGAAGAATTTCAATCTGTTGAACAAACTGGTGAAACCCTAGAAGGTGATGAAGAAGAAGAATTAGATTAGGTAAAGATGTTGCGAGCTATTTCAAAGATTGGAAAGAGACCTAGAGTTGATGTGCCAAACTATACTGGTAATTTGAACCCTAAAGAATTGATTGACTGGATAAACAACATGGAAGAATATTTTGAATATGAGGAAATTGAAGATCTAGAGAAGGTGAAATTTGCAAAGACAAAGCTGAAAGGACATGCTACTATATGGTGGAAAGAAGTTTAGTTGGAAAGAAATAGAAGAGGAAAAGAAAAGATTACAAGGTGGGACCGGATGGTGACAAAACTGAAGAATCAATTTATTCCCATTGATTATGAGTTGGAACTATTGAAAAGATTGAAAAACTTGGGGCAGAAGGAGAAATCTGTGGAGTACACTGAAGAATTTTATAAGATGATCATAAGGATGGGACATAGTGAAGCAAGCAAAGAGAAAGTGGCTAGATATATCAATGGACTGAGATTGAATATTCAAGAGGAACTAAGTTTGGTAAGAATGACATCTTTGGAGGAAGCATATCAGTTTGCCCTGAAAGTTGAAGAGAAGATGAATAAAAGACATGATCAGAGACAGAGAGGAAGAGGAGGTAAATTTTAGAGAAGTAGAACTTATTCCAAAGGAGATAGATCATTTCTAGAGCAAAATAAATTTGACAGCCCAGTTAAGAAGGATGACAGAGATAACAATGCATACCGGAGGAGTGACAGAAATTTTCATCATAGAGGCAACTACAATTCATACCAGAATGAAGGATGTAGGAGAGAAGGAAGAGGATTTGATAAGAAGACATTTAGAGGTACTTGTTTCAAATGTGGAGGTGAAGGACATAGAGCATTTGAATGTAATCAAGGTAGTACAAGTAAGAGGATAGAAAACAGTGGAAGAATGACCTATGTTGAAGAAGAACCTGTTGGATCACCTAGTTCAGTTGGCAAATCTGAGAAAGGAGAATCATTGGTAATGAGGATAGCACTATTTCAAATAGAGACAAATGAAGAACCACCACAGAGGACAAGTTTGTTTAGAACAAGATGCAAATCCGGAGGTAAGTGTTGTAAAGTTGTGATTGATAGTGGTAGTTTAGATAACCTAGTTTCAGAGGAGATGGTGACTAAGATGAAGTTGGAAAGATTAAAACACCCTAAGCCCTATCAGATAACATGGATTCAAGATGATCATAAGGTACTGGCGAGTGAACAATGTTTGGTGAAATTCCATATTAGATCTTATCATGATGAAGTCCTGTGTGATATTATGCCTATGGATGTTTGTCATATCTTGTTGGGTAGACGTTGGTAGTATGATAGAAAAGCAATACATGATGGGAGAAAGAACACATACACTATAACAGAAAATGGGAAAAGAATTACTTTGATTCCTTTGGAAGATGATCCTAAAGATGTGGTATGTGGGAATGCTAGAATCTATTTGGTAGATGGAAGGAAATTTCTGGATGGTTTGAAACAAGAAAGAATGTGTTATGCCTTGATTCCTAAAAAGCCTAAAACTTTGAAGAAAGAGACTGAACTGGATGAGATAAGAGAGTTGCTGACAGAGTATAAAGACATCATATCAGATAATGTGCCTGATGGATTTCCACCTATAAGGAGTATCAGTCATCACATGGATCTTATTCTTGGAGCAAGTTTGCCTAACAAAGCAGCACACTGGATGACACCGACAGATAATGAAGAACTAAATAGATTGATACAAGAGTTGTTGAGGAAAGGTTTGATCACAGAAAGCTTGAGTCCTTGTGTAGTACCTGTAGTTTTGGCACCTAAGAAGGATGGAGAATGGAGAATGTGTACTGATTCTAGAGTAATAAACAAGATCACAGTTAAGTATAGATTTCCTTTACCTAGGATGGATGATATCATGGATTGTTTGAGTGGAGCAAGATATTTCACAAAGATAGATTTGAAGAGCGGATACCATCAGATTAGAATCAGAGAAGGTGATGAATGGAAGACTACTTTTAAGACAAATGAAGGATTGTATGAGTGGTTAGCGATGCCTTTTGGATTGACAAATGCACTGAGTACTTTCATGAGATTGATGAATGAAATTTTGAAGAAATTCTTGGGTAAGTTTGTTATTGTATACTTGGATGATATTTTGATTTTCAGTAATACAAAAGAGGAACATTTGTGGCATATTAGACAAGTTTTGCAGAGGCTGAGAGAAGAGAAATTGCTGATAAACATCAAGAAATGTAGTTTCATGAAAGAAGAGTTACTGTACTTGGGATTTGTGATTTCTACGGAAGGATTGAAGGTGAACCCTGAGAAAGTGAAAGTAATTTTTGAATGGCCTACACTGGAGAGCATTTGAGAAGTTAGATCATTTCATTGATTGACTAGTTTCTATCAAAAGTTCATCAGAAATTTTAGTTCAGAATGTAACTCTATGACAGAGACAATGAGAGGTGACAGAAAAAATTTCAAGGGGACATCTAGAGCAGATAAGAATTTTGAGTTGTTGAAGCAGAAAGTAACAGAGCAACCTATTTTGGCATTACCAGATTTCAATAAAGTATTTCATGTCGATTGTGATGCAAGTGGCAATGCGATTGGAGCAATGTTAAGTCAAGAAGGAAGACCTGTAGCATATTTCAGTGAGAAGTTGAATGATACAAGGAGAAGATGTTTAGTTTATGATCAAGAGTTCTATGCCATAATTCAAGCTTTGAAGAAGTGGAGACATTACTTGTTGCCTAAAGAGTTTGTGTTGTATACAGATCATCAAGCTTTGCAATATTTGAATAGTCAAGGTAAGTTGAATTAGAGACATATGAGATGGGTAGAATTCATGTAGAGTTATACTTTTGTGTTGAATCATAGGAGTGGTAAATCAAACAAAGTTGCTCATGCCTTGAGTAGAAGAAGAAACTTGTTGACAGAGATGAGAGTTGAAGTGTTGGGTTTTGATGAATTGAAGAATATATATGAGGGAGACATTGATTTTGCAGAACCTTGGAAAGCATGTAAGGAACCTGTTGTGATAGATAGGAGTAAGTGGTTAGACTATTTCATTCAAGAAAATATGTTGTTCAGAGGAAGTTAGTTGTGCATACCTACAAGTTCAATGAGAGATAATTTGATCAAGGAGAAGCATAGTGGTGGATTGGCAAGACATTTTGGCATTGATAAGATAGTGGCTTTGGTGAGTGAAAATTACTTTTGGCCTCATATACATAAGGATGTTTGGAGATTTGTGTAGAGTTGTAGAGTTTGTCAAGTTGCAAAAGGGAGTAGTCAGAACACTGGATTGTATAAACTTTTGACAGTACCGGAGAGACCTTGGTAAGACATAAGCATGGATTTTGTAATGGGATTTTTGAAGACACTGAGAGGACATGATTCAATATTTGTAGTGGTTGAAAGATTTTCAAAGATGGCTCATTTAATACCTTGTAAGAAGAAAACTGATGCAGTGCATGTAGCAGACCTATTTTTCAAGGAGATTGTGAGATTGCAGACCTATTTTGAAGGACACTTTGGAAGAAGATGAAGACAGACTTGAAGTTCAGCTCAACTTTTCATCCACAGACTAATGGACAGACAGAGGTAGTGAATAGGAGTTTGTGAAATTTGTTGACATGTTTGGTTGGAGAGAAGACAAGAAGTTGGGATTTGATTATTTCACAAGTAGAGTTTGCATACAATAATTCAGTAAATAGGAGTATCAGAAGAACACCTTTTGAAATTGTTACCAGAGTGAATCCTAGAGGAGTTCCATTAAGAGATATTGATACAGAAGAAAAGAGGAGTGCAGAAGCAGAAGAATTTGTAGATCATATGAAGACAGTGCATAATCAAGTGAAGAAACATTTGGAGGATATGAATAGTAAGTACAAAGAGAAGGCAGATGGGAAGAGAAGACATAAGAAATTTGAAGTTGGAGATGAAGTGATGGTGTACTTGAGAAAAGAAAGATTTCTAGTTGGGACATATAACAAGTTGAAGATGAAGAAGTTTGGACCTTGTAAGATACTCAGAAAATTTGATTCAAGAAATACATATGAAGTTGAGTTACCGAAAACATTGGGTATATCACCTATTTTCAACATTGTAGATCTTTATTAGTATCATGAAGCATAGTTCAGTGACCGCATAGAAGAAGACTTGAAGAAGCAATTACCACAAAAAGCACCAGAGCAGGTTGAAGACATTTTGGATAGCAGAGTTGGACGCAGCACTACAGGAAGACAATACAAAGAATATATTGTGAAGTGGAAAGGCAGACCGGAAGAAGATTCATCATGGATTTCTTAGGCTGAGGTGGACCGTCTTGGTTCTCCCCTAGCCCCAACAAAGTGAGTGACTCAATTTTTCAATAACCCTGGATGTCTGATGCAGGAGCATCCCTGGTACAAGAGCAATCTTGCATCAACCGAAACATTTGCATTTCATTTTGTTTGCAGTTTGGTTTGTTTCTTTTCATTTTCCAGTTTAGTTTAGTTTAGGTAGTTCAGTTAGAGTAGATTCTATATTTCTAGTCTAGTAACATTTCAAATCCTATGGAGCTGGATTTAGCATCTGCATTCATTCATCTACATCATATTCAGAATTCAGAGGTCCGCTTGTTAATACTAGAAGTATATCACTATCAGAAGATTGTTGTTTCTCAGAGCAGAGCATCCTAGTAATCACTGGCAATCAGCTGAAGGAGAAACTTGCAAAAGATTTTCTCAATCTTTGGAGCCTAATGACACATTAGTTGATGATCTTTGGTTTGTGGTTGACCTTCCTTAGAGATCTGTACTTTATTCCATCTATGTACTAGAAGTGTTCTATGCATTTAGGTCTGACCTATCTGTGTGTACACATTACTTCTCTTCTTTGGAATTTGTGATCTTCCTTGGACGACACATAGGAATCTATTGATCTGAATTCAATATATAATGATGTGATGGATCCTTAGGAAAGCAGTTAGCAATTGATTCATAATTCTTAGTTTAGATTTTGTGCGAAGGGAGCTTCAAAGCCTTATCTTGTGCATGTATGTAATCAGGCCTTTGAGCCCTGATTGTAAGCCCACATGTTGCCAGCTAGATTGTATTTGAATTCTATGATATACTGAATGATTGAATCTGCATTTGTTCCATTTCTTTGAGTTATTTCCATTGTGTTTACTCTTGCTGCATGGTCCGGATTGTTCATTCTGTGACCCCTGCTACCATGACTACACCACTCGGATTCGGTGATCTATCCACAACAAGATCTTATAGAATTCCTTCACCAACTTCTCTCACTTCACTCCCAAAGATTCAAACTTTCGCTCTAATATCACTTGGTGCAGTCATGGTTAGGAGGGTCCTCAAAGAGAACTATCTAGGCCATGTAGCTAGAGTAAACACAACGGAAACAACTCAAATATATGAAGCAAATGTAGATTCAGTCATTCAATATATCATAGAATTCAAATACAGATTGGCTAGCAACATGTGGGCTTACAATTAGGGCTCATTGGCCAGATTATAGAATATCAGAATATGCACAAGATATAGCTTTGAAGCTCCTTCACACAAATTTAAATTATCAACTTGTAATACTATCAATCACTATCGAATTCTACTTTCCTAGGCATCTATTACATCAATATATATTATCTCCAGTACAAAAGATTCCTCCGCATCGGCCAAGGAAGGTTACAAACTCCAATGAAGAGGTGTAACGTGTGTACACGAATAGGTCGGACCTAAATGAATGGAACTCCTCTATGAATGAATGGAATGATGAACGGATCTCAAGGAAGGTTGGCCACAGACCAAGCAACATTGAATGATGTGTCTTTTAGCTTTGCAAGTGGTGAAATGCTCCACAAGTCTTCTCCTTTAGCTGATTATTTGAGATTGTCAGGATGCTCTATTCTAAGAAAATAATTAATCTTTTGATAGTGATAACTTTCTGGTACCTAATCCAAATGCTCTGAGCTTTGGATATGATGTGCATGAATGAATCTAGATGCTAAGTCTAGATCTACAAGATTTGAAATGCAACTGTGGTAGAATGTGGACCAAAATACAGAAACTGCTACTGACTGAACTACCTGAACTGAACTGGAAACTAAAAAGAAACAAACTGAAATGCAAACAAACTAAGATGCAAATGTTTTTTGGTTGATGCAAGATTGTTCTTGAACCAGGGATGCTCCTGGATCAATACATCAATGGACTAATATTGAACATTCAAGAAGAATTGAGTTTGGTAAGGATGTCAACATTGGAAGAAGCATATCAGTTTGCCTTGAAAGTTGAAGAAAAGTTGAACAAGAAGCATGAGCAGAGACAAAGAGCTAGAGGAGGTAAATTTCATAGAGGTAGAACATATTCCAGAGAAGAAAGATCATATGCAGAGCAAAGTAGGCAAGATTACACATTCAAGAAGGAGGATAGAGATAGCGATGCATACCAGCGAGATGATAGAACTTTCTATCACACAGGAAACCCTAATTCATATCAAAGTGAAGGATATAGAAGATATGGAAGAGGACTTGATAGGAGAACATTCAGGTGAACCTATTTTTGTTGTTATATGGAGCCTAATCAGACTTGGAGGTTAAATTTACCCCACTTTTATCAGTGCAGTTTCTCGCCAAATTATTTAACGGGGTCAAGGGGTAGCGCCCCTTGCAAGGGTTTGGGAGTAGTGCCCCCAAGACAGGGTTAAGGGGTAGCTCATAAAAAAAACCCTATTTTTGTAACCAACATAAGGCTTGATAAAAGTAGCTAAGGGTTAGGGTTTCTGTTGATGTATTGTAGCATTTTGTAGCGGTATTGAGTTACAAGGATTGCTAGTTGTAATCGATTTGATTTATTGGATAATACTATCAGACTCTCTGTTGATGGATGTAGCCCAAGTTTGGGTAAACCATGTTAAAACTTATCTCTCGCTGTTATTATTTCTGTGTTTTTTCATTCCTCTATTTAATCTTTATTTGCATTTAATTCATATCTTCTGCATGCAATCCCTAACAAGTGGTATCAGAGTGGGTTGTGTTCGATTATTGTCTGCAGGAAGGTCTCACGGTTGAGTGGGAGCATTGGCGGATGAGGGTAAATTGAAGGTAGATAAATTCAATGGGTAGAACTATCAGTTATGGAAGATGCAGATGGAGGATTATCTCTATCAGAAGGATTTATGGAGGCTGTTGGAAGGAATAGCCAAGAAACTGGCAACAATGACTAATGAGGATTGGAATCTTCTATACAGAAAGGCATTGGGAACCATTATGTTGTGCCTGGCACCATCTGTGGTGTTCAATATAATAGAAGCGAAGACAACAGATGGTCTGATGAAAGCTTTGACTAAATTTTATGAAAAACCCTTAGCCTTAAATAAGGTATTTCTCATAAAGCATTTGTTTAATCTAAAAATGATTGAAGGTGGATATGTGATAGATCATTTAAATGAGTTTAATATGATTATTAGTCAGTTAACTTCTATAAAAGTAAGTTTTGATGAAGAGGTGATGGCTCTCTTGATATTATGTTTTTTGCTAGAAAGCTGGAATAGCTTGGTAATGGTTGTAAGTAACTCTATCTCTAGTTCAAATACTTTAAAATTTGATGATGTTGTTGGTGTTATCCTTAGAGAGGAAATGCAATGGAAAAGCTCAGGCGGAGCCACATCAGGTAGTGTTTTGAATGCAGAAAGTAGGGGCAGATCAAAGGAAAGAGGAAAAGGTTCTGGAGGTCATGGGAAGTCACGAGGAAAATCAAAGGACAAGAGGTCCCAATCTAGAGGACAGAAGGATTGCTATTACTATGGGAAACTAGGTCATTTGAAGAAAGATTGCTAGTATCGGAAGAATAAAGAAAGAGACAAACAAGAAGGCAATAAGGAGGCAAATGTGGTAAGTAATAAATCTAAAGATGATGCTTTGATTCTTTCCCTAGATAATGCTGATGATTCATGGGTTTTAGATTCAGGGGCCTCATTTCATGCTATGCCCCATAGAAGTTATTTTCTTGATTATGTCCTAGGGGATTTTGGGTTGGTTTATTTGGGAGATAACAAACCCTATCAGATTGTTGGAAAGGGAAGAATCAAGATTAAGTTGCAAAATGAGAATCATTGGCTACTACAAGAGGTAAGGCACATTCCAAGGTTAAGTAGGAATTTAATTTTAGCAGGGTAACTAGTTGATGAAGGTTGCATTATTACATTTACTGATAAAAATTGGAAGGTTTCAAGAGGTGCCTTAATAGTAGCAAAAGATGTGAAAATAGGCACCTTATATCTTTGTACAGGTCATATTGTTCCTTCTACTTTAGTTGTTGTAGAGAAGAATCAAACATGTTTAGGAACAGTTGCTGTGGGTTCACAGGAAGAGACTGAAACAATTGCTGCAGGTTCTGAGACAACACTGTGGCATAACAAACTTGGGCATATGAGTGAAAAAGGTATGAAGGTACTTCATTCTAAGAAAGTTTTCCCAGGTCTAAAATGTATTAATATGGATTTCTATGAAAGTTGTGTGTATGGCAAACAAAAGAGAGTAAGTTTTCTGAAGGATGAGAAGTAAAAGAAAGATGAAATGTTGGAGCTTGTGCATATAGATGTATGGGGACCAGCTCAAGTATCTTCTCTCACTCTTGGTATTATGGTACATTCATAGATGATGCAACTAATTAGGTTTGGATTTATTTCCTTAGGTAGAAATCTAATGTATTTGAAACATTTAAGAAATGGATAAGCTTGGTTGAGAATGAGACGGGTAAAAGATTAAAATATCTCAGATCTGATAATGGTGGTGAGTATTGTAGCAAAGAATTTGAGGATTATTGTTCCTTTAATGGAATTCGTAGGTAGAAAATGGTTCCAGGAACTCCACAGGAGAATGGAGTGGCTGAGCACATGAACATGACAATAATGGAGCGTACAAGGAGCATGAGATTGCATGCTGGGCTGTCTTTAAACATGTGGGTAGAGGCTGTTAATACCGCTATATATTTAATTAATAGAGGTCCTTCAGTTCCTTTGGGCTGTGGTATTCCAGAGGAAGCATGTACAGGTAAGAAGGTGAGTTATTCTTTTCTCAAAACCTTCAGATGTGAAGCATTTGCACATATAGATTCTGAAAATAGAACCAGGTTGGATGCAAAATAAAGAAAGCATATCTTCATTGGATATGGCACTGATGAGTTTGGTTATAGGCTTTGGGATGTTGAAAATCTAAAAATTGTGAGAAGTAGGGATGTTGTATTCAATGAGAAGGTGTTGTACAAAGATCAGTTGCAGCAACATGAGAAGAAAGAAAATGATTATGTGGTGCTAGATGATACTCCAGATAGTGATGTTCCAATGGTTCCTCATGTTCCACAATAGTAACAAGAAATACCACAAATTCCAGTGAATGTTAGATAGTCAACAAGGTTAAGTAGACCTCCTGAAAGGTTTTCTCCCTCTTTGTATTCTATTTTGTTAACAGATGCTAGTGAACCAGAAGGGTATGATGAAGCTATGCAAGTGAATACAAAGGTTCAGTGGTAGCTTGCAATGAAAGAATAAATGGACTCCTTGCTGAAAAATTAGACTTGGGAATTATCTAAGTTGCTTGTAGGTAAAAAGGGTTTACCAAATAAATGGGTTTATAGGATGAAAGAGGAAGATGGAGGTAAGAAAAGATTTAAAGCCAGGTTAGTTGTAAATGGATTTGCATAAAAAAAGGGCATTGATTTTGATGATCTTTTTTCTCTGGTTGTTTAGATGACTTCTATTCGTACTATTTTAAGTATTGTGGCTGCTGAAGATTTGCATTTGGAATAGCTAGATGTGAAAATTGTCTTTCTCCATGGTGATTTGCAGGAGGAGATATATATGGAATAGCCCCAAGGATTTGAGGTCAAAGATAAGGAGAAACTGATGTACAGATTGAAGAAAAGCTTATATGGATTGAAACGGGTACCTCGACAATGGTACTTGAAATTTGATAGTTTTATGGCTGAGAAAGGCTACATATGGTGTAATTCTAACCATTGTGTTTATTTTAAGAGGCTGGATAATGATAGCTACATTATTTTATGTTTATATGTTGATGACATGCTTGTACAAGGGTCTAACATGGATAACATAAGAGAGTTAAAACATCAATTAGCACAATCATTTGTTATGAAGGATTTGGGGGCAGCAAAACAATTCCTTGGTATGAAAATTTGTAGATATAGGAAGAATAGAAAATTGACTCTATCTCAAGATGATTATGTTGAAAAAATGTTGCAGAGATTCCATATGGAGAATGCAAAAGTTGTCAACACATCTTTGTCTAGTCATTTGAAATTGACTAAGGAGATGTGTCCTAAGACACAAGAGGAGGAAGAAAAAATGTCCAAGGTACCATATGCTTCAGCTATAGGAAGTTTAATGTACACCATGGTATTCAAAAGACCAGATATTGCACATGCTGTAGGAGTCGTAAGCAGGTATATGAGTCATCCCGGATTGGATCATTGGAATGTGGTAAAATGGATTCTTAGATATTTGAGAGGTACATCCAATAAACACTTATGTTTTGGGGGCTCTAATATTGATTTAGTAGGTCATGTAGACTCAGATTTGGTAGGGGATATTGATACCAGGTGGAGCACTACAGGTTATGTCTTTACCATAGGTGGGACAGTGGTGACACTACAACAAAAGAGGCAATTAAAGCGTCTAAAATAGCACCAAAATTTAGTGCATTTGATTCCATGAATTAGACACTTTTTTCGGCACCAAACTCGGTGCCCAATTGCATTTCACTTTTGCACTAGATTTAGCACCAGGTTTAGCATGGGTTATAACGTCAGGCTTAGCGCTGCGTTTAGTGCGAGATTTTAGTGCCAGGTTTAGCGCCGGATTTAGCGCCATATTTTGTTGCTTCTAGTTTGGCTTCTGATTTTGCTTTTTGGTTTTACTTCTTTTGTTGCTTCCAAGTTTGCTTCCGATTTTGCTTCCAATTTTGCTTCCAGTTTTAGTTCTAGTTTTGCTTCCAGGTTTGCTTCTAGTTTTGCTTCCAATTTTGCTTCCAATTTTGCTTCCAGGTTGGCTTCTAGTTTTTCTTCAAATTTTTCTTCCAGTTTTGCTTTCGGTTTTGCTTCCAATTTTGCTTCAAAGTTTTCTTCTAGTTTCGCTTCCAATTTTGCTTCTAGTTTTTCTTCTGGTTTTACTTCTAGTTTGGCTTCCAATTTTGTGTCTGGTTTTGCTTCTAGTTTTACTTCCAGTTTTGCTTCTAATTTTGCTTCTGATATAACGTTGCTTGTTGCTACCATTTTGTATCTTTTGTTGCTTCTAATATGGCTACTATTATTGCATCTTTCGTTTCTTCTAAAATTGCTTCCATTATTACTTCTTTGTTTGTTACCTAAATTGGTTCTATTTTTGCTTCCTGGATAACGCCAAGTTTTGCTTCCAAGATTGCTTCTAGTTTACTTCTAGTTTGGCTTCCATTGTTGCTTCCTTTTTTGCTTCTAAAAATTATTCTTGTTTTGCTTACATTTATTAATTTAATATGTTTTATTTCAATTTAATTAGTTAAATATATCATGCCTCTTAAATAACTCATATGATTATAGAGTAAGTAATTTAATTATTTAACTCATATGATTAAATAACAAGATAATTATTATAACATGATCATCATCTATAATTAAAACAAATGAGTCAAATATCTATAATTTAATTGAATTTGACAACATCCATCTTGAGCAATAAATTACATACGTAATAAATATCCATCAAAAAATTATCAACCACTTTCGATATATATAAATTGACAGTCAATACTGATAAGATCATCATCATATATAACTAAAACAAGTGAAAGTTAAATATGCCAATAGATCAAATAACATGTCAAAGTGATACATGTACAAATGATATAAGTAAAAATGATAAATTATGTAACTCAAAATGATACAAGTCAAGATGATACATGTCCAAATGATATAAGTCAAAATGATACATAAATTTATGATACAACTCATAATATGGTATTGCAGGCTATGAAAATGATACATATGATATCGACCATGAAAAGAGGCATCATAACGATATATCAACAATGATTCATGATGCAATCTATATGATCATAAATGTCACTGGCTACTACTAGCAACTACCTCATCATCATCATCACCATCGTGATCATCATCATCATCATCATCATCATCATCATCGTCATCAGCCTTGGTGTCTTCTGTATCTGCATCATCATCATCCTCTGCCATGTGATCTGTACCAGAACCAACATAATCTAGATCTCTATAATGAGGATCATCTTGATCTTCTAGAAGACTTGTGTTCTGCAAAAAAAATATTTAAAATGAAAAATTATTATTTATTTCATGCAATAATCTATTTTTCTGCTATATATCTAATATTACAACATATGAAATGAAACCATAATCATATTACATCATATAACAGTACACATACCATAATAAAATTTCAAAAAAGTTACAGCTAATATGTCATTCCAATGATGTAAAAACATGCAACAATTCTAATAAACGTTAGTAAAGATCATAAACAATTTGTTATAAATTTAACTATCAACTGTAAATTCTATTACATAACCTTAAGTGCCACAAATTGCTTGGTCCATGTATGTTCTTTTTCACTATTAATTTAATAACCTGCATTAGATAGAAACATTAAAGAGTTTTTAAGTAGCAGTTGATTAAATTCTCTTACATGTCATTAAGGAATGCACATTTTTTTTTCAATAATTATTTATCTTAAGGTTCATGAGTAACCTTAAGATAAAGGTATATTTTGTTTGAAAAAAAAAATGAAGCTAGCAATATGGCTTTATCCAGCTGATTTTAGAAAGAAAAAATGTTAGCCCTATTACTCATAGGTCTTCAATGTGAGCAGGAATAGGGCAAATTTGGGATTTAGAAAGAAAGATAAAGTTTAGGGTGTCTTCAAGATAACTAGCACAAGCAAGGAGGTCAACCATGCACACATAATGATCAAATGCAATAAGGGTTACAAATGTGATTGAAGTATGTACAGCTCTCATCCACCAAAACCTGCATGGTTGCATGCACCTAGAATACAAGCAAAGCTTACAATGTTAGGATATGTTCTAATTAATTCAAAGATTTTGAAAGCATCCTTACAAAATCCATTTTGTGCATATCCTGTAATCATTGCATTCCATGAGATGACATCTCTTTAAGGAATTCTGTCAAACAGTTCTTGTTTTTTGTCTATGATTCCATATTTTGTGCATATCCTACAATCATTGCATTCCATGAGACCACATTTCTTTGAGGCATTATGTCAAACAGTTCATGTGCCTTGTCTATGCTTCCACATTTTGCATACATGTTTAACAAGGCAATTGCAAATACAACACCTAACAAAATTCCTCTATCCTTTTCTATTTATGATGAAAAAAGTGCCACACTAAGGGGCATACAACTACAAACTATCTAGTGGTGGGAGCTCAAGCTATAAATGCCATATACTTCCCTCTTGCTCAATAGATACCTAATTGCACCATATGTCATGAGACTCATGAAATTGTCCACTACTACAAAAGTGAAAGGATGTTCCTATCAATTACTAGTGCAAGGTTTGTCACACATCAATCTCTTGAAGGCAAGGACGGAAGTGAGTCCGAATGGAGGTGGGCAGAATTAACACAGAAGTAATACTAAAGTGCAAATCAGTTGTAGACTTGACATAGTCCGTCCACTCATTTGCTAGCCTTGGGATTTGCAGGCTTTGATGAAGCCTCTCAAGGCTTCTATAAAACAAGAGACCGTCATAGGAGAAGCAGAAGAATCCTCAAGTAGGATACGATGACAGACTCTAAGAATGAACTTGCAAATGGAGGCGGTCCAAATGATATGAATGTACCACCTTCCCATAGGTGTCAAAATCCCGCACATGGAATCATGATCCTCAGGATTGGAGGTCGGGGGAGAACTTGCCCGCAGGCTTCTTTTTAAACTAAGGCAAGATTGAAGCAGATTGTGCTATTTGTTCTTAGGAGTGGTCCAAATGAAGCGATGCCTCAACATTTCAGAGTGGAGTTCTGCTATGAGGAGGATGAAACTGAAGGGCAACAGATTGTGTACCTATTCAACAAAGCCTCCAATGAAGAAAAAGTGGCATCTTGAAAGTGATCGGGGCTGGTTTCTAGTCAGGAGGGCACACACATGACTGACAAGTGCTGTAACATTTTTTCTAGAACTATGTACAGGTTATGGGAGCAAGGCTTTGGGGGCTAAGAGCTATGATGAGATTGGTGAGGGAAGATCTAATGGACATGGTCAGGACTGCCATGGATGGTGTGGAAGTGGAGCCCGAACAGGGATTTGCTCTTGCCACCCTCAGCCTGAATGAGGAGAAGAAGAAGGTGAAGCTGCACAAAGCTTGGGCCCTCTACAAAAAGGGTGTGGAGAAAGAAAATAACATAGAAGAGTTTTTGAAATTCCTAGAAGCCAACCCGGGTCTGATTGATGAAAATGTAATAGCTAGGATGGTGGATATTGCTGAAGGCATAGGTCATATATATCACTAGATGTAATGCCTCAGCTTTGTATGTAAACTTTTTTTTTATATTTTCATATATGGAGCTACCTCCATATCTAGTAGTGTTTACCAAAAAAAAACATTTCTTTGAGGCATTCTATCAAATAGTTCACGTGCCTTGTCTATGCTTCCACATTTTGCATACATGTCTAACAAGGCAGTTACAACTACAACATCTGACAATATTCCTCTATCCTTTATGTATTGATGGACGTCCATACCCTATTCCAAAGCTCCCATTTTGACACAGGTAGGGAGGATGGTGGCAAAGGTTGTGGAATTTGGCTTTACACCAGCTAATTGCATTTTCTTTTAAATTTCTGAAGCCTTTTCAACAAATCCATTTTGTACATATCCTACAGTCATTGTATTTCATGAGCACATTTCTTTGAGGCATTCTGTCAAATAGTTCACGTGCCTTGTCTATGCTTCCACATTTTGCATACATGTCTAACAGGGTAGTTGCAACTACAACATCTGACAAAATTCCTCTATCCTTTATGTATTGATGGATGTCCATACCCTATTCCAAAGCTCCCATTTTGACACAGGCAGGGAGGATGGTGGCAAAGGTTGTGGAATTTGGCTTTACACCAGCCAATTGCATTTGCTTTAAAATTTCTGAAGCCTTTTCGACAAATCCATTTTGTGCATATCTTGCAGTCATTGCAGTCCATGAGACCACATTTCTTTGAGGCATTATGTCAAACAGTTCATGTGCCTTGTCTATGCTTCCACATTTTGCATACATGTCTAACAGGGCAGTTGCAACTACAACATCTGATAAAATTCCTCTAACCTTTATGTATTGATGGATGTGTTGGGACAAAAATTCAAATCCTAAAGAATTCACCCATAAGATCCATTTCCTGCCATGTACTTTTCATTTATTTAATTAGTGTCCCCACCATATCCGCCTTCGACCCACAAAAAATTCATATACGATGTGTCAAAGCCTTAGTCTTTATGGAAGAACCTTCGACATATCGGCAGGACTTCTTTGAAAATCACTTCGACACCCTGAAAAATGTTAAAAGGTGATTGGGAGGTCGGTGTGACACCTTTAATGTGTCACACTGATAAAATGATTAAATCAATATCTACATACATGAATACTTGACAAGTATTTCGAGATGATATTTCAAGTTCAAAGAGACAAAGATATCGGAGTGTCAGGATGAATCTTTCTGAGGTTTCTTTGACATTCTGACCCGAAAGGAACCTATCGATGAGATTTCAAAATAGTGAAGTAACATTCCATTTCGGCATGGCGGGCTGACTTAGAGATATGTCCTACCAAATGACCGATATTTCAAAGTGTCGAAGGGAGTCCATATTCAGTCTCCCCGAAAAAATGAACACGTCGATAATTAAGAAAACATTAAGGAAAGGCACATATATCGAAAGGAGGGGATTTCAGGAAGACCACCATTTGAGCTATAATGAGGTCCTGATAAATAAAGAAATAATAAATCCTTCAAACGAAATGATTATTTTGCCGAGGTGACAGGAGGTGATATGTTGCAAAAATTTAATGTTTCCTTGATGATTTGAAAGCCACCATTAATGATTAGAGTAGAGTAAAAAGGGAAATCTTGAAATATTTGGTTCAGTACGCAAGCATGAGAGCTGGGGAAAGCATCTGCAACTGATACAGTTTGGTTTTCCAAGTAAGTATTCTGAAGCTTAAGCTTTCTGATTTGGAATTGCAACTAAGAAAAATCTCTTGCATTCCATCATGGAAGAAACATCTGATAATCCTAAGGCTAAAAGGCAAAAGTTAAATGAAAGACACCTGAACAAGGACTTAATAGACCAATGTCCAAAATCAGGGCAAAAATTTTGAAGGCCCAATTAAATCCAAACGTAGAGAAATTAGAGGATGAATACAAACAAGTAGGAGATGTGTGGACTTCCATAAGGGGGTATGATCTTTTCATCTACCACTACAAGAAAATGCATAGGCATTCCCCTATGTCAAACCCATGGTGGCTGAATTTAGGAAAGTTGGTAGTGCCAAATGTTTTTGTGAATGTGGAATTCCTAAAAATGTTAGCTGAAAGTTACAACCCACAAAACTCCATGATTGAATTGAAGGATGGTATGGGATTTTTCCCTGTCACCCAGGACTACATTTCAATGGTGTTCCAACTAGATAGTAGCTTTGATGTGAAATTCAAAATTAGGGATTTAATTGGTGAATATTATAACTTGAGTAACAATTACAAAAGATGGAGGTTGCCTATGCACTGACCTCATGATGGAAACAACAAATTAAGGGTTTTTTCAGTCGTAGAGGATTGTTGGGAATTAAGGTGTCTCAACCTTGGTAATTCCTTGCATTATTTATGTTTGTATTTATTTATTCATTGCCTATGATGTAAATTAATTGTAAATTCCATATTGTCATTTTGTGGGATGTGGCACGGTGATGTGTCATCCTACATGGAAGATGACAACTTGTAATTTTGTCCTCACATGAGGAGATAGGTGTCCCACTTTGTGGTAGGAGAATTTTTCCATGTGTCGGCATCTTGGATGTTGTGTAATGGAATGTTGACCAAAACGGTTATGACAGATTCCTATGACGAAGTTATGACATGTAAGAGTCAGAAATAGAATCTTGTAAGATGGGTGAAGACATGTGTCATGAAGCATCTTTGGGCGTCCCAAGGTGGACTATGACATGTTGTAAGAGAATATGCTATTTATAGCCTATGTATGACAGATTCTCTTACAGCTATAAGTTGTAACTTCTATGACAGATTCTATGACGGTCGTAAGAGTCGTAAGAGCATTTGTCATAGCCCATTTTGGAAATAGGCAACCTATTTGAGATGGGGGCTATGGACAAGTGTCAGGAACATTCTACAATGTTGACCAAGTGTCCATAGGCGTGGGTTTTGGGCCATGAGGCCAAGTTGGATGCCCATTCCAAGATAGAGCCAATTTTGCCTTGTATATTCTATATAAATAGGTGCTTGGAGGAGGAGATGTAATATGTGATTGACAGGTACTGTCATGCTGCCGGACTAACTCCAGACATGAGTGTCAAAGACTATTGAAGCTTGCAATGCAAGTGTATTATAAACCATATTTAGTTTTGATAATACATTGTGTAGGTTTCTGAGTGTGGGGTTTTTCACCCAATAAGGGTTTTCCCCACGTTATATCTTTGTCTCTCTTCTTCTGTCTTCTTTCTAGTTCGATGTGTATTGCTGCAATATCTTTGTTATGTGTTTCATGTTTATGTAATTGTAAGGATTAAATTGAATTTTGCATAGCTCTCCCCTCATTAGATTAGTGTAGGAAGCGATTTCCGCACACCTAGCTTCCTTTCAGTTGGTATCAGAGCTTGATCACCTTTGGTCCTAGTTGTTGGGTAGGGGTTTTTTGAGCTGATCTTAAGTTGAGTGGGAGTTTGTGTAGAGTATTCTAAATTTTATTGCAGCAAGGAGATGGCAAGCACATCCGGAAGGATAGAGGTGGAGAAATTCAATGGTACTAATTTTGAGCTGTGGAAGCTCAAGATGGAAAACATGCTTGTTGATCTAGACCTCTGGGAAACTATCATTGGAACTAAACAAGATGCAATGTCACAAGTTGATTGGGATCTCAAGGATCGGAGGGCTAAGGATCTCATAAGACTTAGTCTTGCTGATTCTATCCTGTTAAATGTCCATGAGGAGACTACTGCAAAATTTCTTTGGAAGAAGTTGGGAGATGTGTATCAAGCCAAATCCCTAGTTAAAAAACTTTTTCTAAGAAAGAAGTTGTATTCTCTTTGAATGGAGGACGGGGGATCTATTGCAGAACATATGAATGCTTTCAACATGCTGGTTGCACAACTAACATCCGTTGGTGTGAAGATGGAGGAGGAGGATCATTGTATGACCATGCTTTGTTCTTTGCCGGACTCGTGGGATCATCTTGTCATGGCTATTGGAAGCACCACATCCACATTCAAAATGGATGAAGTGGTTTCTTCGCTGTTGTTTGAAGAGATGCAGAGAAAGTCTTCTCAGGCAACCAAAGAGGCTCTTGCAGTTCATGGAAGACCCAAGGAGAAAGGAAAAAAGGACAAGAAAGCTGAGAAGAGTAGATACAAATCCCATGGGAGATCCAAATATCCTGGAAAGTCCAAGGCTCTTTGTTGGAACTGTGGTAAATCTAGGCATTTCTGAAAGGAATGCAAAGAGGAAAAGAAAAAGAAGAAGAAGAACCTAGATTCAGATTTCGACAAGTCACAAGATGATGGTGATGCCTTCATCGCAGCCCTCGCAACCCATGCATCTGATGATGTATGGCTGATTGATTCTGGTGCATCATTCCACATGACCTTGCATCGAGACTAGTTCATTCCACATGACCTGGGTGACGACTCTCATCTAAAGATTGTTGGTCGTGGAAGAGTCTCTATCCGATTCCTTGATGGATGAGTGAAGGGGATCTCTAGGGTTATGCACATCCCAAGCTTAGCACAAAACTTGCTTTCTATAAGTATGTTGAATGATGCAGGTGTGCAGGTTATCTTTTCAAAAGAAGGATGCAAGATGACTAGAGGAGCTATGGTGCTTGCTAAGGGTACTAGGAGAGGTACTCTGTTTCAACTAGAGGCAAGCATTTCACAATACAATATTTCTTCTGACTCAAGGAAGAGAGCAGCAGTCACTTCATCCCTACCACCTGAACAAGCAGTGAAGAAATCTATTGTATCTAGTCTTGATGGTTGTATTCATGCCTTGGAAGTTAAGCTTCCTGCTAAAAAGACAATGTTATGGCATAAGAGATTTGACCACATTGGTGAGAAGGGTTTGCGTACCCTGAAAAATAAAAACCTCATTGAGGGGTTAGATGATTGTAATCTTCAGTTTGACTTTTGTGAACATTGCATATATGGGAAACAAAACTGTGTTCAATTTTATTTGAGTTCTTATAAGTATTCTGGTGTGTTGGACCTTGTTCATTCTTATGTATTTGGTCCTGTTAATGTTCCTTCATTATCAAAATCTGTATGTTTTGTATCTTTCATAGATGACTACAATAGAAGGACATGGATTTATTTTCTCAAAAGCAAGTATGAAGTCTATAGTAAGTTTAAGGAGTTTAAGGCCTTTGCTAAAAATCAGACTAGTAAAAAGATTAAGTATTTGAGAACTGACAATGGTGGTGAGTTCTATTCTACAGAATTTGATAAATATTGCAAGGAACTTGGGATTGAAAGACATAAGACAACTCCATACACCCTGCAGTAAAATGGAGTTGCAGAGAGGATGAACATGACACTGATGGAGAAGGCTAGGAGTATGCTTAGTGGAGTTGGCCTAGAACAAAAGTTTTGGGCTGAAGTTGTTGCCACTGCATGCTATCTTGTAAATAGATCTCCTACATTAGCTCTTGTTGGAAAGACACCCATGGAGGTGTGGTCTAGTAGAAAGCCTTCAATAAGGCATCTTCATGTTTTTGGTTGTGAGGCATATGCACATGTGCCTAGGGAGAAGCGGCCAAAATTGGAGAACAAGCCTGTTAAGTGTATCTTCATTGGCTATGGTGTCGGTGTGAAAGGATACAAGCTTTGGGACCCTGTGGCTGAAAAAGTGTTGAATAGCAGAAGTGTCATCTTCAAAGAGATAATACCTTCTACCACTGTTTTACAACCAGAAGAAAAAGAAAAGAAAGAGGATGTTGTTCAGTTTCCTGCTACCCCTGAGAAGACTAAATAGAAAGACAATGTTGGACCTAATGATGAGGAGAGCTCTTGTAGCTCTTGTAGCTCAGATGAAGAAGTTGAACCTCAACATCAGCTCTTGAGGAGGTCCACACGAATCAGAAAGCAACCTTAGAGGTTTGGTTATACATTGCTTGATTCTAGTTGTGCTTTTGCTTTGCTTACTAACAGTGATGAACCTAGAGCTGTATCAGAGGCTATGGATATGAAAGATGCAGGTTCCTGGAAGGAGGCCATGGAGGATGAGATGACTTCTTTGGAAAAGAATCAAACTTGGGACTTGGTACCTTTACCTCCTGGATGAAAACCCGTTAGATGCAAATGGGTGTTCAAGAAAAAATTTGGTGCAGATGGCAGTGTTGAGAAGTATAAGGCCAGATTGGTTGTGAAGGGGTATTCACAAGTGGAGTGTATAGATTATGGTGAGTTCTTCTCTTCCATTGAAAAGCTGACATCCATTCAATTCCTGTTATCTCTTGCAGCAGCTTATGACTTAGAGGTAGAACAGATGGATGTGAAGACAACTTTCCTTCATGGTGATTTGGAGGAAGAAATTTACATGTCACAACCAGAGCATTACATGGTGACAGGTACAGAATATTTGGTTTGCAAATTAAAGAAGTCTTTGTATGGTTTGAAGTAGTCTCCTAGGAGGTGGTATTTGATGTTTGATACCTTTGTGTTGTCAATTGGATTTGTGAGATCAAAATTGGATCACTGTGTGTATTATAAGTTTGATGGTGATCATATTCTCATTGTTGCATTGTATGTTGATGATATATTACTCATTGGGAAGGGTAAGAATATGATTTCTAATTTTAAATCTCAATTGTTAGCACAGTTTGAAATGAAAGATTTAGGGGTAGCCAAGTACATTCTAGGAATGGAAATCAGAAGAGACAAAACTAACAGAAAACTTTGGTTAAGCTAGAGTAAGTATGTGAAGACCGTGTTGGATAGGTTCAACATGGCAGATTGTAAACCATTGTGTGTTCCTCTTTCTTTGGGGACAAAGTTGTCTATTGAGGATTGTCCAAAATCTCCTAGTGAGGTGGAGGACATGAGTAGAGTACCTTATGCTAGTGTTGTTGGCAGTTTGATGTATGCTATGGTCTGCATAAGACAAGACATTGCCCAAGCAGTGGGAGTCCTTAGTCGATTTATGGCTAATCCTGGACGGGTACATTAGGATGTAGTAAGTGAGTGTTCAGATATTTGAGGGGTACTTCTGAGTATTCCATATGCTATCATGGTAATGTTATAGGACCTCCGTATTCTGTTAATATTCATGGATTTGTGGATTCAGATTGGGCAGGTGACATTGACAGCAGGAGATCCACCAGTGCTTGTGTTTACACTATTTGGTGTTGCTATTAGTTGGATGAGTTAGCGACAACCTGTGGTTGCTTTGTCCATGACAGAAGATGAGTATATGGTAGAAACTCATGCTTTTAAAGAAGCCATTTGGCTTAAGAGATTGTGTTCAGATATTGGTGTTGATGCAGGTTAGATTACGATTAGTTGTGACAGTCAGAGTGCGATTTGCCTTGCGAAGAATCCAACTTTCCATGCCAGAACAAAGCATATTGATGTTCAGTTTCACTTCATGTGAGACATGGTAGAGGATGGGAAGGTAAATTTGGAGAAGGTAGATACTTTGAAGAATGTTGCAGATGCATTGACGAAGCCAGTGGGCACAGAGAAGTTTAGATGATGTTTGAAGTCTATGGGTCTCTTGGCCTATAGCAGTTAAATCCTGTTATTCTATTGGCTCTTACAAGGTGTTCAACAAGTGGGAGAATGTTGGGAATTAAGGTGTCTCAACCTTGGTAATTCCTTGCATTATTTATGTTTGTATTTATTTATTCATTGCCTATGATGTAAATTAATTGTAAATTCCATATTGTCATTTTATGGGATGTGGCATGGTGATGTGTCATCCTACATGGAAGATGACAACTTGTAATTTTGTCCTCACATGAGGAGATAGGCATCCCACTTTGTGGTAGGATAATTTTGCCATGTGTCGGCATCTTGGATGTTCTGTAAGGGAATGTTGACCGAAATAGTTATGACAGATTCCTATGACGAAGTTATGACATGTAAGAGCCAGAAATAGAAGCTTGTAAGATGGGTGAAGACATGTGTCATGAAGCATCTTTGAAAAAGGCATCTTTGGGTGCCCCAAGGTGGACTATGACATGTTATAAGAGAATATGTGGTGCAGGTGCACCCCTTCAACAGGACCAATATACACAAGAGGAAGGAGAAGAAGACTAACTTTAATTTAACATTTCATGTTATCTATAGCATCTTCAAATATAACATCCAATGTTAGCATTTCCTGTTTATAATGTAATGTTAGCATTTTCTGTATGAAGTTTCTGACAGCTTGGATTAAGGGGAGGTTAATCAAGGTGTCTTAGCTTTAAGAGTTTTGCTGTCTTAGGCAAAACAGATGTCCTTTGTAATAGATTGAGGGTTTCCACCTATAATTTTGAAAAGATCAAATCCCAGAAACAGAGGAGAATGTCAGTCCCTTGCATTGGGAAAGATAAAAAGGGGAAAACCTTTTGTAGAGAGCACGGTGATAGTTTTTGGGTCTGGTCTCTGAATAGTCGAATGTAATTCTGAACATCAAGAAAGAATAGAAGTTCTACAATTTGTTGTTTTTCTTTCCAGATTCTGAATACTGTGTAAATATCCAGTGAAGATACTCTGTGTAGAAATTTCTTCTGGGTAGGATCTGTATAGAATATAGTTTTGTGTCTCTGTGGTCGAATTGAGTGGATAAATCCATTCCACTGGTAGATTTTTGGGGAAATCAGTGGAATGGACTTGTAGATTAATTCCCCATCTTTGTTTAATTCATTCTAGGTATGGGAGGTTAGAATTGCAGACCCACTTCAAGTAATCTCTCAGTGTCTCTCGTTGTTACAATTTCCATTGGTGTATATGTCCAGTGTATATTGATTAAGTGTTTTGCTGTTACCTGGTGGGAAAACACCAGTTGTGAATACCCGTCACCTGTATGAAGAAATCTTTTTGGAGGTATTCTGTATTTGGCCCATCGATGAGAATCAGGCATCGGCAAGGAGGAATCGGGCTAGTCCGATGGAAGTGAGTCTCACCGACAATGAAATGAGTTAAGTCCATCGGGGTGAGACAAGGTATCGGTGAAAGAAAATTGTGAAGGTCTAACAGTGAAAGTCTCACCGATGGTTCTATCATTGGTGAGAGGAAGAAAGGAGTCTTGGTAGCCCATCGGAGTGAGTTATGCCATCGGCGGAAGGAGTGGAGGTGTCGCCGATAGCTAGTGTCTTGCCGATGGTAAGTCTATTAGTGTAATCGATAGCATTGGCAGGAGATTTAAAGAGCTCGCTGACAGATAGAAGTCTCGCCGAAGGGGAAGATTGAACCTAGCCATTGAACCTTCCGATTGAACCTATCCAATGAATCTTCAGATTGAACCTATCCGTTTAACCATCTGATTTAACCTAGCCGTTGAACCATCTGATTGAACCTAGCCATTGAACCTGCAGATTGAACCTATTCATCGGTGAGAGGTGAAGGCGTCGGCAGGAGTTTCAAAGAATTCACCGATAGGCGATGTCATGCCGAGAGGCAAATCCAACGAAGACTTTGTCGGTGTGACCTGGGCATCGGAGTGAGCTGCATTGTGATGTACCGATAGTCATTGTCAGCCCGATAAGGGCATATCAGTGTGACATTATGTTTTATCTTGCCGATGGAGTATTTTCGGAGGCCGCTCATATGACTGAACAGGCTGGCGAAGGAGTTTTGAGCTTGACCGACAAGGTAGTGTCTTGCCGATAGGCAAGAGTGGGTATACATCGGTGAGACAATTCAAAGGTCTTGCCGATATGGTTTCATTTGGCTGTCTTGTGGGCTCCAAAGGGTCTGTGACTGGGTTAAAATGCTTTTGCTGAGCCCTACTCTGCATCAGGTGGTATCAGAGCTAGAGAAAGCTCTGGGAAAGGTTAGTGTGAAAATTTCATTTCTGAAGTTATTTGTTTCATCTAGTAGTAGAAGGAGAAAGCAAAATGTTGGAAGGAGGAGAAGCTTCAGACACTCTTCCAGCAAAAATGACCAATGCTGAATTGACAACCTTGGTGAAGAAGCAAATAGTAAAGAGTAGAGCTGATAGAGCTCAGAATCAGGCATTGAAGGAAGAACTAGAGAAGTTGAGGGAAAGAGTGGAGAAAGGGGAAGAAAACTCTAGTGAATGAGAAGATGGGGATGAAGAGGAGACCCCAAAGTAGGAAGAGCTAGTGGTTCCTACAGACCAGAGACCCTTACTCAATGCCCTCAGGTCCATGGAAAGAAGAACCATGGATGTGAAGATAGACCTACCAATGTTTGCAGGAAAAATGGAACTTGATTCAGTAATGGAGTGGATAGATTGCCTGAATAATTTCTTTGAAACAAAAGAGATACCAGAACACCAATGAGTGAAGATGGCTCAGTCCAAAATGAAAGCAGCTGCACTGACTTGGTGGAATTTCATCCAAGATGACAGGGTGAAAGAGGGAAAGAACAGAGTTACAACATGGAAGAGAATGATGGTATTGGTGAAAGAGGCCTATGTTCCATTGGATTACAATATCCAATTACATAAGAGAAAACATAATTTGAAGCAGAAGGAGCTAGATGTCAGCTCATACACAGAAGAATTCATGAAATTGTGTGTAAAAACAAAGGTAAGGGAAGATGAGGAAGAGAAGGTAGAAAGATACCTCAATGGATTGAGATTTAACATCCAGGAAGACTTAAATCTGCATAATCTAGATACAGTTCAAAAGTGCTATCAGTTAGCACTCAAAGTGGAAGAAAAACTAAAGCGAAGGCATGAGCAGAACCATAGAGGTAGAGGAAGACAGCAGAGAGGAGGAAGAAGTCCTTTTAGAGGCAGAGGATTTGGATACTAGAGTGAATCTAACCAAGAGACCAGCAGAGGAGATAACAGTCAGAACCAAGGAGGAAGCTACAATCCAAGGGGAAACTTCAGGGGCAGAAGACCACCATTCAAAGGAAGATCTCAGAGTAGATGACCTATCAGATGTTACAATTGCAACCAAGAATGCCATATAGCCAGCAGATGTCCAGCAAAGGCAACAAGTTCAATAGGAGAAAAGAGGATCAATCTGATCCAAGAATCTGATTGTCAGAGTGTAGCAAGCTCAAGCACTATTCAAAGTGTGAATGCTCCTAGCAGTTATGGGTATCCTGAGAATGGAGAATCTTTGATGATTAGAAGAGAAATGACCACCATGAACGTGCCTGGAAAAGAACCTCCACAAAGGAAGTCTCTCTTCAGAACTACTTGCAAGGCAGGAGGAAAGGTATGCAAAGTTCTGATTGACTCTGGATCTACTGAGAATTTTGTATCCATTGAGATGGTAGAAAAACTTAAGCTTAGGAGATTGCCACATCCTTGCCCTTATAAAATTTCATGGCTTACCCAAGGACAGCAAATAGTTGTAGAAGAATAGGCTTGGGTAGAATTTCAAATTGGCCCATACAAGGATAGGTTATTGTTTGACATTACCAAGATGGATGCTTGCCATCTCCTGTTTGGAAGACCATGGTAGTATGATTTAAAAGCATACCATGATGGAGTTAGGAACACCTATTCCATCACCAAGAATGGTAAGGTGATAGAATTGATACCATTAATAGAGACAGAGGTGGAGACAAAAGGAAAAGAGGTTAAAGTAATGATGGTAGAAGGAAGACAATTCATGAAAGAGATAAGAGAAAAAGGAGTAGATGCATATGCTCTAATTCCTTGCCTAAAGGTAAACAAGGAACAATAGAAAGAAGTCAAAGGAGAAAAGAGACAAAAATTCATAGACCCAGCTGTCTTAGAGCTATTGGACAAGTGCAAAGGCATTAGTTCTGATGGGATGCCAAGTTCCTTACCACCTATAAGAGACATCAGCCATTGTATAGATCTGATCCCAGGATCCACACTTCCAAACAAAGTAGCATATAAGCTCACTCCAGATCAGAATACAGAGGTAGCAAGACAAATTGAAGAGTTGTTGAAGACAGGCCTAATTGGCAAAAGTTTAAGCCCATGTGCAGTACCAGCTGTACTAGCACCAAAGAAGGAAGGCACTTGGAGACTTTGCACTGATTCAAGGGCTATCAACAAGATAACAATCAGGTACAGGTTTCCAATCCCTAGAATAGAAGATTTACTTGATTGTTTAGGAGGTGCTAAATACTTCACCAAAATAGATTTAAAGAGTGGTTATCATCAGATTAGGATTAGACCTGGTGATGAGTGAAAAACTACATTCAAGACAAATGAGGGGTTATATGAGTGGAAGATCATGCCTTTTGGTTTATCCAATGCTCCTAGTACCTTTATGAGATTGATGAATGAGGTCTTGAGAGAGTTCATAGGTAAATTTGTCATAGTATATCTAGATGACATCCTGATTTTCAGCAACATGAGGGAAGAACACCTCATCCATATAGACTTGGTTCTCAAAAGGTTACATGAAGAGTAGCTAATGATAAATTTAGCAAAGTGTCTGTTTCTGCAAGAAGAGATCATCTACTTGGGATTTGTTATCTCACATAACAAACTGAGAATGGATCCAGAAAAGGTAAGTGCCATATTGTCTTAGCCAACACCCAAAAGCTTGAATGATGTTAGAAGTTTCCATGGATTAGCAACCTTTTATAGGAAGTTTATAAAGGGATTTAGTCATATCTATGCACCCATGCTTGACACTATAAAGGGAGGACAGAAGTGCAAGTTTACATGGACAAAGGAGGTAGATAATTCTTTTGAAACGTTGAAGAAGAAGATGGCAGAACAACCAGTTCTTGCATTTTCTGATTTCAGCAAGATTTTTCAAGTAGAATGTGATGCAAGTCATATTGCCATTGGAGTAGTACTTAGCCAAGAAGGTAGGGCTATTGCATTCTTTAGTGAGAAATTAAATGATGCCAAGAGGAGATACTCATCCTATGATTTGGAGATGTATGCTCTAGTCTAGTCACTTAAGAAATGGAGGCATTACTTGATGCCCAAAGAATTCATAGTGTTCACAGATAATTAGGCCCTCAGTTTCTTAAACAGTCAAGAGAAACTGAACCATAGACACATGAAATGGGTGGAAACTTTGCAAGCTTTCACTTTCACACTCAAGCACAAGAAAGGGGTTAAGAACAAAGTAGCAGATGCTTTGAGTAGGAGAGTTCTGACCATAAATTAGATCCAATTGGAGAGTGTTGGGATTGATTCATTGAAGACAATGTATGCAGAGGATGAAGACTTTGGAGAGGTCTATAAGGTATGTACTTCTTTTGGAGACAAATATTATGTTGAGTTTTCTGAATTTCTGATCCAAGATGGATTACTTTTCAAAGGTAGACAACTATGTATTCCCAGATGTTCTATGAGACTGAATATTATTCAGGAAAAACATTGTGGGGCTTTGTCAGGACATTTTGGTCTTGATAAAACTCTTGATCTAGTAAAAAGACATTACCATTGGCCTAAGTTACAATCAGATGTGAGAAAATTTGTGGAAGCATGTGTAATATGTTAGAAAGCCAAAGGAAGATCCACAAATGCAGGTTTGTATCAGCCATTACCCATTCCTTCTAGGCCATGGGAGAGCATCAGCATGGATTTTGTACTAGGTTTGCCTAGGACAAGGAAAGGATATGATAGTATTTTTGTGGTAGTAGACAGGTTTAGTAAAATGGCACATTTCTTGCCATGTAAAACCACTTGTGATGCTTCATATGTCACTGATTTGTTTTTCAAAGAGATAGTGAGAATACATGGCTTACCATTGAACATAGTATCAGACAGAGATGTGAAGTTTATTGGCCACTTCTGGAGAACTCTTTGGAAAAAGTTGGGAACAAATTTCTCTTTCTCATCAGCCTACCATCCTCAAATAGATGGGCAGACTGAAGTTGTTAACCATTCATTGGGTAACCTACTTAGGTGTTTAACCAGACATCATGGAGAGAAATGGGATAATATCCTCCCACAAGCAGAATTTTCTTATAATGACACCTTCAACAGGAGTACAGGAAAGTCACCTTTTTAGATAGTGTATGGAATTCACCCAAGGGGTATTCTGGAGCTGAGAGATCTACTTGTAGGAGAGCCTATTAGTGAATATGGTGAAGCTTTTGCTTCAGCTATTAAAGAAGTACATGATCAGGTCAAGCATCAACTCCAACAGGCTACAATGAAGTACAAAACATATGCTGACGAGAAGAAAAGAGATTTACAGTTTGAAATTGGAGATTTGGTCTGGGTAAATCTAAAGAAGGAGAGGCTCCCCAAAGGTAAGTATACCAAGCTAATGCAGAGGAAGATTGGACCCTGTCAAATTTTAAAGAAGTGTGGACATAATGCATATGAGATCCAACTTCCTCCAGATCTTGGATTGTCCCCAATTTTCAATGTCTGTGATTTGACTCCATACAAACCAAGTGCAGATGTAGAACAGGAACCATTACAGGCAGCAGCTGATGGCATTCCGAAGCATGATCCACCAAAGTTGAACCACATCTTAGACTCACGAGTGCTCAAGAAGACCAGAAACAATGAATACTTGGAGTATTTGGTGGCCTAGCAAGGACAACCAGATTCAGAGGTAGTTTGGATGACTGCTGACCAGATTTCAAAGCATGGTATAGACCTCCAAACCCTGATCTCAAAGGGGCTTGAGATCTCTTCTCCCGGGGAGTATGGTGCAGGTGCACCCCTTCAACAGGACCAATATACACAAGAGGAAGGAGAAGAAGACTAACTTTAATTTAACATTTCATGTTATCTATAGCACCTTCAAATATAACATCCAATGTTAGCATTTCCTGTTTATAATGTAATGTTAGCATTTTCTGTATGAAGTTTCTGACAACTTGGATTAAGGGGAGGTTAATCGTCTTATCTTTAAGAGTTTTGCTGTCTTAGGCAAAATAGATGTCCTTTGTAATAGATTGAGGGTTTCCACCTATAATTTTGAAAAGATCAAATCCTAGAAATAGAGGAGAATGTCAGTCCCTCGCATTGGGAAAGATAAAAAGGGGAAAACCTTTTGTAGAGAGCACGGTGATAGTTTTTGGGTCTGGTCTCTAAATAGTCGAATGTAATTCTGAACATCAAGAAAGAATAGAAGTTCTGCAATTTGTTGTTTTTCTTTCCAGATTCTGAATACTGTGTAAATATCCAGTGTAGATACTCTGTGTAGAAATTTCTTCTGGGTAGGATCTGTATAGAATATAGTTTTGTGTCTCTGTGGTCGAACTGAGTGGATAAATCCATTCCACTGGCAGATTTTTGGGGAAATCAGTGGAATGGACTTGTAGATTAATTCCCCATCTTTGTTTAATTCGTTCTAGGTATGGGAGGTTAGAATTGCAGACCTACTTCAAGTAATCTCTCAGTGTCTCTCATTGTTACAATTTCCATTGGTGTATATGTCCAATGTATATTGATTGAGTGTTTTGCTGTTACCTGGTGGGAAAACACCAGTTGTGAATACCCGTCACCTGTATGAAGAAATCTTTTTGGAGGTATTCTGTATTCGGCCCATTGGCGAGAATCAGGCATCGGCAAGGAGGAATTAGGTTGGTCCGATGGAAGTGAGTCTCACTGACAACGGAATGAGTTAAGTCCGTCGGGGTGAGACAAGGTATCGGTGAAAGAAAATTGTGAAGGTCCAACAGTGAAAGTCTCACCGATGGTTCTATCATTGGTGAGAGGAAGAAAGGAGTCTTGGTAGCCCATCGGAGTGAGTTATGCCATTGGCAGAAGGAGTGGAGGTGTCGTCGATAGCTAGTGTCTTGCCGATGGTAAGTCTATCGGTGTAATTGATAGCATTGGCAGGAGATTTAAAGAGCTTGCCGACAGATAGAAGTCTCGCCGAAGGGGAAGATTGAACCTAGCCATTGAACCTTCCGATTGAACCTATCCAGTGAACCTTCAAATTGAATGTATCCGTTGAACCATCCAATTTAACCTAGCCGTTGAACCATCCGATTGAACCTAGCCATTAAACCTGTTCATCGGTGAGAGGTGAAGGCATCGGCAGGAGTTTCAAAGAATTCACCGATAGGCGATGTCATGCTGAGAGGTAAATCCAACGAAGACTTCGTCGGTGTGACCTGGGCATCAGAGTGAGCTGCATTGTGATGTGCTGATAGTCATTGTCAACCTGATAAGGGCATATCGGTGTGACATTATGTTTTATCTTGCAGATGGAGTATTTTCGGAGGCCACTCATCGGACTGATTGAATAGGTCAGCGAAGGAGTTTTGAGCTTGACCAATGGGGTAGTGTCTTGCCAATAGGCAAGAGTGGGTATACATCGGTGAGACAATTCAAAGGTCTTGCCGATATGGTTTCATTTGGCTATCTTGTGGGCTCCAAAGGGTCTGTGACTGGGTTAAAACGCTTCTGCTGAGCCCTACTCTGTATCAATATGCTATTTATAGCCTGTATATGATAGATTCTCTTATAGTTGTAAGTTGTAACTGCTATGAGAGATTCTATGACGGTCGTAAGAGTCGTAAGAGCATCTGTCATAGCCCATTTTGGAAATAGGCGACCTATTTGGGATGAAGGCTATGGACAAGTGTCAGGAACACTCTACAATGTTGATGAAGTGTCCATAGGTGTGGGTTTTGGGCCATGAGTCCAAGTTGGACACCCATTCCAAGATAGAGCCAATTTTGCCTTGTATATTCTATGTAAACAGGTGCTTGGAGGAGGAGATGTAATATGTGATTGACAGGTACTATTATGCTACCAGACTGACTCCAAACACAAGTGTCAAAGACTATTGAAGCTTACATTGCAATTGTATTGTAAATCATATTCATTTTTGATAATACATTGTGCAGGTTTCTGAGTGTGGGGTTTTTCACCTGATAAGGGTTTTCCCCACGTTATATCTTTGTCTCTCTTTTTCTGTCTTATTTCTAGTTCTATGTGTATTGCTGCAATATCTCTATTATGCGTTTCATGTTGCTATAATTGTAAGGATTAAATTGAATTTGCATAGCTCTCCCCTCATTAGATTAGTGTAGGAAGTGATTTCCGCACACCTAGCTTCCTTTCAAGGATCCCCCATTTTCCATTAAACTGTTTGAAGAATACTTTCAATATACTTATTACTATGTATGCCAATTGTTAGGAGTGGAGGCCTCAATGTTTATGGAAGTAGCTCCCATGGTTTTAACAGCTGATATCCAAAGCCAACAAGCCCTACATTTTGATTATGATGAGTTCTTAGATAGTACCCTTCACAATGAACTAGTTTCCATCAAGGGAGGAGCTAGTAAATTTAGGCATTACTCCCTATTAATGCATCTCATTTTGAATGAAGGCCAAAACTTTGGATTGTGGGACAAATGCCTGGGAGTAAGGGACTTGGATATAAATGGAGATGTGAAGCCCGTCCAAAGATGGACTTCCATATGGAACAACAGGTGTGACAAATCCCATTATATATATATTTTGAAGAGTACTTCGTGAAACCAATGTATAAACACTTAGGGCATCCTTATAATTACAACCTATCACCTAAAATTTAAAAGTTTTTGAGACCAAAGGACAAGTATGGGATTGGAAAATTTTCTCATAATTGGGGAGATTGGTATTCTTACATTGACTGTACAAAAATAAGAGTGTTTGGGTTTGAAGGGTCTCCTCTGCTACTACCAAAAACTTGTCCTG
Organism: Cunninghamia lanceolata; assembly: GCA_027924645.1. Taxonomy (NCBI): domain Eukaryota; kingdom Viridiplantae; phylum Streptophyta; class Pinopsida; order Cupressales; family Cupressaceae; genus Cunninghamia; species Cunninghamia lanceolata. Next base: position 16,149,684 of record BSBN01001215.1, on the reverse strand, counting down.
ATAGGGTGGCTTATCTGGAGATTGTAAGACAGCTTACTCTTTCTAATTTTATGCACTTAAAAAGACATAATAAGCAGTCTTTTATGCCAGGCACTCTATGTTTTGGTGATTTCATAGTTATGTCTAACAAGGGGTACCAGTTAATTGACAAAAAAATTGGAACATTATAGGCTACCATTAGGGAGTTGCAGAGAAAACTTTGATCCATAAGGTTTCATAAATAGTGTCAAGACAAAACAAAAGCTTAGAGGATATGACCATGTTTTGTTTGTCGATGATGACCTAGTTAGAAACTGTGATGAGCAAGCTACAATTGAAAGAAGAGATTTGTATTATAAGATAACACTTGCTGAGGCTTGGAGGGTAGCCAAAAATCCCACTTATAGCGGAGCCTTCATGGATGTGAATGATCCTATTGAAAGGCTGGATACATTGATAATAAGTGCTGCAGATTTGATTCAAAATGTCCCTTCCTATGTTTTTGAAAGAAAAGGAAAAGCTATTAAAGGAACTCAAGCAGAAGATGAGATTCCTATTTGCCAATTGTCTCCTCAACAAACTCCAGAAATTTCTTTTGAAGAAGAAAGTGAAGAGGAGAAAAATAAAGACTTACAAGCATCCTCTTCACTTATTGAGGAATATGAGCCCCCTGTGGATAGAGAGGAAGTCAGAATAGAAACTTCTGATGAATTAACAGATGATGTGATATATTTGGCCAGTCAAAAATTCATTGCAGATGCTGATTTCATTAAAACATCAAAATTCAAAGCCTTCCTTTATGAGTACAAAGGAAAACAAGCCAGGGAAAGGATGAAGGACATTACTCCTGAAGTTCAAGAGTAAGTTCTACAACAACTTCAATCCAAAATAGACAATGCCATGAATGACATGACACCAGAAAAAGGTAGACAATTGCTCAAAGAAGCAGGAGTGCTATTGGTCTCTAGGTGGGACATGACTTCAGCTATTGTTTTTGATACCTTCAGAAAGAATCAAGAAAAAACAATGCAACTTAGTATTGAGGCATTGGATAAGATTAAGAATGGATCAGGCTATGACCATGATAAAAAGATATTGCTAATATGGTCCCTCTATCCTTCACATAAGAAACCTCAGGTTATAAATAATCTTGATGAAGCATTTGGCCATTTGTTGATCCAGAGAGTTGAGGACACAGACCCTCTTGAAACTACTGACTTCAATATCAATGTGGCAAGATTTACTAAGGCTCAGATTGAGCAATTGATAAAGAAAAACAATGCTTATATGGCTGAGAATGCAAAACTAAGACAAGAGGTGGCCACTTACAAGGATAGATTGCCTTCAAGTTCTTATTCACCCTACCTAGAAAAAGATCAAAAGATCCTTGAAGCAAAAGTAGATTCAAATTATTGGAAGATCAATGTAGAAAAGTTTCAAAAGAAAAGTGAACAGCTTGAGGTCGAGATAAAATCAATCAAATACCACATGGCCTCAACATTGATCAAAAGAAGATTTGATAAAATAATAAAGTTCAATGACCAAACCTGGAGTATGTATAAAAGGACATATCTTGCACATCAAGAGCATAAAAGGCTTCATTTGAGGATATTAGAAATGAAAGAAGAATTGAGCACTAAGTTAGGTCTCCAAGGTCAAATAATTGAGGAATATAATAACTTAATTGTCGAGCATGAAAAGTATAACACTACATTGACTGATGACCTAAATGATTTTGATCAAAACCTTGAGTTAACATTTCCAAACTTATTTTCTGGAAGTGATCTTCGAGATAAGGATGACTGGGTAAGGGAAATGAGCTAGATGTTGCAACCACTCTTGGATAAGGCGAACGATGAAGAAAAAGTATTGGATAATACCTATCAGTACCTCGAGAAGCTGTTCGCCCTAGAATTTACTATAAGTGATATAATTGCTTCAGATAAATGTGTTGAACAGGAGTACATTGATCACCTGGCCAGAGTAAACATGTTTATATCTAGGACACAGTGAATATACATGAGTGTGGAGATACATTTTTGAGCAAATACCTTGGACATGTCAAAATTGATCCTAAAGAGATGACTTTGCCAGACCTATGGGTCATGAGTCCACCTCCGATGAATAACCAAGCACAGTATTGATCGCCTTGCGTATTTGCAAATTATTTTCTTATTTCCTTAATCAATGCATTAGTTAGGAGTATGTTTATGAAAATGCACGTCCTTTCGGCCTGAAGCTTGTTTCACATCCCATAAATAAGGATACCAAGGCCACTTCAAATTATGAGAACAATTACAAGACTCTTTAATATATATATATGTAAATCTAAAACCTGCAATACTTATGTTATATTCTCATGTGCTCTGAACTTATAATTTAATGCAAAGGAGTAGAAGTTATCTGTGGATTATATTTTTGGTGTTCAATTATTGTGTGGAATTTCATGTTTATGAGCTGTGTGGTTGTCTCCAGAATAATTTCTTAAATCAGTTCAAATTAATATATCAAGGGTATGTTTAATTTGTTAGAGCACAATTGTTGTTTCTGTGTGATCAATTTGATTGTTTTATGTGAAAAGTTGATTTAATTCCTACTAAAGCTACCTGTGTTTATTGGTCTCTGCCTAAGAGTCAAAAATCCTTTAAGGCTAGTGCTGGAACATTTTTTCCAGAACTATGTACAAGTTGTGGGAGCAATGCTCTGGGGACTAAGAGCTGCGATGAGATTGGTGAGGGAAGACCTGATGGACATGGTTAAGATTTGCATGGATGGTGTGGCAGTGGAGCCCGAATAGGGATTTGCTCTTGCCACCCTCAACCTGAATGAAGAGAAGAAGAAGGCAAAGCTGCACAAAGCATGGGCCCTCTACAAAAAGGACGTGGAGAAAGAAAATAACATAGGAGAGTTTTTGAAATTCCTGGAAGCCAACCTGGGTCTGATTGATGAAAATGTAATAGCTAGGATGGTGGATATTGCTGAAGGCATAGGTTATATATATCACTAGATGTAATGCCTCATCTTTCTATATAACTTTTTTTTTGATATTTTAATATAGGGAGACACCCCCATACTTGGTAGTGTTTACAAAAAAAAAGCATTTCTTTGAGGCATTCTGTCAAATAGTTCACGTGCCTTGTCTATGCTTCCACATTTTGCATACATGTCTAACAAGGAAGTTGCAACTACAACATCTGACAAAATTCCTCTATCCTTTATGTATTGATGGATGTCCATACCCTATTCCAAAGCTCCCATTTTGATATAGGCAGGGAGGATGGTGGCAAAGGTTGTGGAATTTGGCTTTACACCAGCTAATTGCATTTGCTTTAAAATTTATGAAGCCTTTTCAACAAATGCATTTTGTGCATATCCTATAGTCATTGTAGTCCATGAGACCACATTTCTTTGAGGCATTCTGTCAAATAGTTCACGTGCCTTGTCTATGCTTCCACATTTTGCATACATGTCTAACAAGGCAGTTGCAACTACAACATCTGGAAAAATTCCTCTATCCTTTATGTATTGATGGATGTCCATACCCTATTCCAAATCTCCCATTTTGACACAGGCAAGGAGGATGGTGGAAAAGGTTGTGGAATTTGGCTTTACACTAGCCAATTGTATTTTCTTTAAAATTTCTGAAGCCTTTTCAACAAATCCATTTTGTGCGTATCTTGCAGTCATTGCAGTCCATGAGACCACATTTCTTTGAAGCATTCTGTCAAATAGTTCACGTGCCTTATCTATGCTTCCACATTTTGCATACATGTCTAAGAGGGTAGTTGCAACTACAACATTTGACAGAATTCCTCTATCCTTTATGTATTGATGGATGCCCATACCCTATTCCAAAGCTCCCATTTTGACACATGCAGGGAGGATGCTGGCAAAGGTTGTGGAATTTGTCTTTCAAACAACTCATACTAATAGAGTCATGGTTTTTGGTCACATATGTTATGGTAACAACAAGGGATTCCAACTATGGTTACAATAGCTAAGACTGCCCCCCTCATTTGTGATCGTAACAAGGTTCTTGGACAACACTATCTTGCTCTTCACATTGGGTGCTATATAGGCCAAGATTGGGTTGAAGAAATCACTTGATGGTTACCTATATAGTGATACCACGCCCTAATACCCCATGCATTCTAAATAGATTGAGATTTATACAGTACTCAACCAAGACGAAATTGTATCACTGTACCACACTTAACTATGATAGTCCCTTCTTGATAACAATTTGTAATCTTTAGACTATTGGGATCCTTGCCACAAATAAATATTAGGTCAATGATGCATGACTTTTAAACAAAAACCATAATCCCAACTCTATATCCATCCTCTTGGCAGTCTCAAGGGCCACCTTGAGACAAAAAATGCTAATGTACTATTATGACAGTTATGATTGTCCTCCATTGTTTCATTGTGCATTTGAAACTTGAGATGAGGATTGGGGAGGTCTCCATTTGTAAAAACATGGAAAATACTCATGGTAAGATCTTTAAAATAGGCATATTCAACTTTAGGCATTTCTGTAGACCCTAGGAAGGTGGATGTAAACTTAGTGACTTTAATGACCACCACAAAGACTATCCCCTTTGTGACTATGACAAGGTAACACTGTCATGCTCTTTATGACAATCCCTTCTCCATTGGGTGATGGCCTAATAACATTTATCTCCTTTGTGATTTCAATACCTCTCTAATGCACTATCATGGGAGTCTTGATAGTTCCTATGTATCAATGAAGAAGGCTTCCAACAAATCCAAAAGGAGGGCTTAAGATTACATACAAAATCCTAGTCTTCATACCCTAGTCACATATCACCCCTCTAAGAAGACCTCAAGACAATTGCCCTTTAATACAGGAAGTCAATGCAATCTTAAAAGATAAAGTGCAGGAGGCCAAAGGACAAGAAAACTTAAGGCCTTAAGGGGTTTAAAAGAATAAAAATATAGGCTTGTAGACTCAACTTAAAACCCTAACCCTAAAAATATAGGCTTGTAGACTCAACTTAAAACCCTAACCCTAGGTGGGTACCACCAAATACCACCAGAACCCTTTAACTTGGCACTGTAAAACCTTGTCCAATCTGATCATGGGAAGCTGAAATCAAGCATGTAGACTCACATATGACATAAGTATGCCTACCAAGTGGTTTGGAATAAAAATGAATAGGCTTTGAATTATAACCCTTTAAAGTAGGCCACTGGAGTATATTGTACAGGTGCATTTCTTAGTGCTGCAGTCAGATTTTTCATCATGGGAACCTAAAATTTGTGCAAAAAATGGTAGGAAATTTTAGGTTCCAACAAGTCCATTAGTTGGAGGTAGGCAAACAAGGGTTTTCTGTTCATTATTAGCCCATTAAACTTAAGCATATGAGATAGCATGGCACACACAAAATGTTGTGGATAATGACCACAAGATTAGGTTAATTGCAACCACTTTTTGTAAGCAAGCACAAGACTAGTATACTCCTTATGATCCTAATGGCACCAAGAAGGGTCCCCAAAGATATAAGAGTAATCATTTGTCATCTAAGGGAAATCTTACATTTAAGGGTGCTAGGGCCAACAAAGAAGCACTTTAGAACTCATCCTACGCATCAATAAACAACTCAACACAAGAAATGCAAATTGACATATTAACACAACAATATCCAAGTTATTGAAAGTCAACTATTGATACCTCGTTCTCCATCCAGATTACAAAATCGGTCCACTTTTTGGTTTGTAACATATCCTTTTCGAATTGCGTTGGATACCGGCCATATTTCTCCTCCTGTCAAAATATGGCACATGGACTAGTTAAAGTAATTAATATGCAATCATTTGCTTTTTCCTAGGAAATAAAAAAATATCATTTAACATATTAAATATACTTACAAATGTACAGATCAAGGCTTGTAAACTTTTCTGGCCACTGTGATGCGTGGCACGAAGTTTGTGAAGCCTAGCCTTGGAGGCCTTGTCCTGAAACATATACTAATTCAATTTAACTATGCACAAATAAAATTTAAAAATTGTTTAATAAATTTGATATAATCTTATGACCAAATTCAAATACCTTTGTACTCTCCTCACTGGACTTCATCTGTGCATCGGACTTCTCATATGCTTTTACAAGCTCTTTCAATACTTTCACACTTACATCAATTGGCCTCTTTTTGAGCCTTAGCTCAGGAGGGAGTTTTTTTATCTTCTTTTTTTAGTTGAACTAAAATCTCTTGCAGTTTTGAGACATTTGTAGCTTTATAGACCAACCTGTGCCAAATTCAGTCTCCATGTCATGGATAACTACTTTTTGCAGGTGCATGGGTATCTTTGAGAATGGAAAATGTAGATGGTCTTTGAACCGTTGAAGGCATGATTCCTTCAACCTATTCACAAATTTTTTTCCAACATTTGTCATTCAGACTTCCCCTAAAACTACATCATATTCTATCTTGGTATCATAGGTACCAATGCAAGATGTAAAACATGGCAAGGTGGTCGAAGAAGTCTGTGTCCCAGGAGTGGGTGGGATATTGGAAGCCTCTATTCCCTGTTCCACATTCTTAGAGGTTATTTTTATTGATTTCCTCCTAGATCTTTTTCTCAATCTAGGATTGGTTCGGGAATCAATTGATTCCCTTTGACACTGTTGATTTGGTTGTAATGTTTTAGGGGCTTTACCAGATCATTTTTCTATGTATCTGGCAAGCATTGTCAAGTCCACACCATCCAATTTGTTCACTGCCTCTACCCCTAATATGGAAGCCAATGCATCTTTATCTTTGTCAGTCTCATGTTCCTTTATATATATATAATAAATTTCTTCTTTTAAATTTACAAATAAAAAACTAAAAACTAAAAATCAAAGAAACAATGGAAACATTTACAAATCTATAAATTGACAATGAATTACCTCATTATGGCTAGAGTCTGCTCCCTTTGCTCTCTTCCCTCTATTGCTTGACATTTTGAGGTGACCTAGGGGAAATTATTTTCATTCAGTCTGTGGAGGCAAACAAAGTACACACTGCCAGATATGAAAGTTTTCATCCAGTTTTTCTGTATTCCTCAAGGTTTTTGACCTTTACTTTGTAGAGCAAATCATGAAGCTATTTTCCTATGAATCAATTGGTGCCTTGGGAGGGAATCTATAGTTTTGGGCCTAATTTTAGTTTGCTCACCCTCATCTCAAAATCCCTATCTCCTCGTATTGTCTCAACTAACCTATGTTTTAGTTTACTCACCCTCATTTCAAAAGCCCTAATTTTAGTTTGCTCACAATCGACTTGTCTTAAAGCACTGGACTACTTTTTTAGGAAGGAAGTGAGAAAGTTGTCTTCAGAGAAAGGTATTGAAGGGAATGATAAGTGAACTTGGGCATTGGGGTTTGAAAAATGCATTCATTGCTCTCAGATACAGAGGAAATAATGCAATGTCTACAATTTTACCCTCCTCCTTTGCAACCACATGAGACTTGAACGATTCGCCTATAAACAAAACATTATTCACAACCCTTTCTTCACAATCCTCTCCATTTAATCGAAACAAAAATATTTTTGGGAACAATTTTTTTTTTATTTTAATTGTAACCTTACCTATGGTGTCGCAAATGAAATTGAATTTCTCATCTACTTGCTTGTTTTTCCCTTTTTTCTCCTCTCTTCATGCGACTTTTTTTTGTTTTTTCTCTTGTAATTATCGAATTTCTCATATAATTTAGGCGGGAAGTTTTTATTTTTTGTTTTTGATTTATAGGTCCCACCATTTCCAAAATAAGGGCAAACACAAAAAAACCCATCCGCTTGATCTCTGCACGCTAAACGCTCAATCTCCAAACAAAAAATGAACACCAAAAATCAATAAAGTTTTGTATTGTTTTTTTTGTTTTGGGGTATGTGCAGGCCAGAATTTTTTAAATTTTTTTTGATCTAGTAGTCGGCGCTATAGTCAGAGCAGCTACTACTGACTTTAGCACTGACTTTTAGGCCTAAATGTAATCTTTTTGGGGCGAAAAAGGTAGCACAAGGTGCACCTAATTTAGTGCCAATCAGTGCAAAATGATGTATTTGTTGGCAAGAGACACTATATGGATTCATGATTGTTGTCATTGATGGCAACAAAGTTCATCCCACACATCCGCAGGACATGGTGTGTCTCTACCGGAAGCCAGAGTGAAGAATGTTGTGGTCTGGTAAACAAGAACAGAGCATATGGCGAGGTCTGACAGACAGGTCCGGATCTCTTAGAGGAAGTATCCTGGTGAATTGCAGATTTGGGGAAGTCAAGAGGACTACCTTAAGTGATAGATTCCAAGGATTTAGCCTCTGGTGACAGATGAGGAAAAACTGATTGGCAGAACATCAGACATCATTCCGAATGTGTTACTAATGATAGAAAAGGTTCTTAAGGCTTAAGTTATGTTTGGCCGACATGATTGATGACTTTTACAAGTATATGCTTGATCCGCATTACTTGATGTGCAAGGATTCAACTGACAGATTAGAGTTTGTGAAAAGATTGACTATTTCAGATGCCAACTAGAAAGGTAATGAAATCACTTGTGCGGATATATATACAAGATGGATTTAGTTGTGAGAGTTGTAGTGGTTGTTGGTGATGTGCAAATAAAAGAAGAAGAGTAGAGTGAAAGCAGTAAGGAAGATCTGGTATGTGAAAGGAAAGCAGCATAAAAGAAGAGGAGAGATGAAGTGCAGCAAATCAGTGTATTGAGCCTAACCAGAACTGAACTCCAGCATATGTAGATGCTCCCAATCAGTTCAAAGTATTGTATAACACTCTTTTTGTAGATAGTGAGTCTCTTGTAGGCAGTGTGCCTCTTGTGAGCAGTGTGCTCAGGTAGTGAGCCCTAATTGGCAAGTACCATTTTGTATTTCCATTCTTCTAACAGAGAATACAATCTTGGGTTAATCACCCCATGGTTTCCTCCCTTAACAGGGTTTCCACATCAAAAATATTGTGTCATGTGTATTTCCATTTCATAGTGATGTTTGCTTATTTGTATTAATGCTGCATTGATTATTAAAGTTCAGAAAGCAGAAATAATTAGGATAACTGATTCACCCCCCCTCTCAGTTATCAACAATATTTTTCTTGGAAGTTGATAAAAAAGTAACCTCACCAAATTTGGATTGTCCTTATAATAAGTAACTATATCTTGTTTCCATGATAGCATTTTGACTTCATGCTTCTCTTATGATTAGCTCAATAATGACTCACTCTTTCACGACCTTACACAGATGGTTGGTGACAATCCTTATGCAAGTGATATGGCTTTGGAAAAACCAAACAACTCTTCTCTTACTATCATGATGACATGATATTGGGACTATATTGGCAGCTTATGGAGAGTGCTTATGGTATTGTGATTTTCATTTCTATGTTCTCATTAACCTATTTTAGGTTGAAGCATGGTAATTAACCCACTAGCTATTATGATAGTCATACAATGACTAGACAATCCTCTCCACTTTGACTATGATAGTCCTATGCATGGTGTTTTCTTCATGACAGTCCCCAATAATGTGAATTATTGATAGTAGCTAGTTCAAATGGAGTTTTGGATGGTGTAGTAAGTTGTCCCTATGGCTCATGATAGTGCATGCCTTGGTTATGTCATTATGACATTACTCTCTAGATATCTCCTCTTTATAGTGACAAGGTTTCAAGAACATGACAACTTAGGTAAGGTATCAACTTGTCTCTTTAACCTCTTGATTGTCATTTTTCAAGAATTGATCTCATTGAAATGCAAATACAACATGTTGATTGATGACTAACTACATTGTTACTATGATAGTGACTTAACTTGGTCACAAGATTAATGAGACAATTTTATAGTAATAACTCTATGGATGCATACCTAGCTATCCTAGGTGTACAATGACAATAATTTAATGTTGCTAGTGTTTCTTTAAACCTCCTATGGTTGTTACCTATGCCTCATGGTATGAAAACCTCTACAATATTAATTATGATATTCATATGATGGTGAATATTGGAGCTATGGTTTGGATGACCTAATAACATTTGTGATAGTCCTTTGGGGTTGTGATAGACCTTTTGGGTTATAACAATACTTAGGATGATTGTCCATCAGCTATAACAAGGCATAATGATGGTCCTTGATATCATCCCCCTATAATGATAGTAATCCACCATATACCAACAATTATATAAGTTATAACAATCCTAATGGTTGAAAGATGATCTTTGATACCCCTATTAGTAGTCAAGGGAGAATTTTAAGGTGGTTGATATAATAGCATTTTTTAATAATAAATGATTACCTAACTTATAATGTTAGCAATACCTTTGCTTATTTTTGTTAGTCATAGTCCTATCTCATATGGCAGCTGCCCTTTATTCCCATATCAGTCCATTGACTTGCTAATAAAGATTCTAAATCATTGTTAGTACAACATTAGGTGGTATTTGGATGATAGCAATGATATGACAACCTTTGAATCCTCATGATACCACTACAATAGTAGATCAACACTATGATGGTCCCCTAACTTATCATTTTGACACAAATTATTTTAGTTGGAGCCATGACCTTCCATCTAACATTTGAGAGTTGGATTTGGGATTAAGGACAACCTTAAGATATGTGATAGGAGATTGATAACATTTTAGCTAAGTCATGAGAATCTTTGTTTATATTATGTGACTTCACTATAATCTTGAGGCTCAGTTTAAGAGGCCATGAACTATCTCCTTCACTATCTGACAACCTTCCACTTCCTCACATACTTGTGATAGTCCTATTTATACAGCTAGTTATTCCTTAGATCTTGTCAATCCTTAAGGCATGATGATAACATCCCTAAATACCCCAACTACATCTCAATCATATCAAAATTTCATTTTAATTTCACTTTCCTATCATGACTGCATACTCCTCCTTCATCCTTTGTGACATAGATCATAGGCTTGTCACATCAATGTCAAGGACTCATAATTTCATCATCTAGGAAAGCATGTTACCAAGATTTGATGGATTACCCATTAGGCAATCAAATCTTGGTACTCAAAGGATCTTTGCCTCTCTCTTACACCATGCCCTTTATCTTCTTAATTGTTACAAACCCTACAAGAAAAATAAAGGATCATTAAGTCTTTCAATATATCTATACATAAATTATAACATCGAACCCTCTACTAAAACTCCAAAATATCAAACCCTAGGTGACAAAACTCTCACATTTGAGGGAAAAACACTAGAATAAATGTTGGATGTTATGGTAACTCAAAAATTCCCTCTCAAACTAATGAATTATTGCATATAAGGTTTGAAAGAATAGAAACCAGTCATAGATTAGATGAAAAGATCAAGGAGATGCATGTTATAGAGTATAAAACTCAAAAATCAAAGGTCTTTTTGGGCCTTTTTCCAACAATATGAGCAAAATTCAAACTTTAAACATGTAGCACAGGTACCATATGACTCATTCGCATACATCACACATGTGGGACCACTAAGAAGGGAGGTAGGTGATTAATATGAGCAATGACAATTGCACATAATGTTTAAGTTCACTTCAACAGATGGTTGGGGTTATGATAGCTAATGGAGGGTTTTCATTTCAAATGAAACCATTAATTTTGGAGTGAAAGGTAATGGTGAAATATAACATAAAGTCCCTATAATTAAAGAATATCCAATGGCTAGGATTAACCTAACAAAGATCTAACGACGTGATTTCAAAATTAACATCCAAATTATCCTTCCCTTCATCAAGAATTTAGAATTTTGGTGCCAAAGACTCTTTGAGACTGTTTTGAGGGTTTTATGTCCACTTGGAGAGATATAGATTTCCTTAAACTGACCCATAAAAGAAAAAGGAGAGTCAAATATGAAATAAATGTCTTTTTGATGTGAATTTGTAGTCATCTTGTAATCATAAGATTTGAGCTCTAGTTGTCAAGAATCCACATGTAAACTTTTTCTGAAGAGCAAAATGTTGCAATGTCCTATTTTATTTTTCATAGCGCATCTTAACGAAAAGAGAGTGTATTAAAAAGATAAATTCAAGAATATTTTCTTGGTGTACAATTGTTATGTGACTATTGTCATTGTTGTGTATTACAGGATCTAGAGGAGGCCATGGAGAGAGGATGTGGAAGGCATAGAACTACTAAATCACAGAGAGGAAAGTGGGTGGAAATATATATGACAATGAAATCTGCAGATACAATAGAGGTAAGAAGAGAAATCAATCTCAACCAAAGGAGGAAGGTGTTTATGAATTCAAAAATGCTACAACATAGAGGAGATAAAGTCATTTTTCTATCCACGAGGCCTCTGAGGTCAAACTTATTGGTTGAAAATGCACAGGAATGGTGATTAAATGTGATTCTATGATCAAGGGAAAAGTTTGAAAATTAGGATGGCCAAAACATGATATCAATATGTCAAATATATTACTAAAGTGAGGTTTTGTGTTGGATAGCATATTTGTTGAAATGATATAATTGGTGTACTAAACATTATTTACTATGTTGTGTATTATAGGGGCCAGACGAGGCCATGGCAATAGATTGTGTCATATCAAATGAGGACACAATGGATGAAGTGGGAAATCAGGTACTCAAATCCAATTTTCTTAGGAAAAAATGATCTGATGGCATTTTGAGATACATCCATCTTTTTTCACAGTATTATTGAAATTTATAATGTATTATCCAATCTTGACATAAATTAATGCATGTTGTTGATTATTTTAGATGGAGATTGGAGCAAATGTAGAGCCTGAGCATTCAACTAACAAACAAAAAAGATATGTATGTTGACATGGACCTAAAACTGTTAAATCATGTAGATGATAGTGGGTGGAAGAGGATATGACAATGGATCCTACAGACACAACAAATGATTGCATTGAACAAGAGGTTGGTCAGGACTATAGTACATGGGATGAATACTTTGAGAAAATTGTTGTTTGTGGATGTTTTGAATGTTGTGGAAAGAAACAATTCAAATGAGCGATTGTACAAAGACATTACATATATGATAAGCTTCCAACTAGTAGTATGCCTCCTACAATCGATTCAAATCCAATAGGATTTGTGGTAAGGAATTTTCCAAATTGATATAAATAACATGTATACTTCATTTAAACATTGTTTTATATTATTTAAATAACTAATTTTTTTTCTTAATGGATACTTGCAATATAAAGTTCTTGGTTTAAAGTTTCCTGGATCATCAACTTCCAGCCTAGAGAGCAATGATCATTTATCAGATGATACATCTAACAAAAATATGTGCCAATATACCAGCTCAGAAAATGAGGAATTGATGAAAACAAGCAACATAACAAGAACCGGTTTAAAGATGCATAATTTGCTTAAAGACAAGGGGAAGGTGGACTACATACCCTATGAGAATGAATGTGATGGAGATGATGACTTGCCCCTGAGTTTGAGATCATTTTACAAAGAGACATTTAATCGTCTACTATATTGTGCTTGGCCTAGTGATCAACAACTACCTAGAGTGTACGAGGTGTTTCAATTTTGGGGATACAGCTACATGATATGACCCTCCAATATTCATGGAGTGAATCTAGGCCTCTTTATTGTCTAAAATGTACATGTGGGATCTAAACATAGAAACAATTCAGAACAAACCACTAGGAGATTAATGCCATATTATGGTCCATCATATTACAATGGTGAATGGAGAAGGTTAGCAGAATATAAGCCTAGTATGTCAGCATATGGTCTAAATTTGAATATGTATACACATAGTCTGCAATTGGAAAGTGGAAAAGAAATTAATAGAGGTCATCTTATGTATATAGATGGACATGCATACACACACAAAAATATTGCAGGATTTATAAATAGTAGTAAGGGAAGGGACCCTACTGTAAGATTGAATTGTCAATTTGTTGAGGTTATAAATGATAAAGATAGAGATATGGAAAGAGAGGTTGATAGATTGATAATGGTTGAGGCTATTATGGACCTTACCATTGGGGATGAGTTATTGATTGATTACCCCTTCTTAAAATGCACTCCTACGTGAAAGAAGAGGGAAGAACAAGGTCTCCCTAAGGATGTTCTTAAGGGCATAAAACCAAAGAATAATAAATGAGTGTGGATTGATGTTTTATAAACTATGTTGTCAAAATTGTGTTTTATTTAAATTATTGTATAAAAAGGTAGTCTATAAAATAATGTTCCATTATTCAATTGATGTATATATGTTCATACAATTTATATTTTTATTTCTTAAGCCATATTTGATTATATTTCTTTGAAATTGATACATTTATGATTTATCCAATTGTTTCCAAACATTAAATAATGCTTGCGTTTGTTGATAGGTAGAAGATGTTGATGAAACAAATACTAATACCCAAGATCCAACTGGGTTATTAAGATTTGGACGGGATGATCCAAACCATCCTTTAAACAATACCAGAGCGAAAAGAGCATTATTGAAGAGAATACTACCAACTAAGAAATTTGAAGAGCTGATGAGATCTGCATACACTAATGACATGCCACCTAGCCTTAATGATGATGATCATGATAGTGAAAATGCAGTGCATGAAGAAGGATTGAAAGAAATGCTTACAAATTTCTTTAGGGATGAAAACAATGATGACAATAATGATTAGATGGTTGAAAGTAATGATGATAGTAGGGGTAATTACCACCAACGCAATTTTGATGATAACAACCTGAAAGACTCCATCAAGCAAGTAGTGAAGACACCCGTGTTCAAATCAGGTGCAAGTAGAACCTCAAAACTGGCATGCACATTAATATTATTATAAATCAAGTCACTATTTGGTTGGTCAGACAAAGGATTCACTACCCTACTAAAGTGAGTTGAAATCTATTTCTTACTTTGTAATTGTCAATTGGTGTACATAATTCGTAAACATTCATCAACTTCATTTATATTTCTTTAAGGGGATTTTAAAACCATATATTGTATATAAACAGTCCTAGTATAGATTGACATATCAAACATGTTCATCATAAGTCAAACATTCAATTGATTTAATCTCTGGCAATCTTACAAGGCACTAAAAACTAAAATATTCCCTAAAGAGAATGTGTTGCCATCAACTTGTAGAGAGTTGCATTTGTTGTTGGTTGAGTTGGGGATTGAATATAAGCAAATTAATTCATGTAAAAATAATTGCATTTTATATAGAGATGAATATCAAAACAAGGTAGAATGCCCTATATGCAAAGAGAAGAGATATCGTATAGATGTACAAGGTCCTACAGTTCCAAAGAAGGTTTTACGTCACATGCCAATTATACCTATACTTCAATGAATGTTTCATTGCAAGTCACTTGCACAATTGATGGACTGGCATGCAAAGAATAGGAGTAAAGATGGATTCATGCAAATTCCGGCTGACTCCAAAGCAATGAAACACATAGAGGAAAAATGACCAAGAAAATTCAAAGATGAACCCCATAGTATCAGGTTTGGTCTTGCAATTGATGGAGTGTGCCCATTCTCTTTCCTGAGCTCAAATTATAGTGTTTGGCTAGTCAGGTTGATAGTATATAATATTCCCCCATGGATGAGTGTTAGAAAGGAGCACCTTATGCTGACTCTCATTATTCCAAGAAAACATCAAGTTAAAAACATGGATGTTTATCTTACGCCTTTTATTGATGAGATGCAACTACTATGGAAAGGCATAAGAATGTATGACATATCATGCCCCCCATCAAATAGGTCTTTCATGTTGTACGGTGTGCTATGTTGGACTATTCATGATTTCCCAGGACTTGGTGTTTGTTTTGGTAAGATAAAATATTTACGTACTTACACTCATAATTTATTTTCATCCCAACTTTCATACTTAGTTTTACACTATTTTTTTGATGTTATTAACATTACTTATTGAATTATAGGACTTTAAAGAATGGGGATATTTGCATGTCCAAGATGTGCAGAACAATTTTAGGGGCGGTATTCTAAAGATCTACATAAATTTATTTACGCAAACAACAAGGTTTTTCTACCACTAGATCATAAGTTTAGAAATCGCCTGAAGAATCAATTTGATCGAAAAGTTGAAAATAGAAGCCCTCCCATGATTATGGGTCCAGGTGATTGGCTTAAGAAGTATGAAGATGCTGAATTGAAAGCTTGGGAGGATTTTTTTGATCGAGGTGATTCAATTGAAGAACCAGAACAAGTTGTAGTTAATATGCTAGAAGGAATGAAAAGGAAATCCATATTTTATGAGCTCCCTTATTGGAAGGATCTATTAATATCTCACCTATTAGATCTTATGCACATCTTCAAGAATGTCCCAGATTCTATATTTCAACATATATTAGGCAAAGAGAAGGACACCTTATCTTCGAGGAGAGATATTGCTCTTTCGTGTACCAAAATTGATAGAAAACATTTGTGGCCAAATAGGGAAAATGAAACATATGCAGAAGCTCCATGGATTTTGAAAAAAAAAAAGCTAGACCAACTAAAAAATTTCATCTGTTCAATAAGGACACCTAGTGGCTATGGGTCATCATTGGCTAAAGGTTTTACAGTTGATGGACATATCACATGATTTAAAACACATGATTTTCATAATTTTATGAAGGTATTATATATCATCATTTAACATTTACTGGTAACATTGTTTAAGTACTAAATATATTTTGATATTTTGTTACGTGAGAAAAAATTACTAATGACCTTTTATAAATGTGTTTGATAGCATATCATGCCATTGGCAATTAGGGGGGATTCTTGTCTTACAGTTGACTTAAGGAATGCCATAAATCAATGGTGAGCATTTACAAGGTATGTGGTTATATGAAATGTTCATGTGTGAGAGACATAGAGATATTATATTGCATTTCAATTTTTGACTAAAGGTTCATACTAATTTACTATTCTTATATTAGGTGGGTGACTTCCAAGGAGATCCACAAATGTGAAGTACCAAAATGGAAGAAGGAAATTGCAAAAATTGTATGCGTATTTGAGAAGGAGCTCCCTACAAGTTTCATGGACCCACAAGTTCATTTACTTATACATCTAGTCGATGACATTGAATTGGCGGGTGTCGTATCAACGAGGTGGATGTTTTTCTTTGAGAGGTATATGAAAACTCTAAAAAGATATGTCCGACAAAAGGCACATCCATAGGGTTGCATGGTTGAAGGGTATGTATTAAATGGAGCATTTTTCTTCCTGTGTGAATTCCTTAGTAAGGATTTTGAAGATGGACCATACTTCTAGGATGAAGAACGAGCATCATATATTATTGATGGAGAAAAACCACAATCTAATGGTGTTCATGTAGAAATTAGTAAGTAAATTCATGATTAGTGTGGTTTTTTTTCTTGCAATCATTAATTTACTCTGTAATTTATTTGTCAAATTAACTGCATGACATTTGGAGTTTGAAATAAACATGTTGACATGTAATAGGTGTAGACGAAAGTGCTATACTCGACAAGTTCATTATGTACCACATGGACTTTATGAACACATGGATTGATCTGTATGATAAAAAGAGAGAAGTGTTAGAAGCAAGGAGATAGTTTAAGAGATCAAACCCAAGCAATACTCCGCTTACCACTGATCTACTTGGGGAATGGGGCAAATATTGCACACTAGAATGGGTTACTAAACAAATTTAAAATCAAATAGAAGATGCAGGTATAGATTCAAACATAACAGAAGATGAAATCAACATGTCTAGAGGATGTGAAAGAAAGGTACAGTTGGAATTTTACAAAATGTTGTTTCCTTACAGTTTTGACACTATTAACTATTTTAATATTCATCATTATATTTGATTTCATTGAAATAAATGGTCTTTCATAGGTGAGGAAATATCCAGCAATGTGGGCATATGGTCGACATTATCGTGTAGAAAAGGTAGATGTAAAGAGACGATCCTTCAATTGTGGCATCATGGTTGACTTCAAGCAATCCAGTCGATCAAGCTCAAAAGATAAGATTATAGTTGAAGGGAATCTACAATATGTTGGGAAAATACAAGAAATTGAGTTGGATTACCACTCTTTCAAATGTATTTTTAAGTGTAGATGGTATGAAGCAATTGAGAGGACATGAAGACATGATACCCATAGTGGATTATTTTCTATAGATTCCTCACATTTCCTACCGGAGGATAAGGAGCCTTATGTTCTACCAATTCATTGTGTGTAGGTATTTCTTTAACTCAAACAAGAAGTGGTAGTGATCATTAATCTATTATTTCATAGTTTATTGCGAATATATACATGTGTTTATTAATCAATAAAATTGTTATACCATACGTCTAATATATGTATGTTGTTCATGTGCAGGTATTTTTCTATGAAGATATTTTGGACCCGAAATGGATATTTGTCATACATTATGATCCAACATTAAGGCATGTATTTGATGATACATTAGTGTATACTAAGCAAAATAATGATGGCCAACAAAATGAGAGAGGGATTAGAGAACATTGAAGAAATTGACATCCATGATGATGTTGAAGATGGTTATGTTCAGGCACCAGAAGACAACAATCCAGAGTTAGATGATGTTATGGAAGACAACAATATGGATGGTATAGAAAATGATGATCCAAATACATATGGTAACAATATAGATGGTCTACAGTCAAATTTCAATGATGATGAAGATGATGCAGGTCAAGATGAGGATGATGATAATATTAAATATTTAAAAGAACATATGAACATTAACAATGATACACTGGATGGCATTGTAGCAGACAAAAATGTTAATGACCAAGACCTCTAAATTTTTAGAATTTGCAATCCATGTTTAGAAAAGGACGATTCTTATGGCCTAAACTTTGAAATGCTTCAGTAATATTATTTATGTCGATACAAATTACCTATTGCAATATCCTTAAATTGTTCAATCTTTGGTATGAATTGTTGGCAAAAAAAATTAGGATTGCTTGGATGCAATTTCCTTTTCATTGCTTTATATTTTTCTTGAATGTCAAGGTCTCAACCTAATCCTCATTTTGCACTAAGAAGAAACCTTAGGCTTAACTCTACAATGGCCTCAATTCATTGTGAGGAAGTTATGATTGAGGATTTGATGACTGCTACATATTTTAATGGGGAAGATGTTTTTCATCATGATGCACATGTTGCACATATGGATAGGCAAGACATGAATCTTACTACACCAATACATATATCATACTTAAGGTTGTGACTTAAAGGATCGACAACTGGCAACAAATGGTCAACACAAGAACATAACAATGGATTAATGTTTTCTATAAATCTTTAAACCCTACTCCTAAAACATAAAAACAAAATTGGACTTTGAAAATATATACAAGGGAATGATTTTCAAAAGAGAATGACCGGTGCCTGCCACATGAGTTTTTAATCTTTAATTATTTTCCATATACATCCTTAATTGTATCTATGTCATGTTATCTTGTGATAAGTACTTGAGTAAGACCATCAATGAAAAATGAAGTGGACATATTATCATCTATATTAGCTAATTGATTGCACAAATATTTCAATTTATCAATGATCTCATGTTTCTATTCATTTTCAACACTTTTAATAAAGACATCATGATCATTATATTCTTCTTCATTAGTAGAATGCAACATGTGATCGTCATAGGAAGTAGGAGAAAGAGGTAGTCATGTTTGCAAGGTGAGGGTTTGACCTAGTACTTTGTTGAAAGGGCATAAGGATCCTAGATGTTTCTTAGGAATGCAAAATTAAAGGCATTGGGTTCTTTCCAACAAATGCATACCACAAAAATCTCAAAATAAAAAAATCAATCTTTTTCATCCTAAACATAGGCATGGAAATTGTGAGTTCAAAAAAATGTAGGGAAATAAATCATACCCTATAATAGAAGATTTAAGTCCAATCCTAGATTTAATTAAACTTTAAAGTACAAGGAGTTGAGAGTAGAATAAAATATTGAGATATTAAGTAATTAATATAGAGAAATGAAATAGTTGAGAAGAAATACAAAACTTATTTGATCTTTTTAGCATGATGTCAAATGTGAAGTGTGTGATTAACTAATGCATTATGAAAAAAAGAATGAAAACTAGGATTTTCTACTAGAATAATTATCATGAGATTGTGGTAGTGATTAACTAATTTTTTGCATTCCTTCTTCACTTGTCCTCTTTTTCCATATTTTCAAAACTTTACTCTTATCTTCCTAGGATTATAGATTTTCCTCTTGACTTGGATTGATATTTATACCATTCCCCTTTAGATCCACTTTTGTCCTTGGGCCTTTGTAGAACATGCAAGGCATCCTTAGAACCTTCATCATTGAACTTTCTCCTCATATCTCCATTGAGCATTGTAACAATAAAGGATTCCATAGTCACCTTTGCAACACTACCATTTATAACAAGCATTATGTTCTAATTTTTGGGTAAAGAAAAAAGGGAGAAGAGACATTTGTCTTCCTCATCAATTTTAACATTTATTGAACCTATTTGACTCAAAATCATATTAAAGGTGTTAGAATGTTCTACAGTAGAATCAACTTCCTTAATTTTTAAATAATATAAACATCTTTTGAGATATAACCTCTCTCTCTCTGACCTATCTACCCTATCTCCCTATCTCTATCATCCCTCTATCGCTCTCTATCTCTCTCCCCCTAAACTTGAGCAATGCTAAACTCATAAATGCTAATAATTAATGCCCCTAAACCCTATCCCCTAACCTATCTACCTCCTAGTTAAATCCTTTTCTAGCTAGATTTCCTAGCTAGTTTTCCTTTCCTTTCCAATTTCCCTTTAGATCCCACCAAATTTTCCCTATTTTACTATTTTCCACCTCTCCTCTCATCATTATTCCTATCCAATGAACTTTAGTTTTATCTTGTTGCCATTTCATCCTACCAATTTATATCCTCATCCCTCTTTTCATGTCCTAGTTTTCTTGTTTCCATTTGCTTTGTTGATGAGGGAGATGGATAGAGGCAAAGAGGAAGAGACTAGAGAGAGAGAGTCCTAGTTTTCTTGTTCATTTCCTTCATCAATAAGGGAGAGAGAGAATTAATAGAAGGGAGAGATAGGAAGATACAGGTTGAATGATAGGGGGAAAGAGGCAAGAGATAGAGAGATAGGCAGAGATAGCTAGGTAGAGAGAGATAGAGAGGAGACAGATAGGGAGAGATGTAAGAGGAGAGAGAGGGGAGAGATAGGGAGATAGAGGAATGATAGGGGAGAGAGAGGCAAGAGATAGGGAGAGATAGATAGGTAGAGAGAGAGGAGATAGATTGGGAGAGATAGAGGAGACATAGGGAGAGATAGGGAGATAGAGAGTGAGTTAGATGTCTAGAGAGATTATAGGGAGAGAGATTGAGAGGTAGAGGGATGGTAGAGAGTCGAGGAAGATAAAGGAGAGATAGGGAGATAGAGGTTTAGGGTTGCTCAGGTTTAGGGTTTAGGGGTTATGGGTTAGGGGTTAGGGGTTAGGGATTAGGAGCATTATTTAAGGTTGAGGGTTTAGAGAGAGAGAGAGACTTCTTTTGACATGCAACTGTAAACCTTGAATAATGCCCCTAAACCCTAAACCTTTAAACCTTAAATAATGCCCCTAAACCCTAACCCCTAAAACATATATAAACCCTAAATAATGCTCCTAATCCTTGAGCCTTAACCACTAAACCCTAAACATGAGAAACCCTAAACCCTACCAAACCCCTAAACCCTAAACATTAAACCCAAGCAACCCTAAACCTCTATCTCCCTATCTCCCTATCTCTATCGTTCCTCTACCTCTCAATCTCTCTCCCTATGTCTCTAGCCATGTCCCTCACTCTCCATATCCCTAGCTCTTCTCTAAACACTAAACCCTAAACCTCTAAACACTAATTAACTGTAAACCCTAAATAATGCTCCTAAACCTTAACCCCTAACCCCTAAACTTGAGAAACCCTAAACCCCTATCTCCCTATCTCTATCGTCCCTCTACCTCTCAATCCTTCTCTTTCCTATCTCTCTAGATATCTCTCACTCACTCTCTATCTCCCTATCTCTCCCCTTTGTCTCCTCTATTTCTACCTATCTGTCTCCTCTCTCTGTCTTTATCTAGCTAACTCCAAACCCAAGCAACCCCAAACCCCAAACCCCTAAACCTTAATTCCAAGCAACTCTAAACCTCTATCTCCCTATCTCTATCATCCCTCTACCTCTCAATAATCTCTCTCCATATGTCCTTGGCCATGTGCCTTATTCTCTATCTCCCTATCTCTCTCCACAGTCTCCTCTATATCTCCCTATCATTCCTCTCTCTTTATAAACCTTAAACCCTAAACCTGAACCCCTAACCCCTAAACAATAAACCCTAAACCCTAACCCCTAAACCCAAGAAACCCTAAACCCAAGTAATCGTAAACCTCTATCTCCCTATCTCTCCCCTCTCTCCCTATCGCCTTTGTTCCTCTACCTCTTAATCTCTCTCCCTATCTCTCTGGCCATATCCCTCACTCTTTATCTCCCTATCTCTCCCCTCAGTTGCCTCTATATCTCCCTATTGGTCCTCTATCTCTCTCTAAACCCTAAACCCTAAACCTCTAAACCTTAACCACTAACCCCAAAACCATAAATCCTAAACCCTACATAATACTCCTAAACCCAAGTAAACATAAATTAGGTGCTAAATTAGGCGCTAAGTTAGGCGAAGAATCAAGTGCTATACTAGGCGTTAAATTAGGTGCTAAAGTAGGTGCTAAAACACGCACCAAATTGGGCATTAAAGTAGGTGTTAATTTAGGCACTAAATTGGGCGTTAAAGCTGGTGCTAATTTAGGCACTAAATTGGGTGCTACAGTAGGCATGAATTAGCACCTACTTGATCTGATCGGCGCAAAAAATACCAAAAATATGGCCATCCCGATAAATAGTGTCAACTTTTTAAAAAAATGGAGAAAAATACATTAAAATAGTGGGTGGAAGCAAAAAACGGAGCAAAAAAGGGAGCTAATCACATGGATTTGTTGTAGTGTGAGTTGTATCTCTAGGTTGCAAAAGGTGGTTGCTTTATCCACCATAGAGGCATAGTATGTAGCTGCAACAGAGGCAAGCAAGGAGATGATATGGCTGTAATCTTTCATGGAAGAATTGGGTAAACAATAGGCTAACAGTTATTTGTTTACAGACAGCCAGAGTGTCATACATAGATAGAAAAGAATTCTGCCTTTCATTCAAAGACCAAACACATATAATTGAGGTATTATTTCATTCGATCGGTGTTGGATGATGGACAGTTAAGGCTGGAAAACATACATACATATGAAAATCTAGTAGATATGTTTACAAAGGCAGTGATAAGGGAGAAGCTGAGCTCCTCTTCAGCTTCAGTTGGTCTTCAAGACTGAAAACAAAAAATTAGAACAATAGGGTCCAGGGTGCTTATTTCCAGTGGGAGCTACAGGATCATCGGTTTTATGATCAGTCTCCAAGTGGGAGATTGTTGTTATATAGAGCCTAATCAGACTCAGAGGTTAAATTTACCCCACTTTTATCAGTGCAGTTTCCCCCTAAATTATTTAATGGGGTCAAGGGGCAGTGCCCCTTGCGGTGGTTTGGGGTCAAACAAATTTTATTATTTTAAAAAGGTGTCGGGAGTTATTTTTCTATTGGCTGACATAAAAAAACCCTTTTTTTGTAACCAACATAAGGCTTGATAAAAGTGGCTAAGGGTTAGGTTTTCGTTGATGTATTGTAGCATTTTGCAGCGGTATTGAGTTGCAAGGATTGTTGGTTGTAATCGGTTTGATTTACTGGATAATAATATTGGACTCTTTATTGGTGGATGTGGCCTAAGTTTGGGTGAACCACATTAAAACTTGTCTCTCGCTGTTATTATTTCTATGTATTTTCATTCCTCTATTGTGTGATATTATGCCTATGTATGTTTGTCATATATTGTTGGGTAGACAATGGCAGTATGATAAAAAAGATATACATGATGGGGGAAAGAATACATATACTATAACATCAAATGGAAAGAGAATTACTTTGATTCCTTTGGAAGATGAATCTAAGAGTGAAGTATGTGGAAATGCTAGAATTTGTTTGGTTGATGGTAATTTTTTTTTGGATGGTTTGAGACATGAGAATATGTGTTATGCTTTGATTCCTAAGAAGCCTAAAAACCTAAAGATAGAGACTAAAGAATAACAATCGGAGGAGATAATTGAGTTGCTAATAGAGTATGAAGACATCATATCAGATAATGTACCTAAAGGATTTCCACCAATCAAGAGTATTAGTCATCACATGGATCTTATAACAAAGCAACACACAAAATGACATTGACAGAGAATTAAGAATGTTAGATTAAGGACAAACAACTGAGAGGGGGGGGTGAATCAGTTGTCAAAAATTTCTTAGGCTAATCACTTAAATTCTCTTCTTTAATTTAGCAGCATAATAGTAAATCAATCGTGGAAATGTAATGCAACAATTCAAGAGCAGAAACACATTAACACATATGACACCAAGATTTTTGACGTGGAAAACTTGGTTAAGGGAAAAACCATGGGGTGACTAACCCAAGATTGTATTCTCTGTTAGAAGAATAGAAAGAACAAAATGACACATGCCAATTAGGGCTCACTGCCCGAGCACACTACTCACAAGAGGCCCACTGCCTATAGGAGACACACTGTCTACAAAATAATAAGTATTACATACTTGAACTAAAGAATAGCATCTTCACCATGCTTGAGTCAATTCCATTTAAGCCCAATACTTCTTCTCTACTTTTTGCACTTCTCTACCACACCACCATCACACCACACACACTCGAAATGACTTTACAACTCCTTATTTATACAAGACATCGACTTGGTAATACTCATCCAAGTCAGCATACATTACAGAGCAAATACATAAATATAACATGAGAAATGACTTCACGCGGATCAACACACTGTCAGCCACACAGACCTAAGACTTCAATCTTTCTTTAGGGACACACCATACTTTACAGAACATCTTCAAGATCATCCGTAGGATGTGTAACTCATCCGGTCTGCCAGACTTAGAAGGAACACCATCATCCGGAAGTAGTTCTTCAATTGAGAGCTCAATCTTCAATGCGGACCACTAACACGATCTGGACACAATCCAAAGACCTCCACAAGCTTGCCTAAATCACCGAGAACATCCACACTACTTCTGTTTACTGAAATCATTCTCTCCTTCATCCAGAACCTCAAGAACATAGTCTGTCATCACTGTCATATTGGAATGGATGCTTGCGGACCTCCAGACCACGAACCAATTGAGTTGTCAATCCACATTGGCTTCCTAAACACTCCATCAATTCTATAGAATAGGATATTGCATTTCCAGATCTCACCGGACCTATCTGTGTCACTCTGTCACCTCTGAACACCTATTGGAACTGGGTTTACTTAAGTGGCCATAACTTCTTTAAGTCTTCATGTGGACCTCTAAAATCTTTACTAGATCATCTTAAGATACACATCTACAAACCCTTTGAAGCGTACCCTTTGATCTTTATCTTAACTAGGATCTTTACCTCACTATTTTTACTATTCTTCTTTGTTTCTAATTAGGACTAATTTTCTCAATATCCTTAGCACACAGCATATCCAATCCTTATCATCAATGCAACAGGAGTATGTTGACATCAATGACAACACCGGTTAGGCCCATACTTGCAACAGACATCATATCGGATAATGTAGCTAAAGGATTGCCACCAATCAAGCGTATCAGTCATCACATGGATCTTATAACAAAGCAACACACAAAATGACACCGACAGAGAATGAAGAATTGAACAGATAGATACATGAGTTGTTGAGGAAAGGTTTGATCAGAGAAAGCTTGAGCCCTTGTGCAATACTTGTAGTGCTAGCACCAAAGAAAGATGCAGAATGGAGAATGTGTACAGACTCTAGATAAATCAACAAGATCACATTTAAGTTTAGATTTCCATTGCTAAGGATGAATGACATTATGGATTGTTTGAGTGGAGCAAAATATTTTACAAAGACAGACTTGAAGAGTGGATACCACTAGATCAAAATCAGAGAAGGGGATGAATGGAAGATTGCTTTTAAGACAAATGAAGGACTATATGAGTGGTTAGTGATGCCTTTTGGATTGACAAATGCACCAAGTACTTTCATGAGATTGATGAATGAATTTTTGAAGAAATTCTTGGGTAAGTTTATTATTGTATATTTGGATGATATTTTGATTTTTAGTAAGACAAAGGAAGAACTTTTGTGGCACCTGAGACAAGTATTGCAGAGGCCGAGAGAAGAGAAATTGCTAATAAACATCAAGAAGTGTAGTTTCATGAAGGAAGAATTGGTATACTTGGGATTTGTGATTTCTACGGAAGGATTGAAGATGGACCTTGAGAAAATTAGATCAATTGTTGAGTGGCCTACACTTGAGAGCATTGGAGAAGTCAGGTCATTTCATGGATTAGCTAGTTTCTACTAGAAGTTCATAAAAAATTTTAGTTCAGTATGTAACCCTATGACAGAGACAATGAGAGGTGACAGAAAAGACTTTAAGTGGACATCAGGAGTAGATAAAAGTTTTGAATTATTGAAGTAGAAAGTGAGAGAGTAACCTGTGTTGGCATTACCAAATTTCAACAAAGTATTTCAAGTTTATTGTGATGCAAGTGGAAATACAATTGGAGTAGTGTTAAGTCAAGAAGTTAGACCTGTAGCATATTTCAGTGAGAAGTTGAATGATGCAAGGAGAAGATATTTAGTTTATGATCAAGAGTTTTATGCCATAATTCAATCCTTGAAGAAGTGGAGACACTATTTGTTGCCTAAGAAATTTGTGTTGTATATTGATCATCGAGCTTTGCAATATTTGAATAGTCAAGGAAAGTTGAATCAGAGACATATGAGATGGGTAGAGTTCATGCAAAGTTACACTTTTGTATTGAAGCATAGGAGTAGAAAATCAAACAAAGTTGTAGATGCATTGAGTAGGAGAAGGAATTTGCTGACAAAGATGAGAGTTGATGTGTTAGGATTTGAGGAGTTTAAGAACATGTATGAAGAAGACCTTGATTTTGTAGAACCTTGGAAAGCATGTAAAGAATGTATTGTGACATATAGGAGTAAGTGGTTAGATTATTTCATTCAAAAAGATATGTTGTTCAGAGGAAATCAGTTGTGTATCCCTAGGAGTTCAATGAGAGACAATTTGATGAAGGAGAAGCATAGTGGTGGATTGGCAGGACATTTTGGGATTGATAAGACAATGGCTTTGGTAATTGAAAATTACTTTTGGCCTCAGATATATAAGGATGTTAGGAAATTTGTGCAGAGTTGTAGAGTATGTCAAGTTGCAAAAGGAAGTAGTTAGAATACTGGATTGTACAAATCTTTGACAGTACCAGAGAGACCTTGGGAAGACATAAGCATGGATTTCATAATGGGATTGTTGAAGACACAAAGAGGACATGATTCTATATTTGTAGGGGGTGGATATATTTTCAAAGATGGCATATTTCATACCTTGTAAGAAGACAACTGATGCAGTTCATGTGGCTAACCTATTTTTCAAGGAGATTGTGAGATTGCATGGATTACCTAAGAGCATAATTTCAGACAAAGATACAAGATTTCTTGGATACTTTTGGAAGATAGTTTGGAAGAATATGAAGATAGATTTGAAGTTTAGTTTAGTATTTCATCCATAGACTAATGGATAGACAGAGGTAGTAAATAGGAGTTTGGGTAACTTGTTGAGAGGTTTGGTTGGAGAGAAGGCAAGAAATTGGTATTTGATTCTATCACAAGAAAAGTTTGCATATAATAATTTAGTGAATAGGAGCACAGGAAGAATACCATTTGATATTGTGACATGAACTAACCCTAGAGGAGTAGCAGAGTTGAGAGATATTAGTATGAAGAATCAAAGGAGCACATAAGTAGAAGAAGTTGTAGGACACATGGAGACAATGCATAATCAAGTTAAGAAGCATTTGGAGGAGATGAATAGTACGTATAAGGAACAAGAAGATGAGAAGAGGAGACAAAAAATTTTCAGTGGGAGATGAAGTGATGGTATTTCTAAGAAAAGAAAGATTTCCAGTTGGGACATATAACAAGTTGAAGATGAAGAATTTTGGACCATGTAGGATACTCAAAAATTTTGATTCAGGAAATGCATATGAAGTGGAGTTACTAGAGACATTGGGTATATCACCTATTTTCAACATTACAGACCTATATCAGTATCATGAAGAAGAAACTAGTGAAAACATTGAAGACCATTTGAAGAAGAAGTTACCACAACAAGCACCGGAGCAGATTGAAGACATCTTGGACAACAAAATTGGACATAGCACAAGAGGCAAGAAATACAAAGAATATCTTGTGAAGTGGAAAGGCAGACCAGAAGAAGATTCATCTTGGATTTCTAAGGCTAAGGTGGACCATCTTGGTTTTCCTCTAGCCCAAGCAAAGTGAGGGACTCACTTTCAACAACCCTAGGTGTTTGATGCAGGAGCATCCTTGGTTCAAGAGAAATCTTGCATCAACCAAAAATATTTGTATTTCATTTTGTTTTCTTTCATTTTCTAGTTCAGTCAGTAGTAGTTTCTATAGATTGGTATGCATTCTACTACAATTTCATTTCAGACCTTGTGAAGCTAGACTTAGCATCTAGACATCTTCATGCACATAATATCCAAAATTTAGATCATTTGGATCAGTTTCAAAAAAGATATCACTATTAGAAGATCGACTATTTTCTCAGAGCAGAGCATTCAGACAATCAGCTAAAGGAGAAGACTTACAGAGCACTTTCATGACTTGTGGAGCTAAATGACACATCATTCAAGGTACTTGGGACATGGCCGACCTTTCCTAAGATCTGCACATTGATTCATTCACTTGTAGAGGATTTCCATATGTTTTGGACCAATCTATCCATGTACACATGTTACATCTCTTTCTTGGAGTTTGTAATCTATTTGGCCAACATGGAGGATTCTTGTAATCTGAAGATGATATATATTCATGTAATAGATGTGTAGGAAGTTAGTGAATCATAATATGAAGTTCTAGTCTTAGTATTTTGTTCTATAAGGTGCTTCAAATCCATATCCTGCGCATGTACTGTAATTGGAGAATTAGGCCTGTGAGCCCTAATCTGTAAGCCCGCATGTTGCTAGCATGTTTGTATTTTGAATCTATAACATACTAAATGATTGAATCTATATTTGCATTCTATAATTGAGTTTCTTCCATTGTGTTTACTCTTGCTACATGGTGTGGACTATTCACCTTGTGGACCCTCCTAACCATGACTACACCAGTTAGATAAGAAAATAATAAATAAATGTTAGTTTATATTGTTAGAAATAAAATTAGTTAAATTGTTACTTTTTGAGAAGTTACTTTCTTATAGGAAAGTTTACTTGATTTTATGGGAAAATAAAGGCTTTATAAAGCCATATTGTGATGCAATGTTTGAAATCTCAAATCAATTATTTAATATTACATATTATTTTATGTAATGGTGTAATTTGTCTATGTAATTTTCTCACCATTTTAATAATGCATTTCAAGGAAAGGATGTGTGTTTTAGAGTTTATGTTGCTCCTACCATACTAACTACAACAGATGCACAGATGTCTACATGACATGTAGGCATCCTTAACAAAGGCTTCCAACTTTCTTGGCCAAGTTCCTTTTAATCTATCATTTATACTTCCATAATCTTTAAATCAAATTTATTTTAGTTTTCATTAGTTTTTTGGCTTGTTAGAAAACATTTGTTCTGCAAGCATAAAACAATTTAGGATTTATCTAGTTTAATTTTCTCATTTTGTTAGAGTAGCAACAAGCTAATTTCTTTCAAAAGAGTTAGTTCTTCATAGTGTAGTGCCTAAAAGAATATTTGGCTAAAAAAACTAGAATTTTATTTGTTGAATCATTTTTTTTTCATTACAATTACAAAGGCTAAGTGCATGGTAGCTACTCATTCTTATAAGGAATCCATTTGTCTTAAGAGGTTATGTTTAAATGTGGAGCTAATCCAGAGAGCTATTAGAGTTATATGTGACAATTAAAGTGCCATATGTTTGGCAAAGAACTTGAACTTTCATGCAAAGACAAAGCACATAGACATCCAATACCATTTTTTTCATGACATAGTAGGGGATGGGAGGGTGATGTTGGAGAAGGTTGATACTAGCAAATGTTATAGATGTACTAACAAAGCTAGTGAGCACAAGGAAGTTCAAGTGATGAAATGAGCCTATGGGCCTCATAGTCCTGGTAGTTATATTATAGTGTTGGAGTTTCCTTTTTCTCTTCAGTGAGGTATTCAACAAGTGTCTCAACCATCCATCCTAATGTTCTAATTTATTAAATCTCATTAAAAACTTGGAAAATATTTATCTTTGGTATCCCAACATGGTGGGGTCATAACTCCTAGCTCACTTATCAGAAATTAAAATTATTGGATGCATTGGAAAGAAGTACAAAAGGCCCAAATAGATTGACAAGGAGGTATTAGTGAAAGAGGACATGACCTCTCAGACCATCCAAGGTCTATAAATGCTTTGAAGGACTCCAAAAATGTAGATTGCTAAAATTTAGAAAATATCAAAAAAATAGTTTTTTGATATTTCCTAGTTTTGACCATGCAAATGCCATCCAAATGCTCCTAGACCTCTATTGGATTATAGGGCATCTTTAAATGGGTTCAAATATGCTAAAAGAGAGCATCCAAAATGAGGAGTCATTATGAGAGGTTATGACAGTTGTAAGAGTATCTTATATTTTTAGCAGAGGAGACCTTGACCAACTTGGGCATTGGAATTTGGTCTAATTATGGTGCCATTTTTGGGTCATTATTTTAACTCATGGTTTTAGTAAACCACTTATGGTTTGTGGTTTTAGTTTTACCTATTTATTGTTTCTTGAGGATGGAGTAATGCATGAGTTGTATATTGAGTTTTGTAGGTATTATGCTACCAAAATTGCTCTATATCTCTTGTTGGTGATACTACTATAAAGTCATAGACTCTGCAAGCATATTGTAACCATTTATTATTGAATAATACAATAAAATTTCTTTGGAGTGTGGAGTTTTTCTCCCAAAATGGTTTTCCCAATGTAAATCATTGTGTTTTGGTATATTACTTTTGTGTTTATTTCCTTGTAACTATATGATCAATTTAATTTTTGCACATACCTCCTCTCATAGATTAGTGTAGGAAGTGTATTCTACATCTCTACTTGCTTTCATTTGCAGTATATTTCTTCTACAAAGGGAGTTTAATCAAAAAGAAAAAACCAAAGGATCAAATATGCAATCAATACATTCATGTGCATTAAATTATGAAATGGGTAATTACAAAGATTGAACACATTTACATTTGTGAGTATATATATTTTTAAATTTTTATCATCACCCCCATAGCCTAACTTCATGCAACTAGTGAGATATTCTAATGTAGAAAATTGCATACCTTGCAATTTCACATTTTTTCTTGAACTCACTTTAGTGTCCACTCCCATAGCATGTTTTAAGACCACTTGGACTCAACCTTGGCCTATTTCCCTTGCACTAAAGTTTTCCATGAATCCATACTAGAGCATTATTCTCATCAATCTCCTCAACACACGTGCCAAATTTGGCCCTTTTTACCTAGGGTAGTAGTGTAACACAGACATCTATGTGATGCATTGGTGTCTTGAGTCATACACCATCTCAAAATATGCATTATTCTTGCATACCACTACCTCATAATGTCTCCTAACAATTGTAACATCCACATAGATATGTTTTTCTATCTTTATCCTATCCAAGACAAATCCAGAAATGAAATCAAAATAATAAAAGACATTTGAGGATCGATATCTCTCTCTCTCTCTCTCTCTCTCTCTCTCTCTCTCTCTCTCTCCCCTTATAGATTCTTCTAGTCTTTTTTATGTTTTTCCAAGGTTTTGACAAAGAATAGATTATCCTCCATTGATGCACATTATCTCATTAAAAGGGAAGATTTCACCATAGAAGCTCATGCTTCTACTAAGGATTCCTTCAATATTTCTTCTACAAAACATTAAAGATATTTTTAGTAGGAAGCAAGCAACAAATTGCTCCCTAAATATCTTTCTCACCCTCGAAGTCCAAATCACCATAAACATGGTAGTGAATCTCTTGGTGTTTTCTTTATCAAATTCCATTAAAGTAATATACTTTGTTGTCTTATTTCTTATCATTCAATTAATCCTATTGCACAAGTGATGCATCAATAGTATTTATATTGTTATCAAATCCAATCCCATTTACCTCTTGGCAATCCATTGGTGTAAACTACCACTCTTATTATCCAATCTACACACTAGGCCTAGTATTATTCCCCATAGACTAGGGAGATACTCCTAGAATTTTGTCACTACATCCTAATTCCTAAATGGACTATGATAGGAGCATGTGCACTTTTTCATCATTTTATCATCTAGCTATTCATGGAGGTTGAAAGATCGAATCAGCGGTTTGACAATTCCTAGAAAACTCCCAAGAAGACCCAACCCTCTTTTTTGTCCTCTCAGAAGTAAGTTAATTGAAGTAAGATACTTGGATAATTGTGTTACATTCAAGATATTTTCTGAATTATACTTTTGCCACATGGACCATAGCGCAATGCATAGACATCTTCATGACACACTAGTGTCTAGGATTGTGACTCCATACCTTTGGTGCTAGGTTCTAGTCTTTGTGTTATTTACATTCATCTTTCCTTTCTGCAATATAGTTGCTTACTTTTCTAGAAATTAATGAAATCAATTATATCATTTATTTGTTATTTGTAACTCTAGGTTGAGTTTTGAAATAATAACTTAGTTCTCACAGAAAAGCTCAAATGAAACTTGACTCTATTGAAATATTAACTAAGAATTGAGTACGATCTGTTTTATGACGTTTATAGATACATGGGATCATCACCAAAACTAGACTAGGAAAGTGTGGGATTGGAGTTTCAACCCCCTTAAACTAACCTCACACTTGTAGTAAGAAGAGAGGGATCATACCAAAGACTAGGTAAGGTGAGTAAGGACTAGACATAAGCAATTTAAGAATAACCAACTCCTAGACTCCCCCTACTAAGGAGAATTGATCAGATCTTCTTGAACTAGCTTCTGTTGGACATTGTAGTTTTGGAAACTTGCTTTGTTTAGACTTGACTAGATGTTAGTTAAGGTGAGGATTAGTATAGATCTTAGATTATTGACTCTATGTAAAATATTTGGTGTGAAATGGGGAATTGATAATGATGGTTTTTAGGAATCATTAAAGCTTAGAAGGGAAAAACTATACTTGACATTCTTAGGACTCCTTTCTAGGATAAAAATCAAACAAGAACATGTCACAAATAGATGCATGGTGAATAGCATGAAAAATGCATGTTTTTTTATTTTCATGTTGTTTTATTGTCTTGGTTTTGATTTTTTTGGATTATATGTTTTTCTATTTTTTATGAAATTTTAAAATGTAATATTTCTTTAAGTGAAAGGTGTTAACTATTTTACTAAACTCTTCAACTTGCATTGTACTCAAGAGGTAAGCATAATTTTTAACATCTTCCTTGAATACATAGGGACCTTTCCATTCTTCTTGAAACTTTCTTTTGTTTTTAGGTCTTTTATTTTTAGTAATTCCTTTTCTAAGTATAATCTCTCCTATATTGAATGGTCCAATTTATTGTTGATCTATAGGGATACTCATTCTTTCTTGTAAAGGCTGAGTTGTCATGAGATGATCTAGGCATTGATATGCATGTTGATGGGATGGAGTCCAATACAAGGCTCCATCACTCACCAATAGCTTGAGAAGAATGTCAAATTCATCTTGCATATATACATTGACCTTAGCTCTTTCTTGAATACTTTTTAAAAATAGAAATAATTTGAAGGGAGTTTACAGCTCCCTTTGCTCTTTTAGAGGAATAAAGCTAACTTTTTTTTCCATTTGGTTCTAGGCGTAAATCCATAGAATACCTTATGTATGTTTATAGCAATTAATGAATAGTAGGGTGTTCTTCTTTGATAATTATTCACATTTTATTTTCTTTCTTAAGTTCTCCCTCACTAACATCATCTTCATCAAGGAATATTTCAACTACTTTGATCTAAACTTGTGGTGGTTTCCATGCATCTTGGACTCTACAAACGTTGAGGGTGATGGTTGGTCTTGCAAGTTTTTAGATTTGAAAATTCTAGGAGAAACCTTGGGATCATTTTTACCTTTGTTGTCAATTGAATTTTCCACAAAGTTATCCTCAAAGATTATTTATGTTGGTAATGTTAAAGGAGTGTATGATTTGCTAGGGGGTATAAGCAGAGTGTAAGATTCCTCAACATAGTCTCCCTAGGTAGTGTTAATGGAGTGTATCCTTTCGACAAGTCTTCCTCAGGATCAATGAAGACATTGGGGTTGATTCCTACTAGGTCAATTGCTTTTAACTCAATTAAGGGGGAGTTTCAGTCATTTGATTTGGTTTATTTAGTTGACTCTTTCCTTTTTCCTTCCATTGTCACACTAATAGTAAAAATTCCCAAGGGGATTTGTATGTGTAGGAGTCACAAATGACTCACAGGAGCCAAGATCATCTGCTGGAAATCTTTTACAAGAGAGAAAAATACAGCAAGAGGTTGTAGAAAAAAACCAGGATTAGTTGCAAGCATTCATCTACGGGAGAGTTATGAAAAAAGCCAAGAGAATATTGATGCAAAATATTGGAGAAATGCATTGAATAACCCATGAAAAATACATGCAAAGGAGTGAGTATTTATAGGCAAGGTGAGTGGGATGAGGTGTCAATATTGACCAATAGGAAATGTAATTCCAGCATCTCCAAAAATAGGGGGAAGTGGAGTAACTTCCATGAATGGATTGACACCACACACACATGTACCCACTAACATAAAAGGCCTATTGAATAGCTCACATTATTAAACTACCTTATAATAAGAAATAAATTCCTACACTAACACCCCTCGTTAAGCATAGCTTAGGTGGATGAAGAGATGGGTCCCAGTAAATAAAGCTATGTTAGGTACCCATTTACAAACAAAATCTCTCATAAAGTGGAGAAAAGGAGAAAACCACATGGGAGAAAACTCCTCTCCAAAAGAGAGAAAAAACAAGAAAGAAAGTACAAGAACATGTGATGGAACAAGGACACTAAGACCCCCCATGGAATGAATCCATCACAAGAGTACAATCATTATTTCTACTATAGAGAATTACTGGAAGCCAATGATGATGCAACACTAAACTCTGATGTAGCAATAGGTGAACTCTAATGTAGTAATAGGTGATAGAAGGATTGAAAATGATCTACTGCACATGACTATTGAAGAAGAACTGTGTTGTACTAGAAAACCCCACTAAAGATCAAGATCAAAGAGGTTGGTAACATAAGGTACCAATGATCTCAAAAATTTTGAACAAACTATGAAGGTTGCCTCTAGGGCGAAACTAAGGAAGCATAAGCACAAGTACAAACAGTTTGATATCCTCATTATGCTACAGAAAGTGCAAGAGAGACAAAAAATTGATTATTGCTGATAAATCAAGCCCATCAAAGTAAATAGAACCTTTCTAGAAGGTAGCATGTCTAGGATATCCAATAGAAGCCATAAAATCAACAAACTAATTAAAAGATACCTAGGGCAGAATCTAAAAAAAGTACATAGGTGGTTGTCTAGAGCTCTCTGATACCTTTCCAACGCCTTTTTGTTTTCAAAAAATGGAGATTCTAGGCGCAAGAACAGAGCTCAGA
Organism: Cunninghamia lanceolata; assembly: GCA_027924645.1. Taxonomy (NCBI): domain Eukaryota; kingdom Viridiplantae; phylum Streptophyta; class Pinopsida; order Cupressales; family Cupressaceae; genus Cunninghamia; species Cunninghamia lanceolata. The sequence continues at coordinate 16,113,882 of BSBN01001215.1, read as the reverse complement.
AGCCAAAAAAGATGCCTTTACTTTAAACAAAAAAAACAAGTGTCAAACAAAAAAATCTTGGAAAAAGAGTAGCATTACTAGATAGTGCTCAGAACCACCTTTCCAATGCTTTTTTGTTTTCCAATTTTCAAGTCCGTAAGCTCAAGTTATGGCCTTTGGAAGAAAACTGTCTTTTTAGGCCTGCACATGAGCATGACATAGAAATCGAGGTAGATTCAAATATTGAGGTAGCACAGAAATCAAGGCAGACAGAAATCCAGCTACATGAAAATCGAGGCAAATTCAAAAATTTTCGGTAGGCAAATTGAGGCAGCTCGAAAATCAAAATATGCTCAGAAAAAATTTGGTACGGAAATCAAGGTGATTGTACAGAAATTTTGGCATAGAAATCGAGGCATCTGTATAGACAAACTTGCACATAAATTGAGGTGGCCGTACAGATTTTTCCTGCACATAAAAAACCAAACCCTAAAAAAAGGCCTAAAATTTATTTTCAGCAATGGTGAGGTCTGTTTTGCTCCAGGATGCACATATTAAATGTTGATGGCTAAAATCCTCTCTAATTCGAGAAGAACCAGATAGACTTGGTGCTCTGATACCATGTTGGAGTCCCAAATGACTCACATGAGCCAAGATCATCTGCTGGAAATCTTCTACAAGAGAGAAAAATACAGCAAGAGGTTGTGCACGAAAATTGCAGAGCAAAATTATTATTTCCTCATCCCCAAAATACATGCAAGAATATGAGTATAAAATAGGTAAAGATAGAGGGGTGAGGTGTAATTATTCTACCACTAGGAAATAACTCCAGATTCTCCCAAAAATAGGTGGAGTAACTCCTATGGAAGAGTGTGACACCTTGCACCTCATTTATGCACCTATTAAATACATATTAAATATTATTTACCTATGCTATCTTAAGTAAAGGTGAAGGAAAATAAATTCCTACACTAACAGTATGGGACTATCCTTTTCAAGTAATTCCATAATTTTGGTTGTCATTTATTTCGAAGCTATCAAATTTTGTTTGGATAAATTCCCTTTTCTAATCGATTTGATTCCTATGTTTGTTTTCAATTTAATTTTTTCATCTGTATTCCTTTTTAATCATAAGACCTATGGAGTTGGTTCTGGTATCACAATTTGTTCATGGATAGTTCATAGTCAATTGGGATATCAATCTTCTTCTTCATTGCATCAATTTTAACATATTAAATGGTTCAGGGTTTCCTTTTGCAACATCAACTTTCCCAAGATGTAAAAATCAAAGTTCTTAGAGGAAGGTTGAAGATATTACATTCATCTTATGAATCCATGGTCTTCCAAAAACTAGGTTATAACAGGTGTCTTTCTTAATAACATACAACATAGTTGAGATTATATTAGGTCCAAGAGAGAATGGGAGCATTATTTCCCCAATTGTAGCTTCTTTTAGGTTGTCATAACTTGGTAAAGTGTCAAGGATGTAATGTTTGTATTCCTGTATCCCATCCTTTTGAGAAGAAAAATAGAAAAATATTTACAGCTACTCCATCATCAACTAGCATTCTATTTACACACATGTTATAGATCCAAACTTGTAAATATATAGTTGGATCCCCTTTTTTAGTCAATTTGGCCTTAGTTGGCATTTTCTTAAGGTCAAAGAAGAAACCAAAGTCTTTTAGTTTAGTGTTTGGAGAGTCTGGTTCCAAGTCTACTCAGTTTATTTTCTCTTCTAGAGGTGGAGTGATTCAATCTAGATATTTCAAGCCAATAGCCTCTAGAAGGGTTTCACAATTTGAAAGAGAATTTCTAAGAAGGTCTATGAAAGATATTTTCATGTAGGTTTTCTTGAGATCTAAACAATGAGATCATATGGCCTGATTGGTGGTGGTGTGGGATCTACTAATGATATGGCCTTTCCATGATATTCAAATTCTTATATTACACAAGGCTCTAATTGTGTATCTTCATGGATAATTTCCACTACTCCTAGCATCTTTACTCCTCCCTTGTGATCAAGTTGAGTGGAGGTAGTTGGTTCACCTATGTTTGTTGTATTAGTCTATCTTGAACTTAAAGGATTTTGAATATTTGGCTCATTATTTTGATGTGTGGGAAATGGATCATGGAAAATTTTCATGTTCACGTTTTATGGAGCAATAGCCATTTGTTGAGGATCATTCCTAGGCATCACTTATTGTAGGTTAAGGAACATCTCTATTGTTGATTATTCCTTTTAGGGTAATTACTATTTTTGGGATAATTGATAGCATTTTAACATTTTGGGGGAAATAACCCCTTCCATTGTGCCATTCTTTGTTTCCCCTATTTTTCATAGGGGGTATGTTAGTAACTCGATATGTCATTGCATTTTGATTGTTCTTCAATATTTTAACATTGGATGGGTTTCTTCTGCTATTGTCACTTTGAACTACTAGTCATCTATTTGATCTATAGGTCTTTCACCTACTATCTATAGTTGCCTAGTCAATTCTAAGGGATTTCTAAGGATTCTTCATACAATCTGTAAGGTAATTTACACTTCTTCCCTTTTATCCCTATTGAGGGCATGAAAAAAAAGGTCAAAAAGTTCCCTATAGTCCATGTTTGGGCCACTTGTTGAGGAATAGAGGACATCCCTCCATTGCATTAAAAAGTGTGTCACTTACTCATTAACATCTTGTTTCATGCTTATGAATTCTCTAGTTTCTATTTTTACAAATTTGTTCATGTTGAATACTACCACAAATTCACCAATAAGTTGCTTGAAGGAATGTATTGGTGCCTTAGGGAGGTGATAGTACCATTCAAGGGATATTCCTTTGAGTGTCTTTGGAAAATTTGCACTACCATTCCATCCCAAGGGAGGAGTTCTTTTACAATTCTAGTGTATGCCTTGATATGAGAATTGAGATCACCCTCTACTTCAAATTTTGGTAGGATGAGGAGGGGATGCAATAATGAGACATTAAAAATTGTGTAATCCAAGGGCTCTTTTAGATATTCCAAATATTTCATTTTGAACCGATTTTGAGAAGTCGTGTTTGTTCTAGTGAACATAAGCCTTGTAGGTGCAAAAGTTTGGTTGATGTCTAGGTATGACTATATATGTTTGTTGAGCATGTGTTTATTAAAATGTAGGTGGCATCATGTAGTTTTGAATTGTATGTGTGTCACTTGGTTGTATGTTATGGATCTAATTTTGTTGTGCAGGCATAAAAGCCTCATTTCCTATGTTGCAAGAATAGAAGTTAAGATAGGGGGAGTTGAGTTGCCCCTAGCTTGGTTCATTTCTATCCTTTAAAGGGTTTCCTTGTGACCTTATTCTTTCTTTAATTATATTTTGACAAGGTTTCTCAACACCTCCAATTTCAAGGGTCCTAATTTGTTGAACTAGGGTGACTATGATGTTCGTAGGTGTGGCTTCCTCAATTATCTAGTTCTCACTACCTTGTAATAGATTAGTTTGCATTAGGGTTTGAATAGCTCTACTTGTTTTAGATATGTTTTCTATTGACACTTGACGTATTATGGGTATTTCCATTTGGTACACTATTGTAGTGTAGAAAAGAGAGACTAGCTCAATAGGTCAAACTAGGTCAAACCCTCTTCTAAAAAACATTGGAGGCACAAACTGAGCTTGAGTTCTAGCTTAGAAGGAGAGGTAAACTATAGGGGTTCTGCCCTTTTGTTGTATATAGAAGGAATTAACCCAAATCCAATCAATCAATCTAGGATCAATACATGAAACCCCAGTTAACAAATATCTGAGTAAAATAGACTGTCCGTACCTAAAACCCAACAACCAAATTGTCAACAGAGATTGGCAGACAATTTAAAACTTTTCCCAAAGGTCAGAATGCCTAGGAAAAGGGTGCTTGGGCACCCTTGTCTCAAATTAGGGTTTTTAGAAACTACAAACTCTATCAGGTCTGAACCAACAAGCTTAGCCTTCTTCTCAGATATCACCTTTTGAAACCTGTCCATCTTAGCTGTACACATGAGAAGAGGGAAAAGTTTGGGTGCTATTTAGGAGTTTTCCTTAGTCAAGCCCCGCGAATGGTGTTTCCACCTCCACAATAGCAAATATGATTGATAAAGAGCATGTGCCCTAGGAGGGCAGAGGTAAATCCAAAGTAGAATGGAATGCTAACATGAAACATGAAGGAAATAAGTCACCATGAGCATGGAAACCCTTGTATGCTTGTAGATGACATCACAACTTGACTCAAGAAGTTGATGTAGCCTCCAAGATCTTCACAAGACCTGCAATATGCTAGTACCACAACAATAATCCACCATAGAGAGCTATAAAGAGCATGAGAGAGAAAGAGAGAGAGTGCAAGAGTTCTAAGATTTTTCTAGAGAGAGTTAGATGATCAAATGAATAGAGTGACTTACCTTTATATGCATTCCCATTGAATCTCGGAGAGTTAAACCACATAAGACTGACATTAAGAATGTTTTAAAGGGCCTAAGCTGACAAGACTAATTTTTAGGGCAGCACTAAAGGAGGGCCTAGGGCACTTGGATGCCCTAGTCCTTTAGCTAGACACCTCCTAAAAAAGGACACTTAGAGCACATTTAGCCCCACCTTATGATTGTTTTCTAGGTTTTGTGCATCGGGATCAAGTATTACATGCTTAATGCTAAAAAAGGTACTAAAATAGGTCCTAATAAACAAGGGTGAATATTTGAGGCCCATATAGGAGTTAAACTAAGTGTAAAATGGTGGTGTACACATTTTACGACATTACATTTAGCCCCCACTTTAGTGTCGGTATGAACTTACATTCGAACCCATACTAAAGTATGGAGAAGACACAATTCAAACACAACAAACATAGAGACCTAAGAATGACACTAAAATTGAAGGGTGTCCAAGCCCCCAAGTTTAGGATTCTAGGAGTCTATGATGATTGGCATACACATAAGACACATATCATACATGAAGCATTTAGAAGACAAAGCATACACAAGGCATACACAAAGCATATACTTGAGAAAGCACCATGTATACATGTAATACACGAAGTATATATGAAGCATACACATATAAGGCACAAGGTATACATAGAATACACATAGGATACATGTGAAGGATAGATAATAAGAATATATAAGAACAAAATGTGCAAGACCTTGAGTCAACATGATAAAGGAGACCTTGATGTAAGTGATGTCTCAATCACCATGCATCATTCCCTAAGATGCAATAAAAAAGAATGCTAAGGGGTTAGTTAGAAAAGAGAGAAGAAGTACAAGAAGAGTAAAAAAACATCACACACACCATCTCCAAAGGAAAGTGTTTCCACTCAAGGGATTACACTAAGCTACCTCTCACAAGAGTAATTACGCGAAGCCTTGTAGAGTAAGAAGGCAAAGGGACCTTACTACCAAACTCTAGATTGTGGCGCAACCCTTTTTCCAAACATGCAAGTAGACTCAACTTAGGAAAACAAGATAGACTTAAGATCTTGCTTCCAAGTCTCAACTTAGGAGAACAAGATAGACTCAAGATCTTGCTTCCAAACCTTCTGTAATCCTTTCCAAGAGAGTGGAGTAACCAAGAAAGTCAACAAGCATCTAGATAGCAAGAAGTAAGGTGCATAGCACTATATATGCCCCCACCTTAAAGTGATTGCTAACTCCATCAAGGATCAATTGCCTTTAAGGTAGAGTAAGAAAGAAACATAAAACAAGCACGAGAGCTTTCCAAAAGCACATACCCAAAATGAGATGTGTTTACTGAAAGATACATCACAAGGGGCTGCCCCAAAGAAGAGGAAACCAAGGTGATGCTTATAGGCATGATACACAATGCCTTGTGTAGTCATGGTATGATGTAGAGCATTGCTACAAGGTGCCACATAGATGGAAGAAGGACAAGGTGCTCTCGGGACTACATCAAGCATGATGAGGAGTTCTAGAGCCAAACCTTGTTCAAAGTTGTTGAATTTTGTCACTCAAGACCTATCATTCGTTAGTGGAATGGCTCGGTGCTCAATGATATGCACAATAAAGTGTTGAATTGTTATTTCATTAAATCTTTTTGCATTTTAGAGGAGGAAGAGTAATTAAGTAGTCTTTGAGTAGACTCGGAAACATACTCTTGTTGAGATATAAGAGAAAATATAGGGGGAGAAGAAAGAAAACCTTTTTGTTGTGCACATGGTGGAGAGAACGTAGGAGAAGGTTGGAAACCCAAACCTACTTTAGACAAGTGCAGTGTTGGTTCCACAGTCTCCTTAATTCCTTGTTCTTTATATCCTAACCCATTTCCATTGTATCCTTGTTTTGAAAGTATTTTGAATCCATGCCCATAACGCTTCTCTAAGACCGAAGGATGAAGAGAGGTCATATGGCTAGATTTGTATTTAGAAGTATGATTATATGTTGAAGAAGAAGGATCATTATTTTTATCATGATGAGGAGAGTCCATTTTTGTTTCAATCGTCCCATGGGGATTGAAATCTAAAGAGGCTACTTCATTAGAATTAGATGATAAATTATCACAAATGGCCACCATTCTTGTAGGAGAAGGTGGATCTTCATCTATTTTAAAGGTTCCATCATCATTATATTTAAGTTTAATCTTTGTAGGAGTATAAGATTGTATTGAGGAAATTGTATTTACCTTTGAGGTCTTAGGGTGTGAGGGTGGGATTTTATATTCACCCACAAAGGAGGGTGTAAAATCCAACGAACACCAATCATCACCAAAAACACATTCGAAGGACCACCACTATCTTGTACAAGATTGTTGTTAGTAGCGAAGGGTAGAGTTGAATAAGGGATCAAACTACTTAAAGGAGTTTGATGTCTCACTTCTATTTTCAAGAAACTATCTGAAGTCGAATCGGCTTCAATTGTATGCACTTTGTTTTCAAAGATGAATTTTACTAAATGATGAAGGGTAGACGGGACTACCCCCATGGCATGAATCCATAGTCTACCAAGAAGAAGATTATATGAAATTTTATTAGGCATGACATGGATAAGGGTAGGCAATGTCTTAGGTCTAGCCTTAAGAGGTAAGGTAATAGTGTCTAACATTGATTGCCTACCAACATTATCAAAGCCACGAATGTTGAGTTTATCATCTGGTTGAATTAAAGATGTATCAATATTGAGTTTATGTAATAAACTATTCCACAAACATAAGATCTGATCTACCATCAATCATAGTGTGTCTTATCCTCTTTCTATTGAAGATCATGAATATCATAAGAGGATCATTTTGGTTTTGAACTTCTATGGGAGGTAACTCATGTTGTTGAAATGATATATCAAATGTTGTCACCTCGATACAATCTAACAAAGATGCTACATCATTCAGTCAACCATAAGGTGGAACAACTACCTTTTAAAAAGCCTCCTGGAGCATTTGATGTATGTAGGTGATGTTTGTATTAAATCCCATCGAGAGATCTTAGTCAGAGTAGTGCAGAGCTGCTCGACAAGATCATATTCTTTACCAATATGAGTAGGAAGATGAGGTGCTTGAGGTAGGATAGGTTGAGAAGGTGGAAGAGAAATGGGTACATGTAGTGCTTTCTTACTTTGTTTGTTATTACGGGTGTTGTATGTGTGAGCAATCGTGTGATGTTGTGACACATTTTGAACACCTTGATTCTTTTGAGAATTTGTTTTGCATAATTTATAATGTAACTAGTGGGTCAAGGTGGTGTTGGATCACCTTGAACCGTAATCACCAATTTGAAGTGAGGAGGAGTATTAGGTACCTCATGCACAATGATTTTAGGAATATTAGTATACTTATCCACTATCCCCTCAGCGGGTGGAATAAGTCTATTAATGCTGATTGAATTAACATTGTTTTCCTTTTGAGTAATCTCAACATCCATCCCTAAGGGATTTAATGTGAGATACATCTCTTCATCCACTAATGCTTCATCTTTTGAAGGGAGAGCATTGGAATTAAGCGAGGGTAAAGTGTTGTTAAGAGAATTGTTGATGCTTGTATCCTTAGTGATGTCAAAGGGGTTTGAACATGCAACTGAAGGAGACATACCAAGGGTCTTCACATCCTTAGTGGTATCCAAGGTACTTGGATACTTGACCAAATGTGGGAGATCCTTAGGATGAGCCATAGAAAATGTTAGACACACTAGGATACTAAGAGGGGGCGTGAATCAGTATCTAATCAATCTTCAAATTTAACAACTTTATCTTATCCGGAGCAGATCAAAATATAAGTATTACAACATTAACATGTATATGAAAGATTAACATAATGGATCACAACACATAACACTAGATATACGTGGAAAACCCTAGAAGGGAAAAACCACAGTAAGGATTAACTCACGATATATGAAGCTCAAATAATAACTTTGTTTTAGGTGCTTTAACCCAAGGAAGCTGTTACTCCCTAAGTAACCTTGATTTAGGGTCACTCCCAAGGAAACTTCTACTTCCTAATGACTTTTTTTTAGGGCTACAACCCAAGGAAGAAACTACTCCTTGATCTAAGAATAAACTCAGAAATGATTACAGTATGACAATATTTCAACTGTCAGAAAACTACCTTTGAAGCTCATACTTGATGATTCCACTTTTGCCTCTTCACACTTTATTATGAAGATTTGATCAGTCAGGCACACTCTATACTTGATCACTATCACAAATATGTCTTCAAGAGGAATCTGGACAACATCAACATCTACTCTTTCTCCCACAATCGTACATCAATAATATCTTTATTATGCTTTCATCTGCTTGTGAACCTTGTTTATCAACTTGCAATCATACCCTCTGCATTCAATTTGATTTTCTATTTATACATGATATTATATTGATTGTATATCTTGTCATCTAGATAAAATATAAAAAATACATTTCTATGTCGGCCATACAACACATAGTATTAACTATGTAGGAGATAGGTCTAATTAGGACAACATGTTTTGCTAGCAGAAGACTCAAGCCTTGTAGACCCCAACATTTGCTTAACTAGGTCAAAAACATCCTTCACAGCTTCAAACAACAAGGAATTACCTCCGTAAACTCTACTCATTTGAAAATAGGACAACATTAAGAAAAACTCATGAAAACTTGAAGAGTAATAGCCATATCAACTGGAAAACGTTGTACGATACTGGAAACAAGAAAGATCTTCGTGAAACTCTTTCAGATGAGTCCACATGACTCATACAACATCCCCAAGCACTCCTTTACCACCGCACATCAAAGAATTGTGCCACACAGCTTCAAACATTAACACTATGAACACTTTGTTATCTGGAGCACACTACAACATGTTGTCAATAGAAAAACTAAGTTGCAGACCACCAAGAAGCTTGAAATAGGAAAGAGGTATGCAATGCACATCTAAGAACATGTCCAAAAAACCACAAGGTCAATCATTCACTTCTAGAGGAATGTGAAGCATTCCAGTAGGTCTTCCACACTACTTCATTCTACCAGAGCACATATTGGTGCTTTATCAAACATAACATTCACCACAGAGGGAAGGATGTTCTGAAACTTTGGAAATGACACCTTTTCCATCCTCTGAGCACATGTCTAGAACTGCATAGCCATATTTTAAAATGTGGAGGAATGTAGAGCAATTCCATTCACTCTTCATCATCACATTATACTGTCAGAGCCTGAACTAGAACTCAGTCACTTATATTTTTCACTACAGAGGAGAAAACACTCTAAAAATTAGGATTTAGTGCATTTACATCATACTCAACTTAACTCTTGAAGTAGAAGATCATAGCATCAAAATTAGAGGAATGCGAAGCATTCCATTGCCATGCTAGAAACATCTTCACAGAACCAACACTATCTTCAAACTACTTTCGAAGGCCAAGTCTTCTTTGCATCACCATATACAACTCAAGATCAGTAAGAATGATCATACATCATGCTTCAAATCAATAGGAGCACATCCTTGGCATCAACAACACAACTGATTCTTCTAATTCATATTGATCAAGCTTCAAACTCAACTCTGCTTTGATCAGGAATGTAACTTTTAGGACCTCCAAAGTTGAGCTTTCTCTTTCTTAGGAATATGACATCCAACCATAAACAATCTCTAATTCTTGTGATAGTGTTAACATCAGTGTATTCTATATTGGCATCAATGTATGTTTCTATGTTGACATCAATGACAACACATATGGCCAACAATCTCCCCCTTTGTCATTGATGGCAATATATACTCCTCCTTAGACTCTCTCCCCCTTTGACATCAAGGACAAAGAGATTTAATACTTTCTCATTCTCCCCCTTTTGTCAATAATCATATATTTGTAAACTTTTTCGTGCAAGCTCCCCCTATCATCAGTCACCACTACCTTCTCCCCCTAAGAGGTAGCCATCATTAGTCTAGGATAAAGATATAGCATGAACTCCCCCTAGACAGATGCATCATTCTGCATCTTAGCAAGAAGGAGGGGAAATTATCCCTAACCTCTTCCAGAGATTCTCAAAAGTGTTCTTTGCAAGAGCCTTTGTAAAAATGTCTGCAATCTAATTTTTAGTTGGGACATATTCCAACTTCACTTCCTTGTTTGCAACCTTCTCTCTTAAAAGTGATACCTGATTGCTATGTGCTTGTTTCTAGAATGCATCATTGGATTCTTAGAAATATTTATAGCACTTGTATTATCACATAAAATGGGAATAGGCTCATCATACAATACCTTGATATCCTTTAGAGTTTGCTTCATCCATAACACTTGTGTGCAGCAGGAGGCTGCTACAATATATTCAACATCGATAGTAGATAAGGACACTGAATCTTGCTCCTTGCTCTACCATGATACCAATCTGCTTCCTAGAAAGAAAGCACCACCACTTGTACTTCTTCTATCATCAACACAACCAGCCCAGTCAACATCAATATATGCACTCAAATCAAAGTCATTACCTTTTGGATACCATAGACCATAGTCAGTAGTTCCTTTCAAGTATCTAAATATCCTTTTCACTATCTTCTCATGTATTTTCTTGGGATTGGCTTGATATCTAGCAACCACACATACTACAATCATGATGTCAGGTCTAGATGCAGTCAAATACAACAATGCTCCAATCATAGACCTATAAATAGTTTGATCCACCTTCAGAGACTCATCATCTTTGCTTAAGTGGCATCCTGTAACCATGGGAGTACTCACTAGTTTTGAATCCTCCATACCAAACTTCTTCTACAATTCTTTCAAATACTTAGGTTGAGAAATAAAGATACCACCATCTAGCTGGGAAATTTGAAGACCAAGGAAGAATAACATTTAATCAATCATGGACATTTCAAATTCTTTTTGCATCTCCTCTGCAAACCCCTTACACATATCATCATTTCCTCCAAAAATGATATCATCAACATAAACTGCAACTATCAAGATCATATCTCCTTCTTCCCATATGTAAAGATTGCTATATGTAGTACCTTTCTTAAATCCCTATTGAAGTAAGTACTTGTCTAATCTTGCATACCAAGCCCTAGGTGCCTACTTGAGCTCATACAAGGCCTTCTTAAGTCTACATACCATGTCTGGATCTTTTGATATTTGGAAACCATCTGGTTGCTCAATGTACACCTCCTCCTCTAGGTCACCATTCAGAAATGTTGACTTAACATCCATCTGATACACTTTGAAGTTCTTGTGAGCAGCAAGAGAAAGGAATGTTTTGATTGCCTCCATCCTAGCTACTGGAGCAAAATTCTCCTCAAAATCAATTCCTTTTGTACTTGAGTGTATCCTTTGCATGCTAATCTTGCCTTATTCCTCATAGTATGTCCTTCTTCATTTAGTTTGTTCTGGAACACCCACTTTGTTCCTATAACATTCTTATTGGTTGGTCTGGGAACCAATTCCCATGTCTAATTCTTTTCAATCTAATCCAGTTCTTCTTTCATTGCTTTAATCCATCCATCATCTTTACTAGCTTCATCAAAGGTCTTAGACTCCACTTTTGATAATAAACACATTTTTTCTTGCTCATGTGTCTTGACAATCCTTCTCCTTGTCTACACACCTTCATTTTTGCCTCTAATGATCTATTCTGCCGAGTGGTTTTTCTGAACATACTTTGTTGGAGTCTTAGGTATCAATTTAGGTTCCTGTTCCTTTTCTTCTTTCACTTCTTCTACTTCTTCATTTTCAATGCAAGGGAATATATCAGATCTGGTGTCTTCTACATCTTGTGTGAACTGATACAAGTCTTAATCTACTTTGACATTTGTGCTTTCAATCATCTTTCCCAACCTCTTGGTATAGCATCTATAGGCCTTACTTCTGGTTAAGTAGCCAAGAAAGATTCCTTCATCACATCTTGAATCAAACTTTCTTGGGTCTTCTTCATCTCTTCTAATATAGAATTTGCTACCAAAGATCCTGAAGTATCTGACAGAGGGAGGTCTTCCATACCACAAATCATAAGGGGTCTTAGAGATATTGACCCTTAATTACACTCTGTTAGTTAGATAGATAGTAGTGTGAATTGCTTCCTTCCAGTATACATTAGGCAGATCTACATCTTTCAACATTGCCCTAGACATTTCTTGCACAGTCCTATTCTTCCTTTCCACTACCCTATTTTGTTGAGGTATTCTATGAGCAAACAAGTGCCTCCTAATACCATGATCTTCACAAAACTTTTCAAATTCATTTGAAGTAAACTCACCTCCTCTATCTGACCTTAAACTTTTGATCTTAGTATCCATTTCATTTTCAACCAACGCTTTGAAAACTTTAAACTTATCAAGAGCATAAGATTTTTCTCTTAAGAAGGTAACCCAAGTCATTCTAGAATAATCATCAATGAGCAACATGAAATACCTTTCACCTTGTTGACTCTTTACTCTTGTAGGTCCACATAGGTTTGTGTGAATCAACTCCAATGGCTTTGAAGAAGAGTACTCCTTGCTTTTAAAACTTGTCTTTGTTTGCTTTCCCATTTGACATTCCTTGCATATAGTGTTTGCAGGTTTGATTATTTCAGGCATATCTCTCACTACATGAGTTGAGATGATTCTTACCATATTATCAAAGTTGTTGTGTCCCATTCTTTTGTGCCACAACCAACACTCACTAGATTGAGTTAATAGACATGTACTTCTATTTGCTTATTTCAAGTGATAAATATCACCACATGTCTTGATACCTTCTGCAACTAGCTTTCCAGATCATGCCTTCCTGATTTCACAACCATTAGCATGAAAAGTAAGATTGTAATCTTTCTTACAAATCTGAATGACACTAAGAAGATTGTGCTGTAATCCTTTGACATAGAGAACATCCTCAATCTTGTTCTTCCTATCAATAGATATGACACCTTTTCCATAGATTTGGGTTGACTCATCACCCCCAAAATTAATAGCTCCACCATCCCACTTCTTAAAACTGATAAATTTTTCTTTGTCACTAGTCATATGATTTGAACAACCACTGTCAATAACCCAGGCTTTGGTTTCTTCTTTTGCATGGAAGGCAGTCCATACAACCATTGATTTTTCATTGTTTTGAATTGTTTGAAAGGTATCAATTTTTTTACATTTTCTAACCTCATTCTTTTTGTCACCAATACTCATGGCCAAAAAAGTGTTTCATCATTTGAATCATCATGATCTTCATCTTTTGAAGAACAACTATCTTCTATGGAGAATATACTCCTTTCGAATCTACTATTTCTGTTACTTCTAGTTTTTTTAAGAGGACATTTAGAAGGAAAGTGACCAACCTTTCCACAATTGAAACATTTGAAGGGAAACTTACCTTTGTATTTGCCAGAGCCTTTATTTAGAGTTCTTACAAAGTTTTCTTCAGCATCATCAGGACTTTCATCTTCAACAGTAATCTCATCCTTTGTCTTTTTACTAACTTTGAAAGTAGCTTCTTTCTTTGGAACATCACTGTCAAACTCTCTCATTTAAAAAGCAGTAAGGATCCCAAAGATTTGGTCTAGAGAGTATGTATCCAAGTCAGTAGTCTCTTCAATAGTAGATACTTTGGAACTGTAAGATCTTAGAACCTTTTTCACAACCTCATCTTCTTTTATTTCTCCACCAAGACCTTTGACACCATTGACTACTTTATTCACCCGAAGCATGTAACCAACAATATTTTCATCTTTTGACATCTTTAGGGATTCAAATCTATTCTTGAATATTTACATCTTGGCTTGCTTTACTTTCTTATCTCCTTGATAAATAGTTTCAATTTTATTCCAAACTTCTTGAGCTGAGCTACAACCTATTACCTTTGAAAGTTCTAAGTCAGTTAATCCACTCATGATAGAAAACTTGGCCTTGGCATTATTATCATACTTCTTGATTTCATCTGCATCTATTGGAATAGAAGCAGGGATAGTGTAACCTTTCATGACAGAATCCCAAACTCCACAGCCTAGTGAATTGATGTAGCCTTCCATCCTTACCTTCCAAAAAGCATAATTTGTTCCTTCAAACCTGAGAATCTTGTAGGATCCTCCTTATGCCATCCCAGACCTTCCTCAAGTGGTTACAATTCCTTCAGTGGAACTTGGCTCTGATACCAATTATTAGACACACCAAGATACTAAGAGGGGGGGTGAATCAGTATCTAATCAATATTGAAATTTAACAACTTTATCTTATCCAGAGTAGATTAGAACATAAGCATTACAACATTAACATGTATATGAAAGATTAACACAATGCATCACAACATATAACACCAGATATACGTGGAAAACCCTATGAGGGAAAAACCACAGTGAGGATTAACTCACAATATATGAAGCTAAAATAATAACTTTGTTTTAGGGGCCTTAACCCAAGGAAGCTGCTACTACCTAAGTAACTTTGATTTAGGGTCACTCCCAAGGAAGCTTCTACTTCCTAATGACTTTGTTTTAGGGCTACAACCCAAGGAAGCAACTACTCCCTGATCTGAGAATAAAATTAGAAATTATTACAGTATGACAATCTTTCAACTGTGAGAAACTACCTTTGAAGTTCATACTTGATGATTGCACTTCTGTCTCTTCACACTTTCTTCTGAAGATCTAATCAGTTAAGCACACTCTATACTTGATCACTGTCACAAATATGTCTTCAAGAGGAATCCTGACAGTATCAACAACATATGCTCTTTCTCCCACAGTCACACATCAATAATATATGTGAGAGTCACTGATTGACTCAAGCCACCAGGATCACCTGCAAAACCTAGGATTAACCTTCTACAAGAGAAAAAATCAAAGAGGATGAATTTGCACAATATTGGATGCAATTGAGAATTGGATTAATGAATTACATGTGAGAACTTGCTTTTATATTTTCAAGTTAGAGAAAAACCCTAATATGACTTAAGAATATCCTAAGACTAAATTAGGCCTAAGTCAACTTAATAAAGTGTAATTAAATATTTAATTACACCAACACCCCCTCTTAAGTGCAACTTAGGAAGAAATGAAAAACATGCAACTAATGCAATAATGGGTCCCGACTACAAGGCCATGTTAGGTACCCATGAACAACAAGAATCTCTCACAAAGTGGAGAAAAGGAGAAAAACCCTGTGGGAAAAAGTCCCTCTCCAAAAGAGAGAAAAACATGCAAATAAATATGTACAAGTGATGGAAGGACTCTGACTAATACCCCCTAGAACTGAATCCATCACAAGAATATAATCATGAGCCCCTCCATAAGAGGGAAAGATAGAGGCAATGAAATCCTCCAACATTGTAGAATCTCCAGAACCAGAAGAGGATGCTTTGATACCATGTGAGAATCACTGATTGACTCAAGCCACCAGGATCACCTACAAAACCTAGGATTAACCTTCTACAAGAGAAAAAAAAGAGGATGAATTTGTACAATATTGGATGTAATTAATAATTAGATTAATGAATTACATGCGAGAACTTGCTTTTATATTTGCAAGTTAGAGAAAAACCCTAGTATGACTTTAGAATAACCTAAGACTAAAATTATCCCTAAGTCAATTTAATAAAGTGTAATTAAATATTTAATTACACCAACAATATCTTTATTCTACTTTCACCTGCTTGCAAACCTTGTTTATCAACTTGCAATCATACCCTTTGCATTCAATTTGATTTTCTATTTATACATGATATTACATTGATCATATAGCTTGCCATCTAGATAAAATATGAAAAATACATTTCCAGGTCAGCCATAAAACACACAATATGAACTGTGTAGGACATAGGCCAAATTAGGACAACACATTATACTAGTAGAAGACTCAAGCCTAGCGGACCCCAACACTTGCTCAACCAGGTCCAAAACATCCTTCATAGCTTCAAACAACAAGGAATTACCTCTGCAAACTCCGCTCATTTGAAAATAGGACAGATTTAAGAAAAACTCATGAAAACTTAAAGAGTAACAACCATATCAACTGGAAAGCCTTGTGCAGTACTGGAAACAAGAAAGGTCTTCGTTAAACTCTTCCAAATGAGTCCAAATGACTCATACAACATCCCCAACCACTCCTTTGCCACTGCACATCAAAGAATTGTGCCACACAGCTTAAAACATTAACACTAAGAACACTATGTTTTCTGGAGCACACTGCAACATGCTGTCAATAGAAAAATTGAGTTGTGGACCACCAAGAAGATTGAAATAGGAAAGAGGTATGCAATGCACATCCAAGAACATGTCCATGTTGTGATGTTCACAACACGCTCCATTTTACTCCTTAGCAAAATGAGGACCCCTGCTGTGGCTGTTGCTTTTGCTTGTGTGTGTGTTTTGTTTTGTTTGGTGGTAAAGGGAAAAGGGGGTTAAAATTGAAAACTTTGTTAAAACTAGAGAAAAAATACATTTTCAGTACCAGGGCATGATATGGTTGGATTCCTTCTAAAAAATGAGCTAGGGTTGCTTTTTGAACCATCTTAAAATTTGCCATATTTTGCAAGATATGATCATTTTGGTAAAATGTACAAGGGAAGGGTTTGTTGTTTGTATGTACAAGCCTGCTTGTATATCGGGTTGCACATACAAGGCCCTTTGTATGCAAGTTCACTTGTATACCAAGGCCTTTGTATATCATTGTTCATATACAAGGTCCTTCGTATGTGCAAGGGGTCATTTTTATACTTACTCGCATTTGCAATCGGGTTCATATACATGGTTGTTTGCATGTTGGGTCACTTGTATATTGGATATACAATCCCCTTTTTATATCGCTTTCATATACAAAGTTGATTGTATATCCTTCATCTTGTATGCATTTGGTAAAAGTTTTGATGTATACATACAAGGTGGACCTGAAATGGTTTTAGAGTTAAAGTGATGAATATTTAAAAATCTGTTGCATGTATCTCACGTTTGTATGTTTGGCAGGTCGAAACATACAATGCATTTATACAAGGGCCGGAATTGAAGTTTTATTAAAACAATGCTAAGTCGTTGAACATTTCGGGCTTGTATATTTGTCTATACAAGGGGCTTTATACATGGCGCGGAATCCAAAAGGTTATAAACTGGGGTTAAGTTGTTGTATAACCATGGGCTTGAAAACATGCAATGCGAATATACATTGTACGGACCACCCGACGGACTTATCAAAGGGAGTTAAGCCTTTGTATATTTTGTGCTTTGTATGTTTCGACATACAAAGTCAATATACAATGAAATATAAAAGAGGCGGACCTGAAATAGCTATGAAATAATGAAAGTCCTTGTATATTAATGCATACATTTTAATACATACAAGGCAGATTTGTGAGGGGTTTTAAATCCAATATAAACATGCATCAAACTTAGTATACATTAGTAGATACATTATTAATATACAAGGCCGTGGACTTAAAAAATTACAAAGTGGAGTTAAATTGTTGTATGCTTCGGACTTGTATATTAATACATACATTGGGTGATGCATACAACGCGGAATAAAAAAAAATGAAAGTAAAATCTAATTACATGCTTGTATCACGTCTAAATTGAATATTTAAAAGATATAATGCATTTATACAATGTGCGGAGTCGAAACATTATGAAATTGAGTTAGATCCATGTATATGACCGCACTTGTATATATGTTTCAAGGCATACATTGCAGTAAACATACAAGCCAGAACCCAAAAGAAATTAGAATCCGATGAATACATTGTATCAAATTCGGTTTGTATATCAAGGATACATTGCGATATGCATTGCATACATACAAGCTAGAATTTAAAGCAGATTGAAATCCAATTAAATGAATGTATCGCACCCAGCTTGTATATCAGAAAATACAAGAATTTAAACAAGGAAATGAGCGGGAAGGCGAAGTGATAGGGTTTTTGAGGCATTTTTAGCCTGAATGCATATTTTCTGGTCAATGATGGTTGACCTGACTGGTTTTAGGGTTGTATATGCATTTAACCCGCATTTTTTCATAGATTTGGGGTCCGATTGCCGCGTTCACATAGTCACAACTGGATTTAATGTTTATCTTCCTACAGGTTTATTAGATGAAATAAGTATTTACTGTTGGTCTATTTTTGCAGGTGTGCAGTTGAAGGAGCTAAAACTTGATGACGATGACATCATGGAAAGGAGATCCGATCTCAGGAGCAGAGGAAGATAAGGATGAAGGGTGAGGAAGTCAAAGGGTCTTCATTAATGAAGATAAAATGCAGATGAAGACATCATTGCAGCAGACAACAGAAGTTATTATTGAGCTACTAGGGTTTCCAGAAGGGCATATTTCACCCAGATTTGATGTATGCTCAGAGATATTTTGGGAGACTTGTTCTCCAACATTTATTGCTATAACTAGAGGTTTGAACCAGGGTTTAAACTAGGGTTTTTTGGGTTGTATTGAGGACAATCAAAGTCTATATATTGTGCCTCTTTACACTGTAAAATTTTACACAGGGGCTACATAGGGATTTGTAGCAGCAACAATTTTGTAAAAGCAACACTTAGCATAGCATTTAGGAGTAGAAGGAGGTCGCCTGTGTCTGCAACAAGGAGCATGTGGAACATCCTACCTCCTTGCTGTATCTGTAAAGCTTGTAAGTTTTATGTAATTTGATCAATGAAGCTAAGAGTCATTCAGACATTGTAAATCTTATATGATTGTTTGTTTCTAATAGAATTGAATCTGGAATTCTGCATCTATCTTCTGAGTGTTTTCTTGCTCTTATTGTGTTTGAAACATTTTCTCTTAGAGCTTGCAATCTTAAATGTATGTTTGTGAAAATGCTCAGAACTTACATCTAAGGTTTTTGTTTGTGGATTTGATCAAATTACTGTATGATTTACAAAGTGCATAACAAAACAATTAGATCCTTTTATTATATTGAATGAAGTTTAGTGTAGATCTTTCTAACTTTTCCCAACCCATCTGAATATAATTAGCTAAAACATAAAAATTTAAAGGAAATTGTCTCATATTTGAAAGGCATGAACAATAGAGTTTGAAAGTAGACAGTTTTCATAACATTGAAGAGGAGAAAGCTTGCAATAATATAAATCATTTACAGCTTTGTAACATAGTAATAAGTTTATGCAAAAAAGGAATGAACAACATACTGATATTTATAATCTTTTGCATAGTTTGAGCCTAGTAAACCATTGAGAAACCCTAAATCACATAAGGCCCTTGAACATTACAGCTTCACATCAACCTACTGAATTTGCCCAACAGGTCAAGACCTGACCATATTAAACTTGGGATTAAGCGAATCTTAATCGATTCCTTCATATCTTTCAAGTCAGTTAGGTTCATTTTATGTGAATTTTAACTACTGTTTTGACTGTGTTAACACAATCACCAACAGTCCACAAAACCGCAAGGTCAATCATTCACTTCTAGAGGAATGTAGAGCATTCTAATAGGTCTTCAACACTGCTCCATTCTACCAGAGCACATACCAGGGCTTTATCAATAATAACTTTCACCTCAGAGGGAAGGATGGCCTGAAACTTTGGAAACAACACCTTTGGCATCCTCTGAGAACAAATCTAGAACCACATAGCCATATCTGCAAATGCAAAGGAATGTAGATTATTCCATTCACTCTTCATCATCACATTATACTGTCAGAGCCTGAACTAGAACTCAGTCACTTATAGT
Organism: Cunninghamia lanceolata; assembly: GCA_027924645.1. Taxonomy (NCBI): domain Eukaryota; kingdom Viridiplantae; phylum Streptophyta; class Pinopsida; order Cupressales; family Cupressaceae; genus Cunninghamia; species Cunninghamia lanceolata. The sequence goes on along the minus strand of BSBN01001215.1, from coordinate 16,093,826 downwards.
TTTCACTACGGAGGAGAAAACACTTTGAAAATTAGGATTTAGGGCATTTAAATCATACTCAACTTAACTCTTGAATTGGAAGATCATAGCATCAAAATTAGAGGAATGTGGAGCATTCCATTTCCATGCTAGACAAATCTTCACAGAACCAACACTGTCTTCAAATTGCTTCCGGAGGCCAAGTCTTCTTTGCATCACCATATACAACTCAAGATCAATAAGAATGATCATACACCATGCTTCAAATAAATAGGAGCACATCCTCGGCATCAGTAACACAACTGATTCTTCTAATTCATATTGATCAAGCTTCAAACTCAACTCCACTTTGATCAGGAATGTAACTTTTAGGACCTCCAAAGTTGAGCTTTCTCTTTCTGATGAAGCTGGTAAATCATAAAACATACAACAACAGAAATTGCACATAGAAAATAGAATTTTCTTTATTGATTTGGACAACTTATTACATTACAGAAGCTCAAATACAATCAGAGGAATCAATCCTCCATAGGCTGCAACACATTACAGCTTCCTCTCACAAGACTCTAGAATCATCTACCATCTGTAACCCCAAATCTGCTAGGGTTTCTATTTTCCCACATATTCTTGACTCTACACTTTCCCCCTTAACTCTACTACTACCTAGGGTTCCCAAAATTGGTTATTAATAGCCTTTTTGGTGGCCAACAACCTAATTTCAGATTTTGTATCTCCCTCCAAAAATAGGTCAACTTCCGGGAGCCATAACTTTTGATCTGGGTATCCGATTGACGAACCATTTTATGCGTTGGAAAGATTGTGGAGTGCTCTACGCGTTAAGAACCTGCTCTTCTGGTTCTGACCATTTGTGGGCCTGTACAGGGATGTTTTGTGCCTCAAACCTGAGTTTGAATAATTTTCAAGCATTTTTTGAGAAACAAAAACTTTAATATCTTTCATCTCGCAAATGATCTTAGCATGATTCCTTCGCCAAAGGTAGTATTTTTCAATTACAAAGATTCCTATAAATTTTCACTTCAATCCGTGCCCAAATGCAAACTTTCCTAAAATAGCAGGTTGCTATTTTTAGTAGTTTGGAAAAACTAAAAGTTCTACATCATTATTCAAGTGATTATGGAACCAGAACCACAAATTTTGAAAAGAAATGGAAAGAACATCAACAATTTTGAAACACATCTTTTTTTGGGTGATGCAAGATTGCCCTTACACCACTGGATGCTCCTGTATCAGACACCCAGGGTAATTTGAGAAGTGACCATGTCACTGTTGCCAGTATGAGGTGAACCAGTGTTGTCATTGATGTCAACATACTCATATTGCATTGACAAGAAGGATTGGATGAGCAGTGTGCTAAGGATATTGAGAAAATTAGCCTCAGTCAGGAACAGTGATGAGAAGAAGGCAAATGTACTGTATAGGATGAGAACCGGAGGATGCGAATTAAAGGGTTTGTAGATATGAGTCTTGAGATGCTTCAGTTAAGATTTCAGAGGTCCGCATGAAGATCTGAAGGAGTTGTGGCTGTCAGTATGGAACCGGTTCTGGCAAGTGTTCAGAGGTGACAGAGGATCACAGAAAGGTCCGGTGAGGTCCAGAATTGTATAATCTTAATCTGCGGATTGGAAGGAGTGTTTGTGATGTCCTTGTGATGTGACATCTTGAGTTGTGTATGATTTGGATGTCCGGAAGTACCTTTTGCATTGTGACAGTGATGACAGACTGTGTTCTTGAAGTTTCAGATGAGCAAGAGAAGAGATTCCAGTAGTAGAGGAAGTGCGGATGTACCTGGTCATTCAGGCAGGCTTGTGAAGGTCCTTGGATCATGTTGAGGTTGTGTTGTTGATCCGAATTGATGGTAGAGCCCAGAATTGAAGATATTCTTCCGGATGAAGTTCTTGTTCCGACTAGCTGACCGGATGAGTTGTTCATCCTGCGAATGTTCTTGTGGTGGCCGACCGGATGTGTTATTCATCTTGCGGATATTCTTATGGTTGTTTGCTGACTTAGATGATTGTTCCTAAGTTGATGACTTGTATAAATAAAAGTTTGCGAGTTCATTTCGATGTGTGGATTGTGGAGATGAGTGTGGTATAGTAGACAGAAGTGCGAAAGACAAAGCAGGGGTTTTTGGGCTTAAATGGAACTGATCCAGACATGGTAGAGATGTCATTCTCCAGTTCAAGATTGTGATTCTTATCACTTTGTAGACAGTGTGTCTCCTTGTAGGCAGTGGGCCTCTTTGTGAGCAGTGTGCTCGAGCAGTGAGCCCTAATTGGCAAGTGCCATTCTTTTTCTTATTCTTCTAACAGAGAATAATCCTTGGGTTAATCACCTCATGGTTTTTCCCTTAACCAGGTTTTCCACGTCAAAATCTTGGTGTTCAATGTGTTGATGTTTATCTGCTCTTGTGTTTGTGCATTATGCTTTCATGGATGATTAATTGATATGCTGTTAAATAACAAAGAAGAATCAAGTGTTTAAAGTAAAAATAAGTTTTTATACAACTGATTCACCCCCCCTCTCAGTTGTATGCCCTAGATCCAACAATTGGTATCAGAGCCAAGTTCCTCTGAAAGGAGCTTAACCACTTGAGGAGATCCAGGTTGTCATCATACAAGAAGGATAGTCCGAAGTTCGACGGAACCAACTTCACTCTCTGGAAAGGTTGCATGAAATGTCACTTGGAATGTATGGGAAAAGCATACTTGGGCATGGTCTCAAAACCATATGTACCTCCACAGGGTGGTCCGACAACTCTGAATGAAATCACAGATGCTGAAAATAATCTGCGGACCAAAGAAGCTCTTCTAAGTGCACTGAATGACTCAGATCTCTCAAATGTTATTGACCTACCAACTGCATATGAGATCCTGACTAGACTGAAACTTCTGTATGAAGGAGATGAGTTTGTCAAGAGTGCAAGGTTGCAAAGTCTGAAAGGGAAATTTGAAAGATTGAAGATGAGAGATGATGAAAACATCACTACTTTTATGCCACAAGTGAATGAGCTAGTGTGTGGAATTAGAAATGCTGGTGGAACTCTGGATGAAAATGAGATTGTTTACAAAATCCTCAAATCCCTTCCTGCTACCTACAAAATCAAGGTTGCTGCCATTGATGAATTCAGAGCTCACACAACTATCACAAGAGAACAATTGGCTGGCAAACTAGCTGCATTTGAAATGACCAAGTTTGGAGATGATCCTCCCAAGACTGAATCTACTTTCAAAGCCAGTGCCTATGTGAAAGGCAAACAGAGATTTGATCCGGGTGAAAACTCTTCAAGGAAGATGTCATGGTATGATCAAGCAAGAAGAGACATGAAAGAAGAAGAAGCAGAAATAGCTCAACTTGAAGCCCTCATTGCAAAGAGACTGCCAAGAGGATCTGGTAAGTATGAAGGAAAACTACCCTTTAAGTGCTTCAACTGCAATAAGATTGGTCATTTTGCTTCAAGATGTCTGGAAAGATCTGCAAGGTCTAATACTAACAGACAAAGGTTTCAAAAGAACTGCTATTATGTTCATGAAGAAGATGACAATGAAGGAGTAACAGATGATGAATCAGAACTTGGAAGCAAATCTGGAAATGAATGGGTGTTTATTGCCATCAAGGAAGAAGATTCAATGTCTTCTGAATCTGTCAATCACAAGGTTGTGGAAAGAGCTTTGGCTGCTCAAGTGGAAGAAAAGGATGATTGGGTTATTGACAGTGGATGTTCTCATCATATGACTGGTGACAAGAATAAGTTCTTGGATTTGGAAAGGTATGAAGGAGGAATGGTAAAATTTGGTGACAATTCTATTGGCAGAATCAGAGGTAGGGGAACTATTTCCTTTGATGGAAAGAGCAAAATAGGTAATGTACTATATGTTGAAGGATTGAAGCACAATATTCTCAGTGTTGGTCAATTAGTGGACAAAGGCTATGATCTCTAGTTCAAGAATGGAAAATGCAGAATCTTTACAAGCTCCGGAACTGAAATTGCATCCGGTACTCAAACAAAGGGTAATATCTTTCATCTGGTTGGTTCAAATAAAAGTTGTCTGTTTGTTCAAGTTGATCAGAGTTGGTTATGGCATAGAAGAATGTGTCATGTAAATTTTGATAACATCATCAAGATAAGCAATATTCAGGCTGTAAGAGATCTTCCAAAATTGATGAAACCTACAAATAGTTTGTGCAAAGAATGTCAGCTAGGTAAACAAAGCAGAGTCTCCTTCAAAAGCAAAGATCATTCCTCTACCGGATTGTTAGAATTAGTACATACTGATCTCTGTGGTCTGACAAGAATCAAGAGTATGCAAGGTGATAGATATTTCATGTTACTAATTGATGACCATTCTCGAATGATGTGGGTTACCTTCCTAAAGGAGAAATCAGAAGCCCTTGAGAAATTCAAAATCTTCAAAACTATGGTAGAGAATCAAACCGGATTGAAACTGAAGTGTCTAAGTCTGATAGAGGTGGTGAATTTACATCTGGTGAGTTCATTGACTTTTGTGAGAAGCAGGGTATAAGAAGACAGTTGTCTGCTCCTAGGACTCCACAGCAAAATGGAGTAGTTGAGAGAAAGAACTGGACCATCTAGGAAGCTACCAGGACAATGATGTGGGAAGCTAATGTTCCTTAGATGTTCTGGAAAGAAGCTATCAGCACTGCAGTCTACACTCTCAATCGAGTTCAAATCAAAAACAATACCGGTAAGACCCCCTATGAACTCTGGTTTGGCATCACTCCTACTGTGAAATATTTTAGAGTATTTGGTAGCAAGTGTTATATTAAAAGAGATGAAAATCTAGGAAAGTTTGATGCTAGAAGTGATGAAGGAATTTTCTTGGGTTACTCCACTCAAAGCAAAGCATACCGGTGTTACAATAAGAGACTGACGAAGATGATAGAAAACACTAATGTGAAAGTTGATGAAGGAATTGAGAAGCCCTCAAGATTTTATGAGTTTGATGAAGATGACCAAGATGGCATTCAGGTTCAAGGAACTCAATCCTCTCCGGTAAGTCAGAGTCAGCCTGATCCGATAAATCAGGAAGAAGTGATAGGTTTGAATGAGCCTGATCAAGCAGTGCAGGATACTCCCAAAATTCCAAGGTATGTAAGACTGAACCACTCTGAAGATCAGATCATAGGTGACAGAAGCAAAGGTGTGCAAACTAGAAGGAATGTTGCTCAAAATTAGAATGAATGTTGTCTGATTTCAAAGATTGAACCTAAAACAATAAATGAAGCCTGCAATGATGAAAATTGGACCAAAGCAATGAAAGATGAATTGATGCAAATTGAGAAAAATCATACTTGGGATCTTGTTCCCAGACCTAGAGACAGGAATGTGATTGGAACAAAATGGGTCTTCCGAAACAAATTAAATGAAGCTGGTGAAGTAATTAGAAACAAAGCTAGATTGGTCTGCAAAGGCTACTCTCAAATAGAAGGAATTGATTTTGAAGAGACCTTTGCTCCGGTGGCAAGAATTGAAGTAGTCAGATTATTTCTTGCATTTGCTGCCTTTAAAGACTTCAAAGTATATCAGATGGATGTCAAGTCTGCCTTCCTAAATGGTGATCTAGAAGAAGAAGTTTACATTGAACAACCGGATGGATTTCAATTGTCTGATAATGATGATATGGTCTGCAAGTTGAAGAAAGCATTGTATGGATTAAAGCAAGCCCCAAGAGCATGGTATGAAAGGTTGGATAAGCATCTTGTGTAGATTGGATTCAACAAAGGTACTGCTGACAGTAACTTATATTTCAAAATTGATCATGAAAACATTTTGATTGTTGAAGTATTTGTGGATGATATCATTTTTGGAGGAAGAGATAGTATGTGCAAAACTTTTGCAAATCAGATGAAAAGTGAGTTTGAAATGTCTATGCTTGGTGAAATAAATTTCTTCTTGGGTCTGCAAATTACTCAAACAAAGAAAGGGATCTTCATTTCTCAGACCAAATATGTGAAAGAATTGTTGAGGAAATTTGGTATGGAAGATTCAAAGCCAATGAACACTCCCATGGCAACTGGATGCAGGTTGAGCAAAGATGATGACTCCCCAAAGGCAGATCAGACAAAGTATAGATCAATGATTGGTGGATTGCTGTATCTCACTCAGACTAGACCAGATATAATGCAGGCTGTTGGTCTTGTAGCAAGATTCCAGGCTGATCCTAAAGAATCTCATGTTATGGCAATCAAAAGAATTTTCAGGTACTTGAAAGGAACAACTGAGTATGGTCTATGGTACCCTAGAGATCTGGATTTCTCTCTTCATGCTTACACAGATGTAGATTGGGTAGGAGAAGTGGATGACCGGAAAAGCACCAGTGGTGGAACATTCTTTTTGGGGAAGAGATTGGTTTCTTGGCTAAGCAAGAAACAAAATGTAATATCTTTGTCTACAACTGAAGCAGAATACATTGCAGCAGCAGGTAGTTGCACTCAAATCTTATGGATGAAGCAAATGCTAAGAGACATTAAAGTTGAATATGAGGAGCCTATCACAATTTTCTGTGATAATTCAAGTGCAATTAATATTTCTAAGAATCCGGTATTGCATTCTAAGACTAAGCACATATCTATCAAGTTTCACTTTTTGAGAGAACAGGTGAACAAGGAAGAAGTCAAGTTGGAGTATGTTCCCTCCAAGGATCAGATTGCAAATATCTTTACTAAACCTCTTCCCAAGGACTCTTTTGAATATCTCCGGGAAAAGTTAGGGGTCATGGCCCCTCCGGTGATGAACTAGGATGCACTAATGTGCATCAGTCCGGTGGATATCATAGTCATATTTTGTGATCCGGATTGATGATGGGGAGCTACTACTAAGGGGGAGCAGCTGGTATGACTCTGATGTGTTAGAATTGCAAGTATGAGCCCTTTGCCATTAATGTCAAAGGGGGAGAGAAAACATGTGAAAAACAAGTAGCTGATGATCAAAGGGGGAGCAATAAATGAGGAGAAGACATGTTGCTGATAGGGGGAGCTGTGACAGAAAGGAGAAGTTCTTGTCTTGATGGTTTTTCACATCATATGTTGCCATCAATGACAAAGGGGGAGATTGTTGCAAGTATGAGGTGAACCAGTGTTGTCATTGATGTCGACATACTCATATTGCATTGACAAGAAGGATTGGATGAGCAGTGTGCTAAGGATATTGAGAAAATTAGCCTCAGTCAGGAATAGTGATGAGAAGAAGGCAAATGTACTGTATAGGATGAGAACTAGAGGATGTGGATTAAAGGGTTTGTAGATATGAGTCTTGAGATGCTTCAGTTAAGATTTCAGAGGTCCGCATGAAGATCTGAAGGAGTTGTGGCTGTCGGTATGGAACTGGTTCCGGCAAGTGTTCAGAGGTGATAGAGGATCACAGAAAGGTCCGGTGAGGTCCAGAATTGTATAATCTTAATCTGTAAATTGGAAGGAGTGTTTGTGATGTCCTTGTGATGTGACATCTTGAGTTGTGTATGATTTGGATGTCTGAAAGTACCTTTTACATTGTGACAGTGACGATAGACTGTGTTCTTGAAGTTCCGGATGAGGAAGAGAAGAGATTCCAGTAGTAGAGGAAGTGCGGATGTACCTGGTCATTCAGGCAGGCTTGTGAAGGTCCTTGGATCATGTTGAGGTTGTGTTGTTGATCCGCATTGATGGTAGAGCCTAGAATTGAAGATATTCTTCCAGATGAAGTTCTTGTTCTGACTAGCCGACCGGATGAGTTGTTCATCCTGCGAATGTTCTTGTGGTGGCCGACCAGATGTGTTATTCATCTTGCGGATATTCTTATGGTTGTTTGCTGACTTAGATGATTGTTCCTAAGTCGATGACTTGTATAAATAAAAGTTTGCGAGTTCATTTCGATGTGTGGATTGTGGAGATGAGTGTGGTATAGTAGACAGAAGTGCGAAAGACAGAGCAGGGGTTTTTGGGCTTAAATGGAACTAATCCAGACATGGTAGAGATGTCATTCTCCAGTTCAAGATTGTGATTCTTATCACTTTGTAGACAGTGTGTCTCCTTGTAGGCAGTGGGCCTCTTTGTGAGCAGTGTGCTCAGGCAGTGAGCCCTAATTGGCAAGTGCCATTCTTTTTCTTTTTCTTCTAACAGAGAATAATCCTTGGGTTAATCACCCCGTGGTTTTTCCCTTAACCGGGTTTTCCACGTCAAAATCTTGGTGTTCAATGTGTTGATGTTTATCTGCTCTTGTGTTTGTGCATTATACTTTCATGGATGATTAATTGATATGCTGTTAACTAACAAAGAAGAATCAAGTGTTTAAAGTAAAAATAGGTTTTTATACAACTGATTCACCCCCCCTCTCAGTTGTATGCCCTAGATCCAACAGTCACGTTTCAGGTGTTTGTGTGAGGAAAACCCAAACAGGCAACCTCTACCTTAGACAACCAAAAAGAATCTTCAATAGGCCTTCCTTTCCATTTCACCAGATATTCTTCATATTGCCTATTCTGAGACTTCTTCCCACACGGCTACCCAAGATCTCTTCTATCTCCTCTATTGAAGTAGATGCCAAAACACTCCACTGTTCTTCTGTTGGTCCATCCTCTATTCCACCATTATGATATTCTGATAAATCAACAATGTTTAAAATAGGGGAAATGTTGATTTCACACGGTAGCTCCACCACATATGCATTTCTTGAATCATGTTTCTTCAAACTTCTACATGGTCCAAATTTCTTCATTTCTAGCTTATTGTATGTTCCAATGGGGAACCTTTCTTTTCTCAAGTGAACCATGACTTCATCTCCTACCTGGAATTCCTTATATCTCCTCTTCTAATATGCCTTAGCCTTGTACGGAATATTCATCTTATTAATGTTCTTTTTCACCTCTTCATGCAAATTCTTCATGTGTTCTGCATAGTCTTCAGCCTCAGCACTTGTCTTTTCTCTTTTGTCCAAATTCCTTAACTCTAAAGCATTTCTTGGACTATTCCCATATACAATCTGGAATGGTGATTTACTAGTACTCCTATTGATAGAATTGTTGTAAGAAAATTCTTTCTATGGTAAAATCAAATCCCATCCCTTGGGCTTATCTCCTACTAAGCATCGTAGCAGGTTACCCAAAATCTTATTCACCACTTCAGTCTGTCCATCAATCTATGGATGGTGTGTAGAACTAAACTTCAAATCTATCTTCAACTTCTTCCACAATGTCCTCTAGAAATAACCAACAAACTTGGTATCTCGATCTGAAACTATGCTCTTTGGTAGACTGTGTAATCTCACCACCTCCCTAAAAAATAACTTTGTAGTATGAACATCATCATTAGTCTTCTTGCAAGGAATAAAATGTGCCATCTTCGAGAATCTATCCACCACCACAAAAATGGAATCATGTCCTCTCTATGTCCTTGGTAAACCAAGAATAAAATCCATACTGATATCATCACATGGCTTCTCTAGTATAGGTAATGGCTGATATAGCCCTACATTCTGACTTGTTCCTTTTGCCATCTGACACACTCTGCAACTCTGCACAAATTTCCTCACATCCTGCTGCAACTATGGCCAATAATAATTCTCACCAATAATACCAATGGTCTTATCTTGACCAAAGTGTCCAGCCAATCCTCCACTATGCTTCTCCTTAATCGGGTTCTCTTATGGAACTCATTGGAATGCACAATTGGATTCCTCTAAACAACATGCCATCTTGAATTATGAAATCCAACCATTGTGTCATATCCAAAGTAACAGGTTCCAAACAAGCTTTTGAGGCCTCTACAAAATCTAGATCTTCAGGATACAAACTTTTGAGCTCATCAAACCCAACAACCTCTATCTTCATTTCTGTCAACAAATTTTGCCTTCTGCTCAAGACATCTGCAACTCTGTTGGACTTCCCACTCCTGTTCTTCAAAACAAAAGTATAGCTCTGCAAAAACTCAACCCATTTTAAGTGCCTTTAATTCAACTTTTCTTGACTATTAAGATACTGCAACGCCTAATGATCAGTATATAAAACAAACTCCTTTGGCAACAAATAATGTCTCCATTTCTTCAAAGCCTGAACTATTACATAAAACTCCTGATCTTAAACATAATATGTTTTCTTGGCATCATTAAGCTTCTCACTAAAATAGGTAATGGGCTTACCTTCTTGACTTAAAACAACTCCTATAGAACTGCCGCTAGCATCACAATCTACCTGAAACACCTTATTGAAATCTGGAAGTGCCAAAACAGGTTGCTCTATGACTTTCTACTTCAATGTATCAAAGCTTTTGTCCACTCCTTTAGTCCATCTAAACTCTTTTCTATCCGCTCTCATTGTCTTAGTTAGGGATGCACAAATGCTACTAAAATTCCTAATAAACTTTCTGTAAAAACTTGCCAAATCATGAAAAGATCTTTCCTTTGTAGCACTCCTTGGTATAGGCCATTCAATGATAGCCCTTACTTTTTTTGGGTCCATCTTAAGACCTTCCTCTGAGACAACAAATCCTAGGTATACCAACTCTTTTACAAAACTACATTTCTTCAAATTAATCAACAACTTCTCCTCCCTCAGCTTCTCTAGAACTCTTCTGATATGCATTAGATGCTCATCCCATGTCTTACTAAAAATCAAAATATTATCCAAATAAACAATATTAAAACTTCCCAAAAATTGTTTCAGTGCCTTGTTCATAAGCCGCATGAATGTACTCGGTGCGTTGGTTAGCCCAAATGGTATGACTAACCACTCATACAAACCTTCCTTTGTCTTGAACGCTGACTTCCATTCATCTCCTTCTTTGATTTGGATCTGGTGGTACCCACTCTTTAAGTCAATCTTCGTGAAGTACTTGGCTCCACTCAAACAATCTATTATCATCCATTCTTGGCAATGAAAATCTGTACTTGATCATGATCTTATTGATGGCCCAAGAATCTATACACATTCTCTACTCTTCATCTTTCTTCGGTGCTAGTACTGTAGGTACCGCACATGGACTTAGGCTCTCCCTTATCAGTCCCTTCCTTAACAACTCTTGAACTTGTTTGTTCAACTCTTTATTCTCTGCTAGAGTCATTCTATGGGCTGCCTTATTTAGCAAATTGGCTCCTAGTATCAAATCCATTTGATGACTTATCTTCCTCACTGGTGGTAAACCTTCTGGTACATTATTAGAGATAATGTCCTGAAATTCTTCTAACATATTTGAAACTTCTGCTGGTACATCTTCACATTTCTCTTGACTAATCTTACAAATCAATGCAAAGCAATGATGCTCATGCTTCATACCCTCCAAAAATTTTCTACCATCTACCAAACAAATTCTGGCAGTACTACATACCTTTTCTTCCACCTCTTTCAAGGGCTTCAACTTATGATGAACTCCATCCTTTGTTAGGGGATATGTGTTTGCACGACCATCATGGACAATGCTCCTATCATACTGCCATGGTCTCCCCAACAACATATGACATGCATCCATCAGTATGATATCACACAACACCTCATTATGGTAGTCCCCAATCTTGAACTTCACTAAACACTACTCATTCACCAAAGCTCTATGGTCCTTCTGCAACCATGCAATCCAATATGGATGTGGATGCTTTCTTCTTGTCAACTTCAACTTGTCAACCATCTCCTCTAAAACAAGATTGTCAGTACTTCCACTGTCAATGATAATATCACAACACTTACCTTCACATTTGCACCTTGTGTAGAATAAACTCTTCCTCTGATTGGGTTCTTTCTCTTCATTCAAAAAAGTTCTTCTGACAACTAGGGTTTCTCCCCTTTCAGCATCTTTAGAACGCTCAGATTGCACATCTTCATCTACATTTGCAACTCGTGCATTACCTTTAGGTCTTCTATTTGTCCTTCCTTGATGTTGCGGACACTTGTATGCTCAATGCCCTTCTTCTCCACATTGGAAACAAGTTCCTTTGAAACCTCCTCTTCTAGGTCCTTTCCCAGGTCGGCCCCTTCCTCTTCCTCTTTTCTCACCATTGTTCTAGTCACGAGGGTGGTAGGCATTATCCCCTCTCTGATTTCGACTAGTGCCAACTTCTTCACTTTTATTTTGATCTTCATTATGACTTCCATAGGGTCTTCCACCAGTCCTTCTACCTTGACCTCTTCCCCTTTTCTTGCTATCAAATCTTTTATTTAGATTCTCTTCCACCTTCAGGAAAACTGGTACCCATCTTTTATGGTGGTCATTCTGACCAGGCTTAGCTCCTCTTGAATACTTGGCCTAAACCCATTAATGTAATGGGCTACCTTCTCTTTGTTGGCCTCTGCATGGTCTGTCCTAATAGTAATCTTATAAAACTCTTCTGTATACTCCTTAACAGACTTGTTACCTTGCTTCAATCCTTGTAGCTTCTTCAGCAACTCCATCTCATAGTCCACAGGAATGAACTGCTTCTTTAGTTTCTCCACCATCCGATCCCATTTGGTGATCTTTTATTTTCCTCTTCTGTTCCTCTCTAATTGGACCTCCTTCCACAAAATATTGGCATGACCCTTCAACTTTGTTTTTGCAAACTTCACCTAATTTGGGTCTTCCACATCTTCATACTCAAAATACTCCTCCATGTCATTGATCCAATCAATAAGCTGTTCTAGATTCAAATCTCTAGAATATGTAGAAACTTTGATCCTAGGCCTTTTTTCGATCTTTGAAATGATCCTTAACAACCTAACTTCTGTAGGATCTCCTATAGCTTCTTGTTCTTCCTTAGATAGCTCTTCTTCAGCTTCATCTTCGCTTTCTTGTCTTGTTCTCGGCTCAAACTCTCTTCGTAGATCCTCTTGCAATGCATTGATTTGCCTTTGTAGGGCTCTAAAACCCTCTTCCGTCAAAGCATTCCTCCCAATACGATTTCTTCATGGAGGCATCTTGATCTCTATAGCAAACCCACAACCTCAGGTCCTGGTGCAAACTGCCTCATAGTCGGTGATATGTCTACACACTTAGGAATCGTTGCTCTGATACCACTTGATGAAGGGGGTAAATCATAAAACACACAACAAAAGAAATTGCACATAGAAAACAAAATTTTCTTTACTGATTTGGACAACTTATTACATTACAGAATCTCAAATACAATAAGAGGAATCAATCATCCACAAGCTGCAACACATTACAGCTTCCTCTCACAAGACTCTGGAATCATCTACTATCTATAACCCTAAATCTGCTAGGGTTTCTATTTTCCCACCTATTATTGACTCTAGACTTTCCCCCTTAACTCTACTACAACCCATGGTTCTCAAAAATGGTTATTAATAGCCTTTTGGCGGCCAACAACCTAATTTTGAAATTTGCATCTCCCTCCAAAAATAGGTCAACTTCTGGGAGCCATAACTTTTGATCTGGGTGTCCGATTAACGAACCATTTTATGCATCGGAAAGCTTATGGAGTGATCTACATATTAAGAACCCACTCTGTTGGTTTTGACCATTTTTGGGTTTGTATGAGGCCGTTTAGTGCCAAACCTAAGTTTGAATAATTTTGAGGCATTTTTCAGGAAACAGAAACTGAAATATCTTTCAGCTCACAAATGATCTTTATGTGATTCCTTCGCCAAAAGTCTTTTTTTTAATTATGAAGCTTCCTATAAATTTTTAATTCAATCCATGCCCAAGTGCAAACTTTCCTAAAATAGCAGGTTGCTATTTTTAGTAGTTTGAAAAAACTGAAAGTTCTACATCATTATTCAAGCGATTATGGAACTAGAACCACAAATTTTGAAAAGAAATAGAAAGAACATCAACAATTTTGAAACACATCTTTTTTTTGTTGATACAAGATTGCCCTTACACCACTGGATGCTCTTGCATCACTTTCTTAGGAATATGACATCCAACCATAAACAGTCTCTAATTCTTGTGATAGTGTTAACATTAGTGTATGTTATAGTGGCATCAATGTATGCTGCTATGTTGACATCAATGACAACACATATGGCCAACAGAAACCTCATGTACTATGGTAGAAATAGAAGTAAGAGAAGAATTATCACCATCATCTTTCTCATGGCAATTCATGGAGATGAAATGAGTAAAGTCCTCTAATATCAAGGGATACATACCCATGAGATTTATGAAGCTATCAAAATCATAGATGTAACAAAGGATTTCATATATAGAACATTGAGAAACATATATATCATACATGGATGCTATGTGATCTAAAACATACGGATGCATATTGATGAATTTAGAGAATTTTTCAACATCTATGATATATGCATGCAAAGATACCAAAGAGGAACAGCATGAAGAAGCCATAATGAAATGTCTTGGAGTAGAAATATACAGTCAGATCTATTCATTAATCAAGTACCACCAAGTGTCACGTCTCATTTTTATGGACTATATTATTATTCTAGACTAGTAAACATTTATCATGATTGTTTTACTTTGAGTAAATTCTACATGTGTGAAGGTAATTATCGTGAAGTTATATTTGAGTAAATTAGAAAGTTGATTTAAATATTGAATATTATCAATGTGATCATGATGTTTTTCTTTGGCTATGTTTTTGGGAACTAACCTATTGACGTCGAGTTGAGTCCAAATGAATGCAGGTACTCGTCGAAGACAACAATATGGTTGAGGTAAAGATGTTCTAGCCACTTGGCAAGAACTGTTTGGGATGGTTAACTCTGATGTAATCACACACTCACATAGTCTCATATTGCATTTTGAATGGTTTATTATACATTAATTATGTGGATAATAAATGTGATTGATATTTAGATGCTTAGAAAATATGGTGTTTTTAATTGTTAGGAAATCTTTTTCGAATGTGTGATTTAATTGTAGATATTAAAAGTGCTTTCGATTATATTAAATGATGTATTTTTATTCAATTGGTGACTATATATATGTGGTTGTATTTATTTTAATTAATACTAAATAATAAACATTCCTATTTATATAAATATGGATGTTTGGAAGACAATATCTAAATTAGATTATATTTAATTGCAAGAGATATATAGATATATATATTCTTTTATTATTTTTAAATACTTCTTGATTGAGTTAAAATAATTGTATTTATTAAAAATAGTTAAATTATATTGATAATAGTATTATTATATTTAGAATCTTAAATAAAGAAAATTTAAATTTAAATTATTGTCATGCAAATGAGAGAAAGTTATATTACTATCGTGCATGTGACAAAAAGGTAGGATAAGCGATTTTATTCTAAATTAAATAGATTTGAGAATATTTTAAATTAAAATCTCATGCATGCAAAATCAGAGGTAATCTTTAGTTATCAAAAAGCAAGAAAACTAAAAATAAGAGATGCCAAAATTATGAAGAGATTTTTTGAATAAAAAGAAGAAAGGCATTTTTCAAAAGTAGTCAAGAATAGCGATAGTAAAATGATGATAACTTTGTCATATGAAAACAAAATTTAAAATCATAAAATGTTCTAGAAAGATGGGGAAGAGTAGAACAAAACCCAGAAATATTTTGAAGATATTCACAAATTTTGGTGAGCATTTTAGAAAAATAAGAGGACATGTTTTGGCAGCGATAGGAGAAAAGCTTGGACAATGATTTCAATAAGGAATAGAACGCCTTTTCTTGGCAAGCGATTAGGATATTTTTCTAGTTTTTAAGTACAATAATTAATGGTTGTATATGAATTTTTTAGCATAGTAAAAATTAGCTTTCTAAACATCTTGCATTAACCTATTCCTAGTGTTGGTTCCTTGTCTCTGTTATTGCTGAGATTTCCTGGTTTCCACTTAGTGATTGACCTGTTAATTTTCCAACTTGCAAAACAAATTGTTAAACTATATTTCATTCCTTGTTTGTTGTAATAATATTCTGGCATGCGTTTAAAATCTTCGTGGGTGCTGGAAGTTGAGCGGCCTACTAATTTGTTGTTTTCTTTCTCTGATCTAAACTTCCTGCTACCTATTTCTTTAACCCAAGGCGCCTGTAGTTTGCTTAGTCTTCTCAGTGAATCAGTAAGTGTGAGCGGCTATCCCTATCTTCTTGCTAACCATTCTTGTTTCTCTCTTGCAATCTTTACTTCTTGGTTTCATATTAAAGTGAATCGACCCTTTTATGGACGTTGTCTTAAACCGCTGAAACTAATGTTACCAGTATATCAGACGCTTTTAAATTAGTATCTGACAGACCTAAATTCTTGAAATGATATCTTGACTGTGATGAAGGGGGTAAATCATAAAACACACAACAACAAAAATTGCACACAGAAAATAAAACTTTCTTTTATTGATTTGGACAACTTATTACATTATAGAAGCTCAAATACAATCAGAAGAATCAACCCTTCACATGCTGCAACACATTACAGCTTCCTCTCATAAGACTCTGGAATCATCTGCCTTCTGTAACCCCAAATCATCTAGGGTTTCTATTTTCCCATCTATTCTTAACTCTACGCTTCCCCCTTAACTCTACTACTACCCAAGGTTCCCAAAAATGGTTATTAATAGCCTTTTGGCGGCCAACAACCTAATTTTAAAATTTGCATCTCCCTCCCAAAATAGGTCAACTTCCAGGAGCCATAACTTTTATCCGAGTGTCCGATTGACGAACCGTTTTATGTGTCGGAAAGCTCACAGAGTGCTCTACGCGCTAAGAACTTGCTCTGCCGGTTCCAACCATTTTTGGGCCTGTACGGGGCTGTTTAGTGCCTCAAACCTGAGTTTGAATAATTTTTAGGCATTTTTTAGGAAATGGAAACTTTAATATCTTTTAGCTGACAAATGATCTTTGCATGATTCCTTTGCCAAAGGTCTTATTTTTCAGTTATGAAGCTTCCTGTAAATTTTCACTTCATTCCGAGCCCAAATGCAAACTTTCTAAAAATAGTAGGTTGTTATTTTTAGTAGTTTAGAAAAACTGAAAGTTTTACATCATTATTCAAGTGATTATGGAACTAGAACCACAAATTTTGAAAAGAAATGGAAAGAACATCAACAATTTTGAAACACATTTTTTTTTGGGTGATGTAAGATTTCCCTTACACCACTGGATGCTCCTGCATCAGACACCCAGGGTAATTTGAGAAGTGACCCTGTCACATCTCATGTGTTTGTGTGAGGAAAACCCAAACGGTCAACCTATGCCTTAGACAACCAAGAAGAATCTTCAATAGGCCTTCCTTTCCATTTCAACAGATATTCTTCAAATTGCCTGTTCTGAATACTTCTTCTCATACAGCTATCCAAGATCTCTTCTATCTCCTCTGTTGAAGTAGATGCCGGAATACTCCACTATTCTTTTGTTGGTCCATCCTCAGTTCCACCTTCATGATATTCTGATAAATTAGTAATGTTGAAAATAGGGGAAATGTTGATCCACTCAGCAGCTCTACCTCATATGCATTTCCTGAATCATGTTTCTTCAAAATTTTGCATGGTCCAAATTTCTTCATTTTAAGCTTATTGTATGTTCCAATTGGGAACCTTTCTTTTCTCAGGTGAACCATGACTTCATCTCCTACCTAGGATTCCTTATATCTCCTCTTCTAATTTGTCTTAGCCTTGTACTGAATATTCATCTTATTAATGTGCTTCCTCACCTCTTCATGCAAATTCTTCAAATGTTCTGCAAAGTCTTCAGCTTCAGCACTTGTCTTTTCTCCTTTGTCCAGTTTCCTTAACTCAAAAGTATTTCTTTGGCTATTGCCATATACAATTTGGAATGGTGATTTACCAGTACTCCTATTGACAGAATTGTTGTAAGAAAATTCTACCTGTGGTAAAATCAAATCCCATCCCTTGGGCTTATCTTCTCTAAGCATCATAGCAGGTTACCCAAACTCCTATTCACCACTTCGGTCTGTCCATCAATCTATGGATGGTGTGCAGAACTGAACTTCAAATCTCTCTTCAACTTCTTCCACAATATCCTCCAGAAATAACCAAAAAACTTGGTATCTCGATCTGAAACTATGCTCTTTGGTAGATCGTGTAATCTCACCACCTCCCTGAAAAATAACTCTGCAATATGAACCGCATCATTAGTCTTCTTGTAAGGAATAAAATGTGCCATCTTTGAGAATCTGTCCACCACCACAAAAATGGAATCATGTCCTCTCTATGTCCTTGGTAAACCAAGAACAAAATCCAAACTGATATCATCCCATGGCTTCTCTGGTACAGGTAATGACTGATATAGCCCTGTATTCTAACTTGTTCCTTTTACCATCTGACTCACTCTACAACTCTGCACAAATTTCCTCACATCCTGCTGCAACTGTGGCCAATAGTAATTTTCACCAATAATAGCAATGGTCTTATCTCAACCAAAGTGTCCAACCAATGCTCCACTATGCTTCTCCTTAATTAGGTTCTCTCTCATGGAACTCCTTAGAATGCAAAAATGGCTTCCTCTAAACAACATGCCATCTTGGATTATAAAATCCAACCATTTTGTCCTGTCTAAAGTAACAGGTTCCAAACAAGCTTTTCAGGCCTCTGCAAAATCTAGATCTTCAGGATACAAACTTTTGAGCTCATCAAACCCAACAACTTCTATCTTCATTTCTGTCAGCAAATTTTACCTTTTGCTCCAGGCATCTATAACTTTGTTGGACTTCCCACTCCTGTGGTTCAAAACGAAAGTATAGATCTGCAAAAACTCAACCCATTTTAAGTGCCTTTGGTTCAACTTCCCTTGACTATTAAGATATTGTAAAGCCTGATGATCAGTATATAAAACAAACTCTTTTGGCAACAAATAATGTCTCCATTTGTTCAAAGCCTGAACTATTACATAAAATTCCTGATCATAAACATAATACTTTTTCTTGGCATCATTAAGCTTCTTACTAAAATAGGCAATGGGCTTACCTTCTTGACTCAAATAGCTCCTATAGCACTACCACTAGCATCACAATCTACCTGAAATACCTTATTGAAATCTGGAAGTGCCAAAACAAGTTGCTCTGTAACTTTCTACTTCAATGTGTCAAAACTTTTGTCTACTCCTTTAGTGCATCTAAACTCTTTTCTATCCCCTCATTGTTTCAGTTAGGGGTGCACAAATGCTACTAAAATTCTTGATAAACTTTCGGTAAAAACTTGCCAAACCATGAAAAGATCTTACCTCAGAAGCACTCCTTGGCGTAGGCCATTCAATGATAGCTCTCACCTTCTTTGGGTCCATCTTAAGACCTTCCTCTAAGACAACAAATCCTAGGTATACCAACTTCTTCTTTGCAAAACCACATTTGTTCAGATTAATCAACAACTTCTCCTCCCTCAGCTTCTCTAAAACTCTTCTGATATGCATCAGATGCTCATCCCAAGTCTTACTAAAAATCAAAATATCATCTAAATAAACAATAATAAAACTTCCCAAAAATTCTTTCAATACCTCGTTTATGAGCTGCATGAATGTGATCAGTGCATTGGTTAGCCCAAATGGCATGACTAACCACTCATACAAACATTCCTTTGTCTTGAAGGCTATCTTCCATTCATCTCCTTCCCTGATACAGATCTGGTGATACCCACTCTTCAGGTCAATTTTCATGAAGTACTTAGCTCCACTAAAACAGTCTATTATGTCATCCATCTATGGCAATCGAAACCTATACTTGATTGTGATCTTATTGATGGCCTGAGAATCTGTACACATTCTCCATTCTCCATATTTCTTTGGTGCTAGTACTGCAGGTATCGCACATGGACTTAGGCTCTCCCTTATCAGTCCCTTCCTTAATAGCTCATGAACTTGTCTGTTCATCTCTTCACTCTCTGCAGGAGTCATTCTGTGGGCTGCCTTATTCAACAAACTGGCTCCTGGTATCAAATCCATTTGATGACTTATCTTCCTCACTGGTGGTAAACCTTCTAGTACATTATCAGAGACAATATCTTGAAATTCTTCCAACATTTTTGAGACTTCTGCTAGTACATCTTCACATTTCTCCTGACTAATCTTAGGAATCAATGCAAGGCAATGATGCTCATGCTTCATACCCTCCAAAAAATTCCTACCATCTACCAAGCAAATTATGGCAGTACTACATACCTTTTCTTCCACCTCCTTCAAGGGCTTCAACTTATGATGAACTCCATCCTTTGTTAGGGAATATGTGTTTGCACGGCCATCATGCATAGCGCTCCTATCATACTGTCATGGCCTCCCCAATAGTATATGACATGCATCCATCAATATGATATCACACAGCACCTCATCATGGTAGTCCCCAATCTTGAATTTCACTAAGCACTGCTCATTGACCAAAGCTCTATAGTCCTTCTACAACCATGCAATCCGATATGGATGTGGATGCTTTCTTCTTGTCAACCATCTCCTTTGAAACTAGATTATCAGTGCTTCCACTGTCAATAATAATGTCACAACACTTACCTTCACATTTGCACCTTGTGCAAAATAAACTCTTCCTCTGATTGGGTTCTTTCTCCTCATTCAACAAAGTTCTTCTAACAACTAGGGTTTCTCCCCTTTTAGCATCTTCAGAGCGCTCAGACTGCGCATCTTCATCTACATGTGCAACTCGTGCATTACTTTCAAGTCTTCTATCTATCCTTCCTTGATGTTACAAACACTTGTATGCTCAATTCCCTTCTTCTCCAAATTAGAAATAGGTTCCTCTGAAACCTCCTCTTTCTCTTTGCTCACCACCTCTTCCTCTTTGCTCACCATTATTCTGGTCACGAGGGCGGTAGGCATTATCTCCTCTTTGATTTCGACTAGTGCTAGCTTCTTCATTTTGGCCTCCATAGGGTCTTCCACCAGTCCTTTTGCCTTGACCTCTTCCCTTTTGCTTGTTGTCAAATCTTTTATTCAGCTTCTCTTCCACCTTCAAGGAAAACTAGTATGTATCTTCTATGGTGGTCATTCTGACTAGGCTCAACTCCTCTTGAATACTTGGCCTCAACCCATTAATGTAATGTGCAACCTTCTCCTTATTATCCTCTGCATGGCCTGTCCTGATAGTAATCTTATAAAACTCCTCTGTATACTCTTTAACAGACTTGTTACCTTGCTTCAATCCTTGCAGCTTCTTCAGCAACTCCATCTCATAGTCCACAGGAATGAATTGCTTCTTCAATTTCTCCACCATCTAATTCCATCTGGTGATCTTTCCTTTTTCTCTTCTATTCCTCTCTAACTAGACCTTCTTCCACCAAATACTGGCATTGCCCTTCAATTTTGTTTTTGCAAACTTGACCCAATCTGGGTCTTCCACATCTTCATACTCGACATATTCCTTCATGTCATTGATCTAATCAATAAGTTGTTCTAGATTCAAATCTCTAGAATATGTAGAAACTTTGATTCTGGGCCTCTTTCCTTTCTTAGAAATGGTCCTTAAAAACCTAACTTCTATAGGATCTCCTACAACTTCTTGTTCTTCCTCAGATAGCTCTTCTTCAACTTCATCTTCATTTTCTTCTCTTGTTCTCGGATCAAACCCTCTTTGCAGCTCCTCTTGCAATGCATCAATTTGTCTTTGCAGGGATCTAAAACCCTCTTCTGTCAAAGCATTCCTCCCAATATGATTTCTTCATGGAGGCATCTTGATCTCCACAGAAAACCCACAACCTCAGGTCCTGGTGCAAACTGCCTCACAGTCAGCGATCTATCTACACACTCAGGAACCTTTGCTCTGATACCACTTGATGAAGGGGGTAAATCATAAAACACACAACAACAGAAATTGCACATAGAAAATAGAACTTTCTTTTATTGATTTGGACAACTTATTACATTACAGAAGCTCAAATACAATCAGAGGAATTAACCCTCCACATGATGCAACACATTACAGCTTCCTCTCGCAAGACTCTAGAATCATCTGCCTTCTGTAACCCCAAATCAGCTAGGGTTTCTATTTTCTTGCCTATTCTTGACTCTACGCTTCCCCCCTTAACTCTACTACTGTCCAGGGTTCCCAAAAATGGTTATTAATAGACTTTTTGGTGGCCAACAACCTAATTTCAAAATTTGTATCCCCCTCCAAAAATAGGTCAACTTCCAGGAGCCATAACTTTTGATCCGGATGTCTAATTGATGAACTATTTTATGTGTCAGAAAGCTCACAGAGTGCTCTATGCGCTAAGAATCCACCATTTTTGGGCCCATACAGGGCTGTTTAGTGCCTCAAACTTGAGTTTGAATAGTTTTTAGGCATTTTTTAGGAAATAGAAACTTTAATATCTTTCATCTCACAAATGATCTTTGCATGATTCCTTCGCCAAAGGTCTTATTTTTCAGTTATGAAGCTTCCTGTAAATTTCCACTTCATTCCATGCCCAAATGCAAACTTTCTAAAAATAACAGGTTGCTATTTTTAGCAGTTTGGAAAAACTAAAAGTTCTACATCATTATTCAAGTGATTATGGAACCAGAACCACAAATTTTGAAAAGAAATGGAAAGAACATCAACAATTTTGAAACACATTTTTTTTTTTGGGTGATGCAAGATTGCCCTTACACCACTAGATGCTCCTGCATCATACTGTTTGTTGTCAGAAATAGTCTTTTATTAGGAAACAACCTCTTCTTAATGATCAAACAAAGCGAACATAAACTCTTAAACCTAGATGAAAGTATTAGTTCATGTAGACATATTCCTTTATTTTTTTGTTGTTAAAACGTTATTTTAAACATTATCATTGAATGACAATAATTTGATTATAAACTCAGTTCTCTATTTTTTGCTATTACAGTTCCTATCATAGTTCTGACAGGAAGACTATTTTCTTATTTCTTAACTTCCTATAACAATTGTGACAGTAAGGTTTTGAATGATTTATAAAACTTATTGTGTTGACTAAAATAGTTTCTATCATAGCAGTGATAGTAAGATTGTTAACATATTTAGAAAACCTATTAATTTACGAATATTTGAATGAATAGATTATATGTTAAAATTATCTTTCTTATATGTTAGTATGATGGAATAAATTTTGAGATGTAAATATCATTATCTTATTAAAACTTCTTGTAAAGAATTGGCATACTTGATTAGAATGATTTAGAAAACTCAATACATATTATGGAAATAGAATAAAATATGAACTAGGAAATGAAACCAATTTAATAGTTTTATAGATACAATTGTATGAACAAATGATAGATTATTGCTTGAAAGGTGTGTTTTCATGATTGATTCATGGGAAAGGGATTAGAAATGGTCATAGGTGATTTTGAATTTATTTATTTTATTTATTCATTGATTTAATTATTTATTTATTTACTTTTTTGTTTGGGGAAAGAAAGTAGATTTTTATCTAGAAATGTTATTGGGTTACTCTCTGGGCTAGGATGCCGAATGTGGATTATCAGAGATGGCTTTTCCTCTTTTCAGGAATTGAACCAGGTTACTATGTTTAAAGGTTTAGATCTAAACGAGCTAACATTGAAAAAGATGTTTATTTTGTATAGCAAACTTATTCATATATATCTCTGCCACATCCTATTGTGAGACAATCTACATTTCATTATTTAGAATTGCACATTCAGACATTAGGGTTGCATCAAGTGTTCCCTCCTGCCAGTTGTTTCTAGGTAGGTAGACATTTCATGCAGGGCTGGGTTTGCTTCGTTTCATGAAGGGATCTAGGGAAGTGTAATTACTTCATGGTTGAGTGGAAAAGCACCCGGGCCATGTTCCCGTCTCTTAGCTCACAGGTGGAGGACCACTTGGTTCGTGTGACTGATGAGCGTATTAATTTATTTATTCTTGTTGAACATGATTATTGTAAACTTGTAATTAGATGTATTATGGCATGATGGTCAAAGGACTTTGTATATGATTTTATAGTGCTTTTACCTGGGATGAGCACGCGAGTTGTAAGATTTAACGACTTATTTGATTTATATTGATGAGATTATCTTTTGCAAGATTTAATGATTCTTATGGATTCTTATTCATGAGGTTTCTCTTTTGTGAAGATTTATTGACTTTATTGAATCTTATTTATGAGACTTATCTTTTACTTGTGATATTGTAATTAAGCAGATTAATTACAACTTTTTATCTTTTGTGGATTAATTACATCATTTTACTTTCATTTCTTGTGATGTTGTATTTAAGTGGATTATTTACTTCATTGTTCATTTTACTTTTGTGATAGTTTGAGGGCTTTTACATTTGGTATCAAAGCGCAGTTTCAGCATTGGGAGCTTTGGGTGTGTGTGTTTCTCAGTTTGATCGAGCTTCTGTGGGTCCTTGAGTATTGGCTTGCTATGAATAGCATGTGCCTTCTTTTTATAGGGTCAGATAGACCCTGATGATTGTTCTTGAGTATGAATGAACTAGGTTCTTTTCTTCTTTTATGGTTATGCATTAGTATGTGAAATAGGGTGTTGGATCATATGCTTGACTTATTTTATTTTGCCTTTTCGTGACTGCTGGCTTGAAATGCATATTGTATTGTTTTGTTGAGAGCATGATCATGAATATATGTATATGTGGTTATAAGAAAGATAGTATTACATTGCCTCATTGATGTTTAAGGAATGAAATGATAACCATTGATTGTAGGAAAGAATGGTGTGTTGTGATATCTTGGTTTGTGGACCTGATTTTGTCCTAACTTAAATCTTGGTTGTTGAATATTTGCAAGTATATGACTGCATGTTTTATTTTGCCATAAATTTGTGTTTGAAAGGAGGATGGTTATTTTGCTTTCTATGCTTTTGGGAAGTTGCCTTCCAGGACAAGTGTCGAATATGGGGAAATAGGGAAGTAGGTTTTCTTTTCAAAACCTACACACGGTTAATAAGTTTTGTGTATTTAATTCCCTGCCATATCTTGTTAATGAGATGTTGCATTCAAGTTGGGGATGCATGTAGGTTAAGAGGGATGCACCAAGTTGGGTTAGGCATCCTTCAGTTTGATTGTGATTTCCTAGATCAGAATGCAATCTTTGTTGCTAGGTATCTTGAGTGATGTTGTGTGGAAATGATCTTTTGATATAAAAGTGTTTGGAATCTTAGAGGACTAGGTTGCTTGTGCAATTGAGTGTGTTCTCTTAACTCCCTCCAATTTGGATCCAAGCGTAGTGTAGCATCATACTCCCTCTCTAGTGGCTAGAATTAGTCACATATTTCATGTAATGTGAAAACTTTTGAATTTTGATATTTTTTTATTTGACTTTGATAATTTCTCTAAACGTTGTAAGGACCATCATTAAAAATTTTATTTTTATTTATGAAAAAGTATAGCCATCGAAAATTTGATATTTACTTATCTTGTGACCTTGATGGTCACGTTTGCTTTACTATTGAAATTGAGCTCATTTTATACCTTATTGTTGGAATTGAATTTTTCTATCCTTCAGAATTTATTTATTTATTTATTATTGGTCACTATGCTTGAATGTTTTAAAACTGTTGGTCATGTATCATGTTATATTTTCTATCATGTCCATGATGGGCCTCTGATAGGTTGTAAGGGAATAGGATGCGGAGAATATATTGTCTCGTAGTGAGTGTGTTACTAAGAGCTTTGGTGGATTGAGTTCATTAATAGTTGTTAAAGGTATTAACATTGTTGAATTGTTGATGAAGTTCTGAATTAGATTTTGGGTGTCACTATGGATCACTTGAAGATGAAATTTTGTAGGAATTTGAAGGTTTATGGGGTGAAAAGAAAATTTTGATAGAAGAATTGGAATAAAGAATTTATGAATGTTTTAAAAAGGAGTAATATAGAATATATGGAAAGAATAAAGGAGATAGGAAAGGAAAAGTATGAAAAGTTTTGTGAAAATGACCTTTTTGAAAAAGAATTGGTCAAAGAAGAGTTGAAGTTGTTTGAAGGAATGAATAATTACAAGAAGAGTTGAAGAACCTAGAAGGAGAAAATTCAAATAGAAAGATCAAATTGATGAGTTAAAACAATTGTTTGCAGCATGCCAAAAAGAAAATGAGTGCTGAAATCAACCGTCAGTTTGTGAAGTCTCATGTGACATAGATGATTCGTGTTCTTTTGATCAATCACTTGGTAGTTTGCTAAAGAATATAAGGATGCAAATGATAATGAATCTGCTATCATAGCTAGTTGTTTGGATGATAATGTTGGTTTGAAAATCTTGACAAAAATTGAATATATAGGCGAAGGTTTGGGGTAAGCATGGGAAAGGAATCAAAGAGCCCATTGAATCAATTGTGGGGACTAAGTATGTAGTCTCAGGTATCGAGGTAAAGGAAATAATAGAAAAATGTTTTTGCAAGTACTAAGAAGTCATTTAAAAAAAATGAGATCTTACATTGTTCACATTGTGATAGAGAAGGACATAGAAGAAGAAATTGTTAGAATTTACATCGTTGCAAAAATTTGTGGTTTGAAAAGAAATCATAGTGAAAAGACATGTTGGAATAGAGAATTGAAAAATGAATCTATGACAAGTTGTTTAAAAAAAAGAGTTTTGGTTGGATAAATGTATTTGATTGGCAAAAGAAAAAGGAAAGAATTGAACAATAGAAACAAAACAACAGAATATAGTGAGCAACCTAGTGTAGCTCGAATAGTAAAGAAATTAAAGAAGTTGAATTATTTTTGTGCAAAAGCACGAGGAAGACAAGGAATAGTTTTCCGATAAATTTTGAATTGTATATTAGGTTGAAGATAAAGTTTGGGTATAAGTAATGAAATAGGAAATGGATTCCATTGGTAGGAATGATATGAGAGGTATAGTTTCAGAGGAGTTGGTTACACAATCATTAGATATGACCTAGTTGGTGCACCTTTGGAGTTTTGTCTTGTTGTTGATCTCGACCAATGTTTGTTTGGGAGGACTGATCTTTTGATATTATATTGTGTTACCATGTGATTGTGCATGTGCATTGTGATGACTGATTCGTGTCTATGATGAATTTATTTATGCCTTCTTGGTGTGCATTAAAGATGTGATTGTTACTCTTATGCTAGAATAAATGTAATTGACTGGTAGTTGTACCATGTGATGGATTAGACATTGAATTGGCGATTGTGCCATGTGAATTGATTGATTGATTATACTTGGATTTATTAATGAACACAATGTTAAAATGCAAAATTGAGAGATTGTTTTGTATAAGGTCGAGTAGGACCAATAGTTTGGTGGATGGTGCCACATGGGAGAGTGTAAAAAGGACATTAGTATGCTTGATTAAATTGATGATACCTTAATGATATTTTGAGTTATTGTTATTGTTTTAAGATACTTTGATACCTTGTTGGTGGTAGATTAATAAAATTATTATTTTGTTGTGTAATAAGACATCGGGACGATATCTCTTCCAAGTGGGGAAGGATGTCACATCTCATTTTTATGGACTATATTATTATTCTAGACTAGTGAACATTTACCATGATTGTTTTACTTTGAGTAAGTTCCACATGTGTGAAGGTAATTATCGTAAAGTTATATTTGAGTAAATTAGAAAGTTGATTTAAATATTAAATATTATCAATGTGATCATGATGTTTTGCATCAGCTATGTTTTTGGGAGCTAACCTATTGACGTCGAGTTGAGTGCAAATGAATACAGGTACTCGTCGAAGACGAGAACATGGTTGAGGTAGAGATGTTCTAGCCACTTGACAAGAACTATTTGGGATGGTTAACTCTAATGCAATCACACACTCACGTAGTCTCATATTGCATTTTGAATGGTTTATTATGCATTAATTGTGTGGATAATAAATGTGATTGATGTTTAGATGCTTAGAAAATATGGTGTTTTTAGTTGTTAGGAAAATCTTTTTCGAATGCATGATTTAATTGTAGATATTAAAAGTGCTTTCGATTATATTAAATGTTGTATTTTAATTCAATTGGTGAATATGTGTGTGTGTGTGTGTGTGTGTGTGTGTGTGTGTGTGTGTGTGTGTGTGTGTATTTTATTTTAATTAATACTAAATAATAAACATTCCTATTTATATAAATATGGATGTTTGGAAGACAATATCTAAATTAGATTATATTTAATTGCAAGAGATATATAGATATATATTATTTTATTTTTTAAATACTTCTTGATTGAGTTAAAATAATAGTGTTATATTAAAAATAGTTAAATTATATTGATAATAGTATTATTATATTTAGAATCTTAAATTAAGAGAATTAAAATAAATTATTGTCATGCAAATGATAGAAAGTTATATTACTATCGTGCATGTGACAGAAAGGTAAGATAAGCTATTTTACTCTAAATTAAATAGATTTGAGAATCTTTTAAATTAAAATCTCATGCAAAATTAGAGGTAATATTTAGTTATCAAAAATCAAGAAAACTAAAAATAAGAGACGCCAAAATTATGAAGAGATTTTTTGAATAAAAAAAGGAAAGGCATTTTTCAAAAGAAGTCAAGAACAACGATAGTAAAATGGTGATAACTTTGTCATATGAAAATGAAATTTAAAATTGTAAAGTGTTTTGGAAAGTTGGGGAAGAGTAGAATAAAACCCAGAAATATGTTGAAGATATTCACAACTTTTAGTGAGCGTTTTGGAAAAAGAAGAGGACATGTTTTCTGTTTTGGCAGTGACAGGAGTTAAGCTTGGACATCAATTTCAGCAAGGAATAGAAAACCTTTTTTTGGCAAGCAATCTAGGTATTTTTCTAGTTTTTAAGTACAATAATTAATGGATGTATATGAATGTTTTAGCATAGTAAAAATTGGTTTTCTAAACATCTCGCATTAACCTATTCCTGGCGCTGGTTCCTTGTCTCTGTTATTGCTAAGATTTCCCCAATTTCCACTTTTTGATCGACCTGTTAATTTTCTAGCTCGTAAAACAAATTGTTAAACTATATTTCATTCCTTGTTCATTGTAATATTGTTCTAGCCTGCATTTAAACTCTTCGTGGGTGCTGGAAGTTGAGCGGCCTACTAATTTGTTATTTTCTTTCTCTGATCTAAACTTCTTGCTGCCTATTTCTTTAACCCAAGGCGCTTGTAGTTTTCTTAGTCTTCCCAGCGAATCAGTAAGTGTGGGTGGTTGTCCCTATCTTCTTGCTAACCATTCTTGTTTCTCTTTTGCAATCTTTGCTTCTTGGTTTCATATTAAAGTGAATTGACCCTTTTATGGACGTTGTCTTAAACCGCTGAAACCACTGTTACCAGTATATCAGACACTATTAAATTAGTTCATGATAGACCTAAATTCTTGAAATGATATCTTTACTGTTTCCTGTTAGAAACAGTCTCTTATTAGGAAACTGTTGGTAGGTGGCGACTGATCAGGAAAGTACTGTACACTAGCCATGTATCCTCATCGGGGTTCGGGGGCGGTAGCCCCCGAGAAAATTTTTTTTAGGGCCGACTTAAAAAATCCTATTTTTTATGACCGACATAAGATATTAAATGAAACAGAGGAGGTGCAGGCCTTTCAACAAACAAATAAAAGCCACACCTACAATTTGAGGAACAACCCTAGGCCGGGAGGACCTTTCACCACTTCCACTCCCCCGAATAACATCAATACACCCCCAGATCAGAATGCTAGCAACAATCCTGCCATACTTAAAGCTAGTCAGCACACAAATAACGGAACAGCAGTGCAAAAGGATCAAACAAGTAAGACAGAAACAATAGAGACAACAAGACTAATGAATTACTTATCAGAGGAAATAAAGAAAATGAAGGTCAGTATACCTCTAAATGAATTATTGAAGACCCCAGGGATCAGAAATGCTTTTTTAAGATCCCTAGATACATCCATGACAAACAAGGTGTCTGCTGATATAACTGTTCCTAATAGTGATTCACCACCTAAGGAAAAGGGTAAGAAAGTTGAGCAGCCTTCCAATACAAATGTGGTAATACATGCGGATAAGAGGGATACTCAACCTTTCTTGTTAACTGTTAGGTTGTGTGGGAAGAATATACACAATTGCATGGTAGATTCTGGTGCTTCAGCCAACGTAATGCCCTTAGGAATATGTAAAACTCTCGGGCTGACTCCCACCAAATCTGCCAAGGTTGTCACGCAATTAGATAAGACCAAGGTTACCGTGATAGGAGAACTCATGAACATACAAGTGCAGTTAGCTTCAGACCCTAGGGTAAGCCAAATCATTGACATTCAAGTAGTGGATATACCCGTAAATTATGGAATGTTGCTAAGTAGGGATTGGTCCAAGACATTAAACGGATATATGGCTACTGACTTTTCACACATGTGGTTACCATGGAGAGGCATCCCAAATCAGATTAGAATAGGGGCAGAGCCCAGAATGAAGCATATGATAACAAAGTATAATCGAACTAATGAAATATTATATGCTGCTGTTGAACCAGGTGTCTATAGAATTACCAACAATGGGATGCAGATTGAAGAGATTATGATGTTAAACATTAGAAAGAAGTGTGTCAGCAATAGAACAGCACTATTCATTGAGTCTGACGGAAATTCTTCAGATGAGGAAAACAATGCAATAGACAAATTTGGTCGCACCATTAGACAAGAGGTGGAAGAGTGCGTTACACACAATCTCCCAGTCCAATGTAAGTTATATAAAAATAGGTGTAGAGTTCATGATAGGCAACATTCTGAGGAGAATTGTGAAATATGCAAAGACATCATTGAATATGAATACAAAAAGTGCATAGGGAGGATAGAGTCACAAGAGAAAAATGAGAATCCTGATCCAGCACAGAGATATGTTCAAGATAATATAAGTGCCTTGATTCCAAATTTAGGGAAAGAAATAGAAGATGAGGGTAGTTATCTTTCTGAGTTGCAAACTAAAAACACACATATGCAAGATAACAAAACGGAAAAGCCCATGAATAAACAAGATAACACCCCACAGGCAATGAAAGGGACAAAGTATGCCAAGGTAAAAGATCAGAAAAGTAGAGATGGCATGTGGACATTAAAATGTGATGGGTCCAAATCAAAACAGGGCGCAGGTGCAGGTATTGAACTCATAAATCCTCAAGGTAAATCACATTTGGCAGCATATAGATTACAATTTTCCTGCACTAACAATATTGCTGAATATGAGGCCCTAATTTTAGGACTTGTCATGGCCATCAGGAAAGGGGTAAAAGCCATTAGAGTATTTTCAGACTCTGAATTAGTAGTCAGACAAGTGAGGAAACTATATGCCTGCAATTATAAGAAGATGATTAGTTACAGACATAGAGTATGGGGTTTAATGGATTCATTTGATGCTTTTAACATAGAGCATATTCCTAGAGAGCTAAACCACAGGCCAGATGCGTTAGCAGTTGCTGCTAGTACATTAGAACCATTGACACTGTCAGGATTAAGACGATTTGCTGTTGAGCTAGTTAACGTGCCCAGTATACCAGACAACGTTACACACTTTCAGGTATTTGGAGAGGATCAGCAAATTATTGATTTTCTGACTTGTAATGAGGCATTTGAGGCCCAAATTATTGATGAACAAGAAAGGCCTGAAGTAACATGGGACGAAGAAGATATGATCAACTTAAAGAGCAACTTCTTGCCAAAAGGAGTAATTGAATTAGAACACATCTTTGACTTCGACGGAATAATAAGACAGAAGGACTTACCCAAAACAGAAGGGGGTAAGTGTGATTTACATAACTTAGGGACTGAGCTAAATCCACAAAATGTACTAATTGGGAAAGCTTGCTCTGAGAAAATCAGAAAAGAGGTTCTGGATGTTCTGAAAAAATATAAACATGTCATAGCATGGACTTATGAAGACTTGAAAACATTTGATGAGTCCATCATAACTCACGTCATACCTTTAAGAAAAGAAGTCAAACCATTTAGGCAGAAACAGAGGCCTGTAAACGCCATTCTAGAGCCTTTAATCTTTGAGGAAGTTAAAAAACTACTGTCCGCTGGAATAATTTTTCCAGTCAGACATTCTGTCTGGGTAGCTAACTTAGTACCAGTGAGGAAGAAAAACGGAGACATCAGGTTGTGCGTAGACTTTAGAAATTTAAACAAGGCATCTGAAAAAGATAATTATCCTTTGCCCCCAATAGACGAAGTACTGCAAGCAGTAAATGGCGCAAAGATGATGTCTTTTTTAGATGGTTTTTTAGGTTATAACCAGGTTTTAATTGACAGAGAAGATAGACTGAAAACCACCTTCACTTGCAAATGGGGAAATTATGCGTATAGAAGAATGCCTTTTGGTCTGATTAATGCAGGTGCCACTTTTCAGAGGGCCATGGACGTTGCATTCCGTGGATTATCAGGTAAATGCATTGTTGTGTATATGGATGATTTGACTGTGTATTCCAAGGATGCATCCACCCACGCTGATGACCTCAGAAAAGTACTCCAGCGATGTGAAAGGTATGGGATTTCCCTTAATCCTAAGAAATGTATATTTGGCGTAACTGAAGGTAAATTATTAGGCCATGTCATTTCTAAAAATGGAATTTTAATTGATCCGGATAGAATAGAATCCATAAAAAATTTGCAAATACCAAACAGTAGGAAAGAATTGAAATCATTTTTTGGTAAAATTAACTTTGTTCGGAAGTTTATAACAGGTTTTACAGAGATTGTGCAGCCGTTGAATGCCATGTTAAAGAAAGATGCACAGATGGAATGGACGCCAGTAGCCAAAGCCGCATTTGAAGATATCAAGGAGGCAATTTCTAATGCCCCTGTATTGGCAAGTCCAGACTACACATGCCCGTTTTACATCTACTCCTTTGCATCTTCTCATTCTGTCACTGCTGCCTTGACACAGAAAGGTGAAAATAATGAAGAGAGGCCCATAGCATTTATGAGTGCGCCTCTGAAGGATGCACAGCTGAGATATCTAGATATCGAAAGACAGGCATTCGCATTAGTAAAGGCTGTAAAAAAATTCAGACACTACATTCTGCGCAGCCAGATTAAAGCCATAGTACCAGACGCAACAGTAAAGATGTTGCTGATGCAAAACGAGCCTGGAGAAAAAAGAGCCAAATGGATCACCACACTGCAAGAATTCGACATGGAGATCATTCCCGCAAAGCTGGTCAGAGGGCAGGCGCTGGTACAGACAATAGCAAACATGGATCCAAATCTGATAAAACAGCAATATATATTGAATTCCCAAGACGCATCAGGCTGGTACGATGATTTAAGCACCTTCCTGATAGCTGGAAAGTACCCAAGCAAGATGAAGGCTTCTCAGAGGAGAGCTTTGAAGATTAAGGCACAGCATTATATGGTGCAGGGAGGTCTTCTATTCAGGAAGAACCATGATGGAATTTATTTGAGATGCATAAACAGAACTGAAGCTGATAAAGTGTTGACAGAACTACATGACAAGTACGGAACCGGCCATGGTTCCCATTTAGCTACAACACACAAAATACTGAGAGCGGGCTATTACTGGCCCACTATATTCAAAGATACTAAGAGTCACATCAGAAGCTGCCACACCTGTCAGACTGCAGCAGACAAAGGAAGAAATCTGGCCAATCCACTGCAGTCTGTGATCGAGTCCAGACCGTTTGCACAATGGGGCTTGGATTTTATCGGAGTCATCAATCCCCCATCTTCTGCAGGACACAAATTTATATTGACGGTAACAGACTATTGTACAAGGTGGACTGAGGCCACCTGCTGCAGGTTTTCCACAACTGAGGTAGTTATCAAGTTCCTTGAAGAAAACATTATCACCAGGTTTGGAACGCCCTATTCATTGGTATGTGATAACGGCCCTGCTTTTTCTTCTTTAAAATTTTCTAAATGGGCATTTGAATATGGGATCATTCTAAGGTTTTCTTCGAATTATTACCCTCAAGGTAATGGACTAGCTGAATCAACAAACAAAATCTTACTAGACATCATCAAGAGGTTAATTGCCAAAAGTCCTAGAGAGTGGAATACCCTATTAAGATATGCATTATGGGTAGACAGGACCAAGTTCAAAACAGCTTTAGGTAGCACACCTTATCACTTAGTTTATGGGACTGATCCCATACTTCCGGTTAATCTGAGAATACCAACCTGGAAGTTTGCCAATGAATATCTAGGCTTTGATAACCATAGGGAAGCCAGAATAGTGCAAATGTTGCAACTAGAGGAGAAAAGAGGTCAAGCCCTCGAGAAGTTTGCCAAACACCAAGCAGTTGTTAAGAGGTGGTTTGACAAAAGGGCAAGAGTCAAAACATTTAGGATATCAGACTTAGTGTTGTGCTGGGACAAAGCACATGAAAAGAAAGGAAGCCATGGAAAATTTGATAAATTATGGCTGGGTCCATTACAAATTTCAGAAATAATAGGAGACAACACCTTTAGACTTAAGACCTTGACTGGAGAAGATGTGCCATTACCAGTTAATGGCCAGCATTTGAAACACTACTTCCAGGCTTGAAGGTCAGGATGAGGCAGTCCTTTCTTTCCTAATGTAAAGTGCTGTAGATAATGTACAGTTCTGCTTTTGCTGTTTTCTTCTTGGGTTGGCTGTTTGTATAGTTTGTCTTCTGTTTGTTTTTGCTTTTCTTTCTTTCTGTTTGTACAGTTTTTTCTGTTGTTTTGTTGTTTGTACAGCCTGTTTGTTTGGTCTGTTTGTTGTCTCCTCAGCAGGGATCTTTATTTTACTGTAGAGTATTAAGGAGCAAAACTAGCAACCTTTCAAAACAGTATAAAATTTAGGATATTCAGGTTAACCATTTGCAATTTACACATAACCTGTCACTGTCATGATGTAGAGAGTTGTTCATCTTCTGAAGTTTTGTATTCAATAAACGTGATTGAGAATTCGAAGCAGGTTTCTCACGATGACACACCTAAAATCCTTGGGTTTGTTGAACCTACCAGTGTAGATATTAGGTGAAAAATCAGAGGTCACCCTTGCTACCATTACAATTCTCAGCTTAATTTCAGCAAGTGTCCACTCCTTGCATCATCATGAAGTTACAAATTGCTATATCTTATGAAATCTTTCAAAATTAGAAAACAAAAATAAATAAATAAATAAATAAATAAAGCGGATTATACTGAAAATCCAGATTAAGCCATCTAAGTAACTCTACCGGGGCTATGGACACTCGCTGGCAGTGGGGCTCTACTTAGGAGAATTGTAACGATAACCTTGCCGGGGCTATAGACGCTCGCTGGCAGCAAGGCTCTATCCGGTCGGCTATGAGGGAATATCCTCACCTACGTAGGCTAATGTCAGTCACTGGTTTGTTCAACCGATCTTCAAGATGAGGATAATTAATCACATGCACACAACTAAACTGAAAATAGAAATTCATGCATCTTTATTGAATACCTTGAGTCTCAAGCTGAGTAGCAATTTGCAGGAAAGATAGTTGGAAGTTATGAGTTCATTTCATCTAGTTTCCTTGAACACTCTGAATTTAATTGTTTTGTTTTGGTTGCTAGTTGTTGTGATGTTCACAACACGCCCCATTATGCTCCTTAGCAAAATGGGGACCCCTGCTGATGTTTGCTTTTTGCTTCTGCTTGTGTTTTTCTGCTTTCTGGCGGTCTGGTAAAAATGAAGGTCAGGTGCATCATCATCATGATATTGGATAAGGTAGGTCATCATCATGAGGTCAGTTTGTCAAAGTTCATATTTTATTGCTGTGACCTCATATTTAGAAAGAGCTTGAAATTCCATGCAGGTTTGCCTTTTACTTCACTTGAAAATTCGTCCATATATGAAAGTTATGCACAGTCAAAGTCTTGGTCAAACCTGATATTCGCAGGAGGATCATCATATTTTTTATATCCTAAGTCATGTTGTCAAGATCATCATGATCTTGGTCTATCACCCGATAAAAATCATGCAGTCGCAATGTCCGGACGTCAATCTTAGGTGGTAGTACCCTTTACCCGTCAAAAGGCCTTGTGCGCATTATGCAGCATCATGATTTTCTTAGGAGCGTCATATTTTATAAACTTGGTTTTGCTGTATGAGGACATCATCATCATATTTGAAACGCACCCCCCCCGATAATATCCTGAGGTTCAAATATCATGATGACATCAGCTTTAAGTCAAGGTAGGTTCCCCCGTCGAGCGGTCTTTGTATCGCGAGCATCATCATGATATCTTTGCATCGCCTAAAACTAAAATATCATGCTGATAGTATAAGATCACCCTGACTTAGAAAATTCATCATCGGCATATTTGCATGCGCGTATTATAATCCTATCGCAGGGTCATCATCATGATATTTGCTGAGGTTCGATTTATGATGATGACGACTTCATATCCTCCTGGTCTCCTTTTGCAACATCATGATCATCATCCTGATCTTTCACGAGGGTCATTTGCTGAAATTCGCTAAGTGCTGGAAACATCATCATGATAATTCGAGAAGGAGGATCATCATCTTCATATCCTCCTGATCTTCTTTAGCGAAGTATCCTGATGATCACCCTATCTATTCAGAGGAGGTCGATATTGCATTTCTTAAACAGCATGATCATATTTTGCAATATCACCCTAGCGCAAATATCATGATAACCTCAACTCATCCTTGTGCTCCGAAAACAAAATACGATGATGACGTCATCATCATATTTTTATCCTGTCCTATTGTCAAGATCATCATGATCTTGTTTGTCCACCTGATATTTCGCAAAGTCCTCCTGCCGATGAAATACAACCTTTTGCAAATATCC
Source organism: Cunninghamia lanceolata (assembly GCA_027924645.1). NCBI lineage: Eukaryota > Viridiplantae > Streptophyta > Pinopsida > Cupressales > Cupressaceae > Cunninghamia > Cunninghamia lanceolata. Next base: position 16,057,279 of record BSBN01001215.1, on the reverse strand, counting down.
TGATGATCATCATCATCACATTTTCCCTTCGGCAGGATTTTTTCCCAAACATGATCCGGTTGGCGAAATATCATGATGACGTCATGTTTTAAGTTTAACGAAGGCTCCGGATATCATGATGACGTCATCCCGATCGAATAAACGAAGAAGTAAATATCCTGATGATCATCATCATCATTTTTTCCTTCAAACAGGATATTTTCAAGCACGATCCGTTTGCCGAAATATGATGATGACGTCTTATTCCAAGTTCGACAAAAGCCCTAAATATGATGATGATCATCATCATCCTGATCTTTCGAGAGGGTTGCCTTGGCCGCAAAGGAATCATATTACATTCATCATCCTGATCATGCTCCTTAGGTGACCCGATATCACAATTTTCCCCTGATCTTAACTGAACATGATGATGACGTCATCCTTGGCATTTCAATGAAGCCCGAATATCATGATGACATCACCATCATCTTCCTTTCCTCGGCAGCATGATTATATTCATATCCTCCTGTTTCTTCTTCAACATGATGATGATGATGATGTTGTTCTTTTCTCCAATATGCAGAAGCGAAATATCATGATGATGAAGTGTATCGACCAACACCTGTTTTTTGATGCGCCGACAGGGATAATCATGCCGATGGGCGGGAAATGAGGTGGTGGAGTTTTAAAGTGTTTTTTTTGGCGCCTCTGGCATTTTTTCAGTCAGCGATAGTTGACCTGATCAATTTTGAGCAGTCTGAGCGCATTTTGGACGCGTTTTGGGAGGATTCTGGATCCGATTTTCTCCATCTTGCGCAGTCACCTGGGTTTAAACGGTTATTTTAATTTCATGTTGTTTTTATGATAAATGTGAAACTTATTGCTTGTCTTGTCTTGCAGGCTTGCAGTTGAGGAAGCAGCTGGAAAGTCAGCGCAGTGACCTCGTGGAGGCAGAAGATCTGATCTCAGGAGCAAGAAGATAAGGATGAAATGCAAAAAGTCAAGGCCATTCAAGTGAAGAGGAAGGTTGCAGCTGGAGGTATTATCACAACAGACAAACAGAAGTTATTACCCAGCTGCCGGAACTTCTCAGAAGGGGCAATATTTCGCCCAGATTTGACACTGCTCAGAGATATTTTTGAGAACTGGTTCACCTGCATTTATTGCTGTAACCAAGGGTTTGAACCAGGGGTTCAGTCAGGTTTTTGCTGTAGTGAGGACAATCAAAATGTCTTTATATTGTGCCTCTCTACACTGTAATACTTTACAACAGGGATTTTAGGGCCTACAACAGAGATTCTAGGAAAACACAGCATGTTAGCTTAGCATAGTTTAGAGTAGAAGAAGGAGGCCGCCTGTTTGTCTGTAGTAAGGTGCGCATGGAATGTCTGGCTGCCTTACTGTATCTGTAAAGCTTGTAAGTTCTCTGTAGTATGATCAATGAAACTAAGAGTCATTCTTACATTGTAAATCATGTATGGCTATTCGTTTCTAATACAATAGAATCTGGAGTTCTGCATCTATCTTTTGAGCGTTCTCCTGCTCTTCTTTGTGTTTTGAAACATCTTCTTTGAGAGCTTGCAATTTTAAATGTATGTTTGTGAAAATGCTCAGAACTTACATTTAGGGTTTTTACTGTGGATTTGATCAGATTACTGTAGTGTTTACATAGTGCATAACAGAAACACTTAGATCCTTCGGTAGATTAAATGAGGTATAGAGTAGATCTTTCTAACTTTTCCCAACCCATCTGAAATATTTAGCTGAAAACGTAGAAATCTAAAGAAAATTGTCTCAAATTTGAAGAAGCATGTATAACAGAGCTATAAGTAGACAGTTTTCATAAACAGATAAAGAAGAAAGCTGCAAGAATCCAAGAAAACCCTCTGAAACTTGCAGCCCGGTAACACTTGTATGCAAATGAACAGAATACTTGTTGAAATCTATGACCTTTTTGCATACTCTTAGTCCGGTAAGCCATCAAACAAACCTAAACTACGTAAGGCCCCTTGAACATTACAGCTTCACATTGACCAACTGAACTTGACCAACCGAACCATTGTAGACTTGGGATTAGTTGAATCACCAAATGATTCCTTCTTGTCTTTCAAGTATAGTTTCAGTTCATTTTATGTGAATTTTAACTTATTGTTATGATTGCATCAAAACAGTCATCAACAGTTTTCTGGCGCTAGAAGGAGGGCCTGCCTGAGTTAGGTTTCATTTCAAACTGGCTAACGACAGTAACAGAGTGACTAGGTCTAGGTCCAGTTCAGGAGATATATTTGTGCAACTACCTGATACAAGGCGAAGTAAAAGCCCTTTAATTTGGAATCCAAAGATATCGCAAGCGGGAAGTTCATCTGGAACACCTCCTGGGTCACCTTTTAACATCCGTAGTATTGTAAGTCCTGACAGATCACTGTTCAGATCTTTAAATCTTGGTTCAGGCACTCCTGGAGGTCTTAATCCTCCTCTAAATCCTAATCCACCAATCAATCCAGGTATTTCTGCAAGTTCAAGTCAAGCTCAAACACCTGCAATGGCTTATTTCGATGTCAATTCTCCCATATTCTTCAATGATTATCATGACATGCCAAAAAATCTGGAAAAGATATGTCCCAAATACCAGTTGCATCAGGACCCAGAAGATCATATTAGAATATTTAAGGAGGCATGTTTTAGGGCTATGTTAGAGCACGAGGATGTTGTGTGTAGGTTGTTTCCTTACACCTTTAATGAGTAGGCCTCTAGCTGGTACGTAAACTTACCCAATGGTTACATTTCTTCCTGGGCACTTATGGAAGAAGCATTTCTGTCAAGATTTAGAGGACCCATTGACCCTTGTGCTTTGTATCATAAGTTGGCTGCTATAAAACGAGGTGAGGGAGAGCTAATTGATAATTTCAATGACAGATTTCAAAAGGCCTATTCTAGGCTAGTAGCCCCTTATACCATAGATGATGCTCCCTTGTTGGCTATGTACTATGCTGCTTTGGATCCTTTAACTGCCATGTTTGTCAAAAGGAAACCTGACATAGATTCAATATCCAAAGCCTATAAAGAGGCAGCCTCAGTGAACCAAGAAATGAGACATACAACTTACAGTCCATTTGGAGGAAATTTTGGGGTGCAGAATCAGGCACACCCATGGAATGGAGTCCCTGTGCAGCATGCTCCACTAATAAATCCGGTTCCTTCTTACACACCTGTGTATAACCCTACTCCAATCCAGGCTATAACTCCTTACACGGCTAGTACTACCAATAACAGTCAAAATAATGGTCAGCCTTTCTTCCAACTTCCTAGGGATGTAACTGTGGCAAAAGCACAAGAGGATAGGGAAGAAATCAAAGAGATTACTGCACATTTGAAAAGATTAACAACCGAAGTAACACAGCTAAGAAATGAGAATCTCTATGGCAGAAGCAACCAAAACTACAATCCACATCAAAATCACAACCAAGGCCAAAATCAGAATTATAGTCTCAATCAAAATCAGCAGTACAATCAGAACCAAAACTACAATCAGCATCAAGGCCCCAGTCAGGGGCAACCAATGCAAAATAGGGGGCCAGTGATAGATAATAGGACCTGGGGCAATAATAACAAGAACCAGAATCAACCTACGCCACCCAAGACATGGAACACTGGGCCCAACAACGGTACTTTGGCTTCTCCTTTTGAGAATACAGATAATCATGGTGCAAAACAAATAACTAACATACAAATGGCCAGTACAGCACCCAAAAATTGGTGCAGATTTCACAATACTAATGCCCATGCTGAGCATGACTGTCCACAGTTCCACTTGGCAGCTAGTATTTTCAACGTAGATGTATAGCCTCCTACCTCTGAATTTCTCATTCCTAAGGGTAATGAGGTAGTACCCTCAGAATATGACACAGCATTAGTCTTAGAAACGTTTACCTTTGCAACTGCAGAAGAGAAAGAGGATGAATTGCTAGAGGATGAACCATACTGTTGTGAAAGTCTTTATCCCGAATCAGCCTTTGTGTTAAATGCTTTTCAGTTTCCTTTTGAATCTGAAAATGAGATATTAAATGAAACAGAGGAGGTGCAGGCCTTTCAACAAACAAATAAAAGCCACACCTACAATTTGAGGAACAACCCTAGGCCGGGAGGACCTTTCACCACTTCCACTCCCCCGAATAACATCAATACACCCCCAGATCAGAATGCTAGCAACAATCCTGCCATACTTAAAGCTAGTCAGCACACAAATAACGGAACAGCAGTGCAAAAGGATCAAACAAGTAAGACAGAAACAATAGAGACAACAAGACTAATGAATTACTTATCAGAGGAAATAAAGAAAATGAAGGTCAGTATACCTCTAAATGAATTATTGAAGACCCCAGGGATCAGAAATGCTTTTTTAAGATCCCTGGATACATCCATGACAAACAAGGTGTCTGCTGATATAACTGTTCCTAATAGTGATTCACCACCTAAGGAAAAGGGTAAGAAAGTTGAGCAGCCTTCCAATACAAATGTGGTAATACATGCGGATAAGAGGGATACTCAACCTTTCTTGTTAACTGTTAGGTTGTGTGGGAAGAATATACACAATTGCATGGTAGATTCTGGTGCTTCAGCCAACGTAATGCCCTTAGGTATATGTAAAACTCTCGGGCTGACTCCCACCAAATCTGCCAAGGTTGTCACGCAATTAGATAAGACCGAGGTTACCGTGATAGGAGAACTCATGAACATACAAGTGCAGTTAGCTTCAGACCCTAGGGTAAGCCAAATCATTGACATTCAAGTAGTGGATATACCCGTAAATTATGGAATGTTGCTAAGTAGGGATTGGTCCAAGACATTAAACGGATATATGGCTACTGACTTTTCACACATGTGGTTACCATGGAGAGGCATCCCAAATCAGATTAGAATAGGGGCAGAGCCCAGAATGAAGCATATGATAACAGAGTATAATCGAACTAATGAAATATTATATGCTGCTGTTGAACCAGGTGTCTATAGAATTACCAACAATGGGATGCAGATTGAAGAGATTATGATGTTAAACATTAGAAAGAAGTGTGTCAGCAATAGAACAGCACTATTCATTGAGTCTGACGGAAATTCTTCAGATGAGGAAAACAATGCAATAGACAAATTTGGTCGCGCCATTAGACAAGAGGTGGAAGAGTACGTTACACACAATCTCCCAGTCCAATGTAAGTTATATAAAAATAGGTGTAGAGTTCATGATAGGCAACATTCTGAGGAGAATTGTGAAATATGCAAAGACATCATTGAATATGAATACAAAAAGTGCATAGGGAGGATAGAGTCACAAGAGAAAAATGAGAATCCTGATCCAGCACAGAGATATGTTCAGGATAATATAAGTGCCTTGATTCCAGATTTAGGGAAAGAAATAGAAGATGAGGGTAGTTATCTTTCTGAGTTGCAAACTAAAAACACACATATGCAAGATAACCAAACGGAAAAGCCCATGAATAAACAAGATAACACCCCACAGGCAATGAAAGGGACAAAGTATGCCAAGGTAAAAGATCAGAAAAGTAGAGATGGCATGTGGACATTAAAATGTGATGGGTCCAAATCAAAACAGGGCGCAGGTGCAGGTATTGAACTCATAAATCCTCAAGGTAAATCACATTTGGCAGCATATAGATTACAATTTTCCTGCACTAACAATATTACTGAATATGAGGCCCTAATTTTAGGACTTGTCATGGCCATCAGGAAAGGGGTAAAAGCCATCAGAGTATTTTCAGACTCTGAATTAGTAGTCAGACAAGTGAGGAAACTATATGCCTGCAATTATAAGAAGATGATTAGTTACAGACATAGAGTATGGGGTTTAATGGATTCATTTGATGCTTTTAACATAGAGCATATTCCTAGAGAGCTAAACCATAGGCCAGATGCGTTAGCAGTTGCTGCTAGTACATTAGAACCATTGACACTGTCAGGATTAAGACGATTTGCTGTTGAGCTAGTTAACGTGCCCAGTATACCAGACAACGTTACACACTTTCAGGTATTTGGAGAGGATCAGCAAATTATTGATTTTCTGACTTGTAATGAGGCATTTGAGGCCCAAATTATTGATGAACAAGAAAGGCCTGAAGTAACATGGGACGAAGAAGATATGATCAACTTAAAGAGCAACTTCTTGCCAAAAGGAGTAATTGAATTAGAACACATCTTTGACTTCGACGGAATAATAAGACAGAAGGACTTACCCAAAACAGAAGGGGGTAAGTGTGATTTACATAACTTAGGGACTGAGCTAAATCCACAAAATGTACTAATTGGGAAAGCTTGCTCTGAGAAAATCAGAAAAGAGGTTCTGGATGTTCTGAAAAAATATAAACATGTCATAGCATGGACTTATGAAGACTTGAAAACATTTGATGAGTCCATCATAACTCACGTCATACCTTTAAGAAAAGAAGTCAAACCATTTAGGTAGAAACAGAGGCCTGTAAACGCCATTCTAGAGCCTTTAATCTTTGAGGAAGTTAAAAAACTACTGTCCGCTGGAATAATTTTTCCAGTCAGACATTCTGTCTGGGTAGCTAACTTAGTACCAGTGAGGAAGAAAAACGGAGACATCAGGTTGTGCGTAGACTTTAGAAATTTAAACAAGGCATCTGAAAAAGATAATTATTCTTTGCCCCCAATAGACGAAGTACTGCAAGCAGTAAATGGCGCAAAGATGATGTCTTTTTTAGATGGTTTTTCAGGTTATAACCAGGTTTTAATTGATAGAGAAGATAGACTGAAAACCACCTTCACTTGCAAATGGGGAAATTATGCGTATAGAAGAATGACTTTTGGTCTGATTAATGCAGGTGCCACTTTTCAGAGGGCCATGGACGTTGCATTCCGTGGATTATCAGGTAAATGCATTGTTGTGTATATGGATGATTTGACTGTGTATTCCAAGGATGCATCCACCCACGCTGATGACCTCAGAAAAGTACTCCAGCGATGTGAAAGGTATGGGATTTCCCTTAATCCTAAGAATGTATATTTGGCGTAACTGAAGGTAAATTATTAGGCCATGTCATTTCTGAAAATGGAATTTTAATTGATCCGGATAGAATAGAATCCATAAAAAATTTGCAAATACCAAACAGTAGGAAAGAATTGAAATCATTTTTTGGTAAAATTAACTTTGTTCGAAAGTTTATAACAGGTTTTGCAGAGATTGTGCAGCCGTTGAATGCCATGTTAAAGAAAGATGCACAGATGGAATGGACGCCAGTAGCCAAAGCCGCATTTGAAGATATCAAGGAGGTAATTTCTAATGCCCCTGTATTGGCAAGTCCAGACTACACATGCCCGTTTTACATCTACTCCTTTGCATCTTCTCATTCTGTCGCTGCTGCCTTGACACAGAAAGGTGAAAATAATGAAGAGAGGCCCATAGCATTTATGAGTGCGCCTCTGAAGGATGCACAGCTGAGATATCTAGATATCGAAAGACAGGCATTCGCATTAGTAAAGGCTGTAAAAAAATTCAGACACTACATTCTGCACAGCCAGATTAAAGCCATAGTACCAGACGCAGCAGTAAAGATGTTGCTGATGCAAAACGAGCCTGGAGAAAAAAGAGCCAAATGGATCACCACACTGCAAGAATTCGACATGGAGATCATTCCCGCAAACCTGGTCAGAGGGCAGGCGCTGGTACAGACAATAGCAAACATGGATCCAAATCTGATAAAACAGCAATATGTATTGAATTCCCAAGACGCATCAGGCTGGTACGATGATTTAAGCACCTTCCTGATAGCTGGAAAGTACCCAAGCAAGATGAAGGCTTCTCAGAGGAGAGCTTTGAAGATTAAGGCACAGCATTATATGGTGCAGGGAGGTCTTCTATTCAGAAAGAACCATGATGGAATTTATTTGAGATGCATAAACAGAACTGAAGCTGATAAAGTGTTGACAGAACTACATGACAAGTACGGAACCGGCCATGGTTCCCATTTAGCTACAGCACACAAAATACTGAGAGCGGGCTATTACTGGCCCACTATATTCAAAGATACTAAGAGTCACATCAGAAGCTGCCACACCTGTCAGATTGTAGCAGACAAAGGAAGAAATCTGGCCAATCCACTGCAGCCTGTGATCGAGTCCAGACCGTTTGCACAATGGGGCTTGGATTTTATCGGAGTCATCAATCCCCCATCTTCTGCAAGACACAAATTTATATTGACGGTAATAGACTATTGTACAAGGTGGATTGAGGCCACCTGCTGCAGGTTTTCCACAACTGAGGTAGTTATCAAGTTCCTTGAAGAAAACATTATCACCAGGTTTGGAACGCCCTATTCATTGGTATGTGATAACGGCCCTGCTTTTTCTTCTTTAAAATTTTCTAAATGGGCATTTGAATATGGGATCATTCTAAGGTTTTCTTCAAATTATTACCCTCAAGGTAATGGACTGGCTGAATCAACAAACAAAATCTTACTAGACATCATCAAGAGGTTAATTGCCAAAAGTCCTAGAGAGTGGAATACCCTATTAAGATATGCATTATGGGTAGACAGGACCAAGTTCAAAACAGCTTTAGGTAGCACACCTTATCACTTAGTTTATGGGACTGATCCCATACTTCCGGTTAATCTGAGAATACCAACCTGGAAGTTTGCCAATGAATATCTAGGCTTTGATAACCATAGGGAAGCCAGAATAGTGCAAATGTTGCAACTAGAGGAGAAAAGAGGTCAAGCCCTCGAGAAGTTTGCCAAACACCAAGCAGTTGTTAAGAGGTGGTTTGATAAAAGGGCAAGAGTCAAAACATTTAGGATATCAGACTTAGTGTTGAGCTGGGACAAAGCACATGAAAAGAAAGGAAGCCATGGAAAATTTGATAAATTATGGCTGGGTCCATTACAAATTTCAGAAATAATAGGAGACAACCCCTTTAGACTTAAGACTTTGACTGGAGAAGATGTGCCATTACCAGTTAATGGCCAGCATTTGAAACACTACTTCCAGGCTTGAAGGTCAGGATGAGGCAGTCCTTTCTTTCCTAATGTAAAGTGCTGTAGATAATGTACAGTTCTGCTTTTGCTGTTTTCTTCTTGGGTTGGCTGTTTGTATAGTTTGTCTTCTGTTTGTTTTTGCTTTTGTTTCTTTCTGTTTGTACAGTTTTTTCTGTTGTTTTGTTGTTTGTACAGCCTGTTTGTTTGGTCTGTTTGTTGTCTCCTCAGTAGGGATCTTTATTTTACTGTAGAGTATTAAGGAGCAAAACTAGCAACCTTTCAAAACAGTATAAAATTTAGGATATTCAGGTTAACCATTTGCAATTTACACATAACCTGTCACTGTCATGATGTAGAGAGTTGTTCATCTTCTGAAGTTTTGTATTCAATAAACGTGATTGAGAATTCGAAGCAGGTTTCTCACGATGACACACCTAAAATCCTTGGGTTTGTTGAACCTACCAGTGTAGATATTAGGTGAAAAATCAGAGGTCACCCTTGCTACCATTACAATTCTCAGCTTAATTTCAGCAAGTGTCCACTCCTTGCATCATCATGAAGTTACAAATTGCTATATCTTATGAAATCTTTCAAAATTAGAAAACAAAAAATAAATAAATAAATAAATAAATAAAGCGGATTATACTGAAAATCCAGATTAAGCCATCTAAGTAACTCTACCGGGGCTATGGACGCTCGCTGGCAGGTGGGCTCTACTTAGGAGAATTGTAACGATAACCTTGCCGGGGCTATAGACGCTCGCTGGCAGCAAGGCTCTATCCGGTCGGCTATGAGGGAATATCCTCACCTACGTAGGCTAATGTCAGTCACTGGTTTGTTCAACCGATCTTCAAGATGAGGATAATTAATCACATGCACACAACTAAACTGAAAATGGAAATTCATGCATCTTTATTGAATACCTTGAGTCTCAAGCTGAGTAGCAATTTGCAGGAAAGATAGTTGGAAGTTATGAGTTCATTTCATCTAGTTTCCTTGAACACTCTAAATTTAATTGTTTTGTTTTGGTTGCTAGTTGTTGTGATGTTCACAACACGCCCCATTATGCTCCTTAGCAAAATGGGGACCCTTGCTGATGTTTGCTTTTTGCTTCTGCTTGTGTTTTTCTGCTTTCTGGCGGTCTGGTAAAAATGAAGGTCAGGTGCATCATCATCATGATATTGGATAAGGTAGGTCATCATCATGAGGTCAATTTGTCAAAGTTCATATTTTATTGTTGTGACCTCATATTTAGAAAGAGCTTGAAATTCCATGCAGGTTTGCCTTTTACTTCACTTGAAAATTTGTCCATATGTGAAAGTTATGCACAGTCAAAGTCTTGGTCAAACCTGATATTCGCAGGAGGATCATCATATTTTTTATATCCTAAGTCATGTTGTCAAGATCATCATGATCTTGGTCTATCACCCGATAAAAATCATGCAGTGGCAATGTCCGGACGTCAATCTTAGGTGGTAGTACCCTTTACCCGTCAAAAGGCCTTGTGCGCATTATGCAGCATCATGATTTTCTTAGGAGCGTCATATTTTATAAACTTGGTTTTGCTGTATGAGGACATCATCATCATATTTGAAACGCACCCCCCCTGATAATATCCTGAGGTTCAAATATCATGATGACATCAGCTTTAAGTCAAGGTAGGTTCCCCCGTCGAGCGGTCTTTGTATCGCGAGCATCATCATGATATCTTTGCATCGCCTAAAACTAAAATATCATGCTGATAGTATAAGATCACCCTGACTTAGAAAATTCATCATCGGCATATTTGCATACGCGTATTATAATCCTATCGCAGGGTCATCATCATGATATTTGCTGAGGTTCGATTTATGATGATGACGACTTCATATCCTCCTGGTCTCCTTTTGCAACATCATGATCATCATCCTGATCTTTCACGAGGGTCATTTGCTGAAATTCGCTAAGTGCTGGAAACATCATCATGATAATTCGAGAAGGAGGATCATCATCTTCATATCCTCCTGATCTTCTTTAGCGAAGTATCCTGATGATCACCCTATCTATTCAGAGGAGGTCGATATTGCATTTCTTAAACAGCATGATCATATTTTGCAATATCACCCTAGCGCAAATATCATGATAACCTCAACTCATCCTTGTGCTCCGAAAACAAAATACGATGATGACGTCATCATCATATTTTTATCCTGTCCTATTGTCAAGATCATCATGATCTTGTTTGTCCACCTGATATTTTGCAAAGTCCTCCTGCCGATGAAATACAACCTTTTGCAAATATCCTGATGATCATCATCATCACATTTTCCCTTCGGCAGGATTTTTTCCCAAACATGATCCGGTTGGCGAAATATCATGATGACGTCATGTTTTAAGTTTAACGAAGGCTCCGGATATCATGATGACGTCATCCCGATCGAATAAACGAAGAAGTAAATATCCTGATGATCATCATCATCATTTTTTCCTTCAAACAGGATATTTTCAAGCACGATCCGTTTGCCGAAATATGATGATGACGTCTTATTCCAAGTTCGACAAAAGCCCTAAATATGATGATGATGATCATCATCCTGATCTTTCGAGAGGGTTGCCTTGGCCGCAAAGGAATCATATTACATTCATCATCCTGATCATGCTCCTTAGGTGACCCGATATCAGAATTGTCCCCTGATCTTAACTGAACATGATGATGACGTCATCCTTGGCATTTCAATGAAGCCCGAATATCATGATGACATCACCATCATCTTCCTTTCCTCGGCAACATGATTATATTCATATCCTCCTGTTTCTTCTTCAACATGATGATGATGATGATGTTGTTCTTTTCTCCAATATGCAGAAGCGAAATATCATGATGATGAAGTGTATCAACCAACACCTGTTTTTTGACGCGCCGACAGGGATAATCATGCCGATGGGCGGGAAATGAGGCGGTGGAGTTTTAAAGTGTTTTTTTTGGCGCCTCTGGCATTTTTTCAGTCAGCGATAGTTGACCTGATCAATTTTGAGTAGTCTGAGCGCATTTTGGACGCGTTTTGGGAGGATTCTGGATCCGATTTTCTCCATCTTGCACAGTCACCTGGGTTTAAACGGTTATTTTAATTTCATGCTATTTTTATGATAAATGTGAAACTTATTGCTTGTCTTGTCTTGCAGGCTTGCAGTTGAGGAAGCAGCTGGAAAGTCAGCGCAGTGACCTCATGGAGGCAGAAGATCTGATCTCAGGAGCAAGAAGATAAGGATGAAATGCAAAAAGTCAAGGCCATTCAAGTGAAGAGGAAGGTTGCAGCTGGAGGTATTATCACAACAGACAAATTTTTTTTAGGGCCGACTTAAAAAATCCTAGGGCCGACTTAAAAAAATCCTATTTTTTATGACCGACATAAGAAAACCCTAATTTTTGTAACCGACAAAAAGGCTTGATAAAAAGCGGCCAACGGTTAGGGTTTGAGTATTGTATTGTATTGTAGCATTTGCAGCGGTATTGAGTTGCAGGGATTGCTGATTGTAATCGGTTTGATTTACTGGATAATAATATTGGACTCTCTGTTTGGTGGATGTAGCCCGAGTTTGGGTGAACCATGTTAAATCTTGTCTCTCACTGTTATTAATTCTGTGTATTTCCATTTCTCTGTTTAATCTTTATTTGCATTTAATTGATATCTTCTACCGGCTAACCCTAACAAAAACAACCTCTTCTTAATGATCATACAAAGTGAACATAAACTCTTAAACCTAGATGAAACTATTAGTTCCTGTAGACATATTCCTTTATTCTTTTGCTATTAAAACGTTATTTTAAACATTATCATTGAATGATAGTAATCTGATTATAAACTCTGTTCTCTATTTTTTTCTGTTATAGTTCCTATCGTAGTTGTGATAGGAAGACTGTTTTCTTATTTCTTGACTTCCTATCACAGTTGTGACAATAAGGTTTTAAATGATTTATAAAACTTATTGCATTGCCTAAAATAGTTTCTGTCACAATAGTGACAGTAAGATTGTTAACATATTTAGAAAACCTATTAATTTACGAATATTTGAATGAATAGATTATATGTTAAAATTACCTTTCTTATATGTTAGTATGATGGAGTAAATTCTGAGATGTAAATATCATTATCTTATTAAAACTTTTTGAAAAGAATTGGCATACTTGATTAGAATGATTTAGAAAACTCAATACATATTATGGAAATAGAATGAAATATGAACTAGGAAATGAAACCGATTTAATAGTTTTATAGATACAATTGTATGAACAAATGATGGATTATTGCTTGAAAGGTGTGTTTTCATGATTGATGCATGGGAAAGGGATTAGAAATGGTCATAGGTGATTTTGGATTTATTTATTTTATTTATTCATTGATTTAATTATTTATTTATTTACTTGTTTATTTGGGGAAAGAAAGTAGCTTTTTATCTAGGAATGTTATTGGGTTACTCTCTGGGCTAGGATGCCGAATGTGGATTATCAGAGATGGCTTTTCTTCTTTTCAGGAATTGAACCAGGTTACTATCTTTAAAGGTTTAGATCTAAACGAGATGACATTGAAAAAGATGTATATTTTGTCTAGCAAACTTATATATATATATATATATCTCTGTCACATCCTGTTGTGAGACAATCTGCCTTTCATTATTTAGAATTGCACATTCAAACATTAGAGTTGCATCGGGTGTTCCCTCCTACCAGTTGTTTCTAGGTAGCTAGACATTTCGTGCAGGGATGGGTTTCCTTCATTTCATGAAGGGATCTGGGGAAGTGTAATTACTTCATGGTTGGGTGCAAAAGCACCTGGGCCATGTTCCCGTCTCTCAGCTCGCAGGTGGAGGACCACTTGGTTCATGTGACTAATGAGCATATTGATTTATTTATTCTTGTTAAACATGATTATTGTAAACTTGTAATTGGATGTATTATGGCATGATGGTCAAAAGACTTTGTATATGATTTTATAGTGCTTTTACCTAGGATGAGCACACGAGTTGTAAGATTTAATGACTTATTTGATTTATATTGATGAGATTATCTTTTACAAGATCTAATGATTCTTATAGATTCTTATTTATGAGGTTTCTCTTTTGTGAAGATTTATTGACTTTATTGAATCTTATTTATGAGACTTATCTTTTACTTGTGATATTATAATTAAGCGGATTAATTACACCTTTTTATCTTTTGTGGATTAATTACATCATTTTACTTTGTGATGTTGTATTTAAGTGGATTATTTACTTCATTTTTCTTCGCTTTGCTTTTGTGATGGTTTGAGGGCTTTTACACCAAGTATGAAAATAAGATTGTAATTAGAGACATACAAGTGCCAGAGAAGCGGGGTCATCCAAAAATGTAATTGATGCCATTATCTGTACTAGAGAAGCCATGGGGTGATATTAGTATGGATTTTGTTCTCGGTTTACCAAGGACATAGAGAGGACATGATTCCATTTTTGTGGTGGTGGATAGATTCTCAAATATAGCCCATTTTATTCCTTGTAAGAAGACTGATGATGTTGTTCATATTGCAGAGTTATTTTTCAGGGAAGTGGTGAGACTACATGGTCTACCTAAGAGCATAGTTTCAGATTGAGATACCAAGTTTGTGTCTTATTTCTGGAGGACATTGTGGAAGATGTTGAAAACAGATTTGAAGTTTAGTTCTACACACCATCCATAGACTGATGGACAGACAGAAGTGGTGAATAGGAGTTTAGGTAACCTGCTACGATGCTTAGCAGGAGATAAGCCCAAGGGATGGGATTTGATTTTGCCATAGGCGGAATTCACTTACAACAATTCTGTCAATAGGAGTACTGGTAAATCACCATTCCAGATTGTATATGGCAATAGTCCAAGAAATGCTTCAGATTTAAGGAAGCTAGACAAAGGAGAAAACACAAGTTCTGAGGCCGAAGACTTCGTAGAACATGTGAAGAATTTGCATGAAAAAGTGAGAAAGCACATTAATAAGATGAATATTCAGTACAAGGCTAAGGTAGATCAAAAGAGGAGATATAAGGAGTTCCAGGTAGGAGATGAAGTCATGGTTCACTTGAGAAAGGATAGGTTCCCAATTGGAACATACAATAAGTTGAAAATGAAGAAATTTAGACCGTGTAGAATCCTAAAGAAGAATGATTCAGGAAATGCATTTGAGGTAGAGTTGCCTGATGACATCAATATTTCACCAGTGTTCAACTTTTCATATTTGACAGAGTATCATGATGATGGACTTGATAAAGGAACACAGTAGGACATTCCAGCATCTATTTCAGAGAAGGAGGAAATAGAGGGCATTCTGGATAGCCAAGTGGGTAAGAGTACACGAAATAGGCAGTATACAGAATACTTGGTGAAATGGAAAGGAAGGCCTGTTGAAGATTTATCATGGTTATCTGAGACTGAGGTTAACCATTTTGGTTTCCCTATAACTCATGAGAAGTGATAGGGTCACTTTTCAAATTATCCCAGGTGTCTGAAGTAGGAGCATCCAGGGTGTAAGAGCAATCGTGCATCAACCAAAAAACAAATGTTGTTTCTTTTCAATAAGGGCTAAATTTGGCAGGGTTATTATTTTTAGTAAGTTTGCATTTGTGCATGGTTCGATACAAAATCTTACACAAACCTCTAGAATGGTGAATTGAAGCTAATGGTGAATAAATCACTTCAATATCATTTGTCATTTGTGAGATATTAAAATTTAAAATTCCAAAAATCCTATTGAAATATTCAAAGTCAAATTTGAGGCATTTAGATGCTACGGATGGGCCCAAAATTTGGCAGGAAACCCAAGCAGTCTACTTTTAGGTGCTACTTGCACACCATCATATTTTGGAGAGCTTTCCAAAAAGGTATTATAATTGAAAATCCAACAGTTGGATCAAAAGTTATGGCCCCGCAAAGTCAACCTATTTTTGGAGAGAGATGCAAATTTCAAAATTAAGCTGGTGGCCACCAAAAAGGGCTATATATGACCATTTTTGGGAACCCTTGGGGTAGTAGATTTAAGGGGGTAGGTGTAGAGTCAAGAAAAGGCGGGAAAATAGAAACCCTAACTGACTTGGGGTTACAGAAGGCTGAAGATTCCAAAGTCTTGAGAGATGGAGTTCTAACGTGTTGAAGCCTGTAGAGGATTCATCCTCTAATTGTATTTGAGCTTCTGTAATGTAATGTTTTTCCAATACTAATAAAATATCATTATATTTTCTGTGTGCAATTTTTATTATTGTGTGTTTTATGGCTTACCTCCTTCATCAAGTGGTATCAAAGCAAGGGTTCCTGAGTGTGTAAACAAATCACCGACTGTGAGGTAGTTTGCACTAGGACCTGAGCTTGTGGGTTTGTTGCAGAGATCAAGATACCTCCACTAAGAAACCATGGTGGGAGGAATGCTTTGATGGAAGAGGGTTTTAGAGCCCTACAAAGACAAATCGATGCATTGCAAGAGGAGATGCGAAGAGGGTTCGAGCCGAGAAGGAGAGAAGAAAGCGAAGATGAAGCTGAAGAAGAGCTATCTGAGGAAGAACAAGAAGTTGCATGAGATCTTGCAGAAGTTAGGTTGCTGAGGGCCATTTCAAAGATTGGAAAGAGGCCCAGGATTAAAGTTTCTACCTATTTTGGAGATTTGAATCCAGAACAACTTATTGATTGGTCAATGATATGGAGGAGTATTTTGAGTATTCAGATGTGGAAGACCCAGAACGGGTCAAGTTTACAAAGACAAAGTTGAAGGGCCATGCCAGTATTTGGTGGAAGGAGGTCTAGTTAGAGAGAAATAGAAGAGGGAAAGTAAAGATTACCAGATGGGATCAGATGGTGGAGAAATTGAAGAAGCATTTCATTCCTATGGACTATGAGATGGAGTTGCTGAAGAAGCTACAAGGATTCAAGCAAGGTAACAAGTCTGTTAAGGAGTATACAGAAGATTTTTATAAGATCACTATCAGGACAAGCCATGGAGAGGCCAATAAGGAGAAGGTAGCTCATTACATTAATGGGTTGAGGCCAAGTATTCAAGAAGAGTTGAGCCTGGTCAGAAGGACAACCATAGAAGATGCGTATCAGTTTTCCCTGAAGGTGGAAGAGAAGCTAAATAAGAGAATTGAAAGCAAGAAAAGGGGAAGAGGTCAAGGCAGAAGGACGGGTGGAAGACCCTATGGAGGCCAAAATGAAGATCCAAAGAAAAGTGAAGAAGCTGGAACCAGTTGAAATCAGAGAGGAGATAATACCTACCGCCCTTGTGACTAGAATAATGGTGAGCAAAGAGGAAGAGGAAGAGGTAGACCTGGGCAAGGACCTGGAAGAGGATGTTTCAGAGGAATATTTTTCCAATGTGGAGAAGAAGGGCATCGAGCATACGAGTGTCCGCACCATCAAGGAAGGATGAATAGAAGACCTAAAGGTAATGCATGAGTTGCACATGTAGATGAAGATGCACAATCTGAGCACTCTGAAGATGCTGAAAGGGGAGAAACCCTAGTTATCAGAAGAACTTTGTTGAATGAGGAGAAAGAACCCAATCAGAGGAAGAGTTTATTCCGCACAAGGTGCAAATGTGAAGGTAAGTGTTGTGATATTATTATTGATAGTGGGAGCACTGATAATCTTGTTTAAGAGGAAATGGTTGACAAGTTGAAGTTGACAAGAAGAAAGCATCCACATCCATATCAGATTGCATGGTTGCAGAAGGACCATAGAGCTTTGGTGAATGAGCAGTGTTTAGTGAAGTTCAAAATTGGAGACTACCATGATGAGGTGTTGTGTGATATCATACCAATAGACGCATGTCATATGTTGTTGGGGACGCCATGGCAGTATGATAGGAGCACTGTGCATGATGGTCAGGAAAACACATATTCCCTAACAAAGGATGGAGTTTGTCATAAGTTGAAGCCCTTGAAGGAGGTGGAAGAAACGGTATGTAGTACTACCATAATTTGCTTGGTAGATGGTAGAAAATTTTTGGAGGGTATTGTTGGTACCCAATTATGTCTAAGGTTTTAAGCATGAACATTTGTAGGTTATCTCATTCAAACCCTAAATTTTTAGAGTCATAAGGTCTTGCATTGTCTTTTCTATTTAGATGGTGACCTTCTATGGTGGGTTCTCAGTTATTAAGTTTCATTATCATGCTTTAGTATTCATAGGTTGACTGGCCCCCATACAATGTTTTATTGCTTTTTCCCATCACACGTGAGCAAAATGCTAAGTTTTTGTATGTGCAAGTGGTCATGTATGTTGGCAGGTTTGTGAAATCTCGGTTGGCCTTTGAAAAATGGTAAAAAATTGAGTTATATGCATTTTTTAATGCATATCGGGTTACATATACAAGGGGGAATCTTTTGCAGATTCCCATGAATATTCGCTGCTTGTATATAAGGTCTACTTATATATCGGGCATGTATGTGCGAACATACAATGGCTATATACAAGAGAAAGGGTGCAAAATTGAATGTATGTTTGACATACATTGGAGACATACAAGTGGGAATCTATCGTAAATCCCAGGAATATTCCCAATTTGTATATTCAGCATATAAAGGGAAGGTGCGAAGGTGTTTGCATATACAAGGATTGACATACAAGCGGGATATGCAAGGTGGACGCAACCAAAGGAATTAATAGCATTTTGATATTTTGAGATCCGCTTTGTATGTTTGGGATTGTATATTCCAAATATACAATCAAATGTACAAGGTAAGGCATGTAAACAGGTCAGTGGCAATCAACGTCAGAAACGGGGCCCACCAGTTGTTTGTGCATTTGCTTGTATGTTTGCACATACAAGCCAATATGCAAAAGGGGATATACAACCCGGACGCGGAGGAGGTATCAAATGCAGTAAATAAAATTTGAGGTCCGTGGGTTGTATAAAAGCACTTGTATATGCCGATATACAAGCCGATGTGCAATGAAAAGGATACAAGCCAGACTTCAAAAGGTGGTACATTCTGATGCATAATGATTTGAAGTCTGCGGCTTGTATGTATATGTGTGTTGTATATCGCAGATATACAAAGAAGAGATATACAAGCTGGACCCGAATAAGTTTCCAATCTGCTCTATAACAGTTTGGGGTCCGCCTTGTATGTTGATCAGTTGTATATGCATTTGCTCATGCATATAGAAGGGCGAAAAGGGCAAAGTGAGTAGGTGAAAAGTCAGCGATGGAAGTTTGAGGTGCCTTCGTGGCATGTTACCATAGGTGGGCAACTTTTTAGCATGTTTTGGAGCCGTTAATCTCAGTGATGGAGTCAAGATCGACAACTAGTTTCAAAGGTCACAGCAGTGGTAGTTTTTGTGTAGCTGCGGCCACGTTTAGGCGGGAAAAACTTCTGATGCATCCGTTGCTGCACTTTTGAGGGATGCGGGTAGCTGAAGCATTGATGGTAGTTTTGCAGAGACGTGGTCTATGGAGTTAAGGCCCCAACTACCTGATTCAATGTAAATCTTTGAGCAGCAGCTCTGATCCTGAGCCCACCTGCCTTCTCCTCTGTTTTCCTCGACTGCCTTCAATATTTTGGGCGCCATTTCTGGCGCAGTATATCTGGCAGGGATTTTGACTTGTCATGTAATTAATTGGCTGAATGTATAGTTTGGCTATATAAGGGGCAAACTGTGTCATTCATGGTTGTTGAAAACTGGACAATTTTTTGGTGCTGTAATCGGATATAATCTCATTGGTGGCTCTGTTCTGGGTATTTTGTGAGTTTATGAGTTGTATGTTGAATGTCTTATGCATAGAATTCATCAATTTCATGTTGATTCAAATGAGTAATGCTTTATAGCATGTATTTTATTATTTATCTCCAAATTGAATGTGTTCTTCTGAATCTAAACAGCTAAGGGGTGTTTGAGATTCTAGAATATGGGTTTCCTATGTTGAATGCTTAGTCTTTTACTTCTTCTCAAGAGGTAGATTAAATGTTTTGGGTTAAGTATTAAGAAGAATACATTGCAGTAAGGATGTTTGTAAGCAGAAATAACTAAATACTTTATCTTGGGTATTGTCTGTAAGGCAGACATTGTATAATCCCCTTGAAATTTGACAGTTGTTCTAGGTCTGTGATAAACATTCACATATATGTATATATATCTATTAACTTTGAGCCCTGGATAGGCACCAATGTGGTCTTGTGTTGAGGTTACAACTAAGGTCCTAGTTTTGCTTCCAAATACAAATCAAACTCAAACTTTTAATACAAACCTTTTAGGACATTAGGAGTAGTTTTAGGACCAAAATCCTCTGTCTACAACTAAACATAGGCCCAAAGCTATCCCTTTGCACTTATTTCATAGTTTTGGTCTGCATAAGAGAGGATTTATCTGCTTTGTGTCAACATCCCAGCTAATACATAGATGCATTCCATAGACGTTGAATAGGGAATACCCCCCTTGGTTCTGCAGAGCCTAAAGAAGAAGAGGAGATATTTATAGAGTCTATCTCCTGTACTGTTGGCCCCTGGCCCGGGAATCCTGTTGATCAATGATGGCTACCTTGTAGGGATAACTGGGAATAAGCATCCAGTCTGGGAAAAATACCAACAGATTTGGCAACTCTGCTGGGGAATGCTTTGTGTAAGAACCCTGATTTTAAAAGAAAATAATTCCTAGTTATAGGTGGTGACTCCGAACTAATCTCCCAACTGGTAAAGTAAAAATTTGTATGCAAGCGAGAAGATCCCTACGTAATCCTCTATCTAAAGAATTACCCAGAAAAATGATGTACAGGAAATAAGGGACTGTTCAAGCCAGTCAAGAGGGTTCTCCTTGGAGTAATAATAATGTTCAGGACAATCCAGGATCTTTAGAGCAGACAATACCTTATTTCTCAAACATTGAGGCTGAAATCTAGAATGTATACGAAAGACAACAGGGTAGTGGATTGAGAATGAGGTCAGAGGTGTTTCAGGAATGCCCTTTCCTTGATTCCTCTAATAGATTTGAAGCTGAATCCCCAAGGGATGATAATGATGATCGGAATGTAATGGGACCATCCTCTTCTATGCCCAAAGAGGAACAATTAGCTGAAGAAATCAAGAGTCTGAGAGTAGAATTAGAATATTTGCAAGCAATAAAAATTAGAGATGACATGAGACAGAAAGTGTAGGCTCTTAGAACTGCTCAGAATGATTCAATTCCCACCCTTGAAAATACAAATATGCAGAGAAATCAACACAGAAATGAAGTGCAGGATCAGCATAATGATCAGAGACAGAATGCAAATAATGCTAGAGCACCATTAAATAATGTAAGAAATCAGAATGCAAATATAAATGCTAATGTTAATCAATTTGGTAGACAACCTTGTTGATGATTGTTTTGATGCAATCATAACAATAAGTTAAAATTCACATATAATGAACTGAAACTATACTTGAAAGATAAGAAGGAATCATTTGAGATTCAACTAATCCCAAGTCTACAATGGTTCAGTTGGTCAAGTTCAGTTGGTCAATGTGAAGCTGTAATGTTTAAGGGGCCTTACATAGTTTAGAGTTGCTTGTGGTTTACTGGACTAAGATTATGCAAAAAGGTCATAGATATGTCAATACTTTTCATTTCTTTACATAAAAGTGTTACTGTGCTGCAAGTTTTAGATGGTTTTTTTGAATTATTGCAGCTTTCTCCTTTATACATTTATGAAAACTGTCTACTTTTAACTCTGTTATGCATGCTTCTTCAAATTTGAGACAATTTCCTTTAGATTTCTACGTTTTCAGCTAAATATTTCAGATGGGTTGGGAAAAGTTAGAAAGATTTAATCTACACCTCATTTACTCTACCGAAGGATCTAATTGTTCTATTATGCACTATGTAAATACTACAGTAATTGGATCAAATCCACAGTAAAAACCTTAAATGCAAGTTCTGAGCATTTTCACAAACATACATTTAAAATTGCAAGCTCTCAAAGAAAATATTTCAAAACACAAAGAAGAGCAGGAGAACACTCAGAAGATAGATGCAGAACTCCAGATTCTATTGTATTAGAAACAAATAGTCATACATGATTTACAATGTAGGAATGACTCTTAGTTTCATTGATCAAACTACAGAG
Organism: Cunninghamia lanceolata; assembly: GCA_027924645.1. NCBI lineage: Eukaryota > Viridiplantae > Streptophyta > Pinopsida > Cupressales > Cupressaceae > Cunninghamia > Cunninghamia lanceolata. The sequence continues at coordinate 16,035,216 of BSBN01001215.1, read as the reverse complement.
AACTTACAAGCTTTACAGATATAGTAAGGAAGCCAGACATTCCACGCACACCTTACTGCAGACAACAGGTGACCTCCTTCTACTTCTAATCTAAACTAAGCTAACTTGCTGTATGTTCCTAAAAATCCCCGTTGTAAAGTATTACAATGTAGAGAGGTACAATATATAAACTTTCTGATTATCCTCACTATAGCAAAAATCCTAACTAAACCCCTGGTTACAACAATAAATACAGATGAACCAGTCCTCCAAAATATCTCTGAGCAGTGTCAAATCTGGGCAAAATATTGCCCCTTCTGAGAAGCTCCGGCAGCTCAGCAATAACTTCTGTTTATCTGCTGCAATAATGTTCTCAGCTGTAACCTTGTCCTTCACTTGAATGGCCTTGACTTCCTCGCACTTCATCTTTATCTTCTTGCTCCTGAGATCGGATTTCCTTCCTCCATGATGTCACTGTGTGGAATTTCCAGCTGCTTCCTCAACTGCAAGCCTGCAAGACAAGACTAGCAATAAGTACCAATTTATCAAATAAACAGCAAGGAATTAAAATACTGTTTAAATCAAGGTGACACTGCAAAAAATGTGGAAATCAGGTCCAAAAAACTCTCAAAATGCGTTAAAAAATGCATACAGACTGCTCAAAATTATCGGGTCAACTATCGCTGACCGAAAAATGCCACGGGCGCTAAAAATATTGTTTAAAATTCCTATCGCTTTCCATTTCCCGCCCATCGGCTTGACTATCACCATCGGCGTGCCAAAAAATATATTGGCCGATGTTCGCAGTTTGGCCGATGGCCTTGTTGACACTCATTTTGACCAGGGGTTGATTTGTCATGATCAGGAGGTTTCTTCATTTGAAGCCTTTATCTTCTTGCCCATTTTTCTAAGTGTTGGACCTCCTCAGCATTTTTCAACTGCAGCATCATATTTTCCTGAGGAGGAGGTCATCATCATCATCTTGTCTTCGATGATGATCAGCATCATCATGTTCTCCTTCGACCGGTTTCTCATCGTCATCATCATATTTCAACTGTCGGGTGATGTTTGGTTTTTATCATGATGATGCTGCCGAGCTACAGTGCGCCCTGATCTGCTTGCGAGGGTGATGTTTCAAAGTCTCCGGTAATCTTCCATTTATCACCTTGCGCGAGCATGATGATGATGTTGCTTATTCTTTGAATTGCTCGACCTAACTTGTTTTTTCCTAAGGGTCGTGTTCATCATCATCATATTTCCAGTTATCATCCTGCTGCTTGCGGAGGTCATCATATTTTCTGCCTTCATGATATTTCGCCGGGGTGATATTTTTATCATCGGGTGATCTTGGTTAACATCATCCTGATGATGTTGTTGAAGAGTTGTAATTGCGACCCGATATTCACTAGGGTCATCATATTTTGGAACGTCAGGATGATCCTAGTCAATATCATCCTGATGATGTTGTATCACTTCTTGTTCTTTGTTTCTCATCCTGATGATGCTGACGTCATCCGTATATCAGGGTGATATTTTTCTTTCTGCCTATCTGCATCATGATATTCGCGAAGGAGGGGGTGATATTTTCATATCACCCGGATATATGTTTGTTTGTTCGAACATCATGATGATGTTGATATCAAGGAGATATCCGCCTGCTGGTTTCGCGTGTTATCTATTGAGGGTGATCTTTTCAAGCAGCATCATCATGTTCAGTTTTCGCCCCGATCTTACAGGGGAGCTACAGTGCAACCTGATATTTGAACATCAGGAGGATATTTCCAAATATCCGGTTGTCTTCCGAATATCATGATGATGTTGATATGATGATGACGTCATCAAGGTCCGCGGGGGTCATATTTCTAACACTGATCATCTTGAAGAGACCTCCTGATATTTACAAACATGATGATGACGTCATCCGGATATGAGGAGGTGCGCAGTAGGCAGATATGATGATGATGTCAGCAGGATATGATGATGACGTCATCAGGATGTTCATCGGCCAGATTTTTGTTATAAGCTCAGCAGGAGGATGTTCCTCCGAAGGATCAGGTTGTGCCGATTATCATGAAGGGTATATTTCAAATATCATGATGACGTCAGGGTGATATTTCGAACAACAGGATATCATGCTGCTGGAAGATGATGATGATGAAGTCTATACTAGTGTCGTCAGGAGCAAAAGCACCGACATGATATATGCTCATGACCTAGTATATAAGGTGTTATTGAGGTCATCGCGGGGTGCATGTGGGATATTGTTATCCTGCATTTTCAAATATCATGATGATGAATCTCGGCGGGAAAAGCTTGCGATGGTCTGTATGATGATTTTCCCTAGGCCGCGGGTTGGTGCGCCATTAATGGCGATTGTTGCAGAGGTGTGGGCGATGGCGTGGGTCGATCTTGTACCCGACTGAAGGTGTCAATCAGCGGATGATGGCGCAGGGCTCGAGAAATCTCCCTGTCTCCTCCCCTACCTGCTGCATTCAAGTTTGGGTGCCAATCTGGTTGTGTTTGAGCGCCATTTTCATGATACTGTGTATCTGGCGAAATTTTGGTCAACATTGTAATTAATTGCTGAGCACCTACCTGGCTGTTATAAGCAGGTTGTGTTGTTCATTTGTTGTTGTTGAAAGTTGATGATTTTGGCTCTGTAATGCATGACAAGCTGATCTGGTTGCTCTGTACAGCTTACCTGTGAGTTTATGTATCTCTTGTTGTTTGTTTTTGGCATGAACCCACTGATTTCATGATTAAACTTATATGAGAAATGCTGTTTGGCATGTGTTGTGTTAATTCTGTCTCCAGTATTGCATGTATCCTTCTTCTGAATCTGGATGTTTGGTAATGTTTAGATTCTAGAGCATAGAATTCCTGTGTTGAATGTCTGACCTTTTAACTTCTATTCAAGGGGTAGATTAAACTGTTTTCAGGTTGAACATTGGGAGGGATATACTGCAGTAGGGATACCATAAGTAGAGATAACCTAACACTTTGTATTGGGAGATGCCTGTAAGGCAGGTATCACATATATCCCCTTGAAATCCAGTTTTAGTTGTTTATGCTGATCATTCACAGGTGTATGTCTATTGACTCCAGGCCCTGGATAGGCACCAATCATGCTTTGTTTTGTGTTATAACCATATCCAGCTTTGCATCCACACTTAAACTCCAAAGCAAAATCTAAAACCAACATTAGGACATTAGAGTTAGTTGTAGGAACCTCAGTCCTCTGTCTACAACTGCAAATAGGCCCAAAGCTAGCCCCTTTGCCCTTATCTTTCAGTTTTGGTCTACTTACAGGAGGACTATCTGCTTTCTGTCAACATCCCAGCCTTGCAGGCATATCCTCATGGATGTTGAGTAGGAATACCCCCCTAGGTCTTGCAGAGCCTGAAGAAGAAGAGGAGATAAAATATAGAGTCTATCTCCTATACTGTTGACCCCCTGGCCCAGAGCTCCTGTTGATCACTGATGGCTACCTTGTAGGGATATCTGGGAATAAGCATCCAGTCTGGGAAAAAGTCAACAGAAATTGGCGACTCTGCTGGGGAATGAGAAGTAAAAGACTATCTAATCATCTCCAGTGATATATATGTGACCCATCTGAGTCAGCAACAGAAGAAAACACCCTGGGGAATCTTGTGAAAGAACCCTGGTTTTTAGAAGAAAACAATTCCTAGCAGTAGGTGGCGACTCCGAAGTAATCTCCCAACCGGTCAAAGTAAATTTATATGCAGGGGAGAAGATCCCAACAAAATCCTCTATTTGAAGAGTTACCATTAACAAAAAGAATGATGTATAGAAGAAAGGGAACTGTCTCAGCTAGTCATGAGAGCTCCCCCAGAAAAAGTGATGAGGTACAAGATAACCCTGGGCCATCAGGACAGCATGCTCCTTATTTTTCAATTGCAGAAGCTGATATCCAAGGTGCATATGAGAGGCAACAGGGTGGTAGTATGAGAATGAGGTCAGAGGTGTTCCAAGAACGCCCTTTTCTAGACCCAAGTGAGAGGTTTGAAGAGGCAGAGTCCCTAAGGGATGATGAAGATGATGACCCAAATGGCATGAGACCATCTACCTCCAGACCTAAGGATGAACAGCTAGCTGAAGAAATCAAAAGCCTAAGAGCAGAACTAGAATACCTACAAGCCATGAAAATCAGAGATGATATACAGCAGAAAGTGCAAGCCCTGAGGACTGCCCAAAATAATTCAGTTCCTACCTTAGAAAATGCAAATATGCAAAGACATCAGCAAAGATATGAAGTGCATCATCAGCATCATGATGACAGACAAAATGTGAATGATGCTAGGATACCACTAAACAATGCAGGAAATCAAAATGCAAATAGAAATGTTAATGTTAATCAGCCAAACAGACAGCCCATGCAGTTAGATAGATTCAGGCAGCTGGTGTTTGATGGTATTCCTGGGTATCCTAACCCCATTGATAAGCATCTGAGGCTGCAAGTGCCTAAGTTTTCAGGAAACAATACAGTGTCAGGAGAAGATCATCTAAAGGCCTTCCAAAACGTCATGGACAATTTTGAGGTTGAGCATGAGGATGTTTTCATGAAGTCATTCATGCAATCCTTAATAGATGAGGCAAGAGAATGGTACAGGAATCTCCCTGACCGGAGTATTTCATCATGGGATGATTTTAAGAGGATATTCAAGGAGCAATATGGTGATAAAACTGACCCTAGCTTCTTTGTAAATGAGTTCACTAGCATCACCAAAGGGTCAAATGAGCAGGTTGCAGACTTTAATGCAAGATTTACTAAAGTGTTGAACAAATTGCCACATCATATGAGGCCAAATGAACCAATGTGCATAATTTTGTACATCAATGCCTTTGATGCAAAGACTGCATATGGACTGAGAGATAAAGGTCCTGCCACTCTCAGGGATGCTTTCAGGATTGCAGTAAATATTGAAAACAATAGGAAAGCATCAGGCAAGACAAATAGAAGGGATGATGTGAAAATTCTGCAGAATCCAAATAAGCCTCAGAACACTCAAGGTAGTACATCTGCTCCTGAAGATAAGATAGACAAACTGGCAAATGTTGTTAAGGACCTGAGCTATAGATTAGCTAGAAGTGAAAAAGGGATGGGTCTTGATAGGCAAGTCTATCAAAGACAGGAAAAGAGGCCATCATTACATGATATGCCTTATAACACCAATTGGCATGATGGTAAGCCTGTATATCCACGTAACAACACAAGTCAGAGGGCTCAACATGCCAAGGAAACTCCTGATCCCCTGAAGAAAACTATAAATATTGCTGATGATGCTCCGTGGTGTATAATCTGTCAGATGCCACATTCACAGTCACAGTGCATGATTGCCCAATCTTTGTATGATAATGCTACATCTTGTAATGAGTGCAATGAGCCACATCATGTGCAGGATGATGATGTTAACATGATGTCCATAGGTAATGGATATACTCTATATGGTGCTAATGAGAAGACAGATGATCAGGTTCAGGCCTGCCAACAGTCCCCATATGATGAAGATCATGAGGATAATTATGTGTATGCTCAGAACTCACACAATTTTCTGAGTAGCTTACACCGACCTTCTGATGAGGAAATCAGAGCCTTCACAGCTGCAGCAGTTGCTCAGGTCAAGAGCAACTACAATCTCAGAGGTAAAAATCAGGTTGGCAGCCCACATCAGCCAGAAGATATTTCTGCAGGTCAGCAGATGCATAGTCATAAAGGAACTGAACCACAAAAAAGGCAGTGGGTAAGTAATAAACAGAACTTTAGATACAGAGCAGGTCCTGAATTTCAAGGACCAGAAAACAAGATCCCTCAGGCAGAAGATCAAAGTAGAGGTTCCCAAGACAGGAATGATGATCAGGGAACTATGAAAATGAAAACTAAATCAGCTCAGGATAAAAGCAAGATTGTGGAGCAAGCTACAACTGTTGTACAAAACTATGCTCCATTTGATATAGCCCAGATCCTCTCTCAGGTAAAGGTCTCTGTTCCACTTATGGAACTCATGAAAGTGGAAGAGATCAAGAATAGAACAATATCCCTAATCTCAGGGGTACCTTTTCAAGTTAAGCAAAATGATCAGACCCAGGGTGAGAAACAGGTCATGTGCAATGAGGAAGATGAGACTCCTGAAGTCTATTTAGGAATGACCATGACAAAGTGTCCTTCACAGGTGGAACCATTTTATGTTTCCCTGGTCATAAATGGTAAAATAATTAGAAATTGTATGCTTGACTCTGGAGCATCTACAAATGTCATGCCTTTGGCTATCATGCAACAAACAGGATTAAAAATTGACAAGGCATGTGGAAAATGCTATGCAATGGATGCCAGAGAGGTACCAGTTATTGGAGTCATGAAGGATGTGGATTTCAAACTGGCAGCATTTCCTGAAAAGAAATATAAGATGAATATAACAGTGGTTGACATCAAGCCACAGTATGGTATGCTGCTGTCAAGAAGATGGGCAGCACTAATAGGTGGAAGTATGCAGCTGGACCTGTCATATGCCATGATTCCAATGAATGGCAGGGATGTCAAGTTAATCAGAGAGCAGAGATCATCAGAGACAGTGGAAGACCAAGAAGCAAATGAACAGGTATGCTTTGTGGACACTGACTGTGATAACTTCAGGGTTGTCTCAGATGATACAGAAGATGAAAAGAAAAATGTCTGCACTGAAGAGTTGGATCAGCAAGGATTGTGGACCATGTTTTTTGATGGAGCTTGTGCAAAAGAAGGTTCTGGAGCTGGAGTTGTCTTCCTGTCTCCAACTGGTAAGCTCCTCAAATCCTCTTTCTTGCTGAGGTTTGATTGCACAAATAATATTGCAGAATATGAGGCTTTACTTTTAGGCCTGAATATTGCTCTCAAACATGGAATTAAGATGTTAAGAGTATTTGGAGACTCTGAGCTGATTGTATCCCAAATCAGAAATAAGTATGCTGCAAAGAATAAAAGACTGAAACAATACAAGCATGCTGTTTGGGATACTATTGAGTTATTTGATGCATTTTCAATTGGCTGGGTAGAAAGGTCAAAAAATGTTATGGCTGATTTCTTAGCCAATGTTGCAATAAGGCCAAACGACATCACTCTGTCAGGTGTCACAGATGTAGAAGTTAAAATTAGGCCTGCCATACCAGAAAACATATGCAGTTGGCAAGTTTTTAATGATGATAGGGATTTGCTGAAATTTTTGCACTGCATAGATGAGTATGAGAACCAACAGATTGATTTCCAAGCTTTTGTAGAAACTGTAGATGGAAAAGAGACTCTTGTAGGGAAGGAGATCATCTAGTTGAAGACTAACAAGATCCCTAGAGGGTTAGTGGCTTTGGAAAGAGCCTTTGACAGTAGAGACAAAATGGTCACAAAGACATCCCCCACAAATAAGGAGGATTTAGAAGAAATAAATTTGGGGACATCTCAAGCCCCTCAGAAGGTATATATTGGCAAACAGCTCAAACCACACATAAGAAGTATGCTGATTGCATTGCTAAAAAGGTATAAACATGTTTTTGCTTGGTCATATGAGGACCTAAAAGCTTATAGAGAGGACTTATTCCAGCATGAGATCCCACTGAAGCCTGAAGCTAAGCCATTTAGACAGAGGCAAAGGCCTATAAATCCTACCTTAGCTCCCAAGATGCAGGAAGAACTCATAAGGCTCAGGGATGCTGGAATAATTGTGCCCATCAGACACTCAACTTGGGTGTCTAACCTTGTCCCAGTCAGGAAAAAGAATGGTGATATTAGGCTTTGTGTGGATTTCAGGAACTTGAATGTATCCTCTTTGAAGGATAACTATCCATTGCCTAATATGGAAGCTATGTTGCAGAGAGTGACTGGTTGTGAACTCCTATCCATGATGGATGGATTTTCAGGATATAATCAGGTAAAGGTAAAAGAATCAGAATAGTATAAGACTGCCTTTACCACTCCATGGGGGACATATGTGTATGTTAGAATGCCATTTGGACTAACAAATGCAGGTGCTACATTTCAGAGAGCAATGGATGTTGCTTTTGCAGGGCTGATTGATTCAATCCTGGCAGTATATCAGGATGACCTGACTGCCTACTCAAAGAAAGAAGAGCAGCATTGTATGCATCTGGAGCAGATCTTCATAAGAGCACTAGAATATGGTATTTCTTTAAACCCAAAGAAGTGTGCCTTTGGAGTAGTTGAAGGAAAACTTCTGGGACATATTGTTTCCAAGGATGGAGTCAGGATAGATCCAGAGAGAGTGGCAGCCATTGACAGGATCCAAATGCCAAAAACTGTGAAAGGAGTTCAGTCCTTCTTTGGACAGGTAAACTTTGTCAGAAGATTTGTTCCCAACTTTGCAGAGATCACAAGGAACATTTCCAAGATGATGAAGAAGGATGCAACTATAAACTGGGAAAGGGAAGCAACAGAATCATTTCAGAATATCAAAGAGGCAATAAAGATGGCCCCTGTTCTTAAATCTCCTGATTTTTCTAGGCCATTTCAAGTGTTTTCTTTTGCTTCCTTTCATACTGTAGCTGCATGTTTGTTACAGAAAAATGAAGATGGTTTTGAACAGCCCATCGCCTTCTTCAGTATGTCCCTGCAGGCCTCTGAATTGAAGTATGATATTATGGAAAAGCAGGCATATGCACTTGTTAGAGCCATTAAAAGTTTCAGACCATACTTGGTAGGGTCACATATAATTGCATATGTACCTCATGCTGCAGTCAAAGACATATTCACTCAGCAGGAGGTGACTGGAAGAAGGTGCAGATGGATAAACAAACTGCAGGAATTCAACATAGACATACAAGTTACTAAATTGATAAGGGGACAAGGACTAGCCAAGATGATGGCACAGTCAAACTTGGAAGCATGCCAAGTTAATGCAGTCCAAGATGAGAATGTAAGTGTATCAGGATCTGAATGGTACAAGGATATTGTCTATTATTTGCAAAATCTGAATTGTCCTTCCCATTTCAGTGACTGTCAAAAGAGGACTCTAAAGCTACATGCAATCAGGTATGTCATTGTTCAAGGTGAGCTGTACTGGAAAAATCCTGATGGTGTGCTGCTGAGATGTGTGGATAAGAACATGGCTAACAATATTTTGACTGACATGCATAAAGGATCATGTGGTGGCCATTATACTGCCCAAACAACGGCTCATAAAATTCTCAGGGCAGGATATTGGTGGCCCACTCTCTTTTCAGATGCACAAAAGTTAGTAAGGAAGTGTGACCCTTGCCAGAGATTCTCAGGAAAGCTGAAATATCATGGTGCTTTACCCCTCAGAACTGCACCTGTGGATGCTCCATTCCAGCAATGGGGAATTGATTTTATAGGGGAAATTGCAGACAAATCAAGTGGGGGACACAGTTGGATTTTGGTGGCAACTGACTACTTTACCAAATGGATTGAAGCCATTCCAACTAAAAGAGCTACAAGTAAGGTGGTGACAGACTTCATACTAGAGAACATCATCATCAGGTTTGGAGTACCATCTAAAATAATCACTGATAATGCTATGTGCTTCAGATCAGGTGAGTTTGTTGATTTTTGCAACAGGTATGGGATAAGCCTGTCATATACATCACCATATCACCCACAAGGAAATGGTCAAGCAGAATCAAGCAATAGGAGCATCATGAAAATTGTCAAGAGGATACTGGACAAGAACAAGAGAGCTTGGGACTCAAAGTTGAATTTAGCAGTATGGGCTGACAGAGTGACTGTGAAAAGGGCTATTGGGAAGTCACCTTTTGAGCTAGTATATGGTGCATCAGCTAGACTGCCCATAAACAATCTCCTACCAGTTTACAGGTTCATCCAGGAAAATGATGAGGACATTGAAGATCCCATGACAGAAAGGGTGAATCAGCTGGTTGCATTGGATGAAGACAGGAGGAGAGCCCACCAGATCAATCTCAAAAGACAACAGGATGTGAAATATCAGTTTGACAGGAGAACTACAAAAAGGAAGTTTCAAGTTAATGATCTGGTGCTCATTTGGAATGCTAAAGATCAGGAAAAGGGTAAACATGGTAAATTTCAACCCTTATGGATGGGCCCATATCAGGTTTGCAATACTCATGGGGAGGATTCTTATTTCCTCCAGGCCCTAGATGGTGAAATTCTGGAATTGCCTGTGCATGGCCAATTCCTTAAGTTCTATTTTGCATAATGACTGGTTGCTGTGCACATTTGTAAAATATGTATGTAGTGTAAATGCCTTGTACAGCTCGCGTTTTTTGGCTTTTTGTCAGGTCTGCCCGGAGATCTGGTTCTCGCTGCAGGTTTTCACCTGCACGTCCCCATTCGGAGCCACTGTTGACACTCATTTTGACCAGGGGTTGATTTGTCATGATCAGGAGGTTTCTTCATTTGAAGCCTTTATCTTCTTGCCCATTTTTCTAAGTGTTGGACCTCCTCAGCATTTTTCAACTGCAGCATCATATTTTCCTGAGGAGGAGGTCATCATCATCATCTTGTCTTCGATGATGATCAGCATCATCATGTTCTCCTTCGACCGGTTTCTCATCGTCATCATCATATTTCAACTGTCGGGTGATGTTTGGTTTTTATCATGATGATGCTGCCGAGCTACAGTGCGCCCTGATCTGCTTGCGAGGGTGATGTTTCAAAGTCTCCGGTGATCTTCCATTTATCACCTTGCGCGAGCATGATGATGATGTTGCTTATTCTTTGAATTGCTCGACCTAACTTGTTTTTTCCTAAGGGTCGTGTTCATCATCATCATATTTCCAGTTATCATCCTGCTGCTTGCGGAGGTCATCATATTTTCTGCCTTCATGATATTTCGCCGGGGTGATATTTTTATCATCGGGTGATCTTGGTTAACATCATCCTGATGATGTTGTTGAAGAGTTGTAATTGCGACCCGATATTCACTAGGGTCATCATATTTTGGAACGTCAGGATGATCCTAGTCAATATCATCCTGATGATGTTGTATCACTTCTTGTTCTTTGTTTCTCATCCTGATGATGCTGACGTCATCCGTATATCAGGGTGATATTTTTCTTTCTGCCTATCTGCATCATGATATTCGCGAAGGAGGGGGTGATATTTTCATATCACCCGGATATATGTTTGTTTGTTCGAACATCATGATGATGTTGATATCAAGGAGATATCCGCCTGCTGGTTTCGCGTGTTATCTATTGAGGGTGATCTTTTCAAGCAGCATCATCATGTTCAGTTTTCGCCCCGATCTTACAGGGGAGCTACAGTGCAACCTGATATTTGAACATCAGGAGGATATTTCCAAATATCCGGTTGTCTTCCGAATATCATGATGATGTTGATATGATGATGACGTCATCAAGGTCCGCGGGGGTCATATTTCTAACACTGATCATCTTGAAGAGACCTCCTGATATTTACAAACATGATGATGACGTCATCCGGATATGAGGAGGTGCGCAGTAGGCAGATATGATGATGATGTCAGCAGGATATGATGATGACGTCATCAGGATGTTCATCGGCCAGATTTTTGTTATAAGCTCAGCAGGAGGATGTTCCTCCGAAGGATCAGGTTGTGCCGATTATCATGAAGGGTATATTTCAAATATCATGATGACGTCAGGGTGATATTTCGAACAACAGGATATCATGCTGCTGGAAGATGATGATGATGAAGTCTATACTAGTGTCGTCAGGAGCAAAAGCACCGACATGATATATGCTCATGACCTAGTATATAAGGTGTTATTGAGGTCATCGCGGGGTGCATGTGGGATATTGTTATCCTGCATTTTCAAATATCATGATGATGAATCTCGGCGGGAAAAGCTTGCGATGGTCTGTATGATGATTTTCCCTAGGCCGCGGGTTGGTGCGCCATTAATGGCGATTGTTGCAGAGGTGTGGGCGATGGCGTGGGTCGATCTTGTACCCGACTGAAGGTGTCAATCAGCGGATGATGGCGCAGGGCTCGAGAAATCTCCCTGTCTCCTCCCCTACCTGCTGCATTCAAGTTTGGGCGCCAATCTGGTTGTGTTTGAGCGCCATTTTCATGATACTGTGTATCTGGCGAAATTTTGGTCAACATTGTAATTAATTGCTGAGCACCTACCTGGCTGTTATAAGCAGGTTGTGTTGTTCATTTGTTGTTGTTGAAAGTTGATGATTTTGGCTCTGTAATGCATGACAAGCTGATCTGGTTGCTCTGTACAGCTTACCTGTGAGTTTATGTATCTCTTGTTGTTTGTTTTTGGCATGAACCCACTGATTTCATGATTAAACTTATATGAGAAATGCTGTTTGGCATGTGTTGTGTTAATTCTGTCTCCAGTATTGCATGTATCCTTCTTCTGAATCTGGATGTTTGGTAATGTTTAGATTCTAGAGCATAGAATTCCTGTGTTGAATGTCTGACCTTTTAACTTCTATTCAAGGGGTAGATTAAACTGTTTTCAGGTTGAACATTGGGAGGGATATACTGCAGTAGGGATACCATAAGTAGAGATAACCTAACACTTTGTATTGGGAGATGCCTGTAAGGCAGGTATCACATATATCCCCTTGAAATCCAGTTTTAGTTGTTTATGCTGATCATTCACAGGTGTATGTCTATTGACTCCAGGCCCTGGATAGGCACCAATCATGCTTTGTTTTGTGTTATAACCATATCCAGCTTTGCATCCACACTTAAACTCCAAAGCAAAATCTAAAACCAACATTAGGACATTAGAGTTAGTTGTAGGAACCTCAGTCCTCTGTCTACAACTGCAAATAGGCCCAAAGCTAGCCCCTTTGCCCTTATCTTTCAGTTTTGGTCTACTTACAGGAGGACTATCTGCTTTCTGTCAACATCCCAACCTTGCAGGCATATCCTCATGGATGTTGAGTAGGGAATACCCCCCTAGGTCTTGCAGAGCCTGAAGAAGAAGAGGAGATAAAATATAGAGTCTATCTCCTATACTGTTGACCCCCTGGCCCAGAGCTCCTGTTGATCACTGATGGCTACCTTGTAGGGATATCTGGGAATAAGCATCCAGTCTGGGAAAAAGTCAACAGGCCTTTTTCTATTGTTTATTCCTTTGTTTTCTTCCATCGGCGAGAGTTATGCCGATATAGTCTTTCGCCTTGTATTCCTTCCTTATCGGCGAGAGATTCGCCATCGGCGAACTCTATATTCTTTCTGTCGATGGTGTTACCTTGGCCGATGCTTTTTTTCATCGGCGAGAGTCCCGCCGATGTCTTTTTCCTCCTTTGTATTTTGGCCAAGTCTTTCTCCCTTTCAAAACCTATGCATATCGCCAATATACATGCAAAAAACTCTATTATAAAATCACCTCGGTTCCAGAGTTGCATATTTCGCAATGTATATAGCCTTGTATATTGCGATATACAAACGTAAATATACAAGGGTTTAATTCCTTTTAATAATCTTTTGGGACCGGCGCTGTATAAAACCATTTGTATCCCGCCAATATACAAGGCCGCAAATATACAAGGATTTAACCTTGTTGAATAACTACTTCGGGTCCGGCGCTTGTATATGGCGCTTGCATCTTTCGCACTTGCATGTGAATAGTGCATTGTATGTGAACAGTGCTATGTATGTCCGCTTGTATATTCCGCTTGTATATGAAAATATACACGCCCGAATATACGACTTTTCAATATTTTGATAAGGATTTTGGGTCCGCTATGTATATTCTGCAATGTATATTTTGCTTGTATGTTAGAATATACAAGCCCGAATGTACAAAAGTGACCAAGCATAAAAAATATGACTTTGCACATACAAAGGACTTTGTATATGCCAAGCGATAGACAAACCTGAATGTACATTTTACTAAAATGATCATAACTTGCAAAATATGGTGAATTTTAAGATGGTTCAAAAAGCAACCCTGGCTCATTTTTCACAAAAAATCCAACCACATCATGCAAGGGTACTGAAAATGCATTTTTCCATATTTTTAACAAAGTTTGCAAATTTGACTCTCTTTTCCCTTTACCACCAAGCAAAACAACACAAGCAGAAGCAAAAAGCAAAGCAACAGCAGGGGTCCCCATTTTGCTAAGGAGCATAATGGGGCGTGTTGTGAACATCACAACAACTAGCAACCAAAACAAAACAATTAAATTCAAAGTGTTCAAGAAAACTAGATGAAATGAATCCATAACTTCCGACTATTTTTCCTGCAAATTACTATTCAGCTTGAGACTTAAGGTATTCAATAAGGGTGCATGAATTTCTATTTTCAGTTTAATTGTGTGCACGTGATTAATTATCCTCATCTTGAAGATCGGTTGAACAAACCAGTGACTGACATTAGCCTACGTAGGTGAGGATATTCCCTCATAGCCGACCGGATAGAGCCTTGCTGCCAGCGAGCGTCCATAGCCCCGGCAAGGTTATCGTTACAATTCTCCTAAGTAGAGCTCCACTGCCAGCGAGCGTCTATAGCCCCGGTAGAGTTACTTAGATGGCTTAATCTAGATTTTCAGTATAATCCGCTTTATTTATTTATTTATTTATTTTATTTTCTCATTTTGAAAGACTTCATAAGATATAACAATTTGTAACTTCATGATGCAAGGAGTGGACACTTGCTGAAATTAAGCTGAGAATTGTAATGGTAGCAAGGGTAACCTCTGATTTTTCACCTAATATCTACACTGGTAAGTTCAACAAACCCAAGGATTTTAGGTGTGTCATCGTGAGAAACTTGCTTCGAATCCTCAATCACATTTATTGAATACAAAACTTCAGAAGATAAATAATTCTCTACATTCATGACAGTAACAAGTTATGTGTAAATTGCACATGGTTAACTTGAATATCCTAAATTTTATACTGTTTTGAATGGTTGCTAGTTTTACTCCTTAATACTCTAAAGTAAAACAAAGATCCCTGCTGAGGAGACAACAAACAAACCAAACAAACAAGCTATACAAAAAACACAAAAAAAAAACTGTACAAACAGAAGATAAACTACACAAACAGCCAACCCAAAAAGAAAACAGCAAAAGAAGAACTATACATTACTTACATCACTTTACATGAAAAAAAAAGGACTGCCCTTTTACCTCAAGCCTGGAAGTAGTGTTTCAAATGCTGGCCATTAACTGGTAATGGCACATCTTCTCCAGTCAAGGTCTTAAGTCTAAAGGTGTTATCTCCTATTATTTCTGAGACTTGTAATGGACCCAGCCATAATTTATCAAATTTTCCATGGCTTCCTTTCTTTTCATGTGCTTTGTCCCAGCACAACACTAAGTCTGATATCCTAAATGTTTTGACTCTTGCCCTTTTGTCAAACCACCTCTTAACAACCACTTGGTGTTTGGAAAACTTCTCGATGGCTTGACCTCTTTTCTCCTCTAGTTGTGACATTTGCACTATTCTGGCTTCCCTATGGTTATCAAAGCCTAGATACTCATTGACAAACTTCCAGGTTGGTATTCTCAGATTTACTGGAAGTATGGGATCAGTCCCATAAACTAAATGATAAGGTGTGCTACCTAAAACTGTTTTAAACTTGGTCCTGTCTACCCATAATGCATATCTTAACAGGGTATTCCACTCTCTAGGACTTTTGGCAATTAACCTCTTGATTATGTCTAATAAAATTTTGTTTGTTGATTGAGCCAGTCCATTACCTTGAGGGTAATAATTCGAAGAAAACCTTAAAATAATCCCATATTCAAATGCCCATTTAGAAAACTTTAAAGAAGAGAAGGCAGGGCCATTATCACATACCAATGAATAGGGAGTTCCAAACCTGGTGATGATGTTTTCTTCAAGGAACTTGATAACTACCTCAGTTGTGGAAAATTTGCAGCAGGTGGCCTCAGTCCACCTTGTACAATAGTCTGTTACCGTCAGTATAAATTTGTGTCCTGCAGAAGATGGGGGATTGATGACTCCAATAAAATCCAAGCCCCATTATGCAAACGGTCTGGATTCGTTCACAGGTTGTAGTGGATTGGCCTGATTTCTCCCTTTGTCTACTGCAGTCTGACAGGTGTGGCAACTTTTGATGTGACTCTTAGTGTCTTTGAACATAGTGGGCTAGTAATAGCCCGCCCTTAGTATTTTGTGTGTTGTAGCTAAATGGGAACCATGACCGGTTCCGTACTTGTTATGTAGTTCTGTCAACACTCTATCAGCTTCAGTTCTGTTTATGCATCTCAGATAAATTCCATCATGGTTCTTCCTGAATAGAAGACCTCCTTGCACCATATAATTTTGTGCCTTAATCTTCAAAGCTCTCCTCTGAGAAGCCTTCATCCTGTCTGGGTACTTTCCAGCTATCAGGAAGGTGCTTAAATCATCGTACCAGCCTGATGCGCTTTGGGAATTCAATACATATTGTTGTTTTATCAAATTTGAATCCATGTTTGCTATTGTCTGCACCAACGCCTGCCCTCTGACCAGCTTCAGGGGAATGATTTCCATGTCAAATTCTTGCAGCGTGGTGATCCACTTGGCTCTTTTTTCTCCAGGCTCGTTTTGCATCAGCAATATTTTTACTGCTGCGTCTAGTACTATGGCTTTGATCTGGCTGTGTAGAATGTAGTGTCTGAATTTTTTCACAGCCTTTACTAATGCGAATGCCTATCTTTCAATATCTAGATATCTCAGCTGTGCATCCTTCAGAGGTGCGCTTATAAATGCTATGGGCCTCTCTTTATTATTTTCACCTTTCTGTGTCAAGGCAGCCGCGACAGAATGAGAAGATGCAAAGGAGTAGATGTAGAATGGGCTTGTGTAGTCTGGACTTGCCAATACAGGGGCATCAGAAATTGCCTCCTTGATATCTTCAAATGCGGCTCTGGCCACTGGCGTCCATTCCATCTGTGCATCCTTCTTCAACATGGCATTTAACGGCTGCACGATCTCTGCAAAACCTGTTATAAACTTTCGAACAAAGTTAATTTTACCAAAAAATGATTTCAACTCTTTCCTACTGTTTGGTATTTGCAAATTTTTTATGGATTCTATTCTATCCAGATCAATTGAAATTCCATTTTCAAAAATGACATGGCCTAATAATTTACCTTCAGTTACGCCAAATATACATTTCCTAGGATTAAGGGAAATCCCATACCTTTCACATCGCTTGAGTATTCTTTTGAGGTCTTCAGCGTGGGTGGATGCATCTTTGGAATACATAGTTAAATCATCCATATACACAACAATGCACTTACCTGATAATCCACGGAATGCAACGTCCATGGCCCTCTGAAAAGTGGCACCTGCATTGATCAGACCAAAAGGCATTCTTGTATACACATAATTTCCCCATTTGCAAGTGAAGGTGGTTTTTAGTCTATCTTCTCTATCAATTAAGACATGGTTATAACCTGAAAAACCGTCTAAAAAAGACATCATCTTTGCGCCATTTACTGCTTGTAGTATTTCGTCTATTGGGGGCAAAGGATAATTATCTTTTTCAGATGCCTTGTTTAAATTTCTAAAGTCTACGCATAACCTGATGTCTCCGTTTTTTTTCCTCACTGGTACTAAGTTAGCTACCCAGACAGAATGTCTGACTGGGAAAATTATTTCAGCAGACAGTAATTTTTTAACTTCCTCAAAGATTAAAGGCTCTAGAATGGCATTTACAGGCCTCTGTTTCTGCCTAAATGGTTTGACTTCTTTTCTTAAAGGTATTACGTGAGTTATGATGGACTCATCAAAAGTTTTCAAGTCTTCATAAGTCCATGCTATGACATGTTTATATTCTTTCAGAACATCCAAAACCTCTTTTCTAATTTTCTCAGAGCAAGCTTTCCCAATTAGTACATTTTGTGGATTTAGCTCAGTCCCTAAGTTATGTAAATCATACCTACCCCCTTCTATTTTGGGCAAGTCTTTCTGTCTCATTACTCCATTGAAGTCAAAGATGTGTTCTAATTCAATTACTCCTTTTGGTAAGAAGTTGCTCTTTAAGTTGATCATATCCTCTTCGTCCCATGTTACTTCAGGCCTTTCTTGTTCATCAATGATTTGGGCCTCAAATGCCTCATTACAAGTCAGAAAATCAATAATTTGCTGATCCCCTCCAAATACCTGAAAGTGTGTAACGTTGTCTGGTATACTGGGCACGTTAACTAGCTCAACAGCAAATCGTCTCAATCCTGACAATGTCAATGGTTCTAATGTACTAGCAGCAACTGCTAGCGCATCCGGCCTGTGGTTCAACTTTCTAGGGATGTGCTCTATGTTAAAAGCATCAAACGAATCCATTAAACCCCATACTCTATGTCTGTAACTAATCATTTTCTTGTAATTGCAGGCATATAGTTTCCTCACTTGTCTGACTACTAATTCAGAGTCTAAAAATACTCTGATGGTTTTTACCTTTTTCTTGATGGCCATGACAAGTCCTAAAATTAGGGCCTCATATTCAGCAATATTGTTAGTGCAGGGAAATTGTAATCTATATGCTGCCAAATGTGATTTACCTTGAGGATCTATGAGTTCAATACCCGCACCTGCACCCTGTTTTGATTTGGACCCATCACATTTTAATGTCCACATGCCATCTTTACTTTTCTGATCTTTTACCTTGGCATACTTCGTCCTTTTTATTGCCTGTGGGGTGTTGTCTTGTTTATTCACAGGTTTTTTCGTTTGGTTAACTTGCATATGTGTGTTTTTAGTTTACAACTTAGAAAGATAACTACCCTTGTCTTCTATTTCTTTTCCTAAATATGAAATCAACGCATCTATATTATCCTGAACATATCTCTGTGTTGGATCAGGATTCTCATTTTCCCCTTGTAACTCTACCCTCCCTATGCATTTTTTGTATTCATATTCAATGATGTCTTTGCATATTTCACAACTCTCCTCAGAATGTTGCCTATCATGGACTCTACACCTGTTTTTATATAACTCACATTGGACCGGGAGATTGTGTTTAACGCACTCTTCCACCTCTTGCCTAATGGCATGACCAAATTTGTCTATTGCATTATTTCCTTCATCTGAAGAATTTCCATCAGACTCAATGAATAGTGCTATTCTACTGCTGACACACTTTTTTCTAATGTTTAACATCATAATCTCTTCAATCTGCACCCCATTGTTGGTAATTCTATAGACACCCGGTTCAACAGCAGCATATAATATTTCATTAGTTCAATTATACTCTGTTATCATATGTTTCATTCTAGGCTCTGCCTCTATTCTGATCTGGTTTGGGATGCCTCTCCAACGTAACCACATGTGTGAAAAGTCAGTAGCCATATATCCGTTTAATGTTTTGGACCAATCCCTACTCAGCAACATTCCATAATTTACGGGTATATCCACTACTTGAATGTCAATGATTTGGCTTACCCTAGGGTCTGAAGCTAATTGCATTTGAATGTTCATGAGTTCTCCTATCATGCTAACCTCAGTCTTATCTAATTGTGTGACAACCTTGGCAGATTTGGTGGGAGTCAGCCCGAGAGTTTTACATATTCCTAAGGGCATTACATTGGCTGAAGCACCAGAATCTACCATGCAATTGTGTATATTCTTCCCACACAACCTAACGGTTAACAAGAAAGGGGGAGTATCCCTCTTATCCACATGTATTACTACATTTGTATTGGAAGGCTGCTCAACTTTCTTACCTTTCTCCTTAGGTGGTGAATCACTATTAGGAACAGTTATATCAGCAGACACCTCGTTTGTTATGGATGTATCCAGGGATTTTATAAAAGCATTTCTGATCCCTAGGGTCTTCAATAATTCATTTAGAGGTATACTGACGTTAATTTTCTTTATTTCCTCTGACAAGTAACTCATTAATCTTGTTGTTTCTATTGCTTTGGTTTTACTTGTTTGATCCTCTTGTACTGCTGTTCCATTATTTGTGTGCTGACTAGCTTTAAGTATGGCAGGATTGTTGCTAGCACTCTGATCTGGGGGTGTATTGATGTTATTCGGAGGAGTGGAAGTGGTAAAAGGTCCTCCCGACCTAGGGTTGTTCCTCAAATTGTAGGTGTGGTTTTTATTTGTCTGTTGAAAGGCCTGCACCTCTTCTGTTTCATTTAATATCTCATTTTCAGATTCAAAGGGAAACTGAAAAGCATTTAACACCAAGGCTGATTCAGGATAAAGACTTTCACAACAGTATGGTTCATCTTCTAGCAATTCATCCTCTTTCTCTTCTACGGTTGCAAAGGTAAACGTTTCTAAGACTAATGCTATGTCATATCCTGAAGGTACTACCTCATTACCTTTAGGAATGAGAAATTTAGAGGTAGGAGGCTGTACATCTATGTTGAAAATGCTAGCTGCCAAGTGGAACTGTGGACAGTCGTGCTCAGCATGGGTATTGGTATTGTGAAATCTGCACCAATTTTTGGGTGTTGTACTGGCCATTTGTATGCTAGTCATTTGTTTTGCATCATGATTATCTATATTCTCAAAAGGAGAAGCCAGAGTACCGTTGTTGGGCCCAGTGTTCCATGTCTTGGGTGGCCTAGGTTGATTATGATTTCTGTTATTATTGCCCCAAGTCCTATTATCTATCACTGGCCCTCTATTTTGCATTGGTTGCCCCTGACTGGGGCCTTGATGTTAATTATAGTTTTGGTTCTGATTGTACTGCTGATTTTGATTGAGACTATAGTTCTGATTTTGGCCGTGGTTGTGATTTTGATGTTGATTGTAGTTTTGGTTGCCTCTTCCATAGAGGTTCTCATTTCTTAGTTGTGTCACTTCAGTTGTTAACCTTTTCAAATGTGCAGTAATCTCTTTGATTTCTTCCCTATCCTCTTGTGCTTTTGCCACAGTTATATCCCTAGGAAGTTGGAAGAAAGGCTGACCATTATTTTGACTGTTATTGGAAGTACTAGCCATGTAAGGAGTTATAGCTTGGATTGGGGTAGGATTATACACAGGTGTATAAGAAGGAACCGGATTTAATAGTGGAGTGTGCTGCATAGGGACCCCATTCCATAGTTGTGCCTGATTCTGCACCCCAAAATTTCCTCCATTGCCAAATGGACTATAAGTTGTATGCCTCATCTCTTGGTTCACTGAGGCTGCCTCTTTATAGGCTTTGGATATTGAATCTATGTCAGGTTTTCTTTTGACAAACATGGCAGTTAAAGGATCCAAGGCAGCATAGTACATAGCCAACAAGGGATCATCATCTACGGTATAAGGGGCCATCAGCCTAAAATAGGCCTTTTGAAACCTGTCGTTGAAATTATCAATTAGCTCTCCCTCACCTCGTTTTATAGCAGCCAATTTATGATACAATGCGCAAGGGTCAATGGGTCCCCTAAATCTCGACAGAAATGCTTCTTCCATAAGTGGCCAGGAAGAAATGTAACCGTTGGGTAAGTTTACATACCAGCTAGAGGCTTGTTCATTAAAGGTGTAGGGAAACAATCTACACACCACATCCTCGTGCTCTAACCTAGCTCTAAAACATGCCTCCTTAAATATTCTAATATGATCTTCTGGGTCCTGATGCAACTGGTATTTGGGACATATCTTTTCTGGATTTTTGGGCATCTCATGATAATCATTGAAGAGTATGGGAGAATTGACATCGAAATAAGCCATTGCAGGTGTTTGAGCTTGACTTGAACTTGTAGGAATACCTGGATTGATTGGTGGATTAGGATTTACAGGAGGATTGAGACCTCTGGGAGTGCCTGAACCAAGATTTGAAGATCTGAACAGTGATCTGTCAGGACTCACAATATTACGGATGTTAAAAGGTGACCCAGGAGGTGTTCTAGATGAACTTCCTGCTTGCGATATTTTTGGATTCCAAATTAAAGGGTTTTTACTTTGCCTTGTATCAGGTAGTTGCACAAATATATCTCCTGAACTGGATCTAGACCTAGTCACTCTATTACTGTTATTAGCCAGTTTGAAATGAACCCTAACTCAGGAAGGCCCTCCTTCTAGCGCCAGAAAACTGTTGATGATTGTTTTGATGCAATCATAACAATAAGTTGAAATTCACATATAATGAACTGAAACTATACTTGAAAGATAAGAAGGAATCATTTGAGATTCAACTAATCCCAAGTCTACAATGGTTTGGTTGGTCAAGTTCAGTTGGTCAATGTGAAGCTGTAATGTTCAAGGGGCCTTACGTAGTTTAGAGTTGCTTGTGGTTTACTGGACTAAGATTATGCAAAAAGGTCATAGATATGTCAATACTTTTCATTTCTTTGCATAAAAGTGTTACTGTGCTACAAGTTTTAGATGGTTTTCTTGAATTATTGCAGCTTTCTCCTTTATACATTTATGAAAACTGTCTACTTTTAACTCTGTTATGCATGCTTCTTCAAATTTGAGACAATTTGCTTTAGATTTCTACGTTTTCAGCTAAATATTTCAGATGGGTTGGGAAAAGTTAGAAAGATTTAATCTACACCTCATTTACTCTACCGAAGGATCTAATTGTTCTGTTATGCACTATGTAAATACTACAGTAATTTGATCAAATCCACAGTAAAAACCTTAAATGCAAGTTCTGAGCATTTTCACAAACATACATTTAAAATTGCAAGCTCTCAAAGAAAATATTTCAAAACACAAAGAAGAGCAGGAGAACACTCAGAAGATAGATGTAGAACTCCAGATTCTATTGTATTAGAAACAAATAGTCATACATGATTTACAATGTAGGAATGACTCTTAGTTTCATTGATCAAACTACAGAGAACTTACAAGCTTTACAGATATAGTAAGGAAGCCAGACATTCCACGCACACCTTACTGCAGACAACAGGCGACCTCCTTCTTCTACTTCTAATCTAAACTAAGCTAACTTGCTGTATGTTCCTAAAAATCCCTGTTGTAAAGTATTACAATGTAGAGAGGCACAATATATAAACTTTCTGATTGTCCTCACTATAGCAAAAATCCTAACTAAACCCCTGGTTCAAACCCCTGGTTACAACAATAAATACAGATGAACCAGTCCTCCAAAATATCTCTGAGCAGTGTCAAATCTGGGCAAAATATTGCCCCTTCTAAGAAGCTCCGGCAGCTCAGCAATAACTTCTGTTTATCTGCTGCAATAATGTTCTCAGCTGTAACCTTGTCCTTCACTTGAATGGCCTTGACTTCCTCGCACTTCATCTTTATCTTCTTGCTCCTGAGATCGGATTTCCTTCCTCCATGATGTCACTGTGTGGAATTTCTAGCTGCTTCCTCAACTGCAAGCCTGCAAGACAAGACTAGCAATAAGTACCAATTTATCAAATAAACAGCAAGGAATTAAAATACTGTTTAAATCAAGGTGACACTACAAAAAATGTGGAAATCGGGTCCAAAAAACTCTCAAAACGTGTTCAAAAACGCATACAGACTGCTCAAAATTATCGGGTCAACTATCGCTGACCGAAAAATGCCACGGGCGCCAAAAATATTGTTTAAAATTCCTATCACTTTCCATTTCCCGCCCATCGGCGTGACGATCGCCATCGGCATGCCAAAAAATATATTGGCCGATGTTCGCAGTTTGGCCAATGGCCTTATTCTATTGTTTATTCCTTTGTTTTCTTCCATCGGCGAGAGTTATGCCGATATAGTCTTTTGGCCTGTATTTCTTCCTTATCGGCGAGAGATTCGCCATCGGCGAACTCTATATTCTTTCTGCCGATGGTGTTACCTTGGCCGATGCTCTTTTTCATCGGCGAGAGTCCCGCCGATGTCTTTTTCCTCCTTTGTATTTCAGCCAAGTCTTTCTCCCTTTCAAAACCTATGCATATCGCCAATATACATGCAAAAAACTCTATTATAAAATCACCTCGGTTCCGGAGTTGCATATTTCGCAATGTATATAGCCTTGTATATTGCGATATACAAACGTAAATATACAAGGGTTTAATTCCTTTTAATAATCTTTTTGGGTCCGGCGCTGTATAAAACCATTTGTATCCCGCCAATATACAAGGCCGTGAATATAAGGATTTAACCTTGTTGAATAACTACTTCGGGTCCGGCGCTTGTATATGGCGCTTGCATCTTTCGCACTTGCATGTGAATAGTGCATTGTATGTGAACAGTGCTATGTATGTCCGCTTGTATATTCCGCTTGTATATGAAAATATACAAGCCCGAATATACGACGACTTTTCAATATTTTGATAAGGATTTCGGGTCCGCTATGTATATTCTGCAATGTATATTTTGCTTGTATGTTAGAATATACAAGCCCGAATGTACAAAAGCGACCAAGCATAAAAAATATGACTTTGCACATACAAAGGACTTTGTATATGCCAAGCGATAGACAAACCTGAATGTACATTTTACTAAAATGATCATAACTTGCAAAATATGGCGAATTTTAAGATGGTTCAAAAAGCAACCCTGGCTCATTTTTCACAAGGAATCCAACCACATCATGCAAGGGTACTGAAAATGCATTTTTCCATATTTTTAACAAAGTTTGCAAATTTGACTCTCTTTTCCCTTTACCACCAAGCAAAACAACACAAGCAGAAGCAAAAAGCAAAGCAACAGCAGGGGTCCCCATTTTGCTAAGGAGCATAATGGGGCGTGTTGTGAACATCACAACAAACCTATGCAACTGGATAGATTCAGATAGCTAGTTTTTGATGGCATTCCTAGTTACCCCAATCCTATTGACAAACATGTGAGGCCACAGGTGCCAAAATTTTTAGGAAATAATGTTGTATCAGGAGAAGACCACTTAAAAGTTTTTCAGAATATCATGGACAACTTTGAGGTTGAGCATGAGGATGTTTCTATAAAATTATTTATGCAATCCTTAGTTGATGAGGCAAGAGAATGGTACAAGGGTCTGCCTGACAAGAGTATTTCATCATGGGAGGACTTCAGAAGAATTTTCAAGGAACAATATGGTGACAAAACTGATCCAATTTTCTTCATTAATGAATTCACTGGCATTACCAAAGGATCAAATGAACAGGTTGCTGATTTCAATGCTAGATTCACTAAGGTGTTGAACAAATTGCCACATCACCTGAGGGCTAATGAACCTATGTGCATAGTGTTGTACATAAATGCTTTCGATGCCAAAAAAGATTATGGATTAAGGGATAAAGGTCCTGCTAGCCTCAGAGATGCTTTCAAAATTGCAACAACTATTGAAAATAAAAGAAAAGTGTCTCGTAAGACAAACAGAAGAGATGATGTAAAAATTTTGCAAAATCCAAATACTAAATCTCAAAGTGTTCAGAGAAATGCATCTACTTCTAAGGATAAATTAGATAAATTGACAACTATTATCAAGGACTTGAGCTATAGAATGGCTAAAAATGAAAAGGGGATAGGTCCTGATAGGCAAGTTTACCAAAGGCAAGAAAGAAGACTATCATTACATGATATTCCATATAATACCAATTGGCATAATGGTAAACCCATTCTCCCAAATAGCAACCCAAGTCAAAGGACTCAAAATGTTAGGGAAACATCTGACCCTTTGAAGAAAGCTGTTAATATTGTTAATTATATCCCTTGGTGCATCATATGTCAAATGCCTCACTCACAGTCACAATGTATGATTGCTCAGTCTCTATATAATAATGATGTTGTATGTGATGAATGCAATGAACCGTATTGCATGGAAGATGACAATGTCAATATGTTGTCTACAAACAGGGAGTATCCTTCTCATGATGTTGATGCAAGCACAAATAATGAGATTTAAGTCTGCCAGCAGTTTCCCTATGATGAAGATGATGAAGATAATTATGCTTATGCTCAGGACTGACATAATTTTTTGAATAATTTGAGGAGACCTTCTGATGAAGAGATTAGAGCCCTCACAGCTGCGGTAGTTGCTCAAGTCAAAAGTAATTACAATCTTAGGGGTAAAGCTTAGGTAAGTAACACACACCAACTAGAGAATACTTCCGTGAGCCAGCCAGTGCATGGTCATAAAGGGATTGAATCACAAAAGAAACAATGGAGCAATAATAAGCAAAAAATAGATCATGATTCTCAAGGACCAGAAAATAGAATTCCCCAGGTTAAGGATCAAAACAAATTTTTTTAGATCAAAGATGATAGTCAGAGAGCCACAAAAATTAAAGTTAGATCATACCAAGATAAAAATAAAACTATAGATCAGGCTACAACTGTCATACAAAACTATGTTCCTTTTGACATAGCTCAAGTTTTATCCCAAGTAAAAGTCTTTGTTCCATTGATGGAGCTGATGAAAGTTGAGGAGCTCAAAAATAAAACATTGTCTCTGATTTCAGGAGTACCCTGTCAAGCTAATCAAAATATTGAGACTCAAGGTAGGAAACAAGCCATGTGTATTGATGAGGATGAGACTCCTAAAGTTTATTTGGGGGTGACCATGACAAAATGCCCTTCACAGGTTGAACCATTTTATGTCTCCCTTGTCATCAATGGAAAAGTGATTAAGAATTGTATGCTTGACTCAGGAGCATCAACGAACATCATGCCTTTGGCTATTATGCAGCAAGCTGGGTTAAAAATAGATAAGGCGTGTGGGAAATGCTATGCCATGGATGCTAGGGAAGTACCAGTCATTGGAATCATGAAAGATGTGGATTTCAGACTGGAAGCATATCTTGAAAAGACCTACAAAATGAATATAACAATTGTTGATATCAAGCCACAATATGGCATGTTGTTGTCAAGAAGATGGGCAGTGTTGATTGGTGGAAGTATGCAACTAGACCTATCATATGCTATGATCTCGATGAATGGTAGGGATGTCAAATTGATTAGAGAAGAAAGGTCACTAGACACAGTTGAGGATCAAGAATCAGAGGAGCATATATGTTTTGTGGATACTGACTGTGATAATTTCAGAGTTACCTCAGATAATCAAGGGGGTAAAGGGAGAGATGTTTGCATTCAAGAGCTAGACCAACAGGGTCTCTGGACAATGTATTTTGATGGAGCTTGTTCGAAGGAAGGCTCTGGTGCTAGAGTTGTATTTATGTCTCCAGCTGGTAAGCTTCTAAATTTCTCTTTCTTGCTGAAGTTTTCTTGTACAAATAATATTGCAGAGTATGAAGCTCTATTATTAGGATTGAATGTTGCTTTGAAGCATGGGATCAAGATGCTCAAAGTATTTGGGGATTCAGAGTTAGTTGTTTCCCAAGTCAGAGACAAGTATGCATTAAATAATAAGAGATTAAAATAGTATAAGCACGCTATTTGGGATACAATTGAATTGTTTGATGCTTTTTGAATAAACTGGATTGAGAGATCAAAAAATGTCAGGGCAGATTTTCTAGCTAATGTAGCCATAAGGCCAGATGATATAACTCTGTCAGATGTTACAAATGTTGAAGTTAAACTTAGACCTGCAGTGCTAGATAACGTATGCAGCTGGTAGGTATTTGATGATGATAAAGATTTACTGAGATTTCTACATTGTATTGATGAATATGATAACCAAGAAATAGATTTTTAGAACTTTATAGAAGTTGTAGATGGAAAAGAAACTCTCTTAGGGAAGGAGGTAATTCAACTCAAGACAAATAAAATCCCTAGAGGGCTAGTTGCTTTAGAAAGAGCATTTGACAATAGGGACCAATTTGTTACAAAGGCATCTCCAACAAACAAGAATGACTTGGAGGAAATAAACTTGGGGAAATCTCACGCCCCTAAAAAGGTATATATTGGCAAACAGCTCAAGCCACATATCAGAACTATGTTGATTGCACTACTGAGAAAGTATAAGCATGTTTTTGCCTAGTCATATGAGGACCTAAAAGCTTATAGGGAGGATTTATTCCAACATGAAATCCCTTTGAAGCCTGGAGCTAAACCATTCAGAAAAAAACAAAGGCCTATCAACCCAACTTTAGCTCCAAAAATGCAAGAAGAGCTTATGAAGCTTAGGGAGTCTGGAATTATTATGCCCATCAGACACTCAACTTGGGTGTCCAACCTTGTCCCAGTTAGAAAGAAGAATGGTGACATAAGATTTTGTGTGGACTTTAGAAATCTAAATGTATCTTCTTTGAAGGATAATTATCCATTGCCAAACATGGAAGCCATGTTGCAGAAGGTGATTGGCTGTGAACTCTTATCCATGATGGATGGATTTTTAGTATACAATGAAGTGAAGGTAAGAGAATCTGAGTAGTACAAAATTGCTTTCACCACTCCATGGGGAACCTATGTATATGTTAGAATGCCATTTGGACTAACAAATGCAGGTGCCACATTTTAGAGGGCTATGGATGTTGCTTTTGCAGGATTAATTGATTCAATCCTAGCTATATATCAGGATGATTTGATAGCTTATTCAAAAAAGGAGGAGCAACATTGCATGCACTTAGAGCAGATCTTTATTAGAGCATTGGAATATGGCATCTCACTCAACCCAAAGAAATGTTCTTTTGGAGTGGTGGAAGGAAAATTGCTTAGACACATTGTTTCCAAGGATGGAGTCAGGATTGATCCTGAAAGGGTGGCTACAATTGACAAAATTTAGATCCCTAGAACAGTGAAAGGTATTCAGTCCTTCTTTGGCCAAATAAATTTTGTTAGAAGATTTGTCCTTAACTTTGTAGAGACCACGAAAGATATCTCTAAAATGTTGAAGAAAGGTGCAATTGTCAAATGGGAAGATGAAGCAACTAAGTCATTTCATAACACTAAAGAGGATATAAAGATGGCTCCTGTGCTAAAGTCCCCTGATTTTTTAAAGCCATTTCAGCTGTTCTCATTTGCTTCTTTCCATACTATTTCTGCATGCTTACTACAGAAAAATGAAGAAGGGTCTGAACAACCTATAGCTTTCTTTAGCAAGTCATTGTAGGCTACTGAGTTGAAGTATGCCATCATGGAGAAGTAGGCATATGCACTAGTTAGAGCAGTCAAAAGTATCAGGCCATATTTGGTAGGCTCTCAGATAGTTGCATATGTGCCCCATGTAGCAATCAAAGATATTTTTACTCAATGGGAGGTAACTAGAAGAAGATGCAGATGGATAAACAAATTGCAAGAGTTTAACATTGAAATGCAGATCACCAAATTGGTAAGAGGACAAGGTCTGGAAAAATTGATGACAGTCAAATCTAGAGGCATACCAAATGAATGTAGTGCATAATGAAGTTGTAAATATGTCAGAATCTGAATGGTATAAGGACATGGTACATTATTTACAGAATTTGAACTATCCTTCCCATCTTAGTGATAATCAAAAAAGGACCTTGAAGCTACATGCTATTAAATACATCATTGTTCAAGGAGAGCTATATTGGAAAAATCTTGATGGTGTATTACTCAGATGTATAGATGAAAATCAGGCTAAGAATATTCTAAGTGACATGCACAAGGGAGTGTGTGGTGGACACTATGCTGCCCAGACTACAGCCCACAAAATTCTTAGAGCAGGTTACTAGTGGCCAACTCTCTTCTCAGATGCACAAAGAATGGTAAGAAAATGTGATCCTTGCCAAAGGTTCTTAGGAAAGCTAAAATATGAAGGTGCATTGCCCCTTAGGACTATAACTATAGAAGCTCCATTTCAGCAATGGGGAATTGATTTTATAGGGGAAATCTCAAAAAAACCAAGTGGAGGACACAGTTAGATTTTGGTTACTACTGATTACTTCACTAAATGGATTGAGGCCATTCCAACTAAAAAAGCTACAAGCAAAGTGGTGATGGATTTCATTCTAGAAAATGTTGTTATCAGATTTGGAGTACCAGCCAAAGTGGTCACAGATAATGCAATGTGCTTCAGGTCTAGTGAATTTATTGATTTTTGTAAAACTTATGGAATTGATTTGTCTCATACATCACCATACCATCCACAAGGAAATAGTCAAGCAGAGTCTAGCAACAGAAGTCTCATGAAAATCATCAAGAGGGTGATAGATAAAAATAAGAGGGCTTGGGATTCAAAGCTGAAATTGGCATTATGGGCTGACAGGGTGACAGTGAAGAGAGCAATTGGAAGGTTACCTTTTGAATTAGTATATGGTGCAGTAGCTAAACTGCCTGTGAACAACCTCCTGCCAGTTTATAAGTTCATCCAAGGTAACAATGAGGAGATTGGGGACTCAATGTCTAAAAGAATAAATCAGCTGGTTGCATTAGATGAAATCAGATGGGAGGCACAAAAAACAAACATCAAGAAACAACAAAAAGTGAAATATCTATTTGATAAAAGGGCTACAGAAAGAAAGTTTCAGATAGGTGATATGGTCCTAGTATGGAATGCGAGAAACCAGGATAAGGGTAAACATGGTAAATTCGAGCTCCTATGGATTGGCCCATATCAAATTGGTAACATCCATGAAGATGATTCATATTTTCTCCGGACCCTAAATGGTGAACTACTTGAATTGCCTGTGCACGGTAAATTCCTTAAAGCTTATTTCTCATAGATGAATGTCTTCTGTGCACATTGTAAATTAGATGTAATGTTTTGTACATGCCTTGTATAGTCAGTTGCATTTTGAGTTTTGTGTTTTGTCTGGTCTGCCCCAGAGTAGTCTAGTTCTTGCTGTAGTCTTGCGCCTACACATCCCCAATCGGAGCCTGTGTTGGTACCCAATTATGTCTAAGGTTTTAAGCATGAACATTTGTAGGTTATCTCATTCAAACCCTAAATTTTCTGAGTCATAAGGTCTTGCATTGTCTTTTCTATTCAGATGGTGACCTTCTGTGGTGGGTTCTCGATTATTAAGTTTCATTATCATGCTTTAGTATTCAATGGTTGACCGGCCCCCATATAATGTTTTACTACTTTTTCCCATCACACGTGAGAAAAATGCTAGGTTTTTGTATGTACAAGTGGTCATGTATGTTGGCAGGTTTGTGAAATCTCAGTCAGCCTTTGAAAAATGGTAAAAAATTGAGTTATATGCATTTTTTAATGCATATCGGGTTACATATACAAGGGGGAATCTTTCGCAGATTCCCAAAAATATTTGCTACTTGTATATAAGGTCTGCTTGTATATCAGGCATGTATGTGCAAACATACAACGGCTATATGCAAGAGAAAGGGTGCAAAATTGAATGTATGTTTGACATACATTGGAGACATACAAGTGGGAATCTATCGCAAATCTTAGGAATATTCCTAGTTTGTATATTCGGCATACAAAGGGAAGGTGCGGAGGTGTTTGCATATACAAGGATTGACATACAAGCGGGATATGCAAGGTGAACGCTGTTGCAAGTATGAGGTTATCCAGTGTTGTCATTGATGTCAACATACTCATATTGCATTGACAAGAAGGATTTGATGAGCTGTGTGCTGAGGATATTGAGAAAATTAGCCTCAGTCAAGAACAGTGAAGAACAGTGATGAGAAGAAGGTAAATGTACTGTATAGGATGAGAACTAGAGGATGCGGATTAAAGGGTTAGTAGATATGAGTCTTGAGATGCTACAGTTAAGATTTCAGAGGTCCGCATGAAGATCTGAAGGAGTTGTGGCTGCCGGTATAGAACCGGGTCCGGCAAGTATCCAGAGGTGACAGAGGATCACAAAAAGGTCCGGTGAGGTCCGGAATTGTATCATCCTAATCTGCAGATTGGACTGAGTGTTTGGGATGTCCTTGTGATGTGTCATCCTGATTTGTGTATGATTTGGAGGTCCGGAAGTACCTCTTGCATTATGACAGTGGCGACAGACTGTGTTCTTGAAGTTCCGGATGAGGAAGACAAGAGATCCCAGTAAGTAGAGGAAGTGCGGATGTATCCGGACATTAAGACAGGCTTGTGAAGGTTCTTGGATCATGTTTAGGTTGTGTTGTTGGTCCGCATTGATGGTAGAGCCCGGAATTGAAGTTATTCTTCCGGATGAAGTTCTTGCTCTGTTTAGCCGACCGGATGAGTTGTTCATCCTGCGAATGTTCTTGTGATGGCCGACCGGATGTGTCATTCATCTTGCGGATACTCCTATGGTTGTTTGCCGACTTAGATGTTTGTTCCTAAGTCGATGTCTTGTATAAATAACGGTTTGTGAGTTCATTTCAAGGTGTGGTGTGTGGATGAGTGTGGCATAGCGAAGAAACGTGCGAAGGGCAGAGCAGAGATGTTGGGCTTAATTGGAACTGATCCGGACATGGTAGAGATGTCATTCTCCAGTTCACGACTGTGATTCTTATCAATTTGTAGACAGTGTGTCTCCTTGTAGGCAGTGGGCCTCTTTGTGAGCAGTGTGCTCGGGCAGTGAGCCCTAATTGGCAAGTGCCATTTTGTAATTCCTTATTCTTCTAATAGAGAATAATCTTTGGATTAATCACCCCGTGGTTTTTCCCTTAACCGGGTTTTCCACGTCAAAATCTTGGTGTTCAATGTGTTGATGCTTATCTGCTCTTGTGTTTATGTATTATGCTTCCATGGATGATTATTTGATATGCTGCTAACTAACAACAGAGAATTAAGTGTTTGAATGAGAAGAAGTTCTATACAACTGATTCACCCCCCCCTCTCAGTTGTATGCCCTAGATCCAACAATTGGTATCAGAGCCAAGTTCCTCTGATAGGAGCTTAACCGCTTGAGGAGATCCAGGATGTCGTCATACAAGAAGGATAGTCCGAAGTTCGATGGAACCAACTTTACTCTCTGGAAAGGTCGCATGAAGTGTCATTTGGAATGTATGGGAAAAGCATACTTGGCTATGATCTCTAAACCATATATACCCCCACAAGGTGGTCCAACAACTCTGAATGAAATCACAGAAGCTGAAAACAATCTGTGGACCAAGGAAGCTCTTCTAAGCGCATTGAATGACTCAGATCTCTCGAATGTCATTGACCTACCCACTGCATATGAGATCCTAACTAAACTGGAACTTCTGTATGAAGGAGATGAGTTTGTCAAAAGTGCAAGGCTGCAAAGTCTGAAAGGGAAATTTGAAAGATTGAAAATGAGAGATGATGAAAACATCACTACCTTTATGCCAAGAGTAAATGAGCTGGTATGTGGAATCAGAAATGCTGGTGGAACTTTAGATGAAAATGAGATTGTCTGCAAAATCCTAAGATCCCTTCCTGCTGCCTACAAAATCAAAGTTGCTGCCATTGATGAATTCAGAGCCCACACAACTGTCACAAGAGAACAACTGGCTGGCAAACTAGCTGCATTTGAAATGACCAAGTTTGGAGATGATCCACCCAAGACTGAATCTGCTTTCAAAGCCAGTGCCTATGTGAAAGGCAAACAGAGATTTGATCCGGGTGAAAACTCATCAAGGAAAATGTCATGGTATGATCAAGCAAGAAGAGACATGGAAGAAGAAGAAGCAGAAACAGCTCAACTTGAAGCCCTCATTGCAAAAAGACTGCCAAGAGGATCTGGTAAGTATGAAGGAAAACTACCCTTTAAGTGTTTCAACTGCAATAAGATTGGTCATTTTGCCTCAAGATGTCCGGAGAGATCTGCAAGATCTAATACTCACAGACAAAGGTTTCAAAAGAATTGCTATTATGTTCATGAAGAAGATGACAATGAAGGAGTAACAGATGATGAATCAGAACTAGGAAGCAAATCCGGAAATGAGTGGGTGTTTATAGCCATCAAGGAAGAAGACTCCATGCTCTCTGAATCTGTCAATCACAAAGTTGTTGAAAAAGCCTTGGCTGCTCAAGTGGAAGAAAAGGATGATTGGGTTATTGACAGTGGATGTTCTCACCATATGACTGGTGACAAGAATAAGTTCTTAGACTTGGAAAGATATGAAGGAGGAATGGTAAAGTTTGGTGACAATTCTGCTGGCAGAATCAGAGGTAGGGGAACTATTTCCTTTGATGGTAAGAGCAAAACAGGAAATGTACTGTATGTTGAAGGATTGAAGCACAATCTTCTCAGTGTTGGTCAGTTAGTGGACAAAGGCTATGATCTCCGGTTCAAGAATGGAAAATGCAGAATCTTTACAAGCTCCGGAACTGAAATTGCATCCGGTACTCAGACAAGAGGTAACATCTTTCATCTGGTTGGTTCAAATAAAAGTTGTTTGTTTGTTCAAATTGATCAGAGTTGGTTATGGCATAGAAGAATGTGTCATGTAAATTTTGATAACATCATCAAGATAAGCAATACTCAGGCTGTGAGAGATCTTCCAAAGTTGATGAAACCTACAAACAGTGTGTGTAAAGAATGTCAGTTAGGTAAACAAAGCAGAGTCTCTTTCAAAAGCAAAGATCAGTCTTCTACCAGATTGTTGGAATTAGTACATACTGATCTATGTGGTCCGACAAGAATCAAGAGTCTGCAAGGTGATAGATATTTCATGTTGTTAATTGATGATCATTCCCGGATGATGTGGGTTACCTTTCTAAAAGAAAAATCAGAAGCTTTTGAGAAGTTCAAAATTTTCAAAGCTATGGTGGAGAATCAAACCGGATTGAAACTAAAGTGTCTAAGGTCTGATAGAGGTGGTGAATTTACATCTGGTGAATTCATTGACTTTTGTGAGAAACAGGGTATAAGGAGACAGTTGTCTGCTCCTAAGACTCCACAGCAGAATGGAGTAGTTGAGAGAAAGAACCGGACCATCCAGGAAGCTGCTAGGACAATGATGTTGGAAGCAAATGTTCCTCAAATGTTTTGGAAAGAAGCTATCAGCACTGCAGTCTACACTCTCAATCAAGTTCAAATCAGAAACAACACCGGTAAGACCCCCTATGAACTCTGGTTTGGCATCACTCCTACTGTGAAATATTTCAGAGTATTTGGTAGCAAGTGTTATATTAAAAGAGATGAAGATCTAGGAAAGTTTGATGCTAGAAGTGATGAAGGAATTTTCTTGGGCTACTCCACTCAAAGCAAAGCATACCGGTGTTACAATAAGAGATTGAGGAAGATGATAGAAAGCACCAATGTAAAGGTTGATGAAGGAATTGAGAAGCCTTCAAGATTTTATGAGTTTGATGAAGATGACCAAGACAGTGTTCAAGGACCTCAATCCTCTCCGGTGAGACAGAGTCAGCCTGATCCGGTAAATCAGGAAGAAGAGATAGGTTTGAATGAGCCTGATCAAGAAACAGCAGTGCTGGATACTCCCAAAATTCTAAGGTATGTAAGACTGAATCACTCTGAAGATCAGATCATAGGTGACAGAAGCAAAGGTGTACAAACTAGAAGGAATATTGCTCAAAATCAGAATGAATGTTGTCTGATTTCAAAGATTGAACCTAAAACAATAAATGAAGCCTGCAATGATGAAAACTAGACCAAAGCAATGGAAGATGAATTGATGCAAATTGAGAAAAATCATACTTGGGATCTTGTTCCCAGACCTAGAGACAGGAATGTAATTGGAACCAAGTGGGTCTTCCGGAACAAACTAAATGAAGCTGGTGAAGTAATCAGAAACAAAGCTAGATTGGTCTGCAAAGGCTACTCTCAAATAGAAGGAATTGACTTTGAAGAGACTTTTGCTCCGGTAGCAAGAATTGAAGCAGTCAGATTACTTCTTGCATTTGCTGCCTTCAAAGACTTCAAGGTATATCAGATGGATGTCAAGTCTGCCTTCCTAAATGGTGATCTGGAAGAAGAAGTCTACATTGAACAACCAGATGGATTTCAATTGTCTGATAATAATGATATGGTCTGCAAGTTGAAGAAAGCTTTGTATGGATTGAAGCAAGCCCCAAGAGCATGGTATGAAAGGTTGGATAAGCATCTTGTGCAGATTGGATTCAACAAAGGTACTGCTGACAGTAACTTATATTTCAAAATTGATCATGAAAACATTCTGATTGTTGAAGTGTTTGTGGATGATATCATTTTTGGAGGAAGAGATAGTATGTGCAAAACTTTTGCAAATCAAATGAAAAGTGAGTTTGAAATGTCTATGCTTGGTGAAATGAATTTCTTCTTGGGTCTACAAATTACTCAAACAAAAGAAGGGATCTTCATTTCTCAGACCAAATATGTGAAAGAATTGTTAAAGAAATTTGGTATGGAAGACTCAAAGCCTATGAACACTCCTATGGCAACCGGATGTAAGTTAAGCAAAGATGATGATTCTCCAAAGGCATATCAGACAAAGTATAGATCAATGATTGGTGGATTGTTGTATCTCACTCAAACTAGACCAGATATAATGCAGGCTGTTGGTCTTGTGGCAAGATTCCAGGCTGATCCTAGAGAATCTCATGTTATGGCAATCAAAAGAATTTTTAGATACTTGAAAGGAACAGTTGAGTATGGTCTATGGTATCCTAGAGATCCGGATTTCTCTCTTCATGCTTACACAGATGCAGATTGGGCAGGAGATGTGGATGACCAGAAGAGCACTAGTGGTGGAGCATTCTTTTTGGGGAAGAGATTGGTTTCTTGGATAAGCAAGAAACAAGATGCAATATCTCTGTCTACAACTGAAGCAGAATACATTGTAGCAGCAGGTAGTTGCACTCAAATCTTATGGATGAAGCAGATGCTAAGAGACATCAAAGTTGAATATGAGGAGCCTATCACAATTTTCTGTGATAATTCAAGTGCAATTAATATTTCCAAGAATCCGGTATTGCATTCTAAGACTAAGCACATATCTATCAAATTTCACTTTTTAAGAGAACAAGTAAACAAGGAAGAAGTCAGATTGGAGTATGTTCCCTCCAAGGATCAGATTGCAGATATCTTTACAAAACCTCTTCCCAAAGACTCTTTTGAATATCTCCGGGAGAAGTTAGGGGTCATGGCCCCTCTGGTGATGAACTAAGATGCACTGATGTGCATCAGTCCGGTGGCTATCACAGTCATATCTTGTGATCCGGACTAATGGGGAGCTGCAACTAAGGGGGAGCAGCTGGTATGATTCTGATGTATGAGAATTGCAAGTATGAGCCCTTTGCCATTGATGTCAAAGGGGGAGAGAAGACATGTGAAAAACAAGTGGTTGATGATCAAAGGGGGAGCAGTAAAGGAAGAGAAGACATATGAAAAGTTGAAGTTCTTGTCTTAATGGTTTTTCACATCATATGTTGCCATCAATGACAAAGGGGGAGATTGTTGCAAGTATGAGGTTATCCAGTGTTGTCATTGATGTCAACATACTCATATTGCATTGACAAGAAGGATTTGATGAGCTGTGTGCTGAGGATATTGAGAAAATTAGCCTCAGTCAGGAACAGTGAAGAACAGTGATGAGAAGAAGGTAAATGTACTGTATAGGATGAGAACCGGAGGATGCGGATTAAAGGGTTAGTAGATATGAGTCTTGAGATGCTACAGTTAAGATTTCAGAGGTCCGCATGAAGATCTGAAGGAGTTGTGGCTGCCGGTATAGAACCGGGTCCGGCAAGTATCCAGAGGTGACAGAGGATCACAAAAAGGTCCGGTGAGGTCCGGAATTGTATCATCCTAATCTGCGGATTGGACTGAGTGTTTGGGATGTCCTTGTGATGTGTCATCCTGATTTGTGTATGATTTGGAGGTCCGGAAGTACCTCTTGCATTATGACAGTGGCGACAGACTGTGTTCTTGAAGTTCCGGATGAGGAAGACAAGAGATCCCAGTAAGTAGAGGAAGTGCGGATGTATCCGGACATTAAGACAGGCTTGTGAAGGTTCTTGGATCATGTTTAGGTTGTGTTGTTGGTCCGCATTGATGGTAGAGCCCGGAATTGAAGTTATTCTTCCGGATGAAGTTCTTGCTCTGTTTAGCCGACCGGATGAGTTGTTCATCCTGCGAATGTTCTTGTGATGGCCGACCGGATGTGTCATTCATCTTGCGGATACTCCTATGGTTGTTTGCCGACTTAGATGTTTGTTCCTAAGTCGATGTCTTGTATAAATAACGGTTTGTGAGTTCATTTCAAGGTGTGGTGTGTGGATGAGTGTGGCATAGCGAAGAAACGTGCGAAGGGCAGAGCAGAGATGTTGGGCTTAATTGGAACTGATCCGGACATGGTAGAGATGTCATTCTCCAGTTCACGACTGTGATTCTTATCACTTTGTAGACAGTGTGTCTCCTTGTAGGCAGTGGGCCTCTTTGTGAGCAGTGTGCTCGGGCAGTGAGCCCTAATTGGCAAGTGCCATTTTGTAATTCCTTATTCTTCTAACAGAGAATAATCTTTGGGTTAATCACCCCGTGGTTTTTCCCTTAACCGGGTTTTCCACGTCAAAATCTTGGTGTTCAATGTGTTGATGCTTATCTGCTCTTGTGTTTATGTATTATGCTTCCATGGATGATTATTTGATATGCTGCTAACTAACAACAGAGAATTAAGTGTTTGAATGAGAAGAAGTTCTATACAACTGATTCACCCCCCCCCTCTCAGTTGTATGCCCTAGATCCAACAAACGCGACCAAGGGAATTAATAGCATTTTGATATTTTGAGATCCGCTTTGTATGTTTGGGATTGTATATTCCAAATATACAATTGAATGTACAAGGTAAGGCATGCAAACAGGTCAGTGGCAGTCAACGTCAGAAATGGGGCCCACCAGTTGTTTGTGCATTCGCTTGTATGTTTGCACATACAAGCCAATATGCAAAAGGGGATATACAACCCAGACGTGGAGGAGGTATCAAATGCAGTGAATGAAATTTGAGGTCCGTGTGTTGTATAAAAGCGCTTGTATATGCTGATATACAAGCCGATGTGCAATGAAAAGGATACAAGTCAGACTTCAAAAGGTGGTACATTCTGATGCATAATGATTTGAAGTCCGCGGCTTGTATGTATAGGTGTGTTGTATATCGCAGACATACAAAGAAGAGATATACAAGCCGGACCCGAATAAGTTTCCAATCTGCTCAATAATAGTTTGGGGTCCGCCTTGTATGTTGATCAGTTGTATATGCATTTGCTCATGCATATACAAGGGCGAAAAGGGCAAAGTGAGGAGGCAAAAAGTCAGCGATGGAAGTTTGAGGTGCCTACATGGCATGTTACCATAGGTGGGTGACTTTTCAACATGTTTTGGAGCTGTTAATCTCAGCAATGGAGTCAAGATCGATGGTTGGTTTCAAAGTTTGCAGCAGTGGTAGTTTTTGTGTACTTGCGGCCACATTTAGGTGGGAAAAACTTCTGATGCATCTGTTAATGCACTTTTGAGGGATGCAGGTAGCTAAAGCATTGATGGCAGTTTTGCAGAGACGTGGTCTATGGAGTTAAGGCCCCAACTACCTGATTCGATGTAAATCTTTGAGCGGCGGCTTTGATCCTGAGCCCACCTACCTTCTCCTCTGTTTTCCTCGACTGCTTTCAATATTTTGGGCGCCATTTCTGGTGCGGTATATCTGGTAGGAATTTTGACTTGTCATGTAATTAACTGGTTGAATGTACAATTTGGCTATATAAGGGGCAAACTGTGTCATTCATGGTTGTTGAAAACTGGACAATTTTTTGGCGTTGTAATTGGATATAATCTCATTGGTGGCTCCATTCTGGGTATTTTGTGAGTTTATGAGTTGTATGTTTAATGTCTTATGCATAGAATTCATCAGTTTCATGTTGATTCAAATGAGTAATGCTTTATAGCATGTATTTTGTTATTTGTCTCCAAATTGAATGTGTTCTTCTTCTGAATCTAAACAGCTAAGGGGTGTTTGGGATTCTAGAATATGGGTTTCCTATGTTGAATGCTTAGTCTTTTACTTCTGCTCAAGGAGTAGATTAAATGTTTTGGGTTAAGTATTGAGAAGAATACATTGCAGTAAGGATGTTTGTAAGCAAAAATAACTAAATACTTTATCTTGGGTATTGTCTGTAAGGCAGACATTGTATAATCCCCTTGAAATCTGATTGTTGTTCTAGGTCTGTGATAAACATTCACATATATATATATATATATATATATATATCTATTGACTCTGAGCCCTAGATAGGCACCAATCTAGTCTTGTGTTGAGGTTACAACCAAGGTCCTAGTTTTGCTTCCAAATACAAATCAAACTCAAACTTTTAATACAAACCTTTTAGGACATTAGGAGTAGTTTTAGAACCAAAATCCTCTGTCTATAGCTGAACATAGGCCCAAAGCTAGCCCCTTTGCACTTATTTCACAGTTTTGGTCTGCATAAGAGAGGATTTATCTGCTTTGTGTCAACATCCCAGCTAATACATAGATGCATTCCATAGATGTTGAATAGGCAATACCCCCCTTGGTTCTGCAGAGCCTAAAGAAGAAGAGGAGATATTTATAGAGTCTATCTCTTGTACTGTTGGCCCCTGGCCCAGGAATCCTGTTGATCAATGATGGCTACCTTGTAGGGATAACTAGGAATAAGCATCCAGTCTGGGAAAAATACCAACAGGTATGAAGCATGAGCATCATTGATTTGCATTGATTCTTCAGATTAGTCAAGAGAAATGTGAAGATGTACTAGCAGAAGTCTCAGATATGTTGGAAGAATTTCAGGACATTATCTCTGATAATGTACGAGAAGGTTTACCACCAGTAAGGAAGATAAGTCATCAAATGGATTTGATACAGGGAGCTATTTGCCAAACAACGAAGCCCATAGAATGACTCCAACAGAGAGTGAAGTGTTGAACAAAAAAGTTCAAGAGTTGTTGAGGAAGGGATTGATAAGAGAAAGCCTAAGTCCATGTGCGGTACCTACAGTACTAGCATCGAAAAAAGATGGAGAGTGGAGGATGTGTACAGATTTCTGAGCCATCAACAAGATCACAATCAAGTACAAATTTCCATTGCCAAGAATGGATGACATAATGGATTGTTTGAGTGGAACCAAGTACTTTACGAAGATTGATCTGAAGAGTGGGTATCACTAGATTCAAATAAGAGAAGGAGACGGCTTGAAGACAGCCTTCAAAACAAAGGGAAGGTTTGTATGAGTGGTTAGTCATGCCATTTGGGCTAACTAATGCACCAAGCACATTCATGCGGCTTATGAACGAGGTACTGAAAGAATTTTTAGGAAGTTTTGTTATTGTTTATTTAGATGACATGTTGTTTTTCAGTAAGACTTGCGATGAGCATTTGATATATATTAGAAGAGCTTTAGAGAAGCTGAGGGAGGAGAAGTTGTTGATCAATCTCAAGAAATGTAGTTTTGCAAAGAAGGAGTTGGTATAACTGGGATTCGTTGTCTCAGAGGAAGGTCTTAAGATGGACCCAGAGAAGGTGAGGGCTATCATTGAATGGCCTACGCCAAGGAGTGTTTTCGAGGTAAGATCTTTTCATGGTTTAGCAAGTTTTTACAGAAAGTTTATCAGGAATTTTAGTAGCATTTGTGCAACCCTAACATAGTCAATGAGAGGGGATAGAAAAGAGTTTAGATGGACTAAAGAAGAAGGCAAGAGTTTTGATACATTGAAGCAAAAAGTCATATAACAACTTGTTTTGGCACTTCCAGCTTTCAATAGGGTATTTCAGGTAGATTGTGATGCTAGTGGTAGTGGTATAGGAGCTGTTTTGAGTCAAGAAGGTAAGCCCATTGCCTATTTTAGTGAGAAGCTTAATGATGCCAAGAAAAAGTATTTTGTTTATGATGAGGAGTTTTATGCAATAATTTAGGCTTTGAAGAAATGGAGACATTATTTGTTGCCAAAAGAGTTTGTTTTATATACTAATCATCAGGCTTTGCATTATCTTAATAGTCAAGGAAAGTTAAATCAAAGGTACTTAAAATGGGTTGAGTTTTTGCAGAGTTATAGTTTTGTTTTGAAGCATAGGAGTGGGAAGTCCAATAGAGTTGCAGATGCTTTGAGCAGAAGGCAAAATTTGTTGACAGAAATGAAGATAGAGGTTGTTAGGTTTGATAAGCTCAAAAGTTTGTATCCTCAAGATCCAAATTTTGTAGAGGCCTAGAAAACTTGTCTGGAACATGTTACTTTGGATTAGACAAAATGGTTGGATTTCATAATCCAAGATGGCAGGTTGTTTAGAGGAAGCCAGTTGTCCATTCCAAGGAGTTCCATGAGAGAGAACTCGATTAATGAGAAGCATAGTGGAGGATTAGCTGGACATTTTGGTCGACATAAGACCATTGCTATTATTGGTGACCATTATTACTGGCCACAATTGCAGAAAGATGTGAGGGAATTTGTGCAGAGTGTGTCAGATGGAAAAAGGAACAAGTTAGAATACAGGGCTATATCAGCCATTACCTATACCAGAGAAGCCATGGGATGATATTAGTATGGATTTTGTTCTTGGTTTACCAAGGACACAGAGAGGACATGATTCCATTTTTATTGTGGTGGATAGATTCTCAAAGATGGCCCAATTTTTTTCTTGTAAGAAGACTAATGATGCTATTCATATTGCATAGTTATTTTTCAAGGAAGTGGTGAGACTACATGGTCTACCTAAGAGCATAGTTTCAGATTGAGATACCAAGTTTGTTGGTTATTTCTAGAGAACATTGTGGAAGAAGTTGAAAACAAATTTGAAGTTCAATTCTTTACACCATCCACAGACTGATGGACAGACAGAAGTGGTGAATAGGAGTTTGGGTAACCTGGTACGATGCTTAGTAGAAGATAAGCCCAAGGGATGGGATTTGATTTTGCCAGAGGCAGAATTTGTTTACAACAATTCTGTCAATAATAGTACTGGTAAATCACCATTCCATATTGTATATTGAAATAGTCCAAGAAATGCTTCAGAGTTAAGGAAGCTAGACAAAAGAGAAAAGACAAGTGCCGAGGCCGAAGACTTTGTAGAACACCTGAAGAATTTGCATGAAGAAGTGAGGAAGCACATTAATAAGATGAATGTTCAGTACAAGGCTAAGGCAAATTAGAAGAGGAGATATAAGGAGTTCCAGGTAGGAGATGAAGTCATGGTTCACTTAAGAAAAGAAAGGTTCCCAATTGGAACATACAATAAGTTGAAAATGAAGAAATTTGGACTATGTAGAATCCTAAAGAAGCATGATTCAGGAAATGCATTTGAGGTAGAATTTCCTAATGACATCA
The DNA here is from genome assembly GCA_027924645.1 of Cunninghamia lanceolata. NCBI lineage: Eukaryota > Viridiplantae > Streptophyta > Pinopsida > Cupressales > Cupressaceae > Cunninghamia > Cunninghamia lanceolata. Next base: position 15,992,415 of record BSBN01001215.1, on the reverse strand, counting down.
ATATTTCACTAGTGTTCAACATTTCAGATTTGACAGAGTATCATGATGAAGGACTTGATAAAGGAACACAGTGGGACATTCCAGCATCTACTTCAGAGGAGGAGGAGATAGAGGGCATTCTGGATAGCCATGTGGGTAAGAGTACACGAAATAGGCAGTATACAGAATACTTGGTGAAATGGAAAGGAAGGCCTGTTGAAGATTCATCATGGTTATCTGAGACTGAGGTTAACCGTTTTGGTCTCCCTATAACTCATGAGAAGTGATAGGGTCACTTTTCAAATTACCTCGGGTGTCTGATGCAGAAGCATCCATGGTGTAAGAGCAATCTTGCATCAACCAAAAAAAATGTTGTTTCTTTTCAATAAGGGCTAAATTTGGCAGGGTTACTATTTTTAGTAAGTTTACATTTGTGCACTGTTGGATACATAATCTTACACAGACCTCTTGTATGGTGAATTGACGCTAATGGTGAAGAAATCACTTCAATATCATTTGTCATTTGTGAGATATTAAAATTTAAAATTTCAAAAATCCTATTGAAATATTCAAAGTCAAATTTGAGGCACTTAGATGCTCCAGATGAGCCCAAAATTTGGTGGGAAACCCAAGCAGTCTACTTTTAGGTTCTACTTGCGCACCATCATCTTTTGGAGAGCTTTCCGAAAATGTATTATAATTGAAAATCCAACGGTCGGATCGAAAGTTATGGCCCTGCGAAGTTGACCTATTTTTGGAGGGAGATGTAAATTTTGAAATTAAGATGGTGGCCACCAAAAAGTGCTATATATGACTATTTTTGGGAACCCTTTGGGTAGTAGAGTTAAGGGGGTAGGTGTAGATTCAAGAAAAGGTGAGAAAATAGAAACCCTAGCTGACTTGGGGTTACAGAAGGCTAAAGATTCTAGAGTCTTGAGAGATGGAGCTGTAATGTGTTGTAGCCTATAGAGGATTCATTCTCTAATTGTATTTGAGCTTTTGTAATGTAATGTTTTGGCAATATTAATAAAACATCATTCTATTTTCTGTGTGCAATTTTTCTTATTGTGTGTTTTATGGTTTACCTCCTTCATCAAGCGGTATCAGAGCAAGGGTTCTTGAGTGTGTAGACAGATCACCAACTGTGAGGTAGTTTGCACCAGGACTTGAGGTTGTGGGTTTGTTGTAGAGATCAAGATGCCTCCACGAAGAAACCATGGTGGGAGGAATGCTTTGACGGAAGAGGGTTTTAGAGCCCTGCAAAGACAAATCGATGCATTGCAAGAGGAGCTGTGAAGAGGGTTCAAGCCGAGAAGGAGAGAGGAAAGTGAAGATGAAGCTGAAGAAGAGTTAACTAAGGAAGAACAAGAAGCTGCGGGAGATCCTACAGAAGTTAGGTTGTTGAGGGCCATTTCAAAGATCGGAAAGAGGCCCAAGATTGAAGTTTCTACCTATTCTAGAGATTTGAATCCGGAACAACTTATTGATTGGAACAATGATATGGAGGAGTATTTCGAGTATGAAGATGTGGAAGACCCGGAATGGGTCAAGTTTGTAAAGACAAAGTTGAAGGGCCATGCCAGTAATTTGTGGAAGGAGGTCTAATTAGAGGGAAATAGAAGAGGGAAAGCAAAGATTACCAGATGGGATCAGATGGTGGAGAAATTGAAGAAGCAGTTCATTCCTGTGGACTATGAGATGGAGTTGCTGAAGAAGCTACAAGGATTGAAGCAAGGTAACAAGTCTGTTAAGGAGTATACAGAAGATTTTTATAAGATCACTATCAGGATAGGCCATGGAGAGGCCAATAAGGAGAAGGTAGCCCATTACATTAATGGGTTGAGGCCAAGTATTCAAAAAGAGTTGAGTCTGGTCAGAATGACCACCATAGAAGATGCGTATCAGTTTTTCCTAAAGGTGGAAGAGAAGCTAAATAAGAGATTTGAAATTAAGCAAAGGGGAAGAGGTCAAGGCGGAAGGATGGGTGGAAGACCCTATGGAGGCTGAAATGAAGATCCAAAGAAAAGTGAAGAAGCTGGAACCAGTTGAAATCAGAGAGGAGATAATACCTACCGCCCTCGTGACCAGAATAATGGTGAGCAAAGAGGAAGAGGAAGAGGTAGACCTGCACAAGGACATGGAAGAGGAGGTTTCAGAGGAATATGTTTCCAATGTGGAGAAGAAGGGCATTGAGCATACGAGTGTCCGTAACATCAAGGAAGGATGAATAGAAGACCTGAAGGTAATGCACGAGTTGCACATGTAGATAAAGATGCACAATTTGAGTGCTTTGAAGATGCTGAAAGGGGAGAAACCCTAGTTGTCAGAAGAACTTTGTTGAATGAGGAGAAAGAACCCAATCAGAGGAAGAGTTTATTCCACACAAGGTGCAAATGTGAAGGTAAGTGTTGTGATATTATTATTAATAGTGGCAGTGTTAGAATCAAGGCAGACAACTAAGAGGGGGGGGTGAATCAGTTGTCCCAAAACTTCCTCTTATTACTTACTTAAATCCTTCTTGTAATTCAACAGCATAATCATAAATTAATCATGGAAACATAATGCAATCATTCAAGAGTAAAAACACATTAACACATATGACACCAATATTTTGATGTGGAAAACCTGGTTAAGGGAAAAACCATGGGGTGACTAACCCAAGATTGTATTCTCCATTAGAAGAATAAAAGTAACAAAATGGCACATGACAATTAGGGCTCACTACCCGAGCACACTGCTCATAAGAGGCCCACTGCCTACGGGAGACACACTATCTACAGAATAATAAATATTACATACTTGAACTGAAGAATAGCATCTTCACCATGCTTGAGTCAGTTCCATTTAAGCCCAATACTTCTTCTCTACTTTTTGCACTTCTCCTCTCTACCACACTCTCATCTCCGCTTCGATACCTTTGAAATGACTTCACAACTTCTTATTTATACAAGACATTTGAGTTAGGGATAATCATCCAAGTCGGCATACATTACAGAGCAAATACAACTTGACTAATTACAAAAGACTTCATGCGGATCAACACACTGTCAGCTACACAGATCTGAGACTTCAATCTTCTTTTAGGAACACGCCATGCTTCACAGAACATCTTCAAAATCATCCACAGGATGTGTAACTCATCCAGTCGGCCAGACTTAGGAAGAACAACATCATCCGGAAGTAATTCTTCAATTACGAGCTCAATCTTCAATGCAGACCACCAACACAAATTGGACACAATCCAAAGACCTCCACAAGCTTTCCTGAATCACCAAGAACATCCACACTACTTCTGCTTACTAAAATATTTCTCTCCTTCATCCAGAACCTCAAGAACATAGTTTGTCATCACTGTGATATTGGAATAGATGCTTACAGACCTCCAAACCATGAACCAATTGAGTTGTCAATTCAAATTGACTTCTTAAACACTCCACCAAATCTGCAGAACAAGATATTTCATTTTCGGATCTCACCAAACCTTTCTGTGTCACTCTATCACCTCTGAACATCTGTCAGAACTGGTTTTACTCAATTGGCCATAAATTCTTCAAATGTTCATGAGGACCTCTCAAATCTCTACTGAATCATCTTAAGACACATATCTACAAACCCTTTGAAGTGCATCCTCTGATCTTCATCCCAACTGAGATTTTTACCTTATTGTCTTCACTATTCTTCTCTGTTCCTAATAAGACTAATGTTCTGAATATCCTCAGCATACAACTCATCCAATCCTTATCATCAATGCAACAAGAGTATGTTGACATCAATGACAACACTGGTTAAGCCCATACTTGCAACAATCTCCCCCTTTGTCATTGATGGCAACATATGATGTGAAAAACTATTTTAACCATCAAGACAAGAACTTCTCCTTACTGACTGTCATAGCTTCCCCATCAACCACAACCATTCACATGTCTTCTCTTCCTTTACTGCTTCCCCTTTGATTAGCAATCACTTTTGTGTTTCACATGTCTTCTCTCCCCCTTTGACATCAATGGCAAAAGGCACATACTTGCATTAATACCAACTGCTCCCCCTGAGTAGCAGCTTCCCATCATCAATCCAGACCACAAGATATGACTATGAGATCCACTGGACTAATGCACATCAGTGCACCTTAATTTAGAAATGGAGGGGTAATGACCCCTAACTTCTCCTTGAGATACTCAAAAGAGTCCTTAGGTAGAGGTTTAGTAAAAATATCTACAATCTGATCCTTGGAGGGCACAAACTCTAATTTGACTTCATTCTTGTTCACTTGCTCTCTCAAAAAGTGAAACTTGATGGATATATGTTTTGTCTTTGAATGCAACACCATATTTTTTGATATATTTATTGCACTTGAAATATCACAGAAGATTGTGATAGGTTCCTCATACTCCACTCTAATGTCCCTTAGCATTTGCTTCATCCACAATACTTGAGTGTAACTACCTGCTGCTACAATATATTCTACTTCTGCAGTGGACAGAGATATTGCCTCTTGTTTCTTGCTTAGCCAAGAAACTAATCTTTTCCCTAAAAAGAATGCTCCACCACTGGTACTCTTTCGGTCATCCACATCTCCTGCCCAATCTGATCTGTATATGCATGAAGTGAGAAATCATGATCTCTAGGATACCATAAACCATACTAAACTATCCCTTTTAGATATCTGAGAATCCTCTTGATTGCCATGACATGAGATTCTCTAGGATCAGCTTGGAATCTAGCAACAAGACCAACAACATTCATAATGTCAAGTCTAGTTTGAGTAAGATACAATAGTCCTCTAATCATTGACCTGTACTTTTTCTGATCAGTGTTAGGAGAGTCATCATCTTTGCTCAATTTAAATCTGGTTACCATGGGAGTACTCATTGGTTTTGAGTCTTCCATCCCAAATTTATTTAGCAATTCTTTCACATATTTGGTCTAAGATATGAAGATTCATTTCTTTGTTTGGGTGATTTGCAGACCCAAGCAGAAATTCATTTTCCCAAATGTAGACATCTCAAATTCACTTTTCATTTGATTTGCAAAAGTCTTTCACATACTATCTCTTCCTCCAAAAATGATATCATCAACAAATACTTCAACAATCAAGATATTTTGATGTTTAATTTTGAAGTACAAATTACTATCAGTAGTACCTTTGTTGAAACCAATCTTCAAAAGATGCTTATCTAGTCTTTCATACTAGGCTCTTGGGGCTTGTTTGAGTCCATATAGTGCTTTCTTCAACTTGTAGACCATATCACCATGATTAAACAATTGAAATCCATCTGGTTGCTTAATGTATACTTCTTCTTCCAAGTCACCATTCAAGAAGGTAGACTTGACATCCATCTGATATACTTTGAAGTCCTTGAAGGCAGCAAAGGCAATAAATAATCTGACTGCTTCAATTCTTGTCACCGGAGCAAAAGTTTCTTCAAAATCAACTCCTACTTGAGAGTAACCCTTGCAGACCAATTTGGCTTTATTTCTGACTACTTCACCATCTTCATTCAATTTATTCCAGAAGACCCATTTGGTTCCAATCACATTCTTGTTTCTAGGTCTGGGAACAAGATCCCAAGTGTGATTTTTCTCAATTTGCATCAGCTCTTCCTCCATTGCTTTAGTCTATCTTTCATCATTGCATGCTTCATTCACTGACTTTGGTTCAATCTTTGAAATCAGACAATACTCTTCTGAGTCTTGAGCAATATTTCTTCTTGTTTGAACACCTTTGCTTTTATCACCTATGATCTAATATTTAGAGTGATTCAGTCTTACATACCTAGGAATTTTGGGAGTTTCTTGCACTTCTATTTCTTGAATAGGTTCATTCAAACTTATCTCTTTTTCCTGATTCTTCAGATCATTCTGGATCTAAATTTCAAAAGGGGCTTGGACCAAAACATTATTCTAATCATCTTCATCATAATCATAAAACCTTGAGGGTTTTTCAACACCTTCATCAACCTTCATATTTGTACTTTCTATCATCCTTCTCAATCTCTTGTTATAACACCGGTATGCTTTTCTTTGAGTAGAATAACCCAAGAATATTCCTTCATCACTTCTAGCATCAAATTTTCCAAGGTCTTCATCTCTTTTAATATAACATTTGCTACCAAAGACTATGAAATACTTCACAATGGGAGTGATGCCAAACCAGAGTTCATAAGGGGTCTTGCCAGCATTGCTTCTGATTTGTACTCGATTAAGAGTATAGACAGCAGTGCTTACAACTTCTCTCCAGTAGATCTGAGGAACATTTGCTTCCATCATCATGGTTCTAGATGCTTCCCGGATGGTCCGGTTCTTTCTTTCCACAACTCTATTTTACTGTGGAGTCCTTGGAGCAGACAACTATCTTTTTATCCCATGTTTCTCACATAATTCTATGAACTCACCGGATGTGAATTCTCCACCTCTATTAGACCTCAGACATTTTATGTTTAATCCAGTTTCATTCTCTACCATAGCTTTGAATATTTTGAATTTCTCAAGAGCCTCAGATTTCTCTTTCAGAAAAGTCAGCCACATCATCTGGGAGTGGTCATTAATTAATAACATGAAGTATATATCACCTTGCAAACTCCTGATTCTTGCCGGACCACATAAATCAGTATGAACTAAGTCTAATAATCTGATAGAAAACTATTCCTTACTTTTGAATGTGACTCTGCTTTGCTTACCCAACTGACATTCTTTGCACAAACTATTAGTAGGTTTCACCAGTCTTGGAAGATCTCTTACAGCCTGTGTGTTGCTTATCTTAATGATATTATCAAAATTCACATGACACATTCTTCTATGCCACAACCAACTCTGATCAATTTGAACAAATAAACAACTTTTACCAGTACCAACCAAGTGGAAGATATTACCTTTTGTTTAAGTACCAGATGCAATCTCTGTTCTAGAACTTTCGAAGATCTTACATTTTCCATTCTTGAATTGGAGATCATAGCCTTTGTCCACCAACTGTCCAACACTGAGAAGATTGTGCTTTAGACCTTCAACATACAGTACATTACTGGTTTTGTTCTTTCCATCAAAAGAATAGTTCCTCTACCTCTGATCTTGCCAGCATAATTATCACCAAATTTTACAACTCCACCTTCATATCTTTCCAAATCTATAAACTTATTTTTGTCACTTGTCATATGGTGGGAGCATCCACTGTCAATGACCCAATCATCCTTTTCTTCAACTTGGGCAGCCAGAGCCCTTTCTACCATTTTATGATTGACAGATTCAGAGGGCGTTGGATCTTCTTCCTTGATGGCAATAAACACCAAGTCACTTCTAGATTTGTTTCATGTCTCCGATTCATCATCTGTTACTCCTTCATCATCTTCATGAACGTAGTAACACTTCTTTTGAAATCTTGATCTATTAGGGTTTGGCCTAGAAAATCTTTTCAGACACCTTGAGGCAAAATGACCAATCTTATTGTAGTTAAAACATTTGAAAGGAAATTTTCGTTCATACTTACCGGATCCTCTTGGCAGTCTTTTTGCAATGAGAGCCTCAAGTTGTTTAGCTTGTAATTCATCCTCTTCCAGATCCTTTCTTTCTTTCTCATACCAAGAAGATTTTCTTGAGGAACTTTGACCTGGATCATATCTTTGTTTGCCTTTTGTAGAGGCACTAGCTTTGAATGCTGATTCAGTCTTGGGAAGTGCATCACCAAACTCAACTAACTCGAATGCAGATATTTTTCCAACCAATTGATCCCTTGTGATAGTTGTTAAGGATATGATTTCCTCAATAGCAACAACTTTGTGTTTATAAGCAAGAGGTAAGGATCTGAGAACCTTAGCAACAATTTCATCTTCATCCAGAACTCCACCAGCACATCTGATGCCACAAACAAGCTCATTTACTTTTGTTATGTAAGAAGTGATATTCTCTTTGTAGACACCCAAATTTGTCCCAACTTTGTCCATGTCCTACAACACCTTGTTAAAACATCATTAAGACATCATGTAGCATTTTGTCCTAAATCCCACTCTCAATCCCATTTATCCATTAACCAATTAATTAAATAAATTTTATTTATTTAATTAAAATCCCATCCTTATCCCACTTAGCCAATTAATTAAATTAATTTTATTTATTTAATTAATTTCCACATCATATCCTAATCCCACTATCCAATTAATTAAATAAATTTTATTTATTTAATTAATATCCAACTCATATCCCAACTAATTCAAATATTTTATTTGAATTAAGTTCTCACATTTCATTATAAGCCAACTTTCCAATTAATTAAATAAATTTTATTTTAATTAATTTATCTTATTATTTAGCCGACATGTGTGCCTCTTTCATTTAAAAAAGATAAGTGGTACTATAGCCTTTTATTTAATATCTTTCATATGTAGTACTTTTTATGTACACAAGCACACATGAGCTCTATTCTCCTGACACTTGTCAAATGACTACAACTCCCTTGAAGAGTGGGATAACCAAATCAATCCTAGCCATCCACATCAATCAATTAGCTTTTTAATCTCAACCATCCATTTGAACCAAGCCTTTTCTATAAATCAAACCCCTCATAAGCCATTAGCATGCATTGAGCTTCAAGTAACATTATTCTGCCAAATTATCTAAAGCATGCATTGATCCTCAAGTATCCACATGCTGTACCAGATCTTTGCCGACTGTACCATTTCCATAAATCTACATTTCTGGGCGCAAATCAGGGAATTTTCTTGATTTCTTTACATTTTTGGAAAGCTCTCTGAAAATTAATAGGGGTCTCTTCTTTTATTTTTTAATTTTCAAACCAAAAATGTATCGAAATAATCAAATCTAATTCAGCTATGCATCTAAAATTACAATTTTCCTTGCCTGATGAGCTTATTTTTTATGCATGCATTATAATATCATTTTTTTTTGTTGTAGGTGATCATATGGAGCTTTAGCAGCAGTAATATCAATCATCTACAACAACTTAGAAAGCAAAAATAATCAGGTGCACTCATTCTAATCTTTCATCTTAATCATTTGTTTGAATTACACATTTCAATTTGGGCATAAAATGAACAATTGTTTGCAAATTCACATCAAAAAAATGGGCTAAAACAAATCATTGTCTTTCATTACATTTAGATTTGGGCTTTAAAACAAGCAAGTGCTTGCATTGTCTTCCACACATTAAATTTCTAAGGTTAATGAACCCCATGCTAGTGTGACCAAGTAAATGTGTATGCTCTCTCGTCACATCCTACCATGAACTTGGAGATCAAAAACATTTACTTGTGTTGCTTTTGTTAAACCTTAGAGAGGCTTGCCTTGGTATCCACCCCAAGGGAACGACCTCGAGCGGTACTTTCATCTGGTCTACTATAAAAATCAGAGGATAAGGCGAAAGCCAAGTCTAACCAGTATTAGCGCTCACCATATAGTGCTAACTCGAAAGGAGGTGTACCTTTGTGTATAGTAAAAATTCTAGTAGGGTTAGTTAAAGTCTTAAGTGGCTTGCTGGATGCTCGTGGGGTGACGGTCCCCCAGATTTTCACTAGAACCTCATTGTGATAGTGGCCTTGCCTTGACTAAGACTTGTAGACACCCTAAAATGACCGTGTCGTCGCATCACTTGCATTTCGTCATTTCTTCCTAATCACCTGCATTTCAACATTAATTAAATAATCTAATTATTTAATTAATTTCACCAAATTCTTCTAAATCACAAAATTGTGACATTAATTAAATAAATCCTCTTTATTTAATTAATTAAATTAAATTCCTCTATTATTCTTCCACAATTAAATAATTTTTAATTATTTAATTAAATCATTATCACCTTCCAAAATTCACATCTACATTAATTAAATATATCCAATTATTTAATTAATTCAACAAATTCCCTCTTATCTAAAATTAAATAATTCTTAATTATTTAATTAAATCAAATTTATTCTCCCAAAATCATGCACAACAATTAAATAAATTTATTTATTTAATTTGCTTTTAAATCTTCTAAATTAAATAATTCTAATTATTTAATTATTTCTTCCAAAATATCTTCTCTAAATTTAAATAAATCAATTATTTATTTAAATTACTTTTTCTTCTAATTTGAGTTATCTCTAAAATAACTCAAGCTTTCTTGCTCATCAATTAAATATTTCTATATTTAATAAAGCAAAATATCTTCTTTTCTCATGCAAATCTCTTCTTCTTGTTTTAAATCACTTAACTGATTGCTTTAGTCTTTTAATTGATTTATTTCTTCAGTTAACTTATTCTTCTATTCTTGATAACTCCTCTCATGCAAAAACAAGCAAGACACATGTCTTCTTCTCATTCGTTGCACATTCCTCAACTTATCTCCTTCGTTGATTCTTCCGAATTATCTGGATCGTTGATCGATTTTCCTTGAAATCTATATAAACCCCCCTCATCTCCTTTATTATCTCTCTCTTCGATCGTATTCTCAGGCACACTTAACAGAGCTTTGAGCATACAAAACGCGTCGATTGAGCACTCTCACGATCTCTTGACATTGATCTTTAAGCATATTGAGCACTACACTTGCTTGTTGCAGCTATGGCTTTGCAATTTTATTGAGCAATTCTACATTCAATCCAAAGGAAACAACACAGATTTCGGTAAAAGTCTTTATTGCATTGATTATTCGTTATGGCTTTTACTTAGATTCATTTCCTTTATGTTATTGGGTTCTTTGGTTTTATTAGTTTAGAATAGATCGATTTTCCATATACACATTCTGGCACGCCTGGTGGGACCCATTGGTCCTGATTTAATATCAAATTTGTGGAATTTTTAGTTTGATTTCACAGGTTTTTTAACTCTTTTTTTGGAGAGATTCGAAAAAAAAAAAATTTAAAGGAAGCTTGCTGGGCAAAAACGGAGGTCACGGTTGTGTTCGGAAGGGTCGAGGGACGAAGAAAAATATAAAATTTGACCTATTTCGGTGAAGGTAAAATTTTTTCACCTCTGGCACGCAACCCGAGGCCATACAATCACTGTGAGGTACGGTAAAAAAAAAAAAAATTCTTTTTTCAAAAAAAATTCAAAAAAAAAAATTCAAAAAAAATAAATAAATAAAAAAGCAAAAACAAAAACAAAAAAAAAAACAAATAAAACAAATAAAAAATGAAGTGTTTTTAGTTTTTATTTCTTTTAGAAAGTAAAACAAAGTAAAGAGAATCTTTTTTATCTTTTTTCTTTTTATTTTTTGAAAAAAAATAAAGCACCTTCAGCCCAGCAGCAGGTCACATCAGTGACCAGGAGCCAGTCACAGGGGGCTAAGACAGACCCCTCTTCAATGAGCTTTTTAAATGAATAGGCGATTTTCAAACCTCATTATCTTGGTCATACGGACACGTATTTCAGTGCTTTTTTTTTTTGAAATAGGCTAGAATTTCGTGATCTACATCGTGGTGAAATTGGTTTTTTCTCAAGATTCTCTGATTTTTCAGAAAATTGATTTTCTCACTGCTGTCTTTGTCTCGTCACAGTTTTTTGACTTTTCAAGCTTCATAACTTTCACAAACGGACTCGGATTCAGGTGATGTTTTTTTTGAAAGTTGGTATTTTTCTGTCCTCTACACAGTGGTAATATTTTTTCAAAGATTTTTGAGATCTATTTTTTAAGACCACTCATTGGCCTATTTTCAATCTCTGACTTCAAGCACTTGCTAACTTTTGAGTTTGTGGGGACCTAATATCACTTGTTGCAGCTTCTTATTACTCATACAGAGCAAATAGGTGTTTTTAACATGTTCATGCAGGATGAGCATTGAAGACCTCTTGATCTATCTCACTAAGTCTTAGAAACACATTGCATGCTTAAAAGGATAATTGAACAAATCTTTTCTTGCAATCTAAGTCTTAGGAACATACTGCTTTTCTTAAGGGACAATGGACATGTATGAACAAACACCTCAATTTTCTAAAGGACAATGGACATGAATGCCAAACACTTCATTTCATAAGGGACAATTTACAACTACAATCGTGTGTGTGCATAGCTTAGTTGCACCTTATTTTTCTTATAATGGGACAATTGAACCTTTGTGTGACGTGCTTGATTTTACATTTTTTGTACTTCCTTTAGAAGGGACTGCTTTTGGATTGCGCTTCATCCAAAAGGGACGACCCTAAGCGGAGTTTTCCTTTGAACCGCTATATAAGAGGGATAAGGTGAAAGCCAAGTCCTAACCAACGTCAGCCTTACCTTGTGGTGCCAAACTGAAAAGAGGTGTACTAGCTCTTTGTGGAAACGATTTTCACATTGAGCGAAGTGTTTGAAACTCTTAGTAGGATTGGTTAAAGCTTTTAGTAGCTTGTCGCATTGCTCGTAAGGCGTTGGTCCCTCAAAGTCACTAAGAACCAATTTAGATAGAGACTACCCGACCTACCTCCGAACATTGCGGTAATCATCAGTGCAAGGGAAATCGATTTAAACCCTTAAGATACTCACCATTGGCTCCCTTGAGAAGAGATAGTATTCCCTTGGACATAAAACTCTTGTGACCTACTTGAGCTTTCCAAGGGGAGGGTGAGATATCCCTACCTATCGTCTCTCGCAAAGATACTAAATATCCGACACCTTTATGGAATGATATTTTTATCGACGGAGTATTAAGCTGTGAGCTGATCTACTGCAATGAAACCTTGTCTCTAGGGATAAAAAGTGCTTGTTATTGATTGCAACTGTATTAGACCTGTGGTAACATTGGGCTTGTTTGGAGCCTTGAACATACACTATATGTTGTGTCAGTCCTTGTGCCTTTTTTGACCACTTGTTTGCTGTGTTTTCTCTTGCCAAACCAATCCAATCAGAAACAGAAACATCTTTGCCTTTGAAAAACATCAGTCACTACTTCAGCGCCCCTGGTACTACAGCAGCTCGCCTTTGGTAATACAGTAGATTGCCTTTGGTCAGTAGTAACCTGCCTCTGGCAAAACTCTACTTTAGCGCCCTTGGTATAACAGTAGCTCGCTTTTGGTCACTGTAGCTCGCCTTTGGCATAGCAGTAACTCGCTATTGGCAGCTCAGTCCGTCGCCTCTGGCCCACAGTAGCACGCTTTTGGTAGCACAGTCCTGTGCCTTTGGTCAAACAGTATAGCGCCTTTGGTCTAGTACTTTGTGCATCAAAGTTTGTCTGTTTCTTCAAAGCATCTCATAGATTCCCAGCATTACATTGTGTCCTAAACATCCCCCATGGTCACCACTAGGCTACAGCAAACTATGAAGTTTAGGCAAGTTGTCCCTAAGAAGCACAAGTCACCCCCTCGCACACCACAATCAGGTCGTCTCAACGTTACTCCCAAAGTGACTCCTAGTACACCCGCAGCAAAACCAATCAGCTCTCCAAACATGCCGCACATAGATGAACTAAGCAATCCTCATGAGGATAGAACCCCTTTGATACATGCACTGCAGTATACCACAGGCTTGCCTCCAGATTTTGTCCCACAAGGTTATATCGTAGATCAAACCCCATCTCAAGAAGAGCGACACTTTGAAATAGGTCAATCCTCTCAAGAAGATGGGCAAGATCTTGATGAATTTATACAAGATCCTAGAGCTATAGTTGCCTTTGATAAAATCCTTAGTGAGAACTAGGATCATTTCTTTCGCTTGCTTGCAAAGCAAGGTGCCAAGTTACCTCCAGATTTTGATGTGTCCACTCTCAAAGAGAGCACCAAGCCCAAGAAACCATACAAGCAGTGCAAACCATGTCCACAGCAACTACGCCCTTACCTACTCAAGGTTCGCAGTATAGGAATCCCCTTTTTCAAAATCCAACAGGGGAGAGGCCCATATCACCGCTTTTGACTCCTATGGAGATCTATCAAAACCAACAAGAAACTCTCCAACGTCAAGCAGAGTTAGCTAAGCAAGCCACCTTAGCTCGGTCGAATGTGCAACCACCTCCTAAAGTGTCCACCCCAAGCACAAGTGGAATCTTGGTTACCCCATCACGTGTAGGTTTCCCACCCAATTACAATCCCGGGAACACGTATGTAGCCATGCAACAAGGGTCTCAACATATGCCACCTCCTATATCATCACACCTGCATGTCTCTCAACCAATTAGAGTCACGCAGCCCCAACCACAACATTCTTCTACTCTCGTCGTCAAGCAGCCCCAACCACAACATTCTTCTACTCTCATCTTCAATCAACCCCCACCGTCGCAAAACACTTCTACCTATGTTCCTCCTCCACAACGTTCATCCACGCTCAACTTCTTTCATACATTACCTAGCCACTCGCAACATTCCCAACATCAGGTTTCCCAAAGCTATGTGCCACCTTCACAACCTAATCAAACGCACTTTAGCTTTCCTCCCCCCAATACGTTTCTTCAACCATTGCAGAGCCAACATTCTTACCTAGCGCCACCTCCACCTCTGCCTAATCAAAACCCCCAATTCCAACCCAATCTGAACCAATCATACAATCCATACAATCCCAATCAATCTTACGACCTTTACAATACCACTGCGCATGGCTCACATTATAATCTTCCATATGGGCAACACCAACCACTTTTTGGACAACAGGAGACGTTACCAACCCCTCCCACGACTATGGAACTAAAGATTGCGGAGGTGCAACAACAGCTATCTGATCTTACGTTTGGCCACACCAAAAAGACCTTCTCTTTGGAGGAAGTGTGCCCTTATCCTTTTGATCGGTCATTACCAATGATCCCTTTTCCTCAAAATTTCACTATTCCAAAGTTCGATAAGTACAAAGGAAAAGGTGACCCAAAAGACCATCTTAGGGAATTCTATCTTGCTTGCTTCGAGGTCTCTCACAACGACACATATCTTATGCATCTTTTTCCTCGCAGTCTTGGAGGACAAGCAATAGAATGGTTCTCACACTTACCTATGGGTATCAAGTCTTTCAACGAGCTAGCAGAAAAGTTTGCCACCCATTTTTCTTACAACGCAGAGCATGAGATTTCCATGACGGACCTATGCAACAATAAACAGAAAAATGGTGAAACTTTCATTTCTTTCCTCCAACGATGGAGACAAATGGCTAGTAAATTCCCTTTCAAGATTCCAGAGAAACAGCTTGTTAGCATATTTGTACAGAACCTCAACCAAGAGTTAGGTTTCCATTTGCAAATTCTTAGTGCTACAACCTTCGATGAAATCACATACAAGGGTATCAACATTGAGAAGGCCCTCATCGCTAAGGGTGTGGTCAAAATCTTTAAGGAGACGAAAGATAGCAACTCGCATCAACAGTCGAATGATAAACCCAAATATTGGAACAAAAACAAAAACATGGTCAATGATGGAGTGGTCGATACTAAGCAGGTCCAAACGTTGCAAACACCGCTGCAACTCTCCAAACCAAGTCAAGCTCCACCTCAACAACAGCAGCAACAAAGGCAGCCTTATCAAAATCAACAACGACAACAAGAGCGGCCCCAACAAGATTACCCTCCGCGACGTCAATTTACTCCTTTGGGAGTACCCATCGAATCGGTCTTATAGCAAGCTTTGCAGAAAGGGCTCATCACCCTACCTGATGCTCCTCCTTATGGAGAACCTGTCTACAAAACTACACGTTACAGAGACAATGAGTATTGTGAGTTCCATAGGAGCAAAGGTCATCGAACTGCATCTTGCATGAAGCTTAAGCACCTCATCCAAAACCTTATCGAAGCTAATCAAATCACTTTTGAGAATGAATCACCAACGCAACACACGAACAAGGATCTCGATATGTACAAGGAACCATTCCCTCATCATGGTCCACCTCCTCCTCAGGATAGAGGTAAAGGTATCAATCACGCTTCCACGTCCTTCGATTCCATTGTAGGTCGTTTTGAAGAGAGTCGAGTGTCTACCCTCACCATTAAAGGCAAATCTACGGATTGTGCTGTTACTACTCGTCGAGGTCATGTCACCATTCGTGCACCTACACCTAGGCTTCCGGTTCAGTCTGATTATAATCTTGTCGAACATCTAGGGAGAACACCAGCGCAGATCTCTATTTTAGACCTTCTACGGTCATCACCTGCACATCGAGTGGTGCTAGAAAAAGCCCTCCAAGAGTCGTCCGTTCCTAACAACATAGCTGTCACAGATTTCCAAGCTATAGTGGGTAATATTGCTTCACCTTACACTGTGGTCTTCTCTGAGAAAGACCTTCCCTCCCATGATCCTTGTCACAACGATGCCCTCCATATTGAAGTGCTCATCCATAAGCGCAAAATCAAACGCATCCTCATAGATGGTGGTGCTGGTCTCAACATCTGTTCTTTAAAGTTACTAAAGCAATTGGGATACTCTGAGGATCACGTCAACACTGAGCATAGTATTACAATCAAGGGGTATGATGATGCAGAACGCCATTCAGAAGGTGTTATTCACTTGCCTATACAACTGGGCCCTGTCATGCTTGAAACCAGGTGTCAAGTCCTTGATATTGAGCTGCCTTACAACATTATTCTTGGCCGCCCATGGATCCATGCAATGAAAGCTGTCCCCTCCACGTACCATCAGTCCCTAAAGTTCCCATACAATGGTACGGAGATCACCATCCCAGGAGATCCTAATCCTTTTGAATTTTGTCGTGTCTTGCAAGGAAGCTATAAGAATTGCAACCAAGTGCCTAAAAATGACAAAGCCCTTGAGTCCCCTCTCTATGTTGACCCTGAAACTCTCACGCAAGCCTCTACAAGTGAGCCTACACCCCTCCCCAAAATCACAACTCGCTTTCGGGATATAGGCTTTGGCACTTATGATATCTCTGAATCTTGTTGTGTAGGGCGGATGCCCTTATCTCCAAAATCTTACGGCAAACCACCCATTGCTAAAGTTACCAAAAAAGTAGCTATTCCTCCCCCAACATTCCTAACCCAATTCCAACATGGACGGTTATTGGAAGAGGAAACTATTGAGGACATCTCTTCTTGGCTCTACAAGGAGAAAGAACCAGTCACAATACCAGTCAAGCAGTATGGCAATGGCTTAAGGATAGTGAAAAATATGGGCTATAAAGGCAAAGGTGGCCTTGGGAAACAGAATCAAGGCACTATGGAGCCCATTGTGGTAACAAAGAAGCTAGACAAGAAAGGATTAGGATTTGGTAAGAAGGTACCACGCGCCTCGGACATCGAGTATATCCTCGACGAGGTAGCTAACACTTTTCCCGCCGATACGACGTCTACAGAGGATATCACCGATGACTCTTCCCTCCACATGACCAATCTATTCGCAGAATCCTCCATTTTTACACTATCCTCCGTATCCTTAACTTCCACCACCAGCACCCAGAATGTCACGCTTGTCTACCCTGAACTTATCGATTGGGACCAACAAGGGGCCCCCGTTATAGATGTATTTCAGAATGACGAAGCTTTAGCTGAGTTTATGGGACTTCGGTAAGGTATCCCTCTTGGCGATCACAAGGCAAGTTTTGTAATGGAACTAGAGCCCATGGCTTACTTTGGTGAGAATGCCAAATCCTCTAGTCGCAAAAGTGCAAATAAAGAAAGATCTCTAGGTGA
The DNA here is from genome assembly GCA_027924645.1 of Cunninghamia lanceolata. Classification (NCBI taxonomy): domain Eukaryota; kingdom Viridiplantae; phylum Streptophyta; class Pinopsida; order Cupressales; family Cupressaceae; genus Cunninghamia; species Cunninghamia lanceolata. Next base: position 15,974,923 of record BSBN01001215.1, on the reverse strand, counting down.
AAACCACACTGTGGCACCTCCTGATCATAAAATAGTAAAAATAAAGGACGTATCCAAAGGTGAAAACCCAACTGTGGCACCTGAGGATGGAGGATTTGACCTTCCTTTACCATCTAAGTACCAAGAGAAATCAGCTCTACTAGTGGAAGATTCTACAGAGATCAACCTAGGTACAGAACAAAATCCAAAGACAACATTCCTAGCGGCATCATTATCTGATACAGAGCACAGAAATCTTAAACAACTTCTTCTTGCAACGAACCATCAACTTTGCATGGACCTATGCAGATATGCCAGGGCTAGACCCTAAGCTGGTAGTTCATTATCTCACAGTTGATCCCAAGGTGAAACCAGTCAAGCAAAAATTGAGAAAAATGCACCCACAGATAGCTCTCTTAGTGAAGGTGGAGGTACAAAAGCTATTAGACGCAAAGTTCATACGACCTATCGACTATTCAAATTGGGTCTCAAACATTGTACCTGTGTCTAAACCTAATGGGCACATCCGCATGTGTAATGATTTCAGAGATCTCAATAAGGCATATCCTAAAGACGACTTTCCACTACCAAACATTGACATTATAGTGGACTTGACAGTAGGTCACGAGATGCTTTCTCTCATGGATGGATTCTCGGGTTATAATCAGATAAGGATAGCTGAAGAAGACCAACACAAAACAACCTTTACTTGTCCTTGGGGCAATTACTGTTGGTGTGTTATGCCGTTTGGTCTAAAGAATGCAGGAGCAACCTATCAGAGAGCAATGACAGTGATCTTCCACGATCTATTTCATCACATCATGGAAGACTATGTGGATGATATATTGGCTAAATCTTCTAGAGCGGATCACATACAAGTCCTAGGACAGATCTTCGACAGGCTTGAAAAATACCAAGTAAGACTCAATCCAAAGAAGTGTGTATTCGGCGTAACATCAGGGAAGCTGTTGGGATACATAGTATCTCGTAGGGGCATCGAAGTAGATCCAGCAAAAGTAAAGGCTATAGTGGAGATGCCTCCACCAAAGAACCTTAAAGCATTAAGGAGCCTCCAAGGAAGGTTACAGTCCATCAGGCGTTTTATATCACAGCTAGCAGATAAATGTCAACCCTTTCAACACTTGCTCCGAAAGGATGTCTCGTTTCGATGGGACAACAAGTGTCAGGCAGCATTTGATCAACTTAAGGAATATCTAGCTACACCTCCTGTATTGGTCCCACCAGTTGCGGACAAACCCTTGATATTGTACATCTCCACTACAAATTCGGCCCTAGGGGCCCTGCTAGCACAAAATGATGACTCAGGCAGAGAGCACGCAATTTACTATATCAGTAGAACCTTGGTGGGATATGAGCTCAATTATTCACCCATGGAAAGGGCTTGTCTAGCAGTAGTGTTTGCCTCCCAAAAGTTGCGGCATTACATGTTGAACCAACACACAAATCTGATAGCCAAGATTGATCCCTTGAAATATCTATTAGCAAAAGCAGCTCTCACAGGCAGACTGGCTAAATGGGTTATGATCCTTAGTGAGTTTGATATTGAGTACATGGATCGTAAGGCAATTAAAGGACAAGCCCTCGCGGATCAACTAGCAGAAGCACCTATGAAAGATACATATCCTATGGTCGCAGACTTTCCTGATGAGAACCTCTTCACTCTTTCCAACTCCATAATGTGGAAGTTATACTTTGACGGCTCTTACACACAGCATGGCTCAGGAGCTGTCATCTTATTTGTTACACCTCAGAATGACTACATTCCAAAGTCATATCGGCTCGCATTCCCTTGCACCAACAACATAGCCGAGTATGAAGCACTCCTCATAGGTCTCAATACAGCAGTTCAATGGGACATCATAGAATTACAAGTATATGGAGACTCACAGCTAGTCATTCGCCAAGTCACAGATGAATACCAAACAAAGGATGAAAAGCTGGTCCCCTACAAACAACTAGTGGATGCCTACAAACCACATTTTTCTAGCATCACATTTGAGCAAATTCCAAGAGAACATAATAAAGCTGCAGATTCTATGGCTTCTGTAGGGTCACTGATTGACATGCCTGCAAATACACAGAAGTGTGAATTCTTGATTGAGCAATTGTTGATACCAGCCGTCGATGTTCCTGTTACTGAAATCATCTGCGAACTTGTTGGTCCCAATTCCCCATGGTACGAAGATATCTATGAATACCTCAAGAACAAAACCTTTCCCCCTAACCTATCATCCACTCAACGTAAAACCTTTATCCGTCGATCCTCTCGTTACATCATTCTGGGTGATACACTATATCGCCGGAGTCTCGATGGTATCCTCTTACGATGTCTTAACGCGGAAGAAGCCGAAGTTACCTTACAAGACATACACGAAGGTGTTTGTGGCGCACATTCTACCGGTCCTAATCTTGCTAAAAAGATACTCAGAACAGGTTATTATTGGCCTACAATAGAGCAAGATGCTGCACAGTTTGCTAAGAAGTGTCTACAATGTCAGCAACATGGAGATTTGATTCACGCACCCGCTCATGAGTTACAACCTGTGACAACTCCATGGCCTTTTTCTCAATGGGGTCTCGACCTCGTAGGACAAATCCACCCTTCCTCCTCCAATGGCCACAAGTTTATCATTACCGCCACTGAGTATTTCACGAAGTGGGTGGAAGCCATTCCTATGACCTATATCACCGGTAAGCAAATAGCCAAGTTTATCCTAAACTACCTCATATGCCGGTATGGTATTCCCCAAGCCATTGTCACTGATAATGGGAGACCATTCAAGAACCAAGATGTTCATGCCTTATGCATACAGTACAATATCCAACATCGCTTTTCAACTCCCTACTATCCGCAGAGTAATGGCCAAGCTGAGGCTTCCAATAAAACCATTCTCAAAATCCTCAAGAAAATAGTCAATGAAGCTGGTCGTGATTGGCACTTGCAACTCAATCCCGCCCTATGGGCCTACCGCACTAGTATCAGAACACCAACTGGTGCCACACCATATGCCTTGGTCTTTGGCTCTGAAGCCATCCTACCTATAGAGGTCGAGATCCCATCACTCAGAGTATCCATGCAGGACCTGATCGGCGGAGATGAGTATCGCACTTCCAGATTAGCTGAGCTTGAACTACTAGATGAGAGGCGCCTTGCCACACTTAATCATCTCCATGTCTATCAAAACCGCCTCCGGCGTAATTACAACAAAAAGATCAAAGAAAGACGGTTTCAAGTTGGTGATCTTGTACTTAAGGAGAATCAGAGAAATCAAGCAGATCGAGAGAAGAAGGGCAAGTTTGAGCCTAACTGGTTAGGTCCCTTCATTGTCACAGCAGCATATGGATCGGGAGCTTATACTTTAGCTACACCTAACGGCATTCCTCTAGATGAGCCACTTAACAGTGTCCATCTCAAGAAGTTCTATGCCTGATCCTCAGAGTATTCCCACAAAAAATCAAAAACATCAAAAAAGTCAAAAAAAAAAAAAAAATCAAAAATCAAAAATACAAAATACAAAAATACAAAAACATTCATCCTCTGGTGAAAACCTGGCAAACAGGCGCCTTGGATAAGTACCATAGTGAAAACCTGGCAAACAGGCACTATGCGTAGAGTCAACATCCATCATCTATCGAGTCCTATCCACTCCTTGTCCAGTTCGCAACCTGCTTCATCCATCCATCCGTAATAAAACCATTGACTTTGTTTGCATTTCCATCTCCCTATCTAGTATAGCTTGGAAATTTGTCAATGTCCATCATCGTCATCCCACGGCTTGATCTGTGTCTACAGTTAACACTGTCTGATCCTAGGTCAAGTCTTTCTGTGTCTTCTTCGGCGGTCACCCCTACAGTTTCCTCTACCAGAATGGGGGCAACTCTTTCCTTAGCTTTAGTCTAGGATTGGTTCCTTGTTTGCGGTTCGCAGCGCATACTTCAACCTTATCTCATTTCCACAGGTAACACCCTTTAACGGACACTTCGCTCCTACGATAAGGCTGTTCTCTTCTCAACACTTGTTCTACATCATCACCTCCCCCAGAACTACATATCATCTTTTCAATCTTAAGGTACCTTGATCCCATGGACATGGGTATGTAGGCAGTCTGGAATACGAAGCACGTTTCCAGTACTCAGGTACATAAGATCACCTCTTCTCCGCTCTTTTCCCACATCATCACACTAACCAGAACTACATATTATCATCTCTTCTCAATCTTAAGGTACCTTGATCCCATGGATATGGGTATGTAGGCAGTCTGGAATACGAAGGAAGTATCCAGTACTCAGGTACATAAGATCCCCTCCTTTCACCTTGACCCATTCATCACTCTATCCAGAACTACATATTTATCACGTTCACCTTCCATCGTAAGTGTGCCTTGATCCCGTGGACACAGGGTATGTAGGCAGTCTGAAATACGAAGGATGTATCCAGTACTCAGGCACACACGATCTACCATTCTCCACCTGTTTCAATCCATTAGCACTGTCACCCTTCTAGTCTTCCGTTTGTCAAAATCCATTCGCCTCGACTTGACTAACTCAAGCAGCAAGCTAGCGCATCCTTTCAAAGCAAAAGTCCTTAACAAACTTGAAGCAAAGAGGCCTACTTCCAGAGTCATCTACTGTCCTGCATACCGATTGCCAACATCAACTAAGTACCGCTTAACCAAGCCCTAGATCAACAAGCTTGTCTTCTACGAAGTGTTCCATTGTCGAGACCAACACACGTGTCTCCTACGACATGTGGCATTTCCCGCAGCAAGACATTGTCTTTTTCGGTAGATAGCACCCTTTAACGGACACAGAGTTCCTACGATAAGGTTGTTATCTTTCCTATCCAATCTATCCTGAGCAACCTCTTTGGCAAGAGAATATGTTGGCTGTATGTTTACTTTGTAAGTCAGTCAATTTGTGTTATGGTTTATCTTTTGTTCCCTATTCCTATACCTATTCAAAGCTACCTTGATTTATCTATAATCTTGGTATGTTGCGATGTAGTACGGATTTGGGGCATAGTCATTGTTTTCGTGTGCCGTGTTTGAGGAATGATCTTTAGTATCTTTCTTGGCATTCTATTTATCTTGTGTGTGTTAGGACCTAGCATCTTACATATTAATAATTCTTCTTGCATTTACATGTATTGAAGTTTATTTTATGTTCAAGACTATGGCTTATTCACATGTTCCAACAAGGTCATATTATGTCTAAAGGATCTGGGTTCAAACCGTTTGCTTGCAAAGTCAACGTCCACGCACTCAGATATTATAGCACCTTGGTCTTTTATACCTTGGTGGCAAACTATCCACGTGCTATATCAAAACTAAGGATTGCTCTTTATAAACAAATGTGAAACCATTGCAACAAGCTCATCCATCTACCCCTCTATTCATCCATGGCCTTATATCATTTTTCAAGCAAAGATCGATCAACAGTCTTTTCTATCATGTTCTCTTCTATCTCCACTTTCTTCTATCTATCATCAACCCAGCCTTATCTGTCTCCAACAAATCTTCTAGTCGAGCGTCAACATAGTTCTTCTGTCGCTTCCATGTCTTTCCTCTCGAGGGGGCACCCTACACTAACTATGCTGGGGCAACTACCTACACTGGGGCATCAAAAAATTATATTACATCTTCAACAATCATTTTCTTTGACGCAACGCTACATGCTGCATTGCATCAAAGAGGGGAAAAATGTAGACACCCTAAAATGACCGTGTCGTCGCATCACTTGCATTTCGTCATTTCTTCCTAATCACCTGCATTTCAACATTAATTAAATAATCTAATTATTTAATTAATTTCACCAAATTCTTCTAAATCACAAAATTGTGACATTAATTAAATAAATCCTCTTTATTTAATTAATTAAATTAAATTCCTCTATTATTCTTCCAAAATTAAATAATTTTTAATTATTTAATTAAATCATTGTCACCTTCCAAAATTCACATCTACATTAATTAAATATATCCAATTATTTAATTAATTCAACAAATTCCCTCTTATCTAAAATTAAATAATTCTTAATTATTTAATTAAATCAAATTTATTCTCCCAAAATCATGCACAACAATTAAATAAATTTATTTATTTAATTTGCTTTTAAATCTTCTAAATTAAATAATTCTAATTATTTAATTATTTCTTCCAAAATATCTTCTCTAAATTTAAATAAATCAATTATTTATTTAAATTGCTTTTTCTTCTAATTTGAGTTATCTCTAAAATAACTCAAGCTTTCTTGCTCATCAATTAAATATTTCTATATTTAATAAAGCAAAATATCTTCTTTTCTCATGCAAATCTCTTCTTCTTGTTTTAAATCACTTAACTGATTGCTTTAGTCTTTTAATTGATTTATTTCTTCAGTTAACTTATTCTTCTATTCTTGATAACTCCTCTCATGCAAAAGCAAGCAAGACACATGTCTTCTTCTCATTCGTTGCACATTCCTCAACTTATCTCCTTCGTTGATTCTTCCGAATTATCTGGACCGTTGATCGATTTTCCTTGAAATCTATATAAACCCCCCTCATCTCCTTTATTATCTCTCTCTCTTCGATCGTATTCTCAGGCACACTTAACAGAGCTTTGAGCATACAAAATGCGTCGATTGAGCACTCTCACGATCTCTTGACATTGATCTTTGAGCATATTGAGCACTACACTTGCTTGTTGCAGCTATGGCTTTGCAATTTCATTGAGCAATTCTACATTCAATCCAAAGGAAACAACACAGATTTCGGTAAAAGTCTTTATTGCATTGATTATTCGTTATGGCTTTTACTTAGATTCGTTTCCTTTATGTTATTGGGTTCTTTGGTTTTATTAGTTTAGAATAGATCGATTTTCCATATACACAGGACTTGTTGAAGTATCTTCATGTGCTTGCTTAACCATCATCACATTCTTCCAAACTAAAACTTGCTTATGTGTCTTGTGTGAGTGATTCATGTGTGTATATGCATAATCATTTGTTTGAATAATGCCACATCAAGCTCTAAACACCTAAACACGTAAAGACAAGTCATCCTACACATTCTTCCAATAACATTCAAACCCAATCACTTTCATCCCAAACATAGCCTAGTTATCATCCAACCCTTCATATCCACATCATCCAAGCAATCCACATCATCATCCAAATCCCTAAACAAGCACTTGCTAAAAGGACTTAACACAAACGCTTGGTGACAACATGTCTACACTAGAGGACCTAGAAATCAAATTCCAAAGATTCCTCTAAAATCTTTATCAAGGATCACAACCCCTAAACCAAGACGCCATTGAAATATTACAATTTTTCATCTAAAAAGCTCAACCCCACATAAGCCAATCACCTCAACTGCAACACTTCGTAGCCCAAGTTCAACACCTTTTAGCCACTAATCAAGCTCGACAAGTACAACAATCCTTAGCCATTCACTATCAAACTAATCCACTTCATAGCCACATGTCATATCCATCCACTTCCTATCAACTTAATCCACCTATCCACCAAGTCAATGCCACATCAACCTATGAACATCCACCTCAAGCTTATCCAATCCCTCATGCCACCATTCCAATGCACTATCAAGCCCATCCACAAAGCAATCAAGTGATATTACAAGAACAACATCCAAGTCCCAATGGTCCCTTGTACATAAATCAAGCAAGTCCAAGTACACCTTTTCAACAAGACCACCAAGCACCATTGATAGACCTAAGTCCACCTTTCCAACAAGAATCATATCCAAATCCAAGTGGCCCCTTGTACATAAATCAAATGAGTCCAAGTTATCCTATGCAAGACTTAATTACATTTGACAAGGGAGATACCAATCTAGAGTGGCCTCCACCATCTAATCACATGCCAACACATGAGCCAACAAGTCCTATCCCAACACCACCATGTGATCCCATTCCTAGTCCATTGATCCCTCCGTCTTCCAAATCACCAAGACATTCATTACCTTCATCACCATGTCATTCTAATCCTTCACCAAAGGATGCGGCTGAGATAGTTTTACAAAGGATGCTTGAAGCAAAACTCATTGAACTTCCTGAAGTCAAACCATGTGAAGAAAGTCCATATGATGAACATGATTATTGTGCATACCATAGGACCAAAGGCCATAATACAAATCAATGCCCAATATTTGTCCCAATTGTTTACAAGGTGTACCTACCTATAATGAGAAATCATGCCACATCATCCCAATCCCATGTGTCACCCCCATCTAGTCCAAATCCTAATCCACCCAATCCAATTAGCCCCCAACCTAATCCTAATCATAAGCCTACAGCACCATCTACCCTTATCATCCATCCATTATATTACTCATCCACTCATACACTTGTAAAGGATGTGATCCATTGGCTACTAGCTAGGAATAAACTACCTCCATGTCAAACACCCATTTATGAACCTACCAAAGAACTTCCAAAGGTCATGTCCAATCCTATAATCCCATCATGTGGTCCACCTATCCTTGATCCTATCCATGAGCTTTCCATTAACCCTTCAAGCCCATCATGTGACCTACAAGACATCAAGCCTATTCAAGAGTCTCTTATTATGAATCCAAGGGTCATCCAATTCCATTCAAGCAACTCAAGAGGTATGTCAAAGGTTTAATCCTAAGCATGTGGAAACATTAAGCCCTAGTCCAACTCAGGATCAAAACACTTTCATGCAACCCATCCATAACATTTACCTTCTTTATGATCAAGATGATACCTATGAAGAAGCTATCCATGAGCACCTTGATCCTATCCATAATCTTATATCCATCCATGAGCAAGATATCCAAATTGCTCCTAGTCATCTGCCATCTAGCCCTATCCGTAATGAGCAAACATCCAATTGTCATGATGACACACTTATTCCCCAAGTAAGCATAAAAGATCAAACAAATAACTTGGATCTTAGTGAACACAATGTTAATCAAGATCCTAATGATCCTCCTTCCACATCCACCATTGATTCCACTTCAAGTCCACCATCATGTCCTGTTGGTCTTACCACCCTTATACATGAGTGTTCTTCCTTAGGACAACAACGACCTGTATCCACTTCACTTTCTCCATCCAATAAAGAGCTCAAGTCTAGTGTTCAAACCACACCAAGTCCTATAGTCAATCGCATCCTCCAAAACATGAACTACAAAGGCAAAGGCCTAGGCCTTTATGAAAAAGGTATTTTGGAGCCAAACCATGTCAAAATCCCTCCATGCTCATATGGCCTTGGATACACACCCTAATACAAACAAGGCCAAGATGTCGGTAATCCCTTCATGCATCCTAAGCCTACCACTTTCCATCGCACCCCCTATCATCTACCCAAGACATATGTAGCCATTCCACCTCCATCAACTTATAAATGTCCAAAGCATGTGACCATACACCTTCCACCATCCACTTTTCCTCCACTTTTACCAACTCCTAATAGCCCTCCATCCACCTTGCCACCATTGCTTCCAACACCTAACATACCTATCATTCATAAGCATCCTTACGTCCCTAATCATGGCCAACAAAAGCACATATCATTTAAGCATAAAGCTTCTAATTATTCCATCCACTCCACCCACCCCATGGGATTCAAAAGCAAAAAATTTGATGCCTCCACCTATAAAGCTAAAAATCCTACCAAAAATCGTAAAGGTCTTCATACCTTAGGACATAAAGAATCAAACTCAAAGAAAAGTTCATATAAGCAGCCATCTAAACCCTTACGTCCAAATGCAAAATGGTTTGGGTTCCTAAGCAAAAAGCTAGCAAAGAAAATGAGGCATCCTTATCCACCTCTCAAGAATCCCAATCACCTATATCCATCCAAAAGCCTACTTCCACCCAAAACTTCCATTCCCTTCAAAAATCCCACAAGCAAAACAAAAGCACTAAAAATACTAAATCTATGTGGGTTCCTAAGTCACTTCATCAACCATATCCTAAGCAAACATCTCCATTGCTTCCTACACCACCATCCAATCAAAAGATTCAATGTTTATCATGGTGTGTGCAACCATTGGTCATGGTTCCCTTCCATTCCAAAACATTCCCACATGCCTCCATCTCCCCATCCTTCATCCATTATCCTACATATCTCCTCAATCACCTTCCTATGGTCCAGGCTTTTGCATAAGCCTTTTATCCATCCATCCTTGCATGAACCTTCCATAATCCACATTATAATCCATTATCTACCTAATCCATCTCCCATCCATGCAATCCCTTATCAACATCTATGAGCACAATTGACATGGTCCATGTGAAGACATCATCCATCTCTAGCAGGACTACCAACATTCATAACACTAGACACTTGAGCCCCTCCTATCCATTACCATGGTGAAAACCTGGCAAACAGGCACCATTTGTAATTGTCATCCCATCTAAAAAAGTAAAAAAGAAAAGAAAAATCAAAATAGTAAAGAGAAAATCCTTTCATCCAATGGTGAAAACCTGGTAAACAGGCACCTTGGATAAGTACCATGATGAAAACCTAGCAAACAGGCATCATGTGTAGGTTGATCTTCTATGTCACTTACACTTGGGGGCACATTGTCTTGTCCAACCTATCCATTTCCAAACTATCTATCCCATTATATCATACCATCCTACCATCCTTAGCCATTACATAAACATGCCTATCCCACTGAACCCATTTATCCATCCTCCACCTTTTGATCTTGATGAAGACAGGGGAAAAATGTTGAAACATGTTTGGATATTTCTTGACATACCTTCTTTCCAAACCAAGTCCTATCCATTGACCATTTATCCATCTCATTTAAACCAATCCATCATGTCATCCCTTGGTCATGAACTTTGTCATGTAAAAATCCTAAGCATTACCACCTAGAATGGGGCAAGTTCTTCCTATGCAACATAGCCTTTGAAGATCACATCCTAGCTCCCTTATGATCCATCCACTATGGCGTATCCTTATCACGAGCTTTACATCTATCATGAGCTTTCCACTATAGCCTACCTATCCATTTTTCATGAGGCATGCATGTTGCAAGTATGAGGTTATCCAGTGTTGTCATTGATGTCAACATACTCATATTGCATTGACAAGAAGGATTTGATGAGCTGTGTGCTGAGGATATTGAGAAAATTAGCCTCAGTCAGGAACAGTGAAGAACAGTGATGAGAAGAAGGTAAATGTACTGTATAGGATGAGAACCGGAGGATGCGGATTAAAGGGTTAGTAGATATGAGTCTTGAGATGCTACAGTTAAGATTTCAGAGGTCCGCATGAAGATCTGAAGGAGTTGTGGCTGCCGGTATAGAACCGGGTCCGGCAAGTATCCAGAGGTGACAGAGGATCACAAAAAGGTCCGGTAAGGTCCGGAATTGTATCATCCTAATCTGCGGATTGGACTGAGTGTTTGGGATGTCCTTGTGATGTGTCATCCTGATTTGTGTATGATTTGGAGGTCCGGAAGTACCTCTTGCATTATGACAGTGGCGACAGACTGTGTTCTTGAAGTTCCGGATGAGGAAGACAAGAGATCCCAGTAAGTAGAGGAAGTGCGGATGTATCCGGACATTAAGACAGGCTTGTGAAGGTTCTTGGATCATGTTTAGGTTGTGTTGTTGGTCCGCATTGATGGTAGAGCCCGGAATTGAAGTTATTCTTCCGGATGAAGTTCTTGCTCTGTTTAGCCGACCGGATGAGTTGTTCATCCTGCGAATGTTCTTGTGATGGCCGACCGGATGTGTTATTCATCTTGCGGATACTCCTATGATTGTTTGCCGACTTAGATGTTTGTTCCTAAGTCGATGTCTTGTATAAATAACCGTTTGTGAGTTCATTTCAAAGTGGTGGTGTGAGGATGAGTATGGTATAGCGAAGAAACGTGCGAAAGGCAGAGCAGAGATTGTTGGGCTTAATTGGAACTGATCCGGACATGATAGAGATGTCATTCTCCAGTTCAAGACTGTGATTTTTATCACTTTGTAGACAGTGTGTCTCCTTGTAGGCAGTGGGCCTCTTTGTGAGCAGTGTGCTCAGGCAGTGAGCCCTTATTGGCATGTGCCATTCATTTTTTTTCTTTATTCTTCTAACAGAGAATAATTCTTGGGTTAATCACCCCGTGGTTTTTCCCTTAACCGGGTTTTCCACGTCAAAATCTTGGTGTTCAATGTGTTGATGCTTATCTGCTCTTGTGTTTATGTATTATGCTTCCATGGATGATTATTTGATATGCTGCTAACTAACAACAGAGAATTAAGTGTTTGAATAAGAAGAAGTTCTATACAACTGATTCACCCCCCCCTCTCAGTTGTATGCCCTAGATCCAACAATGCATCCATCCATTATGTGGCCTATCCTCTTATCTATCCATCTATCATGAGCCTTTCATCACATTTACTATGAGCCCATCCTTTCATCCATCGTTTGTACCTAGACTTGGTTTTCTCCCTTGTCATTGGTATCTAGCACAAAGGCTACTCCAATTGTAAATCCATTGGCATTTTCCAAAACATTTCAAAAAACACAAAAGAAAAAAAAATTCCAAAAACAAAAAAAAAATCAATATCGAACGAAAAATCCAAGCAATAACACCAATCATATCATCCAAAACAATCAACTCCATCAAAATTCAAATCAAAATCAAACTCATCATCATCATCAATTCTTCCTATCAATAACATTAATTCATACATTTCAATCAATCAATTTCCAATCATATCAATCAAATCAATCTCAGCAATGATCTTAAATCCAAGCCACACTAATCCATGTCAAGCAAGCCAATCAATCAAGGAACATTATCCAATCAAATCAACAGGTTTTGATCCTAATCTTGTCATGAGCCCAATCAATCATCATGAATCATCATCAATGGGATATAGCATTCCCACATCTTTGTGTTGATCTAGGGATATAGCTTTCCCCACAATGACAACACTATTATCATCATCAATCAAAAAATCAATTATTGGTTTATGACTTGACAAGGGCAATACCTTGTTTGTTTTACATCCTTTGAGCATACTGAGAACACTTGCTTATGCTTAGATTGAGTGGACACTCTAATCATCATATCATCACTATCATCATTCAAAACAATCAACCCAGCAACAATAAACATCATAACCAAAGCACATCAAGCCAACTATCAAAACAAATCCTATCAATCATCAGCATCAACAACAAAGCACATCAAGCTAGCCATCAAAACAAATCCAATCACTTCAGCAAATCAAAAGTAGCTCAATCCACCACAAATCATCCATCATTCATCAAATCAATCTAATCAGCATTTCATCATCTTCCAACCATTCCAAACAAAGATCCAAATGCAAGCCCATCCTTAATCCACACCAATCAAGTTAATCAATCAAGCCAAGTTATCCAAACGCAATCCATGGTCTTGATCCTAGCCTTGTTGTAAGCCAAATCAATCAATCAACTAGCCAACCAACTCAGCAAACAACCCTGTGTTGATCTAGGGATATAGCTTTCCCCGCCATGACAACACTCTCAACTATCATCAATCAAACAATTAATCATTGGTTTACAGCTTGACAGGGACAATACCTTGTTTGTTTTTGAATCATTTGTGCATGCTTGCTTGCTTGCTTGTGTGTGTTATCATTTTATCTTGCATTTACATCAATCAGTATCAATCTAGCTAATATTCATATCTTGTGTATGTTGGAATAGCTTTTTGCACTATCCTTTGCATCTAAGGTCATATCATACCTTTTGTGCATTAGGACTCAATGCTCTAAGTTTACTTCCTCATACATTTGACAAGGTTGTATTATGCTGGGGCACGAGACACATCATCACCCTGGTCCTTATACCTTGGTGCATAACATCTAGTGCTATATCAAACATCATGGTTTCTCACTTTCATTGCAGCATAACACATCATCATTTATTTTATCTATCCCTTTATCTTTCTTTCTTAGCCAATCCATTTCTTTTCGAGAGCCTACCCGTGTTTGTCCAACCCGCATACCCTCTCGAGGGGGCATCATCATCCTATCTTTCCATCATCATCATCATCATCACTATCCTTTTCCTCTATCCACACCTTAACTTCTTTGAAATGATGTTACTCGACATAAATCTCATCATCTCGAACATCATCTCAAAGAGGGGCAAAATGTAGACACCCAAATTTGTCCCAACTTTGTCCATGTCCTACAACACCTTGTTAAAACATCATTAAGACATCATGTAGCATTTTGTCCTAAATCCCACTCTCAATCCCATTTATCCATTAACCAATTAATTAAATAAATTTTATTTATTTAATTAATTTCCACATCATATCCTAATCCCACTATCCAATTAATTAAATAAATTTTATTTATTTAATTAATATCCAACTCATATCCCAACTAATTCAAATATTTTATTTGAATTAAGTTCTCACATTTCATTATAAGCCGACTTTCCAATTAATTAAATAAATTTTATTTTAATTAATTTATCTTATCATTTAGCTGGCATGTGTGCCTCTTTCATTTAAAAAAGATAAGTGGTACTATAGCCTTTTATTTAATATCTTTCATATGTAGTACTTTTTATGTACACAAGCACACATGAGCCCTATTCTCCTTGACACTTGTCAAATGACTACAACTCCCTTGAAGAGTGGGATAACCGAATCAATCCTAGCCATCCACATCAATCAATTAGCTTTTTAATCTCAACCATCCATTTGAACCAAGCCTTTTCTATAAATCAAACCCCTCATAAGCCATTAGCATGCATTGAGCTTCAAGTAACATTATTCTGCCAAATTATCTAAAGCATGCATTGATCCTCAAGTATCCACATGCTGTTGAAATATCATTAGAGCCTTTGCATCCTTCATCTATCATCCTCATATCATTTTCATCTTAATGTTATGTTGCAGAAGTGAGCACCCAACATTATTCCAACAATAATCCTTCAAAATCTTGCATGCTCATGCGAGGTGGAGAAGAGCAATGGAGATAAATCAAGCATAGCGTGGAGATCGGTTTGCATTTACATTTGTTATTTTGATTTTCATGTTGTCTTGTGCTTCATTGTGCATTGCTAGGGTTTTTATCATTGCTGTTTATTCATTTACCCTGATTTGCAATTTTACCCTAACTACACTCTTCTTCACTCATCTTCAGGTTTTCAAATTTTCCTTTCAGACTCTGTAGCTTGGCACATTTAACATACTTGTCTCCTTCATGCAGAAGTTCTAATTTTTTCCAAATCTCATATGCAGTTTTTAGATCTATAATATTTGTCAGCTCTAAATCAAATAAGGCACTTAGTAGAGCTTCTTTAGCTTGAAGATTGTTTTCAGCATCTCTGATTTCATCTACAGTTCTTGGATAATTTTGTGGAGGAACATACTTATTTGAAGCCATGATCCAATATTGCATTCCCATACATTGCAAGTGACATTCCATGTAGCTTTTCCAAAGAGTGAAATTGGTTCCATCAAACCTCGGGCTATCCTTCTTATAGGAAGACATCCTAGATCTCCTTAAGCGATTAAGCTCTTTTTAGAGGAACTTAGCTCTGATACCAATTGTTAGAATCAAGGCAGACAACTGAGAGGGGGGGTGAATCAGTTGTCCCAAAACTTCCTCTTATTAATTACATAAATCCTTCTTGTAATTCAACAGCATAATCATAAATTAATCATGGAAACATAATGCAATCATTCAAGAGTAAAAACACATTAACACATATGACACCAAGATTTTAATGTGGAAAACCCAGTTAAGGGAAAAACCATGGGGTGGCTAACCCAAGATTGTATTCTCTATTAGAAGAATAAAAGGAACAAAATGGCACATGCCAATTAGGGCTCACTGCCCAAACACACTGTTCACAAGAGGCCCATTGCCTACAGGAGACACACTATCTATAGAATAATAAATATTACATACTTGAACTGAAGAATAGCATCTTCACCATGCTTGAGTCAGTTCCATTTAAGCCCAATACTTCTGCTCTGCTTTTGGCACTTCTCCTCTATACCACACTCTCATCTCCGCTTCGATACCTTTGAAATGACTTCACAATTTCCTATTTATACAAGACATATGACTTGGGGATAATCATCCAAGTCGGCATACATTACAGAGCAAATAAAACTTGACTAATTACAAAAGACTTCATGTGGATCAACACACCATTGGCTACACAGATCTGAGACTTTAATCTTCTTTTAGGAACATGCCATGCTTCATAAAACATCTTCAAGATCATCTGCAAGATGTGTAACTCATCCGGTCGGCCAGACTTAGGAAGCACAACATCATCCGGAAGTAATTCTTCAATTATGAGCTCAATCTTCAATGCTGACCACCAACACGAACTAGACACAATCCAAATACCTCCACAAGCTTTCCTGCATCATCAAGAACATCCACACTACTTTTGCTTACTAAAATCTTTCTCTCCTTCATCTAGAACCTCAAGAACACAGTTTGTCATCACTGTCATATTGGAATAGATGCTTGCGGACCTCCAGACCATGAACCAATTGAGTTGTCAATTCAAATTGACTTCTTAAACACTGCACCAAATCTACAGAACAAGATATTTCATTTCCAGATCTCACTGGACCTTTCTGTGTCACTCTATCACCTCTGAACATCTACCAAAACCGATTTTACTCAAGTGGCCATAACTTCTTCAGATGTTCATGCCGACCTCTCAAATCTTTATTGAATCATCTTAAGACACATATCTACAAACCCTTTGAAGCGTATCCTTTGATCTTCATCCCAGTTGGGATCTTTACCTTAGTGTCTTCACTTTTCTTCTTTGTTCTTGATAAGACTAATTTTCTCAATATCCTCAGCATACAACTCATCCAATCCTTATCATCAATCCAATAGGAGTATGTTGACATCAATGACAACAATGGTTAGGGCCATACTTGCAACAGGGAGCACTGATAATCTTGTTTCAGAGGAAATGGTTGACAAGTTGAAGTTGACAAGAAGAAAGCATCCACATCCATATTAGATTGCATGCTTGCAGAAGGACCATAGAGCTTTGGTCAATGAGCAATGTTTAGTGAAGTTCAAGATTGGAGACTACCATGATGAGGTGTTGTGTGATATCATACCAATGGATGCATGTCATATGTTGTTGGGGAGGCCATGGCAGTATGATAGGAGCACTGTCCATGATGACCATGTAAACACATATTCCCTAACAAAGGATGGAGTTCATCATAACTTGAAGCCCTTGAAGGAGGTGGAAAAAAAGGTATGTAGCACTGGCAGAATTTGCTTGGTAGATGGTAGAAATTTTTGGAGGGTATGAAGCATGAGCGTCATTGCTTTGCATTGATTCCTAAGATTAGTCAAGAGAAATGTGAAGATGTAGCAGTAGAAGTGTCAGATATGTTGGAAGAATTTTAAGACATTGTCTCTGATAATGTACCAGAAGGTTTACCACCACTAAGGAAGATAAGTCATCAAATGGATTTGATACCAGGAGCTAGTTGGCCAAACAAGGCAGCCCATAGAATGACTCCAATAGAGAGTGAAGTGTTGAATAAACAAGTTCAAGAGTTGTTGAGGAAGGGATTGATATGAGAAAGCCTAAGTCCATGTGCGGTACCTGCAGTACTAGCACCGAAGAAAGATGCAAAGTGGAGGATGTGTACAGATTCCCAAGCCATCAACAAGATCACAATCAAGTACAGATTTCCATTGCCCAGAATGGATGACATAATGGATTGTTTGAGTGAAGCCAAGTACTTCACAAAGATTGATCTAAAGAGTTGGTATCACCAGATTTGAATTGGAGAAGGAGACGAGTGGAAGACAGCCTTCAAAACAAAGGAAGGTTTGTATGAGTGGTTAGTCATGCCATTTGGGCTAACCAATGCACTAAGCACATTTATACGGCTCATGAACGAGGTAATGAAAGAATTTTTGGGAAGTTTTGTTATTATTTATTTAGATGACATTTTGATTTTTAGTAAGACTTGGGATGAGCATTTGATGCATATTAGAAGAGTTTTAGAGAAGCTAAGGGAGGAGAAGTTGATCAATCTCAAAAAATATAGTTTTGCAACTTAGAAGGAGTTGGTATACCTGGGATTTGTTGTCTCAGAGGAAGGTCTTAAGATGGACCCAGAGAAGGTGAGGGCTATCATTGAATGGCCTATGCCCAGGAGTGCTTTCGAGGTAAGATCTTTTCATGGTTTGGCAAGTTTTTACAGAAAGTTTATCAGGAATTTCAGTAGCATTTGTGCATTCCTAACATAGACAATGAGAGGGGATAGAAAACAGTTTAGATGGACTAAAGGAGCAGGCAAGAGTTTTGATACATTGAAGAAGAAAGTCATAGAACAACTTGTTTTGGCACTTCCAGATTTTAATAAGGTATTTCAGGTAGATTGTGATGCTAGTGGTAGTGGTATAGGAGCTGTTTTGAGTAAAGAAGGTAAGCCCATTGCCTATTTTAGTGAAAAGATTAATGATGCCAAGAAAAAGTATTTTGTTTATGATCAAGATTTTTATGCAATAGTTCAGGCTTTAAAAAAATGGAGACATTATTTGTTGCCAAAAGAGTTTGTTTTATATACTGATCATCAGGCTTTACAGTATTTTAATAGTCAAGGAAAGTTAAATCAAAGGCACTTAAAATGGGTTGAGTTTTTGCAGAGTTATATTTTTGTTTTGAAGCACATGAGTGGGAAGTCCAATAGAGTTGTAGATGCCTTGAGCAAAAGGCAAAATTTGTTGACAAAAATGAAGATAGAGGTTGTTGGGTTTGATGAGCTCAAAAGTTTGTATCCTGAAGATTCAAATTTTGTAGAGGCCTAGAAAGCTTGTCTGGAACCTGTTACTTTGGATAGGACAAAATGGTTAGATTTCATAATCCAAGATGGCATGCTGTTTAGAGGAAGTCAGTTGTGCATTCTGAGGAGTTCCATGAGAGAACCTGATTAAGGAGAAGCATAGTGGAGGATTAGCTGTACACTTTGGTCAAGATAAGACCATTGCTATTGTTGGTGTACATTATTACTGGCCACAATTGCAGCAAGATGTGAGGAAATTTGTGCAGTGTGTCAGATGGCAAAAGGAACAAGTCAAAATACAGGGCTATATCAGCCATTACCTGTACCAGAGAAGCCATGGGATGATATTAGTATGGATTTTGTTCTTGGTTTACCAAGAACATAGAGAGGACATGATTCCATTTTTGTGGTGGTGGACAGATTCTCAAAGATGGCCCATTTTTTTCCTCGTAAGAAGACTAATGATGTTCATATCGCAGAGTTAGTTTTTAGGGAAGTGGTGAGACTACATGGTCTACCTAAGAGCATAGTTTCAGATCCAGATACCAAGTTTGTTGGTTATTTCTAGAGGACATTGTGGAAGAAGTTGAAAACAAATTTGAAGTTTAGTTCTACACACCATCCATAGATTGATGGATAGACAGTAGTGGTGAATAGGAGTTCGGGTAACCTGCTACGATGCTTAGTAGGAGATAAACCTAGGGGATGGGATTTGATTTTACCATAGGTGGAATTTGCTTACAACAATTCTGTCAATAGGAGTACTGGTAAATCACCATTCCAGATTGTATATGGCAATAGTCCAGGAAATGCTTCAAAGTTAAGGAAGCTAGACAAAGGAGAAAAGACAAGTGCTGAGGCTGAAAACTTTGTAGAACACCTGAAGAATTTGCATGAAGAAGTGAGGAAGCACATTAATAAGATGAATATTTAGTACAAGGCTAAGGTAGATCAGAACAGGAGATATAAGGAGTTCCAAGTAGGAGATGAAGTCATGGTTCACTTAAGAAAGGAAAGGTTCCCAGTTGGAGCATACAATAAGTTGAAAATGAAGAAATTTGGACCGTGTAGAATCCTAAAGAAGCATGATTCAGGAAATGTATTTGAGGTAGAGTTGCCTGATGACATCAATATTTCACTAGTGTTCAACATTTCAGATATGACAGAGTATCATGATCATGGACTTGATAAAGGAACATCGTGGGACATTCTAGCATCTACTTCTGGGAAGGAGGAGATAGAGGGCATTCTGGATAGCCATGTGGGTACGAGTACACGAAATAGGCAGTATATAGAATACTTGGTGAAATGGAAAGGAAGCACTGTTAAAGATTCATCATGATTATCTGAGACTAAGGTTAACCGTTTTGGTTTCCCTCTAACTCATGAGAAGTGATAGGGTCACTTTTCAAATTACCCCTAGTGCCTGATGCAGGAGCATCCATGGTGTAAGAGCAATCTTGCATCAATAAAAAAAAATGTTGTTTCTTTTCAATAAGGGCTAAATTTGGTAGGGTTACTATTTTTAGTAAGTTTGCATTTGTGCATGGTTGGATACAAAATCTTACATAGACCTCTAGAATGGTGAATTGAAGCTAATGGTGAATAAATCACTTCAATATCATTTGTCATTTGTGAGATATTAAAATTTCAAATTCTAAAAATCCTATTGAAATATTCAAAGTCAAATTTGAGGCACTTAGAGGCTCCAGATGGGCCCACAATTTGGTGGGAAACCCAAGAAGTCCACTTTTAGGTGCTACTTGTGCACCATTGTCTTTTCGAGAGGTTTCTGAAAAGGTATTATAATTAAAAATCCAACGGTCAGATTGAAAGTTATGGCCCCGCAAAGTTGACCTATTTTTTGAGGGAGATGTAAATTTCAAAATTAAGCTAGTGACCGCCAAAAAGGGCTATATATGACTATTTTTGGGAACCCTTGGGGTAGTAGAGTTAAGGGGATGGGTGTAGAGTCAAGAAAAGGCAGGAAAATAGAAACCCTAGCTGACTTGGGGTTACAGAAGGCTGAAGATTCTAGAGTCTTGAGAGATGGAGCTGTAACGTATTGCAGCCTATAGAGGATTCATCCTCTAATTGTATTTGAGCTTCTGTAATGTAATGTTTTGCCGATATTAATAAAACATCATTCTATTTTCTATGTGCAATTTAAATTATTGTGTGTTTTATGGTTTCTGAGTGTGTAGACAGATTGCCGACTGTGAAGCAGTTTGCACTAGGACCTCAAGGTGTGGGTTTGCTGCAGAGAGCAAGATGCCTCCACGAAGAAAGTATGGTGGGAGGAATGCTTTGACGGAAGAGGGTTTTAGAGCCCTCCAAAGATAAATTGGTGCATTGCAAGAGGAGCTGCAAAGAGGGTTCAAGCAGAGAAGGAGAGAGGAAAGTGAAGATGAAGTTGAAGAAGAGTTATCTGAGGAAGACCAAGAAGCTGCGGGAGATCCTACAGGAGTTAGGTTGTTGAGGGCCATTTCAAAGATCGGAAAGAGGCCCAGGATTGAATTTTCTACCTATTCTGGAGATTTGAATAAGACCCTATGGAGGCTGAAATGAAGATCCAAAAAAAAGTGAAGAAGCTGGAAGCAGTCAAAATCAGAGAGGAGACAATACCTACTACCCTCATGACTAGAATAATGGTGAGCAAAGAGGAAGAGGAAGAGGTAGACCTGCACAAGGACCTGGAAGAGGAGGTTTTAGAGGAACATGTTTCCAATGTGGAGAAGGGCATTGAGCATACGAGTGTCTGCAACATCAAGGATGGATGAATAGAAGACTTGAAAGTAATGCAGGAGTTGCACATGTAGATGAAGATGCACAATCTGAGTGCTCTGAAAATACTGAAAGGGAAGAAACCCTAGTTGTCATAAGAACTTTGTTGAATGAGGAGAAAGAACCCAATCAGAGGAAGAGTTTATTCCGCACAAGGTGCAAATGTGAAGGTAAGTGTTGTGATATTATTATTAATAGTGGGAGCACTAATAATCTTGTTTTAGAGGAAATGGTTGAGAAGTTGAAGTTGACAAGAAGAAAGCATCCACATCCATATCAGATTGCATGGTTGCAGAAGAACCATAGAGCTTTGGTCTATGAGCAGTGTTTATTGAAGTTCAAGATTGGAGACTACCATGATGAGGTGTTGTGTGATATCATACCAATGGATGCATATCATATGCTATTGGGGAGGTTGTGGCAGTATGATAGGAGTGATGTCCATGATGGTCATGCAAACACATATTCGCTAACAAAGGATGCAGTTCATCATAAGTTGAATCCCTTGAAGGAAGTGGAAAAAAAGGTATGTAGTACTGCTAGAATTTGTTTGATAGATGGTAGAAAATTTTTGGAGGGTATGAAGCATGAGCGTCATTGCTTTGCAATGATTCCTAAGATTAGTCAAGAGAAATGTGAAGATGTACCAGCAGAAGTCTTAGATATGTAGGAAGAATTTCAGGACATTATCTCTGATAATATACCAGAAGGTTTACCACCAGTAAGGAAGATAAGTCATCAAATGGATTTGATACCAGGACCTAGTTTGCCAAACAACGCATCCCATAGGATGACTCCAACAGAGAGTGAAGAGTTGAACAGGCAAGCTCAAGAGTTGTTGAGGAAGGGATTGATAAGAGAAATCCTAATTCCATGTGCGATACCTGTAGTACTAGCACCGAAGAAACATAGAGAGTGGAGGATGTGTACAGATTCTTAAGCCATCAACAAGATCACAATCGAGTATAGATTTCCATTGCCTAGAATGGATGACATAATGGTTTGTTTGAGTGGAGCCAAGTACTTCACGAAGATTGATCTGAAGAGTGGGTATCACGAGATTCGAACCAGAGAAGGAGAGGAGTGGAAGACAGCCTTCAAAACAAAGGAAGGTTTGTATGAGTGGTTAGTCATGCCATTTGGGCTAACCAATGCACTGAGCACATTCATGCGGCTCATGAACGAGCTACTGAAAGAATTTTTGGGAAGTTTTGTTATTGTTTATTTAGATGACATTTTTATTGAGTAAGACTTGGGATGAACATTTGATGCATAATAGAAGAGTTTTAGAGAAGTTAAGGGAGAAGAAGTTGTTGATTAATCTCAAGAAATGTAGTTTTGCAAAGAAGGAGTTGGTATGCCTGGGATTTGTTGTCTCAGAGGAAGGTCTTAAAATGAACCTAGAGAAGGTGAGGGCTATCATTGAATGGCCTATGCCAAAGAGTGCTTTCGAGGTAAGATCTTTTCATGGTTTGGCAAGTTTTTACAGAAAGTTTATCGGGAATTTTAGTAGCATTTGTGAACCCCTAACTGAGACAATGAGAGGGGATAGAAAAGAGTTTAGATGGACTAAAGGAGCAGGCAAGAGTTTTGATACATTGAAGCAGAAAGTCATAGAACAACCTATTTTGGCACTTCCAGATTTCAATAAAGTATTTTAGGTAGATTGTGATGCTAGTGGTAGTGGTATAGGAGCTATTTTGAGTCAAGAAGGTAAGCCCATTGCCTATTTTATTGAGAAGCTTAATGATGCCAAGAAAAAGTATTATATTTATGATCAGGAGTTTTATGGAATAGTTCAGGCTTTGAAGAAATGGAGACATTATTGGTTGCCAACAGAATTTGTTTTATATACTGATCATCAGGCTTTGCAATATCTTAATAGTCAAGGAAAGTTAAATCAAAAGCACTTAAAATAGGTTGAGTTTTTGCAAAGTTATACTTTTGTTTTGAAGCATAGGAGTGGGAAGTCCAACAGAGTTTCAGATGCCTTGAGCAGAAGGCAAAATTTGTTGACAGAAATGAAGATAGAGGTTGTTGGTTCTGATGAGCTCAAAAGTTTGTATCCTCAAGATTCAGATTTTGTAGAGGCCTGCAAAGCTTGTCTGGAACATGCTACTTTGGATAGGACAAAATGGTTGGATTTCATAATCCAAGATGGCATGCTGTTTAGAGGAAGCCAGATGTACATTCTGTGGAGTTCCATGAGAGAGAAGCTGATTAAGGAGAAGCATAGTGGAGGATTAGCTGTACACTTTGGTCAAGATAAGACCATTACTATTATTGGTGAACATTATTACTGGCCACAATTGCAGCACGAAGTGAGGAAATTTGTGCAAAGTGTGTCAGATGGCAAAAGGAACAATTCAGAATACAGGGCTATATTAGCCATTACCTGTACCAGAGAAGCCATGGGATGATATTAGTATGGATTTTGTTCTTGGTTTACCAAGGACATAGAGAGGACATGATTCCATTTTTGTGGTGGTGGATAGATTCTCAAAGAGGCCCATTTTTTTGCTTGTAAGAAGACTAATGATGCTGTTCATATTGCAGAGTTATTTTTTAGGG
Source organism: Cunninghamia lanceolata (assembly GCA_027924645.1). NCBI lineage: Eukaryota > Viridiplantae > Streptophyta > Pinopsida > Cupressales > Cupressaceae > Cunninghamia > Cunninghamia lanceolata. The sequence goes on along the minus strand of BSBN01001215.1, from coordinate 15,950,790 downwards.
AAGTGGTGAGACTACATGGTCTACCTAAGAGCATAGTTTCAGATCGAGATACAATATTTGTTGGTTATTTCTAGAGGACATTGTGGAAGAAGTTAAAAATAGATTTGAAGTTCAGTTCTGCACACCATCCATAGAGTGATGGATAGACAGAAGTGGTGAATAGGAGTTTGGGTAACCTGCTATGATGGTTAGTAGGAGATAAGCCCAAGGGATGGGATTTGATTTTCTCAAAGGGAGAATTCGCTTACAACAATTTTGTCAATAGGAGTACTAGTAAATCACCATTCTAGATTGTATATGGCAATAGTCCAAGAAATGCTTCAGAGTTAAGGAAGCTAGATAAAGGAGAAAAGATAAGTGCTGAGGCCGAAGACTTTTTAGAAGACCTGAAGAGTTTGCATAGAGAAGTGAGAAAGTACATTAATAATATGAATATTCAGTACAAGGCTAAGGTAGATCAGAAGAGGAGATATAAGGAGTTCCAGGTAGGAGATGAAGTCATGGTTCACTTAAGAAAAGAAAGATTCCCAATTGGAACATACAATAACTTGAAAATGAAGAAATTTGGAGCATGTAGAATCCTGAAGAAGCATGATTCAGGAAATGCATTTGAGGTAGAGTTGCCTGATGACATCAATATTTCACAAGTGTTCAACATTTCAGATTTGACAGAGTATCATGATGATGGACTTGATAAAGGAACACAGTGGAACATTCCATAATCTACTTCAAAGGAGGAGAGAGAGGGCATTTTGGATAGCCGTGTGGGTAAGAGTACATGAAACAGGCAGTATACAGAATACTTGGTGAAATGGAAAGGAAGCCCTGTTGAAGATTCATCATGGTTATTTGAGACTGAGGTTAACTGTTTTGGTTTCCCTCTAACTCATGAGAAGTGATAGGGTCACTTTTGAAATTACCCCGGTTGTCTGATGCAGGAGCATCCATGGTGTAAGAGCAATCTTGCATCAACCAAAAAAAATGTTGTTTCTTTTCAATAAGGGCTAAATTTGGCAGGGTTACTATTTTTAGTAAGTTTGCATTTGTGCACAGTTGGATACAAAATCTTACACAGACTTCTAGTATGGTGAATTGAAGCTAATGGTGAAGAAATCACTTCAATATCATTTGTCATTTGTGAGATATTAAAATTTTAAATTTCAAAAATCCTATTGAAATATTCAAAGTTAAATTTGAGGCACTCAGAGGCTCCAGATGGGCCCAAAATTTGGTGGGAAACCCAAGCAATCTAATTTTAGGTCTATTAGCGCACCATCGCCTTTTCGAGAGATTTCCGAAAAGGTATTATAATTGAAAATCCAACGGTTGGATCGAAAGTTATGGCCCCGTGAAGTTGACCTATTTTTGGAGGGAGATACAAATTTTGAAATTAAGCTGGTGGCCGCCAAAAAGGGCTATATATGACCATTTTTGGGAACCCTTGGTGTAGTAGAGTTAAGGGGGTAGGTGTACAGTCAAGAAAAGGCAAGAAAATAGAAACCCTAGCTGACTTGGGGTTACAGAAGGCTAAAGATTCCAGAGTCTTGAGAGATGGAGTTGTAACATGTTGCAGCCTGTAGAGGATTCATCCTCTGATTGTATTTGAGCTTTTGCAATGTAATGTTTTGCCGATATTAATAAAACATCATTCTATTTTTTGTGTGCAATTTTTGTTATTGTGTGTTTTATGGTTTACTTCTTTCATCAAGTGGTATCAGAGCAAGGGTTCCTAAGTGTGTAGGTAGATCACTGACTGTGAGGCAGTTTACACCAGGACTTGAGGTTGTGGGTTTGCTATAGAGATCAAGATGCCTCCATGAAGAAACCTTAGTGGGAGGAATGCTTTGACGAAGAGGATTTTAGAGCCCTACAAAGACAAATTGATGCATTGCAAGAGGAGCTGTGAAGAGAGTTCGAGCTGAGAAGGAGAGAGGAAAGCAAAGATGAAGCTAAAGTAGAGTTATCTGAGGAAGAACAAGAAGTTGTGAGAGATCCTGCAAAAGTTAGGTTGTTGAGGGCCATTTCAAAGATCGGAAAGAGGCCCAAGATCAAAGTTTCTACCTATTCTGGAGATTTGAATCCGGAACAACTTATTGATTGGATCAACAATATGGAGGAGTATTTCAAGTATGAAGATGTGGAAGACCCGAAACGGGTCAAGTTTGGAAAGACAAAGTTGAACGGCCATGCTAGTAATTGGTGGAAGAAGGTCCAATTAGAGAGAAATAGAAGAGGGAAAGCAAAGATTACCAGATGGGATCGAATGGTGGAGAAATTGAAGAAGTAGTTCATTCCTGTGGACTATGAGATGGAGTTACTAAAGATGTTGCAAGGATTGAAGCAAGGTAACAAGTCTGTTAAGGAGTATACAGAAGATTTTTATAAGGTCACTATCAGGACAGGCCATGGAGAGGCCAATAAGGAGAAGGTAGCCCATTACATTAATGGGTTGAGGCCAAGTATTCAAGAAGAGTTGAGCTTGGTCAAAATGACCACCATAGAAGATGCATATCAGTTTTCCCTGAAGGTGGAAGAGAAGCTGAATAAGAGATTTGAAACCAAGCAAAGGGGAAGAGGTCAAGGTGGAAGGATGGGTGGAAGACCCTATGGAGGTTGAAATGAAGATCCAAAGAAAAGTGAAGAAGCTATTGTAGGAGTACAATGAACACTGAGAGGGGGGGTGAATCAGTGTTGATACAAAAAACCAATTTTTATCACCTTTCAAAAATTATCAATGAACTTTATCAAAACTGAATTGATTATTGATTTCACAATCACCAAATTTTCAAACACATATGATTAATGAAAATATGCAGAACATCAACACAAGAAGTTTTGACACAAAAATATTACCAAGTGGAAAACCCTCCAGGGTTAGAAAAACTACTCAAACTGCCTCACTAGCTTAAATGTTAAAACCTTCAAGTTTACAAATGTCTCACTGACATAAACTATTTTGCCTCACTGGCATATTATTTTTCATCACAACTCTCACTGACTGTCAACTCCAAAATAACGATGATCAAAATGAAAACAAGGGGGTTTCCCTCTTTCAGTAAAGTTCAAAAACTTATATCTCCTTTTTATTCAACAAACTATTCAACCATCTCTACAATACTAATTGAATTTCACCTTACCAATATTCAACAACACTCCAATTTATTTCTACACCAACTTCAATAAAGTTTTCAATATGACATCAATCATACACAAACAATTGCACATAATTTATCTCTGCAAGAAAAAGCATAATAAAAAATCAAATTATCTGTGCATAAGGAATATTGTCTCTGCAAACATTAAGTGTCTCTATATGGTCCTTGATAATTCATCTGCAAGTAAAATCTCTTTGCACCTTAAAAATTCATCTCTGCCCATCCATATCTTTGCTCTCCATATTGTTTCTTTTTCAAACATAATACAAAACAAAGCTTCAAAATTGCAATATAATATGAAAAAGAAAACTTTCCTTTATTATGTCTTAGTCACTCTCGAACTTCCATCACACTCTCTGCTCAAAAAGAGAAACTCTCTATATAGAAATTTGCATTCTCTAGTGAAGAAAAGACCTTGATTTTTGGCTTTTATACACTCTAGCCCGTCAAATTTAGAAGGTTTCCCCGACTGTTGGGCTTTCAACTCCATTCAAATCTTATCCACCTGATTGCTCATACCCGCCACATGTCTTTCAAACTATGGACGTCAATCTATTTTTTTTTCACGCCATTTTCTTTGTGGCATAAACCTGATAACTGAGCACCCTAAGCATCGGGGCCGCTAATAACATGTGAATGAAGCCCTCAATATTGTCACTTAAGTGACTTTTACCCCTTCTATCAGTCAACAATTAATTATAACATAAAGTGTATATAATGCATGATGGGCAATCAAGACTTTAGTGAATGATGACATAGGATCTAAATGATGATAAGAATAAAGGTTTAGATATCATTGAAGGATAAACATGAAACCTTTATCATAAAACATCTAACCTCTGTAAAAAGATCATGTATCTGCATTTATAACTGATTTTGATTTGAACTATGGAAGAGCAAATCAAACTCCTTGCCTTGCAATATAAACCTTTTGTAAGCCTTCACAATGTCATGTGCTTAACAATATCAAATTTAATTCCCACTAAGAAGATGAAGAACAAACCAATCAAGATGAGCCAACCAATGTTACTACTACTGAAAGTACCAAACTATTGCCACATCTGATTCCAACTGCAACTGAGATCAAGTCACCAAACTATTGCCATTGCATAATCCCATGGAAACTATGACAACCCATGACACTACTTATCACCACCAACCTTTTTTCATCAATGAAAAGACAACAAATAAAATTACTTGCAACAAAACTCCCCCTTTGTCTTTGACATTGATGAAAAACAACTATGCAAGACAACCAAGTAAAACATCATAATCTTCTCCCCCTTTTTGACAAAAAATTTCAAAGGCAAACATACTGTCCAGTGCCAATAGAATTCATAGTCCTGTGTATGCCTCTGTATTCCTTTTGCAGTCACAAAGATACTTCATTACAAACCATTATCAATGGTCTTAAATGCTCTACCACATAGTAGTTTTCAACAATTGACACCTTTGTATTTGTCATCAATGGATAAACTACAATTTCTGCACTTCAAATGAACAAATACACAATACTATAACACTGTCAAACCACAAAAAGAACATTGTCATATAGAAAATAAACCATTGTTTGATAACAACCATACACTGACTCCTTTTACAAATATGTACAAAAACTATATACAAAATATGTACAACTGTCTTGATAAGATTCAAATAAGATTCAAGACTTCATAAGGATATAGAAGACTGCTCCCCCTGAATCCAATATCCTTGTAGCTCATTGAAGAGAAGCAAAAGATAGAACTCCTAATCTCTATCTAAGAGATTCAAACAACTCCTTAGGCAAAGGTTTTGTGAATATATCAGTCAGTTGATCATTTGTATGCACATATTCCAAGGCAACTTCATTTTCAATCACTTTCTCTCTTAGAAAATGGTATCTAATAGCAATGTGCTTAGTTCTTGAATGCAATATAGGATTCTTTGACATATTGATAGAACTAGTATTATCACAAAGGATAGATACAGGCCTTTTTACCTCAACCTTGATATCATGAAGTGATTGGACCATCCAAAGCACTTGTGTACAACATGAATAAGCAGCAATATATTCAGCTTCAGCTGTAGATAGAGAAACACAATCTTGTTTCTTACTATGCCATGAAACCAATCTCCCACCAAGAAGGAAAGCTGCCCCACTTGTACTTTTTCTATCATCAAGACAACCAGCCCAATCTACATCTGTATAAGCAAGAAGTGTAAAATCATTGTGTCTAGGATACCATAGACCAAAATCAAGTGTACCCTTAACATATCTAAAGATTCTCTTAACAAAATTCAAATGTGATTGTTTAGGACAAGCTTGGAATCTTGCAACCAAACAAACAGCCTGCATAATATCAGGCCTAGAAGTAGTGAGATATAAAAGGCTGCCAATCATAGATCTATACAAAGATTGTTCTACTTCAGGTGATTCATCATTTTTACTTAGCTTATGCCTTGTTTCCATAGGAGTACCCAAAGGTTTGCAATCATCCACTTGAAATCTCTTCAACATCTCTTTGGCATACTTATTTTGTGAGATAAATATTCCCTTTTCAAGTTGAGATACCTAAAGACCAAGAAAGAAAGACAACTCTCCCAACATAGACATTTCAAATTCTGATTTCATGATGTTAGGAAATGAATGACTCATCATCATTGTTACTACCAAAAATGATATCATCAACATAAATTTCAACAACTAGAATATCCTCACCTTTGATTAAGTAGTACAAATTACTATCCACACCTCCTTTTGTGAATCCCTATTCTTGCAAAAACTTATCCAGTCTATAATACCAAGCCCTTGGAGCTTGCTTTAACCCATATAAGGCCTTTTTCAACCTATATACATGATCTGATTTGTCTTTATTCACAAAGCCTTCTAGTTGCTCCTTGTAAACCTCTTCTTCAAGATCACCATTTAGAAAGGTTGATTTGACATCCATTTGGTATACCTTGAAATTTTTATAAACTAAAAAAGCTAAAAACATCCTTATAGCTTCTAATCTAGCAATAGGTGTAAAAGTCTCATCAAATTTAATTCCTTCAATTTGTGAATACCCTTTGCAAACCAATCTAGCTTTGTTTCTAATAACTTTACCTTTGTCATCAAGCTTATTTCTAAACACCCATTTTGATCCAATGACATTCTTACCTTCTGGTCTTGGCACAAGTTCCCATGTTTTTTTCTTTTCTATTTGACTTAGCTCCTCTTCCATGGCCTTAATCCAGGCTTCATCTTTGTTGGCCTCAACATAACTTTTTGGTTCCATTTCTGATATCAAACACATATGTGCTTGATTATCTGCAGCAGCAAGCTTTCTTCTTGTTAACACACCACTATCCATGTCTCCAATAATCAACTCATGAGGATGATCTATTTGATAAGTCGTTGAAGGAGTCTTTGTCTTAATTTCAACTGATTTTTCAGAAACTTCTTCCTCTACCTGAATTTCTTCTTCCTTTTGTGAATGATGATCATCTTCCTTGTCATGAATCAACTACATACAAGGCTGCAAATTCTCATCCACCTTAACATTAGTACTTTCAATGATTCTTTTGAGTCTTTTGTTAAAGCATTTATATGCTTTGCTATGTGTAGAATAACCCAAAAATATACCTTCATCACATCTAGACTCAAAACTACTGAAAGTATCATTATCTTTCTTGATGTAACACTTACTTCCAAAAAATTTAAAATAGCCAACATTAGCTGACTTACCATACCAAAGTTCATAAGGAGTATAATTTGACTTTACCCTTAATTGAATTCTATTTAAAGTATACACAGTTGTATGAACATCTTCCCTCCAATAAATGTTGGGCAGATTTGCATCATGTAGTAAGGTTCTTGCCATTTCTTATACGGTCATGTTCTTTCTTTCAGCCACTCCATTTTGTTGTGGAGTTCTAGGAGTTGAAAATTGCCTTCTTATCCCATGTTTTTCACAATACTCCTCAAATTCATTTGAAGTATATTCTCCTCCATTGTCTAACCTTAAACATTTTAGCTTGAAATCAGATTCTTTTTCAACCATCTTTTTGAAGATTTTGAATCTATCAAAAGCCTTTGATTTATGCCTTAAGAATGTTACCCATGTCATTCTTGAAAAATCATCAATGAAAAGCATAAAATATTTTTCACCTCCTAATGCTTTAGTCCTTGTAGGACCACACAAATCTGAATGCACAAGTTGTAGAGGTTTTGAAGTGAAATACTTCTTAGGTTTGAAACTAACCTTGGTTTGCTTACCCAACTGACACTCTTTGCATGTAGTATTGCTTAGTTTTGAAATATGAGGCATGTTTCTTACATTGTGATTCTTGCTAATTCTCACAAGATTGTCAAAATTCACATGACCAAGTCTCCTATGCCACAACCATCTTTCTTCAATTTGACCCATGAAACAAATATGGCTATCAACACTTTTAGTTTTAGATTCATGAAGATTTTAGATGTTACCACTAGTTCTTAGACCTGCTTCAACAACTTTACCTAATTTCTTTTTGATCTCACATCCATGTGCATCAAAAACAACATTAAAGTCATTATCACATATTTGACTAACACTTAACAAGTTATGCTTTAGACCCTCAACAAAATATACATCATGTAGTGGTGTTTCATCATCAAGAAGAATTGTACCTTTGCCTTTGATCATGATGCAATCATTATTCCCAAACATAATTGACCCTTCATCAATGTCTTCAAATTTAACAAACTTATCTTTATCTCATGTCATGTGATTAGAACAACCACTATCAATGAACCACTATTCCTTCTTTTTGGCATGAAAAGCAGCTTGTGCAGTCATGACATCAAAGCTCTTATTGATCACCTTGGGTTTCCAAACAAGCAACTTCTTATCAGGACTTAAAGAAGACAATCTTGGAGCAGTATTCCTTGTAGTTTGTTGCATTTGCAAAGAAGGTCTACAAAATTTTGCAATATGCCTAAAATTTTTACAATTGTGACACTTCAAGCTTCTTAAAAACATGAATGGATTTCTTGAGAATAAATGCATTCTTCTAAGTCCAAATCTACATTCACTGGCTTTATGTCCAAACTTGTTGCAACAAAAAAAAATCCAATAAAATGAGCATTATACCTAAAGGTTTCATTCCTTTTGTAGTTTGTTGTCCTTATGATTGATTTATCATTTGCATCAGCCTTTTGAGCAACATTTGTTTGAGAGCTTTGTCCCTCTTCAAATCCAAGACCTGATTTATCTTTGAATCCCTTTTGTTTGTCAAGGAGGTCATCAAGTTTGTCACTACTTCTGCACATATCAAGTCTTCTTCTTAGATCCACAATTTCAGCTTCAAGTGTATGACACTTCTTGTCCTTGTCATTCAACTCTTTACTCTTAACATCAATAATTCTCTTACTTTCTTCAAGAGTTAGTTTTAGATCAGTAATCTGCTTCTCATAACCAGTTAGTTTATTATTCATGATTTCATTTTCTTTTTGAAACTGACTTCTTTATGCAATGGTCTCCTTTTTAAGCTTCTTGACTTGACTTAAAGCACACTTCAATTCTCCTTCAAGATCAATAACAACTTCACAATTATTTGATTGTTCTTCACAGTTTTCACTTTGCACTTCATTTAGGACAGCCATAAACAAAGTATCACCATCTTCCTCAAGAGAATCATCTGAATCACTTTTAGTCACATCAACATTCTTAGTAAACAAACTTCTTTTATTTCTGAAATTGTTTTTCCTTCTAGGAACAAACTGTTTCTTTTTGAACTACTTCTTGCTTTCATCTTCATCACTGTCTAAATCCTTATAAGGACACTTAGCTGCATAGTGTGCAATCTTTCCACATTCAAAACATTTGAATGGAAGCTTACCTTTGTACTTGCCAACTGGCCCCTTTTTAAATTTACTTGCAAGAGATATTTCTTGATCATCATCTAACTCATCTGATTCAGATTTTACCTCTTTTTCCTTTTTGACTGATTTGAATGCAACTTCTTTGCTAGAAGATGTATCATTACTAATTCTCATTTCATAGGCTGTGAATGTACCTTGAAGTTCATCAAAGGTTACTTTGCTTAAATCTCTTTCCTCTACTGTAGACACTTTGGACTCATATTTTGAAGTTAAAGTCCTTAAGACTTTTGTAACAACTGTCTTTTCTTCCAAAGTATCACCCAATCCTCTTATGGCATTTACAATTTCTTGAACTCTTAGAAGTTATTCTTCCACTTTCTCATCATCACTCATCTTGAGACTTTCAAATTTGGCCCTATAGGATAATAATTTTGCTTCTTTGATTTTTTCATCTCCTTGATAAATATTTGACAACTTGTCCCATATTGCCTTAGCTATCTTACACTCCATGATTTTGACAAGTATATCATTGGTTAGGCCACAACATATTGCATTTTTAGCCTTAGCATTATTTTCATAAGCCCTTTTCTCATCAGCTGTTGAAGGAGAATTTGTAGCAGTATATTTAGTTTCAATGGTAGCATACACATCATACCCCAAAGATGACAAGTATGACTCCATCCTAAACTTCCAGAATGCATAGTTAGACCCATCAAACATAGGTGCTTTGTAGATTGAATAACCTTCTTGACTTCCCATGACAAGTACACCAAATATATGATCTACCCAAGTTGATTAAGCCTTTACAAGGAACCAGGCTCTGATACCAATTGTAGGAGTACAATCAACACTGAGAGGGGGGGTGAATCAGTGTTGATACAAAAAACCAATTTTTATCACCTTTCAAAAATTATCAATAAACTTTATCAAAACTAAATTGATTATTGATTTCACAATCACCAAATTTTCAAACACATATGATTAATGAAAATAAGCAGAACATCAACACAAGAAGTTTTGACACAAAAATATTACCGAGTGGAAAACCCTCCAGGGGTAGAAAAACCACTCAAACTGCCTCACTGGCTTAAATGTTAAAACCTTCAAGTTTACAAATGTCTCATTGACATAAACTATTTTGCGTCACTGGCATATTGTTTTTCATCACAAGTCTCATTGACTGTCAACTCCAAAATAACAATGAACAAAATGAAAACAAGGGGGTTTCCCTCTTTCAATAAAGTTCAAAAACTTATATCTCCTCCTTTTTATTCAACAAACTATTCAACCATCTCTGCAATACTGACTGAATTTCACCTTACCAATATTCATCAACACTCCAATTTATTTCTGCACCAACTTCAATCAAGTTGTCAATATGACCTCAATCATACACAAACAATTGCACATAATTTATCTTTGCAAGAACAAGTATAATAAAAACTCAAATTATTTGTCCATAAGGAATATTATCTCTGCAAATATTAAGTGTCTCTGTATGGTCCTTGATAATTCATCTGCAAGTAAAATCTCTTTGCACCTTAAAAATTCATCTCTGCCCATCCATATCTTTTCTCTCCATATTGTTTCTTTTTCAAACATAATACAAAACAAAGTTTCAAAATTGCAATATAATATGAAAAAGAAAACTTTCCTTTATTATGTCTCAATCACTCTCGAACTTCCATCACACTCTCTGCTCAAAAATAGAAATTCTCTATATAGAAATTTGCATACTCTAGTGAAGAAAAGACCTTGAGTTTTGGCTTTTATACACTGTAGCCCATCAAATTTAGAAGGTTTCCTTGACCGTTGGGCTTTCAAATCCATTCAAATCTTATCCACCTAATTGTTCATACCTACCACATGTCTTTCAAACTATGGACATCGATCTATTTTTTTTCACGCCATTTGCTTTGTGACATAAACCTGATAAACGAGCACCCTAGGTATTGGGGCCAGTAATAACATGTGAATGAAGCCCTCAACATTGTCACTTAAGTGACATTTACCCCTTCTACTGATCAACAGTTAATTATAACATAAAGTGTATATAATGCATGACGAGCAATCAAGACTTTAGTGAATGATGATAAGAATAAAGGTTTAGACATCATTGAAGGATATGTTGGATCTAGGGCATACAACTGAGAGGGGGGGGTGAATCAGTTGTATAGAACTTCTTCTATTTCAAACACTTAATTCTTTGTTGTTAGTTAGCAGCATATCAAATAATCATTCATGGACGCATAATACATAAACATAAGAGCAGATAAGCATCAACACATTGAACACCAAGATTTTGACGTGGAAAACCCGGTTAAGGGAAAAACCACGGGGTGATTAACCCAAGAATTATTCTCTGTTAGAAGAATAAAGAAAAATGAATGGCACATGCCAATAAGGGCTCACTGCCCGAGCACACTGCTCACAAAGAGGCCCACTGCCTACAAGGAGACACACTGTCTACAAAGTGATAAAAATCACAGTCTTGAACTGGAGAATGACATCTCTACCATGTCCGGATCAGTTCCAATTAAGCCCAACAATCTCTGCTCTGCCTTTCGCACCTTTCTTCGCTATATCATCTCATCTTCACACCACACACTGAAATGAACTCACAAGTCATTATTTATACAAGACATCGACTTAGGAACAAGCATCTAAGTCGGCAAACAACCATAGGAGTATCCGCAAGATGAATAACACATCCGGTCGGCCATCTCAAGAACATTCGCAGGATGAACAACTCATCCGGTCGGCTACACAGAGCAAGAACTTCATCCGGAAGAATAACTTCAATTCCGGGCTCTATCATCAATGCGGACCAACAACACAACCTAAACATGATCCAAGAACCTTCACAAGCCTGTCTGAATGTCCGGATACATCCGCACTTCCTCTGCTTACTTGGATCTCTTGTCTTCCTCATCCGGAACTTTAAGAACACAGTCTGTCGCCACTGTCATAATGCAGGAGGTACTTCCGGACCTCCAAATCATACACAAATCAGGATGATACATCACAAGGACATCCCAAACACTCCTTCCAATCCGTAGATTAGGATAATACAATTCCGGACCTCACCGGACCTTTTTGTGATCCTCTGTCACCTCCGGATACTTGCCGGACCCGGTTCTATACCGGCAGCCACAACTTCTTCAGATCTTCATGCGGACCTCTGAAATCTTAACTGTAGCATCTCAAGACTCATATCTACTAACCCTTTAATCCGCATCCTCCGGTTCTCATCCTATACAGTACATTTACCTTCTTCTTATCACTGTTCTTCACTATTCCTGACTGAGACTAATTTTCTCAATATCCTCAGCACACGGCTCATCAAATCCTTCTTGTCAATGCAATATGAGTATGTTGACATCAATGACAACACTGGATAACCTCATACTTGCAACAATCTCCCCCTTTGTCATTGATGGCAACATATGATGTGAAAAACCATTAAGACAAGAACTTCATCTTTTCATATGTCTTCTCTTCCTTTATTGCTCCCCCTTTGATCATCAACCATTTGTTTTTCACATGTCTTCTCTCCCCCTTTGACATCAATGGCAAAGGGCTCATACTTGCAATTCTCATACATCATAATCATACCAGCTGCTCCCCCTTAGTTGCAGCTCCCCATTAGTCCGGATCACAAGATATGACTGTGATAGCCACCGGACTGATGCACATCAGTGCATCTTAGTTCATCACCGGAGGGGCCATGACCCCTAACTTCTCCCGGAGATATTCAAAAGAATCCTTGGGAAGAGGTTTTGTAAAGATATCTGCAATCTGATCCTTGGAGGGAACATACTCCAATCTGACTTCTTCCTTGTTTACTTGTTCTCTCAAAAAGTGAAATTTGATAGATATGTGCTTAGTCTTAGAATGCAATACCGGATTCTTGGAAATATTAATTGCACTTGAATTATCACAGAAAATTGTAATAGGCTCCTCATATTCAACTTTGATGTCTCTTAGCATCTGCTTCATCCACAAGATTTGAGTGCAACTACCTGCTGCTGCAATGTATTCTGCTTCAGTTGTAGACAGAGATATTGCATCTTGTTTCTTGCTTAGCCAAGAAACCAATCTCTTCCCCAAAAAGAATGCTCCACCACTAGTGCTCTTCCGGTCATCCACATCTCCTGCCCAATCTGCATCTGTGTAAGCATGAAGAGAGAAATCCGGATCTCTAGGATACCAAAGACCATACTCAACTGTTCCTTTCAAGTATCTAAAAATTCTTTTGATTGCCATAACATGAGATTCTCTAGGATCAGCCTGGAATCTTGCCACAAGACCAACAGCCTGCATTATATCTGGTCTAGTTTGAGTGAGATACAACAATCCACCAATCATTGATCTATACTTTGTCTGATCTGCCTTTGGAGAATCATCATCTTTGCTTAACTTACATCCGGTTGCCATAGGAGTGTTCATAGGCTTTGAGTCTTCCATACCAAATTTCTTTAACAATTCTTTCACATATTTGGTCTGAGAAATGAAGATCCCTTCTTTTGTTTGAGTAATTTGCAGACCCAAGAAGAAATTCATTTCACCAAGCATAGACATTTCAAACTCACTTTTCATCTGATTTGCAAAGGTTTTGCACATACTATCTCTTCCTCCAAAAATGATATCATCCACAAACACTTCAACAATCAGAATGTTTTCATGATCAATTTTGAAATATAAGTTACTGTCAGCAGTACCTTTGTTGAATCCAATCTGCACAAGATGCTTATCCAACCTTTCATACCATGCTCTTGGGGCTTGCTTCAATCCATACAAAGCTTTCTTCAACTTGCAGACCATATCATTATTATCAGACAATTGAAATCCATCCGGTTGTTCAATGTAGACTTCTTCTTCTAGATCACCATTTAGGAAGGCAGACTTGACATCCATCTGATATACCTTGAAGTCTTTGAAGGCAGCAAATGCAAGAAGTAATCTGACTGCTTCAATTCTTGCCACCGGAGCAAAAGTCTCTTCAAAGTCAATTCCTTCTATTTGAGAGTAGCCTTTGCAGACCAATCTAGCTTTGTTTCTGATTACTTCACCAGCTTCATTTAGTTTGTTCCGGAAGACCCACTTGGTTCCAATTACATTCCTGTCTCTAGGTCTGGGAACAAGATCCCAAGTATGATTTTTCTCAATTTGCATCAGTTCATCTTCCATTGCTTTGGTCCAGTTTTCATCATTGCAGGCTTCATTTATTGTTTTAGGTTCAATCTTTGAAATCAGACAACATTCATTCTGATCTTGAGCAATATTCCTTCTAGTTTGTACACCTTTGCTTCTGTCACCTATGATCTGATCTTCAGAGTGATTCAGTCTTACATACCTTGGAATTTTGGGAGTATCCAGTACTGCTGTTTCTTGATCAGGCTCATTCAAACCTAACTCTTCTTCCTGATTTACCGGATCAGGCTGACTCTGTCTCACCGAAGAGGATTGAGGTCCTTGAACACTATCTTGGTCATCTTCATCAAACTCATAAAATCTTGAAGGCTTCTCAATTCCTTCATCAACCTTTACATTGGTGCTTTCTATCATCTTCCTCAATCTCTTATTGTAACACCGGTATGCTTTGCTTTGAGTGGAGTAGCCCAAGAAAATTCCTTCATCACTTCTAGCATCAAACTTTCCTAGATCTTCATCTCTTTTAATATAACACTTGCTACCAAATACTCTGAAATATTTCACAGTAGGAGTGATGCCAAACCAAAGTTCATAGGGGGTCTTACCGGTGTTGTTTCTGATTTGAACTCGATTGAGAGTGTAGACTGCAGTGCTGATAGCTTCTTTCCAAAACATTTGAGGAACATTTGCTTCCAACATCATTGTCCTAGCAGCTTCCTGGATGGTCCGGTTCTTTCTCTCAACTACTCCATTCTGCTGTGGAGTCTTAGGAGCAGACAACTGTCTCCTTATACCCTATTTCTCACAAAAATCAATGAATTCACCAGATGTAAATTCACCACCTCTATCAGATCTTAGACACTTTAGTTTCAATCCGGTTTGATTCTCCACCATAGCTTTGAAGATTTTGAACTTCTCAAAGGCTTCTGATTTTTCTTTTAGAAAGGTAACCCACATCATCCGGGAATGATCATCAATTAACAACATGAAATATCTATCACCTTGCAGACTCTTGATTCTTGTTGGACCACATAGATCAGTATGTACCAATTCCAATAATCTGGTAGAAGACTGATCTTTGCTTTTAAAAGAGACTCTGCTTTGTTTGCCTAACTGACATTCTTTACACACACTATTTGTAGGTTTTATCAACTTTGGAAGATCTCTCACAGCCTGAGTATTGCTTATCTTGATGATGTTATCAAAATTTACATGACACATTCTTCTATGCCATAACCAACTCTGATCAATTTGAACAAACAAACAACTTTTATTTGAACCAACCAGATGAAAGATGTTACCTCTTGTCTGAGTACCGGATGCAATTTCAGTTCCGGAGCTTGTAAAGATTCTGCATTTTCCATTCTTGAACCGGAGATCATAGCCTTTGTCCACTAACTGACCAACACTGAGAAGATTGTACTTCAATCCTTCAACATACAGTACATTACCTGTTTTGCTCTTACCATCAAAGGAAATAGTTCCCCTACCTCTGATTCTGCCAGCAGAATTGTCACCAAACTTTACCATTCCTCCTTCATATCTTTCCAAGTCTAAGAACTTATTCTTGTCACCAGTCATATGGTGAGAACATCCACTGTCAATAACCCAATCATCCTTTTCTTCCACTTGAGCAGCCAAGGCTTTTTCAACAACTTTGTGATTGACAGATTCAGAGAGCAAGGAATCTTCTTCCTTGATGGCTATAAACACCCACTCATTTCCGGATTTGCTTCCTGGATCTGATTCATCATCTGTTACTCCTTCATTGTCATCTTCTTCATGAACATAATAGCAATTCTTTTGAAACCTTTGTCTGTGAGTATTAGATCTTGCAGATCTCTCCAGACATCTTGAGGCAAAATGACCAATCTTATTGCAGTTAAAACACTTAAAGGGTAGTTTTCCTTCATACTTACCGGATCCTCTTGGCAGTCTCTTTGCAATGAGGGCTTCAAGTTGAGCTGTTTCTGCTTCTTCTTCTTCCATGTCTCTTCTTGCTTGATCATACCATGACATTTTCCTTGATGAGTTTTCACCCGGATCAAATCTCTGTTTGCCTTTCACATAGGCACTGGCTTTGAAAGCAGATTCAGTCTTGGGAGGATCATCTCCAAACTCGGTCATTTCAAATGCAGCTAGTTTGCCAGCCAGTTGTTCTCTTGTGACAGTTGTGTGGGCTCTGAATTCATCAATGGCAGCAACTTTGATTTTGTAGACAGCAGGAAGGGATCTTAGGATTTTGCAGACAATCTCATTTTCATCTAAAGTTCCACCAGCATTTCTGATTCCACATACCAGCTCATTTACTCTTGGCATAAAGGTAGTAATGTTTTCATCATCTCTCATTTTCAATCTTTCAAATTTCCCTTTCAGACTTTGCAACCTTGCACTTTTGACAAACTCATCTCCTTCATACAGAAGTTCCAGTTTAGTTAGGATCTCATATGCAGTGGGTAGGTCAATGACATTCGAGAGATCTGAGTCATTCAATGCACTTAGAAGAGCTTCCTTGGTCCGCAGATTGTTTTCAGCTTCTGTGATTTCATTCAGAGTTGTCGGACCACCTTGTGGAGGTACATATGGTTTTGAAATCATACCCAGATATGCTTTTCCCATGCATTCCAAGTGACACTTCATGCGACCTTTCCAGAGAGTAAAGTTGGTTCCATCGAACTTCGGACTATCCTTCTTGTAAGACGACATCCTGGATCTCCTCAAGCGGTTAAGCTCTTGTCAGAGGAACTTGGCTCTGATACCAATTGTTGGATCTAGGGCATACAACTGAGAGGGGGGGGTGAATCAGTTGTATAGAACTTCTTCTATTTCAAACACTTAATTCTTTGTTGTTAGTTAGCAGCATATCAAATAATCATTCATGGATGCATAATACATAAACATAAGAGCAGATAAGCATCAACACATTGAACACCAAGATTTTGACGTGGAAAACCCGGTTAAGGGAAAAACCACGGGGTGATTAACCCAAGAATTATTCTCTGTTAGAAGAATAAAGAAAAATGAATGGCACATGCCAATAAGGGCTCACTGCCCGAGCACACTGCTCACAAAGAGGCCCACTGCCTACAAGGAGACACACTGTCTACAAAGTGATAAAAATCACAGTCTTGAACTGGAGAATGACATCTCTACCATGTCCGGATCAGTTCCAATTAAGCCCAACAATCTCTGCTCTGCCTTTCGCACCTTTCTTCGCTATATCATCTCATCTTCACACCACACACTGAAATGAACTCACAAGTCATTATTTATACAAGACATCGACTTAGGAACAAGCATCTAAGTCGGCAAACAACCATAGGAGTATCCGCAAGATGAATAACACATCCGGTCGGCCATCTCAAGAACATTCGCAGGATGAACAACTCATCCAGTCGGCTACACAGAGCAAGAACTTCATCCGGAAGAATAACTTCAATTCCGGGCTCTATCATCAATGCGGACCAACAACACAACCTAAACATGATCCAAGAACCTTCACAAGCCTGTCTGAATGTCCGGATACATCCGCACTTCCTCTGCTTACTTGGATCTCTTGTCTTCCTCATCCAGAACTTTAAGAACACAGTCTGTCGCCACTGTCATAATGCAGGAGGTACTTCCGGACCTCCAAATCATACACAAATCAGGATGATACATCACAAGGACATCCCAAACACTCCTTCCAATCCGCAGATTAGGATAATACAATTCTGGACCTCACCGGACCTTTTTGTGATCCTCTGTCACCTCCGGATACTTGCCGGACCCGGTTCTATACCGGCAGCCACAACTTCTTCAGATCTTCATGCGGACCTCTGAAATCTTAACTGTAGCATCTCAAGACTCATATCTACTAACCCTTTAATCCGCATCCTCCGGTTCTCATCCTATACAGTACATTTACCTTCTTCTTATCACTGTTCTTCACTGTTCCTGACTGAGACTAATTTTCTCAATATCCTCAGCACACGGCTCATCAAATCCTTCTTGTCAATGCAATATGAGTATGTTGACATCAATGACAACACTGGATAACCTCATACTTGCAACAGGATAAACATGAAACCTTTATCATAAAACATCTAACCTCTGCAAAAAGATCCTGTATCTGCATTTATAACTGATTTTGATCTGAACTATGGAAGAGCAAATCAAACTCCTTGTCTTGCAATATAAACCTTTTGTAAGTATTCACAATGTCATGTGCTTAACAATATCAAATTTAAATCCCACTAAGAAGATGAAGAACAAACCAATCAAGATGAGCCAACCAATGTTACTACCACTGAAAGCACCAAACTATTGCCACATCTGATTCCAACTGCAACTAAGATCATGTCACCAAACTATTGCCACTGCTTAATCCCATGAAAACTATGACAACCCATGACACTACTTATCACCACCAACCTTTTTTCATCAATGAAAAGACAAAAAATAAAATTACTTGCAACATTTGGAACCAGTTTAAATCAAATAGGAGATAATACCTACTGCCCTCATGACTAGAACAATGGTGAGAAAAGAGGAAGAGGAAGAGGTAGACCTGGGCAAGGACCTGGAAGAGGAGGTTTCAGAGAAACATGTTTCCAATGTGGAGAAGAAGGGCATCGAGCATATGAGTGTACAACATCAAGGAAGGATGAATAGAAGACCTGAAGGTAATGCACGAGTTGCACATGTAGATGAAGATGCACAATCTGAGTGCTTTGAAGATGTTGAAAAGGGAGAAACCCTAGTTGTCAGAAGAACTTTGTTGAATGAAGAGAAATAACCCAATCAGAGGAAGAGTTTATTCCGTACAAGGTGCAAATGTGAAGGTAAGTGTTGTGATATTATTATTGATAGTGGGAGCACTGATAATCTTGTTTCAGAGGAAATGGTTGAAAAATTGAAGTTGACAAGAAGAAAGCATCCACATCCATATCGGATTGCATGGTTGCAGAAGGACCATAGAGCTTTGGTTAATGAGTAGTGTTTAGTGAAGTTCAAGATTGGAGACTACCATGATGAGGTGTTGTGTGATATCATACCAATGGATACATGTCATATGCTATTGGGGAGGCCGTGGCAGTATGATAGGAGCACTGTCCATGATGGTCGTGTAAACACATATTCCCTAACAAAGGATGGAGTTCGTCATAAGTTGAATCCCTTGAAGGAGGTGGAAGAAAAAGTATGTAGTACTGCCAGAATTTGCTTTGTAGATGGTAGAAAATTTTTGGAGGGTATAACGCATGAGCATCATTGCTCTGCATTGATTCCTAAGATTAGTCAAGAGAAATGTGAAGATGTACCAGCAGAAGTCTCAGATATGTTGGAAGAATTCCAGGACATTATCTCTGATAATGTACCAGAAGGTTTACCACCAATAAGGAAGATAAGTCATCAAATGGATTTGATACCAGGAGCTAGTTTGCCAAACAAGGCAGCCCATAGAATGACTCCAGTAGAGAGTGAAGAGTTGAACAGACAAGTTCAAGAGTTGTTGAGGAAGGGATTGATAAGAGAAAGCCTAAGTGCATGTGCGGCACCTATAGTACTAGCATTGAATAAAGATGGAGAGTGGAGGATGTGTACAGATTCCTAATCCATCAACAAGATCACAATCAAGTACAAATTTCAATTGCCCAGAATGGATGACATAATGGATTGTTTAAGTGGATCCAAGTACTTCATGAAGATTGATCTGAAGAGTGGGTATCACCAGATTCAAATCAGAGAAGGAGACAAGTGGAAGATAGCCTTCAAAACAAAGGAAGGTTTGTATGAGTGGTTAGTCATGCCATTTGGGCTAACCAATGCACCGAGCACATTCATGCAGCTCATGAATGAGGTACTGAAAGGATTTTTAGGAAGTTTTGTTATTATTTATTTAGATGACATTTTAATTTTTAGTAAGACTTGGGATGAGCATTTGATGCATATGAGAAGAGTTTTAGAGAAGCTGAGGGAGGAGAAGTTGTTGATCAATCTCAAGAAATGTAGTTTTGCAAAGAAGGAGTTGGTATACCTAGGATTTGTTGTCTTAGAGGAAGGTCTTAAGATGGACCCAGAGAAGGTGAGGGCTATCATTGAATGGCCTACGCCAAGGAGTGCTTTCGAGGTAAGATCTTTTCATGGTTTGGGAAGATTTTACAAAAAGTTTATCAAAAAAATTAGTAGCATTTGTGCACCCTTAACTGAGACAATGAGAGGGGATAGAAAAGAGTTTAGATGGACTAAAGGAGCAGGCAAGGGTTTTGATACATTGAAGCAGAAAGTCATAGAACAACCTATTTTGACACTTCCAAATTTTAATAAGGTATTTCAGGTAGATTGTGATGCTAGTGGTAGTGGTATAGGAGGTGTTTTGAGTCAAGAAGGTAAAACCATTGCCTATTTTAGTGAGAAGCTTAATGATGCCAAGAAAAAGTATTGTGTTTATGATCAAGAGTTTTATGCAATAGTTCAGGCTTTGAAGAAATAGAGACATTATTTGTTGCCAAAAGAGTTTGTTTTATATACTGATCATCAGGATTTGTAGTATCTTAATAGTCAAGGAAAGTTACATCAAAGGCACTTAAAATGGGTTGAGTTTTTGTAGAGTTATACTTTTGTTTTCAAGCACATGAGTGGGAAGTCCAACAGAGTTGCAGATGCCTTGAGCAGAAGGCAAAATCTGTTGACAGAAATGAAGATAGAGGTTGTTGGGTTTGATGAGCTCAAAAGTTTTTATCTTAAAGATCCAGATTTTGCAGAGGCTTGGAAAGCTTGTCTGGAACATGTTACTTTGGATAGGACAAAATGGTTGGATTTCATAATCCAAGATGGCATGTTGTTTAGAGGAAGCCAGTTGTGCATTCCGAGGAGTTCCATGAGAGAGAACCTAATTAAGGAGAAGCATAGTGGAGGATTAACTGGACACTTTGGTTGAGATAAGACCATTGCAATTGTTGGTGAACATTATTACTGGCCACAATTGCAGCAAGATGTGAGGAAATTTATGTAGAGTGTGTCAGATGGCAAAAGGAACAAGTCAGAATACAGGGCTATATCAGCCATTACTTGTACTAGAGAAGCCATGGGATGATATTAGTATGGATTTTGTTCTTGGTTTACCAAGGACACATAGAGGACATAATTCCATTTATGTGGTGGTGGACAGATTCTCAAAGATGGCCCATTTTATTCCTTGTAAGAAGACTAATGATGTTATTCATATTGCAGAGTTTTTTTTTAGGGAAGTGGTGAGACTACATGTTCTACCTAAGAGCATAGTTTCAGATAGAGATACCAAGTTTGTTGGTTATTTTTGTAGGACATTGTTGAAGAAGTTGAAAATAGATTTGAAGTTCAGTTCTGCACACCATCTATAGACTAATGGACAGATAGAATTGGTGAATAGGAGTTTGGGTAACCTGCTATGATGCTTAGTAGGAGATAAGCCCAAGGGATGGGATTTGATTTTGCCACAGGAAAAATTTGCTTACAACAATTCTATCAATAGGGGTACTGGTAAATCACCATTCTAGATTGTATATGGCAATAGTCCAAAAAATGCTTCAGAGTTAAGGAAGCTAGACAAAGGAGAAAAGACAAGTGCCGAGGCTGAAGACTTTGTAGAACACCTGAAGAATTTGCATGAAGAAGTGAGAAAACACATTAATAAGATGAATATTTAGTACAAGGCTAAGGCAGATCAGAAGAGGAGATATAAGGAGTTCTAGGTAGGAGATGAAGTCATGGTTCACTTAAGAGAAGAAAGGATCCTAATTGGAACATACAATAAGTTAAAAATGAAGAAATTTGGACCGTGTAGAATCCTGAAGAAGCATGATTCAGGAAATGCATTTGAGGTAGAGTTGCCTGATGACATCAATATTCCACCAGTGTTCAACATTTCAGATTTGATAGAGTATCATGATGATGGACTTGATAAAGGAACACAGTGGGACATTCTAGCATCTACTTCAGAGAAGGAGGAGATAGAAGGCATTCTGGATAGTCATGTGGGTAAGAGTACACGAAACATGTAGTATACATAATACTTGGTGAAATGCAAAGGAAGGCTTATTGAAGATTCATCATGGTTATCTGAGTTTGAGGTTAACCATTTTGGTTTCCTTCTAACTCATGAGAAGTGATAGGGTCACTTTTCAAATTACCTCAGGTGTCTAATATAGGAGCATCTAGGGTGTAACAGCAATCTTGCATCAACCAAAAAAAATGTTGTTTCTTTTCAATAAGGGCTAAATTTGGTAGGGTTACTATTTTTAGTAAGTCTGCATTTGTGTACGATTGGATACAAAATCTTACACAGACCTCTAGAATGATGAATTGAAGCTAATGGTGAATAAATCACTTCAATATCATTTGTTATTTGTGAGATATTAAAATTTTAAATTCTAAAAATCCTATTGAAATATTCAAAGTCAAATTTGAGGCACTTAGAGGCTCCAGATGGGCCCAAAATTTGGCGGGAAACCCAAGCAGTCAACTTGCTACTTGCGCACCATCTTCTTTTCAAGTGCTTATGGTCCCGCAAAGTTGACCTATTTTTGGAGGGAGATGCAAATTTTGAAATTAAGCTGGTGGCCGACAAAAATGGCTACATATGACCATTTTTGGGAACCCTTGGGGTAGTAGAGTTAAGGGGGTAGGTGTAGAGTCAAGAAAAGTCAGGAAAATAGAAACCCTATCTGACTTGGGGTTATAGAAGGCTGAAGATTCTAGAGTCTTGAGAGATGGAGCTGTAACATGTTGCAGCCTGTAGAGGATTCATCCTCTTATTGTATTTGAGCTTCTGTAATGTAATGTTTTGCTGATATTAATAAAACATCATCCTATTTTTTGTGTGCAATTTTTGTTATTGTGTGTTTTAATCTTTACCTCCTTTAGCAAGTGGTATCAAAGCAAGGGTTCCTGAGTGTGTAGATAGATCATCGACTGTGAGACAGTTTGCACTAGGATGTGAGGTTGTGGGTTTGCTGCAGAGATCAAGATGCCTCCACGAAGAAACTGTGGTTGGAGGAATGCTTTGATGGAAGAGGGTTTTAGGGCCCTATAAAGACAAATCGATGCATTGCAATAGGAGCTGCAAAGAGGGTTCAAGCCGAGAAGGAGATAAGAAAGCGAAGATGAAGCTGAAGAAGAGCTATCTGTGGAAGAACAAGAAGTTGTGGGAGATCCTGCAGAAGTTAGGTTGTTCAAGGCCATTTCAAAGATTGGAAAGAGGCCCAGGATCAGAGTTTCTACCTATTCTCAAGATTTGAATCTGGAACAACTTATTGATTGGATCAATGATATGGAGGTGTATTTCGAGTATGAAGATGTGGAAGACCCGTAATGGGTCAAGTTTGCAAAGGCAAAGTTGAAGGGCCATGCCAGTATTTGGTGGAAGGAGATCCAATTAGAGAGAAATAGAAGAGGGAAAGCAAAGATTACCAGATGGGATTAGATGGTGGAGAAATTGAAGAAGAAGTTCATTCTTGTGGACTATGAGATGGAGTTATTGAAGAAGCTGCAAGGATTGAAGCAAGGTAACAAGTCTGTTAAGGAGTATACAGAAGATTTTTATAAGATCACTATTAGGACAGGCCATGGAGAGGCCAATAAGGAGAAGGTAGCCCATGACATTAATGGGTTGAGGCCAAGTATTCAAGAAGAGTTGAACCTGGTCAGAATGACCACCATACAAGATGCGTATCAGTTTTCCCTGAAGGTGGAAGAGAAGCTGAATAAGAGATTTGAAAGCAAGCAAAGGGGAAGAGGTCAAGGTGGAAGGACAGGTGGAAGACCCTATGGAGGCCGAAATGAAGATCCAAAGAAAAGTGAAGAAGATGGAACTAGTCAAAATCAGAAAGGAGATAATACCTACCACACTTGTGACCAGAATAATGGTGAGTAAAGAGGAAAAGGTAGATCCGGGCAAGGACCTCGAAGAGGTGTTTTCAGAGGAACATGTTTCCAATGTGGAGAAGAAGGGCATCGAGCATACGAGTATCCGCAACATCAAGGAAGGATGAATATAAGAACTGAAGGTAATGTACAAGTTGTACATGTAGGTGAAGATGCACAATTTGAGGGCTCTAAAGATGCTGAAAGGGGAGAAACTCTAGTTGTCAGAAGAACTTTGTTGAATGAAGAGAAAGAACCCAATCAGAGGAATAGTTTATTCCACACAAGGTACAAATGTGAAGGTAAGTGTTGTGATAATATTATTGATAGTGGGAGCACTGATAATCTTGTTTCAGAGGAAATGGTTGACAAGTTGAAGTTGAGAAGAAGAAGGCATCCACATCCATATCGGATTGCATGGTTGCAGAAGGACTATAGAGCTTTGGTCAATGAGCAGTGTTTAGTGAATTTCAAGATTGGAGACTACCATGATGAGGTGTTGTGTTATATCATACCAATGGACGTATGTTATATGCTATTGGGGAGGCCGTGGTAGTATGATAGGAGCGTTGTCCATGATGGTCGTGTAAACACATATTCCCTAACAAAGGATGGAGTTCATCATAAGTTGAAGCCCTTAAAGGATGTGGAAGAAAAGGTATGTAGTACTTCCAGAATTTTCTTGGTAGATGGTAAAAACATTTTGGAGGGTATGAAGCATGAGCGTCATTGCTTTGCATTGATTCCTAAGATTAGTCAAGAGAAATGTGAAGATTTACCAACAGAAGTCTTAGATATTTTGGAAGAATTTCAGGACATTATCTTTGATAATGTACTAGAAGGTTTACCACCAGTAAGGAAGATAAGTCATCAAATGGATTTGATACCAGGAGCTAATTTACCAAACAAGGCAGCCCATAGAATGACTCCAGCAGAGAGTGAAGAGTTGAACAAATAATTGCAAGAGTTGTTGAGGAAGGGATTGATAAGAGAAAGCCTAAGTCCAGGTGTGGTACCTGCAGTACTAGCATCGAAGAAAGATGGAGAGTGAAGGATGTGTACAGATTCCTGATCCATCAACAAGATCACAATTAAATTCAGATTTCCATTGCCTAGGATGGATGAGATAATGGATTGTTTGCGAGGATCCAAGTACTTCACGAAGATTAATCTAAAGAGTGGGTATCACCAGATTCGAATCAGAGAAGGAGACGAGTGGAAGACGACCTTTAAAACAAAGTAAGGTTTGTATGAGTAGTTAGTAATGCCATTTGGGCTAACCAATGCACCGAGCACATTCATGTGGCTCATGAACGAGGTACTAAAAGAATTTTTGGAAAGTTTTGTTATTGTTTATTTAGATGACATTTTAATTTTTAGTAAGACTTAGGATGAGCATTTAATGCATATCAGAAGAGTTTTAGAGAAGCTAAGGGAGGAGAAGTTGTTGATCAATCTCAAGGAATGTAGTTTTACAAAGGAGTTGGTATACCTAGGATTTGTTGTCTCAAAGGAAGGTCTTAAGATGGTCCTAAAGAAGGTGAGGGCTATCATTAAATGGCCTATGCCAAGGAGTGCTTTTGAGGTAAAGATCTTTTCATGGTTTGGCAAGTTTTTAAAGAAAGTTTATCAGGAATTTCAGTAGCATTTGTGCACCCCTAACTGAGACAATGAGAGGGGATAGAAAAGAGTTTAGATAGACTAAAGGAGTAGGCAAGAGTTTTGATACATTAAACCAGAAAGTCATAAAACATCTTGTTTTGGCACTTCCAGATTTCAATAAGGTATTTTAGGTAGATTGTGATGCTAGTGGTAGTGGTATAGGAGCTGTTTTGAGTCAAGAAGATAAGCCCATTATCTATTTTAGCAAGAAGATTAATAATGCCAAGAAAAAGTATTTTGTTTATGATTAGGATTTTTATGCAATAGTTCAGGCTTTGAAGAAGTGGAGACATTATTTGTTACCAAAAGAGTTTGTTTTATATACTGATCATCAGGCTTCGCAATATCTTAATAGTCAAGGAAAGTTAAATCAAAGGCACTTAAAATGCGTTGAGTTTTTGCAGAGTTATACTTTTGTTTTGAAGCACAGGAGTGGGAAATCCAACAGAGTTACAGATGCCTTGAGCAAAAGGCAAAATTTGTTTATAGAAATGAAGATAGAGGTTGTTGGGTTTGATGAGCTCAAAAGTTTGTATCCTAAAGATCCAGATTTTGCAAAGGCCTGGAAAGCTTGTCTAGAACCTATTACTTTGGATAGGACAAAATAGTTGGATTTCATAATCCAAGATGGCATGCTGTTTAGAGGAAGCCAGTGGTGCATTCTAAGGAGTTCCATGAGAGAGAACTTGATTAACGAGAAGCATAGTGGAGGATTAGATGGACACTTTGGTCAAGATAAGACCATTGCTATTGTTGGTGAACATTATTACTAGCCACAATTGTACCAAGATGTGAGGAAATCTGTGCAGAGTGTGTCAGATGGAAAAAGGAACAAGTCAGAATACAGGGCTATATCAGCCATTACCTGTACCAAAGAAGCCATGGGATGATATTAGTATGGATTTTGTTCTTGGTTTACGAAGGACATAGAGAGGACATGATTCTACTTTTGTGGTATCTGAGCAAGGGTTCCTGAGTGTGTAGACAGATCACCGACTGTGAGGCAGATTGCGCCAAGACCTGAGGTTATGGATTTGCTGCAGAGATCAAGATGCCTCCATGAAGAAACCCTGGTGGGAGGAATGCTTTGATGGAAGAGGGTTTTAGAGCCCTATAAAGACAAATCGATGCATTGCAAGAGGAGCTATGAAGAGGGTTTGAGCTGAGGAGAGAGGAAAGCGAAGATGAAGCTGAAGAAGAGATATTTGAGGAAGAACAAGAAGCTACGGGAGATCCTGTAGAAGTTAGGTTGTTGAGGGCCATTTGAAAGATCAGAAAGAGGCCTAGGATCAAAGTTTCTACCTATTCTAGAGATTTGAATCTGGAACAACTTATTAATTGGATCAATGATATGGAGGAGTATTTCGAGTATGAAGATGTGGAAGACCCAGAACGGGTCAAGTTTGCAAAGACAAAGTTGAAGTGCCATGCCAGTATTTGGTGGAAGGAGGTCCAGTTAGAGAGAAATAGAAGAGGGAAAGCAAAGATTACCAGATGGGATCGGATGGTAGAGAAATTGAAGAAGCAGTTCATTCCTGTGGAATATTAGATGGAGTTGCTGAAGAAGCTGCAAGGATTGAAACAAGGTAATAAGTCTGTTAAGGAGTATATGGAATATTTTTATAAGATCACTATCAGGACAGGCCATGGAGAGGCCAATAAGGAGAAGGTAGCCCATTACATTAATGGGTTGAGGCCAAGTTTTCAAGAAGAGTTGAGCTTGGTCAGAATGACCACCATAGAAGATGCGTATCAGTTTTCCCTGAAGGTGGAAGAGAAGATGAATAAGAGATTTCAAAGCAAGAAAAGGGGAAGAGGTCAAGGCAGAAGGATGGGTAGAAGACCCTATGGAGGCCAAAATGAAGATCCAAAGAAAAGTGAAGAAGCTGGAACCAGTCAAAATCAGAGAGGAGATAATACCTACTGCCCTCGTGACCAGAATAATGGTGAGCAAAGAGGAAGAGGAAGAGGTAGACTTGTGCAAGGACCTGGAAGAGGAGGTTTTAGAGGAACATGTTTCCAATGTAGAGAAGAAGGGTATTGAGCATATGAGTGTGCACAACATCAAGGAAGGTTGAATAGAATACTTGAAGGTAATGCATGAGTTGCACATGTAGATGAAGATGCACAATCTGAGCACTCTGAAGATGTTGAAAGGGGAGAAACCCTAGTTGTTAGAAGAACTTTGTTGAATGAGGAGAAAGAACCCAATCAGAGGAAGAGTTTCTTGCGCACAAGGTGCAAATGTGAAGGTAAGTGTTGTGATATTACTATTGATAGTGGGAGCACTGATAATCTTGTTTCAGAGGAAATGGTTGACAAGTTGAAGTTGACAAGAAAAAAGCATTCACATCCATATCAGATTGCATGGTTGCAGAAGGACCATAGAGCTTTGTATAATAAGCAGTGTTTAGTGAAGTTCAAGAGTGAAGACTACCATGATGAGGTGGTGTGATATCATACCAATGGATGCATGTAATATGCTATTGGGGAGGTTGTGGCAGTATGATAGGAGCGATGTCCATGATGGTCGTGCAAACACATATTCCCTAACAAAGGATGGAGTTCGTCATAAGTTGAAGCCCTTGAAGGATGTGGAAGAAAAGGTATGTAGTACTGCCAGAATTTTCTTCGTAGATGGTGTTAGGTCTCAAAAACACAGGTTGTTATCCCTAAGAGGGTGCCAGGCTCTCTTGACATTTTTGGCTAAGTGACACGAGGTAGATATGGCTAAACCCCCTTCGCTTCAGGCTCTGCCAGACCTAGGCGAGTAAACCTCTAATTTATAAAGTAGACAAAGATTAGAATCAATCTAGCTATTTATGATGGCACAAGTTATAAAACAGATAAAAGACAGCAAGTTAATTCTAAGAATAATCCAAATTGTAATGCTAAAACAATAATGCAATCTAACTAAGTAAATCTAAAATGAATTTGGATAAGTAATAATGAAAATATTAGACCAGTGCCTTATTGAATATAGAGTCAGTATGATTATGAAACAAATGACTATTTGTTTGGTAAAAACTCAAACTACCTGGCATGAAAGAATAGGTATGTAACTTGTACAACCCTACAAGGAAGTAGTTAATATTCCATACTTATATATCCAATTGACAAAATCAAATTACCTGCATTCATCTAAAAGGATTTAATCCTTGCTTGAAGGAACCTATTAGAATAATACTACAATTGTAACAGATTTATCAAAACTGGAGACAGAATACAAACCCTAATTATATGACTATTCTTACAGATCCATGACAATGCCTTCACAGTTACTATGATAGATTTAAAGGATTTAATTTTGGAAGCAGAAACCAATTAATCTCATCACCCTATAACAACAAATGTGTATAGACAACCTGAAGATATACTTGATAACTCAAATTGAATAATAGAGAAGACTTTGAAAGGAGACAGTCATATAATTGAATAAATTTGACAGATAGTTGATACCAAAATTTGCAGTCACTTCTTCCTGCTTACAGACTTGATTCCATCAGAGAAAGCTTGCACATGATCTACCAGGAATAAAATATATTAAAAATGAACTAGTAGTGCAGTTCAAATCTAATCTATAATGTTTCTTCCTACTCTCTCTCTGATCTCCTCTCTATCTGGTCTTGGTCATCTCTTATATAGAGAGGCATACAAGCTTCAGACCAGTTACAATGGTTGTGACGGTTGATAACCGTACAACAACATTTGTTTAAACAAACAAATTCAAAAAAATTAATAGTTGTCTTAATCATCAGATGGATAACCATCTCAGAATCAAACAAAGATCTTCAACTGCAATTCTACTTAATCTCCTTCGAGGATTCCTTTATTATCCTACAAAGACCAGATAAAACACAAATTAATGTATGATCAAACAATCCAAATAGAATTATTTGAACAAATGTATTTATTCAAGTAATTTCTCCCTTTATCAATGATTTGTTAGTTGCTCAAATTCCATTCGCAGGTGTTTTATGGTTTGATCCCTGCTATGAATATCCTGCATAAAACCCATTTTCAAATGTTAGAAAAGTATATTTAACCATTCAAATTTAAATGTTGTTTTTAGGGTTCATGTATTCTGCATCGGCAAGACCTATCATGTCGGTGAGATTGGCAGGTTTTATCCCGATTCATCTTTCTCACTGATGTATTTGTTAGCGAATGTGCTTCTATCGGAATAAGGTACCTGATCGGAGTGACTTATTTTAAGTCACCCGATAGAGGTTATCTCCCTGATAGCCTTCATTTACACTTTCCATCAGAGTAAGATGTTCCATCGGGGTGATCTTTTTCAAATCACCCGATAGTGGTTATCTCCTCGATGGCTGCTTTATATCTTTCATCGGAGAGAACCTCCCGAAGTATCACCGATGATATTATCGCTGTGACCTGCAAATCGGTCATACATATATATTCCATTCTGATCTATTATGTTATATTGATATAACTATCGGTTAGAGTCTCACCGATATGTGTGACAACAATTATCATCAAGGTGACCGATGCCATCGGGATAACATATCTTAAGTCACCTGACAATGTTCATCTCCCCGATGACCTTATCTTTATACTTTTCATCGGAGTGACCGATGCCATCAAGATAATCCTTAAAAGAGAACACGATCACAATTCTCTCCCCGATGGCCATTTTACATTCCTTATCGGAGAGAGTCTATCAGAGTGTCACCGACACCCTTTGATCAGCGTGACTTGTGAGTCGGCGAAACATAATTGCTTCATCCCGATATGCTAAGGTATGCCGATGGATATTGTTTCCCTTGTCTTTGTAAGATATTTCAATGAGACTCTTGCCGAAATACTTCATTGGCATGATTATACTGTCGGGGTAACTTTTGAAAGACCATCCAATAATTATTAGTCATGTCGATCGGTGTATATATCGGTATGACTCATACCGAAAGCACTTTTCATTGTCTTCGCCAAGACATTGGATTACAGGGACTTATTTATTTTTCATTCTGATGCTCATGTCCTACCAATACTTATTATCTCCTTAGATTCCATAGGATGCTTCGGTGAGACTTTTACCAACATGCCTCATCGGTAAGATACAAACTGTTAGGGTAATCCTCAAAGCATTACCTGATAACCTCTAGTCATACCGATCGATATGACTTAGTAACTCTCCTTCTGATGAAAGGTCATCGGTGTGAATTCACACATCAGTGATTCTTAAGATTTTCTCACCAATTATCAATCTCACCCCGATACTGCATATCTCTCGGAGCTCTATCGGTGAGAGGTATAACGTCGATATAAATTAAATTCTCTTCGCCGATACCCTCAGTCATACCGATTGGTGTGACCAGTGGATTTTCTTACCGATAAAAGGCCATCGGTATGAATTCCTTCTATCGGCAATGCCTACAAATCCCTCTCTGACTTTACTCTCATGCTGATAATCATTTTCATTGATTTTTCAAGTATCGGTATAAGCAACACAAAATCTTGCTGATAGCATGAAACTTAAACCATTTATATTATTTTGCCAGGGACCTTTTTGTGGAATGTATCATCTTTTTATTTTAATTTGCTCAGATATGGAAAAGTGAGAGTACAATAAAAATTTTAAAATTTTAGGTCTCAACAGTGGCTCTTTCTGGGGATGTATGCATAGCAAGATTCCAGATTTCTGGGGAGCAAACCAATGCTTTCTTCATTTGGTTCTTCTAAACTACTGTGCATGGAAAAGACTATTTGGAGAGTTTAGTCAGAATTGTCCATGCACTGGCAATTCTTTGTTCTCTCAGGTTCCTTTTAAGAAAAGAAGTGTTTCAAAAACTACCCATGTACTGGTAGTTCTTGCTCTTCACCAGACATGTTTTGCACATAATATGAATCCTCCCCTGCCTTACCATTTATGACAAAAGGTCCAATCCACAAGGCATCAAATTTTCCATGCTTCCCCTTTTCTCGATTTCTGGCATTCCAAATGAGCACTATGTCACCTATTTCAAATTTTCTGATCTTAGCCTTTTTATCATATAAGTACCTCATCTACATTTGCATTTTCTTATTTTGTTGTATTTCTTGTTCCCTCATCTTGTTTAACTCCATTAGCTGTTCTAACCTTTCCTCCATCGGTTCTGGGACATCCCAATCCTCTTAGAGGATAAACTTACACATTGGCAACAAGTTGTGTATTGGGAGTCTAGCATGAGTTCCATACACTAGCTCAAATGGTGATTTGCCAATTGCTTTCTTTATTGTGATCCTATCAGCCCATAGTGCTAATCTTAATTTGGAATACCAGGCTTTCTTATTATTATCCAGCATTCTTTTTATAATCTTTAGGATACTTTTATTGCTAGACTCAGCTTGCCCATTAGCCTAAGGGTGGTATGGAGAAGAATATGAGACCATAATGCCATAAGATTTACAAAAAATTTTGAACTCATCAGATCTAAAACACATTCCATTATTAGTTATGAGCCTTGAAGGTACCCCAAATCTAGTTATAACATTTTCCAATAGAAAACTCGTCACAACCTTGCTAGTTGCTTGTTTAGTGAGTATTGCTTCCACCCATTTCGTAAAATAGTCAGTGGCTACTAAGATCCATTTGTGGCTGCCACTTGATTTCTCCATAATTTCTCCTATAAAGTCAATTCCCCATTGGTGAAATGGGGCATCAACTTGCATAGGTCTCAAGGGTAGTGCCCCTTGATAGTTTAACTTCCCTGAGAATTTCTGATAGGCCTCACACTTCCTAGTAAAGCTATAGGCATCATTGAAGACCTTGGGCCAATAATATCCAGCCCTTAATATCTTGTGTGTTGTGGTTTTAGCTAAGAAATGGCCACCACACACTCCTTGATGCATCTCTTTTAAGGCAGATTTAGCTTGTTCTTCATCTAAACAAAGCAATAAGATACCATCTTTGTTTTTCCAATAAAGATATCCCTCTATAAGCACATATTTTGAAGCATGCAATTTTAGAGTTATTTTCTTATTATCATCAAATCCTTCAGGGCATTTCATGTGTTTGAGGTAGTACACTATGTCAGTATACCAAGGAGTTTTCTCAATACTTGTTGCCATGTCCTCTTCAATATTACATACTTGGGCAGCCTCAAGGTTTGTTTCAGTCATTAATTTTGCTAGCCCTTGTCCCCTAACTAGCTTTGTAATTTGAATTTCTATATCAAACTCTTGAAGTTGATTTATCCACCTACATCTCTTTCCAGTTACCTCATTCTACATGAACACATCCTTGACTGCTGCATTTGGTACATAAGCTACCACCTTAGCCCCAACCAAGTAAGGTCTAAATGCCTTGACAGCTTTTACCAATGCATAAGCTTATTTTTCTGTAATATCATAGTTAAGTTCTGCATGTTGGAGTGATTTACTGAAAAAGGAAATAGGCTGCTCATAACCCTCACTATTCTTTTGTAGCATTACTGCTGCTACTATATGAAAAGACACAAAGGAGAAGATCTGAAAAGGTTTACTAAAATCAGGAGACTTTAGCACTGGAGCTTCTTTATTGTTCTTTTTATGGATGCAAAAGCTTCTATACATTCATCTGTCCAATTAACTTTTGCATTTTTCTTCAACATTCTAGATATAGGGTTAATTATTTCTGCAAAGTTTGGTATAAATCTTCTCACAAAGTTTATTTGTCCAAAGAATGATTGTATGGCCTTAAGTGTCTTTGGGATAGGAACTTTATCTATTGCATCTACTCTTTCGGGATCAATCTAGACTCCTTCTTTGGATACTATATGCCCAAGCAATTTCCCTTCTGTAACTACAAATTTGCATTTTTTGGGGTTCAGGGAAACACCATATTCTAATGCTCTGATAAATATCTTCTCAAGGTGATTCACATGATCCTCAACCTTTTTTGAGTATGCAGTAAGGTCATCCTAATATACAGCCATGATATCATTTATTAAACCTGCAAAAGCAACGTCCATTGCCCTCTGGAACGTGGCTCCAGCATTTGTAAGGCCAAACGGCATTCTCACGTATACATAAGTTCCCCATGGGGTTGTAAAGGTTGTCTTATGTTGTTCAGATTCTTTAACCTTTACTTGGTTGTATCCAGAGAACCCATCCTTCATAGATAACAACTCACAACCAGTAACTTTCTGCAATAAAGCTTCCATATTTGGTAACGGATAGTTATCTTTCAAGGAAGAAATATTCAAATTCCTAAAGTTGACACAAAGTCTAATATCTCCATTCTTTTTCCTAACAGGAACTAAATTCGAAACCCAGGATGAATGCCTAATAGGTTTAATTATGCCAGCTTCCCTGAGTTTTGTAAGTTCCTCATACATTTTTGGTTCTAACACCAGGTTGATGGGTCTTTATTTTTGTCTATAGGGTTTAGCATCAGATTTAAGTGGAATTTCGTGTTGGAACAAATCTTCCCTATATGCTTGAAGATCATCATAAGACCAGGCAAACACATGTTTATATTTTCTCAATAATGTAATTAACATGCTTCTGATTGCAGGGGTTATTTTCTTTCCAATGTAGACCTTTTTAGGTGACAATTCAGTTCCCAAATTTATTTCTTCCACATCATCTTCCTTTATTGTTACTTCTTTGGAAATGGATCGATCATTCACATCAAAAACTCTCTCTAATGCTACTAAACCCTTTGGAATTTTATTGGTTTTAAGCTGGACAATTTCTTTCCCAAATAAAGTCTCTTTTCCATCATTCTCCTCAACAAAAACATTAAGATCAATCTCTTGATTCTCATATTGATCTATACAATGCAAAAATTTGAGTAAGTCAGCATCACTATCAAAAACGTGCCAGTTATATATGTTGTCTGGGATAGTTGGTCTTGTTTTGAGCTCAACTTCTAAAATACCTGTCAAGGTAATGTCATCCCTTTTCACAGCTATGTTTGCGAGGAAGTCAGCCATTATATTTTTTGACCTATCTATCCAACTTATCGAAAAAGCATCAAACAATTCTATATCATCCAGAACTGCATTTCTATATTGTTTCAATCTTTTGTTTTTTGAAGAATATTTACCTTTGACTTGTGAAATAATCAATTCAGAATCTCCATACACTGCTAACAATTTGATTTTGTGTTTTCTAGCAATGTTTAGCCCAATTAAGAGTGCTTCATATTTAGCTATGTTATTTGTGCACTCAAAATTCAGAGAAAAAGAATATTTGAATGTTTTCCCTGATGGTGATATAAACAACACTCCAGCTCCATTTCCTGCCTTGTTGCATGCACCATCAAAATACATGGTCCATACACCATTTTCATCAAGTTGGGCTTCATGGTGAATTGGGTCTGTATTATACAACTTAGATTGTTCTTCCACCTTAAATGTACTAAAGTCAGTGTCACAGAAACAAATCATTTGATTTGGATCAGGTTTCTCTATAGTGATGTCATACCTTGGCTCCCTATAGAGTTTAATTGCCTGTGTTCCCAATGGGATAGTAGCATAGGATAAATCTAGTTGCACACTTCCTCCTACCATGGCAGTCCATTGTCTAGATAACAACATTCCATAGTTAGGTGGGATATCTACCACAGTGATGTCAATTTTATAGGAAGCTTCAAGATGAGATGCTAATTTTATTTCAACATCTTTCATGATTCCAACAACTGGGACAGATCTGTTATCCATTCCATAACATTACCGAATGTAGTATCCACCCACATTCCTACCTTTTTCATAACAGCCATGGGCATTATGTTCACTGCTGCTCCTGAATCAAGCATGCAGTTCCTGACTAATTTGTTGTTTATCAGCAAGGAAATATAGAATGGATCTACTTGAGATGGATTTTTCATTAATGTCTCACCTAGGTATACCTCAGGTCTCTTGATAGATTCTTGTTGCATATTTATTTTGGGACTATGTTGTTCGGGTTTTTGGTCTGATACATTTGATATCATCTTTACCACTATATTTTTATATTTTTCCACCTTCATCATTTCTAAAAGTGGTACAGATACTTTCATTTGAGAAAGAGCTTGAGCAATATCAAATGAGGGATTTATGTTTAATTCTAACCCATTAACTTTTGTTTGTCCCTTTTCTTCAGTTTTTGTGCCATCCTTCTTTTTGTTTGGTGTGTCAACGGGAGGTATATCATGAGGTATTTTCTTAGTTTTATCATTTTTATCAGAAGTCTGATTTTTTATAAATAGACTTCTGGGTGTTCCTTTTTCAACATTGACTGTCCTGTTTCTTAGGTTGTAATTACTCTTGGCTTGTGCTACCGCAGCCATTGTTAAAGCTTTTCTTTCTACCTCAGAAGGTTTTCACCGATTGTAGCTTTGTGATGTATTAGGGTCATATCCACAATTTCCTAAGTCTTCTTCATGGTCGAAAAATACTTCTTGTCCTCCTAAGTTCACATTATATTTTTGTGCTCCTACATCATATTCATACCCTACTTCCTCGCCAGATGAATAATCTTCTTCAACAGTGAAAGGTGTGATACCCAACATATTTATAGTGTGATGATCCATCTCAGGGTTATAAGATATCTCATCTTTTTGTATTGATTGCGCTACCACACAATAATCAGGGGAGTGTGGTAAATTACAGGGCATACACCGTGGAGCAGTTACTGTCATATGGACTCCATTTTTCTTCAAAGGATCAGGAGTGTCTTTTCCATAGTTATGTCTCTTGTTGTTATCCACGGGCTTTCCATCTTTCTAGTTCGTATGATATGGCATATCATGGAGTCTTGGCCTTTCATTCTTATGCGAGTATTCTTGTTTGTTTGCAGGAGGATTAGGATTCTGGGGAACTCTTATATTATCTCTTTTTCTGATCATCCCAGCAGCCTTTTTATTGTTTTCAATGGTGAGAGCCATTTTTTGTGCTTCTGCCAAAGTTCTAGGACTTTTGCCCCTGAATTCATAACCTGTCTTTGGGTCAAATGCTTTCAAGTATATGCTAAGGGCTGCTTGGTTGTTCAATTTGGATTCTTGTGGGACCTTGTTATACAGTTTAGTAAATCTCAAATTAAAACCATACACCTGTTCATTTTGATACTTTTGAATAGTTATTAATTCATGAAGAGCAAATTCTGGAGCAC
The DNA here is from genome assembly GCA_027924645.1 of Cunninghamia lanceolata. Lineage (NCBI taxonomy): Eukaryota > Viridiplantae > Streptophyta > Pinopsida > Cupressales > Cupressaceae > Cunninghamia > Cunninghamia lanceolata. The sequence continues at coordinate 15,914,037 of BSBN01001215.1, read as the reverse complement.
ATTGATTTCTGAATTGTTCTAAAAATTGATTATGGAAGTCTCTTAAGGAATATATTGAAGTGTCTAGTAAGCTATTTACCCAATCTCTTGCTTCATTAGTAAGAGATATCATAAACAGTTTCATTTTTATATCCTCATATTCATTGCCAATATCCTGTATGAAAGAATTGAATCATTTGATATGTTCTTCAATAGTCAATTCACTGCTTCCTGTAAACTTAGGCACATTGTTCCTCCAACTATTATCCATGGGATAAGGATATAGCTGATATCCAGTTAAATCAAATTGTCTAGCCATGCTCGTAGGGTTAGGAAGTGGTATATTTGGGTATGGCAAATAATATTGGTACCCGGATGGAGGCTGTGGATACATATTTTGTTGGGCATATTGCTGATACATATTCTGTTGCGGGGGAGGTCGTGGTTGTTGATTGTTAAGTCTATGCCCTGGCGGTGGATACTGTTGGTGAATATTTCCAGTATTTATAGGTGGAGGTCTCTGTATTTGCCTATTTTGTGGAGGAGGGTTATTGTGTGTATTGTGGGATGTTGTGTTTACATTTTGATGGTGAGGCAGAATATGGTGATGACCAGGTGGTGGATGAGGATTAGCTATATGATGAGATGGGTTGTGTGCATTGGACGATCTTAGATTTTGAGGTGGAATATTTTGTTGAGCATGGCTAACATGTGGCGCTGATGAAGTATGTGAACTACTTGCATTTTGATGTAACCCCATTTGATTGCTTAATTGAATATGTCCACCCTGCCTATGGGGAGGCACATACTTTGAACTGGTTACATTAGTTCTAGATTCTATTTGTTGTAGTTCTTGTTTCATCTTTATTTCCTCTTCTTTCAATCTAGCCCACTTAACTTTTTTCTGTAATTCAAGCACCTCTTGTTGCAACTGATCCTTAGTTCTCATGTCTTCTGGCTGATTATTAAGGACTTGCGTGGATGTTACCTGATCTATGAATTCATAATGAGCTTCTTCACCCTATTGCAGTGACGCTTGGTAGTCATATTCTGCTTGTTTTTGTTCAATATCCCTCATGACCTTTGCATCATGCTCAATCTGTTCTTGAGGAGTTGGTCTGTATCTTGCCAAAATATCATCAGTTTTGTTATGATCAAACTAAGTATACTAATTGTTGGATTGGAATTCATCTGATTCATGCAAGGGAGTGAAATTGTTATGAATTATTAGTGTCTATTTTGAGGTATCATCTGAAGAGATTCGGTTATTAGTATTACGAGACTGACTTGATATTCCAGTCTTCTTAGTAGGAGCCTTTAAAGGTGGGGATGATTGCAATTTTTTACCATCAGCTTTAGATCTCCTACCATCCATTATGACACTTTTATTAGAAAAGTAATAAAGGTTTAGTGTAGAGTTACCACCTCTTGTTTAGAGGACTAATCAATCTTCTGGGTTTTTTCTTCCACTAGCAGAGTTATGCCTTTTAATTTTCTGACTCTAATAATATGGTCTACTACCAGGTTTCTCTATGTGTTGTCCCCAGTAGAGTCACCAATTCTGTTAGTTCTCAAAAATGCAAGTTGTTATCCCTAAGAGGGTGCCAGGCTCTCTTGACGTTTTTGGCTAACTGACACGGGGTAGATATGGCTAAACCCCCTTCGCTTTAGGCTCTGCCAGACCTAGGCGGGTAAACCTCTAATTTATAAAGTAGACAAAGATTAGAATCAATCTAGCTATTTATGATGGCACAAGTTATAAAACAGATAAAAGACAGCAAGTTAATTCTAAGAATAATCCAAATTGTAATGCTAAAACAATAATGCAATCTAACTAAGTAAATCTAAAATGAATTTGGATAAGTAATAATGAAAATATTAGACCAGTGCCTTATTAAATATAGAGTCAGTATGATTATGAAACAAATGACTATTTGTTTGGTAAAAACTTGAACTACCTGGCATGAAAGAATAGGTATGTAACTTGTACAACCTTGCAAGGAAGTAGTTAATATTCCATACTTATATATCCAATTGACAAAATCAAATTACCTGCATTCATCTAAAAGGATTTAATCCTTGCTTGAAGGAACCTATTAGAATAATACTACAATTGTAATAGATTTATCAAAACTGGAGACAGAATACAAACCCTAATTATATGACTATTCTTACAGATCCATGACAATGCCTTCACAGTTACTATGATAGATTTAAAGGATTTAATTCTGGAAGCAGAAACCAATTAATCTCATCACCCTATAACAGCAAATGTGTATAGACAACTTGAAGATATACTTGATAACTCAAATTGAATAATAGAGAAGACTTTGAAAGGAGACAGTCATATAATTGAATAAATTTAATAGATAGTTGATACCAAAATTTGTAGTCACTTCTTCCTGCTTACAGACTTGATTCCATCAGAGAAAGCTTGCACATGATCTACCAGGAATAAAATATATTAAAAATGAACTAGCAGTGCAATTCAAATCTAATCTATAATGTTTCTTCCTACTCTCTCTCTGATCTCCTCTCTATCTGGTCTTGGTCATCTCTTATATAGAGAGGCATACAAGCTTCAGACCAGTTACAATGGTTGTGATGGTTGATAACCATACAACAACATTTGTTTAAACAAAAAAATTCAAAAAAACTAATAGTTGTCTTAATCATCAGATGGATAACCATCTCAGAATCAAACAAAGATCTTCAACTACAATTCTGCTTAATCTCCTTCGAGGATTCCTTTATTATCCTACAAAGACTAAATAAAACACAAATTAATGTATGATCAAACAATCCAAACAGAATTATTTGAACAAATGTATTTATTCAAGTAATTTCTCCCTTTATCAATGATTTGTCAGTTGCTCAAATTCAATTTGCGGGTGTTTTATGGTTTGATCCCTGCTATGAATATCATGCATAAAACCCATTTTCAAATGTTAGAAAAGTATATTTAACCATTCAAATTTAAATGTTGTTTTTAGGGTTCATGTATTCTGCATCGGCAAGACCTATCGTGTCGGCGAGATTGGTAGGTTTTATCCCAATTCATCTTTCTCACCGATGTATTTGTTGGCGAATGTGCTTCTATCGGAATAAGGTGCCTGATCAGAGTGACTTATTTAAGTCACTCGATAGGGGTTATCTCCCCGATAGCCTTCATTTACACTTTCCATCGGAGTAAGATGTTCCATCGGGGTGATCTTTTTCAAATCACCCGATAGTGGTTATCTCCCCGATGGCCACTTTATATCTTTCATCGGAGAGAACCTCCTGAAGTATCACCAACGATATTATCATTGTGACCTACAAATCGGTCATACATATATATTCCATTCTAATCTACTATGTTATACTGATATAACTATCGGTGAGAGTCTCACCGATATGTGTGACAACAATTATCATCGGGCTGACCGATGCCATCGAGATAACATATCTCAAGTCACCTGACAATGTTCATCTCCCCGATGACCTTCTCTTTATACTTTTCATCGGAGTGACCGATGCCATCAGGATAATCCTTAAAGGAGAACCCGATCACAATTCTCTCCCTGATGGCCATTTTATGTTCCTTATCAGAGAGAGTCTATCAAAGTGTCACCGACACCCTTTGATCGCCATGACTTGTGAGTCAGCGAAACATAATTGCTTCATCCTGATATGCTAAGGTATGCTGATGGATATTGTTTCCCTTGTCTTTGTAAGATATTTCAGTGAGACTCTTGCCAAAATACTTCATCGGCATGATTATACTGTCGGGGTAACTTTTGAAAGACCATCTGATAATTATTAGTCATGCTGATTGGTGTATATATCGGTATGACTCATACCGAAAGCACTTTTTGTTGTCTTCACCAAGACATTGGATTATCGGGGACTTATTTATTTTTCATTCCGATGCTCATGTCCTGCCAATACTTATTATCTCCTTAGATTCCATAAGATGCTTCGGTGAGACTTTTGCCGACATGCCTCATCGGTAAGATACAAACCATTGAGAAAATCCTCAAAGCATTACCCGATAACCTCTAGTCATACCGATCGGTATGACTTAGTAACTCTCCTTCCGATGAAAGGTCATCGGTGTGAATTCACACATCGGTGATTCTTAAGATTTTCTCGCCGATTATCAATCTCACCCCGATACTGCATATCTCTCAGAGCTCTATCGGTGAGAGGTATAACGTCGATATAAATTAAATTCTCTTCGCCGATACCCGCAGTCATACCGATCGGTGTGACCAGTGGATTTTCTTACCGATAAAAGGCCATCGGTATGAATTCCTTCTATCGGCAACCCCTACAAATCCCTCTCCGACTTTACTCTCATGCTGATAATCATTTTCATTAATTTTTCATGTATCAGTATAAGCAACACAAAATCTTGCCGATAGTATGAAACTTAAACCGTTTACATTATTTTGCCACGGACCTTTTTATGGAATGTATCAGTTTTTTGCTATAATTTGCTCAGATATGGCAAAGTGAGAATACAATAAAATTTTTAAAATTTTAGGTCTCAACAGATGGTAGAAATTTTTTGGATGGTATGAAGCATGAGCGTCATTGCTTCGCATTGATTCCTAAGATTAGTCAAGAGAAATGTGAAGATGTACTAGTAGAAGTCTCAGATATGTTGGAAGAATTTCAGGACATTATCTCTGATAATGTACCAGAAGGTTTACCACCAGTAAGGAAGATAAGTCATCAAATGAATTTGATACCTGGAGCTAGTTTGCCAAACAAGGTAGCCCATAGAATGACTCCAACAGAGAGTGAAGAGTTGAACAGACAAGTTCAAGAGTTGTTGAGGAAGGGATTGATAAGAGAAAGCCTAAGTCCATGGGTGGTACCTGTAGTACTAGCACCGAAGAAAGATGGAGAGTGGAGGATGTGTACAGATTCCTGAGCCATCAACAAGATCACAATCAAGTACAGATTTCTATTATCCAGAATGGATGACATAATGGATTGTTTGAGTGGAGCCAAGTACTTCACGAAGATTGATTTGAAGAGTGGGTATCACCAAATTCAAATTAGAGAAGGAGACGAGTGGAAGACAGCCTTGAAAACAAAGGAATGCTTGTATGAGTGGTTAGTCATCCCATCTGGGCTAACCAATGCACTGAGCACATTCATGCGACTCATGAATGAGGTACTGAAAGAATTTTTGGGAAGTTTTGTTATTGTTTATTTAGATGACATTTTGATTTTTAGTAAGACTTGGGATGAGCATTTAATGCATATCAGAAGAGTTTTAGAGAAGCTGAGGAAGGAGAAGTTGTTGATCAATCTCAAGAAATGTAGTTTTGCAAAGGAGTTGGTATACCTAGGATTTTTTGTCTCAGAGGAAGGTCTTAAGATGGACCCATAGAAGGTGAGGGCTATCATTGAATGGCCTATGCCAAGGAGTACTTTTGAGGTAAGATCTTTTCATGGTTTGGCAAGTTTTTATAGAACGTTTATCAGAAATTTCAGTGGCATTTGTGCACCCCTAACTAAGACAATGAGAGGGGATAGAAAAGAGTTTAGATGGACTAAAGGAGTAGGCAAGAGTTTTAATACATTGAAGTAAAAAGTCATAGAACAACCTATTTTGGCACTTCCATATTTCAATAAGGTATTTCAGGTGGATTGTGATTCTAGTGGTAGTGGTATAGGAGTTGTTTTGAGTCAAGAAGGTAAGCCCATTGCCTATTTTATTGAGAAGCTTAATGATGCCAAGAAAAAGTATTATGTTTATGATCAAGAGTTTTATGCAATAGTTTAGGCTTTAAAGAAATGGAGACATTATTTGTTGCCAAAAGAGTTTGTTTTATATACTGATCATTAGGCTTTGTAGTATTTTAATAGTCAAGGAAAGTTAAATCAAAGGCACTTAAAATGGTTTGAGTTTTTGTAGAGTTATACTTTTGTTTTGAAGCATAGGAGTGGGAAGTCCAACAAAGTTGCAGATGCTTTGAGCAGAAGGCAAAATTTGTTGATGGAAATGAAGATAGAGGTTGTTGGGTTTGATGAGCTCAAAAGTTTGTATCCTGAAGATCTAGATTTTACAGAGGCCTGGAAAGTTGTCTGGAACCTATTACTTTGGAAAGGACAAAATGGTTGGATTTCATAATCCAAGATGGCATGCTGTTTAGAGGAAGCCAGTTGTGCATTCCGAGGAGTTCCATGAGAGTGAACCTGATTAAGGAGAAGCATAGTGGATTATTAGCTGGACACTTTGGTTGTGATAAGACCATTGTTATTGTTGGTGAACATTATTACTGGCCACAATTACAGCAAGATGTGAGGGAATTTGTGCAGAGTGTGTCAGATGGCAAAAGGAACAAGTCAGAATACAGGGCTATATCAGCCATTACCTGTACTAGAGAAGCCATGGGATGATATTAGTATGGATTTTGTTCTTGGTTTACCAAGGACACAAAGAGGACATGATTCAATTTTTGTGGTGGTGGACAGATTCTCAAAGATGGCCCATTTTATTCTTTGTAAGAAGACTAATGATGTTATTCATATTGCAGAGTTATTTTTCAGGGAAGTGGTGAGACTACATGGTCTACCTAAGAGCATAGTTTCAGATCGAGATACCAAGTTTGTTGGTTATTTCTAGAGGACATTGTGGAAGAAGTTGAAAACAGATTTGAAGTTCAGTTCTGCACACCATCCATAGACTGATGGACAGACATAAGTGGTGAATAGGAGTTTGGGTAACCTACTACAATGCTTAGTAGGAGATAAGCCCAAGGGATGGGATTTGATTTTGCCACAGACAGAATTCACTTACAACAACTATCTCAATAGGAATACTGGTAAATCACCATTCCAAATTGTATATGGCAATAATCCAAGAAATGCTTCAGAGTTAAGGAAGCTAGACAAAGAAGAAAAGACAAGTGCCGAGGCCGAAGACTTTGCAGAACACTTGAAGAATTTGCATGAAGAAGTGAGAAAGCACATCTATAAGATGAATATTCAGTGCAAGGCTAAGGTAGATCAGAAGAGGAGATATAAGGAGTTCCAGGTAGGAGATGAAGTCATGGTTCACTTGAGAAAAGAAAGGTTCCCAATTGGAACATACAATAAGTTGAAAATGAAGAAATTTGGACCATGTAGAATCTTGAAGAAGCATGATTCAAGAAATGCATTTGAGGTAGAGTTACCTGATGACATCAATATTTCACCAGTGTTCAACATTTTAGATTTGATAGAGTATCATGATGATTGACTTGATAAAGGAACATAGTGGGACATTCCAGCATCTACTTCAGAGAAGGAGGAGATAGAGGGCATTTTGGATAGCCGTCTGGGCAAGAGTACATGAAACAGGTAGTATACATAATACTTGGTGAAATGGAAAGGAAGGCCCGTTGAAGATTCATCATAGTTATCTGAGACTGAGGTTAACCGTTTTGGTTTCCCTCTATCATGAGAAGTGATAGGGTCACTTTTCAAATTACATCGGGGGTCTGATGCAGGAGCATCCACGTTGTAAGAGCAATCTTACATCAACAAAAAAAAAATGTTGTTTCTTTTCAATAAGGGCTAAGTTTGGCAGGGTTACTAATTTTAGTAAGTTTGCATTTGTGCACGGTTGGATACAAAATCTTACACAGACCTCTAGAATGGTGAATTGAAGCAAATGGTGAAGAAATCACTTCAATATCATTTGTCATTTGTGAGATATTAAAATTTCAAATTCCAAAAATCCTATTGAAATATTCAAAGTCAAATTTAACGCACTTAGAGGCTCCGGATGGGCCCAAAATTTGGCAGGGAACCCAAACAGTCTACCTTTAGGTGTTGCTTGTGCACCATTGTCTTTTCGAGAGCTTTCCAAAAAGGTATTATAATTAAAAATCCAATGGTCGGATCAAAAGTTATGGCCCCGCAAAGTTGACCTATTTTTGGAGGGAGATGCAAATTTTGAAATTAAGTTGGTAGCCACTGAAAAGGGCTATATATGACCATTTTTGGGAACCCCTGGGGTAGTAGAGTTAAGGGGGTAGGTGTAGAGTCAAGAAAAGGCAGGAAAATAGAAACCCTAGCTGACTTGGGGTTACAGAAGGTTGAAGATTCTAGAGTCTTAAGAGATGGAGCTGTAACGTGTTGTAACCTGTAGAGGATTCATCCTCTGGTTGTATTTGAGCTTTTGTAATGTAATGTTTTGCTGATATTAATAAAATATCATTCTATTTTCTGTGTGCAATTTTTGTTATTGTGTGTTTTATGGTTTACCTCCTTCATCAGTGATATTCTTGGTAACCATAACAATTGAGTCTTGCAAACATAGGATGTGTAGTATGTGCAAAAGAAGTGCTTAAATAATTTATCCACTTAAATGCCACATAGATTTACAATACTTCACTTTTGATAAGGATGCACTAATGCAAGACTAGCTAGGGTTTTCTATCAAAACCCTAGATTTTAAATGCTCACAAATGAGAGTTTCAAATGCAAGATGCAACACCATGAAATGATTATCTACTTCAATATGAATCATAATTGATGCAAAAATCATAGATTTAAATCTTTCTATGATAGTCTATAACATATGTAATGAAAACAATGCACGAATATGCCTTTTTGCAAGCCTAAAATGCTTGATTTTGTCACTTTTTTCAATGCAAATACGCAAAGATGTCCTAGAACAACAAGGATGATAAGGTACAACAACTTAAAACCCTTTCATTAATTCAATAATCCAACAAGATTTGAAACAACATGTTGGTCTACAAACCCTAGGTTGAAGACTAGCTAAATTTCTAAAAAATGTAAGGTTTTTACAAACCCTAGAATGAAATAATGCAAAATTAAGCTATGAAAGTATGCAAAATGATGAATGAATTGAATCTAATCAGATCTAAGGGAGAAAATATCTCAGATCTGATTCAAGAAGGATGCCAAAGTGTAAGAAACAATAGGTTCACCAAAATGTAGTGTAGAAAAGAGACTAGCTCAATAGACCAAACTAGGTCAAACCCTCTTCTACAAAACATTGGAGGCACAAACCAAGATTGAATTCTACCTTAGAAGGAGAGCCAAACTATAGGGGTTTTTCCCTTTTGTTGTATATAGAAGGAATTCACCGAAATCCAATCAATCAAGCTAGGATCAAGACATTGCATGAAACCCTAGTTAACAAAGATCTGAGTAAAACAAACTGTTGGTACCTAAAACCCAGCAACCAAATGGAAAACAAAAATTAGCAGACAATTCATAAACTTTTCCCAGAGGTTAGAATGCCCAAGATAAGGGCTCTTAGGTGCTCTTGTCCCAAATTAGGGTTTTCAGAAACTGTAAACTCTGTTAGGTCTGTTCCAGCAAGCTTAGCCTTCTTCCCGGATACCACCTTTTGAAACCTATCTATCTAACTTGCACACATGAAAAAAGAGAAAAGGTTGGGTATTATTTAGGAGCTTTCCTCAGTCAAGCTCCGTGAATGGTGTTTCCACCTCCACAATAGAAAATATGATTGATAAAGAGCGCATGCCCTAGGAGGGTAGAGGCAAATCCAAAACTTAGAATGAAATGCTAGCATGAAGCATGAAGGAAAGAAGTCACCATGAGCATGGAAACCGTTGTATGCTTGTAGACGACGTCACAACTTGACTCAATAAGTTGATGTAGCCTCCAAGATCTTCACAAGAACTACAATATGCTAGTGCCGCAACAATAATCCACCATAGAGAGCTATAGAGAGCATGAGAGAGAAAGAGAGACAGTGCAAGAGTGTCAAGATTTCACTAGAGAGAGTTAGATGATCAAATGAATAGAATAACTTACCTTTATATGCATTCCCGTTGAATCCTGGAGAGTTAAACCACATAAGGCCGACATTAGGAATGTTTTGGAGGGCCTAAGCCGATAAGACCACTTTTTAGGGCAGGGCTAAAGGAGGGCCTAGGGCACTTGGGTGCCCTAGTCCTTTAGCTAGACACCTCTCAAAAAAGTGAATTTAGAGTACACTTAGCCTCACATTATGATTCTTTTCTAGGTTTTGTGCATCAGGATCAAGTATTACACGCTTAATGCTAAAAAAGGTACTAAACTAGGTCCTAATAAATAAGGGTGAATATTTGAGGCCCATCTAGGAGATAAACTAAGTGTAAAATGGTGGTGTACACATTTTACAACGTTACAACTATATGGAGGGCTTCTCATGCCTCTCACACTTCTTGTAAATTATTTTCAAGACAACCCACTTTGTCATCTGTTTAAATGGTCATTTCCCTATATGTTGTGATGGGATGGTTGTGTTGATGTATTTTTTATCAGAATCATTATGGTCAGTTTTGGCTAGGATAGTTTGGTTGAATCACTGTGTCCTATTCCCAAGCTATATTTTTGAATGACAACTTGATCTTCATGGTTCCTAATGATCATGCTCGTAATCAAATTCTTCATAGTCAAAGCAATTTGAGATTGGTGCCAATTGATCTAGTGGCATTTATGTCTTAAATGTTGGAGTGAGAGGCTTTCTTAAAGGGAGATTCCCTTGAGGTCTATCAAATTCTATCATATTCGAGGGTGCTATAAAAAACCACAAAATAAAATGGAGCGGACATTGAAAAGTAGCAAAAATGTTGAATGGAAAAGTAGGAAAAAGAAAGAAAAAGTAATAGAGACACAAAAATCTAGGTTTAGAAGTTTTTATTCTTCACATTAGTTTCACCAAAATATGTAATGTTCAAAATGTGGCTCAAACACAATGCAAGTGATTCAGACTCTAGCATAGCACATGAACTATATCATTGTAGATGTGGTCTCCCAATCACTCCTATTATCACAGTAGTAGCCAATAGAGCAATGGTGGACCTGAGGGGTTGTCATATTCTTTTGGAAGGAGAATGTTGAATGTACAAGATAACTAAGAGGGTGGGGGGGTGAATTACTTGTATCATAAACTTCAAACCCTCACAAACATTCAGATCCACATTAGTTTAATTAACCCTTAAACTTGTTATGATGATTAAACATGAAAAGAAAATAACATAAGCCAAATCATAACAATACCAAACACAAGACAACACTAGACTTACATGGAAAACCCAAGAAGGGAAAACTACGGTGAGGATTAGCTCACAATATAAAATAGTAGCAACACCGAATTACAAAAGGCTCACTACTAGAGGGCTCACTGCTAGAGGGCTCACTGCCAAAGGAACTGTCTAGAAGAAAGAGATAGAAGAGGAGGCTCATTGCCAGGGATGAACTGATATAATTGCATCTGACCTATGCATGGAGTTCAGTTCCAATGAAGCTCAATATTCACCACAACACAAACATCACTTTCGCAGCAACACTAAAAAATAGTAGACACCTTCTGCTCACCGCATCCAGTAGCCTAACACATGAAGGCTCTTGCTACACTGATCAAATTTGGATCATAGACATCATATCCATTGCCCATACCTCTAGTCATGAATCCTTGACACTTATTTATACCATCATCAACCTTGAAATCATTCTCCAAGGTCAGCAACACATCTTAACCAAGAAAATTCAAATTAGGTCTAGACCTAAACATTCCCATGGAGGAAAGGAATGAATACAAACCACTCACACGTTAGCACTGACCTAAATCCATACATACATGCTTCATCACACTTTCACAATCACTGAACCACAACCGCAATTAGTGTAAACAACCAAGTTGGCCAAACTTGTGTTAACACTATGAACTTTTAAGTGCACGCTTCCTCAAGACCAAAGGATGACATGTGGACCATGCACCAAGCTTGAACATGATCTAGAAACATCCACAAGCACCTGAAAACCAACAAAATATTTTGCAACATCTTTCACCTGAAGAAATTTCACACCAGAGCACTTGGATTACTCTGTCATCAACTGCAACTTAAGAAATGAACTTGTGGAGAACTGAAACATGAACCACTTGAACTAAAGAAAGATATAGACCTTATAAGCATAAATCCAAAAACAAATCCTGAAACAAATCTACAAAGAAATGTGGAGGAAAACAGTTTCTCCTAGACACCTCTGCACAACCCAGAAACACAGTCCACACACTGGTGAACACAACTTTCTGTGCACAACAAACTAGAGACAAAATCTAGAACATAGCATCTCTGAACACCTTTGAACAACATATTCAAACCGCAAAAGAATATCTTCAATAAGGAAGAAATGCGGAGCAAAACTAGAACACTACTCTATTAAGCCAGAACACATCCTCAACACACTATTTCCTTTATTAATCAAATTTTCTCAGAAGCACCTTGAAACCAACCAACAAAAGTATATTCTCAACATCTTTAGCACCTCTACAAAGCAACCAAATCATCTTCAGCAAGGCAACTTAATGAAATAGCTCATATCATTGCAAAATCCTCAACTCTACTCAACCTTATCTCTAATCTCTTTTCAACACAAACTACTCATACTCTTGACATAGTTGACAGCAATTACAACACAAACTTGTTGACATCAATGACAACACCGATTAGCACATACTTGCAAAAATCTCCCCCTTTGTCATTGATGGCAACACATAATGTGAAAGACCATCAAGACACGGCTCTGCACTAGACTTCTTTTCTTTCTTACTCTCCCCCTTTCTTTTACACATCTTACTCTCTCTCCCTGAACACTAATTCTTTTCTTTTTCACATTGCTTTCTCTCCCTCTTTGACATCAATGGTAAAGGGAGACACACCTCTTCTTTCACTCTTATCATGTCACATGATCTTTTCTTTTCACTACTCTAAATACTCCCCCTTAGGAGTGCACACCAAACTGTATTAACTCTTACTCCCCCTAACTGCAACAATCATCATGACCACTACTTGCTCCCCCTGAGAGGTAGCCTCCAACATCTGTCCAGAAAAAAATGAATCTTGAAGTTCATTAGACTGATGCATCTCCTTATGCATCTAGTTCAAAGAAGGAGGGGCATTAATGATGGAGTCAGGTTGTCATTGATGTCAAAAAGGTGTCCTCAGTTTGTTTGATGTCATCAAGACTTGGTTGATCAGGTTTGGCCTTCAATGTGTCTTCTTAAACTCTTTGGTAAGTGAAGTCACAAGGTGATTTGTTTAGGGTTGTCAAGTGTTGACAAATGTTCATCATTCATGTTTGGACAAATGTTCATCATTCATGTGTGCTCATCTATGTTTGGACAGAGTTTGCTTAGAAGTTGTGATTCATTCCATATTTAAAACCCTTTAATATGGTGGTCTCATTTGACGTTTTGGTAAGTGGTTCATAAGATGTTTGGAAGGTATACCATGCTTGATGAAGTGCATATTGCTTGGTGTTAAGTTACTCAGGAGTTGAGTTAAATCAGTTAGGAGGCTACTTCATGTCATGACAATGTTTACATTCAGTGATGGTGTCTTGAAGATGTTGGGTCTTGGTATGATGTTGTATTGGTTTAACATTCTTCATAATGGCAGTGGAAAGTTTATCCTTATGATAGAGATTCATGATAGGTTATCAGGACCTAATGTTTGGTAAAGCATGTTTTAAAAGAATGTTGCTTCAAGGATATTCTACATTCTATTTTTCTCTTAGTCTGCTTCCAATGAGCTTATTTAGACTTTTGATATCACCGCCTTTATGAGACAAATTGGTCTCAAGGGACTTAAGTGCTTTATTTATGAAGACAATCAAAAGTTATCCCTAAAACATAATCCCAAGTCATTTACTTTGTGTTGTAATTTGTTGTTAACCGGCTGAGTGGGTAAGCATGTCTCTTAAGTGACAATTATGTCACTAAATACATTATGATACCGGCCCTCTTTATATGCTAACTGACTCCATTCGGTCCTCATTCATTTTGCAAATCTATGGAGCACATTTCAAATACCTAGCGGAGTATGTAATATGTTTGAAAAAGCCCGAATTTCTTTAAAGGAGATAAAGCATCGTATGAAGATCTTTTAAAAGGGGCATCGAATGCATAGTGGGAGCCGTTTATACTATTTATACATCCTAATGAATATTCGAAGGGGAGCACTAAGTCTATCAAAATTTATGTGGTTTCTAAACATTACAAACCTTATTTTATCGGCCCCCTTTCTTACATTAACTTTGGTCACTCATATGTTTGGGGAGCTCGATGCATTTTGTGGAGAGCATGTTTTTTTTTAAACACATTTTAATTGCCTTGAAATGTGGAGCGGGATTTCCTTAAGGTTTTTTAAGAGTTTGAATTATGAAAAGCCCGCGATGCATTCAAAAGGGAAGTTTTTTTTAAAGATAGAAACTTTGGTGGTGTTTATACCTATGTCATATTTTATGACATTTAAGAATATGTTTTATAAAAGATTTTTTTGGGAAACCTTTTAAATTTCTATTTTATTTAAAAGGCTTGAGATCCATTATAGAATGCATAGGAGTTTTTCAAGGAGTTGGGGGATTTTTTTAAAAGGAAATTTTTTAAGAAAATCCATTCTAGTTTTAGTGAAGAATTTAGTGAATTTTTTGAGAAGATTTTTATCAGAGAAGACAAAGAGATTTTTTTTTTTTGAAGATGAACAAAATTTTGAAGAAGATGAAAGAAATTTTGTTTGAAAAGATATATTATGATTTTGTTTGGAGATGGATTTTTCTATGAGATGTTTACAGGTGCTTTGTTGAGGTAAATTGATTTATTGAAAAATAAATTGTTGAAGACATTCAATCTGAAAATTGAAAAGAAGATGAAAGGTTTTGAAAAGAAGATTGGAGAGATGATTTTGTTTCTTGCAGGGAATATGAATGGGTTTACAGATGGATTTTTGGAAGAAGAAAAAGAAAATAAGTATGAAAGTTTTTTTTCTTTAAGATGTTTTTATTTTTGCAGTTTAAAGGGTTTGAGAAGATGAAAAGTTCTCAGAGATTATTTGCAGAGCATTGATTAGATTTTATTGAAGAAATTAAAATGCAGAGAGAAATATGAAAAGACTGAGGAATATTTTCTTGCAGGTGAAATTATGAGGAGTGTGAAGAGAAATAAAAATGAAAGATCAATTGATTGCAGGGTTATTGTGAAATGTTTTCTTTATAACAGATTGATTTTATTTTTGACAGTGGTAATATTGAAAATCACTGAATTATCTTGTGTAGAATCTGAAGGGTCATTTGCAGAGAAAATGAAATATTGTAATTTTTGCTATGTGAAGTTTTTTGAAAAGAATTTCCAGGTGCTTCAACAAGACTGAGGAAGATGGAATAATATGTTTCAGATGCAAAGTCAAATTAACTTTGTTACACGGGATTGATTTTCTTTTGAAGAATATGAAAGGTCATATGAAAATGATTTTGTAGATTGTTGAGAGGTATTTTTATATTAATTGGCTTCACATTGATAGAGAAGAGAGTGTGTGGAATTGAATAGAGAAATGAAGACATTTTCTAATAAATCCTTTTGAAGAGAAAAGAATAATGATAAGATGATACTGGGTTTGTAATGCAGAGATAATCAGCTGAATTGTTATGTAGGTGTGAAGGAATTGAGAATTGAATGGAAACAGAGTATCCCTCTGATTTGGTTTTCCAGTGAGGCATTGTATTAGCCAGTGAGGCTTGTAGGTCAGTGTGACCTTAATATTTGTCAGTGAGACAATTTGTATTGCCAGTGAGGCATGTTTTTCAGTTAAGCCAGTGAGGCAATTCTGGAGTGGTTTTTCTACCCCTGGAGGGTTTTCCACTCGTGCAATTCTTGTGTCTTGATCTTCTTTCTATGGTTGTATGTTTTACTCATGAGTTTTTGTTTTTCATTCTTAGTTATGTGCACAGGTATTTGAGAAATCAATGATAGCTCTCTCTCCTTGTACTCTGCAAGTTAAAGTTTTTAAAAAGATTAGAAATTTCACACAACACTGATTCACCCTCCCCTCTCAGTGTTGCCTTGACTCCTACAATTAACCCCTAACTTTTTCCGGAGATACCCGAATGTGTCCTTAGGAAGAGCCTTAGTGAATATGTTAGCAACCTGATTCTTTGTAGGCACATACTCAAGCTTCACTTCATTCTCTGCAACCTTCTCTCTCAAAAAGTGATGCCTAATTGAAATATGCTTTGTCCTTGAATGCATCACCAGATTCTTTGAAATGTTAATAGCACTTGTATTATCACAGAAAATGGAAATTGGCTCATCATACACAACTTTGATATCCTTCAAGGTTTGTCTCTTCCATAACATCTGTGTGCAACATGATGTTGCAATAATATACTCTGCCTCTACAGTAGATAAAGACACTGAATCTTATTTCTTACTTAGCCAAGACACCAATCTGCATCCAAGAAAGAATGCACCACCACTTGTACTTTTCCTGTCATCTACACAACCAGCCCAATCTGCATCCGTATAAGCACTTAGAATTAAGTCAGTATCTTTTAGATACCACAAGCCATGATTAGAAGTGCCCTTTAAATATCTGAATATCCTCTTCACTGCCATAACATGTGACTCTCTGGGATCTTCTTGAAATCTAGCCACAAGACAGACTACATGCATAATATCTAGTCTAGTAGCAGTCAGATACATTAATCCTCCAATTATTGATATGTACTTGATCTTATCAGCCTTAGGATATACTTCCACAATCAAAATTTTATTTTCACTTATTTTGATGTACAGATTACTATCTTTAGTACCTTTATTGAATCCTTATTGTAATAAATGTATATGAAAAATTTGGATAAATGAAAATGATAAAACAATACAATGCATTACCTAAATCCAAATCTTCAATACCTCAGATAAATAGAATTATGGATGCATGCATGATTGGTTGATTGATTGATTTGATATGTTGGTTGATCACAATTCGGCAGCATAATGATAAGATGAAGATGATGGATGGAAGATGATAGATGAAAATAGATGAGAAGACAATGGATGATAGAAGAATGATGCAAAGGCTCTAATGGTATTTTGGCAGCATAAGGATACTCAAGACTCAAATGTCTGTAAATGGCTTGTAGAGGGCTTGATTTATAGGAAAGGGATAGTTCAAATGGCTGGTTGTGATTGAAAGGCTAATTGAATGATATGGATGGCTAGGATTGATTAGTTATTCCCACTCTTCAAGGAAGTTGTAGTCATGTGACAAGTGTATGATGGAGAATAGGGCTCATGTGTGATCGTGTACACAAAAACAAGTTCACGTGTGATTGTGTACACAAAAACATTTATTAGTTGTGCATGTGAAAGATATTAAATGAAAGATGTACTACCACACATGATTCAAGTGAGAGATGGACAAGTGTTGGAATGTGGTGAAAGGTGAGGACCTAATTCAGTTGGGATATGTGAGGAAAATTAATTAAATAAATAAGATTTATTTAATTAATTGGCTAGGTAATTAGGATGGGATTAAGATGGGATTTTAATTAAATAAATAAATAAAATTTATTTAATTAATTAGCTAATGGAATAAGTGGGATTAGGACAAAATGCTACATGATGTCTTTAATAATGTATTTGACTAGGTGTTGCAAGACATGGACAATTTGGGGACAAATTTGGGTGTCTACATTTTGCCCCTCTTTGAGATGATGTTTGAGATGATAAGATTTATGTCGAGTAACATCATTTCAAAGAAGTCAAGATATGGATAGAGGAAAAGGATAGGATGATGAAATGGGATGATAGAAAGATAGGATGATGATGGAAAGATAAGGATGATAATTGAAAGCTAGGGTGATGATGCCCCCTCAAGGGGATATGCGGGTTGGACAAACACAGGTAGGCTCTCAAAGTGAAATGGTTTGGTCAAGGAAGAAAGATAAGCGAATGGATAGAAGAAATGAATGATGCATTATGTTGTAATGAAAACGAGAAACCATGATGTTTGATATAGCACTAGATGTTATGCACCAAGGTATAAAGACCAAGGTGACAATGTGTCTTGTGCACCCAGCATAATACAACCTTGTCTAACGTATGAGGAAGAAAACTTAGAGCATTAAAGTCCTAATGCACAAAAGGTATGATATGACCTTAGATGCAAAGGATAATGCAAAAAGCTATTCCAACATACACAAGATATGAATATTAGCTAGAAAGATTACGGATTTGATACAAATGAAAGATAAAATGATAACACACACAAGCAAGCAAGAAAGCATGCACAAATGATACAAAAACAAACAAGGTATTGCCCATGTCAAGTTGTAAACCAATGATTAATTGATTGATTGATGATGATAATAGTGTTGTCATTGCGGGGAAAGATATATCCCTAGATCAACACAAGGATGTGGGAATGATATATCCCATTGATGATGATAATGATTGATTGATTTAGTTTACAACAAGATTAGGATCAAGACCATTGATTGTGATTGGATAATTTGACAAGATTGATTAACTTGATTGGTATGGATTAAGGATGACTTTCATTTGGATCATTGCTTAGATTTAATTGATAAGGATGAATGGAAGAAGTAATTTGAAGAATGAATTGGATTGAGGAATTGGGTAATTGGATTGGTTTGATAAGGATGAAATAATTGGATGAATGAATTAGTTTGATTGGTTTAGATTGATTGGAGGAAGTTGTTTATTGATGATGTAGGAGATAGATGATAGAAGAAATGAGAGATGGAGGAAGATGATGGTTGGTAAAGATTAGAAGAAGGATGGAAGATGGAAATGATCTATCACCTATGCCTAAATCTGAGTACTTCCTTCGTATCTTAGATTGCCTACATACCCTGTATCCATGGGATCAAGGCATTTAACGATAGAGATGGGATGTAGTTCTGATTGTTTTATTGGTGATGTGAAAGATGGATGGATTGATTGGGTTATGGATTGATTGGGATTGATTGGATGCTTAATAATGTTATTAATAAGATGATATGGATTGGATTGATGTGATTTTGATTGATTGATAGATTGGCTTGATTTGATGATTGGATTGGATTTGTTTTGATGGATTTGATGTGATGGATTGTTTAATAATGAATGATCTTATTGCTTGGATTTTTTGTTGGATATTTGATTTTTTAAAATTTTTTTGAAATGTTTTGATTTTTTTTGTGTTTTTAGGAATATTTGAAATGTCAATGGTTGACAATTTAGATAGCCTTTGTGTTAGATACCAATGACAAGGGAAAACCAAGTCTAGGTGCAAGGATGGGGTAGGATGGATAGACAAAAGGATGGGCGATGGTAAATGGGATGGAAGGCTCATGATAGATGGATGGGATGGAAGGCTCTAGATATATGGATGGATGAAAAGGATAGGCTATAGCGGATGGATGTATGCCTCATAATGGAGCTAGGATGTGATCTCCAAAGACTTTGTCGCATAGGAATAACATGCCCCATTCTAGGTAGTAGACTTAGGATTTTTCATGACAAAACTCATGACAATAGGATAATGATGGATTGGTCGGAAAGGATGAGGTATATCAAGAGATATCCAAAGCATATTTCAACATTTTGCCCCTATATCTTCATCAAGATCAAAAGGTGGAAGGGAGGATGAATGGACTCAATATGATAGGTATGTGGGTGTAATGGATAAGAATGGTAGGATAGGATGGAAAATGATATAATGGGAAATGATAGTGTGGTATAGATGAGACAATGTGCCCCCAAGTGTAAGTGACATAGAAGATCAACCTACACATGATGCATGTTTGCTAGGTTTTCATCATGGTACTTATCTAAGACGCCTGTTTACCAAGTTGTCACCATTGGACGAAGGGATTTCTCTTTACTATTTTGATTTTTCTTTTTCTTTTTTTTTGAATTTTTTTTTATAACTTTTAGATGGGATGATAATTACACATGGCATCTACGAGTAGGTTTTCACCATGGTAATGGATAGGAGGGACTCAAGTGTCTAGTTTCATGAAAGGTGATATTTTCCCACTAGAGAATGATGTCATCGCATGGACCATGTCAAGTGTGCTCATAGGTGTTGGTAGGGAGATGTGAGAAGGAAATGGATTAGGTGGATAGTGGATTATGATGTGGATTATGTAGGGAAAAAAGGGATTATGATGTGGATTATGTCAGACTTAAGAAAAAGAATGGATGAAAGGTTTATGCAAAAGCATGGACCATAGGAAGGTGATGGGGAAGATATGTAGGATAATGGATTTAGGATGGGGAGATGGAGATATGTGGGAATGTTGTGGAATGGAAGGGAACCATGACCAACGGTTGCACAGACCGTGATAAACATTTAAGTTTTTGATGGGAAGGTGGTGTAGGAAGCAACGGTGATGTTTGCTTAGGAGATGGGTGGTTTAGACCTTTAAGGACCCACATGGACTTAGTATTTTTATGATTTTTTCTTTGCTTGTGGGATTTTTGAGATTTTGGATGGAAGGGGATGGTTGGGATTTTTGAGATGTGGAAGAGGATGCCTCATTTGACTTGATTGATTTTTGCTTAGGGACCCAAACCATTTTAGTTTTGGACTTTTCTTTTGGAGGTATGGGCTTAGGTAGCTTTTTAGATGGAATTTGCTTTGAATTTTTGAATTGATGCCCTAAGGCATGAGGATCTTTAGGATTTTTGGTAATATTTTTGGCTTTATATGTAGAGGCATCCAAATTTTTATTTTGGAATCGCATGGGTTTGGTGGAATGAGTGGAAGCTTCATGTTTAGACAATATGTGCATTTGTTGGTCATGATTAGGAATGTAAGGGAATTTATGAATGATTTAGATATTAGGTGTTGGAAGTAATGGTGGTAAAGTGGATGGAGGGAAATTAGGAGTTGGAAGAAGTAGAGGTAAAGTGGATGGTGGAAGGTGTATGGTCACATGCTTTTGCAATTTGTAGGATGATGGAAGTGGAATGGCCACATATGTTTTGGTGATATGATAGGGTTTGTGATGGAAAGTGGATTTAGGAGGCATGGAGGAATTGGAGGAATTACCAACATCTTTAGATTGTTTACCTTGGGGTGTATATCCAAGGCCATATGAGCGTGGAGGGATTTTGACATGTATAGGCTCCAAAATTCCTTGGTCATAAAGGCCTAGACCTTTACCTTGGTAGTTCATGTTTTGGAGTATGCGATGTACTATGGGACTATGTGTAGTTTAAAAACTAGACTTGAGTTCATTATTGGATGGAGAAGGTGAAGTGAAGGAAAAAGGTTGTTGTTGTCCTAGGGAAGAACATTCATGGATAACGGTGGTAAGACCAAGTGGATATGATGGCTTTGAATTGGGGTTGATAGTGGATGAGAAAGGATCATTAGGATCTTGATTATCATTGTGTTCACTAAGATCCAAGATATTGGTTTGATCTTCTATGCTTTCTTGAGGGCCATGTGTCTCATCATGACAAGTGGACATTTGATTGTTAGGGATAGATGGAAGATAAGTTTCTTTTCTTTGGAGGAAGGCCATGAAACAAGGTGAATGTTCAAGTAAGTCAACAAGACTTTTATTGGATGGAGCATGTAGGTCTTAGGTGTCTTTTGCATGAATAGTTATTGGGGTATGAATAGGTTCAAGTTGCTCATGGATAGGTTCATCATTATGGATATCATCTTGATCATGGAGAAGGTATAGGTTGTGTATGGGTGGAATGTAAGGGATTTGATCTTGATTAGGATGAGGACTAGATGTTTTCACATGCTTAGGATTATACCCTTGACATACCTCTTGATTTTCTTGAATGGAAGGGGATGACTCTTGGATAGGTTCTTGATGGTCAACATCATGAGAACATGATGACTCTTGACTTGGACTCATGGGGGTTCATGAATAGGCTTGATGGCTTGTAGGTCACATGATGGGCTTGAAGGGCTAGGCATATTAATAGAGGGCTCTTGAAGAGGCTCAAGGATAGGTGGAATATGTGAAGGAGTTGTAGGATTGGACATGACCTTTCGAAGTTCTTTGGTAGGCTCATGAATGGGTGTTTGACATGGGGGTGTTCTATCCCTTGCTAGTAGCCAATGGATCACATCCTTTGCAAGTGTATGTGTGAATGGACAATATAGGGGATGTACAATAAGGGTGGATGGTCTTTTAGGCTTATGATCATGATTAGGATTTTGTTTGGATGGAGGGATAATGGGATTGGACATATTAGGATTTGGATTGGATGGAGGGATAATAGGGTTGGATGGATTGGGATTAATCTTACCACAATTTATGAGGTTTTGATCAATCTTTTAAGTTTGGCACAACTGAGTGTCATATGTCCCTTAGCCCTATGGTATGCACAATAATGGGTTTCATTATACCAATGGGGTTTAATGTAGATTTCTTCAAAGGGTTCGATCGGTGGTAGCTTAATCAAATTTTCTTGGACCAATTGTTGTATGGTTATCTCCAAGGGATATTTTTGTAGAAGATTGGGAGAAAATGGTGATAAAGGGAATGAAGGGCTTGATGGATTAGAAGGTTGTTGGATCAATGGACTAGGATTGGGATCACATGGTGATGTCAAGATAGGACTAGTTGGCTCATGTGTTGGCATGTGATTGGATGGTGGAGGTGATTCATAGGATGCATTGGCTAGATTGGTATATTCCTTGTCAAAGGATATTAGTTCTTGTATAGGATAACTTGGGCTTGATTGATTTATATACAAGGGGCGATTTGGACTTAGATATGCTTCTTGTTGCAAAGGTGGACTTAGGTCTATCAATGGTACTTCTCATGAGAACACTTGGTTGCCTTGTGGATGGGTTTGGTGGTGTGTTAGAATGTTAGAATGAGGAATTGGATATATTTGGAGTGGAAGTTGATAGGTTGATGTGGCATAAGTTGATGTGGAATTGTCATGATAAGTGGATGGATTAGGTTGATGTGAAGTTGATGGGGGTGACACATAGGATTGTGGTTGAATGTGTTGGAAGTTGTGATGATGTTGTGGTGGAGGGATTGTATAGGATAATGGTTGTTGAGATATAGATTGATATGGATAATGATTGAGATCAGAAGAGGTGTGATAAGTTGATAAAGAATTGATGTGACATGTAGATGGATGAAGTTGATATGAAGTGGGAGGTGACACATGGGATTGAGATGGAGGTTGTTGGTGAATGGATAGAGGATGATGTGCTTGTTGGGTTTGACAAGTTGATATGACATGTTGGGTTTGGGCTATGAGATGTTGTATTTGTGGCAATTGGCTTGTTTGAAGTTGTAATTGTTGGATGATGCCTTGGAGCCTTTGTATATTTTATTGGTCTAAAGGTTGTGGTTCTTGGTAAAGTGCTTGGAGAAGGTCTTGGAAGTTAGGTACTATGTCTTCCAATGTTGTCATGTTGTCACACAAGTGTTTATGGATTAAGACCCTTTTGGCAAGTGCTTGATTAGGAATATGATGATGATGTGGAATGACCTGGATATGATAGGATGATGATTGATTAGATGATTAGGATGAAGTGATTAGGATGAAGGTGATTTGGACGAAATGTGTTGGATGATGTGTAATGATTAGGAATATGTATGAGTGTGACTAGGATATGTTTAGGATGAAATTGATTTGATTATGATTAGGATATGATGTGGAATAACAAGATTGGATGACGTGGATGAAATTGAATTGGATATGAGGTGTAGGATGACTTGTTTATGTATTTGGTGTTTATAGCTTGACTTGGCAATGTTCAAATAAATGATTATGCATATACACACATGAATCACTCACGTAAGACACATAAGCAAGTTTAATTTAGAAAATATGAAGAATGTGATGATTAAGCAAGCACACACGTGGAAGACACATCAACAAGCCCTAATGATTACTCAGGTAGGTATGGCCAATTAGGTCTTAGGATAGATTGTACAAGGTTGACTAGGGATGCAATGAAAGTGAAATCCTACCAAACAGCTAGGAGAAAGGGGTAACCCGCCCTTCACCTTCACTTCCCAAAGGTATAAAGTTCTTTGGGGCTTAACCAAGAGTGATAAGATTTCAACTGCCAAAGGAGGGTGTCTTTTGATTCACACCTCAGTTGACGTTGTCCCTTGGAGTGGTGTGTCTCCAAGCAGGCCTCCTAGGTAGGGTAAACAAAAACAAACCAAGTGAGGTGCTGACACACACTTGATTCACACTCACAGTTGGTAATTGCCCTTTAGAAAATGAGATGTGTGATCAAACAGTTCAAGCACTTGTTCTTTTTAAACCTAAAGCCAAATGTGTAGGAAGACACTTGTTCATTTTAATGTCTAATTTCAATGATGTGATAGCATTTACAGTGTTCGTTTTAAGCCTAAAATCTAAATATGTTTAAAAATAATGATTAAGAGATGAAAGATGAAATGAGTGCACCTAGTTATTTTTGCTTTCCAAGTTGTTGTTGTGACTGATCCAAATGTTGCTCCAGCTCCTTTGATTCACCTATAGGTCACAAAATCAAAAAATGACCAAGTAAACTTGCACACAAAAGTGATATGCTTAAAATGAAAAATCTGATAAAAACTGATTATGATGATCTGATACAGCTCAATGGATTGGATAAACATAAAATTTAATAAATTTCATGCACTTTTAAAAAAACATTTGTTTAAATCTGATCAATTTTGCTCAAGATATGCTTGTTTGAAGTTTAAAAGCAAGTTTCACTTTGACTGATAAAAAAGCCTAGAAAATGGTATAGTCACCTAGTAATTTCTGCACTATTGCAAAGTTTGTCCTCTCATCTTTCTGGTGATTCCTCGTTTGCACGATTTGGATATCGTATGCTCCTATTATGATAAAAAAAAAAATGTCCCTATATGGCTTAAGGGGGAGCAAAAGGTCACCTGACAGTTAGTACTAATCATTGGCAGTTTTGTACAAGATGGTCACATGTAAAGTTGTTTGCAAACCGATGGTTAACACAATGCTAGCGGTTAGAGGGACTAGAGCCCCTAGTCACCCATGTGACTAGGGGTTGACCTGAGACAAAAAATTAAAAAGGAAAATCAAAGGGGGCTAAAATACCACCCCTTGGTCACAACAACGACCGATAGCCTATAATGCTCAGGGCTTAGAACCCAAAAGTTCTAAAGGGGTCGCAGACCATGAGATAACCCATAAATTTTTTTGTTTGATATTAGTGATAGTTGTAAGGGCCACATACTATGATTTAAATGCTGAGCTACCCGTGACCATGTCCTAAAAAGAATGTCGACCTACAAGTTGGAGGTTTTGATAGGGTTGCAAGGGTAGGTCAACAATGTTGGTGACGTCAATCTATGAAAGGGGAGGTGAGTGGCAGTTTGAGGATCTAGAGGTGGTGGATGGAGTGATAAGGAAGCTAGGCAGTGATAAATCTTAGTGGCAACTGGGCAGTTTCAAACAGGTGGTGGTGGATTCAATGCAGTGGTGGCGAATTGTTATACGATGGTGGATTTAAGGTCTAGCAGTGGGCGGGTCTTTTGATGGATTTGTTGAAGTAGTGGAGGTCACAGTTAGAGGTGCTAGAGTGTCAATGCAAGGGTGGTGACTACCAAGTCACCACCACAAGAGGTGGCGACCAAATCCAAATAGAAGGCGATAATTATAAAGTGGTTGGTGACCACAGTCTGCGGAGGACAATTTTGAGATATGTCGACTGGAAGTGATGGCAGATGGCAGGGTCTGAAGCGACGACTAAGAAATCTTAGGGTGGTGGATGGGTTCTTAGATGGTGCCGATAGAGTGGTTAGTAAAATTTAAAGTGACAGTGATGAGAGGGGTCGACACTCCGAGGATGGATGGAGGTTGATGAGGGTACGGAACGGGAGTATGGTGGACCGAATACTAAAGTCGATGCTAAGTAGACTTGGATGCATTGAAGTTTAGGGTTTTGATAAATGAACCAACTCTAGGTTTAAGGTTTATGGTGGATCGAGTGACTAGAGTCTAGGAAGCATCGACAAAGGTTGTAATGCAGTGGCTAATGTGTTGGGAATTAAGGTGTCTCAACCTTTGCAAGTTCCTAATGTTGTATTTATTTATTCAGCACTATGTTATAAGATACCATGTTGAGTTGGCATAGTCCGCACCTTGTGTACATGTAGCAGGATAAATTTTGGTGACTTTGGTAGCCACGATTTCCCCCCTGAATAATTAACGGGGATTTGGGGGCAGCACTCCCAAGATGAGGTCAAGGGGCAGTGCCCCTGGCACGCTCCCTGTCATGATATAGGGTAGGGTCAAGAGGCAGCACCCCCATGGGGGCTCAGAGGCAGCGGCCTCGAAACCTCATACAACTTTTATTTAATAAATGCGTCAGTGGTTAATTTTGTTAACCGACAAAATGAAAAATGATTTGTAAAGCCCTAATTTCTGAAAGCTTCTAAAAGCTTGTTATAAGTGGGTGGAGAGTGAGAAAGGTCATGGAATGTGAATGAGAATCGACAGTGTGTACTCCTGAAAGAACTTGCATTGCAAGTGTGTTGTAATCATTGTTTTGATTTGATAATACATTATGTAGGTTTTGGAGTGGGTTTTTTCACTCGAAAGGGTTTTCCCCACGTATATCTTGTGTTGTGAGTTTTGTTTGCATTTGAATGTTGTTATTACCTTCCTATTAATGTGCATCTTAATTTGTAACTGTAAAAGGTTAAATTTGCATAAATCTTTCCTCGATAGATCAGTGTAGGAAGCATTTTCTGCGTACCTTACTTCCTTTCAGTTGGTATCAGAGCCTGATCATCTTTGGTTCTAGTTATTGGGTAGAGGGGTTTTTGAGCTGATCTTCATTTGAGTGGGAGCTTGTACAAAGGGTTTTGAAATCTTTGTTGCAGGAAAGAGATGGCGAGCACATCTGAGAGGTTCAAGATAGAGAAATTTAATGGAGGCAACTTTGAGTTGTGGAAACTCAAGATGGAGGAATTATTGCTGGATAGAGATTTATGGCTCATAGTATCTAGAACCATGCCATCAGGAATGAAACAAAAAGATTGGGATCTGATGGATCAGAAGGCTAGGGGTTTGATAAGACTATGTTTGGCTAATTTAGTGCTCTTGAATATCCATGAAGAGAAGACTGCAAAAGATCTTTGGAAGAAAATTGGAGATGTTTATTAGGCAGAATCCATGGTGAACAAGTTATTCCTGTGAAATAAATTGTATTCTTTGAGGATGGACGATGGAGGATCTGTTGCTGATCATTTAAATGCTTTCAATATGCTTGTTGCCCAGTTGACCTCTGTTGGTGTGAAGATGGAGGAGGAGGATCGATGTATGACATTACTGTGTTCCTTACCAGATTCATGAGACCACCTTGTTATGGCCATTGGGAGTACCACTACCACCTTCAAGATGGATGAAGTGGTTTCTACGTTGTTGTCTGAAAAGATGCAAAGAAAATCTTCTGAGTCGGCTAAGGAGGCTCTTGTGGTTTGTGGTAGACCTAAAGAGAAGGGAAAGAAAAAGGATAAGAAGAAGGAAGAAAGAGGAAGATCCAAATCCATTGGGAGATCCAAGTCTCTGTGTTGGAACTACAGAAAACCTGGTCACTTCCGCAAGGAGTGCAAGGAGGAGAAAAAGAAAAAGAAGAAGAACTATGATTCAGATTCTGACAAGTCCTCTCAGGACGAAGGTGAAGCATTTGTCGCTACCTTGGAAACACATGCATCTAAAGATGTGTAGATTATCGAATCTGGTGCATCTTTTCACATGACCTCTCATAGGGATTGGTTTTCAAAGTATGAAAAATATGATGGTGGGAAGGTGTACTTGGGTGATGACTTTCACCTGAAGATTGTTGGCCGTGGAAGAGTCTTGATTCAATTCCATGATGGAAGAGTAAAGGGGATCAATGGTGTTCTGCATATCCATGGTTTGGCATGGAACCTATTATCTGTAAGTAAATTGAAAGATGTGGGTGTGCAGGTTGTTTTCTCGAATAGAGGATGCAAGATGACTAGAGGATCTATGCTTCTAGCTAAGGGTGTTCAGATTGGCACTCTGTTTCAGCTTGATGCATGTGCAGTACAATGCAATGGTGCCTCTATTTCAAAGAAGAGAACTTCAAAATCTTCATCCTCACCATTAGAACAAGCAGCAAAGAGGATTGTTGCATCTACTTCTGATGTTTGTGCTTTCTGGGTACCTAAGGGTGCTCATTCTATGGAGATGAAACTTCCAACTAAGAAGATAATGTTATGGCACCAAAGGCTTGATCACATTGGTGAAAAGGGTTTGAGGACCCTGAAAAATAAAAACCTCATTGAGGGTATGAATGATTATAACCTTGAGTTTGATTTATGTGAACATTTCATATATAGAAAATAAAACCATGTTTAGTTTTATTCTAGTTCTCACAAATCTTCTGAGGTGTTGGACTTAATTCATTCTGATGTATTTGGTCCTGTTAATGTTCCATTGATTTCAAAATATGTTTACTTTGTTTCATTCATTGATGACTACAGTAGAAGGACATGGGTGTATTTCCTTAGAAGTAAATCTAAAGTCTTTAATAGATTCAAAGAGTTCAAAGCTCTTATAGAGAATCAGAAGGATAGAAAGATTAAGTGTTTGAGGACTACCAATGGTGGTGAGTTTTGTTCAGCAGATTTCAACAAGTTCTGTAAAGAACATGGGATTGAGAGGCACAAGACAACTCCGTATACCCATTAGCAGAATGGAGTTGCAAAGAGGATGAATATAACGTTGATGGAGAGGGCAAGGAGTATGCTAAGTAGAGCTAGCCTTGAACAAAAGTTTTGGACTGAAGCTATTTTTACCACTGTTACCTAGTTAACAAATCTCCTACATCAACACTTGTTGATAAGACACCTATGGAGGTGTGGTCTGGTAAAAAGCCTTCACTGAGACACATTTGACTATTTGGTTGTGAGGCATATGCACATGTGCCTAAGGAGAAGAGGTCTAAGTTGGAGAACAAGGTTGTGAAGTGTATCTTCATCAGTTATGGCATTGGTGTGAAAGGGTACAAGCTTTGGGATCTAGTCGCTGAGAGAGTTTTGTATAGCAGAAGTGTGATCTTTAGAGAGCTCAATCCTTCTTCTATTGTTCTACAGCCAAAGAATGAAGAAGAGAAAGATGATGTGGTTCAACTTCCTTCCACCCCTAAGAAAGTTGAACTGAAGACATCTGTTGGACCTAATGATGAGGAGAACTCTAAATAGCTCTAAAAGTTTAGAAGAAGATGAAGAACCTCAACCTTAATCTTTGAGGAGGTCCACGCAGATAAGGCGATGACCTGATAGGTTAGGTTATTCATTGCATGATTCTAGTTGTATATTTACTTTGATTTCTAATGCTAATGAGCCTAGGACTATAAGGAGGCTATGGGTATGAAAGATGCAGGTTCCTGGAAGGAGGCCATGGAAGAGGAAATGGCTTCTTTGGAAAAGAATAATACTTGGGTCTTGGTACCTTTGCCTGAAGGACGTAAACATGTTGGGTGCAAATAGGTGTTCAAGAAAAAGTTTGGTTCAAATGGCAGCATTGAGAAAAATAAGGCAAGGTTGGTCGCAAAGGGGTATTCACAGGTGGAGGGAATTGACTATGGTGAGATTTTCTCTCCCGTTGCAAAGATGACATCCATTCAATTCCTATTATCTCTTGTAGTAGCGTATGATTTAGAGGTGGAGCAGATGGATGTGAAAACAACTTTCCTTCATGGTGATTTCGAGGAAGAGATTTATATGTCACAACCAAAGAACTACGTGGTAAAAGGTAAAGAAAATTTGGTTTACAAGTTGAAGAAGTCTTTGTATGGTCTTAAACAATCTCCTAGGATGTGGTACCAGAAATTTGATGCCTTTGTGTTAAGTATTAGATTTCTAAGATCGAAATCAGATCATTGTGTTTATTTCAAATTTGACAATGATTGCATTCTCATTATAGCGTTGCATGTTGATGATATGTTTCTAATTGGGAATGGTAAAGGTTTGATTTCTGATTTAAAGTCTCACTTATCAGCAACGTTTGAAATGAAAAATTTAGGGGCAGCCAGGTACATTCTGGGGATGGAGATCAGAAGAGAGAGAGTAAACATAAAACTTTGGTTAGGCCAGAGCAAGTATGTGAAGACTATGTTGGAGAGATTCAGCATGGCAGATTGCAAACCATTGAGTATTCTTGTTATGATGGGGACAAAGTTATCTTTTGCAGATTGTCCAAAGTCTCCTTCTGAGATGGAGGATATGAGAAGAGTTCCTTATGCTAGTGCAGTTGGAAGCTTGATGTATCTATGGACTATACAAGACCAGACATTGCCCAAGCAATGGGAGTCCTTAGTCATTTTATGGCTAATCCTGGATGGGTACATTGGGGGTGCGATGAAGAGAGTGTTTAGATACTTACGGGGTACTTCTAAGTATTCCTTATGCTATCTTGGTTATCCTACAAGGGATTGGAATTCACTTTGTATTCGAGGATTTGTGGATTTAGATTGGGCAGGTGATATTGACAGCAGGATATCCACCAGTGCTTATGTGTTCACTATGTTAGGTGGTGCTATTAGTTGGATGAGTAAGCGGTAACCTGTGGTCACTTTGTCCACTACTGAAGCAGAGTACATGGAAGCAACTCATGCTTGTAAAGAAGCCATTTGGCTTAAGAGATTGTGTTCTGATATTGGGTTTGATGCAAGGAAGTGTTGATGATGATTGTTAGTCATAACAACATGCATAAAAATTTGCACAACAAACCTTTATTGTCTTGTAAAGTACGATCAACTTAGGATAAGTTGATGACTCCAAGTCTCCATTGATCAAGTCATGATCATCTGATGTTACTCAGAGGTCGATGTGACATGTTGTTTTCCATTTCAAGGGGTCTTACATTTGTCTTGATGATTAGTATTGTTCTGTTTCCTATAAATTTACTCCACAGAGAGGTTAACTCTACTCTATTTCCAAAGATAGTGAAGTATTTGCAAGTTTGATCAATTCTTCTGATTATTGATCATCATAAACCTGTTCTTTCTTCTACACTGTATATTTATTCAAATTACGTGTCTGTGAGTAGATATTTGCATGTATTTGCATGATATTTGTCAATTTAACATGCTTTTACTCTAAATATGCTCTATATTTCCAATTATCTACGAGATATCATCATATTTCATGTTATTTACTTTTGATTCTTTGTTATTTGTGATTATGATGATGAATTGTTATGAAATTGAAAGAAATTTAAAAGAATGCTTCTAATTTTAGTGAATCTTTAGCCATTGAAACACATACATACAAGATACATTCATGAGGAGAAGGAATCAAACCATATGTCACCAAGATGTTCCGCAGCTAGATATGGATGATGCTAACTTCAAAGGATAAGGAATGAAAACAACACATGCAGACTAACAAGCACTCCAAGGGACACAGCTGATCAATGCATGTATCCAGATTTCAAACACAGATTACTTAAGATTTGTAATGATTTGTAATCAAATTGTCTTCTCTTTCATTCAGTATGCATAACATGTACATTTACAACAACTTTGAAATGAGTCCTGATATTTCAGCAATCAAATTTCAATTAAGTTTTGAATAATCAAAATATGGCACTCCTGCACCTTTTATAGAATAAGGTGAGGAGACAGTTACAAATGACCTACGGTTAGGATTTGTCAATTAAGATCAAGGGTAGATAATCACTCCGTGACTCAGTCAACTCTTCTTCGTGGCACAGGTTGCCAGCTGGCAACCATCTAGATGACTTATTACCTTATGAGTGCCTTATGCATATGTCTTCTTTGTGATACATCTTCATTCATTCTTCGGGTTCCTCTTCTTCATCTTCTTCTTCTTCATCATGATCATCATCTTCACTACTTTTTTTATTGATGTCACCCTGATGAACATCATCCTGTATATGGACCTTCATTGCTATCCTGATGTTCTCATATGTCTGTACTATTTTATCTACCTCCCCACCATCTTGGGTTTTGTCTTTTGTTATGGCATGCTTATGAGATTGGAATTTAGCTTTGATCACGTCCATCTTACCCTTTCTACTATTCAAAGTCTCATTGTAAGTCTCCACCCTGACCTTTGTCCTCATGATCTTGTTCATCACCTCTTCTGTCAGGTGGGTGAGGGGGTCATTATCATGCAGAGCTTTGATAGCAAAGTCTGCGTCTTGGTTTTCAATCTTTCCCTCTACTTTCCCTTCTAATGCTTCAAGGATCTTTGCTTTGTATGCCATCATGCTATGTAGCTTTATACTAATATCCTTGAGCTTTCCACTGCATTTCTTTAGGATATCACATTCGAACCTGATATCCTCATACCATACATCTATCAGCAGGGCAGTGTTATTATTCAACACTTGATTATTTATTAGAATTTGAGGATCAATCCTCTTCATTTCGCTCAAAGAAGTTAGGTCCTTTTCCAATTGGAATGACCGTCTTCTTGTTTCATTTTGCATTTTATCTACTTTTCTCTTCAAACTGCTTAAAGAATTCCACATTTGTAAAGAGCTTATCAAAACATCCTCAGCTCCTGTGAGGGCTGACAACATCCACTTCTCCATGATCATGGCTTCATGTTTCATGAGGTCTAACTTGGTGACCTCCTCTTGGGATATGATAGTCAATGGGACTGTTGGATCAACCGGTGTACTATCAGGGTTAATCAACCCCTTTATATATGAATGCAGCTGAACAATGTGCTCTTTATGCTGTTTATTTTTCTCTTTCTCCTTCTTTACCCTTTGGGTCAAAGAATCAATGATATCCTTTCCTTCCTGACCTTCTTGGTCTTCATTAGCAAAACCCAAATCAACAGTTGTGATTTGGAACTCTTCAAGGGTGATCTTTCCCTTCTCTTTCTCTACCATGGGAAGTTCTACCTGGGCAGTCCTTCTGCCTGTAGCAGGATCTCTTCTAATAGCTGAGGTCAATCTGGCTTTCCTCTTGGGCTTCATTATTGTTTCTGCAAACAAGGTGGAGACGTCAAATTCTTGGATTTCAGAGCCTTGTTCTATACCTATTTCTTTCTCCAACCACTAAGGCACATCTTCTCCGAATCTTTGATGTCCTTTGTCATCATCATGTCTATCCTGATCTCCAGTATCTATCTCTATTATAGGTGGAGAAGGCAACTTCTTAGTTTCTTTCTCATGGCGTTCCTCATGAGGGGAATCTTGTTGCATTTCTTCTTGTTGAGGGGTCTCTTTCTGTAGGGGAGGATCTTGTGGAATGTCCACATGATGATCCTGCACTCCCTCTTCCTTACTTTCATCCACTTTAGTATTTTCCTCATCCTAAGGCATCTTGATACCCATGGATGTCTGTGCGTTTGAGCCTTGTGCATCACCTTGATCTTGGGCTACCTCTTGTTCTGCGCCTAAGGCACTGACATCTTGTGTCTTAAGGTCCTCATGACCTGATTTATCCTTTTCTCCTTTGGTATCTCCCTGAGCCTGGGCAGCATCATCACCTGATGTATCTTTATCATCCCTGCCTTTCTGTTGGACTTCTACTATCTTTGGCTCAATGGGTATCTCATGCTGTTGCTGGCCCATAGCTGGAGCATTGCTCTCTTTTTCCTCCTACTTGGCTACTTCAACCTTCTCTGTCACATCAGGTGCACCTACTTGATGAAGGGGGTAAATCACAAAACACACAACAACAGAAATTGAACACAGAAAATAGAACCTTCTTTTATTGATCTAGGCAACTCATTACATTACATAAGCTCAATTACAATCAGAGGATGAATCCTCTACTGGCTACAACACATTACATCTTTCCCAACCACAAGACTCTAGAATCTTCAGCCTTCTGTAACCCCAAATCCACTAGGGTTTCTATTTTCCCTCCTATTCTTGACTCTACACTGGCCCCCCTTAACTCTACTACCCTAAGGGTTCCCAAAAATGGTTATATATAGCCCTTTTTGGCGACCACCAGCTTTATTTTGAAATTTACATCTCCCTCCAAAAATAGGTCAACTTCACGGGGCCATAACTTTTGATCCGACCATTGGATTTTCAATTATAATACCTTTTCGGAAAGCTCTCGAAAAGACGATGGAGTAGTATTGATAGGTAGACTACTTGGGTTTCCCACCAAATTTTGGGCCCATCTGGAGCCTCTAAGTGCCTCAAATTTGACTTTGAATATTTTAATAGGATTTTTGGAATTTGAAATTTTAATATCTCACAGATGACAAATGATATTGAAGTGATTTCTTCACCATTAGCTTCAATTCACCATTCTAGAGGTCTACGTAAGATTTTGTATCCAACCGTGCACAAATGCAAACTTACTAAAAATAGTAACCCTGCCAAATTTAGCCCTTATTGAAAAGAAACAACATTTTTTTTTTGGTTGATGCAAGATTTGTTGATAACTGAGAGGGGGGGGTGAATCAGTTATCCTAATTATTTCCTTTATTGAACTTTCCTTTTAATTGATGCAGCATAAAATCAAACACAAAAACATTAATCATGAAATAAGAAACACATGACACAGTATTTTTGACGTGGAAACCCTGTTAAGGGAGAAAACCACGGGGTGATTAACCCAAAATTATTCTCTGTTAGAAGAATAGGAAATTACAAAAATGACACTTGCCAATTAGGGCTCACTGCCCGAGCACACTGCTCACAAGAGGCCCACTGCCTACAAGAAGACACACTGTCTACAAAGTGATGAGAATCACAGTCTTGAACTAATTGGAAGCATCTGCATATGCTGGAGTTCAGTTCCGGTTAGGCTCAGTACACTGATCTGCTGCACTTCATCTTTCCTCTGTTCTTTGTTCTGCTATCTTTCACATACCGGATTCTTTTTGCTATCTCTGCTCTTCTCTGGTCGTATTCGCATATCTCTACACAACACCACACCCTTCACAACTAAATCCATCCTCTATATATATCCGCACAAGTAATTTCATCATCTTTCTAGTCGGCATCCGGAACAGTCTAGTTTCTTACAAACTTTTGTTCTGTCGGCTGAATCCTTCCTCACCAAGCAATGCGGATCAAGCATATACTTGTAGATATCATTAATCATGTCGGCCAAACATGATTCATGCCTTCACAACCTCTGTCATCAACAGTAACCCATCCGGAAAGCAGTCTGATACTCTGCCAGTCAGTTCTTCCTCTGTTTTCACTGTCTCTCAGGAATCCGGTACTCAACCATTCATATCTTTTTCCTTGTCCATCACCGGAGGCTAAATCCTTGGAATATACCACTCAAGGTAGTCCTCTTGACTTCCCCAAATCTGCACTGCACCAAGACACTTCCTCTGAGAGGTCCGGACCAATCTGTCGGACCTTGCCACATGCTCTGTTCTTCTTCACCGGACCACAACATTCTTTATTCTGACTTCCGGTAGAGACACATTATGACTTGCGGATATGTGGGATGACCTTTGTTGCCATCAATGACAACAACCATGAATCCATATAGTGTCTCTTGCCAACAATCTCCCCCTTTGGCATTGATGGCAACACTTAGTGAAAAATGACTAAGTGTTTTCACTATGCTCCCACTTTGCTGATGCTCTGTCCTTATATACAATTTTCGGAACTCCCCCTTAGTTGGATCCCTCATTTTTCACTGCTCCTCACTCCCCCTTTGACATCAATGGCAAAGGGTAGGGTCCGCATAACAAAATTTTCAAAAATTTCTTATACTTAGCCGCATATTTACATACTCACATATATTGAAGAATGTCTGCAAAGGATGTCTACAATTGGATCATTTCTGTAGCCCAGCTTTGCTTCATTCTGTCCAAAATTGAAATGTGACCACTCAACAAAAATGCAAACGCTTCTGCCCGCTTGAGATCTGTCGGATCTTTTGTTTGGGCGGTGGTCTGAGCATCACTGATGGCCTCATGCATAGTTTCCAACTTAGGGATTATAATCCTTCTAAGTTCTCCCATCTGGTTAGTGATGTTCTTCCTTTCCTTCTCAAGATTTTTTATTTCATTCAAGACTGCAATGGTCTGACATTCTTGATTTATTATAGAGGAAGAGAGAGGATCAAAACTTTGAGATAAGCTTTGTAGCTTATCCTGTTCCTCTTTTATTTTCTTGTCAAATGCTGCTGTTGCCTTTGACCAGGATATACAAAATTTGTAGATGTCACC
This sequence comes from Cunninghamia lanceolata, assembly GCA_027924645.1. Classification (NCBI taxonomy): domain Eukaryota; kingdom Viridiplantae; phylum Streptophyta; class Pinopsida; order Cupressales; family Cupressaceae; genus Cunninghamia; species Cunninghamia lanceolata. Next base: position 15,878,100 of record BSBN01001215.1, on the reverse strand, counting down.
GCCATCCTTAAGAGCATTCTCTAAGCTCCTTATTCCAATGCTTACAATCTTCCTATCTTTAGAGATTAATTCTAATATTTCTGAAAATCTCTTATCCAAAAATTCCTTCCGGACCTTTTCTTCAGCTGATTTTTCTAGAGAATCAAAATGTGTATCAACACTGCTGACTAAGGTTTTTAGATTACCGGAAGAGGAGGCTGTCGGATCTATCTGGATTGATGGCATGATTTTTACAAGTACTCCGGAAGCAGCTTCTATCAACTCATAGTCTTCCATATGAGACTTCAGGAGCTTTTCATTTGCCTTGGCATTTGCAAATGAAGCTATCTTCATTGTTTGTACCGGAGAGAGAGAGTCAAAATCAAATGGACCTTTTAGAAGCTCCGGTTCATCAATCTCTAGAGTTTCTTTGCTCAAAAATTGTTGAACAGTTTGTGCAGTGTCTCTTGCCGGAGACAGATGTTTCTTTTCTTCTGCAGTCTTAGAACTGTCAACCTCTTTGTCTTTCACCACTGCTTCCTTCTCCTGTAATTGCTCTTCTTCTTTGGATCTGGAGACTGTAGGGGAAACCGGAGGAGAGATGCTAGTTTGTTCATGGGCCACTTCTTCTGGAGCAGAGGGTCCCAAGTCCTCAACTGTTTCTGTACCTAAATCCTCTACAACCGGAAGATTGAACCTTTTGAAGGCCTTCCGGAGGATCTCTTCTGTTTCTTGGGCCACTTTGTCAGTCTCGCCAAGCATGAGTTGATTCATCCTGGCTTTGCTTCTGAACTCATCTTTGCAGTCCTTGAAGATAATGTTCATTGTCTTGGGATCAATTTGAGGATATAGCTGAATAGCTATCTGCTCCCGGATCTCAAGATCTTTAGCATGAGCATTATTCTTTCTTACTTCCATTTCCTTTTCTAGGCTTTTAGGAATAAGAGATATTATTTCAATGAAAGCCTTATTATATATGTTAAGATATTTTACTGTGGCCTCCTGCAGAGTCTTTTGGTCGGCCTCACTGAAGTCATCATATGATTCAGTCATTGGTTGAAGGTTTCCATCCACCGTGACCGACTTGATTATGCTCTCTAGTGACAGAGTGGGTTTTTCAACAGTTACCTCTGCCATTTCATCCTTGTCTTGGCCTGTGGAGGGCTTACCGGATCCTTTCTTTTTCTGTTTCTTTATTTCTTTTATTCCCTCATCTGACTCTGTTTCCTCTTCATCCTTTTGGCTTCCATAAGCCCTTGTGGCTTTTGTCTTGGATCTCTTACCGGATGCCTGGACTTCCGGTTTTGAACTTTTGGCTGAGGGAGGTGCAGATCTCTTTGATGATCTGGTCCGGGTGGGAGCTTCAACCGGAGCACTTTCTTTACTTTTCTCTTCTTCCTCAACCTTCCTCCTCTTTTCCCGGCTGGCATCAAGTGCCTCCTTTGAGATGCCTAGGCCTTGAGCAATGTGCTCTACTTCTTTTCTCACCTTTCTTTTAATCTCAGGTTCCCTGAGTTCTACATGTATTTTTACACTCAGCTCCTCAAAGGTTCCAAACCTTTCTGCCTTAGGATCTTTGGGCTGGCTTAGCATGTGTTGAACATGCAGCTCCACTATTTGTTCATCCACTTCATACCCCATGGGCATGATCCAGACAGTCCTTGGCTCCACTGCCTCCATTAGGCACTGATCAGTGTCAACCATAAAACACACTGAGTCTTTGTATTTTTCAACAAGAGACTGGGGAATTCTCTCTCTTGCTTGCATCATGCTCTGAAAGTTTTTGAAGTATCCCCATAGAGCTGAATTTCTCGCTTTTGCATCCCCAAGTCCATGCAAATAGTCTCTTATCTGGACTGCAACAGGTTTGTCATTCTGCCATACCCATCCACTTGTTCCGGGTAGCTCATTCATGAAGTAGAAGAATAGACATACAATAAGAGTACCATACTTGAAGGAATTCTTCTTATCCTTCTTGATTTTCTGTATATTTTCCATTAGTTGGCTTAGCAGTAGTTCGCAGAGATCATATTCTGCATTCTTTCTTAGCATTTCAAAGGCAGTGTATACTGCAGTTCCGGATACAGAATTCTCCCTGCTGGAGTGATAGATCTTGTATCCTATTATCATTGATGCATATTTGATATCCGGATCCGAAATATCTTCAATGGTCATTGCCCTCTTATCAAATTTTGATCCGGTGGCCTCAGTTACAATGTTGTTCTTGACAGATTTGAGGATAGGTACCCCTCCGGAAGAGTATAGACCAGTTACTGCTCTAATTGCCTCTTTTGTGATCTTGCAGGGTCTATCTAGCCATAGAAAGTTGTCATGCATCCTGCTCAGTACATACCGGACCCATTCATCTTCTTCAAAGCAGGGGAAATGAATAAATTGCTCAAATTGTTTCTTCTGAATATCCTTATACTCTGGTTTAAGCTCAAAAGCATTGTCTATCAGTTGCTTGTGATAGAGGTCTCTTAATTTGAATTCCCCAAATTCCTCAATGTTTGCATGTATGTAAACCCTAATGTCTTCGGTATGTAAAACTCCGTGAGGAACACTAGAGAAGGCTCCTAGTGGATCTACCTCCAATGATTTGTAGGGATGTTTCTTGAATGAAGGGCGAGGTCTATCGGAGATCTTAACTATGTTTGGAGTAGCCATTCTTCAAAGATTTGCAGTGAGGTAATGAAAAACGGAGAATACCTTATGCGCCTTCGGTTTGCACGGAGTGGTTGGATTGATTTCTTTATGCAATAGCTTCGGCAGGAGATCCTTGGTGTGCTTGATGAACCTTGTTGCAGAGCTCCACTTTTCGCTTCTTCTCGAGTGCAGAATGAGCAAATGTCCTTTGAGAAATCCCTTAAATTGCTCCGCGAACCCTAATATCTGTCTGCAATAAATGCTTCACCTACATCATTCCAGTTTGCCTTGTCTGGATAGCTTGGAGTATCCCGGATTAGTCCTGATCTGTGGATATCATCCGGATCTTTCAATCATGAATAAATCGAGGTAACATATTACAAGAACATCCCAAACACTCTGTCCAATCCGCAGAACAAGATAGTGCATTTCCGGATCTTTCCGGACCTTTTTGTAATCCTTTATCATACCGGAGCATCTCCCTGAATAGGTCTTATTTGATCGATCACAGCTTCTTCATAACTCCATGCGGACCTCTGAAAACTTGACTGAAGTATCTCAAGACTCATATCTACAAACCCTTTGATCCGCATCTTGTGCCACATCCGATACCACTTGTTTGGCTGGGGGAACAAGATTTTCTTTGAGTCTCCCCCTGAGCCTGAGCTCACTTTTTAATTTCCGGAAGAAATATCAGCACCAGAGTCTGGTGCGGATCCAACCTCTACATTCTCTGAACTTTTCTTCACCCAAATCTTGCTCATCTGATTCCTAACCTCATCCGCATTCATCTTTTGTTTACCCTTGTCTTGATTCTGATTATACACCGGACCTCTTTTGTCCTGATTCTTGTTTCTGCAAACTTTAGCATTATGACCGGACCTATTGCAGATTTGGCAAATAACATTTCTTTGCATATTTGACTGATATCCTCTTGATCTGCATTGATTAGCCAAATGACCTACTCTATTGCATGTGAAGCATCTACCTTTGAATGATTTGTTTACTTGCATACTTCTGCATTCATGGGATTTGTGTCCATACCTTTTGCAGTTGAAGCACTGTCCGGAGAAGGATGAATTAATCTGATTCATTCTCATTCTGCACTGATTAGCTTTGTGACCAAAGTGGTTGCAGCTGTGGCAGTATCCATTGAAGGATGGATATCTTTGAGCATTTGGCTGTCTTACCGGAGGTCTTCTAGGCCTGCTTCTTGGATTTTCTGATCCAAGATTCTTCTGACCGGATCCGGAGCTTTCTCCTTTCTCATATCCCAAACCATACTTGTCATCTGTCCTCTTTTGACTTCCAAGAAGAACTTCAAGTTGAGCAGAACTTATCTTGAATTTCTCTTTATATTCATTTGTTGTTTGAAGGTCTCTTTTGAGAGAGGCAATTTGATCCTCAAGTTTTCCTTCATTATCTTTGGCATCTTCAAGATCAGATTCAAGATGTCTGATAATCCTGTCCATCTGGTGGCATTCTTCTGATTTTTCTTTAAGAGATTGTCTTAGATTGTCTTCAGCCTTTCTTTTTTCTTCAATCTCTTGAGTAAACTTTATAGTTCCTGATTCCATTTCATGTCTTAACATAATGACTTCTTTTGATAACTTTTCACATAACTTGGTTTGCTCAGTCAATTCTTCATTTGTATTGCTTTCTTCACTTTGTCTTGCCAACTGTTGAAGCAGCTCCTTTCTCTTTTTCATAGAGAGACTTAATTTGTCTTTTAATTCTCTCATGAATTCATCAGCCTGTTTGAGTCTTTCCTTTAATTCACTGACTTCAGAATTTGACTGTTCAAGATCCTCAAGAGCAGTCTTGAGTTGCTCCCTTAAACCATATGCATCCATTTGAAATCCCAGATCTTCCTCAAGCTGTTAGGCTCTATTAGGAGGAACTTAGCTCTGATACCAATTGTTGATAACTGAGAGGGGGGGGTGAATCAGTTATCCTAATTATTTCCTTTATTGAACTTTCCTTTTAATTGATGCAGCATAAAATCAAACACAAAAACATTAATCATGAAATAAGAAACACATGACACAGTATTTTTGACGTGGAAACCCTGTTAAGGGAGAAAACCACGGGGTGATTAACCCAAAATTATTCTCTGTTAGAAGAATAGGAAATTACAAAAATGGCACTTGCCAATTAGGGCTCACTGCCCGAGCACACTGCTCACAAGAGGCCCACTGCCTACAAGAAGACACACTGTCTACAAAGTGATGAGAATCACAGTCTTGAACTGATTGGAAGCATCTGCATATGCTGGAGTTCAGTTCCGGTTAGGCTCAGTACACTGATCTGCTGCACTTCATCTTTCCTCTGTTCTTTGTTCTGCTATCTTTCACATACCGGATTCTTTTTGCTATCTCTGCTCTTCTCTGGTCGTATTCGCATATCTCTACACAACACCACACCCTTCACAACTAAATCCATCCTCTATATATATCCGCACAAGTAATTTCATCATCTTTCTAGTCGGCATCCGGAACAGTCTAGTTTCTTACAAACTTTTGTTCTGTCGGCTGAATCCTTCCTCACCAAGCAATGCGGATCAAGCATATACTTGTAGATATCATTAATCATGTCGGCCAAACATGATTCATGCCTTCACAACCTCTGTCATCAACAGAAACCCATCCGGAAAGCAGTCTGATACTCTGCCAGTCAGTTCTTCCTCTGTTTTCACTGTCTCTCAGGAATCCGGTACTCAACCATTCATATCTTTTTCCTTGTGCATCACCGGAGGCTAAATCCTTGGAATATACCACTCAAGGTAGTCCTCTTGACTTCCCCAAATCCGCACTGCACCAAGACACTTCCTCTGAGAGGTCTGGACCAATCTGTCGGACCTTGCCACATGCTCTGTTCTTCTTCACCGGACCACAACATTCTTTATTCTGACTTCCGGTAGAGACACATTATGACTTGCGGATATGTGGGATGACCTTTGTTGCCATCAATGACAACAACCATGAATCCATATAGTGTCTCTTGCCAACAAGATTGCTCTTACACCCTAGATGCTCCTGCATCAGACACCTGGGGTAATTTGAAAAGTGACCCTGTCACTTCTCATGTGTTAGAGGGAAACCAAAATGATTAACCTTAGTCTCAGATAACCATGATGAATCGTCAACAGGCCTTCCTTTCCATTTCACCAAGTATTCTGTACACTGCCTATTTCTTGTACTCTTACCCACACGGCTATCCAAAATGCCCTCTATCTCCTCCTTCTCTGAAGTAGATGCTGAAATGTCCCACTGTGTTCCTTTATCAAGTCCATCATCATGATACTCTGTTAGATCTAAAATGTTGAACACTGGTGAAATATTCATGTCATCGGGCAACTCTACCTCAAATGCATTTCCTGAATCGTGCTTCTTCAGGATTCTACATGGTCCAAATTTTCTCGTCTTCAGCTTATTATATGTACCAACTGGAAATCTTTCTTTTCTCAAGTGAACCATGACTTCATCACCCTCCTAAAACTCCTTATGCCTCCTCTTCTGATCTGCCTTAGCCTTGTACTGAATATTCATCTTATTAATGTGCGCTCTCACCTCTTCATGCAAATTCTTCAGATGTTCTGCAAAGTCTTCAGCTTTAGCACTTGTCTTCTCTCCTTTGTCCAGCTTCCTTAACTCAGACATTTCTCGAGCTATGGCCATATACAACCTGGAATGGTGATTTACCAGTACTCCTATTGACAGAATTGTTGTAAGCAAATTCTGCCTGTGGTAAAATCAAATCCCATCCCTTGGGCTTATCTCCTACTAAGCACCGTAGCAGGTTACCCAAACTCCTATTCACCACTTCGGTCTGTCCATCAGTCTGTGGATGATGTGCAGAACTGAACTTCAAATCTGTCTTCAACTTCTTCCATAATGTCCTCCAGAAATAACCAGCAAACTTGGTATCTCGATTTGAAACTATGCTCTTTGGTAGACCATGTAGTCTCACCACCTTCTAAAAAATAATTTAGCAACATGAACAGCATCATTAGTCTTCTTGCAAGGAATAAAATGTGCCATCTTCGAGAATCTGTCCACCAACACAAAAATGGAATCATGTCCTCTTTGTGTCCTTGGTAAACCAAGAACAAAATCCATACTGATATCATCCCATGGCTTCTCTGGTATAGGTAATGGCTGATATAGACCTGTGTTCTGACTTGCTCCTTTTGCCATCTGACATACTTGCAACTCTGCACAAATTTTCTCACATCCTGCTGCAACTATGGCCAATAATAATTCTCACCAACAATAGCAATGGTCTTATCTTGACCAAAATGTCCAGCCAATCCTCCACTATGCTTCTCCTTAATCAAGTTCTCTCTCATGGAACTCCTTGGAATGCACAACTGGCTTCCTCTAAACAACATGCCATCTTGGATTATGAAGTCCAACCATTTTGTCCTGTCCAAAGTAATAGGTTCCAAACAAGCTTTCCAGGCCTTTGCAAAATCTGGATCTTCAGGATACAAACTTTTGAACTCATCGAACCCAACAACCTCTATCTTCATTTCTGTCAACAAACATTGCCTTCTGCTCAAGGCATCTACAACTCTGTTGGACTTCCCACTCCTGTGCTTCAAAACAAAAGTATAGCTCTCCATTTTAAGTGCCTTTGGTTCAACTTTCCTTGACTATTAAGATATTACAAAGCCTAATGATCAGTATATAAAACAAACTCCTTTGGCAGCAAATAATGTCTCCATTTGTTCAAAGCCTGTACTATTGCATAAAACTCTTGATCATAAACAGAATACTTTTTCTTGGCATCATTAAGCTTCTCACTAAAATAGGCAATGGGCTTACCTTCTTGACTTAGAACAGCTCCTATACCACTACCACTAGCATCACAATCTACCTGGAATACCTTATTGAAATCTGGAAGTGCCAACACAGGTTGTTCTACGACTTTCTGCTTCAATGTATCAAAGCTCTTGTCTGCTCCTTTAGTCCATCTAAATTCTTTTCTATCCCCTCTCATTGTCTCAGTTAGGGGTGCACAAATGCTACTGAAATTCCTGATAAACTTTCTGTAAAAACTTGCCAAACCATGAAAAGATCTTACCTCCGTTGCACTCCTTGGCATAGGCCATTCAATGATAGCCCTTACTTTTTCTGGGTCCATCTTAAGACCTTCCTCTGAGATAACAAATCCCAGGTATACCAACTCCTTTGCAAAACTACATTTCTTTAGATTGATCAACAACTTCTCCTCCTTCAACTTCTCTAAAACTCTTCTGATATGCATCAAATGCTCATCCCAAGTCTTACTGAAAATCAAAATGTCATCTAAATAAACAATAACAAAACTTCCCAAAAATTCCTTCAGTACCTCGTTCATGAGCCGCATGAATGTGCTCGGTGCATTGGTTAGCCCAAATGGCATGACTAACCATTCATACAACCCCTCCTTTGTCTTGAAGGCTGTCTTCCATTCATCTCCTTCTCTGATTCGAATCTGGTGATACCCACTCTTTAGATCAATCTTCGTGAAGTACTTGGCTCCACTCAAACAATCCATTATGTCATCCATTCTCGGCAATGGAAATCTGTACTTGATTGTGATCTTGTTGATGGCTCGAGAATCTGTACACATCCTCCACTCTCCATCTTTCTTTGGTGCCAGTACTGTAGGTACTGCACATGGACTTAGGCTCTCCCTTATCAGTCCCTTCCTTAACAGCTCGTGAACTTGTCTGTTCAACTCTTCACTCTCTGCTGGAGTCATTCTGTGGGCTGCCTTATTTGGCAAACTAGCTCCTGGTATCAAATCCATTTGATGACTTATCTTCCTCACTGGTGGTAAACCTTCTGGTACATTATCAGAGACAATATCTTAGAATTCTTCCAACATTTCTGAGACTTCGGCTGGTACATCTTAACATTTCTCTTGACTAATCTTAGGAATCAATGCAAAGCAATGATGCTCATTCTTCATACCTTCCAAAAACCTTCTACCATCTACCAAGCAAATTGTGGCAGTACTACATACCTTTTCTTCCACCTCCTTCAAGGGCTTCAACTTATGACGGACTCCATCCTTTGTTAGGGAGTATGTGTTTGCGCGGCCATCATGGACAGTGCTCCTATCATACTGCCACGGCCTCCCCAATAACATATGACATGCATCCATCGGTATGATGTCACACAACACTTCATCATGGTAGTCACCAATCTTGAACTTCACTAAACACTGTCCATTGACCAAAGCTCTATGGTCCTTCTGCAACCATGCAATTCAGTATGGATGCGGATGCTTTCTTCTTGTCAACTTCAACTTGTCAACCATCTCTTCTGAAACAAGATTATTAGTGCTTCCACTGTCAATAATAATATCACAACACTTACCTTCACATTTGCGCCTTGTGTGGAATAAACTCTTCCTCTGATTGGGTTCTTTCTCCTCATTCAACAAAGTTCTTCTGACAACTAGGGTTTCTCCCCTTTCTGCATCTTCAGAGCGCTCAAACTGTGCATCTTCATCCACATGTGCAACTCGTGCATTACCTTCAGGTCTTCTATTCATCCTTCCTTGATGTTGCGGACACTCGTATGCTCGATGCCCTTCTTCTCCACATTGGAAACATGTTCCTCTAAAACCTCCTCTTCCAGGTCCTTGCCCAGGTCTACCTCTTCCTCTTCCTCTTTGCTCACCATTGTTCTGGTCACGAGGGTGGTAGGTATTATCTCCTCTCTGATTTCGACTGGTGCCAACTTATTCACTTTTCTTTGTATCTTCATTTCGGCCCCCATAGGGTCTTCCACCAGTCCTTCCACCTTGACCTCTTCCCCTTTGCTTGCTGTCGAATCTTTTATTCAGCTTCTCTTCCACCTTCAGGGAAAAATGGTATGCATCTTCTATGGTGGTCATTCTGACCAGGCTCAGCTCCTCTTGAATACTCGGCCTCAACCCATTAATGTAACGGGCTACCTTCTCCTTGTTGGGCTCTACATGGCCTGTCCTGATAGTAATCTTATAAAACTCTTTTGTGTACTCCTTGACAGACTTGTTACCTTGCTTTAGTCCTTGTAGCTTCTTCAACAACTCCATCTCATAGTCCATAGGAATGAATTGCTTCTTCAGTTTTTCCACCATCCGATCCCATCTGGTGATCTTTCCTTTTCCTCTTCTGTTCCTCTCTAATTGGACCTCCTTCCACCAAATACTGGCATGACCCTTCAACTTTGTTTTTGCAAACTTAACTCGATCTGGGTCCTTCACATCTTCATACTCGAAATACTCCTCCATGTCATTGATCCAATCAATAAGTTGTTCTGGATTCAAATCTCCAGAATATGTAGAAACTTCGATCCTGGGCCTTTTTCCGATCTTCGAAATGGCCCTCAACAACCTAACTTCTGCAGGATTTCCTCCAACTTCTTGTTCTTCCTCAGATAGCTCCTCTTCAGCTTCATCTTCGCTTTCTTCTCTTCTTCTTGCATCAAACCCTCTTCGCAGCTCCTCTTGCAATGCGTCAATTTGCCTTTGCAGGGCTCTAAAACCCTCTTCCGTCAAAGCATTCCTCCCAACACGATTTCTTCGTGGAGGCATCTTGATCTCCGCAGCAAACCCACAACCTCAGGTCCTAGTGCAAACTGCCTCGCAGTCGGCGATCTGTCTACACACTCAGGAACCCTTGCTCTGATACCACTTGATGAAGGGGGTAAATCACAAAACACACAACAACAGAAATTGAACATAGAAAATAGAACCTTCTTTTATTGATCTGGGCAACTCATTACATTACAGAAGCTCAATTACAATCAGAGGATGAATCCTCTACTGGCTGCAACACATTACAGCTTTCCCAACCACAAGACTCTAGAATCTTCAGCCTTCTGTAACCCCAAATCTGCTAGGGTTTCTATTTTCCCTCCTATTCTTGACTCTACACTGGCCCCCCTTAACTCTACTACCCTAAGGGTTCCCAAAAATGGTTATATATAGCCCTTTTTGGCGACCACCAGCTTTATTTCGAAATTTGCATCTCCCTCCAAAAATAGGTCAACTTCGCGGGGCCATAACTTTCGATCCAACCGTTGGATTTTCAATTATAATACCTTTTCGGAAAGCTCTCGAAAAGACGATGGAGTAGTACCGATACATAGACTACTTGGGTTTCCCACCAAATTTCGGGCCCATCCGGAGCCTCTAATTGCCTCAAATTTGACTTTGAATATTTTAATAGGATTTTTAGAATTTGAAATTTTAATATCTCACAGATGACAAATGATATTGAAGTGATTTCTTCACCATTAGCTTCAATTCACCATTCTAGAGGTCTGCGTAAGATTTTGTATCCAACCGTGCACAAATGCAAACTTACTAAAAATAGTAACCCTGCCAAATTTAGCCCTTATTGAAAAGAAACAACATTTTTTTTTTGGTTGATGCAAGATTGCTCTTACACCCTAGATGCTCCTGCATCAGACACCTGGGGTAATTTGAAAAGTGACCCTGTCACTTCTCATGTGTTAGAGGGAAACCAAAATGATTAACCTCAGTCTCAGATAACCATGATGAATCGTCAACAGGCCTTCCTTTCCATTTCACCAAGTATTCTGTATACTGCCTGTTTCTTGTACTCTTACCCACACGGCTATCCAGAATGCCCTCTATCTCCTCCTTCTCTGAAGTAGATGCTGGAATGTCCCACTGTGTTCCTTTATCAAGTCCATCATCATGATACTCTGTCAGATCTGAAATGTTGAACACTGGTGAAATATTCATGTCATCGGGCAACTCTACCTCAAATGCATTTCCTGAATCGTGCTTCTTCAGGATTCTACATGGTCTAAATTTCCTCATCTTCAGCTTATTATATGTACCAACTGGAAATCTTTCTTTTCTCAAGTGAACCATGACTTCATCACCCTCCTGAAACTCCTTATGCCTCCTCTTCTGATCTGCCTTAGTCTTGTACTGAATATTCATCTTATTAATGTACGTTCTCACCTCTTCATGCAAATTCTTCAGATGTTCTGCAAAGTCTTCAGCTTCAGCACTTGTCTTCTCTCCTTTGTCCAGCTTCCTTAACTTAGAAGCATTTCTCGGGCTATGGCCATATACAACCTGGAATGGTGATTTACCATTACTCCTATTGACAGAATTGTTGTAAGCAAATTCTGCCTGTGGTAAAATCAAATCCCATCCCTTGGGCTTATCTCCTACTAAGCACCGTAGCAGGTTACCCAAACTCCTATTCACCACTTCGGTCTGTCCATCAGTCTGTGGATAATGTGCAGAACTGAACTTCAAATCTGTCTTCAACTTCTTCCATAATGTCCTCCAGAAATAACCAGCAAACTTGGTATCTCGATCTGAAACTATGCTCTTTGGTAGACCATGTAGTCTCACCACCTCTCTGAAAAATAATTTAGCAACATGAACAACATCATTAGTCTTCTTGCAAGGAATAAAATGTGCCATCTTCGAGAATCTGTCCACCAACACAAAAATGGAATCATGTCCTCTTTGTGTCCTTGGTAAACCAAGATCAAAATCCATACTGATATCATCCCATGGCTTCTCTGGTACAGGTAATGGCTAATATAGACCTGTGTTCTGACTTGCTCCTTTTGCCATCTGACATACTCTGCAACTCTGCACAAATTTCCTCACATCCTGCTGCAACTGTGGCCAATAATAATTTTCACCAACAATAGCAATGGTCTTATCTCGACCAAAATGTCCAGCCAATCCTCCACTATGCTTCTCCTTAATCAAGCTCTCTCTCATGGAACTCCTTGGAATGCACAACTGGCTTCCTCTAAACAACATGCCATCTTGGATTATGATGTCCAACCATTTTGTCTTGTCCAAAGTAATAGGTTCCAAACAAGCTTTCCAGGCCTTTGCAAAATCTGGATCTTCAGGATACAAACTTTTGAGCTCATCGAACCCAACAACCTCTATCTTCATTTCTGTCAACAAGCATTGCCTTCTGCTCAAGGCATCTGCAACTATGTTGGACTTCCCACTCCTGTGCTTCAAAACAAAAGTATAGCTCTGCAAAAACTCAACCCATTTTAAGTACCTTTGGTTCAACTTTCCTTGACTATTAAGATATTACAAAGCCTGATGATCAGTATATAAAACAAACTCCTTTGGCAGCAAATAATGTCTCCATTTCTTCAAAGCGTGAACTATTGCATAAAACTCTTGATCATAAACATAATACTTTTTCTTGGCATCATTAAGCTTCTCACTAAAATAGGCAATGGGCTTACCTTCTTGACTTAGAACAGCTCCTATACCACTACCACTAGCATCACAATCTACCTGGAATACCTTATTGAAATCTGGAAGTGCCAACACAGGTTGTTCTACGACTTTCTGCTTCAATGTATCAAAGCTCTTGTCTGCTCCTTTAGTCCATCTAAATTCTTTTCTATCCCCTCTCATTGTCTCAGTTAGGGGTGCACAAATGCTACTGAAATTCCTGATAAACTTTCTATAAAAACTTGCCAAACCATGAAAAGATCTTACCTCCGTTGCACTCCTTGGCGTAGGCCATTCAATGATAGCCCTTACTTTTTCTGGGTCCATCTTAAGACCTTCCTCTGAGATAACAAATCCCAGGTATACCAACTCCTTCTTTGCAAAACTACATTTCTTCAGATTGATCAACAACTTCTCCTCCCTCAGCTTCTCTAAAACTCTTCTGAAATGCATCAAATGCTCATCCCAAGTCTTACTAAAAATCAAAATGTCATCTAAATAAACAATAACAAAACTTCCCAAAAATTCCTTCAGTACCTCGTTCATGAGCCGCATGAATGTGCTCGGTGCATTGGTTAGCCCAAATGGCATGACTAACCACTCATACAAACCCTCCTTTGTCTTGAAGGCTGTCTTCCATTCATCTCCTTCTCTGATTCGAATCTGGTGATACCCACTCTTCAGATCAATCTTCGTGAAGTACTTGGCTCCACTCAAACAATCCATTATGTCATCCATTCTCGGCAATGGAAATCTGTACTTGATTGTGATCTTGTTGATGGCTCAGGAATCTGTACACATCCTCCACTCTCCATCTTTCTTTGGTGCTAGTACTGCAGGTACTGCACATGGACTTAGGCTCTCCCTTATCAGTCCCTTCCTTAACAGCTCGTGAACTTGTCTGTTCAACTCTTCACTCTCTGCTGGAGTCATTCTGTGGGCTGCCTTATTTGGCAAACTAGCTCCTGGTATCAAATCCATTTGATGACTTATCTTCCTCACTGGTGGTAAACCTTCTGGTACATTATCAGAGACAATATCTTAGAATTCTTCCAACATTTCTGAGACTTTGGCTGGTACATCTTCACATTTCTCTTGACTAATCTTAGGAATCAATGCAAAGCAATGATGCTTATGCTTCATACCCTCCAAAAACTTTCTACCATCTACCAAGCAAATTCTGGTAGTACTACATACCTTTTCTTCCACCTCCTTCAAGGGCTTCAACTTATGACGGACTCCATCCTTTGTTAGGGAGTATGTGTTTGCGCGGCCATCATGGATAGCGCTCCTATCATACTGCCACGGCCTCCCCAATAACATATGACATGCATCCATCGGTATGATGTCACACAACACTTCATCATGGTAGTCACCAATCTTGAACTTCACTAAACACTGTCCATTGACCAAAGCTCTATGGTCTTTCTGCAACCATGCAATCCGGTATGGATGCGGATGCTTTCTTCTTGTCAACTTCAACTTGTCAACCATCTCCTCTGAAACAAGATTATCAGTGCTTCCACTGTCAATAATAATATCACAACACTTACCTTCACATTTGCACCTTGTGCGGAATAAACTCTTCCTCTGATTGGGTTCTTTCTCCTCATTCAACAAAGTTCTTTTGACAACTAGGGTTTCTCCCCTTTCTGCATCCTCGGAGCACTCAGACTGTGCATCTTCATCCACATGTGTAACTCGTGCATTACCTTCAGGTCTTCTATTCATCCTTCCTTGATGTTGCGGACACTCGTATGCTCGATGCCCTTCTTCTCCACATTGGAAACAGGTTCCTCTAAAACCTCCTCTTCCAGGTCCTTGCCCAGGTCTACCTCTTCCTCTTCCTCTTTGCTCACCATTGTTCTGGTCACGAGGGTGGTAGGTATTATCTCCTCTCTGATTTTGACTGGTGCCAACTTCTTCACTTTTCTTTGTATCTTCATTTCGGCCCCCATAGGGTCTTCCACCAGTCCTTCCACCTTGACCTCTTTCCCTTTGCTTGCTATCGAATCTTTTATTCAGCTTCTCTTCCACCTTCAGGGAAAAATGGTATGCATCTTCTATGGTGGTCATTCTGACCAGGCTCAGCTCCTCTTGAATACTCGGCCTCAATCCATTAATGTAATGGGCTACCTTCTCCTTGTTGGGCTCTGCATGGCCTGTCCTGATAGTAATCTTATAAAACTCTTCTATGTACTCCTTAACAGACTTGTTACCTTGCTTTAGTCCTTGCAGCTTCTTCAACAACTCCATCTCATAGTCCACAGGAATGAACTGCTTCTTCAGTTTCTCCACCATCCGATCCCATCTGGTGATCTTTCCTTTTCCTCTTCTGTTCCTCTCTAATTGGACCTCCTTCCACCAAATACTGGCATGACCCTTCAACTTTGTTTTTGCAAACTTAACTCGATCTGGGTCCTCCACATCTTCATACTCAAAATACTCCTCCATGTCATTGATCCAATCAATAAGTTGTTCCGGATTCAAATCTCGAGAATATGTAGAAACTTCGATCCTGGGCCTTTTTCCGATCTTCGAAATGGCCCTCAACAACCTAACTTCTGTAGGATTTCCTCCAGCTTCTTGTTCTTCCTTAGATAGCTCCTCTTTAGCTTCATCTTTGCTTTCTTCTCTTGTTCTCGGATCAAACCCTCTTCGCAGCTCCTCTTGCAATGCGTCGATTTGCCTTTGCAGGGCTCTAAAACCCTCTTCCGTCAAAGCATTCCTCCCAACACGATTTCTTCGTGGAGGCATCTTGATCTCTGCAGCAAACCCACAACCTCAGGTCCTAGTGCAAACTACCTTGCAGTCGACGATCTGTCTACACACTCAGGAACCCTTGCTCTGATACCACTTGATGAAGGGGGTAAATCACAAAACACACAACAACAGAAATTGAACACAGAAAATAGAACCTTCTTTTATTGATCTGGGCAACTCATTACATTATAGAAGCTCAATTACAATCAGAGGATGAATCCTCTACTGGCTGCAACACATTACAGCTTTCCCAACCACAAGACTCTAGAATCTTCAGCCTTCTGTAACCCCAAATCCGCTAGGGTTTCTATTTTCCCTCCTATTCTTGACTCTACACTGACCCCCCTTAACTCTACTACCCTAAGGGTTCCCAAAAATGGTTATATATAGCCCTTTTTGGCGACCACCAGCTTTATTTCGAAATTTGCATCTCCCTCCAAAAATAGGTCAACTTCGCAGGGCCATAACTTTCGATCCGACCGTTGGATTTTCAATTATAATACCTTTTCGGAAAGCTCTCGAAAAGACGATGGAGTAGTACCGATAGGTAGACTACTTGGGTTTCCCACCAAATTTCGGGCCCATCCGGAGCCTCTAAGTGCCTCAAATTTGACTTTGAATATTTTAATAGGATTTTTGGAATTTGAAATTTTAATATCTCACAGATGACAAATGATATTGAAGTGATTTCTTCACCATTAGCTTCAATTCACCATTCTAGAGGTCTGCGTAAGATTTTGTATCCAACCGTGCACAAATGTAAACTTACTAAAAATAGTAACCCTGCCAAATTTAGCCCTTATTGAAAAGAAACAACATTTTTTTTTTGGTTGATGCAAGATTGCTCTTACACCCTAGATGCTCCTGCATCACTATTTTATCTTTGGGACTCACATCATCCCTGTATGTTAAATCTATAACTGTAGGGCTAGTCACCTGATCGACCAATTTGTCAAGCTTGATTTGTTGGGCTGCCTTTTTGGGCTACTTTTTTTTTCTCCCTGAGTTGTTTGCTTCACCTCCTCTAATACTGCCATCTATGCTAATGGGGTCCCATGTGGAGTCATGGGGGTATTGGAGACGAGAGTTTCCATCTTTTGAGAGGCTACATTATGCACTATCTTGTCATCTAATAGGTCCACGATGTCCTCTAAAGAGAAAGGACCGCCCTGACCTACTTTGGAAGTCTCTTTTACTTGTTCTTCTGCCCCCTCAGTCTTAAACTTGATTATGGTGGGAAGTGGCACATCATGTTGCATCTCCTTCCTAAATACTTCACCACTAGCTCCTCTCAATACTATAGGATCGGCCCTGATATCACCCCGCATAGATGTTCTCTGCTTCTTGGGTGGTGACGTCAGCGGCGCCACCCTTCTCTTCCTGCTGACCATCATCGGGTCATCACCTAGAGGCTCTTTATTTACTGGCTCTTCTTCAAACGGCATATCTTCTTCCACTTCCTGTTGTGATGTCTGGCCCTCCTCCTATATTTCTGCAGTTTCTACAGCTAGTCTTAGGATCCTCTTTGTCTTAGGTTTCTCCATTAGAGGCGGTGCAGATGATGCGGATGCCTGTCCTGATGTTGATGCACCTGCAGCTAGTATGAACATTCTTTCAATTATCACCCGCTCATCTTTAGTTTTCTTACCTCTAGGGGGACCCTTCCTCTATTTCTGGGTGGGTAACCTCTCCCCATTGGACTTTCTTTTCTCATCGAGGAAGTCATCATACTCCTCATTAGTTAGTTCTTGCCTTTTATTTTTGGCATCAACAGTAAGGGCCACACCCTTTTTTTCAATCTGTTTATTTGTTCATCTACCCAAGCTTGGGTTAATTGTAGCACTCCACTGGTAAACTAATCCAAGGATATGTCCTCTGGTTATGTTAGATCAAGGGCTGATATGGTGTCATTGTACACCTTCTTGTCTTCATGTTCATTTGACATAGTCTTTCCATCATCCTTCTTCAGCTGTGCTGGCACTGGGATGCAGTCAAATGTCCTTATCTGGTTCAAGGTGAGCCTTTGATATTTTATTCTCCTCACCTCAGCTTCATCCTCACAATCAGTCCAAAAATCCTTCAGATGCTTCTGGTGAATAGGTTTTCATATTATTTTGTGCATCCTGCCATAGGGGTCATAAGACCTAGCCAAGGGAAATGGCTGCAGATACATCAGTTTCAAACCACCTATGACATGCTTTATGCTCTCTGAGTTTGAGCACATATACCAGCCCATAGATACTAGAAATAGTATAGGAGGTATCTTCTTTTGCCCCGTATATGCTGCAACTATAGTAGATACTTGTCTAAGAAACTCCATCAGGACCACCCCATCAGTAGGGTACCTTGGTAGCATAAGGGGTTGTCCTTCAAATCCCTCTATTCTTATATATGAGAAGGTGGCATACTGGATGAACTAGGCCCCATGTCTGTAAACAACTTCCTGAGCCTCCATGCTCAGTCTCTTGGTTCTGTCCTCCTCCATGGTTTTGACTAGCTGCATAGAGAATGCCTCATTCACTAATTTGTAATCGAGGAGATAATTCTTTCTCTGTAGCTAAGGATGGTGATCCCATATGTGGGCATCATCTACATCACCGCTAGCCTTACCCACTATAGTCAAGGCATCAAATGTTCCTTTGTAAGCACATGAGTACACGACATATGAGGTCATGTGAAACATGCATGCCTGACCTCCCAAGTTCCTCATGCCTTCATCTAATGCATCATTGATGACCTTGGCCCATAATGGCTTATTATCTGTGTATAGGACCATCTAGATGATTCCAAACATCCAATTCTCAAAATTTCCTACATGAAGCTTCCCTGCCATCCTGCTTAGTAGGGCAATGATGTACTGGTACTCATCATCAAAATCAAATTTGAACAAATGCATGGGCAATTTAGCTGAGGCAGTGTAGGTGTTGTTCTTAGACCTCCACTGATACATCCTCTTCCTTGCATTCTTTTTATTGTTGTTATATTTTGTTTCTAGTTTTTGTAGATCTACACTAACCACCCTCTTTCCAACTAGCAGATTGAAAGTAGAGGTGATGCCTCTGATTGAAAAGTTGGCATATACTCTTCTGTGCTTCTCCACCCACCTAGTTTGAGGGTTATAGTTCCTGGCACACTCTACTACTAGCTCTGGGGTTTCCATAGCATACAGAAATCTGGTTGCATGCCACATTCCTGAAACATATATTACATCCAAAAGGGTATTGTCCTTATCATGATCTATTCTAGTTTACCATACTGCTAGGTTTGTATCTCCCTGGTGAGTGTCACCAATGATGCCATACTTTAATTGTACCCCTTCGGGCTGAACAAACATGGGCTTAAGAAATTCTAAATCAGACCTGTTCCATCTAAGGTTGACCATGGACTCCTGCAATAAACATGATCTGTCTTACTTTACAATATCTATATGCACTCATACAACATTATACTTCTATGACATCATGCATACTATATCTATCATCTTTTAGTTCATCATGATATGCACATTTACATATTCAAACCATAAGAAAGAATTTATTACCTGGACATGCAGAAAATGACAACAGGAGGGTTTTCAATTACTTACCTGATAGCACTTTCCTCCTAGGTTAAATGAGTGATTATGGAAAAGGGTTGCAAATGCTGAAGATCACCCGTTCCATTATGCTGCAAGCTCTAGTTCGTTAGCAGGTAGTTGTATGAGGGTTTGACTTCTCTGCTCTGTAATTTCTTGTTTTTTCACAAGGTAAATGAAAATAACCTTGGAAAACTACATTTAAACGCATCTGAAGGGTGAATTAGGGTAAAATTGAGTTGGGATGGCTTAATCCATCGATCTTCTGCAGAGAATCCATGGATGATGCCAAGTATTTGAATTGTACTTGCAGTCGTCGGGAATCCATCTATCGCATTTATGTCCATTTAACATCAGGAAACAGGGAAGGGGGTGATCTTCAAAAGATGAGGTGATATTCAAAATATGACCCCCTTGGATAAAATGACCCTCCACCTTTGAGTGGCAAAATTAGTGCAAAAGAATCGGGTGATGTGGTCAACATTGACCATGTGTATATCGGGTCATGAATTTAAAATCAGGGGATGTTTAAAATATGACCCCTGCAACTAAAATGAGCCCCCTCCTCAGAAAAAGATCAGGGTGATGTCACCGTGTCGGCAACCTTGCTTAAGCGTTGTGTTGTAATGATGTCACCATCATGTTATTGAATATGGTGGGAATCGAAAACATACTTGCACGAGGTAAAAAAGAATGATGACGTCATCATCAAGGTGATTTCCTTCGTTCATTAGACTTAGATGACATCACCGTCATATTGGCATAGGGTGATATTTTGCGAAGAGGGTGATATTCGTAAGATGTCGGATATTAAAAATATGACCCCCACAAGATATATGAAGTCGTTTGACGGGCAGATAACAACTACTATGTAAAGTTGACGTCCGGACTTCACGAAGCAAGTGATTATCAAGTGATAAACTTATATCGGGGTGATCTTATATAATGTGACTGATGTTAGAAATATGACTCCCCCTCCTCGGAATATCAAGTTTGACCAAAACTTTGACTTAACATAACTTTCTTCCCTTAAAGAATTTCGGGGTGATCCAAAAGGCAAACATGCATGGAATTTCATGCACTTTCCAACTATGAGGTTAATAATGTGAAATATTGACTTTGGCAACTAACCTCATCATGGTGACCTATCCACCCTTTGCAGGGTTTCATGCATGACTTAATTTTACCAGACCGCCCAAAGCAGAAAAACAACAAGTCGAAGTAGCCAAAAAAGTTGGGTCCCTATTTTGTCAAGTCAAAATGGGGCGTGTTGTCTAACCACACAACAGGAAGATTACCATTTGTTGTGATAGTTAGAGTGTTATATGTTTGACAAAGAATCCTACTTTCCATGTGAGGACAAAGCATATTGATGTCTAGTACCATTTTGTTTGTGACATGGTAGAGGATGGGAAGGTGAATGTAGAGAAAGTTGACACTTTGACGAATGTTGCAGATGCCTTGACAAAACCTGTGAGCATGGATAAGTTTAGATGGTTTTAAGATTCTATGGGCCTCTTGGTCCCTAGTAGTTAAATCCTGTCATTCTATTGGCTCTTGAACGACAAGTGGGACAATGTTGGGAATTAAGGTGTCTCAACCTTTGCAAGTTCCTAATGTTGTATTTGTTTAATCAACACTATGTTGTAAGATCCCATGTTGAGTTGGCATAGTCAGCACCTTGTGTACATGCAGCAGGATAAATTTTGGTGACTTTGGCAACCGCGGTTTCCCCCCAAAATAATTAATGGGGGTTTGGGGGTAGCACCCCTAGCGCCCTCCCTGTCACAATACAGGGCGAGGTTGAGGGGCGGCGCCGCCGAAACCTCAAACAACTTTTATTTAATAAATGCATCGGTAGTTAATTTTGTTAACCGACAAAATGAAAAATGACATTGTAAAGCCCTAATTTCTGGAAGCTTCTAAAAGCTTGTTATAAGCGGTTGGAGAGTGAGAAAGGTCATGGAATGCAAATGAGAATCGACAATGTGTACTCCTAAAAGAACTTGCATTGCAAGTGTGTTGTAATCATCTTTTTGATTTGATAATACATTGTGCAGGTTTTGGAGTGTGGGGTTTATATCTTGTGTTGTGAGTTTTGTTTGCATTTGAATGTTGTTATTACCTTCATGTTAATTTGCATCTTAATCTATAACTATAAAAGGTTAAAATTTGCATAAATCTTTCCTCAGTAGATCAGTGTAGGAAGCATTTTCTGCGTACCTTGCTTCTTTTCATAATGAAAGATGGTCACATTTAAAGGGGAGGTAGTCAACATAGTATTACACAGCCATGGAGGGAAAGAATTTAGACATGCTCAATAGATGAATATTGTAGATTTCAGAGGTTTCGACATTGTTTAAACCGATGGCGACAGGATACAAAGAGCACAGAAATGGCTAGGGTTTCCACCAAAGGTGACAATAGGCAGAGATCGGGGGTTTTGATTTACAATGGTAGTGGTGGTGACCAGTGTAGGGAGGTATAAGGATGGTGACTGAAAATACACCGTGGTGTCACTAATCACAGTGGGTGTTAGGGTTAAAGGAAGGCGATGGGAGATTTGAAAACCTGCGAACAAACCAGTTAGCATGAAACCTTGCAACCAAAAACAATTAGCACTAAAAATCTAATGAGAGCAAAAACAAATGATAGCACCAGCAACCCTACGCAGGTCGTACGGCCCCGTATGGATCCATACAGATCCGTACCCCTGTGAACTAAATTTTTTTTTGAATTTTTTCAAAAATTTCACAGTGACGAAACCTAGGCAAATTTATAGTCAAAATTCATGGAAATGGCCTCCTGGACGCAATGGTGAGGTTAGATCTGAGCTAGGAGATCACCTACAACAATTCACTCCCAAAACTTGATAAAACAAGGGTTAAAACATGCAAATTTTTGCAACAAAAATATACAAAAACTATTGATTAGATCCAATAGGGCATGTTCACATCAGGTTCACTAAAATGTATATGAAAAATTTGAATAAATGAAAATGATAAAACAATACAATGCATTACCTAAATCCAAATCAAGATTCAATACCTCAGATAAATAGAATGATGGATGCATGCATGATTGGTTGATTGATTGATTTGATATGTTGGTTGCTCACAATTCGGCAACATAATGATCAGATGAAGATGATGGATGGAAGATGATAGATGAAAATAGATGAGAAGACAATGAATGATAGAAGAATGATGCAAAGGCTTTAATGGTATTTTGGCAGCATAAGGATACTCAAGACAAATGCTTGTAAATGGCTTGTAGAGGTCTTGATTTATAGGAAAGGGCTAGTTCAAATGGATGGTTGTGATTGAATGGCTAATTGAATGATGTGGATGGCTAGGATTGATTAGTTATTCCCACTCTTCAAGGAAGTTGTAGTCATGTGACAAGTGTATGATGGAGAATAGGGCTCATGTGTGATCGTGTACACAAAGACAAGTTCATGTGTGATTGTGTACACAAAAACATTTATTAGTTGTGCATGTGAAAGATATTAAATGAAAGATGTACTACCACACATGATTCAAGTGAGAGATGGACAAGTATTGGAATGTGGTGAAAGGTGAGGACCTAATTCAAATATTTTATTTGAATTAGTTGGGATATGTGAGGAAAAATTAATTAAATAAATAAGATTTATTTAATTAATTGGCTAGGTAATTAGGATGGGATTAAGATGGGATTTTAATTAAATAAATAAAAAAAATTTAATTAATTTATTGGCTAATGGAATAAGTGGGATTAGGACAAAATGCTACATGATGTCTTTAATAATGTATTTGACTAGGTGTTAAAAGACATGGACAATTTGGGGAAAAATTTGGGTGTCTACAATAAATACTTGTCTAACCTTGCATACCAAGCTCTAGGAGCTTGCTTCATTCCATATAGTGCCTTCTTCAACCTACAAACCATATCTAGCTTATCTGACAACTGAGATCCTTCCGATTGTTCTATGTACACTTCCTCTTCCAACTCACCATTCAAGAAAGAAGACTTTACATCCATTTGATATACTTTGAAATCCTTATGTGCTGCAAAAGCCAAAAACATCCTAATGGCTTCCATTCTTGCCACCGGAGCATAAGACTCCTCATAGTCTATTCCTTCCTTCCACTTGTGAGTAGCCTTTACACACAAGTCTTGCCTTGTTCCTTACCACTTCTCCATTCTCATTCAATTTGTTCCAAAATACCCACTTAGTTCCAATCACATTTTTGTTCCCTGGTCTTGGGACAAGTTCCCAAGTTTGATTCTTCTCAATCTGCATTAGTTCTTCTTCCATAGCTTTGATCCAATACTCATCCTTGCATGCCTCAACCACTATTTTAGGTTCAACTTTAGAAAGTGAACATAGATTTATCTGTTCTTCAACAACTTTTCTTCTTGTCAATACACCTTTGCTCTTATCACCAGTGATTTGGTCTTCAGTGTGATGCTTCTGCACATACTTGGGAGTTTTAGGGATTCTTTTTGGAGCATCTTGTTCTTCAACTTGTATTTCTTCTTCTTTAGTTTCTTCTTCTTCTCCACAAGAAGACTCATCTGATTCATATCCATTAACCTCTGCAACCTTCTGTATATCTTCATCAGTTCCTTAACATTAGCACTTTCAATAATTTTTCTTAGCCTTTTGTTGTAGCACCGGTAAGCTTTGCTTTTAGTAGAAAACCCAAGGAAAATACCTTCATAACACGTTGCATCAAACTTTCCTAGTTTTTCATCTCTTCCGATATAACATATGCTTCCAAAAACTTTAAAATATTTAACAGTAGGAATCCTTCCATACCAAAGCTCATAGGGACTCTTTGTGTCATTTTCTCTTACTTGTAGTCTATTATGTATGTAGATTGTAGTATGAATAGCTTCTCTCCAGTAGACTTCCGATAGGTTGGCTTTTTTTTATCATTGTCCTTACAACTTCTTGAACAGTCATGTTCTTCCTTTCAACCACTCCATTCTGCTAAGGAGTCTTAGGGGAAGATAAGTGCCTCTTTATCCCATGATCCTCACAAAACATGTTAAACTCATTAGAAGTAAAATCTCCACCTCTGTCAGACCTCAAACATTTGATCTTCATATCTATTTCATTCTCAACCATTGCTTTAAAGGATTTAAACTTATCTAGGGCTTCTAATTTTTCCTTATGAAAAGTGACCCATGTCATTCTAAAGAAATCATCAATAAATAATATGAAATACCCGTCACCTTGAAAACTCCTTACTCTGGTGGGACCACAAAGATCTATATGTACCAATTCCAATAGTTCGGTAGAAGATTGTTCTTTGACTTTGAAGCTTCCTCTTGCTTGCTTTCCAATTTGACATCGCTTGCAAACAACATTGATGGGCTTTGTAATCTTTGGCATATTTCTCACATCTTAAACTAAACCTATCCTTACTAGGCTATCAAAATTGATGTGACACAATCTCCTATGCCATAGCCAACTCTCACTGATCTGAATCATGAAGCAATTGTTGAAATTAGGGCAGACAACTGAGAGGGGGTGAATCAGTTGTCACAAAACTTTTATCTTTTGCTGCATTTAATCTACTTTACCACTTATTAACAGATTAATGATATAACCATGAAAGCATGAATCAACAACACATGAGCAGAAACATAAACAACACACATAACGCTAGGATTTTTACGTGGAAACCTGGTTAAGGGAAAAACCACGGTGGGGGTTAACCCACAAGATTTATTCTCTGTTAAAAGAATAGAAAAATGGGAAGGCACTTGCCTTTGGGTGCACTGCCTAGAGCTCACTACTCAAAGGAGGCTCACTGCCTACAAGAACATTTACAATGTTAACACTGAAAGGTTGAACTGAGAAACAACATCTTCTTCATGCGAGGTTCAGTTCCATTGAAGCGCACAACACCTCTGCTCTGCTCCCACTCACTTCCTCGCTACATCCACATCTTCACTCATCACATATCATTTCCACAACTTTACAACACTTATTTATACATGTCATCAACTTTGGAATGAACATCAAAGTCAACCAAACAATCATCTATCTGGAACATTCTCCAAGATAGGCATTACAAACAATTATAATCACAAGACTTGACTTAATATAAAATGATACATGTGAACCACTCCTCCATTGGCCAATCATAGCTGGGACTCAAATCTTCTTCAAATAACACACCACACTCCATAGAACTCTTCTTAGATCATCTGCAACACGCACCAAGCATCTGGTTGTCCAAGACTGGAAAGAACAACAGCACCTAAGGAGAAATCTTCAACCATGAGCTCAATCCTCAATGTAGACCACCAGCACAATATGCACATAATTCAGAGACCACCACAAGCATAATGAAATCAACAAGAACAACCGCATCACCTCAAATCACCAGAAACACTTGCATCTTCATCCAAAAACTTAAGAACACTAACTGTCATGATTGTCACACTAGAAAGATTGCTTACGGACCTCCAAACCACGAACCACTTGCATTGAGGACATGCACCAACATCCCAAACATACCTCTAGATCAGTAGACCATAATATTCCAATGCAGAGCAATCCGGACCAAATTCCTGTCACTCTGTCACCTCTAAACAACTACAAAACCTAGTTCTACTCATATGGCCATAACTTCACCAATTCTCCATGCAAACCTCTCAAATCTTGACTGGAGCAACTTCAGACAAACATTTATAAACGCTTTAATCCATAGACTCTAATCTTCATCTCATTGGGAATACGAAGCAATCTACTTCACTAAACTGTACTATCTTCATTGTTTCTGACAGAGAGATATGTAACTCACTTGTTTCTTCTGGAGAGGCTAATTTTCTCAATATCCTCAACATACAAGTAATAGAATAAGATACAGTTGACACCAATGACAACAAGGATATGTTGACATCAATGACAACACCGATTAGGCACATATTTGCAACAATCTCCCCCTTTGTCATTGATGGCAACATATGATGTGCAAAACTATTTCAGCCATCAAGACAAGAACTTCTCCCCCTTTCTCTTATCACATCTGTAACCACTTTCTTCATTGTTCCCCCTTTCACCAGCAACTACCCACTTTCATCCAAGTTTTTCACATGACTTCTCTCCCCCTTTGACATCAATGGCAAAGGGCACATATTTGCAATCACCTCTCACCCTTTTTATTTCTAAACTCAGAGCATACTGACTACCCCCCCTTAGTAGCATCCCTTTAACACCAATCTAGATCACAAGATATGATTGTGAGTTCCACTGGACTGATGCACACTAGTGCACCTTAGTTCTGAGTTGGAGGGTAATTACCCCTAGCTTCCCTTTGAGATACTCAAAAGTGTCCTTAGGTAGAGGCTTAGTGAAGATATCCACAATCTGATCCTTTGAAGGAACAAACTCTAATCTGACTTCATTCTCATTTATCTTCTCTCTCAAAAAGGTGAAACTTGATGGATATGTGCTTTGTCTTTGAATGCAACACCAGATTCTTCGAGATGTTTATTGCACTTGAATTATCATAGAAGATTGTAACAGGCTCTTCAAACACAATTATGATATCCTTCAACATTTACTTCATCCATAAAACTTGAGTACAATTGCTTGTTGCTGCTATATACTCTGCCTCTGTAGTAGATAGAGATATTGCCTCCTATTTTTTGCTCAACCAGGAAACCAATCTCTTTCCCAAGAAAAAAGCACCACCACTAGTACTCTTCCTATCATCCACATCTCCTACCCAATCAGCATCTGTATATGTATGAAGAGTGAAATCATCACCCTTAAGATACCATAAGCCATAATTAGATGTTCCCTTCATATATCTAAAAATTCTTTTGATTTCTACAACATGAGATTCTCTAGGATCAACTTGAAATCTAGCAACAAGGCCAACTGCATTCATAATATTAGGTCTAGTATGAGTCAGATAAAGTAGTCCTCCAATCATTGATCTATACCTTTTCTAATCTACCTTAGGGGAATCATCATCTTTACTCAACTTGCATCCGATTATCATAGGAGTACTCACTGGTTTTGAACCCTCCATTCCAATTTTTTTCAACAACTCTTTTACATACTTGGACTAAGATATGAAGATGCCCTTATCTGACTGAATGATTTGCAGACCCAAGAAGAAATTCATTTCACCAAGCATGGACATCTCAAATTCACTTTGCATCTGATCAACAAATTTTTTACACATGCTCTCATTTCCACCAAAGATGATATCATGATCAAATACCTCAACAATTAAGATGTGTTCATGATCAATCTTGAAATAAAGAGTACTATCAACTGTGCCTTTGCTAAAACCTAACTTTAGCAGATACTTATCTAATCTTGCATACCAGGCTCTTGGGGCTTGTTTAAGTCCATACAATGCTTTCCTCAACCTACAGATCATATCTCCTTGATCAGACAACTAGAATCCTTCTGATTGCTCAATGTAGACTTCTTCTTCCAAGTCTCCATTCAGGAATGCTGACTTGACATCCATCTGGTAAACTTTGAAATCTTTGTAAGCAAAAAAGGCAAGAAATAATCTGACTGCTTTGATTCTTGCCACTGGAGCAAAAGTTTTTTCAAAATCAATTCCCTCTACCTGAGAGTATCCTTTGCACACCAATCTTGCTTTGTTTCTCACAACTTCACCATTTTCATTCAATTTATTCCGGAAGACCATTTAGTTCTAGTTACATTTTTGTTTTCAAGTCTAGGAAGAAGATCCCAAGTATGATTCTTCTCAATTTGCATTAATTCTTCTTCCATTGCTTTTACCCAACTTTCATCATTACAAGCTTCATTCACTTATTTTGGTTCAATCTTTGAAATCAAACAATAGTCTTCTTGTTCTTCAGCAATTTTTCTTCTAGTTTGAACACCTTTATTTCTATCTCCTATAATTTGATCTTCTGAATGATTCAACCTTACATACCTAGGAGTTTTGAGATTTTCTTGAACTTGTTCCTCAACATTTGAACTAGCTTCTTGAACTTGCTCTCCTTTATTTAGACTTTCATCTTGATCATCTAATTCATATCCACAAGACCTAGAAGGTCTTTCCTTCTTTCATCAACCTTGACATTAGCACTTTCAACAATCTTTTTCAATCTCTTGTGAAAGCACCCGTATGCCTTACTTTGGTTAGAGTAACCCATAAATATTCCTTCATCACATCTTGCATCAAACTTGCCTAGAGATCTTCATCTATTTTGATATAGCATTTACTACCAAAAAATTTAAAGTATTTCACATTAGGAGCATTACCAAACCATAGTTCATAAGGAGTTTTACCAGTATTACCTTTGATCTACACCCGGTTAAGAGTGTAGACAGTAGTACTCATAGCCTCTCTCCGATAGACATGTGGAACATTTTCTTCCATCATCATGGTTCTAGCAGCCTCTTGAGTAGTCTGATTCTTTCTCTCTACAACTCCATTATGCTGAGAAGTCCTAGGAGCATATAACTGTCTTCTTATTCCATGATTTTCACAAAATGCATTAAACTCACCAGAGGTAAACTCTCCACCTCTGTCAGATCTCAAATACTTTATCTTCACACCAATCTCATTCTCCACCCTGGCCTTGAACACCTTGAATCTGTCAAGAACCTCTAATTTCTCTCTCAAGAAAGTAACCCACATCATCTAGGAGTAATCATCAATCAACAACATAAAGTATCTGTCTCCTTGCAAACTCCTAACTCTGGCAAGACCACACAAATCAGTGTGCACGAGTTCCAACAGTCCACTTGAAAATTGTTCTTTACTTTTGAATGTAGTTCTGCTCTATTTGCCCAACTGACATTCCTTACACATGTTATTAGCAGGTTTTACAAGCTTTGGAAGATCTCTCACAGCTTGAGTAGTACTTATCTTGACAATATTATCAAAGTTTACATGACACGTTCTCATATTCTATAACCAACTCTGATCAATCTGAGCAATCAAACAAATTTTACCAGGACCACTTAAATGAAAGATATTACCTCTAATCTGTGTACTAGATGCAATCTTAGTTCTGGAGCTTTCCAAGATTCTACATTTTCCATCCTTGAATCAGAGATCATACCCTTTGTCAACCAACTGTCCAACACTGAGAAGATTATGCTTCAACCCTTCTACATACAAAACATCATTAGTGTTATTCTTACCATCAAGAGAGATGGATCCTCTACCATGGATTCTACTAGCTGAATTATCTCCAAACTTCACAATTCCACCTTCATACCTTTCCATTCTTACAAACTTACTCTTATCACCTGTCATATGATGAGAACATCCACTGTCAATCACCCATTCATCCTTTTCTTCAACCTGAGCAGCTAAGGCACTTTCAACATTCACATAGCTAGCAGATTCAGTAGGCACCGGATCTTCTTCTTTGATAGCAATGAACACCCATTCATTTCTAGAGGTACTTCCCTTATTAGATTCATCATATGTAACTCCTTCCTCAGCAGCTTCTTGGACATAGTAGCATTTCTTTTGAAACCTAGGTCTGTTAGGGTTTGGATTTGAAACCCTCTCTAGACATCTTGAAGCAAAATGACCAATCTTATTGCAAGAAAAACATTTGAAAGGCAACTTTCCTTCATACTTACTGGATACTCTTGGTAATCTTTTGGCAAAAAGGGCTTCAAGTTCTTCAAGCTCTAATTCATTTTCTTCAAGTTCCTTCCTTGCCTTCTCATATCTAGTAAGTCTTCTTGAAGAGCTTTCACCTGAATCAAATCTTTGCTTTCTAGAAACACTGGCCTTAAAAGAAGATTCTGATTTAGGAAGAGAATCACCAAACTCACTCATTTCAAATGCTAAAAGCTTGCCAACCAACTAATCCCTTGTAACAGTTGGCATAGTCCTGATCTCCTTAATAGCAACAACTTTATGCTTGTATGAAGCAGGTAAGGATCTGAGTACCTTGCCAACAATCTCTGATTCTTCCAGTATTCCACCAGCACTCCTGATACTGCTCACAAGTTCATTCACCTTCTGCATGTAGGAAGTGATGTTTTCATCTTCACTCATCCTTCAACTTTCATATCTACCCTTCAAGCTGAGTAACTTAGCACATTTGACATATGCATCACCTTCATACAGAGTTTCCAACTTCTTCCAGATTTCAAGAGCAATTTTCAATTCGAAGACATTTGTCATTTTTGTATCAGTTAGGGCCTCATTCTTAGTTATCAACCAATAAGGATCACCCATGCATTGTAAATGACATTCCATGCGATTCTTCCAAAGAGAGTAATTTGTTCCATCAAATCTCAAACTGTCCTTCTTGTATGTCGACATCCTGGATCTCGTCAAGTGGTCAAGCTTCTTTTAGAGGAACCGGCTCTGATACCAATTGTTGAAATTAGGGCAGACAACTGAGAGGGGGGGTGAATCAGTTGTCACAAAACTTTTATCTTTTGTTGCATTTAATCTTCTTTACCACTTATTAACAGATTAATGATATAACCATGAAAGCATGAATCAACAACATGAGTAGAAACATAAACAACACATATAACACCAGGATTTTTATGTGGAAACTTGATTAAGGAAAAAACCACGGTGGGGGTTAACCCACAAGATTTATTCTCTATTAAAAGAATAGAAAAATGGGAAGGCACTTGCCTTTGGGTGCACTGCCCAGAGCTCACTTCTCAAAGGAGGCTCACTGCCTACAAAAACATTTATAATGTTAACACTGAAAGGTTGAACTGAGAGACAACATCTTCTTCATGCAAGGTTCAGTTCCATTGAAGTGCACAACACCTCTGCTCCGCTCCCACTCACTTCCTCACTACATCCACATCTTCGCTCATCACATATCATTTCCATGACTTCACAACACTTATTTATACATGTCATCGACTTTGGAATGAACATCAAAGTCGGCCAAACAATCATCTATCTGGAACATTCTCCAAGATAGGCATTACAAACAATTATAATCACAAGACTTGACTTAATACAAAATGCTACATGCAAACCACTCCTCTGTCGGCCAATCATAGCTGGGACTCAAATCTTCCTCGAACAAAATGCCATGCTCCATAGAACTCTTCTTAGATCATCTGCAACACACACCAAGCATCTGGTCGACCAAGACTGGAAAGAACAGCAGTACCCAAGGAGAAATCTTCAACCACAAGCTCAATCCTCAATGCGGACCACTAGCACAATAGGAACACAATTCAGAGACCACCACAAGCATAATGAAATCAACAAGAACAACCGCATCACCTCAAATCACCAGAAACACTTGCATCTTCATCCAAAAACTTAAGAACACTAACTGTCATGACTGTCACACTATAAAGATTGCTTGCGGACCTCCAAACCATGAACCACTTGCATTGAGGACACACACCAACATCCCAAACATACCTCTAGATCCATAGACCATAATATTCCAATGCGGAGCAATCCAGACCAAATTCCTGTCACTCTGTCACCTCTGAACAACTGCAAAACCCGGTTCTACTCAGATGGCCATAACTTCACCAATTCTCCATACGGACATCTCCAATCTTGACTGGAGCAACTTCAGACAATCCTTTATAAACCCTTTAATCCACAGACTCTGATCTTCATCTCATTGGGAATGCGGAGCAATCTACTTCACTGAACTACATTGTCTTCACTGTTTCTGACAGAGAGATATGTAACTTGTTGTGTGGTTACACAACACGCCCCATTTTAACTTGGCAAAACAGGGACCCAACTTTTTGGCTTGGCTTGTGTTGTCTGCTTTCTGGCGGTTTGGTAAAAATGAGTCAGGTGCATCATCATCATGAAGGTCAGGATGAGGTAGGTCATCATCATGAGGTCAGTTTGTCAAAGTTCATATTTTGTTTCTATGACCTCATATTTAGAAAGAGCTTGAAATTCCATGCAGGTTTCCTTTTTACATCACCTGAAAAATCGTCCATATGAGGGAGTTATGAGCAGTCAAAGTTTCGGTCAAACCTAATAATCACAAGTGATCATCATATTTTTATATCCTCAGTCATGTTATCAAGGTCATCCTGATCTTGATCTATCACCCGATAAAAATCATGCAGTCCCAATATCCAGACGTCAATCTTAGGTGATAGTGCGCTTTACCCGTCAAATGACCTTATGCGCATCGTGAGCATCAGGTTTTGAGTGTAACCCGATATTTCAAATTATACGAGCATCATGATATTTTTACATCACCTGATATTATAATATCATGCTGATATTATAATATCACCCTGCTTAGAAAATCCACTATCTGCATAATTTGCATGCGCATGTCAAAGTCCTATCGGAGGGTCATCATCCTGATCTTTCAAGAGAGGGTCATATTTGCTGATATTCGCTAATATGATGATGACGTCATCATATCCTCCTGATCTCCTTTTGCATGATCATGATGATCACCCTATCTTTTAAGGGAGGGTGATATTCCATTCCTTAGCATGATCATATTTTAAATATCACCCTAGCGTTAACCTGATGATGACCTCAACTCATCCTCATGCTTCGAAGACGGAATATGATGGTTATGTCATCATGATATTCGATGAGGAGGATCATCATATTTTTATCTTGTCATGTTGTCAAGATCATCATGATCTTGTTTGTCTACCCGATATTTCGTAATGTCCTCCTGCCGAGAAATATGACCTTTTGCAAATATCCTTATGACATCATCCCAATCTGATAAACGAAGAGGCAAATATCAGGATGACATCATCATCACATTTCCCTTCGGCAGGATATTTTCCAAAACATGATCCGGTTCGCGAATATGACGATGACGTCATATTCTAAGTTTAACAAAAGCCCCGGATATCCTGATGATCATCATCATCCTGATCTTTCGAGAGGATTACCTTGGCCGCAAAGGGGTCATATTACATTCACCACCTGATCATCTTCCTTAGGTGACCCGATATTACATTTATCCCCTGATCTTAACTAAACATGACGGTGACGTCATCTTTTGCATTTTAATGAAGCCCGGATATGACGATGACGTCACCATCATATTCCATTTCTCAGCAGCAGGATCATATTTCATATCCTCCTATTTTCCTTCGACATGATGATGATGATGATGTCATTCTTTTCCCCAATATACAGAAGCGAAACATGACGGTGACGTCATCTGGACATTCGAGAAGGGGGAGCATCATATTTCCAAAATATCATGCAGAAGAAAGTTTTAAGTCTTGCTATCGGCCAAGTCTGGATTTTTCTCGCCGATTGAACATGTCTTCCCGATGGAAGGACATCATCATGATTTTTGGCGTCGGTATAAGTTTAACCGTCGGCCTAATGTAAAATTTGTCATCCCGACCGTGTGTAGTCACGCTGATACATACATGCATAATATACAAAGCCGGATTTGAAATAAATTGAGAAGTAGTTATTTCCTTGTATATTTTGAGATACATGATCATATTTGGAGCCCGATATACAAGAAAATGGGCGGGAAAACAGAGCGATGGAAATTTGGAGCCCGATTGCCTGTAGCTGCACATTTTGAGGCCTGGTTAATAAAACGTTTTAACTTCATGCTGTGTTCCACATGATGATGAACTTAATGTTTGTCTGTTTATTTGCAGAAAGTCATGATGCTGTTAGAGCTGTTGCTGAGCATTGTATGGTTGCACATGGAGGCAACATGAACTAGAAGTGAGGAGGATATTGTCAAATATGTTGTTTGCCAGTTGGAGACCAAATCAAATCAAAGACACTGGAATATTCTGTCCCAGCTGTACATTTGCCAACTGGCGAAGCATGTGCTTTTCATCTGGACCGTTGATTATTATGAGAGGATCCTGATCCTTGGATCATTGTAACTATTTTCTGGCATTTGTTCTATATAAGAGCCAGATCCTAATACATGAGAGGACATTGAGGAGATAGATAGATATATCTGGCAATAAGGCTAATAGAGAAAAAGGAGATAGATAGATATATCTGGCAATAAGGGTAGATAGAGAAAGAAGAAAAAAGATATACATTGGGACATCTGGCATTAAGGCCGATTACTATAGAATCAATTAGGAGATCGGATTACTGAGACTAATGAAGACTGAATTGTTGAAATGTCAAGGTTCTTTCTTCAGATCACTGTAAATGTACCTGTTCTTGAGCATACTGAATGGATATGAAGTTTCAGATTACATCCTGATTGTAAATTTTATGTAATCTTCCTGTTGATTTCTGGATATGTACTGGTGAATGTTGTGTTCAACTGGAAGCGCTTTCATTTCATTACATGTTGTTATCAACTTTTCCTTTGAAGATTTGCACTAGATCATGCGGATTTGTGGAATGTCCTGGTGAAGTATGATTCTAGTTTCCTTCTTTTCATTGCATGTATGGGAGCTTGTATGTGGATCAGTGATCTCAGTCAAGTAGTTTTGGGAATCTTATTCTTTAACCCTTTTCCTTTTTCTAATTTCATAAATTCATCACCATAACTGCAAGTCATGACAAATAATAAGTAGAAATAGAGAAATATGCTGAAATCCCGTAGGTAACTGAAAATCATTAGCATATTTGAGTTAAATGCATGCAGTATTGAAAATATCATGCAAAGAATCATAAATAGTGGTAGAAATCATGCAAATATCAGCCTGTAGGCACATTATTTGACTAAATTCATAGTGCAGAGGTAGAATTATTGGAGATTTATGCGGAGCAAACATACAGAGCAGGATATTTGGAGGAATAATGATGAACTTTGCAGAAATACGTAAGGCCCCTGAATGGAAAACAGCAACACACATCAACCACTGAGTAACGTCAGTAGATTAAGACCTAATCAACGGAGACTTGGGATCATGAATTCTCTGAATTCATCGTATCTTTCAAGATGAGTAAAGGTTGTTGTGTAACTTTTATTCTATGTTTGTGAATGACTAACATCATGATCAACATAAATACATCAGGTTGTCCAACTTTTATTCTATGCAGTGAAAATATAATGACAAATGGAAGACCAACTGCCAATGAAGAAGCATGTCCAACGGAATCAGAAATACATCAGGTTGTATTTCTCCTTTCCACAGTGAATGATGTTGAATACTATTTTGATTATGGAAATTCAGGAGATAAGACATGCATATGGATTAATCATGAACATGATGAGCTGCCTCAGTTGCTGATCATCAAGAGTCATTCTGTTGAATACAATGAATTCAGAATATCAGAATATTTTTCAGAATATAAAGATAAATTTGCTAGGTTGAGAACCATAACTGATACCCTAATGCTCCTGCACAATCAAAAGAAGTATGCAAATACAGGTGTATTTGGGTCGTTTTCTGGTTTTTGTTTGCCTAGTAGTGGTTTGTATATAATTTTGTAGGTTAGTTGTTTGTACAGTCTGCTTGTTTTGCTTTCTTGTTCTGTTTCTGTTGTTTCCTTTTGTAGGTTAGCCGTTTGTACAGGTTGCTTTTTGTTTTGCATTGTTGAGTCTTTGTTTTGGTTGGGCAAAACTGGTGCACCTTGTTACTTAAGAACACTGCATAAATTGTTAGAATTCAAAAGTTGAATATAAGTTTTTACATAGGTTGTAATTCATATCAGTGTAGGTATTCTTGATCAGGTCTGTGGTATCATATTCATCAGTACTACTTTTCTTGAGTCAAGGTGATCCTCACAATGACACACCTAACAGCCTTGGGTTTGTTGAACATATCAGTGTAGGGGTTAAGTGAAAAATCTAAAGGTTGCCCTTGCTACCATTGCAATTCTCAACTTAATTTCAACAAGTGACCATTCCTTGTATCATGAGGCTACAACTGTTATATCTTAAGAATTAAATTCAAAATATAAAATAAATAAAATAATAAAATGGATTTTCTGAAATCCAGATTAAGTCATCTAAGTAACTCTATCGGAGCTATAGACGCTTGCTGGCAGTGGGGCTCTACTTAGGGGAATTGCAACGATAACCTTGCCGGGGCTATGGACGCCTGTTGGCAGCAAGGCTCTATCCGGTTGGCTATGAGGGATGAACCAAACTACGTAGCTTAACACCAGTCATTGACTTATTCAACTCACTTTCAAGATGAGTATATGAATCACATGAACACAATTGATCCCTTATCAATTCACTGTTACATTGATGAACATGATACCAGTTAGAAAGGATTACGATGCTCATGCTTAATAGGAGTTGGAAATTTATGTTTTAATTTATCCTCACCTTTTGAATTATTTGAATTTTGTTGTTTTCTTTGGTGGCAAGTTGTTGTGTGGTTACACAACACGCCCCATTTTAACTTGGCAAAACAGGGACCCAACTTTTTGGCTTGGCTTGTGTTGTCTGCTTTCTGGCGGTTTGGTAAAAATGAGTCAGGTGCATCATCATCATGAAGGTTAGGATGAGGTAGGTCATCATCATGAGGTCAGTTTGTCAAAGTTCATATTTTGTTTCTATGACCTCATATTTAGAAAGAGCTTGAAATTCCATGCAGGTTTCCCTTTTACATCACCTGAAAATTCATCCATATGAGGGAGTTATGAGCGATATATCTAGCAATAAGGGTAGATAGAGAAAGAAGAAAAAAGATATACATTGGGACATTTGGCATTAAGGCCGATTACTATAGAATCAATTAGGAGATCGGATTACTGAGACTAATGAAGACTGAATTGTTGAAATGTCAAGGTTCTTTCTTCAGATCACTGTAAATGTACCTGTTCTTGAGCATACTAAATGGATATGAAGTTTCAGATTACATGCTGATTGTAAATTTTATGTAATCTTCCTGTTGATTTCTGGATATGTACTGGTGAATGCTGTGTTCAACTGGAAGCGCTTTCATTTTATTACATGTTGTTATCAACTTTTCCTTTGAAGATTTGCACTAGATCATGCGGATTTGTGGAATGTCCTGGTGAAGTATGATTCTAGTTTCCTTCTTTTCATTGCATGTATGGGAGCTTGTATGTGGATCAGTGATCTCAGTCAAGTAGTTTTGGGAATCTCATTCTTTAACCCTTTTCCTTTTTTTAATTTCATAAATTCATCACCATAACTGCAAGTCATGACAAATAATAAGTAGAAATAGAGAAATATGCTGAAATCCCGTAGGTAACTGAAAATCATTAACATATTTGAGTTAAATGCATGCAGTATTGAAAATATCATGCAAAGAATCATAAATAGTGGTAGAAATCATGCAAATATCAGCCTGTAGGCACATTATTTGACTAAATTCACAGTGCAGAGGTAGAATTATTAGAGATTTATGCGGAGCAGACATACAGAGCAGGATATTTGGAGGAATAATGATGAACTTTGCAGAAATACGTAAGGCCCCTGAATGGAAAACAGCAACACACATCAACCACTAAGTAACGTCAGTAGATTAAGACCTAATCAACGGAGACTTGGGATCATGAATTCTCTGAATTCATCATATCTTTCAAGATGAGTAAAGGTTGTTGTGTAACTTTTATTCTATGTTTGTGTATGACTAACATCATGATCAACATAAATCACTTGTTTCTTCCGGAGAGGCTAATTTTCTCAATATCCTCAACTTACAAGTAATAGAATAAGATACAGTTGACACAAATGACAACAAGGATATGTTGACATCAATGACAACATCGATTATGCACATATTTGTAACAGCAATAACCATCACCACCTTTAAGATGATAAACATTTCCACCTGTCCTCTTTCCAGCAGCAATCACTATTCTGAAGGTTTTTTTGATCTCACAACCATCATCCTAAAACATAAGATTATAACCCTTGCTACACATCTATCTAACACTCAAGAGATTATGCTTTAAACCTTTAACATAAAGAACATTATCAGTGTTATAATTTCCATCAAAACTGATTGAACCTTTTCCATAGATCTTAGCAATTGTACCATCACCAAACCTAACTACTCCACTTTCATATTTTTCAAGTTTAACAAACTTACTCTTGTCACTTGTCATATGATTTGAGCATCCACTATCAATGACCCAGTCATCTTTTTCTCTCCTAGCATGAAAAGCAGACATTATAGTGCCTTCAGGGTTAGTACTTGCTTCCAGACCCTTTGTTACAAGTATGTGCTAACTGGTATTGTCATTGATGTCAACATGTTTGTGTTGTCATTTGTGTCAACTATATCTTCTGATATTGTTGTTTGTTGATTGATTGAAGAACATTGTCCGAGTATTTTGCTCTACATTTTCTCTGTAGTGAAGATCAGAGTATGAGCTTTGAATATAATTTAGATAAGTGTTTGAAGATGCTAAATCCAAAATTTGGTGGTCTGGATTGTTGTGCAAAAAAAGTTCTATTCACCAGTTTGAAGACTATGCCTGGCAAGGTTTGCAGAGTGATAGGGAGAAAGTTTTTTGCTCCGCATTTCTCTGCAGATTGGATTTTGGCTTTGCGGTTCTAGACTTAAGCTTATAAGGTCCTTAGTTATCTTCATTCCAAAGCATTTTTCATTTGGTGCTTTGGAAGGCAAGTTAGTGATTAGAAGAGTTTGACAGTGTCTGTTGAGAAAGAGTCTGAGATGTATCTTCAAGTGACATTTGTTGTTTTCAAGTGAGATCTGTTATGGTTGGATTTGTCAGCTCTCAAGTGACTCTATGTTGTTCGTGGATGTCTCTAGAATATGTTGAAGGCATGTGCTTGATCCACAAGCTATAATGAAGATCTTGAAAGCATGTTTCTAAGTGTTCTTGATATGTGCATAAGTTCTGGCTGACCTGGTCAGTCACATCTATTGTGGAGGTGAATCGTGGATTGTAGAAGCATGTCCAAGTGTGTGAAGATGGATTTGGGTCTGAGCTAAGCCGTGATGTGTTCATCCTTCATTCATTTACTCCACAAGTTTGTTTAGGTCTAGTGCTAATTTGATTTATGTATGTATCCCGACCTTGGAGATAGTTCCAATGGTTGTAGAATGTAATGCCGACCTTGATGTACATTCCAAGGTTGATGATAGGTATAAATGTATGTAATAAATTTGTGATTGAGGGGTGAGGATGTGAAAATGTGAAGAAAAAGTGTGAGTTGTAAAAGCAGAGAAGAGCAGAGGAATTATATTGTGCTTTAATGGAACTAAACTTAGGCATGGTGTAGATGCTAATATATCAGTTCAACCCCAGCAATGAGCCAACCCTCGTTATTGAACCACCCTTTGGCAGTGAGCCATTCTTTTGGGTAGTGATCCCTTTGGCTGTGAGCCACTTTTGATATTTGGTATTGTTACTACATTATATTATGAGCTAACACTCACCATGGTTTTTCCCTGTTTAGGGTTTTCCACATAAAAATATGGTGTTCATGTGTGTATGGTGTTGATGTGTTCATGTTTTGATTATACTATTCATGTTTAATGTTCATAACAAAATAAGGAGTTAGATTAAGTAAATGTGAAAGTGATATTGTGTAAAGAAGTTAAAGTTTGTGATACAATTTATTCACCCCCTGTCTCAATTGTCTTGTGCCTTTCAACACCCTTTTCCTTCACATAGCTTCCAGAGTTGGAAGAAACAATTTCATCTCTTAGGGCTATGAATAAGCATTCATCATTATTATCATCCTCATAATCAAATTCATCATCATATATACTTGCATCTTCTCTAACATAGTAACTTTTCTTAACCATCTTACCTCTGTTTTCCCTATTCTTAATTCTCAGAGCTCTATTTGGACATCTTGAAGCATAATGACCTATCTTTCCACAAATGAAACATTTAAAAGGCAACTTACCACTAAACTTTCCAATACCATTTTTCATCCTTCTCACAAAGTTAGCTTCCACTTCATCAAGGTCTTCTAGATCTGATTCCATAGTCTTCTCTGATTTTCTAGCCTTAAAAGCAGTCTCAACCTTTGTCGTTCCACTAGTTGTGCCAAACTCTCTAATTTCAAAAGAAGTTAAGGTGCCAAGCAACTAATCTTTGGTAAACTAATCAAATTTTATAATTCTTCAATAGCAGAAACCTTATGACTGTAAGTCTTAGGAAGAGTTCTGAGTACCTTCAATATCACTTCTTTATCATCTATATTTCCACCAAGTCCTTTGATGCCATTGACAACTTCATCCACCTTCTGTAAGTAGCTTGTAATATTTTCATCTTCAGACATTCATATGGTCTCAAACATGAGTTTCAACTTCTGTATCTTAGCTTGTTTGACCTTATCATCTCCTTCATAAACACTTTCCAACTTTTTCCAAATCTCATTAGCAGTTTTCAAATTCACAACTTTCACCAATTCAGAATTAGTAAGACCACTTAATAGAGCATGTTTTGCCTTATCATTGATTTCATGAGCTTCAATCTCTTTAGCAATACTTATACAATTATGAGGTATAGAGTAATTAGATTCAATAGATCTCTAAATCTCATAACCAAGATAAATTAGAAAGGCTTCCATCCTTATCTTCTAGAGTGCATAGTCAGATCCATCAAACAGGGGAACATCCTTCTTGTGCACCATCCCAGATCTACCTTAAGATGTTAAGCTCTCTTCTAAAGAACCTTTCTCTGATACCAATTGTTGAATGCACAAGACAACTAAGAGGGGGGTGAATCAGTTGTATCATAAACTTCAAACCCTCACAAACATTCAAATCCACATTAGCTTAATTAACCCTTAAACTTGTTATGATGATTAAGCATGAAAACAAAATAATAGAAGCTGAATCATAACAACACCAAACACAAGACAACACCATATTTACATGGAAAACCAAAGAAGGGAAAAACCACGGTGAGGATTAGCTCACAATATAAAGTAGTAGCAATACTGAATTAAAAAAGGCCCACTACAAGAGGGCTCCCTACTTGGAAGAAAGAAAGAAAGGCTCACTGCTAGGGATGAACTGATATAATTGAATCTAACCTATGCATGGAGTTCAGTTCCAATGAAGCTCAATATTCACCACAACACAAACATCACCTTCACAACAACACTAAAAAATAGTAGACACCTTTTGCTCACTGTATCCAATAGCCTAACACATGAAGGCTCTTGCTTCACTGATCAAATTCACATCACAGACATCATATCCATTGCCCATATCTCCAATCACAAATCCTTGACACTTATTTATACCATCATCAACCTTGAAATCATTCTCCAAGGTCAGAAACACATCTTAACCCAGAAAATTCAAATTAGGTATGGACCTAAACATTCCGACAGAGGAAAGGAATGAATGTGAACCACATCACACCTTAGTACTGACCTCAATCTGTACATACGCGCTTCATCACACTTTCACAATCACTGAAGTACAACCACAATTAGAGTACAACCAAGTCGGCCAAACTTGTGTTAACACTATGAAATTTTAAGTGCATGTTTCCTCAAGACCAAAGGATGGCATGCAAACCATGCACCAAGCTTGAACATGATCTAGAAACATCCACAAGCACCTGAAAACCAACAAAATCTTTTGCAACATCTTTCACCTGAAGAAAGTTCACACCGGAGCACTTGGATTACCCTGACATCAGCTGCAACTTAAGAAATGAACTTGTAGAGCACAAAACCATGAACCACTTGAACTGAAGAAAGATATAGACCTTATAAGCATAAATCCAGAACCACAAAGCCAAAAACAAATTTGCAGGGAAATGCTGAGTAAAACAATTTCTCCCAGACACCTATGCACAACCCAAAAACATAATCCACACACTGGTGAACACAACTTTCTCTGCACAATGAACTGGAGCACAAAATCTGGGACATAGTATCTCTGAATACCTTTGAACAACATATTCAAACCACAAAAGAAGATCTTCAATAAGAAAGAAATGTGGAGCAAAACTAGAACACTACTTTGTTAAGCCAGAACACATCTTCAACACATTGTTTCCTTTATTAATCAAATTTTCTCAGAAGCACTTGGAAATCAACCAACAAAAGCATATTCTCAACATCTTCAGCACCTCTACAAAGAAACCAAATCATCTTCAACAATGCAACTTAATCAAATAGCTCATATCATTACAACATCCTCAACTCTTCTCAACCTTATCTCTGATCTCTGCTCAATACAAACTACTCATACTCTTGACACAGTTGACACCATTGACAACACAAGCTTGTTGACATCAATGACAACACCAATTAGTACATACTTGCAACAAAGAATGCCATGGATCATGGTTGGGTCGATTGTATTTATTTTTTTGTTGATTATTTTGATAATGGTTAATGCGATCATTTTTGTCGTGTTGTTGACATTGAAATCATTGTATGAGAGTTGTGGTTATCCTAATATGACCCAGAGGTTTGTTTTCTCTAATTATGTTTATCTTGTTTGTAGTATAAAGATGAAAGACTTCAAGTCTTGTTTGCTCAAGCTCTAAAAGCTCTTCGAGAAGTTTGCATTATTGGTTATAGAATTCTTCTAGCCATCTTTGTTTGTTTTCATGTTAGATTTGTCTTAGAATTTATTCTTGTTCTTGAGTGTCTTCTTTAATTAGGTTTTCTTGTTTAGGGAGTTTTTGTTGGATTTCCTCCAAAAATTCTTGAATCCAATATTCCCTCACACCAAAGAACATTAAGTGCTTAGCATAGGAGATGTTTGTTTAAGTTGGATGTTTCTGATTTGTTGACCTCGTGATGAAATTTCTAGATGTGGATTTAAATCTAAATGCGTGCAAGAAATTTTTGTTCCTATATGGCTTTTCTCAAAATGCAATGTTTCTATGTTTTTGTATTTTCAAAGTTCAGTTTTGAAATGAAGCTATTCTAAACAAATACAATTGCAATTAATCTAATAAATGTAATAAACTTTAATCTAGATATAGAAAAAAATAATGTAAATCAAGAGATGCTAAAACAAAATTTTGCTTCCTCAAGAGCAAGATTGTTTGCTAATTACTAATTCTAATTTATGAAAAGTAATAAAGAACTTGTAAAGGTTCCAATGTTGGGCATATTTCCTTAGGGATCCAACTGTATGGTAACCTTCTCTGCAACCATTGGGTCCTCAACTTGATGATAGGAAGGGATGTAGATTTGAGGAGATTCATAAATAAGAAAGAAGCTTAAAGGCTTTTGAAGCATACAAATAAAAGGCTCAAAGTCCTATAGAAAGCATACAAATGCTAGTGGGATTACTAAAGCTAAAGCATAAAAGCAAAAGGCTCAAATTCCTATGAAGAAGATTATGTTGTGAAAGAGATATATTAACTCATCGTCATGTGAGTAATTCCAAGATATGTGGGTCTAAAACTAAAACAATCTAGAAAGGCTCACTAAGTCTTGTGAAGGAGCTTGTGATGACTTCTCATGTGTTGAGAAGAATTGAAGATTCTAAGCTATGTGAATATCTAAAACTAAAACAAGAAATAAAAGGTTGAGAGTCCTATGAAGAAGCTTGTGTGAGAATATGTTGTGCATCGTGTATACAATGAAGAATGAAGGGGTATTTATAGGTAGAAATGAGAGGGAAGAGAAGAAGAGATAAGAGCAAAAGAAATAGTTAATTGAAGAAGAAATGAAAACTTTACCAAGAATAGACGAAGAGATTATAAGAGAACTCAAGCAAACTAAAGAGAAATTAGAAACAATTTGAAGAAGATAAGATTCAATC
Source organism: Cunninghamia lanceolata (assembly GCA_027924645.1). Lineage (NCBI taxonomy): Eukaryota > Viridiplantae > Streptophyta > Pinopsida > Cupressales > Cupressaceae > Cunninghamia > Cunninghamia lanceolata. The sequence goes on along the minus strand of BSBN01001215.1, from coordinate 15,834,340 downwards.
ATGAGTTCACAATAGAAAGAAAGCGGAAAAAACAAGAGTTGGCACAAAAAACATAAGTTAAAATGGGCTAAAAATTAGGAAGAAAAGCTGAAATTGAAAGTTATTTTGGCCTTCCAAAGATGACAAGGTCACCCTTTTTGGGAAATGGGTTGCTTGTTTGACCAGTGCTAGTCACCCGAGCAACCTGGTGCAGGAGCACCAAGGGCTCAGAGCCCATGTATATACTGCACATTTTTGGTGTGATGTTGTGAAATTTTCTTATCATTGCATTTTGGCGTGATATGGTGAATTTTCTAATAAGCCTTGGTGGGAAGAAGTTTTTACTTATCCAAAGTGGGTCATCGGTGTGAGCCTTGGCATCGAGCTGAGGAAATAATCGTGAGCCAACAATGTATCATCTCACCGATCAGGGTGATAAACATCGAGTCTCACCGATGTGGAGTTGGCCGAAGACATCGGCGTGAGTATAAGTATCGGGCTGAGGATTTGATCGTAGGCCGACGGTTGAAGGTCTTACCGATGTGTGATGTCCATCGGCATGAGGGTGGTCATCGGCAGAGCTTGTGGTTGTGTCTCCGATCGCTTGGTGTTACCCCGATGGAGTGGTAAAGGTTGGTGAAGTCCATCGGCATGAGAATCACCATCGGTGAAGGATGTGGGTGTCACTCTGACAGCTATGTGTTACTCCGATGGAGTTGGACGCCGGTGAGAGGACATCTATCAGTCGAGCCTTGTGAAGTCTTCCCGATGGGAATGGTCTCACCGATGGTGGAGTCCTGGTTGATCGGCGTAAGGATCACTGTCGGCCCAGCTTTGAAATGTTACTCCGACTGCTTGTGGTCACTTCGATGGATGTCTTTGGCTTGGGCATCGGCATGAGAACAACTGTCGCTGCGAAGAGAAGTTTTGCCGATGGTGTTGGTTACTCTGATGGGACTTACCTTGGAGTCAAGCGTCGGCGTGAGGATCTCTATCGGGCAAGCCTAGGGATGTCGCTCCGATGTCAACTGTCACCCCGATGGAAGTTGGTGAGGGGTTGGCATCGGTAGGAGGAACCTTGTCGGTGAAGAAGGAAGAAGTCACTCTGACGGTTCATTAGTGGTTGACAGGCTAGGGTCATCGGCAGCAAAAGTGCCGACGGTAAACTTACCGTGTGTTCATGCATATATGCAGTTGATGTGTCAGTTGACGGATGTATGTGGGACTAAAGGTTCTCACGAATGCGAAACGGTTTGGACAGTTGGATGTCAGCAATGCTGGGTAGTTAGAATGTGAACTGTCTGGTAGTTGAACTATCCTGTAATGGACATGAGCAGAGATATAAAATGTAGCATTCTTTCTGTAGAGGAGTTCAGTAGAAGAAGAATCGAAGAAGTGAATTTTGGTGTGTGAAGCATTTTGATGTAATCAAAATTTTTGAATAAAAATAAAGTATAGCAGTTTGATCATCTGTGTATTTTCTTTTATGTTTTCAGTTTACCATTCTGAAGTAGATTAGTCTTTCTGTTTCTGCAATTTTGTTTTCTTTTGCAAACCATGACTCTGTTTTGATGACTCCTCAAGTTCCACTATACAGTATGGAGGTTATCAAGCAGAGTCATGATTTTTGTTTGTTTTCCTTTTGTGGGGTGGTCGGATCGCCGGTTAGAGGCAATGCATGCTTGTTCTAGGCGAGCTCAGTGAGGAGTCCGGCTAGATAAACAAGTAGGAAAAATAGATTTGCAGGGGTGGAAAAGTAGAGAGAAAGAAAGTGAGCACCAAGCAGCCCAGACCCTTTAACAGAGTGAGAAGGGTGGGCAACGGGCTCAGAAAGTTATGTGCCATTGAGGCAGTACCTTGGAAGCAGTGAGGACAATGTATGTGTCCCACACCAAGCAGAGAAGTAGAGTTTTCCATCTCTGCAAAGAGTATGTCTTTTAGCACTTTGAATTGGTAGGAAGGCTAGTGTTGTCCAATAGTCTTGTACACCTACAGGATGCAAAGCAGGCAGCCTAGAGTCCTCCCTATCAAATTGGTATCAGAGCAGTAAGATTTGGGTTATTCCTAGATAGGAATAGAAGAGTTGTATGTCATCACCGAGTTCCAGTGAGTCTGTAGGTTCATCCAAGAAAATGGTGACTAATGCAGAGTTAGCAAAGAAAGTTGAAGATCAAGAGGAGGAGAATAGACTCCTAAAAGAAAGACTAGCAGAAATGGAGAGTAAGCTAGGCTTAATGTTGCAAAAGACTGAAGAAGTCAGCCAGAGAGTTAAATATTCTGAGGATAAGGGAAAAGGTGTATCTGTAGAAGATGAAGAGCCCGCACCTGATCCTAAGTTGGAAGAAGAACCATTCTTGAAAGCTTTGAAAGCAATGAGTGGTAAAACATTGGAAGGAGTACCACTTTTTAGTGGGAAAATGGACCCAGATTTGGTCATGGAGTGGATAGAAGGACTTGAAAATCACTTTGAATGTGATGGTGTAAGCGAGGCACAGAAAGTAAAGGTGGCCAAATCCAGACTCAGGGGAGCTACCTTAACCTGGTGGAAATTTGTGCAAACTGAAAGAGCAAAAGAAGATAAGAAGCCCATAGCTACTTGGAAGGGAATGGTAGCTAAAATTAAAGAAGCATATATGCCAGAAGATTATGAAATACAGCTACACAGGAAGAGACAAAATTTGAGACAAAAGGAATTAGATGTCAGTGCATACACTAAAGAATTCCAAAAGCTATGCTTAAGGTCCAAAGTAATGGAGGATGAAAGCATAAAGGTAGTAAGGTACCTTAACGGTCTGAAGTGGAATATACAAGAGGAAATTAGTTTGCTGTGCCCTACCACAGTACAAAAATGCTATCAGTTGGCACTGAAAGTGGAGGAAAAGAACAAGAGGAAATAAGACTCAAATAGCAGAGGAAGAGGAAGAGGCAGAGATAACAGAGGACACAGAGGAGGTTTTGGTGGAAGGAATGCTGACAATAGATCCCAAGCAGAATCCAAACTCACAGAGCAGAGTGGGGAGTCAAGTGGTAGAGGAAACCACAGAGGAAGAGGATCTAACAGAGGAAGGTCAGGAGGATCAGGCAGAGGATCCTATTTCACCAACATGAAGTGTTACAACTGTGGCAATCTTGGCCATCCAGCATATAGGTGCCCAGAAAAGGCCACATCCTCTTCTCAAGGAGGTGATAAGAGGAATCACTATGTCCAAGACAATGCATCTAGTAGCCAGTTACCTGAGGTCAATCTGAACTCAGAAGATGGAGAGAACCTGATGATAAGGAGAACCTTGATGAAGGAACCAGTAAAGTCTGAACCAAGCCAGAGGAGAGCACTATTCAGAATCAAGTGCAAGATTTTGAATAAGGTATGTAAAATTATCATAGACTCAGGATCTACTGATAATATTATTTTTGATGAGGCAATTAGAAAATTGAATTTGAAAAGAATTACTCATGCAAACCCATATAGAGTCACATGGTTGAATAAGGGGCAACATGTGGTAGTGAATGAACAAAGTTGGGTAGAGTTTAGTATAGGTGGCTATAAGGATAAGGTATTATGTGATATACTACCCATGGATGCATGCCATCTCTTATTGGGCAGACCATGGCAGTATGACCGAAAAGCAGTACATGATGGTGAGAAGAATGCCTATTCTTTTCAGAAGGATGGTGTCACCTATAAAATTCAGTCATTGGAAGATGAAGATGCAGTTCAGACAAAGAGTCCTAATATTTTGGTTGTGAGTGGAAAAGAGTTTCTGAATACTCTTAAGGAGGATGGTATTGGTTATGCCATCATAGTAAAACCAAAAGAAGGACAGCAGGATAAGAAGACAGAGATTCCCAAAGAAATGCAGCCTATAGTGGAGAAGTATAAAGGCATAATTAGTGATGGTACACCAACTACATTGCCTCCACAGAGAGCAATAAGCCATCAGATAGACCTGATTCCAGGGGCATCTTTGCCAAACAAGGCACCTTACAAGATGACTCCAGATTAGCACAAAGAGATTTCCAGGCAAGTGCAGGAGTTGCTAGATCAAGGATTGATCAGGAAGAGTATTAGTCCTTGTGTTGTGCCCACAGTATTGGCACCCAAGAAAGGAGGATCATGGAGATTATGCACAGATGCCAGAGCCATAAACAAGATAACTATAAGGTATAGATTCCCAATTCCTAGAATTGAAGATCTCATGGACTATATTGGAAAAGCAAAGTATTTCACCAAGATAGACCTGAAGAGTGGTTACGACCAAATAAGAATCAAGGAAGGAGACGAGTGGAAGACAGCCTTCAAGACCACAGAAGGACTGTATGAGTGGCTTGTTATGCCATTTGGTCTATCAAATGCACCCAGTACCTTTATGAGACTCATGAATGAAGTCCTAAAGGATTACATTGGTAAATTTGTTGTTGTTTTTCTAGATGATATTCTAATTTTTAGTCAGACCAAGGAAGAACAACTAGAACATGTAAATACTATTTTGCAAAAATTACATGATGAACAACTAACCATCAATCTGGAGAAGTGTGAATTCATGAAGCAGGAATTGGTATACCTTGGTTTTGTGGTCTCCCAGGGAGAGTTGAAGATGGACAAGTCCAAAGTAGAAGCCATATTGAGCTGGCCTACTCTCAGAGCAGCCACAGAGGTGAGAAGTTTTCATGGCTTAGCCCAGTTTTACAGAAAGTTTATCAGAAATTTCAATGGAATATGTGTACCCATGTTAGATACAATCAAGGGTGGAATGAAAGCAAAATTCAGATGGACACCAGTTGCAGATAGAAGTTTTGAAAGGTTGAAGAAAGAGGTAGCAACACAACCTATTTTGTTGTTGCCTAGTTTTGATAAGCTATTTACTATTGAATGTGATGCAAGTAATATAGCTGTAGGAGCAGTGCTAAATCAGAAAAACAGACCAGTAGCCTTTTTCAGTGAGATGCTGAATGAAGCAAAGAGTAAGTACTCTTCGTATGACTTAGAGTTGTATGCTCTAGTCCAAGCATTGAGGAAGTGGAGACATTATCTCCTGCCTAAAGAATTTGTTGTCTACACAGATAACCAAGCTCTGAGTTTTCTAAACTCACAGGATAAGTTAAGCAGCAAGCATATCAAATGGATGGAATACCTGCAATCTTATACCTTTACAATTAAGCATAAGAAGGGGCAGTTGAACAGAGTTGCAGATGCTTTGAGCAGAAGATTGCTCACAGTGCAGGAAGTGCAGTTGAAGAGCATTGGAATTGAAGATTTCAAGAATCTTTACCAAGATGATGAAGATTTTGCTGAGGCATACAAGGTATGTCAAGATTTTGAGAATCACTTTCACAGTGAGTTTGCAGATTTCACCTTACAGCAGGGATTGCTATTCAAAGGTGGACAATTATGTGTGCCAAGAGGATCTATGAGAGAAAATCTCATACAGGAGAAGCACAATGGTAGTCTGAGTGGCCATTTTGGTCTGAATAAGACACTGGAGCTAGTCCAAAGGTTCTATTATTGGCCAAGGATGCACAGAGACATCAGAAGGTATGTAGAGCAGTGTATCGTATGTCAGAAGGCCAAGGGAACCACTTCAAATGCAGGACTGTACCAACCCTTACCCATTCCTTCTAGACCATGGGAATGTGTAAGTATGGATTTTGTAGTTGGTTTGCCTAAGACTAGGACTGGTTATGACAGCATATATGTAGTTGTGGACAGGTTTAGCAAGATGAGTCATTTCATTCCCTATAAAGTGACTCATGATGCCAGTCATATAGCACACTTGTTTTTTAGAGAAGTGATCAGAATTCATGGACTTCCAGCAAGTATTGTGTCTGACAGAGATGCTAAATTCATGGGGCATTTCTGGAAAACATTGTGGCAGAGATTGGGAACAAATTTGTCATTCAGTTCAGCATATCACCCACAGATAGATGGTCAAACAGAGGTGGTAAACAAGACATTGGGCAACCTGTTAAGGTGTATAACCAAAGAATATGGACAGAGTTGGGATCTTGTCATTCATCAGGCAGAATTTGCCTATAATGACAATGTGAATAGGACTACTGGTAAGAGTCCATTCGAAATAGTCTATGGAATGCATCCCAGAGGTATATGTGAGCTCAGAAATATGGGAAACATGGAGAACAGAAGTGGACATGCAGAGGATTTTGCACAATCCATGAAAGAAGTGCATGAGCAGGTGAAGAAAACCTTGACAGAGAACACACAGAAGATCAGGGACAGAGTAGATGCCCACAGAAGGGATATTCAGTTTGAGGTTGGTGATCTGGTTGTGGTGCACTTGAACAAAGCCAGAATGTAAAAAGAAATACCAACCAAACTACAGATGAGGAGAATTGGTCCTTGCAAAATCCTGAACAAGTATGGAAACAATGCCTACATAATTGAATTGCTAGAATATTTGGCAATCTCACCAGTGTTTAATGTCCAAGACTTGGTGCAATACAGGGGTCCTCAGTCAGCAGCAAATGGATCCATTTCAGAGAAGGGACAGACAGCAATAGATGTGACTTTGCCATTACAACCCAAACTACAGGTAGAACGAATACTGGATTCCAGAGTACAGAAGCAAACCCGACATGGTGTCTACATGGAGCATTTGGTCAAATGGAAGCAATTGCCTGAAGCAGAAGCTACTTGGGTTGCAGAGTCAGAATTCAAAAAGAGGGGCATTGATTTTGCCTCATTGTCACCGGAGGTGACTTGACTTCTTCCGCACATGGGGAGTATGGTGCAGGAGCACCAAGGGCTCGGAGCCCATGTATATACTACACATTTTTGGTGTGATGTTGTGAAATTTTCTTATCGTTGCATTTTGGTGTGATATGGTGAATTTTCTAATAAGCCTTGGTGGGAAGAAGTTTTTACTTATCCAAAGTGGGTCATCGGTGTGAGCCTTGGCATCGGGCTGAGGAAATAATCGTGAGTCGACAGTGTATCATCTCACCGATCGGGGTGATAAACATCGAGTCTCACCGATGTGGAGTTGGCCGAAGACATCGGCGTGAGTATAAATATCGGACCGAGGATTTGATCGTAGGCCGACGGTTGAAGGTCTTACCGATGTGTGATGTCCATTGGCATGAGGGTGGTCATCGACGAAGCTTGTGGTTGTGTCTCCGATCGCTTGGTGTTACCCTGATGGAGTGGTAAAGGTTGGTGAAGTCCATCAGCATGAGAATCACTATCGGTGAAGGATGTGGGTGTCACTCCGACAGCTATGTGTTACTCCGATGGAGTTGGACGTCAGTGAGAGAACATCTATTGGTCGAGCCTTGTGAAGTCTTCCCAATGGGAATGGTCTCACCGATGGTGGAGTCCCGGTTGATCAGCGTAAGGATCACTGTCGGCCCAGCTTTGAAATGTTACTCCGACTGCTTGTGGTCACTCCGATGGATGTCTTTGGCTTGGGCGTCGGCGTGAGAACAACTGTCAGTCCAGCGAAGAGAAGTTTTGCCGATGGTGTTGGTTACTCCGATGGGACTTACCTTGGAGTCGGGCGTCGGTGTGAGGATCTCTATCGGGCAAGCCTAGGGATGTCGCTCTGATGTCAACTATCACCTCGATGGAAGTTGGCGAGGGGTTGGCATCGGCAAGAGGAACCTTATCGGTGAAGAAGGAAGAAGTCACTCCTACGGTTCATTAGTGGTTGACAGGCTAGGGTCATCGGCAGCAAAAGTGCCGATGGTAAACTTACCATGTGTTCATGCATATATGCAGTTGATGTGTCAGTCGACGGATGTATGTGGGACTAAAGGTTCTCACGAATGCGAAATGGTTTGGACAGTTGGATGTCAGCGATGCTGGGCAGTTAGAATGTGAACCGTCTGGTAGTTGAACCGTCCAGTAACGGACATGAGCAGAGATATAAAATGTAGCATTCTTTCTGTAGAGGAGTTCAGTAGAAGAAGAATCGCAGAAGTGAATTTTGGTGTGTGAAGCATTTTGATGTAATCAAAATTTTTGAATAAAAATAAAGTACAGCAGTTCGATCATCTGTGTATTTTCTTTTCTGTTTTCAGTTTACCATTCTGAAGTAGATTAGTCTTTCTGTTTCTGCAATTTTGTTTTCTTTTGCAAACCATGACTCTATTTTGATGACTCCTCAAGTTCCACTGTACAGTATGGAGGTCATCAAGCAGAGCCATGATTTTTGTTTGTTTTCCTTTTGTGGGGTGGTTGGATCATCGGTTAGAGGCAATGCATGCTTGTTCTAGGCGAGCTCAGTGAGGAGTCCGGCTAGATAAATAGGTAGGAAAAATAGATTTGCAAGGGTGGAAAAGTAGAGAGAAAGAAAGTGAGCACCAAGCAGCCCAGACCCTTGAACAAAGTGAGAAGGGTGGGCAATGGGCTCAGAAAGTTATGTGCCATTGAGGCAATACCTTGGAAGCAGTGAGGACAATGTATGTGTCCCACACCAAGCAGAGAAGTAGAGTTTTCCATCTCTGCAAAGAGTATGTCTTTTAGCACTTTGAATTGGTAGGAAGGCTAGTGTTGTCCAACAGTCTTGTACACCTACAGGATGCAGAGCAGGCAGCCTAGAGTCCTCCCTATCACAACCCTACAACTTGAAGACAAGTCACTCGTGCAACCCAAAAGGTCTAAGGGGCGAACTTGAAGAAGAGTTTTGAAAGGGTCAACTAGACAAAACACAAGGTTTGGAAAGATGATTTGGAGGTTGAACAAGGTGGGACTAATAAAAACTAATGGACCTTGCATCATCAAGACATGATATTGTTGAGAGAAGTATAACCATGCCTTCGAGGGTTGTGAGCTAGACTGCCACATCATCATCAAACTACCATGTAGGCCTATGTGCATTTTGGTACTTATAGGGACAAGGAATCATAATCATATAGGCCATTTGCATGCTTGAGAGTGTTGTCTTCAATCATTCACTTAGAATTGTGACGATGAACCAAACATGGGATTGACCTAGGAGAACGTGACCTAGGTAGCAATCTAGCAAACTCCCCTAAGGTGTTTTTAAACACCATAGTCTTTACGAGATTTTTATGCATTGAGATCAAGGTAAATAGGTTTAAGAAGTCTACAATTTGGTAGTTCAAATTCACATGTCACAAATTGAATCCATAACATTCAGAATCGATTTGCCAAATTCTGATGGCAAGCTAGTTCGGATTGTGTCATTCTACTTACAAACACATAAGAAGTTATGATTCGAAGTTACGGTTCAAAAATTATGATCAAAACCATGAACAACTATCTATTGACTGTTGAAATCAGTTAAATACTTTTATTTCTATTTTTTTCTGAAATTTCAAAATTCTATTATATAATTTGTCACAACTATAAATTTAATTGATTGTCACATTCATTAACCTAAAAAGAAATCATCTATTTCTTTACAATTTTATCATTGATAAAGATTGAAAGATAATTGAAAAGTAATCTATGAGTGATGTTATTATATTTCCAAATATCTCTATCAGCATACCGACAAGCGTGCTCAGTTAGAATAATAAGATTTATTGTAACTTTCAAGCCGAACTCAAACCATGAAAGAAAAAAAATCCCTCCATCATCAATGTTGCTGCTATAAACGCCTTTCTACTCCAAAAGGATTGATAGACCAGGTGGCAATATTTGAAGTGTAAAAGGAATTCAATGACATTGTTGGGTTGAAATATTTGATGAGGTGGGTTTCATTTGATGATGGGAAGTCATGGTGATTAGCAAATGAAAGCTTGGTGGTAGCTCACCCATCCTCTGTAGCAATGTTTGTTTTGATTTGATAAAACCTCCACATGGGAGAATAGCCTACTTTTTCTTTTGGTAAGATGTTATGATCAATATAATCTACTCCCTTGAAAAATACAGCTCACAGCATGCATTATGATGATTATTATAATAGTTTCAGATTAAAGTTTCAAACTCCTTTGGGCTCCTTTTCGTTGTAAAGCAATTATGAGATCTAAATATATGCTCAAATTCCATAGAGATCACATGTTACTGTCAGTACAACATTTGCGTGAGTTTTACACTTTGTATGTCTAAGTAAACTTGTCTTGAGTGCTGTCGTGTCGTTTCTGAAAGCCCCTTTCAAGTTCCGTTAACCTAGTTTTAACCTAACATAAATTTTGGATTTCTCTATATTTTCAATGCATACCAGATCTCGGGTTAGTTAATAAGTTGGTTGCTAAACTTCCAAGAATCATTCGTTCAGCTTTCACTACGCTGTATGATCTGACACCAAACAGTTTATATTAAGATTTTTAACAAAAAGGAAGTGAAGCCGTAATCCCTACGTGAGCATATCATCTATCCACGTATGACGTTTCATTGCATTGCCAATGATAACTTTCCAACTGTAATGCACCTTCTGTGCCATGAAAAACAGTATATTAAGTTTCAAAACTTATATCCTACTTTAGTCATGCTAATTAATTATATGAGGGAATATGTAATCCCGTAATGATCCAGTTTCATGTGGATAGAGGTCTGCATCTTGTAACAACCATAATCATTAAAAATGTTAATAATTTGAGAAGAATCTTAGCCAGAATTAGGTTTGGTTGGTGGCAGTTATGAAGCAGTGATTATAATTAGTTAAGGAGTGAATTCCCTTGACTGAGAAAGCCAAACCATCCAGAAAATGACAATGAAGGACCATTGTCAGCTATGGGATTTATGATTTGGAAAAAGAAGAAGCATTCTTTCTGTGTAAGAAGAGACACAATCCTTTAACATTGTCTTATATATATAATGGAGTTTGATCTAAAAAAGTGGTAAACATTTGTTCTATTTTTATTCATCAAAATTGACATTTGACTATTAAAATGGATGATGTTTAAGAATAACAAATTAATCATAATTAAAAAATCATGAAATATATTTATTGTAATCCTTATCGATTTCCACAAAAAATTGGCCTTTTGACCGATTGTATTTTAGTGTAAACCGATTGTATTTTAGTGTAAATTCATTCCGGAAAGCTAAGAGTACAGGTTCACTGTCCCTATTTAAGGCTCTTTAGGGAATTTCATTGGGTGAGAAAACATAATATTCCTTAAGGGTTTGAATGACGTAAGATGTGTGAGGAACAGTGTCAGTGATTGCTAACCAGGTTGGCGTAGGGTATCTCATAAATCTCTGCCATCAATTTTCATGGTGATGACGTGTCATCCTGGATCCTCATGACTCAATTGTAATGCAAATCGTAGGGCCGCACGTGAACGTATGCCCTTTAACCTTCGCATTATGTACAAGTGGATAAGCTGTACCTATACGAGCATTTCTTCGTTGTTATGCGCCTTCTTCTTTTTCTCTTCTTTTTATCTTGCCTACATAAACTTTTTGAGATGATTGGATCAAATCGTCCTTTGTCGGTCTTATTTATTTTTGAATATTGATGTTTTCGAAACCACATGGGAAGATACCCTCCTGGAGTCTTTCTTTTGGTTTAAGCAAAGACTATAGAAAACTGATAAAGAGTTAAAACAGTAGCAGTCAAATACAGTCGCAGGTGGACGTTAAAACTCTTCTATTCTATTAAGTCTTTCGTCGATTAAATTATGAAAACAATCCAATGAATTGAATTTCGACCAACCAATTATTTTACAACGTGCTATTGACTAAGCTTTACCAAAAGAACAGCATTAACCATTAATACTTCCGTAATGCAGCCCATAGAGAGTGAGACACTGCCATCCTAGAAACCAGTCTATAAATGACTGTCCATATACCTAACCAAGAACAGTGTCTGCCTAACAGTACAACAGGCATTCAGTGCTAGAATGATACCCAGCTTTACTGTATTCGTTTAAAGCTAATGTTTAGCTTTATGCCCCCACGTGATTCCACTGTTAGTTATTTTCCCTTGTGGATATACTTCATTAATCCAAATGACGTTGGGAAAAGATGCCGGGATTCGTTTCGAATATTAAATATGGGATAGGAGGACATTGATGGAGAAAAAACAAATAATGTTTGATTGAAGAAGATCACGTCTTAATTACTTGTCTGGTCCACTTCCATCATAAGAGAGATTTGGACGTTGCTATTCTAAGTTTCAAAACTGAAATTTTAAGGATCTTTAATGGCGTACACAGTTTTAACATTATTGATCGAAAGAGGGAATACAATAGGACGAGGATTAAGAAGAATATACCTACATGAAGAGGCGTTCCCACATGCAGTTAAGCATTAATGGTGAGTATCTAGGAGTCTGATTGTCTTGTGATGCCCGCTTTTATCAAGTCATGGAGAATACACGTGCATGTGAGTTCTATAATAGGCATCAATAATTTTACAAGTTAGAAGGCGTGAATTTGCTTGGTATGGGAAAAAATCATGTGCCTTCACACATCACTAATTTAAAAACAAGTGCTACGGAGAGCCTTTACACATGTAGCTATATAAACAATTGACACGTACCAACTGTTTAAAAAAAACACCCTATTAAATCATGACTTTTTGACTTGTCCAACAGACCTCTCTCAACTTCATCAATTTTGTTGTTTGTTGATAAAATTTTGACAAAGCCACCTATTGATAAAATTTCTACCACAGAACTATTTTACAATGTGTTGGCTATTTAAGGTTTACCACAAACAATTGCCACGACAATGCACTCTTGAGAAGATCTTAGAACTATTTTAAGGTAAATCAATTAATTAGTATTTATAAATATATAATTTTAAATTAATTAGTATTTATAAATATATAATTTTAAATTAATTAGTATTTATAAATATATAATTTTAAGATAAAGTGTTGGCAAGAAATTATTTGGAATGTATATTCAAATAATGGTAGAATTTAAATAAATAAATAGTACTTAGCTTTTGGTTCAATGTTGATTTTAACTCTTTTGATTTGATTCTACTAGATGTTCCTAACTAATTTGCTTTTATGTCAAAAGGTAGAGTTTTTTATACAATTAACTATTTAGGTCACTTTTGCAATTATAGAACTACTCTTATCACTTATGAAATTGATTGTGTGTTTATAGTTGATCCTTTTCTATGGATTTGAACAATGACTATAGATACGAACTTATCTAAATTTTAGATCTAATACTTGCTTGCCTTGATTTCTAGAACATAAAAAATGGTAGTGTGGATAGATGAGTTTTTTAGACTAAGAATATTTCTCCCTTTTGTTAAACTTATACTATGCCAATTTAATGGCTTTGTACAAAGATTGAAGATAACAATTAGTCATACAATATGCACAAGATGCTCTTATAATGATGCAATGCGTAACGAAGCTTTCTTGCTAGGTGGTAGATGTGTGCTAAAAATGTTTTGCTAGATGTTCTAAATGAATTAGGGTTAGCATGCAATTCAAATGTTTTCACATTTTAGTCAACTCATAATAATTGGATAGAGGGAAAAGAAGTGTGCCCAAATTTTGGAATTAAATTTTAAAAGTTTTGGGTTTCATTTTTATAAATTGCACTTGACTAATGTGGGTTTCATACAAATTATAGATCTGAATTTGTGATGGTTCAAATCAACCCTGTTGCAAGTATGTGCCTAATCGGTGTTGTCATTGATGTCAACATATATGTGTTGTCATTGGTGTCAACTGTGCTATTACTTTGTTGAGGATATTGAGAAAATTAGCCCCTCCGAAAGAATCAGAAAGGAAACAGTGAATCACAGTGAAGACAGTGAGTTGCATACTGAAGAAGAGTCCAGAAGATTGCTCCTCATTTCTTGCATATTGAAGATCTTGGTCTGCGGATTGGAAGTTGTTTAGAGACATGTCTAAAGATGCTAAATCCTGAGTTTGAGCCTTCGGTATGAAGACTTGAGTGAGTTACATTCACCAGAGTAAAACCTTCTTTCTCTGATTATTCACTAGTGCCATGGAGAAAGTATTTTGCTCCGCATTCCTTTGCATTGAAGTATTTTGCTCTGCGGTTCTAAAGAGAAGTCTGGGATGATGATAAGTGCCTACAACTACAATGGTTCATGATTTGGCGGTCCGCAAGCTATCTTTCTTTTATGACAGTTGAAGACAGTGAAGTTCATGTGCTCCAATGTGAAGAATCTCATGGATAAAGTGGCTAGAGTTTGTGCGGTTTCTCCTGGTGATTACAACATGTCTGTGGATACTTTCTGTCGTGTTCCTACCTTTACATTGGTCCACGTTAAGGAATTGAGATCATGTTTGAAGATTATTCCCAGATAACGTAGCGTGTAACCAGTCTTAGCCGACTTGGTTAATTCTAGTGATTGCAGAGATCTCTTGAAGATTGTGGCATGGAAGATCGTGTTTAAGTCCTAGCTAAGGCATGGCATGATCCGTATACACCTTTACTACATTTCCTTAGCATAATCTTGTATTAGGTCAAAACCTATTTTGTAAATGTTTGTAATGTCAACCTTGGAGATTGTTCCAACTGTTGATGAATGTAATGCCAACCTTGATGCACATTCCAAGGTTGATGTAGTGTATAAATACTTGTAATTAAGTCATGAAAAAGTATCCAAGTGTGAAGATGAAAAGATAAGTTGAAGTAAAGTAGCAGAGTAGAGCATAGGTGTTTATGCTTTGAAATGGAACTGAACCTTGGCATGAAGTAGATGTTGTTATCTCAGTTCAACTTCCTTTAGTAGTGAGTCATCCATAGGTAGTGAGTCTTTCTTTGTAGTGAGCAATTTGGGCAGTAAGCCCTGTAGGCAGTGAGCCTCTGATTTTTGGTATTGATATAACTTATATATTTTTGTGGGCTAACACTCACCGTGGTTTTTCCATTTTAGGGTTTTCCATGTAAAAATCTAGTGTCTCCTGTGTTGATTATGCTTTTGTGTTGAGCTTCTCATTCTATGATTTCATGGTTATATCTAAATATAATTGATTGATAAGTTTAGGACTGAAATTGGTTAAAAGTCTTAGGACAACTAATTCATCCCCCCTCTTAGTTGTCTGGTGTAGTTCAACAATTGGTATCAGAGAAAGGTTCCTTTGAAGAAAGCCTAACAGCTTGAGGAAGATCCAGGATGTCTTACAAGAAGGAAGCTCCACATTTTGATGGGACAAATTATACTCTTTGGAAGGCACAAATGAAAATCCATCTTCTCTATCCTGGTTATAAAGTATGGCTAGCTACACTATCACAATTTGTCATGCCTGAAGGTGGTTTGACAACTGAAGATGATATCAAAGAATATGAGCTGGATGTCAAAGCAAAGGATGCTCTGTTAAGTTCCTTAAGTGACTCAGTGTTGACAAAAGTTGTGGACCTTGAATCTGCAAATGAGGTATGGGAGAAGCTGAAAAATTTGTATGAAGGAGATGATTATGTCAGAGAAGCGAAGCTACAGATCCTGAAAGTAAGATATGAGGGTTTGAAGATGAATGAGGATGCAAACATAACAACCTTTATGCAGAGAGTTGATGAACTTGTCACTGGAATAAAAGGTATGGGAGGAACTCTCACTGATAAGGAAGTTGTGATGAAAATTCTCAGATCACTACCAAAATCCTATAGTCACAAGGTGGCTGCTATTGAAGAATTCATGACTGTGAAAACTATTGACAGAGATCAGTTACTTGGAAAGATTACAGCCTTTGAGATGAGAGAATTTGGTGATGCTCTTCCAAAAATTGAATCTGCTTTCAAAGCCAATACTTCAGAAAAGATTTCCAGAGTTGAGAAATATAAAGTGGATGATGACTTTGATGAAATTGAAGCTAACTTTGTTGATAGAATGCAAAGAGGTTCCAGTAAGTTCAAAGGTAAACTACCTTTCAAATGTTTCTCTTGTGGTAAGGTAGGTCATTATGCTTCCAAATGTCCTGAAAGAATTGAAAGAAATAAGAAAAGATATGAGAATAGACCTAGAGTTCCAAAGAAATGCTACTATGTCAAAGATTTTGATGATGAAGGTGTGACTTATGATGAATCTGATGATGCTAGTGCTAGTGTAAATGAATTTCTATTTATTGCTATTAAAGAAGATCCTATGTTTATTAATTCTGCTAGCTGTGTGAAGGATGAAAAACTAGTAGAAGAAAGTGCCTTGGCTATTCAAGTTGAGAAATATAAGGACTGTTGGGAATTAAGGTGTCTCAACCTTAATAAATTCCTTATATTATTTTATTGTATTTATTTATTTATTGCCTATTATGTAATTAGGATGCAAATTATCCTATGTTGTCATCTTGTGGGAGTTGGCACGGTAATGTGTCATCCTCCATGGAAGATGACCACATGTAAATTTGTCCTCACATGAGGAGATAAGCGTCCCACTTAGTGGTAGGAATATTTTTCCATGTGTCAGCATCTTGGATAGTGTGTAAGGGAATATTGACTAAAACAGTCATGACAGATTCCTACGATAGTTCTATGACGCGTAAGAGTTGTAAATGGAAGATTCTATGACAGGTGAAGACATGTTTCATGAAGCATCTTTGAAAAAGGCATCTTTGGGCACCCCAAGGAGGGTTATGACAAGTTGTAAGAGAATATGCTATTTATAGCCTGTTTATGATAGATTCTCTTACAGCTGTAAGTTATGACAACTATGACGGATTCTATGACGGTTGTAAGAGTCGTAAGAGCATCTGTCATTGCCCATCTGGGGAATAGGCGACCTCTTTGGGATGGGGTGACTTGACAAGTGTCAGGAACATCCTATAGGGTTGGACAAGTGTCCATAGGCATGGGTTTTGGGCCATGAGGTCATGTTGGATGCCCATCTCAAGATAGAGCCATTTTTGCCTTGTATTTTCTATATAAATAGGTGCTTTGGAGAGCAAATGTATTATGTGATTGACAGGTACTGTTATGCTGCTAGTTTGTCTCCAGATACGAGTGTTGAAGACTCCTGAGAGCTTGCATTGCAAGTGTATTATAAACCATTTCAGTTTTGATAATACATTGTGCAGGTTTTGGAGTGTGGGGTTTTTCACCCGATAAGGGTTTTCCTCACGTATATTTTGTGTCTCTCTCTTCTGTCTCATTTCTGTGTGTATGTGCATTACTGCAATATCTCCATTGTTGTTGTTAACATTCTGTAATTGTAAAAGATAAAATGAATTTGCACTCTTCTCTCCTCTTTAGATTAGTGTAGGAATTGATTTTTGCACACCAAGCTTCCTTTCATTTGGTATTAGAGCCTGACCAGTTTTGATTCTAGCTGCTAGGTAGGGTTTTTTTGAGCTAATCTTAGGTTGAGTGGGAGTCTGTGCAGATTATTTTATATCTTGTTGCAGGAAGGAGATGGCAACCACATCAGGAAGAGAAGAGGTGGAGAAGTTCAATGGCACAAATTTTGAGTTGTGAAAACTCAAGATGGAAGATCTACTTGTTGATCGTGACCTATGGGAAATCGTTGATGGAACAAAACCTACAACAATGTCACAAGATGATTGGGACCTCAAAGATCGGAAGGCTAAGGGTCTCATAAGACTCTGTCTAGCTGACTCTGTCCTATTGAATGACCATAAGGAGAAGACTGCGAAAGATCTTTGGAAGAAGCTGGGATCTGTTTATCAGGCCAAGTCCTTGGTGAACAAGCTCTTTCTAAAAAAGAAGTTGTTTTCTCTGAAAATGGAAGATGAAGGATCTGTTGCAGACCATATGAATGCTTTCAATGAGCTTGTTGCGTAGTTGACATTCGTGGGTGTGAAAATGGAGGAGGAGGATCGATGTATGACCCTGCTTTGTTCTTTGCCAGATTCATGGGATCATCTTGTCATGGCTATCGGAAGCACTACCACCACCTTCAAGATGGATGATGTAGTATCTTCACTGTTATCTGAAGAAGTGCAGAGAAAGACATCCGAGTCAGCCAAAGATGCTCTTGTGGTTCGGGGAAGATTCAAAGAGAAAGGGAAGAAGAAGGACAAGAAAGGTGAAAAGGGCAGATCCAAATCATGTGGGAGATACAAATCTCCTCGAAAGTCCAAGGCTCTCTGTTGGAACTGTGGGAAAATAGGGCATTTCTGAAAGGAATGGAAAGAGGAAAAGAAAAAGAAGAAGAAGAATGCCCTTGATTTAGATTCTGACAAGTCACAAGATGATGCTGATACCTTCATCGTAGCCCTGACCACTCATGCATCTGATGATGTGTGGTTGATAGATTCTGGTGCATCATTCCACATGACCTTGCATCGAAGCTAGTTTACAAAATATGAAGAGTTCAATGGTGGAAGAGTGTACATGGGTGATGATTCTCATCTGAAGATTGTTGGTCGTGGAAGAGTCTCAATCTGATTCCCTAATGGACGAGTGAAGGGGATCACTGGGGTTATGCACATCCCAAGCTTGGCATGGAACCTACTTTCTATAAATATGTTGAATGATGCTGGTGTGCAGGTTGTCTTTTTGAAGGATGGATGCAAGATGACTAGATGATCTATGGTGCTTGCAAAGGGTACTCAGAGGGGTACTCTGTTTCAGCTGGAAGCATGCACTACACACTGTAATAGTTCTTCTGACTCGAAGAAAAGAGTTGCAGTCACTTCATTCCCACCATTTGAATGAGCAGTGAAGAAATTTGTTGTAACACATTCTGATGGTAGTGCACATGCTTTGGAAGTTAAACTTTCGGTTGAAAAGACTATGTTATGGCATTTGAGATATGGCCACATTGGTGAGAAGAGTCTTAGAACCCTGAAAAAAAAACCTCATTGAGGGGTTAAATGATTGTAATCTTGAGTTCAACATTTGTGGACATTGTGTATATGGAAAGCAAAATCGTGTTCAGTTTTACTCTAGTTCTCACAAGTCTTCTGGTGTATTGGATCTTATTCATTCTGATGTGTTTGGTCCTATTAATGTTCCTTCGATTTCCAAATTTGTATATTTTGTATCTTTCATAGATGATTATAGTAGAAGGACATGGGTTTATTTTATCAGAAGCTGTTGATAACTGAGAGGGGGGGGGTGAATCAGTTATCCTAATTATTTCCCTTATTAAACTTTCCTTTTAATTGAAGCAGCATAAAATCAAACACAAAACATTAACCATGAAATAAGAAACACATGACACAGTATTTTTGACGTGGAAACCCTGTTAAGGGAGAAAACCACGGGGTGATTAACCCAAGAATTATTCTCTGTTAGAAGAATAGGAAATTACAAAAATGGCACTTGCCAATTAGGGCTCACTGCCCGAGCACACTGCTCACAAGAGGCTCACTGCCTACAAGAAGACACACTGTCTTACAAAGTGATAAGAATCACAGTCTTGAACTGATTGGAAGCATCTGCATATGCTGGAGTTCAGTTCCGGTTAGGTTCAGTATACTGATCTGCTGCACTTCATCTTTCCTCTGTTCTTTAGTCTGCTGTCCTTTCACATACCGGATCTTTCTTGCTACTTCTGCTCTTCTCTGGACTTGTTCGCATATCCTCTCACCCACTCACACACTTTACAACTAAATCCATCCTCTATATATATCCGCACAAGTAATTTCATCATCTTTCTAGTCGGCATCCGGAACAGTCTATTTTCTTACAAACTTAGTTCTGTCGGCTGAATCCTTGCTCACCAAGCAATGCAGATCAAGCATATACTTGTAGATATCATCAATTATGTCGGCCAAACATGATTCATGCCTCCGCAACCTTTATCATCATCTGTAACACATCCGGAAAGTAGTCTGATACTCTATCAGTCAGTTCTTCCTCTGTTTTCACTGTCTCTCAGGAATCCGGTACTCAACTATTCATATCTTTTTCTTTGTCCATCTCCGGAGGCTAAATCCTTGGAATATACTACTCAAGATAGTCCTCTTGACTTCCCCAGATCCGCACTGTGCCAAGACACTTCCTCTGAGAGATCCGGACCAATCTGTCGGACCTTGCCACATGCTCTGTTCTTGTTCACCGGACCACAACAATCTTCAATCTGACTTCCGGTAGAGATATATCATGACTTGCGGATATGTGGAATGACCTTTGTTGCCATCAATGACAACAACCATGAATCCATATAGTGTCTCTTGCCAACAATCTCCCCCTTTGGCATTGATGGCAACACTTAGTGAAAAATGACTAAGTGTTTACACTATGCTCCCCCTTTGCTGATGCTCTGTCTTTATATACAATTTCCGGAACTCCCCCTGAGTTGGATTCCTCATTTTTCACTGCTCCTCATTCCCCCTTTGACATCAATGGCAAAGGGTAGGGTCCGCACACCAAAATTTTCAAAAATTTTCTATATATAGCCGCATATTTACATACTCACATATACTGCAGAATGTCTGCAAAGGATGTCTGCAGTTGAACCATTTCAGTAGCCCAACTTAGCTTCATTCTGTCTAAGATTGAAATGTGACCACTCAACAAAAATGCAAAAGCTTCTGCCCGCCTGAGATCTGTCGGATCTTTTGTATGGGCGGTGGTCTGGGCATCACTGATGGCCTCATGCATAGTTTCCAACTTAGGGACTATAATCCTTCTAAGTTCTCCCATCCGGTTGGTAATGTTCTTCCTCTCCTTCTCAAGATTCTTTATTTCATTCAAGACTGCAATAGTCTGACATTCTTGATTTATTATAGAGGAAGAGAGAGGATCAAAACTTTGAGATAAGCTTTGAAGCTTGTCCTGTTCCTCTTTTATTTTCTTGTCAATTGCTGCTGTTGCCTTTGACCAAGATATACAAAATTTGTAGATGTCACCGCCATCCTTAAGAGCATTTTCTAAGCTCTTTATTCCAATGCTTACAATCTTCCTATCCTTAGAGATTAATTCTAATATTTCAGAAAATCTCTTATCCAAAAATTCCTTCCGGACCTTTTCTTCAGCTGATTTTTCTAGAGAATTAAAATGTGTATCAATACTGCTGACTAAGGTTTTTAGATTACCGGAAGTGGAGGCTGTCGGATCTATCTGGATTGATGGCATGATCTTTACAAGTACTCCGGAAGCAGCCTCTATCAACTCACAGTCTTCCATATGAGACTTCAGGAGTTTTTCATTTGCCTTGGCATTTGCAAATGAAGCTATCTTCATTGTTTGTACCGGAGAGAGAGAGTCAAAATCAAATGGACCTTTTAGAAGCTCCGGTTCATCAATCTCTAGAGTTTCTTTGCTCAAAAATTGTTGAACAGTTTGTGCAGTGTCTCTTGCCGGAGACAGATGTTTCTTTTCTTCTGCAGTCTTAGAACTGTCAACCTCTTTGTCTGTCACCACTGCTTCCTTCTCCTGCAATTGCTCTTCTTCTTTGGATCCGGAGACTGTAGGGGAAACCGGAGGAGAGATGCTTGCTTGTTCATGGGCCACTTCTTCTGGAGCAGAGGGTCCCAAGTCCTCACTTGTCTGTTCATGGCTCACTTCTTCCGGAACAGAAGATTCCAAATCAGCAGCTGTTTCTGCACCTAAGTCCTCTACAACAGGAAGATTGAACCTTTTGAAGGCCTTCCGGAGGATCTCTTCTGTCTCTTGTGCCACTTTGTCAGTCTCACCAAGCATGAGCTGATTCATCCTGGCTTTACTTCTGAACTCATCTCTGCAGTCCTTGAAGATCATGTTCATTGTCTTGGGATCAATTTGAGGATATAGCTGAATAGCTATCTGCTCCCGGATCTCAAGATCTTTGGCATGAGCATTATTCTTTCTTACTTCCATTTCCTTCTCTAGGCTTTTAGGAATGAGAGATATGATCTCAATGAAAGCCTTATTGTATGTGTTCAGATATTTAACTGTGGCTTCCTGCAGAGTCTTTTGGTCTGCCTCACTGAAGTCATCATAGGATTCAGTCATTGGTTGAAGGTTTCCATCCACCGTGACCGACTTGATTATGCTCTCTAGTGACAGAGTGGGCTTTTCAACAGTTACCTCTGCCATTTCCTCCTTGTCTTGGCCTGTGGAGGGCTTACCGGATCCTTTCTTTTTCTGTTTCTTTATTTCTCTTACTCCTTCATCTGATTCTGTCTCCTCTTCATCCTTTTGGCTTCCATAAGCCCTTGTGGCTTTTGCCTTTGATCTCTTTCCGGATGCCTGGACTTCCGGTTTTGAACTTTTGGTTGAGGGAGGTGCAGATCTCTTTGTTGATCTGGTCCGGGTGGGGGTTTCAACCGGAGCACTTTCTTTGCTTTTCTCTTCTTCCTCAGCCTTTCTCCTCTTTTCCCGGCTGGCATCAAGTGCCTCTTTTGAGATGCCTAGGCCTTGAGCAATGTGCTCTACTTCTTTTCTCACTTTTCTCTTAATCTCAGGTTCCCTGAGTTCTACATGTAATTTCACACTCAGCTCCTCAAAGGTTCCAAACCTTTCTGCCTTAGGATCTTTGGGCTGACTTAGCATGTGTTGAACATGCAGCTCTACTATCTGTTCATCAACTTCATACCCCATGGGCATGATCCAGACAGTCCTTGGCTCCACTGCCTCCATTAGGCACTGATCAGTGTCAACCATAAAACATACTGAGTCCTTGTATTTCTCAATGAGAGACTGGGGAATTCTCTCTCTTGCTTGCATCATGCTCTGAAAGTTTTTGAAGTATCCCCATAGAGCTGTATTCCTCGCTTTTGCATCCCCAAGTCCATGCAAATAGTCTCTTATCTGGACTGCAACAGGTTTGTCATTCTGCCATACCCATCCACTTGTTCCGGGTAGCTCATTCATGAAGTAAAAGAATAGACATACAATGAGAGTACCATACTTAAAGGAGTTCTTCTTGTCTTTCTTGATTTTCTGTACATTTTCCATCAATTGGCTTAGTAGTAGTTCACAAAGATCATAATCTGCATTCTTTCTTAGCATTTCATATGCTGTGTATATTGCAGTTCCGGATACAGAATTCTCCCTGCTGGAGTGATAGATCTTGTATCCTATTATCATTGATGCATATTTGATATCCGGATCCGAAATATCTTCAATGGTCATTGCCCTCTTATCATATTTTGATCCGGTGGCCTCAGTTACAACGTTGTTCTTGACAGATTTGAGGATAGGTACCCCCCCGGAAGAGTATAGACCAGTTACTGCTCTAATTGCTTCTTTTGTGATCTTACAGGGTCTATCTAGCCAAAGGAAGTTGTCATGCATCCTGCTCAGTACATACCGGACCCATTCATCTTCTTCAAAGCTAGGGAAATGAATGAATTGCTCAAATTGTTTCTTCTGGATACCCTTATACTCTGGTTTGAGCTCAAAAGCATTGTCTATCAGTTGCTTGTGATAGAGGTCTCTTAATTTGAATTCCCCAAATTCCTCAATGTTTGCGTGTATGTAAACCCTAATATCTTCAGTATGTAAGACTCCGTGGGGAACACTAGAGAAGGCTCCTAGTGGATCTACCTCCAATGATTTGTAGGGATGTTTCTTGAATGAGGGGCGAGGTCTATCAGAGATCTTAACTATGTTTGGAGTAGCCATTCTTCAAAGATTTGCAGTGAGGCAATGAAAAACGAAGAATACCTTATGCGCCTTCGGTTTGCACGGAGTGTTTGGATTGATTTCTTTATTCAATAGCTTTGGCAGGAGATCCTTGGTGTGCTTGATGAACCTTGTTGCAGAGCTCCACTATTCGCTTCTTCTCAAGTGTAGAATGAGCAGATAACTTTTGAGAAATCTTTATATTGCTCCGCAAACCCTAATATCTGTCTGCAATAAATGCTTCACCTGCATTATTCCGGTTTACCATGTCTGGACAGCTTGGAGTATCCCGGATCAGTCCTGATCACTGAATATCATCCGGATCTTTAAATCATGAATAAATCTAGGTAACATATTACAAGAACATCCCAAACACTCTGTCCAATCCGCAAGACAAGATCGTGCACTTCCGGATCTCTCCGGACCTTTTTGTAATCCTTTATCATACCGGAGCACCTCCCTGAACAGGTCTAACTTAATCGAACACAGCTTCTTCATAACTCCATGCGGACCTCTGAAAACTTGACTGAAGCATCTCAGGACTTATATCTACAAACCCTTTAATCCGCATCTTGTGCCACATCCGGCACAACTTGTTTGGCTGGGGGAACAGAATCTTCTTTGAGTCTCCCCCTGAGCCTGAGCTCACTTTTTAATTTCCGGAAGAAATATCAGCACCAGAATCTGGTGCGGATCCAACCTCTACATTCTCTGAGCTTTTCTTCACCCAAATCTTGCTCATCTGATTCCTAACTTCATCCGCATTCATCTTTTGTTTACCCTTGTCTTGATTCTGATTATACACCGGACCTCTTTTGTCCTGATTCTTGTTTCTGCAGACTTTAGCATTATGACCGGACCTATTGCAGATTTGGCAAATAACATTTCTTTGCATATTTAACTGATATCCCCTTGATCTGCATTGATTAGCCATATGACCTACTCTATTGCATGTAAAGCATCTACCTTTGAATGATTTGTTTACTTGCATAATTCTGCATTCATGGGATTTGTGTCCATACCTTTTGCAGTTGAAGCACTGTCCGGAGAAGGATGAATTAATCTGATTCATTCTCATTCTGCACTGATTAGCTTTGTGACCAAAATGGTTGCAGCTGTGACAGTATCCATTGAAGGATGGATATTTTTGAGCATTTGGCTGTCTTACCGGAGGTCTTCTAGGCCTGCTCCTTGGATTTTCTGATCCAAGATTCCTCTGACCGGATCCGGAGCTTTCTCCTTTCTCATATCCCAAACCATACTTGTCATCAGTCCTCTTTTGACTTCCAAGAAGAACTTCAAGTTGAGCAGAACTTATCTTGAATTTCTCTTTATATTCATTTGCTGTTTGAAGATCTCTTTTGAGAGAGGTAATTTGATCCTCAAGTTTTTCTTCATTATCTTTGGCATCTTCAAGATCAGATTCAAGATGTCTGATAATCCTGTCCATCTGGTGGCATTCTTCTGATTTTTCCTTAAGAGATTGTCTTAGATTGTCTTCAGCCTTTCTTTTTTCTTCAATCTCTTGAGTGAACTTTATAGTTCCTGATTCCATTTCATGTCTTAAAATAATGACTTCTTTTGATAACTTTTCACATAACTTGGTTTGCTCAGTCAATTCTTCATTTGTATTGCTTTCTTCACTTTGTCTTGCCAACTGTTGGAGCAGCTCTTTTCTCTTTTTCATAGAGAGACTTAATTTGTCTTTTAATTCC
This sequence comes from Cunninghamia lanceolata, assembly GCA_027924645.1. NCBI lineage: Eukaryota > Viridiplantae > Streptophyta > Pinopsida > Cupressales > Cupressaceae > Cunninghamia > Cunninghamia lanceolata. The sequence goes on along the minus strand of BSBN01001215.1, from coordinate 15,809,331 downwards.
CTCATGAATTCATCAGCCTGTTTGAGTCTTTCTCTTAATTCACTGACTTCAGAATTTGACTGTTCAAGATCCTCAAGGGCAGTCTTGAGTTGCTCCTTTAAACCATATGCATCCATTTGAAATCCCAGATCTTCCTCAAGCTGTTAGGCTCTATTAGGAGGAACTTGGCTCTGATACCAATTGTTGATAACTGAGAGGGGGGGGGGTGAATCAGTTATCCTAATTATTTCCCTTATTAAACTTTCCTTTTAATTGAAGCAGCATAAAATCAAACACAAAACATTAACCATGAAATAAGAAACACATGACACAGTATTTTTGACGTGGAAACCCTGTTAAGGGAGAAAACCACGGGGTGATTAACCCAAGAATTATTCTCTGTTAGAAGAATAGGAAATTACAAAAATGGCACTTGCCAATTAGGGCTCACTGCCCGAGCACACTGCTCACAAGAGGCTCACTGCCTACAAGAAGACACACTGTCTTACAAAGTGATAAGAATCACAGTCTTGAACTGATTGGAAGCATCTGCATATGCTGGAGTTCAGTTCCGGTTAGGTTCAGTATACTGATCTGCTGCACTTCATCTTTCCTCTGTTCTTTAGTCTGCTGTCCTTTCACATACCGGATCTTTCTTGCTACTTCTGCTCTTCTCTGGACTTGTTCGCATATCCTCTCACCCACTCACACACTTTACAACTAAATCCATCCTCTATATATATCCGCACAAGTAATTTCATCATCTTTCTAGTCGGCATCCGGAACAGTCTATTTTCTTACAAACTTAGTTCTGTCGGCTGAATCCTTGCTCACCAAGCAATGCAGATCAAGCATATACTTGTAGATATCATCAATTATGTCGGCCAAACATGATTCATGCCTCCGCAATCTTTATCATCATCTGTAACACATCCGGAAAGTAGTCTGATACTCTATCAGTCAGTTCTTCCTCTGTTTTCACTGTCTCTCAGGAATCCGGTACTCAACTATTCATATCTTTTTCTTTGTCCATCTCCGGAGGCTAAATCCTTGGAATATACTACTCAAGATAGTCCTCTTGACTTCCCCAGATCCGCACTGTGCCAAGACACTTCCTCTGAGAGATCCGGACCAATCTGTCGGACCTTGCCACATGCTCTGTTCTTGTTCACCGGACCACAACAATCTTCAATCTGACTTCCGGTAGAGATATATCATGACTTGCGGATATGTGGAATGACCTTTGTTGCCATCAATGACAACAACCATGAATCCATATAGTGTCTCTTGCCAACAGAAGCAAGACTGAAGTCTTTAGTCAGTTTAAAGAGTTTAAATCTTTTGCTAAAAACTAGACTAGTAAAAAAATTAAGTGTTTGAGAACTGATAACAGTGGTGAGTTTTGTTCAGCAGAGTTCAATAAGTTCTATAAAAAGTAAGGGATTGAAAGACATAAGACAACTCCATACACCCCATAACAAAATGGAGTTGTAGAGAGGATGAACAGGACACTGATGGAGAAGGCTAGGAGTATGCTTAGTGGAGCAAGCCTCGAACAAAAGTTTTGGGCTGAAGCTGTAGCCACTGCTTGCTACTTGGTAAATAGGTCTCCTACATTAGCTCTTGTTGGTAAGACACCTGTGGAGGTGTGGTCTGGTAAGAAGCCTTCAGTTAGATAGCTTCATGTTTTTGGTTGTGAGGCATATGCACATGTGCGTAGGGAGAAATGGTCTAAATTGGAGAACAAGGCTGTTAAGTGTATTTTCATTGGCTATGGTGTTGGTGTTAAAGGATACAAGCTTTGGGATCCTGTGGCTGAAAAAGTGTTGTATAGAAGAAGGGTTATCTTCAAAGAGTTAACACCTTCTTCCATTGTTCTACAACCAGAACAGACAGAAAATAAAGATGTGGTTCAGTTTCCTTCTACCCCTGAGAAGATTAAATCGACAGACCTTGTGAGACTTGATGATGAGGAGAGCTCTAGCAGCTCTGAAAGCTCAAAAGAAGAAGCAAAACCTCAACCTCAGCAATTGAGGAGGTCTACACGAACAAGGAAGCAACCTGATAGGTTTGGTTATTCATTACTTGATTCTAGTTGTGCTTTTGCTTTGCTTACTAACACTGATGAGCCTAGAACTATGAAAGAGGCTATGGGCATGAAAGATGCAAGTTCTTGGAAGGAGGCCATGGAAGATAAGATGGCTTCTTTGGAGAAGAATAAAACATGGGACTTGGTGCCTTTGCAGAAAGGACAGAAACCTATTGGATGCAAATGGGTGTTCAAGAAGAAATTCGGTGCAGATGGCAGTGTTGAAAAGTACAAGGCTAGATTGGTTGCGAAGGGGTACTCACAAGTGGAGGGAATTGATTATGGTGAAATTTTCTCTCTCGTTGCAAAGATAACATCCATTCGGTTCTTGTTATCTCTTGCAGCTGCTTATGACTTAGAGGTGGAGTAGATGGATGTGAAGATAGCTTTCCTTTATGGTGATTTGGAGGAAGAGATTTACATGTCATAGCCAGAGCATTACATAGAGAAAGGTAAAGAAAATTTGGTTTGCAAGTTGAAAAAGTCTTTGTATGGTTTGAAGCAATCTCCTAGGATGTGGTACTTGAAGTTTGATGCCTTTGTGTTATTGATTGGTTATTTGAGATTGAAATCATATCATTGTGTGTATTACAAGTTTAACAATGATCGCATTCTCATTATTGCATTGTATGTTGATGATATGTTGTTGATTGGGAATGGTAAGAATATGATTTCTAATTTGAAGTCTCAGTTGTCAGCACAGTTTGAGATGAAAAATATTGGGGCAGCTAGGTACATTCTGGGAATGGAAATTATCAGAAGAGATAGAGCTAATAGAAAACTTTGGTTAAGCCAGAGTAAGTATGTGAAGACTGTGTTGAATAGGTTCAGCATGGCAGATTGTAGACCATTGTGTGTTCCTGTTTCATTGGGGACAAAGTTGTCTATTAATGATTGTCCAAAACCTCCTAGTGAGGTGGAGGACATGAGCAGAGTACTTTATGCTAGTGTTGTTGGTAGTTTGATTTATGCTATGGTTTGCACAAGACTAGACATTACCCAAGTAGTAGGAGTCCTTAGTTGATTTATGGCTAATCCTGAATGGGTACATTGGGATGCAGTTAAGCAAGTGTTCAGATATTTGAGAGGTACTTTCAAGTATTCCATATGCTATCAGGGTAATGCTATAGGACCTCCGCATTCAGTTTGTATTCATGGATTTGTGGATTCTAATTGGGAAGGTGACATTAACAGCAGGAGATCCACCAGTGCCTATGTGTTCACTATGTTCAGTGGTGCAATTAGTTGGATGAGTAAGCGACAACCTGTGGTTTCTTTGTCCATGACAGAAGCTGAGTATATGGTAGCAACTCATGCTTGCAAGGAAGCCATTTGGCCCAAGAGATTGTGTTTAGATATTGGTGTTGATGCAGGATAGATTATGATTTGTTGTGACAGTTAGAGTGCGATTTGCCTAGCAAAGAATCTAACTTTCCATGCCAGAACAAAGCATATTGATGTACAGTTTCACTTCATGCGAGACATGGTAGAGGATGGGAAGGTGAATTTGGAGAAGGTAGATAGTTTGAAGAATGTTACAGATGCATTAATGAAACTAGTGGGCACATAGAAGTTTAGATGGTGTTCGAAGTCTACGGGCCTCTTGGCCTATAGCAGTTAAATCCTGTTAATTCCATTGGCTCTTACAAGGTGTTCAACAAGTGGGATAATGTTGGGAATTAAGGTGTCTCAACCTTGATAAATTCCTTGTATTATTTCATTGTATTTATTTATTTATTGCCTATTGTGTAATTAAGATGCAAATCCTATGTTGTCATCTTGTGGGAGTTGGCAAATGATGTGTCATCCTACATGGAAGATGACCACATGTAAATTTGTCCTCACATGAGGAGATAGGCATCCCACTTAGTGGTAGGAATATTTTGCCATGTGTTGGCATCTTAGATAGTGTGTAAGGGAATATTGACCGAAACGGTCATGACATATTCCTATGACAGTTCTATGATGCGTAAGAGTCATAAATGGAAGATTCTATGATAGGTGAAGACATGTGTCGAGAAGCATCTTTGAAAAAGGCATATTTGGGCACCCCAAGGAGGGTTATGACAAGTTGTAAGAGAATATGCTATTTATAGCATGTTTATGATAGATTCTCTTATAGCTGTAAGTTATGATAGCTATGCCAGATTCTATGACGGTTGTAAGAGTCGTAAGAGCATCTGTCATTGCCCATCTTTGGAATAGGTGACCTCTTTGGGATGGGGTTACTTGACAAGTGTCAGGAACATCCTACAGGGTTGGACAAGTGTCCATAGGCATGGGTTTTGGGCCATGAGTCCATGTTGGACGCCCATCTCAAGATAGAGCCATTTTTGCCTTATATTTTCTATATAAATAGGTACTTTGGAGAGGAGATGCATTATGTGATTGACAGGTACTATTATGCTATCGATTTGTCTCCAGATACGAGTGTTGAAGACTCTTGAGAGATTGCATTGCAAGTGTATTGTAAACCATTTTAGTTTTGATAATACATTATGCAGGTTTTGGAGTGTGGGGTTTTTCACCTGATAAGGGTTTTCCCCACGTATATTTTGTGTCTCTCTCTTCTGTCTCATTTTTGTGTGTGTGTGCATTGCTGTAATATCTCCATTGTTGTTGTTAACATTCTATAATTGTAAAGGATAAAATGAATTTGTACTCTTCTCTCCTCTTTAGATTAGTGTAGGAAGCGATTTCCGCACACTTAGCTTCCTTTCAAAGATGAATGGATTATTGATACTGGATGCTCACATCATATGACTGGTGACAAAAGTAAGTTTGTAAGTTTGGAAAAGTATGATGGAGGATTGGTTAGGTTTGGAGATAATGCAGCTAGTAAGATTTATGGAAAAAGATTTATTTCATTTGATGGAAAGCATAATACTGACAATGTTCTGTATGTGAAGGGTTTGAAGCATAATCTTTTGAGTGTTGGTCAAATGTGTGACAAAGGATGTGATCTAAGATTCAAAGACAATGGGTGCAAGATCATGGAAAGCTCTGGAACTGTGATTGCTATCACTAAGAAGACAAAAGGTAACATCTATCAATTGAAAGGAACGAATCTATCAATTGAAAGGAATGAATGATTATTGTTTATTGGCTCAGATAGATGAAAGTTGTTGTGGCATAGAAGGATGTGTCATAGAAACTTTGATAGTCTGGTAAAGATAAGCTCAATTCAGGCTGTGAGAGATTTACCAAAACTTGTGAAAACCTCCAACTCAATTTGTAAGGAATGTTAGTTGGGAAAGCAGGTAAGGACAAGTTTCAAGAGCAAAGAACAATTTTCTACTAGTTTGTTGGATCTAGTGCATACAGATCTCTGCAGTCCTACAAGGGTGAGAAGTCTACAAGGTGACATGTACTTCATGTTGCTTATTGATGATTATTCTAGAATGACTTGGGTTACTTTTCTAAGAGATAAATAAGAAGCCCTATAGAAGTTCAAATCTTTCAAGGCAATGGTTGAGAATGAAATAGATTTGAAGATCAAATGCTTGAGGTCTGATAGAGGAGGTGAGTTCACATCAAACGAATTTAACATTTTTTGTGAAGAGCATGGGATAAAGAGACAACTCTCTGCACCTAGGATTCCTCAGCAGAATGGAGTTGTGGAAAGGAAGAACATGATAGTTCAGGAGGCTGCTAGGACAATGATGAAGGAAGAAGGTCTACCGGAAGTCTTTTGGAAAGAAGTTATTCACATTGCTATCTACATTCAAAATAGAGTTCAAGTGAAAGGAAATGGTACTAAAACTCCCTATGAATTATGGTATGGAAGAATTCCCACAGTAAAATATTTCAAAGTCTTTGGAAGCAAATGTTATATCAGGAGAGATGAAGATCTAGGAAAGTTTGATGCAAGATGTGATGAAGGAATCTTTCTTGGATACTCTACCAAGAGTAAGGCTTATCGGTGCTACAACAAAAGGCTCAAAAAATTGTTGAGAGTGCAAATGTGAAGGTAGATGAAGACAAAGAAACAATATCAGACTTGAGTTGTTATGAACTAGATGAACCTATAACTATAGAAATTGAAGAAAAAGATGAGCAAGAAGACAGTCAGGATGAAGAAGAGGCTCCGAAAAGTGCTGTCAAGACTCTGAGGTATGTAAGGATCAATCATTCTAAAGATTAGATTATAGGTGACAAAAACAAAGGTGTACTAACAAGAAGAGTTGCAGAGGAACAAGTTAATTACTGTTTGCTTTCAAAGATAGAACCAAAAAATGTGAATGAAGCATGCAATGATGAAAATTGGATAAAGGCAATGGAGGAAGAACTACTGTAGATAGAGAAGAATGAAACTTGGAAATTAGTTCCTAGACCTGCTGACAAAAATGTTATTGGAACTAAATGGGTCTTCAGGAACAAGCTGAATGAAAATGGAGAAGTTGTAAGGAATAAAGCAAGACTTGTATGCAAAGGATATTCTCAAATTGAAGGGATATATTTTGAAGGAACTTTTGCCCCAATAGCTTAGATTGAAGCAATCAGAATGTTTCAACATTTGCAGCTCACAAATATTTTAAGGTATATCAGATGGATGTGAAATCTGCCTTCCTGAATGGTGAATTAGAAGAGGAAGTATACATTGAGCAACCAGAGGGATTCCAATTGTCAAATCAAGGTGATATGGTATGTAGGTTAAAGAGAGCATTGTATGGACTCAAACAAGCTCCTAGAGCCTGGTATGCAAGGTTAGACAAGTATTTATTGCAATTGGGATTCAGTAAAGGTACTACAGATAGCAATATGTACTTCAAAATCAATGATGATCTGATCTTAATTGTTGAGGTCTTTGTTGATGATATCATCTTTGGAGGAAATGAAGGTATGTGCATAAGGTTTGCCGATGAGATGAAAAGTGAATTTGAAATGTCCATGTTTGGTGAAATGAATTTCTTTTTGGGTCTGCAAATTAATCAATTAGATAAAGGAATCTTCATATCTTAGTCTAAGTATGTGAAAGAGTTGCCAAAGAAGTTTGGGATGGAAGACTCTAAACCAGTATGTACTCCCATGGTGACTAGTTGCAAGTTGAGAAAAATTGATGAATCACTTAAGGCTGATCAGAAAAAGTACAGATCCATGATTGGAGGATTGCTTTATCTAACTCAAACCAGACTTGATATTATGCATGCAGTTTGTCTTGTTACAAGGTTTCAAGCTGATCCAAGAGAATCACATGTGATGGCAGTTAAGAGACTCCTGAGGTATTTGAAAGGTACTCCAGATTATGGCTTATGGTATCCAAAGAACAATGATTTCACTTTCAGTGCTTATACAGATGCAGATTGGGCCGGAGATGTTGATGACATAAAGAGTACAAGTGGAGGTGCCTTCTTCTTGGGAAATAGATTGGTCTCATGGCTGAGCAAGAAACAAGATTTAATCTCCTTGTCAACTGCAGAAGCATAGTATATTGCGGTAGCATGTTGTTGCACTCAAGTGTTATGGATAAAGCAGACTTTGAAGGATATAAGAGTTGTTTATGAAGATCCAATTGCAATCTTGTGTGAAAATACAAGTGCCATAAATATTTCTAAGAATCCAATGATGCACTCAAGAACAAAGCACATATCAATAAGGTATCACTTTTTGAGAGAGAAGGTGACAGAGAATGAAGTAAATTTGGAATATGTGTCCACAAAGGATCAGATTGCAGACATTTTCACCAAGCCTCTGCCTAAGGATACTTTTGAGTATCTTAGAGAAAAGTTAGGGGTCATCACCCCTCCTGCTCAAAACTAAGATGCACAAGAGTGCATCAGTCTGGTAGTGCTTACAGTTCCACCTCCAGATTTGGATTGATGCTTGTACGGGCTACTTCTCAGGGGTAGTAGTCAGATGGAGAGAGTTCAGAAGAGAGTTTGGTTTAGAGCAGCAGAGTGCAAGTATGTGCCCTTTACCATTGATGTCAAATGGGGAGAGAAATCATGTGAAAATCTTAGAGAGGAAAGAATGCAGATGTGTGAAGAGTAAGGGGGAGAATCTTGTCTTGATGGTAGTTATAGGTTTTCACATCATATGTTGCCATCAATCAATGACAAAGGGGGAGATTGTTGCAAGTATGTGCCTAATCTATATTGTCATTGATGTCAACATATCTGTGTTGTTATTGGTGTCACCTGTGCTATTACTTTGTTGAGGATATTGAGAAAATTAGCCCCTCTGGAAGAATCAGAAAGGAAACAGTGAATCATAGTGAAAACAATGAGTTGCATACTAAAGAACAATCCAGAAGATTGCTCCACATTTCTTGTATATTGAAGATCTTGGTCTGTGGATTGGAAGTTATTTAGAGGCATGTCTAAAGATGCTAAATCCTGAGTTTGAGCCTCTAGTATGAAGACTTGAGTGAGTTACATTCACCAAAGTAAAACCTGCTTTTCTGATTATTCACTGGTGCCAGGGAGAAAGTATTTTGCTTCGCATTGAAGTATTTTTCTTTGTGGTTCTAAAGGGAAGTCTAGGATGATGATAAGTGCCTAAAACTAGAATGGTTCATGATTTGGCATTCCGCAAGCTATCTTTCTTTTATGACAGTTGAAGACAGTGAAGTTCATGTGCTCGTGTGTGAAGAATCTCATGGATAAAGTGGTTAGAGTTTGTGTGGTTTCTCCTAGTGATTACAATGTGCCTGTGGATACCTCTTGATCATGTTCCTGCCTTTGCATTGGTCCATGTTAAGGAATTGAGATCATGTTTGAAGATTATTCCCAGATAACGTAGCGTGTAACCAGCCTTAGCTGACTTGGTTAATTCCAGTGATTGCGGAGATCCCTTGAAGATTGTAGAAGCGTGTTGTGGCGTGGAAGATCATGTTTGAGTCCCAACTAAGGCATGGCATGATTCATATACATCTTTACTACATTTCCTTAGCATAATCTTGTATTAGGTCAAAACCTATTTTGTAAATGTTTGTAATGCTGACCTTGGAGATTGTTCCAATGGTTGATGAATGTAATGCCGACCTTGATGCACATTCCAAGGTTGATGTAGTGTATAAATATTTTTAATTGAGTTGTGAAAAAGTATCCAAGTGTGAAGATGAAAAGATAAGGTGAAGTAAAGTAGCAGAGCAGAGCAGAGGTGTTTGTGCTTCAATGGAACTGAACCTTGGTATGAAGTAGATGTTGTTATCTCAGTTCAACCCTTTGGCAGTGAGCCTTCCTTTGGCAGTGAGCCACCCCTTGGCAGTGAGCCATCCATAGGCAGTAAGCCTTTCTTTGCAGTGAGGAATTTGGGCAATGAGCCCTATAGGTAGTGAGCCTTTGATTTTTAGTATTGATCTAAGTTATATATTTCTGTGGGCTAACACCCACCGTGGTTTTTCCCTTTTAGGGTTTTCCACGTAAAAATCTAGTGTCTCCTATGTTGATTATGCTTTTGTGTTGAACTTCTCATTCTATACTTTCATGGTTATATCTAAATATAATTGATTGATAAGTTTAGGACTGAAATTGGTTAAAAGTTTTAGGACAACTGATTCACCCTCCCCCCTCTCAGTTGTTCGGTGCAGTTCAACAAACCCAACATGAATGTGAATGTGTCAGATCTAAGTCAACATGTGTGTTACACTCTAGCAATGATTAAGGAGTTGAATCACTCTTTTTCATGTCCCAAAAGCCAATGGAGCGGGGGAGTATCCAAAGGACTGCCCTCTTCATAAGGAAGGAGAGTCTTGTGAGTGGCAATAGTGTTAATGCATAAGGTAGGTGTCACACCAAATAGCTCGCTCTCTTCATGAGAAATGAATGCTTGGTGGAAAATGACTATGTTTTGGCATGGAGTCAGAGCTAAGATGTTTGGATGCTACTTGTTGAATCTCTATAGAGGTTTAGTTCTAACAATTTGTATCTAGCCAAGTGGGTCATTAGGTTGGATCTAGTTTAACTCTTGCTAAGCAAAGACATGACAAGTCTTTAATTCAACTAGTTCCTCTAGGAGGGCCAATTCTCTTGCATAAGTTAGTTCTCTTTGGTGCCTCCTTTTTGTTTTCAATTTGGTGTAAGATAGTAGCCTGCTCTTGCACTTGTTCAACAATGAATGTTTGTTGATTTGGCTACATGATTTCATTTAAAAGAAAAATTTCACCCAGTCTTCTTTGATCCCAGAACACATGGACCTAAAAGTGGAAGAGAGAGAGGAAAGGGATATGTGTCGTAATTATTGCAATTATGTTTGTGTTTTTTATGTTCGTTGATTATTGAGGGCCTCATGTTGGTATTGATGGCTTTCATTCGCTCATGTTCTCTTAAGTGATAATTTAACTAAATGCATGAAAATAAAGCACTATTCTATTTTTAGTGTTTTTCTTAATTTTAAAATATGACTTAATTAATTACTTACAATTTAGAAGAATTTATATGATTTAAATGTAGTTTACACAAATGTTTTTTTGGATTTCCAATTTTGGTTTGATATGTTCGATGCACATTGGCTTTCCAAAATAATTATTGAATTTAAATCAAATTTAGTTTAATTTAACTAATTGCAAAAATAAATCTATTCTAACTATTTTAATCCATAATATGATGCCCAATATAGGAAAGATGGAAGTTACTTAATCTATTTACCAATTCTATTCTAATACTTTTCAAAAACAAATTAAACTAAGAATTGAAAGTAGTAAATAAATGAAATTCCACACCTAGAAGTTAGCAAATGATTGGTGAAGCTAAATAGCCCTCAGAAGCTTAGTTTTTCTATATTCTCCTCTTCTCTCCAACCTAGGGTGCCCTAAATGATGATAGAAGGGTAGAAGCTAAGAAACTAAGCTCAGGGAATGAGTGAAGGGATGTTGTTATAGTAGCAATCGAAGCTTCCAAACCTTCAACAAGAATGAGCCATGGATGGCTTACTAAGAGTGTCTAACACTCTATGGACTTTATCTTTGGCACCCAAGAATGGACTTGCTATCCTACTCAAACAACTATGGGTAGAAGGCAACAAATTAGACTCACAAAGAAGGCAAGAATCAATAGCCAAAAACCCTTTGAAAAGAGGAATGAAGCCATATTTACAGGCTAGGAGATCATAATCACAATCATGATTTGGGGGAGGTAATTGGCAATCAAATTCATGATTATGGGGAGAATCCAAGAGGAACAAGTTGTAAGTACAATAAAAACTAAACTAGACTCCTAATCACATGCCAAACTAGAAGAGAAATATTCAAAACTAAAACATTCACACACCAACCAAACATAATGAAATCACCATTTTGTCAAGGTGGGTCACCTATTTTATCAAGGTAGGTCACCTAGGTGACCCTACAACTTGACTTGGTCACTTGAGCAACCCTAGGATCTCTTGGGTGACCCTAAGATTTATCACACATCCCTACAACTTGGGGAGTAGAAAGTCAATTTTGGAGGATGGTGGGAAAGTGCAATCTAAGTATGAAATTTGCAAGGATGGTGAACACATGAGGAAGGGTCCTAAAGATGCAAGAGAGCTTCCATCAAAGTCAAAAAGGTGGAGAGATTTATTCATGCCACATGGGTCATGAGATAAACTATTAGATTGTCACATCTCATTTTTAAACTAATGTACATATCATTTTATTTCAAGAAGACAGATGGATAGTCAGTAAAAATTAATATGAGGAAAAGTAATGTTTTGTTAGAATATAAAATGCATTTGAATTATTTAATTACATCTAAAATTAAGCTAGAGAGTTGAGTTAGAATGCAGAATAATTTTTGATGAGTAATTGTTATCTTGGTGTCATTACTTTAGACATCTAGTGGAGTAGTGTGGTAGATGACATGTGTGAATCATGAAGGTGCCTTTAGAAAATGATGCCTTCCTTGAAACATGATTGTGTGGCTGTGCTATTGAAGAAATGCATGTGATCTCTCCATGCCTTGTAATTCCTTTTGGGTGGTGCCACTTCTTTGGTCTATGTGTACCCAAGTCTTTATGGGTACTAGCATTGTGGCTACTATCAATTTTGGATTCTTGGCATCATAGGAGGATTAAAAGCATCATTAAAATGATCTTGAAGATTGTTTTGATTACAACGCTTAGGTTGAGTAAATACCCAACTTGTCACATGGAATTGTCTTAAAATGATAAAGTGAATGCTAGACATAACTAGAGTTTGTTTGGAATGACCCCTACTCTAGCAACTTAGTAACAATAGTCTTAGGTATATTGGTATGTTCATAACAACATTTGTGACTTCACAAGTTATCAAGGTGACTTATAGGTTTTTGGGATGCTGTTGGGTTAACCCTTGAAGGGATTTGTTATATTCCTTAGTAGGAGGAATTGAAAGCATTATAGCAAATTTGATTCTTGGGTTACACGACATTTGGTATTAGAGCCCGAATTTCAATGCTGGGAACTTTGGGTAAGTACAAGTGAATGTTGTTGGCCCATTAAATAATTTAAGAAGTTACAAAGCTAAGAGATGGTTAGAGATTATTTATTTAGATGTGTTTAGTCTAATGGATGTCAAATCTATGGGAAAATCTTGTTATTTAATTACATTCATTAATGATGCCTCAAGATACACTTGGATTTATTTTGTGCATTCTAAATCTAAAATTTTCACTAAGTTTAAGGAATTGAAAGCCTTGGTTGAAAAGTAAATAGATTATAAAATGTGTGTTGAGGTCTGACAATGAGGTGAATATTGTTATAAGGAATTCAATGAGTTCTATAAGAATGTAAGTATTATTTTTCAAAAGACTACACCATACACACCTAAGCAAAATGTGGTGGTAGAGAGATAGACTTGAACCTTGTTAAAAAGAGCCAGAAGTATGCAAGTGGTATTCAACTAGATCAATGCTTTTGGGTAGAGGCTATAAGTAATACTTGTTATTTGGTTAATAGATCTTTTTGTTTGACTCTTGTTGATAAAACTTCTTGTACAGTGTGGAAAGGTAAGAAACCTTCTATTTCACATCTAAGGATATTTGGTTGTGAGGCTTATGTCCATGTTCTCAAGGAAAAGCAATCTAAATTAGATTTGAAAGCATCTTTGTGGGTTACAATGAGAGTGCAAAAGGTTATAAGCATTGGAATCTACTAACTCAAAAGATGATCCATTCTAGAGATGTGATTTTAGGGAGTTCAAATAATTTTATATCCTAAACAACCAAAGAAAAAAGAAGGAAAGAAAATAGTGCATTTTGAGATGAGGGTTGAAATGTAGGAAGATGCACATGTTGAAGAACAAGATGATGGATTATAAGATGGAGAGGAAAAGGAGGGTTCAGATATGAGAGTTATAAGAAGGTTGAGCATGAAAAAGAATAGGCAAAGCCCCTTGCTCCTACCTTGAGATGATCCATGAGCTAATGGAATCTAGTTGATAGGTATAATCCACCAGATTTTTGTTATGTATTTGCTTTGTTATGTATTGAAGATGAACTGAGATCCTTCAAGGAGGATCTCTCTTTATAGGATAGTGAGTCCTAGATGTAGCCCATATAGGAGGAGATGATGGCCTTAGATAAATGTGGCACCTGCGATCTTGTTATTTTTCCTAAGGGAAGAAATCCCATTGGTTGCAATTTGGTGTATAAAATGAAGATCTACACAAACAGAAAGGTAGAGCAATACAAGGCTAGATTTGTGGCCAAGGGCTACTCCCAAAGAGAGGGAGTTTATTTTACTAAAATTTTCTCTCTTGTTGCTAAGTTTTCCTATATTAGATTACTGTTATCTATTACTATAGTTGTGATTTTGAGATTGAGAAAATGGACGTTAAGACTACTTTTGTTATGCACTTAATCCTATACTGTGTATAGGGTTATTAGTACTCTTGTGGATGCCTTAACTATTATTTAAGTTATATAATCATTAATATAGTCTTATATAGGTAATTAGATTGGCTTGGGTGGCATCCATGGCATAATTATGGTATATACAGGAGGTAGAGGGGTAAGTGCACAAAGATGAGGGACCAAAATGGGGTCTTAAGATGCCACTTTTTTTCTTCTAAAATCAGAAAACATTGATGTTGGATGAGAAATTAAAGATAGCTACACTCAAAATTTGAAGATGGAACAAAAAAAGAGCCGTAGTGCTCCGAATCTAGTTTCTAAACTACTATTTTTTTCCAAAAATGGTTCAGATTAAGGGGTTCAAAAAGGGGGAGCACATAAATAGGTCCCATTTTTATTAAAAAAACATAACATAGCATCTGGTGTGCTCCCCCTAAAATGTTAACTTTTTTTTAGTATTTCAATAATCGCTCTAGTGAGAAATTAGCTAACACCATGTAGTTTATCCTTGATTTTTCTGATAATTTTTTCATGAATATTTAATTTTTTAGTAATTTTCAAAGTGGACACATCCTAAAAAATAGAAATTTGAGTGTGCTCCCCCCTAAAGTTTTTGAAAACTAATCAAAAATTGAATTGTTTTTAAATATGTGTAGAATGGAGTCTAGTTTCTAAAAATATAACTTATTTCAAATTTTGATGAACGGTTAAAAAAAAGTAAAAAATACTAGACAGTGGTTTTTGATAAAAAATGGACACACTAACAAAATAAATTCAAGATGAAACCCTTAACGTACTCAAAATGTGAAAAAAAAAATGGTTAGATAGCTAACAGAGAGCTTAAGATTATGGTGGCAATTTTTTGAGTTTTCATTGAAAAAAGTGTCATCCTGATGGGGAGCACGCTCCAGATTATCTCCAAATTTTGCTAAAAACTGGTAAAAACACGTCAAACCAAGATCACCATAATGCATCTGCATTATGGTGAGCACATGCCAATTGCATTTTCTTGAAAGTTTCTAAAGCCTTTTCAACAAATCCATTTTTTGCATATCTTGGAATCATTGCATTCCATTACAGAACATCTCTTTGAGGTGTTACACCATACAATTGACATGCCTTGTCTATGCTTCCACACTTTACATACATGTCTACAAGGGAAGTTGCACTTCCTATCATCTCTCTCACTCTCTACTTCCCTCCCCTCTCTACGTCCTAACCTTGCTCTGAGTCTCTGCTTCCCTCCCCTCTCTACCACCTACCTTCTCTCTCACTCTCTTCTTCCCTCCCCTCTCTACTTCCCTCCCCTCTCTACCTCCTACCCTCTTTTTGACTCTCTCTCTCTCTCTAACACTCTTTGTCACTCTCTACTTCCCTCCCCTCTCTACCTCTCATCATCATTCTTCCCATCCAATGAAATTTCATAAATTATCTTGTTTCCATATCATCATCCCAATTTATATCCTCATCCCTCTTTGCATGTCCTAGTTTTCTTGTTTCCATATTCTTTGTCGACATGGGAGAGGAGAGGGAGGAAGAGGGAGAGAGGATGGAGAGAGAGAGAGAGAGCATTATTTAGGGTTTATGAGTTTAGGGTTGCTCAGACCTTTAGGGGCATTATTTAGGGTTTATGAGTTTCTAGGGTTGGTCAAGTTTAGGGTTTAGGGGTTAGGGTTAAAGGGGAATTATTTTATAATTTCCCTCCAATCCTCCTAATCCTAACACATTAGTCCACCCATCTCCTAATCCATCAATCCCTATCATCCATCCACCATATAACTCACCATCTAATCCACCATCAAACATTCTAAGCTCTAATCCATCAACCCATGAATGCTTGAAAAAATTTCTCCAAAGACTCTTTTCAAAATCCAAAAATAAAAGTAGAGATATGGAGCCATCCAAATCCACTGATCCAATTCCACCCTCTCTAACACTCCTGGCAATCCTAATCCATCCCCTCCTATATCCATTCACTCAATCCTAATCCCAAGCCCACAATATCTTCCATTATTGTCCATCAACTATATGCATATCCTAGTCCATCAACCCATGAAGCCATGAAGGATGTGACCCAAGGACTATTAGAAAGGAATCTAAGAACATCATGTACTCAAATTCCTATCCTTGAGCCTAACAAAGTACCTCCTAATAACATGTCTACCACTCCAATACCATCATCCACTCCTATGTCTATCCATTTCATTGAAGAGTCTCCTACCATAAGTCCAAGTCAAACCCCATCATGTAGGCATGTTGTCAAACATCCAAAGATTATTGATCCCATCCAAGAACCCATCACATCCATCTAAGAAACCCAATAGCTATGTTAAGAGCCTAGTCCAAAGTATGTGGAAACAACAACCACCCATCCTAATCAAAATACAAACATCCCATCTAATTCCATCCTAGATCCCTTACCATCTCATGGTCAACCCATCTACATCGATCCTATCATTGATCCTCCAACATCTCCTAGTGAACCCCCATGACCACCTCTTACTCCCCAACCAATGAATATCAATGCATCCCCACTTACCCTATCCATATCTAATATCGGGCTATCCATGTTTATCCTCCCTGTGATCAATATATTATCTATGATCAAGATCTTATCCATGAGTAAGTAACCCACATCATGCTCATATCCATCATCCCATTAGCCCTATCCATCATCCCACTAGTCCTATTCATTATCCATCAATATCCCATGATGAGACACTTGGTCCCCAAGAAAACATAGATAATCAAACAAATAACTTGGATCCTATCAAATCACATCCCAATGAGGATAATTTGATAATCAATATCTAAGAATTCTACATCCATTTCCCATTGATCCTCCATCATCCCCTATCGAACTATATGTTTAGGGGTTTAGCCTGGTTGCTCGCATTTAGGGTTTAGGGGTCAGGGACATTATTTGAGGTTTACATGAGTTTTAAGGGTTGCTTGAAAGTTAATAGGGTTTAGGGTTTAGGGGAATTATTTAGGTTGTATAGGGGTTTAGAGATGCTCAATTTTAGGGTTTAGGGTTTAGGGGTTTAGGGTTGCTTGGGTTTAGGCTTTAGGGGTTAGGGTTTAGGGGTTAGGGGTTTAGGGTTGCTTGAGTTTAGGGGTTAGGGTTTAGGGTTTAGACAGATAGAGCGAGGGGACTGATAGAGATTGGGAGAGATAGGGAGATAGAGGTTTAGGGTTGCTTCTAGGATTTATGATTTAGGGGTTAGGGGTTTAGGGTTGTCCATTTTTAGGGTTTAGGGGTTAGGGGTTAGGGTTTAGGGGCATTATTTAGGGTTTAGGGGTTAGGGTTAAGGTTTAGAGGTTTAGACCTAGAGAGGATTAATAGGGAGATATAGAGGAGATCAAGCCTGGGAGAGATATCTATGTCTCCTCTATCCCTCTCTCTAACTATATATGCCTCTATATATATATCTCCCTATCTCTCTATCTTGCTCTTTCTATCGATCCCCTCTCTCTAACTCTACCTTTCTATCTCTCCCTCCCTCACTTATATTGGCAAGAGACACTATGTGGCTTCATAAGTATTGTCATTGATGGCAACAAAGTCTATCCCACACATCCGCAGTACATAGTATGCCTATACCAAAAGTCAGATTGAAGATTGTTTCAGTCCAGTGAACAAGAACAGAGTATGTAACAAGGTCTGACAATTAGGTCTGGATCTCTCAGATGGTGTAACTTAGTAAGTTGCTGACTTGAACAAGTCAAGATGGGTATCATGACTACTGTATTCCAAAGATTTAGCATCCGGTGATAAAGCAAGAAAAAGATATGAGCATCTGAGTGTTGGGTTCCAATCAGGCAGAGCAGATAGAGGAAGAATTGACCAATAGAGTATCAGACTTCAATCCGGATGAGTAAAAGGTGTTGACCAAGCAATTTGTGGGATTATACATTGTTGACAGACATGATTAATGACTTCTATACCTATGTTTTTGATACACATCACAAATCAAGCATGGATTCAGTCGACAGATTAATAACTTGTAGTGTTCTTGTTGCCGACTAGAAAGTTGCTAAAAATCCTTGATGCAAATATATATACCAAATAGATTTCAGCATGTAAGAGTGTGTGTGAACAAGTGATGAAATAAAGTGTGAAGAAAAGTGGGGAGAAGTTTGAGAACATCAATTCAAGTCTGATATGTGACAAAACAACAACATTAAACAGAGGAAGAATGAAGTGCATCAGATCAGTATATTGTGCCTAAACTAGAACTGAACTTTTGTATTTGTGGATGCCTCTCATTAGTTCAAACACTTGATTATCTTCTGTAAGATTTGTAGATAGTGAGTCTCTTGTAGGCAGTGTGCCTCTTGTGAGCAGTGTGCTTGGGAAGTGAGCCCTAATTGGCAAGTGTCATTTTTGTACTCCTTATTCTTTTAACAGAGAATACAATCTTGGGTTAGTCACCCCATGGTTTTTCCCTTAACAGGGTTTCCACGTAAAAATCCTTGTGTTATGTGTGCTGACTTTATTTCTATTCTTCTGATTACATATGCTTTCATGTTATGATACAACACCGAATATTAAGATAACAAAAAGAAAAGAAAGTCAAGGAAATTTTGAGATAACTGATTCACCCCCCCTCTCAGTTATCTACCTTGTTTCCAACAATTGGTATTAGAGCCAAGTTCCTCTGAACAAAGCCTAACAGCTTGAGGAAGATCTAGGAATCTTAATGGATTCATATGGTATGAAGGAACAACTTCAGTCTGCCCTAGATGATCTTGAACAATCCCACTCTGAAGTTAATTTGAGAGAAAGACTCAAACAAGCTGATGAATTCATAAATGAGCTAAAAGAAAAACTTAGTATTTCTATGAAAAAGAGAAAGGAACTACTTCAAAAATTAGCCAATCAGAGTGAAGTCAATGATACTAATGAAGATCTGAATGAGAAAAATAAGCTATGTGAGAAGTTGTCAAAAGAAGTCGTTATGGTAAGGCATGAAATGGAATCAGGGGTTATGAGGTTCACTCAAGAAATTGAAGAAAAAAGAAAGATTGAAGATAATCTAAAAGAATCCCTCAAGGAGAAAATAGGGGTCTGCCACAAAATAGACAGAATAATCAAGCATCTTGAATTTGATCTTGAAGAAGCTAGAGACAATGACGAACAACTTGAGAATCAAATAGACACTCTTAAACAAGATCTTCAAACAACAAATGAATACAAAGAGAAATTCAAGATAAGCTCAACCCAACTTGAAGTTCTTCTTGAAAGCCAAAAGAGGGTAGATGATAAGCATGGCTTGGGATATGAGAAAGGTGAAAGCTCTGGATCTGGTAAAAAGAACTTTGGATCAGGAAATCAAAGAAACAGGCCTAGAAGACCTCTGATAAGGCAACCAAATGCCCAAAGATATCCATCCTTCAATGGATACTGCTTCAATTGCAACAATTTTAGTCATAGAGCAACTCAGTGCAGGAGGAGAATGAATCAGAATAATCCATCCTTCTCCGAACAATGTTTTAATTGCAAAAGGTATGGTCACAAATCTCATGAATGCAGAAATATGCAAATGAATAATTCATTCAATGGTAGATGCTTTGCATGCAATAGAATGGGACATATGGCTAATCAATGCAGATCAAGAGGATATCAATCAAATAAGCAAAGAGATGTTGTATGTTACAATTGCAATAGATCCGGTCATATTGCCAAATTCTACAGAAGTAGAAATCAGGATAGAAAAGGTCTGGTGGAACATAATCAGAAACAAGATAAGGTGAAAGGTAAAGTGAATGCAGATGAAGTTTAGAAGGAGATGAGAAAGATTTGGGTGAAGAAGAGTACAAAAAATATTAGGGATGGATCCGCACTAGAATCTGGTGTTGATATTCCTTCCAAAAACTAAAAGGGTGAGCTTTGGCTCAGGGGGAGTCACAGAGAAAAACAATTTCCCCCAGCCAGTCAGCTAGTGCCTGAATTTGGCACATTGAGTAAACATTTGATGCTGCAGATTAAAGGGTTCTCAAAAAAACCTCCAAATAACCTTCAGTCAAAATGTGAAAGATCTGCATGGAGTTTTACAAGATTTTAAATTGCTCAAGTTAATTTGGTTCTGATAGCTATTCGGTAAAGCAGAATTTCATAGATAGATCCGATATGATTCAAAATTGAAGAAAAGAAGATACGTTGTCAATCCTCACTAACAATGATTCTAAGTTTGATGCAGTGATTCAAGATCTCTTTCAAAATAGGGAAACTGGATAACTTAAGTTTTGCATTTATTACAAAAGGAAATTAGGGTTTGTGCAAAGATAAAAGGGTTCTTTCACTCATTATTTGCACACTTGCACTCATGAAGAAGAAAAGAAGAGCTCTGCAACAAAGACTCTACAATTCACTCAAGATCAATTAAAAAATGAATTCAACCAGTGATTTGTTTTGACTCCTGTTTCAAACTCTAAAGCATAAAAAAAAGGTACTTCCATTCTGAAAATCTCTCTCTGAATCTCTTGCAAAATGGCTACTCCAATGGTTGTCAAGATCTCTGATAGGACGCATCCTAAATTCAAGAAACACCCTTATAAATCTCTAGAAGTTGATCCTTTAGGCGCATTTTCTAGCATTCCGCATGGAGTATTACATGTAGAAGATGTTAGGGTCTATATCCATGTCAATATTGAGGAATTTGGAGACTCAAAATTGATAGAAATCTGTCACAAATAGCTAATAGATGATAATTTTGAACTCAAACTTGAATTTAAGGCCCTCCGGGATAAACACTTCAGACATTGCATACATTTTCCATGTTTTGCAGAAGATGATTGGGTCTGGTATGTTCTAAGCAGGATGCATGATAATTTTATGTGGCTAATGAGGCCCTTCAAGATAACTAAAGATGCCATCAGGGCAGTGATCGGATTGCATGCATCCGGTGGGTTACCTGCACTTAAATCAGTGAAGAACCAAATAGTAACTGAAGCCACCGGATCTAAATTTGATAAAAGAGCAATGACCATAGATGACATCACAGATCCGGATGTCAAGTTTGCCTCAATGATAATCAGGTATAAGATCTATCATTCGCGCAAGGAGAATTCTGTGTCTGGCATAGCAATCTATGCAGCATATCAAATGTTGAGGGAAGATGCAGACTATGATCTATGTGAGCTTCTTCTAAATCAATTGTTGGAAAACTTGCAGAAGATCAAAAAGGATAAGAAGAATTCCTTTAAATATGGTTGCCTAATACTGTTTTGTTCTTTTATTATATGAATGAGCTACCTGGATCAAGTTGTTGAGTTTGGCAAAATGATAAACCAGTTGGAATTCAGATTAGAGATTACATGTATAGACTTGGTGATGCTCAAGCCCAAAACACAGCGCTCTGGGGTTACTTCAAGAACTTCTAGAGCATGATGCAAGCTAGAGAGAGAATTCCACAGTCCATAGTTGAGAAATACAAGGACATAGTTTGCTTTATGGTTGACACCGATCAATGCCTAATGGAGGCAGTTGAGCCAAGGACTGTGTGGATAATGCCTATGGGATATGAAGTTGATGAAAAAATCTTGGAGCTTCATATTCAACATCTGCTAAGCCAGCCCAAGGACACTGAAGCAGAAAGGTTTGGAACCTTTCAAGAGCGAAGTGTAAAAATACATGTTGAGTTAAGACAGCTGGAGATAAAGAGGAAAGTAAGAAGGGAAGTTGAAGAAATTGCCAAAAGATTTCGCCTATCAAAGGAGGCTATGGATACAAATAGAGAGAAAATGGAGAAGGCTGAAAAAGAGAAAGAAGAAGCAATGAAAGGAGACATTCTGGTACAAGCCTCCTCCTAGACTAGATCTTCCAAGAACTTTGCACCTGTCACCCCTAAAAGCTCAAAGGCTACTAAATTAGAAGTCAAGCCATCCGGAAAAAGTGAAAGAGAATGAAGACCAAAGCCTCAAGTCATAAGGATGATGAAGAAACAGAATCAGATGAAGAAATCAAGAAAATGAAGAAGAAGAGAACATCTGAAAAGTTCTCTACTAGCAGAGATGAGGAAGAGAAGGAAGAGGAATTTGTTGAAAAGCCCACTCTTTCCATTGATAACATCATCAAGGCAGTAACTGTGGATGGGAACTTGCAGCCGGTGACTGAGTTCTATGATGCATATAGTGATGCTGACAAGAGAATTCTGGAAGAGGCTACTATCAGGTATTTAAACATTTACAATAAAGCCTTCATTGAAATTATATCTGTAATTCCTAAGAGCCTAGAAAAGGTACTTGAGCTAGGAAAAGAGAATGCAATGGCAAAATACCTAGAGATTCAGGAGCAAATAATAATATAGCTCTATCCTTCCATCACTCCAAAACAAATAGACATGATTTTCAAGGAGTGTAAGAATGAGTTCTGGAGCAAGGCAAGAATGAACAAACTCATGCTTGGAGAAATAGACCAAGTAGCAAGTGAAACTAAAGATATCCTTTGAAATGCTTTGAAGAGATTCAATCTTCCTATTGTAGAGGAAACAGATGAAGAACCTTCTACCATGGATGTTGAAGGATTAAATGTAATCAATGAAGAATCTTCTGACAAGGATGTAGAAGGATCAAAGAAAATAGATGAAGAGAAGTCTGAGGACTTAGATTCCTCTGTTCTAGAAGAGGAAGTTCATGAAATAGTAAACACAGGTGACATCTCTCCTCTGGATCCCACTACAGACATTCTAGACTCTGAAGCTAAAGGAGAAGGTAGAAGAGAAGAAAAGGTGATTCAAGAAGAAGAGGTTAAGGGAAAAGAAGAAGAACAAGCAAAAAAGACCAATGATGACTGTTCTGATATCCCAAAAGAAAATAAGACTCAATCACCAACAAGAGACACTACAAAGACAATGAAGAACTTCTTAAATAGAGAAACGATGGAGATAGATGAACCTGAGCTATTTCAAGGACCACTAAATTTTGACTCTCTCTCCCCAGTTCAGATAATGAAAATAGCTTCTTTTGCTCAAGCTAAAGAAAAAAGAAAAACTCTTGAAATCTCACATGGAGGACTGTGAACTGTTGGAGATTGCATTCGAGATGCTGGAGAAGATCATGCCATCCTACCAAAAGGATCCTTCAGCCTCACCATCCGGTAACTTGAAAACTTTGGTAAATTCTGTCAACACTCATTTTGAATCTCTAGAGAAATCAGCAGAAGCAAAGGTCCGGAAGGAGTATCTGGGAAAGGAATTCACTGAAGTGCAAGGACTTATTGCTAATGATAGGAGGACCCTTGACATTGGAATAAAGAGCCTTGAAAATGCTCTTAAAGATGGTGGGGACATATACAAATTTTGTTTATCTTGGCCCAAAGTGACAGAGGACATTGAAAAGAAAGTGAAAGAACAAGAAGGAAAACAGTCAAGTTTATCTCAGAATTTTGATCCCCTTACTACCTCTCTAATGAATCAAGAATGCTAGGCTATTGTTATCATAAATGAAATAAAGATGCTGGACAAAGAAAAGAAGAACATAATGAACAGAATGAGTGAACTCAGAGGGATAATTATCCCTAAGCTAGAGGCAATGCATGAGGCCTTGACAGATGCTCAGACCACAGCCCAGACCAATGATCCAGTAGATTTAAGAAGGGTAGAAGCATATGCATTTTTGTTGATTGGTCACATCTCCATTTTGGATAGGATGAAGCAGAGCTAGGCCATAGAGTTTGTACAGCTGAAGACTACTTTTGCGGATATACTTAAGTATATGTAACTATAACATATATATATACTTATGCGGCCATGTATAGGACAATTTTTGCAAATTTTGGTATGTGAATTCCGCCCTTTGCCATTGATGTCAAAGGGGGAGTGAGGAGTAGTGAAAAATGTGGAATCCAGCTAAGGGGGAGCTCCGGTAAAATACTGCAAAAGACAGATCATCAGCCAAGGGGGAGTTACTGCGACACTTAGCCATTTTTCACTAAGTGTTGCCATCAATGCCAAAGGGGGAGATTGTTGGCAAGAGACACTGTGTGGCTTCATAAGTGTTGTCATTGATGGAAACAAAGTCTATCCCACACATCCACAGTACATAGTATGCCTATACCGAAAGTCATATTGAAGATTGTTTTGGTCCGATGAACAAGAACAGAGTATGTAACAAGGTCTAACAATCAGGTCCAGATCTCTCAGATGGTGTAACTCAGGAAGTTGCAGACTTGAAAAAGTCAAGAGGGGTATCATGACTACTATATTCCAAATATTTAGCCTCTAGTGATAAAGCAAGAAAAAGATATGAGCATCTGAGTGTTGGGTTCCAGTTAGGTAGAGTAGACAGAGGAAGAACTGACCGGCAGAGTATTAGACTTCAATCCTGATGAGTAAAATGTGTTGATCAAGCAATTTGTGGGATTATACATTGTTGGATGACATGATTAATGACTTCTGTGCCTATGTTTTTGATATGCATCACAAATCAAGCATGGATGCAGCCGACAAATTAATAACTTGCAGTGTTCTTGTTGCCAACTAGAAAGTTGATAAAAATCCTTGATACGGATATATATACCAGATAGATTTCAGCATGTAAGAGTGTGTGTGAACAAGTGATGAAATAAAGTGCAAAGAAAAGTAGGGAGAAGTGCGAGAACAACAAGTCAAGTCTGGTATGTGACAAAACAACAGTATTAAACAAAGGAAGAATGAAGTGCATCAGATCAGTATATTGTGCCTAAACTGGAACTGAACTCTTGCATTTGTAGATGCCTCTCATTAGTTCAAACACTTGATTATCTTCTGTAAGATTTGTAGATAGTGAGTCTCTTGTAGGCAGTGTGCCTCTTGTGAGTAGTGTGCTTGGGCAGTGAGCCCTAATTGGCAAGTGCCATTTTTGTACTCCTTACTCTTTTAACAGAGAATACAATCTTGGGTTAGTCACCCCGTGGTTTTTCCCTTAACAGGGTTTCCATGTAAAAATCCTTGTGTTATGTGTGCTGACTTTATTTCTGTTCTTTTGATTGCATATGCTTTCATGTTATGATACAACACTGAATATTAAGATAAAAAAAAGAAAAGAAAGTCAAGGAAATTTTGAGATAATTGATTCACCCCCCTCTTAGTTATCTACCTTGTTTCCAACAACTGTCTCACTCCCCTTGTCTATCACTCTCCCAATCCCTCTACCTCAAATCTATCTCCCTATTCTCTCCAGACATCTCTTGATCTCTTTCCCTATCTCTATCTCTCCACATATCCATATCTCTTAATCTATCCCCTTCTACCTCTCTCTCCCTCCCTCTCTATCTCTCTTCTCCTCTTTATCTCTCTCCACATCCCTCTACCTCTTGAAATCTCTTTCCCTATGTCTTTGGACATCTCTCCATCTATTTCCCTATCTCTATCTCTCCCCATAACCCTATCTCTCCCTTTATCTCTTTATTTATCTATCCTCCCTCTATCTAAATATATCAACCTCTCTATCTCTATATCTCTCTCCCTCACATTCCAAGGGGTCGACAGAGAGGGAGAGAGATATAGCAAAAGAGAGGCAGGTAGAGTTGTAGAGAGGGAGGATAGAGAAATAGAGAGAGAGAGAGACTCTCCCTTGTAGTAGAAGGTTACATTTGTCCCTCCTAGTATAGACAAGCTCTATTTCACGAACCACATGGATATTTGAGTCTAGGAATACTCTTGGATCATCACCTGATTACCTATTTGATGCACTACATGCATAGTTACAATATATTTTATGTGACAGCATGACATCCTAGACCATGGTTTTGGCACCAACATTGAAAAGGTTATGATTTTTGCATGCATGAATCTTAATGTTCTCATGCTTCTCAGAACGCGGTCGCATTATGGGAAGCAAAAAAATGGGAAAAAAAGCATGTGGGATCCGTGATTCAGACCCCACATGACTGTTATTCTTGCTTTTCATGCAGTATATCAGACAAGAAAATGCTTTTCATGTTGTTTGACATATGAAGAATCATTTTTAGATCAATCCGCCACCTTTTTTTTTTTCAACGTAGAAGAAATGATTTTGCATGTTTTTGGAGAAAATTTGATTATTTAAACCTAAAGTTTCATGTTTCATGTATGATATTGTTTCAAAGCTAATTACCATTGATATATAGATTGAATTTTATGATATATGTTTGTTTTTTCCATAAATTTCACTAATCCTATTCTAGAGCTATATAGAATTCATAATCAAACTTACGAAAAAGAAGAATTTGAGGATTTTGAAGCCATATTTTGGAGAATTGGTCAAATCCAATATTGAACTCTAAGGTATGTCCAAGTTATGTCCATTTTAATTCACTTATATACATGTTCTTATGTTCTTTATGTCTTTATGTGTTTATGTTCTTGATGTTATTTATGTTTTAAGATATGTTCTTTAAATATGTTTTCATACTTCCTAATTTTGGATGAGTTTTTGTAGCACTAGTTATCTCCTTAAGCTTATACACCTAGAGGATTTAAGATTTTTTGTGTTGTAGACAATGTACAAAACTTTTCATTGGATGAAACAACATCACACAATTGATATCTTCTTGCTTATTACCAACTATGGGAATGGTGTTGTAGTAGCTTCATGTCCACTCTCTTGCATTGTATATATTTGAATGATACTTTCTCATTGGTATGCACTTTGATGGAATCCTCATTTACAATACTACATATGATCAAGGGAATCATAATTCATGAACCAAAGTTGAACCTATTCCTCAACATATTCCATAAAAAAACAAATTTTATGCATAATTGGAAGGGGTTCTATAACATGTCATTATGAAATTAGTAGAACTATAAATTTACTCTTAAGTTTCTAGTTATGAAAATGATAATTAAGTCAATAGACAATCCTACAATGTCTTACTTGTGGAACCATGGATCACATACATGTGTGCTAGTATATTGGTTTGCAAGAAGTGTGGTTGAAAATTAACAAAAAACATAATAATATTAACATTTGTGTTGTAGGGTGCTCAAACCTTCATGGGCAGGGTCTTGTGCATCTTAGGCTAATAATTTGTAAAACATAAATGAGAGTATGATTTTTCAATATTAAGGCATTTGTGGTTCACCACTAGAGTTCACGTTTGTAGCCACTTGTCATTGTACTCTTCAAGCATAAAATACCAAACTCGTCATTGTTGATCTTGCAACCTCTTTTTCTCCACATGAGAACTCTCATTATGCTCCCTTGGTTGCATGTGTGTGTGTAACACCATCAATCCTCTCCATGATCCCTTGGCCACCTTGCAACATTACCTCTTATGATACCCTCAAAATATTATAGTTTAGGACTTGACTTGTCATCATGAAATAGAACTCTGCCCTAAATTTTTGCACCTTGTTATTCCTAGAAAACCCCTCCTTTACACCAAGTGACAAGATATCAAATTATCTTCATACCTTGTTTGATATTCCTAAATTGACTGTCATGATATTCCTAGTTGTGTTGATAGTCCATTTAAGGTGCTTGACAATTCTAATTTGTATATATAATCAGTCCAATCATGGCCTCCACATAACATCACTAAATCTTGTTACTAAGAAGATTTTCCTTCAAGTCTTCCATATGGAAAATTGGTTACCATATGACTATTATGCCCAACAGTACAATCATTAGTGATTGTCCATATTATGCTAGGGTCATATTTTAGGTTGCTAGGCAAGTTTTGAAGGACTGTCTTGATGTTATTAAAGTTACAAAGTGTGGTCATCAATGCAAATGTGGTTATAAGCCTTTGAAATTGTCATTTCTCAATGTTGATCAGTCATTTATGACTGTTATAAATAGCACAGTCATGTTTTGAAATTGAAAATCATATGCTATAGATCTAGGGGATTCTCATCATGGGGGTTTTATTATCTTCATGGGATTGATTATTGATCCAATGCTTGAGAATTTTCCCAATAAGACCTAAGGTGCATGTTTCTCTCTATGACAATGGAAGAGGGTTTGCCACTCAGCAAGAACACACATCATTCATTTTACAAAAGGACTATTATACAAAAGAGTTACCCAACCACCTTGTGATAGTGATGTTACTAATTAGTTATAGCAGTCATAGCATAGAAAATGGTCCAAGGTCCTATCATTGAGTTGAAGAAGCTATCCTTGTGCAAACTTTAAAGGTGCTACCATGCAAATGTTGCATAAGACTGTAATAGATAGGACTATCATAAAAATGGTTATACATTTGTTTGACCTCATGTTTTGCTAGATTATTATCATTTATTGTTTGGGGATTGTATTAATAGATCAAACAATGTCAACTCTTAATGCTCACACGAAGTAGGAACTAAGAGCTCTACATGACTCCAACATCCACTATAGAATATCATCCATCACAAAGTGATAGATTCACATCACTATCAAAGCTCCCACTAAAAGTGACTTAAATTTGCCCATGGTATCATGATAAACATCTCCTAACTAAAGATCACCCATGGCATCATGATAAGCATCTTCTAATCGAAGATCACCCATGGCCCTCACACAATTAAAGAAATCCAAACAATACTAGGATCTTTGAAAAGGAAAAGTAATAGGTCACGATCTCCAACTAGGAAGATACCATGAACTATGTAACTACACAAAGCTCCCAAACCACTAAAATTTAATTTGGATCCTCTCATGACATCATAGTCAACACTATAGCTTCCAAAGTACAACTACAAGTGACTCAAAGTAATACTATAAGAATACTACAAGCATCCCAAAGTACTATAACAAGTCCTTATGGTTGGTTTTTGGGCAATGGTTGGTTTATAATTTGATAAATTTAAGGCAGTGAAGTCTTGATTGTTATTTTGATTGACTATTAGTGGTTTCTCCTCTTTGAGCATCTTGTTTATCATTTTGTATTGGTCATCATAAGAGTTTATGCTTTGCATTTGTGCATTTGGATGAGTTCAAAAGTATTTTAGAGACCTCCATGATACCACCCTAGCCCAGGAAATGCTCACACATAAACATAAGCAAGAATTAGGGGAGTTTTCTCATGATCTTGATGTTGTCAATTCAAGAAATTTGAGTACTTTTTGGGATAGTTTTTTGGTCTAACATATCTTAATCAATCCCATGTATAATAAAATCTTGGAGACTGATTTAGAGAAGTTAGGGCAGTCATAGTATGAGTGAGCTCACTAATCATGAGGAAAACATGTTCTATACACGAGAATTTTTGCCTTGAATTTCTGCACCTTCTTATTCTGCCCTAACCCTAACTTTGCCAAAAATTAGAAGTTTGTAGAACCATGTACGAATACAATTGATAAATCATTGTGACCATTATTCATTGTGAAAATTAGAAGTTTGTAGAACCTTGTTATTCATTGTGAAAATCAGAAGTTTGTAGAACCTTGTTATTCATTGTGACCATTATTCATTGTCATTATAAAATTTCTAATTATCATTGTCTTATTCATCATGCTTGTAGAAATCATCATCATGCCAAGGAAATGAGAAAAGACTCTAACACCAGAAGAGCGTGACGCTAAGAATGAGAGGAAAAGAGAAAGAATGAGGTGAATTCGGGAAAGTAGGAAATTGTCAACCATACAAGAAGACATTCCACCATTGCCAATTAAAGAGGAACATGACACATCTAATGAAGTTAAGAGAGAGATGGAATTGGCGGCACAAAGGGAATGAATGTAAAACCTCTGTGCAATGATGAAAGTGAATATCCAAGTTGGAGGCACTCCATCGTCTATAGGTCAAGTTGAAGGTTCAACACCATCATTATCTTCTCAAATTAGAGACACTCCATCTTTCATAGGTGAAGTAGAAGGTACATCTTCATTTTCTTCTCAACTTGGTGGCATGACATCATTCACACATCAAGTTGAAGGTACACCATCTTCTCCAACTCAACTTCAAGCCTTTTCATCTTTTTCATCTCCAATTAAAGGTACATCATCTATCCCATCTCAAGTAAATATTGAAGAAATTCCTAATGTTGAGTCAACTTTACCAATTAAAACACCTCCTAGAATTTTGCATAGGAAGCCTAAGCTTCTAATCGATATTGATGAGAATGTGTTGAAGCCCATGCAGGATAAGATTCCCAAGAGCACTTACCAGAGAGATGCGAATAAGATATGGAAATCATTCTTTAAGAATTTAAATGAAACCTGAAGATGTCAACTATTTGTTGAATTGATGAGAAATCTAAAATTTAGGCCCACTATGAAGATTCTTGGCCTAAGAACATCAGATGCCTCTGTGATAGGTAAAAATCAGGTTGATAAGATCAAGCATAGCAATTGAAACCCTAATCCTACCATCATCAAAGAATCTAATCCAAATGAAATCAAAAGCATGTAATTCAAGAACAATATCACCTAGATTGTATGATTCCTTGTTTGAGATGTGGATTGCTTCTTCAACAATGAACAATTATGAAGATAAAAGTTGAACAATTATGAAGATAAAAGCTACCATTATGGATGGATAATAATGATAATATGCTCAATGGATGCTAAAATGCTCAATATGCTCAAGATGATAATGTAGACGCTATATGAATGCTGGATAGATGTAGTATAGAATGAGAGGGTGTTTATATAGAACTCAACCAAGATGAATTGATAAGATGAATTGATAGTCATAGGTGAATGTGTAGATGACAAGTGGAAGGGAGATAAGGCTTATGTGTGACTATGTACATAAAAAGTACTACATGTGAAAGATATTAAATAAAAGATGTAGTACCACTTATCTTTTTAAATGAAAGAGGCACACATGTCAGCTTATTGAGATAAATGATAAGAGGAAATTAATTAAATAAATAAAATTTATTTAATTAAAATAGATAGAAATAAGATAATTAAATAATTAAAGATTATTTAATTATAAATTAGAGAAAATAGAAGAAATAGCTAATGAATTAATTAAATAAATATAAATTTATTTAAATAATAGAAATAAGTGCTTTTGATGAATAGAGAAATTGCTCAAGTGTGTTAGACAAATGTAGATGGTAGATAATATGATATTTGAATGCTAATAATAATTACGTCAATTTTGGGTGTCTACATTTTGCCCCTCTTTGATACAATGCTCGTTAGAATGTTGTGTCAAAGAAGATACGATGATTTGCTCGATAAACAAGGTGATGCCCCAATCTAACTGGTAGGTGATGCCCCCTCGAGAGGTAGGCCAGGCTGACTAGGAAGGGCTGGGTTGGCTCACAATAAGATGAAAGGCTATAAAACAAGGTTGACATCAAGAAAATAGGGGTTGGGTGGGATAGAAAGGGGATGGTATAGAAGAATTAGGGTTTGGATAGGGGCTTCAGCTTCAACCATAGGTATTAGCACAGCCAGCAGCATAGATATTAGGAGATGATGATGTGGGTATTCAGCAGCTGAGGTGAAGGATTAGGGAGGAGAGGAGATGGAGGCAACGGGCTCAGATGAGGCTGAGGAGGGTGGAGATAGACAGTCATCAGATGGTGATAGGCTTGCAGCATGCAAGAGCACAGGCTCGGTAATATTAGGCACATCTGCAGGTGAGAGCACAGGGAGGTGATGGGCAAGATGATGGAAGTCTTACGAGGGTGACGGGAGAGAGGGATCTAGTTGTACAGTAGGTACAGCTAGTTATAGCTGAGAGAGATATAGCATTATAGTAGGTTCAGGCTATTAGAGTTGAGCGGGATGCAACTATTCAGTAGGTGTAGATGGTGAGGGTTGAGAGAGATACGACTGTGCAGCAGTTACATGCTATGACAGTAGAGTGAGATAGAGTGGTAGCTACTTTGGGGACAGATGGGGCTATAATGTACTTGGCTACATAGTTGACTCAGTCACAGGGTGAGCTTAGGAGAGCACAAGGTAAGGCCAAGTACTACAGAGGCTTATATCATGGAGTAGTGCCTGCAGAGTAGAGACAACCTAGCTATAGGATCAGGTTAAGGGCTTCAACTTCTTGGAGGATAGGTGGATCATGATCTATGGCTTTGGTTATGGGACCTCCTAGAGATGGCCAACCAGGTGCAGAACCTAGCGGTGGACAGGGAGAGGGGGCTGCCAGTAGTCACTAGGGCTACCTTGCTGTGTTGTATATTATTGTATCATGATGAGGCCTATGGGCTAGTTGTACATACATTCTTTGATGGCTCATGGATAGCCCATGTTGTACTTGTATACACTTGTATATTGACACATGTATATATATGATGGCTTTGGTTCTATATGATTATGGATGCAATTATGATATTATGATGGTTATGCATTTTGTATTTTCATGGTTTATATGGATGTTTATGCAAATGATATGAATATGCAAATGGAAATGTCTTATGCTAATAATAATGCAAATATATAGATGGTAATGATATGATATGGGCGTATGCATGTCTAACACACTTGTTTTGCAGGGTAAGGAATGCAAAAAAGGATGATGGAGGAAAGATTGATCTTGGTTGAGGACTATATAGGCGTATAATAGAATGGATAGATGGAATGGCATCTTTTAAAAGTAATTGTTCAGAAAAATTAAAGAAATGCAATCCTTATGTTTGATATAGCATATGGATGTTAAGCACCAGGGTATAGAAGACCAAGGTGTCAAGATGTCCAATGCAAAACTAGCAAACTACAATCTTGTTTGAACGCATGAGGTCAAGATGTTGAGCCAACATACACAAGGTATGAATAGTAGCTAGAGTTCCAAGATGGACTTTGACGCTACAAGCAATGGTTTGAGCTTATCTCCACTACACATAGTGACACCTTGCTGGGTATATGTATGGAGCTAGTCTTAACATAGAATAGTCTCAAATGCATAAGAGACTGTTTAGCTTCTTAGATGCTTAGAGATATTGATATGTAAGATGCTAATCCTAATACGCACAAGATACCAGTACACATAGGAAGAGAATAAGATCATCCTGCAGACACAACATATGAAAGCAATATGACCGTGCCCCATTTCGTACGTCATCGCAACGTACCAAGATATTATAGATCAAGGTAGTCTTGATTAGGCATAGGAAAGGGACAAAAGATAAATCAAAAGATAAAAAAAAGATACTGTCATCATGTTCTCTTGCCAAATTTAAGTGCTCTTGGATGGATTAAGCTGGCGCCTTGTTTGAGAGGAAAGCTGCATCTTGTTGAAGGCTAAAGATATTGATAAACTGCTATAGCAAATGTTGGCTTAAGGTATGTAGACAAATAGCTTTTGGCTTATTCCTAATTGGTTAAAGTGCTTGAGCTTTCACTGATTTGCATAGTCTACTTCTTGCTTGAGCTGGTCAAAGAGAAGAAGATGGAAGATGATAGAAGATGAAGAAGATGGGGTGAATCATCTGTACTGGATACTTCTTTCATATTCCAAACTGCCTACATACCTTGTGTCCATGGGATCAAAGCACATTATGATGGTGATGAGACATGATGAATATGTAGTTCTAGGTTTATTGATGATGTAAGTGATGAAAGATAGAAGAAAGGGAGATGAAAGATCAGAGTATGATTTAGAAGAAAGATAAAAGATGGGCGATGAGAGAAGGGCTATCATCTATGCCTAAATCAGAGTGCTTCCTTCACATCTCAGATTGCCTACATACCTTGTATCCACAGGATCAAGGCTTTAACGATAGAGCTGTGATGTAGTTCTGCTTATTGTGTTGATGGTTGATGTCAAAGGATCAACTTTATTGCTTGGACTTTTGGGATGTTTTATTTTTTGGGGATTTTTAGTTTTTTGGTGATTGTTGTGCTTCGGTCCTGGTTACAAATATTTGCCACATTTGAAGCTGGATGTGTGTTGTGCTTGAAGTTGAATATTTGTTGTGTTTGAGCTTGGGTGTTTGTTGTGTTTGAGCTAGAGCTATAAGTATCCACTTCCAAATAAGGCTCAACAAGTGCCCCCAGTGTGGGATGATGTTTATTATGGAGAGGCTACAATGGATGAGTTGGTGTGAACAAGATGCTAAGGTGCCAAATGATAAAGTTACCCCAACGAAGTCCAAACTGTGAAAGCTAGCATGACAGAGGCAAGGTGGAAAAGCTTTTATTATGGATAAATGGACAACAATGTTTGTACAAGGTGAATAGATGGATTATGATGTGGATTATGTAGGTAAGATGGGTGAAGTATGCTATGAAAAGCTGTGATCAAACAAACTAAGAAGATGATAGAAGCTGGTCATTACATATCACTTGTTTGCTAGGTTTTCACTATGGTACTTATCTAAGGCGCCTGTTTACCAGGTTTTCACCAGAGGACGAATTATTTATGTTATCCTATTTTTTTTGAGATAACTGAAACTCATGGATAGAACTTCTTGAGATGTATGCTATTTGACTGGTTCATCCAAGGGAATCCCCTTAGGTGTTGAGAGAGTGTATGCACCGGATCCATAGACTGATGTGATGACAAACGGACCAAGCCAATTAGGTTCAAACTTGCCCTGTTTCTCCCGGTGTTGCTAATTCCTTTGATTTGCTTTAAGGACAAGATCTCCAACTTGAAATTGGCGTTCTCTAATTTTCTTGTTATAGCTTCAACATAGACGATTTTGATAGACTTGGAGATGGTTGAGTGCTGTAAGACACCGTTCATTTAATAGCTCAAGATCATGGAGTCTGGATACTCGATATTCTTTATCTGAGATAGTATGTTGTAGAGATACTCGTAGTGAGGGGATCTCAACCTTAATAGGTAAGATAGCTTCAGTGCCATACACAAGAGCATAGGGTGTAGCTCCAGTGGGAGTTCTGATACTTGTTCTATATGCCCATAATGCAGGATTAAGTTGCAAATGCCAATCATGGCCAGCTTCATTGACTATCTTTTTGAGGATCTTGATAAATTGTTTTGTTAGAAGTGTCAGCTTGGCCATTACTTTAAGGATAGTAGGGTGCAGAGAATCTATGTTGGATATGGAATTTGTTACAAAGATCTCTAACCTCTTGGTTCTTGAAGGGATGACCATTATCAGTAACAATGGCTTGAGGAGCTCCATAATGGCAAATGATATAATGTAGGAAAAACTTGGATATTTGCTTTCCAGTAATATAAGTCATTAGTATTGCTTCCACCCACTTTGTGAAGTATTCAGTGGTGGTTATGATAAACTTATGACCATTTGATGAAGTAGGATGGATTTTACCTATGAGATCAAGTCCCCACTGTGAGAATGGCCACAAAGTAGTGATAGGCTGAAGTTCATGTGCTGGTGCATGTATTAGATCCCCATGTTTCTAACATTGTAGACATCTCTTTGTAAATTGTTGTGCATCTTTCTCCATAGTTGGCCAATAGTATCCATCTCATAGAAGTTTTTTAACAAGACTAGGGCCAGCGGAATGTGATCCACATACACCTTCATGTACTTCACATAAGGCAACCTTTGCTTCCTTAGAATCTAGACATCTAAAAAGGATACCATCAAGACTCTTGCGATATAGGGTGTCTCCTAAGATAGTGTAGCAAGAGGCTCTATGGATAAAGGTTTTTTGTTGGCTGTTAGATAGTTGAAATGGAAAGGTTTGATTATGGAGATATACATATATGTCCTTGTACCAAGGTGAATTGGGACCAACAATTTCATATATAAGCTCAGACTGTGGTACTTCAAATGCTGGAATTAGAATTTGTTCAACAAGAAACTCACATTTGTGTGCATTGGAAGGCATGTCTAGAAGAGATCGAATCATAGCCATGGCATCTATTGCTTTTTTTTGTATCCTTGGGATTTGTTCGAAGGTGATACTATCAAAATACTTCTTGAAATCATCAACCATTACCTTGTATGGAAGAAGCTTTTCATCTTGTATTTGATACTCATCTAAGACCTGTTTGATAACTAATTGAGAGTCACCAAAGACATGTAGCTGTTTGATAGCCCACTGTACTACCATGCGTAATCCTGTGATTAAAGCTTCATATTCTGCTATGTTATTGGTATAGGGAAATGCAATTCTGTATGACTTTGGGATACAATCTCCTTGAGGGGTAACAAACAATATCCCTACTCCTGATCCATGTTGTGTGTAAGATCCATCAAAATATAGCTGCCACAATGTTGGTGAAGTTAAATTGAACAATTCTTCATCAGGGAACTCCGGTTATATTGCATGAATATCTGTGACAGATGTTTCGACTAATTGATCAGTGATAACTTGTCCTTTTATGGCCTTTCGATCCACATATTGTATGTCAAATTCACTTAAGATCATAACCCATTTTTCCAGTCTTCCTGTAAGGATTGCTTTGGAGAGAAGATATTTGAGTGGATCAACATTAGATATGAGCTTTGTTGTTTGGTTCAACATGTAATGTCACAACTTTTGAGAAGCAAACACCAATGCTAAACATGTTTTTTCCATAGATGAATAATTAAGTTCATATCCCACAAGAGTTCTACTAATGTAGTAAATGGCTTGCTCTTTTCCTGAATCATCATGTTGAGCTAAGAGGGCACCCAATGCTATTGTTGTTGAAGATATATAGAGTAATAATGGGTGATCAAGTACAGGAGGTACTAACACAGGAGGTGTTTCTAGATATTCCTTTATTTTGTCAAAGGCCTATTGACATTTTTCATCCCACTTAAAAGGTTCACCCTTGTGAAGAAGATGTTGAAAAGGATGACACTTGTCAGCTAGTTGTGAGACAAATCTACGAATGGATTGTAACCTTCCTTGTAGACTACAAACCTGCTTCAGATTTGCTGGTGATGACATTTCCATGATGGCTTTTACTTTGTCAGGGTCCACTTCTATTCCTCGTCAAGACACAATGTATCCCAACAATTTTCCAAATGTTATGCCAAATACACATTTCTTTGGATTTAGACTGACTTGATACTTCTCTAGTCAATCAAATATTTATGCTAATACCTGTAGATGTCCTTCTCTTGTCTTGGATTTCCCTAGAATATCATCAACATAGTCTTCCATGATAGTGTGAAAATGGTCATGGAAGATAACTGTCATGGCTCGTTGATAAGTAGCTCCAACATTCTTGAGGCCAAAAAGCATTATAACCCAACAATATGTACCCCATGGACAAATGAATGATGTTTTGTCTTGATCTTCCTCTGTTATTCTAATTTGGTTATATCCTAAGAATCTATCCATCAAAGATAGCCTTTCATGTCTAGTTGTGAGATCTACAATGTTGTCTATGCTTGGTAGGGGAAAGTCATCTTTAGGGCATGCTTTATTAAGATCTCTAAAATATGTGCAACAATGAACTCGTCCATCAGGTTTTGCTACAGGTACCAAGTTTGAAACCCATTCTGGATAATGGATAGGCTTTATGAACTTTGCTTCTAACAGCTTATGAATCTCTATCTTGACCAATAGAGCTATTTGGGGATGCATTTTGCACAATTTTTGTTTGACAAGTTTTGCATTAGGAGATACCGCTAGATGATGTACTACAAGTGATGGATCTAGACCCAGCATGTCGGCATAAGTCCATGCAAAATTAATAGTTCTTTTTAAAAAAAATGCTATGAAAGTTTTTCTTTCCTGCTCTGATAGTGATGCTGCCAAAAAATTGATCTTTGGATTCTGCTCTGTGCCCAAGTTCATGTATTACAATTTTTCAACTAGCACTATTGATTTCTCATGATAATTAGTTGTGATAGGAAGATCAAATCCCCCATCCTTGGGCGCCTCAGAGAGGCTTTCACCCTCGGATATGTCCTTTATTTTTACTTTTTCATGGTTAAGAGGTGCCTTTCAGTTTTCACCTAGTGACCTATCTTTTTTTATTCTATTTATTTCACTTTTGCGATTGAAGGATTTGATACATCTGCCAAAATATACTAGTTTAGGTAGATCAATCATGAAGCCTGCTTTGTGATCACCCAATGGAATGCCTTGTCGTAAGCCCATGAATTTGGTGATAGCTTCATCATTTTCAAATGTGTCCAATATCGGTGCCCCTGGTTGGTCCCAATCAATGAGGTTAGGATATACGAGTGAAAGGGTAATGGACGAAGGGTTTCGACTAGATGAGGTTGTGGAAATCATTTATATAGAGGTTTCTTGAAAAAGGTCAGTGATATGAAGGGAGGAGTCATCAATGATATCTGAACTAGAAGTCTCTCCTACCGAGGAAGGTCCATCTTCCATATTAGAAATACACTTAATGTCTTTAGAAGGTGGTACCTCCAGTTGATAGCCAAGGCCTTGCTTATTAAGCTTCTTAGACACAACAATGGGTTCTATAGGTCCTTTTTCCTATGATCCCAATCACCATGTCCTTTGTAACCCATGTTCTTAATGATGCAGAACCTATTGTTATATCTCTCCACTTCAAGTTGTACTTGGTTGTTCTCATCATATAATATCCAAGAGTTAATGTCATCAATGTCTTCATCATCAAAGAATCCACCTTTAATGAACACTGTGGGTGGAGCTTTTATGACAGTTGCAGATGAAGATGCCTTGGATGTAGAAGGTTTACCATGAGATTTGGGAGACAAGGGAAGAGTACCAACACAACAAAATTCTTATAATGTGTACTCACCCAGACCAGGTTCAGTGTACTTGATACAGAGGTTGGAAGTGGCTTGGCTAGATGATGGCTTGAGTAGGGTGGATGGATCCACATAAGATGATGATGAATATGCTTTGGTGTTGAGAGGAATGTAGTTAGGACTTTGGTATTTAGCTTGAAAAGCATGACAAAACTCAAAAGGATTAGGATCGGCATAAACAACAACTTCAACACCGTTATGTGGAAATTTGAGGCATTGATGGTATGTGGAAGGAACTGCTTTGAGGGCATGGATCCATGGACAACCAAGGATGATGTTATAAGGAAGGTCAATGTCAAGAACTTGACAATGGGTGTCAGTAGTGACAGGAACAACTTGGATAGGCAAATGGATAATTCCTTCAGTATCTCTCTCGGCATCATCATATGCTTTGATGATAATGACCTTGGAGGTGTCAACATCTTTCTCAGAATATCCCAATTGTTTGATTAGTTTTAAAGAACATATATTAAGACCGGTTCCACCATCCACTAAGATTCGTTTGATATGGCATTAGTTGACAAACACTTCTATGTGGAGGGCTTTGTTATGTGAAGGATGGATGAAAGGTTGAAGATCTTTGTCAGAGAAGGTGAGATGGCAAGGGGCTGCAATGCTAGCTACCATAGATTGGAATTATGTGGTATCAATATCATTGGGTACCGAAGATTCTTGCAAGGATTTGTCTAGGATACCTTTGTGGGCAAGGGATATGCGAAGCAATTCAAGAATGGAAATATGCGCAGGTGTTTTACCAAGGTGATAAAGGATATTATAGCTAGAAGACGATCAAGAAGGGTTGACAGGTGCCCCTTGTTAGGGTTAGCCGGCAGAAGATATCAATTAAATGCAAATAAAGATTAAACAGAGAAATGGAAATACATAGAATTAATAATAGCGAGAGACAAGTTTTAATGTGGTTCACCCAAACTTGGGCTACATCCACCAAACAGAGAGTCCAATATTATTATCCAGTAAATCAAACTGATTACAATTAGTAATCCCTGCAACTCAATACCACTGCAAAATGCTACAATACAATATGTCAAAACCCTAACCCTTAGCCACTTTTATCAAGCTTTTTGTCAGTTACAAAAATAGGGTTTTCTTATGTCGGTCAATGAAAAAATAACTCCCGGTGCCTTTATAAAATAATAAAAAAATTGTGTGAGGTTTCGGGGGCGCTACCCCTTGACCCCGCCCTGTATCGCGACAGGGAACATGCCAGGGGCGCTACCCCTAGGCCCCGCAAGGGGCGATGCCCCTTGACCCCGTCTTGGGGGTGTTGCCCCTAAACCCTCGCAAGGGGCGCTGCCCCTTGACCCTGTAGGAATTTGGGGGAGAACCGCACCGATAAAAGTGGGGAAAATGTAACCTCCAAGTCTGATTAGGCTCCATATAACAACACCCCTTGAATGGTAACATGACCTCTTCGAGTAGTTATAGCGCAATCGGGTGCTTTGCCTTGGATGGTAATGGTAGAAATGCGAGCATGGTTAATGCGGCCAATCGTGGATGATTCATAGTTGTAATGGATAGCATTCCCTATGTGGAGGTTACTTGTCTTATCATGAGATGGAAGTGGATTCTTGAAAGCATCTAGGTCATAGTTTGATGTTGATTGTTCTAGCGCGCCAGGGGCGCTGCCCTTGGACCCAATAAGGGGCGATGCCCCTTGACCCTATCTTGGGGGTGTTGCCCCCAAACCCCCACAAGGGGCGCTGCCCCTTGACCCCGTAAGAATTTGGGGTGAAACCGCGCCGATAAAAGTGGGGAAAATGTAACCTCTGAGTCTGATTAGGCTCCATATAACAACACCTCTTGAATGGTAACATGACCTCTTCAAGTAGTTACAGCGCAGTCAGGTGCTTTTCCTTGGATGGTGATGGTAGAAATGTGAGCATGGTCAATGCGGCCAATCGTGGATGATTCATAGTTGTAATGGATAGCATTCCCTATGTGGGGGTTACTTGTCTTATCATGACATGGAAGTGGATTCTTGAATGCATCTAAGTCATAGTTTGATGTTGATTGTTGTGTCGGCTATGATGTTGGTGGTGTGATTTTGATTAGACCTTGATCGATGCAATCTTGAATGACATGTTTTAAGCGCATGCAACCATTTGTTTTGTGTCCTTTAACCATATGATATTCACAATATTTGTTCTCTTTGTACCAAGGAACTTTGAAAACCAGTTCATTGTTGGGTGGTGCATCAGGTTGTTGCAAGTATGGGCCTAACCAATGTTGTCATTGATGTCAACATACTCCTGTTGCATTAATGATAAGGATTGGATGAGCTGAATGTTGAGAATATTGAGAAAATTAGTCTCAATCAGGAACAACGAAGAATAGTGATGACAGTAAGGTAAAAGTCAAAGATAAGATGAGGATCAGAGGATGCTGATTAAAGGGTTTGTAGGTATGTGTCTTAAGGTGATCCAGTAGAGATTTTAGAGGTCCGCATCAAGATATGAAGAAGTTGTGGTTGC
This sequence comes from Cunninghamia lanceolata, assembly GCA_027924645.1. NCBI lineage: Eukaryota > Viridiplantae > Streptophyta > Pinopsida > Cupressales > Cupressaceae > Cunninghamia > Cunninghamia lanceolata. The sequence goes on along the minus strand of BSBN01001215.1, from coordinate 15,768,534 downwards.
TAAAGTAAAACCGGTTCCGGTAGGTGTTTAGAGGTGACAGAGTGTTACAGAAAGGTCCGGTGAGATCCGAAAATGCATTTTCCTATTCTACAGATTTGCGGGAGTGTTGGGAAAGTCCTTATGATGTGTCAACTCTATTGGTTCATGGTTTGAAGGTCCGCAAGCATCTATTTATTTGTGACAGTAATGACAGATTGTGTTCTTGAGGTTCCAGGTGAAGGAGAGATGGGTTTCAGTAAGTAAATGAAGTGTCGATGTTCTTGGTGATTCAGGCAAGCTTGTGGAGGTCTTTGGATCGTGTTCAATTCGTGTTGATGGTCTACATTGAAGTTGGAGCTCGCAATAGAAGAATAACTTCCAGATGATGGTGTTCTTCTTGAGATTGGCTGACTGGATCAATTACACATCCTGCAGATGTTCTTGTGGATGTTTTCTGACTTAGATGATCATTCCTAAGTTGATGTCTTGTATAAATAAGAGATTGCAAAGTCATTTCAAAGTTGTGGAAGAAAAGATGAGAATATTGTAGTGAGGAGGAGAGTGAAAGGTAGAGCAGAAGTATTGGGCGTAAATGAAACTGATTCAATTATAGTGAAGATGCTATTCCCTAGTTCATGTATGTGATACTTATCTCTTTGTAGATAGTGTGTCTCTTTTAGGCAGTGAGCCTCTTGTGAGTAGTGTGCTTGGGCAGTGAGCCCTAATTGGCATGTGCCATTTTGTTCCTTCTATTATTCTAACAAAGAATACAATCTTGGGTTAATCACCCCATGGTTTTTCCCTTAACCGAGTTTTCCACGTCAAAATCTTGGTGTCTTATGTGTTGATGTGTTTTTACTTTTGATCTGAATGCATTATATTTTATGATTGATATACTGCTAATCACTAAGAGGATTTAAGTGTGTAATTGGAGAAAGTGATGCACAACTGATTCACCCCCCTCTCAATTGTGTGTCCTAAGTCTAACAATTGGTATCAGAGCTAGGTTCCTCTAAAAAGAGCTTAACCGCTTGAGGAGATCCAGGATATCATCTTACAAGAAGGATAGTCCGAAGTTTGATGGAACCAATTTTAATCTCTAGAAAGGTCGCATGAAATGTCACTTGAGATGTATGGGAATGGCATACTGGACCATGGCTACAACATGGTATGTACCTCCACAGGGTGGTCTGAAAACCCAAAGTGAAATCACAGATGCTGAAAATAATCTGCGGACCATAGAGGCTCTTCTAAGCACATTATTTGATTCAAAGCTCTCAAATGTTATTGACCTACCAACTGCTTTTGAGATTTGGCAAAAATTGGAACTTATACATGAAGGAGACAAGTATGTCAAAAGTGCAAGGTTACAAAGTCTGAAAGGAAATTTTGAAAATCTGAAGATGAGAGAAGATGAAAACATCACTACTTTTATGCCAAGAGTAAATGAGCTTGTTTGTGGGATTAGAAATGTTGGTGGAGTCTTGGATGAAGATGAGATTGTTGGCAAAATTCTCAGATCCCTTCCTGCTTCTTACAAAATCAAGGCTACTGCCATTGAAGAATTTAGAGCTCATACAACTGTCACAAGAGATCAATTGGCTGGAAAATTAGCTGCATTTGGAATGACAGAGTTTGGAGATGACCCTCCCAAGACTGAATCTGCATTCAAAGCTAGTGCTTCTGTTAGAGGTAAACAAAGGTTTGATCCAGGAGAGAATTCATCAAGGAAGCTGTCATGGTATGAAAAAGGAAGAAAATATCTAGAAGAAGAAGAAGTAGAAACTGCTCAACTTGAAGCCCTTATTGCAAAAAGGCTGCCAAGAGGATCCAGTAAGTATGAAAGAAAATTACCTTTTAAGTGTTTTAACTGCAATAAGATTGTTCATTTTGCCTCAAGGTGTCCGGAGAGGTTTTTAAGGCAAAATCCCATCAAGCCAAGGTTCCAAAAGAACTATTACTATGTACATGAAGATGATGATAATGAAGGAGTAACAAATGATGAATCAGAGATAGGAAACAAATCTGAAAATGAATGGGTGTTCATTGCCATCAAGGAAGAAGATCCAATGTCCTCTGTATCTGTCAATCATAAGACTGTGGAAAGAGCTCTGGCTGCCCAAGTTGAAGAGAAAGATGATTGGGTCATTGATAGTGGATGCTCTCACCATATGATAGGTGACAAAAATAAGTTCATAGATTTGGAGAGGTATGAAGGAGGAGTGGTAAAGTTTGGTGATAATTCTGCTGGTAGAATCGGAGGAAGAGGAACTATTTCTTTTGATGGAAGGAACAAAACTGGTAATGTACTGTATGTTGAAGGTTTGAAGCACAATCTTCTCAGTGTTGGACAGCTGGTGGACAAAGGCTATGATCTTTGATTCAAGAATGGAAAATGCAAAATCTTTGAAAGTTCTAGAATAGAGATTGCATCCGGTACTCAAACTAAAGGTAATATCTTCCACTTGGTTGGTACTAGTAAAAGTTGCTTATTTGTTCAAGTTGATCAGAGTTGGTTATGGCACAGAAGGATGTGTCATGTGAATTTTGATAATATCATCAAGATAAGCAATACTCAGGCTGTAAGAGATCTTCCAAAATTGGTGAAGCCTTCTAACAGCTTGTGCAAGGAATGTCAGTTGGGTAAGCTGAGAAAAGTCACATTCAAAAGTAAGGAACTGTCTTCTACCAGATTATTGGACTTGGTTCATACTGATCTTTGTGGTCCGGCAAGAATCATGAGTATTCAAGGTGATAGATACTTCATGCTACTAATTGATGATTATTCTCGGATGATGTGGGTAACCTTTCTAAAAGAGAAATCAGAAGCTCTTGAAAAATTCAAAATATTCAAGGCTATGGTAGAGAATGAAATCGGATTAAAATTGAAGTGTCTGAGGTCTAATAGAGGTGGTGAATTCACATCCGATGGGTTCATAGAGTTCTGTGAGAAACATGGAATTAAGAGACAGTTGTCTGCTCCTAGGACTCCATAGCAAAATGGAGTAGTGGAGAGAAAGAACTGGACCATCTAGGAAGCATCTAGGACCATGATGATGGAAGCAAATGTTCCTCAGATCTATTGGAGAGAAGCTATTAGCACTGCAGTCTATACTCTCAATCGAGTTCAAATCAGAAGCAATACCGGTAAGACTCCTTATGAACTCTGGTTTGGCATTACTCCTACTGTAAGATATTTCAGAGTCTTTGGTAGCAAATGCTACATCAAAAGAGATGAAGATCTAGGAAAGTTTGATCCTAGAAGTGATGAAGGAATATTCTTGGGCTACTCTACTCAAAGCAAAGCATACCGGTGTTATAACAAGAGACTGAGAAAGATGATAGAAAGTACAAATGTGAAGGTTGATGAGGGAATTGAGAAACCCTTGAGGTTTTATGAGTATTATGAAGATGATCAGAATGGTGTTCTGATTCAAGGAACCCAAGCCTCTTCTGAGAGTCAGATTCAAACTAATCCGATAAACCAGGAAGAAGAGATGAGTTTCAATGAGCCTGATCAAGAATCAGAAGTGCATGAAATTCCCAAAGTTCCCAGGTATGTAAGAGTGAACCACTCTAAAGATCAGATCATAGGTGATAAAAGCAAAGGAGTACAAACAAGAAGGAAAATTGCTCAAGATTCAGAAGAGTATTGTCTGATTTCAAAGATTGAACCTAAGACAGTGAATGAAGCTTGCAATGATGAAAACTAGACTAAGGCAATGGAAGAAGAGCTGGTGCAAATTGAGAAAAATCACACTTGGGATCTTGTTCCCAGACCTAGAAACAAGAATGTGATTGGAACAAAATGGGTTTTCTAGAAAAAACTGAATGAAGTTGGTGAAGTAATAAAAAAGAAAGCCAGATTGGTCTGCAAGGGTTATTCTCAAATAGAAGGAGTTGATTTTGAAGAAACTTTTGTTCCGGTGGCAAGAATTGAAGCAGTCAGACTATTTCTCGCTTTTATTGCTTTCAAGGATTTCAAAGTATATCAGATGGATGTCAAATCTACCTTCCTGAATGGTGACTTGGAAGAAGAAGTGTACATTGAACAACTGGATGGTTTTCAATTGTCTGATCATGGTGATATGGTCTGCAAGTTGAAGAAGGCACTGTATGGATTGAAGCAAGCCCCAAGAGCCTAGTATGAAAGATTGGACAAGCATCTTTTGAAGATTGGTTTCAACAAAGGTACTGCTGACAGTAACTTATATTTCAAAATTGATCATGAAAACATCTTGATTGTTGAAGTGTTTGTTGATGATATCATTTTTGGAGGAAGAGATAGTATGTGTAAAACTTTTGCAAATCAAATGAAAAGTGAGTTTGAGATGTCTATGCTTGGTGAAATGAATTTCTTCTTGGGTCTGCAAATCACTCAAACAAAGAAAGGAATCTTCATTTCTCAAACCAAATATGTGAAAGAATTGTTGAAGAAATTTGGGATGGAAGATTCAAAGCCAATGAATACTCCCATGGCAACCGGATGTAAGTTGAGCAAAGATGATGACTCTCCTAAGGCAGATCAGACAAAGTACAAGTCAATGATTGGAGGATTGTTGTATCTCACTCAAACTAGACCAGACATTATGCAAGCTATTCGTCTTGTTGCTTGATTCCAAGATGATCCTAGAGAATCTCATGTCATGGCAATCAAGAGGATTTTTAGATATCTAAAAGGGACAATTGAGTATGGTCTGTGGTATCCTAGAGATCATGATTTCTCTCTTCATGCATATACAGATGCTGATTGGGTAGGAGATGTGGATGACGGAAGAGTACCAGTGGTGGAGCATTCTTTTTGGGGAAGAGATTGTTTTCTTGGATAAAAAAGAAACAAGAGGCAATATCTCTATCTACAACTAAAGCAGAATATATTGCAACAGCAGGTAGTTGCACTCAAGTTTTGTGGATGAAGCAGATGTTAAGAGATATTAAAGTGGAGTATGAGGAGCCTATCACAATTTTCTGTGATAATTCAAGTGCAATAAACATATCTAAGAATCCGATGTTACATTCAAAGACTAAACATATATCCATCAAGTTTCACTTTTTGAGAGAGCAAGTGAACAAGAATGAAGTCAGATTGGAGTTTGTGCCTTCCAAGGATCAGATTGTAGACATCTTTACTAAACCGCTACCTAAGGACTCTTTTGAGTATCTTAGGGAGAAATTAGGGGTTATTACCCCTCTGGTGATGAACTAAGGTGCACTAAGGTGCATCAGTCCAGTGGATATCACAGTCATACCTTGTGATCCAGATTGATGATGGGGAACTGCTACTCAGGGGGAGCAGCAGGTATGATTTTGAAGTGGTGGAATTGCAAGTATGTGCCCTTTGCCATTGATGTCAAAGGGGGAGAGAAGAAATGTGAAAAAAAGTGGTTGTTGATCAAAGGGGGAGCAGTAAAGGGAGAGAAGACATGTGAATGGTTGTTGTTGATAGAGGGAGTTGTGATAGTAAGGAGAAGTTCTTGTCTTGATGGTTAAAATAGTTTTTCACATCATATGTTGCCATCAATGACAAAGGGAGAGATTGTTACAAGTATGGGCCTAACCAATGTTGTCATTGATGTTAGCATACTCCTGTTGCATTAATGATAAGGATTGGATGAGCTGTGTGCTGAGGATATTGAGAAAATTAGTCTCAATTAGGAATAGTGAAGAACAGTGATGATAGTAAGGTAAAAGTCAAAGATAGGATGAGGATCAGAGCATGTAGATTAAAGGGTTTGTAGATATGTGTCTTAAGGTGATCCAGTAGAGATTTCAGAGGTTTGCATGAAGATATGAAGAAGTTGTGGTCGCTCAAGTAAAACCAGTTCCGGTAGGTGTTCAGAGGTGACAGAGTGTTACAGAAAGGTCCGGTGAGATTCAGAAATGCATTTTCCTATTCTACAGATTTGCGGGAGTGTTGGGAAAGTCCTTATGATGTGTCAAATCTATTGGTTCATGGTTTGAAGGTCTGCAAGCATCTATTTCTTTGTGACAGTAATGACAGACTGTGTTCTTGAGGTTCTGGATGAAGGAGAGATGGGTTTTAGTAAGTAAATGAAGTGTGGATGTTCTTGGTGATTCAGGCAAGCTTGTGGAGGTCTTTGGATCATGTTTAGTTCATGTTAATGGTCCGCATTAAAGTTGGAGCTCGCAATAGAAGAATAACTTCCAGATGATGGTGTTCTTCTTAAGATTGGCCGACCGGATCAATTACACATCCTACGGATGTTCTTGTGGATGTTTGCCGACTTAGATGATCATTCCTAAGTTGATGTCTTGTATAAATAAGAGCTTGCAAAGTCATTTCAAAGTTGTGGAAGAAAAGATGAGAATATTGTAGCGAGGAGGAGAGCGAAAGGCAGAGCAGAAGTATTGGGCGTAAATGGAACCGATTCAAGCATAGTAAAGATGCTATTCCCCAGTTCATGTATGTGATACTTATCTCTTTGTAGATAGTGTGTCTCTTGTAGGCAGTGAGCCTCTTGTGAGCAGTGTGCTCAGGCAGTGAGCCTTAATTGGCATGTGCCATTTTTTTCCTTCTATTCTTCTAATAGAGAATACAATCTTGGGTTAATCACCTCGTGGTTTTTCCCTTAACCAGGTTTTTCATGTCAAAATATTGGTGTCTTATGTGTTGATGTGTTTTTGCTTTTGATCTGAATGCATTATGTTTTATGATTGATATATTGCTAATCACTAAGAGGATTTAAGTGTGTAATTGGAGAAAGTGATGCACAACTGATTCACCCCCCCTCTCAATTGTGTGTCCTAAGTCTAACACAGATAATATGACATCTCCTGCTTGGAGAAGCTTACGAAAGACAACGTCCATGGGTTCCCCTAAGGGAGTAAATGGTCGTCGAGGATTTGAAGTTTGTCTTTATCAAGTTCATTGAAAAGGTTGATTTGTTGTAGATGTGGCTTGGATGTTGATAGGAGTTTTTATTGTTTGGATGTTCTTTGCGTCTACAATACTGTCATTAACAACATTCTTGTTCTTGTTCCAAAAGCGGGTTTTATCATTCGATGATTGTGAATTGTTGTCTCTAAAAATCTTGATAGTGCCCTTAGTAATTAAAGCACATTCAATGGTGGTTCCTTTGGAGATGAGTTCATCAAAGGTGCTAGCACTTTGCAATTGTAGTTGGAATGATAGCTTGGGATGAAGATTTTGAATGAAGATATCGAGCTGTTGTTTCTTAGGAATTTCCCATGATAGTTTGCTAGCCATGTTGCACCATCATTGAGTAAATGAGGAAAAAGATTCACCGTTGTTTTGTTTGTTATTAAAAAGATCATTTATGTTTACCTCGTGTTCAATGTTAAAAGTAAAATGAGATCAAAATTTTTTTACTAGTTCCGCAAAGGTCTTAATTCCTGGAGGTAAATGAGAGAACCATTCAAGAGCTTTCCCCGCTAAGCTTCGGGGGAATAGTCTCAATAGATATGTGTCATCTTGAGTGACATCAAGACATACGACATAGAATGCTCTAAGATGGTCATCCGGATTTCCTTTCCCCTTATATTTGTCAAATAGTGGAACTTTGAAATGCGGCAGAAAAGGTGTCATATGAAGTGACTTGTCAAATGGATAAGCGCATATATCTCCTAAGGAAAATGTCTTCTTGGTTTGCCCTACTGCTTTGTTAATCATTTGTTCAACATCCACTTGAGATAATTGTTGTTGTTGCAAAGGGGGTTGATAGTTAGGAGGTGAAATGTAATGTTGTGTATATTGTGGTTGTTGTTACGGAATGTATGTAGGTATGACCATTTGTTGAGGTTGTGTACTCACATTATATGTCAAAGGATTGGTATGCGACACATATGTGTTTGAGGAGTGCTATCCTTGAGACACAAGTGGTGGTTGGGTATATTGTGATGAATTAGCTCCAAAGTTTTGCATCACATGGGAAGTGGAGGATGGATTGGTGTTGCTCAATGGTTGCGAATTGGGAGTTAGATTTGTATTATGGTAAGCACTAGAAGGATTGGTGGATGAAGATGAATAGACACTTGGATTGTTGTTTTGGACAACATAAGGATTGGTGGATGACAATGGATGGACATTCAAGTTTGTGTTTTGGACAACATGAGGATTGGTGTATGTCATGTGTTGGGTGACATTGGGTAATCCTTGAGTTGCATAAGATGGACTGATTGTTCGCAAAGGATTATATGGAGGTGGGATAACATAAGAGATGGGGATGTTAGGAGTGGCTTGTGATACAATAGGTGGATTCATCATGTCAATGAGACTAACATTGGGATTGTACGGTGTGTGGGATGGATTCATGGAGATTGCAAAGACCATATTGGAAGTGATAGGGATGTAAGATGGTGTTTCCACATGTGATGCAATAGGAGTGGTAGTTTGCGATGGTTGCAAAACTTGTATGGCAGGTGATGTTTGGGTAGCTTGTGAAACTTATAGAATTTGTGGTATAGGGATGGCTTGTGAAACTTGCAGAGTTTGGACTTGTGAAACATGGACAGCTTGTGACACTTGAGGCACAGATACGGTCATGGTAGGAGGCGGGGTGTGTTGTGAAACATGGAAAAGTGGAATGCTCAAATTTTGTGAATAGAAAGGAATTACATTGGTTGGAGTTATCAAAGGTTCTAAAGTGTACTCTGAGTGTGGTGGATTGGATGGTGTAGCAGTAGCTAATGAGGGAAATGGATTGGAAGGTGGATTCGAAGGTGCCGCTATAATACTTGGTCCCTTTGCAACAACAACGAGAGTGTTAGGATCATGCTCTCGAATAGAGGATATGTCAAAGTCACTTGGTAACTTGGCTCCCATGAGGGCAAGTTGCAAGAAGTAGCGATTAGGATCAGATAAAATAAGTTTCTCAACTTGGTCCCATACATGTGTGTCTTGAAATTCAGATAGGTCCTCTTGGGATTATTCTTCGTAAGTCTCTATGAATGATTGAGGTTGCACTTGATGTGAAGATGATGGTCCAGCGGTGTATCCTTTAGGGACAAACATATAAGAAGGCATACCAGTTGTGAATTGGCTTGCATCTTTAAGGGGTGTTGATCGCGATTGTTGCATTTTGGCTTCCATCTTAGCTCACAATTTTGCTTCCATTTCAGCTCTATATTGGCTCCTAGTTTGAGGCATGATGTTTGATGTTGAAAGTTGGAGTCAAGGTTGAGACCCAAAAGGTGATGGTTGGCTGATTGTTTGGTTGGTGTTGTTGTTTTACTAGTTTGTTGTTTGCTTTGGTTTGCTAAATGGTTGCTTGGTTGCTGGTTATTGGTTGTTGTTGTTGTTGGTTGTTGGTTGTTGGTTTCTTTGTTGTTGTTGGGTTGATCTTCCCTAGACGATAGCTCACAGACTCAAGGGAAAAGCTAGTTGCTAATGTTACTTGCTGGTATTGCTAGGGCTAAGTAAAGCCAAAAGGATGGTGTTTGGTTGCTGGTTTTGCTGGTTGGTTGCTGTTTTGGGGTCTCAAAAGGACAAAAGCTCAAGAAGTCCAAGGTTTTGATATGCTCAAGATAGGAGGCAATACTCAGGTATCTGTAGATGTTCAAAGGATTGTCAGAAAGCTGATAACAGAGCTAAAGATGGCTGAAAATGTCACTGATTGGGTTGGATGTATATTGATTGCAGATGTTTGACCAGAGGAGAGTGGTAATAGCTTAGAAGTGACATAGATAAGGTCAAAAGTGACTGGTAATAGCTTAAAGGTGACCTGATTTAGTTTTTGAAGATAGACTACAGTATTGACCAAAAGCGAGCAGGTTTGCCCAAGGTGATCAGTTATAGGTCAAAAGTAATTTTCTACAGTTTAAATGCGATACAGTTTATGCTAGAAGCAAGCAATTATTGTTTGAAAGTGTTCTAGATTTTGTAGGAAGTGAACAACTATTGTTTAAAAGTGATTTGGGTTACAGTATGTGAGTAGTTAATGTTCAAATGCGGTCTGTGTCTATCAAGAAATGTGTTGAATGATATTTTTGACAAGAAAATAGTGATTTCAGTCACTCACACTCACAACAATCACAAACTTGTACAACTTAGGCTAGGAAAGGACTGTATTTGTTGAGTCCCCTTGCCGCGCTTATTCAAAGTGGATAGCTTTAGGATCTTGGTAGCACCGGCTTCCCTCCACAACATTCACTTCTCACGCATACCAATATCTAGGTTTCCCAAGGCTTCTCCCCCCACCAAACCTTAGGATTGTCCCTGCTATCTCTACTAAAAACCACGTGAATCGGGGTGGCTTCAAAGGTCCCACCTTTTGCATCAACAAATAGAGGGTTTTTGGCAACTACACAAGGTTGCTAGTAAGGGCATCTGTTTGGGTGGCTATACGTGCGACAACACTACTCTCCATTATGGAGTCTCCCAGCCTTCAAGGGTTATGCCTTGGAGGGTTTTGGGGGAGGTTGGCTGTCGGTATACAACAACAACACCTGTTGTTTGTGGCTTTTGACACAAACACTTTTCTTATATAGCAGTTCGAAAGGACTTGGCTTTAGCCCATTATCGCTTGGGTCGTACCCCTTCTCACACTGGGAAGGCATGCCCTCTAAAGATAATAACAAGTTCTCATACACCCAAGATCCATTTGATAGGTAAGGGGAGAGGATACTTTTTCTATTAAATTTGGGTTACAAACATGCACAATCAAGCAATCAAAAAAGATAAAGCAAGCACAGAGCAAACAATGATTCTTTTTAAGCACCAAGCCCAAATGTTCGTAAATTAGTGATAAAATCAAAAGTATTGGACTGATCAGAGCTGCAACAGATATGTTAGTAGTTTGATAACCTCCTTTTCTTGGACAATCGATAAGATGTTGCACAAATAACTGATTAATAACCAAGAAAATTGAACTGGAAATGATAAAACTGAAAGCGACATAGTTACCAGAGGTGATCAACTGTTGATCAGAAGCGGTCTGTATTTGGCTGAAAGAAAAATGTTATTGCTCAGATGTGATGCAGATAAACCTAGATGCGAAATGATATGGCTTAAAAGTGACGCAAAAAATCAACAAGTGACTGATTATGGCTTATAAGTGACTCAGATCTGCCAAAAATTAGATATAGACAGAAAACCCTAGTTTGCAGAAGGTGATCCAGATAGCTAAAAGTGATCACTATTAGATTAAAAGCGATGCAAATAAAGACAACCAACCCCTGTTAGCTTGTAAGCGACACAAAAAAGACAATAAGCAGCTACTGTTCGCTCAGAAGTGATCTAGAAAATGCTGACAGTGGTAGATTTTGGCTTAAAAGTGATGCATGTGTTTAGGAAGCGACTAGTTTTCGCTCAGAAGCAATTGAAACTTGCCATAAGCGCTCAGAAAATATGATCTTCACAAAAAATAACTTAAAACAACAAAGTTAATCAAGGACGTGGGTCCCACTAGGTGTGCTAAAATGTGATAGGTAAAAATCAGGTTGATAAGATCAAGCATAACAATTGAAACCCTAATCCTACCATCATCAAAGAATCTAATCCAAATGAAATCAAAAGCATGCAATTCAAGAACAATATCACCTAGATTGTATGATTCCTTGTTTGAGATGTAGATTTTTTCCTCAATAACGAACAATTATGAAGATAAAAGTTGTCATGATGGATGGATGATAATGATAATATGCTTAATAGATGCTAAAATGCTCAATATGCTCAATATGATAATATAGACACTATATGAATGTTGGATAGATATAGTATGGAATGAGAGGGTGTTTATATAGAACTCAACCAAAATAAATCAACGGTGGAGATTTGGTGGCTATGTGAATGGCTAAGATGAATTAATAGTCATAGGTGAATGTGTAGATGACAAGTGGAAGAGAGATAAGGCATATGTGTGATCGTGTACATAAAAAGTACTACATGTGAAAGATATTAAATAAAAGATGTAGTACCACTTGTCTTTTCAAATGAAAGAGGCACACATGTCAGCTTATTGAGATAAATGATAAGAGGAAATTAATTAAATAAATAAAATTTATTTAATTAGTTGGAAAATAGGTTTGTGAATGGAATTTTAATTAAATAAATAAAATTTATTTAATTAAAATAGATAGAAATAAGATAATTAAATAATTAAAGATTATTTAATTATAAATTAGAGAAAATAGAAGAAATAGCTAATGAATTAATTAAATAAATATAAATTTATTTAATTGATAGAATAAATAAGTGCTTTTGATGAATAGAGAAATTGCTCAAGTGTGTTAGACAAATGAAGATGGTAGATAATATGATATTTGAATGCTAATGATAATTAGGTCAATTTTGGGTGTCTATAGCCTCAAGTGAAAAATCAATTGTCAAGAATCTAATAAGTGCATATGAGAGCGAGTGTGGGTTCCACCTCACGAACCAAGGATAGTAATGTCACACAACGTGTCATTACATCAACAATAGTAAGCCAACAAACAAAGAAAGCTCATCTCATTAGAAAGACAAGTCAAGCATTGAAAATAAGTAGAAAAACTCTAATGAGAGTCATTGGAAGACGTGAAAAAATTGAGGATCCAAACACAAATGAATTGTGGGCATTCTCTGGGAGACTCCCATAGAAAGACAAAGTTGTTGTTGAAGCCTTGAGATCCCTCATCAAATAATTTTGGAAAAACAACACAAGAGTATCTCCTAATGCAAGAGATGTTGTGACAAGGACAATTGGTTGTCAAAATTGTGAGCCACATCCAAAGCATTTTTTGGATGTGACTCAAACACAATTTTTCAAGAAATTTCAAGAGATGTATCTTGAAGTTAAAATTTTTCAAAGATATTTTGAAATGCTAAAACCTTTCTATGTGAAAATAAATCACACATGCACTACTTGTTGTTGTAGATCACATATTGAATTTTCTAACCATTTTGATGTTTATTGGTCTATATGTTTAGATTTCCATACTAACAATGTTTTACAGGATTGTGGCATGCGTGTCCCACCAACATCTTCCAGAGACTTCATATCAATAGTTTTATGTGAAAGAGAGGAAGGTCAAATATTCTACAGGAAATTATGCTTGGATGGCACATGTCAGCATTGCGGTGGCTTACAACAAATGCCAATATGTGAACATATGGAAAGCACACATGCTCTTGAAAATGAATTAGTAGAGTTCGGCAAGTATAAAATAGTGGCCTACAACACAAAAGATGGTAAAGAAGCAAAGAGGTGTGATTTGGTTATTCAAAAGATTCCAGTGTATCAATTTATGTCTACATTTCATGACTGTATAGTGTATGAGTATGCAAGGCATACCCATAGAGCTCGATGGTTGGACACACAATTCAAGTTATGCAAGGACATGTTTCCACTTGGTACCATCATTTCAGTTGTTGACTTTACAGAGATCTACACACTGTAGCCATAGAATGAGCTGCAATCATAGTATTCCAACTCTATGTAGGTTACTATATTTGTGCAAATAGCATTCATGCATGCAGAAGATAGTACAAAAGATGACAAGAAGATCTTGAGGGAATATCATTTTTATATTAGTGATTATCATACACATTCTACAGAGTTTGTGAAAGGTTACTTTCAGATGTACTACAATTATTTGGCCAGCAGGAGCATATCATTTCGTTAGCATATCATATGGTTAGATAATTGTGCATCACAATTTAAGAATGCATAGATGTTCTTATGGATGAGTAGGATGCATACGATGATTGGTGTTCAACATATGTGGAATTTTTCTGAGGTCAGGCATGGAAAGGGAGAGCATGATGGTGCAGGAGCATGTATCAAAAGAGCATTGACACATCAAGAGAAGAGTTGAAGTACAAAGACAATGCAAAGTTGACAGATGTGAGATCTATTGTCGAATGGTGTAACACTACAATGGGTCCAAGTAATGAAGGCAAATCTACAATTCGTGGATATTTTTGGTTGGTTGATGATTCTAACATTGCAAAATATGAGGACTATTGTACATTGACAGGATTGAGTGAGCTACACTCTTTTAGAAGCTCTAATGCAGGTTCATGGAGTATTCATACACGTCATATGGCATTCTTTTGTTCTTCATGTACATATGAAGCTTGGTATGATTGTGAGTCAAAGAAGTGGGTTGATGAATGGTGTACAAGAGGCCTAAGCCCAGTTGACATGTATCGACTACTGACAACACTACAAATGATAGAGATTGAAACATTGGCTGATTTTGACCATGTTTCAAATCTAGTACAACTAGGTATTATTAGCATTCAAATTTAATAAAATTCAATATGGCATTTTATTTTGTATTTTTTCTTGTATTGTTGAAGTTATATTCATCAAACTGAATTTGCACGTATCAATGCAAGGCATGTTTATGCAGTGATTGCAAATGAACACAATGAAGAAGGAATGGATTATTATTTGTGTCATTGTGTTGAGGCAAAAAAGAAATTAGATTCCCCTATTATAGATGGAGAAAACATCGAGTACCCTATAGGATCAGTGGTTGGTACTGAAACATGACTTAGAAGGTACCCATTGAAGAAGTCCGATGTGTGGGCGTTCGAGGACTTTGACACACATAGGAAAATTCTTCATTATTCTAACCTTGTTGTGGCTTCAAACATTCATTTAATCAAATATGGGGGTAGACCATTGAACAAGACCTTGTGGAAGGTTTGTGGGTCTAATCACGAGGCAATACTTGACACAATAAAGAGTAGACCAGACCCTGATGGTTCATTGGATTGAAGTAGTGGAATGATAGAAAGGTATGTTAGTTTTCTTTTCTATCCTTATTTCACTTTGTATATTTTAGCTACTCATTTGAGCTAAATAGTGCAATTGTATTTGCATTTAGGATTTTAGTATGATGGAGGTAGGCACAATCCTTGTGAAGTTGCCTTTGGATGGAAAGTAAGGTAGGTTTTCATGATTATTTCATGATGATATGTCCTTTACTTTCTATTTCATATTGAGTTTTAATGATGTTACTATGAGTTCTAATTCATTTTAATGATGTTACTATTTTATAATGAGTTTCAATGACAAATAATTGATAGCAGCGGTAAGGGCAGCCTCAATTGATGCCCTACAAGACATTGGATCAAGTGAGAACACCTTTATAGTATTGAATTTCTAGCTCCCAGAAAGGTATTATGACTAAATTTTTAGGATAGGTATCTCTTGGGGCCAAACGAATGGTGCCAATGCATCCAAGTGGGTGGGTAAATTCTAGGGGGATGTCTTTTTAGTGGCAAAGCCTCATGGTCATTCTTGGCTATATCGAACGCAGACAATCTCTTAAGAGCCCTAAGAAAAAAAGTGTGACAAACTTTGGATCAATTGTTCCATCAAACTGTGACACCTAGGAACATTTTTTTTGCATGTATAGGTGGATGTTAGGTCCACCTACAAACACCTACCTCAATTTTATAAGAACCAATTTTGTTTTCCTATGGTGGGAAGGAACGCACGCTTCCAAAATGCGTTAGTTTCATGCAGTGGAAAGGTTCTAGGAGTGACATTTTTCATTCCATAGGTTGTAGGGTCAAACGGACTTCACCAATGCATCGGGGTGAGTGGGTAAATTCCATGGGAGGTCTTGTTTTGTGTTTCAAGTGTCCTAGTCATTCGGGGCAGTAGGCTACCGGCAAAATCCCTTAAGATCCCTAAGATGAAAAACTCCCAAACTTTGACGAAGTAGTTCTTAGAATTCGTGGTAGCTGGGAATGTTCTATTTGGACCTATAGGTGCATGTGGGGTCCATTCATAATAACCTCTATTGGTTTCATTCAACTCCAGTCTATTTGACCGTGCCAGAATCAAATGCATTCTTGCAAAATGCTTCAGTTTCATGTTGTGGAATGCAACTAGGAGTGACATTTTGCATTCCATAGGTTGTGAGGCTGAACAGACTTTGTGAAAATATTGGGGTGGGTGGTTAAATGCCAAGGGAGGTCTTGTTTCATGTTCCAAGTGCCCCAGTCATTTGGGACAGCAGGCTACTGGCAAAGTCCCTTAAGATCCCTAAGACGTAAAAAACTGCCAAACTTTGATGGAGCAGTTCTCAGAATTTGTGGTAGCTGAGAATGTTTCGTTTGGACCTATAGGTGTAGGTGGGTTCCATCCGCAATAACATCTCTCAGTTTCAGTCAACTCCATTCCATTTGACCATGCCGACATCAAACACATTCTTGTAAAATGCTTCAGTTTCATGTTGTGGAAAGGTGCTAGGAGTGACATTTTGCATTCCATAGCTCGTGGGGCTGAATAGACTTTGCCAACACATTGGGGTGGGTAGGTAAATACTAGGGGAGGTCTCATTTTGTGTGCCAAGTGCCACAGTCATTCAGGGCAGTAGGCTACCAGTAAAGTCCCTTAAGATCCCTAAGACGAAAAAACTGCCAAACTTTGATGGAGTAGTTCTTAGAATTTGTGGTAGATGGGAATATTCCATTTAGACCTAAAGGTGCATGTGGGGTCCATCCAAAATAACCTCTCTTGGTTTCGATCAACTCCAGTCCATTTGACCGTGCCAAAATCAAATGCATTCTTGCAAAATGCTTCAGTTTCATGCCGTGGAAAGGTGCTAGGAGTGACATTTTGCATTCCATAGCTCATGCAGTTGAATGGAATTCACCAATGCATCAGGGTGGGTGGGTAAATGCTAGGGGAGGTCTTGTTTCATGTGCCAGGTGCCCTAGTCGTCCAGGGCAGCAGGCTATCGGCAAAGTCCCTTAAGATCCTTAAGACGAAAAAATTACCAAACTTTGACGGAGCAGTTCTCAAAATTTGTGGCATATGGAAACATTTTGTTTCAACCTAAAGGTGCATGTGGGGTCCATCCACAATAACCTCTCTCAGCTTCATTCAAATCCAGTCCCTTTGACTGTGCCAGAATCAAACACATTCTTGCAAAATGCTTCAATTTCATGTCGTGGAAAGGTGCTAGGAGTGACATTTTGCATTCCATAGCTTGTGGAGCCAAATGGACTTTGCCAACACATCAGTGTGGGTAGGTAAATGCCAAGGGAGGTTTCATTTCATGTCCCAAGCACCCTAGTCGTTCGGGGCAGTAGGCTAGCCTCTCTAGAGGGACTTTGCTGGTAGCCTGCTGCCCCGAACGACTGGGGCACTTGGCACACAAAATGAGACCTCCTTTGGCATTTAGCTGCCCATCCCAATGTGTTGGTGAAGTCCATTCAGCCCCATGAGGTATGGAATGCAAAATGTCACTCCTAGCACCTTTCCACAACATGAAACTGAAGCATTTTGTAATGTGTTTGATCCCAGCATGGTCAAATGGACTAGAGTTGAATAAAAATGATAGAGGTTATTGTGGATGGACTCCTTGTGCACCTGTAGGTAAAAATGGAGAATTCTCATCTGCCATGAATTCTGAGAACTGCTCCATCAAAGATTGGTAGTTTTTTCATCTTAGGGATCTTAAGGGACTTTGCCGGTAGCTTATTGTCCCAAACGACTGGGGCACTTGGCACATGAAACAAGACCTCCCCTGACATTTACCTTCCCACCCTGACATGTTGGTGAAGTTCGTTCAGCTGCATGAGCTATGGAATGCAAAATGTCACTCCCAACACCTTTCCATGGCATGAAACTAAGGCATTTTGTAAGAATGCGTTTGATTTGGAATGGTCAAACGGACTTGATTGGAATGAAACTGAGAGAGGTTATTGTGGAAGGACCCCACATGCACCTATAGGTCCAAACAGAACATTCCCAACTACCACAAATTTTAAGAACTGCTCCGTCAAAGTTTGGTAGTTTTTTCATCTTAGGGATCTTAAGGGACTTTGTCAGTAGCCTACTGCCTCGAATGACTGGGGCACTTGGCACATGAAATGAGACCTCCCCTAGCATTTACCAACTCACCCCAATGTTTTGGTGAAGTTAGTTTGGCCTCACAAGCTATGGAATGCAAAATGTCACTCCTAGCCCTGAGGATTCAATCACGTAGTCCTTAGGTTGATATGACCATTCTAAGCTTGACATATGACTGCTACCATTTACATATAACTGTACATTTATAAAATGAGTTTTCTAAGATCTTTATAACAACCTTCTCTATTTTGTTGGGACATCACTATCCTAATATGTGTTGACAGTGCTAAAATGTGAATAATGGTATGATGATTATTAAATACTCTTAGGACCTTGATGACTGTCCTAGTAATCATATGACATGATTGACTTGATGGGGCTGTCTTCCCTTCTTAATTTAGGATTTCTACTCTCTGATTACCAACACAACTATCTCTTCATTATGACAGTCACACGTGCAAGTTCCATTTTGAGAAAGCCCTACTCTTTTTGGCCTAAAACGACCCTATTTTAGTGTATTTTTTAGATCTATTGTGTTAGGTGAGTGATATCTACAAGGGGAGTGTTTATACATGTTAGATATGCCACTTACACCTTCCCTATCAATATTAGGGCCTGATCAATCCATTTGGTATCTGCTGTTACAAAACAGTCTGTAAAATAGGCCTAATTTGACTGTAACAGTCCAAGTTTTATCTATTCCATACAAAAAAAGCCTACCTAAGTTGTACATATGTTTAATAAGGGCCAAAAGGGTATCCAAATCAAGTTTCAAATCTTAATTATCATGTGTATTAAGGTAGTTATTACATAAAAGGTCTCTGAGAAGGGCTACAAGCTCCTAGACCACTTACAAAGCAAGTACATGTTATACTAATCACAAAGCTCTGCCCATGCATGGATATCTTCCAAAACCCAAAACCTTTGAAATGGTAGCTTTGGAACATGGTATAGACATCCATCAAAGCATAAAGCATATAGGAATTTTGTCAAATGTTCTAGTTGTAAGTACCCTGCAAGACATGTATGCAAAGTGTGGAAGCATATACAACGAACATGAACTATTTGACATGATGCCTCAAAGAAATGTTGTCTCATGGAATGCAATGATTGCAAGATATGCACAAAATGGATTTGTTGAAAATACTTTAGAAACTTTCAAGTAAATGAAGAAAATGACTATCTAAAATATAATCCTAGGAATTATAGTCTTCCTTAATACTAGTTTTATGGCTATCGTCCTCTCTAAGTGATAATATATAGTTGATACTATACCCTATGTGATTATTTACCTTGAGAAACTTGTAGTTAGACCTTGTCTTCATTCTCCAAAATATCCATGACAAAAGATAAAAGCAATGAGAAATATTCATGATTGCCATGGGTAGCAAGTTGTTCATGATTGTAACAGTCCTAAAAAATTATCATGGAAAAATTCCTTCTTTTAGTGTTTGATATTCCTTGAAATCCCTTTGATTACCCCTCACACAATAAGAAAACTCCTCAACCTCATTTTCATGGCGATTTCTTTAGTCATAGGGTCTCTAAGATGGCATAATGATAGTCTTTCATGACTGTGATAGCAATAGATACTCTTTTGAAACCTTCTTTGAAACTGACTTCTCACATTCACCTAGTAACTTCACCTTTTTGACACATCATGGCCTTGATAAGGAGAAATTTAGCATGGTCATACATCTTTCAAGGCAATCCCCCTATGGATAACAACCTTATGATTTCATGATAGTCCCTTGACTGTCCATGCTTTTGATTGTTTTGTGCCTTCTTGACTATGTACGATGGTAGGGTTTGGAAAGATGGAAATTTTTTGTTGAAATTCACAACATCTTGATGGTATCGTGACCATGATCTCTTCATATGATTGTTATCACCCAGATTTGTACCCTTACATGCAGTTGTGAAACATCAGCAATCTGGAGTAACATGGGAATGATCTCTAAGTGTGGGACTTTGCTAAATGAGATCAGACCTTCGAAGAAGGCCAGCTTCCTTAACTAGTTATCACCTAAAACTACTAAATATTCAGAGGAAAAGGGAGAAGGAAATGCTCTAAAATGAAGGATGAAACAAAAGCTTGAAAACAAAGGGTGATACACCAAGTTTAATAAGAGAACCCTCACAATACTGAGAGAATGCACAACATAACCAAATATAGCAATCATACATACATAGATTTAGCTGATCCTAGCAAAGGTGAGAAACCAGATGATTGAAAGGAACAATACGTTCACAGGCAAACATATGCAGATTCACACTAAACTAATATTCAGTCAAAGAGGTAAAAATAGCTTGCATATATTTAATGGGAAGGCAAAGTTACAGTAGTAGAAAGCTCTGTTTGGAAACAGAAAAGCCTCAATGCTAAAAAAATTTCCAACCTTTATTTACATCTCTCAAATGCATATATATATCATTCCAAACTAACCTAGGTCGGTTACAAAATCGCTCTAAGAGCTGTATCAAAAAATATATCCTGAAGGGACGTCCAACTGCAAGGAGTTATGGCGCAAAAGATCTGGAACTGGTGCAGATGGAAGATATTTTCAGACTTCAATGCTGAAGAGACTTAATGTCTCAAATTACTACTTGGAACCTATTTCCTTTCATGTTTCTTGTTCATCATTCAATCAGCAAAAGTTGAACTATCATCGAACTCTTGAACTTGGTTCATCGGGTTCAATGGTTCAATCGCTATCCATTGGTTACTTCGTTGAAGGCTTGAACTATTCATTGGGTTCAATGGTTCATTGAGCTATTAATCGAGTTCAAGGTTCAATGTCGAAACTCAGGTTCAATGGTTCAACCATTGGTTCGAGGTTCAATGGTTCATTGAACTGGTCATCGGGTTCAAGGTTCAATGTCAAAACTTGGGTTCAATGGTTCAACCATTGGTTCGAGGTTCAATGGTTCAACTGATGGTTCAATGGTTCAACCATTGGTTCAAGGTTCAATGGTTTAATCGATGGAGATTGAAGGTTTGGACATCGGTAAGAAAATTATCATCGGCGAAGTTTAGAGATATCTCTCCGACTGCCAGTTTCTTTTCGATGGATGGTGAATGGTTAACCCATTGGTTTTGTCAGCATATGTGTCGACAGTCTATATTCTTTTGGGCATGTATATATACTATGGTTATGCCTGATGTCCAATGCATGTGGGATTAATCATCTCACTAGAATGCGAACTGTCAGAAGGCAGTTACGTGATGGTTGTGACAGCGATGTTGAGTCAGTTGAAACGAGCAGTTAGGGCAAAAGTGAAAATGGTTTTTTGCTCTTGAAGACTATGGTTTATATACAGATTTGGTGAGCTCATCATAGGTGTGGAAGAGATTCGATTATACAGTTTTATTCTATAAATATATAGATGAAATAAAATGGTTTTGTGTAATTGTTGAGAATCGATACCTGAGCAAAAGAGCTGGAATCTCTATTGTAACTATTCTGTTTACTGTAATAAAGATAGTCTCTCTTGTGGTGGTGGGTTTTTTACCCAAAAGGGTTTTCCCACGTACATCTGGTGTCATTCTTTGTTGTCTTGATTGTTTATCCTATTTTTCTAGTGTATTCATCTGTTGTTTTTGAATCGAAAGCTACCTGACTGCATTATCCCCTTAGAATTAACATTAGGGAAGTTGTATTCCGCACCTCTGCTTTCCTTTCAAGTGGTATCAGAGCCTGGCCAGTTGTGTTATCCTTGTTGGTAGGTTGGGTTTTTTGTGTTAGTTCAGAAAGTGGGACTTCTGTAGAGGTCTATTCTGTTAAATAAGATGGCAAGTACATCAGGAAAAATAGACATTGAAAAGTTCAATGGCACAAACTTTAAGTTGTGGAAAATTAAGGCTAAAGATTTGTTGGTCGATAGAGATCTATGGATTGTTGTGTCTGCGGTTAAACCTACAAGAATGAAACAAGAAGATTGGGACCTAGCTGATAGAAAAGCCAGAGGACTGATAAGATTAAGTCTTGCAGATTTTGTTCTATTGAACGTCCATGAAGAGAAGTCAGCCAAAGATTTGTGGAAGAAGTTGGGAGATATTTACCAGGGAAAGTCCTTGGTGAATAAACTATTCCTCAGAAAGAAGTTGTATTCTCTGAAGATGGATGAAGGTGCATCTGTAGCAGACCATCTGAACACATTTAATCTAATTGTTGCACAGTTGATGTATGTAGGTGTAAAAATAGAAGAGGAAGACCGTTGTATGCTTCTATTGTGTTCCTTACCTGACTCATGGGATCATCTTGTGATGGCTATTGGAAGTACAACAACCACGTTTACAACTGAAGCTGTTGTTACCTCATTGTTATCTGAAGAGATGCAGAGGAAATCTTCTGAGACAGCCAAAGAGGCTCTGTCTGTTCAAGGTAGATCAAAGGAAAGAGGTAAGAAGGACAAGAAGTCTAAGTCCAAATCAAAGGGGAGATAGAAATCTCCTGGCACAAAGTCCAAGGTGAAGTGCTGGAATTGTGGGCAGAAAGGACACATCAGAAGAGATTGCAAAGAGGAGAAAAAGAAGAAGAAGAACTCTTTTGACAACGATTCTTCTCAGAGTGATGTTGATGCCTTCATTGCTGCCTTGGCAACGCCTGCATCTGAAGATGTATGGTTGGTGGATTCAGGAGCGTCTTTTCATATGACATCTCACAGAGAGTGGTTCACAAAGTATGAACCGTATGTTGGTGGGAAGGTGTTCCTAGCAAGTGATTCAACACTAGAAATTGTTGGCCGAGGACGAGTTAGAATCTAATTCCCAGATGGCAGGATAAAGGGAATGAATGGAGTTCTTCACATACCAGGTCTGGCTTGAAATTTACTTTCTGTTAGTAAGCTTAATGATGTTGGAGTGCAAGTTACTTTTGTGAATGGTAGCTATAAGATGACTAGAGGTTCTATTGTACTGGCAAAGGGTGAATAGATTGGAACTCTGTATAGGTTAGATGCTAAACCAGTATGCTGTAATAGTGTTTCTGTAAAATCTGAAAAAGCTACTATTGTAACACATGATGCAAACTCTATGGAAGTTAAACTTCCTGCAGAAAAAACAATGCTCTGGCATCATAGACTTGGTCACATAGGTGAAAAAGGTTTAAAAACCTTGAAAAATAAAACCCTGGTAGATGGGTTGATTGACTGTAATCTGGAGTTTGATTTCTATGAACATTGTATATATGGAAAATAGAACTGTGTTTCTTTTTACTCTAGTTCTCATAAATCTTCTGGTGTTCTGGACTATGTACATTTTGATGTCTTTGGTCCAGTTGATGTTCCTTCTTTAGCGAAATCAAGATACTATGTATCATTTATTGATGATTATTCAAGGAAGGCATTTGTATATTTTTTGAAAAATAAATCAGAAGTGTTCAGTCAGTTTAAAGAATTTAAAACTCTTGTGGAAAATTAGACTGGTAGAAAAATAAAATGCTTGAGAACGGATAACGGTGGTGAATATTGCAATGCGGATTTTGATAAATATTGTGTAGATCATGGTATAAAAAGGCATACGACTACATCTTATACTCCACAGCAAAATGGAGTTGCTGAAAGGTTGAATAGATCATTGATGGAGAAAGCAATAAGTATGTTGAGTTATGCTAGTCTTGAACAAAGGTTTTGGGTTGAGGTAGTTGCTACAGCTTGTTACTTGCTGAACTGTTCTACTTCAGCATTGGTTGATAAGACACATATGGAAGTGTGGTCTAGAAAGAAGCCCTCTTTGAGACATCTTCGTGTCTTTGGCTGCGAGGCATATGCTCATATTCCTGAGGTAAAAAGGTCTAAGCTAGATTACAAGGTAGTCAAATGTATCTTTATTGGCTATGGAGTCGGTGTTAAAGGGTACAAGCTTTGGGATCCTGAAACTGAAAAAATAATTTACAGTAGGAGTGTAATTTTCAGAGAGCTGAAACCTTTGGTTATTGATCCTCAGCTGGAGAAGATAGAAAAGAAGAAAGAAAAGAGTGTTGTTAATATTCCTTTGACCCCTGTAAAAGAGGAACAACAAACACCAAGTGTAGATGATTCAGATGTGAGTTCAAGTAGCTCTGAAGATTCAGATCTAGAGCAAGAACCTAAACCAGCACCTCAACCATTGAGGCAGTCTACACGTGAAAGAAGACAACCAGATAGGTATGGATTTTCAGTATTTGATTCAAGTTGTGCCTATGCTTTACTTACTGATACTGATGAACCTAGGACTGTGAAAGAAGCTATTAGTTTATCTAATTTAGATTCTTGGTTAGAAGCCATGGATAATGAAATGTCATCATTGGAGAAAAATGGACCCTGGGATCTGGTGCCCTTGCCTGAAGGTAGAAAACTTGTGGGTTGTAAGTGGGTATTTAAAAAGAAATATGGTCTAGATGGTAGTATTGATAAGTACAAGGCAAGACTGGTTGCTAAGGGGTATTCCCAAAAGGAAGGTATAGATTATGGAGAAATCTTTTCTCCTGTAGGTAAGCTGACATCCATTAGATTTCTGTTGTCACTTGCAGCATCATATGATTTTGAAATTGAGTAGATGGATGTGACAACAACATTTCTTCATGGGGACCTTGAAGAAGAAATTTATATGTCCCAGCCAGAGCATTTTGTGGTAAAAGGTAAAGAACATCTGGTATGTAAACTTAAGAAGTTTCTTTATGGTTTGAAGCAATCTCCCAGAATGTGGTATCAAAAATTTGATATGTTTGTTCTATCTTTAGGATATGTGAGATCTAAATCTGATCACTGTGTTTATTATAAAACTGATGGTGATTGAATTCTTATAATTGCACTATATGTGGATGACATGTTATTCATTGGCAATGCTAAGGGGATGATCTCAGATTTAAAAGCTCAGTTGTCCTTGAAATTTGAAATGAAGAATCTGGGGGCAGCAAAGTACATTCTGGGAATGGAAATCAAAAGGGACAGATCTAAGAGAAAGCTTTGGCTCAGCTAGAGCAAATATATTACCAATGTTCTTGATAAATTTAATATGTCTGATTCCAAACAGCTAGTTGTTCCAGTTTTGCAGGGAATGAAACTATCTATTGAAGATTGTCCAGAATCTTCGAATGAAATTGATGATATGAAAAAAGTGCCTTATACAAGTGTTGTTGGTAGTTTAATGTATGCAATGGTCTGTACCAGACCAAACATTGCCCAAGAAGTGGGAGTTTTGAGCCGGTTTATGGCGAATCCAAGCAGATCAAATTGGGATGCTGTGAAAAGAGTTATGAGGTATTTGAAGGGAACTTCTGATTTTACTATTTGCTATCATGGAAACTCAGTTGGATCTCAGAGGTCTATAAGCATTTAGGGTTATGTTGATTCTGATTGGGCAGGGGACATTGATAGTAGAAGATCCAATAGTGGATATGTATTCACGTTAAATGGTGGTGCTATCAGTTGGATGAGCAAGCAGTCAGCTGTAGTCGCTTTGTCCACAAGAGAGGCAGAGTACATGGCAGCTACTCGTGCATGCCAAGAAGCCGTTTGGTTGAAGAGGTTGTGTTCTGATGTTGGTTTTAATGCAGGGTAGATACAAATACACTGTGATAGTCAAAGTGCTATATGTTTGGCGAAGAATCCTACATTTCATGCTAGGACAAAACATATTGATGTCCAATATCACTTTGTTCATGATATGGTGGAAGATAGGAAGGTGAAGCTTAAAAGATTGACACTTTGGAAAATGCCGCTGATGTCTTAACTAAACCAGTAAGCATGGCCAAGTTCAGATGGTGTTCAGATGAAATGGATCTTTAGGCCCATAATTTTTAGTAATCAAATGAGGATTATGAGGTAGCAGTAATCTCTTTGACAAGTGGGAGATTGAAGAGACTTAATGTCTCAAATTACGGCTTGGAACCTATTTCCTTTCATGTTTCTTGTTCATCATTCAATCAACAAAAGTTGAACTGTCATCAAACTCTTGAACTTGGTTCATCGGGTTCAATGGTTCAATCACTATCCATTGGTTACTTTGTTGAAGGCTTGAACTATTCATCAGGTTTAATGGTTCATTGAACTTTTCATCAGGTTCAAGGTTTGATGTCCAAACTCAGGTTCAATGGTTCATTGAACTGTTCATCGGGTTCAAGGTTCAATGTCAAAATTCAGGTTCAATGGTTCAACCGATGGTTCAATGGTTCAACCATTGGTTCAAGGTTCAATGGTTTAATCGATGGAGATTGAAGGTTTGGACATCGGTAAGAAAATTATCATCAGCAAAGTTTAGAGATATCTCTCCAACTGCCAGTTTCTTTTCGATGGACGGTGAATGCTAAACCCGTTGGTTTTGTCGGCATATGTGTCGACAGTCTATATTCTTTTGGGCGTGTATATATACTACTGTTACACTCGATGTCCAATGCATGTGGGATTAATCATCTCACTGGAATGCAAACTGTTAGAAGGCAGTTACGCAACGGTTGTGACAACGATGCTGAGTCAGTTGAAACAAGCAGTTAGGGTAGAAGTGAAAATGGTTTTTTTCTCTTGAAGACTGTGGTTTATATATAGATTTGGTGAGCTCGTCATAGGTGTGGAAGAGATTTGATTATACAGTTTTATTCTGTAAATATATAGATGAAATAAAATGATTTTTTGTAATTGTTGAGAATCGATACCTGAGAAAAAGAGCTGGGATCTCTATTGTAACTATTCTATTTACTGTAATAAAGATAGTCTCTCTTGTGGTGGTGGGTTTTTACTCGAAATGGTTTTCCCACGTACATCTGGTGTCATTCTTTGTTGTCTTAATTGTTTATCCTATTTTTCTAGTGTATTCATCTATTGTTTTTGAATCAAAAGTTACCTGACTACATTATCCCCTTAGAATTAACATTAGGGAAGCTGTATTCCGCACCTCTACTTTCCTTTCAAATGCAAGCTACTGAATCATGTCTATCTTCAACCATGAATATCTAAAATATCTGAAACATGGCGGTTCAAGAGATATTTCCAGTCATTAATGCGAGCTGCTTTATCTTAGTGCAGCAATGAATGCAAGAAATATCTACATCTGCTCAAAACGGTCGCAGAAACGTCCACTCACCCAAAACATGCGGCTCCAAATCTAAAATTAAAAAGTGAGAATATTCCCTTGAAAATCCTACCAAATGAAAGAGGAGGCAAAAACATGTATTTTTGCCTTTTACAGCATGTGGAAATTCTCTAAAATGGAGGAGATATAGGCGGTCAAAGTTTCGGTCAACTACCTGTATATATCACTTTGCATCTGTGTATATATCACTATCTAAATCAGCCTCTAAAACTGCCTTTGCATGTACAAAGCGCCTGTATGTATCAGGCTGTGGAATGTCCTCCAGTCGAGCCACCGATGTACAAAAATCCCTTGTATATCCCTTTGCTTTTGGTGCCTAAATGACCCTTTGAAATTGCCCTGTGTATATGCATCTAAAAATGCATACAAACGTGGGCCTTTACCTTTTGAATCAGCCCTTGTATCACCTGCCACGTGGCACCACTTGATTCGCCTTTGAGCTAGTCCTGAGAAGCATCACTGAAAATTGTATATGCATATCAGCGGTCGGAATGACTACGAACTGAGTTGCCGATGCATCTGTCTGGCCAATAGCCTTTGTATATGACCCATTGCATATTGCATTGTATATACAACATACAATCACAAATATGCAAACCATTTAGAACTCAAAAGATTATGAAGCAAGCTTGAAAATACCATCGGGTTTGGTTTGCATGTATCCTCTTTGTATGTTGGCATATACAATGCCCATAAGATGCAAGCTGGACACCAGCCACTTTATCCATCAGATTGGGAGAAAATTGAAATCCAGGCCTTGTATTTTCATTGTTTGTATATCAGCATATACAAATACCATATACATGCAAGCCGCAGATTCCAAAAGATCATTAACTATATTTGAGTTCCCAGTCGGGTCCGCCATGTATGTTTTCCCCTTGTATGTATCCTTTGTATGTCGCATATACAATGCAAACATACAAGCAAATTATACATACAAACTTCAAAATCTGCCCTTTATCAACTGGAATGTATGCTCCCTTTAGATCCGACTTGTATATTAGGAATACATATTTGATTGTATGTGCAAACATACAATCACAAATATACAAGCGATGGGCCCCACCCTTTGCATCTCCTCCTTGTATGTCGAACACATACAATCTCCATTGTATATTTCTATGTATATTGGCCTTGTATCTATTCTTTGCATGTGCACCGATATACATTCTCTTTTGTATGTGCCCCCTTTGTATGTCGGCCCTTGTACCTGACCCTTTGTATATTCACCGCCGATGCATCTACCCGATATATAATCAACTGTAGTTGATGTATGTTATCTTTGTGTATTGGCCTTGTATGTGAAAACATAAAAGGATCTTTGCATATACATCGGCCGTCAGGGAGACTTTAAACTTGGCCGCCGATGAGGCTGATCTGGCTGATGACCCTTCCACTGTAGCAAATGCATGTTTCCAGCTTTGTATGTTTCCATTGTATATCGAACATACATTGGCGATATACAAGCAAAACCTTGTATATCCTTTGCATATTCCCTTGTATGTACAAAGGCGAATGTATATGCGAATGTACATTCAAGAATGCATACAAAATATAAGTTATGAAAATGAGAAACTTGTGCAATAGAAAATGCTTGAAGCTAAAAGATTTCTGGGCTTTTCTGAGTTTTTTGCATGGAATTCTTAGGCAAGATTTTGAGATTTTTTGACAAGGCATGCATGATTACTTGAAATATTTATCTTTGTAGGGTCATTTTCTAAAGGATTTTCAAGGAAAATACAAGGTGAATTATTTAACTTTGGGCAGAGGAAAGTAGGTCAACATTTTGGTGACTTCTATGGGATGTTTGCCTACTAAACATTAGATTAGTGGCCTTGTGCATCCATTGGGCATGGAGTCAAAAAGAGACTGCAACAAGAACAGAGGAGCTAGAACATGAGCAAGCTACCAAGTGAAAACAAAAACAATAAGCAAGCATGTATCTCCTAATGAGAATACAACAATGTGCAAAGGCACTTATTGAAAGGAAACCTAAAACTGAAATAAAATCTACTATAATCCTAAACTAACCAGTCAGAGGTGACTTTAAACAAAGCCATTAACTGGTTCTTGAAAGTAACTGCCCTTTCTTAACAATTTACAATGTTTCTCATACATGTGGGCAGTTAAAAAGAGGTGAGGAGGGAATGGGCATATGACAACTTGATAAAACACCCCCCATAAAATGGAGATAAACTCACTTATCCACCTGGATTGATTGCTAATAACTTGATGTGAATAAATAGGCTGATCTCATTCATTTTGATGTTCAACTTCATGCTTAGAGGTAAGCATGATAAGTGGTAACTCTTCTCGATGTGTCCCTAGCTGGGCTAGATGCCTGATTGTGCATCCCCTTGAAGTGACATGCAAATCATCATGGTTGATCTCATGTCTTTGTTCTGATTCTTTCTCTTTTTGCTGGTCTGAATACTCTAGCTCTTGTATCTCAATTAGAGATATAGTTGTCTCCACCTCATGAACAAGATGCTCATGATTTTCTAACCTAGGCTTAGAAAATGAGCCATGCACATGCTCAAAAGAGAAAAACTCCCCACCAAGAAGCTGATATCCCTGCTGGATAATAAAGAACAAATCTTCAATTTGCTCTTGCCCATGTTTAATCTCCTCATTATTTTCAATAAAGCATGGAAGCTCCTCAAGCATATCAACATCATCAGCCTCTGCATCATCTAGCATAGGGCAACATGCTTGCCCTTCTTTATGGTTTGGAACCTCACTGTCATTCTCAGCCTCAACCTGCAACAATCTACCATCATTTTCACAATTCCCATGTTTGATATCCATGACCGGTTGCCCATCCTCTTCATCTTCAACATAATCAGGTAGCTCGTGAAGTAGGGTAGGATCATCCACTTCTGAAGTGAACTTAACAACCTTTTCCCCTATGCCTCCATCCTTTGACTGCAGCTCCACTGGATTGTGTTTAAGTTACCTCTACAGCTGAAGGTTTTCCCAATGCGCTCTTTGCACTTCAACCTTTTTTGTTTGATCGGATGCATGAGAAAAGGCTTCAAACGAACTAAAGGCTAGAGGACTCAAACCCTTATTTTGGTTAACAGTACTCACAGATGCAATAGGTTCAAATAATTCTATCTCTATCACTGCAGGAACAAATTACTCCTCATTAGTTTTATCTTCTCCCACCTCCTCTTTTGGCTCATCTTTCCAATTATCTTTTGGGATTGTAAACACATGCTCTTTCAACTTAACAATTTCATCATTACTGTCCATGCTAGGTCCATCCAATAAGGGGATTTGAAAGGGCTACAAATAGGAGATAGGGGGTTGAATTTGTGTCAGAACAGACTCCTGTGCAGGCTGAGGGCCTCTAAAACTTGGGATTTTAAAATTGGGAAGCAGTTTTGGAGGTGCAGATGGATTATCCTACCTGAAGCTTGGAATCTTAAATTTTGGGGCTTCTTCCGCAGTAGGCTGAGCAGGTGTGAAAGGGAGAGGATGTTTGAAACTAGGAATGGAGGGGATTGCTTGGGTTTCACACCCCTTTTGGCATTGATAATCTAAGTAAGCTTTGGAGGTGCAGATGGATTATCCTACCTGAAGCTTGGAATCTTAAATTTCGGGGCTTCTTCCGCAGTAGGCTGAGCAGGTGTGAAAGGGAGAGGATGTTTGAAACTGGGAATGGAGGGGATTGCTTGGGTTTCACACCCCTTTTGGCATTGATAATCTAAGTAAGCTTGACTACTTTGCACCTGAGCAGACAAAAGCTTCATTTGCTCCTTTTTAGCAGTTATCTCTCCTTCAAGATTTCTTTCAAACTGTATTCTTTTTGTCACCCGCTCTTGATTATAAACAGTGGATTGCTCAACCAACTCTTGCTGCTGCAAGATAATCTTTTTTTGCTTCTCAATTTCAACCAACATCCAATACATGTGTGAGAACTCCTTACTGATATCACTGATCTTCATCTGTTCAAGCTTTTGGCTCAAATCCCACAAAAAATAGTCAAACTTTTGGATCAGATCCAATACATTCTGGTAAGGGTGCGCTTGAGGCCAACTGTGTGAATAGTCATGTTTGACATCAAAAACCTCTTCTTGGGGTTGAACTTGATCATATATCAGTTGATATTAAGGTTGAGCAGGGATGGGAGGGTGAAAAACATGATAGAACTGTTGGTAATCTGATGTTACTGGGTCATTTGGAATAAAACCAGCAAGTTGTTCTGTGTGATATGATTGGTAAGAGGGTATACATGCATGATCTTCATGGAATGGAGGTGAAAAACCATCATAGTACTGATAACTAGACATTGCAAGAGTAAAGCATGAAATATAGGCAAGTCTAGATAACTGATTTGAAATGTATATAGACAACAGGATCTTGAAACACTAAGAAATGAGTTATAACACTAAATAGAGTCACCAGGTGCTGAGAAAATAGTTTCAAATAGTAGAAAACTAACAAGTAGCACCAACCTCATTAGTTGCTTATACTTGGACTGCTGAAACTAGCTGATTTTTCACTTGTAGAGTCGCTAGGTGTGTGAATATTGCCTCTGCAGGCTGATGTTGTTGACATACACACCAAATATCAATAATGAATAAAGGACTTGTGGACTATGATAGTCCAATCTATCTCACCAGGCATGCCAAAGTTGTTATCACCCAGATTTGCACCTTTGCATGCAGTTGTGAAACCTCAGCAATCTAGAGTAACATGGGAATGATCTCTAAATGTGGGACTTTGCTAAATGAGATCAGACCTCTAGAGAAAGCTGGCTTCCTTAACTGGTTATCACCTAAAACTACTAAATCTTTAGAGGAAAAGGGAGAAGGAAATGCTTTAAAATGAAGGATGAAACAAAAGCTTGAAAACAAAGGGTGATACACCAAGTTTAATAAGAGAACCCTCACAATACTAAGAGAATGCACAACATAACCAAATATAGCAAGCAAACATACACAGATTTAACTGATCCTAGCAAAGGTGAGAAACCAGATGATTGAAAGGAACAATATGTTCACAGGCAAACATATGTAGATTCACACTAAACTAAAATTTAGTGAAAGAGGTAAAAATAACTTGCATATATTTAATGGGAAGGCAAAGTTACAATAGCAGAAAGCTCTGTTTGGAAACAAAAAAGCCTCAATGCTCAAAAAATTTCCAACCTTTATTTACATCTATTGAATGCATATATATATCATTCCAAACTAACCTAGGTCGGTTACAAAATCACTCTAAGAGCTATATCAAAAAATATATCTTGAAGGGACGTCCAACTGCAAGGAGTTATGGCGCAAAAGATTTGGAACTGGTGCAGATGGAAGATATTTCCAGACTTCAATGCAAGCTGCTGAATCATGTCTATCTTCAACCATGAATATATGAAACATGGCGGTTCAAGAGATATTTCCAGTCATTAATGCGAGCTGCTTTATCTAAGTGCAGCAATGAATGCAAGAAATATCTATATCTACTCAAAATGGTCGCGGAAACGTCCACTTGCCCAAAACATGCAACTCTAGATGTGAAATTGAAAAGTGAGAATATTCCCTTGAAAAGCCGCCAAATGAAAGAGGAGGCAAAAACATGTATTTTTGCCTTTTACGGCATGTGGAAATTCGTTAAAATGGAGGAGATATAGGCAGTCAAAGTTTCGGTCAACTACCTGTATATATCACTTTGCATCTGTGCATATATCGCTATCTGAATTGGCCTCTAAAACTACCTTTGCATGTACAAAGCGCTTGTATGTATCAGGCTGCGGAATGTCCTCCAGTCGAGCCACCAATGTACAAAAATACCTTGTATATCCCTTTGCTTTTGGCGCCTCAATGACCTTTTGAAAT
This sequence comes from Cunninghamia lanceolata, assembly GCA_027924645.1. Classification (NCBI taxonomy): domain Eukaryota; kingdom Viridiplantae; phylum Streptophyta; class Pinopsida; order Cupressales; family Cupressaceae; genus Cunninghamia; species Cunninghamia lanceolata. The sequence goes on along the minus strand of BSBN01001215.1, from coordinate 15,735,871 downwards.
TGCCCTGTGTATATGCATCTGAAAATGCATACAAATGCCGGCCTTTACCTTTTGAATCAGCCCTTGTATCACCTGCCACGTGGCACCACTTGATTTGCCATTGAGCTAGTCCTGAGAAGCATCACTGAAAATTGTATATGCATATCGGCGGTCAGAATGACTACGAACTGAGCTGCCAATACATCTGTCTGGCCGATAGCCTTTGTATATGACCCCTTGCATATCACATTGTATATACAACATACAATCGCAAATATGCAAACCATCTGGAACTCAAAAGATTATGAAGCAAACTTGAAAATACCATCGGGTCTGGTTTGCATGTATCCTCTTTGTATGTTGGCATATACAATGCCCATAAGATGCAAGCTGGATGCTAGCCACTTTATCCATCGGATTGGGAGAAAATTGAAATCCAGGCCTTGTGTTTTCATTGTTTGTATATCGACATATACAAACACCATATACATGCAAGCCACGGATTCCAAAAGATCATTAACTGTATTTGAGTTCCCAGTTGGGTCCGCCTTGTATATTTTCCCCTTGTATGTATCCTTTGTATGTCGCGTATACAATGCGAACATACAAGCAAATTATACATACAAACTATGGAATTTGCCCTTTATCAACTGGAATGTATGCTCCCTTCAGATCCGGCTTATATATTAGGAATGCATATTTGATTGTATGTGCGAACATACAATCACAAATATACAAGCGGTGGGCCCCACCCTTTGCATCTCCTCCTTGTATGTCAAACACATACAATCTCCATTATATATTTCTATGTATATCGGCCTTGTATCTATTCTTTGCATGTGTGCCAATATACATTCTCTTTTGTATGTGCCCCCTTTGTATGTCGGCCCTTGTACCTGACCCTTTGTATATTCGCTGCCAATGCGTCTACCCGATATACAATCAACTGTAGCCCATGTATGTTATCTTTGTATATTGGCCTTGTATGTGAAAACATAAAAGGATCTTTGCATATACATCAGCCGTCGGGGAGAATTTAAACTTGGCCGCCGATGAGGCTGATTTGGCCGATGAACCTTCCACTATAGCAAATGCATGTTTCCAGCTTTGTATGTTTCCATTGTATATCGAACATACATTGGTGATATACAAGCAAAACCTTGTATATCCTTTGCATATTCCCTTGTATGTACAAAGGCGAATATACATTCAAGAATGCATACAAAATATAAGTTATGAAAATGAGAAACCTGTGCGATAGAAAATGCTTGAAGCTAAAAGATTTTTGGGCTTTTCTGGGTTTTTTGCATGGAATTCTTAGGCAAGATTTTGGGATTTTTTGACAAGGCATGCATGAGTACTTGAAAGATTAAGCTTTGTAGGGCCATTTTCTAAAGGATTTTCAAGGAAAATACAAGGTGAATTATTTAACTCTGGGCAGAGGAAAATAGGTCAACAATGACATGACAAGAGCTATTCCATAACCTTGTTGTCCCATAGCCTTGATTATTATGATTAGAAGCATGGAAACAAACCCTACAAGAAACAAAGCAATGATTATATCTCAATATGATCATGAGATAAAACAAGAAATACAAAATTATGACATTTCCATGTTATTGGCTCATACCTCAGTCAAAGGATTTGAAGACATCATGGCTGTATCAATGCCTACCTATGTTGACTCACGAAGATGAGGGGGAGTCTCCATATATAACATCTAAAAATCAAGTTCAAGATTATTCGACCAAAATAAATACATAACATTATTTAAAAAATACATAATGATTAGAAATGGTTAAATTAACCTCCGTATAAGTGGTGGATTATCGTCCAGGGGACCAAGGAAACCATGGAGGTGCCATTGACTGTTGAAATCATCAAATTGTCACAAAATAATATTACCATTGACATACCTACAATAATTACAATCATGTGATAAATTACATACCTGCCGACTTGACCTCCTCTCATAACCTGCTAGTGGATGGCTAACGGAGGCAGGATGAAGACTCTTACCCTGGAATTTTATTGCGCAGGAAATTACATACATTATTTTTGACTTATAATATAGATAGCCATATAAAATTAATTGCAAATTTCAAATAACAATATATTAAACCAAGATGAAACTTGTTAAAAATTACCTGAGACTCTACCAAATATATGTTGTAAGAGATCATCAGTGAGAACAATCTCATCCAATATGGATGCCTCCATCGATGGATGTTGCCCCTGCATCGTAGCATCCTGTCGTGCATCCTGCGTCCCATAATCACATAGGTTCCCACATGAACTACACAAATATGGGGACACATGACGCCTACTGCTCTCACCCTCATTGGCCTAGGTAAGATCATCGGCATGTTGTGATAGAGATTGGGTGAGAATAGTAAATGAATGTAATGTCCCCACCTCAACACTCTCCTTTAGAGTCAAAGGGAGTGACTTACATTCTGGCCTCAACAGGGGTACAGGCACATGGGTTTCATCTCGTTGAGCCTCCTCTCTAGCTTGGGTAGAGCCACCACCTCTACCCTGGAACTCACGAATGTCAAAATAATTGGGAATCTTCTTGAGGACAAACTTTTAATGGAGTTTCCTTAAAATATATTGTGGTACCTCATCATTGTTGCATGGGTGCTCATCAAAGACCATGTACCATCTATCCCAAAAGTTTTGGGATATTTCTTCATTCCTACACCAATGAATAGGAAACTGTTTGCAAGTTTCTTTTAATCTTTGGCCAATTTTGGGATTAATAAAGTGTGCACATAATTGAGATTTTGTAATTTTTTCATTCTTCACTTGTTCATATGACAACTTGTTGGCATAGTATTGCCGACACCTCTCCCTATAGTCTTGGAATTCATGATTTGTTTTGTCACCGAATCGTGTGGGAAACAATCTCCTCTAGTGACTTTGCAAGTGCCCTCCTATGATTGGTGCTTGCACTTGGATTGTTTAGAGTTTGAATAAGAGTTTGAAGATGTTTCTTGTTTTCTTCTATTATCCATAGGTAGTTTTCTTGACTATCCCTTACATTGTGACGATGTGAAGTTGGGTTTTGAGGGTTGTTTTCACCCTCCTCAGCTAGATTTGGATTTTCTCTTGCCTCAATAACTATAAATGCACTATAAAAACAAATCAAACATTGCAAAACTAAAAAATTCTTCTCAAAATAACAAAAATCAGTCAAACCCTACCTTCTTCGGTTGCTAGACCCTCCAAATTTGCTTGATGATGTCTTTGGAGGTGACGTGGCATTGTGAATTGTCATTTTCTCTCTTGCACTTTCTTGGAGAGACTTCCCTTCAACACGACTGTGCTTTGAACTCTATTTTTTTCCTGGTAAATGCCTTTGGCCATAGTTGAATGAGAAGAAAATGAGTTTTTTTTTTGTTTTAAGTAAAACAAAACATGAGCGTGTTATAATGCGCTCATGTTTTAAAATGCGAGCACGTTATAACAGGCTCACATTTTTTTCTATTTTGGACCAAAAAGCCCCATGGTGATGACTTTTTGGTCCCCCATCTCTTTGCATATACCCATAGGTTAGTTATTATCATCATATTAAGTATTGTGTTCTTATTGAAGACTTTTAGAGGCATCCCCCTGAAAGTGGATTAGGAGGTTGCTACCTTGAAGTGGAATATCATTATAAAGTATTTGTAGCATATTTACTATTATACTCTTCTATTGTGCAAGTTATTTCATTACAAGTGATATCTGAGTATGATCTTGGCACCATGAAGGAAAAAAACAAGGTAATTTTTTTCAATTTTGGAGGTTATTTTTGGAAGCACTTATCTCTCTTAGTTTAGTCATGGTGAATATTTTCAATATTTTTAGAGGGTTTTTCAAGGACATATTGAAGCTACTATAGTCTAGATTTGAGGTTAATTGGAATAGAATTAAGGGAGTTATTGCAGAACTAGGATTTCCATAAATTTCACTCCTATTACTTTAATTAATAGCAAATATTTTTCTAACTTTTGGAGGGTTGAGCAAGGATGCATTGATATACCTACAATTCTGATTTGAAGGAATTTGGATCAAATTTGAGGAATTTATTGTGAAATTAGTGTTTCCACCAATTTTGCCCTCAGGGTTACAAATTAATGAATTTCTTGGAGAATTTTTCTAGGAAGTGAGATCTAGGCCCTGGTAAGTTATAATTTTTTTAGATTAATTGGAATTATTTTGTGTGATTTATTGCAAAATTATTTTTCCCCATCATGGTGGGGCCAGTCATAAGAGGCAAAAAGAATCCTATCACACCAGGGAAATCTCCTAACAAGGAGGATAAAAAAAGTCAGGAGATTCCTATTAATGATATGTCGGGGGAAATCTCCAAGGTTAAGTAAGATATTTCATCAATGAAGACGGGGATGTATGAATTATCCAATAAAATGGATTCCCTTTTGACTGGTTTGAACTATAAGGGAGCACATTCACATAATAAGAATTAGGAGGAAGATGCTTCTAAGGGACATGTGATTCCTAGGGGTTTAAATCAAATTTCAAGATGGATCAACACTCCAATCATTCTATGGTTAGGCACTTCATACCAAAGATGGATATGTGAAAGTTTGACTGTCAAGATCCTACCAATTGGTTATGCCAAATAGAGCAATTCCTTGATAGTCACTATGTTCCTTGTCAACAAAAGGTGGCCGTGGATTCCTTATACTTGGAACCTGACCAATTCATTTGGTATCATTGGCTATGTGAAGAAAAGAAAAGGATGGGATGTGTTGTCACTTGGTTTGTTTTCCAAGATGAACTCACTACACATTACAATGACAATCTTATGACTAGCTACTTTAGCTAGATCACCAAAATAATGCAAATGAGTATGGTCAAGGATTATATTCATCAACTCCAAAATTTTTAAGTTAAGAGTAGAAAATGTGGTAGAGGAAAATTTGTTGGAATTATTCCTTAGAGGCTTAAAGGATCACATCAAATATGAGGTACACATGTTCCATCCAAATTCTATGTCCCAATTATTCATTATGGCAAGGAAATTAGAGGAAAATGTTTTGGCTAACAAAAGGGAGGAATTCCTTAGCAACAAAGATGGAAGGGCTCCTACATCATCATTTTCTCAATCGATTAGGATGACACCTCAATAAATTGAAGAGAAAAGTGTCAAAGGGTTATGTTTCAACTATGATGGAAAATATAGCAGAGGACATAAATGTGATGAGAGTAAGTTGTTCTACATTGAAGCCACCTATGATGAAGAAAAGGATGAAGAAGATCCAATGGTGGTAGTAGAGGAATCAAAATATGTCCAACCATCTCTTAACATGCACTATCATGCATTAGCAACCCAAAAACACTTAGGGTAAGGGGTTTCCTTAAACAACAAATGGTGATAGTATTGATTGACTCAAGGAGTATGCATAACTTCATCAATAATAAATTAGCAACCAAATTGAATTATTATGTCTACTCTACCCTAGAATTCTAGGTTATGATTATATGTGTGAGTAAAATTAGTTGTTCTAAGAAATGCCATAGTATTAAACTCACCATGGGAGACTACATGATAGATGGACCTATGTTTTCTATACCCATGGTTGGAGAAGACATTGTTTTGGGAGTTCTGATGAAGGGGGTAAATCATAAAAAACACAACAACAAAAATGGAACAAGGAAAAATAGAATATTTCTTTATTGATCTAGGCAACTCATTACATTACAGAAGCTCAATTACAATAAGAGGAATCAAACCTCCATAGGCTACAACACACTACAACTACCCATCACTAGGCTCTGGAATCTTCTGCTTTCTGTAAACCCAAATCAACTAGGGTTTCTGTTTCCTACCTATGCTTGATTCTACAGTTTCCCCCTTAACTCTACTATTGCCCAGGGTTCCCAAAAATGGTTATTAATAGCCTTTTTGGTGGCCAACAACCTAATTTTGAAATTTGCATCTCCTTCCAAAAATAGGTCAACTTCCAGGAGCCATAACTTTTGATCTGGGTGTCCGATTGATGAACTGTTTTATGCGTCGAAAAGCTCATAGAGTGCCCTATGTGCTAAGAACTCTCTCTACTAGTTCCAACCATTTTTAGGCTCATAAAAGGCTGCTTAGTGCCTCAAACGTAAGTTTGAATAATTTTCAGGCATTTTCAGGAAATGGAAACTTTAATATCTTTTAGCTTGCAAATGATCTTTCCGTGATTCTTTTTCCAAATGTCTTATTTTTAAGTTATGAAGCTTCCTGTAAATTTTCACTTCAATCTGTACCCAAATGCAAACTTTCCTAAAATAGCAAGTTGCTATTTTTAGCAGTTTGGAAAAACTGAAAGTTCTACATCATTATTCAAGAGATTATGGAACCAGAACCACAAATTTTGAAAAGAAATGGAAAGAACATCAACAATTTTGAAACACATCTTTTTTTAGGTGATGCAAGATTGCCCTTACACCATTGGATGCTCCTACATCAAACACCCAGGGTAATTTGAGAAGTGACCTTGTCACGTCTCAGGTGTTTGTGTGAGGAAAACCCAAATGGTCAACCTCTGCCTTAGACAACCAAGAAGACTCTTCAACAGGCCTTCCTTTCCATTTCACCAGATATTTTTCATATTGCCTATTTTGAGTACTTCTTCCCACACGGCTATCCAAGATCTCTTCTATCTCCTCTGTTGAAGTAGATGCCAGAATACTCCACTGTTCTTCTATTGGTCCATCCTCTATTCCACCTTCATGATATTCTGATAAATCAACAATGTTGAACATAGGGGAAATGTTGATCCCACTCAGCAGCTCTACATCATATGCATTTCCTGAATCATGTTTCTTCAAAATTTTGCATGGTCCAAATTTCTTCATTTTCAGCTTATTGTATGTTCTATTGGGAACCTTTCTTTTCTCAAGTGAACTATGACTTCATCTCCTACCTGGAATTCCTTATATCTCCTCTTCGGATCTGCCTTAGCCTTGTACTAAATATTCATCTTATTAATGTGCTTTCTCACCTCTTCATGCAAATTCTTCATGTGTTCTACAAAGTCTTTAGCCTTGGCACTTGTCTTTTCTCCTTTGTCCAGATTCCTTAACTCTGAAGCATTTCTTGGACTATTCCCATATACAATCTAGAATGGTGATTTACTAGTACTCCTATTGATAGAATTGGTGTAACAAATTCTGCCTGTGGTAAAATCAAATCCCATCCCTTGGGCTTATCTCCTACAAAGCATTGTAGCAGGTTACCCAAACTCCTATTCACCACTTTGGTCTATCCATCAGTCTGTAGATGGTGTACAGAACTAAACTTCAAATCTATCTTCAACTTCTTCCACAATGTCCTCCAAAAATAACCAACAAACTTGGTATCTCAATCTAAAACTATGCTCTTTGGTAGACCGTGTAATCTCACCACCTCCCTGAAAAATAACTCTACAATATGAACAACATCATTAGTCTTCTTGCAAGGAATAAAATGTGCCATCTTCGAGAATCTGTCCACCACCACAAAAATGGAATCATGTCCTCTCTGTCCTTGGTAAACCAGGGACAAAATCCATACTAATATCATCCCATGGATTCTTGAGTACAGGTAGTGGCTGATACAACCCCGTATTCTGACTTGTTCCTTTTGCCATCTGACACACTCGGCAACTCTGCACAAATTTTCTCACATCCTACTGCAATTGTGGCCAATAATAATTTTCACCAACAATAGCAATGGTCTTATCTCAACCAAAGTGTCTAGCTAATCCCCCACTATGCTTCTCCTTTATTAGGTTCTCTCTCATGGAACTCCTCGAAATGCACAATTGGCTTCCTCTAAACAACATGCCATCTTGGATTATGAAATCCAACCATTTTGTCCTATCCAAAGTAACAGGTTCTAGACAAGCTTTCTAGGCCTCTTTAAAATCTAGATCTTCAGGATACAAACTTTTGAGCTCATCGAACCCAACAACCTCTATCTTCATTTCTGTTAACAAATTTTGCCTTCTACTCAAGGCATCTGCAACTCTGTTGGACGTCCCACTCCTGTGCTTCAAAACAAAAGTATAACTCTGCAAAAACTCAACCCATTTTAAGTGCCTTTGATTTAACTTTCCTTGACTATTAAGATACTGCAAAGCCTGATGATTAGTATATAAAACAAACTCTTTTGGCAATAGATAATGTCCATTTCTTCAAATCTTGAACTATTGCATAAAATTATTGATCATAAATAGAATACTTTTTCTTGGCATCATTAAGCTTCTCACTAAAATAGGCAATGGGCTTACCTTCTTGACTCAAAATAGCTCTTATAGCACTGCCACTAGCATCACAATCTATTGGCAAGAGACACTACGAGGCATGATAAGTGTTGTCATTGATGGCAACTAAGTCTCTCTACACATCCACATTACGTAATTTGCCCAGACCAGAAATCAGATTGAAGATCTATCTAAGTTTGGGAAGTCAAGAACAGAGTGTGTGACAGGGTCCAGTATCTTGGTCCGGATCTCCTTGGGAGTAGATTAGAGTTTGTTGTGGATCTAAGGGAGTCATAAGCATTGTCAAGAAAATCTAAATCTAGAATTATGGCCTTTGGTGTAGTTATTAGCATCTAAGTATCGGGTTAACAGTTTGATAGAACAGATAGATAAAGAACAGGCTGACATTGTAATTGATCTTGGTTCTAGATGTATGGAAGTTGTTGGTTGGACAAGTTGTGATAGTAGTCGACCTAACTAATGATTTGTGAGTGTAAGTTTTGACCTGCGTCTCAAGTTATACATGGATCTAGTCGACAGAGCAGAGTGTTCAATAAAGTTCCAAGTGTTCTTGAAGCTGACTGAAAAGTAATTAAAGATCAGGATGCAAATATATATAGCCGATGGATTTGGATGATTTTGGTGTGTGTGTGTGTTGTGAACATGGAGTAAAGGTGAAAAGAGCAGAGATCTAAGATTCAGATGAAGGCATAATAGTAAACATGGCAGAGTGAAGATGAAATGTGTAAGATCAGTGTTTTTGTACTTAACCAGAACTGAACTCATGCATTAGTAGATGGTTCTCATCAGTTCAAAATCTCTAGTATTCTCTTGTAATCATTTGTAGGCATTGAGCCTCTATTTGAGTAGTGATCTCTGGGTAGTGAGCCCAAATGCATGTGTATTCTCATTTGTAAAAATACTTTTAACAGGGTATTAATTTTTGTGGGTTAAACCCCACCGTAGTTTTTCCCTTAACTGGGTTTCCAAGCTAAAAATCATGGTGTCGAGTGTGTTATTTATGATTATGCTCATGTGTTATTGATTCATGCTTTAATGTTTATTTGATTGTAAGTTGTACAAGAAGATTAAAGGCAGAAAAGTTTAAATTGTGTAACAATTGATTCACCCCCCCTCCCAGTTTTCTGGACTAATCCCAACAATTAGTATCAGAGCAAGGTTACTTTGTAAAAGTTTAATAGCTTAAGCAAAATCTGGGAAGGCAGCAAAATGGATGAATATAACCTTCAAGGGAAACTTAATCTCACCCTAGAAGATCTTGAGCAGAAGCCTAAGAGCTGCAAGATAACCTCAAAAAGGCTGAAGACTTCATTGAGATTTTAAAAGAAAAATTGAGCAAATCCAATGTAAAAGGAAAGGAGCAACCTCTTCAACTGGGAAATCATTATGAAGACAAGGCCCTGAAAGAGAAGACAAAGGAATGTGAAAAGTTAGCTAAAGAAATCGTTGTCCTAAAACATGAGATGGAATCTGGAGTGATGATACTAACCAAGGAAATTGAAAATAGGAAGAAATCTGAAGAAGAGATGAATCAAAATCTGAAAGAGAGAACTAAAGAATGCTATGGATTGGATGGAATAGCTGGTCTTCTAGAATCTAATCTACAAGAAAGCAGAAACAATGAGAGAGAACTTGAGAGACAAATTATCACTCTTAGACATGATCTAGAAATTGCAAATGAGTATAAGGAGAAGTTCAAGATAAACTCATCTAAACTTGAAGCACTAATTAAAGAATAGAAAAAGGGTGATGACAAGCATGATCTTGGATATGAAAAAGGTGAAAGCTCTAGATCTGGACAAAGAAATCTTCAACCAAGGAATGGAAGAAAGATAACTACAAAACCTCTAGTAAGATAGCCTAATGCTCAAAGATATCCATCATTCAATGGAAATTCTTTCAATTGCAATAAATTTGGTCATAGAGCTACTTAGTGTAGAAGCAGAGTAAATCAAAATGGTCCATCCTTCTCCAGTCAATGCTTCAAGTGTAAGAGGTATGGTCATAGATCAAATGAATGCAGAAGTATGATAATGAATAATGCTAACAATAGAGGAATTGGCAATTCTTTCAATAGTTACTGTTTTGCTTGCAATGGGTTTGAACACATGGCTAATCAGTGCAGATCAAGAGGAAATCAAGTTCATAAGCAAGGAAATGTTGTGTGCTTTAATTGCAATAAATCTAGTCATATTGCAAGATTCTGTAGAAGTAGGAACAATGGAATAAGAGGTCTGGTAAACAAAAAACTGGATGAGCAGAGACAAGACAAAGGCAAAAGAAAAATTGATGTGAATGAGATACGGAATGAAATAAACAAGAGCTGGGTAAAGAAAGATACAATAACCAATTTTGATGGGTCCGGGAATCAAGTCAGGAGCTCTGGCTCAGGGGGAGCTGCATTGAACATCAAATTCCCCCAGTCAATAAGTGGGTGCCTGAATTTGGCACAATAAAAGAGGATATTTTGAATTAGTTTAGAACCTTTGGAAGGATTTCCAGAAGAAAGGATGTTGATATGAAAACTTACGGAGTGATTCATGAAGAACTATCAAAATTAGAGTAACCAGACAAAGTTAGGGCAACACATTTATTACAATGCCAAATTAGGTTTTGTAAAGGATAAAAGGTCACTTGGTCATGCATTTGAATCACTTTGCATTTGAAGGAAACAAGAAGAAGAGCATTTGAGCTACAAAATCCAAAGATTAAAACACAAAGAGTGAATTCAACCGGCAATTGATCAACACTAACCTTGTGAAAGAAAAAGGTACTTCTTTGTAAAGATTTGAATCTGAAATCTGTTGAGATGGCTATTCCTCATGTTATTGACATTACTGAAAGGCCTCGACCCAAATTTAAGAAGCATCCTCACAAATAAATAGAAGTCGACTCGTTAGGTGCTTTTTCAAGTGTTCCATATGGTGTGCTGTATGTTGAAGACATTAGGGTTTATATTCATGCAAATATAGATGAGTTTGGAGATTCAAGGTATGTAGACTTGTTTGAGAATCATCTCAGGGATGAAAATCATGAACTTAAACCTGAGTATAAGGCACTACATGATAAACATTTTATTCAGATTATGGGGTTTCCAACATTTGATGAAGATGAATGGGTTTGGTATATTTTGAGTCGGATGCATGATGAATTCATTTGGCTGTTAAAACCATTCAAAATTACCAAGGATGTTATCAGAATTGTGACTGGGTTAAACTCAATCGGTGGATTAACCATGTTAAAATCTGTGAAAAACTAAACTATTACTGATGCAACTGGTGCAAAATTTGATAGGAGGGCTATGACTATAAATGGCATTATAGAACCGGATGTGACTTTTTCTTCCATGGTGATTGGCTACAAGATATACCACTCCAGTAGGGAGAATTCTATCTCCAGAACTGCCATATATGCAACATATCAAATGTTAAAGGAGAATGTAGATTATGACCTTTGTGAGCTATTACAGAACTAGCTGATTGAAAACTTGAAAAAACTAAAAAAGGATAAGAAAAACACTTTTAAATATGGTACATTAGTTATATGCTTATTTTTCTACTATATGAATGAAGTACCTAGAGTAAAGGGTGTTCATTGAACTAATGATGAATCAGTTGCCATTCAAATCAGAGATCATCTTTGCAACATTGGTGACTTCAAAGCACATAAAACTGTAATATGGGGTTACTTCAAGAATTTTCAAAGTATGATGCATTTAAGGGAAAGAATCCCTAAATCAATTGTTGAGAAGTACAAAAATGAAATATGCTTTATGGTTGACACCGATTAGTGCGTAATCGAAGCAGTGGAACCCAAAACTGTTTGGATCATGCCCGTGGGTATGAAGTAGATGGAAAAATCTTGAATATGTATGCTTAACATCTTCTAAGCAAGCCTAAAGGAACAACAGTTGAAAGATCTAGAACATATGAGGAGTTAAGTTTAAAACTACATACTGAGCTCAGAGAACCTGAAACCAATAAGAGAGTAAGAAAAGAAGTTGAGCAGTTGGCTGAAAATCTGGGCCTAACTAAAGAGACTGTGAGGCAATTTAGGGAAAGAACTGAAAATGATGAGAAAGAGAAACAAGATAAGAAACAAGGAAGTGCTCTGGTGGAACCCTCTTCACATCAAGGTCTACTAGGAGCTCTGTTGTTGCCTCTATTCCTCCTAAGACTATAGAACTAGAAGCAAGATCATCCAGAAAAAGGGAGAAAAGGAAGAAAACAAAAGCATCCTGAACCTATGAAAGCACAAGAGAAGAAGAAGAAGATACATATTCTGACATTGAAATCAAAGTACTAAAAGCCACAGGCACAAAAGCGGCCAAGATATCCAAGGAGATGTCCTCCGGAAGCAAAAGGGAAAGCAAGAGGCAAAAGACAGGAATATGTAGAGAAACCTACCCTCTTAGTAGATGACATCATTAAATCAGTTACTATGGATGGAAACTTGGCTCCAATGACAGAATTCTATGATGACTATTGTGAGGGGGAAAATAGGTTAATCAAATCAATGAATAATAAAACCCAAACATCAATAGAAGTTGAAAGCAAAGAAGATTAAAACAAACAAAAGTAAATGTACTTACAACCTCTTTACCTATCGTTTTCCATTGCTCACCTATTTGTCCTTGATCTTGATAATGAAGCCCTCAAAAGCATTGCTCCCTTGCTTGTTTGAAGATGACAAAGACAGAATGGCTCTGATATTCGTGTGATTGAAGGTGAGCTTCAACACACTAGATAGAGGATGAGATGAATGCTTAAGAAAATGGGTGCCAAAGGCGCGCTTGATTTCCTGCAGCATAAGTTTGCATAAATGATAAGTGATATGAAATGAAGAGAAGAAAGTTGTATTTATAGAAAAAGGTGAGAGAAGATCAATGGTTTAGAAGAAAAGGAAAGATCAATGGAGGAGGATTGTTGAGGAATGTGCAACAAATGGAAGGACACATGTCATTCGAAAAGAAGCCTTGTTGAGTTAACTCCTCTCTTGATGAGGATGAGATTTGATTTTCTTAATTTAGAATTTATTTTTCTAATTTAAGAGAAGATTTGCTTTAAAGATGCTTTAAAATTGATTTTGCTTTTGTAACTCAGCTTTTGCTTTTATGTGACAAGAGGAAAGTATTTTTGGAAGATAAGAATGTTTTTTGTGAAGATAAGAAGGCATAATTAAATAAAAAGATTTTATTTAATTATTTTGTAGATAATTGAGAGGAATAAATAAAATATAGAAATATATTTTATTTTGTGGAGATTTTTGAAGAATAAAATAAAATATAAAAGTATATTTTATTTAGTGGATATTCTAGGTTTTATTTAAATAAAATTTGCATTTTGTTTAAATTTGGAAGAATGAAAGGTTTTAATTAAATAATTAAAATTATTTAATTATTTAGCAGAATGAAGGTGATGTATATGAATTTAATTAATTAAATAAATGTGTTTATTTAATTAAATGAGGGGAAATGAATCAGATAAATAAATGAATTTATTTATTTATTGATAGAAGAATGTGAGGTGATGGAATAAATATTTAAAATATTTATTTAAGCAGAGTCATGCCAATTTTAGGTGTATACATTTTGCCCCTCTTTGATGCAATGTGCTTTATTACGTTGTTTCAAAGAAAGAGAATTTTTGACAGTGATATATGCCCTAGTTTGCCCCTGGTACAAGTTTAACGACAGGATTGCCCCTCGGGAGATTGGATGGGGAGATGGTAGAAAGGTGTGGGACGGACAATCTCACAATGAAGAAGAGGAGAAATAGGAGAAGAAATGGTTGGATGCAAAAGAAAGAGGTGAATGATATGTGCCGCAAGATAAAATGATGACCCACGCAAGCAAGCCAGCATGCACAAATGATACAAGAACAGGCAAGGTATTGCCCTGGTCAAGCAGTAAACCAAGGATATAGATCGATGATGTCTGGTTTCAGGAATGAAACATGTCGTATAAGACTCTAGGTCTAGTTTCGACAATGCAACATCCTATCTAAGACATTTCATATGATAACAATATACGACAATGTTGTCATGCGGGGAACGATATATCCCTAGAGCAACATGAAGGATAGTTATGACTGATTGATATGGTTTACGACAAGATTAGGATCAAGACCACTGATTGCGATTAGATAATTTGACAAGATGGCTTGACTCAATTGGTATGGATTTTGATCACTGCTCGAGAGATATGAAGATAGAAGAAATTTGATCGATAGAAGAATGACTCGATAGAAGAAATCACAAGCTTTTGTAAACATTGATTCGCTACATTTTGGATCTTTATTGGATGGGATATGGAGAAATGCAATTGGATATGGATACAGATATGAGATGCAATTGGATACGTTATGGATATGGATATGGATATGAATTGCAATTGGATACGATATGGATATGGATATGGATATTTGTCATCTTGATATAGCAAGTATTTTGAAGTGCTTATTTCATCATTGGGCTTTTAAAATGTTGTAAGAAAATACAAGCATCTAGGTATAATTAAACCAAGATGACCTAAGTATTACTTACATGGATGTTGATGTAGCAAGTTGATACAAGCATCTAGTCAAACTTGAATCTAGATGACCTGAGTACTTCTTGCGTTTCAACAGACAAGGATTGCCCCTTTTCATGTTTAGACCTCGGAGTCCTCGATGATCTTTTGTTGATCATGTTGTTAGACAAAAGGCATTACACTACTAAAGTTTAATCCACAAGCAACAGACAAAGGAAAAGATTATGCCCCCATCATAGCATCTCTAGCTTTTGGCATCATTGAGTAGCATAGGAAGACATAATGACAAAAATCTCAGACTTTGTAAGTTAACCTGATTCACAAAACATTCTTGCATTAGATGTGTCTTTTTGCCATAATTGATATAGAATAAGTTTGGGTGCTTTGGTATGGTGCTCTGCTTTGTTTAGGACAGGTTGATGTTCTGCATCAAGACTTTTATTTGGAAGTGGGCTTTGCTGCGCATGCTTTGCCTTGTGAAAGGTGTTGGTGCCTAAATTGACTGTGAGTTTTTGAGCAGATTTTCATGTAGGCACCTTACCAAAAGATCCAAAAAAGTTCTAAGTTTTGGCACCCCTTCAGTGTTTTGTAGCATCCACATCATCTTTCTTGAGGAAGGGGTCATCATGTTTTGTCCATCAGCATGAGTTTGTATTTGTCTTGGCGATCATGATGGTAGCAGTCATATCTTCTTCCATCGCTGAGACTTTGCTTATCGGCGGGGGAGCTTATTGTCATTCTGACAGTTTTGATCTCACCGATAGGGAATGTGGTGTGTTCTTTGTATATCACCAAGACTTTGGCTATCGGGAGCAGCGCTTTGTGGTTCACCGATGGAGGGAGTCACCCTGATGAAGTTGCCATCGGAGTGAGATTGCGTATCGGGTCGACTTTGGAATTTTTGGGCGATGGTTGTGGTCTTGCCGAAGACCTGGATGTGCAGGAAGACCGTCGACAAGACTATTACTATTGGCAAAGGGGTCTTGACTTCTGCCGATATCATTTCTCTGGCCAATGAGGATTTGGGCGTTGTGTTCATTAGTGGAGTGTGCGATCGGCAAGCGTAATTTTTGTTGTTTCGATGGTTATTTTCTTGCCGATCGGGAGGCATCGCTGTGACATGGTGTAACGGAGGTGTATGCAAGTGCTAGCCCAATGGTGTATGTCACACCGATGGAGATGGGAAGCGAAGGTGTCATCAGTGTAACTTTGTGCATCGGGTGGACCATGGAGTGTTAGGCCGACGGTGTTTCTCTAGCTGATGAGGGATGTTCAAGGTGTTATCAGCAAGAGTGGTGTTATCGGCCGAGGAGTTTTTGGCTAGCCCGACGGTGTTAGTCATACCGATGAGGATTTGGAGCGGTCATCAACGTGAGTTGTATTGTCAGCCTAGGAGTTTCTTGTTGCTCCGATGGTTATGTCTCGCCGAAGACTTGACTTGACTATGTTTTGGTGGCCATCGGCGTGAGTTGTATTGTCGGCGAGCGTCATTTTTGTTGTGCCGATGGCCTTTGTCTTAGTGACAGGTGTGTTTTGCTTGGCCATCGGAGAGACTTGGTAGATCAGTGGGAGTGTGGAATGCCTGGCCGATGGTCTATCTCTGGCCGATGGGAAGTTGATGGTCTTCTAGGCTTGTTCATCGAGGTGACATATACTATCGGACGAGTCGGCGGGGGTTGCTCTGATGGTCTATCTCTGGCCGATAGAGGGGAATGTAATGTAGTGGTCGGTGAGACAATTGAGATCAATGAGAGGTTTTTTGAGTAGGCCAATGGTTTGGGTCTTGGTGATGGGCTTTTGGCTGAGAGGCGTGTGTCGAGCGTGGCAAAAGCGCTTAACGCTTATTATGCATGCGGCCATACTTTTAAAATGCTAAAGTGGTCTCCACACCGTGCATGTGGGATTAATCTCCCTACATAATTTAAACTTTGAGTGTAAAGTGCATTTTGGTGGGAAACTCCATTTTGATAGCTGCATCAGTTTTCTCGGTGGTTGCGGGTGGTTGAACCATCAATGGAGACTGTGGCAAGGGTATGGGGGATGGTACACGTGGTGAAGCTGCCCGATTATGGATGAGGACTTCCAGATGGCGGCGCAAGGCTTGAGGCCACCCTTGTCTACTCTCCTGCCTACAACATTGATGACTTATGAGCGCCATTTCTCATAAACTGTGTCTGGTGATTTTTGATTTTGACCATGTAATTAATTGCTGAGAGTACACTTTCTGGCCGATATAGGCAGACTATGTTACCATTTTAGAGGTTGTTGAAAGTTGAACATTTTGGGCTTTGTAATACAATACAACTGATTCAGTTGCTCTATGTAGCAAAACTTGTGAGTTTATGTATCTCCTGTTGTATATTTCTTGCATGAATCCACTGATTTCATGATTAATCTTATATGAGTAATGCTACATTTGCATGTGTTTTGTTAATCCTGTCTCCAGTATTGCATGTGTCCTTCTTCTGAGTCTAGATATTTAAGGAAAGTCTGAGATTCTAGAATATAGAATTCCTGTATTGAATATTTGATCTTTTGACGTCTACTCAAGGGGTAGATTAAAATGTTTTGAGATTGAGTATTGGGAAGGGTATACTGCAATAGGGATGCCATAAGTATAGATAGCTTAACACTCTATATTGGGAGATATCTGTAAGGCAGATATCACACAAATCCCCTTGAAATCTAGTTTTAGTTGTTCATGCTGATCATTCATAGGTGTATGACTAATGACTCCAAGCCCTAGATAGGCACCAATCTAGCTCTGTGTTAGTGTTATATACCATGTTCAGCTCTACATCCAAACACAAAATCAAAAATCAAACTCTAAAACAACCATTAGGACACTAGAATTAGTTTTAGGATCCTCAGTCCTCTGTCTACAACTGAAAATAGGCCCAAAGCTAGCCCCTTTGCTCTTATCTTACAGTTTTGGCCTACTCACAAGAGGACTTATCTGCTTTCTGTCAGCATCCCAGCCTTTGTATGCATATTCTCATGGATGTTGAGTAGGGAATACCCCCTAGGTTTTGCAAAGCCTGAAGAAGAAGAGGAGATAAAATATAGAGTCTATCTCCTATACTGTTGGCCCCTGGCCCAGAGATCCTGTTGATCATTGATGGCTACTTTGTAGAGAAATCTGGGAGTAAGCATCCAGTCTGGGAAAAACCAACAGAAATTGGCGACTCTACTAGGGATATGATTGATTAAAAGTATTATCTAGTCATCCCTGGTAAAATATCTGTGTGCCCATCCGAGTCCCAACAGAAATTGGCGACTCTACTGGGGACTCTTTTACAAAATAAAATAAAATGGTGATGCTCTGCTGGTGGAATGAACTTAGAGAGATGCTTGATGAGCTTTCAAGCTGTTGAGACTTTTGTCCTCTCTAGAGAGGTGGCGAATTTGCAAAAGATTCAAGTGCACATGAAAGTTGATGTGTGTGTTGTGACAGAAAATGTGCTTTCTAGACTTCAGCATCTGTATGAGAAAAGGTACCTTGCTCCTTCCTACTTGTAATTGTTGTTTTATTGCATAGGTTAGATGCTAGGGGAGGCTATAGATCTTAGGCAAACAAAAGATGTCTGAAAATATAAATTTTATGAATCCAAATATGTATACACCTGTGCTCAACCAAAAGGGAGATGCAATATTATGTGACCGAATAGAAGAGATAAGAAATAGGTTGATACTCTTAGAGGCTAGGCAGGCCCAGTTGAATAGTGATAACCCTGTTGTGTCTGCCAGTCAGAAAACTAAACTTTTGGTCAGCCCTTTTGACCAACTGGATTTGTCATGGGTTGATTATAAAGTAGAAAATATGCCTACTAGGATATACTGTCAGATGCCTAGATTTAGTGGTCACACTGTATGTGATGGGAATGCACATATCCAAAATTTTCATGAGTTCATGGGAAAACATTCATTCAGAGATGAGGATATGTGGATGAGGTTTTTTGTTAGGTCCTTTGATGCAAAAGCAAAAGACTGGTATTTGAGCTTTCCAAAGAGATCCTTTTCCTATTGGGATGAGCTTACTGACTATTTCAAAAAGGAATTTGCAAAAGAACCTGCTGATCTTGTTGCAGAATTGATGAAAATCAGAAAACAAGATGAGGAGCCATGTATTGATTTCAGTCATAGATTTGCAGTAGCCCTTTCACAGATCCTAGAAGTCTTCAGACCTGGTATTTCAGCCTGTGTTGGCATATATTTTGAGGCTTTTGAGGAGGGATCTAGTGCATTACTAAAGGATTTCAAGGTGACAAGCATGCAAATGGCATACATTTTTTTAGAAAATATGGAAGAAATGAGAAATGAGCACCTACAGAAATCCCTACCCTCAGGTTTTGGTGTGAATAATGGTTGTGAAGCTGCAAATGACCAAATGATTAAGGCATCATGTGAAGATGAAAAGATGAATACTGAGGATGCCAAGGAAAGGACTAATGAGGACTCCCATTGCAATGTTGAGGCAACTGACCATGAAAGCAACAATGAGGTTGTGGACAGTAATGAGCAACTTTTGGAATGGACCTGTGGAGATAATTGTGAGTATTGTACTCAAGACAGAGAAGATATAAGCAAACAGAGAAACAGTTCCATGTGTGAACCATTGCCTTCTTTTTAAACACATGGAGATCATGAAGAGCAGTCAGAGATTGAAATAAGTGTTAGTGCAGAGCATGGTTGTTTTTTATTTGGTGACTGTTTTGCTTATGACACACAGGCTGATACTCCTCCACAAAGGGAACCCATTGGTGATGAAGATACATGCTCTGCTGCCCATGAACAAATGGCATATTATGATCAAGCTGATGTACCTGGGTCACCCATTTTTGACACATATGGTGATGAGGATCTATTTGAGTATGGTGAAGGTTTGAGCACTATTTTTTATTTGGATTCTATTTCTCATCTTGATGAAAGAGAAAACAACATACATCAGGTAAGTGACTGTAAAAATGTGCCTGATTTGAAAGAGATGCTAGAGCCTAATCTTTTCCAGTTTGGTGCTGCTATTGGTTGTGTGCATGATGTGTACAATTGTGAATTTGAAAGCTTTTCTTTTGATAGGCCAGCTTACAATGAAAAGAACCCTAGTGTTCCTAGTTGCATGGTGGACTTTGAGTACTTTCAATTTTCAGTCCAGCTAGGAAATCATTTTGCAATGCATAGTGATGATAACCTGTGTTCTATACCATATGAATATGCATTGCTTGATACATTCTGCATCCACTTGTTGCATGATGCTGAGGGTTGTTTGCATAAGGTTGAATATGCAAATGACTAGGTTTGTTTGTGGTCAGATCAGGGCAGTACTCTCAGGCTTGACCCAATGTATGCAGATGAAAATAAGGTGTTTGACAAGGGGAAGTATTAGTTTTCCCTTTCTTGGTGGCCTTAGGCCATCAAGTTTGATTGGTGATGCAGATCATTGTAACTTCATGACTCTGTGCCCAATGGATAAGGGACTGGTCTACATCCCAGAGTTCTGCGGTTCTTGCCATACCTGCAAGAGGCATGCATCCTCAGACAGAGCCACTGTTGGTGCTTGAATTGACTGTCAGTTTTTGAGTAGATTTTCATGTAGGCACCTTACCAAAAGATCCAAAAAAGTTCTAAGTTTTGGCACCCCTTCAGTGTTTTGCAGCATCCACATCATCTTTCTTGAGGAAGGGGTCATCATGTTTTGTCCATCGGCATGAGTTTGTATTTGTCTTGGCGATCATGATGGTAGCAGTCATATCTTCTTCCATTGCTGAGACTTTGCTTATCGGCGGGGGAGCTTATTGTCATTCCGACAGTTTTGATCTCACCGATGGGGAATGTGGTGTGTTCTTTGTATATCGCCAAGACTTTGGCTATCGGGAGCAGCACTTTGTGGTTTGCCGATGGAGGGAGTCACCCTGATGAAGTTGCCATCGGAGTGAGATTGCGTATCGGGTCAACTTTGGAATGTTTGGGCGATGGTTATGGTCTTGCCAAAGACCTGGATGTGCAGGAGGACCGTCAGTGAGACTATTACTATCAGCAAAGGGGTCTTGACCTTTGCCGATATCATTTCTTTAGCCAATGAGGATTTGGGCGTTGTGTTCATCGGTGTAGAGTGTACGATCGGCGAGCGTAATTTTTGTTGTTCTGATGGTTATTTTCTTGCCGATCGGGAGGCATCGCTATGACATCGTGTATCAGAGGTGTATGTAAGTGCTAGCCTGATGGTGTATGTCACACCGACGGAGATGGGAAGCGAAGGTGTCATCGGTGTAACTTTGTGCATCGGGTGGACCATGGAGTGTTAGGCCGACGGTGTTTCTCTGGCCAATGAGGGATGTTCAAGGTGTTATCGGCAAGAGTGGTGTTATCGATCGAGGAGTTTTTGGCTAGCCCGATGGTGTTAGTCATACCGATGAGGATTTGGAGCGGTCATCAGCGTGAGTTGTATTGTCGGCCTAGGAGTTTCTTGTTGCTTTGATGGTTATGTCTCTCCGAAGACTTGACTTGACTATGTTTTGGTGGCCATCGGCGTGAGTTGTATTGTCGGCGAGCGTCATTTTTGTTGTACCGATGGCCTTTGTCTTAACAACGGGTGTGTTTTTCTTGGCCATCAGAGAGACTTGGTAGATCGGTGGGAGTGTGGAATGCCTAGCCGATGGGAAGTTGATGGTCTTCTAGGCTTGTTCATCGGGGTGACATATACTATCGGGCGAGTCGGCGGGGGTTGCTTCGATGGTCTATCTCTGGCCGATGGAGGGGAATGTAATGTAGTGGTCGGCAAGACAATTGAGATCGGTGAGAGGTTTTTTGAGTAGGCCGATGGTTTGGGTCTTGGCGATGGGCTTTTGGCTGAGAGGCATGTGTCGAGCGTGGCAAAAGTGCTTGACACTTATTATGCATGCGGCCATACTTTTAAAATGCTAAAGTGGTCTCCTCACTGTGCATGTGGGATTAATCTCCCTACATAATTTGAACTTTGAGCGTAAAGTGCATTTTGGCGGGAAACAAATTTTGATAGCTGCGTCAGTTTTCTCGGTGGCTGCGGGTGGTTGAGCCATCAATGGCGACTGTGGCAAGGGTATGGGCAATGGTACACATGGTGAAGCTACCTGATTATGGATGAGGACTTCCAAATGGTGGCACAAGGCTCGAGGCCACCCTTGTCTACTCTCCTACCTACAGCATTGATGACTTATGAGCGCCATTTCTCATAAACTGTATCTGGTGATTTTTTATTTTGACCATGTAATTAATTACTGAGAGTACACTTTCTGGCTGATATAAGCAGACTATGTTACCATTTTAGAGGTTGTTGAGAGTTGAACATTTTGGGCTCTGTAATACAATACAACTGATTCAGTTGCTTTGTGCAGCAAAACTTGTGAGTTTATGTATCTCCTATTGTATGTTTCCTACATGAATCCACTGATTTCATGATTAATGTTATATGAGTAATGCTACATTTGCATGTGTTTTGTTAATCCTGTCTCCAGTATTGCATGTGTCCTTCTTCTGAGTCTAGATATTTAAGGAATGTCTGAGATTCTAGAATATAGAATTCCTATATTGAATATTTGATCTTTTGACTTCTACTCAAGGGGTAGATTAAAATGTTTTTAGATTGAGTATTGGGAAGGGTATACTGCAATAGGGATGCCATAAGTATAGATAGCTTAACACTCTGTATTGGGAGATATCTGTAAGGCAGATATCACACAAATCCCCTTGAAATCTAGTTTTAGTTGTTCATGCTGATCATCCATAGGTGTATGGCTAATGACTCCAAGCCCTGGATAGGCACCAATCTAGCTCTGTGTTAGTGTTATATACCATGTTCAGCTCTGCATCCAAACACAAAATCAAAATTAAACTCTAAAACAACCATTAGGACAGTAGAATTAGTTTTAGGATCCTCAGTCCTCTGTCTACAACTGAAAATAGGCCCAAAGCTAGCCCCTTTGCTCTTATCTTACAGTTTTGGCCTTCTCACAAGAGGACTTATCTGCTTTCTGTCAGCATCCCAGCCTTTGTATGCATATTCTCATGGATGTTGAGTAGGGAATACCCCCCTAGGTTTTGCAGAGCCTAAAGAAGAAGAGGAGATAAAATATAGAGTCTATCTCCTATACTGTTGGCCCCTGGCCCAAAGATCCTGTTGATCATTGATGGCTACTTTGTAGGGAAATCTGGGAGTAAGCATCCAGTCTGGGAAAAACCAACAAAAGGTGTGGACATGGATGGACTGGAGGATAGGCGATAAGGTAGGGAAAGGATGGGTAGCAGAGCCTCAGGGGCGCATCGATAATGGCCTTGCCTACGTGACGATGCAGAGGCAATGTAGTTCAGGAAGAACCCTGATGGACCTAAGATATGGATCAGATGAGACACGATATGGAACAGATATGGATTAGACATGGAATAGATATGGATTAGATGATATCGATGACAAGGAAACATCACGGATAGGTAGATGTACAGGTGATAAAGAATGGAATGGGTAGGTATGAGGATGGGCCATAGTGGATAGAAGGAAACAAGGATGTGATCTCCAAGGACTATGTCACATAAGAATAACATGCCCCACTGTAGGTAGAGTACATAGGATTTCTCATGACAGTGCTTAAGACGAAGGAGGAGGACGAGAGGATAATGAAGGATTTGCATGGTTTGGAGGGATAAGGTATGTCAAGAGACATCTAAAACATTTGTCAACATTGTGCCCCCAATCTTTATCAAGATCAAAAATAGAGGAAAGGAAGACCAGGATGGAAAGACTTGATAAGATAGGTATGCAATGGATAGAAGGAAATAGTACGAAAGGAAACTGATATGAGAAGAGTGATATGCTGATGAGACAAGGTGCCCCCAAGTGTAGGTGATATGGAAGATCAACTTACACATGATGCCTATTTGCTAGGTTTTCATCATGGTACTTATCCAAGGTGCCTATTTGCCAGATTTTCACCATTGGATGAAGGGATTTTTCTTTACTTTTTTTTTCATTTTTTTTTCTTTTTTCTATTTTTGATTATTTGGAGAAGGTGGAATACGGAAGAGAGAGACTCCAATATCTAGTTCCTTGAAAGGTGATAGTCCTTCTAGAAAGATGTCATCACATGGATCATGTCAAGTGTGCTCATAGATGTGGGTATGGAATTGCATGAAGGTGAGATAGAGTAGGTAAATAGTGGATTATGATGCAGGATATGGAGGACTTATGCAAGGATGGAGGGAGGGTTTATGCAAAAGCATGGACCATAGGACGAGGAAGATATGTAGGATAGTAGTGGGAGGGAGGGGAGATGGATTTATATGGAAGTATCATGGAATGGAAGGGAACCATGACCAACAGTTGCACATACCATGATAAACATTGAAGCTGATGATAGGAGTGTGGTGTAGGAAGCAATGGAGATTTTTGACTGGTGGATGAGTGATGTAGGCCTTTAGGGACCCACATAGACTTAGTATACTTCTGATTTTTGTTTGTCATGTGGGATGGAAGGATTTGATACTTGTGGATGGCATGGGAGAAAAAGGATGGTTGGGATGCATTAGAGGTGGATGCCTCATTTGACTTGAGGGATTTTTTCTTAGTTACCCAAACCATTTTGCTTTTAGATTTTACCTGTGAAGGTATGGGCTTGGGTATATTCAGCTTTTGTGAAGCTTCAGAGGTAATTAGTTGTTGCTTGGGGACCCACACCTTTTTCAGTTTAGCATTGAGGTGTATGGGTGTATATAGCTTCTGAGATGGGTTTTTCTTTGATTCTTATATTTTGTATCCTAGGTCATGAGGACTCTTAGGATTTTTTATTTTATAGGTAGAGGCATCCACATTTTTGACATTGAATTCCCTTTGGATGGTGGAAGTGAGGTTAGTGGAAGCTCGTTGTTTAGACAACATGTGCATTGGTTGGCCATGATTGGGATATTTAGAGGATTTATAGATGGATGGATAAGGTGTTGGAAGAAGTGGTGGTAAAAAGCACGGAGGGGTGTTAGGATTTGGAAGTAGCGGAGGTAGATTGGATGGTGGAAGGTGTATGGTCACATGATTTTGACAATTGTAGGATGATGGAGGTGGAATGGTGACATATGTTTTGGGGATATGATAGGGTTTGCGATGGAAAGTGGTAGACTTAGGAGGAGTGGAGGAAGTACCAACATCTTGAGATTGCTCACCTTGGGGTATGTATCCAAGGCCATATGAAGGTGGAGGAACATTGACATGGATAGGTTCCAAAATACCTTGTTCATGAAGGCCTAAGCCTTTACCTTGATAGTTCATATTTTGGAGTATGCGGTGGACCATGGGATTATGTATAGGTGCACTAGTAATGAGTTCCTTATTGGATGAGGAAGGTGAGATAGTGGATAATGGTTTTTGGTGTTCTAAGGAAGAATATTCATGCATGAAGGTAGTAAGCCCAAGGATATAAGACGACAGATTTGTAGCTTGGTCAATGATGGATGGTGAAGGATCATTTGGATCTTGATCATCATTATGCTCTTTAGGGTCCAAGTTATTGGGTTGATCATCCATGCTCACTTGGGAGGCAAGTGTCTCATCAGAGGAAGCAAAAGTTGTTGGATCATGGATGGGATTAAATGGAAGAGGGATAGAAGTAATGGAGGTTTCTTGCTCATGGATGGGTATGGGATCAAGTTGTTCAAGGACATCTTCTTCATAGGGAATATCTTGATCATAGAGAAGGTATAGGTTATGAACGGGTTGGAATTGGATCTCTTTCCCATATATAGGATCATGTTGCTCATGGATAGATTCTTCATAGGTATTATCTTGATCATGGAAGAGGTAAAGGTTATGAATGGTTTGAAATTGGATGGGGGTGTTTTGATCTTGATTTAGACAAAGGGTGGGTGTTTCCACATGCTCTAAGGTGTGCTCTTGACATAGCTCTTGGTCTTCTTGAATGGAAGTGGATAGCTCTAGGATAGCTTCTTGATTAACAACATGGATGTTTGACTGACCTTGACTTTGGTTCATGGTAGGAGGTTCTTTGATAAGCTCAAGGGCTTGCAGATGACATGAAGGTGTTGTAGGATTTGACATGGGATTGGAAGAATCTTTGGTAAGGTCAAGGACCGAAATTTGGGGACATGGTTGACTCTCTGCTAGTAGCCCTTGGGTCACATCATTGGTAGGTGTATGGATAGGTGAATGAGGGGATTTAGCGTTCTCCCTAGCTTTTCTCTGGTTGTATAAATTTGGAAAAACTCTTTCCGACCACTCATTTGATTCTTTTTTGGTCATCCATTTAGAGTTTGAGGAACTAGATGGTGGTGTTGGTGTAGAACTGGTATGTTTTGGAATATGTGTCTTAGAAGGTGGCGAAGGAGGACTAGTAGATGGGGTGGTATATGATTTCTAACTTAAGGTGGTGCTTGCCTTGTCATGAGTATGAGAAAAGGATATACAATTTTGGGGTGAGGTGTAGCTGGTACTAGCACGTTCAGCTTGCAAGATTGCCATTTCTTGTTGTAAGACTTGGGCTTGTTGAGAAATTGCTATACAATTTTGGGGCAAGGGATCTAAGCTTATTTGTAATTGTAGGTATTGGAGTTTTTGACCAAAATATTCTAATTGGTTTGCCATTGACACAAGGCCATAAAAGCTTACTGGTTTGGATTCGCAAAAATAAATGTGCCAGAACAGAGTGCAAATATGCTACAATTCAGATCAAATGCGCAACACTGGTGATGCTTCAAATGTGCTGCAATAGAGTTTAGATGTGTAAAAAGTCAAATCAGATGCGCGATACTGGCAAATGCGCCACAACAGAGTTCAGATGCGCAATGTTGACAATAGAGTACTTGAGGAAGCAACGATAAGATATTTGAATATTTACAACAAGGCTCTTATTGAGATATGTTCATTGATACCTAAAAGCCTTGAAAAAGTTTTGGAACTAAGAAAAGAGAATGCAATAAGCAAGGATCTTGAGATTCGAGAACAAATATTAATATAATTATGCCCCAAAATTACTCTGAAGCAAATGAAGTTGATATTCAAAGAAGCCAAGGATGAGTTCCAAAGTAAAAATCAAATGAATAAGCTTATGCTTGGGGAGATAGACAAGATTACAAAGGAAACCAAAGAGATTCTCTAGAGTGCTTTGAAAAAGCACAATCTTCCTATTGCAGAGGAGGTAAATGTAGAGATTGAGTCCTCAGACATGGATGTTAAAGGATTAAAGGGAAATAAGCAGCATACTGAAATTCTAGACTTCTTTGTTCAAGAAGAGGAAGTACAAAAGGAGGAAGAGGAAGTATTGATAGAAGAAGCAAATGCTAGCCATGATCCTTCGGATCCTCCTGCTACTGATGACTCTAGAAAGGACAAAGATAAAGAAGAAGAAAAAGAGAAAGAGAAGGAAGAGAAAGAGACAAAGGGAAAAGAAGAACTAGCAAAACGGGATGGTGCTAATGCACCAAAGCAAGACAGTTCAGTTGTTGCCTTTGACCAAGCACAAGGGAAGGAAACTAAAATAAAAAGTGTGGCAAGAGACACTATGAATGAAGTGTAGAGTTTTCCCAGTAAGGAGATGCTAGAGTTAGATGAGCCGGAACTGATACAAGGACCAATCAATTATGACAGTCTCTCTCTGGATCAAATGTTGAAGATATCATCATTCACACAGGCCAAGGCAAGGGAGAAATTATTGAAGTCTAACATAGAAGACAGTGAGGTGATAAGCCTAGCATCCAGAGTATTGGAGAAGATCATTCCCACATATTAGAAGAATACATTTGATTCTCCTTCTAGTAATTTGAAAAATCTTGTGCATTTTGTAAATACAAATTTTGAGTCCTTTGAGAAGTCAGCTGAAGTAAAGATCCGGAAATAATTTTTGGATAAAAATTTAGTGAACTAAAAGGACTTATAGATAATGATAGAAAAACACTTGACATTGGTATAAAAAGTATTGAAAATGCTCTTAAGGATGGTGGTGATGTATATAAGTTTTGCTTATCATGGCCCAAAATAGCAGAGGATATTGAGAAAAAGATAAAGGAGTAGGAGAAAAAGCTGCTAGACCTATCTCAAAGTTTTGATCCTTTAACTACATCTCTGGTGAGCCAAGAATGTCAAGCAATTAGCCTGACAAATGAAATAAAGAAGCTTATTAAGGAAAAGAAGAATATTATGGAAAGAATGAGTGAGCTTTGGGGACTGATTACCCCTAAGTTGGAAATAATGTTCAATAACTTGTCAGAGGCTCAAAGTACTGTCCAGACAAGTACTCTGTCAAATGAAAGGAAAGCATAAGCATATGCATTTCTGCTAAGAGGACACATTTCAATTTTTGATGGTATGAAGAGAAGTTGGGCCACCGAATTTGTACAATTAAAGAGTACTTTTGCAGATATCCTTAAATATATGTAAATATAACATATGGACTATTTGTACATATCTGGTCATATATACTGAGTTTTTGCATCATTAGTGATTGGGGATCCCACCCTTTGCCATTGATGTCAAAGGGAGAGTGAAAAGTAGTGAAAAATGAGGAATCCAGCAAAGGGGGAGCACCGGAAAGTAGTGTGAACAATAGTATGGAGCACAAGCAAAGGGGGAGCTATTCCAACACTTAGTCATTTTTCACTAAGTGTTGCCATCAATGCCAAAGGGGGAGATTGTTTGCAAGAGACATTGCTAGGCATGATAAGTGTTGTTATTGATGGCAACTAAGTCTCTCTACACATCCACATTACATAGTTTGCCCAGACCAGAAATTCAATTGAAGATCTGTCTAAGTCTAGGAAGTCAAGAATAGAGTGTGTGATAGGGTCCGGTATCTTGGTCCGGATCTCCTCAGGAGTAGATTAGAGTTTGTTGTGGATCTAAGGGAGTCATAAGCATTGTCATAAAAATCTAAATCCATAATTATGGCTTTCGGTGATGGAAGAGTCAATAGTTATTAGCATCTGAGTATCAGGTTAATAGTTTGCATGAACATATAGAAAAAGAACAAGACGACATTGTAATTGATCTTGGTTCCAGATCTATGGAAGTTGTTAGTTGGACAAGTTGTGATAGTAGCCAACCTAACTAATGATTTGTGAGTGTAAGTTTTGGTTTGCATCTCAAGTTATGCATGGATCTAGCCGACAGAGCAGAGTATTCAATAAAGTTCCAAGTGTTCTTGAAGCTGACAGAAAAGTAATTAAAGATCAGGATGCAGATATATATAGTTGATGGATTTGGATTATTATGGTGTGTGTGTTACGAACATGGAGTAAAGGCAAAAAGAGTAGAGATCTAAGATTCGGATGAAGGCAGAATAGTAAACAGGGAAGAGTGAAGATGAAATGTGTAAGATCAGTGTTTTTGTGCTTAATCGGAACTGAATTCATGCATTAGTAGATGCTTCTCATCAGTTCAAAATCTTTGGTATTCTCTTGTAATCATTTGTAGGCAGTGAGCCTCTATTTGAGCAGTGATCTTTGAGCAGTGAGCCTAAATGCATGTGCATTCTCATTTGTAAAAATACTTTTTACAGGGTATTAATTTTTTTGGGTTAACCCCCACTGTGATTTTTCCCTTAACCGGGTTTCCATGCTAAAAATCATGGTGTCAATTGTGTTATTTATGATTATGCTCATGTGTTATTTATTCATGATTTAATATTTATTTTATTGTAAGTTGTAAAAGAAGATTAAAGGTAGAAAAGTTTAAATTGTGTAACAACTAATTCACCCCCCCTCTTAGTTGTCTAGACTAATTCTAACATAATCTACCTGAAATACCTTATTAAAATCTGGAAGTACCAAAACAGGTTGCTCTGTGACTTTTTGCTTCAATGTATCAAAGCTTTTGTGTGCTCCTTTAGTCCATCTAAACTTTTTTCTATCCCCTCTCATTGTCTCAGTTAGGGGTGCACAAATGCTAATAAAATTCCTGATAAACTTTTTGTAAAAACTTGCCAAACCATGAAAAGATATTACTTTGGAAGCACTCCTTGGCGTAGGCCATTCAATGATAGCCCTCATCTTCTCTGGGTCCATCTTAAGACCTTCCTTTGAGACAATAAATCCAAGTTATACCAATCCTTTGCAAAGCTACATTTCTTCAGATTTATCAACAACTTCTCCCCCCTCAGCTTCTCCAAAACTCTTCTGATATGCATCATATGCTCATCCCAAGTCTTACTGAAAATCAAAATATCATCTAAATAATCAATAACAAAACTTCCCAAAAATTCTTTCAATACCTTGTTCATGAGCCACATGAATGTGCTTGGTGCATTGGTTATCCCAAATGGCATGACTAACCACTCATACAAACCTTCCTTTGTCTTGAAGGTTGTCTTCCATTCATCTCCTTCCCTGATACAGATCTGGTGATACCCACTCTTCAGGTCAATTTTTTTGAAGTACTTGGCTCCACTCAAACAGTCCATTATGTCATCCATTCTTAGCAATGGAAACCTATACTTGCTCATGATCTTATTGATGGCCCGATAATCTGTACACATTCTCCATTTTCCATTTTTCTTTGGTGCTAGTATTGTAGGTACCACACATAGACTTACACTGTCCCTTATCAATCCCTTCCTTAACAGCTCCTGAACTTGTCTATTTAGCTCTTCACTGTCTGTAGGAGTCATTTTGTGGGCTGCCTTATTCAGAAAACTAGCTCCTGGTATCAAATCCATTTGATGACTTATCTTCCTCATTGGTGGTAAACCTTCCAGTACATTATCAAAGATAATTTCCTAAAATTCTTCCAACATATCTGAGACTTCTGCTGGTACATCTTCACATTTCTCTTGACTAATCTTAGGAATCAATGCAAAGCAATGATGCTCATGCTTCATACCCTCCAAAAGAATTTCTAGCATCTACCAAGCAAATTCTAGTAGTACTACATACCTTTTCTTCCACCTCCTTCAAGGGATTCAATTTATGATGATCTCCATCATTTGTTAGGGAATATGTGTTTGCATGGCCATCATGGACAGCACTCCTATCATACTACCATGGCCTCTCCAATAGCATATGACATGTATCCATTGGTATGATATCACACAACACCTCATCTTGGTAGTCCCCAATCTTGAACTTCACTAAACACTACTCATTGACGAAAGCTCTATGGTCGTTCTACAACCATGCAATCCGATATGGATGTGGATGCTTTCTTCTTTTCAACTTCAACTTGTCAACCATCTCCTCTAAAACAAGATTATTAGTGCTCCCACTATCAATAATAATATCACCACACTTACCTTCACATTTGCACCTTGTGCAGAATAAACGTTTCCTTTGATTGGGTTCTTCTCCTCATTCAAAAAAGTTCTTCTGACAACTAGGGTTTCTCCCCTTTCAGCATGTTCAGAGCACGCAGATTATGCATCTTCATCTACATGTGTAACTTGTGCATTACCTTGAGGTCTTCTATTTGTCCTTCCTTGATGTTGCGGACACTCATATGCTCGATGCCCTTCTTCTCCACATTGGAAATAGGTTCCTCTGAAACCTCCTCTTCCGGGTCCTTACCTAGGTCTTCCTCTTCCTCTTCCTCTTTGTTCACCATTGTTCTAGTCACGAGGGTGGTAGTCATTATCCCCTCTGAGTTCTACTGGTGCCAGCTTCTTCACTTTTCTTTTGATTTTCATTACGGCCTCCATAGGGTCTTCCACTAGTCCTTCTGCCTTAACCTCTTCCCCTTTGCTTGCTATCAAATCTTTTATTCAACTTCTCTTCCACATTCAGGGAAGAATGGTACACATCTTCTATGGTTGTCATTCTGACTAGGTTCAGCTCCTCTTGAATGCTTGGCCTCAACCCATTAATGCAACAAGCTACCTTCTCCTTGTTGGCCTCTGCATGGCCTATCCTAATAGTAATCTTATAAAACTCTTCTGTATACTCCTTAACAAACTTGTTACCTTGCTTCAGTCCTTGCAGCTTCTTCAACAACTCCATCTCATAGTCCATAGGAATGAATTGCTTCTTCAGTTTCTCCACCATCTGATCCCATCCGATGATCTTTCCTTTTCCTATTTTGTTCCTCTATAATTGGACCTCCTTCCACCAAATATTGCCATGGCCCTTCAACTTAGCTTTTACAAACTTGACCCGATCTGGGTCCTCCACGTCTTCATACTTGAAATAATCCTCCATGTCATTGATCCAATCAATAAGTTGTTTCAGATTCAAATCTTTGGAATAGGTAGAAAATTCGATCTTGGGCCTCTTTCTAATCTTCAAAATAGACCTCAACAACCTAACTTCTATAGGATCTCCTGCAGCTTCTTGTTCTTCCTTGGATAGCTCTTCTTCAGCTTCATCCTCGCTTTCCTCTCTTGTTATCAGATCAAACCCTCTCGTAGCTCCTCTTGCAATGCATCGATTTGCCTTTGCAGGGATCTAAAACTCTATTCTATCAAAGCATTCCTCCCAATATGATTTCTTTGTGAAGGCATCTTGATCTCTGTAGCAAACCCACAACCTCAGGTCCTAGTACAAACTGCCTCACGGTCAGTGATCTGTCTACACACTCAAGAACCCTTGCTTTGATACCACTTGATGAAGGGGGTAAATCATAAAACACACAACAACAGAAATGGAACATAGAAAACTAGAATATTTCTTTATTGATATGGGCAACTCATTACATTACAGAAGCTTAATTACAATAAGAGGAATCAATCCTCCACA
Organism: Cunninghamia lanceolata; assembly: GCA_027924645.1. NCBI lineage: Eukaryota > Viridiplantae > Streptophyta > Pinopsida > Cupressales > Cupressaceae > Cunninghamia > Cunninghamia lanceolata. The sequence continues at coordinate 15,703,411 of BSBN01001215.1, read as the reverse complement.
GGCTACAACACACTATAGCTACCCATCACCAGGCTCTAGAATCTTCTACCTTCTGTAACCCCAAATCAGCTAGGGTTTCTATTTTCCTACCTATTCTTGATTGTACACTTTCCCCCTTAACTCTACTACTACCCAGGGTTCCCAAAAATAGTTATTAATAGCCTTTTTGGTGGCCAACAACCTAATTTCAAAATTTGCATCTCCCTACAAAAATAGGTCAACTTTCGGGAGCCATAACTTTTGATCTGGGTGTCTGATTAACGAACTGTTTTATGCGTCAAAAAGGTCACAAAGTTCTCTACGCATTAAGAACCCACTCTTCCAGTTCTAACCATTTTTGGGCTCATACGGGGCCATTTAGTGCCTCAAACCTGAGTTTGAATAATTTTTCAGGTATTTTCAGGAAACGAAAACTTTAATATCTTTTAGCTCACAAATGATCTTTGCATGATTCCTTCGCCAAAGGTCTTATTTTTCAGTTACAAAGCTTCTTGTAAATTTTCACTGCAATCCGTGCCCAAATGCAAACTTTCCTAAAATAACAGGTCGCTATTTTAGCAGTTTGGGAAAATTGAAAGTTCTACATCATTATTCAAGCGATTATGGAACCAGAACCACAAATTTTGAAAAGAAATGGAAAGAACATCAATAATTTTGAAACACATATTTTTTAGGTGATGCAAGATTGCCCTTACACCACTGGATGCTCCTGCATCAAGTTTAATGGATTACTACCTTGGGCACAATAGAGATGAATTTCCTGGAGTTATTCATGAGTTTCTACTTAGAGGGTAGAAAATATTGAAAGGAAGCTAGGTGTCCAGAAATCGCTTCCTACACTAATCTAATGAGGAGAGATGTATGCAAATTTAATTTAATTCTTACAACTACAACAACATAGAACATCTAACAGAGATATTGCAACAATACACATACACACAGAAAGTAGATAGAAGAGAGAGAGACAAGATATACGTAGGGAAAACCCTTACGAGTGAAAAACCCCACACTCCAAAACACAGCTCAAATGTATTAAAGTAAACAATAACAGATTACAATACAGTTTCAGAGCCAATGCTTTTTCAGGAGTCTTCAAATGTTGAATCTGGAGATATTCCGGCAGCATAACAGTACTTGTACCAAAGTTGTCTATCTCCCATCCAAGCACTTGTTTATATAGAGTTTACAAGGCAAATATGGAACCTTCTAGAGATGGGCATCCATCTTGGACTCATGCCCCAAAACCCACACCTAAGGACACTTGTCCAACATCCCATCCTGAAGTGGGCGCCTGGTCCCAAGATAGGTTACGACAGATGCTCTTACACACCTTACAGTTGTCATAGAATCTGTCATACAATGACTAAAAAATATCATATTCCTCTTACATGTCATAACCGCCCTTGACCGCCCAAAGATGCCTTTCTCTCGTGCAAAGATACTCACTGACACTGACTAAAAGATACCTTGTATTGGGGGTGTTGCCCCCAAACCCCCATTAATTATTCAAGGGGGAAACTGCGGCTACCAAAGTCACCAAAATTTACCCTGCTGCATATACACAAGGTGCTGACTATGCCAACTCAACATGGGATAAATAAATACAACATTAGGAATTTGTAAAGGTTGAGACACCTTAATTCCCAACAAATATGAGCTAGGGGAGTTGCATGCAAAGAGTCTATAGCTTGTAAGTGCACACCAAATGAGGCTAAAAGATAAGTGGATAAAGGTATGGCTTAATTATTATCATTGGCAGTGTAATATCCAAATATTCTTGCATCACTTATTAGAAAGCAATTACAATTTTAGGTGATATGCTTAAAACATGACCTTCTAGGAGTGATCATGGTCAAATCCTTTGACTACCAAAGAACCTACCACCATCCATCACGTCCTCCTTACAAGCACACACTAAGGTGAGTAGCTAATGACCACTTCCAACATCGGCAAGCACCATGTAATCCATTATCATTGAAACACCATATGTTGGACCACAAGTGGGCACCTAATTTGTATGGGCATCATAAAGGTTCACAAAGAACTAACAACCTAGAGTACAAGTTGAGGTTACCCAAGTCAAAAAGATTTAACCATTCTCTCATCTCTCTAGCTTGGAGAAGGTTAACAAACACAAAGTCTCATCCAAACAATGTTATCAGAGATTGATGAAGAAGGAAGAATCATTTTAGGATCTTAGACAATCTACCTCATTGTTGATGATGATTGTTAGTCATAACAACATGCATAAAAATTTGCACAACAAACCTTTATTATCTTGTAAATTATGATCAGCTTAAGATAAGTTGATGACTCCAAGTCTCCATTGATCAGGTTAGGATCGTTTGACATTACTCAGAGGTTGATGTGACATGCTATTTTCCATTTCAAGGGGTCTTACATTCATTTAGGTGATCGGTATTGCACTGTATTATGTAAATTCACTCCACAAAGATGTCAATTCTAGTCTATTTTCAAAGATTACTGTGATATTTGTAAGTTTGATCAATTCTTCTTATCATTGATCATTATACACTTACTCCTTCTACACTGTGTATTTATTTAAATGATGTGTCTATAAGTGGATATTTATCAGTTTTGACATGCTTTCTCTCAAAATATGCTCTGTATTTTCAATTGCTCACTGGATATCTGCATATTTCATATTTATTTTCTTTTGATTGTGTTATTTGTGATTATGGGGATAATATGTACTAAAATTCAAAGAAATTTAAAAGAATACTTCTACTTTTAGTGAACCTTTAGTTATTGAATCACATACACACAAGATACATTCATGGAGAGAAGAAATCAAACCATAGGTCACCAGGTCATTCCATAGCTAGATATGGTTTATGCTAACTTCAAAGGAACTAGGAATGAAAACAATACATACAAGCTGAAAAGCACTCCAAGGGACGCAGCTAATCAATGCATATATCCAGATTTCAATCACAGATTACTCAAGATTTACAATGATTTGTAATCAAAATATCTTCTCTTTCATTAAGTATGCAAAACATGTATATTCACAAATAACTTTGAAATGAGTCCTAAATTCTTTAGCAATTAGATTTTAATTAAGTTTCGAATGACTAAAAGATTGCACCCCTACACCTTTTATAGAATAAGGTGAGGAGGCAGTTACAATTGACCAACAGTTTAGATTTATAATTTAGATCAATGATTGACAACTCTCCTATGACTTAGTCAACTTTCTCTTGTGGCACAGGTTGCCAGCTGACAACCATCTATATGACTCACTATTTATGAGTACCTCATGCATATGTTCACTTAGTGATGCATCTTCATTCACTCTTCAAGTTCTCCTTCATTTTCTTCTTGCTCATCATTCTCTTCATCTTCATCACTTTCACCATCACTATCACTCTAATACACATTCTCTTGTATGTGGACCTTTACTATTGTCCTGATATGTTCATATGCTTGCACTATTTTATCAACCTCTCCCCCATCTTGGATTCTAGCTTTTGCTATTGCATGTTTATGAGATTGGAATTTAGCCTTGAAAGCTTCCAACTTACCTTTCCTATTGTTTAATGTCTCATTGTATGTTTCTACTTTAACTTTCATTCTCATAATTCTATTCATTACCTCTTCTGTCAAGTGGGTGAGAGGGTCATCTGCTACTGACTTAAAATTATCATGCAGAGCCTTAATAGAAAAGTTTGCATCCTGATTCTCAATTGTGCCTCTATTTTCCCTTTCAAGGCCTCCAGGATTTCTGCTTCATATGCCATCATGCTATGCAATTTAACACTAATATCCCTAAGTTTGCCACTGCACTTCTTCAAGACATCACACTCAAACCTGATATCCTCATACCATATACTTGTCAACAGGGTAGTATTATTATCTAATACTTTATTACTTATCAAAATCTATGAATCAATTCTCTTCATCTTACTTAGAGTAGTCAAGTCCTTTTCCAATTGAAATGACTATTTTCCTGTATCATTCTACATTTTATCTACTTTCCTCTTTAGGCTACTCAAAGAATTCCACCTCTGTAGAGAGGTTCTTAATACATCTTTAGCCCCAGTGAGAGCAAAAAACATCCATTTTTCCATCACCATTGCCTCATGTTTCATCAGGTCCGATTTGGTGACCTCTTCCTGTGATATGACAATCAATGGGACTGCAGGATCAACTGGTGCATTATCAAGGTTAATTAACCCTTTTATGAAAGAATGCAATTGAGCAATATGCCCCTTATGTACTTTATTCTTCTCTTTTTCCTTCTTTGCCCTTTGGGTTAAAGAATCAATAATATCCTTCCCTTCTTGACCTTCCTGGTCTTCATTGGTAAAACCCAGATCAACACTTGTGATTTGGAATTCCTCTAGGATAATTTTGCCTTTTTCCTTTTCAACTATGGGAAGTGCTATCTATGCGGTTCTTCTACCTGTGGTAGGATCTCTCTTTATGGCAGATGTTAATCTATCCTTCCTCTTTGGTTTCATCATTTTCTTAGCAAATAAGGTAGAAACATCAAACTCTTGAATTTCTGACACTTGTTCCATACCTATTTCTTTTTCTAGCCAATGAGGTACATCACCTCCAGATCCTTGGTGGCCTTTGTTAATATCATGTGTGTCCTGTTCTCCAGTGTCCACTTCTATCCTTGGTGGCGAAGGCACCTTCTTGATTTCTTCCTCATGTATTTCCTCATGAGGGGGATCTTGTTGAAGTTCTTGTTGAGGAGTTGCCTTCTGTAAAGGAGGCTCCTATGGAATTTCCACATTCTAATCTTGTGCTTCATCCTATACTCCCTCCTTTGGATTTTCATCTTGTTTATTTTTGTCTCATCCTGTGGCATATTGACCTCTTCAGAGGCTTGTGTATTTTGCCCTTAAGGATCACCCTGATCATGGGTCTTTTCCTGTTGTCCACCCAGTGCACTGATATCTTGTGGCTTAGGGTCCTCCTAACCTAATTTGTCTTCTGTTCTTAGGACTTCTCCCAAATCTCCCTGAGTTTGAGCAACACCAGTGTCTGATATGTCCTAATTATCCCCACTCTTCTGTTGGACTTCTGATATTTTTGGTTCTGTGAGTGTCCCATGTTGTTGCTGACTTTGATCAAGAGCAGTGCTATCCTTTTCTGCATGCTCTGCCACTCCAGCCTTCTTTGGTTCCTCGGGTGTACCTTTTTCCCTGTTTGGGCTTAAATCACCCTTATACATTAATTATATGGCTGCAGGGCTAGTCACCTCCTCAACCAAATTGTCGAGCCCTATTTGTTGTTTTGCCCTTTCTAGGCTACCTTGTTTCATTTTTGTTTGCTTTACTTCTTCCACCACTACCATCTGAGCTAATGGAGTTCCATGAGGAGTCACTCAGGTGTTGGAAACTAGAGTTTCCATTTGTTAAGTAGCCACACTCTGAACCACCTCATTATCAAATAAGTCTACTGTATCATCTAGAGAGAAAGGAACACCCTGACTTGTCCTAAACATTTCTCTCGTTTGCTCTTCCGCTTTCTCAGTGTTGAATTTAATTATGGTGGGAAGAGGAACATCATGTTGTAGTTCCTTCCTGAAAACTTCACCATCGGCTCCTCTCAAAATGATGGGGTTAGCACGGATATCCCCCCCTCCTCTTCTTGTTGGCTACCAGTAAGTCATCATATTTAGGTTCCTTATTTAACTATTCTTCTTCCAAAGGGACTCCCTCTTCCACCTCCTTCTGCAGGGTCTGGCCTTCCACCTGCATCTCTGTAGCTTCAACAATAGGCTTCACAATTTTTTTAGTCTTTGGTTTTTCTGTTAGAAGCTGCACAGATGATGTAGATGTCTAAGCCGATGTAGATGTACCTGCAGCCATAGTGGTAATCCTCTCAATTATCACCCCCTTTGGTTCATCTTCACCTTTCTTACCCTTAGGGTGATTCTCCTTTGTTTTTCTGTAGGCAATCTTTCTCCATTAGATTTTCTCTTTTCAGTGAGGAAATCATCATATTCCTCATCAGACACCTCCTGCCTCTTCTTCTTAATATCAACTGTAAGGGCGACACCCCTTTTCTTTAATTTGGATATCTCTTCATCTACCCAAGCCTGGGTTAGCTGGATCACCCCATTTGTCAGTTGATCTAAGGATATATCTTCCTGTTGTGTAAGATCTAGGGCCGATATGGTGTCATTATACACCTTTTTGTTCTCATATTCATTGGATATGATTTTCCCATCATCCTTACACAGTTGTGCTAGCATCGGGATGCAGTTAAAGGTTTTGATCTGATTCAAGGTGAGTCTTTGATATTTCCTCCTTCTCACCTTAGCCTCATCATCACAATCGGTCCATAAGTCTTCTAGATGCTTTTGATGTATTGGTTTTCCTAGTATCTTCTACATCCTGCCATAAGGATCATATTATCTGGCCAAAGGAAATGGTTAAAGATACATCAATTTTAAACCCCCAATGACATGCTTTATACTCTTTGAATATGGGCACATGTACCAGCCCATGGATACTAGAAATAAAACTGGAGGTATCTTCTTCTGTGCCTTGTAGGCTTCAACTATTGTGGATACTTGCCTAACAAATTCCATCAAGACGACCCCATCAGTGGGGTATCTTGGCAACATAAGAGGTTTTCCCTCAAATCCTTTGATCCTAATATATGAGAAAGTGGCAAACTAGATAAACCAGGCTCCACGTCGATAAATAATTTCTTGAGCTTCCAGGCTCAGCCTTTTAGTCCTATCATCCTCCATAGTTCTGACCATATGCATGGAGAATGCATCATTTACTAGTTTGTAGTCTAGGAGGTATACCTTCCTTTGCAATTGGAGATAATGATCCCATATGTGTGCATCATCAGCATCACCACCAACTTTACCCACTGTCTTCAAAGCATCTAAAGTTCCTTTATATGCACAAGAGTACACCACATATGAAGTCATGTAAAATAAACATGTTTGTCCTCCCAGGCTCCTCATTACCTCATCCAATGAGTCACTGATGATCTTAGCCCATAGGGGCCAGTTGTCTACATATAAGACCATCTGGATCATCCCAAACATCTAGTTCTCAAAATTTCCAGCATGAGGCCTGCCAGTCATCCTGCTCAATAGAGCAATCATATATTGGTACTCATCATCAAAATCAAACTTGTACAGATGCACGGGTAGTTTGGCTGAGGCGGCATATGTACTACTCTTTGATCTCCATTGGTATATCCTCTTCCTTGCATTTTTCTTGTTATTGTTATACTCTGTTTCCAATTTATGCAGGTCCACACTCACTACCTTCTTCCCAACTGGCAAATTGAAACTAGCGGTAATGCCCTTGACTGATAAGTATGTGTATATCCTCTCATGTTTCTCTACCCGTCTGGTTTTAGGGTTGTAATTTCTTGCACACTCTACTACCAGCTCCGGAGCATCCATAGCATACGGAAAACCAGTTGCATGCCACATACCTGAGACAAACACCCCATCTAGAATGGGATTATCCTTATCATTGTCCAATCTTTTCAACCATACTACTAGGTCCGTATCCCCTTGGTGTGTATCACCAATAACTCTATACTTGAACTACACTCCCTCAAGCTAGACAAACATGGGCTTGAGGAACTCTGCCTTAGACTGATTTCTTCTAAGATCTACCATGGATTCCTGCAATAAACATGATATATTTTAACCTACAGTGTCCACATGCATTTCTACAACATCATGTACTTCTATCATGTATACTCTGTATATTATTATCATTTTACCATTAAACGTATTATCACAAAGCCATGCCGTAATAAAAATAAATACTCTACCTAAAATTACAGAAAATGACAATGGGAGGGTTTACAGTTACTTACCTGACAATGCTTTCTTTTGGATTAGATGATTGATTACGGAGAAGGACTATAAACACTTAAGATCACCCGTTCTGTTACGTTGAAGGATCCAATCCGTTGATAGGTAGCTGTTTGAGGGTTTGACTTCGGAGCTTTGTAATTTCTTGGTTTATCTCAAGGTAAATGAAAATGACCTTCAAATTTTACCTTAAAAGCAGATCAATAGGACAGATTAGGGTAAAAATGCATTTTCCTGATCAAATCTGTTGATCATTTGCAGGGAATTCGTAGATGTGGCCAAGTGTTCAATTTTTATTTGTAATTGACAGGAGTTCATCTACCGCATTTAATTGCATTTAATGTCAAAAGAGGGGGGTGATATTTGAAAGATCAGGGGATATTCAAAATATGACCCCTCAGATAAAATGACCCCATGCTTTTGAGCGGAATAACTGAATGCAAAGGATCGGGTGATATGGTCAACGTTTGACCATGTGTATATCAGGTCACGAAACTAAGATCAGGGGCTATACAAAATATGACCCCTGGATAAAATGACCCTCTTAGAAAAGATCAGGTTGACATCATTATGTCGGCGACATTGTTTAATTATTATGTTTTAATGACGTCATTGTCATATTAAAGAATATGATGGATATTGGATATAGACCTCCCCTGTGGTTTAAATGGAATGATGACATCATCATTAGCATGATTTCCTTCATTCATTGGAATTGGATGACATCATCGTCATATTGACATAGGCTGATATTTTTGAAGAGGGTGATATTCATAAGATGACTAATGTTAAAAAACATGACCCCCTATGGGATAACTGAAGTCCTTTGACAGGTAGATATCGGTTCCTATTTAAAATTGACGTCTGCACATCACACACCAAGCGATTATCAGGTGATAATCCTATATCAGGGTGATCTTATCAAATATGACTGATGTTTGAAATATGACCCCCCCTTGCGTGGGATATCAGGTTTGACCAAACTTTGACTCAACATAACTCTCTTCGCTTAGACAATTTTGGGGTGATCTAAAAGGCAAACCTACTTGGAATTTTGTGTACTTTCCAACCATGAAGTTAATAATGGGAACTACTAACATTGGCAACTAACTTCATCATAGTGACAATTCCACTCTCTTACAAGGTTACATGCATGACTAATTTTACCAAACCCCCCGAAAACAGAAAACAAACAAGCCAAAGCAGAAAGAAAAGTTGGGTCCCTGTTTTGTCAAGTCAAAATGGGGCGTGTTGTGTAACCACACAACTTGCCACCAAAGAACATAACCAAATTCCAATGATTCAAGTGATGTGATCACATTCTAACATAGTATTTTAACTCTTTCTAAGTATAAGTATTATGATCTTTCTGGATGATGGGGTTTTCATCATGATAACAATGCTAGCAAAGGATCAGGTGTGTGCAGATGATTAATTATCCTCATCTTGAAAGTAAGTTGAAAACATGAGTAACTGATGTTAAACTACATATTTTGGGAGCATCCCTCATAGCCAACCTGGATAGAGCCTTGCTGCTAGCAGGCGTCTATAGCCCCGACAAGATTATCTATACAATCCCCCTAAGTAGAGCCCCACTGCTAGCAGGCGTCTATAGCCCAGTAGAGTTACTTAGATGGCCTAATTTTATTCCTTTTGGATTTTCAATATTTTTTCCTTATGTTCATATGATGTCATCATGTAAGCTTAATGTGCAAGGCATGGTCACTTGCTGATTTAGGTTGGAGATTGCATTGGTAGAAAGGGAGTCCCTTTAGATTTTTCACTTAACACCTATACTTATGTGTTCCACAAACCCAAGGCTGTTAGGTGAGTCATTGTGAAAAATCACTTTAGTTAAGAAAAGGTACCATGATGAAAAGGATAGCACAGACCTGATCATTGATACTCCTCAAAATGAATCATAACCTATTGTTGATCATGATGTTAGACATAAACAAACATAGAATAAAAGTACACATTAACCTTTATTCATCTTGAAAGATACAATGAATTTAGAGAATTCATGATCTCAAGTCTCAGGTGATTAGGTCTTAATCTTCTGACATTACTCAAAGGTTGATGTGTGTTGTTGTTTCTATTTTGGGGCCTTACGTAGATCTTATCAGTAAGATAATGTTTCCTGTAATGATGCTGAACAGAAAGTTATTCTACACATGATATGCTTCAAATAATGCATCTATCTTTAAATCTTTGCATGATATCTATCATTTTGACATGCTTTAACCTCAAATATGTTGAATATGTTTAGTTATCTATGGGATGTCTGCATATTTGTATTATTTGCTTAAGATTGTCAATTATTTGCAATTATGATGATGAAATGCTTTGAAATTGAAAGAAAGTGAAAAGAATACTTCAAATTAATGTTTAACCTTTAGCTATTGAGCCACATATACATCAGATACAGTCATGAAGAGAAGAAATCAAACCATATGTTCACTAGGACATTCCACAGCTAGATACAGTTGATGCTAACTTCAAAGGAAAGGTATGAAAACAACACATGTAAGTAGATATGCACTCCAAGGGACGCAGCAAATCACAACATGTATCAAGAATTCATACACTGATTACTTAAGATTTATTATGGATTTTAATCAAAAGAGTCTTCTCATTCATTAAGTATGCAAGAACATATATGTATACAACAAATTTGAAATAAGCCCTGAATATTTTAGCAAACGGATTTTAATTAAGTTTCGAATCTTTAAAATGAGGCATCCCTGCACCTTTTATCGAACAAAGTGAGGGAGCCATTACAATTGATCTATGATCAGGATATATCTATTAAGATCTATGGTTCACATTTCATTGACCAAGTCAACTCTTTCCATGTGGCACAGGTTACTAGCTGGCAACCATCTAAACAACTTATTTTCCTAAGTATCAGATGCTTATGTCTTTTCTTTGTAATGCATCTTCATCTACTTTTTATCCTTCAAGTTCTTCATCTTCGTCATCAGGAGCATCAGGATCATCACTTCCCAAATCTTCATCATCCTGATGACCTTCTTCTTGTATATGGACCTACATGGATGTCTGGATACTTTCATAAGATTGCACTATCATTTCTACTTCCCCACCATCCTGAATTCTTGCTTTGGTGATGGCGTGTTTATGCCCTTGATATTTGCTTCGGAGGGATTCCAATTTACTCCTCCTGCTACTAGATGTCTCATTATAATTCTCCATCCTGACCCTGATCCTCATGATCTTATCCATAGTTTCTTCTGTCAGGTGGTTTAGAGGATCATCAGCTACCTGCTAGAAATTGCTATGTAGAGTTTTAATGGCAAACTCTTCATCTTGATTTTCTATTTTGCCTTCTACCTTTCCTTCTAATGCTTCCAAAATTTCAGCCTCAAACAACATCATATCATGTAGCTTCATGCTGATATTTCTTAGTTTACTATTGCATCTTTTAAGCACATCACACTCAAACTTGATGTCTTTATACCATATTTGAATCAATAGGGCTGTATTATTGTTCAGTACCTGATTCTTTATTAAAATCAGAGGATCAATCCTCTTTATTTCACCCAAAGTGTTCAGGACATTCTCCAATTGAAATGACCTCCTCCTGATCTCCATCTATAATTTATCTACCTTTTTCCTGGAGGTGCCCAAAGAATTCCACCTCTTCAAAGAGGCCTTTACCACTTCTTCTACTTCATCAAATGTAGATAACATCCACTTTCTCATTATGGATGACTCATGTTTCATGAGATCCAATTTATTCACCTCATCTTGAGAAATAGCAGCCAATGGGACTGCATGATCACTTGTTGTATCCTCAGGGTTAATTAACCCTTTTATGTAAGTGTGTAACTGAGCAATGTGCTCCTTGTGCTGTTTATTTTTCTCTTTCTCTCTTTTCACCCTCTAGGTCAATGAATCAATTATATCTTTACCTTCTTGGCCTTCCTGATCCTCATTGGCAAATCCCAAATCTACCATACTAATCTGGAATTCATCCAAAGTGATCTTGCCTTTTTCTTATCTCTTCCTCATGATGCTCCTCATGAGGGTGATCTTTTGGTGTATCCTGCTATTGAGGAATTTCCTTTTCTAGAGGATGATCCTACTGATCATCTGTATGTTTATCATGATCCTAATCTTTTACTTCCTCCATAGGTATCTCATCCACTTTGGTGATTTCCTCATCATGAGGAAGAGATTGTAGATTCAGATCAGGTTGGTATACCTAAGGTAGACACAATGGCATCCATTTTTCCTCATGATGCTCCTCATGAGGGTGATCTTTTGGTGTATCCTCCTATTGAGGAATTTCCTTTTCTAGAGGATGATCCTACTGATCATCTGTATGTTTATCATGATCCTAATCTTTTACTTCCTCCATAGGTATCTCATCCACTTTGGTGATTTCCTCATCATGAGGCATATTAGCTTCTGTGGATGCCATTGTGTCTACCTTAGGTATACCAACCTAATCTGAATCTACAATCTATTCCACAGCTGTAGTAATTACTTCCTGTACTTTTAGGGCAAGATCAACTAATGTATCCTTTTCTTCCCCTCCCTTGTCTTGGACTTCAACTATCTTGGGTTCAACAAGTACTTTTTTTTGTTGCTCACCCATATCTAAAGTGTGGCCTTCTATTTCTGCCATCTTCACTTCCTCAACATTTTCTTCTTTATTAGGAACACCTACTTGATTTTTAGGACTTGCATCCTTTCTATATGTAAGATCAATCACCGCAGGGCTGGTTACCTGATCAATCAATGTATCAAGCCCCATCTCTTGGGCTACCTTTTCTGGGCTCTTTTCTTTTTCCTGCTTTACTCTCTTCAGTTCTTCTAACACTACTGCCTGGACTGATGGTGTACCTTGTGGTGTTATGCGAGTGTTAGCAACAAGAGTCTCCATTCGTTGCGAAGCAACATTATCCACCACTTCATCATCTGATAGGTCGACAGTCTCATCTAATGAGAAATGACCTCCTTGACTTGTGCGAGTGGTTTCTTTCATTTGTTCTTCAGTTTGTTTAGTCTTAAACTAAACAATGATAGGGAGTGGTACATCATGCTGTAATTCCTTTCTAAACACTCCACTACCTGCTCCCCTCAACATTATAGGGTCATGTCTTATCTCACCTCTCATGGATGTTCTGGGTTTCTTAGGTGTGGAAGCCATCACCTGAGGTGCTTTTCTTTTTCTGATGAGGGGCAATGAGTCTTCTTCTACAGGCTCTTCATCAAAAGGAACATCCTCTTCAATTTGTGCTCGTGATGCCTGACCTTCCTCATATGTTTCCATAGTTTCAACAGCCAGCCTCTGAATCATTTTAGCCTTTTGCTTCTCCTTAGGAGGCGGTGCTAATGATGCTAATGCCTGTTCTGATGCTGATGCATCGTCAGCTATTATTATGACTCTCTCAATTATCACCCCTTTTGGTTCAACATCAACTTTCTTACCTCTTGGGGGCCTCTTACTTTTCTCAAGAGGTGGTGCCCTCTCTTCTTCAGACTTCCTCTTCTCATTCAAGAAATCATCATATTCATCTTTAGAAACCTCTTGTCTTTTCTTCTTATTGTCCAACATGATGGCAACACCTCCTTTCTTCAATGCCTTTATCTGGTCATTGACCCATGCTTGGGTCAACTACAATGTCCTGCTTGTGAACGGATCCAAGGAGATGTCCTCCTGCATGGTGAGATCCGGTGCTGAGATGGTATCATTGTATACCTTTTTCTCCTCATATTCATCAGCCATAATCTTTCCATCATCTTTCTTCAGTTGTGATGGGATATAAATGTAGTCAAATGTCTTGATCTGGTTGAGAGTAAGCCTTTGATATCTTCTTCTTCTGGCTTTTGCTTCATCTTCACAATCTGCCCAGAAGTCCTCAAGATGTCTTCGATGGATGGGCTTCCCCATGATCTTCTGGATCCTCCCATATAGATTATACGATCTTTTTAATGGAAATGGCTAGAAATTCATCATAATTAGACCAACTATGGCCTTCTTAATATTCTCTAAATCGGGGAACATGTACCAGCCCATTGTCACTGGAAACAATACTGGTGGAAGCTTGTTGTTAGCTTTGTATGCATCCAATATTGTAGATACTTGTCTCATAAACTCCATTAAGACAACTGCATCTATAGGATATCTTGGGAGCATGAAAGGCTCCTCCTCAAAACCTTCAACTCTGATGTAAGAGAAAGTTGCAAATTGAATAAACCAGGCTCCATGCCTGTATATGATTTCCTGAGCCTGCATGCTCTGTCTTTTAGTTCTGTCCTCCTCCATTGTTCTTACCAGATGCATAGAGAATGCATCATTCACTAGTTTGTAATCTTGGAGGTAATTTGCTTTCTACAACTGGGGATGACGATCCCATATATGTGCATCATTTGTTGTGCCACCAATTTTCCCAACTGTAGTAATGCATCAAATGTACCCTTGTAGGCACATGAATAAACTATGTATGAGGTCATGTAGAAGGAACAACCTGGACCTCCTAGATTCATCAACTGCTCATCTAGAGCATCACTTACCATCTTAGCCCACATTGGCTTACTATCTGTGTAAAGGCACATCAGGATGACTGCATACATCCAGTCCTTAAAACTTCCAGCATCAGGTTGGCACGTCACTCTGCTGAGTAGTGCTATCATGTACTGGTATTCATCAACAAAGTCAAATTTATATAAGTGCACTGGAAGTTTAGCTGCTGCAGGATAAGGACTATTCTTCGCCCTCCATTGGTACATTTTCTTCCTAGCAGACTTCTTGTTATTTTCATACTCTATTTCTGACTTCTTCAAATCTATATTGGCAACCTTCCTGCCTAATAGTAAACTGAATGTAGTAGCAAGACCTCTGATAGACAGATCAGCATATACTTTTCCATGCTTCTCTACCTTTCTTGTCTGTGGGTTATAGTTTCTTGCACATTCAATGACCAGCTTAGGAGTTTCCATGGAATAGGGGAAACCAGCTGCATTCCACATTCCAGATGCAAAGACTGCATCCAACAAGGTGTTGTTACTCTTCTCATCACTCATTTTAGCTGACCATGGAGCCAGATCTATATTTCCTTAGTGCGTATCTGTAATGGCACCATATTTAAACCGGACACCTTTGGGTTGTGCAAACATGGGCTTTAGAAATTTTGCCTCTGACTTAGCCAACCGCTTATCCACCATAGATGCCTGCAATTAACAAAACTGGTCTTACAATTGATATCTTACAAGCATGCATACACACCATATCTTTATTATTCATCATGCATGCTATACTCTTCCATATCTCGTTCATCCTGATATGCATAATCTAGAACTTCAAACCAAAAAACCATGATACCTGGATATGCAGAACATGACAACAAGAGGGTTTCAATTACTTACCTGATGTGTTGATCCTCTTAATTATGCTAATAACTGTGTGGAAGGAATTCAAATACCCACAATGCTCACGTATCCCATTCTGATACAAGTTATATGTGTCGGCAGGTAGTCTTATGAGGGTTTGAAAGCACTGCTCTGTAAAACCTTGTTTTATCGCAAGGTAAGTGTAAAATGATTTGTAAATTCACTTTTAACCTCTTCTTTTAGGCAAATTAGGGCAAATTAGGGAAAATTAATTGACACAGCTGATCTTTTTTTACGAAACTTCTAGATCTCGCCAGGTGTATGTATTGGGTTCGTAATCGGTGGGAACCACCTACCACATCTACGTGCATTTAATGTTATGGCGGTGAGGCACGGGGTGATCTTTGCAAGATAGGATGCTATTCAAATATTGGGTGATATTTGGATATCAGGTGATGATCAAATATGATTCCCTGAGATAAAATGACCTCCCGTCGAAATATCAGGATGACATCATCAGGATAATGACTTGGTTCAGTGTTGTGGCTTTATGACGTCATCATCATGTTATGTATGAAGGGTCATGTTTAGAAATATACCTTCGCGAGGTAAAAAGGATGGTGATGTCACTGTCATGTTTATTTCTTCATTTACTGGGTTTGGATGACATCGTCAGGATATTGGTTCGAGGTGATATTTTGCGACAGGCCGATATTCAAATATCAGGGTGATATTCAAATATTGGGTGATATTCAGGAATATGATCCTCACAAAATACATGATGTTGTTTGTCGGGTAGATATTGCTATCACATAAAGTTGAAGTCTGGATGTTCGGAGCAAATGATTTTATCAGGTGATAATATTAGATCGGGGTGATCTTTTATAATATGACTGATGTTAAGAAATATGATCCTCCCCTCGGAATATCAGGTTTGACTAGGACTTTGACTCACCATAACTCTCGTTCTCTAAGGAATATCCGGGTGATCCAAAAGGCAAACCTGCATGAAATTTTGTGCTCTATCCAATCATGAGGTTATTGTCATGAAATATTAACTTTGAAAACATTGACCTCATATCCCCCACTTTGTGGTGAAGCTAGTTTTTAGTCTATCAATTTTGTCAACCATGACTTGATTGTAGCCAGAGAAACCATCCAGGAATGACATCATTTTGGCTCCATTTACAATCTGTAGAACTTCATCTAAGGAAGGAAAAGGATAATTGTCCTTCTCTGATTCTCTGTTCAAGTTCCTGAAGTCCACACACAGCCTGATATCTCCATTCTTCTTTCTTGCTGGCACTAGATTAGCCACCCAGGTGGAGTGCCTCACAGGAAATATGTTCCTAGCATTTAGCAGCTTCTTGACTTCTTAAAAAATTATTGGTTCAAGAAAAGCATTGACTGGTCTTTGCTTCTATCTGAAAGGTTTAGCATGGCTTGAGGGGTATAGTGTGAGTTATGACTGATGTGTCATATGTCTTTAACTCATCATAAGTCAATGCAATAACATGTATGTAATCTTTAAGAGCCTGAGTTATTCCTTCTAACTCTTCTAGTGTGCAAACCTTACCAATCAAGACATATAACCTCATGATTGGATAAAGCACAAAATTTCATGTAGGTTTGGCTTTTGGATCACCTGAATATTCCTTAGAGAACGAGAGTTATGGTGAGTCAAAGTCCTAGTCAAACTTGATATTCTGAGGGGAGGATCATATTTCTTAACATTAGTCATATTATAAAAGATCACCCCGATCTAATATTATCACCCGATAAAATAATTTGCTCTGAACATCCAGTCTTCAACTTTATGTGATAGCGATATCTACCCGACAAACAACATCATGTATTTTGTGAGGATCATATTCCTGAATATCACCCGATATTTGAATATCACTCTAATATTTGAATATCGGCCTGTCTCAAAATATCATCTCGAACCAATATCCTGACGATGTCATCCAAACCCAGTAAATGAAGAAATAAACATGATGATGACATCATCATCCTTTTTACCTCACGGAGGTATATTTCCAAACATGACCCTTCATACATAACATGATGATGACGTCATAAAGCCACAATGCTGAACCAAGTCATTATCCTAATGACATCATCCTGATATTTCGATGGGAGGTCATTTTAGCTTAGGGAATCATATTTGAACATCACCCAATATCCAAATATCACCTGATATTTGAATATCATCCTATCTTGCAAAGATCACCCCGCGCCTCGCCGCCATAACATTAAATGCACGCAGATGTGGTAGGTGGTTCCCGCCGGTTACGAACCCGATACATACACCTAGCAAGATCTAGAAGTTTCGTACAAAAAGATCAGCTGTGTCAATTAATTTGCCCTAATTTACCTGAAAGAAGAGGTTAAAAGTGAATTTACAAATCATTTTACACTTACCTTGTGATAAAACAAGTTTTTACAGAGCAGTGCTTTCAAACCCTCATAAGACTACTTGCCAACGCATATAGCTTGTACTAGAATGGGATACGTGAGCATTGCGGGTATTTGAATTCCTTCCACACAGTTATCAACATAATTAAGAGGATCAGCACATCAGGTAAGTAATTGAAACCCTGTTGTTGTCGTGTTTTGCATATCCAGGTATCATGGTTTTCTGGTTTGAAGTTCTAGATTATGCATATCAGGATGAACAAGATATGGAAGAGTATAACATGCATGATGAATAATAAAGATATGGTTTGTATGCATGCTTGTAAGATATCAATTATAAGACTAGTTTTGTTAATTGCAGGCATCCATGGCGGATAAGCGATTGGCTAAGTTAGAGGCAGAATTTCTAAAGCCCATGTTTGCTCAACCCGAAGGTGTCCAGTTTAAATATGGTGCCATTACAGATATGCACCAAGGAAATACAGATCTGGCTGCATGGTCAGCTAAAATGAGTGATGAGAAGAGTAACAGCACCTTGCTGGATGCAGTCTTTGCATCTGGAATGTGGAATGTAGTTGGTTTCTCCTATTCCATGGAAACTCCTGAGCTGGTCATTAAATGTGCAAGAAACTATAACCCATAGACAAGGAAGGTAGAGAAGCATGGCAGAATATATGATGATCTGTCTATCAGAGGTCTTGCTGCTACATTTAGTTTACCATTAGGCAGGAAGGTTGCCAATATAGATTTGAAGAAGTCGGAAGCAGAGTATGAAAATAACAAGAAGTCTGCTAGGAAGAAAATGTACCAATGGAGGGCGAGGAATAGTCCTTATCCTACAGCGGCTAAACTTCCAGTGCACTTATATAAATTTGACTTTGATGATGAATACCAGTACATGATAGCACTGCTCAGCAGAGTGACGGGCCAACTTGATGTTGGAAGTTTTAAGGACTAGATGTATGCAGTCATCCTGATGTGCCTTTACATAGATAGTAAGCCAAGGTGGGCTAAGATGGTAAGTGATGCTCTAGATGAGCAGCTGATGAATCTAGGAGGTCTAGGTTGTTCCTTCTACATGACCTCATACATAGTTTATTCATGTGCCTACAAGGGTACATTTGATGCATTGACTACAGTTGGGAGAATTGGTGGCACAACAAATGATGCACATATATGGGATCATCATCCCTAGCAGTAGAAAGCAAATTACCTCCAAGATTATAAACTAGTGAATGATGCATTCTCTATGCATCTGGTAAGAACAATGGAGGAGGATAGAACTAAAAGACTGAGCATGGAGGTTTAGGAAGTCATATACAGGCATGGAGCTTGGTTTATTGAATTTGCAACTTTCTCTTACATTAGAGTTGAAGGTTTTGAGGAGGAGCCTCTCATGCTCCCAAGATATCCTACAGATGCAGTTGTCTTAATGGAGTTTATGAGACAAGTATCTACAATACTGGATGCATACAAAGCTAACAACAAGCTTCCACCAGTATTGTTTCCAGTGACAATGGGCTGGTATATTTGCCCAGATTCAGAGAATATTAAGAAGGCCATAGCTGGTCTAATTATGATGAATTTCCAGCCATTTCCATTAAAAAGATCATATGATCCATATGGGAGGATGCAGAAGATCATGGGGAAGCCCATCCATCGAAGACATCTTGAGGACTTCTGGGCAGATTGTGAAGATGAAGCTGAAGCCAGAAGAAGAAGATATCAAAGGCTTACTCTCAACCAGATCAAGACCTTTGACTGCATTTATATCCCATCACAACTGAAGAAAGATGATGGAAAGATTATGGCTGATGAATATGAGGAGAAAAATGTATACAATGATACCATCTTAGCACTGGATCTCACCATGCAGGAGGACATCTCCTTGGATCCATTCACAAGTAGGACATTGCAGTTGACCCAAGAATGGGTCAATGACTAGATAAAGGTATTGAAGAAAGGAGGTGTTGCCATCACGGTGGACAATAAGAAGAAAAGACGAGGATTTTGAAGATGAATATGATGATTTCTTGAATGAGAAGAGGAAGTCTAAAGGAGAGAGGGCACCACCTCTTGAGAAAAACAAGAGGCCCCCAAGAGGTAAGAAAGTTGATGCTGAACCAAAAGGGGTGATAATTGAGAGAGTCATAATAATAGCTGAGGATGCATCAGCATCAGAACAGGCATTAGCATCATCAGCACTGCCTCCTAAGGATAAGCAAAAGGCTAAAAAGATTCAGAGGCCGACTGTTGAAACTGTGGAAACATATGGGGAAGGTCAGGCATCATGAGCACAAATTGAAGAGGATGTTCCTTTTGATGAAAAGCCTGTAGAAGAAGACTCACTACCCCTCATCAGAAAAGGAAAAGCACCTCAGGTGATGCTTCCACACCTAAGAAACCTAGAACATCCATGAGAGGTGAGATAAGACATGACCCTATAATGTTGAGGGGAGCAGGTAGTGGAGTGTTTAGAAAGGAATTATAGCATGATGTACCACTCCCTACCATTGTTCAATTTAAGATTGAACAAATTGAAGAACAAATGAAAGAAACCACTTGCACAAGTCAAGGAGGTCATTTCTCATTAAATGAGACTATCAACCTATCAGATGATGAAGTGGTGGATAATGTTGCTTCGCAACGAATGGAGACTCTTGTTGCTAACACTCGCATAACACCACAAGGTACACCATCAGTCCAAGTGGTAGTGTTAGAAGAACTGAAGAGAGTAAAGTAGGAAAAATAAAAGAGCCCAGAAAAGGTAGCCCAAGAGATGGGGCTTGATACATTGATTGATCAGGTAACCAGCCCTGCAGTGATTGATCTTACATATAGAAAGGATGCAAGTCCTAAAAATCAAGCAGGTGTTCCTGATAAAGAAGAAAATGTTGAGAAAGTGAAGATGGCAGAAATAGAAGGCCACACTTTAGATATGGGTGAGCAACAACAAAAAAGAAGTACCTATTGAACCCAAGATAGTTGAAGTCCAAGACAAGGGAGGGGAAGAAAAGGATACGTCAGTTGATCCTGCCCTAAAAGTACATGAAGTAATTACTACAACTGCGGAACAGATTGCAGCTTTAGATCAGGTTGGTATACCTAAGGTAGACACAATGGCATCCACAGAAGCTAATATGCCTCATGATGAGGAAATCACCAAAGTGGATGACATACCTATGGAGGAAGTAAAAGATCAGGATCATGATAAACATACAGATGATCAGCAGGATCACCCTCCAGAAAAGGAAATTCCTCAACAGGAGGATATACCCAAAGATCACCCTCATGAGGAGCATCATGAGGAAGAGATAAGAAAATCACCTTCACCATCGAACATGATGGTGGATACCGAAGATCAGGGTGATCATGATGATGATGATGGAGACCTACAGTCAAAGGATCAAATTCCTCGGTGGCTCGAGAAAGAAATTGGTGTAGAGTCAGGTATAGAGGCACAAGAATTTGATATATCTACATTATTTTCTGAGACCTTAATAAAGCCTAAGAGGAAGGCTAGAATAACTTCTGCAATAAGAAGAGATCCTGTCACGGGTAGAAGGACCGCCCAGGTGGCCATTCCTGCAGTAGACAAAGAAAAAGGCAAGATCACTCTGGATGAATTCTAGATTAGTACAGTAGATTTGGGATTTGCCAATGAGGATCAGGAAGGCCAAGAAGGTAAAGATATAATTGATTCATGGACCCAGAGGGTGAAAAGAGAGAAAGAGAAAAATAAACAGCATAAGGAGCACATTGCTCAGTTACACACTTACATAAAAGGGTTAATTAACCCTGAGGATACAAGTGATCATGCAGTCCCATTGACTGTTATTTCTCAAGATGAGGTGAATAAATTGGATCTCATGAAACATGAGTCATCCATAATGAGAAAGTGGATGTTATCTACATTTGATGAAGCAGAAGAAGTGGTAAAGGCCTCTTTGAAGAGGTGGAATTCTTTGGGCACCTCCAGGAAAAAGGTAGATAAATTATAGATGGAGATCGGGAGGTCATTTCAATTGGAGAATGTCCTAAACACTTTGGGTGAAATAAAGAGGATTGATCCTCTAATTTTAATAAAGAATTAGGTACTGAACAATAATACAACCCTATTGATTCAAAGATGGTATAAAGACATCAGGTTTGAGTGTGATGTGCTTAAAATATGCAATAGTAAACTAAGAAATATCAACATGAAGCTACATGATATGATGTCGTTTGAGGCTAAAATTTTGGAAGCATTAGAAGGAAAGGTAGAAGGCAAAATAGAAAATCAAGATGAAGAGTTTGCCATTAAAGCTCTACATAGTAATTTCCAGCAGGTAGCTGATGATCCTCTAAACCACCTGACAGAAGAAACTATGGATAAGATCATGAGGATTAGGGTCAAGATGGAGAATTATAATGAGACATCTAGCAGCAGCAGGAGTAAATTGGAATCCCTTTGGAGCAAATATCAGGTGCATAAACACACCATCACCAAAGCAAGAATTCAGGATGGTGGGGAAGTAGAAAGGATAGTGCAATCTTATGAAAGTATCCGAACATCCATGCAAGTCCATATACAAGAAGAAGGTCGTCAGGATGATGAAGATTCGGGAAGTGATGATCTTGATGCTCCTGATGACGAAGATGAAGAACTTGAAGGATAAAGAGTAGATGAAGATGCATTATGAAGAAAAGACATAAGCATCTGATACTTAGGAAAATAAGTTGTTTAGATGGTTTCCAGCTGGTAACCTGTGCCACGTGGAAAGAGTTGACTTGGTCAATGAAATGTGAACCATAGATCTTAATAGATATATCCTGATCGTAGATCAATTGTAATGGCTCCCTCACTTTGTTCTATAAAAGGTGCAGGGATGCCTCATTTTAAACATTCAAAACTTAATTGAAATCCATTTGCTGAAATATTCAAGGCTCATTTCAAAGCTGTTGTATACATATATGCTCTTGCATACTTAATGAATGAGAAGACTCTTTTGATTACAATCCATAATAAATCTTGAGTAATCAGTGTATGAATTCTTGATACATGCTATGATTTGCTACGTCCCTTGGAGTGCATATCTACTTACATGTGTTGTTTTCATACCTTTCCTTTGAAGTTAGCATCAACTGTATCTAGCTGTGGAATGTCCTGGTGAACATATGGTTTGATTTCTTCTCTTCATGACTGTATCTAATGTATATGTGGCTCAATAGCTGAAGGTTCAACATTGATTTGAAGTATTCTTTTCACTTTCTTTCAATTTCAGAGCATTTCATCATCATAATTGCAAAAATTGACAATCTTAAGCAAATAATACAAATATGCAGACATCCCGTAGATAACTAAACATATTCAGCATATTTGAGGTTAAAGCATGTCAAAATGATAGATATCATGCAAAGATTTAAAGATAGATGCATTATTTGAAGCATATCATGTGTAGAATAACTTTCTGTGCAACATCATTATAGGAAACATTATCTTACTGATGAGATCTACGTAAGGCCCCAAAATGGAAACAATAATACACATCAACCTCTGAGTAATGTCAGAAGATTAAGACCTAATCACCAAAGACTTGAGATCATGAATTCTCTGAATTCATCGTATCTTTCAAGATGAATAAAGGTTAATGTGTACTTTTATTCTATGTTTGTTTATGACTAACATCATGATCAACACCTATATAGGAATTTGTTCTCACCACTTGAATCTTAACAGTTTGGTTATTTTCTTAGGGTGATAAGTTGCATCATCTCAACTAACCAAAACAAAACTCAACAAGCAAACAAACAAATAAACAAAATTGTACAAAGAACTATACAATATGCACATTATGATACATTTGACCTATATGACACTATTTTAGGCTTGAAAATAATGCTTGAGGACCTATCCATTAACTGGTAATGGGACATCCTCACTAGTTAAAGTCTTGATCTTGTAGGTACTATCTCCTAACATTTCTAAAACTTGAAAAGGACCTGTAGACACTCAAATTTGTCCATGTCTAGCAACACCTTGTTAAACCACTAATCCATTAGCCAATTAGTTAAATAAATTTTATTTATTTAATTAAAATCCCATTTTCATTCACTTAGCCAATTAATTAAATAAATTTTATTTATTTAATTAATTTCCACATCATATCTTATCCCATTTTATTCATTTATCCTATTAATTAAATAAATTTTATTTATTTAATTAATTTCCAACTCATATCCCAACTAATTCAAATATTATATTTGAATTAAGCCCTTATCATTTATCACATTCCAACACTTGTCCAGTCAATCATGTGTTGTAAAACAACTTTTATTTACAAGCCTTCACATGCACAATTAATGGAATCTAAATTTAGTAACTTTCAATCCTAGCCATTCACATAACCTCTGAATCTCCACTGTTGATTGATCTTGGCTAAGTCCTATATAAACACCCTCTCACTCCATATGAAACATCCAGCAATCCAGTAATCCAGTAATCATATACAGCAATCATATAGCATCTACATTATCATCTTGAGCATTTGAGCATTCACTTGAGCTTTTATCATCAATCATGGCAGCTTTCAGCATTGCAATTGTTCATTGTTGAAGAAGCAGTCCACATTCTCTCAAGCGAGGAATCGCATGGTCTAGGTGAAATTATGCTTGAATTGCATTGTTCTTTGATTTCATTTAGGTTAGATTCCTTGATGATGGTAGGGTTAGGGTTTCATGACTATGTCGGATCTGCTGCACCTGACTTTCACCTATCACATTTTGGCACGCCCGGTGGGACTCACGTGCTTGATTGACTTCATTTTTTGGAGTTGTTTTCTTTGAAGATCAGATTTTGCAGGTGCTCGCAGTAAATTTCGGTCGCTTCTGAACAAACATCCGCCGCTTCCGAATCTCTGCGCCGCTTTCAAGCTGGAACAGGCCACATGTAGCTCCCTGGATCACCTTTAAACGAACAGTCGTCGCTTAAGGTAAAACGTATCGCTTTTGTTTTTACAATGCTCACCTCTGATTTTTGCGGTTCCTCTGGACTGTGTTTATCGCTTTTGACCTAACAGCCACCGCTTTCGCACACATTCGCATCGCTTTCGACTTAACAGTGGACGCCTTTGGAAATATTGGCATCGCTTTTGACCTAACAGTACTCGCCTTTACAATGATTTGTATCGCTTATGAACTTATAACAATCGCCTGTGCAGGTTAGGGTTTAGTCTTTTTTTTTGCAGATACAAGTCGCTTTTGTCTCACAGTCGGTCACTTTTGGGGGTAACTGGATCGCCTCTGAGTCTACAGAGGCCACTTTTGATTTAATTGGTGTCACTTTTGAACTGACAATGATCGCCTGTTAGACTAGGGTTTTTGTGTGCAGACTGTGTTTTGCAGATACTGTTCGCGTTTGGCCCTCAATTGATCGCTTCTGGCCAATATGCATCGCTTATGAGCTGACAGGTGCTGCATCCTATGTTTTCCGTGTCGCATCCAATCCGCAGCCTTTCGCCTCTGGTATAATGGAGGTCGCTTTTGATCAGCAGTGAACCGCATTTGGTAAGTTCTGTTGTTTTCAAATCTGTTTCAGTTTCAGTTGGATTTTTGGCTATTAATTGGGTATTTGCGCAGCATCTTATCGATTTGTCTAAGAAAGGAGGTTATCAAACTACTGACATATCTGTTGCAGGTTCGATCGGTCCAAGATTTGTGTTTTTTTTCACTAAATTAGGCATATTTGGGCTTGGTGCTTAAAATGAATCATTGTTTGCTCCGTGCTTAATTTATCTTTTTGATTGCTTGCATGCGCCTGATTGTAACCCAAATTTAATGGCAAAAGTATCCTCTCCCCTTGCCTATCAAATGGATCTTGGGTGTATGAGAACTTGTCATTATCTTTAGAGGGCCTGCCTTCCCGGTGTGAGAAGGGATATGACCCAAGCGGTAACGGGCTAAAGCCAAGTCCTTTCGAACCGCTATATAAGAAAAGTGTTTGTGTTGAAAGCCACAAACAACGGGTGCAGTTGTGTTATACCGACAGCCAACCTCCCCCAAAACCCTCCAAGGCACAACCCTTGGAGGCTGGGAGACTCCATAACGGAGAGCAGCGCTGCCACACGTATAGCCACCCGAACGGATGCCCTTATTAGTAACCTTGTGTAGTAGCCAAAAACCTTCTATCTGTTGACGCAGAGGGCAAAACCCTTGAAGCGGCCCCGATTCATGCGGTTCTTAGCTGAGGTAGCAGGGACAATCTAAAGGTTTGGAGAGGATCAAGCCTTATAAGAAACCCAGATCTTGGTATGCGTGAGAAGTGTGTGCAAATGTAAGGAGGAGCCGGTGCTACCAAGATCCTGGAGCTACCCGCTTTGAATAGGTGCAGCTAGGGGATTCAACAGATATTGTCCTATCCTAGCCTAGGTTGTATCAGTTTGTGCTTGTTGTGAGTGTGAGTGACTGTTATCACTGTTTTCTTGCTGAAAAACTACAAAATCAGACAATTGTTACACAAACACAGTCGCTTTTGAACCTAAACTGCTCGCACAGACCACAGACATCACTTCTGAACTGTAGTGATTCGCTTTTTGCCTGAACTGCATCACTTTTAAACAACAACTGCCCGCATATTGACTAAACAGAGTCGCTTTTAAACCGCAGTTAATCACCTTTTGATTGAACAGAATTGCTTTTAAAACATAACTGATCGCCTACTTGCTGAACCAAGTCACATATGAATCATAACCAATCGCATCTTGTCTGAGCCAGATCACCTTTAAGCCGCAGTTAGTCGCCTTAGGCCTGAACGAAATCGCCTCTGAACAACATACTGTCGCCTCTAGGGATATCTGAGTCACCTCTGATCAACAGAAAATCACCTTTGAACCAACAGTCGTCGTCTCTGGCATAGCATTCGCTTCTGGTTAATACTGTCATTCTCTGTCGAGCCTAAACGAGATCGCATTTGAGCAATCATTGATCGCCTTTAGCATCCTTTAAGTCACATTTGAGCTATCATCAGTCGCCTATAGCTAAAATACCTGCAAACCTTAATCTATCAGTTGAATTAGCCTCAGATCTAGCTTGCTTGAGTCTCAAACATCAGTTTTCAGACTTCTCTTTGATCAACAACAAATACCTGGCCTTTGTCTCTTGTTTTTGAGCTTATCAATCAATCACAACTCATGAGCTTTCCATCTTTTTGAGACCCCAACCAGCAAATCAGACATCAACCCAATCATTTCAATCAGCAAACAACCTTCAGTTTTAGCTTCAACCAACAAACATCCTTCAGCTTTAGCTTCAGCAAACAATCTCTTTTAGCTTTAGCTCCAACAAACATCAACAGCAAACAATCTTTCCCTTGAGTGATTAAGCTACCTCTAGGGACAACCAACAACAACTCAACCAAAACAAATCAACCAAGCAACTTAGCCAAACCAGCAAACCGAAACAACAACCAATCAATCAACCAGCCAACTATCATCTTTTGGGTCTCAAAACTTTGACAAGCTCAACTTCATCATCAACATCATGCCTCAAACTAGGAGTCAATATCAAGCTGAAATAGAAGCCAAATTGAAAGCTGAAATGGAAGCCAAATTGCAAGCTGAGATGACACAATTCACAACACCTCTTAAGGACGCAACTCAATTCACAACTGGTATAACTTCTCATATGTTTATACCTCAAGGATACACTATGGGCGAGTCATCTTCACAACAAATGCAACCTCCACCATCCTTGGAAACTTTCGAAGAACAATCTCAAGACGACTCATCAGAATTCTAAGATACCTATCTATGGGACCAAGTTGAGAAACTCATGATATCTGAGCCTGATCGTTGTTTTCTCCAACTTGCTCGCATGGGTGCTAAACTACCTAAGGATTTTGACATATCTGCTATTAGAGAGCAAGATCCCAACACTACTGCTGTTGTTGCAAATAGACCATCTACTATAGTCACACCATCTCCTATTACATTGTAAACATCATCCTCATTGCCTATTGTTGCTTCATTCGAGCCACCACGATCAGAGCATACTTTAGAACCATTGATAATGCCCACCAATGTGCTCCCTCTCATGTCGCAAAATCTCAACATTCCACCTTTTCATGTCCCTCAACATATCTCTCCTTCTACCATGACTGTTTCCATGCCTCAAGTAACACAAGCTGTCCATGTAACACAAGCGCAAACACTTCGAGCATCACAAGCTATTCCCATGTCTTATAGTGCACAAACCTCCCACACTATTCCAACAACACATGTTGTCCATACTTCACACCCATTACAATCCACTACCTCTCATACGAATACCATATCCCATATACCAACTACTAATCCTTCCACGTTATCATATAATCCCAACGTTAGTCTCATTGACATGAGTGATCCCCCCGTTTCTCAAGCCAATCCGAACAATAAGATTGCTTATGTTGATCAACTTACATCCATGTCGTCATATTCTTCCAATCCTTCACGCACCATCAATCCATCCTATGCTACCCAAAGAGTTCCTATTGTCACCCAACCTATGACACATACCAATCCTCATATCATCCAGAGTACAAATCCAAATGTTTCTGTCGTATCTACCAATCCCTCCATTACTTACCATGTCACGAATCAAATCCCAATTTCCCATCCATTCGCTACTATCAATCCACTATCCACTACCCATGTGATGCACACCCAATTGCCGCTTGTGTCTCAAGGACAGCAATCCTCCAACACATACGTATCACATACCAATCCTTTGACATACATTATAGGCACACAACCGCAACAAACAGTCACAACTCCATATATCCCACAACCACAACCACAACATATCTCCTATCATACTCCACCCCCTTCGCAACAACAGCAATTATCTTCAACAGATGTTCAACAGATGATCGATGAAAGGGTAGGACAAGGCAAGAAACCTTTTTCTCTCGAAAACATATGCGCCTATCCATTTGACAAGTCTCTTAATATGATACCTTTTCCACCACATTTTGAAATCCCACAATTTGAGAAATACAAAGGGAAAGGGAATCCGGAAGACCATCTTCGAGCCTTTTTTGTAGCATGTCTTGATGTTTCTTATGACGATACATATCTTTTGAGACTATTTCCTCGAAGCTTAGCAGGACAAGCTCTTGAATGGTTTTCTCATCTACCCCCGGGCATCAAATCTTTTGCGGAATTAGCAAACAAATTTCGATCTCATTTTGCCTTCAACATTGAACACGAAGTAAACATGAATGACCTTGTCAATACCAAACAGCGCAACAGTGAACCCTTCTCTACTTTTACCCAATGATGGCGTAACATGGCTAGCAAATTATCATGGGAAATACCTGAGAAACAACAGCTTGACATCTTTGTTCAAAATCTTCATCTTGAGCTGTCATTCCAACTACAATTGCAAAACGCTAGCACCTTTGACGAACTAGTTTCCAAAGGAGTTATTATTGAACGAGCCTTAATTGCCAAGGGCACTATCAAGATCTTTCGCGACAATAAAGATTCTCCTCAAAATTCCAATGATAAGTCTCGTTTTTGGAATAAGAACAAAAATGTCGTCAGTGACGGTATTGTAGATGCAAAGAATATTCAAACTATGAGAGCTCCCATCAACATTCAAGCAGCCTCTACACCAAGACAGCCTTTTCCACAACGAAGAAACCAACGCCAAACTTCCAATCCACGCCGACAATTTACACCATTAGTGGAACCCATGGAAGTTGTTCTTCAAAAGCTACTTCAAGCAGGAGACATTATTCTACCCGATGCACCACCAAATGGCGAACCCCTCTTTCGAGCTCCTTGGTACAAAGAAAATGAGTATTGTGATTACCATTGAGTTAAAGGGCACAAAACAAATGGTTGTATGCGCTTAAAACATGTTATCCAAGACTGCATTGATCAAGGTTTAATCAACGTCACACCTTCAACAGCTCAACCTGCTCAACAATCCACATCAAACTATGATCTAGAGACTTTCAAGAATCCACTTCCATCTCATGATCAAACAAATAACCTTCAGGCTGGAAATGCTATTCCATATAACTATGCATCATCTACCATCGGCCGCATCGACCATGCTCACATTTCTACCATTACCGTCCAAGAGAGAGCACCTGATTGTGCCGTAACCACGCGAAGAGGTCGAGTTACTATTCAAGGAGCCCCTCCTCACTTTCCTCGATCTCTCTCTGACTATAACCTCTTGGATCACCTTGGTAAAACACTTGCACACATATCTATTCTTGAGTTGCTCCGCATATCTCCCGTACATAAAGCTATCCTTGATAAAGCCTTACAAGAGTCTTCGGTGCCTAATAATATTAATATCACACAATTCCAATCCATGGTCACTAGCATTGCCGCCCCTTGTCATCTGACCTTTTCAGACAAAGATCTTCAGCCCTCCATGCATCCGTCACATAACGAAGCCCTCCATATTGAAGTATTTGTTAAACAACGCCGTATCAAACGAGTCTTGATAGATGGGGGAGCTGGTCTAAATATATGTTCTTTGAAACTTATCAAGCAATTGGGATACTCTGAGAAAGATGTTGACACCTCCAAGGTTATTACCATTAGAGCATATGATGACGCTGAAAGAGATACCGAAGGGATCATCTTATTGCCTATTCAAGTTGGGCCGGTTATTACCGAAACTCGCTGTCAAGTCCTTGATATTGATCTTCCTTACAACATCATCCTTGGACGCCCTTGGATCCATACCCTTAAAGTAGTTCCCTCCACATACCACCAATGCCTTAAATTTCTGCATAAGGGTGTTGAGGTTACCATTCAAGCTGATCCTAATCCATTTGAGTTCTGCCGTGCCTTTCAGGCTAAATATCAGAATCCCAATCGCATCCCTATCAACATCGAGGCATATTTGTCTTCATCCTATATCAACCCATCCGATCTTCTCAAGCCCTCATCTAGCAAAGCCGCTTCCAACCTCCATATCAAATATACTGAACATGGCCCTAGTGAATACAAACTACACGAGTCTTATTGCGTGGGTACTCTTCCATTATCTCCTAAATCCCACGGTAAGCCCTCTACATCTAAGCCAACTTCATCTTCCGTTGTTATCAAAGCTCCCCCTACAGTATTCATTAAGGGTGGTTTCTTAGATGATGAAGACATTGAGGACATCAACTCTTGGATATTCTTTGATGACAATGACCAAGTCCAACTTGGAGTAGAGCGATACAACAATGGTTTTCGTATCATAAAGAACATGGGCTACAAAGGACATGGCGGCTTGGGACTACAGGAACAAGGACCTATTGAGCCTATCATTGTGTCTAAGAAGTTCAATAAGCAAGGCCTTGGTTACCAACCGGAGGTACCGCGACCCAAAGACATTAAGTGTATTTCTGATATTGACGTTGGACCTTCCTCGGTAGGAGAGACTTCTAACTCGGATATTATCGATGACTCCTCCCTTCATATCACCGACCTTTTTCAGGAACATTCCATCTTCATGTTTTCCACAACCTCTTCTAGCCATCATGATTCCTCCATTAACCTTTCACTCATATATCCTGACCTCATCCATTGGGACCAACAGGGGGCACCGATATTGGATATATTTGAAAATGACGAAGCCATTACAAAATTCATGGGTTTGAGACAAGGTATTCCATTGGGTGATCATAAAGCAGGTTTCATGATGGATTTACCTAAACTAGCATATTTTGGCGGAAGTATCAAGTCCTTCAGTCGCAAAAGTGAAATAAACAAAATTCAACAAAATAGGTCACTAGGTGAAAACCGAAAGGCGCCTCTTGACCGTGAAAAAGTAAAAATAAAGGACGTATCCGAAGGTGAAAACCTCTCTGAGGCGCCTGAGGATGAGGGATTTGATCTTCCTGTTGCCACTGATTACCATGAGAAATCAACTGTGCTAGTTGAAAAATCACAAGACATGAACTTGGGAACAGAATAGAATCCGAAGATTACTTTTTTGGTAGCATCACTCCCTGAGCAAGAATGAAGAAACTTCACAGCATTCTTTTTGAGAAGAGCTATAAATTTTGCATGGACTTATGCAGACATGCCAGGTCTAGATCCTTCACTTGTGGTACATCATTTAGTAGTATCTCCTGATGCAAAGCTTGTCAAACAAAAATTGTGCAAAATGCATCCACAAGTTGCCTTATTGGTCAAAGCAGAAATTCAGAAACTATTAGAAGCAAAATTTATAAAGCCTATTGATTACCCAGAATGGGTTTCAAATTTGGTACCTGTAGCAAAACCAGATGGACGTGTTAGTTGCTGCACAGACTTTAGAGATCTTAACAAAGCTTGTCCTAAGGATGATTTTCCACTACCAAGCATAGACAACATTGTAGATCTTACAGTAGGACATGAAATACTATCTTTGATGGATGGATTTTCTGGTTATAATCAAATCTGAATAGCAGAGGAAGATCAAGATAAAACATCCTTTATTTGTCCATGGGGCACATATTGCTGGGTTGTAATGCCTGTTGGTCTTAAAAATGCCGGAGCCACCTATCAACGAGCTATGACAGTTATTTTTCATGACCTTTTTCATACTATCATGGAAGACTGTTGATGACATCCTGGGAAAATCCAAGACAAGAGAAGGACATCTACAAGTATTGGCACAAATCTTTGATCGATTAGAAAAATACCAAGTCAGACTAAACCCAAAGAAGTGTGTATTTGGTGTAACATCAGGCAAACTGTTGGGATATATTGTGTCTCGACGAGGGATAGAAGTGGACCCAGCTAAGGTAAAAGCTATCATAGAAATGCCTCCACCAACGACTCTCAAACAGCTCCGCAGTTTACAAGGTAGGCTACAATCTATCCGCAGATTTATCTCACAACTAGCAGATAAATGTCATCCTTTTCAACATCTTCTTCGTAAGGGTGAACCTTTTAAGTGGGATGAAAAGTGTCAACAGGCTTTTGATAAGATAAAAGAATACTTGGCAACACCTCCTGTGCTAGTACCACCGACACCTGATCGTCCATTACTGCTCTATATATCATCAACAACTACAGCATTGGGTGCCCTTCTAGCTCAACATGATGACTCAGGAAAAGAACAAGCCATTTATTACATCAGCAGAACCCTTGTGGGATATGAACTCAATTACTCATTCATGGAAAAAGCTTGTCTAGCCTTAGTGTTTGCTTCCCAAAAGTTGCGACACTATATGCTGAACCAAACAACGAAGCTCATCTCTAATGTGGATCCCCTCAAGTATCTCCTTTCAAAAGCTCTTCTCACAGGGAGATTAGCAAAATGGGTTATGATCTTAAGTGAGTTTGACATACAATATGTGAACCGCAAAGCTATCAAAGGACAAGTTATTGCTGATCAATTAGCTGCAGCACCCATCACAGACATTCAGCCAATATATCCAGAATTTCTTGATGAAGGATTGTTTCATTTGAATTCTCCAGCACAATGGCAACTATACTTCGATGGGTCATACACACAACATGGTTCTGGAGCAGGTATCTTGTTTGTCACCCCTCAAGGCGATTGTATACCTAAATCATACAGAATAGCATTCCCATGTACCAACAACATAGCAGAGTATGAAGCTTTAATCACAGGCTTACGCATGGTAGTACAATGGGCTATCAAACAGTTACGAGTCTTTGGTGATTCTCAACTGGTTATCAAACAGGTTTTAGATGAATATCAAACAAAAGACGAGAAGCTTCTCCCATACAAGTTTATGGTGGATGATTTCAAGAGATATTTTGAGGATATTACCTTTGAGCAAATTCCCAGACTACAAAACAGAGCAGCAGATGCTATGGCTATGATTGGATCTCTTTTAGATATGCCATCTAATACTTATAAATGTGAGTTCTTGGTTGAACAGCTTTTGATCCCAGCATTTGAAGTTCCACAAGCTGAGCTTATATGTGAAATTGTTGGTCCCAACTCGTCGTGGTACAAGGATATATACGAGTATCTTCGCCATCAAACCTTTCCACTTCAACTATCCAACACCCAGCGCAAAACCTTTATCCATCAAGCCTCTCGTTACACTATCTTAGGAGACACTCTTTATCGCCGGAGTCTTGATGGTATCCTCCTTAGATGTCTTGATTCCGAAGAAGCAAAAATGGCCTTACATGAAGTGCATGAAGGTGTCTGCGGTTCGCATTCCGCTGGCCCTAGCCTTGTTAAGAAACTTCTACGAGCAGGATACTATTGGCCAACTATGGAAAAAGATGCCCAGTAATTTGCAAGGAGATGTCTACAATGTCAGAAACATGGAGATCTAATACATGCACCAGCACGTGAGCTTCAGCCTATTGTCACTCCATGGCCTTTTTCACAATGGGGACTTGATCTCGTAGGTAAAATCCATCCTACTTCATCCAACGGTCATAAGTTTATTATTACTGCCACTGAGTATTTCACGAAGTGGGTAGAAGCCATACCAATGACCTATATCACAGGTAAACAAATAGCCAAATTCATTCTACATTACATTATCTGCCGTTATGGCGTTCCTCAAGCTATTGTCACAGACAATGGACGCCCTTTCAAGAACCAAGAGGTTAGAGATCTTTGCAACAAGTTCCATATTCAACATAGATTCTCTACGCCTTACTATCCTCAGAGCAATGGTCAAGCTGAAGCCTCTAATAAGACAATCATCAAGATCCTTAAAAAGACTGTTAATGACGCTGGTCGAGATTGGCATCTGCAACTACATCCTGCATTATGGGCATATAGAACAAGCATCAGAACTCCTACTGGCGCCACACCCTATGCTCTCGTCTATGGCACTGAAGCTATTTTGCCCATCGAGGTTGAGATTCCCTCTTTGCGCATATCCTTGCAACATACTATCTCAGATGAAGAGTATCGAGTATCCAGACTCCATGATCTTGAGCTATTAGACGAACGCCGCCTTACAGCATTGAACCATCTTCAAGTCTATCAAAACCGGTTACGCCGCAGCTACAACAAAAAGATCAGGGAACGCAGATTTCAATTTGGCGACCTTGTCCTTAAAGAAAACCAAAGGAATCAACAACATCGGGAGAAATAGGGCAAGTTTGAGCCCAATTGGCTTGGTCCTTTCATTATCACAGCAGTCTATGGATCTGGTGCATACACTCTGTCAACACCTGAAGGCATTCCCTTGGATGAACCCGTCAATAGCGTTCATCTCAAGAAGTTTTATCCATAAATCTCAGCTACCCCAAAAAAATCATAAAAACAAAAAAAATTATAAAAAAAAAAAAACAAAATAATAATAATAATAATAAAGAAATAAATAAATAATTCGTCCTCTGGTGAAAACCTGGTAAACAGGCGCCTTGGATAAGTACCATAGTGAAAACCTAGCAAACAGGCGCTATGTGTGGTGACCAGCTTCCCTTATTTGCTTGATTCATTTGATCATATTTCCCCACTTCATCTTGTCTAAGCCATAATCATAAGCCCTATCGCAATCCCACACATAGCCTTTCATCTTCATCCTTTGACCTATGCTAGCTTTCACACTTGAGACATTGTCGTGGTATCTATATCTTTTGGCACCTTAGCCTCTTGGCAACATTTCTTTTGCATTGTCGCTTCTGCATAATAAACCTCATCCCACACTGGGGGCATTTGTCGAGTCTTATTTGGACGTGGATCCTGTTATCTCTAGCTCATAGTCCATCAAACCACTCCGCACACAACACAACACACTTTATCAACTTCAGCCATGGCACGTATCCAACAACAAATATGACTTAACGCCTTGCAACCAGGACTCATATCTTTGCAATCTATCCACATTCATCCAACAATCTTAACAAACGTCGCCTGCTCAAACATCCAATCAGCCAGCGACATCAATTAGAACTACATGCAGCTCTATCGTTGACGCCTTGATCCCGTGGATACAGGGTATGTAGGCAATCTGAGATGCGAAGGAAACACTCTGATTCAGGCTAAGACGATAGTGCCTTTCATCCTCCATCTTTTCATCTTTCGTCTAAACCATCCTTCAATCTTTTAGCTCAAATTCTTCTATCTTTCATCACTTACATCATCAATAAAACCCAGAACTACATATTCATCGTGTCTCATCTTCATCGTAATGTGCTTTGATCCCGTGGATACAGGGTATGTAGGCAGTCTGTAATACGAAGGAAGTTTCCAGTACTCAAGCACAGATGATCCCCACCATCTTCTTCATCCATTTTCCTCTCTTTGATTAGCTTGAACAAGCAGCAAACCATGTGTATATGTGAAGCCCAAGCACTTTAACCGATCACAAGTACACCAGAAGCTATTTGTCCGCATGCCTTAAGCCAAGATTTGCTATAACAGTTTATCAACAACTTTAGCCTTCAACAGGATGTAGCTTTCCTCTTAACAAGGCGCCAGCTTGATCTATCCAAGAGCACCCAAAATTTGGCAAGAGAACATGATGACAGTATCTTTTGTTTTATCTTTTGATTTATCTTTTGTCCCTTTTCTATGCCTAATCAAGACTGCCTTGATCTCTTTATATCTTGGTATGTTGCGATGAAGTAAGGACTGGGGCATGGTCATATAGCTTTCGTATGCCGTGTTTGTGGGATGATCTTATTCTCTTCCTATGCGTAGTGGTATCTTGTACGTGTTGAGATTAGCATCTTATATATCAATATCTCTAGCATCTAAGAAGCTAAATAGTCTCTTATGCATTTGAGACTATTCTATGTTAAGACTAACTCCATACATATAACCAGCAAGCTATCATTATGTGTAGTGGAGATAAGCTCAAACCATTGCTTGTAGCATCAAAGTCCAACACTAGCTGTTATTCATATCTTGTGCATGTTGGCTCAACATCTTGACCTCATGCATTCAGACAAGATTGTAACACGCTAGTTGCGCATTGGATACCTCGACACCTTGGTCTCTTATACCCTGGTGCATAACATCCCTATGCTATATCAAACATAAGGACTGCATTTCTTTTCATTTTGAGCAATTACTTGAAAGCTACCCTACCTATTCATTCTATCTATTCATTCCATCATACTCAGCCAAGATCAATTATTTTCATCCTCCTTTGTCCATGTTCCCGCTCCTGCAAAAACAAGTGTGTTAGACATACGTAAGTCCATCATATATATCATTCATTACCATCTGCCTATATGCATACATTTATCCATAGCTTTACCATTTACATTTTCTATCCATTACCATTTGCATAAACATCTATCCATAATCCATATATAATCCATACACATAACATACATAACCATCATAATATCAACATCAAAACCATTACAACATCATACAGATCGCCAAAACTGCCATATATATATACATGTGTGTCAAAATACAAGTGTCTACAATACAAGCTGAGCCCTGAAAAGAATGAATGTACAACAACGGCTCTAGGCCTCATCATAATACAATATAAACAAGGTATGCCCTAGCAACTACTGCCAGCTCCCTCGCCCTGACCACCACCGCCACTCGGTCCTGTACCTGGTCCTCCATCTCTCGGTGGCCCCATCACTGAGGCTACTGATCTAGATCCACCCGACCTCCGTGAACTCGAAGCCCCTGACCTGCTCCTGAAGCTAGGCTGTCTCTGCTTTGCCGGCACAGCTCCATAATATAGGCCTCTGTAATACTCAGCCTCACCCTGCACTCTCTACAACTCTGCCTGTACCGCTGTCAACTGTGTGGCCAAGTACATGGTTGCTCCATCAGTCCCCAAGGCAGCCACTGCTCTATCTCGCTCACCAGTCATCCCCTGCAGCTGCAGCACTACTCTATCTCTCTCAGCTCGCAGACCATCCCACTCTGCTCTCATCACCTGCTCCTACTGTACCGCAGTGTCTCACTCTAGCCTCATCATCTGCTCATGCTGTCTGGATGTATCCCTCTCTCCTGTCACTCTAGCAAGCGCACCATCATCCTGGCCATCTCCTCCCTGTCCTCTCAACTGTAGCTGAGCCTGATAGGTCTGTGCCTGTGCTCTAGCATGCCGCAGACTAATCACGGCCTGATGCCTGTCCATCTCCACCCTCCTCAACCTCATCTGTGCCCGCTGCCTCCATCTCCTCTCCTCTCTAATCCATCTCTGCAGCTGCTGAATCCCTACATCATCTCCTGCTCCAATCTGTGCCTGAGGCTGTGCTAATATAGCAGGCTGACCTAGCACCTGCCCTGGCATCTGTATCCCTGGTGCCGTTGGCACTACTGCCTGTGCTGGTGGAGCCCGTCGTCGTCTCCTCTGAACTGGCCTCTCCATCCCAATCTCTCCAATCTCCCCATCTCGTGTCAATCGCGTCGGCCTAGCTATCGCCCAGTATGCATCATACTCTGGCAATGTGCCTAGATCTGCAGGTCCCTGTCCCCACTGCCATGCTACTGGCTGTAGTCCATCTCTCTCTGCCAAAGCTGTGTCAACCACAACCTCTAGACCCCAATCAAATACCTCCTGCCTCGTCCTCCTAAAAATGGCATCCCCAACAAGTACTGCCTGTGCCTCTCCAAACTGTCTCAGGGCTCTCTCTGGCAAATAGCGCTCTATAATATACACGCCGCGTCAAAAAATGTATCTCGCCTGTCTAGCATAGACAAGCTCCGCCTCCTCCTCCTCCCACTGCTCACATCCTAGCCAGGGCCTCCATACAAATCTGTCTACCTCATCCAATCTCTGCCGCCAATATACCACTCCTCGGCGCTGTCGATAAGTCAATGCTCCTCTATACATCCGTGCAAATGGCTCTCCTGCTGCTCTAGCAACCCATCCCTCTGGTCTCGTCACCGGAATGTGCTCATATGCCCATACATGCAAAACTGTCACCCCTGCTGACATACTGGCTCCAAACATGTACGCACAATCATGCAGGTAATGATAGAGCTGTCCCAACACGCACTCTGCCCACGCATATCTCGTGCCATAGGAGAACATGCCCTCCATCACTGTCCCCCATCCTACAGGAAACCCTCTAGCTCTCCTATCACCCACTAGCCATCTAATGATAGCCACTACCACCCGCTGTAATCTGTCACAGAGCTCCTCCATCCTCCCCATCGGAATCTCTGAACCCTCTACTCCGATGTCTGGTGTGCCAA
The DNA here is from genome assembly GCA_027924645.1 of Cunninghamia lanceolata. Lineage (NCBI taxonomy): Eukaryota > Viridiplantae > Streptophyta > Pinopsida > Cupressales > Cupressaceae > Cunninghamia > Cunninghamia lanceolata. Next base: position 15,664,713 of record BSBN01001215.1, on the reverse strand, counting down.
ACAATCTCCTGAATGCCGCTGGGCCCATCTCCGGATCATAATCTACACGATCCCCATCTATCAGAATCCTCAATATCCGGAATACATCTTCTAAGGTAATGGTCGCCTCTCCTGTCGGTAACAAGAACGAACTGTGCTCGCTCATCCATCGCTCCACCATCGCTGTCATCAGCCCTCGATGTGCCTGAACTAGCTCTAACCGGGATACATGCTTCAAGCCTAGGATCTCCAACACCAGTAGCTCCTCTGCATCCAATCGTCTCACCAGCTGTAAATCTCTCAGATGCAGCTCCCGTGATAGCAATGGTGGTAGTACATCCTGCATCATCCATTTACCCTTGTCAGTCCATTCCGTTAGTCATCCATATCAACATCTGCTTCCCTATTTGCTATTTTATCCTACACCTACTATAAGCGGTCCATTTTACCACATGCGATCTTTTCTTGCTCACTAGCGACCCACTTTCCCACATGCGCCCCTGTTTTGACTATATGTGAGCTCTTCACCATATGCGCTTACTATATCCCTACAAGCGACCTTTATTTCCATATGCACTAACCTTTGCTTTCTATGCGGGCTTTATACTATATGCGCGCCTGTTTTGCCTACCCGCGAGCTTTATCTTATATGCGCTAGCTTTCATACCATATGCGGGCTCAATTACCATTAGCGACCCTTATAGCCCTACGCGCGCTATTTACCTTCTGTGAGCTGTTTCTAGTCCTATGCGAGCTAAACTATTGTATGCGACAGCTCTTTGCCCATAAGCGACTAGTTTTGCTCTGTATGCGCTTTTCGGCTGTGCTTTTCCCGCCGACAGGATGCGACCCGTTTTTGCCTAAGCGACCTACTCGCGCCCATAAGCGACCAACATTACTATAAGTGGACTCTATTCCTACCTAAGCGACCTCAATGTGCTATGTCCTAACCTAGTCGCTTTTGGTGACGTGTGTGCATTAATTACGCTTTTAGGCTATTAATTACATGCTTTTGGGGAAAAGTTTGAAACATACCGGTGCGCCTGCTCCCTCTAGTCGTTCATGTGTCCTCACTCGCTCCGCACGATGATCTCTGCGTGGAATAACCATCCTGCTAGCTCTGCCACTCTCACTCTCTGGAGCTCTGGATTTCTCTAAGTTTCTAAGCACAAATGAGCACAAATGAGCCTATTTGCCATTGAAGCCCCTACTTATAGCCCTTCTCAAAACCCTAATTCTCCCATACCACAGCCTATTTTCTTCCATCCAGCTCCCATTTTCTTCGTGTCAGCCTTCCTTTTAGCCTTTTTCTTCTATCGCGAGCCAACCCAGTCCTTCCTAGTTAGCCTGGCTTACCTCTCGAGGGGGCATCACCTGCCAGTTACACTGGGGCATAACTTGTTTATCGAACGCATATCGTATCTTCTTTGACACAACGTTCTATCGAACATTGTATCAAAGAGGGGCAAAATGTAGACACTCAAATTTGTCCATGTCTAGCAACACCTTGTTAAACCACTAATCCATTAGCCAATTAATTAAATAAATTTTATTTATTTAATTAAAATCCCATTTTCATTCACTTAGCCAATTAATTAAATAAATTTTATTTATTTAATTAATTTCCACATCATATCTTATCCCATTTTATTCATTTATCCTATTAATTAAATAAATTTTATTTATTTAATTAATTTCCAACTCATATCCTAACTAATTCAAATATTATATTTGAATTAAGCCCTTATCATTTATCACATTCCAACACTTGTCCAGTCAATCATGTGTTGTAAAACAACTTTTATTTACAAGCCTTCACATGCACAATTAATGGAATCTAAATTTAGTAACTTTCAATCCTAGCCATTCACATAACCTCTGAATCTCCACCGTTGATTGATCTTGGCTAAGTCCTATATAAACACCCTCTCACTCCATATGAAACATCCAGCAATCCGGCAATCCAGCAATCCAGTAATCCAGTAATCATATACAGCAATCATATAGCATCTACATTATCATCTTGAGCATTTGAGCATTCACTTGAGCTTTTATCATCAATCATGGCAGCTTTCAGCATTGCAATTGTTCATTATTGAAGAAGCAGTCCACATTCTCTCAAGCAAGGAATCGCATGGTCTAGGTGAAATTATGCTTGAATTGCATTGTTCTTTGATTTCATTTAGGTTAGATTCCTTGATGATGGTAGGGTTAGGGTTTCATGACTATGTCCGATCTGCTGCACCTGACTTTCACCTATCACAGGACCTATCCAAAGTTTATCAAATTTACCATGATCCCCTTTCCTTTCATGTGCTTTATCCCACATAAGGACTAAATCTAAAATTCTAAAAGCCTTAACTCTAGCTCTTTTGTCAAACCAATGCTTGACAACAATTTGATGTTTAGCAAATTGATCAATTGTTCTATTCTTTTTTTCTTCTAGATGCATTAACTGAAGTAACCTAACTTCTTGTTTGTTATCTATACCTAGATACTCTTGTACAAATTACAATGTGGGGATCTTTAGGTTAATAGGGAGAATGGGATCCACCCCATATACTCGGTGAAAAGGAGAATTTCCTAATACAACCTTCATCCTAGTTCTATCTACCCACAATGCGTATTTTAATAGGGTGTTCCACTCCCTCAGGTTTTTCTCTATCAATTTCTTTATGATGGTTAACAAGTTCTTGTTTGTAGACTCTGCTAATCCATTCCCTTGAGGGTAGTAATTTGAAGAAAACTTCAAAATAATTCCATGGTCAAAAGTCCAACTTGATAATCTTATCGATGCAAAGGCAGATCTATTGTCACATACTAAAGCATAAGGAACTCCATACCTGGTTACTATGTTTCTTTCTAAGAACTTGATCACATCCTCAACATTGCATGTCTTACTACTAAAAGCTTCAGTCCACCTGGTGCAATAATCAATAATAGTCAACACATACTTGTGGCCTGAGGATGATGGAGGGTTGATAGGTCCTATGAAATCCATCCCCCATTGAGAAAATGGGCGCATCTCCGTCACTGGTTGCAAGGGCTGAGCCGCATAACTTTCTCTATTTGCAGCAACCTGACACATATGACAACATTTGATGTGTTCAGTAGTATCTTTAAAAATAATGGGCCAGTAATACCCTGCTCTGAGGATAGCATGAGTGGTAGCTAAGTATGATCCATGTGTGGTTCCAAACTTGTCATGTAATTCTATTAACACTTTGTCTGCTTCCTACCTTTCTAGGCATCTAAGATATATTCCCTCATAGTTCTTCTTGAAAAGGATTCCTCCTTTTATCATGTACTTTTGTGATCTTATTTTTAAGGCTCTCCTTTGTAAGGCCTACAACCCTTAAGGACATCTTCAGTAATCAAGATATGCATGATGTCTGAATACCATTCTCTAGTTTCCTTTGTATTTATGACATATTGTTGGCTCATGATGTTAGGATCAATTTCAGATATCATTTGACTCAAGGCTTGTCCTCTTACTAATTTCACTTTGCATTAAAAGCATCTTTACTGTTGCATCTGGTACTACAACGATCACTTTACTTCTCAAGATGTAATGTCTAAACTTCTTGATTGCTCGGACTAGAGAAAGTGGTTGTCTTTCAACATCCATATATCTAAGTTCTGCATCCCTGAAAGGACAACTCATGAAAGCTATAGGCTTTTCTTCTTTAGCCTCATTTCTTTGTGTTAGAACTGCTGCAGAGGTATGCTCTAAATTAAAAATCTTTGGTATAATCTGGACTAATTAGAATAGGAGCATTAGATATAGCTTTTTTGATATCTTCAAAAGCTGCTCTAGCTTTAGGTGTCCACTCAATTTTGGCATCCTTATTGAGCATTGCATTCAATGGTCTGACAATCTTTGCAAAACCAGTAATGAATTTTCTAAAGAAATTGATCTTACCAAAATAAGATTTGAGCTCCTTCTTACTCCCAGGAAGCTGTATCTTCATGATTGATTCTACTCTCCCGGGTCAATGATGATCCTATTCTCTGTTATCAGGTGACCTAAGAACTTCCCTGTGGTTACTCCAAATATGCATTTCTTAGGGTTTAGATATATTCCATAATGTTCACATTTCTTTAGTACTTTCCTAAGCTCTTCTACATGATTCCCTCTCTCTTTAGAGAAAACTATCAAGTCATCCATATATATGATGATGCATTTACCAATTAGCCCCCTGAAGGCTATATCCATTGCTCACTGAAAGGTGGCTCCAACATTTATCAATCCAAAGGGCATGCACCTATAGGCGAATATTCCTCACTTAGTGGTGAGTGCAATCTTCAATCTATCTATCTTGTCTACCATCACTTGATTGTAACTTGAAAAACCATCCAAAAATAACATCATCTTTGCACCATTTACTATCTGCAAGACCTCATCCAATGAAGGCAAAGGATAATTATCCTTTTCAGAAGCTCTATTTAAATTTTTGAAGTCTACACACAACCTAATGTCACCATTCTTCTTCCTTACTGGGACCAAGTTAGCCACCCATGTAGAATGTCTCACAGGAAATATGATTCTGGCGTTAAACAATTTTTTCACTTCTTAAAAAATGATGGGCTCCAGCAAAGCATTAACAGGTCTCTATTTTTATCTAAAGGTCTTGACATCTGGCTTTAATGGTATAGTATGAGTGATGATTGAAGTATCATAAGTTTTCAACTCATCATATGTCCAAGCAATAACATGAATTTAATATTTAAGTGCTTGGGTTATCCCTACCATTTCTTCCTCTATACACACCTTTCCAATATGGACATTCCTTTTCTCTACATCATGTCCTATGTTAACTAGTGAATATTCCCCTCCACCTGCTTTAGGGAGATCTTTCTATTTCAGCATGTTATTTAATTCAAATGCTCTTTCTAATTCTATCACTCCTTTAGGGATCTTGTTACTAGGCAGCTCTATGATCTCTTCTTCTTCCCAGGTATGATCTTCCATATTTCTTTCATCTATGATCTATGTATCAAACACATCTCTGTTGGATATGAAGTCTAAAATGTGTTGGTCATCATCAAACACTTGAAGGTTAATGACATTGTCTGGTACAAAGTGTACTGACACTAATTCAATTGAAAATCTCTTCAAACCAGATATGGATAATGGTTCCAAAGTACTTGTGGCTTGGGCCAAGGCATCTGCCCTGTGATTTTGTTCTCTAGGCACATGGGTGATGTTAAATGCATCGAAATCTTGTATCAGATCCCATACCCTATGTTTGTAATTAGACAACTTCTTGTAATTACAAGAATATATGCCTCTTACTTATCTTACTACCAATTTTGAGTCTCCATAGACATGTAAAATCTTTACTTTCTTTCTAAGTGCAAACAATATCCCATGGATCAGAGCTTCATACTCCATCACATTATTTGTGCATGGAGATTGCAATCTATATGCTGCCAAGTAAGATTTACCAGCTGGATCAATAAGATATATTCCTACTCCAGCCCTTTGTTTTGATTTAGATCCATCAAACCTGAGGATCAATGGCTTATCTTTAGTTAAAGGTTTGTTTGGGCCTTCTCTTTTCTTTTTAGCTCTAGCAGCTAGACCACTTGATATCCATCTTAATTTTGATGTTTCAATCTTTTCAAACAATTGAAATCCATGAGCAGACCATATCACCATGATCAGACAATTCAAATCCATCCGGTTGCTTAATGTATACTTCTTCCAAGTCACCATTCAAGAAGGCAGACTTGACATCCATCTGATATACTTTGAAGTCCTTGAAGGCAACAAAGGCAAGAAATAATCTGACTACTTCAATTCTTGCCACCGGAGCAAAAGTTTCTTCAAAATCAACTCCTACTTGAGAGTAACCCTTGGAGACCAGTCTGGCTTTGTTTCTAACTACTTCACCATCTTCATTCAGTTTATTCCAGAAGACCCATTTGGTTCCAATCACATTCTTGTTTCTAGGTCTGGGAACAAGATCCCAAGTGTGATTTTTCTCAATTTACATCAGCTCTTCCTTCGTTGCTTTAGTCCATCTTTCATCATTGCATGCTTCATTCACTGACTTTGGTTCAATCTTTGAAATTAGACAATAATTTTCTGAGTCTTGAGCAATCTTTCTTTTTGTTTGAACACCTTTTCTTTTATCACCTATAATCTGATCTTCAAAATGATTCAGTCTTACATACCTGGGAATTTTGGGAGATTCTTGCACTTCTATTTCTTGAACCGATTCATTTAGACTATCTCTTCTTCCTGATTCTCAGGATCAGTCTAGATCTAAATTTTAGAAGGGGTTTGGACCAAAACATCATTCTGATCATCTTCATCATATTCATAAAACCTTGAAGGTTTTTCAACACCTTCATCAACCTTCACATTTGTACTTTCTATCATCTTTCTCAATCTCTTGTTATAACACCGGTATGCTTTGCTTTGAGTAGAATAACCCAAGAATATTCCTTCATCACTTCTAGCATCAAATTTGCAAAAGTCTTCATCTCTTTTAATATAACATTTGCTACCAAAGACTCTGAAATACTTCATAGTGGGAGTGATGCCAAACTAGAGTTCATAAGGGGTTTTACCAGTATTGCTTCTGATTTGTACTCAATTAAGAGTATAGATAGTAGTGCTTACAACTTCTCTCCAGTAGATCTGAGGAATATTTGCTTCCATCACCATGGTTCTAGATGCTTCCTGGATGGTCCAGTTCTTTCTTTCCACTACTCCATTTTGCTGTGGAGTCCTTGGAGTAGACAACTGTCTTTTTATCCCATGTTTCTCACAGAATTCTATGAACTCACCGGATCTAAATTCTCCACCTGTATCAGACCTCAGACATTTTATGTTTAATCCAGTTTCATTCTCTACCATAGCTTTGAATATTTTGAATTTCTCAAGAGCCTCAGATTTATTTTTTAGAAAAGTCACCCACATCATCTGGGAGTGGTCATCAATTAATAACATGAAGTATCTATCACCTTGCAAACTCTTGATTCTTTCCGGACCACATAGATTAGTATGAACTAAGTCCAATAATCCGGTAGAAGACTGTTCCTTACTTTTGAATGTGACTCTACTTTGCTTACCCAACTAACATTCTTTGCACAAACTATTAGTAGGTTTCACCAGTCTTGGAAGATCTCTTACAGCCTGAGTGTTTCTTATCTTGATGATATTATCAAAATTCACATTACACATTCTTCTATGCCACAACCAACTCTGATCAATTTGAACAAATAAACAATTTTTACTAGTACCAACCAAGTGGAAGATATTACCTTTTGTTTGAGTACCGGATGCAATCTCTGTTCTGAAACTTTCAAAGATCTTACATTTTCCATTCTTGAATCGGAGATCATAGCCTTTGTCCACCAACTATCCAACACTAAGAAGATTGTGCTTTAGACCTTCAACATATAGTACATTACTAGTTTTGTTCTTTCCATCAAAAGAAATAGTTCCTCTACCTCTGATCTTACCAGTAGAATTATCACCAAATTTTACAAATCCACCTTCATATCTTTCCAAATCTATAAACTTATTTTTGTCACCTGTCATATGGTGGGAGCATCCACTGTCAATGACCTAATCATCCTTTTCTTTAACTTGGGCAGCCAGAGCTCTTTCTACCATTTTATGATTGACAGATTTAGAGGGCATTGGATCTTCTTCTTTGATGGCAATAAACACCCAGTCACTTCCGGATTTGTTTCTAGTCTCTGATTCATCATCTGTTACTCCTTCATCCTCATCTTCATGAATGTAGTAACACTTCTTTTGAAATCTTGATCTATTATGATTTAGCCTAGAGAATCTTTCTGGACACCTTGAGGCAAAATGACCAATGTTATTGCAGTTAAAACATTTAAAAGGCAATTTTCCTTCATACTTACTGGATCCTCTTGGCAGTCTTTTTGCAATGAGAGCCTCAAGTTGTTCAGCTTCTAATTCATGCTCTTCTAGATCCTTTCTTGCTTTCTCATACCAAGAAGAATTTCTTGAGGAACTTTCACCTGGATCATATCTTTGTTTGCCTTTTGTAGAGGCACTAGCTTTGAACTTTGTGTTTATAAGCAAGAGGTAAGGATCTGAGAACCTTAGCAACAATTTCATCTTCATCCAGAACTTCACCAGCACATTTGATGCCACATACAAGCTCATTTACTTTCATCATGTAAGAGGTGATATTCTCATCTTCACTCATCTTCATGTTTTCAAATTTTCCTTTCAGACTCTGTAGCTTGGCACATTTAACATACTTGTCTCCTTCATGCAAAAGTTTCGGTTTTTCCCAAATCTCATATGTAGTTTTCATATCTATAACATTTGTCAGCTCTGAATCAGATAAGACACTTAGTAGAGCTTCTTTAGCCCGAAGATTATTTTCAGCATCTCTGATTTCATCTACAGTTCTTGGACTATTCTGGGGAGGAACATACTTCTTTGAAACCATGATCTAATATTGCATTCCCATACATTGCAAGTGACATTCCATGTGGCTTTTCCAAAGAGTGAAATTGGTTCCATCAAACCTCAAGCTATCCTTCTTATAGGAAGACATCCTAGATCTCCTCAAGTGGTTAAGCTCTTTTAGAGGAACCTAGCTCTGATACCAATTGTTAGAATCAAGGCAGACAACTGAGGGGGGGGTGAATCAGTTGTCCCAAAGCTTCCTCTTATTAATTACTTAAATCCTTCTTGTAATTCAGCAGCATAATCATAAATTAATCATGGAAACATAATGCAATCACTCAAGAGTAAAAACACATTAACACATATGACATCAAGATTTTGACGTGGAAAACCCAGTTAAGGGAAAAACCACAGGGTGACTAACCCAAGATTGTATTTTCTATTAGAAGAATAAAAGGAACAAAATGGCACATGCCAATTAGGGCTCACTGCCCAAGCACACTACTCACAAGAGGCCCACTGCCTACAGGAGACACATTGTCTACAGAACAATAAATATTACATACTTGAACTAAAGAATAACATCTTAATGGTCATGCTTGAGTCAGTTCCATTTAAGCCTAATACTTCTGCTCTGCTTTTCGCACTTCTCCTCTCTACCACACCCTCATCTTCACCTAGATACATTTGAAATGACTTCACAACTTCTTATTTATACAAGACATTTGACTTTGGGATAATCATCCAATTCGGCATACATTACAGAGCAAATACAACTTGACTAATTACAAAAGACTTCATGCGGATCAACACACTATTGGCTACACAGATCTGAGATTTCAATCTTCTTTTAGGAACATGTCATGCTTCACAGAACATCTTCAAGATCATCCGCAAGATGTGTAACTTATCCAGTCAGCCAGACTTAGGAAGAACAACATCATCTGGAAGTAATTCTTCAATTATGAGCTCAATCTTCAATGCGAACCATCACATGAACTGGACACAATCTAAAGACCTCCACAAGCTTGCTTGAAACACCAAGAACATCCACACTACTTCTACTTATTGAAATCTTTCTCTCCTTCATCCAGAAGCTCAAGAACACAGTCTGTCATTACTGTTATATTGGAATAGATGCTTGGGGACCTCCAGACCACGAACCAATTGAGTTGTCAATTCAAATTGACTTCTTAAACACTCCACCAAATCCGCAGAACAAGATATTGCATTTTGGGATCTCACCGGACCTTTCTATGTCACTCTGTCACCTTTGAACATCTGCCAGAACTGGTTTTACTTAAGTAGCTATAACTTCTTTAGATCTTCATTTGGACCTCTCAAAACTTTACTGGATCATCTTAGGACACATATCTACATACCCTTTGATGCACATGCTCTGACCTTCATCTTAGCTGGGATCTTTACCTCACTGTCTTCACTATTCTTCTCTATTCCCAATAGGACTAATTTTCTCAATATCCTAAGCATATAACTCATCCAATCCTTGACATCAATGAGACACGAGTATGTTGACATCAATGACAACACCTATTAGGCCCATACTTGCAACAATCTGCTAATGAGGATGATTGATGAAACTTTCTAATACAAGAGCAGAATCATATCCACAAGGGACAATTTCATTTCCTTTAACACAAGGTGGATTACCTGTAGTATTAGATACTTCAACTTGGAATATACTAGCAACTATCCTAAATTGTGGACAATCCAGCTCTGCATGAGCATTGGTATTATGTATCCTACACCAGTTTGTAAGAGCTGCCTCTGCTAGGTTCACTCTAGTGGTCTACTTAGGTTTACTAGGAGGCTGATTATCTAGGGGTGAAGGCAGAGAACCATTATTTGGCCTGTTGTATGGTTACACAACATGCCCCATTTTGACTTGACAAAACAGGAACTCAACTTTCTGCTTGGCTTGTTCTTGGTTTTTCTGCTTTTCAGGGGTTTGATTAAAGGTAAGTCATGCAAGTGGCCCTGCACAAGGGGACTGGGTAAGTCATCATGATGAGGTTATTTCATCAAAGTTAGTATTTCATATCAATAACCTCATGGTTGGAAAGAGTACAAAATTTCATGCAGGTTTGCCTTTTGGATCACCCTGATATTCCTTAGGGAACGAAAGTTATGACAAGTCAAAGTCCTAGTCAAACTTGATATTCTGGGGGGGTCATAATTCTCAACATCAGTCATCTTATGTAAGATCACCCCGATATTCCAAATATCACCCTGTCACAGAATATCACCCCAGTGCGAATATGCCGATGAACAAAGAAAATCACCCTGACAGTGACGTCATCATCCTTTTTACCTCGCGAAGGTATATTTCCAATGATCACCCTTTTTCAATAGCATGACGGTGACGTCATCCTAATCTTTTGAAAGGGGGTCACTTTAGTTTTGAGCGGTCACATTTTAAACATCCCTCGAATCTTCAAAACATGACCCGATATTCTCAATATCACTCGATTCCTAGACATCAGTTTTCCCACTCAAAGGCAGAGGGTCATATTACACAGAGGGGGTCATATTACGAATATCACCTGATTTTCTGAAGATCACCCCCCTCATCTTGCCCCATGACATTAAATGCACATAAATGTAGTAGGTGGATTCCTGCCAATTGCGAACATGATGCAAACACCTAGCAGCGTCTGTAGATTCATGATAGAAGATCAATGGTTTTAATCGATTTAACCTGGTTTTGCCCTAATTTGCCCTATGAATGAGGTTAAAAGTGAATTTACAAGGTCATTTTACACTTACCTTGCGAAGAAATGAGAATTTACAGAGCAGACATTCAAACCCTCATACGAGCTACCTGTGAGCGGATACAACATAACGGAGCGCGTGATCATCATTTGAGTTCCTTGTTCGTAATCATCAGCTTAATCCAGGAGATAAGCGTTATCAAGTAAGCAATTAAAAACCCTCCTGTGTAGGTTTTTGTGTTTTCAGGTAGTGTGCTTTTCTGGTGGTTTGAAACTATAAGTTTGCATATCATGATGAAATACGAATTAATAAGTATAATATACATGATGCTGTAAACGTATAATGTTGTATGCATGCATATGAATATCAAATGGTAAGACCAGTCATGTTCATTGCAGGAATCCATGGCGGACATCAGGAGGAATAGGTCAAAGTCTGAATTTCTTAAGCCTATGTTTGCTCAACCTAAGGGAGTATAGTTTAAGTATGGTTTCATCAGAGATACTCATCAGCAAAACACAGATTTGGTAGCATGGTCATCAAAAATGCATGATGATAAAGATAATACCTTTCTAGACAACATACTTGTATCAGGAATGTGGCATGCGGCTGGATTTCCCTATTCCATGGAAACTCCAGAATTGATAATAGAATGTGCAAGAAATTACAACCCTCAGACGAGGCAGGTGGAAAAACCTGAAAGGGTTTATGCAGATCTATCAATAAAAGGGATTACAGCTACATTTAATCTCCTAGTAGGAAAGAAAGTAGTTAGTATAGATCTGCGGAAACTAGAGATTGAATATGAAAACAATAAAAAGACTGCAAGAAAGAGGATATATCAATGGAGATCTAAGAACAACAGTTATACTGCATCTGCCAAATTGTCAGTGCATCTATACAAGTTTGATCTTGATGATGAATATCAGTATATGATTGCGCTATTCAGCAGAGTGACAGGCTAGCCTACTGCTAGAAGTTTCAAGGATTAGATGTATGGAATCATCATGATGTGTCTTTATACAGATAATAAGCTATTATGGGCTAAGATCATCAGTGATGCTTTAGATGAACAAATGATGAACCTAGGAGGCCTGGAATGTTCATTTTACATGACTTCATATTGTTACCTTTTGAGTCGCCCTTATTATCTATTGGTAAAATTTCCTAAACAAGAGTTGATTTGTTGTATTGTCTTATTGGTCATACCTTTGTTTCTTAAATCGGCTCCTGATCCTTCAAATTTTACCCGTTTATCATCTTTGTGTGTGAAATTACTTGAAGTTTGAACCTTTGAACCTAAAGTATTCTCAAAGTTCAAAGTTCAATGGTTTAATGTGTTCAAAGTCCCTCAAAAAGCAAGCTGCTTTGTTCTGTGTATTATAAAACGTCTTTGAGTTTTTGGGTTGAACTTGAACCCTTTTGTCAATAGTTCAATGGTTCCATGGTTCAAGGTTCAACATTCAATGCCTTGTAATAAGTCACGTCATGCAGTTATCTTGTGTAATTAATGTATCGTTGAACCATTCACTTGAACTCTATATCAAAGTTTGATGGTTCAATGGTTCAAAGTTCAACGGTTCACTGTCTCATAGTTAAAAGCCTTTTACAAAGTCATGTGACCTTTGGTCGGTCTGTGTAGTCCTTGCGTCTTTGAACCTTCACCTTGAACCATATCCTAACAAGTTCAATGGTTCATGAGTCTAAGTTCAATATTTCTCTAAGTGAACCGTTTGCCCCTTTGTATGATCCAATTGGTATGATTGAACAACCGCATTGAACCACATCCCAAAGGTTCGACGGTTCAATGGTTCAAGGATTCAGTGATTTTGATCTCATTTCTTCCCGAGGCTTTCTAAGTTAAATTTAGTTGGAAAGTTGGAGGAAAATATGTCTGAAGCTCATTATGAAACAGAAAGTTCTAATTTGGTGGAGTTTACGGATAATTATTATACATCATGATCACACGTGAATAATACTTGCTATTAATGAAGATGTCAGAATTCATGTCTTTTGAAACATTTTTGGCACGTATTGTTTTGGGTAATAATTATTCAATCTGGTTAGTGCCATTATTAACAAAGAACAAGCCAAATTTAGCAAGTGAACATACTGTGCAACGCAGAGGAGAATAGCGTAGGAGGTATAACGTTCTTGTTACCCAAATTTTACAATAATTTCAGATATCTTGAATGTGAGTTCTGTTCTTCCTATATGCTATTCCTATTTCTTACTTGGAAAGAAGAATCTTTTGAGTTTCTGCCATTATTTTCAAAATCCGAAGTGTTTTTCATTATATCCTCCAAGTATGGCTTTGAACTCTGCTTGTCTGGGGAATGAATATGGCCCTGGTCTTACCTGTTCTCACTCTGAATTTGGGGATACTGTGCTGGTGCAATATGATTTAGAAGAATTTAGAGAAAGGTCTAGAAACCTTGTATGATGAAGAAAATAGTAGACAATGGTTTAGTTGAAGCTGCGGCCTTTCCCACGGCTCTATAGTGCCCAGAACTAGTTCAAGAATGTATGAACAGGTACGAACCCCAAAGAAGGTGCATTAGAAGTGCAGATGGTGATGCATTGTTTCATGTCGACAGACAAACACTGATGTTTGTGATGAGAATACCACCTAAAGAGGCATATTCCAACCTTAATATTACTTCTTCTTATGGGTTCTTCTGGGAAAAGAAACCAACTTACAAAAGTGTGATAGCAAGAAACTCGCTGCTGAAGTTTCAAAAAGGTGGTTCAAGGTTGCCTAGACCACTTACTAGGGATCACATGATTAAAGAAGTGAGGGATATTGTGGTGTTATTACATAGACTAGAGGGCAGCCAACATGCATATTATTGGGAAGATTGGATGTACTTTTTTGTACAAGTTATCTTCCAAGGAGAGCAATATTTTTACTGGGTAGAAATTGTAGTTGATTGTTTGCATCAGGGACTAAGTAATTGTTTGGGAAATAGAAATTTTTATATGTCTTCATACCTATTTTATTGCCTGGCATCTACAAGACAGTGGTTGGGGCTGCCTCATGCACCTTTAGCAGAAGATAGTAAAATTTATGAATATTATTCACAATTGCAGATGCAGAACTGTTATGAGAATTACAAAAGGGTTAGTGATGTTTTCACTGGGAGAATGACTTATGAACTGGCAGGTAATTTGAATAAGAGAATCTCCGATGAGGTAATGTAGCTAATTAGCATTTATGGTAGTTTCTTTATTCAATTTCCAAAATTCACTTACGTCAGGGTTGGAGGCTTTGACGGTGAACCTATTAAGTTACCCAGGTATGTGTTTGACTGTTTTGTGCTGATAGAAGTATGCAGACAGTTAGCATATGTGGATGAAAAGTTCTCAACAAAGAAGGGATCTGGTATTTCTTTCCCCATTAACCTTGGACATTACTCGTGCCAATCAAAATATGATGCTTTGAATTTAAAAGTGAACCTTAAAAAGTTCAATTTCCAGTTCTTCACTGTCAGATCCCAATTTGACAACAAAGGCTTCGTCAGGGATAACTTAGATTCTGGAACAGGGCATTCACATATCCCTGAATTAGAAGATTACTGGGAGGACTACCTAGATGAATTCAAAGTTAGGAGCAGATTGTGGTGTAGGTTCTCTTTGGGACAGATAATCACCCTTAATCTAAGAATGGACATTTCTGGAGTTATTGATAATCAAGAGCAGATGATTGATCCCCAATTTGAACAGATAAAACAATCACCTATTCTAGAAATTGATTGGAGTAAAAAGGAGGAAGATAAGATTGAGGTGAAAACTTTCCCAGTGATAAGGAGGACCGAGAAATGGTTGAGGGAACAAAAATAGAAAGTGTTCCAGAATAAAGACACCTAATAATGCATGTCAATGATTGAATCACCGGTCCCAATAAGCTCCTCTAATCAGCCTATTGCTATCTGTGGTGCAGGTACTTCCAAGTGAATAACTGGGAGGAGTCCTACTATTAAAGAATCTAGAAGAGTCCTCACAACTATTCTGCCTCCTCGTGCCACCAGGTCGAGAACCAAAAGCAAAAGAAAGAAGCAGGTTTCTGAAAGAATAGTTGTGGATTTGAATTCAGAAGAGGACTCGGCCGAAGCCAGGGATGATAAGGAACCTGGTTCACCAAGAATAGAGGAAGTTAGTGCCAAGCAACAGTCAGAGGTTGTCTTATAGACCCCTGAAATAATGATGATTTCTGATGTATCCTCTGATAAATTGAATTGTGGGAAAGAAGCCTCAACCCTTGCTCCTAAATGGCTGGAGAATTCTATCAGTGACAAGAGAAAAATAATTTCATTTTCTGTGCCTTTAGAAGATATGGTGAGCAAATGTTTGGGAAAAATGCCTAAATCCAAGAAGCTGAAGACAACCTCTAGGGTAAGCATTGACCCAAGTACCAAGAATTGGAGTGTGGAAATAGCCAGGCCAATGACTGAAGAAGAAGTACAGGACCCCACTATACAGGATTTCATTGTTGAAAGGGTGGAACTTGGAACTGCTTCAAGAGCAGCGGATGTTCATCATCTTGAGGCATCCACCAAAAGAATTGTCAGCTGGACCTGGAAGGATGAGAAGGACAAGGAAGAATTGAAGAAGACTCTACATTCCATGGCGGGATACATTAATACCATTCATAATCCCAGTTTGTAGCCGGTCTCATAGATTTCTCTATCTTTTGATCCTAAGTCGCCAGCCAACCAGAAGATGTTGGACCAGGTTAACAGAAACAAGATGGTAACTAAGGTATTCGATGATTGGTTGGACTGCATTATGCAAAAGGGTGCTGAATATATTCATGAACTTAAGAATATATATGATCAAACTGCAGCCACCATTGAAGACATTAAGGCACAGATTGCTTCTTGGATGAAAGAAGGTAAGTGGATGAATGTACTGAACCAAATTGATGAGGTCCAAAAATATGGGGTAATGAAATTTCTATCAGAAAAGAGTTTAACAGGTGTGGATGAAGATCTACTGTATGTGAATAAGAAGAACATTGAATGGAGAAACTCAGTATCACGGCAAGGACGTTTTGAACTTACAAAAATGATTAAGGAAATCACCAAGTTCACTCAATCACTGCAACATGATTTACAATGCATTGATGTAAAATACATAAAAGATGATGGGAAACCAGAGGAGGATGTCGACACAGTGGTTCAATCCTTTAAGGATAAAATTAGCTTTGTCAAAGAAAGTGACAATATCTTAACTAAAGATTTCTCCTAAATTTCTAAGGTGGAGTCGCTGCTTTACGTCTGTATCGATGCACTCCTAGAACATAAAGAAAAGATTGGGAAAATACAGAAGGGGAAGGATGTCTTGAAGACAAGGGTGAGACACATAGGCATCCGACATCCCCAACCTTCCGAAGATTCAAGAGTTTGTTACTGTGTTTCAGGAGTGGAAGACTCAACGTGCCTCCCCGATCGCCGATAGTAAATCTACAGATTTGAATCCGTTACCACAGCCGTGATCTTATTTGCCCAATTGCCTTTATTCTATTTCTTTTTAGTTATGCTATTTTCAAGACTTGATCTTTAAATCAATTTGTTGAAAAACTAAATCCCGTGTGGGTCAGAGTTACTTTAACTCTAGGTTGATTTCACTTGATTAAAGAGTTAGGGTAGTCATATATATAGGTTTTTCATTGCTAAAAAAAGGGGAGATAGAAAATTCTGAAGCTAAACTACTATTTTTTTTCATAAAGCATATATGATTTTTGTCTGAAATATCTTTTTCATCTATGAATGAAAGGAAGAAATGATTGCTGCATTCTTGAATCTGTGCATTTGAGTTTCTGAAATTGGATTTCCTGTGCGAAGTCTTCTTTCTTATGGTAATTGCTCTTTTAGACAATTCATTATATGTGTTCTATAAATTATTGGTTCAGCAACAGTTTTATGTTTATGTATCTGATTGATTTTAAAAAAAAATAGAATCTGTGTATTCTATCACAAAATGGTGTTTTAAAAGGGAATATCGCATTCATAACATGGTGATGTATGGATGTTAGTTTGGCCTTTAGGCAATTTCTAGTTAAAAGTGTGTTGGGATAATTAACATAGATTGAATTCATTGAAGATCTTAAAGGGAGTTGTACCTTAATTCAAAGGGGAACTATTTTTGAAAGTTCACTCATTTGTTGATTAATTTGTTTGCTCTTTAAGGAAGAAAAAGTATAGAGTCAGAATAGAGTGATTTTGAATAAGGACAAACCTGTTAACCAACAGTTTTTGGCGACTCTACTGGGGACCGAAGTCATTAATTAAAAGATTGGTGACCTTAATATGAAGCAACAATGGTGCTTCCACATGAAAACATAATTCCTGTTCTGCAGCCTAATCTTGGTTTTCAGGATGAGCAAGAAGACATTATTGGCCAGTTGAATACCCTTGCTTGGCATACTCGTCAGAATAGTGAAGATTATAGAAGAGCAAGTAGAGTATTAGAAAAAGAGGAGGAATTGGCTGATAACCTGAGATTGTTGTTACTCAGGCATAGAAGAAGGCAATCACAAAATACGACAAGAAATCAAGCCCCTGAAGCGCAAAGAAATCAAGAACAACATAGAAATTAATAGCTGCCTATCCAGTCACAATATTTTAAGCTAGATTCTAGACCGTATACAAGGTCTTTGAGAAGAGAGGGAGTTGAGGATTCTACCTTTCAAGCACTACAAAACTTTAATTTTCCTTATATCCCTACTCGTGTAAGAAGAGCTAGAAGTAGACCTCCTAGCCCCACTAAAACCTCTGCATCTCCTGTTTGTCAAGCTCTAACTCTTTCCAGTACTATCATCCCCTCAGCTATAAACTTCCTACCAATGGCCCAACCTTGGGGAGTAGCCATAGGGCCTCTGAACCTAGGAGCTAACCTAAATCCTTTGCCTAAAAATGCACGGGAGAATTTGCCCAAATTTAATGGAGATGGGAGACAATCACTAGAAGAACATTTATGCGCCTTTGCTGCAGCATGTAGCGTGTTAGGTGTACAACACCATGATGTAGCCATAAGGCTTTTTGTACAAACTTTGACTAATATTGCAGCACAATGGTTCTACCACCTAACTAACTCCTCAATCACAAACTGGAATGACATGAAAACTACATTTGAAAATAGGTTCAAAAGCACAGAAGATGAACATTCTCTCCTTGCACAACTGACTTAGCTTAAGAAAGAGATACATGAACCTATGAGGGAATTAGTGGCTAAATTCAACAGAATTGTGAACAAAATCCCTGCTACTAAAAGACCAACTGGTGAGAATCAGAAATGTTTCTTCATCAATTCTATGCCTCCTGATATTAGCTTCCATCTTAGGAGAGGTGTAATTGCTGATTTACCAGCTGCACAAGCTTTGGTAGTTGGATTGGAAGATGATCTTATTATGGCCGATAAGTGGACGAAAGAGGTCTAGGTGCCAAATGCTCACCCCTCATCATCTACGGATCCTGTAGTGTAAAGATTGGTTAATGATATGATTGCCTTAAAGAGACAATTACCTAAAACTGGTGCTTCCTTCCAACAACCGTATCAAGATATTGGCAGGAGGAATTTGAATCAACAAGCAAATACTGGTAGAGCTTTACCCTTGACATCAACACAACCAAGGCTGACTATTGAAGCTCCTCCTGGGAGGGGGAACTTGTGTATTTTTCACTTGACTACCGACCATGATGGAAATTCTTGCCCAGAGATGCTCAGGTATGCACAGATGACTGCTACTCAGGATATGCTAAGGGAGTCCACTTAAGAAGAAAGGAACTTTGAGGAACCTGGTTGCTCTGAGATAAACTTCCTTCAATATGAGTCTGATTCAGAAAGGGGAGGTGAAATATTGGTTACCCTTGAAGATCCTTTGTGTGCCATGCTCACCAGGAGTCAGAGGAATATGAGATCCTCTAATACGCAAGAAGTACCTAGTAAAGGTAAGAAGCCTTTTATTAGAACTCATGATGCTAATTTGAAGACTCAGGAAACTAAATTGTTGCATAAAAATGATCCAGATGCTTCTTTTGATATTGTAGAATTTTGTAAATCTGTAAAAATTCAAATCTCTCCTTTTGAGTATCTCAAGTTAAAACCTAATGAGCTTGATAAACTGGTTAAACATGTTAAGGGTGGTCCTACACAAACTGAATCTAAGAGTCAACTAGATGTTAATGCTGAGTCTCCCATTGCTCGACTATTTACTTCCTCATCTGAGTCATCCATGACTACCCCTAAAATGACCCTCAATTTGTCAAATGATACTTCTTGCACTGCTGATTTGAAACCCAATCCTTTCTATGTATCTCTGTTCATCGATGGTCGTAAACTTAGTAACTGTATTATAGATTCAGGAGCCTCTGACAACATTATGCCCTCTTCTGTGGCTAAAGCCCTAGGATTATCACTTACAAAAACATTTGGTAGGTGTTATTCTATGGATGGCAAATAGGTTTCCTTGCTTGGACAGATTAAGGATGCACGAGTTGCTCTTGCAGCTTACCCTGACAAAAGGGTGAAATTTACTATTTTGGTAGCAGATATTCCTACTAGTTATGGGATGCTATTGAGCAGGACATTTTGCAGGGATTTGGGTGGACAGATCAAATTGGATTGGTCAGAAGCCACAATCCTAGTGGGAAAGCAAAAAGTAAAGTTGGAACCTGGGCCCAAGTACAAGTTTACTGTCTATCCCTCTGATGATCCCAAGTCCCAGATTTTGTTTGAGGAATGTGAATTTGGTAACTATTTTCTCTCTTCTAAACAGAGTTTTGGAGAAGACATCAAAGAAGAATTAATCCAAAAATCTGTACATTCTGATGACCTATGGGTTATGGAATTTGATGGTAGTTGTGCTATTGTTGGTTCAGGGGCTGGGGTTGTGTTGATTTCACCAGAAGGTGAAATTTTTTCTTATTCTTTCAAATTAGAGTTCAAAAACACCAACAATACTGCAGAATATGAAGCTTTATTGCTTGGGATATATGAAGCCAAAGGAATGGGTGTAAAGGTACTTAAAGTGAGAGGTGATGTTGAATTAATTGTGAAACAGGTAAGGGGCATCTTTTTTGTTAAGAATGAAAGATTAAAGCATTATAGAAATACGGTATGGGATGAGATCAAAAATTTTGATGCCTTCTCTATCGAAGCAATTTCCAAAGACCAGAACTCTCGAGCAAATTCTTTAGCAGTATTAGCTTCTCTTCTTCTGCCACAACCAGATTTCAAAAAGGATTCTTATAGAATAGAACTGGTATATCGTCCTAATGTCCTGGACAATGCCAAAAGCTAGCAAGTTTTTGAGAGTGATAATCAGATTAGAAAATTTTTAGAGAATGCTGAAATGTTCCTGGGAACCTATTTTGAGGGCTCCGAAATAGAGTGTAAAGAATTCAGTCCTAACCCAGGAATTAATCCAAAAGATGATGTGATTCAGTTAAAGGGAAACAAAGTCCCTAAATGATTGGTCTCCTTAGAACATTTGTTTTCTCGAAGAGATGAATATATTAAAGGCAAACCTTCTCACAATCCTGATAAAGTGGAGCATTATGAGAAAATAAACATAGGGGATGAGGTTGATCCTAAATGGATATCCATTGGTAGGTGTTGTTCTTTGGAGGAGAAAAACAAATTGATCAAATTGTTAATCAAGTATAAGGATGTTTTCGCCTGGTGCTATAATGATCTTAAAAATTTTAGACACGGACAGTTTCAACACCATATTCCTCTAAAAGAAAATGTAGCCCCATTCAGGCAGAGGCTAAGGAATTATAATCCGAAAGTTACTGAGGCCATCTTTAAGGAGATTGATAAGATGTTGAAAGCTAGAATTATTTATCCAATTCATCACTCCACTTGGGTGGCAAATATTGTTCCAGTGCACAAGAAGAATGGAGAAATAAGAATCTGTGTTGATTTCAGGAACTTGAACCAGGCCAGCCTGAAAGATAACTATCCTTTACCTATGATGGACCACATCTTGTAGATAGTCAATGGGTCTGAAATGATGTCCATGCTGGATGGGTTCTCAGGTTACAATCAGATAGGTGTGGCTGTAGCTGATCAGCACAAGACTGCTTTCACTACGCCTCGAGGGACTTTTGCCTATAACCGATTGCCCTTTGGCCTGATTAATGCAGGAGCAACTTTTCAGTGGGCGATGGATTCATCTTTTAGAGATCTAAAGGATAGAATTATTGTTATTTATCTTGTTGCTCTGACTGTTTTTTCCAGAAATAGAGAAGATCACTTGGAGGATTTGGAGACTATCTTACAAAGGTGCTGGAGCCATGGCATATCACTCAATCCCAAGAAGTCAGTTTTCTGTGTTACAGAGGGAAAGTTGTTGGGGCACTTAGTCTCAAAAGATGGAATCAAAATTGATCCAGAGAGGGTCACGGTGATACAACAGCTTAGTCTCCCTTCAAATAGGACTGGAGTCAAGTCCTTCTTTGGCCAAATCAATTTTCTCAAAAGGTTCATTCCTAACTTTGCTGAGATTACAAAACATATTGTTGGAATGATGAGTAAGAAACAGCCATTCAAGTAGAATGAAGTTGCTAAGAAGGCATTTGAGGATATTAAAGAGGCGATTGCACACACATCCACTTTGGTAAATCCTAATTTTCAAAGAGATTTTATTATTTACTGTTACACCTTAGAACACACCATGTCAGGTATTTTGTTACAGAAAAATGACTTGGATGAAGAGGTCCCCATAGCCTTTATGAGCGTTCCCCTTAAAAAGCATGAACTGAAATATTCTTTGGTTGAAAAACAAGCTTTCGCTATGGTAAAGGTTATTAAACAATTCAGATATTATATACTTCACTCTCATTCAGTTGTATTTGTTCCAAATTTAGCTGTGAAAAGTATCTTGACTCAGCAAGATGTTTGGTTAAACAATAGAGCAACGTGGGTTGCTAAAATCTAGGAATATGATCTGGAAGTTAAGCCGACTAAACTGATCAGAGGTCAAGGCTTATGTAAATTGATTGCTGAGAATGGAAAGGAAAAAGAAGAAGGACTTCCTACTATCCTGCTAGTAAGTTTATAGGACCCATGGTTTCTAGATGTAGCATACTATCTGATGCAGAGCATCATGGACAACAGTCAACTTATCCCTGAGAAAGACTATGTCCACCTCCTATGCAATGGCTTCCAAGGTTACTATATTTCTTGGACATGAATCAAGCTACCCATGAAGGGCTTCAACTCAATAACAACTTGTTTTTGACATACACAATGAAGGAGGATGCCAAGACACCTTCCAAGATGCCAACTCCATCTAACATCCCTTCAACTCCTCTATACAGGACTGCAGGACAGCAATCTCATAGACTATCATGGCATTGCTGCTCCATTGGAACAATAGTCACACCAACCACCTTGGGATGGTCTCCCTCAACACAAACACATTCTCATTTCCACTTACCAATCCTATAACATGCATTCAACCTAATGTCTTCCTTTGCAAAGTAATAACATGTCAAACATACCTAGTTGTTGCTGTCCTCCTTCAAGCTTCCAACATAAGACTTCTGCAGAGTCATTTCTCATGCCCAAACTCATCTACACCATTCCCTTGCCTCCACATTCCTCACAAGACCATGCCCTAACTATCATACAACCCATTCCATTGAGTAGGGTAGACAAAGATCAATGGAATGGGGAATAATCCATTGGACTGTAAAAAAAATGCCTAAACTAGGTTTTCAAACCCTCTTTCACAAAACAGTGATTCTCTCACACCAAAAGTATTGTCAAGAGCCCAAATTAGGTTTAAATCAAATTTAATTCAACCTCCTAGCATTCCACTACAAACTTGTGCTATGGCTATTCCGTACAGGTATGGATTTCTCAGAGAAACAACGAATTTGGATTGTAACAGCAATTTTTTTAGATAGACCGAAGCAAATCAGTGGTTTCTCCCTTCTAGATCAATGTTAAGATTCCCAAATAAGATTCAAAACAAAGGTATTTTGATCTACTTTCCATCCAACATGCCCATGTACTATGGAAATTTCGTATAAGCGCGGGTACGACCTACAAAACAATGAAAAATAAGAAAAAAAACACAGAAAGGCAGAAAAAAATAGTTCTTCTTGTTATTTCTCTCCAATCTATTCAATGTTTTCTTTACAATAAAGCTTAGCAGAGATATATCAAACCTCCACATTGCATGCATCGAGTGGGAGTCCAAAAAAACTACCCAAAACCATCGTGCCTTTCTTGTTTTCAACTGCAACACTAAAATAGAAATTGTCTTTTTTTGAAACTATTTTTTGAAAGAGACTGTCCACCGACTGTTTTCAGTTTAACATGATTTCTAACACTTGGATTAACCTTTGGCAAGGTTCTAAACAAACTATCAAACCCATGACATATCTTTAAAGGCTTACAACAAGAAGACTTAAAATGACTACCTATGACAAACATTAAAACATAAATGACTAACATATAACTGCCTTTTGACACAAGACTGTCCTCTACAACATGGAAAAGATTCTTTTAGACATTTGGACATAGTCCAATTACAAACATGGAATTAGCATTATTATAACATGTAAATGGTCTCAGAGACCTTATTAAACCAAACCAAGACAACTTGAACATTGAACATTATCCAAAGCTAAAACATCTAGGTGCTCTTGCACCATACTCCCCGGCATGATGAAAACTCTTGTCCCAAGAGTTAGGGGATCTGCTCCATCCATTCTTCCATCTTGTTGGGATGTTCCTCTGACTGGTGATAGGGAACATGAACTCTCCAAGAGTTATCTTCCTCCTTCTCCAACCTGCATGGCTCCTGTAAACAGTGTTAGTACCATAAAACTTGTTTTGGTGTCCTTGCCTAGGACCTTGCTGCTACAATGCTTCATCTCTTCTCAACTGGAGGCTCTGATTCATTCCTCCCTATACCTTTTGTTGTTTGTCTTCCTTCTTCTAGCTCCTTATAGGGCAATAAATTTCCCCAACCTTGACATAATTCAAGTCCCAAACCTGTTGTTCTCTAGGATTGTCATCCACCTTCTTCTGTTGTTGTAAATGTTCCTGTTGTGTGCAATCATCCTTAACCTGCACATTCAACTTCAATTTCTCTCCAAAGCAAATTGTCATCTATTCCTTCTTCTACCCACAAGGTAAAGGAATCAATTTGAACTTCTTACCATCTTTGTGCACTACATAGGTATTAGTATACCCATCATGAATAGTCTTCCTCAAATACTGCCATGGTCTGCCCAAGATTACATGCCCACATGTCATAGGAATAACATCACACAAAACATAGTCCTGATATGGACCAATTGTGAAGTCAACATAAGCCTTCTTAGTGACCATCACCTACTACTCTTGACTCACCCAAGTGACATGGTAAGGACTGGGATGATCAAAAGTCTTCAACCCCAACTTATTCACCATTTCCCAAGAAACTAAGTTATCATGAGAACCTGAATCTATAATCAACTTGCATATCTGGCCATGGCTTAAACAATTAGTTCTGAAAATAGATACCTGTGGTGGTTGTTGCATTTTGCCTCTTTCCACCATGAGCATCTCTCCATCCACCATTGGAGAGGCTGACGACATTTCTGGTTCTTCTGGCTTCTCCTCCTCTTGTGCCAAGTGAACTCTTCTATCCTTGGTCTTCTCAAACACCATCCTTCTTAGGACAGTTGAAAGATGTGTGTCCCACCTCATTGCAGTGATAACATCTTCCTGTGAACATTCCTCTTCCTGATCCAAATCTACCTCCACCTCTATATCCACCTCTCTGTTCTGTAGGCATCTCCTTACTCTTCTCATTGCTGTTCTAAACCTCAGTAGTAGGTCTGCCCCTACCTCTGTTTCCTCTTCCATAACCTCCTTGCCTTTCTTGCTTCCTCTTCACTCTCTCTTCAGCCCTGATGGCTAACTGAAAACACTCTCCAAATGTTTTTGGTACTGCTAACCCAATCTCATCCTGCAAGTTATACCTAAGCCCATTAAGGTACCTTGCTACTTTCTCTTCTTCATCTTCCAATACCCCTCTGATACTAAGCCTATAAAATTGCTCAGTATAGGACATAACATCCATGTCCTTCTGTTTCAGATTCTGTCTCATCCTCTTTGTCTAAATGGAGTAATCAGATGGAAGGAATTGGTCTTTCATCATATCCTTCATCCTACTCCAAGAAGTGATTTTTGCTGCACCTCTAGCCAGTCTCTCTGTCTGCACACTACTCCACTAGGTAAGTGCTGTTCCTCTCAGTTTTGTCTTTGCAAACTTGATCTTCTTTTCATCACTCATCTCCTCATACTCAAAAAAATTTCTAGGGAATCTATCCACCCTAATACTTCTTCACTATCCATCTTCCCCTGATAGATGGGTAACTCAATATTTGCCTTAGTTCCACTTCCTTGGACTGCCTTCAGCAATCTTACAAACTTCTTTTCTTCAGCATCTAACTTATCCTCATGAGGATTCTCATTTGCATCCTCATCTCCTTCTGACTCATTTTGTTCATCCTTTCTTGGATTCTTCTCTAATGCTTCCAATCTTGCCAAGATTGTTGCATTCTCCCTTCTTACTTGCCTCAGCTCTCTATCTCTGGTAGCATCCTGTTCTCTTCTGTCCCTCAGCTCTTTCTCTCTTGCCTCTAAGGCTTCTCTCAGCTTAGCATTCTCTCTTGCCATCTGGTTCTTTGGAGGCATCTTCACAACTCTCTCACAAACTCTTATCTTCTTCATAAGATCCTTTACTCCCTCAAAGGCCTACTAGCTAGCTCTGATACCACAAATGATGCAGAGCATCATGGACAACAGTCAACTTATCCCTGAGAAAGACTATGTCCACCTCCTATGCAATGGCTTCCAAGGTTACTATTTTTCTTGGATAGGAATCAAGCTACCCATGAAGGGATTCAACTCAATAGAAACTTGTTTTTGACATACACAATGAAGGAGGACTCCAAGACACCTTCCAAGATGCCAACTCCATCTAACATCCCTTCAACTCCTCTATACAGGACTGCAGGACAACAATCTCATAGACTATCATGGCATTGTTGCTCCATTGGAACAATAGTCACACCAACCACCTTGGGATGGTCTCCCTCAACACAAACACATTCTCATTGCCACTTACCAATCCTATAACATGCATTCAACCTAATGTCTTCCTTTGCAAAGTAATAACATGTCAAACATACCTAGTTGTTGCTGTCCTCCTTCAAGCTTCCAACATAAGACTTCTGCAGAGTCATTTCTCATGCCCAAACTCATCTACACCATTCCCTTGCCTCCACATTCCTCACAAGGCCATGCCCTAACTATCATACAACCCATTCCATTGAGTAGGGTAGACAAAGATCAATGGAATGGGGAATAATCCATTGGACTGTAAAAAAAATGCCTAAACTAGGTTTTCAAACCCTCTTTCACAAAACAGTGATTCTCTCACACCAAAAGTACTGTCAAGAGCCCAAATTAGGTTTAAATCAAATTTAATTCAACCTCCTAGCATTCCACTACAAACTTGTGCTATGGCTATTCCGTACAGGTACGGATTTCTCAGAGAAACAACGAATTTGGATTGTAACAGCAGTTTTTTAGATAGACCGAAGCAAATCAGTGGTTTCTCCCTTCTAGATCAATGTTAAGATTCCCAAATAAGATTCAACACAAAGGTATTTTGATCTACTTTCCATCCAACATACCCATGTACTATGGAAATTCCATACAAGCGCAAGTACAACCTGCAAAACAGTGAAAAAATAGAAAAAAAATACAGAAAGGCAGAAAAAAATAGTTCTTGTTATTTCTCTCCAATCTATTCAATGTTTTCTTTACAATAAAGCTTGGCAGATATATATCAAACCTCCAAATTGCATGCATCGAGTGGGAGTCCAAAAAAACTACCCAAAACCATCGTGCCTTTCTTGTTTTCAACTGCAACACTAAAATAGAAACTATCTTTTTTTGAAACTATTTTTTGAAAGAGACTGTCCACCGACTGTTTTCAGTTTAACATGATTTCTAACACTTGGATTAACCTTTGGCAAGGTTCTAAACAAACTATCAAACCCATGACATGTCTTTAAAGGCTTACAACAAGAAGACTTAAAATGACTACCTATGACAAACATTAAAACATAAATGACTAACCTATAACTACCTTTTGACACAAGACTGTCTTCTACAACATGGAAAAGATTCTTTTAGACATTTGGACATAGTCCAATTACAAACATGGCATTAGCCTTATTATAACATGTAAATGGTCTCAGAGACCTTATTAAACCAAACCAAGACAACTTGAACATTGAACATTAACCAAAGCTAAAACATCTAGGTGCTCCTACACCACTATCTTACTTATAGAGATTGTCCCAGTCACTTATCTCCTAAAGAGAAAAGAAACCTGAAGCTAAAAATGGAAAAATATGTTATTTGGGGGGATGTCCTTTACAAGAAGGGATTAGATGGGACTTTCCTAAGATGTGTAGACAAGGAGCAATAGGACAAGCTCTTGGAAGTTTTCCATAATGAAGCCTGTGGTGGACATTTTTCTTCTTCAGTCACAGCTTTCAAAATCCTCAGGAATTGTTAATTTTGGCCAGGGATGTTTAAAGATGCATATAAATGGGTGTCTAACTATGAAAAATGCAAAATGTTCTCAGTAAGGCCACAACTTGCAGCTTTACCTTTGAGGCCCGTTGTTATTGAAGAACCCTTTAAACAATGGGGATTGGATTTTATTGGGCCTATCTCGCCCCCCTCAAGTGTAGGACATACCCACATTTTAATAGTGATAGATTATTTCATGAAATGGGTTGAAGCACCCCCTATAAAGAGAACAACTTCAGAGGTGGTTTGTAATTTTCTTAAAGAAAATATTTTGGTACGTTTTGGTGTTCCCCATAAGATTGTAGCAGATAATGCTACCAGTTTCGCTTCAGTTGAAATGACTTCTTTTTGTTATGAACATAGTATATGTCTCTCCCATTCATCAGATTATTATCCCTAAGGAAATGGACAAGCTAAGTCCAGCAACAAGAATCTGATTGCTATCATGAAGAAATTGGTGAATGATAACCCCAGAGATTGGCATAAGAGATTGTATGAAGCACTCTGGGCTGACAAAATAATTCCAAAAGGGGCAATTGGGATGGCACCTTTTAAATTGGTTTATGGAATAGGTGCCCAATTATCTTTACCTCTGGAGCTGTCTACAGCTAAACTACAAAGTGTAATCGAGGATCAATACTTCCAAGATTCCCTGGAGAAGAGGATTATGTACTTAACTAAGATTGAAGAAGAGAGGAATGAATTAGTTGACCGAATTACTGCCCATCAGGCCATAGTTAAAGAGATTTTTGACTGGAAAACAAGGCCTAGAAAATTTATGGAGGGAGATGAAGTATTGTTGTGGGATAGAAGGAGGGAACCAAAGGGTGCACATAGCAAATTTGACTCGTTTGGGAAAGGACCTTTCAGAATCCACCAGGTACTGGGTCCAAATTCTTTTAAATTGGAATATTTAGGTGGAACTATCTTACCCCTGTCCTATAATGGATAGGATCTCAAATAGTATCGTCTGTGAAACAGGAGTCCTCTGTTTTGTACATACCTTTCCCGTTATTGTTTGTTTTTGTGTTTTCCTTTCCCGATTTTATTTTGTCTTGCGTCTTTTCCTTTCTTCTCTTTGTTCTTTTTTCTGTGAAACCAGAGCTTCTGAGTTCTCTGCATTTTGCCATAAAATGCAGTCCCCAGTCAGAGCCAATGTTACCTTTTGAGTCGCCCTTATTTATCTATTGGTAAAATTTCCTAAACAAGAGTCGATTTGCTATATTGTCTTATTGGTCATACCTTTGTTTCTTAAATTAGCTCCCGATCCTTCAAATTTTACCCGTTTATTGTCTTTTTGTGTGAAATTACTTGAGGTTTGAACCTTTGAACCTGAAGTATTCTCAAAGTTCAAAGTTCAATGGTTTGATGTGTTCAAAGTCCCTCAAAAAGCAAGTTGTTTTGTTCTATGTATTATAAAACGTCTTTGAGTTTTTAGGTTGAACTTGAACCCTTTTGTCAATAGTTCAATGGTTCCACGGTTCAAGGTTCAACATTCAATGCCTTGTAATAAGTCACGTCATGTAGTTATCTTGTGTAATTAATGTATCGTTGAACCATTCACTTAAACAGTATAGCGAAGTTCGACGGTTCAATGGTTCAAAGTTCAAAGGTTCACTGTCTCATAGTTAAAAGCCTTTTACAAAGCCGCGTGACCTTTGGTCGGTCTGTGTAGTCCTTGCATATTTGAACCTTCACCTTGAACCATATCCTAACAAGTTCAATGGTTCATGAGTCTAAGTTCAATATTTCTCTAAGTGAACCGTTTGCCCCTTTGTATGATCCAATTGGTATGATTGAACCACCGCATTGAACCACATCCCAAAGGTTTGATGGTTCAATGGTTCAAGGATTCAGTGATTTTGATCTCATTTCTTCCTGAGGCTTTCTAAGTTAAATTTAGCGGGAAAGTTGGAGGAAAATATGTTCGAAACTCATTATGAAACAGAAAGTTCTAATTTGGTGGAGGTTACGGATAATTATTATACATCATGATCACGCATGAATAATACTTGCTATTAATGAAGATGTCAGAATTCATGTCTTTTGAAACATTTTTGGCATGTATTGTTTCGGGTAATAATTATTCAATCTGGTTAGTGCCATTATTAACAAAGAACAAGCCAAATTTAGCATGTGAACATACTGTGTGACACAGAGGAGAATAGCGCAGAAGGTATAAGGTTCTTGTTACCCAAATTTTGTAGTAATTTCAAATATCTTGAAGGTGAGTTCTGTTCTTCCTATATGCTATTCCTATTTCTCAGCTGGAAAGAAGAATCTTTTGAGTTTCTGACATTATTTTCAAAATCTGAAGTGTTTCTAATTATATCCTCCAAGTATGGCTTTGAAATCTACTTGTCTGGGGAATGAACATGGCCCTGGTCTTACCTGTTCTCACTCTGAATTTTGGGGATACTGCGCTGGTGCAATATGATTTAGAAGAATTTAGAGAAAGGTCTAGAAACCCTATGCAAACTCCTGTGATGAAGAAAATAGTAGACAGTGGTTTAGTTGAAGCTGTGGCCTTTCCCATCGCTGTACAGTGCCCAGAACTGGTTCAGGAATGTATGAATAGGTACAAACCCCAAAGCAGGTGCATTAGAAGTGCAGATGGTGATGTATTGTTTCATGTCGACAGACAAACCTTGATGTCTGTGATGAGAATACCACCTAAAGAGGCATATTCAAACCTTAATATTACTTCTTCTTATGGGTTCTTCTCAGAAAAGAAACTAACTTACAAAAGTGTGATAGCAAGAAACTAGCTACTGAAGTTTCAGAAAGGTGGTTCAAGGTTGCCTAGACCACT
Source organism: Cunninghamia lanceolata (assembly GCA_027924645.1). Taxonomy (NCBI): domain Eukaryota; kingdom Viridiplantae; phylum Streptophyta; class Pinopsida; order Cupressales; family Cupressaceae; genus Cunninghamia; species Cunninghamia lanceolata. The sequence continues at coordinate 15,634,162 of BSBN01001215.1, read as the reverse complement.
TACTAGGGATCACATGATTAAAGAAGTGAGGGATATTGTGGTGTTATTACATAGACTAGAGGGCAGCCAACATGCATATTATTGGGAAGATTGGATGTACTTTTTCGTACAAGTTATCCTTCAAGGAGAGCAATATTTGGACTAGGTAGAAATTGTAGCTGATTGTTTGGATCAGGGACTAAGTAATTGTTTGGGAAATAGAAATTTTCATATGTCTTCATATCTGTTTTATTGCCTAGCATCTAAAAGACAGTGGTTGGGGCTGCCTCATGCACCTTTAGTAGAAGATAGTAAAATTTATGAATATTATTCACAATTGTAGATGCAGAACTGTTATGAGAATTACAAAAGGGTTAGTGATGTTTTCACTGGGAGAATGACTTATGAACTGGCAGGTAATTTGAATAAGAGAATGTCCGATGAGGCAATACAACTAATTAGCATTTATGGTAGTTTCTTTATTCAATTTCCAAAATTCACTTACATTAGGGTTGGAGGCTTTGACGGTGAACTTGTTAAGTTACCCAGGTATGCGTTTGACTGTTTTGTGCTGATAGAAGTATGTAGACAATTAGCACATGTGGATGAAAAGTTCTCAACAAAGAAGGGATTTGGTATTTCTTTCCCCATTGAACTTGGACATTACTCATGCCAGTCAAAATCTGATGCTTTGAATTTAGAAGTGAACCTTAAAAAGTTCAATTTCCAGTTCTCCACTGTCAGATCCCAATTTGACAACAAAGGCTTTGTCAGGGATAACTTAGATTCTGGAACAGGGCATTCGCATATCCCTGAATTGGAAGATTACTAGGAGGACTACCCAGAAGAATTTGAAGTTAGGAGGAGACTGTGGTGTAGGTTCTCTTTGGGATAGATAATCACCCTTAATCTGAGAATGGACATTTCTGGAGTTATTGATAATCAAGAGAAAATGATTGAACCCCAATTTGAACAGATGAAGCAATCACCTATTCCAGAAATTGATTGGAGTAAAAAGGAGGAAGATAAGATTGAGGTGAAAACTTTCCCAGTGATAAGGAGGACCAAGAAATGGTTGAGGGAACAGAAACAGAAAGTGTTCCAGAATAAAGACACCCAACAAGGCATGTCAATGATTGAATCACCGGTCCCAATAAGCTCCTCTAATCAGCCTATTGCTATCTGTGGTGCAGGTACTTCCAAGTAATAACTGGGACGAGTCCTACTTTAAAGAATCTAGAAGAGCCCTCACAACTATTCTGCCTCCTCATGCCACCAGGTCGAGAACCAAAAGCAAAAGAAAGAAGCAGGTTTCTGAAAGAATAGTTGTGGATTTGAATTCAGAAGAGGGCTCGGCCGAAGCCATGGATGATAAGGAACCTGGTTCACCAAGAATAGAGGAAGTTAGTGCTAAGCAATAGTTAGAGGTTGTCTTAGAGACCCTTGAAATAATGATGATTTCTGATGTATCCTCTGATAAATTGAATTGTGGGACAGAAGCCTCAGCCCTTGCTCCTAAATGGCTGGAGAATTCTATCAATGACAAGAGAAAAATAATTCCATTTTCTGTGCCTTTAGAAGATATGGTGAGCAAATATTTGGGAAAAATGCCTAAATCCAAGAAGCTGAAGACAACCTCTAGGGTAAGCATTGACCCAAGTACCAGGAATTAGAGTGCAGAAATAGCCAGGCCAGTGACTGATGAAGAAGTACAGGACCCCACTATACAGGATTTCACTATTGAAAGGGTGGATCTTGGAACTGCTTCTAGAGCAGCAGATGTTCATCATCTTGAGGCATCCACCAAAAGAATTGTCATCTGGACCTAGAAGGACAAGAAAGACAAGAAAGAACTAAAGCAGGCTCTGCATTCCATGGCAGGATATATTAACACCATTCATAATCCCAGCCCGCAGCCGGTCTCACAGTTTTCTCTGTCTTTTGATCCTAAGTCGCCAGCCAATCAAAAGATGTTGGACCAGGTTAACAGAAACAAGATGGTAACTAAGGTATTCAATGATTGGTTGGACTACATTATGCAAAAGGGTACTGAATATATTCATGAACTTAAGAATATATATGATCAAACTACAACCACCATTGAAGACCTTAAGGCACAGATTGCTTCTTGGATGAAAGAAGAAGGCAAGTGGATGAATGTACTGAACCAAATTGATGAGGTCCAAAAATATGGGGTAATGAAATTTCTATCAGAAAAGAGATTAACAGGTGTGGATGAAGATCTACTATATGTGAATAAGAAAAACATTGAATGGAGAAACTTGGTATCATGGCAAGGGTGTTTTGAACTTACAAAAATGATTAAGGAAATTACCGAGTTCACTCAACCACTACAGCATGATTTACAATGCATTGATGTAAAATACATAAAAAATGATGGGAAACCAGAGGAGGATGTCGACACAGTGGTTCAATCCTTTAAGGATAAAATTAGCTTTGTCAAAGAAAGTGACAATATCTTAACTGAAGATTTCTCCTGAATTTCTAAGGTGGAGTCGCTGCTTTACCTCTGTATCGATGCACTCCCAGAACATAAAGAAAAGATTGGGAAAATAAGGAGGGAGAAGGATGTCTGGAAGACAAGGGTGAGACACATAAGCATCCCCAACCTTCTGAAGATTCAGGAGTTTGTTACTGTGTTTCAGGAGTGGAAGACTCAACGTGCCTCCCTGACCGCTGATAGTAAATCTGTAGATTCGAATCCGTTACCACAGTCGTGATCTTATTCACCCAGTTGCCTTCATTCAGTTTCTTTTTAGTTATGATATTTTCAAGACTTGATCTTTAAATCAATTTGTTGAAAAATTAAATCCCGTGTGGGTCAGAGTTACTTTAACTCTAGGTTGATTTCACTTGATTAAAGAGTTAGGGCAGTCATATATATAGGTTTTTCATTGCTAAAAAAAGGGGAGATAGAAAATTCTAAAGCTGAACTACTATTTTTTTTCATAAAGCATATATGATTTTTCTCTGAAACATCTTTTTCATCTGTGAATGAAAGGAAGAAATGATTGCTGCATTCTTGAATCTGTGCGTTTGAGTTTCTGAAATTGGATTTCCTGTGCGAAGTCTTCTTTCTTATGGTAATTGCTCTTTTAGACAATTCATTATATGTGTTCTATAAATTATTGGTTCAGCAACAGTTATATGTTTATGTATCTGATTGATTTTTGAAAAATAGAATTTGTGTATTCTATCACAAAATGGTATTTTAAAAGGGAATATCGCATTCATAACATGGTGATGTATGGATGTTAGTTTGGCCTTTAGGCACTTTCTGGTTAAAAGTGTGTTGGGATAATTAACATAGATTGAATTCATTGAAGATCTTAAAGGGAGCTATACCTCAATTCAGAGGGGAACTATTTTTGAAAGTTCACCCATTTGTTGATTAATTCGTTAGCTCTTTAAGGAAGAAAAAGTATAGAGTTAGAATAAAGTGATTTTGAATAAGGACAAACCTGTTAACCAACACATATGTTGTATATTCATGTGCTTATAAAGGAACATTTGATGCACTGACTACAGTTGGAAAGATTGGTGGCAGTATTAATGATGCTCATATATGGGATCATTACCCTCAGTTGTAGAGAAAAGACTATCTCCTAGATTATAAATTGGTGAATGATGCATTCTCTATGCATCTGGTCAGAACAATGGAGGAGGATAGAACCAAAAGACTAAGCATGGAAGGTCAGGAAGTTATATACAAGCATGGTGCCTGGTTTATCCAGTTTGCCACATTTTCTTACATCAGAATAGAAGGTTTTGAAGGAAAGCCATTGATGCTACCCAGGTACGCTACTGATGGGTAGTCCTGATGGAGTTTTTAAGACAGATATCTACTATACTGGATGCATATAAAGCAAACAAGAAGATACCTCTAGTATTGTTTCCAGTAACTATAGGGTGGTACATATGTCCAGATTTAGAAGGCATAAAGAAGGCCATAGGGGGTTTGAACCTGATGAATTTACAACCATTTCCATTGGCTAGATCATATGATCCCTATGGAAGAATGCAAAATATCATAGGCCAACGTATACATAAGAAGCACTTAGAGGATTTTTTGACTGATTGTGAGGATGAAGCTGAGGTTAGGAGAAAAAAATATCAAAGGCTTACCCTCAATCAGATTAAGACATTTGATTGCATGCCAGTGCCTGCACAATTGAAGAAAGATGATGGCAAGACCATGTCCAATGAGTATGAATATAAAAAGGTCTATAATGACACCATCTCAGCACCTGACCTAACACAACCTGAAGACATTTCATTAGATCAGTTTACAGGTGGGGTGCTATAGTTGACCCAATCATGGGTAAATGAACAAATCAATACACTGAAGAAGAAAGGTGTGGTCATCACAGTAGATAACAAGAGGAAAAGGCAAGAGATTCTAGATGAAGAATATGATGACTTTCTTGTTGAAAAGAGAAAATCTAATGGAGAAAGGTTGCCACCTCAGAAACAAAGCAAAAGATGACCCAGAGGAAGGAAGACTGATAGTGAACCTAAGGGGGTGATAATTGAAAGAATTGATATATCAGCTGAGGATGCATCTACATCAAGACAGGCATCAGCCTCATCTGCACTATCTCTAGTAGATAAACAAAAGACCAAAAGGATCCTAAGGCCAGTTGTAGAGACTACAGAAATACAAGATGAAGGCCAAACCTCACGACAGAATGTGGAGGAGGATATCCTTATTGAAGAAGAGCCTACAGAAGATGACCCCATGATGGTCACAAGAAAGAGGAAGGCACCCCTGAAGGCGTCTGTTGGTGCCTGCATCATTTATCAGGTTCCAAGTTATTAGCTTGCAGGCACCTTCCCAAGATTTCATGAAATTTCTAAGTCTTGGACCCTCTCAGTGTTTTCAGCATCATCATGATATTTTCTAAGGAGGAGGTCATCGTCATCATCATCATGTTCCTGGACATCCCCATGATGTTTTTTGCATGGGTTATTTCTTGTCATGACCAGATATCCTGTGGGGGCTTCATGTTTTTGCCAGCCTGACATCCTGCTTGGAGGTGATATTTTAACATCGGGTGATCTTAGTTCAAGATCATCCTGATGTTGGTGTTGAGAATTTGCTAAGTATGACCCGATGTCCCGAGGTCATCATATTTGAACATCGGGTGATCCTCACTAAGATCACCCCGATGTTAGTTTATCACCTTATGTTTTAACTTCTCTGATGTTGCTGACGTCATGATCTTGTAGAGGTGATATTTTCTTATAAGCAACATGATTTTAACTTGTTAGGGTGATATTCTGAATATCGGGTCATCTTCCGAATATCACCCTTGTTCTATATGTGACGGTGATGTCATCAGGATGTTTAATTATCAGGGTGATATCTTTTATCAGGTGGTGTAAATTATCTAGATGAGCTCAGCAGGATGTTTGCTGATGTTAGCAGGATATGACAGTGACGTCATCAGGATTTTCATCGGCCAGACATTTGGTATTGGCAAAGCAGGAGGATCTTTCTCCGACGCATCAGGTTGTGCCGATGAAGGCGAGGTTATCATGCAGTATGATGCTGACGTCAGGGTGATATTTCAAGCAACAGGATATCATGCTGAGGATGATGATGGTGAGGGTAAGGTGCTGTCGGGAGCAAAATCACCAACATTGTATGTACTCATGGCCTAGTATAAAAAGTGATGAAAAGGTCACCACGGGGTGCATGTGGGATAATTGATATCCTGCATATTTTCAAATATCAAGGTGATATTTCTTGTCAGGAAAGGATGCGACGCACAGTTTTCTGCATTTCCCGATGGATGGGATTAGGTGGACATTAATGGCGGATGTTACAGGAGTACAGACGGATATACTGTGTGATTGAGGATGTACATCCCCAAAATGGTGGCGCATGGCTCGAAAACCTTTCCTATCCCCTCTTCCGCCTACTGCATTCAATGTGTTGCGCGCCATTTTCTCACAATGCATGTATCTAGCAAATTTTTGAGTCAACCATGTAATTAATTGCTAGAGGTACACTTTTTGGCTGTTATAGGCAGACTATGTTACCATTTTTTGGTTGTTGTTGAAAGTTGAACACTTGGGCTCTGTAATACAATACAGCTGATTCGGTTGCTCTGTGCAGCAAAACTTGTGAGTTTATGTATCTCATGTTGTATGTTTCCTACATGAATCCATTGATTTCATGATTGATCTTATATGAGTAATGCTATGTTTGCATGTGTTTTTCTAATTCTGTCTCCAGTGTTGCATGTATCTTTCTTCTGAGTCTAGGTATTGTTGTGTGGTTACACAACACGCCCCATTTTGACTTGGCAAAACAGGGACCCAACTTTTTGGTTTGGCTTGTGCGTCTGCTTTTGGGCGGTTTGGTAGAAGTAAGTCGAGTGCATCATCATGCAAAATCATGATGAGGTAAGTCACCATGAGGTTAGTTTGTCAAATTTCATATTTCATCTTTGTGACCTCATATTTTGAAAGAGCATTAAAATTCAGGCAAGTTTGCCTTTTACATCACCTTGATATTCATCAGGATATAAGAGTTATGAATGGTCAAAGTTTCAGTCAAACCTGATATTCACAAGAGGAAGGTCATATTGTTGAAGTTCATCATCATATTTGAAACATCCCCCCCGATATATCATGTGGTTCAAATATCTGGACGTCAACTTTAAATGGTAGCAAAATCTTCCCGTCAAACAGTTTTATCTATCGCGAGCGTCATACTTCGCATATAACCCGATTCACCGAAATATCCTCCTGACGCAAATATCACCCTTAGCAAATATCCTGATGACATCATCCGAATACAATAAACGAAGGAACATACATCCTGATGACATCATCATCACATTTACATTGCCGCAGGATTTTCTCTAAAACATGATCATGTTAGCCTAATATGATGATGACATCATGATGCACTTCCGATACAGAGAGCAAATATCAGGATGACATCATCCTGATATTCCAAAAGAGAGAGACATGTAAATTTGTCTCGTCATCATCATATTTTGAAACATCACCCGATACACCGAAATATCCTCCTGATGTACTATGCAGAAATAAAAGTGCTTTTGTCACCCACATCTTATCGCGATAACAATGTCAATACGGGGAGGAGGATGATATTGAAACTCAACCCGATATTTGCGAATATCATCCTGCCCTCATGATATCCTGTCATATGGATATTCCCTGCTCCCGTTGCCGCCATTATCATTTAATGCATGCAGACATGGTAGGTGGTTCCCGCCGACCCCGGAACCCAATGAAACACCTGGCGAGATCCTGCATTTTCGCACGAATAATCAGAGAACATGATCTAATCTGTCAGAGTTACCCTAAATACGAGGTTAAAAGGTAATTCAACTGCCATTTTCACATTTACCTTGTGATAAACTTGTTTTACAGAGAACCAGCTTCCATATCTGCATACCAGCTACCGTTGCACGATTTGAGCTCACGAGTAGAAGGAAAGAGGTGATCATTAGCTGAATTAAGAGCATCTCAGCAATCTACTGGTATAAAAGAAATCTGCATAACCAGGTAAGTGAATAAACCCTCATCATATTGTTTCTATTCTGGTACGTGATGTAAGTTCTGGTTTATGCACCCATGTGATTAAGTGGTGTTGAAAGTGATACAGTAGGCGTAATGATTTATAAAGTCAATTACAGTATGCATGCATATATGTACCTGTTGTGAGATAGGATTGTCGTTAATTGCAGGCACTCATGGCTGAGAAGTGATTGGTCAAGTGTCAGGAAGAGTTCAGCAAGCCCATGTTCTCAACTTAGAGGGGGGTCTTGTTTAAATATGGAGCAATCACCGACACTCATCAGGGAAGCACTAATTTGGAAGCCTGGTCAGCCAAGCTAAACAATGGACATGACAAGAGTCTGGTGTTGGACGCAGTGTTCATATCAGGATTATGGAATGCCGCTGGTTTCCCATACTCTATGGAATCTCCGGAGCTCATCATTGAGTGTGCCCAGAATTATAACCCTCAAACAAGGCAAGTAGTGAAGCATGGGAGGGTGTATGCAGACCTGTCCATCAAAGGTCTCTCCCAGACATTTGGATTGCCACTGGGCAGTAAGGTCAAAAGTGTAGACTTGAAGAAGTCTGAAAGGGAGTATGAGGCCAATAAGAAATCAGCCAGGAAGAACATGTATCTGTGGCGGGCTGAGCACAGCACATACAATGCAGCCGCCAAGCTTCCTGTGCACCTGTTCAAGTATGCTTTCAGTGAGGAGTATCAGTACATGATTGCACTCCTGAACATGGTAACTGGCCAACCTGATACTGGCAGTTTCAGAGACTAGATGTACGGGATAATAATGATGTGTCTATATTCAGACACCAAGCCACTGTGGGGCCAAATTATAAGTGATGCTCTGCATGAGCAACTGATGAACTTGGGACGTTCGAATTGTGCATTTTTCATGTCCTCATATATTGTTTATTCTTGTGCCTATAGAGGCACTTTTGATGCCTTGGTTACAGATGGGAAACTCACAGGCACAAATGTGGCATATATCTGGGATCATCATCCCCAGCTGCAGAGAACCAATTACCTAAAAAATTACAAACTAGTCAATGATGCATTCTCTATGCATCTGGTAAGGACTATGGAAGAAGACAAAACAAAAAGATTGAGCATGGAGGCTCAAGAGGCAGTCTACAGGCATGGGGCCTGGTACATACAATTTGCAACCTTTTCTTATATAAGGGTTGAAGGTTTCGAGGGACATCCCCTGATGCTGCCAAGGTATCCTACCGACGCCGTGGTATTAATGGAATTTATCAGGCAGGGCTCCACCATGATACAGATGTACAAGGATGCCAAGAAGCTGCCACCAATTTTGTTCCCGGTCAGCATTGGCAATTACATGTGCCCTGACTCTGATAATATAAAGAAGGTGATGGTCACCCTGAATAAGATGAACCTGCAGCCGTTTCCAATAACAAGACCATATGATCCTTACGGCAGGATACAGAAGGTGCTAGGAAAGCCTGTTCACCAAAGGCACCTAGAAGATTTTTGGCCTGACTGTGAGGATGAGGCAGAAGCCAGGAGAATGAGGTATCAGAGGTTAACTTTGAACCAAGTTAGAACTTTTGACTGCATCTCCCTTCCTCAACAATTAAAGAAGGATGATGGCAGGACAATGGCAGACGAGTATGAGGAGAAAAAGATATATAATGACACCATCTCTGCTCCTGACCTCACTATGCAGGAGGATATATCCTTGGACCCATTCATTGCCAGGACCCTACGCCTAACCCAAGCTTGGGTTGATGCATAGATAGAGGCATTGAAGAAGAAGGGTGTTACCATTACAGTGGACAACAAGAAGAAAGGGTAGGATATCCCCGCGGATGAGTATGATGACTTCCTGTTGGAGAAAAGGAAGACCAAGGGAGATAGGGTCCCTCCACCACAACATCAGAGCAAAAGACCCCCAAGGGGCAAGAAGGTGGAACAGGGGCCAAAGGAGATTTTAATTGAAAGGGCAGTGTTTGCAACTGAGCAGGCAACAGGGTCAGGATCAGAATCAGCATCCCCTTCAGAGAAGGAAAGGCCCAGGAAAAGTAAGACAGTGGAGGCTGGAATCACTGAGACCCAAGAAGTGGGTCAATCTTCTAAACAACCAGGAGTAGAGGGTACCCTCATAGAAGAAGAGCCTGAGGAGGAGGAGGCTCCATTGATAATAAGAAGGAAGAGGAGAGCTCCACAGTTACTGGTGTCTTCTCCACCTAAGAAACAAAGAACCTCCATGAGAGGTGGAATAAGCCAACCCCCTACTTCATTACAAGGGGAAGGTAGTGAAGTGCACAAGGAACTTCAGCATAATGTTCCACTTCCTACCATTGTCAAGTTCAAAACAGAACTTGCTGAGGAGCAGTTGAAAGAGACCTCCCAGACACAAGCAGAAGGGCATGTCTCGCTAGACGAGACAATAAATTTGTCTGATGATGAGGTGGTGCAGGATGTGGCTGCACAAGAGATGGAAACACTTGCTGCTGATGTAAGTGTGACTCCTCACAAGCCTCCAACGGTTCAAACTGTGCTTGAGGAGATGAAACAAGCAGAAGAAGAGCAAGAAAATAGCCCAGAGCAAGTAGCTCAAGAAATAGGGCTAGATACATTGATCACAGAGGTGACCAGTCTTGTAGTGGTGGATCTGACAGAGAAACAGGATGCAAGTCCTGAACAGCCAGCAGGATCACCTGATAAGGGTCACCTAACAGAAGAGATAGAGATGGCAAAGTCAGAAGGCCATGCTCTTGAAACCGGCCAACAAAGTCCACAGGATACAATAGAGGAACCTGCTATAGTAGAGGTTCGAGAAGTGAAGGCTGATAAGAAAGAAACACTAGAGGACCCAGCTGCCAAAGTACAAGAGGTGGATGGTGCAGGCTCAGAAGAAGTAGTAGCTGCAGAGCAATCGCCAGTACATCAGGCAGAGTCCCCAATATCTGGTGCAGTGGATAAGCCACAAGAAGAAGAAGTGGGAACAGATGAAATAATGACAGAGGCGGGTCATGATCATCATGATCAGCATCTAGCTGCTCCTGAAGGTTCCCCATAGCACATAGATGTTCCTCAAGGGTCCCCACCGCATGAAGATGCTCCTCCGGAGAAAGAAATTCCTCAATAGGAGGAGGTACCAAAAGATCAACAACAAGGGGAACATCAAGAAGAAGAACTGAGAAAGTCACCATCTCCACAACACTTGTTGACAGAAATGGGAGATATAGGTGAACATCAGGATGATGTTGAAAAACATGATCAGGTACCTCCGTGGTTAGCAAAGGAGGTAAGTGCTGAGGAGGAGATTAAAATTCAAGAATTCGACGTCTACACCCTGTTCTCTGCCGATATAATGAAGCCAAAGAGGATGGCCAGAATGACTTCGGCCATCAAAAGAGATCCGGCAACAGGGAGAAGGACCGCGCAAATTGCCATACCTGCGGTGGATAAGGAGAAAGGTAAAATCACTGTCAATGAATTTTAGATCAGTACAGTAGATTTGGGCTTTGCCAATGAGGACCAAGAAGGTCAGGAGGGCAAAGATATCATTGACTCTCTAATTTAGAAGGTGAAAAGAGAGAAGGAGAAAAATAAGCAACATAAAGAGCACATTGCTCAGTTGCATGCCTATATCAAGGGGTTGACCAATCCTGATGAAACCACAACTGAACATGCAGTCCCATTGACTGCCATTTCTCAGGAGGAGGTAAATAAATTGGACCTCATGAAGCATGAGGCGTCCGTAATAAGGAGATGGATGTCATCCACATTGGATGATGCTGTAGAAATAATGAAGGCCTCTTTGAAGAGGTGGAGCACCCTAAGTGACTCTAAGGCCAAAGTGGATAAATTACAGATGCAGACCAGAAAGAGGTCTTACAAGCTAGAGAGAGTCCTGACCCTGTTAGGGGAAATAAGAAATATAAATCCACAACTGCTTATCAGTAAGCAGGTACTGAATAATAATACCACATTATTAATTGATATTTGGTATAAAGACACTTAGTTTGAGTGCACAGTCCTCAAAAGGTGTAATAATAAGCTGAGGGATATCAGCATGAGGCTGCGAGATTTAATGGCTGAAGAGGCGGTGATACTGGAGGCTTTGGAAGGCAAGGTGGAAGGAAAAATAGAGAATCACGATGAAGATTCTGCCATTAAGGCTGTACACAGCAACTTCCAAGCAGAGATAGATGGTCCACCTGTCCCTTTGACAAAGGAATTGATAGACAAAATAATGAGGATCAAGGTCCAGATGAAGAAATACAAAGAAACACTGCAGGATAGGAAGAATAAGCTCGACAACAGCAGGGACAAATATGAAGCACATAAACACGCCATTGTCAAAGCAAAGACTCAAGATGGCGGAGGGATAGATCAAGTTGTGCATTCATACGAGCAGGTCCGCAGTAGTATGCAGCCCCATATGCAGCCGCATCATCATCAGGATAGTGAAAGTTCAGAATGTGAGGCACATGATGATGAACCACATGAATCAGCTGAGGAGCATGATGAAGATACATCATGAGGGGGGATAGTAGCATAAGTAGTATAGATAGTTGCCAGCTGGCAACTTGTGCCATTTTGTAAAGATTGACAAAATCAAGTGAATCAGGACCATAGATGTGTATTGATAAATCTAGATCGTAAATCTTTTGTAGCGGATTCCTCACCTTATTCTATAAAAGGTGGTGGAATGCCCTGTTGAAACATTCAAAACTTAATTGAAATCTATTTACTAAAGTATTCAGGGCTTATTTCAAAGTTATTGCATATGTACATGTCTTTTGTGTACTTAATGAAAGAGAAGAGTATTTCGATTACAAATCTTCGTAAATCTTGAGTAATCTGTGTCTGAATTCTGGATATATGCTTTGATTCGCTGCGTCCCTTGGAGTGCTTATCATGTTGTATATATTATTTTCATTCATCATCCTCTGAAGTTCGCATCAACTGTATCTAGCTGTGGAATATCCTGGTGAACATATGGTTTGATTTCTTCTCATCATGACAGTATCTAGTATGTATGTGGATCAATAGCTGAAGATTCAACTTTAAATTTATAGTATTCTTTTAATTTCTTTCAATTTCAGAACATTTCATTATCACAATTGCAAATAACTGATAATCCTAAGCAAATAACACAAATATGCAGACATCTCGTAGGTAATCGCACATATTTAGCATATTTGAATACAAAGCATGCACAATTGAAAAATATCATGCAAAGATTGAGGTATTTTTACATCTTTTCATCTAATAACCTCATAATATGACTTCCCTGTAAAGAATTTCTGCAGGAATGTCATGATGATGGCACAATTTCACGTAAGGCCCCAAAATGGAAATAGCAACACACATTAACCTCTGAGTAACGTCAGATGATTAAGACCTAATCACCGAAGACTTGGGATCCCGAATTCCTTGAATTCACAGTATCTTTCAAGATGAATAAAGGTTAATGTGTACTTTTATTCTATGCTTGTTTATGACTAACATCATGACCAACATAAATTGGCGCTAGAAGGAGGGCCTAATCTAGAATACTACGCTCATCATCATTATTTTCAGGTTATATGATGCAAGAAGTAAGGTAACCTCAGATCGTCTGTGAATTTCAAATGTTACGTAAATATTTACTGTAAGAAGTTCATATATGCTCATTTCGTGTGAAGATTTCCAGATCTTACATAAATATTGCACGCTATACAGTAGATCATTCTGAATTCACTAATATCGGCCAAAGTTCCGTAAATCTGTTCGAACTTTGAAGAGTTTAGGCTTTAGATGCTTGAGATCTCGTGCTAGGGGTCATTATACCCAAAATATCCCGTCATACTTGCAGTATCTTCACAAATATTTCGTAAATATCCAGTTTGATTAGCCATCTGACTACAAATATCACCTCATCTGGTGAAATCCAGCCAATATTTGCAAAGTTTCGGCCAATTTGCCTCAAAATTGAGAAATCCTGGCTCATAGGATAAATACCAGGTCTAGATCTAGTGGAATCTTCGAAGAACTACCTGTTAAAGGTTTCAGACCTAGAACTGTAGACATTCATCATACTCCCGGGTCTAGTGTGTCAAGAGCTTCACCAGAACCTCCTCCTGTAACTCCCATTGGTTTACAAGTACCCTCCGGGATATCTGTAACACCTCCTGTTCAGCCTTAGGGTGTACCTTTGGTTCAACCCCAGCCAGCTGCAACATTAGCTCAACCTCCTCTGGTTGCAATGTCTTTCTTTGTAGCGGAGTCACCTTTGACCTTTAATGCATATCATGAGCTACCAAAGAATCCAGACAAATTGTGTCCAAAATATCATCCTTATCAAGATGCTGATGATCATATTAGGACATTTAAGGAAGCTTGCTGCAGAGCTAGGATAGAACATCAAGATGTGGTGTGCAGGTTATTTCCTTTTTCCTTAGGAGAAGATGCTTATAATTGGTTCATTAGTCTTGGCCAAGCCTCTGTTGGTTCATGGGATGTCTTAGAGAAAGCCTTTCTTGACAGATTCAAAGTCCCTATTGATCCATCTATGAATTACCATATGTTTGCTATGATCAAAATATTTGAGCATGAACCTATCGCCAATTTCAATGCTAGGTTTCAGAAAATGTTGTCCAAGTTAGTTGCCCCATATGTAGTATTTGATGCCTCTGCCCGAAGTATCTATTATTCAGCTTTGGATCCATTAACTTCCATGTTCATCAGGAGAACACATCCTAAGATCACTACATTGATAGGAGCTTTTCAAGAAGCTATCAAAGTGAATCAGCAGTTGATACCTGCTCCTACTCCAAATATAGTATTTCCTACCTTGCCTGGCATGCATTCACAATATCCCGCATCATATCCTGCAACATATTCTCCGCAGTATCCTACACAGTATCCTAATGGAACAGTGATACCTCCAGCAGTCATGTCTGCCCCTTTGCAAATACCTCCACTAAGCATCATGCCCCCTCCTAATGGAAATAGCCAAGTGCCACAATACCCTGCACAAGCCCAGATACCTTAGGGTGCTTATCTATCCAATAATAACCATGGATCCTCCTTCTTCAAGCCTCAGACTGAAAATGTAGTGGCCAAAGCTCAAGAAGAAAAGGAGGAAATCAAAGAAATTTCTGCTCAATTAAGAAAACTCACCATAGAAGTGACACACTTGAGAAATCAGGGTTTTTATTCCCAGTCAAGTCAGAACAGAAATTATTCCAATGACAGACCAAATTATCTTGATAGAGGATATAACAACAATAATTTCAACAATAATGGTGGAAATAACAATAATCCACCTAGACAGCCCAGAGTATGGAATTCTAGGCCAAATAATGGTTCATTGCCATCACCCTTGGACAATCAGCCTCCTGGTGAAGCCAAACAGACTACTAGAGTCAATCTTGCTGAGGCAGCTCTTACTAATTGGTGTAGGATCCACAATACTAATGCACATGCAGAATTAGACTGTCCACAATTTAGAATTGCTGCTAGCATCTTTCAGACTAAAGTGTCTAACACATCTGGAAATCCACCTCATGCAGAAGGAAATGAGATTGTTCCTTGTGGATATGACTCAGCTTTTGTGCTAGAAGCCTATACTAATGAACCTCATCAGATTTATAACTAGGCATATGAAGAATCGGCCTTAGCTTTTGAAACAAACTATGTTTTCCCCTTTGAAGACGAAAATGAGCTTGCAAGGGAACGTGAAGAAGTACATGCATATCAACAGCAATATCCTGGTAAGCACAATTATAACTTGAGGAGCAATGCCAACAGACCTGCTGGTCCATTGACATCATCTCTACCTCCAAACAACTTCAATACACCTCCTGATCCTAAGGCTAGCAATAACCCAGGGTTCCCTAAGGTGAATGCTCAGTACTTGTCACCTCAAAACACAGTATCAAAGATTGTGAATACACCTCATGAATCCGACAAGTTGGTTAGCTATCTCGCTGATGAAATGAAGAAAATTAAGATCAGCCTGTCCTTGTCTGAGTTACTGAAAACTCCTGCTATCAAAGGGGCATTCATGAAGTCCTTAGATGATCCTACCCCCAAAGAGGATAGCCATTTTTCAAATCCATCCAGTGGCAAGGATCATGCTGTTAAGGATAATATTATCAAGCCTAAAGTGTCAGCTATAGTCCAAGCTGTGGAAACCTCCCACATGACCTTGTATAGGGATAAAACTGAATCACCTCTGTTCCTCCTTACCATAAGAATGTTCAGCAAGAACCTGCACAACTGTTTGGTAGATTCGGGAGCCTCAACGAATATTATGCCCTTGTCAATATGCAACGCCTTAAGACTACATCCTGCTAAATCCTTAAAGAAGGTCACACAGTTGGATAAAATAGAAGTAAGTGTAGTAGGTGAATTAACTCATATTCACATGCAGCTAGCATCTGATCCTAGGATCTAGTATTACATTGATATTCAAGTAGTTGACATACCTGATACTTATGGGATGTTGCTCAGCCGCGATTGGTCTAAAATGCTTAACCGATATATGTCTACAGATTTCAGTCACATGTGGTTACCCTGGAAAGGTATACCTAATCAGATGAGGATTGATGCTGAACCAAGAATGAAACATATGATAACTAAGTACAACAGAACAAATGAGATCATGTACGTAAACGTAGAACCAGGAGTTTATTGCATCAGACCACAGACCGTCAAAATAGAAGAGATCTTAATGCTTGAGCTGCATCATCATCATGATGACGATAATCAGGAGGACATTCCAGTCATAGAAACTAATAACTATCCCGATAATGAGAATGAAGTAGATCACTTTAGAGATTTTAAGATACATCTGTCTAGACAGGTAAAATGTTGTCAATTGTTAAATATGCCTGCTAATGATATTTTGATTGACGGATGGTGCAGGTTACACAACGAAGCACATTCAGAGAAGACATGTGAAACATGCTTAGAGATGATGACGCTAGAACAAACATACAGCGAGGCATCATCATCATATTCCAAGGTAAATGTTACATTTGATGATGATGACAATAATAACTCTTATCTGTCTTTTGTAGGAACTGAAGAACCGACAGATCATGATGAGCATCCTACCTCAGAAACGGAGGAAATTTTAGTCTCTCTCCAAGTAAATAATTAAATGAAAGAAAAGATCACCCCAGGGAGTGATTGCTTTATGGAACCAGATTATGAATTGTCTGATGAGGACAAAGGTAGTGACCTGACGAAGTTCGAAGAATTTCTAGGAAAAGAAATAAAGAAGGTGACATGACAGTGTAAATCTCCTCGGGAGGTCTTAATTGAAAATTGGTGTAGACTGCATGAGGCACCTCACTCAGAAATGACTTGCTCACTGTGTTTACACATTTTGAGAAAGCATGCAGCTGCAGATTCAGAAAATCATCCTCCTGCTGAAACGAAAGAGAGAATAGAAAAGCCATCAGGCTCACAAGAAAAGGGAAAGAAGAAACTTAAGGATGATGATGTCCCTAAGATAAAATGGATATCAGGTGGAGCAGCAGCCAGAGCTGCGAAGAGAAAAGAAAGTTCAGCTAAATGTCCTGCTGAAGATAAACCTTGGATCCTGAGGTTTGATGGGTCCAAATCTAAGCAAGGTGCTGGGGTAGGAATCGACCTGATTGATTCAACTGGGAAATCCTATCTGGCAGCCTACAGATTACAGTTCCCCTGTACTAACAATGTAGCAGAGTATGAGGCTTTGATTCATGGAATGCTGTTTGCTCATAAGAAGAAAGTAAAGATTCTGCATGTCTTTGGAGATTCAGAACTAGTTGTGAAGCAAGTAAGAGGAATTTATTCCTGTAACTACAGAAAACTATCAAATTATAGACATCGTGTATGGGACCTGATGGAAGACTTTGACGCCTTTAACATCACTCATGTACCAAGAGAACAAAACCATAGGGCAGATGTGCTAGCTCAAGCTGCCAGTACATTGGAGCCACTGTCTATATCTGGTCTAAAGAGATTCTCAGTAGAACTGGTGTCAGTACCATCAATACCTGACAATGTGACTAATCTCCAGGTGTTTGATGATGATCAACACATTCTGAACTTCATTTCAAATAGAGACATATTTGAGGCTCAGATTATAGATGAGAATGGTATGGAGGATCATGTCTGGGAAGAAGATGAGATATTAGAGTTGCCCAGCAACAGGATCCCCAAAGGTATGATTGAGTTGGAAAGAGCCTTTGATTTGGATAATATGCTCAAACATAAAGATCTACCTAAGGCAGATGGAGGTCAATATTCACAAGTGAATATTGGACAAGCTGATGACAAGAAAAACGTCTTACTGGGTAAGGTTTGCACACCAGAAGAGTTAGAAGGAATAACTCAGGCCCTCAAGGATTACATACATGTAATTGCATGGATTTATGATGAGCTGAAGACATATGACACCTCTGTCATAACTCATATTATACCTCTCAAGCTGGATGCAAAACCTTTCAGACAGAAGCAGAGGCCAGTCAATGCCTTGCTCGAACCAATAATTCTTGAAGAAGTCAAGAAATTGTTAAATGCCAGGATAATATTTCCTGTCAGGCACTCCACATGGGTGGCTAATCTTGTGCCAGTCAGGAAGAAGAATGGAGACATCAGGTTATGTGTAGATTTCAGAAACCTGAACAGAGCATCAGAAAAGGATAATTATCCTTTACCCTCATTAGATGAAGTTCTGCAGATTGTAAATGGAGCTAAAATGATGTCCTTCTTGGACGGCTTTTCAGGATACAACCAAGTAATGGTTGACAAAATTGACAGATTGAAAACTGCCTTCACCACAAAGTGGGGGATATTTGCATATAGACGTATGCCCTTTGGACTCATAAATGCTGGAGCTACATTCCAGTGAGCAATGGAATAGCTTTCAGAGGTTTAATAGGAAAGTGTATAGTCATCTACATGGATGACTTGACGGTATTCTCCAAGGAAAGGAGGAATCATGTTGCTGATCTCAGAAGTGTACTGAAGAAATGTGAAGAATATGGAATATCTTTAAATCCCAAGAAGTGCATATTTGGAGTCACAACAGGAAAATTACTAGGCCACCTGATCACAGAGGACGGAATTATCATTGATCCTGACAGGGTGGAATCTATTATGAAGTTACAACTTCCAGGAAGCAAAAAGGAACTCAAGTCTTACTTTGGTAAGATAAACTTTGTGAGGAAGTTCATCACCAGCTTTGCTGAGATTGTCAGACCTTTAAATGCTATGTTGAAAAAAGATGCACAAATTGAGTGGACACCAGAAGCAAGAACTGCATTTGAAGATATAAAAAGGGCCATTTCAGATGCTCCTGTACTCATTAGTCCAGACTACACCAAAGATTTCTACATCTATTCATTTGCTTCAGAACATACCTCTGCAGCAGTGTTAACTCAAAGAAATGAAGAGAAGGAATAGAAACCAATTGCTTTCATGAGCTGTCCTTTCAGGGATGCTGAGTTAAGGTATATAGATGTTGAGAGACAGGCACTTGCATTAGTCAGGGCAGTAAAGAAATTCAGACATTACATACTCAGAAGCAAAGTGATTGCTATGGTGCCTGATACAGCAGTGAAGATGTTGCTGATGCAAAGTGAGCCTGGTGAGAAAAGAGCTAAATGGATTACTGTATTACAAGAGTATGACATGGAAATTACACCAATGAAGCTGGTAAGAGGACAAGCTCTGAGCCAGATGATATCTGAGATTGATCCCAACATCACTAGTCAGCAATATGTGATCAATGAGAAAGACAATAAAGAGTGGTATTCAGATATCAGGCACATCCTGATTACTGGAAGATGTCCGTCAAGAATGCAGGCTTCACAGAGAAGATCCTTAAAGATAAGATCCCAAAAGTATATGATGAAGGGAGGAACCTTGTTCAAGAAGAATTACGAGGGAATATACCTTAGATGCTTAGAGAAGCCAGAAGCAAGTAAAGTCCTGACAGAATTACATGATAAGTTTGGAACGGCACATGGATCAGCGTTGGCCACAACACATGCAATCCTCTGAGCAGGATATTACTGGCCTACAATTTTTAAAGACACAGCTGATCATGTTAAATGTTGTCATGTTTGCCAGGTTGCTGCCAACAGAGAGAAATATGCTGCACAACCCTTGTAGCCAGTAATGGAAGAGCGCCCATTTGCATAGTGGGGCATGGACTTCATAGGACCAATCAATCCTCCATCCTCCTCAGGGCATAGGTATGTTTTAACAATTACTGATTATTGTACTAGATGGACTGAGGCTATTAGCAGCAAAACTTGCATTGCAGATGATGTCATTAAATTTCTGGAGAGCAACATTGTCACCAGGTATGGAACTCCTTATGCATTGGTAAGTGATAATGGGTCCGCCTTCATTTCCACCAAGTTATCCAGTTGGGCTTTTGACCATGGGATTATACTTAAGTTTTCCTCTAACTATTATCCTCAAGGGAATGGTTTAGCAGAATCCACCAACAAGAATTTACTGAGTATCATAAGAAAACTGATAGAGAAGAACCCCAGGGAATGGAAATCATTTCTAAAGTATGCCTTATGGGTGGACAGAACTAGAATAAAAACTGCATTAGGAAACTCACCTTTTGAACTAGTATATGGAGTGGATCCCATCCTCCCTGTAAACTTAAAAATTCCTACCCTACAGTTTTCCCAAGAGTACCTAGGCATAGACAATAAACAAGAAGTTAGGTTGCTTCAGTTGATGCACCTGGAAGAAAAAAGGAGTCAAGCAATTGATCAATTTGCAAAACATCAGGCTGTTGTCAAACACTGGTTTTACAAGAAAGCCAGAATTAAAGCTTTCAGGATATCCGATTTGGTCCTGATGTGGGATAAGGCCCATGAAAGGAAAGGTGACCATGGTAAGTTTGATAGATTATGGATAGGTCCCTTTCAAATTTCTGAGATACTAGGAGACAGTACTTATAGGCTTAAAAACCTGACAGGTGAGGACATCCCATTGCTAGTCAATGGACAATTCCTCAAACATTATTTCCAGGCCTGAATGACTTCATAACAGTCATGTGTATCATATTGTATATTTGTATAGTTGTTTGTACAGTGTGTCTATTTTGCTTGTTTCGTGTTGTTGGTTGGGACCTTGTTCTGGTAAGTCAGGATTGTGCACTTCATCACCCCAAGAAATAACTAAATTGTTAAGATTCAAGTAATGAGATCACATTTAGACATAGGTTATGATTCATTGTAAGAAGTATTCATGATCAGGTGTCTGATATCTTTTCATCAAGATGCCTTTTTCTTGATCGAAGTGAATCAGTCACAATGAAGCACCTAATAGCCTTGGGTTTGTTGAACACACAAGTATAGGTGTTAAGTGAAAAATCAAAAGGGACTCCTTTGCTACCAATACAATCTCCAGCCTAAAGCTGCAAGTGACTGTACCTTGTACAAATAAGCTAAGATGATGATATCAAATACAAATTTTAAAGAGAAAATTATAATAGAAATAAAATTAGGCCATCTAAGTAACTCTACCGAGGCTATAGACGCCTGCTGGCAGTGGGGCTCTACTTAGGGGGATTGTATAGATAACCTTGCCGGGGCTATAGACGCCTGCTAGAAGCAAGGCTATATCCAGGTCGGCTATGAAGGATGATCCCCAACTATGTAGTTTAACACCAGTTACTCATGTTTTCAACTTGCTTTCAAGATGAGGATAATTAATCATATTCACACACATGGTTCTTTGTTAGCATTGTTATCATGATGAAATTTTATCATTCAAAGATCATGATACTTATGCTTATATGGAATTAGAATACTATAGATGAATGTGATGAAATCACTTGAATCGTTGGAATTTGTTTGTTTTCTTTGGTGGCAAGTTGTTGTGTGGTTACACAACACGCCCCATTTTGACTTGGCAAAACAGGGACCCAACTTTTTGGTTTGGCTTGTGCGTCTGCTTTTGGGCGGTTTGGTAAAAGTAAGTCAGGTGCATCATCATGCAAAATCATGATGAGGTAAGTCACCATGAGGTTAGTTTGTCAAATTTCGTATTTCATCTCTGTGACCTCATATTTTGAAAGAGCATTAAAATTCAGGCAGGTTTGCCTTTTACATCACCTTGATATTCATCAGGATATAAGAGTTATGAATGGTCAAAGTTTCGGTCAAACCTGATATTCACAAGAGGAAGGTCATATTGTTGAAGTTCATCATCATATTTGAAACATCCCCCCCCGATATATCATGCGGTTCAAATATCTAGACGTCAACTTTAAATGGTAGCAAAATCTTCCCGTCAAACAGTTTTATCTATCGCGAGTGTCATACTTCACATATAACCTGATTCACCGAAATATCCTCCTGACGCAAATATCACCCTTAGCAAATATCCTGATGACATCATCCGAATACAATAAACGAAGGAACATACATCCTGATGACATCATCATCACATTTACATTGCCACAGGATTTTCTCTAAAACATGATCATGTTAGCCTAATATGATGATGACGTCATGATGCACTTCCGATACGGAGAGCGAATATCAGGATGATGTCATCCCGATATTCCAAAAGAGAGAGACATGTAAATTTGTCTCGTCATCATCATATTTTGAAACATCACCTGATACACCAAAATATCCTCCTGATGTACTACGCAGAAATAAAAGTTCTTTTGTCACCCACATCTTATCGCGATAACAATGTCAATACGGGGAGGAGGATGATATTGAAACTCAACCTGATATTTGCGAATATCATCCTACCCTCATGATATCCTGTCATATAGATATTCCCCGCTCTTGTCACTGCCATTATCATTTATTGCGCGCAGACATGGTAGGTGGTTCCCGCCGACCCCGGAACCCAATGAAACACCTAGCGAGATCCTGCATTTTCACACGAATAATCAGAGAACATGATCTAATCTGTCAAAGTTACCCTAAATGTGAGGTTAAAAGGTAATTCAACCACCATTTTCACATTTACCTTGTGATAAACTTGTTTTACAGAGTACCAGCTTCCATATCTGCATACCAGCTACCGTTGCGCGATTTGAGCTCATGAGCAGAAGGAAAGAGGTGATCATCAGCTGAATTAAGAGCGTCTCAGCAATCTACTGATATAAAAGAAATCTGCATAACCAGGTAAGTGAATAAACCCTCATCATATTGTTTCTATTCTGGTACGTGATGTAAGTTCTGGTTTATGCACCCATGTGATTAAGTGGTGTTGAAAGTGATATAGTAGGCGTAATGATTTATAAAGTCAATTGCAATATGCATGCATATATGTACCTGTTGTGAGATAGGATTGTCGTTAATTGCAGGCACTCATGGCTGAGAAGCGATTGGTCAAGTGTCAGGAAGAGTTCAGCAAGCCCATGTTCTCTACTCAGAGGGGGGTCTTGTTTAAATATGGAGCAATCACCGACACTCATTAGGGAAGCACTAATTTGGAAGCCTGGTCAGAAAAGCTAAACAATGGACATGACAAGAGTCCGGTGCTGGACGCAGTGTTCATATCAGGATTATGGAATGCCACTGGTTTCCCATACTCTATGGAATCTCCGGAGCTCGTTATTGAGTGTGCCCGGAATTATAACCCTTAAACAAGGCAAGTAGTGAAGCATGGGAGGGTGTATGCAGACCTGTCCATCAAAGGACTCTCCCAGACATTTGGATTGCCACTGGGCAGTAAGGTGAAAAGTGTAGACTTGAAGAAGTCTGAAAGGGAGTATGAGGCCAATAAGAAATCAGCCAGGAAGAACATGTATCCGTGGCGGGCTGAGAATAGCACATACAATGCAGCCTCCAAGCTTCCTGTACACATGTTCAAGTATGGTTTCAGTGACGAGTATCAATACATGATCGCACTCTTGAATAGGGTAACTGGCCAACATGATACTGGCAGTTTCAGAGACTGGATGTACGGGATAATAATGATGTGTCTATATTCAGACACCAAGCCACTATGGGGCCAAATTATAAGTGATGCTCTGCATGAGCAACTGATGAACCTGGGAGGTTCGAATTGTGCGTTTTTCATGTCCTCATATATTGTTTATTCTTGTGCCTATAGAGGCACTTTTGATGCCTTGGTTACAGATGGGAAAATCACAGGCACAAATGTGGCATATATCTGGGATCATCATCCCCAGCTGCAGAGAACCAATTACCTAAAAGATTACAAACTGGTCAATGATGCATTCTCTATGCATCTGGTAAGGACTATGGAAGAAGACAGAACAAAAAGATTGAGCATGGAGGCTCAAGAGGCAGTCTACAGGCATGGGGCCTGGTACATACAATTTGCAACCTTTTCTTATATAAGGGTTGAAGGTTTCGAGGGACATCCCCTGATGCTGCCAAGGTATCCTACCGACGCCGTGGTATTAATGGAATTTATCAGGCAGGGCTCCACCATGATACAGATGTACAAGGATGCCAAGAAGCTGCCACCAATTTTGTTCCCGGTCAGCATTGGCAATTACATGTGCCCTGACTCTGATAATATAAAGAAGGTGATGGTCACCCTGAATAAGATGAACCTGCAGCCGTTTCTAATAACAAGACCATATGATCCTTACGGCAGGATACAGAAGGTGCTAGGAAAGCCTGTTCACCAAAGGCACCTAGAAGATTTTTGGCCTGACTGTGAGGATGAGGCAGAAGCCAGGAGAAGGAGGTATCAGAGGTTAACTCTGAACCAAGTTAGAACTTTTGACTGCATCTCCCTTCCTCAACAATTAAAGAAGGATGATGGTAGGACAATGGCAGACGAGTATGAGGAGAAAAAGATATATAATGACACCATCTCTATGCCTGACCTCACTATGCAGGAGGATATATCCTTGGACCCATTCATTGCCAGGACCCTACGCCTAACCCAAGCTTGGGTTGATGCACAGATAGAGGCATTGAAGAAGAAGGGTGTTGCCATTACAGTGGACAACAAAAGAAAGGGCAGGATATCCCCGCGGATGAGTATGATGACTTCCTGTTAGAGAAAAGGAAGACCAAGGGAGATAGGGTCCCTCCACCACAACATCAGAGCAAAAGACCCCCAAGGGGCAAGAAGGTGGAATAGGGGCCAAAGGGGATTTTAATTGAAAGGGTAGTGTTTGCAGCTGAGTAGGCGACAGGGTCAGGATCAGAATCAGCATCCCCTCCAGAGAAGGAAAGGCCCAGGAAAAGTAAGACAGCGGAGGCTAGAATCATTGAGACCCAAGAAGTGGGTCAATCTTCTAAACAACCGGGAGTAGAGGGTACCCTCAGAAGAAGAGCCTGAGGAGGAGGAGGCTCCATTGATAATAAGAAGGAAGAGGAGAGCTCCACAGGTACTGGTGTCTTCTCCACCTAAGAAACAAAGAACCTCCATGAGAGGTGGAATAAGCCAACCCCCTACTTCATTACAAGGGAAAGGTAGTGAAGTGCACAAGGAACTTCAGCATAATGTTCCACTTCCTACCATTGTCAAGTTCAAAACAGAACTTGCTGAGGAGCAGTTGAAGGAGACCTCCCAGACACAAGCAGAAGGGCATGTCTCGCTAGACGAGACAATAAATTTGTCTGATGATGAGGTGGTTCAGGATGTGGCTGCACAGGAGATGGAAACACTTGCTACTGATGTAAGTGTGACTCCTCACAAGCCTCCAGCAGTTCAAACTGTGCTTGAGGAGATGAAACAAGCGGAAGAAGAGAAAGAAAAGAGCCCAGAGAAAGTAGCTCAAGAAATAGGGCTAGATACATTGATCACAAAGGTGACCAGTCCTGTAGTGGTGGATCTGACAGAGAAACAGGATGCAAGTCCTGAACAGCCAGCAGGATCACCTGATAAGGGTCACCTAACAGAAGAGATAGAGATGGCGGAGTCAGAAGGCCATGCTCTTGAAACCGGCCAACAAAGTCCATAGGATACAATAGAGGAACCTTCTATAGTAGAGGTTCGAGAAGCGAAGGCTGACGAGAAAGAAACACTAGAGGACCCAGCTGCCAAAGTACAAGAGGTGGATGGTGCAGGCTCGGAAGAAGTAGTAGCTGCAGAGCAATCGCCAGTACATCAGGCAGAGTCCCCAATATCTAGTGCAGTGGATAAGCCACAAGAAGAAGAAGAAGTGGGAACAGATGAAATAATGACAGAGGCAGGTCATGATCATCATGATCAGCATCTAGCTACTCCTCAAGGTTCCCCACAGCACATAGATGTTCCTCAAGGGTCCCCACCGCATGAAGATGCTCCTCCGGAGAAAGAAATTCCCCAACAGGAGGAGGTGCCGCAAGATCAACAACAAGGGGAACATCAAGAAGAACTGAGAAAGTCAGCATCTCCACAACACTTGTTGACAGAAACGGGAGATATAGGTGAACATCAGGATGATGTTGAAAAACATGATCAGGTACCTCCGTGGTTAGCAAAGGAGGTAAGTGCCGAGGAGGAGATTGAAATTCAGGAATTCGACGTCTCCACCCTATTCTCTGCCAATATAATGAAGCCAAAGAGGAAGGCCAGAATGACTTCGGCCATCAAAAGAGATCCGGCAATAGGGAGAGGGACCGCGCAAATTGCCATACCTGCGGTGGATAAGGAGAAAGGTAAAATCACTGTTGATGAATTTCAGATTAGTACAGTAGATTTGGGCTTTGCCAATGAGGACCAAGAAGGTTAGGAGGGCAAAGATATCATTGACTCTCTAATTCAGAAGGTGAAAAGAGAGAAGGAGAAAAATAAGCAACATAAAGAGCACATTGCTCAATTGCATGCCTATATCAAGGGGCTGACCAATCCTGATGAAACCACAACTGAACATGCAGTCTCATTGACTGCCATTTCTCAGGAGGAGGTAAATAAATTGGACCTCATGAAGCATGAGGCGTCCGTAATAAGGAGATGGATGTCATCCACATTGGATGATGCTGTAGAAATAATGAAGGCCTCTTTGAAGAGGTGGAGCACCCTAAGTGACTCTAAGGCCAAAGTGGATAAATTGTAGATGCAGACCAGAAAGAGGTCTTACAAGCTAGAGAGAGTCCTGACCCTGTTAGGGGAAATAAGACATATAAATCCACAATTGCTTATCAGTAAGTAGGTACTGAATAATAATACCGCATTATTAATTGATATTTGGTATAAAGACACTCAGTTTGAGTGCGCAGTCCTCAAAAGGTGTAATAATAAGCTGAGGGATAATAGCATGAGGCTGCGAGATTTAATGGCTGAAGAGGCGGTGATACTGGAGGCTTTGGAAGGTAAGGTGGAAGGAAAAAAAGAGAATCAAGATGAAGATTTTGCCATTAAGGCTGTACACAGCAACTTCCAAGCAGAGACAGATGGTCCACCTGTCCCTTTGAAAGAGGAATTGATAGACAAAATAATGAGGATCAAGGTCCAGATGGAGAAATACAAAGAAACACTGTAGGACAGGAAGAATAAGCTCGACAACAGCAGGGACAAATATGAAGCACATAAACATGCCATTGTCAAAGCAAAGACTCAAGATGGCGGAGGGATAGATCAACTTGTGCATTCATACGAGTAGGTCCGCAGTAGTATGCAGCCCCATATGCAGCTGTGTCATCATCAGGATAGTGAAAGTTTGGAAAGTGAGGCACATGATGATGACCCGCATGAATCAGCTGAGGAGCATGATGAAGATACATCATGAGGGGGGATAGTAGCATAAGTAGTATAGATAGTTGCCAGCTGGCAACTTGTGCCATTTTGTAAAGATTGACAAAATCAAGTGAATCAGGACCGTAGATGTGTATTGATAAATCTAGATCATAGATCTTTTGTAGCGGATTCCTCACCTTATTCTATAATAGGTGGTGGGATGCCCTGTTGAAACATTCGAAACTTAATTGAAATCTGTTTGCTGAAGTATTCAGGGCTTATTTCAAAGTTATTGCATATGTACATGTCTTTTGCGTACTTAATGAAAGAGAAGAGTATTTCGATTACAAATCTTCATAAATCTTGAGTAATCTGTGTCTGAATTCTGGTTATGTGCTTTGATTCGCTGCGTCCCTTGGAGTGCTTATCATGTTGCATATATTATTTTCATTCATCATCCTCTGAAGTTTGCATCAACTGTATCTAGCTGTGGAATATCCTGGTGAACATATGGTTTGATTTCTTCTCATCATGACAGTATCTAGTATGTATGTGGATCAATAGCTGAGGATTCAACTTTAAATTTGTAGTATTCTTTTAATTTCTTTCAATTTTAGAACATTTCATTATCACAATTGCAAATAACTGATAATCCTAAGCAAATAACACAAATATGCAGACATCTCGTAGGTAATCGCACATATTTAGCATATTTGAATACAAAGCATGCACAATTGAAAAATATCATGCAAAGATTGAGGTATTTTTACATCTTTTCATCTAATAACCTCATAATATGACTTCCCTGTAAAGAATTTCTGCAGGAATGTCATGATGATGGCACAATTTCACGTAAGGCCCCAAAATGGAAACAACAACACACATTAACCTCTGAGTAACGTCAGACGATTAAGACCTAATCACCGGAGACTTGGGATCCCGAATTCCTTGAATTCACAGTATCTTTCAAGATGAATAAAGGTTAATGTGTATTTTTATTCTATGCTTGTTTATGACTAACATCATGACCAACAGGTATTTAAGGAATGTCTAAGATTCTAGAACACAGAATTCCTGTGTTGAATGTTTGATCTCTTAACTTCTGCTCAAAGGGTAGATTAAATTGTTCTTAGATTGAATATTTGGAAGGGTATACTGCAATAGGGATGCCATAAGTATAGATAGCTTAACACTCTATATTGGGAGATATCTGTAAGGCAGATATCACATGTATCCCCCTAAAATCTAGTTTTAGTTGTTCATGCTGATCATTCATAGGTGTATGTCTACTGAATCCAGGCCCTGGATAGGCACCAATCTAGCTCTGTGTTAGTGTTACACACCATGTCCAGCTTTGCATCCAAACATAAATCAAACTCAAACTTCCAAAACAACCATTAGGACTGTAGAATTAGTTTTAGGATCCTCAGTCCTCTGTCTACAACTACAAATAGGCCCAGAGCTAGCCCCTTTGTTCTTATCTTACAGTTTTGGTCTACTTACAAGAGGACTTATCTACTTTCTGTCAACATCCCATCCTTTGTATGTATATTCTCATGGATGTTGAGTAGGGAATACCCCCCTAGGTTTTGCAGAGCCTGAAGAAGAAGAGGAGATAAAATATAGAGTCTATCTCCTACACTATTGGCCCCTGGCCCAGAGATCCTGTTGATCATTGATGGCTACCTTGTAGGAAACTCTGGGAGTAAGCATCCAGTCTAGGAAAAAACCAACAGAAATTGGTGACTCCGCTGGGGAATTTGTGAAAGAACCCTAATTTTCAAAAGAAAATAGTTCCTAGAAATAGGTGGCGACTCCGAAGTAATCTTGCTACCGGTAAAAGTAAAATTTATATGCAGGGGAGAAGATCCCAACAGAATCCTCTATTTGAAGAGTTACCAGTAACAAGAAGGATAATGTATAGAAGAAAGGGAGCTATCTCAGTCAGTCATGAGGGTTCCCCCAGAAAAAATGATGATATGTAAGATAACCCTAGGCCATCAGGACAGCATGTGCCTTATTTTTTAAATGCAGAAGCTGATATTCAAGGTGCATATGAGAGACAACAAGGTGGTAGCATGAGAATGAGGTCAGAGTTGTTTCAAGAATGCCCTTTTTTAGACCCTGGTGAAAGATTTGAAGAGGTAGAATCTCTGAGGGATGATGAAGATGATGACTAGAATGATATGAGACCATCTACCTCCATGCCTAAAGAAGAACAGTTAGCTGAAGAAATCAAAAGTCTGAGAGCAGAATTAGAATATCTACAAGCCATGAAAGTCAGAGATGACATGAGATAGAAAGTGCAAGCTTTAAGGACTGCTCAAAACAATTCAGTTCCTACCCTTGAGAATGCAAATGTGCAGAGACATCAGCAAAGAAATGAAGTACAACATCAGCATAATGATCAAAGACAGAATGTAAATGATGCTAGGATGCCATTGAACAATGTAAGAAACTAGAACATTAACAGAAATATGAATGCTAATAAGTTTGATAGACAACCCATGCAGCTAGGTAGATTCAGACAGTTAGTGTTTGATGGTATTCCTAGGTATCCTAACCCCATTGACAAGCATCTAAGGCTGCAAGTGCCTAAATTTTTAGGTAACAACACTGTGTCAGGAGAAGATCATCTAAAGGCTTTTCAAAATGTCATGGATAACTTTGAGGTTGAGCATGAGGATGTTTTTATGAAGTCATTCATGCAATCTTTAGTAGATGAGGCTAGAGAATGGTACAAGAATCTGCCTGACCGGAGCATTTCATCATGGGATGATTTCAAAAGGATGTTTAAGGAGCAATATGGTGACAAAACTAACCCTACCTGTTTTATAAATGAGTTTACCAGTATCACTAAAGGGTCAAATGAGTAGGTTGCAAATTTTAATGCAAGATTTACTAAAGTGTTGAACAAATTGCCACATCACATGAGGCCAAATGAACCAATGTGCATAATATTGTATATCAATGCTTTTGATGCAAAAACTACATATGGATTAAGAGATAAAGGTCCTGCTACTCTCGAGGATGCTTTCAAAATTGCAGTGAATATTGAGAACAACAGGAAAGCATCAGGCAAGACAAACAGAAGGGATGATGTGAAAATTTTGCAGAATCCAAACAAGCCTCAGAACACTCAAGGTAATACATCTGCCCCTAAAGATAAGATAGACAAATTGGCAAATGTTGTTAAGGACCTAAGCTATAGACTAGCTAGAAGTGAAAAAGGGATAGGTCCTGATAGGCAAGTCTACCAAAGACAAGAAAAAAGGACATCATTGCATGATATGCCATATAATACCAATTGGCATAATGGTAAGCCTATATTTCCACATAACAACACAAATTAGAGAACTCAACATGTCAAAGAAACTCCTCATCCTCTAAAGAAAGCTATAAATATTGTTGATGATACTCCTTGGTGTATAATTTGTCAGATGCCACACTCACAGTCACAGTGCATGATTGCTCAGTCCTTGTATGATAATGCTATATCTTGTAATGAATGCAATAAGCCACATTATGTGCAAGATGATGATGTTAATATGATGTCCATGAGCAATGGATATCCTCTTTATGATGCTGATGAGAGTACAGATAATGAAATTCAGGCCTGTCAATATGATTCTTATGATGAAGATAATAGAGAAAGCTATGTGTATGCTCAGAGCTCACACAATTTTCTGAGTAACTTACAACGACCTTCTGATGAGGAAATTAGGGCCCTCACAGCTGTAGCAGTGGCCCAAGTTAAAAGAAACTACAATCTCAGAGGTAAAGCTCAAATAAGTAGCCCACATCAGCCAGAGAGTACTTTCACAGGCCAGCCAGTGCATAGTTATAGGGGGATGGAATCACAAAAAAGGCAGTGGAGTAATAATAAGCAAAATTTTAAACAAAGAACAGGTCATGAATCCCAAGGACCAGAAAATAGAATCCCCCAAGCTGAAGATCAAAGTAAAGGTTCCTAAGACAAGAATGATGATTAGGGAACTATGAAGTTAAAAGCTAAATCAGTTCAAGATAGAAATAAGACTGTGGAGCAAGCTACAACTGTTGTACAAAATTATGCTCCATTTGATGTAGCTCAAATCCTCTCTCGAATAAAAGTCTCTGTTCCACTTATGGAACTGATGAAAGTGGAAGAGATCAAGAATAGGACAATATCCCTAATTTCAGGGGTGCCTTTTCAAGCTAGGCAAAATGTTCAAATCCAGGGTGAGAAACATGTCTTGTGTAATGAAGAAGATGAAACTCCTGAGGTCTATTTAGGAATGACTATGACAAAGTGCCCTTCATAAGTGGAACCTTTTTATGTATCCCTGGTTATAAATGGAAAAATAATCAGAAATTGTATGCTTGACTCTGGAGCATCTACAAATATCATGCCTTTAGCCATCATGCAACAAGCTGGATTGAAAATTGACAAGGCATGTGGAAAATGTTATGCTATGGATGCCAGAGAGGTACTAGTTATTGGAATCAGGAAGGATGTGGATTTCAGACTGACAGTATTTCTTGAAAAGAGATATAAAATGAATATAACAGTAGTTGACATTATGGTATGCTGTTATCAAGGAGATGGGCAGCACTGATTGGTGGAAGTATGCAATTGGACCTGTCATATGCCATGATCCCAATGAATGGCAAAGATGTCAAGTTGATCAGAGAAGAAAGATCACAGGAGTTAGTTGAAGATCAAGATTCAGAAGAACACATCTGTTTTGTGGACACTGACTATGAGAATTTCAGAGTTGTCTCAAGTGATCAAGAAAACCAAAAGGAAGACCTTTGCATTCAAGATTTGTACCAGCAGGGTCTATGGACCATGTATTTTGATGGAGCTTGTGCAAAGGAGGGCTCTGGAGCTGGAGTTGTATTCCTATCTCCATCTGGTAAGCTCCTAAAATTCTCCTTCTTGCTAAGATTTGCTTGTACAAACAACATTGCAGAGTATGAAGCCTTACTCTTAGGTTTAAATATGGCTCTCAAACATGGAATTAGGATGCTGAGAGTATTTGGAGATTCTGAGTTAATTGTTTCCCAAGTTAGAGATAGGTATGCCTCAAAGAACAAAAGATTAAAACAATACAAGCATGTTGTCTGGGATACCATTGAACTATTTGATGCATTTTCAATAGGCTGGGTAGAGAGATCAAAAAATGTCATGGCTGATTTCTTAGCCAATGTAGCAATAAGACCAGATGATATCACTCTATCAGGTGTTGCAAATATTGAAGTTAAAATCAGACCTGCAGTACCAGAAAACATATGCAGTTGGCAAGTGTTTGATGATGACAAGGACTTGTTAAGATTTTGCACTGCATAGATGAATTTGAGAACCAAGAACATGATTTTCAAAATTTTGTAAAAATTATGGATGGAAAAGAAACTCTTATGGGGGAAGAAGTAATTCAGGTGAAGACTAACAAAATCCCTAGAGGGCTGGTAGCTTTAGAAAGAGCTTTTGACAATAGAGACCAATTGGCCACAAAGACATCTCCCACAAATAAAGATGACTTAGAGGAGATAAATTTGGGGACATCTCAGGCCCCCAAGAAGGTATACATTGGCAAACAGCTCAAACCACACATTAGGAGTATGCTGATTGCATTACTGAAAAGGTATAAACATGTTTTTGCTTAGTCATATGAGGACCTAAAGGCTTATAGAGAAGACCTATTCTAGCATGAGATCCCATTGAAGCCTGGAACTAAGCCATTTAGATAGAGGCAAAGACCTATTAATCCTACTTTAGCCCCAAAAATGCAAGAAGAACTCAAGAAGCTTAGGGAGGCTGGAATAGTTGTGCCAATTAGACATACAACTTGGGTGTCTAACCTTGTCCCAGTTAGAAAAAGGAATGGTGATATTAGGCTTTGTGTTGACTTTAGAAATTTGAATATATCCTCCTTAAAGGATAATTACCCATTGTCTAATATGGAAGCTATGTTGCAAAAAGTGACTGGTTGTGAACTCCTATCCATGATGGATGGATTTTCAGGTTATAATCAGGTGAAGGTAAAGGAATCAAAACAGTATAAGACTACCTTCACCACTCCATGGGGAACACATGTATATGTTAGAATGCCACTTGGACTAATAAATACAGGTGCTACATTTCAAAGAGCAATGGATGTTGCTTTTGCAGGGTTGATTGACTCAATTCTGGCTGTATACTAGGATGATTTGACTGCCTATTCAAAGAGGGAAGAGCAACATTGTTTGCATTTGGAGCAGATTTTCATAAGAGCACTAGAGTATGGTATTTCTTTAAATCCAAAGAAGTGTGCTTTTGGGGTAGTTGAAGGAAAACTCCTGGGGCACATTGTTTCCAAGGATGGAATAAGGATAGATCCTGAAAGAGTGGTTGCAATTGACAAAATTCAAATGCCTAAAACAGTAAAAGGAGTTCAGTCCTTCTTTGGACAAATAAATTTTGTTAGAAGATTTGTTCCTAACTTTTCAAAAACCACTAGGAACATCTCCAAGATGATGAAGAAGGATGCAACTGTCAATTGGGAAAGTGAAGCAATTGAATCATTTCAGAGCATCAAAGAAGCAATAAATATGGCTCCTATGCTAAAGTCTCCTGATTTTTCTAAGCCATTTCAGTTGTTTTCATTTGCTTCTTTCCACACTATAGCTGCATGTTTGCTACAGAAAAATGAGGATGGATTTGAGCAAC
This sequence comes from Cunninghamia lanceolata, assembly GCA_027924645.1. Lineage (NCBI taxonomy): Eukaryota > Viridiplantae > Streptophyta > Pinopsida > Cupressales > Cupressaceae > Cunninghamia > Cunninghamia lanceolata. The sequence goes on along the minus strand of BSBN01001215.1, from coordinate 15,600,323 downwards.
CCATAGCTTTCTTCAGTATGTCCTTGCAGGCTTCTGAGTTAAAGTATGACATCATGGAAAAACAGGCATATGCACTAGTTAGAGCCATCAAAAGTTTCAGGTCATACCTAGTCAGATCCCAGATAGTTGCATATGTGCCTCATGTAGCCGTCAAAGACATATTCACTCAGCAGGAGGTGACTGGAAGAAGGTGTGGATGGATAAACAAATTGCAGGAATTTAATATAGAGATACAAATTACCAAGTTGGTAAGAGGACAAGGGTTAGCCAAGATGATGGCACAGTCAAACTTGGAAGCATGCCAAGTTAATGTGGTCCAGAATGAGAGTGTGAATGTATCAAGATCTTAATGGTATAAGGATATCATATATTACTTGCAAAATCTGAATTGTCCTTCCCATTTCAATAACAGTCAAAAGAGGACTTTAAAGTTACATACAATTAGGTATGTTATTGTTCAAGGTGAGTTGTACTGGAAGAACCCTGATGGTGTGCTGCTAAGATGTGTGGATAATGATGAAGCTAACAATGTTTTGAATGACATGCATAAAGGATTGTGTGGTGGACACTATACTGCTCAAACAATAGCTCATAAGATCTTTAGGGCAGGATATTGGTGGCCCACTCTCTTTTCAGATGCACAAAAGATGGTAAGGAAATGTGACCCTTGCCAAAAGTTCTCAGGAAAGTTAAGATATGAAGGTGAACTACCCCTTAGAACTATAACTGTGGATGCTCCATTCGAGCAATGGGGAATTGACTTCATAGGGGAAATTGCAAACAAGTCAAGTGGAGGACATAGTTGGATCCTGGTGGCAACTGATTACTTTACCAAATGGATTGAGGCCATTCCAAGTAAGAGAGCTACAAGTAAGGTGGTGATGGATTTCATATTGGAAAATATTATCATCAGGTTTGGAGTACCATTCAAGATAATCACAGATAATGCTATGTGCTTTAGATCTGGTGAATTTGTTGATTTTTGCAACAAGTATGGGATAAATTTATCATATGCATCACCATACCACCCACAAGGAAATGGTCAGGCAGAGTCAAGTAATAAAAGCCTAATGAAAATCATCAAGAGGATAGTGGATAAGAACAAGAGAGCTTGGGATTCAAAGTTAAAGTTGGCATTATGGGCTGACAGGGTGACAGTGAAAAAAGCTATTGGAAGGTCACCTTTTGAACTGGTGTATGGTGCATCAGCTAGATTGCCCATAAACAATCTCCTGCCAGTTTACAAATTTATCCAAGATAATGATGAGGAGATTGAAGACTCCATGACAGAAAGAGTGAACTAGCTGGTTGCACTGGATGAAAGCAGAAGAGAGGCCCACCAAATCAATCTCAAGAAACAACAAAATGTGAAGTATCTATTTGACAGGAGTGCTGCAGAAAGGAAGTTCCAGATAAATGACTGGGTGCTCATCTGGAATGCAAAAAGTCAAGATAAGGGCAAACATGGTAAGTTTGAACCCTTATGGATGGGCCCATATCAGGTTTGCAACACTCATGGGGAGGATTCTTATATCCTCCAGGCCCTAGATGGTGAGATGCTAGAATTGCCTGTGCATGGTCAATTCCTCAAGTTTTATTTTGCATAAGTGATCTACCTCTGTGCACATTTGTAAAGTATGTGTATATTGTAAATATCTTGTACAGTCGGTGCTTTTTTGTGTTTTGTTTGGTCTACCTGGAGGTCTGGTTCTCACTGTAGCCTTGTGCCTGCACGTACCCAATCAGAGCCACTGTTGGTGCCTGCATCATTTATCAGGTTCCAAGTTATTAGCTTGCAGGCACCTTCCCAAGATTTCATGAAATTTCTAAGTCTTGGACCCTCTCAGTGTTTTCAGCATCATCATGATATTTTCTAAGGAGGAGGTCATCGTCATCATCATCATGTTCCCAGACATCCCCATGATGTTTTTTGCATGGGTTATTTCTTGTCATGACTAGATATCCTATGGGGGCTTCATGTTTTTGCCAACCCGACATCCTGCATGGAGGTGATATTTTAACATCGGGTGATCTTAGTTCAAGATCATCCTGATGTTGGTGTTGAGAATTTGCTAAGTATGACCTGATGTCCCGAGGTCATCATAATTGAACATCGGGTGATCCTCACTAAGATCACCCTGATGTTAGTTTATCACCTTATGTTTTAACTTCTCTGATGTTGCTGACATCATGATCTTGTAGAGGTGATATTTTCTTATCAACAGCATGATTTTAACTTGTTGGGGTGATATTCTGAATATCAGGTCATCTTCCGAACATCACCCTTGTTCTAAATGTGACGATGACGTCATCAGGATGTTCAATTATCAGGGTGATATCTTTTATCAGGTGGTGTGAATTATCCGGATGAGCTCAGCAGGATGTTTGCTGACATCAGCAGGATGTTTTCTGACGTTAGCAGGATATGACAGTGACATCATCAAGATTTTCATCGGCCGGACATTTGGTATTGGCAAAGCAGGAGGATCTTTCTCCGATGCATCAGGTTGTGCCGATGAAGGCGAGGTTATCATGCAGTATGATGCTGACGTCAGGGTGATATTCTTTACATATGGTACTGAGGCCTGCTGACGTCAAGGTGATATTTCGAGCAACAGGATATCATGCTGAGGATGATGATGGTGAGCTTGTATGCTAGGTGCCGTCGAGAGCAAAAACACCGACATTATATGTACTCACGACCTAGTATAAAAAGTGATGAAAAGGTCACCACGGGGTGCATGTGGGATAATTGATATCCTGCATATTTTCAAATATCAAGGTGATATTTCTTGGCGGGAAAGGATGTGACGCACAGTTTTCTGCATTTCTCGATGGCTGGTGGATATTAATGGTGGATGTTACAAGAGCACAGATGGATATACTATGTGATTGAGGATGTACATTCCCAAAATGGCGGCACATGGCTCAAAAACCTTTCCTGTCCCCTCTTCCACCTGCTGCATTCAATGTGTTGGGTGCCATTTTCTCACAATGCATGTATCTGGCAAATTTTTGAGTCAACCATGTAATTAATTGCTAGAGGTACACTTTCTGGCTGTTATAGGCAGACTGTGTTACCATTTTTTGGTTGTTGTTGAAATTTGAACACTTGGGCTCTGTAATAAAATACAGCTGATTCGGTTGCTCTATGCAGCAAAACATGTGAGTTTATGTATCTCCTGTTGTATGTTTCCTGCATGAATCCACTAATTTCATGATTGATCTTATATGAGTAATGCTATGTTTGCATGTGTTTTGCTAATTCTGTCTCCAGTGTTGCATGTATCTTTCTTCTGAGTCTAGGTATTTAAGGAATGTCTAAGATTCTAAAACATAGAATTCCTATGTTGAATGTTTGATCTCTGAACTTCTGCTCAAAGGGTAGATTAAATTGTTCTTAGATTGAATATTGGTAAGGGTATATTGCAATAGGGATGCCATAAGTATAGATAGCTTAACACTCTGTATTGGGAGATATCTGTAAGGTAGATATCACATGTATCCCCCTGAAATCCAGTTTTAGTTGTTTATGCTGATCATTCACAGGTGTATGTCTACTGACTCCAGGCCCTGGATAGGCACCAATCTAGCTCTGTGTTAGTGTTACACACCATGTCTAGCTTTGCATCCAAACATAAATCAAACTCAAACTTCCAAAACAACCATTAGGACTATAGAATTAGTTTTAGGATCCTCAGTCCTCTGTCTACAACTGCAAATAGGCCCAGACCTAGCCCCTTTGTTCTTATCTTATAGTTTTGGTCTACTTACAAGAGGACTTATCTGCTTTCTGTCAGCATCCCAACCTTTGTATGTATATTCTCATGGATGTTGAGTAGGGAATACCCCCTAGGTTTTGCAGAGCCTGAAGAAGAAGAGGAGATAAAATATAGAGTATATCTCCTACGCTGTTGGCCCCTAGCCCAGATATCCTATTGATCATTGATGGCTACCTTGTAGGGAAATATGGGAGTAAGCATCCAGTCTGGGAAAAAACCAACAGCGTCAACACCTAAAAAACAAAGAACATCTATGAGGGGTGATATAAGAAATGACCCCACACTATTAAGGGGAGTTGGTAGTGAAGTGTTTAGAAAAGAATTGCAACATGATGTGCCACTTCCTACCATCATTCAGTTGAAGACTGAGAATGTTGAAGAACAAGCAAAAGAAGCCACTAGAGCAGGCAAAGGTGGTCCTTTCTCAATGGAGGAAACTGTGGACCTATCAGATGATGAGGTGGTACAGAACGTAGCTTCTCAGTGGATGGAGACTCTTGCTTCTAACACTCGCATGACCCCACATGGAACCCCATCAGCACAGATGGTGATGTTAGAAGAGTTGGAGTGAACAGAGCAAGGTGAGAAAGAAAGTAGCCCAAAGAGGGCAGCCCAACAAGTCGGGCTTGATAAGTTAGTTGATTAGGTAACTAGCCTTGCAATGATAGACCTAACATACAGGGAGGATGTAAGCCCTAAACATCAAGCAGGTGCACCTGATAAAGCAGAAAATGTTGAGAAAGTCAAACAGACAGAAATGCAGAGACATACTCTAGATATGGGCCAGCAACAACAATAGATACCGGCTGAGCCCAAAATAGTTGAAGTCTAGCAAAAGGGTGGGAATGATAAAGACACATCAAGTGATGATGCCCCCCAGACTCAAGAAACCTCAGGTGATAAAGAAACATAAGGTCATGATGACCTTAAAACCCAGGAGGTAGATACATTAGGTGCGGAGCAGAATGTGATCCAGGATCAGGTTGATGCACCTAGTACAAACACAATGATATCCACGGATACAAATATACCTCAGGATGAGGAAATTCCCAAAGTGGATGAAACACAAAAGGAGAGAGTACAAGATCAAGTCAAGGACCTACATGTAGATACATAGCATGATCCTCCCATGCAAGAGGAAGTTCCTCAAGAAGAAGAAATACAACAGGATCCACCTCATGAAGAATATCATGAGGAAGAAATAAGGAAGTCACCCTCTCCATCGAGAACTAAGATGAATGTCAGAGATCAGGGTGGACATGATGATAATGACAGACACCAAGGATTCAGAGATCAAGTACCTCAATGGCTTGACAAAGAAATAGGTACGGAATCAGGTTTTGAGATTCAAGAATTTGATGTTTCAACATTGTTTTTAGAAACTATCATGAAGCCTAAGAGGAAAGCCAGATTAACATCTGCAATTAGGAGAGATCCTGCTATGAGCAGAAGGACCGCCCAGGCAGCACTTCCCATTGTTGAGAAAGAAAAAGGCAAAATCACCCTAGAAGAATTCTAGATTACCACAGTTGACTTGGGGTTTGCCAATGAAGACCAAGAGGGTCAGGAAGGGAAGGATATAATTGATTCTTTAACCCAAAGGGTGAAAAAAGAAAAGGAGAAGAATAAGCATCATAAAGAGCACATTGCTTAGCTACATTCATACATAAAAAGGTTGATTAACCCTGACAATACATCATTTAATCAAGTAGTCCCATTGACTGCAATCTCTCAAGAGGAGGTTAATAAATTAGACCTTATGAAGCATGAGTTAGGGAACATGAGAAAATGGATGTTGTCAGCACCCACGGGAGCTGAGGAAGTAGTGAAAGCCTCTTTGCAAAGGTGGAATTCTTTGAGTACCTCTAAGAAGAAAGTTGATAAAATACAGAATGAGGCCAAAAGAAGGTCATTCCAGTTAGAGAAAGCCTTGGGTGCTCTAAGTGAAATAAAGAGGATTAATCCTCAGATCCTGATAAATCATTAGGTGCTGAATAATAACACTGCCATACTAATGGATATTTGGTATAAGAACATCAGGTTTGAATGTGATGTACTGAAGAAGTGTAGTAGTAAGTTAAGAGATATTAGTGTGAAACTGCACAGCATGATGTCCTATGAAGTAGAGGTTCTGGAAGCCCTGGAGGGAAAAGTAAAGGGGAAAATTGAGAACCAAGATGCAGACTTTGCCATAAAATCTCTGTATGATAACTTTCAGCCGATGGATGATGATCCTCTCACCCACCTGACAAAAGAAATAATGAATAAGATCATGAGGATCAAAGTCAAGGTGGAGAACTATAATGAAACATTGAGTAACAGAAAGAGTAAATTGGAGACCCTCAAAGATAAATTTCAAGCCCATAAGCACGCCATCAGTAAAGCCAAAACTCAGGATGGTGGGGAGGTTGATAAGATAGTAGAAGCATATGAAAATATCCAGACGATAATGCAGGTCCATATACAACGCGATATTCTTCAGGGTGATGACGACATAGAAAGTGATGATCATGATGATCATGATGATGAAGGAGAACCTGAGGAGTAAATGAAGATGCACCACAAGGGAAATATATGCATCAGGTACTTAGAAGAAAATAAGTTACCTAGATGGTTGCCAGCTGGCAACCTGTGCCACGAGAGACAGTTGACCAAGTCAAAAAGGGAATATCCACCATTGATCTTAATTGATAAATCTTGACCGCAGGTCATTTGTAACCGCTCCCTCACCTTATTCTATAAAAGGTGTAGGGATGCTTTATTTTTAGACATTCATAAGCTTAATTGAAATTTGATTGCTGAAATATTAGGGCTTATTTCAAAGTTATTGTAAACATACATGTTTTTGCATACTTAATGAAAGAGAAGACCTTTTTGATTACAAATAATCGTAAATCTTGAGTAGTCTGTGTTTGAATTCTAGATATATGCTTTGATTTGCTACGTCCCTTGGAGTGCTCATCAGTCTACATGTATTGTCTATTTATAATTGAGAAGGGGGGTGAATCAATTATCTTAATTATTTTGACTTTCAGTCCTTCTTTAACAATTAGTGCAGAATCAAATCATACAAGCAAGCATTACCATGGAAGCAGAAATAACATTAGTACACATGACACAATGATTTTGACATGGAAAACCTAGTTAAGGGAAAAACCATGAGGTGATTAACCCAAGATTGTATTCTTTAGAAGAATAGAATAGTACAAAAGGGCACTTGCCAATTAGGGCTCATTGCCCGAGCACACTGGTCACAAGAGTCTTATTGCCTACAAGAGACTCACTGTCTACAAGAAAAGAAGGTAACAAAATACTTGAACTGATGAGAAGCATCCACACATGCTGAAGTTTAGTTCCAGTTAAGCCCAATATACTGATCTGTTGCATTTCATTCTTACTCTCCTTAGGTGTTGCTATCCTGTTACATTTCAGACCTATCTTACTGCCTTCACACTACTCTTATGCTATTCTTCGCACAACACCACACACATTCATATCTAAATCCATCTGGTATATATATATCCTCACCAAAGATTTCATCCACTTTCTAGTCGACATTCAGAATAGTCAATATTTTCCCAAACTCTGATCTGTTGGCTAAATCTTTTCATACCAAGTAATGTAGATTAAAGAGATGCTTATAGAAGTCATCAATCATGTCAGCCAATCATGAATGATACCTTAGGAAAATTAATCACCATCAATATCACATCTGGATTTAGGTCTGATGCTCTGCCGGTTAGGTCTTCCTCTGTCTACTCTTCCAATCAGGAACCCAACACTCAAGTGCTCATATCTGTTCACTCTTCTATCACCGAAGGCTAAGTCCTTGGAATATATTAGTCAAGGCACTCCTCTTGACTTCCCCAAATCTGTACTTTATTGAGATACTTCCTCTGAGAGATCCGGACCTGACTGTCGGACCTTACTACCTGCTTTGTTCTTGCTTACTGGACCACAACACTTCTTTAATCTAACTTCCGGTAAAGACACACCATGTCTTGCAGATGTGTGGGATGGACTTTGTTGCCATCAATGACAACACTAATGAAGCCACACAGTGTCTCTTGCCAACAATCTCCCCCTTTGGCATTGATGGCAACACTTAGTGAAAAATGACTAAGTGTCACACTATCCTCCCCCTTGGCTAATGCTCTATTCTTATGAACATTTTTCGGAGCTCCCCTTTAGCTGGATTCCTCATTTTTCACTGCTCCTCACTCCCCCTTTGACATCAATGGCAAAGGGTGGGGTCCGTGCACCAAAATTTGCAAAACTCAATCTATACTTAATCACATAAGTATAATATCCAATTATACTTTACATATACTTTAGTATATCTACAAAAGTGTTTTTCAATTGTACAAGTTCTATTACCCAACTCAGCTTCATCCTATCCAAAATTGAGATGTGACCACTCAACAAGAATGCAAAAGCTTCTACCTTCTTGAGATCTGTTGGATCACTGGTCCGGGTTATGGCCTGAGCATCAGTTAGGGCTTCATGCATGGCCTCTAACTTAGGGATAATGATCCCTCTAAGTTCACTCAACCTGTTTATTCTATTTTTCTTCTCCTTCTCAAGTGTCTTTATTTCATTTATGACTGCAATAGTTTGACACTCTTGATTTACTATGGAGGAGGATAGATGATCAAAACTTTGAGATAAACTTAACAGTTTATCCTCTTGCTCTTTTACTTTCTTCTCAATGTCCTTGGTCACTTTAGGCCAAGATAAACAAAATTTATATATATATCCCCCATCTTTGAGAGCATTTTCTAGGTTCTTTATTCTAATATCCATAACTCTCCTATTACTTGATATTAACCCTTGTACCTCTGATAATTTTTTTACCAAAAATGCCTTCCAGATCTTATCTTCTGCTAACTTTTCTAAGGAATCAAAATGTGTGCTAACACTATTAACTAGAGATTTGAGATTACCAGATGAAGAGGCTAAGGGATCCTTCTGGAAAGATGGCAGGATCTTCTCCAATACACTAGATGCAATTTCTATAAGCTTGCAGTTTTCCATGTGAGACTTCAAAAGATTTTCTTTTGCCTTTGCTGAAGTAAAGGATGCTATCTTCATGGTTTGAACCGGGGAGAGGGAGTCAAAATTGAATGGTCCTTGAAGAAGTTCTGGTTCATCAAATTCCATCATTTCTTTGGTTAAGAATTCTTTGACTGCCTCTGTTGTGTCTCTTGCTAGAGACAGAGTTTTCTCCCCTTCTGCACCCTTACCACTATCATCTATGGCCTTCTCTATTGGAGTTTTCTCTCTTTCTGTAGCCTTACTACTATCATCTTCTTTTTCCTTCTCCTCTACTTCTTAATTGATCTTCTCTTGTACTCTTTCTTTTTCTTTGGATCTGGAGTCTGCAGGAGAAACTAGAGGAGAGATGTTTACTTAATCATGGACCTCCTCTTCTGGAGCAGAGGAATCTAAGTCCTTACCTTTTTCTTCACCTATATCCTTTACCTCTTTTGCCACTGTCTCAGTAGATTCTTCTTCAACATCTGTAGCCGAGGGATCATCACCTAAGTCCTCTATAATAGGAATGTTGAATCTTTTGTATGCATTCTAGAGGATCTCTTTTGTCTCTTTTGCTACTTTGTCAGTTTCTCCAAACATAAGCTGATTCATCTGGGTTTTGCTCCAGAACTCATCCTTACAATCTTTGAAGATCATATTCTTCTTCTTAGGAGTGATTGAAGGCTATAGCTGAATAGCTATCTGTTCTTAGATCTCAAGATCCTTTTCCATAGCATTAATATTTCTTATTTCTAATTCCTTTTCTAGGCTTTTGGGAATAAGAGATATGATTTCAATAAAAGCCTCATTTTAGATATTCAGATACCTGACTGTGGCTTCTTGCAAGATCTTTTGGTCAACTTCATTGTAATCATCATAGAATTCAGCCATTGGTTGAAGGTTCCCATCCACAGTAACTGATTTTATGATGTCATCAATGTACAGAGTAGGCTTCTCAACAAATTCTTCTGTTACTTCTTCAGTAGAGGGTTCACCAGATGTTTTCCTTTTCTTCTTCATTTTCTTTACTTCCTCATCTGATTCTGTCTCTTCTTCATCCTTTTGGCTTGTGTAAGACCTTGTTGCCTTTTTCTTGGTTCTCTTCTCTCCTTTTCTGGATGTCTGAGCTTCTGATTTTGAAGCCTTTTGACCCTTGGAAGTGGCAGGTGCAGAGCTTTTGGTTGATCTGATCTGGGAGGGGGCTTGCATTGGAGCACTTTCTTTTCCAGTTTCTTTCTTTTCTTTCTCTGCCCTTTCCATTTTCTCTATGTTGGCATCAAGTGCCTCTTTTGAGATTCCATGCCTCTTGGCAAATTCTTCTACCTCTTTTCTCACTTTTCTCTTCATCTCTGGTTGTCTGAGCTCCACATGAATTTTTATACTCAATTCTTTAAAGGTTTCAAACCTTTCTGCCTTAGGATCCTTGGGCTGACTTAGCATGTGTTGAACATGTAGCTCTACAATTTTCTTCATTCCCCATTGGCATGATCCACACTGTTCTTGGTTCCATTGCCTCCATTAGGAACTGATCAGTTTCTACCATAAAGCATACTATATCTTTATATTTTTCAACTAGGGATTGGGGAATTCTTTCTCTAGCCTGCATCATGCTTTGGAGGTTTTTGAAGTAACCCCATAGTGCTATGTTTTGTGCCTTGGCATCACCAAGCCCATGCAAGTAATCCCTAATTTGTATGGCAACCAGTCTATCATTTTGCCACATCCAGCCACTAGATCCGCGTAGCTCATTCATGTAGTAGAAGAACAGACAGAGTATCAGGCCACCATATTTGAAGGAATTCTTCTTGTCCTTCTTTATGTTCTGAAGATTCTCTAAAAGTTGGTTTAGGAGAAGCTCACAAAGTTCATAGTCAGCATTTTCTTTTAGCATCTAATAGGCTATGTAGATTGCAGTTCCAGGTACTAAATTTTCCCTGCTAGAGTGATAAATCTTGTAACCAATTATCATGGATGCAAATTTGATATCTGAATCAGTGATATCTTCAATTGTCATTGCTCTCTTGTCAAACTTTGATCCAGTAGCCTCACTCATAGTTTGTTTTTTGACAGATTTGAGAATAGGCAGCTTTCCAGATGAGTGTAAACCAGTTACCACCCTAATAGCATCTTTTGTGATCTTGAATGGTCCATTCAACCACATGAAGTTATCATGCACTCTTCTTAAAATATACCAGACCCATTCTTCTTCTGCAAAATAGGGGAAATGAATGCATTGTGCAAAATGCTTGTCCTGGATGGCTTTATACTAAGTTTTGAGTTTAAATGAGTCATCTATCAAATGCTTGTGATAGATATCAACCAGCTTAGACTCCCCAAATTCTTCAATATTCACATGAATATATGCCCTAACATCTTCTACATGTAGAACCCCATGCAGAATGCTTGAAAAGGTGCCTAGGGGATCAACTTCTAGGGATTTATATGGATGTTTCTTGAATTTAGGACGCGGCCTATCAGTAATCTTTACAATATTTAGTGTAGCCATCTTCAAAAATATTTACAGAGAAATATTCAATAACGAAAAATACCTTTTGCGCTTCTAGGGTTCGCAAAGTGAGCCAGATTGATTTGTTGGATGAATTGACTTCAACGGTTGATCTTTGAGAAATTTGAAACAATTTGTTGTAGAGCTCATTTTCTTTTCTTCTCGAATGCAAATGTGCAAATGACGAGCGAATGAACCCTTTTATTTCTGAGAAAAACCCTAAATCCACACTGTAATAAATACACAACTTAAGTCATTCCAGTTGCCTAGTTCTTATTTTGAGAAAGATCTTTTTCCAGATCATTGAGATATACTTAGAGTTATCCTTGGTGATTAATAACAAACTATCTTACTTTCCCCAAACATTTGATGTATCCGCAGATCAAGATGCCTTGAATTTGAATCATACCAGATCTAATTGTGATAATCTTGTTTTACCAGATGACTGTTAAACCAGATCAATCTTGGAAGATTAGACTCTTCAAATCTTCCAGTGGATCTTCCATATATTTACCAAGCTTTCTTTAGATGTTTCTCTGAGAATCCTTTAATCTGCAACTTCCCATGTGCCAATTTCAGGCACCAATTGACTAGCTAGGGGATTTGTTTTTCTTAGTGACTCCCCTGAGCCAAAGCTCATCTACTCAATTTTCAGAAGGATTATCAGCACCAGATTCTGGTGTGGATCCATCCCCAACAATCTATGTGCTTCTTTTCACCTAGATCTTATTCATCTCCCTTTAAATTTCATGTGCATTCACTTTTCCCTTTCCTTTGTCTTGGCTATGATTATACTATTCCGGACCCCTTTTGTCTTGATTCTTACTTCTACAGAATTTGGCAATATGACCGGATCTATTGCAATTGTATCAAACAACATTTCTTTGCATATTTGATTGATATCCTCTTGATCTACACTAATTAGCCATATGTCCCATTTTATTGCATGCAAAGCATCTACCATTGAATGAATTGTTTATTTGTATGTTTCTACACTCATGGGATTTGTGACCATACCTTTTGCAATTGAAGCATTGTCCAAAGAAGGATGTATTAGTCTGATTCATTCTTCTTTTGTACTGATTTGCTTTATGACCAAAGTTATTGCAGTTGTGACAATATCCATTGAAAGATGGATATCTTTGAGTATTTGGTTGTCTTACCGGAGGTCTTCTAGGCCTGTTTCTTGGATTTTCTGATCTTGAGTTCTTTTGACTGGATCCAGAGCTTTCACCTTTTTCATACCCCAAACCTTGCTTGTCATCCACCCTCTTTTAGCTTTGAAGAAGAACTTCAAGTTGAGTAGAGCTTATCTTGAATTTCTCTTTGTATTCATTTGTTGTTTGAAGATCCCTTTTAAGAGTGTCAATCTAATTCTCAAGTTGTTCTTCATTATCTCCAGCTTCTTCAAGATCAGATTCTAGATGCCTAATTATTCTATCCATTTTGTGGCAGTCTTTTGACTTCTCCTTGAGAGATTGTCTTAGATCATCTTCAGTTTTTCTTTTCTCTTCAATTTCTTGGGTGCATTTCATAACTCTTGATTCCATTTCGTGTCTTACCATAATGACCTCTTTTGATAATTTTTCACATTGCTTGGTTTTTTCTTTCAAGTCTTCATTTGTATCATTGGTTTCACCTTGACTTGCTAATTGCTAAAGTAGATCCTTTCTCTTTTTCATAGAGATACTAAGTTTCTCTTTTAGTTCCATTATGAAATCATCAGCCTATTTGAGTCTTTCCTTCAATTCATTGACTTTAGAGTTAGATTGCTCAAGATCATCTAGGGAAGACTGAAGTTCTTCCCTCATACCATACATATCCATTGAGATTCCTAGATCTTCCTCAAGCTGTTAGGCTTTGTTTGGAGGAACTTGGCTCTGATACCAATTGTTGATAACTGAGAGGGGGGGTGAATCAGTTATCTTAATTATTTTGACTTTCAGTCCTTCTTTAACAATTAGTGCAGAATCAAATCATACAAGCAAGCATTACCATGGAAGCAGAAATAACATTAGTACACATGATAGAATGATTTTGACGTGGAAAACTTGGTTAAGGGAAAAATCATGGGGTGATTAACCCAAGATTGTATTCTTTAGAAGAATAGAATAGTACAAAATGGCAATTGCCAATTAGGGCTCACTGCCTAAGCACACTGCTCACAAGAGGCTTACTACCTACAAGAGACTCATTGTCTACAAGAAAAGAAGGTAACAAAATACTTGAACTGATGAGAAGCATCCACACATGCTGAAGTTCAGTTCCGGTTAAGCCCAATATACTGATCTGTTGCATTTCATTCTTACTCTCCTTAGGTACTGATGTCCTGTTACATTCTGAACCTGTCTTACTGCCTTCACACTGCTCTTCTGCTATTCTTCACACAACACCACACACATTCATGTCTAAATCCATCTAGTATATATATCCTCACCAAAGATTTCATCCACTTTCTAGTTGGCATCCGAAATACTCAATATTTTCCCAAACTCTGATCTGTCGGCTGAATCTTTGCATACCAAGTAATGTGGATCAAAGAGATGCTTATAGAAGTCATCAATCATGTTGGCCAATCATGAATGATACCTTAGGAAAATTAATCACCATCAATATCACATCCGGATTTAGGTCTGATGCTCTGCCGGTTAGGTCTTCCTCTATCTACTCTGCCAATCAAGAACCCAACACTCAAGTGCTCATATCTGTTCACTCTTCTATCATCAGAGGCTAAGTCCTTGGAATATATCAGTCAAGGTACTCCTCGTGACTTCCCCAAATCAAAACTTTATTGAGATACTTCCTCTGAGAGATCTGGAACTGATTGTCAGACCTTGCTGCTTGCTCTATTCTTGCTTACCAGACCACAACACTTCTTCAATCTGACTTCCGGTAAAAACACACCATGTCCTGCAGATGTTTGGGATGGACTTTGTTGCCATCAATGACAACACTAATGAAGCCACACAGTGTCTCTTGCCAACATTGTCTTCATTCATTATCCTTTGAAGTTTGCATCATCTATATCTAGCTGTGGAACATCCTGGTGAAAACATGGTTTGATTTCTTCTCCTCATGATTGTATCAAGTGTGTATGTGACTCAATTGCTGAAGATTCATCATAATTTGAAGTATTCTTTTCAATTTCTTTTAATTTCATAAACTCACCATCACAATTGCAAATAATAGATAATCAGAAGCAAATAACTGAAATATGTTGACATCTCATAGACAATTAAAAATACATAGCATATTTAGAGTTAAAGCATGTTTAATTGATAAATATCATGCAAAGATCCAAGTGAAGACACATTATTTTGGTAAATAACTATGTAGAATAACCTTTCTGTGTAGCATCTTTACAGGAAATAGAATCTGATCAATCAACGTAAGGGCCCTTGAATTGGAAAACAGCAACATACATCAACCACTGAGTAACATTAGCAGATTATGAACTAATCTACAGAGACTTGGGATCATGAATTCTTTGAATTCATCATATCTTTCAAGATGAGAAAAGGTTGTTGTATAACTTTTATTCTTTGTTTGTTTATGACTAACATCATGATCAACATAAATTGGCACTAGAAGGAGGGCCCGATCATCATCAGTAGGTTTTATTTGATTTACAGTAAGGTAACATTCATGATCCTTTGTATTTCCAGTTAGATGCAAAGATTTGTTGTTTTAAGCTTGTGCACACTAATCATTTGCGAAGATTTCAAAATTGATCATAAATATTGCAAGCTTTGTGGTCGATCGTCGTGAATTTGCAAAGATAAGCTCTATTTCAGGTAAATTTGTCAAAGCTTTGAGGTAATTTGCTTTAGAAACCTAATATCCGGTTGCAAGTGTCACTGAGTCTCAATATCACCTCATATTTGTGTTATTCATGCAAATATTCTATAAATATCTAGTCTGTTACCATTTCTGACCATAAATACAGCCTTTGCCGGTAAATTCCAACTGATCTTTATAGTCAACCAGCTGATTTTCCTTAAATTTAAGAAATCCTGGCTCTCAGGCCAAATACCAAGTCCCAATCCACTGGAATCTTTGAAGAACTACCTGTCAGAGGATTTAGACCTAGAACTGTAGACGTTTATCATACTCCTGGTTCTAGTGCATCAGGAGCATCACCAAAGCATCCTCCTGTAACTCCCATTGGCTTACAAACACCTACAAGATCACTTGTTACACCTTAGGTTCAACCTCAACCTGTCATACCTCAGGTTCAACCTCCACCGGTTGCAATGTCTTTCTTTGCAACAGAATCGCCTTTGACTTTTAATGCATATCATCCTTTGCCAAAGAATCTTGATAAAATTTGTCCAAAGTATCATCCATATTAGGATGCTGATGATCATATCAGAACTTTCAAGGAAGCTTGTTGTAGGGCTAGAATTGAGCATCAAGACGTTGTATGCAGGTTATTTCCATTTTCCTTAGGGGAAGAGGCTTATAACTAGTATATTAGTCTTGGTTAGGGTTCAGTCAGTTCATGGGCTATCTTAGAGAAAGCTTTCACTGACAGATTCAAAATTCCAATAGAGCTTTCAATGAACTATCATTTGTTTGCCACAATCAAATGATTTGAAGGAGAGCCTATTGCTAACTTCAATGCTAGGTTCCAAAAAATGCTATCTAAGTTAGTTTCCCCTTATGTGGTAGCAGATGAAGCTACTAGGAGCATATATTATTTTGCCCTAGATCCTTTAACTTCCATGTTCATCAGGAGAGCACATCCTAATGTCACAACTTTGACACAGGCTTTCCAAGAAGCTATTAAAGTCAGCCAGTAGCTAGTTCCTGCTCCAACACCAAACATTGCCTTTCCCACACTTCCTGGTTATCCAAGTTACCCTGCCCAGCAACAACCTAATGGAGCCATGATGCCTCTAGCTATCATGCCAAATCCATTGCAAATACCTCCACTAAGTATCATGCCACCTCCAAATGGAAATGGCCAGATGATGCAGTATCCAGGACAAACTCAAGCACCTCCAGTTGTAGATCATTCTAACAACAATGGATCTTCCTTTTTCAAGCCTTTGACAGAGAACGTAGTGGCCAAGGTTCAGGAAGAGAAAGAAGAGATTAAGGAAATATCAGCTCAGTTAAGGAAACTTACTACTGAGATCACTCACTTGAGGAGTCAAAACTTTTATTCTTAGCCTAATCAGAACAGAGGTTATGCTAATGACAAACCTAATTATACTGATAGGGGGTACAACAATAATTACAACAATAATGGCAATAATAATCCTCCCAAACAGCCTAGAGTGTGGAACACCAGGCCAAACAATGGTTCATTGCCATCACCCCTAGATAATCTGCCTTCTAGTGAACCAAAACAGACCACTAGAGTTAACCTTGCAGAAGCAGCCCTAACTAATTGGTGCAGGATACGCAACACCAATGCTCATGCAGAGTTTGACTGTCCTCAGTTCAGGATTGTTGCTAGTATTTTTTAGACTGAAGTATCCAATACTTTAGGAAATCCACCTCATGTAGAAGGAAATGAAATTGTCCCTTGTGGATATGACTCTGCCTTAGTGCTAGAAAGTTATACTCATCATCCTCATCAGCAGATGATGCCTGCTCACCAAGATTACACTCTGGCATGTGAGGAATTAGCCATGGCCTTTGAGTCTAACTATGTTTTTCCCTTTGAGGATGAAAATGAGCCCTCAAATGAACATGAGGAGGTACATGCCTATCAACAAAAATATCAGACCAAACATAACTACAACCTGATAAATAATGCAAATAGGCCTACTAGTCCTTTGACCTCATCCTTACCTCCGAACAATTTCAATACACCTCTTGATCCCAAGGCAAGTAATAACCCTGGATTTCCCAAGGTCAATGCTCAATATTTAGCACCACAGAATAATGTACCAAAAGCTGCTAATCTGCCTCATGAATCTAATAAGTTGGTCATTTATCTGGCAGATGAAATGAAAAAGGTCAAAATTATCTTGTCACTGTCAAAGTTGCTCAAAACTCCTACCATCAAGAAAGCATTTATGAAATCACTAGATGATCCTGCTCCTAAAGAGGATAGTCACCCCTCGGGTCAGTCTGGTAGTAAGGATCATGTTGCTAGGGATCCCAATGTCAAACACAAAGTCCCAGCTATTGTTCAAGCTGCAGAGACCTCCCACATGACCTTATATAGATACAAGAGTGAATCACCTCCTTTCCTCCTTACAATAAGTATGTTTAGTAAAAATTTGCACAACTATTTAGTAGATTCAGGAGCATCTACCAATGTGATGCCCCTGTCCATATGCAATGCTTTAGGGTTGCATCTTGCTAAATCATTAAAGAAAGTGACTCAATTAGACAAAATAGAGGTGAGTGTAGTAGGAGAACTAACCCACATTCACATGCAGCTAGCATATGATCCCAGGATCCAATACTATATTGACATTCAAGTAGTTGATATACCTGATACATATGGGATATTACTCAGCAGGGACTGGTCTAAAACCCTTAACGGATACATGGCTACCAATTTTAGTCATATGTGGTTGCCCTGGAAGGGGATACTAAATCAAATAAGAATTGATGCTGAGCCTTGCATGAAACACATGATCACTGAATATAATAAAACTAACAAGATCATGTATGTGGATGTAGAACCCGGAGTTTAAGCCATCAGGCCACGGATTGTCAGGATAGAAGAAATCCTGATGTATGATGTTCATCATCATCATGATGACCTGAATCAGGATGACAAAATAGTTGTAGAATCTGATGGTAACCCCAAGAATGAAAATGAGGTAGACCATTACAAAAATTTTGAGATGCACCTGTCTAGAGAGATAAAGTGATGTCAGTTGTTAGAAATGATGGTGACAGGTTGTCATTGATGTCAAAAGTGTGTTCAGTTGTCAGTGATATTGCAAAGTTATCATAGTGGTTGCATGACATCAAGAGGAGATAATTGTTTATTGTTTAGTCAGTTCACAAAGAAGAGTTGGTTTGATTATAGTATGTTTTGCTTTGAAGGAGCTTAGCTAATTAAGTCATAACTGGCAGGAAGTTTCAGGTGTTCATAATTCAATTGTCAGGTAATAATGTCAGTTCTTCCATTTGATCAGGTTATCTTCATAATGATTGAGGAGATGTGCATCATAATGATATCTTTATATCTTCTTACATGTGATGGAGTGTTGTTGGATTATCTTGGATCATGTGAAATCAGATAAAGGATCATCTTGGATCATGTTCATTATGTCTTCAATGGATCTTCTTTGTATCAATGAAGGACTTGTTTGATCAGTAGTACTTGCAAAGAATATTTTTGGATGTGATGATCATCTCGTGACAGTTGTTTGCAATATGAATAGTGGCATCAATTTCATTTAGTGGTTGTTTAAGATTGAAATGACAGTGAATTCTATTGATGATTGATATCATTTACATTACAAGGTAATTTGGTCTCAAGGTCTTTAAAAAGATATATATAATTCAAAATGCAAATACTAATGCATTTTTTGTTCTAAAAGTGTGTTGACCTTTACAAAAGGTAACTGGTTACCTGCAGAAGGATTTAAGTTCATCTTTCAACCGGCCCCTTCTTTCTTTTCCACCGGTTAAACAAGTATGTGTGAGTATAAATTTCAAACAAGGGAAAGTTTGTTTAAAAATTCGAAGGAGATTGCTTTTTGTAGCCCGATTTATATGTCTTAAAGAAATCACAATAAAAGGTGCACCGAATAAGGCATATATGTGTTAAGAAAAGCATGCTTTATGCTACATTGAGTGGGGAATGCTTTATGCATAAAAAAAAAAGATTTCAAATATTTATAAACTTGTTAGAGGAAACCTGATCCTCAAGCCTTTTATGGCTTTAAAATTTTTTTTAGAAACCTTCTCTAATTTCTAAAGTGGTCGGCCCATACCTTTTTAGACTTTTTAAAAAATGGAGTTTTTTAATTTTAAAAAGAAAGCTATTAATTTCTTTTTAAAGGTGATAAGTTTTTTTTAAAATTAGAAATTTTTAAGAGAGGTTTCTAAGGAGATTTTTTTTGAAGGTAAATATTGATGGAGAATTGGAGATTTTTTTTTTGCGAAAATATTTTGAAGACATTGGCTAGGATTTTTTTTGAAGAAGTTCTTTGCAGAGAAAATGAGATTTATTGAAGAGGATAATGAAAAATTTGTTTGAAGAAATTTGCAAGGGTTTTGTATTTTGGAGAATTTGAAACATCATGCAGGGATTGAAATGAGAAGGTGAAAATATTTATACAGAGGAATATGAAAAATCTTTTGCAGGTGAATCAATTTGTGAAGGCTCTTCATTTTTGACATGAAAAATTAAGCAATCCAGTGATTTTTTTAATGGATATGAAGGATCATGCAATGAAGATGAAAGTGAATGCACAAAGGAATTTGAAGAGTTATTGTTTTATTTTTGACAGGGGCAAAATGATTGAATTTAATTGAAGTTGTTTTTGGAGATATGTTGTTGCTAAATGTTTTATGCAGGGATAATATTGAATACAGAAATTGTCCAAAATGAAATGTCAAAGAATATGAAGGATCATGTACAGAGAAGAGGAAGATCAAAAGATTTTTTTAATGCATAGAATTGACGGGAAGATATTTTGTTTTTAAATATAGAGAAGAGAATATGAAGGGTTTTTAGAAAGTGCATTGTGATGGGTTGTGAAAGATATTCAGATTTTATTTAATGACATTACAGATGCTTTGATTATAGTGTCTTGTGGATTAACAAGATGAGTGGAGTGATGTTGTGCAGATTTATGATGAACTGACAGGGATCAAATACAGATACAGAGATTGACAAGGTGATCAGAAAGATAATATGAAATTGCAATAATAATCAGGTGCATTGATTGTATGACTGGTAAGGCAGAGATGAAATATACAGAGAAAAGTAGTGTTGTTGAGCATATCTGGATGAAGAATTGATTTTTGAATGGAATGACCATTTGAACACATAAGAGAAAATAAAAGTTATGTATTGAAACAGAGAAACCCTCTGAATTTGTGTTTTCAGTTTGTTCTGTAATAGGGGTTGGTGCTCCTTGAAGCTGGTGCTTCTAAATAGTATGCCAGTGAGGCTTGTAGGTCAGTGAGACCTCAATAGTCAGTGAGACATAATATTCAGCTAGTGAGGCTTTGTAAGATGTTTTCAAAGTTAAGCCAGTGAGGCACTTCATGAGTGGTTTTTCTACCCAGAGAGGGTTTTCCACTCCAGTAATTCTTATGTCTTGATTCATATTGGTCATCTTTCTATGGTTGTATGTTTTACTCATGAGTTTTGTTTATCATTCTCAGTTATGTGCATATGTGTTTGACAATTCAATGATTACTTTCTCTCCTTATGCTCTCCAAGTTAAAGTTTGAAAAAGATTTGAAAATTCACACAACACTGATTCACCCCCCCTCTCAGTGTTGTTCTTGACTCCTACAAGAAATACCTGTTCATGATATTTTAATTGATGGATGGTGCAGGTTGCATAATGAGCCACATTCTGAAAAAGCCTGTGATGCCTGCATAGATATGCTGGACTTGGAGCAAACATACAGTGATGCATCAGCAACATCATCATCATCATCCTCAAAGGTAAGTTCCTCAGATAGTGATAATGATAGTGAAGCTAATTGTTGTTTATTTCCTGCAGGAACAGGAGAATCCATATGCCATGATGAATGTCATATTCAGATAACGGAGGAGATGCTGGTATGTGACCAGAATAATGTTATAAGTAACAAGAAAATCACCCCAAGGAGTGATTGTTTTGTAGAATTAGATTATGAGTTATCTGATGAAGACAGAGGCAACAATCTATCTAAATTTGAAGAGTTTTTAGCAAAAGAGATTCAGAAGATGACATTGCAGCAGAGATCTCCACAAGAGGCCTTCATTGAAGGCTGGTGCAAGTTACATGAGGCACCTCATTCAGAGATTGCTTTCTCATTATGTCTACATCTTCTAAAAAGACAGACATCGCTAAGTCTAGAGGATATACCTTTTGGTGATAAAAATAAAGAACCCTCAGCTTCACATAAGATAGAAAAGGTGAAGTTGGAGAAAGTTGAGCCACCAAAGTTAAAGTGGTTATCAAGTGGTGTAGCTGTCAGAGCTGTGTTGTGATGTTCACAACATGCCCCATTTTACTCCTTATCAAAATGAGGACCCCTGCAGTGGCTGTTACTTTTTCTTGTGTGTGTTTTGTTTTGTTTGGTGGTAAAGGGAAAAGAGGGTTAAAATTGCAAACTTTATTAAAACTGGAGAAAAAATTACATTTTAGTACCAGGGCATAATATGGTTGGATTCCTTGTGAAAAATGAGCTAGGGTTGCTTTTTGAATCATCTTAAAATTTGCCATATTTTGCAAGTTATGATCATTTTGGTAAAATGTACAAGGAAAGGGTTTGTTGTTTGTATATACAAGCCTCCTTGTATATCAGGTTGCATGTACAAGGCCCTTTGTATTCAAGTTTGTTTGTATACCATGGCCTTTGTATATCGTTGTTCATATACAAGGCCGTTTGTATATGCAAAGGGGTCATTTTTATATACTTAGCTGATTGTATGTTTTTTTTACCTTGTATGCATTTGGTAGAGTTTATGCATACAAACAAGGTGGACCCGAAATGGTTTTAGGGTTAAAATGAATAAATATTTAAAAATCCGTTGCATGTATCTCACATTTGTATGTTTGGTAGGTTGAAACATACAATGCATTTATACAAGGGCCGGAATCGAAGATTTATAAAAATAATGTTAATTTGTTGTACATTTTGGGCTTGTATATTTTTATATACAAAGGGGATTTTATGCATAGCATGGAATTCAAATGTTATGAAACTGGGTTTAATGGTTGTATGTGGGCAGGCTTGTATATATCCAACATACAAGTGTTACATACAACAAAATATACATTAGGCGGACCCGAAGGGGTTATTAAAGAAGGTTAAGTCTTTGTACATTTTGTGCTTTGTATGTTTCGACATACAAAGTCAATATGCAATGACTTATGCAAGCGTGGACCCGAAAAGTTTATTAAAAAAACTTAAATCCTTGTATGTGTTCCGGCTTGTATATTGGTGAGATACAAGGGTAACATACATCGTGCGGACTTAAAAGGTTGTTAAACAGAGTTAAATCAATGTACATTTGGCGCTTGTATGTTTGAGTGGCATACATTGTGAAATATACATGGCACGGAATTGATGAAGTATTAAAATTAGAAAATTCGTTGTATCGCATCCGGCTTGTATATCAAACATACCTTGCCGATATACATTGTCCACATGCAAGCCGTAGACTTGAAGTGATTATTGAACAAGGTTAATCCCTTGTATATTTTGCGGGCTTGTATGTTTCAGTAACATACAATGCAAATGTACATTGTGCGGATGCAAAAGAAAGTTAAGAGGAGCTAAATCGTTGTATGATTCTAGGTTGTATATTTTTGCATACATTGCAAGATACATTGCTCTACATACAACCTGTTAGTGCCTAGGTGTGCGACCCTCAATTCCTCCCTCTTCGGGCCCGCGCGATCTCTGGGTAACATGACCGGGGTGCCATTCACTAACAGTTTGAGCTTTTGGTGTAGTGGTAGCTGGGTTTGTGTTAACAAATTGGTGACTCTATTGGGAAGGAGTTCGATTCCCACCGATGCCTACTACCTCTCATGTGTGCAAGATGCGCCAAGCTACCCCACCTACCTCTATGGTTAACATGTGGCAGGCTATGGTAGGTGGGGGTATGTTAGCGCTTAGGTGCGTGACCCTCAATTCCTCCCTCTTCGGGCCCGCGCAATCTTTGGGTAACATGACCAGGGCGCCATTCGCTAATAGTTTTAGCTTTTGGTGTAGTGGTAGCCAGGTTTGTGTTAACACAACCACCGGAATAAAAAACATTATGGAATGAAGTTAAGTCCTTGTATATTTCTCGCTTGTATGTATGTTAAGGTAGATGCATTTTGGTATATACAACGCAGATTTCTGAGAAGTTTTAAATTCAATATAAACAATGCATCGAACCTAATGTATATCTGGTATGCATACATACAATGCAGAACCAAAAGGTTTATTAAAGTGGTTAAGTCAATGTATATTTAGTGCTTTGCATATTGAAAACATAAAAGCGAGATATACATTTTGCGGATTTAAGGAGCCATCAAATGGAGTTAATCCCTTGTATAATTCTAGCTTGCTTGTATGTTTCGAAACATACACTGCTTCTGACATACAAGCCAGAATTAAAACAAATTCAAATCCGGTATATCGAATGTATCACACCTAGCTTGTATATTAGAAAATACAAAAATTTAAACAAGGAAATGAGTGGGAAGGCGAAGCGATAGGGTTTTTGAGGCATTTTGAGCCTGAATGCATATTTCCTGGTCAGCGATGGTTGACCCGATTGCTTTTAATGTTGAATATGCATTTGAATGTGCAATTTTCACAAATTTAGGGCCTGATTACTGCAATCACACAATCACACCTTAATTTAATGAGTGTTTTAATTTCCTGTTGTTTATTGGGTAAAGTGGTACTTATTGCTGGTCTGTTTTTGCAGGTGTGCAGTTGAAGGAGGAGCTAAAACTTGATGACGATGACATCATGGAAAGGAGATCTGATCTCACGAGCAGAGGAAGATAAGGATGAAGGACGAGGAAGTCAAAGGTCTTCATTAATGAAGATAAAATGCAGCTGAAGACATCATTGCAGCAGACAACAGAAGTTATTATTGAGCTGCTAGGGTTTCCAGAAGGGCATATTTTGCCCAGATTTGATGTATGCTCAGAGATATTTTGGGAGACTTGTTCTCCAACATTTATTACTATAACTAGAGGTTTGAACCAGGGTTTAGACTAGGGTTTTGAGCTTTATTGAGGACAGTCAAAGTCTATATATTGTGCCTCTCTACATTGTAATACTTTACATAGGGGCTACATAGGGATTTGTTTTTAGAAAATAGCTAGCAGTTGTAGTTTATCTCAGCATTTAGAATAGAGGGACCTTTTAGTTTAGAAATAGAAGGAGGTCACCTGTGTCTGCAACAAGGAGCATGTGGAACATCCTGCCTCCTTGCTATATTTGTAAAGCTTGTAAGTTTTCTGTAATTTGATCAATGAAGCTAAAAGTCATTCAGACATTGTAAATCTTATATGATTGTCTGTTTCTAATACAATTGAATCTGGAATTCTACATCTATCTTCTGAGTGTTTTCTTTCTCTTCATTGTGTTTGAAACATTTTCTCTTAGAGCTTGCAATCTTAAATGTATGTTTGTGAAAATGCTCAAAACTTACATATAAGGTTTTTGTCTGTGGATTTGATCAAGTGACTATATGATTTATAAAGTGCATAACAGAACAATTAGATCCTTTGATAGAATGAATGAAGTTTAGTTTAGATCTTTCTAACTTTTCCCAACCTATTTGAAAATACTTAGCCTAAAACGTAGAAATTTGAAGGAAATTTGTTTCATATTTGAAAAGCATAAACAACAAAGTTTGAAAGTAGACAGTTTTCATAATATTGAAGAGGAGAAAGCTGCAATAATTCAAGAAAGCCCTTTAAAGATTTGCAACAAAGTAACACTTTTATGCAAAAGAATGAACAACATGCCCTTTTTTTATGATCTTTTGCATAGTTTGAGCCTAGTAAACCATTAAGAAACCCTAAATCACGTAAGGCCCCTTGAACATTACAGCTTCACATCAACCTATTGAATTTGCCCAACAGGTCAAGACCTGACCATATTAAACTTGGGATTAAGCGAATCTTAATCGATTCCTTCATATCTTTCAAGTCAGTTAGGTTCATTTTATGTGAATTTTAACTATTTTTATGACTGTTAAAACAATCATCAACAGTTTTATGGTGCTAGAAGGAGGGCGCCATTTGAGTTAGGACTTGTTTCAAGTAGAGCTAGCTCATAATAGCAGTAGAGTGACTAGATCTAAATCCAGTTCAGGGGATATATTTATGCAATTACCTAATATAAGGTGAAGTAAGAGTCCTTTGATCTAGAACCCTAAAATAATTAACCTAAGAGGTTCATCCAACACACCTCCTGGATCAGCTTATACTATCCATAACATTGTAAGTCCTGAGATTTCTACATTCAAATCTTTAAATCTTGGTTCAGGTACTCCTAGAGGTCCTAGTCCTCCTAGAGATCATATCCCACTAGTAAATCTAGGTATTTCTACAGGTCCAGGTTAGGCACAGGCACCTGCAATGGCTTATTTCAATGTTCATTCTCCCGTAGCATTCGCTGATTATCATGAGATGCCCAAAAATCCTGAGAAGATATGTCTGAAATACCAGTTACATCAGGATCCAGAGGGTCATATTAGAATATTCAAGGAGGCATGCTTTAGGGCCAGATTAGAGCACAAGGATGTTGTGTGTAGATTGTTTGCCTACACCTTCAATGAACAAGCCTCTAACTAGTATGTAAACTTACCCAATGGCTTTATTTCTTCTTGGTCACTTATGGAAGAGGCATTTCTATCTAGATTTAGGGGACCCATTGATCCTTGCATCATCAATTGGCTACCATAAAAAGAGGTGAGGGAGAGTTGATTGATAATTTTAATGACAGATTCCAAAAGGCCTACTCTAGGTTGGTAGACCCTTACACCATGGATGATGATACCTTGTTAGCTATGTACTATGCAGCCTTGGATCCTTTAACTGCCATGTTTGTCGAAAGAAAACCTGACATAAATTCAATATCCAAAGCTTATAAAGAGGCAGCCTCAGTAAACTAAGAGATGAGGCATACAACTTATAGCCCATTTGTTAATGGAGGAAATTTTGGGGTGCAAAATTAGGCACAACCTTGGAATGGAGCCCCTATGCATCACACTCTGTTATTAAATCCAGTTCCTACATACACACCTGTGTATAGTCCTACCCCAATCCAAGCTATAGCTCCTTATATGGGTAACCCTGCTAATAATAGTCAGAATGGTGGTCAGCCTTTCTTCTGACCTCCTAGAGATACAACTGTGGCAAAGGCACAAGAAGAAAGGGAAGAAATCAAAGAGATCACTGCACACTTGAAAAGATTAACCACCGGAGTGACACAACTAAGAAATGAGAATCTCTATGGAAGAGGCAACCAAGGATACAATCAAAATCAGAATTATAACCAAGGCCAAAATTAGAACTATAATTCAAATCAAAATCAGCACTACAATCAAAGCCATAACTAGAATAATAGCCAAGGCCAATGTTCAAACTAGAGCCAAAACTATAATCAGCATCAGGGTCATAACCAAGGGCAACCAATGCAAAATAGAGGGCCAGTGATAGACAATAGGGCCTGGGGTAACAATAACAAAAATCAGAATCAGCCCAGGCCACCCAAAGCATGGAACACTAGACCAAACAATGGTACTCTAGCTTCTCCTTTTGAGAATGTAGATAATCATGATGCAAAACAAACAGCTGGCATCCAAATGGCCAATACATCACTAAAAAATTGGTGCAAATTTCACAATACCAACGCCCATGCTGAGCTTGATTATCCACAGTTTCATTTAGCAGCCAGCATTTTTAATATAGATGTGTAGCCTCCTACTTCTGAATTTCTCATTCCTAAGGGTAATGAGGTAGTACCCTTAGGGTATGATACAACTTTAGTTTTAGAAACCTTTACCTTTGCAACTGCAGAGGAGGAAGAGGATGAATTGTTAGAAGATGAACCATATTTCTATGAAAATCTTTATCTTGAATCAGCCTTTGTGTTAAATGCTTTTCAGTTTCCCTTTGAAACTAAAAATGAAGTATTGATTGAAACATAAGAGGTGCAGGCTTTTCAATAAACAAATAAAAACCACACCTACAATTTAAGGAACAACACTAGGCCAGGAGGACCTTTCACCACTTCCATTCCTCCTAACAACTTCAATACACCCCCAGATCAGAATGCTAGCAACAATCATGCCATACTTAAAGCTAATCATCATACAAGCAATGGAACAGCAGTACAAAAGGTCCAAACAAGTAAAATTGAAACAATAGAGACAACAAGATTAATGAGTTACTTGTCAGAGGAAATAAAGAAAATTAAGGTTAGTATACCTCTGAATGAATTATTGAAAACCCCGGGGATCAGAAATGCTTTTATAAAATATGTGGATACATCCATGATAGATGAGGTTGCTACTGATATAGCTATTCCTAATAGAGGTTCACCGCCTAAATAGAAAGGTAAGAAAGTTGGGCACCCTTCCAATACAAATGTAGTAATGTATGCTGATAAGAAGGATGCTCCTCCTTTCTTGCTAACTGTTAGATTGTGTGGGAAGAACATACACAATTGCATGGTAGACTCTGGTGCATCAGCCAACATAATGCCCTTAGGGATATGTAAAACTCTAGGGCTGACCCCCACCAAATATGCGAAGGTTGTCACACAGTTAGATAAAACTAAGGTTAGTGTGATAGGAGAATTGATGAACATTTAGATGCAATTAGCTTCAGACCCTAGGGTAAGCCAATTCATTGACATTCAAAAAGTGGATATACCCATAAATTATGGAATGTTGCTAAGTAGGGATTGGTCCAAGACATTAAATGGATATATGGCCACTAATTTCTTGCATATGTGGCTACCTTGGAGAGGTGTCCCAAACCAGATTAGAATAGAGGCAGAACCTAGGATGAAACATATGATAACAGAGTATAATCGAACTAATGAAATATTATATGCTGCTGTCGAACCTGGTGTTTATAGGATTACTAACAATGGGGTACAAATTGAAGAGATCATGGTGTTAAACTTTAGAGAAAGACATGTCAGCAGTGAGACAACATTATTCATTGAGTCTGATGGAAATTCTTCGGATGAAGAAAACAGTGCAATGAACAAATTTGGTCATGCCATTAGACAAGAGATGGAACAGTGCATTAAACAAAATCTGCCAGCCCAATGTAAACTATATAAGCACATGTGTAGAGTTCACGATAGGCCACATTCTGAGGAGAGTTGTAGAATGTGCAAAGACATCATTGAATATGAATACAAAAAATGTACAAAGAGAGTAGGACTGCAAGAGGGAAATGTGAATCCTGATCAACCACAGAGATACTTTCAGAGTAATGTAGATGGTCTGATTTCAAATTTAGGAAAAGGAATAAAGGACAAAGGTAGTTGTCTTTCTGATTTACAAGCTGAAAATACACATATGCAAGTTGACCAAATAGAAATACCCATGAATAAATAGGCCAGCACCTCACAGGTGATAAAAGGGACAAGGCATGCCAAGGTAAAAGGTCAGAAAAGTAAAGATGGCATGTGGACACTAAAATGTGATGGGTCCAAATCAAAACAGGGTGCGGGTGCAGGTGTTGAACTCATAGATCCTCAAGGTAAAATGTATCTAGCAACATATAGACTGCAGTTTTCCTGTACTAACAATATTGCTGAATATGAAGCCTTAATTTTGGGACTTGTCATGGCCGTCAAGAAAAAGGTGAAAATGATTAAGGTATTTTAAGATTCTGAACTAATAGTCAGACAAGTAAGGAAACTATATGCTTGCAACTACAAGAAAATGATTTGTTACAGACATAGGGTATGGGGTTTAATAGATTCATTTGATGCTTTCAACATAGAGCATATCCCTAGAAAACTGAACCATAGACCGGATGCACTAGCAGTTGCTACTAGCACACTAGAACCTTTGACACTGTCAGGATTGAGGTGATTTGCTGTTGAATTAGTTAATGTTCCCAGTATCCCAGACAATGTTACACACTTTTAGGTATTTGGAGGGGATCAGCAAATTATTGATTTTTTGACTTGTAATGAGGTATTTGAGGCTCAAATCATTGACGAACAGGAAAGGCCTGAGATAACATGGGACGAAGAGGATATAATCAACTTAAAAAGTAACTTCTTACCCAAAGGAGTAATTGAGTTAGAACAAATCTTTGACCTTAATGGAGTAGTAAAATAGAAGGACTTGCCTAAAACAGAGGGAGGTCAGTGTGACCCGTACAACTTAGGAACAGAGTAGAATCCCCAAAACGTACAAATTGGAAAGGCCTGTTCTGAGAAGATTAGAAAAGAAATTATAGATGCTCTAAAAGATTATAAACATGTTATAGTATGGACGTATGAAGACTCTAAAACATATGATACGTCCATCATAACCCATGTGATACCTTTGAGACTAGATCTTAAACCATTTAGGCAAAAACAAAGGCCTGTGAATGCAATTTTAGAGCCTTTAATCTTCGAAGAAGTAAAGCAGTTATTGCTGCCAAAATAATTTTCTTAGTTAGACATTCAGCCTGGGTAGCTAACCTAGTACCAGTAAGGAATAAAAACGGAGACATCAGGTTATGCGTAGACTTTAGAAATTTGAACAAAGCATCTGAAAAGGATAATTATGCTCTGCCTCCAATAGATGAAGTGTTGCAAGCAATGAATGGGGCAAAGATGATGTCTTTTTTAGATGGTTTCTCCGGCTATAACTAGGTCTTAATTGATAGAGATGAAAGATTAAAAACCACCTTCACTTGTAAATGGGGAAATTATGCATACAGGAGAATGCCTTTTGGTCTAATCAATGCAGGTGCCACTTTTCAGAGAGCCATGGACATTGCATTCCGTGGGTTATCAGGTAAGTGCATTGTTGTGTATATGGACAATCTGACTATATATTCCAAGGATGCATCCACTCAGGCTAAAGATCTCAGGAAAATACTTAAGCAATGTGAGAGGTATGGAATTTCCCTTAACCCTAAGAAATGTTCATTTGGAGTAACTGAAGGTAAATTACTAGGGCATGTCATTTCTGAAATTGGAATATCGATTGACCCAGATAGAATAGAATCAATAAAAAATTTACAAATACCAAACAGTAGGAAAGAGTTGAAATCATTTTTTGGTAAAATTAACTTTGTTCGAAAGTTCATCACAGGTTTTGTAGAAATCGTGCAGCCGTTGAATGCCATGTTGAAGAAAGATGTGCAAATGGAGTGGACACCTATGGCTAGGGCTGCATTTGAAGATATCAAGTGGGCCATTTCTGACGCCCCTGTACTGACAAGTCCAGACTACACAAGGCTGTTTTACATATATTCCTTTGCATCCTCCCATTCAATCGCAGCCGCCTTAACGTAGAAGGGTGTAGACAATGAAGAAAAGCCCATAGCTTTTATGAGCGCGCCGCTGAAGGATGCACAACTAAGATATCTAGATACCAAAAGGCAAGCATTCGCACTAATGAGGGCCGTGAATAAATTTAGGCATTATATCTTGCGCAGCCAGGTCAAAGCCATAGTGCTAGATGCAGCAGTAAAGATGTTACTGATGCAGAATGAACCTAGGGAAAAGAGGGCCAAATGGATCACCACGCTGCAAGAGTTTGACATGGAAATCATTCCCATGAAGCTGGTCAGAGGGCAGGTTTTGGTGCAAACAATAGCGAACACATACCCAGATTTGATAAAACAATAGTATATACTGAATTCCCATAACACATCAGACTGGTATGGCGATTTAAATGCTTTTCTAATAGATGGAATGTACCCGAGTAGGATGAAAGCTTCTTAGAGGAAAGCTTTGAAGATTAAAGCACAAAAGTATATGGTGCAGGGAGGTCTTCTATTCAGGAAGAACCATGATGGAATTTATTTGAGATGTCTAAACAGAGATGAGGTAGATAAGGTGTTGACAGAACTGCATGACAAGTACGGAACTGGCCATGGTTCCCATCTAGCTACAACACACAAAATATTGAGAGTGGGCTACTACTGGCCCATGATGTTCAAAGACACAAAGAGTCACATTAAGAGTTGTCACACTTGTCAGACTGCAGTAGATAAGGGAAGAAATTAGGCCAATCCATTACAACCTGTGATTGAATCAAGACCATTTGCACAATGGGGCCTAGATTTTATTGGAGTCATCAATCCTCCATCTTCTACAGGACACAAGTTCATACTAATGGTGACGGACTACTGTACAACGTGGACTGAAGCCACATGTTGTAAGTTCTCCATGACTGAGGTAGTTATCAAGTTTCTTGAAGAAAACATCATAACCAGGTTTGGAACTCCCTATTCATTGGTATGTGATAATGACCCTGCTTTCTCTTCTCTAAAATTTTCTAAATGGGCGTTTGAATATGGGATTGTTTTAAAGTTTTCTTCAAATTATTACCCTCAGGGTAATGGATTAGCTGAGTCTACAAACAAAATTTTATTAGATATAATCAAGAAGCTAATTGCAAAGAGTCCTAGAGAGTGGAGTACCTTGTTAAGGTATGCATTGTGGGTAGATAGGACCAAGCTTAAAACAGCTTTAGGCAGTGCACCTTATCATTTAGTTTATGGGACTGATCCCATACTTCCAATAAATCTAAGAATACCAATCTAGAAGTTTACCAATGAGTATTTAGGCTTTGATAATCATAGGGAAGCCAGGATAGTACAAATGCTACAACTAGATGAGAAAAGAGGTCAAGCCATCGAGAAATTTGCTAAACACCAAGTAGTAGTTAAAAGGTGGTTTGATAAGAGGGCAAGAGTCAAAACATTTAGGATATCAGACTTAGTGTTGTGCTGGGATAAAGCACATGAAAAGAAGGGGAGTCATGGAAAATTTGACAAACTATGGTTAGGTCCATTACAAGTCTCAGAAATAATAGGAGACAACACATTTAGACTCAAGACTTGACTGGGGAGGATGTGTCATTACTAGTTAATGGCCAACATTTGAAACACTACTTCCAGGCTTGAGGTAAAAGGCAGTCTTTTTTTTGTGTAATATAGTGTAAGTAGTGTATAGTTTTCTTTTTTCTGTTTGCTATTGTAGGTTAGTTGTTTGTACAGTTTTGTTTTGGTTTCTTTCTGTTTTGTTGTTTTGTTTCTATTTTGTTGTTTGTACAGTTTTCTTTTGCTTTGTTTTTCTTTTTCTTGTATAGTCTGTTGTTGGTTTGTTGTTGTCTTCTCAGTAGGGATCTTTGTTTTCCTTTAGAGTATTAAGGAGCAAGCTAACAACCATTGAAAATAGTATAAAATTCAGAATATTTGAGTTAACCATTTGCAATTTATGCATAACTTGTTGTGACTGTCATGAATGTAGAGAGTTGTTTAGCTTCTGAAATTTTGTATTCAATAAAAGTGATTGAGAATTCAATGGAAGTTTCTCACGATGACACACCTAAAATCCTTGGGTTTGTTGAACCTACCAGTGTAGATATTAGGTGAAAAATCTGAGGTCACCCTTGCTACCATTACAATTCTTAGCTTAATTCTAGGAAGTGACCATTCCTTGCATCATGAAGTTATAATTGCATCATCTTATGAAAAATTTCTATCAAATATCAATAAAATAAATAAATAAATAAATAAAGCAGATTATACTAAAAATCTAGATTAAGCCATCTAAGTAACTCTACTGGGGCTATGGACGCTCGCTGGCAATGGGGATCTACTTAGGAGAATTGTAACGATAACCTTGTCGGGGCTATAGATGCTCGCTAGCGGCAAGGCTCTATGCTATGAGGGAATATCCTCAACTACGTAGGCTAATAACAGTCACTGGTTTGTTCAACCGATCTTCAAGATGGGGATAATTAATCACGTGCACACACTTAAACTGAAAATGAAAATTTATGCACCCTTATTGAATACCTTAGGTCTCAAGTTGAATAATGATCTATAGGAAAGATAGTTGGAAGTTATGAATTTATTCAATTTAGTTTCCTTAATGCTTTGAATTTAATTATTTTGTTTGGTTTCTAGTTGTTGTGATGTTCACAACACGCCCCATTTTACTCCTTAGCAAAATGAGGACCCTTGCTGTGGCTGTTGCTTTTGCTTGTGTGTGTTTTGTTTTGTTTGGTGGTAAAGGGAAAAGAGGGTTAAAATTGCAAACTTTGTTAAAACTAGAGAAAAAATTACATTTTAGTACTAGGGCATAATATGGTTGGATTCCTTGTGAAAAATAAGCTAGGGTTGCTTTTTGAATCATCTTAAAATTTGCCATATTTTGCAATTTATGATCATTTTAGTAAAATGTACAAGGAAAGGGTTTGTTGTTTGTATATACAAGCCTCCTTGTATATCGGGTTGCATATACAAGGCCCTTTGTATGCAAGTTTGTTTGTACACCATGGCCTTTGTATATCGTTGTTCATATATAAGGCCATTTGTATATGCGAAGGGGTCGTTTTTATATACTTAGCCGATTGTATGTTTTTTTTACCTTGTATGCATTTGGTAGAGTTTATGCATACATACAAGGTGGACCCGAAATGGTTTTAGGGTTAAAATGAATGAATATTTAAAAATACGTTGCATGTATCTCACGTTTGTATGTTTGGCAGGTCGAAACATACAATGCATTTATACAAGGGCCAGAACCAAAGATTTATTAAAACAATGTTAATTCGTTGTACATTTTGGGCTTGTATATTTTTATATACAAAGAGGATTTTATGCATAGCGTGGAATTCAAATGTTATGAAACTAGGTTTAATGGTTGTATGTGGGCGGGATTGTATATATCCAACATACAAGTGTTACATACAACGAAATATACATTAGGCAGACCCAAAGGGGTTATTAAAGAAGGTTAAGTCTTTGTACATTTTTGTGCTTTGTATGTTTCGACATACAAAGTCAATATGCAATGACTTATGCAAGCGCGGACCCAAAAAGTTTATTAAAAAAACTTAAATCCTTGTATGTGTTCTGGCTTGTATATTGGCGAGATACAAGGGTAACATACATCGCACGGACTTAAAAGGTTGTTAAACAGAGTTAAATCGATGTACATTTGGCACTTGTATGTTTGAGTGGCATACATGGCGCGGAATTGAAGTATTAAAATTAGAAAATTCATTGTATCGCATCCGGCTTGTATATCAAACATACCTTGCCGATATACATTGTCCACATGCAAGCCGCGTACTCGAAGTGATTATTGAACAAGGTTAATCCCTTGTATATTTTGCGGGCTTGTATGTTTCGGTAACATACAATGCGAATGTACATTGTGTGGACGTGAAAGAAAGTTAAGAGGAGCTAAATCATTGTATGATTCTCGGTTGTATATTTTTGCATACATTGCAAGATACATTGCTTTACATACAACTGCTGGAATTGAAAACATTATGGAATGAAGTTAAGTCCTTGTATATTTCTCGCTTGTATGTATGTTAAGGTAGATGCATTTTGGTTTATACAAGGCAGATTTCTAAGAAGTTTTAAATTCAATATAAACAATGCATCAAACCTAATGTATATCTGGTATGCATACATACAATGCTGAACTGAAAGGTTTCTTAAAGTGGTTAAGTCAATGTATATTTAGTGCTTTGCATATTGAAAACATAAAAGTGAGATGTACATTTCAAGGATTTAAGGAGCCATCAAATGGAGTTAATCCCTTGTATAATTCCATCTTGCTTGTATGTTTCGAAACATACACTGCTTCCGACATACAAGCCAGAATTCAAAACAGATTCAAATCTGGTATATCGAATGTATCACGCCTGACTTGTATATCGGAAAATACAAAAATTTAAACAAGGAAATGAGTGGGAAGGCGAAGCGATAGGGTTTTTGAGGCATTTTGAGCCTGAATGCATATTTCCTGGTCAGCGATGGTTGACCTGATTGGTTTTAACACTGAATATGCATTTGAACACGCAATTTTCATGGATTTAGGGCCCGATTACTGCAATCACATAGTCATGCCTTGATTTAAGGAGTGTTTTAATTTTCTACTGTTTATCGAGTAAAGTGGTACTTATTGCTGGTCTATTTTTGCAGGTGTGTAGTTGAAGGAGGAGTTGAAACTTGATGACGATGACATCATGGAAAGGAGATCCAATCTCAGGAGTAGAGGAAGATAAGGATGAAGGGCAAGGAAGTCAAAGGTCTTCATTAATGAAGATAAAATGTAGCTGAAGACATCATTGCAGTAGACAGTAGAAGTTATTATTGAGTTGCTAGGGTTTCCAGAAGGGCATATTTCGCCCAGATTTGATGTATGCTCAGAGATATTTTGGGAGACTTGTTCTCCAACATTTATTGTTGTAACTAGAGGTTTGAACCAGGGTTTAAAGTAGGGTTTTGAGCTGTATTGAGGACAATCGAAGTCTATATATTGTGCCTCTCTACATTGTAATACTTTACACAGGGGCTACACAGGGATTTTTTTTTTGAAAATAGCTAGCAGTTGTAGTTTATCTCAGCATTTAGAATAGAGGGACCTTTTAGTTTAGAAATAGAAGGAGGTTGCCTGTGTCTGCAACAAGGAGCATGTGGAACATCCTGCTTCCTTGATGTATCTGTAAAGCTTGTAAGTTTTCTATAATTTGATCAATGAAGCTAAGAGTCATTCAGACATTGTAAATCTTATATGATTGTCTGTTTCCAATTGAATCTGAAATTCTGCATCTATCTTCTAAGTGTTTTCTTACTCTTCATTATGTTTGAAACATTTTCTCTTAGAGCTTGCAATCTTAAATGTATGTTTGTGAAAATGCTCAGAACTTACATCTAAGGTTTTTGTCTGTGGATTTGATCAAGTTACTGTATGATTTATAAAGTGCATAACAGAACAATTAGATCCTTTGATAGAATGAATGAAGTTTAGTTTAGATCTTTCTAACTTTTCCCAACCTATCTGAAAATACTTAGCCTAAAACACAAAAATTTGAAGGAAATTTGTCTCATATTTGAAAAGCATAAACAACAGAGTTTGAAAGTAGACAAGTTTCATAATATTAAAGAGGAGAAAGCTGCAATAATTCAAGAAAGCCCTTTAAAGCTTTGCAACACAGTAACACTTTTATGCAAAAAAAAGAACAACATGCCCTTTTTTTATGATCTTTTGCATAGTTTGAGCCTAGTAAACCATTAAGAAACCCTAAATCACGTAAGGCCCCTTGAACATTACAGCTTCACATCAACTTACTGAATTTTCCCAACAGGTCAAGACCTGACCATATTAAACTTGGGATTAAGTGAATCTTAATCGATTCCTTCATATCTTTCAAGTTAGTTAGGTTCATTTTATGTGAATTTTAACTATTGTTATGACTGTGTTAAAATAATCATCAACAAGCTGCAAAGAAAAAGGAAGGCTCAAATAAGCCTTTGGCTAAAGATAAGCCATGGATCCTTAGATTTGATGGATCCAAGTCAAAACAAGGAGCTAGAGTAGAGATAGATCTTGTAGATCCATCTAGAAAGTCCTACTTAGCAGCATACAGACTACAGTTCCCCTACACCAATAATGTAATAGAGTATGAAGCTCTAATTCATGGGATACTATTTTCCCTTAAGAAGAAAGTGAAAATTCTGCATGTCTATGGAGACTCAGAATTAGTCGTGAGACAGGTAAGAGGAATTTATTCCTGCAATTATAAAAAATTGTCCAATTACAGACACAGGGTGTGGGACTTGATTGAGGATTTTGATGCATTCAATATCACCCACGTACCCAGAGAGTAGAATCATAGGGCAGATGCTTTAGCTTATGCTGCCAATACATTAGAGCCACTGTCTATTTCTAGTTTGAAAAGATTTTTAGTAGAGTTGGTATTAGTACCTTCTGTGCCTAACAATGTAATCAACCTCCAAGTATTTGACGATGATCAGCATATCTTAGACTTCATCTCCAACGGAGATATATTTGATGCACAAATCATAGATGAGAACAATATAGAAGATCATATCTGGGAAGAAGAAGAAATCTTAGAGTTGCCCAGCAATAAGATTCCTAAGGGAATGATTGAGCTAGAGAGAGTATTTGATCTTGACAACATGCTGAAATAGAAGGATCTTCCAAAAGATGATGGAGGACAATATTCTCAGGTTAACATTGGACAAGATGATGAAAAGAAAAATGTCTTGATTGGGAAGGTCTGTATAGAAGAAGAGTTGGAAGGAATAACCCAAGCTCTTAAAGATTACATCCATGTCATTGCTTGGACTTATGATGAGTTAAAAACGTATGACACATCAGTCATCACTCACACCATACCTTTGAAGCCGGATGCTAAGCCTTTCAGACAGAAGCAAAGGCTTGTCAATGCTTTGCTGGAACCCATTATTTTTTAGGAGGTTAAGAAACTGTTAAATGCCAGGATCATATTTCTTGTGAGGCACTCCACTTGGGTAGCAAACCTGGTCCTAATGAGGAAGAAAAATGGAGACATCAGATTATGTGTGGACTTTAGGAATTTAAATAGAGCCTTTGAGAAGGATAAGTATCCTTTACCTTCCCTAGATGAAGTCCTGGAAATTGTGAATGGTGCCAAAATGATGTCATTTCTGGATGGTTTCTCATGCTATAACCAGGTGATGGTGGATAAAATTGACAGATTGAAAACTGCCTTCACCACAAAGTGGGGGATCTTTGCCTACAGACGGATGCCATTTGGGTTAATAAACACTAGAGCAACATTTCAGCGAGCAATGGACATAGCCTTTAGAGGCTTAATTGGAAAATGCATAGTTATATACATGGATGACTTAATAGTGTTCTCTAAAGATAGAGGAAACCATGTAGAAGATCTCAAAAATGTGCTTAAAAATTGTGAACAATATGGGATATCTCTGAACCCCAAGAAATACATATTTGGAGTAACAATGGGAAAATTACTAGGCGATCTAATAACTAAAAATGGGATTATCATTGATCCTGACAGGGTGGAATCCATCATGAAAATACAGCTTCCTAGAAGTAAAAAGGAGCTCAAATCTTACTTTGGTAAGATTAATTTTGTTAGAAAGTTCATCACTAGCTTTGCAAAAATAATTAGGCCCTTAAATGCCATGCTGAGGAAGGACGCTAAGATTAAGTGGACACCAGAGGCTAGAGCAGCTTTTGAAGATATCAAAAAAGCTATATCTGATGCTCCAGTTCTGATCAGTCCAGATTACACCAAGGACTTTTACATCTATTCATTCGCTTCAGAGCATACTTCTGCAGCAGTGTTGACAAAGAAAAATGAAGAAATGGAGGAAAAGCCTATAGCCTTCATGAGCTGCCCTTTCAAAGATGTAGAACTGAGATACATGGATGTTGAAAGGTAGGCACTTGCTCTGGTTCGAGCAGTAAAGAAGTTCAAGCATTATATTCTGAGAAGTAAAGTGATTACTGTAGTACCTGATACAACATTGAAGATGCTATTAATGCAAAGCGAGCCAGGAGAGAAAAGGGCTAAATGGATCACTGTCCTACAAGAATATGACATGGACATTACACCCATGAAGCTAGTAAGAGGACATGCATTAAGCCAGATGATATCAGAGATTGACCCCAATATCATGAGTTAGCAGTATGTTATTAATGCAAAGGACAATGGAGAATGGTACTTAGACATCAAACACATCTTGATTACTGGAAGATGTCCTCCAAGACTGCAAGCCTCACAAAGAAGAGCCCTGAAAATAAGGTCATAGAAATATATGATGAAAGGGGGAGTCCTTTTCAAGAAAAATTATGAAGGGATATACTTAAGATGCCTAGAAAGGCCAGAAGCAGACAAGGTCCTGTCAGAATTACATGACAAGTTCGGAACAACACATGGGTCATCCTTGGCCACTATTCATGCTATCCTCAAGGCAGGATACTACTGGCCCACAATTTTTAAGGATACTGTTGAACATATC
Source organism: Cunninghamia lanceolata (assembly GCA_027924645.1). Taxonomy (NCBI): domain Eukaryota; kingdom Viridiplantae; phylum Streptophyta; class Pinopsida; order Cupressales; family Cupressaceae; genus Cunninghamia; species Cunninghamia lanceolata. The sequence goes on along the minus strand of BSBN01001215.1, from coordinate 15,561,336 downwards.
AAATGCTGTCATGTGTGTCAGGTTGTTGCTAACAGAGAGAGATATGTTGCTCAACCTTGGCAGCCAGTGATGGAGATGCGCCCATTTGCTCAATGGGGAATGGACTTTATAGGACCAATTAATCCTCCATCATCATCAGGCCACAGGTATGTCTTAACTATTACTGACTATTGTACTAGGTGGAATGAAGCTGTCAGCAACAAGACCTGCAATGCTGAAGATGTCATCAGATTTCTGGAAAGTAATATAGTCACCAGGTATGGAGTTCCCTATGCTTTGGTATGTGACAATGGGTTTGCTTTTGCTTCAACAAAACTATCAGGCTGGGCTTTTGATTATGGGATCATATTGTAGTTCTCCTCAAACTATTATCCCCAAGGGAATAGATTAGCAGATTCCACCAATAAAAATTTGTTGAACATCATAAAAAATTTGATAGAGAAGAACCCTAGGGAGTGGAACACCCTTCTGAAATATGCCTTGTGGGTAGACAGAACTAGGAATAAGGCTGCATTGGGAAACTCACCTTTTCACTTAGTATATGAGGTGGATCCCACCTCCCTATTAACCTAAAGATTCCTACATTGTAGTTTGCACAAGAGTACCTAGGCATAGACAATAAACAAGAAGTCAGGTTGCTTCAATTGATGCACCTGGAAGAGAAAAGAAGTCAGGCAATTGATCAATTTGCCAAACATTAGGCTGTTGTCAAATGCTGGTTTGACAAAAGAGCCAGGGTTAAGGCCTTTAGGATCTCAGATTTGGTCCTAATGTGGGAGAAAGCACATGAGAGGAAGGGAGATCATGGTAAGTTTGATAAACTCTAGATAGGTCCCTTCCAAATTTCTAAAATATTAGGAGACATCACTTACAGGCTTAAAAACTTGACAGGTGAGGATGTCCCATTACCAGTAAATGGACAGTTCCTTAAACATTATTTCCAAGCCTAAGTTAGCTTCATGACAGTCATGTGTATCATAGTGTATATATTTGTATAGTTGTTTGTATAGTTTTGTTTTGGTTTTTGTTTTGTTTGCTTGTTGAGTGTCAATATGAGGCAACTCATCACCCTAGAAAATAACTAAATTGTTAGGATTCAAGTGATGAGAACAAATTTATATATAGGTTATGACTTATTCTGAGAAGTACTTGTGATCAGGTCTATAATATCTTTTCATCAGGGTGCCTTTTCTTGACCAAAGTGATTCTTTCACAATGACTCACCTAACAACCTTGGGTTTGTTGAACACACAAGTATAGGTGTTAAGTGAAAAATATAAAGGGACTCCCTTGCTACCAATACAATCTCCAACCTAAATGAACAAGTGACCATTCCTTGCACACTGAGCTTACATGATGATATCAGATATATAAAGTATAAAATATTAAAAAATAAGAAAAAAAAAATTAGGCCATCTAAGTAACTCTACCAGGGCTATAGACGCCTGCTGGCAGTGGGGCTCTACTTAGGGGGATTGTATAGATAACCTTGTCGGGGCTATGGACGCCTGCTGGAAGCAAGGCTCTATCCAGGTTGGCTATGAGGGATGCTCCCAAACTATGTAGCTTAACACTAGTTACTCATGTTTTCAACTTGCTTTCAAGATGAGGATAATTAATCATTTGTACACACCTGATCCTTTGTTAGCATTGTTTCCATGATGAAAATTTTATCATACAGAAAGATTATGATTCTTATACTTAGAAAGAGTTAGAATACTATATATGAATGTGATCACCTCACTTGAATCATTGGAATTTGGTTGTTTTCTTTGGTGGCAAGTTGTTGTGTGGTTACACAACATGCCCCATTTTGACTTGACAAAACAGGAACCCAAATTCTGCTTGGCTTGTTCTTGGTTTTTCTGCTTTTTGGTGGTCTGGTAAAAGGTAAGTCATGTAGGTGACCCTACACAAGGGGACTAGGTAAGTCATCATGATGAGGTTAGTTCATCAAAGTTAGTATTTCATATCAATAACCTCATGGTTGGAAAGAGTACAAAATTTCATGTAGGTTTGTCTTTTGGATCACCCTGATATTCCTTAGGGAACAAAAGTTATGACAAGTCAAAGTCCTGGTCAAACCTGATATTCTAGGGGGGTCATATTTCTCAACATCAGTCATCTTATGTAAGATCACCCCGATATTCCAAATATCACCCTGTTGCAGAATATCACCCCAGTGCCAATATGCCGATGATGTCATCCATCCACGATGAACAAAGAAAATCACCCTAACGGTGACGTCATCATCCTTTTTACCTCGCGGAGGTATATTTCCAATGATCACCCTTTTTCAATAGCATGACAGTGATGTCATCCTGATCTTTTGAAAGGGGGTCACTTTAGTTTTGAGCAGTCACATTTTAAACATCCCCCAGATCTTCAAAACATGACTCGATATTCTCAATATCACTCGATTCCTAGACATCAATTTTCCCGCTCAAAGGCGGAGGGTCATATTACACAAAGGGGGTCATATTATGAATATCACCCAATTTTCTAAAGATCACCCCCCTCATCTTGCCCCATGACATTAAATGCACATAAATGCAGTAGGTGGATTCCTGCCAATTGCGAACATGATGCAAACACCTGGCAGCATCCGTAGATTCATGACAAAAGATCAATGGTTTTAATCGATTTAACCCAGTTTTGTCCTAATTTGCCCTATGAATGAGGTTAAAAGTGAATTTACAAGGTCATTTTACACTTACCTTGTGAAGAAATGAGAATTTATAGAGCGGACATTCAAACCCTCGTACGAGCTACCTGTGAGCGGATATACAACGTACAGCATAACGGAGCATGTGATCATCATCATTTGAGTTCCTTGTCCGTAATCATCAACTTAATCCAAGAGATAAGCGTTATTAGGTAAGTAATTAAAAACCCTCTTGTGTAGTTTTCTGCATGTTCAGGTAGTGTGCTTTTCTGGTGGTTTAAAACTGTAAGTATGCATATCATGATGAAATAGGAATTAATAAGTATAATATGCATGATGTTGTAAACATATAATGTTGTATGCATGCATATGAATATCAAATGGTAAGACCAGTTGTGTTCATTGTAGGAATCCATGGTGGACATCAGGAGGAACAGGTCAGAGTCTAAATTTCTTAAGCCTATGTTTTCTCAACCTGAGGGAGTATAGTTTAAGTATGGTGTCATCAGAGATACTCATCAGGGAAACACAGATTTGGTAGCATGGTCGTAAAAAATGCATAATGATAAAGATAATACCTTACTGGACAACATATTTGTATCAGGAATGTGGCATGTGGCTAGATTTCCCTATTCCATGGAAACTCCAGAATTGATAATAGAATGTGCAAGAAATTACAACCCTCAGATGAGGCGAGTGGAAAAACATGGAAGGGTTTATGCATATCTATTAATAAAAGGGATTACAGCTACATTTAATCTCCCAGTAGGAAAGAAAGTAGTCAGTATGGATCTACGCAAACTGGAGATTGAATATGAAAACAACAAAAAGACTGCAAGAAAGAGGATATATCAATGGAGATCTAAGAATAGCAGTTATACTGCATTTGCCAAATTGCCAGTGCATCTATACAAGTTTGATTTTGATGATGAATATCAATATATGATTGCCCTACTCAGCAGAGTGACAGGCCAACCTACTACTGGAAGTTTCAAGGATTATATGTATGGAATCATCATGATGTGTCTTTATACAAATAATAAGCTATTATGGGCTAAGATCATCAATGATGCTTTAGATGAACAAATGATGAACCTAGGAGGCCTGGAATGTTCATTTTACATGACTTCATATGTTTTATATTCATGTGCTTATAAAGGAACATTTGATGCACTGACCACAGTTGGAAAGATTGGTGGCAGTATTAATGATGCTCATATATGGGATCATTACCCTCAGTTGTAGAGAAAAGACTATCTCCTTGATTATAAATTGGTGAATGATGCATTCTCTATGCATCTAGTCAGAACAATGGAGGAGGATAGAACCAAAAGACTAAGCATGGAAGGTCAGGAAGTTATATACAAGCATGGTGCCTGGTTTATCCAGTTCGCCACATTTTCTTACATTAGAATAGAAGGTTTTGAAGGACAATCATTGATGCTACCCAGGTACCCTACTGATGGGGTAGTCCTGATGGAGTTTTTAAGACAGATATCTACTATACTGGATGCATATAAAGAAAACAAGAAGATACATCTAGTATTGTTTCCAATAACTATAGGGTGGTACATATGTCCTGATTCAGAAGGCATAAAGAAGGCCATAGGGGGTCTGAACCTGATGAATTTATAGCCATTTTCATTGGCTAGATCATATGATCCCTATGGAAGAATGCAAAAGATCATAGGCCAGCCTATACATAAGAAGCACTTAGAGGATTTTTGGACTGACTGTGAAGATGAAGTCGAGGTCAAGAGAAGAAAATATCAAAGGCTTACCCTCAATCAGATTAAGACATTTGATTACATGCTAGTGCCTACACAATTGAAGAAAGATGATGGAAAGACCATGTCCAATGAGTATGAAGATAAAAAGGTGTCTAATGACACCATCTCAGCACCTAACCTAATGCAACCTAAAGACATTTCATTAGATCAGTTTACAGGTGGGGTGCTGCAGTTGACCCAATCATAGGTAAATGAACAAATCAATATACTGAAGAAGAAAGTGTGGCCATCATAGTAAATAACAAGAGGAAAAGGCAAGAGATTCTAGATGAAGAATATGATGACTTTCTTGTTGAAAAGAGAAAATCTAATGGAGAAAGGCTGCCACCTCATAAACAAAGCAAAAGACCCCCTAGAGGAAGGAAGACTGATAGTGAACCTAAGGGGGTGATAATTGAAAGATTTGATATATCAGCTGAGGATGCATCTGCATCAAGACAGGCATCAGCCTCATCTGTACCATCTCTAGTAGATAAACAAAAGACCAAAAGGATCCTAAGGCTAGTTGTAGAGACTACAAAAATAAAAGATGAAGGCCAAACCTCACGATAGAATGTGGAGGAGGATATCCTTATTGAAGAAGAGCCTGCAGAAGATGACCCCATGATGGTCACAAGAAAGAGGAAGGCACCCCTGATGGCGTCAACACCTAAAAAACAAAGAACATCTATGAGGGGTGAGATAAGAAATGACCCCACACTATTAAGGGGAGTTCGTATTGAAGTGTTCAGAAAAGAATTGCAACATGATGTGCCACTTCCTACCATCATTCAGTTTAAGACTGAGAAGGCTGAAGAACAAGCAAAAGAAGCCACTAGAGCAGGCCAAGGTGGTCCTTTCTCACTAGAGGAAACTGTGGGCCTATCAGATGATGAGGTGGTACATAACGTAGCTTCTCAGCAGATGGAGACTCTTGCTTCTAACACTTGCATGACCCCACACGGAACCCCATCAGCACAGATGGCGTTGTTAGAAGAGTTGAAGCGAACAGAACAAGGTGAGAAAGAAAGTAGCCCAGAGAGGGCAGCCCAACAAGTCGGGCTTGATAAGTTAGTTGATCAGGTAATTAGCCCTGCAGTGATAGACCTAACATACAAGGAGGATGTAAGCCCTAAACATCAAGCAGGTGCACCTGATAAAGCAAAAAATGTTGAGACAGTCAAATAGACAGAAGTGGAGAGACATACTCCAGATATGGGCCAGCAACAACAAGAGATACCGGCTGAGCCCAAAATAGTTGAAGTCTAGCAAAAGGGCGGGAATGATAAAGACACATTAGGTGATGATGCCCCCTAAACTCAAAAAACCTCAGGTGATAAAGAAACATTAGGTCATGATGACCTTAAAACCCAGGAGGTAGATACATCAGGTGCGGAGCAGAATGTGATCCAGGATCAGGTTGATGCACCTAGTACAAGCACAATGATATCCACAGATACAAATATACCTTAGGATGAGGAAATTCCCAAAGTGGATGAAACACAAAAGGAGAGAGTACAAATCAAGTCAAGGACCAGCATGTAGATACACAACATGATCCTCCCCTGTAAGAGGAAGTTCCTCAAGAAGAAGAAATACAACAGGATCCACCTCATGAAGAATATCATGAGGAAGAAATAAGGAAGTCACCCTCTCCAGCAAGAACCGAGATGAATGCTAGAGATCAGGGTGGACATGATGATAATGACAGACACCAAGGATTTAGAGATCAAGTATCTCAATGGCTTGAGAAAGAAATAGTTACGAAATCAGGTTTTGAGATTCAAGAATTTGATGTTTCAACATTGTTTTTAGAAACCATCATGAAGCCTAAGAGGAAAGCTAGATTAACATCTACAATTAGGAGAGATCCTTCTATGGGCAGAAGGACCACCTAGGTAGCACTTCCCATTGTTGAGAAAGAAAAAGGCAAAATCACCCTAGAAGAATTCTAGATTACCATAGTTGACTTGGGGTTTGCCAATGAAGACCAAGAGGGTCAGGAAGGGAAGTATATAATTGATTCTTTAACCCAAAGGGTGAAGAAAGAAAAGGAGAAGAATAAGTAGCATAAAGAGCACATTGCTCAGCTGCATTCATACAAAAAAAGGTTGATTAACCCTGACGATACATAATCTGATCAAGCAGTCCCATTGACTGCAATCTCTCAAGAGGAGGTTAAAAAATTAGACCTTATGAAGCATGAGTCAGGGATCATGAGAAAATGGATGCTATCAGCACTCATGGGAATTGAGGAAGTAGTGAAAGCCTCTTTGTAGAGATGGAAATCTTTGAGTACCTCTAAGAAGAAAGTTGATAAAATACAGAATGAGGCCGGAAGAAGGTCATTCTAGTTAGAGAAAGCCTTGGGTGCTCTAAGTGAAATAAAGAGGATTAATCCTCAGATCCTGATAAATCATCAGGTGCTGAATAATAACATTGCCATACTAATGGATATTTGGTATAAGGACATCAGGTTTGAATGTGATGTACTGAAGAAGTGTAGTAGTAAGTTAAGAGATATTAGTGTGAAACTGTACAACATGATATCCTATGAAGCAGAGGTTCTGGAAGCCCTGGAGGGCAAAGTAGAGGGGAAAATTGAGAACCAAGATGTAGACTTTACCATAAAATCTCTGTATGATAACTTTCAGCCGATGGCTGATGATCCTCTCACCCACCTGACAGAAGAAACAATGAATAAGATCATGAGGATCAAAGTCAAGGTGGAGAACTATAATAAAACATTGAGTAACAGAAAGAGTAAATTGGAGACCCTTAGAGATAAATTTCAAGTCCATAAGCATGCCATCAGTAAATCCAAAACTCAGGATGGTGGGGAGGTTGATAAGATAGTAGAAGCATATCAAAATATCCAAATGATAATTCAGGTCCATATACAAGGCGATATTCATCAGGTTGATGACGACACAGAAAATGATGATCATGATGATGAAGAAGGAGAAACTGAGGAGTAAATGAAGATGCACCACAAGGGAAATATATGCATCAGGTACTTAGAAGAAAATAAGTTACCTAGATGGTTGCCAACTGGCAACCTGTGCTACGAGAGACAGTTGACCAAGTCAAAAAGGGAATATCCACCATTGATCTTAATTGATAAATCTTGACCGCAGGTCATTTGTAACTGCTCCCTCACCTTATTCTATAAAAGGTGCAGGGATGCTTTATTTTTAGACATTCATAACCTTAATTGAAATTTGATTGCTGAAATATCAGGGCTTATTTCAAAGTTATTGTAAACATACATGTTTTTGCATACTTAATGAAAGAGAAGACCATTTTTATTACAAATCATCGTAAATCTTGAGTAGTCTATGTTTGAATTCTGGATATATGCTTTGATTTGCTGCGTCCCTTGGAGTGCTCATCAGTCTACATGTATTGTCTTCATTCATTATCCTTTGAAGTTTGCATCATCTGTATCTAGTTGTGGAACATCCTGGTGAAAATATGGTTTGATTTCTTCTCCTCATGACTGTATCAAGTGTGTATGTGACTCAATAGCTGAAGATTCATCATAATTTAAAGTATTCTTTTCAATTTCTTTTAATTTCATAAACTCACCATCACAATAGCAAATAATAGATAATCAGAAGCAAATAACATGAAATATGCTGACATCTCATTGACAATTGAAAATACATAGCATATTTAGAGTTAAAGCATGTTCAATTGATAAATATCATGCAAAGATCCAAGTGCAGACACATTATTTTGGTAAATAACTGTGTAGAATAACCTATCTATGTAGCATCTTTACAGGAAACAGAATCTGATCAATCAACGTAAGGCCCCTTGAACTGGAAAATAGCAACACACATCAACCGCTGAGTAACGTCAGCAGATTATGAACTAATCCACGGAGACTTGGGATCATGAATTCTTTGAATTCATTGTATCTTTCAAGATGAGTAAAGGTTGTTGTATAACTTTTATTCTTTATTTGTTTATGACTAAGATCATGATCAACATGGCCTAGTGTTCCACACTCTTGGTTGTTTAGGGGGATTATTGTTACCACTATTATTGTTATAGTTGTTATTGTATCCCCTATCAGGATAACTAGATCTATCATTGGCATATCCTCTATTCTGATTTGGCTGAGAATAGAAATTCTGACTCCTCAGATGAGTGATCTCAGTAGTGAGTTTCCTTAGTTGTGCTGATATCTCTTTAATTTCTTCCTTTTCTTCCTGAACTTTAGCTACTACATTCTCTGTTTGGGGTTTAAAGAAGGAAGAGCCACTGTTATTGTTATTAGTCTGTTCCACAACCTGAGGTACATGTGTATGTCCTGGATATTATAGCACTTGACCATTTCTATTTGGAGGTGGCATGATACTGAGTGGAGGTATCTGTAAAGGACTTGGCATTACGGCTGGAGGTATCATGGCTCCATTGGTCTGTTGTTGAGCAGGATATGTAGGATAAACAAGGAGTGTAGGAAATGCATTATTAGGTGTGGGGGTAGGAATCAACTATTGATTGACTTTGACAGCTTCCTCAAAAGCTCCTGCCAAGGTTGTGACACCAAGATGTGTTCTCTTGATAAACATAGAAGTCAGGGGATATAATGCTAAGTAGTATATACTCCTAGCACCTTCATCTGCCACAATATAGGGAGCAACCAGCTTTGAGAGCATCTTTTGGAATCTTGCATTGAAATTGGCAATAGGTTCTCCCTCAAATCTCTTGATTATGGCAAAGAGATGATAATTCATTGAAGGATCTATAGGTATTTTGAATCTATCCTTAAAGGCTTTCTCCAAGGCAGCCCATGAACCAACTGAACCTTGACCAAGACTGATATACCAATTAGATGCCTCTTCCCCTAAGGAAAATGGAAATAACATGCATATGACATCCTAATGTTTAATTCTTGCTCTACAACAGGCTTCCTTGAATGTTCTAATGTGATCATCAGCATCCTGATATGGATGATATTTAGGACAAATCTTATTAGGATTTTTAGGTAAAGGATGATATCTAGTGAAAGTCAGAGGTGATTCTGCAGTAAAGAATGACATTGTGACTGGTGGAGGTTGGATTGGGGGAGTGACAGGTGGTCCTGTTCATATTTGCAACCCGATAGGAGTTGTTGGAGTGTGTTATGGTGAAGCTCCTAATGCACTAGAACCAGGAGAATGATGGATATCTATATTCTAGGTCTGAGTCCCTAGATAGGAAATTCCTCAAAGAGTCCACTGGATCTAGACCTAGTATTAGGCCTGAGAGCTGGGATTTCTCCAATTTAAGAAAATTTGTCTTATTTACTGCAAAGGTTAGCTAAAACCCCTGAGAAAAGGATGTATTTATGATAAGAACCTAAAACTGACTAGATATTTATGCAATATTTGTAGAAATGATGCAAATATGAAGTGATGTGAGACATTTGGACACAAGCAACAGGATATCAGGTCTCTTAAGTAAATTACTTCAAAACTTTAGCAAAAAAAAACTTGAAAGAGAACTTATCTTTTGAATATCACAGCGATCAACCACAAAGCTTAAAATATTTACGCTCAATTTTGAAAACTTTGCAACGGACAAACATAAATGGACTCAAAACAACAAATCTTTGCATAAATCTTGAAGCATAAAGCTGCGTGAGTATTACATTTTCTTCTATGTCACTGAATTACCCCTAGATATTCATCATGGCCCTCCTTTTAGCACCAATGTATGTTGATGATGATTGTTAGTCATAACAACATGCATACAAATTTGCACAACAAACCTTTATTATCTTGCAAAGTATGATCAACCTAAGATAAGTTGATGACTCCAAGTCTCTGTTGATCAGGTTAGGATCATCTGACGTTACTCAGAGGTTGATGTGACATGTTGTTTTCCATGTCAAGGGGTCTTACATTCGTTTAGGTGATCGGTATTGCATTGTATTTTGTAAATTCATTCCACAGAGATGTCAATTCTACTCTATTTTCAAAGATTACCGTGATATTTGTAAGTTTGATCAATTCTTTTGATCATTGATCATTATGCACTTACTCCTTCTACACTGCGTATTTATTTAAATGATGTGTCTATAAGTGGATATTTATTAGTTTTGACATGCTTTCACTCAAAATATGCTCTGTATTTTCAATTGCTCGCTGGATATCTACATATTTCATATTTATTTGCTTTTGATTGTGTGTTATTTGAAATTATGGTGATAATATGTACTGAAATTCAAAGAAATTTAAAAGAATACTTCTACTTTTAGTGAACCTTTAGTTATTGAATCACATACACATAAGATACATTCATGGAGAGAAGAAATCAAACCATAGGTCACCAGGTCATTCCACAGCTAGATATGGTTGATGATAACTTCAAAGGAACTAGGAATGAAAACAATACATGCAGGCTGAAAAGCACTCCAAGGGACGCAACTAATCAATGTATATATCCATATTTCAATCACAAATTACTCAAGATTTACAATGATTTGTAATCAAAATATCTTCTCTTTCATTAAGTATGCCAAATATGTATATTCACAAATAACTTTGAAATGAGTCCTGAATTCTTCATCAATCAGATTTCAATTAAGTTTTGAATGACTAAAAGATTGCACCCCTGCACCTTTTATAGAATAAGGTGAGGAGGCAGTTACAATTGACCAACGGTCCAGATTTATCAATTCAAATCAACGATTGACAACTCTCCTATGACTTAGTCAACTTTCTCTTGTGGCACAGGTTGCTAGCTGGCAACCATCTGTATGACTCACTATTTATGAGTACCTCATGCATAGTTCACTTAGTGATGCATCTTCATTCACTCTTCAGGTTCTCCTTCTTCATTTTCTTCTTGCTCATCATTCTCTTCATCTTCATCACTTTCACCATCACTATCACTTTGATACACATTCTCTTGTATGTGGACCTTTACTGTTGTCCTGATATGTTCATATGCTTGCACTATTTTATCAACCTCTCCCCCGTCTTGGATTCTAGCTTTTGCTATTGCATGTTTATGAGATTGGAATTTAGCCTTGAGAGCTTCTAGCTTACCTTTCCTACTGTTTAATGTCTCATTGTATGTTTCTACTTTAACTTTCATTCTCATAATTCTATCCATTAACTCTTCTGTCAAGTGGGCGAGAGGGTCATCTACTACTGACTTAAAATTATCATGCAGAGCCTTAATAGCAAAGTCCACATCCTGATTCTCAATTTTGCCCTCTATTTTCCCTTTCAAGGCCTCCAAGATTTCTACTTCATATGCCATCATGCTATGCAATTTAACACAAATATACCTGAGTTTGCCGCTGCACTTCTTCAAGACATCACACTCAAACCTGATATCCTCATATCATGTACTTGTTATTAGGGCAGTATTATTATCTAATACTTTATTACTTATCAAAATCTATGAATCAATTCTCTTCATCTCACTCAGAGAAGTCAGGTCCTTTTCCAATTGAAATGACCATTTTCCTGTATCATTCTGCATTTTGTCTACTTTCCTCTTTAGGCTACTCAAATAATTCCACCTCTACAGAGAGGTTCTCAATACATCTTTAGCTACAGTGAGAGCTGAAAACATCTATTTTTCCATCACCATTGCCTCATGTTTCATTAGGTCCAATTTGGTGACCTCTTCCTGTGATATGACAGTCAATGGGACTGTAGGATCAACTGGTACATTATCAGGGTTAATTAACTCTTTCATGAAAGAATGCAATTGAGCAATATGCTTCTTATGTACTTTATTCTTCTCTTTTTCCTTCTTCACCCTTTGGGTTAAAGAATCAATAATATCCTTCCCTTCTTGACCTTCCTGGTCTTCATTGGTGTTACCTTTTGAGTCGCCCTTGTTTATTTATGTGTCGGTAATATTTCTTGAACAAAAGCCGGTTTATCGTGCTATATTTCCGGTCATACCCTTGTTCCGTAAATCGGCTCTTGGTCCTTCAATTTTTACCCGTGCATCGCCTTTGTAAACAAAGTTACTTAAGGTTTGAACCTTTGAACCCGAACCATTCTCAAAGTCCAAGGTTCAATGGTTCAATGTGTCTGAAGTGTCATATAAAGCAAGTTGTCTTGTGTTTGCCTCAAGCGTCTTGGAACTTTCGGGTTGAACTCGAACCTTTCGCATGAACTCTTCGGAAAGGTTCAAGGTTCAAAGTTCAAGGTTCAATATTCATAGCCTTTTCATCCGTCAGGTCGCGCAGTTGCCTTATATCATGTGTCGTTGAACCTTCCGCTTGAACTCTTCCGCGGGGTTCAATAGTTCAAAGTTCAAAGAGTTCACTGTTTCATAATTCGGGGCCTTATACTAGAAGCCGCATAACTTTCTGTCGGTCTATATAACCCTTGTGTCATTGAACCTTCATATTGAACCATGTCTTCCCAAGTTCAACGGTTCATGAGTCAAGTCCTTGTTTCCGTAAGATAGTTTTTCGACCCAATCCATAAGGTCCAGTTGGCATGTTTTGAACCTTCATATTGAACCACCGCGTTGAACCATGTCCCAAAGGTTCAATGGTTCAATGGTTCAATGGTTCAATGGTTCAAGGATTTGATAAATTTGGTCCCATTTGCTCCCACGGTCTTCCAAGCCAAATTTAGCAGGAAAGTTGGAGGAGATTTTGTTAGAAACTCATCATAAAAGCGAGAGCTCTAATTTAACAGAGGCTACGGATAATTATTGTACCTCATGATGGCGCGTGAACATTACTTGCTATTAATGAACAAATCAGAGTTCACATCTCTTCAAATATTTTTGGCACGTATTGTTCTGAGCAACAATCATTCATTCTGGTAAGTGCCATTATTAACCAAGAACAAACCAATTTTAGCAAGTAATCATACTGTGCAACGCGGAGAAGAATAGCGCTGGAAGTGTAAGGCTCTCATTTTTCAAGTTTTCGCAGTGAATTCAAATTTCCTGAAGGTGAGTTCTGTTTCCCCTGTACTATTCTGAATTCTTATACTGGAAAGAAGAGCCCCTGGAATTTCTGTTATTTTTGAATTTCAAATTGCTATATCATAGTCTTCCAAATATGTCTTTGAAGTCTACATGTTTGGGGGATGAACACGGCCCCAGTCTTATTTATTCCCACTCAGAGTTTGGAGACACCGCATTAGTTCAGTATGATTTAGAGGAGTTCATAGAAAGAACAAAAAACCCTGTCCAAACCCCCACAATGAAGAAAATCGTAGACAGTGGTTTAGTGGAAGCTGCAGCTTTCCCTCAGGCAATATTATGTCCAGAGTTGGTTCAAGAATGTATAAACAGATATGACCCCCAGGACAGATGTGTCAGAAAAGCAAACGGGGATGTGTTATTTCACGTTGACAGACAAACCCTCATGTCTGTGATGAAGATACCGCCTAATGAGGCGTATTCTAATCTTGACATTACTTCCTCCAATGGGTATTTCTCAGAAAAGAGACCAACATACAAAAGTGTGATAGCAAGAAATTGGCTGCTAAAATTTCAAAAAGGCGGTTCAAGGCTGCCCAGACCCCTTACTAGAGATCATTTAATACAGGAAGTAAGGGATATTGTGGTGTTATTGAACAGATTGAGAGGCAATCAACATGCCTATTACTGGGAAGACTGGATGTATTTTTTTATACCAGTCGTCCTTTAGGGTGAACAATACTTGGATTGGGCTGAGATAATAGCTGACTGTCTGCATCAGAGTTTAAATAATCGTCTGGGTAACAGGGATTTCTTTATGTCTTCTTATCTGTTTTACTGTTTAGCATCCACAAGAGATTGGTTTGACCTGCCTCATGAGCCTTTAGATGAGAGCAGCAAAATTTATCAATATTACTCACAGTTGCAAAGAAAAAATTGTTATGAAAATTACAAGAGGATCAATGATGTCTTCACTGGGAAGATGACCTATGAATTGACAGGCAACCCAGGTAAGAGAATGACCAGTGAAGCAATGTAGCTAATCAGTATCTACGGTAGCTTTTTCATCCAATTCTCTGAGTTCACTTATATCAGAGTTGGGGGATTCGATGGTGAACCAATGAAGTTGCCCAGATATGTATTTGATCGTTTTGTACTAATGGAGGTATGTCGGCAATTGGCACATGTTGATAAAAAATTCCCATCAAAAAGGGGTTGTGGTATTTCTTTTCCTGTTGAACTTGGGCATTATTCATGCCTATCAACTTCTGATGCTTTAAATCTGGAGGTGAACCTCAAGAGGTTCAATTTTCAATTCTTCACTGCTAGGGCCAAATTCGACAGTAAAAGTTTTGTTAAAGATAACTTAGATTCTGGAACAGGGCACTCACACCTTCCTAAGCTGGAGGATTATTGGATGGATTGTCCAGATGAATTTGAAGTTAGGAGAAGGTTATGGTGCAGATTTTCTTTAAGGCAAATAATTACCTTTAATTTAGACATGGACATTTCTGGAATTCTTGTTGATGATGAAGAAGTGGTTGATCCACAATTTGAGAAGGTGGAGCACTTACCCATTCCAGAGGTGGACTGGAGCAAGAGGGAGGAGGACAAGATTGAAATTAAGACCCTCCCGGTGATAAGGAGGACTGAAAAATGGTTGAGAGAAAAGAGGCAACAGGGGTCTCAAAATAAAAATGTTCAACAATTATCTTCAGTGGTTGCATCACCGCTTCCCCTGGATCCTTCTAATCAACCTCTTGCTATCTGTGGTGCAGGTGCTTCCGAGCCATCACCTGAGAAGAGCCCTGTCACCAAGAAATCTAGAAGGGTCCTCACAGATATTCTGCCTTCTCGTGTCACCAGGCTGAGAACCAAAGGGAAAAGGAAGAAGCTAGTTTCTGAAACAGTAATTGTGGATTTGAACTCAGAAGAAGAATCAAAAGAGCCTATGGGGGACAAAGGGCCAAGCCCAACTAGAACAGAAGTAGTTGACACTAGTTCACAGTCAGAGGATGTTTTGGATACTCCTGAGATGTTGATGATTTCAGATAAACCCTCTGATGGAGAAAAACTTAGGAAGACAACCCCGGCACCGAAGTGGCTAGAGAGCTCTATATCTGACAAAAAGAAGGTGGTTCCTTTCGCTCTCCCTCTGGAAGACATGGTAAGTAAATGTCTGGGGAAGACCCCCAAGTCCAAGAGACTTAAAACAACATCCAGAATCAATATCGACCCAAACACTAGTCACTGGAGTGCAGAAATAGCCAAGCCAGTGACCGAGGAAGAGGTTCAAGATCCTACAGTGCATGATTTCACTGTGGAAAGGATAGACCTCGGTACTGCCTCCAGAGCTGCAGATGTACACCATCTTGAAGCTTCCACCAAGAAAATGGTCAGTCGAACGGTGAAAGACGAGAAGGACAAAAGAGAGTTAAAACAGGCTCTACGTTCAATGGCAGAGTACATTGAGGCCATTAACAATCCTAACCCACAGCCTATCTCACAGGTCCCCTTGTCTTTCGACCCAAAGTCACCCGTCAACCAGAAAATGTTAGATCAAGTTCATAGGAGCAAAATGGTCTCAAAAACATTTGATAGCTGGTTAGACAGCATTGAGCAAAAAGGAACTGAGTATATTCATGAACTCAAAGGCATATATGACCTGACTGCTACTACCATTGAAGATCTTAAAGCACAGGTTGCTGTCTGGGCTAAGGACGAAGGCAAGTGGACCAGTGTGATGAACCAAATAGAGGAAGTTCGAAAATATGGGCTGGAGAAGTTTTTGGCAGAGATGAAACTGACTGGTGTGGATGAGGATTTATTGTATGTAAACAAAAAGAATATTGAATGGAGGAACTCCATATCTCGACAAGGACGCTTTGAAGTCTCAAAGCTAATTAAGGAGATAACGGACTTCACTCAGTCATTGCAACATGATTTACAATGTATCGATGTGAAATACTTGAAGGATGATGGAAAGCCTGTAGAAGATGTTGAAGCAGTAGTCCAATCCTTCAGAGATAAAATCCGCTTTGTTAAAGAAAATGATAATATTCTGATTGAGGATTTCTCCAGAGTTTCTAAAGTCGAATCCCTGCTCTACCTCTGCATCGACGCACTCCCTGAACACAAGGAAAAATTTGGGAAAATGCGAAGGGAAAAGGAGGTCTGGAAATTGAGGATGAAGCATATAGGCATACCAAACTTTCCTAAAATTCAGGAGTTCGTGGCTGCCTTTCAGGAGTGGAGAACCCAGCATGCTTCCCAGGCTCTCGACAGCAAATCAGGGGATGCTGATTCATCGCCCCAGTCATAACCTCATCAGCTCTTTCTTTTTCAGTTCCTTAATTTATGTTATTTCTGGCAACTTTGATCTTTTATAATCAGTTGTTAAAACTAAATCCCGTATGGGTCAGAGTGATGTTAACTTTGGGTTTAATTTGCTCGAGGACATGGTTAAGGCTTTCATATATATATGTTTTTCAAAATTTTTAAAAGGACAGAAGTTAGAGAAAGAAAGGAGGAAGGGATTTGCAGAAAAACTGTGTTTATTTTTTTACATTATATGATGATTGTTTGAGTAAATTTTCATCTGTGAATGAGAAGAGGAACGATTGCTGCGTATTTGGATCTGTGCATCTAAATGTGTGAAATTTGATTTTCTGTGAGAAATCTTCTTTTACCTGGTAATTACTCTTTGTTTGAACAACCCATCATATGTGTTATTTTCCTTACTAGTTCAGCAAGTTTGTATAAATATATTCATGTATTCGAATGTACTAAAATAGAACCCGTGCATTCTATCCTGCTGCTGTATGAATTTATCGCATTCATTACATGGCTATGTATGGATGTTAGTCAGCCTTAGGCGTTTTCTGGTTAAAAATGCATTCAGTTAGCTGAATAAGCTAAAATTCATTGAAAATCATAAAGGGAGCTGTACCTAAATTCAGAGGGGAACTAATTCAAAAGGTTCACCCATTTGTTGTTTAACTCATTTGTTCTTGAAAGAAGGGTATAGAGTCAGAATAAGTAATTTTCAGAATAAGGGCAAATCTGTTAACCAACAGTTTTTGGCGACTCTGCTGGGGAAATTTTGATAAAATCATTAATTAAAGATTGATCACCTAAATATGAAGCAACAATGGTGCTTCCACATGAAAACATAATTCCTGTTCTGCAACCCAACCTTGGATTTCAAGATGAGCAGGAAGATATTATTGGCCAACTGAATACCCTTGCCTGGCGTACTCGTCGGAATAGTGAAGATTACAGAAGAGCAAGTAGAGTATTAGAACAAGAAGAAGAATTGGCCGATAACCTGAGAGTGCTGTTACTCAGGCAGAGAAGGAGGCAGGCACGAAACGCTGCAAGAAACCAAGCCCTTGAGGTACAAAGAAATCAATAACTGCCTATCCAGTTTCAATATTTTAAGCTGGATTCTAGACCATACACCAGGTCTTCGAGAAGAGAGGGAGTTGAGGACCCTATTTTTCAAACACTGCAAAGTCTTAATTTCCCTTATATCCCTACTCGTGCAAGAAGAGCAAGAAGTAGACCCCCTAGTCCTCCTAAATCTTCTACTTCCTCTGTTTGTCAAGCTTTAGTCCTTTCAGGCACTGCTATCCCTTTAGCCATAAATTTTCTACCCATGGCTCAACCTTGGGGAGCTGCCATAGGGCCTCTGAACCTAGGGGCCAACCTAAATCCATTACCTAAAAATGCAAGAGAGAATTTGCCCAGGTTCAATGGAGATGGTAAAACATCACCAGAAGAACATTTATGTGCTTTTTCAGCAGCATGCAGTGTGTTAGGTGTTCAACACCAGGATGTTGCCATAAGGCTTTTTGTGCAGACTTTGACTGACACTGCTGCACAATGGTTCTACCACCTGACTGATGCCTCAATTACGAATTGGAATGAAATGAAGACTGCCTTTGAAAATAGGTTCAAGAGTGCAGAGGACGAACACTACCTCCTTGCATAGCTGACTCAACTTAAAAAGGAGATTCATGAACCTATGAGGGAGTTCATGGCCAAATTTAATAGAATTGTGAATAAAATCACTGCTACAAAAAGACCGTCTGGCGAAAATCAGAAATGTTTCTTCATTAATGCTATGCCTCCTAATATTAGCTTCCATCTCAGGAGAGGTGTAATTGCCGATTTGACAGCTACACAAAACCTAGCAGTCGGATTGGAGGATGATCTCATCATGGCCGGCAAATGGAAGAGGGAGGTTCAGGTGCCAAATGCCCAATCCTCATCTTCTACAGACCCTATAGTGCAGAGGTTGGTTAATGATATGATTGCCTTAAAGAGGCAACTACCTAAGGCTGGCGCCCCTTTCCAACAACCGTACCAAGATATGAGCAGAAGAAATTTGAATCAACAAGCGAATACTGGAAGAACTTTACCCCTGACGGCAGCACAGCCAAGACTGGCTATTGAACCTGCTCCTGGGAGAGGAAACATGTGTATTTTTCACTTGACCACCGACCATGATGGAAATTCTTGCCCAAAAATGCTCAGGTACACTCAGATGACTGCTACTCAAGATATGCTAGGAGAAGCCACAGAAGATGAAAGGAACTACGAGGAACCTGGCGGCTCTGAAATACACTTCCTTGAATATGAGTCTGATTCAGAAAGGGGAGGTGAAATATTGGTAACCCTTGAAGACCCTTCATGTGCTGTGCTCACTAGGGGTCAGAGGAATATGAAATCTTCTAATACTCAAGAAGTACCTGGCAAAGGTAAGGAGCCCTTAACTAGAACTCATGATGCTAATTTGAAAGCTCAGGAAAATAGATTGCTACATAGAAATGAGCTAGATGCTTCCTTTGCTATTGTAGATTTCTGTAAATCTACAAAAATTCAAATTTCTCCTATTGAATATCTTAAGTTGAAACCTACTGAACTTGACAAATTAGTCAAACATGTTAAAGGTAGTCCTGCACAAACTGAATTTGTGAATCAATTGGAAGTTGATACTGAATCCCCCATTGCTAGATTATTTGCTTCCTCATCTAAGTCATCCTCATCTACCCCTAAAACAACTTCAAATTCATCTGCCAATGCTCCTTATACTGATTTGAAACCTAATCCTTTTTATGTGTCTCTATTTATCAATGGCCATAAACTTAGCAACTGCATTATAGATTCTGGAGCTTCTGATAACATTATGCCCTCCTCTGTGGCTAAAGCCCTAGGATTATCACTCACAAAAACATTTGGAAGATGTTATTCTATGGATGGAAAATAGGTTTCCTTGATTGGGCAGATTAAAGATGCGCGAGTTGCACTTGCGGCTTATCCTGACAAGAGGGTAAAATTGACTATTTTGGTAGCAGATATTCCTACCAGTTATGGAATGCTTTTGAGCAGGACATTTTGCAAGGATTTGGGTGGACAAATCAAACTGGATTGGTCAGAAGCCACAATCTTAGTGGGAAAGTAGAAAGTGAAACTGGAACCTGAGCCCAAGTGCAAATTCACTGTCTATCCCTCTGATGATCCCAAGGCATAGATTTTGTTTAAAGAATGTGAATTTGGCAATTATTTCTTCTCCTCTGAACAGAGCTGTGAGCCACAACCCAAAGAAGAATTAATGAAAAGACCTATACCTTCGGATGACCTATGGGTTATGGAATTTGATGGCAGTTGTGCTACTGCTGGTTCAGGGGCTGGGGTCGTGTTAATCTCACCTGAAGGTGAATTGTTTTCTTATTCTTTTAAGCTAGAGTTTAAAAACACCAACAATACTGCAGAGTATGAAGCCTTACTGCTCGGATTGTTTGAAGCCAAAGATAAGGGTGTGAAGGTACTTAAGGTAAAGGGTGATGCTGAACTAATTGTGAAACAAGTAAGGGGAATCTTTTCTGTGAAGAATGAAAGACTAAGGCATTATAGAAATAGGGTATGGGATGAAATCGAATATTTTGATGCTTTCTCTATAGAAACAATTCCCAGGGATCTGAATTCCCGAGCAGATTCTCTGGCAGTATCAGCTTCTCTCCTTTTGCCACATCTAGATTTCAAGAAAGATTCTTATAGGATAGAAATGATATATCGCCCTAATGTCCCTGACAATGCCGAGAGCTGGCAGGTCTTTGAAAGTGATGATCAAATCAAAAAAAATTTAGAAAATGCCGAAATGTTCCTGGGGACCTATTTTGAGGGTTCCGAAATAGAGTGTAAAGAATTCAGTCCTGACCCTGGGATTAATCCAAGAGATGACATGATTCAATTAAAGGGGAACAAAATCCCTAAAGGGCTTGTCTCTTTGGAACATCTGTTTTCTCGAAGAGATGAATATGTTAAAGGCAAACTGTCTTGTGTTCCTGATAAGGCAGAGGATTATGAGAAGATAAATATTGGAGATGAAGCTGATCCTAAATGGGTATCCATCGGTAGGTGCTGCTCTTCGGAAGAGAAAAACAAATTGATTAAATTGCTAATCAAATATAAGGATGTTTTCGCCTGGTGCTATGATGATCTCAAAAATTTTAGACATGGACAGTTTCAACATCATATCCCTTTGAAACCAAATGCAGCTCCATTCAGACAAAAACTGAGGAATTATAATCCAAAAGTTGCTGAAGCCATTTTCAGGGAGATTGATAAAATGCTAAAAGCAAGAATTATCTATCCAATACATCACTCCACTTGGGTGGCAAATATTGTTCCAGTATGAAAGAAGAATGGAGAAATAAGGATTTGCGTTGACTTTAGAAATTTGAACCAAGCCAGCCTGAAGGATAACTATCCCTTGCCTGTGATGGACCACATCTTGCAGACAGTTGCTGGGTCTGAAATGATGTCTATGCTGGATGGTTTTTCAGGTTACAATCAGATAGGTGTGGCTGTAGAGGATCAATATAAAACAGCTTTTACCACACCTCGGGGAACCTTTGCCTATAATCGAATGCCCTTTGGCTTGATCAATGCAGGAGCAACTTTTCAGCGGGCAATGGATTCGTCTTTCAGGGACCTGAAGAACAGGATCATTGTTATTTACCTTGATGATTTAACTGTCTTTTCCAAGAATAGAGAAGATCATTTGAGAGATCTGGAGTCTGTCTTGCAAAGGTGTCGGAGCCACGGCATCTCACTAAACCCCAAGAAGTCAGTTTTCTGTGTGACTGAGGGAAAATTGTTGGGACACCTAGTTTCAAAAGATGGAATCAGGATCGACCCAGAGAGAGTCAGGGCAATTCAACAGCTTAGGCTTCCATCAAACAAGACTGGAGTCAAGTCCTTCTTCAGTCAAATCAATTTCCTCAGAAGGTTCATTCCTGACTTTGCTGAGATTACGAAACACATTGTTGGGATGATAAGTGAAAAACAACCCTTCAAATGGAGTGAAGTTGCTAAGAAGGCGTTTGAGGATATGGAAGCGATTGCAAATACTCCCACTTTGGTAAATCCTAATTTTCAAAAGGATTTTATTATTTACTGTTATGCTTCGGAACACACCATGTCAGGCATTCTGTTACAGAAAAATGAATTAGACGAAGAGGTTCCTATAGCTTTCATGAGTGTTCCCCTTAAAAAGCATGAGCTGAAATATTCTTTGGTTGAAAAACAAGCTTTTGCTGTAGTTAAGGTTGTTAAACAATTCAGGTATTATATACTTCATTCCCATTCAGTTGTATTTGTTCCAAGCTTAGTTGTGAAAAGTATTTTGACTCAGCAGGAAGTGGGATTAAATAATAGAGCAACATGGGTTGCTCAAATACAGGAGTATGATCTGGAAATTAGGCCTACTAAGCTGATCAGGGGTCAAGGTTTATGTAAGTTGATCGCTGAGAATAAAGAGCAAGAAGGAGAGGGACTCCCCACAGTCTTATTGGTAAGCTTGCAGGATCCATGGTTTCTGGATGTGGCACATTATCTTACATATGGTGACTGTCCTAATCACCTGACTCCTAAAGAGAAAAGAAACTTGAAGCTGAAAGCTGCAAAATATGTTATTTGGGGAGATGTTCTTTACAAGAAAGGGTTAGATGGGACTTTTATGAGATGTGTGGATAAAGAACAGCAGGATAAACTCTTGGAAGTTTTCCATGATGAAGCTTGTGGTGGACATTTTTCTTCTTCAGTCACAGCTTTCAAGATTCTCAGAAATTGTTACTACTGGCCGGGGATGTTCAAGGACGCGTACAGGTGGGTGGCTAATTGTGAGAAGTGTAAAATGTTCTCGGGAAGGCCACAACTTGCAGCTCTACCTTTGAGGCCTGTTGTTGTTGAAGAACCCTTCAAACAGTGGGGATTGGATTTTATTGGGCCTATCTCCCCCCCCTCAAGTGCAGGGCATACCCATATCTTAACAGCAACAGATTATTTCACAAAATGGGTTGAGGCAGCCCCTGTAAAAAGAACAACTTCCGAGGTGGTTTGTGATTTTCTCAAAGAAAATATTTTGGTACGATTTGGTGTGCCCCAGAAAATTGTGGCAGATAATGCTACTAGTTTCTCTTCAGGAGAAATGACTTCTTTTTGTTATGAACATAGTATCTCTCTCTCTCTCTCATTCATCAGATTATTATCCCTAGGGGAATGGACAAGCTGAGTCCAGTAACAAAAACCTGATTGCTATCATGAAGAAACTGGTGAATGACAGCCCCAGGGATTGGCATAAGAAGTTATATGAAGCTCTATGGGCCAACAGGATAACTCCAAAAAGAGCAATTGGAATGGCACCTTTTGAATTAGTGTATGGGATAGGTGCCCAATTATCTTTACCTTTGGAGCTGTCTACAGCCAAGCTGCAAAGTGTAATTGAGGATCAGTATTTCCAAGATTCCCTGGAAAAGAGGATTATGTATTTAACCAAAATTGAGGAAGAGAGAAATGAGCTGGTTGACCAAATCACTGTACATCAGGCCAGAGTCAAAGAAATTTTTGACAGAAAGGCAAGACCCAGGAAGTTTATGGAAGGAGATGAAGTACTACTGTGGGACAAAAGGAGAGAACCAAAAGGTGCACACAGTAAATTTGATTCTCTTTGGAGAGGGCCTTTTAAGATTCACCAGGTGTTGGGTCCAAATTCTTTCAAATTGGAATACCCTGATGGAACTGTTTTACCCCTGTCCTATAATGGACACAATCTCAAGCTGTATCGTTTGTAAACAGGTTCCCCTGTTTTGTACATAGTCTTCCCTTTGTTTCATTTTGTGTTTCCTTTCCTGTTTTTGTTCGGTCCCGTCTTGTTTCTTTCTTTCTTTCTTTTGTTTTCCTTTTCTGCGAACCAGAGCTTCTGAGTTCTCTGCAATTTGCCATAAAATGTAGTCCCCAGTCAGAGCCAGTGTTACCTTTTGAGTCGCCCTTGTTTATTTATGTATCGGTAATATTTCTTGAACAAAAGCTGGTTTATCGTGCTATATTTCCGGTCATACCCTTGTTCCGTAAATCGGCTCTTGGTCCTTCAATTTTTACCCGTGCGTCGCCTTTGTAAACAAATTTACTTAAGGTTTGAACCTTTGAACCCGAATCATTCTCAAAGTCCAAGGTTCAATGGTTCAATGTGTCTGAAGTGTCATATAAAGCAAGTTGTCTTGTGTTTGTCTCAAGCGTCTTGGAACTTTCGGGTTGAACTCGAACCTTTCGCATGAACTCTTCGGCGAGGTTCAAGGTTCAAAGTTCAAGGTTCAATATTCATAGCCTTTTCATCCGTCGGGTCGCGCAGTTGCCTTATATCATGTGTCGTTGAACCTTCCGCTTGAACTCTTCCGCGGGGTTCAATAGTTCAAAGTTCAAAGAGTTCACTGTTTCATAATTCAGGGCCTTATACTAGAAGCCACGTAACTTTCTGTCAGTCTATATAACCCTTGTGTCATTGAACCTTCATATTGAACCATGTCTTCCCAAGTTCAATGGTTCATGAGTCAAGTCCTTGTTTCCGTAAGATAGTTTTTCGACCCAATCCATAAGGTCCAGTTGGCATGTTTTGAACCTTCATATTGAACCACCGCATTGAACCATGTCCCAAAGGTTCAATGGTTCAATGGTTCAATGGTTCAATGGTTCAAGGATTTGATAAATTTGGTCCCATTTGCTCCCGCGGTTTTCCAAGCCAAATTTAGCGGGAAAGTTGGAGGAGATTTTGTCAGAAACTCATCATAAAAGCGAGAGCTCTAATTTAATGGAGGCTACGGATAATTATTGTACCTCATGATGGTGCGTGAACATTACTTGCTATTAATGAACAAATCAGAGTTCATGTCTCTTCAAATATTTTTGGCAAGTATTGTTCCGAGCAACAATCATTCATTCTGGTAAGTGCCATTATTAACCAAGAACAAACCAATTTTAGCAAGTAATCATACTGTGTGACGTGGAGAAGAATAGCGCTGGAAGTGTAAGGCTCTCGTTTTTCAAGTTTTCACAGTGAATTCAAATTTCCTGAAGGTGAGTTCTGTTTCCCCTGTACTATTCCGAATTCTTATACTGGAAAGAAGAGCCCCTGGAATTTCTGTTATTTTCGAATTTTGAATTGCTATATCATAGTCTTCCAAATATGTCTTTGAAGTCTACATGTTTGGGGGATGAACACAGCCCCAGTCTTATTTATTCCCACTCAGAGTTTGGAGACACCGCATTAGTTCAATATGATTTAGAGGAGTTCATAGAAAGAACAAAAAACCCTGTCCAAACCCCCACAATGAAGAAAATCGTAGACAGTGGTTTAGTGGAAGCTGCAGCTTTTCCTCAGGCAATATTATGTCCAGAGTTGGTTCAAGAATGTATAAACAGATATGACCCCCAGGACAGATGTGTCAGAAAAGCAAACGGGGATGTGTTATTTCACGTTGACAGACAAACCCTCATGTCTGTGATGAAGATACCGCCTAAGGAGGCGTATTCTAATCTTGACATTACTTCCTCCTATGGGTATTTCTCAGAAAAGAGACCAACATACAGAAGTGTGATAGCAAGAAATTGGCTACTAAAATTTCAAAAAGGCGGTTCAAGGCTGCCCAGACCCCTTACTAGAGATCATTTAATACAGGAAGTAAGGGATATTGTGGTGTTATTGAACAGATTGAGAGGCAATCAACATGCCTATTACTGGGAAGACTGGATGTATTTTTTTATACAAGTCGTCCTTCAGGGTGAACAATACTTGGATTGGGCTGAGATAATAGCTGACTGTCTGCATCAGAGTTTAAATAATCGTCTGGGTAACAAGGATTTCTTTATGTCTTCTTATCTGTTTTACTATTTAGCATCCACAAGAGATTGGTTTGACCTGCCTCATGAGCCTTTAGATGAGAGCAGCAAAATTTATCAATATTACTCACAGTTGCAAAGAAAAAATTGTTATGAAAATTACAAGAGGATCAATGATGTCTTCACTGGGAAGATGACCTATGAATTGACAGGCAACCCAGGTAAGAGAATGACCAGTGAAGCAATGTAGCTAATCAGTATCTACGGTAGCTTTTTCATCCAATTCTCTGAGTTCACTTATATCAGAGTTGGGGGATTCGATGGTGAACCAATGAAGTTGCCCAGATATGTATTTGATCGTTTTGTACTAATGGAGGTATGTCGGCAATTGGCACATGTTGATAAAAAATTCCCATCAAAAAGGGGTTGTGGTATTTCTTTTCCTGTTGAACTTGGGCATTATTCATGCCTATCAACTTCTGATGCTTTAAATCTAGAGGTGAACCTCAAGAGGTTCAATTTTCAATTCTTCACTGCTAGGGCCAAATTCGACAGTAAAAGTTTTGTTAAAGATAACTTAAATTCTGGAACAGGGCACTCACACCTTCCTAAGCTGGAGGATTATTGGATGGATTGTCCAGATGAATTTGAAGTTAGGAGAAGGTTATGGTGCAGATTTTCTTTAAGGCAAATAATTACCTTTAATTTAGACATGGACATTTCTGGAATTCTTGTTGATGATGAAGAAGTGGTTGATCCACAATTTGAGAAGGTGGAGCACTTACCCATTCCAGAGGTGGACTGGAGCAAGAGGGAGGAGGACAGGATTGAAATTAAGACCCTCCCGGTGATAAGGAGGACTAAAAAATGGTTGAGAGAAAAGAGGCAACAGGGGTCTCAAAATAAAAATGTTCAACAATTATCTTCAGTGGTTGCATCACCGCTTCCCCTGGATCCTTCTAATCAACCTCTTGCTATCTGTGGTGCAGGTGCTTCCGAGCCATCACCTGAGAAGAGCCCTGTCACCAAGAAATCCAGAAGGGTCCTCACAGATATTCTGCCTTCTCGTGTCACCAGGTTGAGAACCAAAGGGAAAAGGAAGAAGCTAGTTTCTGAAACAGTAATTGTGGATTTGAACTCAGAAGAAGAATCAGAAGAGCCTATGGGGGACAAAGAGCCAAGCCCAACCAGAACAGAAGTAGTTGACACTGGTTCACAGTCAGAGGATGTTTTGGATACTCCTGAGATGTTGATGATTTCAGATAAACCCTCTGATGGAGAAAAACTCAGGAAGACAACCCCGGCACTGAAGTGGCTAGAGAGCTCTATATCTGACAAAAAGAAGGTGGTTCCTTTCGCTCTCCCTCTGGAAGACATGGTAAGTAAATGTCTGGGGAAGACCCCCAAGTCCAAGAGACTTAAAACAACATCCAGAATCAATATCGACCCAAACACTAGTCACTGGAGTGCAGAAATAGCCAAGCCAGTGACCGAGTAAGAGGTTCAAGATCCTACAGTGCATGATTTCACTGTGGAAAGGATAGACCTCGGTACTGCCTCCAGAGCTGCAGATGTACACCATCTTGAAGCTTCCACCAAGAAAATGGTTAGTCGAACGATGAAAGACGAGAAGGACAAAAGAGAGTTAAAACAGGCTCTACGTTCAATGGCAGAGTACATTGAGGCCATTAACAATCCTAACCCACAGCCTATCTCACAGGTCCCCTTGTCTTTCAACCCAAAGTCACCCGTCAACCAGAAAATGTTAGATCAAGTTCATAGGAGCAAAATGGTCTCAAAAACATTTGATAGCTGGTTAGACAGCATTGAGCAAAAAGGAACTGAGTA
This sequence comes from Cunninghamia lanceolata, assembly GCA_027924645.1. NCBI lineage: Eukaryota > Viridiplantae > Streptophyta > Pinopsida > Cupressales > Cupressaceae > Cunninghamia > Cunninghamia lanceolata. The sequence continues at coordinate 15,533,973 of BSBN01001215.1, read as the reverse complement.
TATTCATGAACTCAAAGGCATATATGACCTGACTGCTACTACCATTGAAGATCTTAAAGCACAGGTTGCTGTCTGGACTAAGGACGAAGGCAAGTGGACCAGTGTGATGAACCAAATAGAGGAAGTTCGAAAATATGGGCTGGAGAAGTTTTTGGCAGAGATGAAACTGACTGGTGTGGATGAGGATTTATTGTATGTAAACAAAAAGAATATTGAATGGAGGAACTCCATATCTCGACAAGGACGCTTTGAAGTCTCAAAGCTAATTAAGGAGATAACGGACTTCACTCAGTCATTGCAACATGATTTACAATGTATCGATGTGAAATACTTGAAGGATGATGGAAAGCCTGTAGAAGATGTTGAAGCAGTAGTCCAATCCTTCAGAGATAAAATCCGCTTTGTTAAAGAAAATGATAATATTCTGATTGAGGATTTCTCCAGAGTTTCTAAAGTCGAATCCCTGCTCTACCTCTGCATCGACGCACTCCCTGAACACAAGGAAAAATTTGGGAAAATGCGAAGGGAAAAGGAGGTCTGGAAATTGAGGATGAAGCATATAGGCATACCAAACTTTCCTAAAATTCAGGAGTTCGTGGCTGCCTTTCAGGAGTGGAGAACCCAGCATGCTTCCCAGGCTCTCGACAGCAAATCAGGGGATGCTGATTCATCGCCCCAGTCATAACCTCATCAGCTCTTTCTTTTTCAGTCCCTTAATTTATGTTATTTCTGGCAACTTTGATCTTTTATAATCAGTTGTTAAAACTAAATCCCGTATGGGTCAGAGTGATGTTAACTCTGGGTTTAATTTGCTCGAGGACATGGTTAAGGCTTTCATATATATATGTTTTTCAGAATTTTTAAAAGGACAGAAGTTAGAGAAAGAAAGGAGGAAGGGATTTGCAGAAAAACTGTGTTTATTTTTTTACATTATATGATGATTGTTTGAGTAAATTTTCATCTGTGAATGAGAAGAGGAACGATTGCTGCTTATTTGGATCTGTGCGTCTAAATGTGTGAAATTTGATTTTCTGTGAGAAATCTTCTTTTACCTGGTAATTACTCTTCCTTTGAACAACCCATCATATGTGTTATTTTCCTTACTAGTTCAGCAAGTTTGTATAAATATATTCATGTATTCGAATGTACTAAAATAGAACCCGTGCATTCTATCCTGCTGCTGTATGAATTTATCACATTCATGACATGGCTATGTATGGATGTTAGTCAGCCTTAGGCGTTTTCTGGTTAAAAATGCATTCAGTTAGCTGAATAAGCTAAAATTCATTGAAAATCATAAAGGGAGCTGTACCTAAATTCAGAGGGGAACTAATTCAAAAGGTTCACCCATTTGTTGTTTAACTCATTTGTTCTTGAAAGAAGGGTATAGAGTCAGAATAAGTAATTTTCAGAATAAGGGCAAATTTGTTAACCAACAATTGGCAAAACCTAGATCAACACTTGTGATTTGGAATTCCTCCAGGCTAATTTTGTATTTTCCCTTTTCAACTGTGGGAAGTGCTATCTGTGTGGTTCTTCTCCCTATGGTAGGATCTCTCTTTATGGCAGATGTTAATCTATTCTTCCTCCTTGGTTTCATCATTTTCTTAGAAAACAAGGTAGAAACATCAGACTCTTGAATTTCTGACATTTGTTCCATACCTATTTCTTTTCCTAGCCAATGAGGTACATCACCTCCAGATCCTTGGTGGCCTTTGTTAATATCATGTGTGTCCTTCTCTCCAGTGTCCGCTTCTATCCTTGGTGGAGAAGGCACCTTCTTGATTTCTTCCTCATGTATTTCCTCATGAGGGAGATCTTGTTGAAGTTCTTCTTGTTGAGGAGTTGCCTTCTGCAAAGGAGGATCCTGTGGAATTTCCACATTCTAATCCTATGCTTCATCCTATAATCCCTCCTTCAGATTTTCATCTTCTTTATTATTTTTCTCATCCTATGGCATATTGACCTCTTCAGAGGCTTGTGTATTTTGCCCTTGAGGATCACCTTGATCATCAGTCTTTTCCTATTCTCCACCCAATGCACTGATATCTTGTGGCTTAGAGTCCTCCTGACTTGATTTGTCTTCTATTCTTGGGACTTCTCCCGAATCTCCCTAAGTTTGAGCAACACCAGTGTCTGATATGTCCTAATTATCCCCACTCTTCTATTGGACTTCTGATATATTTGGTTCTGTGAGTGTCCCATGTTGTTGTTGACTTTGATCAGGAGCAGTACTATCCTTTTTTGCATGCTCTACCACTCTAGTCTTCTTTGGTTCCTTAGGTGCACATTTTTCCCTATTTGGGCTTATATCACCCCTATACGTTAAGTCTATGGCTGCAGGGCTAGTCACCTGCTCAACCAAATTGTCGAGCCCTATCTGTTGGGCTGCCCTTTCTGGGCTACCTTGTTTCATTTCTATTTGTTTTACTTCTTCCACCACTACCATCTGAGCTAATGGAGTTCCATGAGGAGTCACTCGGGTGTTGGAAACCACAGTTTCCATTTGTTGAGTGGCCACATTCTGAACCACCTCATCATTAGATAAGTCTATAGTATCATCTAGAGAGAAAGGAACACCCTGACTTGTCCTAAACATTTCTCTCGTTTGCTCTTCCACTTTCTCAGTTTTGAATTTAATTATTGTGGGACGAGGAACATCATACTGCAGTTCCTTCCTAAAAACTTCACCACCGGCTCCTCTCAAAATGATGGGGTCAGCACAGATATCCCCCCTCATGGTCGTTCTTTGTTTCTTAGGTGGCGACATCAGCGGCATCTCCCTCCTCTTCTTGCTGGCTACTAGCAACTCATCATCTTTAGGTTCCTTATTTAACTGTTCTTCTTCCAAAGGGATTCCCTCTTCCACCTCCTTCTGTAGGGTCTGGCCTTCCACCTGCATCTCTGTAGCTTCAACAGTTGGCTTCAAAATTCTTTTAGTCTTTGGTTTTTCCGTTAGAGGCTGCACAAACAATGTATATCCCTGAGCCGATGTAGATGTACCTGCATCCATAGTGGCAATCCTCTCAATTATCACCCCCTTTGGTTCATCTTCACCTTTCTTACCCTTAGGGGGGATTCTCTTTTGTTTTTCTGTAGGCAATCTTTCCCCATTGGATTTTCTCTTTTCAGTGAGGAAATCATCATATTCCTCATCAGACACCTCCTGCCTCTTCTTCTTAGTATCAACTATAAGGTCAACACCCCTTTTCTTTAATTTGGATATCTCTTCGTCTACCCAAGCCTGGGTTAGCTGGATCACCCCATTTGTCAGTTGATCTAAGGATATATCTTCCTGTTGTGTAAGATCTGGGGCCGATATGGTGTCATTATACACCTTTTTGTCCTCATATTCATTGGACATGATTTTCCCATCATCCTTACGTAGTTGTGCTGGCACCGGGATACAGTCAAAGGTTTTGATTTGATTCAAAATGAGTCTTTGATATTTCCTCCTTCTCACCTCAGCCTCATCATCACAATCAGTCCAAAAGTCTTCTAGATGCTTTTGATGTATTGGTTTTCCTAGTATCTTCTGAATCCTGCCATAAGGATCATATGATCTGGCCAGAGGAAATGGTTGAAGATACATCAATTTTAACCCCCAATGACATGCTTTATACTCTTTGAATCTGGGCACATGTACCAGCCCATGGATATTGGAAATAAAACTGGAGGTTTCTTCTTTTGTGCCTTGTAGGCTTCAACTATTATGGATACCTACCTAAGAAATTCCATCAAGACAACCCCATCAGTGGGGTATCTTGGAAACATAAGAGGTTGTCCCTCAAATCCTTAGATCCTAATATATGAGAAAGTGGCAAACTGGATAAACTAGGCTCCATGTCGATAAATAATTTCTTGAGCTTCCATGCTCAGCCTTTTAGTCCTATCCTCCTCCATAGTTCTAACCAGATGCATGGAGAATACATCATTTACCAGTTTGTAGTCTAGGAGGTATGCATTCCTTTGCAATTGGGGATAATGATCCCATATGTGTGCATCATCAGCATCACCACCAGCTTTACCCACTGTCTTCAAAGCATCAAAAGTTCCTTTATATGCACAAGAGTACACCACATATGAAGTCATGTAAAATAAACATGTTTGTCCTCCCAGGCTCCTCATTCCCTCATCCAACGAGTGACTGATGATCTTAGCCCATAGGGGTCAGTTGTCTGCATATAAGACCATTTGGATGATCCCAAACATGCAGTTCTTGAAATTTCCAGCATGAGGCCTACCAATCATCCTACTCAATAGAGCAATCATATATTGGTACTCATCATCAAAATCAAACTTGTACAGATGCGCGGGTAGTTTGGCTGAGGCGGCATATGTACTACTCTTTGATCTCCATTGGTATATCCTCTTCCTTGCATTTTTCTTGTTATTGTTATACTCTGTTTCCAATTTACGCAGGTCTACACTCACTACCTTCTTCCCAACTAGCAAATTGAAAGTGGCGGTAATGCCCTTAACTAAAAAGTCTGCATATATCCTCCCATGTTTCTCTACCTATCTGGTTTTAGGGTTGTAATTTCTTGTGCACTCTACTACCAACTCTGCAGCATCCATAGCATATAGAAAACCTGCTACATGCCACATACCTGAGACAAACACCCCATCCAGAATGGGATTATCCTTATCGTTGTCCAATCTTGTCGACCATACTGCCAGGTCCGTATCCCCTTGGTGTGTATCACCAATAACTCCATACTTGAACTGCACTCTCTCAGGCTGGACAAACATGGGCTTGAGGAACTCTGCCTTAGACTAATTTCTTCTGAGATCTGCCATGGATTCCTGCAATAAACATGATATATTTTACCCTATAGTGTCCACATGCATTTCTACAACATCATGTACTTCTATCATGTATACTCTGTATATTATTCCTCATTTTACCATTATACGTATTATCACAAAGCCATACCACAGTAAAAACAAATACTCTACCTGAAATTGTAGAAAATGATAATGGGAGGGTTTACAGTTACTTACCTAACAATTCTTTCTTTTGGATTAGATGATTGATTACAGAGGACTATAAACGCTTAAGATCACTCGTTCCATTACGTTGAAGGATCCAATCCGTTGACAGGTAGTTGTTTGAGGGTTTGACTTTGGAGCTCTATAATTTCTTGATTTATCACAAGGTAAATGAAAATGACCTTCAAATTTTACCTTTAAAGTAGATCAATAGGACAGATTAGGGTAAAAATGCGTTGTCCTGATCAAATATGTTGATCATCTACAGGGAATCCATAGATGCGGCCAAGTGTTCAATTTACATTTGTAATCGGTGGGAGTTCATCTACCACATTTAATTGCATTTAATGTCAAAAGGGGGGGTGATCTTCAAAAGATCAGGGGATATTCAAAACATGACCCCCCGGATAAAACAACCCCCGGCTTTTGAGCGGAATAACTGAATGCAAAGGATAGGGTGATATGGTCAACATTTGACCATGTGTATATCGAGTCATGAAACTAAGATCAGAGGCTATTCAAAATATGACCCTCGGATAAAATGACCCTCTCAGAAAAGATTGGGGTGACATCATTATGTTGGCGACATTGTTTAATTATTATGTTTTAATGACGTCATCATCATATTAAAGAATATAACGGATATTGGATATATACCTCCCCCGCGGTTTAAATGGAATGATCACGTCATCATCAGTGTGATTTCCTTCATTCATTGGAATCGGATGACGTCATCATCATATTGAGATAGGGTGATATTTGCGAAGAGGGTGATATTCGTAAGATGACTGATGTCAAAAAACATGACCCCCCGTGGGATAACTGAAGTCCTTTAACAGGTAGATATCGGTTCTTATTTAAATTTGACATTTGTAGATCGCACACCAGGTGATTATTAGGTGATAATCCTATATCAGGGTGATCTAATCAAATATGACTGATGTTTGAAATATGACCCCCTGCACGGGATATCAGGTTTGACCAAACTTTGACTCAACATAACTCTCTTCGCTTAGACAATTTTGGGGTGATCTAAAAGGCAAACCTGCTTGGAATTTTGTGTACTTTCCAACCATGAAGTTAATAATGGGAACTACTAACTTTGGCAATTGACTTCATCATAGTGACAAATCCACCCTCTTACAAAGTTACATGCATGACTGATTTTACCAAACTGCCCAAAATAGAAAACAAACAAGCCAAAACAGAAAGAAAAGTTGGGTCCCTCTTTTGTCAAGTCAAGATGGGGCATGTTGTGTAACCACACAACACTCATCTAGTAGAAGACTTTGCCAATTAAAGATACCACATGGGATGATGAAGATTTTATACAAAAGAATCTACACTTGATTAGCACCGAGGACAACGATTCTCTAAAGAGGGAGCATGCTACACCCTTAATCCTATAGTATGTATATGGTAATGAGTAGTCATCTTGTGGCTACCATAACTCTTATTTAAGTTATATAATCATTAATATAGTCTTATATAGGTAGTTAGGTCAACCTGGGTGGCATCCATGGCATAAGTATGGTATATATAAAAGGTAGAGGTTACTTATTATCATCATATTGTGTATTGTGTTCTTATTGAAGACTATTAGAGGTATCCCCTTTGAAGTGGCATATTATTATCAAGCATTTGTAGCATATTTACTATTATAAGTTCTTCTATTGTGTAATTTGTTTCATTACAACTTTCTTGCATAGGGATCTTGAGGAGGATATTTATATGTGATAGTATGATGGTTTTGTTGTGAAGGGAAAGGAACATTTAGTTTGTAGCTTGAAAATATCATTGTATGGTCTGAAGAAGTCACCCAGGATGTGGTATCAGAAGTTTGATGCATTTTCATCGAGTTTGGGTTTTGTTAGGAGTAAGGAAGATCATTGTGTTTATTGATGATCAAATTCTAATAATCATCTTATATGTGGATGACATGTTGTTTGTTGGTAACATCAAGGTGATGATTAGGGAGCTCAAAGCTTAGCTCTAGCATAGTTGATATGAAGGATTTGGGGATTGCAAAATATATTCTTGGTATGGATATCAATAGGGATAGGGTACACAATTTTTTTTGGTTAAGTCAGAGTAAGTATGTTGATAAAATTTTGAAATATTTTAGTATGCATGATTGCAAACCTGTGAGTATTCCTCTTCTCATTGATACTAAAATTTCTTTAGATATGTGTCCCAAATTAGATGATGATTTTGAGGACATGTCTAAGGGGCCTTATACTAGTGTTGTTGGTAGCCTAATGTATGCAATGATTTGCTTTCTAGACCAAATATTGTGTAGTGGGATTTTTTAGTAGGTTTATGTCTAACCCTAGTAAGGAACATTGGCACTTATGTTAAGAGGGTGTTTAGATATTTGTGGACTTCTGATTATTGTTTCTATTATTATGGTAGAAATGATGATGTTAATACATTGGACATATAGGGGTTTGTTGATGCAAAGTGGGTAGGTTACCTGGATAGTCAAAGGTCCACTAGTGGCTATGTGTTCTCTTTGTTTGGCGTTGTAGTTAGTTGAATGAGTAAGAGTCATCCCATGGTTGTTTTTCCACCATAAAAGTAGAGTATATGGTTACTACACATGTATGTAAGGAGGTAGTATGGTTACAGAGACTGTGTTTAGGTATTGGTTTTGATTTTAGGGTGGTTAGAATTGGTTGTAATAGTCAAATTACTATTTATTTGGGAAAAAAACCCATGTACCATGCTCATACCAAGCATGTTAATGTTCAATATCATTTTTTCTTGGGAGATAGCAGAGAATGGGAAGGTGATTTGTACCAAGCATGCTAATGTGCATTATCATTTTGTTCAAGAGATGGTAGAGATTGGGAAGGTGATTATGCAAAAGGTTGACACTCAGGATAATCTTGTAGATTCTTTGACAAAGCTAGTATACATAAAAAAGTTCTCTTGATGTAGGAAGGGCATGGGCTTAGGATCCTATAGTTGATGGTTCCTATGGATGCTACTACAATGTATAATATCAAGTGAGAGAATGTTAGGATTGTGTGATATTTAATTGCAATCCTATGAACATGATTGATGGGCCTGAAGCCCCCCCAAACCCCTTGACACCCTAACTGAAGTTGAAGGCTCCACAATGCAAGTTTAGTGTCATCCTTGCCCTCCCAATAAAAATTCCCCCTTTTTATCTTTTTTGGACACTTTTCACATTATTTTCTTGGCTTGTGGTTTTGGTGCCCATGATATTGTAAAACCATCATTTAGACATGCATATTAATAGATGCACATGCATGAGGGGTGGTAGTAGTGAGTTTTATAGAGATATCATAGGTATATAAGGATTGGCAAAAGGCTAAAGGGAGAAAGTGTGTTGTATATGTACTCTTGTGTTGAAGATTAATACATATGTGTGCCTCTCTTTGATGGTGGAGTTTTTTCCTGCAAAGTTTTTTCCATGTACATCTAGTATTATGTGTTTATTTATCATGGTTAATTAATTTCTATTTGCTTCCATATAAATCTCTTAAAGCGGAATCCAATGTTATATTAATAAAAATCAAATTCGCATACTTTTGAAGGACTAACATTTGTAATGTTTACATTGTTTTATCAACAAATTAGACTAAATCATTGATTTAAAATTGTAGCTTATTCATCGATTCAAAACTAATTTTAATTAAAATGTTAAATTAATTAAATTAAATGCTAAAACCAATACATAGACAACATCAATACAAAGTAATATTAAAAAATAAATTAAAGTACCACATATGTACTTTTATCCTTACAATTTAATAATGATTACAAATAGGATGTGTGATAATAAAACCTATAAGAACAATAAACATATTCGGACCTTTTTTAGTGCCATAAACAATCGCCAACCAACTCAACAAATCATTACTAAAAAATTGGATTCGAAGCATGGTCTTATCCCATGGTAAGAAAGTGGGTCCGTAACCAATACAAAAGCCCAAAATACCATCATCAAACTTTGAGAAGTTTCAAAGAAGCTTTTAAATGGAAGAAATGGTTCAAAGGACAATCACGGCCAACTCTATTCCATCATTACCTTTGCAATTTGTACCCTGCAATTGATGTCTCACACTATTTTAGGAAGTTTGTGATGTGGGGAATTTACATATAATTTATGAGGACCCTGCCTCTTACAATATTCCATTCCAAAACATGCATTTTAATATATAGCCACATCATGTGACCGATACAATGCAAGACGTGCAACATAAGTGTATTCAAAGGTAATAGTGTATGAAATGTTATTCACGAGGAGGAACGCTTCATCAAGATCTCATTTTTTTTTTCATTCTAAGTTTTGTCGAAACAATGAATTTGTGAGCAATAAGTTTGTTGATTGTTTTGAGGGTTTCTTCAATCTAGAGTGTGTTCACATTCCTTGCATAGAAAATAGTATATGAAATGTTATTCATGAGGAGGAACGTTTCATCAAGATCTCATTTTTTTTTTTCATTTTAAATTTTGTGGAAACAATGAATTTGTGAGCAATAAGTTTGTTGATTGTTTTGAGGGTTTCTTCAATCTAGAGTGTGTTCACATTCTTTGCATAGAAATTGATTATATATTTTTAGGAATATTATAAATTTGTTGATGGAGTTTGAAGTTGAGGATTATTTTGGTTTTAGATTTTTAATTATAAAAATTAAAAGTGATTTTTTTACTTCTTTACAGATTCATATATTTTTCTTTAGACTTTTGTAGTTTTTGAGGATTAGAGATGTTTAACTCTTTTCTTGTGAGAGATGTTTTACCCTTTTCTTGTTGATATGTTTGATCGTCACCAACATTTGGCTAAAGTATTTGCTTCCACAATGCTTTATACTTGTAAGATTACTTCTTTCATTCACAAGTTTCTTCTCTAGGATTGAATAGGAAGTAACCTCATCACAAACTTTTAGATATGGCAAGATTTGTGAGGCATCAATGAGATATGATTTATTTTCACACACCCTCTCTTTAGTGCTTATTTTTGTTCTCTTTTGGGTTTCTTGGAGTTGTGTTTGCACTCCTTATACCTTTTTTTTCATTGTAATTTTTTAGTCACATAAGCCAATCTTACCCTTTTCTATACATTAATACCATTATCTTATCATATCTTTTGTAGAAATTAGCAACAATTATCTTTGTGTTCTACTAGTAGAGAGTCCATGCATCATGAGAAAGCAAAATGGGTAGAGAGAATGCTACTATTTAAGCCCAAAATAGTCCCCTATGTGAATGTGGGATTCAAGTAATAGATGTATTGAGAGACTATAGATGGTATAATGTTTTTTTATGAAATACATACTATTCATAGAAAAACATATACACATAATATATAAATACTATACACCAAAAAGTGGACATGATATAATCATGTCCTAAAGCCACACAAACTAGGCATAGCTCAATAAAGTCAATGTATAAAAGTATCATGTCACCCCATAAAGGAAGCAGTTAATACATCACACAACCCCAGAAGGGAAACAATCAGTTACATAAATGAGTTCATAGAAATACAAAACTTAAGCAACAAGATAGATAAAACCAAAAGACATGAGTAGATCTAAGTCATCCTATTTGGAACTCCACCCCCATTTGGTAAGTGTTGGCCTTCCTCAATTAGATCCCAACCAATGAGAGTAATGGTTTCTTCACTTTGATCATCTTGCTTAAGGCTTACTATTTAGAACATCTCACTAGGAAAATGATCAAAGCCAATTGGGAAATATATCTTAGCTTGTATATGGAGCCCATTCACATCACTAAGAAGGTGTAGGTATCGAAATAGGGTGGCAACTAGTCTACAAAGGGGAGACCACCTAGTTTGTTTTCCAACTTGTTGAGGAGGAGACCAACTATCACAACTCTAAGAACACCACTAGGAGTTTTCACTACACTCACTTCTTTAGACATGATCTAGGGACCAACAATCGGGTGGAAAAGGAGGAACTTGGCCACCATGTAGGGTGTCGGGTCTCAAAAACATAGGTTTATAGACCACAAGAGGGTGTCAGTCCCTTGATATGTTTTGGCCAATTGAACAAGGTTTGTATAATTGAAAACCCCCTACTCTTTAGGCTCTGCCAAGCCTAGGTGGGTGTACCTGAATGATAAAGCAAATTTGAAAGGCTAGTGGATTCTAATTTGGGCAATCTACTCACTATGGCACACAGACGTGAGGTAGATATAGAGCTTACTAACTAGTTCCTAATAAAAATGCTTGAAGTATCAAAAGTGTAGATTGGATTTGGATAAAATGTTCTAAAATTGATCAGTGCCTAATCTATTGGGTGGATGGAATCAAATGGATGAATGATGGTTATGGAGATAGATGTGTAGGATTGGTTGATCTACTTTGTAGCTTAACTCTAACTTGTTGGGCACTTGAATGTTTGTACTTTGTATAAACGTGCAGGTTTGTAAGTTAATGTACTCTTCTTTAATAATCTCAGTGATATTCCCCTAAATTAATGTGATTTCATGAAATGACTTTTAATTCTCAGCCTAATGGAAACCAATCATAATAATTATTTTAAAAGGATTTTAATCATTGACAGGAACCAATCAAAATGGATTACTTGAAAGGATATTTAATTCACTCCAACCAAAAACCAATCAGAATAACCACACACCAACATCAAATGTGTTGTATCAAATTATATAAATTTGAATAACTTAAAAGAACCACTTTGGAGATAGCACAACAACATATAAGTATGAAAAAGCAACACAACAGTTGAACACTAAAATAGATCACCATTTGAGAACAGTATGCTCCATTATATTGCCTCAAAAAATATATATAATAATTGCATAAGTTTCTGAAGTATGGGAATGGATGGGCAAAATGGGTGCAATCTATATTCTTACTAATGCCTCACCTAAAAATATGAAAATGATAATGATGATGATCTCATTCCCACTTTTTTGATTTATATAGCTATATCTTGAAGAGAATGCACGTCTTTGTAAGTGTCTTTTGTAATTTTAACAATAATAAACAAATAACAACATTAAGCTCTAATGAGCCACAAATGAACTTGGGTGATATGATCTAAGTACCATTGACTCAGGTATGTATCTGCATATTCCACTGCATTCCTTGCCATGAACTCCATAGTGATCATTTTTTCCAAGCATTCACAGGCCTCTCCCAATGCTGGATCTTCAACTTTGGATGCTTCCAAGGCTCCCTGCAATATCAATTCACATTCTTTCATCCATTCATTTTGTCTTTTCAAATCTTTATTATCGTAGAACAGTGCAGGCACACCCTCCTTTGAAGCATCAATAAACACCTTGGCATTTGTTTGAAGTTCCTCATTATAATCCTTATGTTTCTTGATCAGATCTTTAGCATTGGTAATTCCCTCAGTATTAGAAGTGTTCCTATTTTGTATTTCTTGAAGCTTTTCATGGAACATGTCATTTATCCTTTTATGCTCTTGGATAGCAATGTGAATTTTAGAATGAGTAACCCAAAACTTGTCCATCCAGATCATCATAGTAGAATATCTCTTTTTGAATACTGTAGAAAGTGTATCAAACTTGGCTTGAACTATTTGAGAGCTCTTCTGTAATACCTCGCTCTTATCCTTTATTTGGTAGCTTTCTACCTGAGTTAACATTTTGGTGGGTTCTTTGAAGGCATCCTTAAGAGTATCTCTCAGAAAATCATTTTCCTTACGCATCCTTTCACTGTTCAGTTTATACATATCCCATTCTTTAATCAACATCTGAATCTGTGCCTTCTTTAGTTTGGCTACATTAATGCCAATATCTGTTGTGACCACGGGATTAGTCTTGCCCACTTTTAATGTCATTACATGACCAAATGCTTTCTCTATATCAATAACAACAAGCTTCCTATGTGGGAGGTATAAGGCCCAAATCATGAGAGAGTTCTCATCAAGATTATATCTTAATCCAATATATACTTTGGTTACCCCTTCTAGACTGAGCTTGTGTTTTGCATCACCATTATGTAAAAAACTATCAAAAACTAAAGCAGAATTTAAATCCAAACTAGGAAAGATCATTACACCAGACTCCTCTAATAGTTTTTTGCCCCTCTTTGGAGTCATATTCTTCATTTTCATTTTCTACATCTATTTTCAATGTATCCAACAATTGTCTTTCATTGCTTGGTGTAATATCTGCAATTGATTTTCTTATTTATTTACCTTTGTGTTTGTACAAGAAAGATTTAAACTCAGGAGACTAAATGAAATGGTCATCTGAGACAAAAGATTTATAAGCTAATTGCTTGGCATCTATATCAGATGTTTCCCCAGCTTCTTGTTCTCTGATTGGTGCCCGATATTCTTCAATTCTTAGTTTGGGAATCTTATTGGGTTGGCTTTGGGTTTCATTTTCATCAGGAGACTCTTCACTATTAGAGGATACCACCTCTACTTCTTGTATCTCCTGCATTCTCTATTCAACTTCTTGATTATACTCATCAATTGCCAAATCAGCCTATGTTCCCTCCAGGTTCTTGCTGACATCATCATGCAGATATGGTATATGAACATATCCACTTAAATTTTGTTTCTTTCTTGCAAAATCAATAAAACCTTCAGGATTAGATCCTTTTCTTAGTGTTTCTCTCTTCATATTGTAGTGTGACAATTTATCCAAAATAAGATCATATCCTTCTTTTGAAGCCACACTAAAATCCCTGAAATACAATGTGCTAGGCATGAATGATTATTTGTCAGAAGCACTCAGATTCATAACATTAGAATAGTCTAGTTGCCTGACAATTTCTAGGTATGCAATTCTATCTAGCACAGTTTTGGGCAATAAAAAAGGTGTATCTTCAAAACCATAAACTCTGATCATGGTGGAATCAAGGAAGCAGTACCAATCACCCCAATTATGATTCACAGTTGCTGGTCCATCAAAATATTTGGGCCTTAAAAATCTTTTGATCTCATTAGATAGCAAATAATCACATGGATGACCTTAAAATCTGTACAATGTTTTGACAAAGAACTCTTCAAAATGCACATAATTAGAATTTACAAATCTACTGTCCCAAATGGAAGTCCACAATTGTATTGGTAGTGGCTGACCCTCTTTATCCAATTGTGTAATTCTCAATTCCTCTGGCCACATCCCTAACTCTTGTCCATAGTACATTATCATATGCATAAGAGAAGAATAATATTTGAAGCATATTGTGCGAGAACCAATTTTGATAGCTGTTAACCCTAAGTCAATTCCTCTGGAAATGTGAGAAGCATAATCAAAAGCCCTTGCATTGTGACACTGTATATCAGCAACAATCACCATTGGCCCTAGAGACATGAATTCAAGGACCTTTGTTCCCAACGCTTGACCTACTGAGTAGTAGGCATATTTCAAATAGGGCTCAAATAGATCAACATGAAAGGGAGGTCCATTATCATCCTCAAGTGGTACTAGGTTTCCATTTTCTCTAGGCCTATGTAATGGCAATCTCCAACCTTTGTAGGTGGTGTCCATTCTCGAGTACTCTTGTTCTAAATCCTCATGGACAATAGGTTCATCACATTTGTCATCCAGGCTGAAAACTTCACACAGTGCATTTTTAGACACATGTATAAAAGGTTCTCCTTGTAGGTTGCAAATAGCTTTAATATTCAGGTTATAGTGGTTGGCTAAGATTTTTATAAGATCCATATTTACAAAGACATCAGTAACAACTAGTTTTCCCAAATTAAAATTCCAAGGGTTGCAGACTGGTTCAAATTGATTTCTCTGATAGTAATGAAACATAAACAGTTCATAGCCCCTAATGGGGGTCCACACATTTCCTATATGTTTGTATTTGTCTTCTAATCTCTCTACATCTGCCCTCAATTGTGCATACCTCCTAGCTTTTGGTCCCAAACCAGGGAGTTGATCGATGAGGTCTTGATTCAGTTTTCATTCTTGTGCTTTGACTTCCCTCCCTGTTTCAAGTTTTTGCTTCTTGCTTTTGGGCTGACTAGTTTCACCTAATTGTTTCTTATTTTTTGTTTTCACGGGACCTTCCATTCTATCTCTATACCAGATAACAGAATGAAATTATAACTTATCAGTAGCAGGGAGGACTTGTATGCTTACTTGTATGTTCCTGGCATTCTAAATTCCTTGACCTTTGCGCAATTCACTGTTTTCTCCACTACAACTCTTGAAAATTCCTTTTTGGTTTAATCCCTTTTGATTCAAAAGGGTTCATATAAGGTTTTGTTCATGCAGCCATTAATGCTAGCCACTAGAAATGAATGCAGCAAGTTTCTCAAATTTTGAAATGTCAGAGAGATACAATTGCCGTTGTATCGGTGAAACTCTTCAAGTCTTAGGTCGATCTATGTGTTTCATTTGGCGCCATCTTTTATTTATACTTTCATAACTGATCGCCAAGACTAGCCGAATGTCTTTTTAATACAGAAGTGTCTCTTTAGATCTTTTATTCAATTAGGAGGATGTGTTAATTTTCTCGCCGATATGACTACCTTTCATCTTACTTTTCAATTTAGTATTTTGGGGAGAGCATCATCAAGTCTACCCAATATTTAGGTGATATGGACCATTAAGAACCCTTTTAGGCATCTCCCTGTGTCTTATCAACAAATGATCCTCATTTATATCTTCATCGGGCTGACACATACCATCGCTAAGAAAATAGGATGCCATCCCGATGTTCCTAGTCTCCCTGATATGTTTTTTCTATAGCTTTTGTTCATTGGGATGCATCGACGGGACTCTCACTAAAGCCTTTCAATTCTTTCTTATCGAAGTGATCTATATAGTCAGCAAGATATGGAAAACCCACTCTGATCACATATGTCACTCCGACAGAACTATTGTCTTGACTTATTGGTGGGAGTATATATATCTCTTGCCGAAACTGTACCCATTGGTATGACTCTTGAGATTGGCATGATTTAAAAATTTAATTCTAACTTTCTTTCTTTTGTCGATGAGTTTTTTATCAGTGAAACATTATGTAATGTCTTCCCGATTATGCGCACTTATTATCTTTTTGAAACTTTTGATCGTTGTGACTTCATTTATGTCTTCCGGATATGCATGAAATGTTCAATAAAGAACTATAGCTTGTTTGATCGGCAAGATATGCACATGATCTTCTGATAAAGATCAATTTCTCTTAAAGTTCTTTGCTCAACTATGATCATGGAATTATCAGTTACCATGGGCTATAAAATAGATCTTGTCATACAAATTTTGACAATTTGTATTGATCATAGAATCAAAGTGTGGCAAATTTCCATGGTATGTGAAGGATAAGTGGGTGGTGGCTAGTGAAAAATGTGAGTTTTTTCCAATCCTAATAGTGGCTCTGATTGGGGATATATACCCCTTGTGGGTATAGCAAGAATCCAACTCTCTAGGGAAGTAGGCCAAATGTCTTATTTATTTGGTATGGAAGTTGAAGTGGATTTAGGGACTTGAAGTGGAAGTTGGTATGGATGAGAAATGGAGGTGGAGTGGAATCCTATACTACTGTGCATGGAAAAAAAATTATTTTAAGAGGTTAGTCAAGAATTGTCCATGCACTGGCAAATTCTTGTTTCCCTTTATGATTTTTAAGAAAAGAAGTTTTTAAAGAACTGTCCATGTATTGACAATTCTTGTTCCCCTCCTGTCATTTTCTGGAAGTAATATGAATCTTCACCAGCCTTGTCAACAATGACAAATGGTCCTGACCATAGAGCTTCAAATTTCCCATGCTTTCCTTTGTCTTGACTCCTAGCATTCCACATAAGAACTATGTCACCTATCTCAAATTTTCTACTTTTAGTTTTTTTATCATACATATATTTTATTTGTAATTGCTTCTTTTTATTGTGTTGTTGAACTTGGTCCCTGACCTCATCAAGTTCCATTAACTCTTCCATCCTCTCCTCCATAGGTTTAGGAATGTCCAAATCTTCTTGCAAGATGAACTTACATATTGGTAATAGGTTATGCAAACGGAGCTTGAGTCCCATACACAAGTCCAAAAGGTGATTTTCCTATGGCCTTCTTCACAGTGATCCTATCTGCCCACAAGGCTAGTTTCAATTTGGAATCCCAAGCCTTTTTGTTGTTATCTAGCATCCTTTATATGATCTTCAGAATGCTTTTATTATTGGATTCAGCCTACCCATTTGCCTGTGGATGATATGGTGAAGAGTATAAGATTACTATACCATTGGATTGACAAAATCCCTTAAACTCATTTGACCTAAAGCACATCCCATTATCAGTTATAATTCTTACTAGGACCCCAAATCTGGTGATGATATTTTCCAATAAAAAGTTTGTCACATCCTTACTAGTTGCTTGTTTGGTAGGTATAGCTTCTACCCATTTTGTGAAGTAGTCTATGGCTACTAATATCCACCTATTTCCTCCACTAGATTTTTTTGCAATTTCTCCTATGAAATCAATCCCCCACTAGTGGAATGGAGCCTCAACTTGTAAAGGTCTTAAAGGCAATGCCCCTTGATATTTCAATTTTCTAGAAAACTTTTGACATGCTTCGCATTTCCTAGTGTAATCATAGGCATCATTGAAAACTCTAGGCCAATAGTAACCTACCCTTAACACCTTATGTGCAATAGTCTTCACCGAGAAATGCCCTCCATACACTCATTCATGCATTTCCTTCAAAACATGCCTTGCTTGGTTTTTATCTAAGCACAACAACAGGACACCATCCTTGTTTTACCAATAGAGGTCTCCTTTCATGAATACATATTTTGAAGCCTATAGTTTAAGAGTCCTCTTTTTGTTATCATCAAATCCTTCAAGACATTTCATATTTTTAAGATAATACACAATATCAGTGTACCATGATGTGTGCTCAATACTAGTAATCATGTTATCTTCATCATTCAGATTGCACACCTGGGCAGCTTCAATATTTGTTTCAGCCATTAATTTAGAAAGACCCTATCCTCTTACTAACTTAGTGATTTGGATCTCTATATTAAACTCATGAATTCTATTAATCCATCTGCATCTCCTCCCAGTTACTTCAGTTTGTACAAACACGTCTTTTACTGCAGTATTAGGTACATATGCTATTACTTTCGCTCGCACCAGATATGATCTAAATGTTTTGACAGCTTTTACTAATGCATATGCCTATTTCTCCACAATGTCATATTTTAATTCTGCATTTTGGAGGGACTTGCTGAAGAATGAAATAGGCTGCTCATACCCCTCATCATTCTTTTGTAACATCACTACTGCAATTGTGTGATAAGATGCAGATGAAAAGATTAGGAATGGTTTACTGAAATTAGGGGATTTTAAGACTGGGGCTTCCTTAATTGCTCTTTTGATGGATATAAATGCATCTATAGCCTCATTTGTCCAGTCAATCTTTGCACCCTTCTTTAACATCTTTGATATTGGATTCACTATCTTAGCAAAGTTTGATATAAACCTCCTCACAAAATTAATTTTCCCAAAGGACTGAATAGGTTTAACTGTCTTAGGAGTAGGAATCTTATCTATGGCTTCTACCCTTTCTGGATCAATCCTAACTCCATCCTTGGACACTATATATCCTAGTAACTTTCCCTTTGTTACTGCAAAATGACACTTCTTAGGATTCAAGGAAATACCATATTCCAATGCTCTGACAAATATTTTTTCAAGGTGTGCAACATGATCTTTTGCTTTATTGGAATATGGAGTGAGATCATCCTAGTATACCACCATTATTACATTGATTAGATCAGAAAAGGCAACATCCATGGCCCTCTGAAAAGTTGCACCAACATTTGTAAGTCCAAATGGCATCATGGCGTATACATATGTTCCCCATGGTGTGGTGAAAGTTGTTTTGTATTGTTCTGACTCCTTAACTTTCACTTGGTTATAACCTGAAAACCCATCCATCATAGATAATAACTCACATCCTGTGACCCTTTGCAACAAAGTCTCCATGTTTGGGAGTGGGTAGTTATCTTTAAGAGAGGATTGATTCAAGTTTTGGAAGTCCACACAAAGCCTTATTTCTCCATTTTTATTTTTAACAAGTACTAAATTAGAAACCCAAGATGGATGTCTGATAGGTTTGATGATACCCCCTTCCCTAAGCTTCATAAGTTCTTCATGGATTTTAGGTTCTAAGGTAGGATTTATGGGTCTCTATTTTTGTTTGAAAGGTTTTGCATCAGGCATGAGTGGGATTTCATGTTGGAACAAATCTTCTATGTATGCCTTGAGATCATCATAAGGCCAAGCAAAGACATGCTTATACTTCCTTAATAATGCAATCAACATCTTTCTGATTGTTTGGCTTATCCTTTTGCCAATATATACCTTTTTTGGTGCCATTTCAGTGCCCAAGTTAATTTCCTCAACATCTTCCCTTTTTACTGGTGTTTGCTTCATATGGGCTCTATCATTCCCATCAAACACTCTCTCTAATGCTACAAGTCCTTTAGGAATCTTGTTACTCTTGAGTTGTACAACTTCTTTGCCGAACAAAGTTTGCTTGCCATCCACTTCCTCAACAAATGCGTTAAAATCAATTTCTTGTGACTCATACTGATCTACACAGTGTAGGAATTTAATCAAATCATTGTCATCTTCAAATACTTGCCAATTATACATGTTATCAGGGATGGCAAGTCTGGCTTTGAATTCAACTTCAATGATGCCCGCCAGTGTGATATCATCCTTTTTAAGGCAATGTTTGCCAGGAAGTCTGCCATTATATTCTTGGATCTATCCACCCAATTTATAGAGAATGCATCAAATAGCTCAATATCATCCCAAACAACATTTATGTATTCTTTCAATCTTTTGTTTTTAGATGAATACTTCCCCCTGATTTGAGAGACAATTAGTTCTAGATCCCCATACATAGCTGCGAGGGACTTTATTTTATGTTTTATAGCAATATTTAACCCTATGAGCAACGCCTCATATTCTGCTATGTTATTGGTGCATTCAAATGTTAGCAGGAATGAATACTTGAAGGTTTTACTAGTTGGTGAAATAAACAACACCCCTGCTCCATTACCTGCCTTACTACATGCACCATCAAAATACATCTTCCATACACCATACTCATCAAGTTGGGCTTCTTGATGTATAGGATCGGTGTTCTATAGCTCAGGTTGACTTTTTTCAATTTTAAATATGCCAAGGTCTATGTCACAGAAGAAATTTATTTGATTCTGATCAATGTGTTCTATGATATTCTCATACCTTGGCTCTCTGCAAAGCTTAACTTATTTTCCTCCTACTGGTATGGTGGCATAAGATAGATCTAATTGGACATTTCCTCCAATTATTGCAGTCCATTGTCTAGATAATAGCATCCCATAATATAGTGGGATGTCCACTACAGTGATGTCAATCTTATACACTACATCAGGGTAGGCAGCTAGCCTTATCTCCACGTCCCACATAATGCCCACAACTGGGATGGATCTTTTGTCCATTGCATAACATTTGCCATATGTAGTGTCAACCCACATACCTAACTCCTTCATGACCGCCATTGGCATGATGTTCATAATTGCCCCTGAATCAATCATACAATTCCTCACTAGTTTGTTTTTTATCAGCAGAGTGGTGTAAAAAGGATCCACCTGAGGGGGATTCTTTGTCAAGGTGTCACCTAGATATAC
This sequence comes from Cunninghamia lanceolata, assembly GCA_027924645.1. Lineage (NCBI taxonomy): Eukaryota > Viridiplantae > Streptophyta > Pinopsida > Cupressales > Cupressaceae > Cunninghamia > Cunninghamia lanceolata. The sequence goes on along the minus strand of BSBN01001215.1, from coordinate 15,513,346 downwards.
TTCAAGAGTTCTAGTAGCCTCTTGTTGAACATTATTTATTTTGATTTCAGTTTTTTCCTGCTTCTTTTTCGATATGTCTGAAATCATCTTGACCATTGTATTTCTATATTGATCTATCTTCATCATTTCAAGGAGTGGTACTGATATTTTTACTTGGGATATTGCTTGGGCTATGTCAAATGAGGGGGTTATTGTTTAATCAATTTTTTCTGTTTTGATATGCCCCTTTTCTTCAGCTAGTATTTTATCCTTTGTCTTACCCTATTCAGTCTTTGCTGGCTCTTTGGGTGCATATTTCATATTGTCTTTATTATGATTTTGATCTTTCACAAACACACTCCTAGGTGTTCCTTGGTTTGCATTAACTAGTCTGTTTCTCAAATTATATTTACTTTTTGCCCATGCCACTGCAGGCATTGTAAGAGCCCTCCTTTCTTCCTCATTTGGTCTTCATCTTCTCCATTGGTTATGTGGTGGCATATTATGATTATAATCAGTTTCCTCATAATTATCCTCCTAGTCTGAAAATACCTCTTGTCTTCCCATATTAATGTTATATCTTTGGTTCCCCACATCATATTCATATCCATCCTCTTCTGTGGATGAATATTCTTCATTAATTTGGTGAGATCTGATTGCTAGCATGTTTATAGTATGATTATCTCTTTCCTGACCATAAGATGTTTCTTCTTCCTGTACTAATAGTGCCACCACACAGTAGTCAAGTTAATGAGGTAGATTACATGCTAGGCACCATGGGTTATTTTCCACTACATGTGTCCCATTTCTTTTTAAGGGGTTAGGAGTATCTTTCCCATAATTTTTCTTTTTGTTATGTTCCAAAGGCCTTCCATCTTTCCAATTGGTGTTATAGGGCATGTCATGCAGCCTTGGCCTTTCATTTCTATAATAATTGTTCTATTTTGCTTGATTATTGTTTGGAGCTAGTACAATATTTGGATTTTCTCTTTTCCCATGTTTTCCTGCTACCCTCCTATTATTCTCAATACTGATGGCTACCTTTTGTGCTTCTGGTAAGGTCATGGGGGCCTTGTTCCTGGGTTCATACCTAGTTTTTGGGTCAAAGGTGTTTAAGTATAAGGCTAGGGCCATGCAATCTGGGGGTTTCAATTCCAATGGGATCTTATGATAGATCTTGGAGAATCTTTGATTGAAGTCTACCACATATTCATTATAGTTTTTTCTATAATACTAGTTAGTTCATGAACAACAAAATTTGGATCAAACTGGCTCCCATACTGTTCTTTAAATTGATCATTGAAATCTTCATAAGAGCAAATTGATTCATTAGGTAGATTCTTGCACTAGTCTCTGGCATCTTCAACAAGGGACAACATGAATAACTTCATTAGAACATCTTCATATTGCACTTCAAAGTTATCCATGACTGTTTCAAAACTTCTAATATGCTCTTCTGCAAAGATGGCATTGTTTCCAGCAAATTTTGGGAGAGCATTCCTTAGGTCGTTAGCAATGGGATCGGGACATACTTGATATCTAGACAAGTCTAGTTGTCTGTATGTATTTATGTTGAGGGACCCTCGTAGTTGTTGATTTGGCTGGTACTGATTATGAGGCTGCTTGTTTGGTTGGTGTTGGTTGTGAGGGGGATGTTGTTGTGCATTTAGATGTGGGTTCACATTTTGATGTTGTGGTATAACATATTGTTGGCTAGGGGGTGGGTATGAATTAACTATATGATCAGAAGTGTTATGGGTGATGGGTGGTCTTGGATTTCTAGGAGGAATATTCTATTCAACAGAGTTTCTGGGTGGTGGTTGTGGATTAGATGAGCTGCCTGCATTCTGGTGCATATTTTGTTGTACATTCCTTGGAACATACCCTCCTTGTTTGTGTGGAGGTACATATTTTTGTTTAGCTTCTTTAGTTCTATCTTTTATCTATTGTATCTATTGTTTCAACTGACTCTCAGCTTCCCTTAACTTAACAAGTTCAAGTTCTTCATGCAACTTGAGCAAATTCTATTGCATCTCATCCTTATTCCTCCCATCTTTTTGTGGATTGTCATGAACTTATGCAGCAGTCATTTGGTCTATAAATTCTTGTTGAGTTCCTTCACTCTGCTGTAATGACATCCTATAATCATATTCTACCTGATCTTGTTCTATTTCCCTCATAACCTGCACCTCCTATTCAAGTTGTTTTTGAGGATCAAGTCTGTATTGGTCCAAGACATCATCAAATTTATAATGATCAAGGTAACTTTTGGATTAAAATTTGCTTGAGTTATGCAAGGGAGTGAAGCTATTATGAATTGTAATTAGCTGTTCTGATGTATCTTTTAGAGTATTTTGATTATTATTGTGTTGAGACTGGTTTGATAACCCAATTTTCTTTGAGGGAGCTCTTAGGGGTAGGGATGATTGTAGTTTTCTACCATCAGCTTTAGATCTCCTACCATCCACATTAAGAGATTGTTATATTTCAAGACATAAAATGATTTGTATTCTAAATAGAGTCACCACCACACTTAAGAGGATTGATTACTTTATGGGCTCTTTTTGACCAGCAGAGTTATGCCTTTTAACTTTCTAACTCTAAGATATGGTCTCATACTAGGTTTCCTTGTGTGTTTGTCCCTAGTAGAGTCACCAATCTGTTGGGTCTCAAAAATGCAGGTTTATAGACCACAAGAGGGTGCCAGTCCCTTGATATGTTTTGGCCATGTTGGGTCTTTCTCTCCAAATCGGCAAAGGGTTTGCCAGTTCCAATGCACAGGCAGATTCAGCCAAAAAATACAGGAGGTTGCATGAGCTGCCTCCCCTTCACTTATGGTTCTGCTGCACCAAGGGGGGTATCCCTATAGCTAAAGATTTAACTTTGACTCACCCAATAGAAAGATTTAGCTTTACAATACAGGCAGCATACTTTCATGTTTGGACCAAGATTTGCATGATAAGTCACTAGGCTAGCAATGTTCTTGGACATATCTAACTGGTTAAGAATGAGAGTATGCAGGGGTCCTATTCCTACTCCTACAAACTAACAGGTTGGAATTATGAAAGGATTTATATTTATGTTTTGGATGCTAGATAGGGGGTTTTGGATCATAACTACTACACAAGGGGCGGACCGGTGCCTATCTTAGAGCAAGGAGTCAACTAGACGTATACAAGTGAATGATTTGCACTGGCATTCAAGTTTCAAGGGGCTGGATTGGTATTTGCCTTACAAACACCACCCAAGAATGAATATTTAGTTGTCTCTACTTACAAACATCCCTGCTGCCATACAATCTTCTTCATACTTAACCTAAAATAGTTTAATCCACTCCTTGAATGGAGGTCAAAAGTTTAAGCATGTGATATAGAAATCTATATCCTAGAATCTAAGTAACCCTTAGCAACTAGATTCAAAAGAAGGGATGCATACAACAAATGGAGACAAATAGCTAAACACATGCAAAGAAGCATTTTTCATATAAAAATAACATGAAACTGAACATATATGTAACCTGCATTCAAATGCAATGCATAAACTCACAAAAGAGATAGAACAGCCAAGAAATGCTCTGTTCTTCGTTATTTCCTCCAAAAAAATTGCCCAAGTCTTCCACAACCTGAAAAAATGAGTAACACGGTTCTCATATACCCAGAACATGTACTCAACAATTAATTACATGGTCATTTCAAAATTCTACCATATACACTGCACCATCTAAATGGCACCTAAAATATTCAATGCAATAGAGAGAAAAAGAGGAAAGGAGCAGGTGAGATTGGGAGTTGTGCAGCCGCCTAAAGATTTTCTCCCTTAAGATGGTAGTTGGCCCATCAATCCATCGACCCATGCCTCTGCAATTTTGCCATTAATGGCCAACCTACCCATGGCCTTTGGAAACGTAGCAATTGCGTGCTTTGAAGTTTCTTTCCATTTGAAATGCAACCATGAATACATACAAATCTCTTCATGTTCTTGAAAGTTTGAATGATGGCCATCGATTCTTTTCCTCCCACTGAGATCTGTGGCTTCAAATCATGCTTTTTGTCCATGAAAATCCACATCGGCACCATTAAAAAGTCTTCTACCAGTGAGATCGCGCCACGTAGGTGCCCTTTTTCCATCGCTGACTTTTCCCTCTTCCATTTTACCTATTTCACCCATTTTTCCCTTTTCGCCTTCAAATCTTTGCATATGCAGTTGTATATACATACAATCACCACATACAAGCACGGACCCCAAATATTTGTGAATCAATTTGAAATCGTAGTCAGGTCCAGGCATTATATCTCCCTCCTTGTACATCGCTTTGTATATCACATGTACATACAACCACAGACTCCATCATACTTATGAGGTAGATTAGAATAAATTTTGAATCCGGTGTTGTATCTTCCTCCTTTGCATCTCACATTGTATATCGCACATACAATGTGCAATATACAACCCATGGACCCCACCATGCCTTTGAAGACTGTTGACTTTGACTGCTCCCACCTTGCATATTTCATTTGTATCTTTTCATTGTATGTCTAATTGTACATTGGGAACATACAACCCCAATATACAACCGCGGACTTCACCCAGCTCATAAATGCAGTTAATTTTATGGCTGCAACTGCCCTTTGCACCTGCCTACTTGTATATTTCACCTTGTACATGTGGTTTTATGTATGAACCAACATACAACACAAGATACAAAGGAAACACATTGACTTTTCAACTCTACACTTGTATGCATCCGCCAGGCCCGATTTGATAAACTTTGAAGTCCGAGATTGTATGTCCTACATTGTATATTCTTATTGTATATTGAACATACATACAATCCCCCTTATATACCTGTGGGCTCAACAAATATTCAACCTAATTTGAATCTTTTTGAGATCCACCATTGTATCTCACCCATTGTATATCAAATATACAACATAATATACATGCAATTGTTTACATACAAGCACAGAATCTAAGCTGGAATATGCCATATACAACCTAATATGCATACAAAGATGCATACAACTTATTTTTTTCACTTTCTAAATCTGATTGAACATTTTCATGGGTCCTCCAATGCACATTAGATAGAACGGCCAAATACAAAGATACATGCACAAAATGCAGAAGGCCGAGGGACTTAGAATTTTTTGGGTTTTTTTTGAAAAGGCCAATAGATTTTCAATCTCAAAACCCTAACCCTAGGTGGGCACCACCAGGCCAACTGAACAGGGTTTGTATAATTGAAAGCCCCCTACTCTTTAGGCTTTGCCAAGCCTAGGTGGGTGTACTTGAATGATAAAGTAGATTTGAAAGGCTAATGGATTCTAAAATGGGCAATCTACTCACTATGGCACATAGATGTGAGGTAAATACAGAGCTTACTAGCTAGTTCCTAATAAAAATGCTTGAAGTATCAAAAGTGTAGATTGGATTTGGATAAAATGTTCTAAAATTGATCAGTGCCTAATCTATTGGGTGGATGGATTCAAATGGATGAATGATGGTTATGGAGATAGATGTGTAGGATTGGTTGATCTACTTTGCAGCTTAACTCTAACTTGTTGGGCACTTGAATGTTTGCACTTTGTACAAACGTATAGGTTTGTAAGTTACTATACTCTTCTTTAATAATCTCAGTGATATTCCCCTAAATTACTATGATTTCATGAAAGGACTTTTAACACTTAGCCTGAGGGAAACTAGTCATAATAATGATTTTAAAAGGATTTTAATCCTTGATAGGAAACAATCAAAATGGATTACTTGAAAGGATATTTAATTTACTCCAACCAGAAACCAATCAGAATAACCACACACCAACAACAAATGTGCTGTGACAAATTATGTAAATTTGAATAACTTAAAAGAACCACTTTGGAGATAGCACAACAACATATAAGCATGAAAAATCAACACAACAGTTGAACACTAAAATAGATCACCATTTGAAAACAGTCTGCTCCATTATATTGCCTCAAAAATATATATATATAATAATTGCATAAGTTTCTAAAGTATGGGAATGGATGGGCGAAATGGGTGCAATCTATCTTCTTACTAATGCCTCACCTAAAAATATGAAAATGATAATGATGATGATCTCATTCCCACTTTTTTGACTTATATAGCTATATCTTGAAGAGGATGCACCTCTTCGTAAGTGTCTTTTGGAATTTTAACAATAATAAACAAATAACAACATTAAGCTCTAATGAGCCACAAATGAACTTGGGTCATATGATCTAAGTACCCTTGACTCAGGTATGTATCTACATATTCCACTGCATTCCTTACCACGAACTCCATAGTGATCATTTTTTCCAAGCATTCACAGGCCTCTCCCAGTGCTAGATCTTCAACTTTGGATGCTTCCAAGGCTCCTTGCAATGTCAATTCGCATTCTTTCATCCATTCATTTTGTCTTTTCAAATCTTTATTATTGCAGAACAGTGCAGGCACACCCTCCTTTGAGGCATCAATAAACACCTTGGCATCTGTTTGAAGTTCCTCATTATAATCCTTATGTTTCTTGATCAGATCTTTAGCATTGGTAATGCCCTCAGTATTAGAAGTGTTCCTATTTTGTATTTCTTGAAGCTTTTCATTGAAACTGTCATTTGTCCTTTTATGCTCTTACATAGCAGTGTGATTCTTAGAATGAGTAACCCAGAACTTGTCCATCCAGATCATCATATTAGCATATCTCTTTTTGAATACTGTAGAAAGTGTATCAAACCTGGCTTGAACTATTTGAGAGATCTTCTATAATACCTCACTCTTATCCTTTATTTGGGAGCTTTCTCCCTGAGTTAACATTTTGGCAGGTTCTTTGAAGGCATCCTTAAGAGTATCTCTCAGAAAATCATTTTCCTTACACATCCTTTCACTGTTCAGTTTATACATATCCTGTTCTTTAATCAACATCTGAATCTGTGTCTTTTTTAGTTTGGCTACATTAATGCCAATATCTGTTGTGACCATGGCATCAATCTCACCCACTTTTGATGTCATTACATGACCAAATGCTTTCTCTATATCAATAACAACAAGCTTCTTATGTGGGGGGGTATAAGGCCCAAATCATGAGAGAGTTCTCATTAGGATTATATCTTGATCTAGTATATACTTCTCTTACCCCTTCTGGACTGAGCTTGTGTTTTGCATCACCATTATGTAAAAAAATATAAAAAACTAAAGCAGAATTTAAATCCAAACAAGGAAAGATAATTACACCAGAATCCTCTTGATGTAGGAGCATCCCTGGTTCAAGATAAATCTTGCATCAACCAAAAACATTTGCATTTCAGTTTCTTTGCATTTCAGTTCTTTCTTTTTCCAGTTCAGTTCAGGTAGTTTAGTCGAAAGTAGCTTTTAGCTTGTGGTTCAGTTTTAGCATTTCACACCTTGCAGATCTGGACTTAGCATCTACATTCATTCATCTACATCATATTATGAATTTAGAGCATTTGGATCAGTTACCAGAAAGATATCGCTATCAGAAGATCAACTATTTTCTCAAAACAGAGCATCTTGACAGTCTCAGACAAATCAACTGTAGGAGAAGGCTTGCAGATCACTCCTTGAATTGTGGATCCTAATGAAACATCATTCAATGATCCTTGGTTCATTTTCGACCTTCCCCATAGGTCCGTACATCATTTCATTCATTTGAGGAAGTGCTATATGCATTTAGGTTTGACCTATCTATGAACACATTACAACTCTTCATTGGAGTTGGTTAGCTTCCTTGGCCGATGCAAAGGAATCTGTTGTTCTGAAAATGATATATAAAGATGTAATAGATCCTTAGGAAAGCAATTGAGAAGTTAGCAGTTGATTCATAATCCTTAGTTTAGATTTGTGCGAAGGAGCTTCAAAGCTTTATCTTGTGCATGTATGTAATCAGGCCTTTGAGCCCAGTTGTAAGCCTGCATGTTGCCGGCCAGATTGTATTTGAATTCTATGATATACTAAATGATTGAATCTACATTTTCTTTATATCTTTGATTTGTTTCTATTGTGTTTACTCTTGTTGTATGGTTTGGACAGTTCATTCTGTGAACCCTCCCACCGTGACTGCACCAAGTGGTATCAGAGCAAAATTTTGATTCTTTGGAGTGAATTGGCGAAAGGGATTCCATAAGATCTTGTTGTAAGAAGATTGCTGATCTGAGGTAGGTTACTTGTGCACAACTAATTGCCAATTGAGAGGCAGTTGTCGCTTGTAGCCTGATCACCAAATTTGAGGTAGTTTGCACTTGATCTGAGGAAGATGTCGTTACGAAGAGTTCCTCCTATTGGTACAATGGCTAAGAAAATGGATGAGATGATGGAATTGATGAGAACGATGTGAATTCATTTGGATGTTGTCGAGGAAGATAGGTGAAGAGGATTAACACCTACACCTAATGTTGAAAGTGATGATGAAGAAGAATTTTAATCTATTGAACAAATTGGAAAAACCCTAGAAGGTAATGAAGAAGAAGAATCAGATTAGGTAAAGATGTTGCAAGCTATTTTAAAGATTGGAAAGAGACCTAGAGTTGATGTGCTGAATTATACTGGTAATTTGAACCCTAAAGAATTGATTGATTGGATAAATGACATGGAAGAATACTTTGAGTATGAAGAGATGGAAGATCCAGAAAAGATAAAATTTGCAAAGACAAAGTTGAAAGGACATGTTGCTATCTGGTGGAAAGAAGTTCAATTGGAAAGAAACAGAAGAGGAAAATAAAAGATTACAAAGTGGGATCGGATGGTGAAAAAGTTGAAGAATCAATTTATACCTGCTGACTATGAGTTGGAGCTATTGAAGAGATTGCAAAACTTGAGACAAAAGGAGAGATCTGTGAAGGAGTACACTAAAGAATTTCATAAAATGAACATAAGTACATGACATAGTGAAGTAAACAAGGAGAAAGTGGATAGATACATCAATGAACTGAGATTGAACATTCAAGAAAAACTAAGCTTGGTAAGGATGACATCTTTGGAGGAAGCATACTAGTTTGCCCTAAAAGTTGAAGAGAAGATGAATAAAAGACATGATCAGAGACAAAGAGGCAGAGGAGGTAAATTTCAGAGATGAAGGACATTTTCTAGAGGAGATAGATCATTGGTGGAGCAGAACAAATTTGACAACCTATTGAAGAAGAATGATAGAGATAACAGTGCTTACAGGAGAGATGACAAAAAATTTTACCAGAGAGGAAACCTTAGTGTATACCAGAATGAAGGATACAAAAGAGAAGGAAGATGATTTGATAAGAGGACATTCAGAGGTACTTGTTTCAAGTGTGGAGGTGAAGGACATAGAGCATTTGAATGCAATCAAGGTAGCACAAGTAAGAGGATAGAAAATAGTGGAAGAGCAACCTATGTTGAAGAAGAACCTATTGGATCACCTAGTTCTGTTGGCAAACTGGAGAAAGGAGAATCACTTGTGATGAGGAGAGAACTATTTCAAGTTGAAACAAATGAGGAACCACTACATAGGAAGAGTTTGTTCAGGACAAGATGCAAATCATGAGGTAAGTGTTGTAAAGTTGTGATTGATAGTGGTAGTTCAAATAACCTAGTTTCAGAGGAGATGGTGACTAAGTTGAAGTTGGAAAGATTGAAACACCCTAAGCCCTATCAAATAGCATGGATTCAGGATGATCATAAGGTGCTAGTGAGTGAATAATGTTTGGTGGAATTTCATATTGGATCTTATCATGATAAAGTCCTGTGTGATATTACGCTTATGGATGTTTGTCATATCTTGTTGGGTAGACCTTGGCAGTATGATAGGAAAGATATACATGATGGGAGAAACAATACATACACTATAACATCAAATGGAAAGAGAATTACTTTGATTCCTTTAGAAGATGATCCTAAGAGTGAAGTATGTGGGAATGCTAGAATCTGTTTGGTAGATGGAAAAAAATTTCTGGATGGTTTGAGACATGAGAATATATGTTAAGCCTTGATTCCTAAGAAGCTTGAAACATTGAAGAAGGGGACTAAAGAATCACAACTGGAGGAGATAAAGAAGTTGCTGACAGAATATGAAGACATCATATCAGATAATGCACTTGAAGGATTACCACCTATAAGGAGTATCAGTCATCACATGGATCTTATACCGAGAGCACGTTTGCCTAACAAAGAAGCACATAGAATGACACCAGCAAAGAATGAAGAATTGACTAGACAGATACAAGAGTTGTTGAGGAAGGGTTTGATCAGAGAAAGTTTGAGTCCTTATGTAGTACCTGTAGTTTTGGCACCTAAGAAAGATGGAGAATGGAGAATGTGTACTGACTAGAGCAATAAACAAGATCATAATTAAGTATAGGTTTCCTTTACCTAGGATGGATGATATCATGGATTGTTTGAGTGGAGCAAGATATTTCACAAAGATAGATTTGAAGAGTGGATACCATCAGATCAAAATCAGAGAAGGTGATGAATGGAAGACTGCTTTTAAGACAAATGAAGGATTGTATGAGTGGTTAGTGATGCCTTTTGGATTGACAAATGCACCAAGTACTTTCATAAGATTGATGAATGAAGTTCTGAAGAAATTCTTAGGTAAGCTTGTAATTGTGTACTTAGATGATATTCTAATTTTTAGTAAGACAAAAGAACATTTGTGGCATATTAGGCAAGTTTTGCAGAGACTAGGAGAAGAGAAATTACTGATAAATATCAAGAAGTGTAGTTTCATGAAGGAAGAGTTGGTATATTTGGGATTTGTGGTTTCTACGAAAGGATTGAAGATGGACCCTGAGAGAGTGAAAGCAATTGTTGAATGGCCTACACCAGAGAGCATTAGAGAAGTAAGATCATTTCATGGATTGGCTAGTTTCTATAGGAAGTTCATTAGAAACTTTAGTTCAATTTGTAACCCTATGATAGAGACAATGAGAGGTGGCATAAAAGATTTCAAGTGGACATCAGGAGAAGATAAAAGTTTTGAGTTGTTGAAGCAGAAAGTGATAGAGCAACCTGTGTTGGCATTACTAGATTTCAATAAGGTATTTCAAGTTGATTGTGATGCAAGTGGAAGTGCAATTGGAGTAGTGTTAATTCAAGAAGGTAGACCTATAGCATATTTCAGTGAGAAGTTGAATGATGTAAGGAGAAGATATTCAGTTTATGATCAGGAGTTCTATGCCATAATTCAAGCCTTGAAGAAGTGGAGACATTATTTGTTTCCTAAGGAGTTTGTGTTCTATACAGATCATCAAGCTTTGCAATATTTGAATAGTCAAGGTAAGTTGAATCTAAGACATATGAGGTGGGTAGAGGTCATGTAGAGTTATACTTTTGTGTTGAAGCATAGGAGTGGAAAGTTAAATAAAGTTGCTGATGCATTGAGTAGAAGAAGAAACTTGTTGACAGAGATGAGAGTTGAAGTGTTGGGTTTTGGTGAATTGAAGAACATGTATGAGGAATACACTAATTTTGCAGAACCTTGGAAAGCATGTAAGGAACCTATTGTGACAGATTGGAGTAAGTGGTTGGATTATTTCATTCAAGAGGATATGTTGTTTAGAGGAAATCAGTTGTGCATACCTCAAAGTTCAATGAGAGATAATTTGATCAAGGAGAAGCATAGTGGTGGATTGGAAGGACATTTTGGCATTGATAAGACATTGGCTTTGGTGAGTGAAAACTAATTTTGGCCTCAAATACATAAGGATGTTAGGAGATTTGTGTAGAGTTGCAGAGTTTGTCAAGTTGCAAAAGGGAGTAGTCAGAACACTGGATTGTATAAACCTTTGACAGTGCTGCAGATACCTTGGGAAGACATAAGCATGGATTTTGTAATGGGATTTCCTAAGACACAGAGAGGACATGATTCAATATTTGTAGTGGTTAACTGATATTCAAAGATGGCTCATTTCATACCTTGTAAGAAGACAACTGATACAGTGCATGTAGCTGACCTATTTTTCAAGGAGGTTGTAAGATTGCATGGATTACCTAAGAGTATAGCTTCAGACAGAGATACAAAGTTTGTTGGATACTTTTGGAAGACACTTTCGAAGAAGCTGAAGATAGATTTGAAGTTTAGTTCAACTTATCATCCACAGACAGATGGGCAGACAAAGGTAGTGAATAGGAGTTTGGGAAACTTGTTAAGATGTTTGGTTGGAGAAAAGACCAGAAGTTAGGACTTGATTCTTTTACAAGTAGAGTTTACATACAATAATTTAGTAAACAGGAGTACCAGAAGAACACCTTTTGAGATTGTTGCTAGAGTGAATCCTAGAGGAGTAGCAAAATTAAGAGATATCAGTACAGAAGAAAAGAGGAGTGCAGAAGCAGAGGAATTTGTAGATCATATGAAGACAGTGCATAACCAAGTGAATAAGTATTTGGAGGATATGAACAGCAAGTATAAGGAAAAGGCGGATGAGAAGAGAAGGCATAAGGAATTTGAAGTGGGAGATGAAGTGATGGTGTGCTTGAGAAAAGAAAGATTTCTAGTTGGGACATATAACAAGTTGAAGATGAAGAAGTTTGGACCTTGTAGGATACTCAAGAAATTTGATTCAGGAAATGCATATGAAGTAGAATTATAAGAGACATTAGGTATATCACCTATTTTCAACATTACAAATCTATATCCATATCATGAAGTAGAGTTTAGTGATAGCATGGAAGAAGACTTGAGGAAGCAGTTACCACAACAAACACTGGAATAGATTGAAGGCATTTTGGATAGCAAAATTGGACGCAACACTAGAGGAAGACAATACAAAGAATATCTTATGAAGTGGAAAGGTAGACCAGAAGAAGATTCATCATGGATTTTTCAGGATGAGGTGGACTATCTTGGTTCTCCCCTAGCCCCAACAAAGTGAGGGAATCCCTTTTTCAATAACCCCAGATGTCTGATGCAGGAGCATCCCTAGTTCAAGAGCAATCTTGCATCAACCAAAAACATTTGCATTTCAATTCTTTCTTTTTCCAATTTAGTTCAGGCAGTTCAGTTGGAAGCCATTTTCAGCTTGCGGTCCGGTTTTGGCATTTCACACCTTACAGATCTGGACTTAGCATCTACATTCATTCATCTACATCATATCACAAATTTAGAGCATTTGGATCAGTTACCGGAAATATATCACTATCATAAGATCAACTATTTTCTCATAACAGAGCATCATGATAGTCTCAGACAAATCAGCTGTAGGAGAAGGCTTGTGGATCACTCCTTGACTTACGGATCCTAATGACACATCATTCAATGATCCTTGGTTTGTGGCTGACCTTCCCTGTAGGTCCATACATTATTCCATTCATTTGCAGAAGTGCTCTATGCATTTAGGTCTGGCCTATCTATGAACACGTTACAGCTCTTCATTGGAGTTGGTGAGCTTCCATGGCTGACGTGGAGGAATCTATTGTTTCAGAAATGATATATAAATATGTAATAGATCCTTAGGAAAGCAGTTGAGAAGATAGCAGTTGATTCATAATCCTTAGTTTAGATTTGTGCGAAGGAGCTTCAAAGCTTTATCTTGTGCATGTATGTAATCAGGCCTTTGAGCCCAGTTGTAAGCCCGCATGTTGCCGACCAGATTGTATTTGAATTCTATGATATACTGAATGACTAAATCTACATTTTCTTTATATCTTTGAGTTGTTTCCGTTGTGTTTACTCTTGCTGCACAGTCCGGACAGTTCATTCTGTGAAGCCTCCTACCATGAATGCACCACATCTAATAGTTTTCTACCCCTCTCTGGAGTCATATTCTTCATTTCATTTTCTACATCCATTTTCAATGTATCCAACAATTGTCTTTCATTGCTTGGTGTAATATTTGCAACTGATTCTCTTATTTCTTTACCTTTGTGTTTATACAAGAAAGATTTAAACTCAGGAGACCAAATGAAATGGTCATCTGAGACAAAAGATTTATAAGCCAATTGTTTGGCATCTGTATCAGATGTTTCCCCAGCGTCTTGTTCTCTGATTGGTGGCCGATATTCTTCAATTCTCAGTTTGGGAATCTTACTGGGTTGGCTTTGGGTTTCATTTTCATCAGGAGACTCCTCACTATCAAAGGATATCACCTCTACTTCTTGTATCTCCCGCATTCTCTATTCAACTTCTCGATTATACTCATCAATTGCCAAATCAACCTCTGTTCCCTCCAGGTTCCTAATGACATCATCATGAGGATATGGTATATGAACATATCCATTTAAATTTTGTTTCTTTCATGCAAAATCAATAAAACCTTTAGCATCAAATCCTTTTCTTGGTGCTACTGTCTTCATATTGTAGTGTGACAATTTATCCAAAATAAGATCATATCCTTCTTTTGAAACCATAGTAAAATCCCTGAAACACAATGTGCTAGGCATGAATGATTGTTTGTCATAAGCACTTAGATTTATAACATTAGAATAGTCTAGTTTCCTAACAATTTCCAGTTATGCAATTCTATCTGGCACAATTTTGGGCAATAAAAAAGGTGTATCTTCAAAACCATAAACTCTGATCATGGTGGAATCAAGGAAGCAATACCAATCACCCCAATTATAATTCATAGTTGCTGGTCCATCAAAATCTTTGGGCCTTAAAAATCTTTTGATCTCAATAGATAGCGAATAATCACATGGATGACCATAAAATATGTACAATGTTTTGACAAAGAACTCTTCAAAATGCACATAATTAGAATTTACAAATAAACTGTCCCAAATGGAAGTCCACAATTGTATTGGTAGTGATTGACCCTCTTTATCCAATTGTGTAATTCTCAATTCCTCTGGCCACATCCCTAACTCCTGTCCATAGTACAGTATCATATGCATAAGAGAAGAATAATGTTTAAAGCATATTGTGGGAGAACCATTTTTGATAGCTGTTAACCCTGAGTCGATTCCTTTGGAAATGTGAGAAGCATAATTAAAAGCCCTTGAATTGTGACACTGTATATCAATAGCAATCACCATTGGCCTTAGAGACATGAATTTAGGGACCTCTGTTCCCAACACTTCACCTACTGAGTAGTAGGTATATTTCAAATAGGGCTCAAACAGATCAACATGAAAGGGAGATCCATTATCATCCTCAAGTGGTACTAGGTTTCCATTTTCTCTAGGCCTATGTAATGGTAATATCCAACATTTGTAGGTGGTTTCTATTCTCTAGTACTCTTTTTCTAAATCCTCATGGACAATAGGTTCATCACATGGGTCATCCAGGCCGAAAACTTCACACAGTACATTTTTAGACACATGTATAAAAGGTTCTCCTTGTAGGTTGCAAATAACTTTAAGATTTGGGTTATAGTGGTTGGCCAAGAGTTTTATAAGATCCATATTTACAAAGACATCAATAACAACTAGTTTTCCCAAATTAAAATTCCAAGGGTTGCAGATTGGTTCAAATTGATTTCTCTAATAGTAATGAAAAATAAACAGTTCATAGCCCCTAATGGGGGTCCACACATTTGCTATATGTTTGTATTTGTCTTCTAATCTCTCTACATCTGCCCTCAGCTATGTAGACCTCCTAGCTTTTGGTCCCGAACCAAGGAGTTGATCGATGAGGTCTTGATTCAGTTTTCATTCTTGTGCTTTGACTTCCCTCCCTGTTTTAGTTTTTTGCTTCTTGCTTTTGGGCTGACTAGTTTCACCTAATTATTTATTTATTTTTTCATTGGACCTTCCATTCTATATCTATACCAGATAATAGAATGAAATTATAACTTATCAGTAGCAGGGAGCACTTGTATGCTTACTTTTATGTTCTTGGCGTTCTGAATTCCTTGACCTTTTCTCAATTCCTGATTTTCTCCGCTGCAACTCTTGAAAATTCCTTTTTGGTTTAACCCCTTTTGATTTAGAAGGTTTCATATAAGGTTTTGTTCATGCGGCCATTAATTCCGGCCACTAGAAATGAATGCAATGGGTTTCTCAAATTTTTAAATGTCAGAGCGATACAATTGTCATTGTATTGGTGAAACTCTTCAAGTCTTAGGCTGATCTATGTGTTTCATTTTGCACCATCTTTTGTTTATACTTTCATAACGGATTGCCAAGACTAACTAAATGTCTTTTTGATATACAAGTGCCGCTTTAGATCTTTTATTCAATCAGGAGGATGTGTTAATTTTCTTGCCGATATGACTGCCTTTCATCTTACTTTTCAATTTAGTGTTTCAGGGAGAGCATCATCAAGTCTACCTGATATTTAGGTGATCTAAACCATTAGGAAGCCTTTTAGGTGTCACCTAGTGTCTTATCAACAAATGATCCTCATTTATATCTTCATCAGGCTGACACATACCATCACTAAGAAAATAAGATGCCATCCCGATGTTCCTAGTCTCCCCGATATGTTTTTTCTATAGCTTTTGTTCATTGGGATACATCGATGGGACTGTCACCGAAGCTTTTCAATTCTTTCTTATTAGAGTGATCTATATAGTTGGAAAGATATGGAAAACCCACTTTAATCACATATGTCACTCTGACAGAACTATTGTCTTGACTTATCAGTGGGAGTATATATATCTCTTGCCGAAACTATATCCATCAGTATGACTCTTGAGATTAGAATGATTTAAAAATTTCATTTCAACTTTCTTTCTTTTGCCGATGATTTTTTTATTGGTGAAACATTATCTAATGTCTTCCTGATTATGCACACTTATTATCTTTTTGAAACTTTTGATCACTGTGACTTCATTTATGTCTTCCTAATATGCATGAAATGTTCAATAAATAACTATGGCTTGTTTGATCAGCAATACATGCACATGATCTTCCCGATAAAGATCAATTGCTCTTAAAGTTCTTTTCTCAATTGTGATTAGGGAAATACTTATCTCAAAATCAATATTCATGGAATTATCAATTACCACGGGCTATAAAATGGATCTTGTCACACAAATTTTAACAATTTGTATTGATCATAGAATGAAAGTGTGGAAAATTTCCATGGTATATGAAGGATAAGTGGGTGGTGGCTAGTAAAAAATGTGAGTTTTTTCCAGTCCTAACATAAGGAACATTGCCCCAATGATTCAACAAGGTTTGAAGGTGGGATACATATAAAGATACTTTTTTGGTTTGCACTTGAATTTACAAAAAAACATTGGATATAACCAAATATTTGAACGAGAAAACTACTTGCCAACCAAATTATTAGCAAATTAAACAAAATTTGTATCTTTCTAAATACTAAACATAATCTTTACTCTTCAAGTACACTAGATCTAAGAAAATCTACCTGGAAGCCTGCACCCATCTCTTAACAAAATATTATGTCAACTAAAGACTTATAATGCAGGATTGAAGAAGTCATGAATCCATGACCAAGCTAACTAAGCTCTAGAACAAAATCAAGAAAGATGCTTGATAGTCTCAATTTATCTACAAAAGGAATACTTAGGACAAGAAATTCCCAAATGAACAAGATGCTTGCTAACAAGGAGACCTAGGTATAGAGTACATCAAGCAAAATGGGAAATCTTAGGTTCCATATAACTTTCCAAATTATTTGAGATCTCTTGCTCCAAACATGAATATAATAACTTGAAGAGATCAATTTTCATTCAATTTTTGAATCATAGGAAAGTTGGGGAAAGCTACTTATATCCTTTGATAGGAGAATATTTGCATAAGGGTGTATCCACAAACCATTTTCAATCCTCTACCATATTTGTTTTGATTAAATTGAAATATTATGTTAAAGATGGAAAGGAGCAACCTCCAAGATCTCCTAAAATGATTCCTTATCTTAACTAATCAAGTTAAAATTGGCTCTATCTTGAGACCAGGAGCCAAGAAGAAGGGGCTTTAAAGTATAAATCTTAGACTATCTAAACTCCCCATCTAAAAAACTTGAGAGAGTGAACCCATGGAATCTCAACAAGTAGAACATCATGGAGGGTAATCCCTAGATGCAACCACAAAGACTATTGATTAATTGAAAGTGCTTCTTAATATCTTTTATCAATCTAGACTAGTCAAGGTTTGATGGCTTCCACATCTTCTATATGCTTTTAGCCAAACATTTTTTATAATCTTAACAAGAATATGAATGAAAAGAAAGGTATGAAAACCTAGATTCTTCCAAGTTGTACATTCATAGGAAAAATAAAAGGAAATACTATTCCTCAAAATAATCTCCTATGACTCATTTAGGACAAAAAGTAGTGTCTTTCTACTACACATCAATCAATCCTAAGTCACCAAATTCTTTCGGAAGGCAACAAAATTGTCAATCTAGTTGATAAAAACCCTTATCTTGTTCATAACCAACCTAGAGGAAATCCCTAAGAAAATTTTCTATCTTTCATGAGGATACCTTAGAAGCCACCCAAAAATAAGATTAATATACATGGGTGGCTAAAACCTTCTTAGAAAATCTCTAGAAATTGCCTACTAAAAAGTGGCTTAAAAATCCAATAAACAAGCCTTTTTCAACCCTCTCAATAACATATCGCAAAAGAGAGGATGGAGAAGTATAAATCACAAAGGGAATGCCTATAAATATGAATATTCTCCATGATCAATCCACTTCCAAGTGTAGGCTTGGAGCTAAGCAAGAAGGGGTGAAGAGGTCTTCTAATAAAATTGGGCCTTACACCATTGAATACTAGACCCTAAAGATAAAAAAATTGCAAGTCATCTATTTCAATGATTTCTTTATGTTCTTCTCTTCCTCAATCAATGTGAGGAAAGAATCACCAATAAAATGACCATTAATTGTTGGGACTTGGGTGATATTCACCTAAAAAGAACTTTCTTGAAGTAGAAGTTTATCTACATAATGCAATGTGGTGAGTTTCAAATGTTTTGTTATAGTACTCATGTTGGTTTACATGTGGTGATGTCATGGTAGCAACCACAAGTCATTTGGAGAAGAACTCACAACTACATGTAGAACACAATGTTGTTGGAAGCATGAACAACAATGTAGGTGCACTTATGGTAGAGATAGAGTTCATGTGGAGCATGGTAATGTTCTAGAAGATGACACAAGGAACTGGAAGAAGTCATAAGTGATTAAATGTTTGCGTATTCTACTAAAAGATTGGAGGTAGTAGTGCTGGCTATATTCATTCTGCATGTAGAACACAGTGCTATTTGAAACATGAATAACAATGTAGGTGCACTTATGGTAGAGCTAGAGTTCATGTGGTAGTATCTTGGAGCATGGTAATGTTCTAGAAGATGACACAAGGTACTACAAGAAGTCATAAGTGATGAAATGTTTGTATGTGCTACTACAAGCTTGGAGCTAGTAGTAGTGTCTATATAGGAAAACATGAACTCATCAATAATGTTGAGTAAGAAACTAGATTTAAAGTGTGTGGTAGTGGCTATGTATACAAGTTGATTATCCATACAAATACATCATGTTTGGTGTTATATGTGGTACACAAACATCATAATATAGCCAAAATATAGTTTGGTACTCCACGTCTTAGTTGGATAGTTAGATGGTTGGGACTCCATGATCATGTCTATATGTATCTTATTGTGTGAATGTGCCAAGGTTGGATAGGTAAATGTTAGCATATTGGATAGAACATTGTTTGGTGTGATACTTTAGAGTGATTTCAGAAGAGTATGTTGTATATTGAGACTCTATAAAAGACTTTTTGTATTGAATCCTTAGATTCTGAATAATATAATGGTTATTATCTTTTGGTAGTGGTTTTTCTCTTTTAAGGGTTTCCCACATAAATCTTGGTGTCTCATGTAATTTTATGTTTACATACTATTACATTTACTTCTATCAATGTTAGATAGATTTGAAAAATACTATTAACTATTTTTGGATCACATTATTTTAAGTTTCTTTATCCAAGTCTATTAGTCATCTATAATAGGGGTGGAAATCCCCAACATTTGGTGTTAGAGTGTAGGTAGTTTTTCAGGAGTTTCTACATTACTGGGAGTCCAAGCCCTAGGATGTGTAGTCATAAACCCCACAACAATCAATTTGTTGCACTTTATGTATAATTGTTCACAAATGAGAACTTTGAAATATTTTTTAAGAAGAAATGGTAGTCTTAAATCTATGGCTAGAATGTCAAGGTATAATATTGAATGATTCAATGCTCAAAATTTTGAACTATGGAAGCTAAAAATGGACAATCTTCTGAAGGAGAGAGATCAATGGGTTGTGATAACTTATTCAACTGAACCCTGAAGTATGTCTGATCAAGACTACATAAAATTGGATAAAAAGGATAGGAGAACTATTTTATTATGTCTTTCAAATTTTATAAATATGAATGTGTCTGAGGAACAAATTTTTTATTCATTATGGAAGAAGATAGGTATGCTATATCAGTCCAAGAGTCTAGTTAATAAACTTGTCTTGAAAAAGAAGTTGTATTCTTTGAAGATGAGAGAAGGAGACTTAGTAACTAATCACATAAACACTTCCAATCTATTGTTAAGTCAACTTGATGAAGGGGGTAAATCATAAAACACACAACAACAGAAATTGTGCACAGAAAATAGAACTTTCTTTATTGATTTGGACAACTTATTGCATTATAGAAGCTCAAATACAATCAGAGGAATCAACCCTCCACAGGCTGCAACACATTATAGCTTCCTATCACAAGACTCTAGAATCATCTGCCTTCTGTAACCCCATTTCAGCTAGGGTTTTTGTTTTCCCCCTATTCTTGACTCTACACTTTCCCCCTTAACTCTACTACTGCCCAGGGTTCCCAAAAATGGTTATTAATAGCCTTCTTGGTGGCCAACAACCTAATTTTGAAATTTGCATCTCCCTCCAAAAATAGGTCAACTTTCGAGAGCCATAACTTTTGATCCGGGTGTCCGATTGATGAACTGTTTTATGCGTTGGAAAGCTCACAAAGTGCTCTACTCGCTAAGAACCCACTTTGCCAGTTCTAGCCATTTTCAAGCCCGTACGGGGCCATTTAGTGCCTCAAACCTGAGTTTGAATAATTTTTAGGCATTTTTCAGGAAATAAAAACTTTAATATCTTTTAGATTGCAAATGATCTTTGCATGATTCCTTTGCCAAATGTCTTATTTTTTCAATTACGAAGCTTCCTATAAATTTTCACTTCAAACCGTGCCTAAATGCAAACTTTCCAAAAATAGTAGGTTGCTATTTTTAGCAGTTTGGAAAAACTGAAAGTTCTACATCATTATTCAAGCGATTACGGAACTAGAACCACAAATTTTGAAAAGAAATAGAAATAACATCAACTATTTTGAAACACATCTTTTTTTTTGGGTGATGCAAGATTACCCTTACACCACTGGATGCTCCTGCATCAGACACCCAGGGTAATTTGAGAAGTGACCCTGTCACATCTTAGGTGTTTGTGTGAGGAAAACCCAAACGGTCAACCTCTGCCTGAGACAACCAAGAAGAATCTTCAATAGGCCTTCCTTTCCATTTCACCAAATATTCTTCATATTACCTATTCCAAGTACTTCTTCCCACACGGCTATCCAAGATCTCTTCTATCTCCTCTATTGAAGTAGATGCCGGAATACTCCACTGTTCTTCTGTTGGTCCATCCTTTGTTCCACCTTCATGATATTCTGATAAATTAGCAATATTGAAAATAGGGGAAATGTTGATCCCACTTAGCAGCTCTACCTCATATGCATTTCCTAAATCATGCTTCTTCAGGATTCTGCACGGTCCAAATTTCTTCATTTTCAACTTATTGTATGTTCCAATTGGGAACCTTTCTTTTCTCAAGTGAACCATGACTTCATCTCCTACCTGGAATTCCTTATATCTCCTCTTCTGATCTGCCTTGGCCTTGTACTGAATATTCATCTTATTAATGTGCTTTCTCACCTCTTCATGCAAATTCTTTAGATGTTCTGCAAAGTCTTCAGCCTCGACACTTGTCTTTTCTCTTTTGTCCAGTTTCCTTAACTCTGAAGCATTTCTTAGACTATTCCCATATACAATCTGGAATGGTGATTTACCAGTACTCCTATTGACAGAATTGTTGTAAGCAAATTCTACCCATGGTAAAATCAAATCCCATCCCTTGGGCTTATCTCCTACTAAGCATCGCAGCAGGTTACCCAAACTCCTATTCATGATGGTGTGCAGAACTGAACTTCAAATCTATTTTAAACTTCTTCCACAATGTCCTCCAAAAATAACCAACAAACTTGGTATCTCGATCTGAAACTATGCTCTTAGGTAGACCATGTAATCTCACCACCTCCCTGAAAAATAACTCTACAATATGAACAACATCATTAGTCTTCTTGCAAAGAATAAAATGTGCCATCTTCGAGAATCTATCCACCACCACAAAAATGGAATCATGTCCTCTCCGTGTCCTTGGTAAACCAAGAACAAAATCCATACTAATATCATCCCATGGCTTCTCTAGTATAGGTAATGACTGATATAGCCCTATATTCTAACTTGTTCCTTTTGCCATCTGACACACTCTGCAACTCTGCACAAATTTCCTCACATCCTGCTGCAATTGTGGCCAATAATAATTTTCACCAACAATAGAAATGGTCTTATCTCGACCAAAGTGTCCAGCCAATCCTCCACTATGCTTCTCCTTAATCAGGTTCTCTCTCATGGAACTCCTTGGAATGCACAACTGGCTTCCTCTCAACAACATGCCATCTTAGATTATGAAATCCAACCATTTTGTCCTGTCCAAGGTAATAGGTTCCAAACAAGCTTTCTAGGCCTCTGCAAAATCTGGATCTTCAGGATACAAACTTTTGAGCTCATCAAACCCAACAACCACTATATTCATTTATGTCAACAAATTTTTCCTTCTACTCAAGGCATCTGCAACTCTGTTGGACTTCCCACTCCTGTGCTTCAAAACAAAAGTATAACTCTACAAAAACTCAACCCATTTTAAGTGCCTTTGATTTAACTTTCCTTGACTATTAAGATACTGCAAAGCCTGATGATCAATATATAAAACAAACTCTTTTGGAAAAAGATAATGTCTCCATTTCTTCAAAGCCTGAACTATTGCATAAAATTCCTGATCATAAACACAATACTTTTTCTTAGCATCATTAAGCTTTTCACTAAAATAGGTAATGGGTTTACTTTCTTGACTCAAAATAGCTCCTATAGCACTGCCACTAGCATCACAATCTACCTGAAATACCTTATTGAAATCTAGAAGTAGCAAAATAGATTGCTCTGTGACTTTCTGCTTCAAAGTATCAAAGCTTTTATCTGCTCCTTTAGTCCATATAAACTCTTTTCTATCCCCTCTCATTGTCTCAGTTAGGGGTGCATAAATGCTACTAAAATTCTTGATAAACTTTATGTAAAAACTTACCAAACCATGAAAAGATCTTACCTCGAAAGCAGTCCTTGGCGTAGGCCATTCAATGATGGCCCTCACCTTCTCTGGGTCCATCTTAAGACCTTCCTCTGAGACAACAAATCCCAAGTATACAAGCTCCTTCTTTCCAAAGCAACATTTCTTCAGATTGATCAACAACTTCTCCTCCCTCAACTTCTCCAAAACTGTTCTGATATGCATCATATGCTCATCCCAAGTCTTACTAAAAATCAAAATATCATCTAAATAAACAATAACAAAACTTCCCAAAAATTCTTTCAATACCTCATTCATGAGCCGCATGAATGTGCTCGGTGCATTGGTTAGCTGAAATGGCACGACTAACTGCTCATACAAACCTTCCTTTATCTTGAAGGCTATCTTCCACTCGTCTCCTTCTCTGATACGAATTTGGTCATACCCACTCTTGAGGTCAATCTTCGTGAAGTACTTGGCTCCACTCCAATAGTCCATTATGTCATCTATTCTGGGTAATGGAAATCTGTATTTGATCATGATCTTATTGATGGCCAGAGAATCTATACATATTCTCCATTCTCCATCTTTCTTTGGTGCTAGTACTGTAAGTACCATACATGGACTCAGACCCTCCCTTATCAATCCATTCCTTAACAGCTCTTGAACTTGTCTATTCAACTCTTTATTCTCTGCTGGAGTCATTCTGTGGGCTACCTTATTTGGAAAACTAGCTCCTGGTATCAAATCCATTTGATGACTTATCTTCCTCACTGGTGGTAAACCTTCCGGTACATTATCAGAGATAATGTCCTGAAATTCTTCCAACATATAGATGAAACTTCTACTGGTACATCTTCACATTTCTCTTGACTAATCTTAGGAATCAATGCAAAGCAATGATGCTCATGCTTCACACCCTCCAAAAGTTTTCTACTGTCTACCAAGTAATTTCTGGCAGTACTACATACCTTTTCTTCCACCTCCTTCAAGGGCTTCAACTTATGATGAAATCCATCCTTTATTAGGGAATATGTGTTTGCACAGCCATCATGGACAACGCTCCTATCATACTACCACGGACTCCCCAATAGCATATGACATGCGTCCATTGGTATGATATCACATAGCACCTCATCATGGTAGTCTCCAATCTTGAACTTCACTAAACACTACTCATTGACCAAAGCTCTATGGTCCTTCTGCAACCATGCAATCTGATATGGATGAGGATGCTTTCTTCTTGTCAACTTCAACTTGTCAACCATCTCCTCTGAAACAAGATTGTCAGTGCTCCCACTATCAATAATAATATCACAACACTTACCTTCATATTTTCACCTTGTGAGGAATAAACTCTTCATCTGATTGGGTTCTTTCTCCTCATTCAATAAAGTTCTTCTGACAACTAGGGTTTCTTCTCTTTCAGCATCTTCAGAGCACTCAAATTGCACATATTCATCGACATGTACAACTCGTGCATTACCTTCAGGTCTTCTATTTGTCCTTCCTTGATGTTGTGGACACTCGTATGCTTGATGTCCTCCTTCTCCACATTAGAAACATGTTCCTCTAAAACCTCCTCTTCTGAGTCCTTGCCCAGGTCGGCCTCTTCCTCTTCTTCTTTGCTCACCATTGTATTGGTCATGAGGGCAATAGGCATTATCCCCTCTTTGATTTCTACTGATGCCAACTTCTTCACTTTTCTTTTGATCTTCATCACGGCCTCCATAGGGTCTTCCACCAGTCCTTTCGCCTTGACCTCTTCCCCTTTGCTTGTTGTCAAATCTTTTTTTCAGCTTCTCTTCCACCTTCAGGGAAAACTAGTACGCGTCTTCTATGGTGGTCATTTTGACCAGGCTCAACTCTTCTTGAATACTTGGCCTCAACCCATTAATGTAATGGGCTACCTTCTCCTTGTTAGCCTCTGCATGACAAGTTCTGATAGTAATCTTATAAAACTCTTCTATATACTCCTTAATAGACTTGTTACCTTTCTTCAATCCTTGCAGCTTTTTCAACAACTCCATCTCATAGTCCACAGGAATGAATTGCTTCTTCAGTTTCTCCACCATCCAATCCCATCTAGTGATCTTTCCTTTTCCTCTTCTATTCCTCTCTAACTAGACCTCCTTCCACCAAATACTAGCATGCCCCTTCAATTTTGTTTTTGCAAACTTGACCCGATCTAGGTCTTCCACATCTTCATACTCAAAATATTCCTCCATGTCATTGATCCAATCAATAAGCTGTTCTAGATTCAAATCTCCAAAATATGTAGAAACTTCAATCCTGGGCCTCTTTCCAATCTTAGAAATGGCCCTCAACAACCTAACTTCTACAGGGTCTCCTGCAGCTTCTTGTTCTTCCTCAGATAGCTCTTTTTCAACTTCATCCTCGCTTTCTTCTCTTGTTCTCAACTCAAACCCTCTTCGTAGCTCCTCTTGCAATGCATCAATTTGCTTTTGCAGGGCTCTAAAACCCTCTTCCATCAAACTATTCCTCCCAATACAATTTATTCATGGAGGCATCTTGTATCTCCACAGCAAACCCACAACCTCAGGTCCTGGTGCAAATTACCTCATGGTCAGCAATCTATCTACACACTCAGGAACCCTTGCTTTGATACCACTTGATGAAGGGGGTAAATCATAAAACACACAACAACAGAAATTGCACATAGAAAATAGAACTTTCTTTATTGATTTGGACAACTTATTACATTACAGAAGCTCAAAGACAATCAGAGGAATCAACCCTCCATAGGCTACAACACATTACAACTTCCTATCATAAGACTCTGGAATCATTTGCCTTCTGTAACCCCAAATCAGCTAGGGTTTCTATTTTCCCCCTATTCTTGACTCTACGCTTTCGCCCTTAACTCTACTACTGCCCAGGGTTCCCAAAAATGGTTATTAATATCCTTTTTGGTGGCCAACAACCTAATTTTGAAATTTGCATCTCCCTCCAAAAATAGGTCAACTTCTGGGAGCCATAACTTTTGATCCGAGTGTCCGATTGACAAACCCTTTGATGCGTCAAAAAGCTCATGGAGTTCTCTACACGCTAAGAACTTGGTTTACCAGTTTTGGCCATTTTTGGGCCTGTACAGGGCTGTTTAGTGCCTCAAACCTGAGTTTTAATAATTTTCAAGTGTTTTTCAGGAAACGAAAACTTTAATATCTTTCAGCTCGCAAATGATCTTTGCATGATTCCTTCACCAAAGGTCTTATTTTTTAGTTATGAAGCTTCTTGTAAATTTTCACTTCAATCCATTCCTAAATGCAAACTTTCCAAAAATAGCTGGTTGCTATTTTTAGCAGTTTGGAAAAACTGAAAGTTGTACATCATTATTCAAGCGATTATGGATCCAAAACCACAAATTTTGAAAAGAAATGGAAAGAACATCAACGATTTTGAAACACCTTTTTTTGGGTGATGCAAGATTTCCCTTACACCACTAGATGCTCCTTCATCACAACTATTGTTGATAGGAGTCAAAGTAGAAAAAGAGGATAAAACAATTGCATTACTTTTTTCTTTACTTGATTGATGGGAAACTTTCAAAATGTCTATCACTAGTAATGTTGTGTCACTAAAATTAGAAAATGTCATAGGAATTTTGTTAAGTGAGGAAATTAGAAAAAACTCCATGGAGGAAACCTCTCTTAATGCCCTAGTTGTTATAGGTAGGTCTAAGGAGAAAAGGGTAAGAAGAAGAATAGGGATAATTGTTGGAAATAGGACAGACAACTGAGAGGGAGGGTGAATCAGTTGTCTCAAAACTTTAATACTTTCTGCAGTTAATTCTTTCTTTTACCATTTAACAACAAATCAATAACTTAACCATGAAAATCATAAGTGTAAGAGCAATAACACAATAACACACTTGACACCAAGATTTTTAACATGGAAACCTGGTTAAGGGAAAAACCATGGTGGGGGTTAGCCCACAAAAATTAATACCCTGTTAAAAGTATTTTTACAAATGTGAATGCACATGCATTCAGGCTTACTACCCAGACCTCACTGCTCAAATAGAGGCTCACTGCCTACAAATGATTACAAGAGAATAAAAGAGATTTTGAACTGATGAGATGCATCTACTAATGCATGAATTCAGTTCCGGTTAAGCACAAAACACTGATCTTACACATTTCATCTTCACTCTGCCCTGTTTACTGCTCTACCTTTATCTAAATCTTAGATCTTTGCTCTTTTTGAATTTACTCCATATTCGTAACACACACCTTAAATTCATTCAAATCCATCAGGTATATATATCTACATCCTGATCTTCAATCACTTTTCAGTCAGCTTTAAGAACACTTAGAACTTTATTGAATACTCTGCTCTGTCGGCTAGATCCGTGCATAACTTGAGACGTGGACTAAAAATTTCACTCAAAAAATCATCAATTAGGTTGGCCACTATCACTGGTCATCACTAATTGCCCAATAAACAACTCCCATACATCTAGAACCAAGATCATTTACAAGGTCGGCCTGTTCTTCTTCTGTCTGCTCTATCAAACTATTAACCTGATACTTAGAAGCTACTAACTTTTGAATCCTTATCACCAGAGGCCAAAACTCTAGATTTAGATTGTCTTGATAGTGGTTATGAATACCTTAGATCTGTAACAAATTAAGACTTTCCATCGGAGAGATCCAGTCCAAGATACCAGACCCTGTCGTTTGCTTTGTTCCTGACTACCCAGACTTAGATAAATCTTCAATCTAGTTTTTTCGTATGGGAAAATTATGAAATGCAGATGTATAGTAGAGAATTATTTTCCATCAATGACAACACTTATCATGCCTAGCACTGTCTCTTGCCAATAATCTCCCCCTTTGGCATTGATGGCAACACTTAGTGAAAAATGACTAAGTGTCAGAATAACTCCCCCTTTGCTTGTACTCCATACTGTTGTTCACACTGCTTTCTAGTGCTCCCCCTTTGCTGGATTCCTCATTTTTCATTGATCTTCACTCCCCCTTTGACATAAATGGGAAAGGGTGGGGTCCACAAGCCAAAATTCTCCAAAAAATCTGTGTATAGTGCCGTATATGTACAACTAATCATTAAGTTCTATTCACATGAACTTGAGAATGTCTGCAAAACTATATTTTAATTGCACAAGTTTAGAGGCCCAAGTTCCCTTCATTCCATCCAAAATTGAGATGTGTCTACTTAGCAAAAATGCATATGCTTTTGCCTTTGTCAGATCTAGAGGATTACTTGTCTGAAGTGCAGTCTGAGCTTCTGATAAGGCATTAAACATGGTTTCTAACTTAGGGGCAATCAATTCCCGGAGCTCACACATTCTCTTCATAATGTTACCTTTTTCTTTAACAAGCTTCTTTATCTCATTTGTCAATCTAATTACTTGACATTCCTGACTTATAGGTGAAACTGTTAGAGGATAAAAAATTTGAGAAAGATTTGACAATTTTTGTTCTTGCTCCTTTATCTTCTTCTCAATATCCTCACTAACTTTGGGCCATGATAGACATAATTTGTACATATCACTTCCTTCATTTAGAGGATTTTGAATACTGCTTATGCTAATGCCAAGTATCATCCTATCATTTCCTATTAGATTATGTACTTCACTAAATTTCTTATCCAAAAATTCCTTCTAAACTTTCACCTCCGCAGATTTTTCAAAAGACTCAAAATGTGTACTTACAACATTTACAAGATTCCTTAGGTGACCAAAGGGGGAATCCGATAGACTCTTTTGGTAGGTTGGAGATAACTTCTCCAAGACTCTGGTTGCAAGCCCTAATAGTTCACTATCCTCTATGTGAGATTTTAACATCGTCTCCCTGGCCTTGGCTTGAGTGAAGGATGCAATCTTCATCACTTGTACCGAAGAGAGAGCATCTAGATTAATTGGTCCTTGGAGTAGTTCAGGCTCATCAAACTCAAGCATCTCTTTATCTAGAGGACTTTCTACTGCATTTATAGTGTCTCTTGCAACAATTTCTAGAACACTTTCCTCTTCTTGTATTTTCTCTGGACTATCTTGTTTGGGTGCTTCAACATTTGCACCATCTTCTTATGTTTTCTCATCCTTACTCTCTTCTTTCTCTTTCTCTGCTTCACCTTTCTCTGTATCATCTCCAGTGGGATTCTCTCCTTTGTCCTCACCATCTAAAATCTGTTCTGGAGGATCTAGTGTGGCAGTAGTATTCTCAACATTATCTTCCTTTTCTAATTGGTCAGGAGGAGTTGGAATATCACCTGTATCATCAATTTGGTCCACCATCTTTGTATATGCTTTGTTTATTTGCTCCTCTCCCAGAATAGAGGAGTCATCAATCTTTGTTTGTTGCTCATTGATGTTCACTTCTTCAACAACTGGAATTGATGAATCAATTCCATCATCTGTCTCCTCATAGTTTGCTCTAGAGGATCTAGAGTATTACCTTGGTCATCATTTCCTTTTTCAATCTCTTCTTTTGGAGCTTCTTGTTCCTTTGAAACAATATAGTATTTATCGTTTTCAAGGGCTTTTCTCAAAATTTCTTCTGTTTCCTTTACAACTTCCTTAGCTTCACCAATCATTAACTTGTTCACCTAAATCTTGCTTCTAAATTTCTCCTTAACTTCCTTGAGGATTTTATCAGCTTCTCTTCTGGTCATTACTAGACACAGGGTGGAAAGAACATATTCTCTGAGTTCTATGTCTTTGTCCTTGACAACCTCCTTCCTCATTTCTAGTATTTTCCTTAAACTTTTGGGAATTTCTTGCAAAATTTCCAATAGAGCTCTATTGAATTTATTCAAGTATAGGATGGTGGCATCCTCCAAGATTTTCTTATTTGCACATCAAAACTATCATAATATATTCTGATAGGCTTTAGATTCCCATGAATAGTAATTGATTTTACAATTTGATCGACAGTCATAGCAACCTTACCAGTCTCTTGCCTTTTTGCTTCTGGAGGGTTGGTTCTCAGAGGCCTTTAAAGTCTTGGCTTTCTTTGATCTTATCTCTTCAACTTCTTCATCTATTTCTATTTCCTCATCATATTTTTTGCTCTTGTAGGCTCTTGTGACCTTGGTTTTCTTCCTCTTTCCTCCTTCACTGGATTGTGTGGCTTTCGATGTCTTAATCAGAATAGACTTGGATTGTTCTGAGACAGTTTTAGAGCTTCTTGTTTTCCTTGAAGTGGAGGATGGTTCCACTGGAGCATCTTCTTGTTTCTTGTCCTATTTTTCTTTTTCATCCTTTTCAATTATTTCTCTATTTTGCTTCACTGTCTCCTTGGTTAGGCCAATGCTCTCAGCATACCTTTAGACTTGCCTCTGCACTTTCCTTTTGGTCTCTAGCCATTTGAGCTCCACATGCAATTTTAGACTTAGCTCCTTGTATGTTCCAAACCTTTCCACATATCTCATTCTCATACTTTTCATTGTCAGGTTTTTCATGGCTTTCAGCATGGGTAATCCACCAGATGAATTTAACCCAGTTACAATCTTGATAACATCCTTTGTAATCTTAAATGGTTTCAATAGCCATATGAACGCATCATGTATTTGGCTCAAGATATAACGAACCCATTCATTTTCATCAAATATCGAAAACCTAATGACTTGCAGAAAAAGTTTGCTTTCTAGGGCTTTGTATTCGGGTTTCAATTTATGGCTATCATCCCTTAAGTAGTTGTTAAACAAATCCAAGAGTTTTAGGCTTCCAAATTCATCCATGTTACAGTGGATGTATGCCCTAATATCCTCAACATGTAGTACACCATATGGAACTCCAGAGAATGCATGTAGCAGTTCAACTTTAACTGATTTGTATGGATGCTTCTTAAATATTGGTCGAGGCCTTTTAGTTACATCAACAACTAGAGGTGTAGCCATCTCAATAGATTTTAGATTCAAGACTTTACAGAGAAGTACATTTTTCTTCCACAAGGTTAGAGTTGATCAATTACCGATTGAATTCGCTCTTCGTGCTTCCGTTTCTAGATTTATAGCTCAGATGCACTTCTTCTTGTTTCCTTTGAATGCAAATTTATTCAAATGTATGACCAAGTGACCTTTTATCCTCTGCAAAACCTAATTTGTCATTGTAATAAATGTGTTTCCCTAACTCAGTCTAGTTGCTCTATTTTTGAACAGTTCATCAAGAATCACTCTGCAAATTTCCATGTCAACAACTTTTCTTCTGGAAATCCTTCCAAAGTTTCTAAAACAATTCAAGATATCTTCTCTCATTGTGCCATATCTAGGCACCCACTTACTGACTGGGGGAATTTGATGTTCAATGCAGCTCCCCTTGAGCTAGAGTTCCTGATTTAATTCCTAGAGGAATTGTCAGCATCAGATTCCGGTGCGAACCCATTACTATGGCTCACAATTGTTTTCTTGACCCATGTCTTGCTCATTTCATTCTAGATCTCATTCTCATCAATTTTTCTTTTTCCTTTGTCTTGTCTATTCTTATCTAGTTTTCTATTTATCGGACCCCTTCTTTCATTAATCTTACTTTTGCAGAATCTTGCAAAATGACCATATCAATTACAATTGAAGCACACAACATTTCTTTGCCCATTTGATTGATTTTCTCTTGATCTGCACTGAATGGCCATATGTCCAAATCTATTGCATGCAAAGCATTTCCATTGAAAGAATTCCCATTTCCTCTATTTGATGAGTTATTCATTATCATATTTCTGCATTCATTGGATTTATGACCATACCTCTTGCAATTGAAGAATTGTCTGAAGAAGGATGGATTATTTTGATTTACTCTACTTCTGCATTGAATGGCTCTATGACCAAATTTATTGCACTTGAAATAATTTCCATTGAAATATGGATACCTTTGAGCATTAGACTGTCTTATCGGAGGTCTTCTAGGCTTGTTTCTCTCATTCCTTGGTTGAGAGTTTCTTTGTCCAGATCTGGAGTTTTCACCTTTCTCATAT
Organism: Cunninghamia lanceolata; assembly: GCA_027924645.1. Lineage (NCBI taxonomy): Eukaryota > Viridiplantae > Streptophyta > Pinopsida > Cupressales > Cupressaceae > Cunninghamia > Cunninghamia lanceolata. Next base: position 15,481,117 of record BSBN01001215.1, on the reverse strand, counting down.
CCAAGACCATGCTTGTCATCAACCTTTTTTTGACCCTCAAGTTTAGTTGAACTTATCTTGAACTTCTCCTTGTATTCATTTGCAACTTCTATGTCATGTCTGAGAATGACAATTTGTCTTTCAAGATCTCTTTCATTGTCTCTGCTTTCTTGTAGATCAGACTTTAGATGGCCAGCTATATAGTCTAATCTATAGCATTCATCAGTTCTTTCTTTTAAAGTTTGATTCAAGTCTTCTTTAGTCTTCTTCCTTTGCTCAATTTCTTTAGATAGCTTCATTACCCTAGATTCCATCTCAATTTTCAGAACAACTTCTTTTGATAGCTTCTCACATTCCCTTATCTTTTCTTTCAAAGCTTCATTCATGCCATTTTCTTCAGTTAAACTAGATAACTGCAGAAGTAGCTCCTTTTTCCTTTCCATAGATTTATTTAATTTATCTTTTAACATTTCAATGGTATCATCATCATCTTTAAGTTCACCTCTCAGATTACTAATTTCTGCTTTAGCCTGAACAAGATCTTCTAGGGCCAACTGAAGTTGATCTTTGAGTGAACCCATTAAAAATCCTTCCAAGATCTTTCCTTAAGCTATTAGGCTTCTCAAAGGAACCTTGCTCTGATACCAATTGTTGGAAATAGGATAGACAACTAAGAGGGGGGGAATCAGTTGTCTCAAAACTTTAATACTTTCTACAGTTAATTCTTTCTTTTACCATTTAACAACAAATCAATAACTTAACCATGAAAATCATAAGTGTAAGAGCAACAACACAATAACACACTTGACACCAAGATTCTTAACATGGAAACATGGTTAAGGGAAAAACCATGGTGGGGGTTAACCCCCAAAAATTAATATCCTGTTAAAAGTATTTTTACAAATGAGAATGCACATGCATTCGGGCTCGCTGCCCAGAGTTCACTGCTCAAATAGAGGCTCACTGCCTACAAATGATTACAAGAGAATAACAGAGATTTTGAACTGATGAGAAGCATCTACTAATGCATGAATTCAGTTCTAGGTAAGCACAAAACACTAATCTTACACATTTCATCTTCACTCTGCCCTGTTTACTGCTCTGCCTTCATCCAAATCTTAGATTTCTGCTCTTTTTGCAACACACACCCTGAATTCATTCAAATCCATCAGGTATATATATCTACATCCTGATCTTCAATCACTTTTCAGTCAGCTTCAAGAACACTTAGAACTTTATTGAATACTCTGCTCTGTCGGCTAGATCTGTGCATAACTTGAGACGCGGACCAAAACTTACACTCACAAATCATTAATCAGGTCAGCCACTATCACTGGTCATCACTAATTTCCCAATCAACAACTCCCATACATCTGGAACCAAGATCATTTACAAGGTTGGCCCGTTCTTCTGTCTGCTCTGTCAAACTGTTAACCCAATACTTAGAAGCTAATAACTTTTGAATCCTTTATTACCGGAGGTCAAAAATCTAGATTTAGATTTTCTTGATAGTGCTTATGACTACCTCAGATCCTCGACAAATTAAGACTTTCCACCAAAGAGATCTGGACCAAGATATTGGACCCTGTCATCTGCTTTGTTCCTGACTACCCAAACTTAGATAAATCTTCAATCTGATTTTTGGTATGGGCAAATTATGAAATACGGATGTATAGTAGAGACTTAGTTGCCATCAATGATAACACTTATCATGCCTAGTAGTGTCTCTTGCCAACAATAATAAGTCCAAGGGTAAGGATAGTTCAAAGTATCTAGGTAATCACTAATAAAATGTTATAATTATGGAAAGAAAGGGAACATCAAGAAGGATTGCAAGTCCAAGAAGAAGGATTATTCTTTGATAGATTTTATAGAACAATGATGAATATAGTAGTGATTATTTCATTTTTTTCTAATTTCATTAGTGATGACTCTTGGTTGATTGAATCGAGTGCATCTTATCATATAACACCTCATAGAGAGTGGTAATTTGAATACACAAAGTGTAATGAAGGTCAAGTTTCTCTCAGTGATAATAACTCTTTGAAGATAGTTGGTTGAAGAAAGGTAAAGGTAGCCTTCATGGATGGAAGAGTGAGGACACTCTAAGATGTTTTTCATATTCCAATTTTCACTAGGAACCTTATGTCTATGTCTAAAATGACTAACCTATAATATATTCTACCTTTGATTGTAAAGGTTGTAAGTTGGCAAGAGGCAACTTGGTGCTTGCTATGGGAGTCTGGCATGATACTTTGTTTAGGCTAGATGCATCAACATAATCAAGATATGCCAATGTAACTCAATATGGTTCAAGGTTTTTGTGGCATCTTAGAATGGGGCATTTAAATGAAAGCAATTTGAAAACCTTGGTGAGTAAATATATGGTAGATGTAGTTTTTGTTTTTTATGTTGGTATTGACTTTTGTCAACATTGTGTGTTGGGAAAATAGAGTAAAGTGAATTTTATCTCTAGAAGTATAATAGAAAAGGAGATTTTAGAGGTGATGCATAGTGATGTGTTTGGTTCTATGGATATCCAGTCCATTGTTAACTCTTTGTATTATGTATCATTCATTGATGATTATTCTAGGTACTCTTGGGTGTATATTCTTAGTAGAAATTTTGAGGTATTTATCAAGTTTAAGGAGTTTAGGGCTCTAGTTGTGAATTATATTGGTAAGAAAATCAAAGCTCTTATGATAGATAATGGGAGTGAGTTCTACTCAAATGAGCTTAAACATTCTATAAACACATAATATTTATGAAGCAAAGGATAATGCCTTATACACCACAATAGAATGGAGTAGCTAAAGAGTTGAATAGAACCTTGCTTGACCAAGCCAAAAGTATGTTAAGTAGTTCTTGTCTAGGACAAGAGTTCTAAGCTAAAGTAGTAAGTATTGCATGCTACTTGAAAAATAGGTCTCCTACTTCTGCATTAGAAAATAAGAGACTATATGAAATGTGGACTGACAGAAAACTAGTTGTAACACATTTGAAAGTATATGGTTGTGAGACACTTACTTAGGTCCTAATGGAAAGTCAAACGAAGATATATTTAAAGGTAAAAATTTGTATTTTCATTGGGTATGGAAAAAATGTTAAAGGCTAAAAACTTTATAATTGTTAAACACTGAAGGTTCTCTAATCGAGAGATGTTACATTCAAGGAACTTAGAGTCTTTTCCAAGGAAGAGGAATCAAATGATCATTAAAGAGAAAAGGTGCATTTTGAATCAAAGTTAGATCAACAGAATGCATATGAAGATGAACAACTAAATGGACATGCTAGTTTGGATGAAGATGAGTCAAGCACATCTAGTACAAACTCTATAGAATAATAAGGTGTAGATGTGGTAAGAAATTCTTCATTGATAACTATGAGAAGTTCTACAAAGAAACAAAGATCACTTGAAAGGTATAGCCCACCAGATTTTTGTTTTATTTTTGCTCTAACCTATATTGATAGTGAATTGAGTTCTATGGAATAACTATTCACTTCTAAAGAAAACAAGTCTTAGAAGAATGTCATGGAAGAGTAGATGTTGGCATTGAAGTAGAGAAAGACTTGGGACTTGGTAGATTTTCTTAAGGAGAGGAAACCCATTGGCTATAAGTGGGTGTTCAAGAATAAATTTAGAGTAGATGGATCACATGAATAGTACAAAGCAATATTCCCAAGTAGACAGAATTTACTTTAGTGAGATCTTTTCTCTAGTAGCTAAGTTGGGTTCCATTAGGATGTTGTTATTCATATCTATGACATATGATCTTGAGATAGAGAAGATAGTGTTGATGTGGATATTAATCACATCAAACACAGATAAAATTTAGATACAACAGAACAATATCTCTCTTGAAAGACCTTAAATTCACTTAGAATTTGCAGCCCCAAGGCTCTAGTAGTCAGGTCTTGATGCGCATCTCTTCATTTAGGTTAGTTGTAATAGGTTGTTTTCTCAAGGGACTTACTTTGCATGTTGATCTTACAAAATTATAGATCTTCAAAGGATTTTCTAATTTATGTACATAATGTTAGGATCTCACTAGATCAACACTTATATCATTAGACTTTGCAATTATCTCATCATATTTATTGAATTGAAAGATAACTTTGCAACTTTGACTATTTCATCTGAAATTACTTGAAAGATCCTCATGGAATTTACTGATTCACAACTATTTCAACAAATCATCCATGGATTTAACAATATTTACAATTATTTTTGTGTATTTTGACATTTTGAAAAAGAAATAGAAAAAGATAAAGGAAGGGAGAGAAAGGTTCTAAGAAAGTTATGTTTTTAGTGATTATACATGAATGCCTTATGAAAATCATGAATAGAGAAAATAAATTTATATATCACTAGGATTCTTCATAGCTAAGTTTCAATGATGCAAATCTTCAAAGGAAATTGACAAACAAAATGAAGACATTCAAACACAATCCCAAGAGGACACAACAATTTGATATTTCATTACTATTAGTCAATGTACAATCATTTGAGATTTACTATAAACACATGACCAACAATTTGTCTCAAATTTGTCATTTTGAGCTAAAATACACAAGTAATAACAATAAATGGAAGATAAAACCATGAAACAACACTTGAAGCACAAGTTCTTCACTTCAAGCTTGACAATTCTCAACAATTTAATCCCCCCTAAAATACATGACTTGGGTCCTTTTATAGAACAAGGATCTCAGAAGCAGTTACAACATCAACGAATCAGGTTACATCAATCATGATCAATGGTACAAATTGATAGCACATGGATGCCAGTTGGCATTGATGACAATTAGCATCCTTGGAATATGCTCCTGGACTCTAGAATATTTTGTTGTGAGGTGGTACTTGGTTCTATATGTGGAAAGTGGATCTTCAATTGCATCTAGATATCCCTATCCACCCTACCTAATCAAGTTAATCAAAGAATAAAATCACCTAAACTACATTTGGATTGACCTCCACTTCATCCAATTGTTTAAAAGAATAAAATATTATGTCTGGTTAGAAAAACAATGTCTCAATGTATGCAAAAGAATGAGACTCAATCAGTCTCCTACTTGTTTTGGATTCAATTGTACATGACCCTCTTCTCGAGTCTTATAATCACCATAGGATATCAAAACAACAACAATCAAGACCTTTTGTCATATGCTTGAGCTTTATTCCAGATGAATTCTTGTACTTCAAAATTATTCTCTATGGTCACCCTTTTGCTTGATCTAGACCTGACCTATTCCTTGTATGATCTAATCTTCATGTTCTTATCCATGATCTCATAAATTATAGCCTCATTAAAACATTGTACATGATTATCAAGAATCCTCTAAAAATTTTCTTGGAATTCCTTAAGGGCTTGATTTACATAATATTTGGCCTTAACACCAACCAGATGTCCTACCAAGTCTTCTAATATTTCAACTTCTTCTGTCAATAGTTCACAGGCCTTTAGGTTCAATTCCTTCATCCTCCTCTGACATTCCTTTAGGAGGTCCTACTAAAACGTAAATTATTTGACCCAAACAAGAACTAATGGCACAATCCTATCTATCAAAATATCTTTACGTAAACATGACATTGTGGTTGGCATCCTAAATTACTTTCAACTTGAACAGCTCAATGTCATTTTGCTCTAATCTCTCTCTACATTCCTCTTCCAAGGATTTGTTGGGATAAGGTGCCATTAACCTTGTAAATCCCAATATTATATTTGTTCCATTTATTATTTATAATTTGTAATTACCCATAAGGAATGTAGTAGTTTCATCGATAGTGGTAATTCTAGATTCACTGGAGGTAATTATGGAGTGGCATTTATGGTTGGCAATTGTAAAAATCATGAGTAAATGAGGGTAGGCACCACCTTGGGAGAATTTGCTATATTTAGCATGTATGACACACATCATAATGTTTGGTGAGTGTATGTAAGAGAATATATGACAATTGTAAGTTGTCATAAGATTCTATGACACTATGATGACATATGATGGATACTTATTATGTGTAAGATGCTATGTTTAGCCCTAGGGACCCATCTTGGGAAGATACTCTTTGGTGGAATCTATGATAGTTATGACATGTCATAAGATGCTGTAAGAGACCTTATTTAGCCTTGGGTGCCCAACTTTGCATGGTTGACTTTGGACAAGTGGCAGGAGCTTGTAAGGAGGCATTTAATATTTGCATGCTGGAGATTCTCAGGAGGGAGAAAGTGGATGCCTAGTTTGGTGTGAGAATACTTATATATATCCATTGTCATGTAAATGTTGTAATATAACAGATTTACATGTACTTAGGTGCTGCAAGAATGCTGTTAGATTGAAGTCTGAAGGAGAGAGTTGTGTAGTTGATGTATTGTATCACTTTTACAGATTAATACAAACTTGTGCCTCTTTCCTGGTGGAGTTTTTTACCCGAAAGGGTTATCTCCATGTAAACATTATGTCATTATGTGATCTATTTTTAGATTTCTTGCCTCTGTGTCGCATTATTTATATTCTATTGCAATCTCCATTAAACAATACATTGTTAGAAGATCATTAAACATATTTAAATCATGTTTCTGTTGAGTAGTTGTTGTCTTCATTTCCTAACATTTGGTATCAAAGCCTCACCATATTTGGCTCTTGGGTGGTAGTGTGAAGACTATGTAGCTATAGTGGGAGATTTGGTTGTATTTGTTTTGAAGATTTTGAGTTGATATTATGGCTGCATCTACCATTCCATTAACCTCTTGATTGGACATTGAGAAGTTCAATGGAATGGGGTATGAGTTGTGGAATTTGAAAATGGAAGATTTGTTGGAAGAAAGAAACCAATAGTTGGCTATTCTAAAAGAGAAGAAACCCAATGATGTATCTCAAGATGAGAGGGATAGAGTAGATAAGAAGGCATGGGGAACTATCCGTTTGTGTCTTGTAATTTCTATCTCGTTGAATATCATGAGGGAAGAGACTGCACATAGCTTGTGGAAATGTTTAGGTGAGATCTACCAAGCCAAGAGTATGGTGAACAAACTTTACTTGAAGAGTAAACTATTTTCTATGAAGATGAAAGAGGGTGAATCATTTGCAGACCATTTAAATTCATTTAATTTGTTGATGAGTCAGCTAGCATCTATAGATGTTGAAGTTAATGAGGAAGATAAATGTATATTACTTCTTTGTTCTTTACCTAAGTCTTGGGAGAATGTTATACTTGCTATCACTGCTAACCTCATGGATCTAAAGTTTGATACTCTTGTTGCAGTTTTACTGGCATAGGAATTAAGGAAGAAGAGTTCAGATAGTTAATGGGATGCTCTCAATGTTAGGGGAGGGTATAAGGAAAGAGGACTAAAAGGAGATCAGAAAGGGGCTAAAGACAAGTCTAAGGGCCAATCTAAGACTTCTGGGAAGAAGAATAGAGTTAAGTGTTAGAACTGTGGAAAGAGGGTACAATGTGAAAAAAGAGTGCAGAAACCCAAAGAAATAGTGGGAGAGTGCTTCTAATAAGTCCTCGAATGCAGGTGAAGATGTTTTACTTTTTGCATGTAATGTTATTTCTAATGATCACTAGTTAGCTAACTCAGGATGCTCATTTCATATGACCCCACATAAGGAACAATTTTCCACATATGAAGAGTATGATGGAGGTAAAGTGTACCTTGGGGACAACTCTACATATTTGATAGTTGGGAGAGGCAAGTTATTGTTGTGTTTCAGTGATGGGATGATTAAAAACCTCCCTAGTGTTTTGCATGTTCCTAGATTAGTTAGAAATCTAATTTCAGTTTTGAAGTTGAATGATTTGGGAATGCATGTAACTTTTGATAAGCATGGTTGCAGATTGGTGAGAGGAAACTTGGTGGTAGAGAAGGGCAAGAGAATGGGAACCTTGTTTAGGCTAGATGCCACCACAATTTGTAATTCCTCTTATGTTTCTGAGGCTTCTAAATGTTAGCAAGACAATTGCCATTGCACCAAAAGATCGACCTATTAATGCCCAATACAACCACTAGAGTTAATGAATCCATAGGAGATGGTTAAACCTTCTCACGAACCCAAGCATAGCATTGCACAACATAATGAGACCAAGGGTGCACACCTTCTAATAATCCCCCCAGTGAAAGAGAGAGGTTCAAACCCGTGACCTAGGCTCCGATACCAATTGTTCGCAAGATGGTTTCCATTACACCAAAAGATCAACCTATTAATGCCTAATACAAATGCTAGAGTTAATGAATCCATGGGAGGTAGTTAAACCTTGTCATGAACCCAAGCACTACACATCACAACACAAGGAGACCAAGGGCTCACACCTTACAACACTGAAAACACTTGTATGTTGTGGCACCGTAGCTTGGGCTACACAAGTAATAGTATTTTGAAAACTATTAAGAATAAATATTTGTTGGATGGGTTTTCTTATTCTGATGGGCACTTTGATTTATGTGAGCATTGTCTATTTGGAAAACAAAATAGAACATCATTTCCTTTAGAAAGTAATAGAGAAAAAGAGAAGTTAGAGATATTCATTCAAATGTGTTTGTACATGTGGATAATGACTCTAAAAAAATATCGTTATTTTTTCACCTTCATTGATGATGTATCCAAATTTACATGGATTTATTTTATGAAACACAAATCTAAACTTTTCACTAAGTTTAAGGATTTTTAAGTATTAGTTGAAAACTAATTGGAATCAAAGATAAAAATATTAAGATTTGACAATGGAGGGGAATATTGCTCTAAGGAATTTGATGAGTTTTGTAAGAATGAAGGTATAATCAGACAAAAGACAACTCTGTATACACCACAATAGAATGGTGTTACAAAAAGGATGAACTGAACAATCATGGAAAGAGCCAGAAGTATGTTGAGTGATTCACAGTTGAAGAAATGCTTTTGGGTGGAGACTGTGTGTACCACTTGTTACTTGATTAATAGAACTCCTTGTAAGGCTCTTGATTCAACACCTTATGAAGTGTGGTCAGGTAAGAAACCTTCTATTTCACATTTAAGGATTTTTGGTTGTGAGGCTTTTGTTCATGTGCCTAAGGAAAAGCAATTAAGTTGGATCCAAAAGTGCAGAAATGCATCTTCATTAGATATGATGAGAATGTTAAATGTTATAAGCTTTGGGATCCTCTAACCAGAAGAATTGTTTTCTCTAGAGATGTCATTTTCAGGGAACTTAGAGCTATTTTTGAACCTGAGCAACCAAAGGAGAAAGAAAAGGTGAAGACAATGCACTTTGACTTAGAGCAGGAAGATGCACCTCAGGAAGAACACAATGATGGATTGGAGGGTGAAGAAGAAGAAGAAGATTCTAGTAGTTCTGATGAGGAAGAATCTGTTGTAATAGAAGTAGGTACAGAAGATCATCCAAAAGAACAAGTTGAGACTCTTACTCCACCCTTGAGGAGATCCACAAGATAATGAAACCCAGTTGACAAGTATAGCCCACCAGATTTATGTTGTGTATTTGCTTTATTGAGTACTAAAGATGAACATATATCATATAGGGAAGCTATTCATGCAGATGATGGCTTTAGACTCTTGTAACACCTAGGATCTTGTTATTTTCCCAAAGGAAGAAAGGCCATAGGTTGCAAGTGGGTATTCAAGAAGAATTTTGGAGCAGACAGTTCATTGGAGAAGTACAAGGCTAGACTGGTAGCCAAGGGATACTCCCAGAGAGGGAGTTGATTTTGGTGAAATTTTCTCTAGTATTGCTAATGTCAGAAAATGTCAGAAAATGTCCCCTTGGGGGCTTTTCCCTCATAAGGTTTAGCTCTCAGGTCTTTAGTATGTATTTAGGACATCTTAGTTCATATTTTGGCATTCCGATGGAATGCGACCTAGGTTCCATGGTAAATTGGACCTAGGTGGACCCCTTGAGTTGTACTTGATGAGTACTAGGTAGTACCCATGAAATACATCTTTTTACCTCTCTTTTTCTCCTTTCTGATTCCATCTTCTTGATGACTACACCTGAATAGGCTAGCAAGATTGTTCTAAATAATGATTAATAGGAGATGAATTACTTAAGATCATGATTTCTGATTAAAGGACTAATGTGCATGGAATTGATAGAAATATGCAAAAAAACTTCTCTTTTTGAATCAACAGGTGCAAATGTTCGGGTTGGCAATTTTGTACATCTTCGGAGGTAGTCCTAATGATCTCCGGAGATAATATCAGAATACCATGACATCAGAAGTTTTGGAGTAAAGAGTAAAAGCATCTCTGGAGCTAGACTAAATTCTAGAGCATCTTCGGAGCTAAGCAAGAAGGCTACAGTTATATCTCCTGAGCTGTAGACAGAGACATACATCTCTGGTGCCTCTTTAGAGCACGATAGATTTCCAGCATAGCTATCGGTTAGACACTTTCAGTGGTGATCATGATACCTTTGATATTACTCAAATCATCACCTAAGTGATTAAGAGCAATTTATAGTTAACTGCTGGGAGTTTTTATCTCTTTTTAGTTTTTGCATGAGTTGCCAATAAAACTAATTTAATATCCATATTTTCAAGGCCTCGCTACCCAAATGTATTAAGACTGAAACTTAGATTTAGAGTGGACTTCTATTCCACTCAATCTATTTTTATTGCATGGTTATTTTCCATAGTTAAGACAACTAATTTAATAAAGAGATGGAAGTCATCTCATAGAAGAACTAGTAGATAAGATAAGTGATATCTCATCACTAATTTTATATATACTTACAGAAGAAGCAGAAAAGGACAACAATTATTTCTTCTGATTTCTGTAATCTCATTTTGATATTAATATTTTGCAAAATACTAAGCTGATGGAATTGGACTGAATTGAGTTGTGATATCATTCTCTTATGCTAATTCTTTACTTTAGTCTTTAGCCCTAAGGGTGTGGAGCAAGGGCCCACTCTCACCACTAAGGCAGAAGGCTAGTACTATTGTTTTGTTGTTTCAAATTTTGCTTTAAAAGATATTTACTATTTTCATAGATAGATGCATGTTTTAGTTTATAGATTTGCTTTAAGTAATTTACTGTTCAGTTCTATTTTCAATATTCTTGGAATTCATTTCATAGTAGATAGATCAGTTCTTTTAAATCAGTAGAAGTCATTAGAGTTAGTTAGATAAGACTGGAAACTATAGGATTCCTAATTACAAATAACCAAGGACACAACATTGGATTTGACAAAAGAAATATGATTAAATGATAAGGTACAATGACCCTTGTCAGTATCCTGCCCAAAATAGGGGGGGAGGACTTGGGCACTTGCACCCTAGTCCTACCCTATTTTGGGGCAGCTCTAATTTTTGAGTGTCGGTTTATGACCGTTATTTGGTCCTTTTGCTGACACGGTAAGTTTTGATTTTTAAAATCTTGGTGGGAGTGCTTGTAGTTGCATATATAAGCATGCTTAGGCATTCATTTGGAAACTAGATGATCATTGTGAGCTTTAGGCATTCTCAAGGTGATTCAAGGCTTTCTATTGTGTTGCAAGAGCAGACTTGTGTGTTTTGTGTGTTGATATCTACAGATTTGAGTATCAATTTCCTCATGGAATGAAGAGCATCTTCTTCCCATGAGAGATTCACTACAAGGTGACATAATATTGTGTTTTCATCATTAATTCCTTTAGTTTTTGCCTCTACCTCACAAGGGCACGCACTCTTTTATCTGACAATGGTGTTCAGAGACTTAAGTGTCCTCTTGGGCTTGACTGAGGCAAGCCTCTAAACACCACAACCCCCAAACCAAGTCTTGTGATTGCAAGTTACAGGTGTCGCATTTGGGAAAAGTGGAGTTATAGGAAGGATTGGTAGGCATCAAGGATTCAAGATCTAAAGAAAAGAAGAACACAAGAGCACTTCCAAGACTTGGGCGCTCGCTCTAGTGTCCTCTGCATTTGAGTTTCAAGAAACAGAAGTTACAGGGCTGATCAGTGTCGGAAGGAGGTATAGATACTGCAAAGAAACTGACACCTTGGACTTGGGTGCCTGCTCCAGTATCCCCAATTGTTTCGCTTCGAAACCCCAAAAATAAGTATTCTATAATTTGGTATTTTATTCCTATCTACAAGAGCTTTTTCCATCATTTGTCAGTTTGTTGTCGTATTTGCATAATTAGGGTTTTAATGGTTAATTGAGCATAAGAGAAGGAAAATTAATAATTAAATTCCCTAATCCAAGTTTCCCTACATCTACAAGTGACCTAGGGTATGAGTGTGTGTCTTCAGATTTGGATTGATTTCATTCATTCATTCATATAGTCATTCATTTTATTGCATTGAGAAAAATTCAAAAAAATTGAAAAATTTAGAAAATACAAAAAAATCGCATTGTTTGGCTTACTAAATTGCATCAATTCTTTCTAAATTTTCCTAATTCATAATTTTTGCATTAGATCTAATATAAACTATAGAAAAATTCAAAAAATCATAAATTTGCATTGCATTTTCATCATTTAATTGCTAGGGTTTTGTGGAAATTTTGACAATTTTAATATAACCTAGTAATTTCAAAATCTAGGGTTCATAGGCTAAATCTTTTCTCAGATTTTTATACTGATTTTAGAGGTTAATTCAAATTAACATTTGTCTGTAGTCTTGCATTTTAGTGTGAATTTGCATTTTTGCATAGAAAATTTCAACAAAAACTAGCAATTTTGATGCATTTTCATTAAATTTGAATGGGTATTTTTCATGTTTAAGCTTGAAAATAATTTTTAGATCTAAAAGTAAGTCATTTTCATAAAAAATTAGACTTCAAAACATTCACATAGCATTTTGTCCCAAGATCTCAAACCTAGGGCTTCAAAAACAACGATTTTCACTAAATTTGGCCTTATCGACTCTCCAAACTTGCACCATAGGTGTGTTGTGAAAATATTTTAGCATTATTTTGCTATTATCAGGATAATCATTTTCTTCCCCTCATAAAAATCTTCACAACACCCTTTTATCGGGCTCTTGTAGTGAAAATTTAGTGAAAAACTACACATTTTGGCTATTTTCACCCTAGGGTTTGACCTAGTTTGCACTCCAAGTGTGTTGTCATCAATTTTATGGATTGACGTGACTAATATTATTGACATTATTTTCTGTATCTCCTAAAATTCATTACAACACCTCTTTTGCTAGGTCTTGGAATTGAAAAACTGTAAAAAATAACCTATTTTTGCTATATTTTCACTAGGGTTTTACCTTAAGTGGCACTAAAAGCGTGTTGTGTTGGGTATTTTTTGGATAAAGTGGCTGTTATTACTGATATTATTTTCTTTTCATCATCATTTTCCTCACAACACCCTTTGTTATGCTATTTTGCATTGAATTTTGGTGAAAAAAGTGCCTATTTTGACATATTTTCACTATATTTTGACTTGGCATTATCTTGGATTTGCATCAAGAGTGTTGAGAGTGATTATATTATTATTTTTGATTGATATCAAACATATAACTTTCTGGCCATTGACTAAAATCCTTACAACATCCTTTGTCTCATTCATTGGCATTGAAAAGAGTACAAAATTCCAAGCATTTTTGGCTGTCAATTGAAAGGAAGTTAGGTGTGCAGAAATTGCTTCCTACACTAATCTAATGAGGAGAGGTCTATGCAAATTTAATTTTATCCTAACTATTACAGCAATGTTAAACCATTAACATGAGATATTGTTGTACACACCCAAAATTGACTCATTATCATTAACATTCAAATATCACATTATCACACATTTGCATTTGTCTAACACACTTGAGCAATATTCCTAACACATCTATTTCTTCTATTAATTAAATAAATTTATATTTATTTAATTAATTCATTAGCTATTTCTTCTAAGCTATAATTAAACAATCTTCAATTATTTAATTATCTTCATTCTATCTATTTTTAATTAAATAAATCTTATTTATTTAATTAAAAATTCCTTTCACTAGCCCACTTTCCAATTAATTAAATAAATTGTATTTATTTAATTAATTTATCTTATCATTTATCTCATGAGCCGACATGTGTGCCTCTTTTATTTAAAAAGATAAGTGGTACTACATCCTTTTATTTAATATCTTTCAAATGTAGTACTTTTTATGTACACAAGCACACATGAGCCCTATCTTCTCTCCACTTGTCATCTATACATTCACCTATGCCTATCTTTCAATCTTAGCCATTCACATAGCCACCGAATCTCCACCGTTGATTGATTTTGGTTGAGTTCTATATAAACACCCTTTCATTCTATACCATCTATCCAAGGATTCATATAGTGTCTACATTATCATCTTGAGCATTTTCGAGCATTTGAACATCCATAGAATCCATTGAGCTTTTATCATTATCATCTATCATGGTAGCTTTTATCTTCATAATTGTTCATTGTTGAAGAAGCAATCCACATCATAAACAAGGAATCACACAATCTAGGTGATGTTGTGCTTGAATTGCATTACCTTTGATTTCATTTAGATTAGATTCTTTGATGATGGTAGGGTTAGGTTTTCATGGCTATGATTGATCTTATTAACCTAATTTTTTACCTATCACAATTGTAGCAAAACACAAGAACTAGAAAGTAGATAGAAGAAGAGAGATAAAGATTTACGGTGGGGTATCGGGTGAAAAACCCCACACTCAAAAACCTGCACAATGTATTAACAAATCTAAAATATGTTTACAATACACTTGCAGTACAATTTTCAATGGTCTTTAACACTTGTGTCTGGAGTCAAACTGGCAACATAACAGTACCTGTAGAACCTGTGATACAACTCCCTCTCCAAGCACCTGTTTATATCAAAAATACAAGGCAATATTGGACCTTTCTTGGAATGGGCGTCCAACTTAGCCTCATGGCCCAAAATCCATGCCTAAGGACACTTGGTTAACATTGTAGAATGTTCCTGACACTTGTCCACAACTCCCATCCCAAAGGGGTTGCCTATTTCCAAAATGGGCTATGATAGATGCTCTTACAACACTTACGACCATCATAGAATCTGTCAAAGTGGTTACAACTTACAGCTATAAGAGAATCTGTCATACATAGGATATAAATAGTATATTCTCTTACAACATGTCATAGTCCACCTTGGGGCCCCCAAATGTGCCTTTTTCAAAGATGCTTCATGACACATGTCTTCACCTGTCTTACAACCTTCTATTTCTAACTCTTACATGTCATAGATTCATTATAGAAATCTGTCATAACCGTTTCGGTCAAACATTCCCTCACATAACATAGAAGCTACTAACACATGGCAAAATGCTCCTACCACAAAGTGGGAAGCCTATCTCCTCATGTGAGGACAAAATTACAAGTTGTCATATTCCATGTAGGATTGACACATCACCGTGCCACATCCCACAATATGACAATTGGAATTTACAAATATTTACAACATAGACAATTAAATAATAAATACAAACATTAATAATGTAAGGAATTTACAAGGTTGAGACACCTTAATTCTCAACATCAATCATATCCTTCTCCTAGGAATTGTTCTCTTAGTTTGTGTGTTGTGTGTTGTATGCTTTTATAAGCTTTATGACATGCTATCCTAAAAATAATATCCCTTTGAGAAGAAGTAAAAATTAATGGGATCTAGTGCTCTTGAAGAAGTTGGTACTTTGGACACCTTCTTTACAAAGGGAGAAACTCAAATTGTGCAAGATATTATACATCCTCCAACCTCAATGGAAGAACAAATTTTTCATGATATTGATAAAACTATTGAGGCAATAGGATATGTATCTGATAAGCAAATAGAAAAATTGGATAAGGAGCTAGCTGAATATCAATCATTTATGGAAAATGAGAGAATAGCTGAAGAAGTTGTCCCTACAATTCATAACATAAGAGAATTGATAATTCAATTTGTGGTCTAGCACATATTGTACAAACCAATATCATGCTGGTGATCAAATGTGCACAAGCGATAAATAAGATTCTATCACCATCTCATACTCAAGTTTCAGCACCTATACAAACTACGGGGATATCCACTTTTACATCAACGATCTTAACAACTAATGTGAACACTTGCAGTAATGCTACCACTAGCAGTGGAGTATCTAATAGCACTAATTACAATGATGTGGGATTTGATTATCAAAATTTGGTTCCCAAATGGACCTCCTCTATGCATAATTGTTCTCAACCACCTGTCTATTCCACTAATTTCCAACCACCTATTACCTACTCGCAACCATCTTCCACCTATCATTATGGCCAACTACCGTTAACATATTCTCAGCCTCCGCCTATCGTATCTCAAGCTCATTCACCTCCTCACTTTGGTTCTAATTCCTCACAACAAACCGCATCTCCCAATGATGTCATCCTAAACCAACTTTTATAGGGGATGACTTCTTTACAACAAAAGGTAACAAACTTGACAAATTTTTCGCAGCCTAGTCTACCAACATATCATGCCTATAATCCCCTTTCCTATGCAATCTTGAGAACTCCTATGCCTAAGAGGTTTGAGACTCCTCGCTTTGAAAAATATGGTGGAAACGGTGATCCTAATATTCATGTGGCAGCATTTACAGCTATGTGTAGTGATTTTTATTTTGAAGAGGATTTGTTAGCAAAACTATTCCCACAATCTCTCAAAGATACAGCTTTAGAATGGTTTTGCTCGTTGCCTCCGAATTTAATACACTCCTTTTTGCAGTTGATTGATCAATTTTTACAACATTTTCAAGCAAATATTGGACCCCAAGTCACTCTTATTGACTTGGTTCAATGCAAACAAGGTCTGAAAGAAAAGTTGACTGAATTCATTAGTCGATATCAAGGACTTTATGCACAGATTCAATATCAGATGAAAGATGAAGATGTTCAAAAGATATTCATTACAAATCTACAACCTAATATTCGTGATAAGATCCTCTTGATGAAATATAACTCCTTCCAACATTTATGCATCGCCCTTCATGATTATCAACTTTCGTCTAGTCAGTTTGAAAAACAAAACTCATCAGCTCAAGTTGGCCAATCCATAGGTGGATCGTCACAAAACAATTTTAAAAGGAACAATAATAGGAATTTCATCAAGATCAATGGACCAAATACAAATGTGTCTGCATAAATAACCCAAAGAAACCATCATATCAACCAAGAAAGTTTACTCCAATATCTGAGTCCTCTCATTCAATCATGAGTTAAGTTGTGAGTAATAACATTCTAAAACTTCCCCCGATCAAGCCTGTTGATCCTAGTAAACAAGGACCTTACTTCAATGCTAATGCCTTTTGTCATTATCATCGAATGCAAGGACATGACACTAAATGATGCATGCATCTTAAACATGGGATACAAGACCTTATTGATTCAAATGTCATCCAGGTATTGGGTGTGAATGATAATGGAAACAAATTAGTTGCTCCGCCAAATTAGAATTTACAAATCTTCACTAATCCTTTCCCTAAACATACTGAAAATAATATGGTGGAATAAAGTTTAGTGGAAGTAGACAAGGATGATTACTTGGACTATGATAGCATTGTGGGAATGATTGAAGTGGATAAGAAACAAGTAGATAACCTGCCTCATCCATGAAGAAATGGAATTTATGCTAAGGTTCCTCCTTAGTTATCCTTATATGGATTAGGAGATAATCAAGATACATCTAAAACATAAAGACAACAACCAATACAAACAAGTAAGATGGTACAGGATGATTCCCATCCTCGTGCTAGAAAGATCCAACAATGAAAACTCGATAAAAATCATAAAAGAGCTAGACGACTGTCAAAAATTAGAGAAAATAGTGGGTCCCCTCATAAGCAACAAAAAGTTATATTTACACAAGGAGTAACAAATCAAACATCACATGATAATCAACAAAACTTTCATAAGAACCACTCAAATTTTGCATTAAATATGATAGAATACCTCTCCAAGAGGTTCGCGAGCTCTAACATATAATATGTAGACCCCACGGGTAAGTATCTCTAACCCTTTATCTTTCTCGTGATGTGCTTCCCCCGTGATGTGTTATATGTTTTCTAGGCCTCCTGGGATGACCTCGGATTCTCCCCTAAGGTTTAGGATACCAGGAGACCACATCTGTTGTGACATTCTTCTATTTGTATCATCATTCTTCTCTATTGCTTCTCTCTCTACTTTCATTGTTGTGTGTGGTGTCTTACGGACATAGCGTCATGGTTGGTGACCTGGGGGCACCCTCCTACGTGACTGTCCCTAAGACACTTGTTTCTCCTCTCTTATTTATTGTTTCCCTTCCTCTAGTGTTTCCATCTATTAGGCAGATGACAACAAACATTTATACTGATGCAGACCTAGTGTCCCTTTCGAGAGTAATCAACAAATGGACTTAGTTCCTAATATGACGATAGGGTTGTATATCTTATCCGATGCTTGGCTAGTTGAAGCACTTGTGCTTTCCACGTAGTGAATTTCATGATGTTTCTATCACATTTACAAACCTTAACAATACTGTTGCTCTACGCACCTTTGTTTGTCTTTGAATCTGGCCTTGGCAGTACTCGATTCAGAGAGCTTCATGATATAGCCCTATGGTAATCCTCGAACTCTGGATTCATTGTATAACCTTAGCTCTTTTTGTGGTTAATCATATGCATTTATGTTGTTGTTTATCATGATTTTGTAGACACTAACATGTTTCTTGCAGGGATGTGTTTGTGGGAACATTTGGCAATCGTAAAGTACATGTCACCTCCGAGGGGCATGGGATTTGCAAAAGTCTATGTTCCCTTGTGTGTTTTCTTCCTACCTTAATGTGCTTGATATCGATGCATGATATGCCCCCACCTTAAGGTGGGGGCATATAAGGTAAGCTATCTATTGTAGATGTTAGCTATGTGCTTGTCCTCAGGTGCAATCTAAAGACTTGCTCGATGAGTGCATCCTGCATCCTGAGTTTGTTTGCAATCAATCAATCAATCATGTAAGCCCTTTGTGGAGGCATGATATCGCATATATCCTTTTTATCCTAAGCCCTCCGCAGAGGTGGGGATGGTGTATTTCTCATAGTAGATTGCATCATCATGTCATTTTCAAAAGTCCTTTGTGGAGGCAAGGAGCGGTTCTGTGACTAACCCAACTCTTAAGCATGTTTTTGTTGATTGTTGTGGCAAAGCCCAATCATTGGTGTGTGCCTGTAATGTGCCTGAGATGGTGTTGGACCTAGAAATAGATACACACCATCGCTTATCTACTGTGTTTTCTCTGTGTCTTCAAGTGTGTGTGTTTTGGTGTGCTTGTTTTGTGTGGCATGTTTGTTGCCCCATATGCAGTCTAAAGACTTGCTCGATGAGTGCATCTTGCATTTTGGGAGGTTTTGTGTGTCTTGCGTGTGTGTTGCCCCATATACAGTCTAAAGACTTGCTCGATGAGTGCATCCTGTATTATGGGAGGTTTGTTTACTTTCCAGTACTTGCATTTGCATTTTATATATATGAGAAAAAGAAAAGAAAAGATATCATTTATGTCTTCCATGCATTAATGTGTCTTCTATGCATTGACTATCTTCTCTGTGTTCTGCGTGACTGTAACTTTCTTCTCCATGTTTTATGTGTCTGTTACTGTCTTCTATGTGTTTGGCATGTCTTCTCCATGCTTGATGTATTTGCTATGTTTGTGACCTTACCTTAATGCATGTATTAGCCTCACATTTATACATACATTAAAGTGGGGGCTAAATGTAATGTCGAAAAATGTCCCCTTGGGGGCTTTTCCCTCATAAGGTTTAGCTCTTGGGTCTTTAGTATGTATTTAGGACATCTTAGTTCATATTTTGGCATCCCGATGGAATGAGACCTAGGTTCCATAGCAAATTGGACCTAGGTGGACCCCTTGAGATGTACCCTACCCAAAATAGGGGGAGGACTTGGGCGCCCGCGCCCTAGTCCTGCCCTATTTTGGGGCAGCTCTAATTTTTGAGTGTTAATTTATGACCATTATTTGGTCCTTTTGCCGACACGGTAAGTTTTGATTTTTAAAATCTTGGCGGGAGTGCTTGTAGTTGCATATATAAGCATGCTTAGGCATTCATTTGGAAACTAGATGATCATTGTGAACTTTAGGCATTCTCAAGGTGATTCAAGGCTTTCTATTGTGGTTCAAGAGCAGACTTGTGTGTTTTGTGTGTTGATATCTACAGATTTGAGCATCAATTTCCTCATGGAATGAAGAGCATCTTCCTCCCATGGGAGATTCACTACAAGGTGACATAATACTATGTTTTCATAATTGATTCCTTTGGTTTTTACCTCTGCCTCACAAGGGCACGCACTCTTTTATCTGACAACGGTGTTCAGAGACTTAAGTGTCCTCTCGGGCTTGACTGAGGCAAGCCTCTAAACACCACAACCCCCAGACCAAGTCTTGTGATTGTAGGTTACGGGTGTCACATTTGGGAAAAGTGGAGTTGCAAGAAGGATTGGCAGGCATCAAGGATTCAAGATTTGAAAAAAAGGACATGGGAGCACTTCCAGGACTTGGGCGCTCACTCTAGTGTCCTCCGCATTTGAGTTTCAAGAAACAAAAGTTATAAGGCTAATCAATGTCAGAAGGAGGTCCAGATCCTGCAAAGAAACCGACACCTTGGACTTGGGTGCCCGCTCCAGTGTCCCTGACTATTCTGCTTCAGAACCCCGAAAATAGGTATTCTATAATTTGGTATTTTACTCCTATCTGCAAGAGCTTTTCTCATCATTTATTAGTTTGTAGTCATATTTGCATAATCAGAGGTTTAATGGTTAATTGGGCATAAGAGAAGGAAAATTAATAATTAAATTCCCTAATCCAAGTTTCCCTACATCTGCAAGTGACCTAGGGTATGATAGTGCTCGCCACTCGACCCTAGATCCTTGAATGTAAGTTGGAAAGGAGGATTTAAACATCTAAAATTTAGGGCATTAACAAATCTAAGTTTCTACTAAACACCATTGCTGTAGCTTTTGATATGGAGATTGAGAAAATGGATGTTAAGATTGTGTTCTTGCATGGATATCTTGAGGAAGAAATTTATATGCAAGAACCCATATGTTTTGAGATAAAAGGAAAAGAACATTGGGTTTGCAGGTTAAAGAGGTCTCTCTTGTTGGGAAGAGACACTGCTTCGCATGACAGGTGTTGTCATTGATGGAAACTAAGACTATTCCACTCATCCGCATAACATAATTTGTTCATATCGGAAGTCAGAATCAGAATTTATCTAAGTCTAGGTAGCTAGAAATAGAGCATGTGACAAGGTCTGGTATCTTGGTCCGGATCCCTCCGGTGGTAAATCAGAGTATGCTACGGATCTGAAGGAGTCATAAGGATTGTCATGGCAATCTAAATCCAAAATTTTAACCTCCGGTGATGAAGGATTCAAAAGTTATTTGCATCTAACTATGGGGTTACAGTTTGACAGTACAGACAACAGAAGAACAGGCCGACCTTGTAATTAATCTTGGTTTCAGATAAATGGAAGTTGTCATTTGGATGATTTGTGATGATTAGTGATAGTGGCCGACATGATTGATGATTTGTGAATGCAAGTTTTGGTCTGCGTTACAAGTTATGCATGGATTTAGCCAACAGAGCAGAGTCTTCAACTAAGTTCTAAGTGTTCTTGAAGCTGACTGAAAAGTGATTGAATATCATGATATAGATATATATAGCTGATGGATTTAAGTGATTTATATATATGTGTGATGCGACTATGGAATAAGTGTGAAAAGAGTAGAGATCTAAGGTTCAGATGTTAGCATAACAGTAAACAGGGTAGAGTGAGGATGAAGTGTATCAAGTTAGTATTCTGTGCTTAACCGAAACTGAATCCTTGCATTAGTAGATGCTAATTATTAGTTCAAACTCATTGTAATCTTGTTTCTGTAGGTAGTGAGCCTTCTGTAGGCAGTGAGCCTGAATGCATGTGCATTCCCAATTGTAATACTTTTAACAGAGTATAATCTTTGTAGGTTAACCCTCACCATAGTTTTTCCCTTAACCGTGTTTCCACATTAAAAATCATTGTGTCATGTGTGTTTATTTGCTTATGCTCATGTGTTGATAATTCATGCTTTAAATATTTTAATCAATTTTAAGTAATAATGTTGCAAATGAAAAAGTTTTGGGACAACTGATTCACCCCCCCTCTCAGTTGCCTAGCCTAATTCTAACAATTGGTGTTAGAGCAAGGTTCCTTTGAAAAGGTTTAACAGCTTGAGGAAGATCTGGGAAGGTAGTAAAATAGATGAATATAACCTCCAAGGCCAACTTAATCTCGCTTTAGAAGATCTTGAGTAGTCCAGAGAAAAAGTCCAAGAGCTGCAAGAGAACCTTAAAAATGCTGAAGACTTCATTGAGACTTAAAAAAGAAATTGAGCAAATCCAATGAGAAGAAGAAAGAACAACCTCTTCAACTGGGAAATCATTATGAAAACAACAACAAGGATGAGGCTCAAAAAGAGAAGACAAAGGAATGTGAGTAGTTAGCCAAAGAAGTTGTCCTAAAACATGAGATGGAATCTGGGGTGATGAGGCTAACCAAATAAATTGAAGATAGAAAGAAAATTGACGAAGACCTGAATCAAAATCTAAAAGAAAGAACTGAAGAATGTTACAGATTGGACGGAATAGCTATCCTCCTAAAGTCTAATCTACAAGAAAGCAGAGACAATGAGAGAGAACTTGAAAGGCAAATTGTCATCCTCAGACATGACCTAGAAATTGCAAATGAATACAAGGAGAAGTTCAAGATAAGCTTAGCTAAACTTAAAGCACCGCTTGAAGGATAGAAAAAGTCTGATGACAAGCATGGTCTTGGATATGAGAAAGTTGAAAGCTCTAGATTTGGACAAAGAAATTTTCAACCAAGGAATGGGAGAAGCAGACCTAGAAGACCTCCGGTAAGATAGCCTAATGCTCAAAGATATCCATCATTCAATGGAAATTGTTTCAATTGCAATAAATTTGGTCATAGGGCTACTCAATGTAGAAGCAAAGTAAATCAAAATGATCCATCCTTCTCCGGTCAATGCTTCAAGTGTAATAGGCATGGTCACAAATTCAATGAATGCAGAAGTATGATAATGAATAACCCTAACAATAAAGGAAATATCAATTTCTTCAATGGCTACTATTTTGCTTGCAATGGATTTGGACACATGACTAATCAGTGTAGATCAAGATGAAATCAAGTATATAGGCAAAGAAATGTTGTGTGCTTTAATTGCAATAAATCTAGTCATACTGTAAGATTCTGCAGAAGTAGGATTAATGAAAGAAGAGGTCCAGTAAACAGAAAACTGGATGAGCAAAGACAAGACAAAGGTAAAAGAAAAATTAATGTGAATGAGATCCAGAATGAAATAAGAAAGATATGGGTCAAGAAAATAATTGAGAATAATAGTAATGAGTCCACACTAGAATCTGGTGCTAATAATTCCTCTAGGAATTGAATTTGGAGCACTGGCTCAGGGGGAGCTGCATTGAAAATCAAATTCTCCCAGCCAGTAAGTGGGTGCCTAGATCTGGCACAATGAGAAGATATTTTGAATTGTCTTAGAACTTTTGGAAGGATTTCTAGAAGAAAAGATGTTGATATGGAAATTTGAGGAGTGATTCATGAAGAACTGTTCAAGAAACTAAGAAACTAGATGAAGTTAGGGCAGAGCATTTATTATAAAGGCAAATTAGGTTTTGCAGAGCATAAAAAGGTGTTCACTCCTCATTTGAATCACTTTGCACTCGAAGAAAGTAAGAAGAATAGTGTCTGAGCTAAGATTACAAGGAATTGAAGTGCGACTGGTGAATTTATCTGTCAACCCTAATTTTGTGAAAAAGGTAATTATCTGTGAAGCTTTGAACTTATAATCTTTTTGCAATAGCTACACCTTTAGTCACTGACATTACTGAAAGGCCTCAACCCAAATTTAAGAAATATCCACACAAATCTATAGAAGTCAACCCAGTAGGTGCATTTTCAATTGTTCTATATGGTGTGCTACATATTGAAGATATTATGGTTTATATTCATGTGAGCATAGATAAATTTGGTGACTCAAGGTTTGTAAATTTGTTTGAGAGTCAACTAATGGATGAAAATCACGATCTTAAACCTGAGTATAAGGCACTGCATGATAAACATTTTATTCAGATTATGGGGTTTCCAACATTTGATGAAGATGAATGGGTCTAGTACGTTTTAAGTCGAATGCATGATGAATTCATATGGATGTTAAAACCATTCAAGATTACCAAGGATGTTATCAGAATTGTGACTGGCTTAAATTAAACTGGTGGATTACCCAAGATGAAAGCTGTAAAAGACCAAAATGTTACTGATGCAACCGGTGCAAAGTTCGATAAGAGGGCTATGACTATAAATGAAATTATAGAACCAGATGTGAAGTTTGCTTCCATGGTGATTAGCTACAAGATCTATCACTCTAGCACAGAGAATCTAGTCTCTGGAACTTCCATATATACAGTATATCAAATGTTGAAGGAGAATGCAAATTATAACCTATGTGAGCTGTTACAGAACCATCTGATTGAGAACTTAAACAAAATCAAGAAAGACAAGAAAAATACTTTTAAATATGGCACATTAGTTCTATGTTTGTTCTTCTACTATATGAATGAAGTACCTGGAGTAAAGGGTGTGCATTGGACTAATGATGAGCTAGTTGCTATTTAGATCAGAGATCACCTATGCAACATTGGTAACTATAAAGCACAGAAAACTGCAATCTGGGGATACTTCAAGAACTTTCAGAGTATGATGCATTGGAGGGAAACAATCCCTACAATAATTGTTGAGAAGTAGAAGAATGAAATATGTTTCATGGTTAACACTAATTAGTGCTTAATGGAAGCAGTGGAACCTAGAACTATTTGGATCATGCCCATGGGGTATGAAGTAGATGGAAAAATCTTGAATATGTATGCTCAACATCTTCTAAGCAAGCCAAAAGACACAACAGTTAAAAGATTTGGGACATATGAGGAGCTAAGTTTAAAACTGCATACTAAGCTTAGAGAACCTAAAACCAACAGAAAAGTAAGAAAAGAAGTTGAGCAGTTGGTTGGGAATCTAGGTCTCACAAAGGAAGTCATGAGGCAATTCAAGGAAAGAATTGAAAAGGATGAGAAGGAGAAGCTGGATAAGAAACAAGGAAGTGCTCCGATAGGATCCTCCTCCACATCAAGGACTACTAGAAGCTCTACAACTATCCTTGTTCCCCCAAAGTCTACCAATCCTAAGAAACTAGAAGACATACCATCCGGTGAAGGAGGTAAGAGAAAGAAAACAAAGGCTACAAGAACCTATAAGAGCACAAAAGTTGATGAAGAAGAAACAGATTCAAATACTGAGGTAAAGGAGTTGAAAGTCTCTAGAACAAAAGATGTCAAAGTAACTAAGGACAAGCCCTCCAGAAGCAAAATGGCAAGAAAAAGGCAGAAGATAGATATATATGTTGAGAAGCCCACACTTTCTGTGGAAGATGTACTAAAATCAGTCACTATGGATGGAAATTTGAAACCCATGATTGAATTTTATGATGAATATAGTCATACAGATAAGAAAGTGTTAGAGGAAGTGACTGTTAGATATCTCAATATCTATAACAAGGCCCTGATTGAAATAACCTCTAAAATCCCTCAAAGTCTTGCAAACATTTTGGAGTTGAGGAAAGAAAATGCAAAAAACAAGGATATAGAGCTTAGAGAACATGTATTGATAAAACTATGCCCTCAGATCACTCAAGTTCAAATGAATATGATATTCAAAGAAGTGAAGGATGAATTCAGGAGCAAGAAGAGAATGAACAAATTGATGCTTGGATAATTAAATGAAACAATTAAAGAAACATTGGAAATACTTCTAAGTGCATTGAAGAGACACAATTTTCCATTTGTTGAGGAGACTGATGATGGGATTGATTCATCAATCCCGGATATTGAAGAAATGAAAAATGATGAGCAACAAACTAAGGATGATGACTCCTCTATTTCAGAAGTGGAACAAATAAAAAAGAAAGATTTAGAAATGATGGATAAAACTAATGATGCAGGAGATGCTCTAACTCTTCCTAATCAATTTGAAAAAGAAGACAATGTTGAGAATACTACTGCTACACAAGATTCTCCAAAATAGATTATAGATTGAGGACAAATAAAAGAATACCCCTGCAGATGACACAAAGAAAGGTGAAGCAGAGAAAGAAGAAGAAGATGAAGGTAAGGAAGATAAAGAAGAAGAAGATGGTGCAAATGCTGATGCACCCAAACAAAATAGTCCTGATACTAAGAAAACTCAAGGAAATGTAAGTGATCCATAAATTGTGGCAAGAGAAATTGCAGATGCAGTGAAGAGTTTTCTGAGTAAAGAGATGCTAGAGTTTGATGAACTAGAACTGATTCAAGGACCAATCAACCTGGATACTCTCTCCGATCCAAATGATGAAAATATCATCTTTCACACAAGATAAGGCAAGTGAAAAGATATTGAAATCTCACATTGAGGATAGTGAACTTCTAGGCCTTGCAACTGGAGTATTGGAGAAGATAATGCCAACCCTCCAAAAGAATCCATCTGACTCTCCCTCTAAACATCTGAACAATCTTGTAAATTCTATAAGTACACATTTTGAGTCTTTTGAGAAGTCTACAGAGACTAAAGTCAGAAATGAAATTTTGGATAAGAAATTTAGTGAAATAAAGAGCCTAATAAGGAATGATAGGATGATAGTTGGTATCAACATAAAGAGTATTCAAAATGCTCTAAGTGATAGAGGTGATATATACAAATTTTGTCTATATTGGCCCAAAGTTAGTAAGGATATTGAGAAGAAGATAAAGGAGAAAGAACAAAAATTGTCAAATCTATGTCAAAATTTTGATCCTCTAATAGTTTCTCCTATAAGTCAGGAATGTCAAGTAATCAACTTGACCGATGAAATAAAGAATCTTGTTAAAGAAAAAGGAAGTATAGTGAAGAGAATGTGTGAGCTCCAGGGATTGATTGCCCCCAAGTTAGAAACAATGTTTAATACATTATCAGAAGCTCAAATTACAGTTCAGACAAGTGATCCTTCAAATCTGACAAAGGCAGAAGCATACACATTTCTACTGAGTGGACACATCTCAATTTTGGATGGCATGAAAAGAAGTTGGGCCTCTAAACTTGAGCAATTGAAAAGTAGTTTTGCAGATATTCTCAAGTTCATGTAAATATAACTTAATGATTGGGTGTATATATGTAGCACTGTATACAAATTTTTTGAGATTTTTGGCTTATGGACCCCATCCTTTGCCATTGATGTCAAAGGGGGAGTGAAGATCAGTGAAAAATGAAGAATCCAACAAAGGGGGAGCTCTAAAATCAGTGGAGAGCATAAAAGTATAGAGTAAGGGGGAGTAACACTTAGTCATTTTTCACTAAGTGTTGCCATCAATGCCAAAGGGGGAGATTGTTGGCAAGAGACACTGCTTCGCATGACATGTGTTGTCATTGATGGCAACTAAGACTATTCCACTCATCCATATAACATAATTTGTTCATACTGGATGTCAGAATCAGAATTTATCTAAGTCCAGGTAGCCAAAAACAGAGCATGTGACAGGGTTTGGTATCTTGGTCTGGATCTCTCCAGTGGTAAATTAGAGTATGTTGCAGATCTGAAGGAGTCATAAG
This sequence comes from Cunninghamia lanceolata, assembly GCA_027924645.1. Classification (NCBI taxonomy): domain Eukaryota; kingdom Viridiplantae; phylum Streptophyta; class Pinopsida; order Cupressales; family Cupressaceae; genus Cunninghamia; species Cunninghamia lanceolata. The sequence goes on along the minus strand of BSBN01001215.1, from coordinate 15,453,465 downwards.
GATTGTCAGGGCAATCTAAATCAAGAATTTTAATCTCTGGTGATGAAGGATTCAAAAGTTATTTGCATCTGAGTATGGGGTTATAGTTTGATAGTGCAGACAGTAGAAGAACAGGCCGACCGTGTAATTGATCTTGGTTCTGGATAAATAGAAGTTGTCAGTTGGACAATTTGTGATGATCAGTGATAGTGGCCGACATGATTGATGATTTTTGAATGCAAGTTTTGGTTCGCGTTACAAGTTATATGTGATAGGTAAAAAATTAGGTTAATAAGATCAAGCATAGCCATGAAAACCTAACCCTATCATCATCAAAGAATCTAATCCAAATGAAACCAAAAGCATGCAATTCAAGCACAATATCACCTAGATTGTGTGATTCCTTGTTTATGATGTGGATTGCTTCTTCAACAATGAACAATTATGAAGATAAAAGTTGCCATGATGGATGAATGATAATGACAATAAGCTCAATGGATGCTATGGTACTCAAGTGCTCAATATGCTCAAGATGATAGTGTAGACGCTATATGAATGCTAGATAGATCTAGTATGGAATGAGAGGGTGTTTATATAAAACTCAACCAAAATCAATCAATGGTGGAGATTCGGTGGCTATGTGAATGGCTAAGATTGAATGATAGACATAGGTGAATGTGAAGATGACAAGTGGAGAGAATATAGGGCTTATGTGTGCTTATGTACATAAAAAGTACTACATATGAAAGATATTAAATAAAAGATGTAGTACCACTTATCTTTTTTTAAATGAAAGAGGCACACATGTTAGATCATGAGATAAATGATAAGATAAATTAATTAAATAAATAAAATTTATTTAATTAATTGGAAAGTGGGATTATAAAGGAATTTTTTTTAATTAAATAAATAAGATTTATTTAATTAAAAATAGATAGAATGAAAATAATTAAATAATTAAAGATTGTTTAATTATAGCTTAGAGGAAATAGATAATGAATTAATTAAATAAATATAAATTTATTTAATTAATAGAAGAAATAGATGTGTTAGGGATATTGTTCAAGTGTGTTAGACAAATGTAGATGATGTGTAATGCAATGTTTGATACTAATGATAATGAGTCAATTTTGGGTGTCTACATTTTGCCCCTCTTTAATACAATGTTTGATAGAGCATTGTGTCAAAGAAGATACAATATTCATTCGATAAACAAAGTTATGCCCCAGTGTAATTGGCAGGTGATGCCCCCTCGAGAGGTAAGCTAAGCTAACCAGGAAGGGCTGGGTTGGCTCACGATAAAATAAAAAGCTAAGACACAAGGTTGACACGAAGAAAAAAGGGGTTGGGTGGGAAAAAATGGGATGAAGTAGAAGAAAAGAGGCTTTGGCATAGAAGAATGAGGGTATGGATAGGGCTATAAGTAGGTTCTGCAAAGGCAAATAGGCTCATTTGTGGTCATTTGTGCTCAGAAAGCTATAGAAATCTAGAGCTCCTTAGAGTTGTTGTGTTACAAGAGTTGAAGAGCTATAAGGATGGTGATTCCACATAGAGATCATTGTGCCAAGCAAGTGAGGACATATGGACAACTAGAGGGATCAGACATACTAGTATGTATCAAAAATTTTGCTAAAATCATGATTTTGATAGGCTAGAAGCGTCATAAATGTACACACGTCACCATAAGCGACTAGACCATAGGATAGGCAGTTCAGGTCGCTTAGGAAGGAAAATAAGTCGCTTACAGTAGTTGAGGTCACTTTTAGGTGTGGCTTGGTTGCATATGGAAAGAACAAGTCACTTCCAGTCGGCTAGGTAAATAGAGGAAAAAATGCTCATATAGATAAAATCAAGTCGCTTATGGGCTAAAAACAGGCACATGCATAGGTTTAGCTCACTTGGAAAGAAAAAATGCTCCCTTTTAGGGTATAGTTTACTTATAGGCTAAAGTTAGGTGCATATAGGAATACATCTTGCACATAGTCAAGTAGCAATTGCATAGGTAAAATAAGTCGCTTATGGTCAACATATAGGTGCATGTCGTAAAAATAGGTCGCGTTTGATCAACAGATAAGCGTATATGGAAAAATGAATCACTTATGGTAAATAAAAGCTAGGATAACAATAAAAGATCAAATTGGATAGCAGTTATATGTAGCAAAAGAGACTGACATGATGAATGAAATAATGTAGGATATACTACGGCCTTTATTATCACGAGAGCCACATCCTAGGGATTTGCGGTTGGTGAGATTACTGGATAAAGAGGAGTGACTAGTGTTAGAGATCCTCGAGTTAGAGAATGTGTCGAGATTGGAGCTATTGCAGGCACATCGAGGATTGATGACAGCGATGGTGGAGCAATGGATGAGCGAGCATAGTTCTTTCTTGTTGCCGACAGGAGAGGCTACGATCACACTAGAGGATGTGTTTCAGATTCTATGGATTCCTATAGATGGGGACCGAGTATATTATGATCCTGATATGGGTCCAACTGCGTTCAGGAGATTGTTTGGGACACCAGACATTAGAGTAGTGGTCTCAGAGATTCCTATGGCGAGGATGGAGGAGCTATGTGACAGACTGCAGTGATTGGTAGTGGCTATTATCAGATGGCTAGTGGGAGATAGACGAGCGAGAGGCTTTCTGGTAGGATGGGGGACAGTGATGGAGTGGATGTTCTCCTATGGTAGGAGATATGCATGGGCGGAGTGTGTGCTTGGACAACTCTATCATTTCCTGCATGATTGTACCTATATGTTCAGGGCTAGTATGTCTGCATGAGTTACAGTGTTGCATGTATGGGCATATGAGAATATTCCAGTGACAAGACCAGAGGGATGGGTGGCTAGAGTAGCAGGAGAGCCTTATGCTAGGATGTATAGAGGAGCTTTGACATACCAGCAGCGTAGAGGAGTAGTGTACTGGCGGAGGAGGTTAGAGGAGGTAGATAGCTTTATATGGAGGCCATGGGTGGGATGTGAGAGATGGGATGAGGAGGATATTGAGCTTGTCTATGCTAGGCAGGTGAGATATATGTTTGGACGTGGCATATACATTATAGAGCACTATTTGCCAAAGAGAGTTTTGAGGCAGTTTGGGTTGCCACAAGCAGTACCGGTTGGTGACGCCATTTTTTGGAGGACTAGACATGAGGTGTTTGATTGGGGGTTGGAGGTAGTGGTTGACACAGCTTTGGCAGAGAGAGATGGGCTACAACCAATTGTATTGTAGTGGGGATAGGGTCCTACAAATCCAAGCACGCTACCAGATTATGATGCATACTAGGTGACAGCGAGACCGACGCGGTTGACGCGAGTTGGGAAGATAGGAGAGATAGGGATGGAGAGACTAGTCAAGAGGAGATGATGATGAGATCCACTATTGTACCAGTAGCACCAGGGATACAAATATAGGGACAGGTGCTAGGACAGCCTCAGATACTTGCACAACCTCAGGGGTAGATATTAGTAGGTGACAATGTTGGGATTCAGCAGTTGCAGAGGTGGATTAGAGAGGAGAGGAGATGGAGGTAGCGGGCTCAGATGAGATTGAGGAGGGTGGAGTTGGATAGACACCAGGTAGTGATTGGCTTGCGACATGCTAGGGCTCAGGCTCAGACATACCAGGCTCAGTTACAAATGGGAGTACAGGCTGGGGATGGATAGGATGATGGTGCACTTACTAGAGTGACGGCAAAGAGAGATGCAGCTAGACAAAGCAAGCAGATGATGAGGTTAGAGTGAGATACTATTGTACAATAGGTGCAGGTGATGAGAGCAGAGAGAGATGGTCTGCGGGCAGAGAGGGATACTGCTGTGCAGCAGCTACAGGGGATGACTAGTGAGTGGGATAGAGTAGTGACTGCATTAGGTACAGATGGGGCTACGATGTATTTGGCCACACAGTTGACATAGGTACAGGTAGAGTTGTGGAGAGTACAGGGTGAGGCAGATTACTATAGAGGCTTATACTATGGGGCTATGCCAATAGAGCAAAGGTAGCCTAGCTTCAGGAGCAGGTTAGGGGCTTCAGGTTCACAGAGGTCAGGTGGATCTCGATTAGTAGCCTCAGTGATGGGGCCACCAAGAGATAGGGGGATAGGTGCAAGACCCAGTGGTGGTGGTCAGGGTGAGGGAGCTGCCAATAGTCATTAGGGCTATATTGTTTATGTGTATTATGTTGTATCATGATGAGGCCTAGAGCCGCTTGTACATACATTCTTTATGGCTCAACTTGTATATGTAGACACTTGTATATTGACACGTGTATATATATATGTATATATGTATATGTATAGATGTATATGTATATATGTATATACATATATCTATATATGATGGTGTATTGCTGATCTATATGATGATGTATATGGATGCACAGTTGGTATTATGATGGTTATGCATGTTGTATTTGTATTTTCATGGATTATGTATGGATGTTTATGCAAATGATATGAATGGAAATGTATGATAATGCAAATATGTAAATGGTAATGATATGATATGGGCATATGCATATAGATAGATGGTAATGAGATGATATGTGATGGACTTATGTATATCTAACACACTTGTTTTGTAGGATAAGATATGTGGACGAAGGATGATGGAAATGATTGATCTTGGATGAGGTCTATATAGACGAATAATAGGATGAATAGATGGTACAATGGGTAGCTTTTTAAGTAATTTCACAAAATGAAAAGAAATGCAATCCTTATGTTTGATATAGCATGTGGATGTTATGCACCAGGGTATAGAAGACCAAGGTGTCGAGATATCTAATGCAAAACTAGAATGCTACAATCTCATCTGAACACATGAGGTCAAGATGTTGAGCCAATATGCACAAGATATGAATAATAGCTAGTGTTTAGAGATGGACTTTGATGCTACAAGAAATGGTTTGAGCTTATCTCCACTACGCATAGTGACAGCTTGTTGGTTATATGTATGGAGCTAGTCTTGACATAGAATAGTCTTAAGTGCATAAGAGACTGTTTAGCTTCTTAGATGCTAGTGATATTGATATGTAAGATGCTAATCCCAACATGTACAAGATACCAATATGCTTAGGAAGAGAATAAGATCATCCTACAAACACGGCATACAAAAGCAATAAGACCATGCCCCATTCCTTACTTCATCGCAACATACCAAGATAGAGATAGATCAAGGCAGTCTTGATTAGGCATAGAAAAGGACAAAAGATAAATCAAAAGATAAAAGAAAAGATATTGTCATCATGTTCTCTTGCCAAATTTAGGTGCTCTTAGATGGATTTAAGATGGCACCTTGTTGAGAGGAAAGTTGCATCCTGTTGAAGGCTAAAGATGTGGATAAACTGCTATAGAAGATGTTGGCTTAAGGCATGCGGACAAATAACTTCTGGCTTACTCTTGATTGGTTAAAGTGCTTGAGCTTTCAGTATACACATAGTTTACTTCCTGCTTGAGCTAATCAAAGAGAAGAAGATGGATAAGATGGGGTGGATCATCTCTACTTGAGTACTGGAAACTTCCTTCATATTCTAGACTGCCTACATACCCTGTATCCACGGGATCAAAGCACATTCACGATGAAGATGAGACATGATGAATATGTAGTTCTAGGTTTTATTGATGATGTGTGTGATGAAAGATAGAAGAATGTGAGATGAAATATTTAAGGATGATTAGAAGAAAAAATGAAAGATGGATGATGAAAAGAGAGGCTATCGTCTGAGCCTGAATCAGAGTGCTTCCTTTACATCTCAGATTGCCTACATACCCTATATCCATGGGATCAAGGCTTTAATGATAGAGATGGGATGTAGTTATTGCTTATTATGCTGGTGAGTGATGTTGAAAGAATCAACTTTATTGCTTGGATATTTGCGTTGGCGATGTTTTGCAATTTTTGGATGCCGGATGAACGCAAATTGATTGCAAAGATATGAATCCTGGTTGCAAAGTGTTTGCCACATTTGTCGTTGGATGAACGCTATGGTTGAAGTTGAAAGTTTATTGTGTTGTGAGCTAAAGTGTTTGATGTGTTATGAGCTAGAGATAGCGGTATCCACTTCCAAATAAGACTCAACAAATGCCCCCAGTGCATGATGAGGTTTATTATGAAGGAGCGATGATGAAGAAGGCGTGTGGTCAAGATGCTAAGGTGCCGAAAGAGATAGTTATCACAAGTATGATAGCTAGCATTGACAGAGGCGAAGATGGAAAAGCTATTTATTGCGATGACATGTGGATTGTGATATGGATTATGTGGGATAGATGGAGAAATATGCTAGGAAGAGTGATGATCAAACAAACCAAGCAGATAATGGAAGCTGGTCACTACACATAGCACCTGTTTGCCAGGTTTTCACTATGGTACTTATTCAAGGCACCTGTTTAATAGTTTTCACCGGAGGACGGATTATTTATCTTATTCTTTTTTTTTGTTGTTATCCAAAGTACCACAAAGTGATTTTCACTGTTGGATGGATTTTTATTTTTTTTTGGGATAGCTAAGATTCAAGGATAAAATTTCTTGATATGAATGCTGTTGACTGGTTCATCCAATGGAATGCCTTCAAGTGTTGAAAGAGTATATGCATCCATAAACTATGGTGATGATGAAAGGACCAAGCCAATTTGGTTCAAACCTACTCTATTTCTCACAGTGTTGCTGATTCCTTTGATTCTCTTTAAGGACAAGATCTCCAACTTGAAATCTGTGTTCTCTAATTTTTTTGTTGTAGCTTCGGTATAGACAGTTTTGATAGACTTGGAGATGGTTGAGTGCTGTAAGACGTTGTTCATCTAGGAGCTCAAGATCATGGAGTCTGGATACTCAGTATTCTTCCTCTGAAATGGTATGCTGTAAGGATATTCACAGTGAGGGGATCTCAACCTCAATAGGTAAAATAGCTTCAATGTCGTACACAAGAGCATAAGGTGTGGCTCCAGTGGGAGTTCTGATACTTATTCTGTATGCCCATAATGCAGTATAGAGTTGTAAATGCCAATCCTGACTAGCTTCATTGACTATCTTCTTGAGATTTTTGATGATTGTTTTATTAGAAGCCTCAGCTTGAAAATTGTTCTGACGATAGTAAGGGGTAGAGAATCAATGTTGGATATGGAACTTGTTACAAAGATCTTTGACCTCTTGATTCTTGAAGTGATGACCATTATTTGTGACAATAGCTTGAGGAACTCCATAATGGCAAATGATATAGTGTAGAATAAACTTAGATATTTGCTTGCCTATGATATAAGTCATTGGTATGGCTTCCACCCACTTTGTGAAATATTCAGTGGCGGTAATAATGAACTTATGACCATTTGATGAAGTAGGATGGATTTTACCTATGAGATCAAGTCCCCACTATGAAAAAGGCCATGGATTAATGATAGGCTGAAGCTCATGTGCTAGTGCATGTATTAAATATCCATGTTTCTGACATTGTAGACATCTCTTTGCAAATTGCTATGCATCTTTTTCCATGGTTGACCAATAGTATCCTTCTCGTAGAAGTTTCTTAACAAGGCCCAGGCCAGCGGAATGCGAGCCGTAGACACCTTCATGTACATCACGTAAGGCCACTTTTGCTTCCTCAGAATCAAGACATCTAAGAAGGATACCATCAAGACTTTGACGATAAAGGGTGTCTCCCAGAATAGTATAATGAGAGGCTCGACAGATAAAGGTTTTGCATTGGGTGTTAGATAATTGAAGTGGAAAGGTTTGATTGTGGAGATACTCATATAAATCCTCGTACCACGGTGAATTGGGGCCAACAATGTCACATATAAGCTCAGACTATGGAACTTCAAATGCTGGAATCAAAAGCTGGTCGACCAAAAACTCACATTTATGTGTATTAGATGGCATATCTAGAAGAGACCAAATCATAGCCATGACATTTGCTGCTCTGTTCTGTAGTCTTAGGATTTGTTCAAAAGTGATATTGTCAAAATACTTTTTAAAATCATCAACCATTAGCTTGTATGGAAGAAGCTTCTCATCTTTTGTTTGATATTCATCTAAGACTTGTTTGATAACCAGTTGAGAATCACCAAAGACTTGTAACTATTTGATAGCCCATTATACTGCCATGTGCAATCTTGTGATTAAAGCTTCATACTCTGCTATGTTATTGGTACATGGAAATGCAATTTTGTATGATTTGGGTATACAATCTCCTTCAGGGGTAACAAATAATATGCCTACTCCTGACCCATGTTGTGTATACAATCCATCAAAATATAGTTCCCACCATGTTGGAGAAGTTAAATTGAACAATCCTTCATCAGGGAATTCTGGATACATTGGGTGAATATTTGTGATGGGTGCTGCAATTAATTGATCAGCAATAACTTGTCCTTTGATGGCTTTTCAATCCACATATTGTATGTCAAATTCACTTAAGATCATGACCCATTTTGCTAATCTTCCCTTGAGGATTGCTTTAGAAAGAAGATATTTAAGTGGATCCACATTAGATATGAGCTTTGTTGTTTGGTTCAACATATAGTGTCACAACTTTTGGGAAGCAAACACTAATGCTAAACATGCTTTTTCCATAGATGAATAATTAAGTTCATATCCCACAAGAGTTCTACTGATGTAGTAGATGGCTTGTTCTTTTCCTGAGTCATCATGTTGAGCTAGAAGGGCACCCAATGTTGTTGTTGTTGATGATATATAGAGCAATAATGGGCGGTTAAGCACTAGAGGTACTAACACAGGAGGTGTTGACATTTATCTGCTAGTTGTGAGATAAATCTGCGGATGGACTGTAACCTTCCTTGTAGACTATGGAGCTTCTTGAAATTTGTTGGGGGAGGCATTTCCATGATAGCTTTTACCTTAACTGGATTGATTTCTATCCTTCGTCGAGACACAATGTATCCCAATAGTTTTCTAGATGTTACACCAAATACACATTTCTTTGGGTTCAGTCTAACTTGATACTTTTCTAATCGATCAAATATTTGTGCTAATACCTGTAGATGTCCTTCTCTTGTCTTAGATTTTCCTAGGATGTCATCAACATAGTCTTCCATGATAGTATGAAAAAGGTCATGAAAAATAACTGTCATGGCTCATTGATAAGTAGCTCCAGTATTCTTGAGACCAAAAGGCATTACAACCCAGCAGTATGTGCCCCATGGACAAATAAATGATGTTTTATCTTGATCTTCCTTTGCTATTCTGATTTGATTATACCTTGAAAATCCATCCATCAAAGATAACATTTCATGTCTGGCTGTAAGATCTACAATGTTGTTTATGCTTGGTAGTGGAAAGTCATCCTTACGACATGCTTTATTAAGATCTCTAAAGTCTGTGCAACAATGAACTCGTCCATCAGGTTTTGTTACATGTACCAAGTTTGAAACCCATTCTGGATAATCAATAGGCTTTATGAACTTTTCTTCTAATAGTGTCTAAATTTTTGCCTTGACCAATAAAGCTACCTGTGGATGCATTCTGCACAATTTTTGTTTAACAGGTTTTGCATTAGGAGATACTGCTAGGTGATGTACCACAAGTGATGGATCTAGACCTGACATGTCGGCATAAGTTCATGCAAAATTTTTAGCTCTTTTCATAAAAAATGCTGTAAAGTCTCTTCTTTCTTGCTCTGATAGTGATGCTGCCAAAAAAGTGATCTTTGGATTCTGCTCTATACCCAAGTTCATGTCTTGTGATTGGTCAACTAGCACGGTTGATTTCTCATGATAATCAATGGCAACAGGAAGATCAAATCCCCCATCCTTAGGTGCCTCGAAGAGGTTTTCACCTTCGGATACGCCCTTTATTTTTACTTTTTCACGGTCAAGAGGTGCCTTTCAGTTTTCACCTAGTGACTATTTTGTTTGATTTTGTTTATTTCACTTTTGTGACTGAAGGATTTGATACTTCTACCAAAATATGCTAGTTTAGGTAGATCCATCATGAAACCTACTTTGTGATCACCCAATGGAATGCCTTGTCATAAGCCCATGAATTCTGTAATAGCTTCATCATTTTCAAATGTATCTAATATCGGTGCCCCCTGTTGGTCCCAATCGATGAGGTCAGGATATACGAGTGAAAGGGTAATGGAGGAATAGTTGTGGCTAGAGGAAGCTGAGGAAAGCATGAAGATGGAGTTTTCTTGGAAAAGGTCAATAATATGAAGGGAGGAGTCATTGATAGTATCCAAACTAGAAGTCTCTCCTACCAAGGAAGGTCCAGCGTCAGTATCGGCAATACACTTAATGTCTTTGAGTCATGGTACCTCCAGCTGATAACCAAGGCCTTGCATATTAAACTTCTTAGATACAATAATGGGTTTGATAGGTCCTTGTTCCTGTGATCCCAATCCACCATGTCCTTTATAGCCCATATTCTTTATGATGTGGAACCCATTGTTGTATCTCTCCACTTCCAGTTGTACTTGGTCATTTTCATCAAAGAATATCCAAGAGTCTATCATCAATGTCTTCATCATCCAAGAATCCGCCTTTAATGAATACTGTGGGTGGGGCTTTGATGACAACAGAGGATTAAGTTGGTTTGGATGTAGAAGGTTTACAATAGGATTTAGGGGATAAGAGAAGGGTGCCAACACAACAAGATTCCTACAGTGTGTATTCACCAGGGCCATGTTCAGTGTATTTGATATGGAGGTTGGAAGTGGTTTTGCTAGATGATGGCTTGAGTAGGTCAGATGGGTCTATATAGGATGAAGACAGATATGCCTCAGTGTTGATAGGAATATGGTTTGGACTCTGATATTTATCTTGAAAGGTATGACAAAATTCAAAGGGATTGGGATCAGCATGGATAGTAATCTCAACACCGTTGTGTGGAAATTTAAGACATGGATGGTATGTGGAAGGAATTTCCTTGAGGGCATGTATCCATGGACGACCAAGGATGATGTTATAAGGAAGGTCAATATTAAGAACCTGACAACGGCTTTCTGTGGTGACCGACCCAACTTGGATAGGCAAGAAAATAATCCCTTTAGTATCTCGCTCGGCATCATCATATGCTCTAATAGTAATAACCTTGGAGGTGTCAACATCTTTCTTAGAATTAACCAATTGTTTTATTAATTTCAAAAAACATATATTAAGACTAGCTCTACCATCTACCAAGATTCGTTTGATACGGCGTTGTTTAACAAACACTTCAATGTGGAGGACTTTATTGTGTGAAGGATGAATGGAGGGCTGAAGATCTTTGTCAGAGAAGGTTAAATGATAAGGGGCTACAATGCTAGTGACCATAGATTGGAATTGTGTGATATCAATATCATTAGGCATCGGAGATTCTTGTAAGGTTTTGTCAAGGATAGCTTTGTGAGCAGGGGATATGTGAAGCAACTCAAGAATGGATATGTACGTGGGTGTTTTACCAAGGTGATCTAGGATATTATAGTTAGAGAATGGTTGAGGAGGATGCACAGGTGCTCCTTGAATGGTGACACAACCTCTTCGAGTGGTTACAGTGTAATCAGGTGCTTTGCCTTGGATAGTAATGGTAGAAATGTGAGCATGGTCAATGCAGCCAATGGTAGATGATTCATAGTTGTACTGAATGGCATTTCCAACATGAGGGTTACTTGATTTGTCATGAGATGGAAGTGGATTCTTGAAAGCCTCTAGATCATAGTTCAATGTTGATTGTTGTGCAGGTTGAGTTGTTGACAGTGTAATTTTGATTAAACCTTGATCGATGCAATCTTGGATAACATGTTTTAAGTGCATACAACCATTTGTTTTGTGTCCTTTAACTCTATGGTAATCGCAATACTCATTTTCTTTGTACCAAGGAGCTTTGAAGAGCGGTTCACCATTGGGTGGTGCATCTGGTAACATAATATTGCCTGCTTGGAGAAGCTTTCGAAAGACAACTTCCATAGGTTCCACTAATGGTGTAAATTATCGGTGCGGATTGGAAGTTTGTTGTTGTCGCATTCATTAAAAATGTTGTGTTGTTGTAGAAGTAGGTTGAATGTTGATGGGATCTTTCATAGTTTGTATGTTCTTTGCATCCACAACACCATCGTTGACAACATTCTTATTTTTGTTCCAAAAGTGAGACTTATCGTTGGAGTTTTGAGGATAGTCTTTGTTATCGCAAAAGATCTTGATAGTTCCTTTAGCAATTAAAGCTCGTTCAATGATGGTTCCTTTGGAAACAAGTTCATCAAAGGCACTAGCACTTTGCAATTATAGTTGGAATGACAACTCGGGATGAAGATTTTGAACAAAGATATCGAGCTATTGCTTCTCAGGGATTTCCCACGATAGTTTGCTAGCCATATTACGCCATCATTGAGTAACTGAAGAAAAGGCTTCACCATTGTGCTATTTTATTGTTGACAAGGTCATTCATGTTCACCTCATGTTTAATTTTAAAAGCAAAGTGTGATCGAAACTTATTTGTGTTGGCCTCATTTTCAACGCTTCCAAATTTAAACTTTTTGTGTCAAAATGACAAATCTAACCATACTTTGAACCCGAGTCACCTTCCGATTGCAAAACACTAGTGTCATGTTTTTCCTGCATGAGTCATTGAGATAACTTATCTCTGAAATGCCACAATCTGTTTCCCTACATTGAACTTTGCATAACAACATCATTTTGGAGAAGAGATACTCATCATTTCACTAAGTTTCTCGAGCACACTTGTTCAGTTTGTGACGTTTTATGAAAATAATTAAATATTGAAAATCTGTGATAGGTGGTATAAAATAGTTTCTATGGCAGTGTTCGTGACTCCATTTCACCTGATGTGGCAACTTTTTGGACCAAGAAATCTTATGGTTTGAGAGATTTTAAACTTTCAATTTTTCAACAGGTGGTTGGCAGAAACAATAAAATTGTGGTTTTTGTAAGGGTTGGAGGAAAATTGTTTGACACAAAGATTTATAATGTTAATACGGACAATGTGGCAAAATTTCATGATGATCTGACTTTCTAGTTGAAAGTTATGTACTTTTTGCCATTTCTCGCTCTTGCATAGTTCGCAAGTTGCAAATTCTCCTAAGTTGAAAAGATATCACATGTGAATTTGGTTAAGTGAAGAGTTTTCTTTCATAAAAGAAGTTATTTTTGGCCTACTTAAGAAAAAGTGAAAGTTGGCGTCAACTCGCACTTTTGGCTAAGTTTGTGTCAACTTTCAAGTTTGGCTAAGTTCACGCACATTTTTGACTAAATTGATGTCCACTTTCACATTCAACAAAGTTCACGTCAACTTGCACTTTTGGATAACTAAAATGAAGGTGTGGGTTTTAGTTTTTAATAACTCCTCCAAAGTTACACTTTTTCAAAGTACAAGTTGTGGCTTTTAATAAGTTGAAGCACATTTTCAAAGTCAATGACCAAAATGTAAAGTAGTTATCATAACTACCAAAGCCAACTAAAGGAGTAATTATTTTCAAACTTGCTTTGGATAAAGTTAAAAGGTTTTGAAATTTGTGTAAGTTACCGAGGAAGGTTGTGAAGTAATGTAAAAAAAGTTGACGAATGGAAACAAGTAGTTATTATAACTACCCAAGATCAAATTAGATGTAGCGGATTTCTTTGAAATTTTTGAGCAAATGTAACTTGGGAATGTGAAGTAGCTTCTTTAGGCGGTTGTAACTATTTTAAAACTAATTTTTGAATGATATCAAGATCTTATTTTGCACTATGATGGAATGTATGCTCTTGCCTTGGCATACCGTGGAACATCCAATAACAAGGCCATTCGACGCCTTCTACACTTTGTTGTCTCAGATGTAAGCGATGACGTAAGGAGAACTGCAGTATTAGCCCTTGGTTTTGTCTTATATTCAAAACCTAGGAAGACACCACGAGTAGTATCCTTGCTATCAGAATCATACAATCCACATGTTAGGTATGGAGAAACTATAGCAGTCGGCATTTCTTGTGTTGGGACAGGATTAAGTGAAGCCATTTCACTGTTAGAGCCCTTGACATCAGATGTAGTTGATTTTGTTCGCCAAGGTGCTCTTATAGCTATGGCTATGGTTCTTGTTCAGACAAATGAATCACATGAACCACGTGTTGGTAACTTCAAGCATCAACTAGAGAAGATAATTCTGGATAAGCATGAGGATACCATGAGTAAGAGGGGTACGATTTTGGCTTTAGGCCTTTTAGATGTAGGTGGTAGAAATGTAAAAATTAAAGTTCTTTCTAGGACAAAGCATGATAGGATGACTAATGTTATTGAAATGGCAGTATTCACTCAATTTTGGTATTGGTATCCTCTCATATATTTCTTGAGGCTGTCTTTTGCCCCCACTTCATTTATTGGGCTTAACTATGATCTCAAGTTACCAAAGTTTGAATTCTTATCTGATGTGAAACGTTCAATGTTTGAGTATCTACATCCCACTGTACCTCCGACAACATCCTCAGTAGTGAAGTTACTAAGTGTTGTTTTGTCCACGTCAGTGAGAGCTAAAAGCAGAGCCAAAAAAGAAGCAGATAATAAAATTACTGTTGAAAAATCATCTATGGGTGATGGAAATACAAACATATCTGCTAGTGGTAGTACAGGAGCTTCAAAGGGCCTAAACTCTAATTGATAAGGATGGCGAATCTATGCAGGTTGATAATACATCTGAGAAGAAAACTGAAATTGAGACATCTTCAGAGGTCTTGATGAACCCTGCCAGCGTTGTCCCGGCACAAGAGAAGTATATTAAGTTTTTTTTGAAGATAGTAGATATGTGCCCATTAAACCAGCATGTTCAGGGTTTGTCTTGCTGAGGGATTTGCAGCCATCTGAACCGGTGCTCATTTCCAGTGATGCACCTGCATCATCTGTGTCGGTGGGATTTGTGTCAAATTCACAATTACCTACAACAGTTGTGGAGGATGGAGATCCTCAACCACCATAGCCATTTGAATTCCATGCATAAGCATAAATTAGAGACGACACGGACTTCCATCTGCTACTAGATTTGAAATATGTCTGACTTGCTCTTAACTATCATCCACTTCAACCATCAAAGGACAATTTTGGCCAATAAAAATAGAACAAATATTTACCACTTTTGATTGTGAACGAAGTGTAAAATTGCTATTGGCTACTTTACCATTAAAATGGATGATATTTAAATTAGAGTGAGAAAAATGCGGTGTCACAAACTCAGATGATTGCAGGATTTTCATAAAATGGGTTTGGATCCAAGTCAATGCCTATGGTAAAATGAGTATCAAATGCTATGGGAATCTAAGAAAGTCAAGACAAAGAATGTAGGTTCTATCATTAAAAAGACCCTCCATCTTATGTTTGTAGGAGTTCTAGATTCCAAATGAGGACCTTGTGGATGAGTATGAAAAGTGATTCTAATATACCAACATGAGATCTACAAACTTGGACATTCTTAAGATGCTCATAGATTGTGACATTAAGGATTATTATACACTAGAAGACTTCCATCATGTTGTTCAACAATTAAGTCTTACAGAACAATTTTCAGAGGGTTATACAAATGAAGAGATTGAAGAACTGACAGTCACTGACTTTGATGGATAAATAGATATAAAAAAATTCAAGATATAAAATCTATCTAGAAGCTCTAGATAAACAATGCTAGGATCCAAAAAAAAGATGATAAAGATGCTTAGCAGCTAGAGTTGGAAGTATATGTCCTTGAAGGCCAAGATGCTAGTGAACAGATCATTCAAAGATTGGAAGAAGACACACTGTCCATCTTAACAACCCAATAACTTGTTCCTTTCTTCAAAGTTTTGCATTTTCGAGTTGTCATATTGTGAAAGTGGCTTATGTCACATATTGTAACCGAAAGTTAGAAAGTAGACTTTATTTTTGAAACTTTGAGAAAAGTCTAACTTAAATAAAGTGTGCTTCTATTTTTAAAAATAGTTTGGAAGTAGTTAAAAAGTAGTTACTTGAAGTGGTTAGGAAGTAGTTACAAGTTGGTTATTAGGTGGTTATGTGGAAAAGTCTATATATACTGGACTTCACATTGTAAAGGAGGGGGTCTCTTTAGAGAGAACTTTTGCAGGGGGAACTTATGAAACTTCTTGGAACATTTTTGGTCTTACACATTGTATAGTTTACCTTTGAAATTGTATAATTTCAAAAAGATAATGAAGAATTGCATTTCAGTTTGTATGTTCTTGATATATTTCTGAGTTATGATTACTAGTTTATCGTATGTCAAATTGGTGATCTTTCTATGTATTTGTGTAAATCAAAGTTATCCATTGAAGCATGCAGTTGGGGTGATGAAACACAATCATGTCTCGGTATCCTAATTTGAAAGTGTTAAGATAAATTATCTCTTCATATGTTGAGATTTGCCATCCTTCTTCATCGTTGTTGCACATATGTCATGAAATTCATCACAAAGTTTAGGAAAGTGGTTTCTATCTTTGTGGTGAAATCCCCTCATACTTTTCAATAAGATTGTGAAACTCCTGTTGGTTTTCGTACATCTACCACGAGGGTTTCTACATGCCCATTTCTTCTGTTATTTTGCTTTTCTTCCTTTTTGTACTTTAAGGTTAAAAGTACACAAAAACCCACAAATAAACCTATCATACAAGAGAGCTGCCCCTCTCAAACATAGAGGAAGATCATTGCTCTATCATGATCTCTCCAACTATTGGGACAATTTAGTCACCACTCCAAGGGCAATGAGTCATTTTCAAAGGTTATTTAGTGATGACAAATCTATTTACCAACAATTTGCTAATTTTGAAAAAGACTTAATTCTAGGAGGTAAATGAGAGAACCCTTCAAGAGCTTGTCCTACTAAACTTGGAGGAAATAGTCTCAAAAGATATGTATCATCATGAGCAACATTGAGACATGCCACAAAGAATGCTCTAAGAAGGTCTTCCAGATTTCCTTTTCCTTTATACTTGTCAAATTGTGGAATTTCAAAGTGTGGCAGAAAAGGTGTCATATGAAGAGACTTGTCAAATAGATAAGCGCATATGTTTTCTAGAGAAAATGTCTTCTTGCATTGTCCTACCGCTTGGTTGATCATTTGTTGAACATCCGCTAGAGATAATTGTTGTTGTTGCAAAGGGGGTGAAACATGGTATGATGTATATTGATGTTGCTGTTGTGGGATATATGAAGTCATGACCGTTTGTTGAGGTTGCATACTCACAATATATGTTGAAGGATTGGTATGTGACGCATATGTGGTTGAGGAGTGTTGTCCTTGAAACACGAGTGGTGGTTGTGTATATTGTGACGAATTGACACCAAGATTTTGCATCACGTGAGAATCGGAAGATGGATTGACACTAATTAATGGTTGGGAAGTAGGAGTTGGATTTGTGACATGGTAAGTGATGTAAGGATTGGTAGATGCGAAAGAAGGATGGATACTTGGGTTTGTATTTTGGACAACATGGGGATTGATATGTGTCATGTGTTGGGTGACAATAGGCAAGCCTTGGGTAGCATAAGATGGATTGATGGTTTGCGAAGGATTGTAAGAATATGACGAAATGGATGCAAGTTGCTCAACATAAGTGACCGTAGTGCTAGGATTGGCTTGAGAAATGATAGGAGGGTCACTCATGTCAATAAGACTAACATTGGGATTATATGGTGTAATGGAGGGATTACTAGAGATAGTGGAAAGCATATGAGATGTGGTATTCATATGGGATATAGAAAGTTGTGATGGTCATGAAGCTTGGACTATGGGTGTGTTGGGATAGTTTGGGAAGCTTTCACACTATGGGATATGGGGATAGCTTGTGATGTTTGGGGCGTTTGCACTTGGGCCACATGGACAGCTTGTGTTACTTGAGGCATGGAAATGGTCATGGTAGGAGGTGTATGTTGAGGAACATGAAAAGGTGGAATGTTCAAATTGTGTGAAATGAAAGGGAGCACATTATTTGGTGTTATCAAAGGTTCTAGAGTGTACTCTAAGTGTGGTGGATTAAATGAAGTAACAATAGGCAACAAAAGAGATGTAGTGGAAGATAGAGCTTGTGATATGATGGGGGATTGTGTGACTATAGTGGATGGTCCCTTTGCAACAACAACGGGAGTGTTTGGATCATGCTCTCTAATAGTGGATATGTCAAAATCTCTTGGCAATTTAGTACCCATGCGAGCAAGTTGCAAGAAGTAGTGATTAGGCTCAGATAGAATGAGTCTCTCAACTTGATCCCACACATGTGTATCCTAAAATTCTGATAAGTCTTCTTGGGATTGTTCTTCAAAAGTCTCAAAAAATGTTTGAGGTTGCACTTGTTGTGAAGATGACTCTCCAATGGTATACCCATGAGGCGTAAACATATGAGGAGGCATACCAGTCGTAAATTGAGTTGCGTCCTTAAGAGGTGTTGATCTGGATTGTTGCATCTTAGCTCCCATCTTAGCTTGCAATTTCGCTTCCATTTCAGCTCACAGTTTGGCTTCTATTTCAGCTCTATATTGACTCCTAGTTTGAGGCATGATGTTGATGTTGAAAATTGAAGTTTAGCTTGTCAAGATTTTGAGACCCAAAAGAAAGATGATAGTTTACTAGTTGCTTTGTTGTTTTTCTTGGTTACTGATTTGTTTGGTTGGCTGATTTGCTATGGTTGGTTTGGTTTTGCTTTGTTGTTAAGTTGATTGGTTGATTTGTTGTTGACTGGTTTTCCCTAGAGAATAGCTCACACACTCAAGGGAAAAGTTGTTTGCTAAGGGGTTGCTATGTTGCTGATGTTGCTGAAGCTAAAGCTAGGAGATGATGTTTTGCTGATTGATTGAGTTGATTGGTTTGATGTTTGGTTTGCTAGTTTGGGATCTCAAAAAGATGAAAAGCTCATGAAATTTGATTGATTGGTAAGCTCAAAATAGGAGATAAAGTTTTAGGTATTTGCTAATGATCAAAGACAGGTATGAAAGCTAATGTTGAAGCTAAGTAAGCTGGATTTGTGGCTAATTTGGCTGAGTCACTAGGATTTGCTGGTATTAGCCCATAGGTAACAAGTGATAGCTCAAATGTGACTCAGAAAAGGCCAAAGGTGACCAGTAATAGCTTAAATGTGAGCTAGTTTAGGTTCTGATAGCAGGTTATAGTGTTAACCAGAGGCGAGCCAATTTTTCATAGGCGATTAATGTTGACTCAAAAGTGATTTATTGTTGATCAGAAGTGATGCTGGTTAGGCCAAAGGTGATAGACTATTGTTTAAAGGTGATGTGATTTAGGCAAAAAGTGGCTGACTATTGTTTAAAAGCGACTTAGTTTAGGCAAAAAGTGGCTAACTGTTGTTTAAAAGTGATTCAATTTAGGCAAAAAGTGGCTAACTGTTGTTTAAAAGCAATTCAGTTTAGGCAAAAAGTGGCTAACTGTTGTTTAAAAGTGATTTAGTTTAGGCAAAAAGCAGCTAACTATTGTTTAAAAGTGATTTAGTTGTCTATATGCGGGCAGTTTAAGCTCAAAAGTGACTATGTCTGTCAGGAAATATGTCTGATTTGTGATTTTTTTGACAAGAAAATAGTAATTTTAGTCACTCACATTCACAACAATCACAAAATTGTACAACTTAGGCTAGGAAAGGACTATATTTGTTGAATCCCCTAGCTGTGCTTATTCAAAGCAGATAGCTTCAAGATCTTGGTAGCACCAGATCCCCTCCACGGCACACACTTCTCATGCATATCAAGATCCAGGTTTCCTGAAAGGCCTATCCCTCACTAAACCTTAGGATTGTCCCTGCTATCTCTTCTAAGAACCACGTGAATCAAGGTGGCTTCAAAGGTCCCACCTTTTGCGTCAAAAAATAGAAGGTTTTTGGCTACTACACAAAGTTGCTAATATGGGCATCCGTTCGGGTGGCTATACATGTAGTAGTGCTACTCTTCGTTATGGAGTCTCCCAGCCTTCAAGGGTTACGCCTTGGAGGATTTTGGGAGAGGTTGGCTATCGGTATAACACAACAACACCTGTTGTTTGTGGCTTTCTACACAAACACTTTTCTTATATAGCGGTTTGGAAGGACTTGGCTTCAGCCCATTACCGCTTGGGTCGTATCCCTTCTCACACTGGGAAGGTAGGCCCTCTAAAGATAATAACAAGTTCTCATACACCCAAGATCCATTTCATAGGCAAGGGGAGAGGATACTTTTGTTATTAAATTTAGGTTACAATCAATCACATGCAAGCAATCAAAAAAGCTAAATCAAGCATAGAGCAAGCAATGATTCATTTTAAGCACCAAGCCCCAATGTTCCTAATTTAGTGAAAAACTACAAGTCTTGGACCGATCAGAGCTGCAATAGATATGTTAGTAGTTTAATAACCTTATTTTCTTGGACAATCGATAAGATGTTGCACAAATACCCAATTAGTAGCCAAGAAAAAAAATTGCAAATGGTACAGACTAAAAGCAACACAGTTTACCAGAGGTGATTCACTGTTGGTCAAAAGCGATCTATATTCTGTCATAGGAGAAATGTTATAGATCATAAGCAATGCCAAGATCTCCAGATGTGGATTCTTAAAGCTCACAAGCGATGCGAAAAAGTAGGAAGCGATTGATTACAGCTCATAAGTGACTCAGATCTGCAAGAGAAACAGAATGCAACAAAAACCCTAGTTTTGTAATAAGCGATTCAATTAGCTAAAGGTGATCATTGTTAGATCAAAAGTGATTCAGATAAATTCATAAGCGGCCACTGTTAGTGTAAAAGCAATGCAAAATAGACATAAAGTGACTACTCTTTGCTTATAATCTATCCAGAAAATGCTAAAGGCGACAGGTTTCAGCTCAGAAGCGATGCGCGTATTTAGATAGCGATGAATTTTTTCTCAAAAGTGACTGGAACTTGCCGTAAGCGCTCAGAAAATCTGATCTTCATAAAAACAACTTCAAACAACAAAGTTAATCAAGGACGTGGGTCCCACCGGGCGTGCCAAAATGTGATAGGTAAAAAATTAGGTTAATAAGATCAAGCATAGCCATGAAAACCTAACCCTAACATCATCAAAGAATCTAATCCAAATGAAACCAAAAGCATGCAATTCAAACACAATATCACCTAGATTGTGTGATTCCTTGTTTATGATGTGGATTACTTCTTCAACAATGAACAATTATGAAGATAAAAGCTACCATGATGGATGAATGATAATGACAATAAGCTCAATGGATGCTATGGATACTCAAGTGTTCAATATGCTCAGGATGAGAATGTAGACGCTATATGAATGCTGGATCGATCTAATATGGAATGAGCGGGTGTTTATATATAACTCAACCAAAATCAATCAACGGTGGAGATTTAGTGGCTATGTGAATGACTAAGATTAAATGATAGACATAGGTGAATGTGAAGATGACAAGTGGAGAGAAGATAGGGCTTATGTGTGCTTGTGTACATAAAAAGTACTACATGTGAAAGATAATAAATAAAAGATGTAGTACCACTTATCTTTTTTTTAAATGAAAGAGCCACACATGTCGGCTCATGAGATAAATGATAAGATAAATTAATTAAATAAATAAAATTTATTTAATTAATTGGAAAGTGGGATTATGAAAGAATTTTTTTTAATTAAATAAATAAGATTTATTTAATTAAAAATAGATAGAATGAAAATAATTAAATAATTAAAGATTGTTTAATTATAGCTTAGAGGAAATAGCTAATAAATTAATTAAATAAATATAAATTTATTTAATTAATAGAAGATATAGATGTGTTAGGGATATTGTTCAATTGTGTTAGACAAATGTAGATGATGTGTAATGCAATGTTTGATACTAATGATAATGAGTCAATTTTGGGTGTCTACATTATGCATGGATTTAGCCTACAGAGTAGAGTCTCCAACTAAGTTCTAAGTGTTCTTGAAGCTGACTGAAAAGTGATTGAATATCATGATGTGAATAAATATAGCTGATGGATTTAAGTGATTTATATATGTGTGATGTGACTATGGAATAAGTGTGAAAAGAGCAGAGATCTAAGGTTCAGATGTTAGTAGAATAGTAAATAGGGTAGAGTGAGGATGAAGTGTATCAAGTCAGTATTCTGTGCTTAACTGGAACTGAATCCTTGCATTGGTAGATGTTAATTATCAGTTCAAACTCATTGTAATCTTCTTTCTGTAGGCAGTGAGCCTTCTTTTGAGAAGTGAGCTCTGGGCAGTGAGCCCGAATGCATGTGCATTCCCAATTGTAATACTTTTAATAGAGTATAATCTTTGTGGGTTAATCCCTACCTTGGTTTTTCCCTTAACTGGGTTTCCACGTTAAAAATCATTGTGTCAGGTGTATTTATTTGCTTCTGCTCATGTGTTGATAATTCATGCTTTAAATGTTTTAATCAGTTTTAAGTGATATTGTTGCAAATGAAAAAGTTTTGGGACAACTGATTCACCCCCCCTCTCAATTGTCCAGCCTAATTCTAACATCTCTATGGTTTGAAATAGCCCCCCAGAATGTCATATCAAAATTTTGACTCATTTTTGTTGAAATTGGGTTTTGTTAGAAGCGAGGAGGATCACTATGTTTACATTCATTGTATTGATGATTCTAAACTAATCTTGGAGCAGATAGATATATTATAGGTATGGAAATTAGGAGGGACAAAGGTAACATAAAGCTTTGGTTGTCACAGAGTAAGTATGTGAATACTATTTTGCAGAGATTTAGTATGCAGGAATGTAACCCAGTTAGTGTTACTTTTATCATTGGTACTAAGATTTCATTAGATATGTGTCCAAAGAATGAGGATGATTTTGAGTATATGTCTAATGTGCCATATTCTAGTGTTGTATGGATTTTGATGTATGCAGTGGTTTTCACTAGGCTAGATATTGCAACCTCGAACCTATTAAATAGCCTTTAATTTGAGTAAATAAAGACTCCCTTCTATTGCTTTTAATATGAGTACCAACCACCATCGATTCAAGAAAAGATGGAATAGAGATACTGAATCTTGGAGTAAATACTAGAATATAGAAGATGACAACCTAATCAATAATATACATAGTATTAAATCTTATACCCCTATGAAGTTTAAAGAAAAAATTTAAAAAATTGAATCAACAATGAACTCAATAACAAGCTAAAGATGAAATAATACAAGGATAGTATAAACACTAGTCTGACTGATTAAACATACATTTTCAGTATTGTCAACTTAAAAAACAAAATAAATATTGCTAAGATAAGGACTAATGCTCACCATGTCCACAGCAAAATTGTCTTGCATTATAACACACATTTTTTTTGTATTGGATTGAATGCAAATTACAAATAATAAAACAGTCCACATGGGACTGATAAATAGCCACTGATCAATCAATAGTCAACAAAGCATACCACAGAGACCAAATAAGTATAGACAACACTACAAATACAATGGCTATAAGAAACAGATACATCAGCCAACATTAAACATAGCCATAAACAAAGAGGACCAGTGGTTGAAGTAGAGACACTACTGTATTTGTTGCCAAGTGTTCATGATGGCATAGCATGGGCAACATTCCTTGCATGCACCACAAGCTCTCAGACATGTTGTTGCCCTATTCTAGAACCCAATCTCCAACCTTAGCAGTTCCACTGTAGACCAAACATTGCCCATCATCCCAATTAAAGATCAAACACTTGTAAAAATGACCCAACAAAGGACAGAACACCATATGCTGATCAACAGAAGCCTAAAACCATCCAGCTCTAGATAGAAACCTCAATAATTTCCCATACTATAAAGCCTGCCAGTTCTCCAGTCAAGTATGCAAGAAGAAGGACAATAATGAGATCATGAAAAATGGCCCGTTCCAGCCCAATTTCTCTCCTTTTGAAGATGATTGTATGTCCTTGATCCTATTCTAAAAATGATTTATCTACCCTTGGAGAATGCTGGTTTAGTGGCTAATTTACTTTGTAACACCATCAAGGACCACAGAGAAGTTTGAAGTTGCACCAATGACCATAGATAGACCTCCCAAAAGGCACAAAACATGAAACAACTGGAAACATAATCCTTGGATTTTTTGGGTAAATGGTGCTGAAGATTCATGAGTTGAGCTTGTTCTGCCACACATGCACCATTTAGATATTCATTTTGGCATCATTTCTTGAAGCTAAGAGGCTAATAATGTGAGAAGTAACTTCACCAAACTAACTTAACTTCTCTTGGAGCAGTCCTAAATTAGGAAACCATCATCAGCAGTAGAGGACAATGAAAGGAACAATCATGATATGAATGGACTGTCACAGGCTTTAAGGAATAGTCCTATGACTATTTTTAACTTATCCTACACCAAGGAATAGTCCTATGACTATTTAGAATAATCACAATAGCAAAGAATAGTTCTAAAAAGAAGGCACATAGATAAGTCTCAAGAAAACTTGAAGAGTGTCAAGGTCATGAGAACAAGCAACCATAGAGCATGTAGTTTGCAGGTATGTCATTATGTTTAAGGTAGTTGGGGCAGTCCACATGAAGGTCGCAAGGAGTATAGTGATCTAGACAAGGTGACAATAGTCACTAGCAAAAGAATTACCATTCATGAGAGCAGCAAACAATAAGATGAGACAACAATCAAAGCAACATCACATAAATGTGTGATGCAGCAGTTGACAGAGATGTGTGGAGTAGTAGTCAACAGTCATCGTACAAGAGGCATTCATAGTAAATGTCAATAATGACAACTCAAATATTGCAAAAGGATAGTGAAAACTCATATAAGAATGAATAGAGATATCATTTTCATAAGGGGTTTTGTAGAAGGTTGTTGAGGGTTTTAAAAGTTTTGACATGTCTATTAGGGCAGAGATTTACTATTAGGGATACAGAGGGTTTGGCAGAGATAGGTACAATCTCCAGAGATTACAGAATAGTCACAGCTAAGAGCAGTGGCATAAGGACTGAAGGAACAGTCAAAACTATGTGGAGGGAGCAGGTCTTAGAACAGTTTTCAAACTTTGCTCATCCAAGGATTAGGGTTGGTCAAAGGCAAGGAAGATTGCATAAAGAGATAGTGATGTTTCTCCATCAAAGATACAAGGCATGAAAACTCATAGAGGAGTAGTCTAAAGTGATATGAAGAACCCTGATCAGTAAGAGGACAGCGGTGCAAGGAGTCCTTGAAAGAAGAAAGAGTAATCATTTGAAGGCCCTACACCCCAAGGACAGCAGTCACATGTTTCAATCATATCTCAAAAACTACGATCTGGGTTTTTGAGATTTTTGTATAGACATTAGAAAACAATAAGATAGAAAAACCCTTAAAATTTCTCACCAACCCAGTTTGTATTTTTAATAACTTTTCACCAGTCCTAAGGCAATATTTTCATTTCTAGAACAAAAGGTTCATTCAAAGATCAAAGAAAATAGAGCAAGTAAACTCAAAGTTTCCAAGCCAACACCATCACCAACTGACAGAGATGGTTCATATTGGGAGTTACACCAAGTCAAGTCATGAAGACAAACAGTTGAAATTTTATCTCCCCAATCAAGAAGGTTCACTTGAAACACTAGTCAACTACATGAAGATCAACACATCTGCTACAAAGGTGAACTCTGAGTTAAGGTTGCACAAAAATGGGGTTTCAATTAATAAAAATTATTGCATGCATCTACAAGGATCCTCCTTTCTCTCCTATGTGCCCCTTTTGTGGTCTTTCAATTTGTATGACTCAAGAAAGATTGAAGAAGGCATTGATAAATCAACTCCAACCAAAACATGAATTTTGAAAATTTCCCACTTCACTTTTCCATCAACTAGTTTAGTTACTCTATTTGTACAAGTGCATTCTCATTGTTTATCTGTTTATATATTTTGCATAAGCTGGGCATATACATTAAGCATCTTTAGGATCTTGTGTCTTTTGCTTGGCCAATAATTTTGGTACTTAATGTGTTATTGGGATCCAACTGCGAAGTGTCAAGTGAATCTACATTGGCCCATGACAAGTGCTTCACAAGAAGCCATCTCTCTTGGGCATAAAAGGTCCATTTGGCACTCTTTACATCTAGGTCACATTCACATGAATGAAGAAGGCTGTAGCATTGGGACAGTGCCTTTATCATGAAATTCCCTTACAACAGCATTCTTGAATTTGAATATTTAAGTCTGCTATCAATATCTCTGCTCTCTTATTGACAATCAAGTCTAGAAATTTATCCTATTGTCTTATGAGATGCACAAATTCCATTTCAAAACTCCTCAAGGCCTCTTATCTTCTAATGTTTCAATTACCACTTTCATTTTAGTTGGTCAATTACCTATTGAGAATTCCCTTGGACCAAAATCACTTTTAAATTTGTAGTTGTTACAAACTCCATTAAAGCCCATATATGATTGCAGTCTTTCCATTGTCTAATTAAACATTGTAATATAATTATGAAATCAAGCTATAGGTACATAGAATATCATGGAATCTCTCAGAAGCATCACTACCAACTAAATATATATAACCATAAAATACAGAAGGGTTATAGAGTCATATAAATAGTAATACAGATCAACTATCCATGTGTTTGAATGTATGTATATATATAGAGTCATAGCGAGATACTCAAATTTCTACAAGTTTAACTAACATTGAGTAACATGAAATCAAAATTAAGACTGTGATAGCACTATAGCAGCAATAAATATATCATGAAATACATATGAAGTTACAATATCTCAATATACTAATGATATTAAGGTATGCCTTAACACTATTCTCAACTTCATGCATTCCAATTTGAATAAAGTCTGGAATCTTCTACTTTATGAAAATTCTTCTTCTTTGTATTTCTCTTTCTTATTTGAGAATTGGATGTCCCTTTTGTTGTTTCAATCATATCTTCTGAAGGTTGGATGCAACGAGCTCTCTTGCATGAATTTTGAGCACTATTGCCCATTTGCATATCTAATTCTATTTCCATATTTGTAACAAGATCATGTTGTATATCAATTTCTTTGTGAACTTTCAACAATGGATCCAATTGATGCTTTTCCTTGCCACGAGATTTGCCAAAACGGTGTGAACTTAAATAAGCATCTTTTACATATTCACTCATCAGTCTAATCCTGGATAAATATTGATTCTACAAAATATAACAAAACAACTTTAGAAAAATTATATTAGTTATTTCATTTAAAATTTTAAGATAATCATGAAACAACATCTTTACCATAGGAGGATATGTTATTGTCCTATTTCTTTTGTGCCATGAAGTGAATATTTGCTTGACTTTCTTAGGAGTGACATCCTCATAATAAGAAGCCAACTCTCTTGCTTTTTGCAAATCAACATTTTGTGGTGCCTTCTCATACTCCACACGAAGATCTCTTCGAACATGAGCGGGTAGAACTTTATTTCTCTTTGCTTTATCGAAGTGTCCTTGAGATCTTATAATAAGCTTGAAAAATTGTGCCCTCATCTCATTAACAAGACACATTCTATCTTTTTCAAATGCATTTTTCTCAACCAAACTTTGACCTTCAATTATTGGAGGCTTTGTGCCACCGCCTTGGTTTGTATTCAAGTTTTTCATTTCCCTATGCTTACGTTCCATAACCTCATTCCTTAACTGTCCTATAGTCCATGGAAATATAGCTTTTGTCATTTCTAGAGCATGGGCTCCTTGAACATGCATATATGGAATCATCTCATCTCCAAAGCAACTTGAACACAACCAATGCCACTCTATAGAAAGGAGGCCAATCCTACATTGACAATAAGATAAGATTTAAACATTATTACTATATTACCCAAAATTGTTTAAGATAAAAAAATTGATCACAAATGTAATTAAGCATTACATATATGCATATTTTAATAGAGTTTTACCTTTCCTCATATTGATATGGATCATGTCCTCGAGAGGCTTGCAACTGTAACTTGTGCAATTCTTTGTAAGTCTTCCACATCCTTACTAACTTATTGTAAGACTCTTCATTTGGGATACCTTCAATAACCTGTAACAAAATTCAATATAAAAATTAAGAGGAATGATATATAGATTCAAAATAAGTGTTCAATATATAAGGTAAGTTTTTAATTGTAAATTGACTTCATGGATTTCTATTAAAACTAGAATAAAGACAAAACAATTTAGGTGTTGCCAATATATAAATGTTAAAAAAAAAACTCACCTGTAAAATTCCTTCATGGTGGAAGAGGATCTTGTCAGAAATTGAACCATCTAATTGTCCATAGTTGAGATCCTGATACTTTAAGCCTTTATGAGTCACTACATTCCCAAGCTTACAAGAAATGCCAATTTTTTCAAGCTCTTCCCATATTTGAGAGAACTTTGATTTATCATTAGGACTGGGTGGATGTTTCTTGTCATGTTCTTATGCCACTCTTTGTATTTCTTGTAACATCTTTAATACAGTATGAATTCCAGCATGACGAGCACAATATACGAGCTTTGACATTGACCCAGGGATAAGCTGCAATGGTTGCAAATGAATTCAGTACATTTTAAATAACAACTTTAATTAGAAAACAAATCAAAAAATAGTTAATTACAATAAAATGTACCTTGAACTCATTCTTTCTATCCATTGACCACTTCTTCACAACTTTTAGATCAACACCACATAATTTTGCATCAATTTCTGTAAGGTATAAATCCATTTTCTCTTCCCATAGTGTGTTGTAATCAAATGCCTCATAAATGTTCATTTCCTAAAATTAACACACAAGATTAGATTGACAAATAATGTTAAACAACTAACATATCAATTATTGACTCAATTTAAAAATGACTTACAAGTAATAATTTGGGAGGCTTTGAGTAGCTTTGAAATACTAAGGATTGTATCACCTTCCTTAATACAATGCTTTGTGGAAACCATGTGTATGTCTCTCTTTTGACAAGTGCACCAAGGAGAAAAATTATTCCCCACCACTGAGACTTCATTATTGCATATCAAACTACAAATTGCCACCAAATCATGACACTCATACAAATTAACCTTAACTCATCTACCATCTGATGTGAGAATGCCTTCATTGGAAACACCAATTATTTGCTTCATTAAATTATCTTCAAATTTAGGATCTGCTGCATGTGACAAAACTTGTTTGTATTCTTCTTTTCCATCAAATTTTCCAAGGCTAACACAAGACATCAACCTGTTATCTTCTAGCAACTCAAATAAAATCTCACATACTTGACCACCTCGGTCATAATGCACATGAGAATCAATTCCTAATTTGAAACAAACTTTAGATACCGATATTCCATTTTTCTTCTCATATGTTTCAACCATAAATGTAGCATATGGTGCTACATACATAACTCTTACCCCAAAGGTCAAACCATCTGTTCTAACCCAATGCATATTCAATGCTTTAGCTTCCTTAGCCCATAACTTCATCTCATTACAAACAACTTTTGGGCTTACACCTTTAAGTAAACCATATCTATCTATATTTTTTAGGCATTGCAATGTCTTATGAGTCATACTTGATTCGACAAAAATAGAAGCAATGTTCCTAGGTAAAAAGTCCTTTCAAATTTCTGTGACAATAATGGAACGAATTTTATCAATAACTCCATTCAAATGAACAAGTACATCCTCAACCTGAGACTTTTCCTTATAATTCTTGCTAATAAAGTGCCCAATTCCAGCAAGAATATCATCATCATTCACTTAATTTCTTTTCCACTATACCATTTTCCAACTTCTTTAAATTTATTTCTTCCCTCTTTCAATCTCTCATAATACCATCCTAACCCTTTTTTCACCTCTAATAAGTGTTTCCTTTTATATTGTGAACCTTGTCTTATACAATCCACTTGTTTTGCATTATAGTTTCTAATTTTCTCTTCATCAGCATTACTATCAGCTTCCAAGCTTCTAGAATTTTCTTGCATCTCTGTAAATATTGTGTCTTTATCTATATTGAAATTTTCTTGGGATGAATTACTTGCTGGTACATTTGTATTAATGATTGAGTGATTTTCTGCTACATTTGTGTTATCCATGTTACTCTGTTGCTAAAAAATTGAAGAAAAGGTGAAGGGATGAGAAGAAACACACCCAAATGTGCTTAGTCTTTCTTGCATTTGAGCTATGAGCAAATCCTTTTCTATAATTGAATCCTTCAATATTGTTATTTCATCTGAAAGAGCCTTGTTATGAATTTCTAATCTTCTCAATTTTTCTTGCATCTCTATTTGATTTTGTAGAAAATCTTGTTGAGGAGATGGTTGTGTTGAAGTATTATTACCTTTCAAAATAGGTGATAAAGGTTTCCTACCAGTTACAATAACACATTCATTTGTAGATCTTGAAAGAACATCATTGGTAGATGATTGTAGCTGGCATCCATTATTTTCTAAAATATTTTCTTCTACAAAGATTTGATGTTGAGCACGTTTAGCTCTCATTGCAGCTCTCTTACCTCCAAGTTGAGTAAATTGTAAGACAATTTCTTTTGGTGGTAGAACAGGAATATCAACATATTCATTTGCTCTACGTCGCCCTCTACAACATGGAACATTTTCAGCAACACTTGTATTTGAATTATTCATTGTAGAAAATCTGTAAAAAGAAACATAATACTCAATATTAATTCATAATTTAGCAAGTGATTGCTAGAGGTATAAAAACTTCAAAAATCTCTTATGTGCACAAGCATTAAATAAATCACCTATAATTATTTTACTCCAGAAGTTCTTAAAATCACTAATTTTCTGCAAATAACTTATGGAGCCTTTTCTTGTTTTAGATTCAATTTTTTTAAAATAAAATTTTTCTTGCCAAATTTGAATATTTTTTGTTCTAGATTCAAAATTTTTTAAATAATAAACTTTAACGGGCTAAATTTTAGTCTTTTTCTTGTTTTAGATTCAAAAAAAATTAAAATAAAAACTTTTACCTGCCAAATTTTTGTATTATATTGGAGATGAAGATGAATTTTCAATTTTTTCAATTTTTGTATTATATATAAAATCAAAACAGTTGGGACAAATAATAAATAAAAATTAAAAAATTAAGCAAGATTGACTACATATAAAAATAAATAAATTTGCAATTGATACTTCTTTAATTTTTGTTTTTTGTGTGTAGCAATATTGACTAAAAATAAATAAAATATTTTTTTAAAATAAAATTTTTCTGCCAAATTGAGCCATGTAGATTCAAAATATTTTAAAATATAAAGTCTTTTTCTTGTTTTAGATTCAAAAAATTTAAAATATAAACTTTTACCGCCAAATTTTTGTATTATATTGGAGATGAAGATAAATTTTTAATTTTTTCAATTTTTGTATTATATATACACAAATAATAAATAAAAATTAAAAGATTGGCTACATATAAAAATAAATATATTTGCAATTGATATTTTTTTTTTGTGTGCAGCAAAATTGACTAAAAATAAATAAAAATTAAAAAGTTGCAAAATAAATGAACATAAATAAAATTTAAACAGTCACAATTACTCTATCTTAATATTTTTATATTAATATATACACACCTAAATTAATATATATTATTTATTTTATTTTATAATAAACTTATTTATTTTATTTTATAATAAACAAATGGACTTTCTTTTATTTTCTTAAATTCTACTTGAGTCTTTTTGTTAAAAAACAAAAAAAACAAAAAAAAAACAAATAACACAAAAAAAAAACAAAAAAACAAAAAAGACTCAAGTAAAGTTTAAGAAAATAAAAGAAAGTTTATTCTCCAACTCTAACTTGCTCTAAAAAATTTAAATATTTTTAATATATTTTATAAATATTTAACTCACATTTAACCCAACTTTTCGAATAAACTTGCAAGGTTTTTAAAATGTATTATTTTTTAGAAAGTAAAAGAGAGCATCTTTTGACAAAAAGAAAGCATCTTTTGACAAAATAAAGAATCTTTTATTTTTATAAATTGATATAATATTTATTCATTAGGAGAGCTCAATGAAGGGGATATAATCTTATGTAACTATTCATGTTTGACCTAGTGGTTGCAGGATAGATCTCCTCTGAAGAGGGAAGAAAGATATCATCAGGTATGACAGGTGAAAGAAGAGAAAATTTCAGTGCCCTTTGAAAACTATCAGTAAGTCCAAACTGTCATTACCATATTAGGATGGGATGTCTAGACCCAAATGGTCAGGTAAACCCTAAGATGATAGTTGATTAATGACACCTTATCTATTTCCATAAGGAATAATAGATGGCCATCCTTCATAATGAACTTAATGTTTAACAAATTCGTACTCATTTAATTCAACAATTTTTAAAGTTTTCCTTAATCCTCAAATTCGAGTCTCCTCATGGTCATGAAATCATTGAATGAGGAATATTAATTTATTTTGTCTTTTTGTGGACTAGCCTCAATTATTGAACTAATCTGAGTCGAGGGGGGGACTCATAGTTATACAATAGTTTATAGGAAAATAAATATATAAATATATAAATAAATAAATAAATAAATAAATATATATATATATATATATATATATATATAATGATAAACTCCATATCGGGGCTTATATTGTAAGTATCCTCATATAATAATATCAAAATTTTATATTAAATTAAAAACTTTAGAGTGGCGGGGATTTCCTTCAGTTGAAAAATGTAAACAAATATCAAGTCGGTTGGGTCATCAGCCTCAATCTGTCGCCACCAAGTCCACAATGTGGAACCTATTAATTTATAAATTGGAAGCATCAAGAATTAAGCATAAGGAAGGAATATTTTAATCAAGATATATATAAATTTTTTCCCAGATTGAAACATGTAAAGCATCGAATGACCTTATTATCAAAACTTTTGAAAAGAATTAAGGGAGCAAATTATGGGGAGTGGTGTCAGATTTTGGAGTGCATCTGAGCCAACCTTCTTTGATAGAACAATTTCTTGAATTGGGAGGCATTAGAAATATGTGAAAACGAGAAGAGCAAGAAGTCTTTCGTGGAGAGCTACCGAGAAGAAAGACACAGTAGTTTTAGAGTGCAATTCTAGGATTGGAGGTTACTAGCTAAGCAAGAAGGAATCGAGAAGCTATAGAGGACAATGCAAGGAGAAAACTGAGCTAGTTGAAGAGTCGGTAGTATCAGGCATGTTCCTTTCCTTTTATAACAAAATTTTAAATCCTCTGTCATATATGAATCATTGTTCAGAGAAAGTTCTATGGCATTAATCTTTTGGGTTATCTTTGGTATTTGCTTATTTTCAAACTTTCAGTTAAAAGTAATACAGAATACCATATGTCATAGCCTCAAAGAACTAACGTGAGTTTGTAAAATTTTTCCTACTTTAAAAGACATTGTCAATGGTAGGCAACTATAAGGGTTCTTCTAGAATCTATCAAAACAAGTTAGAAATAAAATAAAACCACTCATGTAACCTATCTCTACTTAATTCTAAACTTATTAGTAAACTCTGAAATCAATTATAAGGATATCAGTTAATAAATTTTCCCTAGTCGAGATATAGCAGGGTGGTCATGCATTTATTAATGGCGAGCTCTTCCAAGTTTACTAAGACTATCTTTTCTTTATACCATGGGATGTTTGTTAATTTGGTACATATTAAAAACATTCATGAAGAAAATTTTGCATGAGTCATGGTCTCTATGCTCAAGGTAAATATTGACTGAGGAATGCAAAGTCATGGTCTACTCCATTGGCCGCTGACTTATAATTTGAAATACTCTTTTCTTTCAGCCAAAATGCTCAAAATCTTTAACCATAAAACTAAGAAATGTTCTAGTAAGCAAAGACAGAATTCTTGGGAAGCGTTTAAACCAAAAAGATTACTATTGGGTCTATTATGACAAGATAGAATACAAAATCTATATATATTTAAACTTTAAACTCCATTAGGTGAAAGATGGATGAAAGCTGAAATACATTATTATTAGTAAACTGATAGAGGTAAGATAGAAAACTTGGTGGCCTTTCCTCTTCTTAACGTCAAGAATTCATAAATATAACCAACTATTAGAAATGGGACTATATACAGATGAAAAACTAATGATGCAAATACAGTCAGTGTGTAGTAGCACAAGAGACTATTTCGGAAGTAATCATTTAATTGAAAAATCTGTCGAGTAGGGTGACAAACTAAATTACATGACCTGTCAAGTCGTGTTGTGCTCACTTGAAAAACCTTGGCCAAGGTGACACTAAAAGCACTAAGTAGTGTCAGTTAGTTTTCTGGTCCTAGATACATTTCCAGTCAGATGGTCATACTAGTTAGGAGTTACCTATAGTGTGTGGCTGACTAGGAAGATGTAGGGTCAGACACCAGTCTCAGATGGCATTAAAATTCTCTTCATGATACCTCTCTGCGGTGGACCAGGTCATTCTAGTAGGAATGACATGGGGGACTAGATGGTTTGAGGTTGGGCAGATAAACACCCTAATGATATCTTTCCTCCCGAACAGTTGAGTAAGAAAGATTAAAAGTTTTGCCAGAAAGGACAAAAAGGCTTGTGGAGCACTGAACTATCATACCTTCATGTAAAATAGATAAGGTGTTCTAATTTTTACTCAAATATTTTATTTCACATTACATCTTGTTGATTCATAGCAAAAGAATAAAATTCAATTTCATAGTTGTTTATTTTCCTTTGAATGAATAAATATATTTCTCTCTTTTACACTAGATACATTTCATGTTCAATCAATTTGTGCACATTTACTTGGAAGCATATATATATTTATGTTGTTTATATATTTCAGTGTATCAATTTTAGTCTATGACATATGGTATCAGAGCTACCAGGTTTGGCACTGAACCTTGGGCTCATCACCAAGAGTAAAACGAAGCACAACAAGAACTGAAGCAAGCATTTTGGTTTTGCCAGGATGCTGGTTTATACCACCAAATGGAAGAGAACTCAGGAACCAGGTAACTTTCTGCTTTGGAAAACAACAAATGCAAAATATGATCATTCATGTTGTACCATACCTTTGGATAACGAAACTTTAGCTGATGCTATCAAATTACTTAAAGGAGAAAAATAGGCCCGAGTAATTTCAAGAAGAAAAGTAGAAAAAATCACTTCCTTAGGGGCTAGTAAACCAAAAACTGTTAATCCATCTGTAACTTCAATGAAAAACAAAAACATGTCTCATGATTTGAAGGAATCTCATGTACCCACTCTGGGTTACCGATTAATTCCTTACTCTAAATTTGAGGGGCAAGAAGAGCCCATACCTGGTAGTGATAGTAGCTCTTAGATAAGAGCTTTGTGTTGAAATCTTGTAAAAATTGTAATCTTAGCCATTAACCTTGTAAATCCCAATATTGTATTTATTCCATTTTATTATTTGTAATTTTTAATTACCTATAAGGGAATGTGGTAGTTTCACCGGCAGTGGTAATTCTGGATTCACCGGAGGTAATTATGGAGTGACATTTATAGTTGGCAATTATAAAAATCATGAGTAAATGAGGGTAGGTGCCACCTTGGGAGAATCTTCTATATTTAGCATGTATGTCACATGTCATAATGTTTTGTGAGTGCATGTAAGAGAACCTATGATAGCTGTAAGTTGTCATAAGATTCTATGACACTATGACAACATATGATGGATACTTATTATGTGTAAGATGCTATGTTTAGCCCCAAGTTCCCATCTCAAGAAGATACTCTTTGGTGGAAACTATGATGATTATGATGCATCATAAGATGCTGTAAGAGACCTTATTTAGCCTTAGGCACCCAACTTTTCATGGTTGACTTTGGACAAGTTGTAGGATCTTGTAAGGAGGCATTTAATATTTGCAAGTTGGAGATTCTCAGGAGAGAGAAAGTGGACACCTAGTTTGTTGTGAGAAGACTTCTATATATCCATTGTCATGTAAATGTTGTAATATAACATATTTAAAGGTACTCATGTGCTGCAAGAATGTTGTCAAATTAAAGAATGAAGGAGAGAGTTGTGTAGTTGATGTATTGTATCACTTTTGCAGATTAATACAAACTTGTGCGTCTTTTTTGGTGGATTTTTTTACCCGAAAGGGTTTTCTCCATGTAAACATTGTGTCATTGTGTGATCAATTTTCAGATTTGTTACTTCTATGTTGCATTATTTATATTCTATTGTAATCTCCATTAAACAATACACTGGTAGAAGATCATTAAACATATTTGAATTAGATTTTCATTGAGTAGTTGTTGTCTTCATTTTCTAACAAGATTCAATTTTATGCTTGAGTGGAGCTATGACATCCCCACTTGAGATTGCCATCTTTATTGTATCTTCCCATGTAATTAAGAATTTCCTGATCTAGTTCTCCATTACATTTTCCTCATGTCTGGACATCCAGCCTTGCAACCTGCTCTTATGTTACTAGAGTGAGATTGGAAGGCAGCTCTGACATAACTTGTCCTAGCATCACTAGTCCTTTGATGAAATCATGAAGTTGGATAATTTGTCCCTTCAAATCCCATTTCTCTTCTTATCCATTAGGAGCCTAGCGATCGTTGCTTTGACATTCTATCAAAGCTCATTTATGTCTTTCTCTTGAGTGGAATGATCCAAATTGATTATAATCATCAAGAAATCTTCCAAATTTATTTCACCTTTATTTTCTCTGCCACTAGAGTAGCCAATTGAGCTATCCTTGCACTTGTCACATCTCTCCTTATGGAGGACATTATTCTTTCCTTTCTCTTGGGCTTGGGAGATTTATCTTGAAAAATACTCTTCCAATCAAAAGGAATTAATTGAATAGGTTGTGTCTATACCCTTGATGCCAACCAATCAAGAATGTCCTAATCTAGTTGCTCATTTGACTCATCATGTGTTTCATCTAGAACTTTTTTTTCATTATTCTACCCAACCTAATGTTGATTGTCCTATTGGTCTTGTTTTGTATCATGTTCCAGATCCTGTTCTTTATCTTGACTAACTAGTTCTTCCATATCCACATCTTGTTCCTTTTTATCATCAACCAGATGATCATCTGTATCTTGATCTTTGTCTTGATCTAGACCCTTTTTCCTATTGGCCTTATTCTAGATCCTCTTCCTTATGTAAATCTTGTTCTAAATTCTCCTCTTCCATGTTCGCATCTTGTGTTTTAGGCACTTCCTCCTATTCAACTTGATGTTGTGCAACATCCAATTGGCCATCACCTTGCTAGAGGGTATCTTTTAAATAGTATCTAAAACTTCATCCGGATGTGGATTCCCCAATTGAGTAGGAATGTCTTCTTGGGAGATATATGATTTCTCCTTATTCACCTTATCTGGTTCCTTGGCATGTTGAACATCCGCTTGAGAATCCTCCAGATGAGGAAATTCTTGTGAACTATCTTGTTGGGAAATTACATCCAGCTGTTGAATATCTAGTTATAAAATGTTAGGTTGCCTCTATTTTGCATCATCTAGAACTTCTTTATTAACTTTTTTAGAAATAATTTTGTCCTTTATGGTGCAGAAGCACCTAGTTGATTACATGCCTATATGAGGCAATTTTTTTGTCAATTTTGGTTTTAATGTAATAAGGTCATCTTTGGACCATGTTTCATGTATGTTTGAGTCCTTGATAGGTTTCTAGGTAGTTTGTGGGTCCTAATTGTTCAATTTTGCAAATGTTGTCTTTATTGCAAAAATGTAAAAAAAATAGAATATGAAGGGTCATTGGTGGGAAGGAAGGCATTTGAATAGTTGGAAACTCAAATGGAAGTTGGGAAACATTAGGAGAAATGTTAAATAAGCTTGGGAAGGTCGAGACCAAGTGGGGTTGGTTGTATTTTGAAGAAATTCAATAAAAGTAGCTATGTTTTTAGTATTTCTAAACATTATTTTGTTGTTACAGTGAATTATACAGACTTGTATAGTCATTTCATGGCATGAAACCAAATGGAGGTCTTGTGGAATTGAGTCTACTTTCTGTTTCACTTTGTCCCATTGAATTTCATTAATATTTAAGTGTTTTAGAGCCAAATTACTGAAAACTGATCTAAAACCCTAAGTTTTGGCATATAAGTTGCATAGGAGTTAGGGTTTGAAGAAGAACTCTTAGAAAGTGATTGAAGTTGCTTGGATAGGGTTTGATAGTCACCATATGATGTGTCTGAGCTACTGGGATGGAGATTTGAACCTTGGAGTGTGAAAACCTTATTGTGACCTAGTGAAGCAAGCCTAATTAGGTCTAATTCAAAGCGTAGCAGCAGTGATTTGGCCTCTGTGTTCCAAAACACCCCCACCTGTAATTGTGGTATGTTATAGAAGAGCCAAACAGGTACTCAAATATTCTTTCAGATCTTGAATTAAGTGTCTGGTTTGAAAGTTATGGTTAAAAAGGTTGTTTTGCTGCCCCTATGCTTTAAGCTCTAAAAATAGGATAGTCAGATTTTGAAGCCTCCGTACCAAAGAAACAATAGACAAGTTTTGGATATGTTGTCAAAGAGAAAAAAGGGTACTCAAAAATATTTTCACAGTTTGGAGTAAAGGTTTGTACATGGAGATATGATGGAAAAACCAGTTTGTGAAGGCTATTAAAGGATTGAGGCCTAGAGACCAAAAACCCACCTTTTAATGATTCAAAACTTGAAAGTTTTCTTTGTTGGAGTTGTTGCAAGATTATCTATCCCTGCTCTACATAAAATTGGTGTTAGAGCTAGAGGTCTTGAGCATGTAGAGTCTACACTAGGACTTACGACTAGAAAAGAGAAGTGGTGAAGCTGCGGATAGTAGGTTATGAACTTTGTGTAGGTTGCAGGTTGAGGTTGTGTGGAAAGTGTTCAAAAAAATGTCTTGGAAGCTAGGAGGATGTTTTATGATGAAGAAAGAATTTCTAAAGCCACAAAAAGAGAAGCAAGAGCCCATCCATAGAAGCAATGTGTTTCGAACTATTTGCAAGTTAGGTGGAAAGTCTTGCAGAGTGGTTGTGGACAATAGTAGCACAGGTAATTTGGTGTCATTAGAGATGGCCGAGAAGCTGAAATTGAAGAGAAGAAAGAATCCAAACCCTCACAATATTTCTTAGTTGCAAGGAGATCATCAGATATGGGTAAGTGAACAATGTACTGTTAATTTTTAGATTCGTAGATATAAGGATCATATTGTATGTGATATAGTACCTATGGATATATGCCATGTTTTGTTGGGTCGACCATGGCTCTATGATAGAGAAGCTATACATAATGACAGAAAAAATACATATAGCATAATAAAGGATGGGGAAAAGTATGTTTTGAGTCCATTGTAGGATAAGCAAGAGGAAGTGGCAAAAAAAGTTCCAGCAATATGCCCTGATGGAGGCGTAGCGAAAGAGGTTGGAAAAGAAGAGGAAAGTGCAGTAGCGGCTGAGGATAAAGAAGAAAGAGAAGAGGCTATGGTAGAGGTTTCTAAAGATGAAAATAAAAAGGATATAGTTGTAGAGGAAGATGGTGAGATCATAGCAGAGATTGAGGAGCAATGTAATGTTGCAGCAGTTGAAGAGGATAATGTTACAGTAGTTGTGAGTCCTTTGGAGGACATGATGATGGTGGTAGAAGTGGCTAGTGAATATAAAAAAGTTGCCATAGAGAAAGCGAGTGAAAAAGATATAGCAATAGACAATGACAATGAAAAGGTTGTAGAGAAAGAGGTAATGCATAATATGTTTTATTTTTATGTTGAGGATGAAAGTGGATTGTATGTAGATGAAAAGATTGTAGCAAATAGGGAGAAGAAAGATAGTGAGAGGAAATATGTTGTAGCTATAGCAGAGGAACAAATGAAAGAGGTGAGAAGCAAAGGTGAAGAGATCAAAGATAAACTACAAGGGAAAAAGAGCAAGTTCAAGCATAAACCAAAAATGGAGAACAAGGGGGTTCATTTAAAGGATGGAGGATACATGGTAGCAGGTAATGATGCTAGTTCCACAACATTCTCAAATGAAGCACAGGTTAAAGATCATCCATCAAGTAAGTCTTTGCAGTTGGAGCATATCTTAGGTGATAAAGAGTTCAAGAGCACAAAAGACAATGTCTATTTTCAGTATTTAGTTCATTAGAAGGGTTTATCAGATGGAAATTTCACTTGGAGGTCACAGGATGATAGGAACAAACTTAAATCTGCTGTTACAACACTGTCCTCAATGGGACTTGAGTCTATTTTGCCCGGGAAGTATGGTGCAGGAGCACCTAGTTGATTACATGCCTATATGAGGCAATTTTTTTTGTCAATTTTGGTTTTAATGTAATAAGGTCATCTTTGGACCATGTTTCATGTATTTTTGAGTCCTTGTTAGGTTTCTAGGTAGTTTGTGGGTCCTAATTGTTCAATTTTACAAATGTTGTCTTTATTGCAAAAATGTAAAAAAAATGGAATATGAAGGGTCATCAGTGGGAAGGAAGGCATTTGAACAGTTGGAAACTCAAATGGAAGTTGGGAAACATTGGGGCAAATGTTGAATAAGCTTGGGAAGGTCGAAACCAAGTGGGGTTGGTTGTATTTTGAAGAAATTCAATAAAAGTAGCTCTGTTTTCTGTATTTCTGAACATTATTTTGCTGTTGCAGTGAATTGTACAACCTTGTACAATCATTTCATGGCATGAAACCAATTAGAGGTGATGTGGAATTTAGTATACATTTTTTTTCACTTTGTCCCATTGAATTTCATTAAGATTGAGTTTTTTAGAGCCAAATTACTGAAAACTGGTCTAAAACCCTAAGTTTTGGCATAGAAGTTGCATAGGAGTTAGGGTTTGAAGAAGAACTCTTAAGAAGTAATTGAAATTGCTTGGATAGGGTTTGATAGTCACCATATGATGTGTCTAGGCCACTGGCATGGAGATTTGAACCTTGGAGTGTGAAAACCTTGTGACCTAGTGAAAAGCAAGCCTAATTAGGCCTAATTCAAAGCGTAGCAGCAGAGATTTGGCCTCTGTGTTCCAAAACACCCCCACCTGCAATTAAGATATGTTATAGAAGAGCCAAATGGGTACTCAAATATTCTTTCAGATCTTGAATTAAGTATTTTCTATGAAATTTATGGTTAAAAAGGTTGTTTTGCTACCCCCATGCTTTAAGCTCTAGAAATAGGACAGTCAGATTTTAAAGCCTCCGTACCAAAGAAAGCCTAGCCAATTTTTGGATTTGTTATCAAAAAGAAAAAAGGGTACTCAAAAATGTTTTCACAATTTGGAGTAAAGGTCTGCACAGGGAGATATGATGGAAAAACCAGTTTGTGAAGGTTACTAGAGGATTGAGGCCTAGAGACCAAAAAACCACCTTTTAATGATTCAAAACTTGAAAGTTTGCTTTGTTGGATTTGTTGAAAGATTATCTATCCCTGCTCTACATCACTTTATTGCCTCCTCAACATGTTCAATGCAAATAGTGGGAGCCTCTTGACTAGTAGAAATAATTGCCTCCTGACTTTTCATCAAAGATTGGATCATGTTTGGAAATTGTTGGGAATGCCATAGGAGCAGAAGTAGTTTACAAAATATTAGCAGAGGTAGAATTTGTTTGCAAAATAGTTTCCATATCCATTCCTTATGTC
This sequence comes from Cunninghamia lanceolata, assembly GCA_027924645.1. Classification (NCBI taxonomy): domain Eukaryota; kingdom Viridiplantae; phylum Streptophyta; class Pinopsida; order Cupressales; family Cupressaceae; genus Cunninghamia; species Cunninghamia lanceolata. The sequence goes on along the minus strand of BSBN01001215.1, from coordinate 15,412,061 downwards.
ACTTCATCATCAGACAATTCCACCACTTCAGCTAATGGGAACTGTAGGGGTGTCATGGTTGTTGTTTGGGCCTTTATCTACTTCAACTTCACCTATTTCACCTTGATAAAACTTTGAAGTTTTTCCTATTGTGGATTAGTGAGAGATTTTTGTACCATTATAAATTCTTGAATTGACACTTGCTACATATCCTCTTGTGATTTCAACAGAACTCCAACCAGATTTGATGCAGTTGTCATTTTATCCTTCCCTTTAAGGGAGAATGTCTGGCTGGCTCATGACTACTGTGAATGTGGCTAAACCAATGTAATTCAATGGGATGCCCTTGATTGGTTGTTTTGGATTTGAGGCTATCAAGGTAAATAGAATGGCCTTCAATGGTTGATCTATTGCAAGGGGTGCAAGTCATACACTTATGCCTTTAGCTGTAAATTCCAACCCCTATGCTGATGATGTCTCGACCTCAACCATTTTATCTTCTTGGATTCTTTGCATCTTCACCAAGAAATCATCGTATTCTACATCCTCCCTATCTTTCCTATTGCCCTTCTTGCTTGGGTAAGTGATGACTACACCCTTAGCTTTTAATGCTTAGATGTAGGCATCCAACCATACCTTAGTCCCATCTAGAAATTGTTGATGCGTTTGTTAGTCACAACAACAAGAAATAAAAGTTTACACTCAAACCTTTATTTATCTTGAAAGATATGATGAATTCCAGAAGAATTCATAATCCCAAGTCTTCGTTGGGTAGGTCTTGATCGTCTAACGTTACTCAGAGTTTGATGTGCAATGTTGTTTTCTAGTTTGGGGCCTTATGTCTAATTATTCTTCAAATTTCTGTAATATTTCTTCACTTATCCAATTACCTGCACCCACTCTGCATGTATTCTCCACAATTCCATTAAATCTCACACTAATAAGCCAAGATTTAATCAAATATGTGTCAACTTGACCCTAATTCCTAGTAATTCACTTGACTTTATACCTTATTTAAACTCATTATGAAGATATCTTTAGATTTGATTAATTCTTTTGAAACTATCTCCAATTTGAATTGATCTTTGCTTTTGCACCTTAAATTTACTCAAATATTGTGCCAATAAACATCTATTTCACTATGATTTTCCATTATTTGCATGGATATTTGATATGATGCGCAATTTACTAAAATATTCTTTGGATATGTAGTTATTTATACTAATTCAACATATTCTCTCTCTATCTACTTGTTATTTATCATTATTTTGCAGTTATTTATGATTATTATGAAATGAAATGTCAAAAGATAGGGTTTAGAGAATGTAGATCCTAAAATTTCTAAACTTTGATCAATGGTCCACATACATACTATGATACTTTCATGAAAAGGAGATAAACCAAACCACATTTTGCCAGGAATATCTGCAACTATGCGCAATTAGTATAAATCTTCAAAGGAAAAAGATGATGATAATATGCAATTAAAGTGAATGCACTTCAGCTTGAATGCAGCAATCCACCATTACACATTAGAAATCAACCAAAGACTACATAAGATTTACGATTAGGAAGTAATCTATTGCTCCATTTTCATTCAATATGCTTTAGAATATGTACATCTACATGTGATCCTAAGAAAGAATCTTGGGAAGTCACAAATGTTACAAAAATATACAAGCTTAGAGCTCACAAGCTCAACAATTCAATCTCCTTTTACAAATGATGATCACTATCCTTTTATAGAACAAGGATAGGATTGGTTACAATGATCCAATGGTTAGTATCCATCCAAAGTAATCAATGGTATGGGTTACCTTGACCAAGTCAACAATCCAAACAAATGGCACATGCTGCTAGTTGACACTTGTTAATAGGAAACAAACAACAAGGAATATCTTCCAGCATATTCGCAACAACATCCACTTGTATATCCTATTCAAATATATCAGATCCCTCCATAATGACTACCCCTATGTCTAACTTCTTATAGAAGTCATATGCAAGTACCACAATGTCTATATGGGATTTGTCACTTACCTGGGCATTTACTCTTGCATATTTCATTGCCTTTAACTGCTCATCAAAAGATATTACCTTAACTTCCCTGCTGTCTACCCTTTTGTCATATACTTTTATCTTAATACTCAATTCTACCATCTCATCCATGGTAACCTCTGTAAAATACAGCATAGGATCTACCGATACCAAACTGAATCTATCCTTAAACATCTGCACAGATCCCTACTCATCTGGTGTCCCTATTTCTGCCATGGAATCACCAAGTAGCTCCTCCAAAGATTTCATCTTGTCCAATAGTAGGTCGTGGACCTTTATACTTATATCCCTTATCTTAGATATACATGTCTTCAAAACATCTACTTCAAAATGAACCTCCTGGATCCATGTACTTACCTTAGGCAAGATCTGGATGGTCACAATTTTATTCTTTAGGAGATCCTAATCTTTCATCTTCTTTATCTCCCTTAGCCTATCTAAGGCATAGTTATTTTGGTTGAGCCTTTGTCCAGATGTTCTTTTCAAGGACTCTCCTCCCTCCTTCAAAGTAACCAAAGTGTGCCAACTGGATAGGGATGTCCTTATTGTCTTTTCCCCTACACTCATGAACTGTGTGAACCATTTGTTCATGACTTGGGCCTGATGCTTTTGACCATCCAGACCTATTATTTCTTCTTCACTGACCAAAGCCAAGGCAATAGGCCTTTTTGTCAAGTTTGTACTGTAGATGCTAGCCCTGTAGGTTTAAATAGCCCTTTGATGAAAGTTTGAAGTTGAGAATTTTTCTCCTTCAACTCCCTATTTTTGGCCTTCAGCCTCTTCATCCTGGCTGCTACGCGGTCCTCTCCTTGAGTTCGTCAATGTCTTGATCAACCGTTGAATGTCCTAAGTCAATTGTTGTGACTTGGAATTCCTTTGCACTTTTTTTGATTCTTTATGTGATTGATCATATGCATTGTTATTTATCATGATTATATGGACACTAACACTTTTCATGTAGGGATGAGTTTGTGGGAACATTTGGCGATTGTAAAGTATATGTCACCTCTGGGGGGCATGGGCCTTGTGAGAGCTTGTGTGTTTTCTTCCTACCTTAACGTGCTTGATATCGATACATGATATCAACCACCTTAAGGTGGGGGCATATATAAGGTAAGATGTCTATTTTAGATATTAGCGATGTACTTGTTCTCAGGTGCAGTCTTAAAGATTGGTGGCGATGAGTCCCTCCTGCACTCTGAGATTTGTTTGAAATCAACTTGCAATTATTTAAGCCCTCTGTGGAGGTGGGATATCACATCCTTTTTCTCTTAAGCCCTCTGCGGATGCGGGGATGGTGTATTTCTCATGGAGAGTACACATCCTGTCATTTTCAAAAAGTCCTCTGTGGAGGCAGGGATGGTGTATTTCTCATGGAGAGTGCACATCCTATCATTTTCAAAAAGTCCTCTACAGAGGCGGGGAGTGGTTATGTGACTAACTCAACCCTTAAGTGTGTCTTTGATGATTGTTGTGGCGAAGCCCAATCATCGGTGTGTGCCTGTAATGTGCTTGAGATGGTGATGAACCTAGAAATAGGAACACTCCATCGCTAGCCTGCCTTGTTTTCTCCATGTCTTCCAAGTGTGTATGTATTGCATGTTTGTTCCCAAGCATAGTCTTAAAGACCGGTGGCAATGAGTCCCTCCTATGCTTTGGGATTTGTAGGGCATGTTTGATTTGTATGGCATGCTTGATTTGTTTGGTGTGTGTGTTGCCCCATATGTAGTCTTAAAGACTGGTGGCGATGAGTCCCTCCTGCATTATGGGTGGTGTGTTTACTTTCTGTGTACTTGCATCTGCATTTCATATATATGAAAAGAAAAAAGAAAAAATAAAATCATCACTGTCTTCATTACATTCACTATCTTCACTATGTTTTGCATGTCTTCAATGTTGTCTTCTCCATGTTTTGTGTGCTTGTTACTCTCTTCTCTGTGATTGGTGTGTCTTCTCCGTGCTTGGCGTGTTTGCTGTGTTTATTGACCATACTTTAATGCATGTATTGGCCTTACGTTTATACATACATTAAAGTGGGGGCTAAATGTTATGTTAGAAAATGTCCCCTTGGTGGCTTTTCCCTCTTAAGGTTTACCTCTCGGGTCCTCTTTATGCATTTAGAGCATTTTTCATGATAATTTGACATCCTGATGAGAAAACCCTGAAGTTTCATGGCAAATGGGACCTAGGGGATGCACTTGACATAAGTCCTTGAAATAGGGGGGAGAACTTGGGCACTCACGTCCTAGTCCTACCCTATTTTAGGTTAGGACCAATTTTGGAGTGTCGGTTTATGACCGCTATTTAGGTCCTATGCTAACACGGTAAGTTTCAATTACGAAATTCTTCGCAGGAATGTTTGTAGTTGCATATATAAGCATGATTAGGTTATCATTTGTAAACTAGAGAGGGCAATTGTGAATTTTATGCATTCTTGTGATTAGAGCATTCAAAATATTCATTGTGTTGCAAAGAAGAGCATTATTATTGTGTTTGTATTTACAGATTTGGCATCCATCTCCTCATGGCATGAAGAGCATCTTCCTTCCATGAGATCTTCACTACAAGGTGATATCAATTGTGTTTTTAATCATTTATCATTTGGATTTTGCCTCTATCTCGTAGGTATATGCACTCTTTATCTGACAACAGTGTTTGAAAGACTTGAATGTCTAGGCTTGACTAAGGCAAGCCTCTAAACACCACAACCCCAACCCATTTTTTCATTATTGCAGGTTACAAGTTGTAGGACTAGAAAAAGTGGAGTTGTAGGAGAGTAGTGCAGACTATCAAAATTGTAGATCGGAAGAGAAAATAGGGACCTGGACTCAGGCACCTGCTCATTAGTCCTCCAGATCCCGCAACTAAAGAATCTCCAAAACATCAAGAACAGGTTGCAAACAAGATTCCCAGATCTTGACAGAAATGGTGGCACTAGACTAGGGTGCCCACTCATTAGTCCCTAACTTTTCCACTTTCTAAACTTTGAAATCTGGTACGCATTTGATTGTCATTTGATATCTCTGTGTGTGAGCATTTTCCGTAATTGGTTTGTTTGCTTCCAAATTTGCATAATTAAGGTTTTGAGCATAAGTGGGCTTAATTAAACAAAAAAATCACATAATCCCAATCTTCCCTTATGTTCTGAGTGACCGAAGGACTGTAGTAGACTCCCTACTCAGCTGAAGTCCTTGAATGTTTAGTGGAGAAAGGAGGATTTACACAAACTAACAAAATCAACCCTAAACAAAAATCATCCTCATTTTTTCCATATTAAACATTTTGGTGAACCTGTGTTTTTGGACTTTTTGGGACCTTGCTAAGTGTTGTGTTTCATATTTACATTCATTTCATTGTTCATCTTATTGCATTTGGAAAATTACAAAAAAATTGAAAAAATTAAAAAAAATTGGTATTTTTAGCTTGCATTTTCAAATAATTTGAATTAGTTGCATTTAATTTCAATAAATATATATAATTATCATCATATATGATTTAAAATAAATAAATTTTTCATTCATCATTCATTTAGATTGCATTTTCATGCATAAATTGATAAAAATTGCTTGAAATTGTGCATTTTTTTTTCATATAACCTAGTTTTGCATTAGCTAGGGTTTGTAGTCAAAATATTGTTTCAGACTTTACTACCCTTTTAAAACACACTCATTAGGACTTATTTCTAACTATAGTGTTTCATCAAAGTGGTTTGCTTGCAAAATTTCATGCCTAGGGTTTGAAAACCTTGATTTTTCACTAGATTTTGGCCTTATCGTCTCTCTAGATTTACACCATAGGTGTGTTGTAAAGGATTTTTCTATAGTAATTGGTTGTTATCATGGTTATTATCTTCTTCCCCTCATAAAATTCTTTACAACACCTTTTTATTGGGCTCTTACAGTGGAAATTTGGTGAAACATTGCATACTTTAGCTATATTTTCCCTAGGGTTTGACCTTGAGTGGCACTATAAGCATGTTGTGATAGATTTTTTGGCATTAGGTGGCTGTTATTACTATTATAAATTTCTTTCCATCATCATTTTCCTCACAACACCCTTTGTCATACTCTTTTGCGTTGAAATTTGGTGAAAATTGCTTATTTTGGCTATATTTGCCCTAAGGTTTGACCTAGATTTGCACTCCAAGCATGTTGTGATGGATATTATGGATTTAAGTGACTGATATTACTTCTATAATATTCTGTACCTCCTAAAATTATTTACAACACCCATTTTTTTGGGTCTTTGCATTAAAAATTTGTGAAAAACCGCATATTTTAGTGTATTTTCACTAGGTTTTGACTTTTCATCATCTTAGATTTGCATCAAAAGTGTGTTGTGAAGGATATTATTTCTTTATTGGACTTATATTAGACATATTATTTTCTTCCCTTGATCAATTTCCTTACAACAACTTCTCTTTCACTTATTTGCATTAAAAAAAGTTGAAAAAGTTAAGCATTTTAGGTCATTTTCATACATAGTTTTGCACTTGTCTTTTGCATAACTTTTGAAAAGATTTTAAAATCTGACTTCACATTGATTTAAATACATATAAACATGGCTTCTAATCACAACAATAATAATAGGTTGCCTCCTAGGCCTTACATGAAAAGAAAGGTCCCCGAACCTGAAATTGTGTTTACACCTCATGATAAAACAATTGGAGAAATTGAAGGACCTCTCTATATCACTATGAAAATAATGGAAAATCCTCTGGATGGAACCCTTATTGATCCTAATTGCATGACTAATGTGGCAACAAAAGAGTTCCTCTATTCACATCAATTAATGCAACACTTTTATGACCCTTCGGATATGATGATTAAGACACATAAGGGAACCTTTATAAATAGTTCTGGGAAGATATCTTTATTGGTCACTATATTTGAGAAATCTTTCTGATCTTTTTCGCATCAAACTACGATATCCATGGTTAAAAGCTATGAAAGTTTTCTCTTCAACAATTCATAACCGTGTAAAATTTCCTTTGAATGGACAAGTGATTACTATACCTCACAATAAGTATAAACCTTTGGTTACAAGACAACACTTTACATTGGATTAATTTTAAGAAATATCTGAGGTGGAACTGGAGCCATGGATAGACTTTAACTTCTTGAGCTATAGAAACTACAAAACAAAACTATTACATCAAGTGGCTAGTCCTATGCAAGAAACAACAAGAGATGAAAAACCCGCATTTGAAGAGATTCCTAGACTGAAAGGAAATGGACCCTATGCTGAGGTTCCTCCCCCACCATCCTTACAAGGATCAAGAGGTAGTTGTCGACAACAAAACATTCCACGTAGACAAATGAGATTTGATCCTAGTGCTTCCTCCTCTAAAACACAAAAACCTACAGAAGAGCAAAACACTATCTTTCAAGAGATAAGTGGTAAGACAAAAAGAAATAGACAAGCAAGAGAAAGGAGGAGGAGACGACAAGCTTATGTCCAATGACTTGCATCTCAACAAGAAAACATCTCACCTAACATTGAATCAAACCAAGAAGATCTTAAGAATGTAGAACTTAAAAACAAGAATAAGAGTTGGGCTATGGTACCTTTTGTCCCACTTTCCTCTAACATTCAGGAGTGGGAAGATGATGATGACTTGCTCGTTGACAACCTTTAATTAGGTTGTCACTACAAGTAAGTATTTCTAACCCTTTATCTCTCATGATGTGTTGTGTTGTTTAGGCCTCCTGGGATGACCCTTGATTTTGTTGTAAGGTCCAGGATACCAGGAGACTGCCTCTATTGTGACCCTTCTTCTATTTGTATCATCATTCTTCTATATTGCTTCTCCTCTATTTTCACTATTGTGTGTTGTGTCTTATGGACATAGTGTTGCGGTTGGTGACTTGGGGGCACCCTCCTACCTGACTATCCCTAAGGCACTTATTTCTCCTCTCTTGATTTATTGTTCCCTTCCTCAAGTGTTTCTATCTAGCAGGCCGATAACGAAAAACATATTATACTGATGTGGACCTAGTGTCCCTTTAGCGAGAAATCAAAAATTGGACGTAGTTCCTACATGACAATGGGTTTGTTATATATTATCCGACGCTTGGCTAGTAGAAACACTCCATGTGATCTTGATGGTGTCTTATCACACTTACAAAACATAACAATACTGTTGCTCCGTGCACTTTGTTTATCTTGAATCTTGCATTCCTTGATTCTTTATGTGATTGATCATATGCATTGTTGTTTATCATGATTATATGGACACTAACACTTTTCTTGTAGGGATGTGTTTGTCAAAACATTTGGCAATCATAAAGTACATGTCACCTTTGGGGGGCATGGGCCTTGCGAGAGCTCATGTTCCTTTGTTTTTTTTTCCTACCTTAACGTGCTTGATATCAGTACATGATGTCAACCACCTTAAGGTGGGGGCATATATAAGGTAAGCTATCTATTTTAGATATTAACAATGTGCTTGTTCTCAGGTGCAATCTTAAAGACTAGTGGCAATGAGTCCCTCCTACACTCTAACATTTGTTTGAAATCAACTTGCAATCATTTAAGCCTTCTGCGGTCATGGGGATGGTGTACGCCTCATGGAGAGTGCACATCCTGTCATTTTCAAAAATTCCTCTGCATAGGTGGGGAGCGGTTGTATGACTAACTCAACCCTTAAGCATTTCTTTGATGATTGTTGTGGCAAAGCGCAATCATTAGTGTGTGCATGTAATATGCCTGAGATGGTGATGAACCTAGAAATAGGAACACTCCATCATGTTAGAACCTAAAATTTCCTACAATTTTAGGTCAAAATTTTAGGCTTCCATCGTAAAAATTTGATTGCTACACCAGCAAAAGACCAAAATAAAGTGTTATAGAACATCATTCCAAGACTAAATGGTCCCATTTCAATGGACATAATGATGGAGATGACATATGGGACATCAAGTTAGCTGTTGCCACTGAAGAGGGCAATGAAACAAACAAGGTCAGTCCTGAAGGCATCATTGTTCCAATGTCTCTCGATGGTTGTTTGATTGCTTTCACTAGGTCGGAACTTCTTTCTAGTGAAAATTCTTGGGAATGTGAAAGTTGTTCTTCCAAGATTTTAAATGATTCTTTCAAGCGGTACATATGAGGAGCAGGTGCATTTGGAAAATGATGGGGGAAGTATCAGTGTTTGTGAGGGAGCAGTGGATGCCAATTTGAGCAAGTTACCTAAGAAACAAATAGATATATCTATGTTTGAGTGTAATGGACTGTCAAATATTGAAGGAGATGTCAATAAATATCATCGCCTGAAGAGTTCTAGTAAAATTATAAACTATCATACAAAATCTTTTTCTCCAAGTCTCACTGAGAAGAGCAGTAACATGGGTCAACATGGTTCATTGATTTGGATGGTACTCAACCAAACATAGTGTTGTCTCTTAGAGACAGAATTTCTAGATAAAGGCTCAAATTATATGATTCATTTCCAAAAATGAAAATTTTCATGAATGATTTTGTGAAAGAAAATGTTCATATATAACTCTATGAGAAAATTGCCACAATTGAGGGTAATTCGATCACTAATTCATTCCTGATCAGCCTGTAGATTAGCATCTTTCCATTTATATCAAAATGGTCTCTAAAGAGTACATCGAGCTTCCCCTTAGTCCATCCTTGGATAATGAAGGAGGAAACAATCCAGAGGAGGTTTCAGTGTTGTTGTAGCTAGGATTAATTGGCCAGCTACAAATAAATATGTAGCTTGAATGATATCACAAGAACATAGGAAAGAAATCATTAAGGGATTAAAAGAAATGGTGGAAGAGTTATTGGAAGATTACAGGGAAGAAGTGAAGTAACTTCTAGGAAGGATTGTGTTCTACCGAGATGGGATAAGTGAAGGACATTTTTACAAAGCATTGGATGATGAGTTAAGATCATTGAAGGATGCTTGTTAAAGATTTGAAATCTACAATCCCACTATTACATTTGCTATGGTATAGAAACGACACCATACAAGGTTGTTTCCTAATGATGGACAAGCCATTGCCAAGCAATTCCTTTTCTAGTGAACGGGTCCATCACCCAATCAATTGAAGTATTCCACATTATGAAAGCAGTTTTCTTCATCTTCTGATGCCTTTGAAAACATTCCTCTAGGCACTGTAGTAGATACTCTCATCACACATCCTAGAGAATTGGACTTTCACTTATAAGGGCACGAGTGGGCTAACTCATTATCATGTTTTATGGGATGAAAATAATTTTATGTCTGATGAGCTGTAGAAATTTATTAATAATCTTTGTTATGCATTTGTCAGGTGCACAAAACCAATTTTTTTGGTGCCTCTTGCATACTATGTTCATCTTGCTGCATATGGAGTTCGTCTATATTTGGATAAGTCTTCAGACCTTGCACTCCACTACCTGGGACACAAAATATTTGTTATCCCATAGTGGATTTATCGGCCTAAAGAAGTATTTGCAGCAGTTAATGAGAATGTAAAAAATAAGAAGATCCTTGTTTTTGTAGAGTTCGTAAATTCCATTCTATTGAACAATGCATCTTCAAGTAATACTCAGGTGCTAGGTTGCTCTCCTAATATGGAAAAAAAAAATGATTGATATAGCAATGGTCCAAGCTCTGACAAATACTCTTCAGAGCTGCCAGCACGGGAGATCAAGTTTACAAATCTGAAGATACTGATAAGAAAAGGGCTCTAGAAATAGAAGAAAGAAACCATGATGGGACAAGCAGGGTTACTAGCAGAAAGGAAGCAAGTTAACAACTCACAAACTGTCATGATATCCTGCATTTCTCCAAACTTAGGCTCTTGTGAGCATACATTGAACACCCTTAGATATATTGATAGAGTTAAGAGTCTTTCAAAAACTAGTAATTCAAAAAAGGACACAATGAGAGAATCATTTACTGTGTGCCTCTCTCACAGTCATTACCAAGTCAATGAGACAGTCATCTACTGCCTCTCTTACTTAGCCAATGTCATCAGTATCACCATTACATTCACATAAATCTCCTAAAGATGACAATAGATACCCACACTCACACATGTTGATAAGGTGTTGGGCTGTTGATGAATTAATTGATTCGGAGCAGCCATCATTTTATGGTCAAAGGATGATGGTGAGGGTAGATCAAACTCTGGTAGAAGAACCTTTTTCTGATCGGCATATCCGAGTTTTGGTATCAACTCCCACTCTCACAAGGGGAGTAAGTCTCCCTGCACATACTGTTATTATAAAAGGAACTCAAATTTACAATTTTGAGAAAGGTTTGTGGACTGAGCTCAGTCCCTTAGATGTTATGCAGATGCTTGGTCGATTAGGAAGGCCACAATATGATTCCAATGAAGAAGGAATAATATTAATAGGTCATAGTGAACTTCAATATTATCTATCCCTTATGAATTAGCAATTACTAATTAAAAGCCAATTTGTCTCAAAAACTAGCAGATCATGTAAATGCATAAATTGTCATAGGTACAGTTCAAAATGCAAGAGAGGCATGCACATGGTTGGGATACAATTATCTTTACATTCACATGCTGTGAAACCCAATTCTATATGGTTTGTCTGCTGATGCTTTAGAGAAAGACAATACTTTGGAAGAAAGAAGGGAAGACTTGATACATTCAACTGCAACTGTCTTGGGAAAAAAACAATTTAGTGAAATATGATTTAGATAAGTGGATATTTCCAACTTACAGATCTTGAAAGATAGCTAGTTATTACTACATCACTCATAGGACAATGGCTACTTACAATGAGCACTTGAAGCCAACAATGGGTGATATTGAGCTATGCCTTTGAATGAGAATCCAAAAGCACCCAATCCAGTTTTAGGAGGAAAAGAAAACAAGTAGATCATAAGAGAGATCCTTTGACTACATTTTTTGAGGAGATTGATATTGATTCTGAGTCCAAACAATATAGTGGGTGTATAAAGGAATATTTTCTTGCTTGGGATGGAAGAAACCCTGATCTAGACTGAGTTGAATCATCAATAGAGTATATCTATCGCTAGGCAGGAAGAGAGGGCAATCCACCAAGCAATCAAGTCCAAACGACTAGATATGGAACTTGTGCAGATAACCTTGAATAAAATAAGGAATGCAATCTCAGTGGAGGAGTATGATGAGAAAATATACCGGCTGCAATATCGGACTGACTCATATATATCAGAGTGACATTTTTACTATCCTCCGATATACTGATAGCATCACATTAATAAAATAGAAGAATGCATCTGATATCTCTAAGGATTTAGAATGTCCTTCTAGTATTGTTCAAGAGGATTCAAAATGCCCTTCGAAGAGCATTGCCATGGCTTCTATCTGTGCCAGCATGCTGTCTAAACATAAACATGTTGTAGATGGAAATGAAGAAAACACTATATTTTCTTGTACTATTAATATGCATGTGCCGAGAACTTTGGAATAAAGCTATGGTTAGGGAAAAAATGAAGACTCAGTTGAAACCCTAATATCCAATAGACGTTGCACCAATAAAAAACTCATCAGCGAGAGAAAACTAATTAGAGTGAGATTTTTAAATCACACCGAGGTTATGAGTCATGCCGATGGACACTTTTTCAGGGAGAGTTGAAAACACAAGATGAAAACCCGATATTGGCAAGACATAGCTTATTGGTGAGCAATTTTTGAGTCCTCCCAACTTGCCGATGAAGTGAACCCTAAAAAAGAACTATAATGAACATCATTTAAAATACTATGAAATATTTGAGAAGTAAAATATTTATTCTGCCCAAAACCATAATGGATAAATAAAAGAAGCATGAACATTAGCAAAAGGTGTAAATAAATATTAAGGAGGAGGTGGGAAATTATTTTTTTTTAAAGGTAATGCGCCTGGTAAACTTTTTAACATGACCGGCAACGCTGGTGCGACATGCCCTCTGGCTCCACGCGAATGCTTTAGCCCGAAGCAATGAACCGGTGAGGCCACAACTGGGGGACCTCATCCCCTAGGAAGAACACTTCAAACCCGCGAGCTCCTTGGCCCAGCGAAGGCATAAAGCCTTGCGAGCTCGTTGGCCTAGCGGGGGTTTGAACTCTGGTGGCCGCCACTACATCCTGAGTGACTTAACCACCAAACCATGCCATCATCAGCAGGAGGTGGGAAATTATTAAAATAATTTTTGAGAGTGAATTTTTTTCCTAGAAGAATTACTTGAAGGGGCAATTATTTTAATTAAAATATTTCAAACATGTAGAATGCCTACAGTTTTCCAACAAACGTGAATATGAGTATGGATCTTGCAAGTAAAGGAGAGATAATAAATCTTCACAAGAATATTAAGGGCATGAAGATTAATGTTAGAAATAATTAATTAAATGAAGAACAAAAATGCATGCAGAATGAAGGCACATTATTGACAAACCCTAATGAGGGATATTATTTCAAAGATATAACATCAAAATGCTTTCCAGATAAGTAAAACATTTTTACTCGAGGAATTAACTGATCATGAAATTGTCAAGGTGATCAGTTATTATTATCCAAAGAATAGTTTATGGGTAAAATTGCATACAAGAAATTGCAAAAGTGAAATTGCCAGAATATACTTTATTATTGGCAAAATTATTTATCAGATGGAGAAAGATAATTAAATTTTTGTGAAGGAAAAACAAAAGGATTATGTTTTTTCATGGCAAACAAAGAGATACACAAGATGGTAAGCGAAGGGTCACAACCCTAAAAATACATAACATATATATAAAGGACAAAATCAAAGGAATCAGGGATCATCATCAGTAGTAGTAGGTTAAAAGATCATCAGTAGTAGATAGGTCCATCCGTTCTGCCCATCCATCTTATAATCAGAAACTATTGCTATAATGCATAATATTCTAAGATAAATATAATGGAGAAGGTGTTTGCATAAATATAGATTTGCTTTCAAGTGTTCAATAGTTGTGTGGATTTATTATGCTCATATGTTTTTTGGCTGTCTCCAAAGTGGTTTTTTATGTTATTCAAATTAAGTGTGAAAATACGTTTGATTTGTCAATACACATTTGTTGTAGTTGTGTGATGCTGCTAATTGGTTTTTGTGTACAGAAGGATTAAATTACCTTTTGAGCAATCTAGTTTGATTGGTTCCTTTGTGGATTAAAGTCCTTTTGAATAAATTGTCTTAATTGGTTTCTCCTCACATTTGAATTAAAGTCCTTTCACAACTTCATAGTAACATAAGGAGTTATCACTAGGATCATTAGGAAGAGTTCAAATAACTAACATACTTACACATCTGCATAAGGTGCAGACATTTAAAAGTGCCCAATTGTTAGAGTTAAGCTGAGAAGTAAATCTACCAATCCTACACATTTGTCTCCATTATCATCATTTATCCACTGACTCCATCCACCCAATTGATTAGGCACTGGTCAATTTTAGAACACTTTTATACAAATCCAATCCACATTCTTATAATCCAAATACTCTCATTAGGAATTAGTTAGAAAGATCTATGTCTACCTCATACCTGTGTGCCATAGTGAGTAGATTGCCCAAATCAGAATTCACCTAGATTTCCAAATCTGCCTTATAATTTAGGTACACCCACCTAGGTCTGGCAGAGCCTAAAAGAGTAGGGGGTTTCTAGTTGCATAAACCCTATCTTGACCAAAAATGTATCAAGAGATTGGCACCTTTTTGTGGTTTAAAAACCTGCATTTTTTAGATCCAACAAATTGGCAACTCCGCTGGGGAGCAATTTAGAATATTTTGGTCAAAGATCATCTCATTACAGAGTCAATACACTTTTGAATTCCATCATAAATTGGTAACTCTTCCAACAAGGACCCGAAAAGATTAAATTTATTCCTCTTATGACAAGAGGTGGCGACTCTGAAAATAAAATTGATGAAAAATACAAAAGATATCTTGAAACTACAATATTTCCATGCTGAAGCATGTATGACAGATTTTCTTTGCCCTATATACATTATGGTACAATTGGGAGTCATGGTAATGAGAGCAGTACACATCATACACAGTAGGACAATCTTTATAGCTACCAAGATCATGAACATAACCAGTATATTGGGCATTATCAATACCAAATTCCATGTCAAAATCTGCAAAGCAATGTTAGTCCTTATGTCAATCAAAGTCTACAAGAAGAAATAGGATGGCAGCAATTGCTTTTCCAATAGAGGCTAATAGATCTTGAAATTCACAAACCAATTGATTTCAGAGACATTCAGGGTTACCCAAATCTTCCTCCCCCTTTAAATGTTCAAAATCATTTTCCAAAATTTAATGGATGTAAATCAGAATCAATAGATATGCACCTGCAACAATTCATTGATGTATTGGTGAATTGGCAAATCAGTGGAGAAGATGTTATCATAAAGATTTTTATGAAAACATTAGAAAATGTTGCTAAAGATTGGTTTTACAACCTTCCTATGCTTTGCATAACTTCATGGAATGAACTTGCAAATAAATTCATGTACCATTTTAGAGAGCAAAATGATGAGTATTTTCAAAAGGGAAGTCAAAGTGAATTTGGGGAATCTAGATTTTTCAAAAGAACATTGGAATCTAGATTTTCTTTATTTAAAAAAATGCTGGACATCTATATGCAAATACCTATTAATGTTAGGCTTGATAAATCCATATGCATTGAAACATTCATGAAATTGTATGTGCCTCATTCAGACAAGTGGACCGAGTCACAGAGACCAATTACTTTTGACCAAGTGTATGAAATGATTGGTTTCATAGAGAAAATCAAGTATGAGCATACTGGCAATATTGAATCTACCAACATAGATAATGGCATGGACAAATATAAAGAGACTGATCAAATAATGCAGTCAGTAGATGAGACATGATTTTGTACAAGACTTGGAGCCCCAGCATATTCCAAAAGATGAGAGCAGTTTTCAAAATGTGAATGTTCCTTTTGTCCCAGCCCACCCACCTCAATACCTGAATCAACAGTTTGAGGAAGAAGAAGTGTTCACATCTGAAAATGATTTTCAGATCTATTCAAAACCATTATGATCAAATAACAGAAGAAGAACAAATGACATTTTGCCAAGACATACTAGAACAAGAATTTCATGTGTTCTCAAATCCATGCTATTATGAGGATGAATCATTTTTAGACAATCAGGAGGATGTATCAACTTATGAAGCAAATAACTATAAACTCAATGCATCTAATTTTTTCCTTGAAAATCATGAATATTGTAGTGATGATGAGAAAGGCAGAGAATATAGTAACAGTGTGGTGGATTATAAATATTTTTAGTTTTGATTTCAGCTGGGAGATAATTCCATGATAAATGATAGTGATAGGAATGATGATTGCATGAAAATTTTTAAACAGATTTCAATGGAATCAGATCAGAACAAGGTAGATGACAGAGGAAAACATAAACCTTTCTTTTCTAGTGGCCCTATGCCATCAACCATGATATGGTTTTCAAATTATATCAGTTTAAATCAGAAGTGACATCTGGACTCTATTACCCAAGGAAGTTGGTACTAGTCTGCTCCCCAAAGATCTGGGATCTTGCTATGCCTGCAAGGGGCATACACCCCCAGAGAGCCACTGTTAGAACCTAAAATTTCCTACAATTTTAGGTCAAAATTTTAAGCTCCCATCGTAAAAATTTGATTGCTACACCAGTACAAGACCAAAATAAAGTGCTACAGAACATCATTCCAAGACTAAATGGTCCCATTTCAATGGACAGAATGATGGAGATGACATATGGGATATTGAGTTAGCTGTTACCACTGAAGAGGGCAATGAAACAAACAAGGTCAGTCCTGAAGGCATCATTGTTCCAATGTCTCTCGATGGTTGTTTGATTGCTTTCACTAGGTCGGAACTTCTTTCTAGTGAAAATTCTTGGGAATGTGAAAGTTGTTCTTCCAAGATTTTAAATGATTCTTTCAAGCGGTACATATGAGGAGCAGGTGCATTTGGAAAATGATGGGGGAAGTATCAGTGTTTGTGAGGGAGCAGTGGATGCCAATTTGAGCAAGTTACCTAAGAATCAAATAGATATATCTACGTACGAGTGTAATGGACTATCAAATATTGAAGGAGATGTCAGTAAATATCATCACCCAAAGAGTTCCAGTAAAATTATAAACTATCATACAAAATCTTTTTCTTCGGGTCTCACTAAGAAGAGTAGTAACATGGGTCAACATGGTTCAGTGATTTGGATGGCAGTCAACCAGACATAAAACAATATTGTCTCACAGAGATAGAATTTCTAGATAAGGGCTCAAATTATATGATTCATTTCCAAGAATGAAAATTTTCATGAATGATTTTGTGAAAGAAAATGTTCATATATAACTCTGCGAGAAAATTGCCACAGTTGAGGGTAGTTCAATCACTGATTCATTCCTGATCAGCCTGTAGATTAGCATCTTTCCATTTATATCAAAATGGTCTCTAAAGAGTACATCAAGCTTTCCCTTAGTCCATCATTGGATAATGAAGGAGGAAACAATCTAGAAGAGGTTTCAATGTTGTAGCTAGGATTAATTGGTCAGTTGCAAATAAATATGTAGCTCGAATGAGATCACAAGAAGATAAGAAATAAATCATTAAGGGATTAAAAGAAATGGTGGAAGAGTTATTGGAAGATTATAGGGAAGAAGTGAGGCAACTTCTAGGAAGGATCGTGTTCTGCCAAGATGGGATAAGTGAAGGACAATTTTACAAAGTATTGGATGATGATTTAAGATCATTGAAGGCTGCTTGTCAAAGATTTGAAATCTACAATCGCACTATTACATTTGCTGTGGTACAAAAATGGCACCATACACGGCTATTTCCTAATGATGGACAAGCCATTGCCAAGCAATTCCTTTTCTGGTGGATGGGTCCATCACCTAATCAATTGAAGTATTCCACATTACCAAAGTAGTTTTCTTCATCTTCTAATGCCTTGGACTTTCACTTATAAGGGCACGAGCAGGCCAACTCATTATCATGTTTTATGGGATGAAAATCATTTTATGTCTGATGAGATGCAAAAACTTATTAATAATCTTTTTTATGCATTTGTCAGGTGAACAAAACTAATTTTTTTGGTGCCTCCTGCATACTATGCTCATCTTGCTGCATATTAATTTCGTCTATATTTGGATAAGTCCTCAGACCTTGCACTCCACTACTGAGGGCACCAAATATTTGTTATCCCGTAGTGGATTTATTGGCCTGAAGAAGTATTTGCATTAGTTAATGAGGATGTAAAAAATAAGAAGATCCTTGTTTTTGTGGAGTTCTTAAATTCCATTCTATTGAACAATACATCTTCAAGTAATACGTAGGTACCAGGTTGCTCTCCTGATATGGAAAAAATAATGATTGATATAGCAATGGTCCAAGCTCTAACAAATACTCTTCAGAGCTGCTAGCACAAGAGATCAATTTTACAAATCTGAAGATACTGATAAGAAAAGGGCTCTAGCAATAGAAGAAAGAAACCATGATGGGACAAGAAGGGTTACTAGATGAAAGGAAGCAAGTTAACAACTCACGAACTGTCATGATATCCTGCATTTCTCCAAACTCAGGCTCTTGTGAGCATACATTGAACACCCTTAGATATACTGATAGGGTTAAGAGTCTTTCAAAAACTAGTAATTCAAAAAAGGACACAATGAGAGAATCATTTACTGTGCCTCTCTCATAGTCATTACCAATGTCAATGAGACAGTCATTTACTGCCCCTCTTACTCAGCCAATGTCATCAGTATCACCATTGCATTCACATAAAGCTCCTGAAGATGAAAATAGGTACCCATACTCACACATGCTGATAAGTTGTTGTGCTATTGATGAATTAGTTGATTGGGAGCAACCATCATTTTATGGTAAGAGGACGATGGCAAGGACAGATCAACTTTGGTAGAAGAACCTTTTTCTGATCGGCATATCTGGGTTTTGGTATCAACTGCCACAGACGCATGGGGAGTAAATCTCCCTGTACATACTATTATTATAAAAGGAACTCAAATTTACAATCCTGAGAAAGGTTTGTGGACTAAGCTTAGTCCCTTAGATGTTATGCAGATGCTTGGTCGAGCAGGAAGGCCACAATATGATTCCAATGGAGAAGGAATAATATTAATAGGTCACAGTGAATTGCAATATTATCTGTCCCTTATGAATCAACAATTACCAATTGAGAGCCAATTTGTCTCAAAAATTAGCGAATCATTTAAATACAGAAAATGTCCTAGGTACAATTCAAAATGCAAGAGAGGTGTGCACATGGTTGGGATACAATTATTGTTACATTCGCATGCTATGAAACCCAATTCTATATGGCATGTCTACTGATGCTTTAGAGAAAGATAATACTTTGGAAGAAAGAAGGGCAGACTTGATACATTCAACTGCAACTGTCTTGGACAAAAACAATTTAGTGAAATATGATCTGATAAGTGGATATTTCCAAGTTAGAGATCTTGAACAGATATCCAGTTATTAGTACATCACTCATAGGACAATGGCTACTTACAATGAGTACTTGAAGCCAACAATGGGTGACATTGAGCTATGCCTTTAAATGCAAATCCAAAAGCACCCGATCTAGTTTTAGGAGGAAAAGAAAACAAGTAGATCATCAGAGAGCTCCTTTGACTACATTTTTTTAGGAGCTCGATATTGATTCTGAGTACAGACAATATAGTGGGTGTACAAAGGAATCTTTTCTTGCTTGGGATGGAAGCAACCTTGATCTGGGCCGAGTTGAATCATCAATAGAAGTCTATCGCTAGGCAGGAAGAGAGGGAAATCCACCAAGCAAGCAAGTCCAAACAACTAGATATGGAACCTGTGCAGATAACCTTGAATAAAATAAGGAATGCAAGCTCAGTGGAGGAGTATGATGAGAAGACATACCAGATGCAATATCAGACTAACTCATATATATCAGAGTGACATTTTTACTATCCTCTAATATACCGATAGCATCACATTAATAAAATATAAGGATGCATCTGATATCTCCAAGGATTTAGAATGTCCTTCTAGTATTGTTCAAGAGGATTCAAAATGCCCTTCGAAGAGCATTGGCATGGCTTCTATCTGTTCCAGCATGCTATCTAAACATAAACATGTTGCAAATGGAAATGAAGAAAACACTGTATCTGCTTGTACTGTTAATATGCCTATGCCAAGAACTTTGGAATAAAGCTACGGTTAGGGAAAAAATGAAGACTCAGCTGAAACCCTAATATCCAACAGATGTTGCGGCAATAAAAAACTCATCGATGAGAGAAAACTAATCAAAGTGAGATTTTTAAATCACACCGAGCTTATGAGTCATGCCGATGGACACTTTTTTAGGGAGAGTTGAAAACACAAGATGAAAACCCGATATCAGCAAGACAGCTTATCGGTGAGCAATTTTTGAGTCCTCCCGACTTGCCGATGAAGTGAACCCTAAAAAAGAACTATAATGAACATCATTTAAAATACTATGAAATATTTTGAGAAGTAAAATATTTATTCTACCAGAAACCCCAATGGATAGATAAAAGAAGCATGAACATTAGCAAAAGGTGTAAATAAATATTAATGAGGAGGTGGGAAATTATTAAAATATTTTTCGAGAGTGAAATTTTTTGCTAGAAGAATTACTTGAAGGGGCAATTATTTTAATTAAAATATTTCAAACATGTAGAATGCCTACAATGTTCCAACAAATGTGAATATGAGTATGGATCTTGCAAGTAAAGGAGAGATAATAACTCTTCAAAAGAATATCAAGGGCAAGAAGATTAATGTTAGAAATAATTAATTAAATGAAGAATGAAATAAATGCAAAATGAAGGCATATTATTGACAAACCCTAATCAGGGGTATTATTTGAAAGATACAACTACAAAATGCTTTCCAAATAAGTAAAACATTTTTATCGAGGAATTAACTGAGCATGAAATTGTCAGTGTAGTCAGTTATTGTCATCCAAAGAATACTTTATGGGTAAAATTGCATACAAGAAACTGCAAAAGTGAAATTACCAGAATATTCTTTATTATTGGCAAAATTATTTATCAGATGGAGAAAGACAATTAAATTTTTGTGAAGGACAAACAAAAGGTTAATATTTTTTCATGACAAACAAAGAGATGCGCAGGATGGCAAGCGAAGGGTCACAACCCTAAAAATACACAACATATACATAAAGGACAAAATCAAAGGAATCAGGGATCATCATTAGTAGTAGTAGGTTAAAAGATCATCAGTATTAGATAGGTCCATCCATTCCACCCTTCCATCTTATAATCAGAAAGTGTTGCTATAATGCATAATATTCTAAGATAAATATAATGGAGAAGGTGTTTGCATAAATATAGATTTGCTTTCAAGTGTTCAACAATTGTGTGGATTTATTATGCTCATATGTTATTTGGCTATCTCCAAAGTGGTTTTTTATGTTATTCAAATTAAGTGTGAAAATACATTTGATTTCTCAATACACATTTGTTGTAGTTGTGTGATGCTGTTGATTGGTTTCTGTGTGCAGAAGGATTAAATTACCTTTTGAGCAATCTAGTTTGATTGGTTCTTGTGTGGATTAAAGTCGTTTTGAATAAATTGTCTTAATTAGTTTCTCCTCACATTTGAATTAAAGTCCCTTCACAACTTCACAGTAACATAAGGAGTTATCACTGGGATCATTAAGAAGTGTTCAAATAACTAACATACTTGCATGTCTGCATAAGGTGCAGAGATTTAAAAGTGCCCAACTATTAGAGTTAAGCTGAGAAGTAAATCTACCAATCCTACACATCTATCTCCATAATCATCATTTATCCACTGACTCCATCCACCCATTTGATTAGGCACTGGTCAATTTTAGAACACTTTTATACAAATCCAATCCACATTCTTATAATCCAAATACTCTCATTAGGAATTAGTTAGTAAGCTATGCGTCTACCTCATACCTATGTGCCATAGTGAGTAGATTGCCCAAATCAGAATTCACCTAGATTTCCAAATCTACCTTATAATTTAGGTACACCCACCTAGGTCTGGCAGAGCCTAAAAGAGTAGGGGGTTTCCAGTTGCATAAACCCTGTCTTGTTGACCAAAAATGTATCAAGAGATTGGCACCTTCTTGTGGTTTAACAACCTGTGTTTTTGAGATCCAACACATTACTTGGCTATCATGTTTTCTCTGTGTCTTCTAAGTGTCTGTGTATTGCATGTTTGTTCCCAAGCATAGTCTTAAAGACTAGTGGCGATGAGTCCCTCCTATGCTTTGCGATTTGTATGGCGTGTTTGATTTGTATGGCATGCTTGATATGTTTGGCATGTGTGTTTCTCCATATGCAGTCTTAAAGACCAGTGGCGATGAGTCCCTCCTACATTATGGGCAGTGTATACACCTAAAAATGACATGACTCTATCTAAATAAATATTTTAAATATCTATTTCATGTTAAATTCCTCTATCAATAAATTAATTAATTAATTTATATATTTGATTCATATTCCTCCACAAAATTAAATAAAATTATTTATTTGATTAAATCATCCAAATTCTTCTAAAATCATTCTAAATTAAATAATACCAAATTATTTAATTAATTCTTCTCATTCTTTATATTTAAATAAATCCAAATATTTATTTAAATTATCTATTTCCTCCAAAATTGAATTAATACCAAAAATAATTCAATTAATCCACGTGCACATGTAATTAAATATTTCAATGTTTAATTAGCTAATATCTCCTCACCCACATGTCCTACTTCTCCTCCAGTCAGATTAGTTAACTCATCAATCAAATTTGTTAACTAATTAGTCATCTGAGTTCACTGTTCAATTATCTCAGTCAACTCCCCAATCAACCCACTTATCTCTCCAATCATTTTTGTTAACTGATCAATCATCTCAGTTAACTCCTCAATCTATTCTGTTAACTCCCCTGATGCATGAAAGAGCAGGACACTTGTCCTCTCACTATTCGCGCACATCCTCTCAAATTTCCTCAACTGTTGATCTTCTTATTCATTCTACACCATTGATCTTCCTTCTCTCAAATCTATAAATACAACCCCTATTCCTCCATTTGAAACATCCAATATTTTATAAACCTACTCTATAGGAATCATAGCGCGCCTTTGGCACAATCACTCCATAGCTTGAGATCAATTATCACCATTATCACCCTTTTTATTGTATTGTGAAGATCCTCTTCATTTGGAAACCTATCAATAGCCATTCTCCATTGTCATCTTTAAAAAAAGCAAGGAAGTGCACCTTCTGAGGGCTCTATTCATACACAAGATCAATTCGAGATAGGTGACCAACGGAAGTCATGAAATAAAAAGGTTTGCAAGGTATTGTGTTCTTTGTGTTTGATCTTATTTATTTCAATTTCATTGAGATTATTGGATTATTAATAGTTTAATACTATTTACCATATTTTCTAATAACATTTTTGGCACCCACTGTGGGGCCCTTGCCCCAATTTAACTTCAAAATTGAGTTTTTGTGTTAGAATCCATACACAAGACGTTTTTGCGCATCTACTCACTGTTGTTGCACATCCACTCTCTATTGCTATGCATCTGTCAGACCTGCACGTCCACTCATTGTTCTGGCACATTTATTCATTGTTCAGGTGCATCTTTCAAGTCCATGCATTTATTCATTGTTCCACAACATCTGTCAAATCCACACATTTATTCACTGTTCTAGTGCATCTATCAAATCTGCGCATTTATTCACTATTTTGGTGCATCTATCAAATCTATACATTTGTTCACTGTTCCAGCGCATTTATCCTCTATTACAGTGCATCTGTCATATCTGTGCATTTATTCTTTATTTCCGTGCATATGTTCTCTGTAATTGCGCATACATTCATTGTATCTGTGTATTCATTCTACTAGGGTTTTTTGGGCTATTTCTCAGGAAATTTCTAAGGCTAACATCATTTACAGGAATATTCTCAGATCCACCTTGCAGGTTAAGAGCTAGTTAGACATATAGTTTCATGGTTAACTCTCATCTAGATCTAAATAGCAAAGGAAGTAACTGAACTTGTTCATGCAAATTTCACTTAGATTCTAAATAGGAGGGAAGTAATTTGTACTTGTTGCATCACAACTTGAACATAGTCCCAACTAGGAGGATTAAAATTGAACAATTGCTTTCAAAAGCTTTTTCCAAGTTAACAAATCTTGTGTGCCCAAGTAGAGTAACTCATCTAGTTTTTCTCTTTTTAACTAGGAAGAAAGAATCAATGTTTTCCATGATTTTGGAATGATGATAGGACTATGCTCTCCCCTTGACTGGGTGAACAAAATGCTGGAATCATCATTTCACATGTGTTTCCTTTAGAGAGGCCTGCCCTTGGAATTCCTTCCTTCCAAGAGGGACAACCTTAAGTGGTAATGAGCTAACGCCAAGCTCTTCTGATCCACTATAAATAAACTGTGTTTTAGGTGAAAGCTTCAAGCAATGAGTGTGGATTAGTTATGCCGACAGCTAACCTCCCCATAAACCCTGCAAGGTGCAACCCTTGTAGGCTGGGAGACTCCATAATGGAGAGTAGTGTTGCCGCAAGTATAACCACTCGAACGGTTGCCCTTACTACATATCAATTGTTTGTAGAAGCCAAAATCCCCTATTCGGTGACACAGGAGGAAAACATTCTCTAGAGCCATCCAACGTCATACACTCATTTAGTGTAGAGACAGGAAAATTCAACTCTTTGGAGGAACTATAGCTTGGTATGCATGAGAAGTGATGCCGTGGAGGGGAGCCGGTGCTACCAAGCTATTAGCTGTCTACCTTTATGCAAGTGGCTAGTGTAAAAACCAAGTTGGAACTCATTGAATACTGTCCTTGCCAACCTTAGGATTGTGCTTGCTCTGTAGTCAAAAGTAAAAAAAAAAATCAAGTAATCATAAAAATATTATTGTGTGTGATGTGTCTTTCTTGCCATAATCGAAGAAACAAATCAAAAAGAGAAACATTCAAACAAAGAACCAAAAAACATTGAAAAATGTGCCTTTTCCAAGTCAAAATTAGTCAAAATCAAGAAAAACAGATAGATCTATGCATTTGCTTCATCATGCTACGCATTTGCTTCACCCTATTGCGCATTTGCTCTCTGCTGCACTTTTACACATTCCTACTGCACTTTTTCACTAGACCTGCGCATATACTTCCTGAAGCTATGCATTTATACTTTGTTTTGGTGCATCTGCTTTTCCACCAAGTCTGTGCTTTTGTTCCCTATTGCTACACATATATGCTTTGTTCTTGCGCATATGTCACAGTGAGTACTTCTATACAGGTTGTCAGAAAAACACCTACCTTTTTGAGCACCCATTTCAGTCTTGTGTCAGTTTCTAAGGTCAAATTAAACATGCAGTCACTTCTCCCATTCATTTCCACAGTGTACCCTCTTTTCCAACATTCACACACATCCAAAGGTTTTTTGGTTGTAACTAGAGCTCAATCTAAACAAAAGAAAAACATGGGTTCCCTAAACAATAGTGGGCATAATTTCAATGATGAGGAGATTACTCCAAAGGAACTCCTCATGCAGCTTCAAGATCCAAAATTCCTAAAGATGATGATAATGTCATTGCCATGGATCCCAAAAACTACTTCCTTATGCTAGCACGACAAGGAGTAAAGTTACTTTCCAATTTTGACGTAGAAAAATTGACAGAAACAAGCCAAACAAATGAAACTGAAGCTCCCAAAAATAAGAAAGCTAAGGATGTCACAAATCCATTAGAAGCACTCACACAACAAATCTGAGCTTTACAACAACAAGTTGGGGATTTACAAACCATATCTTCTACAAAATGGTATTCATTAAAGGACATGTCCCCTTATCCATTTGATAAAAGCTTGGTTAGGACACCTCTCCCCTCTAGACACCAAGATCATGCATCCTTAACCCGTCTTAAGGATACTATTGACAAGGGAAATACCACCTTATGTTTGGAATCATATGCCATTCCATCTACTAGTCCTCCATCACTGCCCCCTAGAATCTATATCCCAAAGCATACTAGTCTTACACCAACACCGCCATCAAGTTCCCCAAGCTCTAATCCATCAACCAAAGAGTCCTTAAATGATTTTCTTGAAAGACTCTTTGCAAAATCTAAAAGCAAAAGAAAAACTACGGAGAAGTCCAAATCTACTCATCCAATTTCATGCCCATCTAGCACAAGCAATCCTCACCATAGGCCTAAGCCATCTACCATTATTCTCCATCTGTTGTATTGTCCATCTACCCATGCACTCATAAAGGATGTGATCCAATGGCTATTAGCAAGGAATCAATCATGTCCATGTCATAAAACACCTATCCAAGAGCCTATCAAAGAGCCTTCAAACCTATCCATTGCTCCAATCCCATCATGTAATCCACAACCAATCAGGCCTATTGAAGAGTCTTCTACCATGAGTCCAAGTCAAGATCCATTGTACCTTCATGTCGTTGACCAAGAGTCTATCCAAGAGTCTTCTACCTCCACTTCAATTCAAGAAAATCAAGAGTTATGTCAAGAGTATACTTTAGACCATGTGGAAACATCAACCCTTTATCTAAATCAAGATCAAAGCACCTCCATCCAACCCATCCATAACATTTATCTTTTCCATGATTAAGATATTACCTATGAAGAAGCTATCCATGAACAAATTGATCCTATACCCATACATGAGAAAGAAACCCAAATCCAACCCATCCATAACTTATACCTTTTCTATGATCATGATATTATCATTGATGAAGAACCTATACACAAACACATTGATCCCATCACACTTAATCCTATTTATGATTAAGATCCCATCTACGATCAAGAGCCTATCTATGATCAAGCAAACTATGATGATCCTCTTATCCAACTTTATGCATTCCATGGTTACAAGCTTATTACCCCATCTATTCATAACCCCATAACCATCCATGCACAAGAAACCTCCATTACTCCTATCCATCCTCCACCTAGTCCTATCCATGATCCAATAACACACACTTTCCTTGATGAGACACTTGCCTCCCAAGTGCACATAGATGATCAAACCAATAACTTGGATCTTAGTGAGCATAACAATAATCAATATCCTAATGATCCTCCACCATTCATTATCGACCATGTTGCGAATCCATTGTCCTATCCCCTTGGTCTCACTACCTTCATCCATGAATGTTCTTCTTTAGGAGAGAAACAACCATTATCTACCACTTCACCTTCCCCATCAAATAATGAGCTCGCATCTAGCGTCCAAATCACCCATAATCCCATTGTCCACCACATACTACAAAATATGAACTATGAAGGTAAAGGCTTAGGCCTTCATGAAAAAGGTATTTTGGAGCCCATCCATGTTGAAGTCCCTCCACCCTCTTATGGCCTTGGTTATACTCTCCAAGAAAAGCAATCTCCTAATGTTGGTACTTCCTCCATGCCTGCAAAATCCACCCATTCCCATTGCACATCCTATCATATCCCCAAAACATATGTCGCCATTCCACCTCCCTTATCATATACATCCCAAAAGCATGTGACCATACACCTTCCACCATCCACTTTACCTCTTCTACTCCCAACTCCTAACATCCCTCCATGAATTTTACCATCACTTCTTCTAACACCTTATCCACCCATCCATAAATCCTCTAAAAATCCCAATCATGGCCAACAAATGCACACATTGTCTAAACAAGGAGTTTCCACCAACCCCACTTCCACCATACCCAAGGGATTCAACAACAAAAATTTGGATGCCTCTACCTATGAAGTCAAAAATCCTAAAGGTCCTCATGCCTTAGGATACAAAAGTTAAAAATTGAAGAAACATCCATCTCAAAAGATACATACAACCACCCACCTCAAAGCAAAAATAAAAAAGGTGTGGGTCCCCAAGCAACAAGCAATTACTTCAGAGGATAGACAAATGCTACATATACCCAAGCCCATACCTTCACAAGTCTAGTATAAAAGCAAAATGGTTTGGGTACCTAAGAAAAAAGCCATCAAGTTGAATGAGGCATTCATCTCTCAAGAATTCCAACCATCCACTTTCTCCTTTTCCATCAAAAAATCACATTCCATCCAAAAGTCTCAAATCCATCCATCCCACATGACAAGCAAAAATTAGAAAAATACTACGTCTATGTGGGTCCCTAAATGCCTAAATCACTCATCCACTAAGAAAAAATCTACATTGCTTCCTACACCACCTTCCCATCATAAGCTTTAATGTTTATCATGGTATGTTCAACCATTGGTCATGGTTCCCTTCCATCCCATGACACTTCCATATACCTCCATCTCCCCTTCTCCCACTATTATCCTACATATCTTCTCCATCCTATTCCTATGGTCCATGCTTTTGTATAAGCCTTCCCTCCATCCATGCATAAGTTCTGCATAATCCACATCATAATCCACTATCACACCTTCCATAATCTACTATCTACCTTCTCCATCTCACTTTCATGCAACCCCCTACCAACATCTATGAGAACACATGACATAGTCCATGCAATAGCATCCATCTAGCGGGACTATCACCTTTCATGGAACTAGACACTTGAAGTCTCTCCCATCCCTATCCACCTTCTCCCATCAAAATGTTTCCAAAAAAAAAAACAAAAAAAATAAGAGAAAAAGAAAAATTAAAAAAGTAAAGAAAAATCCCTTTGTCCAATGGTGAAAACCTAGTAAACAGGTGCCTTGGATAAGTACCATGATGAAAACCTAGCAAACTGCCATCATGTGTAGGTTGATCTTCCATGTCATTTACCCTTGGGAGTGCATTGTCTCATTGACCCTATCATTTTCCATCCTATCTTACCATACCATCCTATCATCCTTATCCTACATATACCTATCATATTGAGTCCATTCATCCTCCATTCCTCTTTTGATCTTGATAGAGATATGGGGGAAAAATGTTGAAACATGCTTTGGAAAAACTCTTGATATACCTTGTCTTTTTCAAAACAATCCAATCCTCTCATCCTCCTTCATCATAAGCTTTGTCGTGTCAAATCCTGAGTTATTCCTATGCGACATAGTCCTTGGAGATCACATCCTTGTTTCCTTCTACCTACCCATCCATTATCCATTATCAACCATCCATTTACCTATCCATGGTGTTCCCTTGTCATTAGTATCCAGCATTTAGGCTATCCAAGTTCCCATCCAAAAAATCCCACAAACATCAAAATATTAGTAAAATCTAGAAAATCCCAAAAATAACAAATCGTCTGCAACCCCAATCGATTAGTACCATTTGTCAAACTACATCATCTCTGAGCCATCATGTAGGCAAGGCCATCATTGATGGGCCCCCGAGGCTCCCTTCCCATCCATTCCATACTTTATCACCCATCCTATGGCCCATCCACATTCGTACCATTTCCCATCACACTAGGTTAGTCCCTTAGGGCCTATTTCTTCATGTCCATTGTCAGTTCATCCACAATAAACAATCATTTACTTGACTGGGGGAAAATCCTTGACCTAGTTAGAGAATTAGATTCTTGAGTGCCATGCACCTTAGAGGATAACAATAAGGATCACAATACCATCACTAGACAACAAGCAGTGCCACCAAGCAAGCTTTTAAACATCATCTTGGCAAGAAGACATTTAAACTGGACCAAACAAATCCCAACATGCCTAAAACATCAAACATGACTCTATCAAGTTATTGTAAGAAAACATATATCTATGGCAAGAAGGTTTAATGGTTGTTTTAAGTCTTATTATCTTGATTCTTGTTATTATGTCCTTTTATGCTACTCAAGGATGTAAAAAACTAGAGGAGCTATGATGGGGGCATAATCATTTTCTTTGTCTACTATTTGTGGGTTTATCTTTAGTAATGTTAAAGCCTTGTCTAAAGACATGATCAACAAAATGACCATCGAGGACATTAGAGGCCTAATCATGAAACAGGTGTAATCCTTGTTTGTTGATATGCAAGCAATACTCAGGTCATATTGGTTCAATTATACTTAGATGCTTGTATTAACTTGCTAAATCAAAATCCATGTAAGCAATACCCATGTCATCTTGGTTTAATTATACCTAGATGCTTATATTTTCTTACAAAAACACAAAAACACAAAAATAACAAAAAAATTGCCCAATGATGAAACGAAGCACTTCAAAATACTTGCAAATATCAAGGTGACAAATGTCGACATCCATAACGTATCCAATTGCATTCCATGTCCCATCCCCAAATAAAGATTTTGTTCAAAGTGCTAGTGCTTACAAATAAATCAAATCATGTGATTCCTGCATTCGTGTTTCTTCTATGAATCAAATTTCTATCCATCATTGTGTCTTTCTTCAAGTCTCTTCTACATTTATTAAGTACACTTGGACATAACAAAAACATAGTATCATTTTGCATTTCATATTAGGTGAAATAGTCATTTCATTGATTAGATTATTTGCATACATATAGGTGCATTAACTCATAGTA
Organism: Cunninghamia lanceolata; assembly: GCA_027924645.1. Classification (NCBI taxonomy): domain Eukaryota; kingdom Viridiplantae; phylum Streptophyta; class Pinopsida; order Cupressales; family Cupressaceae; genus Cunninghamia; species Cunninghamia lanceolata. The sequence continues at coordinate 15,381,530 of BSBN01001215.1, read as the reverse complement.
TCATTTTGCATTTTATATTAGGTGAGATAGTCATTTCATTGATTAGATCATTTGCATACATATAGGTCCATTGAATGTAACAACATAAACATAGATGCATACATAGTATCTCATTAGAAAACCATAAAAAACATAGCTGTCAGTAATCATCTCATACCATCTTATTTGCTTAACAGGTGTTGCACATTAGATATCATAACATTTGCATAGCATATAAACCTAACATATAGTGTGCATCCATGATCATCACATAAAGATAAAAATACATGTAGGCCATCATAACTGCATCATCATACATAAATCATAAAAGCATCCATAACATATAGTGTGCATCCATGATCATCGCATAATACAACATGCATGTAGGCCATCACAACTACATCATCATATATAGTCATAAAGCATAAAAATGTCCAAGTGTACAATATCAGTCCATCATCCATGAGTCAAATCACAACAAGTGTATACATACATCAAAGTAATAATGATACATGTCTCGGTAGCTATACAAAATATGAGTAATATATACATAATCTAGCTATCCATGAGCCATAAAAAAAATATAGGTACAAGGCAAAAATCTGTGCAAAACTCACAACTAACCTTGCTATTGTGGGATGCTATTCTCAGCACTCTCTCCTCCCCCTTCTCCACCTTGACCTATCCCAGACTGTTGTGGGCCCATACTTGAAGCCGACGACCGTGAACTACCTACCCTCCCTGAGGACACAACCATTGACTAGCTCTTGTAACTCGGTGCCTTCTCATTTGCTGGCACCGCCCCATGATATAAAACTCTGTAGTACTATGTTTGAGCTTGCACTATAGCCAGCTCCCCCATCACCTGTGTCACCTGAACCTGAGCCTATGTAAACTGTGTCACAAGTAGTACTCTCATTGCATCAGTACCCAGGATAGCTTTGGCTGCATGCTTCTCTGTTGTCAAGGCCTATACCTTGGCCAACGCTGCATCTCTCTCACCTATCAAAGCTTGTACCCTGTCCAAGGCGGCATCTTGCTTTGTAGTGATGTCGGAAATGATCCTCATATCTCCATCTCTCCAAGCCTTAGTGGCTCTCAACTGTGCCCTCAACTGTCTCACCTGGCCCCGTAACAGGCCTATTGCATCCCTTGTACCTACTACTGTGGGTCAAGCTGATCAAGTGCCTATGGTACCTATGGAGAAACTACCAGTCTTGCCTATTATACTGTCTACTGAACCACTACCGGCTGAACCACTACCTGCTAGGCCACCTGTTGTGCCTCCTATTAAGGTGGGGCCTGTCCCACTCTCTATCGCTATCTCGACCTACCATCACCACCTCCATCTCCTCCATCTTCTCAGCCTCCCCCTCCACCATCTCCTCCATCTCCTCGGCCTCCTCCTGTCCTCCTCCACCTTATCCTACATCTACCTCCATCATCCTCCTCCTCCTCTTACTCAACCTCATCTAGACGAGGAGATAACTCTCCTAGTCCCGAATGCCTAGGGAACGGGTGTGCCACAAACTAATCCTCATAGTCCTGTGTCATCCTTGCATCAACTATCTCCCTCCTCATTAGCCACACCTGATAAGGAATCTGTAGGAAATCTACCTGGGCCTCCTCATAAGAAGCCACCTGACCCCATCATCTCCGCTCTGCCCAAGTCCTTGCAAAAAGGGCCTACCCCTGTGGCATACCCTAAACTCACCCAAACTACTGAAAGATGGTGCAGGAGCACCCCTCCAACAAGAAGACTAGAGTCTTAATATTTTGTCTTATGCATTTTCTATATTTAATGTAATAAGGTCTATTTGACCAGACTTGTCATTGGTATTTGTAATTTAGTTTCTATTTGTAAGTCCCTAGGACACTTATCAATCTGTCATGATAAGGTTGTTAGAAGTTTTTTAGTTGGTTATCTCTTCCAGCCACTTGGAATTGACTCCTAGCCGCTGGGAATCAAGTCTATACTACTATTGGAAAGTAGTTAAATAGCTTAGCTCAGATCGATTGGAGATATAGATTAAGATAGATTGAGATTTCTGTAGAAAAATAGAGAAGTTCTAAAGTCATGAAATTAGATACCTATATCAATTTCTGGAAGCAATAAAAGAAAGATCCCATTTGTGTTTGATTTCCTTGTGTAGTCAATTTTCTGGTTTGTAGCCGAGATGGGTTCTTAACCCATTCCATCGGTTGGATTACTTCGTAATCAGTGGAATGGCTATATATATTAGATTAGGTTTTCTGTTTTGTTTTTGTTCATTTTTGTGTTCACAGGATCAAGTTTGCAGCATGCTGAGATGAACCCTAGCATCCTCATGTGCTAGGTTGTTAAAGTTAGAAAAACATCTATATAGTTGTAGAAGGAACAGTTTGCCAAGGTCGCGTGGGTTTTAGCTGTACAGATCGGTGTTGCAGACAGTTGAAAACCCTGTGTTTGAACCAATTCCAATGGTTCAACAAGTTTTAGTTCCTCGGCGACAGTAGATAGTCCATTGGGTTCAACAGTTGGTTAAAATCAGGTAGAAAGTCTTTGTTTGAACCTTTAAAGAAAGGTTCAACGGTTCGCCTGCATATCGGGTTCATTTGGTTCGATGAATACTGGTGAGAAGGTAAGTAAAGCTTCAAAGGAATTTTGTATTGGTTAAGTGTTGGATTGAACCTTTGAACCGGTTCAATGGTTTAAAGGGTTCAATGGTTCAATCGTTCGGTTGGTTCAATCGTTCGGTGATGGAGATAGTGTGAAGGTTTAAGTGATATTGAACCATTCGTTGAACTGGTTCAATGGTTCAACGGTGCGATTGAGAGTTGCCGACAATAATTTTAAGCTAAGCGGTTGAACCGATAGTATCGGTTCAATGGTATGGTTGACTCAGAGGTTCAACCAAAGAAAAATACTCATATTAGCGTATCAACAGGAGATATAAACAGGTTGTCGATAGTGACGATCTCGCCGATAGGCACAAAATTAAAATCCCATCAGCCAGAGGAAGGAGCTCAGCGTGACAGGATTAAAGCTTGCCGATGAAGCAGGTTTTGCCGATGGAACAACATACGAAGGAAATGTATGTTGCAGGTGACTGTTAATCAGTCTTCACAACTCTGCTACCTGCTTTGCATCATAGTGGTATCAGAGCTAAGGATTGTAGCGATTGGGAAAAGGTGAAGACAAAATGTCTAATACAGAAGGAACATCAAAGTTTCTAGCAAGGATGACCAATGTTGAATTGGCTGTCTTGGTAAAGAAGTAGATTGCAGAAAGTAAAGTAGTCAGAGCTCAAAATGAGGCTTTGAAGGATGAGTTAGAGAAGTTGAGGGACAAGGTAGGAAAGGGAAATGAAGATTCTGGTGAGGATGACAGGGATGAAGAGGAGATCCCTAGGTGGGAAGATGTTCTTGCAGACCAGAGACCCTTAATCAATGCCCTTAGGTCCTTAGAGAGAAGGACCATGGATATAAAATTAGATCTGCCAGTGTTTTCAGGAAAGATGAACCCTGATTCAGTGATGGAGTGGATAGACTCCTTGAACAATTTCTTTGAAACAAAGGAAATAGCAAAACACCAAAGGGTGAAGATAGCCCAATCCAAAATGAAAGAGGCTACACTCACTTGGTGGAATTTCATCCAAGATGACAAGGTGAAAGAAGGAAAGAACAGAGTTACTACTTGGACGAAGATGATGGCTTTAGTGAAGGAAGCCTATGTTCCAATGGATTACAGCATCCAATTACATAAGAGGAGAAAAATTCTGAAATAGAAGGAGCTAGATGTCAGCTCATACACAGAAGAGTTCATGAAACTTTGTGTCAAGACAAAGGTAAAGGAGAGTGAGGAAGAGAAGACAGCAAGATACCTTAATGGATTAAGGTTTAACATTCAGGAAGATTTGAATTTGCATAACCCAGATACAGTTCAGAAGTGCTACCAATTGGCACTAAAAGTGGAAGAAAAATTAAAGAGAAGGCAAGAGCAGAATAGTAGAGGAAGAGGAAGATAGCAAAGAGGGGGAAGAAGCCCTTTTAGAGGCAGAGGAAATGGATTTGGACAGCAAAGTGATTACAATCAAGAGAGCAACAAAGGAGACAACAATCAAAATCAGAAAGGAAATTTTAGGGGCAGAAGACGACCATTCAGAGGGAGATCCCAGGGCAGAGGACCTCTCAGATGTTATAATTGAAATCAAGAAGGCCACATAGCCAGCAGATGTCCAGAAAAAGTAACAACGTCAATGGGAGACAGGAGGACAAATCTGATTTAAGAATATGATTGTCAAAGTATAACAAATTCAAACACTTATCAGAGTGTGAATGCTCTTGATGATTATGGGTATCCTGAAAAAGGAGAATCTTTGATGATTAGAAGGACAATGACTGCCATGAAGGTGCTTGACAAAGAACCCCCACAAAGAAGTCTCTTTTCAAAACTACTTGCAAAGGAGGAGGTAAGGTATGTAAAGTTCTGATTGATTCTGGATCTACTGAGAATTTTGTGTCTGTTAAATGGTAGAAAAGCTTAAGCTTAAGAGACTACCACATCCTTCCCCATACAAAATCTCATGGCTCACTCAAGGTCAGCAAACAATTGTGGAAGAATAGGCTTGGGTAGAGTTTCAAATTGGATGATACAAGGATAAATTGTTGTTTGACATAGCTCAGATGGATGCTTGCCATCTCCTATTTGGAAGACCATGGAAATATGATTTGAGAGCACAACATGATGGAGTTAGAAATACTTATTCAATCACCAAGGATGGTAAGGTGATAGAATTACTACCACTGATGGATAAGGAGGTAGAATCAAAAGGAAAAGAAGTCAAGGTAATGCTGGTAGAAGGCAAATAGTTTATGACAAAAATAGCAGAAGAAGGAGCAGTTGCATATGCTCTAATTCCATGCCTAAAAGTGAATAAGGAACAACAACAAGAGGTCAAGGGGGAGAAGAGGCAAATACTTATAGATCCAACTGTCCAAGAGCTATTGGACAAGTACAAAGGCATCATCTCTGATGGAATGCCAAGATCTCTACCACCTATACGAGATATCAGCCATTGTATAGATCTGATCCCAAGATCTACACTACCAAACAAAGCAGCATACAAGCTCACCCCAAAACAGAATGCAGAGGTAGCAAGACAGATTGAGGAATTATTGGACACAGGCTTAATTGGCAAAAGTTTAAGTCCATGTGCAGTACCAGCTATACTAGCACCAAAGAAAGAAGGCACTTGGAGGCTTTGCACTGATTCAAGGGCTATTAACAAGATCACAATTAGGTATAGGTTCCCAATACCTAGGATAGAGAATTTGCTTGATTGTTTAGGAGGTGCCAAATATTTTACAAAAATAGATTTGAAAAGTGGCTATCATCAGATCAGGATTAGGCCAGGAGATGAATGGAAAACTGCATTTAAAAGAAATGAAGGGTTGTATGAGTGGAAGGTCATGCCTTTTGGTTTATCCAATGCTCCTAGTACATTTATGAGATTGATGAATGAGGTCTTGAGCGAATTTATAGGCAAATTTGTCATAGTATATCTTGATGACATTCTGTTTTTCAGCAATACAAGGGAAGAACACTGAAAACATGTAGACCTGGTTCTCAAAAGGTTACATGGAGAGTAGCTAATGATAAACTTGGAGAAGTGTTTGTTTATGCAGGAGGAGATTATGTACTTGGGTTTTGTCATTTCATAGGGAAAGCTGAAAATGGATCAAGAAAAGGTAACTGCCATATTGTCTTGGCCAACTCCCAGAACCGTGAATGATGTCAAAAGTTTCCATGGGTTAGCAACCTTTTATAGGAAGTTTATAAGAGGGTTTAGTCATGTCTATGCACCCATGCTTGACACCATAAAAGGAGGACAGAAGTGCAGGTTTACTTGGATAGAAGAAGCAAATGATTCATTTGAAACACTGAAGAAGAAAGTGGCACAACAGCCAATCCTTGCACTTCCTAATTTTAACAAGATTTTTCAAGTTGAATGTGATACAAGTCACATGGCAATTGGAGCAGTACTTAGTCAAGAAGGGAGGCCTATTGAATTTTTCAGTGAGAAATTAAATGATGCTAAGAAAAGATATTCATCCAATGATTTGGAGATGTATGCTCTAGTCCAGTCACTCAAAAAGTGGAGGCATTACTTGATGCCAAAGGAATTCATAGTGTTTACAGATAATTAGGCCCTTAGTTTCATAAACAGCCAAGAAAAGCTAAACCATAGACACATGAAGTGGGTGGAAACTTTGCAATCTTTCACCTTCACACTCAAACACAAGAAAGGGGTCAAGAACAAGGTAGCTGATGCTTTGAGCAGGAGGGTTCTAACCATAAATCAGATTCAATTGGAAAGTGTTGGAATTGATTCCTTAAAGACTATGTATGATGATGATGAAGACTTTGGAGAAATCTATAAAGTATGCACTTCTTTTGGAGATAAATATCATGTGGAGTACTCTAAATTTCTGATACAAGATGGATTACTTTTCAAAGGTGGCCAATTGTGTATTCCATGGTGTTCTATGAGGCTGAACATCATTAAGGAAAAACATTGTGGAGCTATGGCAGGACATTTTGGTTTGGATAAGACTCTTGATCTGGTAAAGTGGCATTACTTTTGGCTGAAGCTACAGTCAGATGTCAGAAAAATTGTGGAGACATGTGTGATCTGTCAGAAGGCAAAAGGGAGATCCACTAATGTAGGTTTATATCAGTGATTGCTCATTCCTTCTAGACCATGGGAAAGCATAAGCATGGACTTTGTGTTAGGTTTACCTAGAACAAGAAAGGGATATGACAGTGTTTTTGTGGTAGTTGATAGATTTAGTAAAATGGCATATTTCTTGCCATGCAAAACTACTTATGATGCTTCATATGTTGCAGATCTATTTTTCAAGGAAATAGTGAGAATACATGGATTACCATTGAGCATAGTGTCAGATAGAGAAGTGAAATTTATTAGACATTTTTGGAGGACTCTTTGGAAGAAGCTTGGAACCAATTTGTCTTTCTCATCAGCTTACCACCCCCAAACAGATGGATAGCCTAAAGTGGTCAATTGGTCATTGGGAAATCTGCTCAGATGTTTGACAAGACAGCATGGAGAGAAGTGGGATAACATCGTACCATAGGCAGAATTTTCTTATAATGACACCATCAATAGAAGTACAGGAAAATCACCTTTTCAGGTAGTGTATGGTATCCATCCCAGAGGTATTTTGGAGCTAAGAAATATACCTGCAGGAGAATCTATTAGTGCAGATGGAGAAACTTTTGCATCAACTATCAAGGAGGTGCATGATTAGGTCAAGACCCAACTCCAACACACTACTTTGAAGTATAAAGCCTATGTTGACAAGAAAAAGAGAGATGTACAATTTGATGTTGGAGATTTGGTGTGGGTTAATTTGAAGAAGGAAAGACTCCCAAAAGGAAAATATACTAAGCTCATGCAGAGGAAGATTGGACCATGTCATATTTTGAAGAAATATGGCTAGAATGCTTATGAAATCCAACTTCCTTCTGATCTTGGATTGTCACCTATTTTCAATGTATGTGATTTAACTCCATACAAGCCTAATACAGATGTAGAACATGAATCCATATAGGGAACAATAGATGATGATATTCCTAAGCATGCTCCACCAAAATTACAGAAGTTTTTAGACTCAAGAATGGCAAAGAAGACCAGGAACAAAGAGTATACGGAATACTTGGTGGATTGGCTTGGGAAACCTGATTCAGAGGTAGTTTGGTTGACTGAAGAGAAGATCATCAAATAGGGTGCAGATCTTCACACTCTCATCTCAAGTGGACTTGAGATTTCTTCCCTCGGTGAGTATGGTGCAGGAGCACCCCTCCAACAAGAAGACTAGAGTCTTAATATTTTATGTCTTATGCATTTTCTATATTTAATATAATAAGGTCTGTTTGACAAGACTTGTCATTGGTGTTTGTAATTCGGTTTCTGTTTGTAAGTCCCTAGGACACTTATCGATCTGTCATGATAAGGTTGTTAGAAGTTTGTTAGTTGGTTATCTCTCCCAGCCACTGGGAATCAAGTCTATACTACTGTTGGAAAGTAGTTAAATAGCTCAGCTCAGATCGATTGGAGAAATAGATTAAGATAGATTGAGATTTCTATAGAAAAATAGAGAAGTTCTGAAGTTGTGAAATCAGATACCTATATCAATTTCTGGAAGCAATAAAAGAAAGATTAGGTTTGTGTTTGATTTCCTTGTGTAGTTGATTTTCTGGTTTGCAGCCGAGATGGGTTCTTAACCCATTCCACCAGTGGGATTACTTCGTAATCGGTGGAATGGCTGTATATATTAGATTAGGTTTCCTATTTTGTTTTTGTTCATTTTTGTGTTCGCAGGATCAAGTTTGCAGCATGCTGAGATGAACCCTAGCATCCTCATGTGCTAGGTTGTTAAAGTTAGAAAAAAATCTATATGGTTGTAGAAGGAATAGTTTGGCAAGGTCATGTGGGTTTTAGCTATGCAGATCAACATTGCAGACGGTTGAAAACCCTGTGTTTGAACTAATTCCAATGGTTCAACAAGTTTCGGTTCCTCAGCGACAGTAGATAGTCCATTGGGTTCAACAGTTGGTTGAAATCAGGCAGAAGTCTTTGTTTGAACCTTCAAAGAAAGATTCAATGGTTCACCTGCATATCGGGTTCATTTGGTTCGATGAATACTAGTGAGAAGGTAAGTAAAGCTTCAAAGGAATTTTGTATTGGTTAAGTGTTGGATTGAACCTTTGAACCAGTTCAACGGTTCAAAGGGTTCAACGGTTCAATCGTTCGGTGATGGAGACAATGTGAAGGTTTAAGTGATATTGAACCATTCGTCAAACCGGTTCAACAGTTCAACGGTACGATTGAGAGTTGTCGACAATAATTTTAAGCTAAGCGGTTGAACCGATAGTATCGGTTCAATGGTATGGTTGACTCAGAGGTTCAACCAAACCAAAATACTCATATCAGCATATCGACAGGAGATATAAATAGGTTGTCGATAGTGACAATCTCACCAATAGGTGCAAAATTGAAATCCCATCGGCCAGAGGAAGGAGCTCAGCGTGACAGGATTAAAGCTTGTCGATGAAGCAGGTTTTGTCGATGGAACAACATATGAAGGAAATGTATGTTGCGGGTGACTGTTAATTAGTCTTCACAGCTCCATTGCCCACTCTACATCAAAAGACATGGCTAACTATCTACCTCTCCAAGATGTGATGAGTCTGGCCAATCAGCTACCACATCTGAAACACCTACGGCAGCTCATCAGCCTCGTCATCCCACACCTCACACTCTAGGTATGGTCAGCACACAACTACATCCACATTAACCAACTGATGGTTCTAGTACTCCAGCTTACCCAGCATGTGCTGAGTAAGTACACTGGTGTATCCATAAGAGTATGGCTCATCTGGCTTGTTGGTACCCATTTTGGCCTGGAGTTTGAACTTGCATGTTGAAGGGTTTCTTCATCTAAACCCTAGGTTTTTTGTTCATCGCTGTGACTTTCCATATCGGTGAAGGATCTTTTTATCACTCTAATTACTTAGGTCTCACCGACGGGGGATGTGAAGTTGTTTGGAGGTGTGTGTATGGTCATCGACAGGAGTGGTGTTATCAGCCGAAGAGTTTTAGGCTAGCCCGACGGTGTTAGTCATATCAATGGGGATTGCGAAGGTAGGCATTGGTGTAACACTCTTCATCCGCTAGGGAGCTTTTGGTTTGGCCAATAGTGTTGGTTTGGCTGATAGGAGCATGGAGGTTGGCCATCGGGTGAACTATGTGTTTGGTCTCGCCAATGAAGTGTTATCGGCGTAGTGTTTGTTATCGGCGAAGCAATTTTTCAGACCGCTGATGTGAGGAGTCTGGCTGATGGAGATGTGTTATCGGTGTGATGTAGGCTATTAGATGAGCAGGCAAGTGTTGGGCTGATGGCATATGTTTGGCCGATGAGGAGTCATCGGTGTGTGTCTGGCCGATGGAGGAGCAGAGTGTAGCTTGTTGGTGTATCGGCGGGACTTTTGCGATCTGCAGAGGGGTTTTGATTTATGTCGATATGAATGGTCTGGCCGATGGGAGTATGGGGTGGTCATTAGAGAGAGTGGTGCTATCGGTGAAAGGGTTTGGTGTCGCTCCAGTGGCGTATGTCTCATCGAAGACCTATGTATGGTGTGGTGGTCAGTGTGACTGGCTGTGTCGGCAAGGATGGAATGTGTTGGCCCGATGGTTTTTCTCTGGCCGATGAGGAGTTTTGAGGGTAATTGAGGTGTTCATCAGCGAGACCGTTGAGATCAGTGAGAGTTTGTTTGGGAGAGCCAATGGTCTATGTCTTGCTAACACGGGGTGCGTGCTGGCCATCAAGGAGACTTGTATTATCGGGTGGACTGTGGAATGCCTGGCCAATAGTCTATCTCTGGCTGATGGGAAGTTGATGGTCTTCTAGGCTGGCCATCAGTGAGACCATTGAGGTCGGCAAGAGATTTGTGGGGTAGGTTGATGGTTTGGGTCTTGGTGATGGGCTTTGGGCTGAGAGGTGTGTGTCGAGTGTGGTAAAAGCGCTCGACACTTATTATACATGCAGCCATACTTTTAAAATACTAAAGTGGTCTCCTCACCGTGCATGTGGGATTAATCTCCCTGCATATTTTGAACCTTCAGTAAACTACATTTTGGCGGGAACTCCCCATTTGAACACTGCGACAGTTTCCAAGTGAAATGTAGGTGGTTGAGCCATCAATAACGGTCGTGCAAGGGTATGGGTGATGGTACACATGATCAAGCTGCCTGATTATGGATGAGGACTCCCAGATGGTGGCACAAGGCTCGAGGTCTCCCTTGTGTATTGCAGTAATGGCTTTGGAGCGCCATTCTTTCTGATGAATGTATCTGGCAATTTTTGAAACTAACTTTGTAATTAATGCTGAGTACAGTTTCCTGTGGTATTAGAGGGATTCTGTTACTCATTTCTAGGTTGTTGAAAGTTGAACACCTTAGCTCTATAATACAATACAACTGATTTGGAATACTTTGTGCAGTGGATCTTGTGAGTTTATGAGTCTCATGCCTTATGTGTTGTGCATAAATTCATTGGTTTCATGTTGTTTTAGATGAGTAATGCTATATTGCATGTGTTTTGTTGTCTATCTCCTATATTGAATATGCTTTTCTTTTGAATCTGGATATCTAAGGGGTGTCTTGGGTTCTAGGATATGGGTTTACCATATTGAATGCTTGATCTCTTAACTTCTGTTCAAAGGATAGATTAAACTATTTTTAGGTTAAGTGTTGAGAAAAGTATATTGTAGTAAGGATATCATAAGTAGAGATGACCAAACACTCTGTTCTGGGATATATCTGAAAGGCAGGTATGATGAAATCCCCTTGAAATCCAGTCTTGTTATGTTTATGCCAAACATTTGCATGTGTATGTCTAATGACTCCAAGCCCTGGATAGGCACCAATCTAGCTCTGTGTTAGTGTTATATACCATGTCCAGCTCTGCATCTAAAAACAAAATCAAAATTAAACTCTAAAACAACCATTAGGATAGTAGAATTAGTTTTAGGATCCACAATCCTCTATCTACAACTAAAAATAGGCCCAAAGCTAGCCCCTTTGCTCTTATCTTACAGTTTTGGTCTACTTACAGGAGGACTTATCTACTTTCTGTTAGCATCCCAGCCTTTGTATGCATATTTTTATGGATGTTGAGTAGGGAATACCCCCTAGGTTTTGTAGAGCCTGAAGAAGAAGAGGAGATAAAATATAGAGTCTATCTCCTACACTGTTGGCCCCTGGCCCAGAGATCCTGTTGATCATTGATGGCTTCCTTATAGGAAAATCTGGGAGTAAGCATCCAGTCTGGGAAAAAACCAACAAAAATTGGTGACTCTACTGGGGATGTGAAGTCAAAGTACTATCTAGTCATCTTTGGTGATATATTTGTGGCCCATCCGAGTCACCAAAAGAAATCGGAGACTCTGCTGGGGATGTGAAGTCAAAGTACTATCTAGTCATCTCTGGTGATATATTTGTGGCCCATCTGAGTCACCAACAGAAATTGGTAACTCTGTTGTGGAGAGTCTAAAGGATTGAAAAATTAGACCTGGAAAGTGTTTGTTGCAGCAAGAGAAAAAGGTTGTATATGTGACTCTGCTGGTGGATGACCCAGAAAGAAAGAAATCAATTTGCAGCTTCAACTTGTTTGAAGCTCAGTCCTCTTCAAGGATGTGGTGACTCTACATCAAAGAACCTGATAAAAGAACAAAATTAGTTAGAGGAGAATTTGCAGTTGCTGCAACATATCCAGGTATTTCCACAAGTTTTTGAAAAAGTTCCCTATTTGGTGAAATAGCACTAGTTAAAAGGGAAACATTGGTGAAAGCAGAGCTTGCATGCTTCTATTAGAACTTACTCTATATTTCAAAGGGCATGCAATGTTGTTCAAAAGACTCATTTAAAGGACTTTAGGAAAGTTTGAAAAAACACTCTGAATTTTGAGTGCCTAAAGTCATTGTTTGTAGAAAATCTAAGTAGAGAGGAGGGTTGCAAAAACATAAAGGATGTATTATCAGCCTATGCACCCTTGTGAAGTATCAAGTGCAAAAATGTATAATAGTCACTCCCAATCATGTAATAAAAGATGCTTCAACTTAGAAAGATATAAGCCCATAAACTTTGATGGCATCTGTGGCTATCCAAATGCTTTTCCACCTAAAATCAGAAAGTATTTGCCAAAATTCAATGGCATAAAGGATGAATCAACTGAGAGACATTTGTAGCAGTTTATAAATGTGATAGATGACTTTGAGATTGACCATGAGGATGTGATTATGAGATTATTTGTTCAATCTCTAGATCAAGATGCAAGGGATTGGTTCTCCTACCTTCCAGCTCACTCTGTCAGCTCTTGGCATGATTTTAAATCTACATTTCTAGTACAATATGGTGAAAGAATTTCAGAATATGCAATCATTAGTGACTTTATGTATAACCATATTGAGGAGGATGAGTTAATTCCAGCCTTTAACCTCAGGTTTATGAAGGCATTGAACAAAATACCAGAATGCATGAGACCTAATGATGAACTGTGCGTAGTTGTCTATTTGGGAGCATTTGATAAAAAATGAGTTATAGATTGAGAGACAAGGAGCCCACCACATTGCATCAGGCACATCAGTTTGCAATAGATATTGAAAACAATTGAAGATATGGTATTCAAAAGGGTTATTTTTCTAAGAATTTTTGTTTTCCTGCAGCCCCCAATGTTCATAAAAGATTTAATTCAGGAGTTGACAATGATTGTCAAAATGGTCACACCCTTGTTGTCCCAGTTTTTACATCATTCCAAGTTGATGATGTTTCTGTTATAGAGGAGGATGTCTTGTTTTGCCCAACAAATGAAGTTGACAACAGTCATTTCCCAAGTAATATTTGCATGCCAATCCTAAACGAAGAGCATTCATTTTTAAATGATCTAGTTGTGCAAAGTTGTGATCATGTGGATCAACAGTCAATATCGGTTTCATCAGGAAGTGTTAGAGGGCTGGAAGCTGATGCAGATAGTTCAACTTCAGAGTGCATTGAAACAACATAAATTTTATATGTGGGGAAATCAGAGATTAAAGATGATAAAAATGATATCCATGACCAGTGCATGGATCAGGTTTATTCTTCTTATGACTCTGGATCTGATAATACTGAAGAGGAATTGGATTGTCATGAAGAAGAAGCAGAGGCCTTTGCAGTGAGTGTTAATCCCCTTTATGATGAGCCTTTGGATGCATTTATTGTTGTGAGTCATGACCTTCATTGGTGCAGGGTTAACCCTTTGTTTGGAAATGATGATGCTGATTTACAAACTGTGAATAATGGATGTTCATCATCACTTGATTCAGACATGTGCAACATTGGGTGTGTGGATCAGGATTTGTTTTCAATATCAGTAGATATTAGGGGTCTCATATTTTCTGAGTATTTTGAGTTTTTGGATTAGCTGGATGAGTGCCTAATGGTGTGTAGTAGCCAAATAAATGATGAAGACTGCCAAGAGCAGTATGATGTACTGTCTCAGGGATATAACATACATGTGTTACCTAATGTTGAAGAATACTATGTGTATGGTTATATGTCTAATTTGAAAATCTAAAATGACAGAGTTAAAATGATAGTGGCAAGCTTTCAAAAGTGGTGCAATATCTAATTGAGCAGATGACATTATGGGCAGACTATGCCAATCTTTTTAGGTGGGATTGGGATCTTTCAGTTTGGAATCAGGCATTTGACAAGAAAAAATTCTGGTTCTTCCTTTTTGGCTGCCCTGGGCTGCCAAAATAATGTTTAAAAAATAATGTGATTGGTGATGTAGATCATTGTAGCTTCATGACTCTGTTGCCCAATTGGAAAGGGATTGGTCTACATCCTAGAGATCTAGTTCTTGCTACAGTTTTGCACCTGCACGTCCCCAGACGGAGCCAATGTTGGCACCCATTCTGGCCTAGAGTTTGAACTTGCATGTTGAAGGGTTTCTTCATCTAAACCCTAGGTTTTTTGTTCATCGCTGTGACTTTCCATATCGGCGAAGGATCTTTTTATCGTTCTGATGACTTAGGTCTCACCAACGGGGGATGCAAAGTTGTTCGGAGGTGTGTGTATGGTCATCAGCAGGAGTGGTGTTATTGGCTGAAGAGTTTTAGGCTAGCCCGATGGTGTTAGTCATACCGATGGGGATTGTGAAGGTAGGCATCCGCGTAACACTCTTCATCGGTTGGGGAGCTTTTGGTTGGCCGATAGTGTTGGTCTGGCCGATGGGAGCATGGAGGCTGGCCATCAGGTGAACTATGTGTTTGGTCTTGCCGATGAAGTGTTATCGGTGTAGTGTTTGTTATCGGCGAAGTAATTTTTCGGGCCGCCGATGTGAGGAGTCTAGCCGATGGAGATGTGCTATCGGCGTGATGCAGGCTATCGGATGAGCAAGAAAGTGTTGGGCTGACGGCATATGTTTGGCTGATGAGGAGTCATCAGTGTGTGTCTGGCCGATGGAGGAGCAGAGTGTAGCTTGTTGGTGTATCACGGGACTTTTGCGATTGGCAGAGGGGTTTTGATTTATGCCGATATGAATGGTCTGGCTGATGGGAGCATGGAGTGGCCATCAGAGAGAGTGGTGCTATCGATGAAAGGGTTTGGTGTCGCTCTGATGGTGTATGTCTCACCGAAGACCCGTGTATGGTGTGGTGGTTGGCGTGACTAGCTATGTCGGCAAGGATGGAATGTGTTGGCCTGATGGTCTTTCTCTGGCTGATGAGGAGTTTTGAGGGTAATTGAGGTGTTCGTCAGCGAGACTGTTGAGATCGGTGAGAGTTTGTTTGGGAGAGCCGATGGTCTATGTCTTGCCAACATGGGGTGCGTGCTGGCCATCGGGGAGACTTGTATTATCGGGTAGACTATGGAATGCCTGGCCGATAGTCTATCTCTGGCCGATGGGAAGTTGATGGTCTTCTAGGCTGACCATCAGCGAGACCATTGAGGTCGGCAGGAGATTTGTGGGGTAGGCCGATGGTTTGGGTCTTGGCGATGGGCTTTGGGCTGAGAGGCATGTGTCAAGTGTGGCAAAAGTGCTCGACACTTATTATACATGTGGCCATACTTTTAAAATGCTAAAGTGGTCTCCTCACCGTGCATGTGGGATTAATCTCCCTGTATATTTTGAACCTTCAGTAAACTACATTTTGGCGGGAACTCCCCATTTGAACACTGCGACAGTTTCCAAGTGAAATGCGGGTGGTTGAGCCATCAATAACAGTCGTGCAAGGGTATGGGTGATGGTATGCATGATCAAGCTACCTGATTATGGATGAGGACTCCCAGATGGCGGTGCAAGGCTTGAGGTATCCCTTGTCTATTGCAGTAATGGCTTTGGAGCGCCATTCTTTCTAATGAATGTATCTGGCAAATTTTGAAACTAACTTTGTAATTAATGTTGAGTACAGTTCCCTGTGGTATTAGAGGGATTCTGTTACTCATTTCTAGGTTGTTGAAAGTTGAACACCTTGGCTCTGTAATACAATACAACTAATTTGGGACACTTTGTGCAGTGGATCTTGTGAGTTTATGAGTCTCATGCCTTATGTGTTGTGCATAAATTCATTGGTTTCATGCTATTTTAGATGAGTAATGCTATATTGCATGTGTTTTGTTGTCTGTCTCCTGTATTGAATATGCTTTTCTTTTGAATCTGGATATCTAAGGGGTGTCTTGGGTTCTAGGATATGGGTTTACCATATTGAATGCTTGATCTCTTAACTTCTGTTCAAAGGATAGATTAAACTGTTTTCAGGTTAAGTGTTGAGGAAAGTATATTGCAGTAAGGATATCATAAGTAGAGACGACCAAACACTCTGTTCTGGGATATATCTGTAAGGCAGGTATGATGAAATCCCCTTGAAATCTAGTCTTGTTATGTTTATGCCAAACATTTGCATGTGTATGTCTAATGACTCCAAGCCCTAGATAGGCACCAATCTAGCTCTGTGTTAGTGTTATATACCATGTCCAACTCTGCATCCAAAAACAAAATCAAAATCAAACTCTAAAACAACCATTAGGATAGTAGAATTAGTTTTAGGATCCACAGTCCTCTGTCTACAACTGAAAATAGGCCCAAAGCTAGCCCCTTTGCTCTTATCTTACAGTTTTGGTCTACTTACAGGAGGACTTATCTACTTT
This sequence comes from Cunninghamia lanceolata, assembly GCA_027924645.1. Lineage (NCBI taxonomy): Eukaryota > Viridiplantae > Streptophyta > Pinopsida > Cupressales > Cupressaceae > Cunninghamia > Cunninghamia lanceolata. The sequence goes on along the minus strand of BSBN01001215.1, from coordinate 15,364,797 downwards.
ATGTCAGCATCCCAGCCTTTGTATGCATATTCTCATGGATGTTGAGTAGGGAATACCCCCTAGGTTTTGTAGAGCCTGAAGAAGAAGAGGAGAAAAAATATAGAGTCTATCTCCTACACTGTTGGCCCCTGGCCCAGAGATCCTGTTGATCATTGATGGCTACCTTGTAGGGAAATCTAGGAGTAAGCATCCAGTCTGGGAAAAAACCAACATGGTTGCTGCTAAAATGTGACTAGGGGCCATGTAACTGCAATGTGCACCTAGGTCCAAAACTGTAACAAAGACACCCTTGCAGATAGACTTGATGCTCCCTAGTACACAACCTGATGCATATCATGATAGAGGTGGGCAACACACAGACACCCCAAACATAACGAGTACCCTCAGTTAGAATCCTCTCTAAGGTCTGACCCCAGCCAACTGCAAATCCATGTGATCTCCAATCGGGGCATACAACACCTTTGATCAAGCCAGCTACAATCCCTGGGAAGTAATCATAATAGTCATACATGTCCTGCCAGCTAATCTCTGATCCCTCTATCTCAGGATCATCAAAAATCCTCCTGCACTCATCTAGCTCGGTGTCATGCTAAGAGTCATACTCCACCAGCTCCCCTACTATAGGTAGGTGCAAGATCCTATAGAGATCCTCCAAAGTAATAGTGATCTCACGAGTGGGGAGGTGGAATGTCCCATCCTCACTATGGAAGCACTCCACCAAAGCAGTTAGCAGACTGAGGTTCACGCGAACCTTAGGCATGAAGCAAACATAGTATAATCCAATCGCACTGAGCACCAAGTGATCTGCCTCTGTCAGCATGTGTCGTCATCGCATCATAACAGGGAACTGCTCCTGTGACATGAGAGTGTCAGAAATATCCTCCTGCAATCAACAAAGCAATGCATCAACCATAACCATATCAATGCCAACCTTCTCAACTATCCAACCTATCAAAATCACTTAACATATCAAATTGATCAAACCAAGCATATCATCTCTTGTCTAGATTCTATTAATCTCAGAGATCTCTTATCAATTGTTATCTCGATCAAGATGCCAATTGAATCAATTTTGCTAAGTAACTGATTATCCTAAGCAAATGTACCATTCCAGGTGGCATTTCCACAGTATCCAAGCAAATACATAGCTTCATAATGCATGTGCAGCCAAAAGGAGTAAATGTGCGGTTCCACAACAAATGCACAGCTCTGCTTTGCAAATGCGTACAACTAACATATGTGCAATAGAACAACTTAAATGCGCAGCAGCATAACACATGTCTAGAAACACAAAACAAATGTGCAACAAGAAAACTTATATGCATTGAAATGAAACATATGCACGGTTTCAGGGCATAGATGCGCTGAAACCCCAAGCTACGTATTTGCTCTCATATCTTTGACATACATTTATTGCACTAATAAATGCACCTAGCCTAAGTTTCTCGACATACGTACTGGGGGTCCTGCCCCTTTTGCCCATCCAAATTTTCAGACTCGCTCAAAACGATGCTCCTCGTGTGGAATATCCATCTCTCTGCTGACTGCTCTGGCTCTTGCACTCTGTAAAGCTCCAAGTATCTCTCACAAAATGATAAATGTGCAAATGACTAGGATTGTGGATCCAGCTTCTATATATAGACTTGCAATTATAACTGGTTCTGTGGTGACCTTGCCTGCTCTGCATACTCTTTCTTCACCGTTTATCCAAGCTGTAACCTATTTTCTTCACCCTATCCCATTCCTTCACCTTCTTCATCATGAGATTGTCTGTCTCACGCCCTTCTACATTTTTTTTCCCATCCAATCTCCCGAGGGGGCCTCCTAGCATCATAAAACCTGTATCAGGGGCAAACTAGGGCATGTATCATTCTTTGAAACAACATGATAAAACACATTGCATCAAAGAGGGGCAAAATGTATACACCTAAAAATGACATGACTCTATCTAAATAAATATTTTAAATATTTATTTCATGTTAAATTTCTCTATCAATAAATAAATAAATCAATTTATTTATTTGATTCATATTCCTCCACAAAATTAAATAAAATCATTTATTTAATTAAATCATCCAAATTCTTCTAAAATCATTCTAAATTAAATAATACCAAATTATTTAATTAATTCTTCTCATTCTTTATATTTAAATAAATCCAAATATTTATTTAAATTATCTATTTCCTCCAAAATTGAATTAATACCAAAAATAATTCATTTAATCCACGTGCACATGTAATTAAATATTTCAATATTTAATTAGGTAATATCCCCTCACCCACATGTCCTATTTCTCCTCTAGTCAGATTAGTTAACTCATCAATCAAATCTGTTAACTAATTAGTCATCTGAGTTCATTGTTCAATTATCTCAGTCAACTCCCCAATTAGCCCACTTATCTCTCGAATCAATTCTGTTAACTAATCAATCATCTCAGTTAACTCCTGAATCTATTCTGTTAACTCCCCTGATGCATGAAAGAGCAGGACACTTGTCCTCTCCCTATTCATGCACATCCTCTCGAATTTCCTCAACTGTTGATCTTCTTATTCATTCTACACCATTAATCTTCCTTCTCTCAAATCTCAAAATACAACCCCTATTCCTCCATTTGAAACATCCAAGCTTTTATAAACTTACTTTGCAAGAATCACAGTGCACCTTTAGCACAATCACTCCATAGCTTGAGATCAATTATCACCATGATCACCCTTTTTATTGTATTGTGAAGATCCTCTTCATTTGCAAAACCTATCAACAACCATTCTCCATTGTCATCTTAAAAAAAGGCAAGGAAGTGCACCTTCTGAGGGCTCTATTCATACATGAGATCAATTCGAGATAGGTGACCAATGGAAGTCATGAAATTGAAAGGTTTGCAAGGTATTGTGTTCTTTGTGTTTGATCTTATTTATTTCAATTTCATTGAGATTATTGGATTATTAATAATTTAATATTGTTTACCACATTTTCTAATAACAGGTGGTGTGTTAACTTTCCTTGTACTTGCATCTGCATTTCATATATATGAAAAGAAAAGAAAAATAAAATCATCATTGTCTTCATTGCATTCACTGTCTTCACTATGTTTTGTGTCTTCAATATTATCTTCTCCATGTTTTGCGTGCTTGTTACTGTCTTCTCTTTGATTGGAGTGTCTTCTCCATGCTTGGCGTGTTTGTTGTGTTTATTGACCGTACTTTAATGCATGTATTGGCCTTGCATTTATATATACATTAAAGTGGGGGCTAAATGTTATGTCAGAAAATGTCCCCTTGGGGGCTTTGCCCTCTTAAGGTTTAGCTCTCAGGTCTTATTTATGCATTTAGAGCATTTTTCATGATAATTTGACATCCCGATGAGAAAACCCTAAAGTTTCATGCTAAACGGGACCTAGAGGATGCACTTGACATAAGTCCTACCTAAAATAGGGGGGAGGACTTGGGCGCCCGCGCCCTAGTCCTACCCTATTTTAGGTCAGGACCAATTTTGGAGTGTCAGTTTATGACTGTTATTTAGGTCCTATGCTGACATGGTAAGTTTCAATTACGAAATTGTTGGTGGGAATGTTTGTAGTTGCATATATAAGCATGATTATGTTATCATTTGTAAACTAGAGAGGGAAATTGTGAACTTTATGCATTCTTGTGATTAGAGCATTTAAAATATTCATTATGTTGCAGAGTAGAGCATTGTTATTGTGTTTGTATTTGTAGATTTGGCATCCATCTCCTCATGGCATGAAGAACATCTTCCTTCCATGAGATCTTCACTACAATGTGATATCAATTGTGTTTTCAATCATTTATCATTTGGATTTTGCCTCTATCCCATAGGGATGCGCACTCTTTATCTGACAATGGTGTTTGGAAGACTTGAATGTCTCTCTAGGGCTTGACTGAGGCAAGCCTCTAAACACCACAACGCCCAACCCATTTTTTCGTGATTGTAGGTTAGAGCTTGTAGGAGCATAAAAAGTGGTGTTACAAGAGAGTAGTGCAGACTATCAGAATTGCAAATCAGAAGAGAAAATAGGGACCTGGACTCAAGCACCCACTCATTATTCCTCCAGATCCCGCAACTGAAGAATCTCCAAAATAGGTTGCAAACAAGATTCCTAGATCCCAATAGAAATGGTGGAACTGGACTAGGGCACCTGCTCATTAGTCCCCAAATTTTCTATTTTCTGAACTTCAAAATTTGGTATGCATTTGATTGTCATTTGATATCTCTGTGTGCGAGCATTTTCCATAATTGGTCTGTTTGCTTCCAAATTTGCATAATTAGGGTTTTGAGCATAATTGGGCTTAATTAAACAACAAAATCACATAATCCCAATCTTCTCTTATGTTCTAAGTGATCGAAGGCTTGTAGTAGACTCCCTACTTGGCTGAAGTCCTTGAATGTTTAGTGGAGAAAGGAGGATTTACACAAACTAACAAAATCAACCCTAAACAAAAATCATCCTCATTTTTTTCCATATTAAACATTTTGGTGAACCCATGTTTTTGGACTTTTTGGTACCTTGCTGATTTTTGTGCTTCATATTTACATTCATTTCATTCATTCATTTCATTGTTCATCTTATTGCATTTGGAAAATTACAAAAATAATTGAAAATTTTTAAAAATTTGAAAAAAGTAGTATTTTTAGCTTGTATTTTCAAATAATTTGAATTAGTTGCATTTAATTTCAATAAATCTCTGCAATTATCATCAGATCTGATTTAAAATAAAGAAATTTTTCATTCATCATTCATTTAAATTGCATTTTCATGCTTAAATTGATAAAAATTGCTTGAAATTGTGCATTTTTTTCATATAACCTAGTTTTGCATTAGCTAGGGTTTGTAGTCAAAATCTTGTTTCAGATTTTACTACCCTTTTAAAACACTCATTAGGACTGATTTCTAACTATAGTGTTTCATCATAGTGGTTTGCTTGCAAAATTTCATGCCCAGGGTTTGAAAACCTTAATTTTTCACTAGATTTTGGCCTTATTGTCTCTCTGGATTTGCACCATAGGCATGTTGTAAAGGATTTTTCTACACTAAATGGTTGTTATTAGGGTTATTATTTACTTCCCCTCCTAAAATTCTTTTCAACACCTTTTTATTGGGCTCTTATAGTCGTTATATTTTCCCTAGGGTTTGACCTTGAGTGGCACTATAAGCGTGTTGTGATGTATTTTTTGGCATTAGGTGGCTGTTATTACTGTTATAATTTTCTATCCATAATCATTTTCCTCACAACACCCTTTGTCATACTCTTTTGCATTGAAATTTGGTGAAAATTTATATATTTTGGCTATATTTGCCCTAAGGTTTGACCTAGATTTGCACTCCAAGCGTGTTGTGATAGATTTTATGGATTTAGGTGACTTATATTACTGCTATAATCTTCTACACCTCCTAAATTTCTTTACAACACCCCTTTTTTTGGGTCTTTGCATTGAAAATGTGTGAAAACTTGCATATTTTAGTGTATTTCCACTAGGTTTTGACTTGTCATCATCTTAGATTTGCATCAAAAGTGTGTTGTGAAGGATATTATTGTTTTATTGAACTAATATTAGACATATTATTTTCTGCCCCTAATCAGTTTCCTTACAACACCTTCTCTTTCACTTATTTGCATTAAAAAAAGTTGAAAAAATCAAGCATTTTAGGTCATTTTCATACATAGTTTTGCACTTGTCTTTTGCATAACTTTTCAAATGCTTTTAAAATATGACATCACATTGATTTGAATACATATACATATGGTTTCTAATCATAACAACAATAATAGGTTCCCTCCTAGGCCTTACATGAAAAGAAAGGTCCCCAAACTTGAAATTGTGTTTACACCTCATGATAGAACAATTAGAGAAACTGAAGGATCTCACTATGTCACTATGGAAATAATGGGAAATCCTATGGATGGAACCCTTATTGATCCTAATTGCATGACTAATGTGGCAATAGAAAAGTTCCTCTATTCACATCAATTAATGCAAGGCATTTATGACCCTTCAGATATGATGATTAAGACAGATAAGGGAACCTTTATAAATACTTCTAGGAAGATATCTTTATTGGTCACTATATTTGAGAAATCTATAGAACAATGGTTTGATGTTGTCCCCATTTTTGATCTTTTTCACATCAAACTATGACATCAATGGTTACAGGTTATGAAAGCTATCCCTTCAACAATTCATAACTGTGTAAAATTTCCTTTGAATGGACAAGTGATTACTATACCTCGCAATAAGTATAAACCTTTGGTTACAAGACAACACTTTACACTGGATTACTTTTGGGAAAGATCTGAGGTGGAATTGGACCCACAGATAGACTTTAACTTCTTTAGCTATAGAAACTACAAAACAAAACTATTACATCAAGTGGCTAGTCCTTCTATGCAAGAAATAACAAGAGACAAACATCCCGCACTTGAAGAGATTCCTAGACTGAAAGGTAATGGACCCTATGCTGAGGTTCCTCCCTCGCCATCCTTACAAGGATCAAGAGGTAGTCATCGATAGCAAAACATTCCAGCTAGACAAATGAGATTTGATCCTGGTGCTTCCTCTTCTAAAATACAAAAACCTATGGAAGAGCAAAATGCTATCTTAAAAGAGATAAGTGGTAAGACAAAAAGAAATAGACAAACAAGAGAAAGGAGGAGGATACGACAAGATTACTCCCAATGACTTGCATCTCAACAAGAAAACATCTCACCTAACATTGAATGAAACCAAGAAGATCTTAAGAATAGACAACTTGAAACAAGAATAAGATTTGGGCTATGGTACCTTATGTCCCACTTTCCTCTAACATTCGAGAGTGGGAAGATGATGATGACTTGCTCGTTGAAAACCTTTAATTAGGTTGTCCCTATAGGTAAGTATTTCTAATCCTTTATCTCTCGTGATGTGTTTCCCTCATGATGTGTTATGTGTTGTTTAGGCCTCCTGAGATGGCCCTTGATTCTCTTGTAAGGTTGAGGATACCAGGAGACCGCCTCTGTTGTGACCCTTCTTCTATTTGTATCATCATTCTTCTATATTGATTCTCCTCTATTTTCACTGTTGTGTGTTGTGTCTTATGGACATATCATTGTGGTTGGTGACTTGGGGGCACCCTACTACATGGCTATCCCTAAGGCACTTGTTTCTCCTCTCTTGATTTATTGTTTCTCTTCATCTAGTGTTTCTATCTAGCAAGCGGATGATGAAAAACATATTATACTGATGCAGACCTAGTGTCCCTTTAGCAAGAAATAAAAAATTGGACTTAGTTCCTACATGACCATGGGGTTATTATATACGCTTGGCTAGTAGAAACACTCTGTGCGATCTTGATGGTGTCTTATCGTACTTACAAAAAATAACAATACTACTGCTTCGTGCACTTTGTTTATCTTGAATCTTGCATTCCTTGATTCTTTATGTGATTGATCATATGCATTGTTATTTATCATGATTATATGGACACTAACACTTTCTTGCAAGGATGTGTTTGTGGGAACATTTGGTGATTGTAAAGTACATGTCACCTCCAGGGGGCATGGGCCTTGTGAGAGCTCGTGTTCCCTTTTGTGTTTTCTTCCTACCTTAACGTACTTGATATCGGTGCATGATATCAACCACCTTAAGGTAGGGGCATATATAAGGTAAGCTGTCTATTTTAGATATTAGTGCTATGGTAACTTTTGTCCCACTTTCCTCTAACATTCGGGAGTGGGAAGATGATGATGACTTTCTCGTTGACAACCTTTAATTAGGTTGTCCCTACAGGTAAGTATTTCTAACCCTTTATCTCTCATGATGTGTTTCCCTCATGATGTGTTGTGTTGTTTAGGCCTCTTGGGATGATGCTTGATTCTCTTGTAAGGTCCAAGATACCAGGAGACCGCCTCTGTTGTGACCCTTCTTCTATTTGTATCATCATTCTTCTATATTGCTTCTCCTCTATTTTCACTATTGTGTGTTGTGTCTTATGGACATAGCGTTGTGGTTGGTGACTTGGGAGCACCCTCCTACATGACTGTCCCTAAGGCACTTGTTTCTCCTCTCTTAATTTATTGTTCCCTTCCTCTAGTGTTTCTATCTAGCAAGATGATAATGAAAAACATATTATACCGATGCGGACCTAGTGTCCCTTTAGCGAGAAATCAAAAATTGGACTTAGTTCCTACATGATGATGGGGTTATATAATTATCTGATGCTTGGCTAGTAGAAACACTCCATGTGATCTTGATGGTGTCTTATCGCACTTGCAAAACATAACAATACTGCTGCTCCGTGCACTTTGTTTATCTTGAATCTTGCATTCCTCAATTCTTTATGTGATTGATCATATGCATTGTTGTTTATCATGATTATATGGACACTAACACTTTTCTTGTAGGGATGTGTTTGTGGGAACATTTGGTGATCCTAAAGTACATGTCACCTTTGTGGGGCATGGGCCTTACGAGAACTCGTGTTCCCTTGTGTGTTTTTTTCCTACCTTAATGTTCTTGATATCAGTACATGATATCAACCACCTTAAGGTGGGGGCATATATAAGGTAAGCTGTCTATGGATATTAGCAATGTGCTTATTCTCAGGTGCAGTCTTAAAGACTAGTGGCGATGAGTCCCTCCTATACTCTGAGATTTGTTTGAAATCAACTTACAATCATTTAAGTTCTTTGCGGAGGTGGGATATCATATCCTTTTTCTCTTAAGCCCTTTGCGGAGGCGGGGATGGTGTATTTCTCATGGAGTGTGCACATCCTATCATTTTTAAAAGGTCCTTTGTGGAGGTAGGGAGCGGTTCTGTGACTAACTCAACCCTTAAGCATGTCTTTGGTGATTGTTGTGGTGAAGCCCAATCATCAGTGTGTGCCTGAGATGGTGATGAACCTAGAAATAGGAACACTCCATCACTTGTTTGCCATGTTTTCTCTGTGTCTTCCAAGTGTGTGTTTATTGCGTGTTTGTTCCCAAGCATAGCCTTAAAGACCGGTGGCAATGAGTCACTCCTATGCTTTGGGATTTGTATGGTGTGTTTGATTTGTATGGCATGCTTGATTTGTTTGGCGTGTGTGTTGCCCCATATGTAGTCTTAAAGACCGGTGGCAATGAGTCCCTCTTGCATTATGGGTGGTGTCTTTACTTTCCTTGTACTTGCATCTACATTTCATATATATGAAAAGTATTATGTCAGAAAAATGCACCCTTGGGGGCTTTTTCCTAAATGTTTATCTCCCGGGTCTTTAGATTTGCATTTAGAGCATTTTGCATGTTAAATTAGACTCCCGATGAGAAAACCCTGGGTCTTGTGACAAATAGGACCTAGGGGGCTGCAATTTAATAAATTTTGAGCAAAGACAAGGGGGTGGAGAAGGGCTCTAGCACCCTAGTCCAACCCTATTTTGGGTCTATCCTAATTTGAAATGTCATTTTTGTGACTATTATTTGGTCTCCAAGCTAGCATCATAAGTTTCAAATATGAAATTCTTGGCGGGAATCTTAATAGTTGCATAAATAAGCATGTGTAGGTTATCATTTAGAACTAGAGAAGATTATTGTGAACTTGAGATATTGGTATACTTGTGATTATCATTGTGTTTCAGAGCATAACATTGTTATTGTGTTTGTTTACAAGTTGGATCACATCATCTCCTCATGGCATTGAAGAGATTCTTCCTCCCATGAGAGCTTCATCATCAAGGTATCATTTATTGTGCTTTATCAATCATTATCATTTGGTTTTTTCCTCTGCCTCCCAAGGGCATGCACTCTCTCTCTGACAATGGTGTTCGAAAGACTTGAATGTCTCTCTGGGGATTGATTGAGGCAAGCCTCTAAACACCACAACCCCCTCCCACACTCCTTGTGATTGTAGGTTACAAGTATCGGATCTAGAGAAAGTGGAATTGCAGAGAAGGAAGGCAGACATTGAAGATTCTGGATCTAAAAACAAGCGGACATTGTTCATCATTTTGGGACAAGGGTGCCATCAACCTTGTCCTCCAATTTCAGATCACGGAAAACAAAAGACATAGCAGAGATCAATGCTGGAAGGACATCGGGACTTTACAAAAAAAGTTACACATTGCACTAGGGCACCATCACCATTTTCCCCAAATTTTCTTTTTTTTTGACTGCGAAAATAGTAAGTTAAGGTTCTCTACCCTTCGCTTATTTCTTATAGCATTTGTCATAATTCGTAGATTTGATTACTGTTTTGCTTAAATTAGGGTTTTAAGGGCATAAAGGCATTAATTGGCAATCTTGTGGGATCACATCTGAATTTCCCACCAGAGAACCAAGTGGTAACTCAAATATGATAGCTGACTCTCTTTTTGATAGGAGAAGCACTCGGTTGAAAAGCCCTTGGAATGTTTTGTGGAAAGGAGGATTCAAACTAAAACAAACATCAACCCTACACTAAAAAAAACCCCATAAAAAATTTTGGTGAACTTGTGTTTGGAACTTTTAAGCACCTTGCTGAGAGTTGTTTGACAAATTTGCACTCATTCATTCTATTGCATTGGATAATTCACAAAAAATTTGATATATTTGGAAAAATTGAAAAAAATTGCATTCTACGGTTTGATTTTTGACATAGTTTGCATTCATTAAATTGCATTTAATTAAATCTCTGATTTTTATATCAGATCTGAAATTCATCATCATTCAATTCATTATTTTCAATATTGCATTTGAAAAAATACAAAAATTTGAAAAAATTGAAAAAAATTGCAAAAATTGGCATATTAAGCTTGCATTTTTGTGAAATTTGAATTAATTGGCATCTAATTTAAATTAATTTATGTTATTTGCATTAGATCTGATCCAAAATATAGAAATTTATCATTTACAATTCTAAGTTTGGGTAGTTAGGAACAAAGCAGATGATACGGTCCAATATCTTGGTCCGGATCTCTCCGGTGGAAAGTCTTAATTTGCTACGGATCTGAGGTAGTCATAAGCACTATCAAGACAATCTAAATCTAGAGTTTTGACCTTTAGTGATAAAGGATTCAAAAGTTATTAGCTTCTAAGTATCAGGTTAATAGTTTGACAGAGCAGACAGAAGAAGAACAGGCCGACCTTGTAAATGATCTTGGTTCCAAATGTATGGGAGTTGTTGATTGGGCAATTAGTGATGACTAGTGATAGTGGCCAACCTAATTAATGATTTGTGAGTGCAATTTTTGGTCCATGTCTCAAGTTATGCACGGATCTAGCCGATAGAGCAGAGTATTCAATAAAGTTCTAAGTGTTCTTGAAGCTGACTGAAAAGTGATTGAAGATCAGGATGCAGATATATATATACCCAATGGATTTGAATGAATTCAGGGTGTGTGTTGTGAATATAGAGTAAATGTGCAAAGAGTAGAGATCTAAGATTCAGATGAAGGGAGAGTAGTAAACAGGGCAGAGTGAAGATGAAATCTGTAAGATCAGTGTTTTGTGCTTAACCAAAACTGAATTCATGCATTAGTAGATGCTTCTCATCAGTTCAAAATCTCTGTTATTCTCTTGTAATCATTTGTAGGCAGTGAGCCTCTATTTGAGAAGTGAGCTATGGGCAGTGAGCCTGAATGCATGTGCATTCTCATTTGTAAAAATACTTTTAACAGGGTATCCATTTTTGTGGGTTAACCCCCACCATGGTTTTTCCCTTAATTGGGTTTCCATGTTAAAAATATTGGTGTCATGTGTATTATTGTGCTTCTTCTTTAACACTTATGATTGTTGTTTTCATGGTTAAGTTATTGATTTGTTGTTAAGTGGTAAAAGAAAGAATTTATTGAAGGAAGTATTAAAGTTTTGAGACAACTGATTCACCCCCCCTCTCAATTGTATGTCCTATTTTCAACAATTTGAGCCTATCGTCTTGCTAGATTTACACTCCAAGCATGTTGTAAGGGATTTTAGTGCACTAATTGGCTGTTATTAGCCTTATCATTTTCTGCCCGTTCTCAATTTCCTTACAACACCCTTTATTTTGGGCTTTTGCATTCAAATTTTGGGAAAATTGACATATTTTTGCTATCTTTGCACTAGGGTTTGGTCTAGAGAGGCACTACAGGCATTTTGTAATAGATTTTTTGGCATTAGGTGGATGTTATTACTATTATAAGTTTCTGTCCATTTTCATTTTCCTTACAACACCTTCTTCCCTAGTCTTTTGCATTGAGATTTGGTGAAAAATTGCATGTTTTAGCCTATTTTCACTAGGTTTTGGCTTATCAACTTCCTAGAGTTGCATCAAAAGTGTGTTGTGAAAGGTATTCTCATATTAGTGGACTATTTTTAGGCATATAATTTTATTTCCCTCTTAAAAATCTTTACAACACCTCTTCTTTCATTTGTTTGCGTTGAGAAAAGTTGAAAAATTAAGCATTTTTTGCCTTTAACTATATCAAGATCCTAAGGTTTATGCTATTAGTTTGTGCATATTGTTGCATGAGTATCATAACTCACTTCCCTGATAGAAATATTCCTTTAAGAAGAAGCATAAGACACATGGGATCTAGTGCTCTTGAAGAAGTTGGTACATTGAACACTTTCTTTACAAAAGGAGAGACACAAACATTGCAAGATACTATACCTATCACAAGTACAATGGAAGAGAAAACTTTTCATGATGTTGATGATACTATTGAGGTGACAGGATATGTATCTGATGAGAAAATAGATAAACTGGATAAAGAGTTAGCTAATTTTCAAGCATTTATGGAAAATGAGAGGATAGCTGAAGAAGTTATTCCTGCAATTCATAACATAAGGGAACTAATCAAAGAAGGACAAGATGGTGTTAATATGATCTGTGGTTTAGCACATATTGTATAAACCAACATTATGCCAGTGACTGAATGTGCCAAAGTGATAAATAAAACTTTGTCACCATCTCATACACAAGTATTGGTACCTATACCGACCATGGGAATATCTACATTTACATCAGAAATTTTGACAACCAATGCAAATTCTTGTAGTAATGTCACCATTGGTATTGGAGTATCTAATGGCAATAATTCACAAAATTATAGAGCTGTCAGATTCAATTATCAAAACCTTACCCCTAAGGTGTCTTCATATAACTCTCAACCACACATTCAATCTGCTTATTCTCAACCATTTTCCACTTATCACTCTGTTCAACCACCTAATTATTCACAACCTCTTCTTGTCACTACCCATCCTCCATCTCCTCCACACTTTGGTTCTAATTCCTCACCACAAACTACATCTCCTAATGATGCCATTCTAAATCAACTTTTGCAAGGTATGACCTCTTTACAACAAAAGGTGACAAGCCTGTCAAATGCTTCACAACCTAATATACCGACTTACCATGCTCGTAATCCTTTATCCTATGCAATCTTGAGAACTCCTATGCCTGATAAGTTTGAAACTCCATTCTTTGAAAAATATGGTGGAAAAGATGATCCTAATACTCATGTGGCAGTGTTCATAGCTATATGTAGTGATTTTTACTTTGAAGAGGATTTGTTAGCAAAGCTTTTCCCGCTATCTCCCAAAGATACTGCTTTGGAATGGTTTTGCTCTTTGCCTCCGAATTTAATACATTCTTTTTCACATTTAATTGTTCAATTTCTACAACACTTCCAAGTAAACATCGGACCCCAATTCTCTCTGATTGATTTGGTTCATTGCAAGCAAGGTCTGAAAGAAAAGTTGACTGAGTTTATTAGCCGGTATCAAGGACTTTATAAACAAATTCAATATCAGATGAAAGATGACGATCTTCAGAAGATATTTATAACAAATTTGTAGGCTAACATTCATGATAAGATCATCTTGATGAAGTATAAATCTTTTCAACACCTATGCACTACCCTTCGCGACTACCAACTTTCGTCTAGCCAGTATGAAAATCAAAACTCATTAGCTCAAGTTGGCCAATCTGACGGTGGGTCATCGCAAAATAACTTTAAGAGGATCAATAACAAGAGTTTTATCAAGGTTAATGGGATGAATAACTTTTCTCAAGTGTCTTCTATCACTAATCTAAAAAAGGCACCATATCAGTAAAGAAAGTTCACTCTGATAGCTGAGTCCTATGATTCTATCATGAATCAAGCTCTGAGTAATAATCTCTTGAAGCTTCCCCTAATTAAACCATTGGATCCTAATAGAATGCAAGGACCTTATTTTGATGCTAATGCCTTTTGTCACTATCATCAGACAAAGGGACATGATACCAAACGATGTATTCATCTTAAACATGAAATACAAGACCTCATCGACTTGAATGCTATACAAGAATGGGAATAAGTCGGTTGGTCCACTGAAATAGAATTTACAGATCTTCACTAATCCTTTCCCTAAGCATACAAATAGCAATTTGATGGAACAAAGTACACTATAGGTAGAAGAGGATTATTTATATTATGATGAGATAATTGCTACAATTGAAATGGATAAGGAAAATACTCAAGTATCACCTCATCCATGAGAAAGAGGTATCTACTCTGAAGTTCCTCCTCCGTTATCCCTTCAGGGATCGGGAGATAATCAACATATACCAGAAAGACAAATGGAAAAACCAAAGAAAGAGATTATGACAATAGAAAAGGTTAAAGCAATACAAGTTAGTCCTTGTCGTTATGATAGACAAAACCAACAGAACAGGAGAAATAAAAATTGGAAACAAGCACAACGATTATCATCATTTGGAAATGACAGTGGTTCTCCTCCTCACAAGTAATGAAAGATTTCACATAAACAAGAAAGTGTTGAGAAAGTATCGTATGGACTCTCTGATAACAAGCAACAACCTAATAAGAATCACTTGAGCTTCTCACAAAACTTGGTCGAATACATCTCCAAGAGGTTCACAAGTTCCAAAATCTAGTACGATAGTACTATAGGTAAGTATCTCTAACCCTTTATCTCTTCGTGATGTGCTTCCCCCATGATGTGCTATGTGTTGTTAGGCCTCCTAGGATAACCCTTGATTCTCTTGTAAGGTCAAGGATACTTGGAGACTGCCTCTATTGTTACTATAGTTAGGGGTAAAATTGCAAATCAGGGCAAATGAATAAATAGCAATGATAAAAACCCTAGCAATGCACAATGAAGCACAAGACAACATGAAAATTAAAATAACAAATGTAAATGCAAACCGATCTCCATGTCAAACTTGATTTATCTCCATTGCTCTTCTCCACCTCGCATGAGCATGCAAAATTTTGAAGGATTATTGTTGGAAGAATGTTGGGTGCTCACTTCTGCAGCATAACATTAAGATGAAGATGCTAGAATGAAGGATGCAAAGGCTCTAATGATATTTCAACAGCATGTGGATACTTGAAGATCAATGCATGCTAATGATAATTTGGAAGAATAATGTTACTTGAAGCTCAATGCATGCTAATGGCTTATGAGGGGTTTGATTTATAAGAAAGGCTTGGTTCAAATGGATGGTTGAGATTAAAAAGCTAATTGATTGATGTGGATGGCTAGGATTGATTAGGTATTCCCACTCTTCAAGGGAGTTGTAGTCATTCGACAAGTGTCAAGGAGAATAGGGCTCATGTGTGCTTGTGTACATAAAAAGTACTACATATAAAAGATATTAAATAAAAGGCTATAGTACCACTTATCTTTTTTAAATGAAAGAGGCACACATGTTGGCTTAATGATAAGATAAATTAATTAAATAAATAAAATTTATTTAATTAATTGGAAAGTCGGCTTATAATGAAAACTTAATTCAAATAAAATATTTGAATTAGTTGGGATATGAGTTGGATATTAATTAAATAAATAAAATTTATTTAATTAATTGGATAGTGGGATTAGGATATGATTGGGATATTAATTAAAAAAATAAATTTATTTAATTAATTGGCTAAGTGGGATTAGGATGGGATTAAGTTGGGATTTAATTAAATAAATAAAATTTATTTAATTAATTAGCTAATGGATAAAGTGGGGTTAAGAGTGGGATTTAGGACAAAATGCTACATGATGTCTAGGATAATATTTTTGACTAGGTGTTGCAAGACATGGACAAATTTGGGACAAATTTGGGTGTCTACATTTTGCCCCTCTTTGAGATGATGTTTGAGATGATAAGCTTTGTGTCGAGTAACATCATTTCAAAGAAGCTAAGGTATGGATAGATGAAAAGGATAGTGATGATGATGTAAGGATGAAATGAGATAATGATGATGATGGAAAGATAGGATGATAATGCCCCCTCGAGAGGTTAGGCGGGTTGGACAAACACGGGTATGCTCTCGAAAAGAAATGGCTTGGCTACAAAAGATAAGGGGAATGGATAGAAGAAATGAATGATGCGTTATGCTGTAATGGAAGTGAGCAACCATAATGTTTGATATAGCACTTGACGTTATGCACCAAGGTATAAGGACCAGGGTGACGATGTGTCTCGTGCCCCAGCGTAATACAACCTTGTCCAGATACAAGATATGAATATTAGCTGGAATGGTATTGATTTGATGCAAATGCAAGATAAAATGATAACACACACAAGCAAGCAAGCAAGCATGCACAAATGATACAAAAACAAACAAGGTATTGCCCCTGTCAAGTTGTAAACCATTGATTAATTGTTTGTTGTTGATGATAGTTGAGAGTGTTGTCATTGCGGGGAAAGCTATATCCCTAGATCAACACAAGGTTGTTTGCTGAGTTGGTTGGCTGGTTGATTGATGGATTTGGCTTACAACATGGCTAGGATCAAGACCATTGATTGTGAGTGGATAACTTGGCTTGATTGATTAACTTGATTTGATGAAATGTTGATGATGGGATGATTTGTGGTGGATTGAGCTGCTTTTGATTTGTTGAAGTGATTGGATTTGTTTTGATGGCTAGCTTGATGGGGTTGAGTTGATTTGCTTTGGTGTTGAAGCTGATGATTGATAGGATTTGGTTTTTGATGGTTGGCTTGATGTGCTTTGGTTGTGATGTTTGCTACTGTTGGGTTGATTTTTTTGATGATTGGATTGTTTTGAATGATGATAGTAATGGTGTGATGATTGGAGTATCCACTCAATCTAAGCATAAGCAAGTGTTCTCAGTGTGCTCAAAGGATGCAAAACAAACAAGGTATTGTCCTTGTCAAGTCATAAACCAATGATTGATTGTTTGACTGATGATTATAGATAGTGTTCTCATTGCGAGGAAAGCTATATCCCTAGATCAACACAAGGATGTGGGAACGCTATATCCCATTGATGATGATTGATTGGTCTTATGACATGATTAGGATAAAAAACTTGTTGATTTGATTGGATAATGTTCCTTGATTGATTAGCTTGCTTGATATGGATTAGTGTGACTTGGATTTAAGATTATTGCTTAGATTGATTTGATTGATATGATTGGAAGAAGTGATTGATTGAGATAGATGAATGAATGTTATTGATAAGAAGAATTGATGATTATGATGATTCGATTTTGATTGAATGTTGATGGAGTGGATTGTTATGGATGATGTGATTGCTTTTATTGCTTGGATTTTTCGTTGGATATTTAATTTTTTGAATTTTTTGACAGATTTTGATTTTTTTTGTGTTTTTGAATGTTTTGGAACATCAATGGATTTACAATTTGGGTAGCCTTTGAGCTTGATACCAATGACAAGGGAAAACCAAGTCTAGGTGCAAGGGATGGATAAAAGGATGGATGATAGTAAATGGGATGAAAGGCTCATGATAGATGGATAGATAAGAGGATAGGCCATATAAGGGATGGATGCATGCCTCATGATAAACAGATAGGTAGGCTATAGTGGAAAGCTCATGATAAACAGATGGGGATAAGATATAAGATGGAAAGCTCATGATAAGGATATGCCATAGTGTATGGATCATAAGGGAGCTAGGATGTGATCTTCAAAGGCTATGTTGCATAGGAAGAACTTGTCCCCATTCTAGGCGGTAGACTTAGGGTTTTACATGACAAGGCTCATGACAAAGGGATGACATGATGGATTAGATTTGGATGGGATGGATAAATTGTTAATGGATAGGACTTGGTTTGGAAAGAAGGTATGTCAAGAAATATCCAAACATGTTTCAACATTTTACCCTTATATCTTCATCAAAAGCAAAAGGTAGAAGGATGGATAAATTGGTTCAATAGGATAGGCATGTTTATGTAATGGCTAAGGATGATAGGATGGCATGGCACAAGATAGGACATGATAGGATGTAAAATGATATAATGGGATGGATAGTTTGGATGAGACAATGTGCCCCCAAGTGTAAGTGACATAGAAGATCAACCTACACATGATGCCTGTTTGCCAGGTTTTCATCATGGTACTTATCCAAGGCGCCTGTTTACTAGGTTTTCACCGTTGGATGAAAGGATTTCTCTTTACTTTTTTTTTTCATCTTTTGCTTTTTTTTCTTTTTTTCTTTTTTGCTTTTAGATGGGTTGACAATTACACATAGCACCTGTTTGCCAGGTTTTCACCATGGTAATGGATAGGAGGGACTCAAGTGGCTAGTGCTATGAAGGTTGATAGTGTCCCTTTAAAGATTGATGATGTCTTCGCATGGACCATGTCATTATGCTCATAGATGTTGATAAGGGATTGCATGGATGGGAGATGGATTAGGTGGATAGTAGATGATGAAATGGATTATGGAAGGTTCATGCAAGGATAGATGGATGGGGATAGTGGATTATGCTGTGGATTATATAGGCTTATGGAATGAAGATGGATGAAAATTTTATGCCAAAGCATGGGCCATAGGGTTAGCATAGGGGAGATATGTAGGATAATGGAGGGAAGATGGGGAGATGTAGTTATGTGAATGAGCTGCAGAGTGGAAATGAACCATGACCAACAGCTGCACACACCATGATAAACATTAAAGCTTTTGATGAGATGGTGGTGTAGGAAGCAATGGGGATGTTTGCTTAGGAGATGGTTGATGAAGTGATTTAAGAACCCACATAGATTTAGTATTTTTAGTGCTTTTGCTTTGCTTGTGGGATTTTTGAAGGGAATGGAAGTTTTGGATGGAAGTAGGCTTTTGGATGGATATAGGTGATTGGGATTCTTGAGATGTAGAGGAGGATGCCTCATTTGCTTTGCTAGCTATTTTCTTAGGAACCCAAACCATTTTGCTTTTGGGCTTTGCTTTTGGAGGTATGGGCTTGGATAGCTTAGTGAATGTACTTTGCTTAGAAGATGGATGATTTAGAGACTTTTCACATTGATTCCCTAAGGCATGAGGGTCCTTAGAAGTTTTAGTTGGATTTTTAGCTTTATAAGTAGAGGCATCAAAATTTTTGCTTTTGAATCCCATGGGGTGGGTGGAGTGGATGGAATGATTAAAAGCTTTATGCTTAGGCGATGTGTGCTTTTGTTGGCCATGCTTAGGGATGTAAGGATACTTATGAATGATATGTATGTTAGGTGTTGGAAGCAATGGTGGCAAGGTGGATGGAGGGATATGTGGAGTTGGTAAAAGTGGAGGTAAAGTGGATGGCAAAAGGTGTACGGTCACATGCTTTTGACATTTACAGGATGATGGAGGTGGAATGACAAAATATGTTTCGGGTAGATGATGGGGGGTGCGATGGAAAGTGGTAGGTTTAGGATGCATGAAGTGATTACCAACATCTTGGCCTTGTTTACCTTGGGGTGTGTATCCAAGGCCATATGAGAATGGAGGAATCTTGACATGGTTTGGCTCCAAAATACCTTTTTCATAAAGGCCTAGACCTTTACCTTGGTAGTTCATGTTTTGGAGGATGCGATTGACTATAGGGCTTGGTGTGGTTTGAACACTAGACTTGAGCTCTTTATTGGATGGAGAAGATGAAGTGGATAAAGGACGTTGTTGTCCTAAGGAAGAACATTCATGCATAAGGGTGGTAAGACCAATAGGACATGATGGTGGACTTGAAGTTGAATCGATGGTGGATGTGGAAGGAGGATCATTAGGATCTTGATTAGCATTGTGTTCACTACGATCCAAGCTATATGTTTGATCTTTTATGCTCACTTGGGGGACAAGTGTCTCATCATGACAAGTGGATGTTTGCTCATTATGGATAGGGCTAGATGGCGGATGACTAGGAGCAATTTGGATGTCTTGCTCATGGATAGATATAGGATTATGGATACGATCAAGGTGCTCATAGATAGCTTATTCATAGGTATCATCTTGATCATAAAGAAGGTAAATGTTATGGATGGGTTGCATGAAAGAATTTTGATCTTGAGTTGGACTAGGGCTTAATGTTTCCACATGCTTAGGATTAAACCTTTGACATACCTCTTGGGTTTCTTGAATGGAAGTAGATGACTCTTGACTTGGATTAATGATAGAGGATTCACAAATAGGCTTGATGGCTTGTATGTCACATGATGTGCTTGAAGGGCTAAGAATGTTAATGTGTGGAAGACAATGCAAGCACTTGTTTGTTTTAAAGCCCAAATCTAAATGTGATGAAAAACACTTGTTCATTTTATGCCCACTTTCGATATGTGATAGCAAGCAAGTTCATTTTAATCCCAAAGTCCAAATGTGTGATCAAACAAGATTAAGAGATGAACGATTAGAATGAGTGCACCTGATACAATCGCTTTCCAATTTATTATAGATGTTGATGTCAATGCTGCTCCAGCTCCTTAGATGCCCCTACAAGTCACCAAATTCCAAAAAGAAACAAGTAAACTTGCAAAGAAGATGATTATATGAAAAAGATGAAATCTAATAAGATCTAATGAAAAAGATTTGATATAGAAAAATAGATTGCATAGACAGAAAGTTCAGGAGATCCTAAGCAATTTGAAAAAAAGTTTCACCGAAAAACGATCAAAATTGCTCAAGTTATGCTCAAATGAAGTTTGCAATGAACATGAACTTTGACTGATAAAAAAGCCTAAAAAATAGTATAGTCACCTGATAAAAGTGGTACAGTTGTGAAGTTTGTCCTCCCAGATTTTCAACAATTCCTTGTTTGTGCGATTTGGCCTCCGTATGTGAAAGTTATGCAAGTTTGAAAAAAATAGCTTCCTTTGGCATGCAGGAGGTACGGGTGAACCTTGGCGGTTAAGAAAAGTGCAGAGGCGATTTATTGTTAATCATAAGCGATCTCCTTTTAGCAACATGCGAGCCCTTGCATATTAAATGCGGTGCAAAAACACCAAATGCGACTCCTGTAGGGTTATAGGCGATCCGGATAAACCCTTAAGCGATCGATTTCAGCCTATAGGTGACCTGTACCTACAAAATGACAGTTGCAACAAAAAACCCTATTCTACAAAGGCGAGCTCTGTCAGTTTAGAAGCGATGCATATCAGATTAAAAGCAGCTATTTTAAGTTCATAAGTGATGCACATAGGGTTAGAGGCGACCACTGTTATTACAAAAGCGATCCACAAAACACTGTAGGCGGTCGATTTCAATGTAGAAGCGACACAAAGATACAGAAAGCGGCTGATTTTTGCTCAAAAGTGATGCAAAAATGGATAAAAGTGCCAAATAATAGTTCATATGTGACCAACAAAAGACCAAAAGCGATGCATAATAACCCAAAAGCGATCTGGAGAGTTTCAGGAGACAGAATGCAAATGTTAACCATAAGCGACCAATTTTACCATATGCGGTCTCTTTTTGTTCAAAAGCGAGCACTGTTTGTTCAAAAGTGGACCAAATTTAACCATAAGCGACTACTGTTTGCCCAAAGGTGAGCTGATTTAGCCCAGGCGATTGCTGTTTGATCAGAAGCGACCTGAATTACCAGAAGCACATTGTTGCAGTCCGGTTGTTGTTTTCTTCACCAAACGCTCCATTTTTCATCAAATTTAGGCAAATTTGTATTTAAAGTTTATGGAAACGGCATCTCAGATGCAATGGTGAGGTTAGATTTGGGCTAAGAGATCATCTACATACATTTTTAGCCAAATCTTTGCAAACTAGGGTTAGAAAAATGCAAATTTTTGCTACAAAAGCTTGCAAAAATGAAAGATTGGCGCTCCAAGAGATCTAAACTTCATAAAAACAACTCAAACAAGAGAGGTTAATCAAGGACGTGAGTCCCACTAGGTGTGCCAAATGTAGTTAGGGTAAAATTGCAAATCAGGGCAAATGAATAAACAGCAATGATAAAAACCCTAGCAATGCACAATGAAGCACAAGACAACATGAAAATTAAAATAACAAATGTAAATGCAAACCGATCTCCATGTCAAACTTGATTTATCTCCATTGCTCTTCTCCACCTCGCATGAGCATGCAAAATTTTGAAGGATTATTGTTGGAAGAATGTTGGGTGCTCACTTCTGCAGCATAACATTAAGATGAAGATGTTAGAATGAAGGATGCAAAGGCTCCAATGATATTTCAACAACATGTGGATACTTGAGGATCAATGCATGCTAATGATAATTTGGCAGAATAATGTTACTTGAAGCTCAATGCATGCTAATGGCTTATGAGGGGTTTGATTTATAAGAAAGGCTTGGTTCAAATGGATGGTTGAGATTAAAAAGCTAATTGATTGATGTGGATGGCTAGGATTGATTAGGTATTCCCACTCTTCAAGGGAGTTGTAGTCATTCGACAAGTGTCAAGGAGAATAGGGCTCATGTGTGCTTGTGTACATAAAAAGTACTACATATAAAAGATATTAAATAAAAGGCTATAGTACCACTTATCTTTTTTAAATGAAAGAGGCACACATGTTGGCTTAATGATAAGATAAATTAATTAAATAAATAAAATTTATTTAATTAATTGGAAAGTCGGCTTATAATGAAAACTTAATTCAAATAAAATATTTGAATTAGTTGGGATATGATTTGGATATTAATTAAATAAATAAAATTTATTTAATTAATTGGATAGTGGGATTAGGATATGATTGGGATATTAATTAAATAAATAAATTTATTTAATTAATTGGCTAAGTGGGATTAGGATGGGATTAAGTTGGGATTTAATTAAATAAATAAAATTTATTTAATTAATTAGCTAATGGATAAAGTGGGGTTAAGAGTGGGATTTAGGACAAAATGCTACATGATGTCTAGGATAATATTTTTGACTAGGTGTTGCAAGACATGGACAAATTTGGGACAAATTTGGGTGTCTATAGTTACCTTATTCTATTTGTATCATCATTCTTCTATATCTTCTCTCCTCTGATTTCATTGTTGTGTGTTGTCTTATGGACATAGCGTTGCGGTTGGTGAATTGGGGGCACCCTCCTATGTGACTGTCCCTAAGGCACTTGTTCTACGTGACATTTATACTGATGCGGACCTAGTGTCCCTTTCACAAGTGATAAAAAAAATTGGACTTAGTTCCTATATGACAATGGGGTTGTAACAAATTATTTGATGATTGGCTAGTGGAATCACTCCATGATTTCTCTATCTTGATTTTGATGTTGATGTTATCTTATCTTGATAACAACACTTTAACAATACTGCTGCTCTGTGCACTTTGTTGATTATGAATATTGCCTTGCTTGGCTCTTTCATGTAGTTGATCATATGCATTGTTGTTTATCATGGTTATTTGGACACTAACACTTTTCTTGCAGGGTTGTGTTTGTGGGAACATTCAGCGATGGTAAAGTACATGTCACCTCTGGGGGGCATGGGCCTTGCAAGAGCTTGTGTTCCCTTGTGTGTTTTCTTCCTACCTTAATATGCTTGATATCGGTACGCGATATCAACCACCTTAAGGTGGGGGCATATATAAGGTAAGCTGTCTACTTTAGATCATAGTAAAGCATGTTTGAACAATCTAAAAATCAAATCAATCATCTAATCCCTTTGCGGAGGTGAGATATTGAGCATATCCTTTTTCTCTTAAGCCCTCATCATGAGGCGGGGATGGTGTATTTCTCAAAGAGATTGCATTATCCTGTCATTTTCAAAAAGTCCTCATCGCAAGGCGAGGAGCGGTTTTGTGACTAACTCAACCCTTAAGCATGTTTTTGGTGGTTGTTGTGGTGAAGCCCAATCATCGGTGTGTGCCTGTAATGTGCCTGAGATGGTGATGAACCTAGCAATAGGAACACTCCATCGCTTGTCTACCCTATTTTCTCTGTGTCTTCAGCGTGTGTGTGTGTATGGCATGCTTGTTCTCAAAGTGCAAGACTGGTGGCAATGAGCTCCTCTACACTTTGGGATTTGTTTGGCATGTTTGTTCTCAAGGTGCAAGACCAGTGGTGAATAGCTCCTCTACACCTTGGGATTTTGTTTGGTGTGTCTATTCTCAAAAAGTGCAAGACCAGTGGTCAACTCCTCTAAACCTTTTAGGATTTGTTTGTTTACTTTCCTTGTACTTGCATTTTGCATTTCATATGGGAAAATCAAAAAGAAAATAATCACTACATTTATTGTATTCTCTATGCTCTGCATGTCTTCAATGTTGTCTTCTCCATGTTTTACGTGCCTGTAACTATCTTCTCTGTGTTTTGCATGCCTATCATTATCTTCAATGTGTTTGGTGTGTCTTCTCCATGCTTGGCATGTTTGTTTTGTTTTTCAACCTACTTTAATGCATGTATTGGCCTTGTGTTTAATTCTTACATTAAAGTGGGGGCTAAATGTTATGTCAGAAAAATGCACCCTTGGGGGCTTTTTCCTAAAGGTTTAGCTCCCAGGTCTTTAGATTTGCATATAGAGCATTTTGTATGTTAAATCAAACTCTCGATGAGAAAACCCTTGGGTCTTGTGACAAATAGGACCTAGGGGGCTGCAATTTAATGGATTTTGAGAAAAGATAGGGGGTGGACAAGGGCACTAGCGCCTTAGTCCAGTGCTATTTTAGGTCTGCCCTAACTTGAAATGTTAGTTTTGTGATCATTTTTTGGTCTCCAAGATGATATAATAAGTTTCAAATACAAAATTCTTGGTGGGAATCTTAATAGTTTCATATATAAGCATGTGTAGGTTATCATTCAGAACTAGAGAAGATTATTGTGAACTTGAGCTATTGGCATACTTGTGATTATCATTGTGTTGTAAAGCATAACATTGTTATTGTCTTTGTTTGCAGGTTGGATTACATCTTCTCCTAATGGCATTGAAGAGCTTCTTCCTTCCATGAGAGCTTCATCATCAAGGTATCATTTATTGCGCTTTATCAATCATTATCATTTATTTTTTGCCTCTGCCTCCCAAGGGGGCACACTCTCTCTGACAACAGTGTTTAGAAGACTTGAATGTCTCTCTGGGGCTTGACTGAGGCAAGCCTCTAAACACCACAACCCCCTCCCACACTCCTTGTGATTGCAGGTTACAGGTGTCAGATCTGGAGAAAGTGGAGTTACAGAGAAGGAAGGTAGACATTGAAGATTTCGGATCTAAAAAGAAGCAGACACTATTCAACATTTCAGGACAAGCACGCCATCAACTTTGTCCTCCAATTTTAGATCACAAAAAATAGAAGACATAGAAAAGATCAATGCCGGAAGGAGATCAAGACTTTACAGAATAAGTTGCACATTGGACTAGGGTGCCATCACCATTGTCCCTAAATTTTTCATTTTCTGACTGCAAAAAATAGACTTGAGTTAAGGTTCTATGCCTCTACTTATTTCCTATAGCATTTGTCGTAATTCATAAATTTGATTATTGTTTTGCTTAAATTAGGGTTTTAAGGGCATAAAGGCATTAATTGGCAATCTTGTGTGATCACATCTGAATTTCCTAGTAGAAAACCAAGTGGCAACTCAAATCTGGTAGCTGACTCTCCTCTTGATAGGAGAAGCACTCGGTTGAAAAAACCTTGGAATGTTTTGTGGAAAGGAGGACTCAAACTAAAACAAACATCAACCCTCCACTAAAAAAAACCCCATAAAACAAAAAGAAAAATAAAAATAAAATCATCATTGTCTTCATTGCATTCACTGTCTTCACTGTGTTTTGTGTGTCTTCAATGTTGTCTTCTCCATCTTTTGCGTGCCTGTTATTATCTTCTCTGTGATTGGCGTGTCTTCTCCATGTTTGGAATGTTTACTGGGTTTGTTGACCATACTTTAATGCATGTATTGGCCTTGCATTTATACATACATTAAAGTGGGGGCTAAATGTTATGTCAAAAAATGTCCCGTTGGGGGCTTTACCCTCTTAACGTTTAGCTCCCGAGTCTTGTTTATGCATTTAGAGCATTTTTCATGATAATTTGACATCCCGATGAGCAAACCCTGAAGTTTCATGGCAAATGGGACCTAGGGGATGCACTTGACATAAGTCCTTCCTGAAATAGGGGGGAGGACTTGGGCGCCTGTGCCCTAGTCCTGCCTTATTTTTTAGGTCAGGACCAACTTTGGAGTGTCAGTTTATGACCATTATTTAGGTCCTATGTCGACAAAATAAGTTTCAATTACAGAATTCTTGGCAAGAATTTTTGTAGTTGCATATATAAGCATGATTAGGTTATCATTTGTAAACTAGAGAGGGCAATTGTGAACTTTATGCATTCTTGTGATTAGAGCATTCAAAATATTCATTGTGTTGCAGAGCAGAGCATGGTTATTGTGATTGTATTTACAGATTTGGCATCCATCTCCTCATGGCATGAAGAGCATCTTCCTTCCATGATATCTTCACTACAAGGTGATATCAATTGTGTTTTCAATCATTTATCATTTGGATTTTGCCTCTATCCCATAGGGATATGCACTCTTTATTTGACAACAGTGTTCAGAAGACTTGAATGTCTCTCCAAGGCTTGACTAAGGCAAGCCTCTAAACACCACAACCCCCAACCCATTTTTTCGTGATTACAGGTTACAGGTTGCAGTGGCAGAAAAAATGGAGTTGTAGGAGAGCAGTGCAGACTATCAAAATTGTAGATCAGAAGAGAAAATAGGGACCTGGACTTGGGCGCCCGTTTATTAGTCCTCCAGATTATGCAACTAAAGAATCTCTGGAACAACATCAACAAGTGCAGACAAGATTCCTAGATCCCAACAGAAATGGTGGCACTGAACTAGGGTGCCCACTCATTAGTCCCTGACTTTTCCATTTTCTGAACTTTGAAATCTAGTACACATTTGATTATCATTTGATATCTCTATGTCCGAGCATTTTTTGTAATTGTTCTATTTACTTTTGAATTTGCATAATTAGGGTTTTGAGCATAAGTGGGCTTAATTGAACAAAATCACATAATCCCAATCTTTTGCTATGTTCTGAGTGACCAAAGGCCTATGGTAGACTCCCTACTCAGCTGAAGTCCTTGAATGTTTAGTGGAGAAAGGAGGATTTACACAAACTAGCAAAATCAACCCTAAAAAAAATCATCCTCATTTTTTCCATATTAAACAAACACTATCCAATGTGAACAGTGACTTAAAATCAAAGGGCATTAGGTCATGTATAGGAGGCTCTACCTCTGATGCCATCCATGACAAAACATTTGATCCTTACCCTATTTGGTTTGACTTCTGAATTTAAGAATCATGTATTTCTATTTCTTTATCCTTACAATGCCTTGGTGGGATTACTTCCAGATTCTCTTGCTATTGACCCATATCCTAATCAACACCTTTATCTTCAGGACCCTCCTCTTGTGTAGGTGGTTGTTGGTCTACATGTGATGTCCCATCCTACTTATCTCAACCTACCTCACCATCAAGGTTTCCCTCAACTTGTTCTTTTGGCTAATCTAGATCCTGAATATTCCGATGAGGGCTCTCTATGCTTAGCCTTTGACTTACCTCCTCGTCAGTCTCCTTATCTCCTTGTGTATGTTGTCTAGATGCAAACTTATGTTGTTCATGCCCTTCTTCATCTATCTAGACATCTTGTTGTGTATCCCCGATCTGGATGTCTATATCCATCTATGCATCCTACATGTGTATTTGGTTGTCCATATCAATTTCTTCTTCTTCTTCTTCATCCCCATCCCCAAGCTGATATGACAAATCTATTACTCTCAGACTGGTAATGGTGTCTATTAGGACATCCAGATGCCCTATTGGTACCTCCACTTTAGGGGACTTGGGCTTTTAACTTTCTCCACCATCATGTCCTCACTGAACTTAATCTCTAGTTATAGGTCCAGTATGCCTTAGTAAGCTCTCTATGGGATGGGCAGTCACATCTCTAGTTATCTCATCATTGGTCAAATCAATAATTTGACTCAAAGGTAAAGGCCAATTGGCCTTCTTTTCCAATGCCTCTATTCTTTCCTCTTTGGCTAGTTCACTTTTTAGCTTGATGATATCTATTGCTGGCACATTGTGTTGTAATTCTTTAGCTATATGCAAAGTAGGATCAGGATGCCCTCTCGTTAAAATGTTAGTTTCTTGGGAGGTAGACCCTCTCATCATTGGGCCTTGATATCTCTTTTGTTTAGGGATATTTACTCCCTTTAGCACATCATCATGCCCCTTTTCTATCTCTACATTTGTATGTTCTTTCTCCTTTGTTTCTACAACCTTGGGCATGGATATAGGAATAGCTACTAGGGGCACATCCCTAGGAGGTGATGGCATGGTAGCAATAGTGATATCCTCTCTAGTAAATTCCTTTGTAGCCCTTGATGATCCTAGTTGAGCCAACCTAGTCTCCATGACATGTCTTTATGTATAAGGAAATCACCAAAATCTTGCTCATCACTGTCTGTCATTTTCTTTTTCTTGTCAAAGGTGATGTCAATCCCCTTAGTCTTCAATTCATTAATCCTTTTATTTATCCAATTCTTGTTTATCCCCATCACTTTGGTTGTGATATCATAAATGGAGGTTTCATCTTCCTTAGTCCAATCAAGGGGAGCTAGGGGATCATTATATATTTTCTTATCCTCATATTCAGGATCTACAATATCTTTATCATCCACCTTAATCTGGGGTGGTACCTCTGGATATCCTATAGTTCTCATTTGGTTTAGGGTCAGTCTTTGATACCCCCTCTTCCTTACTTCATACTCATAATCACAATTTTCCCAAAAGTCCTCTAGGTGGGTGACATTTTTTATATTTCTTATTGATAAATCTTTCTAACCTATGATAAGGATCATAATCCCTCACCAAGGGGAACAGATGTAAGTGTAACATTTACAAATCTACCTCTACCAGCTTTGCATTGTTGATTGACCCACACACAAACTAGTTGATGTCCAGAGGGAATTTAATATTTCCTCTATGCTCCTTCCTCTTATATGCTTCAAATGCTGGGATGGTCTATCTGACTACTTCCATTAGGACCACCCTATATGTTGGATACTTGAGAAGCATGAATGGGTTTCTAGTGAAACCTTCCATCCTGATGTATGAATAGGATGGGAATTGGATGAACCATGTCCCATGAGGGTGTATCCTCTCCTGAGCTACTAATGACAGTTGTTTAGCTCTATCTCCTTCCATGAGCCAGACTAGATACATAATAAAACACTCATTTACTACTTTAAAATGTTGAATGGTTTGCCTTCTCTCTAATTCAGGATAGTTCTCCCAAGAGGTTTTCTCATGAGGTAATTTCCCTAACCTTCCAAAAGTTTGTAATCCATCAAATGTTGACTTGCATGCACAAGCATAAACAAAGTATGAAGCCATGCAAAAAACTCTATCCTTCTTCCTCCATTTTACCATTTTCTCATACATAGCATCACTAATGATCTTGGCCTACTACACAGTCTGCTTCTTATCAATTACCATACGGATCAAACCATACATCCATGAATCAAAGTTTCTTAAGTTATCCTTCCTGCTCATCCGACAGAGTAATAGTATCATATATTAGATTTCAAGGGAGAAATCATATTCATATAGATGCTGGGGCATTTTGGATACAACCTTCTTTTTATTTCCTAGATCTCTCCATCCTAAGAAAATGACTTTCCTACTACTCGTGAGATTTCCATCATACTCTGTAGCAAATGCCTTCAGATCCGACACATACATACTCCTGGGTTTTGGCAAATTGAAAGCCTCTGAAATGCCATCTACCAAGAGGTTGTCATACATCCATCCTTGATGTTTGACCCTTTGAGTAACCACATTATAGTGCTCTGCACACTCAACCAACAATTCTAAAGCCTTGACAGCATATGGGAATCATGTCACATAAAACATCCCCATGGCTACTATATTCTTCATAATGGTCCGCTCTGAATCCTCATTCTGAAAGCATCTAGATCTACACGACCACAGTGTGTATCCTTTGCAAATCCATACTTATTGCACATAGTCTTTGCCCTAAGAAACATATCCTCTTTGAACTTTGCATCACATTTATCTATACGGGGTTGCATCTTGACCTACAAATTAAAAATGTCCATGTGTTAAACTAGGGCCTATGTCATACTAGGGTTAACACTTTCTATTTTCTATAAGTGAATAAACATGGCATTCTCAGGGGTGATTCCTCTTGTTGAATTGTTTCATTGTGACTAGCTGCATCTCTACTTCAACTGCCTTGGCCTTAGTAGCTGATTGAACTGAATACCTGTCAATCTCCATAGGAAACTTAATCCCTGACTTTTTCAATTCCATCTATTTATTATGTACAACAATTAATTGTCTGCATAATTCCATTAGAATCACCTTATCACTTGGATATTTAGGCAACATATATGGATAACTTGGATAGTATTCAACTCTCAAATAAGAAAAAGTAGGAAATTGGAGAAATAAACAATCCAAAGAACTAACCACTTCCCATGCATTATTTGATACCCTTTTCTATTTTAGCTCATCATTCCATAAGCACATGAAAACTAAAAAGAAGGCATCATTCACCATCTGAAAGTGGTGAATAGACCCTTTTAGAGTTACTTGTGGATAGTATTAAAAAATTGGCACCAACCTCCGATCACCATGCTGAGTAAGACCTAGAAATATCCTCATGGATGCAGCTGTATATACCAAATATGAGGTCATATAGAACTTAAATGTTGTATTGACCTTAATCAACTGATCATGTAGAAAATTGCTCATTTTCTCCCCCCAGAATATGTTATGTTTCCCTTTGAGAATAACCCTAATGTAGGTGTACATCCATTTGTGAAATTTAGAGGAAGAAGGAAGACCTCTGACTCTGCTCAACAAAGTGATTAGATCACTCACTTCTTCTATAGAATCACTCCTCAGGAGTTCCTTGGGCCATCTTGACTGATTGCTCCTAGGAGTTTTCAACCATTTGCTATTAATGTGCTTCTTTGTAGATTCAACATCAATCTCAAAATCCTTCTGACCTTTAGCAAAGTCAATTTCCCCAACATTCTCTATAGGTGGACTCATGAAAATCTTATCAAGGAACTTGACATCTAGTCTCATGATAACTTTCCCCTAAGAATCAGTTACAGTTCTGGTATTCTTATTACAGTGGCTTGCCACTTGGAGGACAAATTCTATATTATTAGCCACCACAGGAAAAGATGCTACCAGGTGTATATTGCTATGAATGATCTTCTGCATATAGCGGGGAGGATTAGCTTGTTTAGTTCTTTCCACAAATTTTGCCATATCCACATGTCCTATCTTTGTATCCCTGATCTCATCTACATTAGACTACACTAAAGTGACAGAGAAAACCCCTTGGTATTTGTACTTCATGATCTTGGATTTGGATGGAAATGGCTCTGACATTGGCTTTGAAGAGAACACTGGAAACATTGTCGATCATAGCTACTTGATGAAACTGCAAAAGTTCATGATCTCGTAGTTAGGGGAAAAATTGGCAAATTAGGGACACTGCAAATTGATGATCATGAACATAGGAATATGCTTGAAAGGGCTTGAGAGTGTGTAAGTCAAGAAATTTGGTGAAAGCGG
This sequence comes from Cunninghamia lanceolata, assembly GCA_027924645.1. Taxonomy (NCBI): domain Eukaryota; kingdom Viridiplantae; phylum Streptophyta; class Pinopsida; order Cupressales; family Cupressaceae; genus Cunninghamia; species Cunninghamia lanceolata. Next base: position 15,333,041 of record BSBN01001215.1, on the reverse strand, counting down.
GTCAAAGGTATCATTTTGCAAAAATTCCTAGTGTAAAGAAAAATTTCAGGAAAACATGCATGAGCAGTCATTTTGACCACTCTTGCATCTGGGAGTAATGCATTATGTAAGGGCAGCCAATTTGACCACCTCTATAGGTAGGTTAAAAGCTAGGTTCCATGTAGGAGTGGTCAAAATGACCACCCTTACTTGTTAAGGGTATAAACTTTTTGATAGATGCAATGGCGGTCATTTTGACCGCTCTTGCATTTAGGGTTTTATGCATTGAAAGTTCAACCAACATTTTCGCCTAATTTTACATATGGGAAAAACATACAAGGTTTATGTAGGGGTGGCGAAAATAGCTACCCTTACATGTGAGTATCACAAAAGGTAAGGCAGATGTATCGGTGGGGTTTTTAACTACCAATACATGTCAATGGCACAGTAACGTGAAGTATGGATAACAAACTTCACCATCCATACTATCCTAAAAACCTAGGGTTTGATAGATACGAACGATGATATTCACCGATTAAAATTTAAACAAAAACAAAACTAAAAACCTAAGACACACAAACCCTAGAACAAAAACACCATTTAAAAGTAAAATGAAGAATCTTAAAATGATTCAGAGAGAAATGTCATAAGACATAAACCAAAAAACTAGCAAAATTTAAAATGAAAAGAATGATTTCTTAATGAAAATCACGACAAGGAAAAATGAGAAAAACTCACTCGACAAAAATAGAACTTGATCTCGATGAAGATACATTTTAACAGGTTCACAAGGGTTTTGATTCGCCTCAAGGGAGGTTTTCAGAAGAAGAATAAATCAGAAATAACAATTAAAAGTGTTTAAAAATGTTTTAAAAGAGCTATAATAAAACACCACATGAGTGCCATTAATGCACTTGACTTAAACTAAAGATGCATGGATGACAATTGTCACCGCCCTTGCATAACAAAGGAAAAATAAAAACACCTGCATGAGTGGTTAAAACCACTGCTTATGCAGGTTAAACTTTACACTTGAGATACTTGCACGAGAGGTTAAAATGACCACTCCTGCAAATTTAAGACCAAAACATGTTCAGGCATTCAAAAACACCACCCTTGCATGAGGAAGAAATAAGTTACATGTAGGAGTGGTCATAATCACCACTTGTGCATGTAAACTATAGAAATTTTTCTAACACTCTAAAAAGATCAAAATTGATATTTTGACAAGCTTATAACCGAGTCAACTTCACGAACTTTGAGGAACCGACCTAGGGGAATGTTACAAGCTATTCTTAGGTGTCGAATGACTTCGCATGAGATCAAGAAAACTTGCCTCGAAATGCAAACTTAGAGTGTAGGCCATGAAACAGACAAGTTTCATAGGGGTCATCCTACAAAATGAGCGCAGTTGATTTTGAGGACAACATCTAGCTCTAACTGGGGAACTGTTGTGCCTCGCACACATGCCCCATTCAAAAATGGGGACCCCCTCTTTTGATTTGGCTTGAGAGTCGTTGGATCTTTTCATCTCCTAAGTGATTGAATGGTCAAAGTGTAATTTGACCTTGATTGAAGGATGGTATTGAAAAATCACTTCAAAATCTGCTAGGTTGAATCCTTATTTTTCTTCTGAAGGCCTTGGAATGACCTTTTATGCTAGATTGCCCTTCAACCAACCTTTGCACTAAATTCTCACTTGTCTGACCTTAGCGCTAAATTCCTATCTGTCTGACCTTTGCACTGGATTATCTTTGGTGCAAGAGTCATGTTTTGTTTATGTTTTTAATAAGGCTTTTTAAGCCACATCATGTTTGTCATAAGGGTTTTTGTCAATTTGGTAACTAGACTTATGTAGACCATGTTTCAGTCAAGTTTGATGTAATAACACAATGAAAATAGGTAGTTTTCTTGTGAGAGGAGAAACCCAATGGCTAACTGACTTTCAAAATCAGTTTGTACAGTTGGGAGGGATGTAAACAAGGGTATCAAGCCTTTTATAGGCAAGAAGTTGGATGTAATGACATGAATGAAGGAATGAATGAATGAAGATCTAGATTTTTGGGTGTGTTGAAACATTGTTCTTTCTGAGTATTTCTCTGTAACAATCATTCTGTATGGCCTGTATAGATAGGTGATTGCCTAAAATAGACTAGAGATGTTCCTATGTTGAAGTAGCTTTCATTTAGAAGTAGTCTGGTGTCTTGAAGTGTTGTAGTTTGTGAGATATTGTTCTTTCTGCAAAGACTGGTTTGAAAACCTAGAAACTAGAGTTATGTGAATAAATGGACTGTATCTCCTCTGTCCACTGAAATCAAGATTCTCATGTTTAGTGTGATGGAGGAATATAGTATAAATTTTGTGCTTTCTGTGGTTTTGGTCAAACACCCAAGGATCCAAGGAGGTTGGGCATGAGTTGACTAGGCATCTCTATGTGACTAGTCTTTGAAATGATAGATAGAGTGTTGTGAATGGAGTGACCAAATTGATGGTTGATCTAGTGTCTGCAGAGGATTGTAGACCCTTTCCATTCTATCAAGTTTTATCTCTATCTACTAGTTTGATGTATGTGAGTTGCAAAGTTACAGAGTTGCCATCGGCGTAACATAACCCCTTGGGGAAACTTGTGGAAGTTATACCAATCAAAGTGTTGGGCCAATAAGAGGTGTATCGGCGAAGGATGAAAGAAGTCTCGCTGAAGAAACATACATCCATGCAAGTTTTGTACCGGTTCACCGAACGTATATTGCAAATGTATATCACAAAAGCATGTTGAGAATGTATGTTGAGAATGCACCTTTCGTCGGATACAAAAGGTGACCGGCCATAACAGTGAAATAGAATGTATGTTGAGAATGCATGTTTCATCAGATACAAATGGTAACTAGCCGTAACGGTGAAATCAAGGTAAAGAAACTTTAGTCTACCAGTAATAGCAAGTCAGGCCAAGCATATACTAAGTTGGTATATCAGTGTATTGGGAGGACACACAAGGAGTTCATCGATGATCAAAGTCTGGCCGATAAGGTCACAACTAACCGCCACAGTTAAGGCAAGTGGAAACTTAACCGCCATCGGGGTATCGGTAGGAGGCCAGAAGACACTGCCGATGGAAGAAGTCTCTCTGAAGACAAAGTGAAGTCAAGCTATCAGGGAGAGTTGGGAGATCAAGGAGATAAATAGCAAGGTGGCCGATGGGGTATGTTTGGCCGACAAGAGTAGATCGCCAAGACATAGGCCTCCCTCTCACCGATCATAAGTTTGATCAATTGTGCGCTTCCACTGTGCACTCTACATCATATTGGTATCAGAGCCAATACTTGAATTGGAGCAGTGAATGTCAGACGAGGAGATAGAAACTGAGGCTAGCACAATGCCTCCCAAGTCTATGAGCCAAGAAGCCATCAAGCAGATAGTAGAGGAGATGCTTGAAGCAAGGTTGAAAGAAGAGAGGTCCAAAGGCAAGAGTAAAGAGGATGGAAGTGCTTCTAATGTAGAAGAAGAAGAAGAGGTAGAGGAGAGCCCTCAAGAACAAGATATGTCTGTAGATCAAAAGGCATTCTTGAATGCACTCAAAGGTGCTCATGGAGATAGTGGCATTCCAAAGATGGATGTGATGAGACCTAGTGTCTCAAGTTATTTCTTGGAACCTCTTTCTATATATGGGTCGTCGGCCACACTCAAGTTATCAGGTATACTTACTATATCGGCTAACCTTAGTAATGTAAATCTGAAGTCATGTGTCACCCCGATGGATGTTTCCTATTAGCATGAGTCTAGTGATCAAAGAGACATTGGAGGCTTTGTCTGATGGTTGATGTCTCAGCGATGCCCTTTTCCTATCGATGTGAGATCTACTATCGGTCAAGCCTTGTGGAGTCTTTCCGATGGGAACTCTCTCACCAATGGTGTTTTCTTCTAATGATCGGCGAGAGGACATCTATCAATGTAGCTTAAAGATTTTGGGCCAATGCATAGTGGTCACTCTGATGAAGGTTTGTGTTGGCGTCGGATGGTGAAAGTTATCCCGATGAGCTGTTGACTATTATTGTCGACAACAAAATTGCCGACAATAGACTTACTATTTGTTTGGGCTTATAAACTAATGTGTCCAAGTTACCTGATTCATGTGGGACTATTGGTCACACCAGAATGTGAACAGTTGTGACAGTTGGCTGAAATTGATGCTGGAGAAGTCAGATGAAATGGTTAGGGCAGATGTTAATAAATGGTTCTTCACTTGCAAACTAAATATAGAAATCTGATGGAGTCGTCGAGTGATGGGTAGTTGAAGAGATTCAATTATATGGTTCATTCTGTAGATTTACAGAGTGTGTGTTGAACTGAATATAATCTGAGAATCGATACTTGAGCATGAGAGCTAAGATCTTTATTGTAATTGTAAAGTTTATTATAATAAAGATTATTTCTTATGGTGGTGGGTTTTTTACCCGAAAGGGTTTTCCCATGTAAATCGTGTGTCATTCTCTGTATCTTGTTTGTTTATTCTATTTTTTTCTAGTGTATTCATCTGTGTATTAAATTGAAAGTTACCTGTCTGCATTATCCCCTTTGAATTAACATTAGGGAAGTTGTATTCCACACCTCTGCTTTCCTTACAAGTGGTATCAGAGCCTGGCCCGTTGTGTTATCCTTTTTGGTAGGTTGGGTTTTTTGTGTTAGTTTAGTGAGTGGGAGTTCTGTAGAGGTCTTTTCTATTAAATAAGATGGCAAGTACATCGGGAAAAATAGACATTGAAAATCTGAAGTCATGTGTCACCTCGATGGATGTTTCCTATCGGCGTGAGTCTAGTGATCGAAGAGACGTTGGAGGCTTTGTCCGATGGTTGATATCTCAACGATGCCCTTTTCCTACCGGTGTGAGATCTACTATTGGTCAAACCTTGTGGAGTCTTTCCGATGAGAACTCTCTCACCGATGGTGTTTTCTTCTAATGATCGGCAAGAGGACATCTATCAATGTAGCTTAAAGATTTTGGGCTGATGCATAGTGGTCACTCCGATGAAGGTTTCTGTTGGCGTCGGATGGTGAAAGTTATCCCGATGAGCTGTTGACTGTTATCGTCGGCAACAAAATTGCCGATGATAGACTTACTGTTCATTTGGGCTTATAAACTAATGTGTCCAAGTTATCTTGATGCATGTGGGACTATTGGTCACACCAGAATGTGAACAGTTGTGACAGTTGGCTAAAATCGATGCTAGAGAAGTTAGATGAAACAATTAGGGTAGATGTTAATAAACGGTTCTGCACTTGCAAACTAAATATAGAAATCTGATGGAGTCGTCGAGTGATGGGTAGTTGAAGAGATTCGATTATATGGTTCATTTTGTAGATTTGCAGAGTGTGTGTTGAACTGAATATAATCTGAGAATTGATACTTGAGCATGAGAGTTGAGATCTTTATTGTAATTATAAAGTTTACTATAATAAAGATTGTTTCTTGTGGTGGTGGGTTTTTTACTTGAAAGGGTTTTCCCATGTAAATCGTGTGTCATTCTCTGTATCTTGTTTGTTTATTCTATTTTGTTTTGGTGTATTCATCTATGTATTAAATTGAAAGTTACCTGTCTGCATTATCCCCTTTGAATTAACATTAGGGAAGCTGTATTCTGCACCTCTGCTTTCCTTATAGGATGTTCCTACATTCAATGGGAAACTAGATGGAGATGCCCTCATGGATTGGATTAAAGCCATGTGCAACTATTTTGACTTCAAGGAGTATAGTGACAGTAAGAAAGTCAAGTTTGCTAAGACAAGATTGAGAGGTTCTGCCCTAGTTTGGTGGAACTATATGCAACGTGAAAGAGAGAAAGTTGGAAAGAACCCTATCACCAAATGGAGTAGAATGGTGACCATGTTAAGAGACAAGTTCATGCCATCTGATTATGAGTTGTAGACCATTAGGAAGTTTAATCATCTCAGACAAAAGGATATGGATGTGGCTACATATACTGAAGAAGTTCATAGATTGAGCATGAGAGTCAATCACAAGGAGGAGGAGAAAGAGATGGTGGCCAGATATCTCGATGGCTTGAGGTATAACATACAAGATGAATTTAGTATGGTGGTTCCTAAAATAGTGGATGAGTGTTTACAATTAGCCTCTAGGGTAGAGGAGAAGTTGAAAAGAAAGAGTGATCAAAACACCAGAGGAAGAGGTGGCAGAAATAATAGGGGAAGAGGTAGTTTTGGTAGAGGATAGTCAAGTAGAAATAAAAATCCAAGTCAACAAGAGTCTCATTCTGATGTAGACCATAGAGGTGGTGGTTTTAGAGGTTGGAGAAGACCAAATGGCAGAGGACCTGGAGTTTTTACTGGTAGATGCTATGGCTGCAATCAAGTAGGCCATACCATGAGCAAATGCCCTGAGAAGGCAACTAGTTCCCATGATGGTGGAAGAAGGAATTAGTTATTGAAAGATAATGATTGCCAAAGTGTGAATTCACCCATTGGTAGTGCTGGACCATTCCTTGAAGGAGAGAACATGATGATCAAGAGGACCTTGATGAAGATGCCATTGAAACAAGAGACCCCACAAAGGAAGACTCTCTTCAGAACCCAAGGTATAGCATATGGTAAGCTTTGTAAAATCATTGTTGATTCAGGTTCTACTGAGAATGTGGTGTCTACTAAAATAGTAGAGAAGTGTAAGTTGAAAAGGCTGCCCCATGTTAGTCCTCATAAGATCTCTTGGTTGAATAAGAGTCAAAATTACATGGTAGAAGAACAAACTTGGGTTGAGTTTGAGATAGGTGATTATAAGGATAAGGTACTATGTGAGATTATTCCTATGGATTCTTATCACCTTCTTCTTGGACGTCCATGGTAGTATGATGTGAAGGCACAACATGATGGTGAGAAGAACACATACCTCATCACCAAGAATGGAAGGAAGTTTAGGATGGATCCTATGCAAGAGCAGATTGGAGAGAGGAGTAATGACACCAATACCATGATGGTTAGTGGAAAAGAGTTCTTACACCTCATGAAGGAGAAGGATACCCAAGGGTATGCCTTGGTAATAAAGCCTAAAGATGAATCAGGTCAGCAGGACAAAAAGCAGAAAGAGATTCCACTAGAAGTGCAGCAATTGTTGGATAAGTACCAAGATCTTCTGGTAGAGGATACTCCTAACTCCTTACCACCCATGAGAGGTATAAGTCATCAAATTGACTTGATCCCAGGTGCCACATTGCCTAATAAGTCTGCCTATAAATTGACACCACAGCAAAATGAGGAGGTGAGTAGACAAATTCAAGAACTCTTAGAGAAAGAATTGGTTAGAAAGAGTCTTAGTTCATGTGCAGTCCCTAGTGTATTTGCTCCAAAAAAAGATGGGAAATGGAGACTATGTACGGATTCAAGGGCCATAAATAAGATCACAATAAGGTATAGATTCCCTATGCCAAGGATTGAGGATCTTTTGGACTATCTTGGAGGGTCATGTTATTATTCAAAGATTGATTTGAAATTTGGGTATCATCAAATCAGAATTAGGCAGGGAGATGAATGGAAGATTACCTTCAAGACAAATGAAGGTCTCTATGAGTGCTTGTCATACCATTCAGCCTTAGCAATGCCCCAAGAACATTCATGTGTTTGATGAATGAGGTACTTGTTGAATTCATTGGCAAATTTGTAATTGTTTATCTTGATGACATACTTATTTTCAGTAGGACAAAAGAAGAATATGTGAAGCATCTTGAGAAGTTACATGAGAGTAAGTTGATGATCAACTTGGATAAGTGTGATTTCATGAAAACTAAACTTGTGTACCTAGGTTTTGTGATTTCTAATGGTTGTTTGAAGATGGACCCCACAAAGGTTGAGGCCATTCTCAATTGGCCTACCCCTAGGACAGTGGGAGATGTTAGAAGCTTCCATGGCTTGGCAACTTTTTATAGAAAGTTCATTAGAGGATTTAGTCACATAAGTGCTCCTATTCTCAACACCATCAAGGGTGGAATAAAATGCAAATTTCAATGGACAAAGCAAGTAGATGATAGCTTTTAATTGTTAAAGAAGAAAGTGGCTGAATTACCTACGTTGGTACTCCCAGCTTTTGACAAAGTTTTTGTAGTGGAATGTGATGCAAGTTAGTAAGAAATAGGTGTTGTTCTTAGTCAAGATGGACATCCAGTGGCCTTTTTTGAGAGAAGTTGAATGAGGCTAAACAAAGGTATTCTACCTATGACCTAGAGCTTTATGCAATGGTGCAAGGTCTCAAAAAGTGGAGACACTATTTCCTGCCCAAAGAATTCATTGTTTTTACTGATAACCATGCTCTTAGCTTTCTAAATAGTCAAGAAAATTTGAATCATAGGCATGTTAAGTGGATGGAACAATTGTAGGCCTATACCTTCGCTATTAAGCATAAAAAGGGTGTTGCCAACAAAGTGGCTGATGTTTTAAGTAGAAGGATGCTTGTCATACATGAAGTACAGATGGAAAGCAAGGGGATAGACTGTTTGAAGGAGTTATATAAGGAGGATACAGATTTCAAGGCTGCTTATGAAGTTTGTGCTAATTTGGTGAACACTTTTCATGGTGAATATTCAGATTTTGTGTTGCAGGAAGGTCTCTTATTCAAGGGTAGTTTGCTATGTGTTCCTAAGTATTCAATGATAGATAACTTCATCAAAGAGAAACACAATGTAACCTTAGGAGGGCACTTTGGGTTGGACAAGACTTTGGAACAAGTCACTAGATTCTAATATTGGCCAAAAGTATAGTCGAATGTAAGGAGATATGTTGCAAGTTGTACCATATGTCAAAAGGCCAAGGGCATGTCTTCTAATGCTGGTTTGTACCAACCCCTCCCTATTCCCAACAGGCCTTGGGAGAGCATTAGTATGGATTTTGTACTTGGTCTTCCTAAGACAACAAGGGGTGTGGATAGTGTTTTTGTCATTGTGGACAAATTTAGTAAGATGGCTCATTTTGTGCCATGCAAATGCACAAATGATGCATCTCACATTACAGGTCTCTTTTTCAGAGAAGTGGTTAGAATCCATGGTTTGCCCCTTTCAATTGTCACTAATAGAGACTCCAAGTTTGTTGGCTATTTTTGGAGGACCTTATGGAGAAAATTGGGAACACGATTGTCTTTCTCATCAGTCTACCATCCCCAAACTGATGGTCAAACTGAGATTGTTAATAGGTCCTTAGGAAACCTTCTCAGATGCCTTACCAAGTGGCATGGGTTGGCATGGGACTTGGTTATCAATCAAGCTGAGTATACTTACAATGATTCAGTGAATAGAAGTATTGGGAAGAGTCCATTTGAAATTGTTTATGGTTTCCATACAAGAGGACCACTTGAACTCAAAGATCTCCAAGGTTGGGATAAGAGGAGTGCTCTCGGAGAAGATTTTTCTGCCACCATGAAGGCAGTTCATGATCAAGTCAAAGTTCAGTTGGAAAAAGTAATCTCCAAATACAAGGATAGGGCAGATCTCAGAAGGAGAGATGTACAGTTCAAGGTGGGAGATTTGGTGATGGCCTATCTATGGAAGGAAGGGCTGCCTAAAGTACAACCAACCAAGCTTCTGATGAAGAAAATAGGACCATGCAAGGTAGTGCATAAGTTTGGTCCAAATGCCTATGAAATAGAATTGCCATCCGGTCTTGGTATTTCTCCCATATTCAATGTTTTAGACCTCTTTCCATTCAGACGTCAATTGAATGCTAAAGATGGATTAGATGTTGTGATTGAAGATGAAGATTGGGTCAGATATCTACCTCCAAGTAAGCCTTTGCAATTGGAATGCATCTTAGATTCCAATGTTGTCAAAAAGACAAGGAAGGGTGTGTACAGGGAGTACTTGGTCAAGTGGCAAGATCTTCTAGATTCAGAGGCTATATGGATGAGTGAGGTAGACATTTTGAAGCATGGGAAGACACTCCAACAGTTGGCAACTCAAGGGACTTGAGTTTTTCTTGCAGGGGGAGTATGGTGCAGGAGTCATGTTTTGTTTATGTTTTCAATAAGGCTTTTTAAGCCACATCATGTTTGTAATAAGGTTTTTTGTCAATTTGGTCACTAGACCTATGTAGACCATGTTTTGGTCAAGTTTGGTGTAATAACACAATGAAAACAGGTAGTTTTCTTGTGAGAGGAGAAACCCAACGGCTAACTGACTTTCAAAATCAATTTGTATGGTTGGGAGGGATGTAAACAAGGGTCTCAAGCCTTTTATAGGTGAGAAGTTAGATGTAATGACATGAATGAAGGAATGAATGAATGAAGATCTGGATTTTTGGGTGTGTTGAAACATTGTTCTTTCGAGTATTTCTTTGTAACAGTCATTCTGTACGGCCTGTACGGATAGGTGATTGCCTAAAACTGACTAGAGATGTTCCTATGTTGAAGTAGCTTTCATTTAGAAGTAGTTTGGTGTCTTGAAGTGTTGTAGTTTGTGAGATATTGTTCTTTTTGCAAAGACTGGTCTGAAAACCTAGAGACTAGGGTTCTGTGAATAAATGGACTGTATCTCCTCTATCCACTGAAATCAAGATTCTAATGTTCAGTGTGATGGAGGAATATAGTGTAAATTTTGTGCTTTCTTTGGTTTTGGTCAAACACCCAAGGATCCAAGGAGGTTGGGCATGAGTTGACTAGGCATCTCTGTCTGACTAGTCTTTAAAACGATAGACAGAGTGCTATGAATGGAGTGACCAAATTGATGGTTGATCTAGTGTCTACAGAGGATTGTAGACCCTTTCCGTTCTGTTGAGTTTTGTCTTTGTATACTGGTTTGAAGTCTGTGAGTTGCAGAGTTACAGAGTTGCCATCGGCATAACACAGCCCCTCAGGAAAACTTGTAGAAGTTATACTAATCAAAGTGTTGGGCTGATAAGAGGTGTATCGGTGAAGGACGAAGGAACTCTCGCCGAAGAAACATACATCGGCACAAGTTTCATACCGGTTCACTGAATGTATATTGCAAATGCATATCACAAAAGTATGTTGAGAATGTATGTTGAGAATGCACCTTTCATCGGATACAAAAGGTGACCAACTGTAACGGTGAAATAGAATGTATGTTGAGAATGCACCTTTCGTCAGATACAAACGGTGACTGGCTGTAAACGGTGAAATTAGGGTAAAGAAACTTTAGTCTACTAGTAATAGCAAGTCAGGCCAATCATATACTAAGTTGATATATCAGCGTATCAGGAGGACACACAAGGAGTTCACTGATGATTGAAGTCTGGCCAACAAGGTCACGACTAACCACCATGGTTAAGGTAAGTGAAAACTTAACTGCCATCGAGGTATTGGCAGGAGGCCAAAAGACACCGCTGATGGAAGAAGTCTCTCTAAAGACAAAGTGAAGTCGAGCTGTCGGGGAGAGTTGGGAGATTGTGGAGATAAATAGCAAGGTGGTCAATGAGGTATGTTTGGCTGATAGGAGTAGATCGCCAAGACATAGGCCTCCCTCTCACCAATCATAAGTTTGATCAATTGTGCGCTTCCACTGTGTGCTCTGCATCAATCTTCCAATTGACCTGGTGCTAAAAACTATTGTTACCAACTTTAGCGATGATTTCCCCTTCGACAGAATTCTGCACTAGATTTAACCTTCTCTGACCTACGCTAAATCTAGCAATCACCAACTAAGTCAGACAACCCCAAAATGTCCCCAAGTCAGATGAAATACAAACACCCACAAACTGTGCCAACCAAACTCAGTGCTAAATGAAGTCTTGTCTGATTAGATCTGACACTCCCAAATTCTCCGCTAGGTCTGAGCTGAGAGAAAATCATGTAAACCCTAAAATTGGCAGGTCGCACACCTGCACATTAATGATGATTTCACCAGGGGGATATAAGGGAGAAATCTTCTATTTTTTTAACCATTTGTGTTCATTCAAATGGGATTTTTGGAGCGTCATTCTCATCTTTGCTATTGAACTACCCCAAGCTTGAACCCACAACCTACCTACAATCCAAACGTGCCTTCGCATCTACCAGGTAGGGTTTTAACCCTGTTATTCAAGTTTCCATTTACAAACAGTTAGGGTTTTAATTAAACATTAGATTTATTTTGAAAATGAACATTGAGTCATCTTTTTGGGCTAGGGTTTCTATACAAAACTGTAGATTTTCATTTGAAAAACCCTCGCTTAGACTCACTGTTAAAATGAATGAGTCACCATGAGTTAGAAAATCAAGACTTAGACAATTTTCCTGCCAAACCTTCAGTTTTTAGCACTAAAATGAGGTCTGACCGACCTGCAAAATGAACCATCATTTGGTCGGTCGGAGACCTCCAAAACCCACGCCACACATTTAGACCGATCTAGCACTAAAAATGATCTTGTCCGACCAATGCGCCCAAAATGTACTTCTTCGACTTGGTCGGAAGGTCTAGAAAACCCCGCATGCCATGAAATTATCTTTTACGCCGAAAAACTGTTGTTCTGACTTTGCGCTAAAAGACCATGTCTCTGACTTGGTCAGACACCCCAAATTCTCTGCAAAGTCAGAAGCCTCCTGGAATCCTGCTGGAAACAATACCTCAACTTTGCGCTAAAAGCAACCCCTTTCGACCTACACTGCGATATCCTCCCACCGACTTGGTCGGTAGCAACCAAAACTCGCACAAATCAGACATTGCTAAATCCAGCGCAAACGCAATGAAAAATTACATCGATAGGATTTGCACTAAAATCTTAACTGATTGACTTGACAATCAATAGAGGTTGGATGCCCCCAAAACCTGTGCAAGTTGGTGCTCATCAAAACCCGCACAAAGTGCTCAAAGACATAAAACGAAGTAAACCTTTGGTTGGACCTGTCTAATTTCTTTGCCAAGGTCGGATGACCTTGAATTCAATGCTTTTTTATCTGAAGGTCAGACAACCCTCAAATTAGCGTAAAACCATGCAAATGATTGAATTTTCCAAAATTTTCAAAGGGAAAGTGATTTCAAATGATGGAATTAATGTTGTAATGCATTGTTAATGATGATTTTCATGAAATTTCTTGCAGCATTAGATGTTTGTTTGCATGCATTAATGGTGGTTGTTGCAATTGTAATAAATGTTAGATTTAACTTTCCTTCAAAAGGCATATTGGTAGCAAATAACAGATTTGCATTGAGGTTCATTATAAATTTAGGAGTATGTTAGGAGTTTCCTCAACGTATCAAACTTATAAGGTCTAGTCGTGTAGACTAAATGACTGCTCGGGCCCAAGTAATAAAGTACGAGTTAAAAGGAGTCCCTCCAGAGACCAAGATTCACTCTGGATGGAGTGATGTTGGAGACACAGACCTAGGACATATAGACCTAGATGACTTCAGATTGACGGTCTTTGGTCCGAGCCCAACTCCCAGAGTACTCAGAGATAGTGGTATTGCCCAGGCTGCTACCTTCCCCACTTTGGTGCAATGTGCAGAACTAATGGCCAAATGTGCAAACAAGTATGACATAATGACAAGAACAATTTAGATAGTAAATGGGGATATCTTGGCTGATCTAACCCCACCTTCTCTAGATGAAACCTTTGATATCCCTTGGCACAAGGTTATGACTATGCCAGACAAAAAGGGATCATAGGCAACATATAATAAGGATGTAGAAAGTATATGAATGATCATTGGGCCAAGAGCAGAAGGCCTACCCTCATTAAACTTCCTAGAAGACTATACAGAAGCGACTTCTACGATGAGATAGGAGACCTAGTAACCTTTCTGAGCAGAATATATGGATTGCCAATAGCCTCTACCTTTGAGGACTGGATGTTTGTCATTATTACTGAAATATTGAAAGGAACTAAGTTCCACCGGGCTCAGATCCTCAGCGACAACATCCATGAGGCTTTCAGCAATTTCAAAGATAACAAATACTTCAGGTGGACATCTTATATTGTCTATGCATTGGCAAGAAGGAATCACTACGATGGATTGTCCAAGGTTGGTGAAGTTGGGAATGATGAGAAAAATCAGATTAAAGTATATGAATGCTACCCACAGCTGACCTTATCTCAATCATTGATACACTTCAAAAGGGTAAATGATGCATTCACAATGTATATAGCCAGAATGCTACAGGGTAACACAGCCTTGAGGATTTCCACTGAGGCCATGAATGAAATAACCAAATATGGTAGGTGGTATATCCAATTTGAAAAATCTACATACTTAAGGGTACAAGGCTTCACTGGGATGGCCTACAGACTCCCTAGGGATCCAAATGATAAGACAATGCTTCTGGAGCTATCTAGGCATTTAATACCCTATGCTAAGAAAATTAAACACTTGCATAGAACTAATGTTCAATTTCCCATCAAGTTCGGCAAGGGACTTTATGCATGCCCTTCTTTGGCATCGACAGAACACTCAGACAAGGAGCTTTAGCTCCTAAATTTACACTACTATAATGCAAGGGGTCATTTTGATCCAAACAGAGTAATGGAAAGATTTGTAAGCAAGAAGCTCTTCCACAAAGTACATATTGAAGACTTTTGGGCCAATTGCCCTGATGACTATGAGATTATGAAGAAAGCACATGCAAGGCTGCCCCTGGATTTCATTAAGAGGTTTCACATAATGGTAGTACCAGACCAATTACAAGATGGTGAGAATGTTATGGTTAGAGGACCATGGGAGGCTTGGTATCATTAGCCTATCCCATTGCCAAATTGGGCAAATGCAAAGGAAAGCTCCCTAGATACTATTATTAGGGAACCAATCAGATTGAGCAAGGCCTAAGCAAGAGCTCAAGTGGCTGTCCTGGAGGGACAAGGAGTTTAGCTCACCTACATAGCAGTGGAATTAGATAAGGACTCCGGGGGAGAAGAGGATGAACCAATTCAGGTCACAGATGAGGTAGAGCCAGCTGAGAAATAGAAGTCAGATAGTGAAGAACATACATGTCTGGCAGACAATGCAAAGAAGATGAAGAAGCCATCTACAAAGTCTCCTCAAAAGAAGGATCAACCTTCCTCTACCAGATCAAGAGCCTTCAAGAAAATGGATATGCCCAGTGGTGCTGGAGAAAGCTCTAAGGCCAAAAGAGCGAAAGTGAAATAAGTTAACAAGGAGGATGCTACAAACAAGAATGATTCCAATTCTCCAACTGCCCAACCTCCTACCCAAAGTGTTGGTACTGCTGTCACAACCCCTGTTGTTTCTACTGCCACCTCTCCTTCCATTCATCCTTCCTCCGTTGCATCCACCTCACCCTCCATGACTCAGAAAACCTCTCCTACCACCTCTCTTACCTCTACTATTGCTACTACCTCCTATTCACTGGCAATTCCTTCTAGTGCCTCTAGCAGCCCTATTTCCTCCACTCTCACTATTTCATACCCTTATACTATCACTACACCTATATCTTCCTCTTCTTTACCATTGCCTCCCATTTCCACCATCCTTTCACCCCCTCTTCCTCTACCTTCACTACGCTTTCCTTCACCTCTTGTCATTTCTTCCTCCTTATCTTCGGTCTTGGCCAACCTGACCCAAGTCAATGCACCTTCCCTAGCCATATCTTTTGCTATCTCTATTTCACAAATGCCTGCGGATTCATTGGCAGTACCTCTACTACCTAGGATTGAGAAAGTGTGTGCAGAGTTAGGGTTACAGGGGCTTGGAATAGCAATGGAGGAGGAAAAAGGGGTATTGACTGAAGTGAATCATGAAGACTTCCATGAGCCTTCATCCAATGTAGAAGTTATTGACATATCTGATAGTCCTCTAGACAAAGATCAAACAAAGGAAGTTTTCAAGTCTGCACAAGAGAATGTGATGACAAATCTAGAGGACTTGGCCCAAGAAGAAGAAAAGGAAGAAGAGAAAAGTCCAAAGAAGAATGAATAGCCAGAGCAAGAGCAAGAACAACCCAAAGAGCTGGCTGTAATTGATAAGGATGGAGCTTCTAAATTGAACAAATCTTCTGCTCCTGAATGGCTGCAAGGAAGAATGACATATCTTGAGCCACAAGTAGAAGTAATGCAACTTGATCTGAGCATGATCCTGTCATAGGCTCAGAAGCCTAAGAAGTAGAAAAAGGCTAAGATTCAATCCATGATCTATAAGAACGAATCAGGATCAAGGATATAGAAATAGTGGTCCCACCAGCTGATGTAGCAAGAGAACAAGTTAGGGCAGAAGATTATATCATATCTACAGTTGATCTAGGTCCATCCACTCGTGCTCAAAGACTAGATGATTTCAAGGGCTCAGTCACATCAATTTCGGAGCAATTGGACAAAGATGAAATGTCCAAGAAAGATTTGAAACAACAAAATGAAGAACTTTGAGCATGTCTTCAATTTTTGATAAAGCCAGTAGATGCAGGAGGAGATATAAGGACAAGACCCACTTTCCTATCTACTAATGAAATGACTAAATTGGGTGAGGTTAGATCAAGGTCCCAAGGTACAGAGAATTGGTTACTAAAAGTTTTTGAGATGGGATGCGAAACCATTAGTGCCTCTACTCAAGCACACAAGAAATTAGTAGAATTACATAACAAATGGAAGGACTTGCTTGAAGAATGTGATTCTTTTGATGAGTATTATTCACATATGTATCCTCGAATAAAGGGTATCAGAGAATTGCCTGCCCTAACTCTGGTTGTAGAGAATATTTTGACTGGAAATCAGCTGCCAAAGGCCATTGAATGGTATCAATAGCTGCTTTTGAGAAAAGAGACCTTTGAACATTTAAAAGAAGCATATAAACCAGCTGATGAAGTATTGAGATCAATCATATATGATATCAATGACTCTTTGAGGTATTGCAGGGAAGCATCCTATGATGATTATGCCCCTTTTGATATCGAGAGATGTAAAGATAAGTTGCATAAAGTAATTTTTGAGGATGCCACTCAGTATGGAGGAAAGATTAGACAAGGCAAGTGACCTCAGAGCTGAATTCAAGGCATTTCAGAAGGCAGGGGCAAAGATAGAAAGAATACATAGTAAATTCAGTCAGGAACTAGAGGTGTTTGACTATCAGGTAAATCATTTGAAGGATCCAGACCCATTTGACATTAATCTTGCACTTGATGCCTGGTTGACTTATCGCAACAAGCTGGCTAGTGAAGACAAAATTGACTTAGACAGTGAATCTTGATACTATTTTCAATATTCTAAGGATGTAATCCCATCACAATTGTAAATTGTTGTATTCGGGGTAGCATGTGACTCTATTTTGTCTTTTTCTTGCTTCTAAAATGTTCTTTTCTATTAATATACTAAGTTGGCTAGTCAAATTGACTAGATTCAATGTATCCAGGGGTTGTTTTTCATCTTTTTCATAAGGGACAAAGTGTAATCCGAGAATTGATGTTGGTTGTTATAATTGTATTTATTGATGTAATCTGGACCATCAGTGTTGAGGTAATCTCCACCATTCATTTGAAAACTCAGTATGCTACTTTCTATATAAAGGGCTGCCATTTCCACTATTTGTAAGAGAGATTTGATACCGAATTGTTGACTCTATGCCATTTGAAGTAATACGAAGCAAATTTTTGTAGTAATTCTGAGAATTTGTGTCTTGTGTTGGCTCATTTTGGTTTTCATGGTTCGCATCTTGCTCTCCCATAGTTAGATTAGTTGTGCTTTTGTAATGTTCATGGTTTGTTGAAGTATTTGATGAATACTCTGTTGCAGTATGAGGTTAACCAGTGTTGTCATTGATGTCAACATACTCATATTGCATTGATAAGAAGGCTTGGATGAGCTGTGTGCTGAGGTTATTGAGGAAATTAGTCTCAATTAGGAACAGTGAAGAACAGTGATGAGAAGAAGGCAAAAGTACTCAATAGGTTGAGGATCAGAGGATGCAGTTTAAAGGGTTTGTAGATATGAGTCTTGATATGATCCAGTTAAGATTTCAGAGGTCCACATGAAGATATGAAGTTGTGATCGATCAAGTAGAACTGGTTATGGGAGATGCTCCGGAGTGACAGAGTGTTACAAAAAGGTCCGGTGAGATCCGAAAGTGCATTGTCCTATTCTATAGATTGGAAGGAGTGTTTGGGATGTCCTTGTGATGTGTCATCTCAATTTGTACATAGTTTGAAGGTCTGGAAGAATCTACTCCTTGTGACAGTCATGACAAACTATGTTCTTGAGGCACCGGAGGTAGGAGAGAAGAGATTCTAGTAAGTAGAGGAAGTGCGGATGTACTTGGTCATTTAGGCAAGCCTGTGAAGGTTCTTGGATCATGTTGAGGTTGTGTTGTCGGTCCGCATTAGCGTTAGAGCCTAGAATTGGAGATATACTTCCGAATGAAGACGTTCTTGTTCAGGCTGGCCGACCGGATGAGTTATTCATCTTGCGAATGTTCTTGTGGATGATTGTCGACTTAGATGATTGTTCCTAAGTAGATGCCTTGTATAAATAAAGGTTTATGAATTCATTTTGAATGGTGTGAGTGTGCGGATGAGTGTGGCATAGCGAAGAAGAGCGAAAGGTAGAGTAGGAGTTTTCAGGCTTAAATGCAACTGATCCAGACATGGTAAAGATGTTAATCTCCAGTTCAATTTGTAATACTTGTTATCTTGTAGACAATGTGTCTCTTGTAGGCAGTGTGCCTCCTTGTGAGCAGTGTGCTCAAGTAGTGAGCCCTAATTGGCATGTGCCATCTATTTTTCTTATTCTTCTAACAGAGAATAATCCTTGGGTTAATCACCCTATGGTTTTTCCCTTGACTGGGTTTTCCACGTCAAAATCTTGGTGTCTAATGTGTTGATGTTTATCTGCTTTGGTGTTTATGCTTTATGCTTTCATGAATGGTTAATTGACATGCTATTAAATAACAAAGAAGAATCAAGTGTTTGAATTAAAAGCAAGTTTTTGTACAACTGATTCACCCCCCCTCTCAGTTGTGTGCCCTAGATCTAACATACTCTAAGTCCATACTTTTAGTTGTTTATTGATGGTAAATAGCTGTGTAAAGTTAGCTTGGACTAATTATTTGTGGTTAAGTTCAATTGCATTTCATAAGTTAAGTTGCACTGTTTATTGGGTATTTAGCAAATGAATGTGATCTGAAAATCTATTGACCTCCATTGAAGATAGCACCATTTTCTATAGCACTATAACACTTATTTCAGTTTGGTAACTCAGAAAGCTGGTTTAAAGTTTTAGAGTATTTATCTACTGAAGATAACCTTTGCATTGTGAATGTCACTTAGGATCCTTTTAAAACCCTAACCTTTTGCATTTTCTTTGAAAACCATTGTTAGCTATTAGAATAGGAATTTCAACAACACTTTATCTTGCTTATCAGTTGAAAATCATAAAAGGGTTTATGTGTATTTGTTGCCTCCAAACCTGAAGATTTATAGATTGCATGTAAGACCCCTTGTAGGAATAGCTAGAACATACCAATTGAGAGATTCCAAGCAAGCTAAGACCTAGCTGTATTATCCTTGGAGTAGTCTTCCCTAGGGTAAGATACTTTTTTCAAGAGAGGTATGAAACCAGCAATCACACCTGTATTGTTGTGTGCTAAAACCACCATCAACAGGAACTTCCTTTGATCATTCATTGAAATGATTAAAGGGAGAAGAATCCAGTCTCTAAGTTCCTTCATCCATGCCATTGGGCCATAGAGTCAAGCAAACAAAACAAAAGACACAAAAAGACTAAAATGAAAAAAACCACAAACTATACAAATATACAAGTGAACTTATCTGACGCTTCATGGATTGAAATGCTTTAGATGTTGTCCACTATGTGGTAACAAGAATGGTGTCCCATCTTGATACTCTAGCAAGAAACTATTCTCACCACAGAGGTGGTGAATGACAAACGGGCCTCTCCATAGGGAATCAAACTTCCCATGCATTCCCTTTGGCTCTCTCCTCTTGTCCCACAACAAGACTTGATCCCCAATCTAAAAATCTCTAGCCTTTGCTTTCTTATCAAACAACTTCTTAACCTAACTTTGATGTTTAGCTATACAGTCTACAACCATAACTCGCTACTCCTCAAGTTTAGAATGGTACATTATGCATTTATCAATAGAACTTTCAAAAGTTCTATCTTCCACTGCCTTTGCCAACTTCAAAGCTGGCAATTCCAAGGTGATCGGTATCTCTGTATTCAAACCATATAGAAGTTGAAATGGTGACATACCAATTACCCTCTTTGGGGCAATTCTATCTACCCACAAAGCATCAAATAAAACTTTATGCCATGTTCTCTGATTATCCTCTACCAGCTTCCTGATAATAGTAACCAGATTCTTATTACTTGATTCTATTTGACCATTCCCTTGCAGATAATAATTAGATGAATGTGAAAGAATAATTCCATATTCAAAGAAAAACCTAGTAATCTCATTAGAAGAAAAACATGTAGCATTATTTACCACAATCTTGTTTGGAACTCAAAACTAGAAAATGATATTCTCCTTGAGGAAGCTACAAACCACTTCAGAAGTAGCATGCTTAACTGGAATAGCTTCCACCCACTTGGTGAAATAATCTATTGATGTAAGAACATAGCTGTGTCCCACACTTGATGGTAGATTCACAACACCAATGAAGTCAATGCCCCATTGCTGAAATGATTCTTCAATTACAACTAGTTTCAATGGTAGTGCAACCAACTTAGGCTTTCCCACAAACTACTGATAGAGTTCACATCTATGTACCCAGTTGTATGCATCTTAAAATAGTGTTGGCCAATTATACCTAACTCTTAGAATCTTGTGAGCCATTACTGGTGCTAAGAAGTGTTCTCCACATGCCAAATTATGGAAAGACTCTGGTAACTTACTTTGTTGTGCTTTATCCACATAACGGAGGAAAACTCCATCAAGACTTCTTTTATACAAACCGTTATCCCATAAGACATAGTTTGCAGCCTTAAGCTTGATAGTTTGCTTCTCTTTATAAGACAAATGAGAAGGACACTCACCATACGTGAGAAAATAAGCGATATCAGAAAACCACTCATCAGTTCTAGTAACAAAAAGGACAGTTGGAACATCTTCAACCTCTGCCTCTTCATCACCAATTTCTTTTAGGACATTATCAGCAATGAGCTGACACAAACCTCTTCCACACACAAGCTTGGTGGGTTTAATATTAAGATCAAATTCCTAAATTTTGGCAATCCAATTGCCTCCCTTAGTCCCAAACTCCTGTTGAGTCAAGATTGATTTTACTATTGTATCTAGCACCAAAGCAACAATATGTGAGTTCAAAATGTAAAATCTGAAATGTTTCATAGCCTTCACTATAGCAAAAGCATGTTTCCCCATGTTAGAATACTTGATTTCATGAGCTTTCAAAGGATAACTCATGAATGAAATTGGATATTCTACACCTTCCTCATTCTACTGAACAAGAATTGCTAACAATGTATGCTCTGAAGCATAACTATACATAATGAAATTTTTGTTGTAATCAGGACATACTAAAACCAGAGCATGTGCTATAGCTCTTTTTATGTCCTCAAAATCTATTTTACCTTCTAGCCTCCAATGGAAAGTGGTCTTACCTTTCATCATATTAACAATGTGATGAGTCTTGTCTGTGAACTCTTGAATGAACCTTCGCAGAAAATTCACTTTTACAAAGAAAGAGTGAACAATTGTCTTACTTCCAGGCAAAGTAAGACCTTGGATGGATTTGACTCTTTCAGAGTCAATCTTAGTTCCTTCTCTAGACACAATGTGACCAAGAAGTTTACCCTCCATAACCCCAAAAACTAACTTCTTTGGGTTAAGAGAAATACCATTCTGATGACAACATTCCAAAACTTGCTGCAAGTGGTAAGCATGATCTTGACGTTTCTTGGAAAAGACAGTCAAATCATCAAGATACACCACAATGAACTTACCCATTTCATATCTTAATGCAAGTCCATTTCTCCCTGGAATGTAGCACCAGCATTGATCAACCCAAATGACATCCTACGATATGCAAAAGTGCCCCATGGAGTTGTAAAAATAGTTTTGTACTAATCCAGTTCGTTGACCTCTACCTGATTGTAAGCCAAAAAACCATCTAACATAGATAGCATCTTTGAACCAGTTACTCTTTGTAACACTTGATCCATTACGGGCAAAGGGTAGTTATCTTTCAAGGAAGATTGATTTAGATTCCTGAAATCTACACAAATATGGATTTCTCCATTTTTCTTCCTTATAGGAACAATGTTTACAATCCAAGTTGAATGATGAATAAGGAAAATTATCCTAGCATTCAACATCTTTTGAATTTCAACAAGGATAGTACCTGATATTTTAGGATTGTACTGCCTCTACTTCTATTTATGAGGCAATCATCCCACCTTGAGAAGAATCTCATGCTGGATTTCTTCTGATCTGATGGACTTCAAATCATCATATGAATATGCAAGCACATCGATATAATGGCATAGAAGTGTTCTGAACTTGAACTTTTCATCATCAGTGCAGCATTTCCCAATATTAACCATCTTGGGATCCGCTTCCTTATTTAGGATCACTTGTTCAAATTCCATTGACAAACTTGAATCAAGTTGTTGTTTTTGCTTGATATAACGATCATGTTTATCAAAAAGCCTTTCAAGGGAAACTAAACCTTTTATAAATTTGTTTCCTTTCAATTGAAGAAACTCTTCACCAATCTCTGAGTTTACTTTGGAAAATACTATCAAGGTGGAGAATCACTCCCCTTAAAGTATAGTTCATCAAAACTATTTATTTTCTCTAGAAAAGCTATAATCTGATTATCACCATTAAAAACTTGCCAATGGTCAGCATTATCAAGTACACTTGGATGGAAAACTAATTCAATAGTATAATTATCACCCTTAAAATCCTTATGCGGGACCATAAGGGTAGTTGATACTGCCAAAGAGTCAGCTCTATCATTATATTCTCTAGGAACAACAGAAATATCAAATGCATCAAATTTATCAATGCATTCCCATACCCAATTTCGGTAATGCTTCAACCTTTCATTTTTTTTCTGGTACAAATTTCTTACTTGACAAATAATAAGCTCCGCATCTCCTTGTGCATGAAGATTTCTTATTCCCTTTGTACAAGCAGCCTCCATTCTGAGTAACAAAGAATCGTACTCAGTAGTATTGTTGGTATTGTCAAACTATAGCTTATATGAAAAAGGAAAAATATCACCTTAAGGAGATATTAGGACTACTCTAGCCCTAGATCCCATGGAAGAACAGCTACCATCAAATTCTACAGTCCAAATATCATTTGAACTTTCAAGTTTGGTATCTCTATGATCGGCAGACTTTTCACCCGAAGAAGAAGAAGAATCTTCCATCACCAAACTTTCATTGGAACAATCATCTGACAAACTATCACCTGATGAACTATCATCTGATGAGATATCACCCAATGAACTATTATCTAACAATCTAGAAGGATATTCCATAGTCAGGAAACCTAAACCTAAAGATTCAAATAAAATTTGAGCATTTGGGTCTTCAAATTGAGTAACAATATAATTTTCTTCCCTTTCAGGAAGCAACTTTTGCATGACACCTTTGACAAGTATCCTTGCTTCAAATAAATCCATGTTAATCTCTCCTCCTACATCTTTATAGAAGTTTCATCCTATCAAAATACCATATGAAGCCGGGACATCGGCAACTAGGACAGTCATCTTTATCCTTTTATCTGGAAAAGCAGCAAATGCGAACTGTGCATCACAAAGACACCTATTTGTTTTCCATTGAAAAACACTTTCCAAAGGTCTTTGTTAGATTCAATCCTAGAGCATCTGCTACCTGGCAGGCATGACATTGTCAGAAGCCCTAGAATCTATGACACAATTACTAAGTTTGTGACCACTGACTAACAGAGAAATATAAAAAGCTTCAATTTTCCCTGAAGAGGTAAGAGGAGTGGTAACTAGGTTATTCTGAGAAGACCTAGTCTTTGAAGGGTCAGGAATAGTCTTGGAATTATCTTGCCTTAAAAAGGTAGTCTTGTTTTTAACAAGTTTAGCTAACCTTTCAAATTGGTTAGGGTTAGCTTGCAAATATTCCGCCTTAGACATTTGTATTTTAGTTTTCCTAGCATGGTCAATTATATCAAAAAGATGAAATGAATTGGACATAGAAGCAGGAAAACTTTCATTATGAGGTTTCATTGTGGAAGTATTGGTCTGAGGAATAGTAGCAGAAGAAGTAGGAGTATTTGAGGAACTTGCTTGTTTTTGACCAGCCGGATCCTTTGATTGGAAAGGCAAAGGAGTTCCTCGCTTAGCAATAGAAATTACCTGTTGAGAATCTTCTTTTGATTTACCTTTATTAGCCACTTGAGGGTTTGACTAATTTTGAGATCTGATGAAAATGGCATATACTCCACTATGTGCATCTTCTCCTCTTTCTGCCTCATACTAATAATTCAGGAACCCAATGTTCAAGTTGCCAACTAATTCTTCTTCTCCTTCCATAAAGAGATTGGCATTGTTTTCCTGATCCAAGTCAGGTTGTGGAAAATCTTCATGCTCAGCTTCATATTAGCCAACTGCTGAGTTGACCACAATGCTTCAATGGCAAGCCTTCCTTGTGTTGGTGGAAACCTATTCTGCCCTTGGTTTCTAGCAACATTTCCATGATATTGAGAATTAGCAAATGTCCTTCTTGGTATGTCCCAATAAGGAGTGGACATATTTTGGGACATATGCTCTTTCAAAGCTAGCAACTCATTAGCTAACTTCTGCACCATAGGATCTATGGTGCTTGTGGAAGATACATCAGTAGAGGGATGACCTCTACTTCAGTTGGAATCCCTTCTTATCTTACCCACAAGGATAAGATCATCTTTGACCTTAGTAGCCAAATTTTGTGCTATAGCAAGATCAGTGGGATTAGCCCGCCTTAACAAAAAGCTTACCTCAGGAAGTTGAGTGTTGATGAAGAAGCATTTCAGATTGTTTGCCATTGGTTGAGCAGTTGCTGGAATCCGATTTGTTAATTTGTTGAACTTGGCAATGAATTCCCACATGGTCTCTTGTAGTTCTTTCTTCATCTATGTTAACTAAGCTAACAAGGCATGTGCATCTTCCGCAGGCTTAAACCTAGCTTCAAACTTGGTTCAAAGTATGTTCTATCCCGTGATACTTTGGGATTGGAGATGGTAGAACCAATCTATAGCTACACCTTGTAGTATTTCTACAAAAATTCTCACTGATACATCTTCGTGCTCCACCTCTAGCACACCACAAGCTATGTAAAGAGTTGCAATGTGTTCATTAGGATGAACTTTTCCATCACCATAGAATTTTGGGAAATTCTTTCTAGAACTACGAGGCAGTTCATGCAAAGGTGGCCTCAAATTTAGGGGTCCAAAAGAATTACACCAAGGACCTTAAGCTGCCATTGTACATCGGTAGAAAGGTGGGATAACAAACCTTTGAGGAATCTATGTAGATAATACTCTTAGTATTTGTACTGGAACCTTTGCTTGGTAGGAGGGAAACTCCTTGTATGTTGAAGTCTTGGTATTGGAGCCAAAAGACCAAAATTATTTTGTTGCATTAACTCAAAGATAGGATCAATAATTCCTTGAGCTCTTTTACTTCTAGTATACCTTGAGTCTACC
Source organism: Cunninghamia lanceolata (assembly GCA_027924645.1). Lineage (NCBI taxonomy): Eukaryota > Viridiplantae > Streptophyta > Pinopsida > Cupressales > Cupressaceae > Cunninghamia > Cunninghamia lanceolata. Next base: position 15,307,494 of record BSBN01001215.1, on the reverse strand, counting down.
AAAATGTAATGTACTTAACAAAGATAAAAACTTGAACAAACTAATTTCAAGCAATGAGGCCGGAATGCTTCAACTCAAAGCGTGAGGTTCTAAGTTACGTGTAGGTTACCCACTAGAGTCACCAAAAAATTGTTGGGTGAATATTTTGTCGTTAACTTAGTAACAGTAAAATGGTTATATCAGCCACAGCTATGATGAGACAAAGTCTCTCCTCTCAGCAAGGGGAGGTTCCCTCTAGTTGCTTAACTATTACAAACCAATAACTTATGAAATTTATGTACACTAAACACTATATTTGTGGTGGTTTCATTTCATCCTATTCTCTTTTTTAGAATAGATGCTTCTACTTCAAAATGATAATTTCAATGAAACTGATATTAAAGAACTTATAAACTATCACAAAACCATAGAAACACAAAGTCTTCTATCACCTCACTTACTAATTACAAATGGAACTATTTGAAGTTGAATGCAGCCCAAAGTCTTCACTCTTCTCCAAGATAATAAAAGTAGATTGAATATAACAACTTGCAACACAAAGTCTTCAAGCTATTTTACTCTCACTAACATAAACACAATCCTCACAAATGATTTGATAACACAAAGTCTATCACAATCAAATTAAGAATGTTCTTCAATCACTTGAAACAATCTCCACACTTCAATTATTATCAAAGAAGATTATGATAGTATGACGTAAAAACAATGCTATCATAACACAAATAACTCTAAGACAAAGATTGGAATCAAACTTGCTTTCTTGTATTGATAAATATTTGATAATTAATTCTCACAAAGAAGTAGAAATTCTTGATTTTATTTTCAATTTTCCAGAGTTTTCTATCAATAGACAAAAGATAAATATTACAAAAGAGGCCCTCTTTATTTATAGGAGGAGCCTGGAGCAAAAAAAGGAAAAATCTAACTACTTTGACTTATTCAAAAATAGGAGCCCTAACTAACTTGAGACTTCTTATGTTCCATATGTAATTACATTTTATAAAAATGCATATGGACATGTCCAAAAACTAATTATAAATTACATATACAAAACTAAAAATAAACTAAGGCGTGAAGAAGAATTTCAGCTGCCACCATCATTCTTCTTCAGAAAATTCTGGTAGATAGTCTTTACTGCTTCCATTTCACAAACATCTGGTTTAGCTATGTGTATGCCTAAAAATGACACAATTCGGTCTAAATAAATATTCTTAATATTTATTCCATCTTTATTCCTCTATCAATAAATAAATAAACAAATTTATTTATTTGATTCATATTCTTCCAACAATTAAATAAATTTCTTTATTTAATTAAATTCCTCCAAACAATTAAATAATCCTCAATTATTTAATTAAATCCAATCATTCTTCCAAATTTAAATAAAACAATCAAATTTATTTAAATCCTTTCAATCTCTAAAAATAAAATACAATCAAATATTTTATTTATTCTTCCAAAATCATGCACAACAATTAAATAAATTTATTTATTTAATTTGCTTTCTTATCTTCTAAATTAAATAATTTCAATTATTTAATTATTTCTTCCAATAATATCTTCTCTAAATTTAAATAAATCAAATATTTATTTAAGTTGTCTTTTTCTTCTAAATTGAGTTATCTCTAAATATAATTCAATCTTTGTGCACATGTAATTAAATATTCTTAATATTTAATAAAGTAAAATATCTTCTTATTCTCATGCAAATCCCTTCTTCTTGTTTTAAATCACTTAACTGATTATTATATTCTTTTAATTGCTTTAACTCATTCTTTTATTCTTAGCAAATCCTCTCATGCAAAAGAAAGCAAGACACATGTCTTCTTCTTATTCGTTGCACGTTCCTCAATTGTTCTCAACCGTTGATCTTCTCATTCTCTCTATACCATTGATCTCTTCTTTTTCAAGTCTATAAGTACAACCTCTTCTTCCATTTCATTCATCCAAGCTTTAAGTATCGTTACTCTGCAGGAATTACAGCTCACCTTTGGCACCAATTCCTTCATTGCTTGTGATCACACTCGTTACCATACTACTATCATCATTGTGAAGCTCCTCTTCATGGTGGTACTATCATAGCCATTCCCAATTGACATTCTTGAAGCATAGAAAGGAAGTGCACTCTCTAAGGGCCCTATTTCATACATGCAAGATCGATTGTGATAGGTGATCAATGGAAGCTTCAAATTAAGGAGGTTTGCTTTGTTGTTTTATTCATTGTTTATTTAAATCTCTTTTGTTCACCATTTTATTGAGTTGTAGGTATCATTGATATTTATATATTGATTATTCATTTGAATCCAATTTTCCCTTAACATTCTGGGCACCCGTTGTGGGGCCTAGTCCCAAATTTAACCCAAAAACTGAGTTATTATGTCTTAGAAGCCATACACAGGAGGAAACAACGCATCTGATACATCCTAACATGCATATACTATATGTTATGGTGCATTCATTCCTGCAGTTCATATAGTCTCTATTCTAATGCATATACTGACTATTCCAGTGCATACATCATTCGGTGCATACATAGTCTGTTACAGTGCATTTACCATCTGATACAGTGTATATATTAGATCAGTGCATATACACTATTTTCTAGTGCTTTTGACCTATGTCTTAGCATATATGTACTACGATGCTTCTGTTCACCATTTCTACGCATTTAGTCTTCGAAGTGGCACATCTTTTTTAGGTAGTGATTTTTAGGGTTCCTTGAAGTTTTCGCTAATGCTAACATCTTTGGAAGGAACTCTCTTGATCTATTTTGTAGGCTAGGTACTAGTTTAGATTCATATAGTTGCACTTGTTAGCTCACACTTTGATTTCTAAACGGGAAAGTAAAATGGATGCTCATGCAAATCTCACATAGTTTTTAACTAGGAAAGCGGTAATTGAATCATTGCTATCTTACATATCATTGAATCATTACTATATTGCTATCTTTTCAAAGTTAACAACTCATTTCTATCTAGATAAAATTGAACTCATCATTGCTATCTAGGTAAAACTGAACCATTGCTATCTCCTCGACCATCACTTCAAAGTTAACAATTTGTGTTACATGGATAAAATTGAACTCATCATTGCTATCTGGATAAAACTGAACCATTGCTATCTCCTCGACCATCACTTCAAAGTTAACAATTCGTGCTATGTGGATAAAATTGAACTCATCATTGCTATCTTGCTATCACTTCAAAGTTCTATGCTTGCCCAAGTAGATAGCTCATCTAGTTTTTCTCATTTTAACTAGGGGAAAAGAACCACTGTATTCTATGTTCTGAGAATGATACTAGGCCTATGCTCTCCCCTATCTTGGGTGACCAAAATGCCAGACATATCATTTTCGCATGTGTTTTTCCTTTAGAGGGGCCTGCTCTTGGATACCGTTCATCCAAGTAGGAATGACCCTAAGTGGTAACAGGCTAGACGCCAAGCCCTTCCAAGCCACTATAAATAAATTATGTTTGGAGTGAAAGTTTCAAACAACGAGTGAAGTTGTGTTATACTGATAGCTAACCTCCCCCAAAACCCTCCAAGGTGCAACCCTTGCAGGCTGGGAGACTCCATAATAGAGAGTAGTGTTGCCGTATATATAACCACTCGAATGATTGCCTTTATTAAACACCTTTGTTCTAGTGGCCAAAAACCCCTGTAATCCATTTGAAGCCCAGGATTGTACTTGTTTTTCCTTTTAGTCCAAAAAGAGTAAAAAAAATCACAAAAAAATTTTAAAAAACCCTAAAAATATTCTTTGTGTTTGTTGTGTCTTCTTGCCATAATTTTAGAAAATTAGATCGAAAAGACCTTCTTGCAACCAAAGTACCAAAAACATCAGAAAATTTCTAAAAAAAATGCAAAAATACTGAGAAAAAATAGAGTGGCACATCCGTCCTCTGTTGCTGCGCATTTGTGCCAACCTATGGTGCATCTGTACTGACTTGTAGCACTTTTACTACCTGTTACAGCGCATTTGATTTTTACCAGTGTGGCACTTCTATGCCAACTTCCTGCACATTTACCAATTTCTGTAGCACATCTGGTTCTACGCATGCATAACAGTGAGTACTTCCACATCTTTTCAAAGAAAATTTTTAGGTTTTCTAGGTACCCATTTCAGTCTTGTGTCAGTTTCTGTTGAAATGACAAACCAATTGGAAGTAATTGCTCAAGAACTCCAATGCCTACGAGAGCAATTAGACTTTGACGCCTCGCCCCAAGATCGTATAGCAATTGCTCAAGAACTCCAAGTCATACAACAAGAAATGACAATCTTACAAGTTGAATGTGTCAGTACTAGCTATGCCTCGCCCCAAACTCATACATCTGTTTCACATCTTAATGATGCTCATGACAAGGCAAGCACCACCTCAAGTTGGAAATCGTATACTGCTCTATCTACTAGTCCTCCTTCACCATCTTCTAAGACACATATTCCAAAGCATACCAATCCTACACAAACACCGTCATCAAGTTCCCTGAGCTCTAAATGGACAACCAAAAAAGCCTTAGATGATTTTTGAGAAAGATGTTTTCTAGATTTACATAGCAAAAGAAAAGCTAGGGAGAACTCCAAATCCACTCATCCATTACCTCACTCCTCCACCCATACACCTACGAAGGATGTGATCGAAGGGCTATTAGCGGAGAGTCAACCATGTCCCCAAATTTTGGTCCTTGACCTTATCAAAGAGCCTTCAAACATGTCCATTGCACCAACCTCATCGTATAATTGGCAACCTATTGAGCATATTGAAGAACCTCCTACCATGTACCAAATTCAAGGTCCATCACACCTTCATGTTGTTGACCAAGAGCCTATCCAAGAGTCTTCTACCTCAACTTCAATTCAAGCACATCAAGAGCTATGTCAAGAGCACATTTTCGAACATGTGGAAACATCAACTCGTTATCTAAATCATGATCAAAGCACTCCCATCTGACCCTTACATAACCTTTATCTTTTTGATGATCCTATACCCATACATGAGCAAGAAATCCAATTTCAAACCATTCATAACCTATATCTCTTTTATGATCAAGATACTACCTTTGATGAAGAAGCTATCCCTGAGCAACTTGATCCTATACATGAACAAGAAATCAAATTCCAACCTCTCCATGGCCTATATCCTTTCCATGATCAAGATATTATCATTGATGAAGAACATATACAAGAGCACCTTAATTCCATCATGCTAAAGCCTATCTATGATCAAGCAGACCATGATGATCCTCTTAGCCCACTTTATGCATTCCATGGTCCTGAGCTTATAACCCCATCTAGTCCTATCCAAGATTCAACAACTTCTTCCTTTGATGAGACACTTGCCTCCCAAGCAAGCATAGAAGATCAAACCAAAAATACTCCTCCGCCATCCATTATTGATCATGCTGCAAATCCCCCACCATATATCCTTGGTCTTACCACCTTCATTCATGAGTGTTCCTCCTTAGAACACCAACCACCATTATCCTCTATCCCACCTTCTTCATCCAATAAGGAACTTGTGTTTTGTGTTCCACCTACACATAATCCCATTGTCCACCGCATACTCCAACATATGAACTATCAAGGTAAAGGCTTAGGCCTTCACGAACAAGGTATTTTGGAGCCCGTCCATGTCAGTGTTCCTCCTCCTTCATATGGCCTTGGATACACACTCCAAGGTGAAAAATCTCAAGATGTTGGTACTTCATCCACTCCTCCTAAATCCCCCACTTTCCATCACAAACCCTATCATATCCCCAAAACATATGTCACCATCCCACCTCCATCATCCTACCATTCCCCAAAGCATGTGACCATACACCTTCCACCATCCAATCTACCTCCGCCACTTCCAACTCTTAATATCCCTCCATGCATTTTACCACCACTTCTCCCAACACCTTATCTATCCATCTATGAATCTTCTAACAATCCCAATCATGGCCAACAGATGCACATGTTGTCTAAACAAAGAACTTCCTCAAACTCCATTTCCACCATCTCAAGAGAGTCCAACCATAAAAATCTGGATGCCTCTACCTATCAAGTCAAAAATCCTAAGAGTCATCATGACCTAGGATACAAAATCCAAGAATCAAAGAAGCATCCTTCTCAAGAGCTGTATACACCCACACACCTATATGCCAAACTAATAAAGGTGTGGGTCCGTATCCAACAAATGATTACCTCTAAAGTTGCACCAAAGCTGCATACACCCAAGCCCATACCTTCATAGGTATTATCTAAAAGCAAAATGGGTTGGGTACCTAAGAAAAAATCCATCAAGTCAAATGAGGCATCCACCTCTCAAGAATCCCAACCATCCACTTTCTCCCATTCTATCCAAAAGTCTCAAATTCTTCCATCCCACATGGCAAGCAAAAATCAGAAAAATACTCAGTCTATGTGGATCCCTACACGCCTAAGTCATTCATCCACAAGCAAAAGTCTCTGTTGCTTCCTACACTACTTTCCCATCACCAGCTTCAATGTTTATCATGGTATGTGCAACCATTGGTTATGATTCCCTTCCATCCCACAACATTTCCATATACATCCATCTCCCCTTCCTTCCACTATTATCCTACATATCTTCCTCATCCTATTCCTATGGTCCATGCTTTTACATAAGCCTTCCCTCCATATTCTGCATCATAATCCATTGTCTACCTACACCATATCACTTTCATGCAATCCCATACCAACATCTGTGAGAACACTTGACATGGTCTGCGCGACGACATCTTTCTAGTGGGACTATCACCTTTTATGGAACTAGGCACTTGAGGCCCTCTCGTCCATTCTACCTATCTTGTCCATGTGACAATATCCATTGAGTGGGACTATCACCTCTCAGGGAACTAGATACTTGAATCTCTCCCTTCTGCATCCACCTTCTCCCATCCAACTGTTTTAAAAAAAAAATCAGAAAAGTTAAGAAAAATCCCTTCGTCCAATGGTGAAAATCTGGCAAACACATGCCTTGGATAAGTACCATGATGAAAACCTGGCAAATAGGCGTTGTGTGTAAGTTGATCTTCTATGTCACCTACACTTGGGGGCACCTTGTCTCATCAACATATCACTTTCTTCTATCAGTTTCCTTCCATACCATTTCCTATCCTATCCTTCTAGCTGTTACCTACCTGTACTGTCCAGTTTATCTATCTTAAATCTTCCATTCCTCTATTTGCTTGATCTTGATAAAGATTAGGGGCACAATGTTGACAAATGTTTTAAGTGTCTCTTGACATACCTTATCCCTCCAAGTCATGCAAATCCTTTGTTATCCTCCTATCATTGTAAGCTTGTCCTAAAAAATCCTAAGTATTCTACCTACAATGGGGCACATTATTCCTATGCGACTTAGTCGTTGGAGATCACATCCTTGATTCCTTCTATCTACTATTACCCATCCTCATACCTACCCGTTCCCTTCTTTATCACTCATACATCTATCTATTTGTGGTGTTTCCTTGTCATTAGTATCATCTTATTCATATCTTATTCATATCTGATCCATATCCGTTCCATATCTGATCCATATCTATTCCATATTGTGTCTTATCTGATCCATATTTGTTACATATCATGTCTCATTGGATCCATATCTATTTCATATCATGCCTCATCCGATCCATATCTTAGGTCCATGGTCAGAGTCCCCAAACTAAGTTGCCTCTGTGTCGTCACGTAGGCAAGGCCATTTCTCAAATGTGGCCCTGAGGCTCCACCTTTCCATCCATCCCATTTCTTGTCGTCTATCTTCTAGTCTATCCATGATCCATTAGGGTTTACCCCAAACTACGTTGCCTCTATATCATCACGTAGGCAAGGCCATTTAGCAATGAGCCCCTAAGGCACTAGGTCAGTCCCTTAGGGTCCATCTCACCAATAAGGATTTTGGAATCTTTCACCAGCCATGCAAGCACAAGCAAAGCCTGCTCCCAAAGCAAAGAAAGTAAACACCTAAAGCATTCTAAATGATTTTACCTAAATTATGGCAAGAAACAAACACATCTAAAATACAAAAATGTTTTGTGGTTGGAATCATGGTTAAGTTACGGTCTCTTGATTTTTGTTATTATGTCTTCATATGCTACTCGAGGATGTCAAAAACTAGAGATGCTATGATGGGGGCATAATCATTTTCTTTGTTTGTTGTTTGTGGATTAATCTTTAGTAATGTGATGCCTTGTCTAATGACATGATCGGAAAAAGATCATTGAGGACTTCAGATGTCTAACATGAAAGGGGGCAATCCTTGTCTGTTGATATGCAAGAAGCACTCAGATCATCTCAGTTCAATTATACCTTGATGCTTGTATTAACTTGCTAAATCAAAATCCATGTAAGTGATACTCAGGTCATCTCGGTTCAATTATACCTAGATGCTTGTATTTTCTTACAACATTTGGAAAAAAACAAAAAAACCCAATGATGAAATAAGCACTTCAAAATACTTGCACTCTCAAGATGTCACATCTATTTGCATCCATTCACATCCACTCACATCCATTGACATCCACAAAGGCATCCATACCATATCCCATGCAAATAAAGATCCAAACCATAGAGTATTGAATAAAATCTTGTGATTCCTTCTGTCAAGTCATTCTTCTATCAAATCAACTTTGTATCTATCATTGTATCTCTCGTCAATAGTTCTAACTGTCAATCGAGCAATGATCCAAATGCAAGTTTATCCTTAATCCATACCAATCAAGTCAAGTTAATCTTTTCAAATGATCCAATCACAATTAGTGGTCTTGATCCTTGTCTGGTCGTAAACCAACTCGATCAATTATAATCAATCAATTGTCTTATACAGGATGTATCATTGTTGAAATTAGACCAACACACACGTCTTACACAACATGCTTCATTTTCTGAAACCAAACATTATCCTTCGTGTTTGCTCTAGGGATCTATCATTCCCCGCCATGACAACACGCCTGCCATGTTGGTCTAGGGATATATCGTTCCATGCCATGACAACACTATCATATATCATTATCAGTATATCATTGGTTTACCAACTTATAGGGGCAATACCTTGGTTGTTCTTGTATCATTTGTGCATACTTGCTTACTTTCTTGTGTGTGTTATCATTCTATCTTGCATCGCGTATCATTCAACTCTTTCTTCATCCTTCTTCTTCATGAGATTGTCCGTCTCTCATCCTTCTACCTTCTTCCCATCCAATCTCCCGAGGGGGCATCCTATCATTAAACCTGTACCAGGGGCAAACTGGGGCATGTATCATTGTCAAAAAAATTCTATTCTTTGAAGCAATGCCATAAACTGCATTGCATCAAAGAGGGGTAAAATGTATATGCCTAAAAATGACACGATTCAGTCTAAATAAATATTCTTAACATTTATTCCATCTTTATTCCTCTATCAATAAATAAATAAACAAATTTATTTATTTGATTCATATTCTTCCAACAATTAAATAAATTCCTTTATTTAATTAAATTCCTCCAAACAATTAAATAATCCTCAATTATTTAATTAAATCCAATCATTCTTCCAAATTTAAATAAATCAATCAAATTTATTTAAATCCTTTCAATCTCTAAAAATAAAATACAATCAAATATTTTATTTATTCTTCCAAAATCATGCACAACAATTAAATAAATTTATTTATTTAATTTGCTTTCTTATCTTCTAAATTAAATAATTCCAATTATTTAATTATTTCTTCCAATAATATCTTCTCTAAAATTAAATAAATCAAATATTTATTTAAGTTGTCTTTTTCTTCTAAATTGAGTTATCTCTAAATATAATTCAATCTTTGTGCACATGCAATTAAATATTCCTAATATTTAATAAAGCAAAATATCTTCTTATTCTCATGCAAATCCCTTCTTGTTTTAAATCACTTAACTGATTATTATATTCTTTTAATTGTTTTAACTCATTCTTCTATTCTTAGAAAATCCTCTCATGTAAAAGAAAGCAAGACACATGTCTTCTTCTTATTTGTTGCACGTTCCTCAATTGTTCTCAACCGTTGATCTTCTCATTCTCTCTATACCATTGATCTCTTCTTTCTCAAGTCTATAAGTACAACCTCTTCTTCCATTTCATTCATCCAAACTTTAAGTATCGTTACTTTGCAGGAACTACAGCGCGCCTTTGGCACCAATTCCTTCATTGCTTGTGATCACACTCGTTACTATACTACTATCATCGTTGTGAAGCTCCTCTTCATGGTGGTATTATCATATCCATTCCCAATTGACATTCTTGAAGCGTAGCAAGGAAGTGCACTCTCTGAGGGCCCTATTTCATACATGCAAGATCGATTGTGATAGGTGATCAATGGAAGCTTCGAATTAAGGAGGTTTACTTTGTTGTTTTATTCATTGTTTATTTGAGACTCTTTTGTTCACCATTTCATTGAGTTTTGGGTATCATTGATATTTATATATTGATTATTCATTTGAATCCAATTTTCCCTTAACAAGCTGTATTGTCTAAAATAGTATGGACCTTGACAATTGCATCTTTGATTGCCTTTATTGCTTTCTCATGCTTCCCAAGGTTATCTTTTAAATTCTCAAAGGTTGAATGATAATCATAAAGACTATCCATTGAAGTAGCTAAAAACATCTCACCTTCAAAATTATTTTGAACCATTTTCTCAAAAGCATCAATCATTTCATCCACAGAAAGAAATTTGTGATTTTCACCTGTTAGAGTACATGGTAGCTCCTCCAGTTTATGCAAAAGTTTATGCAAATGTACTCTAACATACGAAATTGATTAAAACAAAATCTTCTAGACACAATTTGATTAGGCCTTTGGATTTATGGTCCATAACATCATATTGAGAAGCCAAAGTAGCATCTATAGGCCTTGAAACATGCTCATCAACAACATTTCACAAAACTTGATCAATTAACAAATCTTCCATCTTCAGCTTCCACATCTTAAAATTATTACTAGAAAATTCATTTACCTCTATTTTCCTTGATGTGCTCACCATTTGAAAATTCCTAGAAAAAGATCACAAATATGGTCTATAAATTGAAGAAGGCATTGTATGGACTGAAACAGGCTCCTAGATCTTGGTATGCAAGGTTGGATAGGTACTTACTGCAACAAGGATTCAAAAAGGGCACTATAGATAGCAATTTGTACTTCAAACTTGAAGAAGATCAAATCTTGATTGTGAAAGTGTATGTTGATGATATAATCTTTGGAGGACTTGAAGGTATGTGTAAGAGATTTGCAGAAGAGATGCAAAAATAATTTGAAAGGTCAATGTGTGGGGAAATGAATTTCTTCCTTGGGTTACAAATTAGTCAATCAGAAAAAAGGTATTTTCATTTCACAATCAAAGTATGCTAAGGAAATGTTGAAGAAGTTTGGAATGGAAGACTCCAAACCAGTATGTACTCCCATGACTACTAGTTGTAAGTTAATCAAAGATGATGAATCTCCTAAGGTTGATCAGAGAAAGTATAGATCAATGATTGGTAGACTGTTATACCTAATTGCTACTAGACTAGATATCATGCATTCAGTTTGTCTTGTGGCTAGATTCTAAGTTGATGCCAGAGAGTCACATGTTTCAACAGTATAGAGGATATTCATATACTTGAAAGGCACTCAAGAGTTTGGCCTATGGTATCCCAAGGATATTGATTTCTCCTTGAGTGCATATACAGATGCAAACTGGATAGGATGTATAGATGATAGAAGAAGTACAAGTGGTGGTTCTTTCTTTCTTAGAAGCAGACTTGTCTCATGGTTAAGTAATAAGTAGGACTCAGTGTCATTATCTACTGCAGAAGCAGAGTACATTGCAATAGCATCTTGCTACACATGTATTGTGGATGAAGTATGCATTGAAGGATATCAAAGTATCATATGATGAACCTATTCCTATCTTATGTGATAATACAAGTGTTATCAACATTTCAAAGAATCCTATAATTCATTCAAGGATAAAACATATTTCAATCCAGTATCACTTCCTAAGAGAGAAGGTTGCAAAGAATGAGGTGAAATTGGAATATGTGCCTACCAAGTATCAAGTTGAAGATATATTTACAAAGGTTCTTCCTAAAGATACATTTGAGTATCTCTGATAGAAGTTAGGGATTATCTCCTCTCCTTCTTTTAACTAGATGCATAAGTATGTGCATCTATCTAGGAAGCATTTCAAGATACATTCTTGGTCCTGGACTGATGTTGAAGGCTACCTCTCATGGGGAGTAGGTAGTGATACTATTGGTTGGTGCAGTTAGATGAAGCATATCTTAAGATCCTAAGGGGTAGAGTGTAGAAAGTGAAAGCAGTAGAGAAAGAGTAAGTGCTTGTTGGTGTTGCAAATGTTGCCCTTTGCCATTGATGTCAAAGGGGGAGAGAGAGTTAAAGTGACTGAAAAACCATTATGTAGGAAAGATTGTGCAGGAAAGTGTGTGAAGAGTAAGAGTTTCTCTAGTCAAGGGGAGTACTATTGAACTACTAATTGATTGTTTTAGGTCTTGATGATTTTTTAGAAAGTTGGTGTTGACATTAATGACAAAGGGGGAGATTGTTGGAAACTTGTAGGTGTTGTCATTGATGTCAACCCCTAGCAGGTAGTTCACTTGGTTTCCAAGTGCTTTTGAGAAAATTTGAATAAAAAGGTGTGCAGTGTGACAGAGGTGTGCTTAGTGTTGTGCTCCACAATTCTTCATAGTTGAAGATATGTTTGTGCAGTTTGGAAGTGTTGATCAGAGGTGTTATACCTAGATTTTCATGTTTTAGATCGTGCGGAAGTGGAAGATGTGTTTGACAAAGTGTTTGCCTATTTAGGAGACTGTATGGGAGAAATGAGAATTCTCTTCATTTCTTCATGTTAAGGTTCTTGTCTTGTGGATCTAGGAAAGTGCTTATAGTGTCTATATCTCCACTCCCTTGAAGTTTCTAGTTTTGGGGTGCTCTATAAGTTCTGTTCTTGTGTTGGTGTTCAGTAGCAGTGTATCCTAATGTGCAAAATGAAGACATTCTTTATTTTAGGTGGTTGTGGTAGTATTGTAGAAGACTCTGGTGATGTTGAATATTCTAGAAAGGTGTGTGGATGCTATGGAATGTATCTCTGTGGTCCGCATAATGTTTTTGGACTTGGAGAAGCATGGATGTGGTCACTAGCTCAGGTTTGGTTGGCCTGGCTTGCTAGCGCTATTTGCAGAGGTACTCCATGGATTGTGGATCTGATGAGAAGTATGGTGATATAGATTTGGGTCCTAGTTAACCCTTGGTATGGTCCACTTTCACTTCTTTCCACCGCAGAAGTGTTTAGTGCCGACCTATTTGGTGTTGCATGTTTGAGGTGCACATGCTTCTTTAGGACTGGCCTAATTGAGATGGTTTTTTATTGTGGATGGTGTAAATGCAATATGAAGTTGAGTGGAACAAGGTAGAGAAGATGATGTGAATGTGAATCAAGGGTAGTGAGTTGTGTTTGAGCTTAAATGCTTATGACTCCGGAACGCAGTGAGTAGAAGGTGTCTACATTTTAGTGTGCTTGAAGTTGCTGGAGGTAGTGAGCCAAAGTTTGTGGATGGAAAGAAGTGGTAGTGGTGGATTTCTTCTATTACTTTAAGATAGTGAATCTCTCTATAACAATCTTCTTCTATTCTTTTCTCTTCTAGATAGTGAGTCCTTTTGGGCAATGAGCCCTTGGTAGTGAGCCTATTTGTTTTCAGTGTTGCTATTCATATATATGTGAGCTAATCCTCACTGTGGTTTTTCCCTTCTTGGGTTTTCCATGTAAATCTGGTTTTCTTATGCATTTTGCATTGATGCTTCATATGTTTACATTATGCTAATGCATAATAAGAGTTTGAAGATTGTGATAACTTGAGGGTTTAATGTTTTAATGTACAATTGATTCACCCCCCTCTCAATTGTCCTATGTATTCAACAACATGATGTTTGTATCAACTCCCTGTTGTCCTCAAAATTAGTTGCACTCATTTTGTAGGATGAGCCCTACGAAACTTGTCTGTTTCGTGGCCTACACTCTAAGTTCGTATTTCAAGGCAAGTTTTCTTGATCTCATGTGAAGTTGTTCGACACCTAAGATTAGCTTGTAAAATTCCCCTAGGTCAGTTCCTCAAAGTTCGTGAAGTTGACTCAGTTATAAGCTTGTTGAAATATCAATTTTGACCTTTTTAGAGTGTTAGAAAATTTTCAATAGTTTACATGCACAAGTGGTGATTATGACCGCTCTTATATGTAACTTATTTCTTCCTCATGCAAGGGCGGTCTTTTTGACCGCCTGAACATGTTTTGGTCTTAAACTTGCAGGAGCGCTTGTTTTGACCACTCATGCAAGTTTCTCAAGTGTAAAGTTTAACCTACATAAGTGGTGGTTTTAACTGCTCATGTAGGGTTTTTATTTTTCCTTTGTCATGCAAGGGTGGTGAAAATCACCACCCATGCATCTTTAGTTTAAGTTGAGTGCATTAATGGCACTCATGTGGTTTTTTATTACGGCTCTTTTAAAATGCTTTTACACACTCTTAAATGTTATTTCTCATTTATTCTTCTTCTAAAAACCTCCCTTGAGGTGAATCAAAACCATTGTGAATCTATTAAAACATTTGTCATGCGAGTCCCAGATCTTCATCGAGATTGAGTTCTGTTTTTTCCAGGTGAGTTTTTCTCATTTTTCCCTATTGTGATTTTCATTAAGAAATCATTCTTTTTGTTTTTATTTTTTTGGTTTATGTGTTATTACATTTCTCTCTGAATCATTTTAAGATTCTTCATTTTACTTTTGAATGGTGTTTTTGTTCTAGGGTTTGTGTGTCTTAGGTTTTCAGTTTTGTTTTTGTTTAAAGTTTAAGTGATGCATATCACCATTCGTATCTATCAAACCCTACATTTTTAGAATAGTATGGATGACAAAGTTCGTTATCCATACTTCGCCTTACTGTGTCATTGACATGTATCGGTGGTTAAAAACCCCATCGATACATATGCCTTACCTTTTGTGATACCCACATGTAAGGGCGGTGATTTTTGCCACCCCTACATAAACCTTGTATGTTTTGCCCATATGGAAAAGCGGGCAAAATTCCCACTTGAACTTGCAATGCATAAAACCCTAAATGCAAGAGCGGTCGAAATGACCGCCATTGCATCTATCAAAAAGTTTATACCCTTAACATGTAAGGGTGGTCATTTTGACCGCTCCTACATGGAACCCAGTTTTTAACCTACCTGCAGAGGTGGTCAAATTGGCCTCCCTTACACAATACATTACTCCCAGATGCAGGAGTGGTCAAAATGACCGCCCATGGATGTTTTCCTGAAATTTTTCTTAACACTAAGAATTTTTGCAAAATGATACCTTTGACCTGCTTTCACCAAATTTTTCAACTTATGCACTCTCAAGCCCTTTCAAGCATATTCCTATGTTCATGATCATCAATTCATAGTGTCCCTAATTTGCCAATTTTTCCCCTAACTATGAGATCATGAACTTTTACAGTTTCATAAAGTAGTTGTGATCAACAACGTTTCCAGTGTTCTCTTCAAAGCTAATGTCAGAGCCATCTCCATCCGAATCCAAGATCATGAAGTACAAATACCAAGGGATTTTCCCTATCACTTCAGTGTAGTCTAATGTAGATGAGATCAGGGATACGGAGATAGGACATGTGGATATGGCAAATTTTATAGAAAGAACCAAACAGGATAATCCTCCCTGCTATATGTAGAAGATCATTGATAGCAATATACACCTAGTAGCATCTTTTCCTATGGTGGCTCATAATCCATAATTTGTCCTCCAAGTGGCAAGCCACTATAATAAGGATACCAGAACTATAACTGATTCTCAAGGGAAAGTTATCATGAGACTAGATGTTGAGTTCCTTGATAAGATTTTCATGTGTCCACCTATAGAGAATGTTGGGGAAATTAACTTTGCTAAAGGTTAGAAGGATTTTGAGACTAATGTTGAATCTGCAAAGAAGCACATTAATAGAAAATGGTTGAAAACTCCTAGGAGAAATCTATCAAGATTACATAAGGAACTCTCGAGGAGTGATTTTGTAGAAGAAGTGAGTGATCTAATCACTTTGTTGAGCAGAGTCAGAGGTCTTCCTTCTTCCTCTAAATTTTACAAATAAATGTACACCTACATCCAGGTTATTCTCAAAGAGAAACAAAAGATATTTTGGGGGGAGAAAATCAACAATACTCTACATGATCAGTTGATTAAGATCAATACAACTTTTAAGTTCTATATGACCTCATATTTGGTATATGCAGATGCATCCATGAGGATATTTCTAGGTCTTACTCAAGATGGTGATCAGAGGCTAGTGCAAGTTTTTTAGTACTATCCACAAATAACTCTAAAAGGGTCTATTCACCACTTTTGGAGGGTTAATGATGCCTTCTTTTTAGTTTTCATGTGCTTATGGAATGACGAGATAGAACAGAAAAGGGTATCAAATGAAGCATGGGAAGTGGTTAATTCTTTTGTTTGTTTGTTTCTCCAATTTCCTACTTTTTCTTATTTGAGAGTTGGATACTATCCAGATTATCCATATACATTGCCCAGATATCCAAGTGATAAGGTGATTCTAATGGAATTATGTAGACAATTAATTGTTATACATAATAAATAGATGGAATTGAAAAAGTTGGGGATTAAGTTTCCTATGGAGATTGGCAGGTATTCAATTCAATCAACTACTAAGGCCAAGGCAGTTGAAGTAGAGATGTAGGTAGTCACAATGAAACAATTCAAGAAGAGGAATCACTTTGATTTCTAAAGAGTACAAGATTAAAAGGAGAGAAGTGTTTCATGTTCCCATGGTTGAGGATATTTGGGCTAATTTGAGGACCTAGAATGAGATAAGGAAATTAGATTACTGCAGGTTACATCTGAGTCAGATAGAAGAATTGGGATTAGCCAATGTTCCAAAAGGCATGGAAGATGAGGGTGATGTTCTAGACCCTAAGTATAACATTGAAAACATTGAAACTTCAGCCTTTCCAGAAATCAAGTGGTCAATGAAAGAAGAGACTTCCCTTAGGAAAAAGATTCCAACCTATACTGACTAACACTAATATATGGTTGCAGAGCAAGGGTCTCAGTTTGAAAGAGTTCCTTACTGGGTTAGAGATATAGATTCAGGAACAAATGGGAAAGAAGGTGGAAAAAAAGACTAAGAATAAAAGTGATAATCCTTCTTCTTCCAAGGTGTCAAAACCAAGGATCAAGTTTGTTTCTAAAGGATGTAAGGCAAAGGAAGTTGTAGAGAATTCCAATGTGGAAGATCTAGGCTTTGAGGAAATGAATGTTGATAATATGGAAGCTGAAAATGCTGAAATAGAATAATAGGATATTGAAGAACCTAGTACTGAGAATATAAATATGAGTGAGAAGCCAACTGATGAAAGCGATGGGGAACAAGAAATAGAAAGAGATGTAGAATAGGAACAATTTGGTGGTTTACAAAAATCTCCTCAAAAAGATATTTCCCAAGAACTGGGATTAGACATTGTACTCTAACATACATGGTAGCTCCTCCATATGGGCAAAACATACAAGGTTTATGTAGGGGTGGCAAAAATCACCGCCCTTACATGTGGGTATCACAAAAGGTAAGGCATATGTATCGGTGGGGTTTTTAACCACTGATACATGTCAATGACACAGTAAGGCGAAGTATGGATAACAAACTTTGTCATCCATACTATCCTAAAAACCTAGGGTTTGATAGATACGAATGGCGATATGCACCGATTAAACTTTAAACAAAAACAAAACTGAAAACCTAAGACACACAAACCCTAGAACAAAAACACCATTCAAAAGTAAAATGAAGAATCTTAAAATGATTCAGAGAGAAATGTAATAACACATAAACCAAAAAAACCAAAAAAATAAAAACAAAAAGAATGATTTCTTAATGAAAATCACAATAGGGAAAAACGAGAAAAACTCACCTGGAAAAAACACAACTCAATCTCGATGAAGATCTGGGACTCGCATGACAAATGTTTTAACAGATTCACAATGGTTTTTATTCACCTCAAGGGAGATTTTTAGAAGAAGAATAAATGAGAAATAACATTTAAAAGTGTGTAAAAACATTTTAAAGGAGTCGTAATAAAAAACCACATGAGTGCCATTAATGCACTCAACTTAAACTAAAGATGCATGGGTGGTGATTTTCACCGCCCTTGCATGACAAAGGAAAAATAAAAACCCTACATGAGCAGTTAAAACCACCACTTATGTAGGTTAAACTTTACACTTGAGAAACTTGCATGAGCGGTCAAAACAAGCGCTCCTGCAAGTTTAAGACCAAAACATGTTCAGACGGTCAAAAAGATAGCCCTTGCATGAGGAAGAAATAAGTTACATGTAGGAGCGGTCATAATCACCGCTTGTGCATGTAAACTATTGAAAATTTTCTAACACTCTAAAAAGGTCAAAATTGATATTTCAACAAGCTTATAACCGAGTCAACTTCACGAACTTTGAGGAACTGACCAAGGGGAATTTTACAAGCTAATCTTAGGTGTCGAACAACTTCACATGAGATCAAGAAAACTTGCCTTGAAATACGAACTTAGAGTGTAGGCCACGAAACGGACAAGTTTCGTAGGGCTCATCCTATAAAATAAGTGCCACTAATTTTGAGGACAACAGGGAGTTGATACAAACATCATGTTGTTGAATACATAGGACAATTGAGAGGGGGGTGAATCAATTGTACATTAAAATATTAAACCCTCAAGTTATCACAATCTTCAAACTCTTATTATGCATTAGCATAATGTAAACATATGAAGCATCAATGCAAAATGCATAAGAACACTAGATTTACGTGGAAAACCCAAGAAGGAAAAAACCACAGTGAGGATTAGCTCACATATATATGAATAGCAACACTGAAAACAAATAGGCTCACTACCAAGGGCTCACTACCAAGGGCTCATTGCCCAAAAGGACTCACTATCTAGAAGAGAAAAGAATAGAAGAAGATTGTTATAGTGAGATTCACTATCTCAAAGTAATAGAAGAAATCCACCACTGCCACTTCTTTCCATCCACAAACTTTGGCTCACTACCTCCAGCAACTTCAACCACACTAAAATGTAGACACCTTCTACTCACTGCATTCCGGAGTCATAAGCATTTAAGCTTAAACACAACTCACTACCCTTGATTCACATTCACATCATCTTCTCTACCTTGTTCCACTCAACTTCATATTGCATTTACACCATCCACAACAAAAAACCATCTCAATTAGGTCAGTCCTAAAGAAGCGTGTGCACCTCAAACGTGCAACACCAAATAGGTCGGCACTAAACACTTCTGCGGTGGAAAGAAGTGAAAGTGGACCATACCAAGGGTTAACTAGGACCCAAATCTATATCACCATACTTCTCATCAGATCCACAATCCATGGAGTACCTCTGCAAATAGCGCTAGCAAGCCAGGCCAACCAAACCTAAGCTAGTGACCACATCCATGCTTCTCCAAGTCCAAAAACATTATGCGGACCATAGAGATACATTCCATAGCATCCACACACCTTTCTAGAATATTCAACATCACCAGAGTCTTCTACAATACTACCACAACCACCTAAAATAAAGAATGTCTTCATTTTGCACATTAGGATACACTGCTACTGAACACCAACACAAGAATAGAACTTATAGAGCACCCCAAAACTAGAAACTTCAAGGGAATGGAGATATAGACACTATAAGCACTTTCCCAGATCCACAAGACATGAACCTTAACACGAAGAAATGAAGAGAATTCTCATTTCTCCCATACAGTCTCCTAAATAGGCAAACACTTTGTCAAACACATCTTCCACTTCCGCACAATCCAAAACATGAAAATCTAGATATAAAACCTCTGATCAACACTTCCAAACTGCACAAACATATCTTCAACTATGAAGAATTGTGGAGCACAACACTAAGCACACCTCTGTCACACTGCACACCTTTTTATTCAAATTTTCTCAAAAGCACTTGGAAACCAAGTGAACTACCTGCTAGGGGTTGACATCAATGACAACACCTACAAGTTTCCAACAATCTCCCCCTTTGTCATTAATGTCAACACCAACTTTCTAAAAAATCATCAAGACCTAAAACAATCAATTAGCAGTTCAGTAGTACTCCCCCTAACTAGAGAAACTCTTACTCTTCACACACTTTCCTGCACAATCTTTCCTACATAATGGTTTTTCAGTCACTTTAACTCTCTCTCCCCCTTTGACATCAATGGCAAAGGGCAACATTTGCAACACCAACAAGCACTTACTCTTTCTCTACTGCTTTCACTTTTCTACACTCTACCCCTTAGGATCATAAGATATGCTTCATCTAACTGCACCAACCAATAGTATCACTACCTACTCCCCATGAGAGGTAGCCTTCAACATAAGTCCAGGACCAAGAATGTATCTTGAAATGCTTCCCAGACAGATGCACATACTTATGCATCTAGTTAAAAGAAGGAGAGGAAATAACCCCTAACTTCTATCAGAGATACTCAAATGTATCTTTAGGAAGAACCTTTGTAAATATATCTTCAACTTGATACTTGGTAGGCACATATTCCAATTTCACCTCATTCTCTGCAACCTTCTCTCTTAGGAAGTGATACCGGATTGAAATATGTTTTATCCTTGAATAAATTATAGGATTCTTTGAAATGTTGATAACACTTGTATTATCACATAAGATAGGAATAGGTTCATCATATGATACTTTAATATCCTTCAATGTCTACTTCATCCATAATACATGTGTAGCAAGATGCTACTGCAATGTACTCTGCTTCTGCAGTAGATAATGACACTGAGTCCTACTTATTAATTAACCATGAGACAAGTCTACTTCTAAGAAAGAAAGAACCACCACTTGTACTTCTTCTATCATCTATACATCCTGTCTAGTTGGCATCTGTATATGCACTCAAGGAGAAGTCAATATCCTTGGGATAACATAGGCCAAACTCTTGAGTGCTTTTCAAGTATATGAATATCCTCTATACTGTTGAAACATGTGACTCTCTGGCATCAGCTTGGAATCTAGCCACAAGACAAACTGAATGCATGATATCTGGTCTAGTAGCAATTAGGTATAATAGTCTACCAATCATTGATCTATACTTTCTCTAATCAACCTTAGGAGATTCATCATCTTTGATTAACTTACAACTAGTAGTCATGGGAGTACATACTAGTTTGTAGTCTTCCATTCCAAACTTCTTCAACATTTCCTTAGCATACTTTGATTGTGAAATGAAAATACCTTTTTTCTGATTGACTAATTTGTAACCCAAGGAAGAAATTCATTTCCCCACACATTGACCTTTCAAATTCTTTTTGCATCTCTTCTGCAAATCTCTTACACATACTTTCAATTCCTCCAAAGATTATATCATCAACACACACTTTCACAATCAAGATTTGATCTTGTTCAAGTTTGAAGTACAAATTGCTATCTATAGTGCCCTTTTTGAATCCTTGTTGCAGTAGGTACCTATCCAACCTTGCATACCAAGATCTAGGAGCCTGTTTGAGTCCATACAATGCCTTCTTCAATTTATAGACCATATTTGTGATCTCTTTCTAGGAATTTTCAAATGGTGAGCACATCAAGGAAAATAGAGGTAAATGAATTTTCTAGTAATAATTTTAAGATGTGGAAGCTGAAGATGGAAGATTTGTTAATTGATCAAGTT
Organism: Cunninghamia lanceolata; assembly: GCA_027924645.1. Classification (NCBI taxonomy): domain Eukaryota; kingdom Viridiplantae; phylum Streptophyta; class Pinopsida; order Cupressales; family Cupressaceae; genus Cunninghamia; species Cunninghamia lanceolata. Next base: position 15,285,735 of record BSBN01001215.1, on the reverse strand, counting down.
TTGTGAAATGTTGTTGATGAGCATGTTTCAAGGCCTATAGATGCTACTTTGGCTTCTCAATATGATGTTATGGACCATAAATCCAAAGGCCTAATCAAATTGTGTCTAGAAGATTTTGTTTTAATCAATTTCCATGAAGAGTCCTCTATGAAGAAACTATGGAAGAAACTTGGTGAGATAAATCGAACCAAATCCTTATTAAAAAATCTTAAGAAGTTGTATTCCTTGAGAATGGAAGAGGGTGGATGAATTGTAGACCACCTGGAAGTATTTAATATGTTGGTTGCTTAATTGGCATAAATTGGTGTAAAGATGGATGAGAAGCAGAGATGTCAGATATTGCTTTGTTCTTTGCCTAAGTCATGAGATTCTCTTGTTATGACTATTGGGAGTACTTCTGTTGTCTTTAAACTTGAAGATATTGTGGGTTCTTTACTTTCTGAAAAAAATAAGGAGGAAGGTATCCATTAGTGCCAAGGAATCCTTGAATGTTCATGGAAGACCTAAAGAAAAAAGGCAAGAAAACTAAGAAGTGTGACAAATCCAAGTCCAAGGAGAGATCTAAATCTTCTGGAAAGTCCAAAGTTATTTGTTGGAACTATCGTAAGCCTAGACACTTTCATAAGGAGTGCAAAGAAGAAAAGAAGAAAAAGAAGAAATTGGATTTTGATTCTAAGTCCAAGAAGGAAGATGGTGATGTGATTATTGCATCTTTGACAACTCATGCAGGTAATGATGCACGGTTAATTGACTTAGGTGCATCTTTCCATATGACCCCTAATAGAGATTGGTTCTCTAAATATGAAGAATTTGATGGACATAAGGTGTACTTGGGTGATGATTTTTATTTAAATATTGTTGGTCTTGGTAAAGTTAAAATCAAATTTATTGATGGTTGAGTAAAAAAGATTAATAATGTGTTTCGTATCCTCAGGTTAGCAAAATTTAATATCTATGAGAAAACTAATAGATGCGGGGTGTGTAGGTAGTCTTTTCTGATGTAGGATGCAGGATGGTTAGAGGTGTAAAATTCAACACACTGTATAAGCTTGATGTATACATTGTTGAATGCAATAGTACTTCTGTGAAAAGAAATTTTGTGACTACATCGTTAGAAAAAGTGAGGGTTTCCTCTTGAGCAGATGGTCATGGCTTCTAGGTACCTAAGGGTTCTCTTTCTTCTAAATCAAAATTACCTATAGAGAAGACTATGTTATGGCACCAAAAGTTAGGCCACATTGGAGAAAAGGGTCTAAGGATCTTGAAAAATAAAAACTTTGTTGAAGGGTTGACTGATTGTAATCTTGATTTTGATTTCTTTGAGCATTGCATTTATGGTAAGCAAACCCACATTCAGTTTTACCCAAGTTCTCGTAAATCTTGTGGTGTATTGGATCTTATTAATTCTAAATGTGTTTGGTCATGTAGATGTTCCTTCCATTAGAAAATCCACATATTATGTTTCATTTATTGATGATTATAGTAGGACTTGGGTATATTTTCTAAAGAATAAATCTAAAGTTTTCAGTCCATTTAAAGAATTTATAGGAACAGTTGAGTTGTATATTGGAAAGAAAATAAAATGTTTGAGGATTGACAATGTAGTGAATTTTCTCTAATGATTTTGATAGATTCTATAAAGATTGTGGCATTCAGATATAAAAGACAACTCTGTATTCTCCATGGTAGTATGCTTATTGGTGCTGGTCTCAAACAAAGGTTTTGGGCTAAAACTATTGCCACTGCTTGCCACATAATTAACAGGTCTCCTACATCAGCTCTTGTTGATAAAACACCAATGAAAGCATGGTCAATTCACGAGTCTTCATTGATACATCTTAGAGTTTTTGGTTACAATGCATATGCACATGTGCCAAAGGAGAAACAAACAAATTTGGAAAACAAAGTTGTGAATTGTATCTTCATCGGGTACAGTTATGGTGTGAAAGGATACAAGCTTTGGGATCCTATTGCATAGAAGGTAATATATAGAAGTGTGATGTTTAGAGAAACTAGTCCTTCTTTTATTACATTGCAGCCAAAAAAAATGAATAGAAAGATATGATTCAACTTCCTTCTACACCTAATAAAGTTGAAACAAGGCCCCTAGATAGACAAGAAGTTAAGGAGAGCTCATCTAGCTATGAATCTTTAGAAGAAGAGGAAAATCCTCCAACTCAAATTATTTGAAGGTCTACAAGGCATAGACAACCACTTGAAAGGTATTCACCTGATGAATAGAGATGTATTATTTTTTGAATACTAACATGGATGAACCAAGATCTGTAGAAGAGGCATTAGGTATTAATGATGCAAAGTCTTGGATGATTTCCATGGATGAAGAAATGACAGCTTTGAAAAAAAATGATACATGGGATCTAGTACCATTGCTTGAAGGATGAAAACCTAAAGGCTACAAATAGGTGTTCAAGAAAATGATTGGTTCAGATGGAGGTGTTGAGAAGTACAAAACATGGTTGGTTGCAAAAGGTTACTCTCAGGTTGAGGGTGTTGATTATAGTGAGATATTTTCTCCTATTTCTAAAATGACATCCATTAGATTATTGCTTTCGATTATTGTTGCTTATGATCTGGGGGTTGAGAAAATGGATGTGAAAATGACATTCCTTCATGGTGATCTGGAGGAGGATATTTATATGACATAGTCAGAGCACTATATGGTGAAAGGTAAAAGTAATTTGGTTTCTAAAGTGAAGAAATCTTTGTATGGCCTCAAATAGAGTCCTAAGATGTGGTACCATAAATTAGATACATATGTGTTAAGTTTAGGATTTGAATGTTCTAAATCAGATCATTGTGTGTATTATAAATTTGATGGTGATCATTTCTAATTTATTGCATTATATGTTGGTGATATGTTATTTATTGGTAAAGGGAAAGGAATGATTTTAGAATTAAAGTCTCAACTTTCATCTAAAATTGAAATGAAGGATCTTAGTGTAGCTAAACACATTCTTGGGATGGAAATCAAAAGAGACAGAGTGAATAGAAAACTATGTCTTGGCCAGAGTAAGTATGTCAATTCAATTTTACAAAGGTTTAACATGCAGGATTTTAGACCATTATGTGTTCCTCTTATAGTTGGAATGAAGTTGTATGCTTCATAATGTCCAAAATCCCCATCAGAGATGGAAGACATGAGAAGAGTGCCTAGCAGAGTGTAACTGGAAGTTTGATGTATGTTATGGTCTATACTAGACTAGACATTATCCAAGCAGCGGGAGTTCTTTCCAAATATATGTCTAATCCTAATAGAGTTTATTAGAAAGTAGTTAAAATATTCTTCAAATATTTACAAGGTACCTTAGAGTATTCTTTGTGTTATCATGGTAATTTAATAGGAAATAGACATTCCTTTGATATTCATGGTTATGTGGATTCAGACTGGGCAAATGATGTTGATAGCAGAAGATCCACCAGTGGTTATGCATTTGCTTTATTTGGTGGTGTAATTAGTTGGATGAGTAAGTGATAAGATATGGTTGTTTTTTCTACTACTAAAGTTGAGTATATGGAAGCTACTCATGCTTGTAAAGAAGCCATTTGGCTTAAGAGACTATGTTTAGATATTGGAATAAAATAAGGTGTAGTGAAAGTTTATTGTGATAATCAGAGTGTGATCTACCTAGCTAAGAACCTAACATTTCATGCCAAGACCAAGAACATTGATGTGCAATATCATTTTGTCAGAGATATGATCAAGGATGGTAGGGTGAAGCTAGTTAAGGTAGAGACTTTGATGAATGTTGTAGGTTCATTAACTAAGTTTGTGAGCATAGAGAAGTTTAGATGGTGTTTAGAGTCTATGGGCCTCTTAGCCCCTAGCAATTAAATCATGATGTTAATACTTGTTAGAAATGAAGGTAAACAATTATCAATGGAAAATTGATTACAACTATAATATAGATATTTAACTATACAGAACCAAAATGGAGATAGTATGAAATCAACACAAAGAAATAAAAAAAGAAGAAGATCAAACACATAATACAATGTTTATGTGGAGAAATCCTTTCTAGAAAAAACTCCACACAAGAATAGATGCACCAGTCTGTATTAACTTCAATAGAGTTTACAATACAACACTATCAATCTCCCCTTCAAACTTCAATCAACCTTGGAATAAACATCAAGGTCGACACTACAAACATCTAACTTAATGTGAATCACTATATTGTCAGCCAAACATAACTGGGACTCAAATCTTCCTCGAACATCACACCACACTCCATAAAACTTCTCTTAGATCATATGCAATATGCATCATGCATCCAGTCGGCCAAGACTGGAAAGAACAACAACACCCAAGGAGAAATCTTCATCCATGAGCTCAATCCTCAATGTGGACCACCAACACAATAGGCACCTAATTCAGAGACCACCACAAGCACAATGAAATCAACAGGAACAACCGTACCACCTCAGATCACCAGAAGCACTTGCACCTTCATCTTGGAACTCAAGAACACCAATTTTCATGACTATCATACTAGAAAGATTGCTTGTGGACCTCCAAACCATGAACCACTTGAGTTGAGGATATACACTGACATCCTAAACACTCCTCTAGATCTGTAGATCATAATATTCCAATGTGGATCGATCCGGACCAAATTTTTGTCACTCTGTCACCTCTGAACAATTACAAAACTTAGTTCTACTCAGATGGCCATAACTTCACCAATTCTCCATGCGGACCTCTCAAATCTTGACTGGAGCAACTTCAGACAATCCTCTACAAACCCTTTAATCTATAGACTCTGATCTTCATCTCACTGGGAATGTGGAGCAATCTACTTCACTTGAATTGCACTGTCTTCACTATCTCTTACAGAGAGATATGTAACTTACTTGTTTCTTCCAGAGAGGCTAATTGATGTAGAGCATCTAGGACAATAGAAGCATATTTCAAAACTTCACATGCAATAACTCACAAAGTTCGCTATTTTCTAACAGAAATCAAACTTCTAACAATGAAGACTTTAACACAACCCTATACATGTTCATGACATAGAGAGAGGGGACTTTAAGACTCATCTTCTAGGAAACTTAACTCCATCTAAGATCCTATCCAACCCACTATGCAAGGTTTTTAGGATAGTAGTCTTCAACAAAGTCTACTAAAGACAGTCACACAATATCTCTACTTCACAGTCACAGCATCCCCCTTGGGATGATCTCCATTAAGACAATTTCAAACTCATACAACATGCCAACTCTATAACACACCAACACCTAATGTCTTCCTCAATAGCTTGACAAACAAATCTATTACCTTCTTTGCAGTGGCAGTCTCTGAGAGGATTGATAGAGTCAGCAATCAATAGGCAGAGAGGATTGATTCCTTAGAGGATCTCTCCATATTTCTTGTCATAGGATCATTGCTAGATCCAGGGGCATCTTGCACCATTACTAAAGACTAGAATTTCACAAGGAGTCCACTCCCATAGTCACTGATCACCGTCCTTATGTTGTTGTCCTTCTCTAACTTCTAACACAAGGATTTGCAGAGTCATCAACATGACAAACTCATCCTAAACCATCCTCCTACCTCCCAAACCTTCACAAGCCCTTGCATTGAATACTATACAACCCATTCCACTGATCAGAAATAGAAAAGATTAGTGGAATGAGGAGAAATCCATCAGTTTACTCAAAAAAACCCTAACCTAGGTTTTCAAACCCACTTGTAGAGAAAGGAGGAATACAAAGATATAAATGAATGTCAAAAGCCCAAACCACTTGCAAATGGAAGGTCACTCACCAACCTAACTCTCCATCATAAACCCCAGTCACCACTCGGCCGTACAGGTATGGAGTATGCAGAAGAACAACGAATTCTTTAACTGTAACAACAGGTTTAAAAGTAGTTTAATGTTCTATAGTCATAGCATTCTTCCCATTCAATATCAAGGGTCCAAACTTGTTTTAATGGATAGTTAACTCATCAACCTTCACTCCCAAGCATCCAACACCCCACAACAGGGCCGTACTGTACAGTAGTACGGGCTCAAATACACATAAACTCATAAAAATGCAGAAAAAGCAGGAAAACAAAGATTTTTTTTGTTATTTCTTGCAAACCACCAGTTGTCTCCCTTACAATACACCTTGGCAGGCTTAAAACAAGCCTCAACATTTGCATGAATTTGTCTGGAGTGGTTGGGGTCAATGAAAACTACCCAACCATCGAGCTTCCTTCTTGTTTCTAACTACAACAAAATAGTAACTGTCTTCTTTTGGATTGTATCGACAGTTTTTGTGTTTAACAATGCTTTTAACATATGGTTAACCTTTGGACAAGGTTTTAACACACCTCCACACCTTTGACATGCCTCCAACTAAGAGGATTGCCTCCTACATACTCTAGGAAGGCTTCAAACTCAAAGAAACCTATGACTGCCTCTTACCACATGATTGTCCTCATTAGGAATTACAACATGAGAATAGATTCTAGCTATTTAGACATAGTCCATTTACATGCATGGCTTTCAAGCCTTATTACAACATTTAATGGTCTCAAGGACCTTATTAAACCAAACAAAACAACTTGAAAATCTAACCAAATCCTAGATGTCTTGGTGCTCCTGGACCACTAATTTTCTCAATATCCTCAACATACAAGTCTTCTAGAATAGGATATAGTTGACACTAATGACAACAAGGATATGTTGATATCAATGACAACACCGATTAGGCACATATTTGCAACAATCTCCCCCTTTGTCATTGATGGCAACATATGATGTGAAAAACTGGTTCAACCATCAAGATAAGAACTTCTCCCCCTTTCTCTTATCACACCTACAACCACTTTCTTCATTGTTCCCCCTTTCACCAACAACTACTCACTTCCATCCAAGTTTTTCATGTGACTTCTCTCCCCCTTTGACATCAATGGCAAAGGGTACATATTTGCAATCATCTCTCACCCTTTTGTTTCTTAGACAAGACTAAACTGAACTCAGAATGTAACATCCACGCTCTAAAACATAGTAAAACCAGAAAATTTACCATGTTGTAATTTAAACAAGGTAAAAATGAGATAGAGAATTTTTTTTCTTTTATTAAACATATAATCAAATATCCATAATTACAAGATTTTTCCTTTACAAGGTACAATACATCATGAAGTCTTTCTCAATGACAAAGTTTACAATGTAAATTAATTACATAGACAATTTGGAATAAATATTGCTACTGAATATCTGACATCTTTATCACAAGTCCTGGCATATCTTCTGCTTGGAGAGAGAGACTATCTTTCTAGTGATTTACCTCCATCCATAGACCGGCGGTCTCCCACACATTTTCCACATAGGAAGTGGCCCTACCCTTCATGAAGGATATAGACCAAAGGTGACCAATGGTAATTTGCCTAGCCCAAGTACATAGTGTTGTATCCTACACCTATCTATCAACCATACAACCCTAGATACCCTCTAGCTAAGTATGATTTCTGATAGATAGTGCAATCCATATACAATGAATCAACAATGCATGCAGAAGACAATTGCATTACTTTGGCCAAAGTTTTTAATATCAATATCATTCATAATGAATGTAGTCATTGTGTTCACCCACCCCTACTCAACTTGGATATTGTCATATTCTTATAGTTTTATTCTCCTACCAACCCTAATCATATAATAATTTAATCCATGAGTCATAATAATAATACCTTTAGACTTAAATAAGTCCTTATGATGAAACTATACAGTTGGTTCAAAATCAGCTCTAGGGTTTACCTATTATCCCATGGCTAATATAATATTTTGCTTATGTAACCTTATCACTTATCTAGAAAACCTAGATTTGCTATTGTTTTGTGGCTAATTCAACCAAAAATAAGAACACTATAGTTCTTTAAATAGATATTAACCCTTGTCAAATACCTTTAATAATGTGATAATACAAACCATACCCTATATGCCTTTCCTACAAGGTCATTCTTTGTTAGACTAGGTCTACTCCATTGTATTGAATCTCTTCAAGGATAATGTGAATAATAAAGACAAATAGTCATTAATGGGTTCTCATAAAAACCTTATTCCATCTTCCATAGTATCTCTAAGTTACTATCATTTGAAATGATACAATAGTTACTAAAGATTCATACAAATCAAGTTCTCAAGGATCAATAATAATATCTGTTATATATATAGTCTAAACAAGACAATATGTTGAAACATTATAACCTCTGTACTATATGATTCACGTTGAGAGTATAAAAATAAGGTTCATTCATTTCCTTAATATTTGAGAGCCTATTGTTTTGATAGCTCACAATCATTTCAATGATTGGTTATAAACTTATTCGATAGGTGATCTATTTTCAAAGAAAATAATAGTTATGACAATCTCACACTATGATGGACATTTATCCTTCATTCTAAGCATTCGATATGATAATTGGTTTCTAATAAAAAGCAAAAAGGTTGATTCAATAACTGTAACAATGTGCTCACTTGTATTACCAAGTGTCAACCTTATAATTTGCATTCTAATCTCATTATAAACAACGATAAAATGACATAGCTCCTTCAGGAGTTAACTATGTTTTTTCTATGTTGAAGTTCACTAATTATCAACTGTCATACAAAGAATTTAGGAGTTTAAAACTCTCCCTTCGTATACTCATACAGTCGACCAAGACTATGGTGATAATACTATCAAATGATAATCGTTATCTGCATGTCTTAATAGAATCAAAATTGAAGAATACCTAATAGAAATCAACTTAGGAGTTGACTGAGATATGCACATGGTCAACGCCTTCCAACCGCATATTCCCTTGCTATTTCTAGCTAAAACCCACTTCTCACCTTCGGCAATACATTCTATATTCTACTTCTAATGTTGTTCTTCTTTCTACCACGGGCTCAAATGAGTTGTTTTTCCTAAATAGGACTGAGGCACGACTCCTACAGAGTTGCCCCACTTCGTCCTCCAAAAAGAATTTAGTTGCAATACTTAATGCAACTATAATAGCCTTTTGTGACTAATTCACAACAGAAATCGATTTACAAGCAAAAGTCTACATGTCGTTTGTGGAAAGCCGCCATATGGTTCATTCAGTTGGGTAGTTCGTAAACACAGTCATCCTCATAAGGATGAGGCCAACACTTATTTAAAACATAACTGATCTTTTAATGATCAAAACATGTGGTTCGATCCATCACTTATCACTAATGAAGACTCTACTATAATTTAGCCTACGGCTCCTGCAATACCATCGACTCATTAAGAGGTATTATCCTCTTACGATGCTAAGGCATTTATATATTTGATTACATCAAATATACTTCTTATAACATCACCACTATAATAGATAATCACAGTTTAATCAATAATAATATTTAAACAAGGAATTACGGGTAATGTGGTTGGGTTGAGCTTGTCTCCCCATCACAATCCGTCGACAATAATCACATATTCTTAACTCGATGAAATCATCTAAATGATTAAGAATCATTTATAATTTCATGAGGCTTTATAAAGTAAGAGAATCATTTTACGACAATTTACGTCATAATATTTACGTTAAATGTAAATAGCCATAGTTCAAGTTCAAATGACGTCATTATTGCTACTTATGACTAAGACAACTTATTACAACTTTCAAATATTCGTAAGGTATTGACTACCTATTGATTGGGTTTAAAAGTAAACTGACAAGTTAAGGTTTACCTCTCACAATACACCAGTTCATACTTTGTTACACATCATACTCATTTTGGCAAATTGACCATTCGTAACCCAAGGTCTATATCTCTCTCCTTGAAAGATACTCTCTCTCTCTTCTCTGAGAGTCATCTGAGAATTTGTATTCCTGTTTCAACTCATAACCAAACAATTTATGATCAGTGCATCATGACTTAAATAATAAATCAAATCTCATAAACAATTATTAAATTGATAAAAAACATAATCATTTTCATAATTCTGTAAATGACATTCAATATAAACCATGTCTTTTCTTGGCATCAATCTATAACATCATAATAGATTTATGTATGTTCTAGTAAAGGTGAAAAGTTTAGTAAAGACAAAAATTGGGGATGTAACACAGAACATGCTGACTACTCCCCCTAAGTAGCATCCCCTTAACACTAATCCAGATTACTAGATAAGAATGTGAGTTCCACTGGACTGATGCACACTACTGCATCTTAGTTCTGAACAGGAGGGGTAATCACCCCTAGCTTCCCTCTAAGATACTCAAGTGTTCTTAGGTAGAGGTTTAGTGAAGATATATGCAATCTGATCCTTTGAGGAAACAAACTCTAATCTGACTTCATTCTCATTTACATTCTCTCTCAAAAAGTGAAACTTGATGGATATATGCTTTGTCTTTGAATGCAACACCAGATTCTTTGAAATGTTTATTGCACTTGAATTATCATAGAAGATTGTAATAGGCTCTTCAAACACAACTCTGTTATCCTTCAACATTTGCTTCATCCAAAAAACTTGAGTACAATTACTTGCTGCTATATACTCTACCTCTATAGTAGATAGAGATATTTCCTCGTACTTTTTTCTCAACCAAGAAACCACTCTCTTTCCCAAGAAAAATGCACCACCATTAGTACTTTTCCTGTCATCCACATCTCCTGCCCAATCAGCATCTGTATATGCATGAAGAGTAAAATCATCACCCTTAGGATACCATAAGCCATAATCAGATGTACCCTTCAAATATCTAAAAATTCTTTTGACTACTACAACATGAGATTCTCTAGGATCAGCTTGAAATCTAGCAAAAAGGCCAACTGCATTCATAATATCAGGTCTGGTATGAGTCAGATAAAGTAGTTCTCCAATCATTGATCTATAACTTTTTTGATCTGCCTTAGGAGAATCATCATCTTTACTCAACTTGCATCCGATTATCATAGGAGTACTCACTGGTTTTGAGACCTCCATTCCAAACTTTTTCAACAAATTTTTCACATACTTAGACTGAGATATGAAGATGTCTTTTTTTGACTGAATGATTTGCAGACCTAAGAAGAAATTCATTTCACCAAACATGGACATCTCAAATTCACTTTGCATCTGATCAGCAGATTTTTTACACATGCTCTCATTTCCACCAAAGATGATATCATCAACAAATACCTCAACAATCAAGATGTGTTCATGATCAATTTTGAAATAAAGATTACTATCAGCAGTGCCTTTTCTAAATCCTAACTTTAGTAGATACTTATCTAATATTGCATACTAGGCTCTTGGGGCTTGTTTAAGTCCATATAATGCTTTCTTCAATTTGCAAACCTTATCTCCTTGATCAAACAATTGTAATCCTTCTGGTTGCTCAATGTAGACTTCTTCTTCCAACTCTCCATTTAGGAATGCCGACTTGACATCCATCTAATAAACTTTGAAATCTTTGTGAGTAGCAAAGGCAAGAAATAATCTGACTACTTCAATTCTTGCCACTGGAGCAAAAGTTTCTTCAAAATCAATTCCCTCTACCTGAGAATATCCTTTGCACACCAATCTTGCTTTATTTCTCACAACTTCACCATCTTCATTCAATTTATTCCGAAAGACCCATTTAGTTCCAATTATATTTTTGTCTTCAAGTCTAGGAACAAGATTCCAAGTATGATTCTTTTTGATTTGCATTAATTCTTCTTCCATTGCTTTTACCCAACTTTCATCATTACAAGCTTCATTCACTGATTTTGGTTCAATCTTTGAAATCAGACAATACTCCTCTTGTTCTTCAGCAATTCTTCTTCTAGTTTGAACACCTTTATTTTTATCTCCTATGATCTGATTTTCAGAATGATTCAACCTTACATACCTGGGAGTTTTGGGATTTTCTTCAACTTCTGATTCTTGAACTTGTTCCTCAACATTTGCATTTACTTCTTGAATCACTGAATTCTCTAGAGTAAACTAATCTTGCTTTGCTTCATTTGGACTTTCATTTTGATCATCTGATTCATATCCATAGAACATTGAAGGTTTCTCCTTACTTTCATCAACCTTGACATTAGCACTTTCAACAATCTTTTTCAATCTTTTGTTAAAGCACTGGTATGCCTTGCTTTGATTAAAATAACCTAGAAATATTCCTTCATCACATCTTGCATCAAACTTGCCTAGATCTTCATCTCTTTTGATATAGCATTTACTAACGAAAACTCTAAAATATTTCATAGAAGGAGCATTATCAAACCACAATTCATAAGGTATTTTACTAGAATTACCTTTGATATGCACCCGGTTAAGAGTGTAGACAGTAGTACTCATAGCCTCTCTCCAATAGATATGTGGAACATTTGCCTCCATCATCATGGTTCTAGCAACCTCTTGAATAGTCTGGTTCTTCCTTTCCACAACTCCATTCTACTAAGGAGTCCTAGGAGTAGACAACTATCTTCTTATTCCATGCTTTTCACAAAATGCATTAAACTCACCGGAGGTAAATTCTCCACCTCTGTCAGATCTCAGACACTTTATCTTCACACCAATCTCATTCTCCACTCTAGCCTTGAACACTTTGAATTTGTCAAGAGCCTGTTATTTCTCTCTCAAGAAAGTGACCCACATCATTCGAGAGTGATCATCAATTAGCAACATAAAGTATCTATCTCCTTGCAAACTCCTAACCTTGGCAGGACCACACAAATTAGTGTGCATGAGTTCCAACAATCTTTACTCTTGAATGTAGCTCTGTTATGTTTTCCCAATTGACATTCCTTACACATGCTATTGGTAGGTTTCACAAGCTTTGGAAGATCTCTTACAGCCTGAGTAGCACTTATCTTGACAATTTTGTCAAAGTTTACATGACACATTCTCCTATGACATAGCCAACTCTGATCAATCTGAGCAATCAAACAAATTTTGCCAGTACCACTTAAATGAAAGATGTTACCTCTAGTCTGTGTACCAGATGCAATCTCAGTTCTGAAGCTTTCCAAAATTTTACATTTTCTATCCTTGAATCAAAGATCATATCCCTTGTCAACTAACTGTCCAACACTAAGAAGATTATGCTTCAATCCTTCTACATACAAGACATCATTAGTGTTATTCTTACCATCAAGAGAGATGGATCCTCTGCCATAGATTCTACCAGCTGAATTGTCTCCAAACTTTACAATTCCACCTTCATACCTTTCCATACTTACAAACTTACTCTTATCACCTATCATATGATGAGAGCATCCACTATCAATCACCCATTCATCCATTTCTTCAACTTGAGGAGCCAAGGCTCTTTCCACATTCACACAACTAGCAGATTCAGTAGGCACCAGATCTTCTTCCTTGATAGCAATGAACACCCATTCATTTCTAGAGGTACTTCCCTTATCAGATTCATCATCGGTGACTCCTTCTTTAGTGGCTTCTTGGACCTAGTAGAATTTCTTTTGAACCCTAGGTCTATTATGATTTGGCTTTGAAACCTTCTCTGGACATCTTAAAGCAAAATGACCAATCTTATTGCAGGCAAAACATTTCAAAGGTAACTTTCCTTCATACTTACCGGATCCTCTTGGTAGTCTTTTGGCAAAAAAGAGCTTCAAGTTCTTCAAGCTCTGATTCATCTTCTTCAAGTTCCTTCCTTGCCTTCTCATACCTGGTTAGTTTTCTTAAAGAGCTTTCACCTGGATCAAATCTTTGCTTTCCAAAAACACTAGCCTTAAATATAGATTCAGATTTAGGAAGAGAATCACCAAACTTACTCATTTCAAATGTTGAAAGCTTGCCAACCAACTGATCCCTTGTAACAGTTGTCACAGTTTTGATCTCCTCAATAGAAGCAACTCTATGCTTGTATGAAGTAGGTAAGGATCTGAACACCTTGCCAACTATTTCTGATTCTTCCAGTATTCCACTAGCACACCTGATACTGCACACAAGTTCATTCACCTTCTGCATGTAGGAAGTGATGTTTTCATCTTCACTCATCCTCAAATTTTCATATCTACCCTTCAGGCTCTGCAACTTAGCACATTTGACATATTCATCACCTTCATATAGAGTTTCCAACTTCTTCCAGATTTCATGAGCAATTTTCAATTCCAGGACATTTGTCATTTATGCATCAGTCAGGGCACTCAACAAGGCTTCTTTAGCTTGAATGTTATTTTCAGCATCTTTGAGTTCATCTGAAGTTGAAGGACCTTTCTCTAGAGGCTTATACTCATCCTTAGTTATCAACCAATAAGCATCACCCATGCATTGCAAATGGCACTCCATGCGACTCTTCCAAAGAGAGTAATTTGTTCCATCAAATCTCGGACTGTCCTTCTTTTATGTCGATATCCTGAATCTCCTCAAGAGGTCAAGCTTCTTTTAGAGGAACCGTCTCTCATACCAATTGTTGAAATTAGAGCAGACAACTGAGAGGGAGGGTGAATCAGTTGTCTCAAAACTTCATCTTCTGCTACAACTTATCTTCTTTATCACTTATAAACATATTAATGATATAACCATGAAAGCATAAATCAACAACACATGAGCAGAAACATAATCAAGACACATAACACCAAGATTTTTACGTGGAAACCTAGTTAAGAGAAAAACCATGGTGGGGGTTAACTCATAAGATTTATTCTCTGTTAAAAGAATAGAAAATGGGAAGGCACTTACCTTCGGGCACACTACCCAAAGTTCACTGCTCAAAAGAGGTTCACTACCTACAAGAACATTTACAATGTTAACACAGAAAGATTGAACTGAGAAACAACATCTTGCTCATGCAAAGTTCAGTTCCATTGAAGCACAAAATACTTCTGCTCTACCCTGAAACACTTCTTCGCTATCTCCTCATCCTTTACTACTCCTCCTCTTCTGCTCTTCCTCTTATCTGCTCTGCCTTTCTTCCTTTCTTAGGATCGTATCATTTTTGCACAAGGATGATTTTCTACAACTCAACCACACGTATTTATATGCTTCATCAATCTTGGAATAAACATCAAGGTCGGCACTACAAACATCTGACTTAATGCGTGTATATGCCTAAAAATGACATGATTCTATTTAAATAAATATTCTTAATATTTATTTCATTCTAATTCTTCTATCAATAAATAAATAAACAAATTTATTTATTTGATTCACATTCCTCTAAATTAATTAAATATCAAAATATTTAATTACCTCTTCTAAAGTCAATAATTAAATAAAATCCGTTATTTAATTAAATTCTTCCAAACAATTAAATAATTCTTAATTATTTAATTAAGTCAAAATCATTCTTCCAAATTTGAATAAATCAAATCAAATTTATTTAAATCCTCTCAATCTACAAAAATAAAATACAATCAAATATTTGATTTATTCTTCCAAATCATGCACAATAATTAAATAAATTTATTTATTTAATTTGCTTTCTAATTCTTCAAATATCTTCCAAATCTTCTAAAAATAATTCTTCTTCTTCATGCACACAAAATTAAATAATTTATTATTTAATTTCTCTCAAATCATGCAAAAGCAAATCTCAAATTGAGTTATCTATTCAATCAACCTTGTTTTTATCAATATCTCTTAAATTAGAAAAAATCTTTCTAATTTATGAAAAGTATGTCTTATCTTTAGAAAAGAAAGTAGTTATCTTATTTGCACACATTCTTTCATTCTTTCTATACCATTGATCTTTTCTCTCACAAGTCTATAAAATGAACCAGGTTCCTCTATTTCATTCATCTAAGCTTTAAGTATTGTTACTCTGTAGGAATTATAGCGTGCCTTTGGCACCAATTCCTTCATTGCTTGTGATTACATTCATTACTACATACTACTACTGTTGTTGTGAAGCTCCTCTTCATGACAAAGCATTATCATAGCCATTCTCCATTGAAAATCTTGGAATAGCAAGGAAGTGCACTCTCTAATGGCCTTATTCATACATGCAAGATCGATTGAGATAGGCAACCAATGGAAGCTATAAAGCTTTGAGGTTTGCAAAGGTTTTTGAAGTTCTTTTGTTTGATTGATCTCTTTGTTTCTGTATTTCATTAAGTTTTGGGTATTTTTGATATTGATATATTGATTATTCATTTGAATCCAATTTTTCCTGAACAATGCGAATCACTATACTATCGACCAAACATAACTAAGACTCAAATCTTCCAAAAAAATCACTCCATGCTCCATAAAATTTCTCTTAGATCATCCACAACATGCATCATGCATCCGGTCAGTCCAGATTGGAAAGAACAACAACACCCAAGGAGAAATCTTCATCCAAGAGCTCAATCCTCAATGCAGACCACCAACACAATAGGCACCTGATTTAGAGACCACCACAAGCACAATGAAATCAACAAGAACAACCGCACCACCTCAAATCACCATAAGCACTTGTACATTCATCTAGGAACTCAAGAACACCAATTGTCATGAATGTCATACTAGAAAGATTGCTTGTGGACCTCCAAACCACAAACCACTTGAGTTGAGGATACACACTGACATCCCAAACACTCCTCTAGATCTGCAGATCATAATATTCCAATGTGGATCGATCTGGACCAAATTTTTGTCACTCTGTCACCTCTGAACAACTACAAAACTTGGTTCTACTCAGATGGCCATAACTTCACCAATTCTCCATGCGGACCTCTCAAATCTTGGCTGGCGCAACTTCAGACAATCCTCTACAAACCCTTTAATCTGCAAACTCTAATCTTCATCTCACTGGGAATGCGGAGCAATCTACTTCACTTGAACTACATTGTCTTCACTATCTCTTACAGAGAGATATGTAACTGACTTGTTTCTTTTGGAGAGGCTAATTTTCTCAACATCCTCAACATACAAGTCTTCTAGAATAGGATACAGTTGACACTAATGACAACAAGGATATGTTGACATCAATGACAACACCGATTAGGCACATATTTGCAATAGTAATACTCATTCATAGCCATAATACAATGCCTTCATTAACAGAGTGTTTCCTTCTAGGGAAAAAAACCTTAACATAACCTCTACTATCAGATATGTGACCTAATGATGAACAACCCAGATTTACAATGGTAATTTATATATAAAATGTGGCTTCTAGGGGCATTGCCCTCAGACCCCCACCGAGGCGCACAACCCCTAGACCCCCTATCCAGGGGATGGTCCCCCTGGTAAGCCTACATCTGTCAGGTACTAGGATCAAACATGTGGTTGAAATGAGATGGCTACTTGGTGAATACTTCATCCCTTATGAATGATTTACAAACAATATCAGGAGTAATTAATTACATAGGATTTATAAGGTTGGTGGCACCTTAATCCTAACAGTAGTCTCTTTGCTCTTGTAAGGTGTTAGACAAGTGGGAAAATTTTAGGAAAGGTATCTCAACCTTGCAATTACAAAAAGTGTGATTTTTCAGTTATAAAAATAGAAAAACTCAATTTTTGGGCTATAGAGTTGGTTTTTAGACAAAATAAAAATTGTGGGTTATCCACATCACCATCAATTATTCTTGGTGCATGGATCTCTTTGAGCTCTTCAATTTAAAAAAAAAAGGCCCAATCAACCTCCTAGATCAAAAGTTATTGCCTCTAAAAGTTGGGTCTCCCATATTGAAAGATATAAAAACATGTTGGACACATAAAAGAGTTGTAAGGGGGAGTTACTAATGTAGAGCTACCACCACTAAGGGACCCAACTGACCACTTAGGGAAGAGGATGTAGGGGATAGCAGGGCATAACAAGGGTTTAAGGTCTTCCTAGACCTACTGCTCCAATGGTCTTTGCATAGACATGATTGTCCTCTTACCACTCATGACTCCAACTCTAAGCTAAAGGCATCTCAAATAGGTTTTCATGCATGTGCTCCTTCCCAAACCTCCTAGGCACCATAGACCACCTATGTTTGACTAATTAATGCTATCAAAACCACCCAAATGATCTGGATGCAACTCCTTGTACCCTTTCTTTCACAACTAGCCCTACTTCCTTGTAGCCCTCCAAATAGGGTTTTTCCTTCATAACTTGCAAACAATAGGTCAAACCCACAAACTAAAATATGTTTTAGGTACCCATTTGGCTTTTCTTAAACATATCAAGCATGCAACATAGGTTTCTTTGGAATGTGTGCCTCAAAAATTGACTGTCCTACTATTTTGGGGGGCAATTAGCCCTGGTTCACAAAGGAGGTATGAGGGATACCATACCCAAGTCTGAAACCCCACTTTTATGAGCTTTCCCACATAAAAAATAGACTACATTTATAGGTTTTGACATTTGTATGCATGGGTTTCTTATCAAACCAATACCCACCTATTCTACCTAGCCTCTTTTGCTTAACCCATGAAGATATTAGGCCACAAATGATGTAATAGTCACTTTAGACCAATCCCCTACTCCTGAAATGAAAACCCAATTGAAATAGTCGGTAACAAAATCCATTCCACCCATTTGGAGCTTATGGTGCAGATGGAATGGGCCAAAAACCTATCGATTTCACTAAAACCCTCAAAATAAGGGTTTAAGAGATAGTTTCACAAAATAGTTCTAAAATGCCTAAACTATAATGAAATTCCTTCTAACTTGATCCAATTGAAATCTTATACCATCCTCCAAGTGATTTCAACCATTTTGTTTCATGACAGTATAGTACGACCTTCCACAGGACACTTAAACAGCAAAAACTCAGAAAATTCAAAAAAATACGGGTAAAATTTGTATTTTCTTCTCTTCAAATTACATTCTCTGAACTCTTCAAGGTATGAGAGGTATAATATAAGTGTTTTCCATCATATCCATGTTCACCATGCCTTCCACCATCATGAGAAAGCCCCAAAATAAGGTGAAAATTTGATTGTCATAAAAGCAGCATAAAAGGAAAGTTCTAAGTTTAGGAAAAATGTTGAATATTCTGCTCCTACATAACCTCCACTACATGACCATGACTTTAGTGGCTTATTACAACATTTTAAAAACCAAAATTACACCTATGCTTTATATTAAGCTCTAAAAATCAAAATTTGACTAAATGCTTAGGTGCTCCTGCACCATACAACCGGTCTAAAAAAAGAACTCATGTCTCATGAGTGTTTGTCTTCATGATCTTCTCAGATCCTCCTTGTCTTTGACATGCTCCTTGACTGTATATTTCCTCCATGGGATCCAACTATTGCCTTTGGGCTTCATACTTTGCCTTGTGTACTTACTTGTTTCTTGACAATTTGTACTCCTTACAAACTATCCTACTCTTGGTCCTCTGACCTTATCACCTTCATTCCTTGATGTTATGCCTACCTTAGCATCTATATCCATGCTCTTCTCAACAGTCCTTTCACTTGTCTTTTTCCCCATCTTGGTTACTTTCTTAAACTCTATCTTATCATCTTGCAAGCTACTATCATCTATTGCATTTGCTGCCTCCATTTTGTTTTGCAGACCATCTGCCTCCATTACCAATGTACCAACTGTCCTTTCCTCTAGTTTACTAGTACTAAAAATTCCATTCTTCACACTCTCAGACTATCCCTTCAATCCTGTTGTTCCTAGTGGGCATAGAATTGTCCCAACCATGAGATGGTCATGCCAAATCCATGTTTTCTGAAACAACTCATCCTCTGCTCCCTCTTGGACTATACTAGTCATCTTCTTGTCTTCTTTGCTTTACAAAATCATATTACACTTCAAACTTACTATCTCTCCATCTTCCTTCTGCCTCCTATCTACTGCCTCAACAACTCTATGCCTTGAAAAGGCTGCATACTCCTTGGTCACACTCTCCTCAAGCCTCATTGGCTCTCTCCTACCAAACATTATCATCTTTGTTGTCCTTGTCTGCTCCTTGGTTTTTTCCTACATTGGAATCAACATGAAAGTCTTCGCATCCCCCCTTATGGTGCAGGTATTAGCTTTCCCATCATGTATTGCAGACCTATCAAACTACCAGGGTCTTCCAAGTATCATATGACAACAATCCATGGGTAAAATGTCACAAAGTATCTTATCCTCATATACTCCAATCTTGAACTCTACTAATGCTTGTTCACTTACTAAACTAGACTGATTATTACTAACCCAAGAAAATTTGTAGGGTGTTTCCCTAGGTACTCACTCCAATTTCAGTTTGTCTACCATCTCACTATATACCATGTTATCAGTACATCCTGAATCTACTATCACTTTACATACCTTGTCTTTGCATTTGCAAGCTGTCCTAAACAGTGCTTTCCTCTGAATCAACTCTTTCTCCTTGGAGGTCTTCAATAGTGCTCTTTCTCTTAGCATCAACGTTTCTCCTATCTCACCAACACAACTAGTGGGAGTAGAACCACCACATTCTTCTTCTTGGACTAATTGAGTTGATGTAAGAGCCTCCCTGGTTCAAGAGTAATCTTGCATACACCAAAAACATTTACATTTGCATTTCAGTTTGTTTGCATTTCAGTTCTTTTATTTCCCAATTTAGTTCAGGCAGTTCAGTCAGAAGCAGTTTCAGCTTGTCGTCCAGTTTCAACATTTCACACCTTGTGGATCTAGATTTAGCATCTCAATTCATTCATCTACATCATACCAAGAATTTAGAGTATTTAGATCAGTTACCAGAAAGTAATCGCTATCAAAAGATCCTTTGTTTTCTCAATGCAGAGTCCTCTGACAGTCATGAGTAATCAGCTGAAGGAGAAGGATTGGAAGCATTGGCTGACTTGCGGATCCTTGTGATTCATTCTACAATGTTCCTTGGTTCGTGGCCGACCTTCCTCATAGGTCCACACTTCAATGTATCCATTGGAGAAGGATTTTCATGCTGATAGGTCTGACCTATCCAAGAACACACGTTACACCTCTTCATCAGGATTCTAGATCTCTTGTGGCTGACACAGAGGAATCTATTGATATGGAAATGATATATAATGTTGTAATAGATCCTTAGGAAATCAGTTCAGAGATAGCTATTCACATTAGAAAGATCTATAGTTTAGTTTTGTGTGAAGGAGCTTCAAAGCTTTATCTTGCGCATGTATGTAATCAGGCCTATGAGCCCTAATTGTAAGCCCACATGTTGTCGGCAGATCTGTATTTTGAATTCTTTGATATACTGAATGACTAAATCTACATTTGTTCTATATTCTTATGTTGTTTCCATTGTGTTTACTCTTGCTACACGGTACAGACAGTTCATTCTGTGAACCCTCCTATTGTGACTGCACCAAGTGGTATCAGAGCGAAAGTTTGATTCTTTGGAGTGAATTAGTGAAGGGGATTCCATAAGCTCTTGTTGTAAGCAGATCACTGATCCGAGGTAGGTTACTGGTGTACAACCGATCACCGATTGAGAGGTAGTTGTTGCTTGTAGCCCGATCACCAACTTGAGGCAGTTTGCACTTGATCCTAGGAAGATGTCGCCGCAAAGAGTTCCTCCTATTGGTACAATGGCTAATAGAATGGATGAGATGATGAAATTGATGAGAACAATGTGAATTCGTTTAGATGATGTTGAAGAAGATAGGTGAAGAGGATTGACACCTAGACCTAATATTGAAAGTGATGATGAAGAATGGCAAAACCCTAGAAGGTCGTGAAGAAGAAGAATTAGATCAAGTAAAGATGTTGCAAGCTATTTCAAAGATTGGGAAAAGACCTAGAGTGGATGTGCCAAACTATACTGGTAATTTGAATTTGAAAGAGTTGATTGATTGGATAAATGACATGGAAGAATACTTTGAATATGAGGAAATTGAAGATCCAGAGAAGGCAAAATTTGCAAAAACAAAGTTGAAAGGACATGCTACTATATGGTGGAAAGAAGTTTAGTTGGAGAGAAATAGGAGAGGAAAGGAAAAGATTACAAAGTGGGACCAGATGGTGACAAAGTTGAAGAATCAATTCATACCTGCTGACTATGAGATGGAGCTATTGAAGAGATTGCAAAACTTGAGACAAAAGAAGAAATCTGTGAAAGAATACACTGAAGAATTTCATAAAATGATTATTAGAATAGGACATAGTGAAACAAGCAAGGAGAAAGTGGCTAGATACATCAATGGACTAAGATTGAATATTTAAGAAGAACTAAGCCTGATAAGGATGGCATCTTTGGAAGAAGCATATCAATTTGTATTGAAAGTTGAAGAGAAGTTGAATAAGAAACATGATTAGAGACAGAGAGGCAAAGGAGGTAAATTTCTGAGAGGTAGGATAGTTTTCGGAGGAGACAGATCTTATCCGGAGGAAAAACAAGTTTGACAGCCCGTTGAGGAAGGATGATAGAGATAATAATGCTTACCGGAGAGATGACAGCAATTTTTACTGGAGAGGAAACCCTAGTGCATACCGGAATGAAGGATACAGAAGAGAAGGAAGAGGATTTGATAAGAGAACATTTAGAGGTACTTGTTTTAAGTGTGGTAGTGAAGGACATAGAGCATTTGAATGCAATCAGGGTAGTACAAGCAAGAAAATAGAAAATAATGGAAGAGTAGCCTATGTTGAAGAAGAACCTATTGAATCACCTTGTTCAGTTGGCAATCCGGAGAAAGGAGAATCATTGGTAATGAGGAGAGCACTATTTCAAACAGAGACAAATGAAAAACCATCACAGTGGAAAAGTCTGTTCAGAACCAGATGCAAATCCAAAGATAAGTGTTGTAAAGTTGTGATTGATAGTGGTAGTTTAGATAACCTAGTTTCTGAGGAAATGGTGACTAAGCTAAAATTGGAAAGATTGAAACACCCTAAGCCTTATCAGATAGCATGGATTCAGGATGATCATAAGGTACTGGTGAGTGAACAATGTTTGGTGAAATTTCATATTAGATCTTATCATGATGAAGTCTTGTGTGATATTATGCCTATGGATGTTTGTCATATCTTGTTGGGTAGACCTTGGCAGTATGATAGAAAAGCTATGCATGATGGGAGAAAGAATACATATACTATAACAACAAATGGAAAGAGAATTACCTTGATTCCTTTGGAGGATGATCCTAAGAGTGAAGTATGTGGAAATGCTAGAATCTGTTTGGTAGATGGAAGGAAATTTTTGGATGGTTTGAGACATGAGAATGTGTGTTATGCATTGATTCCTAAGAAACCTGAAGCATTGAAGAAAGAGACTAAAGAAGAACAGTCAGAGGAGATAAGAGAGTTGCTGATAGAATATGAAGACATCATATCAGATAATGTACCTAAAGGATTACTACCTATGAGGAGTATTAGCCATCACATGGATCTTATACCGGGAGCAAGTTTACCTAACAAAGTAGCACACAGGATGACATCAGTAGAGAATGAAGAATTGAATAGACAGATACAATAGTTACTGAGGAAAGGTTTTATTAGAGAAAGTTTGAGTCCTTGTGCAATACCTGCAGTTTTGGCACCTAAGAAAGATGGAGAATGGAGAATGTGTATCGATTCTAGAGCAATAAATATGATCACATTTAAGTATAGATTCCCTTTACCTAGAATGGATGATATCATGGATTGTTTGAGTGGAGCAAGATATTTCACAAAGATAGACTTGAAGAGTGGATACCATCAGATTAGAATCAGAGAAGGTGATGAATGGAAGACTACTTTTAAGACAAATGAAGGATTGTATGAGTGGTTAGTGATGCCTTTTGGATTGACAAATACACCGAGTATTTTCATGAGGTTGATGAATGAAGTTCTGAAGAAATTCTTGCGTAAGTTTGTGATTGTGTATTTGGATGATATTCTGATTTTCAGTAAGACAAAAGAAGAACATTTGTGGCATATTAGACAAGTTTTTCAGAGGTTGAGAGAAGAGAAATTGCTGATAAACATCAAGAAATGTAGTTTCATGAAAGAAGAGTTGGTATATTTGGGATTTGTAATTTCTACGGAAAGATTGAAGATGGACCCTGAGAAAGTGAAAGCAATTGTTGAATGGCCTACACCGGAGAGCATTGGCAAGGTTAGATCATTTCATGGTTTGGCTAGCTTCTACCAGAAGTTCATCATAAATTTCAGTTTAGTTTGTAACCCTATGACAGAGACAATGAGAGGTGACAAAAAAGATTTCAAGTGGACATCTGGAGCAGATAAAAATTTTGAGTTGTTGAAGTAGAAGGTGATAGAGCAACCTGTTTTAGCATTACCGGATTTCAATAAGGTATTTCAAGTTGATTGTGATGCTAGTGGAAATGCAATTGGAGTAGTGTTAAGTCAAGACGGTAGACGAGTAGCTTATTTCAAGGAGAAGTTGAATGATGCAAGGAGAAGATATTCAGTTTATGATCAAGAGTTCTATGCCATAATTCAAGCCTTGAAGAAGTGGAGATATTATTTGTTGCCTAAGGAGTTTGTGTTATATACAGATCATCAAGCTTTACAATATTTGAATAGTCAAGGTAAGTTGAATCAGAGACATATGAGATGGGTAGAGTTCATGCAGAGTTA
This sequence comes from Cunninghamia lanceolata, assembly GCA_027924645.1. Classification (NCBI taxonomy): domain Eukaryota; kingdom Viridiplantae; phylum Streptophyta; class Pinopsida; order Cupressales; family Cupressaceae; genus Cunninghamia; species Cunninghamia lanceolata. The sequence continues at coordinate 15,261,353 of BSBN01001215.1, read as the reverse complement.
TACTTTTGTGTTGAAGCATAGAAGTGGAAAATCAAATAAAGTTGTTGATGCCTTGAGTAGAAGAAGAAACTTGTTCACAAAAATGAGAGTTGAAGTGTTGGGTTTTGATGAATTGAGGAACATGTATGAGGGAGACACTGATTTTGCAGAACCTTGGAAAACATGTAAGGAACTTGTTGTAGTAGATAGAATTAAATGGTTGGATTATTTCATTCAAGAATATATGTTGTTCAAAGGAAGTCAGTTGTGCATACCTAGCAGTTCAATGAGAGACAACCTGATCAAGAAGAAGCATAGTGGTGGATTGGCATGACACTTTGGCATTGATAAGACAGTGGCTTTGGTAAGTGAAAAATACTTTTGGCCTTAGATTCATAAGGATGTTCAGAGATTTGTGCAAATTTGTAGAGTTTGTCAAGTTGCAAAAGGGAATAGTCAAAACACTGGATTGTATAAACCTTTGACAGTACCGGAGAGACCTTGGGAAGACATAAGCATGGATTTTGTAATGGGATTACCTAAGATAGAGAGGACATGATTCAATATTTGTAGTGGTTGACATATTTTCAAAGATGGCTCATTTCATACCTTGCAATAAGACAACTAATGAAATGCATGTAGCTGACCTATTTTTCAAGGAGATTGTGAGATTGCATGGATTACCTAGGAGCATAGTTTCAAACAGAGATACAAAGTTTGTTGGATACTTTTGGAGGACACTTTGGAAGAAGATGAAGACAGATTTGAAGTTTAGTTCATCCTTTCATCCACAGACAGATGGACAGACAGAGGTAGTGAATAGGAGTTTGGGAAACTTGTTGGAGAGAAGATAGGAAGTTGGGAGTTGATTCTTTCACAAGCAGAATTTGCATACAATAATTCAGTCAATAGAAGTACCAGAAGAACACCTTTTAAGATTGTTACTAGAGTGGCCGAATTGAGAGATATCAACATGAAATAAAAGCAGAGTGTAGAAGCAGAAGAATTTGTAGATCATATGAAAACAGTGCATAATCAAGTGAAGAAGCATTTGGAGAACATGAACAGTAAGTACAAAGAGAAGGTAGATGAGAAGAGAAGACAAAGAATTTGAAGGAGATGAAGTAATGGTGTATTTGAGAAAAGAAAGATTTCCAGTTGGGACATATAACAAGTTTGGACCTTGTAAGATAATCAGGAGATTTGATTTAGGAAATGCATATGAAGTGGAATTACCAGAGACATTGGGTATTTCACCTATTTTCAACATTACAGATCTTTATCAGTATCATGAAGCAGAGTTCAGTGACAACATGGAAGAAGACTTGAAGAAGCAGTTACCACAGCAAGCACCAAAACAAATTGAATGTATTTTGGATAGCAGAGTTGGATGCAACACTAGAGGAAGACAATACAAAGAATATCTTGTGAAGTGGAAAGGCAGACCAGAAGAAGATTCATCATGGATTTCTTAGGCTGAGGTGGACCGTCTTGGTTCTCCCCTAGCCCCAGCAAAGTGAGGGACTCACTTTTTCAATAACCCCAGATGTCTGATGCAGGAGCATCCCTGGTTCAAGAGTAATCTTGCATCAACCAAAAACATTTGCATTTGCATTTTAGTTTGTTTGCATTTCAGTTCTTTTATTTCCCAGTTCAGTTCAGGTAGTTCAGTCAGAAGCAGTTTCATCTTGTGGTCTACTTTCAATATTTCACACCTTACAGATCTGGACTTAGCATCTCAATTCATTCATCTACATCATATTAAGAATTCAAAGTATTTGGGTCAGTTACTAGAAAGTTATCGCTATCAGAAGATCCTTTGTTTTCTCAGTGCAGAGTCCTCTAACAGTCATGAGTAATCAGCTGAAGGAGAAGGATTGGAAGCATTGGCTGACTTGTGGATCCTTGTGATTCATTCTACAATGTTCCTTGGTTCATGGCTGACCTTCGTCATAGGTCCGCACTTCATTGTATCCGTTGGAGAAGGATTTTCAAGCTGATAGGTCTGACCTATCCAAGAACACATGTTACACCTCTTCATCAAGATTCCAAATCTCTTGTGACCGACGTGGAGGAATCTATTGGTCTGAAAATGATATATAATGATGTAATAGATCCTTAGGAAAGTCGTTTAGAGATAGCTATTCACATTAGAAAGATCTATAGTTTAGTTTTTTGCGAAGGAGCTTCAAAGCTTTATCTTGTGCATGTATGTAATCAGGCCTGTGAGCCCTAATTGTAAGCCCGCATGTTGCCGGTGGATCTCTATTTTGAATTCTTTGATATACTGAATGACTGAATCTACATTTGTTCTATATTCTTGTGTTGTTTCCATTGTGTTTACTCTTGCTGCACGGTCTAGACAGTTCATTCTGTGAACCCTCCTACTGTGACTGCACCAGAGTCCTCTCATTCTTTCTTTCGCCATCACTTGTAAAACCTTGCCTCTCAGGACACTTCTATGCTAGGTGCCCAAACTCTTGGTAATTGTAACACTTACGTCTAGAGGTGTTTGTACTCCTACCACCACCAAATCTACCTCTAGTACCTCTACCTCTGAAATCTATACTTTGTCCTTGTTTGAAAACTACACCTTGTCCTTGTGCCTTGCTCATTTCTTTTTGACTCTCATTGACTTGTTTTGTATTTGTAAAAGATCCTCTACCTCTAGTTGTCTTATCCTGTCTCCTTTTTAGTTTTTCTTCCACTCTAACTACCACTTGATAACAGTCTTCAACACTCCTTGGATTTGCCAACACTAGTTCATCCTGCATGTTAAACCTCAAACCACCAATATACCTAGCAACTTTTTGCACTTCACTTTCATTGTGACCAAACCTTATACTTAACTTATAAAACTCTTCAATGTATGACTTAACATCCATATCCTTTTGTCTTAAACCTTGAATCTTTTTAAACATTTGAACTTCATGATCTTTAGGTAAGAACTTACCTTTGATCTTAGCTACCATCTTGTCCCATGAAACAATCTTTGTCTTTCCTTATTTTCTCCTCTCTAATTTTTGATAATCCCACAATAACAAAGCATGACCTGTCAACTTGGTCTTTGTAATCTTCACTTTCTGCTCCTCAGGAACTTCATTACACTCAAAGTGGTTGTCCAATGTTGCAATCCAATCTAGCAACTCTTCATCATTAATGTTTCCTCCATACTTTGGCACATCTATCTTCACCTTGTGTTTGTGTTCTATTATTTCCCTTAACAACTTTGCCATCCTCTGATCCTCAGGGTCTAACTCTTCTTCTACATCTTCATACTCTGCTTCCTCTTCTTTCTCAAATTCATTCTCATCACCTAGAGCCATTCCTCTTTTCTGGTTCTATTCTAGAGTAGCCAACCTTTCCTTCAACTCTCTCAACTCTCTAGCATGTTTCTCCTTCAGCTCACTCATTTCTTGAGCCATGTTCTTCCCTTTGAGAGGCATCTTGACAAACTGTCTTTTCAACTACCATGGTTCCTTTCTCAACCTACCACTTCTCAATCATAATAGATCTATTAACCTGGATCTGATACCAATTTGATGCAGAGCTACCACCACTAAGGGACCCAACTAACCACTTAGGGAAGAGGATATAGGGGATGGTAGGGCATAATAGGGGTTTAAGGTCTTCCTAGACCTACTGCTCCACTGGTCTTTGCATAGACATGACTGTCCTCTTACCACTCATGACTCCAACTCTAAGCTAAAGGCATCTCAAATAGGTTTTCATGCATGTGCTCCTTCCCAAACCTCCTAGGCACCATAGACCACCTATTTTTGATTGTTCAATGCTATCAAAACCACCCAAATGCTCTAGATGCAACTCCTTGTACCCTTTCCTTCACAACTAGCCCTACTTCCTTGTAGCCCTCCAAACAGGGTTTTTCCTTCATAACTTGCAAACGATAGGTCAAACCCACAAACTAAAATATGTTTTAGGTACCCATTTGGCTTTTTGTAAACATATCCAACATGTAACATAGGTTTCTTTGGAATGTGTGCCTCAAAAATTGACTGTCCTACTATTTTGGGGACAATTAGCCCTGTTTCACAAAGGAGGTATGAGGGATACCCTACCCAAGACTGAAACCCCACTTTTATGAGCTTTCCCACATCAAAAATAGACCACTTTTATAGGTTTTGACATTTGCATGCATGGGTTTCCTATCAAACCAATACCCACCTATTCTACCTAGCCTCTTTTGCTTAATCCATGAAGATATTAGGCCACAAATGTTGCAACAGTCACTTTAGACCAATCCCCTGCTCCTAAAATGAAAACTTAATTTAAATAGTAGCTAACAAAATCCATTCCACCCATTTGGATGTTATGGTGTAGATGGAATGGGCCAAAAACCCATTGATTTCACTAGAACCCTCAAAATAAGGGTTTAAGAGACAGTTTCACAAAAACAATTATAAAATGCCTAAACTATAATGAAATTCCTTTTGACTTGATAAAATTGAAAGCTTATACCATCCTCCAAGTGATTTCAACCATTTTGTTTCATGACAGTACAGTACGACCTTCCATAGGATGCTTGAACAGCAAAAACTTAGAAAATTCAGAAAAATAGGGGCAAATTTTGTATTTTCTTCTCTTCAAATTACATTCTTCAAGGTATGAGAGGTATAATATAAGTGTTTTCCATCATATCCATGTTCACCATGCCTTCCACCATCGTGAGAAAGCCCCAAAATAAGGTGAAAAACTGACTGTCATAAAAGTAGCATAAAAGGAAAGTTCTAAGTTTAGGCAAAATGTTAAATATTCTGCTCCTACATAACCTCCACTACATGACCATGCCTCTAGTGGCTTATTACAACATTTTAAAAACCAAAATTACACCTATACTCTATATTGAGCTCTAAAAATCAAAATTTGACTAAATGCTTAGGTGCTCTTGCACTAGTTACACATGTTGATGCATGTTTTGACATATATCATAAACCATATTTGATTGGAGATAATGAAACCCTAATATTTTGGGTCTCACTTTTGGGTGGTTTTATCTAATAGTTTTGTAATTATCATTTGAGAATTTCATGTATTGTATCTCCTATGTATTAAGTGCTTGAGATGGAGGTTGTGTGTGAGAGTCTTATAGGTGTTGAGTTGTCTTTGGATCTCTGGTTGGTGATACTCCCATGAAAACTTGCTTTGCAAGTATATTGTAATCTTGTTGAGAATTCTAAATAATATATTGGGTTTCTTTGGAGTGTGGGATTTTTCTCTCGGAAGGGTTTTCCCCCATGTAAATCATTGTGTTGTGATATGATTGTTATTTATGTTTATTTTTGTATAATTTATGTAACTATTGTAAATATTTGAAAAGTTTTGCATAACCCTCCTCTCCAGATTTGTGTAAGAAGTTGTTCCACTACCTTAGCTTCCTTACACTATAGTGGTGTACAAAAGAGACATGGATACATGTGGTACATAATCTAGTTAATGGGTATCTCAAGAGGGTTGTAATGAGAAGCTTCAACAAAGAGGGGAGGTGTTATGTTGGAAAATGTCCCCCTAGGACTTTTTCCCACCTAAAGTTTAGCTCCCAATTCCTTTAGAATGCATTTTTATCATCTTGCATATTCATGTTGACTCTCGATGAGAAAAACCCTAAGTTTTATGGCAAATAAGACCTAGGGGGGCTATTGAGATGAATCCTAACTAAAATAGGGAGGGAGGACTTGGGCATCCATGCCCTAGTCCTACCCTATTTTAGGTAGGGCCTAAATTCTAGTGTTGGTTATATGACTATTAAATAGGTCCTATGCCAACACCTCAAGTTTGAATTATGAAATTCTTAGCGGGAATGTGTTTAGTTGCATATATAAGCATGTTTAGGGATTCATTTGTAAACTAGAAAATGATTATGAACTTTTGGCACACTTGTGATATCAAAGCATTCAAGATATTCATTGTTGTAGAGTAGACTTATCTTGTTATTCTGTTTGTTATGTAGATTTAGCTTCATCTTCTCATGTGTTGAAGAATCTTCATCTATGTGAGAGCTACACCTCTGAGGTGACATTTATTTGTGTTTTCAATCATTTATCATTTGGATTTTGCCTCTATCCCATAGGGATACGCACTCTTTATCTAACAATGGTGTTCAGAAGACTTGAATGTCTCTTCTGGGCTTGACTGAGGCAAGCCTCTAAACACCAGAACCCCCAACCCTCTTTTCTATGATTGTAGGTTATAGGTTGTGGAAGCGGAAGAAGTGGAGTTGCAGGGAAGTAGAGTAGAGTGTTAGAAGTGTAGAGGAAAGCAAAAAAGTAGGACTTGGACTAGGGTGCCCCCTCATTAGTCCTCCGGATCTTTGAATAGTGAAATCTCTGGAATAATAGAAACAAGTTGTAGACAACCTTCATAGATCCTGACAAAAACTAGTACACTAGACTTGGGCACCCACTCATTAGTCCCTGATTATTCTACATATGAAATCCCAAAATCTAGTATGTATCTAATTGTCATTTGATATCTCTATGTGCAAGCATTTGTCGTGATTTATCCATTTGTTTACGATTTTATGAAATTAGGGTTTTGAGCATAATTGGACTTTAATAAATCAATTAGTTAGCAAATTCCAATCTTCCTCTTTGATCTAAAGGACACTAAATTTGTAGTAGAGCCCTCTTTCAAGAGATTGTGGCTTCACTCGAGTTATGTCCTTGAATGTAAGGTGTGAAAGGAGGATTTAATCTTGAAATTAAAACTACCCTCTTTTCATACTAAACATTTTAGTGAACCCATGTTTTTAATGAATTTTGCAGCTTTCTGAGTGTTGTACTTCAAATTTACATTCATTTCATTCATCATATTCTTATTGCATTTGAAAATTCACAAAAAAAAATTGAAAATTTTGAAACAATTAGCATTTTTGGCTTGCATTTTCAAATAAGTCGAATTAATTGGCATTTAATTTAATTCAATTTCTATTATTTTCATTGGATCTGATTTAAATTACATAAATTCATCATTCATCATTTATTTGCATTTCATTTTCATGCTTAGTTTGTTAAAAATTGCTTGAAATTGTGCATTTTTCATAAAAACCTAGTTTTGCATTAGCTAGGGTTTGTAGTTAAAATCTTGTTTCAGATTTTACTACTATTTTAAACACTCATTTAGGTCTGATTTCTAACTATAGTGTTTCATCATAGTGTATTTCTTGCAAAATTTCATGTCTAGGGTTTAAAAATCTTGCATTTTCACTAGATTTTGGCTTATTTTGCATATAGAATTGCATTATAGGTGTGTTGTGAAGGATATTGTTATATTATTGGACTTATATATAGCTTATTATTTTCTTCCCCTCATAAAATTATTCACAACACCTCTTCTTTTAGTGATTTGCATTGAAAAAAGTTAAAAAATCAAGCATTTTGGATCTTAAACATATCTTGTTCCTAGGGTTTGTTCTATTAGTTTGTGCATTGAGTATTGTATGATTTTGTATGATTCATATAACCTACTACCCTAATAGAAATATACCTTTAAGGAGAAGTATTAGACTAATGGGTTCTAGTGCTCCTAAAACAAATAGTATCCCTACCTCTGAAAATCCATTGAACACCTTCTTTACAAAAAGAGAGACACAAATTTTGCAAGATATCATACCTCCTATAACTATAATGGAAGATCAAGTATTTCATGATGTTGAAGACACTATTGAGGTGGTAACACATGTACCTAATGAGCAAATAAACAAACTTGATAAAGAGTTAGCTGATTTCCAAGTGTTTATGGAAAATGAAAGGATAGTGGAAGAAGCTATACCTGCAATTCATAACATAAGAGAATTGATAAAAGAAGGACAAGATGGTGTTAACGTAATTTGAGGTTTAGTGCATATAGTGCATAATAATGTCATTTTGGTGACTGAATGTGCAAATGTTATTAATAACATGTCATCACCAACTCATACGCAAGTATCAACACCTATACCGACCACTGGAATGTCTACATTTACATCTACAATCTTAACTACTAATGCAAATGCTTGTAGTAATGTTGCCACTGGTATTGGAGTATCTAATGGCACTAATTCACAAAATTACAAATCTGTAGGATTCAATTATCAGAATTTGGCACCTAAGGTGACCTCTTTCATGAACAACCATTCCCAACCACCTCTCCATCACACTTATTCTCAACCACCTCTTACATACAATTATTCACAACCACCTTCCGCCTGCAATTACTCTCAACCACCTTTCATTTCCACTCACAATCAATCCCCTCAAAATGTCATGCACATGGCTTCAAATTCTCAAACTACATCTCCTAATGATGCTCTCTTAAACCACCTCTTGTAAGGCATGACTTCTTTACAACAAAAGGTGACAATCTTGACGAATTCTTCACAACCTAATATACCAACTTATCATGCCCATAATCTTCTATCTTATGCAATCTTGAGAACTCCTATGCTTGAGAATTTTGAAACTCCTCACTTTGAAAAAGATGGTGGAAAAGATGATCGTAATACTCATGTGACAGTATTCACGGCTATGTGTAGTGATTTCTACTTTGAAGAGGATTTGTTAGCAAAACTTTTCCCATGATCTCTTAAAGATACTGCTTTAGAATGGTTTTTCTCTTTACCTCTAAATTCAATACACTCTTTTTTGCAGCTAGTTGATCAATTCCTACAACATTTTCAAGCAAATATTGGACCTCAAGTCTCTTTGATATATTTTAGTTCATTGCAAGCAAGGTTTGAAGGAGAAGTTAATTGAGTTTATCAGTCGGTATTGTTGTTCTCAAAATCAACTATGCTCGTTTTTATAGACAACCCCCATGAAACTTGTCTGTTTCTTGATCTACACTCTAAGTTCACAAATTGAGACAAGATTCTCTTGATCTCATGTGAAGTTGTTTGACATTCTAAATTGGTTTGTGACATTCTCTTGAATTGATTCCTCGATATTTGCACAAATTGATTGAGTCGTAAACTGATTAAAATGTCAATTTTAGTCATTTTTCAGGTGTTAGTAAATTTTTGAGTTTTGATATGTAAGGTCGGCCAAATTTGCCGCTCTTACATATCTCTGTTTTCATTTGTTGCATATGTAATGATGGCATTTTTTGCCACTCTTACATATTTCCCCAAGGTTTAAATGCACTGTCAGCAGAATCCACCACCTTTGCATGTTTGTTGATGCATGCGGGGTCGGCCGATTTTGCCGTCCGAGCAAGATCTCTGAGATCTTGAACATCGAGTGCCATTAATGGCCACTCATGCCACTCATTGAAGGCATGTTTTCAAGCTATTTAATGTCTTTTGATTGTCTTTTTGGTCATTTTATTTTCATTCTTCTTGGCTTTCCTCTAGACTCCTTCAACCATTCGACCGTGTCATCCAAAGATTCAACCCAATCTGCCACCATCAAAACTAGGGTTTCAGACATTTGACAGGTAAATCTTCTAGCCATTTTCTTTTTCTTTCCTAAGGTTTCCGTTAGTTTTGAATAGCTTTTCTTTGTTTTGATTTTGTCATAAGTTTTTGTCAAAAGATTGTTTTCTTAAATGTTATGGTCATTTTTGTTTAATCTTGGGTCATTTCTTCACGTTGAATATGTTTTCAGATCAGTCCGATCCTCATACCCTAAGTCTTTTACCAAATGGAGGTCGACGGTTTCACCACTCAAACCATTTAATACTTACCAAATACCAAGGTGTATGGGTGGCAAATTTTGCCACCCTTACATGACGACCTCTTAACCCTTACATTGTGTAGTGTCGCTGAAATCTATCATCCTTATACAAGATTGAGGTACCCCGCTTGTCCAAGCAGTAAAAACACTCTCCCTTGCACGGAGAACTAACCTTTGCACTCTTCAAAGTGTAGAAGCAGCAGAAATCGCCGCTCTTCCACAGAAGGTTTCTCTTTAAACTTGCAAAGTCGGCTCAAACCCCCGCTTGTTTGAGTGGCGAAAACACCTACCCTTGCATGGAGAACTAACCTTTGCACTCTTCAAAGTGTAGAAGCGGTAGCAATCGCCACTCTTCCGCAGAAGGTTTCTCTTTAAACTTGCAAAGTCGGCTCAAACCCCTACTCTAACACTTATAACTTCCCCATCATGCAGTGTCGGCCAAATTCTCTGCCTTGACACATGAACTTCTAATCTCCTAAATACATGTAACGATGGCAAAATTCCCCACTCTAACACATTTTTCTTGTTATATGCAATAGCAGCGAAAGTGCCCACCTTTACCCATGAATGTTCCCTCATGCAGGAGCGGTCATTATGGCTGCTCATGCATGTTTTCCTAAATTTTTTTCCTAACATTGGAAAAATTTATTTTCTAAATCTTGTTAACCTACTTTCGCCCTTGCCTCAATTTGCGCACACTCAAGCCCTTCAATGCATGCTTCCCTGTCCATGATCATCAAATCGTGATTATCCCAGTTTATCCATTTTTTCCCTAACTGCGAGATCATGGCCTTTTGCAGTTCTCAACCAGCATTCATGGCAGATATCAATTTCAGAGTTCTCTCAAGAGCTCATGTCAGAACCATCTCTGTCAAAGGCCAAAATTATGAAGTACAAGTATCAAGGTGTCTTTTCGATGACAGGAGTACAGTCAAACATTGATTAGATCAGAGACACAAAAATTGGGCATGTGGATATGGCAAAATTTGTAGATAGGACAAAACAAACAAATCCTTCTAAGCCTATGCAGAAAATCATTGACAGCAATATTCATTTGGTTGCATCATTTCCAGTGTCTGCACACAATCCCGAGTTTGTTCTCCAAGTAGCCAGCCATTACAACAGAGACACCAGAGTTGTAACAGATTCTTAGGGTAATGTAATCATGAGATTGGATGCAGAATTTTTCGACAAAATCTTCATGTGTCCACCCATTGAAAATATTGGACGGATTGACTTTGCTCAGGGCCAACAGGATTATGATAAGGATGTGGAAGCTGCTAGAAGATACATAAATAACAAGTGGTTGAAAATTCCTAGGAATAATTTGACTAGATGGCCAAAAGACCTTCACAGGAGTGACTTTGTAGAAGAGGTTTGTGATTTGATTACTCTTTTGAGTCGCATCAGAGGACTCCCTTCTGCTTCCAAATTCCAGGACTGGATGTACACTTACATCAAGGTGATTCTACGGGGTAATCAGAAAATATTCTAGGGAGAACAGATCAACAATGCATTGCACGAGCAACTGGTAAAGGTCAATACCACATTCAAATTATATATGACCTGTTATCTTGTCTATGTTGTTGTAAGCATGAGAAACTTTCCAGGTTTAACTCAGGTAGGAGACAGAAGATTGATCCCAGTATATGAGTATTATCCTGAAATTACTCTGAAGGGATCAATTCATCATTTTCGAAGGGTTAATGACACCTTCTTTTTAGTATTCATGTTTCTATGGGATAATGAATTGGTACAAAATAGAGTCTCAGATGAAGCTTGGCAGGTTGTGAACTCTTTTGGTTGCTTGTTCCTGTAGTTTCCCACTTTCACATATCTTCAGGTAGGGTATTATCCTGGTTACCTTTATATGCTTCCACGGTACCCTAGTGACCGTATTGTTCTTATGGATCTATGCAGACAGTTGATTGTAGTGCACAACAAATAGATGGAATTGAAGAAGTTAGGTATAAAATTCTCGATTAAAATTGGGAGATATTCAGTTCAATTAGCTAATAAAGCAAAAATAGTTGATTCTGAATTACAACTGGTCACCATGAAGACCTACAAGAAAAGAGACCACTTTGACTTTAGAAGAGTTTAGGATAAAATCAAGAGGAAGTCAAACTTCCATGTCCCAATGGTTGAAGACATATGGGCTGATCTCAGGACACAGAACGAGATCAGAAAGCTAGACTTTTGCAGACTTCACCTGAGTCAGATTGAAGAACTAGGCCTCACTAATATTCTAGATGAAATGGAGGATAATGGGGACATTCTGGATCCCAAATACAACATAGAAAATATTGAGGCTTCACCTCTTCCAAAGGTGAAATGGTCAATCAAAGAAGAAACATCCATCAGGAAAAGGTTTCAACCAATCCTGGCCAACACAAATGTATGGTTGGAAAGTAAAGGGGTTAAATTGAAGGAGTTCCTCACAGGATTAGAAATAGAAACACAAGAGCAGATAGGCAAGAAGGCTGAGAATAGAACCAAAAACAAGAGTGACGCCCCTTCGTCTTCTAAGATACGCAAACCAAAGATCAAATTTGTATCCAAAGGAAGGAAGAAGAAGGAAACTAAAGAAACTTCCAACGTCACTAAGTCAAATGTTGAAGATACTAATGTTGATCAAATGGAGATGGAAGATGTTGAGGCTGGAGAACAAAATATTCAAAAGTCTAAGGATGATCAACAGGCGATAGTATCTGATAAGTCTGATGAAGAGGATGAAACTAAACAAGGTGAAGATGAGGATGCCGAAAAGGAGCAAATTGGTGATCCACCTCAATCCCCTGAGAAAGATCTTCCCATGGGAACACAAGTTTCTACACCTCCTCTTCATGTTCCAGTTTCTGGTAGTTTCCCAGTGATTTCAAATGTTCCCCTTTCACCTATCTTTGTTGTTTCTTCTGATAATACCCCTATTTCTGTGAAAACCAGTTTTGGGACTATTTTTGATTCCTCTGGTTCCATTCCAAGTCTATCTTCTCCATCTTTTGACATCGGTGAACAATCTATTTTAGAGAACCTTCTAGATGCTGCAGAAAAGGTTGTTGATATAGGTGTGGTTTTTACCAACACCAACCCTATTGTGACTATCACAGGTGTGAACATGGAGCCGGCCAAATAGGTAGTAGATTCACCTCTGGTTGTTGGCACTTCTATGCTTCCTCCATGGTTATTTACATATATTCCAAAGAGGAAGAAGCAAGCTATCTCACCTGACGAGATTGATATTGAAAAGCTGTTACCTATAAAAGCAAAGAATCAGAAGAAGAAGTCTAAGACTATTTCTAGGCTTGTCAATGAGAAAGGAATTAGGTATGCAGAAATTGCCAAACCTCCTGAAGATGCCATGGTTGACAATTTTGACATGAGTAATTATGTCATCTCAAGGGTTGAGTTAGGTAAGCTGACTCATGACGGTATCAAGGTAGATTTTCAAACCACTGCCAGCACTTTACTTGAAAAGTATGATGAAGTCAAGAAAGAGAAGGAACAGTACAAAGCTAAAGCAGAACAACTTGCTGCTGTCCTTCAAAAGATAGTAAAGTCATCAGAAATTGTAGAACCCATGGCAGTGACTGTTGAAGATCCCCTGATACAAAAGGTTGAAAAAGCACAAGCCAAAGGAAAGGTAGTGGGAGATGTAGTGGAGTGGTTGTTAGCTCAAGGACAAGTTCTACTAAAAACCACTATAGAAAGGAAAGAGAAGATGGACAAAGCTAAAGCTGAGCTGGACAATCTAGTTGACTTACTCTCACAAGAGCTGCAAGATCAAGAAGAGAACCTGGAGGAGTGGATAGATATGAAAAAGATTAAGGTAAAGAACCTGATCACCATCGGGGTCGTTGAAAATAGAGAATCATATCTGAAGACTAAGGAGACTCTGGCTCATCATGTCAACATAATAAAGGGTTTACTTGAAGATTTATGTCAAGCCCGAGAAGCCAGTAAAGATAGTGATGTCACACTTCTACACAGGCTAGAAGAACTTCCATGCACCCTAACGGGTGAAGATCACACATTCCTCTTAGTAGAAGAGATGGTGAGATCCTTTGAAGAGATGGTCCAAAAGAAATTTGAAGAGGAGGCGCCCTCAGTGCTTTCTATGGACAATCTATATGATCAACATTCAACTTTAGAAAACCTGAAGGACAATCTGGACAAGCATGAAAAGGCAATAAAGGTGGTAAAGGATGCGATTCTTCAAGCTTGCACCATCTCAGGAAACACAAGAAAACTAGATGCATGTGAGATGGCAGCCATACAGGCTATGTACCAGAATTTTCTAAAGGAGAAATGATGGAGGAAGCTAGTGCCTTAGTTTATTTTTCTTGTATATAACATGTAATTTGAATTTTGTTGTAGACATATCCACATGTAATTTTCTAAAATGTAATTACATGTGAGACAAAAGAAGTCCCAAGTCAAATAGGACTCTTTTGTTGAATAAGTCAAAGTAGTTGTAGAATTCCTATTTTTGCTCCAGGCTCCTCCCTATAAATAAAGAGGGCCTCTATTGTAAATATTATCTTTTATCTATTGTAGCAAAACTCTGCCGAATTGAGAAGCAAGTTGAGACTTTGTGCTTATTTGTGTAAATCAATTTTCAAATATTTATCAATACAAGAGAGCAAGTTGAATTCCAATCTTTGTCTTGGAGTGATTTGTTTTATGATAGAATTGTTCTTATGTCTTTGCTATCATATTATCTTTGATAAGTAATTGAAGTGTGAGGGTTTATTTCAAGTGATTAAGGAGTATTCTAAATCTGATTTTAATAGACTTTGAGCTATAAAATCATTTGTGAGAATTGTGTTGTGTTCGTGAATGAGAAATAGCTTGAAGACTTTATGCTGCAAGTTGTTATCTTTAATCTATTTATCTCATCTTGGCGTATAGTGAAGACTTTGGGCAACACTCTACTCTGAATCATTTTATTTTCCGTTGGTGAACAAAGTAACAGAAGACTTTGTGTTTCCATGGATTTTGTAGTAATTCATAGTTCTTGGCATTGTATTAGTCTTGTTGAAATCATTATATATTGTAAACATCATTTTTGAAAAAAGAGAAATGGATGATATGATCTCACCCCCAAGTTAGTTTTTAGTTTAAAATAAAGTTGTAATAATTGATAGGGAACCTCCCCTTGCTGAGAGGAGAGATTTATCTCATTGTACTGTGGTTGATATAACCATTTTGCCTTTAGTTGGTTGAAGACAAAATATTCACCCAACAGGTATCAAGCTCTTTATACACATTCAATATCAGATGCAGGATGAGGATGTTCAAAAGGTGTTTATTACAAATCTACAACCTAACATCCATGATAAGATTCTCTTGATGAAGTATAACTCTTTTCAACATTTATGCATGGCTGGTGTAGGCGCACCCCTTCAACTAACCGAATATACATCTAAGGGAGAAGATTAGAGTTTTATTAGGTCTTAAGCATTTTATGCTTGTCATGACATTTGTGTTGACATTTTATGTTTTAATATCACTATTCCTGAGGCTAGTATTTGGCATCATGGACAACAGCAGGCAATTGGGTTATGTGCAGGATTAAGGCAAATGTGTCGTATTATCTGATGTTTGGTTGTCTTAAGTAATACAGGTGCCATGTGATTAATTAGGGTTTTTGCTATTAATTTTGAAAAGAACAAAATTCTGAAAATAAAGGAGGAGTCAGGGAACAAAAACAGATGGAGGTAGTTTTAAAGAGGGATCATCCTCCTTCTGAAATGAACAAAATGTATGAAGCTGGAATGAAGAAATAGAAATTTTATCAATCGTGTCTCACAAATTCTGTATTTTGTGTGAAATCTCTATATATCAAATTGTTCTGTGTATTATCTGTATAGAATCATTTTATATTTAACTTAGTTTTTTTTGTTGCCGTGATGCATGATTAAATCCATTCCACTGGTGGATTTCTATGAAATTAGTGGAATGGATTGTGTATATTAGTTTTCTATTGGTTTTCTTTTTTATTCAATGGGCATGGCAGAATAGGAATTGTGGAATCCGTTATAGAGGAAGTTATCAGCAGGAAATACAAATATACATTTTATGTATATCTGCCAATTGTATGTCAGGAACAGTTTGTGAATATATCGCATTTGCATGTGAGCAACCTCCTGTGTATATGTTGTGAAGAATGGTATGTATAAAAGTCTTTTTGGGTTAAGTTTATATTGTTTGTTGAATATCCAATTCTTGTATATATCACAAATGTATGAAGGTACCTTTCCTGTGTATATCACTATCGCATCTGAGTATCATCCTGTGTATATCCTATGATGAAATGTATGTGTAAGAGTACATCTAGGTTAAGTTTATGATTGTTAGTCGAACATACAAATAGTGTGTATATTGTTAATGTATCTGAGCCTATTCTATGAAATTAGTGGAATGGATTGTGTATATTAGTTTTCTATTGGTTTTCTTTTTTATTCAATGGGCATGGCAGAATAGGAATCATGAAATCTGTTACAAAGGAAGTTATCAACAGGAAATACAAATATACATTTTATGTATATCTACCAATTGTATGTCGGGAACAGTCTATGAATATATTGCATTTGCATGCGAGCAACCTCCTATGTATATGCTGTGAAGAATGGTATGTATAAAAGTCTTTTTGGGTTAAGTTTATGTTGTTTGCTGAATATCCAATTCTTGTATATATCACAAATGTATGAAGGTACCTTTCCTATGTATATCACTGTCACATATGAGTATCATCCTGTGTATATCCTGTGATGAAATGTATGTGTAAGAGTCCATCCGGGTTAAGTTTATGATTGTTAGTCGAATATACAAATAGTGTGTATATTGTTAATGTATCTGAGCCTATTCTGTGTGTATCCTGCAACTGCATGTAAAGGTCTGTCGCCTGTGTATATCGCCAAAGCACATTCTGTGTGAATTCTTGTGTCTGTCGAAAGTACCTAAGGAGATACATTTTCTATGTATACATCCTTTGTATGTCATAGACAGTTTGTGAGTATACTGCAATTGTATATCGCTGTTGTATGTTGTGAAGATACAATGAAAATATACATTTCATATGGTACAAATGGTGATCAGTTGAGGTGGTAACGAGAATGTAGGTTGGAATGTTTTCTGTCTGTGGATGCAAGGAATGACTGGTAATAGCGGGGAGAAGAACCGGCTTAGTAAGTCAACAAATGTATGTCAAGGAATGTATGTCAGAATATACATTGAAACATACATTTCTCAAGATACAAAAGGTGACCTACAATAGTAGGCAAGGACATTGAAATCCATAGGGAAAGTAGGTAAAGAAGTGTATATGCACTTTGTTTGTATGTGGTGAGACATACAACGGGGGAGTAAAGACCGAGGGTCCCACCAAACACATATGCCGAATGTATAAGTGGAATGCATATGTAGAATGTACATTGCGAATGTATATTTGGGAGATACAAGTAGTGAGTATATCACCTTTGTATCTAAAGAGCAATTCCTGTGTATCCCTCATTTGCATGTCAATGGTTGTATATTGGAATGTACATGATTAAATGTACATTTCAGAAGATGCAAATGGGGACCGGCTATAGCGGTCAGAATGATTGGAGATACAAAGCTCAACCTACAATAGATGGTCAGCAAATGCATATGCAGGCTGAATTGTGAATGCGACTATGAGCATCATCATTTTCACTGCGGAATATTTAACCAGGCTTCTACTGTACCTACTCTGCATCATAGTGGTATCAAAGAAAAGGAGTGTTCTTTGGGTAGAAGAAGGAGACAAGATGTCAAAAGGAGAAGGATCAGAAATGTACCCAACAAAGATGACCAACGTTGAGTTGACAGTCTTAGTAAGAAAGCATATGGCAGAGAGCAGGGCAGATCGAGCTCAGAATCAGGCACTGAAAGAAGAACTAGAGAAGTTGAGGGACAAAGTAGAGAAAGGGGAAGAAGATTCTGGTAGGTGAGAAGATAGGGATGAAGAGGAGGTCCCTAAGCAAGAAGAGATAGAGGTTCCTGCAGACCAGAGACCCTTACTAAATGCCCTCAAATCCATGTAGAGAAGGACTATGGATATTAAAATAGACTTGCCAGTATTTGCAGAAAAAATGGAACCTGATTCGGTGATGGAGTGGATAGACTCCTTGAATAATTTCTTTGAGACTAAGGAAATACCAGACCACCAAAGAGTGAAGATGGCTCAGTCTAAAATGAAAGGAGCTGCACTGACTTGGTGGAATTTCATCCAAGATGACAGGGTGAAAGAGGGAAAGAATAGAGTTGCAACATGGAAGAGAATGATGGCTTTAGTGAAGGAAGCCTATGTTCCATTGGATAACAATATCCAATTACATAAGAGGAAACAGAATTTGAAGCAGAAGGAGCTAGATGTCAGCTCATACATAGAAGAGTTCATGAAACTGTGTGTAAAAACAAAGGAAAAGGAAGGTGAGGAAGAAAAGGTAGCAAGGTACCTCAATGGATTGAGGTTTAACATCCAAGAAGACCTAAATCTGCATAATCTAGATACAGTTCAAAAATGCTACCAATTGGCACTCAAGGTGGAAGAAAAATTAAAGAGAAGGCATGAGCAGAACAATAGAGGTAGAGGGAGACAGCAAAGAGGAGGAAGAAGTCCTTTTAGAGGTAGAGGATTTGGATACCAAAGTGAATCCAACCAAGAGAACAGTAGAGGAAATAGCAGTCAAAATCAAGGGGGAAGTTATAATCAAAGAGGAAATTTTAGGGGCAAAAGACCACCATTTAGAGGAAGATCTCAGGGCAGAGGACCTATCAGATGTTACAACTGTAATCAAGAAGGCCATATAGCCAGCAGATATCCAGCAAAGACAACAAGTTCAATAGGAGAAAAGAGGATAAATCTGATCCAAGAATCTGATTGTCAGAGTATAGCAAGCTCAAGCACTAATCAAAGTGTGAATGCTCCTGACAGTTATGGATATCTTGATAGAGGAGAATCTTTGATGATTAGAAGAGCAATGACCACCATGAAGGTGCCCAACAAAGAACCCCCACAAAGGAAGTCTCTCTTCAGAACTACTTGCAAGGCAGGAGGAAAGGTATGTAAAGTTCTGATTGACTCTGGATCTACTGAAAATTTTATGTCTTTTGAAATGGTAGAAAAGCTTAAGCTTAGAAGACTACCACATCCTTGCCCATACAAGATCTCATGGCTCCACCAAGGTCAACAAACAGTTATAGAAGAATAGGCTTGGGTAGAATTTTAGATTGGCCCATACAAGGATAGGTTATTGTTTGACATTGCCAAGATGGATGCTTGCCATCTCCTATTTGGGAGACCATGGCAGTATGACTTGAAAGCATACCATGATGGGGTCAGAAACACTTATTCAATTGCCAAGAATGGTCAGGTGATATAATTGCTTCCATTAATGGAGAATGAGGTGGAATCAAAGGGAAAAGAAGTTAAAGTGATGATGGTAGAAGGCAAACAATTCATGAAGGGGATAGGAGAAGAAGGAGCAGTTACATATGCTCTAGTCCCTTGCCTAAAAGTAAACAAAGAATAGTAGCAACAAGTCAAGGGAGAGAAGAGACAAAAATTCATAGACCTAGCTATCCAAGAGCTATTGGACAAGTACAAAGGCATTATCTCTGATGGAATGCCAAGTTCCCTACCACCTATTAGGGACATTAGCCATTGTATAGATCTAATCCTAGGATCTACACTTCCAAACAAAGTAGCATATAAGCTCACTCCAGATCAGAATGCAGAGGTAGCAAAGCAAATTGAAGAGTTGTTGGAGATAGGCCTAATTGGCAAGAGTCTAAGTCCATGTGCAGTACCAGCTATACTAGCACCAAAGAAGGAAGGCACTTGGAGACTTTGTACTGATTCAAGGGCTATCAACAAGATAATAATCAGGTATAGGTTCCCAATCCCTAGGATAGAAGATTTACTTGATTGTTTAGGAGGTGCTAAATACTTCACCAAAATAGATTTAAAGAGTGGCTATCATCAGATTAGGATTAGGCCAAGTGATGAATGGAAAACTGCATTTAAAACCAATGAGGGGTTATATGAGTGGAAGGTCATGCCTTTTGGTTTGTCCAACACCCCTAGTACCTTTATGAGGTTAATGAATGAGGTCTTAAGGGAATTCATAGGTAAATTTGTCATAGTATATCTAGATGACATTCTGATTTTCAGCAATACCAGGGAAGAACACCTCCACCATATAGACTTAGTCCTCAAAAGGTTATATAAAGAGCAGCTAATGATCAATTTAGCAAAGTGTCTATTTATGTAGGAAGAGATCATCTACTTGGGATTTGTTATCTCACATAACAAACTGAAAATGGATCAAGAAAAGGTGAGTACCATATTGTCTTGGCCAACTCCTAAAACCGTGAGTGATGTTAGAAGTTTCCATGGATTAGAAACCTTTTATAGGAAGTTTATAAAGGGATTTAGTCATGTTTGTGCACCCATGATTGACACCATAAAAGGAGGATAGAAGTGCAGGTTTACTTGGACAAAGGAGGCAGATGTTTCCTTTGAAACATTGAAGAAGAAGGTGGCAAAGGAACTAGTTCTTGCATTTCCTGACTTCAACAAGATTTTTCAGGTAGAATGTGATGCAAGCCATATTGCAATTGGAGCAGTACTTAGCCAGGAAGGTAGGCCTATTGCATTCTTCAGTGAGAAATTAAATGATGCCAAGAAGAGATACTCATCCTATGATTTGAAGATGTATGCTCTAGTCCAGTCACTTAAGAAATGAAGGCATTACTTGATGCCAAAAGAATTCATAGTGTTCACAGATAATCAGGCCCTCAGTTTTATAAACAGTCAAGAGAAGCTGAACCATAGGCATATGAAGTGGGTGGAAACTTTGCAAGCTTTCACTTTCACACTCAAGCACAAGAAAGGGGTTAAGAACAAAGTGGCAGATGCTTTGAGCAGGAGAGTTCTAATTATCAATCAGATCCAATTGGAAAGTGTTGGCATTGATTCTTTGAAGACAATGTATGATGATGATGAAGACTTTGGTGAGATCTACAAGGTATGTACTTCTTTTGGAGATAAATATCATGTTGAGTTATCTGAATTTCTAATCCAAGATGGATTACTTTTCAAAGGTGGACAATTGTGTATTCCAAAATGTTCTATGAGACTAAATATTATTCAGGAGAAACATTGTGGGGCCATGGCAGGACATTTTGGTCTAGGTAAGACTCTTGATCTTGTAAAGAGGCATTACTATTGGCCTAAGTTGCAATCATATGTGAGAAGATTTGTGGAAGAATGTGTGATATGTCAGAAAGCCAAAGGAAGATCCACAAATGTAGGTTTATATCAGCCACTACCCATTCCTTCTAGGCAATGGGAGAGCATAAGCATGGATTTTGTATTAGGTTTGCCTAGAACAAGGAAAGAATATGATAGCATTTTTGTGGTAGTAGATAGATTTAGTAAAATGGCACATTTATTTCCATGCAAAACAACTTGTGATGCTTTGTATGTTGTAGACCTATTTTTCAAGGAAATAGTGAGGATCCATGGATTGCCATTGGGCATAGTCTCAGATAGAGATGTCAAATTTATTGGCCTTTTTTGGAGGACTCTTTGGAAGAAGCTTGGAACCAATTTCTCCTTCTCATCCTCCTCAAACAGATAGGCAGACTGAAGTGGTTAACCATTCATTGGGTAATCTACTCAGATGTTTAACCAGACAACATGGAGAGAAGTGGGATAACATCCTCCCACAAGCAGAATTTTCCTATAATGACACCATTAATAGGAGTACAGGGAAGTCACCTTTTCAGATAGTGTATGGAATTCATCCAAGGGGTATCCTAGAACTAAGAGATCTACCTACAGGAGAGCCTATTGGTGTAGATGGTGAAGCTTTTGCTTCAACCATCAAAGAAGTACATGATCAAGTCAAGAACCAGCTTCAACAAACTACATTGCAATACAAAACATATGCTGACAAGAAAAAGAGGGATGTACAATTTGCTGTTGGAGATTTGGTATGGGTTAATCTGAAGAAGGAGAGGCTCCCAAAAGGTCAATATACCAAGTTAATGTAGAGAAAGATTGGACCATGTTAGATTTTGAAGAAGTGTGGGCAGAATGCCTATGAGATCTAACTCCCTCCTGATCTTGGATTATCACCCATTTTCAATGTATGTGATTTAACTCCATACAAGCAGCATGCAGATGTAGAACAAGAACCATTATAGGATGCAGCAGATGATGATATTCCTAAGCATGATCCACCAAAGTTGAAGAATATCTTAGACTCAAGAGTGGTAAAGAAGACAAGGAACACAGAGTACATGGAGTACTTGGTGGCTTGGCAAGGGAAACCTGATTCAGAGGCAGTATGGATGACGGAAGATCAGATAACAAACAATGATGCATACATTCAAACTCTGATCTCAAAGGGGCTTGAGATCTCTTCTCCCAGGGAGTATGGTGCAGGCACACCCCTTCAACTAACCAAATATACATCTAAGGGAGAAGATTAGAGTTTTATTAGGTGTTAAGCATTTTATGCTTGTCATGACATTTGTATTGACATTTTATGTTTTAATATCACTATTCCCGAGGCTAGTATTTGGCATCATGGACAACAGCAGGCAATTGGGTTATGTGTAAGATTAAGGCAAATGTGTTTTATTATCTGATGTTTGGCTATCTTAAGCAATATAGGTGCCATGTGATTAATTAGGGTTTCTACTATTAATTTTGAAAAGAAAAAAATTCCAAAAATAGAGGAGTCGGGGAACAAAAATAGACGGAGGTGGTTTTGAAGAGGGATCATCCTCCTTCTGAAATGAACAAAATGTATAAAGCTGGAATGAAGAAATAGAAATTCTGTCAATTGTGTCTCACAAATTCTGTATTTTGTGTGAAATCTCTATATATCGAATTGTTCTGTATATTATCTATATAGAATCATTTTATATTTAACTTAGTTTTTTCTGTTGCCGTGATGCACGATTAAATCCATTCCACTGGTGGATTTCTGTGAAATCAGTGGAATGGATTGTGTATATTAGTTTTCTATTGGTTTTCTTTTTTATTCAATGGGCATGGCAGAATAGGAATCATGGAATCCGTTACAAAGGAAGTTATTAGCAAGAAATACAAATATACATTTTATGTATATCTGCCAATTGTATGTCGGGAACAGTCTATGAATATATCGCATTTGCATGCGAGAAACCTCCTATGTATATGCTATAAAGAATGGTATGTATAAAAGTCTTTTTGGGTTAAGTTTATGTTGTTTGTTGAATATCCAATTCCTGTATATATCGCAAATGTATGAAGGTACCTTTCCTGTGTATATCACTGTCGCATCGGAGTATCATCCTATGTATATCCTGTGATGAAATGTATGTGTAAGAGTCCATCCGGGTTAAGTTTATGATTGTTAGTCGAATATATAAATAGTGTGTATATTGTTAATGTATATGAGCCTATTCTGTGTGTATCCTGCAACTGCATGTAAAGGTCTGTCGCCTATGTATATCGCCAAAGCACATTCTATGCGAATTCTTGTGTCTGTCGAAAGTACCTGAGGAGATACATTTTCTGTGTATACGTCCTTTGTATGTCATAGATAGTTTGTGAGTATACTGCAATTGTATATCACTGTTGTATGTTGTGAAGATACAATGAAAATATACATTTCATATGGTACAAATGGTGATCGGCCGAGGTGGTAATGAGAATGTAGGTTGGAATGTTTTTTGTCTGCGGATGCAAGGAATGACTAGTAATAGCGGGGAGGAGAACCAGCTCAGTAAGTCAACAAATGTATGCCAGAATATACATTGAAACATACATTTCTCAAGATACAAAAGGTGACCTACAATAGTAGGCAAGGACATTGAAATCCACTAGGAATTCAGGTAAAGAAGTGTATATGTGCTTTGTTTGTATGTGGTGAGACATACAACAGGGGAGTAAAGACTGAGGGTCCCACAAAACACATATACTGAATGTATAGGTGGAATGCATATGTAGAATGTACATTGCGAATGTATATTTGGGAGATACAAGTAGTGAGTATATCACCTTTGTATCTAAAGAGCACTTCCTATGTATCCCTCATTTGCATGTTGACAGTTGTATATTGGAATGTACATGATTAAATGTACATTTCGAAAGATGCAAATGGGGACCGGTTGTAGTGGTCAGAATGATTGGAGATACAAAGATCAACCTGCAATAGACGGTCAACAAATGCATATGCAGGCCGAATTGTGAATGCGACTGTAAGCATCATCATTTTTACTACAGAATATTTAACTAGGCTTCCATTGTACCTGCTCTGCATCAATGGCCCTTCACGATTACCAACTTTCATCTAGTAGTATGAAAACCAAAACTCATCGGCTCAAGTTGGTTAGTCCACGGGTGGACCTTCGCAAAACAACTTTAAGAGGAATAATAAGACTTTCATCAAGGTTAATGGACCGAATTCAAACAACTTTGCACAAGTGTCTGCTATCACTAATCTGAAGAGGACACCATTTCAGAAAAGACAATTTACTCTGCTATCTGAATCTTTGCATTCTATTATGAATCAAGCTGAGTGACATGATACTAAATGATGTATGCATCTTAAACACGAAATACAAGACCTCATCGGCTGGAATGCTATACAAGTATCAGGTCTAAATGATAATGGAAATAAGTTGGTTGCTCCTCCAAATCAAAATTTATAGATCTTTACTAATCCCTTTCCTAAGCATACTAATAACAATATGATGGAACAAAATACAGTAGAAGTAGAAGATGACTATTTGGATTATGATGAAATAGTGGGTATGATAGAAGTAGATAATGAAAAGCTTGATAACACACCTCACCCACAAAGGAATGGTATATAGGCTGAGGTTCCTCCTTTGATATCCCTTCAAGGATAAGGAGATAACCAAAATGCTTTGGAAAGACAAACAAAACAACTGAAGCAAGTGATTATGAAAAAAGAAAAGAGTGATACAATGCAAGATAGTCCTTCTCACTATGATAGACAAATTCAACAAAATAATAAATCAAAGGATTGAAAAAGAATAAGGTGATTATCATCAGTAGGAAATAATAGTGGTTCTCCTCCTGATAAGTTGTTATGTCAGAAAATTTCCCCTTGGGGGCTTTTCTCTCTTAAGGTTTAGCTCAAGAGTCCTTTAGAATGCATTTAGATCATCTTGCATGTTAATGGTGACTCCCGATGAGAAAACCCTGAAGTTTTATGGCAAATGGGACCTAGGGGGTGTGCTTAGCATAAATCCTATCTGAAATTGGGGAGGACTTGGGCACCTGTGCCCTAGTCCTGCCCTATTTTAGGTCAAGACCTATTTTTGAGTGTCAGTTTTATGACCATTATTAGGTCTTATGCGGACATTTCAAGTTTGAATTATGAAATTCTTAGCGGGAATGTTTGTAGTTGCATATTTAAGCATGATTAGTGATTCATTTGCAAACTAGATGGAAAATAGATGGCATTTTTGATCTACAAGCTTATGTAAAAATGATTCAAGGCATTCATTGTGTTGCAAAGTAGTATTTGTGTTGTTATTATGTTTGTGATTGTAGATTTCACTCCATCTCCTCATGGCATGAAGAGCATTTTCCTTCCATGAGATCTACACTACAAAGTGATATCAATTGTGTTTTATATCATTTATCATTTGGATTTTTACCTCTATCCCATAGGGACACGCACTCTTTATCTAACAACAGTGTTCAGAAGACTTGAATGTCTCTCCGGGGCTTGACTGAGGCAAGCCTCTAAACACCACAATCCCCAACCCACTTTTCTATGATTGCAGGTTACAGGTTTTAGAAGCAAAAGAAGTGGAGTTGTAGGAGAGGAGTGAAAACTAT
Source organism: Cunninghamia lanceolata (assembly GCA_027924645.1). Taxonomy (NCBI): domain Eukaryota; kingdom Viridiplantae; phylum Streptophyta; class Pinopsida; order Cupressales; family Cupressaceae; genus Cunninghamia; species Cunninghamia lanceolata. The sequence goes on along the minus strand of BSBN01001215.1, from coordinate 15,235,805 downwards.
CAGAATTGTAGATCTAAGAAAAAAACTAGGGCTTGGACTTGGGCATCCACTCATTAGTCCTTCGGATCCCGCAACGGTGAAACCCCAGAACAATAGAATTGTGTTGCAGACAACATTCCCAGATCCTAACAAAACCTGAGGCAGGGGACTAGGATGCCTACTCATTAGTACCCAACCTTTCTGCACATTGAACTTCAAAATATGGTACGCATTTGATTGTCATTTGATATCTCTGTGTGCAATCATTTTATGTAATTTGTCTGTTTGTTTACAATTTTACAAAATTAGGGTTTTAAGCATAATTGGACTTAATTGAACAACAAATTTACACAATTCCAACCTTCCCCTATGTTCCAAGTGATAGGAGATCTATAGTGGAGTTCTCTACTCAGTTGAATGTCCTTGAATGTTTAGTGGTGAAAGGAGGATCATGATAAACCCTTAAAACACACTATCAACCATCATCATTCTTCTTTTTATCCTAAACATTTTGGTGAACCTATGCTTTTAATGAATTTTACACCTTTCTAAGTGTTGTACTTTAGGTCTACATTCATTTCATTCATTCATTTAATTGTTCATCTTATTGCATTTGAAAAATTACAAAAAAAATGAAAAATTGGAAAAAATTGAAAAAAATTGGCATTTTTAGCTTGCATTTTCAATAAATTTGAATTAGTTGGCATTTAATTTCAATAAATTTCTATCATTATCATCAGATCTGATTCAAAATACAGAAATTCTTCATTCACCATTCATTTAGATTGCATTTTCATGCTTAAATTGATAAAAATTGCTTGAAATTGTGCATTTTCCATATAACCTAGTTTTGCAGTAGCTGGGTTTGTAGTCAAAATCTTGTTTTATATTTTACTACCCTTTAAAAAAATTCATTAATACTAATTTCTAGCTTTAGTGTTTCATCATAGTGGCTTTCTTGCAAAATTTCATGTCTAGGGTTTGAAAACCTTGCATTTTCACTAGATTTTGGCCTTATCGTCTCTCTAGAATTGCATCATAGGAGTGTTGTGAAGGATTTTTCTGCATTAATTGGTTGTTATTAGGGTTATAATATTCTTCCCCTCCTCAAATTCTTTACAACACCCTTTTTATTGGGCCTTTGCATTGAAAATTGGTGAAAAATTGCATATTTTAGTGTATTTTCACTAGGTTTTGACTTATCATTATTATAGATTTGCATCAAAGGTATGTTGTGAAGGATATTATTTGCTTTATTGGATTGATATTAGACATTATTTTTTGATAAATTTCCTTACAACACCTCTTCTTTCACTTGTTTGCATTGAAAAATGTGAAAAATCAAGCATTTTAAGGTCATAAGCATACATCATGAAGACTCATTTGGAATCTTTGTTTGCATACATCATAGACATTGATAATTTTTCAAATTTTACTCATGAATATCCTCAAGTCTTGAAACAAATACCATGCATATATGATGCTGATATTTCTATGAGTTCCACATATGAAATTCTCTGCTATATATATGATTTTGATAACTTCACAAATTTCATGGGAATATATCCTCTGATATTAGATGACCTCACTAAATTTATAGCCAATAATACATTTATTAGTAATGAATTCAATATGTTAGATGAAGATCTAGATGACTTTATTTCTATTGGACATTCCACTATGCCTCCTATTGCTAATACATGTGATGATAACTTAGGTTTACTTTATGATCCCTCTCCCAAAGTTGTTCCTCCTTATGAGGACACTTCGTTGCAAGAGGATGATTTCATTGACACCTCTCTTAACATCATACCACCATCTCTTAATTCCAATGCTCTTTCTAGCCAAGAAGAAGCATTAGTGAATGAAGAGCTCCCACCACCTCTTTATTACAATGCTTTCTCTAGCCAAGATGAAGCATTGGTGAATAAAGAAACCTCTTCAACCAAGAACATTCCATGGGTAGACAATGATCTTTCATCTAACAACAATAAAAACTCTCTCCCTATCATAGTGCATGAAACCTCTATGGATCATACTATCAATCCTCCTTCTTTAGTTGAATATTCAAGTACTTTGGACATCACTAAGGAAGTAAAGACCCTTGATCCCCTTCCTTTGGTTGAATGTTTAGGTCTCTTAGATATCACTAAGGATGTGAAAAACTTGATTTCATATTCTTTGAACACCACTAGAGATACAATCACCAACAATTATCCTCACATCCTACCTTCCCTTCATTCTTATGATCTCTCTTCAAAAGATGCAGCACTAGTGGATGAGGAAAGGTCTCTCACATTAAATCTCTTATGGATGGATGTTGAGATCACTCAAAACAAATCACTTCTTCCACCTCCTAAGAGGATAGTGAATAAGTGTATTTCTCCATCCCTAAGCCACACTCGTTGCAGCACCTATTATAGTTTCTCTCAAGGGTGGCCTCCTCCTAGATATATATGTTGTTAGCATTGTGTTGAATCAGGTAAGTATTTCTAACCCTTTACCTTCATGTTGTGTTTCCCTCATGATGTGTTATGTGTTGTTTAGGCCTCCTGAGATGACCATTGATTCTCTTGTAAGGTCAAGGATATTGGGAGATTGCCTATGTTGTGACCTTTCTTCTATTTGTATCATCATTCTTCTATATTGCTTCTCCTCTATTTTCATTATTGTGTGTTGTGCCTTAAGGACATAGCATTGTAGTTGGTGATTTGGGGGAACCCTCCTACATGATTGTCCCTAAAGCACTTGTTTCTCCTCTCTCAATTTATTGTGTTTCCTTCCTCTAGTGGTTTTATGTAACGAGCGGATGACAAAAAACTAATTATACTAATATAGACCTAGTGTCCCTTTAGCAAGAAATCAAATAATGGACCTAGTCCATACATGACGATGGGGTTATTATATTTTATCTGACGCTTGGCTAGTAGAATCACTCCATGTGATCTTGATGTTGTCTTATCGCACTTACAAAACATAACAATACTACCGCTCCATGCAGTTTGTTTATCTTTGAATCTCGCCTTGGTTACACTCAGTTTTGAGATTTCTATAGTATAGCCCCACGGTTATACTCGGTCTCTGAATCCATAGTATAACCTCAGCTCTCTATATGAATGATTACATTCATTATTTTTTATCATGATTATATGGATGCTAACACCTTTTCTTGCAAGAAATTGTGTGTTTGTGGGAACATTTGACGATCATAAAGTACATGTCACCTCTGGGGGGCATGGGCTTTGTGAGAGCTCATGTTCCCTTGTGATGCAGGAGCATCCAGTGGTGTAAGGGCAATCTTGCATCACCCAAAAAGAAGTTAATTCAAAATCATTGTAGTTGTTTTCATTTCTTTCCATAATTAGTGTTTCTGGTTCCATAATATCTAGAATAATGATGTAGGACTTTCAGTTTTTTCAAAACTGTTAAAAATAGCAACTTGCCTATTTTGGAAAGTGTACCTACCATTTTAGGAAAGTTTGCATTTGGGCATGGATTGAAGCAAAAACTTACAAAAAGTTACATAATGGAAATATAAGACCTTTTGGCGAAGGAATCAGGCAAAGATCATTTGTGAGCTGAAAGATATTAATGTTTTTGTTTTCTAAAAAGCCCCTAAAAATTTCTAAAATGCGATATGAGGCACTAAAAAATCACATAACATCCCAAAAAGTTGACGGAAATCTATTTACAAATTTCTGGTGTGATATTTCACATCGCGAGCTTTCCGGCGTTTAAAATAGTTCGTCAATCGGACACCCAAATCAAAAGTTATGCTTCCCGGAAGTTGACCTACTTTTGAAGGGAGTTGCAAATTTTGAAATTTAGCTGGAGGCCACCAAAAAGTGCTATTTATGACTATTTTGAGAACCCTGGGTAGTGGTAGAGTTAAGGGGGGTAAGTGTGGAGTCAAGAAGAGGTTGGAAAATAGAAACCCTAGCTGATTTGAGGTTACATAAGGCAGAAGATTCTAGACCCTGGTGAGGGGTAGCTGTAGTGTGTTGCAGCCTGTGGAGGATTGATTGCTCAGATTGTAATTGAGCTTCTATAATGTAATGAGTTGCCCAGATCAATAAAGAAATATTCTATTTTCTATATTTTATTCCTAATGTTGCAGGTTTTATGATTTACACCCCCCGTCATCAAGTGGTATCAGAGCAAGGGTTCCTGAGTGTGTAGACAGATCGCCGAACATGAGGCAGTTTGCACCAGGACCTGAGGTTGTGGGTTTGCTGTGGATATCAAGATGCCTCCATGAATAAATCATATTAGGAGGAATGCTTTGAGGAAAGAGGGTTTTAGAGCCATGCAAAGGCAGATTGATGCATTGCAAGAGGAGCTACAAAGAGGGTTTGACCCGAGAATAAGAGAAGAAAGAGAAGATGAAGCTGAGGAAGAGCTATCTAAGGAAGAACAAGAAGCTGCAGGAGATCTTGCAGAAGTTAGGTTGTTGAGGGCCATTTCGAAGATCAGAAAGAGGCCCAAGATCAAAGTTTCTACATATTCTAGAGATTTGAATCCAGAACAGCTTATTGATTGGATCAATGACATGGAGGAGTATTTTGAGTATGAAGATGTGGTGGACCTAGATCGGGTCAAGTTTGCAAAAAGAAAGTTGAAGGGCCATGCCAGTGTTTGGTGGAAGGAGGTCCAATTAGAGAGGAACAGAAGAGGAAAAGGAAAGATCACTAGATGGGATCAGATGGTGGAGAAACTGAAGAAGCGGTTCATTCATGTGGACTATGAGATGGAGTTGTTGAAGAAGCTGCAAGGACTAAAGCAAGGTAACAATTCTGTCAAGGAGTATACAAAAGAGTTTTATAAGATTACTATTAGGACAGGCCATGCAGAGCCCAACAAGGAGAAGGTAGCATGTTACATTAATGGGTTGAGGCCGAGTATTCAAGAGGAGCTAAGCTTGGTCGGAATGACCACCATAGAAGATGCATACCAGTTTTCCCTTAAGGTAGAAGAGAAGTTGAATAAAAGATTTGATAGCAAGCAAAGGGGAAGAGGTCAAGGCGGAAGGACTGGTGGAAGAGCCTATGGGGGCTGAAATGAAGATGCAAAGAAAAGTAAAGAAGCTGGCACCAGTTGAAATCAGAGAGGAGATAATACCTACCACCCACGTGACCAGAACAATGGTGAGCAAAGACGAAGAGAAAGAGGCAGACCTAGGCAAGGACCTGGAAGAGGAGGTTTTAGAGGAACCTGTTTCCAATGTGGAGAAGAAGGGCATCGAGCATATGAGTGTCCACAACATCAAGGAAGGACAAATAGAAGACCTAAAGGTACTATATGAGTTGCACATGTAGATGAAGATGTGCAATCTGAGCATTCTAAAGATGCTGAAAGGGGAGAAACCCTAGTTGTCAGAAGAACTTTGTTGAATGAGGAGAAAGAACCCAATTAGAGGAAGAGTTTATTCCACACAAAGTACAAATGTGAAGGTAAGTGTTGTGACATTATTATTGACAGTGGAAGTACTGACAATCTTGTTTCAGAGGAGATGGTTGACAAGTTAAAGTTGACAAGAAGAAAGCATCCACATCCATATCGGATTGCATGGTTGTAGAAGGACCACCGAGCTTTGGTCAATGAGCAGTGTTTAGTGAAGTTCAAGATTGGGGACTACCATGATGAGGTGATGTGTGATATCATACCAATGGATGCATGTCATATGCTATTGGGGAGGCCATGGTAGTATGCTAGGAGCATTGTCCATGATGGTCGTGCAAACACATATTCCCTAACAAAGGATGGAGTTTGTCACAAGTTGAAGCCATTGAAGGAGGTGGAAGAAATGGTATGTAGTACTACCAGAATTTGCTTGGTAGATGGCAGAAAATTTTTAGAGGGTATGAAGCATGAGCATCATTGCTTTGCATTGATTCCTAAGATTAGTCAAGAGAAATGTGAAGATGTACCAGCAAAAGTTTCAGTTATGTTGGAGGAATTTCAGGACATTATCTCTGATAATGTACTGGAGGGTTTACCACCAATAAGGAAGATAAGTCATCAAATAGATTTGATACCAGGAGCCAGCTTGCTGAATAAGGCAGCCCATAGAATGACTCCAGCCGAGAGTGAAGAGTTGAATAGACAAGTTCAGGAGTTGTTGAGGAAGGGATTGATAAGAGAGAGCCTAAGTCCTTGTGCGGTACCTACAGTACTAGCACCAAAGAAAGATGGAGAGTGGAGAATGTGTATAGATTCTTGAGCCATAAATAAGATCACAATCAAGTATAGGTTTCCATTGCCAAGAATGGATGACATAATAGATTGTTTGAGTGGAGCCAAGTACTTCACAAAGATTGACTTGAAGAGTGGGTATCACCAGATTTGAATCAGAGAAGGAGATGAATAAAAGATAGCCTTCAAGACAAAGGAGGGTTTGAATGAGTGGTCAGTCATACCATTTGGGCTAACCAATGCACCGAGCACATTCATGTGGCTCATGAATGAGGTACTGAAAGAACTTTTGGGAAATTTTGTTATTGTCTATTTAGATGATATTTTGATTTTCAGTAAGACTTGGGATGAGCATCTGATGCATATCATAAGAGTTTTAGAAAAGATGAGAGAGGAGAAGTTGTTGATTAATTTGAAGAAATGTAGTTTTGCAAAGGAGTTGTTATACCTAGGATTTGTTATCTCAGAGGAAGGTCTTAAGATGGACCCAGAGAAGGTGGCGGTTATCATTGAATGGCCTACGCTGAGGAGTGCTTCTGAGATAAGATCTTTTCATGGTTTGGCAAGTTTTTATAGAAAGTTTATCAAGAATTTCAATAGCATTTGTGTACCCCTAACTGAGACAATGAGAGGGGATAGAAAAGAGTTTAGATGGACTAAAGGAGCAGATAAAAGCTTTGATACATTGAAGCAGAAAGTCACAGAGCAACCTGTTTTGGCACTTCTAGATTTCAATAAGGTATTTCAAGAAGATTGTGATGCTCGTGGTAGTGCTATAAGAGTTGTTTTGAGTCAAGAAGGTAAGCCCATTGCCTATTTTAGTGAGAAGCTTAATGATGCCAAGAAAAAGTATTTTGTTTATGATCAAGAGTTTTATGCAATAGTTCAAGCTTTAAAGAAATGGAGACATTATTTGTTGCCAAAGGAGTTTGTTTTATATACTGATCATCAGGCTTTGTAGTATCTTAATAGTCAAGGAAAGTTGAACCAAAGGCATCTAAAATGGGTTGAGTTTTTGCAAAGTTATACTTTTGTTTTGAAGCACATGAGTGGGAAGTCCAATAGAGTTGCAGATGCCTTGAGCAGAAGGCAAAATTTGTTGACAGAAATGAAGATAGAGGTTGTTGGGTTTGATGAGCTCAAAAATTTGTATCCTGGAAAGTTTGTTTGGAACCTATTACTTTGGACAGGACAAAATGGTTGGATTTCATAATCCAAGATGCCATGTTGTTTAGAGGAAGCCAGTTGTGCATTCCAAGGAGTTCCATGAGAGAGAACCTGATTAAGGAGAAGCATAGTGGACGATTGGCTAGACACTTTGGTCGAGATAAGACCATTGCTATTGTTGGTGAAAATTATTATTGGCCACAGTTGCAGTAGGATGTGAGTAAATTTGTGCAGAGTTGCCGAGTATGTCAGATGGTGAAAAGAGCAAGTTAGAATACAAGTCTATATCAGCCATTACCTATACCAGAGAAGCCATGGGATGATATTAGTATGGATTTTATTCTTCGTTTACCAAGGACAAAGAAAGGACATGATTCCATTTTTGTGGTGGTGGACAGATTCTCAAACATGGCACATTTTATTCCTTGCAAGAAGACTAATGATGTGTTCATATTGCAGTTATTTTTCAGGGAGGTGGTGAGATTACATGGTCTACCAAAGAGCATAGTTTCAGATCAAGATACCAAGTTTGTTGGTTATTTCTAGAGGACATTATGGAAGAAGTTGAAGACAAATTTGAAGTTCAGTTCTGCAGACCATCCACAGATTGATGGATAGATGGAAGTGGTGAATAGGAGTTTGGGTAACCCACTATGATGCTTAGTAGGAGATAAGCCCAAGGAATGGGATTTGATTTTACCATAGGTAGAATTTGCTTACAACAATTTTGTCAATAGGAGTACTGGTAAATCACCATTCCAAATTGTATATGGTAATAGCCTTAGAAATGCTTTTGAGTTGAGGAAGCTGGACAAAGGTGAAAAGATAAGTACTGAAGTTGAAGACTTTGCAGAACATCTGAAGAATTTACATGAAGAGGTGAGAAAGCACATTAATAAGATGAATATTAAGTACAAGGCTAAGGTAGATTAGAAGAGGGTGTACAAGGAGTTCCAGGTAGGAGATGAAGTCATGGTTCACTTGAGAAAAGAAAGGTTCCCAATTGGAACACACAATAAGTTGAAAATGAAGATATTTGAACCATGCAGAATCCTGAAGAAGCATGATTCAGGAAATGCATATGAGGTAGAGCTACCGAGTGGGATAAATATTTCCCCTATTTTCAACATTGCTAATTTATCAAATTATCATGAAGGAGGAACAGAGGATGGACCAACAGATGCACAGTGGAGTATTCCGACATCTACTTCAATGGAGGAGATAGAAGAGATCTTGGATACCCGTGTGGGAATAAGTACTTGAAACAAGTAATATGAAGAATATCTGGTAAAATGGAAAGGAAGGTCTGTTGAAGATTCTTCTTGGTTGTCTAAGGCAGAGGTTGACCGTTTGGGTTTTCCTCACACAAACATCTAAGATGTGACAGGGTCACTTCTCAAATTACCCTGGGTGTCTAATGCAGGAGCATCCGGTGGTGTAAGGGCAATCTTGCATCACCCAAAAAGAAGTTAATTCAAAATCATTGTATTTATTTTCATTTCTTTCCATAATTAGTGTTTCTGGTTCCATAATATCCAGAATAATGATGTAGGACTTTCAGTTTTTGCAAAACTACTAAAAATAGCAACCTACCTATTTTGGAAAGTGTATCTGCCATTTTAGGAAAGTTTGCATTTGGGTATGGATTGAAGTGAAAACTTACAAAAAGTTACATAACCAAAATATAAGACCTTTGGCAAAGGAATCAGGCAAAGATCATTTGTGAGCTGAAAGATATTAAAGTTTTTGTTTTCTGAAAAGCCCTTGAAAATTTCTAAAACGTGATATGAGGCACTAAAACATCCCATAACACCCAAAAAATTGATAGAAATCCATTTACAGATTTTTGGTGTGATAGTTCACATCACGAGATTTCCAGCGCTTAAAACAGTTCATCAATCGGACACCCGGATCAAAAGTTATGCTTCTTGGAAGTTGACCTACTTTTGGAGGGAGTTGCAAATTTTGAAATTTAGCTGGAGGCCGCCAAAAAAATGCTATTTATGACTATTTTGGGAACCCTGGGTAGTGGTAGAGTTAAGGGGGGCAAGTGTGGAGTCAAGAAGAGGTGGGAAAATAGAAACCCTAGCTGATTTAGGGTTACAAAATGCAGAAGATTCTAGAGCCTGGTGAGAGATAGCTATAGTGTGTTGCAGCTTGTGGAGGATTGATTCCTCAAATTGTAATTGAGCTTCTGTAATGTAATGAGTTGCCCAGATCAATAAAGAAATATTCTATTTTCTATATTATATTCCTATTGTTGTGGGTTTTATGATTTCCTCCCCCGGTCATCACCTTGTGTGTTTTCTTCCTACCTTAACATGCTTGATATTGTTACATGATATCAACCACCTTAAGGTGGGGGCATATATAAGGTAAGTTGTCTGATTGAGATACTAGCAAAGTGTGTTTGTAAAGCTTGAAATCTATTGCAATCACTTAAGCCCTCTGCGGAGGCAGGATATCATGCATATATGTTTTATTTTATTCCCTTCATGTGAGGTAGGGATGGTGTATTTCTTGAGAAGATTGCACAATCTTGTCATTTTCAAAAAGTCTTCCAAGTAGGTGGGGAGCAGATCTGAGAATATCCTAACCCTTAAGCATGTCTTCAGTGATTGTTGTGGTGAAGCCCAATCGTGAGTGTGTGCCTATAATGTGCCTGAGATGGCTACGAACCTATCAATAGGTTTCTTCCATCACTTATCTGTCATGTTTTCTCCATGTCTTCCATGTGTGTGTGTATGGCATGTTTGTTCCCAAGCATATTCTAAAGACTGGTGGTAATGAGTCCCTCCTATGCTTTGGGATTTGCATGGCATGTTTGTTCTCAAGTGCAGTCTTAAAGACTAGTGGCAATGAGTCCCTCCTGCACTCTGAGATTTGTTTTGTGTGTTTGTTTCCCCATATGCAGTCTAAAGATCGGTGGCGATGAGTCCCTCCTACATTTTGGGTTGTGTGTTTACTTTCCTTGTACTTGTATTTGCATTTCATATATATGAGAAAAAGAAAAAGAAAATAATCACTGCATTCACTGTATTCACTATGTTTTACATGTCTTCAATACTGTGTTCTCCATGTTTTGGATGACTGGAATTGTCTTCTCCGTGTTTTGCATGCATGTTATTGTCTTCATTGTGATTGGAGTGTCTTCTCTATGCTTTGCGTGTTTACTATGCTTGTTGATCTTACTTTAATGCATGTATTGGCCTTGTTTTTATACATATATTAAAGTGGGGGCTAAATGTTATGTCAGAAAATGTCCCCTTGGGGGCTTTTCACTCTTAAGCTTTAGCTCCCAAGTCCTTTAAAATGCATTTAGGTCATCTTGCATGTTAATGGTGACTCCCAATGAGAAACCCCTAAAGTTTCATGGAAAATGGGACCTAGGGGATGTGATTAGCATAAATCCTATCTAAAATAGAGGGGAGGACTTGGGCGTCCATGCCCTAGTCCTGCCCTATTTTAGGTTAGGACCTATTTTTGGGTGTTAGTTTTATTACTGTTATTAGGTCCTATGCTGACATCTCAAGTTTGAACTAGGAAATTCTCAGCAGGAATGTTTGTGGTTGCATATATATTCATGATTAGTGATTCATTTGCAAACTAGATGGAAAATAGATGGCATTGTTTATCTACAAGCTTATGTGAAAGTGATACAAGGAATTCATTGTGTTGCAGAGCAGTATTTGTGTTGTTATTGTGTTTGTGATTGTAGATTTGACTCCATCTCCTCATGGCATGAAGAGCATTTTCCTTCCATGAGATCTACACTACAAGGTGATATCAATTGTGTTTTCTATCATTTATCATCTGGATTTTTTCCTCTATCCTATAGGGATACGCAATCTTTATCTGACAACGGTGTTTAGAAGACTTGAATGTCTCTCCGAGGCTTGACTAAGGCAAGCCTCTAAACACTACAACCCCCAACCCACTTTTCTATGATTGTAGGTTACAGGTTTCAGAAGTGAAAGAATTGGAGTTGTAGGAGAGCAGTGTAGACTGTCAGAATTGCAAATCCAAGAAGAAAACTAGGGCTTGGACTTGGGTGCCCACTCATTAGTCCTCTAGATCCCGCAACGGTGAAATCCCTAGAACAAAAAAATTGTGTTGCAGACAACATTCCCAGATCCTAACAAAACCTGAGGCACAGGACTAGGATGCCTACTCATTAGTACCCAACCTTTCTGCACACTGAACTTCAAAATCTGGTATGCATTTGATTGTCATTTGATATCTCTGTGTGTGATCATTTTTCGTAATTTGTCCATTTGTTTACAATTTTACGAAATTAGGGTTTTAAGCATAATTGGACTTAATTGAACAACAAAGTTACACAATTCCAATCTTCCCCTATGTTCCAAGTGATAGGAGATCTGTAGTGGAGTTCTCTACTTAGTTGAATGTCCTTGAATGTTTAGTGGTGAAAGGAGGATCATGATAAACCCTTAAAACACACTATCAACCATCATCATCCCTCTTTTCCTACTAAACATTCAAGGACATTCAACTGAGTAGAGAACTCCACTACAGACCTCCTATCACTTGGAACATAGGGGAAGATTGGAATTGTGTAAATTTGTTGTTCAATTAAGTCCAGTTATGCTTAAAACCCTAATTTCATAAAATCATAAGCAAATGAACAAATTACAGAAAATGATCATAGACAGAGATATCAAATGACAATCAAATGCATACTAGATTTTGAAGTTCGGTGTGTAGAAAGGTCAAGGACTAATGAGAGGGCACCCTTGTCCAGTGCCTCAATTTTTGTCAGGATCTAGGAATGTTGTCTGCAACACAATTCTATTGTTCCAGGGATTTCACCATTGCGGGATCTAGAGGATTAATGAGAGGGCGGCCAAGTCCAAGTCCTAGTTTTCTTCTCAGATCTACAGTTCTAATAGTCTACACTGCTCTCCTATAACTCCACTTCTTTTGCTTCTGAAACCTGTAACCTACAATCACATAAAAGTGGGTTGGGGGTTATGGTGTTTAGAGGCTTTCCCCGGTCAAGCCCCAAAGAGACATTCAAGTCTTGCAAACACCATTGTCAGATAAAGAGTGTGTATCCTTATGGGATAGAGGCAAAAATCTAAATGATAAATGATAGAAAACACAATTGATATCACCTTGTATTGTAGATCTCATGGAAGGAAAATACTCTTCATGCCATCAGGAGATGGAGTCAAATCTACAATCACAAACACAATAACAACACAAATACTACTTTGCAACATAATGAATGCCTTGAATCACTTTCACATAAGCTTGTAGATCAAAAATTCCATCCATTTTCCATCTAGTTTCTAAATGAATCACTAATCATGCTTATATATGCAACTACAAACATTCCCGCTAAGAATTTTGTAATTCAAACTTGAGATGTCGGCATAGGACTTAATAACGGTCATAAAACCGACACCCAAAAATAGGTCCTAACCTAAAATAGGGCAGGACTAAGGCACAGGTGCCCAAGTCCTCCCCCCTATTTCAGACAAGATTTATGCTAAGCACACCCCCTAGGTCCCATTTGTCATGAAACTTCAAGGTTTTCTCATCGAGAGTCACCATTAACATGCAAGATTATCTAAATGCATTCTAAAGGACCCGGGAGCTAAACCTTAAGAGGGAAAAGCCTCTAAGGGGACATTTTCTAACATAACATAAGCAACAAAAGATTTCAAATTTACAAGGATTTGGGAGACAAGTTTTGTATGAACATTCTAAGAACAAAGAACAATCTAATATGAACCACTCAAACTTTGCACAAAATTTCATGGAGCATCTCTCTAAGATGCTCGCAAGTTCTAAATTCTAGTATAGTCATACTTGCAGGTAAGTATTTCTAATCCTTTACCTCTATGTTGTGTTTCCCCCGTGATGTGTTATGTATTTTTTAGGCCTCCTAGGATGATCCTTGATACTCTTGTAAGGTCAAGGATACCGGGAGACCACCTCTGTTGTGTCCCTTCTTCTAATTGTATCATCATTCTTCTATATTACCTCTCCTGTATTTTCATTGCTGTGTGTTGTGTCCTAGGGCATAGCATTGTGGTTGGTGACCTAGGGGCACCTTCCTATGTGATAACCCTAAGACACTTGTCTCTCCTCTCTTGATTTATTGTTTACCTTCCTCTAGTGGTTCTATCTAGCTGGATGATGACGAAAAACAAATAATACCGATAAGGAGCAAGTGTCCCTTCAACAAGTAAGCAAAAAATGGACCTAGTCCATATATGAAGATGGAGTTGATTTATATTATCTGACACTTGGCTAGTAGAATCACTCCATGTGATATTTTGATGTTGTCTTATCACACTAACAAACCATAACAATACATCTGCTCCGTGCACTTTGTTTATCTTTGAATCTTTCCTTGGTTACACTTGGTTTTGAGATTTATGTGGTATAGCCCCACGGTTATACTTGGATCTTGGACCCGTAGTATAACCTTGGCTCTTTATGTGAATGGTTACATGCATTGTTGTTTATCATGATTATGTGGTTCCTAACACCTTTTCTTGCAGGAAATTGTGTGTTTGTGGGAACATTTGGCAATCGTAAAGTACATGTCACCTCTAGGGACATGGGATTTGCAAGAGCTAGTGTTCCCTTGTGTGTTTTCTTCCTACCTTAGAGTGCTTGATATTGGTACATGATATCAACCACCTTAAGGTGGGGGCATATATAAGGTAAGTTGTTTGATGAATTTGATATTGATAAAGCATGTTTGTATACATTGATCTATTCTGTATACCTCCTTTGCACTACAAGGCATCTCTGTGACACGGGTGGGGTTGTATAATTTTGAGCACATGATTCCTTTTCACTATAAGGCATCTTCATGATGAGGGTGGGGTTGCATTTTGAAAACCCTCTGTGGAGGTGGGGATGGTGTATCTCTTGAGCTAGTGCACATCCTGTCATTTCTAAAAGTCCTTCGAGTAGGCGGGGTTGGTGTATCCTCCCTTAAGCTTGTCTTTGGTAGTTGTTGTGGCATAAACCCAACTATCAGGTGTGTCTGTAATGTGCTTGAGATGTTGGTGAACCTAGCAATAGGCTCCTTCCATTGCTTGTTTATTGTGTTTTCTCTATGTCTTCCATGTGTGTGTGTATGTCATGTTTGTTCCCAAGTATAGTCCAAAGAGCATGGAAAAACTCCCCTCCTATACTTTTGGATTTGTATGGTGTGTTTGTTCTCAAGTGTAGTCCAAAGAGTGTGACGAAATGCCCCTCCTACATTTTGAGATTTGTATTGCATGTCTGTTGCCCCATGTGTAGTCTAAAGAGCATGGTGAAATGCCCCTCCTACATTTTGGGTGGTGTGTTGCATTTTTACTTTCCATGTACTTGCATTTGCATTCATATATGAGAAAACAAAAAAATAAATAATCACTGCATTCATTGTATTCATTGTGTTTGGCGTGTCTTCTCTAATGTCTACCTAAGACTGGGGGCTAGAAATAGTTCTCCATCTTTGTGTATGCATTAGCTCTAAGTGCTTGGCGTGTTTGCTGTGTTTGTTGACAGTACTTTAATGCATGTATGGGCCTCACATTCATGCATACATTAAAGTGGGGGCTAAATGTTATGTCGAAAAATGTCCCCCTGGGACTTTTTCCCTCCTGAGTTTAGCTCTCAGGTCCTTTAGAAAGCATTTTTATCATCTTGCATATTCATGTTGACCCCCGATGAGAAAACCCCCAAGTTTATGGAAAATAGGACCTAGGGGGTGCTATTGAGATGAATCCTGACTGAAATAGGGAGGGAGGACTTGGGTGCCCATGCCCTAGTCCTGCCCTATTTTAGGCAGGGCCTAAATTCTAGTGTCAGTTATATGACTATTAATTAGGTCCTATGCCGACACCTCAAGTTTGAATTACAAAATTCTTAGCAGGAATGTGTTTAGTTGCATATATAAGCATGTTTAGGGATTCATTTGTAAACTAGAGATGATTATAAACTTTTGGCACAATTGTGATTTCAAAGCATTCAAGATATTCATTGTTGTAGAGCAGACTTATCTTGTTATTGTGTTTGTTATGTAGATTTGGCTTCATCTTCTCATGTGTTGAAGAATCTTCATCTATGTGAGAGCTACCTCTAAGGTGACATTTATTTGTGTTTTCAAATATTTATCATTTGGATTTTACCTCTATCCCATAGGGATACACACTCTTTATCTGACAACGATGTTCAGAATACATGAATGTCTCTCTGAGGCTTAACCGAGTCAAGCCTCTAAACACCACAACCCCCAACCCTCTTTTTTGTGATTACAGGTTATAGGTTGTGGAAGTGGAAGAAGTGGAGTTATAGGGAAGTAGAGCAGAGTGTCGGAAGTGCAGAGGAAAGAAGAAAAGTAGGACTTGGACTAGGATGCCCACTCATTAGTCCTTTGGATCCTAACATAGTGAAATCTCTGGAACAACAAAAACAAGTTGCAGACAACCTTCATAGATCCTGATAAAAACTGGTACCTTGGACTTGGGTGCCCGCTCATTAGTCCCTGACTGTTTCGCATCTGAAATCTCAAAATTTGGTATGTATCTGATTGTCATTTGATATCTCTATGTGTAAGCATCTGTCATGATTTGTCCATTTGTTTATGATTTTATGAAATTAGGGTTTTGAGCATAATTGGACTTTAATCAATCAATTAGTTAGCAAATTCCAAGTTTCCTCTTCATTCTAAAGGACACTAAATCTCTAGCAGAGCCCTCTTGCAAGAGATTGTGGCTTCACTCAATTTATGTCCTTTAATGTAAGGTGTGAAAGGAGGATTTAATATTGAAATTAAAACCACCCTCTTTTCATACTAAACAAGAGGTTATGTAAAAAAGGGATAAGTACTAAATGGTGGGAGGCTAATAATATGATGCAAGAGCATTTAGATCCACAAGAAATCCTCATCAACTAGAAATATTTCTTGTTTTCTTGCTTGTTTTTTTCTTCTTGTTTTGTTGCAGGAGTAGAGGATCAGATTTGTAGAGCTTTCCTTTCAATTCTGTTAGAAGTTGTCATTCTCCCTTTCCTTTATGTGTGCTTTATCTTATGTTTCATCATTGACCACCTAGCCCCAGTTGCTAGTTAGTTAGAGTGCATGATCACGACATTACTTAGGTAGGACTTGATGAGGGGTGCACTCTTGCAAACTATTGACGCGTGGCAGAATCTGAACAGAGACTTTGATAAGTTATTTTTCTGGGATGAAGTTGATTGGTCAAGGATCTTCTTGGATCTACCAAACTATTCTAGACCATTGATTTAGACAAGATTCGTTAGTCAAAGGTGTTGATTTCTAATCACTGATTGACACAAGTCTCATTTGCATTTGGTAGCCACCTCAAATGCCTATAACAGAGGAATTTCACACCTAGAATAGGGGTCGAATGACTCTAGACTCTAGATAACAAGTTTTTGAGGACTGATAACAAGTTCCTGGTTTCAGTCAAGATCTTTTTTGCAGATCCCTAATCTGAAATGATTGTAAGGCTTAGACCAATGCATGTATTAAGATCATCATTGTACTCCTGTTATAATGTTTCTGTTGCATATGAATAAAGAGTTGCCTATTCTCGTCATTGTGTATTGTTCATTTTGTTGCCTAGTTCAGTAGCTTGATAAATTTTTTGGACTTTGACCTGCAACATAATAGTGGTATCAAAGAATAGGTTTTGATTTCCTTGAGGCCATGGGATTGATGTGCGAGGGACCCTAAGGAGATTGTTGTAGGAAGATTGAAGAGAAGAACCTGCAACTATGGAGGGTTAGTAGAAATGGCACACCGAACAAGAGGAAGAAGAGGAGTAGCTCCTAGAGCTGGAGATGCAGCATTGGTAGATATACTGAGGGGCATCACAACTAGGTTGGTTGCAATGGAAACAACACAACGCAGAGGAGTACCTATTGAGGATGTGAGTGATAATGAGGAAGAAGTTAGTGAAGAGGAAGCAGAAGAAGAAGAAGAAGAAGAAGAAGAAGGATATGAAAGGAGGTTTATGAGTTCCATGACAAAGATTTCCAGTAAACCTCATGTAGAGTTACCTAGTTACAAGGGTAGTCTAAAACAAGATGAGTTGATAGACTAGATGTCAAAGATAGAAAAGTACTTTGCATTGGAACCTATTGAAGACCGTAAGAGGGTAAAACTTGCAATGGTAAAGATGAAGGGACATGCATCTCTATGGTGGGATTGTGTGCAAGTTGAGAGACAAAGAAAAGGAAAGGAAAAGATAAAAACCTGGGAGAGGCTATTAACTAAGTTGAAGGCAAAATTTATGCCTGCAGACCATCAAATCACCATGTTTAAAATGTTGTAAAACCTCAAGTAGAGTGAGAAAAGTGTGTAGGACTACACTGAAGAATTTTACAGATTGAACATCAAGGCTGGTCACATTGAAGATGATGCAGAGAAGATCTCTAAGTATGTAAATGATTTGCATTATTCTTTCTAGGATCAAATTAGCATGGTCAGAATTACTAGCATAGAAGAAGTCTATCAATTTGCATTGAAGGAAAAAGAAAAAATCTCTAGAAGGCAGAATAACTCTAGGGTAAGAGGTAAACCCTCCAAATGAAGAGGACAGCCAAATTCTAGATATGGGTCTCAAGATAAGCAAGGAGAAGCAAGTTATTCTCAGACCAGTACCTAAGGAAGTAGAGGAAGGGGTGATTACTCTAGAGGTAGAGGAAATCATGGAAGAGGAAGAGGATTCAATGGGACATGTTTCTTATGTGGATAGACTGGACATAGGGCATTTGAATGTCCTCAAGTACAATAGAGTAGTGGCAAAGGAAAAGAGACTAGAGTGCATATAGCACAAGCTGAGGAGGAAAGTGTAGCCTCACCAAAATTTGGAGGACCTGAGGATGGAGAATCCTTGATGCTGAGGAAATTTCTTCTGACACCAGAAGAGGTACAAGAGGAACCAAAACAACAAAGAAATTTGTTTAGAACCAGATTTAAGTGTGGAGGAAAATGTTGCAAAGTCATTGTGGACAATGGTAGCACTGACAACTTAGTGTTAGAAGAGAAGGTGGAGAAGTTGAACCTGAAGATGTTGAAACACCCAACTCCCTACAATGTTTCCTGGATGCAAAAGGGACATCAATTACTGGTAAGTGAGCAATCCCTTGTTAAATTTCATATTGGGAATTACAAAGATGAGATATTGTGTGATATTATGCCAATGGATGCATGCCTTTTTTTGTTAGGCAGGCCTTGGCAATATGATAGGCAGGCTATTCATGATGGAAAGAGTAATTGTATTAAAATCAAGAAGGATGGTGTTGAGTATGTATTGAATCCTTTGAAGGATATAGATGAGGATGTTGAGAAAACCAATAGGGTTTGTCTGGTAACTGGAAACCAGTTCCTAAAGGAGATCAGAAAGGAGAAGGTATGTTATGCCTTCCTATGTCAAGTTGTAGAAATTATGACATCAGAGAAAGAGATAGAACTTCCCACAAAAGTACAAGAAATTCTAAATGAATTTAGTGACATCCTAATGAAGGATTTATGTAATGGATTACCTCCAACTAGAAGCATAATTCATTGCATGGAATTGATACCAAGTGCAAGCCTACCAAATAAGGCACCATATAGAATGACACATATGGAGAATGAAGAGGTGAATAGACAAGTGAAAAGAACTATTGGATAAGGGACTAATTAGAAAAAGTCATAGTCCATGTGTTGTACCCGCTATACTAGCACCTAAGAAAGATGGGAAATGGTGAATGTGCATTTGATTCAAAAGCTATAAATAAGATAACCATTAAGTACATGTTTCCATTACCTTGTATGGATGACTTGATGGATTGTTTTAGTGGAGCAAAGTACTTCAACAAGATATATTTGAAGAGTGGATACCACCAAATCAAAATTAGAGAAGGGGATGAGTGGAAGACAACATTCAAGACCAAGGATGGACTGTATGAGTGGCTAGTGATGCCATTTGGGTTAACAAATGCACCCAACACCTTTATGAGATTGATGAATGAGGTAATGAATCCTTTCCTTGGAAAATTTGTTATTGTCTATTAGGATGGTATTTTGGTTTTTAGTAAAACAAAAGAGGAACACTTGTTACACCTTAAGGCAATTTTGCAGAGGTTAAAAGAACAATTGTTAGTAAACTTGGATTAATGCAGTTTTATGTAGAAGGAACTAGTATACCTAGGTTTTGTAGTGTCTAAAGAAGGATTGAAGATGTATCCTGAGAAGGTTAACTCAATATTGGAGTGGCATTCACCTAGAAGTATTGTTGTGATGCTCACAAAACGCCCCATTTTACCTCTTAGCAAAATAAGGACCCATGCTGTGGATGTTGCTTTTTGCTTGTGTCTGGTCTTGCTTGGTGGTAAAGGTAAAAGAGATAAGTGTTACAAGCCATGGTGAAAATTGAAAAGATTTAGAATTAAGTACTAGGAGAAAATAGAAGTGAATTCTTTGTTAAAAATGAGTAAAGGCTGCTTTTTGAACCAGTAAAAAATTCCCAATATTCTGGGAGATATGTGTTTTGGTAAAATGCATTATAGAAAGGTTTGTATATTGCATATACATGATCGTTTGTATGTGAAGTCATTGTATAAGTCATGTCGAGTACAATCGGCTTTTGTATCGTGGTATTTTGTATGCATATGCTTAATGTTTGTACCCTTTGTATACAAGTCAAACCTGATAGGTTTTCACAAGTAGAATGAATAAACTTGTCAGATCCACAGTGTATGTTGGTTTGTATGTATGTCCAGTCTAAACGCAAATGATATACAAGGTGATATACATTCACAGACCCGAGGGAGGTATAAAATACGGTTCATTAAGGTGAGGAAAAGGGTACTTTGCATGTTTTGTATGTTTGTATGTTTTAGTTTTGCATCTTTAACATACATACAAGTGCGGATTCCAAAGGATAGTTAAACTTGATGTAAGTGATGCATTGTTTATTAATATATTTTGGAAAAGTATGCATTTCCCTTAGTATACTTGTACAGATCCGAAAGGAAAATGCAAAATGGTTAATAAAAGTGAAAAGTCCAAAATAGTTGTATAAAAGTTTGCATGTATAAGAGATTGTATCTAAGTGTAGATACAATTATTATTGCTTCGAAAAGATACAAGCAGAGATACAAAAAAATAGAAAAGTAAGATTCAACATGGATTTCAAAAACAGATGAAATAAGGTTAATGCTTTGTATGTATGAAGGATTGTATATTAACCACATATAATCCCAATATACAAAGAGGTAAAATGCACCATCAAGAATTATAAAAGGATAAAAGGTTTGTATAGGTTGCATTTGTATGACGATTTGCATCTATTTTTTATACATTACGATATACAAATAAAAGATACAAAGTTGAACATAAGGTGAAAGGTAACATTGTTTTACAACTCGTTGCATGTTTAGGCTTGTTAGTTGATGGCATACAAGGTGACATACAAACGTAATATACAAGGAGACATACAAAAAATGATATGTATGCAAAGGGCAAACTAATGGATACAATGTTCAAAATTAAAAGTTGAAATAGAAAGTCGAAGCCGTATGTGCATTGAATGTAGCATTTATTGCAGAACTAATATCGAAAGGATGAATTTTAACATGTTAGGGAAAATAATAGATTGTTTTTCTTTCAGAATTGCATCCTTAAAACTAAAATTGTAGAGAAAGAGAACTATTACATAGATTGAAAAAAAAATTCATCGCGGGATGGAATTTCAGAACGGAAAAGCTTGAAAATGATAAATTGGGTCAATGTTGTTATAGTTGAGCTGTGACGGATATAGGATGGCCCCGAAACAAAAGAAAGTAGATCTAGGGGGTGAAGAAAAAGTAAAGAAAGAAAGAAAGCCAAGAAAGGAAGCAGGAAAGGAAGAACTACAGATGCACAGAGGGTATCCAACCTTACTAGGCACAAGCGGAGTCGGTACTGATACAAGTGTGGGGTCCTATGATGCAAAGGGTATTTTTGAGAATATCACAATGATAGATGCTACCCCTGACATGAAATGCATTTGGGACAGTGGACTATATAGGGCTACAAGTTTTTCATTAGCCATGGAGGCTAAGGATTTGGTTCTGGAGTGCATATACAAGTATGATATAAATACTAGAAAGATAATACATGAAGACCAGGTGATTGCAGACTTGACTACAGAAGGGATAGAAAGGACATTTGGTCTGGAAATTCAAGGGAAAATGGTGGACATAGATATAGACCATTACAATGAAGATTTTAATAGTAATGAAAGAGAATGCAAAAGTAAAATCTTCTTTAGCTAGTATAATGTAGAAAATAAACTTAAGGTTGTAGCAAGAGTGCCAAGGAATCTTCGCAGGATAGACTTTAAAGAAGAGATACATCTGATGATAAAAATGTTGAGTAGACTAGTAGGGTTGAGAGATGCAAAAAAATGTGAACCTTGGATGTTCACTATTATTCAATTCATAAGGGAAGCAAAAAGGGAAGATGGACAAATTCACTGGGCTAAGACTATTAGTATGGCCATATGGAAACATGCTATGTTGAGAAAACAAAAGATGATGCCTTTTTACTTATCATCATATGTGTTATATTCATGTACATCAATGATTCAACCATACATATTTGGAATTGACAGAGTCGGGACCATGGGGAATGGCCCAGATTAGAAACTAGTCTATGACCATTATTCAGATTTACAGGAGGATAATGCATTAAAGAAGTATGCTTTAGTTAATAATGTATTCTATACATACATGGAAAGAGTTTTGAAGGAAGAAAAGGATAAAAGATTATCTAAGGATGCAAAGAATACTATTGGATTGCATAGTTCTTGGTATATACAATTCCAACACATTACCTATATTAGAACTAAGGGTTTTGATAGGAAGCCATTCATGCTACTCATATATCCGTCAAATAAGTTGATTGTATTGGAATTTTCAAGAGAAAACCGGAAAGCTTTCAGGATGTATAAGAAGAGTTGGAACAAGGGAAATATTAAACTTCCTTGGGCAATTGGAAGATATTTTTGCTACAGTGAGAGGTGGTTGGATATTCAGAGAGGCAATTAAGATATTATGGCTTTGAAGAATTTGAACTAGCAAGATGGTTTGATCCTTTCCACAGGATCCAAAGAACCTTTGATTCCAAATTTAAACATCAAGTGCACATTGAGGACTACTAGTCAAGTTACAAAGATGACAGAGAAGTAAGGAAAAGAGCGCACAAAAGCCTGACAGTAGAACAAATGAAAACTATGGGGGAAATCTATGTGCCTCTAGAAATTAAAGATGATAATGAATTGTTACATCATAGCTATAAGAGTGCCAGGCTTGTTCCTATTGGAGAGCCTGATTGGTCACAACCACGGAATACATCTTTGGATACATTATCCAAACCGGTCATTTTGTTTTCCAAGACATGGTTAAAGGACAAAATAGAAGAACTCGGGGCTAAAGGAATTGAGCCCACATTTCCAAATAAAGGTAAGAAAAGAGTGAGGGAGCATCAAGATGAGCTCCAATGCTTCTATGAGAAAAAGAGAAGGGTTGTAGAAGCAAAGATTATTGAAAAGGATAAAAATGCCACCCTAATGGATCCATATGCCTTAGGGGTGACAGTGGCAGTATCATCAGGCACATTTATAGAAACAGAATCATCTGGTCATGGCACCAGTGTAGAGCAAGCTCAGGCTATTAAAGGGTCAACAGGACAAAAAATCATGAAGGCAATAGCAGTGGAAACATCAAAAGGAGAAATATCAAAACAAAGTCATGTTATAGGTGCACAACAAGTAGGTGCCAAATCGAGTGGCATACCTAGTCAGGCGACATCAGAAGAAAAAAGACAAACATATGCAAAGGTTAAAATAGAATTGGCTGAAGAAAAGCTGCAAGAGTCAAGATTGCATGAAGCCAAACAACTAAGGGATATTATCAATGTTGAAGATGACAGCAGTGATAGTGAGGTCAGGAAGGTAGATCTTGAGACAAGAAAAGAAGTTGGTATGGATAAAGAGCAATCAAGTGAATACTCTGGTGAAGAAGAAGAGCAAAATACTCAGATAGATATGGAGACTGAACAAGGTTCACAATCTAAAGGAAAAATTTACAAGATAAAGCAGAGGCAATAGATCCTTTTGGTATATTAGTGTCACCTAAAATCATTAAAGAGGTGTAGGATGTAGCACACGAAATAGAGGAATCCGAGAAGGAAAACACACCAGAAAAAATAGTAAAGGAAATAGAGATGAGTGCTACTGGTGCTGATGTGTTAGGTATTTTGAATATGTATGATGAGAATAGTGAAGAAGAAAAGAATACAAAGAGTACACATAAAAAGGAGAAAGATACAGAGGAACCTGAAAAGAGCACAGGTTCACCTTCACAAATAGAACAAACAAACATGTCTGAGAAAGTGCAAGAACAAGTTGAAATAGCAGGAGAATCAATGGAACCATCAGATAAGCCTGAGGAAAGCAAGGATAAAACAGAAAGTGTTGTTGAAGTTATTATTGAACCTGAGAAGCAAACAGAAGGTGAGGGTATGAAAAATATGGAGCAGGAAAATAAGGAAGAAGAAGAACAAAAAGAGTCTTCAGAGAAATAGAATCCAGAGGAAGGTGATGATGAAGGAGGAGACACTGAAATAGAGGAGGATAGTAATGAGGGGGAATCAGAACAAAGGGAAGATCCAATTGCTCTAGAACTGGGCCCACAACCTCCTCAACAACAAGAGGCACCTATGGAACAAATAGAAATGGAGAAACCTCAAGAGGAGGTGATAGATGAAGAAAAGGCAGAAAAAGCTACCAAGGAAGTTCTAGCCTGGTTGGGTTTGGGAGTTAGGAGAGAAAAGGTAGAGGTACAATTGGTACTTGTTGATATTAAAAGTCTATTAGGTGGTTCCACACCATAGAAAGAAATGAGAAAAGCTAGAACCATGTCAGCCATACAAAGATGTCCTTCTGGATCTAGAATGTTGAATCTGGCTATACCACAAAAAGACAAGTCCAAAGGAGAAATAACAATAGAAGATTATAAAATACTTAATATAGATCTTGGCCACAGGACAAGGGAACAACATATACATGAGTGGGAGGACATTCATCAGGCCACTACAGAGATATTGAATAAAGATAAGAATAAACATGAATACCTGAAGGGACATATTATCCAACTGTAATAGTTTATCAAAGGGATGTGTGATCCCAGTGCCAATATACTAGAATTACCTAATGAAATTACAATGCTATCAAGGGAAGAGGTAAAAGAGATGGGAAATAAGAAAATTGAAGCCAATATTTTTGAGAAATGGCTTAAAGGCTTGATACAGAAAGGAGAAAAAGCAACAAGGTAGGCAACAACTAGTTGGGAGATAGCTTTGGCAGAGAAGAACAAATGCAATGTAATATTACATAACTGCTAATTCAAAAAAGGGGATTGTAAATGAGAAATAAAGCAACTTGATGAAATAAAAGATAGAGCAGAGGAACTAATAATCAAGGGAGCCATTAATCCTTGAATGGTCAATCAGTTACCACAGGCCAAATTGGAATTGAAGTATGAAGAAGAAATTCTTAAGAGATGCATCACTAACACAATGGACCTAGAAGAGGTCATAGATAGTATGATAAGGATAAATATGAAATTGATAGAGAGGCTTATTGGGCATGAATGCCTAGAAGTACCTACATATGGAGTGGAAAAGGTGGTGAAGGAATTTAAGGCAATATTCTCACCATGTTTGGAGAACCCCGTAGCGCACCTGAGCACAGAAATGATTGATTCTATGATGGAAATAGGTGTCAAACTCAGAAAATATCAAAAAAAAAGTTGAAGACTTGGCAGAAAAAGAGAAGAAGTTAAAAGGAGTCCAAGCATAGGAATTCACATGGAAAAAAGTGAGGAAAGTGATCGTACTTTTATCAAAGGAGTAACAAGTAATTTTGCACAGTACATGAGTAAATAGAAAGTATTGAAGGAGGACATGTAGGGTCAGAACATAATTTAAAATACTGTCGCCCAAAGTCAACAAACGAGAGAAGGTCAGCGGGTATCTTTATTTTGTAAAGATTCCAAAAGGCATCCTTAGAGGCAAACAAAGATACCATAAAGATATTTTGGGAAATGGTTAAGAATGGATGCACACCATTGATCTGTAAAGTTTGAATACTAACTGTTGATTGAATTTTGTAACCGTAGCAGTATGAAGCTTCAAATTCTATATAAGAAGCTCTGCTACTTGTAACATATTACACAAGGATTTTAGAATTGTAGCTTACACTTATAATTTGTCAGAGCATTGGAATAGAGAAGATATTTCTTTTAGTTTAGAAAAGGAGGTCGCATGTGTCTGCATCAAGGAGTACGTGGAATGTCTGGTCTCCTTGGTGTATCTGTAAAATGTCTGTAACTTTTCTAGTAATTTTATTAATGAAACAAAGGTCATTCTTACATTGTAAATCTTATATGACTTTGTGCTTTGAATACAAGTAAAATTAGAATTCTGCATCTATTACAGAGTGTTTTCTGACTCTAACTGGTATCTGAAGTATTAATCTTTGAAAGCTTGAAATCTCTAGTGTATGTTCATGAAAATGTTCAGGACTTTACATTTGAAGATTTAAATGTGTTGATTTGATCAATTTACTATATGCTTTAGGACATGATTAATAGAACATTTAAATCATGTAGTGAAATGATACTTAGTTTGAGTTTTTCTAACTTTTCTCCAACAACTAAAAATAATTAGCCTAAACACAGAAATTTGAAGAAAATTGTCTTGCATTCGAATAAAGAATGAGGAATTACATTGATATTTGGTAATTTTCATATTAATTTGAAAGACAAAGTTTGTTTCATAGAGATTCATACAAAGCTTTGTATTACAATAGTGAATTTATGCAAAAGAATGAATACTTTGTTGATATTTGCAACAATTTGCATAGTTTGAGTCCAGTAAGTCACTGGTTATCTTAATTGACGTAAGGCCCCTTGAATATTACAGTTTCATATCAACCTGTTGAATTGTCCACAAGGTCAAGACCTCACCATACAAAAACTTGAGATTAAGAATTTTTAGTTAATTCTTCATATCTTTCAAGACAGCTAAGGTTCATTTTGTGAATTTTAACTTTTTCTATGAATGTGTAAAAACAATCATCAATAATTTTTGGCACTAGAAGGAGGGCCTAATTGGAATTGAGGTAGGATTTGAGCAAAGCTGGTTCATAATAGTGGTTGAGTGACCAAGTCTAGGTCTAGTTTAGAAGACATATTTGTGCAATTGCCTGATAGGAGATAGAATAAAGGTCCTTTGATCTGGAATCCTAGAATATCACACGTAGGAGGTTCATCAGGAACTCCTCCAGGATCACCTTTTAATATACATAATATCATAAGTCTTGATGGTTCTTCATTTAGATCTTTGAATCTTGGTTTAGAACCTCTCAAAGGTCCTAGTCCTCCTAGAGGTCTAAGTCCTCCCTTAAATACTACTCCACCTAGAGGTCCTAGTCCTGTAATGGCATATTTCAATGTCAATTCCCCTATAGCATTCAATTATTATCATGAAATGCCAAAGTATCCTGAAAAGATTTGTTCTAAATATCAATTACATCAGGATCCAAAAGATCACATTAGGATATTCAAGGAAGTATGCTTTAGAGCCAAGTTAGAACATGAAAATGTGGTGTGTAGGGTGTCCCCTTACACCTTCAATGAGCAGGCTTCTAACTGGTATGTCAACTTGCCAAATGGTTATGTTTCTTCTTGGGCACTCTTGAAGGAGGCATTCTTGTCTAGGTTTAGAGGACCAGTCAATCCTTCTACCTTATATCATAAATTGATAGCAATTAAAAGAGGTGAAGAAGAGCTCATTGACAATTTCAATGATAGGTTTTAGAAAGCTTTCTCTAGGTTAGTTCCTCCTTATACTGTAACTCCTGTAGCCCTATTAGCCATGTATTATGTCACTTTAGATCCGTTGACTACTATGTTTGTCAAGAGAAAAGTTGATATAGATACTATATCAAAAGCTTACAAAGAGGCAGTTGCTGTAAACCAAGAGATGAGATGCATTTCTAAATGTAGGAAATCATGGGATGCAAAATCAAGCACAACCATAGAATGGAGTTCCCATGCACCATACTCCGTTATTAAATCCAATTCCTACATGTACACCAGTGTATAATCCTTCCCCTATCTAGACTATAGTTCCTTATACTGGTAATAATAACAATAACAATCAGACTAATGGTCAGTTTTTCTTCCAACCTCCTCAGGATACTTTTGTTACAAAGGCACAAGATGATAGAGAGGAAATAAAAGAAATTATTGTACACTTAAGAAGATTGACTACTGAGATGACACAATTGAGAAATGAAAATTTCTATGGTAGAAATACTCAAGGGTATAGTCAAAACTAGAATAAGAATTATAATCAGAGTCAAAATCACAATTAGGGACAGGGAATGCAAATTAGAGGACATGCTAGAGATAACAAGGCTTGGGGTGATAACAACGAAAATCAAAATCAACCTAAGCGCCCTAGGACATGCAACACATGACCAAATAATGGTACTCTAGCATCTCCATTTGAGAGTTTAGATAATCAGGAAGTAAAACAACCAACCAAAATTCAAATGGCTAATGTGGAACTAAAAAATTCGTGTAGAATTCACAATACAAGTGCCCATGCTGAGCTAGATTGCCCTCAATTTCATCTTGCGGCTAGCATTTTCAATGTTGATGTACAAGCTCCCACATCTGAATTTCTCATTCCCAAGGGGAATGAAATAGTACCCTCAGAATTTGAGTCTGCTTTAGTTTTAGAAACTTTCACCTTCGTAACTAGAGAGGAAGAGGATCAGATGTTAGAGGATGAACCTTACTTTTGTGAAAGTTTATAGCCTAAATTAGCCTTAGTATTGGATGCTTTTCAGTTTCCCTTTGAGACTAAAAATGAAGTGTTATATGAAACAAAGGAGGTGCAGGCTTTTCAACAGTCTAACAAAAATCATACTTATAATCTAAGAAGTAACACTAAACCTAGAGGTCCTTTCACTACCTCCACTCCTCCAGATCAGCATGCGAGTAATAACCTTGCAGTTTTAAAAGCTAATCATCATGGGATTGGTGGGATAGTAGCATCAAAAGTCCAAAGAGGAAAAATAGAATCTATGGAAACAGTGAAGTTAATGAACTATTTGTTTGAAGAAATAAAGAAAATTAAGGTGAGTGTACCTTTATATGAGTTATTGAAAAGTCTAGGGGTACGGTCTACTTTCATGAAATCTTTAGACACATCTGTAGCAAAGGAAACTTCTGTTGATAATGATGTTCATGGTAAACAGGCACAATCCAAAGACAAAAGTAAGAAAATAGAACAGCCTTCCAACACTAATGTGGTCATGTATGCAGATAAGAGGAAGCTCCTCCTTTCTTGTTAACCATTAGGATATTGGGAAAGAATATACATAATTGTATGGTAGATTCAGGTGCATCAGCCAATGTAATGCCTTTAGGGATATGCAAAACTTTAGGGCTAACCCCTACCAAATCTGCTAAGGTTGTGACTCAATTGGATAAGATTGAGGCTAATGTAATAGTTGAATTAATGCACATTCAAATGCAGTTGGCCTCTGATCCTAGAGTGATTCAGTTTATTGATATTCAGGTAGTTGATATACCTGTTAATTATGGCATGTTATTGAGTAGGGACTGGTCTGATGAAGGGGGTAAATCATAAAACACACAACAGTAGAAATAGAACACAGAAAATAGAGTATTTCTTTATTGATCTGGGCAAATCATTACATTACAAAAGCTCAATTACAATCAGAGGAATCAATCCTCCATAGGCTGCAACACACTACAGCTACACATCACCAGGCTCTGGAATCTTTTGCCTTCTGTAACCCCAAATCAGCTAGGGTTTATGTTTTCCCACCTATTCTTGACTCCACACTTACCCCCTTAACTCTACTACTGCCCAGGGTTCCTAAAAATGGTTATTAATATCTTTTTTGGTAGCCAACAACCTAATTTTGAAATTTGCATCTCCCTCAAAAAATAGGTCAACTTCCGGGAGCCATAACTTTTGATTTGGGTGTCCAATTGATGAACCGTTTTATGTGATAGAAAGATCGCAAAGTACTCTATGCGTTAAGAACCAGCTCTATGGGTTCCAGCCATTTTTGGGCCCATACGAGGCTGTTTAGTGCCTCAAACCTAAGTTTGAATAATTTTCAGGCATTTTTCAAGAAACAAAAACTTTAATATCTTTCAACTTCCAAATGATCTTTGTGTGGTTCTTTCACCAAAGGTCTTATTTTTTAGTTATGAAGCTTCCTGTAAATTTTTACTTCAATCCGTACAGATTTGCAAACTTTCTAAAAATAGTAGGTTGCTATTTTTAGCAGTTTGGAAAAACTGAAAGTTCTACATCATTATTCAAGCGATTATGGAACCAGAACCATAAATTTTGAAAAAAAATGGAAAGAACATCAACAATTTTGAAACACATCTTTTTTTGGGTGATGCAAAATTACCCTTACACCACTGGATGCTAGCTGTGGTAAAATTAAATCCCATCCCTTAGGCTTATCTCCTACTAAGCATCATAGGAGGTTACCCAAACTCCTATTCACCACTTCCGTCTGTCCATCAGTCTATGGATGGTGTGCAGAACTGAACTTCAAATCTGTCTTCAACTTCTTCCACAATGTCCTCTAGAAATAACCAACAAACTTGGTATCTTGATCTGAAACTATGCTTTTTGGTAGACCATGTAATCTCACCACCTCTCTGAAAAATAATTCAGCAATATGAACAGCATCACTAGTCTTCTTGCAAGGAATGAAATGTGCCATCTTCGGGAATCTATCCACCACCACAAAAATGGAATCATGTCCTCTCTGCGTCCTTGGTAAACCAAAAACAAAATCCATACTAATATCATCCCATGGCTTCTCGGGTACAAGTAGTGGCTGATACAACCCCATATTCTAACTTGTTCCTTTTGGCATCTAACACACTTCGCAACTCTACACAAATTTCCTCACATCCTGCTACAACTATGGCCAATAATAATTTTCACCGACAATAGAAATGGTCTTATCTCGACCAAAGTGTCCAGCCAATCCTCCACTATGCTTCTCCTTAATCAAGTTCTCTCTCATGAAACTCCTCGAAATGCATAACTGACTTCCTTTAAACAACATGCCATCTTAGATTATGAAATTCAACCATTTTGTCTTGTCCAAAGTAACAGATTCCAGACAAGCTTTCGAAGCCTCTACAAAATCTGGATCTTCAAGATACAAACTTTTGAGCTCATTGAACCCAACAACCTCTATCTTCATTTTTGTCAACAAATTTTGCCTTGTACTCAAGGCATCTACAACTCTATTGGACTTCCCACTCCTGTGCTTCAAAACAAAAGTATAACTCTACAAAAACTCAACCCATTTTAAGTACCTCTAGTTCAACTTTCCTTGACTATTAAGATACTTCAAAGCCTGATGATCAGTATATAAAACAAACTCTTTTGGCAACAAATAATGTCTCCATTTCTTCAAAGCCTAAACTATAGCATAAAATTCCTGATCATAAACATAATACTTTTTCTTGGCATCATTAAGCTTCTCACTAAAATAGGCAATGGGATTACCTTCTTGACTCAAAACAGCTCCTATAGCACTACCACTAGCATCACAATCTACCTGAAATACCTTATTGAAATCTAGAAGTGCCAAAACAGGTTGCTCTGTGACTTTCTGCTTCAATGTATCAAAGATTTTGTCTACTCCTTTAGTCCTTTTAAACTCTTTTCTATCCCCTCTCATTGTCTAAGTCAGGGGTGCATAAATGCTACTAAAATTCCTAATAAACTTTATGTAAAAACTTGTCAAACTATGAAAAGATCGTACCTCCGTTGCACTCCTTGGCATAGGCCATTCAATGATAGACCTTACTTTTTCTGGGTCCATCTTAAGACCTTCCTCTGAGATAACAAATCCTAGGTATACCAACTCCTTCTTTGCAAAACTACATTTCTTCAAATTAATCAACAACTTCTCCTCCCTCAGCTTCTATAGAACTCTTCTAATATGCATCAAATGCTCATCCCAAATCTCACTAAAAATCAAAATATCATCCAAATAAACAATAACAAAACTTTCTAAAAATTCTTTCAGTACTTCGTTCATGAGCCACATGAATGTGCTCGGTGCATTGGTTAGCCCAGATGGCATGACTAACCACTCATACAAACCTTCCTTTGTCTCAAAGGTTGTCTTCTATTCATCTCCTTCTCTGATACGGATCTGGTGATACCTACTCTTCAGGTCAATCTTTGTGAAGTATTTGGCTCCACTCAAACAATCTATTATGTCATCCATTCCTGGCAATGGAAATCTATACTTGATCATGATCTTATTGATGGCTTGAGAGTCTGTACACATCCTCCATTCTCCATCTTACTTTGGTGCTAGTACTACAGGTACCACACATGGACTTAGGCTCTCCCTTATCAGTCCCTTCCTCAACAACTCCTGAACTTGTCTATTCAGCTCTTCATTCTCTGCAGGGGTCATCCTGTGGGCTACCTTATTCGGTAAACTAGCTTCTAGTATCAAATCCATTTGATGACTTATCTTCCTTACTAGTGGTAAACCTTCTGGTACATTATCATAGACAATATCTTGAAATTCTTCCAGCATCTCTAAGACTTCAGCTGGTACATCTTCACATTTCTCTTGACTAATCTTAGGAGTCAATGCATAGCAATGATGCTCATGCTTCATACCCTCCAAAAATTTTCTACCATCTACCAAGCAAATTCTGGCAGTACTACATATCTTTTCTTCCACCTTCAAGGGATTCAACTTATGGTGAACTCCATCCTTTGTTAGGGAATATGTGTTTGCCCAACCATCATGGACAGCACTCCTATCATACTGCCATGACCTCCCCAATAGTATATGACATGCATCCATTGGTATGATATCACACAGCACCTCATCATGGTAGTCCCCATTCTTGAACTTCATTAAACACTGCTCATTGACCAAATCTCTATGGTCCTTCTACAACCATGTAATCCGATATGGATGTGGATGCTTTCTTCTTGTCAACTTCAACTTGTCAACAATCTCCTCTGAAACAAGATTGTCAATACTTCCACTGTCAATAATAATATCACAACACTTACCTTCACATTTGTACCTTGTGTGGAATAAACTCTTCCTCTGATTGGGTTCTTTCTTCTCATTCAGCAAAGTTCTTCTCACAACTAGGGTTTCTCCCCTTTTAGCATCTTCAGAACACTCAGACTATGCATTTTCATCTACATATGCAACTCATGCATTACCCTCAAGTCTTCTATTTGTCCTTCCTTGATGTTGCAGACACTCATATGCTTGATGCCCTTCTTCTCCACATTGGAAACAAGGTCCTCTAAAACCTCCTCTTCCGGGTCCTTGCCCAAGTCTGTCTCTTCCTCTTCATCTTTTCTCACCATTGTTCTGGTCACGCGGGTGGTAGGCATTATCCCCTCTCTGATTTTGACTGGTGCCAACTTCTTCACTTTTCTTTTGATCTTCATTATGGCCTCCATAGGGTCTTCCACCAGTCCTTCCACCTTGACCTCTTTCCCTTTGCTTGCTATCAAATCTTTTATTCAACTTCTCTTCCACCTTCAGGGAAAACTGGTACGCATCTTCTATGGTAGTCATTCTGACCAGGCTTAGCTCCTCTTGAATACTTGGCCTTAACGCATTAATGTAATGGGCTACCTTCTCCTTGTTGGGCTCTGCATGGCCTATGTTGATAGTAATCTTATAAAACTCTTCGGTATACTACTTGACAGACTTGTTACCTTGCTTCAATCCTTGCAACTTCTTTAGCAACTCCACCTCATAGTCCATAGGAATGAACTGCTTCTTCAGTTTCTCCACCATCTAATCCCATCTGGTGATCTTTCCTTTTCCTCTTCTATTCATCTCTAATTGGACCTCCTTCCACCAAATATTAGCGTGGCCCTTCAACTTTGTTTTTGCAAACTTGACTCGATCTGGGTCCTCCACATCTTCATACTCAAAATACTCCTCCATGTCATTGATTCAATCAATAAGCTGTTCTGGATTCAAATCTCCAGAATATGTAGAAACTTTGATCTTGGGCCTCTTTCTGATCTTCAAAATGGCCCTCAACAACCTAACTTCTGCATGATCTCCTACAGCTTCTTGTTCTTCCTCAGATAGCTCTTCTTCAGCTTCATCCTCGCTTTCTTCTCTTGTTCTCGGATCAAACCCTCTTCGCAGCTCCTCTTGCAATGCATCAATTTGCCTTTGTAGGGCTCTAAAACCCTCTTCTGTCAAAGCATTCCTCCCAATATGATTTCTTTGTGGAGGCATCTTGATCTCTGTAGCAAACCCACAACCTCAAGTCTTGGTGCAAACTACCTCACAGTCGGTGATCTATCTACACACTCAGGAACCCTTGCTCTAATACCACTTGATGAAGGGGGTAAATCATAAAACACACTACAACATAAATAGAACATAGAAAATAGAATATTTATTTATTGATTTGGGCAACTCAATACATTACAGAAGCTTAATTACAATCAGAGGAATCAATCCTCCACAGGCTGCAACACACTATAGCTACACATCACCAGGCTCTAGAATCTTCTTCCTTCCGTAACCCCAAATCAGCTAGGGTTTATGTTTTCCCACCTATTCTTGACTCCACACTTGTCCCCTTAACTCTACTACTGCCCAGGGTTCCCAAAAATGGTTATTAATAGCCTTTTTGGTGGCCAACAACCTAATTTTAAAATTTGCATCTCCCTCCAAAAATAGGTCAACTTCCAGGAGCCATAACTTTTCATCCGGGTGTCTAATTGATAAACCGTTTTATGTGTCAGAAAGTTTGTGGAGCACTCTACACGCTTAGAATTGGCTTTATTGATTTTGTCTATTTTTGGGTCCGTACGGGGCCATTTAGTGTCTCAATCTTGAGTTTGAATAATTTTCAGGCATTTTTCAGGCAACAGAAACTTTAATATCTTTAACTCACAAATGATCTTTGTGTGATTCCTTTGCCAAAGGTCTTATTTTTCAGTTATGAAGCTTCCTATAAATTTTTACTTCAATCTGTGCCCAAATACAAACTTTCTAAAAATAGCAAGTTGTTATTTTTAGCATTTTAAAAAAACTGAAAGTTCTACATCATTATTCAAGTGATTATGGAATCAGTTTCACAAATTTTGAAAAGAAATGGAAAGAACATCAACAATTTTGAAACACATCTTTTTTTGGGTGATGCAAGATTGCCCTTACACCATTGGATGCTCCTGCATCATGGTCTAAAACATTAAATGGATATATGGGCACTAATTTCTCGTACATGTGGTTACCTTGGAGAGGTGTCCCAAACCATATTAGGATAGAAGCTAAACCTAAAATGAAACACATGATTACAGAGTACAACATAACCAATGAGATATTATATGCCTCTATTGAACTAAGTGTTTATACAGTAACCAAGAAAGGGGTACAAATTGAAGAAATTTTGATGTTGAATTTTAAGGAAAAGCCTGTAAGTAAAGAAACAATGGTGTACATTGAGTTTGATTGCAATTATTTTGATGAAGAGGACAATACAGTAAGTAATTTTGGCTAGATCATAAGGCAAGAAATAGAAAAGTGCATTGAACAAAAAATTTCAGTTCAATGCAAGTTGTACAAAAGTATGTGCAAAGTCCATAATAAGCCTCATCCTGAAGAGAATTGTGGAATGTGCAGAGACATTATAGAATGTCAATATGGAAAGTGCATGAGGAGGATAGAACTGCAAGAAGGAAAAGTCAATCCTGAGAAACCTGAGTCATATTTTCATGATAACATAAATGTACCAATTCAGGATTTGAAAGAAGAAACAAGAAAAGTGTCAGTTATTCTGATTTACAAGTTGAAAATGCAAATGTACAAGTGATTTAGAATGAAGCACCTAGAGCTAAACAAAATATAGACCAAGTGGGGCATGCCAAGGTGAAATGTCAAAAGATAAAAGTGGCATGTGGACACTAAAAATGTGATGGATCTAAGTCTAAACAAGGTGCAGGAGCTAGTGTTGAACTTATAGATCCTAGTGGTAAGTCATTTTTAGCAGCATATAGGCTACAATTTCCTTGTACTAATAATGTAGCAGAATATGAAGCCTTGATTTATGGACTTGTTATGGCTATCAAGAAGAAGGTAAGAAGGATCAGAGTTTTTTCTAACTCTGAGTTAGTGGTTAGACAAGTTAGAAAACTGTATGCGTGCAATTATAAGAAAATGGTGTGTTATAGGCACAGAGTATGGGATTTAATTGATTCATTTGATGCCTTTAACAAAGAGCATATCCCTAGAGAACTGAATCAGAGACCAGATGCATTAGCAGTTGCTGCTAGCACTTTAGAGCCTTTAACATTGTCAGGTCTAAAACAATTTGCTATGGAATTAGTGAATGTCCCAAGTGTACCAGATAACGTTACTCATTTTCAGGTATTCGAAGGGGATCAACAAATTGTAGACTTTCTTACCTGTAATGAAGTATTTGAATCTCAAATGTCTTGGGACGAAGAAGACATAATAAACTTAAAGAGCAATTTCTTACCCAAGGGGGTAATTGAGTTGGAAAAGATTTTTGACTTTGATGGGGTAGTCAGACAGAGGGATTTGCCCAAGACTGAAAGGGGTAAATGTGATCCCTTTAACCTGGGAACAGAGCAAAGTCCACAAAATGTGTTGATTGGAAAGGCTTGCTCTGAGAAGTTAAGAAAAGAAATTGTGGATGTTTTGAAAGAATATAAGAACATAATACCATGGACATATGAAGATTTGAAGACTTATGATATGTCCATCATAACTCATGTGATACCTTTGAAACTAGAAATGAAACCATTTAGGCAAAAATAGAGGCCTCTAAATGCTATTTTGGATCCTTTAATCTTTGAAGAAGTAAAAAAATTGTTGTCTGATAGAATAATTTTTGCAATAAGACATTCAACCTAGGTAGCTAACTTAGTACCTGTGAGAAAGAAAAGTGGAGACATTAGATTGTGTGTTGACTTTAGAAACCTAAACAAGGCATCTAAGAAAGATAATTATCCATTACCTTCAATAGATGAAGTACTGCAAGCAGTAAATGGAGCCAAGATGATGTCTTTTTTGGATGGATTTTCAGGATATAATCAAGTCTTGGTTAATAAAGAAGACAGGTTGAAGACTACATTCACTTGTAAGTGGGGTAATTATGCATATAGAAGAATGCCTTTTGGTTTGATCAATGCAGGTGCCACTTTTCAATGAGCCATGGACATTGCGTTACGTGGATTGTCAGGTAAGTGCATTGTTATTTATATGGATGATTTAACCGTGTACTCTAAAGATGTGTCAACTCGTGCAGAGGATTTGAGGAGAGTGCTTAAGAGATGTGAAAGGTATGGAATCTCTCTCAATCCCAAGAAGTGTTCATTTGGTGTGACAGAAGGAAAATTATTAGGACATGTCATCTCTGAAAATGGAATATCAATTGATCCTGATAGAGTAGAAGGAATAAGAAAATTGCAATTACCTAACAGTTAGAAAGAATTAAAGTCTTTCTTTGGTAAGATTAAATTTGTTAGGAAGTTTATTATAGGGTTTGCAGAGATCGTGCAGCCACTAAACACAATGCTCAAGAAGGATGCAAAGATAGAATGAACACCAGCGGCCAAGGCCACGTTTGAAGATATTAAGGAGGCCAGTTCTGATGCTCCTATGTTAGCAAGTCCAAATTATACCAAGCCATTCTACATATATTCTTTTACATCTACTCATTTAGTTGCAGCTACCTTGACACAAAAAGGAGAAGATAATGAGGAAAAACCCATAGCCTTCATGAGTGCACCTTTGAAGGATGTACAACTAAAATATTTAGACACAAAGAGGCAAGCATTTGCATTAGTAAGAGCTATTGGATCTAGGGCACACAACTGAGAGGGGGGGTGAATCAGTTGTACAAAAACTTTACTTCTTCTTCAAACACTTAATAGCATATCAATTAACCATTCATGAAAGTAGTAAGCATAAACACCGGAGCAGATAAATATCAACACATTAGACACCAAGATTTTTGGCGTGGAAAACCCAGTTAAGGGAAAAACCATAGGGTGATTAACCCAAGGATTATTCTTTGTTAGAAGAATAAGAAAAACAAATGGCACATGCCAGTCAGGGCTCACTGCCTGAGCAAACTGCTCACAAAGAGGCACACTGCCTACAAAAGAGACACACTGTCTACAAGATCATAAGTATCACAACCTTGAACTAGAGAATGACATCTTCACCATGTCTGGATCAGTTCCATTTATGCCTGAAACACAACTGCTCTACCTTTCGCTCTTTCGCTATAACACACTCATCCACTCCCCAACACACTTTGAAATGAACTCACAAACTTTTATTTATACAAGGCATCGACTTAGGAATAAGCATCTAAGTCAGCACTCAACCATAAGAACATTCGCAAGATGAATAATACATCCGGTCGGCCACCACAAGAACATTTGTAAGAGGAACAACTCATCCGGTCGGCTAGTCTGAACAAGAACTTCATCCAAAAGAATATCTTCAATTTCGGGCTCTACCACCAATGCGGACCGACAACATAACCTCAACACGATCCAAGAACCTTCACAAGCTAGCCTGAATGACCAGGAACATCCGCACTTCCTCTGCTCACCAGAATCTCTTCTCTTCCTTATCCGAAACTTCAAGAACACAGTCTACCGCCACTGTCATACTGAAACATGTGCTTCCGGACCTCCAAATCATGAACACGTTGAGATGACACATCACAGGGATATCCCAAACACTCCATCCAATCCACAAGATAGGATAATGCACTTCTAGATCTCACCAGACCTCTTTGTAGAACTCTGTCACTCCGGAGCACCTCATGGAACTAGTTCTACTTGATCAATCACCACTTCTTCAAATCTGCATGCGGACCTCTAAAGACTTAACTGAATCATCTCAAGACTCATAGCTACAAACCCTTTAATCCGCATCCTTTGATCATTAATGTATTGAGTACTTTTGCCTTCATCTCATCACTATTTTTCACTGTTCCTGTTTGAGACTAATTTTCTCAATATCCTCAGCTCACAGTTCATCCAATCCTTCTTGTTAATGCAATATGAGTATGTTGACATCAATCACAACACTGATTAACCAATCTCCCCCTTTGTCATTGATGGCAACATATGATGTGAAAAACCATCAAGACAAGATCTTCTTCTCTCTATCACAACTCCCCCTATCAGCAACAACTCTTCATATGTCTTTTCTTCCTATACTGCTCCCCCTTTGATCATCAACTACTTGTTTTTCACATGTCTTCTCTCCCCCTTTGACATCAATGGCAAAAGGCTCATACTTGCAACTCTAACACATCAGAATCATACCAGCTGCTCCCCCTTAATAGCAGCTCCCCATCATCAATCTAGATCACAAGATATGACTGTGATATCCACCGAACTGATGCACATCAGTGCATCCTAGTTCATCACCGGAGGGGCCATGACCCCTAACTTCTTCCGGAGATACTCAAAGGAGTCCTTGGGAAGAGGTTTAGTGAAAATATCTGTAATCTGATCCTTGGAGGGTACATACTCCAATCTGACTTCTCCCTTGTTCACTTGTTCTCTTAGAAAGTGAAACTTGATAGATATGTGTTTGGTCTTAGAATGCAACACTAGATTCTTAGAGATATTTATTGCACTAGAATTATCACAGAAAATTGTGATAGGCTCCTTATATTCTACTTTAATGTCTTTTAACATTTGCTTCATCCATAAGATCTGAGTGCAACTACTTGCTGCTGCAATGTATTCTACTTTAGTTGTAGACAAGGATATTGCCTCTTGTTTCTTGCTAAGCCAAGAAACCAACCTTTTTCCCAAAAAGAATGCTCCTCCACTTGTACTCTTCCGGTCATCCACATCTCCTGCCCAATCTGCATCTGTGTATGCATGAAGAAAGAAATCCTGATTTCTAGGATACCATAGACCATACTCAGCTGTTCCTTTCAAGTACCTAAAAATTCTTTTGATTACCATGACATGAGATTCTCTGGGATCAGCCTGAAATCTTGCCACAAGACCAACAGCCTACATTATATCTGGTCTAGTTTGAGTGAGATACAGTAGTCCTCCAATCATTGATCTGTACTTGGTCTAATCTATTTTAGGAGAGTCATCATATTTACTCAACTTACATCCAGTTTCCATAGGGGTGTTCATTGGCTTTGAATCTTCCATTTCGAATTTCCTCAACAATTCTTTTGCATATTTGGTTTGACAGATAAAGATGCCTTTCTTTGTCTGAGTAATTTGCAGACCCAAGAAGAAATTCATTTCACCAAGCATTGACATTTCAAACTCACTTTTCATTTGATTTGCAAAAGATTTACACATGCTGTCCTTTCCTCCAAAGATGATATCATCAACAAATACTTCAATAATCAAGATGTTTTCCTTATCTATTTGGAAGTATAGGTTACTATCAGCAGTACCTTTGTTGAAGCCAATCTATACAAGATGCTTATCCAATCTTTCATACCATGCTCTTGGGGCTTGCTTCAAACCATACAGTGCTTTCTTCAACTTGTAGACCATATCATCATGATCAAACAATTGAAATCCATCTGGTTGTTCAATGTACACTTCTTCTTCCAACTCACCATTTAGGAAGGCAGACTTGAAATCCATCTGATATACCTTGAAGTTTTTAAAGGCAGCAAATGTAAGAAATAATCTGATTGCTTCAATTCTTGCCACCGGAGCAAAAGTCTCTTCAAAATTAATTCCTTCTATTTGAGAGTAGCCTTTACAAACCAATCTAGCTTTGTTCTGATTACTTCACCAACTTCATTTAGTTTGTTCTGGAAGACCCATTTGGTTCCAATCACATTCTTGTTTCTAGGTCTGGGAACAAGATCCCAAGTATGATTTTTCTCAATTTGCATCATTTCTTCCTCCATTGCTTTGGTCCAGTTTTCATCATTGCAAGCTTCATTAACTGTCTTAGGTTCAATCTTTGAAATCAGACAGTATTCATTTGAGTCTTGAGCAATTCTTCTCCTTGTTTGTACCCCTTTACTCTTGTCACCTATGATCTGATCTTTAGAATGATTTAGAGTTACATACCTTGGAACTTTGGGAGTTTCTTGCACTACTAATTCTTGATCAGGCTCATTTAGACAAACCTCTTCTTCCTGATTTACTGGATCAGTCTGGATCTGAA
This sequence comes from Cunninghamia lanceolata, assembly GCA_027924645.1. Taxonomy (NCBI): domain Eukaryota; kingdom Viridiplantae; phylum Streptophyta; class Pinopsida; order Cupressales; family Cupressaceae; genus Cunninghamia; species Cunninghamia lanceolata. The sequence continues at coordinate 15,195,123 of BSBN01001215.1, read as the reverse complement.
TTTCAGAGGAGGATGGAGCTCCTTGCACCAAAGAATCATTCTAATCATCTTCTTCACATTCATAGAATCTTGAGGGCTTCTCAACTCCTTCATCAACCTTCACATTTGTACTTTCTATCATCTTTCTCAATCTCTTATTGTAACACTGGTATGCTTTGCTTTGAGTGGAGTAACCCAAGAAAATTCCTTCATCACTTCTAGCATCAAACTTTCCTAAATCTTCATCTCTTTTGATGTAACACTTTCTACCAAATACTCTGAAATATCTCAAAGTGGGAGTTATGCCAAACCAAAGTTTATAAGGAGTCTTACCAGTATTGCTTCTGATTTGAACTTGATTAAGGGTGTAGACTGCAGTGCTGACAGCTTCTCTCCAAAACATCTGAGGAACATTTGCTTCCATCATCATTGTCCTAGCTGCTTCCTGGATGGTCCGGTTCTTTCTCTCAACTACTCCATTCTGCTGTGGAGTCCTAGGAGCAGACAACTGTCTCATTATGCCATGCTTCTCACAAAAGTCTATGAATTCACCGAATGTGAATTCTCCACCTCTATCAGACATTAAACATTTCAGTTTCAATCCTGTTTGATTCTCTACCATAGCCTTGAAGATTTTAAACTTCTCAAGGGCTTCTAATTTCTCTTTTAGGAAGGTAACCCACATCATCCGGAAATGGTCATCAATTAGCAACATGAAATATCTGTCACCTTGCATACTCTTGATACTTGTCGGACCACAGAGATTAGTATGAACTAATTCCAACAATCTGGTAGAGGACTAATCCTTGCTTTTGAATGAGACTCTGCTCTATTTACCTAGTTGACATTCTTTGCACAAACTATTTGTAGGTTTCACCAATTTTGGAAGATCTCTTACAACCTGAGTATTGCTTATCTTGATGATGTTATCAAAATTCACATGACACATTCTTCTATGCCATAACCAACTCTGATCAACTTGAACAAATAGACAACTTTTATTTGAACCAACTAGATGGAAGATATTACCTTTTGTTTGAGTACCGGATGCAATCTCAGTTCTGGAGCTTTCAAAGATCCTGCATCTTCCATTCTTGAACCGAAGATCATAGCCTTTGTCCACCAACTGACCAACACTGAGAAGATTATGCTTCAATCCTTCAACATATAGTACATTACCAGTTTTGCTCTTTCCATCAAAAGAAATAGTTCCCCTACCTCTGATTCTGCCAACAGAATTATCACCAAACTTTACCATTCCTCCTTCATACCTTTCCAAATCTAAGAACTTGTTCTTGTCACCTGTCATGTGGTGAGAACATCCACTGTCAATAACCCAATCATCATTTTCTTCAATTTGGGCAACCAAGGCTCTTTCCACAACCTTGTGATTGATAGATTCAGAAGATATGGAATTTTCTTCCTTGATGGCAATAAACACCCATTCATTTCTGGATTTGTTTCCCATTTCTAATTCATCATCTGTTACTCCTTCATTATCATCTTCTTCATGAACATAATAACAGTTCTTTTGGAACCTTTGTCTATTAGTATTTGACCTTGCAGATCTTTTCGAACATCTTGAAGCAAAATGACCAATCTTATTGCAGTTGAAGCACTTAAAGGGTAGTTTTCCTTCATACTTACTGGATCCCCTTGGCAGTCTCCTTACAATGAGGGCTTCAAGTTGATCTATTTCTGCTTCTTCCTCTTCCATTTCTTTCCTTGCTTGATCATACCATAACAGCTTCCTTGAAGAGTTCTCTCCCAGATCAAATCTTTGTTTGCCTTTCACAAAGGCACTGGCTTTGAATGCAGATTCAGTCTTGGGGGGATCATCTCCAAACTCAATCATTTCAAATGCAGCTAGTTTGCCAGCCAATTGCTCTCTTGTGATAGTTGTATGGGCTCTAAATTCATCAATGGCAGCAACCTTGATTTTGTAGGCAGCAAGAAGAGATCTGAGAATTTTGCAAACAATTTCATTTTCATCCAGAACTCCACTAGCATTCCTGATTCCACACACCAGCTCATTCACTCTTGGCATAAAGGTAGTGATATTTTCATCATCTCTCATCTTCAATCTTTCAAATTTCCCTTTCAGACTTTGCAACCTTGCACTCTTGACAAACTCATCTCCTTCATACAGAAGTTCTAGTTTAGTCTAGATTTCATATGCAGTTGGTAGGTCAATAACATTTGAGAGATCTGTATCATTCAATGCGCTTAAAAGAGCTTCTTTGGTCCGCAAATTGTTTTTAGCATCTGTGATTTCATTTAGTGTTGTCAGACCACCTTGTGGAGGTACATAAGCCTTTGAGATCATGGATAGATATGCTTTTCCCATACACTCCAAGTGACATCTCATGCGACCTTTCCAGAGCGAGAAATTGGTTCCATTGAACTTCAGACTATCCTTCTTATATGATGACATCCTGGATCTCCTCAAGTGGTTAAGCTCCTTTCAGAGGAACTTGGCTCTAATACCAATTGTTGGATCTAGGGCACACAACTGAGAGCGGGGGTGAATCAGTCGTACAAAAACTTTGCTTCTTCTTCAAACACTTAATAGCATATAAATTAACCATTCATGAAAGCAATAAGCATAAACACCGGAGCAGATAAATATCAACACATTAGACACCAAGATTTTTGACATAGAAAACCTGGTTAAGGGAAAAACCACGGGGTGATTAACCCAAGGATTATTCTCTGTTAGAAGAATAAGAAAAACAAATGGCACATGCCAGTCAGGGCTCACTGCCCGAGCACACTGCTCACAAAGAGGCACACTGCCTACAAAAGAGACACACTATCTACAAGATCATAAGTATCACAACCTTGAACTGGAGAATGACATCTTCACCATGTCTGGATTAGTTCCATTTATGCCCGAAACACAACTACTCTACCTTTCGCTCTTTCGCTATACCACACTCATCCACTCCTCAACACACTTTGAAATGAACTCACAAACCTTTATTTATACAAAGCATCGACTTAGGAATAAGCATCTAAGTCGGCACTCAACCATAAGAACATTCCTAAGATGAATAATACATCCGGTTGGCCACCACAAGAACATTTGTAAGATGAACAACTCATCCGGTTGGCTAGTCTAAACAAGAACTTCATCCGAAAGAATATCTTCAATTCTAGGCTCTACCACCAATGCGGACTGACAACATAACCTCAACACGATCCAAGAACCTTCACAAGCTAGCCTAAACAACTAGGAACATCCGCACTTCCTCTACTCACTGGAATCTCTTCTCTTCCTTATCCGAAACTTCAAGAACACAGTCTACTGCCACTGTCATACTGAAACATGTGCTTCCGGACCTCCAAATCATGAACACGTTGAGATGACACATCACATGGATATCCCAAACACTCCATCCAATCCCCAAGATAGGATAATGCACTTTTGGATCTCACCGGACCTCTTTGTAGAACTCTGTCACTCCGGAGCACCTCCCGGAACCGGTTCTACTTGATCAATCACAACTTCTTCAAATCTGCATGCGGACCTCTAAAAACTTAACTGAATCATCTCAAGACTCATAGCTACAAACCCTTTAATCCACATCCTTTGATCATCAATGTACTGAGTACTTTTGCCTTCATCTCATCACTGTTTTTCATTGTTCCTGCTTGAGACTAATTTTCTCAATATCCTTAGCTCACAGTTCATCCAATCCTTCTTGTTAATGCAATATGAGTATGTTGACATCAATGACAACACTGATTAACCTCATACTTGCAACAAGAATAGTAAAAAAGTTCAGACATTACATATTAAGAAGTCAAGTTAAAGCCATAGTACCAGATGCAGCAGTGAAAATGTTGCTGATGCAAAATAAGACTGGAGAGAAAAGGGCCAAATGGATTACAATATTGCAAGAATTTGATATGGAGATCATTCCCATAAAACTAGTTTGAGGACAAGCTTTAGTACAAACCATAGCCAACACAGATCCAAATTTGGTGAAACAACAATATGTATTAAATTCTAATGATGCATTAGGGTGGTATGATGATTTAAACACATTTCTAATATTAGGTAAATATCCAAGTAAGATGAGGTCCTCTCAGAGAAGAGCCTTGAAGATTAAAGCACAAAGGTACATGGTACAAGGTGGTCTTCTATTCAAAAAGAACCATGAAGGTATATATTTAAGGTGTTTGAACATAATAGAAGCAGATAAAGTGTTGTCAGAGTTACATGATAAGTATGGAACCACTCATGGTTCTCATTTGGCTACTACGCATAAGATTTTAAGAGATAGATACTATTGGCCAACAATGTTTAAGGATATAGAAATTCATATTCAAAGTTGTCATACTTATCAGACTACAGTAGTCAAGGGAAGGAATCAGGCTAATCCATTACAGCCAGTCATTGAGTCTAGGTCGCTTGCACAGTGGGGCTTGGATTTCATTGGAGTCATAAATCCTCCATCAGCTACTAGACATAAGTTTATATTGATAGTGACAGACTATTGTACAAGGTGGACAGAAGCCACGTGTTGTAAGTTTTCTACTACTGAGGTGGTTATCAAATTTCTTGAAGAAAATATCATAACAAGGTTTGGAGCTCCATATTCGTTGGTATGTGATAATGGCCCTTCATTTTCTTCTTTGAAATTTTCTAAATGGGCATTTGAGTATGGAATAGTTTTAAAGTTTTCTTCAAATTATTATCCTCAGGGTAATGGTTTAGCTGAGTCTACTAACAAGATTTTGTTAGATATAATCAAGAAACTAATTGTAAAAAATCTAAAAGAATGGAACACATTGTTAAAATATGCGTTGTGGGTAGATAGGACTAAGGTTAAGTCTGCCTTGGGCATTGCACCTTATCACCTAGTTTATGGGAATGATACCATACTTCCAGTAAATTTAAGAATATCTATCTGGAAGTTTTCTAATGAGTATCTAGGTTTTGATGATCATAGAGAAGCTAGATTGGTCCATATGTTACAGTTGGATGAGAAAAGAGATCAAGCAATAGATAAATTTGTTAAGCATCAAGCTATGGTCAAAAGGTGGTTTGACAAAAGAGTAAGGGTCAAAACATTTAGAATATCAGATCTAGTGCTGTGTTGGGATAAAGCACATGAAAGAAAGGAAGTCACAGAAAATTTGACAAGTTGTGGTTAGGTCCACTACAGGTCGCAGAGATAGTAGGAGACAATACCTTAAGGCTCAAGAATTTGACTAGAGAAGATGTACCATTACTTGTTAATGGCCAACATATGAAACATTACTTCCAAGCTTGAGATGACAGGGTTTGTTCTATTATGTATCATATTGTAAACAGTGTATAGGGTTTGTTTTTGTTTTGTTGTTTTTTGTTGTTTTGTTTTGTTTTTTTTGGTTTTGTTGTTTGGTTGGTTGGTTTGTTGTGTTTTCTTGGTAGGGATGTTTATTTTGATTTAAGGTATGCAGGAGCAGATTAACAACCACTAAAAACAATAGAAAATTCAAAACATTCAGGTTAATCATTTGAAACTTACTCATAACTTCTTGTGATTTTCATAAATGTAGAGTAGTGTTTGACTTGTGAAATGTTGTATTCAATAATTGTGAGTTGAGTATTCAAGGGAAGTTTCTCATGATGACACACCTAAAATCCTTAGATTTGTTGAGCATACCAGTGTAGGTGTTAAGTGAAAAATTAGAGGTCACCCTTGCTACCATTACAATTCTCAGCTTAATTTTAGCAAGTGATCATACCTTGCATCATGAATTTACAATGATAATATCTTATGATTCTTATGTTACACAGAGTTAAAAAATATAAATAAATAAAATAGATTTTAAGAAAAATCTAGATTAAGTCATCTAAGTAACTCTACCAGGGCTATAGATGCTTGCTGGCAGTGGGGCTCTACTTAGGAGAATTGTAATGATAACCTTGTCGGGGCTATGAACGCTTACTGACAGCAAGGCTCTATCTGATTGGCTATAAGGGAATGACATCAACTATGTAGTTTAACACCAGTCACTGGTTTATTCAACTTATTTTCAAGATGAGGATTATTAATATCACGTGCACACACTTAAACTCAATTGAAAGATTCATGCATCTTATTAAATACATTGAGTCTCAAGTTAAATAATGGTTTGCAGAAAAGAAAGTTGGAAGTTATGAATTTATTTCACTTAGTTTTCTTTAATGGTTTAAATTTAGTAGTTTTGTTTGGTTGCTATTTGTTGTGATGCTCACAACACGCCCCATTTTACCTCTTAGAAAAATGAGGACCCCTGTTGTGGCTGTTGTTTTTTGCTTGTATGTGGTATTGCTTGGTGGTAAAGGGAAAAGAGATAAGTGTTACAAGCCATGGTGAAAATTGAAAAGATTTAGCATTAAGTACTAGGAGAGAATAGAGGTGAATTCTTTGTTAAAAATGACTAAAGGTTGCTTTTTGAACCAATAAAAAATTCTCAATATTCTGCGAGATATATGTGTTTTGGTAAAATGCATTATAGAAAAGTTTGTATATTGTATATACAAGGTCATTTGTATGTGAAGTCATTGTATAAGTCATGTCAAGTACAATCGGGTTTTGTATCATGGTAGTTTGTGATGCAGGCGCATCCAGGGTGTAAGAGCAATCTTGCATCAACCAAAAAAATAAAAAATGTGTTGTTTCTTTTCAATAAGGGCTAAATTTGGTAGGGTTATTATTTTTAGTAAGTTTGCATTTGTGCATGGTTGGATACAAAATCTTACACGGACGTCCAGAATGGTGAATTGAAGCTAATGGTGAAGAAATCACTTCAATATCATTTGTCATTTGTGAGATATTAAAATTTCAAATTCCAAAAATCCTATTGAAATATTTAAAGTCAAATTTGAGGCACTTAGAGGCTCTGGATGGGCCTGAAATTTGGTGGGAAACCCAAGCAATCTATCTATCAGTACCGCTTGCACTCCATCGCCTTTTCAAGAACTTTCCAAAAATGTATTATAATTAAAAATCCAACTGTCAGATCAAAAGTTATGGCCCCGCGAAGTTGACCTATTTTTGGAGGGAGATGCAAATTTCAAAATTAAGTTGGTGGTCGCCAAAAAGGGCTATATATAACCATTTTTGGGAACCCTTAGGGTAGTAGAGTTAAGGGGGAAGGTGTAGAGTCAAGAAAGGTGGGGGAAATTAGAAACCCTAGTTGATTTGGGAATTACAAAAGGCTAGAGATTCCATAGTCTTGAGAGAGGGAGTTGTAATGTGTTGCAGCCTATAGTGGATTCATCCTCTGATTGTATTTGAGCTTTTGTAATGTAATGTTTTGCCCATATTAATAAAATAACATTCTATTTTCTGTGTGTAATTTATGTTATTGTGTGTTTTATGATTTACCCCCTTCATCAGTTTGTATGCATATGCTTAATGTTTGTACCCTTTGTATACAAGTCAGACCCGATAGGTTTTCACAAGTAGAATGAATAAAGTTGTCAGACCCGCAATGTATGTTGGTTTGTATGTATGTCCAGTTTAAACGCAAATGATATACAAGGTGATATACATTCACGGACCCGAGGGAGGTATAAAATACGGTTCATTAAGGTGAGGAAAAGGGTACTTCGCGTGGTTTGTATGTTTGTATGTTTCAGTTTTGCATCTTTAACATACATACAAGTGCGGATTCCAAAGGATAGTTAAAATTGATGTAAGCGATGCATTGTTTATTAATACATTTTGGAAAAGTATGCATTTCGCTTAGTATACTTGTACGGATCCGAAAGGAAAATGCAAAATGGTTAACAAAAGTGAAAAGTCTAAAATGGTTGTATAAAAGTTTGCATGTATAAGAGATTGTATCTAAGTGTAGATGCAATTATTATTACTTCGAAAAGATACAAGCGGAGATACAAAAAAATAGAAAAGTAAGATTCAACACGGAGTTCAAAAAGAGATGAAATAAGGTTAATGCTTTGTATGTATGAAAGATTATATATTAACCACATACAATCCCAATATACAAAGAGGTAAAATGCACCGTCAGGAATTATAAAAGGATAAAAGGTTTGTACGGGTTGCATTTGTATGATGATTTGCATCTATTTTATATACATTGCGATATACAAATAAAAGATACAAATTTAAATGTAAGGTGAAAGGTAACATTTTTTACAACTCGTTGCATGTTTAGGCTTGTATATTGATGGCATACAAGGTGACATATAAAAGTAATATACAAGGAGACATAAAAAAAATGATATGTATGTAAAGGGCAAACTAACGGATACAACATTCAAAATTAAAAGTTGAAAGAGAAATCCGAAGCCGTATGTGCATTGAATGCAGCATTTATTGCAGAACTAATATCGAAAGGATGAATTTTAACATGTTAGGGCAAATAAAAGATTGTTTTTCTTTCAGATATCCATCGTTAAAACTAAAATTGCAGAGAAAGAGAACTATTGCATAGATTGAACAGAAAATTCATCGCGGGATGAAATTTCAAAACGGAAAAGCTTGAAAATGGTAAATTGGGTCAACGCTGTTATAGTTGAGCTATCATGGATATAGGATGGCCCCAAAAAAAAAGAAAGTAGATCCAGGGGGTGAAGAAAAAGTAAAGAAAGAAAGAAATCTGTGAAAGGAAGCAGAAAAGGAAGAATTGGCGATGCACAGAGGGTATCCAACCTTACTCGGCACAAGTGGAGTTGGTACTAATACAAGTGTGGGGTCCTATGATGCAGAGGGTATTCTTCAGAAGATCACATTGATATATGTACCCCTAACATGAAATGCATTTGGGACAGTGGACTATATAGGGCTGCGGGTTTTCTGTTAGCCATGGAGGCTAAGGATTTGGTTCTGGAGTGCACATACAAGTATGATATAAATACTAGAAAGATAACACATGAAGACCAAATGATTGCACACTTGACTACAGAAGGGATAGCAAGGACATTTGGTCTGAAAATTCAAGGGAAAATGGTGGACATAGATATAGACCAATCAAATAAAGATTTTAATAGTAATGAAAGAGAATGCAAAAGTGAAATCTTCTACAGCTGGTATTGTTGGTTTTTTCCCAGATTGAATGCTTATTCCCAGATTTCCCTACAAGGTAGCCATCAGTGATCAACAGGATATCTGGGCCAGGGGCCAACAGTGTAGGAGATAGACTCTATATTTTATCTCCTCTTCTTCTTCAGGCTCTACAAGACCTAGGGGGGTATTCCCTACTCAACATCCATGATATACGCATACAAGGATTGGGATGCTATCAGAAAGCAGATAAGTCCTCCTGTAAGTAGACCAAAACTGAAAGATAAGAGCAAAGGGGCTAGCTTTGGGCCTATTTGCAGTTGTAGACAGAGGACTGAGGATCCTAAAACTAATTCTAATGTCCTAATGGTTGTTTTAGAGTTTGATTATGATTTTGAGTTTGGATGCAAAGCTGGACATGGTTGTAACACAAACACGAAGCAAGATTGGTGCCTATCCAGGGCCTGGAGTCAATAGACATACACCTGTGAATGATCAGCATGAACAGTTAAAACTGGATTTCAAGGGGATATATGTGATACCTGCCTTACAGATATCTCCCAATACAGAGTGTTAAGTTATCTCTACTTATGGCATCCCTACTGCAGTATACCCTTCCCAATGTTCAACCTGAAAACAGTTTAATCTACCCCTTGAGCAGAAGTTAAAAGATCAGACATTCAACATAGGAATTCTATGTTCTAGAGTCTCAAATATTGCTTAAATATCCAGACTCAGAAGAAAGATACATGCAATACTGGAGATAGAATTAACAAAACACATGCAAAGATAGCATTTCTCATATAAGATTAATCATGAAATCAGTGGGTTCATGCCAAAACATACAACAAGAGATACATAAACTCACAGGTTTAGCTGTACAGAGCAACCAGATTAGCTTGTTTTGAATTACAGAGCCAAAAATCTTCAACTTTCAACAACCTAGAAATGAGTAACACTTCCTGCTTATAACAGCCAGGTAGTGTACCATAAGCAATTAATTACATGGCTTTGACAAAAATCCACCAGATACAACCCTCAGAAGGAATGGTGCTTAGAAAATGTAAATGCAGCAGACAAAGAGGAGCCTCGAGCCATGTGCCATTATCTGGAGCCTCCGCTCAAAATTTGGGCAACCTCATCGCCTGTACCATCGCCCATAACTCTATAATGTCGCCATTAAGGACCTCAACCACCCGCAACCACTTGGAAACTATCGCAACACTTCAAACAGAAGTTCCCGCCAAAAGCGCTTCGCTCAAAGTTTGAAAATACACAGGGGAATAATCCCACATGCATGGTGAGGAGTTCACATCAGTAGTTTATAAACATGGTCGCACACGTGATAGGTGTCGAGCGTTTTGCCACGCTTGACACACAACCCTTCGCCAAGAACCCATCGCCGTGACATACACCATCGACCTTCCTCAAAAATCCCTTGCCGATATAACAACTCATACCGATGAACTATGGCCTCATCCTTCTGTCGGCCAAACACATGCCGATGAAACCTCATCGGCCAAACATTACCCATCGGCGGGCCCTCCAACTGCTAGCCCGATCTCAAAAGTCTCGCCGATCGCCAAATCCTACATACTCCACCGTTGGCCAAACTGAACACAGAGTCATCCCGATGGCATTCCCCATCGGGGTGACTTCCTTCTATCGGCGGACCATAAAACACATTGGCCGATCACAGTAGTCTTACCGATGCCAAACGTCAACCCCACTTTCTTCGGTAAGACACACGCCGATGAATCCTCATCGGCCAAACACTACATTGTCGGCCCAACATCTGACTGCTCACCCGATAGCTCCCACTCCTGCCGATGAATACATGACTTAACTCTGTCGGCAAGACCAACACCATCGGTAGAACAACAATCTCATTCGCCGACATCACATGTTACGCCGATACAGTTCCATCAGCCAAACATCTCTGTCGGCCCAACTGAGAAATCCTACACCTATGCATATACAACTGTTTGATATACAAGGCGGACCCCAAACCTTTATGAAGCAGATTGGAAGCATATTCGGGTCCGGCTTGTATCTTGACCTATATACCTTTGCATGTATATACAACTGGAGGGCCCCATCACTTGTATATCGGCCATTGTATATTTTGTTCCTTTGCATATCCGCGGGCCCCAGCACATGCATCTCCTCCACGGCACTGTAGCGAATGTATATTTGCACCTTTGTATGTTTTCCTTGCATCCGCAAATATACAAACCTCCAATATACAACTGCAGCATCTTCGACAGAATATTCGATGAATGTATCTTCCGCTCGCCACTGTAGCAATTGTATATGCACACCTCCTTTGTACATTTCTCTTGTGCATGACCCGATATACAAAGCGGGAATATTCCTGGGAATATACCCGCAATGTATCTTTTCTTTGTATGTTTGAAATGCATGTTGGCGGCTTTGTATGTAGCTCAATATACAAGACCACTTGTACATCGCACTGTAGCAGAAGCATGTTCGCCGCCCTTATACATTTCAGGATGACGTCATTGTCATATTCGCAACATCGGGGGATCTCCATAAAATGACTTAGTGTTAGCAATGTGACCCTCCAGACCTTGATGACGTCACCCCCATATCGGCATCAGGATGATATTCAGAAGATTAACCAGATATTTGGAAATATCATCCTGACGCGCAAATATCATGCTGCACTGTAGCTTCACTGCAGGATCGGGATGATATCCAAACATCACCCAATATTGAAACATGATGACCCTGATGAAACATCTGGTCAATAGAAAATGATGATGATGATGACCCCCTCCCTTAGAAAATCATGATGATGATGATCTTCTCTCCTTAAGAAAATATGATGCTGCAGCTGAAAAATGCTGAGGAGGTCCAACACTTAGGAAAATGGGCAAGAAGATATAGGGTTCTAATGAAGAAACCCCCTAAACATGAAAAATCAACCTCCAGGTCAAAATGAGTACCAACACTGGCTCCGAATGGGGACGTGCAGGTGAAAACCTGCAGCGAGAACCAGATCTCCGGGCAGACCAGGCAAAAAACCAAAAAGCACGAACTGCATAAGGCATTTACACTATATACATGTTTTTTACAAATGTGCATAGTGACAAGTCATCTATGCAAAATAGAACTTAAGGAATTGGCCATGCACAGGCAATTCCAGAACTTCACCATCTAGGGCCTGGAGGAAATAAGAATCCTCCCCATGAGCACTGCAAATCTGATATGGGCTCATCCATAAGGGTTCAAATTTACCATGTTTACCCTTTTCTTGACCTTTTGCATTCCAAATGAGCACCAGATCATTGACTTGAAACTTCCTTTTTATAGCTCTCCTGTCAAACTGATATTTCACATCTTGTTGTCTCTTGAGATTAATCTGGTGGGCTTTCCTTCTATTTTCATCCAGTGCAACCAGCTGGTTCACTCTTTCTGTCATGGAATCTTCAATCTCCTCATCATTTTCTTGGATGAACTTGTAAACTAGTAGGAGATTGTTTATGGGCAATCTGGCTGATGCACCATATACTAGCTCAAAGGGTGACATTCCAATAGCCCTTTTTACTGTCACTCTATCAGCCCATATGGCTAACTTTAATTTTGAGTCCCAAGCTCTCTTGTTCTTGTCCAGTATCCTCTTGATAATTTTCATGATGCTCTTATTGCTTGATTCTGCTTGACCATTTCCTTGTGGGTGATATGGTGATGCATATGATAGATTTATCCCATACCTGTTGCAAAAATCAACAAATTCACCTGATCTGAAGCACATAGCATTATCAGTGACTATCTTGAATGGTACTCCAAACCTGATGATAACATTTTCCAGTATGAAATCTGTCACCACCTTACTTGTAGCTCTCTTAGTTGGAATGGCCTCAATCCATTTGGTAAAGTAATCAGTTGCCACCAAAATCCAACTGTGTCCCCCACTTGATTTGTCTACAATTTCCCCTATGAAGTCAATTCCCCATTACTGAAATGGAGCATCCACAGTTACAGTTCTGAGGGGTAAAGCACCATCATATTTCAGCTTTCCTAAAAATTTTTGGCAAGGGTCACACCTCCTCACTAACTTTTGTGCATCTGAAAAGAGAGTGGGCCACCAATATCCTACTCTGAGAATCTTATGAGCTGTTGTTTGGGCAGTATAATGTCCACCACACAATCCTTTATGCATATCAATCAAAACATTGTTAGCCATATCCTCATCCACACATCTCAGCAGCACACCATCAGGGTTTTTCCAGTATAGCTCACCTTGAACAATAACATACCTGATTGCATGTAACTTTAAAGTTCTCTTTTGACTGTCACTGAAATGGGAAGGACAATTCAGATTTTGCAAGTAGTAGATAATATCCTTGTACCATTCAGATCCTGATACATTTACACTCTCATTTTGGACTGCATTAACTTGGCATGCTTCCAAGTTTGACTGTGCCATCATCTTGGCTAATCCTTGTCCTCTTACCAACTTGGTAACTTGTATGTCTGTTAAACTCTTGCAGTTTGTTTATCCATCTGCACCTTCTTCCAGTCACCTCCTGCTGAGTGAATATGTCTTTGACTGCTGCATGGGGTACATATGCAATTATATATGATCCTACCAAGTATGGTCTGAAACTTTTGATGGCTCTGACTAGTGCATATGCATGTTTTTCCATAATATCATACTTCAACTCAGAGGCCTGCAAGGACATACTGAAGAAAGCGATGGGCTGTTCAAAACCATCTTCATTTTTCTGTAGCAAACATGCAGCAACATATGAAAGGAAGCAAATGAAAATACTTGGAATGGCCTAGAAAAATCAGGAGATTTAAGAACAGGGGCCATCTTGATTGCCTCTTTGATACTCTGAAATGATTCTATTGCTTCACTTTCCCAGTGGACAGTTGCATCCTTCTTCATCATCTTGGAAATGTTCCTTGTGGTTTCTGCAAAGTTGGGAACAAATCTTCTAACAAAATTTATCTATCCAAAGAAGGACTGAACTCCTTTTACAGTTTTTGGCATTTGAATTCTGTCAATAGCAGCCACTCTCTCTGGATCTATCCTGACTCCATCCTTGGAAACAATATGTCCCAGGAGCTTTCCTTCAACTACCCCAAAGGCACACTTCTTTGGATTTAAAGAAATACCATACTCTAGTGCTCTTATGAAAATCTACTCCAGATGCGATGCAAACAATGCTGCTCTTCTCTCTTTGAGTAAGCAGTCAAGTCATCCTGATATACAGCTAGGATTGAATCAATCAACCCTGCAAAAGCAACATCCATTGCTCTTTGAAATGTAGCACCTGCATTGGTTAGTCCGAAGGGCATTCTAACATACACATAAGTTCCCCATGGAGTGGTGAAGGCAGTCTTATACTGTTCTGATTCCTTCACCTTCACCTGATTATAACCTGAAAATCCATCCATCATGGATAAGAGTTCGCAACCAGTCACTCTCTGCAACATAGCTTCCATATTAGGCAGTGGATAGTTATCCTTTAAAGAGGATACATTCAAGTTCCTGAAGTCAACACAAAGCCTAATATCACCATTCTTTTTTCTGACTGGGACAAGGTTAGACACCCAAGTTGAATGCCTGATTGGCTCAATTATTCCAGCTTCCCTCAGCCTTTTGAGTTCTTGCATCTTTGGAGCTAAGGTAGGATTAATAGGTCTTTGCCTTTGTCTAAATGGCTTAGCTCCAGGCTTCAATGGGATCTCATGCTGGAATAAATCTTCCCTATAGGCTTTTAGGTCCTCATATGACCAAGCAAAAACATGTTTATACCTTTTCAGTAAAGCAATGAGCATACTTCTAATGTGTGGTTTGAGCTGCTTACCAATATATACCTTCTGAGGGGCCTGAGATGTCCCCAGATTTATCTCTTCTAAATCTTCCTTATTTGTGGGAGATGTCCTTGTGACCAATTTATCTCTACTGTCAAAAGCTCTTTCCAAAGCTACTAATCCTCTGGGGATTTTATTAGTCTTCAATTGAATTATCTCTTTTCCCACAAGAGTTTCTTTTCCATCTATAGTCTCTACAAAAGCTTGGAAATCAATTTCTTGATTCTCATATTCATCTATGCAGTGCAAAAATTTTAACAAGTCCCTATCATCATTAAACACTTGCCAACTGCATATATTTTCTGGTACTGTAGGCCTAATTTTAACTTCTACATTTGTAACATCTGACAGAGTGATGTCATCTGGCCTTATTGCAACATTGGCTAAGAAATCAGCCATAACATTCTTTGACTTCTCTACCCAGTCTATTGAAAATGCATCAAATAGTTCAATGGTATCCCAAACAGCATGCTTGTATTGTTTCAACCTTTTATTTTTTGAAGCATACCTATCTCTAATTTGGGATACAATCAGCTCAGAATCCCCAAATACCCTTAGCATTTTGATTCCATGTTTGAGAGCAATATTTAGGCCTAAGAGTAGAGCCTCATATTCTGCAATGTTGTTTGTGCAAACAAACCTCAGCAAGAAAGAGAATTTGAGGAGCTTACCAGTTGGAGACAGGAAAACAACTCCAGCTCCAGAGCCTTCTTTTGCACAAGCTCCATCAAAAACATGGTCCACAAACCTTGCTGATCCAATTCTTCAATGCAGACATTTTTCTTTTTATCTTCTCTATCATTTGAGACAACCTTGAAGTTATCACAGTCAGTGTTTACAAAGCATATCTGTTCCTCTGCTTCTTGGTCTTCCACTGTCTCTGATGATCTTTGTTCTCTGATTAGCTTAACATCCCTGCCATTCATTGGAATCATGGCATATGACAGGTCCAGCTGCATACTTCCACCAATTAGTGTTGCCCATCTTCTTGACAACAACATACCATACTGTGGCTTGATGTCAACCACTGTTATATTCATTTTATATCTCTTTTCAGGAAATGCTGCCAGTTTGAAATCTACATCCTTCATGATTCCAATAACTGGTACCTCTCTGGCATCCATAGCATAACATTTTCCACATGCCTTGTCAATTTTCAATCTAGCTTGTTGCATGATGGCCAAAGGCATGACATTTGTAGATGCTCCAGAGTCAAGCATACAATTTCTGATTATTTTTCCATTTATAACCAGGGAAACATAAAATGGTTCCACTTGTGAAGGACACTTTGTCATAGTCACTCCTAAATAGACTTCAGGAGCCTCATCTTCTTCATTACACATGACATGTTTCTCACCCTGGATCTAAACATTTTGTTTAGCTTGAAAAGGCACCCCTAAAATTAGGGATACTATCCTATTCTTGATTTCTTCCACTTTCATGAGTTCCATAAGTGGAACAGAGACTTTTACCTGGGAGAGGACTTGAGCTATATCAAATGGAACATAATTTTGTATAACAGTTGTAGCTTGCTCCACAATCTTGTTTTTATCTTGAACTGATTTAGCTTTTACTTTCGTAGTTCCCTGATCATCATTCTTGTCTTGGGAACCTTTACCTTGATCTTCAGCCTGAGGGATTCTATTTTCTGGTCCTTGGGATTCATGACCTGTTCTATGTCTAAAATTCTGTTTATTATTAACCCACTGCCTTTTTTGTAATTCCATCCCCTTATTACCATGCAGTGGCTGTCCTATAGTAACATCTTTTGGCTGATGTGGGCTGCTTACCTGATTTTTACCTCTGAGATTGTAGTTGCTCTTGACTTGAGCAACTGCTGAAGCTGTGAAGGCCCTAATTTCCTCATCAGAAGGTCGTTGTAAGTTACTCAGAAAATTGTGTGAGTTCTGAGCATAGGCATAGTTAACTTCATCATCTTCATCATATGGGAACTGTTGGCAGCCCTGAGTTCCATCATTTGTACTCTCATCAACATCATAAAGAGTGTATCCATTGCTTATGGACATCATATTTACATCATCATCTTGCACATAATGTGGCTCATTGCATTCATTACAAGATGTAGTATTATCACACAAGGACTGAGCAATCATACACTGTGACTGTGAATGTGGCATCTGACAAATTATACACCATGGAGCATCATCAACAATATTTACAGCTTTCTTTAGAGGATCAGGAGTTTCTTTGACATGTTGAGCTCTTTGATTTGTGTTGTTACATGGGAATATAGGCTTACCATCATGCCAATTGGTATTATAAGGCATATCATGCAATGATGGCCTCTTTTCCTGCCTTTGATAGACTTGCCTATCAGGACCTATCCCTTTTTCACTTCTAGCTAATCTATAGCTTAGGTCCTTAACAACATTTGCCAATTTGTCTATCTTATCTTTAGGGGCAGATGTATTACCTTGAGTGTTCTGAAGCTTGTTTGGATTCTGCAGAATTTTTATATCATCCCTTCTATTTGTCTTGCCCGATGCTTTCCTGTTGTTTTCAATATTCACTGCAATTCTGAAAGCATCCCTGAGAGTAGCAGGACCTTTATCTCTTAATCCATATGCAATTTTTGCATCAAAGGCATTGATATACAATATTATGCACATTGGTTCATTTGGCCTCATGTGATGTGGCAATTTGTTTAACACTTTAGTAAATCTTGCATTAAAATCTGCAACCTACTCATTTGACCCTTTAGTGATACTGGTGAACTCATTTACAAAAAAGCTAGGGTCAGTTTTGTCACCATATTGCTCCTTGAACATCCTTTTAAAATCATCCCATGATGAAATACTCCGGTCAGGCAGATTCTTGTCCCATTCTCTTGCCTCATCTATTAAGGATTGCATGAATGACTTCATGAAAACATCCTCATGTTCAACCTCAAAGTTATCCATGACATTTTGAAAGGCTTTTAGATGATCTTCTCCTGACACAGTGTTGTTTCCTGAAAATTTAGGCACTTGCAGCCTCAGATGCTTATCAATGGGGTTAGGATACCCAGGAATACCATCAAATACCAGCTGTCTGAATCTATCTAGCTGCATTGGCTGTCTGTTTAACTGATTAACATTAATATTTCTGTTTGCATTCTGGTTTCTTACATTTTTCAGTGGTATCCTAGCATCATTCACATTTTGTCTCTCATCATTATGCTGATGTTGCACTTCATTTCTCTGTTGATGTCTCTGCACATTTGCATTCTCAAGGGTAGGAATTGAATTATTCTGGGCAGTCCTCAAAGCTTGCACTTTCTTCCTCAAGTCATCTCTGATTGATATTGCCTGCTGATATTCAAACTCGGCCCTTAAGCTCCTAATTTCATCAGCTAGTTCTTCCTCACTGGGCCTAGAGGAGGATGGTTTTGTCATATTCTGATCTTCATCTTCATCATCCCTCAGAGACTCTACCTCTTCAAACCTTTCACTAGGGTCTAGAAATGGGCGTTCTTGGAACACCTCTGACCTCATTCTCATGTTACCACCCTGTTGCCTCTCATATGCACCCTGAATATCAGCTTCTGCATTTGAAAAGTAGGGCGCATGCTGTCCTGATGGCCTAGGGTTATCTTGTATATCATCATTTTTTCTGGGGGAACCCTCATGACTAACTGAGACAGCTCCCTTTCTTCTGTACATCATTCTTCTTGTTACTGGTAACTCTTCAAATAAAGGATTTTGTTGGGATCTTCTCCCCTGCATATAAATTTTACTTTGACCGGTTGGGAGATTACTTCGGAGTCGCCACCTATTACTAGGAACTGTTTTCTTTTTTGTAAATCAGGTTTCTTTCACAATTCCCTAGTAGAGTCGCCAATTTCTGTTGGTGACTCGGATGGGCCACAAGATATAACCCTTTCTCAAATTTCCTGTCCCCAGTAGAGTCACCAATTTCTGTTGGTTTTTTCCCAGACTGGATGCTTATTCCCAGATTTCCCTACAAGGTAGCCATCAGTGATCAACAGGATCTCTGGGCCAGGGGCCAACAGTGTAGGAGATAGACTCTATATTTTATCTCCTCTTCTTCTTCAGGCCCTGCAAGACCTAGGGGGGTATTCCCTACTCAACATCCATGAGATACGCATACAAGGATTGGGATGCTGTCAGAAAGCAGATAAGTCCTCCTGTAAGTAGACCAAAACTGAAAGATAAGAGCAAAGGGGCTAGCTTTGGGCCTATTTGCAGTTGTAGACAGAGGACTGAGGATCCTAAAACTAATTCTAATGTCCTAATGGTTGTTTTAGAGTTTGATTATGATTTTGAGTTTGGATGCAAAGCTGGACATGGTTGTAACACAAACACGAAGCAAGATTGGTGCCTATCCAGGGCCTGGAGTCAATAGACATACACCTGTGAATGATCAGCATGAACAGCTAAAACTGGATTTCAGGGGGATATATGTGATACCTGCCTTACAGATATCTCCCAATACAGAGTGTTAAGTTATCTCTACTTATGGCATCCCTACTGCAGTATACCCTTCCCAGTGTTCAACCTGAAAACAGTTTAATCTACCCCTTGAGCAGAAGTTAAAAGATCAGACATTCAACATAGGAATTCTATG
This sequence comes from Cunninghamia lanceolata, assembly GCA_027924645.1. NCBI lineage: Eukaryota > Viridiplantae > Streptophyta > Pinopsida > Cupressales > Cupressaceae > Cunninghamia > Cunninghamia lanceolata. The sequence continues at coordinate 15,175,699 of BSBN01001215.1, read as the reverse complement.
TTCTAGAGTCTCAAATATTGCTTAAATATCTAGACTCAGAAGAAAGATACATGCAATACTGGAGATAGAATTAACAAAACACATGCAAAGATAGCATTTCTCATATAAGATTAATCATGAAATCAGTGGGTTCATGCCAAAACATACAACAAGAGATACATAAACTCACAGGTTTAGCTGTACAGAGCAACCAGATTAGCTTGTTTTGAATTATAGAGCCAAAAATCTTCAACTTTCAACAACCTAGAAATGAGTAACACTTCCTGCTTATAACAGCCAGGTAGTGTACCATAAGCAATTAATTACATGGCTTTGACAAAAATCTGCCAGATACAGCCCTCAGAAGGAATGGCGCTTAGAAAATGTAAATGCAGCAGACAAAGAGGAGCCTCGAGCCATGCGCCATTCTCTGGAGCCTCCGCTCAAAATTTGGGCGACCTCATTGCCTGTACCATCGCCCATAACTCTATAATGTCACCATTAAGGACCTCAACCACCTGCGACCACTTGGAAACTGTCGCAACACTTCAAACAGAAGTTCCCACCAAAAGCGCTTCGCTCAAAGTTCGAAAATACACAGGGGAATAATCCCACATGCATGGTGAGGAGTTCACATCAGTAGTTTATAAACATGGTCGCACACGTGATAGGTGTCGAGTGTTTTGCCACGCTTGACACACAACCCTTCGCTAAGAACCCATCGCCATGACATACACCATCGGCCTTCCTCAAAAATCCCTTGCCGATATAACAACTCATGCCGATGAACTATGGCCTCATCCCTCCGTTGGCCAAACACATGCCGATGAAACCTCATCAGCCAAACATTACCCATCGGTGGGCCCTCCAACTGCTAGCCCGATCTCAAAAGTCTCGCCGATCGCCAAATCCTACATACTCCACCGTTGGCCAAACTGAACACAGAGTCATCCCGATGGCATTCCCCATCGGGGTGACTTCCTTCTATCGGCGGACCATAAAACACATTGGCCGATCACAGTAGTCTTACCGATGCCAAACGTCAACCCCACTTTGTTCGGTAAGACACACGCCGATGAATCCTCATCAGCCAAAAACTACATTGTCGGTCCAACATCTGACCGCTCACCCGATAGCTCCCACTCCTGCCGATGAATACATGACTTAACCTTGTCGGCAAGACCAACACCATCGGCAGAACAACAATCTCATTCGCCGACATCACATGTTACGCCGATACAGTTCCATCAGCCAAACATCTCTGTCGGCCCAACTGAGAAATCCTACACCTATGCATATACAACTGTTTGATATACAAGGCGGACCCCAAACCTTTATGAAGCAGATTGGAAGCATATTCGGGTCCGGCTTGTATCTTGACCTATATACCTTTGCATGTATATACAACTGGAGGGCCCCATCACTTGTATATCGGCCATTGTATATTTTGTTCCTTTGCATATCCGCGGGCCCCAGCACATGCATCTCCTCCGCGGCACTGTAGCGAATGTATATTTGCACCTTTGTATGTTTTCCTTGCATCCGCAAATATACAAACCTCCAATATACAACTGCAGCATCTTCGACAGAATATTCGATGAATGTATCTTCCGCTCGCCACTGTAGCAATTGTATATGCGCACCTCCTTTGTACATTTTGCTTATGCATGACCCGATATACAAAGCGGGAATATTCCTGGGAATATACCCGCAATGTATCTTTTCTTTGTATGTTTGAAATGGATGTTGGCGGCTTTGTATGTAGCTCGATATACAAGACCACTTGTACATCGCACTGTAGCAGAAGCATGTTCGCCGCCCTTATACATTTCAGGATGACGTCATTGTCATATTCGCAACATCGGGGGATCTCCATAAAATGACTTAGTGTTAGCAATGTGACCCTCCAGACCTTGATGACGTCACCCCCATATCGACATCAGGATGATATTCGGAAGATTAACCAGATATTTGGAAATATCATCTTGACGCGTAAATATCATGTTGCACTGTAGCTTCACTGCAGGATCGGGATGATATCCAAACATCACCCGATATTGAAACATGATGACCCTGATGAAACATCCGGTCAATAGAAAATGATGATGATGATGACCCCCTCCCTTAGAAAATCATGATGATGATGATCTTCTCTCCTTAAGAAAATATGATGCTGCAGCTGAAAAATGCTGAGGAGGTCCAACACTTAGGAAAATGGGCAAGAAGATATAGGGTTCTAATGAAGAAACCCCCTAAACATGAAAAATCAACCTCCAGGTCAAAATGAGTACCAATAGGTATAATGCAGAAAATAAACCTAAGGCTGTAGCAAGAGTGCCAAGGAATCTTCACAGGATAGACTTTAAAGAAGAGATACATCTGATGATAACAATGTTGAGTAGACTAGTAGGGTTGAGAGATGCAACAAAATGTGAACCCTGGATGTTCACTATTATTCAATTCATAAGGGAAGCAAAAAGGGAAGATGGACAAATTCACTGGGCTAAGACTATTTGTACGGCCATATGGAAACATGCTATGTTGAGAAAACAAAAGATGATGCCTTTTTACTTATCATCATATGTGTTATATTCATGTGCATCAATGATTCAACCATACATAATTGGAATTGACAGAGTCGGGACCATGGGGAATGGCCCAGATCAGAAACTAGTCTATGACCATTATCCAGATTTACAGGAGGATAATGCATTAAAGAAGTATGCTTTAGTTAATGATGTATTCTATACATACATGGAAAGAGTTTTGAAGGGAGAAAAGGATAAAAGATTATCCGAGGATGTAGAGAATACTATTGGATTGCACAGTTCTTGGTATATACAATTCCAACACTTTACCTATATTAGAACTGAGGGTTTTGAGGGGAAGCCATTCATGCTACCCAGATATCCATCAAATAAGTTGATTGTATTGGAATTTTCAAGACAAAACCTGAATGCTTTCAGGATGTATAAGAAGAGGTGGAACAAGGGAAATATTAAACTTCCTTGGGCAATTGGAAGATATTTTTGCTATAGTGAGGAGGTGGCTAGATATTCAGAGAGGGAATTAAGATATTATGGCTTTGAAGAATTTGAACTAGCAAGACAATTTGATCCTTTCCATAAGATCCAAAGCACCATTGATTCCAAATTTAAACATCAAGTGCACATCGAGGACAACTGGTTAGATTGCAAGGATGACAGAGAAGTAAGGAAAAGAGCACACAAGAGGCTGACAGTAGAACAAATGAAAACTATGGGGGAAATCTATGTGCCTCTGGAAATTAAAGATGATAATGAATTGTTACATCATAGCTATAAGAGTGCTTGGCTTGTTCGTATTGGAGAGCCTGATTGGTCACAACCATGGAATACATCTTTGGATACATTATCCAAACCGGTCATTTTGTTTTCCAAGACATGGTGAAAGGACAAAATAGAAGAACTCAGGGCTAAAGGAATTGAGCCCACATTTCCAAAGAAAGGTAAGAAAAGAGTAAGGGAGCATCAAGATGAGCTCTAATGCTTCTATGTAGGGGATTCATCCTTTGATTTTATTTGAGTTTCTGTAATGTAATGTTTTGCCCATATTAATAAAATATCATTCTATTTTCTGTGTGCAATTTATGTTATTGTGTGTTTTATGATTTACCCCCTTCATCAAGTCATATCAGAGCAAGGGGTCCTAAGTGTGTAGATAGATCACTGACTGTGAGGCAGTTTGTGCCAGGACCTGAGGTTGTGGGTTTGCTGCAGAGATCAAGATGCCTCCATGAAGAAACCGTGGTGGGAGGAATGCTTTGATGGAAGAGGGTTTTAGAGCCCTGCAAAGACAAATCGATGCATTGCAAGAGGAGCTGCAAAGAGGGTTTGAGCTAAGAAGGAGAGAGGAAAGTGAAGATGAAGTTGAAGAAGAGCTATCTGAGGAAGAACAAGAAGCTGCGGGAGATCCTACAGAAGTTAAGTTTTTGAGGGCCATTTCAAAGATCAGAAAGAGGCACAAGATCAAAGTTTCTACCTATTCTAGAGATTTGATTACAGAATAATTTATTGATTGGATCAATGGTATGGAGGAGTATTTCAAGTATGAAGATGTGGAAGACCCTGAACGGGTCAAGTTTGCAAAGACAAAGTTGAAGGGCCATGCCAATATTTGGTGGAAGGAGGTCCAATTAGAGAGAAATAGAAGAGGAAAAGCAAAGATTACCAGATGGGATTGGATGGTGGAGAAATTGAAGAAGCAGTTCATTCCTGTTGACTATGAGATGGAGTTGCTGAAGAAGCTGCAAGGATTGAAGAAAGGTAACAAGTCTATTAAGGAGTATACAGAAGATTTTTATAAGATCACTATCAGGACAGGCCATGGAGAGGAAAACAAGGAGAAGGTAGCCCGTTACATTAATGGGTTGAGGCCAAGTATTCAAGAAGAGTTGAGCCTGGTCAGAATGACCACCATAGAAGATGTGTACCAGTTTTCCCTGAAGGTGGAAGAGAAGCTGAATAAGAGATTTGAAAGCAAGAAAAGGGGAAGAGGTCAAGGTGGAAGGACTGATGGAAGACCCTATGGAGGCCGAAATAAAGATCCAAAGAAAAGTGAAGAAGCTGGAACTAGTTGAAATTAGAGAGGAGATAATACCTACCGCACTCATGACCAAAATAATGGTGAGTGAAGAGGAAGAGGAAGAGGTAGACCTAGGCAATGACCCGGAAGAGGAGGTTTCAGAGGAACATGTTTCCAATGTGGAGAAGAAGGGCATCAAGCATATGAGTGTCCGCAACATCAAGGAAGGATGAATAGAAGACCTGAAGGTAATGCACGAGTTGCACATGTGGATGAAGATGCACAGTCTGAGCACTCCGAAGATGCAGAAAGGGGAGAAACCCTAGTTGTCAGAAGAACTTTGTTGAATGAGGAGAAAGAACCCAATCAAAGGAAGAGTTTATTCCACACAAGGTGCAAATGTGAAGGTAAGTGTTTTGATATTATTATTGACAGTGGAAGCATTGATAATCTTGTTTCAGAGGAGATGGTTGACAAGTTGAAGTTGACAAGAAGAAATCATCCGCATCCATACCGGATTGCATGGTTGCAGAAGGACCATAGAGCTTTGGTCAATGAGCAGTGTTTAGTGAAGTTCAAGATTGGTGACTACCATGATGAGGTACTGTGTGACATCATACCGATGGATGCATGTCATATGTTATTGGGGAGGCCGTGGCAGTATGATAGGAGCACTATCCATGATGGCCGTGCAAACACATACTCCCTAACAAAGGATGGAGTCCATCATAAGTTGAAGCCCTTGAAGGAGGTGGAAGAAAAGGTATGTAGTACTGCCAGAATTTGCTTGGTGGATGGTAGAAAGTTTCTGGAGGGTATGAAGCATGAGCATCATTGCTTTGCATTGATTCCTAAGATTAGTCAAGAGAAATGTGAAGATGTACCAGCAGAAGTCTCAGAAATGTTGGAAGAATTTCAAGATATTGTCTCTGATAATGTACCAAAAGGTTTACCACCAGTGAGGAAGATAAGTCATCAAATGGATTTGATACCAGGAGCTAGTTTACCAGATAAGGCAGCCCACAGAATGACTCCAGTAGAGAATGAAGAGTTGAATAGACAAGTTCACGAGCTGTTAAGGAAGGGACTAATAAGGGAGAGCCTAATTCCATGTGTGGTACTTGAAGTACTAGCACCAAGGAAAGATGGAGAGTGGAGGATGTGTACAGATTCCTGAGCCATCAATAAGATCACAATCAAGTACAGATTTCCATTGCCCAAAATGGATGACATAATGGATTGTTTGAGTGGAGACAAGTACTTCATGAAGATTGATCTGAAGAGTGGGTATCACTAGATTTGAATCAGAGAAGGAGATAAATGGAAGACAACCTTCAACACAAAGGAGGGTTTGTATGAGTGGTTAGTCATGCCATTTGGGCTAACCAATGCACCAAGCACATTCATGTGGCTCATGAATGAGGTACTGAAAGAATTTTTGGAAAGTTTTGTTATTGTTTATTTAGATGACATTTTGTTTTTCAGTAAGACTTGGGATGAGCATTTGATCCATATCAGAAGAGTTTTAGAGAAGCTGAGGGAGGAGAAGTTGTTGATCAATCTAAACAAATGTAGTTTTGCAAAGAAGGAGTTGGTATACCTGGGATTTGTTGTCTCAGAGGAAGGTCTTAAGATGGACCCAGAGAAGGTGAGGGCTATCATTGAATGGCCTACACCAAGGAGTGCTTTTGAGGTAAGATCTTTTTATGGTTTGGCAAGTTTTTACAGAAAGTTTATTAGGAATTTCAGTAGCATTTGTGCACCCCTAACTGAGACAATGAGAAGAGAAAAGAAAAGAGTTTAGATGGACTAAAGGAGCAGACAAAAGCTTTGATACATTGAAGCAGAAAGTCGTAGAACAACCTATTTTGGCACTTCCAGATTTCAATAAGGTATTTCAGGTAGATTGTGATGCTAGTGTTAGTGGTATAGGAGTTGTTCTGAGTCAAGAAGGTAAGCCCATTGCCTATTTTAGTGAGAAGCTTAATGATGCCAAGAAAAAGTATTATGTTTATGATCAGGAGTTTTATGCAATAGTTCAGGCTTTGAAGAAATGGAGACATTATTTGTTGCCAAAAGAGTTTGTTTTATATACTGATCATCAGGCTTTGCAGTATCTTAATAGTCAAGGGAAGTTAAATCAAAGGCACTTAAAATGGGTTGAGTTTTTACAGAGTTATACTTTTGTTTTGAAGCACATGAGTGGGAAGTCCAACAGAGTTGCAGATGCCTTGAGTAGAAGGCAAAATTTGTTGACAGAAATGAAGATAGAGGTTGTTGGGTTTGATGAACTCAAAAGTTTGTATCCTAAAGATCTAGATTTTGTAGAGGCTTGGAAAGCTTGTCTGGAACCTGTTACTTTGGATAGGACAAAATGGTTGGATTTCATAATCCAAGATGGCATGTTGTTTAGAGGAAGCCAGTTGTGCATTCTGAGGGGTTCCATGAGAGAGAACCTGATTAAGGAGAAGCATAGTGGAGGATTAGCTGGGCACTTTGGTCGAGATAAGACCATTGCTATTGTTGGTGAACATTATTACTAGCCACAATTGCAGCAAGATGTGAAGAAATTTGTGCAGAGTTGTAGAGTGTGTCAGATGGCAAAAGGAACAAGTCACAATACAAGGCTATATCAGCCATTACCTATACCAGAGAAGCCATGGGATGATATTAGTATAGATTTTATTCTTGGTTTACCAAGGACATAAAGAGGACATGATTCCATTTTTGTGGTGGTGGACAGATTCTCAAAGATGGCCCATTTTATTCCTTGCAAGAAGACTAATGATGCTATTCATATTGCAGAGTTATTTTTCAAGGAGGTGGTGAGACTACATGGTCTACCTAAGAGCATAGTTTCAGATCGAGATACCAAGTTTGTTGGTTATTTCTGGAGGACATTGTGGAAGAAGTTGAAGACAGATTTGAAGTTCAGTTCTGCACACCATCCACAGACTAATGGACAGACATAAGTGGTGAATAGGAGTTTGGGTAACCTGCTACGATGCTTAGTAGGAGATAAGCCCAAGGGATGGGATTTGATTTTACCACAGGCAGAATTTGCTTACAACAATTCTGTCAATAGGAGCACAAGTAAATCTCCATTCCAGGTTGTGTATGGGAGTAGCCCAAGAACTGCTTCTGAATTAAGGAGGATGGATAAGGGGGAGAAGAGTAGTGCCGAAGCTGAAAATTTTGGTGAGCACATGAAGAATTTGCACGAAGAGGTAAGAAAGCATTTCCATAAGATGAATTCTCAGTATAAGGCTAAGGTAGATCAGAAGAGGAGACATAAGGAGTTTCAGGAGGGTGATGAAGTCATGGTTCACTTGAGAAAAGGAAGATTTCCAGTTGGTACATATAATAAGTTGAAGATGAGGAAATTTGGACCATGTAGAATCCTAAAGAAGCACGATTCAGGAAATACATTAGAGGAAGAGTTACCTGATGACATCAATATTTCACCAGTGTTCAACATTTCAGATTTGACAGAGTATCATGATGATGGACTTGATAAAGGAACATAGTGGGACATTCCAGCATCTACTTCAGAGAATAAGGAGATAGAGGGCATTTTGGATAGCCGTGTGGTCAAGAGTACAAGAAATAGGTAGTATACAAAATACTTGATGAAATGGAAAGGAAGGCATGTTAAAGATTCATCATGGTTATCTGAGACTGAGGTTAACTGTTTTGGTTTCCCTCTAACTCATGAGAAGTGACAGGGTCACTTTTCAAATTACCTTGGGTGTTTGATGCAAGAGCATCTAGGGTGTAAGAGCAATCTTGCATTAACCAAAAAAATAAAAAATGTGTTGTTTCTTTTCAATAAGGGCTAAATTTGGCAGGGTTACTATTTTTAGTAAGTTTGCATTTGTGCACGGTCGGATACAAAATCTTACACGGACCTCCAGAATGGTGAATTGAAGCTAATGATGAAGAAATCACTTCAATATCATTTGTCATTTGTGAGATATTAAAATTTCAAATTCCAAAAATCCTATTGAAATATTCAAAGTCAAATTTGAGGCACTTCGAGGCTCCGGATGGGCCTGAAATTTGGTGGGAAACCCAAGCAGTCTACCTATCAATACTCCTTGCACTCCATCGCCTTTTCGAGAGCTTTCCAAAAATGTATTATAATTGAAAATCCAATGGTCGGATTGAAAGTTATGGCCCCACGAAGTTAACCTAGTTTTGGAGGGAGATGCAAATTTTGAAATTAAGCCAGTGGTCACCAAAAAGGGCTATATATAACCATTTTTGGGAACCCTTAAGGTAGTAGAGTTAAGGGGGAAGGTGTAGAGTCAAGAAAGGTAGGGGAAATTAGAAACCCTAGTTGATTTGGGAATTACAGAAGGCTGGAGATTCTAGAGTCTTGAGAGAGGGAGCTGTAATGTGTTGCAGCCTGTAGGGGATTCATCCTCTGATTGTATTTGAGCTTCTGTAATGTAATGTTTTGACCATATTAATAAAATATCATTCTATTTTCTATGTGCAATTTATGTTATCATGTGTTTTATGATTTTACCCCCTTCATCAATTTGTATGCATATGCTTAATGTTTTTACCCTTTGTATACAAGTCAAACCCGATAGGTTTTCACAAGTACAATGAATAAAGTTGTCAGATCCGTAGTGTATGTTGGTTTGTATGTATGTCCAGTCTAAATGCAAATGATATACAAGGTGATATACATTTACGGACCTAAGGGAGGTATAAAATATGGTTCATTAAGGTGAGGAAAAGGGTACTTCGCATGGTTTGTATGTTTGTATGTTTTAGTTTTGCATCTTTAACATACATACAAGTGCGGATTCCAAAGGATAGTTAAACCTGATGTAAGCAATGCATTGTTTATTAATACATTTTGGAAAAGTATGCATTTCGCTTAGTATACTTGTACGGATCCGAAAGGAAAATGCAAAATGGTTAATAAAAGTGAAAAGTCTAAAATGGTTGTATAAAAGTTTGCATGTATAAGAGATTGTATCTAAGTGCAGATACAATTATTATTGCTTCGAAAAGATACAAGCGGAGATACAAAAAAATAGAAAAGTAAGATTCAACATGGATTTTAAAAAGAGATGAAATAAGGTTAATGCTTTGTATGTATGAAAGATTGTATATTAACCACATACAATCCCGATATACAAAGAGGTAAAATGCACCGTCAGGAATTATAAAAGGATTTGTATGATGATTTGCATCTATTTTATATACATTGAGATATACAAATAAAAGATACAAATTTGAATGTAAGGTGAAAGGTAACATTGTTTTACAACCCGTTGCATGTTTAGGCTTGTATATTGATGGCATACAAGGTGACATATAAAAGTAATATACAAGGAGACATAAAAAAATGATATGTATGTAAAGGGCAAACTAACCAGTACAATGTTCAAAATTAAAAGTTGAAATAGAAAGCCAAAGCCATATGTGCATTGAATGCAGCATTTATTGCAGAACTAATATCGAAAGGATGAATTTTAACATGTTAGGGCAAATAAAAGATTGTTTTTCTTTTAGATATCCATCATTAAAACTAAAATTGCAGAGAAAGAGAACTATTGCATAGATTGAACAAAAAATTCATCGCGAGACGGAATTTCAGAATGGAAAAGATTGAAAACGGTAAATTGGGTCAACGCTGTTATAATTGAGTTGTCATGGATACATGATGGCCTCGAAACAAAAGAAAGTAGGTCCAGGGGGTGAAGAAAAAGTAAAGAAAGAAGGAAATCCATGAAAAGAAGCAGAAAAGGAAGAACTGCCGATGCACAGAGGGTATCCAACCTTACCGGGCACAAGCAAAGTTGGTACTGATACAACTGTGGGGTCCTATGATGTAGAGGGTATTCTTTAGAAGATCACATTGATATATGTACCCCTAACATGAAATTCATTTGGGACAGTGGACTATACAGGGCTGCAGGTTTTCCATTAGCCATGGAGGCTAAGGATTTGTTTCTGGAGTGCATATACAAGTATGATATAAATACCAGAAAGATAACACATGAAGACCAGGTGATTGCAGACTTGACTACAGAAGTGATAGAAAGGACATTTGGTCTGGAAATTCAAGGGAAAATGGTGGACATAGATATAGACCAATAAAATGAAGATTTTAATAGTAATGAAAGAGAATGCAAAAGTGAAATCTTCTACAGCTGGTATAATGCAGAAAACAAACCTAAGGCTATAGCAAGAGTGCCAAGGAATCTTCATAGGATAGACTTTAAAGAAGAGATACATCTGATGATAACAATGTTGAGTAGACTAGTAGGGTTGAGAGATGCAACAAAATGTGAACCCCTGATGTTCACTATTATTCAATTCATAAGGGAAGCAAAAAGGGAAGATGGACAAATTCACTGGGCTAAGACTATTAGTACAGCCATATGGAAACATGCTATGTTGAGAAAACAAAAGATTATACCTTTTTACTTATCATCATATGTGTTATATTAATGTGCATCAATGATTCAACCGTACATAATTGAAATTGACAGAGTCGGGACCATGGGGAATGGCCCAGATCAGAAACTAGTCTATGACCATTATCCAGATTTACAGGAGGATAATGCATTAAAGAAGTATGCTTTAGTTAATGATGTATTCTATACATACATGGAAAGAGTTTTGAAGGGAGAAAAGGATAAAAGATTATCTGAGGATGCAGAGAATACTATTGGATTGTACAGTTCTTGGTATATACAATTCCAACACTTTACCTATATTAGAACTGAGGGTTTTGAGGGGAAGCCATTCATGCTACCCAGATATCCATCAAATAAGTTGATTGTATTGGAATTTTCACGACAAAACCTTAATGCTTTCAGGACGTATAAGAAGAGATGGAACAAGGGAAATATTAAACTTCCTTGGGCAATTGGAAGATATTTTTGCTATAGTGAGGAGGTGGCTAGATATTCAGAGAGGGAATTAAGATATTATGGCTTTGAAGAATTTGAACTAGCAAGACAGTTTGATCCTTTCCACAAGATCCAAAGAACCATTGATTCTAAATTTAAACATCAAGTGCACATTGAGGACAACTGGTCAGATTGCAAAGATGACAGAGAAGTAAGGAAAAGAGCACACAAGAGGCTAACAGTAGAACAAATAAAAACTATGGGGGAAATCTATGTGCCTCTGGAAATTAAAGATGATAATGAATTGTTACATCATAGCTATAAGAGTGCCAGGCTTGTTCCTATTGGAGAGCCTGATTGGTCACAACCATGGAATACATCTTTGGATACATTATCCAAACTGGTCATTTTGTTTTCCAAGACATGGTTAAAGGACAAAATAGAAGAACTCAGGGCCAAAGGAATTGAGCCCACATTTCCAAAGAAAGGTAAGAAAAGAGTAAGGGAGCATCAAGATGAGCTCCAATGCTTCTATGAGAAGAAGAGGAGGGTTGTAGAAGCAAAGATTATTGAAAAGGATAAGAATGTGATCCTAATGGATCCATATGCCTTAGGGGTGATAGTGGCAGTATCATCAGGCACATTTATAGAAATAGAGTCATTTGGTCATGGCACCAGTGTAGAGCAGGCTCAGGCTATTAAAGGGTCAATAGGGCAGAAAATCATGAAGGCAATAGTAGTGGAAACATCAAAAGGAGAAATATCAAAACAAAGTGATGTTATAGGTGCACAACAAGTAGGTGCCAAATTGTGGAGCATACCTAGTCAGGCCACATCAGAAGAAAAAAGACAAACATATGCAAAGGTTAAAACAGAATTGGCTAAAGAAAAGCTGCAAGAGTCAAGATTGCATGAAGCCAAACAAGTAAGGGATACTATCAATGTTGCAGACGACAGCAGTGATAGTGAGGTCAAGGAGATAGATCTCGAGACAAGAAAAGAAGCTGGTATGGATGAAGAGCAATCAAGTGAATACTCTGGTGAAGAAGAAGAGCAAAATACTTAGACATATATGGAGATTGAACAAGGTTCACAATCTAAAGGAGAAAATGTATAATATAAAGCAGAGGCAATAGATCCTTTTGGTATATTAGTGTCACTTGAAATCATTAAAGAGGTGCAGGATGTAGCACACCAAATAGAGGGATCCAAGAAGGAAGGCACACCTGAAAAAATAGTAAAGTAAACACCAACCCAGGTTAAGAAGGAAACATAGATGAGTGCTATTAGTGCTGATGTGTTAGGTATTTTGAATATGTATGATGAGAATAGTGAAGAAGAAAAGAATACAACGGAAGAAAATAATACAGAGATTAAGCATGAAAAGGAGAAAGATACAGAGGAACCTAAAAAGAGCACAGGTTCACCTTCACAAATAGAACAAACAAACATGTCTGAGAAAGTGCAAGAACAAGTTGAAATAGCAGGAGAATCAATGGAAACATCAGATAAGCCTGAGGAAAGCAAGGATAAAATAGAAAGTGTTGTTGAAAGTAATATTGAACCTGAGAAGCAAATAAAAGGTGAGGGTGTGAAAAATATGGAGCAGGAAAATAAGGAAGAAGAAGAACAAAAAGAGTCTTCAGAGAAAGAGAATCCAGAGGAAGGTGATAATGAAGGAGGAGACACTGAAATAGAGGAGGATAGTAATGAGGGGGAATCAAAACAAAGGGAGGATCCAATTGCTCTAGAACAGGGCCCTCAACCTCCTCAACAACAACAAGAGGCACATATGGAACAAATAGAAATGGAGAAACCTCAAGAGGAGGTGATAGATGAAGAAAAGGCAGAAAAAGCTACCAAGGAAGTTCCAGCCTGGTTGGGTTCGGAAGTCAGGAGAGAAAAGGTAGAGGTAGAATTGGTACCTGTTGATATTAAAAGTCTATTAGGTGGTTCCACACCACAGAAAGAAAAGAGAAAAGCCAAAACCATGTCAGCCATACAAAGAGGTCCTTCTGGATCTAGAATGCTAAATCTGGCTATACCACAAAAAGACAAGTCCAAAGGAGAAATATCAATAGAAGATTATAAAATACTTAATATAGATCTTGGCCACAGGACAAGGGAACAACATATACATGAGTGGGAGGACATGCATCAAACCACTGCAAAGATATTGAAGAAAGATAAGGATAAACATGAATACCTGAAGGGACATATTGTCCAACTACAGCAGTTTATCAAAGGGATGTGTGATCCCAGTGTCAATATACCAGAATTACCTAATGAAATGAAAATTCTATCAAGGGAAGAGGTAAAACAGATGGGAAATAAGAAAATTGAAGCCAACATTTTTGAGAAATGACTTAAAGGCTTGATACAGAAAGGAGAAGAAGCAACAAGGTAGGTAGCAACTAGTTGGGAGATAGTTTTGGCAGAGAAGAACAAATGCAATGTAATATTACATAACTGCCAATTTAGAAAATGGGAATGTAAATTAGAAATAAAGAAACTTGATGAAATAAAAGATAGAGTAGAGGAACTAATAATCGAGGGAGCTATTACTTCTCAAATGGTCAATCAGTTACCACATGGCAAATTGGAATTGAAGTATGAAGAAGAAATTCTTAAGAGATGCATCACTAACACAAGGGACCTAGAAGAGGTCACAAATAGTATGATAAGGATACATATGAAATCGATAGAGAGGCTTATTGGGCATGAATGCCTAGAAGTACTTGCATATGGAGTGGAAAAGGTGGTGAAGGAATTTAAGGCAATATTCTCACCATGTTTGGAGAACCCCATCATGTACTTAAGCATAGAAATGATTGATTCTATGATGGAAATAGGTGCCAAACTCAGAAAATATCAGAAAAAAGTTGAAGACTTGGCAGCAAAAGAGAAGAAGTTAAAAGGAGTCCAAGCACAGGAATTCACATGGGAAAAAAGCCAGGAAAGTGATCGTACTTTTATCAAAGGAGTAACAGGTAATTTTGCATAGTACCTGAGTAAATAGAAAGTATTGAAGGAGGATATGCAGGGTTAGAATGTAATTGAAAATAGTGTCGCCCAAAGTCAACAAACAAGAGAAGGTCAGCGGGTATCTTTATTTTGAAAAGATTCCAAAAGGCATCTTTTGAGGCAAACAAAGATACCATAAAGATATTTTGGGAAATGGTTCAGAATGGATGCACACCATTGATCTGTAAAGTTTGAATGCTAACCGTTGATTGAGTTTTTTAACCTTAGCAGTATGAAGCTTCAAATTATATATAAGAAGCTCTACTACTTGTAACATATTACACAAGGATTTTAGAATTGTAGCTTACACTTATAATTTGTCAGAGTATTGGAATAGAGAAGATATTTCTTTTAGTTTAGAAAAGGAGGTCGCCTGTGTCTGCATCAAGGAGTATGTGGAATGTCTAGTCTCCTTGTGTATCTGTAAAAATGTCTGTAAGTTTTCTAGTAATTTGATTAATGAAACAAAGGTCATTCTTACATTGTAAATCTTATATGACTTTGTGCTTTGAATACAAGTAAACTCAAAATTCTGTGTCTATTACAAAGTGTTTTCTGACTCTTACTGGTATTTGAAGTATTATTCTTTGAAAGCTTGCAATCTCTTGTGTATGTTCATGAAAATGTTCAGGAATTTACATTTGAAGATTTAAATGTGTTGATTTGATCAATTTACTGTATGCTTTAGGACGTGAGTAACAAAACATTTAAATCATGTAGTGAAATGATACTTAGTTTGATTTTTACTAACTTTTCTCCAACAACTAAAATTAATTAGCTTAAATGTAGAAATCTGAAGAAAATTGTCTTGCATTCAAATAAAGAATAAGGAATTACATTGATATTTGGCAATTTTCATATTAATTTGAAAGACAAAATTTGTTTCATAGAGATTCATACAAAGTTTTGTATTACAATAGTGAATTTATGCAAAAGAATGAATAATTTGTTGATATTTGCAACAATTTGCATAGTTTGAGTCCAGTAAGTCATTGATTATCTTAATTCACGTAAGGCCCCTTGAATATTACAGTTTCATATCAACCTGTTGAATTGTCCATAAGGTCAAGACCTGACCATACAGAAACTTGAGATTAAGAATTCTTAGTTAATTCTTCATATCTTTCAAGATAGCTAAGGTTTATTTTGTGAATTTTAACTTTTGTTATGAATGTGTAAAAACACTCATCAACAAGTATGTTTGAGGCTAGAAGTTTTCATGGCTTGGTGAGTTTCTATAGGAAGTTCATCAAAATTTTAGTGGAGTATGTACACCAATCACCGAGACAATGAAGGGTGATAGGAAGGATTTCTAGTGGAATGTTGCAGGTGAAAAGATCTTTCAGTTGTTGAAGAATAAGGTGACAAAACAGCCTATGTTGGCATTTCTAGACTTTGGCAAAGTGTAAATCAAGTAGATTGTGATGCTAGCGGTAGTGCAATTGGGGATGCTAAGTTAAGAAGGTAGACCCATTTCCTACTTCAGTGAGAAACTAAATGAAGCAAAGAGGAAATATTCAGTTTATGACCAATAATTCTATTCTATAGTGCATGCCTTAAAAACGTGGAGGCATTTCTTACTATCAAATGAGTTTGTATTGTACACAGACCACCATGCCTTTAGGTACATCAACAGTCAAGGTAAGTTAAACTAGAGACATATGAAATGGGTGGAATTCTTACAAAGTTATTCTTTTGTCTTGAGACATAGGAGTGGTAAGTCGAATAGGGTAGCAGATGAATTAGTTAAGGGTCAGTGTTGTTGGCTTTGATGCAATGAAGGGATTGTATCCTGATTTTAAGGAAGCATGGAAATCTAGTACAAATCCAATGGAGCGAGATAGGACACCATGGCTGGAGTATTTCATCCAAGATGGCTTGTTGTTCAAAGGACATAAATTATGTATACCTAGACATTCCATGAGAGAGAATCTAATAAGAGAAAAGCATAGTGGAGGCATGAGTGGACATTTGAAATAGACAAAACCTTGGCACAATTGAGTAAAGGTTATTTTTGGCCTGGAATGAGGACAGATGTGAGGAGATTGGTACAAGGTTGTAGAATTTGCCAGCATGCTAAAGGAGCACAACAAAACATAGGACTGTATCAGCCATATATACCAGAAAGACCATGGGAACGCTTAAGTATGTATTTTGTTTTGGGATTGCCTCGAAAATAGAGAGGTAATGATTCTATTTTTGCTGCAGTGGATAGATTTTAAAAGATGGTTCATTTCATACCATCTTAGAAAATCAGTGATGCATCCCACACAATTGCATTGTTTTTCAAAGAAGTACTTAGACTGCATGGATTGCCTAAGAGTATAGTCTCTGATAGGGACATAAAGTTTGTTAGTCATTTTTGGTGTACATTATGGAAGAAGATGGGCACTGAATTGGGACCCAGTTCATCCTACCATCCCCAAACTGATGGACAAACTGAGGTTGTGAACAAAAGTTTGGGAAACTTGTTAAGATGTCTAGTGGGATACAAACCACATCAATGGGATCTTATCTTGGCACAAGAAGAATTTGCTTACAATAATTCAATAAATAGAAGTATAGGAAAGAGTCCATTCCAATTAGTTTATGGTTATAGTCTAGGAGGTGTTGATGAGCTAAGAGATAGTGCAGATTTGAATAGGAAGAGTGTTGTAATAGAAGATTTTGTAGAATACATTCACGAGGTTCACAAGGAAGTGAAGAAATAGTTGGAAAAGAGTGCTAGCAAATACAAAGAATATGTTGATATGCATAGGAGGGAACAAGAATTTTAGGTTGGAGACTTAGTTTTGGCACATTTGAGGAAAGAAAGATTTCCACAAGGAACATACAATAAGTTGAAATTTAAGAAGATAGGCCCATGCATGGTGTTGCAGAAGTTCTCATTCAATACCTATGAAATTGAGTTACCAGCAGGGATAGACATATCTCCTATTTTCAATGTTGCTGATCTATACAAGTTCCATTAAGGAAAGACGAGTTTACAAGGGGGTATAGACTCACCTTTTCCTGATGCACAAGGCTGGATAGATTAGTTACTTGCAAAGAAGATGGATGAAGTGGATAGAGTGTTTAACTCTAGAGTAGCTAAATAGACCAGAGGCAATGACTGTTGGAAGCTTCTAGTGTTGTCATTGATGTCAACCTCTAACAGTTGGTTCACTTGGTTTCCAAGTGCTTTTAAGAAAATTTGAATAAAAAGGTGTGTAGTGTGATAGAGGTATGGTCCATGTTGTGCTCCACATTTCTTCATAATTTAAGATAGGATTATGTGGTTTGGAAGTGATTATCAGAGGTGTTCAAAGGTGTTATATCCAGAGCTTCAGGTTCTAAATCATACTGTAGTAGAAAATGAGTTTTGATAGAGTGTCTGCTTGTGAAGAAGGTTGTCTAGGAGAAATGAGATTGCTCTGCATTGAGGTTTCTTGTCCTACGGATCTGGGAACATGCTTATATTGTCTGTATCTACTTTCCCTTGAAGTTTATAGTGTTAGGTTGCTCCACAAGTTCAGTTCTTGTGTTGGAGTTCAGTAGTAGTGCATCTTGATGTGCAAAATGAAGACATTATTTGTTTTAGCCAGTTACGACAGTGTTGCAGAAGATTTTGATGATGCTGGAACATTCTGGAAAGATGTGTGGATACTATGGAGTACTTCTTTATGGTTTGCATGATGTTTTTGAACTTGGAGAGGTGTACATGTGGTCGCTTGTAGAGTTAGTTCAGGTTTGGTCGACCTGGCTTGCTAGTACTATTTATGGAGGTACCTCAAGGATTGTGGATGTGATGAGAAACATGGTGATACAGATTTGGGTCCTAGTTAAACCTTGGCATGGTCCACCTTCACTTCTTTCCACTGCAGAAGTGTTTGGTGATGATCTATTTTTTGTGATGCACGTTTGAGGTGCACACGTTTCATTAAGACCAACCTAATTGAGATTGTTTTAAGTCACAGATGGTATAACTGCAAGGTGAAGTTTGAGTGGAATGTGGAAGAGAAGATGATGCAAATGTGAATCAAGGGTGATGAATTGAGTGCGAGCTTAAATGCTTATGACTCCTAGATGCAATGAGTAGATGGTGTCTATATTTTAATTTGATTGAAGTTGCTAGAGGCAGTGAGCCAAAGGTTGCAGATGGCATAAAGTTGCAGTGGTGGATTTCTTCTATTGTTTTGAGATAGTGAATCTCTCTATAACAATCCTCTTCTATTCCTCTCTCTTGTAGACAGTGAGTCCTTCTGGAAGTGAGCCTTTCTTCTGGGCAGTGAGTCTAATTGTATTTGGTGTTGCTATTCATATATATGTGAGCTAACCATGATTTTTCCCTTCTTAGGTTTTCCCTGTAAATCTCGTGTTCTTATGTGTTTGTATGTGTTTGCATTGATGCTTCATATGTTTATATTCTACTAATGCATAATAAAAGTTTGAAGGCTAACAAGGGTAAAATAGTATTGAAAGTTTAATATTTTAATGTACAATCGATTCACCCCCCTCTTAGTTGTCCTATGCATCTAACAAGGACTACATGGAATATTTGGTCAAATGGAAGAATAGATCTACAAATGAAGCTTCTCGGCTGAGTGCTGCAGAACTTGTAAAGTATGGGATTCAAGTTCTAAACTTGCCAAAATGTTCTTGAGTTTTCAACTCATGAAACATTTCAGTTACCCAGTGTGTCTGATGTAGGAGCATCCAGGTGTAGGAGCACACACAACACTGAGAGGGGGGGTGAATCAGTGTAGTTAAAAACTTTATCATCTTTCAAACCTTTTGATAAACTTGGATTTCACAATTACAGAATTTTCAAACAGATATGAAAAATATACAAAATATCAACACATAAAAATTTGACACAAAATATTCCCGAGTGGAAAACCCTCCTGGGGTATAAAAACCACTCAAACTGCCTCACTGGCTTAAATGATAAAATTTGGGTTTACAATGGTCTCACTAACAAATACAATTCTACCTCACTGGCATATTGTTCTTCTCTGCATGTCTCACTAACTTTCAACATCAAAATTTCAATGAAAAGGACAACTCAGGGGGTTTCCCTATTTCAATAATAACAATACCTTATTTCTCCCTTTTAAAAAGAATCAAACAAATAAATTTTTTCTTTGCAACACAATTCCAAAATCAACTCACAATATCATAAACTCTCTCACTGCAAAATTGAAAAATTAACCTTCTCTGAAAATGATTATCTTTCAAATCTTCAATCTTCTCTGAGAAACTTCAACCTTGATTGCATCATCCCATCAACAGAATTATTATTCTGCTTCTTTGATCATAAAAAACTTTCAATCTTGATTGCACCATCACACCTGCAAAAATTCATCTCATAACAAAATCTCCCATCCTCTGAAAACAAATCTCTCTCATTCTCAAAAACTCTCTCAAAACTCCTAAACTCAAAATACACTTCATCTCACCTTAAAAAGCATTGTATAATTTTTTATTTCTATATTAAAAGTTTCCATTTTCAATATCTCCTTGTCGATTCACATTCCACAATGAAAATAAATATCCTTTTATGAGATTTCCATAAAAAAAAACTTCTAACTTTCCAACTTCTATCTTTGCTATCACTTAAAGATAGAAACAAGTTTACTTTCTTCTTTTCCATAGCACAGAGGCCGTCAATTTTACACTATACAATCTACGTCACAGTTTAAAACACAACCACTGGATGTGATAATCCCGCCAACTGTCAATAAAATGTGGAGCGTTGATCTGTGCTTCTCGCTAGTCGTGAGCACCCATTACTTGGTGACCGGTCACCCTAGGCATCGGGGCCGGTAAGAACTATGACAATGTGACCCTTAAGTTGTCACTTAAGTGACATAAACCTTCCAAGCCGGTCAACTAGCAATTAAAACAAAAGTGTATGACGTTTATTTTAAGAGCTCTTGGGATATAATTTGTGATCTTCTATTTAGAGATGTGTGAGCTCACACAAGAATATTTTGCCCCAAGTATGAACCAGAAATACACTTTATGATCAAGACACATAAATTGCATTAATATAAATTAACACAGAAAGCATGACTTGAACCTTGAAGCACCCTTTTGATATGTCATATGATCATCAATTTTCAAGTAGGTTCTTGAAATCCTTATGCATTTTAAGCAACACTTCAAATCAAAACATCTAATCCAACAAGATGAATTCTCTGTAACTGATCCAAATTCATTAAAAGGCAACTCCACAACACTGCATAACCAAACATGATATGTACCTCTACACTGCATAACCAAGTATGAAATGCACCTACCAACCATATTGAAGATCAATACTATGTCTTGTCATGACCAACATATGATGAGAATGAATTCTCATGAACAACATAACCTCCACTAAAGTAAATATCAATTATGAAGATAAAATCCTTGCTTGAACAAGCATCTTGTGAAAACAACATCCTGATACATGATCAACTGTGGTCAACTGTGAAATGCAACATCAAATGTCCCTGATATATCTGAAGTATCACTACCATTATTACCAACATTTTGACATCAATGAAAAGACAATATGCTCAATATAAAAGTGCTACACCAAGTCCACAAGCATTCCTCATCAACTAAAAAGATTTCTTGTTTTCATGCTTGTTTTCTTCTTGTTTTGTTACAGGAGCAGAGGATCAGATTTTTAGAGCTTTCATTTCAATTCTGTTAGAAGTTGTCATTCTCCCTTGCCTTTCTGTACACTTTATGTTTCATTGTTGACCGCCTAGCCCCAGTTGCTAGTCAGTTAAGTTACAACTTGAGACTTCAAGCATCATACTTAATCGCCCCCTTTGTCCTAGACTCCTGGTTGTTTGTGCATCGCGATGAATATGGGCATGACACTTGGCATCTTTGCGCAAGCTACCTAGCTTTGTACTTTGTCATGGCTGTGCTTTCGCACAATGTTGCCATCTGGCTATGGCCACACCGGCTCGTGAACGTCAAACAAAGGTAGGGATTTGATTGTACATTTTCTATTGGTTGCACACCATCACATGGACAGCCTGTTAGAGATGAGTCGACACTGAGCCATTGTGAAATTGTGACACCTATCTAGCAGACCCTCAATCTTTGTCAATAAAGGAAAAGTCTAGCATGCACTTCTTTACTTGGTAGCGCATTCACATAGAGGGTGGTTGTCAGAACCAAGTTAGCTCTATGATGTTGCGATAGGTTGCCATGTGTACAAGGTCAGCCAAAGGACTTCAAAGAATGGTATTAGTGCATTCCACATGGACGTAGAGTGCATGATTGCAACATCAACTAGGTAGGACCTGATGAGGGGCACACTACTGTGAATTGTCGACACATGGCAGAATCTAAATGGAGACTTTGATAAGTCATTTTTCTAGGATGAAGCTGATTGGTCAAGGATTTTCTCAGATCTCCCGAACTATTATGCACCATTGATTTAGCTGAGATTTGTCGATCAAAGGTGTTGATTGCCAATCATTGATTGACACGAGTCTCATTCACATTTGGTAGCTACTTCAAATGCTTATAATAGAGGAATTTCATTCCTGGAACAGGGGTCGAATGACTCTGGACTTTGGATAACGAGTTTTTGAGGATTTATAACGAGTTCTTGGTTTTAGTCAAGATCTTTTTTGCAGATCCCTAATCTGAAATGATTGTAAGGCTTAGGCCAATGTATGTATGAAGATCACTATAGTCTTATTGTAATGTTTCTATTGCATATGAATAAAGAGTTGCATGTTCTTGTCATTGTGTATTGTTTATTTTACTTCCTAGTTTAGTAGCTTGATAAAGTTCCTAGACCTTGACCTGCACCATAATAGTGGTACTATGGAGAAGAGTAGTAGTGGTGAAAGTGGTAATGGTAGAGGCCAACGATTCTATGGTAGAAGTGTGGGTGGAAGTAGCTTGACTAGTGACAATAGATAGTGTAAGCTTAGCACAAACCACTTGTAAAGTCTCTAATGCAAATGGCTTGTTAGCAATAAAATCATGAAACATATGTATACAAGTTATTCAAGATTTCCCACATTACCCAAACTAGCTAATTTATATGTAATGTTTTTGTTGTTCACATGAGCATCATGATCATAATCCTCATTATTTTTATTATGAGCATCATAATAGACTTCATTTTCGTTAGTTTGGGTCATGATAGGTTTAGACAAGTACTCCTAATCAATGGAAGATTAGGGCCTCGAGTAGCTCATGGCATAAATAAAATATAGGAAAATAAAACTCAAAAACACACTATTAGATTCAAAATTAGAAATATCAATGATAATATTAGATCTAAAAGTGAAAGCCTAGAATAAATGGTGAAATAGCTATTTTAGGAATGTAAATGTGAAGAAAGATAGTGCCACTTAGCTCTAAACTTGAGGATGGATAATTCTGATTCAACCTTGAATCTAGATATCTCAGAGAAAAAATGGGTCCTCGTAGTCAACAAAATGTTTCACAACTTGTGCTAGATTTTGTTTTTTCTGACATCAAGTCTATGGGTCTAGATTAAATTTGTGATCGTAGATTTGTCCTCTATGTCTAGATGTGACTTTTTGCAATTTGGAATTCTACTATGGTGTTTGCCCAAATGATCTTCATTTGCTATTTTTTATGTTTGCAGGCTGATGATATTTAAAAATACCTAGAAAGGGATGTCGTTGTGTCACAAGGAGATGTGTTCTCCTAGGTCAACCCTTGGAAATGTGTACAAAGGTTCAAAGATAGCAGGCAAGGGCCCTAGAATGATATATGTAGATTTCTTAATCTTTTTAGTGGACCAAATTGAAATGTGTTGCTATTGATTGCTCCTTTAATGCTCTAAAATGAGAGAGGACATGTGAATTTTAGATGTCTTTGAAATGAATGCATTAAATGCCTTTAAATACTAATGCATAGCATAAAATTGCACCAAAAGTGTACTTAGTGAGCTTAGGGTGAGAAAATAGAAGGGGGCTAGTCAACTAAAATTTGGATTTAAATTTTAGAATGGAAAGGGTCAATTCCATGACCATGGAAATGACCCTAGGTGGATAAATAGTCAAATATAGGTGGCTAATAGCTATCTGGAGGTACATGTATGGATAAATGTGATAAATGAGTGGATAAGACAAATGTATTGGTGTATTTGTGTGCAAAGATAAAGTAGGAGCTAAGTACATGGGAATGTGTGTGTATATGGAGGGGTAAAAAGCTAAGGGAATGAACCCAACTTCATAGAAAATTGCACCTTTTATCAATATGTACATGTATCAAGGCATTTCCTCAAAATAAACATAAAACTAAATAAAAAATGGTATGGGTATCCAAATTTCACCCTTATGCTATATCATAGAAACATATTTAAAATTATTAAAAAAAAGGGCACAATTCTTTTAAGGGAAAAAATAAATAAATACTTTAAAATTGAATGACAAGCAAGCATGAACCTATCATAAACTTAAAGAGTTGGCCCAAAAACCAAAATATCATTATCATAAAAACATGTCAAATTAGAAACGGGCATTTCCAGAGGAAAACAGTGCAACGAGAGAAAAGAAGCCATCTCAATTTGATCATTGTCTTGCAATTTGTCTTGTGCAATTGATGTCTCACGTTATTTTAAGGAATTTTTGAGGTGGGTATCTTCATAATATACACTCTTTCCTCCAAACTACTACAGGCTTAAATACATTTTAATATATTATCTTTTATAATGTTGATAAAATACAAAACATGCAACAAAAGTGTATTCAAAGATAACCATCACTACAATTAAAAAAGAAAAGAAACTTAAAGGCCCGTGATTAGTTTAAATTAATAAAACAAAGGAATCATCCAAGTTCTAACTTGTTCACAAATAACATTTTTTTTCTGACTTTTGCAGCTCTCAGTTTTTTATTGCTCAAGTCTTTGAAAGCCACCTCAAATGGACATGATTGCAATCTGATACACAAATAACTCTTCCAATCGCAACTTTGTTTTTTAACATTTTCTTTTTCTTTATGGGAGTGTTCTCTTTTCCTTTTTACTGCAGACAAAGAAATGGATGTTAAGAAACTTCAGCAGCCTTACATTCACATTGGATTTTTCTATTATATTTTTTTCCATTAGCTGTGAAGAAGTAAAAATACTTTGGCCTATAGTTTAATTCCGGTGTAAGATAGCTTCCATAATTTTTGTGGGAAATGGAAGGTCCAGAGAATATGCTTTTTGTCTTCATATGAGATAATGGCCATTCATTGAATTGTCAGGTTTCTTCTTGTTTTTCAGTACAAGTTGCAGTGAAGACTACTTTTTGGACTATAGAATGTGGCACTGGACATTGAGCTAGTGGATCTCACTGTATCGACATTCCTTGAGTAGCTTGTGAGAAATGTTTGCCTCTTTCTGGCACACAATCATTATATAGGTATTAACTGCAGTATGCTACAAGAAATGTCTATAAATGCTTTCAAGGGAAGGATGACTATCTAGATGTGTTAGAGAATAATGAATAATTGTATAAGTGAGTGCTGGCAGTTTACTTTTATGCTGTCAATAAGAGTTATAGTTGTGTCAATTAATTATAGTTACGCGTCAATAAATCCCAGTTAGGTGTCATGTTAGATTGCTGTTTTGTAGGGAGTTGTTGAACTTCTCTCCTATTATAAATGTAATCTTTTTTATTGAATAAAATAGAATAATTTTGGCAGCAGTTTTATTCTCCAATAAGATGAAATTCAATGAAAACCCCATGGAGTAAAATAGAACTTAATGCAACGTGAATGATTGGATTGGATTTTTGTGCAAGTGACTTTTTTTATGTTTGTGCATGGGTTACTATTTGAATACTACTTTCATGGAGTTTTTTAAAATCGATAAGTAAATTTTGGTTTTTAAATTAGTGTACAATGGTGAAATTCATATATTTGTCAAATGGTTTATGGTTTGTTAGTGAAGTCAGATGACTTATAAGAGTCTCCCAGGGATCAAGTCTTGTTGAGTGCAATGGTCATGGCAATTTAAAGGGATAAGGTCGAGATCATGTCTTGGTGACTTTAGCAAAATGGATACCCCTCAATCCTTGGCTCTTAGTTGAAAGAGGTCAAGTATTCGTGCAACTTTGATGTGTGCTCCTAATATGAATTTTTGCAAAAATGATCAGAGGTTGTTACAAATCTCTCAGCAAAAAGAAATTACATAATTATTTGATTTCCCATTTAGTTTTATGCCTACCTTGTTGGAATGTCCCAAATATAATTGCATATCACCCAGTGGCAAACTCTTATGTTAGGTTTTGCTCATGCTCCAATTCCTATCCATCCCTATTTCTCCCACTCATACTTATTCATACACATTTGTCATGTATCTCTCATTTATTACATCCCATTTGCACTTACCTCAATAAATTTGCTTCTCGCCTCAAGATTATCATTTCACTACCCAAGTTAATACTTGGGACCAATCCCACAATGCGTAGGAATGAACCTCATATTAAAAATTTTAAATTCAAATTCCATGATTCTCATACCTTCCTATTAGCTATTATGAGCCAACATAACACATGTTTATGTGACAATGTTGCTATGTATTGGTAGTTAAAGACATTCAATGTTCCATTTATTAACATGTTGAGAAAGGAGAAAATTATTAGTGCACACTTCAATTTCTAAAAAGATGAAATCAAATCTACATCGATTGCATAAAGACCACTTATATGCTAGTGTAATGTTGTCTTTGACCCTTCACTTAGAGTCATAAAGTTGGTTAGTCCAGGGGTCTAACCTAAGAGAACTTGACCCTAGTGATCCTGTAGATTCCTTTAAGGTGTTTATGAACACAACAGTCTTTACAAGTGCATCAAATATCAGAGATCAAAGTGAACAAGTTTTAAAAGTGTGTGCTTTAATAGTACAAATCTACACATTGGGAATTGAATTTGTGGCAATTAGGATCAAACCCATCATGCTTGGGATCAACCCTCAATGTTTTTTGTGCTTACTTAGATTCCAATACATCCATCAAATTGAGAGCAATAAATTTATGTACCTTAGCGAATGATTCCAACATGATGTCAATATAAATTCTCCACCATTGTTCCTAGAGCTAAGTACCCCTAACCCTTGCATCTAATTTTTTATTATTCATTGCAATTATCGAATCCTAGCTCTAATTAGAACTCTAGTTAATGGTTTTCTTATTGATTGCATTTATTTAATTAGACAAGATTTATGTAAATGAAATTTTATTCCCTTATATTTTTGAACCTAATGTATCCTACACCCACTAAGGTTTTTCCCTAAGGTTTATTCTTCTTTGCAATTAAGTTTTCATATATGTGTTTTTTATTGTTTCATCATATTTTCACATCTCATTAGGGTTTATATTCCTTCCTTTTTGTGCTTCATAGCTATGTCTTTCTTTTAGGGTGTGTGATCCCTTGTGTGACCTTGGTTTTTCCCACTTTAGCTACCTGTAGATTCACTTTAAAAGGGTTTCATTTTCAGATCTAATATCTTACTAATATTTCTTAATTTTTAAAAATGAGAGTGATTTATGTTTCCTTATCCTTTCCTTTCTCATATCCATATTGCTTTGTTTATACCATGAGCTACCCAAGATCCTAATTTTCCTTTAAGATAGAGTGCTTACTTAAACCTTACTATAGCTATAAACTCCAACAATAATGAGGCCCATTCTAAGGCTCATATTGAGAAGAATTTAAAAGGACATGATGACCTTGACATGATTATGACCATGATGCATATGTGGCCAAACAATATCTTGCACTTGGTGGAAAATTGCTTGTGGATGCACTTATGATACTCAATTTCCTCAACAATTGATCACTACCTTGCACTAAGCATTAGTAAATGCCTCATTTAATATAGATATTCTTCATGGCATAGAATATTTAATGGCCTTTTCTAGTGGTATCCTCTCATCCTTCATCCTCTTCCAAACCTTCTCCCTCCATGACTACTACTACTCATGGTGTTGCTCCTAGTATCATCCATACCTATCCATACATACTTCTAATTCCTCATCTCCTCTCACCTCCATCAGTATTCCACTATCATCTCATTCATCCATACACATACTTACAAGTGTTATTCCTCCTTCCTATCCTATGTCTCACACTATTGCCCCCTCCTATCCCAAGTCCACTATGTTATATAATGTGGTCTGTCCTATGGCTATGGCTTTGCCTCCCCTTACATGTTCTCGTGACACTCCTTATAGTGTCTCACATGCCCCTAGCATTACCCTTGTCTCTACATCTGCCTTGGATACACTATTACAAGACATGACAATCTTAAGAAGCAAGTAGATGATAATAATTATGCTATCACATATAATCATCTACATCATTCACATCCTACTTTTGAAGTGATTACATTTTTGTTGCCTCTAGGGTTTGGTACACAAAGATTTGAGTACAATTGAAAGTGTGATCCTAACATCAACATCAACATCAATTTGTTGGGATCCCATAGTATTGTGTCCCACTTTTTGGCCTAAGTGGGACACTCAAAATTAACTTTTTTTAGCATTTTCAATTTGTGTTAATTATAGTGAACAAATGGTCAACAATTTGACAATGATGTGAACTAAAGAGTTGTGGCATTTTCTATGTAGATTCAAATTCAAATTTATAAAAAAAAATTTAAAGAAATATTTCTATCATTTTTATTTCCATTTTTCAATCAATTTTTTTATATTATTTTTATTAAGTGACATTATTCTATAATGCATAAATTTCACTATAAATACAAACTTTCCACAATTCCTTGGAATTAGATCATTAACTCTAATATCTAATGCATAGAATTATTGTATAAGTTTTTATAAAATATTTTATTTATTATTATTTTTTAATTATTACTAAAAAAAAATTAGACCTATATTAATCTATAAAACATTTCTCTTAAGTATGTGTCAAAATTAAATTTCTCTTTTCTCATTGAAATAAAGACATCCATGTGGAGTATTGTGCATTTTTTTTATTTTTTTCTAACAATGTTTGTTGTTTTTCCAATGTCTTGAATAGAGGTCATTGTTTTTCCAAAACGGACTTGCATTCATTATAAAATTAAAAAATTTATACTATTAAAAAACATAATACATATTATAATTTTTGGAAAGCTAACACTAAGGAATCATACATAATTAAAAAATAGAATTTCTAAATGGTTTATTTGATCCCCCAAAGGGTGAAGCAAAATTGTTTTTTTGTTAGAATTTTGATAGGTGTGGAGGAGACTTTGTTGAGGGTTTGAACAAAGACTAGGGGGTTCTATCCAAAGAGATTTGATCTAAGGGGGTTTCATCTAAACACCTTCAATCAAACCCTCTTATATAGAACCCCTCAAGGCTTAAATCATTAATTTTTCTGAAGAATACATGATTTCAAGAAAGAAATCAGGATGTACCATAAGTGGGACACACTATTGTGGTTCATTTACAATCTTTTAAATTAGGATGATTATCTAATAGGAATTTCAGACTTGTTTTGTGAATCTCATCTTGCAGATCTAGAAGATAGACTAGAGGATGTGCATTTCCTCTTTGATGATAATCATGGCACTATTGTTATAAGTTCCATTTTATCTTTGGAGATTGTTGATTATGAGTTTCCACTTTGTATTGATTTGTCACACTCATTAATTAGGCATGTAGTTCCTGATTTTATTGTGGCATCTTCTAATTGTGACATGTGGACACCTATACATCTTTTAGAGGCATTCATTATGAGACTTCCTACTTCACAAGTTCTTCAACATTCAACATTGGAGTAATTTATTTCTAAGGGAAGAAATGCCATTTTCCACAAGTGGATCATCTTCAACATTCATGTTCAGGCATCCTCTTCTAGTACAGGAGATTCTACAGTGTGGGAGGATTTCATAATCTCTTTCTTTCCCTCTTATGGGGGACTTTTTATATTAGTGATGGACTTTGTTGTATGTGATTCATGTCGAATCTACTTTCATTACTTGTATATATTTGTTTGTATTTTTCTTTCTTTTGGAGAGGGTTTTTTCCCACTAGCTTTTTCCCTTTGCTCCTTTTCTGAGAGTTTCTTGTTAGTAAATGGGTACCTGATCAAGCCTTATTGTTAGGATCCATCTACTTCTTTCCTTTTTAGCTTGTGTATAACCTCCCTAAGTTACACTTATGGGGGGTATTGGTGTAATTTACACCTTTATCATAAGTTTATTAGGTAGAATTAATTAGGATTTTATTTCCTTTTATTAGTTTCTTATCCTTGTGACTTGTATCACAAGATAAGATTGTTTTTCTTTCTTTTCCACTTTATCTATTATTGGCAAATGTGGATGTATATTCCTTTTGTATTATTCTTTTGTGATTAATGAAATTATTATATTAGTAATTTTGACATTTTTTCCTCTAGTTTTTCTGCTATTGTGGGCAAGCTCTCTTTGGTAGAAGAGTTACTACAGGTGATCATAACTCTATCACAACTCTATAAATGAAACTATCACCCCAATATCAATGTTTAAGGAAACCTATAAACCTTTGTTCTTATCAACATTATTAGTAAACAATCAATACAAATATCCATGGATTCATTTAAGAATTTGGTTAAATCATCCTTAACACACACCCTTTTGTGCAACAAAACCAAATAAAAATGGTTGGGCTCATGCAAGATAACTCAACACAAGGGTTTTATTATTTTATCTAAAATTAGTGGGTTGAGTCAATAGACCAGGAAACTAGACCCACATGAGAATTTGAAACTAAGCTTATTCATAAAGATATATAACTGAAACCTAGAAACTAATTTTGAATTTAGTATTGGAAAAAATGGCAAAAATGGCAGAGAGGAGCGAAAGGCATGAAAAAGAAATGGAAGGTGTCGATCTGAAGAATGAGGAGGCTTTGGAGCAGAATGATGATTCTCACTCTAGACGAGCATTAGGTAAAACAATTAATGGAAAAGAGGGTTTAGGTTCTTCCTCATGGGTTGAAGATGCAGAAAGTGAATTCCCTTTTGAGAAGATTTAAGAGAGGGCTCAAGCAGAGTCTTGGTGCAAACAACCAAGTAGAACCAGATTCTTTGATCAAGGCTATAATGGTGGGCGCAAGCGACTTTAGCAAGGATACAAGCATCATCACACACAAGGATTCAATAAGTATTGGAAAGAAAATCACAATCCTCTCGCAAGATAGAGGTGGATGCCCTTCCAGGGGTGGAGAAACCCTAGGACTTTTGGAAAGAGAGGTATCGGTAAGGAGAACACTGCGAAGAGAGGTTCTACCTAAGTCAAGGAAATAAGAAGACAATGGTACTGAGTTCCAAATTGCTCGGCCCTTCAATAGATCAATTGGAAAAAATTGGTTTAACTGCAAGATGGTTTGGATTAAATTTAAATTGGGATGGTTTAATCCACTGGTGGCAAGAGCAATGGGGAGAGGACTTGAGTTTCAAAGCTCTGGCTAATGGTTACTTTTTGGTTATTTGCCCTTCACCTATTGTCAGAGCAGAAATCATGGAAGGGATTTAGCTGATGGATGGATTTGGATTTTACATTCACAAATGGGAAGTTGGGTTTGATCCCCTTCTCCATCAGATGGAATTTGTTCAAGATTGGTACAAACTATCCAATCTACCTTTGGAATTTTAGCAATATGGTATTTTGGAAGAAATAGGGAATTACTTGGGCAAATATATTTGTGTGGAAGAATGGTCTGAGTGAGATGACATTAAAACATATGTTAGGTTATGTGTGGAAAATAAGCCCTATGAACCGTGCTAGAAGGAGATAGAAATTTACACAGATTGGGGTGTTTTGAAGCAATCTTTGGTTTATGAGCCTAGGCTGGATGGTTGTCTATTGGGAGCCTTAGGGTGGTGATATTAGGATCTGCCCTCTAACTTGGAGTGTAAGGAGAACATGGATCCAACTCCTAGAGATCTCAGCAGTGAGGGTTCAATTGGTAATGTCAAATAAAACAAGATTGTGTCTTTGAAAAATCTGACCAATTCAAGGGAGCCTGTCAGTCCCAAGGAACCCTCGGGTGGGAAATGCAACTCAATTTTCCTGGAGGTTCATGAGATGGATCAGGAGGTGGACTCAAAGGGGAAAAATTCTTGGGATCATTTGGAAAACCTGAATAAGAAATTTTTTGTAACCCTAGAATTGTTGAAGCCAAATGTGCAAGAAGAAGATCTTAACTCTTTAATTGAAGTCAGAAAGGAAATAGTAGAATTGGTAGAGGCTGCTAAAAATGGTTCTTTCAATATAGAAGATGAAGGTCTAGAAGGAAACTGGATGGTTGACTCAAGATTGGAGAATTTGGATTGAGATTTAGAGGAAGAAGTAACCTCCCCCAAACCACTGGACCTTCACAATTTCCTAGCCAGAGAACATTTGGCTTTAGGGGTTTTGGGAATTGGGTAGAAAGAGGCTTCTAAGCTCTCTCCTGATTGTGGAGAAAATAAGAAAAGAGGACAAAAATCAAAGCAGGAAAAGTTAAAATGGGATGGTGAAGCCTATGGTCAACTGAAGATCAATGAAATAATGAAAGTAGGAAAGGGTAGAACCCTTCCTGAACAATAATGAAAATCACATCCTGGAACATTAGGGGCTTAAACGCCCCTAACAAAAGATGCCTTTTTAGGCATCATCTAGAGTCTTCTCAGTCAGACATCTGCTTAGTTCAGGAATCAAAATTAGGTCAATAGGAGAGAAAGAGTGCCTTAGCAAGAGTTTGAAGCTATGGAAAATGTCAAGAGTCAATGCTATCAGTGCTTCTAGAGGACTAATCACTCTATGGTGGCCACAAAATGTGATGTTAGAAGAGGTGGCTTCAAGCAATGGTTGGATTGTGAGTAACGTAAGAAGTCTAGCTTCCAACCTTTGTTTTTTACTAATTAATGTCTATGGCCCCAATTCCTACATTCAAAAAAAGGAAGTTTGGTTAGAGTTAGATGCCATATGCAATAATCCTACTTTTGAGTTTTGCATTTTGGGGGGTGACTTTAATGCCATTTTAAGAGCAACAGATAAAAAAAGGGGTGTAGGCAGGAAATTGTAATCTCAGATAGATTTTGAAGCATTTGTTGAAAGAAATATGTTGTTAGAAATACAAATGCGCAATGGTATTTTTATTTGGACAAATAGGAGACAAGGATTCAATAGTATAGCAGAAAAGTTGGACAGATACATGTTCAAAGGGGACATGAGCAAGTTCCCTTTCAGCCTAGAAAGCAAGATTTTGCCTTTGTCAGGCTCTGATCATTATCCTATTAGCCTGGAGATAGCAGGAGAAAGAAAACCAGCAAGATGCCCATTTAAGTTCAAGAACATATGGTTTAAAGACCCAAATTGCCTAGAACGGATCAAACAATGGTGTTCAAAGTGTAACCTAGGGGGCTCAAAAATTTTCAATGTTGTAACCACACTAAAATTGATCAAACAAAATCTGAAGTTGTGGAACAAGGTGTACTTCAAGAATATTTTTGAAGAAAAAATGAAATTAGACGAAGAATTGTTGTCTTTAAATGAGACAATTCTAAAGGAAGGCATGGACAGAGATAGTTTCAATCAAGAAAAGGAGTTGATGAGAAAACTGGGGGACGTTTTAGCCAAAGAAGAAATTTTCTAGCATCAAAAGTCTAGGAAGGTATGGCTGCATGCTGGGGATAAGAACACTAAGTTCTTTCACAACTCAATAAGAGTTTGGATGGATATTAACATAATCACTCCTCTTTAGGCTTCGGACGGGAGAACATTGGACAAAATGGAAGAGGTGAAAACTTCCACTGTGGATTTCTTTCAGAACCTTCTAAATGATTGGGATGGGTCAAATGTGGTGGCACAATAGCCATTCCTAAATGGTATCTCGAGATTGGTCACTGAAGCTCAAAATAATATGCTGACTAGTAGTTTTTCTGAGGATGAAATAAAGGAGGCCATGTTTCAATTCCATCCTGATAAGGCTCCGGGGCCCGATGGTTTTCCTGCAGGTTTTTTTCAAAAATGTTGGGAGATATTGGGTAAAGAAGTGTCCAAGGCAATTGAAGATTCTAGAAGCTTGGGCAGGATCCTTCAGGAAGTTAAAAACACTTTCATAGCTCTTATTCCAAAAAAGGTGAAGCCAAAATATCTTAAGGAATTTTGACCTATAGAATTGTGCAACACCCTATACAAAATCCTTGCTAAGGCAGTGGCAAATAAAATCAAGAAGATCCTTCCAGATTTAATTGTTGAAGAGAAAACTGGATTTGTCCTAGGGAGATCAATTCTGGACAGAGTGATAATAGTGCAAGAAGCCATTCATTCAATCTAAAAAATAAAAAAACCAGAAATGCTCTTTAAATTGGATATCAGGAAATCTTATGACAAAGTCAATTGGAGATATCTCTTCAAGGTTTTGAAAAAAAATGGCTTTCATAAAGATTGGCTTAATTGGATCTTTGAGTGGGTTGCTTATCCCAGATATTCAACTCTTATCAATAGCTCTCCAGAAGGATTCTTTAGTGCATCTCGAGGACTTAGACAGGGGGACCCTTTGTCTCCCTTCTTCTTTATTATTATGGCCTCTTTATTATTATGGCAGAAGCACTTGAGAGAGCATGCTTCAAGGCATGGTAGAACAAGCAAATTGAAGGCATCCAAGTCATGCATGGAATGCATGAAATCATGCACCAATAATTTGTTGATGATACTATGCTTTTTGGTATGGCTAAGGTAAGGGAAGCAAGGAGCTTCAAATTAATTCTGGATCAATACTCACTTGCGTTGGGATAGGAGGTCAATAAAGAAAAGTTAGAAGTATTCTTCTTTAATTTAGATCATGAAATGGAATTGAGAATTCTAAGAATTTTAAACTTCAAAAAGGGTTCTCTACCTTGCAAATATTTGGGTTTACCATTAGCAAAAGGTGTCCGCCCAGGGAAGCTCTGGGAGTCTCTAATAGAAAGAGTAAAAAATAAATTAGCATCTTGGAAAAGTAAATGACTTTCCTGGGCAGGTCATTTAACTATGCTCAAGGCAGTTATTGTAGCAATCTCGACCTACATGATGTATTGTCTTCCCTTATTGAGTTCAGCAAATAGAGAGTTCAATCAGAAAATGAGGACTTTCTTCTGGCAAGGTAATTCTGAGCAACATAAATCCCACTGATAAAGTGGAAACAGGTTTGTGAGAGGAAGGAGGTAGATGGGTAGGATTAAAAGATCTACTTTTACAGAATAAGGCACCAGGGGCAAAGCTGGTTTGGTCGATACATACAAAATAGGATCTCAAATGGGTAAATATTATCAAAGAAAAATACTTGGATGAAGAAGACAACAATATCTTTACTTTGAGATCCCTGCCAAAGGGTTCAAGGATCTGGAATTTCATCAAGAATTGCAAAGACTTAATCCTTAGTCAATTGACATGGGAAGTTAAAGATGGGAGCAAAGCTCTTTTTTGGGAGGATTCTTGGGAAGGTCATCCAAAAATGGAAGACAGGGTGGATTTGGAACAAGCCTAAACCATTACAAAACAAGCTTGGGGTGACAAAGTAAGGGATTACATGACCGTCACTCCAAAAAATGATGGCCTCTCTTTCCTATGGAAAAGTGTTAGGGATCTTAGATTGGATGACAAGTCAGTAGAAGCATATGAGAACGCTTTGAGTTTGCGATCGCTAAGTTTCAGACTGAGATAGGATGTTCTTAGGTGGAATGCCTCTCCCTCAGGACAATACAAAGTAAAGGATGGTTGCAAAATTTTGAGGGAGTAATTTAGAGAAAGCTAGGCTCTCAACTAAGCTATGTTGGAATAAAAACTGCCTTCCAAAGGCTAGAATTTTTACATGGGCAGCTGCCCAAGGAAGGGTGCTCACTACTAATAGATTCATTAGAATGGGCTTTGCTGGGCCAACTAGATGTTTTTTGTGTAAATAGGCAGAGGAAATAGGAGATCACCTTTTCTCAACTATGCCTTCTTAGTTAAATGTTGGAAATGGCTATGTGTCAAACTTCTTTGGATATCCGTGTTTCCAAATAATCTTTTAGAGCATCTTAATTCCTACCCTATATTGCAAAAGGAAGCTACCTATGGAGGTCTTTGGATTTCAAGCCCTTCGGTGCTAATTTGGGAACTTTGGAAGGAGAGAAATAGGTGGCTTTTCCAAGAAAAGGAAATGCCTCTACAATCCCTCCTTAATAAGATTGAGGTAAGCATTGTCGAGGTAGTAAATTCAAGGCTAGATGAACCTAGTAACACGAACAGGAGGTTCTCATCTTTGTAAATTCAAATCGAACTTGTAATCTCTGATTTGGATATTTTCTAAAAGTTGGATATTTGTATTGCAGAGTTTAATTTATTACTGTCTTTTGTTTTCCCAGATGTAATTTCTACTTCTCAGACACTTCTGATTTTTGTGTCGATGCATAGTATTGCTAGGCAAAGACATTGATATATATATGTTAGTGACTGTAGGAGTCACATTTGTGATAGACGTGACTCCTCAAGGAGTCACACCTATCACAGGTGTGACTTCGTCACCATGTCTAATGAAGTTAGTTTCACCGATGTTAACAATTACTAATTGTTGTTTAGAATACAGACTGTGTTTATACTTTGGTAATGTATCATTCGATCATGCTATTGATATTTATTTTAATACACCTTATATATTAAGTATGTTATCTGATCGAAGCTACAAACAACTCAACACTCCCTCTTAGCTTGGGAAGATAACAATATCACAATAATCTTTGTAAATATCAATTATTTGATCTATAATGAATTACTCAAAGTAATTTAATATCACATAACTCATGATATATAGTATCACCTATCTCGTGATACGTAGCATCACCTACCTCATGATACTAAAAGATATACTATACTCGAGAACATTACATTCTCCTTATATATCCCAGTTATGGTATGTGCACTGACATTAAGTCACATAATGTCTACCATAACTTAATCATGATAACTCCATGATTCATACCAATATCAAGTCACATGATAACAGTCTAATGAACATTATAAGATCGTCACCTTATAATGTGTAGATTATCCAAAAGATCATCACCTTTTAGAAATAAACATAGAATGGGTAGGCCCATAATGTCATAGAGTCACACATATGACACAAGATGTTTACACATTAAACATCTTTAATATATTAGTACAAATCAATTAGAATTTTACATTTCAATCATACCAAGATTTTTCCTGAAGTATTCAACTTTCACCTTGAGGAGTGGTTTGGTAAGAATATCTGCAGTTTGATCTCCCATACTGATATACTCCAACTGAATCACATTCCTTTCCCCCATATCATGCACATAGTGATGAGGAATCTCATTGTGTTTAGATCTATCATGGAATACTGGATTCACGGATAGCTTAATATAGCTTTGATTGTCACAGTGGATGATAGTTGGTTTCAAAGGTTTATGAAATAATCCCACAAGTAGTTTTCTAAGCCATACTGCCTCTCTAGCAGCCATAGAAGCTGCAATATATTTGGCTTCTGTAGAACTCTGAGCAACTGACGACTATTTTCTACTGATCCACGATATCATTGCTAACCCTAGACTAAAACAACATCTGGAGGTGCTCTTCCAGTTAGTTACACTTCTAGCCCAATCTGAATCTGTGAATCCATGTAGATCGAAGTCAACCTTTTCATATTTTAAGCCATAATTTAGAGTACCTTGAAGATATCTCATTATACGCTTCATAACCACAAGATGTATCTCCTTGGGCTCACACATAAACTAACTTAAGGCATTTACAGCATAGCAGATAGCAGGTCTGGCATTGACCAAATACATCAAGGATCCAATTATCTATCTGTAAAGAGTGGGATCTGCCAACGAAGAATCTGCTGCTACTTCCTTCAATTTATGAAGATTTGTTTCCATGGGGGAAGACGTAGGTCTACATTCCATCATACCAAACCTTTTTAATATATCAATTGTGTACTTCCCTTGGTTTAGAATAATACAGTCTAATTTCTGGCATACTTCCAGTCCAAGGAAGTAGTGTAATAGACCTAAGTCCATGTCAAATTTTGAAGCTAGATCTTTCTTACACTGATCAATAAGGTGATCTTCTCCTGTAATCAATTGATCATCAACATATAATATCAATATTAACATATCACCTTTGCTTTGTTTGAAGTAGAAATTTGGATCTACATCATTCTTTGAGAAGCCTAATCTCAAGAGGTAACTGTCAATTCTTTCATACCAAGCTCTGGGGGCCTATTTAAGTCCATATAGAGCTTTCTTTAATTTACATACATGTGATCCTGCATTGTGAATCTCAAATCGTTCGGGTTGCTCTAAGTAAACCTCTTCTTCAATGGTTCCATTTAAGAAAGTAGTTTTTACATCCATTTGATGGACTTTCCACC
Source organism: Cunninghamia lanceolata (assembly GCA_027924645.1). NCBI lineage: Eukaryota > Viridiplantae > Streptophyta > Pinopsida > Cupressales > Cupressaceae > Cunninghamia > Cunninghamia lanceolata. The sequence goes on along the minus strand of BSBN01001215.1, from coordinate 15,137,900 downwards.
CTTTGGCTGCTACAATAGCTAGAATTGCCCTGACTGATGTATATCGAGCAACTAGAGCAAAGGTTTCGTTGTAATCAATTCCTTCCTTTTGTGAAAATCCTCTGGCCACAAATCTTTCTTTGTATTTCCCTATACTGCCATCTGCAACATGTTTTATTTTAAATAGCCATTTTGAAGAAACAATAGATTTCCCTTTTGGTCTAGGTACTATATCCCATACATCATTCTTCAGGATGGATTGATACTCCTCTATCATGGCATCCTTCCATACTTGGTGCTTAAGAGTTTCTATAGCACTAGAAGGTTCTGATTTAATGAATTCACTCATTAAAGCTACATAACTAGGGAATCTCTTAGGTCTTGTGCTTTCCCTAAAAGTCCTTGATGGAGCGGCATAATTTTTAGCTTCTTCCATTGTTTTGATGGCCCAGAGTGGTCTTTTCTTGAGATTTTCTAGTGATGTGATTTGTTCATGGTTTTCATCTTCCTCAGGATACTCCCTCTGAAACTCAGGTGTAGGATCCTCTTCTATGCCTGAGTTGGAAGTTTGAATTTCTGACTCAATATAATTTTTGGCTCTTTTGAAATCTATGTCTTCCTCAAAAATCACATCTCTGCTTAGTTCAATCTGTCTTTGACCAGGTATATATATTCTATAAGCTTTTGATGTTTCATTATAGCCTACAAAGATGCCTTTTCTCCCAGAAGGTTCTAGCTTAGTTATTTTCTCTTTGGGCACATGAATGTAAACAAGACAACCAAATATCCTTAAATGACTAATGTCTGGTTTTGTGCCAATGAAATCTTCTTCAAGAGTTTTGTTATCAATATGAGAGTGAGGACATCTGTTCTATATATAGACAATAGTACTAGATGCTTCTGCCCAAAGAGAAGTGTCTATATTCTGATCAAGTAGCATAGCCCTAGCACCTTCTACAATGGTTCTATTTTTTCTTTCTGCAACTCCATTTTGTTGAGGATTATAAGGTACAGTGAACTCCCTCTTAATCCCAGTGTTTTTACAAAAGTCTTTAAAAATGTCTGAAGTGTATTCACTCCCATTATCTGTTCTTAAGGTTTTGATTTTTCTCCTAGAAGAGTTTTCAGTAATGGATTTGAATTCCTTAAATCTTTTAAGGATTTCTTGTGATTCTTTACATTTAAGAAAATAGATCCATGTCTTTCTGGAGAAGTCATCAACGAAGATTACATAGTATAGAAACCCACCTAAGGAGGGTACAGACATGGGTCCACATAAATTTGAGTGGACTAGTTCTAATACTTTATTTGTTTTGCTAGAACTATTTTGAAAGGACCCCTTTGTATTTTTCCCTAAGGCACACCCCTTACATACCCTTGAATTACATTGTGTGAGTTTGGGTAACCTTGTAACTAGTCTTTCCATGGAAGATAGGGCACAGAAATTTAGGTTTCCTAGTCTTCTATGCCATATTTCATTGGAGTCTGCAATTTCATGAATTAGGGCTAGATTTGGTTCTGTACATAACTCATACAAGTACCCTTGTCTATGACCTATGGTTTTGGTTCTGTACATAACTCATACAAGTACCCTTGTCTATGACCTATGGTTTTGGTTTTCTTAATAGTAGAATTCTTTGGCCATGCCAATACTTTGCTATCCATAAAGGTCACCCTATATCCATTATCTTCAAGTGCAGATATGGAGACTAGGTTTCTTTTGATGCCTGGGACAAACAATACTCCAGTAAGTTGGATGGAGATACCAGTCTTTAATTTGAGAGTACATGTGCCAACACCCTTGACTGGATGCACAGAGTTATCTCCAATTGTTACTGTGAGGGGAAAATCTAGTTTATTCAAATCAATGAAAAATAATCCCAAACATCTACAGAAATATGAAAATAAAGGAAAGATTTAAACAAGAATCAAATGATACCTTCACCTTTTACCTTGCGTCTTCTGTAGTTTGCCTATCTTCGTTTGATCTTGATTGTGAAGCCCTCAGAAGCTGTTAGCTTGCTTGCTTGTTAAAGATGACAAATGAAGAATGGCTTGGATACTTGTGTATTTGAAGATGAGCTACAAATACAGAAATGGATGATGAAGTGATAATACTCAAATGGGAATAAGGGTGCCAAAGGCGTGCTTGTATTCCTGCAGCGTAAGTTTGCATGAATGAGAGATTTTTGTAATGAAGAGAAGAAGGTTGTATTTATAGAAGAGAGAGTGAGGGAAGATCAATGGTTGAGAAGAAAAGAAAGAAATCAATGGAGGAGGATTGTTGAGGAACATGCATCCAATAGAAGGACACGTGTCATTCCAAAAGCAACTTTGTTTGAGTTAACTCCTCTCTTGATGAGGAAGAGATTTGATTTTCTTAAATTAGAATTTATTTTTTCTAATTTAAGAGAAGATTTACTTTAGAAGTGATTTTGCTTTTGTAACTCAGAGTTTTGCTTTTGTGTGACAAGAGGAAAGTTATTTTTAGAAGATAAGAATGATTTTTTGAAGAGATAAGAAAGCATAATTAAATAAAAGATTTATTTAATTATTTTTGTGGATATTTGAGAAGAATAAATAAAATATAGAAATATATTTTATTTTCTGAGGATTCTAGATTTTATTTAAATAAAATTTGCATTTTATTTAAATTTGGAAGAATAAAGATTTTAATTAAATAATTAAAATTATTTAATTATTTAGCAGAATGAAGGTGATGTATATGAATTTACTTAATTAAATAAACGTGTTTGTTTAATTAAATGAGAGGAAATGAATCAGATAAATACATGAATTTATTTATTTATTGACAGAAGAATGTGAATGACGAAATAAATATTTAAAATATTTATTTAAGTAGAGTCATGCCAATTTTAGGTGTATACAGTTACTTCTTCGTCAGTCTCTTCTACCATGGTGTCTAGTAGTTCCCTGAACCCTGTGATGTGTCTTGATGAACCACTATCTATAACCCAGGTGTTGGATTTATTTGATACTTGGTTTGAAAGTGCAGAGTAGAATACATATTTCTCGGATTCATGCTCCTTTATTTTGGCATAAGATGCTTGTTGTTTGGTTCTGTCAGGACATCTGATTGCATAGTGTCCATATTGGTCGCATCTGAAACATTGGATGCGAGAAATGTCTTTCTTGAATGAACCTTTCCCATGATAATTTTTCCTCTTCTTGAAGTGTTTTTTCTTCTCTTTCTTTTGAGAGTTTGTATTTAGAACATGAAGGTATTCATCTATATTTTTCTGTTTTGACCCTTTCTTTGTCTGTCTAGATTCTTCTTGAAGACAGTCTGATCTTAGGAGGTCAAATTTTGGAAATTTAGACCTTGCACTAATGCCTTGAACAAATGTCTCCCAGGAATTTGGGAGACCATCTAGAGCAATAAGTGTTAGTTCCTTGCTTTCAATTTGGTACCCAAGTGTCGATAGTTGATCCCTTAGTGCAGATAATCTCATAAAGTATGCATTGATAGATTCTCCTTTATTCATACTTATATGATTTATTTCTCTCTTTAGGGCTAAGGTTCTGCTGGAGTTATTAATTTCTTAATTGCCTTCAAGTGACTTAAACATATGATATGCAGTCTCATGTTTTGTCAGAATCGGCACGATATGATCTCTAACTCCATGAACTATGATTTTCATGGCTTTGTCATTTCCTTCAATCCATGTTGTTTTATCAGGATCATTCTCTGGTTCCATTTTGTTTTCTCTCACTAATGAATCAACTTTTTTTTCTTTTAGTATCATCATAATTCTGAATTTCCATGATGAGAAGTTATTTCCTCCTTCCAATCTAACTTTGAATCGGATTGCTGCTGTCATTTGAGAAATGCGATGTATTAACTCTAAATTTCTCAAGTTCAATTTTCTGCCCAGATTCTTCTTAACGTGGCTCTGATACCATGTAAATTTAAATCAAACTTGTAATCTCTGATTTGGATATTTTCTGAAAGTTGGATATTTGTATTGCAGAGTTTAATTTATTACTGTCTTTTGTTTTCCCAGATGCAATTTCTACTTCTCATACACTTTCAATTTTTGTGTCGATGCATAGTACTGCTGGGCAAAGACATTGATATATATTTGTTAGTGACTATAGGAGTCACATCTATGATAGACGTGACTCCTCAAGGAGTCACACCTATCACAGGTGTGACTTCATCACCGTATCTAATGAAGTTGGTTTCACCGATGTTAACAATTACTAATTGATGTTTAGAATGCAGACTATGTTTATACTTTGGTAATGTATCATTCGATCATTCTATTGATATTTATTTTAACACACCTTATATATTAAGTACGTTATCTGATCAAAGCTACAAACAACTCAACAATCTTGAGATGCAGAAATGAGAAAGAATTGGTTTGGTTTGAAAGTCCCAATAATAGTTAGCAAAGGAGGTGGCAAAACTGAGGAAGCTAGGAAGGCAGTTCATTGGGAACCTCCAGAGATCGGGTGGTATAAGCTAAATTTTGATGGTGCAGCAAGAGGGAATCAAGGTGTGTCAGGGGTTGGATGCATAATCTAGGATTGGGAAGGGAAGACTGTTGGTAGGATGGCTGAGCCTCTCCCTCTAGGCACTAACAATGCAACAGATTTGCAAGCTTTATTCCTTAGCCTCAAGTTCTACCAGGAATTGAATATTAGAAATTTAGTGGTAGAAGGGGACTCTTTGTTGGTTATCAATGGGCTAAGATCAAAAAGATTGATGAATTGGAAGTTGGGTGCAAAGTTGGAATAGGCACTAATTTTATTGGAAGGCTTTGAGCTGATAATGATCAATCCCATCCTAAGAGAAGGAAATACTGAGGTAGATGCTCTCACTAACCTAGGTGTAGATGGTAAGGTCCTGAAAGAAATATTCGGCCCAGAAAGATAGGTTTCCTTCAAGATAGATTAATCTGAGATTAAGCGGGTGGAAGGGCGGGCGCCTATCCACACTTTCAGTTGTGGGTAGCCCAAGACTTGGTGGATAGATTAGTGACCAGCGGTGAGAGAGGTCGCAGCATCAGTGCCATGGTGGATAGGACACCAACTAGCCCTTAGTGTGCATGGACCCAACATCAGACTTCATCATTACAAGATACTCCTTGTGAGGTCTACCTTTTTCATTTCCGTACATTTGACTATTTACTTTACTGTTCCTAATACATTTAGACTTGTGGGACTGTTCATCCTGAATTCTTGAACTATTAGACTTTATGATGTTATGGGGAAACTAATTGGGTGATATTAGATAGATGCTTTATATTATGATGTTATGGGAAAACTAATTGGGTGATGTTAGATAGATGCTTTATATTATGATGTTATGTGAAAACTAATTGGGTGATGTTAGATAGAAAATTGTTTTGTGATTCAATCTTGGGAATGGATGTTTGAAATGTAGAATTTAGAATCTAATTGTAATGTGACTTCCTTTATGCTTAAGTGAACTTGTGATATTTATGCGAGTGTATATTTTTAATTTGCTTCGGCTATTATATATATGTGTGGAAATTAACTTTGCAATTAAGTGCGCAGGTATTTCTAACAAGCCATATATATTGGAGATCATCCCACACATGATGTTGTTATCCCCTGTGAAGCCGATCTAGTTCCATGAGGAACCAAGATCAACTCTATGCATGATGAAATTCTGTAATGTTTATTGCATGATGTTAATCAAGTTAAGTCTACCCCTCTTTTAATTTGAATTATAATTGGTGTTGTAAGAATTTTGTCTTTGAATTTCTTTTTTTTTTTTAATTTTAAATTTGGAGACCCCTTTTCATGTGCTTTAACTTGACCCTAGGTGCTCAAAATGAGCTAAACTTGACCCTTGGTTGTAACCCTTGGGTCTAGGGGCCTTTTTGACTTGGGTAACCCTTGGTAAACCTCCATATGGTCACCTTAACTTCACCCTGAAGTTAAGTGACGAAATTGGAGGCATGGGAGGGAGAGGATAAGTGGGTACAACACTCAACCCCATCCCTTTTCACTTCCCAAGGTTGGAGATGTCTCCAAGACCCACCAATGGTGGAGGAATTGACTCCAATTCTCTCTCACAATTGGTGAGAGTACCTTGGAGTTGTGTGGTCCATCTTGGGAGGAAAGGAAGGGGACACATGTGTCACCCTTTCCCTCTTAAGCTCCACTTTTCTCTCCCACATGTTGGAGAGCGGACAAGTGGAGGGGTGAGAGAGACTTGGGGATGGGTGAGTGACATGTGTCAACACCCATCCCATGGGTCTTGCTTGTAGTGGGGAGGAAGAGTGAGGAGGTGATAAGTGTCACCTCCCCATTCCTCTAAGCTCATGGGTTGAGCTTATTTTAATCCCACTTGGAGAAGGTTATAGGTTGTTGAATTTTTGAGAAATTTTAATTGTTTAAATTTTACTTTGGGGAATAAGATAGAGAGAATTTTGTGGCTTATGTTGGAGGAGAATTTGGAGAAGATCTACATCAACCTTCTTCCATAGTTAGGCTTTTAAAGGTTGGCTTCAAGGCTAAGGCCTTCCCTTTGTATTTTTATTTGCTTGCATGATGCATATGTGTGTGATTTATTTCCTTGAGTTTTATTGTTATTGTGCAGAAAATTTGTAGGGTGTTGTAAGAGCCTCTCCCACTTGGGAGAAGATGCTCAATAAGTGTGGGGTAGGGGAGGAGTGATCCTCATCAGGGTCATTACCTTGTTTTTGTGGTGTTGTAAGCCTTGAGGGCAATATATGTGATTTTGAGCAATATGAGACATGGCTTGAGAGCCAAAATATGAAAACTTTTGGAAATTGTGTTAAATGTGTTGGCTTGAGGCCATAAGAGAAATTTGTATTGGGATATTTTGTAGGAGTGGCACTCTTGAGTTGAGTGTGTCCACTCCCCTACCCCTTTGAACTCACCCTGGTTGAGTTCATGTGCTGTGATTATCCATGGGTGTAAAATTGTGTTTTGGTTGTTTGGAATGTCTTGTTGTGAAGTGGAATGAGTTTCCAAGTGTGTGGGTGACCTCCATAGCTCAGGGGTGACCCTCTTACGGGTCTACAGTAGGGAGGAGAGCAAGATGTGTGGTTTTCTTTTCCCTTGTTATGATATGCAGGTTCATTGGAGCTAAGTGAAGTTGGAGAAACTCATTCTTGGAGTTAATATTTTATTTTCCTTTACTCTTTAAGCTCTTGAGAGAGAGCTTGGCCTACTTAGGAGACTTCAACATTTGTTAGTTGTCAAAGATGAGAACTTGGTTCTCTCTTTTGTTGTAAAATTATATTTTCTTAAGTAGTGTGTAATCCATTCTCATTGTATTGAAAGTTAAAGTTTGTTAATTTAATTCCTATCCATCAAAAAAATTGAATGAAGAAAATTTGTTTTATAAGTCAATTCATTTGTATGTAAATTTTAAGAATTTGTCAATTAGAAGAGTTGTGGTTTTTAACTTTGAGACAAAATAGAAATTTGTATCTTGTTATTATGAAAAGAGAATATTGGTTGTTGTTATGTATTAGAAGCATTTTAAATTACTTAATTATATTTGTTCCTCTCTTTAGAAATGTGATTATTAATATGCAATGAATATACTTTGTAAAAAAAAAATATTGAGTTCTTGTTTTATAGAATATTGATAAGAGAAAAAAAAAATATACGTATCTTTGTTTAATTGCTTTACAAAAAAAAAATTATATGGGAATAGAAGAAAAGAAAATTTTTTTTATATACATATTGAGTAATTTGAATGAATGCATTTTTTTTTACATGTATTTATAGATAATTGAATTTATTTATTTTGCCAAAGAAAGAGAAAGTTTACGTTATATATATATATATATATATATACATGTTAATAATCAATTTATTTTTAAAATTTCTTAAACTGAGAATTTAAATAAGAAAGAAAGAATTTAAGAGGGCTGTGTGTATATATATAGTAAATTAAATAAGATTTAAAATAATATAAAATGTTGAGTAAAAATTGTAGAGACTGTTCTCTTGACAGTCGCGGTTTATACAGAGGTCTGTTTTAATGTAAATGGTGGGGGGTTCGAACCCCCCACCGCTGTGCTTATGGTGTTGGGTGTGGGGAGGGGGAGCAGAGCCCCCACCCACACCCCATCATATGGGATGTGGGTGGGGGCTCCGTCCCCCTCCCCACACCCCCATTAACTTTAAACCTCGCGGCCTCCACTTAACTCAGACCTCGCGGCCTCTGCAACTCCATTCCTCCACCGTGGCCTCCCTTCGCCACTCCTCTGCGGACCTTCCCCTCCGCGGTCCCCTCACCACTAACTCTGCGGCCCGTCCTCCAAACTGCTGCCAGTCACTGCCGCCGATAGTCACCTCCATCGTGGCCTCTGCAACTTTGCCCCTCTCTACGGCCTGCCACCAGACCTCCACCCTGTGGTCTCCCTCAGCGCCACCACCGCCACCATTGCGGCCACCTCTATTCCTCCTCTCTGCCAATAGAAACAAACAAAAAAATTTAGGGCTTTAACATTTTTAAAATGAAAACAAAAAAAAAATTTTACATATGTTAAGAGAAAGTCTTGTTTTATAAACACAATAAGAATATATATATATATATATATAATTTTTTTTAAAAAAACCATCATATGCATTTCATATGTGGCCTTTAAAATTTAAACAAAACCAAAGAAAACAAAGAATGAGAAAATGAGAGAAAAAAGAGAAAGAAAGATAAAAGTGAAAACAAAGAGGAGAAAATGCATGAGTTTCTAAAATAGGGCTAGGGTATTTGACATAAAGAAAATAATATTTTATTGTTGGAGGAATTTAGGGCTAAGAGTATTAATTAAAATTTAATTAAAATTTAATATTCCTTTAATCATGTTGGGCAATTTAATTAACAGAATTAAATTAGAAGTTGATTTAAATCCGACTTGGAATCCTAATAAACTTTTTAAATGAAGTAAGTTAAACCTATTTCTGAGATCTAGTCTAACAAGAAATTAGGAATAATGTAAAGGATGCAGAGATAACTCTGATTGATCGAAAATGTGAAGAAGAACAAATTGATCGAGCTTTGTTGAAAAATATTTTAAATTATAGAAAATCTGAAGGAGAACAGATTGGTCGAGCTTTGTTGAAAAAGTTTTTAAATTATAGAAAATGTGAAGGAGAACAGATTGATCGGACTTTGTTGAAAAATGTTGAATTAACTCAATCAACTAATTTACCAATTCAATTAGTGAGATGTAAGTAATTTATTAATCCAAATCAATAAACCTCTTGATCAAATTAGTTTTAGTACAATAAACCCTATTCACGCCCCTGAGGCGTTATGCTGCCAAAATTTTCTAGAATTTAGGGTTTAGTTAGGTTAGTGAAGTTTAACCCTGTTTGGGATTATAATATTATTTTTTACCGAGTATCGTCATTTGAATTTAGTATTTTATCATCCTCTCATGCATTTGGCTTTTGGTTAAAATCCCTTCATTCACATAGGTTAACTTAGGGTTTTGATCGTTGATCTTAACCCTATTGGCGCCGTTAACCACATCGTGATGACCCCCTAGTTAGCCTTCATTGCGATTGGTATGCGCACATGAATGCATTAACCTACATTTAACTATTTTGTTTACGCCTTAAGCATACGCCACCGAGCACGCTCACGCATGCGAGGGGGTTTCTAGGGAAGTGTGTAATTTTTTTGATATTTCGTGTCATGACCACATGACAAATGTGGCCATGACATGTGTGATGTGTGTTGTGACAGCATAGGAATTGTGGGCATGATATTTGGTATCAGAGCCCAAGTTTAAACACTGGGCATATTTGGGCATGTTACTTATTCCGCAACTTTGATTAATTAGTGCCTACCTTTATTTGTAGCATGCCTCCCTGATGTGTTCAACGAGCACGATTGTGTAACACTACGTTTGTGGAGGTGCACAGTGATTCCTCTGCAAAGGGATAGTTACCCGCAGCCATAGCAGATCCACAAACACCACAGGCACCACCAATACTTGATATAGGTCCTCAGATTTTGTAGACATTATAGGCCATGTTAGAGAGGCTACCGCCAGTTATACTAGCGCCACGTGATGAGCCTCGCATTGATCTGCGAGAGGAGCCACGTGAGGACCCGTGTGCTGAGTCGCTTGCTGAGCCATGTGTAGAGCCCCACATCGATCTATGAGAGGTGCCACGTGTGGAGCCTTTTGTAGAGATACCTGATACTACAGTGGAGGAGGTAGGGTCAGCCTACAAAACATGGAGTAGGACTCCTCTGAGACATCCGAGATGAGATAAGACTGTGAGGGTAGAGCAGGTATATCACGGACCTTATGAGTATGGTATGGATGTGTCGGTTATATGACTTAGAGATAGAGGAGATCCCATCAGAGACCTACTTAGGCTTAATCCACCTACCTTCACAGGAGCTATAGAGGGAGCCAAGGCTAAGGCTTGACTCATTAGTTTAGACAGGTGCTTTGCGTTGCGACCATATGGGAGTAACACAAAAATGCGCGTGAAAGTACACCTCCTAAGAGAAGCAGCAACTACTTGGTGGCACACTGAGGAGTGCAAGTACCGGTTATCCTTAGAGACACTCACATGGGACACTTTCATAGAGCACTTTAATGCGCGTTACTTGTTAGATCATTATAGACAGCACCGGATAGATGAGTTCCATGACTTATAGCAAAGAGGACTCACGGTTGCATAGTATGAGAGCTGATTCATTGAGCTGTCATGTTACGTAGAGTATCTCCACAATGAGAAAATCCTAGTGCACAAATTCATCAGAGGATTGAATCATGGGATAGCAGGACCAGTGCGTATGGTAGACCCCCAGACTATGAGTGAGGCTTCCAAGAAGGCTTATATTGTAGAGGAGATTCAGGGATGAGGGTAGAATTTACGCCCGCAGTTTTAGGACCGTAATCACCAGCAGCAGCAAAACTTTCATAGACCACAAAAAACACCACAGAGAGGAGGATTTAATTCTTCATCATTACCTCCTTGGCCTCCACAGCAGCATCAACAGAGGCCTAAACCCCAGCAGAGCGCACAGGGAGGACAGAACTGTAGTTGGCAACAGTAGGGCCCGCGTAGGGATTAGACATAGCAGGGATCATATGCGAGATCCGCGAGGTCACAATAGTCGTATAGAGGTTCATAGGGGTCCACAGGACACACTAGACATCAGCAGTCAGGTAGGACTCAGTCAAGGCAGTTATAGGCTAGGGGCCCGTGTTATGTTTGTGGTGGGGCAGAGCATTTGGCCAGAGAGTGTCCACAGGGTTTCACAACAGGGGACAACCTCGTTCTGGAGGATCTGAATAGACTGTAGGAGATGTGGGCAAGTCCCACTATATGTTTACAGTGGTTGACATCCACTAGGACGACTTCCAGGCCTCAGTTATCGAGACAACAGGTATAATTGGGGGTGTTCCCATTTCCATTCTTTTTGATTCTAGTGCTACTGATTCCTTTATATCTGCATCATTAGTGGAACGTTGCAGGCTGGTGGCTTCTAGGCAGGACATTAGGTGGGAGGTTGAATTGGCCTCTAGGGCTAGGATGTCAGTAGATACATTGGTTCGGGATTGTGAGATTTCCTTGGGTTCCTTCACTACATCATGTGACCTTAGAGTTATGCCATTAGGATCCTACGGTGTAGTTTTGGGTATGGATTGGCTTACGACTCATAAAGCCAAGCTAGATTGCCGTCGAAGGGCGATTAGCTGCTTAGATGATCATGGTGCATCGGTTGACATAGTGGGCATTCAGAAGCCCACGGCTGTTCGTATGATATCCGCTCAACAGCTTAAGCGTTGCATGCAAAAGGGGTGTCAGTTGTTCGCTATCATGGTCAGTGACAGATCAAAGGATGAGCCTGAGGCTTCATAAGATGACACCCTGTCTTGAGAGATTTTGCTGACATGTTCCCGCTAGAATTACCAGGTATGCCTCTACATAGAGAGGTAGATTTCCACATCGATCTAGTGCTGAGTGTAGAGCCAGTGTCTTGTGCACCCTATAGGATGACTACACATGAGCTTACAGAGCTCAAATTGCAATTAGAGGAGTTACTTGAGAAGGGGCACATCTGACCTAGCGTTTCTCCATGGGGCACACTAGTTATCTTCGTGAAGAAGAAGGATGGGTCTCTTCTCTTGTGCATGGATTACAGGTAGTTGAACAAGGTGACGGTGAAGAACCGTTATCCTCTGCCTAGGATTGATGACCTTTTTTATCAGATGCAAGGAGCCAGAGTGTTCTCAAAAATTGATCTAAAATCTAGGTATCACCAATTGTGCATCACGGAGGTAGATATTCATAAGACTACTTTTCAAACTAGAGATGGCCATTACGAGTTCACAATGGTATCTTTCAGTTTGACAAATGCCCCTACAGTGTTCATGAGTCTCATAAATGGGGTGTTCTGCACTTACTTGGATCAGTTCATGATCATCTTTCTCAATAATATTTTGATCTATTCGTGGACCGAGGAGGAGCATGTGGATCATTTGCGTCAGGTGTTGCAACAGCTTTATGGCAACCTAGTGAAGGGTGCCTTCTTCAGGACAAAGGTGCACTACTTGGGGCACATCCTATTAGGAGATGGCATCTCTGTAGATCCATCAAAGATCAGAGCTATTCAGGATTGGCTAGCACCCACCAGTGTGATAGAGGTTAGGAGTTTTATGGGATTAGCCGGTTATTACTATAGATTCATAGAGGGTTTTTCTAGGATAGCGCATCCCATCACTTCCCTTCAGTGAAAAGGGAAGAGTTTCACTTGGACCGAGTAGTGTGAGAGGGCCTTTGGGGTCCTCAAGGAACGTCTTATTAGTGCTCCCATATTAAAGGTTCTAGATCCTGCTGAGGATTTTGTTGTTTGCACAGATGTATCACTTGAGGGTTTGGGAGCCGTGCTCATGCAGGGTGGTAGGGCGATTGCATACGAGTCACGTAAGCTCAAGACACATGAGTTAAACTACCCTACTCACGATTTAGAGCTCGCAGCAATTGCACATGCTCTTGTTCGTTAGAGACACTTCCTTTTGGGTCACTGCTTTGAGCTCCATTCGGATCACCATAGCTTCTAGTACATTTTCATGCAGCCCAATTTGAATGCCCGCCAGAGGTGTTGGATGGAGTTTTTATGCGAGTACGACTTTGATGTCCACTACATCAAAGGGAAGGAGAATGTGGTCGCTGATGCCTTGAGTTGAAGGCGCCATGAGATCCTGACCTTGACCTTGAGTGTGGACTTGAGAGAGTACATTATATAGCATCTGCCTGATGACGAGTGGTTTCTTGAGGTGCAGCAGGAGATCCAGAAACAAAGGGCCCTTAAGGGTAAATTCGTAGGATATTCCTTGAGTCTGATGGTTTGCTTAGACATCGACAGCGCATCTATGTACCCCATGCGGGTGATCATCGTGCAGTGATTCTTTCAGAGGCTCATAGAGCACCTTATGCAACACACCCAGGGGTGAAGAAGATGCATGCTAACTTGCGACAGTTATACCATTGGGCAGGTATGAGACGAGACATTGTAGAATATGTTGCTCATTGCCTTGAGTGCCAGAGGGTCAAGGCCGAGCATCAGCATCCAACAGGACTGTTGTACCCTCACAAGATACCTGAGTGGAAATGGGACACCATTTCCATGGACTTTATTGTTGGTCTTCCTATATCATCACGCCACCATGATGCCATCATGGTGACAGTTGACAAGTTGACCAAGGTGGCGCATTTCTCACCTGTACGCATGACATACAATGCACCATATGTGGCGACAGTGTTCTTAAATCAAATTGTTAGATTACATGGAGTACCTCGCCATATCATTTCTAACAGAGACTCAGTATTCACTTCAGCCTTTTAGAGAGCCTTATAGCAGGCGTTGGGCACACAACTCAACTTCAGTTCAGCTTACCATCCTAAGACTGATGGACAGACTGAGAGAGTTAATCAGGTGTTGGAGGACATGCTTCATAAATATGTTATGGACCATCAGTCTAGATGGGAGGAGTATCTGTATCTGGTTGAGCTTACCTACAATAATGGGCATCACAGCTCGTTGGGTATGCCTCCTTTTCAGGCTTTATACGAAAGACCATGCAGGACACCATTGAGTTGGGATCGAATAGAGGACAGGGTTGCCATTGGTCCAGAGTTATTTCAGGATATGGAGTAGTAGGTCCACTGATTAGATAGAGACTTTAGGAGGCACAGGATAGACAGAAGAAGTATGCCGATGCTAAGAGAACTGATTGGAGCTTCGCAGTGGGTGACAGAGTATTTTTGAGAGTGTGACTGCACAAGAGTCTAATCCATTACAGAAAGGGCTCTAAGCTCGCACCACAGTTTGTAGGACCTTTTGAGATCTTGGAGCGGATAGGACCTGTAGCCTATCATCTAGCCTTGCCACCTAGTCTATCACGTATCCATGATGTCTTTCATGTTTCTGTTTTACAACATTACATATCTGACTTATCTCACATATTGGATTGGAGTGCTCTTTAGGTAGAGGCAGACGATCAGCTGGCTTTGGAGCTAATTCAAAAATTGGGTCATCAGACGCTGGGCCTTTGAGGCGAGAGCTGGACCAGGTTAGGGTCAAGTGGGACATGTACGATGAGGTCATGGCGACATGGGAGGATGTAGCGAGATTGAGGGTTCTTTATCCTCACCTCTTTGACGACTTCCAGGAGGAAGTATAGTCTTAGGGGGGAGGATGTGAGGCCTACCTTTTTCTTTCCTGTACATTTCACTATTTACTTTATTATTGCTAATACATTTAGACTTGTGGGACTGTTGATCCTGAATTCCCAAACTATTAGACTTTATGATGTTATGGGAAAATTAATTGGGTGATGTTAGATAGATGCTTTATATTATGATGTTATGGGAAAACTAATTAGGTGATGTTAGATAGATGCTTTATATTATGATGTTATGGGAAAACTAATTGGGTGATGTTAGATAGAAAATTGTTTTGTGATTCAATCTTAGGAATGGATGTTTGAAATGCAGAATTTAGAATCTGATTGTAATGTGACTTCCTTTATGCTTAAGTGAACTTGTGATATTTTATGCGAGTGTATGTTTTTAATTTTCTTCAGCTATTATATATATGTGGAATTTAACTTTGCAATTGAGTGTACAGGTATTTTTAACAAGCCACAAATATTGGAGATCATCCCACACATGATGTTGTTATCCCCTGTGAAGTCGATCTAGTTCCATGAGGAACCAAGATCAACTCTGTGCATGATGAAATTTTGTAATATTTATTACATGATGTTAATCGGGTTAAGTCTACCCCTCTTTTAATTTGAATTATAATTGGTGTTGTAAGAATTTTGTCTTTGAATTTCTTTTTTTTTTAATTTTAAATTTGGAGACCCCTTTTCATGTGCTTTAACTTGACCCTAGGTGCTCAAAATGAGCTAAACTTGACCCTTGGTTGTAACCCTTGGGTCTAGGGGCCTTTTTGACTTGGGTAACCCTTGGTAAACCTCTATATGGTCACCTTAACTTCACCCTAAAGTTAAGTGACGAAATTGGAGGCATGGGAGGGAGAGGATGAGTGGATACAACACTCAACCCCATCCCTTTTCACTTCCCAAGGTTGGAGATGTCTCCAAGACCCACCAATGGTGGAGGACTTGATCCAAGTCTCTCTCATAATTGGTGAGAGTACCTTAGAGTTGTGTGGTCCCTCTTGGGAGGAAAGGAAGGGGACACATGTGTCACCCTTTCCCTCTTAAGCTCCACTTTTCTCTCCCACATGTTGAAGAGAGGACAAGTGGAGGGGTGAGAAATACTTGGGGATGGGTGAGTGACATGTGTCAACACCCATCCCATGGGTCTTGCTTGTAGTGGGAAGGAAGAGTGAGGAGGTGAGAAGTGTCACCTCCCCATTCCTCTAAGCTCATGGGTTGAGCTTATTTTAATCCCACTTGGAGAAGGTTATGGGTTGTTGAATTTTTGAGAAATTTTAATTGTTTGAATTTTACTTTGGGGAATAAGATAGAGAGAGTTTTGTGGCTTATGTTGGCAGAGAATTTCGAGAAGCTCTACATCAACCTTCTTCCATAATTAGGCTTTTAAAGGTTGGCTTCAAGGCTAAGGCCTTCCCTTTGTATTTTTATTTGCTTGCATGATGCATATGTGTGTGATTTATTTCCTTAAGTTTTATTGTTACTGTGGGAAAAATTTGTAGGGTGTTGTAAGAGCCTCTCCCACCTGGGAGAAGATGCTCAACATGTGTGGGGTAGGGGAGGAGTGATCCTCCTCGGGGTCATTACCTTTTTTTTGTGGTGTTGTAAGCCTTGAGGGCAATATATGTGATTTTGAGCAATATGAGACATGGCTTGAGAGCCAAAATATGGAAACTTTTGGAAATTGTGTTAAATGTGTTGGCTTGAGGCCATAAAAGAAATTTGTATTGGGATATTTTGTAGGAGTGGCACTCTTGAGTTGAATGTGTCCACTCTCCTACCCCTTTGAACTCACCCTGGTTGAGTTCATGTGTTGTGATTATCCATGGGTGTAAAATTGTGTTTTGGTTGTTTGGAATGTCTTATTGTGAAGTGGAATGAGTTCCCAAGTGTGTGGGTGACATCCCTAGCTTGGGGGTGACCCTCTTGCGGGTCTCTAGTAGGGAGGAGAGCAAGATGTGTGGTTTTCTTTTCCCTTGTTGTGATATGTAGGTTCATTGGAGCTAAGTGTGAAGTTGGAGAAACTCCTTGTTCTTGGAGTTAATATTTTATTTTCCTTTACTCTTTAAGCTCTTGAGAGGGAGCTTGACCTACTTAGGAGACTTTACCATTTGTTAGTTGTCAAAGATGAGAACTTGGTTCTCTCTTTTGTTGTAAAATTATATGTTCTTAAGTAGTGTGTAAGCCATTCTCATTGTATTGAAAGTTAAAGTTTGTTAATTTAATTCCTATCCACCAAAAAAATTGAATGAAGAAAATTTGTTTTATAAGTCAATTCATTTGTATGTAAATTTTAAGAATTTGTCAATTAGAAGAGTTGTGGTTTTTAATTTTGAGACAAAATAGAAATTTGTATCTTGTTATT
This sequence comes from Cunninghamia lanceolata, assembly GCA_027924645.1. Classification (NCBI taxonomy): domain Eukaryota; kingdom Viridiplantae; phylum Streptophyta; class Pinopsida; order Cupressales; family Cupressaceae; genus Cunninghamia; species Cunninghamia lanceolata. The sequence continues at coordinate 15,120,860 of BSBN01001215.1, read as the reverse complement.
ATGAAAAGAGAATATTGGTTGTTGTTATGTATTAGAAGCATTTTAAATTACTTAATTATATTTGTTCCTCTCTTTAGAAATGTGATTATTAAATGCAATGAATATACTTTGTAAAAAAAAAAAATTTGAGTTCTTGTTTTATAGAATATTGATAAGAGAAAAAAAAAATGTATCTTTGTTTAATTGCTTTACAAAAAAAAAAATTATATGGGAATAGAAGAAAAGAATTTTTTTTTTTATATACATATTGAGTAATTTGAATGAATGCATTTTTTTTTACATGTATTTATAGATAACTGAATTTATTTATTTTGCCAAAGAAAGAGAAAGTTTACGTTATATATATATATATATATACATACATGTTAATAATCTGTTTATTTTTAAATTTTCTTAAACTGAGAATTTAAATAAGAAAGAAAGAATTTAAGAGGGCTATGTATATATATATAGTATATTAAATGAGATTTAAAATAATATAAAATGTTGAGTAAAAATTGCAGAGACTGTTCTCTTGATAGTCGCGGTTTATACAGAGGTCTGTTTTAATGTAAATGGTGGGGGGTTTGAACCCCCTACCACCGTGCTTATGGTGTTGGGTGTGGCGAGGGGGGGTGGAGTCCCCACCCACACCCCATCATATGGGATGTGGGTGGGGGCTCTGTCCCCCTCCCCACACCCCCATTAACTTTAAACCCTGCAGCCTCCACTTAACTCAGACCCCGCGGCGTTTGCAACTCCATTCCTCCACTGCAGCCTCCCTTCGCCGCTCCTTTGTGGACCTTCCCCTCTACGGTCCCCTCACCACTAACTCCATGACCCATCATCCAAACCTCCGCCAATCACTACCATTGACAGTCACCTCCGCCGCGGCCTCTGCAACTTTGCCCCTCTCTGCGGCTTGACACCAGACCTCCACCCTGCGGCCTCCCTCAGTGTCACCGCCACCACCATTGTGGCCACCTCTATTCCTCCTCTTTGCCAATAGAAACAAACAAAAAAATTTAGGGCTTTAACATTTTTAAAATGAAAAAAAAAAAAAAAAAATATATATATATATATATATATATATATATACATATGTTAAGAGAAAGTCTTGTTTTATAAACACAATAAGAATATATATATATATTATTTAAAAAAAAAAAAAACCATCATATGCATTTCATATGTGGCCTTTAAAATTCAAACAAAACCAAAAAAAACAAAGGATGAGAAAATGAGAGAGAAAAAAGAGAAAGAAAGATAAAAGTGAAAACAAAGAGGAGAAAATGCATGAGTTTCTAAAATAGGGCTAGGGTATTTGACAAAAAGAAAATAATATTTTATTGTTGGAGGAATTTAGGGCTAAGAGTATTAATTAAAATTTAATATTCCTTTAATCATGTTGGGGCAATTTAATTAACGAAATTAAATTAGAAGTTGATTTAAACCCGACTCGGAATCCTAGTAAAGTTTTTAAACGAAGTAAGTTAAACCTATTTCTGAGATCTGGTCTACCAAGAAATTAGGAATAATGTAAAGGATGCAGAGATAACTCTGATTGATCGAAAATGTGAAGAAGAACAAATTGATCGAGCTTTGTTGAAAAATAATTTAAATTGTAGAAAATGTGAAGGAGAGCAGATTGATCGAGCTTTGTTGAAAAAGTTTTTAAATTATAAAAAATGTGAAGGAGAACAGATTGATCAGACTTTGTTGAAAAATGTTCAATTAACTTAATCAACTGATTTACCAATTCAACTAGTGAGACGTAAGTAATTTATTAATCCAAATCAATAAACCTCTTGATCAAATTAGTTTTAGTACAATAAACCTTATTCATGCCTGTGAGGCATTATGCTACCAGAATTTTTTAGAATTTAGGGTTTAGTTAGGTTAGTAAAGTTTAACCCTGTTTGGGATTATAATATTGTTTTTGACGAGTATCGTCATTTGAATTCAGTATTTTATCATCCTCTCATGCATTTGGATTTTGGTTATTGATTTTGACTTATGTCAAAATCCCTTCATTCACATAGGTTAACTTAGGGTTTTGATCATTGATCTTAACCCTATTGGCGACGTTAACCGCGTTGTGATGACCCCCTAGTTGGCCTTCATTGCAATTGGTATGCGCACGTGAACGCATTAACCCGCATTTAACTGTTTTGTTTACGCCTTAAGCGTACGCCATCGAGCACGCTCACACGTGTGAGGGAAGCGTGAATTTTTTTTGATATTTCATGTCATGACCACATGACAAATGTGGCCATGACACATGTGATGCATGGAGTGACTGCACGGGAAATGTGGGCATGACACTCCTTCTTTTCTCGAGTGATTTCATATCTTTCAAATGTGATTTTGCATGCCCGGAATGTCTCTTCAAGACATGCAGACAATTTTATTATGCTCATTTAACCGCAAGATGGTGGATGGCAATTAAAACTGAGCTGGCAAATTATTTGGAGATCACACAATCTCGTGTGATTCACCTTAAATGTGTTTTTCTCTCTCAAAGCATTCATCTCAAAAGCCTTTGCATAGTTTGGATGTCTCTAGTTATAAACATTGAAATGGCAAGTGGTTCCATGTTTATGGTTTGAGTTTCAATAGATGCGCTCATGAGCATTAGGGCGGATATGCCCATTCAGCTGGAAAGCATGGTACGTCAGATGGCCTTCAAAGGCAGGGTGATGGAACATAGGTTGAAACACATTCTCCTCAACAATGACGGTCTAACTCTGGCCGCAATCAAAATTGTGAGGGTAATGGTTTCTTGAAAGACCATGAATCATACAGGGTCGATTCTAATATCACTTCATGCTTCTTAGCAGTGGTATTGGACATAGGCAACCCCAAAGCTGTGGTTGAGTCATTGATCAGGAAGCTCTTCAAAGCCTATTTGTTGGTGGGTTTGAACGAAATCCTCAATGCAGTTTCTCCTGGGGTCGGCGTCCCTCGGCCAAGAGATTTTCACCTTCTACAGGATCCTGGGAAGGTAATTAAACTTTACCCATTTATGCTTGACATCAAAGGATTGGCATTGATTGAGCTTAGGGAGCAAGCAGGGGTTGGTGTGGATTTCTTGAAGAAAATGTTACAGATGGAGCCAGTGGGAGGACAATTTGAATGGATTTCAAAGTTTCAAGCCCTCACACATTCCCTATGATTCATATGAACAATGGGGTTCTATGGTTTTAGATTGAGGTCTTGTGTTTTCTATTCATATATCATGGTGATATTTTTGTAAAGTTTTAAACTATTATGACGAGTCAGTATGGGGTTAATTTAGGGTGAAAGTGGTTTAAAGTCGATCTCTTGCCCTGAAGTTGCTATTACAGGGTTTAGAAAGGTTTCTAGGGTTTGTATATGGTCGGATGTGGGTAGTTAAATCCACATTTTGTTGTTTCTTGCAAAAGATGTAATCCTTTTTTGATATTAATATAAATCAATCCTACGAAGCCAAAAAAAAAGATATAAAAATGAAAAAAATGAAGATGGATTTTTAGCTCACCACTAAGAAAGACACCAAATTTAAGTATGAGACCCCCCTTATGTAAATATTAGGGATTTTTTTCCATTTACCTTACATATTATTTATTAAAGTGTATGACTCTATGGGTCAGTACAAGAAGTTGGGTCCACTTTTTGGCCAAAAAGTGGAAGTGTTTTCCCTAATTTTTAAAATTTGTCACATTTGACCAAAAAAATTGAAGCACTTAAAGATTGAATCTTGAGAAAAGTCAACAATATGAAATGTAGTACTCAGAGTCTAGTTTCCAAATATGTAATTTATTTTAATACCCAGATGATACAAATTTATTTTCAATAGACATGTCTAAAAACCACTGTTTAAAAGTCACTTTTTTTACTATACCATGCACGTGTACGACCAACATAATTTGACCTAAATAAAAATATTTTTCTAAATCCTTTTGGGGAAAAATGTGTAGTACAGTGAAGTTTGATGAGGATATTTTTTTATAATTTTTTTCCAAATTTGTTTTTATTAATTTTTTATTGGCCCTAATTGTTGTTTTTGAAAACCCCTCATGTACGACCAACATAATTTGAGAAAAAAACTAATCATAAAATGATTTTTTTTTCATTGTGTAAAGAATGATGTGTAGATTGATGACATATAATTTTTTTTAAAAAATTTAAAAATTAAAAGTTATTAAAAAATGCAAACCCCTGTCATTTCAAGTTTTTGGACTAGTTTTCTCATAAATTAATTAATAAATAGAAAAACAAGTCGAATAAAAAAAATTAGATATTTGAAAACTACACATCATCATCTATAATAGGTTTTAATTTTGTAAAAAAATTTAGAAAAATTATCATCAACTATATAGGTAAAGTCAGTCTTTCCTCTTGTTCTGTACTTGGACAAATACTTATAGGTCCAAGGCTCAAGGTCGGCTACTCATGCCTTTGCCGAGCCTAAAACCAAACCAAAGCCAAGGGAAAAGGTGGTTGACCATTTCAAATTTCTTAGAATGGGTACCCGTTCTAAAACAGGTACGCGTTATATAATGGGTACGCATTATATAACGGGTATCTATTATTTTTACGAATGGGTACCCATTTTAAAATGGGTACTTATTTCTTTTATATCTATTATTTCCCATTATAAGGGGAAAATGTACTATCACTATATCCTTGCAACTTGTATGTCTGATGTACGGGCCGACAGTGACATTTCTGTATTTTTTTACTTACAGGTGTCTTGTGGAATCTCTTGGCATGCCATATTGTATTTTGATTTTGAAAGGAATCAATCATATGAACAATTTTGAAGTGGAATCAAGTGCAGGAGCTATTTTCAAGAGGAATTAAAAAAGTAGGATTTTGTTATTTACATCTACTTTTACTTCAGAATTTATGCAAGAAAGGATCTACATCTAGTTGTACTTCAAAATTTTGACAAGGTACATCAATCTGAAAATAGATTAAATATCATTTTTTTATCAAGATGGTTTGGTAATCATGGGATCAAATCAATGTCAAAAAAACAAAGGAGGTTCATGACACCTTAAGAAATTGAAGCAAATAGAGAGAAGGAAGCAAAAAGGCAAAGAGATAGAAGAACAAGGATTCAAGAGATGAAGAATATTGAAGCATCTAGTTCCATGACTATTGAAGAGACTATAAAGGATGGCATGAATGTAGATGATACAAATGTGGAAATGGTGAATATGGAAGAAAATGTGACTATAGAAATAAATGTATATATGTCTTCAAACCCAACTTTCAATGATATGGAAAATATGACTATAGAAACAAATCAAGATATGTCTTCAAGGCCACCTTTCAATGCTATGGAAAATGCAATTATAGAAACAAATCCAGGTATGTCTTCAAAGCCAACTTTTAATGATATTGAAAACGTGACTATACAAATAAATCTAGGTATGTCTTCAAACCCACCTATTAATGATATTGATCGAATTAGTTTATTAAATGAAGTTGGATATGCCAATGATGAGCTCAATTGTATTACTAAAAATATGGAAAGAGGAAATGAGAATGAAATCCCTTATATGAGTGAAAATAAAAATATTTTTTTAAAATTGAAAAAAATGTCTTGGATAATCTTCTTGGTAAGATTTCTTGGAGAAAAATGAGAACCCATGCAAATAGATTATATAAAATTCTTTTTTTATAGAAAAACTCTTGGATTTCAATGTCAACTCATGATGCAATTGATGAAAATATGAAAATTGTGAAAAGTAATGAAAAATTTAGGCATTTTTGTAAAACCTAAAAAGAAAGATGAATAAATGAAACAATTTATATCTAGTGTTGCTAATGCTATTGATTCTATTGGTAAAAAGAGTCGATCTAAAGATAGCAATGCAACACGAAGAGCTATAACAACTACTTTAGTCAATAAATCATTTTTGAATAAAAGAATGAAAAGTATGACTAGTGAATTTCTAAATATAAATCCTTAAACTTTGAGAAGAGAAGCAAAGAGAAGAGAAAGTGATGTAGTCACGGTTAGGACCTGGTCCACAAAGTGAACTATCTAGGCCATGTAGCTAGAGAAACAACTCAAATATGTAAAGAAAATACATATTCAATCATTCAGTATATCTTAGAATTCAAATATAAATTGGCTGGCAACATGTGGGCTTACAATTAGGGCTCACAGGCTTGATTTCATAGTTACAGAATATGCACAAGATATAACTTTGAAGCTCCTTCACAAAGAATTCAAACTATCAGACTTAGAACTATCAATCACTACTTTCTTAGGAATCTATTACATCAATATATATCATCTCTAGAACATAGGATTCCTCCGCGTTGGCCAAGGAAGATCACAAACTCCAAAGAAGAGATGTAACATGTGTACATAGATAGGTTGGACCTAATTATGTAGAACTCCTCTGCAAATGAATGGAATGGTGTATGGATCCAAGGTAAGGTTGGACATGAACCAAACAACAGTGACTGATGTGTCATTTAGCTCTGCAAGTTGTGAAATGCTCCACAAGTCCTCTCCTTTAGCTGATTGTCTGAGGCTATCAGGATGTCTATTCTGAGGAAACAATCGATCTTCTGATAGCGATATCTTACCGGTACCTGATCCAAATGATCTAAATTTTGGATATGATGTTCATGAATGTTTCTAGATGCTCATTCCAGCTCTGCAAGGTCTAAAATGCGATTGTACTAAAATGCGGACCAAAATACAGAAACTACTATTGACTGAACTAAATTGGAAAATGAAAAGAAACAAACTAAAATGCAAATGTTTTTGGTTGATGCATGATTGCTCTTGGACTAGGGATACCCCTGCATCAGACATCTGAGGTTATTGAAAAGTGAGTCCCTCACTTTGATGGGGCTAGAGGAAAACCAAGATGGTCCACCTCAGCCTGAGAAATCCAAGATGAGTCTTCTTCTAGTCTGCCTTTCCACTTCATAAGATATTATTTGTATTGTCTTCCTCTGGTGTTGCATCCAATTCTGTTATCCAAGATGTCTTCAATCTGCTCTGATGCTTGTTGTGGTAACTACTTCTTCAAATCTTCTTCAATTATGTCACTGAACTTTGCTTCATGATACTGATATAAGGACCTGTAATGTTGAAAATAGGTGATATGGCCAATGTCTCTGGTAACTCTACTTCGTATGCATTTCCTAAATCAAACTTTCTGAGTATTCCACATGGTCCAGACTTCTTCATCTTCAACTTGTTATATGTCTCAATTGGAAATCTTTCTTTTCTCAAATATACCATCACTTCATCTCCCACTAAAAATTATTTATGTCTTCTTTTCTTATCTACTTTCTCCTTATACTTAGTATTCATCTCTTTCAAATGCTTCTTCACTTGATTATGCACTGTCTCCATGTGTCCTATAAATTCTTCTTCTTCTGCACTCCTTTTATCTTCCATATCTATGTCTCTCAATTCTACAACTCCTCTAGGGTTAGTTCCTATCACTATCTCAAATGGTGTTCTTCTGGTACTCCTATTCACTAAATTGTTATATGCAAACTCTGCTTGTGATAGAATCAAATCCCAATTTCCTATCTTCTCTCCAACCAAACATCTCAACAAGTTTTCCAAACTCCTATTCACTACCTCTGTCTGTCCATCAATCTGTGGATGAAATGTAGAACTGGACTTCAAATCTATCTTCATATTCTTCCAAAAGTATCTAAGAAATCTTGTATCTTTGTCTGAATTTATGCTCTTAGGTAATCCATGCAATCTTACAATCTCCTTGAAAAATAGGTCAGCCACATGCATTGCATCAGTTGTCTTCTTACAAGGTATGAAATGTGCAATCTTTGAAAGTCCGTCCACTACTACAAATATTGAATCATGTCCTCTCTATGTTTTTAGCAATCCCATTATGAAATCCATGCTTATGTCTTCCCAAGGTCTCTCCAGTACTGTCAAAGGTTTATACAATCTAGTATTCTAACTACTCCCTTTTGCAACTTCACAAACTCTACAAATCTACACAAATTTCTTAACATCCTTATGTATCTGAGGCTAAAAGTAGTTCTCACTTACCAAAGCCACTATCTTATCAATGCCAAAATGCCCTGCCAATCCACCATTGTGTTTCTCTTTCATCAAATTATCTCTCATTAAACTCCTAGGTATGCATAACTAACTTCCTTTGAACAACATATCCTCCTGAATGAAATAGTCTAACCACTTACTTCTATCTATCACAATAGGTTCCTTACATGCTTTCCAAGGTTCTGCAAAATCAAGATCTTCTTCATACATGTTCTTCAATTCTTCAAATCCTAACACTTCAACTCTCATCTCTATCAGTAATTCCTTCTTCTACTCAGTGCATCTATGACTTTGTTTGATTTTCCACTCATATGCTTCAATACAAAAGTATAACTATGCATGAACTCTACCCATTTCATATGTCTCTAATTCAACTTTCCTTGACTATTCAGATACTGCAAAGATTGATGATTTGTATACAACACAAACTCCTTGGGAAACAAATAATGTCTCCACTTCTTCAAGGCTTGAATTATGGCATAGAACTCTTGATCATAAACTGAATATATTCTCCTTATGTCTTTCAAATTCTAACTGAAATATGCTACAGGTCTACCTTCTTGACTTAACACTGTTCCTATTGCATTCCCACTTGCATCACAATCTACTTGAAATACCTTATTGAAATCCAGTAATGCCAACACAGGTTGCTCTATTACTTTCTACTTCAACAATTCAAAACTTTTATCTGCTCCTGATGTCCACTTAAAGTTTTTTCTGTCACGTCTCATTATCTCTATCATAGGGTTACAAACTAAACTGAAATTTCTTATAAACTTCTGGTAGAAACTAGCTAATCCATGAAATGATTTGACTTCTACAATGCTCTCCGGTCTAGGCCATTCAACAATTGCACTCACTTTCTCAGGGTCCATCTTCAATCCTTCCGTAGAAATCACAAATCCCAAGTATACCAACTCTTCCTTCATGAAACTACACTTCTTGATGTTTATCAACAATTTCTCTTCTCTCAATCTCTGCAATACTTGTCTTAGGTGCCACAAATGTTCTTCTTTTCTCTTACTAAAAATTAGAATATCATCCAAATATACAATAACAAACTTACCCAAGAATTTATTCAAAACTTCATTCATCAATCTCATGAAAGTACTCGATGCATTTGTCAATCCAAAAGGCATCACTAACCACTCAAACAATCCCTTATTTGTCTTAAAAATAGTCTTCCATTCATCTCCTTCTCTGATTCTAATCTGATGGTATCCACTCTTCAAGTCTATCTTTGTAAAATATTTTGCTCCACTCAAACAATCCATAATATCATCCATCCTAGGTAAAGGGAATCTATACTTAACTGTGATCTTGTTTATTTCTCTCGATTCTATACACATTCTCCATTCTCTATCTTTCTTTGGTGCTAACACTACAGGTACTACACAAGGACTCAAACTTTCTCTGATCAAACCTTTCCTTAACAACTCATGTATCTGTCTATTCAATTCTTCATTCTCTGCTGGTGTCATTCTATGTGCTGCTTTGTTAGGAAAACTAGCTCTGAGTATAAGATCCATGTGATAACTAATACTCCTGATTGGTGGAAATCCTTTAGGTATATTATCTGATATGATGTCTTCATATTCTGTTAGCAAATGAGTTATCTCCTTCAGTTGTGATTCTTCAGTCGTTAGATTTTCTGGCTTCTTAGGAATTAAAGCATAACACATATTCTCATTTCTCAAATCGTCCAGAAATTTCCTTCCATCTACCAAATAGATTCTAGCATTCCCACATACTTCACTCTTAGGATCATCTTCCAAAGGAATCAAAGTAATTCTCTTTCCATTTGATGTTATAGTATATGTATTCTTCCTTCAATCATGTATAGCTTTTCTGTCATACTCATAATATCACACAATACTTCATCATGATAGGATCCAATATGAAATTTCACCAAACATTGTTTACTCACCCATACGTTATGATCATCCTAAATCCATGCTATCTGATATGGCTTAGGGTGTTTCAATCTTTCCAACTTCAGCTTAGTCACTATCTCCTCTAAAACTAGATTTTTAAAACTACCACCATCAATTACAACTTTACAACATTTACCTCCTTATTTGCATCTAGTTCTGAACAAACTTTTCCTCTACGGTGGTTCTTCATTTGTCTCTATTTGAAATAGTGCTCTCCTCATGACAAGTGATTCTCCTTTCTTAGGTTTACCAACTAAACTAGGTGATACAACATGTTCTTCTTCCACATAGGCTTCTCTTCCACTATTCTTTGTTCTCTTGCTTATACTCCCTTGATTACATTCAAATGCTCTATGTCCTTCACCTCCACACTTAAAATAGGTTCCTCTGAATGTTCTCCTATTAGGTCCTTTTCCTTCTCTTCTATATCCTTCACTCCGGTATGGACTAGGGTTTCCTCTGCGGTAGAAAGTTCTGTCATCTCTCCAACATGCATTGTTATCTCTGTACTCCTTCTTGAATGTGTTTTCTTGTCTATTCTATTTTGCATATGATCTTTCTCCTCCAGAAAATGTTCTACCTCTCTAAAATTTACCTCCTCTGCCTCTCTATCTCTTATCATTCCTCTTGTTCAGCTTTTCTTCCACTTTTAGGACAAACTAATATGCTTCTTACAATGTTGTCATCCTTACCAAACTCAGTTCTTATTGAATATTCAATCTCAGTCCATTGATGCATCTAGCCACTTTCTCCTTTCTTGATTCACTATGTCTTGTCCTTATGATCATCTTATGAAATTCTTTAGTATATTCCTTCATAGATTTCTCTTTTTGCCTTAGGTTTTGCAATCTCTTCAATAGTTCAGCTCATAGTCAATAGGTATAAACCAATTCTTCAATTTTATCACCATTATGTCCCACTTTGTAATCTTCTCCTTTCCTCTTCTATTTGATGAAGGGGTTAAATCACAAAACACACAATAACAGATATTAAACACAACAAATAGAACTTTCTTTTATTGAACTGGGCAACTCATTATATTACAGAAGCTCAAGTACAATCAGAGGATAAATCCTCTACTAGCTGCAACACATTATAACTTTCCCAACCTCAAGACTCTAGAATCTTCAGCCTTCTGTAACCCCAAATCAGCTAGGGTTTCTATTTTCCCACCTATTCTTGACTCCACACTGGCCCCCTTGACTCTACCCTGCCCAGGGTTCCCAAAATAGTCATAAATAGCACTTTTTGGTAGCCTCCAGCTAAATTTTGAATTTTGCAACTCCCTCCAAATGTAGGTCAACTTCCGGGAAGCATAAATATTGATTCGGGTGTCTGATTGATGAACCGTTTTAAGCGCTAGAAAGCTCGCGATGTAAACTATCATGCCAAAAATCTGTGAATGGATTTCTATCAACTTTTTGAGACATTATGAGAAGTTTTAGTGCCTCATATCTTGTTCCATAAATTTTTAGGGGCTTTTCAAAAAACAAAAACTTTAATATTTTTTAGCTCACAAATGATCTTTACCTGATTCCTTCACCAAAGGTCTTATATTTCCATTATGTAACTTTCTGAAATTTTTTGCTTCATTATGTGCTCAAATGCAAACTTTCTAAAAATAACAGGTACACTTTCCTAAACAGGCAGATCACTATTTTTAGCAGTTTTGGAAAAACTAAAAGTCCTACATTATTATTCTGGATATTATGGAACCAAAAACACTAATTATGGGAAGAAATGAGAACAACTACAATGGTTTTGAATTAACTTCTTTTTGGGTGATGTAAGATTGCCCTTACACCTCTAGATACTCCTACATCAGATACCCAGGGTAATTTGAGAAGTGACCCTATCATGTCTCAGGTGTTTGTGTGAGGAAAACCCAAACAGTCAACCTCTGCCTTAGACAACCAAGAAGAATCTTCAACAGGCCTTCCTTTCCATTTCACTAGATATTCTTTGTATTACTTGTTCCGAGTGATCCTTCCCACACGACTATCCAAAATCTCTTCTATCTCCTCTGTTGAAGTAGATGCCGGAATACTCCACTGCACTTCTATTGGTCCATCCTCTGTTCCACCTTCATGATATTTTGATAAATCAGCAATGTTGAAAACAGGAGAAATATTGATCCCACTCGGCAGCTCTACCTCATATGCATTTCCTGAATCATGCTTCTTCATGTTTCTACATGGTCCAAATTTCTTCATTTTCAATTTATTGTATGTTCCAACTAGGAACCTTTCTTTTCTCAAGTGAACCATGACTTCATCTCCCACCTGGAACTCCTTATACCTCCTCTTCTGATCTGCCTTAGCCTTGTACTGAATATTCATCTTATTAATGTTCTTTCTTACTTCTTCATGCAATTTCTTCAAATGTTCTACAAAGTCTTCAGCTTTAGCACTTGTCTTTTCTCCATTTTCCAGCTTCCTTAACTCAGAAGCATTTCTTAGGCTATTACCATATACAATCTAGAATGGTGATTTACTAGTACTCCTATTGACAGAATTGTTGTAGGCAAATTCTGCCTGTGGTAAAATCGAATCCCATCCCTTGGGCTTATCTCCTACTAAGCATTGTAGCAGGTTACCCAAACTCCTATTCACCACTTCTTTCTATCCATTAGTTTGTGGATGGTATGCAGAACTGAACTTCAAGTTTGTCTTCAACTTCTTCCACAATGTCCTCCAGAAATAACCAACAAATTTGGTATCTTAGTCTGAAACTATGCTTTTTGGTAGACCATGTAGTCTCACAACTTCCCTAAAAAATAACTCTACAATATGAACAGCATCATTAGTCTTCTTACAAGGAATAAAATGTGTCATTTTTGAGAATCTATCCACCACCACAAAAATAGAATCATGTCCTCTCTGTGTCCTTGGTAAACCAAGAACAAAATCCATGCTAATATCATCCCATGGCTTCTTTGGTACAAGTAATGGTTGATACAAGCCTATATTCTGACTTGTTCCTTTTGCCATTTGACACACTCTACAACTCTGCACAAATTTCCTCACATCCTATTGCAACTGCGGCCAATAATAATTTTCACCGACAATGGCAATGGTCTTATCTTGACCAAAGTGTCCAACTAACCCCCCACTATGCTTCTCCTTAATTAGGTTCTCTCTCATGGAACTCCTTGGAATGCACAATTGGCTTCCTCTAAACAACATGCCATCTTGGATTATGAAATCCAACCATTTTGTTCTATCCAAAGTAATAGGTTTCAAACAAGCTTTCCAAGCCTCTGCAAAATCTAGATCTTCAGGATATAAACTTTTGAGTTCATCAAACCCAACAACCTCTATCTTCATTACTGTCAACAAATTTCGCCTTTTGCTCAAGGCATCTGCAACCTTGTTGAACTTTCCACTCCTGTACTTCAAAACAAAAGTATAACTTTGCAAAAACTCAACCCATTTAAAGTGCCTTTGATTTAACTTTCCTTGACTATTAAGATACTGCAAAGCCTAATGATCAGTATATAAAACAAACTCTTTTGGCAACAAATAATGTCTCCATTTCTTCAAAGCCTGGACTATTGCAGAAAACTCTTGATCATAAACAAAATATGTTTTCTTGGCATCATTAAGCTTCTCACTAAAATAGGCAATGGGCTTACCTTCTTGGCTCAAAATAGCTCATATACCACTACCGCTAGCATCACAATCTACCTAAAATACCTTATTAAAATCTGGAAGTACCAAAACAGGTTGTTCTACGACTTTCTGCTTCAATGTGTCAAAGCTCTTGTCTGCTCCTTTAGTCCATCTAAACTCTTTTCTATCCCCTCTCATTGTCTCAGTTAGGGGTGCACAAATGCTATTAAAATTCCTGATAAACTTTCTGTAAAAACTTGCCAAACCATGAAAAGATCTTACCTCCATTGCACTCCTTGGCGTAGGCCATTCAATGATAGCCCTTACTTTTTCTGGGTCCATCTTAAGACCTTCCTCTGAGACAACAAATCGTAGGTATACCAACTCCTCTTTGCAAAACTACATTTCTTCAGATTAATTAGCAACTTCTCTTCCCTCAACTTCTCTAGAACTCTTCTGATATGCATCAGATGCTCATCCCAAGTCTTACTGAAAATCAAAATATCATCCAAATAAATAATAACAAAACTTCCCAAAAATTCTTTCAGTACCTCATTCATAAGCTGCATGAATGTGCTCGATGCATTGGTTAGCCCAAATGGCATGACTAACCACTCATACAAACCTTCCTTTGTCTTGAAGGCTGTCTTCCATTCATCTCCTTCTCTGATACGGATCTGGTGATACCCACTCTTCATGTCAATCTTCGTGAAGTACTTGGCTCCACTCAAACAATCCATGATGTCATCCATTCTTGGCAATGGAAATCTATACTTGATCGTTATCTTATTGATGGCTCGAGAGTCTGTACACATCCTCCATTCTCCATCCTTCTTTGGTGCTAGTACTGCAGGTATCGCACATGGACTTAGGCTCTCCCTTATCAGTCCCTTTCTCAACAACTCCTAAACTTGTCTGTTCAGCTCTTCATTCTCTGCAGGGGTCATTCTATGGGCTACTTTGTTTGGCAAACTGGCTCCTCATATCAAATCCATTTGATGACTTATCTTCCTTACTGGTGGTAAACCTTCTGGTACATTATCAGAGATAATGTCCTAGAACTCTTCCAACATATCTGAAACTTCTACAGGTACATCTTCACATTTCTTTTGACTAATCTTAGGAATCAATGCAAAGCAATGATGCTCATGCTTCATACCCTCCAAAAATTTCCTATCATCTACCAAGCAAATTCTAGTAGTACTACATATCTTTTCTTCCACCTCCTTCAAGGGCTTCAACTTATGACGAACTCCATCCTTTTTTAGGGAATATGTGTTTGCACGACCATCATGGACAGCACTCCTATCATACTGCCACGACCTCCCTAACAGCATATGACATGCATCCATCGGTATGATATCACACAACACCTCATCATGGTAGTCACCAATCTTGAACTTCACTAAACACTACTCATTGACCAAAGCTCTATGGTCCTTCTGCAACCATGCAATCTGATATGGATGTGGATGCTTTCTTTTTGTCAACTTCAACTTGTCAACCATCTCCTCTGAAACAAGATTATCAATGCTTCCACTGTCAATAATAATATCACAACACTTACCTTCACATTTGCACCTTGTGTGGAATAAACTCTTCCTCTGATTGGGTTCTCTCTCCTCATTCAACAAAGTTCTTCTGACAACTAGGGTTTCTCCCCTTTCAGCATCTTCAGAATGCTCAGACTGTGCATCTTCATCTACATGTGCAACTCGTGCATTATGTTCAGGTCTTCTATTTGTCCTTCCTTGATGTTGCGGACATTCATATGCTCAATGCCCTTCTTCTCCACATTGGAAACAGGTTCCTCTAAAACCTCCTCTTCCAGGGCCTTGCCCAGGTCTGCCTCTTCCTCTTCCTCTTTGCTCACCATTGTTTTGGTCACGAGGGTGGTAGGTATTGTCACCTCTCTGATTTCAACTGGTGCCAGCTTCTTCACTTTTCTTTAAATCTTCATTTTGGCCCCCATAGGGTCTTCCACCAATCCTTTTGCCTTGACCTCTTCCCCTTTGCTTGCTGTCAAATCTTTTATTCAGCTTCTCTTCCACCTTCAGGGAAAACTAGTCCGTATCTTCTATGGTGGTCATTCTGACCAGGCTCAACTCCTTTTGAATACTCAGCCTCAACCCATTAATGTAATGGGCTACCTTCTCCTTGTTGGGCTCTACATGGCCTGTCTTGATAGTAATTTTATAAAACTCTTCTATATACTCCTTAACAGACTTGTTACCTTGCTTTAGTCCTTGCAGCTTCTTTAGCAACTCCATCTCATAGTCCATAGGAATGAACTGCTTCTTTAGTTTCTCCACCATCTGATCCCATCTGGAGATCTTTCCTTTTCCTCTTCTATTCCTTTCTAATTGGACCTCCTTCCACCAAATATTGGAATGGCCCTTCAACTTTGTTTTTGCAAACTTAACCCGATCTGGGTCCTCCACATCTTCATACTCAAAATACTCCTCCATGTCATTGATCCAATCAATAAGCTGTTCTGGATTCAAATCTCAAGAATATGTAGAAACTTCGATCTTGGGCCTCTTTCTGATCCTTGAAATGGCCCTCAACAACCTAACTTCTGCAGGATCTCCAGCAGCTTCTTGTTCTTCCTCAGATAGCTCTTCTTCATCTTCACCTTCACTTTCTTCTCTCGTCCTCAGCTCAAACCCTCTTCGTAGCTCCTCTTGCAATGCATCGATTTGCCTTTGTAGGGCTCTAAAACCCTCTTCTGTCAAAGCATTCCTCCTAATATGATTTCTTCGTGGAGGCATCTTGGTCTCTGTAGCAAACCCACAACCTCAGGTCCTGGTGCAAACTGACTCACGGTCGGCGATCTGTCTACACACTCAGGAACCCTTGCTCTGATACCACTTGATGAAGGGGGTAAATCAAAAAACACACAATAACAGAGATTGAACACAGAAAATAGAACTTTCTTTTTATTGAACTGGGCAACTCATTACATTACAGAAGCTTAATTACAATCAGAGGATAAATCCTCTACTGGTTGCAACACATTACAGCTTTCCCAACCTCAAGACTCTAGAATCTTTAGCCTTCTGTAACCTCAAATCAGCTAGGGTTTCTATTTTCCCACCTATTCTTGACTCCACACTGGCCCCCTTGACTCTACCTTGCCCAAAGTTCCCAAAATAGTCAGGCCTCCAGCTAAATTTTGAATTTTGCAACTCCCTCCAAAAGTAGGTCAACTTTTGGGAAGCATAACTTTTGATCCGGGTGTCCGATTGATGAAATGTTTTAAGCGCCGGAAAGCTCGTGATGTAAACTATCATGCTAAAAATTCGTAAATGGATTTCTATCAACTTTTTGAGATGTTATGAGAAGTTTTAGTGCCTCATATATCGTTCTGTAAATTTTCAGGGGCTTTTCAGAAAACAAAAACTTTAATATTTTTTAGCTCACAAATGATCTTTACCTGATTCCTTCACCAAAGGTCTTATATTTCCATTATGTAACTTTCTGGAAGTTTTTGCTTCATTACGTGCCCAAATGCAAACTTTCTAAAAATAGCAAGTACACTTTCCTAAACAGGCAGGTTGCTATTTTTAGCAGTTTTAGAAAAAATGAAAGTCCTACATTATTATTTTGGATATTATGGAACCAAAAACACTAATTATGGGAAGAAATGAGAACAACTACAATGGTTTTGAATTAACTTCTTTTTGGGTGATGCAAGATTGCCCTTACACCTCTGGATGCTCCTGCATCACTATTTCTATCCAACTGAACTTCTTTCCACCATATAGCAGCGTGTCCTTTCAACTTTGTCTTTGTAAATTTCACCTCTTTGGATCTTCAATTTATTCATACTCAAAGTATTCTTATAGGTCATTTATCCAATCAATCAGCTCTTTGGGATTCAAATTGCCAGTATAGTTTAGTACCTCAACTCTAGGTCTTTTCCCAATCTTTGAAATAGCTTGCAACATCTTGACTTGATCTGATTATTCTTCTTCTTGATCTCCTAGGGTTTCACCATTTTTATTAGTGGATTGAAATTCTTCATCATCATCACTTGCAACATTAGGTCGAGGTGTAAGTCCTCTTCTCTAATCTTCTTGTTACTAATTTTTTGTTCACACTTAAAATTAGTTGGACCTAAGTGTAGTTTTTCAGAAGGAATAAAAGAAAACTTCAAAGTTATGCATTGATTGAGTTGGTTGATATCTTGACAAAGAGCAGAGAAGAAGATTCAGTTGACAAGATAGCCCATTAGTCTAATCAGGATGGATGAGTTATCATGAAAAGAGAATGGGATTATTGAGGTACCAATCATTTA
Organism: Cunninghamia lanceolata; assembly: GCA_027924645.1. Classification (NCBI taxonomy): domain Eukaryota; kingdom Viridiplantae; phylum Streptophyta; class Pinopsida; order Cupressales; family Cupressaceae; genus Cunninghamia; species Cunninghamia lanceolata. The sequence continues at coordinate 15,102,980 of BSBN01001215.1, read as the reverse complement.
ATAAATACAATTGTTGTTTACATCATGTTATCTTTCAGGAGTTATAAATTAGATTGATTATTCAGTTAATCAATTTTTGAATAAAAGAAAGAAAGATATTTGTATTAAACTGTTATTTCATGTCATGTTTTGAACATACATTCAAGTATCTGTTACTTTATCTCATGCATTGCTTGAAAAGGAGATACATATGCATAAGAGAAATTAACTGATTATGCTTAAAACAAGTGTTTAAATGTGTCCCACAGAAGCCATGGGAGTAACTAGACTGAGCAATTGTAGACATGCAAGCTATTCATCTATTTGATAAAAGAAAAGAAATAAACACATGATAAAATGAAACATCCATCATTGCCTAAGGAAGAAGGTTATTTGTTGATGCTGGCCTTCAAGTCTTCAGTCTTCAGTCTTTACTTTCAGCTCCATCATCAGTTGAGCCTGTAAAATTTTGGGGACAACCTTGTTAGTGCTCTGGATGTTTAAAGTTATCACATGCTTTTATGAAGCAGATACATCTACTTATCACATCATGCATTTAGATGAGAGATCAGATCAGATATATGATACAAATCAAAAGAAATCAAGAAAGAGATCAATCAATACCATCAGGTATATTTTTCATGCTAACTTGTTTGTTCACTGTGCAAGTATAGGACAAGTATTGTTGCTGATTTGAAGACAAATAAACATATGGATTAAATGTGGCTCCCACAAGGGTTTCAGCCCAACATGTTTTCTTTTCATTTGAAAAGAGTATCAGAAAAGACAAGATGCATCATTCCAAGCTACATTATGCATCATCTAATCAGCTTGCAAAAAATTTATGTCATCATGACATTATTATAGCTGATTGGAGCAAATTAGATTAACATGACTGAGTTAGGTTGACAAAGTGCAGAAATCAGATTACAGTCACATAAGCACAAAGGCATTTTACAGGTATCATGGCCTCTGGCAAAATGGAGAAAATATCTACAGTCAGTAAATGCCACAAAGAGAGATACCTTGCAAAAGGTTAAACAAGTGCAGTCACATTTACTATGCATAGTCATGACAGTGATTATGAAGTGGCTTGTGCAAGCAAATACAGTCATAGATAGATCACAACTTCCATGTCCATCAACAGGAGTAGAACAATCTTGAAAGCAAATACCACATCATTGTTGGAGGAGAAACAATAGAAGGCACATGATATGCTAAATGCCACAATGATGATGTTGACAGAGGCACAAGACAGGCATTCATTATCTCATATGCCATTGTGTTTGAATGACACAGTTATGACAAAAATTTGCCATGATAAAGGAATGAAAGAGGAGATCAAAGACATGATATGTATGCTACAGTAGGATCCAAATGCATAAAAAAATAAGCAGTGAGCATGCACAAAGACAATCAGGAGTAGCATCTAAAGAATGCCACAGCCAAATGCTAATGAAGACAACAATGATCCCACAGTCACATACATGAGTCAATAGTCATGATCTAACCAAGGTTAAAGAGACAGATGCAGATGGGAAACCATACAAGAATGATTAATATATATAGACAGAGGAGCCCCTATAATCAGAAGGTAGTTGACAAGTGAGATCAATACCTCTAACTGATAGTAGTCAGGTATTCCTTATGCACATCTTGTAACTGCTAACTATCACAATGATTTGTTGTTCATAATCAAAACAAGGAGTGTATGCAAGAGTTAATGAAGAGCACATGATAGGCAACCATACCTCAGTCACAAAGAAAATTAGTTATGGAAATAAGACAATAATAGCTAAAGGCAGTCATAATTTTGATCCTTGTGATGATAATCATCATCAAGAGTGGACAGTCAACTATGATATAGACATGTCATAGTGCTAATGCAAAGATACATTCTAAAAATGGAGACAACATACAGTTAAGAGGTTGACAAATAAATATAAGAGGGTCAATCTCTTAGCATGAACATCCTTCAAAAGGCATAAGATTGTTATAATGCAATAATGGCAAGGACCATAGTGATTTTTGTTTCATTGTTTCCATTTACTATGAGAGTAAAGACAGGAGTAACTATAGAAGATTCAAAGCATGCCATATATATGCTACAATCATAATGTTGACATAGACAAAAGAAACAAGCATTCATTATTTCTTGTGCCATTATTCCTGACAGACATCTAGTTGTGATACAGGACTTGCCCCATGAAGGACAGAGAGAAATCAAATACATACTGAATACTCAGAAAACATAGTGAGTATCATGAATGTTGTAATGGAGCCTTTTAAAAATGCAAATACTTGAAGAGGGTTTGAACCCCTAGACCATTTTCATGCATCTACAGTAAAAATAGAGTTACAAAAGGGTTTTCATAGCATGGCCATGACAAGAAGACATGGTTTTATACCTAAATGAACACCCAGCTGTTCAAATTTTTGAAACCCTCATTTTCTAAATGAAACCCTAGTCTCTATTTTTTGCACAGTGAAAAGAAAAAATAAAGATACAAGTCATGGTCGTGCCTAGAGAAGGAAGAAATCATCATTACAGTCAAAACCCTTGCTACAGGTATGAGGCCCTTCATCTTTTACAGAGCAATTGAAGAAGGGAAAGACATGTGTTTCCAGTATGGTCGTCTACATACAATGCAATTATGTGCATTTCCAAAGAAACCCTAACAGCAAGTTGGAAACCCTTCAAAGTTTCATATAAAAAACCAGTGATTATGCTACAAAAGGTGACAATGGCCACGGTGATACAAAAGAAAATAATATTCAAGATGCCCAGATAAAAAAAAGATTGAGACTCTTGTCTCTTTTTTGAGATATACAATGATAAATTAAGTATCTACAGCTTAGAGAGCAAGAGTTACCTTCAAAAGCAAAGGAGAGAAATGAGCTTGCATGTTTTTGTCAATTTTGTATTACAGGTGAATGGGGAGCATGTGAAAATACAGAATGAGATGAAGAATGGAAACAAAGACCCTTAACACCTATAGAAACACATGATCAACTTGAAACAACAATTGAAGATGATAATCAAGTGTTTGCATCAGATGACTATGATCGTGTTTCAGGCCTTGTATAAGAAGGTACTTTAATTTTCAATATTTTTTTATTACATTTTTTTTGTAATCTATATAATTAATTATATATGTATGAATGTACATATTTATGTGATTTAGATACATGTCACACTTTATTGAATTAAATATTTTTTTTGTAGGACATGTGCATGCTATTGTTGCCTAAGGGCAATGAAGAGGAAACTGAGTATTGGTTGGCTCGATATGTTGAGACAAAACAAAAGTTGTTACGTCCTAGAGTAGATGATGATAACTATGAGTATCCAATAGGTTATGTGGTTGTTGTCACCTGGCTACAAAAATATCTAATAAGAAAGAATGGTTTTCCTACATTTGAAGATTGTGAAAGACATAAGAAGATCATACACTAATCACATTTGGTTGTGGCAAAAAATATAAAACTAGTCATATATCAAGGGAAAACTACTAATAAACAGTTATGGACACTTTCTATGGAAGAACATGAGTCAATTATAGATGCATTATAAAGAAGAGAGGATGCAAATGGTACAATGGAATAAATTTCTAGGTATGTACATAGTTGTATATATTTAATTGATAGTTAATATAGTTGTATTAAGCCATCCTCTTACCTACCTTTAAACAATTTCTTACAAATATAAAACTAATTTTCTCACATGACACATAGTTCGAGTGGCTAGGTTAATCACCATGATTCAAATCATGAAAATGCTAATCTTATAATTTGTATTTACTTGTGTATTTCCCCTTACACCACCTCTCTTACATCCCCTTAAGCCATCCTCTTACATCCTCTTAAGTCATCCTCTTATCTCCCCTTAAGTCATCCTCTTACATCCCCTTAAGCCATCCTTTTATCTTATAATTTGTATTGACTCGTGTATCTCCCCTTAAGCCATCCTCTTACATCCCCTAAAGCCATCCTCTTATGTATCCCCTTGAGACATCCTCTTAGCTCCCATGAATCCATTCTCTTACATCCTCTTAAGCCATAATTTGTGTTATCTAGTTACATATTGCATCAATGCTTTGTGTTTTTGGTATATATATTCTTTCATTCTCATCTCACCTTCTATATTATTCCCTTTTTATCTTAAAATTTGCATGGAGTCATGTATATATATATATAGTTAATTTACTTGTACATTTGAACATTATTTTTATAGGTGTACCTGACAAGTAGATATTCGCATGATTGTCAATAGAAGTTTTCACAATACAAATAAGTGAGGTTAATTTTGTAGTCTTCAACTAAAAGTGAACGCATTAGGTAATTGTATATATACTCGTATATTTCATATTCAATATGTTATCTAGTTACATATTGCATCAATGTTTTGTGTTTTTGGTATATATTATTTCATTCTCATTTCACTTTCTATATTATTCCCTTTATCTTAAAATTTGTATCGACTCATGTAAATATATAGTTAATTTACTTGTACATTTGAACATTATTTTTGTAGGTGTACCCTGTAGACAACTAAAAATGTCTTGACCATCTAACCATTCTTTAACATCATCCATATCATTAATTCCTCCTCTAATTAATTAATTAAATTTTTATTTAATTAATTATTCCATCTATTCACCCTTTTCTTCATCATTTAATCCCTAAAATTGAATTAATTTAATTGATTCAATGGTTACATTTACTAAACCTAATTAATTAGATAAATCTTACTTATCTGATTAATCAACCCTTACTAATTAGCCTACCCCTATCTTAGTTGATTAAATATCTATTATTTAATTAGCTACCCTAGCCTATGTTACCCCTAGACCTAAAATTAATTAAATGAACCCTTGTTTAATTAATTTTAACCCCTAGTTAATCCATTCCCTAATTTACCACAGCCATATTAATTAAACTAATCCCCTTGATTAGTTTGGTCAATCCCCACTTAACACTCATCCCCACATCTCCCAAATAAAAAATTATCCTTTATTCTATGAAAGGTAATTTTTTATTCAAATTTTTCCTACAAACCCATTAATGAGTTCTTACACACCTGACTTGTCATACTTTACATTTAATAGAACTCTTCCCCAAAATAATTAAAAATTCATTTCTAATCCATCTCATCTAACTTCATTAATGCACACCCCTTCCCAAGGTGAATTAAAAATTTATTTTTGTTCTCATCCCTCCATTGTTGTTGATCAAATCCAAGCCCTCCATCTTACATTCATCCTCATCCATTGATCTCTACCTTTAATCTCAACCATTGGATCAAATCTCCCTCCAAAATGCCTATAAATACAACCTCTCTCAAGCCATTTTATCATGCAATCTTGGAGTAGTGTTATTATGCCAAAATCTTCCTCATTTCTTCATCATTGAGCTAGGCTTTTAGTGATTTGTAGTGTAGTTTGAGAGCATTTCACATTTGGAAGCCATGGGTAAAGATAGAGAGTAAGGGTGCACTCTCTCAACCTTATCAAGGAGGGGGATCACATTGAAGGTATAAACTTGTGTTTTAGTGCATTTTGTTTATTTTGTTAACCTCATTTATTTTCCTTGACCTCATACCCTACAAGTAGATATTTGAATGATTGTGAATAGAAGTTTTCACCATACAAATTTGTGAGGTCAATTTTATAGTCTTCAACTAAAAGTGAATGCAAATTAGGTAATTGTATATATACTCATATATTTCTCATCCATCCTCTAAATCCATCCACTTGTACATCCCCTTAGTTCATCCTCTTAGCTCCCCTTAAGCCATCCTCTTACATACCCTTAAGCCATCCTTTTATCTTATAATTTGTAAATTGACTCGTGTATCTCCCCTTAATCCATCCTCTTACATCCCCTAAAGCCATCCTCTTAGCTCCCCTTAAGCCATCCTCTTACATCCCCTTAAGCCATCATTTGTGTTATCTAGTTACATATTACATCAATGTTTTGTGTTTTTGGTATATTCTTTCATTCTCATTTACTTGTACATTCATTATTTTTTGCAGGTGGATCCACATCAGGCAGTGTTTTGAATGTAGAGAGTAGGGGCAGATCAAAGGAGAGAGGAAAAGGTTCTGGAAGTCATGGGAAGTCACAAGGAAAATCAAAGGACAAAAGATCCCAAGCCAGAGGACAAAAGGATTGCTGGTACTATGGGAAACCAGGTCATCTGAAGAAAGATTGTTGGTCTCAGAAAAATAAAGAAGGAGACAAACAAAAAGGCAATAAGGAGGCAAATGTGGTAAGCAATAAATCTGAAGATGATGCTTTGATTCTTTCCCTAGATAATGCTGATGATTCATGGGTTTTAGATTCAGGGGCCTCATTTCATGCTACACCCCATAGAAGTTATTTTCTTGATTATGTCTAAGGGGATTTTGGGCTGGTTTATTTGGGAGATAACGAACCCTGTCAGATTGTTGGAAAGGAAGAATCAAGATTAAGTTGCAGAATGGGAATCATTGGCTACTACAAGAGGTAAGGCATGTTCCAAGGCTCAGTAGGAATTTAATTTCAGTAGGGCAGCTAACTGAACAAGGTTGTACTGTTACATTTACTGATAAAAATTGGAAGGTTTCAAAAGGTGCCTTAGTAGTAGCAAAAGGTGTGAAAGTAGGCACCTTATATCTTTGTACAGGTCATACTGTTCCTTCTACTTTAGCTATTACAGAGAAAAAATAAACAAGTTCAAGAACAATTGCTGCAGGTTTGCAGGAAGAGACTAGAAAAGTTGCTGCAGGTTTTGAGACAACATTGTGGCATAACAGACTTGGGCATATGAGTGAAAAAGGTATGAAGGTACTTCATTCTAAGAAAGTTTTACCAGGTCTGAAATGTATTAATATGAATTTTTGTGAAAGTTGTGTGTATGGCAAACAAAAGAGAGTCAATTTTCTCAGAGATGGGAAACAAAAGAAAAATGAAAAGTTGGAGCTTGTGCATACAGATGTATGGGGACTAGCTCAGGTATCTTCTCTCGGTGGATCTCGGTATTATGTTACATTTATAGATGATGCAACTAGGAAGGTCTGGATTTATTTCTTTAGACAGAAATCTGATGTATTTGAAACATTTAAGAAATGGAGAAGCTTGGTTGAAAATGAGACAGGTAAAAGATTAAATTGTCTTAGATCTGATAATGGTGGTGAGTATTGCAGCGAAGAATTTGAAGATTATTGTTCCTTTAATGGAATTCGTAGGCAGAAAATGGTTCCAGGGACTCCACAGGAAAACGGAGTGGCTAAACACATGAATAGGACAATAATGGAGCGTGCAAGGACCATGAGATTGCATGCTGGGCTGCCTTTAAATATGTGGGCAGAGGTTGTCAACACTGTTGTATATTTAATTAATAGAGGTCCTTCAGTTCCTTTGGGCTGTGGTATTCTAGAGGAAGCATGGACAGGTAAGAAGGTGAGTTATTCTTTTCTGAAAACCTTCAGCTATGAAGCATTTGCACATATAGATTCTAAAAATAGAACCAAGCTGGATGCAAAATCAAAAAAGTGTACCTTCATTGGATATGGCATTGATGAATTTGGTTATAGGCTTTGGGATTTTAAAAATAAAAAAATTGTGAGAAGCAGGGATGTTACATTCAATGAGAAAGTGTTGTACAAAGATCAGTTGTAGCAGCATGAGACAAAAGAAAAGGATTATGTGGTGCTGGATGATACTCTAAATAGTGATGTTCCAGTAGTTCTTCATGCTTCGCAACAACAACCAGAAATACCACAAACTCCAGTGAATGTTAGACGGTCAACAAGGATAAGTAGACCTCCTGAAAAATTTTATCCCTCTTTGTATTCTATTTTGTTAATAGATGCTGGTGAACTAGAAGGGTATGATGAAGCTATGCAGGTGAATACACAGGTTCAGTGGGAGCTTGCCATGAAAGAAGAAATGGACTCCTTGCTGAAAAATCAGACTTGGGAATTATGTAAGTTACCTATAGGTAACAAGGCTTTACCAAACAAATGGGTTTACAGGTTGAAAGAGGAAGATGGAGGTAAGAAAAGATTTAAGGCCAGGTTAGCTGTAAAAGGATTTACACAGAAACAGGGCATTGATTTTGATGAGATATTTTCTTCAGTTGTCAAGATGACTTCTATTCGTACTATTTTAAGTATTGTGGCTGCTGAAGATTTGCGTTTGGAACAGCTAGATGTGAAAACTGTCTTTCTCCATGGTGATTTGGAGGAGGAGATATACATGGCACAACCACAGGGATTTGAGGTCAAAGGTAAGGAGAAACAAGTGTGCAGATTGAAGAAGAGTTTGTATGGCCTGAAACAAGCACCTCGATAATGGTATTTGAAATTTGATAGTTTTACAGCTGAGCAAGGCTACAGCAGGTGTAATTCTAACCATTGTGTTTATTTTAAGAGGTTGGATAATGATAGCTACATTATTTTATGTTTATATGTTGATGACATGCTTGTAGCTGGGTCTAACATGGACCACATCAGAGAGTTAAAACATCAGTTAGCACAGTCATTTGATATGAAGGATTTGGGGGCAGCAAAACAAATCCTTGGTATGAAAATTTGCAGAGATAGGAAGAACAAAAAATTGACTCTATCTTAGGCTGCTTATGTTGAAAAGGTGTTGCAGAGATTCCATATGGAGAATGCAAAAGCTGTCAGCACACCTTTGCCTAGTCATTTGAAATTGACTAAGGAGATGTGTCCAAAGACACAAGAGGAGGAAGAAAAAATGTCCAAGGTACCATATGCTTCAGCTGTAGGAAGTTTAATATATGCCATGGTATGCACAAGATCGGATATTGCACATGCTGTCGGAGTCGTTAGCAAGTATATGAGTCATCCTGGATTTGAGCATTGGAATGCGGTAAATTGGATTCTCAAATATTTGAGAGGTACATCTAATAAACACTTATGTTTTGGGGGCTCTAATACTAATTTAGCAGGTTATGTAGACTCAGATTTGGCAGTGGATATTGATACCAGGCAGAGTACTACAGGTTATGTCTTTACTGTAGGTGGAACAGCAGTGAGTTAGATTTCTAGGTTGCAAAAGGTGGTTGCTTTATCCACCACAGAGGTAGAATATGTAGCTGCAACAGAGGCAAGCAAGGAGATGATATGGCTGCAATCTTTCATGGAAGAATTGGGTAAACAACAGGCTAACAGTTCTTTGTATACAAACAGTCAGAGTGCCATACATCTTGCAAAGAATTTTTCCTTGCATTCAAAGACCAAACACATACAGTTGAGGTATCACTTTATTCGGTCGGTGTTGGATAATGGACAATTAAGGCTAGAAAAGATACATATAGATGAAAATCCAATGGATATGTTTACAAAGGTAGTGACAAGGGAGAAGTTGAACTCCTCTTTAGCTTCGGTTGGTCTTCTAGACTGAAAACAACAAAAATAGAACAGTAGAGTCTAGGGTGCTTATTTCCAGTAGGAGCTGCACACGCAGCAGTGTCATCTAGGATCAGTCTCCAAGTGGGAGATTGTTTGGTGTGGAGCCTAATCAATCTCCAAGTGGGAGATTGTTGGTAGGTGGCAATTGATTAGGAAAGTACTGTACACTAGACATGTAACCGACAAAAAGGATTAATAAAAAGTAGCTAAGAGTTAGGGTTTTGACATATTGTATTGTAGCATTTGCAACAGTATTGAGTTGCAGGGATTGCTGGTTGTAATCGGTTTGATTTACTAGATAATAATATTGGACTCTCTGTTTGGTGGATGTAGCCCAAGTTTGGGTGAACCACATTAAAACTTGTCTCTCGTTGTTATTAATTCTATGTATTTCCATTTCTTTGTTTAATCTTTATTTGCATTTAATTGATATCTTCTGCTGGCTAACCCTAACACTTTTAAAGATAACTTTATTTAATGAATTATTAGTAGGTCTATTATGTAAGGGAATGTACATTAACATTAATATAAACCTACTTAAATATAGATCCTCATAGGTGTTGCTATGCAATTCCCATTTTGATACTTTCTAGGGCCTCATTTGGGCTCATACAAGCTCCTTTTTAGTGCAATTCTTTGAAATTGTATAATTTTTTGAGCTCTACAGAGTGGTGCTATTGGCTCATTATTATTTTCTCCTAATCTATATTTTTAGTTTCGAGACTCTTTTTATGATATTTCTATAACATTAAGATTATGGTAATATTTGCTATTGGAAACTATACTTGCACTAAATATAAAGTTCCTAGATCATATTTTACTAGGGGGATCATTGGTTATGTAATTTTGGGGGGTAATCTTGTGCATTGCTTTTGTTGGCTTGATCTTTGTTTGTTTTATAAGAGGATTCTATCATAGTCAACAATAGGTTATTCAATTTATCCTTATGTTATCACCTTAAAATAAGGAAATTATAAGTCTTAGTGAGATGTAATCCCAAAACATCTTAGGTGGCTTCATCTCTTATCCCGTCTCTATGGACTTTTTCTTGAAGTAGGTAGTCATTGGTGGAAGCAAGTATGGGCTAACAAGAATGATCATATCCTAGGATTGAATGGTTGTTGTGTTGGTAGTGACACTATTATGACATCATATATTGAGTTCCCTCACACTCTTTGGACCATAATTTGGGAGATGCATGTAAAATAGAATGAGCCTCCATTCCTAGATGATGATATTATGGACTATCTTGTACCCCTTAATGATTGTGACAACCTACCATATGATGATGATACAACATTTTAAAAATTGTTAATGATGAAGAGCTTGAGTGTCATGATAATATAGAGACTTCTCTTCATGTTCCTTCTCCTACTAAAGAGACTTCTATTAAGACTTCAAATTCTATGGCTCTTATTAAAAATTTAGAGGATTCATCTTCTTTATTTATGAGTCGACATCTTGAGACCGAGGACTCTTATATTCAATCATTGACATGAGACAACTTTATTTAAGCAATTATTAGTAAGTCTATTATGTAAGGAATTATTACTATTAGGTCTAGCATGAACTATCTAAGTTGTACTATCATCTATCAAGAACTATTTAAAGACAACTTTATGTATGGAATTATTAGCTTAGGTCTATTATGGAAGGAATTATTATTATTAGGTCTAGCACAAACTATCTTTGTAAGTTATCATTTATCAAGAACTATTTTATACATTTTGATAGTCATGTATACTAGATTCAAAATTCAAAAATTATCTACACATTAGATATTCACATACTAGAACTATTTTAAACACATTAGATAGTTTTTCCTTTTAAATTCAAAAATGTACTAGAGATTCTAACATGTCTTGATAATATAATCGAGAAGTGAACAATAAAGCATAAACATACTATCTAACATACTAAAATGTACAAGCATATAGTCAATAATATATATACATGTAGATCTAGAGATAAGTCCATGAAAAACTGAAATATAGGTAGGACCTATGAAATGTACTAAAACATCTACTCATAGTCAGCATATAAATAAATACAAATCATAGTTCATGAAATACTGAAATATCTCTAAGTCTGGACTGAAATATCAAGTTCAACATATATAGTCATAGTCCTGGTGGCCTATAAAAATAATGCATCATGCAGTCCACAAAATAAATATCTATGTCTTATGATCATCACTCAAGTTCAAATATGAAAGAGGCCTCTTTCTTCCTCATGAAATAGATGGATTTGTCTCATGTTGTAGAAGAGAAATAAACTTAAAAATCAAATAAATTTTTTAAAAATGACACAGACATGTGCATATGAAATTTAAATTTCATTTAATTTAATTTGATTTAATTTAATTTAATTTATAAAATACTCATATTAAATATTTAAATCTAGACTAATGTATGCATAGATTACTGTATGATGTTGGTCATCTCCTCCCACATTTTGTTGCCTAGGTGATCGTATAGTTGTTGGTCCTGAACCAAAAGTCTTAGCTACTAATTCTGGATATTCAAATAAAGCACTCAAGAATTAGGTTAGCATCCAAATTTGATTTAATTTATAAAATTATGAAATTAAATATTTAAATCTAGGCTTTATAGTGTGTATAAATTACCATGTGATCATGCTCATCTACTCCCACATTTTGTTGTCTAGGTGGTATGGTTGTTTCAGATTCTAGACCAAAAGTCTGACCTGCTAATTCCTAGAAATTCAAATAAACCAAGTTTGAAATAGGTTAGAATATTTACCAAAACATGTAACTATATATAGCATATAAAGACCTAGAAATTGCACAGAAAATATAGCAAAGTTTAGGACCTAAAAATATGTGGATGACTCGTGAAATTGTCCCTAATCAGTATCACAACCAGTCGCTATCCTAATGACACTCCTATCATCCTGCACTTACATATATGGGCATGTATAAATTTATATAAACTCAAAAAAGAAAAGTACAAATTTAGTATAATTTTTAAAAACACACACCAGGGAATACTCAGGCATAACAGATGATGATGGAGGAGCACTACAAGCAACACCTTTAGGTGGTTAGTCAGACATGGAAACTGCCACGTGACCTCCTCGCTACAACAAAAATGTTTCACATACATATATAGTTAAATTTAATTATACACTTGTTAATTTAAATATAATATCTAATTTTTGAAGAAAATTTAAACTAGAACTAAATACATATGGTTTCAGGGTTAATATATATTGGTTTACCCCATAAGGTGTGCTAGTCTCTACAGATGTTGATGTAAAACTCAGTGTATGAAATCATGTTGAGGCCTTGGAGCGACTTGAGATCTACACCAAATAGTTCACAATATATATTTAATTCATGATTAAATATAAATTTTGATACGTTCAAATTATGCACTTGAAACAAAATAAAATGTGGTCAATGTACCTATGTAGGATGATCATCAGAATATAGTAGTGAAATCATGAAAATCAACATGAAGGGAATGATAACAAAATGAAATTAACACAATGCAATATACCTTCAAGATGATCCATAATCCATGGTTAAGGTTGAGAATGATGCACCCAAGAACATTCTAGCTATATCCATAAGATTGAAATGTGAAATGCTCTCATGCAAATGCAAATCACTAAACCCTAGCTCAAAGATGCAAGAATGATTTTGACAGAGTGATGATATGCTCAAGATTGGATGCAAATGACTTAGAAGAGGGTTGTATTTATAGAAAATCTTGGTTGAAATGGAGGGATGAAATTTGGTTTTGACTTTTGGCTTATGGATGGCTGAGATTAATCATACATGGATCAAGTTTAGCTTTGTGACAAGTGTGCGATGGAGAAGAGAGCTAAATTTTAAATTAGAATAAAAGGGTAAGAGGTGCATGTGACTATGTAGTCATGTGACAAATGGAGGGAGGAGAATAATTAGCTCCAAATTAAATAAAAATATTTAAATTGGCAAGTCATGTGAAGGGATTAAGTGGAGGGTAAATGGTGTGACACGTGTTGCAATGAGGTGAGAGGTGAAGGATTTATTTTAATTTTTTTATTTGGGTTATGGAGACATGTGACAAAGGGATAATTAATTAAATAAAGTGGGTTTATTTAATTAATTAAGGATGTGATTAAGTTGGAATTGTGAATGGGAATATTAACCAAATAAATATTTAATATTTAATATTTATTTAATTAATATGGGCTAACATTAGAAGGGGATAAATATTGAATTAAATTAATTCAATATAGGTGACCAAGGGATTTTAATTAATTAAATAAAATTTAATTAATTAATTGGGATGATTAAATGGTTAGGACATTTTAGGGTAGCTACATTTTCCCCTCTTTGGCATGGCATCATGACTTAGCAAGGAGTGGCGTCAGGTCAAAGAAAAATTCCCCCAACTGTAGGGAGGAATAAAATGGGTAAGGGATGTCCCCTCGAGAGTTCAGGAAAAAAATAAAAAAATTTAGGGCGAACTCTCGAAAAGGTAAGAAACGGAGGTGAAAAATGAAGGAAGGATGGAAAAATAAGTCAATAGGAAGAAATGCTCTCCATCTTTGTAAAAAGGTTGCAAATGGTTCCCCATTCTTTTGTTTAGTATTACAAAGGTCTGTCATACAAATTTCATGCTCACAATTGTAGGAGAAATGAGTTATGAATTTGTCCCGCAAGTTCCTCAAATGATTTAATGCCCCAGGGAAGATGTGTAAACCATTCAGCAGCTTGTCCACTAAGGCTTTTGGGAAAAAGTCTCATTAAATAAGTGTCCTCTTGAGCGACTTCAAGGCAAGTGAAGTAGAATTCCTGCAAGTGATCCCGAGGGTTTCCCTTTCCCTTATATTTGTCAAATTTTGGTGTTTCAAAATGTTTAGGGAATTGTGGCATATATAGATTCTTGTCAAAAGGATAATGACATATTTCCTCAAGAGAATAATGCTTCTTTTTAGGTTCCTTTGCCATCTCTACTATCTGTTGGACCATTTCAATTGTCAGAGGTTGTTGTGGGGTAGAATTGTTTTGACACATTCATTGGAGATATGGTGGTAATTGTGTGTCTTGCCCCTGTCGTGAGTTTGTGTTGGTATCTTGTCGTTGTGAATTTGGGTTGTGATTATCTTGGGACATGAAAATGGTTGCGACATTGGAAGTGTTGACATTTTGTTGTGAAAGTAGTTGTGATATGATGGCTATGGAGTTAGGATCGTTGGATGGGAGGCTTATGGAAATATTTGCGTTTGGGGTGGTGCCAGGGATAGTGAGTGTGATTTGTTTTGTGGTGGTGTTAGTGTTTGTAGGAGTGGCCCCAAGTTGAATAAGGTGATCCATAAACCTATTGGGGTCTGACTTGAGGACTTTATGTAACACATCCATGGCCCCAGTATCTTGTAAGAAATCCTCAACCTCTTGGTTAGGTACATTCGTTCCATGGGGTGATGGTGGAGGTTGAATTGAATGGTCATAGGGCACATTATTCTCATCAGTTTGTCACATTCCAATTTTGATAGCGATGTTGTTTTGGTCGGTTTGAGGCATTCTAGTATTGAAGGAACCCATTTCTTGAAGTCTCTTAGCTTGTAACCTTGTCAAGGGCATGCAATGATGTTGGAGTGAGTTTGATTATGAGATGGGTTTGATGTTATTGGGAAGAAAGACCTTAGAGAGCAATTTGTAATTAGTTGGACCCAAAGGGGAGGAGTGAAATGGATGAAATTTTTCAAGGCTAAAGGGTGATATTGGCTAAAGCTATGGTGTTTGAACTTTGGAAGGATGGCTTGGGACTAAAAAGGATGAGCTTGGATAAAATCTAGATCTTTAGATTTTGTTTCAAGGATGATTCCTTATACTCAAGGTAGACTAATGACCTCAAAGCAAAAGGATGATAAGATATTTTACTTGAAGGTAGACTAATGACCTTCAACATAAAATAAGGATGATGATAGATGAAGTTTATAAGGATACCAAAGGTAGCTAATCTTTAAGTATCTTACAAACAAGGATAAGATGAGATCTACATTGAATCTTTCGCACACAAGCTTAGTCCAAAGGTTGATGGACTGGTGGGATAAAATGTGAATGGCTTAATAGGCAATTTGGGTGATATGTAAGTGGAAAATGTTTTCGGGATGAAATGTTTAAAAGATGGAGAGTCTAACAAATCAAAATATTTTCTCTAAGGTCAAGATGAGATGAATGGATGGATGTTTAAGATATGAACGGATAAATGAAATGAAAAGGATTAATGAGACAAGGCTAAAATGTCTTTGGGATTTCTAAGTGTTTGGATTTTTTTGGAATTTTGAAAGATTTTAATTTTTTTGGATTTTCTAAGGTTTTGGATTTTTTTGGATTTTCTAAAGTTTTGGATTTTTTTGGATTTTCTAAGGTTTTGGATTTTTTTAGATTTTCTAAAGTTTTGGATTTTTTTGGATTTTCTAAAGTTTTGGATTTTTTGGATTTTCTAAAGTTTTGGAAATGAGGATGTCTCTTGGCAAACAAATACAAAGCACACAATTCGCACAATGGAAAAGTTTGTTTTGATGCAATGTCTTTGTTGTTTTGCAAATTTTGAAAAAACAAATACAACCTAAGGTGAAGGCAAGGACAATATTTGTTGAATCCCCTAGCTACGCTTATTCAAAGTGGGTAGCTCCAGGATCTTGGTAGCACCGGCTCCCCCTTACAATGCACTCACTTCTCACGCATACCAAGATCCAGGTTTCCCAAGGCTCATCCCCCTGCCAAACCTTAGAATTGTCCCTGCTACCTTGGCTAAGAACCGCATGAATCAGGGCCGCTTCAAAGATTACCCTTCTGCATCAACAAATAGAAGGATTTGGGCTACTAAAACAATGGTTCGTAGTGGGGGAACATTTGGGGGAATGGCACCTCACAAGCATCCATCAAGCCACTTAAGGCTTTAACTAACCCTACTAGGAGTTTAATATACACAAAGGTACACCTCCTTTTGAGCTAGCACTGTATGGTGAGCACTAATACTGGTTAGACTTGGCTTTTGCCTTATCCTCAATTTACATATAGCAGACCAGATGAAAGTACTGCATGGGATCATCAATGAGTTCTTCATACAGATGTGTCTCAAGGGTAGGCCCACGTCCTAAAAAAGAAGAGAATAGAACCATTTCTCTTACACCCAAGATCCTTTTGAAGGTGAGGGGAGAGGATACTTCGATTCTAACCCTTGGATAACACAAAGTGTACAAGTGCACCAAACATGGTAAACAAATGCTAATGTTCTTTTTAAGTCCAAATCCAAATGTTCCTAAGATCAAGCAATGGTTCTTTTTAAGCCCAAATGAAATGTTTGCCTAACTAAACACACAAAGGGTCATTTTTAAAGCCCAAAACAAAGTGTGCCTAATTTAACAAAAACCTTGCAACAAATTGTTAGTAGTTTTTAGATTTAAGTCTTTGACATGCGTTCTTTTATGTTGTAGAGTTTGGCCAATAAACTGCATAATCAAAAAATTAGTACAAAAAATAGCACCAAAACGTAATAGAAAAGTGCCAAAAAATCATGAAATTGCGCCACAGAATCAGTAAATCATGACACATAGAAATGTTTACCTGTCAGCAGAATATCGCGCTACAGAAAAGAGGAATTGCACTGACACTAAATATCATGCTACAAAAATGAAATGTCATGCCACAGAAATAGAAAATGGCACCAGAAAAATAGAAATTGTGCCACAGAAAATTAAAATAGCACCAGTCTAGGTTTTACCTGATTTACCTGTTTGTAGAGGCTGAACTATCGCGTGGATCTGGGTGTAGACTGTGCCAAATCAATAGAAAAAAGACCTATCCTCTAAAAAATAGATTAGATGAAAAGCCAAACCCTTCTAGTTGCTTTAAGATGGACTTCTATATGATCTTAAAACCTAATAAACCAAAAATCTGCAAACCCTACTTCATGAATTCAAATCTAGCTAACATGTAATCTAGATATCAAACCCTAGTATAAACCTAGTGAAAAATATTAAACCTTTGATCAAAAACCTGCAAAACAAATCTTGTTAGAACCTATAAGTACAAAATCAAGTCAAAAACTAAAAATGCAAAACCCTGCAACCACAGAAAATATGTCAAACTGAACACAAAAAAAATGTGCCAAAACAGAAACTCACACTGAAAGTCGACAGAATCGTGCCACAGTCGAGAAAAATCATGCTGAACAAAGAAGAAATCATGCTGAAATAGTTGAATATCATGCCAAAACCTGTAACAAAACCTACAGTACAGCTTTTTGATGAAAATCTTCAAAAGCACAATGAAGAATTCATAAAATCAGGACCTAGGGGTCCCACCGGGCACGCCAAATGAAATCATGGAAATCAAACATGAAGGAAAACACAAGAAAATGTAAATAACTCAAATGCAAACCTTCACATTAACCTACAATCCATCCATAAAGTGGAGAGTGCTGCACCCAAAACACTCTAGCTTTACCTAAATAGATTAATGTTGATTGCTTGATTCTGCAGCATGACGATTGGATGAAAAGGATAAAAGAAGATAGATAGAAAATAGATAGAGGATTGGAAGAAGATTTCGGCAGAGTAAGGATATCAAACTCAATGCATGATCTATGAAATGGCTTGTGAGAGGCCATATTTATAGGCAAGGCTGACTAGGGTTTGTGGAGGGAAGAAGATAAGATAAGCATTGGATTTGATTTGATTTTTGCTTTATTAGACAAAAGAGGAAATAAAACAAGATAAGATCAGATAAAAAGATAGAAAGTGATTTGATTTTTTTCTTTAAAGGAAATAAATCCTAAAAAGATGAGAGGAATAAATCAATAAACTATCTAATTAAATAAATTAATTAGGTATGCATGAGTTGTATTTTTAGAAAGAAAGCAAGATGATTTTATTAATTAAATAAATAAAATTTATTTAATTATAAGAGAAATAAATAAGTGACTAATTAAATAATTAAAAATAATTATTTAACTAGAGAGGATTAATGGCCATGAATAATTAAATAAATAATTAAAATTTATTTAATTATAGAAGATAGGATGTTGGGATTGAAAGGGGATAAAATAAATTAGTCAAATAAATAAAATTTATTTGACTAATTAGGTAATGACATGGGTACCTAGGGAAAAACATGCTAATGACAAGGTGTTGGACATTTTTAGGTGTCTACAAGTAGATCCAAGTATGACTCCATGTCTGATGTAGTTGCATCTAATGTGGATGTAGGAGTAGGACCATAACATGGTTGATTATGATTTGGACACAAATGTGTCGTCAACATGTTTGAGGCTCAATGATGAGATGCACTGACTACTCCATGATGCTCTCCACCATTGAATTCAACAATCATGTGGGCAGCTTGTTCAGCGAGATTACTTGAGAGTCTACTCAATACTCCTAATGTCGACAACACTGCCTGGTGCTAAATAGGTGCATGAATTGTGAGCAAAATAGGAGCAACCATAGGAACAGTAGGAATGGGTCGATTGGGATCAATTCTTGCCCCTGGCCTGTGTTATGGGCCACCACCAACACCCTGGAATGGTCTGTTGGTTTTTTCCCAGACTGGATGCTTATTCCTAGATTTCCCTACAAGGTAGCCATCAATGATCAACAGGATCTCTGGGCCAGGGGCCAACAGTATAGGAGATAGACTCTATTATTTATCTCCTCTTCTTCTTCAAGCTCTACAAAACCTAGGGGGGTATTCCCTACTCAACATCCATGTGAATATACATACAAAGGCTGGGATGCTGACAGAAAGCAAATAAGTCCTCTTGTAAGTAGACCAAAACTGTAAGATAAGAACAAAGGGGCTAGCTCTGGGCCTATTTTTAGTTGTAGACAGAGGACTTGGGATCCTAAAACTAATTCTATTGTCCTAACGGTTGTTCTAGAGTTTGGTTTTGATTTTGTGTTTCGATGCAAAGCTGAACATGGTATGTAACACTAACACATGGCTAGATTGGTGCCTATCTAGGGCTTGGAGTCATTAGACATACACCTATGGATGATCAGCATGAATAACTAAAACTGCATTTCAAGGGGATACATGTGATATCTGCCTTACAGATATCTCTCAATATAGAGTATTAAGTTATCTCTACTTATGGCATCCCTATTGTAGTATACCCTTCCCAATATTCAATCTGAGAACAATTTAATCTACCCTTTGAGCAGAAGTTGAAAGATCAAACATTCAATACAGGAATTCTATATTCTAGAATCCTAGTCATCCCTTAGATACCTAAACTAAGAAGAAGAATACATGCAATACTGGAGATAGAATTAACAAAATACATGCTAACATAGCATTACTCATATAAGATTAATCATGAAATCAGTGGATTCATGCAGGAAACATACTACAGGAGATACATAAACTCACAAGTTTTGTTGCATAGAGCAACTGAATCAGTTGTATTGTATTACAGAGCCAAGGTGTTCAACTTTCAACAACCACTAAAATGGTAACACAGTCTGCTTATATCAGCTAGAAAGTGTACTCTCAGTGATTAATTACATGGTTAAAATAAAAAATCACCAGATACAGTTCATGAGAAATGGCACTCATAAGTCATCAATGCTGCAGGCAGGAGAGTAGACAAGGGTGGCCTCGAGCCTTGCACCGCCATCTGGAAGTCCTCATCCATAATTGGGCAGCTTCACCATGTGTACCGTTGCCCATACCCTTGCCATAGTCGCCATTGAATGCACAACCACCCGTAGCCACCAAGAAAATTGACACAGTGATCAAAATGGAGCTTCCCGCCAAAATGCATTTTATGCTCAAAATTCAAATTATGTAGGGAGATTAATCCCACATGCACGGTGAGGAGGCCACTTTAGCATTTTAAAAGTATGGCCGCATGCATAATAAGCGTCGAGCACTTTTGCCCCGCTCGACGCATAAGCCTTCACCCAAAGCTCATCGCCAAGACCCAAACCATCAGCCTAATCAAAAAACCTCTCACCGATCTCAATTGTCTCACTGACTGCTACATTACATTCCCCTCCATCGGCCAGAGATAGACCATCGGAGCAACCCCTGCCGACTCGCTCGATAGTATATGTCACCTCGATGAACAAGCCTAGAAGACCATCAAATCCCCCATCGGTCAGAGATGAACCATCGGGCAAGCTCTCCAGACCTTCACCAATCTCCCAAGTCTCTCTGATGGCCACCAAAACACCTTCGTCAGCTAGAGACAGCTATCATCACAACAAAAATCATGCTCGCCAACAATACAACTCACACCGATGGCCACCAAAACATAGTTAAGTCAAGTCTTCAGTGAGACATACGCCATTAGAGCAACAAGAAACTCCTAGGCTGACAATACAACTCACGCCGATAGACCTTAGCTTCCCCCCTCCTTCGATGTGACATACACCATCGGGCAACTTGAAACTCCTCTGGCCAATCTCCATAGTCTTGCCAATACACCAACAAGCTACACTCTGCTCCTTCATTGGCTAGACACACACCGATGACTCCTCATCGACCAAACATATGTTGTCAGCCCAACACTTGCCCGCTCATCCGATAGCCAAAGTCTTGGTGATAGCACTCCAAAATCCTTGTCGGTATGACTAACACCATCGGGCTAGCCAAAAACTCTTCAGCCGATAACACTCGTTACGCTGATGAAGTCTCCACATTCCTCGTCAGCCAAACATAAACTATCAGAGCAACTGAACACTCCCTCGCCAACCACACTTGTCACCTCGATGGCCACCCTCGAGCCATCCACCATCAACCAGACCTTCCACTGTCAGCCCAACAAGAAACTCCTTCGCCGATATCATAGATCACACCGATGACACCATTGGCAAGAACAATCCCATCGGCAAACCACAAAATACTTCGGCCGAAAAGCAATCTCACACCGATGAACACAAGTCATCGTTAAGACAAAAACCATCAGGGGACCATAAAAAATACATGCCGATGACACAAGTCATCCCGATGGCATATCACTACTACCAACTTGATCACCAAAATGCATGCAAAGTCATTCCGATGAGCAAGAAGACATAGGGTTTAAATGAAGAAACCCTCCAAACATCCGATTTCAACTCCAGGCCTAAAATGGGTACCAACACTGGCTCAGAATGGGGACATGCAGGTGCAAAACTGCAGCGAGAACCAAATCTCTAAGCAGACCAGGCAAAAACTAAAAAGCACGGACTGTACAAGACATTTACACTATATACATATTTTTTACAAATGTGCACAGAGACAAGCCATCTATGCAAAATAGAACTTGAGGAATTGGCCATGCACAGGCAATTCCAATACTTCACCATCTAGGGCCTAGAGGAAATAAGAATCCTCCCCATGAGTATTGCAAACCTGATATGGGCCCATCCATAATGGTTCAAACTTGCCATGCTTGCCTTTGTCCTAACCTTTTGCATTCCATATGAGCACCAAATCATTGATTTGAAACTTCCTTTTTGTGGCTCTCCTGTCAAATAAATATTTTACATCTTGTTGTCTTCTGAGATTGATCTGGTGGGCTCTCCTTCTGCTTTCTTCCAGTGCAACCAGCTAGTTCACTCTTTCTGTCATGGAGTCTTCAATCTCCTCATCATTCTCTTGGATAAATTTGTAAATTGGCAGGAGATTGTTTATGGGCAACCTGGCTAATGCACCATATACTAGTTCAAAAGGTGACATTCCAATAGCCTTTTTCACTATCACCCTGTCAGCCCATATTTCTAACCTTAATTTTGAATCCCAAGCTCTCTTGTTCTTATCTAGTATCCTCTTGATAATTTTCATGATGCTTTTATTGCTTGATTCTGCTTGACCATTTCCTTGTGGGTGGTATGGTGATGCATATGATAGATTTATCCCATACCTGTTGCAAAAATCAACAAATTCACTTGATCTGAAGCACATAGCATTATCAGTGACTATCTTGAAGGGTACTCCAAACCTGATGACAATATTTTCTAGTATGAAATCCATCACCACCTTACTTGTAGCTTTCTTAGTTGGAATGGCCTTAATCCATTTGGTAAAGTAATCAGTTGCTACCAAGATCCAACTATGTCCCCCACTTGACTTGTCTGCTATTTCCCCTATGAAATCAATTCCCCATTGCTGGAATGGAGCCTCCACAGTTATAGTTTTAAGGGGTAGAGCACCTTCATATCTCAACTTTCCTCAGAATCTTTGGCAAGGGTCACACTTCCTCACTAACCTTTGTGCATCTGAAAAGAGAGTGGGCCACCAATATCCTACTCTAAGAATCTTATGAGCTGTTGTTTGGGCAGTATAATGTCCACCACACAATCCTTTATGCATGTCATTCAAAACATTGTTAGCTACATCTTCATCCACACATCTTAGTAGCACACCATCAAGATTCTTCCAGTACAACTCACCTTGAACAATAACATACCTGATTGCATGTAACTTTAAGGTCCTCCTTTGACTATCATTGAAATGGGAAGGACAATTCAGATTTTGCAAGTAATATGTGATATCCTTATACCATTCAGATCTTGATACATTCACACTCTCATTCTAGACTGCATTGACTTGGCATGCTTCCAAGTTTGACTGTGCCATCATCTTGGCTAACCCTTGTCCTCTTACCAACTTGGTAATTTGTATCTCTATGTTGAACTCCTACAATTTATTTATCCATATGTACCTTCTTCCAGTCACCTCCTACTAAGTGATTATGTCTTTGACTGTTGCATGAGGCACATATGCAACTATCTGGGATCCTACCAGGTATGGTCTGAAACTCTTGATTGCTCTGACTAGTGCATATGCTTGTTTTTCCATGATAGCATACTTTAACTCAGAAGCCTGCAAAGACATACTGAAGAAAGCTAAGGGTTGTTCAAATCCATCCTCATTTTTCTGTAGCAAACATGCAACAACAGTGTGAAAGGAAGCAAATGAAAACAATTGAAATGGCCTAGAGAAATTAGGAGATTTAAGAACAGGGGCCATCTTGATTGCTTTTTTGATGCTCTAAAATGATTCAATTGCTTCACTTTCCCAGTTGACAGTTGCATCCTTCTTCATCATCTTAGAAATGTTCCTTGTGGTTTCTGTAAAGTTAGGAACAAATCTCCTAACAAAATTTATTTGTCCAAAGAAGGACTGAACTCCTTTTACTATTTTTGGCATCTAAATTCTGTCAATTACAGCCACCCTTTCTGGATCTATCCTAACTCCATCCTTGGAAACAATGTGCCCTAGGAGCTTTCCTTCTACTACCCCAAAAGCACATTTCTTTGGATTTAGAGAAATGCCATACTCTAGTGCTCTTATGAAAATCTGTTCCAAGTGCATACAATGCTACTCTTCCTTCTTTGAATAGGCAGTCAGATCATCCTGATAAACAACCAAGATTAAGTCAATCAACCTTGCAAAAGCAACATCCATTGCTCTTTGAAATGTAGCACCTGGATTTGTTAGTCCAAATGGCATTCTAACATATACATATGTTCCCCATGAAGTGGTGAAGGTAGTCTTGTACTATTCTGATTCCTTTACCTTCACCTGATTATAACCTAAAAATCCATCCATCATGGATAAGAGTTCACAACTAGTCACCTTCTGCAACATAGCTTCCATATTAGGCAGTGGATAATTATCCTTTAAAGAGGATACATTCAAGTTCCTAAAGTCAACACAAAGCCTAATATCACCATTCTTTTTTCTGACTGGGACAAGATTAGACACCCAAGTTGAATGTCTGATTGGCACAATTATTCCAGCTTCCCTAAGCTTTTTGAGTTCTTCTTGCATTTTTGGAGCTAAGGTAGGATTAATAGGCCTTTGTTTCTGTCTAAATGGCTTAGCTCTAGGCTTTAGTGGGATCTCATGCTAGAATAAGTCTTCTCTATAAGCCTTTAGGTCCTCATATGACCAAGCAAAAACATGTTTATACTTTTTTAGCAATGCAATCAGCATACTCTTGATGTGTGGTTTAAGCTGTTTACCAATGTATACCCTCTTGGGGGCTTGAGATGTTCCCAAATTTATCTCTTCTAAATCCTCTTTGTTTGTGGGAGATGTCTTTGTGATCATTTGGTCTCTACTGTCAAAAGTTCTTTCCAAAGCTACTAACCCTCTAGGGATTTTATTAGTCTTCAACTGAATTATTTCCTTCCCCATAAGAGTTTCTTTTCCATCTACAGTGTCTACAAAAGCTTGGAAATCAATTTCTTGATTCTCAAATTCATCTATGCAGTGCAAAAATTTTAACAAGTCCCTATCATCATTAAACACTTGCCAACTGCATATGTTTTCTGGTAGTGCAGGCCTGATTTTAACTTCTACATTTGTAACATCTAACAGAGTGATGCCATCTGGCCTTATTGCAACATTAGCTAAGAAATCAGCCATAACATTCTTTGATCTCTCTATCCATCCTATTGAAAATGCATCAAATAGTTCAATGGTATCCCAAACAGCATGCTTGTATTGTTTCAATCTTTTGTTCTTTGAGGCATACCTATCTCTAATTTGGGATGCAATCAACTCAGAATCCCCAAATACCCTTAGCATCTTAATTCCATGTTTGAGAGCTATATTTAGGCCTAAGAGTAAGGCTTCATACTCTGCAATGTTGTTTGTACAAGCAAACCTCAGCAAGAAAGAGAATTTGAGGAGCTTACCAGTTGGAGACATGAAAACAACTCTAGCTCTAGAACCTTCTTTTGCACAAGCTCCATCAAAATACATGGTCCATAGACCATGCTGACCCAGCTCTTCAATGCAGACATTTTTCTCTTTATCCTCTTTATCATCTGAGACAACCTTGAAGTTATCATAGTCAATGTTTACAAAGCATATCTGTTCCTCTGCTTCTTGGTCTTCCACTATCTCTGATGATCTTTCTTCTCTGATTAGCTTAACATCCCTGCCATTCATTGGAATCATGGCATGTGACAGGTCCAGCTGCATACTTCCACCAATTAGTGCTGCCCATCTTCTTGATAACAGCATGCCATACTGTGGCTTGATGTCAGCCACTGTTATATTCATTTTGTAGCTCCTTTCAGGAAATGTTGCCAGTCTAAAATCCACATCCTTCATGATTCCAATAACTGGTACCTCTCTGGCATCCATAGCATAACATTTTCCACATGCCTTGTCTATTTTCAATCCTGCTTGTTGCATGATGGCTAAAGGCATGATATTTGTAGATGCTCCAGAGTCAAGCATACAATTTTTAATTATTTTTCCATTTATAACTAGGGATACATAAAATGGTTCCACTTGTGAAGGGCACTTTGTCATGGTCACCCCTAAATATACCTCAAGAGCTTCATCTTCTTCATTACATAAGACATGCTTCTCACCCTGGATCTGAACATTTTGCTTAGCTTGAGAAGGTACTCCCGAAATTAGGGATACTATCCTATTCTTGATTTCTTCAACCTTCATCAGTTCCATAAGTGGAACAGAGACTTTTATTTGAGACAGGATTTGAGCTATATCAAATGGAGAATGATTTTGTATGACAATTGTAGCTTGCTCCACAGTCTTATTCTTATCTTGAACTAATTTAGCTTTTAATTTCATAGTTCCCTGATCATCATTGTTGTCTTGGGAACCTTTACTTTGATCTTCAACCTGGGGGATTCTATTTTCTGGTCCTTGATATTCATGACCTGTTCTTTGTCTAAAATTTTGCTTATTATTATTCCACTGCCTTTTTTGTGATTCCATCCCCCTATGACCATGCACTGGCTGACTTGTAGAAATGCCTTCTGGCTGATGTGGGCTGCTTATCTGAGCTGTACCTCTGAGATTGTAGTTACTCTTGACTTGGGCTACTACTGCAGTTGTGAGGGCCCTAATTTCCTCATCAGAAGGTCTTTGTAGGTTACTCAGAAAATTGTGTGAGCTCTGAGCATATGCATAGCTGTCTCCATTATCTTCATCATAAGAAGCTTGCTGACAGGCCTGAATTCCATCATCTGTACTCTCATCATCATCATAAGGAGGGTGTCCACTACTTATGGACATCATATTAACATCATCATCTTGTACATAATGTGGCTCAGTGCATTTATTACAAGATACAACATTATCATACAAGGACTGAGCAATCATGCACTGTGACTGTGAATGTGGCATCTGACAAATTATACACCATGGAGTATCATTAGCAATATTTATAGCTTTCTTTAGAGGATCAGGAGTTTCTTTGACATGTTGAGTTCTCTGATTTGTGTTGTTATGTGGGAATATAGGCTTACCATTGTGCCAATTTGTATTATATGGCATATCATGCAATGATGGTCTTTTTTCCTGCCTTTGGTAGACTTGCCTATCAGGACCTATCCCTTTTTCACTTCTAGCCAGTCTATAGCTTAGGTCATTAACAATATTTGCCAATTTGTCTATCTTATCTTCAGGGACAGATGTATTACCTTGAGTGTTCTGAGGCTTGTTTGGATTTTGCAGAATTTTCACATCATCCCTTCTGTTTGTCTTGCCTGATGCTTTCCTATTGTTCTCAATATTCACTACAATTCTAAAAGCATCCCTTAGAGTAGCAGGACCTTTATCTCTTAATCCATATGCAATTTTTGCATCAAAAGCATTGATATACAATATTATGCACATTGGTTCATTTAGCCTCATGTGATGTGGCAATTTGTTCAACACTTTAGTAAATCTTGCATTAAAATCTGCAACCTACTCATTTGACCCTTTAGTAATACTAGTAAACTCATTTACAAAAAGCTAGGGTCAGTTTTGTCACCATACTGCTCCTTGAACATCCTTTTGAAATCATCCCATGATGAAATATTCTGATCAGGCAGATTCTTGTACCATTCTCTAGCTTCATCTACTAAAGACTGCATGAATGACTTCATGAAAACATCCTCATGCTCAACCTCAAAGTTATCCATGACATTTTGAAAAGTCTTTAGATGATCTTCTCCTGACACAGTGTTGTTACCTAAAAATTTAGGCACTTGCAGCCTTAGATGCTTGTCAATGGGGTTAGGATACCCAGGAATACCATCAAACACCAGCTATCTGAATCTATCTAGTTGCATGCGCTGTCTATCAAACTAATTAGCATTGATATTTCTGTTCACATTCTGATTTCTTACATTGTTCAGTGGCATCCTAACATCATTTACATTTTATCTTTGATCATTATGCTGATGTTGCACTTCATTTCTTTGCTGATGTCTCTGCACATTTGCATTCTCAAGGGTAGGAATTGAATCATTCAGAGTAGTCCTTAAAGCTTGCACTTTCTGTCTCATGTCATCTCTGACTTTCATGGCTTGTAGATATTCTAATTCTACTCTTAGACTTTCAATTTCTTCAGCTAATCGTTCTTCTTTAGGCATGGAGGTAGATGGTCTCATATCATTCTGGTCATCATCTTCATCATCCCTCAGAGATTCTGCCTCTTCAAATCTTTCACCAGGGTCTAAGAAAGAGTGTTCTTGGAACACCTCTGACCTCATTCTTATGCTAGCACCCTGTTGCCTCTCATATGCATCCTGAATATCAGCTTCTGCACTTCAAAAATAAGGCACATGCTGTCCTAATGGCCTAGGGTTATCTTGCATATCATCATTTTTTCTGGGGGAACCCTCATGACTGACTGAGACAGCTCCCTTTCTTTTGTAAATCATCCTTCTTATTACTAGTAACTCTTCAAATAGAGGATTTTGTCAGGATCTTCTCCCCTGCATATAAAGTTTACTTTGACCGGTTGGGAGATTACTACAAAGTCGCCACCTATTTCTAGGAACTGTTTTCTTTTAAAAATCAGGGTTCTTTCACAAATTCCCCAATAGAGTCACCAATTTCTATTGATTTTTTCCCAAACTGGATGCTTATTCCTAGATTTCCCTACAAGGTAGCCATCAATGATCAACAGGATCTCTGGGCCAGGGGCCAATAGTATAGGAGATAGACTCTATATTTTATCTCCTCTTCTTCTTCAGGCTCTGCAAAACCTAGGGGGTATTCCCTACTCAACGTCCATGTGAATATACATACAAAGGTTGGGATGTTGACAGAAAGCAAATAAGTCCTCCTGTAAGTAGACCAAAACTGTAAGATAAGAACAAAGGGGCTAGCTCTGGGCCTATTTTCAGTTGTAGACAAAGGACTTGGGATCCTAAAACTAATTCTACTGTCCTAATGGTTGTTCTAGAGTTTGATTTTGATTATGTGTTTGGATGTAGAGCTAAACATGGTATGTAACACTAACACATGGCTAGATTGGTGCCTATCCAGGGCTTGGAGTCATTAGACATACACCTATGGATGATAAGCATGAATAACTAAAACTAGATTTCAAGGGGATACATGTGATATCTGCCTTACAGATATCTCCCAATACAGAGTATTAAGTTATCTCTACTTATGGCATCCCTATTGCAGTATACCCTTCCCAATATTCAATCTGAGAATAATTTAATCTACCCTTTGAGCAGAAGTTGAAAGATCAAACATTAAATACAGGAATTCTATATTCTAGAATCCTAGACATCCCTTAGATACCTAAACTAAGAAGAAGAATACATGCAATACTGGAGAGAGAATTAACAAAATACATGCTAACATAGCATTACTCATATAAGATTAATCATGAAATCAGTGGATTCATGCAGGAAACATACTACAGGAGATACATAAACTCACAAGTTTTGCTGCATAGAGCAACTGAATCAGTTGTATTGTATAACAGAGCCAAGATGTTCAACTTTCAACAACCACTAAAATGGTAACACAGTCTGCTTATATCAGCCAGAAAGTGTACTCTCAGTGATTAATTACATGGTCAAGATCAAAAATCACCAGATACAGTTCATGAGAAATGGCTCTCATAAGTCATCAATGCTGCAGGCAGGAGAGTAGACAAGGGTGGCCTCAAGCCTTGCGCCACCATCTGGAAGTCCTCATCCATAATCGGGTAGCTTCACCATGTGTACCACTGCCCATACTCTTGCCACAGTCGCCATTGATGGCACAACCACCCACAGCCACCGAGAGAACTGACGCAGCTATCAAAATGGAGCTTCCCGCCAAAATGCATTTTATGCTCAAAGTTCAAATTATGTAGGGAGATTAATCCCACATGCATGGTGAGGAGGCCACTTTAGCATTTTAAAAGTATGGCCACATGCATAATAAGAGTCGAGCACTTTTGCCTCGCTCGACGCATAAGCCTTCACCCAAGCTCATCACCAAGACCCAAACCATCAGCCTACTCAAAAAACCTCTCACCGATCTCAATTGTCTTGCCGACCGCTACATTACATTCCCCTCCATCGGCCAGAGATAGACCATCGGAGCAACCCCCACCGACACGCCCGATAGTATATGTCACCCCGATGAACAAGCCTAAAAGACCATCAAATCCCCCATCGTCCAGAGATGAACCATCGGGCAAGCTCTCCAAACCTTCACTGATCTACCAAGTCTCTCCGATGGCCACCAAAACACCTTCGTCGGCCAGAGATAGCTCTCGTCACAACAAAAATCATGCTCACCAACAATACAACTCACACCGATGGCCACCAAAACATAGTTAAGTCAAGTCTTCAGTGAGACATACGCCATCGGAGCAACAAGAAACTCCTAGGCCGACAATACAACTCACGCTGACAGACCTTAGCTTCCCCCCTCCTTCGGTGTGACATACACCATCGGGCAACTTGAAACTCCTTTGGCCGATCTCCATAGTCTCGCTAATACACCAACAAGCTACACTCTACTCCTCCATTGGCCAAACACACACCGATGACTCCTCATCAGCCCAACATATGCCGTCGGCCCAACACTTGCCCGCTCATCTGATAGCCAAAGTCTTGGCGATAGCACTCCAAAATCCTCGTTGGTATGACTAACACCGTCGGGCTAGCCAAAAACTCTTCGACCGATAACACTCGTTACGCTGATGAAGTCTCCACATTCCTCGTCGGCCAAACATAAACTATCAGAGCAACTGAACACTCCCTCGCCGACCACACTTGTCACCTCGATGGCCACCCTTGAGCCATCCACCATCAACCAGACCTTCCACTGTCGGCCCAACAAGAAACTCCTTCGCCGATATCATAGATCACACCGATGACACCATCGGCAAGAACAATCCTGTCAGCAAACCACAAAATACTTCGACCGAAAAGCAATCTCACGCCGATGAACACAAGTCATCGTTAAGACAAAAACCGTCGGTGGACCAGAAAAAAGACATGCCGATGACACAAGTCATCCCGATGGCATATCACTGCTACCAACTTGATCGCCAAAATGCATGCGAAGTCATGCCGATGGGCAAGAAGACATAGGGTTTAAATGAAGAAACCCTCCAAACATCCGAGTTTAACTCCAGGCCCAAAATGGGTACCAACATGGTCTAATATCAAAATAATTGGGTTTTTGACCCAACTGAAACTCCACCCATAATTTTCTCAAAAATTATAGTGGTACCTCAAAATTAGCATGTGGTGGGTGATCAAACATCATCCACCACCACTCCCAAAAATGTCTCAAGATCACCTCATGCCTACACCACTTAATTGATATTATTTTTTTTGTTGCAGGTATAGGTTGATTAGTTGTGGGGTGAACAAAGAATGGGGCTAATGTTTGTTTGGTAATGTGAAGATCAAGGATTTCTTTATATCAAAGACCATCTGCATAAAACTGCCTCCTCTCCTCTCGCCAAAGGTGGAATATATCTAGGTCTGCATCAATAGACCTAACATAATCAATAATGGTTTGCATTGAAGATACAAACCGTACTACATGGGGGGGCATCATGTGAGGCTGATTATTAATCAAATTAATGTTTTCCTCAATTGCGTTAATATTTTCATTGATGCTCTGTTGCAATTGAGCCTCATTAGGTAGAGGGGGTGGGGGATTTTTAGATGGAGGGGATGGGGGTTTTCAGGTGGATGGAGTGGGGGGTTTTGTAAATTTTCATCTATTAAAAACTCATCCATTGGATGGTCACCTACATTTCCAAATATCCATATCAAAAACTTACAAAGGTAATCACAAATATATCCATATTGAAAACTTACAAACAAATATCTAGAAATAAACTTAATCTAATATCTAGAAATGTAAGTTTGAAATATCTATGAATAGAAATCTTAATACAAATTATGTACAAGTACAACTAGTCAAGAAAAAACATGGACCTGATTATTGAGAGTACTATGTTTTTACTACATTTGACTTGAGACATTTACTTTTTAAAATATTGAAATTAAAATAGTTTTAATAGGAACATTAAAAAGATTCGAGTTGACACATCAAATAAGTACCCCAGGATGTGTTATTAAAATTTTAATTCATATGTTATGTTCACCTAGGATTTATCAAAGCTAAATTAGATCATTATGATTATTAAAATATAATAGGTGATTGTTTTATTATTACCATTCTTTATGTTGAAAACATGTTAATTGGAAATAATAAGCAAATGATTAGGTTGTTGAAATTTTACATTTCATCATAGTTTCTTATCAATAATTTTAAGTTTGCTAATTTTATCTTAAGAAGGCCAGTTAGAATAGATGGAGCTAATATAAAACTTTGGTTAAGTTATAGGATGTATGTTGACTATTTATTTTATAAGGATGAGTGTTCCCATTCCTATGGGAATAGTGACTTCATTTGAGTAGTGTCTTCAACATTAAATATGAAATTGAGAACCCAAACCATGTGCCCCAACTATATGAATGTAGTTTTTATCTTTATATATGTTATTATTTGCACCAAACTAGACATTGCCCAATGAGTAGGAGTCCTAATAAGGTTAATGTATGTAATCTATGAACAATATTAGACTCTAGCAAAGAGGGTCTTCATATATATTCATGGACTTTAATGTATTATATTTTCTACCAAGGGGACTTGATTTGACAAGGACAATAAATATATAGGGATTTATGGATTTTGATTAGATAGTAGATATACCCAATAGGATTTCTATGTGGGTATGTTTTTAACCTAGTTGGTGGCACATAGTGTTGGTTTAAGAAAAAGATAGGCAAGTGGTTGGTCTTTCAACTATGAAGATAGAGTACATGAAAAACACTCATTCTTATAAGGAGTTTTAGCTTCAAATATTATGTTTAGATACTAGATGAAATTAGGATACAATGTAAATTCTATGTGATATCTAGTGAGACTAGGTACATCACATTTGTAAAGAACCCAACATGTTTAGCATGCAAACTAAGCACAAGTTGATGTGTGATAAGTTATTTTGTGTGACATAGTGGAGGATAAAAGGGTTATGATTGAGAAGGTGGATGCCTATAATATGAATTTGATGTAGTTGAATTGATGAATCTTATGAGCAAAAAATTAG
The DNA here is from genome assembly GCA_027924645.1 of Cunninghamia lanceolata. Taxonomy (NCBI): domain Eukaryota; kingdom Viridiplantae; phylum Streptophyta; class Pinopsida; order Cupressales; family Cupressaceae; genus Cunninghamia; species Cunninghamia lanceolata. The sequence goes on along the minus strand of BSBN01001215.1, from coordinate 15,070,219 downwards.
GATAGGAGTGGAAAATTATTAGGCCTAGATGTTGTAAACATTGAAAGTATTTAAAAGTTATGGTAACTTTAAATAAGGGATTATTTTATGGTAATTTATTTGTATCACCTCATAACCTAGGATTATTTAATTGGTATAGTTTCTTTGATATCTAAAATCCCATCATTTCTAGGTATAATTTCATTTATATATGCATTGTTTGATGTCAATATTGACTTCATAATGAGTGTGTTTTTTGTTTTCCTATGTTGTACATGGAATCAAGACAAGAAAACATCATTATTGACAAATTGTTGGCAACTTGTTAAGGATTGACTATTGGTGTTCTAGATTTATACCTTGTCATCTTCCTCTTCCCTATTGGGGATTTTTTGAATTTCTAGTAATCTTGGGAATTGATGTACATGCTATGTTTAGGTGACATTATGGATCAATAAAGACATTTTATTCTTGTAATTCAAGATTTGGGAACCTTTTTATTTGAGTTTAGTGCTCTATTTTGGTGGATTTTATACCTGCAAGGGGTTGCTCCATGTTGCTCTAGTTATCCTCAATTTTTATGGCATGTTCTCTCTTTAATTTCATTTCCTTGTTCAATTTAATTTTGTAAGCATTTATAGTCATTTATTATTGTCATATTGTAACTCTCTAAAATCTATAATTGGTGAACTAGTTTGGAATATAATTTAGAGTAGTTTATGGTACAAAAGTCTATATCCTACACAAGTCACACCTTCAATGTTTTATGGTACTTTGCATAGATGTTCTAAATAATTTTTGCACTCAATTTAACCTATTTGGTGTAGATATTGACACTTAGCCTTGAACCCATTAGCCAACTACCCCCACATATCACCTTAGCCTACTAATCACCTTTCCTAGAATTTTACCCACCTTTGATTATACAAAGCAATTAAAACTTATCTTTTTCTACAAACAACACATACTCATAGTTCTTCCCATACCATTCATAAGAACTCCATTAACAGATCTTAAGCTTTCTCTCCAATCACACAAATAAAAGAGATTAAAAATATATTTTAACATACTCATAAGCACATTCATGACAACAAATCATTTCAAGTACCATGCAACTAAAGAAACATCCAAAATAAATACAAGGAAACAAAAATATTACCTCAACACTTTAAGATCTTTCTATAAGAAGATTTTCAACTCTTTATTCTTTCTCCAAACACAACATTCCCCTTATACAATATCTAAAAAGTATTCCAAATCTTATAATATTATTTCTAAAATAATAAATCTATCTCAAGAACAATACTATCTTCAACTTTTCCTCTTCTAAATTCTAGCTCTCTAACTCCAAACATGCAAGTGAATAATGAATCCAAAAGAAGCGAACCCCTATCCTTATACTATTCCCAAGTTTAAATAAAATCAACTCACCTCCTCAATTCCTCAACAAGATCACCAAGGGCTAAGTGTCCATTCTCACCAAGCTAGTTAAAGGGTCAACAATGGAATCTTTGAGGATAAATGAGGAAATAATTAGAAATAAAAGGAATTAAAAGATAAATATGTTGAACACCAAAATCCATTAGATGCAAATACCACTCAAGAAGATAAATTATTAAAAATCATTAAAATCTCTTACAAAATCATAATTGTGCCATGTGAAGAGCAAGTGGTCTTCAAAGACTAACTTCTAAAATCATAGATGCACCTTCATTAATATATAAAAATATCTCATCTATATGGTAAAGTATGGCCTTGTAAAAGCATCTAGATTATTTCTAACATATATACTACTATCCCAAAGTCAAAATTTGTATTCAAATGAAGGAAATAACATATTATGAATGAAAGAATCCAAAAAAACTCACCACCTAGAAATGAAATCTCCTAAGCCATGCAAGTAAGGTTCAACTCATCAAGAGCACTTTACAAAATATTCCTACTTATTTGTTGTCTCTTTTCAAAATTCCTATTTATGGATGACAAGGTTGAACAAATCCAAAGAATATTTCTTTCCAATCCAAGACTGAAGACAAAGGGTGCCCCTAGTGGCCTAGAACCAAAAGTGCTCAGGGGTTCAAACTCAGAAATATTTAAAAAATGAATAAATCCATCATCACTAAAGTGGGCTAGAATTTGATAATGAACAATTTAGAATGGAGTAAAATTATGCAAGCCAAATATATTAACATTTTTTTAACTTTTCCTGTTGAAATAAGTGCAGACAACTAAGATGGGGGGGTGAATCAGTTGTCAAAAAAACTTTTATCCTTTGCTACAATTAAACTTCTTTACCACTTATTAACAGATGAATGATATAACCATGAAAACATAAGTCAACAACACATGAGCAGAAACAAAATCAACACATATAACACTAGGATTTTTATGTGGAAACCCGGTTAAGGGAAAAACCACAGTGGGGGTTAACCCACAAGATTTATTCTCTATTAAAAGAATAGAAAAATGGGAAGGCACTTGCCTTTGGGCGCACTGCCTAGAGCTCACTGCTCAAAAGAGGCTCACTACCTACAAAAATATTTATAAGTTTATCATAGAAAGATTGAACTGGAAAATAGCATCAACTTCATGCCAAGGTCAGTTCCATTGATGTGCACAACACTTATGCTCTTCCCCCAAACACTATTTCACTATCTCCTCATTCTTTACTACTCTTCCTCTTCTGCTTTCCTCTGCTTTGCTTTGCTTTTCCTCCTTTCTTAGGATCTTATCATTTTTGCACAAGGATGCATTTCCACAACTCAACCACACATATTTATATGCTTCATCAACCTTGGAATAAACATCAAGGTCGGCACTACAAACATATGACTTAATACAAATCACTATACTATCGGCCAAACATAGTTGGGACCCAAATCTTCCTTGAACAACAAGCCACACTTCATAGAACCTCTCTTAGATCATCTGCAACATGCACAAAGCATTTGGTCAGCCAAGACTAGAAAGAACAACAACATCCAAAGAGAAATCTTCAATCACAAGCTCCAAGCTCAATGCGGATTACCAACACAATAGGCACACGATCCAAAGATCTCCACAAGCATAATGAAATCAACAAGAACAATTGTACCACCTCAAATCCCCAGAATCACTTACATCTTCATACTAGAACATAAGAACACCAACTGTCATGACTGTCACACTAGAAAGATTGCTTGCGGACCTCCAAACCACGCACCACTTGAGTTGAGGATACACACTGATGTCCCAAATGCACCTCTAGATCCGCAGATCATAATGTTTCAATGCGGATCAAATTCCTGTCACTCTGTCACCTCTGAACACCTACAAAACCTGGTTCTACTCATATGTCCCAAATTCCTCATGTGGATCCCTCAAATCTTAACTGGAGCAACTTTAGACAATCCTTTACAACACCCTTTGGTCTGCAGACTCTAAACTTTATCTTACTGGAAATGTAGAGCAATCTACTTCACTGAACTGTACTGTCTTCACTGTCTCTTACAGAGAGATATGTAACTCACTTGCTTCTTCGAGAGAGGCTAATTTTCTCAATATCCTCAACATACAAGTCTACTAGAATAGGATACAGTTGACACCAATGACAACAAAGATATGTTGACATCAATGATAACACCGATTAGGCACATATTTGCAACAATCTCCCCCTTTGTCATTGATGGAAACATATAATGTGAAAAATTGTTTCAACCATCAAGACAAGAACTTCTCCCCCTTTCTCTTATCACATCTACAACCACTTTCTTCATTGCTCCCCTTTTCACTAGCAACTGCTTGTTTCCAAGTTTTTCACATGACTTCTCTCCCCCTTTGACATCAATGGCAAAGGACACATTGCAATCATCTCTTCCTCCTTTCGTTTCTTAATCTAGAATCAACATACTGACTACTCCCCCTAAGTAGAAACTCCTTAACACCAATCTAGATCACAAGATATGACTGTGAATTCCACCAGACTGATGCACCTTAGTGTACCTTAGTTCTGAATAGGAGGGGTAATAACCCCTAGCATCACTTTGAGATACTCAAAAGTATCCTTAGGTAGAGGCTTAGTGAAGATATCAGCAATCTGATCCTTTGAAGAAACAAACTCCAATCTGACTTCATTCTCATTTACCTTCTCTCTCAAAAAGTGAAACTTGATGGATATGTGCTTTGTCTTTGAATGCAACACCAGATTCTTTGAAATGTTTATTGCACTTGAATTATCATAGAAGATTGTAATAGGTTCTTCAAACACAACTCTAATATCCTTCAACATTTGCTTCATCTACAAAACTTGAGTACAATTACTTGTTGCTATTATGTACTCTACCTCTGTAGTAGATAGAGATATTGCCTCCTGCATTTTACTCAACCAAGAAACCAATCTCTTTCCTAAGAAAAATACACCTCCACTAGTACTCTTCATGTCGTCCACATCTCCTGCCCAATCAGCATCTGTATATGCATGAAGAGTGAAATCATCACCCTTAGGATACCATAAGCCATAGTCAGATGTTCCCTTTAGATATCTAAAAATTCTTTTGACTGCTACATGATATTCTAGTAACAAGGCCAACTGTATTCATAATATCAGGTCTGGTATGAGTCAGATAAAGCAGTCCTCCAATCATTGATCTATACCTTTTCTAATCTGCCTTAGGGCAATCATCATCTTTACTCAACTTGCATCTGATTACCATAGGAGTACCCACTAGTTTTGAATCCTCCATTCCAATCTTTTTGACCAAATCTTTCACATACTTAGACTGAGATATGAAGATGCCTTTTTCTGAATGAATGATTTGCAAACCTAAGAAGAAATTCATTTCACCAAGCATGGACATCTCAAATTCACTTTGCATTCGATCAGCAAATTTTTTACACATACTCTCATTTCCACCAAAGATGATGTCATCAATAAATACCTCAACAATAAAGATGTGTTCATGAACAATTTTGAAATAAAGATTACTATCAGTAGTACCTTTGTTAAAGCCTAACTTCAACAAATACTTATCTAATCTTGCATACCAGGCTCTTGGGGCTTGTTTAAGTTCAACAATTTAGTGTTTTTTTCTAGATTTTAAAAAGTTGCTTTTGTAATAAATCAAAACTCATGTTTCAAATTTAGAATATTAGTTGCCATTTCATCCTACCTTAGTTTTAGGAATCTTTTGGGAAAAAACAAGATTTTCAGGATATGATTGTAAAATGGCAAAATCTAACAATTGTCGAAATTTGCCAAAAAAGGTAATTTTTTTATTTTTTTGTTTTTCTTGGATATAAGAGAGTTTTCTCTCCTTGTAGCAGCAGAGTTGATGAATAGAAGTTTTTTTTATGTTCTAGTCTTCAAATCTTTGTCTCTCACATGATTAATGGCAAAATTGTATTGAGTGTATGTTGTGTGCTGCATCACTTTGTTTCTCACAACTTCACCATCTTCATTCAATTTATTCTGGAAGACCCATTTAGTTCCAATTACATTTTTATTTTCAGGTCTAGGAACAAGATTCCAAGTGTGATTCTTTTCAATTTGCATTAATTCTTCTTCCATTACTTTTACCCAACTTTCATCATTACAAGCTTCATTCACTGATTTTGGTTCAATCTTTGAAATTAGACAATACTCCTCTTGTTCTTCAGCAATTCCTCTTCTAGTTTGAACACCTTTATTTTTACCTCCTATGATCTAATTTTTAGAATGATTCAATCTTACATACCTAGGAGTTTTGGGATTTTCTTCAACTTCTGATTCTTGAACTTGTTCCTCAACATCTACATTAACTTCTTGAGTCATTGGATTCTTTGGAGTAAACTGAACTTGCTTTCCTTCATTTGGACCTTCATTTTGATCATCTGATTCATATCCACAAAATCTTGAAGGTCTCTCCTTGCTTTCATCAACCTTGACATTAACACTTTCAACAATCTTTTTCAATCTCTTGTTAAAGCACCGATATGCCTTGCTTTGATTAGAATAACCCAGAAATATTCCTTCATCACCTCTTGCATCAAACTTGTCTAGATCTTCATCTCTTTTGATATAGCATTTACTACCAAAAACTCTAAAATATTTTATAGAAGGGGCATTACCAAACCACAGTTCATAAGGTGTTTTACCAGAATTACCTTTGATCTACACCTGGTTAAGAGTGTAGACAACAGTACTCATAGCCTCTCTCAAATAGACATGTGGAACATTTCCTTCCATCATCATGGTTCTAGAAACCTCTTGAATAGTCTGGCTCTTCCTTTCCACAACTCGGCTAAGGAGGCCTAGGAGTAGACAAATATCTTCTTATTCCATGGCTTCCACAAAATGCATTAAACTCACCAAAGGTAAACTCTCCACCTCTGTCAGATCTCAGACACTTTATCTTCACACCAATATCATTCTCCACCCTATCCTTAAACACTTTGAATTTTTCAAGAGCCTCTGATTTCTCTCTCAATAAAGTGACCCACATCATTCAGGAGTGATCATCAATCAACAACATAAAGTATATGTCTCCTTGTAGAATCCTAACCCTGGCAGGACCACATAAATCAGTGTGCACAAGTTCCAACAATCCACTTGAAGATTGTTCTTTACTCTAAAATGTAGTTCTGCTATGTTTTCCCAATTGGCATTCCTTACACATGCTATTGGTAGGTTTCACAAGCTTTGGAAGATCTCTTATAGCCTGAGTAGTACTTATCTTGACAATGTTGTCAAAGTTTACATGACACATTCTCCTATGCCATAGCCAACTCTGATCAATCTAAACAATCAAACAACTTTTACCAGTACCACTTAAATGAAAGATGTTACCTCTAGTCTGTGTACCAAATGCAATCTCAGTTCCAGAGCTTTCCAAAATTCTACATTTTCCATTCTTGAATCAGAGATCATATCCCTTGTCAACCAACTGTCCAACAGTGAGAAGATTATGCTTCAACCCTTCTACATATAAAACATCATTAGTGTTATTCTTACCATCAAGAGAGATGGATCCTCTGCCACAGATTCTACCAGCTAAATTGTCTCCAAACTTCACAATTACACCTTCATACATTTCCATACTTACAAATTTACTTTTATCAGCTGTCATATGATGAGAGCATCCACTATCAATTACCCATTCATCCTTTTCTTCAACCTGAGTAGCCAAGGCTCTTTCCACATTCACACGGCTAGTAGATTCAATAGGCACCAGATCTTCTTATTTGATGGCAATGAACACCCATTCATTTCTTGAGGTACTTCCCTTATCAAATTCATCGTCAGTGACTCCTTCTTTAGCAGCTTCTTGGACATAATAGCATTTCTTCTAAACCCTAGTTCTATTAGGGTTTGGTTTTGAAACCTTCTCCAGACATCCTGAGGAAAAATGACCAATCTTATTGCAATCAAAACATTTGAAAGGCAACTTTCCTTCATACTTACAGGATCCTCTTGGTAGTCTTTTGGCAAAAAGAGCTTCAAGTTCTTCAAGCTCCGATTCATCTTCTTCAAAATCTTTCCTTGCATAGCTTTCACCTAGATCAAATCTTTGCTTTCCAAAAACACTAACCTTAAATGTAGATTCAGATTTAGGAAGACAATCACTAAACTCATTTATTTCAAATACTGAGAGCTTGCCAACCAACTGATCCCTTATAACAGTTGTCACAGTCTTGATTTCCCCAATGGCAACAACTCTATGCTTGTATGAATTAGGTAAGGATCTGAGTACTTTGCCAACAATCTCTGATTCTTCCAGTGTTCCACCAGCACACCTAATATTGCACACAAGTTCATTCACCTTCTGCATGTAGGAAGTGATATTTTCATCTTCACTCATCCTCAAATTTTCATACCTACCCTTCAGACTCTGCAACTTAGCACATTTGACATATTCATCTCCTTCATATATAGTTTCCAACTTCTTCCAAATTTCATGAGCAATTTTTAATTCGAGGACATTTGTCATTTCTATATCAGTCAGGGGACTCAACAATGCTTCTTTAGCCTGAATGTTGTTTTCAGCATCTTTGAGTTCATCCACAGTTGAAGGACCTTTCTCTGGAGGCTTCTACTCATCCTTAGTTATTAACCAATAAGCATCACCCATGCATTGCAAGTGGCACTCCATGCGACTCTTCCAAAGAGAGTAATTTGTTCCATTAAATCTCAGACTATCCTTCTTGTAAGTTGACATCTTGGATCTCCTCAAGTGGTCAAGATTATTTTAGAGGAACCGGCTCTGATACCAATTGTTAAAATAAGGGTAGACAACTAAGAGGGGGGTAAATTAGTTGTCACAAAAACTTTTATCCTTTGCTGCAATTAAACTTCTTTACCACTTATTAATAGATGAATGATATAACCATGAAAGCATAAGTCAACAACACATGAGCAAAAATGAAATCAACACACATAACACCATGATTTTTACGTGGAAACCTGGTTAAGGGAAAAACCACAGTGGGGGTTAACCCACAAGATTTATTCTCTATTAAAAGAATAGAAAAATGGGAAGGCACTTGCCTTTGGGCGCACTACCCAGAGCTCACTGCTCAAAAGAGGCTCATTGCCTATAGAAATATTTATAAGTTTATCATAGAAAGATTGAACTAGAAAATAGCATCAACTTCATGCCAAGGTCAATTCCATTGATGTGCAGAACACTTCTGCTCTTCTCCCAAACACTATTTCACTATCTCCTCATTCTTTACTACTCTTCCTCTTTTGCTCTTCCTTTGCTCAGCTCTGCTTTTCCTCCTTTCTTAGGATCTTATCATTTTTGCACAAGGATGCATTTCCACAACTCAACCACACATATTTATATGCTTCATCAACCTTGGAATAAACATCAAGGTTAGAACTACAAACATCTAACTTAATGCAAATCACTATACTGTCAGCCAAACATAGGTGGGGCCCAAATCTTCCTCGAACAATAAGCCACACTCATAGAACCTATCTAAGATCATCTGCAACATGCACAAAGCACCAGTCAGCCAAGACTGGAAAGAATAGCAACATCCAAAGAGAAATCTTCAATCACGAGCTCCAACCTCAATGTGGATCACCAACACAATAGGTACACAATCCAGAGATCTCCACAAGCACAATGAAATCAACAAGAACAACTACACCACCTCAAATCACCAGAATCACTTGCATCTTCATACCGAAACATAAGAACACCAACTACCATGACTGTCACACTAGAAAGATTTCTTGCGGACCTCCAAACCATAAACCACTTGAGTTGAGATACACACTGATGTCCCAAATGCACCTCTAGATCCGTAGATCATAATATTTCAATGCGGATCAATCCAGACCAAATTCCTGTCACTCTGTCACCTCTGAACACCTGCAAAACCCAGTTCTACTCAGATGGCCATAACTTCCCAAATTATTCATGCGAATCCCTCAAATCTTAACTAGAGCAACTTCAAACAATCCTTTACAACACGCTTTGGTCTACAGACTCTAATCTTCATCTTACTGGAAATGCAGAGAAATCTACTTCACTGAACTATACTGTCTTCACTGTCTCTTACAAAGAGATATGTAACTCACTTGTTTCTTCCGGAGAGGCTAATTTTCTCAATATCCTCAACATACAAGTCTACTAGAATAGGATACAATTGACACCAATGACAACAAGGATATGTTGACATCAATGACAACACCAATTAGGCACATATTTGCAACATTTCCTTCATCAATAGGAATTAAAGATTCATGTTGGTTCTACCATTTGGAATAGCACCATAAGATCTAAACATCTTCTCAACAAATTAAGATGGATAGTGGGAGATGGGATGAATGTCAAGTTTTTGGAAGATACTTAGATCCTAAGTTCTCCTTTGAATGTTGGTCATCCTTGTGCTAGGTTGGAAGAAGTTATGACAAAGAGGTATGGTAGTTTGGTGACTAATTACTAGATAAATGCTAATGACAGTAGGGAATGGAAAAAGTTTAATGAATAAATAGATATTACTAATAATATTACCTTATTAAACCTAACCAAAAAAAAAATGGATATAGATTCAATTTATTCTCCAAAAAGGACACCTTAATCTAAACTATTGAGCTGAGTGGGGACTACTCTATTGAGTTAGGATTCAAACTCTTATCTACTCATTAGCCTACTAATTTCAATAAGAAATTTATTTGTGTAATGCCCACCTATGTCGACCCTTGTCATTGTGTAAGAGATGATTATTTGTTCACAGATCATGTTATTGGATCCTTATGAGATATACTATTTATTGTTTCTATAACTTCATGGTTGGGATGCAATCTAGTGTGTCTCTTTCAAAATTTAAATCTCTCACCTTAAAGTTGAGATTCCTAAAATATGATTGTTATTTGATTAGTCCACCCACCAAAGTGTCAAGTTGGGCATCTAAGAACGTATATTTAGAACAACTCCTAGGTCATAAATAACATCAAGTATTAAAATAAATATTCAAATCAGGGACACACACAAAGAATAATTAATTAAAGTTACATGAATCTCAATCTCATATCAGGCTCGCTTGCATCAAGATTTGTATTTGTACTTGGCATGTTTTATAGCATTATATAACTCTTAGTTCATAGTTTTAGGGTTTATAGTTTGAAGTTTAGTTTTACGGTTTATCAAGTTCATAGTTTTAGGGTTTATAGTTCAATAAAGCATTTTAGGGTTTATAGTTAAATATAGCATTTTAGGGTTTATGGTTTGAAGTTTTAGTGTTTATTGATCATAGTTGTAGGGTTTATAGTTATGTTTAGCATTTTAGGGTTTATCAAAAAATACATACCATAATTTTACTTAAACCCTAATTTATCAATTTAAACCTATAATCATAAAAAAATACATAAAAAAACAAGCAACAAACCAACCTGGAGGTCTTCATAATGACGAGGTGGCGAGAGGAGGTGACAGGGCAAAAAATCCACTGGAACTATGTTAGTAGGGCCTTTAGCAATGTGTACCCATTCTGCTATGTCGTTGTCCCTGATAGTCTATGGAGGAAAATGAGCCCATAGGGGCTTTTTTTTAAATTATATACATTTTTGAAACAGGTACCCTTTTAGTAATGGGTACCCATTCTATAACATGTACATGTTTACTAACAGGTACCCGTTTAGGCTCGGGCACCCGTTTAGGTTCGAATGCCCGTTCCTAAATAGGTACCCATTTCAAATTGTAAGTTTTTGGAAAAACTATGTTACTTTTTTGTATCCATTTCTTTTAAAATAGGTACCTATTCCTATCAAGAATTTTTTCATCCACACGACTTCCCCTACATGTGGACCCAACTTCTTACTTTTACCCCAATCCATCTCAAGTCCATCAAATACACGCATACTACATTATATCAAAAACATTAACATGTCAAACATGAACTAGTCTACCTTCAACTAAACATTACACACAACAAAATACCAAAATCAATGACATAAACCAAGTAAAGTAAAAATAAAAGGGTAAAAACTTATTTTCATACTAGTTCCAAGTTCCAAATAATATATGAGTAAAGGAAAATATCTTTCCTTAATAGTAACCTATGCTAAATTTGCATAAGATTGTGCCATCTATCAATATATATACATGTATCAAGATATTTTCTCAAAATGGGCACAAAACTGATGGCATGGATGTCCAAATTTCACCTACATTTTGCCACCACTTTGAGATTTATGTGAATCCTAAATAATCATGCATTTCAAAATATCTAGCACTCATAATTATGCATGTTAAGTAAAGTATTCAAATTTTAAGGGTTATGAAAGGGGGTCCATGTAAAGTAATGGACCCTAGAAGCTATCATCACATGTGTCCTTTGGTATGCACTCTCCATAGGAACATGAAAACTAAATTAAAAAGTATCCAATAAGTATCTTGTTGATAACTGAGAGGGGGGGTGAATCAGTTATCTTAATTAATTTACCTTTCTATTCTTCTTTAACAACTAGTACATCATCAAAGCAAATAAGCATTCATAATCATGAAAGTAGAAACAAAGTCAAGATACATAACACAATGATTTTGATGTGGAAAACCCTGTTAAGGGAAAAACCATGGGGTGACTAACCCAAGAATGTATTCTCTGTTAGAAGAATAAAAATACAAAATGGCACTTGCCAATTAGGGCTCACTGCCCGAGCACACTGCTCACAAGAGATTCACTGCCTACAAGAGACTCACTATCGACAAGTTTATAAAGAAAGTAACAAGATACTTGAACTGATGAGAAGCATCCACCTATGCTAGAGTTTAGTTCTGGTTAGGCTCAGTATACTGATTTACTGCACTTCATTCTTCTCTTCTTTTGTGCTGCTGTCCTTTCACATACCGGACCTTCCTTACTGCTTCCACACTGCTCTTCTTCTTTTCTTCACACACCACAACACACAACACACACCTTCATACCGAAATCAATCTAGTATATATATCCGCACCAAGGATTTCATCCACTTTCTAGTCGGCATCCAGAATACTTATTATTTTCCCAAACTCTTGGTCTGTCAACTGAATCCTTGCTTATCAAGTGATGCGTATCAAAGAGATGCTCATAGAAGTCATCAATCATGTCAGCCAATCATGAATGATACCTTAGTAATCTTGATCACCATCAATATCTCATCCGGATCAAGATCTGATGCTCTGCCAGTCAGTTCTTCCTCAGTCTACTCTGCCAAACAGGAACCCAATACTTAGGTGCTTATATCTCTTCACTCTTTCATCACCAGAGGCTCAATCCCTGGAATCTATCAGTCAAGGTACTCCTCTTGACTTCCCCAAGTCCGCACTTTACATAGATACTTCCTCTGAGAGATCTAGACTTGATTGTCAGACCTTGCTGCATACTCTGTTCTTGGTCACTGGACCAAGTTACTCTATAATCTGACTTCCGATATAGACACACCATGTCCTGCGGATGGGTGAGATGAACTTTGTTGCCATCAATGACAACACTCATGAAGCTACAATGTGTCTCTTGCCAACAATCTCCCCCTTTGGCATTGATGGCAACACTTAGTGAAAAATGACTAAGTGTTATACCACACTCCCCCTTGGTTGATGCTCTGTTCTAATGTACACTCTTTCGGAGCTCCCCTTTAGCTGGATTCCACATTTTTCACTGCTCCTCACTCCCCCTTTGACATCAATGGAAAAGAGTAGGATCCGCACACCAAAATTTCCAAAAATAGTCTATACATATCTGCATAAGTATATATATAAGTTGTACTTACATATACTTAAGTATATCTGCAAAAATATTCTTCAACTGTACAACTTCTGTCACCCAACTCTGCTTCATCCTGTCCAAAATTGAGATGTGACCACTCAACAGGAATGCAAATGCTTCTTCCTTCTTAAGATCTGTCGGATCATTGGTCCGAACTGTGGCCTGAGCATCAGTTAGGGCCTCATGCATGGCCTCTAACTTAGGGATAATGATCCCTCTGAGTTCACCCATCCGACTTATTATGTTCTTCCTTTCCTTCTCAAGTTTCTTTATTTCATTTGTGACTGCAATAGTCTGACACTCTTGATTTACTATGGAAGAGGAGAGAGGATCAAAACTTTGAGACAAACTTAGCAGTTTATCCTCTTGCTCTTTTACTTTCTTCTCAATATCTTTGGTCACTTTAGGCTAGGATAAACAAAATTTGTAAATATCTCTGCCATCTTTGAGAGCATTTTCTAAGCTCTTTATCCCAATATCCATAACTCTCCTATCATTTGAAATTAGACCCTATATTTTAAAGAATCTCTTATCCAAAAATTCTTTCCAGACTTTCTCTTCTGCTGCTTTCTCTAAGGAGTCAAAATGTGTATTAACAGAATTTACAAGAGACTTTAGATTACCAGATGTGGAGGCCGAAGGATCCTTTTGGAAGGATGGCATGATCTTCTCCAATACACCAGATGTAGTTTCTATGAGCTCACAATCTTCCATGTGAGACTTCAGTAGTTTTTCTTTTACCTTTGCTTGAGTGAAGGATGCTAGTTTCATGGTTTGAACCGGGGAGAGGGAATCAAAATTGAATGGACCTTGAAGCAGTTTCGGTTCATCAAATTCCATCATCTCTTTGGTCAAGAAATCTTTGACTGCTTCTGCTATGTCTCTTGCCGGAGACAGAGTTTTCTCCCCTTCTGTAGTCTTACCACTATCATCTTCTTTTTCCTTCTCCTTTGCTTCTTGACTGATCTTCTCTTCTATTCTTTCTTCTTCTTTAGATCCGGAGTCTACAGGGGAAACCAGAGGAGAGATGTTTTCTTCTTTATGGACTTCCTCTTCTAGAGCAGAGGAATCCAGGTCCTTGGTTTTCTCTTCACTTGTCTCCTTTACCTCTTCTACAATCTTTTCAGTATGGTCTTTCTTTGATGCACTTTGCCTTTCAACATCAGAAGGTTCATCACTTACATCCTCTATAATGGGAGTGTTGAATCTTTTGTATGCATTCCAGAGGATCTCTTCTGTCTCTTTTGCTACTTTGTCAGTTTCTCTGAGCATAAGCTGATTCATTCTAGCTTTGCTCTGGAACTCACCCTTGCAATCTTTGAAGATCATATTCATTTTCTTCGAAGTGATTGAAGGATATAGCTGAATAGCTATCTGTTCTCAGATCTCAAGATCCTTTGCCTTAGCATTATTCTTCCTTATTTCTAATTCCTTCTCTAGGCTTTTGGGAATGAGAGATACGATTTCAATAAAATCCTTATTGTAGATATTCAGATGTCTGACTATGGCTTCTTGCAAGATCTTCTAGTCAGCTTCATTGTAATCTTCATAGAATTCAGTCATTGGTTTTAGGTTCCCATCCACAGAGTGGGCCTTTCAACAAATTCCTCTACCTTCTCTTCTTTGCCTTGACCGGTAGAGGGTTCACCGGATGTTTTCTTCTTCTTCTTCTTCCTTTCTTGACCTCTTCATCAAATTCAGTCTCTTCATCATCTTTTTGACTGGCATAAGATCTTGTGGCCTTTGTCTTAGTTCTCTTCTCTCCTTTATCAGATGATTTTGCTTCCGGTTTTGATGCCTTTGAGCTCTTAGTAGATGCAGAGCTCTTAGAAGATCTAGTCCAGGAGGGGGCTTCTACCGGAGCACTTTCTTTTTCTGCCTCTTCCTTTTCCTTTTCTGCCCTTTCCATTTTTTCTCTATTTGCATCAAGTGCCTCTTTTGAGATGCCATACCTTTTGTCAACATTCTCTACTTCTTTTCTCACTTTTCTCTTCATCTCTAGTTGTCTGAGCTCCACATGAATCTTTACACTTAATTCTTCAAAGGTTCCAAACCTTTCTACCTTGGGATCCTTGGGCTAACTTAGCATGTGTTGAACATGCAGCTCTATAATTTTCTCATCTACTTCTACCCTATTGGCATGATCCAGACTATCCTTAGCTCCATAGCCTTCATTAGGCACTGATCAGTTTCTACCATAAAGCATACTGTATCCTTATACTTTTCAACTAGAGATTGGGGAATTCTCTCTCTTGCTTGCATCATACTCTGAAAGTTCTTGAAATAGCCCCAGAGTGCTATATTTTGTGCCTTGGCATCACCAAGCCCATGTATATAATCTCTGATTTGAATGGCTATAGGTCTATTATTTTGCCATACCCAACCACTGGATCCAAGAAGCTCATTCATGAAGTAGAAGAATAAGCATAATATCAGCCCACCATACTTAAGTGAGTTCTTCTTGTCCTTTTTGATCTTTTGTAGGTTCTCCAATAGTTAGCTTAGAAGAAGTTCACAAAGATCATAGTCAGCATTTTCTTTTAGCATCTAATAAGCTATATAAATTGTAGTTCCGGGTACTGAATTTTCCCTGCTGGAGTGATATATCTTGTAACCAATTATCATGGATGCAAGTTTGATATCTGGATCAGTGATATCTTTAATTGTCATAGCTCTCTTGTCAAATTTTGATCCGGTTGCCTCACTCACTGTCTGATTCTTATCAGATTTGAGAGTAGGTATCCCACCAGATGAGTGCAATCCGGTAACTTCCCTAATGGCATCCTTGGTAATCTTGAATGGCCTTGTCAACCATATAAAGCTATCATGTATTCTACTTAGAACATACTGGACCCATTCATCTTCTGCAAAACAGGGGAAATGAATGCATTGTGCAAAGTGTTTGTCCCAGATAGCCTTATACTGTGGTTTGAGTTCAAATGAGTCATCTATTAACTGATTGTGATAGATATCTATCAGCTTGGATTCCCCAAAATCTTCAATGTTTGCATGAATATATGCCCTAATGTCTTCAATATGTAAAACCCCATGCAGAATGCTAGAAAATGTCCCTAAGGGATCCACTTCTAGAGATTTGTAGGGATGTTTCTTAAATTTGGGGCAAGGCCTATCAGAAATCTTTACAACATTCGGAGTAGCCATCTTAAAGATTCAGAGAGAGTTTGATCAAGATTGAAAAATAACTTTTTACACTTCTAGGTTTCACGGAATGAGCTGGATCAGATTGCTGGAAGAATTGTCTTCTATGGTTGATCTTTGAGAGGCTTGAGACAATTTGTTTGCAGAGCTCTTTTTCTCTTCTTCTCGAGTGCAAATGTATAAATGACGATCAAATGAACCCTTTTATCTCTGAGCAAACCCTAATTCCTCATTGCAATAAATGCGCAACTTAAGTTATTCCAGTTGCCTTGTTCTCCTTGTTCTGAGAAAGATCTTTTCTGGATTATTGGGATATACTTAGAATTATTCTCAGTGATTGATGATAGTCTATCTTCCTTTCTCCAAACATTTGATCTATCCGTAGATCAAGCTACCTCAAATTTGAATCATACCGGATCTAACTGTGAAAATCATGTTCTTACCAGATGACTGTTAAACCGGATTAGTCTTGGAAGATTAACCTATTCAAACCCACTTACAAATCTTCCATCTCTTTACCAAAGCTTATTTAGATGTTCCTCTATGAACCCTTTAATCCACAATGTTCCTTGTACCAATTTCAGGCACCAATTAACTGGCTGGGTGAAAATGTTTTTCCTTGTGTCTCCCCTGAGCTAGAGCTCACTTTTTAATTTCTGGAAGGAATATCAGCACTAGATTCTGGTGTGGATCCATCCCCAACATTTTCTGTACTCCTTTTCACCCAAATCTTGTTCATCTCCCTTTGAACTTCATTCGCATTCACTTTTCCTTTTCCCTTGTCTTGATTCTGATTATGATGCACCAGACCCCTTTTATCCCGATTCTTGCTTCTACAAAATTTGGCAATATGACCAGATCTATTGCAATTGTGGCAAACAACATTTCTTTGCATTTTTGACTGATATCCTCTTGATCTACATTGATTAGCCATATGTCCCATTCTATTGCATGCAAAGCATCTACCATTGAATGAATTGCTCATTTGCATATTTCTACATTCATGAGATTTGTGACCATACCTTTTGCAGTTGAAACACTATCCAGAGAAGGATGAATTAGTCTGATTCATTCTTCTTCTGCACTGATTTGCTTTATGACCAAAGTTATTGCAATTATGGTAGTATCCATTGAAGGAAGGATATCTTTGAGCATTTGGTTGCCTTACTAGAGGTCTTCTAGGCCTGTTTCTTGGATTTTCTGATCTGGAGTTCTTATGACCAGATCTGGAGCTTTCACCTTTTTCATACCCCAAGCCTTGCTTGTCATCTACCCTCTTTTGGCTTTGAAGAAGAACTTCAAGTTGAGAAGAGATTATTTTGAATTTCTCTTTGTATTCATTTGTTGTTTGAAGATCTCTCTTAAGATTGTCAATCTGATTCTCAAGTTGTTCTTCATTATCTCTAGCTTCTTCAAGATCAGACCCTAGATGTTTGATTATTCTAACCATTTTGTGGCAGTCTTCTAATTTCTCCTTGAGAGATTGTCTTAGATCATCTTCAGTTTTTCTTTTCTCTTCAATTTCTTGGGTGAATTTTATAACTCCTGATTCCATTTCATGTCTTACCATAATGACCTCTTTTGATAACTTTTCACATAACTTGGTTTTCTCCTTTAGATCTTCATTTGTATCATTGGCTTCACCTTAACTTGCAATTGCTAAAGTAGATCCTTTCTCTTTTTTACAGAGATACTCAGTTTCCCTTTTAGTTCATTTATGAAATCGTCGGCCTGTTTGAGTCTTTCCTTCAATTCATTGACTTCGGAGTTAGAATGCTCAAGATCATCTAGGGCAGACTAAAGTTGTTCCCTCATACCATATACGTCCATATGAATTCCCAGATCATCCTCAAGCTATTAGGCTTTGTTTGGAGGAACTTGGCTCTGATACCAATTGTTGATAACTGAGAGGGAAGGGGGTGAATCAGTTATCTTAATTAATTTACCTTTTTGTTCTTCTTTAACAACTAGTGCATCATCAAAGACAATAAGCATTCATAATCATGAAAGCAGAAACAAAGTCAAGATACATAACACAATGATTTTGACATGGAAAACCCTGTTAAGGGAAAAACCATGGGGTGACTAACCCAAGAATGTATTCTCTGTTAGAAGAATAAAAATACAAAATGGCACTTGCCAATTAGGGCTCACTGCTCACAAGAGACTCACTGCCTACAAGAGACTCACCGTCTACAAGTTTATAAAGAGAGTAAAAAGATACTTGAACTGATGAGAAGCATCCACATATGCTGGAGTTCAATTCCGGTTAGGCTCAGTATACTGATCTACTGCACTTCATTCTTCTCTTCTTTTGTGTTGTTGTCCTTTCACATATCAGACTTGCCTTACTACTTCCACACTGCTCTTCTACTTTTCTTCACACACCACAACACACAACACACACCTTCATACCGAAATCAATCTAGTATATATATCCGCACCAAGGATTTCATCCACTTTCTATTCGGCATCTAGAATACTTATTATTTTCCCAAACTCTTGGTCTGTCGGCTGAATCCTTGCTTATCAAGTGATGCGTATCAAAGAGATGCTCATAGAAGTCATCAATCATGTCGACCAATTATGAATGATACCTTAGTAAGCTTGATCACCATCAATATCTCATTCGGATCAACCGGTCAGTTCTTCCTCAGTCTACTCTGCCAAACATGAACCCAATACTTAGGTGCTTATATCTCTTCACTCTTTCATCACCGGAGGCTCAATCCCTGGAATCTATCAGTCAAGGTACTCCTCTTGACTTCCCCAAGTCCACACTTTACATAGATACTTCTTCTGAGAGATCCGGACCTGATTGTCAAACCTTGCTGCATACTTTGTTCTTGGTCACCGGACTAAGTTACTCTACAATCTGACTTCTGATATAGACACACCATGTCCTGCGGATGGGTGAGATAAACTTTGTTGCCATCAATGACAACACTCATGAAGCTACAATGTGTCTCTTGCCAACATATCTTATGTCTCAAAATTAAAAATTAAGTATAAAATATGAGCTTGCCAAGTCAAGGATATAGGAACAACAATAAATGAGTAAAGTTAGGAAGGTATACCTGTTTAGAAGATGATGATGATATGTTTGGCATGGTGGCCATGGGATGGCATGGTGCATGGAGCTCAAGGGATGTCATGCAATAATGCTCCCTCTATTCATGATAATAAATACTATTGAAAAGGATGGGGTTAAAAACACTATATAATATGTTGAACACCCAAAATACTCAGAGGGGGGGTGAATCAATATTTAATTAAACCTTTCAATTATTAAACCATTAATCCATTTACCACATTCAATAGCAGTAAAGAAAACTAAGCATAGGAAGCACAACCATAAACCATAACACATGAACACCAAGATTTTTATGTGGAAAACCCAAAAAGGGAAAAACCATAGTGAGTGTTAGCTCACAATATATTATGTAGTATTGATACCAAATTACAAAGAGGCTCACTACCTAGGGATCACTGCCCTAAGGACTCATTATCCAGAAGGATGCTCATTGCCAAAAGAAGATAAAATGGATGACTCACTGCCAAGAATGAACTGTTACAATTGCATCTACAAATGCATGGAGTACAGCTCCAATGAAGCTCAAATATTGTCTCAAAACTCTTCATCCTGATCTGCTCTATCATACTGCTCTACTCTTCATACAACTTCTTCTCAAACATGTGTTGCACTGATCAGATCACAAAACTGTTGGCAAGAGACACTACATGGATTCATGGTTGTTGTCATTGATGGCAACAAAGGTCATCCCACATATCCGCAAGTCATAATGTGTCTCTACCGGAAGTCAGAATAAAGAATGTTGTGGTCCGGTGAAGAAGAACAGAGCATGTGGCAAGGTCCGACAGATTGGTCCGGATCTCTCAGAGGAAGTGTCTTGGTGCAGTGCGGATTTGGGAAAGTCAAGAGGACTACCCTGAGTGGTATATTCCAAGGATTTAGCCTCCGGTGATGAACAAAGAAAAAGATATGAATGGTTGAGTACCGGATTCCTGAGAGACAGTGAAAACAGAGGAAGAACTGACTGGCAGAGTATCAGACTGCTTTCCGGATGGGTTACTGCTGATGACAGAAGTTGTGAAGGCATGAATCATGTTTGGCCGACATGATTAATGATATCTACAAGTATATGCTTGATCCGCATTGCTTGGTGAGGAAGGATTCAGCCGACAGAATGAAAGTTTATAAGAAACTAGACTGTTCCGGATGCCGACTAGAAAGGTGATGAAATTACTTGTGCGGATATATATAGAGGATGGATTTAGTTGTGAAAGGGTTGTTGTTGTGGAGAGATATGCGAATAAGTCTAGATAAAGAGCAGAGGTAGCAAAAAGGATCCGGTATGTGAAAGATAGCAGAATAAAGAACAGAGGAAAGATGAAGTGCAGCAGATCAGTGTACTGAGCCTAACCGGAACTGAACTCCAGCATATGCAGATGCTTCCAATCAGTTCAAGACTGTGATTCTCATCACTTTGTAGACAGTGTGTCTTCTTGTAGGCAGTGGGCCTCTTGTGAGCAGTGTGCTCGGGCAGTGAGCCCTAATTGGCAAGTGCCATCTTTGTAATTTCCTATTCTTCTAACAGAGAATAATTTTGGGTTAATCACCCCGTGGTTTTCTCCCTTAACAGGGTTTCCACGTCAAAAATACTGTGTCATGTGTTTCTTGTTTTATGGTTAATGTTTTATGTTTGATTTTATGCTGCATCAATTAAAGGGAAAGTTCAATAAAGGAAATAATTAGGATAACTGATTCACCCCCCCCTCTCAGTTATCAACAATTGGTATCAGAGCTAAGTTCCTCCTAATAGAGCCTAACAGCTTGAGGAAGATCTGGGATTTCAAATGGATGCATATGGTTTAAGGGAGCAACTCAAGACTGCTCTTGAGGATCTTGAACAGTCGAATTCTGAAGTCAGTGAATTAAAGGAAAGACTCAAACAGGCTGATGAATTCATGAGAGAATTAAAAGACAAATTAAGTCTCTCTATGAAAAAGAGAAAGGAGCTGCTTCAACAGTTGGCAAGACAAAGTGAAGAAAGCAATACAAATGAAGAATTGACTGAGCAAACCAAGTTATGTGAAAAGTTATCAAAAGAAGTCATTATGTTAAGACATGAAATGGAATCAGGAACTATAAAGTTCACTCAAGAGATTGAAGAAAAAAGAAAGGCTGAAGACAATCTAAGACAATCTCTTAAAGAAAAATCAGAAGAATGCCACCAGATGGACAGGATTATCAGACATCTTGAATCTGATCTTGAAGATGCCAAAGATAATGAAGGAAAACTTGAGGATCAAATTGCCTCTCTCAAAAGAGACCTTCAAACAGCAAATGAATATAAAGAGAAATTCAAGATAAGTTCTGCTCAACTTGAAGTTCTCCTTCGAAGTCAAAAGAGGACAGATGACAAGTATGGTTTGGGATATGAGAAAGGAGAAAGCTCTGGATCCGGTCAGAAGAATCTTGGATCAGAAAATCCAAGAAGCAGGCCTAGAAGACCTCCGGTAAGACAGCCAAATGCTCAAAGATATCCATCCTTCAATGGATACTGCCACAGCTGCAACCACTTTGGTCACAAAGCTAATCAGTGCAGAATGAGAATGAATCAGATTAATTCATCCTTCTCCGGACAGTGCTTCAACTGCAAAAGGTATGGACACAAATCCCATGAATGCAGAAGAATGCAAGTAAACAAATCATTCAAAGGTAGATGCTTCACATGCAATAGAGTAGGTCATATGGCTAATCAATGCAGATCAAAAGGATATCAGTCAAATATGCAAAGAAATGTTATTTGCCAAATCTGCAATAGGTCCGGTCATAATGCTAAAGTTTGCAGAAACAAGAATCAGGACAAAAGAGGTCTGGTGTATAATCAGAATCAAGACAAGGGTAAACAAAAGATGAATGCGGATGAGGTTAGGAATCAGATGAGCAAGATTTGGGTGAAGAAAAGTTCAGAGAATGTAGAGGTTGGATCCGCACCAGACTCTGGTGCTGATATTTCTTCCAGAAATTAAAAAGTGAGCTCAGGCTCAGGGGGAGACTCAAAGAAAATCTTGTTCCCCCAGCCAAACAAGTGGTGCCGGATGTGGCACAAGATGCGGATCAAAGGGTTTGTAGATATGAGTCTTGAGATACTTCAGTCAAGTTTTCAGAGGTCCGCATGGAGTTATGAAGAAGCTGTGATCGATCAAATAAGACCTGTTCAGCGAGATGCTCCAGTATGATAGATGATTACAAAAAGGTCCGGAAAGATCCAGAAATGCACTATCTTGTTCTGCGGATTGGACAGAGTGTTTGGGATGCTCTTGTAATATGTTACCTCGATTTATTCATGATTGAAAGATCCGGATGATATCCTCAGATTAGAACCAATCCGGGATACTCCAAACTATCCAGACAAGGCAAACTGGAATGATGTAGGTGAAGCATTTATTGCAGACAGATATTAGGGTTCGCGGAGCAATTTAAGGGATTTCTCAAAGGTCATTTGCTCATTCTGCACTCGAGAAGAAGCGAAAAGTGGAGCTCTACAACAAGGTTCATCAAGCACCAAGGATCTCCTGCCGAAGCTATTGCATAAAGAAATCAATCCAACCACTCCGTGCAAACCGAAGGCGCATAAGGTATTCTCCGTTTTTCATTACCTCACTGCAAATCTTTGAAGAATGGCTACTCCAAACATAGTTAAGATCTCTGATAGACCTCGCCCCTCATTCAAGAAACATCCCTACAAATCATTGGAGGTAGACCCACTAGGAGCCTTCTCTAGTGTTCCCCACGGAGTTTTACACACCGAAGACATTAGGGTTTACATACATGCAAACATTGAGGAATTTGGGGAATTCAAATTAAGAGACCTCTATCACAAGCAGCTGATTGACAATGCTTTTGAGCTTAAACTAGAGTATAAGGATATTCAGAAGAAACAATTTGAGCAATTTATTCATTTCCCCTGTTTTGAAGAGGATGAATGGGTCCGGTATGTACTGAGCAGGATACATGACAACTTTCTATGGCTAGATAGACCCTGCAAGATCACAAAAGAGGCAATTAGAGCAGTAACTGGCCTATACTCTTCCGGAGGAGTACCTATCCTCAAATCTGTCAAGAACAACATTGTAACTGAGGCCACCGGATCAAAATTTGACAAAAGGGCAATGACCATTGAAGACATCTCCGATCCGGATATCAAATATGCATCAATGATAATAGGATACAAGATCTACCACTCCAGCAGGGAGAATTCTGTATCCGGAACTGCAGTATACACTGCCTATGAGATGCTAAGAAAGAATGCAGAGTATGATCTCTGCGAACTACTGCTAAGCCAATTAATGGAAAATATACAGAAAATCAAGAAGGATAAGAAGAATTCCTTTAAGTATGGTACTCTGATTGTATGTCTATTCTTCTACTTCATGAATGAGCTACCCGGAACAAGTGGATGGGTATGGCAGAATGACAAACCTGTTGCAGTCCAGATAAGAGACTATTTGCATGGACTTGGGGATGCAAAAGCGAGAAATACAGCTCTATGGGGATACTTCAAAAACTTTCAGAGCATGATGCAAGCAAGAGAGAGAATTCCCCAGTCTCTCATTGAGAAATACAAGGACTCAGTGTGCTTTATGGTTGACACTGATCAGTGCCTAATGGAGGCAGTGGAGCCAAGGACTGTCTGGATCATGCCCATGGGGTATGAAGTTGATGAACAGATAGTGGAGCTGCATGTTCAACACATGCTAAGTCAGCCCAAAGATCCTAAGGCAGAAAGGTTTGGAACCTTTGAGGAGCTGAGTGTAAAAATACATGTAGAACTCAGGGAACCTGAGATTAAAAGAAAGGTAAGAAAAGAAGTAGAGCACATTGCTCAAGGCCTAGGTATCTCAAAGGAGGCACTTGATGCCAGCCGGGAAAAGAGGAGGAAGGCCGAGGAAGAAGAGAAAAGCAAAGAAAGTGCTCCGGTTGAAACTCCCACCCGGACCAGATCATCAAAGAGACCTGCACCTTCCACAACCAAAAGTTCAAAACCGGAAGTTCAGGCATCCGGTAAGAGATCAAAGGCAAAAGCCACAAGGGCTTATGGAAGCCAAAAGGATGAAGAGGAAACAGAATCAGATGAGGGAGTAAGAGAAGTAAAGAAACAGAAAAAGAAAGGATCCGGTAAGCCCTCCACAGGCCAAGACAAGGAGGAAATGGTAGAGGTAACTGTTGAAAAGCCCACTCTGTCACTAGAGAGCATAATCAAGTCGGTCACGGTGGATGGAAACCTTCAACCAATGACTGAATCATATGATGACTTCAGTGAGGCCGACCAAAAGACTCTGCAGGAGGCCACAGTAAAATATCTTAACATATATAATAAGGCTTTCATTGAAATAATATCTCTTATTCCTAAAAGCCTAGAAAAGGAAATGGAAGTGAGAAAGAATAATGCTCATGCTAAAGATCTTGAGATCCGGGAGCAGATAGCTATTCAGCTATATCCTCAAATTGATCCCAAGACCATGAACATTATCTTCAAAGACTGCAAAGATGAGTTCAGAAGCAAAGCCAGGATGAATCAACTCATGCTTGGCGAGACTGACAAAGTGGCCCAAGAAACAGAAGAGATCCTCCGGAAGGCCTTCAAAAGGTTCAATCTTCCGGTTGTAGAGGATTTAGGTACAGAAACAGCTGAGGACTTGGGACCCTCTGCTCCAGAAGAAGTGGCTCATGAACAAACTAGCATCTCTCCTCCGGTTTCCCCTACAGTCTCCGGATCCAAAGAAGAAGAGCAACTACAGGAGAAGGAAGCAGTGGTGAAAGACAAAGAGGTTGACAGTTCTAAGACTGCAGAAGAAAAGAAACATCTGTCTCCGGCAAGAGACACTGCACAAACTGTTCAACAATTTTTGAGTAAAGAAACTCTAGAGATTGATGCGGAGCTTCTAAAAGGTCCATTTGATTTTGACTCTCTCTCTCCGGTACAAACAATGAAGATAGCTTCATTTGCAAATGCCAAGGCAAATGAAAAGCTCCTGAAGTCTCATATGGAAGACTGTGAGTTGATAGAGGCTGCTTCCGGAATACTTGTAAAGATCATGCCATCAATCCAGATAGATCCGACAGCCTCCACTTCCGGTAATCTAAAAACCTTAGTCAGCAGTGTTGATACACATTTTGATTCTTTAGAAAAATCAGCTGAAGAAAAGGTCCGGAAGGAATTTTTGGATAAGAGATTTTCAAAAATATTAGAATTAATCTCTAAGGATAGGAAGATTGTAAGCATTGGAATAAGGAGCTTAGAGAATGCTCTTAAGGATGGCGGTGACATCTACAAATTTTGTATATCCTGGTCAAAGGCAACAGCAGCATTTGACAAGAAAATAAAAGAGGAACAGGATAAGCTACAAAGCTTATCTTAAAGTTTTGATCCTCTCTCTTCCTCTATAATAAATCAAGAATGTCAGACCATTGCAGTCTTGAATGAAATAAAAAATCTTGAGAAGGAAAGGAAGAACATCACCAACCGGATGGGAGAACTTAGAAGGATTATAATCCCTAAGTTGGAAACCATGCATGAGGCCATCAGTGATGCTCAGACCACCGCCCAAACAAAAGATCCGACAGATCTCAAGCGGGCAGAAGCGTTTGCATTTTTGCTAAGTGGTCACATTTCAATTTTGGATAGAATGAAGCAAAGTTGGGCTACAGAAATGATCCAATTGCAGACATCCTTTGCAGACATTCTTCAATACATGTGAGTATGTAAATATGCGGCTATATAGAGAAAATTTTTTGAAAATTTTGGTGTGCGGACCCTACCCTTTGCCATTGATGTCAAAGGGGGAGTGAGGAGCAGTGAAAAATGAGGAATCCAACTAAGGGGGAGTTCCGGAAATTGTATATAAAGACAGAGCATCAGCAAAGGGGGAGCATAGTGAAAACACTTAGTCATTTTTCACTAAGTGTTGCCATCAATGCCAAAGGGGGAGATTGTTGGCAAGAGACACTACATGGATTCATGGTTGTTGTCATTGATGGCAACAAAGGTCATCCCACATATCCGCAAGTCATAATGTGTCTCTACCGGAAGTCAGAATAAAGAATGTTGTGGTCCGGTGAAGAAGAACAGAGCATGTGGCAAGGTCCGACAGATTGGTCCGGATCTCTCAGAGGAAGTGTCTTGGTGCAGTGCGGATTTGGGAAAGTCAAGAGGACTACCCTAAGTGGTATATTCCAAGGATTTAGCCTCCGGTGATGAACAAAGAAAAAGATATGAATGGTTGAGTACCGGATTCCTGAGAGACAGTGAAAACAGAGGAAGAACTGACTGGCAGAGTATCAGACTGCTTTCCGGATGGGTTACTGCTGATGACAGAAGTTGTGAAGGCATGAATCATGTTTGGCCGACATGATTAATGATATCTACAAGTATATGCTTGATCCGCATTGCTTGGTGAGGAAGGATTCAGCCGACAGAATGAAAGTTTATAAGAAACTAGACTGTTCCGGATGCCGACTAGAAAGGTGATGAAATTACTTGTGCGGATATATATAGAGGATGGATTTAGTTGTGAAAGGGTTGTTGTTGTGGAGAGATATGCGAATAAGTCTAGATAAAGAGCAGAGGTAGCAAAAAGGATCCGGTATGTGAAAGATAGCAGAATAAAGAACAGAGGAAAGATGAAGTGCAGCAGATCAGTGTACTGAGCCTAACCGGAACTGAACTCCAGCATATGCAGATGCTTCCAATCAGTTCAAGACTGTGATTCTCATCACTTTGTAGACAGTGTGTCTTCTTGTAGGCAGTGGGCCTCTTGTGAGCAGTGTGCTCGGGCAGTGAGCCCTAATTGGCAAGTGCCATCTTTGTAATTTCCTATTCTTCTAACAGAGAATAATTTTGGGTTAATCACCCCGTGGTTTTCTCCCTTAACAGGGTTTCCATGTCAAAAATACTGTGTCATGTGTTTCTTGTTTTATGGTTAATGTTTTATGTTTGATTTTATGCTGCATCAATTAAAGGGAAAGTTCAATAAAGGAAATAATTAGGATAACTGATTCACCCCCCCCTCTCAGTTATCAACAAAAACTTCATACATGTTGCACATACTCATTCATATTCACATCACTCCCTTCAAACACCAAAGTTAATCACTTATATATATCTGCAACACTTACAAACTTCAAATTAAGTCAGCCTACTAGGATGAAACGTGTAGTTATACAATGTGTAGCTTTTTAGCCTAATGTATTCACCAAAATACTTTGCAAACAAAAAAAACTTGAAACACATTCTCATATGTCGGCTCCAACTTATAGAATCACTTAGAACATGATTCTAATCAACAAATTCTTCTGTACAAAGGTTATACTATCAGGTCAGCCTCACAGACTGATTGTCATAGACTCAGATCAACTGTCAGATCATAACATTCAATGCGGACCACAAAACTTCCTCAAATTCACAACTAAGACTCCTTAGACATACTAGAACATAACTTCAAAACTACAGAACAAAATATTAACATGTGGCAAAATGTGGAGTATCAAAAGCTAGACTCTGTCTCTGTCAAACACTGTAAATGCATGCAGCGATACATAAGTCCTCACAACTATCTTACCAGTGAACTTCATCCTTTGAAACTTTGAATTTAGAGACTTCAAGCATGTGTTTACAACACCTCAAAACTGTAGGAGAAAATTGTTGGCAAGAGACACTGCTACGCATGACAAGTGTTGTCACTGATGGCAACTAAGTCTATCCTACACATCCGCATTACATGATTTGTTCATACCGAAAGTCAGAGTGAGGATTTGTCTAAGTCCGGGAGTCAAAAATAGAGCATGTGATAGGGTCTAGTATCATAGTCTAGATCTCTCTAATCGTAAATCACAATGTGCAGCGGATCTAAGGGAGTAATAAGGATTGTCAGTACTATCTAAATCTGGGAATTTAGCCTCCAGTGATGAAGGATTCAAAAGATATAAGCATTTGAGTGTCGAGCTCCATTTAGTCAGTACAGTCAGTAGAAGAACAAGCTGACCTAGTCTTTGATCTTGGTCCAGATGAAGAAAAGTTGTTGGTTAAGTAATTTGTGATAACTAGTGGTATTGGCTGACATGGTTGATGATTTGAGAACACAAGTTTTTGGTTTGTGTTGCTAATTATGTGTGGATTCAGTCGACAGAGCAAAGGTCTTCATAAATGTTCTAAGCTTTCTCTGAGCCGACTACAATTGATAAAATTTCTTGATGCGGATATCTATAGCTGATGGATTCAATTCTTGTGGAAAGGAAGTGTAATGTGGTGATGGAGTAAGTGTGAAAAAGAGTAGAAGAAGTGTGAAGGAAAAGATCTAAGTCCAAATTATGGTAGAAAAGTGAAACAGGGTAGAATAAGGATGAAGTGTGTAAGACCAGTTCTGTGCTTAACCGGAACTGAATTTCTGCATTGGTAGATGCTATTCATCAGTTTAAACATTTTTTTTATTTTCTTGTAATCATTTCTATAGACAGTGAGCTCTGGGTAGTGAGCCCTGAAGGCATGTGCCATCCCTATTTGTAATACTTTTAGTAGAGTATAATTTATTGTGGTTTAACCCCCACCGTAGTTTTTCCCTTAACTAGGTTTCCATGTCAAAAATCTTGGTGTCAGTTGTGTTACTTGTACTTCTTCTTATGTGTCTTTAATTCATGCTTTCATGGTTACATCTTTAATTTGTTAAAAAAGAATTAATTGCAGCAATTATTAAAGTTTTTGTGACAACTAATTCACCCCCCCTCTTAGTTGCCAGCCCTTATTTCAACAATTGGTATTAGAGCCAAGTTCCTTGGAAGAAGTCTAACAGCTTGAGGAAGATCTAGGAATGAGTTCAATGGGTTCACTCAGAGAACAACTTCAATTAGCTTTAGAAGATCTTGATCAGTCCAAAGCAGAAGTAAATGAACTGAAAGTAAACCTCAAAGCTGTTGATGATTGCATTGATATGTTAAAAGAAAAACTAAAAAAATGTATGGAAAAGAAGAAGGAGCTACTTAAGCAGCTAATTAATCTTACTGAAGAAAATGGCATGAATGAGGCTCTAGAAGAAAAGACAAAGGAATGTGAGAAGTTGACAAAAGAAGTTTCTATTCTAAAACATGAGATAGAATCTGGGGTGATGAGGCTAACCAAAGAAATTGAGGAAAGGAAGAAGAATGAAGAAAACCTGAATCAAACTCTAAAGGAAAGAACAGAAAAATGCTACAGAATGGACAGAGCAATTGGTCACCTAAAATTTGATCTACAAAAATGTAGATATAATGAGGAGGAACTTGTAAGGCAAATTGTCATCCTTAGACATGACCTAGAAGTTGCAAATGAATATAAGGAGAAGTTCAAAATAAGCTCAGCTAAACTTGAAGTGTTGCTTGAGAGTCAAAAGAAGGATGATGACAAGCATGGTCTTGGGTATGAGAAAGGTGAAATCTCTGGATCTGGACAAAGAAATTATCAATCAAGGAATGGGAGAGACAGACCTAGAAGACCTCCAGTAAGACAGCCTAATGCTCAAAAGTATCCATCTTTCAATGGAAATTACTTTAATTGCAATAAATTTGGTCATAGAGCTACTCAGTGTAGAAGCAGCATAAATCAAAGTGGTCCATCCTTCTCCGGTCAATGCTTCAAGTGTAAGAGGTATGGTCATAGATCCAATGAATGCAGAAGTATGATAATGAATAACTCTAACAATAGAAGAAATAGCAATTCTTTCAATGGAAAATGCTTTGCATGCAATAGAATTAGACATATGGCTAATCAGTGTAGATCAAGAGGAAATCAATCAAATGGGCAAAGAAATGTTGTGTGCTTCAATTGTAACCGATTCGGTCATTTTACAAGATTCTATAGAAGCAGGAATAATGAAAGAAGAGGTCTGGTAAACAGAAAACTGGATGAGCAGAGACAAGACAAAGGCAAGGGTAAAATTGATGTGAATGAGATTTGTTGTGATGTTCACAACATGCCCCATTTTGCTCCTTAGCAAAACGAGGACCCCTGCTGATGTTTTGCTTTTTGCTTCTGCTTGTGTTTTTCTGCTTTCTGGCGGTTTGGTAAAAATGAAGGTCAGGTGCATCATCATCATGATATTGGATGAGGTAGGTCATCATCATGAGGTCAGTTTGTCAAAGTTCATATTTTGTTTCTATGACCTCATATTTAGAAAAATCTTGAAATTCCATGCAGGTTTGCCTTTTACTTCACTCGAAAATTCGTCCATATGTGGAAGTTATGCACAGTCAAAGTTTTGGTCAAACCTGATAATCGCAAGTGATCATCATTTTTTTTTTTTTTTCATGTTGTCAAGGTCATCATGATCTTAGTCTATCACCCGATAAAAATCATGCAGTCGCAATATCCGGACGTCAATCTTAGGTGGTAGTGCCCTTTACCCGTCAAATGGCCTTATACGCATCGTGAGCATCATGATTTTAGGAGGGTCATATTTTATAAACTCGGTTTTACTGTATGAAAAACATCATTATCATATTTGAAACGCCCCCCCGATAAGATCCTAAGGTCGAAATATCCGGACGTCAACTTTAAGTCATAGTAAGTTTTCCCCATCGAGCGATCTTTCGTGACAACGAGCATCATGATATTTTTACAACACCCGATATTATAATATCATGCTGATATTATAAGATCACCCTGACTTAGAAAATCCGCCATCGGCATATTTGCATGCGCATGTTCAAATCCTATCGGAAGGTCATCATCCTGATATTTGCTGAAAGTTCGCTAAGATGATGATGACGACTTCATATCCTCCTGATCTCCTTTTGCGTGATCATGATCATCATCCTGATCTTTCACAAGAGGGTCATATTCGCTGAAATTCGCTAAGTGATAGAAACGTCATCATGATATTTGATAAAGAGGATCATCATATTCATATCTTCCTGATCTCTTTTTGCAACATCCTGATGATCGCCCTATCTTTTAAGGGAAGGTGATATTCCATTCCTCAAACAGCATGATCATATTTTAAATATCACCCTAGCGCAAACCTGATGATGACCTCAACTCATCTTCATGCTCCGAAAATGAAATATGATGATTACGTCATCATGATAATTCGATGAGGAGGATCATCATATTTTTTATCCTGTCATATTGTCAAGATCATCATGATCTTGTTTGTCTACCTGATATTTCGTAAAGTCCTCCTGCCGATGAAGTAAGACCTTTTGAAAATATCCTGATGATCCTCATCATCACATTTCCTTTCGACAGGATATTTTCTAAAACATGATCCGGTTGGTGAAATATCATGATGACATCATATTTTAAGTTTAACGAAAGCTCTGGATATCATGATGACGTCATCCCGATCTGATAAACGAAGAAGTAAATATCCTGATGATCATCATCATCACATTTCCTTTCGACAGGATATTTTCTAAAACATGATCCGGTTGGCAAAATATCATGATGACGTCATGTTTTAAGTTTAACGAAAGCTCCGGATATCATGATGACATCATCCCGATCTGATAAACGAAGAAGCAAATATCCTGATCATCATCATCATCATCACATTTCCCTTCGGCAGGATATTTTCCAAAACATGATCCGGTTGGCAAAATATCATGATGATGTCTTTTATAAGTTTGATAAAAGCCCCGAATATCCTGATGATCTTCATCATCCTGATCTTTCGAGAGGGTTACCTTGGCCGCAAAGGGGTCATATTACAATCATCATCCTGATCATACTCCTTAGGTGACCCGATATTGCATTTATCCCCTGATCTTAACTGAATATGATGATGACGTCATCCTTTGCGATTTAATGGAGCCCGAATATGACGATGACGTCACCATCATATTCCTTTCCTCAGCAGCAGGATCATATTTCACATCCTCCTATTTTCCTTCGACATGAAGATGATGATGATGTCGTTCTTTTCCCCAATATGCGGAAGCGATATATCATGATGACGATAGTTCTAAGTTTTCATCGGCATGGTTTTTTCTATCAACCAAGTTCGTTTTTCTCCCGCCGATATGGGTTGTCTTCCCGATGGAAAGATGATCGGCCAAACAAGTGAATATCGGCCATGCATTTTTCTGACACACCGATGGCGATGGTCATGCCGATGGGCGGGAAATGAGGCGGTGGAGTTTTAAACTTTTTTTTTTGGCGCCTATAGCATTTTCCCGGTCAGCGATGGTTGACCCGATGGGTTTTAAGCGGTCTGAACGCATTTTGGGCGTGTTTTGAGTATTTTGGATCTGATTTCTGCGATTTTGCGTAGTCACCTAGATTTAAACGATTATTTTAGTTTCCTGCTGTTTATGTGATGGATGAAAAACTTATTGCTTGTCTTGTCTTGCAGGCTTGCAGTTGAGGAAGCAACTGGAAAGTCAACACAGTGACCTCATGAAGGAAAGAAAATCTGATCTCAGGAGCAGGAAGATAAAGATGAAGTGCTAAAAGTCAAGGCCATTCAAGTGAAGGACAGAGTTGTAGCTGAAGGTATTACTACAACAGACAAACAGAAGTTATTACCCAGCTGCCGGAACTTCTCAGAAGAGGCAATATTTCACCCAGATTTGACACTGCTCAGAGATATTTTGAAAGAACTGGTTCACCTGTATTTACTACTGTAACCAGGGGTTTGAACCAGGGGTTCAGTTAGGTTTTTGCTGTAGTGAGGACAATCAGAATGTCTTTATATTGTGCCTCTCTACACTATAATACTTTACAACAGGGATTTTAGGAAAACAACAGTGGCTACAACAGGATTTTCTTTTAGGAACATGCAGCAAGTTAGCATAGTTTAGAAGTAGAAGAAGGAGGTCGCCTGTTTGTCTGCAGTAAGGTGCGCGTGGAATGTCTGGCTGCCTTACTGTATCTATAAAGCTTGTAAGTTCTCTGTAGTATGATCAATGAAACTAAGAGTCATTCCTACATTGTAAATCATGTATGACTATTCGTTTCTAATACAATAGAATCTGGAGTTCTGCATCTATCTTCTGAGTGTTCTCCTGCTCTTCTTTGTGTTTTGAAATATCTTCTTTGAGAGCTTGCAATTTTAAATGTATGTTTGTGAAAATGCTCAGAACTTGTATTTAAGGTTTTTACTGTGGATTTGATCAAATTACTGTAGTATTTACATAGTGCATAACAGAAACAATTAGATCCTTCGGTAGATTAAATGAGGTATAGATTAGATCTTTCTAACTTTTCCCAACCCATCTAAAATATTTAGCTGAAAACGTAGAAATCTAAAGGAAATTGTCTCAAATTTGAAGAAGCATGCATAACAGAGCTAAAGTAGACAGTTTTCATAAATAGATAAAGAAGAAAGCTACAATAAATCAAGAAAACCATCTGAACTTGTAGCACAGTAACACTTTTTATGCAAAGGAATGAAAAGTATTGACATATCTCATGATCTTGTTGCATATTCTTAGTCCAGTAAACCAGCAAACAAACCTAAACTACGTAAGGCCCCTTGAACATTACAGCTTCACATTGACCAACTGAACTTGACCAACCGAACCATTGTAGACTTGGGATTAGTTGAATCTCAAATGATTCCTTCTTATCTTTCAAGTATAGTTTCAGTTCATTTCATGTGAATTTTAACTTATTGTTATGATTGCATCAAAACAGTCATCAACAGTTTTTTGGCGCTAGAAGGAGGGCCTGATTTGGTTTAGGGTTAAAATTCTGAGTTTAAATGCTATATTCTGAGATATGTTAGATCTCATAAAAAAGAGAGTTGAAAGAAGGTCCCATTTTCAATGGACTCATATAGGGACAGTTTTCAAGTTGACATCCCTTCATTTCAGAAAGCTTTGAATAACCAGCTTTATCCTAAAAATCTATATAGCTATGGTTTATTTGGAAGGTGTAGGATACATAAGTCCGCAGAGCATGGTGAGCTTAATTGTCTAGCTTTCCTTACGAGATTAGATTTATATTTGAAAGGACTAATCCCTCTCTCAGATGTGTATAAGGCTGAAAGTTGGCAAGGAAATGAGGAGATTATTGAGCGACAGGAGGATGCAGCAGCAACGGTCGTTAAATGTACAGAGGATACAAAGATGGAACCAATGCTAAGAATAAAGGATAATAAGATCTCTTGGTAGGAATCATGTGATGGTAAGAAAAAAAATCTGTCTTTTCATCAAGATCCGGCTGTGATTAAAGTTAGTGAAAAGTATAAATATCCTAAAAAATGCAGAGAAGAAATCACAGCTCATGTCCCTTTTCTAGATAATAAGCAAAAAGGATTTAATGAAATAGAAAAGGAAAGTGAGGTTCATCTTGATACATTTGATAAATATATGGAATTACTAAGGAATATTTGTCAAGAAGAAACCTCTGGGTCTGACCTGAAAAGTTTTAACGAACATGATTTGGCAAAGAAGTGTAAACAAGCATTGGCAAAATTAAAATGCACTAAAACTGATAAGATCCCTACTGTAGAAACTAATGAAGTCATAGAAAAGAAAGTAAATCCTAGTGTTACGACTGACTTCTTTGAATTAAATGATCAAAATCAAGATTGTTGTAGGTCAATAAGATCAGACTCTTCACTAAATGATAAATATGAGTCATCTGGTGAACAATTCTGGAAAGAAGAGGATACAGAGGATCATGGAGCTGCTGTGCATAATCAGACATTCCCCCCATGCTATGTTGAAAATAAAACAGGGGAGTACTCCTGTCAATCAAAAGATGTCGTCCCACCTTTACTCTCAAGTGATTTAGAAATAATTAATTTCTGTATGTCAGATTATGATGATGAAGATACTTACTTAAGTGTTGATGTGCAGGAAACTAATGAGAACATTGAGAGGTGTGCTAAATTTGAGGATAAAGTGAACATCCAGAATGAAGGAACAAAGCTGGATGAAGATGAAGAAATGATACATCTAGAGTCATTCATCTTTCAACTTGAAAAAGGACTAGACATAGAGCTGGGCAATGAAAATGCAGAGCTAAATGAAAAGCCAGCTATTAATAAACAAGTGTGTTCCACAGAGCTAAAGGCACATCAGGTTGTCTCTCTCCTCTCCTTAGTAAACAATGATAGATGCTATTTTGATTATGGAAATTCAAGAGATAGGACATGCATATGGATTAATCATAAACCTGATGAGCTGCCTCAGTTACTAGTTATTAAGAGCTATTCTGATAAACACAATGAATTTAGAATACCAGATTTTTTTTCAGAATTCAAAGATAAATCTGCTAGGATGAGGACCATAACTAATACCCTATTACTCCTACACCATCTAAAGAAATATGCAAGTAGGGGTGTTTTTGGGTCTTTTTCTTGGGTTTCAGTTTGCCCTGTAGAGGCTTGTATATAGTCTGGTAGGGTAGTTGTTTTTGTTTTTGTGTTCTTCTTTTGCTGTGTTTTCTTTTTAGGTTGGCTGTTTGTATAGTTCCTTTTTGTTTGTTTTTTGCTGTTTTCTTTCTGTTTGTACAGTTTTTTCTTTTATTGTGTTGTTTGTACAGCCTGTTTGTTTGGTTTGTTTGTTGTCTCCTCAGCAGGGATCTTTATTTTACTTTAGAGTATTAAGGAGCAAAACTAGCAGCCATTCAAAACAGTATAAAATTTAGGATATTCAAGTTAACCATTTGCAATTTACACATAATTTGTCACTGTCATGAATGTAGAGAGTTGTTCACCTTCTGAAGTTTTGTATTCAATAAATGTGATTAAGAATTCGAAGCAGGTTTCTCACGATGACACACCTAAAATCCTTGGGTTTGTTGAACTTACCAGTGTAGATATTAGGTGAAAAATCAGAGGTCACCCTTGCTACCATTACAATTCTCAGCTTAATTTCAGCAAGTGTCCACTCCTTGCATCATGAAGTTACAAATTGCTATACCTTATGAAATCTTTCAAAATTAGAAAACAAAAAATAAATAAATAAATAAATAAAGCGGATTATACTGAAAATCCAGATTAAGCCATCTAAGTAACTCTACCGGGGCTATGGACGCTCGCTGGCAGTGGGGCTCTACTTAGGAGAATTGTAACGATAACCTTGCCGGGGCTATAGACGCTCGCTGGCAGCAAGGCTCTATCCGGTCGGCTATGAGGGAATATCCTCACCTACGTAGGCTAATGTCAGTCACTGGTTTGTTCAACCGATCTTCAAGATGAGGATAATTAATCACATGCACACAACTAAACTGAAAATGGAAATTCATGCATCTTTATTGAATACTTTGAGTCTCAAGCTGAATAGTAATTTGCAGGAAAGATAGTTGGGGGTTATGAGTTCATTTCATCTAGTTTCCTTGAACACTTTGAATTTAATTGTTTTGTTTTGGTTGCTAGTTGTTGTGATGTTCACAACACGCCCCATTTTGCTCCTTAGCAAAACGAGGACCCCTGCTGATGTTTTCCTTTTTGCTTCTGCTTGTGTTTTTCTGCTTTCTGGCGGTTTGGTAAAAATGAAGGTCAGGTGCATCATCATCATGAGGTCAGTTTGTCAAAGTTCATATTTTGTTTCTATGACCTCATATTTAGAAAAATCTTGAAATTCCATGCAGGTTTGCCCTTTACTTCACTCGAAAATTCGTCCATATGTGGAAGTTATGCACAGTCAAAGTTTTGGTCAAACCTGATAATCGCAAGTGATCATCATTTTTTTTTTTCATGTTGTCAAGGTCATCATGATCTTAGTCTATCACCCGATAAAAATCATGCAGTCGCAATATCCGGACGTCAATCTTAGGTGGTAGTGCCCTTTACCTGTCAAATGGCCTTATACGCATCGTGAGCATCATGATTTTAGGAGGGTCATATTTTATAAACTCGGTTTTACTGTATGAAGAACATCATCATCATATTTGAAACGCCCCCCCGATAAGATCCTAAGGTCAAAATATCCGGACGTCAACTTTAAGTCATAGTAAGTTTTCCCCGTCGAGCGATCTTTCGTGACAACGAGCATCATGATATTTTTACAACACCCGATATTATAATATCATGCTGATATTATAAGATCACCCTGACTCAGAAAATCCGCCATCGGCATATTTGCATGCGCATGTTCAAATCCTATCGGAAGGTCATCATCCTGATATTTGCTGAAAGTTCGCTAAGATGATGATGACGACTTCATATCCTCCTGATCTCCTTTTGCGTGATCATGATCATCATCCTGATCTTTCACAAGAGGGTCATATTCGCTGAAATTTGCTAAGTGATGGAAACGTCATCATGATATTCGATAAAGAGGATCATCATATTCATATCCTCCTGATCTCTTTTTGCAACATCCTGATGATCGCCCTATCTTTTAAGGGAAGGTGATATTCCATTCCTCAAACAGCATGATCATATTTTAAATATCACCCTAGCACAAACCTGATGATGACCTCAACTCATCTTCATGCTCCGAAAACGAAATATGATGATTACGTCATCATGATAATTCGATGAGGAGGATCATCATATTTTTTATCCTGTCATATTGTCAAGATCATCATGATCTTGTTTGTCTACCTGATATTTCGTAAAGTCCTCCTGCCGATGAAGTAAGACCTTTTGAAAATATCCTGATGATCCTCATCATCACATTTCCTTTCGACAGGATATTTTCTAAAACATGATCCGGTTGGCGAAATATCATGATGACGTCATGTTTTAAGTTTAACGAAAGCTCCGGATATCATGATGACGTCATCCCGATCTGATAAACGAAGAAGTAAATATCCTGATGATCATCATCATCACATTTCCTTTCGACAGGATATTTTCTAAAACATGATCCGGTTGGCGAAATATCATGATGACGTCATGTTTTAAGTTTAACGAAAGCTCCGGATATCATGATGACGTCATCCCGATCTGATAAACGAAGAAGCAAATATCCTGATCATCATCATCATCACATTTCCCTTCGGCAGGATATTTTCCAAAACATGATCCGGTTGGCAAAATATCATGATGATGTCTTATTATAAGTTCGATAAAAGCCCCGAATATCCTGATGATCTTCATCATCCTGATCTTTCGAGAGGGTTACCTTGGCCGCAAAGGGGTCATATTACAATCATCATCCTGATCATACTCCTTAGGTGACCCGATATTGCATTTATCCCCTGATCTTAACTGAATATGACAATGACGTCATCCTTTGCGTTTTAATGGAGCCCGAATATGACGATGACGTCACCATCATATTCCTTTCCTCAGCAGCAGGATCATATTTCACATCCTCCTATTTTCCTTCGACATGAAGATGATGATGATGTCGTTCTTTTCCCCAATATGCGGAAGCGATATATCATGATGACGATAGTTCTAAGTTTTCATCGGCATGGTTTTTTCTATCAACCAAGTTCGTTTTTCTCCCGCCGATATGGGTTGTCTTCCCGATGGAAAGATGATCAGCCAAACAAGTGAATATCGGCCATGCATTTTTCTGACACACCGATGGCGATGGTCATGCCGATGGGCGGGAAATGAGGCAGTGGAGTTTTAAACTATTTTTTTTGGCGCCTATAGCATTTTCCCGGTCAACGATGGTTGACCCGATGGTTTTTAAGCGGTCTGACCGCATTTTGGGCGCATTTTGAGTATTTTGGATCCGATTTCCGTGATTTTGCGCAGTCACCTGGATTTAAACGATTATTTTAGTTTCCTGATGTTTATGTGATGGATGAAAAACTTATTGCTTGTCTTGTCTTGCAGGCTTGCAGTTGAGGAAGCAGCTGGAAAGTCAACACAGTGACCTCATGAAGGAAAGAAAATCTGATCTCAGGAGCAGGAAGATAAAGATGAAGTGCTAAAAGTCAAGGCCATTCAAGTGAAGGACAGAGTTGCAGCTGAAGGTATTACTACAACAGACAAACAGAAGTTATTACCCAGCTGCCGGAACTTCTCAGAAGAGGCAATATTTTGCCCAGATTTGACACTGCTCAGAGATATTTTGAAAGAACTGGTTCACCTGTATTTATTACTGTAACCAGGGGTTTGAACCAGGGGTTCAGTTAGGTTTTTGCTGTAGTGAGGACAATCAGAATGTCTTTATATTGTGCCTCTCTACACTGTAATACTTTACAATAGGGATTTTAGGAAAACAACAGTGGCTACAACAGGATTTTCTTTTAGGAACATGCAGCAAGTTAGCATAGTTTAGAAGTAGAAGAAGGAGGTCGCCTGTTTGTCTGCAGTAAGGTACGCGTGGAATGTCTGGCTGCCTTACTGTATCTGTAAAGCTTGTAAGTTCTCTATAGTATGATCAATGAAACTAAGAGTCATTCCTACATTGTAAATCATGTATGACTATTCGTTTCTAATACAATAGAATCTGGAGTTCTACATCTATCTTTTGAGTGTTCTCCTGCTCTTCTTTGTGTTTTGAAATATCTTCTTTGAGAGCTTGCAATTTTAAATGTATGTTTGTGAAAATGCTCAGAACTTGCATTTAAGGTTTTTACTGTGGATTTGATCAAAT
The DNA here is from genome assembly GCA_027924645.1 of Cunninghamia lanceolata. Classification (NCBI taxonomy): domain Eukaryota; kingdom Viridiplantae; phylum Streptophyta; class Pinopsida; order Cupressales; family Cupressaceae; genus Cunninghamia; species Cunninghamia lanceolata. The sequence goes on along the minus strand of BSBN01001215.1, from coordinate 15,030,354 downwards.
TACTGTGGTATTTACATAGTGCATAACAGAAACAATTAGATCCTTCGGTAGATTAAATGAGGTATAGATTAGATCTTTCTAACTTTTCCCAACCCATCTGAAATATTTAGCTGAAAACGTAGAAATCTAAAGGAAATTGTCTCAAATTTGAAGAAGCATGCATAACAGAGCTAAAGTAGACAGTTTTCATAAATAGATAAAGAAGAAAGCTGCAATAAATCAAGAAAACCATCTGAACTTGCAGCACAGTAACACTTTTTATGCAAAGGAATGAAAAGTATTGACATATCTCATGATCTTGTTGCATATTCTTAGTCCAGTAAACCAGCAAACAAACCTAAACTACGTAAGGCCCCTTGAACATTACAGCTTCACATTGACCAACTGAACTTGACCAACCGAACCATTGTAGACTTGGGATTAGTTGAATCTCAAATGATTCCTTCTTATCTTTCAAGTATAGTTTTAGTTCATTTCATGTGAATTTTAACTTATTGTTATGATTGCATCAAAATAGTCATCAACAAGATCCAGAATGAAATGAGAAAGACATGGTTCAAGAAAAGTGTTATGAATAATAGTAATGGGTCCGCACCAGAATCCGGTGCTGACAATTCCTCTAGGAATTGAACTAGGAGCTCTGGCTTAGGGGGAGATGCATTAAAAATCAAATTCCCCCAGCTACTAAGTTGGTGCCTCAATCTGGCATGATGAGAGAAAGTAATTTGGGTTATTATAGATCATTTGAAAGGATTTATGGAAGAAAAGAAGTGGATATGACAATTTGCGAAACAATTGAAGGATGACTGTATGCAGAAATAGTGTAACCGAATGTGTTAGGGTAGAGCATTTATCACAAAGGTAAATTAGGTTTTGCAGAGCATAAAAAGGTCATTCACTCTTCATTTGAAACACTTTGCATTTGAAGAGAACAAGAAGAATAGCGTCTAAGCTAAGATTTCAAGGATTTGAAGTACGACCGACGAATTTGTCCACCAACCCTAATTTCGTGAAAAAGGTATTTATCTGCGAAGCTTTGAACTTGTAATATTTTGCAATGGCTACACCTTTGGTTGTTGATATTACTAGAAGGCCTTGACCCAAATTTAAGAAGCGTCCACACAAATCAATAGAAGTCAACCCATTAGGTGCATTTTCAAGTATTCCGTATGGTGTGCTGCATGTTGAAGATATTAGGTTCTATATTCATGCGAGCATAGATGAATTTGGGGACTCAAGGTTTGTAGATTTGTTTGAGAGTCATCTAAGGGATGAAAATCACGATCTTAAAGCCGAGTATAAGGCACTGCACGATAAACATTTCATTCAAATTATGGGGTTTCCAACATTTGATGAAGATGAATGGGTCTGATATGTTTTAAGCTGAATGCATGATGAGTTTTTGTGGTTGTTGAAACCATTCAAAATTACAAAGGATGCTATCAGGATTGTGACTGGGTTGAATTCAACCGATGGTTTACCCATGCTGAAATCTGTGAAGAACCAGACTATAACTGATGCAACCGGTGCCAAATTTGACAAAAGGGCAATGACCATCAATGATATTATTGATCCAGATGTTAAGTTTGCTTCAATGGTAATTGGTTACAAAATTTATCATTCCAGCAGGGAGAACTCTATCTCTGAAATGGCCATATATGTTGCATACAAAATGTTAAAAGAAAATGCAGATTATGACTTGTGTGAATTATTGTAGAACCAACTAATTGAGAACTTGAACAAAATCAAGAAAGATAAGAAAAACACCTTTAAATATGGTACATTGGTTCTATGTTTATTTTTCTACTTTATGAATGAGGTACTTGGAGTAAAGGGTGTGCACTGGACTAATGACGAGCCAGTTGCTATATAGATCAGAGATCATCTACACAACATTGGTGACTATAAAGCACAGAAGACTATAATATGGGGATATTTCAAGAATTTTTAGAATATGATGCATTCTAGAGAAAGAATCCCTAAATCAGTTGTTGAGAAGTACAAGAATGAAATATGTTTCATGGTGGACACTGATCAGTGCTTAATGGAAGCAGTAGAACCTAGAACTATTTGGATCATGCCCATGGGGTATGAGCTAGATGAGAAAATTTTGAATATTTATGCTCAACACCTTTTGAGCAAGCCAAAGGACACAACAGTTGAAATATTTGGGACATATGAGGAACTAAGTACTAAACTACATGTTGAGCTGAGAAAACCTGAAACCAATAGGAAAGTGAGGAGAGAAGTTGAGCAGTTGGCCGAGAATCTAGGTCTCACCAAGGAAGCTGTGAGGCAATTTAGGGAAAGAACCAAAAAGGCTAAGAGGGAGAAGCAGGGTAAGAAACAAGAAAGTGCTCCGGTAGAATGCTCCTCTACACCATGGACCACTAGAAGCTCTATTTCTATCTCTGTTCCCCCAAAACCTGCCAATTCTGAGAAACTGGAAGACATATCATCTGGTAAGGAAAAGAAAAGAACCAAAGTAAAGACAAAGAGGTCATATGACAGTTTGGAAAAGGAGGATGAAGAAAAGATAGATTCTGATGATGGGCTTATAGAGCTAAAGGCCACAGGCACTAAAGCAATCAAAGTGTCTAAGGAGAAGCAAAGCAGGATGACAATAAGAAGCAGAAATCAGAGGTTGATGTTGAGAAGCTAATTCCCTCTATGAAAAACATTGTCAAAACAATCATTGTTGATGGGAATTTAAAACCATTGACTAAATTCTATGATCTTTACAATAACGTTGACAAAAGACTTTTGGAAGAAGCCACTATCAAGTACTTGAATGTATACAATCGAGCACTGGTAGAAATTTTGTCAGAAGTTCCAAAAGGCTTAAGAGACATCTTCGAAATGAGAAAAGAAGTTGCTAAGACAAAAGATATGGAGCTAAGGGAACATGTGTTGACCACTCTATTTCCGGTGATCTCTAGCAAAGAAGCAGATAAAATTTTTAAAGAGGTCAAAAATGAATTTAGGAGTAAGACAAGGATGAACAAATTGATTATTGGAGACATAGACGAAGTTGTCCAAGAAATTGAGCAAATTTTGAGAAAAGCATTAGACAAAAACATGTTCTTTGTGGTTACAAATGAACCTGCTGATGACACATTAGTTCCAGATGAAGAAGAACAGCAAAAGGATGAGCAACAATTTGGAATAGATAACTTCTCTATCCTGGAAGAGGAAACTATAAGCAAGGAAGATGAAAAGATGACAAATGAAATTGTTGATGCAAGAGGTATTCTAACTCCTCCAGATCATTCTGACAAAAAGGATATAGAGATGAATATAGAAACAGATGATCAAATTGAAGATGACTCATTGAAGATTGAAGAGCATGAAATAGAAAAGGCTAAGAACCAAGAAGCAGAAGAAGTCAAGAAGAAAAATGATAAAGAAGAAGAGATTGTAAAGGATGGTGAAGAGGCCAAGCAAGATAATCTAGTTAACAGTACCAGTAAGAATCAGATAGACACATCATCATTTTGGGCAAGAGACATTGTGGAGGTAGTAAAAGAAATTTTGGAAAGGGATAAACAAATTGAAGAAGATTAGGACATAATCCAAGGTCCAATAAATTTTGACACATTATCTTAGGTACAAAAGATAAAGTTAGCTTCCATTGCTCATGTTAAAGCTAGAGAAGACATTTTGAAGTCTTACATAGAAGATAGTAAGCTACTTGGTCTGGCATTAGGGATTTTAGAGAAAATCATGCCAACATACCAGAAGGATTCTTCTGCTTCCTCCTTTGGACAGTTAAAGAACTTGATAAACTCAATAAGCTCTCATTTTGAATCTTTAGAGAAGTCTACAAAGGTCAAGGTCCAAAAGGAATTCAACGATAAAAGATTTGATGCTCTTAAAGGTTTGATTGGAGTTGATAGAATGGTCCTAGATGACAGTGTAAAGAGTATTCAAAATGCTCTTACAGAAGGAGGGAATGTATACAAATTTTGTTTGTCTTGTCCTAAAGCTATAGAGGATATTGAAATAAAAATAAAAGAGTCCAAAGAAAAAATGTCAAATGTATCTCAAACTTTTGATCCTCTAACAGTGTCAGTGATGACCCAAGAGTGTCAAACAATCAACCTAATTGAAGATATAAAGAAATTGACAAAAGAAAAGGAGAGCATAGAGACAAGGATGAGTGAGCTCTGAGGACTAATTTCCCCCAAAATGGAAGCAATGTTCAATGCCTTAACTGAAGCCCAAGCTGCAGCTCAATCAAATGATCCCATTGATTTGCGAATGGCAGAGTCACAAGCATTTCTCCTCAGTGGTCACATCTCAATTTTGAATACTATAAAGAAAAGATGGGATAGCGAGCTGGCGCAATTGAAGAACATTTTTGGAGATGTACTCAAGTATATGTAAATAGGACTTAAGGATTGTATGTACATATGCGGCCTGGTATACAGAATTTCTATGTAAATTTTAATTTACGGAACCCACCCTTTGCCATTGATGTCAAAGGGGGAGTGAAGAGTAGTGAAAAATGAGGAATCCAGCAAAGTGGGAGCTTCAGAGAACAGTGAAAATCATAAGTACTTAGTAAGGGGGAGTTGTTCCGACACTTATTCATTTTTCACTAAGTGTTGCCATCAATGCCAAAGGGGGAGATTGTTGGCAAGAGACACTACTATGCATGATAGTTATTGTCATTGATGGCAACTAAGTCTATCCTACACATCCACATTACATGATTTGTTCATGCCGGAAGTCAGAGTGAGGATTTGTCTAAGTTCGAGAGTCAAAAATAGAGCATGTGACAGGGTTTGGTATCTTAGTCTGGATCTCTCCGGTAGTAAATCATGATGTGTAGTGGATCTGAGGGAGTAATAAGGATTGTCAGGACTATCTAAATCTAGGAATTTAGCCTCCGGTGATGAAGGATTCAAAAGCTATAAGCATCTGAGTATCAGGTTCCAGTTAGTCAATATAGTCAAAACAAGAACAAGCCGACCTAGTATTTGATCTTGGTTCGGATGAAGAAAAGTTGTTGGTTAAGTAATTTGTGATAACTAGTGGTATTAGTCGACATGTTTGATGATTTGAGAACACAATTTTTTGGTCCGCGTTGCTGATTATGTATGGATTCATCTGATAGAGTAGAGGTCTTCATAAATGTTCTAAGCTTTCTTTGAGTTGACTACAATTGATAAAATTGCTTGATGCGGATATATATAGCCAATAGATTCAAGTCTTGTGGAGAGGAAGTGTAATGTGGTCATGGAGTAAGTGCGAAAAAGAATAGAAGAAGTGTGAAGGAAAATATCTAAGCTCAGATTATGGCAGAAAAGTGAAATAGGGCAGAATAAGGATGAAGTGTGTAAGATTAGTATTTTGTGCTTAACCAGAACTACATTTCTGCATTGGTAGATGCTATTCATTAGTTCAAACATTCTGTTATCCTCTTGTAATCATTTATGTAGGCAGTGAGCCTCTTGGAGCAGTGAGCTCTGGGCAGTGAGCCTTGAAGGCATGTGCCTTCCCCATTTGTAATACTTTTAATAGAGTATAATTTCTTGTGGGTTAACCCCTACCGTGGTTTTTCCCTTAACTGGGTTTCCACATCAAAAATCTTGGTGTCAAGTGTGCTAATTGTACTTTTGCTTATATGTCTTTGATTCGTGCTTTCATGGTTACATCTTTAATATGTTAAAGAAGAATTAATTGCAGCAAGTATTAAAGTTTTTGTGACAACTGATTCACCCCCCCTCTCAGTTGTCAGCCCTTATTTCAACAAAAATATCTAATACTAGAGAAATGTAGACCAAACCAAATAGGTGTTCTGCCCTGTTTAACACTGTACTCTGCTATGACAGACTTGTCCAACTTGAAACTATACTTCTAAAGCTCATCAGAAGGTAAAAATTTGGACTTAGAAACATATAAGTATCACCAACATCATACCAGAACTGCAAGACCTAATCTTCAAGCATGGACCAATGCCGAACCATAACACTGTAGCTATGCAGTCCTCTCTGTACTCTACTAACACTTAGCCAAAATGCCCAAGTCTTCTTTCTAGACCAAAATTCTCTGTACACATGACTTCATGAGGATTACTATAACCTCACAACCCTTTTGGATCCTTGTTGCTCATTTCCATCAATGGAAAAACCATTCAAACATCATACTTAGTCAGTCTAAGTCATAGCAGTAGTGTCTTCATCAATGATGTTTGCCAAGTTGCCAACAATCTTCCCCTTTGGCATTGATGGCAACACATGATGTGAAAAACCATCAAACTTCTCCCCCTTACTTTTTGCACACTTCTCCCCCTAACCGCGTGTACTCTTTCACATGCTATCTCCCCCCCTTTATTTTTCAGTTAATTTTCCTTTTATGTTTTTCACATGCTTCACTCTCCCCCTTTGATGTAGTGCCCCTCCATTCTCACCCTGGATGAGCAGGTGGTCGGGTGAAGGAGCATGAAGAAGAAGGTAAAATACTCAGAATACGTAGGGTATGATAGACATGTTGATGGTAAGCTTATTGTTATGATGTAGTTGATGACACTCATTGATGTTTATTATGATGACATTGTTGATACTTTATGATTAATACATTATGCTTATGTTGTGATCAGTTATAGGTTAATTGATTATGTAAATTAGTTTTACTACGTGATTAATGCGATTATCTGTTTATGTGTTATATGGTTGTTTAGTTACTAATGAATTTGTTTAATGTGGATACTTGTGATGTGTTTTGTAAAGGGATAGTGTAGTATTACTCATAGTGAGTACCCTACTACGTTGCGATTCTCTGTCACTATGTGCCTGCTTGGATGATTATATGTATGTATTCGATACTTTTGTTTGCTACAGGTTGCAGGTACCAAGCATTGACTCCACTTGAATTGGTAGGTCTAAGTGTGCCTTCATGCCAATGGAAGTTGTTGAATGGAGATAACATATGGTCCAGTCGTGTACCCTGTCAGTGTTGTCAGTTTGGTCATGATAGTCAGTCATTGTTGTGGTGGTCTTGCTTTTCAATCTTGCATAGTAGTCAGATATGGTTTGATAGTTGGGTTATTTTGTTGGTATTGTTTTAGTTATTGTTGCCTTAAAATAAAATAATTAGTTATGAAGCTTTTTTGTTAAATAAATAAATATATAAATGTCCTTATGTAAATTTAGTCTATGAAAAATAAATTATTCTAGAAGTTAAGTTAATAAATAATAATAATAATAGTAATAAATGTAATTGCAACTAGAAATAAATAAATAAATAATATTTATGTGTTGCCATAAAATATATTTATCTTGGTCTGGTTGTAAAATGTTAAAAATAGCAAACTATAAGATATTGTTCATGCAAGAATTATTGCCTCTGGTGGGGGGAATCTTCTGGAAGATTTTAGGGGATTTCTTTCTCTAATAATAGGGAGTTTTTGGGCTATATTTATGGGGGGGATTTCTCTCTCATAATAATCTTCAGCAGATGAAACTTTTGGGAAGAGACTGGTTTGTGGTTGCAGCAGTTGAACCCGGCATCGAATCTTCAGCCCAGTCAAGCAAGCGAAATCAGGTTCCTTTGGTTCTAATTTCTATCTCATTTTTTAATTGAAGCCAATGTTTGATTTATGATTTTTCTTGTTGATTGTAATTTGTTTGTGATTGTCTACCTCTCAGCCATTTCATCTCTATTTTAGCAGTTTGTTGCGTTAGCCATAACTTTAGTTTTTCAAACTGGGTTTCTCTAGGTTTTTTATATATGGTGTATGACCTAGTTATTGAAATCATATCCAAAAATAGTCCATACCCAGTTTTTCTTTTTGGAGATATGTATATTTTGTGACTATCTACCTCTCACCCATTTCGTCTCTGTTAAAACGGTTAGTTGCGTCACCAATAACTCTATATTTTTGAATTGGGTTTCTCTAAAAATTTTCAACAAATTAATTTTGTGCATATCCTATGATCATTGCTTTCCATCATATGACTCTCTTTGAGGCATTCCATCAATCAGTCTTCATGCTCTGTCTATGCTTTCACATTTTACATTATTGGTAGCTTCTAAAGCCTTCTCAACAAATTCATTTTGTGATTATCCTATCTTATGCATGTGGTTAAAAGTGTGGTAGATTTGATGAAGATGTTAGATCTATAGGAATATTTTATTGTTCTATAATCCTTTCCTCCCAAGCTAACCTTAGAACAAGGTTCTTTCATTGTAGCTTCAGGTTTTGTATCTTGTAAGATATTTATAACATTATAATATTTTAGCCTTGCTTATACAGTTATAATTAATAGTATTTACAAAATTGTCTAGATTATTACAAATCTACATCAATTGTAAATAGTGTAAATAATTGGTGTGCTTAATTTGTATGTCTTAGGGTTATTTGCATTTTGTTCACATTCATTTTAATTAAATGAAATTAGAATAAGTCTTGAGAATTATTAGCTATAATGTTGAGATAGATTCACTTTATATTTGTTAGATGATTGATCATGAAAATATTGATGAAGGATCTTAGTGTATGATGTGCATCTAAGAGTGAATGTGATGTGAGACCATTGTGTTTAGTGGTGTCAAGAGTTTGCGTCATTTGGGGAAGTTGTTTCCAGAGGCCTAGGAGAGTGTGATTGTGTGGGGGTTGGCTATGTATGCATCATGTGAAATGAATGAACTACATGCTTGAAATGTTGCCTCCTATTCATGTGGTTATGATGACTATGCAAGATGGATAATGCCTTGCTCTGTGTAATGTGAAATGATGTATATTATATGTTGTAAATGTATCATGATGAAAAATATGATAGTTCATGCTTGGGTTTTGTTTTGAGCTTTGAGAATATAGATGTAGTGAAGGGGGAGTGGCTTTCAACGTGGGGCTGGTGCCCAAAGTGGCTTGTCAGGGTAACCCATTGGAAGTTTTTAATCCAGTGATAACTTAATAATAAATTTAGAGGGTTGGGGAGTTTTCACACTAATCAAGATAATTGGATGCCTCACTCATGCCTGTAGTGCTCGTTTAGGCTAAGGATGAGATGAGAAGGTCGTGGTTGGCAAAATCAACTTCTTTGTCCTCACGAAAGGAAAGTTGGTTCTGCTTGTGTCACCCTATGGGGCCGGTGTCTAGTGTGAGACTGTCAGGGTAACCATAGATGGGGGTCGGCGCCTAGCGAGAGACTGTCAGGGTAACCCATGGATGGGGGCTAGCGTCTAGCTAGAGACTATCAGGGTAACCCATGCTAGGACCATGCAATGGCACTCATCCCTACTGCAGTCTAGCATTCTCTAGTTGTGTTCTCCCCTTTGTTTTGTGAATGCCTCTGGAAATGTTGTTTGAGTTGCTTGTGGTGTTCATTTCAACCAATGTTGTATTGGAGTCATGTGTAGTCCTTGCACCTATTAGCCTATTGACTTCTTGTGTGTTTGCTTAGTGGGACCTTATTGTTATCTCCTAGAATGGGGGGTGGACCTCAGGGTTTCACATGGTCAGGTGGTTGTGCATTCTTCCATTGGTTTTCTGGCACCGTGGCTCGTGTGTAAATAAGTTGTATCTCTCTTGTTTCCAGATTTGCACCTATATTTGAAGATAGATATTTGTACTATTCGCATCTAAATCTATGTATCAGTGGAATTCATTATGTAATTTGATGTATTAAAAAAAAAAGAGTTTTTGTAACTATGAAACTATGTAATTCCTCTTGTAAGATAAACTATTTTGTACTTGTAATCTTGATCACAAAAATGTTGATATATTCATATGATGTTGTAATCTAAAATTTTAGTTTGATTTATTTGATTGATTAAATATTGTATGTTGTTGATTATTGTTAATTTACAATAATGTAGCTATGTATTCCCTAGAGATGTTAGTTTAACTTTGTTGCTATTAGTCTATGTTATGTTTTGTTATCATTACTTCTATGTAATAAAAAAAATATTTCACCATTTTTATTGCTTAGTTAAACTTATCTTTAGGGTTGCATGGCGGGGCATTACATTTGACATCAATGGAAAAGGATATATACAAGATATGCACAAATTGAATATGCTCCCCCTAAGTATTTTATTCTTATATACACCAAAAATTCAAAATTGTTTGTACTATCAGCCTTTATACATGTGAAATCAAATGACTTACTGAATTATAGGAAGAATGTCCTTATAGATGTTCTTTAGATATATTGCATCTCCATCCCATCTTGCCTTAGCATTGCTCAAAACTTGTACATGCCCATTAATTTTGAACAACAACTCTTCTGCTTTATCAATGGTAGCAAGAACTTCAGTGACATGTCTAATTTTATCTGCTTCTGCTACAAGTGTTGTTATAGAAGCTATCTTAAAGCTTACAATTTCTCTAAGCTAACTCATTCTGTTTTTGATGGATTCTTTTTTATTATGCAATTTATTTATTATAGAATGTATGGTTTCAACTTCTGCCCTCTTATTTTCATTAGCATCCTTTAAAGGATCGTATGTATGGGAAATCTTGATCAGTTGTGCTTCCCAACCATCTATCTTATCTCTCAAATCCTTGGTGGTTGCAAGCCAAGTTAGGCAAAATTGATAAAGGTTATAAGCATCTTTAATTGTTGTCTCTACATCTTGAATACTCTTATCTAACAAGATTTTATCTTTGGAGCATTTATCATTGAGTTCTTCTAATCTTTTACTATCATTCTCTGCACTTACCTTCTTTTCCACTACTTGTTCAAAGGACTCAAAATGATAATTGACTGACTCTATGAGCTTCTTCATTTGCACCTCAGGAGTCAAGGAAGTGTCTCTCTTTATACCAGGCATAATTTTCTCAAAAATTGTCATTGCCTCTCCAATCAATTCATTGTCTTCTATATGAGATTTAAGAATCTCCTCTTGGGTTGTGGCCTGAAAAATTGTTCCCAACTTTACCTTTTGCAATGGGGACATAGTTGCCAAATTAATTTTACCTTGCAGTAACTCAGATGTGTCCAAAATTTGATTTTCTCTCTATTTTGCCAAAAATTGTCTAAGAGAGTCAAGTGAACTCTCACCAATAGTGTCTTTTCTTTCTTCATCTAAGGACACTTGTACAAGAGGAGTTTTTGGAGGCTCTTTTCCATCATGAACTTGGTGTTCTTCATTGATTTCTAGAACATAGGTGTCAATCACTTGTTTTGAATTCTCCTCTTTCTATTTTACTTCTTCCTTTGCACTCTTTTCTTCAGTTGTCTCTTTCACCTCCTCATTCTTTTCTGAGTTTACTGGAGGAGTGACCATACTTTGATCCTCTAAGAATTTGGAGGGTGATAGAGATGACACATTTTTTTCTCCTCCCACATCCAGAACTTCACTTGATGCCTCTCTGGAGCCTTTTTTGGTTGAGCCTCAGCTCTAGATTGGTCTATTTGTTCCTTTGTGAATCATTTGCTTATAGCATAATCTTCCACCCATTTTCTTACTCTTCTTTGTGTTTCTAGTTGTGTTTGTTCCAAGTAAACTTTGAGAGTCTTTTCTTCAAATGCCCCAAACCTTTCCTCTTTAGGGTCTTTGGGTTTTCTCAACATCAGATCTGCCAAACCAGTCAAAATGTCTTCTATAACCTCTTATCCCATTGTCAGGATCCACACTATTCTTGGTTCCACTACCTCCATGAGGCATTGATCTTTATACTTTTCTTGTAAATTTCTAGGGATTCTAACCCTAGCTTGCATTTTGTTTTGGAATACTTTGAAGTATCCCCACAAAGCTGTACTTTGAGCACTATCATCTCCAATACTTTGCAAATGGTTCCTGATTTGTATTGCTGCAGGGGTATGATTTAGCCAATCAATATTGCTCATACTTGGCATCTCCCTAAAGAAGTAGAATAGCAAATAGATGACAAGAGTACCATATTTGAATGGGTACTTCGTGTCTTTGGTTCTCTTCAAGTTTTCCATCAACTATTGCCAGAGCAATTCACACAAATCATAATCAGTATTCTTCTTCACCATCTCATATGCAGTATAGATGGCTATGGTTGAAATAGAGTTTTCCCTGTTGGAGAAATACACCTTGTAACCAATGAACATAGAGGCAAACTTGACTGTCAGATCCTCTATATCATTAATAGTTAATGCTCTCTTGTCAAATTTTGTGCCAATTAACTTCATCACAATATCATTCTTCACTAATTTCAGCATCAAAAATGTTTCAGAGGAACACATACCTATAACTGCCTTAATGGCATCCTTGGTTATCATGTAAGGCATATTCAACCAAATGAATTCATTATGGATTCTTCTTAAGACACATCTAACCCAGGTATCTTCAGGGAAAATAGAAAATTTATCCATGTGTCTAATTTCTTTTCATGTAGAGCACTGAATTCTTCTTTCAATTCAAATTTATCACCCAACAACTCATCTAAATAGACTTGCCCTAACTTTACATGATCATATTCTTCCATATTTGCATGAATTTAAGCCCTAATATCTTTAGTATGCATAACTCCATAGGGTACATCAAAATACACACCATCAGGGTCTGTTTCTAGGGACTTAAATGAATGCTTCTTGAATTTAGGTCAGGGCCTATCAACTATCTCAACAACTTGTGGAGTAGACATTTTCAAAGCTCAATAAAAAATTTTAAGAGTGATGACCGTAAATACCTTGTTCTTCACTTCTAGTTAGGGTTTGATCATGCCAGTCACTTTGATTTTGCCTTTGCTTCGTTTCTCAAATCTCCTTGGTCGCTTGAAAGTTGAACGCAATATGAATTTCCTTTGGATGAATTTGCTTATAACCCCTTTTCATCCAAACCTAGATCACCATAAATGCTATGCTTCAAAAATTTGTTAACACTTTTCCTGTAAGTCACAGTCGATAGAAATTGCTCTGTAATCTTCTGGATTAGACTCTTTTCTGTTGAAATTTTCTTCAAAAGATCAAATATACTTTTCTACAACTCATATCTTTGGGTTGGATGTTAGCACCACTTTTCTAGCTAGGGGAATAGTATTTTTCATTGAAACTCCCCCTAAGCCAGAGCTCCCAATTCACTTCCCAGAGGAAGTTTCTGCACCAAAGTCTGGCATAGACTCATTCTTGATTTCAATGACATCCTTCTCGATCCATTTCTTGTTCTTCTCCTTCTTGATTTCTACCACATCAACCTTTTGCACTAGTTTCTTCTTTTCCACCGGATTATCCTTCTTCGTGTTCCTGCTTCTATAGAACCTTGCAATATGTCCAGGCCTATTGCAATTGTTACACACAACATTCCTCTAATTGTTATTCCATCCATTCATTCTGGATATACATTGGTTAGCCTTATGTCCAAATCTATTGCATGTAAAGCAATTACCATTGAAAGATTGAGCATTCCTTCCATCATTATAGCCATTCCTTATCTAATTTCTACATTCACTAGCTCTATGACCAACTCTCTTGCATGTAAAGTAGTTACCATTGAAAGATTGAGCAAAATGAAATTAAATCTCTCCTGTTTCAAAAAATTAAATTAATATTTTAAATAAATTAAATATATATATATATATATATTTCATTAAAATATGCACATGTTCTCTCTAAAAAATTAAAAAAGACAATAATTAAAAATACTCAAAAGCTAACCCGGTTAATTTATGTTTAAAGTCAAGTTATATGAAATAAATGTTTCTATATATTCTTTTTGTTTTTTTAAGTTGATTTATAGAAATAGATGTTTCTAAAATTTATCGTTTATTTTGAATTAGATTTTTGAAGTTGAGTTATAGAAATAGATGTTTCTAAAATTTTATTTTTTATTTTGAATTAGATTTTTTGAAGTTGAGTTATATAAATAAATGTTTATAATTTCTTTTAAATTTTGAATTGAATTTTTTTTGTGAACATTCCAATGAAGATGATTTTTTAATTTTTTAATTTTTAATTTTAAAAAAATTCTATTATATATAATAAAAAAGTTGTCACACAAATAAATAAAAATTAACATGGCTACATATAAAAATAATTTAAAATAATTTTTTTATTAGCTACTATTGCTAATATGAATGCCACATATAAAATAAATTAAAATATTTTTTACACTTTTTTATAAATATTATTGCTGCATATAAAAATAAATAAAAATTAAAAAGTTGCAATTACTCCTTCAATTTTTTTATATTAATATATATACACACATACATTAATATATATTATTTATTCATTTATTTTATTTTATAATAAACATAAATAATTATAAAAAATTTGTAATTACTTCTTTAATTTTTTATATTGATATATACACACATACATTAATATATATTATTTATTTATTTGATTATTTTATAATAAACATAAATAAAAATTAAAAAGTCATAATTATTATTTTTAATTTTTTTAATATTAATATATATACACATACATTGATATATTAATATAAATTATTTGTTTTATTTTATAATAAACAAAAGTTGGAGAATGAACTTTCTTTTATTATTTTAGACTTTAGTTTTTTTGTTTTTTATTTTTTTGTTTTTTTTTGTTTTTTTTACTTTTTATTTTTTGTTTCTACTATAATTATTATAAATCAATTAAGTAAAAAACAAATTGAAGTAAAGTTTAAGAAAATAAAAGAAAGTTCATTCTCCAACTCTAATTTGCTATAAAAATTTAAATATTTTAATTATATTTAAATAAATATTTAACTCACATTTAACCCAACTTTTTACATAAACTTGCAAGGTTGTTAAAATGAAATGTTTTTTAGAAAGTAAAAGAAAGCATCTTTTAACAAAAAGAAAGCATCTTTTGACAAAAAGAAAGCATCTTTTGACAAAATGAAAGCATCTTTTGACAAAATAAAGAATCTTTTATTTTTTTAAATGGATTAAATATTTAATCATTAGGAGAGCTCAATGAAGGGGATATAATCTTATGTTATGTTTTTCTTTGAACTTATTGACTTGCTCCCTTAACTTCCTGATGCACTCATGTGCTTCCTTGACATTTTCCTTTAGATCCCAGTTTTCTTCTTTAGTTCTTTCAAGGTCTTTAAGAGAAACTTTGAGTTCTTCATTATTGACAAACATGCACTCTTCTTCTGTAATTCCAATTGGATGAATTTCTTCTGGAGGAGTAGGATACCTTCTAGTTGTCATGTGTTCAATCGCCAAGATCTTCCTCAAGTTGTTAGACTTCTTCCAAGGAACCAGGCTCTGATACCAACTGTTGAACACCTAGAATACTAAGAGGGGGGTTGAATAAGTATTCTATTAAATAATTCACTTATTAAACCATTAATCCATTTGCCACATTCAATAACAGTAAGAAAATTAAACATAGAAAACAAAACCATAAACCATAACACATGAACACCAAGATTTTTACATGGAAAACCTAAAAAGGAAAAAACAACGGTGAGTGTTATCTCACAATATATTATGTAGTATCCTTTTGTATCCCGTGTTCACAGAATTTGGTAGAATGTCTAAAAGATATTGTTGGAGAGGTATTTTCTTCTCTTTTGGAGCTGAAGGCTCCCCCTTCTTACCCACTGATTTAGTCTTTTTAGGTGGCATTGTATACTAGTCTACTAAACTAGGGTTTTGTGATTGCTTGATTTGTTGAGCTACTTAAAAGCAAGATTGTATACACAATGTCAACCTTGATAGAGAAATGAACAAAGTGCACTTACCCAATCAAGAAGAGTCACATAGTACACTCTAGACTTTGAATTTGTCTGATGCAGGAGCATCCCTAGTTCAAGAGTAATCTTGCATCAACCAAAAATATTTGCATTTCAGTTTGTTTGCATTTTAGTTCTTTCATTTTCTAGTTCGGTTCAGGCAGTTCAGTCAGAAGAAGTTTTAGTTTATCATCTGATTTTGGCATTTCACATCTTGCGGATATGGACTTAGCATCTACATTCATTCATCTACATCATATCAAGAATTCAGAGCATTTGGATAAGTTACTAGAAAGATATCACTATCAGAAGTTGATTATTTTCTCAAAACAGAGCATTCTAACAATTCCTGATAATCAACTGAAGGAGAAGGCTTGCGGATCATTCCTTGACTTGAGGATCCTAATGACACATCATTCAATGATCCTTGGTTCATGGCTAACCCTTCCCGGAGGTCTGCACATTGTTCTATTCATTTGAGGAAGTATTCTATGCATTTTGGTCTGACCTATCTGTGAACACGTTACAGCGCTTCATTGGAGTTTGTGACCCTCCTTGGCCGACACGGAGGAATCTATTGGTCCAGAAATGATCTATATAGATGTAATAGATCCTTAGGAAAGCAGTTAGTTAAGAAGTTAGCAATTGATTCATATTCTAGAATTTGGATTTGTGAGAAGGAGCTTCAAAGCTTTATCTTGCACATGTATGTATTCAGGCCTTTGAGCCCTAGTTGTAAGCCCGCATGTTGCCATCCATAAGGTATTTGAATTCTTTGATATACTAAATGACTAAATCTACATTAGTTCCATATTCTTGTGTTGTTTCCATTATGTTACTCTTGCTGCACGGTCCGGACAGTTCATTCTGTGAACCGTCCTACCGTGACTGCACCAAGTGATATAAGAGTGAAAGTTTGATTCTTTGGAGCAAATTGGTGAAGGGGACTCTATAAGATCTTATTGTGAGTAGATCACTAATCCGAGGCAGGTTACTTGTGTGCAACCAATCACTGATTAATAGGCAGTTGTCGCTTGTAGCTCGATTGCCAAACCTGAGGCAGTTTGCACTTGATCTTAGGAAGGATACCACCACAAAGAGTTCCTCCTGTTGGTACAATGGCTAATAGAATGGATGAGATGATGGAATTTACGAGAACCATGCAAATTTGATTGGATACTATTGAGGAAGATAGGCGAAGAGGATTGACACCAAGACCTAATGTTGAAAGTGATGATGAAGAAGAATTTCAATCTGCTGAAAAAACTAGCAAAACCCTAGAAGGTAATGAAGAAGAAGAATCAGATTAGGTAAAGATGTTACGAGCTATTTCAATGATTGGAAAGAGACCTAGAGTTGATGTGCTAAATTATACTGGTAATTTGAACCCTAAAGAGTTGATTGATTGGATAAATGATATGGAAAAATACTTTGAATATGAAGAGATGGAAGATCCGGAGAGAGTGACATTTGCAAAGATGAAGTTGAAAGGACATGCTACTATATGGTGGAAAGAAGTTCAGTTGGAAAGAAATACAAGAGGACAAGAAAAGATTACAACGTCAAACCGGATGGTGATGAAGTTGAAGAATCAGCTTAAACCTACTGACTATGAGTTGGAATTGTTGAAGAGATTCTAAAACCTAAGACAAAAGGAGAAATTTGTGAAGGAGTACACTGAAGAATTTCATAAGATGATCATAAGGACAAGACATAGTGAAGCAAGCAAGGAGAAAGTGGCTAGATACATCAATGGATTGAGATTCAACATTCAAGAAGAACTGAGTTTGGTAAGGATGACATCTTTGGAGGAAGCATATTAGTTTCCCCTTAAAGTTGAAGAGAAACTGAACAAAAGACATGATCAGAGACAACGAGGCAGAGGAGGTAAATTTTAGAGAGGAAGAACATTTTTTGGAGACAAATCATTTGTGGAGCAGAACAAGTTTGACAGCCTATTGAAGAAGGATGACAGAGATAACATGGTTTACCGAAGAGATGACATAAATTTTTACCAGAGAGAAAACCCTAGTGCATACCAGAATGAAGGATATAGAAGAGAAGGAAGAGTATTTGATAAGAGGACGTTCAAAGGTACTTGTTTCAAGTGTGCAAGTGAAGGACATAGAGCATTTGAATGTAATCAGAGTAGTACAAGCAAGAAGACAGAGAACAGTGGGAGAGCAACCTATGTTGAGGAAGAACCTGTTGAATCTCCTAGTTCAGTTGGCAATCCAAAGAAAGGAAAATCATTAGTGATGAGGAGAGCACTATTTCAAGTAGAGACACATGAGGAACTATCACAGAGGAAAAGTCTGTTTAAAACCAAATGCAAATCAGGAGGTAAGTGTTGTAAAGTTGTAATTGATAGTGGTAGTTCAGATAACCTAGTTTCAGAGGAGATGGTGACTAAGCTGAAGTTGGAAAGATTGAAACACCCTAAGCCCTATCAGATAGCATGGATTTTGGATGATCATAAGGTTTTGGTGAGTGAACATTGTCTGGTGAAATTTCATATTGGATCTTATCATGATGAAGTCTTGTGTGATATTATGCCTATGGATGTTTGTCATATTTTATTGGGTAGACCTTGGCAGTATGATAGAAAAGCTATGCATGATGGGAGAAAGAATACATATACTATAACAGAAAATGGAAAGAGAATTACCTTGATTCCTTTGGAGGATGATCCTAAGAGTGAAGTATGTGGGAATGGTAGAATCTGTTTGGTAGATGGAAGGAAATTTTTGGATGGTTTGAGACATGAGAACATGTGTTATGCCTTGATTCATAAGAAACCTAAAACATTGAAGAAGGAGACTGAAGAATCACAACCGGTAGAGATAAAGGAGTTGCTAATAGAGTATGAAGACATCATATCAGATAATGTGCCTGAAGGATTACCACCTATAAGGAGTATCAATCATCACATGGATCTTATACTAGGAGCAAGTTTGCCTAACAAAGAAGCACATAGAATGACACCGATAGATAATGAAGAATTGAATAGATAGATACAATAGTTGCTAAGGAAAGGTTTGATCAGAGAAAGTTTGAGTCCTTGTGTAGTACCTACAGTTTTGGCACCTAAGAAAGATGGAGAATGGAGAATGTGTACTAACTCTAGAGCAATAAACAAGATCACAGTTAAGTATAGAGTTCCTTTACCTAGGATGGATGATATTATTGTGGTCTGGTTTTGGCATTTCACATCTTACAGATCTAGACTTAGCATCTACATTCATTCATCTACATCATATCAAGAATTCATAGCATTTGGATAAGTTACCGGAAAGATATCGCTATTAGAAGTTGATTGTTTTCTCAGAGCAGAGCATTCTAAAAGTTCCTGATAATCAGCTGAAGGAGAAGGCTTGTGGATCATTCCTTGACTTGCAGATCCTAATGACACATCATTCAATGATCCTTGGTTCGTGGCCAACCCTTCTCAGAGGTTCGCACGATGTTCCATTTATTTGAGGAAGTGTTATATGCATTTAGGTCTGACCTATTTGTACAGCTCTTCATTGGAGTTTGTGACCCTCCTTGGCCGACGCGGAGGACTCTATTGGTCCAAAAATGATACATATAGATGTAATAGATCCTTAGGAAAGAATTTAGTTAAGAAGTTAGCAATTGATTCATATTGTAGAATTTGGATTTGTGCGAAGGAGCTTCAAAGCTTTATCTTGCGCATGTATGTATTCAGGCCTTTGAGCCCTAGTTGTAAGCCCACATGTTACCGGCCATAAGGTATTTGAATTCTTTGATATACTAAATGACTGAATCTGCATTAGTTCCATATTGTTGTGTTGTTTCCATTGTGTTACTCTTGCTATACAGTCTAGACAGTTCATTCTGTGAACCCTCCTACCGTGACTGCACCATAGTCATCTCCAACACTTCTGAGCTTTTTTGAATGAACAAATGAAGTAAAACTTCACATTTTATCAGTCCTTGTTCTGGTCATTTCACCATTAATCACCTTCATACCAAGAGATAGAGAAATCTTCTCATTCATGTGGGTTTGAATGTGCACCGTTGATCTAAACAGATCCAAGGTTTGAAGAAATTCTACAAGATTTGCTTGAAATTCATAGTCAATGTGATTGACACCGCAATCCTACCTCAGTAAATATAGACCTTTGAGAGGTGGTGGGGCATATATTTCAATTTTTTATGTATAGCATGACACCACAGGCTATAGTTAGCCCTTATCTTTCTCCTAGTGGGTATACAATAATTGTTATTGTTTATATCTACCCTCTACCACAGTCTCGCGCCAACATTAAATGTTATAATACTCTTATCATGGGATGGCGGAGCCCCTTCATTCTATTACCACTGACCTACAAGCCCTCATACTATCTTATCATCCTTTTTTGTGGGGCCGCGATGACAGTTTATTACTTTACTGACCTCTTACTGCCAACCCCCAAGCTTTCAAAATGTCATGTTTGTCTCATTACAGGGCTGCAATAGCTATTAATTGTTAAGTTTGTTTCTCACCACCAATCTGCAACCATTCTAATCACTATGATGTCCATGCTGCGGGGCTACAGTAATAGTTGGATGTCAGGCTTTGTTTACCACTAGCCCACGGTTACTCTTTCTCTTCGCTCCAGTAGTGTGGTGATGGATCATACCATGTCACAATCTCCCACATCCCCACAAGAGACTCCTAGGGCATGTTGCCTAGCCCTGCGGGAATGCAGTACTAAACAAAAACACAAGCTAGAACAAAAATACAAAGATAATGACACACGTATGATGAAAGATGATAAGATAAAGGTGCAACAAATGATTTTTGGACTTAGGGAATTAATGGCACAAGGGTTAAGACTTATTTAGTGGATTTTTGGAATTAGGGTTTAACAAAATTGAGTGTATTCGAGGTGAAATTTTACCATTCCTAACATGTTTTCCATGTAAATCTGGTGTTCTTATGTGTTTGATGTGTTCTTCATTGATGCTTCATATGTTTACATTCTGCTAATGCATAATAAGAGTTTGAAGATTGGAATAGCTTGAGGGTTTAATGTTTTAATTTACAACTGATTCACCCCCCCTCTCAGTTGTCATGTGCATCTAATAAATAGATCTATAGATAGTCTAATCCACCTCCGAAGACTCATCATCTTTGCTCAAGTGACATCTAGTGATCATGGGAATACTCACTAGTTTTGAATCCTCCATACCAAACTTCTTCAACAACTCCTTGACATGCTTAGCTTGAGAAATAAAGATACCACCATCTAGCTGAGGAATTTGAAGTCCAAGGAAGAAATACATCTCACCAATCATAGACATCTCAAACTCTTTTTGTATCTCCTCTTCAAACATCTTACACATATCATCATCTCCACCAAAGATGATGTCATCAACATATACTGCAAATATCAATATCAAGTCTCCTTCTTCCTTGATGTAAAGATTGCTATTTGTAGTACCTTTCTTGAAGCCTTGCTAAAGTAAGTATGTATCCAACCTAGAATACCAATCTCTAGGTGCTTGTTTGAGACCATACAGAGCCTTCTTGAGTCTGCACACCATGTTTGAATCTTTTGATATCTGGAAACCATTTCGTTGTTCAATATTGTTGAAGGCATAAGACAACTGAGACGGGGATGAATTAGATGTATCAAAAATTCCAAACCCTCATAAACATAATCAGATCCACATTTTTTTACTTAAACCCTTAATCTGTTATGAATATTAAACATGAAGATCAAATAACAGAAACTTAAACATATCAACACCATGCACAAGAGAACACTAGATGTTTACATGGAAAACCCTAAAAGGGAAAATCCATGGTGAGGATTAGCTCACAATATAAAGTAGTAGCAACACTGAATTAGTACAAGAGGCTCACTACCATACAAAGAATGCTCACTCCAGGGGACTCACTGCCCACTGAAAAAGAAAGTTACAAGAGAAGAGGTGGCTCATTGCCATTAACTAATATGATAGTAACTACCACATGCCTGAGTTAAGTTCCAATGAAGCACAACATACATCACCTTCACAGCCTCTCTAAAAATTGTAGATGACTTTTGCTCACTGCATTAGGTCTTCTACCACATGAAAGTCTTTACTACATCTGATTCAAATTCACAACACAAACATCATGATCCTCACCCATCCGCACATACACATGAATCCTTTACACTTATTTATATCAACATCAACCTTGAAACATTCACCAAGGTCGGCAACACACTCTCCAACCTTTGAAACAATCTCTAAGGTTGGCAAACATACATAATTCAAATTAGGTCTGGACCTAAACATTCCTGCGGAGAAAAGGAATGAAGGTAGACCACTTCACAGCTTAGCTTGGACCTAAAACCATTTTCACACTCTTCAACATGCTTCCTCAATCCACGAAGCACATTTATAATTAGTGTTAATACCCAAGTCGGCTAAACTTGTGTAAACACCAAGAACACTTAGGCACACAATTTCAAGAACACAACCATAATTTGCAAACCAAGAACAAGCCTTTAACACAATCTGGAAAAATCCATGAACAACATGAAATCACTTGGTGTTGTGTGGTTACACAACACGCCCCATTTTGACTTGAAAAAATAGGGACCCAACTTTTTTGCTGCTTTGGCTTGTTGTTTTTCTGCTTTGGGCAGTCTGGTAAAATAAGTCATGCAGGTAACCGTCCAAGGGGTACATAGGTCACCATGATGAGGTCATTTGTCAAAATCAATATTTCACATCATTAACCTCATGGTTGGAAAGTGCACGAAGTTCCAAGCAGGTTTGCCTTTTGGATCACCCTGAAATTCTTTAAGGGAGCGAAGTTATGTTAAGTCAAAGTTTTGGTCAAACCTGATATTCCGAGAAGGGGGGTCATATTTCACACATCAGTCACATTATATAAGATCACCTCGATATAAGTTTGTCACCTGATAATCAGTTGGTCCACGAAGTCTAGATGTCAATTTTACATAGTAGCTAATGTCTGCCCGTCAAACAACTTCACATATTTTGTGAGAAGGTCATATTTTCAATATCCGTCACCTTACGAATGTCACCCTCATCGTAAAATATAACCCTATGCCAATATGACAATGATGTCATCTAAACCCAACGAACAAAGAATAACACTATGGTGATGAAGTCATCATTCGATTTTACCCCGCCGAGGTATATATATTCAATGCCCACCATATTCAATAACATGACGGTGATGTCATTACAGCACAATGCTTAAATAAGGTCGTCAACATGATGACGTCTCCCTGATCTTTTCAAGGGGGGTCATTTTGGTTGTGGGGTCATATTTTGAACATCCCTTGATCTTAAATTCATGACCCAATTTACATATGGTCAACATTGACCACATCACCCAATTCCGTTGCATTAGTTTTTCCGCTCAAGGGTGAGGGGGTCATTTTATCCGAGGGGGGTCATATTTTGAATATCATCTGATCTTTCATAGATCACCCCCTCCCCCCGTTTCCTAACATTAAATGGACATAAATGCGGTAGATGGATTCCCATCGACTGCGAATACAATTCAAACACATGGCATCATCCATGGTTTCTCTACAGAAGATCAACAGATTGAATTGATTTAACGCAGTTTTACCCTAATTTGCCCTGTGAATGAGTTTAAAGGTAGCTTTCCAAGGTTATTTGCATTTACCTTGTGAAAAAATGAAAAATTACAGAGTACAAAAAGTCAAACCCTCATAAGAGCTACATGTGAACAGACTAGGTCTTTCAACGCAACGGAATGGGTGATCATTAGCATTTGTGATCCTTTTCTGTAATCATCCAACTAACCCAAGAGAAAAGCGTTATCAGGTAAGTAATTGAAAACCCTCCTATTGTTATTATCAACATGTTCAAGTAGTATGATCCTTCTTGTGGTTTCAATATGTAAGTATGCATATCATGATGTAGTAAAAGAGTAATGAATAAAGTATACATGATGCTGTAGAGATATATATTGTACGAATGCATATAGATATCGTATGGTAAGACAAGGCATGTTTATTACAGGATTCCATGGTAGATCTTAGGCAAAACAGGTCTGATATAAAATTTCTTAAGCCCATGTTTGTTTAGCCTGAGGGGATACAATTCAAGTATGGTGTCATTGGTGACACTCACCAAGGAGATATAGATTTAGCAGTATGGTCATCCAGGATTGATCATGATAAAGATAACACCCTGCTAGATGCAATATATGTTTCAGGGATGTGGCATGCAACCGGATTCCCATATGCCATGGAGACCATAGAACTGGTAGTAGAATGTGCAAGGAACTATAACCCTCAGACAAGGCGGGTGGAGAAACATGGAAGAGTTTATGTGGACTTTTCAATTAAAGGCATCACATCAACTTTCAATTTGCCAGTGTGGATCTGCATAAGCTAGAAACATAGTATAATAACAACAAGAAAAATGCAAGTAAGAGGATGTACCAGTGGAGGTCTAAGAGCAGCACCTATACTGCCTCTGCTAAGTTGCCCGTCCACCTGTATAAGTTCAATTTTGATGATGAGTATCAATACATGATTGCCCTGCTCAGTAGGATGATAGGTCAGCCTCATGCTAGAAACTTTAAAAATTGGATGTTTGGGATCATCCATATGGTCCTTTATACAGATAATAAGCCACTATGGGCCAAGGTCATCAGTGATACATTAGATGAAGAGATGAGGAACCTGGGAGGTCAGGAGTGCTCATTCAACATGACCTCATATGTTGTGTATTCATGTGCCTACAAGGGAACATTTGATGCCCTAACTACAATGGGTAAGGTTAGTGGTGGTGTAGATGATGCCCACATATGGGATCATTATCCTCAGATACAAAGAAAGAACTACCTCCAAGATTACAAATTGGCGAATGATGCATTCTCTATGCATCTAGTCAAAACAATGGAGGAAGACAGAACCAAGAGACTGAGCATGGAAGCTTAGGAAGTTGTTTACAAACATGGGGCCTGGTTTATCCAATATGCCACATTTTCATACATGAGAGTAGAGGGATTTGAAGATCAACCCCTCATGCTACCAAGATACCCTACTGATGGGGTAGTCCTAATGGAGTTTCTAAGATAGGTGTCTACCATAGTGGAGGCATACAAAGCACAAAAGAAGATACCTCTTGTACTTTTTCCAGTTTGTATGGGGTAGTATATGTGCTCAGATTCACAGAGCATAGAGCATGTCATGGGAGGTCTGAAGCTGATGTATTTGCAGCCATTTCCATTGGCTAGATCTTATGACCCCTATGGCAGGATGCAGAAAATAATGGGCAAGCCTATCCATCAGAACCATCTAGAGGACTTCTGGATAGATTGTGAGGATGAGGCTGAGGTGAGAAGAAGAAAATACCAAAGGCTCACCTTAAACTAGATAAGGACATATGACTGCATCCAAGTGCCAGCACAACTGAAGATGGAAAAATAATGTCAAATGAATATGAAGACAAGAAGGTCTATAATGACACCATCTCAGCCCCTGATTTAACACAGCCAGAGGATATTTCCTTGGATCAGTTTACAGGTGGGGTGCTACAGCTAACCCAAGCTTGGGTGGATGAACAGATAAACAGATTGACCTAGAGGAAAGAAAACTGATGATGCGCCAAAGGGGGCGATAGTCGAAAGAATTGCCATACCAGCTGCAAGTGCATCCACATCAAGACAGGCATCCGCCTCATCTGCACCGCCTCTGATGGATAAACCAAAAATAAAGAGGATCCTGAGGCCAGCTATAGAAACTATAGAAGTATAGGATGAAGGCCAAGCCTCACAACAGAATAGAGAAGAGGATATCCCTTTTGAGGAAGAGCCAGTAGATAGAGAACCTACAGATGATGACCCAATGATAGTCAGTAGGAAGAGGAGGGCGGCGCCCCTAATGTCTCCACCCAAGAAACAAAGGACATCAATGCAGGGTGAGATCAGGACCATTCCCATAGTACTAAGAGGAACTGGTGGTGAAGTATTTAGGAAGGAGATGTAACATGATGTGCCACTTCCCACCATTATCAAGTTTAAGACTGAGAGAGCAGAAGAATAGATAAAAGAGACTCTCAAAGCAGATTAGGGTGTTCCTTTCTCCTTGGAGGACAACGTGGACCTATCAGATGATGAGGTAGTACAGAATGTAGCCTCCCAGAAGATGGAAACTCTCACCTTCAGTACCCGCATGACCCCACATGGAACCCCACTAGCACAGATGGCGGTACTAGAGGAGGTGAAGCAAACAGCTCAAGAAGAGGAGAGTAGCCTAGAAAGGGCAGCCCAACAAATCAGGCTTGACGAGTTAGTGGATCAGGTGACCAGCCCTACAATTATAGATTTGACATACAAGGAGGATGTGAGCCCTAAATACAAAGCAAGTGCACCTAATCAAATAGAGAATGTTGAAGCAGCTAAGCAGGTAGAAAAAGAGAGCAATGCTCCAGATATGGGCCAGCAATAGCATGAGATACCCATTGAGCCAAAGATAGTTGAAGTCTGACAAAAGGGCGAAGGTGATAAAGATACATCAGGTGATGATGTCACCCGGACTCAAGGAGATATAGGAGAAAAAGATAAATCAGGTGATGAGGACCTTATGACAAAAGATGTTGGTGCATCAGGTGCCGAACAAGAGTTGATCCAAGGTCAGGGTGATGCACCAAGGACAAACACTCAAACATTAGCCATGGATGTTAATATGCCTCAAGATGAGGAAAACACTAAGGTTGATGAGATTCCAGAAGAGGGAGTGCAAGATCAAGTGCAGGATCATCATGTGGACATTCCACAGGATCCTCCCCCATAGAAAGAGGCCCCTCAAGAAGAAGATATGCAACAAGATCCCCCTCAGCAGGAGTAGCATGAGGAAGAAACTAGGTAGTCGCCTTCTCCACCTAGAATAGGGACAGATATTGGAGAACAAGGTGAACATGATGATGACAAAGGACAACAAGGATCCCGAAGTGAAGTGCCTCAGTGGCTGGAGAAAGAAATAGGTATGGAACAAGGATTTGAAATTCAAGAATTTGATGTTTCCACCTTATTTACAGAGACAATCATGAAGCCCAAGAGGAAAGCCAGATTGACATCGGCTATCAAAAGAGATCTTGCTACAGGTAGAAGGACAGCCCAAGTAGCACTTCCCACTATAGAAAAAGAGAAGGGCAAGATCACCCTTGAAGAGTTTCAAATCACAACTGTTGATTTGGGTTTTGCCAATGAAGACCAAGAGGGTCAGGAAGGGAAGGATATCATTGATTCTTTAACCCAAAGGGTAAAGAAGGAGAAAGAGAAAAATAAATAGCATAAGGAGCACATTGCCCAGCTGCATGCATATATAAAGGGGTTAATTAACCTTGATAGTACACTTGTGGATCTGGCAGTCCCATTGACTGCCATATCCTAGGAGGAGGTCAATAAGTTGGACCTCATGAAACATGAAGCCATGATAATGGAGAAATGGATGCTGTCAGCCCTCACAGGACCTGAGGAAGTTTTGAGAACCTCTTTACAGAGGTGGAATTCTCTAAGTAGTTTGAAGAGAAAAGTAGATAAAATGCAAAATGAAATAGGAAGACGGTCATTCCAATTGGAAAAAGACCTTACTGCTTTGAGCAAAATAAAGAGGATTGATCCTCAAATTCTAATAAACAATCAAGTGTTGAATAATAACAATGCCCTGCTGATAGATGTATGGTATGAGGACATCAGGTTCGAATGTTATATCCTGAAGAAATGCAGTGGCAAGCTCAGGGATATCAGTATAAAGCTGCATAGCATGATGGCGCATGAAGCAAAGATCCTTGAAGCATTAGAAGGAAAAGTAGAGGGAAAGATAGAAAATCAAGATGCAGATTTTGCCATCAGGGCACTGCATGATAATTTCCAACTGGTGGTTGATGACCCCCTCACCCACCTAATAGAAGAAGTGATGAATAAGATCATGAGGATCAAGGTCAAGGTGGAGAATTACTGTGAGACACTGAATAGCAGAAAAGCTAAGCTAGATGCGATCAAAGGTAAATTCAAGTCTCATAAGCATGCCATTACAAAAGCCAAAACCCAAGATGGCGGAGAGGTAGATAGAATTGTTCAATCCTATGAGACTATTAGGACAGCAATGAAGGTCCATATACAGGATGATGTTCATCAAGGTGACAACGATATAGAAAGTAACGATGATGATGATCATGATGAAGAAGAAGAACATGAAGAAGAGGAACCTGGGGAATAAGTAAAGATGCATCACGAAGAAGACATATGCATCAGGTACTCATAAGATAATGAGTCATTCAGATGGTTGCCAGCTGGCAACTTGTGCCACAAAGGAAAGTTGACTAAGTCAAAGAATGATAATCTACCATTGATCTTAATTGACAAATCCTAACCGCAAGTCATTTGTAACCAGTCCCTCACCTTATTCTATAAAAGGTGCAAGGGTGCCATATTTTGAATATTCAGAAGCTTAATTGAAATTTGATTGCTGAAATATCAGGACTCATTTCAAAGCTATTGTAAATGTACATGATATGCATACTGAATGAAAGAGAAGACAATTCGATTAGAAATCATCATAAATTTTGAGTAATCTATGTTTGAAATCCTTATACATGCTTTGATCAGCTGCGTCCCTTGGAGTGCTTGTCAGTCTGCATGTGTTGTTTTCATTCCTTATCCTTTGAAGTTAGCATCATTCATATTTAGCTGTGGAACATCCTGGTGACAATATGGTTTGATTTCTTCTCCTCATGAATGTATCTTGTATGTATGTGGTTCAATGGCTAAAGATTCACCAAAATTAGAAGCATTTGTTTAAATTTCTTTCAATTTCATAACAATTTCATCACCACAATTGCAAATAATAGAGAATTAAAAGCAAGTAACATGAAATATGCTGATATCTCATAGAAAATTGGAAATACATAGCATATTCAGAGTAGAAGCATGTTAAATTGACAAATATCATGCAAATTCATACATAAATCCATGAAATTCATGCACGTATCCACTTATAGACATATTATTTAAGCAAATATATTGTGTAGAAGAAAGAACAGGATCATGATGATCAATAATCAGAAGAATTGATCAAACTTGAAAGTACATCAGTTATCTTTGGAAATACAGTAGGAATAACCTCTTTGCAGAGTAAATTTACAGGAAACAGAACATATACTGATCATCCAGACAAACGTAAGACCCCTTGAAATGGAAAATAGCATGTCACATCAACCTCTGAGTAACGTCAGACGATCATGACCTAATCAACAGAGACTTGGAGTCATCAACTTATTTTAAGTTGATCGTACTTTACAAGATAATAAAGGTTTGATGTACAAATTTTTATGCATGTTGTTATGACTCATCATCATCATCAACATAAATTGGTTCTAGAAGGAGGGCCATTCATCAGTAGATTTGTTTGATTTGATGATGCAGGCAAAAAGGTAATACTTATGCACCTCTGTATTTCAAGTCACATGGAAAGATTCGATGTTTTAACTCCGTCCATGCTTGTACTTTGCAAAGTTTTTAGAATTGATCTTAAATATTGCAAGCTTTGAGGTTGATCATCATGAATTTGTCAAAGATAGGTTCTATATCAAGTCTTTTTGTTAAAGCTTTGAGGTAATTTGCTTTAAAAACCTGATATCCGGTTGCTGGTGTCCCTAAGTCTCATATCACCCCATATTTGCACCATTTTTGCAAATATTACATAAATATCCAATCAGTTTCAAATTCTGATCATAAATATAGCCTTTGCTAGGGAGTTTCAACCGATCTTTACAGTAAACAAGCCAATTTTCCATAAATTTAAGAAATCTTGGCTCTCAGGCCAATTACCAGGTCCAGATCCAGTATCCGAGGATTTAGGCCTAGAATAGTAGATATTCATCATTCTCCTAGTTCTAGTGCGTCAGAAGCTTCACCAAAACATGTTGTAACTCCTATCATGTTGCAAACACCTACAGGACCTCATGTCACACCTCAGGTCCAACCTCCACCAGTCACAATGCCATTCTTTAATGCAGTCACCTCTGACTTTTACTGCATATCATTCTCTGCCTAAAAATCCTAATAAGATTTGTCCTAAATATCATCCATATCAGGATGCTGATGATCACATTAGAACTTTCAAAGAAGCTTTTTGTAGCACTAGAATTGAGCATCAGGATGTGGTATGTAGGTTATTTCTATTTTCCTTAGGGGAAGAGGCATATAACTGGTATATCAATCTTGGTCAAGGTTCAATCAGTTCATGGGCTGCTTTGGAGAAAACCTTTAAGGATAGATTCAAAATACCTATAGATCCTTCAATTAATTATCACCTGTTTACCACAATCAAGAGATTTGAAGGGGAGCCTATTGCTAATTTCAATGCAAGATTCCAAAAGATTCTTTCTAAGTTGGTTGCTCCGTATACTGTAATAGATGAAGCTGCTGGGAGCATATATTATTCAGCTTTAGATCCTTTGACTTCTATGTTTATTAGGAGAGCACATCCTTGAGTCACAACCTTGACAGGAGCTTTTGAAGAAGCTGTCAAAGTTAGTCAACAGCTGATCCCTGCTCCTACACCTAATATTGCATTTCCAACACTCCCTGCTTATCCTACATATCCTGCTCAACAACGGACTAATGGAGCCATGATACCTCTAGCTATAATGCCAAGTCCTTTGCAGATACCTCCACTTAGTATCATGCCACCTCCAAATGGGAATGGTCAAATGTTGCAA